>CM042696.1:406945570-412686000 GCA_023614405.1 Avena insularis
GGCATCTAGTGGATCCACGTGGTTTATGAAAAGAACACACATCCAATGGCATCAAATATATCCATGTGGTTTAGGAATAAAGCACACATGCAATGAACTCTAGTGGATCCATGTGGTTTATGAAAAGAACACACATGCAACAACATCTAGTGGATCTATGTGGTTTAGTAATAGAACACACATGCACTGGCATCTAGTGGATCCATGTGGTTTATGAAAAAAACAAACATGCAATGGCATGTAGTGGATCCATGTGGTTTATGGAAAGGACACACATGCAATGGCATCTATTGGATCCTTGTGGTTTATGAAAAGAACAAACATGGAATGAACTCTAGTGGATCCATGTGGTTTATGAAAGGATAACACATGCAATGGCATCTAGTGGATCCATGTGGTTTATGAAAAGAACACACATGCAATGGCATCTAGTGGATCCATGTGGTTTATCAATAGAACAAACATGCAATGAACTCTAGTGGATCCACGTGGTTTATGAAAAGAACACACATGCAATGGCATCTAGTGGATCCATGTGGTTTAGGCATAGAACACACATGCAATGACATCTAGTGGATCCATGTGGTTTATGAAAAGAACACACATGCAATGGCATCTAGTGGATCCATGTGGTTTATGAAAAGTACACACATGAAATGGAATCTAGTGATTCCATGTGGTTTATGAGAAAGGAACACACATGCAATGGCATCTAGTGGATCCATGTAGTTTTTGAAAAGAACACACATGCAATGACATCTAGTGGATCCATGTGGTTTTTGAAAAGAACACACATGCAATGACATCTAGTGGATGCATGTGCTTTAGGAATAGAACACACATGCATTGACATCTAGTGGATCCATGTGGTTTATGAAAAGAACACACATGCTAGAGTAGAATCACTACATGTGTTCTTTTTCCAAACCACAATAATACACACAGACATCCAAGTGGGTGTGGTGATGCATCAACTTTCAAGATGGTGAAAGAATGCATGCTGCTAGTATTCCTGGACATGGTTGGACACCAGATGTTAAAGTGGCATCATTGCATGTGTTCTTTTCCTAAAACCACAATGATGCACACAGATAAACACACACATGCAAGGGCATCTAGTTGATCCATGTGGTTTATGAATATAACACACATGCAATGAACTCTAGTGGATCCATGTGGTTTATGAAAAGAACGCACATGCAATTAACTCTAGTGGATTCATGTGGTTTATGAAAAGAACACACATGTAGTGGAATCTAGTGGAACATGTGGTTTATGAAAAGAACACACATCCAATTGCATCTACTGGATCCATGTGGTTTAGGAATAGAACACACATCCAATGAACTCTAGTGGATCCATGTGGTTTATGAATAGAACACACATGCAATGGAGTCTAGTGGATCCATGTGGTTTAGGAATAGAACACACATGCAATGGCATCTAGTGGATCCATGAGGTTTATGAAAAAAATACATGCAATGGCATTTAGTGGATCCATGTGGTTTATGAAAATAACGCACATGCAATGGCATCTAGTGGATCCATGTGGTTTATTAAAAGTACACACATGCAATGAACTCTAGGTGATCCATGTGGTCCATGAAAAGAACACACATGCATTGGCATCTAGTGGATCCATGTGGTTTATGAAAAGAACACACATGCAATGGCATCTAGTGGATCCATGTGGTTTATGAATAGAACACACATGCAATGAACTCTAGTGGATCCATGTAGTTAATGAAAATAATAAACATGTAATGGCATCTAGTGGATTGATATGGTTTGTGAAAAGAACACACATGCAATGGCAACTAGTGGATCTATGTGGTTTATGAAAAGAATATACATGCAATGAACTCTAGTGGATCTGTGTGGTTTATGAAAAGAACACACATGCAATGAACTCTGGTGGATCCATGTGGTTTATGAAAAAAACTCACATGCAATGGCATCTAGTGGATCCATGTGGTTTGTGAAAAGAACACACATGCAATGGACCTATTGGAACCATGTGGTTTATGAATAGAACACACATGCAATGAACTCTAGTGTATCCATGTGATATACGAAAAGAACACAGATGCAATAAACTCTAGTGGATCCATATAGTTCATGAAAAGAACACACATGCAATGAACTCTAGTGGATCCATGTGGTTTATGAAAAGAACACACATGTAATGGCATCTAGTGGATCCATGTGGTTTAGGCACAGAACACACATGCAATGAACTCTACTGGATCCATGTGGTTTATGAAAAGAACACACACGCAATGAACTCTAGTGGATCCATATTGTTTATGAAAAGAATACACATGCAATGGCATCTAGTGGATCCATGTGGTTTATGAAAAGAACACACATGCAATGACATCTAGTGGATCTGTGTGGTTTAGGCACAGAACACACATGCAATGAACTCTAGTGTATCCATGTGGTTTATGAAAAGAACACACATGCAATGAACTCTAGTGTATCCATGTGGTTTATGAAAAGAACACACATGCAATGAACACTAGTGGATCCGTGTGGTTTATGAAAAGAACACACATGCAACGACATCTAGTCAATCCATGTGGTTTAGTAATAGAACACACAAGCAATTGCATCTAGTGGATCCATGTGGTTTATGAAAAGAACACACATGCAATGACATCTAGTGTATCCTTGTGGTTTATGAAAAGAACACACATGCAATGGCATCTAGTGGATCCATGTGGTTTATGAAAAGATAACACATGTAATGGCATCTAGTGGATCCATGTGGTTTATGAAAAGAACACACATGCAATGGCATCTAGTGGATCCATGTGGTTTATGAATGTAACATACATGCAATGAACTCTAGTGGATCCATGTTGTTTATGAAAATAACACACATGCAATCGCATCTAGTGGATCCATGTGGTTTAGGCATAGAACACACATGCAATGACATCTAGTGGATCCATGTGGTTTATGAAAAGAACACACATGCAATGGCATCTAGTGGATCCATGTGGTTTATGAAAAGAACAGAGATGTAATGAACTCTAGTGGATCCATGTAGTTTATGAAAAGAACACACATGCAATGAACTCTAGTGGATCCATGTGGTTTATGAAAAGAACACACATGCAATAAACTTTAGTGGATCTATGTGGTTTATGAAAAGAACACGCATGCAATGGCATCTAGTGGATCCATGTGGTTTATGAAAAGAACACACATCCAATGGCATCAAATGGATCCATGTGGTTTAGGAATAAAGCACACATGCAATGAACTCTAGTGGATCCATGTGGTTTATGAAAAGAACACACATGCAACGACATTTAGTGGATCTACGTGGTTTAGTAATAGAACACACATGCACTGGCATCTAGTGGATCCATGTGGTTTATGAAAATAACAAACATGCAATGGCATGTAGTGGATCCATGTGGTTTATGAAAAGGACACACATGCAATGGCATCTATTGGATCCTTGTGGTTTATGAAAAGAACAAACATGGAATGAACTCTAGTGTATCCATGTGGTTTATGAAAGGATAACACATGCAATGGCATCTAGTGGATCCATGTGGTTTATGAAAAGAACTCACATTCAATGGCATCTAGTGGATCCATGTGGTTATCAATAGAACACACATGCAATGAACTCTAGTGGATCCATGTGGTTTATGAAAAGAACATAGTGGATCCATGTGTTTTATGAAAAGAACACACATGCAATGGCATCTAGTGGATCCATGTGGTTTAGGCATAGAACACACATGCAATGACATCTAGTGGATCCATGTGGTTTATGAAAAGAACACACATGCAATGGCATCTAGTGGATCCATGTGGTTGATGAAAAGAACACACATGTAATGAACTCTAGTGGATCCATGTGGTTCATGAAAATAACACACATGCAATGAACTCTGGTGGATCCATGTGTTTCATGAAAAGAACACACATGCAATGGCATCTAGTGGATCCATGTGGTTTATGAAAAGTACTCACATGAAATGGAATATAGTGGATCCATGTGGTTTATGAGAAAAAACACACACATGCAATGACATCTAGTGGATCCACGTGGTTTTTGAAAAGAACACACATGCAATGACATCTAGTGGATCCATGTGGTTTAGGAATAGAACACACATGCATTGACTTCTAGTGGATCCATGTGGTTTATGAAAAGAACACACATGCTGGACTGGAATCACTACATGTGTTCTTTTTCCAAACCACAATGATACACATAGACATCCAAGTGGGTGTGGTGATGCATCAACTTTCAAGATGGTGATAGAATGCATGCTGGACATGGTTAGACACTAGATGCTAGAGTGGCATCATTGCATGTGTTCTTTTCCTAAAACCACAATGATGCCCACAGATAAACACACACATGCAAGGGCATCTAGTGGATCCATGTGGTTTATGAATATAACACACATGCAATGAACTCTAGTGGATCCATGTGGTTTATGAAAAGAACACACATGCAATGAACTCTAGTGGATTCATGTGGTTTATGAAAAGAACACACATGTAGTGGAATCTAGTGGATCCATGTGGTTTATGAAAAGAACACACATCCAATGGCATCTACTGCATCCATGTGGTTTAGGAATAGAACACACACCCAATGAACTCTAGTGGATCCATGTGGTTAATGAATAGAACACACATGAAATGGCGTCTAGTGGATCCATGTGGTTTAGGAATAGAACACACATGCAATGGCATCTAGTGGATCCATGAGGTTTATGAAAAAAACACATGCAATGGCATTTAGTGGATCCATGTGGTTTATGAAAATAAAACACATGCAATGGTATCTAGTGGATCCATGTGGTTTATTAAAAGTACACACATGCAATGAACTCTAGTTGATCCATGTGGTCCATGAAAAGAACACACATCCATCGGCATCTAGTGGATCCATGTGGTTTATGAAAAGAACACCCATGCAAAGGCATCTAGTGGATCCATGTGGTTTATGAATAGAACACACATGCAATGAACTCTAGTGGATGCATGTAGTTTATGAAAATAACAAACATGTAATGGCATCTAGTGGATCGATATGGTTTGTGAAAAGAACACACATGTAATGGCATCTAGTGGATCTATTTGGTTTATGAAAAGAACATACATGCAATGAACTCTAGTGGATCTGTGTGGTTTATGAAACGAACACACGTGCAATGAACTCTGGTGGATCCATGTGGTTTATGAAAAAAACTCACATGCAATGGCATCTAGTGGATCCATGTGGTTTGTGAAAAGAACACACATGCAATGGACCTATTGGAACCATGTGGTTTATGAATAGAACACACATGCAATGAACTCTAGTGGATCCATGTGATATATGAAAAGAACACATATGCAATGACATCTAGTGGATCCATGTGGTTTAGGAATAGAACACACATGCAATGAACTCTAGTGGATCCATATAGTTCATGAAAAGAACACACATGCAATGAACTCTAGTTGATCCATGTGGTTTATGAAAAGAACACACATGTAATGGCATCTTTTGGATCCATGTGGTTTAGGCACAAAACACACATGCAATGAACTCTAGTGGATCCCTATGGCTTATGAAAAGAACACACACGCAATGAACTCTAGTGGATCCATATTGTTTATGAAAAGAATACACATGCAATGGCATCTAATGGATCCATGTGGTTTATGAAAGGAACACACATGCAATGAAATCTAGTGGATCCGTGTGGTTTAGGCACAGAACACAGATGCAATGAACTCTAGTGGATCCATGTGGTTTATGAAAAGAACACACATGGAATGAACTCTAGTGGATCCATGTGGTTTATGAAAAGAACACACATGCAATGAACTCTAGTGGATCCATGTGGTTTATGAAAAGAACACACATGCAACGACATCTAGTCAATCCATGTGGTTTAGTAATAGAACACACATGCAATGGCATCTAGTGGATCCATGTGGTTTATGAAAATAAAAAACATGCAATTGCATCTAGTGGATCCATGTGGTTTATGAAAAGAACACACATGCAATGACATCTAGTGGATCCTTGTGGTTTCTGAAAAGAACAAACATGGAATGAACTATAGTGGATCCATGTGGTTTATGAAAAGATAACACATGTAATGGCATCTAGTGGATCCATGTGGTTTATGAAAAGAACACACATGCAATGGCATCTAGTGGATCCATGTGGTTTATGAATATAACACACATGCAATGAACTCTAGTGGATCCATGTTGTTTATGAAAATAACACACATGCAATGGCATCTAGTGGATCCATGTGGTTTAGGCATAGAACACACATGCAATCACATCTAGTGGATCCATGTGGTTTATGAAAAGAACACACATGCAATGGCATCTAGTGGATCCATGTGGTTTATGAAAAGAACACACATGTAATGAACTCTAGTGGATCCATGTGGTTTATGAAAAGAACACACATGCAATGAACTCTAGTGGATCCATGTGGTTTATGAAAAGAACACACATGCAATGGCATCTAGTGCATCCATGTGGTTTATGAAAAGAACACACATGCAATGAACTCTAGTGGATCCATGTGGTTTATGAAAAGAACACACATGGAATGAACTCTAGTGGATCCTTGTGGTTTATGAAAAGAACACACATGATTTGGAATCTAGTGGATCCATGTGGTTTATGAGAAAAGAACACACGCATGCAGTGACATCTAGTGGATCCATGTGGTTTATGAAAAGAACACACATGGAATGACATCTAGTGGATCCATGTGGTTTAGGAATAGAACACACATGCAATGACATCTAGTGGATCCATGTGGTTTATGAAAAGAACACACATGCTGGAGTGGAATCACTACATCTGTTTTTTTCAAAACCACACTGATACAAACAGACATCCAAGTGGGTTCTGTGATGCATCAACTTTCAAGATGGTGGTAGAATGCATGCTGAAGTTGAATCCCAACATGATGCTAGGATTCCTGGACATGGTTGGACACCACATGCTGGAGTGGCATCATTGCATGTTTTATTTTCCTAAAACCACAATTATTCACACGGATAGACACACACATGCAATGGCATCTAGTGGATCTGTGGAATCCCTAGATTAATCCTCTGAGAATCCCAGTTATGCATACAACCAAGATCCCATGATCAGTTAGTCGTGGCACGTAACTGACAAGTATCCTTACAACATACGAGACATACCGAATTTACAAGACTTACATAAATGTCGTTATGGCCACATCAATAATCAGCAGCGGATCCTCATCAAGCGCAGAGCCCGAGCCATGCCTTAACCTACAGGCAACTGACTAGGAGAACGTCCTAGCTCGCATAGTCGTCCCCTTCACCTTCGTCTTGATATCTGACCATGTTAATAGCCAGGGACAATGCCAGTGAGTACTTTGAATGTACTCGCAAACCACCTTAAGATAACAATGATAATAATAACAAGCGGATATGCAATATGGCTGTGGTAGTAGGAGGGCTCCAAGAAAGGTTCTTTTCTCAAATAGTTTCTCTTGTAGATATAGCATCTACATATCTTTGTTGAAAAATTTGTAAAAATTTTTGGAAACCTTTTTGAAAAGTTTTGGAAAACATTAGGACTAGGTCACCCATTTGTTCCCTTTCTTCCAGCCGTCCCACGACCAAACTCCTTCCATACCTCTCTGACCATCCCATGGTCAAAGCAGGTATCCTTCGCGACCATCCCGTGGTCAAAACATTTCCAAAACCATTTCTTTTCCGAAATCCTTTTTGAAAACAAAACCAGCACCACTCTATAGAAGTTTGTCCAACCCGTCCTTAACCGTGGACACGGCTATTCGAATAGATTTACACTCTGCAGAGGTTGTACACTTTATCCACACCATCCGGGTACACTACCCTGATCTTCACCGATCGTGGGTTGAGTAACCGATCAAGACTCTCCGGATGCCTACTCCAGTATAAGTGCCTACCCTATGAGTGTTAATCCCCTCAAAACCGGGACGTCGGGCGAGGACCAACCGGAGCGCTTATTGCACGTCCCACTATGCGCTTTCAATGAGGGGCTCATAGTAACGTGTGGAGGCCTGCCGCCCCTTCATTCCTTCTCTAGGTTGATGTCCCGCATGGACTTATATCGGAGAAGTCCCACCCTCCATAGATCCCCGATCCCCAGTAGTTGTTGCGAGGCAGCTTATACCAGAATAGACAAACATCAAATCCAGCCCTGTCCCATTCCAGAGTAATGTGGTTGCACAGGGTTAAGTTGTTATAGCTAAACTGCAAAGAACCAGGTGCGTTTTTGTAAACATTTTTCCTCCGGTTTTCCTCCAGCATTTTGTAAAGCAAAACCTTTTTCTTTCTCAACAACTCTTGGGAGGTCCCACCTCACCAAATTTTCTCATAAAACTTTTGGTAAAACCTTTTTCCGGGGTCTTCCCATCCGCTAGTTTTTGCTTCGGCTAAAACAGGGTCTCCAAAGGGGCATGGTGGATATGCACCATCTACTCTACTAGGGACAAGTAGGTGTCACCAAAGGGGTTGTACTTAATAGTACAAAAGTGTAATGATTTGGAGGAGCCAAACCACTACCAAGTATACATCAACACATAGTAAAACAATGCAGTTTTAGTAAACAGTAGATAAAACATGCATAAGTAAAATAGTAGGACAAGGCTTATGAGCAAGAGGGTGGCTTGCCTGAGATCAGTAATATGGCATAATTATCCCTGGACTTCTTCTTTATATAATTCCAAAATACCAACATCAATAATAAGTACTACTTCGTCCGCTCTCAGATTTCATCACAACTATCGTCGTCCAGACAACACATGCAAACAAACCAAGCCACAATCAACACAAGGCCTACAATCACCAATACATACAGAAAACAACTGGATAATACAAGATTACAAATCAGTAGGTCTTAGGAAGAATGGATTAATGAGATTGGCCTTGTCTTGGGAATTAGGGAAGAGAATCCCTTAGGATTTATAGTCTAGAAATTACTTAAGAGATGGATTTTGTACAAGGACATATTATGTATGATACCATTGTAAAAACATGATACCAACAGATAGGATTTCATAAAATAAAACCAACAAAAGTGGTTTCTCTATTTTATCACTTATCTTTATTTAATTATGATATTTTCTAGTGAAATAACTTCTAGTTTTAGGGAATAATTCACCAGAAGAGTTTTGGAGCTCCAAAATTTATTTCCTTGGATGGTTGGGTAGGTCTTAAAGTACTTGTTCACTGAGAGTTGAAATCTCTCCAAAATAATTACCAGAATGCCCTCAGGAAATTCCCAAAGGCAGTTTTGTAGACATTTTGTCTTTTTCACCAAATTTAATCTACAGAAGGTTCTGGTTTGATTCTAGGGACACAGTGTAGGTATTGGGAATACCTTTCTATAGAAATTGGAAGCAACCTTTTTGGAGCTGTATAACTACTGTAGTGAATTTAGAGGTGAATAAACCATGCACAAAATAGTTTAATACACAGAAAAATTTCCAAGGCTCAATAAATCATGAGCTCCTAGATTTAGATAGTTATTGATGTACCACATCACTGGGAATTGGAATTGGTTCAATTGGACTCATGGTTTGGTGTAGGGAATTTTTGCTACAGCAACTCCAAGGCTCCACTTGGTATGGGGCTGGTGTGGCATGCAGGGTACCACAGATACCTTTCAGTGCAAGGTGGTTTTGTTCAAATTGGAGTTGTAAAACTATCAGTAGGATTTTAGGAGTGTTTTAGATACCTTCTAGATATTAATTTAATATAAGGAATCTATACACAATCTGGGCTATCCAAAGGTACTAAGTGTTAGAGAAAACATAGATGTACCTAGGAAAATTTAGATCTGGGCACCTTGTGTTGATTTCCATTTCTTAAAAGATTTAAACCAAATAGCCAGAACAGAGCTGGTGGAAAAATATTAAAAAGGAGCAGGGAGATGGGTTGGTTTTCTAGGGGAACTTGGGACGCAGTTGAGGATTCACCAGCAGGCTCATGGCAGCAGGCGGGAGGGGTTTAAACCAGCAGCGGGCCCTCGGCCAACATCACGGCGGCCGAAGCGGTATGGAGGTATCATGGCGGCTCGTGTTAAGGGGATCCAATGGCGGGGAGCTTTTCGTCCTCCTTAGTCACCCTTGGCGTGAGGAACCCTAGGGGCGCCGGCAGTAGGATCTCACTGGGATTCTGGCGCACGTGGGGTGTGAGAGTACACGGTCGACGACAGCGATCAAGAAGAGGGGCAGCACGGTGGGGTTTGAGGGAGGAGGGCGTCGCGCGCATCCCGTGGCGGAGCAGGCTCGGGAGCTCGCCGGAGAGCACTCCTGGGCGGCTGCATGTCGCCGGGACGATGTCTACGAGAGTCAGGGGGTGGGGGTTTCCTGAGATGGCCTCTAGAGCGGCTGAAGACGATGGGAGGGGGCCGAACCACTGACGGAGCTCTAGCTCGGTCATGCAATGGCAGCGGCGCTTTTGGGGTTCCTGCAAAGAAAGGAGGACAGGGACAAGTAGATACGCATGAGGGGAGTATAGATCTACAGAGAGAGTGGTAGGGAGGGGCATTGTTCGATGGTGGCTTCACCTTCTTGGAGAATGACCGAGGTAGTTTCTTCCCTCTCTAAGGAGCTATGGAGAGGAGGGAGGAGCTAGGGCTCGTGTGGGGAAGGTTCTGGTGTCCAGGGAGTATAATGATGTGGTGTCGCGGATGGGGCGAGGCCTCTGGGCTTTTTAACCAAAGAGGGAGTGGTCTAGGGTGCACTCGGTTTAGGGGAGCAAGAGGGAGAGGTAAAAACCAGGGGTGATGTTGTGGGCGGGGGAGTGGGAGTCTGAGGTGCCTTTGGTAGTGCAGAAAGTGAGAGGAGGTAGTGGGTGTTGCTGCAAGAAGTTTGCAAGGCAAAACAACCACAAGAGGCTAAGCTCTAGTGTCCAAGCACTAGAGGACAAACTGCTACAGGGGATGCTACAGTGCTGGTCGACCTGGGGGAGTGTCCTGGTGCTGAGGAGATGCATTGAGCAAGATTTGTGGGGTTTGGGTTTGGTTTTGGATCAATGCTTGATTGACTTGGCAAAATTGATCACTTGGAGGTGTGTGAAGTAAGTTCCAAAATTTGTATTGGACAAGGTGGGGATATGATACTGGTAGGTAGATGAGGTCAAGATAGATATCCAGGGATTATTCAGGATTTATCTAAGGATTTAAAGTCCACTTAAATCCATTTATTCAAAAAGGGAAGAAGTAGTTTCTAGAAGCTCATTTGATAAATTTACATTGTACAAGGTGTTTTTTGATGTGATATGGTCCCAAATACCATATTACACCTTGGGGAATTTTATTGGGATTTATTGAGGTGGAAAAGTATTTTTAAAGAATTATTTCTTGTTTCTGCCATTTAACAAAATGGGCAAAAAGAAATAATAAAGCTATTCAAAAATATTTATTTTTGAAGTGGGAAGATAGGGTATGATATATGGGCCTCAAAAGTGCTTAGAGTTGGGGAAGTGTTTTGGCAAGAACCAAACTTTCCCTTATGGAAGAGGTTTTGAAGAATTTGTCTATTAAAGAATTAAATTGATTTGGAGCCAAAAATAATTATGGGTATTATTTGATAAATCTTGATGATCAAGGTAGATGATGTAGACAAGGTGTAGCAAGCATTTTCAACCTTGGGATTGGAGAATCCAAGTTGATTTTGGTGGAACACCCTAGATTAAGGATCTAGGGTGATGTTAATTTCATACCATCAAAACCATGTTAGATCTTGGAGCTCAGAGCTCCCCTTGCGGCTTGGGGTAGATGTATGGATAGATCAAGTTATGTACATAAACATGGTATAGAGGTTTGAGCTTGATCCTTCTTGAGCTCACCACGACAAGCTTTCCAACTTTGAATAAAATAAGCCTGCCAAAGCAGATTATCAACTAGCCTTCAAAACCTTGTGGGTTTGAGCAGCACAAAGACCCACTTGGAACAAGTGAAGCAGAGGTTGATATAATTATATTAGTAGAACACAACCATGCAAAGAGTTGGTCCATAGAAGGTTGGATGGTGGTGTGAGCTTCTATCAAAGTACGCATGTTGACTAGATTTGCAGGATTAGTTAATTTCTTGCCTGCAAAACCATCAAGAACAAGTGGGTAGGATGATGATCTAACCAAGGGCAAGAGTGGGCCTTGGTAGTACTTAGGATGGTTAACAAGATGGTTCGAGTTCATTTCCAAAAATGCACAAGGGTTTATAAAGGGAGACATCGAAAAAGGTGATGTTGGAAAACAGATTTCCAGACAGCCAAATTTGGCAGATTTAGGGTTTTTGACTAGGATGTTGGTGGAGATGATTTTGATGGGTTGCAAAGTACCCAAGCATCATCAAGTGAATGTGGTTGAAGAGTAGATTGATTAGAAGGGATCCATGCTTGAGATTGGTCCTCATTGACTTGGAAACTTCTAGAATGGAAATCTTCAGAATTGATCTGGTTAAGGGTTTAGATGATCACCTAGTAGCTAGGGATCATAGCCAGATTTGTATTCTTGCTTGGGTTTGATGAGTTGGAAACATCTTGATCCTAGGGATGAGCTCCTAGAGTAGCTCATACTATCTCCTAAGAAGACAATTCAAACAGCAGATCAAGGCAACTCATCTTACAAACAAATCAACTACTACTGGGGTTACCACCAAGCTTAGCTTGAGGTAGGGATGGGTATTTTGAAATAGGTTGGAGTTTAAACAAGGTAAGGTCCTTGGTATCTTTACCAAGAGTAGAATCCAAAAGCTTACAAAAAGGTTTTTGGAGATCCTAGAGGTAAGAGTAGTTGAAGGTTCTGTCTTGAAAACATAAGGAGATTAGTATTCTATATCTCTCCATAGTTTTGTCAATAGAAGCTACTAAATTAGTTTTGGTTTCATAAACATCTTGGCTTATGTTTTTGAAATGCCAGAACATTTGAGAATAAGGAAATTAAGCCAAGACAGTTTTGGGAAGTAGCTTTTGTCAACTTGGGTTGAGGTAAGGAGTATATCTTCTAATACACCATCATAAGCATATCCAACAACAAGCAAACACTTCAGCACATAACAAGAAAAAGTTTTTGTTCCCCCTGATTTTTGCATTCTAGGCAACTAATCAGGGTTGCTGAAATTGGGATGTTACACATACTTCCCCTTAAAAGAATCTCGTCCCGAGATTCGGGAGAGTACGGTTAGGGGATTTTGAGTCAAGTTTAGCGCTACTGGTTTCAAGCGTGCTATCTTACGGACTCCGTCTTTGAAAGTGGTGACCCTGTCGACGAAGTTGAGCTTCAGTCTTCGGGGATGCACTAAGAGTTGAGCAGAGTCCAGTCTTGATTTGGAGAGATGGTCTTATTTTCCTACTGGGCTAGATATCTCAAGAGCTTAGACTGGGCAGACTATCTCGATGATGAACTTCACGGGGTACTCGTCGGAGGACAGAATCTACGGCTTGGTGTACCTTTCTCCAAGGGTCCACGGCTCTTCTTTAGGGTTGTAGCATATCCTAGTTAAAGATTTTTTGGTCGATACTCCTAGGTTTGCTTCTAGTGAAGGGTTATTCTATTTTGGTGGGAAAGACGCAGTCTTTCCCCCTTAGGGTTAAACTGGGGTATATAGGAGAGTTGACATAGTCCTTCCTTCTTGAAGTCATTGAATGGGGTTTTCTAGGGGAGGGTCGTCCATCTTTATTCTAGAGTAGAGACCTTCGGAAGTCTTCCTGGGATTTATGACTTACTGGGCTTATATACAACTATTATCCGTACTTAGCCTATTGGAGTTGTTGGAATCTCACGTCCTCTAAGTATTATGGAACCTAGGGGTTAGCGGTTCGAAAGTCCTTTGGGTGGGTCTTCAGCTGAAGTAGCGGATGGACTTTGTAGAATCCTCCGTTAGTTTCTCCTCGGATATCTCATGGTTGCAGCTTGACGGGGAAAACTTCAGATCCAGGGATATTTTCTGAGGTATCTTCTGGTAGACAGTCATCTGAAGATTTGAGTGGAAAGACGCAGTCTTTCCACCTTAGAGCTTCACTAAGGTGCTTCAGGAGGGGCGCGAATCTTTCGTCTTGATGTGCTGCCCTGAGGTTAGCGGAGGATATATCTTCCTGTAGTCTTGAGCTGGGGTCTTCGAGTGACGCCTCATTTTATCAACCTTGGTGGGGCTGGTTTCCTAACGAAGCCTTATAGAGTTAGCTCAGGGCAAGCTAGCTGTTTACGACTCTCTTGCTAGTAGCTGGTCAGAGCTGGAGTAGTCAGCGTCGGGTAAGCGGTCTTCACTTGAATTTCTGGCTTGCTTCTGCTTGATGGTGGAGTGGGCTCGTTTTCTTCACGCTTCCTTAGCATCCCGATTTTCTAGGGTACTTCTGACTTCTTGGGAGGAACTTCTGTTGATTTGAGTAAGTTCGACTATAATAGGTAGTCTCTAAGGCGGTCGGAAGTTCTAACGTACCGAAGGTCAGCGTAGTTAGGTCTTCACTTCTTGTCTTGGTTGACTTATCCGGTGGATTCTTGTGGATATTGAGGATCCTTTGGTGATCGACTTCCGGCTTCAATGGGATTCTGGTTGTAGTAGACTAAGGAACAAAGGAGTATGGTGCCATTGACGAGTCTTGCGAGGTGAGTTTGACGAGGTATGCCGTCCTGCTGAGGTGAAATCTTTGAGTTGATTCTGCCTTGACGATGTCGAACTTCTGGTTCTTGTGATGCTTTTCCTCTCATATACTCTCGAGGTTAGTCTGGGTCTCAATACCGACAACTAACACAGGGATTTCCTGAGTTACTAGGTGGGTTATCGCTCCTTGAGTCACAATTTTAAGGAGGCAAACCAGAACACACGAACAAGGCGAACAGAGCGAGAGAATCGCAATGTCCTTAGCAAACATCACACATCAAGCAACACAGGAGGCACTTAGGCAAGCAAACACGGTCAACGCTAGGGACCAAGGAGTTAACTACTCGTGATGTAGGGGAATCCTATTCTTAGGACTATTGACCCTAGATTTCGTCTTCTTCAGGTCGGAGTCACTGTCTTGCCGATAAATCCTTCATCGTATCTTGGATGATTCTCGGTAGTGCAACACCTGGGGTCTTCTGATTGCGAGGATTCCACGGGTAGAGCGATATTGTAGTCTCCTTGTATTTGCTGGTAGTTGCTTGTCTTCATCTTGTTCTCCTTGTCTTCACCGGGTTCTAGATCTTAGTTATTTGGAATCCGTAGGTTTGAAGTTTGGACAAGAGTTAGAGGAAACCATTTTCGAAAGCATTTACTTAGAGTAGGAGAAGAAGTAGAACTTTTTGAAACTCATTGAGAATCTAGTTTTTGAAAGCCGGGGTTTTCGAAATAAGGTTCCTGCTTAGCGACCATGCTAACTAAGGTTCTCCTATAGTCAGGATGGCTCTGATACCAAGTCTGTGGAACCCCCGGATTAATCCTCCGAGAATCCCTGTTATGCATACAACCACGATCCCATGATCAGTTAGTCGTGGAACATAACCGACAAGTATCATTACAACATTCGAGACATACCGAATTTACAAGACTTACATAAATGCCGTTATGGCTACATCAATAATCAGCAGCGGATCCTCATCAAGCGCAGAGCCCGAGCCATGCCTTAACCTACAGGCAACTGACTGGGAGAACGTCCTAGCTCGCATAGTCGTCCCCTTCACCTTCGTCTTGATATCTGACCACGTTAATAGCCAGGGACAATGCCAGTGAGTACTATGAATGTACTCGCAAACCACCTTAAGATAATAATGATAATAATAACAAGCGGATATACAATATGGCTGTGGTAGTAGGAGGGCTCCAAGAGAGGTTCTTTTCTCAAATAGTTTCTCTTGTAGATATAACATCTACATATCTTTGTTGAAAACCTTTGTAAACATTTTTGGAAACCTTTTTGAAAAGTTTTGGAAAACATTAGGACTGGGTCACCCATTTGTTCCCTTTCTTCTGGTCGTCCCACGACCAAACTCCTTCCATACCTCTCTGACCATCCCATGGTCAAAGCAGGTATCCTTCCCGACCATCCCATGGTCAAAACATTTCCAAAACCATTTCTTTTCTGAAATCCTTTTTGAAAAAAAAACCAGCACCGCTCTACAGAAGTTTGTCCAACCTGTCCTTAACCGTGGACACGTCTATTCGAATAGATTTACACTCTGCAGAGGTTGTACATTTTACCCACACCATCCGGGTAAACTACCCTGATCTTCACCGATCGTGGGTCGAGTAACCGATCAAGACTCTCCAGATGCCCACTCCAGTATAAGTTCCTACCCTATGAGTGTTAATCCCCTCAAAACCGTGACGTCGGGCGAGGACCAACCGGAGCGCTTATTGCACGTCCCACTGCGCGCTTTCAATGAGGGGCTCATAGTAACGCGTGGAGGCCTGCCGACCCTTCATTCCTTCTCCAGGTCGATGTCCCGCATGGACCTATATCGGAGAAAGCCCACCCTCCAGGGATGCCCAATCCCTTGTAGTTGTTGCGAAGCAGCTTATACCAGAATAGAAAAACATCAAATCCAGCCCTGTCCCATTCCAGAGTAATGTGGTTGCACAGGGTTAAGTTGTTATAGCTAAACTGCAATGAACCAGGTGCGTTTTCATAAACCTTTTTCCTCCTGTTTTCCTCCAGCATTTTGTAAAGCAAAACCTTTTTCTTTCTCAGTAACTCTTGGGAGGTCCCGCCTCACCAAGGTTTTCTGATAAAACATTTGGTAAAACCTTTTTCCGGGGTCTTCCCATCCGCTAGTTTTTGCTTAGGCTAAAACGGGGTCTCCAAAGGGGCATGGTGGATATGCACCATCTATTATACTAGGGACAGGTAGGTGTCACCAAAGGGGTTGTACTTAATAGTACAAAAGTGTAATTATTCGGAGGAGCCAAACCACTACCAAGTATACATCAACATATAGTAAAACAATGCAGTTTTAGTAAACAGTAGATAAAACATGCATAAGTAAAATAGTAGGACAAGGCTTATGAGCAAGAGGGTGGCATGCCTGAGATCAGTAATAAGGCATAATTTTCCCTGGACTTCTTCGTTAGATAATCCCAAAATACCAACATCAATAATAAGTACCACTTCTTCCGCTCTCAGATTTCATCGCAACTATCGTCGTCCAGACAATACATGCAAACAAACCAAGCCACAATCAACACAAGGCCTACAATCACCAATACATACAGCAAACAACTGGATAATACAAGATTACAAATCAGTAGGTCTTAGGAAGAATGGATTAATGAGATTGGCCTTGTCTTGGGAATTAGGGAAGAGAATCCATTAGGATTTATAGTCTATAAATTACTTAAGAGATGGATTTTGGACCAGGACATATTCTGTATGATACCATTGTAAAATCATGATACCAACATATAGGATTTGATAAAATAAAACCAACAAAAGTGGTTTCTCTATTTTATCACTTTTCTTTATTTAATTATGATTTTTCTAGTGAAATAACTTCTAGTTTTAGGGAATAATTCACCAGAAGAGTTCTAGAGATCCAAAAATTATTTTGTTGGATGGTTGGGTAGGTCTTGAAGTACTTGTTCACCGAGAGTTGGAACCACTCGAAAATAATTACCATAATGCCCTCAGGAAATTCCAAAATGCAGTTATGTAGACATTTTGTCTTTTTCACCAAATTTAACCTACAAAAGGTTTTGGTTTTATTCCAAGTACACAGTGTAGGTATTGGGAATAACTTTCTGCAGAAATTTGAAGCAACCTTTTTGGCGTTGTATAACTACTGTAGTGAATTTAGAGGTGAATAAACCATGCACAGAATAGTTTCATTCATAGAAAAATTTCCAAGGCTCAATAAATCATGAGCTCCTGGATTTAGATAGGTATGGATGTACCACATCAGTGGGATTTGGAATTGGTTCAATTGGACTCATGGTTTGGTGTAGGGAATTTTCTAAAGACAGAAAGTCTCTGTTTTGTTATTTTTGCTACAACAACTCCAAGGCTCCACTTGGTATGGGGCTAGGGTGGCATGCAGGGTACCATAGATACCTTCCAGTGCAAGGTGTATTTGTTCAAATTGGAGTTGTAAAACTATCAATAGGATTTTAGGAGTGTTTTAGATACCTTCTAGATATTAATTTAATATAAGGAATCTATACATTTTCTGGGCTATCCAAAGGTACTGAGTGTTAGAGAAAACATAGATGTACCTAGGAAAATTCAGATCATGGCACCTTGTGTTGATTTCCATTTTTAAAAGATTTAAACCAAATAGCCAGAACAGAGCTGGTGGAATAATATTAAAAAGGAGCAAGGAGATGGTCTGGTTTTCCTGGGGGACTTGGGCCGCAGCTGAGGATTCGGCCCAGCGGGGCTCGCTGGCACGGGCGGGAGGCAGGGTTTAAACCCGTGCGGTGGGGCCCACCGGTCAGCGACCGCGGCAGCCGAAGCGGTATGGAGGCATCGTGGCCGCTCGTGTTAAGGGGATCCAACGACGGGGAGCTCGTCGTCCTCCTCGATCAAGGCCGAGGGAACCCTAGGGGCTTGCTGGTGACCGTGGGGTGGCGGAGAGGACACGGTGGACGACGGCAAGCAGGAAGAGTGGCGACATGGTGGGGTTCGAGGAAGGAGGGCGTCGCGTGCATCCCGCGGCGGAGCAGGCTCGGGAGCTCGCCGGAGAGCACTCCTGGGCAGCTGCATGTCGCCGATGATGTCTATGAGAGTCAGGGGGTGGGGGGTTTCTGAGATGGCCTTTGGAGCGGCTGCAGACGCTGGGAGGGGGCCGGGCCACTGACGGAGCTCTAGCTCGGTCATGCAATGGCAGTGGCGCTTCCGGGGTTCCTGCGAAGAAAGGAGGACAGGGACAAGTAGATACGCGTGAGGGGAGTATAGATCTACAGAGAGAGTGGTAGGGAGGGGCATTGTTCGATGGTGGCTTTACCTTCTTGGAGAATGGCCGAGGTAGTTTCTTCCCTCTCTAAGGAGCTATGGATAGGAGGGAGGAGCTAGGGCTCGTGTGGGGAAGGCTCTGGTGGCCAGGGAGTATAATGATGTGGAGTCGCGGATGGGGGGAGGCCTCTGGCCTATTTAACCAAAGAGGGAGTGGTCTAGGGTGCACTCGGTTTAGGGGAGCAAGAGGGAGAGGTAAAAACCAGGGGTCATGCTGTGGGCAAGGGAGGGGGAGTGTGGGGTGCCTCTGGTCGTGCAGAAAGTGAGAGGAGGCAGTGGGTGTTGCTGCAAGAAGTTTGCAAGGCAAGACAACCACAAGAGGTTAAGCTCTAGTGTCCAAGGACTAGAGGACAAACTGCTACAGGGGATGCTACAGTGCTGGTCGACCTGGGGGAGTGTCCTGGTGCTGAGGAGATGCATTGGGCAAGATTTGTGGGGTTTGGGTTTGGTTTTGGATCAATGCTTGATTGACTTGGCAAAATTGATCACTTGGAGGTGTGTGAAGTAAGTTCCAAAATTTTTATTGGACAAGGCGGGTAGATGATACTGGTAGGTAGATGAGGTCAAGATAGATATCCAGGGATTATTTGGGATTTTTCTAAGGATTTAAAGTCCACTTAAATCCATTTATTCAAAAAGGGCAGAAGTAGTTTCTAGATGATCATTTGATAAATTTACATTAGACAATGTGGGTTTTTGATGTGAGATGGTCCCAAATACCAAATTACACCTTGGGGAATTTTATTGGGATTTATTGAGGTGGGAAAGTATTTTTCAAGAATTATTTCTTGTTTCTGCCATTTAAGAAAATAGGCAAAAAGAAATAATAAAGCTCTTCAAAAATATTTATTTTTGAAGTGGGAAGATAGGGGTATGATATATTGGCATCAAAAGTGCTTATATTTGGGGAAGTGTTTTGGCAAAAACCAAACTTTCCCTTATGGAAGAGGTTTTGAAGAATTTGTGTATTAAAGAATTAAATTGATTTGGAGGCAAAAATAATAATGGGTAATATTTTATAAATCTTGATGATCAAGGTGGATGATGTAGATAAGGTATAGCAAGAATTTTAAACCTTGGGATTGGAGAAACCAAGTTGATTTTGGTGGAATACCCTAGATTAAGGATCTAGGGTGATGTTAATTTCATACCATCAAAACCATGTTAGATCTTGGAGCTCAGAGCTCCCCTTGGGTCTTGGGTTAGATGGATGGATAGATCAAGTTATGTACATCAACATGGTACAGAGGTTTGAGCTTGATCCTACTTGATCTCACCAAGACAAGCTTTCAAACTTTGAATAAAATAAGCCAGCCAAAGCAGATTATCAACTAGCCTTCAAAACCTTGTGGGTTTGAGCAGGACAAAGACCCACTTGGAACAAGTGAAGTATAGGTTGATAGACTTATATTAGTAGAACACAACCATGCAAAGAGTTGGTCCATAGAAGGCTGGATGGTGGTGTGAGCTTCTATCAAAGTAGGCATGTTGACTAGATATGCAGGATTAGTTAATTTCTTGCCTGCAAAACCATCAAGAACAACTGGGTAGGAGGATGATCTAACCAAGGGAAAGAGTGGGCCTTGGTAGTCCTTATTATGGTTAAAAAGATGGTTCGAGTGCATTACCAAAAATGCACAAGGGTTTAGAAAGGGAGACATCCAAAAAGGTGAGGTTGGAAAATAGATTTCCAGACAGCCAAATTTGGCAGATTTACGGTTTTTGACTAGGATGTTGGTGGAGATGATTTTGATGGTGATTTTGATGGGTTGCAAAGTACCCAAGCATCATCAAGTGAATGTGGTTGAAGAGTATATTGAGTAGAAGGGATCCATGCTTGAGATTGGTCCTCATTGACTTGGAAACTTCTAGAATGGAAATCTTCAGAATTTATCTGGTTAAGGGTTTTAGATGATCACCTAGTAGCTAGGGATCATAGCCAGATTTGTATTCTTGCTTAGGGTTTGATGAGTTAGAAACATCTTGATCCTAGGGATGATCTCCTAGAGTAGCTCATACTATCTCCTAAGAAGACAATTCAAACAGCAGATCAAGGCAACTCATCTTACAAACAAATCAACTACTACTGGGGTTACCACCAAGCTTAGATTGAGGTAGGGATGGGTATTTTGAAATTGGTTGGAGTTTAAAAAAGGTAAGGTCCTTGGTATATTTACCAAGAGTAGAATACAAAAGCTTACAAAAAGGTTTTTGGTGATCCTAGAGGTAAGAGTAGTTGAAGGTTCTGTCTTGAAAACATAAGGAGATTAGTATTCTATATCTCTCCATAGTTTTGTCAATAGAAGCTACTAAATTAGTTTTGGTTTCATAAACATCTTGGCTTATGTTTTTGAAATGCTAGAACATTTTAGAATAAGGAAATTAAGCCAAGACAGTTTTGGGAAGTAGCTTTTGTCAACTAGGGTTGAGGTCAGGAGTATATCTTCTAAAACACCATAAGCATATCCAACAACAAGCAAACACTTCAACACTTAACAAGAAAAAGTTTTTGTTCCCCCTGATTTTTGCATTCTGGGCAACTAATCAGGGTTTCTGAAATTTGGATGTTACAGGATCCATGTGGTTTATGAATATAACACACATGTAATGAACTCTAGTGGATCCATGTGGTTTATCAAAAGAACACACATGCAGTGAACTCTAGTGGATTCATGTGGTTTATGAAAAGAACACACATCCAATGAAATCTAGTGGATCCATGTGGTTTATGAAAAGAACACATATCCAATGGCATCTAGTGGATCCATTTGGTTTAGGAATAGAACACACATCCAATGAACTCTAGTGGATCCATGTGGTTTATGAATAGAACACACATGCAATGGAATCTAGTGGATCCATGTGGTTTAGGAATAGAACAGACATGCAATGGCATCTAGTGGATCCATGAGGTTTATGAAAAAAACACATGCAATGGCATCTAGTGGATCCATGTGGTTTATTAAAATAACGCACATGCAATGGCATCTAGTGGATCCATGTGGTTTATGAAAAGAACACAGATGCAATGAACTCTAGTCGATCCATGTGGTTTATGAAAAGAACACACATGCAATCAGGGCCGGTCTTGAGATTTCGGAGGCCTGGGGCGAAACTCAAATTTTGGACTCCTTACTATAGATTTTTTATGCATATATGAGATGTTAAAAATTAAATAATTTAAGTATACTCCCAACTATAATATTCATATAAAAATAACAATGTTTACATGATACCTTAAAATTTCCTCCGAAGTTGTCCTTAAAATTTCCTCCGAAATTGGTTCATCATCAACATTAGCAGATTCATCATCATGATTACTCACATTGGCATCATCTGCGTTGATATGAACATTGTCATCTGTACCAATATTATCTTCTAGATCAACATCATCTTGTTCCCCCACAAGAACTAGCGCCAACTCATCTGGATTCCTCGAAGGGCTCGTGTTGCTCTTCAAAAATTTATGGAAAGATCCTCTTTGTGAATCTATTAATTTATTCTCTCGTTCTCTCCTTTCTTTGAAGATCGTCGATCAGTCGATGGCCTTCCTGACTTTGTGTGTGTGCAGGCGTGCGGCCAGGGTCAGCCTGCCCTAGCTAACAAGGCTTATAGGAGATGAAGAAACTACAAAATAGATTAATAGTATGATTTAGGCTACAGGAGACGAAGAAACTACCAAATAGATCAATAGATCAATATGGAGAAACTGTGTGTGCACGCGGCGTGCCTGCCTGCCTAGCGGTCGATGTCGATCATGGAGGGCTCGAGCTCCTAATCAGAGCATCCGATCTAGGGGACGCGATCTGCAAGTAGGCGACAGGAGTCTGAGTCCGTGAGTCGGGATTCGGGAAGCAGGGCGCCAGGGCCTCGAGTCGACTGATGTCTGTCCTGGGAGTTGTCCTATCGAGTCGAGCGATGCCTGGGACCGGCCCAGTGTGAGATCATCGAGGCGGAGGCACTAGGCAGGCCCTAGCGGCCTGGCCCGGCACAGCGCGGGCGCGGTCGAGGATCGAGGAAGCCTGGGTGTTGAGTGATCAGCGATCGATGCCTGGGCGCGTCGAGCGGTTGTCCAATTGCCTTTTTTAGGATGTATACTAGTACTAGCCTATAATTTTTTGGGCCCGGGGCGGCTGCCCTGCTAGTCCACCCAAGGGTCGGCCCTGAATGCAATGGCATCTAGTGGATCCATGTGGTTTATGAATAGAACACACATGCAATGAACTCTAGTGGATCCATGTGGTTTATGAAAGAACAAACAAGCAATGCCATCTAGTGGATCCATGTGGTTTAGGCATAGAACACACATGCAATGACATCTAGAGGATCCATATTGTTTATGAAAAGAACACCCATGCAATGGCATCTACTGGATCTATGTGGTTTATGAAAAGAACATACATGCAATGAACTCTAGTGGATGTGTGTGGTTTACGAAAAGAACACACATGCAATGAACTCTAGTGGATCCATGTGGTTTATGAAAAGAACACACATGCACTAGCATCTAGTGGATCCATGTGGTTTGTGAATAGAACACACATGCAATGGCATCTATTGGAACCATGTGGTTTATGAATAGAACACACATGCAATGAACTCTAGTGGATCCATGTGGTTTATGAAAAGAACACACATGCAATGACATCTAGTGGATCCATGTGGTTTAGGAATATAACACACATGCAATGAACTCTAGTGGATCCATGTGGTTTATCAAAAGAACACACATGTAATGGCATCTAGTGGATCCAGGTGGTTTAGGCACAGAACACACATGCAATGAACTCTAGTGGATCCATGTGGTTTATGAAAAGAACACACATGCAATGAACTCTAGTGGATCCATGTGTTTTATGAAAAGAACACACATGCAATGGCATCTAGTGGATCCATGTGGTTTATGAAAAGAACACACATGCAATGAACTCTAGTGGATCCATGTGGTTTCTGAAAAGAACACACATGCAATGAACTCTAGTGGATCCATGTGGTTTATGAAAAGAACACACATGCAATGGCATCTATTGGATCCATGTGGTTTAGGAATAGAATACACGTGCAATGACATCTAGTGGATCCATGTGGTTTATGAAATGAACACAGATACAATGGCATCTAGAGGATCCATGTGGTTTATGAAAAGAACACACATGTAATGGCATCTAGTGGATCTAGGTGGTTTAGGCACAGAACACACATGCAATGAACTCTAGTGGATCCATGTGGTTTATGAAAAGAACACACATGCAATGCACTCTAGTGGATCCATGTGGTTTATGAAAAGAACACACATGCATTGGCATCTAGTGGATCCATGTGGTTTATGAAAAGAACACACATGCAATGAACTCTAGTGGATCCATGTGGTTTCTGAAAAGAACACACATGCAATGAACTCTAGTGGATCCATGTGGTTTATGAAAAGAACACACATGCAATGGCATCCAGTGGATCCATGTGGTTTATGAAAAGAACACACATGCAATGAACTCTAGTGGATCCACGTGGTTTATGAAAAGAACACACATGCAATGGCATCTAGTGGATCCATGTGGTTTAGGCATAGAACACACATGCAACGAACTCTAATGGATCCATGTGGTTTATGAAAAGAACACACATGCAATGGCATCTAGTGGATCCATGTGGTTTATGAAAAGAACACACATGCAATGGAATCTAGTGGATCCATGTGGTTTATGAAAAGAACACACATGCAATGGCATCTAGTGGATCCATGTGGTTTAGGCATAGAACACACATGCAATGAACTCTAATGGATGCATGTGGTTTATGAAAATAACACACATGCAATGAACTCTAGTGGATCCATGTGGTTTATGAAAAGAACACACATGAAATGGAATCTAGTGGATCCATGTGGTTTATGAAAAGAACACACATGCAATGACATCTAGTGGATCCATGTGGTTTATGAAAAGAACACACATGCAATGACAACTGGTGGATCCATCATGTGGTTTAGGAATAGAACACACATGCAATGACATCTAGTGGATCCATGTGGTTTATGAAAAGAACACACATGCTGGATTGGCATCACTACAAGTGTTCTTTTCTAAAACCATACACATCCAAGTGGGTGTGGTGATGCGGCAACTTTCAAGATAATGGTAGAATGCATGCTGTAGTTGAATTCCAGCATGCTGCTAGGATTCTTGGACATGGTTGGACACCACATGCTGGAGTGGCAACATTGCAGGTGTTCTTTTCCTTATACCACAATGATCCACATGGATACACACACACACGTCCAATGACATCTAGTGGGTCCATGTGGTTTAGGAATACAACACACCTGCAATGAACTCTAGTAGATCCATGTGGTTTATGAAAAGAACACACATGCAATGGCATCTAGTGGATCCATGTGGTTTACAAATAGAACAAACATGCAATGACATCTAGTGGATCCATGTGGTTTATGAAAAGAACACACATGCAATGAACTCTAGTGGATCTATGTGGTTTATGAAAAGAACACACATGCAGTGGCATCTAGTGGATCTATGTGGTTTATGAAAAGAACACACATCCAATGGCATCAAGTGGATCCATGTGGTTTAGGAATAGAACACGCATGCAATGAACT
Organism: Avena insularis; assembly: GCA_023614405.1. Classification (NCBI taxonomy): domain Eukaryota; kingdom Viridiplantae; phylum Streptophyta; class Magnoliopsida; order Poales; family Poaceae; genus Avena; species Avena insularis. The sequence goes on from CM042696.1 coordinate 406,971,139, forward strand.
CTAGTGGATCCATGTGGTTTATGAAAAGAACACACATGCAACGACATCTAGTGGATCCATGTGGTTTAGTAATAGAACACACATGCAATGACATCTAGTGGATCCATGTGGTTTATGAAAAAAACTAGATGCAATGGCATCTAGTGGATCCTTGTGCTTTCTGAAAAGAACAAACATGGAATGAACTCTAGTGGATCCATGTGGTTTATGAAAAGATAACACATGCAATGGCATCTAGTGGATCCATGTGGTTTATGAAAATAACACACATGCAATAGAATCTTGTGGATCCATGTGGTTTATGAATAGAACACACATGCAATGAATTCTAGTGGATCCATGTGGTTTATGAAAAGATAACACATGTAATGCCATCTTGTGGATCCATGTTGTTTAGGCATAGAACACACATGCAATGATATCTAGTGGATCCATGTGGTTTATGAAAAGAACACACATGCAATGGCATCTAGTGGATCCATGTGGTTTATGAAAACAACACACATGTAATGAACTCTAGTGGATCATGTGGTTTATGAAAAGAACACACATGTAATGAACTCTGGTGGATCCATGTGGTTTATGAAAAGAACACAGATGCAATGGAATCTAGTGGATCCATGTGGTTTATGAAAATAACACACATGCAATGAACTCTAGTGGACCCATGTGGTTTATGAAAAGAACACACATGGAATCAACTCTAGTGGATCCATGTGGTTTATGAAAAGAACACACATGAAATGGAATATAGTGGATCCATGTGGTTTATGAGAAAAGAACACACATGAAATGACATCTAGTGGATCCATGTGGTTTATGAAAAGAACACACATGCAATGGAATCTAGTGGACCCATGTGGTTTATAAAAAGAACACACATGAAATGGCATCTAGTGGATCCATGTGGTTTAGGCATAGAACACACATGCAATGAACTCTAATGGATGCATGTGGTTTATGAAAAGAACACACATGCAATGAACTCTAGTGGATCCATGTGGTTTATGAAAAGAACACACATGAAATGGAATCTAGTGGATCCATGTGGTTTATGAAAAGAACACACATGCAATGACATCTAGTGGATCCATGTGATTTATGAAATGAACACACATGCAATGACATCTGGTGGATCCATGTGGTTTAGGAATAGAACACACATGCAATGACATCTAGTGGATCCATGTGGTTTATGAAAAGAACACACATGCTGGATTGGCATCACTACAAGTGTTCTTTTCCAAAACCATACTAATACACACAGACATCCAAGTGGGTGTGGTGATGCGGCAACTTTAAAGATAATGGTAGAATGCATGTTGTAGTTGAATTCCAGCATGCTGCTAGGATTCTTGGACATGGTTGGACACCACATGCTGGAGTGGCAACATTGCAGGTGTTCTTTTCGTCATACCACAATGATGCACATGGATACACACACACACGTCCAATGACATCTAGTGGATCCATGTGGTTTAGGAATAGAACACACCTGCAATGAACTCTAGTAGATCCACGTGGTTTATGAAAAGAACACACATGCAATGGCATCTAGTGGATCCATGTGGTTTACGAATAGAACACACATGCAATGCCATCTAGTGGATCCATGTGGTTTATGAAAAGAACACACACGCAATGAACTCTAGTGGATCTATGTGGTTTATGAAAAGAACACACATGCAGTGGCATCTAGTGGATCTATGTGGTTTATGAAAAGAACACACATGCAATGAACTCTAGTGGATCAATGTGGTTTATGAAAAGAACACACATGCAGTGGCATCTAGTGGATCTATGTGGTTTATGAAAATAACACACATCCAATCGCATCAAGCGGATCCATGTGGTTTAGGAATAGAACACGCATGCAATGAACTCTAGTGGATCCATGTGGTTTCTGAAAAGAACACACATGCAACGGCACCTAGTGGATCCATGTGGTTTAGTAATAGAACACACATGCAATGACATCTAGTGGATCCATGTGGTTTATGAAAAAAAACAGATGCAATGGCATCTAGTGGATCCTTGTGCTTTATGAAAATAACAAACATGGAATGGACTCTAGTGGATCCATGTGGTTTATGAAAAGATAACACATGCAATGGCATCTAGTGGATCCATGTGGTTTATGAAAAAAAAACACATTCAATAGAATCTAGTGGATCCATGTGGTTTATAAATAGAACACACATGCAATGAACTCTAGTGGATCCATGTGGTTTATGAAAAGATAACACATGTAATGCCATCTTGTGGATCCATGTGGTTTAGGCATAGAATAGACATGCAATGATATCTAGTGGCTCCATGTGGTTTATGAAAAGAACACACATGCAATGGCATCTATTGGATCCATGTGGTTTATGAAAAGAACACACATGTAATGAACTCTAGTGGATCATGTGGTTTATGAAAAGAACACACATGCAATGAACTCTGGTGGATCCATGTGGTTTATGAAAAGAACACACATGCAATGGAATCTAGTGGATCCATGTGGTTTATGAAAATAACACACATGCAATGAACTCTAGTGGACCCATGTGGTTTATGAAAAGAACACACATGGAATCAACTCTAGTGGATCCATGTGGTTTATGAAAAGAACACACATGAAATGGAATATAGTGGATCCATGTGGTTTATGAGAAAAGAACACACATGAAATGACATCTAGTGGATCCATGTGGTTTATGAAAAGAACACACATGCAATGGAAACTAGTGGATCCACGTGGTTTATAAAAAGAACACACATGCAATGGCATCTAGTGGATCCATGTGGTTTATGAAAAGAACACACATGAAATGGAATCTAGTGGATCCATGTGGTTTATGAAAAGAACACACATGCAATGACATCTAGTGGATCCATGTGGTTTATGAAAAGAACACACATGCAATGACATCTGGTGGATCCATGTGGTTTAGGAATAGAACACACATGCAATGACATCTAGTGGATCCATGTGGTTTATGAAAAGAACACACATGCTGGATTGGCATCACTACAAGTGTTCTTTTCTAAAACCATACTAATACACACAGACATCCAAGTGGGTGTGGTGATGCGGCAACTTTCAAGATAATGGTAGAATGCATGCTGTAGTTGAATTCCAGCATGCTGCTAGGATTCTTGGACATGGTTGGACACCACATGCTGGAGTGGAAACATTGCAGGTGTTCTTTTCCTTATACCACAATGATGCACATGGATACACACACACACGTCCAATGACATCTAGTGGATCCATGTGGTTTAGGAATAGAACACACCTGCAATGAACTCTAGTAGATCCGTGTGGTTTATGAAAAGAACACACATGCAATGGCATCTAGTGGATCCATGTGGTTTACGAATAGAACACACATGCAATGACATCTAGTGGATCCATGTGGTTTATGAAAAGAACACACATGCAATGAACTCTAGTGGATCTATGTGGTTTATGAAAAGAACACACATGAAGTGGCATCTAGTGGATCTATGTGGTTTATGAAAAGAACACACATGCAATGAACTCTAGTGGACCTATGTGGTTTATGAAAAGAACACACATGCAATGGCATCTAGTGGATCTATGTGGTTTATGAAAAGAACACACATCCAATGGCATCAAGTGGATACATGTGGTTTAGGAATAGAACACGCATGCAATGAACTCTAGTGGATCCATGTGGTTTCTGAAAAGAACACACATGCAACGGCATCTAGTGGATCCATGTGGTTTAGTAATAGAACACACATGCAATGCCATCTAGTGGATCCATGTGGTTTATGAAAAAAAAACAGATGCAATGGCATCTAGTGGATCCTTGTGCTTTATGAAAAGAACAAACATGGAATGAACTCTAGTGGATCCATGTGGTTTATGAAAAGATAACACATGCAATGGCATCTAGTGGATCCATGTGGTTATGAAAATAACACACATGCAATAGAATCTAGTGGATCCATGTGGTTTATGAATAGAACACACATGCAATGAACTCTAGTGGATCCATGTGGTTTATGAAAAGATAACACATGTAATGCCATCTTGTGGATCCATGTGGTTTAGGCATAGAATAGACATGCAATGATATCTAGTGGCTCCATGTGGATTATGAAAAGAACACACATGCAATGGCATCTATTGGATCCATGTGGTTTATGAAAAGAACACACATGTAATGAACTCTAGTGGATCATGTGGTTTATGAAAAGAACACACATGCAATGAACTCTGGTGGATCCATGTGGTTTATGAAAAGAACACACATGCAATGGAATCTAGTGGATCCATGTGGTTTATGAAAATAACACACATGCAATGAACTCTAGTGGACCCATGTGGTTTATGAAAAGAACACACATGGAATCAACTCTAGTGGATCCATGTGGTTTATGAAAAGAACACACATGAAATGGAATATAGTGGATCCATGTGGTTTATGAGAAAAGAACACACAAGAAATGACATCTAGTGGATCCATGTGGTTTATGAAAAGAACACACATGCAATGGAATCTAGTGGCTCCACGTGGTTTATAAAAAGAACACACATGCAATGGCATCTAGTGGATCCATGTGGTTTAGGCATAGAACACACATGCAATGAACTCTAATGGATGCATGTGGTTTATGAAAAGAACACACATGCAATGAACTCTAGTGGATCCATGTGGTTTATGAAAAGAACACACATGAAATGTAATCTAGTGGATCCATGTGGTTTATGAAAAGAACACACATGCAATGACATCTAGTGGATCCATGTGGTTTATGAAAAGAACACACATGCAATGACATCTGGTGGATCCATGTGGTTTAGGAATAGAACACACATGCAATGACATCTAGTGGATCCATGTGGTTTATGAAAAGAACACACATGCTGGATTGGCATCACTACAAGTGTTCTTTTCCAAAACCATACTAATACACACAGACATACAAGTGGGTGTGGTGATGCGGCAACTTTCAAGATAATGGTAGAATGCATGCTGTAGTTGAATTCCAGCATGCTGCTAGGATTCTTGGACATGGTTGGACACCACATGCTGGAGTGGCAACATTGCAGGTGTTATTTTCCTTATACCACAATGATGCACATGGATACACACACACACGTCCAATGACATCTAGTGGATCTATGTGGTTTAGGAATACAACACACCTGCAATGAACTCTAGTAGATCCATGTGGTTTATGAAAAGAACACACATGCAATGGCATCTAGTGGATCCATGTGGTTTACGAATAGAACACACATGCAATGACATCTTGTGGATCCATGTGGTTTATGAAAAGAACACACATGCAATGAACTCTAGTGGATCTATGTGGTTTATGAAAAGAACACACATGCAGTGGCATCTAGTGGATCTATGTGGTTTATGAAAAGAACACACATGCAATGAACTCTAGTGGATCAATGTGGTTTATGAAAAGAACACACATGCAGTGGCATCTAGTGGATCTATGTGGTTTATGCAAAGAACACACATCCAATGGCGTCAAGTGGATCCATGTGGTTTAGGAATAGAACACGCATGCAATGAACTCTAGTGGATCCATGTGTTTTATGAAAAGAACACACATGCAACGGCATCTAGTGGATCCATGTGGTTTAGTAATAGAACACACATGCAATGACATCTAGTGGATCCATGTGGTTTATGAAAAAAAAACAGATGCAATGGCATCTAGTGGATCCTTGTGCTTTATGAAAAGAACAAACATGGAATGAACTCTAGTGGATCCATGTGGTTTATGAAAAGATAACACATGCAATGGCATCTAGTGGATCCATGTGGTTTATGAACATAACACACATGAAATAGAATCTAGTGGATCCATGTGGTTTATGAATAGAACACACATGCAATGAACTCTAGTGGATCCATGTGGTTTATGAAAAGATAACACATGTAATGCCATCTTGTGGATCCATGTGGTTTAGGCATAGAACACACATGCAATGATATCTAGTGGCTCCATGTGGTTTATGAAAAGAACACACATGCAATGGCATCTATTGGATCCATGTGGTTTATGAAAAGAACACACATGTAATGAACTCTAGTGGATCATGTGGTTTATGAAAAGAACACACATGCAATGAACTCTGGTGGATCCATGTGGTTTATGAAAAGAACACACATGCAATGGAATCTAGTGGATCCATATGGTTTATGAAAATAACACACATGCAATGAACTCTAGTGGACCCATGTGGTTTATGAAAAGAACACACATGGAATCAACTCTAGTGGATCCATGTGGTTTATGAAAAGAACACACATGAAATGGAATATAGTGGATCCATGTGGTTTATGAAAATAACACACGTGCAATGAACTCTAGTGGACCCATGTGGTTTATGAAAAGAACACACATGGAATCAACTCTAGTGGATCCATGTGGTTTATGAAAAGAACACACATGAAATGGAATATAGTGGATCCATGTGGTTTATGAGAAAAGAACACACAAGAAATGACATCTAGTGGATCCATGTGGTTTATGAAAAGAACACACATGCAATGGAATCTAGTGGCTCCACGTGGTTTATAAATAGAACACACATGCAATGGCATCTAGTGGATCCATGTGGTTTAGGCATAGAACACACATGCAATGAACTCTAATGGATGCATGTGGTTTATGAAAAGAACACACATGCAATGAACTCTAGTGGATCCATGTGGTTTATGAAAAGAACACACATGAAATGTAATCTAGTGGATCCATGTGGTTTATGAAAAGAACACACATGCAATGACATCTAGTGGATCCATGTGGTTTATGAAAAGAACACACATGCAATGACATCTGGTGGATCCATGTGGTTTAGGAATAGAACACACATGCAATGACATCTAGTGGATCCATGTGGTTTATGAAAAGAACACACATGCTGGATTGGCATCACTACAAGTGCTCTTTTCCAAAACCATACTAATACACACAGACATACAAGTGGGTGTGGTGATGCGGCAACTTTCAAGATAATGGTAGAATGCATGCTGTAGTTGAATTCCAGCATGCTGCTAGGATTCTTGGACATGGTTGGACACCACATGCTGGAGTGGCAACATTGCAGGTGTTATTTTCCTTATACCACAATGATGCACATGGATACACACACACACGTCCAATGACATCTAGTGGATCTATGTGGTTTAGGAATACAACACACCTGCAATGAACTCTAGTAGATCCATGTGGTTTATGAAAAGAACACACATGCAATGGCATCTAGTGGATCCATGTGGTTTACGAATAGAACACACATGCAATGACATCTTGTGGATCCATGTGGTTTATGAAAATAACACACATGCAATGAACTCTAGTGGATCTATGTGGTTTATGAAAAGAACACACATGCAGTGGCATCTAGTGGATCTATGTGGTTTATGAAAAGAACACACATGCAATGAACTCTAGTGGATCAATGTGGTTTATGAAAAGAACACACATGCAGTGGCATCTAGTGGATCTATGTGGTTTATGCAAAGAACACACATCCAATGGCGTCGAGTGGATCCATGTGGTTTAGGCATAGAACACATGCAATGAACTCTAGTGGATCCATGTGTTTATGAAAAGAACACATGCAACGGCATCTAGTGGATCCATGTGGTTTAGTAATAGAACACACATGCAATGACATCTAGTGGATCCATGTGGTTTATGAAAAAAAAACAGATGCAATGGCATCTAGTGGATCCTTGTGCTTTATGAAAAGAACAAACATGGAATGAACTCTAGTGGATCCATGTGGTTTATGAAAAGATAACACATGCAATGGCATCTAGTGGATCCATGTGGTTTATGAAAATAACACACATGAAATAGAATCTAGTGGATCCATGTGGTTTATGAATAGAACACACATGCAATGAACTCTAGTGGATCCATGTGGTTTATGAAAAGATAACACATGTAATGCCATCTTGTGGATCCATGTGGTTTAGGCATAGAACACACATGCAATGATATCTAGTGGCTCCATGTGGTTTATGAAAAGAACACACATGCAATGGCATCTATTGGATCCATGTGGTTTATGAAAAGAACAAACATGTAATGAACTCTAGTGGATCATGTGGTTTATGAAAAGAACACACATGCAATGAACTCTGGTGGATCCATGTGGTTTATGAAAAGAACACACATGCAATGGAATCTAGTGGATCCATGTGGTTTATGAAAATAACACACATGCAATGAACTCTAGTGGACCCATGTGGTTTATGAAAAGAACACACATGGAATCAACTCTAGTGGATCCATGTGGTTTATGAAAAGAACACACATGAAATGGAATATAGTGGATCCATGTGGTTTATGAGAAAAGAACACACATGAAATGACATCTAGTGGATCCATGTGGTTTATGAAAAGAACACACATGCAATGGAATCTAGTGGATCCATGTGGTTTACGAATAGAACACACATGCAATGACATCTAGTGGATCCATGTGGTTTATGAAAAGAACACACATGCTATGAACTCTAGTGGATCTATGTGGTTTATGAAAAGAACACACATGCAGTGGCATCTAGTGGATCTATGTGGTTTATGAAAAGAACACACATGCAATGAACTCTAGTGGATCTATGTGGTTTATGAAAAGAACACACATGCAGTGGCATCTAGTGGATCTATGTGGTTTATGCAAAGAACACACATCCAATGGCGTCAAGTGGATCCATGTGGTTTAGGAATAGAACACGCATGCAATGAACTCTAGTGGATCCATGTGGTTTATGAAAAGAACACACATGCAACGGCATCTAGTGGATCCATGTGGTTTAGTAATAGAACACACATGCAATGACATCTAGTGGATCCATGTGGTTTATGAAAAAAAAACAGATGCAATGGCATCTAGTGGATCCTTGTGCTTTATGAAAAGAACAAACATGGAATGAACTCTAGTGGATCCATGTGGTTTATGAAAACATAACACATGCAATGGCATCTAGTGGATCCATATGGTTTATGAAAATAACACACATGCAATAGAATCTAGTGGATCCATGTGGTTTATGAATAGAACACACGTGCAATGAACTCTAGTGGATCCATGTGGTTTATGAAAATAAAACACATGTAATGCCATCTTGTGGATCCATGTGGTTTAGGCATAGAACACACATGCAATGATATCTAGTGGCTCCATGTGGTTTATGAAAAGAACACACATGCAATGGCATCTATTGGATCCATGTGGTTTATGAAAAGAACACACATGTAATGAAATCTAGTGGATCATGTGGTTTATGAAAAGAACACACATGCAATGAACTCTGGTGGATCCATGTGATTTATGAAAAGAACACACATGCAATGGAATCTAGTGGATCCATGTGGTTTATGAAAAGAACACACATGCAATGAACTCTAGTGGATCCATGTGGTTTATGAAAATAACACACATGCAATGAACTCTAGTGGACCCATGTGGTTTATGAAAAGAACACACATGGAACTAACTCTAGTGGATCCATGTGGTTTATGAAAAGAACACACATGAAATGGAATATAGTGGATCCATGTGGTTTATGAGAAAAGAACACACATGAAATGACATCTAGTGGATCCATGTGGTTTATGAAATGAACACACATGAAATGGAATCTAGTGGATCCATGTGGTTTACGAATAGAACACAGATGCAATGACATCTAGTGGATCCATGTGGTTTATGAAAAGAACACACATGCAATGAACTCTAGTGGATCTATGTGGTTTATGAAAAGAACACACATGCAGTGGCATCTAGTGGATCTATGTGGTTTATGAAAAGAACACACATGCAATGAACTCTAGTGGATCTATGTGGTTTATGAAAAGAACACACATGCAGTGGCATCTAGTGGATCTATGTGGTTTATGCAAAGAACACACATCCAATGGCGTCAAGTGGATCCATGTGGTTTAGGAATAGAACACGCATGCAATGAACTCTAGTGGATCCATGTGGTTTATGAAAAGAACACACATGCAACGGCATCTAGTGGATCCATGTGGTTTAGTAATAGAACACACATGCAATGACATCTAGTGGATCCATGTGGTTTATGAAAAAAAAAACAGATGCAATGGCATCTAGTGGATCCTTGTGCTTTATGAAAAGAACAAACATGGAATGAACTCTAGTGGATCCATGTGGTTTATGAAAAGATAACACATGCAATGGCATCTAGTGGATCCATGTGGTTTATGAAAATAACACACATGCAATAGAATCTAGTGGATCCATGTGGTTTATGAATAGAACACACGTGCAATGAACTCTAGTGGATCCATGTGGTTTATGAAAAGATAACACATGTAATGCCATCTTGTGGATCCATGTGGTTTAGGCATAGAACACACATGCAATGATATCTAGTGGATCCATATGGTTTATGAAAAGAACACACATGCAATGGCATCTATTGGATCCATGTGGTTTATGAAAAGAACACACATGTAATGAACTCTAGTGGATCATGTGGTTTATGAAAAGAACACACATGCAATGAACTCTAGTGGATCCATGTGGTTTATGAAAAGAACACACATGCAATGGAATCTAGTGGATCCATGTGGTTTATGAAAATAACACACATGCAATGAACTCTAGTGGACCCATGTGGTTTATGAAAAGAACACACATGGAATCAACTCTAGTGGATCCATGTGGTTTATGAAAAGAACACACATGAAATGGAATATAGTGGATCCATGTGGTTTATGAGAAAAGAACACACATGAAATGACATCTAGTGGATCCATGTGGTTTATGAAAAGAACACACATGCAATGGAATCTAGTGGATCCACGTGGTTTATGAAAAGAACACACATGCAATGGCATCTAGTGGATCCATGTGGTTTAGGCATAGAACACACATGCAATGAACTCTAATGGATGCATGTGGTTTATGAAAAGAACACACATGCAATGAACTCTTGTGGATCCATGTGGTTTATGAAAAGAACACACATGAAATGGAGTCTAGTGGATCCATGTGGTTTATGAAAAGAACACACATGCAATGGAATCTAGTGGATCCATGTGGTTTATGAAAAGAACACACATGCAATGAACTCTAGTGGATCTATGTGGTTTATGAAAAGAACACACATGCAGTGGCATCTAGTGGATCTATGTGGTTTATGAAAAGAACACACATGCAATGAACTCTAGTGGATCTATGTGGTTTACGAAAAGAACACACATGAAGTGGCATCTAGTGGATCTATGTGGGTTATGCAAAGAACACACATCCAATGGCGTCAAGTGGATCCATGTGGTTTAGGAATAGAACACGCATGCAATGAACTCTAGTGGATCCATGTGGTTTATGAAAAGAACACACATGCAACGGCATCTAGTGTATCCATGTGGTTTAGTAATAGAACACACATGCAATGATATCTAGTGGATCCATGTGGTTTATGAAAAAAAACAGATGCAATGGCATCTAGTGGATCCTTGTGCTTTATGAAAAGAACAAACATGGAATGAACTCTAGTGGATCCATGTGGTTTATGAAAATATAACACATGCAATGGCATCTAGTGGATCCATGTGGTTTATGAAAATAACACACATGCAATAGAATCTAGTGGATCCATGTGGTTTATGAATAGAACACACATGCAATGAACTCTAGTGGATCCATGTGGTTTATGAAAAGATAAAACATGTAATGCCATCTTGTGGATCCATGTGGTTTAGGCATAGAACACACATGCAATGATATCTAGTGGATCCATATGGTTTATGAAAAGAACACACATGCAATGGCATCTATTGGATCCATGTGGTTTATGAAAAGAACACACATGTAATGAACTCTAGTGGATCATGTGGTTTATGAAAAGAACACACATGCAATGAACTCTGGTGGATCCATGTGGTTTATGAAAAGAACACACATGCAATGGAATCTAGTGGATCCATGTGGTTTATGAAAATAACACACATGCAATGAACTCTAGTGGACCCATGTGGTTTATGAAAACAACACATGGAATCACCTCTAGTGGATCCATGTGGTTTATGAAAAGAACACACATGAAATGGAATATAGTGGATCCATGTGGTTTATGAGAAAAGAACACACATGAAATGACATCTAGTGGATCCATGTGGTTTATGAAAAGAACACACATGCAATGGAATCTAGTGGATCCACGTGGTTTATGAAAAGAACACACATGCAATGGCATCTAGTGGATCCATGTGGTTTAGGCATAGAACACACATGCAATGAACTCTAATGGATGCATGTGGTTTATGAAAAGAACACACATGCAATGAACTCTTGTGGATCCATGTGGTTTATGAAAAGAACACACATGAAACGGAGTCTAGTGGATCCATGTGGTTTATGAAAAGAACACACATGCAATGGAATCTAGTGGATCCATGTGGTTTATGAAAAGAACACACATGCAATGAACTCTAGTGGATCTATGTGGTTTATGAAAAGAACACACATGCAGTGGCATCTAGTGGATCTATGTGGTTTATGAAAAGAACACACATGCAATGAACTCTAGTGGATCTATGTGGTTTACGAAAAGAACACACATGAAGTGGCATCTAGTGGATCTATGTGGGTTATGCAAAGAACACACATCCAATGGCGTCAAGTGGATCCATGTGGTTTAGGAATAGAACACGCATGCAATGAACTCTAGTGGATCCATGTGGTTTATGAAAAGAACACACATGCAACGACATCTAGTGTATCCATGTGGTTTAGTAATAGAACACACATGCAATGATATCTAGTGGATCCATGTGGTTTATGAAAAAAAACAGATGCAATGGCATCTAGTGGATCCTTGTGCTTTATGAAAAGAACAAACATGGAATGAACTCTAGTGGATCCATGTGGTTTATGAAAATATAACACATGCAATGGCATCTAGTGGATCCATGTGGTTTATGAAAATAACACACATGCAATAGAATCTAGTGGATCCATGTGGTTTATGAATAGAACACACATGCAATGAACTCTAGTGGATCCATGTGGTTTATGAAAAGATAAAACATGTAATGCCATCTTGTGGATCCATGTGGTTTAGGCATAGAACACACATGCAATGATATCTAGTGGATCCATATGGTTTATGAAAAGAACACACATGCAATGGCATCTATTGGATCCATGTGGTTTATGAAAAGAACACACATGTAATGAACTCTAGTGGATCATGTGGTTTATGAAAAGAACACACATGCAATGAACTCTGGTGGATCCATGTGGTTTATGAAAAGAACACACATGCAATGGAATCTAGTGGATCCATGTGGTTTATGAAAATAACACACATGCAATGAACTCTAGTGGACCCATGTGGTTTATGAAAAGAACACACATGGAATCAACTCTAGTGGATCCATGTGGTTTATGAAAAGAACACACATGAAATGGAATATAGTGGATCCATGTGGTTTATGAGAAAAGAACACACATGAAATGACATCTAGTGGATCCATGTGGTTTATGAAAAGAACACACATGCAATGGAATCTAGTGGATCCACGTGGTTTATGAAAAGAACACACATGCAATGGCATCTAGTGGATCCATGTGGTTTAGGCATAGAACACACATGCAATGAACTCTAATGGATGCATGTGGTTTATGAAAAGAACACACATGCAATGAACTCTTGTGGATCCATGTGGTTTATGAAAAGAACACACATGAAATGGAGTCTAGTGGATCCATGTGGTTTATGAAAAGAACACACATGCAATGACATCTAGTGGATCCATGTGGTTTATGAAAAGAACACACATGCAATGACATCTAGTGGATCCATGTGGTTTATGAAAAGAACACACATGCTGGATTGGCATCACTACAAGTGTTTTTTCCAAAACCATACTAATACACACAGACATCCAAGTGGGTGTGGTGATGCGGCAACTTTCAAGATAATGGTAGAATGCATGCTGTAGTTGAATTCCAGCATGCTGCTAGGATTCTTGGACATGGTTGGACACCACATGCTGGAGTGGCAACATTGCAGGTGTTCTTTTCCTTATACCACAATGATGCACATGGATACACACACACACACACGTCCAATGACATCTAGTGGATCCATGTGGTTTAGGAATACAACACACCTGCAATGAACTCTAGTAGATCCATGTGGTTTACGAAAAGAACACACATGCAATGGCATCTAGTGGATCCATGTGGTTTACGAATAGAACACACATGCAATGACATCTAGTGGATCTATGTAGTTTATGAAAAGAACACACATGCAATGAACTCTAGTGGATCTATGTGGTTTATAAAAAGAACACACATGCAGTGGCATCTAGTGGATCTATGTGGTTTATGAAAAGAACACACATCCAATGGCATCAAGTGGATCCATGTGGTTTAGGAATAGAACACGCATGCAATGAACTCTAGTGGATCCATGTGGTTTATGAAAAGAACACACATGCAATGGCATCTAGTTGATCCATGTGGTTTAGTAAAAGAGCACACATGCAATGACATCTAGTGGATCCATGTGGTTTATGAAAAAAAACAGATGCAATGGCATCTAGTGGATCCTTGTCCTTTATGAAAAGAACAAACATGGAATGAACTCTAGTGGATCCATGTGGTTTATGAAAAGATAACACATGCAATGGCATCTAGTGGATCCATGTGGTTTATGAAAATAACACACATGCAATAGAATCTAGTGGATCCATGTGGTTTATGAATAGAACACACATGCAATGAACTCTAGTGGATCCATGTGGTTTATGAAAAGATAACACATGTAATTCCAACTTATGGATCCATGTGGTTTAGGCATAGAACACACATGCAATTATATCTAGTGGATCCATGTGGTTTATGAAAAGAACACACATGCAATGGCATCTTGTGGATCCATGTGGTTTATGAAAAGAACACACATGTAATGAACTCTAGTGGATCATGTGGTTTATGAGAAGAACACACATGCAATGGAATCTAGTGGATCCATGTGGTTTATGAAAATAACACACATGCAATGAACTCTAGTGGACCCATGTGGTTTATGAAAAGAACACACATGGAATCAACTCTAGTGGATCCATGTGGTTTATGAAAAGAACACACATGAAAAGGAATATAGTGGATCCATGTGGTTTATGAGAAAAGAACACACATGAAATGACATCTAGTGGATCCATGTGGTTTATGAAAAGAACACACATGCAATGACATCTAGTGGATCCATGTGGTTTAGGAATAAAACACACATGCAATGGCACTAGTGTAACCAAGAGGTTTATGAAAAAACACATGCAATGGCATCTAGTCGATCCATGTGGTTTATGAAAATAACACACATGCAATGGCATCTAGTGGATCCATGTGGTTTAAGAAAAGAACACACATTCAATGAACTCTAGTGGATCCATGTGGTTCATGAAAAGAACACACATGATTTGGCATCTAGTGGATCCATGTGGTTTATGAAAAGAACACACATGCAACAGCACCTAGTGGATCCACGTGGTTTAGGCATAGAACACACATGAAATGACATCTAGTGGATCCATATGGTTTATGAAAAGAACACACAGTCAATGGCGTCTAGCGGATCCATGTGGTTTTTGAAAATAACATACATGCAATGAACTCTAGTGGATCTGTGTGGTTTATGAAAAGAACACACATGCAATGAACTCTGGTGGATCGATGTGTTTTATGAAAAGAACACACATGCAATGGCCTCTAGTGGATAGACGTGGTTTGTGAAAAGAACACACATGAAATGGCATCTATTGGAACCATGTGTTTTATTAAAAGAACACACATGCAATGAACTCTAGTGGATCCATGTGGTTTATGAAAAGAACACACATGAAATGGAATCTAGTGGATCCATGTGGTTTATGAAAAGAACACATATGCAATGACATCTAGTGGATCCATGTGGTTTATGAAAAGAACACACATGCAATGACATCTGGAGGATACATGTGGTTTAGGAATAGAACACACATGCAATGACATCTAGTGGATCCATGTGGTATATTAAAAGAACACACATGCTGAATTGGCATCACTACATGTGTTCTTTTCCCAAACCACACTAATACACACAAACATCCTAGTGGGTGTGGTGATGCGGCAACTTTCAAGATAATGGTAGAATGCATGTTGTAGTTGAATCCCTGCATACTGCTAGGATTCTTGGACAAGGTTGGACACCACATGCTAGAGTGGCAACATTGCAGGTGTTCTTTTGCTAAAATCACACTGATGCACACGGATACACACACACATCCAATGACATCTAGTGGATCCATGTGGTTTAGGAATACAACACACCTGCAATGAACTCTAGTAGATCCATGTGGTTTATGAAAAGAACACACATGCAATGGCATCTAGTGGATCCATGTGGTTTATGAATAGAACACACATGCAATGGAATCTAGATGATCCATGTGGTTTATGAAAAGAACACACATGCAATGTTATCTAGTGGATCCATGTGGTTTATGAAAAGAACACACATGCAATGGCATCTAGTGGATCCATGTGGTTTATGAAAAGAACACACATGCAATGAACTCAACTGGATCTATGTGGTTTATGAAAAGAACACACATGCAATGGCATCTAGTGGATCCATGTGGTTTATGAAAAGAACACACATCCAATGGCATCAAGTGGATCCATGTGGTTTAGGAATAGAACACACATGCAATGAAATCTAGTGGATCCATGTGGTTTATAAAAAGAACACACATGCAACGGCATCTAGTGGATCCATGTGGTTTAGTAATAGAACACACATGCAATGACATCTAGTGGATCCATGTGGTTAATGAAAAGAACACAGATGGAATGGCATCTAGTGGATCCTTGTGATTTATGAAAAGAACAAACATAGAATGAACTCTAGTGGATCCATGTGGTTTATGAAAAGATAACACATGCAATGGCATCTAGTGGATCCATGTTGTTTATGAAATTAACACACATGTAATAGAATCTAGTGGATCCATGTGGTTTATGAATAGAACACACATGCAATGAACTCTAGTGGAATCATGTGGTTTATGAAAAGATAACACATGTAATGGCATCTTGTGGATCCATGTGGTTTAGGCATAGAACACACATGAAATGATATCTAGTGGATCCATATGGTTTATGAAAAGAACACACATGCAATGGCATCTAGTGGATCCATGTGGTTTATGAAAAGAACACACATGTAATGAACCCTAGTGGATCCATGTGGTTTATGAAAAGAACACACATGCAATGAACTCTGGTGGATCCATGTGGTTTATGAAAAGAACACACATGCAATGGCATCTAGTGGATCCATGTAGTTTATGAAAAGAACACACATGGAATGAACTCTAGTGGATCCATGTGGTTTATGAAAAGAACACACATGAAATGGAATATAGTGGATCCATGTGGTATATGAGAAAAGAACACACATGAAATGACATCTAGTGGATCCATGTGGTTTATGAAAAGAACACACATGCAATGACATCTAGTGGATCCATGTGGTTTAGGAATAGAACACACATGCAATGCATCTAGTGGATCCATGTGGTTTATGAAAATAACACACATGCAATGGCATCTAGTGGATCCATGTGGTTTATGAAAAGAACACACATGCAATGAACTCAACTGGATCTATGTGGTTTATGAAAAGAACACACATGCAATGGCATCTAGTGGATCCATGTGGTTTATGAAAAGAACACACATCCAATGGCATCAAGTGGATCCATCTTGTTTAGGAATAGAACACGCATGCAATGAAATCTAGTGGATCCATGTGGTTTATAAAAAGAACACACATGCAACGGCATCTAGTGGATCCATGTGGTTTATGAATAGAACACACATGCAATGGCATCTAGTGGATCCATGTGGTTTATGAATAGAACACACATGCAATGCATCTAGTGGATCCATGTGGTTTATGAAAAGAACACACATGCAATGGCATCTAGTGGATCCGTGTGGTTTATGAAAAGAACACACATGCAATGAACTCAACTGAATCTATGTGGTTTATGAAAAGAACACACATGCAATGGCATCTAGTGGATCCATGTGGTTTATGAAAAGAACACACATCCAATGGCATCAAGTGGATCCATGTGGTTTAGGAATAGAACACGCATGCAATGAAATCTAGTGGATCCATGTGGTTTATAAAAAGAACACACATGCAACGGCATCTAGTGGATCCATGTGGTTTAGTAATAGAACACACATGCAATGACATCTAGTGGATCCATGTGGTTAATGAAAAGAACACAGATGGAATGGCATCTAGTGGATCCTTGTGCTTTATGAAAAGAACAAACATGGAATGAACTCTAGTGGATCCATGTGGTTTATGAAAAGATAACACATGCAATGGCATCTAGTGGATCCATGTGGTTTATGAAATGAACACACATGTAATAGAATCTAGTGGATCCATGTGGTTTATGAATAGAACACACATGCAATGAACTCTAGTGGAATCATGTGGTTTATGAAAAGATAACACATGTAATGGCATCTTGTGGATCCATGTGGTTTAGGCATAGAACACACATGAAATGATATCTAGTGGATCCATTTGGTTTATGAAAAGAACACACATGCAATGGCATCTAGTGGATCCATGTGGTTTATGAAAAGAACACACATGTAATGAACCCTAGTGGATCCATGTGGTTTATGAAAAGAACACACATGCAATGAACTCTGGTGGATCCATGTGGTTTATGAAAAGAACACACATGCATTGGCATCTAGTGGATCCATGTAGTTTATGAAAAGAACACACATGGAATGAACTCTAGTGGATCCATGTGGTTTATGAAAAGAACACACATGAAATGGAATATAGTGGATCCATGTGGTATATGAGAAAAGAACACACATGAAATGACATCTAGTGGATCCATGTGGTTTATGAAAAGAACACACATGCAATGACATCTAGTGGATCCATGTGGTTTAGGAATAGAACACACATGCAATGGCCTCTAGTGGATACAAGAGGTTTATGAAAAAAGACATGCAATGGCATCTAGTGGATCCATGTGGTTTATGAAAATAACACACATGCAATGGCATCTAGTGGATCCATGTGGTTTAACAAAAGAACACACATGCAATGAACTCTAGTGGATCCATGTGGTTCATGAAAAGAACACACATGCATTGGCATCTAGTGGATCCATGTGGTTTATGAAAAGAATACACATGCAACATCACTTAGTGGATCCATGTGGTTTAGGCATAGAACACACATGCAATGACATCTAGTGGATCCATTTGGTTTATGAAAAGAACACACATGCAATGGCGTCTAGTGGATCCATGTGGTTTTTGAAAAGAACATACATGCAATGAACTCTAGTGGATCTGTGTGGTTTATGAAAAGAACACACATGCAATGAACTCTAGTGGATCCATGTGTTTTATGAAAAGAACACACATGCAATGGCATCTAGTGGATACATGTGGTTTGTGAAAAGAATACACATGCAATGGCATCTATTAGAACCATGTGGTTTATGAATAGAACACACATGCAATGAACTCTAGTGGATCCATGTGGTTTATGAAAATAACACACATGCAATGGCATCTAGTGGATCCATGTGGTTTAGGAATATAACACACATGCAATGAAATCTATTGGATCCATGTGGCTTATGAAAAGAACATACATGCAATGAACTCTAGTGGATCCATGTGGTTTATGAAAAGAACACACATGAAATGGCATCTAGTGGATGCATGTGGTTTAGGCATAGAACACACATCCAATGAACTCTAGTGGATCCATGTGGTTTAGGGATAGAACACACATGCAATGACATTTAGTGGAACCATTTGGTTTATGAAAAGAACACACATGCAATGGCGTCTAGTGGATCCATGTGGTTTTTGAAAAGAACATACATGCAATGAACTCTAGTGGATCTGTGTGGTTTATGAAAAGAACACACATGCAATGAACTCTAGTGGATCCATGTGTTTCATGAAAAGAACACACATGCAATGGCATCTAGTGGATACATGTGGTTTGTGAAAATATTACACATGCAATGGCATCTTTTAAAACCATGTGGTTTATGAATAGAACACACATGCAATGAACTCTAGTGGATCCATGTGGTTTTTTGAAAATAACACACATGCAATGGCATCTAGCGGATCCATGTGGTTTAGGAATATAACACACATGCAATGAACTCTATTGGATCCATGTTGTTTATGAAAAGAACATACATGCAATGAACTCTAGTGGATCGATGTGGTTTATGAAAAGAACACACATGTAATGGCATCTAGTGGATGCATGTGGTTTAGGCATAGAACACACATCCAATGAACTCTAGTGGATCCATGTGGTTTAGGCATAGAACACACATCCAATGGCATCAAGTGGACCATGTGGTTTAGGAATAGAACACGCATGCAACGAACTCTAGTGGATCCATGTGGTTTATGAAAAGAACACACATGCAACGGCATCTAGTGGGTCCATGTGGTTTAGTATTAGAACACACATGCAATGACATCTAGTGGATCCATGTGGTTTGTGAAAAAAACACAGATGCAATGGCATCTAGTGGATCCTTGTGCTTTATGAAAAGAACAAACATGGAATGAACTCTAGTGGATCCATGTGGTTTAGGCATAGAACACACATGCAATGAACTCTAGTGGATCCGTGTGGTTTAGGCATAGAACACACATGCAATGAAATCTAATGGATCCATGTGGTTTATGAAAAGAATACACAAGCAATGAACTCTAGTGGATCCATGTGGTTTATGAAAAGAACACACATGCAATGGAATCTAGTGGATCCATGTGGTTTATGAAAAGAACACACATGCAATGACATCTAGTGGGTCCATGTGGTTTATGAAAAGAACATAAATCCAATGGCATCTAGTGGATCCATTGTAACATCCCAATTTCAGCAACCCTGATTAGGTTCCAGAATGCAAAAATGAGGGGGAACAAAAACTGTTTCTTGTTCATTGGTGCCATGTTTGCTTGTTGTTTGTTTGTGCTTGTGCATGCGAGTGTATACCATATGATACTCCTTACCTCACCATCAGTTGACAAAAGCTATTTAACAAAACTATCCTGGCTCATTTTACATATTCTCAAATATTCTGGCACTTCAAAACACGAGTCAGGATGCTTATGTAACCAAAACTTTGTTAGTAGCTTCTATTGACAAAACTATGGAGAGAGATATAATATAATCTCCTTATGTTCTCAAGACAAAACCTTCAACTACTCCTACCTATAGGATCTCCAAAACCTTTTATAAAGCTTTTGAATTCTACTCTTGGTAGGGATACCAAGGGCTCTTACCTTATTCAAACTCCAACCTATCAAAATTACCCATCCTTACGTCAAGCTAAGCTTGATGGTAACCCTAGTAGTAGTTGATTTGTTTGTAAGATGAGTTACCTTGATCTGTTGTTTGACTTGATTGCTTAGAAGTAGTATGAGCTACTCTAGGAGCTCATCCTCTAGGATCAAGAAACTTTTAAATCCCCAAACCCTAAGAAAGAATACAAGACGGATCTGGTCTCTAGCCACTAGGTGATCATCGAAAACCCTTAACCAGATCAATTCTGATGTGATCTAATTTAGAAGCTTCCAAGTCCATGAAGACCAATATCAAGCATGGATCTTTCATACTCATTCCCCACTTCAGCATCATCCCCTTGATGATGCTTGGGTACCTTGCAACCCATCAAAAACATCCCCTCTCATACTCTAGTCAAAACCCTAAATCTGCCAAATTTGGCCAAGTCTGGAATCTGTTTCAACATCACCTTGTTGAATGTCTCCTGTTCTCAACCCTTGTGAATTTTTGAAAATTCATTCGAACCATCTTGTTGACCATCCTAAGGACTACCAAGGCCCACTCTTTCCCTTGGTTAGATCATCCTACAACCCACTTGTTCTTGATGGTTTTGCAGGCAAGAAAATAGCTATTCCTGCAAATCTAGTCAACATGCCTACTTTGATAAAATCTCACACCACCATCCCACCTTATCTGGACCAACTATTTTCATGGTTGTGTTCTACTCATATAGGTCTATCAACATCTAATTCACTTGTTCCAAGTGGATCTTTGCGCTTCTTAAACCCACATGGTTTATAAGGCATCATGACTCATTTGGTATGGCAGCCTTATTTTCAACAAAGTTTGCCATCACTTCCAGACCACCTCAAATGTAACCAATCCAAACTTCATATGTCATGATCATCTATATGACTTGGTCTAACTATCCATTTATCCCTTGCATCAAGGGGAGATCTAAGCTCCAAGATCCATCAAGGTTTTGATGGCATGAAAACAATCTTACCCAAGATCCTTAAATCTCTAGCTTTCACCAAAATCAACCTAGATTCTCCAATCCCAAGGTTTAAAATGCTTGTTACACCTTGTCCACATCATCTACCTTGATCATAAAGATTTATCAAATATTATCCAAAATTATTATGGACCAAAACTATTTAATTCCCTTAATAGGCAAAACCTCCAAAACTTCCATAAAGGAAAGCTTGGTTTTTGCCAAAACACATCTCCAACTTTTGGCTCAATTGAGATCCATATATCATCCTATAACATCCCACCTCAAAAATAAATATTTTTGAATAACTTTATTATTTCTTTTTGCCTATTTTCTTAAATGGCAAAAATGGAATAGTAATTGTTCTAAATACTTTTAAGACACAATAAATCTTGGGAAAATTCCCCGAAGTGTGTATTCACATTTGGGACCATCTCACATAAAAAACCAACCATGTCCAGTGTAAAATAATCAAATGATCTTCTAGAAACTACGTCTATACTTTTTGAATAAATGTTTCTAAGTGGACTTCAAATCCTTGGAGAGGTCCCTTAACCTCATCTATCCCCCAATACCATTTCCTCATTTGGTCCAATGAAAATTTTTGGACTTTCTTCATAGCCACCTATTTGATCAAATTTCCCAAGTAAGCAAATCCTCAACTCAAAAACTAACCAAACCTACACCATTTTGGTCAAAAAAACTTGCACAGCACATCTCTCCTCCCTCTGGTTGCAATACACTATAGCATCACCCTCTCCCATGCCCTTTACCCCTTAAAAGGAGGAAAAGCTATGCCCTTTTATTGATGTGTCCCCTCCTTACATCAAAAGATGGGCATCAACCACTCCTCTCTCTTCTCTAGTCGTGTCCCTAGCCCCACCCCACCTCTCCACCACCCCTGCTACCCAATGGATGGCAACCTCCATCCTTCCAAGCCTCCCCATGGACATGGTCCATCATAGCCCACTCCTCTCAGTTCTTAAAGGCCAGAGGCCATCCCAGCACGCCTCTGCCCCTCATTTCTCCCCCTCCCACTCCACCTACCTCCCAGAGAGCTCCAGATCCATCCCCTCAGCTCTCCCTCTCCTTGGAGAAGGAGGACCTCTCCTCTCAGCCTCCACTTTCCCCTCGAGCTAAGCCCCCTCTACCCTGCACCTCCCTTACTGCATGTTAGCTTCCAGGACTCCCCATGCTCCCCTACATCTAACCGTACCCTCTGTTTTGCCCAGGACCGCCTCTACCGACTCTGCTGCCAAGCTTCGACGCGTTCGTCTCGGTCGCCGTCACGCAAGACCTCTCCCGATGCCAAGATCCCCCATGCCGCCCCTCCCCGGAGTCGTCGTCCTTTACCGCGTCACCCTGCACCCTCCCCGGCTCTTCTCCGCCCGCTGGTGAGCTCCCCCGCATCTCCCTGCCCCTCTACTAGGGTTTGCTCCTGCCGCCTGTGTCGAGAGGAAGGGGATGAGCGGGGGCCGTCGATTCGATTGTAATCGAACGGCCAGCAGCGCCCCCTACCTCTTCGTCCTCGCCCGATCGCTGACAGGAGGGCCCTGCCCCGACGGTTTTGAAATCTGCCTCCCGCGTGTTAGCCTCGGCGAGTGGGCCGATTTCCTCCTCCGCGGCCCAACTTCCCTCCAGATCCGGGCCCGTGACACCCCTTTTTCTTTTTTTTAAATTACTAGATCTCATTTCTGCAGTCTAGCTTAAATCGTTTTGAAAATGGAAAATGAGGTATTTTGTCCAAATAGAATTTTTACCATGTCCAACATGCAGAACCAGTCTTTTGCCCAAAATATTTTTCTATTTATTGGTGATTAATCTACCAACAAGTATCCCCTGCACTAAATAAATTCCCTAGAAAATTTTATAAACCTAAATGGAATAAAACCAATTGCATCTGGTAGATATTCCTTTCTCCCATATAGGAGCCTTGATCCCATATCCACTTGAGTTACATTTTGCCTCTGGCAAAAATAACAAAAACAGCCCTAATCTGCCTTTAGGAATTTCTCTAGGTCAAACCAACAGAGGTATTGGCCCAACTCCAACTCCCCGTAAAACTCCAT
Source organism: Avena insularis (assembly GCA_023614405.1). NCBI lineage: Eukaryota > Viridiplantae > Streptophyta > Magnoliopsida > Poales > Poaceae > Avena > Avena insularis. The sequence goes on from CM042696.1 coordinate 406,995,612, forward strand.
ATCAATATCTAGGATCCCATATTTTTCTAATCCCCTGTGGATTTATCATGAATTAACCTGTTCTGGGCTTAGTTATTTCACTAATAAAATCACCTCAATAGTTCTATCACTCCAAAAAGATTGAATTCAATTTCTATAGAAAGGTATTCTAAATACCCACCCCGTGCCCTTGGAATCAAATCAAAAGCTTATGTAGTTTAAATCTGGTGAGAAAGACAACACAGCTCTAGAACTACCTTTGGAAATTTCCAGAGGGCCTTATGTTAATTATTTTGACATGATTCCAACTCCCAGTGAACAAGGACATCAAACCCTACCTAACCACCCAAGTAAATAATTTTTGGAGCTCGAGAACTTTTCTGGTGAATTATTTCCTAAAACTAGTCTTATTCACTATAAAAATCACGACAAGTCTTTGGTAAGTGATAAAATAGTGAAACCACTTTTTTTGGTTCCATTTTACCAATATATATTTGTTGGTATCATGTTTATACAATGGTATCTTATAGAATAACTCTCTGGTCCAAAACCCTCTCGTCCCTAGTTTCTAGACTATGAAATCCATATGGTTTTCTTCAAATGTTCCAAGCCATGCTCCCAATCCTTCTAATCCATTTTCTCAACAACACTACTGATGTGTAAACTTGTTTTGTTCATTGCTTGATGTATGTATTGTTGATTGTATGCCTTGTGTTGATTGTGCTCTTGCTTGTTGCATGTGTGCTCCCTGACAACGATAGTTGCGATTATCTCGGAGGTTAGAAGAAGATGGTTAGTATTGTATATTATTGGGTATTCTAAGAAGAAGTCCAGGGACAATTATGCCATATTGCTAATCCCAGGAAACCCACCTTCTTGCTCATCACACTTGTCCTACTATCTTACTTATGCATGTTTTATCTATTGCTTTATGAAAACTGCATTGTTTTACTATATGATGATCTCTACTGGTATTGCCTTGGCTTCTCCAAACCATTACGCTTTTGTACTATTAAGTACGACCTCTTGATGACACCTATTTAACCCTAGTAAGATAGATGGTGGATTACACCATACCCCTTTGGAGACCATGTTTTAGCCGAAGCAAAGTTATAGGATGGAAATACCCCGAAAAAGGTTTTACCAAATGTTTTCTGATAAAACATTAGTGAGGTGGGACCTCCCAAGAGTTGTTGAGAAAGAAAAAGGTTTTGTTTTACAAAATGCTGAAGGAAAGCTGGAGGAAAAAGGTTTACGAAAACGCACCCGGTTCTTTGCAGTTTAGCTATAACAACTTAACCCTGTGCAACCACATTACTCTGGAATGGGAAAGGGCTGGATTTGATGTTTGTTTACTTTGGTATAAGCTGCCTCGAAACAACTACAGGGGATAAAAATCCCTGGAGGGTGGGCCTTCTCACATAAGGTTCCATGTGGGACATCGGCCTGGAGAAGGAACGAAGGGCATGCGAGCCTCCACGCGTTACTATGAGCCCCTCATTGGAAGCGCTCACTCGGGAAATGGAAAAATCTGCTCTGGTTGGTCCTCGGTACCCGACGTCCCGGTGTTGAGGGGAACATGCTCATAGGGTAGGCACTTATATTGGAGTGGGTATCCAGAGAGTCTTGACCGGTTACTCGACCCACGATCGGTGAAGATCAGGGTAGTGTACCCGGATGATGTGGGTAAAGTGCGCAACCTCTGCAGAGCGTAAATCTATTCGAATAGCCATGTCCGCGGTTAAGGACGGGTTGGACAAAATTCTATAGAGTGGTGCTGGTTTTGTTTTTCGAAATGGATTTCGGAAAAAGGAATGGCTTTGGAAATGTTTTGACCATGGGATGGTCGTAAAGGAGAAAGGTTTTGACCATGGGATGGTCGGAAGGAGGAGAAAGGAGTTTGGTTGTGGGACGACCTGAAGACGGGAACAAATGGGTACTCCAATGCTAGTGTTTACAAAACTTTTCAAAACGGTTTCCAAAATGCTATATCTACAAGAGAAACTATTTGAGAAGATAACCTCTCTTGAAGCCCTCCTACTACCACAGCCATATTGCATATCCTCTTGTTATTATTATTTTCTTGAGGTGGTTTGCGAGTACATTCAAAGTACTCACTGGCATTGTCCCTGGCTATTAACTTGGTTAAATATCAAGAATAAGATGATGTGCGCGACTATGTGAGCTAGGACAATTTCCCAGTCAGTTGCTTGTAGGTTAAGGCATGGAACGGGATCTACGTTTGATGAAGTTCCGCTGATGATAATTGATGTAGCCATAACGGCATTTATGTAAGTCTTGTAATCCGGTAAGTCTCGGATGTTGTAATGATACTTGTCGGTTATGTTCCACGGCTCACTGATCATGGGAACATGGTGTATGCATAACAGGGATTTCTCGGATGATTAATCCTGGGGCCCCACATCCATGTGGTTTAGGAATAGAACACACATGCAATGACATCTAGTGGATTCATGTGGTTTATGAAAAGAACACACATGCTGGAGTGGCACCACTACATGAGTTCTTTTCCAAAACCACTCTGATACACATAGACATCCAAGTGGGTGTGGTGATGCAGCAACATTCAAGATGGTGGTAGAATGCATGCTGCATTTGAATCCCCGCATGCTGCTGGGATTCCTAGACATGGTTGGACACCACATGTTGAAGTGGCATCATTGCATGTGTTCCTTTCCTGAAACCACAATGATGAGCACTGATACACACACATATCCAATGGCATCTAGTCGATACATGTGGTTGAGGAATAGAACACACATATCCAATGGCATCTAGTGGATCCATGTGGTTTATGAAAAGAACACACATCCAATGGCATCTAGTGGATCCATGTGGTTTAGGAATAGAACACAGATGCAATGGCATCTAGTGGATCAATGTGGTTTATGAAAAGAACACACATGTAATGGCATCTAGTGGATCCAGGTGGTTTAGGCACAGAACAAACATGCAATGATCTCCTGTGGATCCATGTGGTTTATGAAAAGAACACACATGCAATGAACTCTAGTGGATCCATGTGGTTTATGAAAATAACACACATGCAATGGAATCTAGCGGATCCATGTGGTTTCTAAAAGAGAAAACACATGCAATGACATCTAGTGTATCCATGTGATTTATAAAATGAAAACACATATAATGGCATCTAGTGGATCCATGTGGTTTATTAAAATAACACACATGCAATGGCATCTAGTGGATCCATGTGGTTTATGAAAAGAACACACATGTAAAGAACTCTAGTTGGTCCATGTGGTTTATGAAAATAACACACATGCAATGGAATCTAGTGGATCCATGTGGTTTATGAAAAGAACACAAATGCAATGAACAATAGTGGATCCATGTGGTTTATGAAAAGAACACACATGCAATGGCATCTAGTGGATCCATGTGGTTTAGGCATGGAACACACATGCAATGAACTCTAATGGATCCATGTGGTTTATGAAAAGAAAACACATGCAATGAACTATAGTGGATCCATGTGGTTTATGAAAAGAACACACATGCAATGGCATCTAGTGGATCCATGTGGTTTATGAAAAGAACACACATGCAATGAACTCTAGAGGATCCATGTGGTTTATGAAAAGAACACACATGTAAAGAACTCTAGTTGGTCCATGTGGTTTATGAAAATAACACACATGCAATGGAATCTAGTGGATCCATGTGGTTTATGAAAAGAACACACATGAAATAGAATCTACTGGATCCATGTGGTTTATGAAAAGAACACACATGCAATGACATCTAGTGGATCCATGTGGTTTGTGAAAAGAACACACATGCAATGACATCTAGTGGATCCATGTGGTTTAGGAAAAGAACACACATGCTGGAGTGGCATCACTACATGTGTTCTTTTTCAAAACCACACTGATACACACAGACATACAAGTGGGCGTGGTGATGCAGCAACTTTCAAGATGGTGGTAGAATGCATGCTGCAGTTGAATCCCAGCATGCTGCTAGGATTCCTGGACTTTGTTGGATACCACATGCTGGAGTGGCATCATTGCATGTGTTCTTTTCCTAAAACCACAATGATGCACACGGATACACACAAACATCCTATGGCATCTAGTGGATCCATGTGGTTTAGGAATAGAACACACATGCAATGAACTCTAGTGGATCCATGTGGTTTATGACAAGAACACACATGTAATGGCGTCTAGTTGATCCATGTGGTTTATGAAAAGAACACACATACAATGGAATCTAGAGGATCCGCGTGGTTTATGAAAAGAACACACATACAATGGCATCTAGTGGATCCATGTGGTTTATGAAAAATAACACACATGCAATGAACTCTAGTGGATCCATGTGGTTTATGAAAAGAACACACATGCAATGGCATCTAGTGCATCCATGTGGTTTGTGAAAAGAACACACATGCAATGACATCTAGTGGATCCATGTGGTTTAGGAATAGAACACACATGCAATGACATCTAGGGGATCCGTGTGGTTTATGAAAAGAACACACATGCTGGAGTGGCATCACTACATGTGTTCTTTTCCAAAACTACACTGATACACAGACATCCAAGTGGGTGTGGTGATGCAGCAAATTTCAAGATGGTGGTAGAATGCATGCTGCAGTTGAATCCTAGCATGCTGCTGGGATTCCTAGACATGGTTGGACACCACATGCTGGAGTGGCATCATTGCATGTATTCCTTTCCTAAAACCACAATGATGCACACTGATACGCACACACACATCCAATGGCATCTAGTGGATCCATGTGGTTTAGGAATAGAACACACATGCAATTAACTCTAGTGGATACATGTGGTTTATGAAAAGAACACACATGCAGTCGCATCTGGTGGATCCATGTGGTTTAGGAATAGAACACACATGCAATTACATCTAGTGGATCCATGTGGTTTATGAAAAGAACACACATGCAATGGCATCTAGTGGATCCATGTGGTTTATGAAAAAGAACACACATGCAATGAACTCTAGTGGATCCATGTGGTTTATGAAAAGAACACACATGCAATGGCATCTAGTGCATCCATGTGGTTTGTCTAAAGAACACACATGCAATGCCATCTAGTGCATCCATGTGGTTTAGGAATAGAACACACATGCAATGTCATCTAGTGGATCCATGTGGTTTATGAATAGAACACACATGCTGGAGTGGCATCACTACATGTGTTATTTTCCAAAACCACACTGATACACACAGACATCCAAGTGGGTGTGGTGATGCAGCAAATTTCAAGATGGTGGTAGAATGCATGCTGCAGTTGAATCCTAGCATGCTGCTGGGATTCCTAGACATGGTTGGACACCACATGCTGGAGTGGCATCATTGCATGTCTTCCTTTCCTAAAACCATAATGATGCACATTGATACGCCCACACAGATCCAATGGCATCTAGTGGATCCATGTGGTTTAGGAATAGAACACACATGCAATGAACTATAGTGGATCCATGTGGTTTATGAAAAGAACACACATGCAGTCGCATCTAGTGGATCCATGTGGTTTAGGAATAGAACACACATGCAATTACATCTAGTGGATCCATGTGGTTTATGAAAAGAACACACTTGCAATGGTATCTAGTGGATCCATGGGGTTTATGAAAACAACACACATGTAATGGCATCTAGTGGATCCATGTGGTTTAGGCATAGAACACACATGCAATGAACTCTAGTGGATCCATGTGGTTTATGAAAAGAACACACATGCAATGAACTCTAGTGGATCCATGTGGTTTATGAAAACAACACACATGCAATGGCATCTAGTGTATCCATGTGGATTCTGAAAAAACACAAGCAATGACATCTAGTGGATCCATGTGGTTTATGAAAATAACACACATGCAATGGGATCTAGTGGATCCATGTGGTTTATGAAAAGAACACACATGCAGTGAACTCTAGTGGATCCATGTGGTTTATGAAAAGAACACACATGCAATGAACTCTGGTGGATCCATGTGGGTTATGAAAAGAACACACATGCAATGGCATCTAGTGGATCCATCTGGTTTATGAAAAGAACACACTTGCTGGAGTGGCATCACTACATGTGTTCTTTTTCAAAACCACACTGATAGACGCAGACATCCAAGTGGGTGTGGTGATGCAACATCTTTCAAGATGGTGGTAGAATGCATGCTACAGTTGAATCCCAGCATGCTGCTAGGATTCATGCACATGGTTGGACACCACATGCTGGAGTGGCATCATTGCACGTGTTCTGTTCCTAAAACAGAAATGATGGACATGGATACACACACACACACATCCAATGGCATCTAGTGGATCCATGTGGTTTAGGAATACAACACACATGCAATGAACAATAGTGGATCCATGCGGTTTATTACAAGAACACACATGCAATGGCATCTAGTGGATCCATGTGGTTTATGAAAAGAACACTCATGCAATGGAATCTAGAGGATCCATGTGGTTTATGAAAAGAACACACATGCAATGAACTCTAGTGGATCCATGTGGTTTATGAAAAGAACACACATGTAATGAACTCTGGTGGATCCATGTGGTTTATGAAAAGAACACACATGCAATGGCATCTAGTGGATCCATCTGGTTTATGAAAAGAACACACATGGAATGGCATCTAGTGGATCCATGTGGTTTATGAAAAGAACACACATGCAACGGTATCTAGTGGATCTAGGTGGTTTATGAAAAGAACACACATGCAATGGCATCTATTGGTCCATGTGGTTTAGGAATAGAACACACATGCAATGACATCTAGTGGATCCATGTGGTTTATGAAAAGAACACACATGCTGGAGTGGCATCACTTCATGTGTTATTTTCCAAAACCACACTGATACGCGCACACATCCAAGTGGGTGTGGTGATGCAGTAACCTTCAACATGGTGGTAGAATGCATGCTGTAGTTGAATCCCACCATGCTGCTAGGATTCCTGGACATGGTTGGACACCACATGCTGGAGTGGAATCATTGCATGTGTTCCTTTCCTAAAACCACAATGATGCAGACTGATACACACACACATCCAATGTCATCTAGTTGATCCATGTGGTTTAGGAATAGAAAACACATGCAATGAACTCTAGTGGGTCCATGTGGTTTATGAAAAGAACACACATGTAGTTGCATCTAGTGGATCCATGTGGTTTAGGAACAGAACATGCATGCAATGACATCTGATGGATCCATGTGGTTTATGAAAAGAACACACATGCAATGGCATCTAGTGGATCCATGTGGTTTATGAAAAGAACACACATGTAATGGCATCTACTGGATCCATGTGGTTTAGGCACAGAACACACATGCAATGAACTCTAGTGGATCCATGTGGTTTATGAAAAGAACACACATGCAATGAACTATACTCGATCCATGTGGTTTATGAAAAGAACACACATACAATGGCATCTAGTGGATCCATGTGGTTTCTAAAAAAACAATGCAGTGACATCTAGTGGATCCCCGTGGTTTATGAAAAGAACACACATGCAATGTCATCTAGTGGATCCATGTGGTTTATGAAAATAACACACATGCAATGGCATCTAGTGGATCCATGTGGTTTATGAAAAGAACACATATGCAATGAACTCTAGTGGATCCATGTGGTTTATGAATAAAACACACAAGCAATGAACTCTTGTGGATCCATGTGGTTTATGAAAAGAACACACATGCAATGGCATCTAGTGGATCCATGTGGTTTATGAATAGAACACACATGCAATAAACTCTAGTGGATCCATGTGGTTTATGAAAAGAACACACATGCAATGAACTCTACAGGATCCATGTGGTTTATGAAAAGAACACACATGCAATGGAATCTAGTGGATCCATGTGGTTTCTATAAAAAACACATGCAATGATATCTAGTGGATCCATGTGGTTTATGAAAAGAACACACATGCAATGTCATCTAGTGGATCCATGTAGTTTATGAAAATATCACACATGCAATGGCATCTAGTGGATCCATGTGGTTTATGAAAAGAACACACATGCAATGGCATCTAGTGGATCCATGTGATTTCTAAAAAACACATGCAATGACATCTAGTGGATCCATGTGGTTTATGAAAAGAACACACATGCAATGTCATCTAGTGGATCCATGTGGTTTATGAAAAGAACACACATGTAATGGCATCTAGTGGATCCATGTGGTATATGAAAAGAACACATATGCAATGAACTCTAGTGGATCCATGTGGTTTATGAATAAAACACACATGCAATGAACTCTGGTGGATCCATGTGGTTTATGAAAAGAACACGAACACACATGCAATGGCATCTAGTGGATCCATGAGAAGAACACACATGCAATGAACTCTTGTGGATCCATGTGGTTTAGGAATAGAACACATATGCAATGAACTATAATGGATCCATGTGGTTTATGAAAAGAACACGCATGCAATGAACTCTAGTAGATCCAGGTGGTTGATGAAAAGAACACACATGAAATGGAATCTAGTGGATCCATGTGGTTTATGAAAACAATACACATGCAACGACATCTAGTGGATCCATGTGGTTTATGAAAAGAACACACATGTAATGAAATCTAGTGGATCAATGTGGTTTAGGAATAGAACACATATGCAATGACATCTAGTGGATCCATGTGGTTTAGGCACAGAACACACATGCAATGAACTCTAGTGGATCCATGTGGTTTTTGAAAAGAACACACATGCAATGAACTCTACTGGATCCATGTGGTTTATGAAAAGAACACACATGCAATGGCATCTAATGGATCCATGTGGTTTCTATAAAAAAACATGCAATGACATCTAGTGGATCCATGTGGTTTATGAAAAGAACACACATGCAATGTCATCTAGTGGATTCATGTGGTTTATGAAAAGAACACACATGCAATGGCATCTAGTGGATCCATGTGGTTTATGAAAAGAACACACATGCAATGGCATCTAGTGGATCCATGTGGTTTCTGAAAAAACACATGCAATGACATCTAGTGGATCCATGTGGTTTATGAAAAGAACACACATGCAATGTCATCTAGTGGATCCATGTGGTTTATGAAAAGAACACACATGTAATGGCATCTAGTGGATCCATGTGGTTTATGAAAAGAACACATATGCAATAAACTCTAGTGGATCCATGTGGTTTATGAATAAAACACAAAATGAATGAACTCTGGTGGATCCATGTGGTTTATGAAAAGAACACACATGCAATGGCATCTAGTGGATCCATGAGAAGAACACACATGCAATGAACTCTTGTGGATCCATGTTGTTTAGGAATAGAACACATATGCAATGAACTATAATGGATCCATGTGGTTTATGAAAAGAACACGCATGCAATGAAGTTTAGTGGATCCATGTGGTTGATGAAAAGAACACACATGAAATGGAATCTAGTGGATCCATGTGGTTTATGAAAAGAATACACATGCAACGACATCTAGTGGATCCATGTGGTTTATGAAAAGAACACACAGGTAATGAAATCTAGTGGATCCATGTGGTTTAGGAATAGAACACACATGCAATGACATCTAGTGGATCCATGTGGTTTAGGCACAGAACACACATGCAATGAACTCTAGTCGATCCATGTGGTTTATGAAAAGAACACACATGAAATGGAATCTAGTGGATCCATGTGGTTTATGAAAAGAATACACATGCAATGACATCTAATGGATCCATGTGGTTTATGAAAATAACACACATGCAATGACATCTAGTGGATCCATGTGGTTTAGGTATACAACACACATGCAATGACATCTAGTGGATCCATGTGGTTTATGAAAAGAACACACATGCTGGAGTGGCATCACTTCATGTGTTGTTTTCCAAAACCACACTGATACGCGCAGACATCCAAGTGGGTGTGGTGATGCAGCAACCTTCAAGATGGTGGTAGAATGCATGCTGTAGTTGAATCCCACCATGCTGCTAGGATTCCTGGACATGGTTGGACACCACATGCTGGAGTGGAATCATTGCATGTGTTCCTTTCCTAAAACCACAATGATGCAGACTGATACACACACACATCCAATGTCATCTAGTTGATCCATGTGGTTTAGGAATACAACACACATGCAATGAACTCTAGTGGATCCATGCAGTTTATGACAAGAACACACATGCAATGGCATCTACTGGATCCATGTGGTTTATGAAAATAACACACATGCAATGGAATTTAGAGGATCCATGTGGTTTATGAAAAGAACACACATGCAATGTCATCTAGTGGATCCATGTGGTTTATGAAAAGAACACACATGCAATGGCATCTAGTGGATACATGTGGTTTATGAAAAGAACACACATGCAATGGCATCTAGTGGATCCATGTGGTTTAGGAATAGAACACACATGGAATGGCATCTAGTGGATCCATGTGGTTTATGAAAAGAACACACATGCAATGGCATCTAGTGGATCCATGTGGTTTATGAAAAGAACACACATGCAATGGAGAATATCATTTTGTGGCCCGAAAGTTGGGGTGGCCAGGCAACGCGGTACCCAAGTTGATTTTTATCACCGCGATTCGAAAAGTTGGAGCGCCAATTGCTGAGAGGGGTCTTTCGAGTGAATGATGGCCAAACCTAATATTTTCAAATCGCACCCATTAAGTCAGGATATTCCGTTACACTAGTTCCTGTTGTGCCCCTCCTTTGCCGGTCACTCTTCTTAGCCACCCTGCACGTGTCGTAGGGGCTAATCCATTACTGTAATTTCCTAACTCTCGACACTGAATCTTGCTGCGGCGGTCCCTTTTCTTCCCTTCCCCGACCCTAAATCTGCCGGCGGCGGAGGACCTTTTTTCTCCCTCCCCTGACACTAAATCCGGCGGTGGCGGCCTAGCATGTCTTGCAAGGCGAAGGTTGTAGCTACGTCGCCGACTGAAAAGGGTCCATAGAGGCCCAAGTCTGGGGCTCAACGCGTAGCAGCGGCGAGGTCTTCAACCCCGATTAGCAAGGAGGCCAGCAAGGATTCTGCTCCCAAGGTACCTACGAGCAGTGGGTTGAAGAGAAAAGCAAGGCCGGTGGCGGAATGTTCGGCTCCGGTGGGTAGATGCAGCACTCAGATCTCGAAGAAAAAAACCCAGGAGAAGAGCGAGAGGTGAATTTTTCTTATCTGTGCCTTATCTTGCAAGTAGATTAGTTACGGCATAATAGAATCGAATGAACTGAAATGTTCCCCTTTTAAATCAAATTAGGCACAACTTTGATACAAGGGACCTATATGAGTTCACAGTTCATGTTCGGCAGTACACTCCAAAGCTTGATTTTGGTTGCGAGAGGGTTGTGTTCGGGCAAGATGTGCATCTGCTTGTGAATTGCAAAGAGGTTGTGTCTGTTTCACAGCTGGTAGATATGCTTGCCGCTAGAATTCCCTGGGGTTCTAGACAGAGGACAAAATTTGTGTGGCGCAAAATTAATGATACCTATCAGCAAATTGAGCACTCCCATGAGCTTTAGATGGTTTGGGAGTGTTCTGCAGCTGATCATAAGGTGAAAGTTGAAGCGATGATTGATGATATGTATACAGATGCTGGAGATCTTGCTGCCATAGCTTCTGCTCCTAGAGAATACGGACCAATAGATGCTAATCTAGATAAGTTCAATATACACATAGAGGTGGATTCATACATGGAAAAACTTGATGAGGGAGTTAATAAGCCAGTTTCGTCATGTACTGTGGAGATCACTATCGATTCCAAAAACATAACTCTTGATGAAATGAGAGAGATGATCGGTAAGGAAATCAGTATTGGCCCTAAGCAGATGGCAAAAATCCGGCGGTGGCATCATAAGAAGCAGCAATTCATAGATGTTTTGGATACTAAAGATCTTATGCAGATTATGCGGCAAAAGAAGCAAACCAGGAAGGTGTTCTTCCTTGGTACCATTTCTGATGTTGTTGAATAGGTTATAGTGGATGTAGATGCCCTTGTAGTGGCTGAACAAAATGAGGTGGTCGATGTTGATGAGATCTGATGAGAGCTGCTACCCTGGGCTTCTCATATGGACCGTGGGGGTCCCCTGCCTGTATTTGTAACATTGACTGCTGTTGCATTTAGAGCGTGCTTCTATGATTATGTTTGTTGAGAGATTGCGATATAATGTTGTGCGAGTTGTTGAGATTTTCGGACATTTCACTCACTGAAACCACCGTTGTTGTAATAAGACATAAGTACATTGTAGTTGACATGATTATGTTTCTTAAGGTGATGCACCGTACTTGTTTCTGTTATTATGTTTGTTGGGACATTGTAATGTAATATTTTGTGAAACCATGACTGGACTAGTGATGCATAAATACATTGTAGTTGACATGATTATGTTTCTTGAGATGATGTACTATACTTGTTTCTGTTATTTTGTTTGTTGAGAGACTATAATGTAATGTTTTGCGAAACCATGACAGGACAAGTGATGTGTAAGTACCTTGTGATCGACATGATTTTGTTTCTTGAGTTGATGTAATATACTTGTTTTTGTGATTATGTTTGTTGAGAGATTGTAATGTGATGTTTTGTGAAACCATGTTGTGGTTATGTTTGTTGAGAGATTATAATGTAATGTTCTGTGAAACCATGACTGAAGAAGTTATGCATAAGTACCTTGTAGTTGACATGATTTTGTTTCTTTGGATGATGTAATATACTGGTATGTTTTTGTTAGGCAATGAAATTGGGATGGAGGGAGTGCAGGTTTAATATTTGAAATGAGAATGTGTGAAGAGAATCCATATCAGGAAGGAGATAGTAATCCAGGGAAAGGGCATGGTATCCATTAAACTATTGTAACATGCCAATTTAGTCATCGTTGCAGTGGTAGAAGGGCTGCTCTCTCTCTCTCTCTCTCTCTCTCTCTCTCTCTCTCTCTCTCTCATTGCCGCTCTCACTTCATGCGCTCTTGATGACGCATTTGCCATGTTGTCCTTGAATGGCGAGGATGACCAGTCGAGCAGCGACAGCCTTCTCTCCGACATCGAGTATTCCTTCCATGATGTGAGTTCCTCTATTTTCTCGGGCTAGGGTTAGGCAATGGTAAATCTCTTGATCTGAGATCCATATGTGCATGCAATCGTGTTCGATTTCAGCTTTACGTTTACCTATAGGTACCAAGGACAATCTACGACTCCGAATGAGAGGGCCTAGATCTCGATGGAGAAGTGCCATGTGACTATGGGCTAAAACTGAGGAGATATGTTGCATTTGAAGGCAGTAACACTGGGAGAAGGTTTTTGGGCTGTACAAATCAGGTTTGTTTACATTATGTGCAACTGTGACATGAAATAAAATGTATCGTGCATGTTCATAACACTATAGTGTGTGTTTTTAGGTTGGCCCGGTGTGTAAAGTAGTAGAGTGGGTGGATCTTGAGTGGACAGATGCACTTAAGAAATGTTTGGCACAGTTATGGGAGATGTATGAGTTGGAAAGGTCGGGGAGATTTACTGATGTAAGCGATGCAGCTGAAAAAACTTACAAGCTGTCGGTACGAAATAAGGAGTTGGAACAAGAAATCGAGAATTTGTAGTCAGAGCTAACTGACGGAATTGATGGGAGCTTGGTCGTTGGAACTGCCAAGAAGCTTCAGGATAGTCACAGGTTGCTGATTCATAATGCAGAAAAGGAGAAGGATCAGCTCAGGGAAGACAAGAAGAAGCTAGAGTACTGCATTGTGGATCTGTTGAAAGAACTGAAGAAGGCGCGCGAGGGTGAACAAGGACAGACTATAGAGGATAAAGGAAATTCGAGATGAATAATTTATGTTGTACCAACGCCTGAAACTAGTTAATTGTAAGACTTGCAGTTGCACTTTCTGAACTAAGCCAAACTCAATCCTCGAGCAAACTAATTTCAGAAAAACACACATATCATGCATAGAGTTAAGTTCACGCTTACAAAATCACCACTTCATAGGATAAACCAGGCAGTTTAGTACTAAATAGACATATGTTGTGTTCAAGCGAGCCTAGCCCGGAGCTGCCTGTTTTCCTCCCTAAGATTGGCCAACTCCTTCAGTACTATGTCGTGCTTCAGCTGTAGGATCCAGCGCTCCGTCATGGATTGGAGAATTTTTTCCATAGCCATACGATTTTCCTTCAAGATCCATTTCATGATCTCCGTCTGCTTCCTAGCCGAGGCGCGACCTTCACTGTGTAGCTTCGCCCAGTCGGTGTTTAACTCCTTCAGTTTCTGGCACTTGTCAGAAAGGACCGCGACTTCAGCGCGCAGTTGGTCAAAGGCCAGTTTCTGGGAATTCTGCTTCTCCCTTTGGATTGCTATCTTGTCATTTAGCAGTCGCTGTGTCGTCGATCTTTCGCCTCTTTCCCTACAACAAAAATACATAGTATGGTTTGTTCAGTTCACTAGGACAAGCTGGTTAGTTTCCATAATTAACTGAATCGACTAGTGGCACTGTCATAATTTCATGGAAGAAGCAATCTAGGACTAATCAACATTTTATGAATCGACTAGTGGCACTATCATAATTTCAATTTCGTAGAAAAATAAGATTTATCAGCAGTTTAGTGTGTTGTGGGTTTTTCCCAATATCACCAAATAGTAGTGGGAGAGTGGCAAACTCATAATGCAGAAACCCATGTCCAGATACATAATCGAAAGAGAACATGGTGTCCATTCATGAACATGAAGATCAACACATGTCCAGATAGATAAGGAGTTGCCCTAGGATTCTTATTGCACCCTATAATGGGAAGCAGACATGGGCATTGCTCCCTGAACCCTAAACATTACAAAAGGAGAGGAGGACGAACTGGTATTCGTGTCCCCGCTAACCGGAATCAGACTTGGGCATTGCTCCGATACGCCTCCAGACATGCCCTTAGCTCCTCGTTCTCTTTCTGAACACCCTCGAGTACGGTGATCCCTCTACTCATGTCCGCTTTCATCTCCTTGACTGCATCGAGGCAAAGGTTCCTTTCATGGTAGGCTCGGATGGTAGCCTTGGTTTCCTCGACGTGTCCTCTGAGTGCCTCGCTGACTTCGTCCTGCAGAACAATGCACCTCTCCATGAGATTCTTCTTCTCCTCCGTGAGCTCATTGATTATCTTGATGGCCTGTTCTTGCCTGTTCAAGTTACGGTCGAGCACTTTCTGCAGCCTAACGACGTCACGTGCAAAATCTAGCGAGATCTCCTTCTGCACAGATAATTGCTTGCGTAGGCTCTCATTAGATTGGGTGAGGGAGTTTGCAAGCTCATGTTGGTTGGCAATCTTGGAACTGATCGTGGCCACCTTCTCACGATACCCGGCCTTCGATCGCTGCATCGTTCATGTTAATTGAAATAGGAATTCTACAATTACACTCCAGGTCCCAGGTGAATACTAATACAGATCAAAAAAAATCCCCGTTGAATCTATTGGCCGCAGTGTTAAAAATGGACCTAGAGATCTATTCATGACCACGATAAACTAATCCTCATCACAAAAAATCCATAGTGAATCTATGAACAACGGTATTAAGGAAAGACCAAGAGATCCAGTCATATTCATGAAAACTAATACAACTCGCAAAATAAGAAGAAAAACCAATGCGGGATGGACAACATCTAAGAAATCCACATCATAACTCGGAGAAATAACAGCGTGGAGATTTGCTATCTCGCTAAGACATGGAACGGCGCCGAACGGGTCCTGCAACGCCTCCGTCGTGGTGGATTCGTTCTCCATGGCCGACCTGTAATACATAGAAGAGGAAGAGCCAGAAGAAGAAGAAAAACAAGAAGAAGCTGATTAAGATCATGATGGAGAGGGAGATGGAGAATAAGTAGAATAAGGAGACTGTACCGGGAGGAGCCCTTGCCTGCTAGAACATTCGGCGCCATTGTTGGGGGAGATTGGGCCTCGATGAGAGGGTGGGCTTGAGCGGCTGGTAGAGCAAGAAGTGCCTCGCGATGATTTCTCTCCCTTCTCTTCGCGAGGATCTTCGACTGGCCTCTCCCCCTCCTCAATGGAGCCATGGCATGCAGGGTGAGTGTGGCGGCGGCAGGAGGAAGGAGATAATGATTATTAGTGTGGGAGAAGAGTAAAGAGTATAGGCCGTGGTCCAGTAGTACTAGTACTATTATACAGGACCACCGTGTACGGTCTACCTTCTCAAAGAAGCCAGGGAGGCAGGGGTAGGGAAACGATGGGACTTGTCTTTATTGCGATGGACACTTCAATGGTCTTCAGCGCCGCCCAAAATCCAGTATATAATAAGGGGAGTGCGAGTCGGGTGGTCGTCACAGGAATCAGCGCGCACATCCCGCGTGCATGTGTCATGTGTTGATGGGGCAATGACGCGCGCAACTGCTGCACGATCACCTCGACACGTCCAACTCTGTCGAACTTCACATGACAGGCACGCACGGGATATTTACGAGTCTGGAATACGCTGTGCCACTTTTGTTTTGATCAAATTATGTTTAGTACGCGAGATATTACTTCTTTCTTCTTTTTTTTGATAATCGACAAATGCATGCGTGGACATGACGCACGAAACCACTGCTCGTCCTTGATCAGATCGGCACCCCACTCTGTGTACCCGCCATCGACCATTTGGAGCAACTACCTTGAGCACGATGCCCCCTCATTGTGGCAATGGCAGGTCCAAGCCGTCCATTGACAGTCCTGCGTCCCCGGCTCTTCGCTGCATCGTCCGCGCTCGCGAGTCGCCTGTTGAGGCAGCACGTCGTGTCCGACCGTGCCAGGATCCATCGACATCAGCACTCGAGGACACCGCGATGTTGAAGCTCATACCGGCCGTGCAGGAGGAGTGTGGGGTACCTGCAGCGTCGGACGAGCACAAAGCAGCAGCCAGGACGGGGGCACGTGTTGCACCGGCGAGTACGGACAAGAAGAGGAACGATAAGACGACCAGGAAGAAGAGAGGAGATAGCTATTTGGACGAGTCCGACTCGGCCAACGAGGAGGCGTTCATCGATCAGTTGGAGGCAGAAGCAGAGGAGAGTGACGTGGACCCGTGGGACTACGAAGAGGAGGAGGAGGAGGACTCCGACGAGGAGATAGCGCGCTTATTCGAGGAAGAGGGCGGTGTCGAGTTGTCAGAGGAGGGCACCGACAGCGGCGATGGCAGGGACCACGGCATTGACGAAAACAAGGACGAACCGGAAGACGAAGACGATGGCTTCTTCGAAATCTGATCATTTATTTTATTTATTTTAGTTAGATAGATGGATTTTCACTTGTTTATGGGGGTAAAGTATCGGTGGCATGGATTGACCATGCATAAAAAAAGTGGATAAGGGAGGGGTTATCCTGCCCGTTGGAACACATGGGATCAACGGTTGGTGGAGATGATCCGCGTGACATCTGTGCCAGCCAATCAGGGCATAACACCCAGAGTGAGCACATTTTTGGGATCTCCACACGTTTGGGCTTTTGTGAGATTTGTGACCGAGAGGGAAAATCTCTTTTCACAATCCGCCTATGGATCCACCAGTACCATTCAAATGTCATTGCATGTGTGCTCTTTTTACTAACAACAACCAGAGTCATTTCAGGACTATTCTTCTCACATACCACCTATGGATCCACCAGTGTCATTGCATGTGTGTTCTCTTCACAATCCACACATGGATCCACTAGTGTCATTGCATGTGTGTTCTTTTTAGTAACAACAACTAGAGTCATTGCATGTGTGTTCTCTTCAGAGACCACACATGGATCCACCAATGTCATTGCATGTGTGTTCTTTTTACTAACAACAACCAGAGTCATTGAAATGTGTGCTCTCTTCAGAGACCACACATGGATCTATCGGTGTCATTGCATGTACATTGTTTTCAGTAACAACAACTAGAGTCATTGCATGTGTGTTCTTTTCACATACCACATATGGATCCACCAGTGTCATTGCATGTGTGCTCTTTTCACAATACACCTATGGATCCACTAGTGTCATTGCATGTGTGTTCTTTTCACTAACAACCAGAGTCATTTCATGACTTTTCTTCGCACATACCACCTATGGATCCACCAGTGTCATTGCATGTGTGCTCTTTTCACAATACACCTATGGATCCACCAGTTTCATTGCATGTGTGTACTTTTTACTAACAACAACCAGAGTCATTTCATGACTGTTCTTCTCACATACCACCTATGGATCCACAGTGTCATTTGCATGTGTGCTCTTTTCACAATCCACCTATGGATCCACCGGTGTCATTGCATGTGTGTTCTTTTCACTAACAACAACCAGAGTCATTTCATGACTGTTCTTCTCACATACCACCTATGGATCCACCAGTGTCATTGCATGTGTGCTCTTTTCACAATCCACCTATGGATCCACCAGTGTCATTGCATGTGTGTTCTTTTTACTAACAACAACTAGAGCCATTTCATGACTGTTCTTCTCACATACCACCAATGGATCCACCAGTGTCATTGCATGTGTGTTCTATTCACAATCCACACATGGATCCACCAGTGTCATTGCATGTGTGCTCTTTTTACTAACAACAACCAGAGTCATTGCATGTGTGTTCTCTTCAGAGACCACACATGGATCCACCAGTGTCATTGCATGTGTGTTCTTTTCACTAACAACAACTAGAGTCATTGCATGTGTGTTCTTTTCACATACCACATCTGGATTCACCAGTGTCATTGCATGCGTGCTCTTTTCACAATCCACCTATGGATCCACTAGTGTCATTGCATGTGTGTTCTTTTTACTAACAACAACCAGAGTCGTTTCATGACTGTTCTTCTCACATACCACATATGGATCCACCAGTGTCATTGCATGTGTGTTCTTTTTAGTAACAACAACCAGAGTCATTGCATGTGTGTTCTTTTCACATACCACATATGGATCCACCAGTGTCATTGAAATGTGTGTTCTCTTCAGAGACCACACATGGATCCACCAGTGTCATTGCATGTATGTTCTTTTCACTAACAAGAACTGGAGTCATTGCATGTGTGTTCTTTTCACATACCACATATGGATCCACCAATGTAATTGCATGTGTGCTCTTTTCACAATCCACCTATGGATCCACCAGTGTCATTTCATGTGTGTTCTTTTTACTAACAACAACCAGAGTCATTTCATGATTGTCCTTCTCACATACCACCTATGGATCCTCCAGTGTCATTGCATGTGTGTTCTCTTCACAATCCACACATGGATCCACCAGTGTCATTGCATGTGTGTTCTTTTCAGTAACAACAACCAAAGTCACTGCATGTGTTTTCTCTTCAGAGACAACACATGGATCCACCAGTGTGATTGCTTGTGTGTTCTTTTTACTAACAATAACCAGAGTCATTGAAATGTGTGCTCTCTTCAGAGACCACACATGGATCCACCAGTGTCATTGCATGTATGTTCTTTTCACTAAGAACAACTGGAGTCATTGCATGCGTGTTCTTTTCACATACCACATATGGATCCACCAGTGTCATTGCGTGTGTGCTCTTTTCACAATCCACCGATGGATCCACCAGTGTCATTGCATGTGTGTTCTTTTTGCAAAGAACAACTGGAGTCATTGCATGTGTGTTCTTTTCACATACCACATATGGATCCACCAGTATCATTGCATGTGTGCTGTTTTCACAATCCACCTATGGATCCACGAGTGTCATTGCATGTGTGTTCTTTTTACTAACAACAACCAGAGTCATTTCATGACTGTTCTTCTCACATACCACCTATCGATCTACCAGTGTCATTGCATGTGTGTTCTTTTTAGTAACAACAACCAGAGTCATTGCATGTGTCGTCTTTTCACATACCACATATGGATCCACCAGTGTCATTGAAATGTGTGTTCTCTTAAGAGACCACACATGGACCCAGCAGTGTCATTGCATGTATGTTCTTTTCACTAACAATAACTGGAGTCATTGCATGTGTGTTCTTTTCACATACCACATATGGATCCACTAGTGTCATTGCATGTGTGCTCTTTTCACAATCCACCTATGGATCAACCAGTGACATTGCATGTGTGTTCTTTTTACTAACAACAACCAGAGTCATTTCAGGACTGTTCTTCTCACATACCACCTATGGATCCACCAGTGTGATTGCATGTGTGTTCTCTTCTGAGACCACACATGGATGCACCATTGTCATTGCATGTGTGTTCTTTTTACTAACAACAACCAGAGTCATTTCATGACTGTTCTTCTCACATACCACCTATGGATCTACCAGTGTCATTGCATGTGTGTTCTTTTTAGTAACAACAACCAGAGTCATTGCATGTGTCGTCTTTTCACATACCACATATGGATCCACCAGTGTCATTGAAATGTGTGTTCTCTTAAGAGACCACACATGGACCCAGCAGTGTCATTGCATGTATGTTCTTTTCACTAACAACAACTGGAGTCATTGCATGTGTGTTCTTTTCACATACCACATATGGATCCACTAGTATCATTGCATGTGTGCTCTTTTCACAATCCACCTATGGATCAACCAGTGACATTGCATGTGTGTTCTTTTTACTAACAACAACCAGAGTCATTGAAATGTGTGCTCTCTTCAGAGACCACACATGGATCCACCAGTGTCATTGCATATGTGTTCTTTTTACTAACAACAACCAGAGTCATTGAAATGTGTGCTCTCTTCAGAGACCACACATGGATCCATCAATGTCATTGCATGTATGTTCTTTTCACTAACAACAACTGGAGTTATTGCATGTGTGTTCTTTTCACATACCACATATGGATCCACCAGTGTCATTGGGTGTGTGCTCTTTTCACACTCCACCTATGGATCCACCAGTGTCATTGCATGTGTGTTCTTTTTACTAATAACAACTAGAGTCATTTCATGACTGTTCTTCTGACATACCACCTATGGATCCACTAGTGACATTTGCATGTGTGCTCTTTTCACAATCCACCTATGGATCCACCGGTGTCATTGCATGTGTGTACTTTTCACTAACAACAACCAGAGTCATTTCCTGACTGTTCTTCTCACATACTACCTATGGATCCACCAGTGTCATTGCATGTGTGCTCTTTTCACAATCCACCTATGGATCCACCAGTGTCATTTCATGTGTGTTCTTTTTACTAAAAACAACCAGAGTCATTTCATGACTATTTTTATCACATACCACCTATGGATCCCCTAGTGTCATTTGCATGTGCGCTCTTTTCACAATCCACCTATGGATCCACCGGTGTTATTGCATGTGTGTTCTTTTCAGTAACAACAACCAGAGTCATTTCATGACTGTTCTTCTCACATACCACATATGGATCCACCAGTGTCATTGCATGTGTGTTCTTTTTAGTAACAACAACCAGAGTCATTGCATGTGTGTTCTTTTCACATACCACATATGGATCCACCAGTGTCATTGAAATGTGTGTTCTCTTCAGAGACCACACATGGATCCACCAGTGTCATTGCATGTATGTTCTTTTCACTAACAAGAACTGGAGTCATTGCATGTGTGTTCTTTTCACATACCACATATGGATCCACCAGTGTCATTGCATGTGTGCTCTTTTCACAATCCACCTATGGATCCACCAGTGTCATTTCATGTGTGTTCTTTTTACTAACAACAACCAGAGTCATTTCATGATTGTTCTTCTCACATACCACCTATGGATCCACCAGTGTCATTGGATGTGTGTTCTCTTCACAATCCACACATGGATCCACCAGTGTCATTGCATGTGTGTTCTTTTCACTAAGAACAACTGGAGTCATTGCATGCGTGTTCTTTTCACATACCACATATGGATCCACCAGTGTCATTGCGTGTGTGCTCTTTTCACAATCCACCGATGGATCCACCAGTGTCATTGCATGTGTGTTCTTTTCGCAAAGAACAACTGGAGTCATTGCATGTGTGTTCTTTTCACATACCACATATGGATCCACCAGTATCATTGCATGTGTGCTGTTTTCACAATCCACCTATGGATCCACGAGTGTCATTGCATGTGTGTTCTTTTTACTAACAACAACCAGAGTCATTTCATGACTGTTCTTCTCACATACCACCTATGGATCTAACAGTGTCATTGCATGTGTGTTCTTTTTAGTAACAACAACCAGAGTCATTGCATGTGTCGTCTTTTCACATACCACATATGGATCCACCAGTGTCATTGAAATGTGTGTTCTCTTAAGAGACCACACATGGACCCAGCAGTGTCATTGCATGTATGTTCTTTTCACTAACAACAACTGGAGTCATTGCATGTGTGTTCTTTTCACATACCACATATGGATCCACTAGTGTCATTGCATGTGTGCTCTTTTCACAATCCACCTATGGATCAACCAGTGACATTGCATGTGTGTTCTTTTTACTAACAACAACCAGAGTCATTTCAGGACTGTTCTTCTCACATACCACCTATAGATCCACCAGTGTGATTGCATGTGTGTTCTCTTCAGAGACCACACATGGATCCACCAGTGTCATTGCATGTGTGTTCTTTTTACTAACAACAACCAGAGTCATTTCATGACTGTTCTTCTCACATACCACCTATGGATCTACCAGTGTCATTGCATGTGTGTTCTTTTTAGTAACAACAACCAGAGTCATTGCATGTGTCGTCTTTTCACATACCACATATGGATCCACCAGTGTCATTGAAATGTGTGTTCTCTTAAGAGACCACACATGGACCCAGCAGTGTCATTGCATGTATGTTCTTTTCACTAACAACAACTGGAGTCATTGCATGTGTGTTCTTTTCACATACCACATATGGATCCACTAGTGTCATTGCATGTGTGCTCTTTTCACAATCCACCTATGGATCAACCAGTGACATTGCATGTGTGTTCTTTTTACTAACAACAACCAGAGTCATTTCAGGACTGTTCTTCTCACATACCACCTATGGATCCACCAGTGTGATTACATGTGTGTTCTCTTCAGAGACCACACATGGATCCACCAGTGCTATTGCATGTGTGTTCTTTTTACTAACAACAACCAGAGTCATTGAAATGTGTGCTCTCTTTAGAGACCACACATGGATCCATCAGTGTCATTGCATGTATGTTCTTTTCACTAACAACAACAGGAGTTATTGTATGTGTGCTCTCTTCAGAGACCACACATGGATCCATCGGTGTCATTGCTTGTACGTTCTTTTCACAATCCACCTATGGATCCACCAGTGTCATTGCATGTGTGTTCTTTTTACTAATAACAACTAGAATCATTTCATGACTGTTCTTCTCACATACCACCTATGGATCCACTAGTGTCATTTGCATGTGTGCTCTTTTCACAATCCACCTATGGATCCACCGGTGTCATTGCATGTGTGTTCTTTTCACTAACAACAACCAGAGTCATTTCCTGACTGTTCTTCTCCTATAGCACCTATGGATCCACAGTGTCATTGCATGTGTGCTCTTTTCACAATCCACCTATGGATCCACCAGTGTCATGACATGTGTGTTCGTTTTACTAAAAACAACCAGAGTCATTTCATGACTATTCTTCTCACATACCACCTATGGATCCACCAGTGTCATTTGCATGTGCGCTCTTTTCACAATCCACCTATGGATCCACCGGTGTTATTGAATGTGTGTTCTTTTCACTAACAACAACCAGAGTCATTTCATGACTGCTCTTCTCACATACCACCTATGGATCCACCAGTGTCATTGTATGTGTGCTCTTTTCACAATCCACCTATGGATCCACCAGTGTCATTGCATGTGTGTTCTTTTTACTAAAAACAACCAAAGTCATTTCATGACTGTTCTTCTCACATACCACCTATGGATCCACCATTGTCATTGCATGTGTGTTCTCTTCATAATCCTCACATGGATCCACCAGTGTTATTGCATGTAAGCTCTTTTTACTAACAACAACCAGAGTCATTGAAATGTGTGCTCTCTTCAGAGACCACACATGGATCCATCAGTGTCATTGCATGTATGTTCTTTTCACTAACAACAACTGGAGTTATTGCATGTGTGTTCTTTTCACATACCACATATGGATCCACCAGTGTCATTGGGTGTGTGCTCTTTTCACAATCCACCTATGGATCCACCAGTGTCATCGCATGTGTGTTATTTTTACTAATAACAACTAGAGTCATTTCATGACTGTTCTTATGACACACCACCTATGGATCCACTAGTGTCATTTACATGTGTGCTCTTTTCACAATCCACCTATGGATCCACCGGTGTCATTGCATGTGTGTACTTTTCACTAACAACAACCAGAGTCATTTCCTGACTGTTCTTCTCACCTACTACCTACGGATCCACCATTGTCATTGCATGTGTGCTCTTTTCAAAATCCACCTATGGATCCACCAGTGTCATTTCATGTGTGTTCTTTTTACTAAAAACAACCAGAGTCATTTCATGACTATTTTTATCACATACCACCTATGGATCCCCTAGTGTCATTTGCATGTGCGCTCTTTTCACAATCCACCTATGGATCCACCGGTGTTATTGCATGTGTGTTCTTTTCAGTAACAACAACCGGAGTCATTTCATGACTGTTCTTCTCACATACCACCTATGGATCCACCAGTGTCATTGCATGTGTGCTCTTTTCACAATCCACGTATGGATCCACTAGTGTCATTGCATGTGCGCTCTTTTTACTAAAAACAACCAAAGTCATTTAATGACTGTTCTTCTCACATACCACCTATGGATCCACCATTGTCATTGCATGTGTGTTCTCTTCACAATCCACGCATGGATCCACCAGTGTCAATGCATGTGTGCTCTTTTTACTAACAACAACCAGAGTCATTGCATGTGTGTTATCTTTAGAGACCAGACATGGATCCACCAGTGTCATTGCATGGGTGTTCTTTTTAGTAACAAGAACTAGAGTCATTGAAATGTGTGTTCTCTTCAGAGACCACACATGGATCCACCAGTGTCATTGCATGTGTGTTCTTTTCACTAACAACACCTGGAGTCATTGCATGTGTGTTCTTTTCACATACCACATATGGATCCACTAGTGTCATTGCATGTGTGCTCTCTTCACAATCCACCTATGGATCCACCAGTGTCATTGCATGTGTGTTCTTTTTACTAACAACAACCAGAGTCATTTCATGACTGTTCTTCTCACATACCACCTATGGATCCACCAGTGTCATTGCATGTGTGTTCTTTTTAGTAACAATAACCAGAGTCATTGTTTGTGTGTTCTTTTCACATAGCACATATGGATCCACCCGTGTCATTGAAATGTGTGTTCTCTTGAGAGACCACACATGGATCCACCAGTGACATTGCATGTGTGTTCTTTTTACTAACAACCAGAGCCATTTCATGACTGTTCTTCTCACATACCACCTATGGATCCACCAGTGTCATTGCATGTGTGTTCTCTTCACAATCCACCCATGGATCCACTAGTGTCATTGCATGTGTGTTCTTTTTAGTAACAACAACCAAAGTCATTGCATGTGTGTTCTCTTCAGAGACCACACATGGATCCACTAGTGTCATTGCATGTGTGTTCTTTTTACTAACAACAACCAGAGTCCTTGAAATGTGTGCTCTCTTCAGAGACCACACATGGATCCAGCTGTGTCATTGCATGTATGTTCTTTTCACTAACAACATTTGGAGTCATTGCATGTGTGTTCTTTTCACATACCCCATATGGATCCACCAATGTCATTGCGTGTGTGGTCTTTTCACAATCCACCTATGGATCCAGTGTCATTGCATGTGTGTTCTTTTTACTAACAACAACCAGAGTCATTTCATGACTGTTCTTCTCACATACCACCTATAGATCCACCAGTGTCATTTGCATGTGTGCTCTTTTCACAATCCACCTATGGATCCACAAGTGACATTGCATGTGTGTTCTTTTTACTAACAACAACTAGAGTCATTTCATGACTGTTCTTCTCACATACCACCTATGGATCCACCAGTGTCATTGCATGTGTGTTCTCTTCATAATCCACACATGGATCCACCAGTGTCATTGCATGTGTGTTCTTTTTAGTAAAAACAACCAAAGTCATTTCATGACTGTTCTTCTCACATACCACCCATGGATCCACCAGTGTCATTGCATGTGTGTTCTCTTCACAATCCACACATGGATCCACCAGTGTTAATGCATATGTGCTCTTTTTACTAACAACAACCAGAGTCATTGCATGTGTGTTATCTTCAGAGACCACACATGGATCCACCAGTGTCATTGCATGGGTGTTCTTTTTAGTAACAACAACCAGAGTCATTGAAATGTGTGTTCTCTTCATTGACCACACATGGATCCACGAGTGTCATTGCATGTGTGTTCTTTTCACTAACAACACCTGGAGTCATTGCATGTGTGTTCTTTTCACATACCACATATGGATCCACCAGTGTCATTGCATGTGTGCTCTCTTCACAATCCACCTATGGATCCACCAGTGTCATTGCATGTGTGTTCTTTTCAGTAACAACAACCAGAGTCATTGCATGTGTGTTCTTTTCACATACCACATATGGATCCACCAGTGTCATTGAAATGTGTGTTCTCTTGAGAGACCACAGATGGATCCACCAGTGTCATTGCATGTATGTTCTTTTCACTAACAACAACTGGAGTCATTGCATGTGTGTTCTTTTCACATACCACATATGGATCCACCAGTGTCACCACCTATGGATCCACCAGTGACATTGCGTGTGTGTTCTTTTTACTAACAACCAGAGTCATTTCATGACTGTTCTTCTCACATACCACCTATGGATCCACCAGTGTCATTGCATGTGTGTTCTCTTCACAATCCACAGATGGGTCCACCAGTGTCATTGGATGTGTGTTCTTTTTAGTAACAACAACCAGAGTCATTGCATGTGTGTTCTCTTCAGAGACCACACATGGATCCACTAGTGTCATTGCATGTGTGTTCTTTTTACTAACAACAACCAGAGTCCTTGAAATGTGTGCTCTCTTCAGAGACCACACATGGATCCACCAGTGTCATTGCATGTATGTTCTTTTCACTAACAACAACTGGAGTCATTGCATGTGTGTTCTTTTCACATACCCCATATGGATCCACCAATGTCATTGCGTGTGTGGTCTTTTCACAATCCACCTATGGATCCAGTGTCATTGTATGTGTGTTCTTTTTACTAACAACAACTAGAGTCATTTCATGACTGTTCTTCTCACATACCACCTATGGATCCACCAGTGTCATTTGCATGTGTTCTCTTTTCACAATGCACCTATGGATCCACCAGTGACATTGCATGTGTGTTCTTTTTACTAACAACAACCAGAGTCATTTCATGACTGTTCTTCTCACATACCACCTATGGATCCACCAGTGTCATTGCATATGTGTTCTCTTCACAATCCACACATGGATCCACCAGTGTCATTGCATGTGAGTTCTTTTTAGTAACAACAACCAGAGTCATTGTATGTGTGTTCTCTTCAGAGACCACACATGGATCCACCAGTGTCATTGCATGTGTGTTCTTTTTACAAAAACAACCAGAGTCATTGAAATGTGTGTTCTCTTCCGAGACCACACATGGATCCACCAGTGTCATTGTATGTGTGTTCTTTTCACTAACAACATTTGGAGTCATTGCATGTGTGTTCTTTACACATACCACATATGGATCCACCAGTGTCATTGCGTGTGTGCTCTTTTCACAATCCACCTATGGATCCACCAGTGTCATTGCATGTGTTCTCTTTTCACAATCCACCTATGGATCCACCGATGTAATTGCATGTGTGTTCTTTTCACTAACAACAAACAGAGTCATTTCATGACTGTTCTTCTCACATACCACCGATGGATCCACCAGTGTCATTTCATGTGTGCTCTTTTCACAATCCACCTATGGATCCACCAGTGTCATTGCATGTGTGTTCTTTTTACTAAAAACAACCAAATTCGTTTCATGACTGTTCTTCTCACATACCACCTATGGATCCACCAGTGTCATTGCATGTGTGTTCTCTTCACAATCCACACATGGATCCACCAGTGTCATTGCATGTATGTTCTTTTCACTAACAACAACTGGAGTCATTGCATGTGTGTTCTTTTCACATACCCCATATGGATCCACCAATGTCATTGCGTGTGTGGTCTTTTCACAATCCACCTATGGATCCAGTGTCATTGTATGTGTGTTCTTTTTACTAACAACAACTAGAGTCATTTCATGACTGTTCTTCTCACATACCACATATGGATCCACCAGTGTCATTTGCATGTGTTCTCTTTTCACAATGCACCTATGGATCCACCAGTGACATTGCATGTGTGTTCTTTTTACTAACAACAACCAGAGTCATTTCATGACTGTTCTTCTCACATACCACCTATGGATCCACCAGTGTCATTGCATATGTGTTCTCTTCACAATCCACACATGGATCCACCAGTGTCATTGCATGTGAGTTCTTTTTAGTAACAACAACCAGAGTCATTGTATGTGTGTTCTCTTCAGAGACCACACATGGATCCACCAGTGTCATTGCATGTGTGTTCTTTTTACAAAAACAACCAGAGTCATTGAAATGTGTGTTCTCTTCCGAGACCACACATGGATCCACCAGTGTCATTGTATGTGTGTTCTTTTCACTAACAACATTTGGAGTCATTGCATGTGTGTTCTTTACACATACCACATATGGATCCACCAGTGTCATTGCGTGTGTGCTCTTTTCACAATCCACCTATGGATCCACCAGTGTCATTGCATGTGTTCTCTTTTCACAATCCACCTATGGATCCACCGATGTAATTGCATGTGTGTTCTTTTCACTAACAACAAACAGAGTCATTTCATGACTGTTCTTCTCACATACCACCGATGGATCCACCAGTGTCATTTCATGTGTGCTCTTTTCACAATCCACCTATGGATCCACCAGTGTCATTGCATGTGTGTTCTTTTTACTAAAAACAACCAAATTCGTTTCATGACTGTTCTTCTCACATACCACCTATGGATCCACCAGTGTCATTGCATGTGTGTTCTCTTCACAATCCACACATGGATCCACCAGTGTCATTGCATGTGTGCTCTTTTTACTAACAACAACCAGAGTCATTGCATGTGTGTTCTCTTCAGAGACCACACATGGATCCACCAGTGTCATTGCATGGGTGTTCTTTTTACTAACAACAACCAGAGTCATTGAAATGTGTGTTCTCTTCCGAGACCACACATGGATCCACCAGTGTCATTGTATGTGTGTTCTTTTCACTAACAACATTTGGAGTCATTGCATGTGTGTTCTTTACACATACCACATATGGATCCACCAGTGTCATTGCATGTGTGCTCTCTTCACAATCCACCTATGGATCCACCAGTGTCATTGCATGTGTGTTCTTTTTACTAACAACAACCAGAGTCATTTCATGACTGTTCTTCTCACATACCACCTATGGATCCACCAGTGTCATTGCATGTGTGTTCTTTTTAGTAACAACAACCAGAGTCATTGCATGTGTGTTCTTTTCACATACCACATATGGATCCACCAGTGTCATTGAAATGTGTGTTCTCTTGAGAGACCACACAAGGATCCACCAGTGTCATTGCATGTGTTATGTTCACTAACAACAACTGGAGTCATTACATGTGTGTTCTTTTCACATACCACATATGGATCTACCAGTGTCTTTGCATGTGTGCTCTTTTCACAATCCACCTATGGATCCACCAGTGACATTGCATGTGTGTTCTTTTCACTAACAACCAGAGTCATTTCATGACTGTTCTTCTCACATAGCACCTATGGATCCACTAGTTTCATTGCATGTGTGTTCTCTTCACAATCCACACATGGATCCACCAGCGTCATTGCATGTGTGTTCTTTTTAGTAACAACAACCAGAGTCATTGCATGTGTGTTCTCTTCAGAGACCACACATGGATCCTCTAGTGTCATTGCATGTGCGTTCTTTTGACTACCAACAACCAGAGTCATTGAAATGTGCTCTCTTCAGATACAGACATGGATCCACCAGTGTCATTGCATGTATGTTCTTTTCACTAACAACAACTAGAGTCATTGCATGTGTGTTCTTTTCACATACCACATATGGATCCACCAGTGTCATTGCGTGTGTGCTCTTTTCACAATCCACCTATGGATCCACCAGTGTAATTGCATGTGTGTTCTTTTTACTAACAACAACCAGAGTCATTTCATGACTGTTCTTCTCACATACCACCTATGGATCCACCAGTGTCATTTGCATGTGTGCTCTTTTCACAATCCACATATGGATCCACCGGTGTCATTGCATGTGTGTTCTTTTCACTAACAACAACCAGAGTCATTTCATGACTAATCTTCTCACATACCACCTATGGATCCACCAGTGTCATTGCATGTGTGCTCTTTTCACAATCCACCTATGGATCCACCAGTGTCATTGCATGTGTGTTATTTTTACTAACAATAACCAGAGTCATTTCATGACTGTTCTTCTCACATACCACCTATGGATCCACTAGTGTCATTGCATTTGTGTTCTCTTCAAAATCCACACATGGATCCACCAGTGTCATTGCATGTGTGTTCTTTTTAGTAACAACAACCAGATTGATTGCATGTGTGTTCTCTTCAGAGACCCCACATGGATCCACCAGTGTCATTGCATGTGTGTTCTTTTTACTAACAACAACCAGAGTCATTGAAATGTGTGCTCTCTTCAGAGACCACACATGGATCCACCAGTGTCATTGCATGTATGTTCTTTTCACTAACAACAACTAGAGTCATTGCATGTGTGCTCTTTTTACTAACAACAACCAGAGTCATTGCATGTGTGTTCTCTTCAGATACCACACATGGATCCACCAGTGTCATTGCATGTGCGTTCTTTTTACTAACAACAACCAGAGTCATTGAAATGTGTGTTTTCTTCCGAGACCACACATGGATCCACCAGTGTCATTGTATGTGTGTTCTTTTCACTAACAACATTTGGAGTCATTGCATGTGTGTTCTTTACACATACCACATATGGATCCACCAGTGTCATTGCATGTGTGCTCTCTTCACAATCCACCTATGGATCCACCAGTGTCATTGCATGTGTGTTCTTTTTACTAACAACAACCAGAGTCATTTCATGACTGTTCTTCTCACATACCACCTATGGATCCACCAGTGTCATTGCATGTGTGTTCTTTTTAGTAACAACAAACAGAGTCATTGCATGTGTGTTCTTTTCACATACCACACATGGATCCACCAGTGTCATTGCATGTGTTATGTTCACTAACAACAAATGGAGTCATTACATGTGTGTTCTTTTCACATACCACATATGGATCTACAAGTGTCTTTGCAT
Source organism: Avena insularis (assembly GCA_023614405.1). Lineage (NCBI taxonomy): Eukaryota > Viridiplantae > Streptophyta > Magnoliopsida > Poales > Poaceae > Avena > Avena insularis. The sequence goes on from CM042696.1 coordinate 407,027,006, forward strand.
GTGTGCTCTTTTCACAATCCACCTATGGATCCACCAGTAACATTGCATGTGTGTTCTTTTCACTAACAACCAGAGTCATTTCATGACTGTTCTTCTCACATAGCACCTATGGATCCACTAGTTTCATTGCATGTGTGTTCTCTTCACAATCCACACATGGATCCACCAGCGTCATTGCATGTGTGTTCTTTTTAGTAACAACAACCAGAGTCATTGCATGTGTGTTCTCTTCAGAGACCACACATGGATCCTCTAGTGTCATTGCATGTGCGTTCTTTTTACTAACAACAACCAGAGTCATTGAAATGTGTGCTCTCTTCAGAGACCAGACATGGATCCACCAGTGTCATTGCATGTATGTTCTTTTCACTAACAACAACTAGAGTCATTGCATGTGTGTTCTTTTCACATACCACATATGGATCCACCAGTGTCATTGCGTGTGTGCTCTTTTCACAATCCACCTATGGATCCACCAGTGTAATTGCATGTGTGTTCTTTTTACTAACAACAACCAGAGTCATTTCATGACTGTTCTTCTCACATACCACCTATGGATCCACCAGTGTCATTTGCATGTGTGCTCTTTTCACAATCCACATATGGATCCACCGGTGTCATTGCATGTGTGTTCTTTTCTCTAACAACAACCAGAGTCATTTGATGACTAATCTTCTCACATACCACCTATGGATCCACCAGTGTCATTGCATGTGTGCTCTTTTCACAATCCACCTATGGATCCACCAGTGTCATTGCATGTGTGTTATTTTTACTAACAATAACCAGAGTCATTTCATGACTGTTCTTCTCACATACCACCTATGGATCCACTAGTGTCATTGCATTGTGTTCTTCAAAATCCACACATGGATCCACCAGTGTCATTGAATGTGTGCTCTTTTAACTAACAACAACCAGATTGATTGCATGTGTGTTCTCTTCAGAGACCCCACATGGATCCACCAGTGTCATTGCATGTGTGTTCTTTTTACTAACAACAACCAGAGTCATTGAAATGTGTGCTCTCTTCAGAGACCACACATGGATCCACCAGTGTCATTGCATGTATGTTCTTTTCACTAACAACAACTAGAGTCATTGCATGTGTGCTCTTTTTACTAACAAGAACCAGAGTCATTGCATGTGTGTTCTCTTCAGATACCACACATGGATCCACCAGTGTCATTGCATGTGCGTTCTTTTTACTAACAACAACCAGAGTCATTGAAATGTGTGTTTTCTTCCGAGACCACACATGGATCCACCAGTGTCATTGTATGTGTGTTCTTTTCACTAACAACATTTGGAGTCATTGCATGTGTGTTCTTTACACATACCACATATGGATCCACCAGTGTCATTGCGTGTGTGCTCTTATCACAATCCACCTATGGATCCACCAGTGTCATTGCATGTGTTCTCTTTTCACAATCCACCTATGGATCCACCGATGTAATTGCATGTGTGTTCTTTTCACTAACAACAAACAGAGTCATTTCATGACTGTTCTTCTCACATACCACCAATGGATCCACCAGTGTCATTTCATGTGTGCTCTTTTCACAATCCACCTATGGATCCACCAGTGTCATTGCATGTGTGTTCTTTTTACTAAAAACAACCAAATTCGTTTCATGACTGTTCTTCTCACATACCACCTATGGATCCACCAGTGTCATTGCATGTGTGTTCTCTTCACAATCCACACATGGATCCACCAGTGTCATTGCATGTGTGCTTTTTTACTAACAACAACCAGAGTCATTGCATGTGTGTTCTCTTCAGAGACCACACATGGATCCACCAGTGTCATTGCATGGGTGTTCTTTTTACTAACAACAACCAGAGTCATTGAAATGTGTGTTCTCTTCCGAGACCACACATGGATCCACCAGTGTCATTGTATGTGTGTTCTTTTCACTAACATTTGAGTCATTGCATGTGTGTTCTTTACACATACCACATATGGATCCACCAGTGTCATTGCATGTGTGCTCTCTTCACAATCCACCTATGGATCCACCAGTGACATTGCATGTGTGTTCTTTTCACTAACAACAAGAGTCATTACATGACTGTTCTTCTCACATACCACCTATGGATCCACCAGTGTCATTGCATGTGTGTGTTCTTTTTAGTAACAACAACCAGAGTCATTGCATGTGTGTTCTTTTCACATACCACATATGGATCCACCAGTGTCATTGAAATGTGTGTTCTCTTGAGAGACCACACATGGATCCACCAGTGTCATTGCATGTGTTATGTTCACTAACAACAACTGGAGTCATTACATGTGTGTTCTTTTCACATACCACATATGGATCTACCAGTGTCATTGCATGTGTGCTCTTTTCACAATCCACCTATGGATCCACCAGTGACATTGCATGTGTGTTCTTTTCACTAACAACCAGAGTCATTTCATGACTGTTCTTCTCACATAGGACCTATGGATCCACTAGTTTCATTGCATGTGTGTTCTCTTCACAATCCACACATGGATCCACCAGCGTCATTGCATGTGTGTTCTTTTAAGTAACAACAACCAGAGTCATTGCATGTGTGTTCTCTTCAGAGACCACACATGGATCCTCTATTGTCATTCCATGTGCGTTCTTTTTACTAACAACAACCAGAGTCATTGAAATGTGTGCTCTCTTCAGAGACCAGACATGGATCCACCAGTGTCATTGCATGTATGTTCTTTTCACTAACAACAACTAGAGTCATTGCATGTGTGTTCTTTTCACATACCACATATGGATCCACCAGTGTCATTGCGTGTGTGCTCTTTTCACAATCCACCTATGGATCCACCAGTGTAATTGCATGTGTGTTCTTTTTACTAACAACAACCAGAGTCATTTCATGACTGTTCTTCTCACATACCACCTATGGATCCACCAGTGTCATTTGCATGTGTGCTCTTTTCACAATCCACATATGGATCCACCGGTGTCATTGCATGTGTGTTCTTTTCACTAACAACAACCATAGTCATTTCATGACTAATCTTCTCACATACCACCTATGGATCCACCAGTGTCATTGCATGTGTGCTCTTTTCACAATCCACCTATGGATCCACCAGTGTCATTGCATGTGTGTTATTTTTACTAACAATAACCAGAGTCATTTCATGACTGTTCTTCTCACATACCACCTATGGATCCACTAGTGTCATTGCATTTGTGTTCTCTTCAAAATCCACACATGGATCCACCAGTGTCATTGCATGTGTGTTCTTTTTAGTAACAACAACCAGATTCATTGCATGTGTGTTCTCTTCAGAGACCCCACATGGATCCACTAGTGTCATTGCATGTGTGTTCTTTTTACTAACAACAACCAGAGTCATTGAAATGTGTGCTCTCTTCAGAGACCACACATGGATCCACCAATGTCATTGCATGTATGTTCTTTTCACTAACAACAACTAGAGTCATTGCATGTGTGCTCTTTTTACTAACAACAACCAGAGTCATTGCATGTGTGTTCTCTTCAGATACCACACATGGATCCACCAGTGTCATTGCATGTGCGTTCTTTTTACTAACAACAACCAGAGTCATTGAAATGTGTGTTCTCTTCCGAGACCACACATGGATCCACCAGTGTCATTGTATGTGTGTTCTTTTCACTAACAACATTTGGAGTCATTGCATGTGTGTTCTTTACATATACCACATATGGATCCACCAGTGTCATTGCGTGTGTGCTCTTTTCACAATCCACCTATGGATCCACCAGTGTCATTGCATGTGTTCTCTTTTCACAATCCACCTATGGATCCACCGATGTAATTGCATGTGTGTTCTTTTCACTAACAACAAACAGAGTCAGTTCATGACTGTTCTTCTCACATACCACCGATGGATCCACCAGTGTCATTTCATGTGTGCTCTTTTCACAATCCACCTATGGATCAACAGTGTCATTGCATGTGTGTTCTTTTTACTAAAAACAACCAAATTCGTTTCATGACTGTTCTTCTCACAAACCACCTATGGATCCACCAGTGTCATTGCATGTGTGTTCTCTTCACAATCCACACATGGATCCACCAGTGTCATTGCATGTGTGCTCTTTTTACTAACAACAACCAGAGTCATTGCATGTGTGTTCTCTTCAGAGACCACACATGGATCCACCAGTGTCATTGCATGGGTGTTCTTTTTACTAACAACAACCAGAGTCATTGAAATGTGTGTTCTCTTCCGAGACCACACATGGATCCACCAGTGTCATTGTATGTGTGTTCTTTTCACTAACAACATTTGGAGTCATTGCATGTGTGTTCTTTACACATACCACATATGGATCCACCAGTGTCATTGCATGTGTGCTCTCTTCACAATCCACCTATGGATCCACCAGTGTCATTGCATGTGTGTTCTTTTTACTAACAACAACCAGAGTCATTTCATGACTGTTCTTCTCACATACCACCTATGGATCCACCAGTGTCATTGCATGTGTGTTCTTTTTAGTAACAACAACCAGAGTCATTGCATGTGTGTTCTTTTCACATACCACATATGGACCCACCAGTGTCATTGAAATGTGTGTTCTCTTGAGAGACCACACATGGATCCACCAGTGTCATTGCATGTGTTCTTTTCACTAACAACAACTGGAGTCATTACATGTGTGTTCTTTTCACATACCACATATGGATCTACCAGTGTCATTGCATGTGTGCTCTTTTCACAATCCACCTATGGATCCACCAGTGACATTGCATGCGTGTTATTTTCACTAACAACCAGAGTCATTTCATGACTGTTCTTCTCACATAGCACCTATGGATCCACTAGTTTCATTGCATGTGTGTTCTCTTCACAATCCACACATGGATCCACCAGCGTCATTGCATGTGTGTTCTTTTTAGTAACAACAACCAGAGTCATTGCATGTGTGTTCTCTTCAGAGACCACACATGGATCCTCTAGTGTCATTGCATGTGCGTTCTTTTTACTAACAACAACCAGAGTCATTGAAATGTGTGCTCTCTTCAGAGACCAGACATGGATCCACCAGTGTCATTGCATGTATGTTCTTTTCACTAACAACAACTAGAGTCATTGCATGTGTGTTCTTTTCACATACCACATATGGATCCACCAGTGTCATTGCGTGTGCGCTCTTTTCACAATCCACCTATGGATCCACCAGTGTAATTGCATGTGTGTTCTTTTTACTAACAACAACCAGAGTCATTTCATGACTGTTCTTCTCACATACCACCTATGGATCCACCAGTGTCATTTGCATGTGTTCTCTTTTCACAATGCACCTATGGATCCACCAGTGACATTGCATGTGTGTTCTTTTTACTAACAACAACCAGAGTCATTTCATGACTGTTCTTCTCACATACCACCTATGGATCCACCAGTGTCATTGCATATGTGTTCTCTTCACAATCCACACATGGATCCACCAGTGTCATTGCATGTGAGTTCTTTTTAGTAACAACAACCAGAGTCATTGTATGTGTGTTCTCTTCAGAGACCACACATGGATCCACCAGTGTCATTGCATGTGTGTTCTTTTTACAAAAACAACCAGAGTCATTGAAATGTGTGTTCTCTTCCGAGACCACACATGGATCCACCAGTGTCATTGTATGTGTGTTCTTTTCACTAACAACATTTGGAGTCATTGCATGTGTGTTCTTTACACATACCACATATGGATCCACCAGTGTCATTGCGTGTGTGCTCTTTTCACAATCCACCTATGGATCCACCAGTGTCATTGCATGTGTTCTCTTTTCACAATCCACCTATGGATCCACCGATGTAATTGCATGTGTGTTCTTTTCACTAACAACAAACAGAGTCAGTTCATGACTGTTCTTCTCACATACCACCGATGGATCCACCAGTGTCATTTCATGTGTGCTCTTTTCACAATCCACCTATGGATCAACAGTGTCATTGCATGTGTGTTCTTTTTACTAAAAACAACCAAATTCGTTTCATGACTGTTCTTCTCACAAACCACCTATGGATCCACCAGTGTCATTGCATGTGTGTTCTCTACACAATCCACACATGGATCCACCAGTGTCATTGCATGTGTGCTCTTTTTACTAACAACAACCAGAGTCATTGCATGTGTGTTCTCTTCAGAGACCACACATGGATCCACCAGTGTCATTGCATGGGTGTTCTTTTTACTAACAACAACCAGAGTCATTGAAATGTGTGTTCTCTTCCGAGACCACACATGGATCCACCAGTGTCATTGTATGTGTGTTCTTTTCACTAACAACATTTGGAGTCATTGCATGTGTGTTCTTTACACATACCACATATGGATCCACCAGTGTCATTGCATGTGTGCTCTCTTCACAATCAAACTATGGATCCACCAGTGTCATTGCATGTGTGTTCTTTTTACTAACAACAACCAGAGTCATTTCATGACTGTTCTTCTCACATACCACCTATGGATCCACCAGTGTCATTGCATGTGTGTTCTTTTTAGTAACAACAACTGGAGTCATTGCATGTGTGTTCTTTTCACATACCACATATGGACCCACCAGTGTCATTGAAATGTGTGTTCTCTTGAGAGACCACACATGGATCCACCAGTGTCATTGCATGTGTTCTTTTCACTAACAACAACTGGAGTCATTACATGTGTGTTCTTTTCACATACCACATATGGATCTACCAGTGTCATTGCATGTGTGCTCTTTTCACAATCCACCTATGGATCTACCAAAGGACATTGCATGTGTTATTTTCACTAACAACCGTGAGTCATTTCATGACTGTTCTTCTCACATAGCACCTATGGATCCAATATTGTCATTGCATGTGTGTTCTCCTCACATTCCACACATGGATCCACCAGTGTCATTGCATGTGTGTTCTTTTTAGTAACAACAACCAGAGTCATTGCATGTGTGTTCTCTTCAGAGACCACACATGGATCCTCTAGTGTCATTCATGTGCGTTCTTTTTACTAACAACAACCAGAGTCATTGAAATGTGTGCTCTCTTCAGAGACCAGACATGGATCCACCAGTGTCATTGCATGTATGTTCTTTTCACTAACAACAACTAGAGTCATTGCATGTGTGTTCTTTTCACATACCACATATGGATCCACCAGTGTCATTGCGTGTGCGCTCTTTTCACAATCCACCTATGGATCCACCAGTGTAATTGCATGTGTGTTCTTTTTACTAACAACAACCAGAGTCATTTCATGACTGTTCTTCTCACATACCACCTATGGATCCACCAGTGTCATTTGCATGTGTTCTCTTTTCACAATGCACCTATGGATCCACCAGTGACATTGCATGTGTGTTCTTTTTACTAACAACAACCAGAGTCATTTCATGACTGTTCTTCTCACATACCACCTATAGATCCACCAGTGTCATTGCATATGTGTTCTCTTCACAATCCACACATGGATCCACCAGTGTCATTGCATGTGAGTTCTTTTTAGTAACAACAACCAGAGTCATTGTATGTGTGTTCTCTTCAGAGACCACACATGGATCCACCAGTGTCATTGCATGTGTGTTCTTTTTACAAAAACAACCAGAGTCATTGAAATGTGTGTTCTCTTCCGAGACCACACATGGATCCACCAGTGTCATTGTATGTGTGTTCTTTTCACTAACAACATTTGGAGTCATTGCATGTGTGTTCTTTACATATACCACATATGGATCCACCAGTGTCATTGCGTGTGTTCTTTTCACAATCCACCTATGGATCCACCAGTGTCATTGCATGTGTTCTCTTTTCACAATCCACCTATGGATCCACCGATGTAATTGCATGTGTGTTCTTTTCACTAACAACAAACAGAGTCATTTCATGACTGTTCTTCTCAGATACCACCGATGGATCCAGCAGTGTCATTTCATGTGTGCTCTTTTCACAATCCACCTATGGATCAACAGTGTCATTGCATGTGTGTTCTTTTTACTAAAAACAACCAAATTCGTTTCATGACTGTTCTTCTCACAAACCACCTATGGATCCACCAGTGTCATTGCATGTGTGTTCTCTTCACAATCCACACATGGATCCACCAGTGTCATTGCATGTGTGCTCTTTTTACTAACAACAACCAGAGTCATTGCATGTGTGTTCTCTTGAGACCACACATGGATCCTGATGTCATTGCATGGGTGTTCTTTTTACTAACAACAACCAGAGTCATTGAAATGTGTGTTCTCTTGAGACCACACATGGATCCTGATGTCATTGTATGTGTTTTCTTTTCACTAACAACATTTGTAGTCATTGCATGTGTGTTCTTTACACATAACACATATGGATCCACCAGTGTCATTGCATGTGTGCTCTCTTCACAATCCACCTATGGATCCACCAGTGTCATTGCATGTGTGTTCTTTTTACTAACAACAACCAGAGTCATTTCAGGACTGTTCTTCTCACATACCACCTATGGATCCACCAGTGTCATTGCATGTGTGTTCTTTTTAGTAACAACAACCAGAGTCATTGCATGTGTGTTCTTTTCACATACCACATATGGATCCACCAGTGTCATTGAAATGTGTGTTCTCTTGAGAGACCACACATGGATCCACCAGTGTCATTCCATGTGTTCTTTTCACTAACAACAACTGGAGTCATTACATGTGTGTTCTTTTCACATACCACATATGGATCTACCAGTGTCATTGCATGTGTGCTCTTTTCACAATCCACCTATGGATCTACCAGTGACATTGCATGTGTGTTCTTTTCACTAACAACCAGAGTCATTTCATGACTGTTCTTCTCACATAGCACCTATGGATCCACTAGTTTCATTGCATGTGTGTTCTCTTCACAATCCACACATGGATCCACCAGCGTCATTGCATGTGTGTTCTTTTTAGTAACAACAACCAGAGTCATTGCATGTGTGTTCTCTTCAAAGACCACACATGGATCCTCTAGTGTCATTGCATGTGCGTTCTTTTTACTAACAACAACCAGAGTCATTGAAATGTGTGCTCTCTTCAGAGACCAGACATGGATCCACCAGTGTCATTGCATGTATGTTCTTTTCACTAACAACAACTAGAGTCATTGCATGTGTGTTCTTTTCACATACCACATATGGATCCACCAGTGTCATTGCGTGTGTGCTCTTTTCATAATCCACCTATGGATCCACCAGTGTAATTGCATGTGTGTTCTTTTTACTAACAACAACCAGAGTCATTTCATGACTGTTCTTCTCACATACCACCTATGGATCCACCAGTGTCATTTGCATGTGTGCTCTTTTCACAATCCACATATGGATCCACCGGTGTCATTGCATGTGTGTTCTTTTCACTAACAACAACCAGAGTCATTTCATGACTAATCTTCTCACATACCACCTATGGATCCACCAGTGTCATTGCATGTGTGCTCTTTTCACAATCCACCTATGGATCCACCAGTGTCATTGCATGTGTGTTATTTTTACTAATAACTGTAGTCATTTCATGATTGTTCTTCTCACATACCACCTATGGATCCACTAGTGTCATTGCATTTGTGTTCTCTTCAAAATCCACACATGGATCCACCAGTGTCATTGCATGTGTGTTCTTTTTAGTAACAACAACCAGATTCATTGCATGTGTGTTCTCTTCAGAGACCCCACATGGATCCACCAGTGTCATTGCATGTGTGTTCTTTTTACTCACAAGAACCAGAGTCATTGAAATGTGTGCTCTCTTCAGAGACCACACATGGATCCACCAGTGTCATTGCATGTATGTTCTTTTCACTAACAACAACTAGAGTCATTGCATGTGTGCTCTTTTTACTAACAACAACCAGAGTCATTGCATGTGTGTTCTCTTCAGATACCACACATGGATCCACCAGTGTCATTGCATGTGCGTTCTTTTTACTAACAACAACCAGAGTCATTGAAATGTGTGTTCTCTTCCGAGACCACACATGGATCCACCAGTGTCATTGTATGTGTGTTCTTTTCACTAACAACATTTGGAGTCATTGCATGTCTGTTCTTTACACATACCACATATGGATCCACCAGTGTCATTGCGTGTGTGCTCTTTTCACAATCCACCTATGGATCCACCAGTGTCATTGCATGTGTTCTCTTTTCACAATCCACCTATGGATCCACCGATGTAATTGCATGTGTGTTCTTTTCACTAACAACAAACAGAGTCATTTCATGACTGTTCTTCTCACATACCACCGATGGATCCACCAGTGTCATTTCATGTGTGCTCTTTTCACAATCCACCTATGGATCCACCAGTGTCATTGCATGTGTGTTCTTTTTACTAAAAACAACCAAATTCGTTTCATGACTGTTCTTCTCACATACCACCTATGGATCCACCAGTGTCATTGCATGTGTGTTCTCTTCACAATCCACACATGGATCCACCAGTGTCATTGCATGTGTGCTCTTTTTACTAACAACAACCAGAGTCATTGCATGTGTGTTCTCTTCAGAGACCACACATGGATCCACCAATGTCATTGCATGTGTGTTCTTTTTACTAGCAACAACCAGAGTCATTGAATTGTGTGCTCTCTTCAGAGACCACACATGGATCCTGATGTCATTGTATGTGTGTTCTTTTCACTAACAACATTTGGAGTCATTGCATGTGTGTTCTTTACACATACCACATATGGATCCACCAGTGTCATTGCATGTGTGCTCTCTTTACAATCCACCTATGGATCCACCAGTGTCATTGCATGTGTGTTCTTTTTACTAACAACAACCAGAGTCATTTCATGACTGTTCTTCTCACATACCACCTATGGATCCACCAGTGTCATTGCATGTGTGTTCTTTTTAGTAACAACAACCAGAGTCATTGCATGTGTGTTCTTTTCACATACCACATATGGATCCACCAGTGTCATTGCATGTGTTCTTTTCACTAACAACAACTGGAGTTATTACATGTGTGTTCTTTTCACATACCACATATGGATCTACCAGTGTCATTGCATGTGTTCTCTTTTCACAATCCACCTATGGATCCACCAGTGACATTGCATGTGTGTTCTTTTCACTAACAACCAGAGTCATTTCATGACTGTTCTTCTCACATAGCACCTATGGATCCACTAGTTTCATTGCATGTGTGTTCTCTTCACAATCCACACATGGATCCACCAGCGTCATTGCATGTGTGTTCTTTTTAGTAACAACAACCAGAGTCATTGCATGTGTGTTCTCTTCAGAGACCACACATGGATCCTCTAGTGTCATTGCATGTGCGTTCTTTTTACTAACAACAACCAGAGTCATTGAAATGTGTGCTCTCTTCAGAGACCAGACATGGATCCACCAGTGTCATTGCATGTATGTTCTTTTCACTAACAACAACTAGAGTCATTGCATGTGTGTTCTTTTCACATACCACATATGGATCCACCAGTGTCATTGCGTGTGTGCTCTTTTCACAATCCACCTATGGATCCACCAGTGTAATTGCATGTGTGTTCTTTTTACTAACAACAACCAGAGTCATTTCATGACTGTTCTTCTCACATACCACCTATGGATCCACCAGTGTCATTTGCATGTGTGCTCTTTTCACAATCCACATATGGATCCACCGGTGTCATTGCATGTGTGTTCTTTTCACTAACAACAACCAGAGTCATTTCATGACTAATCTTCTCACATACCACCTATGGATCCACCAGTGTCATTGCATGTGTGCTCTTTTCACAATCCACCTATGGATCCACTAGTGTCATTGCATGTGTGTTCTTTTTACTAAAAACAACCAAATTCGTTTCATGACTGTTCTTCTCACATACCACCTATGGATCCACCAGTGTCATTGCATGTGTGTTCTCTTCACAATCCACACATGGATCCACCAGTGTCATTGCATGTGTGCTCTTTTTACTAACAACAACCAGAGTCATTGCATGTGTGTTCTCTTCAGAGACCACACATGGATCCACTAGTGTCATTGCATGTGTGTTCTTTTTACTAACAACAACCAGAGTCATTGAAATGTGTGCTCTCTTCAGAAACCACACATGGATCCACCAGTGTCATTGCATGTATGTTCTTTTCACTAACAATAACTAGAGTTATTGCATGTGTGTTCTTTTCACATGCCACATATGGATCCACCAGTGTCATTGCGTGTGTGCTCTTTTCACAATCCACCTATGGATCCACCAGTGACATTGGATGTGTGTTCTTTTTACTAACAACAACTAGAGTCATTTCATGACTGTTCTTCTCACATACCACCTATGGATCCACCAGTGTCATTGTATGTGTGTTCTTTTTAGTAACAACAACCAGAGTCATTACATGTGTGTTCTTTTCACATACCACATATGGATCCACCAGTGTCATTGAAAGACCACACATGGATCCACCGGTATCATTGCATGTGTGTTCTTTTCACTAACAACACCAGAGTCATTTCATGACTGTTCTTCTCACATACCACCTATGGATCCACCAGTGTCATTGCATGTGTGCTCTTTTCGCAATCCACCTATGGATCCACCAGTGTCATTGCATGTGTGTTCTTTTTACTAACAACAACCAGAGTCATTTTATGACTGTTCTTCTCACATACCACCTATGGATCCACCAGTGTCATTGCATTTGTGTTCTCTTCAAAATCCACACATGGATCCACCAGTGTCATTGCATGTGTGTTCTTTTTAGTAACAACAACCAGAGTCATTGCATGTGTGTTCTCTTCAGAGACCACGCATGGATCCACCAGTGTCATTACATGTGTGTTCTTTTTACTAACAACAACCAGAGTCATTGAAATGTGTGCTCTCTTCAGAGACCACACATGGATCCATTAGTGTCATTGCATGTATGTTCTTTTCACTAACAACAACTAGAGTTATTGCATGTGTGTTCTTTTCACATACCACATATGGATCCACCAATGTCATTGCATGTGTGCTCGTTTCACAATCCACCTATGGATCCACCAACGTCATTGCATGTGTGTTCTTTTTACTAACAACAACTAGAGTCATTTCATGACTGTTCTTCTCACATACCACCTATGGATCCACTAGTGTCATTGCATGTGCGTTCTTTTTACTAACAACAACCAGAGTCATTGAAATGTGTGTTCTCTTCCGAGACCACACATGGATCCACCAGTGTCATTGTATGTGTGTTCTTTTCACTAACAACATTTGGAGTCATTGCATGTGTGTTCTTTACACATACCACATATGGATCCACCAGTGTCATTGCGTGTGTGCTCTTTTCACAATCCACCTATGGATCCACCAGTGTCATTGCATGTGTTCTCTTTTCACAATCCACCTATGGATCCACCGATGTAATTGCATGTGTGTTCTTTTCACTAACAACAAACAGAGTCATTTCATGACTGTTCTTCTCACATACCACCGATGGATCCACCAGTGTCATTTCATGTGTGCTCTTTTCACAATCCACCTATGGATCCACCAGTGTCATTGCATGTGTGTTCTTTTTACTAAAAACAACCAAATTCGTTTCATGACTGTTCTTCTCACATACCACCTATGGATCCACCAGTGTCATTGCATGTGTGTTCTCTTCACAATCCACACATGGATCAACCAGTGTCATTGCATGTGTGATCTTTTTACTAACAACAACCAGAGTCATTGCATGTGTGTTCTCTTCAGAGACCACACATGGATCCACCAGTGTCATTGCATGGGTGTTCTTTTTACTAACAACAACCAGAGTCATTGAAATGTGTGTTCTCTTCCGAGACCACACATGGATCCACCAGTGTCATTGTATGTGTGTTCTTTTCACTAACAACATTTGGAGTCATTGCATGTGTGTTCTTTACATATACCACATATGGATCCACCAGTGTCATTGCATGTGTGCTCTCTTTACAATCCACCTATGGATCCACCAGTGTCATTGCATGTGTGTTCTTTTTACTAACAACAACCAGAGTCATTTCATGACTGTTCTTCTCACATACCACCTATGGATCCACCAGTGTCATTGCATGTGTGTTCTTTTTAGTAACAACAACCAGAGTCATTGCATGTGTGTTCTTTTCACATACCACATATGGATCCACCAGTGTCATTGAAATGTGTGTTCTCTTGAGAGACCACACATGGATCCACCAGTGTCATTGCATGTGTTCTTTTCACTAACAACAACTGGAGTTATTACATGTGTGTTCTTTTCACATACCACATATGGATCTACCAGTGTCATTGCATGTGTTCTCTTTTCACAATCCACCTATGGATCCACCAGTGACATTGCATGTGTGTTCTTTTCACTAACAACCAGAGTCATTTCATGACTGTTCTTCTCACATAGCACCTATGGATCCACTAGTTTCATTGCATGTGTGTTCTCTTCACAATCCACACATGGATCCACCAGCGTCATTGCATGTGTGTTCTTTTTAGTAACAACAACCAGAGTCATTGCATGTGTGTTCTCTTCAGAGACCACACATGGATCCTCTAGTGTCATTGCATGTGCGTTCTTTTTACTAACAACAACCAGAGTCATTGAAATGTGTGCTCTCTTTAGAGACCAGACATGGATCCACCAGTGTCATTCATGTATGTTCTTTTCACTAACAACAACTAGAGTCATTGCATGTGTGTTCTTTTCACATACCACATATGGATCCACCAGTGTCATTGCGTGTGTGCTCTTTTCACAATCCACCTATGGATCCACCAAAGGTAATTGCATGTGTGTTCTTTTTACTAACAACAACCAGAGTCATTTCATGACTGTTCTTCTCACATACCACCTATGGATCCACCAGTGTCATTTGCATGTGTGCTCTTTTCACAATCCACATATGGATCCACCGGTGTCATTGCATGTGTGTTCTTTTCACTAACAACAACCAGAGTCATTTCATGACTAATCTTCTCACATACCACCTATGGATCCACCAGTGTCATTGCATGTGTGCTCTTTTCACAATCCACCTATGGATCCACTAGTGTCATTGCATGTGTGTTATTTTTACTAACAATAACCAGAGTCATTTCATGACTGTTCTTTTCACATACCACATATGGATCCACCAGTGTCATTGCATGTGTGCTCCTTTCACAATCCACCTATGGATCCACCAGTGTCATTGCACGTGTGTTCTTTTTACTAACAACAACTAGAGTCATTTCATGACTGTTCTTCTCACATACCACCTATGGATCCACCAGTGTCATTCCATGTGTGTTCTTTTTAGTAACAACAACCAGAGTCATTACATGTGTGTTCTTTTCACATACCACATATGGATCCACCAGTGTCATTGAAATGTGTTTTCTCTTGAGAGACCACACATGGATCCACCGGTATCATTGCATGTGTGTTCTTTTCACTAACAACACCAGAGTCATTTCATGACTGTTCTTCTCACATACCACCTATGGATCCACCAGTGTCATTGCATGTGTGATCTTTCAAGAATCCACCTATGGATCCACCAAAGTGTCATTGCATGTGTGTTCTTTTACTAACAACAACCAGAGTCATTTTATGACTGTTCTTCTCACATACCACCTATGGATCCACCAGTTGTCATTGCATTTGTGTTCTTCAAAATCCACATGGATCCACCAAGTGTCATGGCATGTGTGTTCTTTTTAGTAACAACAACCAGAGTCATTGCATGTGTGTTCTCTTCAGAGACCACGATGGATCCACCAAATGTCATTACATGTGTGTTCTTTTACTAACAACAACCAGAGTCATTGAAATGTGTTCTCTTCAGACCACACATGGATCCATTAGTGTCATTGCATGTATGTTCTTTTCACTAACAACAACTAGAGTTATTGCATGTGTGTTCTTTTCACATACCACATATGGATCCACCAATGTCATTGCATGTGTGCTCGTTTCACAATCCACCTATGGATCCACCAACGTCATTGCATGTGTGTTCTTTTTACTAACAACAACTAGAGTCATTTCATGACTGTTCTTCTCACATACCACCTATGGATCCACTAGTGTCATTGCATGTGTGTTCTTTTTAGTAACAACAACCAGAGTCATTGCATGTGTGTTCTTTTCACATACCACATATAAATCCACCAGTGTCATTGAAATGTGTGTTCTCTTGAGAGACCACACATGGATCCACCGGTGTCATTGCAAGTGTGTTCTTTTCACTAACAACAACCAGAGTCATTTCATGACTGTTCTTCTCACATACCACCTATGGATCCACCAGTGTCATTGCATGTGTGCTCTTTTCGCAATCCACCTATGGATCCACCAGTGTCATTGCATGTGTGTTCTTTTTACTAACGACAACCAGAGTCATTTTATGACTGTTCTTCTCACATACCACCTATGGATCCACCAGTGTCATTGCATTTGTGTTCTCTTCAAAATCCACACATGGATCCACCAGTGTCATTGCATGTGTGTTCTTTTTAGTAACAACAACCAGAGTTATTGCATGTGTGTTCTCTTCAGAGACCATGCATGGATCCACCAGTGTCATTGCATGTGTGTTCTTTTTACTAACAACAACCAGAGTCATTGAAATGTGTGCTCTCTTCAGAGACCACACATGGATCCATTAGTGTCATTGCATGTATGTTCTTTTCACTAACAACAACTAGAGTTATTGCATGTGTGTTCTTTTCACATACCACATATGGATCCACCGGTGTCATTGCGTGTGTGCTCTTTTCACAATCCACCTATGGATCCACCAGTGTCATTGCATGTGTGTTCTTTTTACTAACAATAACCGCAACCAGTCATTTCATGACTGTTCGTCTCACATACCACCTATTGATCCACCGGTGTCATTGCATGTGTGTTCTTTTTAGTAACAATAACCAGAGTCATTGCATGTGTGTTCTTTTCACATACCACATATGGATCCACAAGTGTCATTGAATTGTGTGTTCTCTTGAGAGACCACACATGGATCCACCAGTGTCATTGCATGTATGTTCTTTTCACTAACAATAACTGGAGTCATTGCATGTGTGTTCTTTTCACGTACCACATATGGATCTACCAGTGTCATTGCATGTGTGCTCTTTTCACAATCCACCTATGGATCCACCAGTGACATTGCATGTTTGTTCTTTTCACTAACAACCAGAGTCATTTCATGACTGTTCTTCTCACATAGCACCTATGGATCCACCGGTGTGATTGCATGTGTGTTCTCTTCACAATCCACACATGGATCCACCAGTGTCATTGCATGTGTGTTCTTTTTAGTAACAACAACCAGAGTCATTGCATGTGTGTTTTCTTCAGAGACCACACATGGATCCACTAGTGTCATTGCATGTGTGTTCTTTTTACTAACAACAACCAGAGTCATTGAAATGTGTTCTCTCTTTAGAGACCACACATGGATCCACCAGTGTCATTGCATGTATGTTCTTTTCACTAACAACAACTGCAGTCATTGCATGTGTGTTCTTTTCACATACCCCATATGTATCCACCAGTGTCATTGCGTGTGTGCTCTTTTCACAATCCACCTATGGATCCACCAGTGTCATTGCATGTGTGTTCTTTTTACTAACAACAACCAGAGAGTTATTTCATGACTGTTCTTCTCACATACCACCTATGGATCCACCAGTGTCATTTGCATGTGTGCTCTTTTTCACAATCCACCTATGGATCCACCGGTGTTATTGCATGTGTGTTCTTTTCACTAACAACAGCCAGAGTCATTTCATGTCACATCCCACATTCTAGATTTGGTACTGCATACTTGCATGGAATTGCATTACTCATCTTTGAGAAAATTCAGTTTTGAAAGCCTTTTGCCAAAACCCCTTTTCTTTGCTAGTTCCTCTTAATTGCAAGCCTATTAGGGTTTTTACCTAGCATCTGCTTGTTTGACACTATATAGTCATTCCAGATGTTTAGTTGTATTGATTTTTCAATTACGAACCCGTAGAAACTTGTTTCGCTCGATTCGGAGCTGTAGATCAAAAGTTATAATAGTTTTAGTGTGGACTGAATTTTCAGATTCAGGTTTTTCAGAAAAACAGACAGTTCAGAGTCGCAACAGAGCAGAAAAAGAATAAAGAGAAAATAAGAAAAAAAATAAAAATCGGCAGCCCAGCCGGGTGGCCGCTAGCGGCCCACCCGGGGCCCAGCCTCGCCATGGCCACACCGAACAGATCGCCCACCACGCCCAACGCCACCCGCGCGGCCCTTCTCTTCTCCCCTTTTCCCCTTTTCTTTTTCTTCTTCTATTTTTTTTCCTGGCCGCGGGCCCCACTTGTCAGCGTCCGGACCAGTTCTTCCCCGACCAGGCCACCGTCAGGAGCTCTACCTCGCGAGATTTCAGTGATTCCGTGCAGAATTAGGTGCAACGACCCGCACGACCTGCCCCCCTTAAATCCACCGCCACCCCGTGTTTCCCCCCTCTCGAAACCCTCTGAAGCGCCGCCGAACCCGCCGGATTGCTCGCCGGAGTCCGCCGGCCACCGCCACTCCGTCGGCGAATCGCCGCTGCCCAAGGTCGCCGCCGTCGGCCGACCACCGCCCGCACTCGCCGCCTTGACGCACTGTGGGCCACTCACGCTTAAGCCTCGCGAACGCCGCCGACATTGCTCGAGCCGCCACCGCTTGCCGAGGTGTGAGCTCCATCTCGCGCCGCTGTCGTCCGATCTAGGATGGACGGCCCAGATCTGGCCGCTAACCGACCAGTGGACCATTGACCGGTCCAGTCAGCGCCACGTCGGGTTGACCAGTCCGCGGGAATATTCCCTCGGAAAATTCCAGGAATTAATTTTTTTTTTAGAAACTATGTATAACTTTAAAAATTCATAGGAAAAGATCTGCTTGGCCAAAAATTGCAAATAAGGTATCGTTGGATTCGCAAAATTGTGTAGAATTTTATTATCCGACAATATCCCAGGTTTACTGTATGTATTTTCCTGATATTATAGAAAGGCTTAAATTAGTATTTAATTCACAGAAAAAGATCTGTAAACCTTTTTGACGTAATTTCTTTGGGTCTAGGCTTCATTTGGAGTTACCTATCCAGTAGTATTATTGTAAAACTTGTACTGAAGTGTTTACAGCTTTGGTGCAATGTTTTGACTAAAGACCTATTAACTAGTCCTCTTTTATGCAATAAATGGTTTTGATGCATTAAAAAGTTTTCCATGCATGTCATCAATAGTTTAATGATCAGAGAACATTAAATAGCTACTGAAACTTTTATTGAAGTGTCATGCATGCATTTGTTGCACTGGTTTGATCTCTATGTGTTGTTGTTTATTTGTTGTATTGCTTTCGTGTAGATTGTGAGGATTGTGAACCTTGTGATTGCCCGGATTGTGTGTTTGACTCCGACAACTACTAAGGCAAGTGGAGCTTCATAAATATCCTATTTACTTTGTATATGCATTGTAGCTTGTTTTGTTTTTACAAGTTATATATATTGCTATGCTACATCCTATTATGTCGTAGCCTTTCTCGATAGGTGAGCCACCGTAAGTAGTTGTGCTTACTTGTGCTTATGTAGACGAGGGTGGTATACACCATGGAAAAGATTGTTTTGAAAGAACGTGCTTGGAAAGTTTTAAAACAACTTAATTAATGAACTCTCTGGGTGGATTGGTAATTGCTTGGTTTGTGAATGTCGGGCCCATGGCTATGGTTTACCCGAGTAGCTCACTTGTGGATGGCCACCCAGGTTTCTGAGAAATGATTAGTGTCTCGATTTAGTGGCTTACGTGTACAGCCATATGCCAGTGAGTTATGGGTGGCTGGATGGACTTAGTAGGTCGTGGCGACCCGAGCTCTTCGTATCCAGAGATGTAGAGATTGTGTTAGGTTGGAACGGTGTGTGGATGGGCTTGGGGAGCTACTTCCCGAATTGTCTCTTCTTGGGCTTCTCCCTATCATGACTCAATATGCGTGTCGTGGTACGAGCGGGTCGACCAAGTCATATGGGTAAAGTGTGCAACCCCTGCAGGGTGTAAAAACTAAGTACGTAATGTGTCCCCGTAATGGACGATTGAGTTGCTAGATTTTGGGTGCTATGACATGTTCTCATTCATTCTAACTTGTAATTGCTAAAACTTGTGGTTGAAACATAATTCAGTTGTGTGATGAAGATCAAATGATTTACAAAAGATAGGATAAAGTATTTTGCCGCTGCAACTAAGCCTGAACCCCACAAGCCAGATATGCATATAGCTTTTAGCTTTGTTGTTTCTCTCATTGTTCCACTTGCCAGTGCATTCCAACTGCTGACCCTTCGGGGCTGTTACGTTTCATGTTGCAGGTTACTCTCCCGGTTACTCTGAGTAGTAGTGTTGGTTGCGACCCTCCACTCAACATTTTGTTCGCCTGTGGCGTCTAATGGAGACTGGAGCTGCTTTATTTATGCTATCTATTTGCTACTTGCTTATTTGTGCAAGCGTTATGCTTTGCAAACCTTGTAATAAATGCAATATTCTGGATCATAATGTTGTAATAATGATGCACTGTTAATTCTTTGATGTCTATCAATACTATGTATGCCAATGAACCGATCTAGGGATTGGCGTGATACATAGAGGTGCAATCCTTGCGGATTGTACCATTTCACCCTCGTGGAATTAAGAGGTTTGGAATTAAGGGCAAGCTGGCACCTCGGTTTATAGGGCCCTCCAAGATCCTGGCACGCAAAGGAGAGGTTGCGTACCAGCTGGAGATGCCAGAGGTTCTATCCGCTGTTCACGACATGTTCCATGTGTCTCAGCTGAAGAAATGTCACCCGGAGATGGTAGATACACCATTGAGGGATACCGTGCCATTAGATGAGGTTCACCTAGAGAGCGACTTGACCTATGAGCAGAAACCGGTCAAGATTTTGGAGACAGCAGAGAGGTTTACACGCAGAAAGACGATTAGGTTTTGCAAGGTGCAATGGAGTCACCACACCGAAGAGGAAGCCACCTAGGAGCGAGAGGATGACCTCCGAGAGGACAACCCGCACCTATTTGCTAGCCACGTCGAATCTCGAGGACGAGATTCATCTTAAGGGGGTTAGTCTTGTCACATCCCAAATTCTAGATTTGGTACTGCATACTTGCATGGCATTGCATCATACTCATCTTTGAGAAAATTCAGTTTTGAAAGCCTTTTGCCAAAACCCCTTTTCTTTGCTAGTTCCTCTTAATTGCAAGCCTATTAGGGTTTTTACCTAGCATCTTCTTGTTTGACACTATATAGTCATTCCAGATGTTTAGTTGTATAGAGTTTTCAATTATGAACCCGTAGAAACTTGTTTCGCTCGATTCAGAGCTGTAGATCAAAAGTTATGATAGTTTTAGTGTGTACTAAATTTTTAGATTCAGGTTTTTCAGAAAAACAGACAGTTCAGTTGCAACAGAGCAGAAAAATAATAAAGAGAAAAGAAGAAAAAAAAAGAAAAACCGGCAGCCTAGCCGGGTGCCCGCCAGCGGCCCAACCGGGGCCCATCTCCCGCCAGCGGCCGCGACCAAACAGCGCCGGCCCACCAGCGGCCCAACGCCACCCACGTGGCCCTTCTCTTCTCCCCTTTTTCCCCTTTTCTTTTTCTTCTTCTGTTTTTTTTCCTGGCCGCGGGCCCTACTTGTCAGCGTCTGGACCAGTTCGTCCCCGACCAGGACACCGTTAGGAGCTCTGCCTCGCGAGATTTCAGCGATTCCGTTCGAAATTAGGTGCAACGACCCGCACGACCTGCCCCCCTTAAAGCCACCGCCACCCCGTGTTTTTCCCCCTCTCGAAACCCTCCGAAGCGCCGCCGAACCCGTCGGATTGCTCGCCGGAGTCCGCCGGCCGCCGCCACTCCGTCGGCGAATCGCCTTTTGCCGCCCGAGGTCGCCGCCGTCCGTGCCAACCCTGCCCTTGCACCCGCTGCCCCTTGCCGCACCTCGTGGGCCACTCTACCGCCGCCAAGCCTCGCCAGAACACCGCCGCCAACACTCGCCTGAGCCACCGCCGCCGTCGGTCGAGCAGGTGAGCTCCAGCTCGCGCCGCCGCCGTCCGATCCAGGATGGACGGCCCAGATCTAGCCGTTGACCGACCAGTGGACCGCTGACCGGTCTAGTCAGTGCCACGTCGGGTTGACCAGTCCGCGGGAATATTCCCTCGGAAAATTCCAGGAATTAATTTTTTTTTCAGAAACTATGTATAGCTTTAAAAATTCATAGGAAAAGATCTGCTTGGCCAAAAATTGCAAATAAGGTATCGTTGGATTCGCAAAATTGTCTAGAATTTTATTCTGCAATAATATCCCAGGTTTACTGTATGTATTTTCCTGAGATTATAGAAAAGCTTAAAGTAGTATTTAATTCACAGAAAAAGATCTGTAAAACTTTTTGACGTAATTCCTTTGGGTCTAGGCTCCATTTGGAGTTACCTATCCAGTAGTATTATTGTAAAACTTGTACTGAACTATTTACAGCTTTGGTGCAATGTTTTGACTAAAGACCTATTACCTAGACCTCTTTTATGCAATAAATGGTTTTGATGCATTAAAAAGTTTTCCATGCATGTCATCAATAGTTTAATGATTAGAGAACATTAAATAGCTACTGAAACTTTTATTAAAGTGTCATGCATGCATTTGTTGCACTTGTTTGATCTCTATGTGTTGTTGTTTATTTGTTGCATTGCTTTCGTGTAGATTGTGAACCTTGTGATTGCCCGGATTGTGTGTTTGACTCCGACAACTACTAAGGCAAGTGGAGCTTCATAAATGTCCTATTTACTTTCTATATGCATTGTAGCTTGTTTTGTTTTTACAAGTTATATCTATTGCTATGCTACATCCTATTATGTCGTAGCCTTTCTCGTTAGGTGAGCCGCCGTAAGTAGTTGCGCTTAGTTGTGCTTATGTAGACGAGGGTGGTATACACCATGGCAATGATTGTTTTGAAAGAACATGTTTGGAAAGTTTGAAAACAACTTAATTAATGAACTCTCTGGGTGGATTGGTAACTGCTTGGTTTGTGAATGCCGGGCCCATGTCTATGGTTTACCCGAGTAGCTCACTTGTGGATGGCCACCCAGGTTTCTGAGAAATGATTAGTGTCTCGATTTAGTGGCTTACGTGTACAGCCATATGCCAGTGAGTTATGGGTGGCTGGATGGACTTAGTAGGTCATGGCGACCCGAGCTCTTCGTATCCAGAGATGTAGATTGTGTTAGGTTGGAACGGTGCGTGGATGGGCTTGGGGAGCTACTTCCCGAATTGTCTCTTCTTGGGCTTCTCCCTATCATGACTCAATATGCGTGTCGTGGTACGAGTGGGTCGACCAAGTCATATGGGTAAAGTGTGCAACCCCTGCAGGGTGTAAAAACTAAGTACGTAGCCGTGTCCCCGGTAATGGACGATTGAGTTGCTAGATTTTGGGTGCTATGACATGTTCTCATTCATTCTAACTTGTAATTGCTAAAACTTGTGGTTGAAACATAATTCAGTTGTGTGATGAAGATCAAATGTTTTACAAATGATTTACAAAAGATAGGATAAAGTATTTTGCCGCTGCAACTAAGCCTGAACCCCACAAGCCAGATATGCATATAGCTTTTAGCTTTGTTGTTTCTCTCATTGTTCCACTTGCCAGCGCATTCCAAGTGCTGACCCTTCGGGGCTGTTACGTTTCATGTTGCAGGTTATACTGATTCTAAGTGATCGAATAGGTCGCGATACTCCACTCAACAGTTGTTCGCCTGTGGCACAATTGAAGATGGAGCCTACTATCTGTTTATGCTTCCGCATGCTACTTTGTTATTTGAGCTAGCCTTTGAGCTAAGCACTATGTAATAATTACAAATTCTGGATCATTCGATGTAATAATGATGCACATTTATGTTCTTTGGTATTCATCTGTACTGTGTGTACCGGTGAACCGATCCAGGGATTCGCACTACACACAGGAACTCAGCCTTATAAGGCGAGGGTGTTACATTTCATGACTGTTCTTCTCACATACCACCCATGGATCCACCAGTGTCATTGCATCTGTGCTCTTTTCACAATCCACCTATGGATCCACCAGTGTCATTGCATGTGTGTTCTTTTTACTAACAACAACCAGAGTCATTTCATGACTGTTCTTCCCACATACCACCTATGGATCCACCAGTGTCATTGCATGTGTGTTCTCTTCACAATCCACAAATGGATCCGCCAGTGTCATTGCATGTGTGCTCTTTTTACTAACAACAACTAGAGTCATTGCATGTGTGTTCTCTTCAGATACCACACATGGATCCACCAGTGTCATTGCATGTGTGTTCTTTTTACTAACAA
Organism: Avena insularis; assembly: GCA_023614405.1. Classification (NCBI taxonomy): domain Eukaryota; kingdom Viridiplantae; phylum Streptophyta; class Magnoliopsida; order Poales; family Poaceae; genus Avena; species Avena insularis. The sequence continues at coordinate 407,051,295 of CM042696.1, forward strand.
CCAGAGTCATTGAAATGTGTGTTCTCTTCAGAGACCACACATGGATCCAGCAGTGTCATTGCATGTGTGTTCTTTTCACTAACAACAATTGGAGTCATTGCATGTGTGTTCTTTTCACATACCACATATGGATCCACCAGTGTCATTGCATGTGTGCTCGTTTCACAATCCACCTATTGATCCACCAGTGTCATTGCATGTGTGTTCTTTTTACTAACAACAACCGCAACCAGAGTCATTTCATGACTGTTTGTCTCACATACCACCTATTGATCCACCGGTGTCATTGCATGTGTGTTCTTTTTAGTAACAACAACCAGAGTCATTGCATGTGTGTTCTTTTCACATACCACATATGGATCCACCAGTGTCATTGAAATGTGTGTTCTCTTGAGAGACCACCCATGGATCCACTAGTGTCATTGCATGTATGTTCTTTTCACTAACAACAACTTGAGTCATTGCATGTGTGTTCTTTTCACATACCACATATGGATCCACCAGTGTCATTGCATGTGTGCTCTTTTCACAATCCACCTATGGATCCACCAGTGACGTTGCATGTGTGTTCTTTTTACTAACAACCAGAGTAATTTCATGACTGTTCTTCTCACATACCACCTATGGATCCACTAGTGTCATTGCATGTGTGTTCTCTTCACAATCCACACATGGATCCACCAGTGTCATTGCATGTGTGTTCTTTTTACTAACAACAACCACAACCAGAGTCATTTCATGACTGTTCGTCTCACATACCACCTATTGATCCACCGGTGTTATTGCATGTGTGTTCTTTTTAGTAACAACAACCAGAGTCATTGCTTGTGTGTTCTTTTCACATACCACATATGGATCCACCAGTGTCATTGAAATGTGTGTTCTCTTGAGAGACCACACATGGATCCACAAGTGTCATTGCATGTATGTTCTTTTCACTAACAACAACTTGAGTCATTGCATGTGTGTTCTTTTCACATACCACATATGGATCCACCAGTGTCATTGCATGTGTGCTCTTTTCACAATCCACCTATGAATCCACCAGTGACGTTGCATGTGTGTTCTTTTTACTAACCACCAGAGTCATTTCATGACTGTTCTTCTCACATACCACCTATGGATCCACCAGTGTCATTGCATGTGTGTTCTCCTCACAATCCTCACATGGATCCACCAGTGTCATTGCATGTGTGTTATTTTTAGAAACAACAACCAGAGTCATTGCATGTGTGTTCTCTTCAGAGACCACACATGGATCCACTAGTTTCATTGCATGTGTGTTCTTTTTACTAACAACAACCAGAGTCATTGAAATGTGTGTTCTCTTCAGAGACCACACATGGATCCAGCAGTGTCATTGCATGTGTGTTCTTTTCACTAACAACAATTGGTGTCATTGCATGTGTGTTCTTTTCACATACCACATATGGATCCACAAGTGTCATTGCATGTGTGCTCGTTTCACAATCCACCTATGGATCCACCAGTGTCATTGCATGTGTGTTCTTTTTACTAAAAACAACCGCAACCAGAGTCATTTCATGACTGTTCATCTCACATACCACTTATTGATCCACCGGTGTCATTGCATGTGTGTTCTTTTTAGTAACAACAACCAGAGTCATTGCATGTGTGTTCTTTTCACATACCACATATGGATCCACAAGTGTCATTGAAATGTGTGTTCTCTTGAGAGACCACCCATGGATCCACTAGTGTCATTGCATGTATGTTCTTTTCACTAACAACAACTTGAGTCATTGCATGTGTGTTCTTTTCACATACCACATATGGATCCACCAGTGTCATTGCATGTGTGCACTTTTCACAATCCACCTATGGATCCACCAGTGACGTTGCATGTTTGTTCTTTTTACTAACAACCAGAGTAATTTCATGACTGTTCTTCTCACATACCACCTATGGATCCACTAGTGTCATTGCATGTGTGTTCTCTTCACAATCCACACATGGATCCACCAGTGTCATTGCATGTGTGTTCTTTTTACTAACAACAACCACAACCAGAGTCATTTCATGACTGTTCGTCTCACATACCACCTATTGATCCACCGGTGTTATTGCATGTGTGTTCTTTTTAGTAACAACAACCAGAGTCATTGCTTGTGTGTTCTTTTCACATACCACATATGGATCCACCAGTGTCATTGAAATGTGTGTTCTCTTGAGAGACCACACATGGATCCACCAGTGTCATTGCATGTATGTTCTTTTCACTAACAACAACTTGAGTCATTGCATGTGTGTTCTTTTCACATACCACATATGGATCCACCAGTGTCATTGCATGTGTGCTCTTTTCACAATCCACCTATGGATCCACCAGTGACGTTGCATGTGTGTTCTTTTTACCAACAACCAGAGTCATTTCATGACTGTTCTTCTCACATACCACCTATTGATCCACCGGTGTTATTGCATGTGTGTTCTTTTTAGTAACAACAACCAGAGTCATTGCTTGTGTGTTCTTTTCACATACCACATATGGATCCACCAGTGTCATTGAAATGTGTGTTCTCTTGAGAGACCACACATGGATCCACCAGTGTCATTGCATGTATGTTCTTTTCACTAACAACAACTTGAGTCATTGCATGCGTGTTCTTTTCACATAGCACATATGGATCCACCAGTGTCATTGCATGTGTGCTCTTTTCACAATCCAACTATGGATCCACCAGTGATGTTGCATGTGTGTTCTTTTTACCAACAACCAGAGTCATTTCATGACTGTTCTTGTCACATACCACCTATGGATCCACCAGTGTCATTGCATGTGTGTTCTCTTCACAATCCACACATGGATCCACCAGTGTCATTGCATGTGTGTTCTTTTTAGTAAGAACAACCAGAGTCATTGCATGTGTGTTCTCTTCAGAGACCACACATGGATCCACCAGTGTCATTGCATGTGTGTTCTTTTTACTAACAACAACCAGAGTCATTGAAATGTGTGTTCTCTTCAGAGACCACACATGGATCCAGCAGTGTCATTGCATGTGTGTTCTTTTCACTAACAACAATTGGTGTCATTGCATGTGTGTTCTTTTCACATACCACATATGGATCCACAAGTGTCATTGCATGTGTGCTCGTTTCACAATCCACCTATGGATCCACCAGTGTCATTGCATGTGTGTTCTTTTTACTAAAAACAACCGCAACCAGAGTCATTTCATGACTGTTCGTCTCACATACCACCTATTGATCCACCGGTGTCATTGCATGTGTGTTATTTTTAGTAACAACAACCAGAGTCATTGCATGTGTGTTCTTTTCACATACCACATATGGATCCACCAGTGTCATTGAAATGTGTGTTCTCTTGAGAGACCACCCATGGATCCACTAGTGTCATTGCATGTATGTTCTTTTTACAAACAACAACTTGAGTCATTGCATGTGTGTTCTTTTCACATACCACATATGGATCCACCAGTGTCATTGCATGTGTGCTCTTTTCACAATCCACCTATGGATCCACCAGTGACGTTGCATGTGTGTTTTTTTACTAACAACCAGAGTCATTTCATGACTGTTCTTCTCACATACCACCTATGGATCCACCAGTGTCATTGCATGTGTGTTCTCTTCACAATCCACACATGGATCCACCAGTGTCATTGCATGTGTGTTATTTTTAGTAACAACAACCAGAGTCATTGCATGTGTGTTCTCTTCAGAGACCACACATGGATCCACTAGTTTCATTGCATGTGTGTTCTTTTTACTAACAACAACCAGAGTCATTGAAATGTGTGCTCTCTTTAGAGACCACACATGGATCCACTAGTGTCATTGCATGTATGTTCTTTTCACTAACAACAACTGGAGTCATTTCATGTGTGTTCTTTTCACATACCACATATGGATCCACCAGTGTCATTGCGTGTGTGCTCTTTTCACAATCCACCTATGGATCCACTAGTGTCATTGCATGTGTGTTCTTTTTACTATCAACAACTAGAGTCATTTCATGACTGTTCTTCTCACATACCACCTATGGATCCACCAGTGTCATTTGCATGTCTGCTCTTTTCACAATCCACGTATGGATCCACCGGTGTCACTACATGTGTGTTCTTTTCACGAACTACAACCAGAGTCGTTTCATGACTGTTCTTCTCACATACCACCTACGGATCCACCAGTGTCATTGCATGTGTGTTCTCTTCACAATCCACACATGGATCCACCAGTGTCATTGCATGTGTGTTCTTTTTAGTAAGAACAACCAGAGTCATTGCATGTGTGTTCTCTTTAGACACCACACATGGATCCACCAGTGTCATTGCATGTGTGTTCTTTTACTAACAACAACCAGAGTCATTGAAATGTGTGTTCTCTTCAGAGACCACACATGGATCCAACAGTGTCATTTCATGTGTGTTCTTTTCACTAACAACAATTGGTGTCATTGCATGTGTGTAATTTTCACATACCACATATGGATCCACAAGTGTCATTGCATGTGTGCTCGTTTCACAATCCACCTATGGATCCACCAGTGTCATTGCATGTGTGTTCTTTTTACTAAAAACAACCGCAACCAGAGTCACTTCATGACTGTTCGTCTCACATACCACCTATTGATCCACCGGTGTCATTGCATGTGTGTTCTTTTTAGTAACAACAACCAGAGTCATTGCATGTGTGTTCTTTTCACATACCACATATGGATCCACCAGTGTCATTGAAATGTGTGTTCTCTTGAGAGACCACCCATGGATCCACTAGTGTCATTGCATGTATGTTCTTTTCACAAACAACAACTTGAGTCATTGCATGTGTGTTCTTTTCACATACCACATATGGATCCACCAGTGTCATTGCATGTGTGCTCTTTTCACAATCCACCTATGGATCCACCAGTGACGTTGCATGTGTGTTCTTTTTACTAACAACCAGAGTCATTTCATGACTGTTCTTCTCACATACCACCTATGGATCCACCAGTGTCATTGCATGTGTGTTCTCTTCACAATCCACACATGGATCCACCAGTCTCATTGCATGTGTGTTATTTTTAGTAACAACAACCAGAGTCATTGCATGTGTCTTCTCTTTAGAGACCACACATGGATCCACTAGTTTCATTGCATGTGTGTTCTTTTTACTAACAACAACCAGAGTCATTGAAATGTGTGCTCTCTTTAGAGACCACACAAGGATCCACTAGTGTCATTGCATGTATGTTCTTTTCACTAACAACAACTGGAGACATTGCATGTGTGTTCTTTTCACATACCACATATGGATCCACCAGTGTCATTGCGTGTGTGCTCTTTTCACAATCCACCTATGGATCCACCAGTGTCATTGCATGTGTGTTCTTTTTTCTATCAACAACCAGAGTCATTTCATGACTGTTCTTCTCACATACCACCTATGGATCCACCAGTGTCATTTGCATGTGTGCTCTTTTCACAATCCACCTATGGATCCACCGGTGTCACTGCATGTGTGTTCTTTTCACGAACTACAACCAGAGTCGTTTCATGACTGTTCTTCTAACATACCACCTATGGATCCACCAGTGTCATTGCATGTGTGCTCTTTTCACAATCCACCTATGGATCCACCAGTGTCATTGCATGAGTGTTCTTTTTACTAACAACAATCAGACTCATTTCATGACTGTTCTTCTCACATACCACCTATGGATCCACCAGTGTCATTGCATGTGTGTTCTCTTCACAATCCACACATGGATCCACAAGTGTCATTGCATGTGTTCCCTTTTTACTAACAACAACCAGAGTCATTGCATGTGTGTTCTCTTCAGAGACCACATATGGATCCACCAGTGTCATTGCATGTGTGTTCTTTTTACTAACAATAACCAGAGTCATTGAAATGTGTGTTCTCTTCAGAGACCACACATGGATCCAGCAGTGTCATTGCATGTGTGTTCTTTTCACATACCACAATTGGAGTCATTGCATGTGTGTTCTTTTCACATACCACATATGGATCCACCAGAGTCATTGCATGTGTGCTCTTTTCATAATCCACCTATGGATCCACCAGTGTCATTGCATGTGTGTTCTTTTTACTAACAACAACCACAACCAGAGTCATTCCATGACTGTTCTTCTCACATAACACCTATAGATCCACCAGTGTCATTGCACGTCTGTTCTTTTTAGTAACAACAACCAGAGTCATCGCATGTGTGTTCTTTTCACATACCACATATGGATCCACCAGTGTCATTTAAATGTGTGTTCTCTTCAGAGACCACACATGGATCCACCAGTGTCATTGCCTGTATGTTCTTTTCACTAACAACAACTGGAGTCATTTCTTGTGTGTTCTTTTCACATACCACATATGGATCCACCAGTGTCATTGCATGTGTGATCTTTTCACAATCCACCTATGGATCCATCAGTGTCATTGCATGTGCGTTCTTTTTACTAACAACAACCAGAGTCATTTCATGACTGTTCTTCTCACATACCACCTATGGATCCACCAGTGTCATTGCATGTGTGTTCTCTTCACAATCCACACATGGATCCACCAGTGTCATTTCATGTATGTTCTTTTTAGTAACAACAACCAGAGTCATTGCATGTGTGTTCTCTTCAGAGACCATACATGGATCCACCGGTGTCATTGCATGTGTGTTCTTTTTACTAACAACAACTAGGGTCATTGAAATGTGTGCTCTCTTCAGAGACCACACATGGATCCACCAGTGTCATTGCATGTATGTTCTTTTCACTAACAACAACTGGAGTCATTGCATCTGTGTTCTTTTCACATACCACATATGGATCCACCAGTGTCATTGCGTGTGTGATCTTTTCACAATCCACCTATGGATCCACCAGTGTCATTGCATGTGTATTCTTTTCACCAACAACAACTAGAGTCATTGCATGTGTGTTCTTTTCGCATATCACATATGGATCCACCATTTTCATTGCATGTGTGCTCTTTTCACGATCCACCTATGGATCCACTAGTGTCATTGCATTTGTGTTCTTTTTACTAACAACAACCAGAGTCATTTCATGACTGTTCTTCTCACATACCACCTATGGATCCACCAGTGTCATTGCATGTGTGTTCTTTTTAGTAACAACAACCAGAGTCATTGCATGTGTGTTCTCTTCACAATCCACACATGGATCCACCAGTGTCATTGAAATGTGTGTTCTCTTCAGAGACCACACATGGATCCACCTGTGTCATTGCATGTATGTTCTTTTCACTAACAACAACTGGAGTCATTGCATGTGTGTTCTTTTCACATACCACATATGGATGCACCAGTGTCATTGCATGTGTGCACTTTTCACAATCCACCTATGGATCCATTAGTGACAGTGCATGCGTGTTCTTTTTACTAACAACAACTAGAGTCATTTCATGACTGTTCTTCTCACATACCACCTATGGATCCACCAGTGTCATTGCATGTGTGTTCTCTTCACAATCCACACATGGATCTACAAGTGTCATTGCATGTGTGTTCTTTTTAGTAACAACAACTAGAGTCATTGCATGTGTGTTCTCTTTAGAGAGCACACATGGATCCACCAGTGTCATTGCATGTGTGTTATTTTTACTAACAACAACCAGAGTCATTGAAATGTGTGCTCTCTTGAGAGACCACACATGGATCCACCAGTGTCATTGCATGTATGTTCTTTTCACTAACAACAACTGGAGTCAATGCATGTGTGTTCTTTTCACATACCATATATGGATCCACCAGTGTCATTGTGTGTGTGCTCTTTTCACAATCCACCTATGGATCCACCAGTGTCATTGCATGTGTGTTCTTTTTACTAACAACAACCAGAGTCATTTCATGACTGTTCTTCTCACATACCACCTATGGATCCACCAAAGTCATTTGCATGTGTGCTCTTTTCACAATCCACCTATGGATCCAGCGGTGTCATTGCATGTGTGTTCTTTTCACATACCATAATTGGAGTCATTGCATGTGTGTTCTTTTCACATACCACATATGGATCCACCAGAGTCATTGCATGTGTGTTCTTTTTACTAATAACAACCACAACCAGAGTCATTCCATGAATGTTCTTATCACATAACACCTATAGATCCACCAGTGTCATTGCACGTGTGTTCTTTTTAGTAAAAACAACCAGAGTCATTGCATGTGTGTTCTTTTCACATACCACATATGGATCCACCAGTGTCATTGAAATGTGTGTTCTCTTCAGAGACCACACATGGATCCACTAGTGTCATTGCATGTATGTTCTTTTCACTAACAACAACTGGAGTCATTGCTTGTCTGTTCTTTTCACATACCACATATGGATCCACCAGTGTCATTGCATGTGTGCTCTTTTCACAATCCACCTATGGATCCACCAGTGTCATTGCATGTGTGTTCTTTTTACTAACAACAACCAGAGTCATTTCATGACTGTTCTTCTCACATACCACCTCTGGATCCACCAGTGTCATTGCATGTGTGTTCTCTTCACAATCCACACATGGATCCACAAGTGTCATTGCATCTGGGCCCTTTTTACTAACAACAACCAGAGTCATTGCATGTGTGTTCTCTTCAGAGACCACATATGGATCCACCAGTGTCATTGCATGTGTGTTCTTTTTACTAACAATAACCAGAGTCATTGAAATGTGTGTTCTCTTCAGAGACCACACATGGATCCAGCAGTGTCATTGCATGTGTGTTCTTTTCACATACCACAATTGGAGTCATTGCATGTGTGTTCTTTTCACATACCACATATGGATCCACCAGATTCATTGCATGTGTGCTCTTTTCACATACCACATATGGATGCACCAGTGTCATTGCATGTGTGTTCTTTTTACTAACAACAACCACAACCAGAGTCATTCCATGACTGTTCTTCTCACATAACACCTATAGATCCACCAGTGTCATTGCACGTGTGTTCTTTTTAGTAACAACAACCAGAGTCATTGCATGTGTGTTCTTTTCACATACCACATATGAATCCACCAGTGTCATTGAAATGTGTGTTTTCTTCAGAGACCACACATGGATCCACCAGTGTCATTGCATGTATGTTCTTTTCACTAAAAACAACTGGAGTCATTGCTTGTCTGTTCTTTTCACATACCACATATGGATCCACCAGTGTCATTGCATGTGTGCTCTTTTCACAATCCACCTATGGATCCACCAGTGTCATTGCATGTGTGTTCTTTTTACTAACAACAACCAGAGTCATTTCATGACTGTTCTTCTCACATACCACCTATGGATCCACCAGTGTCATTGCATGTGTGTTCTTTTCACAATCCACACATGGATCCACCAGTGTCATTGCATGTATGTTCTTTTTAGTAACAACAACCAGATTCATTGAATGTGTGTTCTCTTCAGAGACCATACATGGATCCACCGGTGTCATTGCATGTGTGTTCTTTTTACTAACAACAACTAGGGTCATTGAAATGTGTGCTCTCTTCAGAGACCACACATGGATCCACCAGTGTCATTGCATGTATGTTCTTTTCACTAACAACAACTGGAGTCATTGCATGTGTGTTCTTTTCACATACCACATATGGATCCACCAGTGTCATTGCGTGTGTGCTCTTTTCACAATCCACCTATGGATCCACCAGTGTCATTGCATGTGTATTCTTTTCACCAACAACAACTAGAGTCATTGCATGTGTGTTCTTTTCGCATATCACATATGGATCCACCAGTGTCATTGCATGTGTGCTCTTTTCACGATCCACCTATCGATCCACTAGTGTCATTGCATTTGTGTTCTTTTTACTAACAACAACCAGAGTCATTTCATGACTGTTCTTCTCACATACCACCTATGGATCCACCAGTGTCATTGCATGTGTGTTCTTTTTAGTAACAACAACCAGAGTCATTGCATGTGTGTTCTCTTCACAATCCACACATGGATCCACCAGTGTCATTGAAATGTGTGTTCTCTTCAGAGACCACACATGGATCTACAAGTGTCATTGCATGTATGTTCTTTTCACTAACAACAACTGGAGTCATTGCATGTGTGTTCTTTTCACATACCACATATGGATGCACCAGTGTCATTGCATGTGTGCACTTTTCACAATCCACCTATGGATCCATTAGTGACAGTGCATGCGTGTTCTTTTTACTAACAACAACTAGAGTCATTTCATGACTGTTCTTCTCACATACCACCTATGGATCCACCAGTGTCATTGCATGTGTGTTCTCTTCACAATCCACACATGGATCTACAAGTGTCATTGCATGTGTGTTCTTTTTAGTAACAACAACTAGAGTCATTGCATGTGTGTTCTCTTTAGAGACCACACATGGATCCACCAGTGTCATTGCATGTGTGTTATTTTTACTAACAACAAACAGAGTCATTGAAATGTGTGCTCTCTTGAGAGACCACACATGGATCCACCAGTATCATTGCATGTATGTTCTTTTCACTAACAACAACTGGAGTCAATGCATGTGTGTTCTTTTCACATACCATATATGGATCCACCAGTGTCATTGTGTGTGTGCTCTTTTCACAATCCAACTATGGATCCACCAGTGTCATTGCATGTGTGTTCTTTTTACTAACAACAACCAGAGTCATTTCATGACTGTTCTTCTCACATACCACCTATGGATCCACCAAAGTCATTTGCATGTGTGCTCTTTTCACAATCCACCTATGGATCCAGCGGTGTCATTGCATGTGTGTTCTTTTCACATACCATAATTGGAGTCATTGCATGTGTGTTCTTTTCACATACCACATATGGATCCACCAGAGTCATTGCATGTGTGTTCTTTTTACTAATAACAACCACAACCAGAGTCATTCCATGAATGTTCTTATCACATAACACCTATAGATCCACCAGTGTCATTGCACGTGTGTTCTTTTTAGTAACAACAACCAGAGTCATTGCATGTGTGTTCTTTTCACATACCACATATGGATCCACCAGTGTCATTGAAATGTGTGTTCTCTTCAGAGACCACACATGGATCCACTAGTGTCATTGCATGTATGTTCTTTTCACTAACAACAACTGGAGTCATTGCTTGTCTGTTCTTTTCACATACCACATATGGATCCACCAGTGTCATTGCATGTGTGCTCTTTTCACAATCCACCTATGGATCCACCAGTGTCATTGCATGTGTGTTCTTTTTACTAACAACAACCAGAGTCATTTCATGACTGTTCTTCTCACATACCACCTCTGGATCCACCAGTGTCATTGCATGTGTGTTCTCTTCACAATCCACACATGGATCCACAAGTGTCATTGCATCTGGGCCCTTTTTACTAACAACAACCAGAGTCATTGCATGTGTGTTCTCTTCAGAGACCACATATGGATCCACCAGTGTCATTGCATGTGTGTTCTTTTTACTAACAATAACCAGAGTCATTGAAATGTGTGTTCTCTTCAGAGACCACACATGGATCCAAAGATGTCATTGCATGTGTGTTCTTTTCACATACCACAATTGAGTCATTGCATGTGTGTTCTTTTCACATACCACATATGGATCCACCAGATTCATTGCATGTGTGCTCTTTTCACATACCACATATGGATGCACCAGTGTCATTGCATGTGTGTTCTTTTTACTAACAACAACCACAACCAGAGTCATTCCATGACTGTTCTTCTCACATAACACCTATAGATCCACCAGTGTCATTGCACGTCTGTTCTTTTTAGTAACAACAACCAGAGTCATTGCATGTGTGTTCTTTTCACATACCACATATGAATCCACCAGTGTCATTGAAATGTGTGTTTTCTTCAGAGACCACACATGGATCCACCAGTGTCATTGCATGTATGTTCTTTTCACTAAAAACAACTGGAGTCATTGCTTGTCTGTTCTTTTCACATACCACATATGGATCCACCAGTGTCATTGCATGTGTGCTCTTTTCACAATCCACCTATGGATCCACCAGTGTCATTGCATGTGTGTTCTTTTTACTAACAACAACCAGAGTCATTTCATGACTGTTCTTCTCACATACCACCTATGGATCCACCAGTGTCATTGCATGTGTGTTCTTTTCACAATCCACACATGGATCCACCAGTGTCATTGCATGTATGTTCTTTTTAGTAACAACAACCAGATTCATTGAATGTGTGTTCTCTTCAGAGACCATACATGGATCCACCGGTGTCATTGCATGTGTGTTCTTTTTACTAACAACAACTAGGGTCATTGAAATGTGTGCTCTCTTCAGAGACCACACATGGATCCACCAGTGTCATTGCATGTATGTTCTTTTCACTAACAACAACCCGAGTCATTGCATGTGTGTTCTTTTCACATACCACATATGGATCCACCAGTGTCATTGCATGTGTGCTCTTTTCACAATCCACCTATGGATCCACCAGTGTCATTGCATGTGTATTCTTTTCACCAACAACAACTAGAGTCATTGCATGTGTGTTCTTTTCGCATATCACATATGGATCCACCAGTGTCATTGCATGTGTGCTCTTTTCACGATCCACCTATCGATCCACTAGTGTCATTGCATTTGTGTTCTTTTTACTAACAACAACCAGAGTCATTTCATGACTGTTCTTCTCACATACCACCTATGGATCCACCAGTGTCATTGCATGTGTGTTCTTGTTAGTAACAACAACAGAGTCATTGCATGTGTGTTCTCTTCACAATCCACACATGGATCCACCAGTGTCATTGAAATGTGTGTTCTCTTCAGAGACCACACATGGATCTACAAGTGTCATTGCATGTATGTTCTTTTCACTAACAACAACTGGAGTCATTGCATGTGTGTTCTTTTCACATACCACATATGGATGCACCAGTGTCATTGCATGTGTGCACTTTTCACAATCCACCTATGGATCCATTAGTGACAGTGCATGCGTGTTCTTTTTACTAACAACAACTAGAGTCATTTCATGACTGTTCTTCTCACATACCACCTATGGATCCACCAGTGTCATTGCATGTGTGTTCTCTTCACAATCCACACATGGATCTACAAGTGTCATTGCATGTGTGTTCTTTTTAGTAACAACAACTAGAGTCATTGCATGTGTGTTCTCTTTAGAGACCACACATGGATCCACCAGTGTCATTGCATGTGTGTTATTTTTACTAACAACAACCAGAGTCATTGAAATGTGTGCTCTCTTGAGAGACCACACATGGATCCACCAGTATCATTGCATGTATGTTCTTTTCACTAACAACAACTGGAGTCAATGCATGTGTGTTCTTTTCACATACCATATATGGATCCACCAGTGTCATTGTGTGTGTGCTCTTTTCACAATCCAACTATGGATCCACCAGTGTCATTGCATGTGTGTTCTTTTTACTAACAACAACCAGAGTCATTTCATGACTGTTCTTCTCACATACCACCTATGGATCCACCAAAGTCATTTGCATGTGTGCTCTTTTCACAATCCACCTATGGATCCACCGGTGTCATTGCATGTGTGTTCTTTTCACATACCACATATGGATCCACCAGTGTCATTGAAATGTGTGTTCTCTTCAGAGACCACACATGGATCCACTAGTGTCATTGCATGTATGTTCTTTTCACTAACAACAACTGGAGTCATTGCTTGTCTGTTCTTTTCACATACCACATATGGATCCACCAGTGTCATTGCATGTGTGCTCTTTTCACAATCCACCTATGGATCCACCAGTGTCATTGCATGTGTGTTCTTTTTACTAACAACAACCAGAGTCATTTCATGACTGTTCTTCTCACATACAACCTATGGATCCACCAGTGTCATTGCATGTGTGTTCTCTTCACAATCCACACATGGATCCACAAGTGTCATTGCATCTGTGCCCTTTTTACTAACAACAACCAGAATCATTGCATGTGTGTTCTCTTCAGAGACCACATATGGATCCACCAGTGTCATTGCATGTGTGTTCTTTTTACTAACAATAACCAGAGTCATTGAAATGTGTGTTCTCTTCAGAGACCACACATGGATCCAGCAGTGTCATTGCATGTGTGTTCTTTTCACATACCACAATTGGAGTCATTGCATGTGTGTTCTTTTCACATACCACATATGGATCCACCAGATTCATTGCATGTGTGCTCTTTTCATAATCCACTTATGGATCCACCAGTGTCATTGCATGTGTGTTCTTTTTACTAACAACAACCACAACCAGAGTCATTCCATGACTGTTCTTCTCACATAACACCTATAGATCCACCAGTGTCATTGCACGTGTGTTCTTTTTAGTAACAACAACCAGAGTCATTGCATGTGTGTTCTTTTCACATACCACATATGAATCCACCAGTGTCATTGAAATGTGTGTTTTCTTCAGAGACCACACATGGATCCACCAGTGTCATTGCATGTATGTTCTTTTCACTAAAAACAACTGGAGTCATTGCTTGTCTGTTCTTTTCACATACCACATATGGATCCACCAATGTCATTGCATGTCTGCTCTTTTCACAATCCACCTATGGATCCACCAGTGTCATTGCATGTGTGTTCTTTTTACTAACAACAACCAGAGTCATTTCATGACTGTTCTTATCACATACCACATATGGATCCACCAGTGTCATTGCATGTGTGTTCTTTTCACAATCCACACATGGATCCACCAGTGTCATTGCATGTATGTTCTTTTTAGTAACAACAACCAGAGTCATTGAATGTGTGTTCTCTTCAGAGACCATACATGGATCCACCGGTGTCATTGCATGTGTGTTCTTTTTACTAACAACAACTAGGGTCATTGAAATGTGTGCTCTCTTCAGAGACCACACATGGATCCACCAGTGTCATTGCATGTATGTTCTTTTCACTAACAACAACTGGAGTCATTGCATGTGTGTTCTTTTCACATACCACATATGGATCCACCAGTGTCATTGCGTGTGTGCTCTTTTCACAATCCACCTATGGATCCACCAGTGTCATTACATGTGTATTCTTTTCACCAACAACAACTAGAGTCATTGCATGTGTGTTCTTTTCGCATATCACATATGGATCCACCAGTGCCATTGCATGTGTGCTCTTTTCACGATCCACCTATGGATCCACTAGTGTCATTGCATTTGTGTTCTTTTTACTAACAACAACCAGAGTCATTTCATGACTGTTCTTCTCACATACCACCTATGGATCCACCAGTGTCATTGCATGTGTGTTCTTTTTAGTAACAACAACCAGAGTCATTGCATGTGTGTTCTTTTCACATACCACATATGGATCCACCAGTGTCATTGAAATGTGTGTTCTCTTCAGAGACCACACATGGATCCACCAGTGTCATTGCATGTATGTTCTTTTCACTAACAACAACTAGAGTCATTGCATGTGTCTTCTTTTCACATACCACAAATGGAACACCAGTGTCATTGCATGTGTGCTCTTTTCACAATCCACCTATGGATCCATTAGTGACAGTGCATGTGTGTTCTTTTTACTAACAACAACCAGAGTCATTTCATGACTATTCTTCTCACATACCACCTATGGATCCACTAGTGTCATTTGCATGTGTGCTCTTTTCACAATCCACCTATGAATCCACCGGTGTCATTGCATGTGTGTTCTTTTCACATACCACAATTGGAGTCATTGCATGTGTGTTCTTTTCACATACCACATATGGATCCACCAGAGTCATTGCATGTGTGCTCTTTTCATAATCCACCTATGGATCCACCAGTGTCATTGCATGTGTGTTCTTTTTACTAACAACAACCACAACCAGAGTCATTCCATGCCTGTTCTTCTCACATAACACCTATAGATCCACTAGTGTCATTGCACGTGTGTTCTTTTTAGTAACAACAACCAGAGTCATTGCATGTGTGTTCTTTTCACATACCACATATGGATCCAGCAGTGTCATTGAAATGTGTGTTCTCTTCAGAGACCACACATGGATCCACCAGTGTCATTGCATGTATGTTCTTTTCACTAACAACAACTGGAGTCGTTGCTTGTGTGTTCTTTTCACATACCACATATGGATCCACCAGTGTCATTGCATGTGTGCTCTTTTCACAATCCACCTATGGATCCACCAGTGTCATTGCATGTGTGTTCTTTTTACTAACAACAACCAGAGTCATTTCATGACTGTTCTTCTCACATACCACCTATGGATCCACCAGTGTCATTGCATGTGTGTTCTCTTCACAATCCACACATGGATCCACCAGTGTCATTGCATGTATGTTCTTTTTAGTAACAACAACCAGAGTCATGGCATGTGTGTTCTCTTCAGAGACCATACATGGATCCACCGGTGTCATTGCATGTGTGTTCTTTTTACTAACAACAACTAGGGTCATTGAAATGTGTGCTCTCTTCAGAGACCACACATGGATCCACCAGTGTCATTGCATGTATGTTCTTTTCACTAACAACAACTGGAGTCATTGCATGTGTGTTCTTTTCACATACCACATATGGATCCACCAGTGTCATTGCGTGTGTGCTCTTTTCACAATCCACCTATGGATCCACCAGTGTCATTGCATGTGTATTCTTTTCACCAACAACAACTAGAGTCATTGCATGTGTGTTCTTTTCGCATATCACATATGGATCCACCAGTGTCATTGCATGTGTGCTCTTTTCACGATCCACCTATGGATCCACTAGTGTCATTACATTTGTGTTCTTTTTACTAACAACAACCAGAGTCATTTCATGACTGTTCTTCTCACATACCACCTATGGATCCACCCATGTCATTGCATGTGTGTTCTTTTTAGTAACAACAAACCAGAGTCATTGCATGTGTGTTCTTTTCACATACCACATATGGATCCACCAGTGTCATTGAAATGTGTGTTCTCTTCAGAGACCACACATGGATCCACCAGTGTCATTGCATGTATGTTCTTTTCACTAACAACAACTGGAGTCATTGCATGTGTGTTCTTTTCACATACCACATATGGATGCACCAGTGTCATTGCATGTGTGCTCTTTTCACAATCCACCCATGGATCCATTAGTGACAGTGCATGTGTGTTCTTTTTACTAACAACAACTAGAGTCATTTCATGACTGTTCTTCTCACATACCACCTATGGATCCACCAGTGTCATTGCATGTGTGTTCTCTTCACAATCCACACATGGATCCACCAGTGTCATTGCATGTATGTTCTTTTTAGTAACAACAACCAGAGTCATGGCATGTGTGTTCTCTTCAGAGACCATACATGGATCCACCGGTGTCATTGCATGTGTGTTC
This sequence comes from Avena insularis, assembly GCA_023614405.1. Classification (NCBI taxonomy): domain Eukaryota; kingdom Viridiplantae; phylum Streptophyta; class Magnoliopsida; order Poales; family Poaceae; genus Avena; species Avena insularis. The sequence goes on from CM042696.1 coordinate 407,068,581, forward strand.
TTTTTACTAACAACAACTAGGGTCATTGAAATGTGTGCTCTCTTCAGAGACCACACATGGATCCACCAGTGTCATTGCATGTATGTTCTTTTCACTAACAACAACTGGAGTCATTGCATGTGTGTTCTTTTCACATACCACATATGGATCCACCAGTGTCATTGCGTGTGTGCTCTTTTCACAATCCACCTATGGATCCACTAGTGTCATTGCATGTGTATTCTTTTCACCAACAACAACTAGAGTCATTGCATGTGTGTTCTTTTCGCATATCACATATGGATCCTCCAGTGTCATTGCATGTGTGCTCTTTTCACGATCCACCTATGGATCCACTAGTGTCATTACATTTGTGTTCTTTTTACTAACAACAACCAGAGTCATTTCATGACTGTTCTTCTCACATACCACCTATGGATCCACCCATGTCATTGCATGTGTGTTCTTTTTAGTAACAACAAACCAGAGTCATTGCATGTGTGTTCTTTTCACATACGACATATGGATCCACCAGTGTCACTGAAATGTGTGTTCTCTTCAGAGACCACACATGGATCCACCAGTGTCATTGCATGTATGTTCTTTTCACTAACAACAACTGGAGTCATTGCATGTGTGTTCTTTTCACATACCACATATGGATGCACCAGTGTCATTGCATGTGTGCTCTTTTCACAATCCACCCATGGATCCATAAGTGACAGTGCATGTGTGTTCTTTTTACTAACAACAACTAGAGTCATTTCATGACTGTTCTTCTCACATACCACCTATGGATCCACCAGTGTCATTGCATGTGTGTTCTCTTCACAATCCACACATGGATCTACAAGTGTCATTGCATGTGTGTTCTTTTTAGTAACAACAACTAGAGTCATTGCATGTGTGTTCTCTTTAGAGACCACACATGGATCCACCAGTGTCATTGCATGTGTGTTCTTTTTACTAACAACAACCAGAGTCATTGAAATGTGTGCTCTCTTGAGAGACCACACATGGATCCACCAGTGTCATTGCATGTATGTTCTTTTCACTAACAACAACTGGAGTCATTGCATGTGTGTTCTTTTCACATACCATATATGGATCCACCAGTGTCATTGCGTGTGTGCTCTTTTCACAATCCACCTATGGATCCACCAGTGTCATTGCATGTGTGTTCTTTTTACTAACAACAACCAGAGTCATTTCATGACTGTTCTTCTCACATACCACCTATGGATCCACCAGTGTCATTTGCATGTGTGCTCTTTTCACAATCCACCTATGGATCCACCAGTGTCATTGCATCTGTGTTCTTTTTACTAACAATAACCAGAGTCATTTCATGACTGTTCTTCTCACATACCACATATGGATCCACCATTGGCATTGCATGTGTGTTCTCTTCACAATCCACAAATGGATCCACGAGTGTCATTGCATGTGTGTTCTTTTTACTAACAACAACCAAAGTCATTGAAACGTGTGTTCTCTTCAGAGACCACACATGGATCCACAAGTGTCATTGCATGTGTGTTCTTTTCACTAACAACAACTGGAGTCATTGCATGTGTGTTCTTTTCACATACCACATATGGATCCACCAGTGTCATTGCATGTGTGCTCTTTTCACAATCCACCTATGGATCCAGCAGTGTCATTGCATGTGTGTTCTTTTTACTAACAACAACCAGAGTCATTTCATGACTGTTCTTCTCACATAAGACCTATAGATCCACCAGTGTCATTGCACGTGTGTTCTTTTTAGTAACAACAACCAGATTCATTTCATGGTCGTTCTTCTCACATACCACCTATGGATCCACTAGTGTCATTGCATGTGTGTTCTCTGCACAATCCACACATGGATCCACTAGTGTCATTGCATGTGTGTTTTTTAGTAACAACAACCAGTGTCATTGCATGTGTGTTCTCTTCACAATCCACACATGGATCCACAAGTGTCATTGCATGTGTGTTCTTTTTAGTAACAACAACAAGAGTCATTGCATGTGTGTTCTCTTCAGAGACCACACATGGATCCACTAGTGTCATTGCATGTGTGTTCTTTTTACTAACAACAACTAGAGTCATTTCATGACTGTTCTTCTCACATACCACCTACGGATCCACCAGTGTCACTGCATGTGTGCTCTTTTCACAATCCATTTATGGATCCACCAGTGCCATTGCATGTGTGTTCTTTTTGCTAACAATAACCAGAGTCATTTCATGACTGTTCTTCTCACATACCACCTGTGGATCCACTAGTGTCATTGCATGTGTGTTCTCTTCACAATCCACACATGGATCCACCAGTGACATTGCATGTGTGCTCTTTTTACTAACAACAACTAGAGTCATTGCATGTGTGTTCTCTTCAGATACCACACATGGATCCAGCAGTGTCATTGCATGTATGTTCTTTTCACTAACAACAACTGGAGTTATTGTATGTGTGCTCTCTTCAGAGACCACACATGGATCCATCGGTGTCATTGCTTGTACGTTCTTTTCACAATCCACCTATGGATCCACCAGGGTCATTGCATGTGTGTTCTTTTTACTAATAACAACTAGAATCATTTCATGACTGTTCTTCTCACATACCACCTATGGATCCACTAGTGTCATTTGCATGTGTGCTCTTTTCACAATCCACCTATGGATCCACCGGTGTCATTGCATGTGTGTTCTTTTCACTAACAACAACCAGAGTCACTTCATGACTGTTCTTCTAACATACCACCTACGGATGCACCAGTGTTACTGCATGTGTGCTCTTTTCACAATCCACCTATGGATCCACCAGTGTCATTGCATGTGTGTTCTTTTTACTAACAATAACCAGAGTCATTTCATGACTGTTCTTCTCACATACCACCTATGGATCCACCATTGGCATTGTATGTGTGTTCTCTTCACAATCCACACATGGATCCACGAGTGTCATTGCATGTGTGTTCTTTTTACTAACAACAACCAAAGTCATTGAAACGTGTGTTCTCTTCAGAGACCACACATGGATCCACCAGTGTGATTGCATGTGTGTTCTTTTCACGAACAACAACTGGAGTCATTGCATGTGTGTTCTTTTCACATACCACATATGGATCCACCAGTGTCATTGCATGTGTGCTCTTTTCACAATCCACCTATGGATCCACCAGTGTCATTGCATGTGTGTTCTTTTTACTAACAACAACCACAACCAGAGTCATTTCATGACTGTTCTTCTCACATAAGACCTATAGATCCACCAGTGTCATTGCACGTGTGTTCTTTTTAGTAACAACAACCAGATTCATTTCATGGTCGTTCTTCTCACATACCACCTATGGATCCACTAGTGTCATTGCATGTGTGTTCTCTGCACAATCCACACATGGATCCACTAGTGTCATTGCATGTGTGTTCTTTTTAGTAACAACAACCAGTGTCATTGCATGTGTGTTCTCTTCACAATCCACACATGGATCCACAAGTGTCATTGCATGTGTGTTCTTTTTAGTAACAACAACAAGAGTCATTGCATGTGTGTTCTCTTCAGAGACCACACATGGATCCACTAGTGTCATTGCATGTGTGTTCTTTTTACTAACAACAATTAGAGTCATTTCATGACTGTTCTTCTCACATACCACCTACGGATCCATCAGTGTCACTGCATGTGTGCTCTTTTCACAATCCATTTATGGATCCACCAGTGCCATTGCATGTGTGTTCTTTTTGCTAACAATAACCAGAGTCATTTCATGACTGTTCTTCTCACATACCACCTGTGGATCCACTAGTGTCATTGCATGTGTGTTCTCTTCACAATCTACACATGGATCCACCAGTGTCATTGCATGTGTGCTCTTTTTACTAACAACAACCAGAGTCATTGCATGTGTGCTCTTTTTACTAACAACAACCAGAGTCATTGCATGTGTGTTCTCTTCAGATACCACACATGGATCCACCAGTGTCATTGCATGTGCGTTCTTTTTACTAACAACAACCAGAGTCATTGAAATGTGTGTTCTCTTCAGAGACCACACATGGATCCACCAGAGTCATTGCATATGTGTTCTTTTCACATACCACATATGGATCCACCAGTGTCATTGCATGCGTGCTCTTTTCACAATCCACCTATGGATCCACTAGTGTCATTGGATGTGTGTTCTTTTTACTAACAACAACCAGAGTCATTTCATGGTCGTTTTCTCACATACCACCTATGGATCCACCAGTGTCATTGCATGTGTGTTCTTTTTAGTAACAACAACCAATGTCATTGCATGTGTGTTCTCTTCAGAGACCACACATGGATCCAACAGTGTCATTGCATGTGTGTTCTTTTTACTAACAACAACCAGAGTCATTGAAATGTGTGCTCTCTTCAGAGACCACACATGGATCCACCAGTGTCATTGCATGTATGTTCTTTTCACTGACAACAACTAGAGTCATTGCATGTGTGTTCTATTCACATACCACATATGGATCCACCAGTGTCATTGCATGTGTGCTCTTTTCACAATCCACCAATGGATCCACCAGTGTCATTACATGTGTGTTCTTTTTAGTAACAACAACCGGAGTCATTGAAATGTGTGTTCTTTTCACATACCACCTATGGATCCACCAGTGTCATTGCATGTGTGCTCTTTTCACTAACAACAACCAGAGTCATTGCATGTGTCTTCTTTTCACATACCACATATGGATCCACCAATGTCATTGAAATGTGTGTTCTCTTGAGAGACCACACATGGATCCACCAGTGTCATTGCATGTATGTTCTTTTCACTAACAACAACCAGAGTCATTGCATGTCTGTTCTTCTCACATACCACATATGAATCCACAAGTGTCATTGCATGTGTGTTCTTTTTACTAACAACACCCACAACCAGAGTCATTTCATGACTGTTCTTCTCAGATAACACCTATAGATCCACCAATGTCATTGGACGTGTGTTCTTTTTAGTAACCACAACCAGAGTCATTGCATGTGTGTTCTTTTCACATACCACATATGGATCCACCAGTGTCATTGAAATGTGTGTTCTCTTTAGAGACCACACATGGATCCACCAGTGTCATTGCATGTATGTTCTTTTCACTAACAACAACTGGAGTCATTGCTTGTGTGTTCTTTTCACATACCACATATGGATCCACCAGTGTCATTGCATGTGTGCTCTTTTCACTATCCACCTATGGATCCAGCAGTGTCATTGCATGTATGTTCTTTTTACTAACAACAACCAGAGTCATTTCATGACTGTTCTTCTCACATACCACCTATGGATCCACCAGTGTCATTGCATGTGTGTTCTCTTCACAATCCACACATGGATCCACCAGTGTCATTGCATGTATGTTCTTTTTAGTAACAACAACCAGAGTAATTGCATGTGTGTTCTCTTTAGAGACCATACATGGATCCACCGATGTCATTGCATGTGTGTTCTTTTTACTAACAACAACTAGAGTCATTGAAATGTGTGCTCTCTTCAGAGACCACACATGGATCCTGATGTCATTGCATGTATGTTCTTTTCACTAACAACAACTGGAGTCATTGCATGTGTGTTCTTTTCACATACCACATATGGATCCACCAGTGTCATTGCGTGTGTGCTCTTTTCACAATCCACCTATGGATCCACCAGTGTCATTGCATGTGTATTCTTTTCACTAACAACAACTGGAGTCATTGCATGTGTGTTCTTTTCACATATCACATATGGATCCACCAGTGTCATTGCATGTGTGCTCTTTTCACGATCCACCTATGGATCCACCAGTGTCATTGCATTTGTGTTCTTTTTACTAACAACAACCAGAGTCATTTCATGACTGTTCTTCTTACCACCTATGGATCCACCAGTGTCATTGCATGTGTGTTCTTTTCACATACCACATATGGATCCACCAGTGTCATTGAAATGTGTGTTCTCTTCAGAGACCACACATGGATCCTGATGTCATTGCATGTATGTTCTTTTCACTAACAACAACTGGAGTCATTGCATGTGTGTTCTTTTCACAAACCACATATGGATCCACCAGTGTCATTGCATGTGTGCTCTTTTCACAATCCACCTATGGATCCACCAGTGTCATTGCATGTGTGTTCTTTTTACTAACAACAACCAGAGTTATTTCATGACTGTTCTTCTCACATACCACCTATGGATCCACCAGTGTCATTTGCATGTGTGCTCTTTTCACAATCCACCTATGGATCCACCAGTGTCATTGCATCTGTGTTCTTTTTACTAACAACAACTAGAGTCATTTCATGACTGTTCTTCTCACATACCACATATGGATCCACCATTGGCATTGCATGTGTGTTCTCTTCACAATCCACACATGGATCCACGAGTGTCATTGCATGTGTGTTCTTTTTACTAACAACAACCAAAGTCATTGAAACATGTGTTCTCTTCAGAGACCACACATGGATCCACAAGTGTCATTGCATGTGTGTTCTTTTCACTAACAACAACTGGAGTCATTGCATGTGTGTTCTTTTCACATACCACATATGGATCCACCAGTGTCATTGCATGTGTGCTCTTTTCACAATCCACCTATGGATCCACCAGTGTCATTGCATGTGTGTTCTTTTTACTAACAACAACCACAACCAGAGTCATTTCATGACTGTTCTTCTCACATAAGACCTATAGATCCACCAGTGTCATTGCACGTGTGTTCTTTTTAGTAACAACAACCAGACTCATTTCATGGTCGTTCTTCTCACATACCACCTATGGATCCACTAGTGTCATTGCATGTGTGTTCTCTGCACAATCCACACATGGATCCACTAGTGTCATTGCATGTGTGTTCTTTTTAGTAACAACAACCAGTGTCATTGCATGTGTGTTCTCTTCACAATCCACACATGGATCCACAAGTGTCATTGCATGTGTGTTCTTTTTAGTAACAACAACAAGAGTCATTGCATGTGTGTTCTCTTCAGAGACCACACATGGATCCACTAGTGTCATTGCATGTGTGTTCTTTTTACTAACAACAACTAGAGTCATTTCATGACTGTTCTTCTCACATACCACCTACGGATCCACCAGTGTCACTGCATGTGTGCTCTTTTCACAATCCATTTATGGATCCACCAGTGCGATTGCATGTGTGTTCTTTTTGCTAACAACCAGTCATTTCATGACTGTTCTTCTCACATACCACCTGTGGATCCACTAGTGTCATTGCATGTGTGTTCTCTTCACAATCCACACATGGATCCACCAGTGTCATTGCATGTGTGCCCTTTTTACTAACAACAACCAGAGTCATTGCATGTGTGTTCTCTTCAGATACCACACATGGATCCAGCAGTGTCATTGCATGTATGTTCTTTTCACTAACAACAACTGGAGTTATTGTATGTGTGCTCTCTTCAGAGACCACACATGGATCCATCGGTGTCATTGCTTGTACGTTCTTTTCACAATCCACCTATGGATCCACCAGGGTCATTGCATGTGTGTTCTTTTTACTAATAACAACTAGAATCATTTCATGACTGTTCTTCTCACATACCACCTATGGATCCACTAGTGTCATTTGCATGTGTGCTCTTTTCACAATCCACCTATGGATCCACGGTGTCATTGCATGTGTGTTCTTTTCACTAACAACAACGAGTCACTTCATGACTGTTCTTTTCTAACATACCACCTACGGATGCACCAAAGTGTTCTGCATGTGTGCTCTGTTCACACTCCACCTATGGATCCACCAGTGTCATTGCATGTGTGTTCTTTTTACTAACAATAACCAGAGTCATTTCATGACTGTTCTTCTCACATACCACCTATGGATCCACCATTGGCATTGCATGTGTGTTCTCTTCACAATCCACACATGGATCCACGAGTGTCATTGCATGTGTGTTCTTTTTACTAACAACAACCAAAGTCATTGAAACGTGTGTTCTCTTCAGAGACCACACATGGATCCACCAGTGTGATTGCATGTGTGTTCTTTTCACTAACAACAACTGGAGTCATTGCATGTGTGTTCTTTTCACATACCACATATGGATCCACCAGTGTCATTGCATGTGTGCTCTTTTCACAATCCACCTATGGATCCACCAGTGTCATTGCATGTGTGTTCTTTTTACTAACAACAACCACAACCAGAGTCATTTCATGACTGTTCTTCTCACATAAGACCTATAGATCCACCAAAGTGTCATTGCGTGTGTTCTTTTAGTAACAACAACCAGATTCATTTCATGGTCGTTCTTCTCACATACCACCTATGGATCCACTAGTGTCATTGCATGTGTGTTCTCTGCACAATCCACACATGGATCCACTAGTGTCATTGCATGTGTGTTCTTTTTAGTAACAACAACCAGTGTCATTGCATGTGTGTTCTCTTCACAATCCACACATGGATCCACAAGTGTCATTGCATGTGTGTTCTTTTTAGTAACAACAACAAGAGTCATTGCATGTGTGTTCTCTTCAGAGACCACACATGGATCCACTAGTGTCATTGCATGTGTGTTCTTTTTACTAACAACAATTAGAGTCATTTCATGACTGTTCTTCTCACATATCACCTACGGATCCATCAGTGTCACTACATGTGTGCTCTTTTCACAATCCATTTATGGATCCACCAGTGCCATTGCATGTGTGTTCTTTTTGCAAACAATAACCAGAGTCATTTCATGACTGTTCTTCTCACATACCACCTGTGGATCCACTAGTGTCATTGCATGTGTGTTCTCTTCACAATCTACACATGGATCCACTAGTGTCATTGCATGTGTGCTCTTTTTACTAACAACAACCAGAGTCATTGCATGTGTGTTCTCTTCAGATACCACACATGGATCCACCAGTGTCATTGCATGTGCGTTCTTTTTACTAACAACAACCAGAGTCATTGAAATGTGTGTTCTCTTCAGAGACCACACATGGATCCACCAGTGTCATTGCATATGTGTTCTTTTCACATACCACATATGGATCCACCAGTGTCATTGCATGCGTGCTCTTTTCACAATCCACCTATGGATCCACTAGTGTCATTGGATGTGTGTTCTTTTTACTAACAACAACCAGAGTCATTTCATGGTCGTTTTCTCACATACCACCTATGGATCCACCAGTGTCATTGCATGTGTGTTCTTTTTAGTAACAAGAACCAGTGTCAATGCATGTGTGTTCTCTTCAGAGACCACACATGGATCCAACAGTGTCATTGCATGTGTGTTCTTTTTACTAACAACAACCAGAGTCATTGAAATGTGTGCTCTCTTCAGAGACCACACATGGATCCACCAGTGTCATTGCATGTATGTTCATTTCACTGACAACAACTAGAGTCATTGCATGTGTGTTCTATTCACATACCACATATGGATCCACCAGTGTCATTGCATGTGTGCTCTTTTCACAATCCACCTATGGATCCACCAGTGTCATTACATGTGTGTTCTTTTTAGTAACAACAACCGGAGTCATTGAAATGTGTGTTCTTTTCACATACCACCTATGGATCCACCAGTGTCATTGCATGTGTGCTCTTTTCACTAACAACAACCAGAGTCATTGCATGTGTCTTCTTTTCACATACCACATATGGATCCACCAGTGTCATTGAAATGTGTGTTCTCTTGAGAGACCACACATGGATCCACCAGTGTCATTGCATGTATGTTCTTTTCACTAACAACAACTAGAGTAATTGCATGTCTGTTCTTCTCACATACCACATATGAATCCACCAGTGTCATTGCATGTGTGTTCTTTTTACTAACAACACCCACAACCAGAGTCATTTCATGACTGTTCCTCTCACATAACACCTATAGATCCACCAATGTCATTGGACGTGTGTTCTTTTTAGTAACCACAACCAGAGTCATTGCATGTGTGTTCTTTTCACATACCACATATGGATCCACTAGTGTCATTGAAATGTGTGTTCTCTTCAGAGACCACACATGGATCCACCAGTGTCATTGCATGTATGTTCTTTTCACTAACAACAACTGGAGTCATTGCTTGTGTGTTCTTTTCACATACCACATATGGATCCACCAGTGTCATTGCATGTGTGCTCTTTTCACTATCCACCTATGGATCCAGCAGTGTCATTGCATGTATGTTCTTTTTACTAACAACAACCAGAGTCATTTCATGACTGTTCTTCTCACATCCCACCTATGGATCCACCAGTGTCATTGCATGTGTGTTCTCTTCACAATCCACACATGGATCCACCAGTGTCATTGCATGTATGTTCTTTTTAGTAACAACAACCAGAGTAATTGCATGTGTGTTCTCTTTAGAGACCATACATGGATCCACCGATGTCATTGCATGTGTGTTCTTTTTACTAACAACAACTAGAGTCATTGAAATGTGTGCTCTCTTCAGAGACCACACATGGATCCACCAGTGTCATTGCATGTATGTTCTTTTCACTAACAACAACTGGAGTCATTGCATGTGTGTTCTTTTCACATACCACATATGGATCCACCAGTGTCATTGCGTGTGTGCTCTTTTCACAATCCACCTATGGATCCACCAGTGTCATTGCATGTGTATTCTTTTCACTAACAACAACTGGAGTCATTGCATGTGTGTTCTTTTCACATATCACATATGGATCCACCAGTGTCATTGCATGTGTGCTCTTTTCACGATCCACCTATGGATCCACCAGTGTCATTGCATTTGTGTTCTTTTTACTAACAACAACCAGAGTCATTTCATGACTGTTCTTCTTACATACCACCTATGGATCCACCAGTGTCATTGCATGTGTGTTCTTTTCACATACCACATATGGATCCACCAGTGTCATTGAAATGTGTGTTCTCTTCAGAGACCACACATGGATCCACCAGTGTCATTGCATGTATGTTCTTTTCACTAACAACAACTGGAGTCATTGCATGTGTGTTCTTTTCACAAACCACATATGGATCCACCAGTGTCATTGCATGTGTGCTCTTTTCACAATCCACCTATGGATCCACCAGTGACAGTGCATGTGTGTTAATTTTACTAACAACAACTAGAGTCATTTCATGACTGTTCTTCTCACATACCACCTATGGATCCACCAGTGTCATTGCATGTGTGTTCTCTTCACAATCCACACATGGATCTACAAGTGTCATTGCATGTGTGTTCTTTTTAGTAACAACAACTAGAGTCATTGGATGTGTGTTCTCTTTAGAGACCAGACATGGATCCACCAGTGTCATTGGATGTGTGTTCTTTTTACTAATAACAACCAGAGTCATTGAAATGTGTGCTCTCTTGAGAGACCACACATGGATCCACCAGTGTCATTGCATGTATGTTCTTTTCACTAACAACAACTGGAGTCATTGCATGTGTGTTCTTTTCACATACCACATATGGATCCACCAGTGTCATTGCGTGTGTGCTCTTTTCACAATCCACCTATGGATCCACGAGTGTCATTGCATGTGCGTTCTTTTTACTAACAACAACCAAAGTCATTGAAATGTGTGCTCTCTTCAGAGACCACACATGGATCCACCAGTGTCATTGCATGTGTGTTCTTTTCACTAACAACAACGGGAGTCATTGCATGTGTGTTCTTTTCACATACCACATATGGATCCACCAGTTTCATTGCATGTGTGCTCTTTTCACAATCCACCTATGGATCCACTAGTGTCATTGCATGTGTGTTCTTTTTACTAACAACAACCAGAGTCATTTCATGGTCGTTCTTCTCACATACCACCTATGGATCCCCCAGTGTCATTGCATGTGTGTTCTCTTCACAATCCACACATGGATCTACCAGTGTCATTGCATGTGTGTTCTTTTTAGTAACAACTAGTGTCATTGCATGTGTGTTCTCTTCAAAATCCACACATGGATCCACAAGTGTCATTGCATTTGTGTTCTTTTTAGTAACAACAACAAGAGTCATTGCATGTGTGTTCTCTGCAGAGACCACACATGGATCCACCAGTGTCATTGCATGTGTCTTCTTTTTACTAACAACAACCAGAGTGATTTCATGACTGTTCTTCTCACATACCAACTACGGATCCAGCAGTGTCACTGCATGTGTGCTCTTTTCACAATCCACCTATGGATCCACTAGTGCCATTGCATGTGCGTTCTTTTTACTAACAATAGCCAGGGTCATTTCATGACTATTCTTCTCACATACCACCTGTGGATCCACCAGTGTCATTGCATGTGTGTTCTCTTCACAATCCACACAAGGATCCACTAGTGTCATTGCATGTGTGCTCTTTTTACTAACAACAACCAGAATCATTGCATGTGTGTTCTCTTCAGAGACCACACATGGATCCACCAGTGTCATTGCATGTGCGTTCTTTTTACTAACAAGAACCAGAGTCATTGAAATGTGTGTTCTCTTTAGAGACCACACATGGATCCACCAGTGTCATTGCATGTGTGTTCTTTTCACTAGCAACAACTGGAGTCATTGCATGTGTGTTCTTTTCACATACCACATATGGACCACCAGTGTCATTGCATGTGTGCTCTTTTCACAACCCACCTATGGATCCACCAGTGCCATTGCATATGTGTTCTTTTTACTAACAATAACCAGAGTCATTTCATGACTGTTGTTCTCACACACCACCTGTGGATCCACCAGTGTCATTGCATGTGTGTTCTCTTCACAATCCACACATGGATCCACTAGTGTCATTGCATGTGTGCTCTTTTTACTAACAACAACCAGAATCATTGCATGTGTGTTCTCTTCAGAGACCACACATGGATCCACCAGTGTCATTGCATGTGCGTTCTTTTTACTAACAAGAACCAGAGTCATTGAAATGTGTGTTCTCTTTAGAGACCACACATGGATCCACCAGTGTCATTGCATGTGTGTTCTTTTCACTAGCAACAACTGGAGTCATTGCATGTGTGTTCTTTTCACATACCACATATGGATCCACCAGTGTCATTGCATGTGTGCTCTTTTCACAATCCACCTATGGATCCACCAGTGTCATTGCATGTGTGTTCTTTTTACTAACAACAACCAGAGTCATTTCATGGTCGTTCTTCTCACATACCACCTATGGATCCACCAGTGTCATTGCATGTGTGTTCTCTTCACAATCCACACATGGATCCACCAGTGTCATTGCATGTGTGTTCTTTTTAGTAAGAACAACCAGTGTCATTGCATGTGTGTTCTTTTTAGTAACAACAACCAGTGTCATTGCATGTCTGTTCTCTTCAGAGACCACACATGGATCCACCAGTGTCATTGCATGTGTGTTCTTTTTACTAACAACAACCAGAGTCATTGAAATGTGTGCTCTCTTCAGAGACCACACATGGATCCACCAGTGTCATTGCATGTATGTTCTTTTCACTGACAACAACTAGAGTCATTGCATGTGTGTTCTATTCACATACCACATATGGATCCACCATTGTCATTGCATGTGTCCTCTTTTCACAATCCACCTATGGATCCACCAGTGTCATTACATGTGTGTTCTTTTTAGTAACAACAACCAGAGTCATTGAAAAGTATGTTCTTTTCACATACCACCTATGGATCCACCAGTGTCATTGCATGTGTGCTCTTTTCACTAACAACAACCAGAGTCATTGCATGTGTCTTCTTTTCACATATGACATATGGATCCACCAGTGTCATTGAAATGTGTGTTCTCTTGAGAGACCACACATGGATCCACCAGTGTCATTGCATGTATGTTCTTTTCACTAACAACAACTAGAGTCATTGCATGTCTGTTCTTTTCACATACCACATATGGATCCACTAATGTCATTGCATGTGTGTTCTTTTTACTAACAACAACTAGAGTCATTTCATGACTGTTCTTCTCACATACCACATATGGATCCACCAGTGTCATTGCATGTGTGTTCTTTTCGCAATACACACATGGATCCACCAGTGTTATTGCATGTGTGTTCTTTTCACAATCCACCTATGGATCCACCAGTGTCATTGCATGTGTATTCTTTTCACTAATAACAACTGGAGTCATTGCATGTGTGTTCTTTTCACATATCACATATGGATCCACCAGTGTCATTGCATGTGTGCTCTTTTCACAAACCACCTATGGATCCACCAATGTCATTGCATGTGTGTTCTTTTTACTAACAACAACCAGAGTCATTTCATGACTGTTCTTCTCACATACCACCTATGGATCCACCAGAGTCATTGCATGTGTGTTCTTTTTAGTAACAACAACCAGAGTCATTCATGTGTGTTCTTTTCACATCGCACATATGGATCCACCATTGTCATTGAAATGTGTGTTCTCTTCAAAGACCACACATGGATCCACCAGTGTCATTGCATGTATGTTCTTTTCACTAACAACAACTGGAGTCATTGCATGTGTCTTCTTTTCACATACCACATATGGATACACCAGTGTCATTGCATGTGTGCTCTTTTCACAATCCACCTAGGGATCCACCAGTGACAGTGCATGTGTGTTCTTTTTACTAACAACAACTAGAGTCATTTCATGACTGTTCTTCTCACATACCACCTATGGATCCACTAGTGTCATTGCATGTGTGTTCTCTGCACAATGCACACATGGATCCACAAGTGTCATTGCATGTGTGTTCTTTTTAGTAATAACAACCACAGTCATTGCATGTGTGTTCTCTTCAGAGACCACACATGGATCCACCAGTGTCATTGCATGTGTGCTCTTTTTACTAACAACAACCAGAGTCATTTCATGACCGTTCTTCTCACATACCACCTACGGATCCACCAGTGTCACTGCATGTGTGCTCTTTTCACAATCCACCTATGGATCCACCAGTGTAATTGCATGTGTGTTCTTTTTACTAACAACAACTAGAATCATTTCATGACTATTCTTTTCACATACCACATATGGATCCACCAGAGTCATTGCATGTGTGTTCTCTTCACAGACCACACATGGATCCACCCATGTCATTGCATGTTTGTTCTTTTTACTAACAACAACCAGAGTCATTGCATGTGTGTTCTCTTCAGAGACCACACATGGATCC
This sequence comes from Avena insularis, assembly GCA_023614405.1. Taxonomy (NCBI): domain Eukaryota; kingdom Viridiplantae; phylum Streptophyta; class Magnoliopsida; order Poales; family Poaceae; genus Avena; species Avena insularis. Next base: position 407,083,643 of record CM042696.1, read on the forward strand.
ACCAGTGTCATTGCATGTGTGTTCTTTTTACTAACAGCAACCCCAGTCATTGAAATGTGTGTTCTCTTCAAAGACCACACATGGATCCACCGGTGTCATTTCATGTATGTTCTTTTCACTAACAACAACTGGATTCATTGCATGTGTGTTCTTTTCACATACCACATATGGATCCACCAGTGTCATTGCATGTGTGCTCTTTTCACAATCCACCTATGGATCCACAAGTGTCATTACATGTGTGTTCTTTTTATTAACAATAACCAGAGTCATTGAAATGTGTGTTCTTTTCACATACCACCTATGGATCCACCAGTGTCATTGCATGTGTGCTCTTTACACTAACAACAACCAGAGTCATTGCATGTGTCTTCTTTTCACATACCACATATGGATCCACCAGTGTCATTGAAATGTGTGTTCTCTTCAGAGACCACACATGGATCCACCAGTGACATTGCATGTATGTTCTTTTCACTAACAACAACTAGAGTCATTGCATGTCTGTTCTTCTCACATACCACATATGGATCTACCAGTGTCATTGCATGTGTGTTCTTTTTAGTAACAACAACCAGAGTCATTGAAATGTGTGTTCTTTTCACATACCACCTATGGATCCACCAGTGTCATTACATGTGTGTTCTTTTCACTAACAACAACCAGAGTCATTGCATGTGTGTTCTTTTCACATACCACATATGCATCCAACAGTGTCATTGAAATGTGTGTTCTCTTGAGAGACCACACATGGATCTACCAGTGTCATTGCATGTATGTTCTTTTCACTAACAACAACTAGAGTCATTGCATGTCTGTTCTTTTCACATACCACATATGGATCCACCAGTGTCCTTGCATGTGTGCTCTTTTCACAATCCACCTATGGATCCACCAGTGTCATTGCATCTGTGTTCTTTTTACTAACAACAACTAGAGTCATTTCATGACTGTTCTTCTCACATACCACATATGGATCCACCAGTGTCATTGCATGTGTGTTCTCTTCGCAATCCACACATGGATCCACCAGTGTTATTGCATGTGTGCTCTTTTTACTAACAACAACCAGAGTCATTTCATGTGTGTTCTCTTCAGAGACTACACATTGATCCACCAGTGTCATTGCATGTGTGTTCTTTTTAGTAACAACAACCAGAGTAATTGAAATGTGTGTTCTTTTCACATACCACCTATGGATCCACCAGTGTCATTGCATGTGTGTTCTTTTCTCTAACCACAACTGGAATCATTGCCTGTGTGTTCTTTTCACATATCCCCCACATACGGATCCACCAGTGTCATTGAAATGTGTGTTCTCTACAGAGACCACACATGGATCCACCAGTGTCAGTGCATGTATGTTCTTTTCACTAACAACAACTGGATTCATTGCATGTGTGTTCTTTTCACATACCACATATGGATCCACCAGTGTCATTGCATGTGTGCTTTTTTCATAATCCACCTATGGATCCACCAGTGTCATTGCACGTGTGTTCTTTTTACTAACAACAACTGAGTCATTTCATGACTGTTCTTTTGACATACCACATATGGATCCACCAGTGTCATTGAAATGTGTGTTCTCTTTAGAGACCACACATGGATCCACCAGTGTCATTGCATGTGTGTTCTTTTCACTAACAATAACCAGAGTCATTGCATGTGTGTTCTTTTCACATACCACATATGGATCCACCAGTGTCATTGCATGTGTGCTCTATTCACAATCCACCTATGGATCCACCAGTGTCATTGCATGTGTGTTCTTTTTACTAACAACAACCAGAGTCATTTCATGGTCGTTCTTCTCACATACGACCTATGGATCCACCAGTGTCATTGCATGTGTGTTCTCTTCACAATCCACACATGGATCCACCAGTGTCATTGCATGTGTGTTCTTTTTAGTAACAACAACCAGCGTCATTGTATGTGTGTTCTCTTCAGAGACCACACATGGATCCACTAGTGTCATTGCATGTGTGTTCTTTTTACTAACAACAACTAGAGTCATTGAAATGTGTGCTCTCTTCAGAGACCACACATGGATCCATCAGTGTGATTGCGTGTATGTTCTTTTCACTGACAACAACTAGAGTCATTGCATGTATGTTCTTTTCACTGACAACAACTAGTGTCATTGCATGTGTGTTCTTTTTACTAACAATAACCAGAGTCATTTCATGACTGTTCTTCTCACATACCACCTATGGATCCACCATTGGCATTGCATGTGTGTTCTCTTCACAATCCACACATGGATCCACGAGTGTCATTGCATGTGTGTTCTTTTTACTAACAACAACCAAAGTCATTGAAACGTGTGTTCTCTTCAGAGACCACACATGGATCCACCAGTGTGATTGCATGTGTGTTCTTTTCACTAACAACAACTGGAGTCATTGCATGTGTGTTCTTTTCACATACCACATATGGATCCACCAGTGTCATTGCATGTGTGCTCTTTTCACAATCCACCTACGGATCCACCAGTGTCATTGCATGTGTGTTCTTTTTAGTAACAACAACCAGTGTCATTGAAATGTGTGTTCTTTTCACATACCACCCATTGATCCACCAGTGTCATTGCATGTGTGTTCTTTTCGCTAACAACAACCAGAGTCGTTGCATGTGTGTTCTTTTCACATACCACATATGGATCCACCAGTGTCATTGAAATGTGTGTTCTCTTGAGAGACCACGCATGGATCCACCAGTGTCATTGCATGTATGTTCTTTTCACTAACAATAACTAGAGTCATTGCATGTCTGTTCTTTTCACATACCACATATGGATCCACCAGTGTCATTGCATTTGTGCTCTTTTCAGAATCCACCTATGGATACACCAGTGTCATCGCATGTGTGTTCTTTTTACTAACAAAAACTGGAGTCATTTCGTGACTGTTATTCTCACATACCACATATGGATCCACCAGTGTCATTGCATGTGTGCTCTCTTCACAATCCACACATGGATCCACCAGTATTATTGCATTTGTGCTCTTTTTACTAACAACAACCAGTGTCATTGCATGTGTGTTCTCTTCAGAGACCACACATGGATCCACCAGTGTCATTGCATGTGTGTTCTTTTTACTAACAACAACCAGAGTCATTGAAATGTGTGTTCTCTTCAAAGACCACACATGGATCCACCGGTGACATTGCATGTATGTTCTTTTCACTAACAACAACTGGATTCATTGCATGTGTGTTCTTTTAAACATACCACATATGGATCCACCAGTAGCATTGCATGTGTGCTCTTTTCACAATCCACCTATGGATCCACCAGTGTCATTGCATGTGTGTTCTTTTTAGTAACAACAACCAGAGTAATTGAAATGTGTGTTCTTTTCACATACCACCTATGGATTCACCAGCGTCATTGCATGTGTGTTCTTTTCACAAACAACAACTGGAGTTATTGCATGTGTGTTCTTTTCACATATCCCCCACATATGGATCCACCAGTGTCATTGAAATGAGTGCTCTATAGAGACCACACATGGATCCACCAGTGTCATGGCATATATGTTCTTTTCACTAACAACAACTGGAGTCATTGCATGTGTGTTCTTTTCACATACCACATATGGATCCACCAGTGTCATTGCATGTGTGCTTTTTTCATAATCCACCTATGGATCCACCAGTGTCATTGCACGTGTGTTCTTTTTACTAACAACAATTGAGTCATTTCATGACTGTTCTTTTCACATACCACATATGGATCCACCAATGTCATTGAAATGTGTGTTCTCTTTAGAGACCACACATGGATCCACCAGTGTCATTGCATGTGTGTTCTTTTCACTAACAACAACCGGAGTCATTGCATGTGTGTTCTTTTCACATACCACATATGGATCCACCAGTGTCATTGCATGTGTGCTCTTTTCACAATCCACCTATGGATCCACTAGTGTCATTGCATGTGTGTTCTTTTTACTAACAATAACCAAAGTCATTTCATGGCTATTCTTCTCACATACCACCTATGGATCCACTAGTGTCATTGCATGTGTGTTCTCTTCACAATCCACACATGGATCCACCAGTGTCATTGCATGTGTGTTCTTTTTAGTAACAACAACCAGTGTCATTGCATGTGTGTTCTCTTCAGAGACCACACATGGATCCACCAGTGTCATTGCATGTGTGTTCTTTTTACTAACAATAACCAGAGTCATTGAAATGTGTGCTGTCTTCATAGACCACACATGGATCCACCAGTGTCATTGCATGTATGTTCTTTTCACTAACAACAACTGGAGTCATTGCATCTGTGTTCATTTAGCATACCACATATGGATCCACCAGTGTCATTGCATGTGTGCTCTTTTCACAATCCACCTATGGATCTATCAAAGTCATTGCATGTGTGTTCTTTTTAGTAACAACAACCAAAGTCATTGAAATGTGTGTTCTTTTCACATACCACCTATGGATCCACCATGGTCATTGCACGTGTGTTCTTTTCAATAACAACAACCAGAGTCATTGCATGTGCGTTCTTTTCACATACAACATATGGATCCACCAGTGTCATTGAAATGTGTGTTCTCTTCAGAGACCACACATGGATCCACCAGTGTTATTGCATGTATGTTCTTTTCACTAACAACAACTAGAGTCATTGCATGTGTGTTCTTTTCACATTCCACATATGGATCCACCAGTGTCATTACATGTGTGCTCTTTTCACAATCCACCTATGGATCCACCAATGTCATTGTATGTGTGTTCTTTTTACTAACAACTGGAGTCATTTCATGACTATTCTTCTCACATACCACATATGGATCCACCAGTGTCATTGCATGTGTTCTCTTTTTACTAACAACAACCAGAGTCATTGCATGTGTGTTCTCTTCAGAGACCACACATGGATCCACCAGTGTCATTACATGTGTGTTCTTTTTACTAACAACAACCAGAGTCATTGAAATGTGTGTTCTCTTCAGAGACCACACATGGATCCACCGGTGTCATTGCATGTATGTTCTTTTCACTAACAACAACTGGATTCATTGCATGTTTGTTCTTTTCACATACCACATATGGACCCACCAGTGTCATTGCATGTGTGTTCTTTTCACAATCCACCTATGGATCCACCAGTGTCATTGCATGTGTGTTCTTTTTAGTAACAACCAGAGTCATTGAAATGTGTGTTCTTTTCACATACCACCTATGGATCCACCAGTGTCATTGCATGTGTGTTCTTTTCACTAACAATAACTGGAGTCATTGCATGTGTGTTCTTTTCACATATCCCCTACATATGGATCCACCAGTGTCATTGAAATGTGTGTTCTCTACAGAGACCACACAGGGATCCACCAGTGTCATTGCATGTATGTTCTTTTCACTAACAACAACTGGAGTCATTGCATGCGTGTTCTTTTCACATACCACATATGGGTCTACCAGTGGCATTGCATGTGTGCTCTTTTCATAATCCAACTATAGATCCACCAGTGTCATTTCACGTGTGTTCTTTTTACTAACAACAACTGAGTCATTTCATGAATGTTCTTTTCACATACCACATATGGATCCACAAGTGTCATTGAAATGTGTGTTCTCTTTAGAGACCACACATGGATCCACCAGTGTCATTGCATGTGTGTTCTTTTCACTAACAACAACTGGAGTCATTGCATGTGTGTTCTTTTCACATACCACCTATGGATACACTAGTGTCATTGCATGTGTGTTCTTTTCACATACCACCTATGGATACACTAGTGTCATTGCATGTGTGCTCTTTTTACTAACAACAACCAGAGCCATTGGATGTGTGTTCTCTTTAGAGACCACACATGGATCCACCAGTGTCATTGAATGTGTATTATTTTCAACTACCGCCGTTGGCCACAAACAATCGGGATGTAGAACTAACCAACAACCGCTCAGGGCTTTTAGAAGACCCGATCCCCGATTATTAGGCGCCGTTGGATCGGGGTGCGTGGACAATAGTGATGTCCTTCACGAGGGCGATCTGCGAGAAGTCTGTTCTGCGAACTTATTTGCCGTGGCAACTACGCTGGGCCTACGTCCTTGCCCTTATCCCCTTACCCTCGAGGCCGAAAATCAGATCATGTTCCTTCATCGCCATGGAGAGGAAGAGGCCCAAACTCAGCTTGCACGAGGCTCGGTTACAGCGCCCGACGTTACGCCGGCTTGGCGAGCTCAGCTAGCGGGGTTCTGTCAGCCCGCTCTTGCGTGACAACACGTTGGCGAGGCAGATCGAGGAGCGCCGCCGCCAGCTGTTGGAGCAGAAGAGGGCAATGGCGCGGTACTCACGTACGAGCGCGTATTGGTGAAAGCTATTCAAGAAGGAGCGGGCTGCATTGATTGAGCTATGCGGAACCCACCGGCGGGAGATCCACCCGGATCTACGCAACCCCGAAGGGAGGGAGCGCTTCTGGTCAGTGCCTGGGCGTACGACCTCCACCGTTATCGATGCAGTGCACCGTGAAGAATCCATGAGGAGGAGGAACGCTGCCAGGAACATCGACATCAATTCCGACGCAGAGGAGGCTGGTGGCGACGCGGACAACATCGTCAATGATGGAGACTGTGGGAGCGTCATAGTATATTAGGGTCACTTAAGCATAAATTAAATCTATGTACGGTATCTTAATGCGCTCTTTGGATCTGGGTCACCTGAGTCATAGTCGATTATCGTCATAATCTATATAGTTTGGCCATGTTTTAGTTGTCTTTGTCTTTGAAACTAGTCGATCGAAACTGGTCCGATCCTGAAAATAAAGTTTGCGTGTTCCCTGGCATATCTGACAGGACAATACGCTGACTCTGCTCCCAGCACTTGATCCTGAAAATAAAGTTTGCGCGTAATTTGGAGTACGCCTGAGGAGAAGGGATCGAGCGTGTTGTAATAGTGTACTACTCCTGTCCAGATATAACTGATTTAGTTTTTTTAGATATTTAATAAATGTGTCTATACCCAAAACATGTCTAGATACATGTTTTAGGTTTCTCTGTCTTTCCAACTAATCAAAAGTCGTCAAATTCTGAAAAAACAAAGTCATTGGGTTCACACTTGATGGGACAATACACTGACTCTGTTACTTGATGGCATAGACATAATTCTAGAGTGCGCTAGAGGAGATGGGAATGCAAGGGAGATGGGAACTAGTAGCCGCGTCCAAACGCAGGTAAAAAATTAATGTAATACTATTTAAAAAAAATGTAATCTGGTCCACATGACCCCATCACAGACACGTCGCACGCGCCAGATATAAATAAAGACGACACGGCTAGTTTAGTTTCAATGATATAATTCAACATACGACGTTACTGTGCCCGCATCTTTCTGCTCCTCTTATTAGTCTGCTAGCCCACGCTGCATTAAGCATCAGTTGATGAGGATAAAAAATGATAAAACGACAAATAAAACAATTTTTAAGCTTACCTTTCATCCGGAGAATCGTACAAAGATGAAATTTGCAGGGATTTATTATTTCTCCTGCAGTTAGCCGAAAGATCCTCAAGAACATCCTCAATCACCCCTGCAACTTCTTCATATTCTTATACACCTCCATTATATGCCATTTCCTCCCTGTTCCGCTTACCCTTTTGTTTCTCGCCGGCACCTCCACTTCTTCATAAATTGGCTGCTTACGTACATTTTCCTCCGAGTGCTCATCACCGTCTTCGCGCTGCTCTTCCGCCAGTTCTAGCTGAGAAGCCTCATTTTCTGCCACCGGGGTGTGAACAGGGACAATAGCATGTGTAACTGGGTTTTTGCACAACCTCTTGATATGGCCGAATTCGCCACAACATCCGCATTTCCTTTTCCTAGCTCCCAGCCTTGGACCTTTATCGGTGGAGGCTTCGATCCTTAGCTTTCTAGGCCTCCCAGGTGGCCTCCTAAGAACTGGTGGTTGAAGTTTGAACCCTGGATCGACAATCTCCCAATCATTTTCATCGGCCATAGGTGGTATGTTTTCTGCATAAGTTGCAGCAAACTTGTCCACGGAGAAATAGTTGTCGACATAGTTCTCTATTTCAGCTTCGTTACCTCTAAGCTTTAAGATGAAGTAAATTGCATGGTGACATGGCAGACCAGTAATCTGCCACTGCCTACATTGTACCTCCGTTCACTTCCACGCTTGTATTCTGCATAAACCTCAGCCAATGTTCTAGAACTTCTGACCACCCTCATCTTAGAACTATTTTATGGCCTAAATATTTTCTTGCATAAATTCTTTGCCTTAAATCTATCTTCACCATTATGCACTGTCTTATTGCATCCAACAAAATAACAATTCCAAGTGTCTTCATGCCCGAAATCTTATCATTGAAACTCTCTGCCAAATTATTGCATACAAAATCCACCTTGCTTAACTCACCAAACTTGCTTCTGGCCCATAGCTTGGTGTGATGTTCCTCAAGGTATTTTTTCACCTTTGGCACTACATACATGTTCTGCAAGTAAGTAGCATGCGTGCTTGGGATGTATGTGTATGCTGATCGCCACAAGTCCTCTCCAAAGATCTTTCCTTTGAACTTCTTCGTGAAGTTAGTAGCGAGGTGTCGCATGCATTCCCTATGCTCAACCCTAGGAAACACAGCATCAATAGCATTCTCAAGACCCTCGGATGCACCTGTGTGTATCACCAAGCCTTCAGGGTGACCAGTTACTTCCCATAGTCTCTGCATGAACCATGTCCAGCTTTCATTTGATTCACCCACAAGAACAGCATAAGCTACGGGTAGAAGACAATTATGTGCGTCCAAAGCACAAGAAGAAGCAACATGTCCCCTGAACTTCCCTGTTAAAGAAGTTGCGCCTATTGCCAAGTATGGCCTGCAGCCGTCTAGGAACCCCTTCTTGCATGCCTTCAGGCAGACAAAACATCTCCTGAAGCATATCTTATCTGTCTGCTTATACCTGACCCCCCTCGAGACCTTTTCTCTCCCTTTCACAACCTCGTAATCGATGTCAACAACACTACCATGTGATGTTTTCTCTACCTGAGCTTTGAAACTATACAACATATGAAAACTGTCATTCCACTTGCCTTGAATGAAGTCTAGAGCCATCTCCTTCCCATCAAAGACTCTGTGATAAGGAATCAGAACGTTAAACTTTTTGCTAATCTTTGCTCTGAGTTTAGTAGGTCCAATGTTATGATCCTGCCTCACCTAGTCAAGTACAGTAGCAGCAATCCACTTGGTAGTCGCCGGTCTAATTTTACCACTTAAAGAAGTATTAGGGCAGTTGTGTTTCTTCATGTTTACTTTGATCTCCATTCGATAAGAATCCAAATAATTCAAAGCTAGTTATCAACAGAATAAATATGAGAAAGACTGAAACTAAATGTAGCTATTGCAACCTGAAATGGGTGTCCACCCCGCATTGGAGGTGCATGTAATCTCCATTTACACACATTACTTTCCCTACAGTGCACCCTAAATCTCTTTTGGTCGCTCGTTTCAATGATAAATTCAAAACCCAACTCTGATTGCATAGGTTGCAACTGCATATCTGCAGTCCTCCACATTATCAAAGATAGTCCCCTCATCAATTGTAGGATAGTCCCTGTCAAAGTGTATCACTGGCTTGTCCACGTCTTTGTCGTCGTATCTACATCCCATTTCCACATCTTCACATTCCTCTTCCTCATCAGTCCCATAGTCAGGCTCAAAGTTCGAATCAACCAAATATTCCCTACTCTCCATCCTATCAGGGTCAATAGCCATGTCTGGATATGCTTTCTCATCATCATCCGCACCGCCACACGTTTCAGTGCCTTCATGCTCGCTGGACAAAGCATCATGCTCAAGGACAATATGTACAGATGTCCTGCGGTTACCAACACATATCCTTGCCATCACCACGGGACTAGAAACGCTAATTGGGGTATGCAGATAAGGAATCGCAGTTCTTACCCTTCATTGTGGACGCACGACACCTTCTCCGGGCTCCATACCTCCAAAGCTCTACACCCCGCTTCCTCTCCCCCTGTTTCATTGTCCTCTGTGCTCTCCAGACTTGAAGGAGATTTCGTGCTCTCTAGCCGCGCAGGACCCATATCCGTTCTCTCAAGCCTCGCAGGATCCATCTCCGAGTGGGATCCGGATCACCAGCGTCGTTGGGCCCCTAACCCAACGGCTGAATCTCGGTTTTCATTTCTAGACGCGCCAGGGCGATGGGTGGCGGCAAGGAGACAGGGCAGGGAGGGGAGGGGAGGGGACATGAGGGGATGGCAGGGAGGGGAGGGCGGGAGGACGACGACCCAAGGGGACGACGAGAGCAGTGCACGACTAAGTGGAGTGGTGGCGGCAAGAGCAGAGGAGAGGAGCGGAGTGGAGCTGGTTGCGACAAAGCATGGAAAATTGCACAATAATGTGTTGGTGGGGGGCACCAGCGCTCGAACCTGGGACGCGCACCGTCATAGGTGGAGGAGGCGGGCCCGCCTGTCAGAAAACATGCCACCTGTCAGCGCACTATGCACGGGGAGCACTTCACGGAATTTTTTAGCAGGTCCCACATGTCAGTCTGTTTGATCAAAACTTGCATGCAGTGCATGGCTGGTTAACGCGCTAGTTCCGAAAAAAGCCCGTTGATCCAAACTTGAATTGGCAGTTCTGCTTCTTCTCCCCCGTCTCCTCGTAGTGGCAGTTCCGCTTCGTCTCCCTCATCTGTTATCCTCTTCTTCTTCTTCTCCTCGCAGTGGTAGTTCTTCTTTCTTCCTTGATCAAAACATTCCCGCACGTAAGCCATGATCAGTATCCGGATGAAGAGGAACTGGGCCGATCTCCCGGCCGACCCACTTCGCAAGATCGCCGACTATTTGCTGGAGAAAGAGGAGTACGTCGACACCTATGCTGCTTGTCAGGAAGTCTGCACCGATTGGCGCCGCACTTTAAAGGTGCCCGAATTCCATCTCAACAACTGGACCATGATAGATCACACACTTCCAGACATTGGCGACTTCCCCTTCCTCAACCTCGCCACTGGTCGTTGCTTCAGGACAAATCAAATGGACGTCCATCGCAGGTTCACATTCACATCCGATATTTATTGGTATTTTCCATTGTAAACATCTTAGTGCAAACTGATGCCCTCTTCTTCCAAAAGATTCTACTTCGTCGGTGTTTCTCGTGGTGTCATCGTGCTTGCTCAGAGGGTGGAGCCGTACCAGATTCGGCTTCTGAACCCAAACACTGAGTTTCAAGCACACATACCATCTGATCCTCTACAATCTGTCATCGTGACAAAGTCCCCGACGATGGTGTTCGTTTGCACCAATTATCCAGATCGTATTGCATGGGCCGATGAGAGCACCCCAACGGGGTAAATCAATGAATCATTTGGAGAAGGATTGTATTCACCACCTCCTGCTATGCTTCTGGACTGCATGACGACATATCCATTACTTGAGAATGGAGACATCTTGTCAACCAACATCAAGTTAGAGCAGCGCGCGAGCACTGTCACGATGGCCAAACTAATTTCGGCCCCAGTCTTTGAACAGGTATGCGGAACTGACAAATTTTACCTCGTGGAGTCAGATGGTGATCTGCTTCTTGTGTTGAACGGGGATTTCGCCAAAGTGCAAGCGGTGTTGTACCGGGTGGACACGGAGAACCGCTCTCTCGAGGCCGTCGATGACATTGGAAGTCATGCCCTCTTTGTTGATTACAGTCGGTGTATCTCCATTGACACCAGGTTACACCCCACAGTCAAACCCGGTTGCATATACTACAGGAATTATATCATATTGTACGATCATGAGGTTCAAGCCTAGGAAGAGGAACCAACAATGACATATGGCTTAAGTCTGGAACATACACCAGGCCTTACCCTCTGGCTGAGATACTGGCAGCACATTGCAGACGGAGAGAGTTCTCTGAATGTGTGTTGCAAAGACGGAGCCACGATTTAAATATATAGGGGAGAATGAATCCTATATTCATCCTAGGTTATTTGCTAGCATTTTCAGGTCTATTTTTCAAAGTAGAAATTTGTACTGTATTTATATTATTTCGATGAGAAGTATGCGTATTAACTTTCAGACAAAATTGTAATGTATTTAAATTTAGTACTTCCAGAATTCAAAGTATTTATTTTTAGTAGCTTCTTTCAGAATTCTCTGTGTTCGACATGGGCATCAGCTCAGCACCGAAATTCAGGTCCCACATGGAAAATTGCACAATAATGTGTTGGTGGGCGGCACCACCCCTCGAACTTGGGATGCGCGCCGTCGAAGTCAAAAAACATGCCACGTCAGCATCCCCTGTTTCTGATGCCCTTCAAAAAAATAAAAGACGCCACGTCGTTATCCCCTGTTTCTGATGGTGTTGCCACACTCGACGTTACATGGTGGCATATAAATAATATCGTATAAACATAAGGGCACAGTCGTCAACATTTCTAAAATGAAATCCGGTCTCGTCTCCTACCTGTCCTGGTACACTGCCCGATGAGGTGGATAGCCACGACCGATCTTCTTAATACATTCGCACTCTTATGCTGAGAAGTGAAATAAAGATTGAGCTGTTAATGCAACGAGTGTCGAATTATTACCCTTTAAGGAAATGGGAAATGGTTATTTTCATGCGTGCCCGTAGTCCAAACCTACTGTCACTCTTTCACTCCCCTTCTCCGACTAACCACAGTCCACCTTGCGCAGCTCCTCCACGCCGCACCAACTATGGTAACATGGCCCCGCCTAAGCCGCTGCCGCCGCGACAGCCACCGAAACTGGGGTATTTAGCCCCTCTAAGGCAGGCCATGAAGCTCTACTTCAAGGCCGGTCTCCCATTGCCCTGCCAGGCAGATGATTTCCCCGAATGTGCCGAATCGGTCGTGGCGGTGACTACGCCGTCGTCGATGCCAGATGCGGCAAGCAGGGCTAAGAGAGCGATGTGGAGAAATCGCACGGCGGCATTACGGCATGCTCTAGGCAGTGGGAACAAGGTACGTATCAAATCCTTCATGAGAGCATGCCGCCGCCGAGGGTACACACCCTCGAACAGGGCAGCGCCAAGGTCTGGGAACTCTCGCGTCCATGCTTCGGCACGGACTACCTTACCTCAGTGGGGTAGGCTGGGAGCACGCCGTCTGCGGCAAAGACGCTCCACCCTATGCACCATCAAAGGCCATACCGTGGCGGCGACCAAGCGTCTACACTCAGCATGCTGGATTGTTCGACAGCCGGAGCCGGCGGCGGGCATCAGCTCAACCCCCGAATTCAGGTTCGAGTTCACACGGACCTACGATCCCGGGAAGGAGATGTCAAATTCCAGTTTCGAAGAAATCATTGCGGCGGCACGGATGGTCCAACTGAACCGGGACTGGCGCACGCAAATCGCTCGTGCATGAATGATGTAGATTTCTTGTAGTTTGGCGGGAAGGCAATAGATCAGTTTGGGTTAAATGATCAAAGAATTTATGTCCTCTCAAGGCAATTGGCCAGCCAACTTTTCTGGTGGAGAGCTGTAGTTTCTTCAGTGTAGAATAGTTAAGTTCAGACTGAAGAATGGCTTTTGTAGATGAAACGCTGACGAATTGTTCTATAAACTAGTAGGAAGTTTAGCCCACTTTTGTGCAGGTATAAGACCCTTTTATATGGACGTACTACTGTTGTAAGAAAATAATATCAAGTATCTATTTCCTTCAATTACTAGTCGGGGTTCAATCCAGTTTACTGGCATCTTTTTATCCTAGTCTACAGATTTTGCATGCGTTGTCTGTGCTGTAAATCATTTTTTCCTTTGTCATGTGTTGCCTGTAAAATGGTCCTGCAGTTCAACGTGTTACAAATGTAGGTACCTTGTACTTGAAGAGGAGATGGAATACATTTTCCTGGCATCCACAAAATTGACATTGCTCATTGCGAGACCACCCTCTTTTCATGAGATTATCCTTGGTTATTCATAGAAATTATAAAGCACGGTGTTCAACTACATCGATTCAAACTATTACACACACACTACATCAAATTCATTACCCACACATACTACATCGATTCAAACTATTACACACACATACTACTTCAAACTATTACACACATGTACTACATCGATTCAAACTATTACACATTTTTAGTCGATGATAACTTCCTTCTACGCTCTCCATACTACAAATTCATTACCCACACATACCACGGCAATTCACTAGAGCTCTGTCTTCACTCGAGGGAAATCAGAACCACCAGCTCGTCCAAGCCCGGTCCCCCCACCGAAACTGTGTGCGCCGTCGCGAAATAGTGGTGGTCCTGTGCCATCGATCCTTCCAGGCCAACACTGCAGGCGACGAGGACGCTTTCTAGCAGCCTCTTCGGGGCCCTGAATGCCATGTACTGATTCTAGAACCTCCTCCAGGTGGATGATGACCGGGTGCTTCCAGCAAAGCTGTCGCCCTGCCCTGCTTGTAATCTGCACCTCGTACATCTTAGGAACGGCGTCAGGACATTTCAGCCACGCCTTTACCTCGATGACCCATCTGTCGCTCGGTGGCACGATTTCCACCAGCTCGCCGCCAAGGCTACTGACGACCTGCTTGAGGGCCTCCGGCTCCCAAGCATCCAATGGGAGGCCGTCAAAGCCGAGTTTGGAGAAGAAACGAAGCTGCCCCAAGCGATCGTCCCACCCATAGGCACGATGCCAACGCATGAAGCTCATTTTCTCCCTGCAGCACTCGAAAGAACGGGAAGAATGCAGAACACGCACGGTGTCTGAGCTGTGCTCGAACCGGATGAAAAAATCGAATGGTGGCACGCATACCTCAATGTTGACCTCATTTTGTCTGATCCCAAAACGAGACCTGAAAGCCGACATCAACTCTGCCGGCGACACGGCGGGACGGACGCCTAGCACGGTGGCCATGAGAGCGTGGTCGTCGAACTGGTGTGCCAAGGCTACCATGCCTGGGGTGTGCGGCAGCACGCAACTTCCCGAGGCCGGTCACCGGCCTGGATTGCCCGACGGGACGCGCTCCGTCGTGCGAGAAGGACTAGCCAGAGGTGAGATATTAGTCTGGGGACGCGAAGCTCCAATACGGCGGGCGATGCAACGGTGACATCTGTGAGCTTCGATTAGAGGCGTGGGAGGTTGACCGGACATGGCGGGGACGCAAATTAGAGCAAGTGCGACCTCCGATCTGAGACGAGCAGCCGGAGCTGAGCAAATGTTATGGGGAGGGGAGCAGGGGAGAAGACCAGAGCAGAGCAAAGAAATAGATCTGGTCCACTCAGGGATCTGGTCCACGCAGGGGTAAGCTAGTCCACGACCGCAAAAGATAACAGAGAATACTGACATGGCGAGCCAAGAAGAGTTGACCTAACGGTGGCATTTGAGTTCAACCGTTTTTCATCTGGTTCAAATGACCATTTGGCCGTTAGATTTGTATTCACCCCCATTTGGCCCTTCTGGACAATTGGCGAATCTACTATAGCCCCTCTGCGCGATTGGTGGCAACTCGGGTACCGCGGTGCGCTCACCCACCAAGTTTGGTACCGCAAACGAACATTCCCCATGCAATGGCATCTAGTGGATCCAGGTGGTTTATGAAAAGAACACACATGCAATGGCATCTAGTGGATCCATGTGGTTTAGGAATAGAACACACATGCAATGACATCTAGTGGATTGATACATTGCAAATGTATCTATAATTTTTGATGCTCCATGCTTGGTTTTATCCACTTTCTTGTGTTTTATCCACACTTTGGAGTACTTTTCATATGATTTCTTGGAATAACCTATTAACAAGAGCCACAGTGCCAGCTGCCTGTTTTCTGTTGTTTTTGGTTCCAGGAAAGTCAGAAATGAATATTCTCGGAATTGGACGGGACAAAAGCCAAAGTGCCTATTTTTCTAGAAGACTCCAGGAGCCAGAATACGAGACGGAGGAGGGCTAGGGGCTGGCCACACCCCCCCCAGGCGCGGGCTAGGCCTGGCCGCGCCAGGGCATGGTGTGGTGGCCCCAGGCACCCCCTCGGTCTTTCTCTTCGCCTATAAGAATCCTTCTAACCTAAAAAGGAACGTTTTTCCTCGGGGCGTTTTTCCATGAAAAAGTTCCGCCACGCCAATCAAGGGAGATTCGGGGAGATAGAAAGTCTCTGTTTCGGCACCCTGTCGGGACGCGGAAGTGCCCCCGGAGCCATCTCCATCGATCTCCACCATCATCTTCATCGACCATCCATGTTTCCCCCATCTATGAGTGAGTAATGCCCCACTGTAGGCTATGGGGATGGTAGGGATTGGATGAGATCGTTCATGTAATGGCATCAGATTCTTAGGGCATGGTGCCTAGTATCTTATATTAGTGCTTTATGAGTTTGTTGTGACTTGTTGTGCTTAAAGCTTGTCACTAGGGCCCGAGTGCCATGATTTCAGATCTGAACATGTTATTGATTCATTATGATAGTATTGTTTTGGGTCTTATCTGCAAGTTGTATACACACGTCGTTGTCCGGAACCTATGGCCCCGAAGTGACAGAAATCGGGATAACCGGAAGGGAAAGGCTTTGATGTGAGGATCACATGTGTTCACGGAGTGTTAATGCTTTGCTCTGGTGCTCTATTAAAAGGAGCACCTTAATTGCCAGTAGTTCCCTAGAGGCCCCGCTGCAAACGGGCTGGCAAGACAAAAGATGTTGTGTAAGTTCTCATTGCGAGCACGTATGACTATATATGGAACACATGCCTAGGATTATCTAGTACTTGGATGCTTTATCTTATTTATCTGCAATTGCCCTATGTTCTGATTGCTATGTGAATTGTCTTGTCCATGCAACGCCCGTCCATTCATCCCTATGCCTAATACCACTTTCGATACCATCTGATTTTGTTACTACTGTCTTTGCTTTACTACTGCTGCTACTCTGATATTCCTACTACAAAACTGTTGCTACTGATAAACTGCTATGAGCAAGATTGTTTCCAGGTGCAGCTGAATTGACAACTCGGTTGTTAAGGCTTATAAATATTCTTTGGCTCCCCTTGCGTCGAATCAATAAATTGGGTTTCACTTCCTCAAAATACTGCGATACACCCCTATACTTGTGGGTCATCAAGACTATTTTTAAGCGCTGTCGGGGAGCATAGCTTTATTTATCAAGTCCACTTGGATTCACTATTGTTCAAGCTAAGTTTATTTTCTCCTTGTTTGCTTGTTTCTTTATCAAAAAATACAAAAAAATGAGTTCCTACTCTAGTTGTTATTTTCGTTGGTCTGTTATTGTCTTGCTTTGTCATGCTTGTTGTCAATGGTTGGTTTCTTTGAAACTGAAGCTTATTGGCAAGGTGGGTTCACGGAAGATCAAAAATATTATTATAAGGAACACCGCTTGTCACAAAAAGGGAAGCACTTATGGGAACAAATTGATAGATTGTATACCATTGCTAGAAACGTGTGCTCTACTTATAATGTTACTTATTGCTGTGATGAATCTCGTTGCAGAAAGAGGTATAAACACCTCCCTTTTCAATGTTAGTATAATGATAATGATACCATATCTTCCTATGCTAAAGGAATTTATGACTTTTATGATGCGGAACAATTTGAAGAATTTATTGCTTGGAAGGGTGCTTTTGAACTTGCTAGTTTGCTTGAAAATATTGATGATTCACCTTATAAGTATGAGGTTTATGGTATACTTAAATTTTGCTTTGATAATTACAAGGATGAAAATGGATCTATTCTTGAGTATTTTAATAGATGCTCTACACAAATGGAAGAGACTAATGCCTTGCAGGATCCTATGGAAGAAGAAATTGATGAACCTAAAATCTCATTAGATGAAAAAGAGGAGGAGAGTGATGAACAAAAGGAGGAAGAATGGATTAGCTACCCATGCCTACCTTCTAATGAGAGTAACTCTTTATCCCTTACATTATTTGATTGTCCCCCTTGCTTACTAAAGAAGGATGAATGTTATGTTCCTGAGGATTCTTTTGAAGATGTTTATGATAAAGCTCTAGTCCTTGTAGATCATGAAGAGCATGCCTTTTGTGATAGTTATATTGTTGAGTTTATTCATGAGGCTACTGAAAATTATTATGAGAGAGGAAAATATGGTTGTAGAAGTTTTCATGGCATTGAAACACCTCTCTATGTGTTGAAAGTTTTGAAGTTACTCTTGTTTTATCTTCCTATGCTTGTCACTTTGTTCTTTGCGAATTTGTTTGCATACACGATTCCTATGCATAGGAAGTGGGTTAGACTTAAATGTGTTTTGAATTTGCTTCTTGATGCTCTCTTTTACTTCAACTCATATTTCTTATGAGAGCATCCTCTCAAAATTTTATGCCTGAAGATGATAATATGTCTATTATTCTTGGGAGACCTTTTCTTAAATACTGCAGGAGCTGTTATTAATTGTAATCAAGGGAAGGTGACCTTCAATGAACACATTGTCTATTTCCTCAAGAAGATTGAAATGACTTATGGTTTGAATTCAATTGAACATGTTGAGGGCATTCAAGTTGGAGAAATATATTGTCCCATACCAAGAGAAAAAATTGAAACTATTATGATTGGGAGCATTGCTATCAAGGTTGAGGTAACATAATCATTAGTGGAATACAAAGATTTGTCTCATATGAAATTGTTTTGGTAACAAGGCCTGATCAACCTTGTTAACAAAAGGATTTCATTGAACAAAACAATGTTTTCACCATGATTATCTCCGCTTACTTCTATTCTATCCATTTTAGTTTTTCCTTATGCCTAACTTAAAGGCGTTAAAGAAAAGTACTTATTGGGGGATAACCCAAAAGTTTTAGATGAGTCTTGGAAGTTATTACTTCAGTAGTAACCGCTCCTTATCCTTTTTATTTTCTTTTTGTGCCAAGAGTAACCTCTAATGAGAGAGAAGTAATGATTGGGAAAGTTGCTGTCCCGAAACAGATTTCTGTGCTTCACCGTAAAAAATCGTGAGAGAGATCTGTATGTCGGATTGAGCTGTAATGTTTTTTTCTTCTGCCCCAGGTTGTTACCAAACTTTCGTTAGTTCAACACTTTTTGATTTGAGCAACAGACGGTCTTCGAAAAAATTCGTCTTTACCTGCTGGTCTGTTTTGACAGATTTCTGCCATTTTCTGCATTTGCTTCTTGTGGGTTCCTTTTTGAGTTCTTTTGGGGAATTGAGCTTTTTGGGGGAAGTGCTACAGTAGCTAGTGTTTTAATGTAAGTTTATTGGTGTTAGAACTGAACCTTAAGATTTATTATCTTCGGTGCACTAATGTTGCTAATGAAGATTGTGTGAAGTTTTGTATGAAGGAAAATTTTCAGGTGTATGGAAGGAATGAGTAATGAGATGAATGATGGACTAAAGCTCAAGCTTGGGGATGCCATGCGTGTCACCCCAAGAAATATCCAAGAAGTACAAGCGTCAAAGCTTGGGGATTCCGAAGACATCCCCTTCTTCATCAATAAAAATCCCAGGTTTCTTCCAAACACTTCATTTTTATTGTTTCATGCACAGTTGTGTTGTTCTTGGAGCGTCTTCTTTTTCGTTTTTGTTTTGGTTTTTTGTTTGCTTTGTTTGCTTAGTTTTCTGAATAAATTGGTTGGACCCCCTCTTTCATACTTTGGTGTTTAAATAGGTTGGTTTGGTTTGGAAAAGAGTAGGAAAGCTCATGCTTAAGTGGTAAAGAGAGCTTGTTTTTGACTGTGGCCTATGCTTTGTCATGCCATGCTCGATATTGTTTTGGCTTTATGCTTAGTATTCTTTGCTGTAGCATGACTTGTTATAAACAATTGAGATTGCTTAATGTGCCTTGGATGAATCATGCGTTGTTTTAGCATATTAAAGCATAGTATAGTGGTATTTTCCTTTGATGCTTTATTTGGGTTGCTTGGCGCATGCTCACACCATGTTATGACTATCTCAAGTCACCATAAGCCTTTATGATCCTTTAGTTTTCAACTTGTAGTATCACTTTATGCTTTGATCAATGATGTTTTGTCGCTCTACATGATTATGTCCATTATTGCTCTCTCGTTTGTCGCTCCCTTACTATTGCTAGCCTTCACTTACACTGAGTATGTTTTACTCAAGTTTCCAACTCCTTAAACCAAATATTTCCAAAGTGTCCACCATACCTACCTATTAGCATCATTTGCTACTTCCGTGTATATTCAATATGCCTTGTTTTCTTCCGAATAAAATGTTTGCTTGTTATGAGAAAGTTAGTTAGTAAAGCTCTCATGAACTTGATGGCACACTTTATTTCCTGCACTTAATAAACCTGAACCATTGTGAACTCTCCATGAAAGTTATATGCTTGCTAATTATAGGCTGGGGATTAGCAGAACCGTGCTTTCATGGGGAACGCGTTCAACACTTGTAAATATATACCCAGTTGATACCTTGCTCTTTTGTTTGCGGATGTCATCGGTGTGAAATAAAAGGGGAGCTTGTAAGTCCATGGAGTTATGTATGTGTGTTAGAGAAACGCCTTGGCCGCTGGTCTAATCCATGCTGACATGGTGGAAACCTGTAGCGTAACCATAATGATATCTATGAAGCATTCTTCTTATAAAAAAAGAGAGATAGCCATTGAGAAAAAGAAAAAAAAGAGACTTATGAAAAGAGGAAAGAGAGAAAAAAGCACCATTTTACCATGGTAAATAAGAAGATTGCTGAGATACTCATTGTCTGCTTGCCTTGTCATTTAGATATGGGGATTCTTCTGTATCATCGGGCAAGGGGTACCCCGTTGGCGGTTCTCTATGATACGCACATACTTACGATGACAAGAACTTACTGGTAACTAAAGTTGAGTAGCATGAGGAGTGGCCCTCGTACTCAATGGACTTGGGATCTTCAGTTTATAGTCTATCAAGCATATAACTCAGATTGGACCTCACTTTCACCTTAACCACATTAAAGATGCTTATGACAGGGGCAATGAGAGCTCAAAGATAATGAGTACCATACTTTCAGCATTTGGAAGCCTTTCAAACTATGCAAAACCTTTTCTTTTACTTGTTGAGTCTCCACTTATTCTTTGAGCACTTTCTTGAGAGCATAATGGCCATTCTTAGTTCTATGTGCATTGTCCCAAGACTTGTTGATTGATGTATACCTTGATATTGCTTGTTTTAAACTATTTGTATCTAGTCACTCTTGTAAACTTTGAAGGTGTCCTATGCATTTATGTTTGCTACTCTATGAGGGACAAGCTGAATGCCATTATGCTATGTTTTCTTTATGTGAAACAAACAAACGTCTTGCAAAGCATTGTTATTTATGAATCTTTTGTTTGTGCCTTTTCATGTTGCATCATAGTTTCTTTATCTTATTGCTAGAACTTTGTCTTTCATGTTATGATTGAAGTGCTATGATCTCAGCTTTGAATGTTTACAAATACTTTGATCAAGTGTTTGATGGTGCATGTCACCTCAAAAATTATTCTTTTTTTTATCACTTACCTACTCGAGGACGAGCAGGAGTTAAGCTTGGGGATGTTGATACATTGCAAATGTATCTATAATTTTTGATGCTCCATGCTTGGTTTTATCCACTTTCTTGTGTTTTATCCACACTTTGGAGTACTTTTCATATGATTTCTTGGACTAACCTATTAACAAGAGCCACAGTGCCAGCTGCCTGTTTTCTGCTGTTTTTGGTTCCAGGAAAGTCAAAAAATGAATATTCACGGAATTGGACGGGACAAAAGCCAAAGTGCCTATTTTTCTAGAAGACTCTAGGAGCCAGAATATGCGACGGAGGAGGGCTAGGGGGTGGCCACACCCTCCCAGGCGCGGGCTGGGCCTGGCCGCGCCAGGGCATGGTGTGGTGGCCCCAGGCACCCCCTCGGCCTCCCTCTTTGCCTATAAGAATCCTTCTGACCTAAAAACTCCGGGGGGTTCGACGTTTTTCCACGAAAAGTTCCGCTGCGCCGCCGCCACCGAAGGGGAGACGGGGGACAGAAAGTCTCTGTTCCGGCACCCTGCTGGGACGGGTAAGTGCCCCCGGAGCCATCTCCATCAATCTCCACCATCATCTTCATCGACCATCCATGTTTCCCCCATATATGAGTGAGTAATCCCCCGCTGTAGGCTATGGGGATGGTAGGGATTGGATGAGATCGTTCATGTAATGGCATCAGATTGTTAGGGCATGGTGCCTGGTATCTTTTATTACTGCTTTATGACTTTTTTGCGACTTGTTGTGCTTAATGCTTGTCACTAGGGCCTGAGTGCCATGATTTCAGATCTGAACATGTTATTGATTCATTATGATAGTATTGATTTGGGTCTTATCTGCAAGTTGTATACACATGTCGTTGTCCGGAACCTATGGCCCCGAAGTGACAGAAATTGGGATAACCGGAAGGGAAAGGCTTTGATGTGAGGATCACATGTGTTCACGGAGTGTTAATGCTTTGCTCCGGTGCTCTATTAAAAGGAGCACCTTAATTGCTAGTAGTTACCTAGAGGTCCCACTGCAAACGGGATGGCAGGACAAAAGATGTTGTGCAAGTTCTCATTGCGAGCACGTATGACTATATATGGAGCACATGCCTAGGATTGTCTAGTACTTGGATGCTTTATCTTATTTATCTACAATTGCCCTATGTTCTGATTGCTATGTGAATTGTCTTGTCCATGCAACGCCGTCTATCCATCCCTATGCCTACCGCACTCGAATCCCACTCTCTACTGCTTTTGTTACTACTGTCTTTGCTTTAATACTGCTGCTACTCTGCTATTCCTACTACAAAACTGTTGCTACTGATAAACTGTTGTGAGCAAGATTGTTTCCAGGTGCAGCGAAATTGACAACTCAGTTGTTAAGGCTTATAAATATTCTTTGGCTCCCCTTGTGTCGAATCAATAAATTGGGTTTCACTTCCCTCGAAAATACTGCGATACACCCCCTATACTTGTGGGTCATCATGGATCCATGTGGTTTATGAAAAGAACACACATGCTGGAGTGGCGTCACTGCATGTGTTGTTTTCCAAAACCACACTAATACACGCAGACATCCAAGTAGGTGTGGTGATGCAACAACTTTCAAGATGGTGGTAGAATGCATGTTGTAGTTGAATCCCAGCATGCTGCTAGGATTCCTGGACATGGTTGGACACCACATGCTGGAGTGGTATCATTGCATGTGTTCCTTTCCTAAAACCACAATGATGTAGAATGATACACACACATCCAATGGCATCTAGTGGATCCATGTGGTTTAGGAATAGAACACACATGCAATGAACTCTATTGGATCCATGTGGTTTATGAAAAGAACACACATGTAGTTGCATATAGTGGATCCATGTGGTTTAGGAATAGAACACACATGCAATGACATCTGATGAATCCATGTGGTTTATGAAAAGAAAACACATGCAATGGCATCTAGTGGATCCATGTGGTTTATGAAAAGAACACACATGTAATGGCATCTAGTGGATCCATGTGGTTTAGGCACAGAACACACATGCAATGAACTCTAGTGGATCCATGTGGTTTATGAAAAGAACACACATACAATGAACTCTACTAGATCCATGTGGTTTATGAAAAGAACACACATGCAATGGCATATAGTGGATCCATGTGGTTTCTAAAAAAACACATGCAATGACATCTAGTGGATCCATGTGGTTTATGAAAAGAACACACATGCATCGTCATCTAGTGGATCCATGTGGTTTATTGAAAGAACACACATGCAATGGAATCTAGTGGATCCATGTGGTTTATGAATAGAACACACATGCAATGAACTCTGGTGGATCCATGTGGTTTATGAAAATAACACACATGCAACAACATCTAGTGGATCCATCTGGTTTATGAAAAGAACATACATGGAATGAACTCTAGTGGATCCATGTGGTTTATGAAAAGAACACACATGTAATGGCATCTAGTGGATCCATGTGGTTTAGGCATAGAACACACATGCAATGAACTCTAATGGATCCATGTGGTTTATGAAAAGAACACACATGCAATGAACTCTAGCGGATCCATGTGGTTGATGAAAATAACACACATGAAATGGAATCTAGTGGATCCACGTGGTTTATGAAAAGAATACACATGCAATGACATCTAATGGATCCATGTGGTTTATGAAAAGAACACACTCGCAATGACATCTAGTGGATCCATGTGGTTTTGGAATAGAACACACATGCAATGACATCTAGTGGATCCATGTGGTTTATGAAAAGAACACACATGCTGATGTGGTATCACTACATGTGTTCTTTTTCAAATCCACACAGATACACACAGACTTCCAAGTGGGTGTGGTGATGCAGCAACTTTCAAGATGGTGGTAGAATGCATGCTGCAGTTGAATCCCAGCATGCTGCTAGGATTCATGGACATGGTTGGGCACCACATGCTGGAGTGGCATCATTGCATGTGTTCTTTTCCTAAAACCAAAATGATGCACAAATATGCACACACACACACATCCAATGGCATCTAGTGGATCCATGTGGTTTTGGAATACAACACACATGCAATGAACTCTAGTGGATCCATGCGGTTTATGACAAGAACACACATGCAATGGCATCTAGTGGATCCATGTGGTATATGAAAATAACACACATGCAATGGAATCTAGAGGATCCATGTGGTTTATGAAAAGAACACACATGCAATGGTATCTAGTGGATCCATGTGGTTTATGAAAAGAACACACATGCAGCGTCATCTAGTAGATCCATGTGGTTTATGAAAAGAACACACATGCAATGGACTCTAGTGGATCCATGTGGTTTATGAATAGAACACACATGCAATGAACTCTGGTGGATCCATGTGGTTTATGAAAATAACACACATGCAATGGCATCTAGTGGATCCATCTGGTTTATGAAAAGAACACACATGCAATGAACTCTAGTGGATCCATGTGGTTTATGAAAAGAACACACATGTAATGGCATCTAGTGGATCCATGTGGTTTAGGCATAGAACACACATGCAATGAACTCTAATGGATCCATGTGGTTTATGAAAAGAACACACATGCAATGAACTCTAGCGGATCCATGTGGTTTATGAAAATAACACACATGAAATGGAATCTAGTGGATCCATATGGTTTATGAAAAGAATACACATGCAATGACATCTAATGGATCCATGTGGTTTATGAAAATAACACACTTGCAATGACATCTAGTGGATCCATGTGGTTTTGGAATAGAACACACATGCAATGACATCTAGTGGATCCATGTGGTTTATGAAAAGAACACACATGCTGATGTGGTATCACTACATGTGTTCTTTTTCAAAACCACACAAATACACACAAACATCCAAGTGGGTGTGGTGATGCAGCAACTTTCAAGATGGTGGTAGAATGCATGCTGCAGTTGAATCCCAGCATGCTGCTAGGATTCATGGACATGGTTCAGCACCACATGCTGGAGTGGCATCATTGCATGTGTTCTTTTCCTAAAACCAAAATTATGCACAAGTATACACACACACATCCAATGGCATCTCGTGGATCCATGTGGTTTAGGAATACAACATGCATGCAATGAACTCTAGTGGATCCATGCGGTTTATGACAAGAACACACATGTAATGTCATCTAGTGGATCCATGTGGTATATGAAAATAACACACATGCAATGGAATCTAGAGGATCCATGTGGTTTATGAAAAGAACACACATGCAATGGCATCTAGTGGATCCATGTGGTTTATGAAAAGAACACACATGCAATGGCATCTAGTGGATCCATGCGGTTTATGACAACAACACACATGCAATGGCATCTAGTGGATCCATGTGGTATATGAAAATAAAACACATGCAATGGAATCTAGAGGATCCATGTGGTTTATGAAAAGAACACACATGCAATGGCATCTAGTGGATCCATGTGGTTTATGAAAAGAACACACATGCAATGGCATCTAGTGGATCCATGTGGTTTATGAAAAGAACACACATGCAATGGCATCTAGTGGATCCATGTGGTATAGGAATAGAACACACATTGAATGGCATCTAGTGGATCCATGTGGTTTATGAAAAGAACACACATGCAATGGCATCTAGTGGATCCATGTGGTTTATGAAAAGAACACACATGCAATGGCATCTAGCGGATCCAGGTGGTTTATGAAAAGAACACACATGGAACAGCATCTAGTGGAT
Source organism: Avena insularis (assembly GCA_023614405.1). NCBI lineage: Eukaryota > Viridiplantae > Streptophyta > Magnoliopsida > Poales > Poaceae > Avena > Avena insularis. The sequence goes on from CM042696.1 coordinate 407,109,799, forward strand.
CCATGTGGTTTAGGAATAGAACACACATGCAATGACATCTAGTTGATCCATGTGGTTTATGAAAAGAACACACATGCTGGAGTGGCATCACTACATGTGTTTTTTCCAAAACCACACTGATACACGCAGACATCCAAGTGGGTGTGGTGATGCAACATCTTTCAAGATGGTGGTAGAATGCATGCTGTAGTTGAATCCCAGCATGCTGCTAGGATTCCTGGACATGGTTGGACACCACATGCTGGAGTGGCATCATTGCATGTGTTCCTTTGCTAAAACCACAATGATGCACACTGATACACACACATACAATGGCATCTAGTGGATCCATGTGGTTTAGGAATACAACACACATGCAATGAACTCTAGTGGATCCATGCGGTTTATGACAAGAACACACATGTAATGGCATCTAGTGGATCCATGTGGTTTATGAAAATAACACACATGCAATGGAATCTAGATGATCCATGTGGTTTATGAAAAGAACACACATGCAATGGCATCTAGTGGATCCATGTGGTTTATGAAAAGAACACACATGCAATGGCATCTAGTGGATCCATGTGGTATATGAAAATAACACACATGCAATGGAATCTAGAGGATCCATGTGGTTTATGAAAAGAACACACATGCAATGGCATCTAGTGGATCCATGTGGTTTATGAAAAGAACACACATGCAATGGCATCTAGTGGATCCATGTGGTTTATGAAAAGAACACACATGCAATGGCATCTAGTGGATCCATGTGGTATAGGAATAGAACACACATGGAATGGCATCTAGTGGATCCATGTGGTTTATGAAAAGAACACACAAGCAATGGCATCTAGTGGATCCATGTGGTTTATGAAAAGAACACACATGCAATGGCATCTAGCGGATCCAGGTGTTTTATGAAAAGAACACACATGGAACAACATCTAGTGGATGCATGTGGTTTAGGAATAGAACACACATGTAATGACATCTAGTTGATCCATGTGGTTTATGAAAAGAACACGCATGCTGGAGTGGCATCACTACATGTGTTTTTTCCAAAACCACACTGATACACGCAGACATCCAAGTGGGTGTGGTGATGCAACATCTTTCAAGATGGTGGTAGAATGCATGCTGTAGTTGAATCCCAGCATGCTGCTAGGATTCCTGCACATGGTTGGACACCACATGCTGGAGTGGCATCATTGCATGTGTTCCTTTCCTAAAACCACAATGATGCACACTGATACACACACACATCCAATGGCATCTAGTGGATCCATGTGGTTTAGGAATACAACACACATGCAATGAACTCTAGTGGATCCATGCGGTTTATGATAAGAACACACATGTAATGGCATCTAGTGGATCCATGTGGTTTATGAAAATAACACACATGCAATGGAATCTAGATGATCCATGTGGTTTATGAAAAGAACACACATGCAATGGCATCTAGTGGATCCATGTGGTTTATGAAAAGAACACACATGCAATGGCATCTAGTGGATCCATGTGGTTTATGAAAAGAACACACATGCAATGGCATCTAGTGGATCCATGTGGTTTAGGAATAGAACACATATGGAATGGCATCTAGTGTGTTATATCATTGATTATAAAGAGAGACTCAGTCACGCAAAATAATGTGTCCACAATTTGCAGGAGCCTATGGAAGAAGAAATTGCTGAATCTGAAAGCTCATTAGATGAAAAAGAGGAGGAGAGTGATGGACAAATGGAGGATGAATGTTATGTTCCTGTGGATTCTTTTGAAAAATCTACTATGGGTAAAACTTGTGATAATAATTATGCTCCTGTTATCTATGATAATCCTTTATTAGTGCCTAACTTCGAAATGCATGGTACTAAAGAGCTTTGCTTAGAAAATGTTTATGATAAAGCTCTAGATGATGGTCCTATATTGGTTGATAATATTAATTGTACTACTATTAAAAATGAGATTGGAGGGGTCTTGACCATATCTTGGAACCCCATACCTCTTGAGAATGATCCGTCACCTTGTTATAAATTTATTAAAAGTGGGTTTGAAGGTTTTAATCCCACTATTTTTGAGCTTGATAAAAATTATGCGTTTGTAGAACATGAAAAGCATGCTTTATGTGATAGTTATATTGTTGAGTTTATTCATGAGGCTACTTAAAATTATTAAGAGAGAGGAAAATATGGTTGTAGAAGTATTCATGGTACTGAATCACCTCTCTATATGCTAAAAGTTTTGAAGTTACTCTTGTTTTATCTTCCTATGCATGCCACTTTGTTTTTTGTGAATTTATGTGTGTACAAGATTCCTATGCATAGGAAGTGGGTTAGACTTAAATGTGTTTTGAATTTGCCTCTTTATGCTCACTTTTACTTCAATTCATATTTCTTATGGGAGCATCTTTTCAAGCTTTCTATGCCTAACTTAAAGGCGTTAAAGAATAGTACTTCTTGGGAGATAACCCCAAAAGTTTTAGATGAGTCTTGGAAGTTATTGTTTCAGTAATAACCTCTCCTTATCCTTTTATTTGCTTTTTGTGCCAAGAGTAACCTCTAATGAGAGAGAAGTAATGCTTGGGAAAGTTGCTGTCCCAAAACAGATTTTTTTGCTCCGCTGTAAAAATTCGTGTAAAATCTCTATACGTTGGTTTGAGCTGTAATTGTTTGTGCTTCTGCCCTAGGTTGTTATCCAACTTTCGTTAGTTTAACACTTTTCGATTTGAGCAACAAAAGGTCTTCGAAAAAATCGGTTTATATCTGCTGGTCTGTTTTGACAGATTTCTGTCATTATTTGCATTTGCTTCTTGTTGATTCCTTTTTGGGTTCTCTTTGGGAAATTGAGATTTTTTAGGGAAGTGCTAAAGTATCTTGTATTTGAATGGAAGTTTTACTTGTGTTGGAACTGAACCCAAAGACTTATTATCTTGAGTGCACTAACATTGCTAATGAAGATTGTGTGAAGTTTTATACGAAGGAAAAATTTCAGGTGTAAGGAAAGAATGATGTAATGAGATGAAGAATGGATAAAGGTCAATCTTGGGGATGCCACCCATGTCACCCCAAGAAATATCAAAGAAGTACAAGCGTCAAAGCTTGGGGATGCCCAAGACATCCCCTTCTTCATCAATAAAAATCTCAGGTTCTCCAAACACTTCATTTTTATTGCTTCATGCACAGTTATGTTGTTCTTGGAGCGTCTTAGTTTTTGTTTTTGGTTTTCGCTTGCTTGGTTTTCTTAGTTTGATTGAATAAATTGGTTGGACCCCCTCATTCATACATTACTTTTCAAATAAGATTGTTTTGGATTGGAAAAGAGTAGGAAAAGTTCATGCTTAAGTGGTAAATAAAGAGCTTGTTTTTGACTATGGCCTATGCTTTGTCATGTCATGCTTGATATTGTTTTGGCTTTATGCTTAGTGATTTTTTATATAGCATGACATGTTACAAACAATTGATATTTCTTAATGTGCCTTGAAAGAATCATGTGTTGTTTTAGCATATTAAAGCATAGTATTTCTCCTTTGATGCTTTATTTGTGTTGACTTGGCGCATTCTCACACAATGTTAAAACTATACCAAGTCACCATAGCCTTTATGATCCTTTAGTTTTCGACTTGTAGTATCACTTTGTTTTGTCCCTTTGCATGATTATGTCGATTATTCCTCTCTTAGTTTGTCGCTCCCAGTCTTTTGCTAGCCTCAATAACCAAGTATGAGTTCCACTCATGCATCCAACTCCAAATAAAACCAAGTTATTCCAAAGAGTCCACCATACCTACCTATTAGCATTTGCTATTCCAAGTATATTCATGTTTTTATCTACCTTCCGAATTAAACTTGTTATGAGAAAACTAGTGATTAAAGCTCTCACGAACTTGATGGCACACTTTACTTTTCTTGCCCCTAATAAACTTGAACCATTGTGTCATCTATGTTGTATATGCTTGCACTTATATGTTGGGGATTAGCATAACCATGCTGTCATGGGGAACGCTTTCAACATTGCACTTGTACATTGTACCCAATTGATATCATGTTCTTTTTTTATGGATGTTCGGTGTGAAATGAAAGGGGAGCTTGTAAGTCCATGGAGTTATGTATGTGTGTTAGAGAAATGCATGGGCCGCTGGTCTAATCCATGCCTAATCATGGTGGAAACCTGCAGCGTAACCATAATGAGCAATCTATGAAGCATTCTTCTTATAAAAAAGAGATAGAGATTGAGAAAAAGAGAAAAAAAGATGAGAAAAGAGGAAAGTGAGAAAAAGCACCATTTTCCCATGGTAAATAAGAAGATTGCTGAGATGCTCGTTGTCTGCTTTCCTTGTCATTTTGATATGGGGATTCTTCCGTATCATCGGGCAAGGGGTACCCCGTTGGCGGTTCTCTATGATACACATGTACTTACTATGACAAGAACTTACCGGTAACTAAACTTGAGTAGCATGAGGAGCGGCCCTCGTATTCAAGGGTCATGAGATTTCCAACTTATACTTTGTCAAGCATATACTCCATAGATTGTTCACTTTAACCTTAATCACTTCAAGATGCTTATGATAGGGCAATGAGAGCTGAAAGCTAATAAGTACCATAATTTTTGGAAGCTCTTTGTGAGACTTGAATCCCTGCTTCCTTCCATGAAGGCCTTTCTTTTACTTTTATGTTGAGTCTCCATCTTCTATCTTTATGCATCTATTGAGAGAGCATAGTGGCGATTCTTAGTTTAATGTGCATTGTCCCAAGACTTGTTGATTGATGCATAACTTTGATATTGCTTGTTCTTAAACTATTTGTATCTAGTCACCCTTATGAACTTTGAAGGTGTCTTATGCATTTATGTTTTGTTACTCTATGAGGGACAAGCTGAATACCATTCTCATTATGCTTTCTTTATGTGAAACAAAAACAAACGTTGATCAAGTTTGTTCCTTCATGAATACCATTCATCAATCTTTTGTTTGTGCCTTTTCATGTTACAACATAGTTGCTATGTCTTATTGTTAGAACTATATCTTTCATGCTATGTTAAAGTACTATGATCTCAGCTATCAATGTTTTACAAATACTTTGATCAAGTTTATGATGGTGCATGTCACCTCAAAAATTATTCTTTCTTTTTATCACTTACCTACTCGAGGACGAGCGGGAGTTAAGCTTGGGGATGTTGATACGTTGCAAACGTATCCATAATTTTTGATGTTCCATGTTTGTTTTATATCTACTTTCTTATGTTTTGTCCACAATTTGGAGTATTTTTATACACTTTCTCGGACTAACCTATTAACAAGATGCCACAATGCTAGCTGCCTGTTTTCTGCTTGTTTTGCTTCCAGGAAAGTCAGAAAATGAATATTCTCGGAATTGGACGGGACAAAAACCAAAGTCAATATTTCACCGAGGGGAACACGGAGCTAGAAGACAAGAGAGAGAGAGGGGACAGAGGCCAACCACACCACCTGGCTGCGTGGCCAGGCTTGGTCCGTGCCAAGGGGTGGTGTGGCCGCCTAGGGCACCCCCTCGGTCTCCCCTTTCACCTATAAGATGCCTATGATACAGAAACCCTAAGTACCTGATCAAAACTCCACGAAAGAGTCTGTAGCCGCTGTCATCTCCATCCCTAGATCGGGAGGGATCTGAAGCTCTTCCCGGCACCGTGCTGGAGGGGAGAATTCACCCTGGAGGCCTTCTTCATCACCATGACTGCCTCCGGTGTGATGCGTGAGTAGTTCATCCCTGGACTACGGGTCCATGTAGTAGCTAGATGGTTGGTTCTTCTCCTTTGTGCTACCATGTTTAAATCTTGTGAGATCCATTCATGATCAAGATCATCTATTTGTAATCATACATGTTGTGTTTGCGGGGATCCAATGGATATTGAGATGCTATTTCAGATTGATTATTGATTCTAACATGTCTTTGTTATTTGTGATCTTGCATGTTCTCCGTTGTTAGTAGCTATCTTGGCCGAGTAGATGCTAGCAACTCCAAGAGGGAGTATTTATGCTTGATAGTGGGTTCATGCCTCTAGTAATCTGGGTAAGTGACAGAAATCTCTAAGGTACTAGATGTGTTGTTGCTACTAGGGAGAAAACAACAATCCTTTGTTCATAGAACAATCATATTGTTTACTTTACACGAAATTCTTAATGCAATTACCTGTTTCTTGCAACTTAATACTGGAGGGGTTTCAGATGATAACCTGAAGGTGGATTATTAGTCATAGATGTAGTTGGATTACAATCTATGTATAATGTTGTAATGCCCAATCAAATCTCATAGGAGTCAAGATGATTAGTATATGCATGTCCGCTTTCTCGATGTTTGTCGATTGCCTCGCTGTAATTTGTTCACCCAACATGTCATCTATCTTAAGGAGAATCACCACTAGTGAACTATGGACCCCAGCCCTTTCTTTTACTATCAATCTACAATCTATTTACTATTTTCTATTACTTTCTGCAAGCTATTACTACCTTCCACACAATACATTTAATCCTTTGTTTTTAGCAGAACCGGTGAGATTGACAACCACACTGTAAGTTGGGGGAAAAGTTCTATGGTTGTGTTGTGCAGGATTCCAAGTTGGAAATAACACCTTGGAGGTGTTTCCTTGCTCCTAATGGTTCGATAACCTTGGTTTCATAACTAAGGGAAAACTTGCTGCTGTGCTCATCATACCTTCCTCTTGGGGTTCCCCAATGAGCTTGATATATTTTGGGCCATCACTTGGTTAGGGTTTATGTGTTGGGTTCGCATCATAGAAAACAAAAATTTCCTGCGATGGGAACTATACGCCAAGATCTATCTACTGGATACAAGCAACGGGTGGATATACATGCATAGAGAACTTACCCTCAAATACAACAAAGCTTTGTTAACAAGTTGGAACTCATGGATGATGTAGTCGAACGCTTGCTGGTCTGAAGATCATGTGGAAGTCCTAGCACCGCAAATCAGCAGCGCATCCATCCTCGCACACACGTTCAGGCCACCGAACAACCTCCACCTCCTCGCTCCAGCGAATCAGCAGAAGCAGGAACTCCTTCTACACGAAATGCCACCGGGAACATGTATCTCGCTAATCCGAGACCATGGGGGAATATATCTAGAGGGGGAGAGAGATCCTTCATGAGGAGGTGTGCTTTGTGAGGGAGGAGAGGGGGGCCTTTTATAGGAGAGGGGGGCTTCTCCCGTCCCCATGGCTGGCACCCAAGGGGCGGTGCCCCCAGCTCTTCCTCATTCATGTGGTGGAAGCTCCACTCACATAAACATGCCTCCACTCACACATCCACTCACATGCATTAAATTTCCACCAAATTTAATGCAACTCTCATTTAATAAAAATAATTTTTTATTTTATTCAGATTTTTTTAATTACTTTAATTTAAAAACATTCACATAAACCCCCCTGCAATATTTCAATATCACATGCAGAACCAATTTCAGAAATTTCACCCAAAACAATTCTGGTGTCCATTGAAATAATTCTAGTGCTTTGTAATTTTTTCGTCTAAAACATATAAGATCCAAATGGTGTTTGGCAACACTTAAGTATGTCACCCTACGGTTTGCGAATAATGCAGACATGATCGAGACTCCTCTCAGATCAATAATCAGAAGCGGGACCTGGAGATCCATTCTGACTCCTACACATTCAACGATGACTTCTGTGATCATGAGAACCTTTAACGCTAGTAACTTAATTCCTTTGTATCTTGATATATTACGTGTCCGAGATTTTCGATCATCGGTATCCAAATACCTAGTTTTATCTTGTTACCGACACGCACTTTTGTCTTGTTCCCGTGATATAACATTCTAGTGATCACATTACTTGCTTGCAAGCTATTCTCAATGTGATATCACCGAGAGGGCCTAGAGTATATCTATCCGTCATCGGGATGGAAAAATCCCACTCTTGACGTTTGATGTTATCAATATACTCTTCCGGTGTTAGTGATTTACATGATATCATGGTCTAAGGACTAGGATTACTTTTTATGATGTTATAGCAATATAAAATCAATGACTTTGATCATAATGCTATACTTTGGATGAATGTTCATCACACCATTTCACAAATGTTGTGACCTCATTATTAACGACATCCAATGCCCATGATCAGGAAACTTTGATCATCTTGTTAATCAACGACCTAGTTTAAAGAGAGGCATAACTAGGAACTTTCCATTTGTTTATTAAACACACATGTATTAATGTTTCCGTACTAATACAATTATATCATGCAAAATAAACATCTATGATATACTTGTAATCTACATAATAACAACTTTATTATTGCCTCTCAGGGCATATTCCCTTCAGTCTCCCACTTGCACTAGAGACAATAATCGAGTTATATAGTGATAAATCTAACACCCATGGAGTTCTGGTGTTGATCATGTTTTGCCCTAGGGAGAACTTTAGTCAACGGATCTGCAATATTGAGATCCATGTGTACTTTACAAATATTTATATCTCCATCCTTGACATACTCTCGGATGGAGTGAAACCGGCGCTTAATATGCTTGGAATTCTTGTGAGACCTTGGTTCCTTGGTGTTGGGTATGGCTCCATTGTTGTCACAATAGCTAACCATTGGGTCCAACGCACTAGGAACCACACCTAGTTCGGTTATGAACTCCTTCATCCAAACCGCTTCCTGCGCCGCTTTTGAAGTAGCAACATATTCTGCCTCCATCGTTGATCCAGCCACCACAGGTTGCTTGGAACTCCTCCAACTAATTGCTGCTCTGTTCAAGAGAAATACGTATCCGTATTGAGACTTAGAGTCATCCGGATCGGTGGCAAATCTAGCGTCGACATAACACTTAGCGATTAGCTCTTCTTCACCTCCTTATACAAGAAACTTATCCTTAGTTCTTCTTAAGTACTTAAGGATATTCTTGACCGCTATCCAGTGTTCCATATCTGGATCAGATTGGTACCTACTAGTTAAACTAATAGCATGTGCCACATCCGGTCTTGTACATATCATGGCTTACATTATAGATCCTATAGCCGAAGCATAGGGGATTTTATCCATTTTCTTCCGCCGTAGCCAAACTTTGAGTCTTACTCAATGTCTTGCTTTGCAACATAGGTAAGAACCCTTTCTTACTTCCGTCCATTTTAAACTTCTTTAAAATCTTATCAAGGTATGTACTTTGTGATAGCCCTATCAGGCGCCTTGATCTATCTCTATAGATCTTTATGCCTAATATGTATGACGCTTCACCTAGGTCCTTCATCGAAAATTTGCTATTTAGAAAATATTTAACACTGTTTAAAAGATCTATATCATTTCCAATCAATAATATGTCATCCACATATAATATTAGAAATGCCACATTGCTCCCACTCACTTTCTTATAAATACAAGCCTATCCATAAGTTTGGATAAATCCAAACTCTTTCATCACCTCATCAAAGCGGAGATTCCAACTCTGTGATGCTTGCTTCATTCCATAGATGGATCGCTGAAGCTTGCACACCTTGTCAACATCCTTAGGATTGACAAAACCCTTTGGTTGTATCATATACAACTCTTATTCAATATTACCATTGAGGAATGCAATTTTGACATCAATCTTCCATATATCATAATTGAAATAAGCAGCAATTGCTAACATAATCCTAACCGACTTTAGCATCGCTACGGGAGAGAATGTCTCGTCGCAGTAAACCCCTTGGATTTGTTGAAACCCCTTTGTGACAATTCGAGCTTTATAGAAGGTTATATTACCATCAGCATCCGTTTTTCTTTTGAAAATCCATTTATTCTCAACAGCCTTTTGGTCGTGAGGTAAGTCCACCAAGGTCCAAACCTGGTTTTCGTACATGGATGCCACCTCGGATTTCATGGCTTCTAGCCATTTGTTGGAATCCGGGCTCATCATCGCTTCTTCATAAATCACCGGGTCATCTTTCTGAAGGAAATATGCCCTGAGAGGCAATAATAAAGTTGTTATTATATATTCCTTATATATGATAGATGTTTATTTTACATGCTAGAATTGTATTGATCAGGAAACATCAATACATGTGTGTTTAATAAACAAAAAAGGTTCCTAGTTATGCCTCTCTTATAGACTAGCTTGTTGATTAACAAGATGATCAAGGTTTCCTGATCATGGACATTGGTGTTGTTAATAACAAGGTCACACCATTGGTGGAATGATGTGATGAACATTCATCCGAAGTATAGCATTACGATCAAGTCATTATGTTTATATTGCTATAACATCATACGAAGTAATCTTTATCCTTAGACCATGAGATCATGTTAATTGCTAACACCGGAAAAGTATCTTGATAACATCAAACGTCACACCGTAACAGGGTGACTATAAAGATGGGTTCAGTACTACGACGGTGTTATGTTGAGGCTGATGGATCAAGAGTGGAATTTGTCAATCCCGATGACGGATAGATATACTCTAGGCCCTCTCGGTGATATCACATTAAGATAGCTTGCAAGCAAGTGATGTGATCACTAGAATGTTATATCACGGGAACGAGAAAAGAGTGCATGTCGGTAACGAGATCAAACTAGGTATGGAGATACCGATGATCGAATATCGGACATGTAATATATCGAGAGACAAAGGGATTTAGTTACAAGAATTAAAGGTTCTCATGATCACAGAAGTCATCGTTGAATGTGTAGGAGTCAGTACGGATCTCTAGGTCCCGCTGCTAATTATTGATCGGAGAAGGGTCTCGATCATGTCTGCAATATTCGCGAACCGTAGGGTGGCACACTTAAGAGTTACCGGACACCATTTTGGAGCACATATGTTTCAGACGAAAGAATTGCAAAGCGCAGGAATTGTTTCAATAGAAACCGGAAATTGTTTCGGGTGAAATTAAAGAAAGTGGTTCTGCATGTGATATTGAAATATTGCATGGGGCTATATGTGAATGTTTGTTAATTAAATTAATTAACAAAATTCTGAATAAATTTAATAAAAGAGTTTTATTAAAGGAGAGAGCATTAAATTTGGAGAAATTTAATGCATTTAAAGTGGAGACTTTAAAAGGGAATGTGAAGAGGCATTTTAATATGGAGGGGTTACCACCACATGAATGGGGGAGGTGAGGGGTCACCCCCCATGCGCCGGCCATGGAGATAGGGGGAACCCCCTCCTACTATAAAAGACCACCCATTCCCTCCTTCATCCTCACACCTCCTTGTGAAGGATCTCTCTCCCCCTCTAGAATTATTCCCCCATGGTCTCGGGTTAGCGAGATATGTGTTCCCGGTGGCATTTCATCTGGAAGGAGTTGCTGCTTCCGCTGGATCGCTGGAGCGAGGAGGTGGAGGTTGTCCGGTGGCTTGGACGTGTGTGCGGGTACGGATGCGCTGCTGAGTTGCGGCGCTCGACTTCCTCACGATCTTGAGATCGGCAAGTGTACGACTACATCAACCACGAGTTCCTACTCGTTAACAAAACTCGTTGTCTTCGAGGGTAAGTTCTCGTGGGATGTATATCCACCCGTTGCTTTGTACCTAGTAGATAGATCTTGGCGTGTAGTTCACACTGTAGGAAATTTTTTGTTTTCTATGCTGTAGACCCAACAGTGGTATCAGAGCCTGATCTCTGCGTAGGTGCTTTGCACGGGTGGTACACATATGTTTATATGTGGGCGATGATGATCATGTTATTGCATCTTCTATGTATTTTGGATATTGGTGGCATAGTGGGATGAAGCAGCCCGGACCAACCTTACATGTCATCGTACATGAGACCGGTTCCACGACTGACATGCAACTTGTTTTGCATAAGTGGCTGGCGGGTGTCTGTCTCTCCTACTATAGTCAATATCTGATTTGCACTGACTTGCTAATAACTTAGTTATCCTCGTTGTGATTCATGTTCGTAGGTGAGAACGGTTCTATCTCCGAAAGCCCTAAGCCACGTAAAACTTGCAATTGATAAATTAGAGGCGTCTAGTTTAGATCTTTGCTGGGCTAGTGTATTGATATGGTATTGTTGTAAGTAGATGTATGATAGATACTCTTACAACACACTCAACGTGTAAGTTCCATTGACCTTGGCCTTACACACAAAGGAATGATAGAGATCATACCACGATGCAAGTGATAGAGATCAAATGCATGGACCATATCATCTCACTTTACACATTAGATGTTAGCATCTTATACTGCTAGTTTGGCGCTTTTGGTAGCATTATAAGATGATCCCTCATTTAGATATCAAGATAAAAATGTGTTCTTCCTTAAGTATGCACCGTTCTGTGGATCGTGTTTCGAGACATCACGTGATGATCGGGTGTACTCGAATCTACGCTTTCATAGGAACAGGTGTAAGACAGTTTTACACACGCGAATACTAAGGTTCTTACGTGGCGAGCCTAGCATGTAAAGACATGGCCTCGGAACACGGACCGAAAGGTTAAGCATGAGTCATATAGTTGATATGATGCCCATATAGATGCTCGCCTTTGAAGCTACATCAACTCACGTGATGATCGGACTTAGTTCATGTAATCACGAAAAGGACACGAGGGATGTCGTTTTTGAGTGGGAGTTCATTAGTAATTTGGATTAGTTGAACTCAATCTATCATAAACTTAGTCTAAATAAACTTTACAAATTCTGTTGTAGATGGCACCACCTGCTTTTAATTTCAATGTGTTCATGGAGAAAGAGAAACTTGCTGCGAATGGTAGCAACTTCACCAACTGGGCTATGAATCTGAGGATTCTCCTCACTGTTGCACAAAAGAAATATGTGCTAGATGCGCCGCTAGGCCCCCCACCAGCTCCTGATGCCCCTGACGAGGAAAAGAATATCTATGTGACTCGTTAGGAGGACCACAACTTAGTTCATTGCGGCATACTGTATGGGCTAGAGCCAGAACTTCGAAAGCGTTTAGAAAATGGCAATGCCTTTGATACCATGGGAGAACTGAAAATGATTTTAGATACCCATGTTGCCGTAGAGATTTATAATGCTACAGAAAAAGTTCTTTAGCTGCATGATGGAGGAAAACAGCTTCGTTAGTGAGCACGTACTCAAAATGTCTGGGTATGCTGATAAGCTTGTGTCCTTGGGAATAACGATTCCCATTGACTTAGGCATACATCGTGTTCTCCAATCTCTTCCACCTAGATACAAGAGCTTCCTGATGAACTATAATATGCAGGGCATGAAGAAGTCTCTTCCCGAGTTTCTGTCAATGCTTAAGACTGCAGAAGTGGAGATTAGGAAAGAACATCAAGTGCTGATGATCAATAGGACCACCGATTTCAAGAAAGACAAGAAAGACAAGAAAGGCAAGCACAAGGGAAAGAAGGTTGGCAAGTCTATTGCCATGCCTGAAAAGAAACCCCGAGCTGGCCCTAAGTCTGACACCGAGTGCTACTATTGTAAGGGGACTGGCCATTGGAAGAATCGCCTTTAAGTATTTGGCGGACAAGAAGTCCGACAAGGCAAACAAAGGTATATGTGATATACATGTTATTGATGTGTACTTGACTAGTACTCGCAGTAGCACCTGGGTATTTGATACGGGATCGGTTGCTAATATAGGTAACTCGATACAGGGGCTACGGAACAAGCGACAACTAGCAAGGGATGAGGTCAGGATGCGGGTCGGCAATGGATCAAAAGGTGATGTGATCGCCGTCGGGACGCTACCTCTCCATTTGCCATCGGGATTAGTTATAAACCTAAAATAATTGTTATTTAGTGCCTGCACTGAGCATGAACATTGTATCTAGATCGTGTTTGATGCAAAGTGGTCATTCCTTTAAATCTGAAAACAATGGTTGTTCGATTTATAAGAATGATATCTTTTATGGTCATGCACCTATGTTGAATGGTTTATTTCTGATAGATCTCGATAGTAATATTACACACATTCATAATGTTAATGCTAAAAAGATTAAACTTGATGATGATATGTCTACATATATGTGGTAATACAGTCTAGGTCATATTAACGTTAAACGCATGAAGAAACTCCATTCTGATGGACTTTTGGAATCACTTGATTTTGAATCATTTGATACATGTGAGCCATGCCTTATGGGCGAGATGACTAGAACGCCGTTTTCCGGTTCAATGGAACGGGCGATAGATCTATTGGAAATCATACATACTGATGTGTGTGCACCAATGAGTGTGTCGGCGTGAGGTGGATATCGTTATTTTGTTACTTTCACAGATGATTTGAGTAGATACGGGCATATCTATTTGATGAAGCACAAGTCTGAAACTTTTGAAAACTTCAAGGAATTTCATAATGAAGTGGAAAATCATCATAATAGAAAGAACAAATTTCTACGTTCTGACCGTGGAGGAGAGTATCTAAGTTACGAGTTTAGCACACACATGAAAGAGTGTGGAATAGTTCCACAACTCACGCATGCCGGAACACCACAACGTAATGGTGTGTCGGAACGTCGTAATCGTACCTTATTGGATATGGTTCGATCTATGATGTCTCTGACTGACTTGCCACTATCATTTTGGGGTTATGCACTGGAAACATCTGCATTCACTTTAAATGGGGCACCATCTAAATCCGTTGAAACGACACCGTATGAATTATGGTTTGGAAACAAACCTAAGCTGTCATTTCTTAATGTTTGGAGATGCGATGTTTATGTGAAGAAACTTCAACCAGATAAACTCGAACCCAAAGCGGAAAAATGCATCTTCATAGGATACCCTAAGGAAACAATTGGGTATACCTTCTATCACAGATCCGAGGGCAAGGTTTTTGTTGCCAAGAATGGATCCTTTCTTGAGAAGGAGTTTCTCGCGAAAGGTGTGAGTAGTCGGAAGGTAGAACTCGAAGAGGTTATTGAACCTTCTCTTCATGGAATGGTGAGTGCCGCAGCACCGGAAGTTGTTTCGGAGTTGACTTCACTTGATGAAGAGAGAGCTAATGATAATGATCATGAAACTCCGAAAGAGGACACTTCCGAACCTCGCAGTCAAGGTGACACGCAGCTCCCGAATCTGACGGCAATCGTCTTGTGAATTTCATCGTTGATGAAATGGATGACCCTGCGACGTATGAAGAAGCGATGATGAGCCCGGATTCCAACAAATGGCTAGAAGCCATGAAATCCGAGATGGAATCCATGTACGAGAACCAAGTTTGGAACATGGTGGACTTACCTCACGATCGAAAGGCCGTTGAGAATAAATGGATTTTCAAAAGAAAAACTGATGTTGATGGTAATGTGACCATCTATAAGGCTCGACTTGTCGCAAAGGGGTTTCGACAAATTCAAGAAGTTGACTATGATGAGACATTCTCACCCATAGCAATGCTTAAGTCAGTTAGGATTATGTTAGCAATTGCTGCATATTTCGATTATGAAATATGGCAGATGGATGTCAAAACTGCATTCCTCAATGGTAATATTGAAGAAGAGTTGTATATGATACAACCTAAGGGTTTTGTCGATCCTAAGGATGCTAATAAGGTATGCAAACTTCAGCGATCCATCTATGGACTGAAGCAAGCATCCCGGAGTTGGAATCTCCGCTGTGATGAGGTGATCAAAGAGTTTGGATTTGTCCAAACTTATGGAGAGGCTTGTATTTACAAGAAAGTGAGTGGGAGCAATGTGGCATTTCTGATATTATATGTGGATGACATATTATTGATTGGAAATGATATAGATCTTTTAAACAGTGTTAAAAGTTATCTAAACAGCAAATTTTTGATGAAAGACCTTGGTGAAGCGTCATATATATTAGGCATTAAAATCTATAGAGATAGATCAAGGCGCCTAATTGGGCTATCATAGAGTACATACCTTGATAAGATATTAAAGAAGTTTAATATGGACGAAAGTAAGAAGGGGTTCTTACCTATGTTGCAAGGCAAGACATTGAGTAAGACTCAAAGTCCGGCTACGGCGGAAGAAAGAGAGATCATGGATAAGATCCCCTATGCCTCGGCCATAGGCTGTATTATGTATGCCATGCGATGTACAAGACCGGATGTGGCACATGCTATTAGTTTGACTAGTAGGTACCAATCTGATCCAGGTTCGGAACACTGGATAGCGGTAAAGAACATCCTCAAGTACTTGAGAAGAACTAAGGATATGTTTCTTATATATGGAGGTGAAGAAGAGCTAGTCGCTAAGTGTTATGTCGATGCTAGCTTTAACACCGATCCGGATGACTCTAAGTCTCAATCCGGATACGTATTTATCTTGAACGGAGCAGCAGTTAGTTGGAGGAGTTCCAAACAACATGTGGTGGTTGGATCAACGACAGAGGCGGAATATGTTGCTGCTTCAGAAGCGGCGCAGGAGGCGGTTTGGATGAAAGAGTTCATTACAGAACTAGGTGTTGTTCCCAGTGTGTTGGACCCAATGGTGATCTATTGTGACAAAAATGGAGCCCTAGCCAACACAAAGGAACCGAGGTCTCACAAGAATTCCAAGCATATTAAGCGCCGGTTTCACTCCATCTGCGAGCATGTCAAGGATGGAGATATAAAGATTTGTAAAGTACACACGGACCTAAATGTAGCAGATTCGTTGACTAAAGTTCTCCCTAGGGCAAAACATGATCAACACCAGAACTCCATGGGTGTTATATTTATCACTATATGAACTAGATTATTGTCTCTAGTGCAAGTGGGAGACTGAAGGAAATATGCCCTGAGAGGCAATAATAAAGTTGTTATTATATATTCCTTATATATGATAGATGTTTATTTTACATGCTCGAATTGTATTGATCAGGAAACATCAATACATGTGTGTTTAATAAACAAAAAGGGTTCCTAGTCATGCCTCTCTTATAGACTAGCTTGTTCATTAACAAGATGATCAAGGTTTCCTGATCATGGACATTGGATGTTGTTAATTACAAGGTCACACCATTGGTGGAATGATGTGATGAACATTCATCCAAAGTATAGCATTACAATCAAGTCATTATGTTTATATTTCTATAACATCATACGAAGTAATCTTTATCCTTAGACCATGAGATCATGTTAATTGCTAACACCGGAAGAGTATCTTGATAACATCAAACGTCACACTGTAACAGGGTGACTATAAAGATGGGTTCAGTACTACGAAGGTGTTATGTTGAGGCTCATGGATCAAGAGTGGAATTTGTCAATCCCGATGATGGTTAGATATACTCTGGGCCCTCTCGGTGATATCACATTAAGATAGCTTGCAAGCAAGTGATGTGATCACTAGAATGTTATATCACGGGAACAAGAAAAGAGTGCATGTCGGTAACGAGATCAAACTAGGTATGGAGATACCGATGATCGAATCTTGGACATGTAATATATCGAGAGACAAAGGGATTTAGTTACAAGCGTTAAAGGTTCTCACGATCACAGAAGTCATCGTTGAATGTGTAGGAGTCAATACGGATCTCTGTGTCCTGGCTGCTGATTATTGATCGGAGAAGGGTCTCGATCATGTCTGCATTATTCACGAACCATAGGGTGGCACACTTAAGAGTTACGGGACACCATTTTGGAGCACATATGTTTTAGACGAAAGAACTGCAAAGCGCAGGAATTGTTTCAATAGAAACCGGAAATTGTTTCGGGTGAAATTGCAGAAAGTGGTTCTGCATGTGATATTGAAATATTGCAAGGGGCTATATGTGAATGTTGTTTAATTAAAGTAATTAACAAAATTCTGAATAAATTTAAGAAAAGAGTTTTATTAAATGAGAGAGCATTAAATTTGGAGAAATTTAATGCATTTAAAGTGGAGACTTTAAAAGAGAATGTGAAGAGGCATTTTAATGTGGAGGGGTTACCACCACATGAATGGGGGAGGTTAGGGGTCACCCCCCATGCGTCGGCCATGGAGAGAGGGGGCACCCCCTCCTCCTATAAAAGTCCACCCATTACCTCCTTCATCCTCACACCTCCTTGTGAAGGATCTCTCTCCCCCTCTAGAATTATTCCCCCATGGTCTCGGATTAGCGAGATACATGTTCCCGGTGGCATTTCGTCTGGAAGGAGTTGCTGCTTCCGCTGGATCGCTGGAGCGAGGAGGTGGAGGTTGTCCGGTGGATTGAACGTGTGTGCGAGTACGGATGCACTGCTGATTTGCGGCGCTCGGACTTCCTCATGATCTTGAGATCGGCAAGTGTATGACTACATCAACCACGAGTTCCTACTCGTTAACAAAACTCGTTATCTTCGAGGGTAATTTATCGTGGGATGTATATCCACCCGTTGCTTTGTACCTAGTAGATAGATATTGGCGTGTAGTTCACACCTTAGGAATTTTTTTGTTTTCTATGCTGCGGACACAACACTTTCATCAACCATGAAATTCATAACAGGATTTCCGTATAATTCAGGAGCTGCACATGTCCTGCTTGACCTGTGAGGTTCGGTAGTGTCCTCTTTCGGAGCTTCATGATCATTATCATTAGTTCCCTCTTGATTCGAAGTTAACTCCGGAAAAATTTCCAGCGCTGCTCTACTCGCCGTTGTATGAAGAGAAGGTTCAATAACCTCTTCGAGTTCTACCTTCCGACTACACACACCTTTCGTAAGAAACTCTTTCTCTAGAAAGGATCCATTCTTGGCAATGAAAACCTCGCCCTCGGATCTGTGATAGAAGGAATACCCAATTGTTTCCTTAGGGTATCCTATGAAGACGCATTTTTTCCGTTTGGGTTCGAGTTTATCCGGTTTAAGTTTCTTCACATAAACATCGCAACCCCAAACTTTAAGAAATGGCAGCTTGGGTTTGTTTCCAAACCACAATTCATACGGTGTCTTTTCAACGGATTTAGATGGTGCCTGATTTAAAGTGAATGTAGTAGTTTCTAGTGCATAACCCCAAAATGACAGTGGTAAGTCAGTCAGAGACATCATAGATCGAACCATATCTAATAAAGTACGAGTACGACGTTCCGACACACCATTACATTGTGGTGTTCTGGCAGGTGTGAGTTGTGAAACTATTCCACACTCTTTCATATGTGTGCTAAACTCGTAACTTAGATACTCACCTCCAGGGTCAGACCGTAGAAATTTGATCTTTCTATTACAATGATTTTCCATTTCATTCTGAAATTCCTTGAACTTTTCAAAGGTTTCAGATTTGTGTTTCATCAAATAGATATACCCGTATCTACTCAAATCATCCGTGAAAGTAACAAAATAATGATAACCACCTTGCACTGACACACTCATTGGACCTCATACATCAGTATGTATGATTTCCAATAAATCTGTCGCCCATTCCATTGAACCAGAAAACGGCGTTCTAGTCATCTTGGCCATAAGGCATGGCTCACATGTATCAAATGATTCAAAGTCAAGTGATTCCAAAATTCCATCAGAATGGAGTTTCTTCATGCGTTTAACACCAATATGACATATACGGCAGTGCCACATGTATGCAGATATATCATCATCAAGTTTAATCCTTTTAGCATCAACATTATGAATATGTGTAACACTATTATCGAGATCCAACATAAATAAACCATTCATCACAGGTGCATGAACATAAAAGATATTATTCATATAAATCAAACAACCATTATTTTCAAATTTAAACGAATAACTACATCACATTAAACAAGTTCTAGATATAATGTTCATGCTTAGTGTAGGCACCAAATAACAATTATTTAAGTTTATAAGTAATCTCGACGGTGGGTGGAGAGGCATCGTTCCGACGGTGATCACATCAACTCTTGATCCATTGCCGACATGCATCCCGACCTCATCCCTTGCTAGTTGTCGCTTGTTCCACAACCCCTGATCCGAGTTACATAATATTAGCAACCGATCTAGTATCAAATCCCAGGTGCTACTGCGAGTACTAGTCAAGTACACATCAATAACATGTATATCATATATACCTTTGTTTTCCTAGCCGGCCTTCTTGTCTGCCAAGTACTTGGGGCAGTTGCACTTCCAATGGCCGGTCCCCTTGCAATAGTAGCACTTGGTATCAGACTTAGGGCCAGCTCGATATTTCTTTTCAGGTGCGGCAACAGATTTTCTGCCCTTCTTTCACTTTTTCTTACCCTTCTTGTCTTTCTTGAAACCAGTGGTCTTATTGATCATCAACACTTGATGTTCTTTCTTGATCTCCACCTCTGTAGTCTTAAGCATTGACAGAAGATCAGGGAGAGACTTCTTCATGCCCTATATATTGTAGCTCATCATGAAGCTCTTGATGATAGGTGGGAGAGATTGGAGAACATGATGTATGCCTAAGTCAATGAGAATCGTTATTCCCAAGGACACAAGCCTATCAGCGTACCCAGATATTTTGAGTACGTGCTTGCTAACCGAGTTGTTCTCTTCCATCATGCAGCTAAAGAACTTTTCAGAAGCATTATAACTCTCTATGACAACATGGGTATCAAAAATCATTTTCAAGTCACCCATGGTATCAAAGGAATTGCCATTTTCAAAACGCTTCGAAGTTCGTACTCTAGCCCATACAGTATGCCGCAATTAACTAATTTGTGGTCCTCCTGACGAGTCAGATAGACATTCTTTTCCTCGTCACGGGCATTAGGAGCTGGTGGGGGGCCTAGCAGCACTTCTAGCACATACAGCTTGTGTGCAGCATTGAGGAGAATCCTCAAATTCATGGCCCAGTCGATAAACTTGCTATTATTCGTTACAAGTTTCTCTTTCTCAATGAACACATTGATTTAAAAGCAGGTGGTGCCATCTACACCAGAATTTGTAAATATTAGACTAAGTTTATGATAGGTCGAGTTCAACTAATCCAAATTACAAATGAACTCCCACTCAAAAACAACATCCCTCGTGTCTTTTTGGTGATTACATGAACCAAATCCACTACACCAAGTCAGATCATCACGTGATTTGGTGCAATTTCAAAGGCGAGCATCAATATGGGCATCATATAAACTATATGACTCATGCTTAACCTTTCAGTCCGTGTTCCGAGGCCATGTATGTACATGCTAGGCTTGCCAAGTAAGAACCTTAGTACTCACATGTGTAAAACTGTCTTACACCCGAAATATGATCGTGGGTTCAAGTACATCCGATCATCACATGATGTCTTGAAGCGGCGAAACATAAATGGTGCATATTTAAGGAAGAACACATTTTTATCTTGATATCTAAATGAGGGATCATCTTATAATGCTACTAAAAACACCAAATTAGCAATATAAGATGCAAACATCATATATGTAAAGTGGAATGATATGGTCCATGCATTTGATCACCATCATGTGCATCATGGTATGATCTCTATCATTCCTTTGTGTGTAAGGCCAAGGTCTATGGAACTTACATGTTAAGTGTGTTGTAAGGGTATCTACTATACATCAACTTACAACATTACCATATCATGACACTAGCCTAGCAACAATCTAAACCAGACGCCTCTAATTTTTCCATTGCAAGTTTTACGTGGCTTAGGGCTTTCAGAGATAGAACCGGTCTTACCTATGAACATGGAACCACAAAGATGATAACTAAGTTATTATCAACTTGTTGTAAATCAGATATTGACTATAGTAGGAGAGACAGACACCTGCTAGCCAGTTATGCAAAACTAGTTACATGTCAGTCGTGGAACCGGTCTCATGTGCGAGGACATGTAAAGTTGGTACGGGCCGCTTCATCTCACTATGCCACCAAAATCCAAAATACATGAAACAAGAAAGAGCATGATCATCATAGCCCACGTATAAACACATGTGTACTACCCGTGCAAAGCACCTATGCATAGATCAGGCTTTGATACCACTGTTGGGTTCGCAGCATAGAAAACAAAAAATTCCTACGATGGGAACTATACGCCAAGATCTATCTACTAGATACAAGCAAAGGTTGGATATACATCCATAGAGAACTTACCCTTGAAGACAACAAAGCTTTGTTAACAAGTTGGAACTCGTGGATTATGTAGTCAAACGCTTGCCGATCTCAAGATCGTGTGGAAGTCCTAGCGCCGCAAATCAGCAGCGCATTCATCCTCGCACACACGTTTAGGCCACCAAACAACCCCCACCTCCTCACTCCAGCAAATCAACGGAAGAAGCAACTTCTTCCAGATGAAATGCCACCGGGAACATGTATCTCGCTAATCCGAGACCATGGGGGATTATATCTAGAGGGGGAGAGATCCTTCACAAGGAGGTGTGCTTTGTTAGGGAGGAGAGGGGGCCTTTTATAGGAGAGGGGGCTTCTGCCCTCCCCATGGCCGATGCCCAAGGGGGGTTCCCCCACCTCTTCCTCATTCATGTGGTGGAAGCTCCACTCACATAAACATGCCTCCACTCACACATCCACTCACATGCATTAAATTTCCACCAAATTTAATGCAACTTTCATTTAATAAAACTATTTTATTTATTTTATTTCAGGATTTTGTTAATTACTTTAATTAACAAACATTCACATAAAACCCCCTGCAATATTTTAATATCACATGCAGAACCAATTTCAGCAATTTCACCCAAAACAATACCGGTGTCCATTGAAATAATTCCAACGCTTTGCAATTCTTTCGTCTGAAAAATATATGCTCCAAATGGTGTTTGTCAACCCTTAAGTGTGTCACCCTACGGTTCGTGAATAATGCAGACATGATCGAGACTCCTGTCAGATCAATAATCAGAAGCGGGACTTGGAGATCCATTCTGACTCCTGCACGTTCAACGATGACTTCTATGATCGTGAGAACCTTTAACGCTAGTAACTTAATCCCCTTGTCTCGCGATATATTACATGTACGAGATTCGATCATCAGTATCCAAATACCTAGTTTGATCTCGTTACCGACATGCACTCTTTTCTCGTTCCCATGATATAACATTCTAGTGATCACATCACTTGCTTGCAAGATATTCTCAATGTGATATCACTGAGAGGGCACAGAATATATCTATCCGTCATCCGGATGGAAAAATCCCACTCTTGATCCATGAGACTCTGCATAACACCTTCGTAGCACTGAACCCATCTTTATAGTCACCCTTTTACGATATGACGTTTGATGTTATCAAGATACTCTTTCGGTGTTACTGATTTACATGATCTCATGGTCTAAGGACTAGGATTACTTCGTATGATGTTATAGAAATATAAACTAAATGACTTTGATCGTAATGCTATACTTCGGATGAATGTTCATCACACCATTTCACAAATATTGTGACCTTGTTATTAACGACATCCAATGTCCATGATTAGGAAACTTTGATCATCTTGTTAATCAACAAGCTAGTTTAAAGAGAGGCATAACTAGAACTTTCCATTTGTTTATCAAACACACATGTATTAACGTTTCTGTATTAATACAATTATAGCATGCAAAATAAACATTTATCATATACTTTGAATATACATAATAACAACTTTATTGTTGCCTCTCAGGGCATATTCCATTCATTATGGCTGAGGGTTTAGGGCTTTAGGGTTTAGGTTTTAGGGGTTCTTTAGGATTTAGGGAAGTTTTGATATTGCTCAGGATTTATGCTTATATTCGTCAAATAGTATGGTGTTACCCAATTTAACAAAATTATCTTAAATTTTGATCTATAAGTACATGCTATGTGCTTGGTAAGGGTTTAGGGTTTAGGGTTATAGGGTTTAGGGGTTTCGGATTTGGGATTTAGGGGTTTAGGGTTTAGGGTTTCGGGAATTTTCAATAATTTTCAAGCTTTATTCTTATATTTGTGGAATAGAATGGTGTTGCCCAATTTAATGAAAGTATCTCAAATTTTGATCTATAAGTGCAGTATAGCAGCTTGCTTCGGGTTTAGGGGTTTTGAGTTTATGGTTTAGGATTTCGTGAATTCCCAATAATATGTTCAGAATTTATGGTTATATATATTCATGGAATAGAATGGTGTTACCACAATTTAATGAAAGTATCTCAAAATTTGGTCCACAAGTCGATGATACCCTTCTTGGTCATATTTTTTGTTAAATACAATTGAAGGTACCCAAGTACTAAAACAAGGGAGAAACACTAAGAGTTCCATGAGATTTAGGCGTTATTTGGTTGGGCTCTAATTCTGGCTTTTGATTTTTGGTTCATAAAGCGAGGAACGTGTTTTTGGCTTTGTTTTTTAGCTTTTACTATGACATAGTTGAATGATGGTATAAGCCAAAAGAGAAAATCTAAATTGGATTATAAAATAAAGCTAAAATCAATAGATAAGCTTAACCAAACAACCCCTCATCTTCTTGATATGAATGCTAATAATGCAGCCTAATTTGGGACCTTTTGAAAGAAAAATCCAAATAAAAAAATATATAAATTGAAGCAATGTCTTTCTTTCGCAGAGTATTTTGTTATGTGCACTGCCTAGTTTCCATGAAAAAGTATGCTAAAATTTGACAACTTTCGAAGAAACCCGTTTCACAATACGGCTTACCATGTATGAACATTCTTGGCTTTCAAACGAGTTGAAAAAGGTCATGGCAATATGTTTGCCATAGTTTATGATAACGTGTCCATGTTTGGTAGATAGGTGCATAACTGCATATTGGCATTCCAAATTCGAAGTAAATTTAAATTGTCCAAGTGACAACAATGCTTCCTTTGTGAAGCAACTACAAAGACTATATGTGGTTCAAAATCTCACCACACCAATTTTCTCACAAAGTATAATTTTTTACGGATAATGCCCAAGTTTCATAAACTTTCAAGCTTCCGAGCCAGGTTCGATGATTTTAACGATTTTATCTTGGTTTTAGCGAAAAATGTTCGAATTTTGACCAATAAGCAATGGGAATCTCTACCTCCCGTAATTCTGGCTCACTGACATGTGGGTCACTTGCACGGTGGGTCCAAAAAGTTATTGTATGTTGGAGTGGGCGGGCAGGTAAATATTGTAGAAGGTGTTGGAAATATGCCCTAGAGACAAATAATAATAAGGATTATTATCATATTTCATAAAGTTTATGATTAAGTTTTATATCATGCGCTATAACTGTATTGAAAGGAAACATCAATACACGTGTGATATATAAACAACTAAGGGGTTCCTAGTGAAACTCTAGTCACAGGTTCATTGGTCAACAGATGATCAAGGTTTCCTGATCATCTAGCATTTATGCCAATTGGAAATGGAGTAAACTCATTCGGAGAATGAGATGATGAACCAATACCCAACCTAAACATCGTGACTCGATCATGTCACGAAGTTCAAGTTACGATGATTAGAATGGATATTCGTAGACTATTCCTTAGTCCGTGAGGCTATATCAATCACTATCTCCCGAGAGTGATTAGATAGCATCAAGCGTCACTTGGTAACACAGTGATTATAAAGGTGTGTTCAGGTACTCGGAGGAATCGTAGAGGCAATATATGTTAAGAGCGGGATTTGTCCGTCCTACTCAAGGGCCCACTCGGAGAAGTTATATCCAATAGCTACACAACATGTGATTTGATCACAGGGATATCACTTGTCAGAACAATTCAACTAGTATTGTTTAGTAATGAGATTGAACATGACATGCTGATGTCATTGATCAAATCTCAGGAAATGCAAGTATCGAGAGACAAAAGGAATAAGACATGACTGTCTCGGTTCAAACGACGAAAGATCTTCGTGGAATGCATAGGGGTCACATGATCATCCAGGTCCCTCTGTTGATCATTGGTCTGGGAGTGTCCCGACCATGTACGGAGTGTTCCCGAACCATGGGGTATCACGCTTAAGGGCTTGATGATGCTTAGAGAGTGTTTACAGGATTGGTAGAATCACCGAAGAAGAGAAGAGAGAAAACCGGAAGGGTTTTGGTAAGTCCGGAGGATGTTCGGAGTGGAGATGGAAGGTGTTACATAACCACAGAGATTGAATAATATGTGAATGAATGTTAAATATTGATTTAATCATTTATTCATAATTATTTAATAAAAGATAAAATTAATTAAAAGGTCAAAAGGCTTAGTTGGCCAATTCCGGAGGGATACGGGCCCATGAGGGAAAGGTAAGAGGAGAGAAGGGGAAGGTGGTGGCCGGCTGGGCCAAGCCCCCCCCCCCCACGTGGGGCCCACTAGGGATGGCCGACGGCGCCTCCCCTATGAGAATATCATTTTGCGGCCCGAAAGTTGAGGCGTCTAGGCAACGCGGTACCCAAGTTGCTTGCAATCAGCTGCGTTGCCCAAAGTTGGCGCCAAATACTCAGAGGGTCTTTTTCGGCACGAATTCAACTTTATGTTTCAACACAAAATATCAGGCTAACGCCCGTCAAGTTGGGCCCCCTGTCAGTTTTTGCCGTTGTGTCACTGCCGTCGTGGCTACCATGTAGGCTTGTAGCACTGACGCATGCATACTTTACACGTCTTCTTCTTCCTCGGGGCGGCAATCTGTGGTCGCGGCCATGGCGCAGAGCTAGGATGTGGACGAACCTTCTCGGCCCAGCTCTCCTCCCCGTCCCGAATCGGAGCTTGCCCTCACCATGGCCGCACCCATGGCACGGCGTGGGGCCAAGAATTCATTCCCGGGTGAGATCTGTCACCAAGCCGACCATGCTCGGTCCTGTTGTTCTCCTCCACAATCTGAGCTTGCCGTCGTCGTGGTCGCAGATGCACCAGCCATGGCGCCTTCCTCTCCGAACCCCAAAGCCACATCCGCCTAGTTCGGCACAACGCTAACAAGGTGAAAATGCATCAAGTTTTCTTCTTGTGATTGTAGAAAAACATGTATGTACCGTGTCCGTATCATACTCTAACAATGTACACATATGTTGTTTACTAGATTTTCATTTAAAATTATTAGCTCCGTGATGAAGAAACATAGGGAACCTAAATGGAACGACGATGAAGACCATGTTCTGTACTTTGCATTGCATCAACAAGTGCTCGCCGATGAAGCATGTTACCAAGAGAGTGGAGTTCATCAGCCATTGCCAAAAATACGTGGACAAATCTATGAGCGATTCAATGCAAATACGTGCAGAAAAGCTAGATCCATGTCATCAATCATCAATAGGTGGCACATTCTAGTGATGCATTCAAAATGCGTACACCATGTATCATTTACTTGAAGTGGTTGTTATCCTGAGAAAAAATGCCTAGTATGCACATTACCTTTGTCCGTTCTATGCTGCAATTCTGCTGTTATGGGCATGGAAAGAAAAGCTGGGCTTCACTGAATATTACGCAGTTAGGCCTAACTTAATTTACACAAATAAGCACAGCTTAGTCTTTACACAAATAAGCGTAACTAAAGATAATGATAAAGACCAATGGTTCATCGGATCTGCCAATATGAGCACTAGGTCCCTAGAGCTGGTGGTATCATTGGAACGAACCAGAATGCTGCATTTGGCCGTCTTTCATTATCCATCGAATCGTACGACCCCATTGATGAGCCAATTGTAGGCCCCCTCACCCCAACGTGGATTCGGCTCCAGGTCGGATCTGGAGTGTCAATAGGATAAGCTCGTGAGTGTGCAGCAAACACATAGTCTGCTATCAATACTAGAAGTGCTGGCACCTCAGCAACAACACCAGCATGTTCTTCCTGGAATCCGGCAGCAGCCTCAACAGGTATTTCGTCAGCTTCACCAGCAGCAGCCTCAGCAGGTATTTTGTCAGCTTCACCAGTAGCAGCATTAGCAAGTATTTTGTCAGCTTCATCAGCAGCAGCATCACCAAGTATTTTGCCAGCTTCACCAGGAGCAGTAGTAGCTAGTTCTTCGTCAGGTCCACCTCCACCAGCATCAAGAGCCAGGGCTGCCTGAGCAATTACAGGTTCAACAGCTCCAGGGGCTCCGATAAAGAAAGGGTAGTTGATCCCAAGAAACACAGATTGTCCCTTCAGATTGTCGACTCTGCTCCAGACTTGCTCTATTGGGTCTTTGGATGGGCATGCGGACCTCGAGAAAACGTGACACCGCAGCGATGGGTATGAAGAAAGTTGTGTCCCCATATGTTCTATTGTATCACCAACGCTGTTTAGTGCTCCCCTGATATGAATCCACATGATTTCAACATCCTTTTTTGCTACTACATCTTCGATCACCGGAGCTGGAATGATGCGTGGGGCTGCGTGTGTACCTGCATGTTACTTACAGTCAGTAAGAAGAATTTTGAATGGGAATTTACATGATATATGACATCATGACTCACCCTAGATGGATGACTCCCAAACACGCACGTCGCCGCTAGGTTCAGTGACCGCATAAATGCGTTGCGGTTTGTTCGAATGGTAGCTGTAGGTGAAGACGGCATCGACATACTTCTCCGGCCGCAGGAAGTCATCGAGCAAGACTGTCCATTCCTTTTCTTCTGGGAATCTAATGAATGTGATTGCCTTGTCGAACACCACTAAGAGGTCATACTCTCAGGTCTTCCACACCTCTCGCGGTCTATGTGGGAGTTGTACCTTCAGGAGCTCATGTTCTGCCATGTTGAACCTGTAAGAGAATTAGGAAATGGGAAGCGGCCACCCATTGTTGAATGCAATAATGCCGACACCCTCCAAAGATGTCAATGTAAATCTCAATGATCTGTAGCCATTTTTTGGACTCCAAGTACTCCCATCATGGGATAAAAGGACCATCCACTCGCCGTTTCCACCCACCTAGTTCTGGTCATCTCCCATTTCCGTCTCTTCTTCTTCCTTGATATTCACCACTACTGATTCTGACCACTTATCCAGTAGCATCGGCTTTGCATGAATATTCTACGGAGTTTGTTGTCAGTTGGTACAATCACCTAGCATGGATTCCACTGGAAATACAATTTGACAACTGGACCTTCAGATTAAAGTACCCAAAATATCGCCTAAATACGAGTGTCTCCTCAGATATCTCCTAAATTGTGCATGTGTCACTATGAAGATACCCAATATATGGAGTAGGAGTAGAGCCCCCCCAGAACAAACTCCTGACAATGATCATAAACAGCTCGGGGCATAACAGCCTTAAATCGTCTAATCTGTTTTGTTTTTATTTTAGGAAACAGAATATCACCTAGCAGGAATTCCATTACAAATTGAAATTGACAACTCGTCTATCACCTAAAGTAAGACTGTGTCACTATGAAAATACCAGAATATCAGGTACGAGCAGAGATTCCGCTGTACAGAATAGTCTTAAATGGTTCAATTTGTTCAAACTACGCGTACACATAACACATTCGACAAAAGAAACATAGGATTTCGATGAGAGTTCAGCACATAGAAATCAACGATATGACTGAACCAATAAGCAAGATACTGGAACTTACGTGGCCATCTCGGTCATTTGGCCATTTGCTGGTATCGGGGTAAAGAAGGCTTGGCGTGCCGAACAGTTGTTCGTCCATGTCTCGCATCGTGAAGCGGTAGCCAGGGATGCAGCAAGCGAGTCGGCCGGCAAAGATGATGTCGAACCCGGTGGCAATCCTATGCACATTCACTGTGCTGAGGTTCGGCCATCCCCAATCCTCGTGGTGGTGGTCGCCCTGGCCATCCGCGTCGTCGTTGCATGCTTTTCGCTTCATCCTGCTGCTACCCCAAGCTCTACCCATAGCGGCAAATGGAGTCTAGAATCTGGTAGATTAATGGAGGCGTTGTGATAAGGAGGCGGATGGATTCGAGAGGGGATGGAATCAAGGATGGGGGCAGTTGTTCGAGTAGGGAGTGACCCAGTGAGGAACCGCTGCTGCCGCTGGTTCTCGTCTGCATGGAAGACAAGGAAGGGGGGCGTAATTATTGAGGGCACGCACCGGAACCATCTAGAGGAAGTGAAAAAATAAATTGTAAGAGAGAAAAATGTGTGGCCCGCCTGTCAGTGAGTGAAGGTCGACACGTGCAAACGTGACTACGTTTGACTTGGATCGTGCATGACAGACCTTGATTCCACCACATGCATGTGGCGCAAAACAAATTTTAGGCAACGCTAGCATCGACGTGTAAAACCACCATTTTTCTCCACCTTCACCCTACTACGAATGGTCGTGCACCATTCCAGATATTAGTAAGGGCGGTTCCAATCTTGCAGTAAGCAGTTTCACTTCTTCGTCTCATTTCCTCCTCCACGGCCTCATCGTCTTTCTCCTCCATGGCCTCATCCATTTCCTCCACCACGGCATCACCCTCTTCCTCTGTATACTTTCCCTCTTGCCTGTAGTCATGGACTTGCCGGATGTCCGTAACGACTAGCGACTGCGTACTTCAACATAGAAGTACATGGCGGGAAGAAGATCGATGTCGTCTCACTAACCCTCGGACGGTGAGGAAAACTCTGAATAATTACACAAGTTGGCTACGGTACGAAGAAAACAGGTTCGTAGGTCTCGACCTCGAGTACAGTCGCGATTAGCATAGGATCGCCATGGTGCAACTCTCCATGAAGGGGCACGTCCTCGTATAGCAGCCTTTCTGCAAGGTGGGGGCTGACGGGAATAGGTAGAATTTGCTGTCTTTTTGTTCCTGAACCATCTGCTTGCAAAAGTTATTGCTATATCATTTGTCTGAATTCATTTTCATGCAGGTGGGGCGAAAGGATTAGGTCGCTGTTTCATGACTTTCTCGTGAACCAACAGATAACATTTACTAGTGTTGACATCACGAATGACACTAAACTGCTTGAAAGCCCGACTATCAACATTAAAATCCCAAAGGAGTGTAGAGTGGACATCTAGAAAATTTACTGGATCCCAGGGACGAATGGCGGCAAGACCGGGATGGCCGATCTTGCCGCCGAACTCATCGACCCGTGGTACGCTAACATGAAGGGAAAATTGCCGAGATGTTGGTGGAGGCGTTTAGGGCACGATTACTGGGAGGATAAGCCGCTTTCTGAACCTAATATGAAGTACGCTGCAATTGACGGGTATGTTAGCCATGAGCTGTACCGCCAGATTGTAAATTTTCGTTCCAGGCATCGCATCATTGAACTACCACCAAGGCAAGTTGTTTGCCCCAGATGCCGGAGTGTAGATGAATCTACAAGCCGGGGAAAGCGACCGAAGGCATCCTAATAGCATAGGGATCATATGAGCTCGGTTCTTACACACAAAATGCTTAGAAAATACATGCAATATAAAATACAGGCGAGATAAAACTAGGAACAAAATGCAAAAGTAGTAGTGGTAAACAACACACTAACCCACCCGCCAGATCCTATTGAGGATCTCGTAGCAGACATACGCGTCCCAGGCTGCGTACTTGATCGCATCGTAATTCAGGTGCCTCCACTCCCATCGCTCGTGTAGGTGCTTCGGGAACTCAACTTTCATGCCGGCGTACTCGCAGTCGATGATGTCGGTAGCGAGTCTAGCCATGCCGGCTTTCCTCGTATCTCCATCCGGGTACCTACACAAACATTGGAGATCGACGTGATTGACGACATGAACAAGGAGATCCCACTCTAGATTTAGAGTGTCATTCTTGATGTCAACACTGGCGAAGTAGATCTCCCTCTTGTGTAGGAACTCACGAAGATCTAGGTATACAGATTTGGCCCTACATACGTGGTATAGGAGGCAGTGGTTACGCATGGACAGCTGCAAAAGCGTCGGCTCTTCCTATCTTCGGTATACACGAGGTCAAGGCTGACGATCATGTACCTGTCCATCGGCTCCTGTAGCCACCGCTCGTACATTGCGATGACCTTGGTGACCTCCGCTCATCGTCATCTTGGTGGTTCCATGGGTGGTGACGGTGTACTCGTCGGTGAAGTCGCTCCCGTCGCCGAACATGTCGTACTCTGCGTCCATGGCAGCAGCTAATGTGGTGGCGGTAGCCTAGGGTCAGTAGCGGTGGCTGGGACTGGGCATGGCGGTGGAGTGATCTGTTGCGGTGGTATGGCCCGGCGGAGGCGGTGCCTACGGCAGCATCGATGGTTCTTGCGGTGGCTGCGGCGACGGCGGAAGGAAGGAATTGGGGATTTTGGCACAGTGATGTGCTGTGGAGACAGAATGCGATGCTTAAATTGCGTTTACCAATATTCCGGTCATACCCAAGTGGAAGCAAGTTTGACCGGGCGAGCACCGTTGGTTTCCAATCCTAGCAATTAAATTCGGCGACCGTCCCGGTAGGCGATGGGATGGGTATGCGACGTGGCTTTGGCGTGGCAGAGACCGGTCAGGAGACCATCATCCCATTGCGAATCCGCAGCGGGTGCGTGGTGCTGACACGACGTAACGTGATAGGACAGAAGGAAGTGTACAGTTATTTGTGATTATTATCCCCAACAAGTTTAAGAAGTGTAAGCATAGACAGGGACCTAGCATCCCTGCACCCTAGGGCAGCCACCCATCCGCTCGGGTCTACCGATTGCACAAAGCTTGCAATTTCCTTTCTTTAATTTGGTGATTTTGTCAAGAATTTGCCAAATTGAAGCTCGTTTGCCAGTGCTTCTATAAGTTCCTGTGTAGGCCACTTGTGTAAGCATGCACAATCAAGCAACTTTGCAACACATGTGTTAGTGGAAAAGCATGAGGTTTCAACGCACCATATAGTTTAGGGATTTCTATTTTCCCCAACAAAAGTGGTTCCATATATACTTTTTGGCTTTTGGAACTAGTTCCCTACACTGTGGAGGTGGTTCCAAATTGAGCAAGAGGGTGCTCCGATGCGAAACGTGGTTCCAAATTGATTAGCCAACCTGTGTGTGACATGTGTCCTATGCTCTCATATCTTAGACAAAAAATAAGGTTATTCTTGTCAGCGGTGGGACCGCATGATGTAGGAATTTAGAATAGCTACACTTGGAGCTCTAGCCAAATTGCATGGTAAAGAAAAATTCAGCTTTTTGTCTGATTTAGCTATAGCAACATTTAGTTTGTCCTCACTTTTGTCCTCCCTCCATTCCGAAGCCCTCACATGCGCTCGGAGGGGGGTGCCATCTGGTCAAAGGCTTAAGCGATACGTGCACCCTGACGCCTAAATTGGTAGTTTTTTTTGTTATTTGGACTTTTTAAGAGCGCCTTTTCGCTAACAGTTGTGTTTTTTGCCCAAAAAGGTAGCGAATCTAGAGCAGCTTCTCTCTTCATTCATTGTTCCATTTCCCCTCGTTTTTCCTCAATCTGGTAGCAAATCTAGAGCAGCGAAACTAACCAGCACCATAAATAAATTCAGTAAACAGGGCAGATGTAGATAAAGCAGCTAATATAGGTGGGAAGAAGGGGCACCTATATAGTAAGGTACTTAACGAGGTTTGAAAATTAGGCTACTCAGTAGCAGCAGCTGACAAGTTCAACACAGACAAGACAAAAGAAGCTATTTTTAAGCAGCAGCAGCAGCAGATCAGTGGCCCCTCGTGGCCTCTGCTAGGAGGGCCTCCGCCTCGTCCCTCTGGCGCCTCCTCCACTTCTTGCTACCCAGTCCCTTGACCTTGGGCGCCTTGGGTTTGATCGGGGGCATGCGACCCTCCTTGATAGCCACCTTCTAGAGGTTGCAGAGGTGAAGACCGAGCCTAGTTCTTGGCAATGAAGACGTGGACGTTCACGGACTCGCCGCAGGTCCTCACGTCCTTGGCATGCTTCATGAGGGAGTTGAAGTCCGTGGCACGAAGCCTCCTGGTGGGAAGAAGGGGCACCTATACACGTCGCTGGCGAAGAAGTTGTACTGGCCGGACTTTAGCCTCCTCAACACATGACGAGTCTTGGTGTCCTTGGACTCATCATTGCTGCAGACATCGCTGCTATCCTCCTATTGGAAAAAATAGTAGAGTGCAATAAGGACATGATTGAGATACTTTGATTATCGGGATTGATTATTTGCAGAAATTAACTAATTGAGATCTCCTGGTTATTCCCCAAATCTCAAACCAAATCGAACACTGATCCTAACTATGAACAGGGGGATTCATCAAAATTCGAGATCTAACACCAGAGGATTAGCTACTGTAAAAATACGAACAACCGAGCCCTAATAACATACGATCTAGCATCTAGGCAAGGGAACAGGGAAAGAACAAGGGAAGGGGAGAAAACCCTGGTTACCTCCGACCATGAGTCGGCGATGCTGGTGTCGTAGGGGTTCTCTGGCCTTATGTAGACAACCTCCTCGTAGGGGTCCCAGCCGAGCGGGATCTGTCCGAGACCGGTGGGAGACTCCTCGCAGGAGGCTACGACGGATGCGGGGACAGGGACGGGGCATGTACGAGGACGGGGTCCTGTACGGGGATGGGGGGTTTCTTGCCGGCATCCTTGGAGGCGCCGATGGCCACCACGCCGTTCTTCTCCATCGCCGGCGTGGTTGGCCTTTTCTTGGTGGTTTGTAGAAGGTGATGGGACAATGGGCACGGTTGAGTGAGCGAGTTCGTGATGAGTGGGAGTGGGGAGGCCTCTATTAAAGGATAAGGGAAGCGACGTTTCTTTGCACTACCGTGCACTGCGTGTGCTACTGCACCGTGCACGGCCACACGTGTCCGCTACCGCCCCGTGCACCGCACACGCGTACCGTGAGTCACATTTTTTCCCTTGTGTCTAACCCTAGCAATTCAGTTGTAGTCAGTTTTGCCCTCGAGCGTAACACTAGCAGTTTGGTTCCATTTTTTAAATCATTTTCTATTTTCTATTTGAATCCCTTTGTCAGTCTTGCTCTTGGTTTTTCAGTTCTACTCAGTTTTTCCCTTGGTTCTTAAGTGCTACGCTCTGATTTGTCGAGACAGTTGTCACACAGATCGTGCCCACCAATCGTTGATCCTCTGTGATCTAGCGGACATGATAACCCTTATATCTGTCAGGGGGCACCCCTCTATCCATGCAAAATAACGAGTATGCCACCAGAACTTTAACTCCATAAACAGATGAACTTGAATATAATTTGAACGGAACGTGTTCTAAGGTGTATAATTTGTGCATTACATTCCACTCTATGAACATAATAATCTCTCAAGATTTTCTTAGCACAATATTATCACGTATTAAGTGCAATTTCAAAGAGTTGGAATGTGTATAATTTTAGTATACGCAAGTTTATGCATTATATTCCACTCCACGGAAATGATAAATGATTAGGATTTTATTAGCACAACATTATCATGATGCGGCCCCACTTGTCAGCATGTAACGGCAAGGCTGACAGACGGCGATTTTCAGACCATGTGAGAGTTTCTGATAAGGAGATGGGAAAAAGTGAGGAAAAACTAACCGGCTGGGGAAAACTGAGTACAACTAACAAACCGAGGGTACGAAAATAGAAATCTCCATAGTTTAAGGGTCTAGACACGGTAAGAGACTTAAATATTATTAGTGGCCGGGCCAGCACAGTGATGGGTTGGTCGGCTAGAAGATGTTTATTCCTAAGTAAGAGGACACCATGCCGGTCTTGACATACTCCCTCAGGAATTTGCCATAAGCAGCGTGCTTAGCCTTGGTCGCCGACTTGTGTTTACTAGCCGGGCTTTTACTGATGCCAACTGCATGCGGAATCAAGCTGGCAATCCTCGGGTTGACTCCTTTCTTACAGAAAGGGCACCTGAGCTCCCCAAGTCGAGTGCAGAAACGGATTATCCCACTCTTGAGCTTCTTCATGACATGGCGGCTCTTGTTGTCCCTGTTTTCCTTGTCAAAGTCCTTATCACTTGAATCTACCTGTAATGTATGAAATTCAAACCGAAATGAGAAAACTAATAAATATATATTCCTTCCACCATTTCGAGTTACTTTCGATACAATAACATATCTATACAGGTTCAGCGGTTTATTACGGCTGTCTCCCCAGCTCGCTCCTAAATTAATGTGGTTTGTGTTCTTGATAACTTATTACTAAATAAATAATGTGGATTCATTCAGAACAGACTAGATCTCTCCATGTACCAGTTCATACGGTGCATCTAATCATTAGGACTAGATTTTTTTATGAAGCCAGGATAGATTAAGCTCGAGCGGAAATATGAAACATGTAGAAATAGATGTACCTTCGGGTACATGAGCGGAGCATGTTCATCGAACTCCACGTCCTCATCGGGGGCTCCAAAGTCGTCCACCAGCACGAACAATGTCCCCCAACGGGTTGAACTGGACGTCCTCCTCGCCTTGTGATGCGTGATGCTCCTCCAGATCTGCCGCGTGAAGCACCACCCCAGCGTCGATGCCCGCACACTCACCCCCACACACTAGTTTCATGGAGAAGGTTCGTGCATGTACGTTGAAGATTGTGGGGTTTTGCTAGATAGGGAAGAGAGAGGAGTGGATGAGTGCGAATGGAGGACCCGATAGGCTGGGTTTTAAATACGGGGACATTTAGGCCTCCTCAAGGGCCCTGGTAGGCAGCTATTCTGGCTGTGGCTGCCGCGTGGAAGGTTCATGTGGTGGGCGCCTGTCGGAAGTGAGAGTGCAGGCGCGCTGCATAGTAACAATGGTATAACCTGTGGGCCGTGGATGACCAGTTGCCGTGTAGTAGACTTGTAGCCTTTGCAGACTATAATAAACGTGACATGACCACTCGATGACTTTTCCATGGACGACATCGTGTTCCTTCTTGTAGAAGTCTCACTAAGGAAGACGTCTGTGCTGTCTCACGCTGTACTGTGAAGGGCACGACGTGTGCAACGAGCCTCGTTTGATCACACAGGATCAACGGTTGGTGCGCACGATCTGCGTCACAACTGTGACAACCAATCAGGGCGTAGCAAACAGAATGGGCACAAGTTTGGGCTTCTACGAAAAAGAGAGAGGGGGCAAAACTGAGTAGTGTTCAAAAACCAAGGGCAGAGCTGAGTAGTATAAAAATGGAAAGTGTGTGTCTTTTACAATGAAATACATCGTGGCATACATCATGTTATGCCAATATAGATCCACTAGAGTTCATTGGATGTGTGTTCTTCTCATAAACCACATATGGATACACAGGAGTCATTGCATGTGTGTTATTGTCACAAACCACATATGGATCCACTAGAGTCATTGCATGTGTGTTCTTTCCACAAACCACACATGGATCCACCAATGTCATTGCATGTGTGTTCTTGTCCTAAACCACATATGGATCCACTAGAGTCATTGCATGCGTGTTCTTGTAATGACAAACCACATATGGAGATCCACTAGTGTCATTGCATGTGTGTTCTTTCCACAAACCACATATGGATCAACCAATGTCATTGCATCTGTGTTCTTTCCACAAGCCACATATGGATCCACCAGAGTAATTGTATGTGTGTTCTTGTAATGACAAACCACATATGGATCAACCACTGTCATTGCATGTGTGTTCTTTTCACGAACCACATATGGATCAACAAGAGTCATTGCATGTGTGTTCTTTTCACAAACCACATACGGACCCACTAAGTCATTGCATGTGTGTTCAAGAACAAAAACCACATATGGATCCACTAGAGTCATTGCATGTGTGTTCTTGTAATGACAAACCACATGTGGATCAACCAATGTCATTGCATGTATGTTCTTTTCACAAACCACATCTAAAGTCATTACATGTCTGTTCTTTTCATTTACCGCAACTAGAGTCATTGCATGTATGTTCTTTTCACAAACCACATATGGATCCACCAGAGTCATTGCATGTGTGTTCTTTTCACAAACCACATATGGATCCACCAGTGTCATAGAAATGTGTGTTCTTTTCAAAAACCACATGGATCCACCAATGTCATTGCATGTGTGTTCCTCTAATGACAAACCACATATGGATCCACCAGTGTCGTTGCATGTGTGTTCTTTCCCCAAACCACATAT
Organism: Avena insularis; assembly: GCA_023614405.1. Lineage (NCBI taxonomy): Eukaryota > Viridiplantae > Streptophyta > Magnoliopsida > Poales > Poaceae > Avena > Avena insularis. The sequence goes on from CM042696.1 coordinate 407,147,403, forward strand.
GGATCCACCAGAGTCATTGCATGTGTGTTCTTTCCACAAACCACATATGGATCCACCAGAGGCATTGCATGTGTATTCTTGGAATGAAAAACCACATATTGATACATCAATGTCATTGCATGTGTGTTCTTGTCCAAAACCACATATGGATCCACCAATGCCATTGCATGTGTGTTCTTTTCACAAACCACATATGGATCCACCAGTGTCATTGCATGTTTGCTCTTTACACAAAGCACATAAGGATCCACTAGAGTCATTGCATGTGTGTTCTTTCCACAAACCACATATGGATCCACCAGAGTCATTGCATGTGTGTTATTGTAATGACAAACCACATATGGATCAACCAATGTCATTGCATGGCTGTTCTTTTCATGAACCACATATGTATCCACCAGTGTAATTGCATGTGTGTTCTTTTCACAAACCACATATGGATCCACCAGAGTCATTGCATGTGTGTTCTTTCCACAAACCACATATGGATCCACCAGAGTCATTGCATGTGTGTTCTTGTAATGACAAACCACATATGGATCAACCAATGTCATTGCATGTGTGTTCTTTTCATGAACCACATATGGATCAACGAGAGTCATTGCATGTTTGTTCTTTTCACAAACCACATATGGATCCACTAGTGTCATTGCATGTGTGTTCTTGTAATGACAAATCACATATGGACTTACCAATGTCATTGCATGTGTGTTCTTTGCACAAACCACAGCTAGAGTCATTGCATGTCTGTTCTTTTCATTAACCACAGCTAGAGTCATTGCATGTGTGTTCTTGTAATGACAAACCACATATGGGTCAACCAATGTCATTGCATGTCTGGTTTTTTCATGAACCACATATGGATCCACCAGTGTCATTGCATGTGTGTTCTTTTCAAAAACCACATATGGATCCACCAGTGTCATTGCATGTGTGTTCTTTCCACAAACCACATATGGATCCACCAGAGTCATTGCATGTGTGTTCTTGTAATGACAAACCACATATGGATCAACCAATGTCATTGCATGTGTGTTCTTTTCATGAACCACATATAGATCAACGAGAGTCATTGCATGTTTGTTCTTTTCACAAACCACGTATGGATCCACTAGTGTCATTGCATGTCTATTATTTCCACAAGCCACATATGGATCCACCAGAGGGATTGCATCTGTGTTCTTGTAATGACAAACCACATCTTGATACACCAATGTCATTGCATGTGTGTTCTTGTCCTAAACCACATATGGATCCACCAGTGGCATTGCATATGTGTTCTTTTCACAAACCACATATGGATCCACTAGTGTCATTGCATGTGTGTTCTTTCCACAAACCACATAAGGATCCACTAGAGTCATTGCATGTGTGTTCTTTCCGCAAACCACATATGGATCCACCAGAGTCATTGCATGTGTGTTATTGTAATGACAAACCACATATGGATCAACCAATGTCATTGCATGGCTGTTCTTTTCATGAACCACATATGTATCCACCAGTGTAATTGGATGTGTGTTCTTTTCACATACCACATATGGATCCACCAGAGTCATTGCATGTGTGTTCTTTCCACAAACCACATATGGATCCACCAGAGTCATTGCATGTGTGTTCTTGTAATGACAAACCACATATGGATCAACCAATGTCATTGCATGTCTGTTTTTTTCATGAACCACATATGGATCCACCAGTGTCATTGCATGTGTGTTCTTTTCACAAACCACATATGCATCGACTAGTGTCATTGCATGACTGTTATTTCCACAAACCACATATGGATGCACCAGAGTCATTGCATGTGTGTTCTTGTAATGACAAACCACATATGGATCAACCAATGTCATTGCATGTGTGTTCTTTTCATGAACCACATATGGATCAACCAGAGTCATTGCATGTTTGTTCTTTTCACAAACCACATATGGAGCCGCCAGAGTCATTGCATGTGTGTTCTTGTAATAAACCACATGGATCCCCAGTGTCATTGCATGTGTGTTCTTTGCACAAACCACAGCTAGAGTCATTGCATGTCTGTTCTTTTCATTAACCACAACTAGAGTCATTGCATGTATGTTATTTTCACAAACCACATATGGATCAACTAGAGTCATTGCATGTGTGTTCTTTTCACAAACCACATATGGATCCACCAGTGTCATTGAAATGTGTCTTCTTTCCACAAACCACATGGATCCAACAATGTCATTGCATGTGTGTTCTTGTAATGACAACCCACACATGGATCCACCAGTGTTATTGCATGTGTGTTCTTTTCACAAACAACATATGGACCCACTAGAGTCATTCCATGTGTGTTCTTTCCACAAACCACATATGGATCCACCAAAGTCATTGCATATGTGTTCTTGTAATGACTAACCACATATGGATCAACCAATGTCATTGCATGTGTGTTCTTTTCATGAACTATATATGGATCCAGCAGTGTCGTTGCATTTGTGTTCTTTTCACAAACCACATATGGATCCACCAGTGTCATTGCATGTGTGTTCTTTCCACAAACCACATATGGATCCACCAGAGTCATTGCATGTGTGTTCTTTAATGACAAACCACATATGGATCAGCCAGAGTCATTGCATGTTTGTTCTTTTCACAAACCACATATGGATCCAGTAGTGTCATTGCATGTGTGTTCTTTCCACAAACCAAATATGGATCCACCAGTGTCATTGCATGTGTGTTCTTGTAATGACAAACCACATATGGATCAACCAATGTCATTGCATTTGTGTTTTTTCATGAACCACATATGGATCAACCAGAGTCATTGCATGTTTGTTCTTTTCACAAACCACATATGGATCCACCAGAGTCATTGCATGTGTGTTCTTTTAATAAACCACATGGATCCCCAGTGTCATTGCATGTGTGTTCTTTTAATAAACCACAACTAGAGTCATTGCATGTCTGTTCTTTCCATTAACCACAGCTAGAGTCATTGCATGTTTGTTCATTTCACAAACCACATATGGATCCACCAGAGTCATTGCATGTGTGTTCTTTCCACAAACCACACATGGATCCACCAGTGTCATTGCATGTTTGTTCTTTTCACAAACCACATATGGATCCACCAGAGAAATTGCATGTATATTCTTTTCAGAAACCACATATGTATCCACCAGAGTAATTGCATGTGTGTTCTTGTAATGACAAACCACATATGGATCAACCAATGTCATTGCATGTGTGTTCTTTTCACAAACCACAAGTAGAGTCATTGCATGTCTATTCTTTTCATTAACCACGGCTAGAGTCATTGTATGTATGTTCTTTTCACAAACCACATATGGATCCACCAGAGTCGTTGCATGTGTGTTGTTTTCAAAACCACATATGGATCCACCAGTGTCATTGAAATGTGCGTTCTTTTCACAAACCACATGGATCCACCAATGTCATTGGATGTGTGTTCTTGTAATGACAAACCACATATGGATCCACCAGTGTCATTGCATTTGTGTTCTTTTCACAAACCACATATGGACCCACTAGAGTCATTGCATGTGTGTTCTTTCCACAAACCACATATGGATCCACTAGAGTCATTGCATGTGTGTTCTTGTAATGACAAACCTCATATGGATTAACCAATGTCATTGCATGTGTGTTCTTTTCATGAACCACATATGGATCAACCAGAGTCATTGCATGTGTGTTCTTTCCACAAACCACTTATGGATCCACCAGTGTCATTGCATGTGTGTTCTTGTAATGACAGACCACATATGGATCCACCAGTGTCATTGCATGTTTGTTCTTGTAATGAAAAACCACATATGGATCAACCAATGTCATTGCATGTGTTTTCTTTTCATGAACCACATAGGGATCAACCAGAGTCATTGCATGTTTGTTCTTTTCACAAACCACATATGGATCCACCAGAATCATTGCATGTGTGTTCTTGTAATGACAAACCACATATGGATCAACCAATGTCATTGCATGTGTGTTCTTTTCATGAACCACATATGGATCAACCAGAGTCATTGCATGTTTTTTCTTTTCACAAACCACATATGGAGCCACCAGAGTCATTGCATGTGTGTTCTTGTAATGACAAACCACATATGGACTAACCAATGTGATTGCATGTGTGTTCTTTTCCCAAACCACAGCTAGAGTCATTGCATGTATGTTCTTTTCACAAACCACATATGGATCCACTAGAGTCATTGCATCTGTTCTCCTTTCACAAACCACATATGGATCCACTAGTGTCATTGAAATGTGTCTTCTTTTCACAAACCACATGGATCCAGCAATGTCATTGCATGTGTGTTCTTGTAATGACAAACCACACATGGATCCACTAGTGTTAATGCACGTATGTTCTTTTCACAAACAACATATGGACCCACTAGAGTCATTGCATGTGTGTTCTTTCCACAAACCACATATGGATCCACCAAAGTCATTGCATATGTGTTCTTGTAATGACTAACCACATATGGATCATCCAATGTCATTGCATGTGTGTTCTTTTCATGAACTATATATGGATCCACCAATGTTGTTGCATGTGTGTTCTCTTCACAAACCACATATGGATCCACCAGTGTCGTTGCATGTGTGTTCTTTCCACAAACCACACATGGATCCACCAGAGTCATTGCATGTGTGTTCCTGTAATGACAAACCACATATGGATCAACCAATGTCATGTCATGTGTGTTTTTTCATTAACCACATATGGATCAACCAATGTCATGTCATGTGTGTTTTTTCATTAACCACATATGGATCAACCAGAGTCATTGCATGTTTGTTCTTTTCACAAACCACGTATGGATCCACCAGAGTCATTGCATGTGTGTTGTTTTCATAAACCACATGGATCCCCAAGTGTCATTGCATGTGTGTTCTTTTAATAAACCACAACTAGAGTCATTGCATGTCTGTTCTTTTCATTAACCACAGCTAGAGTCATTGCATGTTTGTTCTTTTCACAAACCACATACGGATCCACCTGAGTCATTACATGTCTGTTCTTTTCACAAACCACACATGGATCCACCAGTGTCATTGCATGTGTGTTCTTTCCACAAACCACATATGGATCCACTAGAGTCATTGCATGTGTGTTCTTTTCCTCAACCTCATATGGATCCACCAGTGTCATTGCATGTGTGTTCTTTTCACAAACCACATATGGATCCACAAGAGACATTGCATGTATTGTCTTTTCAGAAACCACATATGGATCCACAAGAGTCATTGCATGTGTGTTCTTGTAATGACAAACCACATATGGATCAACCAATGTCACTGCATGTGTGTTCTTTTCACAAACCACAACTAGAGTCATTGCATGTCTATTCTTTTCATTAACCACAGCTAGATTAATTGCATGTATTTTCTTTTCACAAACCACATATGGATCCACCAGAGTCATTGCATGTGTGTTCTTTTCAAAACCACATATGGATCCACCAGTGTCATTGAAATGTGCGTTCTTTTCACAAACCACATGGATTCACCAATGTCATTGCATGTGTGTTCTTGTAATGACAAACCACATATGATCCACCAGTGTCATTGCATGTGTGTTCTTTTCACAAACCACATATGGACCCACTAGAGTCATTGCATGTGTGTTCTTTCCACAAACCACGTATGGATCCACCAGAGTCATTGCATGTGTGTTCTTGTAATGACAAACCACATATGGATTAACCAATGTCATTGCATGTGTGTTCTTTTCATGAATCACATATCGATCAACCAGATTCATTGCATGTGTGTTCTTTCCACAAACTACATATGGATCCACCAGTGTCATTGCATGTGTGTCCTTGTAATGAAAAACCACATATGGAACCACCAGTTTCATTGCATGTTTGTTTTTGTAATGACAAACCACATATGGATCAACCAATGTCATTGCATGTATTTTCTTTTCATGAACCAGATATGGATAAACCAGAGTTATTGCATGTTTGTTCTTTTCACAAACCACATATGGATCCACCAGAGTCATTGCATGTGTGTTCATTTCATAAACCACATTATTCCCCAGTGAGATTGCATGTGTGTTCTTTTAATAAACCACAGCTAAGGTCATTGCTTGTCTGTTCTTTTCATTAACCACAGCTGGAGTCGTTGTATGTTTGTTCTTTTCACAAAACACATATGGATCCACCAGAGTCATTGCATGTGTGTTCTTTTCCTAAACCGTTTATGGATCCACCAGTGTCATTGCATGTATGTTCTTTTCACAAACCACATTCGGATCCACCAGTGTCATTGCATGTGTGTTCTTTTCACAAACAACATATGGACCCACTAGAGTCATTGCATGTGTGTCCTTTCCACAAACCACATATGTATCAACCAATGTAATTACATGTGTGTGTCTTTTCATGAACCACATATGGATTAACCAGAGTCATTGCATATGTGTTCTTTTCACAAACCACATATGGATCCACTAGTGTCATTGAAATGTGTGTTCTTTTCACAAACCACATGGATCCACCAATGTAATTGCATGTGTGTTCTTGTAATGACAAACCACATATGGATCCACCAGTGTCATTGCATGTGTGTTCTCTTCACAAACCACATATGGACCTACTAGAGTCATTGCATGTGTGTTCTTTCCACAAACCACATATGGATCCACCAGAGTCATTTCATTTGTGTTCTTGTAACGACAAACCACATATGGATCAACCAATGTCATTACATGTGTGTTCTTTTCATGAACCACATATGGATCAACCAGAGTCATTGCATGTTTGTTCTTTTCACAAACCACATATGGATCCACTAGAGTCATCGCATGCATGTTATTCTCACAGACCACACATGGATCCACCAGAGTCATTGCATGTGTGTTCTTTCCACAACCCACATATGGATCCACCAGAGTCATTGCATGTGTGTTCTTTTCACAACCCACATGTGGACCCACACTACAAGAAAAGTTGGCTTTTGCAACGAACAACTTCCATGGTTGAAGGCTCGTTTTTCATGGCTAAAAAGTCTTCTATGATGGATGGACATCATGGTAAAAGCCCCGTCACAAAAGAATCTACCACTGGTTTTTTCCTGACCATGGCGGATCGCAACCTTCAGCACGAAAACTTGTTCTGTCGTAGATTTGTTTGCCAGCCGTGTTGACTGCTGACGTAATGCAAACTGCCACGTGGCAGCCTCCATTAGCGGCCAGTTACCGCCTTTAACGGCCATAGAAACCATGGCAGAAGCCAGGCCTAGCCAAGGCCTGCTAAATTCTAACTGGGCCTGGCCATTAGGGGATCCCAATAAGAAGATGGCTTGTTACTGTTTTGTCCTGCACTATTTTAAATGGGCCCAAAGTTGCAGCCCACAGCGGCCCGCAAACTTTCAGGCCCAATACTGTTTCGGCCTAAATAAGGCCCATGATGGCCCAACACTCTGCGGCCCTATCATGGTGTGGAACACGGCAGTGCCATCGGGGATTGCTTAATGGGGAAAATTAGGTTGCTATCAGTGGCTACTCGCAACGGGTTGGGCACAGATACTACAAACACAGGGATGTACCTAGGTTCGGAGCCCTCTTGGCGAGGTAAAACTCCTACTCCTGCAAGGATCTACTATCAAAGGGGGCGAATGCCCAATACAAGTGCTCCTTGCGCTACTTCCTTAGCTACTTCTTGTTAGGAATTCGCTAAGTCCTTCTTCTGGTGTCTATTTTCCTTCTGCTTGAGCCCTCCCCAGAACCTTAGCACTACCCCTTTATATACAGGTCGAGGAGATAGCTTACAAAATGGGTTCTAGGGTTTACTGTTTGGATTTGGGCTTTACAAAGTGGGTGGGCTAGACAGGGCCAAACGGTAGGCCCGGGTCCAGTAAAGCCTCCAGTACACGGGAGGACCATGCTTTAGCACTCAGTGCCCCTGCTTTACTTTTCATTCGGCTCTTTATCTGTCAGTCAGATCTTTACGCGTAAGCCAGGGCTTTCCTCATCAGGCCCTGCTTTGCTCGTCAGCCTCCAGCTTTGGCACAGTTGTCCAGTAGCGCCAGCCAGGCTAGCCTGTCCGGTCAAGGGTGCGCTCAGCAAGGAGCGTCATCCCCACCATACAGTGTCCAGCGGATCCGAGGCGGCCGTCTAGGAGTGGCCTCCCAACCGGTTCTTCTGGCTACCCGGCTAGACGGGCCAGCCGGCGAAACCTTAGTATGGACCGGGTGGGGATTCCACCCGGCTGTGGTTCTTCATCTGCGTCCAGACGGGCCGTGCTCCTTGGAGCCGACCAGTTGGTCCCGTCTTGGTCTACTCAGGGGTAATCCCCCCGACACTAGTCCCCGAGCACGTTAGGACTTGGCCTTGTGGAGAAATTCTTGCGTGCTCATTTGAAATGATTGATGACGTAGATGCCTTGTCGTTTTCTTTTGTCTTGTAGTCTTTGTCCCGTACCGGCTTAGATTCTGCGTTGTTTTCCCGGCTGGGGTTCACCGGCTACAGAGCCGATGGACCCACCCATAGGGTGTGATGGGTGATCTTCTTGACCGGCTACCGCACCCGGCCGGGAGATGGATCGCTAGTCTGCTGTCGTTGTTGATTGCATAAGCCACGCCTACCGTTTATGGCACGCGTCGTGTTAGTTTGACTTCTGGGTCTGCCGCTGCAGTTTTTGGTAACCGTGCGCATGCCTTCATCATTGTGTCTCCTTGGAGATCGAGGGATCATTTTGCCTCCCGCAATAACTTCTGCGGGATCCTCTGTGCGCGTGGCGCTGGCGCACGCGGTCTGGAGGCAGGGGAACCGGCGCGGTTATCCTTCGCCGATAAATACGTGCGCAAGGAGCAGTGGTTCCTCACTTCGCCTCCCCGTGCTTGTCATCCTTACTCTTCCTCGCGCTCTAGCCTCTCTCTGCTCTTCTACGCCACTGTTTCCTGGTTGCCGGCGTCGTTCTTCTTCTTCAACCACGGGATCCCGCGCCTCCATCACGGCTACCTTCCCAGGCAACATGCTTCCCGAGGCTGCCGGCGGCTGGTGCGGCTCCTATGTCACGGAGGAGCTCATGAATAAGTACCGGCGGGAGAAGTTCCTGCCGTCGGAACGGGTGGTGAAGCATCGCCTCGCGCTGGAGGGCCAGCGGGTGCCCCACCCCCAGCCAGGCGAGTCCGTCGTCTCCCTCGCGCACTTCTCTTGCGGCCTCGGGCTGCCGCTGAGCTGCTTTGTCTTGGAGTTGCTGGTCACCTTTGATCTGCAGCTTCACCACCTTGGAGCCAATGCCGTGTCGTTGCTGTCGCATCACGCGGCTTGCTGCAAGGCATTCCTCACCGTCTGCCCCGACACCGCGAATTTCTTGAAGTTCTTCCACTTCAAGGTGTAGGTGGTGGGGAAGGGCGGCCCGCTAACAGAGACAGGCTGCTGCACCATCTACCTGTGGCCGTCAGCGCCCATCCCCCGCCTGGAGCCCCCCGACACCGTCAAGCTCTGGCAGCACTCGTATTTTTACGTGCGCAACAACACGGAGGTGGACTTCATCAAGGTCCCCTCCTTCGCCAACGTCCCCTCCAGCCGAAAGGCCTAGACCGTCCAGCAGTTCGGCGCCCAGGGTGACATCGACCGGATGGGCGCCGGGCTGACCGCCCAGGACATTATGTTGTCCTGGATGGCGACCCGCGTGCTCTCGTTGCAGCACCGGTCGCACAAGATGTGCCACCTCTCTAGCCATCTGGATCCCACCTAGGTATCCTGGCTGGATGTGTCGTACGCCGCCCTCCGCGAATGGCTCGCCACCATTTCGAAGGAGGCGCTGGAGGAGGAGTGGGCAGTTCTCCAGCCGGCCGTACCATCACGGCCAGCCGCCGCCGAAGGTATGTTTTTATTGCTCTTCTCCGGGTGGATTTTCCTGAGGGACTCCCGTTTTGTGCCTCTTATCTTCCCTTGTTGAGTAGCTTTTCATGGCGCAGCTAGCGGAGGAAGGTATGGGGGACACCGAGCTCCCTAACCTCGCCGCGGGTTTGAAGCCAGCGAAGGCTCCGCCCGTGGAGGCAGAGCGGTTCCCCATGCAGGCCAACAAGGGCTGCGAATTCCCACCCGGTGAGAATTTGCTTCTTGTACCTATCATGCTTGCACTTGCTATGCTTGTGGTTTTAATCTTGACTTTTCGCTTGTCCTTGGAATAGCTTCCCACGGCGAGGACGTGGAGCTGGCCGAGGTCGCCGCGGCCAGGGGGAGGGGGAAACGGGCCGCCCCTACCAACGTCGCCCCGGCTGCAGGTGGCGCCAAGAAGTCGTGCCACCTCCGCACCGCGCCCATTACGCCGAGCGTTGCCTGGTAGGTGCTCTTGTCTTTTTGGCGCTGGTGTTGCCTAACTTGTATTTGCGTTGCTCACTTCTTGTGTTTCTGCAGCGAGGCTATGTCCTTGCCTAGCTCCGCGACCGTCGCCACCGCGTCCGCCCCTCCGCCACTGCCGAGGAGAGTGCTCCGGCATCGGCGTCCGAAGCTGCGCCAGCTCCGGCTCTGGCGTCCGAGGTTCCACCGGCTCTGGCTCTGGCTCCCGAGGCTGCGCCGGCTCCGGGCCCCGAGGCGGCAGCGACGGATGTGGTGCCGCCGGCTGATCCCACGACGCTTCACCAGGCCGGGGCCGTCTCCCGGCTTGCGGGGGTTTGTGGTTCGGGCGTGCTGGTGGGGTCGTTCCTCCCTCTAGCTCGATGGTGGGTGCTGACTCCAGCACCTACTGGGTGGAGGAGCCGGTGGAGGTGCCGCTGCCGGTTGCCCCTGTCCAGGCGGAGGTTGGTCCCTCCGTGGCTTTGGTGAGCGAATACGACCTCCAGGTCACCGGCTGGACGCCAGCGCGTGCCGCACCGCCGCCGAACGCTCTTCTGTTACAATTGTCGGAGGCAGCGCCTCTGGCTGTTGGCCAGATTCGCCAGCTGGTGGGGGCACTAGAGCAGGGGCTCGGCCAGGCCAGGACACTGGGAGCTTCTGTCGAGGTATGTGCTCCGTCGCCAGTCTTCTTGTTTTGTCACTATCTCGCGACATAGTTGTTTCTCTTGGTTCCTATCTCTCTTTTCTTGCACAGAGGGCTCTGACCAACACTGCCAAGACGTCGCAGGACCTGGGCCGTAAGATCGCTTGCTCTGCCGTATCTTCCCAATTGCGCGATTTCTCATGCTTCTTGTTGAGTATTGGTTACCCTCCTGCAGCTCTGCTGGCGGACTGGGACTGCGAGGTGGCCCGACTGAAGGAGGAGGTCGCTCGGCTGGAGGAGGCCAACAAGACCCGTCAGGACCAGATTGCCAAGCTGACTGCATAGCAGCAGCAGATGGAGATCATGGCTGGTAGGGCCAAGAAGGCTGCGGACACCCGGACCGAGGCACTGAAGAACCTTGAGGGGCTTTATGCCACCCAGGCGGACGCCCTCAAGTCCTCCAAGGCCTAGGAGGCGGCGGTGTTGTCGGAGCTCTACCAGATCAGTGAGATCGTTGTCAGTAAGTGCTTTTGACTTGAGCCTCTTTTGTGGATTTGTCCTTTGTGGTTGATACTGACCGCTGCCCTCTTTCTAGCTACAGTTCAATAGCCTGAGACAACAAATCAGGCGTTGGGCCGGATTCTTGAGACGGATCTAGAACGGGATCTCCACTCGGGGGAGCTGGTGACGGTCGTCAGTGACGAGGCGAACAAGCTCCACGCTGCCGCTCTCGAGGTCTTTGACTACATCTGGCCCGAGGCTGCCCCGCCTACCACCATGGATGTCCTGGCTGAGCGTCTCTGGGGCGCTCCGGAGCTCATGAACGTGGCCCGGGAATTGGCGGCTCGCGGTGGCACGGAGATGGTGCTGGCGCCGCTGAAGTCCTGGTACCTGGATGTGGATCTGCGGAGCCTTTCCCGTGAATTCCACCAAGGGACCAGCTACGACCAGCTTCGTGCCAATGTCCCCGACATCCGCTCCTGTGCCGTGACGATCGGGAGCTATGTCGCGCTGGACAGGGACTTCAGCGACCCAGCCGGCACGGAGCGATACTTCCACAGTCCGGATGCGGCACGCACCGAAGCTCCGGCTGCGCCATAGACCGCCTCGACGGACATCGCCTCCTGCAGCCGCGCTCCAGCTGACGCCTCCGGCCCTTCTGCCCCTCAGTGAATTTGATCCCCGGTATACCAGGAGTATTTGTGACTTCAAAATTTTGCCTTTTATGTGTTCCATGTGAACAATTGTCCATGTGTGACATACTGAACTTCTGTGGGAGCATCGCCTCCCTCCGTCTATTTACTCGTGCTTTTCTGTTTGCACTTTCTGTTTTGCATATTTTGCATGCCTGTTTCTTTGTGGGGGCACGCCAGCGCACCCACAGGGTGTAGTCCCCGAGGTTTGGGCCGGATGGAGAGTACAGTCGAGTCGAACCTCCTTTATGTTCTTTGTTTTGCAGGTTTCTGTGTGTGGGCACGCAAGCGCACCCACAGGGTGTAGTCCCCGACGTTCGCGCCGGCTGGAGAATACAGCCGGGTCGAAGCTCCTTGACCTGCTCTGCTATCGCCTAGAAGCTTTCTGCCTCCGCCTTGGCGGTGCTCATCGTTGAACTTTGGTTCATGCAAACATAGAAACAAACAAGTTGTTTGCCTGGTTAAGCATATGCAAGGTCAAACTGTAATCTTAGATGAACTAGTTTTCAGATTTTTGCTGTTTCGCGCAAATTCAATGTCTTTGCCCTTTCCTCAGTGAGCATTGGCCAATTTCAGTGTTGTTCCCTTGGTGGATTTTAGCCAGAGTCGAAGGGGTAGCTGATGACCCACAAGTATAGGGGGTGTATCGCAGTATTTGCGAGGGAAGTGAAACCCAATTTATTGATTAGACACAAGGGGAGCCAAAGAATACTTATCAGCCTTAACAACTGAGTTGTCAATTCAGCTACACCTGGAAACAATCTTGCTCACAGCAGTTTATCAGTAGCAACAGTTTTGTAGTAGGAATAGTAAAGTAACAGCAGTAGCAAAGCAAAGACAGCAGTAACAAAAGTAGTAACAGTGGGATTCGAGTGCGGTAGGCATAGGGATGGATGGACGGGCGTTGCATGGAGAAGACAATTCACATAGCAATCAGAACATAGGGCAATTGCAGATAAATAAGATAAAGCACCCAAGTACTAGACAATCCTAGGCATGTGTTCCATATATAGTCATATGTGCTCGCAATGAGAACTTGCATAACATCTTTTGTCCTGCTAGCCCGTTTGAAGCAGGGCCTCTAGGGAACTACTGGCAATTAAGGTGCTCCTTTTAATAGAGCACCGGAGCAAAGCATTAACACTCCATGAACACATGTGATCCTCACATCAAAGCCTTTCCCTTCCGGTTATCCCGATTTCTGTCACTTCAGGGCCATTGGTTCTGGACAACAACATGTGTATACAACTTGCAGATAAGACCCAAAACAATACTATCATAATGAATCAATAATAAGTTCAGATCTGAAATCATGGCACTCGGTCCCTAGTGACAAGCATTAAGCACAACAAGTCGCAACAAAGTCATAAAGCACTAATAGAAGATACTAGGCACCATGCCCTAACAATCTGATGCCATTACATGAACGATCTCATCCAATCCCTACCATCCCCATAGCCTACAGCGGGGGATTACTCACTCGTAGATGGGGGAAACATGGATGGTCGATGGAGATGATGGTGGAGATCGATGAAGATGGCTCTGGGGGCACTTCCCCATCTCGGCAGGGTGCCGGAACAGAGACTTTCTGTCCCCCGAATCTCCCCTTCGGTGGTGGAGGCGCTGTGGAACTTTTTCTAGAAAATCGTCGAACCCCCCAAAGTTTTTAGGTCAGAAGGCTTCTTATAGGCGAAGAGGGAGACCGAGGGGGTGCCTGGGGCCACCACACTAGGCCCTGGCGCGGCCAGGCCTAGCCCGCGCCTGGGGGGGGTGTGGCCAGCCCCTGGCCCTCCTCCGTCTCGTATTCTCGCTCTATGAGTCTTCTGGAAAAATAGGCACTTTGGCTTTTTTGTCCCGTCCAATTCCGAGAATATTCATTTTCCGACTTTCCTGGAACCAAAAACAGCAGAAAACAGGTAGCTGGCACTGTGGCTCTTGTTAATAGGTTAGTCCAAGAAATCATATGAAAAGTACTCCAAAGTTGGAACAAAACACAAGAAAGTAGATAAAAACAAGCATGGAGCATCAAAAATTATAGATACATTTCCAATGTATCAACATCCCCAAGCTTAACTCCTGCCCATCCTCGAGTAGGTAAGTGATAAAAAGAAAGAATTTTTGAGGTGACATGCACCATCAAAGACTTGATCAAAGTATTTGCAAAACATTCAAAGCTGGGATCATAGTACTTCAATCATAACATGAAAGACAAAGTTCTAGCAATAGGCAAAGAAACTATGACGCAACATGAAAAGGCACAAACAAAAGATTCATGAATAACAATGCTTTGCAAGACGTTTGTTTGTTTCACATAAAGAAAACATAGCATAATAGTATTCAGCTTGTCCCTCAATAGAGTAGCAAATATGAATGCATCAATCAACTAGTCTTGGGACTAGATACAATAGTTTTAAACAAGCAATAACAAGTTATGCATCAATCAACTAGTCTTGGGACAATGCACATAGAACTAAGAATGGCCACTATGCTCTCAAAGTAGGTGCATAAAGATAGAAGGTGGAGACTCAATATAATGGTGGAAGAAAAGCCTTTTGTAAAAAAAAGGAAGTAGGGATTCAAGTCTCATAAAGAGCTTCCAAAAATTATGGTACTTATAGTTTTCAGCTCTCATTGCCCCTATCATAAGCATCTTGAGGTGATTAAGGTTAAAGTGAACAAACTATGGTGTACATGCTTGACGAAGTATAAGTCAGAAATCTCATGTCCCTTGTATACGTAGCTCCTCATGCTACTCAAGTTTAGTCACCGGTAAGTTCTTGTCATCGTAAGTACATGTGTATCATTGAGAACCGCCAACGGGGTACCCCTTGCCCGATGATATGGAAGAATCCCCATATCAAAATGACAGGGCAAGCAGACAATGAGTATCTCAGCAATCTTCTTATTTACCATGGGAAAATGGTGCTTTTTTCTCTCTTTCCTCTTTTCATAAGTCTCTTTTTTTCTTTTTCTCAATAGCTATCTCTATTTTTTTATAAGAAGAATGCTTCATAGATATCATTATTTATTACGCTGCAGGTTTCCACCATGTCAGCATGGATTAGACCAGCGGCCCAGGCGTTTCTCTAACACACATACATAACTCCATGGACTTACAAGCTCCCCTTCTATTTCACACCGACGACATCCGCAAACAAAAGAGCAAGGTATCAACTGGGTATATATTTACAAGTGTTGAAAGCGTTCCCCGTGACAGCACGGTTCTGCTAATCCCTAGCCTATAATTAGCAAGCATATAACTTTCATGGAGAGTTCACAATGGTTCAGGTTTATTAAGTGCAGGAAATAAAGTGTGCCATCAAGTTCGTGAGAGCTCACTAACTAACGTTCTCATAACAAGCAAACATTTTATTCGGAAGAAAACAAGGCATATTGAATATGCACGGAAGTAGCAAATGATGCTAATAGGTAGGTATGGTGGACACTTTGGCAATATTTGGTTTAAGGGAGTCGGAAACATGAGTAAAACACTCAGTGTAAGTGAAGGCTAGCAATAGTAAGGGAGCGACAAATGAGAGAGCAATAATGGCCATAATCATGCAGAGCGACAAAACATCATTGATCAAAGCATAAAGTGATACTACAAGTTGAAAACTAAAGGATCATAAAGGCTTATGGTGACTTGGGATAGTCATAACATGGTGTGAACATGTGCCAAGTCAACCCAAATAAAGCATCAAAGGAGAATACCACTATACTATGCTTTAATATGCTAAAACAACGCATGATTCATCCATGGCACATTAAGCAATCTCAATTGTTTATAACAAGTCATGCTACAGCAAAGAATACTAATCATAATGCCAAAACAATATCAAGCATGGCATGACAAAGCATAGGCCACAGTCAAAAACAAGCTCTCTTTATCACTTAAGCATGAGCTTTCCTACTCTTTTCCAAACCAAACCAAACCAAACTATTTGAACACCAATATATGAAAGAGGAGGTCCAACCAATTTATTCAGCAAACTAAGCAATCCACGCAAACTAAAAACCAAAACGAAAACGAAAAAGAAGACGCTCCAAGAACAACACAACTATGCATGAAACAATAAAAATGAAGTGTTTGGAAGAAACCTGGGATTTTTATTGATGAAGAAGGGGATGCCTTGGGCATACCCAAGCTTTGACGCTTGTACTTCTTGGATATTTCTTGGAGTGACATGCGGGGCATCCCCAATCTTGAGCTTTAGTCCATCCTTCATCTCATTACTCATCCCTTCCATACACCTGAAATTTTTCCTTCATACAAAACTTCACACAATCTCATTAGCAACATTAGTGCACTTAAGATAAATAAGTCTCAAGGTTCAGTTCTAACACCAAATAAACTTCCATTAGAACACTAGCTACTGTAGCACTTCCCTCAAAAAGCTCAATTCCCCAAAAGAACTCAAGAAGGAACTAACAAGAAGCAAATGCAGAAAATGGCAGAAATCTTTCAAAACAGACCAGCAGGTAAAGACGAATTTTTTCAAAGACCTTCTGTTGCTCAAATCAAAAAGTATTGAACTAACGAAAGTTAGATAACAACCTGGGGCAGAAGAAAAAGCAATTACAGCTCAATCCGACATACAGAGCTCTCTCAGGAATTTTTAGGGTGAAGCATAGAAATCTGTTTTAGGACAGCAACTTTCCCAATCATTACTTCACTCTCATTAGAGGTTATTCTTGGCACAAAAAGCAAATAAAAAGGATAAGGAGAGGTTATTACAGAGGTAATAACTTCCAAGACTCAACTAAAACTTTTGGGTTATCTCCCAATAAGTACTTTTCTTTAATGCCTTTAAGTTAGGCATAAGCAAAAACTAAAATGGATAGAAAAGAAGTAAGCGAAGATAATCATGGTGAAAACATTGTTTTGTTCAATGAAATCCTTTTGTTAACAAGGTTGATCAGGTCTTGTTACCAAAACAATTTCAAATGAGACAAAACTTTGTATTCCACTAATGATTATGTTACCTCAACCTTGATAGCAATGGTCCCAATCATAATAGTTTCAAATTTTTCTCTTGGCATGGGACAATATATTTCTCCCACTTGAATGCCCTCAACATGTTCAATTGAATTCAAACCATAAGTCCTTTCAATCTTCTTGAGGAAATAGACAATGTGTTCCTTGTCATGAACATTGAAGGTCACCTTCCCTTGATTATAATTAATAACAGCTCCTGTAGTATTTAAGAAAAGGTCTCCCAAGAATAATAGACATATTATCATCTTCAGGCATAAAAGTTTGAGAGGATGCTCTCATAAGAAATAAGAGTTGAAGTAAAAGAGAGCATCAAGAATCAAGATCAAAACACATTTAAGTCTAACCCACTTCCTATGCATAGGAATCATGTAAGCAAATAACAAAGTGACGGGCATAGGAAGATGAAACAAGAGTAACTTCAAAACTTTCAGCACATAGAGAGGTGTTTCAATACCAGGAAAACTTCTACCACCATATTTTCCTCTCTCAAAATAATTTTTAGTAGCCTCATGAATAAACTCAACAATATAACTATCACATAAAGCATGCTTTTCATGATCTACAAGCACTAGAGATTTATCATAAACATTTTCAAAAGAATCCTCAGGAACGTAACATTCATCCTCCTTTAGTAAGCATGGAGGACAATCAAATAATGTAAGGGATAAAGAGTTACTCTCATTAGAAGGTAGACATGGGTAGCTAATCCATTCTTCCTCCTTTTGTTCATCACTCTCCTCCTCTTTTTCATCCAATGAGATTTCAGGTTCATCAATTTCTTCTTCCATGGGATCCTGCAAGGCACTAATCTCTTCCATTTGTGGAAAGCATCTATTCATATATTCAAGAATATAGCTGTTTTCTTCCTTGTAATTATCAAATAAAAATTTAAGTATACCATAAACCTCATACTTATAAGGTGAATCATCAATATTTTCAAGCAAACTAGCAAGTTCAAAAGCACCCTTCCAAGCAATAAATTCTTCAATTTGTTCCACATCATAAAGATCATAATTTCCCTTAACATAGGAAGATATGGTAACATTATCATTATACTCACATTGAAAAGGGAGGTGTTTATACCTCTTTCTGCAACAAGACTCATCACAGCAATAAGTAACATTATAAGTAGAGCACACGTTTCTAGCAATGGTATACAATCTATCAATTTGTTCCCATAAGTGTTTCCCTTTTTGTGACAAGCGGTGTTCCTTATAATAATATTTTTGATCTTCTGTGAACCCACCTTGCCAATAAGCTTCAGTTTCGAAAAAACCAACCATTGACATCAAGCATGATAAAGCAAGACAATAACAGACCAACGAAAACAACAACTAGGGTAGGAACTAATTTTTTTGTATTTTTGATAAAGAAACAAGCAAACTAGGAGAAAGATAAACTTAGCTTGAATAATAGTGATTCCATGTGAACTTGATAAATAAAGCTATGCTCCCCGGCAACGGCGCCAAAAAATAGTCTTGATGACCCACAAGTATAGGGGGTGTATCGCAGTATTTTCGAGGGAAGTGAAACCCAATTTATTGATTCGACACAGGGAGCCAAAGAATACTTACCAGCCTTAACAACTGAGTTGTCAATTCAGCTGCACCTAGAAACAATCTTGCTCATAGCAGTTTATCAGTAGCAACAGTTTTGTAGTAGGAATAGTAAAGTAACAGCAGTAGCAAAGCAAAGACAGTAGTAACAAAACCAGTAAACAGTGGGATTCGAGTGCGGTAGGCATAGGGATGGATGGACGGGCGTTGCATGGACAAGACAATTCACATAGCAATCAGAACATAGGGCAATTGCAGATAAATAAGATAAAGCACCCAAGTACTATACAATCCTAGGCATGTGTTCCATATATAGTCATATGTGCTCGTAATGAGAACTTGCACAACATCTTTTGTCCTGCCAGCCCATTTGCAGCGGGGCATCTAGGGAACTACTGACAATTAAAGTGCTCCTTTTAATAGAGCAGCGGAGCAAAGCATTAACACTCCATGAACACATGTGATCCTCACATCAAAGCCTTTCCCTTCCGGTTATCCTGATTTCTGTCACTTCGGGGTCATTGGTTCCGGACCACAACATGTGTATACAACTTGCAGATAAGACCAAGAACAATACTATCATAATAAATCAATAATAAGTTCAGATCTGAAATCATGGCACTCGGGCCCTAGTGACAATCATTAAGCACAACAAGTCGCAACAAAGTCATAAAGCACTAATAGAAGATACTAGGCACCATGCCCTAACAATCTGATGCCATTACATGAACGATCTCATCCAATCCCTACCATCCCCATAGCCTACAGCGGGGGATTACTCACTCAGAGATGGGGGAAACATGGATGGTCGATGGAGATGATGGTGGAGATCGATAATGATGGCTCCGAGGGCACTTCCCTGTCCCGGCAGGGTGCCAGAACAGAGACTTTCTGTCCCCCGAATCTCCCCTTCGGTGGTGGCGGCACTGTGGAACTTTTTCTGGAAAATCGTCGAACCCCCTGAAGTTTTTAGGTCAGAAGGCTTCTTATAGACGAAGAGGGAGACCGAGGGGGTGCCTGGGGCCACCACACCAGGCCCTGGCGCGGCCAGGCCCAGCCCACGCCTGGGGGGGTGTGGCCAGGCCCTAGCCCTCCTCCATCTCGTATTCTGGCTCCGTGAGTCTTCTGGAAAAATAGGCACTTTGGCTTTTGTCCCGTCCAATTCCGAGAATATTCATTTTCTGACTTTCCTGGAACCAAAAACAGCAGAAAAAAGGCAACTGGCACTGTGGCTCTTGTTAATAGGTTAGTCCAAGAAATCATATGAAAAGTACTCCAAAGTTGGAACAAAACACAAGAAAGTAGATAAAAACAAGCATGGAGCATCAAAAATTATAGATACATTTCCAATGTATCAGTAGCTTGGTAGGCATACTGCATGATACTTCGGGTTTGGGTCATTGCCTTAGAGCGAGCGAGCGCATCCGGGTCGTCCAGATATTTTTGTTTTCCTTGCGGCATTTTCGTGTAGGGTCCTTTGAGCGTTCTGCTCTTGCTGGATCTGTCAGCCGACTTGCAGTCTGCAGCCGGAACCAAAGAGGAAGCCTTAGGAACCATGTACAGTACTTTACCGCGTGGATCGCGCAGCCGTTTGGGCCAACCGGAAAGTCCCAGGAGCGGATCGCCGGCTCCGGGGGTCGAGTAATGCAGCCGGAAAAACTAGTTTGTGCACCATGACTTGCTTATTTTATTGCGGAGTCCCCAAGACTGTGTCGAGGCTCCTATGCTTGTTCATTACATGAAAGTAGGGTACATACACTTCTTGTTCAAGTGTAAAAGGGGCAAAGCAGGCTCGCATTCCATGGGCGTTTAGTTTCTTTGCCTGAGAGGTCCATCTTGTTGTTTTCCGGCTTGCGGGCGTCGATGAGGTAGTACGAGTTGTTCTGCAGTGCCCGGCTGATTATGAATGGGCCCTCCCAACGTGGAGAAAGCTTGTCTATCCCCTTGGTGTCTTGACCCAGCCTCAGCACCAGATCGCCCTCGCGGAACGAGACACTCTGTATCCGGCTGGCATGGTAGCGGCGCAGGTTCTGCTGGTAGATGGCGGACCTGGACAAGGCCAGTTCGCAAGCTTCCTCTAGGATATCAACACTGTCTTCCCGTGCTTCTTCGGCCTGTTGTTTTGTGTAGAGCAGTTTGCGGGGTGCGTTGAACTCAATGTCAGTGGACAGAACCGCCTCTTCCCCGTAAACAAGGAAGAAGGGAGTGTAGCTGGTGGACCGGTTTGGTGTTGTGTGCAGGCTCCAGAGTACAACCGACAGCTCCTCAATCCAGCAGCCGAGGGATCGCATCAGTGGTTCGATCAGCCGGGCCTTAATTTCGGCTAGGACCAGGCCATTTGCTTGCTCGCACTGCCTGTTGGACTAGGGGTGTGCCACAGATGCGAGGTCCAGGCGGATGCCCTTATCTCCACAGAATTGTGCGAAAGCTCCCTTGGCAAAATTTGTTCCGTTGTTGGTTATGATGCTGCTGGGGTAGCCAAAGCGTGTGATTATGTCTGTGAAGAACTTGACCACCGTGGCCCATCCAGCTTCTTTATTGGCTTTGCCTCTATCCACTTGGTAAACTTGTCCACCGCCACCAGCAAGTGGGTCATGCCGGATCTGGCCGTTTTGAAGGGGCCAACCATGTCCAGCCCCCAGACGGCAAACGGCCAGGTGATGGGAATAGTCTTGAGTGCTACAGACGGAGTGTGCTTCTGCTGGCTAAACCGCTGACACCCATTGCACGCCTTGACAATCTGCTCAGTGTCTTCTAATGTTGTGGGCCAGTAGAACCCGTGGCGGAATGCCTTTGCCACTATGGCTCGTGACGATGCATGGTGTCCGCATTCTCCCTGGTGGATGTCAACCAGCAGCCAGATTCCTTCCTCCTGGCCCACACATCGTTGATCGATGCCACCAACATTGCGCTTGTAAAGCTCATTGTTGATGATGGTGTGCGTGCTGGCTCTGCGCTTGACCTGTCTTGCCTGCACCTCCTCTTCGGGCAGCTCTCTGTTGGCTTGGAAATCCATGAATGGCTTGGCCCATGTTGGTGTTTCCCGGATGGCGCATACCTCTTGCATCAACAAATTCACTTCTTCCTGGATGGCCGGGTCAGGCCCGTCCGGAGGCTGTCCGGGTGGGTCAGCGGAGCCAGCAGCTTCTAGGAATGAGGCGGCAGTCCCCGGGTGCGGAGGAGCAGTCCCCGGGTGCGATGCAGCCATCGTCGAGGTCTTGGAGCCGGCAGTCCCCGGGTGCGGCGAACCAGTCTCCAGGTGCGGTGCAGCCATCGCGGAGGTCTTTGAGTCGGAAGTCCCCGGGTGCGGTGCAGCCGTCTCGGAGGTCTTGGAGCCGGCAGTCCCCGGGTGTAGCGAAGCAATCCCCACATGCGGTGCAGCCGTCGCGGGGGTCATGGAGCTGGTAGTCCTTGGGTCCAATATGATGGAGTCGGCTTCAGGAGACGGTGTGATTGATGGTTTGCGTAGGTGCTCAAGGGAAACTCCAGGTGGAATTGGTTGTCTTGTCGACCCGATGCGGGCGAGCGTGTCTGCGGCCTCATTGTTTACCTTGGGAACATGATGAAACTCGCATCCTAAGAAACAGACGCATAACTGTTGTACGAAGAAGCGGTATAGATCCATGTTTGCATCCCTGGTGTTGGGGGGATACCCCCGGGTAGGGTCACGCCGGGGTATAAAGGCCGAGTTAGCCGAGGTATGGCAAGGTCAAAGCGAATGCTGGCCGAGTCACCTCAAGGCAAGCCGAATGACGGAGTAACCCGGACCAGGGGATGTCCACCTAACTGGGTCCCAGTCGACTTATATCGTAAGTCGGTGAGATGAATCTAACTTGTATGCAGGAACAGGTGTGGTCGGATCAACTATGTACGATCCGGGTTATATCAAGCTTATAGGAGAAGGAAGGTATCTCGCTGGTCAAAGGTGACCACTGTACGCAGAGTGTGAGCGAAGCGGACAGAGGCAGGAGCACCGAGGCGTGGCCGACAAAGGTGACAATGCTAATGTCGGCTGACGCGGGCACCGTAGAGGCTCACGTAGCCTCTAATTGGAGACCTAGCCACCCCTATATAAGGAGGGCTAGGGCCTCTGTAGAAGGGGTTGAGTTTTACTGGGTTGATCTCTACTTGGATAGATTTTACTTGGTTCCTGAGGGCTAGCTAGTGGTGAGAGTAAGAGAGCTCCTTCTTCCTTCTCTCTCCAATACAGCTCAAGGAGCACTTGTAATCTGTGGAAGTGAATCAAATACAAAGCTTTTGTGTGTGGAATCACCACACTATCCCTCCCTGGATTCCCCTAGTGCATTTAGTCCCCACCTTTAGCCTATCCATGGCATCTGCCGTGACACCACCACGACAGTTGGCGCCCACCGTGGTGCTAGCGGCACTAGTAGGGGTCAAGATTCGGATGGGAAACATCATCGGCACCGGCGAACGCATCGTCTCCGGGCTCGTTCAGCGCTTTGGAGCGCTGGATTTTGTTAGCGACAACGCTGGCTGCTTCGGCAAGCGCCCTCTTCCGCGCAATGGCCTCTTCGTCAAGCTCGGCGCCCACAAGGCTTACGTTGATGTCGATGTGTCGTGTGTTCACCCGTGGCACGTCACTGAAGGAGCCGAGCCACCCCTTAGCATGGTTCGCGGGGCGCGTATCACTCGCTCCTCGGACCATGCTGAAGTGATGATGACTGCGCCAGGTGCAGGCGCAAGCAAGGATCCGGCACCAGATTCGGAGGTAACGCCTAAGGCACCGAGGAAAAGTAGAGGTCCTCCACTAGAGAGGCCGCAGAATGTGTTGCAGAAAGCGATGGATAGCTTGACAAACCCAGTAGCAGCAGTGGTAGATCCGGCTCAGGCACAGGCCGAGCTAGAGGAAACTAGGCAAAAAATTCTAGAGGGTGCGAAAAAGATAGCCGCGGCTCAGCAGTCGTTGAACATGACACTACGTGAGTACGCAAAGGCAAATAAGGTAGATGCTGTAAAAGTGAAGGGGAGAAATCTCATGAGTGAAATGAACAAAGAGGGTGATACTAGGATTGAGGAGTCAGAGAACTGTTTATCCGTGGGGCTGGCGAAGTATAGTAGCCGGCGAAAAACCTTAGAGCAGCGGATGCAGCTGCGTCCGAGTTAGAGGGTCTAACGGGTGAAGCCCGTCAAAGACAGCAAGATAGGGTCAATGAGTTGGTTCGGATTGCGAACAGGCAAAATGAGGAATTGCTCAGGGCTAACCCGGAGAGAGTCGGGGCCTCCAAGATCGTTCATTCGGTGGTGGGTAAGGCAGAGAAATCCACTGGAGCTGCATCGTCTCCTCATGGTGGTCCTAGGAGAGAGGAGGTAGTAACCTCGGCAAGAAAGAACAAACAGATAGTCCCGTATGACCCGACAAGGGCAGGGAAAGGAAAAGAATTACAGAGAAATGACGATCGACGAAGTGTGAGCCGGGGTGAAGCTGGCAGAGGTAACCGTGACCACGGCAATGCCTGTCAAGATAATGCTGTAAATGGCAATGCTGGACAGCGAAACTCGGCAGGAGCAGGACAACCGCAACAACGGAATATACCAAGGCAAGAGCAAAGTGCCGACCGAGGTATGCAACAAAGAGGTGCTCCACGAGAGCAAGACCGATATAATGATGGTGACTCGGAAATGGTGAACGCAGGGTACCCAAGGCCGGACTATCATGTTATAGGGTCAAGATTGGGAAGCAGGGATTTGATGCCTGACGATGCCAGATTAAAACTGGATCGGCTGTATAGGTCGGAACAGATTGAATGTCAAGGTCCCCTGGGTCCTGCGTGTTTTGAACCCCGGATCATGAAGGAACCTCCGGTACCTAACTTCCAGCTACCTAGAGGCACTAAGACATACGACGGCAGCACAAAGCCGGAGGATTGGTTGATTAACTATGCTACAGCTGTGAAAATTGCTACAGGCAACTTGAGATGGGCTGTGAGATACGTACCCCAGATGTTGGATGGGCCAGCGAGGGTATGGATAAACAATTTGCCACCCGGAAGTATTAACTGCTAGATTGATTTTGAGGAAATGTTCATCAGCAATTTCTCAAGTATGTATCAAAGGCCGAATAGGCCACAGACCCTAGCAATGTGCAAGAAGAGACCGAATAAAACGGACCGGGAGTTCTTGACCCGGTGGTGTACCGTGCGAAACTCATGTGAGGGTGTGATCGAGTCATAGGCCATAGCCTGGTTTGCGCAAGGATGCATATATGCAAGCATGTTGTGGCAAAGATTGCAAAGGGATATGACAACTACGTTGGCAGAGACAATCCGGATTGCTGATTCGTATGCTTTAGGTGATCCGACTCAACCCAGGCTCGTGTCAAACCAGTCAAATGAGGAGCACTACCAGAGAGATGGAGCCGGGTCATCCCGGAGGAATGACTACCGGGGTAAAAGAAGAGATGACAGACCAGATTACCGATATAGTTCGCAATAGGTTGCTGCGGTGAATCAAGATCAGCCCGGAGCAGGGGGAAATCAAAGTCAGAAAACTGGAGGCCAGCAATGGACACCGAGAAATGATGGCAAGAAAACTTGGGCCTTGAGCGAGAAAGCGATGGCAGGAAAAGAAGGACCGTCCGAGGTATACTTATGAGTCGATGCTGGATCAGCCGTGTAAATTTCACACGCCAAATCCGAGTAACCCAGCGGGTCATACAACAAGGCAGTGTGAGTGGATGCGTAAAATAGAACAAGGTGGTTCAGGGAATGCTCAGGCACCTCGAAATGATCAACCTCGGCAGGAGTTACCCCGGCAGCAATTTCTCTCCGGAGTGAACACGGAACAACTAATGTTGCCTCCCCCTCCGCCGAGGTATGACAACCATGAGAGAAGGGATGTAGTGCATCAAGTGGAAGACCAGCATCAGCCGGATCAGAGGTACCCCGGAAATGAGGGGAGGAATGAGTACAGAGAGCATCATCAGAGTTATTGTGTGTTTACCATTGAGGAAACAGATAGAAAGAGCTTGCAGCACCGACACATGGAGGTGAATGCGGTAATGCCAGCAGTGACGAGGTATATGCCTTGGTCGGACCAGGAAATTACCTAGAACATCAAGGATCATCCCAAGCTTATGCCGAGTCCTGGTTCATATGCGCTAGTGCTGGACCCAACATTCATTGGGCCTAACATCAATATGAGGTTATCCAAGGTACTAATTGACAATGGCAGTAGCATTAACATCATGTATGCGGATACAATGCGCAAGTTGGGTATCTCGGAGAACATGCTCCAAGCTACAAGGACAACTTGCCATGGCATTGTGCCAGGCATTTCTTGTGAGCCCATAGGCAAGGTCCGGGTTGACGTATTGTTCGGCACGAGAGATAACTGCTGAACTAAGAATTTGGAGTTTGAAGTGGTGAATTTGGAAAGTGCATATCACGCGTTACTCGGAAGGCCAGCATTGAACAAGTTCATGGCAAGCTGCCACATTAGTTATCTGAAAATGAAGCTGCCTGGGCCAAATGGAGTAATTACCATAGCTGGAGATTTCCGACGTTCCATTGAGTGTGCGTCAGCCGGGTCTAACCTAGCCGAGTCACTCGTGATTGTGCAAGAAAAAAGGAAGATACAGGAGGTGGCGGCGTTGGCTCAGTCCGCGCAGCAATATATGCCGGCGTTGAATAATCCGCATGGTAGTGTTTCGTTCCAAGCCACAAAGGATACCCAGAAAGTGCCTGTTGACGATATGTTCCCAGAGTGCACCGTAACAATTGGTGTCGGGTTAAATGACAAATAGGAAAGCAAGCTCGTCAACTTCCTCCGTGAGAATCGGGATATTTTTGCTTGGTCCACACAGGACTTGCAAGGTGTTCCGAGGGATTTGGCCGAGCACTCTTTCAACGTGAGACCCGGAGCAAGGCCGGTGAAGCAACCTCTCCGCCGCTTCACCGAAGATAGGAGAAAAGTCATTGGAGACGAGATAGCTCGGTTACTAGCAGCAGGATTTATCATGGAAGTTCTTTACCCGGATTGGCTATCTAATCCGGTGCTGGTGGAGAAAAAGAAGGATGATCCGAATGTGGCAGTGGTTTGGCGTATGTGTATCGATTACACGAACCTGAATAAGGCGTGTCAAAAGATCCATTTCCACTGCCAAGGATAGATCAGGTCATAGATTCAACTACAGGGTGTGAATTGTTGTCATTCATTGATGCATACTTTGGTTTCCACCAGATACCCCTGAATCCGGATGATCAAATAAAAACTGCATTTATCACCCCGCATGGGGCTTATTGCTATCGCACCATGCCATTTGGTTTACGAAATGCAGGGGCAACGTACCAAAGATGTATGCAAAAGTGTTTGCACGACCAAATTGTTCAAAATGTACAAGTGTATATGGATGATGTGGTTATCAAGACCAAGGAAAGAAAAATGCTCCTTGACGATATCAGGTAGACATTCGCGAACCTAAGGAGGTTCCGGATGAAGCTCAACCCGGAAAAATGTACCTTCGGTGTCCCGGTTGGAAAATTACTCGGATTCCTTGTCTCCAGCCGAGGTATCAAAGTCAATCCAACTAAAATCTGGGCCATAGAGCGAATGGAACTGCCGAAGTGTCTTAACGATGTCCAGAAGTTCACCGGTTGCCTGGCATCGTTAAGTTGGTTTGTATGTCGGTTGGTTGAAAAGGCATTGCCTCTCTATCAACTCATGAAAAAGTCGAACAAGTTCATTTGGACGCCGCAGGCCAATGAAGCCTTTATCCAATTAAAGAAAATGTTAGCCACTTCACCAGTGTTAGCCTCTCCACTATCAAAGGAGCCAATGTTGCTCTACATAGTCTCAAACAACCGAGTTGTAAGTGCAGTAATTGTAGTAGAGCGTGACAAAGAGGGTAAGTCAGTGCAAAGGCCAGTGTATTATCGGAGCGAGGTATTATCAGCCTCAAAGCAAAATTATCCGCACTATCAGAAAGTGGCGTATGGTGTGTACATGTCGGCAAAGAACCTAAAGTATTATTTTGAGGAGCATCCCATCAAGGTAATATGTGAAGCTCCCATATCCGAGATAATGAGTAACAAGGATGCAAGTGGCAGGATTGCAAAATGTGCAATTGAACTAGCTTCCTATGCGCCACAATATGACAGAAGAGAAGCAATCAAGTCTCAGGCTGTGGCCGACTTTTTTGTGGACTGGGCCGAGGTACAATATGAACCACCGCTGCCAGATCCGAACTACTGGAGAATACACTTTGACGGGTCAAAAAAAAACCGGGTTAGGCGCCGGAGTTGTGCTTACCTCGCCAAAGAATGACCAGTTGAAGTATGTGCTACAGATCCATTTCACAGCGTCAAACAATGTCGCCGAATATGAAGCACTTGTGCATGGGCTCAAAGTGGAAAAAGAAATTGGGATACGTCAGATCCAATGCTTTGGCGACTCGGATTTGGTAGTTCAGCAAGTGTCGGGGCTGTGGGACGCTCTTGATCTAAACATGGCATTATACAGATTCCATGTGCAGAAAATATCTGGTTACTTTGAGGGATGCGAATTTCGCCATGTACCCCTGGTGGAAAATGAGGCTGCCGACGTATTGTCGAAGCTCGGATCAACCCGACAAGCAATTCCACCGGGTGTAGCATTAGAACACCTCAGAAAACCATCTATCAGACCATCCCCAGAAACCGACTCAATCTACATCCCGGAGGATCCGGAGTCTGGAGCTACACCCATGGACATTGACATGGGAGATGGTGCGCGAAACCCGGGGACTGCCTCGGCAAACCCAGGGACTGCCTCGGCAAACCCGGGGACTGCTCAGCGTCATCCGGTTGAGGTTATGCCGGTGGATCAGATGGAAATTGATGAGGATGTGTTCCCTGTACGAGCAATACCAGCTTGGGCACTACCCATATTCCAATTCCTGAAAGATGGAACCTTACCCGTTGAGGAGGTGTTGTCTAGGCAAACTCAGAGGAGAGCAAAATCATACACGATCATCAATTCCGAGCTATACAAAAGGAGTGTGACTAATGTCCTCCAGCGATGTGTTGACCCGGAAGAAGGGCTTGACATCCTCCGAGATATACATCAAGGGTAATGTGGGCATCATGCCTCGTCCAGAGCCTTGGTAGCAAAAGCTTTCCACCATGGATTCTACTGGCCAAGAGCCTTAGAATAAGCAGAGGATTTGGTAAGAAAATGCAATGGTTGTCAGAGGTATGCTACCAAGACACATATGCCAATGTCGGAACTCAAGACCATACCAATCACTTGGCCATTTGCCGTATGGTGTTTGGACATGGTTGGCCCGTTCAAACTAGCAAGGGGAAATATGACTCACATTTTGGTCATGGTGGATAAGTTTACAAAGTGGATTAAAGTAAAGCCAATAAGAAAATGTGATGGAGCTACGGCCGTGACATTTCTCAAAGACATCATCTTGAGATACGGTTATCCTCATAGTATCATAACTGATAATGGCACAAATTTTGCTGAAGGAGCATTTTCGCGATTCTGCCGAGATAAGAAGATCCGGCTGGACATTGCCTCGATTGCCCATCCCACATCAAACGGAAAGGTGGAGAGATCCAACAGATAAGTATTATCCGGGATAAAACCCCGGCTCATTGAGCCGCTGCAAAGATCAACAGAGTGCTAGATAGTAGAACTACCAGCGGTATTGTGGACTTTAAGAACAACTCTGAATCGATCAACAGGCTATACGCCATTCTTTCTGGTATATGGGGCAGAAGCTGTATTACCAGCCGACATAGAGCATGACTCGCCTAGGGTCACCCAATACACAGAAGCCGAAGTGCAAGAAGCCCGGCAAAATGATGTTGATCTACTGGAAGAAGCGAGAGAATTGGCATTGTCCAGATCCGCCATATATCAGCAAAATCTCTAACGCTATCATAGCTAGAAAGTAAACTCCCGAGTCTTCCGGGAAGGTGATCTAGTACTCCGGTTGGTACAACGTACTGCTGACATGCATAAGTTATCCCCCCATGGGAAGGGCCATTCATTGTGAGCAGACCATTGCACAATGATTCTTACTATCTTATCGATGCAAAACCACAGGAAAAGAACAAGGCGGATAGGTCCGGCGAGGAATCTAAGCGTCCATGGAATGTAGCTCTACTTCGTCCTTTCTACACTTAGCAGAAAAGTGTATGTATCTGATTCTCTCATATGTCGGTATGTATGCCGGCAATGAGCTTATCAATGAAATGTTGGCACCTCGAGCAGTAACTCGGGGACTGCCTTAATAATGTTTGTTGTCTTCTGTATTTCTCATTTATATGTTGGCTGGCGTAAGTTTTTCTACTTAACCCGGATTAGTAGTGTGTGGGCACCAAAAACCCAACTCTTCGACTTGCTGATGTACAACAAGATTTGGCTTCATGGCAAGCAAGAGAAAAAGTTTGGAATTGCGTAGCACATGAAAAACGACTAAGGAAAAGAACTTAATCGAGCCGACGTTTGTTTTTCGGACTAACCTTATGTTTACTTTCGATTTATTATGCTGAGTTATTTTGAGCTAATCCTAAAGTTTCCAAGTATTGTTAAGACAATTTTTGAAACTCGGACTCGTAAGTCATAAAACCGAATCAAGGTAGACACGAGCCGAGCCAGAAGATTGGAATAACAAGAAAATGAAACTCGGGGACTATGCCCAAGTTAATCCGGCATAAAAACTTAGTACCAAAATACCACTTGTGTATACCAGGGATCTGATGAAATTTAAAGTGTTTATCAAGGAGCAGCAGGAGGAGGTAATTCGGCGCCAGCAGGGGCAGCCTCGGCCTCAGCTTCAGAATCATCTACGTCTTCCTCGATATCTGAGACTTCGTCTTCTTCGTCCTCATCCGACTCATCTTCAGCATTTTCAACGTTTTCATCATCGGTGGCATCCAGGAAGCTCGGTCCCTCGTTCCATTGATGAATGGGGGAGTATTGGATGAAGCTGTGAGCGCAAGCCTTGCGCTGAGCTACCCAATCCGGGTCAGTAGACCACTTTGATACAGTGCGCATGCGCGCAAGGAGATTGAGGTCAATCTTCTAATACCACGTAAGCACGTAGTGGAGAACGATATCAGCTCCGGCGCGGCCAGCAGATTCTCTCCAGAGATCAACCTGAGTCTCGCATTCCATGAGCCTGGCAAAAAGAACAGGCATACTCTTCGGAGTATCTTCCTCAGGCCAAAAGGCCTTGAAGATCCGGATTACTACGTCCAAGACGTCCTTTCCATAGTTCCTCACAAGTTCGACACGAGAGGACAAGCTGACCAGCAAGTCCTCCAGGTCATATGGAATCTCTCTAGCGCCAGGGACAATTGGGGTACCCCTCTTCTGGCGGAACTTGGCAACAACTTTGGATGCGATGACCTCGCTCTCTGGGAACTTGCCTGAAAAAATAAGACAGGTGGAGTAAGTAAATGAAGCAAACCCGGAAAGGTCAGTGTCTGTTGAAGGAAAAGAGCTTACCAGCAATATGGCTATGGATCCGGGTTAGCTCCTTGGTGCACTTGTCACAACTCTCCCGGAGTTGAACCAGCTCAGCGTTCGCCGACTCAAGTTTAGAGTCGGCCTCCTTAAGCAGTTCTTGATCCTTGGCGATCTGGAGGTTGAGGCGCTCGCGCTCTTCGGTGAAGTCCTGGCCAGCCTTTTGAAGCTCGGATTGGTGCTGTGCTTTCAATTTCTTCATGTCCGCCTTGAGCTTGGCAATCTCATCATCCTTGGTTCGGAGGAGGGCAAGCTCATCATCTTTCTTTTTAAGCTCGGCCAGATGCTGCCCTGCTTGTTCGAGAAAATGCAGCATCATATCAGGCACGGGCACACTATCTTCAAGAGATGCTGAAATAGTTTGTTGACCCGGCAAAGCCGAGGTATGAATGTTTGCCGATCCAAGGAGAAAAGGAGATAGAGAGCATAGCAAAGTTGAGCCAAAACGACTTACCCTTGATCTGGTCTAGGTTCTTCCTCATGATGGTATTCTCAGCTTCCACCTCAGCTGCGAAATCCGAATGATGGATTAGTTCGGCGGAAAAGGAGGAAGAAACAACAAAAAATGCCAAGGAAGAAACTTACCCCTTTTATCGTGTTCAGCGATAAGCACAGTATGTTTAGCGCGCAACATATTGTGAGTGTCCAGGAGACGCTGAAACTCAGCACTCCGGCGGTTGGTGGTCACCTGAAAAGTGTCCAAAAAGATAACTTAGTCTTGTGCATATTCGAAGTGTACAAAATCCAGGCCAAGTGGAACCTAACCCGGCTCTAGGTGTGTGCATATTCGAAGTGTACAAGATCCAGGCCAAGTGGAATTTAACCCGTCTCTAGGTGTGTGCATATTCGAAGTGTACAAGATCCGGGCCAAGTGGAACTTAACCCGGCTCTAGGTGTGTGCATATTCGAAGTGTACAAGATCCGGGCTAAGTGGAACTTAACCCGGCTCTAGGTGTGTGTATATTCGAAGTGTACAAGATCCGGGCCAAGTGGAACTTAACCCGGCTCTAAGTGTGTGCATGTTCGAAGTTATCAAGGAGCTACGTTAGTTTTCTAAGGAGCATCCGACCGAGTAACGAGTTACTCCCTCGGAGGCTCGGGGACTAATGGTTATATCACTAATATCTACAACATGTTAAGAAAAAGACGAAGAAATGTACCTCCATCATCCGACCCGCAAGGTTAATTTCCTTGGCAGCAGTATTCATCTGCGCAGCAAATTCGGCGGGACCGAACTTCTCCGGGAGATCGTCGTTGTGGATGAACTCCACCTTGTTCCAGTTATTCACAAACTCGATCAAGGTCGGAGGGTATCGCTCGCCACTGAGCATGTGGGGTGCCACTAAACCTTTGGCATGCGCTTCCCTCCTCTCAACCTAGGCAAGGGCAGGGCTAGTGTGCAAAATAAGTTGTGCATCAGCTGGCTCGGCAGGGGCGTCCTTCGGAGATGGAGTCTTTTTTGAAAGCATGGACGCAAGTGTGCGCTGTCCAGCCTCGATGGACGCTGCCCTGGTGGCATCAGGAGCCTTCTTGCCCTTAGGTTGCTGCTGAGAAGTGGAAATTGTTGAAGAAGATTTGCCCTTGGGAGCTACCTTGGCGCTAGCCTTGGTGCTGCTAGTGTCTTCTCGCTGAGCCTTGGAAGACTCGGACGAGGCGGAGGGGCTTGATGCTGCTGCTGTTTCTTTTGATGTTGCTGCTGGGGCTAGAGTTGGTGCTGGTGCTGGTGTTGTTTTCTTCTTTGGCGGAGGTGCTGAAGGAACCTTGGTGATAGCTGGTTGTGACGGAGCCGAAGTTGTGGTTGCTGCTGCCTCAGCACAGATAGACTCCCCCGCTCCAAGGTTGCTCTCCTCTTGACGAGGTGGGCTAGAACCCGGAGCAGCCGCTGAGCCCTCCAGAATGGGGCTCAGCGGGTGTGAGTCGTTGCCACAAGGGGGAGAAGGGCTGTGTCGGAGCAGCGAGGCGATGCCGGATCCACTCTGTGGGACCTCCACCGCGGCCCTGCCGAATCAAATAATGAATGATGAGAAACTATAAAGGAAGGGCAAGTGAATAAGCAAAGGGAGAAACGACTTACTCATCCAAAGTCAGGGGCTCCTTCGGCTTGCGAGCTCTTCGGGCCATAGCCTTAGTCGTGGCCTTGGTGGCGGCTTTGTCCACTGACTTCTTTCGCCTCTTGGCTGGCTGAGAAGGTCCGCAAGACGAAGCAGATGCGGCTCCCCTTTTCTTCTTCGGCGCGATCGGGACAGGATCACCCACGGCAAGGGGAGGGTCTTCATGGATCTGCCCACCAAGGTTAGCTGATGCCGAAAAAGCATAAGAAAGGGCGATAGCGTCAAATGCTTCCATCACCTCAACATCCGAGTCATCTTCATCATCAGGCCAATCTCTAATGGAAGGGAGTTTACCGGTGGGTCGCTTGGTCGCGTCGGCCATCGGAAGGAACATCTCCTGATCCGGTTCCTCCTCGTCCAAGGTATCCCGGTCAGGCGCCCATTTGAGAGAAGGCTCGGTGCCATCCTCAATAGTTTGCTGAAGGAATTGCTAACGGAAGGAAAGGACAGCAGGGTTAAACATACAACAAAAACCGGCATATGATTTAATTCGAAGAAAATTGGAGGCACGAGACTTACCACAGGAGGAAGCCTATCTCGGCAATAGTGTTCAATTCCCCACGTCCACTCAGAAGAAAAATCCTTCTTAGTGGTGAAGAGGGACTTGACCCGGCGAAAGATCTCGTTGTTGCTCAACTCAAAAGAGGAGGTCCGGTTGGGGTCGCGGCCCCAGGTCATATGAAAGACTTTGTGCGTGCGTTTATGGAGGAGGGAGATACGGTTGCGCACAAACGTAATCATGACATCCTCATTGCGCAAACCGAGATCCTTCAACTCCTGGAACCTCTTGTTGACCTGGTTCGCCAGGATAGTGGGCTTCTTGGGGACCACGTCCCACAGATCTGGATTGGGAGGACCCGGAGCATAAGGGCGCAGCCGGATCTGATCCTCAGTTGTGCTGTTCTGGACGTAGAAGAAAGTCTGGGCCCATCCCTTATAGGAGTCAAGCCCTGTGACTCGGTGGAAGATTGACTACTTCCGAGGAGAAATTGACGCAGCGCCGAACTGCGTAAGCTGCTTGTCCTCCGGGTCAAGCTGAATGTTCGGAATCACGTTCCGGCGGATGCCAAAGAACCGGATCCAAAGCTCCTTCGTGGGTCATAGTCCAGCGTAACCTTCGATGGTGGAGGCAAACTCGGAGAGAGACGTGATGGCATTCGCCGGAAGGTGGTGCGGCCGGAGCTCATACGTATTGAGCCAGTCATGGAAAAAATCGCTAACTGGCAGACCAAAACCCCGCTGGAAGTGGGACAGAAACACCACATACTCACCCGGATTGGGTGAGGGGGCAAGCTCGGAGGTAGCAAGGCGTGCAGTGACTCCCTCCTGGATGCGCCTGGTGCGGTAAAGCCAATCCAGGTCATCCTTGCAGGCCCAGGAGCCTGCCCACGCGCCGCGGTCAGCGGTCGCCGCATCTTCCTCCATCTCCTGCTCGGCAACGGCGAGCTCCTCCTCAGTCATCTCGAGATCACTATCCCTGCTAGCGCTAGCGGCGGCGGGGGGCAGTGGCCTAGACTGGCAACAACCCGTGGCGGAAGAGATGCACGGAGGCGGCGGCAACGCTGGTGCGCGTGGAGGTAGTGCGACGGCGGCGCTGCTACTCAGACGCGGTGGCGGCGGCACTGTCGCGGGAGAAGATGAAGAAGAGGTAGAGGCAGAGGGGCGCGGAAGTGGGGAAAGAGCCCAGGGGGCGCGCCCCTCCCCTATTTAACCACTGCCCTAAGGGGTTAGTGGGATCGTGTTGTGCGGGTGTGCCACACGGTGTGGCCGTGTATTACCCGGGTCAACCAATCAGCATTGAGCCACACGGAGGGCCATAGGGCGCAACGGATATCATGACGTGACGTTATGGTGTGGTTAACGAGGAGGCAGGCACGACGTGCGTAACGATAACCGGCGATTACTACGGCGGTTACTATTGATGGCCCTTAAAATGAGGCAAACGTAATGATTAACCTCCACGTAGGGAAGCATACAGAAGAAGGAAGAGTGACCCGGATGGGTATGAGGTAACCCGGCCAGCAAGTAAAAACATGGAATGTGCCAAGGGAAAATAAACCCATGAAATCCGAGATAGGAGGTAACTCGGAAAAGGAACACAAAGCTCGGTGAAATTGAACCTGCTGTGGCCTTAGCAGCCAAGGCATCTAAGACCGCACCAGCTTCGGGGACTAATGTTGGGGGGATACCCCCGGGTAGGGTCACGCCAGGGTATAAAGGCCGAGTTAGCCAAGGTACGGCAAGGTCAAAGCGAATGCTGGCCGAGTCACCTCAAGGCAAGCCAAATCACGGAGTAACCCGGACCAGGAGATGTCCACCTAACTGGGTCTCAGCCGACCTATATTGTAAGTCGGTGAGATGAATCTAACTTGTATGTAGGAACAGGTGTGGCCGGATCAACTATGTACGATCCGGGTTATATCAAGCTTGTAGGAGAAGGAAGGTATCTCCCTGGTCAAAGGTGACCACTTATGCAGAGCGTGAGCGAAGCAGACAGAGGCAGGACCACCGAGGCGTGGCCGACAAAGGTGACAATGCCAATGTCGGCTGACGCGGGCGCCGTAGAGGCTCACGTAGCCTCTGCATGGATGACACGGGGGAAAAGTGACCCGGTCGGCTTACTATTTTGGGAAGAGGCATATTCCCTGGAATATGCCTCCACGTATGCCCTAATTGTAGACCTAGCCACCCCTATATAAGGAGGGCTAGGGCCTCTATAGAAGGGGTTGAGTTTTACTGGATTGATCTCTAGTTGGATAGATTTTACTTGGTTCCTGAGGGCTAGCTAGTGGTGAGAGTAAGAGAGCTCCTTCTTCCACCTCTCTCCAATACAGCTCAAGGAGCACTCGTAATCTGTGGAAGTGAATCAAATACAAAGCTTCTGTGTGTGGAATCACCACACTATCCCTCCCTAGATTCCCCTAGTGCATTTAGTCCCCACCTTTAGCCTATCCATGGCATCTGCCGTGACACCACCACGACACCTGGCGTCCCAGTCGCCTGACACTTGGTGCACCACCAGATCAGAATCGCCGAAGCATAGGATGCGTCAGATGCCTATTTCCTTTGCCATCTTGAGGCCTTGGATGAGCACTTCATACTCAGCGACGTTATTTGACACACGGAAGTGGATCTGTAGCACGTATTCTAGCCGGTCTCCTTTTGGGGAGGTGACGACCACTCCGGCTCCGAGACCTCCATACATCTTGGAGCCGTCGAAATGCAGCTTCCAGTGCGTGGTGTCAGGGCAAGGTGGCAGGTACTATGTTTCTGCCCAATCGACGAGGAAATCCTCCAAGGCTTGAGACTTGATCACCGTTCTTGGATCATACTGTATGTTGTGGGCACCTAGCTCTATGGCCCATTTCGCCACCCGGCCTGTGGCATCTCTGTTGCTGATGATCTCCGCAAGTGGTGCGAGCACCACCACCCGGATGGAGTGTTCTTAGAAGTAGTGCTTCAGTTTCTTGGCGGCCATATATACGCCGTACACCAGCTTCTGGTAATGAGGTTAATTCTGCTTCGAGAGCGAGAGTACCTCACTCAGGTAGTACACCGGTCGTTGCACCGGCTGCGCCTTTCCTTCTTCCGGCCTCTCCACTACCAACACCACACTGACCACCCAGTTTGTTGCTGCGATATACATCAACATGGGTTCCTTTGCTGCTGGTGCTGCCAGGATAGGTGGCGAGGTGAGCATGTGTCTGAGGTCACGGAAAGCTTCATCCGCCTGTGATGTCCAAACGAACTTGTCCATTTTCTTCATCGACTGAGGCAAGCCAAGCAGCTAGTGAACTTCTAGACATCTCTCAAGTTCTTGGGCGGCTACATGCGCTGGATTGCGCCGATCTTCTCTGGGTTCGCCTTGATTCCTCGCTCAGATACGAGAAAACCAAGTAGCTGACCGGCTGGGATGCTGAATACGCACTTCTCTGGGTTTAGCTTCATCTGGAACCGGCGGAGGTTAGTGAATGTTTCCTTCAGGTCCTCAAGGAGTGTCTGGTGCTCCTTGGTCTTGACTACCACATTATCGACGTAGGCGTGTACGTTTCTGCCAATCTGAGTCTACAAGCACTTCTACATGCAGCGCTGGTATGTTGCTCCAGCATTCTTCACCGAATGGCATTGTGGTGTACCAGTAGGCTCCATAAGGAGTGATGAATGATGTCTTTATTTGATCAGCGGGGTTCAGCCGGATTTGGTGGTAGCCGGAATACGCGTCCAGAAATGACAACAACTCATAGCCGAGCGTGGAATCGATCACTTGGTCTATCCTTGGCAGGGCGAAGGGATCTTTGGGGCATGCCTTGTTCAGACTGGTGTAGTCAACACACATGCCCCAAGTCTTGTTCTTCTTCAGCACGAGTACTGGGTTTGCCAGCCATTCCGGGTGGAAAACTTCCATGATGAATCCAGCTGCGAGCAGCCATGTGATTTCCTCCCCAATTGTTCTTCTTTTTTCTTCGGCGAAGCGGCGCAGTGACTATTTGATCGGTTTTGCATCCGGCATGACATGTAAGAGTGCTCGGCGAGATCCCTCGGAACACCTGGCATGTCCTTGGGGACCATGCAAAGATATCCCAATTCTCATGGAGGAAGTCAACGAGCGCGCTTTCCTATTTGCTGTCAAGGCCGTCTCTGACCAGGACGAACTTGTCCGGCTCGGCCTCGTTCAGCAGGATCTTCCTTGTGCCCTTGGATAGCTTGAATTATGCCTCTCCAACCGGCTAGGGCTCGCCTTCCGGCATGTCCTTCTGTAGGGCTGCCACGTTCTGCATGATTATGCATTTTCTTCCATGATGATCATGGCTTCAGCTATTTTGGATCCGTCTGTGGCGCATTCCACGAACCGTCTGTAGCAGCCGACCACGGTGATGACGCCTTTGGGCCCTGGTAGCTTCATCTTGAGGTAGGAGTAATGTGGCACCGCCATGAACTTGGTGAGCGTTCTTCGCCCTAGGATTGCGTGGTACGCGCTGTGGAGGTTGACCACGTCGAACCAGATGGGCTCGCGGCGGAAGTTGTCCTCCGTGCCGAAGATGACGTCTAGCCGGATTTTTCTGATGGGGGAATGCGAAGGGCCGGGGACGGCTCCGTGGAAATAGGTGCTTGACGGCTCCAACTACGACTCACTGATACCGAGCCTGTCGAATGAGCTGCGGTACAGGAGGTTGATGTTGCACCCTCCATCTACAAGGACGCGGGATAATCTGCAGGAATGCTTCTGGGAGACAATGATAGGATCCAGAACCTGTCGAGGGGGTCATCCCCCCGACAGGCCCATTAGCAGCCTGCGCCAAGTCGCTCCTATGCATTTAAGGCCTGCGGGCGGCCGATCACTGTTTATCTCAGCCTATCGTGGGTGGCCTACTAACGACCCTTATCTGAGATGGCCCGTTACTATTCATGCATGTTACTGTCCTGGCCTTTTACTGTTCTGGGCTTTACCTATTCAGGCCCACAAGCGGCCCTTTACTGTTCTAGTCTAGTAAATGTGTCAGCCTATTACTGCCCTCGCCTGGAAATTTCTCGGGCCATTACTTTTCTGGCTTGTCACTATTCTGGCCTTTCACTGTTGCGGCCCTTTACTATTGCGGCAGGCTCCTGTTTTGGCCTGTTACTGTTCTAGGATTTCACGGTTTCTTGCCTGTTACTGCGATGGGATGTTTC
The DNA here is from genome assembly GCA_023614405.1 of Avena insularis. Classification (NCBI taxonomy): domain Eukaryota; kingdom Viridiplantae; phylum Streptophyta; class Magnoliopsida; order Poales; family Poaceae; genus Avena; species Avena insularis. Next base: position 407,186,355 of record CM042696.1, read on the forward strand.
TGTTAAGGCATGTTACTGTTAAGGCTTGTTACTGTTATGGCATGTTACTATTATGGCATGTTACGCTTACGGCCTGTTACTGTTACGTCCAGTTACAACTTGTAGGTCGGCCCATTACGTTTATGGTCTTTTACAGTTTTGGCCTTTTCTGAAGGCCATGCCAATATCACAAAACGTTTACATAATCCAGCATTTTTTACTATTCATCGTCGGCCGAATACACGACGGGCCAATAACAAATCATGGTACTGTTCCTAATCGACCTGCCTGGCATAGTTACCGTAACGACTACCGCATATGTGGACAGCATCAACTAAATGCATACATGGCCTACGCGAGTTATCTAGATATTACATCAGTTGGAAACTTCTTAAAATTATTACATATTATCAAATCAAGGGAAAGAAAAATCGGCATTTCCGTTGACAATCAAGTTGATAGCAGAGTCCTCAATTAATCACCTGTATCTTACTTTGAGTGTGATAGCTACATTGGAGGAGACATGATCTTGCAGCCCCCTCTTTGGTGGCGATAGCAATAATTGCACCCTGAAAATAAGTAATAACAAGTTAATACATCAAACAAGACAAACTACTCAATTGACTGATATGCAGGAGCTATGATCTGGAGTTTACAACTGGTCAATGGTTCAATTATTGACCAACACGTCAAACAAACAGGACAAGCGAGCATGCATTAAACAAGTGTGCCTACCGTGAAACGAGCAATCAAAAAATGTGTGTGTGTGGCTTAGAATTTCAGCAAAAATAAACTAGCCAGGTCATTTCAACAAATATATATGGAAGTAGTTCTATACCCTAAAATGCAAGAGATGTCGGGTGACTCGGAATTTGCGCTGAGACACAAAATGGCATGCAGTTACTGTCATAGTGAAGAATGAACTAGATAGAAATTATAACCGCATCATATGAGCAGGAATGCAAACCACGAATGAACTATATATTGTAGAGGATAGTTATGTCGTGACTTAGGACGAACCAGACCCAGAACCAGATGCAAGATATATTGGCGTCGCTCGTGAGCCTGTAGAGCAGGATAAACAAGCATTAGACAAGTGTGCCTAGAATGAAATTAGCAATCAAACAAAGTGTTTCTTAGAATTTCAGCAAATATAAACAAGTGAGGTCATTTCAGCAAATATATATGGAAGCAGTGGCATCTCCTGGAATGCATAGTCGTTTATTGCGGTGAGCTACACAATGGCATGTAGTTACTGTGATAGCTAAGAATCAACCAGATAGAAATTATAATGGCATCATAAGAGAACGTCTAGAGCAGGAATGCAAACCACGAGTGAACTACATAGTAGAGGACAGTTATGCCATTAATTAGGACGAACCAACACCAGATAAGGAAATAATGGAGTCAATTGTGAACCTGTAGAAGAGGCTATGCAAACCATCATGTTCATTGTTCCATTCTGGGCTCTATGCAAGAAAAAGAAAATAGTTAATGTTGCAGCTTTTGAAGAACGAGATGGCAACAAAAAAATTTATAATCAAATTAGTATGAAGAGTCAAAATGGGTACTACCGGACAACAGAACGATGCCAAGGAGGAAACAATAATAGGAACTTATCTCAGGACGAACCAGATAGATTCAGTAACTATGGAGCAGGGAATCCAAACTAATATTTTCCATTGATTTTACATTTTGCAAGAACTACACGATAGCAGGCAATTACTGTTGTTCAGAGTAGCTAAGAATATGTGCATGAATTCAAAATTTGTAGAGTAGCGAATGCAAACCAACATTTCTAGTGACCTACTCCGTAGTATCTAGCACGAAGAACAGGCGTGCGTTTTGACTGGGTGTACAGAATGATTAGAAAAATGCAGTTCACTGTGACATGCTTCAACCTGTTGTACTGTTCACAAAACAAAAAAAGAGTTGGTGATTTGGTTACCATGGTCGGATAGGCTTCTAATCATCATCTGTACAGGTGCGAGTGACATCATTGTCACCCAGGGTGCTTCGGTTGCGCCGGCTGTTTGCGTCGGGGAAGCAGATCTTGGGCGCTCGATGCCGGCTTGACCACGGTGGACGAGGTTGAATCGGTGTACTGCACGGCGGTTCAGGTAAGGTACGGGTGGGGAGGATGTCGCCGGTGTTGATGCAGATCTTGGGCAGTCGTTGATGGATTCGGCGCTGTGGAGGGAAAGTGGGAAAAGGAAATCAGGTGCGGTGGACGATGAAGGACTCGGTGACCAAGGTCGGGTGCGGTGGACGTCGGTGAAGCGGCAATGATGCTTTGGATGAGACTGCATTTGATGCAGCTCCGGTATACTGTTGGCTGAGGAGTGCATGGTGTCGAGTTATAGCGGGCAAAGCTAGCCGCGGAGAAGTGTTGTGGGAGGTTCCAGGCGCGAGAAATTTCGTAGTGTTTGAAATGGAGGGGCGCGAGGGAGTGGGGACCACGTGATTTTGGTATCATTTAAAACGGAGGGGCGCCAGATATTTCGCAGTGTTTGAAATGGAGGGACGCGAGAGAGTGGGGACCACGTGATTTTGGCCGTCTAGCAATCTTGTCCGTCCATCCCAAATCAACGGGCCATAGGGGATACCTTCCCTTCGAAGGCTCTAGCGCGAACGCCTATGCAAGCAATCGCTGGGTGTCCTAGAGTAGACTATAGGGGTAGATGTGTAGGTTACTATAGTAGCAGACCATTAATCAGGCTAGCTGGCGCGATGTCATTTTGGAGCTCCACGAGTTCAAACTTTTACTTATGGTGTTCAAGAGTGAATGCATGCAGCTCAAAAAAAGGTATTGTACTTACGTGACTAGTAAACTATACATGCTTCGCACGACTATTTTATTGCGTGCACTCCAATAACTTACCTTATTAAAGCATAATAATATCCTGCATAATTTAGAACTTTGGTGCAATACTTGGTCGACTTATTAGAACAAGTACTCGCAAACATGTTTCTAGCTTACCAATATATCGTGTATTTTTTAATAGATGCAGTACTATGGATGGTTTTGCATGACTATCGACATGCACAATTTTGGTTTTGCATTGTTCACATTTGACGTCCAGGAAGACAATGTACATATACCTCTCCATGAACAACGATAAGTTTCGTCATTTTTCCCTACTTTCTAAATGCTCAATTAAACTACCATCATTTCCAATGATGCATGAAACAGCCAAAAAAGAGTTGTGACCTTTTTTTAGTATCTAAAAATATTTTCATTGTTAATAATTATTTTTTACCATTTTACAGAGCATTCCATAAATGAAACAATGTTTTCACCATCAGGGGAAATATTTCCATTATATGACAAAAAATAATGTCTTTATCACCAAGAATATATAGCACAAGAAATGAATTCCAACACAATAACCATATGCACTGACCTGATGTCTATAAACCTTAGTGACCGTCTAATTTGTAATTAGAAGTGTTAAGAGGGAGATGCTAGATTCATTTGTGGTGTCTAGGTGAAAAATTTTAATTCATAAAATGTACTACATTCTCGTGGACACTCACAAACACAATTGACCTCTTATCTTAGGAGACTTGTGATAAAACTATTACTAGTAGTTCGGAAATAAGTGACTTGGAATGTATCTAGAGTCGTATGTATCACTAAAATACATCTATATACTCATGAATATGATCTATATACTCGTGAATCTAGAAAAATCTAAATTTCGTATTGAGGTAGTACGGCAATATTATAAATTTGCAATGTTGTCATCATAAGTAATGATATTCGCTATACTCCATAAACAAAACCACTTCTTTTCTTCTGTCACAGTTTTATATTTTTATACTGAAGTATTTCTACTATAAAATAATGCACGAAATTAGTTACACGTTAGTGATTAAGTACTTTCGCTAATTTGTATTTACATACACAGGTAATACTACACATCCAATTAACATCATAAGTAATTTCTCTTTCTCTCTTTCTAGAGCAGTTTTCTAGGTTGTCAGTTTGAAGAATCATTTGTCAGATACGTAGAATTGAACACTTTAAATGATACAGCGAGTGATTAGATGGATGGACGATTAGTGCATAGAGGCAGTCGAGCTAGTAAAATGCTCATATTTAATGGTAGATGTGAGCATAATTGATTCAGTGGCAAACCTTTTTTTTTGTGCGGTCGGGGCCCCCGTACGCTGATGACCCTCGCTAATCAACACAGCTCACACATAAGTGTATTTTTACGTAGTAGTTGTAGAAACATCATCCAGGGAGACAGAGTTTAGCGTCTAGCAATCTTGACCGTCCAATCCGAAATCAACAGATCAAAGCGGATACCTTCCCTGCGAGGGCTCTAGCGGGAATGCCTATGCAAGAAATCGTTGGCTGTCCGTGGGTAGACTATAGGGGTAGCTGTGCTTGTGACCCAAAGTACTCCAGAGTCTAGACAATAGTTGGGTGTCCCCGACACTGACGGTGCATTTTCTTGTCTAGACACTGGATCCGGATCCCTACACATCTGACAAAGTAGAAAGTATGACCAAATTTAAAGATCATTTATTGACGATTTAATTATTTTTGATTTATCAGACATACTCTCCCTCCAGCCTAATTTTTTTGAAAATGCCCTCCAACCTAATTAAAAAGGATGTCACATATTTGACTAAATTTGAATGTAATATGTACACTAAACAGTGACTACTATACGACAAGTATATCGTTACAAAAGCTTCACATAGCACATTCGAACGCTAAAGAGTGCAATATAATTATACGCAGACGGATGAGAAAAAAACGATCCATGCACCCAAAAGAAAGAAAAAGGAGGGCCACGTAGGCAAGTCCTCCCCCTTCCTAGTTCCTACTCCAAGATTCGGCGATTGCAACATTGTGGCCGCCCTACGGAGGTAGGGGCTCGACGACCTCCGCAATGGTCACAACCTCGATGGCCAACATGAGATGGCTTCTCTCTTCCTACTTAGCAGGGCGTGACCTGGACGATCTCCGCAATGGTAGTTGCTGGTTGCGGAGCACCGTGACTTGTTTCTTCAAATTTTCACACTTAGCACGAAGCATGGAGGAGTCACGCTCGTAAGATCGTGCGAGCTTCATTTGAAAAGCCAAATCGGCTCGGAGGCAATCAAACTCTAGGTTGAGCTCGAAGTTTTTCTGAGGAACGTTGATGTTATGGCTATAGATTTCATGTACTTTGGCCGAGATTCTCGCCTTGACTTCCTGCATGGAAAATGCATCATTAGTAAGAGAGCATGGAGTGCATGTAGAGAAGGACAAAAAATGTCAATACATGTATAGTGACTATAGTACCTCTCTTCTTTGACCGAGAGCGGGCATGAGGGCATCGTACGCGTCAGAGATATCCGTTGTGCTATCGACCCGTGGGGTGGAAAATTCGACGCTCGAGCTGCCTCCCCTTGAAGATGTACATAGACGGTTCAATAGTAGGAGTAGACAACCCAGGAATCAACAGAAGTACAAACCTACCTGGACTCTTGGTCCCCTGATAGCTGCTCTTCGGATACATGCACGAAGACGAGCCCTCGCTCGATGGTTGGTCTCCTTTCTCGGTCTAAGCCTGCAGGTCACCCTGCCGATGGGATTTCTCCACGGCTCTAACCATCGCCATCTTGCTATTCTTCCGACAATACAGGATATTTTGTGATATCGCTGGATGAAGAAGTAGAGAAGAAAGGGAGGAGCAGTAGAAGAAAGTAGTTTCTGCGAAGGCGGAGTGATGTAGTACTAGTAGGAGGAGAGAGGAGAGTGAATAGTGGAAGCAAAACGTCAACTGGGTCTGGCTTGTTCAAAAAAAAGTATTGGGTCTCGTCTCCGGCCTTCGAGCAATCTCGTTGGTCCATCAAGCGATAGAGCTTACTAGCTGCAAATATTATGCAGTGTGCTAAGGCTTGGGAATGAGCTAAGAAAATAACTTAGACGTGAGTCTAGCAAAATCAAAACTGCTCCACCGTTTAGGTCTCTTGCGTGGGTCCCATGTAGCAGCTTTTTTCACTTTTTTCTCCAAACTACTAGTGCTCTAGCCAATGAAAATGCCTCAAAGTATTATGCCAAATATTTTAATCAACTAGCCTCTGGGTCTTGTACTAGACACAAGTGCAAGAATATTTTAATCAAAACTGCTCGACCGTTTAGGTCCCTTGCTCATAGTAGTAGTACTCCCTCCCATCCATATTTACTCATCGCTGAATTTGACATATCTAGAAATGAATCAGAGGGAGTAGTAGTAGTAGTCACATTGAATATACTTAGGGCTTGACGCATAAGCATCACAAACGGTCGCCAAAAGATCGAACGGCAAACTTAAAGATAACTTTGGGATTCTTTGGATAACAGGATTTAAAAACACCGGAATTTGACTCGGTCATAGGTACAAAACAATGGATTGCAGAACAGAGGAAATAGCTTTCTTTGGATCACCGAATTTCAAAACACAGAATAACAGGGTCGGAGGTACAAATCTGCTGGCTTAAAGTCATTTTAATGAAACACAGTAAACACGGAGGAAAATTGCCTCAATCCTACGCGAATGAGTGTAAAAAGTGGATGTTGAAATTCCTATGGGATTGGGGTGTAGAAATGCAATCTATATGAATTTTGGAGGTATGATTCCTTTCATCCAAAGGGCTTCCTTATGAAAAAATACCAGGGGTCGAATTCCTCCAAAATTCCTTTGAAAATCCTTCAATCCAAATTGGCACTTAAACAATATGTGCATGCTCACGACAGATGAACACCTTCTGATAGGAGGTGATGCGGTCATATATTTTCATCTTGAACCAGTCTGCGGTGACCTTGAACACAAGGCAGTCACCCTCCTTCAACCCATTGAACATAAGGTAGCCCACTCTTTGTCCAGGACGATCTGGTCTTTGTTGCGGTTGGAATGGACAACCCACTCGCATTCCTCGCATGTTTGGACCACCACTAGTTGTGGCTAGGGGCATCCCTTCAAGTAAGGCTTGAAGTAAGTCGGGATGATGTAACGCCGCAGTTTTAGTTAGTCTTATATTTAGGGTTGTTTGTGAATTCATGAGCATCACTTCTTAAAAATGCATGTAAAGAAAATAATGGAAACCCTAAAACCCTAGTTTTCTCCTCCCTCTCTAAAAGCAATTCAAAATAGTTTGAATTTTGAAAACTACAAAATGTGCAGAGCCCAAATAGTATAAAGGGACCATATGTGTTACAAAACTATTTATACACCCTCTTGTATTTTTGGAATATTCAAAATAGTGCTGAAATTGAATATACAAATGAGAAAATTGAAAACATAAAAGGAAAAAGGTTTTCTGTAAAAAAAATAGAGCAGCTATGCCCAAAGACCCTCTCCTCCTCTCCCTGCCGCTGAGCAGCAGCAAATAGCACCCAGCCCAACAAGGCCCAGTACCCCTCTGCCATTCTTCTCCTTTCTTCTTCCTCGACGACAGAAGGAGAAGCTCCTCCGTGGAAGCTTCGATGTCGTTCTTCTGTGCCACTCGTTTGCCGCTGTCTGTCGCTGCCTGGGGAAAGGATAAGCACCCGAGTCGACACCCTCGTCCTCATCCTCTCCCTTCCTCTCTAGAGATCTCCCTTGTTCCCGCACACCAGCCCAAACCCTAACCGCTGCTAGTCGTCGTGTCGTGTCGTCGTTCCGGGCCACCCCATGCCCAGATGAAGCCTCCTCGAGCTCCGCCTCGACACTCTGGTCCTTCTCGCCTGCGGAATCGATGCCACGAGTCCAGAATTATCCGCAGCGATCGCGCCTCCCCAAACTCCGGTCGCCGCCTCCGTCGTCAATCGCCACCAACTTTGGCCACCTCAGCACTCCCCGTCATCCTCAACACGCTCGTGGTGAGCTCCTGCATCTCCTGGCCCCTACCTTCCTCCCCTAGCTCTCTAATTCGCTCCGTCGTCGAACACCGTCGTAGGCCACCGCCAGAGCTCGTTGTAGACGCAGCTCCGGTGACCACCTCGCAGCGGCGCCGCCATAGTTAGGTCCCCCGCTTCGCGCTCGTTCGAACTACCTATCTCGCGCGTCCAAGATCACCTTCTACCGCCATCCCCGCCGTCCATTTGAGGTCCCCACCGGTGTGATGTCACGGTGACGTCACCCGTGCATCAGCCGCGCACGGGTCAGCCTGGTCAAACCCGGGCTGGGTCCCGCTTTGACCGCGTGGATTGCTGATGTGGCCTGGGCCCAGCAGTCAGTCACAGCGGCTAGGGCGAGCCCCCGTGTAAAAAGGTGTATGTGCTGATGTCACACTGATGCAATAAAGTTTAATAATTCTAGAAAAAGGTATAATCTTATAAATTGAATAAGTAATTATTTATAAGTAAGAAAAATGTGAATAATATATCAAAATGTTCAGAAAAATGAGATCTTTACAATAGAATCACAATCATGCATTATTCAACAACTTTCAAGACAAGTTTAATTAGAGAACAAAGTGAACCCCTGTAGGTGATTCCGGGGTCTCTCCTGTATTAGGGTTTGGACCCTTCGGATCCCGCTTCAATTGCCAATCATGCTTTAGGGTTACATTTCAACTCTAAATAACTTGTCATATCATCATCCTTGCTTGAGCATTGCATCGATGCCATGTGTTGATTGTTGTTTCCCCTTTCTTTCCGGTGTTTGCTTCTTCTCGGTAGAATACAATATCGACATCGAGATTGAAGACCGAGATTAACACCATCAAAGACCGACAAACAATACTTGACCAACTATAATCAAGTCAAGCACAAGGCTTCCGAAGATCTTCTTATCTGGGTATCAACAAACAAGGCAAGCATAGCCCCACCATTATACAATCCTATAGTTTCGAAAGTATTTCATTCTTGCCATGTTACATATGATTCTACTGTGGTCTTTTATCGATAGATAGAGTATCCTATCTGTTGCATTACTCCCTTGATCTTATATTACCTGATCCACTTCTCCTAGCATAACTAGGTTTGGCTTGTGTGCATTGCTAGAGCTTATATCTGTGTCTTGCTTAGCCATGCATAGCTATCAGTTCTGGTTCATCCAGACGATGTATCAGATGGAGAGAATCTAGTATGACAGGAGAACGAGGTATATTGATAAGGTAAGATCAGTGGTAAAGGTTAAACATGCTAAGACTTGTATGGGAGGCCACGGTGGGATGTGGTTTTTGTAGTCTCATGCTCGCCACTACTAGGAATCGAGTTCTTGCCTTTGGAACCGAGACGAGCGTACAGCCACATGGGGCCTAGAAAACCTCACGAGTAACTAACTTGCCTAGTAGATTCCATGAGTCACATAGTTCGGGCGTGCCATTCGACATATGCATAGAAAACGTTTTGCAAAGATTTGGCAGGTGAAGGTGCATCATTACAGGTAGGTAAGCCTGTCCAGGGCTGCTTGTGGTCGATGGAGCCCCTGGTAAACCAACCTCGCCTCCAATCTCTAGGGACCGGCTTCGGGATTTTACCTGTTACAAGCGAAACCCTCCTTAGCGCGTGACTCATGGTCTCGGCGAAAGCAAGGTAAAGGTAGTGTCCAACCACCCTCTACCAACCTTCCAAGGAAGAGGGCTAATAGCTTGGCATTAAGAGTCGGTTGGTACGTGTGGATAAAGTTGTACACCCCTGCAGGGTTAAATCTTTTCGAAAAGCCGTGTTCACAGTTATGAACGCTTGGTGACCGAATTCTAAGATCATAGAGGACTATAACCTAATCGTAAAACTTCGCAATTCAACATGTGCTTAAGGATGGTTCCTCATGGGTACGAGGGGGTGATCCTAGTTGTGAGATGAGGATTACTTTGGTGGATATCAAGATGATGATCAATTCTTCGGAGATGTCGCTCTCTTAACCCCTTTTAAAATATTTTGATTAGACGAGCTTCTTCTCCCTCTTGTTTTATCAACAAAGATGGCTTTATGCAAAATAACCCCACCAGCTATAAGTCTTTTCTAGTACACCCTATACTCACCCATGCTTTGTTGATACTTTCAGAGTAAGTGTTCCCCTGAAGATGAGTTTGGTACTACATCGACACCGACGAGTAGCTTGGGGTTCCCGGCCGACAGCCTCGAATCTATGGGCTGGGACGTCATTGTTATGCTTTAGGCCTCTTAGGCCATTTGTTAAGTTTGCTATACTTAATAGCATAATTTGCCTTCCGTTGTTTGATGTTTGTGGTCAGTGACCTCTGCTTGTAATATTTTGGTTCTTCGCTCAGTTATGAGGTTGCTATAATAAATTTTGTGTCGCAGGGTTACTATTGTGTTACTGATTTATCACTAGATATCCTCGAGCTCTAGGTTAAGTTTTTGTCAGGCTAAGGTCTGGATTAGTTTAACCCTGATCCCGGGGGTGTTACAGATTTTGGTATCAGAGTAGTACCGACCGTAGGAAAACCTTGCTATTGGTCGATGTTGTGTCTAGTGTTTGTGAAAACTATTTCAAAGATGAAAAGAATTTGTGAAAACTCTAGTATGATTCTTTTGCTCCTTATATGGTATCGCTCTAACTCTGGGCCATCTTACCTTGTGTTGATTTAGAAAAGTTTTGATATCTCTTCTAGTCTTTCAAAACTTAGGTGTCTTCTGGGCATGTCATTTCTCAGCCAGTTGACTTAGTGTGGAGTTCTCTATAGTTGTGTGTGTTGTGTTCTTTGTGTTCCCTTTGCTCCTCTTCAGCTGAGAGATTCCTTTCCATCATGATCTCTACCTTATGGACCCACAATATTATATTGTAGGATCCACAGTGTCCTGTTCTAGGCTTTGAGGTTTCTTTTCACCTCGTGCGCCTCCTTTTTGTTTGTTTGGGTACTTTAGAAGTTCTTTCTTCTCTTGGAAGTTACCTCATGATTACTATATTGCAGTGTACGCTGTGTCACTCAAGTAGTAGTTACTCTTTTCTCGGGTTTTTAACCCTTGGACTTGAACCGAAGATCCCGGATTGTACTGGATTCTTGTGTTATGAATCTTGTACATGAAGCTGAACTTTAACCCAAGGTCCATTCTATTGTCCCCTGTCGTTAATGTTTACACATTACCTCAGGATGGCTAGTACTAGAATTCTGGCCTTCAAGCTTGTGGATATTTGTCGCGATTGAATTGTGACAATTAAGGACTTCCCCTACCACTAGCTATGTCAGATGTTCTTTAATGGAACCAAATAGATCACGACAAGAGTACTCCTCGTGAGTCTCGCATCTATACTATTGACTCTGCCACACCGTCCCTTCTATGCATTGGTTTATGGAAGATTGATAATCCATGCATCCACATCTCAGGATTCCATCCTGAGCATGTTCCTTCTCCTTGTTGTTTCCGACCCCTGTCTATCAGTTGGTAGCCAAGTAGTAATTTGCATTGGTGTCTCCTGATGCAAGATACTCTTGTGGTCCATCATGACAAACCATATCGGGATGTCAGGAGAAACAAACTGCAGTACCTTGTCATATCTAGGACCAGGTCAAAGTGTTGTAGTCCTCAAATTAAGAGGCATGATTAGCTTCTATCTGTTCTTCCTTAAAGTATCACACTCTTATAAACTAAGAGGTAATGTCGAGTTTCATGACCCCTTAATGAAGTGATGCTCTTACACATATTTACCCAACCTTCCTTCGAGCATTCGCTATCGAGAATGATGCGTGTGCGTAATAATTCAGCCATCTGAGATTCTTAGCAATTCTTATTGCTTTGAACTCCAAGGACGTTTCTGTCATTCTTAGCGTGATTGGTTAACCCTATCACTAAGAAAAGGATAATTGTGCTACCAAGTCCGTTACCCTAGTACACTCTCCTCGGTCAAAGAGTTAGGCTTGTGCCAAAACTCTGAGACTACGGCTTCTTACCTTACCACGCAAGTTTACTCTCGAACTAAGTGATATATCGGTAGTTTGTCATATTCTAGACGTCTTCTAGAAGTATCGCCATGTCGCCACATGACCGTGATGTCAAGTTCTTGAACAAGCAGGTTCTCTGAACTGCTTCTTCTCCAAGGATCCGTACTTGATACCCTGAACTAGTTGGTTGAGCTTAAACAACAACTTGGAGAGTTGTAACACGAAAGTTCTATCTAGCTTAGTTCCTTCTTAAAGGGATGTCTAGTTCTTTTCGTTCTGAAGTAAGATAGTATTTCCTTCATGGATATGTTATCTCCCCTACCTTTGATTTAATGTGGGTTATCGTCAAATCAAACTCAGTTCCAAGGACTATCCTGATGATGTTGCTACTCGTGACGTTTCACTTGAGTACATCCTCACGTCCGTTGGTCTGACCAATAGTTTTGTCTTGTTCATACACCATATGAGTCCATCTTTTTGGAGTATCTCAATAAGTTTGTTGTTGAGCCCATCGACAATATCCTTATTTTCTCCAAGTTATACTAGATTCATATGGAACATTTGGCATCAACATTGGAAAACATTTTGAGAACCATCTTCGGGTCATTCCAAAGTATGTGTTCTGGATGTTGGAAGTGATCTTCTCTGATTCATGCGCAATTGTTGAAAGATGTCGCCGTGGATTCGAGTAGAGTTAACTCCGTATCTTAAGGACATAGTTGTATTTCGTTGCAAGTACTTGATGTATGAGCAGTTGTCTTTTGACAAGTTGTTAATACATGGGTCTAGCAATCTATCTCAGTCTATTAGAGTTGGACACTGAAGTCCATGTCTTGAGAATCTAGTAACTTTACCTTGTGGTAAATGTTGCACACTTTCTATTTGGACATGCTGAGTTTGAAGTATCATTTCACCTAACCAAATCTAAATCTCAAGCAGATATGATGGCTGGTGTTCTCCAAGGTTTTGACATAGGTATCTTTGTAAATCTGGCAAGATTGATGTATTGGTTGACACAATTAGCCAGAAGGCATATTGGCACATTCCCTTAAATCAGCAATAACAACAACTCTTCACGAGGCATCTTCTATGATTTAATTATAGGAGTTGAGCTTATGGTTTCCTTTGTCACCGAAGTCCAACCTTTACTTGATGTTTGCTTTCGAGAACATCAAGGAGAACATTTAAAGTAGTGTTTCTAAATGTCTCTCAATCGATCCTCCAGACCCTTTATGTTGGCAATAATCTAGTCATGCCAAGTAACTAAAGTCTGAGAATGAAGTTTCTTTTTCCTCATGCCATCAGGAATCTTCTTACTTAATCATCCTGGTGGTGTAAAGTGATATCATCATCTTTGGCAAAGATTTTGATAACCCTAGATGAATAAAGAGTTTCCTTTGTATCTCAACCATGTTCATAGAGTGACTATGATTTTGGAATCAACAGTCCCTATTGTTACATGTTCCTTGTGACTCTTACGAGTCCTCGCCACAAAACAACCTTTCTGTCTTAACCTTCTATTGAATGAAGAGTGACCCTTCTGTATCAAAAGTAGTTCAATAGCTTGGTTATCCGTATCTTTGTATCCCTAGAAGCTCTACTTAAGTCTTCTAGTAGAGGTTCACCTTTGGAAGTCTGTGGTCATGTTCTTCCTGTTGCAAGCTTTCCTTTTCAGAAGCTTAAGCTCTTCTGAAGCTCCATGGTCTCAATCGTTATGAAGACCAGCTATCTAACAACTTGGAACCATCTCCTCTTGTTTCCTCTGTTACCTTGATGTGTTTCATGCTTGTCATCTTAGAGTTGTTTCTGAACACTCATTCATGAGAGGATCATGAGATACTCGATGTGTTGTTAGGTGTGTTTCCCTCTTATCTTTAGAGTGACCCTGTTTCCTTCTCTCTCTTCCTACCATTGGAATCTCAGGTCGAGATTCTCGTAAGGGGGCTAGAGCTGTAACGCCCCAGTTTTAGTTAGTCTTATATTTAGGGTTGTTTGTGCATTCATGAGCATCACTTCTTCAAAATGCATGTAAAGAAAATAATGGAAACCCTAAAACCCTAGTTTTCTCCTCCCTCTCTAAAAGCAATTCCAAATAGTTTCAATTTTGAAAACTACAAAATGTGCGGAGCCCAAATAGTATAAAGGGCCCCTATGTGTTACAAAACTATTTATACACCCTCTTGTATTTTTGGAATATTCAAAATAGTGCTGAAATTGAATATACAAATGAGAAAATTGAAAATATAAAAGGAAAAAGGTTTTCTCTAAAAAAATAGAGCAGCTTGCGGCCCAGCACCCTCTCCCCTCCTCTCCCTGCCGCTCAGAGCAGCCGCTAGCAGCCCAGCAGTTGGCCCACCCTGGCCCAACAAGGCCTAGTACCCCTCTGTCGTTCTTCTCCTTTCTTCTTCCTCGACGACAGAAGTAGAAGCTCCTCCGTGTTAGTGTCGATGCTATTATTCTGTGCCGCTCGTTTGCCGCCGTCCGTCGCTGCATGGGGAAAGGATAAGCACCCGAGTCGATGCCCTCGTCCTCATCCTCTCCCTCCCTCTCTGGAGCTCTCCCTTGCTCCCGCACACCAGCCCAAACCCTAACCACCGCCAGTCGCCGCGCCGTGTCGCCATTCTGGCCACTCCGTGCCCAGACGAAGCCTCCTCGAGCTCCACCTCGACACTCTGGTCCTTCTCGCCAACGGAATCGATGCCACGAGTCCAAAATCATCCGCAGCGATCGCGCCTCCCCAAACTCCGGTCGCCGCCTCCGTCATCAATCGCCACCAACTCCGGCCACCTCAGCACTCCCCGTCATCCTCAACACACTCGTGGTGAGCTCCCGCATCTCCTGGCCCCCTCCCTTCCTCCCCTAGCTCTCTGGTTTGCTCCATCATCGAACACTGGCGTCGGCCACCACCAGAGCTCGCCGTAGACGCAGCTCTGGTGGCTACCTCGCAGTGGTGCCGCCATAGTTAGGTCCCCCGCTTCGCGCTCGTTCGAACTAGCTATCTCGCGCGTCCAAGATTGCCGTCTAGCACCATCCCCACCGTCCATCTGAGTTCCCCGCCGGCATGACATCACGGTGACGTCACCCGTGCATCAGCCGCGCACAGGTCACCCTGGTCAAACCTGGGCTGGGTCCCGCTTTGTCCATGTGGCTTGCTGATGTGGCCTGGGCCTAGCAATCAGTCACAGTGGCTAGGGCAAGCCCCTGTGTAAAAAGGTGTATGTGCTGACGTCACGCTGATGCAATAAAGTTTAATAAATTGTTTAATAATTCCAGAAAAAGGTATAATCTTATAAATTCAATAAGTAATTATTTATAAGTTAGAAAAATGTGTATAATATATCAAAATGTTCAGAAAAATGAGATCTTTACAATAGACTCACAATCATGCATTATTCAACAACTTTCAAGACAAGTTTAATTAGAGAACAAAGTGAACCACCGTAGGTGATTCTGGGGTCTCTCCTGTATTAGGGTTTGGACCCTTCGGATCCCGCTTAAATTGCCAAGCATGCTTTAGGGTTACATTTCAACTCTAAATGACTTGTCATATCATCATCCTTTCTTGAGCATTGCATCGATGCCATGTGTTGATTGTTATTTCCCCCTTCTTTCCAGTGTTTGCTTCTTCTCGGTAGAATATGATACCGAGATCGAGATTGAAGACCGAGATTAACACCATCGAAGACCGACGAACAATACTTGACCAACTATAATCAAGTAAAGCACAAGGCTTCCAAAGATCTTCTTATCTGGGTATCAACAAAAAAGGCAAGCATAGCCCCACCATTATACAATCCTATGGTTTCGAAAGTATTTCATTCTTGCCATGTTGCATACGATTCTACTATGGTCTTTTATCGATAGATAGAGCATCTTATCTGTTGCATTACTCCCCTGAGATTATATTACCTGATCCACTTCTCCTAGCATAACTAGGTTTGGCTTGTGTGCATTGCTAGAGCTTATATCTGTGTCTTGCTTAGCCATGCATAGCTGTCAGTTTTGGTTCATCTAGAGGATGTATCAGATGCAGAGAATCTAGTATGAATGGAGAACGAGGTATAGTGATAAGGTAAGATCAGTGGTAAAGGTTAAACATGCTAAGGCTTGTATGGGAGGCCATAGTGGGATGTGGTTTTTGTAGTCCCATGCTCGCCACTACTAGGAACCGAGTTCTTGCCTTTGGAACCGAGACGAGCGTACAGCCACACGGGGCCTGGAAAACCTCACGAGTAACTAACTTGCCTAGTAGATTCCATGAGTCACATAGTTCAGGCGTTCCATTCGACATATGCATAGAAAACATTTTGCAAAGATTTGGCGGGTGAAGGTGCATCATAACATGTAGGTAAGCATGGCCGGGGCTGCTTGGGGTCGATGGATCCCATGGTAAACCAACCTTGCCTCACATCTCAGGGACTGGCTTCGGGATTTGACCTGTTACGACGGAACCCTCCTTAGGGCGTGAATCATGGTCTCGGCGAAAGCAAGGTAAAGGTCGTGTCCAACCACCCTCTGCCAGCCTTCCAAGGAAGAGGGCTAATAGCTTGGAATTAAGAGTCGGTTGGTACGTGTGGGTAAAGTTGTACACCCCTACAGGGTTAAATCTTTTCGAAAAGCCGTGTTCACGGTTATGAACGCTTGGTGACTGAATTCTAAGATCATGGAGGACTATAACCTAATCGTAAAACTTGGCAGTTCAACATGTGCTTAAGGATGCTTCCGCATGGGTATGAGGGGGTGATCCTAGTTGTGAGATGAGGATTACTTTGGTGGATATCAAGATGATGATCAATTCTCCGGAGATGTCGCTCTCTTATCCCCTTTTAAAATATTTTGACTTTATGCCAAATAACCCCACCAGCCATAAGTCTTGCGGAGTACACCCTTGCTTTGTTGATACTTTCAGAGTAAGTGTTCCCCTGAAGACGAGTTTGGTACTACATCGACACCGACGAGTAGCTTGGGGTTCCCGGCCGGCAGCCTGGAATCTATGGGCTGGGACGTCATCGTTATGCTTCAGGCCTCTTAGGCCATTTGTTAAGTTTGCTATACTTAATAGCATACTTTGCCTTCCGTTGTTTGATGTTTGTGGTCAGTGACCTATGCTTGTAATATTTTGGTTCTTCTCTCAGTTATGAGCTTGCTGTAATAATTTTTGTGTCTAAGGGTTACTGTTGTGTTAGCGATTTCTCACTGGATATCCTCGAGCTCTAGTTTAAGCTTATGTCAGGCTAAGGTCTGGATTAGTTTAACCCTGATCCCAGGGGTGTTACAGATGATAAGCATATACAAGTCATGTTGGACTAACTGGATGTAGAAGAGCCTAGGACGATCCGTTGTGGCATGGTGTCCAACCGACCTAGGGCGTCTTGTTGGTTTGGCAGAACTAGCGACCGACCTGGCAGCACTTGCCCTTGCCAAGGCCTCCACTCTCCTGCCCGGTAGCTTCAACTCCCTTGGTATGATGGGGAGAGCATCTTCATAGCCACCTGGAGCTGGAGCAGTCTGGTCAAGAATGTAGTCTAAGTTCGGCATTACAACTAGGTCGTCCTACATGAAAATTACCATTGCGTCAGTCCTTTGGAATTACCAAAACAGCACAATGCATTGTATAAATTGACTAAAGATCACGATGAGTCATTGCACCATCAAAATCACCTAAACAGCACAAGGTATCAGGTAAATTAAATTTCCTACACATCACAATGCATCATCAGAATGACCTAACCCGATGGGTCCTCAAAATTATCTAAACAGCTACTAGAAGGCATAACATTTAATTAGATTGATTAAACAGCACAATGCATATCCCCACAAAAAAACAACACAATGCATTATCTGGATAGACAAAACAACATATATGCAGTGCATCATCAAAAATACCAAAACAACAAAAGGTATTATGTAATTAAATTTAATAAACAGCGTCTGCACAATCAAAATTACCTAAACTGATGGGTCATTGAAATAATCTGAATAGACAGAAGGCATATCATTTAATCCTAAATAGCAGAACGCAGATCAAAATGGACGAAACAACACAGTGAGGAGACAGGACACAATGAATCATACAAAAAAATACCAAAACAGCACAACGCGTCATGGAAAATTCCTAAACAGCACAATGCATCATCTAAGTACAAAAAGAGAACCATATGTCATCGTCATCAAGAATATTCCATAACTAAGCAGAACAACACAAAAAACAAATATAGATACATTCAAATCTAGGCAAAGTCAAGTCAGTTATTTCTGGACGGAGGGAGTATAAAGAACATCATAAAAGACAATTATCAAGAATATGACATACAACTAAGTAGTTCAACAAAGGACTTGTAGTACACGTTGCAAAAATCTGACTAGATGCACGTCGGATTTGGGTTAAAGCCCCAATCCTTCAGATCTAACCTAGTTGCAGTTGGGGGGCATGAACTTGCACAGGGGTCGATGGGTTGAGCAGATGAACAAGGCACCACTGACGAAGAACCAGCCACATACACCGAAGAAGCACAGACAATCCCTGATGAAGGGGGCTCCACCGATAGAGGTTTCACCGCATACACTCTAAAATTTGGCACACTGGAAATGAGAGTCCAACCTGCAGACAAAAAGGACGCGTCCGTGCTGCACGAGCATTCGTTCCCAACGCACATGGTGCCGGAGGCTTGGACGACCGCTTGGCGGGCGACAAGGGTTTCGGCGCGACCGGCCGAAACCGTAAGGGCGACGGACGCCTCACCTTGGGGACAACCCGCACACACGCGAAAGGCGAAGGACGCTTCAGAGAGGGCGCTGAGGCCATCGGAATCGAACAAGCCACCTACAGCTCTGAAGCAGAGCTTGATGAGGACCCCAGCTCAACCACAAACAAAGGTTTTGGCATTATTTTCATCGAGCCAACAGCTGGGTTAACGACTGAGAGTCGTGAGGTGAGTGCAAGAATGTGATAGCGAGAGAGGGAATGGTAGGGGAGGAGCTATTAGAGAATGGGAGTGGGTAACCCTCTATCAGCTTTAGTAGTACCGTACTACAAAAAAAACTATATTTCACATATCATCACTTTTTGACGAACTAATTCATTTCTTTGAACCGACTAAAATAGTGGGTACCCTTTAGGTTTCAAACTTTCATCTGGTACCTGTTTTGCTAGTAGTAAGTACAGTACAATACTTTGTATTACCGTCCATCCCAAAATATAAGGCGCCTGAGGATTAGTCAAAATTCAACATTTTTTAAGTTTGACCATGATTATCCATAAAAAATATATAATTTATAATACTAAATTAATATCAATAGATTCACCATAAAGTATATTTTCTTAATATGTCCATTCAATATTGTAGATGTAGATATTTTTTTCTAAATATTTGGTCCAAGTTAGCAAGGTTTGACTTTTGACCAATCCTTAGACGCCTTATATTTTGGGACGAAGGAAGTAGTATAAAACATTTTTTTCGATAGAGGAAATTGGATGATCCACCATCTTTTCATCGCACTTTTGCACAAAGCACTTGGTGGACGTTATTTTTGCACATTTTAACAACTTTTTTAGTGTAATATGCACAAATTTGGCCAGTTAGTCCTGTAATGACCGATTTAACCTTATTGGTAGCAATACTGGCAAGTGGTCCCTGAATGCCATTGCTCCCATTCACACACAAAGATTTGAATGATGCTAAACACTAGATACTAACGATATTTATCACCCGCAATACTTTTTGGATGCATGTAGCTGGTATGTAAGAGACTTATTTCATATGAAATATCAATGTTTACACAAAGGTACCAACATAACAGTCCATCGCACATTGAATTTGTGAAGGCTTTATTTAGTCATAATAAACTTGTTTTTGAACATAATTTGTTTGTACATAAGATTTGACGTTTCATTCACATATCCAAATGTCCATCGAAGAGTTTCCTTTAAAGTGTAGGACTAATGATATATGTCTGTTTATTACACCTCACACAAAAAACACCCCGATTAATCATAAACTTTAAGCAGATTATTATTTTCCCGGGATTTATTTTTCTAAGAACAAGCACGGTGAATATGCCTCGGAATGCCATAAGCCTAGTTTCTAGACAAAGTTTATACATGTTTCACTTACGATTACGAACTTTTTTGAGTTCTCATGGTTTCCTAGTGAACTTCACATTATTAAACTAATTTAAGCTGATTTATCAATGTTAGATAAAATTTGAACTATGAGTAAGTAGTAGATTGCTCTTAAGGTTATACAAGTATCTTTTGAAGGTATCCACACCCAGACTGTCAATATAGCAGAAACCGATGAATTTGTTGGATTCAACTTATTCCTAAGCATTTGCATGTACAAAATTTGTCTTTTATTTGAAAACAATAAAAAACATTGCACGATGACCTCTGACTTGTCCTACTTGCTATGAAAAATGATTATTATCAAGAGAGTTCGCATATAAAAAACAATGTAATTGAATATATGGCCTGCCATGTATGAACATATCCTTAGGCTTCAGGCCGAAAGACAAGCTAAATGGCCTTATCTATATGTACAACATACTTTATGGTAATGTTCCCATATTTGGTAGAAGAGTACATCTTGGCATCGTGAACAATAATGCTACCAGTACTGTGAGTTTCCAAAATTTAGGAATAAAAAATCATTTTCAAATTTGAACTACAAGTAAACATGATAGAATGCTCTTAAAAAGTTACAAATATCCTTTGATTCTTTATGGTACCGAGGCGGTTATTACTTCAAAAACCAACAAGAGTTCTGTAGGAATATTAAAATTCTTGCCACGAATATGCATGTTGAAAATTTGATCCTCACTAGCTATGAAAAAAATAATGAAAACCTAAAAATGAAGCCTTCTTCATGGCGTCCTCTTGCGTGTACTACTATTTGCACTGGAAAAAAATTAATAACAGTGAGTCATCATACATTACGAAAAATAGTTACACAATATATATGGCCCATGGTGTATGAACACTCTTGGATTTCAAGCCGAACGACAAAGGTAACAACCATATGCACATTGTATTGTATTGTAATGTTCCCATATTTGGTAGATGTGTGCATCTTGGCAAGGTGAAAAATAGTGGCAACCATAGGTTCCAACTTATAGGAACAATGAAACTAAAAGCGATAAGATTTTTTCTGTAAGCAAGTACTTAGAAAAATGGCTCAGAGTACCACAATAAAAACCCTAGTTTTCAGACAAAGCGTGGACCTTTATACACTTACGGTTGATTACCAAGTTTTATGAGTTCAAAAGCTTTCCAACCAACTATTTTTCTTGCTTAATTTAGGGTGCTTCGTCCTAAATGTATGGACATCGATGTAATTTTACCTTTTTTAGGTCCTTGATGTAAAATGTACTTCCACCATCCGTGTAAAATTCAAACCTAGCAGCAAGTGTTAAAATTTAAACGTAATTAAGATTATTAGTTGTTAACGAGTATGAACATTCTTGGAGTTTCAAGCCGAACGACCAAGGTCATGGCCATATCAACATCACACTTTATGCTGATGATGATCCCATATCCATGAATTTGCATGCCACCAAATTTGGCCATATATTTTGAAAACAAATGAATAACAAGTAGCGGTATGAAGAGTATGGCTCGATCAGGTTCTCTCTCGAGAATGAGCCGAACCCGATTGTTTTATTTCTTTGCTTAATTTTGGGGTAGTTCATGCTAAATGTAATGATCTCGATGTAATTTCCCTCTTTTAAGGTCCTTGATGTAAATTATACACCCACTGTCCATGTAAAATTAGAACCTAAAAGCAAGTGGTAAAATTTTAAACATATTTAAGATTATTAGTTGTCGATGAGTATGAACATTCTTGGGTTTCAAGACGAACGACCAAGGTCATGGCCATATCTACATCATACTTTACGTTGATGATTCGTCATCCCATATCCAAGAATTTGCATGCCGCCAAATTTGGCCATATTTTGAAAACAAACAAATAGGAAGTAGTATGAAGATTATGGCTTGATCAGCTTCTCTCACGAGAAGGAGCAAAACATGACTGTTTCCCTGCTTAATTTTAGGGTGCTTCATGCTAAATGTATGGACCTCGTTGTAATTTTACTTTTTTAAATGTATTTAAGATTATTTGTTGTTGATTGGTATGGACATTCTTGGATTTCAAGACGAACGACCAAGGTCATGGCCATATCTACATCATACATTATGCTGATGATGATCACATATCCTAGAATTTTCATGCCGCCAAATTGGGCCATATTTTGAAAACAAATCAAGAGGAAGTAGTATGAAGAGTATGGCTCGATTAGCTTCTCTCTCGAGAAGGAGCCAAACATGATTGTTTTGCCTGCTTAGTTTCAGAGTGATTTATTCATGCTAAAAGTATGGACCTCGATGTAATTTTACTCCTTTTTAGGTCCTTGCTGTAAAATATACTCCCACCGTCCATGTAAAATTCGAAGATAAAAGCAAGTGGTAAAATTTAAACGTATTTAGGCTTAGTCTTGTGAATGAGTATGATCAATCATGGATTCGAAGCCGAATGACCAAGGTCATGGCCATATCCATCTATATCATACTTTATATCGATGATTCATGATCCCATATCCAAGAATTTGCATGCCGCCAAATTGGTCCATATTTTGAAAACAAACAAAGAGGAAGTAGTATGAAGAGTATGGCTCGACCAGCTGCTCTCTCTCGAGAAGGAGCCGGACCCGACTATTTTCCGTGCTTAATTTTAGGGTGCTTTGTGCTAAAAGTATAGACCTCAATGTAATTTTACCTATTTTAAACATATTTAAGATTATTTGTCGATGAGTATGAACATTCTTGGATTTCAAGACGAATGACCAAGGTCATGGCCATATCTACATCATACTTTATGCTGATGATGATCACATATCCAAGAATTTCCATGCCGCCAAATTTAACCATTTTGTGAAAACAAACAAAGAGGAAGTAGTCTGAAGAGTATGGCTCGATCAGCTTCTCTCTCAAGGAGCCAAACATGACTATTTTCCCTGCTTAATTTTAGGGTGCTTCATGCTAAAAGTATGGACCTCGATGTAATTTTACCCCTTTTTAGGTCCTTGCTATAAAATGTACTCCCATCGTCTGTGTAAATTTCAAAGATAAAAGCAAGTGGTAAAATTCAGCTATTTTTTTAAAACAATACATTTTTTAATAATTTCCACGAATAATACAAGAATTGAAAGATTTGCAATTCTAGCGTGGTATCGGCTTTTGAATAGTCGACTAGTCCAGGTCTGCTTTTGAAAAGCTGATAAGTCTCTGTCTGCTTTTGAAAAGCCGGCAGTTTATAGGGAAATGTGAAGAATAGGGGGACTAGTCAGCTTTTCAAAAGTAGATAATGACTAGTCAGCTTTTCAAAAACAGACAGGGCCTAGGCAGCTATTCAAAAGCCGATGAGGACTGGTCGGCTTTTCAAGTGTCGATACCGCGCTAGAACTGTAAATCTTTCAATTCGTGTATTATTCTTGAAAATAATTTAAAAAATGTATTATTTAAAAAAATAGCTAAAATTCAAACGTATTTCAGCTTAGTTGTGAATGAGTATGAACATTCTTGGATTTCAAGCCGAACGACCAAGGTCATGGCCATATATACATCATACTTTATATCGATGATTCATGATCCCATATCCAAGAATTTGCATGTTGCCAAATTGGGTCATATTTGGAAAACAAACGAAGAGGGAGTAGTATGAAGAGTATGGCTCGATTAGCTTTTCTCTCGAGAAGGAGCAAAACATGACTTTTTCATGTTTAATTTTAGGATGCTTCGTGCTAAATGTATGGAGCTTAATGTAATTTTACCTTTTTTAGGTCCTTGATGTAAAATGTACCTCCACCGTCCGTACGTGTAAAATTCGTACATAAAAGCAAGTGGTAAAATTTAAAAGTATTTAAGCTTATTAGTTGCCAATGAATATGAACATTCTTGCATTTCAAGCCGAACGACCAGGGTCATGGACATATCTACATCATACTTTATGCTAATGATTCATGATCCCATATCAAAGAATTTGCATGCTGCCAAATTTGACCATATATTTCGAAAACAAATGAAGAGAAAGTAGTATAAAGAGTATGGCTCGATCAACTGCTCTCTCGAGAAGGAGCCGCACCCGACTATTTCCATTGCTTAATTTTAGGGGGCTTCATGCTAAATGTAAGCACCTTTATATAATTATTTACATTTTTAGGTCCTTGATGTAAATTTACTCCCACCGTCCGTGGTGGTCCCATATTTGGGCGTAAAATGGGTGTGAATCATGGCATGGTAACAATATTGTCACTCGGAGTTTTCAACCATGAGGAAAGGAAAAAAATCAATTTTCCAAGTGAGGGGAGTGTATTTTCTATAAAGCAAGTACTCCCTCCCACCCAAATTAATTGACATAAGTTTATCTAGATTCGGATATATCTAGTACTAAAAATATGTCTAGATTCGAATGAATCTAGACAAATCTGAGTCAATTAATTTGGGTCGAAGAGAGGAAGAATATGTATTTCTGTAGAAAAGAAACAAAGAGACATAAGAGAAACTTTGGGCATAGAGGAAGCAGCTCGAGAGAGCAGCGAAGAGGAGGAGTTGAAGACGGTGTGATATGAGAGCAAAGCTATGATGGCTTCCTAACACGAGGTACAAGGTATAGTCTCCTGGTAGTACTAGTAGTACGGAACTAGTACTAGTAAATTTCAGGACCTTTACTATATAGTAGTACTACTGTATGCATGCAAAACAAATTGTGTTTTTTCTCTCCTTTAATGCCTCATCACCATCCCCACACCCCGGCTAGATGATCTCTCGCTCGTCCAAAATATGGTGTTGCGCACGTGTGTCGACCTGCCTTGTCGTCGGCTCCGTGTCAGTATCAGGCGTGCTGCGTAGAAGGAACCATTTTGGGGCTTGGCGACAAAAGGGACAGTACTCATACTATTATTAGACTAGTAATTTACACATTATTTGCATGTTTATATATATACTTGCATTTTATTTGTTTAATTGATATTGTTTACATCGGTACTCTGGGAAAATGACCTGCTAAAATTTGTACATGATCATGTCCACTAATGTCCCCATATTATTCGTAAGTTTGACATCTTCATTCCTCCATGAAAATGCATGAATGTGTGATGTTATGAAAACACAAACAATGATTCATCTTGGAGTGTATTTTGTACTTTCTCAACCATAAAAATTCGCTGCATATTTTTATTCAATTTAGCCTTCAAATATGCACATTAGTGACTGTACACATGTAAAAAACATGCAGTTAGGAACTAATGTACTATGTGTAATGTGTATGACGGCTCTATCACTTTCTGCTTGTTTTGTAAGAGATTCTTCACCAAATGTAAGTTTCTGACTGAATATTCGTACTTGCATCTAATTGGAAAGGCACGCTCCTATCATTTCTGGATAAAAAATTATTACATGCAAGATAGAACAAATTATAGTCAAAATAAAAAAATACATCGACTGAAAATTTATACTGAATGTTTTTTACTTGCCTCTAAGCAGCGCTCTTATGGTTCTACCACTTTGTCACTAAAATATTTTTGGTGTGTGGTAGGACAAAAGTAGACACCTCACACCTGAAATTAAAAACACAACTGACTTGCTGATAGATGATGATTTAGAGTAGAGATTGACTCTTCATGCGCTAAATCGGTCATGTCGGGTAGTAGTAAAGCTCTCTGTTTTCTTTTATTTGCAAGAAGTAGTAGTACTACATGTTTCCAAAACAAACCAGGTCTTAATTCGGATTGATCGTGTCATGTGAGCCTACATGTACAGGCTACCCTACGGAAGAAGTTGGAGCTTGTTGGCTGGATTTCTCTTGAAGTTTCCAGCGGCTTCGTAAGCTCAAGTCCGCGCATGGAGAAGTTGGGTGGCGAATCCCAGCATCCTCAATTGTACGATCCAGCAACTCATGATATGATGAGCGGTAGATAGCTGGGCTCACCTGCAAATGAACGGCTCTGTTCAGTCAATATGGGCATTGGCGAGAAACTGCAGAGATGAGCAGAGAGGAGTGCAAAATCCAAATTCAAAAACGGGTGTACTATATAGTGGTAGATATAGTCGGAGTTCAAATTTTCGCAGTTTCGAAATTTTCACTTCCTTCCCAAACATCCGGAGGGAATGTTATTCAAAAGATTCAAAAGATAGTGGGTGCACAAGAGATTGTTTATACTGTCTGGTGTCTGTAGTACATCTCATCGCATTCGATGCACTTCATTATGATCTGACCAGTTTTACCACTACTCCATAGTACTCTATTGTCGTTCCATTGCACACCCTGTGAAGAAGAAGCCACCAAGCACACCCACATCACGCTGGATCGAAAGTATAGTAGCAGTAGTACGAAGGGTATGGCTCGGCTGCTCGCTCGAGAAGGACCCGCACCCGACTGTTTTTCATTGCTTGATTTTAGCGCCCTTTGTGCTAAATGTATGGACCTCTATGCAATTTTCTATTTTTTGAGGTCTTCGATGTAAACTGTACTCCCACCGACCTTCTCAAATTTTAACTAAACGTAAGCGTGATACGTTGCTCTTAATTTTCCAAAAATCTTTTGAAGCTAAGCAGAAATTCGGTACATCGAAAAACCACCGAATGTTCTGAAAACTTCATGTTCTTGCTATGCATACGCATCCCGAAAAAGTTGATACCGTTTTCATAACATTTCAAAAAAAAATAAGAAGTATAATATTTTTTTGTGTCATCATGTTACGTGTATCCGGAAAAACGAGTTATAAAAATATAATACGAACATTATTAATTATTCTTTGGTTTCGATAATACTTTATGTTAATGAAATTAGGTCAAACTTGAATTACAAGTAATAAATTGTAGGTTGCTTTGAAAGTTTTATGAAAAAAAGCTTTTGGAGGTACCCATCGAGCGGTTAATTAATATATCAGAAATCACGGAGAGTTTTGACGAGTGGTTCGACTTCTAGCTAAGATTTTGCATCATGAAAATTTTGAACACCTTTTGAAAACTATCACATGAAATAGGGAGAGAGTGGAAATGATTTTTCTATTCTCTATGGGCAAGCCACAAGCTTGAGGTGTACCTTATTAGGCTTAAAGATACAAACTCTATTTTCTCCATAATGTATATGGTAAACCTTAGTGGATGCCACGTACTAGGCCTTAAGGTATGCTTTTGTACACATTGTTGATGCTATTATTAGAGAAAAAGCAAATAGTACTCCCTGGATCCAAATTAGTGTTCTCACATTTGTCTAGATTCGGATGTATCTAGACATGTTTTAGTGCTAGATACATCCGAATCTAGACAAATCTAAGAATATTAATTTGGATCGGAGGGAGTAGTATATTAGTACTTTTTTTGAGGACGGTATATTAGTACTAGTACACTAGTACGTATAGGACTAGTACTCATCTTTTTTCTTAGACATATGTTCACCTCTGTCCACGCTCTGTACATGCTGAGAGAATAAAATGTAGGCAGGGTAAAAGAGGGCAGCAGCGAAGAGGAGTTGAAGGCGGTTCGATGTCAAAGAAAAGTTATGATGGGTTCCTGACACGAGGTACTCCTGCGGCCACTCTACTAGTAGTTAATTCCAGGACCTATGCATGCAAAACAAATTGTGTGTTTTCTCTCTCCTTCGCTGCCTCTCACTATCCATCCTCCCTCTCTCCTACCCTTTCCCATCGCGCACCGGCCCGGCTGATCTCTCCCTGGTCCACAGCATGGTGTTGCGCACGTGTGCCTTGGTACGGCGGCTCTGTGTCTCTGGCGTGTTCGGCAGCCGCATTGGCGTGGAGTAGGGATGAGGAGTACATAGGAAGGAAACCACTTTTGTCCTTGGCGGCAAAAAAATTCAAACTTTTCTGGTTTTCGAAATTTTCACTTGCTTTCCAAACATCGGGAGGGAAGGTTACTCAAAAGATCGGACATTCATAGTACTTCTTATCTTATCTTTCTCTTTTCTTTTCTCTTACAATACCATACCATACCACTATATAGTGTACGGATAACTTCGAACATTGACCATTGGATCAAGACCGGCAAATCCAAACAGTGTCGTCGGTGTGATTTTCCAACTATATCAGGAAAGAACATTCAATTATTCTCAATTTTCCGAGTGAATGTCGAGCAAGGTTGTGCTTTTCCGTTTAGGAATGTCCGAAGAATATTGGATCTGAATGCCAGAAGCCAAGTTTACCAACATGTCGTACCAACGATTCCCATGTTTTATTTA
Organism: Avena insularis; assembly: GCA_023614405.1. Classification (NCBI taxonomy): domain Eukaryota; kingdom Viridiplantae; phylum Streptophyta; class Magnoliopsida; order Poales; family Poaceae; genus Avena; species Avena insularis. The sequence goes on from CM042696.1 coordinate 407,214,401, forward strand.
TGAGTTTTCAAACTTCCTAGCTAACTCTGCCTATTTGACCGAACGACTTTATGTCGATTTATAGAAATTAGGTCAAATTTGAAACTACAAGTAAATTGTAGGTTCCTTTGAAAGTTTTACGAAAAAACTTTTGGCGGTACCCATCGAGGGGTCACAATTAATATATCATAAAACACTGAGAGTTTTGACGATAGGTTCAACTTCTTGGTAAGATTTTGCATCTTGACAATTTAACGAAATTAGGTCAAACTTGAGCTAGAAGTAAGCGCGATAGATTGCTATTGAATTAAATGTATTTTCGGAGGTAGATGGGCGCATCTCCTTGTAGTAAACAATGTTGTTAGTGTGAGTTTTCAACTATCACGAAAGAACATTCTCAGTTTTCCAAGTGATGATGAGATGGTTATTTTCCGTAAAGAACGCTCGAGGAATATGGATCTCAATGACATAAGCCAAGCTTCTAGACATATTAAGTGGACCAACGTGTTTTACTTATGATTCCCATATGTTTTTTGAGTTTTCAAACTCCCTAGCTAATTATTTTGCCCACTTGAATGACTACATGTCGATTTATCGAATTAGCTCAAACTTGAACTATAACTAAATTGTAGGTTGCTCTGAAAGTTTTACAAACAAGCTTTAAGAGGTACGGTACTGATCGGGGGAGATCACAATCAATATATGGCCACTAGACCATACCGATCGGGGGGAGGTCACAATCAATATATGTCCACTAGATCCGGGTCTCCCGTTTGGTTTGCCCTGCCTACTTCACTCTAACCCATAAACATGGTCACTAGACCATGACGAGCAGGTAAAAATCAGTTTTGCATGATTTTTGTAGGACTCGAATCCTTAGATTCTTTCCTATGGATTGAATTTGGATCAAAGGAATCGTGATACACAAATTCTTTTGAACTGCAACCCCCCACCCATGCTTAAATCCCGTAGGAATTGGAACATCTACTTGAGGCTCAACTCTCATCGTGCCAATCACGTAGGTAATTTTCCTACATTTTATAATTGCCTGTTTTTCACCGGCAAACCTGCGAAATTCCTGTGGTCTCAATCCTGCGATCAAAAGAGGCCCAAGATTTTTGCTTCAGTGTCCCCCCCTCTCCTCCAAACATACTAATCTGAAAACACAAGAACGACCAGGATTGTTGATACCTGTAAAGGAAGGTGTATTGGCCAATCAAGGCTGGCGTTATATTTTAAGTTTCATGTGTTATACAAACACAAGATTTCTATAAAAAGTTGACTCTTTGGTTTACATGAATATAAAAACATAGTATTACTTTAAAACATGGTAAAATGAAAGTCAAACCTCACGGGAGAGTATATTTATGATGTTATCGTGTCTCTTGGGACCTCATTCTTGTTCTTTGCGCGTGTAGGAATTTGAAATTGAGGTCCAAGTTGGATATGAAGAATTGCATATGAGTTTTGGAGGATTCTAACCCATAAGATTTTGGAATCTAAACACGAGCTCCAACCTCACTCTATTTCTCCTTTTAGAAGTCCAATGCGCTTACACTATATTCCTCCAAAACTCTTGTGTTTATTTCCTATTCACCATCCAAAGACACGTGTTACAAAATTCCTGCGTTTTTAATTCCTAATATGAATTTACTGTACCTACCATGCCAATCCTGTGTTTTTCCTATTCCTATGTTTTTTAAAAAAATTGATCAAAAGAGGCTCCTAATCTTGTTAATCAATCATAGGAAAATTGCCTGCGGTTTTTCCTCTGGTCCATTCCTCTGAATAGTGCCAGCAAAGGAAGCTTAACTATTCCAACACTTTTTTTAATGCAAACAAGACCTTATTCCTTGGTGTGTTTGTCTACATGCATTCATGATTTATTCAACATGTTTCTGCATCTTTCAGATAGTAGTTTTCTGCAAAGCTAGCTAGCACTACCCCCTTAGTCAAACACCTTGCATGCTCCTATATATGAAGAAAATCTATTGCAGGGCATTGACGCGTTGTTGATGCCACTAGACAATCCAACAGCAGAAGCATTTGTACCAGTTGATGATGACATACCCGGAACATGGGATGATGAAGATTTGAAAACAAGGGTCGTTGGATTGGTGCCAACGGAGAATGGATTGCGATTGCAAAGCACCCGGGGCGTTCGTACCTCCAAAATGTCTATAGTATGGCACGTATCGAGCTGCCAGGTGTGCAGCGTGTTGATATTTATCCATCGGGTAACCAGTGTTTCCCTAGCCCCCCTGATACGTCCAAAACGTATCTACTTTTCCGAACACTTTTGCTATTGTTTTTCCTCTAAACTTGTGTGAATTGGATGCAACTAACACGGACTGACGCTGTTTTCAGCAGAATTACCTTGGTGTCTAGTTTTTGTGCTGAAAATCAACTATCAAGAAAAATCCTGGAAAATATGCCAAAAATTCTTTTTCACCAGAAGACTCACAGAGCCAGAATACGAGACAGAGTGGGGCTGGGCCCTGGCCACACCACCTGGTCGCGCGGGCTAGACCTGGTCGCGACAGGGGATGGTCTGGCCACCCCAGACACCCCCTCGGTCTCCCTCTTCGCCTATAAGTGGCCTCCTGACCTAAAAACCCACGGGGGTTCGACGTTTTTCTAAAAAGAGTTCTGGTGCACCGCCACCACCAGATTCCACGATTCGAAACCAGAAACTCCGTTCTGGCACCTTGCCAGGACGGGGAATTGGAGGAGATCATCGTTATCATCATCACCATCGCTTCTCCATCGACCATCCATGTTTCCCCCATCTATGAGTGAGTAATCCCTCGATGTAGGCTATGGGGATGGTAGGGATTGGATGAGATCGTTTATGTAATGGCATCAGATTGTTAGGGTATGGTGCCTAGTATCTACTATTAGTGTTTTTTGACTTTGCTGCGACTTGTTATGCTATTTTTTTAAGTAGAGTTCATTTGCTCAAAGCTAGTTTTCTTAAGTAGAGAGAAGAAGAGAGGAGTGTCCTACTTTGTAAACATTTGCTTAGATAGAATAAGGTCGAGTGGCACACGAGGATATTACGCACCAAGTGTCCAAATAACCAAAACACTTGGATATTACGCACCAAGTGTCACTTGGATATTACACACCAAGTTCCCAAATTCCCACCCATTAGCGATATTACGCACGCCATGGGGTTTCAAAACTTTGTTTTTAGAAAAGAGAGAGGAAGATCCTTCAGAGGCTCCATCCTTCAGACGCTCATTGTTGTTCTGTTACCGTGAACACGGCTGATCGATCAGATTGCCATACTCTCGAGAGTTTGTGCACTTTACCCACAATCCACGATCAAGTCCTTTTACAGAGAAGACCATGGCGAGGCTTTCCCTTAGTAGCCCCTCTACCTTCCGGATCCAACCGTGCAAAGAATCCTCCAAATGTTGGTACCCAGGTGAGGTTTCCCACTAAGTACTAGGCCAAGACAGAGCCCATAATGTATTGTGGTTGCACTGGAAGCTTCTGAATTCTGGAACATGGCAGACTTCTTTGATTCCTGGGCGGCCGTCCTCCACCAAAGTCTCACTCGTTGACCCGACAACCATTCCGCCTAGAAGAAAACTTAGTTTTATTTTGAAGTGGCTTTGAGAAGAAAAGTTTGCTCTAGAGAGCCTTTATACTTAGAAAAATTCTTTGTCTTTCGAACCCCCCAACGGTACTTTGTATATATAGCATAGCAAGCAATACTTAGCAAAAACAGGGGTAACCTATTAGGATGGGAAATCCTAAGTATAGAGCTACTCATGGCATACTACAAAATCATCGCATTTGCAAAATAATACTAAGGAAAAATTCTACTGGAACATCCTACACATGCATACTACAGAATTTTCAAGATCACATGCATAGAATCAAAACTGGGACAAAATTATGAACAAGTGGTGTAACTTGCCTTGATCCGAGCAGCACTCTACACAATAGCACTCCTTAGCGCACTCCGAACAATCTAACGAATCACAAACATAGATCTGATCACAACTTGCTCAAAACATATCACAGAGGTAAACATGCATGCATGCACATGGTAGTTTATGCAAGGTTGGTTAAACTGATCGAGGTAGTAAGTTTGTGTTGTGATAGTGTAAGGGTGTCACTAGGATTATTTTCCAAGGGTTTTGATCTACTATAGTGTCACTAAACAAATCCTAGGATTATAAGGAGATCAACCATCTAGTTGGCCCCAAGATAGATCTAACGATCCTAAGCAAAGTTTAATGATTTTGTTCAGTAGGCATTGTGGAAACAAAGTTATTGCAACAAGAATCAACTAAAACAGAATTTTAATTATTTTTCTATAGGATAAACACTCTAATTTAATGATTACATTCTACACCTAAAACCTTACGGTAAACTTAGATTTTTATTGCAGATCTGGATTCTACATAAAATTATGAATCCAACGGTATATTATAAGCTAAATTTGGCCAAATATTCAATTTTACATGATTTTCGCAATGTTTAGATCAAATCTGCCAAATTCAAACCAAACTATCTTAACCCTAACTCGAAACGCGCCAAGTGGCAGCGCCTGGTTGGTCCAGTTGGCCAGGCGGGTGACGCGGCGTGGGGACTACGCGCTTGCCACGCGCAATGTGGTTGGCCGATACCCCTTCGCCCTCCTTCTAATCTGGTCCACAAGATTACAATCGGACGGCCGAGGCGGCTCTACTGACCTGTGGTGGTGGCGGCGATGGAGACGACGGCGGCGGCGGCGGAGTCGACGGTGGTCGGAGGTCCTGGCGGCCCTAGTGGAGGCGACGAAGATGGCCCCCGATGCGCACGTCGACGGCGAATCTCCCAACGATCTCAACGCGGTCCCTCTCCTCCTCCTTCTCCCGCGGTTGGCCCTTCCTCCTCTCGGACCCGACGGGCTCCGGCAAGCAATTGCCGGTGACCCCCTGCGATTCGGAAAGAACGAGTTAGGTGGGAGGGTAGAGTAGGTCGAGGCGAGTAGCGTGGGAGGTAGAACAAGGCTCGAGGTGCTCTGGAGGGTCGCCAACCTCGAGCCCGCGATGGTCTCCGCAAGATCGGAAGCTTGGTAAAATCGGGCTAGGGTTTGAGAAAACGAGGGCAACGAGGGGCCGCGCGCGTATAAGAGGGAAGGATTTCGTGTTGTAGGAGGCACGGATTCGAACGCAGAACGGATGGACGCGCGGATTTTGAATCAGAACCGTGTTCTTCATGGGCTCTGGCTAGAGGTGGGGATGACAATGGCGGCCCCACTGCCGGTGTTGGCTGGTCAAGCGAAAGTGCGGGCTGTCAGGTCAAGCAAAGATTCGTTCGCTGGCCCGGCAGGTTAGGTTGTTAGTTTTTTTTTATTCTTTTTCTTTTTCCAATTCTGTTTTACTAATTCACTTGTAACTTTTGCATAGCAAGTCCAAACTTGGTTAAACTTGTTTCCAAATTTTTGTAAAAATAAGGTGGTCAGCATAGGACCATGGATTAATATTTTTACCAGGTTTTTGGAAGGTTCAACAAGATTACTTCTTTCTTGCTCACATAGATGGATTTCTTTATTAGGGTTTTAGTAGATTTTGTTGTTAGGGTTTTGTTGCAAAAAAAATCATTTGTAGGATGCAATGATGCAAAGATGAGGCATGCCACTAATAACATCCTATTATAAAAATCTGGGATGTTACAAACCTACCCCCCTTATGAAGAATCTCGTCCCCGAGATTCGGGTTGGCTAGCAAATAGGTGTGGGTGTTCTGCCTTCAAATCTTCTTCACGCTCCCACGTAGCTTCTTCCTCGGAGTGGTGGTTCCATTGTACCTTGCAAAATCTTATAGTCTTGGTGCGGGTAACCCTGTCGGCGTTGTGAGCATGACAGTTCTCTTGGCACAATCTATGACTCCTTCATATTCGGTCATCCAATTCATGCCCAAGATTATGTCTAATCCTTGTGATTCTAGAACTACTAGACTGGTGGGAAAAATGTGTGTCCCAATCCTTAGTTCTAATTCCCAGCAACCGGAGTTTGCCACTAATTCTCCCCTAGGAGAACTTACCCTTAGAGGAAAGTTTATAGTCTCCGTTGGTATCTTGCCTCTATCCACAAATACCCTTGATATGAATGAATGCGATGCACCAGTATCAAAAAGAACAACTGCGGGAATAGAATTGAGTTTGAACTTACCAATCACAGAGTCTGGCGCATCACAGGCATTCTCCATAGAAACATGATTCACCGTGGCTTTGACAAACGGATTTGGGTTCTTCCCGTTGCCATTGCCATGGTTGTGTCCATTTCCATTCCCATTACCATTGCCATTCTTCCTCTCGGGGCAAGACGTTGCATAGTGCCCGGTCTTGTTGCACTTAAAGCATGTCACCTCACTGAGATCCTTTCCATTGTTGCCATTGCCATTGCGGTTTTTGTGCCCATTGTGTTTGTGGCCACCATGGTTATGACCGTTATGGTTGTGGCCATTATTGTTATAAGGTGGTGGTGAGGAATTGCGCTGCTTCTGGTACGGAACAGAGTGTTTGTGAGGGTTAGATTTCCTCTTGCGATTTTCTATGCTCTTCCTCTTTGATTCAACCACAATGGCTCTGTCTAGGAGTTCCTAAAAGTTGTCAAATTTCTGAGCCACAAGCTGAATGGATATCTCATCATTGAGCCCTCTTAAGAACTCCTCCTATCTCTTGGCACCAGTAGAGACATCATCGGGTGCATAACGGGCTAGCTTATTGAAAAGCTCACCATACTCGGTGACAGAACGGTGCAGCTGGTGTAGGTCGCGAAACTCGCGCCTCTTCAGGGTCATGACACCAGCAGCCACATGATGAGTGCGAAAAGCTAACTCAAATTGTTCCCAAGTGATAGCATCAATATCCGGGTGGGTGACTTGGTAATTATCCCACCATTCTGCAGCAGGTCCTTCAAGCTGGTGTGCGGCATATCGCACCCTGTCGGCTCCGACAGCTTGCACGGTGTCTAGCTTTTTGTTGATCGTACGCAGCCAGTCATCAGCGATGATTGGTTCAGTGCTGCTAGTGAAGGTAGGTGGGTTCAGCCTCAAAAACCGAGTCAAGCGATCTTGTTGAGGAGGTGGCGGAGGTGGTGGTGGTGGCGGGTTGTTGTTGTTTTGCATGTTCTGAGTGAGCAGTTGGATCAGCTGGTTCTGAGTGGCCAAAAGTTCTGCTATTTCTGGCGGGATTTCGGGGTTCTCACGTCTTGGCGGCATCTGTGGGGTTTAAGAAAATAGTTAAGAAATAGACAGAAAGACTAAGTAGTAAACTCCTACCCTTATGAAAACACACCAAGCACACAAGGCACACAAGGCATAACAACACAAATTTAACACAGGAAACAACCAAGTATAACTAAACCAAACTTGTCTTGGTATTTATTACATTTGCGAATAACGTTCTACTATAGAATTAAAGGTGGTCCAACTACTACACATCCTCCACGCCTTCCTCTTCCTCATCCTCGAACGAGTAGCCTTCTTGCTCTAGAGTTGTCTTGTACAACTCTATCTCCTTTGTGGTGGTTTCAAGCTTCTCTTGGAGGTCCTTTATCTCATCTTGTAGCTTCTTGGTAGTGGCTTCCAGCTTCTCCTGAAGTCCCTCCTTCTCGCTTTGTAGTTCCTCTACTAAACTTGACTTCATTGCGTCTTCAAGTTGCCTTGCCAAGTCTCTCTTTGAAGCACGCACATCATTGATTATCTTGCAAAGGCCTTCAGTTTGCACTTCATCTCCATTGATCTGCTGTTTAAGTTCCCTAATTCTCTTGTTTTTATTTATCACCCTCTTCTCTTGGTTAGCGAACTTCCTCTCTTGGTCCTGGAATTTTATCTCTTGGAGCTTCATTGCCTCTTCCTGCTGCTTGATCATTTCTTCCTTCTCCTTGATGAGGGCACATAGCTCGTCGTTCTTCAACATCTCGAGGAAGGTACCCTTTTCAAGGTCATGGATGTGGCACTCCAAGTCTTGATATTGTGTTCTTCGGCGCTTGGTAGAAGTTCTTTCCTCAAAGGTTAACTCCATGGGAAATCCCTTCCTCATCTCTTCTTCCAAAGAGGCCGCCGCAGTGTCCTTGGAGAGCTTCATGATGACGTCCACATAGGCGACCAATGAGTTGCTGCAAGCTAATGCTAAGGGCCTTCTCCTTGGAATCGCTAACAATGTGGATTGCTATGTATTCCTCCGGGTTCTTGCCTCGCTCTTTTCCTGGCTGGATGACCCTGACTCCCCAACAGCCGTCCTTGTGGAGTTTCTTCATTGTGCTCCCTTGGATTGTTGGGAGAGGAAGATCCAAACGTGTGAGTAGATCCATGAGGCATCCTCCAAAGCGAAGGGTCTCGATGTCCGCGACGGTGTCGTAGAGGAAGCTTGTCATCTTTGAGTTAAAAGAATGAGAGTTAGATTCTTAAACAAGTAGAGGAAAGCAGATACTAGATGTGCAGAAAATAACTTAGTAGGAACAAGTAAGGCACTAAAGTTAGAGGTGGTTCCAATCCTAGGGTCACGTCCTACAGGCAACGATGTGCTCTGATACCATCTGTAGTGACCTCAGATCGGTAAGGATCCTAAGTCCCTGTGATTAACATGCTAGTCCCTGGTTCAATAGCTAGCACTCACAGTCGATGAAATATCATGTAAAACACAAAGTCTTTATTACACGGAGAATCCAGAGTATGAATTTATTACAAAAATTGCTTAGCATTATGCTAGCTCAAATAACAGCGGAAACATAAAAGCAGCATGAGTCCATCAACGCCTGGGCTTGTCGAGTGTAGACCCGCGATCCCTACGCACCTTTCAATCTTCGGATTCTGCACATAAGACGTGCAGCCAACAAGTTGGGTCAATACTTTGAATGTATTGGCAAATTACACCAAGGAGAGAAAAGACTATCTCTACATGCAAGGCTGGTATAGGCTGTAGAGTTCATTTGCTCAAAGCTAGTTTTTCTTAAGTAGAGAGAAGAAGAGAGGAGTGTCCTACTTTGTAAACATTTGCTTAGATAGAATAAGGTCGAGTGGCACACGAGGATATTACGCATTAAGTGTCCAAATAACCAAAACACTTGGATATTACGCACCAAGTGTCACTTGGATATTACACACCAAGTTCCCAAATTCCCACCCATTAGCGATATTACGCACGCCATGGGGTTTCATATCTTTGTTTTAGAAAAGAGAGGAAGATCCTTCAGAGGCTCCATCCTTCAAACGCTCATTGTTGTTCTGTTACCGTGAACACGGCTGATCGATCAGATTGCAATACTCTCGAGAGTTTGTGCACTTTACCCACAATCCACGATCAAGTCCTTTTACAGAGAAGACCATGGCGAGGCTTTCCCTTAGTAGCCCCTCTACCTTACGGATCCAACCGTGCAAAGAATCCTCCAAATGTTGGTACCCAGGTGAGGTTTCCCACTAAGTACTAGGCCAAGACAGAGCCCATAATGTATTGTGGTTGCACTGGAAGCTTCTGAATTCTGGAACATGGCAGACTTCTTTGATTCCTGGGCGGCCATCCTCCACCAAAGTCTCACTCGTTGACCCGACAACCATTCCGCCTAGAAGAAAACTTAGTTTTATTTTGAAGTGGCTTTGAGAAGAAAAGTTTGCTCTAGAGAGCCTTTATACTTAGAAAAATTCTTTGTCTTTCGAACCCCCCAACGATACTTTGTATATATAGCATAGCAAGCAATACTTAGCAAAAACAGGGGTAACCTATTAGGATGGGAAATCCTAAGTATAGAGCTACTCATGGCATACTACAAAATCATCGCATTTGCAAAATAATACTAAGGAAAAATTCTACTGGAACATCCTACACATGCATACTACAGAATTTTCAAGATCACATGCATAGAATCAAAACTGGGACAAAATTATGAACAAGTGGTGTAACTTGCCTTGATCCGAGCAGCACTCTACACAATAGCACTCCTTAGCGCACTCCGAACAATCTAACGAATCACAAACATAGATCTGATCACAACTTGCTCAAAACATATCACAGAGGTAAACATGCATGCATGCACATGGTAGTTTATGCAAGGTTGGTTAAACTGATCGAGGTAGTAAGTTTGTGTTGTGATAGTGTAAGGGTGTCACTAGGATTATTTTCCAAGGGTTTAGATCTACTATAGTGTCACTAAACAAATCCTAGGATTATAAGGAGATCAACCATCTAGTTGGCCCCATGATAGATCTAACGATCCTAAGCAAAGTTTAATGATTTTGTTCAGTAGGCATTGTGGAAACAAAGTTATTGCAACAAGAATCAACTAAAACAGAATTTTAATTATTTTTCTATAGGATAAACACTCTAATTTAATGATTAAATTCTACACCTAAAACCTTACGGTAAACATAGATTTTTATTGCAGATCTGGATTCTACATAAAATTATGAATCCAACGGTATATTATAAGCTAAATTTGGCCAAATATTCAATTTTACATGATTTTCGCAATGTTTAGATCAAATCTGCCAAATTCAAACCAAACTATCTTAACCCTAACTCGAAACGCGCCAAGTGGCAGCGCCTGGTTGGTCCAGTTGGCCAGGCGGGTGACGCGGCATGGGGACGACGAGCTTGCCACGCGGTTTGCCACGCGGCACAACGTGGTTGGCCGATACCCCTTCGCCCACCTTCTAATCTGGTCCACAAGATTACAATCGGACGGCCGAGGCGGCTCTACTGACCTGTGGTGGCGGCGGCGATGGAGACGACGGCGGCGGCGGCGGAGTCGACGGTGGTCGGAGGTCCTGGCGGCCCTAGTGGAGGCGACGAAGATGGCCCCCGATGCGCACATCGACGGCGAATCTCCCAACGATCTCAACGCGGTCCCTCTCCTCCTCCTTCTCCCGCGGTTGGCCGTTCCTCCTCTCGGACCCGACGGAAGCAATGCCGGTGACCCCCTGCGATTCGGAAAGAACGAGTTAGGTGGGAGGGTAGAGTAGGTCGAGGCCAGTAGCGTGGGAGGTAGAACAAGGCTCGAGGTGCTTTGGAGGGTCGCCAACCTCGAGCTCCTTTAGCGGGTCTCTCCGGCAAGATCGGAAGCTTGCGAAAATCGGGGCTAGGGTTTGAGAAAAACGAGGGCAACGAGGGGGGGCCGATGCGGCGGTATAAGAGGGAAGGATTTCGTGTCGTAGGAGGCACGGATTCGAACGCAGAACGGATGGACGCGCGGATTTTGAATCAGAACCGTGTTCTTCATGGTCTCTGGCTAGAAGTGGGGGATGACAGCACGGCCCCACCTGTCGGTGGCAGCAGCTGCTTGGGCCTGGTCGCAAGCGGAGTTAGGTTGTTAGTTTTTTTTTATTCTTTTTCTTTTTCCAATTCTGTTTTACTAATTCACTTATAACTTTTGCATAGCAAGTCCAAACTTGGTTAAACTTGTTTCCAATTTTTTGTAAAAATAAGGTGGTCAGCATAGGACCATGGATTAATATTTTTACCAGGTTTTTGGAAGGTTCAACAAGATTACTTCTTTCTTGCTCACATAGATGGATTTCTTTATTAGGGTTTTAGTAGATTTTGTTGTTAGGGTTTTGTTGCAAAAAAAATCATTTGTAGGATGCAATGATGCAAAGATGAGGCATGCCACTAATAACATCCTATTATAAAAATCTGGGATGTTACATGTGAGCAAGATTTTTTCCAGGTGCAACTGAATTGACAACTCAGTTGTTAAGGCTTATAAATATTCTTTGGCTCCCCTTGTGTCGAATCAATAAATCGGGTTTCACTTCCCTCGAAAATACTGCGATACACACCCTATACTTGTGGGTCATCAAGACTATTTTCTGGCGCCGTTGCCAGGGACCATATCTTTATTTATCAAGTTCACTTGGAATCACTATTGTTCGCTGCCATCCATCCATCATGGGTAAGTCTCGTGATGGCAAGGTTCCTATTTTACCATCCACTACAAGAAGAGGTACGGTTCTGAACACCTATGTTGCTCTTGATTCACCATCTGTTATGAGTAAGTTCCTTACACCACCACATACACATGCTACACACACTGCTACTACTGCTGAATCTGAAACTTCTGATACTTATGATGTTGCTTCTACTGTGCTTGATAAGAGTGGTTCATTAGGTCCTTTCCTAGATGCTACGATTGCTAGAACTATAGCTAGAAATACTGAAACTCCTAATGAAGATACTACTACAGATGTTAGTTCACCTGAGTCTAGAGAAAGCTATGATATTAAAGACGGTTATATTGAGATGGCCGATGAATTTATTAAAGAATGTCAAAACACCCATGATAGGAGTGCTGCTAAGATAATCCTTGAGAGGCATACCATTAAACCCAAATTGTCTCATAATGCTAAGTTTGCTGCATCTCCCATAAACATTAAAGATAAGGATTATGATTTCTCTCTGGATCTATCCTACATAGCTATTGTTAAGAAAGAACCTTTTTGTGGGACTAAGAATGAAAGTGCAGTAGCACATATGACTGAGCTTTCTACCATGAGTGGCCTGTTTTCTGATGATATTAAGATGCGCACCTACTTTGTTGCTAAAATTTTCCCGTTTTCACTGAAAGGAGAAGCTAAAACTTGGTTTAATAATTTACCTCCTGGATCTATTTATAGCCATGATTGCTTGATTAGTACTTTCCTGCAGAAATATTTTCCTCCGAGTGCTAGACAGGGAGGTGTTGTGCTTTGATTCATGCACATGTTGGATGACCTTTACCTAAGAATGATCTTCTTGATATATTTTATAATGGACTAACTGAAGAATCTAGGACATACCTGGATAGTTGTGCTGATTGTGTTTTCAGGAATAGGACCCCCAAGGAAGCTGAGGAATTAATGGCTAAAATAAGCAAGAATTATAAAGACTGGACTCCTCCTGAACCAGCTATACCTGAAATAATTATACCTGAACCAGCTCTACCTGCACTTATACCATCATCTAAGAAGAAGAGAGTTATTGAACTAATTGCTGAAGTGATGAAGGAAGCTAAGAAATGCCTTAAGGAGAAGGGAATTAAAGCTGCAGATGTCAAGAATTTACCTCCTATAGAAGAATTATGTAAGCCTATCCCCCACTCATCCACTATTGAGGTACACTCTCTCCAACATTTTGATGAAGGTGATATCCCTTACTCTAAACCTCCTGATCAATGCTTAGAAGAATTCGATATCGTTATTATTAAGTAAGATAATTTTAATAAAAGGGTGCAAAATCATCTAATGGAAAACACTAGAGCTATTGTTGAGTTGAAGGATATTGCGGAAAGAACCTCTAATGATGTTAAAATGCTTGTTAAACATTTTAAATGGTTCAAACTCAAATAGATCAACTTATTAAAGTACAAAAAGACTTGCTAGTTAATGCTGCCAAAGCAAAACAAGCTTATGAAATTAGAACTAGAAGTGGTGCTGCTACTGAGGATCCTCTATATCCCGAGGGGCATCCTAAAAGAATTGAGCAGGATTCTCAACAAGCTAAAAATAGTGGTACTACTCGTAAGAAAAGAAAAAAGAAACATAAAACTATTGTAGAACCCTCTGAACCTGCTAAAGATCCTAATAGTATATGTCTCTGATGCTGAAACTGAAAGTGGTAATGAAGAAAATGAGGTTCCAGATAAAGAAAAAATTGAAGAAGAACCTGAAAGGCATACTAAGAATACTAAATACACTAAAGAAGATTTTGTTGCTAAGAAACATGGTAGTGAAAGAGAGCGTTGGGTCCAAAAACCTATGCCTTTCCCTGATAAGAAACACAAGTCAAAGGAGGATGAACACTATAATAAGTTTTGTGAGTTGATGAAACCTTTATTCTTGCAAATTCCTTTGACTAATGCTATTAAATTTCCTCCTTATTCAAAGTATATGAAGGATATTGTCTCGAATAAAAGGAAGATCCCTAATGAAGAAATTTCTACTTTGCTTTAATGGCAAGGTTCCAAAGAAACTTGGAGACCCAGGGATTCCAACTATTCCTTGCTCTATTAAAAATAGTTATATTAGAACTGATTTGTGTGATTTGGGAGCAGGAGTTAGTGCCAACTGATATATCTTTGCAAATGGCTGATAAATCTACTACTATTCTTGTTGGTATATGTGAGGATGTACCTGTTCAAGTGGCTCATAATTGCTTGATATTAACTGATTTTGTAGTGCTTGAAATGCCTGAAGATGATAATATGTCTATTATTCTTGGGAGACCTTTTCTTAATACTGCAGGAGCTATTATTAATTGTAATCAAGCAAAGGTGACTATCAATGTTAATGACAAGGAACATACTGTCTATTTCCCCAAGAATATTGATAGGACTTATGGTTTAAATTCAATTGAACATGTTGAGGGCATTCAATTTGGAGAAATATATTGTCCCATACCAAGAGAAAAATTTGAAACTATTATGATTGGGACCATTGCTATCAAGGTTGAGGTAACATAATCATTAGTGGAATACAAAGTTTTGTTTCATATAAAATTGTTTTGGTAACACGACCTGATCAACCTCGTTAACAAAGGGATTTTAATGGACAAAACAATGTTTTCACCATAATTATCTCCGCTTACTTCTATCCTATTCATTTTAGTTTTTTCTTTCGTTTAGTTTACTTTTTTGTTGTTAGTTGCTTGCATGTTAGAGTGTCTTAGAACTTCTGAAGGTTTTGCCTTGTTTTGTCATTGCATCATTCTAGAAACTTTTTTTTTAGAAAATCATTCTTCTATGCCTGAAAATTGCTCAAAAATAAAGTGTCTCGAAAAAATCCAGAAAATTCATATTAAATTTTTACGTGAAAAAGGGGCAGAGAAATGCCTGGAAGGTACCAGGGGGGTCCACCAGGCAGGCACACCACCTGGTGGCGCGGCCAGCCTAGAGGCGCGCCTGGCCATGGTGTGGGCCACCCCTGGCCCTTCACTCACTCTCTCACTTCTCACTTCCCACTCTCTTCTCTCTCCCGAGAAAACACCAGTTCATTACTCGAAATCGTGTTCTTGCTGTTCTTGCCCTCGATTTTTTGATCTCCTTGCTTAGCCCATCTTTGCTGCTAAAATTTGGAGCATTTGTTCTCCGATATGTGACTCCTCCGCTTGTCCAAGTAGATTTGTGTTTAGTGGTTTATATATTGAGTATTTTGCTGTTGAGCGTGTAAGCTTGTTCAATGCTTCGAGATATAGTTTTGATGCATGTTTAGGCCTCTACAAGTCCTTATGAGTAGTTCCCTCAAGTATATATTCAATTTGCAATCACTTGTTTAATGGATGTTTAAATTTCAGAATACCAAAGATGAACTATCACACCTTTGGAGAAATATTTGAGAGGGACACACCTAGGAGGTCAAGGCCCTCAAGATCAACCACTCAGTTTAGGCCTTCATACAACGGAGATCTCATTGCACCTCGCTTTGGTAATGAAGGAGATGATGGGGATGCTCACCCATCTACCTTTCCTTGTATACCTTCTTACAAGATGCAGGGATTCTCGATGTTTTCTTGCTACTGATTCAGAGGGTTGGTTTGACCTCATACATGCAAGATGAGAGTGAGCAATATGCTATGCTCACGAAAACTTTTGTTGAGAGTTTCGTTTTCACTAACACCCCCTATTAGTCAACTGTTTCTTTCAGAATTTATAATCTGCCGTTTACCATACCATTGGAAAGATTTTGCAGCATTATAGGTATAGGCATGGTAGGGACCGTGAAGAAGATTCAAGGGCGACCCGCTGATTTGCTGGAGCTCTATCGAAGTGTGACCAATGACGATGACCGCATAGCTCAGCGTGGGAATATAAGAAACATCCAACTCCCAGCTCTTAGATACTTTGCCTATTATCTTGCTACTAGCATTCTTGGTAGGGAGAATACTAGTAATATCTCCAACTATCATTTAGCCTTCTTTGCTGCTGCGCTTAACAATGATACTCGGTACAATCTTGGCTCTCTTATTGCTTGCCGCCTAGCTGCTAGGGGACCTATTTATGGGGGCATCATCGCTTCATGTATGGTCAATGCATTAGAGATTTTGGTGGATCCCAATGATACTATATTGGCACCACAAAGGCTTGACCATGCCGCCATGAAAACACATCACTTCGTCACTTCTGACTCTGATATGGACAGTTTAGTATACATGATGTTGTTTACTAACGGGGATGAAAGGGAGATTCCTTTTCCGCAATCTACTTTGTTCAGTGTTCACAGGAGGTCGTGGTCGCGCTCCAAGGAGGAGGTGGACGAGCAGCTCCGCTTGCTTGGTTTCCACAGGCATCACCAGGAGGATGTGCCCTCCTACAATTACTCTGCGCACTACGGTGGGGCGTCCTCGAGCTCGCACCAGGACGAGGGTACCTCCTCACTGTACTACGGAGGCGTTCCATCTTGGCCAGCTTGGGATGACACCCACTTAGGCCAAAATCCTAAGCTTGGGGGGAGGTACAGCGACATCACACTCATATCCATATCATGTTTTGTCGGTACTTTGTATATTCATGTTCCGTTCTCTTTTTAGTTTTCGTTCTCTCTTTGTTTTCGCTTCCTAAAACACAAAAAGACCAAAAATATTTCTGTTGTTCCTATTTGTTTTCTTCCTTTTTTTGCCTTGGTTTGCTTTTCCCTTTTTGCTTTGTTTGAACTATCTGAAAGACCCAAAAAGATTTTGCTTTGCTTGTTCTTCCTTTTTGGTTCTTGTTTTGAAAAATCGAAAACACCAAAAATATTTGTTGTTCTTCTTTAGTTTTGTGAGTTTGTTGCAGGGTTCAGCAGTCCTCAGTGGAATTTT
Organism: Avena insularis; assembly: GCA_023614405.1. Taxonomy (NCBI): domain Eukaryota; kingdom Viridiplantae; phylum Streptophyta; class Magnoliopsida; order Poales; family Poaceae; genus Avena; species Avena insularis. The sequence continues at coordinate 407,231,147 of CM042696.1, forward strand.
GTTTCATATTATTATTCAAGCCACACAAGTGAAGGGCAATAATGAGGATTAATGACAACTTGAGGTGTGGTAAGAGGCTGGTAAAGAACTCTATTTGTTTTCATTTTTGTACATATACTCATGATTGTGGGCATGCTTAGTCCGTTCATGTAGGGTGTATGTTATTTATGGACGCTTAGTAGTTCTTGCTTTCTTATGATTAGCTCCAGCCCGCTAATAGTTTGTAGCATGTCATATGAATGTTTGCTTGCATTGCTCTATTCATAATTTGGTATGACACTGTGGTATCTCCCTCTGAATGTTTCACTTGAATTGACTTGGCACATGCTCATGCATGCACATGGCTGAATCAATAATCAGTTAAGCCTCGATGAACTATTTTGCCTTAGGGGTCTTGAATCACTTTCATGCCATGATTAGTCCTGTTTTGTTGCAAGCATGATTATGACAATTAGTGCTCTCTCGTTTGTCGCTCCCTTACTATTGCTAGCCTTCACTTGCACTGAGTATAAGTTTTACTCGTGTTTACAACTCCCTAAAAACCAATATTGCCAAAAGTGTCCACAATACCTACCTATTAGCATCATTTGCCGTTCCGTGCATATTTAGTATGACCTGTTTTCTTTCAAATAAAATGTTTGCTTGTTATGAGAAAGTTAGTTAGTAAAGCTCTCATGAACTTGATGGCACACTTTATTTTCTTGCACTTAATAATCTTGAACCATTGTGTCCATCTTTGTTGCGTATATGCTTGCGCTTTATAAGTTGAAGTTAGCAGAACCATGTATCATGGGGAACGCTTTCAACATTGCACGGGTACTTTGTACCCTGTTGATATCATGATTCTTTTGCTTATGGATCTCGGCGGTGTGAAATAAAAGGGGAACTTGTAAGATCATGGAGTTTGTATATGTGTTAGAGAAACGCCTGGGCCGCTAGCCTAAGCCATGCCTAATCATGGTGGAAACTTGCAGCATAACCATAATGAGCATTCTATGAAGCATCCTCAATAAAAACCTATGCAAATAGCAAATAAAAAGATCGCTGAGATGCTCATTGTCTGCTTGCCTTGTCATTTTGATTATGGGATAGCTCCTGTATCATGTGCAAGGGGTATCCTGCTGGTTCTCTATGATACATATGTACTTACAATGACAAGAGCTTACTTGTGACTGAAGTTGAGTAGCATGAGGTCCGGTACTCGTAAGTAAGGGGCATGAGATTTTAGCTTATAACTTGTCAAGCATATCTCTTAGTTGTGTCACTTTAACCTTAACCATTTAAAGATGCTTATGATAGGGGCAATGAGAGCTCAAAGTTAACGAGTACCATACTTTCAACATTTGGAAGCCTTTCAAACTACTCAAAACCTTTTCATTTCTTTGTTGAGTCTCCACATATTCTATGAGCACTTGCTTGAGAGCCTAGTTGTCATTCTTAGTATAATATGCTTGTCTCAAAACTTGATTATTTGTGTTATGACTTTGTTGCTTGTATCTTTGATATCTTTACTTCTAGTCTTCACATGAACTTCAGAGGTGCCTAGGCATTTATGTTTGCTCTACAATCAAAGGCAAGCAGGATACCCCTCTATCATACCTTTTTATGAGCATTGCAATGTTGCTTATGTTTATGCTTCATGCTACTTACTATTTTTGAGTTGGAATCTCTTCATAGCTTGCAATGACTATTAAGTAAACTTAGTTGCATACTCCTTGTTATGAATTGCCTAAGTAGTTGATCACATGCTGAGAATATATACATCTTATGAAGCAAATGTGTTTGTGAAAGTTTCTTTTATCGCACTCAGTTTTCAACTGAATTGCTTGAGGACAAGCAATAAGCTAAGCTTGGGGGAGTTGATACGTCCAAAACGTATCTACTTTCCTGAAACACTTTTGCTATTGTTTTTCCTCTAAACTTGTGTGAATTGGATGCAACTAACACGGACTGACGCTGTTTTCAGCAGAATTACCTTGGTGTCTAGTTTTTGTGCAGAAAATCAACTAACGGGAAAAATCCCGGAAAATATGCCAAAAATTCTATTTCACTAGAAGACTCACGGAGCCAGAATACAAGACGGAGTGGGGCTGGGCCCTGGCCACACCACCTGGCTGCGCGGGCTAGGCCTGGCCACGCTAGGGGGTGGACTGGCCGCCCAGACACCCCCTCGGTCTCCCTCTTTGCCTATAAGTGGCCTCCTGACCTAAAAACCCAGGGGGGGTCGACGTTTTTCCAGAAAGAGTTCCATTGCGCCGCCACCACCAGATTCCGCGATTCGGAACCAGAAACTCCGTTCTGGCACCCTACCGGGACGGGAAATTGGAGGAGATCATCGCCATCATCATCACCATCGCTTCTCCATCGACGATCCATGTTTCCCCTATCTATGAGTGAGTAATCCCCCGCTGCAGGCTATGGGGATGGTAGGGATTGGATGAGATCGTTCATGTAATGGCATCAGATTGTTAGGGCATGGTGCCTAGTATCTACTATTAGTGTTTTTTGACTTTGCTGCGACTTGTTATGCTTAATGCTTGTCACTAGGGCCCGATTGCCATGATTTCAGATCTGAACATGTTATTGATTCATTATGATAGTATTTTTTATGGTATTACATGCAAGTTGTATACACATGTTGTTGTCCGGAACCAATGGCCCCGAAGTGACAGAAATCGAGATAACCGGAGGGAATGACTTTGATGTGAGGATCACATGTGTTCACGTAGTGTTAATGCTTTGCTCCGATGCTCTATTAAAAGGAGCACCTTAATTGCCAGTAGTTCCCTTGAGTCCCCGCTTCAAACGGGCTGGTAGGACAAAAAATGTTGTGCAAGTTCTCATTGCGAGCACGTATGACTATATATGGAACATATTTCTATGATTAGTTAGTACTTGGATGCTTTATCTTATTTATCTGCAAATGCTCTATGTTCTGATTGCTATATGAATTGTCTTGTCCATGCAACGTCAGTCCATCCATCCCTATGCCTACCGCAATCTAATCCTACTGTTTACTAGGATTGTTACTATTGTCTTTACTTTTACTACTGCTATTGCTTTACTATTGCTACTACAATACTGTTGCTAATGATAAACTGCTGTGAGCAAGATTGTTTCCAGGTGCAGCTGAATTGACAACTTAGTTGTTAACGCTTATAAATATTCTTTGGCTCCCCTTGTGTCGAATCAATAAATTGGGTTTCACTTCCCTCGAGAATACTGCGATATACCCCCTATACTTGTGGGTCATCACCCCCATGCACTTACCTCTACAAGAACGCGTATATGGAGCTGCTGAAGATACAAATAGGAAAGAAACCGTACAGATTTGACAACCAATGGCACTACAGCGCGATGGCGGTGTTTGACAAATTCATTGCTACTATAGATTTTCCTTGTGACGGGGACTGGATTATCCTTCGAAACGACTATATTGCACCAACAACGTATGTCGATGCCATTGCTAAGTGTCTAATCAGTGGTTCTATTGATCGCATATAAGCGGTGATAGAACCGCGAGGAGATGTTCTTGTCTGGGAACCAAACAAGTGGAGTGAGTCCCGTTATTTAAAAGTAAAATTTATAAATTACTTACAACTGCATTGTTCGTGATACTTTTGCTAACTAAAATGCACACACATGTATACTTGCAGGCCCGTGTGTCATATAGGATCTTGTAATTGAAGAGCCTATAAACGTCCAAGCCGGTGACGATGCCGAGGCTAAAGATATTGCATTACGCAACTGGTATTTGGCAGAGCTTGGCTGGAATATCCTGTGGATTCACACCAGGGGTACACGAACTAGCAGCCATGGTAATCCTGTATCATACATGGATAGAGAACTTCTCACTTATTCCTTGCTCCGTTGCCACGTTTTCTAGAGGGCCCTTAATTTGGATGACTCTGTAGCATCGGACTGGATCAAAAGGGATAATCTTGAAAGGAGGTCAGTGTTTGTGGGAATCTGTAACATCCCAAAAAAAATCCCATTTTGGAATGTTAAAAAATAAAATAAATTGATTAATTTTTTTTTACCCTGTTGAAACTTTTGAATGAAAACAAAACTGGAGGATTTGCTTAAAATATCCCTCAAACCACATTAAAAGGAGCGGATTAACATGACTATCCAAAACATATATTAATGGTTGGGAAATATTATACAAATCCTAGAAAGTGTCTTGCATTTTATTTGCATTTATTTTGATTTTTCAAATACTTGATATTTTTCCAAACACTTGTTCCATTTTCATACGAGAGGAAATAATGTGATATTTCCGAATATGAAACCCGATTGGGAGGTATTCTAATTGGTGTTGTCTGACTATTTTTTTTATTTTCTGCGAATTTTGTAAACAAATTTACAGTTCAAAGAAAACCAACCGAGAGAAGATTAAATGACTTCTTCATACGATGTAAAAAAATAATTATATAAAATATTCGTTGCTTTTTTGAAATTATAAATATTTTTGTAATATTTAAAAACCCTAAATCTATACAAAGTCACGATATGGTCTACAAAAATAATAAATGATTTATTAAACTTGTATTTCATTTGGAAGCATATTTTTCTAGGCTCTACAAAAGCACTTCTATTTTGCAAGTTTTTACTTGAATTTTTTATTCACGAAATTTTTTATAGCCAATATAACTTCTAGTAAAAAAAGATTGATGGAACGTACCTGTACCCTCAAGTGCACGATTGCCAGCCTTTTTTTTACCACGTGCACATATCCGGCCGCACGTATAGGCAGGTTGAGCTAAACTCGTCCTCTCTCTCTTTTTTTTCTCTGCTAGTGGACCCACCGGTCATCTACCTCCTCATCAGGAAATCGACGCGGACACGAGTTCATCCCTATCAGAAACCCCTGTAACAAACCAGTTCCAGACAAATCTCTCGATTCCGTTCGATTTCTTACCCCTCGCCCACGCCAAACCTTCCGATAAATACCACCTACTCTCTCTTTCGATTTTTCTGCAAATTGCTAAGATTCCGAAATCCTAAACCACGAAACAGATCTCGCCGAAGTTCTTCTTTTCTGAAGCTTCGAAGACATGGTTTCCATAGTCTGTAGTAGATTTCGATCTCTTCCCCACATGTTATTAATTCACTACTCCACCGCTATCTCCTTACGTATACAGACGCCGGAGTTCGTCGCTGTCACATATCTTCCAGCCGGCCGGCTGTAGCATGCGTGATAGGAGAGGAAGAAGACCAGCAACCACACAAAAGAGTCTGCCTCTTGATCATGGACATCATCCACCCTTCCCTGGGCCGCGGAGACTGCCGGAACGTGGCCGTCGACCACGACCGCGCCGCCATCGCCATCCTCCTCATCGTAGAAGTCATGCACCACCGCTGGTAAGCTGCCGCCGCTCATAGCCGATGATTCCTTCACGTGGAGTAGCGCTCGGACCCCCTTCTCCTCTATTTTAGTTTACCCATCCTGACGTTTCTACTCGTGCTAGGAACGATGAGCGAGCTTCACGGCACGGATCACACGGTTCAGCGGAGTTTGAAGGAGATACTGCACGAGTCGTCGACCGTGCTACCGGGTTCACTGTATCGAGACAGCCGCCACCCCGAAGCACACCGACCACCAGAGCGACTTCGTATGCAAGCGTCGTCGTGTTCTTGGTTGCCGACCTTCATCAGCGCTGGTTAGTCGCCGTTACCCACGTTCGTACACTAGTTTATACGATTTAGATTAGATCAGTTTTGATCTCAAAACTGAATCGGTAGCTGGATCCTGGCACGTGGAGTTTTATTTTTTTCTCTCTCCTGTTCAGCTTGCACGTCATATGAGAGTCACACCGGGCACAGCTAAAAAAAAATTCAGATCGCTGTTGCACTAGTCAGCTAGCTTGTTATGCATGACTCAATTTTGAAAATCTATATCTTTTCATCTACATGTCAACATTAGAGGATTCTTGTTGCGTTAGACTCAAAATTAAATTCTCTATTTAGTGATACTAAATTTTGTAATTATCGAATTTGTCATGTTTAAATTCACTATTTTTGTCATATTTATAGATTTATAACTCTATTTTAGTCGAATCTTTTGTGTTGGTTTGTAACTAAGATATTTATCCAAGAGTAATCTAAAAACTCAAAAAAAATATACATGTTTTTGCTTTGCGAGATCAATATAGACGGACTTGGCCGTAATACAAAATCTACAAATTCCTTTTGAACCAATCGTTTGTGATCTGGTCATAATCACAGGCACTACGTCCTAAAAAAATATAAATAAACTATAGTATATTAAATAAATAATTTTGTGTGTTATTATTTTTGTCCACATGTTGAAAATTTTGGTATTTGTTTATTTACCACATATTTTTTCGGCTCTTTGTTTGCAATGGTTCTTATTAGTATAATGTTTTCTACACGTTAGATTTACTCGGACTGCGAGAGCGAAGAAGAATTAATTCATCTTCAACAAAAGGCAAGTTACACCACTTGTTCATATTAATATCCCAGTTTTTGACTATGCATGTTTTACTCTTCAAATCTTGTAGTATGCATGTGTAGGTTTTTAGTAGATTTTATTAGTGCTATTTTTGCAAGTGTGGTTTTGTAGTATGCCATGAGTAGCTTTATACTTAGGAATTTCCATCCTAATAGGTTTCCCCTATTTTGCTAAGTATTGCTTGATATGCTATATATACTAAGCACCGTTGGGGGTTCGAAAGACTCAAAATTTTCTAAGTATAAGATCTCTCTCGAGCGAATCTTTTTTTCTCAAAACCCCCTTCAAAATAAAAACTAAGTTTTCTTCTGGGCGGAATGGTTGTCGGGACAACGAGTGGAATTTTGGTAGAGGACGGCCGCCCAGGAATCAAAGAAGTCTGCCATGTTCTAGAATTCAGAAGCTTTAAGTGCAACCACAATACATATGGGCTCTGTCTTGGCTTAGTACTTAGTGGGAAACCTCACCTGGGTACCGTCATTTGGAGGTTACTTTGGCATGGGCGGATCCGAGAGGTAGAGGGGCTACTAAGGGAAAGTCTCGCCATGGTCTTGTTTATAAAAGGACTTGATCGTGGATTGTGGGGAAAGTGCACAACCTCTCGAGAGTATTTCAATATGATCGATCAGCCGAGTTCACGGAAAAGAACATTTTGAGCATCTGAAGGATGGAGCCTCTGAAGGATCTTCCTCTCTCTTTCCAAAGTTTTTCTGAAACCCCATGGCGTGAGTAATATCGCTAATGGGTGGGATCTTGGGAACTTGGTGAGTAATATCCAAGTGTTAGGTTGTTTGGGCACTTGGTGAGTAATATCCTTGTGTTCCATTCGACCCTACATTATTTAAACAATGTTTACAAATAGGGTAAAATTCTTCCTCTTTTCTTCTTACTTTGTGAAAATTGGCTTTATGCAAATAAACCACAAAGCCTACTCTAGCCTTGCATGTAGAGTTAGTCTTATTCTTACCTTGGTGTAATTTGCCAATACATTTAAAGTATTCACCAACTCGTTTGGCTGCACGTTTCATGTGCAGAAATTGGAGATCGTTGAAAGGCGCGCTAGGATCACGGGTCTTTACTCAACCTGTCTGTGGCATTGATGGGACTCCAAGTTGTATTTGTTTCGCTTTTGTTGTAATAATGTAAACTCTGGATTATTCGATTCATGTAATAAAGACTTGTGTTTTACATGATATTTTATCGACTGTGAGTGCTAACTAATGATCCAGGGACTAGCATGTTAATCAAAGGGACTTAGGATCCTTACCGATCCCAGGTCACAACAGATGGTATCAGAGCATAAGTTGACTGTAGATCGTGACCCTAGACATGGAAAAACCTTAGGAGTAATATTTTCTAAGTTATTTCAGAAAAACTCTCATACTTCTCATCACTTATCTTTGGAGTTTTAAAATTCTTAAGTCTCTTCTTTTCAACATTAGAGATGACCATTGCGCACTTTAAGAAGAAATCTCTCTCAATACTACCTTTCCAAAGAAGACCATCTCGCTCAAGTCAGAACTTGAAGACCTCTAAAGAAGATGTTCCAAGACTAAAGCTACGAGAATTGAAGACTTCAAAGCTACAAGTACTGAAGACTTCGAAGGCCTCAAGTCAAGGTTATCAACTGAAGACCTTGAAAGATTGAAGATTATGAAGAACATGAAGACTATCAAAAGCATGAAGACTATTGAAGACTCGAAGCCTTGAAGATTACAAGTGACCTATTAGAAACCAACTCCGGATAGATTTCGCAACAATGTAGATGCAACGAATTGTTTGCTTTCTTGGTATGGTTTGTTACGGTAACGAATAAAACCTATTTTTCCAAAACTAAAGTTGCTTGTATGGGTAATCTTCTTCTCCCTCTTCTATAATCCACCCATTCCTACTCTAAACCTTAGTCAACTCGATAGATGGGTCGTATCATCAAGGAAGAAAGGAACTCAACTTCTCCGAGCAAATGAGCCACGCCGATGTAAAGCAATGAATGCACAAGGTTGGAGCCAATAGAATGGTTCATTATGCCACCCAATTCCTAAAGGACGACGCTGCAACTTGGAGGGAGATGCAACACACCATTTATGATCATCAAGGGATGATATCCTCGGAAGAATTTAAAGTGGTTCCACTACAATCTCGTCTCATTACTCAGATATCAAAAAACCTAAGGAGTTGAAGTCCCAAAACATTCAGCTTGCAGAATCTGTGGGGAAATAGGAGGACGCACCTCTAAGGAGCATCGTGATCAGTGCCACTACTGTGAAGCAAGTCACCCCTTTGAAGAATTCCCCACCTCTCAAGTTACATGCTTCGAACCAACCATAACCCCTCCAAATGTCACCTCTACCCGATGGTAAAACAAGTGAATCAGCAAGTCAGAAACGGAATGTGCCAAGGCCTCAGAAAGCACTTAGAGGACACAAGGTCTATGACAAGGGCTCGAGATGGAGCCAAGACTCTAGACACCACATCCAAAGTCATCACTTCATGATACTCGACATATGAAAGGAATGGCCATCTTCGCCAAATTGGATCAAGGAAACACTATGCTAATGGTAATAGAGGCAGCAGTGACAAGAAGTCCAAAAAGATTCAAGCCAGGTGACATGTTACAAGTGTGGTGAAACAGGGCATTACTCGTCAGATTGTCCTGAGAAAAGGAAGAACAGCGGTGGCAATGGAAATAAGCCCAATCCGTCCATCAAGGTTACGACGAATCATGCTAGTATGAATGTAGCTTAGAAATCAACAACCTACAATGGACCCACCCGCACAACCTAACAAATACAATCTTTTAAGGATGGTAGTACCCTAGTGTATCCTGAATATATTTCTTTCTAGCCTTCTCGAATCTCGAGGACGAGATTCCTTTTAAGGGTGGTAGCCTATAACATCCCAAAAAAATCCCATTTTGGAATGTTAAAAAATAAAATAAATTGATTATTTTTTTTGACCTTGTTGAAACTTTTGAATGAAAACAAAACTTGAGGATTTGCTTAAAATATCCCTCACACCACATTAAAAGGAACGGATTAACATGACTATCCAAAACATATATTAATGGTTGGGAAATATTATACAAATCCTAGAAAGTGTCTTGCATTTCATTTGCATTTATTTTGATTTTTCAAATACTTGATATTTTTCCAAACACTTGTTTCATTTTCATACGAGAGGAAATAATGTGATATTTCCGAATATAAGAAACCCGATTGGGAGGTATTCTAATTGGTGTTGTTTGACTATTTTTTTTACTTTCTGCGAATTTTGTAAACAAATTTACAGTTCAAAGAAAACCAACCGAGAGAAGATTAAATGACTTCTTCATACGATGTAAAAAAAATTATATAAAATATTTGTTGCTTTTTTGAAATTATAAATATTTTTGGTAATATTTAAAAACCCTAAATCTATATTAGTGAATTAAACAAAGTCACGATATGGTCTACAAAAATAATAAATGATTTATTAAACATGTATTTCATTTGGAAGCATATTTTTCTAGGCTCTACAAAAGCACTTCGATTTTGCAAGTTTTTACTTGGATTTTTTATTTACGACAAATTTTATAGCCAATATAACTTTTACTAAAAAAATTTGATGGAACGTACCTGTACCCTCGAGTGCATGATTGCCAGCCTTTTTTACCACGTGCACATATCCGGCCACACGTATAGGCAGATTGAGCCAAACTCGTCCTCTCTCTCTTGTTTTTCCTCTGCTGGTGGACCCACCGGTCATCTACCTCCTCATCAGGAAATCGACGCGGACATGAGTTCATCCCTATCAGAAACCCCTGTAACAAACCAGTCCCGGACAAATCTCTCGATTCCGTTCGATTTCTTACCCCTCGCCCACGCCAAACCTTCCGATAAATACCACCTACTCTCTCTCTTTCGATTTTTCTGCAAATTGCTAAGATTCCGAAATCCTAAACCACGAAACAGATCTCGCCGGAGTTCTTCTTTTCTGAAGCTTCGAAGACATGGTTTCCATAGTCTGCAGTAGCTTTCGATCTCTTCCCCACATGTTATTAATTCACTACTCCACCGCTATCTCCTTACGTATACAGACGCCGGAGTTCGTCGCTGTCACATAAGTTCCAGCCGGCCGGCTGTAGCATGCGTGATAGGAGAGGAAGAAGACCAGCAACCACACAAAAGGGTCTGCCTCTTGATCATGGACATCATCCACCCTTCCCTGGGCCGCGGAGACTGCCGGAACGTGGCCGTCGACCACGACCGTGCCGCCATCGCCATCCTCCTCGTCGTAGACGTCATGCACCACCGCTGGTAAGCTGCCGCCGCTCATAGCTGATGATTCCTTCACGTGGAGTAGCGCTCGGACCCCTTCTCCTGTATTTTAGTTTATATCCTACTCTGGTTACCCATCCTGACGTTTCTACTCGTGCTAGGAATGATGAGCGAGCTTCACGGCACGGATCACACGGTTCAGCGGAGTTTGAAGGAGATACTGCACGAGTCGTCGACCGTGCTACCGGGTTCACTATATCGAGACAGCCGCCACCCCGAAGCACACCGACCACCGGAGCGACTTCGTATGCAAGCGTCGTCGTCTTCTTGGTTGCCGACCTCCATCAGCGCTGGTTAGTCGCCGTTACCCACGTTCGTACACCAGTTTATACGATTTAGATTAGATCAGTTTTGATCTCAAAACTGAATCGGTAGCTGGATCCTGGCACGTGGAGTTTTATTTTTTTTCTCTCTCCTGTTCAGCTTGCACGTCATATGAGAGTCACACCGGGCACAGCTAAAAAAAATATTCTGATCGCTGGTGCACTAGTCAGCTAGCTTGTTACGCATGACTCAATTTTGAAAATCTATATCTTTTCATCTACATGTCAACGTTAGAGGATTCTTGTTGTGTTAGACTCAAAATTAAATTCTCTATTCAGTGATACTAAATTTTGTAATTATCAAATTTGTCATGTTTAAATTCACTTTTGGCCGTAATACAAAATCTACAAATTCCTTTTGAACCAATCGTTTGCGATCTGGTCATAATCACACGCACTACGTCCTAAAACAATATGAATAAACTATCGTATATTAAATAAATAATTTTGTGTGTTAGTATTTTTGTCCACATGTTGAAAATTTTGGTATTTGTTTATTTACCACTTATTTTTTTGGCTCTTTGTTTGCAATGGTTCTTATTAGTATAATGTTTTCTACACGTTAGATTTACTCGGACTGCGAGAGCAAAGAAGAATTAATTCATCTTCAACAAAAGGCAAGTTACACCACTGTTCATATTAATGTCCCAGTTTTTGACTATGTATGTTTTACTCTTCAAATCTTGCAGTATGCATGTGTAGGTTTTTAGTAGATTTTCTTAGTGCTATTTTTGCAAGTGCGGTTTTGTAGTATACCATGAGTAGATTTATACTTAGGAATTTCCATCCTAATAGGTTTCCCCTGTTTTGCTAAGTATTGCTTGATATGCTATATATACTAAGTACCGTTGGGGGTTCGAAAGACTCGAAATTTTCTAAGTATAAGATCTCTCTCGAGCGAACTTTTTCTTCTCAAAACCCTCTTCAAAATAAAAACTAAGTCTTCTTCTAGGCGGAATGGTTGTCGGGACGACGAGTGGAATTTTGGTGGAGGACGGCCGCCTAGGAATCAAAGAAGTCTGCCATGTTCCAGAATTCAGAAGCTTCAAGTGCAACCACAATACATATGGGATCTGTCTTGGCTTAGTACTTAGTGGGAAACCTCACCTAGGTACCGTCATTTGGAGGTTACTTTGGCACGGGCAGATCCGAAAGGTAGAGGGGCTACTAAGAGAAAGTCTCGCCATGGTCTTGTCTGTAAAAGGACTTGATCGTGGATTGTGGGGAAAGTGCACAACCTCTCGAGAGTATTGCAATCTGATCGATCAGCCGAGTTCACGGAAAAGAACATTTTGAGCATCTGAAGGATGGAGCCTCTGAAGGATCTTCCTCTCTCTTTCCAAAGTTTTTCTGAAACCCCATGGCGTGAGTAATATCGCTAATGGGTGGGATCTTGGGAACTTGGTGAGTAATATCCAAGTGTTAGGTTGTTTGGGCAGTTGGTGAGTAATATCCTTGTGTTCCATTCGACCCTATATTATTTAAACAATGTTTACAAAGTAGGATAAAATTCTTCCTCTTTTCTTCTTACTTTGTGAAAATTGGCTTTATGCAAATAAACCACAAAGCCTACTCTAGCCTTGCATGTAGAGTTAGTCTTATTCTTAGCTTGGTGTAATTTGCCAATACATTCAAAGTATTGACCAACTTGTTTGGCTGCACGTTTCATGTGCAGAAATTAGAGATCGTTGAAAGGCGCGCTAGGATCGCGGGTCTTCACTCAACCTGCATGTGGCATTGATGGGACTCCAAGTTGTATTTGTTTCCCTTTTGTTGTAACAATGTAAACTCTGGATTATTCGATTCATGTAATAAAGACTTGTGTTTTACATGATATTCATCGACTGTGAGTGGTAGCTAATGATCTTGGGACTAGCATGTTAATCACAGGGACTTAGGATCCTTACCGGATCCTAGGTCACAACAAAATCAACCATCCATTTATCCTCGATCCCCCTACAAACTCCGAACCTGGTGCTGCCAATGTTGATGTAGCTCTACTAGTGTTCAGAGGAGACTGTGTGTTTGCTACACACATGAGCTGCCAATATCGCCCATAGCCAGTTCCAGATTAGAGTCGCATGCAAGTCAATGGGGGAGCAGCCATAGGTTCATCACTTAACTACACTGGAGCAGAACATAGAGAGCAAATGTTTGAGGCACCAATGTGGTTCGTGCCAATCCTGCCTCGTTAGAATTATGTGAAGTTTGACCAAAATACCGAAAAGCTGATTATGAGCACTCGCAACACCATTTATGTAGCTAGTACTTGTCACCATGTAATGTATAGTACTATGTACGTAGTATTTTCATACTGTGTTGTAGTATCAGTACTTGCAATATTATTTCCACTATTGCTTGTACTAGGCACCATGTACGTAATAATATACATTCATAGTATGTGTTTGATGTTTTCCTATTCAAGCACTCAAGCTGTCCGGCCCAATTTTCTCGATAATTAATTTTTGCATGACAATTAGTAGTACTGTATTGGTGGCAAGGTTTGCTTTATCCACAACATTTGTGTAACCTCGCCGCATTTATTTCCTCACTAGCCCCCGCCCCAGCCCCAGCCCTCTCTCACACAACACTCCTTAATCGCCATTGCGCTTCCCTCCATTGACGACCACCATCGCCGCAACTTACTCGTCTTAGGCAGGTCGGTTGCGGGCGGCGGGCCCTGCAACCTCATCTATAGAGCCATCGCATCCCTCAGACATCGTGGTGGCAGTGCGATATGTACATAATCCCTGGAACCCTTGATCTTGATGATGAGATGTGATCAAGCTTTTATTACCGCTTGGTTAACATTGGTTTGGTGTTGAGTATAGTTCTCATCTAGTGCATTTAACCCGTCTATATACTACGGTTCAATTTTACGCATGCAATCTAGTTCCGGGGCTAGATCTACGGTGAACTGTAATAATAAGTTCAAATTTTGTATTGATTGATCCACGACTAATGATGATTTGGGAGGCCACTCGGTATGTTTTGCTTTAGATTTGTCTCAGGGGCGGAGGTCCCTTTAATTTGGGCAAGTTAGGGCGGCTGCTTCCCTACCGTGATTTTTGCCAAAATTTTGAGTATATGTATGCATCTCTAGCATCGGCAGCAAATAGAGCTCATCATGTTCATCCGTTAAATGCATTCACAGGTGTTGATGTCTGTCGCTCGATAAAGAACTGCAGTAATGTGATTCCTAGACCTTGGAAGTAGTACTAATATAACCGGCGTTCATGCTAGCTAGAGTTAAGACTTTAATTTGTGTACTTCGATAAGAAAATTGCTCCACTTTACTTTCTTAGCTGATCTTGTATTGTACTCTATCAGCTAATACTGTACCATTTCACAATTATTGACAGCTGGCAGAGACATTGTCTATCCAGGGGATTTTTTTGCAGTGTTCGGGCAAGAAGACCTTGGATAGACTCATCATCGAAGAAGACAAGAGAGTCATGTGCAGTCTGGATGGAGGGGCTAGCCATGAACACCCACGTGGAGAACACATGTGATGAGTTCTGCAAGATGTTGTTAATACCGGGAGGGTTAGACGTGCGGAGCATACCCAGCTCATTTTTGCTAACGTTTGGCGGTGAGTATCCAGAGGCCATGAAGCTGAAGATATGCAAAGCCTGCAGCTGGGACGTCGAGCTGAAGATGCAAGATGGCAAGGTAATCCTTGACAAAGGATGGCTAGATTTTGTCAAAGCACATGACTTGAAGGTAGGATACTTTCTAGTATTCAAGAAGCTTGCCACCACTTCCTTTAAGGTGATAGTATTTGATCATGATAACTGCAAGAAGGTGATCAGATGTGCAGGTTATCACCCATCATTTGATGGACAATTTACTATATCGTAGGTGTATTAATGTAGTGACTATTCGCTTCTAATTATAACTATTATGTAAAGAGGTGCTTGAACACCTTCCATTATCATGCATCATGTTGGAACACCATGGTACTTAATCGTGCTAGGCTCCAATGTGGAGGTATTTACTGTACTATGTTTGTAGCAAAACTACAAAACAAACATCTAGTGTACTACTGCTAGTATTGTACTACCTCCTGTTCCAAAGTATTAGGGTTGGGCATAAAACTCGAAAATCAATGAGTTTAATGAGCACTCGTTTGCTCGGCTCGTTCAAAATCGACCCGTTTCCTTAACGATCTTGGCTGAGCTACAGTTTTTGCTCGATATCCTTAACGAGCTAAACGATCGAGTTAACGATGTTCGTGAGCTACTCGTTAAGCTTGGTAACAACCAAGGTAAGGCCCAGTTATGTTGCTACATGTCTAATTTGGCAGCCCATCTAAGGAAAACATCTAGCCCATTGAGTAAGACTGATCAATCCAGGAGCGAGAGCGACCGACCAAAAACCATACCCTAGACTCTCCCGATCGATTTAGAATATTTCTCATGTGTCTCGTCAACTCGTCATCTCCCACTTCATAACCCATCTCCATCTTTTCGATCTGGATCTGCTGACCGCGGCACTGACCAAACCCTGCCGACTATCGTTTTTAATTATCGGTATGCCTCTGTCTGAGGCTAATACATTTTCATAATGAGCAGCTCGTGAGCGCTCACTAACATCTAATGAACCGAGTTGAGCTTTACTTTTTGCTTGTTATCCTTAACGAGTTTAATGATCTGAGCCTTAATGAGCATGAGACTTAACGAGCCGAGCCTTAACGGGTCGAGCTGCTTGATAGTCCAGCCCTACAGTATAATCCTTTTTAGCAAACTAAACAAACATCATCTAGTCAAACATGATAGTAGTAATAACTCTAGTCGGCGTACACGGTAGTGTGCCGGCCTAGCTGTAATGGCCCAGGTTGTGACATGGTTAATTTAGGGCACTACAACGTGCCGACCTAGCTATAAAATGCGCAAGGATTTCATATGGTTAACTTAGTGTACTACAACATGCAAGCCAAGCTAATCGGCATCCTGGATGCAGCTCCAGAGGCCTTGCAAAAAAACTTGTTTAAAGAGCCATCCCATCTTCCCCATCTCGGCTGGTTTTACCCCCACTCGCCAACGCCGCCTGGCTCCGCATTTTGGATCGTCTCCAGTGCATGCTTCGCACATTTTCCTCGCCATCTTGCCCGCTGCATCGGATCTTGCAGGCTGCGTGCCACCCCTCTCCAAAAGTCCCCTGATAGTCATACTCTGGTCCGACCTCTTCCCCCCAATCCATCTCGATGTTGCAATTGATGGACAACCCACTGCACGGCGTCTGGAGCAAGGTCGGCGGCGATGTTTTCAACGAAATCGCTATGCGTCTAGACACTACCAGTGCCGCCTAGCTGGCCGCATGCTCCAAGGAGCTGTACTACCAAGTTGCGGGCGGAAAAGGTAGCAGATGCCCCAACGACCACTACGGGACATTCGTCCCCTACAACAACGTCTACGACCATATAATCTGGTGCTTTCACAGCCAATGTACGCTGCTGACATAGTGGGAAAGTCTACACGGAGCCTGGATGCGAGTTCATCACCTCGTCTGTAGAGCTAACACCTATGGTAGAGCTCGTCCGCCACCTCAGAGTTACCCACTCGAGGAATGCGCCTATAATGCCCTATAACCACAAACACTGGGAGCCGTCTAAGCCGGTGCCCATAGGGGGCTCGCGGAGAGCGGATATCATCATCATCGGGAAAGAGGGCACCGTGTTCGTCGCCCAAATTGATGGTCACACCACGGCATCGTCATATCCCCCAGGTTCGTCAGTTCAGGGTCGTGCGAATCGACGCGGTACAAGGTGAAGCTTTGGTCGCCGTCTCTATGGCATGAGCTCCATGCGGTCAAAATGGTGGCGACATCTAAGATGACGAGTCGGCCATCATCGGCTGAAGTCGCCCTAGAAGGGCTCAGGTCTTACCTGTCGCAGCCGCGGTGTTACCTGGAAGCTTTTGACCCATTCGTCAGAATTCCCTGTGGATTAGGAGTATTGCATCAACAAGTTTCAAAAGTGAGATAAAACATCTAAATATTCTTTGTGATGATCCCAATGTTAAGATATGTAATATCGTCCTAATTAATTACTACTTTATGTTGGTGATAGATTCAATTTGTATGGGGAGAGGTGGAACAAGTTTGCGGAAATGTATACCTATTTCCAATGTACACTGCTGACATAGTGGGCCCACAGGCGACAGTGTGACAAGGAAAGGGTAACATACAGGAAAGAAAGTGCTACCTAGCCAGCACTTGACACGCTATTGCGTTAGGCCGAGTATTTTGTATGGAGGTCTTAACATGCTACTTCTAATCTATTTTGTAGTATAAATATGTAGTGGTACTTGTTCAGATTGACCGATCGAGTGTTTAATATGGACTCTCTTTCCTTATGAGTCATGGTCTTGCTACAACTATTGAATTTCAATGTCTTCATTGCTGAATATGTCATTTCTTTTGGGTATTGTCTGTACTGCTGAATCAGTCACTTTGAAATGCTGCTGAATCTGTCAAGTGGTGCTGAATATGAACTGGGAATTTGTAGATATTTTTCTGTCTTATTCTGTATTTCTCAAGCTTCAAATGCTACTCAATCTGTCAAGTGTTATGTCGTTACTATTACTAAGCTATTTTCTAGAACTAATACTGATGTACTGGTACTTTTTTAGATCAAGTGCAGTAGATGGTCTTGCTTTCCTTTTTAAACTTGGCTTTGTGACAATCTAGATGAGGCTTGGGAATTTTGGGATGCATATATATGGGGGTCACACTAGTATTAATGTGAAGAGGAGGTATGCACACAAAAGAATACTTGATCGTCAGTTATGCTTGCTCCAATGATCGAGTGTGTTTGGAGAAAAGGGAAAACTGATCGTGCGACAAAGTTTTTAGAGCCGAAACATGAACGGGTTCTCTCTATACTGCTATTGAGTTTCAGTGTATGTATAGCTGAAACAGTCACTTTGGAATGCTGCAGAATCAGTCACTTTGGAATGCTGCAGAATCAGTCAAGTGCTGCTGAATATAAACTAGGAATCTGTCGATAATTTTTCTGTCTTATTATGTACTATTGGATCTTTCAAATGCTACTGAATTTGTAAAAAAAGTTATGTCGCTGCTGCTGGGCTGCTTGCCCTAGAGCTTTTGCCTGTGTGTCATCGGAATCGTTGGATGTGTTTTGGACAGAAATGAGAGGGTACCAAGTGAAGTCATTGGATACATGTCCAGTTTTAGCGCACGCAGTATGTGTCCCTTGTTCTTTAGATATTTTTACACGAATATATGTCAAAAGAATTATCGTTTCTTTTTCCTTCCGGTAGTGAGGTCTGTGTTCCGAATCCGGCTGAGCCATGCAAATTTTACTAAAGAGGAGGTAAAATCTAGCCCATTCGACCCCTCTTTAGCTCAGAACAATTTAATCGGCCTTGTAGGGGTCAAGGGACTTGCTGATGACAGCCCATTTAAATATTTATCAAGGAGCCCATGGAGAATAGCGCATGGAGTATAGCCCATTGAGTATAGTAGATGAAGAATAACCCAAAATGTTTAATTCGGCCTTTTTGGAATTGCCCTTTAAAACAAAAACAAAAAACCCGCCTACCCATGTTTTTAAGAAACTACTCCATTATCTGGCATTTAATAAATTGAGATGCCCATGATTCTTCTAATGTGAGGCTAACATAAAGGACCCACCAGCCTGAATAAACGGCTGATGCAGAGAGCAAAGCTATCAAGTTCGGAACACGAAGGCCCGACAGAGGGTAAAAAATCCATCATACACACCTTTCTTATAATGAGAGGAAGACATGTGGGGCCCAGCAGCGTGATTAAATGGTAGATGCATAGAACAACACTATCAAGTTCAGAATAGGATAGCGCGAGTGAAGGAAAAAATCCATCATACACACGTTTCTTCTAATGAGAGGATGACATGTCGGGCTCGGGAGGTTGGTTAAATGGTAGATGCGTCGAGCAGCGCTATCAACTCGGAACGGGGTTGCGCCAGTGAAGGAAAAAAATCCATCATACACACGTTTCTTCTAATGAGAGGATGACATGTGGGGCCCATCAGCGTGATTAAACGGTAGATGCATCGAACAACGCTATCAAGTTCAGAACAGGGTAGCACGAGCGAAGGAAAAAATCAATCATACACACGTTTCTTGTAATGATAGGATGACATGTGGGGCTCAGGAGGTTGGTTAAACGGTAGATGCGTCGAGCAGCGCTATCAACTCGGAACGGGGTAGCGCTAGCGAAGGAAAAAATCCATCATACACACGTTTCTTCTAATGAGAGGATGACATGTGGGGCTCAGGAGGTTGGTTAAACGGTAGATGCGTCGAGCAGCGCTATCAACTCGGAACGGGGTAGCACCAGAGAAGGCAAAAATTCCATCATACACATGTTTCTTCTAATGGCAGGATGACATGTGGGTCCCAGGAGGTTGATTAGACGGTAGATGCATCGAGCAGCGCTATCAACTTCAGAACAGGGTAGCGCGAGCGAAGGAAAAAAATTCCATCATACACACGATTCTTCTAATGAGAGGCTGACATGTGGGACCTAGCAACCTGACTAAACGGCAGACGCCTCGAGCTACGTTATCAAGTTCAAATCAGGGAGGCACGACCGAAAAGTATGGTCCGCTAGAGAAACTAACGTCCGGGACCCACACTTCTCAAAAGACTACGGCAAGTCAACATCGTGCGAGGAATAGAGAATCTTGCTTCTGCCACGCGCTGGCCGAGCTTCCTCCATGTTTTTAGCAGATCCGTCATAGTAGAGGGCCGCGAAACCGAAAAAAAAGTTTTCCATCGGCCACCGTCGAGCCGAGAATTTCTTCGCGGAAGACGCGCCTTCTACCACGACCGTCGGGCCAATTCGTTGCAGAAGGAAACTTTTCTTGTAGTGTCACAAGAGTCACTATATGTCTGTTCTTTCCACAAACCACATATGGATCCACTAGAGTCATTGCATGTCTGTTTTTTCCATAAACCACATGGATCAACCAATGGCATTGCATGTGTGTTATTGTCACAAACCACATATGGATCCACCAGAGTCATTGCATGTGTGTTCTTTCCACAAACCACATATGGATACACCAGTGTTATTGCATGTGTGTTCTTTCCACAAACCACATATGTATGCACCAGAGTCATTGCATGTGTGTTCTTTTCATGAACCACATATGGATCCGTCAGTGTCATTGCATGTGTGTTCTTTTCACAAACCACATATGGATCCACCCGAGACATTTCATGTATGTTCTTTTCACAAACCACATATGGATCCACCAGAGTCATTGCATGTGTGTTCTTGTAATGACAAACCACATATGGATCAATCAATGTCATTGCATGTGTGTTCTTTTCACAAACCAGAACTAGAGTCATTGCATGTATGTTCTTTTCATTAACCACAACTAGAGGCATTGCATGTATGTTCTTTTCACAAACCACATATAGATCCACCAGAGTCATTGCATGTGTGTTCTTTTCGACAACCACATATGGACCCACCAGTGTCATTGAAATGTGTATTCTATTCACAAACCACGTGGATCCACCAATATCATTGCATGTGTGTTCTTGTAATGACAAAACACATATGGATCAACCAGTGTCATTGCATGTGTGTTCTTTTCACAAACCACATATGGACCCACTAGAGTCATTGCATGTGTGTTGTTTCCACAAATTACATATGGATCCACCAGTGCCATTGAAATGTGTGTTCTTTTCACAAACCAAATGGATCCACCAATGTTATTGCATGTGTGTTTTTGTGATGACAAACTACATATGGATCCACCAGTGGCATTGCATGTGTGTTCTATCCATAAAACACATATGGATCCACCAGTGTCCTTGCATGTGTGCTCTTTTCACAAACCGCATATGGATCCACCAGAGTCATTGCATGTGGGTTCTTCTCACATACCACATGTGGACCCACCAGTGTCATTGTATGTGTGTTCTTGTAATAAACCACATATGGATCAACCAATGTCATTGTATGTGTGTTCTTTTCACAAACCAGAGCTAGAGTCATTGCATGTCTGTTTTTTTATTTACCACAGCTAGAGTCATTGCATGTATGTTCAGCATGTTTGTTATTTGCATGTGTGTTCTTTCCACAAACCACATATCGATCCACCAGTGTCATTGCATGTGTGTTCTTTTCACGAACCACATATGGATCACCCAGAGTCATTGCATGTTTGTTCTTTTCACAACCCACATATGGATCCACTAGTGTCATTGCATGTGTCTTCTTTCCACAAACCACATATGGATCCACCAGAGTCATTGCATGTGTGTTCTTCTCACAAACCACATGTGGACTCGCCAATGTCATTGAATGTGTGTTCTTGTAATGAAAAACCACATATGGATCAACCAATGTCATTGCACGTGTGTTCTTTTCATAAACTACATCTAGAGTCATTGCATGTCTGTTGTTTTCATTTACCACAGCTAGAGTCATTGCATGTTTTTTCTTTTCACAAACTACATATGGATCCACCAGAGTCATTGCATGTGTGTTCTTTTCACAAACCACATATGGATCCACCAGCGTCATTGCATGTGTGTTCTTTTCACAAACCACATATGGATCCACCACTGTCATTGAAATGTGTGTTCTTTACATAAACCACATGGATCCACCAATGTCATTCCATGTGTGATCTTGTAATGACAAACCACACATGGATCCACCAGTGTCATTGCATGTGTGTTCTTTTCACAAACCACATATGGACCCACTAGAGTCATTGCATGTGTGTTCTTTCCACAAACCACATATGGTTCCACCGATGTCATTGCATGTGTGTTCTTTTCATGAACTACATATGGATCAACCAGAGTCATTGCATGTTTGTTCCTTTCACAAACCACATATGGATCCACCAGAGTCATCGCATGCATGTTCTTCTCACAAACCACACATGGATCCACCAGAGTAATTGCATGTGTGTTCTTTCCACAACCCACATGTGGATCAACCAATGTCATTGCACGTGTGTTCTTTAGACAACCCACATGTGGACCCACTAGAGTCATTGCATGTTTTTTTGCACAAACCACATATGGATCCGCCAGGGTCATTGCATGTCTGTTTTTCCACAAACCAGATTGATTAACCAAATGCATTGCATGTGTGTTATTGTCACAAACCACATATGGGTCCACCAGAGTCATTGCATGTGTGTTCTTTCCACAAACCACATATGGATCCACCAGTGTCATTGCTTGTGTGTTCTTTTCACAAACCACATATGGACCCACTAGAGTCATTGCAGGTGTGTTCTTTCCACAAACCACATATGGTTCCACCGATGTCATTGCATGTGTGTTCTTTTCATGAACCACATATGGATCAACCAGAGTCATTGCATGTTTGTTCCTTTCACAAACCACATATGGATCCAATAGAGTCATCGCATGCATGTTCTTCTCACAGACCACACATGGATCCACTAGAGTCATTGCATGTGTGTTCTTTTCAGAAACCACATATGGATCAACCAGAGTCATTGCATGTGTATTCTTTTCACAAACCACAGCTATAGTCATTGTATGTATGTTCTTTTCATTAACCACATCTAGATTCGTTGCATGTTTGTTCTTTTCACAAACCACATATGGATCCACCAGAGTCATTGCATGTGTGTTCTTTCCACAAACCACATATAGATCCACCAGAGACATTGCTTGTATGTTGTTTTCACAAACCACATATGGATCCACCAGAGTCATTGCATGTGTGTTCTTCTAATGACAAACCAGATATCGATCCACCAGTGTCATTGCATGTGTGTTCTTTCCACAAACCACATATGGATCCACTAGTGTCAGTGCATGTGTGTTCTTTCTACAGACCACATATGGATCCACCAGTGTCATTGCATGTGTGGTCTTGTATTGAAACCACATATGGAGATCCACCAGTGTCATTGCATGTGCGTTCTTTCCACAAACCACATATGGATCAACCAATGTCATTGCATGTGTGTTCTTTTCATGAACCACATATGGATCAACTAGAGTCATTGCATGTGTGTTCTTTTCACAAACCACATATGGATCCACCAGTGTCATTGAAATGTGTGTTCTTTTCACAAACCACATGGATCCACCAATGTCATTGCATGTGTGTTCTTGTAATGACAACCCACATATGGATCCACCAGTGTCATTGCTTGTGTGTTCTTTTCACAAACCACATATGGACCCACTAGAGTCATTGCAGGTGTGTTCTTTCCACAAACCACATATCGTTCCACCGATGTCATTGCATGTGTGTTCTTTTCATGAACCACATATGGATCAACCAGAGTCATTGCATGTTTGTTCCTTTCACAAACCACATATGGATCCAATAGAGTCATCGCATGCATGTTCTTCTCACAGACCACACATGGATCCACTATAGTCATTGCATGTGTGTTCTTTTCAGAAACCACATATGGATCAACCAGAGTCATTGCATGTGTATTCTTTTCACAAACCACAGCTAGAGTCATTGTATGTATGTTCTTTTCATTAACCACATCTAGATTTGTTGCATGTTTGTTCTTTTCACAAACCACATATGGATCCACCAGAGTCATTGCATGTGTGTTCTTTCCACAAACCACATATGGATCCACCAGAGACATTGCATGTATGTTGTTTTCACAAACCACATATGGATCCACCAGAGTCATTGCATGTGTGTTCTTCTAATGACAAACCAGATATCGATCCACCAGTGTCATTGCATGTGTGTTCTTTCCACAAACCACATATGGATCCACTAGTGTCATTGCATGTGTGTTCTTGTAATGACAAACCACATATGGATCCACTAGTGTCATTGCATGTGTGTTCTTGTATCGAAACCACATCTGGAGATCCACCAGTGTCATTGCATGTGCGTTCTTTCCACAAACCACATATGGATCAACCAATGTCATTGCATGTGTGTTCTTTTCATGAACCACATATGGATCAATCAGAGTCATTGCATGTGTGTTCTTTTCACAAACCACATATGGATCCACCAGTGTCATTGAAATGTGTGTTCTTTTCACAAACCACATGGATCCACCAATGTCATTGCATGTGTGTTCTTGTAATGACAACCCACATATGGATCCACCAGTGTCATTGCATGTGTGTTCTTTTCACAAACCACATATGGACCCACTAGAGTCATTGCATGTGTGTTCTTTCCACAAACCACATATGGATCCACTAGATTCATTGCATGTGTGTTCTTGTAATGACAAACCACATATGGATCAACCAATGTCATTGCATGTGTGTTGTTTTCATGAACCACATATGGATCAACCAGAGTCATTGCATGTGTGTTCTTTCCACAAACCACATATGGATCCACCAGTGTCATTTCATGTGTGTTCCTTTCATGAACCACATATGGATCAACCAGAGTCATTGCATGGTTGTTCTTTTCAAAAACCACATATGTAACCACCAGTGTCATTGCACGTATGTTCTTTTCACAAACCACATATGGATCCACCCAAGTCATTACATGTGTGTTCTTCTCACAAACCAAATGTGGACCCACTAGTGTCATTGCATCTGTGTTCTTGTAATGACAAACCACAAATGGATCAACCAATGTCATTGCATGTGTGTTCTTTTCATGAACCACATATGGATCAACTAGACTCATTTCATGTTTTTTCTTTGCACAAACCACATATGGATCCACTAGAGTCGTCGCATGCATGTTCTTCTCACAGACCACACGTGGATCCACCAGAGTCATTGCATGTGTGTTGTTTCCACAACCAACATATGGATCAACCAATGTCATTGCATGTGTGTTCTTTTCACAACCCACATGCGAACCCACTAGTGTCATTGCATGTGTGTTCCTTCCACAAACCACATATGGATCCACCAGAGTCATTGCATGTCTGTTTTTTCCACAAGACACATGGATCAACCAATGGCATTGCGTGTGTGTTATTGTCACAAACCACATATGGATCCACCAGAGTCATTGCATGTGTGTTCTTTCCACAAACCACATATGGATCCACCAGTGTCATTGCATCTGTGTTCTTTCCACAAGACACATATGGATCAACTAGAGTCATTGCATGTGTGTTCTTTTCACAAACCACATATGGATCAACCAGAGTGATTGCATCCGTGTTCTTTTCACAAACCATGGCAAGTCATTGCATTTCTGTTATTTTCATTAACCATGGCTAGAGTCATTGCATGTTTGTTCTTTTCACAAACCACATATGGATCCACCAGAGTCATTGCATGTGTGTTCTTTCCACAAACCACATATGGATCCACCAGAGTCATTGCATGTGTGTTCTTTTCATAAACCACATGGATCCCCCAGTGTTATTGCATGTTTGTTCTTTTCCGAAACCGCATATGGATCCACCAGTGTCATTGCGTGTCTGTTCTTTTCAAAAACCACAAATGGATCCACCAGAGACATTGCATGTATGTTCTTTCCACAAACCACATATCGATCCACCAGAGTCATTGCATGTGTGTTCTTGTAATGAGAAACCACATATGGATCCACGAGCGTCATTGCATGTGTGCTCTTTCCACAAACCACATATGGATCCACCAGAGTCACTGCATGTGTGTTCTTGTAATGACAAACCACATATGGATCCACTAGTGTCATTGAATGTCTGTTATTTCCACAAACCACATATGGATCCACCGGTGTCATTGCATGTGCGTTCTTGGAATGACAAACCACATATGGAGATCCCCTAGTGTCATTGCTTGTGTGTTCTTTCCACAAACCACATATGGATCAACCAATGTCATTGCATGTGTGTTCTTTTCATGAACCACATATGGATCAACTAGAGTCATTGCATGTTTATTCTTTTCACAAACCACGTTTGGATCCACCAGAGTCATTGCATGTGTGTTCTTTTCACAAACCACATATGGATCCACCAGAGTCGTTGCATGTGTGTTCTTTTCACAAACCACATATGGATCCACCAGTGTCATTGAAATGTGTGTTCTTTTCACAAACCACATGGATCCACCAATGTCATTGCATGTGTGTTCTTGCAATGACAAACCACACATGGATCCACTAGTGTCATTGCATGTGTGTTCTTTTCACAAACCACATATGGACCCACCAGAGTCATTGCATGTGTGTTCTTTTCATAAACCACATGGATCCACCAGGGTTATTGCATGTTTGTTGTTTTCCTAAACCGCATATGGATCCACCAGTGTCATTGGATTTGTGTTCTTTTCACAAACCACATATGGATCCACCAGAGACATTCCACGTATGTTCTTTTCACAAACCACATATGGATCCACTAGAGTCATTGCATGTGTGTTCTTGTAATGAATAACCACATATGGATCCACCAGTGTCATTGCATGTGTGTTCTTTCCACAAACCACATATGGATCCACCAGAGTCATTGCATGTGTGTTCTGGTAATGACAAACCACATATGGATCCACCAGTGTCAATGAATGTGTGTTATTTCCACAAACCACATATGGATCCACCACTGTCATTGCATGTGTGTTCTTGTAATGACAAACCACATATGGAGATCCACCAGTGTCATTGCTTGTGTGTTCTGTCCACAAACCACGTATGGATCAACCAATGCCATTGCATGTGTGTTCTTTTCATGAACCACATATGGATCAACCAGAGTCATTGCATGTTTGTTCTTTTCACAAACCACATATGGATCCACCAGACTCATTGCATGTGTGTTCTTTTCATAAACCACATGGATCCCCCAGTGTCATTGCATGTGTGTTCTTTTAAACCACAGCTAGATTCATTGCATGTCTGTTCTTTTCATTAACCACAGCTGGAGTAATTGCATGTTTGTTCTTTTGACAAACCACATATGGATCCACCAGTGTCATTGCATGTGTGTTCTTTTCACAAACCACATATGGACCCACTAGAGTCATTACATGTGTGTTCTTTCCGCAAACCACATATGGATCCACCAGAGTCATTGCTTGTGTATTCTTGTAATGACAAAGCACATATGGATCAACCAATGTCATTGCATATGTGTTCTTTTCATGAACCACATATCGATCAACCAAAGTCATTGCATGTGTGTTGTTTCCACAAACCACATATGGATCCACCAGTGTCATTGCATGTGTGTTCTTGTAATGACAAACCACATATGGATCCACCAGAGTCATTGCATGTGTGTTCTTGTAATGACAAACCACATATCGATCCACCAGTGTCATTGCATGTGTGTTCTTTCCACAAACCACATATGGATCCACAGTGTCATTGCATGTGTGTTCTTTCCACAAACCACATATGGATCCACCAGTGTCATTGCATGTGTGTGCTTGTAATGAAACCACATATGGAGATCCACCAGTGTCATTGCATGTGCATTCTTTCCACAAACCACATATGGATCAACCAATGTCATTGCATGTGTGTTCTTTTCATGAACCACATATGGATCAGACAGAGTCATTGCATGTGTGTTCTTTTTACAAAACACATATGGATCCACCAGTGTCATTGAAATCTATGTTCTTTTCACAAACCACATGGATCCACCAATGTCATTGCATGTGTGTTC
Source organism: Avena insularis (assembly GCA_023614405.1). Lineage (NCBI taxonomy): Eukaryota > Viridiplantae > Streptophyta > Magnoliopsida > Poales > Poaceae > Avena > Avena insularis. The sequence goes on from CM042696.1 coordinate 407,258,843, forward strand.
TTGTAATGACAACCCACATATGGATCCACCAGTGTCATTGCATGTGTGTTCTTTTCACAAACCACATATGGACCCACTAGAGTCATTGCATGTGTGTTCTTTCCACAAACCACATATGGATCCACTAGATTCATTGCATGTGTGTTCTTGTAACGACAAACCACATATGGATCAACCAATGTCTTGCATGTGTGTTGTTTTCATGAGCCACATATGGATCAACCAGAGTCATTGTATGTGTGTTCTTTCCACAAACCACATATGGATCCACCAGTGTCATTTCATGTGTGTTCTTTTCATGAACCACATCTGGATCAACCAGAGTCATTGCATGGTTGTTCTTTTAAAAAACCACATATGTAACCACCAGTGTCATTGCACGTATGTTCTTTCCACAAACCACATATGGATCCACCGAAGTCATTGCATGTGTGTTCTTCTCACAAACCAAATGTGGACCCACTAGTGTCATTGCATCTGTGTTCTTGTAATGACAAACCACAAATGGATCAACCAATGTCATTGCATGTGTGTTCTTTTCATGAACCACATATGGATCAACTAGTCTCATTTCATGTTTTTCTTTGCACAAACCACATATGGATCCACTAGAGTCATCGCATGCATGTTTTTCTCACAGACCACACATGGATCCACCAGAGTCATTCCATGTGTGTTGTTTCCACAACCAACATATGGATCAACCAATGTCATTGCATGTGTGTTCTTTTCACAACCCACATGTGGACCCACTAGAGTCATTGCATGTTTGTTCCTTCCACAAACCACATGTGGATCCACCAGAGTCATTGCATGTCTGTTTTTTCCACAAGACACATGGATCAACCAATGGCATTGCGTGTGTGTTATTGTCACAAACCACATATGGATCCACTAGAGTCATTGCATGTGTGTTCTTTCCACAAACCACATATGGATCCACCAGTGTCATTGCATGTGTGTTCTTTCCACAAAACACATATGGATCAACTAGAGTCATTGCATGTGTGTTCTTTTCACAAACCACATATGGATGAACCTGAGTCATTGCATGTGTGTTCTTTTCACAAACCACATCAAGTCATTGCATGTCTGTTAATTTCATTAACCACAGCTAGAGTCATTGCATGTTTATTCTTTTCACAAACCACATATGGATCCACCAGAGTCATTGCATGTGTGTTCTTTCCACAAACCACATATGGATCCACCAGAGTCATTGCGTGTGTGTTCTTTTCATAAACCACATGGATCCCCTAGTGTTATTGCATGTTTGTTCTTTTCCTAAACCGCATATGGATCCACCAGTGTCATTGCGTGTCCGTTCTTTTCAAAAACCACATATGGATCCACCAGAGACATTGCATGTATGTTCTTTCCACAAACCACGTATCGATCTACCAGAGTCATTGCATGTGTGTTCTTGTAATGAGAAACCACATATGGTTCCACGAGCGTCATTGCATGTGTGCTCTTTCCACAAACCACATATGGATCCACCAGAGTCACTGCATGTGTGTTTTTGTAATGACAAACCACATATGGATCCACCAATGTCATTGAATGTCTGTTATTTCCACAAACCACATATGGATCAACTAGTGTCATTGCATGTGCGTTCTTGGAATGACAAACCACATATGGAGATCCCCTAGTGTCATTGCTTGTGCGTTCTTTCCACAAACCACATATGGATCAACCAATGTCATTGCATGTGTGTTCTTTTCATGAACCACATATGGATCAACCAGAGTCATTGCATGTTTATTATTTTCACAAACCACGTATGGATCGACCAGAGTCATTGCATGTGTGTTCTTTTCACAAACCACATATGGATCCACCAGAGTCGTTGCATGTGTGTTCTTTTCACAAACCACATATGGATCCACCAGTGTCATTGAAATGTGTGTTCTTTTCACAAACCACATGGATCCACCAATGTCATTGCATGTGTGTTCTTGTAATGACAAACCACACATGGATCTACTAGTGTCATTGCATGTGTGTTCTTTTCACAAACCACATATGGACCCACCAGAGTCATTGCATGTGTGTTCTTTTCATAAACCACATGGATCCACCAGTGTTATTGCATGTTTGTTGTTTTCCTAAACCGCATATGGATCCACGAGTGTCATTGCGTTTGTGTTCTTCTCACAAACCACATATGGATCCACCCGAGACATTGCACGTATGTTCTTTTCACAAACCACATATGGATCCACCAGAGTCATTGCATGTGTGTTCTTGTAATGACAAACCACATATGGATCCACCAGTGTCATTGGATGTGTGTTCTTTCCACAAACCACATATGGATCCACCAGAGTCATTGCATGTGTGTTCTTGTAATGACAAACCACATATGGATCCACCAGTGTCAATGAATGTGTGTTATTTCCACAAACCACATATGGATCCACCACTATCATTGCATGTGTGTTCTTGTAATGACAAACCACATATGGAGATCCACCAGTGTCATTGCTTGTGTGTTCTGTCCACAAACCACATATGGATCAACCAATGTCATTGCATGTGTGTTCTTTTCATGAACCACATATGGATCAACCAGAGTCATTACATGTTTGTTGTTTTCACAAACCACATATGGATCCACCAGACTCATTGCATATGTGTTCTTTTCATAAACCACATGGATCCCCAGTGTCATTGCATGTGTGTTCTTTTAATAAACCACAGCTAGATTCATTGCATGTCTGTTCTTTTCATTAACCACAACTGGAGTAATTGCATGTTTGTTCTTTTCACAAACCACATATGGATCCACCAGTGTCATTGCATGTGTGTTCTTTTCACAAACCACATATGGACCCACTAGAGTCATTACATGTGTGTTCTTTCCGCAAACCACATATGGATCCACCTGAGTCATTGCATATGTAATCTTGTAATGACAAACCACATATGGATCAACCAATGTCATTGCATATGTGTTCTTTTCATGAACCACATATTGATCAACCAGAGTCATTGCATGTGTGTTGTTTCCACAAACCACATATGGATCCACCAGTGTCATTGCATGTGTGTTCTTTTCACAAACCACATATGGACCCACTAGAGTCATTACATGTGTGTTCTTTCTGCAAACCACATATGGATCCACCAGAGTCATTGCATGTGTATTCTTGTAATGATAAACCACATATGGATCAACCAATGTCATTGCATATGTGTTCTTTTCATGAACAACATATTGATCAACCAGAGTCATTGCATGTGTGTTCTTTCCACAAACCACATATGGATCCACCAGTGTCATTGCATCTGTGTTCTTGTAATGACAAACCACATATGGATCCACCAGTGTCATTGCATGTGTTTTCTTGTAATGACAAACCACATATGGATCAACCAATGTCATTGCCTGTGTGTTCTTTTCATGAACCACATATGGATCAACCAGAGTCATCGCATGTTTATTCTTTTCACAAACCACATATGGATCCACCAGGGTCATTGCATGTATGTTCTTTTCACAAACCACATATGGATCCACCAGTGTCATTGCATGTGTTTTCTTTTCACAAACCACATATGGTCCCACTAGAGTCATTGCATGTGTGTTCTTTCTACGAACCACATATGGATCCACCAGAGTCATTGCATGTGTGTTCTTGTAATGACAAATCACACATGGATCAACCAATATCATTGCATGTGTGTTCTTTTCACATACCACATATGGATCCACAAGTGTCATTGCATGTGTGTTATTTTCACAAACCACATATGGATCCACCAGTGTCATTGCAAGTGTGTTCTTTCCATAAACCACATATGGATCCACCAGTGTCATTGCATCTGTGTTCTGTCCACAAACCACATATGGATCCACCGCTATCATTGCATGTGTGTTATTTTCATGAACCACATATGGATCCACCAGTGTCATTGTATGTGTGTTCTTTTCATGAACCACATATGGATCAACCAGAGTCATTGCATGTGTGTTCTTTTCACAAACCACATATGGACCCACTAGAGTGATTGCATGTATGTTCTTTCCACAAACCACATATGGATGCACCAGTGTTCATTGCATGTGTGTTATTGTAATGACAAACCAAATAAGATCGCGTCTTCTAGAAACCCCCCTGAATAACTAGTTGTCTGATCCGATTGTTGCAGACAGTTCGATTGGGGCGCGTGGACGAATAAGATGGTTCTTCGTAAGAGCGATCTGCGAGTAGGCTGTTTCGCGAGATGATTGGCCGCACTTACATTTTCACTTATATTACTATTATTTCCACTCCCCTATAGGATACTAGTAATATCATAGAGCTCGTGAGTGAGCATGTCTACTCCACAGCCCCCTCTCCCTTATTCCACCACACATCACTGTGCGCCCGGACGACACCACCGGCTTTCGTGCGCTGTGCCCGGACGACATTCGCTGATTCTCGGTCACTACCTTTGTGCTAAGAAATCATTTTATAAGCTTTTGAATTTATCTTACATATTCCTGCTATTCGCCGATCTAACTGTTGATCTTTTTTCTGATTTCTCGACGAACTTTAGATGTGGCAATTGTTGCAGCCTAAGAATCTAGAGATCCTCGCGTGCAACTTCGCAGCATTGTTACCGCTCGTGTGCTCCCACCCAGGATGCTTTCGCCATTACTCCTACCACGAGCTCCCGCTCCACAAGCTCGTGTGCCCCGCACGGTGCGTGCTCCTGCACGAAGCCGGGCTGCAACCACACCGGCCCACCGACAGAGTTCATCATCCACCTTGCAGAGGATCACTTGATCGAAGTGATTAGGATCTCGTACGGGCAAGCTCAACTTCTCCAAGAGCAGGTGTCGTTCACTGACTCGGCACGCCGCCACCTAATTTTCTAGGGGGATGGCTCTGTTTTCGGCCTGACCATCACCGCTGGTGTTCCGGGAACCAGAGCTGGGCCCACCTTCGTTTGTGCGGTATGCGTAGGTCGATCTCGTGCGCCTGGCCCCTATACACGATGCACATGTGGGCGAACGCCCAGCCGCCGTCATCCGATAGCATTCTTGTGCTAGCCGAGGCACCGAGCTGCCCGACGCCGCGGGAGGTCAAGTATGCGGACCTAAGGTCGATCCTATGTGTGCCATCTCAGTACCTTGTCGGTGCTGGATCGAACAGGAATATGCATTTCTAAATTTGTATCAAGTAGACCAACAGGGAAATGTAGTACTTATGATGTCGTTATTGTTAGACTTAAGCGATGCTTCTCAGGTGCGTAGAGCATACCTGTTGTGCGAATGTACCCCAGTTGTAGTTTTTTTAGTACTCCATAATAATTAGACTAGTTATTGGTCCAATCAGCTTGCTATTGTCACGTTGCAAAGTCCGCTTCCTCTGGACAGACTGCCAATACCGTGTGCTCCCGCTCCCGCATGTCAGTGTCACGTGTTCCGTGGGCCCACCTGCCAGTGTCACCCTCCTACTTCTCTTCCTTCCCCTCGAAGCCACTATCCCCACTCCTCTTCCATCCTTCCACTCCCGTCTGATGGTTGTAATCTGATTTTCGTTGGATAGTTTACATGTAATCTACGTTGATAATGCAACATGCAAATGGCACAGACACAATTTCTAAAGTGGAAGCACTTACACGCTGCTATTGCACATATTTCTCTATATAGATCGACAAACCCATTACAATAATTGTACTCACACTAAACACAATCGAAATTGCAACCATCCTAAACAACATCTAAACCCACATCATAGCGCTGTCGTCGGAGTCCACCTCGATTGGTGACACCGCCGTGCCCTTCCCAGCGACATCCACTTCCGCTCGTGGCTTGCCCTTCGCCAAGAAGGCAACAATGGCGTTCTGCACAGCTTCGTCCCCGTCGTCCTCCACATCAGAATCGATAATGACAAGGTTGGCATGGACCGAGCCCCATCGCGCTTGGTGGCTCCTACTCGAGCTCGATGCCGCATCAGTGCTTCTACAGGTAGGAGGGGTCGAGCTCGGAGACGTAGCGTCACTGCTCCGCTCAAGAAACCATGGCCATTTGATACTGCGATGATAGGATCTTAGGGTTGATCCGCCGCGACGAGTCCTACCGAAAGCGGTGGAGCGGATGGATCTGCCGGCGAGAGCCATGAAAAGTTCCTAGGAGGGACTAAGAGTGTGGGCCAGGCGTGTCTGGTTCCCGAACAAGGCCTCCCAGTGATATGTACGCGGGCAAGGTGCCAAAAAATTTCGTCGAATGCGCGCGATAGGGCCTTTGAACCACGAAGGCGCGAGGTTTCGTTGACAAGTCCACACGCTAGGTCCCTCACCTATCAGCCGAATGTGGACGATAGGATTCTGCTCGAGTTATTAAGTGGGGATAAATCACCGTGCCACTACACTAACATCCAAAGGCTCCTCTTTCCTCTGCCCTCGCTCCCCTCGCTCATGGCTCGCACCTCATGCAGTTCGTCTCGGGCGGAATCAGGGTCGGCTCAACGCCATCAGGCGGGTTGCCCCATCAGGTACCGGGGGGCTCCCTACGATTACTACCCCGATATGCCGTGTTTGTGCGGTGAGAAGATGCCGAGATGGATTTCGTGGACCGATGAAAATACTGCAGGAAAATTCAGCAACTTCAGCATTAGAGCGGTAAGTTCCTACTATAGGTACAATGGTAACCCAGATCCGAAAAGAATAATGTAATTCTTTTTTTCGTTTCCTTCAATCTACTTCACAGGAAGGGAGGGGAACTGGCTGTGACAAGTTTGTGTGGATCAAAAAGCCACTGACAGGTTTTCACAGAAAGCTTGTTCAGGATCTGCGTGATGCTGTGTGGGACAAGAAAGAGGGGATCCGTGTGTTGGAGCGAAAGATCCGGGAGCTTCGCCAGGTGCAGGGGAGGCAGGGGCAGGGAGGTGGTGGGACAGACAGGCTCAAGATTAGGCCAGATAGTGGAAACAATTTCCTCGTTATCTGGGCATTATCTGTTGCCTTTGCAGTTTATGTTGCCATGTCATTGTCCAGCAGCTGAAATAAGTTGCTGCTTCGTGGAGTGTAGCAGGTAGCTTAGAACTTGTTTTTCAGCTCAGAACCTTATCATAAGTGTAATGCCAATAGCAGGGATTTATTAAGCTCCTATAAATAATTCATGTATGTGCCACTAAGACCCATCGATTTTGGAGACCCCTTTACCGCTCAGCTATCGCGATTGTTCAGATAGTAGTGGCACAGTCACAATTTCAGATTAAACTAGTGGCCTCGGCCGTATCCAATCCTCAAGTCGTGATACATTTTACTCTGAGTACGGGAGGTAGATTGTTTCAACCGACAAGTTCCACGCACACAGCTCCAGAGTTTAACCGAACTACATATATATGTTCAAGTTCAGTACATCATTAGGCTTCTACACTGCTAGCCTTCTTTCTTTGCTCGGGTGCCAACTTTCTTCCTCTTACCTTCACGTCCAGTGGCTTCTTCATCTCCAGCCTTCTTCCTCTTCCTGGGTGCCAATTTTCTTACCTTCACGTACCCTGCATCTCCGGGTCAGGGGAAGTCAGGCCAATCAGCACCAGAATCTTGTCCAGCATCATCACTCCACTCGTTTTGGTTTTCTTCCCATAGCAAAATCACTGAGTCGGTTGTCTTGTTTCTTACCTTGCGGTTCCTATAATAAAAACAGTACATGGATTAGTACCTTATATCTACAGACTATAAACAATTTTTTTTGTGAATGTACCATCTCATACCTAGGTTTGGGAGCATTAAGGGGACATCCTTCTACTCTATGGCCTATAAGATGGCAGGTCTTGCTTCTATTTTTGCCCTTCTTGGTAGCACAGAAAGCTGAACCCTTCTTCTCGAGAAAATTGTTAAACCTATTCACCTGAGGTCTTCCTCTGCCCCTTTTTGTAACTGGCTAGCAAAGCTTGAAAGTCAGTTGGACTGGAGGCCACTGAGATGGGTCTGTACATGGCTCGACGGATCTAGCGTACGCAGCTCTGAACTTTTCCATAGAGTAGTAGTCTGATAAATACTGATCCAAATGTGGTAGAGTTCTTTTCTTCACCAAGAAGGCCAAGGCATGGTCGCAAGGTTTCCTGGTGTGATGCCACTCTAAGCAGGTGCATTCTCGCAGTTGGATGTTCACAACATCCCTTTTTCCACTCTTGGACATATCGACCACCTCACGGCTGCTTCTGGTTGACGTGAGAACCTTAAGATGAGCAAGTCCTCGGCTTCTCTTGTGCAGTTGCTGCATAACTGGCGGTAGCATATGTCCTCTAAGTCTCCTAACGATCTCTCTCCTTATATTTAATAGCTTCATGATCATACCATGTATGTTGTCCATCAAGATATGAACAGGACGCAGTTTTATGTCCTTCACCCAGTTATTCAGGCATTCTGCAAGGTTGTTGTTTATGTAATCAAATTTGATGTCAGGGTTGAATTGACTCCTCTTCCATAGCTACAAATGATGGATGGCTAAGTACTCTGGAAGTTCAGGGGCTTCCGCAAAAATATTTCTCATGAAATATTCGCTGCTACTAGGTTTGTAAGCTCTAGCAGCAGGAAACATCTAACAAAATATGCTCCCTTCATAGTGTGAGTACAAGTTGAGAATCATATGGGCATGGCATTCTCTACCTTCAGCTCACGAGAACACCTCCTTCACTGGATTCGTGAGCCCTTTGCATGCATCCATGGATATAGCCAATGGATCCATGTGACCTATTGATCTCCTGAGTTGCCTCATGAACTAGACCCAGTTTTCCTCCGTTTCTGTTTCAAACACCCTGAATGCCACTGGGAACATCCAGTTGTGACCATCAAGTGATGTGGCAGATGGTAGCCAGCCTTTCCATTTGCCAGTTAGGACAGTGATGTCTACACTCTGATACAGCCTACAGCTGTCCTTGAATCCCTGGATGCAAGGTTTAAGCGCCATGAAAAATCTATTGAAATATATTTTACCACGTACTGATTCAGTGTCAATCTCCACAACACTCCCCGGACACCTAGCTTGTACCTCCGCCTTGAAGTTGTACAGCATCCTGAAGCTATTGGTCCAATCCTCGTGCAAGACCCCAGAGCTTTCTCTTTACCTTTCCAAACCGTGTAATACGGTAGGACAATTTTGTATTTAGAACCGAGGCTAGTCTAAATATTCTTCATGGTCTCCTTAGGGTTATCCTTTAGTATGGACATAGCTTGTATAGCCACCCACTCCATATCAGCCATTGAGGATTTCAGTTTGATGCCTGTCGGATACATGTGTGGAGGGCCCATTTTGTTCACTTGCAACATAGATTCATTTAAAAGATAAGCGGAGTCGACTAGTTGCCAGAAAGATATCGCACAACAATTGTAGTTATAGAGTGAAAAGAGAGAAAGTTCTAATGGTTTGCTGCATTCATTGCCCTAGTACCCTAATTGCCTTCGACACAGGTAAGTCTCTTGCTGTGATCCTCCATGGACAATGTACCTCGCCCCGTCCATTCATCCACGTTACTTGCAAACGGCCTCATACATCTGGGCAGTGTTCTTCAGTCAATAAACGTCGAACTCCCCCTTAATACAAAAATGCTGGAGCGACATCCTGAACTTATGCATGCTCCTGAACTCGGTGCCGACCGAAATTATAGGATAATCGTGGTCATGTTTCATTTCTTCTACTTCAACACCCAAATCATCGACTAGACTACCAGCCTCATCATTAAGTTCCTCGTCTATTTCATCATCACCAGATTCTTGATCCTCTACAGTGCCTTCTTCGTCTGATTCAGAATCCTGGCCATCGTCTCTAATGCCTTGTACTGCACACATCATATTGACTCCCATGGGTGGGGCTGCACCATCATCTCCACTCGGATGGACCGGAACATTGCCCCAATCTACCTCACCGGCAACTCTGTTTTCTCCAAGACACTCGGTTTGTTCTGCTGGAACCACGTGGGATGGTCTTACGGTTGCACACATCCCAGGTACTTCAGTAGACAAACAGTAGTCGGAATCAATTTCCTCTTGACTGTATAGAACCTCTTGCTCGTTCCGTGTACATCCTCCTTCCTGATGTAATCTTTCCTGACGTTATCAGTAGGGCTTGACATCTGTGTTCCATTCCCCATCGAAATAGGCTTTTTGCTGCCGCTCTTGGGTGTGATCTCCTTCCTGCCTCCCCTCACGGGTGTTGGCTCCAGGGTGCTGGCATTATTGAATGACCTTTGCGGCGTGTTCTTCTTTGAATTAGCCCTTTTGCTGCTACCATTGGGGGTGTTCTCCTTCAGGCTGGCATTATTGCATGATATCAGCGGCATGTTCCGCTCCAAATTAGCTTTTTTGCTGCTACTATTGGGTGTGTTCTCCTTCGTGCTAGCATTATTGCCTGACCTCAGCAGCGTGTTTCGCTCCAAATTAGCCCTTTTGCTGCTACTATTGGGCGTGTTCTCCTTCGTGCTAGCATTATTGCATGACCTCAGCAGTGTGTTCTGCTCCAAATTAGCCCTTTTGCTGCTACTATTGGCCGTGTTCTCCTCCGTGTTGGCATTATTGCCTGACCTCAACGGCGTGTTCTGCTCCAAATTAGCATTTTTTCAGCTCCCACTGACTGTGGTAGCCTCTGTGCTAGCCATCTTTGCCTTTTTGCTACCACTCCCTGGAGTGTTCACCACCGTGCTAGCCCTCTTACCGTTTTTGCTGCTACCGTTCGGTGTGGCATTTTGACTAGATCTCAGGGGTGTACTCTGCGGCGTGGTGCCTTTTTTTGTGTGACTCTTGGGCGTCCTCTTCTCTGGTGTGGTCTCCTTGGTGATGTTCTTCTTCGGGGTGCCCTTTCTGGGGATGCTCTTCCTGCTCCTCTTTATGACGCTCCTCTGTAAGACTCTCCTCTGTTCGAATCTACACTTAGTCGCACCAGCCCCAGTGATGCCATGGATCAGGTCATGCATGCCTTCTACAAGTCCATCATCTCTATTGTCAAAATCAAATTCCTCTCCAACCATTTGCACTATCAAGTGGAAGTACACTTCACCTCTATAATGTTTCCTTGTAAACGGTACGACTAAATCCCTGGTATCTTTCACTTCGACAGTTTTTTTGCTCCTGTTACCAAAATATACCAAACGTGCTACCTAGGAGGACCCCACAACACCTTCACACGTAACGATGCCATCAGGTCAGATAACTCTACCACTTTAGGATCATATCTACCAAGTATTACATCAAACTCGTCATAGAATTTTTCTGTGCCATCATCTAATTTTGCACTATAATCCGCGACACCGATACGAACGATTACTTGCCATCATCAGGTTCTGCAGGATAGAAACCTCCGAGAGGTTCGAGAGGTGGAGCGGCACCATCAAACCCTGCCACAATGCCACCGCCGCCATCACCAGGGTCATCGTTAGCTAGATCAACCTCGGTGGAAGTACCAAGACCAGGAGCAAGGAGAGGGCCCTTAGCAGCGGGAGATACAATAAATGGTGGACAGGCAGGGACCCGGCTAACGGCAGCCACAATAGGATCAGCTGTTGCCACACCACATCGACGATCAGGAGCAGTTCCCACAACAACAGTGTTTCGAGTGCTAGCAGAGTCTAGACCATGAGCTAGCTTCAGACCAGCAGCTCGCTGAACCTGAGCACGGGTTCGAGGAGGACACAAGGCAACAGTCTTGGAAATAGCAGTGGGCAGCCTCCGGGAGCCTTAGTTTGCTCAACAGTGGCAGGGATTGGGTCAACAACAGCCAGATCAACAACAACATGGGGATGACCAGTACCAGCAGATTCCAGAGCACGGGTTCGCACAACTTGAGCATGGTGTCGAGGAGGCGCAGCACACAAGGCAGCGGTCTTGGTAACAATAGCGGGGCAGCCTCCGGAAGCCTTAGTTTGCTCAACAACGACATGGATTGGGTCAGCAGCAGCTAGAGCAACAACACCACGGGGATGACAAGTACCAGCAGATTCCATAGCAGAGTTTTCCACAACGGCAATACGGGGACTCCTACGAGGAGGTGGCCTGACAGAAGCGTGCCGCGGACGAGGAACCAAATTTTGCTCAACAACAGCAGGGGTTCGAGTTAGACCACCCTGTCCAATAATAGCTGGGCGACTCCGAGTAGCAGGAGCTTTCACATCCAGTATGTTACAAATCATCATAACCACGCGAAGCCCAGCAAACTGTTTCATCAACCCAATTAGCTGACCGTCACACGCTATAGGAACTATGAAGCCCCATTCATCAATGAAGTTGAACCGTCCAGTCTGCTCTGGCCCTATTTCAGCAAGTTCACGCACAGCAACAACCATACCAGGGATAGTGCATAACTGAACAGATGCTACTTCCATCTTCAGACAACAAGCTTGATTCCACTTGATCTTCCCATCTGCTAATTTAATGTGGTAGCCGTAGAGGGTGACCGTAACCGTGTATTTGGATTCAGCGGAGATCCTACTTGACAGAAAATTGGGGACAAAAGATAAGAATTGTTTGTCAGCGTCGTGCTAGCAAACAATTCTAGGTTTGACCTATCTCTATAATGCCAATAGGCAGCTAGCAGTTATAGGTAGTGCGAATAGCAAAGAGAAGAGTAGCTCACCCGCAATTAGCAGAAGTACTTCTTTGTCGACAATAGGATCGGCCATCCTTTGCGTTGCTCAGCTCGTTGGCGGTAGAGGCGGGCTAGATCGTTGCAACGGCTGGCATGACATTCGGCATTAGAGATCGGTACCAGCGAGTAGGCGCAACAACTTGGCGCCGGAATTCAAATGCCCGAAGAGATCATTCTGGTCGGAGAGGGGATTTCGACGCCGCCGGTGCTAGGGTTCATGCGAAAGGAGGGAGGGAGTGGATTTGTGAATTTGGTCAACACACCATGCTCCTTTAGTCCCTCGTTTTGCCTACATGGTCGACGCGTTGGCGCTCGCGTCACGGAAATATTACTAACATGGGGGTCCTGACCGTCTAATTCATGGGGCAGTTTCACAGAATGTTTGGATTTGGTAGGGTGAGATGAGTTTTCCTCGAAATGGCCCCTCTCGGTAGTTGGCGGCCCAACATTTTGAAACGCGGCAATTTCAGGCAACTTAGGTACCACGGTGCACTCACCCGGGAACTTTGGTACCACAAACGAACAGGCCCCCCCTCTCCCCCTCCTTTAGTCCCACCCGGGGACTTTGAGGGAGGTAGTACCTCCCCTCCCCTATATATAGTGGGGGTATTTGGCCAGATAAATACACACAATATTCAATAAAGGTTTGCTCACTTTTGGGGAGACCTCCAATTGATATTCTCTCTCTCCCGTGAATGTGGTCCCAAGTTCGGACTGCACAAATGAGAGACATCTTCACCGCGGAGCACCGTCGCGCTGCAGGATTCAGATCCAGGAGCTCTACTTCCGCAACTGCTGCTGGATCGGGGAAGCGGAAGTCATCGTCAGGCACCGGATGCATGTAACTCCCCGCGAGGTGTCACACTGGAGGCACTCAAGTCGTTCGATCCACAGGAGCGCAAGGACTTCATCACGACCTTGAGGTCGACTTTGGCTCGTCTACATCAACCATGCTCTCCTGAGCGTTTACAATGCTTTTCGGTCTTCAAGGGTAAGTTCGCGAAAAGCCCCTCCCCTGCATTACTAATAGATAGGTCATGGCAACATCAGGGGTTCAGGGGCGTAGGGTAAAATTTTATTGTTTTCATACACGAACCCCTATAGTGGTCAGAGCTAGATCTATGAGTAGTAATGCTAGTACGGGTAGAACACACGGGATGTAGCGTGTGGGCGTTGATCTTTTAGTTGTTACCCTCCCACGTGTACTTGTGTATACCGCAGTAATGCTGGATGAACCAGCCCCCAACTTACTTTACGGGTTCATTCGCGAGACTGCTCCACGCTTGACATACGGCTTGTACCGTATAAAGTGGCTTTGGGGGGTGTTTGTCTCTCTCGCATTAGTTGGTATGCCATTTGCAATGGAGGGCCCCAAAAGGGGTATAGTATAGACAACTACTTGATCAACGTTGTGGTGAAAGTTCATAGGTAAGAATGGTTCTTGTGCGAAAGCCCATTCAGCCACATAAAACATGCAAAGATAAAGTAGATGCGTCTAACTTTGTTTTGCAGGGGGCGTTGCTTTGTGATATGGTTGTGGCAAAGGTAAAGTGATTACCTTATGTTACGAAGTAGTAGTAGATAGTCATGGAGGTGACGGACTACCACGCCGGAAAGACACTTGTACCCTAGTGTCTACGTCGTTGGAACCCTGGCGCTAGAATCCAGTGACGCCGGATGGAGATCACGACGTGAAGGACCATATCACATCGCATTTACATTCAATGTTATTCTTTGTATATCTTATTGTGTGCTAGTATTAGATACTCGACGGTAGCCTAATAAGATGATCCCTATTAAAAATACCAATGATTGTGTTCCCCCTTAGTGTGCACCACCAAGAAAGTTCTTCGGTATGAGGCAGACCGTGATGATCGAGTGTCAGACATATCTACGTTTGCATACAGTGGGTGTAAGCCACGTTGCACAGCAAATACACTAAGGTTGAGTTGGCGAGCCTAGCATATAGCAGACATGGCCTCGGAACACGGATGGTCGAAAGATCGAGCACGAGTAGCATGAATGATGTGACCGACGTTTAGCGTCCACCCTAGAACCCACATTGATGGCCGTGATGCTCGGGGGAGATGTGGGGAAAAGGGGTCGTTTTATCACTATAACCCTTCAGGGGATATTTTTTTCTTAATGGAGTTATTATTAACTCATTTAATTATAAACTTAGTCTAAATTCCTTTTTGCAATTATAAATGTAGAAAATGGTTCTCCCCGAGGCTACCTTTCGTATTGATGATTGGTTAGAAGGAGAGAAGCTCAGGCTAGATGGATCAAACTTCTCTATATGGGTTGCAAGTCTCCACGTTCTCCTTATCGAGAATAACGTGGTTGACTATATACTCAACGAGATGGATTTGGAGCAGCCCTGTTTGTATGAGACCCCAGAATAGCGGGAGGACCGCTATTATCGTCGTGAGATGTCCACCTTCATATCAGTAACAATGTGCTACAGGATGGTGGATGAGCTATGGCCAGTCGTGGGTAATCTTGACCCTCGGCGACAATGGTACAGCTTAGGACACATTTCGTGGAACAAGCACACATATGGGAGCATGAGCTGATGGGAGACTTCCTCTCCATTAAGATGGAGGAGAACTCTTCACTTGACGACCACTTGGAGCGCATGCATGATGCATACATGAGGCCAGCATACTTCCTGGACAGCTGGATGGCAAGCTCTTTTGCAAATGGCATTGTGCTGCGGTCGCTGCCATCAAGCTACCGAGCACATGTCAGGACTTACATCATGAGAGGCGATGCGGAAACATAGTATTTCCATAGGTTCATATCACATCTCAGGAATGTGATGGTTGAACATATTGTTGTTGAGGTCATTGATGACAAAGGTATATACTTGATATACAATTTTATAAATGCTATAATCTTGCAAACAAATTTGCAGTGTTAAGTATATTTGATACTTGTTCCGTTTTGCTGAAAACAGGTCCTTCTGCATAGAGGTGCTTGCTAGAGAGGAGGTGACGTTGTGTGTTGATGGCGAGCATGATGATGATGGCCAACGACACTCTCCCTCAACATTTATCACTTAGTTTATGTTTTGGATAGTTATTTTAATCAAAAGATTGTGAACCTCTTTAGTGTGTCTCACACTATGTGAGACGGTTATTCATATGAGCTTGTAACAAACAGTTGTTCCACTTTTATGAATTATTTCTATTCGTGTTCATATCTTGTTCGATTACGTGTGAATTATCCTTGTTATGAAACTAATTGATAATGCATGAACATCTGTAAAATATTGAAATGCCTTGAAAAATACCCAACTTAATGATATATTCATTAATGAATGAAACTATTGTTTAAATTCAAAGTTATGTTGATAATATGTGAAAGTCATTCGATTTCTTGTCACATATGAATCATGCCTAAGTTCGGCAAAAATAACTTGAACACCGTGTATTACTTGAATACAAAGTGTTTGATGAATTGTTAAAAGAGAATACATATTCGATGTATTGTAGTTTAACAAAATGGTGATTATCATTATATGATTGTTTAAATGTGTAAAGAAGTTTACCAAAGAAAACATGAGTATGAAACTATCTGATATGATCAAAGTATTTCATCAATTAAGGGTATAAGATAAAAGAGAATCTAATTACTGCGATTTGATCAATAGTAATGAAATTCGACTTTATAAGAATGTCATAAAAAGAAAATTGTGGAATGTAATGCATTTGAAATGTCAAAATGCAAAGCATCACAATATAATATGAGATATCAAAATGGGTGAATAGATGGTGCCAAATAAATCATTGTAGTGTAGATGTAGAGACCATTAGTTAGCACTCAATTAGAATATATAGTGAACCATCTGGATTCGTGAGATCGCCTCCATATCTAGTATGGATCATCGTGGAAGTTTTGGGGTTATTCGATATAACCAAAACAATAGAAAATAAGTCCTTGTAGAGTATTCATTGGAAACTTTGAATACGAAATCCATAGCTGAAACCAAAAGAGAAGCAAAACTAGTATTGCTTGAATTTTGGTACATTCTCGAGACCGTTTATATTCAGTAATATTTCTCGATTATGGAGCAAATGGAAGATAGTGAAAAACACGATGAGGATTCGAAACCCTGCATTAGAGTGTTGAGAAGCGCAACGGAAATTGTTCCTCAATGATTCTCTTCACAAAGGAAAGAATCAATGATAATGATCATTATGTTTTCCCCACTAGTGTTTTCACTACATGAAGCAGGATTCAAAATGTAGCCCATATCTTGTATGGAGACATTTGTGAATAATTTGTCATGATTACCAGAATATGACATACCTACGAACTACTAAGGAAATAATAGTAAACTAAAATTATGAGAAATCCTAAAAGCAAAGTTCACTTGAGATTAGAAAGCAATTCGTTGCTGAATCTTACAAGTAAAAGGGTTGCTTGGATTTTCCCAAATGATTGCTAAGCCATAATGGAAAATGGGTGAATGACAAAAGAACAGTTTGTCAAGTGTTGGGCAAATTCAAATGAATTTTATTCAGTTGTGTTGTAAGTCTGGTGGATTTAAAACTAGTAAAGTACTAGTATCTCATAGTAAATCTCCAAGTTTGAAATTTGATCAAAGGATTTTGAAGTCATTCAAAATAGTGAGTGGATATGCAATTTGCATGAAATTGAGTGGGAGCTATGAAAGTCTTCCTAAAACAATATGTGAATGACATATTTTTTGAGTGGGAGCAATGTAAGTCTCGAACTCAAATGTGTCGGGAACACATTCTAAGTGGGAGCAATATAAGTGTCAAATTCAAATATGTAGGAACATAGTTTGAGTAAGAGTAGTTACTCATACCCAAATATGTTGGGAACATATTTTGAATAGGAGATTAAAGGAGTGATTCTTAAGTGTGTATACGACACATTGAGAATAAAAGCGCAAGTACCAATAAATAATGATTTATAGGGAGTAGAAGTTGATAATAAGAATATTACAATATTATGTAGTATTCCTTAAAGGATTATGAAGAGGGTGTCAGAATAGAAGTTAATTAAAGAACTAGTCCTTAATAACTCAACGTAGGAATAGTATTATGTTTAACATCAATGGTTGAAAGAAAGAAAAGGATGATCATCATCCACTATGTTGAGACATATGTTCTATATTAGAAAACCAAGATGATAACTTAGCATAATATATGATCCAATAAGGAACGTTTGATAAATGATTAAGTTTGAATCACGGAACATTGAGCTAAGTTTGTCCATAGTGTCTAATAGAGAACTGTAGACATGTTTTTCCAAATCCATAAAGGATGACATATTGATACGTTGCTAACGTATCCATAATTTTCGATGTTCCATGCTTGGTTTTATCTACTTTCTTATGTTTTGTCCACACTTTGGAGTACTTTTCATATGATTTGTTGGACTAACCTATTAACAAGAGCCATAGTGCCAGTTGCCTGTTTTCTACTGTTTTTGGTTCCAGAAATTCAAAAAATGAATATTCTTGGAATTGGACCGGACAAAAGCCAAAGTCATTATTTTCCCGGAAGATTCACGGAGCCAGAAGGAGAGACGAAGGGGGGACACAGGGTGACCAAACCACCGCTAGGTGCGTGAATGGAATATGCCCGAGAGGCAATAATAAAGTGGTTATTATCTTATTCCATGTTTATGATAAATGTTTATTGTACATGCTAGAATTGTATTGATCGGAAACATCAATACATGTCTTTTTAATAAACAAAAAGGGTTCCTAGTTATGCCTCTCTTATAGACTAGCTTGTTGATTAACAAGATGATCAAGGTTTCCTAATCATGGACATTGGATGTTGTTAATAACAAGGTCACACCATTGGTGGAATGATGTGATGAACATTCATCCGAAGTATAGCATTATGATCAAGTCATTATGTTTATATTGCTATAACATCATACGAAGTAATCTTTATCCTTAGACCATGAGATCATGTTAATTGCTAACACCGGAAGAGTATCTTGATAACATCAAACGTCACACCATAACAGGGTGACTATAAAGGTGGGTTTAGTGCTACGAAGGTGTTATGTTGCGGCTCATGGATCAAGAGTGGAATTTGTCCATCCCGATGACGGATAGATATACTCTGGGCCCTCTCGGTGATATCACATTGAAATAGCTTGCAAGCAAGTGATGTGATCACTAGAATGTTATATCACGGGAACAAGAAAAGAGTGCATGTCGCTAACGAGATCAAACTAGGTATGGAGATACCGATGATTGAATCTCGGACATGTAATATATCGAGAGACAAAGGGATTTAGTTACAAGCATTAAAGGTTCTCACGATCACAGGAGTCATCATTGAATGTGTAGGAGTCAGTACGAATCTCCAGGTCCCGCTGCTGATTATTGATCGGAGAGGGGTCTCAATCATGTCTGCATTATTTGCGAACCGTAGGGTGACACACTTAAGGGATACCGACACCATTTGGAGCAAATATGTTTCAGATAAAGATTTAAGAAAGCGCTGGAATTATTTCAATAGACACCGAAACTGTTTCAGGTGAAATTGCTGAAATTGGTTCTGCATGTAATATTGAAATGTTGCAGGGGGTTTTATGTGAATGTTTGTTAATTAAAATAATTAACAAAATTCTGAATAAAAATAATAAAAGAGTTTTATTAAATGAGAGAGCATTAAATTTGGAGAAATTTAATGCATTTAAAGTGGAGACTTTAAAAGAGAATGTGAAGGGGCATTGTAATGTGGAGGGGTTACCACCACATGAATGGAGGAGGTGAAGGGTCACCCCCTCCATGCGCCGACCATGAAGGAGGGGCACCCCCTCCTCCTATAAAAGTCCACCCCCTCCTCACTTCTCACTTACACCTCCTTGTGAAGGATCTCTCTCCCCCTCTAGTATTATTCCCCCATGGTCTCGGATTAGCGAGATACATGTTCTCGGTGGCTTTATCTGGAAAGGAGTTGTTGCTTCTGCTGCTTTGCTGGAGCGAGGGACGGAGGTTGTCGGGGTACCGGACGTGTGTGCGATCACAGATGCACCGCTGCTTGCTGGGACTTGGACTTGGTGCTGGAGCTGGATCTGATGGACATCTGGAGCTGGACTCTGGACTTCATCACGATCTTGAGATCGGCAAGTGTACGACTACATCAACCACGAGTTCCTACTCGTTAACAAAGCTTGTTGTCTACGAGGGTAAGTTCTCGTTGGATGTATGTCCACCCGTTGCTTTGTACCTAGTAGATAGATCTTGGCGTGTAGTTCACACCGTAGGAAAATTTTTGTTTTCTATGCTACGGACCCAACAGCGCAGGTCCCCCCAGGTCGCGCCAGGGCATGGTGTGAGCCCCCTGGCTGCCCACCGACCTTGCCTCTCTGCCTATAAGATGCCTCCCGATGCAAAAACCCTAAATCAAGCCTCCAGCCACGAAAAGTTCCGCAGCGCTGCCGCCACCGAAGGGGAGATTCAGGGGATAGAAAGTCTTTGTTCCGGCACCCTGCTGGGACGGGGAAGTGCCCCCGGAGCCATGTCCATCGATCTCCACCACCATCTCCATCGCCATTGCTGATTCCCATGATGAGAAGGGAGTAGTTCTCTCTCGAGGCTAAGGGTTCTACCGGTAGCTATGCGTTCATCTCTCTCTCTCTCTCTATGCATGATCATATTGTGATCATGAGCTTTGTAATCAAGTAGATCTACCTTGCTACTCAAGTGCTTTAATAGATCTCTTCTCTCCCCATGTGTGTGAAAGTGACAGCGTGCACACCATGGTGGCACTTAGGCTAGAGATTACAAATACTTGTTATGAGTTATATTTGGAGTTGGATGTCTTTATGAAATTGTGGTGTTTGTTTGAACCATCTAGTGCTCAAGGTGACAATGTGGGTTTATCTAGATGGGGAAAGGCTTACTTTGAGGTGTGCTGTTATAGCCCTACCATGGATTAGAGTGTCCAACCGGAGAGTAGTTCAGCGTAGTATCATAAAGAAGAAGATATTTATATGAGAGTGTTCACTAGTGAAAGTATGATCCCTAGGCCTTGTTTCTAAGCATTGATACACCGTTTGCAATTAGATCTGTTACATGTTTGCTTGCTTCCTTCTTTATTTCAGTTTGCCTTTAGTCTTTTCCCACGTCAATTGGTGTATTGGGGACACATGGGACTTCTTGTATCTTGATTGCAGGGTTGTTTGAGAGGGGATACCTTCGACCACTTCCTCCCTGAGTTCGATAAACCTTCGGTGATCCACTTAAGGGAAAACTTGCTGCTGTTCTACAAACCTCTGCACTTGGAGGCCCAAGAACTGTCTACAAGAATAGAAGTGCGTAGACATCACATATCTTAAAGCATAAAGGGTTATGTTATAAGAAAATATGTTGGAAACTCCTGTAATATTAACTAAAGTCAAGTAGGAAGCAAGGTGAACAAAAACATCGAAAGTTGCACAGGGTGCACTCGTGTTTCGATAATTACATTTATAGTAATAGATAAGGGTACCATATAAAGTGTTGTATAATGTTATGGCGGGGCTAGTTCACTTTTAACGTAGAATGATGTGTCCCAGGGCACAATGCCCATGAGAAATCCCTCGAGGTTGATCTAAAGTCACTGTAGGCTCCTGGAATCTGGCCTTGTTCTGCTGCATACACACAGATGTTATCATGTGATGATGAAGTATTAATGTCAATCAAGGTGACATTAGTAAGTTGCAAAGGATTAGGGACTGTAAAGTACAGGACCAAGACTCAACCTCCTCCATGAGCAAGCATGTTCATGGTACCGATAAATATGGTGCCAATGATTCAGAACAAATGCAGATAGATTATTTGTACTCTAGTGCAAGTGCGAGACTGTTGGAAATATACCCTAGAGAAAAATAATAATAAGGATTATTATCATATTTCATAATGTTTATGATTAAGTTTTATATCATGCTATAACTGTATTGAAAGGAAACATCAATACACGTGTGATATATAAACAACCAAGGGGTTCCCAGTGAAACTCTAGTCACTGGTTTATTGGTCAACAAATGATCAAGGTTTCCTGATCATGTGGCATTTATGCTAGTTGGAAATGGAGTCAACTCATTCTGAGAATGAGATGATGAACCAATACCCAACCTAAACATCGTGACCCGATCATGTCATGAAGTTCAAGTTATGATGATTAGAATGGATCCTCGTAGACTATTCCTTAGACCATGAGGCTATATCAATCATTGTCTCCCGAGAGTGCTTAGATACCATCATGCGTCACTTGGTAACACAGTGATTATAAAGGTGTGTTCATGTACTCGGAGGAACCGTAGAGGCAATATATGTCAAGAGCGGGATTTGTCCATCCACGTGACGGAAAGATACTCAAGGGACCACTTGGAGAAGTTATATCCAATAGTTGCATAGCGTGTGATTTGATCACAGGGATATCACTTGTCGGAACAAGTCAAGTAGCATTATTTAGTAATGAGATTGAACATGACATGGTGATGTCATTGATCAGATCTTGGTCAATATAAGTATCGAGAGACAAAAGGAATAAGACATGAATGTCCCGGTTCAAACGACGAAAGATCTTCATGGAATGCATAGGGGTCACATGGCCATCCAGGTCCCTCTATTGATCATTGGTTCGGGAGTGTCCCGACCATGTTTGGAGTGTTCCCGAACCGTGGGGTATCACGCTTAAGGGCTTGATGATGTTTAGAGAGTGTATACAGGATTGGTAGAATCACCGAAGAAGAGAAGATAGAAAACCAGAAGGGTTTCAGTAAGTCCAGAGGATGTTCGGAGTGGAGATGGAAGGTGTTCCATAACCATGGAGATTGAATAATATGTGAATGAATGTTAAATATTTATTTAATCATTTATTCATAATTATTTAATAAAAGAGAAAATCAATTAAAAGGACAAAAGGCTTAATGGGCCAATTCCAGAGGGAGAACGGCCCATGAGGGAAAGGCAAGAGGAGAGAAGGGGCAAGGGGTGGCTGGCTGGGCCAAGCCCCCCCCACCCCCACCCCCCGCGCGTGGGGCCCACTAGGGCTGGCCGGCGGTGCCCCCTCTCCCCCTCCTTTAGTCCCACCCCGGGACTTTGAGGAAGGTATAACCTCCCCTCCCCCTATATATAGTGGGGGTATTTGGCCAGATAAATACACACAATATTCAATAAAGGTTTCCTCACTTTTGCAGAGACCTCCAATTGATATTCTCTCTCTCTCCCGTGACCGTGGTCCCAAGTTCGGACTGCACGAACAAGAGACATTGTAACATCCCAATTTCAGCAACCCTGATTTGTTGTCCAGAATGCAAAATCAGGGGGAACAAAAACTTTTTCTTGTACTGGGTGCAGTGTTTGCTTGTTGTTTGTTTGAACTTGTGCCTGCGAGTGTATAACTTATGATACTCCTTACCTCACCCTCAGTTGAAAAAAGCTATTTACCAAAAACTATCTTGTCTCACTTTACATATTCTCCAATGTTCTGGCATTTCAAAACATGAGCCAAGATGCTTATACAACCAAAACTATTTCAGTAGCTTCAATTGACAAAACTATGGAGATATATATATAACCTCCTTATGTTTTCAAGATAGAACCTTCAACTACTCTTACCTTTAGGATCCCAAAAACCTTTCTGAAAGCTTTTGATTTCTCCTCCTAGTAGAGATACCAAGGACTCTTACCCCTTTCAAACTCCAACCTTTCAAAATTACCCCTTATTACCTCAAGCTAATCTTGATGGTAACCCTAGTAGTGGAGTTGATTAGTTTATAAGATGAGTTGCCTTGATCTGCTGTCTGATGAGTTGCCTTGATCTTTTGTTTGACTTGTTTTCTTAGGAAGTAGTATGAGCTACTCTAGGAGATCATCACTAGGGTCAATAGGTTTACAAATCACCACATCCTAAGCAATAAAACAAAGCAATATCAAATCACTAGATACTAGGTGATCATCTAAAACCCTTAGCCAGATCAATTGTATAGTGATCCATTCCAGAAGCTTCCAAGTCCATGAAGTCCAATATTAAGCATGGATCCCTTCTACTCAATATCCACTTCAACATCATCCACTTGATGATGCTTTGGTACCCTGCAACCCATCCAAAAACATTCCGTCTCATACTCTAGTGAAAATCCTTAAAACTGCCAAATTTGACTAAGTCTGGAAACTGTTTCAACATCACCTTTTTGAATGCCTCCTTTTCTCAAACCATGTGCATTTTTGGAAATGCACCTGAACCATATTGTTAACCATCCTAAGGACTACCAAGTCCCACTTTTTACCTTGGCTAGATCATCCTTGAACCCACTTGTTCTTAATGGTTTTGCAGGCAAGAAAATAACTTTTCCTGCAAATCTAGTCATCATGCCTACTTTGACAGAACCTCACACCACCATCCAACCTTCTATGGACCAACTCTCTGAATGGTTGTGTTCTACTCATATAGGTATATCAAACCTACTTCACTTGTTCCAAGTGGATCTCTGTGCTTCTTAAACCCAGTTGGTTTATAAGGCATCATGACTCTTTTGGTATAGCAGCCTTATTTTCAACAAAGTTTGCCACCATTTCTAGATCACCTCAAATGCAATCAATCCAAAATACTTCTTCCATGATCATATATATGACTTATTCTAACTAACCATCTATCCCTTGCATCAAGGTGAACTATGAACTCCCAGATACAACCCTGTTTTGATGGTATGAAATTAACACCACCATAGATCCCTAATCTAGGGTATTCCACCAAAATCAACTTGGATTTCCAATTACCAAGGTTGCAGATGCTTGCTACACCTTGTCTACATCAACTAACTTGATCATCAAGATTTCTCAAATATTACCCATAATTATTATGGCTCCAAATCTATTTAATTCCTTTAATAGACAAAATCTCAAAACCCCTCTCCCAATGGAAAGTTTGGTTTTTACCCAAAACACTTCTCCAACTTTTGACTCCTTTGAGATCCATCTATCATCCTCTACCTTCCCATATCAAAAATAAATAATTTTGAGAAACTTTATTATTTCTTTTTGCTCATTTTCTTAAATGGCTGAAATGGAATAATAATTGTTTTAAATCCTTTTATGCCTCATTAAATCTTGGGAAAATTCCCCTAAGTGTGTATTCACATTTGGGACCCTCTCAAACCAGAAACAAACCTTGCCCAATGTAAAATTATCAAATGATCTTCTAAAACCGCTTCTGCCCTTTATGAATAATTGGATTTATAAGGACTAAAACCCCTTATAAAAATCTCAATTAAATCCTAGGAGTCTACCTTGACCTCATCTATCTACCAGTACCCTTCCCTCATCTTGTCCAAGGCAACATTTTGTACTTACTTCATAACCATCTATTTTGATCAAAGTTGCCCTTTTAGGAAAACCACTACTCAAACCACTTCCAAATCTCATCAAATCTTGCTCAAAGCATCCCCTCAGCACCCAACACTCCCCTAGTCGACCAGCACTGTAGCATTACCCATTTTACCCTTGTACTAGTAGAGAGAGAGAGACAAGCAAATCTTACAAGGATTGACCGCACTTAATTACCACAGCTGCCACCCCCTCCCTCTTTGATCCAGCACGACCAAATCTCTTTCCTACCCCTCCCCACCGTCCCCTGGACCAATCCCTGGCCAGCATTCCCCCTCCCCATGTCCAAATTGGTCATTTACTCCATCTAGCTCTCCTCCTTGGTATAAAGGCTAGAAGCCACCCAGCCAGGCCCTGCCCTCATTTGCTCCCTCCCACCTCCACTCACACTCCCCAGGCTCCACTCCCCCTCCCCTGCTCTGTGTTGTCCGAAGGAAGAAGAAGGAGGAGTTGTCGGCCTCCTCCCAAAACCGAGCAAGGCTCTCTCCCCCTTGCTCCCCTTCCTATGCATGTTTGCTCATGAGTTCCCCTCCTCCTCCTCTATCTGACAAAGGCCCTTCTTTTTGTCTAGGAACGACTCCTCCGTCCTTGCCAGCGAGCTCTGACGAGGTCATCCTCGGCCACCGTCACGCGAGCTACTTCCTGGAGGCGAATCCCGTTGTGCAGCCCCTCGATCTGCTCGCTGTTGTCGACCGTGTCACCCTGCACCCTCCCCGTCACCTCCCAAGCCCTCTGGTGAGCTCCCGCCTCCCTCTCCGACGAGCTAGGGTTCCGCCGTCGTAGACTATGTTCTGTCGCAACTTAAACTGACGGCCGAGATCCACCAATACCCCTTTGGCCACCCCCTCTCGCTGACCGTCGGGCCCCGCCTGGCAGGTTCAAGCCCCAGGTTCCCGCGCACCGCATCGCCTCGCCGTGGGCTGATTCCCTCCCGGCCGGCCCAGTAGCCCTAGATCCAGCCCAGCCTGCTATGTTTCCTTTTCTTTTTATTACAATTCCAGAGAAATACCAGTAGGATTAAATCCTTTTGAAAATGTAAATCAAGTCCAATTGCCAAAATATAAATTCCTGGTAGTACTATGATGTTTTTCTTAATCATGCAGAGACAACCCCAAGTCAAAAATAATTTCCATTAATTGTGGACAATTATTCTGCAGCAAGGTGTACATTGCACCAATTGAATTCCTCAGAGAGTTTTATATCTCCATTTGGGGAGAAGTAAGGTTGTACTAAAAGGTATTGGAAATACCAGTCACCTAGCACAGGTCCTAAGCCAAGGTGGACAGAAGTGTACCTTAACAAAAATAAAAAAAATAGCCTTTATCTGCCGTGGATAAATTCTCTAGGTCAAACCAAATGTGGTATTGACCTGATTCCACCTCCCAGTACCTCATAATATCAGAATCTATCAAACCCCAGCAACTCAGATTTTATTGAGCTCTAGCTGAATTTTATTGATTTAAATACTTCTGTAAGGAGTATTTTCACTAAATAAATGACTCCGGGAGTTTGACAACTCCAAAAAGAGTGAATCCAATTACTACAGAAAGGTATTCTAAATGCCTACCACCTACCCTTGGAATCGACTCAATAGCTTCTATAGATGTAATCTGGGGAAAAAGAGAAAAACCTTACAAAACTGCCTTTGGGAATTTCCTGAGGGCATTCTGGTAATTCTTTTGACAAGATTCCAACTCGAGGTGGTTCAGTACATCAAACACTACCTAACCTCCCAAGTAAATAATGTATTGATCTACAGAACCATTCTGGTGAATTATTTCCTCAAACTAAAATTTATTACCACTTAAAAACGATAACTAGATATAGGTAATTGATAATCAAGTGAAACCACTTGTTTTGGTTTTGTTTTGACAAGACCTGTCTGAGGATATCATGGTTGTACATTGGTATCCTACTGACCTCAGAACCCCAATCCAAGTCATGGTATTTAGCCTTGACAACTACCTTCCAAAGAGAAAAACACTACAATGGCAATCTAGTAATTTTCCACTCCTAGTATCCCACTTCTCCAAAAACCTACCAAGTTCAGTAGTAACCCTTATGTTTGTTTGCTGTATGGTTTGATGCATGTATGCCTTGTATTGATTGTGGTATTGTCTGCTTGCATGTATACTCGATGACGGCGATAGTGTGAGTGTTTGACGACAAGAAGGAAGGGATTTCTGATTATATTTATTGGGTATTCTTGGTTATCTAAAAGAAGTCTAGGGACTTATTGCTGATCACAGGCAAGCCACCATTCCTGAACTCTGATGCTTGTCCTACTCTCTTTTACCTGTTTTGTATCCTCTTTATAAATTGCATTAGTATCTGCATGTCTTGTTTTACAAATACTGCGTTTAGAACTTGGCTCCTCCAAGTTATGCATTTGTACCCTTCGTGGCACGACCCAGATGTACCTACCACTTTATCCCTTTAGACCGAGAGTACGATGGTTAGCATCCTACCTCGTTGAAAACCCCCAGTTTTTGAGAAAATGAAACTATCTTGGGGATTTACCCTACTACAAGTGTTTCAAAACGGCTTTGTAAAACCCCTGGGAAGAGGCATCGTTCCCAGTGGAGATTTAACAAAAGAAATGGTGACGATGGGAAGTAAGAAAGTGAAGGGATGTTCTACGCCTTTACCGGAGCAATTTTTAACCGTGCAAACACATTACGCCAGGTGCTGGGGCTTAACTCGTAGTTTGTCTGCATTAGCCGAGGCAGCTTGTACAATGCTTACAGGGAGAGATCCCTTGAATTCCGGGCAGGCGCTACCAGATCTCGGATCTGAAGCATGTTGCTTGTTTCGGCAAGAGTGAGCCTGTTCTGGTAGGAGTGCCGGTGCAAAAATTGGGTCCCCCGCGGACGGTATGACTTAGGTAGTACGGAAGGAAGTGGAGTCACCATATTAAGGTATACGCCAAGTTGCGGCTTGGGTATGCGCGTGTATGGAAGGCAGGATTATGGCTAGGAGCCACATACTCGTTGCCGGGGAGAACAAACCCAAAAGGAAAAGCAACCTTTGCTAGGGTCGACAAGCAAAAGGTTAGGTTTGATTATCCGGACCCCCATCTACAGTGGTAGTGGGCCGTGGTTGTAACCCGGCGGATGTATTGATTCTTGTGGGGAAAGTGTGCAAACTCTTCAGAGTATAATCTATTCGAATAGCCGTGTCCATGGTCAAGGACGGTTGTAAAGGTCTTGGCTAGGAGTACCCAAACGGTGTTTGTTTGGAAAGAATGGAGGAAGGCATGAAGGTTCCGGGGGAACCTGAGTTCAAAAGATGTGTTTTGACCGGAGGTGGTCAAAGAGGTTAAAAAGGGTTTCTACTCCAAAACTGTTTTCAAAACTCTTTTTCAACAAAGATATGGAGATGTCTTGAACTATAAAACAAAGGAATGTTTCAAAACTCTTTTTCAACAAAGATATGGAGATGCCATACTACAAAGGTAGTCTAGGCTTTTCAAAAACAACCCTAGATAGAGCCATCTCGCCATAGCCAGAATTTGCATTTCCTTATTCTACTTATCTTGGTGGTTTGCGAGTACATTCAAAAGTACTCATGGCTTTGTCCCTGGCTATTTACTTGGCCAGACTTTCAGAGTTTCGACATCGGAAGATTAGGGTGACGTCTAGCAAGCTAGGTCGTCTTCCCAGTCAGCTCCCTGTAGGTTGAGGCAGGATTGGGCTCTGCGCATGATGATGTTCCGCTGCTAAGGATGGTGTAGCCATAATGGCATTGATGTAAGTCATGTAAATTCGTTATGTTTCGGATGTTGTAATGATACTTGTCGGTTATGTTCCACGGCTCACTGATCATGGGAACATGGATATATACATAACAGGGATTTCTCCGATGGTTAATCCGGGAAGCCCATAGACTTGGTATCAGAGCCATCCTGATTGTAGGAGACCTTAGTTAGCATGGACGTTAGACAGGAAATGGCAAACCTATTTTACAAAGGATAAAGGGAAGAGATGACTATTTGTAAAAGTGCTTATGTCCTTTTTCCCCCTCCATTTTGAAAACTACTTGCACTAATATGATTTTCTAATCTTAAAATCCTGCACACTTTCACTAACTCGTCCTAGCCCTAAACACTTTTGTAGATGGAACCTGTTGATGAAGAGTGGCTGAAGATTGGATTTGCCCGACTCCTCTGTGACTCCCTGCAACTTTGTGGATACCAGCAGAAACCTATCTACACCCTCCACAAGGGACTGGAATCAGGATATTATGTCGGGAAGATTGTCAGACTAGCCAAGCCGGGAACCAATGGAAGCCCGATCTATTCCACTGGACCTCAAATGCCAAGCCTAGTACTTACTGTCGACTTGGTAGCCGGAGAAGCTTTGATGCGCATCCGTAGCTCCCTCCCAGATATGAGACAGCCCACAACCTTCTACCTCCCCATGAAGGGAAATGTCGACTACACCAGAGGATCTCAAGATCCCAGCCTAGCATACCCTGCCCTCTCCTTTCAGACCCGATTCAGCTACTCTAGCAATGAGGTGTTAACAGCAGTCGTTGATGAATACCACCACTCCCAGATGGAGCTCCGTCGCCTACAAGCCATTATCACCCGTAAGGAAGCTCTGGAAACCCTGCAAAGGAATCAAGCATGAACCTTCGCCATTGAAGGAACCTCGAGAGAAGCCGCCCCCAAGAAAAGCAGGAAGTGCATCACAGCCAGTCAGTATCTCCGTAGGTTCAAGCCCATCTAGGAGGTGCAGGAAGCCTCCACTGCTCTGCCAGAAGCCAGCCACGACTCCACAGATGCACCCTCCGAGTAATCACCCGCGTCGCGGTACTCACCCGTTTAGCAATAGGGTATAGTCATGTATCACCCTGAACGCGTTTTGTAATTATTAAGTACTATTAGCACCCTCGGGTGCAGACTAGCTTGGTTAGGTAATGACTTCCTTGGATTGCTATGTTTGCTTGATATCTCCCTCTTGCGTGTTTTACCCAAGTCGTTGCATCAGACCCACCCCAGAACGTCTGCCACCAATAGGAACTCCCCTAGGATGGCCATGAAGACAAGAAGCTCGAAGAAGGCATGTAGTCGTTGCGGAGACGGAAGACACCAAGCCAGTAGAGTCCCGGCCACTGCCCAAACTGTGGAGAACCTCACTCGACCAAAGTATTGCCAAACTCGGTTTGTCACTTGTTTCCTCTATGAAGGCCAAGATCATGTCCCCATCAATTGCCCAATATATCCCCTCACTGGCAAGGCTCGTTAACCTCCCGGTGTCAGCATAGTCAAGTCGTCAAATAAGTTACGCCAAAGGATAAGTACCTACTTCACGTGTGGTCTACCCGGTCACTTCAGCCGAGAATGCCCCCAGAATGAACCCGTCACGACCTCCGCGAAAGTGAAGCCCGAAGGCACCCAGGGCCCTTACTTCCAGAAAAGACGACCACCATACCTCTCGCCGCCTTGCAACTCAAGACTGAGGACTTCCCGTGCATCTACAGGTGACAACACCCCGTGGAAGTAAAGATAGAGAGAAGCTCCTTAACTCACTTTAGGACTCCCTGAACATCGGCAAGTGCAACCACTAATAATCTAGTCCATAACGCCCCCTTATGTCGTTGTCCGCTACCTTAGGAACTATCTTTTGTCACCCTCATAAGGATGCCCCTGACTTGTAACTTCCCATTCTACCCTAGTCTAATCCTAAGGGGGAAAGACTGCGTCCTTCCTGCAAAATAGAATAACCCTGTGCCAGAAGCATTCCAACAGTTGGACCCAAGGTCGTATATTAGACTACAATAATCCCTTAGGACAGGCGCCATCAATCCTTACAGTAGGAAGATCCCTCCTCGCAACCATGGTTGAAGCCTGCACAACACTGGTGTTGTGAAAGCGTTCAAAGAGCAACCCCACTATCGAAGTGACCCTGTTCAAAGATAAAGCCGACAAGTTAGTACCCAAGAAGCACATAGCACTAACTCCAAGACGAATCCCCTAATTTTACTATCCCGAATCTCGGGACGAGATTCTTTTAAGGGGGAAAGGTCTGTAACATCCCAATTTCAGCAACCCTGATTTGTTGTCCAGAACCAAAAAATCAAGGGAACAAAAACTTTTTCTTGTACTGGGTGCAGTGTTTGCTTGTTGTTTGTTTGCACTGAAGGAAATATGCCCTGAGAGGCAATAATAAAGTTGTTACTATGTATTCCTTGTATATGATAGATGTTTAGTTTGCATGCTATAATTGTATTGATAGGAAACATCAATACATGTGTGTTTAATAAACAAAAAGGGTTCCTAGTCATGCCTCTCTTATAGACTAGCTTGTGGATTAACAGGATGATCAAGGTTTCCTGATCATGGACATTGGATGTTGTTAATAACAAGGTCACACCATTGGTGGAATGATGTGATGAACATTCATACGAAGTATAGCATTATGATCAAGTCATTGTGTTTATATTGCTATAACATCATACGCAGTAATCTTTATCCTTAGACCATGAGATCATGTTAATTGCTAACACCGGAAGAGTATCTTGATAACATCAAACGTCACACCGTAACAGGGTGACTATAAAGATGGGTTCAGTGCTACGAAGGTGTTATGTTGAGGCTCATGGATCAAGAGTGGAATTTGTCAATCCATATGACAGATAGATATACTCTGAGCCCTCTCGGTGATATCACATTAGGATAGCTTGCAAGCAAGTGATGTGATCACTAGAATGTTATATCACGGGAACAAGAAAAGAGTGCATGTCGCTAACGAGATCAAACTAGGTATGGAGATACCGATGATTGAATCTCGGACATGTAATATATCGAGAGACAAAGGGATTTAGTTACAAGCATTAAAGGTTCTCACGATCACAGGAGTCATCATTGAATGTGTAGGAGTGAGTACGAATCTCCAGGTTCCGCTGCTGATTATTGATCGGAGAAGGGTCTCGATCATGTCTGCATTATTCGCGAACCGTAGGGTGGCACACTTAAGAGTTACCGGACACCATTTTGGAGCACATATGTTTCAGACGAAAGAATTGCAAAGCGCAGGAATTGTTTCAATAGAAACCGGAAATTGTTTCGGGTGAAATTGCAGAAGGTGGTTCTGCATGTGATATTGAAATATTGCAAGGGGCTATATGTGAATGTTTGTTAATTAAAGTAATTAACAAAATTATGAATAAATTTAATAAAAGAGTTTTATTAAATGAGAGAGCATTAAATTTGGAGAAACTTAATGCATTTAAAGTGGAGACTTTAAAAGGGAATGTGAAGAGGCATTTTAATGTGGAGGAGTTACCACCACATTCCCTCCTTCATCCACACACCTCCTTGTGAAGGATCTCTCTCCCCCTCTAGAATTATTCCCCCATGGTCTCGGATTAGCGAGATACATGTTCTCGGTGGCATTTCGTCTGGAAGGAGTTGTTGCTTCCGCTGGATCGCTGGAGCGAGGAGGTGGAGGTTGTCCGGTGGCTTGAACGTGTGTGCGAGTGCGGATGCGCTGCTGAGTTGTGGCGCTCAGACTTCCTCACGATCTTGAGATCGGCAAGTGTACGACTACATCAACCACGAGTTCCTACTCGTTAACAAAGCTCGTTGTCTTTGAGGGTAAGTTCTCTATGGATGTACGTCCACCCGTTTGCTTTGTACCTAGTATATAGATCTTGGCGTGTAGTTCACACCGTAGGACATTTTTTGTTTTCTATGCTGCGGACCCAACATGCACTTGTGCCTGTGAGTGTATAACTTATGATACTCCTTACCTCACCCTCAGTTGACAAAAGCTACTTACCAAAAACTATCATGGCTCACTTTACATATTCTCCAATGTTCTGGCATTTCAAAACATGAGCCAAGATACTTATGCAACCAAAACTATTTCAGTAGCTTCTATTGACAAAACTATGGAGAGAGAGATATATAACCTCCTTATGTTTTCAAGACAGAACCTTCAACTACTCTTACCTTTAGGATCCCCAAAACCTTTCTGAAAGCTTTTGATTTCTCCTCTTTGTAGAGATACCAAGGACTCTTACCCCTTTCAAACTCCAACCTTTCAAAATTACCCCTTCTTACCTCAAGCTAAGCTTGATGGTAACCCTAGTAGTGGAGTTGATTAGTTTATAAGATGAGTTGCCTTGATCTACTGTCTGATGAGTTGCCTTGATCTTCTGTTTGACTTGTTTGCTTAGGAAGTAGTATGAGCTAATCTAGGAGCTCATCACTATGGTCAATAGGTTTCCAAATCACCACATCCTAAGCAATAAAACAAAGCAAGATCAAATCACTAGATACTAAGTGATCATCTAAAACCCTTAGCCAGATCAATTGTATAGTGATCCATTCCAGAAGCTTCCAAGTCCATGAAGTCCAATATTAAGCATGGATGCCTTCTATTCAATATCCACTTAAACGTCATCCACTTGATGATGCTTCGGTACCCTGCAACCCATCCAAAAACATTCCGTCTCATACTCTAGTGAAAATCCTCAAAACTGCCAAATTTGACCAAGTCTGGAAAGTGTTTCAACATCACCTTTTTGAATGCCTCCTTTTCTCAAACCATGTGCAATTTTGGAAATGCACCTGAACCATCTTGTTAACCATCCTAAGGACTACCAAGTCCCACTTTTTCCCTTTGCTAGATCATCCTCCAACCCACTTGTTCTTGATGGTTTTGCAGGCAAGAAAATAACTTTTCCTGCAAATCTAGTCATCATGCCTACTTTGACAGAACCTCACACCACCATCCAACCTTCTATGGACCAACTCTCTGAATGGTTGTGTTGTACTCATATAGGTCTATCAAACCTACTTCACTTGTTCCAAGTGGATCTTTGTGCTTCTTAAACCCACTTGGTTTATAAGGCATCATGACTCTTTTGGTATGGCAGCCTTATTTTCAACAAAGTTTGCCACCATTTATAGATCAAGTCAAATGCAATCAATCCAAACTCCTTCTTCCATGATCATATATATGACTTATTCTAACTAACCATCTATCCCTTGCATCAAGGTGAACTATGAACTCCCAGATACAACCCTGTTTTGATGGTATGAAATTAACACCACCCTAGATCCCTAATCTAGGGTATTCCACCAAAATCAACTTGGATTTAGAATTCCCAAGGTTGAGAATGCTTGCTACACCTTGTCTACATCAACTACCTTGATCATCAAGATTTCTCAAATATTACCCATAATTATTATGGCTCCAAATCTATTTAATTCCTTTAATGGACAAAATCTCAAAACCCTCTCCCAATGGAAAGTTTGGTTTTTACCCAAAACACTTGTACAACTTTTGACTCCTTTGAGATCCATCTATCATCCTCTACCTTCCCATCTCGAAAATAAATAATTTTGAGAAACTTTATTATTTCTTTTTGCCCATTTTCTTAAATGGCTGAAATGGAATAATAATTGTTTTAAATCCTTTTATGCCTCATTAAATCTTGGGAAAATTCCCCTAAGTGTGTATTCACATTTGGGACCATCTCAAACTAGAAACCAACCTTGAACAATGTAAAATTCTCAAATGATCTTCTAAAAACCACTTCTGCCCTTTTTGAATTTATAAGGACTAAAACCCCTTATAAAAATCTCAATTAAATCCTAGGAGTCTACCTTGACCTCATCTATCTACCAGTACACTTCCCTCATCTTGTCCAAGGCAACATTTTGTACTTACTTCATAACCATCTATTTTGATCAAAGTTGCCCTTTTAGCAAAACCACTACTCAAACCACTTTCAAATCTCATCAAATCTTGCTCAAAGCATCTCCTCAGCACCCAACACTCCCCTGGTCGACCAGCACTGTAGCATTGCCCATTTTACCCTTGTACTAGTAGAGAGAGAGACAAGCAAATCTTACAAGGATTGACCCCACTTAATTACCACAGCTGCCACCCCTCCCTCTCTGATCCAGCACAACTAAATCTCTTTCCTACCCCTCCCCATCGTCCCCTGGACCAATCCCTGGCTAGCATTCCCCTCCCCCGTGTCCAAATTGGTCATGTACTCCATCTAGCTCTCCTCCTTGGTATAAAGGCTAGAAGCCACCCAACCAGCCCCTACCCTCATTTGCTCCCTCCCACCTCCACTCACACTCCCTAGGCTCCACTCCCCCTCCCCTGCTCTGTGTTGTCCGAAGGAAGAAGAAGGAGGAGCTCTCAGCCTCCTTGCAAAACCGAGCAAGGCTCTCTCCCCCTTGCTCCCGTTCCTCTGCATGTTTACTCATGAGTTCCCCTTCTCCTCCTCTATCTGACCGTGCCCTTCTTTTTGACCAGGAACGACTCCTCCGTCCTTGCCAGGGAGCTCTGACGAGGTCATCCTCAGCCACTATCGTGCGAGCTACTTCCCGGAGGCCAATCCCGCTGTGCCGCCCCTCGATCTGCTCGCCGTCGTCGACCGTGTCACCCTGCACCCTCCCCGTCACCTCCCAAGCCCACTGGTGAGCTCCCGCCTCCCTCTCCGACGAGCTAGGGTTCCGCCACCGTGGACTCTGTTCTGTCGAGGACGACGATGCTCTGCCATCCATCGCAACTTAAACCAATGGCCGAGATCCGCCAATACACCTTCGACCGCCCCCTCTAGCTGACCGCCGGGCCCCGCCTGGCAGGTTCAAGCCCCAGGCTCCCGCGCTCCGCGTCGCCCCGCCGTGGGCCGATTCCCTCCCAGCCGGTCCAGTAGCCCCAGATCTAGCCCAGCCTACTCTGTTTCCTTTTCTTTTTATTCTAGTTCCAGAGAAATACTAGTAGGATTAAATCCTTTTGAACATGTAAATCAAGTCCACTTGCCAAAATATAAATTCCTGGTAGTACTTTGATGTTTTCTTAATCATGCAGAGACAACCCCAAGTCAAAAATAATTTCCATTAATTGTGGATAATTATTCTGCAGCAAGGTGTACATTGCACCAATTGAATTCCTCGGAGATTTTTATATCTCCATTTGGGGAGAACTAAGGCTCTACTAAAAGGTATTGGAAATACAAGTCACCTAGCACAGGTCCTAGGCCAAGGTGGACAGAAGTGTACCTTTAACAAAAATAACAAAAATAGCCTTTATCTGCCTTGGATAAATTCTCTAGGTCAAATCAAATGTGGTCTTGATCTGATTCCACCTCCCAGTACCTCATAATATCAGAATCTATCAAACCCCAACAACTCAGATTTTATTGAGCTCTAGCTGAATTTGAGTGATTTAAATACTTCTGTAAGGAGTATTTTCACTAAATAAATCACTCCAGGAGTTTGACAACTCCAAAAAGATTGAATCCAATTTCTACAGAAAGGTATTCTAACTGCATACCAACTTCCCTTGGAATCTACTCAATAGCTTCTACAGATTTAATCTAGTGAAAAAGAGAAAAACCATACAGAACTGCATTTTCGAATTTCCTGAGGGCATTCTGGTAATTCTTTTGACAAGATTCCAACTCGAGGTGGTTCAGTACATCAAACACTACCTAACCTCCCAAGGAAATAATGTTTTGAGCTCCAGAACCATTCTGGTGAATTATTTCCTCAAAGTATAATTTATTACCACTTAAAAACCATAACTAGATATACGTAATTGATAATCAAGTGAAACCACTTGTGTTGGTTTTGTTTTGACAAGACCTGTCTAAGGATATCATGGTTGCACATTGGTATCCTACTGACCTCAGAACCCCAATCCAAGTCATGGTATTTAGCCTTGACAACTACCTTCCAAAGAGAAAAACACTACAATGGCAATCTAGTAATTTTCCACTCCTAGTATCCCACTTCTCCAAAAACCTAACAAGTTCAGTAGTAACCCTTATTTTTGTTTGCTGTATGGTTTGATGCATGTATGCCTTGTATTGATTGTGGTATTGTCTGCTTGCATGTATACTCGATGACGGCGATAGTGTGAGTGTTTGACGACAAGAAGGAAGGGATTTCTGATTATATTTATTGGGTATTCTTGGTTATCTAAAAGAAGTCTAGGGACTTATTGCTGATCACAGGCAAGCCACCATTCCTGAACTCTGATGCTTGTCCTACTCTCTTTTACCTGTTTTGTATCCTCTTTATAAATTGCATTAGTATCTGCATGTCTTGTTTTACAAATACTGCGTTTAGAACTTGGCTCCTCCAAGTTATGCATTTGTACCCTTCGTGGCACCACCCAGATGTACCTACCACTTTATCCCTTTAGACCGAGAGTACGATGGTTAGCATCCTACCTCGTTGAAAACCCCTAGTTTTTGAGAAAATGAAACTATCTTGGGGATTTACCCTACTACAAGTGTTTCAAAACGGCTTTGTAAAACCCCTAGGAAGAGGCATCATTCCCAGTGGAGATTTAACAGAAGAAATGGTGACGCTGGGAAGTAAGAAAGTGAAGGGATGTTCTACGCCTTTACCGGAGCAATTTTTAACCGTGCAAACACATTACCCCAGGTGCTGGGGCTTAACTTGTAGTTTGTCTGCATTAGCCGAGGCAGCTTGTACAATGCTTACAGGGAGAGATCCCTTGAATTCTCGGAAGGCGCTACCAGATCTCGGATCTGAAGCCTGTTGCTTGTTTTGGCAAGAGTGAGACTATTCTGACAGGAGTGCCGGTGCAACAATTGGGTCTCCCGCGGACGGTATGACTTAGGTAGTACGGAAGGAAGTGGAGTCACCAGATTAAGGTATACGCCCAGTTGCGGCTTGGGTATGCACGTGTATGGAGGGTAGGACTATGGCTGGGAGCCACATACTCGTTGCCGAGGAGAACAAACCCAAAAGGAAAAGCAGTCTTTGCTAGGGTCGACAAGCGAAAGGTTAGGTTTGATTATTCGGACCCCCATCTATAGTGGTAGTGGGCCGTGGTTGTAACCCAACGGATGTATTAATTCTTGTGGGGAAAGTGCGCAAACTCTGTAGAGTATAATCTATTCGAATAGCCGTGTCCACGGTCAAGAACAGTTGTAAAGGTGTTGGCTAGGAGTACCCAAACGGTGTTTGTTTGGAAAGAATGGAGGAAGGC
The DNA here is from genome assembly GCA_023614405.1 of Avena insularis. Lineage (NCBI taxonomy): Eukaryota > Viridiplantae > Streptophyta > Magnoliopsida > Poales > Poaceae > Avena > Avena insularis. Next base: position 407,296,791 of record CM042696.1, read on the forward strand.
ATGAAGGTTCCGGGGGAACCTGAGTTCGAAATATGTGTTTTGACCAGAGGTGGTTAAAGAGGTTTAAAAAGGGTTTCTACTCCAAAACTGTTTCCAAACTCTTTTTCAACAAATATATGGAGATGTCTTGAACTATAAAACAGAGGCATGTTTCAAAACTCTTTTTCAACAAAGATATGGAGATGCCATACTACAAGAGGTAGTCTAGACTTTTCAAAAACAACCCTAGATAGAGCCATGTCGCCACAGCCAGAATTTGCATTTCCTTATTCCACTTATCTTGGTGGTTTGCGAGTATATTCAGAAGTACTCGTGGCTTTATCCCTGGCTATTTACTTGGCCAGACTTTCAGAGTTTCAACATCGGAAGATTAGGGTGACGTCCAACAAGCTAGGCCGTCTTCCCAGTCAGCTGCCTGTAGGTTGAGGCACGATTGGGCTCTGCGCATGATGTTGTTCCGCTGCTAAGGATGGTGTAGCCATAATGGCATTTATGTAAGTCATGTAAATTCGTTATGTTTCGGATGTTGTAATGATACTTGTCGGTTATGTTCCACAGCTCACTGATCATGGGAACATGGATATATACATAACAGGGATTTTTCGGATGGTTAATCCGGGTAGCCCACAGACATCTTCACCATCGAGCGCCGTTGTGCTGTGGGATTCAGATCCAGGAGCTCTACTTCCACAACTGCTGCTGGATTGGGGAAGCAGGAGTCATCGTCAGGCACCGGATGCATGTAACTCCCCACGAGGTGTCACACTTGAGGCACTCAAGTTTTTGGAGCCACAGGAGCGCAAGGACTTCATCACGACCTTGAGACCGGCTTCGGCTCGTCTACATCAACCATGCTCTCCTGGAAGGGGTTCAGGGGCATAGGGTAAAATTTTATTGTTTTCATACGTGAACCCCTATAGAAGAGCTGGGAAACATCGATGGGGTGATGCACTTGGGAGAATGCAAATTTACCACCTATATCCCTCTGTTATTGGAGTGCTCCTCGGATTCTTGTTTTCGGAGCAGGGATAGAACAGGAATTTTGCTTTCTAGAAAGAGGTGAAGCATGTTTGAATGGATGCGCGGGATATTTTAATGGATGTGTGCGATGTTTGGGCGTCGTACCAAAATTTTGAGATCGAAGCTTCTAGCATACACTACTCTGTCATGGGGCCTCTCAGATGCGCTGTCACCATCTAGACCCACACGCCATCGAGAGTTGCTTTCCAGCATTTAAACGAGTTTATAGGCATTTGCTGAAATTTTTTAACAATTTAAGGCTTTCAAGAAGGTCATGGAAATAGTATATGATGACGTGTCCACATTTGGTAGATCGGTGCATCTTGGCAAATCAACCAATATGTCTGGTTCCAAATTTGAAGTTTTTTTCGAATTGCCAAGTAACAACAATGTGTTTTGTTGTGGAGCAACTACAAAGATGATGGCTCAAAATGCCACCATCCCCTTTTTTCACACAATGTATAACTTCCTTTCAAGCTTCCAAGCTAAATTTGTGCAATAAAATAATATTTGGGGTTGGATGTTTTGAATGGATGGGTGGGATGTTTGAATGGGTGGGCGGGATATTTCGGCGCTTTGCCGAAATTTTTACTTGGGATGCTTCGGCGCTTTGCCGAAGCTTCTAAGGTACGCTACTCCTACTTGGGATGTTGTCCCCGTCAGATAGACCCACATGCCTATATGCTTTCCAGCATTTAATGACTTGATAAACATCTTCCGAAATGAATGAACATTAGTTCAAGGCTTTCAAACAAGAGGAGCAAGGTCACAGCCATAGTTTCTGTACCTTTTTCATGTTTTGTAGTACTCCGTACTTTGAAGCATATTCACCAATCAAGCTTACAAGCGTGTCCATATTTGGTAGATCGGTGCATCTTGGCAATTCAAGCAATTGTTTACAAAAGGAGATTCCAGATTTGATGGATAATGCCCTACATTCATGAGTTTCCAAGCTTCCTAGCTGAAGATGTGCAATAAAATGACCTTTTGACAATTTAAAATAAGTATGTCTAATTACAAACTACAAAGTGTGTGATATAGCTTGCTCTTGACTTTTTAAAAATAATTTAAATGTACCGAATTAGTCAAACTAGTAAATGGAACATGCCACACACGTATATATTGTATAAAATGTGATTTAACAAACATTAAGTCAATAGTCTTGTTTGAGAAAAATTGCATACATTAAGTCTATTAATAATAACTATCTACACATATTGAGAATACAACCTACTATGCTATGAAATTTTGGGGTGGTGACATGATGGTTCTAGAACATGGTGGAGTTTGCTCTAGGTACCACTCCTTCAACATGAATCCAGCTTCACTGAACCATTGGATCTAACTTCCCAATGGTCGGGATTGGTGCTATGGATCCAATTTAAAACTGCTCCATTATAGTATTAGAGATATTGGAGAACCACCGAGAGTTTTGCAAGATTTCAACTTTTCGATATGAATGGTAATGACACCATATTTGGGCCATTTTAAAAAAAAATCAAGAAACAAAAGCTAAAAAGAATTACAACCATTCGTTTCTAGGTTGGTGTCTCACTGTGTGCATTAGCTAATTTCCATGAAAAATATATAAAATTTGATAACTCTTGAAAAACTCGTTTCAAAATATGGCGTACCATGTTTCAACATTCATGGCTATCAAAAACTAGATAACCAATGTAAGGCCATATGTGTTACCATAATTTATGATAATGTAACCATGTTTGGTAGATTGGTCCATCTTGGCATTTCAACATTGTTTACAAAAAGAGCTTCCATATTTGAAGTTATTTTAAAAAGAGCTCGCAATTTATAATAATGTCTTTAATTTTGTCATATGATATATGACGTACCATGTATGAATATGCATGACTTTCCAACCAGATGACGAAGGTGATGGCCATATCTTTGTTATAGTTTATAACAACATGTTCGTATTTGGTAGATTGGTGCGTTGCATTTAAAATATTATTTACAAAGGAAGCTTTTGAATTTGAAGTTATTTTCAATTTTTCAAGCGACGACAGTGGCTTTTGTCGTGAAGAAACTACAAATAAGTATGGCTCAAAATCCCACTACCATAGTTTTCACACAAGATATATATAGCCTAGGTTTAGGGTTCGTGTTTTTGGGTTGAGGCTTTTGGGGTTTAGGGTTTATGGTATATGGTTTAGGATTTAGGGTTTAGTGTTTAGGAGTTTAAGGTTGGTATTTAGGGTTTATGGTTCAGGATTGAGGGTTTAGGGTTTTCTACGTTTTAGGGTTTATTAGGGAATTTTCAATAATAATGTTCAAGCTTTGTATATATGCTTATATATATTCGTGGAATAGACTAGTGTTATTGCAATGTAATGAAAGTATCTCGGATTGTGATCTATAAGTGCATGATACCTGCTTGGTAAGAGATTGAGGGGATGAGGGTTTATGGTTTATGGTTTTTAGGGTTTAGGGATTTAGGGTTTAGGTTTTTGGGGAATTTTTGATAATGTTCAAGCTGCTTTATGCTTATATTCGTGGAATGGAATGGCGTTAGCACAATTTGATGAAAGTACATCTGAAAGTGCATGATACCTCATTTGCTAGGTCCGTTTAGGCGGGGTTGAGGGTTTAGGATTTTAGGGTTTAGGGTTTCAATAATGTTCAAGCTGTATGGTTATATTCCTGGAATAAAATAGCGTTACCACAATTTAATGAAATAATCTCATATTTTGATCTATAAGTGCATGATACCTGCTTAGTTAGGGTTTATGGCTCGAGGGTTTTGCGGTTTAGGTTTTATGGATTATCGTCGGATTGATGACAAGTATGCCATGAGGGGGTCCTCGAGGCGTGTGGAAGAGAGGGGTGTGAGATGTATGGTGTTTCGGGATGGTGAGCACACAAGTTTCCCTAGGTTCGAATCCGCCGGCTTTGGACGGATCCTACTCTTGCTAGCAATCCAATAATACGGCAGAGCTGGAATATGGGTTACAAGGGTTTCACCTGTGCGAGTTGAGATTGTAAACTATTGAGGTGTGTCCTAAAGGCTCTCCCTAGGTCGGCTTATATAGATATCTGGCCTAGGGTTTACAGGAGAGATCTAGCCGGCTACGACTAAGAGTCAGTTACAGAGTACATCTTGAACTACAAGTAACACTATGGGCCTATGTCGGTAAGTCTTCTAGCCTTCCTATAGTCGGACTGGACTCCGTCTCTTCTCCCTAACTAGGCCGCCCGTGAAGCAAAGCTCTAACCTGAAGTGGGACAACCTGGTCAGTGAGGTACAGTGAGGATACCCGGAAAGTATATCCCTAACAGCAGCCCCCGAAGGCTCCATGATCCAAAGTCGGATTCATCATCATCTAGCTTGATCTTTGACTTGCAGAATCTTGAAGGGTTCCTGAAACTTCAAAAGAAAAGATACGATCCGGGTCTCAAAAAATGAGTCGGACCTATAGATACGTTATTCGCATTTCCAGCTCGAAATTCAAACTAAGCCAGAACTTGGTCTCTGACGTAACCTGACACTAGTCATGGTCAAGTCACGTCAGTGACAGACATTTCCTGTAAACACGACCATTGGTGGGTCCGCCTTTCGCGGAACCGAGGCGCCATTTCAATGCGTGTGTGGAGATCGAGGCGACGTAATCATCGATTGGGGGTTTCCCAGTCCCTTCCATGATGCGTGGCACGTTCACTATAGCGATTACACGAAACTTGACGCGACCGATGGACATAAGTGGTGAAGATCATATTCCTCATCTCTCCTCACCAGCACTTTGTGCCGTTTCCTTCTCCCTTACGCCTCCCACGAACCAAGAGCTTCTCTGCTCCCCAAAAATCTCCAGCGCCGCCCATCCAAGGTCACCGGCGCACCGGAAAAATGGCTTCTGCATCATCCTCCGGCACGGCGGCGACGGTAGCGACGGCAGCAGCGGCGGAAAAGGAGAGAAACCACGGGGTTTGGATCCCGTGCGTCAACGTTGATCCCAATCTTCGTGTAGTTGAAGAAGAAGGGCTCCTTCATGCCGGCGACTGGCGGAGCAGCTTCAGCGAAATCATCCCCAACCCTCGTGACAAAGAGCGAGTGCACTTCGGCACTCACCTTGATAGAGGTCTGAGTTTTCCTCCCTCATATTTCTTTTCTGAGGTCATAGGTCATTACGGAGTTCATCTCCATCATCTCCCCCGAACTCCATCTTAGAGATGAGTGCGTACGCCTCTTTGTGCGAGGGGTATCTCGTCATTAGGCCGAGCCTTACTCTCTTTCGGTATTACTTCCATGTCCGGAGAAATTCCATCACTGTCGGTAATCCTTATATTACCGGTACTATTAGTTTTTTTGGTTAGGCGAGAGGGCGTCTATCCTCGGAACATGGCTAGTGAGTCGGTCAAGCAATGGTCGTCCACTTTTTTCTATCACAAGGATATTCCCGCTCCCAGCAAAGATACTGCTTTGCCAGCTTTCTTTGACGGAGCCGCCACGCCTCAAGAATCCTAGGATGAGGTCACTCTGGCTCTCAGCGACGATCTGCTCCTCGCCAAGAGTCGGATCGAGTACTTGATGAAACACAAGGGCCTGAGAGGGTCCAACTTAGTTCAATGCTGGGTGGCACGCCGGATCCAGCCTCTTCAACATCATGGAGATCGACTGATGCATTCCATCACGTCGTCGAAGAAGCATGCCTTCCGCATCAGCCCCAAAACCTACGAGCCAAAAGATTACGTAAGCCAAATCAAATGTCTGATAAGGGAGCATATTGAGAGGAAGATTCTGGAGGTGTCCCTGGACATGCATACAACAAAAGATCCCGTTGTGCCGGTAAGCTTCAGAAGCAACTCTTTTCATGTGCTTATCTTTATATTATTTCACAATACTGATATACTTCTTCTTTTCAGCTTGCCGACCTCCTCGAGTCGGAGCTTGCTCCAGTCGAGGGATATCCTCCTGAGTTTTCTCAGGATGAAGGAGAATTGGTTCCAATGCCGGATGTCGGTCCTCGGAAATGCAAATCTCCGACATTGTCCATTGGCACAAAGGAAGTGCCCGTTGTGAAGAGGTAATCTTTCCTCACAAGGTCTTTGTATTTTGTTCGTAATTCCTTCCGAGATGTAATGTTCTATGTTCTATTACCTTCTCAGAGCTAAACAGCTCATCAAGGGCAAAGGGAAGGGAGTTGTTTCGAAGCCCCTGTGTTAGTCGAAGCTAAAATTGGCTTCTCCTGCCGTGGCTCCTCCGACTCATGCCCCTCATCCTTCTGCAACGCCGGAGATTACTCCATCTCCGACCGGTGTAGAAGATCCGGCTCAACGAGCAGAGCCAGCGATCCTTGAATCGCAAACTGACATCACCATGGGTGACTCAGGTTTTGATAAGGGTGAACCCTCTTCGGGTAATGATCCCTCGGCAGAGACCTTCGCCGACAATCTCCTGGACAATCCGGGACTTGCCAAACTTGGGTTATCTCGGAAGTTTGTGGAGGAGATCCAACGGCTAGCCCGACAATGTCTGGAAAGCCGGACTATCTCTGTCGAAGAAGAAGCACAAGAAGTAGAGGATATCAAGCGCTCTGATCTTCTTGAACAAGTTCGTCTTTGCGACGAGAAGCTGAGGACCGGCGAACTTCGAACTGCACCAGTGGTCCCCCTAACCCTCACCGAGAAGGTTGCTGTTGAAGTGAATGCGAGTTTGGACAAACTCACTCGCGAACAATATGTAAGTCAGAATTCCAACTTCTCATTTTTCCTTATTTCGTATCATATCCTCTAGCCCCCAAGCATGAAGCTGGACAATCAAATCCGGTTTTATGCTTCCCTAGGATGCCAAAGAATGAACTAGTATAGCCCCCAAGGCTCGTGCTGATATTAGTAAAAATATTAGCCCGAGTCTTTAGTAGTCTTTTGACTCTGGGTATTCTAAGTTACAGAAAGTATATTCCTATAACCAGGATTTATTGAAGAATGTTTGCAACAAGTGGAAACAAATCAGAGATCTCCGACTTGAAAATTCTCAATTGATGGTTTCCAGGGATGAGGCCGAATGTAAACATTCCAAAACTCAAACCTTGTATTGTATTTCATAGTCGAATTATTTGTTCAATTGTTGTTCTTTTGACAAAAACAATGGTAAAGCAGTCCTGTGCTATGATTGAAGAGGCCGAGAATCTTAAAACCCTGGTGCTGGAAAACAAGGAACTTCGCCAAGAGCTGGATAAGCTTAAGGCGGATCATGAGAAGAGCATTGCTCAAATTCTCGAATCCACCTCCATGGCCACCGAGGAGTGAGATCGTAAGATTACGCTTCAAGATAAGAAAATCTCGGATCCTAGCAATGATCTTTTCAGAGAAAGGGACATTACCGAGGCACTCTAGGCTGAACTCTAGAGTCTTCGGGAAGAGAAGGCCAAAGTCGACGATGTCATCTTTGGTATGTTTCCCCTTTTCTAACTTATCTGCATCTTCCGACTCTTTGGATTCCGGGTTTATTTGACTTACCCTTTGCATTATGTGCGCAGGTCCTCTAAACTTAATGGACTCAGCCTCTGCCGAATCTCGCACCAACCGGTTTACCCAAGTCGGTGATTTGCTGCATGACTTCCGCCAATCCCTCGAAGATATTGGCGAAGTTCTCAAGGTTCCGCACATGTGTAGCATGTCCGTCTTTGCGGTGCGAGATAAGGCCAAGGATATGCCGCAGCTTGTCCACGACTGGAACATATCCTACGCGCGAACCGCAGCGCAAAACTCTCTCGCCATGGTTATGAGCCACCATGGAAACATGGAAATCTGGCAAGTAACCAGAGGGTACTGCAAGGTGGCCGAAGATGGATAGGAGCAATACATCAAGGCTATCACGGACTCCTGCATCGGATATGGCTGCCACGTAGCTGATTGGACCAGCTAAGACACTCCCTTCTTCACCCGCGTGGACACGCCACCTCCGCCTTCCGAAGAAACAGCTGAAGTTTCCGACGATGATCAAACCATATTGGATTTGAACATCTCAGAACATTATCAAAACGAGGCTGATGTATCTAGCGAGCCGGCAGCTCGTACCTCTCCCCTTGCATCATAGAGTATTAGAAAGAACAATGTGTTATTCTGAAAACAATTTGGGTCTGTAAATATGTAGTATAATACTTTTGCTAGTGCTAAGCTTTATTTTATCTATTCAGCACTTTTGGCTTTAACATTATGTGCCTGAAATGTTTGCATAAGCACTTGTATTATTTGTCTGCACTTTTTGTTTATCTGGCTTTCCGCCTCGTCCCTTTCGTGAGCAGGCCAACTTTTAGCACGGAAACTTTGCTGAGCAACGGAGCTCAATTGCTAAACCAGTTTAAACTCAGAAAAAAAGCCGGCCTCTAGTACCAACAATTCACTACTCGGAAAATACCCGCATCCAGCAATCAGACAAATAACCAAAGTATAGACTAGAAAATTTAGATTTATACCCGAAGGTAGCAATTTTAGAATCGGAAATCTAATCCAGAACAAACATGAGCATAAGGTACTTTCAAGTATTCTGGGATTTTCGACTGTGACATGATCATTCAGAAATAAGATGGTAAAAAACTTCTCAGAAAAAATTTGAGGCAACCAAGACTTTATTTCTCATTGAACATGTACACATATATGATTACAAAGAAAAATAAACTAAGTGTAAAAGGGATGTAGCTGAGCAATATTCCATGGTATGTCTAATTCATTCGGGTTTGTACTACCTCCAGCTCTCTTTCTCTTCTTAGTAGCAGGTCTTTCTTTGACTGGCCACATATCACTTAGGTAGTATGAATCATTGTGCAATACTCGACTAACTAAAAATGGCCCTTCCCATATTGGGGAAAGTTTTTGCTTTCTTTGCAGCACAAGCCGGAGAACCAAATCGCCCTTATTGAAAGACCGGTTTCTGACTCTCTAGCTATGATACTTGAGAAACTTCTACTGATAGGTTGTTGATCTCATCTCAGCAACAACGCGAACTTCTTCGACTAAGTCGAGATCATTTTGTCAAGAAATTTTGGCATCCTCTTCAATATACGCAGCCACTCTAGGAGAACTGTGAATCAAATTACTAGGAAGAACTGCTTCTGTGCCATAGACCAAAAAGAAAGGTGTGTATCCGGTTGACCTGTTTGGAGTTGTTCGCAAACTCCATATTACAGAAGGTAATTCCTCTGCCTAGGCCCCTGCAGCACGTCATAGTGGTGCTCCGAGTCTTGGTTTTAGGCCTTGTAGGATTAAAGCATTTCCTCTTTCGACTTGTCCATTAGCCTGCGGATGTGCGACTGATGCAATGTCAAGCCGGATATTTTGTTCATTGCAGAATTCGGCAAGTTCTCCCATAGAAAAGTTACTCCCGTTGTCCATGATAATGCTATGCGGATAACCATATCGGATTATGACATCCTCGACAAATCTTCTGGCTTTTGCTCCATCACAACTAGTGACGGGTTTAGCCTCAATCCATTTGGTGAATTTATGCACCATCACTAAGAGGTGAGTAAATTCACTCGGAGCCCGTTTAAACGGTCCTACCATGTCAAGCCCCTAGACCGCAAAAGGCCATGTTATAGGTATTGTTGGCAGATGATCAGCCGGAACGTGAGCTTTTTTGGCGTATTTTTGGCAGCCCTTGCACGTCTTGACCTGCCGTTCGGCATCTGCCTTGGTTGTAAGCTAGAAAAAACCGTGTCGGAAAGCTTTTGCCACTAGAGATTTGGCTGCAGCGTAGTGACCACACTCGCCTTCGTGGATATCTCGTAAGATTTCCACTCCTTCTTCTGGAGATACACAGCACTGACAGACCCCAGATGCACTCCGCTTATAGAGCTCACCACTAATTATAGTGTAGGCTTTTGCTCGTCGGACGATCCGTCAGCTCAGAACTTCATCTTCGGGTAATTTTCCGTCTACCAAGTAATCAAGGTAGGGTTGAGTCCAGCTGGGAATCACAGCCAAAACTGCTACTAAAGGTGAGTCGGATTTGGTGGGATATTCCTCGTCCACTCCTTTTATAGAGGGAACTTTGAGGTGCTCTAAAAAGCGCCATCCGGGACCTTTTTCCGGGAAGAGCCTATTCGAGATAGTGCCTCTGCTTCCTCATTTTCTGTTCAAGGGATGTGTTGAACTTCAAACCCTTCAAATGATTTAGATAGTTCATCCACGACAGCCCTATATGCCGCCATGTGCTTGTTTGCCTTACAGATATTTGACACTTGTTGGGCAACAAGATCCGAATCTCCATAACACATTAAACGTCGGATGCCGATGTCCTTAGCAATTTGGATTCCATGCAGTAATGCTTCATACTCGGCAATGTTATTTGTCGCCGTGAAGTGTATCTGCAATACATAGAAAAGTTTATCTCCTTGGAGTGATTTGAGCACCACGCCAGCCCCCGAGCCCCCGAGCGCTTTAGACCCGTCAAAATGCAAGGTCTGGTATTCCGACTCTAGCAGGGTCATATTCTCCGTTGTCTCTGTCCAATCAGTGACAAAGTCAGCGAGGATTTGGGATTTGATTGCTGTAGGAGGTTTGTAATCAATGTCGAAAGCTGAAAGCTCTATGCCCCATTTGACAACGCGTCCTGTGGCGTCACTATTGTTGATTATATCTCTCATGGGAGCTGTGCTCACCATGGTAATTTGATGTTCCTGAAAATAATGTTGTAACTTACGAGATGCTAAGAACACATGGTAAGCCAGCTTTTGATAGTGCGGATACCGCTGTTTTGATTCAGTTAAGACCTCGTTGAGATAGTATGTCGGACGCTGCACCAGGTGTTCCTGATTTTCCTCCGGTCTCTCCACTACCATGACGATACTGACGACCTTGTTTGTCGCAGCGAGATACAGCAACATCGATTCATGTGGTTCCGGTGCCGCAAGGATGGGAGCATATGAGAGTACTACTTTCAGGTCTTGTAGCGCAGCTTCAGCTTCGTCGGTCCAAATGAATTTCTTGGTCTTTTTCAGGAGCTTGTATAGTGGTGCGGCTCTTTCACCGAGCCGGCTTACAAACCGACTGACTACAACAATGCAACCAGTTAGTCTTTGAACGTCCTTCAGGCGAGTTGGCCTGGAAATATTGAGTATAGCCTTGATTTTTTCTCGGTTTACCTCTATGCCTCTTTGAGACACGATAAAACCTAACAATTTTCCAGTTGGGATCCCAAAGAAACATTTCTTGGGGTTAAGCATTATGTTGTATTTTCGTAGATTGGCGAACATTTCCTCCAAGTCATAAATCAAGGTTTCCTTCTTTTTGGACATCACCGCAATATCATCCACATATGCATGTACATTGCGTCTGATTTGATCATGGAGGCAACGCTGCATAGTGTGTTGGTACGTAGCTCCTATGTTCTTGAGCCCAAAGTGCATTGTAACGAAACAGAAGGTTTCGAAGGGGGTTATGAATGAAGTTTTGACTTTGTCAGATTCCTTCATCCGGATTTGGTGATAATCGGAATATGCGTCGAGAAAACATAGGAGTTCCAAGCCTGTCGTAGAATCGATAACTTGATCAATCCTAGGCAGAGCGAACGGATCTTTGGGACAAGCCTTGTTCAAGGCAGTATAATCAACACACATCCTTAAATCAGTGGTGTCCTTTTTAGGGACCATTACAGGATTGGCTGACCACTCGAGCCCGGCTAGTTCCTTAGCTATTGCCTTACGCTTTTCATTGTCAAAACGTCTTAGGGACTGTTTGACGGGTTTAGTGTTCTGGTGTACATTTAAAGAGTGCTCGGCAAGTTCCCTAGGTACTCCGGTCATGTCAGATGGCTGCCATGCGAAGATATCTTGATTTTCTTGGAGGAACATGACGAGCGCTCTTTCCTATGTGCTATCTAGGCCTATGCCTATCTAGGTCACCTTGGAGGGGTCATCATCCTTCAACGGCGTCTTGTTCGTCTCTTCCTATGCCTTGAACTCCGGATTCGGCTTTGTCACCTCGTTCTTTGTCGTGGGCATCTCGGACAGATCTATGGTCTTCTTAATCTCCTGGAACTCCTGAGCGTGTAGCACGGCTTCAGCAAAGGTGCCATTTCCATCCTCGCACTCTCGCGCTTTCTTCGGGTCTCCCCTGATGGTGATCACGCTGTTGGGACCTGGAATTTTCATCATATTGTAAATGTAACACTGACGAGCCATAAAAGCCCAGTAAGCCAGATGTCCGATATAGCGTGGTACGTGCTCTTGAACGGGACCACTTCGACGGAAAGTGCTTCCATCCGATAGTTCTTTGGAGTTCCAAAGGTCACATCCAAAGTGATTTCTCCCATGGAATTTGCTTGTCTTCCTAGGACAACTCCGTGAAAGATCACAAAGCTGTAATTCAGCTGGGTCTCCGAGATCTTCATTCGGCGTAGCGTTTTGACATATAGAATGTTAATGCTGCTGCCACTGTCCATGAGAGTCTTGGAGAAACCATAGCCATCAATAAGTGGATTGACGACTAAGGCGTATTTTCCTCGCTTGTGCAACTTAGGCGGATGATCAGCACGGTCAAAGGTGATTACCACTTTTGACCAGTCCAAGAATTGGGGGACAGCTGAAATTGTTGCATTGAGCTCATGTAGAACTACTTTCTTGACCTTAGCTGGTTGAGATCCGAGGAAGGTGATGTAAGTGTTCTTCTTTGTTGGAAAGTTCTTCTTCCCTTCTAGCTTGGGATTTGAAGCATCAGCTTCCTCCATGTCGGAATCTTCCTTGGTCTCTTTATCCATTTCGAGATTCTTCTTTCCCTTCTTCCGCTTAGCCCTGTAGCCAGCAGTATCGTATTTCTTGATGTCCTCATTAAAACGACACTCGGTGTTTGTGTGAGACGAGCCCTCATTGGCATCTAAGTGATGCACACACGGATTATTGGCAATGTCGGCCCAAGAGTAGGTTTTGCCAGGTTGCTGGTATCCTCTACCTTGGACTCTTGATGTCCCATGACCGCGCCCATGGCCACCGCCGCGCCCTCCTCGTCCTCTAGACCCAAAAGTAGCAGTGACCACTACCATTTCTGTGTTGGGCTTTTCTTCCGAGGTGTTCTTGCGCTTCTGAGCTTGCTGCTTTGGTTGTTTTGCTGACTGTGGCACATCTAGGGCGTTAAGTAATCCATCTGCATCATCGTCAGCATCTGCATACTTGCTCGCTGTTTCTATCATTTCTCCCAAATCAGTTACTTTGTCACACTTCAAACATGACGCGGTAAACCAATTGGAAGTCCTGCAATGAAAGCTTCAATCGCAGTTTGGTCATTTACCCCTTCACAGGAGTTTTTAGTGTCGATCCATCATCCGAGATAATCTCGGCAAGATTCTCCAGCTTTCTGGGTGCAATGTTGTAGGTCTCCTACCGTACAGGGCCTTCGATATGTGCCTTCGAAATTCTGAAAGAACACGCTTTGCATGTCATACCAGTTGTGAATGGTGTTTTCCAGAAGTTCATTGAGCCATGAGCGTGCCGTCTTCCGCAACATGAGTGGGAGATATCGGGTCGCGACCAGGCTATTTCCGCCTTTAGAGATACAACAAGCTTGGAAAAAATCCTGGAGCCAAGTATCTGGCCGAGCTATACCGTCGTAGGCTTGAATGTGTCTTGAGATAGCAAATCCTTCCGGGAATTTTGTTGCTCTTATGCATGGTCCGAAGCATTTTGGGCCCACGTATATATCATCGTTTTCATAGCGCCACGCCTCTATGTTGGAGTTAATCATGTGCCTTGCGTCACTTGGGGACAGAGATCACCCTGAATGACGGTTATGGCTGCGGTGCCTTGGAGCCGGACTTCGGCTTCTGCCGCCACCTCCTCCGCCATGACGTCCTCCTTGGGCTCCTTGGGAGCCATTGTGATGGCTGCTTGGTGGAGAGGGTGGAGCAGCTGGATTGTTTCCGGCTGATCGCCGGCCTCCGTCTGGAGCATCATTATTCCGGTTCTGGGGAGGGTCTTCATTACGACGAGCCCCCTGCCAGCTTGACTCGGCACGGTGTCCATCGTTCCTTCGTCCGTCAGCCGGACGGCTTGTATGTCTAGGAGGTGGCATTCTTTGACGGTCCTCCTCCCGACGTTTCTCTTTGTCTTCTTTCCTGCGATCGTTCGACTCTCGCCGGGGAGGATTCTTCGGATATAGTGCAGCAATTGCCTCTTGCTCAGCAGCTGGGGTAACATTGCGCCAGTCACGTGTAGTTTTGTGATGCTGTCCTGAAGATCCGGTTCTTGAGTAGTTGTCTTCCCTACGGTCAAAACGGTGATGTTGTTCCAGAGCACGTTGGGGTCTTACATCATTCCAGGCCAGATCCGTGCGACATTGGTCGGACTGGGAGACCAGTTTTCGGCTTCCGGACTTCGCGGCCTTCTACTGCTCTAGGCCCTTCGTGAGTAGCTTAATGCCCAATCGGACCTGTTCTAGACCTGGATTATTTGCCAGGATGTCTCGAGCGACGGCAGTGTTCTACACTAGTGATGGGTACACCAGATCTCCCTTTTGGTCGAGCCGAGGCATCCCCGGATCTCCCTCAAAGAGAACCTTACGAACTTCTGGAAATTGATTGTCAGATGTATGTCGTTTCCGGTTCTTCTGATGGTGCAGAGAGATGAGCTTCTCCGCCTTGGCCATGCGTTTCTTTTCTTCCTTAATGTTCTTGGCTTCATCCAGGAGTACTTGGCGACGCGCTTCTAGGGCTTGGGACCTTTCGTCCAATTCCACAGCAGTTAGCTCCGTTGTAGTAGGGATAGGTGTGGTTAATGCAGCATCGATGAGTTTACACACACCTGCAGTGACCACGTGTCCATCCACCGATTCTTCTTTGTGCTCTTCTGGGATAAGTTCTCCATCCGAGTCTTCCTCATATTCCTCGGCAATCACCTCCTCTGCTGGAAGTTCTTTTGCCAGGGTCTTGTTCTTCTTCTTCGCCTTCTTTGTCATGCCTGTAGCAAAGACGGCTTTGGGTCTGCTCCCGGAGTCAAGCTCTAATCGATACTTTTGGACATCTAGAGCTCAGGGTTATCTCCGATATCCATGTCATCCTGCACTTTCGGAGAGTTTTCCCCCGGATCCTTCATCCATGGCTTCTCCTTCTTCTACAGCTTTGGAGTTGTACTCCTCTTCATACTCCATGGAGAACTTTCGGAAATCCGCCGACGTCATCGAGTCATCCGAGGATGCGGGTAAGTCGGTGTCTATTCCGATCGCCTCTAGCACTGAGTCGGTGTTGTCTACAGTATCGGCAGAGCCGGATCCGGATCCAATGTATCCGACAAAGTGTGATGTGTGGGTCCTGAGGTAGTTACGGCTTTCCTCATGTGCTTCCTCGAAGATCTTGATGGTTTCGAGAACCTCATCCACGCTTGCGTCTTGCATCATCATGCGCCTTAACGTGTGCCTCAGGAACGGTTGATCTGTTCTGGCGTTGGCAGAGCCGGAACCAAGGTGGTTGTTGCGATCCTCCTGGATTTCGACCTCAACGGGTGGATCGATATGGGATTTGGCCTTGCTAAGGAGATCCACTCCAGATTCGATTTGAACCGCAAGGTCTGCTTTAGGCTCAGATTTCTCCACTATCTCCACAATGGGTGCGGGCTGGGTGGGATTAGGGTTTTCTAAGATCCGGAACTCTGCTGCCTCCACGGACAAAGGGGACCCAGAAATTTCTTCTGCCTCTATCATCACCGTTGGGGTGGGTGGGATAGGTTCAGCGAATCCGATGTACACATCGATCTTGCCGAAACACATAATGGTGTAGGAGGTCACGGCCTCCCTAGCCGGAATCCAGGTCTCGTCGAGAACGATGAGAGGGACATCGCTGGCGTAGAGGATGCGACCGACAGCGATAGTCTCGCTGATTCCGATTATTGCAGATTCCGCTCGAAACGTAGATCCGAAGCTCACTTGCCCCACGGTGGGCGCCAACTGTCGTTGGATTGATGACAAGTACGCCATGAGGGGGTCCTCGAGGCATGTGGAAGAGAGGGGTGTGAGACGTACGGTGTTCCGGGAGGTGAGCACACAAGTTTACCCAAGTTCAAATCCGCCGGCTTTGGATGGATCCTACTCCTGCTAGTAATCCAATAATACGGCAGAGCCGGAATATGGGTTACAAGGGTTTCGCTTGTGTGAGTTGAGATTGTAGACTATTAAGGTATGTCCTAAAGGCTCTCCCTAGGTTGGCTTATATAGATATCCGGCCTAGGGTTTACAGGAGAGATCTATCCGGCTACGACTAAGAGTCGGTTACAGAGTACATCTTGAATTACAAGTAACACTATGGGCCTATGTCGGTAAGTCTTCTGGGCCTTCCTGTAGTCGGACTAGACTCTGTCTCTTCTTCTTGACTGGGCTGCCCATGAAGCAAAGCTCTAACCTGAAGTGGGCCACCCTGGTCAGTGAGGTATAGTGAGGATACCCGGAAAGTATATCCCCAACATGGATTGTATAGGGTTTAGGGGGTTTAGCAAATTTTCAATAATGCTCAGGCTTTATGCTTATACTCCTCAAATAGAATGGCGTTACCTAATTTATTGAAAGTATCTCAAATTTTGATATATAAGTGCATGATACCTGCTTGGTTAGGGTTTATGGGTTGAAGGTTTGGGGTTTTAGGGTTTATTAGGGTTTTAGGTTTTAGGGTTTGTTTAGGGTTTAGGGAATTTTTGATAATCCTCAAGATTTATGCTTATATTTGTCAAATAGAACTACGTTACCATTAACGAAAGGATATCAAAATTTGATTTATAAGTGCATGTTACGTGTTTGGTAAGGGTTTGGGTTTTTAGGAATGTTCAAGCATTATGCTTATATTCGTGGAATAGAATGGCATTACCGCAATTTAATGAAAGTATCTCAAATTTTGATCTATAAGTGCATGGTACCTGCTTGGTTAGGGTTTATGGGTCGAGGGTTTAGGATTGTACGGTTTAGTTTTATGGGTTGTTTCTGGTTTAGGGTTTAGCGAATTTTCTGTAATGCTCAAGATTTATGCTTATATTCATCTCATAGAATGGTGTTACCCGATTTAATGAAAGTATATCAAATTTTGATCTATGATTGCATGACACCTGCTTGGTTAGGGTTTTTGGCCTGAGGGTTTTAGGGTTTAGGGAATTTTTGATAATGCCTATGATTTATGCTTATATTCGTTACATAGAATGGCGTGACCCAATTTAACGAAAGTATCTCAAATTTTGATCTATAAGTGCATGCTACGTTCTTATTCAGATTTTGGGGTATATGGGTTTAGGGTTTGGGTTTTAGGTGTTTAGCTAGTGATTAGGGTTTCGGGAATTTTCAATAATTTTGAAGCTTTATGCTTATATTCGTGGAATATAATGGCGTTACCCAATTTAACGAAAGTATCTCAATTTTTGATCTATAAGTTCATGATACCTACTTGGGTAGGGTTTAGGGGTTCATATTTTATGGTTTAGGATTCTGTGAATTCTGAATAATATGTTTAGATTTTATGGTGTTACCGCAATTTTATGAAAGTATCTCAAAATTTGATCTACAAGTCGACGATACCCTGCTTGGTCATATTTTTTTGATAAATACAATTAAAGGTACCCAAGTACCAAAACAAGGGAGAAACACCAAGAGTTCTGTGAGATTTAGGAGCAGTTTGGTTGGGCTCTAATGTTGGCTTTTGATTTTTGGCTTATAAAGCGAGGAACGTGTTTTCTGGCTTTATTTTTTAGGTTTTACCTCTGACATAGTTGAATGATGGTATAACCCAAAAGCAAAAAATCTAAAGTGGCTGATAAAATAAACCTAAAAGCAATATATAAGCTTAACCAAACAACCCCTCAACTTCTTGATATGAATGCTAATAATGCAGCCTAATTTGGGACCTTTAGAAAGAAAAATCCAAATAAAATATATATAAATTGAAACAATGTCTTTCTTTCATAGAGTATTTTGTTATGTGCACTGCCTAGTTTCCATGAAAAAGTATGCTAAAATTTGACAACTTTTGAAGAAACCCGTTTCACGATGTGGCGTATCATCTATGAACATTCATGGCTTTCAAACGAGATGACCAAGTTCATGGCAATATGTTTGCCATAGTTTACGATAACATGTCCATATTCTAGAAAGAGGTGAAGCATGTTTGAATGGATGCACAGGATATTTTAATGGATGGGTGCTATGTTTAGGCGCCGTACCAAAATTTTGAGGTCGAAGCTTCTAGCATGCACTACTCCGGCGTGGGGCCTCTCAGATGTGCTATCACCATCTAGACCTACACGCCAGCGAGAGTTACTTTCCAACATTTCAACGAGTTTCTAGGCATTTACTAAAATTTTCGAACAATTTAAGGCTTTCAAGAAGATGACCATCATCCAAAAAAAGGTGACCAAGGTCATGGAAATAGTTTATGATGACGTGTTTGCCTTTGCTAGATCGGTGCATCTTGGCAAATCAACCAATATGTCTGTTTCCAAATTTGAAGTTTGTTTTCGAATTTCCAAGTAACAACAATATGTTTTGTTTTGGAGCAACTACAAAGATGATGGCTCAAAATGCAAACGCCCCCTTTTTTCACACAATGTATAATGCCCTTTCAAGCTTCCAGGCTAAATTTGTGCAATAAAATAAGTTTTGGGGCTGGATGTTTGAGTGGATGGGCGGGATGTTTCGGCACTCTGCCGAAATTTTGAAGTTGAAGCTTATAAGGTACGCTACTCCCACTTGGGATGTTGTCCCCGTCAGATAGACCCATAGGGCTATATGCTTTCCAGCATTTAATGACTTGATAGACATCTGCCAAAATTAATGAACATTAATTCAGGGCTTTCAAATAAGAGGAGCAGGGATAGAAGAGGAATTATGCATTCTAAAAAAAGATAAAGTATGTCTGAATGGATGCACAGGATATTTGAATGGATGTGTGCTATGTTTGGGCGCATTACCAAAAATTTGAGGTCAAAGCTTCAAACATACGCTGCTTCGACGTGGGGCCGCTCAGATGCATTGTTACACTTTAGACCCGCATGCCAATGAGAGTTGGTTTCCAACATTTAAATGAGTTTTTATGCATTTCCTAAAGTTATCAAACAATTCAAGGCTTTCAAAAAGATGACCATTGTCCAAAAAAGGTGACCAAGGTCATGGCCATAATTTATGATGACATGTCGCATTTGGTATATCTGTGCATCTTGGAAAATCAACCAATATGTCTTGTTCAAAATTTGAAGTTTACTTTCAAATTTCCAAATTTGGCCCTTTTTCGAAAAAAATTAGGGACGAAATTAAATACAAGTTGTAATGCTATGTGCATTAGTTTCCATGGTAAAACATAAACTTGTATTTTGAAAACTTTTGGATCAATTTTGATCCATGGGGTCTGGCAGGTGGGCCACGTATGTGGTGGTGCCCAAAGCAGGGTAGGTCAGAATTTCCAAAGTTATCCCTTCCCACCCCTTCACATTGTGTAATAACTTCCACCCTCCACCGCCTAGTCCTCACACCTTGCCCACAAAACAGACCTGCTCACGGCCGCTCCTCATCACCACTGTGCACGAAGAAGCTTTCCCTACGCGTCGGACTTCTTGAGACACACCGGTGGGCACGTCGATCCCACGATAGTCCTTCTATCTCTAGCTCGATCTGGTTGGCATTTTATTGCCCTTTCACCTGATCTGCCTCCTCAAATATGTAGTTTAATTTGTCCTCAATCTACATGGTCATAGTTTATTCTGTGCTCGATCTGTGTTCCTAAATACCTTCGGTGATTTTTGTTGTCAATATGTTTGCTGAAATGCATAGGCATATATAGTATTTGGACTCCATCTATATGTTTCCTGCTTTTCTTTTAATAATAACCAACCTTGTATGTCATAATTAAACGGATGGGTAGATTTTGGATAGATATTGCTCCATTAGGCAGCGCTAAACATATCACAATTTATGGGTTTTGTTAGAGCTCATTGTGACAACTCAAAAGTACAATGCCCCTGCCGGTTGTGTGTGAATCGTAGGGTGCTGCCTCAAAGTATAGTGGAATACCATATTTTTACATTTGGGATGCTAAGCACATATGTTAGATGGGTATTTCATGGTGAACCATATGATCCTCCATATGAACCAGGGGAAGCACATCTTTATCATCAAGATCAAGTAGGGGAAGAAGATGTTGATTAACTAGATCAACTGACAAAGGAAGCTCCTGAGCATCTAGATCAAGTTGGAGAAGGGAGAGGAGAGAAAAAGCGCAACCTGCATGAAACGGGTTTCATTTCTAGTACTACCGCTATGCCAGATGACAAGGTATATTTGTAGAACGAAAAATGTTCAGGTTGTGTGTCTTTGATGTTTCTCTATAAACATATATGTTAATCTACTAATCACAGAAGCAAACGATCAAAGAGGACTTTGATGGTAATGACGATGACCTGTTCATTGATGAGCCTACACTTGAGGTTGTGGATCGGGTACACCGCTTCTGGATGTATTTGATGCAGGGTTGCTGATCATCAGGGGTGTACTTTTGGTGCCGTCTAGGTAGTCTCATGACCACTAGCCTAGCTGCCAAACTCTTGGGGTGTAGATTTATCCCATGATTGGTTAGCTATTGTCATAGTTCTGTAATATGGAGCTACCATATGATTTCTAGGCCTTTGTTAGCAGAACTGTAATTGGAAACTATTACGTATATTAGTATATATATATGTGTGTATGTGTGTTTGTGTTTGTTTCTAAGTATGAAATCTGAGCTTATGCTTTTATCGGTTCCTAAACGGTTTTTAAGGCCCCAGCGCTGGTGCCCTATGCTGCTAGCCCTTCCCTTCCCTCAATGATTCGTGAGCCGAATCAGCAAAAGGATATACTGTATAAGTTGGGATCAATTTGATTCGAAGAGGGGCGATTTTCTCGGTCCTTGGAAGGAGTACCAAGGGAAGGAGGAGGTTGGCTCGATCAATTATCTCACCCCCTTATGTGGGACCCGCTTTAACTGACCCCTGACGTGGGTCCCACTTGAAACCACTGTAGGCCCCACGTGATAGCTAGGATCAAAAATTCGGGAATCTCTCCCAACAAAATGTTATCGCCACTACCACTTAAAAATACTTACACTAGAAAAAGTGTACTGCCCAACCCTACTACTACTAGTACTACTACTCCCCTGCCCATGCCTTTCTACCGACGAAAAGACAAGAAACCACCACTAGCTAGCTCCCATCCAGCAAGCAACTATTGGAACTGGTGCATCCTCCGATTGGGGAGTTCTTGCTGAAATAGGTGGGTGTATTTGCTCACCTCAAATCCATATTTGTTTAATTTGCTTCCGATTGGGCCATTGGGGTAATATTACTAGTAGTAGTAGTATTCGCTATGCTTTGATTGTGGAGTTCTTGCTTATTGCTCACCTTGTAATCACCTAATCATGATATTTTCCCTCTGCTCTGATCGATTGGGTCATTTGGGTGGGGGTGGGGGGTTTGGGTGTTTGGGGGGTACTGATTTCGTATGGATTCAGGATCTAGGCATGGTCACCGTTGTTTTGATTGGGTTATTTGGTCGGGTTCGATTTCGGTGTTCTTCACTTCTATTACTTTTAGTTGCTACTCGTAATGTGCAGCGGATTTTACATCAGATTCTATATGGAGAACTATGGGTCAGTGGCACGCACGGCCACTATGGACAAGGATGGTCCCGTCAGTTCCCTTAAAAGTTGCCTCAAAAAGGTAATGTAGAAGTATATTCATTGTGCTCTTCCATTGTTTCCAATGCTAAAAGTGGTTGGCTGCACCTGGATGTATCCCTGTGCTAAAACTTGTCTCTATCTCCATCATGTTTTTGTGGAAGTCTCTGTGACACCATATCTTCTTTATTTACTGTAGAGTTGTGGTACATACCTGCGAATGTGCGGTGCTCCAGGTGCGGCAAACAGGATGGTACCCCACATGCCGCAGGATCCGGCCAGTACCACTACTCACAAAACAAGCGCCATGCCACTAACCAGCTGGGAGGGCCCACCTTAAAGAGAAAGGTATTTTTTCTTAATACCCTTATTACCATGGTGCAGTCTGATTTAATTATTACCTGCTTAGTGTCATGCATGCTTATCAGATGTTCAGAAACATATGTGTGATTTTATTAATTCTGCCACTATGTTTATGTGAATCCAGATCTGGATCTGTCTGACAGTCTCATACAGTCAGTATATGACTACTATGTACTGTATTGAACTGTTGAGCTCTGTTGCTATTTATGCAGATTGAAGGTGTTGATGTGGAGGTTGAGGCTGTTGTAGAGGCTAGTAGATTGTTGATGCCCGCACCAAAAGCAGACATCGTCTGCACAACGAGGAAGCGCCAATACAATACCCAGGTGGGCAGTACCTCTCTAAGAAGTGGGTATAATTTGGAAATCGACAATTTCACATGTTATGATTTTCCGTGTTATTGTTATCATCTAGTACTATATCTTTACACTCATTATAAGTTCACAAAAATCAAATTTGTTTGCTTTACAGACAATGGTTTTATCTTATATTATTAGATTTACTTGCTCTTAACATAATTTAACCTTTCCACTTAATTTCAATCAGTAGCACGCACCAGCTTCTCAACCCTTTCTGCTACCGTCCTCTTGTCAAGCTTGTGGATTGAAAGGGGGGCATGTATGCCCTTCAAAAGGCAGAGGGAAGAAAATGGTACATGGCCACCCTTCGCAAAGGGTACCCATGGTATCTGGTATGGATTCCAAGTGGTTTAGACCAACTTGATGTAAGATCTTGTATCTCGCTTTTTGTTGTGGTCGCCTTACTTCTCTATCAATTTTGTCATGAAGGTTGTCCCTTGTGTCACTCTCCCCATTATAAACAAGATGTTCGAAAATGATAAGTTTCTAACTCTATATAGCCAGGACCCTAAAGGCATGCGGCAACTATATGATGTGGATGTCTTCCAAACGATGGCCACCACCTTTTTGGGTGGCCGAGGTTGGTCCAAGTATGTCCGTGAGAATGGTCTGAAGTAGGGGGCGAGGTAACATTCGATTTTAGCAAGCCTAGGCAGATACTTGCACGTCGTCGTACACCTGTTGACCTAAGGACCAAGAACAGAGGTAGTAATAATTAATTTGCTTCTGTACTCATCACAATGTCTAATGATTTCTTGCGAATAACTATTCTGCACCATTGTATTTACTCATCATATGACATTGACCACTTCTGTAGTCTGCTTCCCCTTATGTACCACCTAGAAGGGTGCCAGCATCAAGCTGCTGGCACCGGCACCGGCCCTAGTTCCTACAACGGCACCTGTTGACCTTAGTAGGAGAATGAATAGAGTTAGTAACTTAATTCGCTTGTATACTCTCATCTCTGTCTAGGAGTAACTGTTGTATAAGAAACCATTTTTCTTGTAAACATCTCATATGCCTCTCTAACCACTCCTGTAGTCCCCTTACCTACCCCGCAGAATGTAACCAACAGCAAGCTACTGGCACCTACACCGGCACTGGACCTAGTTTCTGCTCCAGCACCTGTTGACCTAAGGAGAAACAATGGTGATAGTAACTTAATTTTCTTGTGAGTAGCTGTTTGTTATGACCTTGGATCGATAAATATCCTAAGCCCATGTGATTAACATGCTAGTCCCTAGATCATTAGCTAGCACTCACAGTGGATGAAATATCATGTAAAACACCAGTCTTTTATTACATGAATCGAATAATCCAGAGTTTACATTATTACAACAGAAGCGAAATAGTACAACTTGGAGTCCCATATCAATGCCACAGGCAGGTTGAGTGAAGACCCGTGATCCCTACACACCTTTCAATCTTCGGATTCTGCACATAGAACGTGCATCCAACAAGTTGGGTCAATACATTGAATGTATTGGCAAATTACAACAAGGAAAGAATAAGACTAACTCTACATGCAAGGCTTGGAGTAGGCTTTGGGGTTCATTTTGTTGGAGATATGCCCAAGAGGCAATAATAAAAGTGGTTATTATTATATCTTTGTGTTTATGATGAATGTTTACATCCCATGCTATAATTGTATTATAAGGAAACACTAATACATGTGTGTTTTGTAAACATAAAAGAGTCCCTAGTAAGCCTCTTGTGGAACTAGCTTGTTGATTAAATAATGATCATGGTTTCCTGATCATGGACATTGGATGTCATTAATAACAAGGTTATATCATTAGGAGAATGATGTAAAGGACACACACCCATAGTAAGCGTAGCATAAGATCAAGTCATTAAGTTCGTATTGTTGTAAGCTTTCAAATGCATAGTAACCTAATCCTTCGACCATGAGGTTATGTTAATCACCATCACCGGATGGGTACTTTGATGACATCAAACACCGCTTCGTAACTGGGTGGTTATAAAGGTGTCATTGGGTATTTTGAAAGTATGTGTTGAAGCGCATGGACCAAGATTGGGATTTGTCCATCCATATGACGGATAGATATGCTCTGGGCCCTCTCGGTGGAATATCATCTAGTTAGCTTGCAAGCATGTGACTTGGTCACAAGGGATGACATAACATGGAACGAGTAAAGAGTACTTATCGATGTGAGGTAGAACTAGGTATGGAGATACCGACGATCAAACCTCGGATAAGTAGAATATCGCGTGACAAAGGGAATTGGTTTCGTATGTTAATGGTTCTATCGATCACGAAGTCATCGTTGAGTATGTGGGAGCCGTTATGGATCTCTAGATCCCGCTGATGGTTATTGATCGGAGAGGTGTCTTCATCATGTCTGCATATTCATGAACCGTAGGGTGACACACTTAAGGTTCGAAGTTGTTTTTAAGTAGATATGGAATATGCGTTGGAGACCGAATGTTGTTCGGAGTCTCGGATTGGATCCGGGACATCACGAGGAGATCCGGAATGGTACGGAGAATAAGATTCATATATTGGGGATCATTTTCTAAGTTAGGAAATGTTCCGGAGTGTTTGTATGGAGATTCTAGAAGGTTCCGGAATGTTCTGGAAGGTTCTAGAAGAGTTCTTGGTGTTTGCTTGAAAACCAAGAAAGGGTCAAGGAAACCTTGTGGGGGCTAGACATGGATTCGAGGGGGAGGAGGACTCCTCCCCCCCTTCCCAACCCGCCGGCCAAGGAGGGGAGTCCTACTAGGACTCCCCCTCCCATGGCGCGCCTCCCTCCTTTAAATAGAGGGGAAGGGGCGCCCCCTCCTAGACCTCTCTCATAACAAGCCCTAGACGCCGCCTCTCTCCTCTTCCTTCGCTCTGCTCCGACTTAGGCGAAGCCCTGCAGCATTCTCTCCTCCACCACCACCACCACACCGTCGTGCTGCTGGGATTTCGTGGAGAAGATCTACTACCTCTGCTTTCATTTGGGCAGGAGAGGAAGGTCCGCCGACTACTGCACGTGCCGATGTATGCTGAGCGCTGCCGGAAGGATCGTCCACACGATCTTGAGATCGGCAAGTGATCTACTACATCAACCCCGAGATCTAATCTCGTAACGCTTTCGGTTCTACGAGGGTTAGTACAGATCTATCTCGTTGCTCATGTCTAATAGATTAAATCTTGGCATTTATCTAGATTAGATCTGGGTTTTGTTTGTTCTTGCAGTAGAAAATTTTTGTTTTCCATGCTACGAACCCATCACATTTGCATTAATCCAATTTTCTCTAAGTAAGAAGAAAAGATGGAGAGCTTTACCCTACTTTGTAAACATTGTTTAAGTAGTATAGGGTTGAGTGGAACACGCAGATATTACGCACCGAGTGTCCAA
Organism: Avena insularis; assembly: GCA_023614405.1. Classification (NCBI taxonomy): domain Eukaryota; kingdom Viridiplantae; phylum Streptophyta; class Magnoliopsida; order Poales; family Poaceae; genus Avena; species Avena insularis. The sequence goes on from CM042696.1 coordinate 407,322,512, forward strand.
TCAACCTAGCACTTGGATATTATGAACCAAGTCCTCAAAATCCCACCCATTGGCAATATTACGCATGCCATGGGGTTTTAGAAAACTTTAAGTTTGGAAAGAGAGAGGAACATCCTTCAGTGGCTCCATCCTTCAAATGCTCAAAGCGTTCTTTTCCGTGAACTCGACTGATCGATCGGGTTGCAATACTCTCAAGAGTTTGTGCACTTTACCTACAATCCACAATCAAGTCCTTTTACAGACAAGACCATGGCGAGGCTTTCCCTTAGTAGCCCCTCTACCAGCTGGATCCAACCGTGCCAAGAACCTCCAAATGATGGTTCCCCGGTGAGGTTTCCCACTAAGTACAGGGCGAAGACATAGCCCATATGTATTATGGTTGCACTGGAAGCTTGTAAATTATGAAACATGGAAGACTTCTTTGATTCCTGGGCGGCCGTCCTCCACCAAATTCCACTCATTGACCTGACAACCATTCCGCCCAGAAGAAAACTTAGTTTTATTTTAAAGGAGGTTTTGAGAGGAAAAGGTTTGCTCGAGAGAGCTTTATACTTCGAAAATTTTCAAACTTTCGAACCCCCCAATGATACTTTATATATATAGCATAGCAAGCAGTACTTAGCAAAAACAGGGATAACCTACTAGGAAGGAAAATCCTAAGTATATAACTATCATGGCACACTACAAAAATCATCGCACTTGCAAAATATTTCCAAGTAGATCTACCAAAACAATCCTACACATGCATACTACTATTTTGAAGAGCAAAACATGCATAGTATTCAAAACTGGGACAATATATGAACAAGAGGTGTAACTTGCCTTATGTTTGTATTATGAATGATGATTGTATTCCTCCATAGCAACCTCACTCTCCGAACAATCTAACACGGGAATAAAGTAATTCCAATCAAAACAATTCCAAACATAGCAACAATACAAACATACAACAAAACAATGGCGATCATATGCATGCATGACGATTTAATATGTATCAATGGTTGTATTTAGTACTCTGAACATTATTATAACACATGATGCATATGAAAAGGCATTTAATGCATAAAAAATTTATTAACAAACTATATTGATTTAAATAGGGCTTTAACTCACTTTAAATCAAACTGATGTTTTCATAATATTAAATTGTGAATTAAATATCAATGGATGGGTAATTCAATTTATTGCCAGTAGCAATTGGAATCACGCAAAAAGGATATATAAATCTTTTCTATGATTTAATTACTATAATAATAAAAATTTAGGCTTTTTGTAAGATCATATGATAAAATAGTGCCTAATAATTCTGTGTATATTTTTTATGGATAGACACAATCAAAACAAAATCGGAGAAATTTATTTCACTAAATTTGGATTCCTAGAAAAAAAATTATGAACTAAACAGCAATTAAAGTAGTTTAAATTACCTAAAAATAAAACTTCGACAAAAGTCAGATCTAAACCCAGATTCATGTTGGGCATAAAATTATGAATCTATTGATATAATATTTGTATTTTTCGGAGTTGTAATTATTTTTCTACAATTTAAATAGTATAAAAAGACTATTTAACCAATTAAATAAATACAGAAAAACTATTCATCAAAAAATAGATCTGATCATCAATATCATTCTACACTAAATTAGCTTTCCAATGGTATATTATATGCTAAGTTTGGACCTATAAATCTTTTTATATGAGTTTTTACAAAATCTACCTATTTTCTGTCTATTTAAAATTAAAGAAAACCAATTGCTGACTAAGCACGCTGACTGGGCTTCGATCACTGACCTGGCGCTGAAGCGATGAGCTAACGAGGAGGGACAAGTGGCGTGCGCTGACTGGTGGATACCCCTTCGTGGGATCGATCTATCTGGACCGCCAGATGGGAATCAAACTGCCTAGATCCAAAGCTTCATGGCCTCGCCGGAGATGACTTCACCAGCGGTGGTGGATGATCTGGTGGCGGCGGTTCTGATGGTCCCCAATGGCTATGGAGAGTGTGACAAGGTGAGGAGTGGCATGGAATTACTCCTGCAGCCTTGAAGTTGTGCTTCGTTTCCCTAAACGGTGGCACAGTTATGCTGGTCCTCGCGGCTTTCGACGAGGTTCCAATGGCTCCGGTGAGCAATTGAAGGGGGTGGTGGCTAGAATTCATGGGGAAAATATCAGGGTGGCATGGTATGATGAGGGGTACAAGATTGAGGGAAATAGAGAGGTTGGGGAGCTCCGAAACATCATCTATCGCGACCTCCTGAAGCTTCGGCAATGGGCGGCTCCGGTGAGATATATTCGAGCTCGAACTGTGCCTAGGGTTTGCGATTTTTAGCAAAAACATGCAGGGATCGGTTCGGGAGTATTTATGGGAGGACTTCGTGGCGTAGGGGTTACAGAATCGGCCGAATTTGGTTGCGATTTTCTTGGAATCTGCTAGTCCAGTAGAGTCTGTGAAGAACACGAACAAAGAGGGCATAGGTCGGGGATGACAGGTGGGGCCGAGGTGTCACCGGGGCGAGGGGGTAGCGGGCTGGGGGCTGGCGGTGCTTGCTGGGCAGGCCCATGTGGCTATGCGTTGCGCGCGAGCGTGGGTGGGCGGTAGCTAAGCGTGAGGCCAGGTGGGCTGTGCCGCAAGCTAGGGGCGGGGTAGGTTTAGTTTTTTTCTTTTTCTTTTTCTTTTTCCATTTTCCATTTACTTCTTTCTCATATATCTTTTTCATTTAAACTCCAAATGAGTTCAAACTTGTTGCTAAAATTTTCTAAATTCAAGTAGATCATTTTAGGATAGTGTTTAGCAAAGTTTGTTGTCTTAGAAATAATGGTTTCAATAAAGCTTATTTAATTCCCTTTAGGAATAAAGTGGCACATAGAATTTAGGGTTTTTAGTTCATTATTTCGATTTGAAAATTGTGCATGATGCCATGATGCAATGCATCAGAAAGTTTTTGGATTTATATAAAAACTTCCAACATAATTAGACAATCCTGCTAATCCATTATCTTTTTTGTGACTTAGGAAAGTTTGAACAATCCTAAAATGTTTCTTTTCAATCAAATTTCAACAAGGTCACACAACTCAATCAACTTATTTAATTATTTTAACATTCCAAAATTTAGGAAATTTTTGGGATGTTACAGACTACCACCCTTAAAAGGAATCTCGTCCTCGAGATTCGAGAAGGCTAGAGGGAAATAGGTTCGGGCAACACTAGGGTGCTGCCACCCTTAAAAGATTGTATTTGTTGGGTTCTCCAAGTGGGTCCATTATTTGTTGTTGATATGTAAGCTTCATTCACACTAACATGATTCACCGTAGGATAATGGACGGATTGGGCTTCTTGTCACTGCCGCCTTACTACCATTACCATAGCATTTGCTTGAGCCAGTTTGGGGAAGATGGCCATTCCTTTCATATGTCGTGTATCGTGAAGTGATGACTTTGGGTGTGGTGTCTAGAGTATTGGCTCTATCTCTCACCCTTGTTGTAGACCTTATGTTCTCTAAGAGCTTCATGAGGCCTTGGGGCATTCTGTCTCTGACTTGCTGATTCACTTGTTGTACCATTGGATAGAGGTGACATTGGGAGGGGTTGTGGTTGGTTCCTTCACACAAGAAGCATGTAACTTGAGAGGTGGGGCATTCTTCAGATGGGTGACTTGCTTCACAGTGGGGGAACTGATCACGATGCTCCTTGGAGGTATGGTCCATTTGTCGAGTTATCCGAGGTTTAGAGTGGGAATGAATGGATTGTAAAAGAAGAAGAAGATGAATAACCCATACAAGCAACTATAGTTTTGGAAAAAATAGGTTCTATTTTCTATTGTAACAAACCATAAAAGAAAGTAAACAATTCATCGCATATATATTATAGCGAAATATATCCGGATTTGGTTCCTAGTAGGTTACTCGGAATCTTCATGATCTTCATAATCTTAAAACTTTCGAGGTCTTCAGTTAAAGTCTTCGGTACTTGTAGCTTTGAATACTTCAATTCTTATAGCTTTGGTCTTGGAACATCTTTTGTGGAGGTCTTCAAGTCCTGACTTGTGCGAAACATTGAGATCTTCTTCTTTGGAAAGGCAGTCTTGAGAGAAGCTTCTTCTTGAAGTGCATAATGGTCATTTCTAATGTTGAAAAGAAGAGACTTAAGAAATTTTAAAACTCTAGAGATAGATGATGAGAAGTATGAGATTTTTTTGAAATAACTTAGAAAATATTACTCCTAAGGCTTATTCGATGCTAGGGTCACGATCTATAGTCAACTTATGCTCTGAAACCATCTTTTACGACCTTGGATCGATAAAGATCCTAATTCCCTGTGATTAACTTGCTAGTCCCTAGATCATTAGCTAGCACACACACTACATGAAATATCATGTAAAACACCAGTCTTTTATTACATGAATCAAACAATCCAGAGTTTACATTATTACAACAGAAGCGAAATAGTACAACTTGGAGTCCCATCAATGCCACAAAACGGTTGACTGAAGACCCATGATCCCTATGCACATTTCAATCTTCGGATTCTGCACATAAAACGTGCAGCCAACAAGTTGGGTCAATACTTTGAATGTATTGGCAAATTACACCAAGGAAAGAATAAGACTAACTCTACATGCAAGGCTAGGAGTAGGCTTTGGGGTTCATTTGCATTAAGAAAAATTTCTCTAAGTAAGAAGAAAAGAGGGAGAGATTTACCCTACTTTGTGAACATTGTTTAAGTAGTATAGGGTTGAGTGGAACACGTGGATATTACGCACCGAGTGTCCAATCAACCTAGCACTTAGATATTTTGCACCAAGTCCCCAAAATCCCACCCATTGGTGATATTATGCATGCCATGGGGCTTTAGAAAACTTTAAGTTTGGAAAGAGAGAGGAAGATCCTGGAGAGGGTCCCTCCTTCAGATGCTCAAAGGGTTTTTTCCGTGAACTCGGCAAATCGATCAGGTTGCAATACTCTCGAGAGTTTGTGCACTTTACCCACAATCCACGATCAAATCCTTTTACAAACAAGACCATGGCGAGGCTTTTCCTTAGTAGCCCCTCTACTAGATGGATCCAACCATGCCAAGAACCTCCAAATGTTGGTACCCCGGTGAGGTTTCCCACTAAGTACTAGGCCAAGACAGAGCCCATATGTATTTGGTTGCACTGGAAGCTTCTGAATTCTGAAACATGGCAGACTTCTTTGATTCTTAGGCGGCCGTCCTCCACCAAATTCCACTCATTGACCTGACAACCATTCTGCCCAGAAGAAAACTTAGTTTTATTTTGAAGGGGGTTTTAAAAGGAAAAGGTTCGCTCGAGAGAGCTTTATACTTAGAAAATTTTCAACCCCCCCCAAACGATACTTTATATATATAGCATAGCAAGCAGTACTTAGAAAAAACAGGGATAACCTACTAGGAAGGAAAATCCTAAGTATATAACTATCATGGCACACTAAAAAATCATCACACTTGCAAAATATTTCCAAGTAGATCTACCAAAACAATCCTACACATGCATACTACTATTTTGAAGAGCGAAACATCCATAGTATTGGACAATATATGAACAAGAGGTGTAACTTGCCTTATGTTTGTATTATGAGTTATGATTGTATTCCTCCATAGCAACCTCACTCTTCGAACAATCTAACGCGGGAATAAAGTAATTCCAATCAAAACAATTGCAAACATAGCAACAATACCAACATACAACAAAACAATGGCAATCATATGCATGTATGATGATTTAATATGTAGCAATGGTTGTATTTAGTATTCTGAACATTATTATAACACATGATGCATATGAAAAGGCATTTAATGCATAAAACAATTTATTAATAAACTATATTGATTTAAATAGGGGTTTAACTCACTTTAACTCAAATTCTTATTTTTTTCATAATGTTAAATTGTAAATTAAATACCAATGAATGGATAATTGAATTTAGAGCCAGTAGCAATTGGAATCACGCAAAAAGGATCTGTAAATCTTTTTCTATGATTTAATTACTATAATAATACAAATTTAGGCTTTCTGCAAGAGCATTTGATAAAACAGTGCCTAATAATTTTGTGTATATTTTTTATGGATAGACATGATCAAAACAAAATCGGAGAAATTTATTTCACTAAATTTGGATTCCTAGATATTTTTCTATGAACTAAAAAGCAATTAAAGTAGTATAAATTACCAAAAAATAAAACTTCGACAAAAGTCAGATCTAAACCCAGATTCATATTGGGCAAAAAATTATGAATCTATGGATATAATATTTGTATTTTTCGGAGTTGTTATTATTTTTCTACAATTTAAATAGTATAAAAGACTATTTAACCAATTAAATAAATACAGAAAAACTATACCTTGAAAAATAGATTTGATCACGGAATAGCATTCTACACTAAATTATCTTTCCAATTGTATATTATATACTAATTTTGGACCTATAAATCCTTTTATATGAGTTTTTACAAGATCTGCCTATTTTCTATCTATTTAAAATTAAAGAAAACCAATTGCTGACTAAGCCCGCTGACTGGGCTTCGATCACTGACATGGCGCTGATGCGATGTGTTGTCGAGGAGGGACAAGTGGCGTGCGCTGAATGGTGGATACCCCTTTGCGGGATCAATCTATCTGGACCGCCAGATGGGAATCCAACCTCCTAGACTGAAACCTTCATGGCCTCACCGGAGATGACGTCACCAGCGGTGGCAGACGATCTGGTGGCAACGATGGCGGCGGTTCTGATGGTCCCCGGCGGCTACGGATAGTGCAACGAGTTGAGGCATGGCAAGAATATAACTCTTGTGGCCTTGAAGTCATGCTTCGTTTCCCAGAATGGTGGCACAGCTCCGCTGGTCCTCGCGGCTTCCGGCGAGGTTCAAATGGCTCCAGCGAGCAATTGAATGGGGTGGCGGCTACAATTCATGGGGAAAAATTTCAGGGCGGCATGGTATGATGAGGGGTACAAGATTGAGGGAAATATAGAGGTTGGGGACCTCCGAAACATCATCTATCATGACCACCTGAAGCCTCGGCGACGGGCGGCTCCGGTGAGATCTATTCGAGCTCGAACTGTGCCTAGGGTTTTCGATTTTTAGCGAAAACAAGTAGGGATTGGTTCGGGAGTATTTATGGGGAGACTTCGTGGCATAGGGGTTACAGAATCGGCCGAATTCGGTTGCGATTTTCTTGGAATATGCTGGTCCGGTAGAGTCTGTGAAGAACACGAACAAAGAGGGCTTAGGTCAGGTGGGGCCGTGGTGTCAGCGGCGTAAGGGGGTAGCGGCCTGGTGGCTAGCGGTGCTTGCTGGGCAGGCCCATGCGGCTATGCACTGCCTGCGAGCGTGGATGGGCGGTAGCTAAGCTTGGGGCTAGGTGGGCTCGGCCGCAAGCTTGGGGCGGGGTAGGTTTAGTTTTTTTTCTTTTTCCATTTTCCACTTACTTCTTTCTCACATATCTTTTTCATTTGAACTCCAAATAAGTTCAAACTTGTTGCTAAAATTTTCTAAATTCAAGTATATCATTTTAGGCTAGTGTTTAGCAAAGTTTTTTGTCTTAGAAATAATGGTTTCAATAAAGCCTATTTAATTCCCTTTAGGAATAAAGTGGCACATAGAATTTAGGGTTTTTAGTTCATTATTTCGATTTGAAAATTGTGCATGATTTCATGATGCAATGCATCAGAAAGTTTTTGGATTTATACAAAAACTTCCAACATAATTGGACAATCATGCTAATCCATTTTCTTTTTTTGTCACTTAGGAAAGTTTGAACAATCCTAAAATGTTTCTTTTCAATCAAATTTCAACAAGGTCACACAACTCAATCAACTTATTTAATTATTTTAACATTCCAAAATTTAGGAAATTTTTGGTATGTTACACTGTTGTATAAGAGACCATTTTTCTTGTACACATCTCATCTGCCTCTACCATCTCTGCAGTCATATTAGCTACCACTCAGAAGGAATATAGCATCAAGGTGCTGGCGCCGGCACCGGTTTTGGGCCTTCTAGCTCCTACATCGGACCCTCTACAATTAGTGGCACCATCTCCTGCACCAGCACCAGCTACAGCACCCGCCCCAGCACAGGCACCGACACTAGCTCCTTCATCACCCCGGGCAGTGCCTTCTCAGAGCATATCCTACACTTGTGTCATTACAAGGTCACACCAGATTATGTTTGTGAGTATATGGCATCAGATAAACTACTCTGAATGTCTTCCCAAGTTTCATATGATTCAGTGCACTACTCTTAGTAATTATGCGTCTATCTCTTGCTTTGACTCAGAAATTTCCTAAGAGTGCCACAAAGCAACTCTAGGCCAGATGAATGGGCACAATACTCTTCACGATGCAAGCGAAGGACTGCAGATCGAGGGACACTATGCCATTAACTTGACTGATGGGCGCTTGGCAGCTACTTCTAGGTGGATCAAGTTCCGGAAAGCAGCCAAACTTACCATTGGATGAAAGGTCAAGGTCGTAGTATCTAGCTACCCTAAATGCCGCATGCAGTTCATGAACTTCCTAGCTGTCTAGCTCTTTGGTCGCATGCTATTAGTAATTAATTATGTGGTTGTCTTATCTCCACTGATCATATATGGGTGGTAAAACTGTGATAACCTTTTGCTGGATTGGAGCTATGAGTAGTACGTACTAGTATGGTATATCTATATCTATATGATGGTTCCCTATATTTCCAAATATTATGACAATGGTTGTTTTCTAGTGATCGAGTGTGTTCGGATAAAAGGGAAAACTGATCATGTGACATGGTTTTTAGAGCTAAAACAAGAACTTGCTCTCTCTGTACTGCTATTGAATTTCAGTGTTTGTATTGCCAAATCAGTCACTTTGAAATACTTATGAATTGGTCAAGTGCTGATGAATATGAACTAGGAATCTGTCGATATTTTTATGTATTATTATTCTATACTCAATCTTTTAGATGCTACTGAATTTGTTAAAAGTTCTGTCGTTGCTTCTGGCTTCTTGCTCTAGAGCTTATTATTCGGAACCATTGGATGTGTTTTGGATAGAGATTAGAGGGTAAAGATATACATCGTGATTTCACCAAGTGAAGTCATTGGATACCAGCCATGTTTTGGCGCGTGTGGTGTGTGTTCTTTAGATATTTTTACATGAATATCTGTCAAAGGAATTATCCCTTTTTTTCCTCCCTCAGTGAGGCCTGTGTTTGAATCAAATTTAAGATAGGAGACCATTGACCATAATCCAAAAACTTTTAATTTGGCCTTTTGGGCATTGCCCCCTATATCTAAAAAAACTCTGCATACCCATGTTTTTAAGAAACTAATCCATTATGTGGCTTTTTGTAAATTGAGGTTCCAGTAGCACTTCCCTTTTATTTTAAGAGAGATAAACATGGACACACAAAATATTTTTAAGAAGACTAATACATAAGTTATAGGTACTATAAAGCTTTGAATCTTAATTTTTGTCCGATTTCTTTTGCGTAGTGGCAACGCATACGGTTTATATTTGTTGAGGTTTTGAGGTTGAATCATGTGTTCTTAACATATATTTATGTGGGTTTACTTTTTTTCATATAGCAATAATGTTTTCGGAGAGGCTAACATCATGGACCCACTAGCATGTAGCGTCCCTCGAGTTTAATGGGTGGGTTTGAAAAAAAGAAGTTAAGTACTTGTATAGAGAGGCTGGCATCAGGGACCCACAAGCCAGAACATACTAGGTAGACTGACATGCATAAGCCAGAACATACTAGGGAGGCTAACATGTGGGCCCAGCAGCAAGACCACAAGCGATTGTGACATCGAGCAATGTATCCAAGGTCAAAACAGCAGACGCGGCAGAAAAAAAGTCCATCATACACACGTTTCATTTATAGAGACACTGACATGTTGGACCCAGTAGCGAGACCTTATACAGGTGCTGCATCGAGCAACATTGCCAAGTTCGAAACAGGGAGGTGCGAGCGAGGAAAAAGTCCAGCATGGACACTTTTCTTCTAATGAGAGGGACATGGGGACTGTTTTTATTTTTGAGAAAGATATGGTGGACTGCTGAGCATAACCCAGAGAAATTTGAGAAAGGAGCCCATGGCGCATAACCTATGTAGTATAGCCTATGTAGAGCAGCCCATGTAGATAGGCAAACTAGTTTTAATTCGGCCTTTTGGGCATTGCCCCCCACCTCTCAAAATAAAAAAACTCTGCCTACCCATGTTTTAAACTGCTTCATTATGTGGCATTTTATAAATTGAGATGCCTGAGCGCTACCATTTTATATTTTAATAAAACAGATAAACATTAACACACAAAATATTTTTTAGAAGACTGATATATAAGTTGTAGTACTAATACATGTTTAATGATTTAATTTCTATAAATATATTTGGTGTAGTGCCAAAGCACTCAGTTTACGTAAATGTGATTTGATTTGAAGGTCTTTAGTTCGAATCCCCTGTGTACATATTTATATATATCTTGGGTTTACATTTTTTTGAGAAAGGGTTTACATTTTAATATTGCATAATGGAAAGGCTGACATCATAGATCCATCAGCCTGTAGCATCCCTCGAGTTTAATGGTCGGGTTTAAAAAAAATGTTAAATACTTGTACAGAGAGGCTGTCATCGGGGACCCACCCGGGAGAACATACAAAGCTGCATCAGGGACCCACAAGCCAGAACATACCAGAGAGGCTAATATGGGGCCCTCAGCAGCAAGACCATACACGATTGCCGCATCAAGCAATGTTGCCAAGGTCAAAACAGCGGACACGGCTGAAAAAAGTCCATCATGCGTAGGTTTCATTTATAGAAAGACCAACATGTGGGACCCAGTAGCGCAGCCTTATACAGGTGCTTCCTCGAGAAACGTTGCCAAGTTCAAAGCAGGGAGGCGCAAGCGAGAAAAAACTCTAGCATGCACACATTTCTTCTAATGAGAGGATCACATGGGGGACCCAGTAGCCTGAAAAACGGCTGATGCATTGAGCAATGCTATCAAGTTCAAAACACGGAGGCACGACCGAGGGTAAAAATTCCATCATACACACGTTTCTTCTAATGAGTGGATGACATGTCGGGCGTAGCAGCGTGATTAAACGGTAGATGCAACGAGCATCTCTATCAAGTTCAGAACACGGAGACGCGGTCGAGGGAAAAAATTCTATCATACACATGTTTATTCGAATGAGAGGATGACATGTGGGGTCCAGGAGTTTGATTAAACGGTAGATACATCGAGCAGCGCTATCAAGTTTGGAACAGGGTAGCGCGAGCAAAGAAAAAATTCTATCATACACACGATTCTTATAATGTGAGGCTAACATGGGGGACCTAGCAGTGTGACTAAACGGCAGATAGGTCGAGCAACATTATCGAGTTGAAATCAAGGAGGCAATAGCCAAGGAAAAAATTCCATCATTCAAACATTTCTCCTAATGAGAGAATGACATGTGGGACCTAGCAGCCTGATTAAACGGCAGATGCATCGATCAATGCTATCAAGTTAGGAACTGGGTAGCACGTGCGAAGGAAAAAATTTCATCATACACATGATTCTTCTAATGAGAGGCTGACATGTGGGACCTAGAAGCCTAACTAAATGGCAAACGCATCGAGCAACGTTATCAAGTTCAAATCTGGGAGGCACGACCGAAAAGTATCGTCCGCTAGAGACACTGGTGTCTAGGACCCACACGCCTCAAAAGACTTCGGCGAGTCAACATCGTGCAAGGAACCGAAAATCTTGCTTGTGCCACGTGCCAACCGAGTGATACCTTTGATCCGGATTACGGATGTAGTATAGCTCTTTTTCCCTAGTAGACCTAGGTTATCGAATCCATGGGAAGCGAATGCGTAGTGAAGTTACTTTAATGGACCTTTGGGAGTTTTAGAATTCCTTTTGTGTTTTTACCGGACCAGTAGCTTGCGTACTTTTGTTGTTGTCGATGATGGAGAGAGAGGGCTAGGGAATTTGGTTTCACATGTAGCTATGCAAAAACATCTGATGGAAATAAAAGATAGAAATAAAGTATGTGTGTACTTGTTAGAGCAAGATAAATTATATGTGGGTAGTGCATCCATAATTGCTATTGCCTCCACAAACGCTCATAGCAATAACCTACTAGTCTCATCCATAAAATAAAGAGAACTAATGATATGCATAGTGATGTCACCATCAATCCCAAGCAAATCCCTCACATACAGTCGTACTACCCCTTCTGTCACTGGGGTTCCCAACCTGCATATCAGTCATCACTCATACTCCCTATACCAGGCTCAACCCTCGGGGTCTTGGGTACCTAACAAAACCTTGGATTGAGGCAAGAGAGGGTACAATAATCATCATGTCATACAAACTGATACACGATCCCATCTATGATAATTAACATGCACAATTGTTGCATGGCTAGGCCAAAGCCCTTAGCCCAAGGAGAATTACTCACACATAGAGATGAGATCAACAATCATAAACATTATAACGAAAATCATAAGATTGATAGAAATAGTCTTACAATCTCGCCAATCGGAGCAGAGATCTACTATTACAAGTGGTGGAATATGGCTATGGCGATGGAGAAGGGTTTGGAGATCTGTGGCATAGACTTTTTGGCGAGGTATGGCTTCTTTGGGGCTGGCTTTTATCGTCGCCCGAGGCTTCTTTATATAGGGGTCCCTTCACAAAAGTTGTTCTATTTGACCTAACAGTGGTGGCATCAACTATACGACCGGAGCTATACGGTCGGAAATTTTGCTCCGGCCATATAGTTGGTCGTTAAGGCATCTGCCTCCGTTGTTCAACTCCTGGTTTCTTCTGGTTGTTGGAAATCTCATATCTTTGACTTTAATATAGTGATTCTCTCCTTTAAATGACATTATCTGCGCAGGAAAAATACAAGAAGAAAGGATTGCATACCCCTCTGAATATTAGCATTAGTGGCAAGGTTTAGAGAGATATTTCATCAAAAATATGATTAATATCCAGTTTAAATGTGGACGTAGATGGCTATATTTTAGAGCCATCACCGAGCTTCCTCCATGTTTTTAGCGGTTCCGTCTTAGTAGAGGGCCGTGAAACCAGAAAAAAAGTTTTGCATCGGCCACGGTCGAGCCGAGAATTTCGTCGTGGAAGACGCGCCTTGTACGACGACCGTCGGGCCAAGTCGTTGCGGAAGGAAACGTTTCTTGTAGTGAGAACTACTAGATACAAAATAGAAGACCATCTAAGAGGAAAAGCAAGACCATCTCCACACGTATACTAGATTGCAGCCATGCGCTAGAGGTGGGCACGTGGGGTAGTAGTTGAGCAATTTCAGAAAACACTTAAATTTCAAAATATAAATATTAGGAACAAAGTCAGTTTACAGCTAAAATATACCCTTCCTAGTGCCAAAAGAGACCCTGCCTCCGACTACTACTACATTAAGTAGTAAACAAGTGGTACTCATCTTCAACTAAATTAACTAGTAATACATCATTACAATTGCGTTAGGATCACTTAGCCGAAGATTAAGATCAATTCATCATGTCGATGCAAACGCAGAAACACAACACCTTGATCATCCGATATTGTCCATCGGCCGCGGTAATGTACCGCGGTGGAACCATGAGGAACGCTAGATCTTCGAGGCTGACACTGTCGGGCGATGCGCAGCTCGTCGGCTCAATGACCCCATTAAGGGTGTCCATCGAGAAGTCCACCGGCGACTGTGGGCTAGTCACGCACAGCTTCACCCTGTACCAGGCGACGAGCACGCGGCTTCCCTAACAAACAACGAGGAAACAGCGGCAGCCTAGCTGAGCTCGCCGATGATGAGGCTGAACACGGTAGCTTCATCACCGTAGACGAGGACCATGGATGGCGGAAAGTACGATAATGGCATCATTACTATGCACTCCATGGGTTAGTCGTACGATAGCCTATGCACTTGTACCTTGTGGATGCCGTTGAGGTGCAAAAGGAGCACGACCGCCGAGGCGGTGAACATGCAGCCGACCTCCGTGCAGCCGCATGGGCTGTATGGGAACACGGTCTTGTGGTTGTCAAGCTCGTAGTAAGCGACCATGGTGAGGCAGCCGTCGTGGGGGCATAGAACAGTTATTGGCGCTAGCTCGTCTTTGTACATCACCGGCTAGCTCTTGGTGAAATCCGCCGATGCGCCCAGCGTTGGAGTGGTTCCCTGGAAGCTCAGCTCGCAGTCCAGAATTTTTATGCTGCATTGGGAGAATTGAATATGGGTCCCATGATCCATCCTAGAGCCATGTTCCTACATAAAAATGTACTATTGTACTACTCGTAGTAATAAAGTATCACCGCACCAGTGGTGGCTGACTGGCTGAGGCTATGCACTCTTCGTACTACGGAGTAGTACAATGCAAGATTTTAGTGAAGGCCACTTCAATACCATGCTTCACATAGCTAGGTCAAAACAAGGCTGCAGAAAGTTTTTTTATGAACAAAGGCTGCAGAAAGTTGACAGGTGAGAGTAAATCAGGTATTGATCCGTCCAAAATGTATCTACTTTCCCGAACACTTTTGCTATTGTTTCTCCTCTAAACTTGTGTGATTTGGATACAACTAACACGGACTGATGCTGTTTTCAGCAGAATTGCCTTGGTGTCTACTTTTTGTGCAGAAAATCAACTATCAAGAAATATCCCAGAAAATATGCCAAAAATCCTATTTCACCAGAAGACTCCGGGCGAATCACGAGACGGAGGGGATGGGCCCAGCCACACCACACGCCACGCTGGCTAGCCCAGCCGCCAGGTGGTCTCCGCCAATCCCCTCGGTCTCCCTCTTCGCCTATAAAAAGCCTTCTGACCTAAATACTCAGGGGGGGTTCGACGTTTTTCCAGAAGGAGTTACGCTCCGCCGCCACCATCAGATTCCACGAAACAGCACCAGAAACTCCATTCTAGTACCCTGCCGGGGCGGGGAATTGGAGGAGATCATCGCCACCATCATCACCATCGCTTCTCCATCGACCAACCAATGGCCCTGAAGTGATAGAAATCGGGATAACCGGAGGGAATGGCTCTGATGTGAGGATCACATGTGTTCACGGAGTCTTAATGCTTTGCTCTGGTGCTCTATAAAAAGGGGCACCTTAATTGCCAGTAGTTCCCTTGAGGCCCCGCTGCAAACGGGCTGGCAGGACAAAAGATGTTGTGCAAGTTCTCATTGCGAGCACGTATGACTATATATGGAACACATGCCTAGGATTATCTAGTACTTGGATGCTTTATCTTATTTATCTGCAATTGCCCTATGTTCTGATTGCTATGTGAATTGGCTTGTCCATGCAACGCCCGTCCATCCATCCCTATGCCTACTGCACTCTAATTCTACTGTTTACTGCTATTATTACTACTATCTTTACTTTACTACTGCTGTTACTTTACTATTCCTACTACAAAACTGTTGCTACTGATAAACTGCTGTGAGCAAGATTATTTCTAGGTGCAGCTGAATTGACAACTCAGTTGTTAAGGCTTATAAATATTCTTTGGCTCCCCTTGTGTCGAATCAATAAATTGGGTTTCACTTCCCTCGAAAATACTGTGATACACCCCCTATACTTGTGGGTCATCAAGACTGGTGCCGTTGCCGGGGAGCATAGCTTTATTTATTAAGTTCACTTGGATTCTCTATTGTTCGCTGCTATCCATCCATCGTGGGTAAGTCTCGTGATGGCAAGGTTCCTATTTTACCATCCACTACAAGAAGAGGTACGGTTCTGAACACCTCTATTGCTCTTGATTCACCATCTGTTATGAGTAAGCTCATTACGCCACCACATACACATGCTACACACACTGCTACTACTGCTGGATCTGAAATTTCTGATGCTTATGATGCTTCTTCTACTGTGCTTGATAAGAGTGGTTCATTAGGTCCTTTCCTAGACGCTACGATTGCTAGAACTATAGCTGGAAATACTGAAACTCCTAATGAAGACACTACTACACATGTTAGTTCACCTGAGTCTAGTGAAAGTTATGATATTGAAGATGGTTATGTTGAGATGACCGATGAATTTATTTAGGAATGTAAAAACACCCATGATAGGAGTGCTGCTAAGAGTCTCCTTGAGAGGCGTACTATTAGACCCAAATTGTCTCCTATTGCTAAGTTTGCTGCTTCTCCCATAAACATTATAGATAAAGATTATGATTTCTCTCTCGATCTATCTTACATAGCTATTGTTGAGAAAGAACCTTTTTGTGGGACTAAGAATGAAAGTGTGGTAGCACATATGAATGAACTTTCTACCATGAGTGGCTTGTTTTCTGATGATATTAAGATGCGTACTTACTTTGTCTAAGATTTTCTCTTTTTCACTGAAAGGAGAAGCTAAAACTTGGTTTAGTAATTTACCTCCTAGATCTATTGATAGCCCTGATTGCTTGATTAGTACTTTCCTGCATAAATATTTTCCTCCTAGTGCTAGACATGCTATTTTGCAGGAAGTTTTTGATTTTAGACAGGGAGAAAAGAGATATTGCCCGAATCTTGGGCAAGGTTTTGTGCTTTGATTCATGCACAGGCTGGAAGTCCATTACCTAAGAATGAGCTTCTTGATATATTTTATAATGGACTAACCGAAGAATCTAGGACATACCTAGATAGTTGTGTTGATTGTGTTTTCAGGAATAGGACTCCTAAGGAAGATGAGGAATTAATGGCTAAAATAAGTAAGAACTATGAAGATTGGACTCCTCCTGAACAAGCTATACCTGAAGTAATTGTACCTGAACCTACTATACCAGTGCCTATTCCAACATCAAAGAAGAGGGGAGTTATTGAATTAAATGATGAAGTGATGAAGGAAGCTAAGAAATGTCTTAAGGAGAAGGGAATTAAAGCTGCAGATGTCAAGAATTTACCTCCTATAGAAGAATTATGTAAGCCAATTCCCCACTCATCCACTATTGAGGTACACTCTCTCCAACACTTTGATGAAGGTGATATCCCTTACTCTAAACCTCCTGATCAATGCTTAGAAGAATTCGATATCTTTATTGTTAAGCAAGATAATTTTCATAAAAGGTGCAAAATCATCTAATGGAAAACACTAGAGCTATTGTTGAGTTGAAAGATATTGTGGAAAGAACCTCTAATGATGTTAAAACGATTGTTAAACACTTTCAAATGGTTCAAACTCAAATAGATCAACTCGTTAAAGTGCAAAAAGACTTGCTAGTTAATGTTGCTAAAGAAAAACATGCTTATGAAATTAGAACTAGAAGTGGTGCTGCTACCCTGGATCCTCTATATCCTGAGGGGCATCCCAAAAGAATTGAGCAGGATTCTCAACAAGCTGAAAATAGTGGCTCTACTCGTAAGAAAAGGAAAAAGAAACATAAAACTGTTGAAGAACCCTCTGAACCTGCTATAGATCCTAATAGTATATCTATTTCTGATTCGGAAACTGAAAGTGGTAGTGAAGAAAATAAAGCTCCTAATGAAGAAAAAGTTGAAGAAGAACCTGAAAACCACACTAAGAATACTAAATACACTAAAGAAGATTTTATTGCTAAGAAACATGGTAGTGAAAGAGAGACTTGGGTCCAAAAACGTATGCCTTTCCCTGATAAGAAACACAAGTCAAAGGAAGATGAACACTATAATAAGTTTTCTGAGTGGATGAAACCTTTAATATTGCAAATTCCTTTGACTGATGCTATTAAATTGCCTCCTTACTCAAAGTATATGAAGGATATTGTCTCGAATAAAAGGAAGATCCATAATGAAGAAATTTCTACTTTGCTTGCTAATTATTCCTTTAATGGTAAGGTTCCTAAGAAACTTGGAGACCCTAGGATTCCAACTATCCCTTGCTCTATTAAGAATAGTTATGTTAGAACTACTTTGTGTGATTTGGGAGCTGGAGTTAGTGTTATGCCTTTCTCTCTCTATAAGAGGCTTCAACTAGAAAAATTAATACCAACTAATATATCTTTGCAAATGGCTGATAAATCTACCACTATTCATGTTGGTATATGTGAGGATGTACCTGTTCAAGTGGCTCATAATTGCTTGATATTAACGGATTTAGTTGTGCTTGAAATGCCTGAAGATGATAATATGTCTATTATTCTTGGGAGACCTTTTCTTAATACTGTAGGAGCTGTTATTAATTGTAATCAAGGAAAGGTGACTTTCAATGTTAATGACAAGGAATATACTGTCTATTTCCCCAAGAAGATTGAAAGGACTTATGGTTTAAATTCAATTGAACATGTTGAGGGCATTCAAGTTGGAGAAATATATTGTCCCATACCAAGAGAAAATTTTGAAACTATTATGATTGGGACCATTGCTATCAAGGTTGAGGTAACATAATCATTAGTGGGAAACAAAGTTTTGTCTCATATGGAATTGTTTTGGTAACAGACCTGGTCAACCTTGTTAACAAAAGGATTTCATTGAACAAAACAATGTTTTCACTGTGATTATCCCCGTTTACTTTTATTTTATCCATTTTAGTTTTTGCTTTCATTTAGTTTTATTTGTTGTTAGTTGCTTGGATCTTAGAGTGTCTTAGAACTCCTGTAGTTCTACCCTTGTTTTGTCATTGCATCATTTTCAAAAAAAATCTGTCTGTCAGAAAATCATTCTTCTATACCTCAAAAATGCCCAAAAATAAAGTGTCTCGAAAAATTCCAGAAATTTCATATTAAATTTTTACGTGAAAAAGGGGCAGAGGAGTGCATGGGAGGTACCAGGGGGATCCACCAGGCAGGCTCACCACCTAGTGGCGTGGCCTGCCCGGGGTGGCGCCATGCCATGGTGTGGGCCACCCTGGCCCTCCACTAACTCTCTCACCTGCCACTTTCTTCTCTCTCCCGAGTAAGCTCCAGTTTATTGCTCAAAATCGTGTTCTTGCTGTGCTTGCTCTGGATTTTTTCGATCTCCTTGCTCAGCCCATCTTTGTTGCTGAAATTTGGAGCACTTGTTCTCTGGTATGTGACTCCTCCCCTTGTCCAAGTAGATTTGTGTTTAGTGGATTATATCTTGAGTATTTTGCTGCTGTAGGTCACAGGTTATGAGAGCTTGTAAGCTTGTTTGATGCTTAGAGATATAGTTTTGATGCATGCTTAGGCCTCTTACAAGTCCCTATGAGTAGTACCCTTCATTATATTCACTTTGCAATCACTTGTTTAATAGGCTTTTAAATTTCAGAATACCAAGCATGAACAACCATACCTTTGGAGAGATATTTGAGAGGGATGCGCCTAGGAGGTCGAGGCCCTCAAGATCAGCCTCTCAGTTTAGACCATCATACAACGAAGATCTCATTGCAACTCGTATTGGTAATGAAAGGGATGATGGGGATGCTCACCCGTCTACTTTTCCTTGTTTTACTTTCTTACAAGCTGCAGGGATTCTTGATGATTTCTTGCTATTGATTGAGAGGGTTGGTTTGACCTCATATATGCAAGATGAGAGTGAGCAATACTCTATGCTCACCAAAACCTTTCTTGAGAGCTTCATGTTTACTAACACGTCCTATCAGTCAACTGTCTCTTTCAAAATTTATAATCTGCCCTTTACCATGCCTTTGGAGAGATTTTGCAGTATTGTAGGAGTAAGCATGACAGGGACCGTGAAGAAAATTCAAGGGCGACCCACTGATTTGCTAGAGCTTTACTGAGGAGTGACCAATGATGATGACCGCGTGGCGCAACGCGGAAAGATAAGAAACATCCAACTCCCTGCTCTCAGATACTTTGCATATTATCTTGCTACTAGCATACTTGGTAGGGAGAACACAAGTAATATGTCCAACTATCATTTAGCCTTATTTGCTGCTGCGCTTAACAATGATACTCGGTACAACCTTGGCTCGCTTATAGCTCGCAGCCTAGCTGCTAGGGGGCCTATCTATGGGGGCATCATTGCCTCACGTATGGTCAATGCATTAGAGCTTTCAGTGGACCCCAATGATACTATATTGGCACCACGAAGGCTTGACCTTGTTGCTATGAAAACTCACCACTTTGTCACTTCTGCTTCTGATTTGGATAGTCTAGTATATAGGATGTTGTTTACTGATGGGGATGAGAGGGATATCCCTTTGCTGTAGTCTTCTTTGTTTAGTGTTCACAGGAGACCGTGGTCGCGCTCCAAGGAGGAGGTGGACGAGCAGCTTCGCTTGCTGGGCTTCCACGAGCAGCACTAGGATGATGTACCCTCCTACGATCACTCCACACACTACGGAGGGACGTACTCGAGCTCGCACCAGGACGAGGGTACCTCCTCGTCATACTACGGTGACACGTCATCCTGGTCGGCTTGGGATTGATACCCACTTAGGCCAAAATCCTAAGCTTGGGGGGGTACGCCGGCATCGCACTCATCTCAAGTATCATGTTGTGTCGGTACTTTGTATATTCATGTTTTGTTTTGTTTTTAGTTTCCGTTCTTTCTTTGCTTTTGCTTTCTAAAAACACAAAAAGACCAAAAATATTTCTATTGTTTCTCTTTGGTTTGCTTCTTCTTCTTTTCGCCTTGGTTTGTTTTTCCCTCTTTGCTTTGTTTGAACTATTTGAAAAACCCAAAAAGATTTTGCTTTGCTTGTTTTTACTTTTTGGTTCTTGTTTTAAAAAATCAAAAATAACAAAAATATTTGTCATTCTTCTTTGGTTTTCTGTGTTTGCTACAGGGTTCAGCAGTCCTCAGTGGATATTGGTTTCATATTATTATTCAAGCCACACAAGTGAAGAGCAATAATGAGGATTAATGACAACTTGAGGCGTGGTAAGAGGATGGTAACGATCTCTACTTGTTTTCATTTTTGTACATATACTCATCATTGTGGGCATGCTTAGCCTGTTCATGTAGGGTGTATGTTATCTTTGGATGTTTAGTAGTTCTTGCTTCCGTATGATTAGCTCAAGCTTGCTAATAGTTTGTAGCCTGTCATATGAATATTTGCTTGCATTACTCTATTCATAACTTGGTATGACACTGTGGTATCCTCCTCTAAATGTTTCATTTGAATTGACTTGGCACATGCTCACGCATGCACATGACTGTAATAATCAGTTAAGCCTCGATGAATTATTTTGCCTTGAGGATCTTGAATCACTTCCATGCCATGTTTAGTCTTGTTTTGTTGCAAGCATGATTATGACAGCTATTGCAATCATTTGTCGCGCCCTTACTATTGCTAGCCTTCACTTACACTGAGTATGTTTTACTCAAGTTTCCAACTCCCTAAACCAAATATTTCCAAAGTGTCCACCATACCTACCTATTAGCATCATTTGCTACTTCCATGCATATTCAATATGCCTTGTTTTATTCCCAATAAAATGTTTGCTTGTTATGAGAAAGTTAGTTTGTAAAGCTCTCACGAACTTGATGGCACACTTTATTTTCTGCACTTAATAAACCTGAACGATTGTGACTGTCCATGAAAGTTATATGCTTGCAAATTATAGGCTAGGGATTAGCAGAACCGTGCTGTCACGGGGAATGCTTTCAACACTTGTAAATATATACCCAGTTGATACCATGCCCTTTTGTTTGCGGATGTCGTCGGTGTGAAATAAAAGGGGAGCTTGCAAGACCATGGAGTTATGTATGTGTGTTATAGAAACGCCTGGGCCGCTGGTCTAATCCATGCTGACATGGTGGAAACCTGGAGCGTAACCATAATGATATCTATGAAGCATTCTTCTTATAAAAAAGAGAGATAGCTATTGAGAAAAAGAAAAAAAGAGATTTATGAAAAGACGAAAGAGATAAAAAAAGCACCATTTTCCCATGGTAAATAAGAAGATTGCTGAGATACTCATTGTCTGCTTGCCTTGTCATTTTGATATGGGGATTCTTCCGTATCATCAGGCAAGGGGTACCCCGTTGGTGGTTCTCTATGATACGCACATATTTACGATGACAAGAACTTACCGGTAACTAAAGTTGAGTAGCATGAGGAGCGGCCCTCGTACTCAAAGGACATGGGATTTTCAGTTTATAGTCTGTCAAGCATATAACTTAGATTGGACCTCACTTTCACCTTAACCACATTAAATATGCTTATGATAGGGGCAATGAGAGCTCAAAGCTAATGAGTATCGTACTTTCAGCATTTGGAAGCTTTTCAAATTATTCAAAACCTTTTCATTTCCTTGTTGAGTCTCCACTTATTCTATGAGCACTTTCTTGAGAGCATAGTTGTCATTCTTTGTGCTTGTCTCATTACTTGATTATTTGTGTTATGACTTTGATATCTTTACTTCTAGTCTTCACCTGAACTTCAGAGGTGCCTTGGCATTCATAATCAAAGGCAAGCGAGATACCACTCTATCATACCTTGTTATGAGCATTGTAATGTTGCTTATGTTTATGCTTCATGCTACTTATTATTTTTGAGTTGGAATCTCTTCATAGCTTGCAATGCTTATTAAGTAAACTTAGTTGCATACTCCTTATTATGAATTGTCTAAGTAGTTGATCACATGCTGAGAATATATACATCATATGAAGCAAATGTGTTCGTGAAAGTTCTTTTATCGCACTCGGTTTTCAACTGAATTGCTTGAGGACAAGCAATAAGCTAATCTTGGGGGGAGTTGATACCTCCAAAACGTATCTACTTTCCTGAACACTTTTGCTATTGTTTCTCCTCTAAACTTGTGTGATTTGGATACAACTAACACGGACTGTCGCTGTTTTCAGCAGAATTGCCTTGGTGTCTACTTTTTGTGCAAAAAATATGCCGGAAATCCTATTTCACCAGAAGACTCCTAGAGCCAGAATACGAGACGGAGGGGGGCTGGGCCCAGGCCACACCACCTGGCCGCACGGGCTAGCCCAGGCCACACCAGGGGGTGGTCTGGCCACCCCAGACTCCCCCTCGGTCTCCCTCTTCGCCTATAAGAAGCCTTCTTACCTAAAAACTCAGGGGGGGTCGACGTTTTTCCAGAAGGAGTTCCGCTCTGCCGCCACCATCACACTCCACGAAACAGCACCAGAAACTCCGTTCTGGCACCCTGCCGGGACGGGGAATTGGAGAAGATCATCGCCATCATCATCACCATCGCTTCTCCATCGACCATCCATGTTTCCCCCATCTATGAGTGAGTAATCCCCCGATGTAGGCTATGGGGATGGTAGGGATTGGATGAGATCGTTCATGTAATGGCATCAAATTGTTAGGGCATGGTGCCTAGTATCTTTTATTAGAGCTTTATGACTTTGTTGTGACTTGTTGTGCTTAATGCTTGTAACTAGGGCCCGAGTGCCATGATTTCAGATCTGAACATGTTATTGATTCATTATGATAGTATTGTTTTTGGTCTTATCTGCAAGTTGTATACACACGTTGTTGTCCGGGACCTATGGCCCCGAAGTGAGAGAAATCGGGATAACCGGAAGGGAATGACTTTGATGTGAGGATCACATGTGTTCACAGAGTGTTAATGCTTTGCTCCGGTGCTCTATTAAAAGGAGCACCTTAATTGCCAGTAGTTCCCTAGAGGCCCCGCTGCAAACGGGCTGGCAGGACAAAAGATGTTGTGCAAGTTCTCGTTGCGAGCATTTATGACTATATATGGAACACATGCCTAGGATTATCTAGTACTTGGATGCTTTATCTTATTTATATGCAATTGCCCTATGCTCTGATTGCTATGTGAATTGTCTTTTCCATGCAACGCCCGTCCATCCATCCATATGCCTACCGCACTCGAACCCTACTGTTTACTACTATTGTTACTACTATCTTTACTTTACTACTGCTATTACTTTACTATTCCTACTACAAAACTGTTGCTACTGATAAACTGCTGTGAGCAAGATTGTTTCCAGGTGCAGCTGAATTGACAACTCAGTTGTTAAGGCTTATAAATATTCTTTGGCTCCCCTTGTGTCGAATCAATAAATTGGCTTTCACTTCCCTCGAAAATACTATGATACACCCCCTATACTTGTGGGTCATCAGGTATCACCCTGTATAGTATTGTACTAGACAAACTGATCCTACCCGCGTGAGTGGTAAGAAGGTCTACACCTAGAGAGAGACAGAGAGACTTGGGGCCTGGCGCAAAATTTACAATGCTGCAGGGAGAGATCGAGGACTACATGCATGTCTTCAACACCATCTGCATTTTATACTATTTGCTTGTCTCTTTTGGCTCTTTCGTTTCTCGGCATGGAAGACTCCTTTCTCTTCTCCATTTCTTTCTTGTGGTGAAAGGTTGTCTAGATACAGAGTAGAAGTAATATAGTTGAACTACTACTCCAGTAATACGGAGTATATGTATTTTTATACTCGAGTAGTACTACTAGTACTCCAATAATAATACATATGTCTTATTTTACTATACCCTAGTAGGTAGGCATCTGCGAGCGGTGGGAAGCAATGGCTATTTGCGGCTTTTTACTACTCCTAGGGTGGCGGGCGGCAGGCAGCGGTGGCAGTAGGGTTCTAGTAGTATGTAGTAGTACTCGAGTACTCCTGCTCACTGATTCATGAAGTAAGACTTCAATAGTGTACTAGGGAGACGGCTCCTAGGGAGACGGCTCAGACATAGGTGCTCAGATGCACGTCCTAGGTGGGCCCCGATGCCTAGCGATTGGATAAAGCCTTGTTGTCTGACCACACATCCAAGGCAATTCATTTCGCTACTCTCTCTTTCTCAGTGATTTTCTTCTCTTAGCTCCTCTATGCTCGCTCTTCATTTCTTGGCATGGCGCACAGCCTCCTGATTATAAAAAGTATCATAAAATCCTCAAAATGTAAAATTATAGAGGGAGAGCATCACGAAAATCCTCACAAATTTCAAATAGTAAAACCAACACATAAAAGCCTAGTTTTTTAAGGTCATGGTGGCAAACTTATAGGAGTAACTTTTTGTTGGCCTCTGTGGCAAACTAGTGCACGGCCGCCAAACTTGAACAAAGTTAGGGACAGAGCAACCCTACAAAAAAACTAGGGAGTTAGCACGGGGATATCAATCCCGGGTCGAATGGTGGGTGGCCACGATGAGTGAGAGTTTGGAACGATTCAACTTCTTGCTAAGAATATGCATGCCTAGAAATTTGACCGTGTTTTGAAAACAAACAAAGAGACTATGACTCACCATGTTTTAAAATTTTGGCTGTGTTACGAAATTAACTTAGCACCTTGCAATAATCTATTCAATGGACACACCAGGAAGTCAATGTATCGAGAACGAATAATAGTTTGGAAAGATTCACACTTATTGCTAAGAATATGCTGAAGGGGATCCACAGCAGAAAACATAAAATTTCCTGCGATGGAACCCTAAAACTGCCTAGGATCTATCTATGTAGTAATGCGCTAACGGCCGATACATAGAGAATACATACCCTTGTAGACCGTACACAGTTAACGTTCCGAGGGGAACGTGGTTGATGTAGTCGTACGCATAGCTGACCTCAAGGTCATGAAGCTCCTCGTAGGTCACCCCTTGCTCCTTCTTCATTGGTCCGCTAAATGTAGCATCCAATTCCTTTTGTTTCTCTATACGACTTGTCCGAGATCCTATCATTGGTATCACATACCTTGTTCAATCTCGTTCACAACAAGTTATGTTTTCTTGTTACCGTGATATTACATCCCTGTGACCGAGTCACATGTTGCAACATTTATGGATGTAATCTCACCAAGCCGGCTGTATGTATCTTTACCCGTCATGTGGGTGAACAAATCCCGGTCTTGCAGTCACATGTCATCTACTGTTCCTTTGGAATACCAAACATACACCTTTATGGTCATTGTATTACCAGATGACGGTTGATGCAGTTTAAGGAACCTCGGGAAACAGTGAGTAATATGAGCTCATGGTCTAAGGAAAAGGAGTCTAGGTATAGCTGTTGCAACAATGAACTATATGACTTGATCGTGTTGCAATCCTTCGAGGAATGTCCAATCACATCATTCTCCAATGATATGATCCTGTTGTCAATTGGCATAAATGCCCATGATCTTGAAACCCAGATCATCCTCATGACCAACGAACTAGTATGAATAGAGGCTACTAGGGACTTGGTTGTTTCATACCACACATGTACCAATGTTTCTACCTTGCACAGTTATAGCACAATATGAAACTATTATAAACTAATTGAGATATGATAATAAAAACCTATTTATTATTTGCCTCTAGGGAATATCTCCTTCATATGCATGCCTAGAAATTTGACGATGTTTTGAAAACAATCAAAGAGACTATGACACACCATGTTTTAAAATTTTGGCTATGTTTCGAAATTAACTTCACACCTTGCGAGAATCTATTCAATAGACCCACCAGGCATTTAATGTATCGAGAACGAGTGATAGTTTGGAAAGATTCACACTTCTTGAGAATATGCATGCCTAGAAATTTGACCATGTTTTGAAAACAATCAAAAAGACTATGACTCGCCGTATTTTGAAATTTTGGTTGTATTTTGGAATTCACCTTGCATAATCTTTTCAACAGACCCACTAGGCAGTCAAAATGTATCAAGAATAAGTGATAGTTTTGAAAGATTGAACTTCTTGCTAAGAATATGTATACCTAGAAATTTGACCATGTTTTGAAAACAATCAACGAGACTATTACTCACGGTGTTTTGAAATTTTGGATGTGTTTTCAAATTAACTTCACACCTTGCAATAATATGCTCAATAGACCCACCAGGCAGTCAATGTATCAAGAACAAGTGATAGTTTTGAAAGATTCAACTTCTTGCTAAGAATATGCTGCCTAGAAATTTGACCATGATTTGAAAACAATCAAAGAGACTATGAATCACCATGTTTTGAAATTTTGGCTGTGTTTTGAAATTAACTTCAAACCTTGTAACAATCTATTCAATGGAACCACCAGGCAGTCAATGTATCGAGAACGAGTGATAGTTGGGAAAGATTCAACTTCTTGCTAATAATATGCATGCCTAGAAATTTTACCGTGTTTTGAAAACAATCAAAGAGAGTATGATTCACCGTGTTTTGAAACTTTGGCTGTGTTTAGAAATTAACTTCATGCCTTGCGACAATATGTTCAATGGACCCACTCGATAGTCAATATATCGAGAACAAGTGGTAGTTTGGAAAGATTCACACTTCTTGCTAAGAATGTGCATGCCTAGAAATTTGACTGTGTTTTCAAAACAATCAAAGAGACTATGATTCACCATGTTTTGAAATTTTGGCCGTGTTTCGAAATTAACTTCATACCTTGTGAAAATTTGTTCAATGGACCCACCAGGTAGTCAATGTATCAAGAATGAGTGATGATTTGAAAAGATTCACACTTCTAGCTAAGAATATGCATGCTTGGAAATTTGATCGTGTTTTGAAAACAATCAAAGAGACTATGACTCGTAATGTTTGGAAATTTTGGCTATGTTTCAAAATTAAGTTCACACCCTGGGACAATATGTTCAATAGACCCACCAGGCAGTCAATGTATCGAGAACGAGTGATAGTTTGGAAAGATTCACACTTCTTGGTATGAATATGCTTGCATAGAAATTTGACTGTGTTTTGAAAACAATCAAAGAGACTATGAATCACCGTGTTTTGAAATTTTGGTTATATTTCGAAATTAACTTCAAACCTTGCAACAATCTTTTCAATGGACCCACCAGGCAGTCAATGTAACGAGAACGTGTGATAGTTTGGAAAGATTCACACTTCTTTCTAAGAATATGCATGCCTATAAATTTGACTGTGTTTTGAAAACAATCAAAGATACTATGATTCATCGTGTTTTGAAATTTTGGCTCTGTTTCAAAATTAACTTCATACCTTGTGACAATTTGTTCAATGGACCCACCAGGCAGTCAATGTATCAAGAACGAGTGCTAGTTTGGAAAGATTCACACTTTTAGCTAAGAATATGCATACTTGGAAATTTGACTATGTTTTGAAAACAATCAAAGAGGCTATGACTCATCGTGTTTGGAAATTTTGGCTGTGTTTCAAAATTAATTTCACACCTTGCGACAATATGTTCAATGGACCCACCAGGCAGTCAATGTATCAAGAACGAGTGATAGTTTGGAAAGATTCACATTTCTTTCTAAGAATATGCATGCCTAGAAATTTGACCGTGTTTTGAAAACAATCAAAGAGACTATGAATCACCGTGTTTTGAAATTTTGGTTGTGTTTCGAAATTAAATTCAAACCTTGCAACAATCTTTTCTATGGACCCACCAGGCAGTCAATGTATCGAGAACGTGTGATAGTTTGGAAAGATTCGACTTCTTTCTAAGAATATGCATGCCTAGAAATTTGACCGTGTTTTGAAATTAATCAAAGAGACTATGAATCACCGTGTTTTGAAAACAATCAAAGAGACTATGAATCACCATGTTTTGAAATTTTGGCTGTGTTTCTAAATTAACTTCAAACGATGCAACAATTTATTCAATGGACCCTGGCGTCAATGTATCAAGAACGAGTGATAGTTTGGAGAGAGTCAGCTTCTTGGTAAGAATATGGATGCCTAGAAATTTGACCGTGTTTTGAAAACAATCAAAGAGACTATGAATCACCATGTTTTGAAAACAATCAAAGAAACTATGATTCACCTTGATTAGAAAGTTTGGCTGTGTTTCAAAATTAACTTCACACCTAGCGACAGTATGTTCAACGGACCCACCCGGCAGTCAATGTATCGAGAATGGGTGGTAGTTCGGAAAGATTCACACTTCTTGCCAAGAATATGCATGCCTAGAAATTTGACCGTGTTTTGAAAACAATCAAATATATTATGACTCGCCGTGTTTTAAATTCTGGTTGTGTTTCGAAATTAACTTCACACCTTGCGACAATATGTTCAATGGACCCACCCGGCAGTCAATGTATCGAGAACGACTAGTAGTTTGGAAAGATTCACAATTCTTGCTAAGAATATGCATGCCTAGAAATTTGACTGTGTTTTGAAAACAATCAAAGAGACTATGTTTCACCATGTTTTGAAATTTTGGTTGTGTTTCGAAATTAACTTCATACCTTGCGACAATTTGTTCAATGGACCCACCAGGCAGTCAATGTTTCGAGAATGAGTGTGTATCGAGAATGAGTGATTGTGTGGAAAGATTCACACTTCTAGCTAAGAATATGCATGCTTGGAAATTTGACCGTTTTTTGAAAACAATCAAAGAAACTATGACTCATCGTGTTTGGAAATTTGGGCTGTGTTCCAAAATTAAGTTCACACCTTGCGATAATATGTTCAATGGACCCACTAGGCAGTCAATGTATCGAGAACAAGTGATAGTTTGGAAAGATTCAACTTCTTGCTAATATTATGCATGCCTAGAAATTTGACCGTGTTTTGAAAACAATCAAAGAGAGTATGATTCACCATGTTTTGAAATTTTGGCTATGTTTAGAAATTAACTTCATACCTTGCGACAATATGTTCAATGGACCCACTCGACAGTCAATATATCGAGAACAAGTGGTAGTTTGGAAAGATTAACACTTCTTGCTAAGAATGTGCATGCCTAGAAATATGACTTTGTTTTGAAAAAAATCAAAGAGACTATGATTCACCATGTTTTGAAATTTTGGCTGTGTTTCGAAATTAACTTCATACCTTGCAAAAATTTATTCAATGGACCCACCAGGCAGGCAATGTATCAAGAACGAGTGATAGTTTGAAAAGATTCACACTTCTAGCTAAGAATATGCATTCTTGGAAATTTGACCGTGTTTTGAAAACAATCAAAGAGACTATGACTCACCGTGTTTAGAAATTTTGGTTGTGTTTCAAAATTAAGTTCACACCTTGGGACAATATGTTCAATAGACCCCCTAGGCAGTCAATGTATCGAGAACGAGTGATAGTTTGGAAAGATTCACACTTCTTGGTATGAATATGCATGCATAGAAATTTGACCATATTTTGAAAACAATCAAAGAGACTATGAATCACCGTGTTTTGAAATTTTGGTTATGTTTCGAAATTAACTTCAAACCTTGCAACAATCTTTTCAATGGACCCATCAGGCAGTCAACGTATCTAGAACGTGTGATAGTTTGGAAAGATTCACACTTCTTTCTAAGAATATGCATGCCTATAAATATGACTGTGTTTTGAAAACAAACAAAGAGACTATGATTCACCGTGTTTTGAAATGTTGGCAGTGTTTCAAAATTAACTTCATACCTTGTGACAATTTGTTCAGTGGACCCACCAGGCAGTCAATGTATCGAGAACGAGTGATAGTTTGGAAAGATTCACACTTCTAGCTAAGAATATGCATACTTGGAAATTTGACCGTGTTTTGAAAACAATCAAAGAGGCTATGACTCATCGTGTTTGGAAATTTTGGCTATGTTTCAAAATTAATTTCACACCTTGCGACAATATGTTCAATGGACCCACCAGGCAGTCAATGTAATGAGAACGAGTGATAGTTTGGAAAGATCCACACTTCTTTCTAAGAATATGCATGCCTAGAAATTTGACCGTGTTTTGAAAACAATCAAAGAGACTATCAATCACCATGTTTTGAAATTTTGGCTATGTTTCGAAATTAACTTCAAACCTTGCAACAATCTTTTCTATGGACCCACTAGGCAGTCAATGTATCGAGAACGTGTGATAGTTTGGAAAGATTCGACTTCTTGCTAAGAATATGCATGCCTAGAAATTTGACCGTGTTTTGAAAATAATCAAAGAGACTATGAATCACCGTGTTTTAAAAACAATTAAAGAGACTATGAATCACCGTGTTTTGAAATTTTGGCTGTGTTTCTAAATTAACTTCAAACCTTGCAACAATTTATTCAATGGACCCACCAAGCAGTCAATGTATCGAGAACAAGTGATAGTTTGGAAAGAGTCAACTTCTTGCTAAGAATATGCATGCCTAGAAATTTGACCGTGTTTTGAAAACAATCAAAGAGAGTATGATTCACCATGTTTTGAAATTTTGGCTATGTTTAGAAATTAACTTCATACCTTGCGACAATATGTTCAATGGACCCACTCGACAGTCAATATATCGAGAACAAGTGGTAGTTTGGAAAGATTCACACTTCTTGCTAAGAATGTGCATGCCTAGAAATTTGACTGTGTTTTCAAAACAATCAAAGAGACTATGATTCACCATGTTTTGAAATTTTGGCCGTGTTTCGAAATTAACTTCATACCTTGTGAAAATTTGTTCAATGGACCCACCAGGTAGTCAATGTATCAAGAATGAGTGATGATTTGAAAAGATTCACACTTCTAGCTAAGAATATGCATGCTTGGAAATTTGATCGTGTTTTGAAAACAATCAAAGAGACTATGACTCGTAATGTTTGGAAATTTTGGCTATGTTTCAAAATTAAGTTCACACCCTGGGACAATATGTTCAATAGACCCACCAGGCAGTCAATGTATCGAGAACGAGTGATAGTTTGGAAAGATTCACACTTCTTGGTATGAATATGCTTGCATAGAAATTTGACTGTGTTTTGAAAACAATCAAAGAGACTATGAATCACCGTGTTTTGAAATTTTGGTTATATTTCGAAATTAACTTCAAACCTTGCAACAATCTTTTCAATGGACCCACCAGGCAGTCAATGTAACGAGAACGTGTGATAGTTTGGAAAGATTCACACTTCTTTCTAAGAATATGCATGCCTATAAATTTGACTGTGTTTTGAAAACAATCAAAGATACTATGATTCATCGTGTTTTGAAATTTTGGCTCTGTTTCAAAATTAACTTCATACCTTGTGACAATTTGTTCAATGGACCCACCAAAAGTCAATGTATCAAGAACGAGTGCTAGTTTGGAAAGATTCACACTTTTAGCTAAGAATATGCATACTTGGAAATTTGACTATGTTTTGAAAACAATCAAAGAGGCTATGACTCATCGTGTTTGGAAATTTTGGCTGTGTTTCAAAATTAATTTCACACCTTGCGACAATATGTTCAATGGACCCACCAGGCAGTCAATGTATCAAGAACGAGTGATAGTTTGGAAAGATTCACATTTCTTTCTAAGAATATGCATGCCTAGAAATTTGACCGTGTTTTGAAAACAATCAAAGAGACTATGAATCACCGTGTTTTGAAATTTTGGTTGTGTTTCGAAATTAAATTCAAACCTTGCAACAATCTTTTCTATGGACCCACCAGGCAGTCAATGTATCGAGAACGTGTGATAGTTTGGAAAGATTCGACTTCTTTCTAAGAATATGCATGCCTAGAAATTTGACCGTGTTTTGAAATTAATCAAAGAGATTATGAATCACCGTGTTTTGAAAACAATCAAAGAGACTATGAATCACCATGTTTTGAAATTTTGGCTGTGTTTCTAAATTAAATTCAAACCATGCAACAATTTATTCAATGGACCCACCAAGCAGTCAATGTATCAAGAACGAGTGATAGTTTGGAGAGAGTCAGCTTCTTGCTAAGAATATGGATGCCTAGAAATTTGACCGTGTTTTGAAAACAATCAAAGAGACTATGAATCACCATGTTTTGAAAACAATCAAAGAAACTATGATTCACCTTGATTAGAAAGTTTGGCTGTGTTTCAAAATTAACTTCACACCTAGCGACAGTATGTTGAACGGACCCACCAGGCAGTCAATGTATCGAGAATGGGTGGTAGTTCGGAAAGATTCACACTTCTTGCCAAGAATATGCATGCCTAGAAATTTGACCGTGTTTTGAAAACAATCAAATATATTATGACTCGCCGTGTTTTAAATTCTGGTTGTGTTTCGAAATTAACTTCACACCTTGCGACAATTTGTTCAATGGACCCACCCGGCAGTCAATGTATCGAGAACGACTAGTAGTTTGGAAAGATTCACAATTCTTGCTAAGAATATGCATGCCTAGAAATTTGACTGTGTTTTGAAAACAATCAAAGAGACTATGTTTCACCATGTTTTGAAATTTTGGTTGTGTTTAGAAATTAACTTCATACCTTGCGACAATTTGTTCAATGGACCCACCAGGCAGTCAATGTTTCGAGAATGAGTGTGTATCGAGAATGAGTGATTGTGTGGAGAGATTCACACTTCTAGCTAAGAATATGCATGCTTGGAAATTTGACCGTGTTTTGAAAACAATCAAAGAAACTATGACTCATCGTGTTTGGAAATTTGGGCTGTGTTCCAAAATTAAGTTCACACCTTGCGATAATATGTTCAATGGACCCACTAGGCAGTCAATGTATCGAGAACAAGTGATAGTTTGGAAAGATTCAACTTCTTGCTAATATTATGCATGCCTAGAAATTTGACCGTGTTTTGAAAACAATCAAAGAGAGTATGATTCACCATGTTTTGAAATTTTGGCTATGTTTAGAAATTAACTTCATACCTTGCGACAATATGTTCAATGGACCCACTCGACAGTCAATATATCGAGAACAAGTGGTAGTTTGGAAAGATTAACACTTCTTGCTAAGAATGTGCATGCCTAGAAATATGACTTTGTTTTGAAAACAATCAAAGAGACTATGATTCACCATGTTTTGAAATTTTGGCTGTGTTTCGAAATTAACTTCATACCTTGCAAAAATTTGTTCAATGGACCCACCAGGCAGGCAATGTATCAAGAACGAGTGATAGTTTTAAAAGATTCACACTTCTAGCTAAGAATATGCATTCTTGGAAATTTGACCGTGTTTTGAAAACAATCAAAGAGACTATGACTCACCGTGTTTAGAAATTTTGGTTGTGTTTCAAAATTAAGTTCACACCTTGGGACAATATGTTCAATAGACCCCCTAGGCAGTCAATGTATCGAGAACGAGTGATAGTTTGGAAAGATTCACACTTCTTGGTATGAATATGCATGCATAGAAATTTGACCGTGTTTTGAAAACAATCAAATAGACTATGAATCACCGTGTTTTGAAATTTTGGTTATGTTTCGAAATTAACTTCAAACCTTGCAACAATCTTTTCAATGGACCCATCAGGCAGTCAACGTATCTAGAACGTGTGATAGTTTGGAAAGATTCACACTTCTTTCTAAGAATATGCATGCCTATAAATATGACTGTGTTTTGAAAACAATCAAAGAGACTATGATTCACCGTGTTTTGAAATGTTGGCAGTGTTTCAAAATTAACTTCATACCTTGTGACAATTTGTTCAGTGGACCCACCAGGCAGTCAATGTATCGAGAACGAGTGATAGTTTGGAAAGATTCACACTTCTAGCTAAGAATATGCATACTTGGAAATTTGACCGTGTTTTGAAAACAATCAAAGAGGCTATGACTCATCGTGTTTGGAAATTTTGGCTATGTTTCAAAATTAATTTCACACCTTGCGACAATATGTTCAATGGACCCACCAGGCAGTCAATGTAATGAGAACGAGTGATAGTTTGGAAAGATCCACACTTCTTTCTAAGAATATGCATGCCTAGAAATTTGACCGTGTTTTAAAAACAATCAAAGAGACTATCAATCACCATGTTTTGAAATTTTGGCTATGTTTCGAAATTAACTTCAAACCTTGCAACAATCTTTTCTATGGACCCACTAGGCAGTCAATGTATCGAGAACGGTTGATAGTTTGGAAAGATTCGACTTCTTGCTAAGAATATGCATGCCTAGAAATTTGACCGTGTTTTGAAAACAATCAAAGAGACTATGAATCACCGTGTTTTAAAAACAATTAAAGAGACTATGAATCACCGTGTTTTGAAATTTTGGCTGTGTTTCTAAATTAACTTCAAACCTTGCAACAATTTATTCAATGGACCCACCAAGCAGTCAATGTATCGAGAACAAGTGATAGTTTGGAAAGAGTCAACTTCTTGCTAAGAATATGCATGCCTAGAAATTTGACCGTGTTTTGAAAACAATCAAAGATACTATGAATCACCATGTTTTGAAAACAATCAAAGAGACTATGACTCACCTTGATTTGAAAGTTTGGCTGTGTT
The DNA here is from genome assembly GCA_023614405.1 of Avena insularis. Lineage (NCBI taxonomy): Eukaryota > Viridiplantae > Streptophyta > Magnoliopsida > Poales > Poaceae > Avena > Avena insularis. Next base: position 407,357,414 of record CM042696.1, read on the forward strand.
TCAAAATTAACTTCACACCTTGCGATAGTATGTTCAACGGACCCACGCGGCAGTCAATATATCGAGCATGAGTGGTAGTTCAGAAAGATTCACACTTCTTGCCAAGAATATGCATGCCTAGAAATGTGACCATGTTTTGAAAACAATCAAAGATACTATGACTCATCGTGTTTTAAATTCTGGTTGTGTTTCGAAATTAACTTCACACCTTGCAACAATATGTTCAATGGACCCACCCGGTAGTCAATGTATCGAGAACGAGTGGTACTTTGGAAAGATTCACAATTCTTGCTAAGAATATGCATGCCTAGAAATTTGACTATGTTTTGAAAACAATCAAAGAGACTATGTTTCACCGTGTTTTGAAATTTTGGTTGTGTTTCGAAATTAACTTCATACCTTGCGATAATTTGTTCAATGGACCCACCAGGCAGTCAATGTATCGAGAATGAGTGATTGTTTGGAAAGATTCACACTTCTAGCTAAGAATATGCATGCTTGGAAATTTGACCGTGTTTTGAGAACAATCAAAGAGACTATGACTCATCGTGTTTGGAAATTTGGGCTGTGTTCCAAAATTAAGTTCACACCTTGTGACAATATGTTTAATGGACCCACCAAGCAGTCAATGTATCGAGAACGAGTGATAATTCTGAAAGATTCACATTTCTTGCTAAGAATATGCGTGCCTAGAAATTTGACCGTGTTTTGAAAACAATCAAAGAGACTATGAATCACCGTGTTTTGAAATTGTGTCTGTGTTTTGAAATTAACTTCAAACCTTACAACAATCTTTTCAATGAACCACCAGGCAGTCAATGTATCGAGAACGTGTGATAGTTTCGAAAGATTCAACTCCTTGCTAAGAATATACATGCCTAGAAATTTGACCGTGTTTTAATAACAATCAAAGGTACTATGAATCACCGTGTTGTGAAATTTTGGTTGTGTTTCGAAATTAACTTCAAACCTTGCAACAATTTATTCAATGGACCCACCAAGCAGTCAATATATCGAGAATGAGTGATCGTTTGGAAAGAGTCAAATTCTTGCTAAGAATATGCATGCCTAGAAATTTGACCGTGTTTTGAAAATAATCAAAGAGACTATGAATCACCGTGTTTTGAAAACAATCAAAAGAGACAATGACTCACCGTGTTTTGAAATTTTGGTCGTGTTTCGAAATTAACTTCACACCTTGTGATAGTATGTTCAATGGACCCACCCGGCAGTCAATGTATCGAGAATGAGTGGTAGTTTGGAAAGATTCACACTTCTTTCTAAGAATATGCATGCCTAGAAATTTGACCGTTTTTTGAAAACAATCAAAGAGACTATGACTCACCATGTTTTGAAATTTTGGCTATGTTTCGAAATTAACTTTATACCTTGCGACAATTTTTTCAATGGATGCACCAGGCAGTCAACGTATCGAGAACGAGTGATAGTTTGGAAAGATTCACATTTCTAGCTGAGAATATGCATGCTTGGAAATTTGACCATGTTTTGAAAACAATCAAAGAGACTATGTGACGTGGGCATACCCTACAGGTACTCATGATCAGCATATACGGTCCAGCTCAGAAGAATCCCACGACGTTGCTAGGGCCCAGGCGAGATTCGGGTGGCCTGGGAGACTTTGACTCCTTGTAGAACACGACAAAGTACCAGATAGAAGTTTAAAGGGAAAACCCTAATATGTAATTTACTCGGCCTGCTATCTCGAGACCTAGCCTATCTATATAAAGTCTGGGAGGGGGCAGCGAGGACGATATTCACAACCCTAGTTTCCACACTGTCGCCAGATTGCATCTGTGCACCCCTGTAACTTTTGACTCCTCAATATTTCCAAGAGAAGACAAGTAGGAGTAGGGTCCCCTACGAGGCCTGAACCTGGGTAAATCTCATGTCACCTGTGTGCTTGTTTACTAGCCGATCGATGCCTCCAGTGCTCCCTATGGGAGGCGGGAATGCTGATGTTGCGGCTTCCCTGGCCCCATCAACCGCAATCTACGACTCCGCGGCAGCAGAGACTCGCATCCTTTTTGGTGCCCTCGACTTCACCGTCCACACGTCGGCCACTCGTCCGGATTTTGAGTCCGTGGGCGACGGGATCGACCTGGCGATCAGGAGCTTACGCTTCCAAGTTGGTCAGCTGGGCACACTTCGCCTCCCTAATCGACCGAAGGTTCCCATGATTTCCCTTGCATCGTGGTTTCCACCGCTGATCGGCACCCTGAGCAAGCTCAATGCCTCGACATTAGTCAGGAATTCGTACAGCAACAGCAGTTGCGAGTCCGATCTGGGTAATTTGGCAACAGAAGATGGAGCCTACGGCTCCAAATCTGAAAGCTGCAGGAGCAACAGCTTCCCCAACCACTACATGTGCGTCGTCATCAACACGGGCGGCAGTGGCAGCGGCACTCGGGGAACACCGGTAGTGACGGTGGTATCCCAGTAGCGAACGGTGGCCCCTCCAACAGTGCCCCCACCATCAACGGGCCAGCAGGCCGGCCCATGGTGACGGACCCATCCCAGAAGATCAGCCGCACCTCCCTACGAATGAACATACCCAAGTGCGACAACTAATCAAGCTCAACAATGTTGAGTGGGCCCGCTACAGGGAGGCCCTATGGGGCAATCCGCTACCACCAAACTTGTCACAACAAATGCTGATGGGTTATCACTGGCTGCTCATGGAGGAGTTCAAGCGCTAGCAACAAGTAGTCATCTAGCTCAACGAGCCTAGGAGGGCGGCGGACGAGTCGAGCGTCCGACGAGCTGCGCTCTCTTCCATCGGAGGATCCTCCTCTAGAGGCAACAATCATGCAGCCGCTAGTAGACGCTCTCGATTGGCTCACCTCACTGATATGGAGCGAGAAGAGGCCACTCGAGTCCTCGACTTCTCGTCCATGCCGGTGGACACGCGGGGCAACATGCTCCCGAAAACACCGCAGGCAGCGGTGACGGCAGCCACCATGTACCTGCTCAACAACAAACCGCTGGCTGGGGACCCATGATCCTCCATGCACCGATCTACGATCGCTCGCCTAGGACTAGTCGAAGTTGCGCTTACTAAGGATCTAGCACCGAAGCGGAGGAAAAGCAAGGCTCTAGCCAAGCACTACTCTCCCTCCTCCAGTGACAATGACCATGACTTATCGCGGCGACGCCGCTCACGATGACACGACTATGACTATGACGCCCGTGATGACATCATGCATTGCACGGTCGACAAGATGCGTACGAGGCGCGCCCGCTCGATGGACACAGAAGATTGTGGGACGGAGCTTTGCGGCGCCAGCTGCTTCAGCAGAGCCATACGACAAAAGGGAATGCCGAAAGGGTTCAAACTCCCATTAGAGAATCCAAAATTTGATGGCCTCCAAGACTCGAAGATCTGGCTGGAGGATCATATCTCTTCTGTCAGGTTGCACGGCGGAACCACGAGCACGGCTATGCAATGCCTCCACCTATAGCTACAGGGCATCGCTCGTGCATGGATAAACAACCTCCCATGCGGGTCGATCCGTAGCTGGGATGACATAGTCTACAGCTTTGTGCGAAACTTCAAGGGCACTTACAAAAGGCCCGCATCAATTGAAGAATTAAGAGGCTGCTACCAAAAGACTGGCGAGTGATGACTGTAAGTTCACAGATTGTTTGTAGCTAGTTTCTAAATAAAGATATCGATCCCACGGGGAGCAGTAAGCAAAAGACTAAAATGCTTTTAACTAAAACTAAACTTAGTACTTAAGAAATAACTTTAAGATGCAAGAAAAGTAGAATTGTTTTGGGGTTTTTGGTTGAACAAAGCAAGTAAAGTAAAGTAAAACTTAATGCAGAAAGGTAGAATCGCGTGTGTAAAAGAACTTAGAACTACAATATGGGAAAAGGCATTCTCAGGAAGTGGTGGATGCACCACTAGCAATTTAGACTAAGCAATTAAGATTATTATAACGAATATTCTCATGATATGTATGTATGTGGGAGGAGGTTCATATATGGACAAATAGGTAGCAACCATTGCTCACATCATCCTTCATAACCACATCAAACAGATAAAAGATAAACGACATCAATCGTATTATCCCGCTATTAAGGGATTACTCCCATGGCATGGACATGGCTTTATGAGTTCTCCTTGATTCCCCAAGTTAGTACGTAAAGTATGACAACAGCTTTATAGTCACAGTAAGTGTTATCATCCCTCCGTCTACCAACCAGTAATCCCCTTCATCGAGTCCCCATAAGAGATAAATATTAAGGAGGTGCACAACTCCCAACATCAAGATGAAGACAATTAACTCATACACATAATTCTGTATAACATAATAATCTCTATTTTATCTCAATCATATTCTAGGGTTTCTCCATCTCCCCAAGAACTAAAGATCTACTCGGACATGGAGGCAATCAACATCATAGCAATGGTAATGGAATCAATTGTAAATGAATAGTTCTTGTATAAATCCACAACAAGTACAGAAATTACAACAAGATCTAGATGGGTGAAGATGGGATGGATGGAGATGATGGTGGTGCAACAGTTGATGAAGATGAAGATCAATGCCTTGGCCTCCTAGATCTATGTAGGGCGAAGATGGATCCCTCAGACGAGTTCCCCCTCCAGATTCCTTCCGAACGTGAGGTTTTCCGCAATTTTTGGGTGTTCTGTATGTCGTCTCCCTGATCCAATTGCACGGGGTGAAACTATTTGAGGAGGCAGTGGCGGCGCCAACTATACGACCGGAACTATACAGCCGGAAAAAATATTTCGGTCGTATAGTTGGTCGTTAAACCGTCTGTAAGCCTTGATCGCTTCGGGTTTTCTTATGGTATTATTTATATTTCCCAAATAAGCGATTTACGTTGTTTTTGAGTCCTTTTCTCTCCAATACAACTGCTCCAAGAATTGTGTCCATTGTATCCATCATCTGTCCTGATCCTGGTGAAAATAGACATAAAATGTGTGCCCGAGCACCATAAAATACCAAGATCCTACATCTACAATGCAAAATATGTTGGGTTCGCAGCATAGAAAACAAAAAAAATCCTACGATGGGAACTATTATACACCAAGATCTATCTATTAGATACAAGCAACGGGTGGATATACATCGATAGAGAACATACCCTCGAAGACAACAAAGCTTTGTTAACAAGATGGAACTCATGGATGATGTAATCGTACACTTGCCGCTCTCAAGATCATGATGAAGTCCAGCAAGTCCAGCAGGTCCAGCTCCAGCACGTCCATCAGAACTAGCTCCAATTCATCAGTCGGATGGGCGAGAAGGCACTGCCTTTCTACCAGCTCCTTCGCAAAGCTGAAAAACTCGAGTGGACGGAAGAAGCACAAGAAGCATTCGAAGACCTCAAGCGTCTACTATCCACTCCGTCGATGTTGGTAACACCTAGAGAAAAAGAGCCCCTATTGCTATACATCTCTGCCACCAACCAGGTGGTTAGTACCGTGCTTGTAGTGGAACGAGCCGAAGAAATCAAAGTCCACGGAGTGCAACGCTCAGTCTACTACCTCAGCGATGTGCTCACGCCAACAAAACAGCGGTACCCGCACTATTAGAAGCTGGCATATGATGTTTTCATGACAGCTCGGCGACTGCGCCACTACTTCCAGGAGCACCCCATCATTGTGGTGAACGATGCTCCACTAGGGAACATCCTCAACAACCCTGACGCCATCGGACGAGTCGCGCTTTGGGGGATAGAACTGTCTCCATGAGACATCACATACGAGAAGCGAGACGTGATCAAATTGCAAGTACTCCTGGACTTCCTCATTCATTGGATGGAGAACCAGCTCCCCGACATGCCAGACATGTCCTGCCTATGGACAATTCACTTCGACGGATCAAAACATCGAGAAGGAGTCAGTGCCGGCGTCATCTTGACATCGCCACAAGGTGACAAGATGAGGTACGTTCTGCGAATGTAGTTTCGTGCCTCCAACAATAAAGCTGAATACAAGGCCCTGCTCCATGGGATGCGGATGGCCAAAGCTAGTGGCGCAACATGACTCGTCATCTACCATGACTCTAAGCTGGTAGTGGATCAAACCATGAACCAGTGCGATGCCTTGAGCGACAACATGATCGCCTACCGCAACCTCTATGATGCACTCGAAGGAGACTTCGACGGCTGCAAACTACGACATGTTGGCCGCGAGAGCAATGAAGAGGAGGATACACTCGCCAACATTGGCTCCACCTGTGCCCCGGTGCCACATGGAGTATTCCTAGAGAAAATATGTGAACGCTCCATCAAGCCAAAGGTTCTAGAACAGCCAGCCAGCATGTCAAAGGACTCGGGGGGCTACGCCACCCGACAAACTCAAAACACCTAAAGATAAGGAACATGAGTCAGGACTCGAAGGCCCCATGGAGGTCATGCTGATCAAGCCATCCTGGACGCAACCATACATCACATACCTGCTCAGCAAAAGGCTGCCAGATGACCCGACAGATGCACGGTATATAGCACGACGATCCAAGGCTTTCGCCATCATTAATGGCGAACTATATAAGCGCAGCATCACAGGAGTCCTTCAACGATGTGTCTCCAACAGAGACGGGAGGGCCATCCTCCTCGAGATACACGAAGGCACTTGTGGCCATTATGCCGAAAGCCGCGCCCTCATCACGAAAGCTCTATGAGCTGGTTTCTACTGGCCAACGGCATTGCGCGATGCTAAGGACATCGTCCAGAAGTTATATGCTTGCCAAAGAGTCCATTGTCTTCCGGTTCGGGGTGCCACACAACATCATCACTAACAACGGAACGTACATCACCTCGAATGAATTCCATGATTTCTCCAAAAACCTAGGAATCAACATTAGCTATGCCTCGGTGGCGCATCCTCAGACCAATGGTCAAGTCGAAAAGGCCAATGGCCTCGTCTGCAACGGCATCAAGAAAAGGCTCCTCAGACCACTCGAAAGAGCTACCGGGTGCTGCCCCGAGGAGCTACCATCGGTACTATGGAGCCTGTGTACAACTCCAAATAGCGCCACAGGCTATACTTCGTTCTTCATGGTACATGGCGCCGAGGCAGTACTACCTGCAGAAGTATGCTACAAGGCCCCAAGGGTCGTAGCATACAGTGAGGCGGAATCAACTGCCGCACTTGAATACTCTGTCGACCTCCTCGACGAAGCACGTGAAATAGCAGCAGAACGATCCATGATCTACCAGCAAAACCTCCACAACTACCATAGCTGAAGGCTATGCCCAAGGTCCTTCGTCGAAGGAGACCTCGTCCTGCGACTAAAGCAGCAAGGACACCTCAAGCTCGAGTCCAACTGGGAGGGACCTTATGTGATTACCGAAGTAATCCCAGGTGGCGCCTACCGCCTAGAATACGTAGAAAGTGGAGTTGCATACTCCAACCCCTAGAACGTCGCGTAGCTGTATTGTTTCTACCCTTAGATTTTTTTACTTTACAAATAAGGCTATTCAGCCAGGCTACTTAGCCACACATTATACCTCCTGATATTCTGCGAATATATAAAGCTAAGTGCCTCCAACCTTGTGTCTCTGTTTTAACTACAATTACATCACTCGGGGGTTGCGCCACCTTGTCTACCTCGTTACACGAGTAACGCAGTAACCTGAGTAGCTGACATACTATTAATCGAACCCTTGATAAACCCAACCTAGCTGCAACGCACCTGACAGGTTGGCAAGGTGCTAAGATAAGTATGCGTCAAGCTAACGAAAAGACACTGCATAGTACAAGCTACTTGAAAAATACAAAAGATAGCAAGCTTTACACACACTACAGGTAACAAAAACACCCAATTCAAATATACAAACTTTACAACACCTTTTTACATCTCCACGCAGGCCCAAAACTACTCTACTGGTGTAAAAGGAGAATGTTGGTGCGCCGATCGAACAACTCGATGATGTCTTCAGCTGACTGGTCAACCGCCCGATAATGGGGCACCATATTCCACGCCATCCCCTCTGGTGGGGGTGGCGGCCCTATAGCAACAGCAACCAAATCCAGATTGGGTCGATGCAGGCGCACAAGCACCAGTGCAGCCATGGCACCCGCGACTAATTGCTGATGCACGCACTCGCGAACTGCACCGACATCCTAGAACTTCTTCAACAGAGCTAACAAGATTGAAGGCACGGCATCCAAGGGGAACATTGCCCAAAAGATGTGCTTCAAGCATCAATGCACCTTCTTCAAATAAAGCAGCACCTGCGACACACGATCTTCCAACGTCGCCAACGCGACTGCGCGATCCCGATCAACCTAAAAGTACCCACTAGCTTCTAACTGCTCCTGGCTCAAGCAGTTTAGCTGAATGCCGACTCGGTCTCTCTCTTCCTGTGGAAGGCGAATACTAAAAACTGCAAAGAGCAGTAAAAAGCATAAGGGCAAATCGCTGCCACAAGTGGCTAGAAAAGGAGAAGAAGCTAGGGAAACTAACACTTCAATTGCTCATTCATTTGAGCCACCTTGCCCAGAAGATATTTCTCGCGTTAGCTGGCTTTTTCGGCCTTTGACTTCCACACATCAGCGCTACCATGGATCATGGGCATCTCTCGCTCCAAGTGTTTTATGCAACCACGCAATCGAGACAACAGTGACAATTCCTCCACCTTTGAACGTGGTTGCGCCACGGTTCATCGACGGAGGTATATAAGACAGATCACTTGAAGGACCCTATCCAAGTAGAGGAACAGATGGATAAGACCAACCATTCAAAATAACACCAGAAAAACAAAAGCATCGAGTTTAGCAAGTTTTAAAAGGGGCACCCCCACAAGCACAAACGCAAGTCAAAGAAGTCTGGAAAAGCTAGAATACTACAAAAGGATGACAAAGGGACAGCGTACAACTACACATTAGCACTCGGGGGCTTCATCGAGTCAGTGGCAGCCTCCAACGCCGCAGCCCTCTCGGTTACAGCCTTTGATGTCGTGGCTTTTGACGTCTTTGACCACTTTAGCTCTGCCGAGTACTTTGTGAGTGTCTCAATGAACCGACACCCATATTTGTGACAATGAGTGGCAAAGGGAGCAAAAACTACCTACTGGCCATCTACAGTAACCGACATCACCGTGGAGACCTTGCTAGGGTTCAGATTAACACCATGGGCTTGCGCCATTACAAGTCCCATGGTAGCTCTGACCCCCTTCTGCGCATTCTTGAAATCCAAGGAAATGCCTCTGGCGAAGGACTCCACCAACCCATCAAGATATTCGATAAGCTCGGTCTTGGGGACTATATCCTCTCGAAGAAGCCCAAGCACACCCTTGGCCTTTAGAAGGGAATCCTTGACGGACACATTGTGGTCTTCGACTGCAGCTATAGCACTGGCCAAAGCATCCTAGCGAGCCAGAGCTTGAGCATCGAATCTCATACCAACAACGTCTGCAGAAGACACAGACGAGCACAACCAAACACAAGCAAATATAGAGCAAACAAATGATGCAGCATTATACCTGAGAGTGCCTTAGCAATAGTGAGAAGATGATCCATGAACACCTTCTCTCTGTCAGTTGCAGCGGTAAGCAGGTCCTCCTCGCGCTTCTTCGAGTCCTGGACGGAGCGTTCAAAGGGTTCAAATTCCTCGTCGCATTTCTTCTCCACTGCGGCAAGACCCTTCTGGAGGGAACTGACATGACGGAGGAGCTCATTGTTCTCACCTACAAAGGATGATAGAAAAATTTAAGCTCGACAATGTTTTGTACCAACAGTACAGAGATAAAGAGTGCAAGATCACCTTCTAATGCGCGATGCTGGGTCTCTAGCAAAGCATGCTGACGGCCCAAGGATGTAATCTGTTCGGCGAGGCGAATTGATTCCTTCAGGACAAGCTGCGAAAAGAAACACATTAGCACCAACATTATTTCAACTAACATAGTCAAGAAAACTTACATGTTCCTCTAGGGACTCCGAAGTCTCCTTCTGTGAGGACACCCGAGAAACCATCTGGTGCTCCCCCGCGTGGGGGGAACTCGAAGATTTGGCACCAGAGGTGGTCGCCACCTGGGGGAGCGCGAACGCTCCTCAACATCCTTACCCTTGGAGTCTGTGATTCCACTCTCCTTAACGAATAAGCAATCATCGGACGATGACGATGCAGTTTTGCTACAGCAAATTGCACAAAAAAAAGACTTCAGGACATAGGGTTAAATCGACAGAAGTACAAATCTCGCACATCGAAAACTTCAAGGTCAAAGGAGTCCTCAAACGCCTCCTTCGGTGTCCTCAGCTTCTTCCGTGGAGGAGGAACCACGACACGCACGGGCACCGCGGGGATTGGGGCCTCCACCTCATTTGCAGGACTATCTAGCTTCTCCGGCGAAGAAGCGTCTAAGTCTTCACTTCAGGAATGCTTGCGAGTCCCATCCTCGCTGAACTCGGGGGGCTTCCTGCTCTTCAACGACGGGGACGGTGGATCCCAACTTGTCCTCCTCCTCCGTTTCACGAGGGATTACTCCCTCCGGCTGAGGAGGCAGAATAGTAGCCACTTTCTAGTCCTAGCACAAGCGGCAGCGTTAGTACATGGAAACCCTAGTAGGAAATCGGAAAACAAGAAGATATAAAGAAAGAAAGCTACCTCAGGCAGACGGTGACTCATGCAGAATGGAGGCACGGCTGAGACACCAGGGAGTTTCTCCTTGGTTGTGAACTTGGTTAGCATCTAGAACCTCCTTTCTACTTCACCCGAAGAAATATCTTCCTGAGAGATGCGAGTGACGTCTTCAACACCAGACCAGCAGCACATCGGATGCGCCCTAGCTTGCAGTAGCTGCACTCGACGATGCATCCAGGTGCGAATGAGGTCTGTGCCGGCCACTTCCTTCCCTCTGATGAGTTGAAGGTCGCAGACCTGCTTGTACAAAACCTCAGTTTCTTTGGCTTGACCGGGCATCACCGTGTTCTTCCACGACCTCCTCCTTTTGCACTCCACTTTCGATCGAAAGGTGCGAGTCCATAGAGTTCACCGTCGGCCTTCTGGTCACGGATGTAGAACCATTTCTCCCTCCATCCTTGGACGGATTCAGCAATTTTGAGAGAGAAATATTGGACATTGGGGTCCACATAAATCCCGCAGCCTCCTATGTCATAGACTACCGATCCGGAGCCCGACTACCGCTTCAATTTGAAGATCTTTTTGAAAAGACCAAAGTGTGGCTTGATTCTGAGCCACCACTCGCACAGTGTGATGTAGCAGGCAATGTGGAGAACGGAATTGGGGGTCAGCTGATGGAGCTAGAGCCTGTAGAAGCAGAGTAGCCCTCGCACAAACTTGTGGATAGGGAGAGAGAGGCCCCGAATGACAACAGAGAGAAACATCACCTGAAATCCGGAAGGGGTATCGGGGATTACCTCATCGCTGGGCATTTGGCAATCAGCTTCATTGGCCGAAAGATTGCCATCCTGGCGCTAGTTGAAGAGCTCTGACTCCTTTATGGCCGATCGCCGCTACGATCCACTGGTGACGCGCATGCCCGTGCCCTTCTTCTTGCCAGTTGCAGCAGCAGTACTGGAGCCCGTAGCGGTGGTGCCCTTCTTCTTGGCTGCAACAGTGGCAGTTACAGATCCAGTGATGGAAGCGCCTTTCTTCTTCCCCATCTTTCGCTTGTGGTTGGAGCGCATAAAGTAGCTCGGGAAGGTTTTGAGGCCGTCCAGCGTAGCAATGGAGGCGCGAGAAATGGAATAGCAGTGGGCAGCAATGGAGGCAGCGCGTAAGGGAGAAGATGAGTTGTGGGGAAATTTACCGCACAGCGACCCCTACTTAACCCCACAAGGTGCAATCCAACAGCCAGAGGAACATCAACTAGACATGTGGCGCAAATCAAGGTGGACGAGTGGCGATGAAAACGGCGAACCGTCGTCACACTTTTCCCATTACGCGCGAGAATCGAGGAGACATAGTTAACACTAAAGATTATGCATGCCTGGTCAAATCCAAGTCAGAAGTGGGGTCCCACCTTCGCCATGTCCCGTGAAAAACCGCTCACGTGGGTAAACAAGGTCATCCCATCGTTAGCACTGACGTCGTTCACTCCAGCAGGAGCATGTTTTGACTAATCTAGTCCTCACTTGACTCTACTACTCGACTAAGAACTTGGGGGCTACTCCTAAACAGGAGCGCTAGCCGCGCACCTGAAAACTTTATGGACACGGAAACATTTCGACAATGTAATTACACTTAAACCCTTCATTCGAATCAACGATTCGATTGTGGACTCAGGGGCTACTCCCATAGGGAGCACTGAAAGCATATTCGGCTAAAACAAGTAAAAGACGACAGTAGTCAAAAACATTTAAAGTCCCCACTCGAGTCTACGACTCGAATAGGCACTCGGGGGCTACTCCCATAGGAAGCGCTGTCCATGCACCCTATGTTTTTATTTTACTAAATAAGTGTTAACTACGACCACACTCGAAAACATGGCAACTCTGACTCATATTTTCCCTGCAAGGAGACTGCATCTCCTGGCCCACCCGAATCATCTCCACGATGACAAAAATTCGGATGCCACGCTCGGAGCGTGAAGGTAAGACCTGAAAAAGGCCTGGCAACGCACCTGTTGTGCTCTACCAGGAATAATCCGTGCCTGCAGGTACGATGAAATATGCCTTGACGGACACACCGAGTGCTCACACTTATATACTGGAATTCGATTTTGTAAGACCTCCGCGGCATGAGTTGATTACACCAGCACTTTTCCGAATTCGAGTCCGGGGACTCGACTTTGAGTAGATTGTGTTGTTTTGCCCGATGGCAGTTAACTGATCCTGATCCATTGAATGAATCAGGCACGTATATCAACAATCCCTATGACATAAACTAAATCTCCCAAAATCATGTTTGGCTATTCACTCAAAGGCTTCATAGTCTCCACTCGAATCTGCAATTCAACCGGACACTCGGGGGCTACTAACGTGGGTATACCCTATAGGTACTCATGATCAGCATATACGGAGGTCAGATGATGACTTGGGATGAGTTCAAAATCAAGTTCAGCAAGACTCATGTGCCCCTAGGTCTAATTAAGAGGATGACGGATGAGTTCAGAGATTTGAAACAAGGAAGGATGACTGTGGTGGAATACCGTGACAAATTCTTATCTCTAGCTAGATATGCCCCTGATGAGATTGACACAAAAGCAAAGAAGAAAGAGAGATTCCTGAACGGACTGCGTGATGAGATGGAAACCGTGCTAGTCAACATTCCCTTTGATGATATTGAAGCTTTGGTGGATTCTGCCATTCAGATGGAAGGGAAAATCAACCAAGACAATGACAACTGCAAGTGTCTCATGATGCACCAGCCTAGATCCCACCATACACCGAAGTATCACCCCAACCCATCTGCAGGATATGCCCCAAGAAACAACAGACCCCCTATGTCATGTCCAAACTATTCCAATCGTGACGGAGGAAACTTGAGGCCTGGAGGAAACCATAACAATAACCCCAGCAACTCCAATAACTTCAACCGTGCATCGCCCAAGTCCAACAACAACAACACCAATACTGCCCCAAGGATTGGAAGCAATGTTGTGCCTATTGCAGGAAAAGACAAGTCCCTGATTACTTGCTTTGAATGTAGAGTCAAGGGTCACTACTCTAATGAGTGCCCCAATAAGATTGCAGCAGCCACCAATGTAAATGCACCCGCTCAGCAGCAATGTTGTGTCCAGCCTGGAAGGAGATTTTCCCTAGGGAACTCGCTCAACCGCAACGACCGTCTGTTCCACATGAATGCTGAAGCAGCTCAGGAAGCGCCAGATGTCGTGCTGGGTATGCTTTTTGTTAACTCAGTACTTGCAAGAGTGTTGTTTGATTCTGGAGCATCGCACTCGTTTGTTATAGAAGAATTTGCATGCACTAGTAAGATTCAACCAACAAAATTGAAGCATGTTATGATAGTTCAAATACCTGGTTCAACCACCAAAGCTAGAAAAAATTGCAAGGTTGTACCTATCAGAATCCATGGAATAGATTTTTATGCTAATCTAATAGTACTTGGAACCAAAGGTTTGGAAGTAGAACTAGGAATGGATTGGATGTCGAAACATAAAGGATTAATCGACTGTGCCAAGAAAGCCATAACCATGACCAGTAGCACTGGAGTATCAGTAGAGCATGTATCTGAGACACTGCCCCGTCAATTCAAATGCAACAAGAGTCTAGCCCAACCAACCCTAGGCCAAGTTAGAGTAGTATGTGAATACCCCGACGTGTTCCTAGATGAATTGCCCGGTATGCCCCTAGATCGGGATATCGAGTTCATCATTGAACTAGTTCCTAGAACTGGACCCATAGCTCAGAGACCTTATAGTATGAACCCATCTGAATTAGTGGAGCTGAAGAAGCAACTTGATGCTATGCTGGAGAAAGGTATGATTCAACCAAGTGCATCGCCATGGAGATCGCCTATTTTGTTTGTGGATAAGAAAGATGGAGGTAACCGTTTGTGCACGGATTACCGGAAGCTGAATGATGTCACCATCAAGAACAAGTACCCACTACCGAAGATAGAGGATCTCTTTGACCAGTTGACTGGTGCCAGAGTGTTTTCTAAGATTGATCTTAGAACTGGTTATCATCAACTCAAGGTTCGTGCAATGGATATTCCAAAGACCGCCTTCACCACCAGATATGGATTGTATGAGTACACTGTCATGTCTTTTGGATTAACCAATGCCCCCGCTTATTTCATGAATCTCATGAATAAGATTTTTATGAACTTCCTGGATAAGTTTGTCGTTGTTTTTATCGATGATATTCTGATCTATTCCAAGTCAGAAGAAGACCATGAGCTACACCTAAGAACCATCCTTGAAACCCTTAGAGAGCATCAGTTCTATGCCAAGTTTAGCAAATGTGAGTTCTGGTTAAAGGAAGTAGGATTCCTAGGACATATCGTGTCGGCAAGAGGAATTGTTGTCGATCCCACCAAGATTAAGGATGTTGAAGAATGGAAAGCCCCAACCACTCAAACCCAAGTCCACGCATTTCTTGGATTAGCGGGATATTACCGCAAGTTGGTAGAAGGATTTTCAAGCATCACAAGACCACTGAACCAGCTATTGAAGAAAGATCAGAAGTTTGAATGGACGAACAAATGTGAAGCAAGTTTTCAAGAGCTCAAGAAGAGATTGATTTCAGCCCCAATTTTGATTGTGCCGGATATCAAGATGCCTTTTGATGTGTATTATGATGCATCCAAGATTGGTCTCGGATGTGTGTTGATGCAAGAAGGCAAAGTCATATCATATATGTCTAGACAATTGAAGCAACATCAGAAAAACTACCCTACCCATGACTTAGAACTAGCAGCCATAGTTTTAGCTTTGAAGACCTAGCGTCATTACCTTATGGGTAACCGCTGTGAGATTTATTCGGATCACAAGAGTCTGAAGTATATCTTCACCCAGAAGGAACTGAATATGAGGCAAAGGAGATGGATAGAGTTAATCAAGGATTATGACCTTGACATTCACTATCACCCCAGTAAAGCCAATGTGGTAGCGGATGCTCTTAGTAGACTGCCGTGTAGATTAAACACCATGATAAAAGAAGCCCAGCCAAGTTTGCATGAAGAGTTGGAGCAGTTTAGAACGGAGCTAGTTAGCGAAGGATTCCTAGCCAGTATTGAACTTCAACCCACTTTGATCAATCATATCAGGGAAGCACAGAAAGGAAATGCAAGTATTGATGGAATCAAGCGTCGTATCGGTACAGGGAAGGTACCCGGATTCACCGAAGATGAAGAAGGAGTTTTTTGGTACAAAGGACATATTTGTGTACCAGCATATTCCGAGTTGAAACAAGTCATCATGCAAGAAGATCATGATACTCTTTATTCTATCCATCCCAGAGGAACAAAGATGTATCAGGATTTGAAGGAGCAATTTTGGTGGCACAAGATGAAGAGAGAAATCGAAAGCTACATACCCAAGTGTGATATCTATCAGAGAGTCAAAGCGGAACATCAGCGACCCATGGGACTTTTGCAACCATTGCAGATTTCGGAATGGATTTCATCACCGGTTTGCCTACCTCTAGTAGGGGAAATGACTCTATTTGGGTCATAGTTGATAGACTGTCCAAGGTATCCCATTTTATACCTGTCAAGACCACCTACCAGAGTTCGAAGCTAGCAGAGCTGTACGTTGCTAGAATCGTCAGTTTACATGGAACCCCTAGGACCATAGTGTCGGATCGAGGAACCCAGTTTACCTCAAGATTTTGGCAGAAAGTCCAAGAAGGATTAGGAACCAAGCTGAACTTCAGCACAGCTTATCACCCGCAAACTGATGGACAAACTGAAAGAGTCAACCAAATCTTAGAGGATATGTTGAGAGCTTGTGTGCTAGAATATGGATCGAAATGGGAAGATTGTCTGCCTTTCGCAGAATTCTCATACAACAATAGTTATCAAGCTAGTTTGCAAATGGCCCCATTTGAATTTTTGTATGGAAGGAAGTGTCGTACCCCCTTGAATTGGTCGCAAGTAGGAGAGAGTTAGATCTTCGGACCCGACATCCTACGAGAATCCGAAGAGAAGGTTCACAAAGTCTGTGAACACGTCAAGACCTCCCAATCCAGACAAAAGAGTTATGCTGACAAGAGACGTCGAGACCTGACCTTCAATGTCGGAAATTTTGTGTATCTCAAAGTATCACCCTTGAAAGGAATGCAACGTTTTCAACTAAAAGGGAAGTTAGCCCCCAGATATATTGGACCCTTCAAGATTTTGAATCGCCGAGGAGAAGTATCATATCAACTGGAACTACCGGAGGAGATGTCATCCATACATGATGTGTTCCATATCTCGTTACTTCGCAAATGCCTAGAAGTTCCAGAGAAGACCGAAGTTTTCAAGAATATTGATCACCGAGCCATAGATATCAACAAGGATTGAACCTATCGTGAAGTACCCATTCGTATTTTGGAAGAAGCCTTCAGAACCACCCGAACCAGGAGTATCAAGTTTCTCAAGATCCAGTGGAGTAACCATACTGAAGAACAAGCTACTTGGGAGTGAGAAGATTATATCAGGATTGATTTTCCAAATCTCTTTAGTTCCTAGTTTTTTTAAATCTCGGGACAAGATTTTATTTAAGGAGGGAAGGTTTGTAACACCCCAAAAATATTAATCAAGATTATCAAGTTCAAATCACCTAAGTTTAGGGTTAACAAAACTTTTATTATTAAATCTAATATGAGTGTATGTGTGAATTGCATTAGTGTATGAATGAGTGCAATTGCCATGTTTGATTGCTACAAATGATAAGGAATGGTTTAAAGATGAATACTACATCATCTAGGCCATTTACAAACAAAATCAAAAGAAAAGAAAATCAAATATGAATCATATAAGCAAATGGTCATTTTGACCAAAATTGTCCACTAGACCACTTTGAGTGTTTCTAGTAAAAGATTTCTAACAGAAACTTTCCCAATTCTTTTCACCCCTTGCTAGACCAAGTAAAAGTGAACCCAAGCCCACTTTACAAAGTGACAGAAACTAAATTCAAATCTATTTGAGAGACAATTCAAAATGTAATCAAGTGTATGTACTAAGATCACCCTTTTTCAAAAACCACTCAAATCAATTCACATTGGCAAACCCAAGCAACCATAGACTATCAAGCAAGTACTCATAACACTCACCAAAGTTCATCCAAAAATTCAAACTTTGAATTCATGCGGCCATTTGGTCGAGCACCTGGTAGACACCAGTAAACACTTGCCTAACTTCTACTATTCTGAGCAGTAATTGATCGCCACTAGTGCCTCAATTCTCTCCCCTGGTCTCCCCTAGTGCCCAGCAGCACAGTGGACAAGCTCCCCCTTTGCCGTTCGCACCAGTGTAGCACCGCCCGAGCTCACCGTGCCGGTCGACCAAGTACCACTCACCACAGACCGCGCCGTCCTCTCCCACGATGTCCAGGAGACACGCGATACTCCACCACCACCCTCTGTCCACCCCTCGACTGAAGACAAGCCGTGGACCAGCCGCGTTCACCACACCCACTTCTCTGTCTGCCATGCCAAGAGCGCACCGGAGCGCCGCAGCCAACACGCGCACACACACTGCGCCTCGCCCTCTCTGCGCGTGCACGCACTCACCATGACCCCAGCTACCCCCCATACACACCCGTTCGCCGCCGCGTGAACCGTGGACACTATGCGCCATCTCGAACACCGTCGTTCCCGCAAAGAGCACGGGCCGCTCCCGACCATTCTCGACCGCCCCTTGCCGTGCCATCACTCGCATGAAAACCGCCCTGAAGCACCGCGTCGACCCCTACCCTCAGCCATGCTGATAGCCCTCTGTAATGACGTCGCCGACGAGCCCGAGCCATGCCGCTCTATCCCTCTTGCCGGTGTACAAATAGAGGCCACCCCAGCCCCAATTCACCACACCATCTCACTCCCCTCTCTCTCAGAAACCTCCCACACCTCTCCCCGAAGCAAGATGAGCACCAGCCCGCCAGAATTTCACCGGAGCCCCCCGCTGTAGAGGAGAAGAGGAACTGGAGCTAGGAGCTTCCCAAGGAGCCGCCGCGACCACCATTCGACTCGCCGTCGATGACAACCTCATTCGCCCCCATTGCCGACCTTAGCTAGAGCTCAGGTGAGCCCCCACGTACCCCCACCATTACGTTAGGGTTCAGTTCTTGCTGGAGCAATTCGACGGAGACGACGAACCATAGCCGTTAGATCCTAGTCTAATCGTAGGGCTGAGATTGAAACTTACCAATTCGGTTTGGTTGAGTCGCTGCCCAGTGGGACCCGCCTGTCAGCAGCCCGTTGTGCATGTTCCGCGTAGCTGGGTCGGCCCAAATTAGTTTTCCACGCAGAGCCCGTGGATTCAAATAAACTTTTTCCATTTTAGTTAAAACTAGATTCTATCAGTAGATTCAAAAATCAATTCAAATAGATTCACTAAACCAAATTGCATGATTCCAATTTTGTTAGAAAGGTATTCAGAATATCTATCCAAGCCCGTTGGACTTAAACCATTTGAAATTATAGGTCACCTATACCAAAAATAACAAGACAGAGGCTTTTGCCACTTAAAAACATTTTTCAAAAATCATCCATAAATGCTTTTGAATTGATTCCAACTCTCAAAAATCACATTTGACAAGATCTATCTGAATATGTAAAAGTATGTAGGTTTACATGCAGTGATCTTGTACTAGTACCAAAAGAATGCTATATAGGCATTTCTAGCCACTTTAATGTTATTAAATAGTAATATTATACTTTACAAAATGTGACCACCACTTTAAATCACATTCCCAAGTATTAGAATATGTGGTGATGACATGTGTCAACATGATCCCATAACTTAATTGGAGAATATTAAATCTTAAGTCTTTTCAATGAGTAGAAATTACTTTTCTAAAATAAGATAAATAAGACTAGGTCTTTATTTCATGTGATGTTTGTGATGATGCTAGATCATCAAGTGTGAGCCTTTGTGTGCTAAATAGAAGTAGTTAAGTATTGTTTGGTGATTGTGTACCTCGTATTCATTTATAGATGCTAGTACCGACCCGGGATACGAGGAGGAGGAGTACTACGAAGAAGAAGAAGAAGAAGAGAACTTCAACCACTGCACTACTCAAGGAAAGCCTAACACTACAAGTTAATTATGCAAGTCATCCTTGCAAGATAACCTATGCAAGATGCATTAGGCATGCTTTGGTTATGCAACTTTGATTATACCAATCCCAAGTTTTACTTGCAAGCTTTATTCTTTTACTTTTACCAAAGTTCTTTACCTTTCGTTAGTAATTTGTGAGTATTGGAAAAATAGGATAGATGCCATAAAGAGTATAAAACTAGGACTAAGTACTTATACTTAGATGCCATAAAAAGCATAAAACTAGATTTGGATAGTTACACTTGCTTAGCACCCCTTATTGGTGACACCCTCATTGCGAGTTGCTAGTGCTAAACTACTACTGATCACTTAGATGGGAATACTTGGAGAAAATGATTATGAAAACCTTGGAATGATGGTTCATTCTATTGAAATATTTTGACATGTGTTATGAACACAAAATGATATGATGCTGAAACTTCTTGAGGCATGAGCCTTGATTTTGATAAAAACTAATGGTTGGGTTCGGATGCGATACCATTCCAATTTTACCACACAACCACAATACCTGAATTGGGTAGGGCTTAACTGGAAGTTTATATGCCTTAGTATGGGTTCCCTCGCAAAAAGAGGTTGAGCTGAGGCTACCTTGTGAATGTAAATGTCCACCTATGCAGTGCCCAGGATGGCAGATGGCCATGGCTGGGAGGCCAAGCTCATAGGGGAGGTGCCTATACTAGAGTGTGTAATTGAAAGGTTAGGATTGATTATCCGCATACTAGATTCAGGGTTATCCCTGACAGATGTATCGAATTTTGTGGTGAAAGTGTACCACATCTGCAGAGTGTCAAACTATTCGAATAGCCGTGTCCGCGGTCATGTACAGTGGGAGTGGCCATACTGTTCCGTTGTCATATGTTTTCAAAAATGACTTGTGAATTGAACTATGACCTTTACTTGACCACAATAGGGTTGTGGACATGAAAACTAGGTTCCCACTTAGGTGATGTAGAAAATTAAATTAGGTTCTTTACTTTTGAACTCCTTATGAAATAAACCTAGCTTTTTGCAAATAAACCTAGAGCTTAAGATTCCTACTAGAACTACCTTACTTGTGAGTGATAGTTTACGAGTACTTAAAGAGTACTCATGGCTTTGTCCCTGGATATTCCCGTGGCCAGACTATGAGGAGTACTACCAGGAAGATGGACATCAGGAGGTCTATGACAACTAGGATCATCTCCCATCGTCAGCATTGCCTGTGACCCTGAAGATGGAGCCCCTACTACGTTTACTTTCCCACTTCTTTGATTCTATTAAGACTGGATCATGAGATCCTTTATTTGTAAGACCTTTATTATGGTTTGTAATGGATGATGTACTGTGGTACCAATTCTGTTATGTCTCGCAAAAATGGTGATCCTGGGATTGCGATGTATGGCATAACAGGCATCTGGATTAAAAATCCAGGTGCTGACAAATATCTTATGCTTATTATTGTTAGATCAAAAAGTTTTATTTTTCCTTGTTATTTTAGATGATGAACACAAGGATCCAAACTCATGCTCGTGTCGCTTCTAGCCCTTCTCAGGCTGTCACCCAAGAATGCATGGGGATATGGTTCAGGAATGAGCTCCAACATGATCGCTTCGACAGGATCAAGAACAGATAAGTGAAGGCAACCAAGTGAGCTTGACCCATTATATTGAACCAACTCGGTATTTCTATTGACTTCAATTTACTTTACAATAGGGTTGGCGTGCAAAAATTTGTATTCAATGATGTGCCTACTTATCGCTAGTTAACTCTTGAATTTTTAAGTTCTTTGAAAAGCACCGTTAAACTATGGCATGGAGAAGACCAGATTTCTTTCCGGCTCATGAACAACAATTACACTTTATCACTAGATGAATGGTGCACATGCTTTAATTTTCCAAACAATAATGATAATGACTTGCGTGCATTCTTTACTTGCTTAGACCCTTCCCCTGAACAATATTATAATAGAATGAGCTTCACGTCTAGAGTGAACAAGGGGAAGAATATTCAACATCCTGCAATTTGCTATTTGTTCTATGTTATTGCTAACACCTTGCAGGCACGTAATGAGTTCACGGGACTCAATGAGGAGGACATCTTAGTCCTCACAAAGGCCAGTTTCAACAACTGCAACTTTTCACTCAACTTGGGTGCAATCCTTGTGCGCTACCTAGAGCACCAATCCTCCCAAAGACAAGGACCAATCACAGGTGGAGGCGTCATCACCGAGCTTGACAATGCCCTAGGCATCAACCTAGGTGAGTTGCAACCTGTTCTAGGTGAGCTACGTGTTGGTTTCTCTACTTTAAAGGCTTGTGGAATGCTCACTAGGAGAGGTGGTGTTTATTACATGCATATTGCTGGAGCTGGGCGTATCTACCCCGCTCCTATGCCTAATGGTCTTTTCTCCATCGAGGAAGGATGTTTTCTATATGAATTGTAGGTTGAGCAACATCAACCCGAGGAGGAGATTTCAGATGAGGATGAGGACCAAGAAGAGGAGCAAGAAGTTCCTTATCAAGAGGAGCAGCCACCAACCCGGTTCGCTACATACCAAGACTTCTAATAACTTGGAGCAGCCACTAATAACTCTAGTTCGCATAGCCTCTCTTTGGACCTCCGAGGAACAACTAGTAATTTATCAACTCAATTTGCGAACTGGAGTTCCGATTTTTTCCCACCACCACAATTATTTGAAGGGCTTGCAAAAGCCTAAGATTGGGGAAGTTTCCTCAATTATTTTTATTTGGCATTCATTTTCTTTTATTTATTTTGAGGTTATGCTTTTAATTCGAGTTTATAAGAACTCGTGTTGGTTTCCCCAATACTTTATCTTTAGTTATTTCTATTTGCTTTCGAGATTTTCTAGCCGAGCTTTGCCGCCAATTTTCTATTCTTTAATTCCCTCTCTTAAAAACAACAAAAAGATTTTTCCATTTATCTTTATTTTCTCTCTTCTTTCTTTTCTTTTCACCTCGAGGTTCTCATGTATTTGCAGGAAGAGTGATTGACTTCGAGTTTCCAAGAAATGAATCAAAAAGGAAGAGAGAAGTGGAACCAAACATGAGAGGTATGCCTTATGACTCCCCACTTTTGAAGTTTGAGAAACCCATGCTAGTTAGTAGTAAATGTTGAGATATTATATTGGTGGAGTGAGTCTTTGTATTGTAGTGAAATTTTGTTTACATGGGTATTTAGTTGGCTACATTTTGTTCCAGCTCTTGTAGTTAACCAAGTCTTGCCTAAATATTTGCTAAACAATTGTAATAAGAAAAGCTCTCACAATTGAAGGCTTGGGTGTTGTAGTGTTTAGTCTTGAAGGCTTATTTCTAGAGACACTCAACACCATGGAATATAATGATTAACTTGATATCTCTCTTTAAAAGGATTTGTTCGAATGAATTAATGTTTAGCGGTTTTTGTGAGCATGCCAAAGTTTGACTTGTGAATCATAAGAATGATATAGCTTTATGTGTGTCAAACTTCATGGGATGCCAACAACTCTGCTATCCTACGAACGATCTTCATGGAGGAAACTCCTAGATTTCGGCTATGAGTTGATTAAAGATATGTAGTAGCAATGCTATAATGGGTAAGATTCTTGGCACTCCTGGGTAGCTGTGTTCATGATGGAATCACTCCTCTGGCTATTATGAGTAATCATTGTACAAAAGGAACAAAAACCTTAGTGATGCCACGAGTGTCCATCATAGCCTGATAAACTAATTAAAATCTTTGGCATCCTCTTAATTACTTAAGAACTGAAATTCTTGAAGGACAATGAACAGAAAAGTAGTGCTTGACGAGTCTTGATTTATTGATGTGGGAGAATTGAGATACTCTAGTGTATATGCTTTTCATGACAACTCTCACACTCTTAATTTTACATGATTATATTTTATTGTTCAAAGGCAAGCCTATGAGTTGATTACATGACATGGAATAAAGTTTACTCTTGAATCATCCATGTTAACAATAATTTTGCTGCACTATAAGGATGCATAAAACCCATATGATACGCTTGCCATCACTCTATATATGCTGAAGTTTTTTAGATTTATAAAGTGGAGGAAACATGAGACTACCAATCATGAGTAAGATCATCATCTCGTTATTTCAGTTTAAATGTTGAGTTCCTTTTTGGTTTTGGTTTTGGTTTTATTGCTCAAGGACAACCAAGTTTAAGCTTGGGGAGGTTGATGGCTCTAAAATATAGCCATCTACGTCCATATTTAAACTGGATATTGTTCATATTTTTGATAAAATATCTTTCTAAATCCTGCCACTAATGCCTAATGATCAAAGGGGTATACAATCCTTTCTTTCTATTTTTCCCTACATAGATAATGATGTTTGATGATGGGAATCACTACATTAAAGTCAAAGATACGAGATTTCCAACAACCCGAAGAAACCAGGAGTCGTGAAGTGGAGACGGGCGCTTTAACGACCAACTATACGGCGGGAATAAAATTCTGGTCGTATAGTTGCCATCAACACCGCTAGGTCAAATAGAACAACTTTTGTGAAGGGACCCCTATATAAAGAGGCCTCAGGCGACGAGAAAAGAGAGCTCTTCCCGATCATCAGCCGCCCAAAGATCTCCATCCACAACACCGAAGAGCCGTCGGAGGAATAGACTTAGATCTAATCTCCAAACCCTTTTCCACCACCATAGCCATATTCCACCACTTGTAATAGTAGATCTCATCTTCGATTGGTGACATTGTAAGACTATTTGCTATCAATCTCATGATTTCCACTACAATGTTTATGATCTTTTATCTCATTGCTATGTGTGAGTAATTCTCCTTGGGCTAAGGGCTTCGGCCTAGCCATGTAGCTTTTGTGCATGTTATTTATCATAGATGGGATCATGTATTAGTTTGTATGACATGATGATTATTGTATCCTCTCTTGCCTCAATCTAAGGACTTGTTAGGTACCCAAGACCCCGAGGATTGAGCCAGGTATAGGGAGTATGAGTAATGACTAATCTGCAAGTTGGGAACCCCGGTGATAGAAGGGATAGTACGGCTATATGTGCGGGATTTACTTGGGATTAACGGTGACATCACTATGCATATCATTAGTTCTCTTTCTTCTATGGATGAGACTAGTAGGTTATTTCTATAAGCGGTCGTGGAGGCACTAACAATTATTGATGCGCTGCCCACATATAATTTGTCTTGCTCTAATAATTACATGCATACTTTATTTTTATCTTTTATTCCCATCATATGTTTTGCACAGCTACAGGTGAAACCGAATGCCCTAGGCCCTCTCTCTCCATCATCGGCAACAACAAAAGACGAAAACTCTTGGTCCCATAAAAACACAAAAGGAATTCTAAAACTCCCAAAGGTCCATTAAAGTAACTTCACTACGCTTTCTGCTTCCTAAGGATTTGATAAACCTAGGTCTACTAGGGAAAAAGAGTTATACTACATCCAGTATCAACCTTTTTTCTAGCGCTGTTGCCGGTGAAGCAATTTTGCTATCCTGGTGAGGTCACTAGAGACTTTGTTTTTAGTCTTATTATTAGTTTGTAGTTTATTTCTTGGTAAAACTTTACTTTCTTGTTATCTACTTGAAAACCCAAAAAAATAGTTACTTGTTATTTGTTTTCTTTACTTAAAAAATTACCAAAAGTGTAAGAGCCATGGCTCAAAAGAGACTTGGGGAGTATGTTACTTCCACTTATGATTTTATTCGTGCACCTATCACTTAGCTCGTTGTTGATGCAGAAACCTATGAAATAAAGCCTGACCTTTTAAGTCTGGTTCAACAAAACCAATTTGGGGGCTCATCTTTTTAGGATTCGGGTTTGCACTTAAACACTTATACTGAAATATGCGACATGATGCGTATTAAGGATGTAGATCCAAGTGATGTTAAATTAAGATTGTTTCCTTTCTCTCTTAGAGGAAAGGCTAAGGATTGGTTGCTATCTCTACCAAAGGGCACTATTAAATCTTGGGAGAAATGTACTAATTTGTTTATGACTAAATTTCCCCCCTCCCCTAGCTAAAACTATGCAGCTAAGATCCAACATTACAAGCTTTAGACAAGAAGACCATGAGCCACTAGCGCTTGCGTGGGAAAGGATGAAAGAAGCCGTAATGGACTGTCCTATCCATGGGATGGAAGAATGGCTTATATTACATTTGTTTTATACTGGTCTTAACCCAATGTCCAAGTCTATGCTAGATACTGCAGCAAGAGGAACAATCATAGGAAAGCAAGTGACTATTGCAAAGAAATTACTTGATGATATGCAAAATAATCATGCCGAATGGCATGTGGAGAGAACCTCGAGGAGAGTAAATTCAATTACCGAGGTAAATAATGAAGAGCTTGCATCTAAGGTAGTTGAGCTACTTAATATAGTAAAGGGTAAATAAGATACCCAAGTTAATGGTATCGCTACCGATATTAATGATGTCAATTTTATAGCTCGCACTCCTTTTAATCCTGCATGGAAAAATCAGAATTATGCTTCTAATGTTCAAAAACGTTACTCTAATCCTACATGATCTCCTTAAAACACTTATGATAATAATAATAATGGAGCAAATCATGGCAATCTCTCATTTGAGCAAACGTTAGAACTTTTGTACAAGCTCAAACTGAGCAAAATAATATGCTTATTGAAATCATAGAGAACCATGAAGGTAGTATAGGAAAATTATCTAACCAAGCCATTGCAATTAGAAATGATGTACATACTCTACATGAAAGGATGAAGACCGTGGAGGCTCAGTTGGGCAAGGTAGCTGAGAGCCAAACTCTCATACTAAGAAAATTTGTTGGAAAGCCCGAGCCAAATCCGGTAGAAGACCTCAAGATGATGAGGATGGTAACCAATGAAGAAAAGCCTGAAGATCTGGATTATAGCAACGCACCAACACCAGAATATACCATGGAATATCTACTAAAGATGATCACTGTGAAGAATCCCGGTATAGAACAAGGAAATGATGCTATGTACCAACAATTTATACAACAAGTAGCATCTAAAGTTTGAGATATAGAGATGGAGTATAAGAGACTAGCTGATAAGCTTCCTGCTAAGCTAAATGATATATTTGAGCCCACTATTAAAATTAAGCTGGGAGTTAATGAGATATCCACACTTTGTGATCTTGGTGCAAGCATTTCAACAATTTCTAAAAGCCTATTTGACAAATTAAAGTTGGGGCCATTTGTAACTACTAAATTGAGACTCCATCTAGCGGATTCAACCTATAACAAGTTGTTGGGATAAAAGAAAAATATAGTTGTTGAAATTAAAGGTAGTCCTGCTCTTATTGATCTTGTTATTGTGAACATGCTTGAAGATCCCATAGCACCTATAATTTTAGGTAGGACATTCCTAAGAACTATCAAAGCTTTAATTAATTTACATGAGGGGAATGTGATAATAGGCCTACCATCTAGAGATCCTTTTATAGTCCACTTCCCTAGGAATAAAAAGTCCAAGCCTAATGATGACGATGGTATAATTACTTTGAAAGCCAATTACTTTGGAGTGGGCATTCCACTCCTTAAACCTAAATGATTACTATCGGGGTCAAGCTGATTGACCTTAACTAAGCGCTTCATGGGACGCAACCCATGTGAAATAAAGTTTTTTTTACTTTTGTGTTAGTTTTGTGTTTTTTCTTTTGTTTTGTTTTGTTTGATTCTAATAAAGAGTGTTCAAGAAGTCCTTTGGAGAGAGGAGAAGAAATAAGGTAATCCTCGATTTTTTTATTTTACTAACACATGGCCTAAGAAGTATTACTGATTTTTATATAGTATACTTGTTGTTGTCTTTTCCTTTGATAAGATGTGCAAAGACACACAGAGCTACTAATAAATTCTTTGAGTTTTGCAGCTCACAGGCCATTTAATGACCTGCGGTACGGCTATGCGCCCGTACCACATCGAGGCATGGGAAGATAGAAATTCTGTTTTTTCTCACAGGAAACAATACTCGTAATGACCACTACTACGGTCGGATGCACCCATACTGCACGCCCGTACCATACCCTCGAGCAAACCATCAAATTTCAAGCAAAGGTACCGAATGAATAACGACCAACAGGACGGGCGCGCGCGACCGTACCGCATGCCCATACCAAGTGCATCGCTAGAAGGGAGTCGTCACCCCCAAGGTATGTCACCTGGTACGACTGGCTCCGGTCGTACCACCCGCCTATACCACGTACGTGGCCGCCATAAACACCATGAGAGGTAACCTAAAAATCCCCAAAACAAATCTTTCTCTTTCTTCTTCCTCCAAACTTCAAACCACCTCCATTGGATCTTCAAATTTACTCAATCTTTCATTGATTCTTCACACTTAATCGGTCTAAGGTATGGTTCTCCTCCGATCTTCAACTTATTTTTGCCAAAGCTTCACTCAATATTTCATCATTATCGATCTAGACTTAGGTCTTGTTCTTGATCTAATCTTGATATTAAGCATGCTTAGTATTGTTTTAGAGGAGTTTCTTTTGTAACTAGTGTAGAGGATCATTTATGCTATGTTTCTATTGGATTAAAATATTTTATGAGCAATATTTATTTATTTTAATTTACTTTGTTTTAGAAGAACATGAGGAGCCATACACGTGTGATGGCTGTGGAACCTTCCGCACCACCCATTGATATGTTGACCCCTGAGTCACTTGGTATCGAGTTCATCGAGGAGTTTTAGCTAAACCGTTTCAACCGTCTCAAGCTCTGAGAAATCAAGTCCACCAAATGGGTGTGTCCCTATATCTTGAAACAACTTGGCATTTGTGCTTATTTCGATTTACTTTGCAACAATGTTGGTTTGTGTGACTTTGGCTTTCAGGACGTCGCCATGTACCGCCGCTTAACACTTGAGTTCCTCACCACCTTGACGCATATGGTGGAGCCTCACTATTGTTCCGAGGATCAAAGGCCTGGAGTTGATCACATCAACTTCCATCTTATGAGCCGTGAGTACTCCTTGATACTCAACCAATGGGCTCAGTATTTATGCTCCACTACTTTGGTTTTAGATCCTTCACCTTGGCAGTACTTTAATTTAATGAGAATTCGTGAAACACATCCAAGGGGAACCAAATTGATCATCCTGCTATTCGTTATTTGTTTTATGTTATTGCTAACACCTTACAGGCATGTGGTGAGTTTAATAGAGTTAATGAGGAGGACATGATGATCCTCCCAAAGGCTGTTATTATTAATTGTAACTTAATGCCAAATTTGGGCACCCTCCTTGTGTTTTACCTTAAGCATCAGGCTCTTCAATCCCGAGGATCCATATGCGGAGGAAGAGTTGTAACCGTTCTTGCACATTCATTTCACATCAACCTAGGTAACATCCAACCGTTGACAGGAAGTCACCATCTCAGTCTTTCTACTATATGAGCACGTGGTATAGTTTCTAGAACTAATGGTAGATACTTCCTTGATATACCTAGAGTGGATCACTTGATCCCGACTCCTTTACCTAATGTTCTATTCTCTATCGAGGATGGACGTTTGCATTTTAACACACAGGTTGAGGCAAATCTACCCTATCAAGAAATACCCGTGGGAGGAGGAGGATAAGATGAAGAAGTAGAACAAGAGGGACCCGAACAAGATGTGCAGCCACAAAACTACTACACCACCTATGAAGATATCTATGCGCTCGAAGGAAATATTCAAAACATGAATAACCTCACCATCAACCTTCAAGCTGCTTCTGCAAACCTCGCCACCCAGTTCCATGATTGGAGTAGCCAATGGAAGATGGGAGACTATCCACCGCCACCATAGTGAGCAACAAAAGGGCTTGCAAAAGCCTAAGCTTGTGGATGTGTTCCCCTGGCAAATTTATTTGCGTGTGTAATAATGAGGTTGTACTCCAGCTCCCTAGGAGCTTTGAAACACTCATGTTGGCTTGTTCCAACACTTTGCTTTTTAGTTTGCTTTTGTTTTTAGTATGCTTTTGCTTTTCGTTTGTTTTTCTTTCCTTAGTTCCTTGCTTGGTCGCAAGTTCTTTTCTATTCTTTAATCCCTATCCTCAAAATTACAAAAAGATTTTTCCATTTTTCCTTTTTTCGTAAATGTGGATTTGCACTTTGCCTCTTTGCTTCAATATTATTATGAGAGTAATCATGTTTGAGTTTGTGAAGGAACACGTCCCTATAAGTAAGAGGATCATGAAGTCACTTATGAGAGGTATGTCCGATGTCTCCTACTTTTGAAGTTTGAGTTGTTTATCCTAGTTGGTCGATTTGCTAAGATGCCATGCTAGTCGGAGTAATTTAATACGGTTGGAGTAAAGCTTTTTATTAGTATGATGATTAGTTGTTGAAGCTTTTGCTCTAGTCCTTTTAGATGACCGAGTCTTTCCTTGGAAATAATATTACCAAACAAGTACAATAAGAAAAAGTCTAAAATTTACGACTTGTCTTAAGAGTATACCCTTGAAGATATTTAACCCCATAGATATTTTGACAGTCTTGATGGCACTCATGAAAGGAGTTGTTTGATTGAAATGAAGTCTAGTGGTAATTGTGATGCATGCCAAAGCTAACCTTGTGGATCAAACCACAGTACTAGTATAAAAAAAGAGAGAACGAAAAAAGTTATATGTTTCTCATGCACGCCTTTGGGATGCCAACAACTCCTCTAGCTTTTGAATGATCGATGGTATAACCTTGGATTTAGGCTATGACTTGATGACATGAGTGGCATATGTGTCAATATATGGGCAAAAGTATTAGTACTCTCAAAGGTTGTGCAAGCACTTGTAAAATAAACAACCAATGATCCTTGAAAGAGAAAGAAAAAAAGAGAAAAAGGAAAGAGATATGTATGAAGATCCACATAACATGTCTTTGGCATGGTCTCGTTACTACTTTATGAATTTTCATGAAAAGCAATGATTGGATTAGAAGTGTTTTTGATAGACTTGATTTATTAATGTGGGTGTAAATAAGACACTTCACTATTATGTTACTTAGGACATGAAACTCTCTTACTCAATTATGCTATTTAAACATCCTAGTGTTCCTTGGCAAGCTCAGAGTTAACTAGAAGAATTGGATTGATTGCTGCACTTCTAGTTATTTATACTTATATTAAACTTTACTTTAATTGTTTTGACTTATCGAAGCTTGTATAGTACTCTTGTCTCGCAAATGAATGAAGTGCTGAGCGCATATGACTACCAACCATAAGTGAATTCTTATTCTCGTTGTTTCAAGTTTAAACGTTGAATTCCTTATAATTCTTTTGTTTTTTCTTGCTCGAGGGTGATCAAGGTTTGAGCTGTGGAGAGGTTGATGGCTCCAAAAATAGCCATCTTCCACCGTGTTTAAACATTGTTTTTGGTCAAGCAATTGATAAGAAACTCTCAATCCTTGCCACTAATTACTAACAATTGTAAAGATATGCAAAACCTTGCTTTGAATTGTGTTGTACAGAAAATCATGCTTTCTAATGCAAAATCAGGAGTTACAATGAAGGTTTTTGAGGAATTCCACATGGTGAAGTAATTGGGGAGTCATTCCCAGGCGTTAGCAAGCTTAACGATCACTAGTACGGGCATAGCCCACCCGTACCGTCCGCTTGTACCATGTGGAGATGGCTTTGTCTCGTCAAACCCTACAACTTTCATGAAGACGCCTATATATTTTGAGGCACCAGCCGTCGGCCAGAGGGTCACCGTTCTCAGATTACATCACAACACCAACAAAGGAGATCCACGCCATTGTTCATCCATTGTTCATCACTTCCATCATCCATTCCCTCCATTAGCCATATCCATTGCTTTGTACTTTAGATCTCCTTGTGATTCTACGACCATTGTAAGAATATTTGATTCAATCTAAGTATTTTGCACATATTTTCTATCCTTGATCTATTTGTTATGAGTGACTAGTCCTCACGGGCTGCGGGTTGGGGAGAAACCTTGCAATAATTATGTGCATCTAATTCATGGGAGTATTGTATTTTGTTTGCAATAGAGATTTGTATATTTTGTTTCTTTGTCTCTTGCCTTGATCTATGGACTTGTAGGTACCCAAGACCCCATAGATTGATAATGGCTTGAGGTGAGATACTTGGCTAGTGGCGATCTCATTGGAACCCCAGTGATAGAAAGGGTAGTATGGTGTTTGTTTAGCGACCCATTCGGATCACAACAACATCACCACTTAATCCTTTGATCTATGTTTTACACTTAATAATCATTTGTAGCCCGTTGCTTCGTGGTGCACTCGGTTGGATTAAAAGACTATTGCTATGTCCGCTGCATCAACGGGGCTCTAGTATATTAGGATGTGTTGACCACAAGAGATTATCCCTATTCAACCATTACACATGACTATGTTTATTATTATCCTTTATCCCATATGATGTACAGCTGCAGGTGGATCTTTAACCCATTATAAAAGTAAACTAGACCGGTCCAGTAAACTAAAGTAAAACAGACAAACAAAGTCTTGTAGACGTGTCCTTTTTATTTCCTTTAAGCATTGCTTTCCAAGGTTCGATTAAACCTAGGTCTTCTATGGAAAAAGCTATTATACTACATCCATGAATCCGGATCGAAGGTATCACCTTCACATCACACAATGCCAGCTACGTCTCCTTCAAGGTCAGATACGGGGTGTCGTGGGTTTCAATGGGTTGGACGAAGAGGGTGGAGGATTTCCTCAAGCATTGGATTTATACGGACGTCCTGGAGGAGAGCCACTTCCTCCAGGCTCCCACGGCACTAGCCGTGAAGCCTCGGGGCCTGTGGTCCAGCATGATGTTGGAGGGGGAAAGGTCGACGCCCTTAGGATGCGCATCTTGTTGCTGGACATGGCCGGCCTGATCGGTCCGCTGGTGGCCATGGAGTTTCTTCGGTGCTGCATAGCCCCACTACAGAGGCACAACAAGGATCTATGGGATCTGGACGAGACGGACCTTATGCCACTAGGAGCGGCCATTACCGATGATGTGGTTGTGGAGGAGTTCCTCCATGAGCTCCTTCACATGACCACCGTGATTGAGCTCCCTGCCGAGGCTCAACCACTCTACCTCGACGGGCGAAAGGCGGAGATATACGCGGCGCTCCCACACTTCGATGAGTGGGGGATTCTCCCTCTTGGTCATGCAGGGAGACGGAAGAACCCTCTGGGTGCCGGTTCGACATCCGTGCTCTGCGCCCAGGATGGATGTGATGGGGCGGTGCCTTCTAAGGAGATCGACTCTACGAGGAGCGACGTGGGGGAGAGCGATCCCTAGGATGCACTCGACGAGGAGCGTACTAGTGCCTCGGTCCTTGAAGAGTCTGTCGTGAGAGGGGATGCTCTAGCGAGGGTCGCTTCTAGAGGGGGCAAATCTCAGAGCTCCGGGGATTTCATTCCTCCTAGAGTGAAGTGGGGGCAGTGGAGCCATCGGGCCTCATGCGGCTTGCGGTGTTTTGGGGATCATGTGACCTCGAGAGTCCATCGACATGAACGATAAGTAGAGGGCCTTGGTTTCCTCTTCTCGATCTTTGTTATTGAGGTGGTCTAGCCGAGAGCGTATTTTGGCGACTGTTGTGCCGTTTCCATTCAAGGAGGATCCATTGATGGAGGCGAGTGCTGCCTATTGGGCACTCGACGTGTCGGTGACCTGCTTACGGGCCGTGAGTTCAGCATTTAACGCCTATTGGCGATTGAATTCCTTTACAGGCATCTAGTGGTATCCCATCAGCATGTCGCGTGATGCGTCTGCTGGGAGGGGTTGCCCTGCAGGGCTTTGATGGCTCAAAATATATTCGAGCTCGTTGGGAACCCCAAGAGGAAGGTATGATGAGCACAACAGCAAGTTTTCCCTCAGTTATCAAACCAAGGTTATCGAACCAGTAGGAGCAAGGAAACAGCTCCAAGGTATTGTTTCCAACTTGGAATCCTACACAACACTGCCACAGAACTTTGCCCCAACTTACAGTGAGGTTGTCAATCTCACCGGTTTTGCTGAAAACACAGGATTAAACGTATTGTGTGGAAGATAGTAATTGCTTGCAGAAAGTAAACAATACACAATAAATAGATGGTAGATTGATGGTAAAAGAATGGACCGAGGTCCATAGATCACTAGAGGTGATTCTCCTTAAGATAGATGACATGTTGTAATACTCCCTCTTGGCAGTTGCTAGCATCTACTTGGCCAAGATAGCTACTAACAATGGAAATCATGCACGATCACAAATAACATAGACATGATAGAATCAATAATCAATCTGAAATAGCATCTCAATATCCATTGGATCCCCGCGAACACAACATGTAAGATTACAAATAGATGATCTTGATCATGAACGGAGCTCCCAAGATCTAAACATGGTAGCACAAAGGAGGAGAACCAACCATCTAGCTACTACATGGACCCGTAGTCTAGGGATGAACTACTCACGCATCACACCGGAGGCAGTCATGGTGATGAAGAAGGCCTCCAGGGTGATCTCTCCCCTCCTGCAGGGTGCTGGGAAGAGCTTCAGATCCCTCTTGATCTAGGGATGGAGACGGCGGTGACTCTGAGACTCTTCGTGGAATTTTGATGGTGCCAGGGTTTTTCGTCCCGGGAGGCTTTTATAGGAGAAAGGGTAAGTTTGGTGGAGCACCAGGGGGCCACACCCCCTGGTGGCGCCCCCAGGCCGCGCCGCCACTAGGTGTGGTCGCCCTGGTGCGCCACTTTGTCTCCCCTCCAGACTCCGTGTTGCTTCGGGTAAAATATTGACTTTGGCTTTTGTCCGGTCCAATTCCGAGAATATTTCCTTACTAGCTTTTCTGAAACCAAAGGCAATGAGAAAAAGGCAAGCTGCCTTTGTGGCATCTTGTTAATAGGTTAGTTCCAGAAAATGTGTAAAAATACTCCAAAGTGTGGACAAAACATACGAAAGTAGATATAAAACAAGCATGGAACATCAAAAATGATAGATGCGTTTACAACGTATCAACATCCCCAAGCTTAACTCCTGCTCGTCCTCGAGTAGGTAAGTGATAAAAAAGAATAATTTTTGAGGTGACATGCACCATCATAATCTTGATCAAAGTATTTGTAAAACATTGATAGCTGGGATCATAGTACTCTAGCATAGACATGAAAGATATAGTTCTAACAATAAGACATAACAACTATGTTGTAACATGAAGAGGTACAAACAAAAGATTCATGAATAACAATGCTTTGAAAGACGTTTGTTTGTTTCACATAGAGAAAATATAATGAGAATGGTATTCAGCATGTCCCTCATAGTGTAGCAAAACATAAATGCATAGGACACCTTCAAAGTTCATAAGGGTGACTAGATACAAATAATTTAAGAATAAGCAATATCAAAGTTATGAATCAATCAACAAGTTTTGGGACAATGCACACTAAACAAAGAATGGCCACTATGCTCTCTCAATAGGTGCATAAAGATAGAAGATGGAGACTCAACATAAAAGTAAAAGAAAGTCCCTTCATAGAAGGAAGCAGGGATTCAAGTCTCATAAAGGGCTTCCAAAAATTATGGTACTTATTAGCTTTCAGCTCTCATTGCCCCTATCATAAGCATCTTTAGGTGATTAAGGTTAAAGTGAACAAATATGAGGATGTGCTTGACAAGTTATAAACTGAAAATCTCATGCCCCTTACTTACGAGTACCGTTCCTCATGCTACTCAACTTTAGTCACATGTAAGTTCTTGTCATTGTAAGTAGATGTGTATCATAGAGAACTGCCAACGGGGTACCCCTTGCCCAATGATACGGAAGATTCCCCATATCAAAATGACAAGGCAAGTAGACAATGAGCATCTCAGCGATCATTTTATTTCCTATTTGCATAGGCTTTTTTTCTTTTTTTCTTTTTTTCTTTTTTTATTTCCTATTTGCATAGGTTTTTTATAGAGGATGCTTCATAGATTGCTCACTATGGTTATGCAGCAGGTTTCCACCATGATTAGGCATGGCTTAGACCAGCCGCCCAGGCGTTTCTCTAACACATATACGAACTCCATGAGCCTTACAAACTCCCCTTTCATTTCACACCACCGGAATCCATAAGCAAAAGAACATGATATCAACTAAATAAAGTGCAATGTTGAAAGCGTTCCCCATGGTAACATGGTTCTGCTAATTCAAAACTTATAAAATGCAAGCATATATGCAACATAGATGGGCACAATGGTTCAAGTTTATTAAGTGCAAGAAAAGTAAAGTGTGCCATCAAGTTCGTGAGAGCTTTAATCACTAATTTTCACATAACAAGTTTAATTCGGAATGTAGATAAAAACATGAATATACTTGGAATAGCAATAATGCTAATAGTTAGGTATGGTGGACTCTTTGGAATAACTTGGTTTTATTTGGAGTTGGATGCATGAGTGGAACTCATACTTAGTACATGTGGAGGCTAGCAAAAGACTGGGAGCGACCAACTAAGAGAGCATTAATGGCCATAATCATGCAAAGCGACAAAACATTATTAATTAAAGCATAAAGTGATATTACAAGTCGAAAACTAAATGATCATAGAGGCTATGGTGACTTGGTATAGTCTTAACATGGTGTGAGCATGTGCCAAGTCAACCCAAATAAAGCATCAAAGGAGAATACCACAATATTATGCTTTTATATGCTAAAACAACGCATGATTCTTTCAAGGCACATTAAGAAATCTCAATTGTTTGTAACAAGTCATGCTACATCAATAATCACTAAGCATAAAGTCAAAGCAATATCAAGCATGACATGATAAAGCCTAGGCCATTGTAAAAAACAAGCTCCTTTTATACCACTTGTAAGCATGAACTTTCCTACTCTTTTCCAATCCAAATCAACTTATTTGAAACTATGTATGAATGCGGGGGTCCAACCAATTTATTTAAGCAAACCAAGCAAATGAAAACTAAAAACAAAAACGAAGACGCTCCAAGAACAACACAATTGTGCATGAAACAATAAAAATGAAGTGTTTGGAAGAAAACCTAAGATTTTTATTGATGAAGAAGGGGATGCCTTAGGAGGCATCCCCAAGCTTTGACACTTGTAATTCTTGAATATTTCTTGGGGTGACACAGGTGGCATCCCCAACCTTGAGCTTTTGTCCATACTTCATCTTATCACATTATTCTTCCCTACACTTTAAAATTTCCTTCATACAAAACTTCACACAATCTTCATTAGCAACATTAGTGTACTTAAGATAATAAGTCTTTGAGTTCAGTTTCAACACAAGTAAAACTTCCATTAAAACACAAGCTACTGTAGCGCTTCCTTTTAAAAGTCCAAATGATCAAAGAGAACTCAAAGAGAAAGAGATTAAGAGGCAAATGCAAATAATGGCAGAAATCTGTCAAAACAGACCAGCAGGTAAAAACTAATTTTTTCGAAGAACTTCTATTGCTCAAATCGAAAAGTGTTAAACAACCGAAAGTTAGATAACAACCAGGGGCAGAAGCACAAAAAATTATAGCTCAATCAGACATACAAATATTTTTCACGCATTTTTACAGGGAAGCACAAAAATCTGTTTCGGGACAGCAACTTTCCCAAGCATTATTTCTCTCTTATTAGAGGTTATTCTTGGCACAAAAACTACACAAAAAAGATAAGGGGAGGTTATTACTGAGGCAATAACTTCCAAGACTCAATAAAATAAAAAGTTATTGACTAAAAATTTGGGTTATCTCCCAATAGTTCTTTCTTTATAGCCATTAAGATAGGCATGATAATTTCGATGATGCTCACATAAGAAATATGAATTCAAGTAAAAGAGAGCATCAAGAAGAAAAATCAAAACATATTTAAGTCTAACCCACTTCCTATGCATAGGAATCTTATACGCAAATAAATTCACAAAGAACAAAGCAACATGCATAGGAAGATAAAACGAGAGTAACTTCAAAACTTTCAGCAAATAGAGAGGTGTTGCAGTACCATGAAAACTTTTACAACCATATTTTCCTCTCTCATAATAATTTTCAGTAGACTCATGAATAAACTCAACAATATAACTATCACATAAAGCATTCTTTTCATGATCTACAAACACATAATTTTTATCAAGCTCAAAAATAGTGGGATTAAAACCTTCAAACCCACTTTTAACAATTTTATAACAAGATGACTGATCAATCTCATTTTCAATAGCAGTACAATTAATATTATCAACCAATATAGGACCATCATCTAGAGCTTTATTATAAACATTTTCAAAAGAATCCACAGGAACATAACATTCATCCTCCTCTAGTAAGCATGAGGGACAATCAAATATTGTAAGGGGTAAAGAGTTACTCTCATTATAAGGTAAGAATGGGTAGATCCATTCTTCCTCCTCCTGATCATCACTCTCCTCCTCTTTTTCATCCAATGAGCTTCCAGTTTTAGCAATTTCTTCTTCCATAGGCTCCTGCAAGGCATTAGTCTCTTTTGTTGGTGGAGAGCATCTATTAAGATATTCAAGAATATAGCCATTTTCTTCCTTATAATTATCAAAACAAAATTTAAGTATATCATAAACCTCATATTTATAAGGTGCATCATCAATATTTTCAAGCAAATAAGCTAGTTCGAATGCACCCTTCCAAGCAATAAATTCTTCAATTTGTTCCACATCATAAAAGTCATAATTTCCCTTAACACAAGAAGATATGGTAACATCATCATTATAGTCACATTGAAAAGGGAGGTGTTTATACTTCTTACAGCAACAAGATTTATCAAAGCAATAAATAACATTATAAGTAGAGCACACGTTTCTAGCAATGGTACACGATTTATCAATTTGTTCCCATAAGTGTTTCCCTTTTTGTGACAAGCGGTGTTCCTTATAATAATATTTTTGTTCTTCCGTGAACCCACCTTACCAATTAGATTCAGTTTCAAAGAAACCACAATTGATAGTAAGCATGATAAAGCAAGACAATAACAGGCCAACGAAAATAACAACTATAGTAGGAACTAATTTTTTATATTTTTGATAAAAGAACAAGCAAACAAAGCAAAACTAAACTAAGCAAAACAAAAACAAAGTAAAGAGATTGGTTGTGAGAGAATCCCCTTGTGAAGATGTCCTTGACTCCCCGGCAACGGCGCCATAAAAAAGGCTTGATGGCTCAAAATATATTCGAGCTCTTTGGGAACCCCAAGAGGAAGGTATGATGAGCACAACAACAAGTTTTCCCTCAGTTATGAAACCAAGGTTATCGAACCAGTAGGAGCAAGGAAACACCTCCAAGGTGTTGTTTCCAACTTGGAATCCTACACAACACAACCACAGAACTTTTCCCCAACTTACAGTGAGGTTGTCAATCTCACCGGTTTTGCTGAAAACAAAGGATTAAACGTATTGTGTGGAAGATAGTAATTTCTTGCAGAAAGTAAACAATAAACAATAAATAGATGGTAGATTGATGGTAAAAGAATGGACCGGGGTCCATAGTTCACTAGAGGTGATTCTCCTTAAGATAGATGACATGTTGGGTGAACAAATTATAGCAGGGCAATTGACAGACACCAAGAAAGCATACATGCATATACTAATCATCTTGACTCCTATGAGATTTGATTGGGCATTGCAACATTATACATAAACCGTAATCCAACTGCATCTATGACTAATAATCCACCTTCAGGTTATCATCCGAACCCCCTCCAGTATTAAGTTGCAAGCAACAGATAATTGCATTAAGAAAAGTGTGTAAAGTAAACAATACAATTGTCCCATGGACAAAGGATTGTTGTTTTCTCCCAAGTAGCAACAACACATCTAGTACCTTAGAGATTCCTGTCACTTCCCCAGATTACTAGAGGCATGAACGCACTATCGAGTATAAATACTCCCTCTTGGAGTTGCTAGCATCTACTTGGCCAAGATAGCTACTAAAGCATGCAAGATCACAAATAACATAGACATGATAGAATCAATAATAAATCTGAAATAGCATGTCAATATCCATCGGATCCCTACAAATACAACATGTAAGATTACAAATAGATGATCTTGATCATGAACGGAGCTCACAAGATCTAAACATGGTAGCACAAAGGAGGAGAACCAACTATCTAGCTACTACATGGACCCGTAGTCTAGGGATGAACTACTCATGCATCACACCGGAGGCAGTCATGGTGATGAAGAAGGCCTCCAGGATGATCTCTCCCCTCCAGCAGGGTGCCAGGAAGAGTTTCAGATCCCTCCTGATCTAGGGATGGAGATGGTGGCGGCTACAGACTCTTTCGTAGAATTTTGATCGGGTACTTAGGGTTTTCGTCCCGGGAGGCTTTTATAGGAGAAAGGGCAAGGTCGATGGAGCACTAGGGGGCCCACACCCCTAGTGGCACACCCTCCCGCCCTAGGTCGTGCCGTCGCCAGGTGTGGCCGCCCTGGTGCGCCACTTCGTCTCCCCTCTGGACTCCGTGTTGCTTCGGGTAAAATATTGACTTTGGCTTTTGTCTAGTCCAATTCCGAGAATATTTCCTTACTAGCTTTTCTGAAACCAAAAACATCAGAAAACAGGCAACTGGCACTATGGCATCTTATTAATAGGTTAGTTCCAGAAAATGTGTAAAAATACTCCAAAGTGTGGATAAAACATACGAAAGTAGATATAAAACAAGCATGGAACATCAAAAATTATAGATACGTTTACAACATATCAGGATTCCCTGACTCGCGCCCATCCAGCCTCGTTGAGGTGGATCTGCTGGTTCTGACCCATTATTGGTGTTCACGCCCTAGGTGTCGGGGTTGGGAGGGTTGGGTGGTGCACCATTGGCAGGGCCATTGGTAGGAGCTCCGTTTGTTGGCCCTCCACTGCTAGTGTTTCCTTGAGTGCCTCCATCACCGTAGGTGATGACGGCACACATGTAGCGGTTGGGGAAGATGCTGCTCCCATAGCTCTCTGACCCGAAGCCGTAGGTGCCGTCCTCCGATGAAAATCACACAGATCAGATTCACAACTGTTGTTCTTATCCGTGTCGTAAGCTTACGCCAAAGCGTTGAGCTCGCTCAGAGTGCCAATCGATGGTGGGAACCAC
The DNA here is from genome assembly GCA_023614405.1 of Avena insularis. NCBI lineage: Eukaryota > Viridiplantae > Streptophyta > Magnoliopsida > Poales > Poaceae > Avena > Avena insularis. Next base: position 407,398,116 of record CM042696.1, read on the forward strand.
GAGGCAGGTGCAATCGAAGGTGCCGGCGAGTGGTCAGGGAAGCAAAGCATGCCAATCTTGCCGACCTAGAAGCGTAAGCTCCTGACCGTGATGCCAGTTCTGTCGGCCACAGACTCGAAATCCGAGCGAGTCACCGGTGAGTGGACGTTGAAGTTGAAGGTACCGAAGAGGAGGCGATTCTCCACTAAAGCAGAGTTGTAGATCACGCGTGATGGGGCCGATGAAGCCATCACATCAGCACTCTCGTTTCCCACAAACGGCACCAATTGACGAAGGGTTAACTTGCTAATGACCATGGATGATGGACATGGGTTTGAGGAAGTGGGGAGCGTTGGAGGCATCGATCGGATATCAAACAAGCACATTGGGGACACACAGTTTACCTAGGTTCAAGCCCTCGGAAGGGACCCTACTCCTGCTTGTCTTCTCTTTGTTATTGATGGAACCGAAGATTACAGGGGTGCACAGATGCAATCTGGCAGTGTGTGAACTAGGTTGTGGATTATCCTCCTCGATGCCCCTCCTAGCCTTTATATAGGGGGGCTAGGTCTCGGGATAGCAGGCCGAGTCAGTTACAGATTAAGGTTTTCCCTTTAAGTTTCCTATCTACACTTTATTGTGTTTCCCAAGGAGTTATATCTTCTTGGGCTTGGGCCACCCGAATCTTCTTGGGCTTTAGCATGGGCTGTTCCTGGGCTACACCGTATAGGCCAAACCTGGGTGCCCGTGGGGCATACCCATGTCACCTAGAATGAAGCATATCTACCAGCTACGAAACAGACACAACCTCTTTGCAATTCACAAGCAGATGCACATCCTTCCCGAACACAACCCTCTCGCAACCAACATATAGTTTTGGAGTGTACTGATGGACATGAACTGTGAACTCATATAGGTCCGTTGTATCGAAACTGTGCCTAATTTGATTAAAAACGGGACTTTTCAGTTCATTTGATTCTATTTTGCAGTAACTAATCTAATTTACTTGTAAGATAAGGCACAGATAAGAAATATTCACCTCTCGCTCTTCTCCTAGGTTTTTTCTTTGAGATCTGGGTGCCGCAACCCCCCACCACCGCTGAACAATCCGTCGCCAGCCTTGCTTTTCTCTTTAACCCGCTTCTCGTAGGTACCTTGGGAGCAGACTTCTGGCTAACTCCTCGCTAACCTGGGCTAAAAACTTCGTCGCTTCTTCTTGTTGAGCCCGAGACTCTGGCTCCGACGGACCCGAATCAGTCGCCGACGTAGCTACCACCTTCACCTTGCAAGACATGTCGGGCCTCCGCCGCCTCCATCTCCGTCAGATTCAGTGTCAGGGAGGGAGAAAAAAGGACCTCTGCCGCCACCGGATCCCTTGTCGGGGAAGGAAGAAAAAGGACTGCCGCCACAACCAGATTCAGTGTAGAGAGTTAGGAAAGAACAATAATGAATTTTCCCCTACGACACGTGTAGGGTGGCTAAGAAGGGATACGGCAGGAACTAGTGTAATGAAATATCCTGACTTAACGGGAAAGATTCGAAAATATTTGGTTTGGACACCATTCAGTCAATATACCCCTCTAAGCAATCCCCTCCCCAAATTTTTGAATTGTGGTGATTAAAAGCAACTCGGACCCTGCTATGTACCGGCGTCTCAACTTTCGGGCCACAAAATGATATTCTCCAACATAAATAGAATAGAAAAATGATAAAATAGAGAGATTTTTTATCAAATACATTATATCAATAATCAAATAGTACAATTTAGCGAAAACGAAACATAATCTATACCTAATAATAAAGGACGGATCGCTTCAGTCAACCAGCTTTTTTTGAACCCTTTTTCCCTCCCACCAAATCCCATATTATGTACCAGTGCCACCAAAATGTTATTTTTCTTTTTTTCACCAGGTAGCGACCGACCGCCCCAATTCTCCGCCGCTCGCGTTATCCACCTCCAACTCAACCACCGAGGTGTCGGCGGCAACCGAGGCCAGCTCCTCTCCTCTATGGCTAGGCTCCACCACTGGCCCCTGCCCGCCTTGCTCGACGCCTTCGGACTCACCAGGTCCCTGAACACCGGCACTTACCCCCGAGTCTGGTTCCGCCGTTTCCCCGACCACGAGATCCAGTCCTCCCGATGTGAGTCCCCATGGCCACCATCAGGATGCTAGCAGCGTCGGGAGACATGATCGATCTCTGGAAGCCGGCGACCTTGTAGCATCCCAAAACTCTAATCCAAGATTATTAAGATCCAAATCATCAAAATTAAGGTTAACAAAAACTTTTCTAATTCAAAATATGAAAGCATTCATGTGTGTGTGCATTTAAAATAGGAGTTGATTTGAATTGCCATGATTAAGTGATCCATTGCTTGTAAAATGATTCTTAGGTGAAATAAACATCATCTAAATCATTCCCAAACTTTTCCCAAAGAAAAACAACTCAAAATGAATAAATGAAGTGAATGGTCGTTTTTGTCAAATTAACTATCATGCCTACTTTGGCTATTCCTAGTACTCAAAACCTAACAGAAACAATTGTGCATCTTTGCACCCCTTGCTAGTACACATAATGAGGTACCAAGGCCCACTTTATGATCTGCCAAAAACATTCAAACACTATATTTAAATGGCATTTGAAAATTGAATCTATTTCATATGGGAAGATCCCACTATTTCAAAAACCACTCAAACCAGCTCAATTTTCAAAACCCAAGCACCCACAGAGTCTCAAGCTTAGTACTAGCACACCCACCAAAAATCTTTTCAAAATTCAAAAAGAAAGTTCTTGCGGCCATTTCATCAAACACTTGGCAGGCAAGAATCTAACTCTAAACCTAGCTTACTGTTCTTCACAGGGTTTTGCCCCCATTTGATCCCCATTTAATCCCACTGTCCCCTCTTGACCTAACCAGGCCCTTAACACCCATCCCCTACCCCCTAGCAGCCATGCCATGCCAACCCGAGGACATGCTCGCTGGCTAAACCTTGACCCACTACAGCAAACCATCTCCCCCTCTCTCGCCATGTCTAGCAGCTAGCCAGGACCTCACCGCCATCCTCTGTCCCCTCCTAGAGCCAGGCCAAAGCATGGACCACCGAGCAACCACCGCGCCCAGTGCGACTGCGCCATGCCGAGCACGCGCCAGCACGCCACGCCCGACACACGTGCACAAGCTGCCGCTCGACCGCAGCCCGCGCCCACCGCTTCGCCATGACCCAGGGAGCATGTCGGACATGCCCGTTCACCGCCCAACGCACCACAGCCACCGCTCGTCGTGGACAACGCTGTCTCTGCCGCTCAGACCGCCAGCTCCGCCCGACCACATACCACCATCCCAAAGCCCGCATTTAAGCCCTAGAGCACTGCCAGGAGACCGCGCATCGATCACCGCTCGCAGCCATGCCGCTAGCAGTCTGTAGCCATGTCGCCACCATTGCCTGGCCATGACGCGATGTCTCGTCGTCGAGCCTATAAAAGGAGGGCACCCCCAGCCATTTGCAGCACACCACTCACCTCCCCTCACCTCACTGATCGTCCCACACCTCTAGCCGGAGCAAGGCGAGCAGCAGTTCGCCGGAATTACACCAGAGCAGGCCGCCTCTGGAGGAGAAGGGCGCCGTTGATTGCGACCACCCCTGGAGCTGCCTCGACCGTCCCTGAGCTCGCCGTCGACCACCAGTCCGTTTGCCCCCATCGTCGTTGTCGCTGGAGCCCTGGTACGCCCCTTATGAACCCCCACCGAGCCGCTAGGGTTAGAGCTCGCCGGCGACAGGTCCGTCGTCGACGATGATCCCCAGCCGTTGATCCCCGTTCTAATCCAACGCCCCACATCGCCCCGTACTGCTTCACGCGTTATGAGCCACTAACCGGTGGACCCCCTGTCAGCTGAGCCCCGCACCGTGGAGTGTCACTGGGCCGGCCCGTTAGCGTTCCGGCGCAACCCAGTTAGTTTGAATTAGGCTTTTTCTTTTTAGTTTAAACCTAGTTTTGTCCCCTAGTTCGAAATTCAATTCAGAGAGATTTACAAATCCAAATGGAGTGATTTCAATTTTTTTAGAAAGCTACTGAAAAGATCTACCCAAGCCTGTTGGATTTAATTCAATTAGAATTAGAGATCTCTCCTAGTAAAAATAATAAGACAGAAGCCTTTGCACCTTGGAACATTTTTATAAAATCAACCAAGATAGATTTTGAGTTGATTCCAACTCTCAAAAATCACATTTCATCATACCTATCTGAATATGTAATAATATTAGGGTTTACATGCAGTGAATTTGGACTAGTACCAAAATAATGCTATATAGGCATTTCTAGTCACTTTAAATCATTAAATAATAAACTCAAACCAAAGTAATTATGCTCCAACCCTTAAATCACATTCCCACATATTAGAATATGTGGTGATGACAGGTATCCACATGTTCCCATATTTTAAGTGGTGAATATTAAATCTTAGTTAATTTTTCAATGAGTAGAAATTACTTTTCTAAAATAAAAGGATGAAACTAGTTAATAAAACTTGTGATTCTTATAATGAAAATAGATCATCAACTATATGCCTTAGAGTGCTAATTAGACTAGTTAAGCATTGTTTGGTGATTGTGTAGTCCGTATGTATTTATAGACGATAGTACCGATCAAGTCTACGAGGAGGAGGAGTTCTACCAAGAAGAAGAAGAAGAAAACTTCAACCACTGCACCAACCAAGGCAAGCTAGCACTATCCAAGTTAACCCTTGCAAGTTGTACTTGCAAGACACCATTAACAATGCAAGCTGACCCTTGCAAGCTACTATTAGCAAGCTAGGATTGAACTAGATGGTTTAACAAAGATGCTTTAGGCATGCTTTGACTATACCACTTTGACTATTAGTTACCCCAAGTCTTATTCTCAAGCTTTACTTCCTTTACTTTACCCAAAGTTCTTTACTTGTTTTGAAGGTAGCATAAAGAGTATAAAACTTGGCCTATTTAGAAACCTTTAGATGTCATTCTATGACATGAGATTGAACCTATCATTTTCCACCTTAGTGAACACTCTTAACTTAGTAGTTTAGAGTAGATAAAAACTTGAGTCACTTTAGATGGGAACAATTGGTGAAAATGAATTATGAAAACCTTGGAATGATGAGTCATTCTATTGAGATGTTTTGACATGTGTTGAGAAACACAAATGGTTTATGATGATGAAATTGTTGAGGCATGAGCCTTAGCCCTTTTATAAAACTGATGGTTGGATTCGGATGCGATACCATTCCAAATTTACCGTACAACCACATTACTTGAATTGCGTAAGGCTTAGCCGGAAGTTTATATGCATTAGTATTAGTTCCCTCGCGGGAGAGGTTTGAGCTGAGGCTACCTCTCAATGTTGTCCACCTATGCAGTGCCCAAGATGATAGATGGTCATGTTTGGGAGGCCATGCTTATAGGAGAGGTGCTTATACTAGGGTGTGTAAAGGAAAGGTTATGTTTGATTATCTACATACTAAGTATGATTATTTAGGGTTATCCCTAACAGATGTATCGAATCTTGTGGTGAAAGTGTACCACCTCTACAGAGTGTCAAACTATTTGAATAGCCGCGTCCGCGGTTATGGACAGTTGGAATGGCCATACTGTTTCGTTGTCAGATGTTTTCAAAATGACTTATGAAATGAATGATGAATCTTGACTTAACCACAACAGGGTTGTGTTTATGACAATAGCTTCCCAACTTAGGTGATTCTAGAACTTTATTTTATCTTTCTTTGCTTCAGAACTCAGCTTAGGTTTCAAACTTAACTTTATAGTTAAACTTAGATTTAGCACTTTAACTTAGCACTATACTACTTGTTAGTGGTAGTTTGCGAGTACTTAAAGAGTACTTATGGATTTTGTCCCTGGCTATTCTCATCGCCAGACTATGAAGGAGACTATCAAGATTATGGCCAGCAGGACGGCTATGATAACTAGGACTATCTGCCTTCGTCAGCATTGCCTGTGCCCCTGAAGATGGACCCCACCACTACGCTTACCTTTTATTTCCGGTGCTTGTTGTATTAAGACTGGATCATGAGATCCTTATTTGTGTAAAACCTTATGTATGGTTTGTAATGGATGATGTACTGTGATATCCAATCCGTTATGTCTCGGAAAAATGGTAATCCTAGGATTGCGAGGTATGGCATAATGGGCATCTGGGATTAAAAAATCCGGGTGTTGACAAGTTGGTATCAGAGCCATCCTGACCATAGGAGACCCTAGTTAGAATGGACGTCCAAACAAAAACTTAATTTCCAAACCAAAGTGAGTATTTATGAAAAAACTAATTCCTCTCTTATCCTTGGGAATTCATTCTTTCTCAAAAATTCATGTTCCTCAAAATTCTTACATTACTACTTAAAATTTGCACACTTGATCACTTCACTAATTTCCTCATCCTTAATTCTTGTAGATGGAGACTCAGTTCAGCAAGTTCTACTAGTTGGGAAACGGAGGTCAGCTGATCTTCGAGAGGGACTTGGATTCCTTTGTCAGATTCTTGGGGCGCCCACATCTGAGTTTCTTGGAGCTCAACTTCCGGGACCCTGTGAGGAGACCTACAGTGGCTAGTCACCGCGGATCTTAGAGGAAGCATCGAAGCACCAACATCCGGGAGAATCCAGTTCTCCGTGAGAGAGAACAACTGGCTAGATGGATTAGCCAGGGCAATGCATGAAGCTCTCGCACGTCTATGTGCCCTCAGTGTCAACCAACTCGAGGGAACCCATTTTGCTCATTATGCAAGACGTGACTTCATGGGAATGCCGATGGAGATGCCAAGTCACCTAGAGTTGAGGCGTCAAGTGGAGAATCTTGACTTCTTGCTACACGACAGACAGCAGGAGTTGGACAATGCCAGGGAGTTAGCCAACCAGAACCGTGCCATTGCCGACCAGAAGGCCCAGACTTTCGCACTGCTCGTCTAGGATCGCCAGTCTCTTTGCTGCTAGCGTGCAAAGAAGGATCGCACCATCGCCTGTCTTCGCAAGAAGGTGGCCGACCTCGAGAAGACCGTCAAGGAGCAAGAAGCTCAGCTTGCCACAAAGGAAGAATAAGAGGAGGGTGAAGACATCCAGGAGACATGGATTCTTACCTTAGCAATGATGATGACTTTCTGGAGGAGGATGTCGTTGACTTCTACACTGACGATAAGGACTCCGACTTCATCGACGATGAGTAGATGCACTAGAGCACTGTCGTAGTATGAGATGTATCGATCCCACTGTATTGTAGCTTACAGAATGGTTCTTCAAACCATCTATTTTCTTTTGATTATTGTGGTGTGTGTTGTATCGAGTGCTTGTTTGCATGAATGAAATAGAGTTAGTTGGAAAACCTGAGTCTAACTCAAAGTTTTAGATTTGAAACCAAAACCATGAACCTTAGAACTTTCCCTCTTACCCCTTTCTCTACCTCAATCTTCAGATGACTCGGGGAAACCAAGGAGGGAGCAGCTCGTCGCAAGACCCAATGCTGCAGATCTTGCAGAATCTCATCGCAGACCGTGAAGCAAGCAGGGCAGAGCGCCAAGCCAACTTAGAACCATTGCAGCAAATCGCCCAGATGGCTTTCAACAACCAAGGGCATGGGAATCAGGATCATCAGGGATCCAAGCTGAAGAACTTCCAGAATACAAATCCCCCAATCTTTAGCACGTCAGAAAACCCATTAGATGCTGATGACTGGTTGCAGACGATGGAGAATAACTTGGAGGTAGCCAGAGTTGATGACAATGAGAAAGTTCTCTTCGCCACCCACTATCTGGCGGGAGATGCAAGAGCGTGGTGGAACAGTATCTGCCTGATGAACCATGATCAAGTTATGACTTGGGAAGCATTCAAAGTCAAGTTCAGTCGCACCCACGTGCCACAAGGTCTAGTCACCCGAATGAGGGATGAGTTCCGAGAGTTGAAGCAAGGAAGAATGACTGGTAGGAGTATGTAATGATTCCTGTCACTTGCCACATATGCACCTGACGAGATCAACACGGAGGCAAAGAAGAAGGAGAGATTCTTGAACGGACTGCATGATGAGATGCAGATTGTCCTTGTCAACATCCGTTTCGAGGATCTCGAAGAGCTAGTCGACTCTGCCATTCAGATGGAAGGGAAGATTAATCAGGCAAACGACAACCGCAAACATCGTATGATGCAGCAATCAGGATCCAGCAGTCACCAGAAGTACCGTCCCAACCCCTCACCGGGATATGCACCAAGGAACAACCGACCCCCAATGTCTCGCCCAAGCTACCCTAACCGTAGCGGAGGAAATGCGAAGTCCGGAGGAAACAACCACAACTCCGGCAACGCCAACAATTTCCACCGTGCACCTCCCAAGAACAACAGCAACAACAACAACATCACTGTAATCGGCAGCAATGCTGTGCCTGTCGCAGCCAAGGACAAGTCCCAAATCACTTGTTTAGAGTGTGGAGTGAAGGGTCACTATTCCAATGAGTGTCCCAAGAAGACTACTGCCACTGCCAATATGAATGCCCCAGCTCAATAGCAGCGTCGTGTTCAACCAGGGAGAAGGTTTGCCCCAGGGAACCCTCACAACCGCAACGGTCGTCTCTTCCACATGAACGTCGAGGAAGCCCAGGAAGCGCCAGACGTAGTGCTGGGTATGTTTTCTGTCAACTCAATTTTAGCAAGAGTATTGTTTGACTCGAGAGCATCGCATTCATTTGTCACCGAAGAATTTGCATGCACTAATAAGATTCACCAACCAACCTGAAGCATGTCATGATAGTTCAAATCCCTGGTTCAACAACAAAAGCTAGAAAAAATTGCAAAGTTGTGCCTATAAGAATACATGGGATAGATTTTTATGCCAACCTTATAGTACTTGGAACCAAAGGATTGGAAGTAGTACTAGGTATGGACTGGATGTCAAGGCATAAAGGACTAATAAACGGTGCTAAGAAAGCCATCACCATGACCAGTAGTTCTGGAGTAACAGTAGAGCATATCTCTGAAACCTTACCCCGCCAATTCAAGTGCAACAAGAGTCTAGCCCTACCCACCATAGACCAGGTCAGAGTAGTCTGTGAATACCCCGACGTATTCCCAGGTGAATTGCCAGGTACGCCCCCAGATAGGGATATTGAGTTCATTATCGAACTAATCCCTAGAACCGGACCCATAGCCCAGAGACCCTATAGTATGAACCCCTCAGAGTTAGTGGAACTGAAGAAGCAGTTGGATGCTATGTTAGCAAAAGGCTTGATTCAACCAAGCACGTCGCCATGGAGATCACCAGTGTTATTCGTTGACAAGAAAGATGGAGGCAACCGTTTGTGCATAGATTACCGAAAGTTGAATGACGTCACCATCAAGAACAAGTACCCCTTGCCAAAGATAGAGGATCTATTTGATTATTTGACTGGAGCCCAGGTATTCTCAAAGATTGATCTTAGGACTGGTTATCACCAACTTAAGATTCGTGCAATAGATATTCCGAAGACCGCCTTTACTACTCGCTATGGTTTATACGAGTATACGGTTATGTCTTTTGGATTAACCAATGCCCCTGCTTATTTCATGAATCACATGAATAAGATCTTTATGAATTTCCTAGATAAGTTTGTAGTTGTGTTTATCGACGACATCCTTATCTACTCCAAGTCAGAAGAAGAGCATGAGCAACATCTGAGAATCATCATAGAAACCCTGAGAGAGCCTCGGTTATATGCCAAGTTCAGCAAGTGTGAGTTTTGGCTGAAAGAAGTAGGATTCCTAGGATATATTGTGTCTGCCGGAGGAGTTTCTATTGATCCCGCCAAGATCAGAGATGTCGAAGCATGGGAAGCCTCAACCACTCAAACTCAAGTCCTTGCATTTCTTGGATTAGCGGGATACTACCGCAAGTTCGTCGAAGGATTCTCAAGTATCACCAGACCCATGACCCAATTGCTGAAGAAGGACAAGAAGTTTGACTGGACAGACAAATGTGAAGCTAGTTTCCAGGAGCTAAAGAAGAGATTGATATCAGCCCCAATATTGATCATGCCAGACATCAAGAAGCTGTTTGATGTATATTGTGATGCATCCAGGATTGGTCTCGGATGTGTATTGATGCAAGAAGGCAAAGTCATCGCTTATCTGTCTCGACAACTGAAGCAGCATGAATAGAACTATCTGACCCATGATCTTGAATTAGCAGCCGTAGTTTTGGCATTGAAGACATGGCGTCATTATCTGATGGGTAATCGCTGTGAGATTTACTCAGATCACAAGAGCTTGAAATATATTTTCACTCAGAAGGAGCTGAATATGAGGCAAAGGAGATGGATAGAGTTAATCAAGGATTACGACCTTGACATTCACTATCAGCCCAGCAAAGCCAATGTGGTAGCGAATGCTCTTAGCAGATTGCCGTGTAGGCTAAACACCATGATCAAGGAGAAGCAACCAAAGTTGTATGAGGAGTTGGAGCAGTTCAGGACTGAATTGGTTAGCAAAGGATTCTTAGCTAGAATTGAACTTCAACTGTTGGGGGGATAACCCCGGGTAGGGTCACTCCAGGGTATAAGGGCCGAGTTAGCCGAGGGTCGGTAAGGTCAAAGCGGATGCTGGCCGAGTCACCTCAAGGCAGGCCGGATCACGGAGTAACCCGGACCAGGGGGTCGTCTAACATTGTCTCATCCGACTCAAGGAGTGAGTCGGAGACACTTATCTAGCTCATATGCAGGAACAGGTGTGGCCGGATCAACTATGATCCGGATCCTCGTTTGGCTTCTAGGAGAAGGAAGGAATCTCTCTGGTCAAAAAGAAGGCCCGATGCGTACTGGATGAGCGAATAAAGCAAGGGCAGGACCACCGGATCATGGCCGACAAGGGTGACGATGCTCACGTCGGCTGACGCAGGCGCCATAGAGGCAACATCGTTAAAGCAAGAGTGACGCGGGGGAAAAGCATCCTTGTCGGGTTACCACTTTGGGAGGAGGCATATTCTGGGAATATGCCTCCACGTATGCCCTAGGCTAGGACCGAACCACCTCTATATAAGGGGGGGTTGGGGTTCTGGTAAGGGGGTTAGATTTTCGGAGGTTGGGTCTTTTTAGATACATAGCAAGGAATACACTTGTGGGTCTAGGGTTCTTGGGCTAGTTAATAGGCAAGAGTAAGAGAGTTTCTTCTTCCTCCTCTTGTCAATACAGCTCGAGGAGCACTTGTAATCTTGGAGACTGAACATCAATACGAAGTTTTTGTGTAGAGAATCACTCTACTATCCCTCCCTGGATTCCCCTAGCGCATATTAGTCCCCACCTTCAGCCTATCCATGGCATCTGCCGTGACACCACCACGACAGTTGGCGCCCACCGTGGGGCTAGCGGCGCTAGCAGGGGTGAAGATCCGGACGGGAAATTTCATCGGGACCGGCGAACGCATCGTCTCCGGGCTTGTTCAGCACTTCGGTGCGCTGGACTACGTCAGCGACAACTTTGGTTGCTTCGGCACGCGCCCCCTTCCGTGCAACGGCGTCTTCGTCAAGCTCGGCGCGCACAGGGTCTATGTTGTCGTGGACGTGTCTTGTGTTCATCCGCGTCGCGTCGTAGATGCGGAGGAACCACCCCTCACCGTGGCTCATGGCGCCAGACGCCGCTCCCGGACTGTGCAGAGGTGATGATGACCGCAAAGCGCGGCGTGAGCAAGGATCCAACGCCAAACCCGAGGTAACACCCAAGGCACCGAGGAAAGTTAGGGGTCCTCCGCCGAGAGGCCCGAGAACGTCTGAAGGAAGCTATGGATAGCTTGGCTAACCCGGTGACAAGATCGGTAGATCCAGCTCAGCACGCCGAGCTAGAGGAGACCCGGCGAAAGATACTGGAGGGCGCAAAGAAAATAGCAGCGGCTCAGCAGTCGTTGAACATGACGCTGCGCGAATATGCGGAAGCGAACAAGGTTGATGCAGTGAGGGTAAAAGGGAAAAATCTCATAAGCGAGATGAACAGAGAAGGTGATGAGGGACCAGAAGGGTCGGAAAACTATCTATCTGTGGGGTTGCCGAAGTATAGTACCCCGGCGAAGAACCTCAGAGCAGCAGATGCCGCGGCATCCGAGCTAGAGGGTCTGACGGGTGAAGCCCGCCAAAGACAGCAAGACCGGGTTAACGAGCTGGTTCGGATCGCGAACAGGCAGAATGAGGAGCTGTTGAGAGGTAACCCGGAGAGAGTCGGAGCTTCTAAGATCGTCCATTCGGTGGTAGGTAACCCGGAGAAATCCGCTGGAGCCGCATCATCGCCTCATGGTGGCCCTAGAAGAGAAGAGGTAGTAACCTCGGCCAGATGGAACAAGCAGATCGTTTCGTACGACCCAACGCGTGCGGGAAAGGAAAAGGAGATGCGGAAAAACGACGATCGACGAAGCATGAGCCGAGGTAACCACGACCAAGGCAATGCCGGTCAAGGGAATGCTGCCAACGGCAATGCCGGACAGCGAACCCCGGCAGGAGCGGGTCAACCGCAGCAGCGGAACGCACCAAGACAAGAGCAAAGTGCCGGCCGTGGTATGCAACAGAGAGGAGCACAACGAGAGCAAGACCGATACAATGATGGAGACTCGGAGATGATGAATGCGGGATACGCAAGACCGGACTATCATGTGATAGGGTCGAGATTGGGAAACAGAGATTTGATGCCGGATGACACAAGATTGAAACTGGATCGCCTGTATAGGTCGGAACAAATCGAATGTCAAGGTCCTCCGGGTCCAGCATGCTTTGGGCCCCGGATCATGAAGGAACCGCCAGTACCCAATTTCCAGTTACCCAGGGGCACGAAGACGTATGACGGCAGTACAAAGCTGGAGGATTGGCTGATAAACTATGCAACAACTGTGAAAATTGCGACTGGCAACTTGAGATGGGCTGTACGATATGTACCCCAAATGTTGGAAGGTCCGGCTAGGGTGTGGCTGAACAATTTGCCACCTGGAAGCATCAATTGCTGGATAGACTTTGAAGAAATGTTTATCAGCAACTTCTCAAGTACATACCAGAGACCGAATAGACCGCAGACCCTGGCAATGTGCAAGCAGAGATCTAACGAAACGGAACGTGGATTCTTGACCCGGTGGTGTACCATGAGAAACTCATGTGAGGGAGTCATAGAGTCACAGGCTATAGCATGGTTCGCACAAGGATGCAGATATGGCAGCGAGTTGTGGATGAAATTGCAAAGGAAAATGCCAGTCACATTGGCAGAAATGATCCGGATCGCGGATTCTTATGCTTTGGGAGATCCGACTCAACCCAGGATCGCGTCGAACGAGTCAAATGAGGAGTACTATCCGAGGGACGGATCCGGGTCATCCCGGAGGAACGATTACAGGGGAAAAAGGAGAGACGATAGACCGGACCATAGGTATGGTTCGCAACAAGTTGCGGCCGTGAATCAAGATCAGCCTGGGGCAGGGAGCAACCAACACCAGAGAACGGGAGGGCAATGGACTCCTCGAAACGATGGCAAGAAAATGTGGACTCCGAAGCAGAAGAAGCAATGGCAAGAAAAGAAGGATCGTCCGAGGTATACCTACGAGTCAATGTTGGACCAGCCGTGCAAGTTTCACACGCCAAATCCGAACAGCCCGGCGGGTTACACGACGAGACAATGTGAGTGGATGCGCAAGATAGAACAAGGTGGTTCGGGGAATGCTCAAGCACCCCGGAATGATCAACCTCGGCAGGAGTTACCCCGGCAGCAATTACTCTCCGGAGCAAACACGTAGCAACTGATGTTGCCTCCTCCTCCTCCGAGGTATGACAACAGTGAGATAAGGGATGCAGTGCATCAGGTAGAAAACCAGCAACAACCGGATCAGAGGTATTCCGGAAATGAGGGAAGGAATGAGTATAGGGAACATCACCAGAGCTATTGTGTGTTCACAACAGAGGAAACGGATAAGAAAAGCTTGCAGCGCCGACATATGGAGGTTAACGCGGTTATGCCTGCAGTGACGAGGTATATGCCTTGGTCGGACCAGGAAATTACCTGGAGCGTCAAAGATCATCCCAAGCTTATGCCAAGTCCGGGCTCGTATGCACTGGTGTTAGATCCGACGTTCATTGGACCAAATATTAATGTAAGATTCTCCAAGGTACTAATCGACAATGGCAGTAGCATTAACATCATGTATGCGGATACGATGCGCAAGTTGGGCATCTCGGAGAACATGCTCCAGGCTACGAGAACAACTTTTCACGGTATCGTGCCCGGCATATCCTGCGAACCCATAGGCAAAGTCCGGGTCGACGTGCTATTTGGTACGAGGGATAACTGCCGAACCGAAAATCTAGAGTTCGAGGTGGTAAACCCGAAAGCGCCAGATCATGCATTACTCGGGAGACCAGCACTGAGCAAATTCATGGCAAGTTGCCACGTTGGTTATCTGAAGATTAAGTTGCCCGGGCCAAATGGGGCAATTACTATTGCTGGGGATTTCCGACGTTCTATTGAGTGCGCCTCAGCCGGGTCTAACCTAGCCGAATCACTCGTAATTGCCCAAGAGAAAAGAAAAATCCAAGAGGTGGCGGCATTAGCTCAGTCCGCGCAGCAGTATATGCCGGCGTTTAGCAACCCGCATGGAAGCGTTTCATTTCAAGCCGCGAAGGACACCAAGAAGATCCCGGTGGATAACATGTTTCTGGAGCGTACCGTGACAACTGGGGTCGGGTTAACTGACAAATAGGAAAGCGAGCTCGTCAACTTCCTCCGTGAAAATTGAGATATTTTTGCTTGGTCCACACAGGATTTGCAAGGTGTTCCGAGGGAGTTGGCCGAGCACTCTTTGAACGTGAGACCCGGAGCAAGGCCGGTGAAGCAGCCTCTCCGACGCTTCGCCGAGGATAGGAGAAAGGTCATTGGTGACGAGATAGCTCGGTTGCTAGCAGCAGGATTTATCATGGAAGTGCTATATCCGGATTGGCTCTCTAATCCGATGCTGGTAGAAAAGAAGAAGGATGATCCGAACGTGGCAGTGGTTTGGCGTATGTGTATCGATTACACGAACCTGAACAAGGCGTGTCCGAAGGATCCATTTCTGCTGCCAAGGATAGATCAGGTCATCGACTCTACCGCGGGATGTGAACTGTTGTCGTTTATTGACGCCTATTCTGGTTTCCACCAGATACCCCTGAACCCGGATGATCAAATAAAAACTGCCTTTATTACCCCGTACGGGGCTTATTGCTATCGCACTATGCCATTTGGTTTACAAAACGCAGGAGCAACGTACCAAAGGTGTATGCAAAAATGTTTGCACGATCAAATAGGTCAAAATGTACAAGTCTATGTGGATGATGTGGTTATCAAGACCAAGGAAAGCGCAACGCTCCTTGACGACATAAGGCAAACATTCGCGAACTTGAGGAGATTCCGAATGAAGCTTAACCCGGAGAAATGTACCTTCGGTGTCCCGGCTGGGAAATTACTCGATTTCGCTCCACCGAGGTATCGAGGTCAATCCAACTAAGATCCAAGCCATCGAACGAATGGAGCTGCCGAAGTGTCTCAATGACGTCCAGAAGTTCACTGGATGCCTGGCGTCGTTGAGTCGGTTTGTATGTCGGCTAGGGGAAAAGGCACTGCCTCTCTATCAACTCATGAAAAAATCAGATAAATTCGTTTGGACGCCGCAGGCCGATGAAGCTTTTGCCCACTTGAAAAAGATGTTGGCCACTGCACCAGTGTTAGCTTCTTCGTTGTTGAAGGAGCCAATGTTGCTCTACATAGCCGCAACCAACCGAGTTGTAAGTGCAGTGATTGTAGTGGAACGAGATGAAGAAGGTAAGTCGGTGCAGAGACCGGTGTATTACTTGAGCGAGGTATTGTCTGCCTCGAAACAGAACTACCCGCATTTTCAAATTGTGGCATACGGAGTTTATATGGCGGCAAAGAAGCTAAAGCACTACTTTGAGGAGCATCCCATCAAAGTGATATGCGAAGCCCCCATATCCGAGATAATGGGTAACAAAGATGCGGCGCGTAATTGCGAAATGGGCAATTGAGCAAGCACCATACGATGCCCAAGACGGAAGAGAAGCGATCAAGTCCTGTGTCAGAAGCGGACTTTTTCGTGGATTGGGCCGAGGTACAATACGAACCACCGCCACCGGATCCGAACTATTGGAGGATGCATTTTGACGGATCGAAGACCAAAACCGGATTAGGTGCCGGGGTTGTGCTGACCTCGCCAAAGAAGGATCAGCTCAAGTACGTATTGCAGATCCATTTCGCGGCATCGAACAATGTCGCAGAATACGAGGCTCTTGTGCATGGTCTCAAAGTGGCAAAGGAAATTGGTATACGTCGGATAATCTGCTTTGGCGACTCGGATCTAGTAATACAGCAAGTCTCCAGAGCGTGGGACGCCCTGGATCCAAACATGGCACTATACAGATTTCATGTGCAGAAAATCTCGGGTTACTTTGAGGGATGTGAATTTCATCATGTACCTCGGGTGGAAAACGAAGCTGCCGACATGCTGTCGAAGCTCGGCTCGACCCGACAGGCAATTCCACCGGGTGTTGCATTGGAGCACCTCAGAAAGCCATCTATCAGGCCGTCCCCAGGAACCGACTCAATTTATGTCCCGGAAAACGCGGAACCCGAAGCTGAGACCATGGACATTGACATGAGAGGTAGTACGCCGAACCCGGGCACTACCTCGGCAACCCCGGGGACTACCTCGCCAGACCCGGGGACTGTTCAGCGTGATCCGGTTGAAGTTATGCCGGTGGATCGGATGGAAATTGATGAGGAGATGTTCCCTGCGTGAGTAGTACCAACTTGGGCACTGCCTATATACCAGTTCTTGAAAGATGGAACGTTACCCACTGAGGAAGTGCTGGCCAGGCAAACTCAGGAGAGCCAAAGCTTACACAATCATCAATTCCGAGCTGTACAAACGGAGTGTAACCAGTATCCTCCAGCGGTGTGTTGATCCGGAAGAAGGACTTGGCATCCTCCGAGATATACACCAAGGAGAATGCGGGCATCACGCCTCATCCCGAGCCTTAGTGGCAAAGGCATTCCGGCATGGATTTTACTGGCCAAGCGCTTTGGAGCAAGCAGAAGATCTGGTGAGAAAATGCAATGGTTGCCAAAGGTACGCCGCCAAGACACATATGCCTATGTCGGAACTCAAGACCATACCAATTACATGGCCATTTGCTATGTGGTGCTTGGATATGGTTGGTCCGTTCAAACCAGCAAAAGTGAACATGACGCACATTCTGGTCATGGTGGACAAGTTTACAAAATGGATCGAAGTGATTCCTATAAGAAAATGTGACGGAGCTACGGCTGTGACATTTCTCAGAGACATCATCTTGAGATACGGTTATCCACACAACACTATAACTGACAATGGAACGAATTTCACGGAAGGAGCATTTGCGCACTTTTGCCGAGACAAGAAAATCCGACTCGACGTAGCCTCGGTATCCCACCCCGCATCAAACGGACAAGTGGAAAGATCCAACGGATTAGTGCTATCCGGGATCAAACCCTGGCTCATTGAGCCGCTGCAAAGATCAGCGGGGTGCTGGATAGAAGAATTACCAGCGGTATTGTGGAGTTTAAGAACAACTCCGAATCGATCAATAGGCTACACGCCGTTTTTTCTGGTATATGGGATGAAGTCAGACCAGCCGACATAGAGCATGATTCGCCTAGGGTCACCCAATACACAGAAGCCGAAGTGCAAGAAGCCCGGCAAAATGATGTTGATCTGCTGGAAGAAGCGAGATAACTGGCATTGTCCAGATCCGCCATATATCAGCAAAACCTCCGACGCTATCATAGCCGGAAAGTGTGCCCCCCGAGTCTTCCGGGAAGGCGATCTGGTGCTCCGATTCGTACAGCGTACCACTGGCATGCATAAATTATCCCCCCCATGGGAAGGACCATTTATTGTGAGCAAAGCATTGCACAATGACTCTTACTATCTCAAAGCCACAGGAAAAGAACAAGGCGGACAGGTCCGGAGAGGAATCCAAGCGACCGTGGAATGTAGCACTATTTCGTCCCTTCTACACTTAGCCAAAGAGTGTATGTACCCGAGTCATCCTCATATGTTGGTATGTATGTCGGCAATGAGCTTATCAATGAAATAGCGGAGCCTCGAGCAAGAATCGGGACCGCCTTTAATAAATGATTGTTGTTACTTTTTATGCGTTAGCTGGAATGACTCGTTTCGCTTAACCCGGATTAGTAATATGTGAGCACCAAAAACCCAACCCTTCGACTTGCTGCTGTCCAACAAGAATTGGCTTCATGGCAAGCAAGGGAACAAGTTTAGAATTGCGTAGCACATGAAAAACTACTAAGGAAACGATCCTATTCCAGCCAACGTTTTTTTTTCGACTAACCCCGTATTTACTTTCAAGCTATTATGTTGAATTATTTTGAGCCAAGCCTCAAAGTTTCTTAGTATTGTTAAAACGATTCTTGAGGCTCGGGTTCGTAAGTCGTAAAACCGAATCAAGGTAGACATGGATCGAGCCGGAGAATTGGACGAACAAGAAAATGAAACTCGGGGACTACGCCCAAGTTAATCCGGCATACAAGCATAGTAGCAAAATATTATGTATTCAGCATACAATTGCACCCGGCATACCGGGGATCTGATAAATTTTCAAGTTTTTTCAACTAAGGAACGGCAGGAGGAGGAAGTTCGGCCATCATCACTTGTCTTCAATATCAAGCAAGATCTTCTCCATCATCGCCCGACCCATCCTCCACGTTCTCCATCTGCTCCTCCTCGACGGATTCCAAAGCTCGCCTCAACCCGGTCATGGATCGGAGAATATTCGATGAGGTCAGAGGCGCAAGTGGCGCCGAGCTACCCACTCCGGATCATCACCATTTGGATCCGGTGGCCGACGGGTGAGGAGGCTCGGATCAATTTTCTCGTACATGAAAGGATATGATGGAGAAGGGTATTCATGTTGCGACGCCCGGGCGGATTCCTCCAGAGGTCAAGTTGAGTCTCAATCTCCATTAGCTTTTCCGCAAGAAGTGTGATCCTTTCCGAGCGCCCTCGCTGGCCGTAATGCGTTGAAGATCCGGACCGCAACGCCGAGGAGATCTTTCCATAGTTCTTGATAGTTTCCACCCGGTCGACACGCTAACCAACAGTCCTCCAGGTCTAAGGGATGCTCTCACCATCGAGCGGCGGGGAGTACCCTCTTGGCGAATTTGGCAACGGCAATAGCAGTACCCTCCGGAAAGTTATCCGAAAATAAGGAAAGGGAGGATGAAGCAAAGGCATATGAGCTAACCCGGAAAACTGCGTCGGGCAAGGAGAAGAAACTTACGTGAGATATGGTGATGGATCCGGTCAACTCCTTGATACAACTATCGCGTCTCGGCGGTTGTTCAAGCTTGGCAAGCGCCACCCAAGCCGGACTTCGGATTCCTTGAGCAGATCCTGGTCCTTGGAGATCTGAAGGGTAAAGCGCCACGCCTCGGTGAAGTTCGCCAACTTCGAGCTCGGTTTTGTGTTGGGCCTTCATCTTCTCCATCTCGCCTTGAGTTTGGCTATCTCGCCGCCCTTGGTCCGGAGGAGGGCGAGCTCATCGTCCTTCTTCTTCAGCTTGATGTTGTCCTACTTGTTCGAGAAAATGCAGCATCATATCAGTACGGCACACTATCCTCAAGCGATGCTGAAATAGTGTGTTGACTCAAAGAAAGCCGAGGAGTGAATGTTTGCCAATAAAAAGAAAGAATGGAAAACACAATGACGTTGGCGAAAGAGGACATACCTCGGATTTCCTCCAAGTTTTTCAAGATAATCTTGTTTTCAGCCTCCACCCCAGCTGCAAAAACCGAATAAGGGGTTAGTCCTAAAACAAACGAAACGGTGAGGTGTCAAGAGAGGAAATTACCCTCTTTTCATGCTCCGCGCCAAGGGCAACGTGTTTTATGCAAGGTCTTATGGGTATCAAGCGCTGAAACTGGCGCCCGACGGTTGGTAGTTACCAGACAAAGGCACAGGCATGTAAAGTTAGTTCGGTGCATATTCGAAGTGTACGAGATCCGTGCCAAGCGGAACTTAACCCGGCTCTAGGTGTGTGCATATTCAGTATAAGATCCGCCAAGCGAACTTAACCCGCTCTAGGTGTGTGCATATTCGAAGTGTACAAGATCCGGCCAAGCGGAACTTAACCCGCTCTAGGTGTGCATATTCGAGTAGGCAAGATCCGCCAAGCGGAACTTAACCCGCTCTAGGTGTGTGCATATTCAAGTGTACAAGATCCGGCCAAGCGAACTTAACCCGCTCTAGGTGTGTGCATATTCAAGTATATGAGATCCGGGCCGGAACTTAACCCGCTCTAGGTGTGTGCATATTTGAAGTTTACATGCAGCTACGTTGATCTTCTAGGAGCATCCGCCGAGTAACAAGTTATTCACGGAGGCTCGGGGACTAATGGTTATTATCTACAGCATGTAAAGAAGAAACGACGACTTCCATCATACGCCCAGCGAGGTTAATGGCCTTGGCGGTATTCATCTCGAGCGAAAATTCAGCTGGGAACTTTTCCGGAGATCGTCGTTGTAGAGAACTCCGCCTTATTCCGTTCATAAAAACTCGATGAGGCTCGAGGATACCGCTCGCCAAAGGCATGTGAGGTGCCACCAAGCCCTTGGCGTGAGCTTCTTTCCTTTCAATCAGGGCAAGAGTCGAGCTAGTGTGAAGAACCATTTGCTGCGAATCAGCTGGCTCGGCAGGAGGATCCGTCGCTACTGGTGACTTCTTTGGAAGCATCGAAGACAAGGTCCGCTGCCCAGCCTCGACGGAGGTGGACTTGCCTTTGGCCTGCTGGGAGGAAGTGACCACAGTGGATTTGCCCTTGGAAACCGCTGGAGTAGGTCCTCGCCGAGCCTGAGATGACTCGGACGAGGCAGATGAACTTGGCACAGGAGCTTTGGTGGCTGGCGCTGGAGCTGCTGTTGGTTTCTTAGGAACCGGGACATGCGCTGGTTCGGTGGCTGGTGCTGGAGCTGCTGCTGGTGCTGGAGTTGCGGTAGACTTAATTGTTGCTGGTTGCGGCAATGCCGAAGTGCCGGACGCTGTTGCCTCGGCTGATCCGACCCCTCCCGATCTGAGGTCGCTCCCTCTGAAGGAGGTACTGCGGAACCCGGAGCGGCCGCAGAGCCCTCTGGAATAGGGCTCAGCGGGCGTGACTCATCGTCACGGGGAGGGGAAGGACTAGAGCGAAGAGGAGAGGAGATGGTCGATCCGCTCTGAGGGACCTCCACAGGAGCCCTGCAAGAGAAAATAATGTCAGGAGTGAAATTACCCCGAAGCAGGGAGAATGTGTTGCGCAGTGAAAAAAGAACTTACGCATCCGAGGTATCGGCCTCCTTAGGTTTCCGGGCCCTCCTTGCCGGGGCTTTGCCTACCCATTTGGAGGCAGTCTTGTCTCCGGCCTTCTTTTTCCTTTTGGAAGGCTGAGAAGGTTCGGAAGAAGAACTCAACGCGGATCCGCGCTTCTTCTTTGACGCCACCGGAACAGGCTCGCCCGTGGCAAGGGGAGGATCCTTGTGGATGTGCCCATCGGGGTTAGCTGATGCCGTAGGCAAAAGAAAGAGGGACAGCCTCAACGGGTTCAATCACATCGATATCCGAGTCATCCTCATCGCCGGGCCAATCTCTAAGAGAAGAGAATTTACCGCTGGTCGCGTGGCATCGGGCGTGAGAGGAACATCTCGATCCGGCTCCTCCTCATCCGAATTTCTCGTCTGGGCCCACTTAAGGGTCGGAACCGGCCATCCTCGAGGGTTTGCTGGAGAAACAGCTGAGAAAGAAGCACAAGCAGAAAGTCAAGAATGTGATAAGAGCCGACATGAAATTGATCCAAACAAGTTTACCTCTTGAAGCTTACCACGGAGGGAGCTCATCACGGCAAGAATGCTCGATTCCCCACGCCCATTCGGGCAGAAGTCCTTATGGGTGGTGAAAAGAGCCTTGACCCGCGGAAGATCTCCGTATTGCTCAACTCGAATGAGGAGGTTCGGTTGGGGTCGCGACTAAAGCTCATATGGCACAACTTGTGAAGGGGAGAGATCGTTGCGCACGAATGTGATCATGGCATCCTCTATGCAATCCGAGCTTCTTCAGCCCACAAACCTTTGTTCACTTGGTTGGCGGCTGTAGGTTTCGGCAACCTCCTCCCGTAAATCTGTGTCGGGGACCCGAGCGAGGGCGAACCGGATCAAATCTTCCGTGCCTTCGCTCCGGACGAGAAGAAGGTCCGGCCCACCTTTGCAGAGCTCAAGCCCGGTGACCCGGGGAAAGATTGAATACCTCCGCGGCGAGATCGAGGCAGCTCCGAACTGAGTTAGCTGCTTGTCCTCCAAATCGACGTGGATGTTGGGGACGACGTTGCGGCGGAGGCCGAAGAACCAGATCCACAGCTCCTTTGTAGGCCATAGCCCGGTGTAGCCCTCGATCAAAGAAACGAAAGCGGACAGAGAGGTGATGGCGTTCACCGGGAGATGATGTGGTTGCAGGTGATAGGTCCGGATCCAGTCCCGGAAGAAATCACTCACCGGAAGCCCAAATCCTCGTTGGAAATGGGATAAGAAAACAACAAATTCACCTGGATTGGGTGAGGGGGCCAACTCCGAGGAGGGGAGACGAGCGGCGACGCCGGCGGGAATGCGCCGGGTCCGGTAGAGCCAGGCGATGTCGTCCTCGCACTCAGAGCCGCCCACGCCATGGGTCCGCCGCTTGGCGTCCTCCTCCATCTCCTGTTCAACGACGATGAGCTCCTCCTCTGTCATCTCAATTCCGATGTCCTCGCTGGAGCTGGCGGCGGCGGGGCTCTGCGGTCTAGATTGACGAGGACCCGTGGCTAAACAGAGGCGTAGCGGTGATTGCGGTGAGGAGAAACGAAGAAAGTGCGGCGGGCGCGTGCAACGGCAGCAAGGCGCGATTATGAAGGAAGAAGAAGAGGAACGGGCGAGGGGGCGCGGAGATGGAAAAGTTCTAAGGAGAGTGCCCCTTCCCTATTTAACCGCCCCCAGTCATCAACGAGCGGGATCGTGCTGTGCTGGAAAACCACACAGTGTGGCCGTGTATCGCCAGCGTTGACCAATCAGAGAGAAGCCACACAGGGCGCCGCAGAGTAAATGTGATCCCATGACACGACGTGCAGTTGCGGTAAACGAGGAGACAGACGTGACGTAACCCCCCGCACAGTAATCACTGACATTTACTGCAGCAGTTACTGCTCATGCCCTTAAAATAAGGCAACATAATGATTAATCGTTACGTGGGTTGGCGTACGAGAGAAGGAAGCAAGGCCCGGATCCGAGACACGAAGGTAACCCAGCCGGCGAGTGAAAACTTGAACTATGCAAAGGGAACGTAAATCCATATACTCCGAGACAAAAATTTAACCCAGAAATAAACATCCGAAGGTTAGATACGAATGAACCTGATGTGGCCTTAGCGACCAAGGCCGCCGAGGCCGCACCAGCTTTGGGGACTAATGTTGGGGGGATAACCCCGGGTAGGGTCACTCCGGGGTATAAGGGCCAAGTTAGCCGAGGGTCGGTAAGGTCAAAGCGGATGCTGGCCGAGTCACCTCAAGGCAGGCCGGATCACGGAGTAACCCAGACCAGGGGGTCGTCTAACATTGTCTCATCCGACTCAAGGAGTGAGTCGGAGACACTTGTCTAGCTCATATGCAGGAACAGGTGTGGCCGGATCAACTGTGATCCGGATCCTCGTTTGGCTTCTAGGAGAAGGAAGGTATCTCTCTGGTCAAAAAGAAGGCCTGGTGCGTACTGGATGAGCGAATAAAGCAAGGGCAGGACCACCGGATCATGGCCGACAAGGGTGACGATGCTCACGTCGGCTGACGCAGGCGCCGTAGAGGCAACGTCGTTAAAGCAAGAGTGACGCGGGGGAAAAGCATCCTTGTCGGGTTACCACTTTGGGAGGAGGCATATTCTGGGAATATGCCTCCACGTATGCCCTAGGCCAGGACCGAACCACCTCTATATAAGGGGGGGTTGGGGTTCTGATAAGGGGGTTAGATTTTTGAAGGTTGGGTCTTTTCAGATACATAGCAAGGAATACACTTGTGGGTCTAGGGTTCTTGGGCTAGTTAATAGGCAAGAGTAAGAGAGTTTCTTCTTCCTCCTCTTGTCAATACAGCTCGAGGAGCACTTGTAATCTTGGAGACTGAACATCAATACGAAGTTTCTGCGTAGAGAATCACTCTACTATCCCTCCCTGGATTCCCCTAGCGCATATTAGTCCCCACCTTCAGCCTATCCATGGCATCTGCCGTGACACCACCACGACATCAACCCACTTTGATTAGCCAAATCAAGGAAGTCCATAAGGGGAATGAAAGTATCGACGGAATCAAACATCGTATTGGTACAGGAAAGGTACCAGGATTCACTGAAGATGAAGAAGGAGTTCTGTGGTACAAAGCACGTATCTGTGTGCCAGCAGATTCGGAGCTGAAGCAAGTTATCATGAAGGAAGCTCATGATACTCTTTATTCTATCCACCCCGGAGGAACGAAGATATATCAAGATTTGAAAGAGCAATTTTGGTGGCACAAGATGAAGAAAGAAATCGGAAGCTACATAGCCAAGTGTGACATCTGTCAAAGAGTCAAAGCAGAACATCAGCGACCTGCAGGACTATTGCAACCATTGCAGATTCTGGAATGGAAATGGGATTCCGTCGGGATGGACTTTATCACCGGTTTGCCTACTTATAGTAGGGGAAATGACTCAATCTAGGTCATAGTTGATAGACTGTCCAAGGTATCTCACTTTATACCTGTCAAGACTACCTACCAGAGTGCGGAGCTAGCAGAGCTGTACATTGCTAGGATTGTTAGTCTGCATGGAACCCCCAAGACCATAGTATCAGATCGAGGAACCCAGTTTACCTCAAGATTTTGGCAGAAAGTTCAGGAAGGATTGGGAACCAAGTTGAACTTCAGTACCGCTTATCATCCGCAAACTGATGGACATACTGAGAGAGTCAACAGATCCTAGAGGATATGTTGAGAGCTTGTGTGTTGGAATACGGATCAAAATGGGAAGACTGCCTGCGTTTCGCAGAATTCTCATATAACAACAGTTATCAAGATAGTTTGCAGATGGCACCATTTGAATTCCTATACGGAAGAAAGTGTCGTACCCCTTTGAATTGGTCACAAGTAGGAGAGAGTCAGATCTTTGGACCCGACATTCTCCGAGAAGCCGAAGAGAAAGTTCACAAAGTCCGTGAGCACCTCAAGACCGCCTAGTCCAGACAGAAGAGTTATGCTAACAAGAGAAGGAGAGACCTGACTTTCAATGTCGGAGATTTTGTATATCTCAAGGTTTCGCCATTGAAAGGAACCCAACGCTTTAGTCTGAAAGGAAAGTTAGCCCCCAGATATATCAGGCCATTCAAGATTCTGAACCGTCGAGGAGAAGTATCGTATCAACTGGAACTACCTGAAGAGATGTCAGCCATCCATAATGTGTTCCATATCTCGTTACTTTGCAAATGCTTGGAAGTGCCAGAGAAGACTGAAGTTTTCAAGAACATCGATCACAGAGCTGTGGAGATCAACAATGACCTGACCTATCGTGAAGTGCCCATCCGTATCTTAGAAGAAGCTTACAGAACCACCAGGACCAGGAGTATCAAGTTTCTCAAGATTCAATGGAGTAACCATACCGAGGAGGAAGCCACTTGGGAGCGAAAAGATTACATTAGGACATAGTTCCCAGATCTCTTTAGTTCCTAGTTTTCTTTGTAAATCTCGGGACGAGATTTTGTTTAAGGGGGGAAGGTTTGTAACATCCCAAAACTCTAATCCAAGATTATTAAGATCCAAATCATCAAAATTAGGGTTAACAAAAACTTTTCCAATTCAAAATATGAAAGCATTCATGTGTGTGTGCATTTAAAATAGGAGTTGATTTGAATTGCCATGATTAAGTGATCCATTGCCTGTAAAATGATTCTTAGGTGAAATAAACATCATCTAAATCATTCCCAAACTTTTCCCAAAGAAAAACAACTCAAAATGAATAAATGAAGTGAATGGTCATTTTTGTCAAATTAACTATCATGCCTACTTTGGTTATTCCTAGTACTCAAAACCTAACAGAAACAATTGTGGATCTTTGCACCCCTTGCTAGTACACATAATGAGGTACCAAGTCCCACTTTATGATCTGCCAAAAACATTCAAACACTATATTTAAATGGCATTTGAAAATTGAATCTATTTCATATGGGAAGATCCCACTATTTCAAAAACCACTCAAACTAGCTCAATTTTCAAAACCCAAGCACCCACAGAGTCTCAAGCTTAGTACTAGCATACCCACCAAAAATATTTTCAAAATTCAAAAAGAAAGTTCTTGCGGCCATTTCATCAAACACTTGACAGGCAAGAATCTAACTCTAAACCTAGCTTACTGTTCTGCACAGGGTTTTGCCCCCATTTGATCCCCATTTAATCCCACTGTCCCCTCTTGATCTAACCACGACCCACCGCTTCACCACGACCCAGGGAGCACGCCGGACATGCCCGTTCGCCGCCCAACGCACCACAGCCACCGCTCTCCATGGACACCGCCGTCTCTGCCGCTCAGAGCGCCAGCTCCGCCCAACCGCATACCACCGCCCCTAAGCCCGCATTTAAGCCCTAGAGCACCACCAGGAGACCGCGCATTGATCTCCGCTCGTAGCCATGCCTCTAGCAGCCCGTAGCCATGTTGCCACCATCGCCTGGCCATGCCGCGCTATCCCGTCATCGAGCCTATAAAAGGATACCCCCAGCCATTTGTAGCACACCACTCACCTCCCCTCACCTCACTGATCGTCCCACGCCTCTAGCCGGAGCAAGGCGAGCAGCAGTTCTCGGAATTGTACCGGAGCAGGCCGCCTCTGGAGGAGAAAGGCGCCACTTATTGTGACCACCCCCGGAGCTGCCTCGACCGTCCCTGAGCTCGTCGTCGACCACTAGTCCGTTTGCCCCCATCGCCGTCGTCGCTGGAGCCTTGGTACGCCCCCTATGCACTGCCACCGAGCCGCTAGGGTTAGAGTCACGCGACATGTGTCCGTCATTGATGACGATCTCACCGCTGATCCCGTTCTAATCCAACGCCCACATCGCTTGGCTGCTTATGAGCCACTGACCGGTGGACCCCCTATCAGCTGAGCCCCACGCCGTGGAGTGTCAGTGGGCCGGCCCGTTAGCGTTCCCGCGCAACCCAGTTAGTTTGAATTAGGATTTTTCTTTTTAGTTTAAACCTAGTTCTGTCCCCTAGTTTGAAATTCAATTCATAGAGATTTACAAATCCAAATGGAGTGATTCCAATTTTGTTAGAAAGCTACTGAAAAGATCTACCCAAGCCCGTTGGATTTAATTCAATTAGAATTAGAGATCTCTCCTAGTAAAAATAATAAGACAGGAGCCTTTGCACCTTGCAATATTTTTATAAAATCAACCAAGATAGATTTTGAGTTGATTCTAACTCTCAAAAATCACATTTCATCATATCTATCTGAATATGTAATAATATTAGGGTTTACATGTAGTGACTTTGGACTAGTACCAAAATAATGCTATATAGGCATTTCTAGTCACTTTAAATCATTAAATAATAAACTTAATCCAAAGTAATTATGCTCCAACCCTTAAATCACATTCCCACATGTTAGAATATGTGGTGATGACAGGTGTCCACATGATCCCATATTTTAAGTGGTGAATATTAAATCTTAGTTAATTTTTCAATGAGTAGAAATTACTTTTCTAAAATAAAAAGGATGAAACTAGTTAATAAAACTTGTGATGCTTGTAATGAAAATAGATCATCAACTATATTCCTTAGAGTGCTAATTAGACTAGTTAAGCATTGTTTGGTGATTGTGTAGTCCGTATGTATTTATAGACGATAGTACCAATCAAGTCTACGAGGAGGAGGAGTTCTACCAAGAAGAAGAAGAAAACTTCAACCACTGCACCAACCAAGGCAAGCTAGCACTATCCAAGTTAACCCTTGCAAGTTGTACTTGCAAGCCACCATTAACAATGCAAGCTAACCCTTGCAAGCTACTATTAGCAAGCTAGGATTAAACTAGATGGTTTAACAAAGATGCTTTAGGCATGCTTTGACTATACCACTTTGACTATTAGTTACCCCAAGTCTTATTCTCAAGCTTTACTTCCTTTACTTTACCCAAAGTTCTTTACTTGTTTTGAAGGTAGCATAAAGAGTATAAAACTTGACCTATTTAGAAACCTTTAGATGTCATTCTATGACATGAGATTGAACCTATCATTTTCCACCTTAGTGAACACTCTTAACTTAGTAGTTTAGAGTAGATAAAAACTTGAGTCACTTTAGATGGGAACAATTGGTGAAAATGAATTATGAAAACCTTGGAATCATGAGTCATTCTATTGAGATGTTTTGACATGTGTTGAGAAACACAAATGGTTTATGATGATGAAAATGTTGAGGCATGAGCCTTAGCCCTTTTATAAAACTGATGGATGGATTTGGGTGCGATAGCATTCCAAATTTACCGTACAACCACATTACCTGAATTGGGTAAGGCTTAGCCGGAAGTTTATATGCATTAGTATTAGTTCCCTCGCGGGAGAGGTTTGAGTTGAGGCTACCTCTCATTATTGTCCATCTATGCAGTGCCCAAGATGACAGATGGTCATGGTTGGGAGGCCATGCTCATAGGAGAGGTTCTTATACTAGGGTGTGTAAAAGAAAGGTTATGTTTGATTATCTACATACTAAGTATGGTGATTCAGGGTTATCCCTGGCAGATGTATCAAATCTTTTGGTGAAAGTGTACCACCTCTGTAGAGTGTCAAACTATTCGAATAGCCGCGTCCGTGGTTATAGACAGTTGGAATGGCCATACTATTTCGTTGTCAGATGTTTTCAAAATGACTTATGAAATGAATGATGAATCTTGACTTGACCACAATAGGGTTGTATTTATGACAATAGCTTCCCAACTTAAGTGATTCTAGAACTTTATTTTATCTTTCTTTGCTTTAGAACTCAGCTTAGGTTTCAAACTTAACTTTATAGTTAAACTTAGATTTAGCACTTTAACTTAGCACTATACTACTTGTTAGGGGTAGTTTGCGAGTACTTAAAGAGTACTCATGGCTTTTGTCCTTGGTTATTCTCATGGCCAGACTATGAAGGAGACTATCAAGATGATGGCCAGCAGGATGGCTATGATAACTAGGACTATCTTTCCATCACATTGCCGTGCCCTCAAGATGGATCCCACCGCTACGCTTACCTTTTATTTCCGCTGCTTGTTGTATTAAGACTGGATCATGAGATCCTTATTTGTGTAAAACCTTATGTATGGTTTGTAATGGATGATGTACTATGATATCCAATCTGTTATGTCTCGCAAAAATGGTAATCCTGGGATTGCGAGGTATGGCATAACGGGCATTTGGGATTAAAAAATCCGGGTGTTGACAGACCTCCACCTCCTCCCTCCGGTGGAACAGAACTTGCGAGGACATGGCCAGCTGTGTTCACGCTGGCCGCCACAGAGGTGGCCTTCCCTGACTCTGCGCTGAGCTCTTGCCCCATCCCCGCTGCCGACTACGACTGAGAGTGGGGCGGACGCGCTGACCGCCGCGGAAGTGGCCTGCCACACCGTTCTGATATCCACGTCGAGCTCCTGCCCTTGCTCTGCTGGTTTGTTGGGCAAAGTCTAACTGGCTTTTAAACTTTGTTTCGAAGACAAAATTGTCTGAATACTTATTACTCTGTTCAAAATATACTCGGTCATATATAGGATGATCTTGGTTAGCCTACAAACATCATACGACATATTTAGATTAAGGACGTCGCATCAATCGTACCTATGCAAATACAGTCATGATTCTTGACAAGAAAGGAAGTATTAAATGTCACAAAATAGATGACGCTTTGGCTAAATTTTTGTACCATTTACACGGCCTTATTTTGGGTACTTGAAAGATATGCATTGTGTAGGTGTATCAATAAAATGAGATGGTTCAGTAGCTATTTCAGTATCCTAATTTATTCGGTTTGTTCTTTTAATTTAGTAGTTAAATAGATGAACTCTTTTTTTCAGAGTAGGGCTGCTTTGGTTCTTAATTCACAAATGAAATAAGTATCAACTTGAATTCAAATTTATTCATTCCAATGTTGCAATATTAACACCAAGTTGAACATTAAAGTTTTCTTATCTTTTTCGGTTGCATTAAATCAGGGATTGCTGGTATTTTTATTATGCTACCGAAAGTGTAGTTTCTAAAAGATCGCATTGCCCATACCCTAACATAGAAATTCAAGAAAAGAATCTACCCTAGAGGAGTTCCTAAGTGTAAGATGATATTGTTTATAAAAATTCTCCAAAGCTTGAATATTTAATAAATCAGCCGTACCAACACAAATGCATCCTGGAATACGATACTCGGCCATAGCAGACACGAAAACCACATTGTAGATCATGGTCCAAGATGAGAGGAAGAACTAGCCCTCCTACGAACCCAAGAATGGTCTGATTGGGGACAGGAGTACTAATGGCTAATAATCACCGCCTAAGAGACGGGCTCTGTCAAGAGCGGTAGAGGTCAGGTACATGACGAAGCAAACAAGATATATGCTCTCGAGGGTGGGAAGATAACTGCCAAGAAAAAATCCATCATTCTTGACAAAAACATAAAAAATCAAAGTTAGACTCTGCTATCTATGAAACGGATTTTTTATTCCCGATACAGCGTACGGATTTTTGTGCTAGTAATGCAATAACGCTATGACCAGCCGTGCATGACGGCTGGCGGGCGTGTCGTACCGTAGGCTGGTTCGTTAGCCAGTTTGGTTCAGACCGTCTCGACCGGTTGGGTCTGCCGATGAAGATGGCCTATGCTTCCTCCTCGTGGCCTACAGCTCGGTTAGAGACACGGAGAAAAATAACAAGGGCGACAACCGGGGAAAGGCGAAAGGGGGAGGCGACGCAACAAGGCCCAATCCCAAGCTTCAGCTTCCGATTTCCGAGAGCATATCGGTCAGGTTCGTGAATTCGCACCCGAATCCTTCTTCCTCGTCATCTTCCCTCCCGTTCGGTACACCTTATGTGGTTCGATTAGGGATCTTGTCAGGAGACGGGCGGTGTGGGTTCTTGTTCGTGTGATCCGTGATTCGAAGAGAGAATAGAAAAATTCTTCGAATAATTGGTGAAAGCTAGTAGTATTTCGTACAGTCGTTGGCCAGATATAGGTGGATAGATATGTTAGACGGGATTTTTTTTTTAGCTTTGCTGCGTTGGTGCCTGCAAACTTTATAACACGAGCACGATGCCATCAGTACGCCTCCACTCAAGCTACAATCCATGGATATTTGCACAAATCGTTGCGCCTAACTGGTTCGACCTGTCCTGCATAAATCTTTGGGAATATTTGTGGTAGAAGTCTGCAAAATGAGTGTTGAACACACCATACTAAGCGTATTTCTGCTCATGTTAGGGTTAGAATTGGAGCAATTGAGTAGGAGCACTCTGTTCCAGCACTGCAGCTGGTCGCTCTTGCTTATGCATATTTAAGCTTTATATGCTGCTACTCTTTTTGGTCCTCACTTGACAATGCTAATACTATTTTTAATTAACCAGCAATGGCATCATCTTCGGATCCATGGATGAAAGAGTACACTGAAGCATCTAAGCTTGTTGATGACATAAGCTCCATGATTGCCGATAGAGGTTCTCTTCCACAATCAGGCCCCGAAATTATGCGTCACACATCAGCCATTCGGAGGAAAATAACTATTCTTGGGACTAGACTGGATAGTTTGGTGACTTTGTTGTCCAGGATTCCTCCAAAGTCACTGTATGTTCTATTACTACTACTTTTATCTTTATGCAATATACTGAAGATTGCTGGTGTCCCTACATTAATACCATATTTGTAGACGCTGATGTCTTGACAGTTTATAGTGGAAGTTACAAAGGAACATAGGACAGTAGAATCTCAGAGAATTCGTGTTAAGTGCTAAATACTCTTATCATTTTCATGTTCAATTTATCCTACATCGGTTGTCTGCTTAACTCTTCTAGGCTCAGTCAAACAATCATTATAATGATGTGTGCAGTATAGGGAAGAGGCTTCCATGCTGGTAAAAAGTTCCCTGTGAAATGCGTAGCTGGTAGGACCTCGTAGTTGTGAGTTGCCAGAGGACTAGCCCTTGGCCCCGAATGCCCTAGTGCCTTGATGGCAACTCTGGTCAATCGGAGCACATGGAGAAAACAGAGTATGGGGATAGGAGGAGGAGATTAGGGGTAAGAGGCTTCTTATTTGTTGCTTGCCAAAAGGATAACAAGGTCAATGCCTTAGATAGCCAGCTGGCGGCAATTAACTAACTCCTTTAGCAGATAAGATGAGGTTTTAGACAGATAAGTAAATGGAGATAGTCCTAGTAGAATGGAGATAAACTGAACTAGAATACTAAGACCCCTATGCATAAAAGTAGTTGTCTATGTGAATTTTGTTAGCACTGTAGGATTGTCATTGAAAGAGGAATTTTGTCTTCTGCACCTGTATAATGAATTAGTGTCCAGAGCAGAGGTCCGATGATTCATACTTGCTATAGAAATAAAATTTAACTTAGTGATTTTTCAAATTTGTGCAGCACTGACAAGGAGATGCACAAGCGCCAAGATGCACTTTCGAACTTGAAATTGAAAGCAAAGCAGATGGGGACAAGTTTCAACGTGTCCAACTTTGCAAACAGGTCTGTTCTTCCTGTCAGTACTGAACCAGTGCACTTACCTTTTTCTTGAGGGTCAAAAGTATACTGAATACTTTATTTCTTCCAATTTTGGTCAGATAATCAGTATTGTAAGTAATAACATGTAGAACATGCATTTATTATATTTAGGGAGGATTTACTTGGTCAGGGTAAGAAAGCAGCTGATGATATGAGCAGAGTTGCTGGGTTGGATAACCAAGGGATTGTTGGCCTTCAGAGGCAAGTTATGAAAGGTATTACTTTTACTATTTATTATTGTTCAGTTTGTTTTAACAATGGGACTTCTCAACTATGTAAAATGAATACAAATACTATATAATTAGGGCATCTCCATTGGGCCGACCCAAACGACCATGCCCCAGCGGCGTGACCCAAACGGCCACATTGCTTCTAGGCTGACCCATTGCGGGCTCAAATTTGGGCTGGGAATGCGCCTGGCTGGACGCACCGCGGACCGCGCGCGCGTCCTCCCTCGTCCACACTGGGGCCCGAGAGTAGCCTGACTCGTTGACTCCTACGCTGGCATGAATGCTGGCTGCAAGCCTTCTGCGCCGCCATCAATGTCGGCCTCTCGGCCTCTGCGTCGGCCTCTGCGTCGGCATCCAGTGCCATGGCTTGGCCTTTTTAAGCAGGGCGCCCATGGCAATCTCCCAACACCACCTTCCATTGCCACTTGTAGTCGCTACTGCTCCCCCACGCCACAACACCCGACAGCCATGGCTGGAGGCATAGGATCTAGGGGAGGGTGGCCAGGACGCCCCTCGGACTGGGGGCGAGCCTGAGGTCGAAGCCGAGGCGAGGGACTGGGGCGAGGTTATCGCGCATCGCTGTCCCTGTCTCCGTTGCCACCCACATCGCTATCACTGTCGCTGCCGTTCGCTGTGGACCTATCCGGCTTTGAGTTTGGAGTGCCCATCCTCCCGGGTGGGTCATGGGAGAAACTGCGGCTCCCTGACAAGTTCGCGTGGGTGCTCGATGTGCAGGAGCCCGCGTGCATCAGGCTGCACGAGCACAGCTCCGGGTGCCGCGTCTGAGACGTATAGGTGTTGTTCGATGGAGAAGGGCACACTGCACCGCGGCTAGGATCTAGTCGCTCTCGCGCACTCCCTTGAGGGGCGCTTCCTCGTCTTCAACTTCGACGGCCACGACATTCTCACCGTCAAGATCTTCGCCGGGACCATGTGCCACCAGCACTACCACACCAACGACGAGGACAAGAACTAGTGACGACGAGACGAAGAGGCTAGTGTTGAGCCTATATTATCTATTATGTATTTCTTGAAGAAATGTAGCTCTAAGAAATATATGGAATCCATTGAATATATGGGGTAAAAAATTGTGTCTGGCCGCTGGGCGCACCACCTAACCCAAACGACCAAGGCCGAAAAACTTGTCCACTAGCCGACCCAAACAGTCCAAAACGGACACTTTCTGTGTCCAAAATATGGGTTGGCCCGCTGGAGATGCCCTTAGCTATTTGTGCCTAATCGCACCTAATAGATTCCATGGGGATTTGGTTTTTTTACATCATTTCATATTGGTTGGCATGTATCTTTATATTATTCTCCTTTTCAAATTATTTTTTTATATTTTTAGAAGTTGCTTTTTGTGCAGGTGATAACTGTTGTGTTGGTAGCTTATTCCTTTTCATTAACAATTTGCAGAACAAGATGAGGGTCTTGAAAAGCTGGAGGAGACAGTACTGAGCACAAAGCATATCGCATTAGCAGTCAATGAAGAACTTACTCTGCACACAAGATTGATTGTTAGTGCTAGTGCCCCTAAAAGAGCCATGTGCATGTATTGCCAATAATGGATGAATAATTGCTTTCTCTATGTTGCAGGATGACCTTGAAGATCACGTGGACGTTACAAGCTCCCGTCTTCAGGTAGATATTTTATATTTTACTACTCCCTCCAATCCAAATTAACGTTCTTAGATTTGTCTAGATTCGGATGTATCTAGCACTAAAACATGACTAGATACATTTGAATTTAGACAAATCTGAAAACATTAATATAGATCAGAGAACAGTATCAATTAGTTCAGCTTACATGGATGTGACATTGACTGGATTCCCTTCATTCAGCGTGTGCAAAAGAAGCTTGCGATTCTGAACAAGCGCACCAAAGGAGGCTGCTCATGCATGGCCTTGCTGCTATCTGTTGCCGCCATAGTGCTGCTCGTAGTGATTGTTTGGCTTCTCATCAAGTATCTGTAAAGAAGATGAATCCTTGCGTCCTTTGTTCAACGCATTGCTTGTTTGCTACTCCATTGAAGTATGCAGTCTCTTTAAAGATATACGATGGTTGTCATGGTGGTCCTTTCTTTTAGTGTTTGAAGTGGTTATATATATAAGTATGTATAATGTATAAGGTACGAGGCTCGGCTATACGCCCAGAAACGTATGTGGACATATGTTGCAGTGAGAAATGTAGACATTTTGTTCGAGGGTCCATATACGCGCGTGTGTGTATTATGTATATATATAAACGCAGATTTTCTACCCATTATGCTACCTGCGCACGCATGCATTGTCATCCGATATAGGCACCATGTGATCCCGTAATATCCACGTCGTCGCTTTACTGGTGTTATTTTGCTAACGGCGTCCTTTACCATCCATCCAAATAGCTGAGTATAGGACGTATGCAATGTCATTTGTATTTTTACTTTGTGTATTTCACTCCACAAACGCATGCCTGTGGTATGTAATTTTCTTAGCGACTACAATCACACGTATGTGGTTTGCAAATTTCTTTGTGTCTTGAACTTTGCAATCACACGTATGTGGTTTTGAAAAAAAAAACAGCTTGTATCAATGAATGCCATAATAGTATGTTTGCGGATTCCTGTACTTTTCTATCTTCGTTCCCGCGACACGATACCACAGCCACGTGTTTGTGGTTTCGCACGCGCTTCTACCATAGTTTCGTGAGGCAGCTGCATGGCAATATATATGAGCGCAAAGTAAATCTGTGGGGTAGAAAACTTCTCCATAGGAATATGTGCCTTCTCATTGCCGGTTTTTTTGTCTGGTTGGTTCGACATGTGGAATGTGGTATCACTGTGCGTCGTTGTACCTCTCGTGCACGTAGACCATCCGGCTACGCTAAACTTGGAGGTCTCGTGTGGTGCTAGCATCGTGATAGTATATTCTTTATTTAAAACTCCTAATTTTGTGTGTTTGGTGTGAGCATATTGAATATGTGGTGAAAGCAAAATGTCCCAAAAAATTATAGTGATAAAAATAATTTGAAAGGTGAAAACTTGATAGCTTGACGAAGCCACTAAGATAAAAAGTTAAAAACACTGAGGATGTGTAACAAGGCGTGAACATAAAAGTAGTCACTAACGTGATACTTCCTAGGATGTTGAGAAAATGATATGGACTTAACCGAACAGTTCGATCTGCCTAATCACTTCAATGCCACCATGCACATTCTACGTGCATAATCGGCAACTCAGCCAATATTTTACTTTTCTCCGACAGCCAATAATAAATTTTATATTCACACGTTTGTTCAACACATGTATAATATATTTCAGACGAAATATTTCATATATATTTTTGTCTCTTTTCAAGATTTTTTCATCCGTAAGTGATGTGATCATGGAGTGATACATATCCTACTAGAGACATTATTGGCCAATACAAAATGCACATAATTATTATAGACCAACGTATATAAATACCAACAAGTGCGTATTTAGTATTAGATGGTAAACCAACAATTGATAGTAGTAGTAGTGCTATTTATTACAACAGTGGGATACTGAGAGGTGATTTCCTAAGCCGGTTGGAGCCATGTGGACGACGATAAATAAGGGGAACTAAAGACTAAATTTAAATAGGAAATTGAAACAGATATGAGGGGCACGATTCCCCTCGTAGCACAGGATGCGACGATCCATGGATCGTTATCGTCAGATATGTCGATGATGACAACGGTCTTCCCTTGGTCGTCGCCTTCTGGTATGTTGCTGGTTTGCTTGACTTTGATAGATGGCCCTGCCACTTCGTTGTCTATGACGTCGCGGATGGCTTCGAGCCACTCAGGTAGGTGCTGCCGGATGAGTGGAACCTACGCCCATAAATATTAGTTAGATTTTTTTAAAACAGACAGCTTCGAGCCACTCAGGCCGGTGTTGTCGGATGAGTGGAACCTATGCCCATAAGGATTTGTTAGAAAAAATTTAAAACAGAAATGGATATGCTCAAACAGACGCAAATCTCATACCTGCCTGACGCTCTCGATGGATTTGTGCCAGATGAACAAAAATATGCTCGACTTGTGTTAACAAAACAAGAATGTTCTCTCTCTATGTTGGAGAGGACACTAGTTCTTGGTTTGTATGTTGGCGGGTGTGAAAAGTAAAGGACACACGACGTGGCAAATGACAAAGACGATGGAAGGATTTGTGCTTGTGAATGCATGCATCGTTTTCTTGTAAACCCGACACCATGCTCCTGATACAACGGTCGTTAGTTTTCTACTAGCTCTATAATGCAATCGTTAATCTATTTATGCTCTCGTTAGACTAATCCTACGGTGGTGCGGATATGCACAGCTAGCCTAGTAGGCAACCCCATATATATATATAGAGAGAGAAAAACTCTATTCAGCACCCAAGTGCAAAATAGTGACTTGCACCTAACATACTTTTACGTTGTTATATTTAAAAAAACATGTTTTATATACGAATAATTATGTTCATATATTCACTATAACTGCAAAAATAGGAAAAAAATAAAGTTTACAAGTCATTATAGTGTAAAAACATCAAAAATATGTATTTTACGTCATATTTTTATACGACATGTAAACAAAAAAAATTATGTTATTTCTAAGTTTTTTTATGCTCTTCTCGACTTACGAAGTAAGGCAAAATTTACGTGAAATCTATACCTAATCTATATCTATTATTATTATATATATATAATCTATACCTAATAATAAAGCACGAAGTGTTTCTCCCGGTCCAGCACTTTTTTGGACCGATCTACCCCTACGAGTTAGCCAATATTACCCACCATGTAACCGGTAAAAGAAAGATTCGTCCGTTGTCATCTTTTTGCCTTTTTTTGGCCCAAACCTAAAGCAGCGGCCTTTGTCAGCTGGCCCATACAAAACGACGTCTACAAATTGTATATTTTTTAATTAAAAATAGTCTCATACTGCTGCCTCGTAGCAAATTTTACCAGCTTAAATACCTTCGCATGTCGGCTGTCAACGAGCCGAGCAACAGAGGCGAGGCGCGAGCTTGCGAAAGATTGGGACCGAGAGGAAGGGGGCTCGCAGGCCGGAAGAATAGAAGGAGAGCAGTACGCGCAGGGAGCTCGGTCCTGCAAGAGAGAGCCGAGCGGCGGCTGTGGCACACGGACCTCGGTGGCGGCGGAAACGGGATCGAGCGGAGCCGGGGGAGATTGGGACCGAGAGGAAGGGGGCTCGCCGGCCGGACAGAATAGAGGGAGGGCGGTGCGGCGCAGGGAGCTCGGTCCTGCGGGAGAGAGCTTGAGCGGCGGCTGCGGCACAGGAACCTCGGTGTGGTGGCGGAAACGAGATCGAGCGGGGGAGCCGGGGAAGAAACGGTGACCCAAACGCGTGTGGTAACTGGGAGGCGATGGGGATCGATCGTGTGCCCCCTCGCGTGAGTGGTTGCGCGCGTGGCGGCGGGACTCGGGAGTGGTGTACCCGCGTGCAGTGTCTGTGTTGGCACGTACCGCTAACCAAGCAGCACCTGACTTTAATAGCATACACTGGACGTGCTGGCTAGCAAGAAGTACATGAATGGATTCTCACTCCTAGCTAGCTATTTCAAAGAGAATTTGCTACTTCTTTAAGTTAAATTAATGTTTTTAGATTTGTCTAGATTCGGTATATATCAGAAGGAGTAGCACTCCCTCCGACCCATAGTTGACACAGATTTGTCTAGATTTGGATGAACCTAGACACTATTTAGTATATATGTTCATTTAAATTTTGACAAATCCAAGTCAACTAATATGGTCGAGGAAGTATTTCAGTATCTCAATATCTGATTGCGGTGTTCAACATTTGATCCGTAACAACGCACGGGTATTATGCTAGTCTATACCAAATAATAAAGGACGGATTGTTTCTCCCGGTCCAACATTTTTTTGGACCGTTCTACCCCTAAAGTTCAGATATACTACCCTTTGCCACCGCCTAATGAGAAGTACGTGTGGGTGTTCCCGCAGAAAAAATCTTCTAATCCCGAGTCATTGCCCTCGACTCGGACAGAACGCGATGTAGTACTCCCCATCCAGCCACCAACCTCGATCTCGAGCAGCGCCGTCTGCCTCATCCGATGGAAGAAACGGAACCAGTTGTCGCGGATCTCCCCGCCCACGTGCTCCGGACCCTCCCACGGTCGAGCTCCTGACTCCGACGCCTCCCGATTTGGCCACCGCCGTCAACACGTCCCCTTCACTAGATCCCCGTTGCCCCCAGGTCTCGACCCTGCCGTTCATGCCTCCATGCCACCTACCAGTTGCGGTAGCGCCCCCGGTGGCCCGCCCTGGCTAGATGCAGTGTCGAGGGAGTCGGTTGCCAGCGAGATGTGGTGTTGTGGTCATCAGCGGTGTGGTACCGAAGACCCGCGGGAATGGTGGAGAGGTGGGGTGGGTGAGCTCGGGCAGAAGAGAGAGAGAGAGAGAAAGTGGGCAGACCCCTGCGAGCGCACTCGGTTCTGAACTGCACTACATCCTCACCAGCGCTGCGCGATATCGATGAAAAAGTGCACCGACCTTGGTGCTCTGCCTTGCCTCTGAATCACTTTCGTATGATTGTGTCACTGCTGTCTTCTTCGTGGCTTCCTATATGTCTCAGTAAGGTACTCTATATCTCGTCCCACCCATGTCCTTCGGGAAGGCATGTGCTAGATTGTTGCAAAAGAAACA
This sequence comes from Avena insularis, assembly GCA_023614405.1. Taxonomy (NCBI): domain Eukaryota; kingdom Viridiplantae; phylum Streptophyta; class Magnoliopsida; order Poales; family Poaceae; genus Avena; species Avena insularis. The sequence goes on from CM042696.1 coordinate 407,437,862, forward strand.
TGTTTTCTTTCTATCATCATCAGGACATGTACTTAGATGAAATTGAACCGACACATGCATTTTTCTTATCGATTTTATGATGATTTGTACTTAGATGCAATTGAAGCGGCGCGTGCATTTTTCTTATCAATTTTCGGATAATTTTTTATAGACTAGCTAAAGAAAGTAGTTGGGATGATATTTGTTTGCTTCCATAACACGCCGCCGACGCCCTGTTGTTTCGGCAGCCATGGCCATGGAAAAAGGAAATGAGCAAAACACTACTGCTGCGACGCATAGAGCACCCCAAGAAGCCATGGCCTGGCCGGGCACACGGTGAAGAACTCCGGGTCGGTTGCAAACGAAGCAAGCATGCAGATAGCCCCACGAGGTGAAGTTATGAGAAGCTCATGCCCCATGAGCCGATTTTCAGCAGTGGCCGAGGTCATCTCCACGTATTATTTTGGCATCAGGTGTATATATCATCTTTCTCTGTTAACGTTTCAGCCACACCGTATACTTCTTTTGATCTAGAAAATATGGTGATCATACCACTCCTGTTTGATCATGTGACTGTTGTATTAACTTTTGGCTCTCTTCCCTCTAGGTATACTTCTAAATTTAATACTGGGGACACAAGCTGGTGGTGATCTACGGGTGGAGAAGTATTTCTGTGGGATCCTCAGATTCCATTATGTTAGACAGATGATGTGGAACATGCCGAGCACATCGATCTGTAAAGTGTGATCACAAAGAAGATTTTTTATAGGGAGGGAACAACGTTCGGGCAATAGTAACAAGAGATGATCAAGTGTGAATGCTAATTTTTTTGTGTGGTATATACTGCTCTACATACACCAGTATATTGATAGCTTGAGTGGATTGTCGGTTTATTATGGGAAAAAGAAAAAAACAACTGTGAAGGATGTAGCAGTAGCAACGACAACACTAGAGAAGAAGAAGCTGTCTTTTGTGGCTCAGCGTGCCGACATGAACTGTGGTGCTCACGGCTGTCTTGACTCATCTTTGTCACCGGATGTGTTGTTTGGGTCAAGGAAGAAGAAAACCGTCTATCATACTGATCATAAACTTGCACGGACGCAGCTTCAGTGACTTTGAGCTATAAAGTCTAGCCGTGACTTTTCTCCTCTACGAGCCATCCAAAGCTGATCCAACGTACATGAATGAGTGGCCATTTTGATTCAGAATCTTAAAATGATGTTTATTCCTAAACTGTATGTTCAAATAAAATAAAACTTTCACAGAATATATAATATAGTCCATGTGATTTACTGGATTTTTTTCAAATTATTTTGAGCATTTTGAATTTTGATATCACAATTTGATAGCGAAACTTCAAATAATATTTATTCACAAACTATATGTACAAATATGACGAAAATTTTCCAGAATGTCTAATTATAACATATAAGATTTACTAGAGTTTTTATAATTTTTCTAAATGTAATACAATGTATATGTGAGCAAAGTCACAGCTAGACTTTGTAATTCAAAGTCACCGAAGCTATGTCCCTCCTTCACGTGGAGTCGCCTTAGCCCCTGCCAGCAAGGTGACTTCCTTCCCATTCCCTGCATCCTCTACTCCGGCTAACCTATGTTCTGCTGCTGCCTGTCGTCAGTTCCAATGTCTGCTACGTGTGTGCTTGCTTGCTACTGGGAGCACATAAATCAGTTTACTACATCTAGGACCCACCACTGTACCCAAGTAAATATCGATCTAGATAAATTGGTTTTGCTTATCCACCAGCTATTTGTTATTTTTCTCCTAATTAGTTTCTCTTAATTAATTTTTATACCCAGCAATCCTATCACCCTGGACAAGATATTAAGATTTTTTGTACCTGTTGCCGAGAAGCTCAGGTTTCCTCTATCTAATGTTTCACTATATATATATAGAGAGAGAGGGGAAAAATACTTCTTACTCCCGGGTATAATTACACCCACGTCTCATATACTACCTTACGGAAGTATTTGTAATACTTTATCTATTTGAGTATGTTCATATACTATATCTAAGATACTTACAAGCAAGTGAGGTGAAAAAATTGCAAATGCACCCATAATTTTCAGTATATATGTAAAATACCGCATATTTGTACGTACAAAAGGAGTATCTGAATAAAAATTACATACTACCCAAAAAATAGTATATATATTATCCAAATATTCTTATATACTTCATACTACCTATATATAGTCTCCAGTATGATAGATACTGTCTAAATTACGTGAAACACACGTGGGTGTAACTACACCCGGGTGTAGTATGAATATGTCATATATATATATATATATATATATATATATATATATATGTGTGTAGATGTTAGGTGGCCTTGAAGGTGCAGAACATCAGCTGCTGACATGTTCCGACATTACATTCTTATAAGGTCAAGAAAAAACCAAACTAATCTTCTTTCCACTAAATATTACGGCAGCGAGAAGCTCATCCACCTCAGCAGTTCTCGTGGTCCGCATCATCATTCGCAAGGTGAGGCGGCACTTGTGGTCTTCAAGTCGCCATTCCCAAGGCGAGGCGGCACTTGTGGTCTTCAAGCGCCCGGAGGTGTGGGCCTCCACCAGCAAGCATGCCCTAGCATGTGGGTTTCTAGAATGGAGGAAGTGGTTTGATGGGATGATGGCAGATTTTTTCCTCCCGTTGCAACGTACGGACATTTTTCCTAGTCTATACCTAATAATAAAGGATGGATTATTTCTTCCGGTCCAACACTTTTTAGGACGGTTTTACCCCTACACTCAGATGGAAATAACCCACCGTTGCCACTATTAAGTACAACTTCGTTAAAAAAAGTACGCTACCTGTGACCTTCCCCTTCCGCCCTCCCTGCAGCGTCACTCTTGGGCTGCAAGTACGCCAGCTATGGCCTTCCCCTTTCGCCCATCCCTGCCATCCTCCCCACCACTGAGAGCTCACGCCCGAGATGAAGCCGCCCGTCGCCGCGCAAGCCACCTGCCGCGCCGCCCGCCCGCGGACGAGGATGTAGAGGCAGGTGGCCGAGCTCGCGCCTGGGATGAAGCCGCACATCATCGGGCAAGCCACTCGCCACGCCGCCCGCTCGAGGACGAGAATGTAGAGGCGGGTGGCTGAGCTCACGCCCAGGATGAAGCCGCCCGTCGCCGCGCAAGCCACTCGCCACGCTGCCCACTCGCGGACGAGGATGTAGAGGCGGTTGAAGAAGACCGCGCCCGGGATGAAGCCGCCCGTCGTCGCGCAAACCATTAGCCACGCACCGACGGCATGACCGGCCGCTCGTCGCCGCGCAAGGCAAGGTCCGCTCGCCCGCATTGAATGGCGACCGGCCTGCCCTGAATGGCATCCATGTCGCTCGCGGTCGAGGATGTAGAGATGGGGGCATGGGTTGGCAAGCTCCAGCGTCGGCATGGCGCCGCGCTGGTTGTGGCGTGGTCGACCATGGCTTTCTCCGCCCTCGATGCTCTCTCAAGGATCCGTCCTTCCCTCCTCCATATCACGCCGCGAGCTGCAACAGCTAAACCACGATGGTGGCGGTTCCACGATACCGGACACCTGCGAGGCGTGGCTCGAGTGCGGAGGCGTGGACACGCCGAGGGTGCGGGCTGCTGGGAGGCGTTGGGCTGCTTGCTTGGCGATGGGTGATGGCTAGAAGAGCGAGGTACGTGCGAGAGAGGATCGAGAGGTAGGCGGGTCTCCGGTCTCCCTGGCGGCGAACGGCGACGCGATAGGGAGAGAGACGAGGGACGAGAAAAGCGTGCGGACGTGGTCTTGTGGTATGGCCTCTCGATCGAAAGGATAAGGCTAGGCTGCTTTCGATGGGCCTCTTGCGCTGGTATAGCTGGGCCAATCAAGGGTACTGGGTTGCTGCGTCTAGACTCCAGAACGATATACCGAGACTTCAGGTGTTATTTTTTCTATTTAATAGTCCCACCTCGTTTGGCTACAACAAATATCACCAGTTTATATACGGGTTCAAAATTTCCTGTCAGCAAGCAGCAACAAAGTTGATTGGTGTGTACGGACTATGGGCAAAAGATTAAAAGAGACTATGTCGGACTGCTTAGACTGAATAAAAGGAGTATATTGGGCAAAGAATTAAACGAATCTAAGGGAAGATCAGATTAAGAGGATGCTTGAGCATAAAAAATAGAAGGAAGACGGGATCCTTTGGAATGAAAGGAGGACTCTGATTAAGAGCATGGGCTTGCATGACAACGACCGTGAACTTCTCTGGTTGAGAAAGGGGGGAAAGTAGTAAGTTGGCGGTGCAGCAGGTCTGACGACGAACGCAATCCAACATGACAAAAGTATGACGACATAACTACTTGCGTCGAGAGGTGGGGATATATTAGTGTTTCGATGGAGGTTTTAAAAGGACCGGTGAAGATTTTGACCGAGTAGAACCAGCCTAGATTTGTTTTTTTACGAGTGATTTGGTTCGCAGTTTCAAATCATGGATGTCAATAAATAAATAAATAAGAATAAAAGATAGAAGAAAGGGAATAATTAGAAAAACATCCTCAATAAAAACTATTCTTGTCGTGATATTTATTTTTCCTTCCGGTGTAACACCCGGGTATTTTTCTAGTAATAATAAAGGACGGATTGTTCTTGCGGTTCAACATTTTTTAGACTGTTTTACCCTCCTATAAAACCACGTATTACCCACAACTGCCACCATGTATGTATATGTATGTATGTATACCTGCTTATATCCCCATAATCCCAAGAATCCGATACAGTTTCAAACTAACATCCAACACGGCAGCGCTAGATAAAAGGAAACGAAGCGCACCGCGAAACCCCCACCTGCCCCAACTTCCTGCAGCTCGGCCTCCGTCTAATGTTGCTTTTCTCCATACGGCCGACACTGCCCCGTGCCTTCCTCGACCACGTTGACGGGAATAGAGCACGGGAAGGACCAGTCGGCGGTGGTTGTTGTTGCCGGTGGGGAGAGAGGTGTCGGAGGCATGATCATGAGTAGACGATGGCTGTCGTACTGATCGGTGGTGGCTGCAACAGGCGTAAGCTGCAGAGCGTGGCTACGAGGATGGGCTAGATCAGAGTCTACCTTTTTGTTGAAGCAAATTGTAGCATGGAGAGAAGACCTAGCGTGACAGGTGACGATGAAGAGCGGCAATAGGGGACTCTAAACGATGCATGAGAGATCTTTTCCACCGCAGTGGCCTACGGGCGATTTGTTTCCTATCCTAATCTGGATGGTTAGACAGAGGTCATGTTTTCAGCTCATGATCGCAACCGGCGTCGGAGTAGATTTGTTGAACACTGCATCCATGTTTCATGCATGTCGGAGGCGCCGAACAAATAATTTCTGAACATCAACATTCAAACGCGGCCCTCGCAGTGGCCAGTCGCCCTGCTGCATGGAGCTTCGGATGTCACCGACGGTGTCTAGATAAATTAGTATGCACATGATGCGACGATCCCGGCCGTATGCATCAGCAACGAGGTACCACCAACCCAGGTGGATCGACCAGTTCACGAGGAGGTGACGATTCAATAAGGCCCCGTAGGTCATTGCAATCTAGCAAACAAGGGCAGCAGTTTTGATTCGAAAACCAATAACAACGGGCAGCGCAACGGAGTTGGGGACTTCCTTGGATTTGGCAGTGATCTAAAACCCACGGGAGAGAGATACATAACTATCCTTCAATTAAATTGTACAACGGACGCCGGAAGCTAATATTGAAAGGATCACCATCTTGCTTGTACTGGATTGATAGATAATTCAGCTCGAAGAACTGATAACCAAAACACGGAAGCTTTTAGGAGCCCTTTGACGAGAGATACAGTGCAAGGATCAAGTACCTCATGGGAATCAGCTTCTAGGAACAATGAACAGTGAGATGATGTATAGATGGACTTCGTTCCTTGATATAATGCACCTAAGCAACACCTACCTCACTTCTCTTGAAGTAGGAAGGCACGACGACAGCTGCAATGACTCCAACGGCGGCTGGGCCTTCCCTTCCAAAACTGCATAGACATGTTAACCACTACATACACAAAGGTGCATTCGACGTGTTCAAGCCTGAAGCAATTCAAAGTTTCTGTTAGGAACTAATTAGGGTGGAGGAAAAGGAATATGTACATGAAAAGTATAATGGCCCTGAGTTTGTACTTTCCATCACTGATTATGTAGAGCATCATGTAGGTGTTTGTGGATATCTCTCCCGACGCAATGCAGCTTCAGATGGTTAGCCATGGCTATGTGCAGGAGTCGATGAGCTACGAGATTAAGGTATGCCACTGTGTTGATTTGCTCAGACCGTACCGACGGACAATAGAACCAAACACTTGTTACTATATCTTTTCTTTCTTTAGTTCGTTTCCGTATACAAGTTTCATACTGAGGGTTGGTTTACATGTCGTGATCACATTCTACATCATATAGAAAGTTTAAATTCCATAAATGTAGTATTCGGGAATGCGAGCTGCATTTCGTTAATTTTGACTTTCCAAGAAAGAATTAGCAAAAATATGCTAATTTCTTACTTAGATTGGAAGTTATGTACAAGGGTTTCAATGTTTGCATACCGCTTTTGTTGGCAAATGCAACAAAGAGGAAGTTGTTGAGAAGAGCGACAAAACCTGGAAGCTGCACGGGATGGCGACTCTCCTGTTGACTGGGTGCAATGCACGGGCATTTGTGCTAGTAATAATAAAGTACAGATTGTTTCTTGCGGTCCAACTCTTTTTTAGACCGTCTTGCCCTCCCACAAAACTCCATAATACGGCATTGCCACATATACCGGTTCAATTCCTTTTGTCTGTATCACTGTATGATTCATCCATCTCGTCTGCTGTTTGCTCCATTAGCCTGATCGCTCGACGCTATCGACCTAAAGTGGGCTTACATGCTCGCATCAAGGCATAGCTCACTAGCTGCATCGCCTACTCGCTCGTTCTCGATTAGCCTACACGCAACGCCGCCATGTACCATTATCTATGCAGTGCCATCCTGTCTACCTTGAGATCCACCAAAGTTGTGGTATCCATCCCCTGCATCGTGTGGGTGGCGACTCTACGGTGTCGTCCTCTGCCTCGAGATCACCCGGTGGTGTCGTCCTCTCCCAATACGCTGTGGAGGGCGCATGGATGGAGATGGCCTCGAGCTAGGAGGTCGGTCGCAGCCGCGCATGAGGAGGAGTAGGGGAAGGTGGAACTCACAGGTCTATCTCAGCGCGGTGGGGAACAGGAAACCCGCGCCGCCGCAGCCACTGATACGTCCAAAACGTATCTACTTTTCCGAACACTTTTGCTATTATTTCTCCTCTATACTTGTGTGATTTGGATGCAACTAATGCGAACTGACGCTGTTTTTAGCAGAATTGCCTTGGTGTCTACTTTTTGTGCAGAAAAGCAACTATCAGGAAAAATCCCGGAAAATATGCCAAAAATCCTATTTCACCCGAAGACTCCAGGAGCCAAAATACGAGACGGAGAAGAGCCCTGGGGTGGCCACACCACACGGTGGCGCGGCAGCCAGGCAGCCGCTTAGGGTGGTGTGGGCCCCCAGAACCCTCGGCCTCTCTCTTCGCCTATAAGGAGCCTTCTAACCTAAAAACTTCGGGGGGTTCGACGTTTTTCCAGAAGGAGTTCCGCTCCGCCGCCACCACCAGATTCCACGAAACAGCACCAGAAACTCCGTTCTGGCACCCTGCCGGACGCGGAATTGGAGGAGATCATCGCCATCATCATCACCATCGCTTCTCCATCGACCATCCATGTTTCCCCCATCTATGAGTGAGTAATCCCCCGCTGTAGGCTATGGGGATGGTAGGGATTGGATGAGATCGTTCATGTAATGGCATTAGATTGTTAGGGCATGGTGCCTAGTATCTTTTATTAGAGCTTTATGACTTTATTGCGACTTGTTGTGCTTAATGCTTGTCACTAGGGCCCGAGTGCCATGATTTCAGATCTGAACATGTTATTGATTCATTATGATAGTATTGTTTTTGGTCTTATCTGCAAGTTGTATACACACATTGTTGTCCGGAACCTATGGCCCGGCGATGTAAATCGGGATAACCGGAAGGGAAAGGCTTTGATGTGAGGATCACATGTGTTCACGGAGTGTTAATGCTTTGCTCCGGTGCTCTATTAAAAGGAGCACCTTAATTGCCAGTAGTTCCCTAGAGGCCCCGCTGCAAACGGGCTGGCAAGACAAAAGATGTTGTGCAAGTTCTCATTGCGAGCACGTATGACTATATATGGAACACATGCCTAGGATTATCTAGTACTTGGATGCTTTATCTTCTTTATCTGCAATTGCCCTATGTTCTGTTTGCTATGTGAATTGTCTTATCGATGCAACGCTCGTCCATCCATCCCTATGCCTACCGCACTCGAATCCCACTGTTACTGCTTTTGTTACTAATGTCTTTGCTTTACTACTGTTGTTGCTTTACTATTCCTACTACAAAACTATTGCTACTGATAAACTGCTGTGAGCAAGATTGTTTCCAGGTGCAGTTGAATTAACAACTCAGTTTTTAAGGCTTATAAATATTCTTTGGCTCCCCTTGTGTCGAATCAATAAATTGGGTTTCACTTCCCTCGAAAATACTGCGATACACCCCCTATACTTGTGGGTCATCAAGACTATTTTCTGGCGCTGTTGCCGAGGACCATAGCTTTATTTATCAAGTTCACTTGGATTCTCTATTGTTCGCTGCTATCCATCCATCATGGGCAAGTCTCGTGATGGCAAGGTTCCTATTTTACCATCCACTACAAGAAGAGGTACGGTTCTAAACACCTCTGTTGCTCTTGATTCACCATCTTTTATAAGTAAGCTCGTTACACCACCACATACACATGCTACACACACTGCTACTACTGCTGAATCTGAAACTTCTGATGCTTATGATGCTGCTTCTACTGTGCTTGATAAGAGTGGTTCATTAGGTCCTTTCCTAGATGCTACGATTGCTAGAACTATAGCTGGAAATACCGAAACTCCTAATGAAGACACTACCACACCTGTTAGCTCACCTGAGTCTAGTGAGATTTATGATATTGAAGAAGATTATGTTGAGATGACCGATGAGTTTATTAAAGAATGTAAGAACACCCATGATAGGAGCGCTGCTAAGAGTCTCCTTGAGAGGCATACTATTAGACCCAAATTATCTCCCGCTACTAAGTTTGCTGCTTCTCCCATAAACATTACAGATGAAGACTATGATTTCTCTCTCGATCTATCTTACATAGCTATTGTCGAGAAAGAACCTTTTTGTGGGACTAAGAATGAAAGTGCGGTAGCACATATGAATGAACTTTCTACCATGAGTGGCTTGTTTTCTGATGATATTAAGATTCGTACTTACTTTGTTGCTAAGATTTTTCCCTTTTCACTAAAAGGAGAAGCTAAAACTTGGTTTAGTAATTTACCTCATGGATCTATTGATAGCCCTAAGTGCTTGATTAGTACTTTCCTGCAGAAATATTTTCCTCCCAGTGCTAGACATGCTATTTTGCAGGAACTTTTTGATTTTAAATAGGGAGACAAAGAGGTATTGCCCGAATCTTGGGCAAGGTTTTGTGCTTTGATTCATGCACAGGCTGGAAGTCCATTACCTAAGAATGAGCTTCTTGATGTATTTTATAATGGACTAACCGAGGAATCTAGGACATACCTAGATAGTTGTGCTGATTGTGTTTTCAGGAATAGGACTCCGAAGGAAGCTGAGGAATTAATGGCTAAAATAAGCAAGAATTATGAAGATTGGACTCCTTCTAAACAAGCTATACCTGAAGTAATTGTACCTGAACCATCTATTCCTGTGCCTATTCCAACATCAAAGAAGAGGGGAGTTATTGAATTAAATGATGAAGTGATGAAGGAAGCTAAGAAATGTCTTAAGAAGAAGGGAATTAAAGTTGCAGATGTCAAGAATTTACCCCTTATAGAAGAATTATGTAAGCCTATTCCCTACTCACCCACTATTGAGGTACACTCTCTCCAACACTTTGATGAAGGTGATATCCCTTACTTGAAACCTCCTGATCAATGCTTAGAAGAATTTGATATCTTTATTGTTAAGCAAGATAACTTTAATAAAAGGGTGCAAAATCATCTAATGGAAAACACTAGAGCTATTGTTGAGTTGAAAGATATTGTGGAAAGAACCTCTAATGATGTTAAAATGATTGGTAAACACTTTCAAATGGTTCAAACTCAAATAGATCAACTCGTTAAAGTGCAAAAAGACTTGCTAGTTAATGCTGCTAAAGAAAAACATGCTTATGAAATTAGAACTAGAAGTGGTGCTGCTACCCAGGATCCTCTATATCCTGAGGGGCATCCCAAAAGAATTGATCAGGATTCTCAACAAGCTAAAAATAGTGGTTCTACTCGTAAGAAAAGGAAAAAGAAACATAAAAATGTTATAGAACCCTCTGAACCTGCTATAGATCCTAATAGTATATCTATCTCTGATGCTAAAACTGAAAGTGGTAATGAAGAAAATGAAGTTCCTAATGAAGAAAAAGTTGAAGAAGAACCTGAAAACCACACTAAGACTACTAAATACACCAAAGAATATTTTATTGCTAAGAAACATGGTAGTGAAAGAGAACCTTGGGTCCAAAAACCTATGTCTTTCCCCGATAAGAAACACAAGTCAAAGGAAGATGAACACTATAATAAGTTTTGTGAGTGGATGAAGCCTTTATTCTTGCAAATTCCTTTGACTGATGCTATTAAGTTGCCTCCTTACTCAAAGTATATGAAGGACATTGTCTCGAATAAAAGGAAGATCCCTAATAAAGAAATCTCTACTTTGCTTGCTAATTATTCTTTCAATGGTAAGGTTCCTAAGAAACTTGGAGACCCAGGGATTCCAACTATCCCTTGCTCTATTAAGAACAGTTATGTTAGAACTGCTTTATGTGATTTGGGAGCTGGAGTTAGTGTTATGCCTTTCTCTCTCTACGAGAGGCTTCAGCTTGAAAAATTGATACCAACTGATATATCTTTGCAAATGGCTGATAAATCTACCACTATTCCTGTGGGTATATGTGAGGATGTACCTGTTCAGGTGGCTCACAATTGCTTGATATTAACTGATTTTGTTGTGCTTGAAATGCCTGAAGATGATAATATGTCTATTATTCTTGGGAGACCTTTTCTTAATACTGCAGGAGCTGTTATTAATTGTAATCAAGGAAAGGTGACCTTCAATGTTAATAACAAAGAACATACATTTTATTTCCCCAAGAAGATTGAAAGGACTTATGGTTTGAATTCAATTGAACATGTTGAAGGCATTCAAGTTGGAGAAATATATTGTCCCATACCAAGAGAAAAATTTGAAAATATTATGATTGGGACCATTGCTATCAAGGTTGAGGTAACATAATCATTAGTGGAGTACAAAGTTTTGTCTCATATGCAATTGTTTTGGTAGCAAGACTTGATCAACCTTGTTAACAAAAGGATTCCATTGAACAAAACAATGTTTTCATTATGATTATCTCCGTTTATTTCTATCCTTTGCATTTTAGTTTTTGCTTTCGTTTAGTTTTGTTTGTGTTGTTAGTTGCTTGCATGCTAGAACTTCTGTAGTTCTAGCCTTGTTTTGTCCTTGCATCATGTTTCCAAAACAAAAAATCTGTCTGTCAGAAAAATCATTCTTCTTTTTCTGAAAAAAAGCCCAAAAATAAAGTGTCTCGAAAAATTCCAGAAAATTCATATTAAATTTTTATGAGAAAAAGGGGCAGAGGAGTGCCTGGTAGGTACCAGGGGGCCCACCAGGCAGGCACACCATGTGGTGGCGCGGCCAGCCCTTGGTGGCGCCATGCCCTGGTGTGGGCCACCCCTGGCCCCCCACTTACTCTCTCACCTGCCACTTTCTTCTCTCTCCCGAGTAAGCTCTAGTTCATAGCTCAAAATCGCGTTCTTTCTGTGCTTGCTCTCGATTTCTTCGATCTCCTTGCTTAGCCCATCTTTCTTGCTGAAATTTGGAGCATTTGTTCCCTGGTATGTGACTCCTCCCCTTGTCCAAGTAGATTTGTGTTTAGTGGATTATATGTTGAGTATTTTGCTGCTGTAGGTGACTGGTTATGAGAGCTTGTAAGCTTGTTTGATGTTTATAGATATAGTTTTGATGCATGTTTAGGCCTCTTGCAAGTCCCTATGAGTAGAATCTTTTATTATATTTACTTTGCAATCACTTGTTTGATAGGTGTTTAAATTTCAGAATACCAAGCATGAATAACCACACTTTTGGAGAGATATTTGAGAGTGATGCACCTAGGAGGTCGAGGCCCTCAAGAACAGCCTCTCAAGCTAGGCCTTCATACAATGAAGACCTCATTGCAACACGTATTGGCAGTGAAAGGGATGATGGAGATGCTCACCCATCCTCTTTTCCTTGTTTTACTTTCTTGCAAGCTGCAGGTATTCTTGATGATTTCTTGCTACTGATTGAGAGGGTTGGCTTGACCTCTTATATGCAAGATGAGAGTGCACAGTACGCTATGCTCACCAAAACTTTTGTTGAGAGCTTCTCATTTACTAACACATCCTATCAATCTACTGTCTCTTTTAAAATCTATGATATGCCCTTCACCATGCCTTTGAAGAGATTTTGCAAGATCAGAGGTGTGCGTATGATGTGGACCGTGAAGAAAATTCAAGGCGACCAGCTGATTTGTTGGAGCTTTACCGAGGGGTGACCAATGATGATGATCAAGGTGGCATGGAATGGAAAGATAAGAAATATCCAACTCCGCTCTTAGATACTTTGCATATTATCTTGCCACTAGCGTATTGGGTAGGAGAACACTAGTAATATCTCCACTATCACTTAGCTTTCTTTGTCGCTACCAACAATGGTACTCGGTACAATCTTGGCTCGCTTATTGCTCGCCGCCTAGATGCTAGGGGGCCTATCTATGGGGGCATCATTGCCTCGCGTGTAGTCAATGCATTAGGCCTTTCAGTGGATCCTGATGATGCTATGTTAGCACCACAGAGGCTCGACCTTGTTGCCATGAAAACTCATCATTTTGTCACTGCTACCTCTGATTTGAACAATCTAGTATATAGGATGCTTTTCACTGACGGGGATGAAAGGGAGATCCTTTTGCCACAGCCTGCTTTGTTAAGTGTTGACAGGAGACCGTGGTCACGCTCCAAGGAGGAGGTGGACGAGCAGCTTCGCTTGTTGGGTTTCCACGAGCAGCACCAGGAGGATGCGCCCTCTTATGATTAATCCGCACATTACGGAGGGGCGTACTCGGGCTCGCACCAGGACGAGGGTACCTCCTTGTCGTACCCCGGTGATACTTCATCCTGGCCAGCTTGGGATTGATACCCACTTAGGCCAAAAGCCTAAGCTTGGGGGGAGGTACGCCGACACCGCACTCATCTCCATATCATGTTGCGTCGGTACTTTGTATATTCATGTTTTCGTTCTCTTTTTAGTTTTCGTTCTTCTTTGCTTTTGCTTTCTAAAAACACAAAAAGACCAAAAATATTTTGTTGTTTCTCTTTGGTTTGCTTCTTCTTTTTGCCTTGGTTTGCTTTTCCCTTTTCTCTTTGTTTGAACTATTCGAAAAACCCAAAAAGATTTTGCTTTGCTTGTTTTTCTCTTTTGGTTCTTATTTAAAAATCGAAAACACCAAAAATATTTGTCGTTCTTCTTTGGTTTTTGCAAGTTTGCTACAGGGTTCGGTAGTTCTCAGTGGATTATTGGTTTCATATTATTATTTAAGCCACACAAGTGAAGAGCAATAATGAGGATCAATGACAACTTGAGGCGTGGTAAGAGGCTGGTAACAAACTCTATTTGTTTTCATTTTTGTACATATACTCATCACTGTGGGCGTGCTTAGTCTGTTCATGTAGAGTGTATGTTTTCTTTGGATGCTTAGTAGTTCTTGCTTTCTTATGATTAGCTCCAACTCGCTAATAGTTTGTAGCATGTCTCATGAATGTTTGCTTGCATTGCTCTATTCATAAATTGGTATGACACCGTGGTATCCTCATCTGAATGTTTCATTTGATTGACTTGGCACATGCTCACGTATGCACATGACTGTAATAACCAGTTAAGCCTTGATGAATTATTTTGCCTTGAGGATCTTGAATCACTTTCATGCCATGAGTAGTCCTGTTTTGTTGCAAGCATGATAATGACAGCTATTGCTCTCTCGTTTGTCGCTCCCTTACTATTGCTAGCCTTCACTTCCACTGAGTGTTTTACTCATGTTTCCAACTCCCTAAACCAAATATTTCCAAAGTGTCCACCATACCTACCTATTAGCATCACTTGCTACTCCCGTGCATATTCATTATGCCTTGTTTTCTTCCGAATAAAATGTTTGCTTGTTATGGGAAAAATTAGTTAGTAAATCTCTCACAAACTTGATGGCACACTTTATTTTCCGCACTTAATAAACCTGAACCATTGTGAACTCTCCATGAAAGTTATATGCTTGCAAATTATAGGCTGGGGATTAGCAGAACCGTCTTTGTCACACGGGAACGCTTTCAACACTTGTAAATATATACCCAGTTGATACCTTGCTCTTTTGTTTGTGGATGTCGTCGGTGTGAAATAAAAGGGGAGCTTGTAAGTCCATGGAGTTATGTATGTGTGTTAGAGAAACGCTTGGGCCGCTGGTCTAATCCATGCCGACATGGTGGAAACCTGCAGCGTAACCATAATGATATCTATGAAGCATTCTTCTTATAAAAAAAGAGAGTTATAGCTATTGAGAAAAAGAAAAAAAGAGAGATTTATGAAAAGAGGAAAGAGAGAAAAAAGCACCATTTTCCCATGATAAATAAGAAGATTGCTGAGATACTCATTGTCTGCTTGCCTTGTCATTTTGATATGGGGATTCTTCCATATCATCGGGCAAGGGGTACCCCGTTGGCGGTTCTCAGTGATACGCACATACTTACGATGACAAGAACTTACTGGTAACTAAAGTTGAGTAACATGAGGAGCGGCCCTCGTACTCAAGGGACTTGGGATTTTCAGTTTATAGTCTGTCAAGCATATAACTCAGATTGGACCTCACTTTCACCTTAACCACGTTAAATATGCTTATGATAGGGGCAATGAGAGCTCAAAGCTAACAAGTACCATACTTTCAGCATTTGGAATCCTTTCAAAATTATTCAAAACCTTTTCCTTTACTTGTTGAGTCTCCACTTATTCTCCGAGCACCTTCTTGAGAGCTTAGTTGTCATACTTTGTGTTTGTTCCAATACTTGATTATTTGTGTTATGACTTTGATGCTTGAATTCTTGATATCTTTACTTCTAGTCATCACTTGAACTTCAAAGGTGCCTGGACATTCATAATCAAAGGCAAGCGAGATACCACTCTATCGTACCTTTTTATGAGCATTGTAATGTTACTTATGTTGTGCTTTATGCTACTTATTATTCTTGAGTTGGAATCTCTTCATAACTTGCAATGACTATTAAGTAGACTCAGTTGCATACTCTTTATTATGAATTGTCCAAGTAAGTTGATCACATTGCTGAGAATATTTACATCATATGAAGCAAATGTGTTCGTGAAAGTTCTTTTATCGCACTCAGTTTTCAACTGAATTTCTTGAGGACAAGCAATAAGCTAATCTTGGGGGGAGTTGATACCTCCAAAACGTATCTACTTTCCCGAATACGTTTGCTATTGTTTCTCCTCTATACTTATGTGATTTGGATGCAACTAATGCGAACTGGCGCTGTTTTCAGTAGAATTGCCTTGGTGTCTACTTTTTGTGCAGAAAATCAACTATCAGGAAAAAACCCGGAAAATATGCCAAAAATCCTATTTCACCCGAAGAGTCCAGGAGCCAGAATACGAGACGGAGAAGAGCCCTGGGGTGGCCATACCACCTGGTGGCGCGGGCTAGGCCAGGTCACGCCAGGGGGTGGTGTGGGCCCCCTAGGCACCCCTCGGCCTCTCTCTTTGCCTATAAGGAGCCTTCTGACCTAAAAACTTCGGGGGAGTTCGACGTTTTTCTAGAAGGAGTTCCGCTCTGCCGCCACCACCAGATTCCACGAAACAGCACCAGAAACTCCGTTCTGGCACCCTGCCAGGACGGGGAATTGGAGGAGATCATCGCCATCATCATCACCATAGCTTCTCCATCGACCATCCATGTTTCCCCCATCTATGAGTGAGTAATCCCCCGCTGTAGGCTATGGGGATGGTAGGGATTGGATGAGATCGTCCATGTAATGGCATCAGATTGTTAGGGCATGGTGCCTAGTATCTTTTATTAGAGCTTTATGACTTTGTTGTGACTTGTTGTGCTTAATGCTTGTAACTAGGGCCCGAGTGCCATGATTTCAGATCTGAACATGTTATTGATTCATTATGATAGTATTGTTTTTGGTCTTATCTGCAAGTTGTATACACACGTTGTTGTCCGGAACCTATGGCCCCGAAGTGACAGAAATCGGGATAACCGGAAGGGAATGACTTTGATGTGAGGATCACATGTGTTCACGGAGTGTTAATGCTTTGCTCCGGTGCTCTATTAAAAGGAGCACCTTAATTGCCAGTAGTTCCCTAGAGGCCCCGCTGCAAACGGGCTGGCAGGACAAAAGATGTTGTGCAAGTTCTCATTGCGAGCACGTATGACTATATATGGAACACATGCCTAGGATTATCTAGTACTTGGATACTTTATCTTCTTTATCTGCAATTGCCCTATGTTCTGTTTGCTATGTGAATTGTCTTGTCCATGCAACGCCCGTCCATCCATCCCTATGCCTAGCGCACTCGAATCCCATTGTTACTGCTTTTGTTACTACTGTCTTTGCTTTACTACTGCTGTTGCTTTACTATTCCTACTACAAAACTGTTGCTACTGATAAACTGCTGTGAGCAAGATTGTTTCCAGGTGCAGCTGAATTGACAACTCAGTTGTTAAGGCTTATAAATATTTTTTGGCTCCCCTTGTGTCGAACCAATAAATTGGGTTTCACTTCCCTCGAAAATACTCCGATACACCCCCTATACTTGTGGGTCATCAACCACGCATGAGGAGGAGTAGGGGAAGGTGGAACTCTCAGGTCTGTCTCAGCGTGGTGGGGAACAGGAAACCCGCGTATGTCCCAGCACCCTATACCGTCGCTGCCCAAACCCCAGGATCAGGTCGCCGTCTGGCAAGCCGCGTCGCCCGTGAGCTGGAGCGAGCGAAATTCAGATTGAGTTTATAGACGAACATGTCGTCGACACCGACGCAGAGGTCCTGCCCCATGATGCTACTCCTCCAGGTGTCAGAGATCATGCGGGGCCGACCGGAGAACTACGTCCGGTAGAGGCAGGTGACCAGAATGTGCACCATGCCCTTGCCGACACTATGTGTCCCTGATCTGAACGTTGCACTCCCGGAAGTAGGACGGGATGGCCCTCATGGTTCTCCACACCTCGCTTGCAGGTCCCTGCTCAAATCAATGGGTGGGGGATCCATATCAAACTCCCTCATCCCTGACCTCTACGTCAACCCCCGCGGGTCTTTGCACAGCTCCAGACTCCGTTGCGGTTGATTAGTTTTTCCCTTTTCTTTCTTTTCGTCTCAATGAGTAGTAAAATTGCAATCATGTATCGTTACTTAATGTTGTTATTTTTACTATGCAGAGAAGGAATGGCGTGTACCAGTGTTCGATTTTTTCATACTCCATGTTATTACCCTTGGATTGAAGTCAACATGTGTGTAGTGGCGTGTCACCGTGTGTATAATTGTAGATCACAGGTTTGCTGGACAAGGGTGTGTATTATTTTAAAATGGTGCGTCATGTTTTTTCCTCGGTTCTTGCAGATCTACCTGAGCCTATCCAAGTGTTGCGGCAAGCACTGGTGAGTTCCACTTCATCTGGATTTCCATAAATTTTGCTCGAGTTTATAATGAGATTTAATCACTTCCTATGTTAGTCTGAGCCATGTTAACCCAAGTAAAGTGAGAACAATGCAGAATAACACTAATAATCCTTAGAAGTTCTCAATTGTATTGTCCTCTTTCATTGTCCTGATGAGTTTTTCTTGCAGCTAATGCCATCCAAGGCTTCTGGAGTTGTCCAGTATCCTAGTTTTTTACTTAGGTAGAGGTATGAATCATTTCCATGGACAGGGGATCCAGAAAAAAGATTTGTGAACTAGGCATAGCATAGATGGTGCGTGCTCCCATGTATGTTTGTGTGGCGTGAAATTGGATGTCCCGCCTAAGAAGTTGTTCTTTGTCAGAACAAACAGAGAGAGAAGAAAAATGCATGCTATGTTCTTTGTCCGAAGAGCAATGAAGCCGGTGCACAACTGCACATGTATTTTTCAGATACAACATGTAAGTGTTTCGGAGATCAAAATTTCTTGGTTTGTTTATGTAATTCTGGGCGGTTGAATTATTACAAGGATATCAACATGGTCGCCGGTAGAGATCAATGTGAGAACAGTATCTCAGATAAACTTGTAGCTTCATATACACAAATAGGAGAGCAGGGATTAGTGAATCTATAACCTTGCCAAAATAGGTAATCTCAAAATCCTTTTTGACTAGATTGCTTTATGAAAATGACATTAGTTATTTGTGATGCTTAGTTTCTTCAAAATAAAGCATGGATTCAGGCTATTTGCGTGCTTGGCCTGGTCGACATCGTCGTCGCATAGCCGCCTGGCATTCTGGGGTGAGGCTCGCTGATGTTACTTTTCCAATGCAGCGTAGAGTTTAGTTAATCATACACACATAACGCAGATTCTATTGATGATGTTTGCACTTTTCAGATAAACATAACGATGATGGTCATCCAAGGGAGAGAACCATGAGAGAGATAGAGCTACAAATTGTTAACAAGACCTTTGCGGTTCGCATTCCTGTTGGACATCAAGTAACACACCTCAATATGACAGTGAGTGGCATAGTTGGATATGAAATACTGTAAGTAAGTAAACTGGTCCGAAAAAATTCAGTCCTGAGCTGAACTGAGTTCCTTTGATATAGGGGAAAAAGCACAACACCTAGGAATATGAATCAACAACACAAAAACTTGATTTGAAATTACCGGGAGTATGATGACGGCCCTGAAGAAGTAGGTGCCCTGCGTGTGCAATCCTGAAGGTTTATTTCCTACGGATTTTTCCTCCTATATATGCATACCACTGATGCTTATATATGCATACCACTGACTGAATTTGTAAAATATCTATATACCTTCAACCTTCGCGCTTACTTAGATTAAAGCACCGATCCCAACTTGGATTGCAGCATGTTTGATCAGGCTATTTAGGTAAGATTTGATATCTCAGCTGCACAAAATACTTAGTTAGTCAACACAAATCCATATATGCATTTGAACTGTTAATCTGCATTTGAATTTGCTATCTATGAACAACCAATCCATGGCCAAAAGGCCACTACTAATTTTGATTTCTTTTCGCTGTTCTTTACATATATTTACAGGAGCATGATCTTTTTGGGGAAGCATGGAAGAATTTTAGGGAAAATCGGTTGTTGTATAGGCAGAATAATTTCCATGGTTTGTATAAAATTATGCCTTTCCAGTTCGTGTCCTTGTTCTTGATATTTGTCTGTTTGATATGGTTTGAATAAATTTTGCCTTTCTAGATGGTGTTCGTGATATAGATCTGCCGAATATGGAGACACATCTTTCATGAATATATTACACTGGTTTGCACAATTTTATTGTTTATTCTAAAGTTGCACATTCGAATATTTTGATGTTTTATGAGTTGATTATATTACCCATTTCTGAATAAATGAAAAACAGCTTCAGGAATAAGTCAATAGCTCAGTATTTTTGTAAACTAAAGTATTCCGAGACCAAAATATTCCAACAACGTCCGGCTAACGAATACCACGGTGTTTCTCCTTTCTAAAGTTTTTAAAAAGAGGGTTTAACCTCTTTCTTAGATACTGTTAGAATACCACAATTTTGGAGAAATAAAACAAAAGCTTATTAATAAGTAAAAAAGATGTTATCTCATGTACTTTTTATTATTAGTAGTATTATACCATGTTTAGGGATATGGTATTTAAAAGAAAAAGATAATATAAATTAGTAAAATTGTTTAGTTATAGTAAACCAAAATAACATAGAGAAGTGGGATATAGAACGGAGATTTGCTGCTTACATCAAAATGTGGGTGCAAATCAAAACTGCATTTTTCTCTCTCACCCATTGCAACGCACGGACATTTGTGCTAGTAAAAATAAAGTACGATTTTAAAGATATAGCATGGATATAGAATATATTCTACACACTAGATATCAAATAGCGCCACCCTACTTCATATCTATACCTAATAATAACAATCGTCTGTCTGGAAAAGACCTTTTTGCCCCTGGAGTTTGGAGCTATTACAAGTAGTCAAAATTGTTCCAATAAAAAAGTTTCTC
Organism: Avena insularis; assembly: GCA_023614405.1. Taxonomy (NCBI): domain Eukaryota; kingdom Viridiplantae; phylum Streptophyta; class Magnoliopsida; order Poales; family Poaceae; genus Avena; species Avena insularis. The sequence goes on from CM042696.1 coordinate 407,458,272, forward strand.
CCGATTCCACTTCCGGATCTGGCTGCCCACGCCGCCGTATCCAGCTTGGACTCCCTGGTGATGAGATAGGCCATCCGACATCCCTGGTGCCCAGGACCTCCCTAGCGACGAGACAGGCCGTCTGGCGTCCCTGGTGCCCAGCTACGCCGCCTTTTTCCCCTGGTTCCTCGACGAGCTCTCCCTCGCGAGGGAGACAGAGGATGGAAGGGGGCTGCGACCCAGATCTGGGAAGGCATGAGCAGGAGGCCGATGCGGGGCCTTGGCACTGGAGACGAGGCTGCAGGCTAGGCGGTCGGCGGCGGCCGTGCAACACTTGCGGGAGGGCGCACCGAACTTGTGGAGACAGAGGTGAACATGGGGATTGCCATGGATGCAAGCACCTATGAGGTCCTAGGCAACTAGAACCGGCTAAGAGGCGGGGCGAGCTCGACCAAGGTGGTGTCCGTCCCGTCCAGGCGACTTCTCTCTCGCTCGTCCCCGTGCCAGCGTCGTGGCACCAGAGAATGCTCACCACCGCTAAGTAAAACGAACGGTTCATTTGGGAAAATAAAAAGACCCCAACACTGCTGGTTGCTGCTCGCTTCCCCATCATCAGATTGAAAAGGCCAACTGCTCAATTTGCCGTCTCCCCCGTCGCCAGATTGAAAAGGCCAACCGCTCGATCTGTCGCCGGAGATGGATGGGGTCATGGAGTAGAGGCGTGGGGTGGAGGTGATAGAAGCTGAAGGCGGCAGACCGGAACCGGTGTGGGAAGCTCAATGGGTTGGGTTGCCAGGTACTTGCGGCTGGACAGGACCAGGGGAGGCGGATTACAGCGGGCGACGATGTCGTGACTTGCTTGGGGAGGAGGAGCTACCGCGTCTCCCCATATTTGGCCTCTCTCTTCGTGTCCTCCCTTTTGCTGCAGCCTAACCGCTGACGCGCCACGTCCTTCCGCTCCCATAGCCTCTCGCCACACATCTTGCCACAAACTCTCCCATCTTGTTAGCAACTCTCCGCTAGCCGCCCACACCAACTCTGGCTACCGGAGCCCATTCTCTCCCCGGCCAGTGTGCTAGCCACGTGCCCTACTGGAGGTTCGATACGCCATGGCGCAGGCGAGAACGGATGAAATGCTTCCCTTCCCAACACTGCTCCTTGACTTTCTGCTCCTTCCCTTCATGGGATCTTCAATTCCAACTGATACAAAAATACAAGCAAAAATGATCGAGAAAATGGATAGAATGGTGGATTTGGGGTTTGAATTTGAAGATTTCTTCCCGAATTTGATGATAAAAATTGGACAAAAAATACGGGAAAAGGAGAAGCTCGGGACACGTTTCCGTGGAAGAAGACGAGGATAAGGCATAGACGGAGAAAATATCATAAGTGAGGGGTGGGTCCCAATGAGATGATAGCCTCAGGTCAATACGTTGGGTCTAAAAAAATTTGTTGCTTCAGCCTTTCGCGTTGCATGGAAAAGTATCAAACCGGTCTCTTCCTTTTTTAAGCATCGATTGGGTCTTCGGCCAGAGTTTATATTAGCACGGGTGTATGAGTCTAATCTGGCATATCATTACCTAAATTTGTGTATATTATTACTTCTATAAAATCTAGCACCAGCCCACCATAATTATATATGACACGTCGTTGTCTGGCTGCCGAGATGCCTATTGAATAGTACCACCTTGTTCGTTTACACCAAATGCATCTATTTATATACTTTTGTAGACTAGCTGTCAACAAGCCAAGCAACATAAGCTAGATGAGATAAAATAAAGGGCAATGCTAGGCGTCTCCCGGGGGATGGAAACTTTTCATCCCCGGGTCCCCAGCCATTAGATCAGCGCAGATCGATGGTCTAGATCTTCACGTTCCGTCTTTTACTCGTTTTTGCTACATTTGTCCCGTTTTTGCTACATTGGTCCACTTCATTGTAGCTTAATCTAGAAAATAGAACAAAAAAGACCATCCTCGCCGGAGAACTCGCCAGGGACTTTGTAGCAGAAGTTTCGTTCTAATGTAGCAAAACCGATGTCGCCGGAGACTCGCCGGGACTTTCGCCGGAATATCTCGCCAGAGAACTTGTAGCAAAAAATTTACAATATTGTAGCAAAACCATTAAACAGAATTAGCAAAAGAAATTAGCACATGTAGCAAAAAAGAGACTTCATCAGAGACATCGCCGGAGACTTTCACCGGGACCCAAAAAATCATGTAGCAAAAGCTATATGCTATTGTAGCAAAAACAAAAAGAAGTTGTAGCAAAAAATATCTGCCGGAGGCCTTGGCCGCAGCTAGCAACGTCACTCGCCGTAGGTAGCAAGGTTGCTTGCCGCAAGTAGCAATGACACTCGTCACAGGTAGCAAAAGACGCCATGTCCGCACTGGTGAACTTGGCCGTGGAGCAGGCAGATGCTATGAGGTGATGGTCGTCGCCGTCGACCGTGGCGGAGGAGTTTTAGCGCCGGAGCACGTGCGGAGGGGCTTGGGGCTCTTGTCCCAGAGGAATCGGGGGCGGACACCATGAGAAGAAGCAGAGAGGGGCTTGTGCCATGGGAGACAGTGGAGCAGGAGGCTTCGATGGAAAGATAGTCGTCGTCGTCAATGGCCAACCGCCGGTGAGAGAGCGTGGCGGTGCGAGCTGCGGGGCGGACAACGCACGAGCGGCAGGGATCCTGGGCACGGGCGCGCGGCGTGATCTGCAGGTAGAAGATAAGGCAGTTATTTCAGCAGGCGTCGTGCGTCCGGAGGTACGTGCTAGCAGCGACGACCCGGGGGATCGATTCCTATTATCCCCCGGGGGTATGGTATCATTTTCCTAAAATAAAACAGCAATCCATGGTTGCGACGAGCTGGGCCAGAGACAAGGGTTGCTCCGGATTCAAGGGATTTTAGAAAATTCGGAAAAATAATTGCGATTACAAGATCCAAAGATAGGTCTAATTGGATTTACATTGCTCTCCGTGTGTAGGTACTTCTTTTTTCACGAATCCTCTACTGATGTACTTCTTTTTTCACGAATCCTCTACTCTTGGTCCAACTATGGCCAAAGCCTCATGTTTAGTCACACCTTGATCTATACAATGTGACAGAGAAGGTAAACCAAGGAGAACACATGCGCAGTCCAGAAATAATTTCATCTAGCGGAATTCAGAGGTAAGAACAACCAGAATCTCACGAAAAAGTTTTTTATCCCGGTGCAACGCACGGGCATTTGTGCAAGTATATATAAAAATCCTATTCATATATATATATATAACATCTATTCTAAAACTGGTTGTTGAATATTAATCTACAACCCGGTGGCCCCTATAAGGGCCTGATTCAGAAGAAACCACCCCGAACCCCCCTCCCCAATTTCTCTATCTCCACCTTCCACGTTATCCTCGACCTCTCACAGAGATGCTCCTCTACCCGCGAGCCACCCCACCTCCCCCGCCGCCCCCACCAGCCGCGGCACCTCGCCTCGAATCTTGCCCAGATTCTCCATGACGACCCCGGGCACCTCCGTCCCCATGGCCCCGAGCTGCTTCCAGCCGCGAGCAGTCCCGGACGCCTCTATCCCTGTAGGCCACGAGCCGCTTCCGACCGTGGGTGGCCACGGAGCCTTCATCCTCGACGGCCTCTCCAACGACCAACGAGGTCCACCTACAACCACCACCTTCCTCCGGCGTGAGGTCGACGGCCGGCGCCCTGCTCATCCCCCAACCACCGCCTTCCTTCGGTGCGAGGTCGATGGTCGGCGCCCTGCTCATCCCCAACCATCGGCCGTACCCCTTGGGATAGAGACATCGACCACCGGCGGGAAAAATAGGGCCAGAACCACAGTCCCCCGTCGTGAGCGCATTGGCCGCTGTGCGCATAGTACACAGGAGAGTTCAGGTGCACGGCAGTTGGACACGATTTTTTTTTCATTTTCGTAAAAAATGGCAAACAAATTAGAAAGTTTAGTTAAGCTTGTGAGATAAGTACACACATACTACACATGCCAGTTCAGGTGCACCGTAGTTAACACAAAAATTCTTTTTCATTTTTTGTAAAAAAGTCGGCAAGAAACTTGACATGTTAGTTAAACTTGCGACATAAGTATACACGTAGTACATATGGCAGTTCAAGTGTCCTAATGAGAAAAGTACATACGTATTTCATGTTCGTAAAAACATCAACAAAAATTTCTAAACAGTTAAGTTAAGCTTGCTAAGTACACGAGTAGAAAAGAAAAAAAAATAAAAATCATGGATAGTCAACTGCGTTATACAAGACAGTTTAGGTGCGATATCATGAACAGTTCAGAAAATACGTGCTATTTCAGATGTGTTCGTGAGAAAAGTTCAGTTGCGATATTGTGGACAAATTAGCTAGTCCGTGATAAGTTCAAGTGCGCTTTCGCAGACAGTTCAGGAAATGCATGAGCACTGCATCTGTGCTCACAGAAAAAGTTCATTTGCGATATCCTAGGCAGTTTAGGTAACCTGCGGCGGACGGTTCAGGAAATTCGTGGGCATTTCAACTGCGCTCGCAGGAAAGTTCAGGTAGTCCACGATAAGTTCATGCGTGCTTTCGTAGGCAGTTCAGAAAAATTCATGACCATTTCAGATGCGCTCGTGGAAAAATTTCAGGAGCAATATCGCGGACAGTTCAGGTAGTCCACAATAAGTTCAGTGCAATATCATAAGCAATTCAGGAGATGCGTATACATTTCAGCTGTGCTCGCTAGGAAAAGTTCAGGTGCAATATAGCTAGCACTTCAGATTGTCCGTGATAAGTTCATGTGCGCTTTCACTAACAGTTTAGAAAATCTTAGTCCAACTATGCTCGTGGAAAAAGTATGTGGGCAGTTCAAGGTACACTTAGGAAGCAGTTCAGGAGTCTACAATAAGTTTAAGTACGTTTTTACGCTAGTTATCTGCGAACATTTTAACTGCGCTTACAGGAGAGAAACAGACAGTTCAAATCCACAAATGAGACACTTCAACCACATTTCTTTGATAAGTACGACAATTAAAACCGTTCACTGCCCATCATTTCAAAACAGCGGACGATAATTTAAAAACTACATCTAAACTATAAAAAAATGACAAAAATAATCTAAATGAATTAGATGTGCCTATATTAGAGTTTACGATATATCATTTGCATTATTCTGACCAACGGTTGAAAAACTATCATTTAAATGGCCTCCGTCATTTTTTGAATACATCTGGATTTCTGTATTTTAAAAATCAACTCTAAACCATATAAAATTTGAGAACATGTTCTTGAGAAAAAAGATGTGTAATTTCGAATGGTATGTCATTTACTTCATTCTAATAAACGTTTATGAATAATTTAAAAAATAAGATGTGCAAAATCGAGAAATTCAAAAACCTAAATCACATATTTTTAAAACTGCTCTTAAATGTAAAATATTTGCAGAAATTATACAAACTAAAAAATTGTGGCTAATCCATAGCTTTTCAACGCCATATTGTTTGTTTGAATCGTATAAACGGTTTGAAAAGAACAACCAAAATATTATCTTATAATAAGTAATACGCGAAAACAGTATTTTGTATATTTGAAATTACTATTAAATATTAAATTGTACAAAATTTCAAAATATTTTGAAAATGAAAAAGTTGAGCAATTTGAGTATGAATCCAACAGTATATCGCATGTGTCATTTTGATAAAATGTGTGAAAACTGCGACAAAAATACTATACGGAAATAAAAACGTACGAGAAAACACTGATTAGTATATTTAAATTTGTTGTCAATAAAAACAGAAAAGTTGCGCAATTTACATAGCTATCTAATGGTATATCATTCACGCAATTCTGATAAATGGTTCAAAAACCGTATAAAAATTACGGTTCATAGACGTACTATAGTGGAAAGTTTGGTAGCGTTTATGACAAGTTCAGCTCCGTTTACTAAGAAAGTTCAGAACTGGTTGTAGATTGTTGTAGATTATTAATATACAACGGGTTGTAAAATAGCCGTACTATATATTCTTATCTATATATAGTCCGTCTATTTTACAACCGGTTGTAGCACAGCAATCTACAATCGACCCTGAACTTGTTACGGTTTCATGCCTAAACTTATCTGTGTATCACGCCTGAACTATCCTCGCTGTAGCACGTTTGAACTACAATAATTTTCTTACAGTTTTTAACCTTTTTCAGAATTGCACAAATGATATACCGTAGGAACGCTATAGAAATTCCACAACTTTTTCGTTTTTTTAATTTTCCAACTGATGAAATTTAATTTTAAAATTACTAAACTCTATTTAAAATCGCTGCAAGCGAATCAACAATGTCATTTTTCAACGGTTTGTCAGAATGATGCAAATGATATGGCGTTGGTTAGTATGCAACTTTTTTGTGTTGTAAGGTTTTTCAAATTCATCATGTTTTTTTAAATATTAAATTTTGGAAATTTTGAAATAGCTAACAGACGCCATTTTGTTGATTTTTTTAACCGTATATCGGAATGATGCAGATGATATGTCACTGGAAAGATATAGAGTAGGCGTATGTTATTCTTTCGTATCATTTTTGGTAATTGTTTACAGTTTAGGTGTAAATTTTTAAATTACTATCAGCTCCTCACAAACGTAGTTAAAATATCTACGATTTTTTGAACTGTCCACATAAGCGCCTGATAACCCCAAGTGCAGGAGATCATCAAATATTTGAGTGTCGAACTTACCGAGAGCTAAAGATAAACTATCTATTCTCTAAATCCCTATAATCCTCTTATATGACCTTCTATGCAAAACTAGGATCTAAGTGTGTGTTTTGTTTTGGTAATAGGTAGAAAATAAATAAAGTATGTGTTAGTGGGAACTACAAGTAAACTAGTGCAAGTTAAATTAATCTAATAAAGTGGAGTGGTGGCAAGTGTTCTCAAGTAGCAAGTTCCTTAATTAGCAAGTTTCTCTAAAGAAGTAAATGTTTAGGTATTTGGTTGTTTATTGTTTCTTTTCAGGATGAAGCTTTAATTAGGTGCAGCCAAATAAATGTGCATACATAACTCTTATGGTGGATACTAAGACCATGTTACTGAGCAAACATAGAGATTATTAAGACATAATTGTCCCACCATAGCTATAAACTCTAGGGTCCCCGATATATGTCCCCCCAATGTTACTTTATAAATTGGACCACCGTTTTCTATCCTCCACAGTCCTCCCCACTCCATTACATCACAATGATCAGCTTACATGCATTTCCCAACATATGCGTTCACTCATATATTATACAAGAAGACAGTCATAAGATATAACAATACTGAATGCAACCATAAACAAACTATTTTACTTTGACATAATAATTCACTACTCAAATAAAGACATGAAGTCACAATAGATCAAGGGAACATAAAATATTGCTTTACACATCATGTTTGCCAAGAGATTACTGTAGGGGATGGAGAGGATCTTGCTATAGTTGTTGATGATGAACACGTCAGAGGGGGACGAGCCCTCCAGAGGTGATTCGGGCGGTGTTTCCCCACTCCGATCTTCTCCGGCGACAACCTCTTGACTCTTTATTTTTATGTTTTTGATCTCCACCTCCGTCTGTGTCGAGGATCGCCGAAAGGAGGTATATATAGCAAGTTTTAGGCCAAGACAATTTGTTTGGCGAAAGAATCGACAGTATCGAAGACTCGAGGGATGAAAGAGCATACCAGCCGCAACCAGGGGGTGGGCTGCGGCTGTTGTGCCCGTTCCCTACTCGGTCTTCTTTTCTCGCGGATCTTTGGCCCATTGTTCTTCATTTTGATAAATGATGGGTCCCGTGAAGTTTTAAGTCAATTGGACATCGTTTGGGTACCTGAAAGTCAAAAACATTGAAATAGGAGTTTTTTTGCCTCGGCAGGGTTAATTCTAAAGCAATATGGAAGTGCGAATTATTCCCAATAATCATATAAAACATGATATAACCCATATATGATGCAAATATGTTGGAATGTCAAGTAATAAAGTGCAAAGTTCATGTATGCATTTTACATGCATCAACATCCCCAAGCTTAATACTATTTGCAGGTGATAAAACTAACATGGACTTTATACTTTAATACTACTAGCTGAATGCCCGTGCGTTGCCACGGTCTATCTAGTGCAGATGAAAGTTCACATGCATATTAGGATAAATCTATATAATGTTCTAAATAGAATAAACTATATTTCTACTCTAGCACATAATCGATTAGTCCACTGCCCTCAAACAACAGCTCCTCTTCCCCCATAATATCTCAACAGACAAATCAATGGATCTGCATGAAGTACCTTATCTAAACTTGAGTCCACCAATTGATCAAGATGAACCTGATGAAGCCCAGGATGAAATTTTGCAAGATCAACCCTCAAGTACTTTTGCCTTCACTTTCAGTAACAAGTTGCACTGTCAGATTGAAATAAACATTAACGAAGGAAGAAATTCACCAAGGAAGGAAGAAATGCATGTTAGGAGTAATATTGTTGTGCATATGGGATAGTTAAAAACAGTAATATTAGGAAGGAAGAAATGCATGTTAGTAGCAGTCACTTGATTGTGTAAGCTGAGAGAAATTATCAAATATTTCAATGTTAGTAGCTGTCACAAGAATGCCAAGTTGCATGCCAAGTATAGCCTATGAAGTATGATACCCAATAGAAGATTGCTAAACATAATGGGGATTATCAACCGGGAACAATTAAGATCCTATTAGAATAAACATTGTCGGTTTACATGAGTAATAACTTTACAACAAGCTCTGTCAGCTTCAGACTAGAAACATTTTGTGAATCATTTTGAACTCACAATTTGTTCTGTACTATGCATATAAGATTTGCATAGCAACAATCTATTATGTATATCAAATTTACATGAAGCACAACACTAACAATCTTGACCATGCGTATCAAATTTACACAAAGTGGAAGATATAACTCTGTGATATACAAATACAAATCTAACTTCGAAAAAAATACAAATACAAATCTTGACCATGCATATCAATCTTGACAATGTTTGCAGTCACTTAAGAAACCATGTTCGGAGATCATTTACAAAATGCTAGCAAATTCATACTTACCACTCGATGATATAAAATAACTACAACTTTCAGTTAAGTCCACAAATACTAGTGTTTATTTTCATCGGTGTCTATTTGCTAAAAAAGATAACTGCAATTTTCAGCAGTGTTTATTACACCTAAACTTGCAACCAGCAGACTTCAACATGTAAATATATAAAATATAGGCAAACCTCCCAAAGAAACCTCTCATTCATGCATTTGGACATCAGGTTTAGATAAGGTATGCTTCATTTGGACATGCAGATGAAGGGGCACGCTGGCGATGCAAGGACAGGGGCGCTTTCTAGCAGCGTGGGAGTAGGCGCACGACCGGCGAGGAGGTCGGGGCACGGTCGGTGGCAGGGAGGATTCTAGACGGAGGAGGGAACAAGAGGCATGGGAGGCATCAGGGGGGCGGTGGCGCAAGGTGCATCTAGGCCGGCTACGGGTAGTGGGTTCCTGGGCAGCAACAATCGGTGTGCTCCGAGCACCAAAGGACGGTGTGCTCTAGCGTGACAATAGCCAGTGGGCTACAAGATAGTTGATTTCACGGATCTGGCCAAGGCAGTGCAAGTCGGAGACACGCTCCAGGCCCTTGATTCTGCTGGCACGACCACCAGGTCCTAGCTTCTCCGCGTGATGGTCACGAGCAGAGTTGATGCGACAGTCATCGACTCGCGGGCGCGCGCGAGATGGGGAGGCGACCGTGTCTCGTCGGTCAACGCCGCTAAGAGGAGGCGAACAGGGGAGACCGTGTCTCATCGGTCAACGCCGCTAAGAGGAGGCGAACAAGTGACTTAGCGGTGGCAGTGGACGCAATATAGCAGAGCAGTTAGGGGCAAAATCAGACACGAAAGGGGACCAAGAGGCGATGGAACCGTCCACCTTTTGACTTTGCGGTGGCAGGTCTTATTAAATCCCCAAACATGCAGGGGCAAAACCGTCCATAATAGTGGCATATGGAAAATCTTGGGGTGACGAACGTCCTCATTCTTTTTAATAATATAGATTTTAGATATCAAAACTGATTACTATTTCTACACAAAGTCAAATGATTCATTCTTCAAAGGAATAACAATATGCAAGATAGATAATAAAGTGATATATCATATACAATGAAAGGATGATCAATAGTAATTCACAAAGTGTAACATAGAAGAAAGAGCTATGGACCAAATGAATGCAAAAATGCAAAATAAAAAGAGAAGTAAAAATATTCTATAGTGGTCATAGAGTTTTCTTCTAAATTCTGAATATTAAAGTGGATACTTTGGAAATGTAGATAATAAGCAGGGATTAATCATGAATAAGTTTCATATAGCTTTCAAATGCTTCCTCTTATGATTATGTTTGAACTATGGTATTCATTAGTGTCACATCCCAAGATTTTCCAAATCTTGTAATGTGAAAAATAAATAAACAAAATAATTTTTTGTTGAAAATCAGGGTGAAAAGAAACTTTTGTTTCTAAAAGGAAACTTAAAATCCCATCTTGAACAAACTTTGGCTAAAGTTTGAATTCAACAAAAAATCCAAATCAAGGGAAATGCATTCCTCAATGAATGTATCTGGAAATTTGAACACTTGGAAAATAAATCCAAATCCTAAAACCCTAATGGAAGAAAATCATTTCCAAAGTATCTCCAAATCCATGGATTTAATCCATACCAAAATTGATCAACAAATATTCACAAAGGATCAAGAAAGTTTTTATAATTGGAATTACTATTTTGGATCTTTTAATAAAAGATTTTGTTTTCAAAAGAAAAGGTGGATTTATAAATAAAGATTATTTTATAAAGCCAAATTAAACCTTGGCCAAGATTTTGAAACAAAAGGTTTTGCTTTGATTAAATTAGTAAAGGTTTATTTAAAATAAAATAAAAAGGATTTAAATATCCAAGTTTTATTAATAAAGGTTTTACTATTTCCAAAACATCAAAACTTATTTATTTATTTTAAATAAGTTTTCCAAATATTTTATATTCTCAAATAAAACCTACTGAAGTGTTTTGGTTTTATTCTAGATTTTCAAAATAAAGATTTAATAAAACAAATCCTATATGGATTATAACTAAGGTCCATTTTATTTAATTATTAATGGACCCTAAAAATAAAAGGTTATTTTGTTTTAAACAAGTTTTCCAAGTATTCTTTATTTTCAAATAAAACCTACTGATTTGGTTCTGAAAATATTTGGATTTCAAATGGAAATTTTATTAATTAAATCAAACCCTATTTTATTAAATAACTAAAGATCCATTTTATTTAATTAATGAATGGTCCTAAAAAGAATAAAAATATTATTTTGAGATTTGGTTTATGTTGTTAAACAGAACCAAGTTCAAAGTTGTGAAGTGTGGTGTTTGTTTGAATTGATTTGAACCTTGTTTGATTGTTTGAAATTCAAAACAGAAAAATAGAATTAGAAAAGGAAAAAGATTCAGAATAAGAAAAAAATAAAGATTAGACCGACCCAGCCAATCAGCCCAACAAGGCCCAGTCCAACCCACCCCTTTCTCTCACGAAGCGAAATGTTTTTCACCGAAAAAGAAACCCGTTCAGTCACTGACGCGCGGACCCCACCTTCCCTGCCTCTCCTCGCTGACGAGACGACCCCACAGCCACGTCCCCTTCTTCCTCCCCGCGACTCCTTCTTCCCTTCACCTCGCGATCGTTTTTGTCGCTAATTTCTCACGATCAATTCGCCATAATGCCTGAGTAATTCCTCGCATAGACCATGCTCCCTTAAAAGCCTCTCCCTCCTCGTCATTTTCCCTCAGACAACTCCTCCTCTCTGCCCCGAGGCTGCCACTAATCGATCTAGTACTCCCTCTGCTCCGACCACCGTCTCCGACCAATTCAGGCTAGTACACACCACCTCGTGCCTCCCCGATCACCCTAGCAGCTTCCCCACTCCTAGACGCACCTCCCAGCACTTTTAGTTCGACCGCGGGCGCCCCAGAGCATCGGCTACGACGACAAGCTCGAGCAGCCGCGCCGTCTGCAACCTCTCCGACGACCTCCCCTGGTAAACGCTGACCGCCCCGAGCTTCCTCGTTCACGCTCCCTCACTCGACTCGATCTTGCGCAACTAGCCCTGACCTTTGTTTGTCTTTTCGTGACCTGTAGCGTCGACTCCAACCGCGAGCAGGACCAACCGACGCCGACGACGACTCCGGCGAGCGATTACCTCCGTCTCCGTGCGCCCCTTGCTTCCTCGAGAGTACCTTGAGCACCTCTTTGACCTCACGAACACGGTGAGCACCCCCTATGTATTCCTCGCTTCCTAGAACCACCGCGAGCATCTCGTTTGGCCGTCGCCGCCGTCCACCGTTGCACAGCGCCGCCGGTTAGTGATCTGATTGATTGCATCCGTTAGATCTAGATCGTAAGGCGGTAATAGAAGATAAACGAAGAGGTATCGAATGTCCCTGTGCCGCTCGATCTAAATGAGATCCTACGGCCTACAGAGCGCGATCCGCGCGAAGCGGTACCGTCCAATGAAAGCATGACGCATGGCCAGCTCTAGTTTAAAACAGAAATTGAAAACAGATTTGTTTGCAAATTTCAAACCCTTGTAACTTTGAATCCACACGTCCAAAAATTACAAATTTTATGTCGTTGGATTCAGGAGAGCAAGACCTAGCCAACCATGCCCTTGGTTTAGCAAATAGTATCTGTTAACTTGATTGTTTTTGCAGATTCTTTTGTGAGCTTGTTTAGAGTATAAAAATTGTTTAAAAATGATTTTAGGGTAAAAAACCTTTGCAAAATGGTTTGTTGTGACCTTACTGACCCTAGGAACCAACCCATGGTTTTGAAAATGAAATTGGAAAAATTTAGAATGGATTAATTGAATTAGTCTATTTCTAGCTAAGTAAAGATAATGGTTTTATTATGAAAAAGATTTTGGAATAAAAACTTTGGGAAAATATTTTGATTCAAAGCTACTGACCCAAAACACCAAGTCTTGAGAGTTAGAAACTTTTGGTGAGAAACCTAAAGATATTTGATTTGATAAAACCATTTTCCACCACATAAAATGTTGAATGGATTTTAAAATAGTTTTTGGGCAAAACCCTCTAACTAATGACTTTGCCATTTTGGTAAATGACCAATTTGGACCTTACAAAGTTTAGAAACCTAGTGGAGACCATCCTTGCAATAGAACCATCCTTTGCATGACTTAGACTCCATTGCATTGTGAGTGTGAAATTGTTTGTTTAACTTTGGTTTGGAATGTTAGTTGATTTTGTGTTTGCTTGATTGACTTGTAGTGAATTTAGCAAAGTGTGAGACTAGCAAGATCAAGGAGTGAACCACCTTTCCCTACCAAAAAGGCAAGTGACACTATCATCCAAAGTCCTACTATTTTCATTATACTTAGTGGATTTTGAAAACATGCATGAAAATAATTTCTATACTTATGCTATGCTAATCCTAATAGGATTCCCTATATATTCCTTAGTGAAAACAATGTAGTTGAGACATGCTTAGCCATGCTATATTTTGAAAAGAGATACATGTTGATATTTTATGAGATTGAGAAAATACTTATGTTTTATATAATAAAACAAGGACTCAATGAACCACCTGGGTGGACAAGGATACTTTGAGTTTTGGAGAAGGTGGCAACAAAAGGAACCATTCTATGGAAATCTCTTTGTGTTGTGCTCCAAAGGAAAACCACCCAGGAAACTTAGAGATTGAACATGTTTCTCGTACAGTGGCTTTCGTGTGCAACCACATGCTATTGTGGCTCTGGCTTAGTCAACTACTTTGGGAAGACCCATGCATTGTCTTCAGGCTACAGAAAAATGGGGACCTGGAATCCTACATTGTTACTGATGACAAGCTAGCAATGATGTATGGGAGGACCCTTTGGAAAGACTTCGTCACATTCTCAATCTGCCAGTATTCCATCTTGGTGAGTACTAATCCAGCGGCCACTGGTGGCATCAAGATGAGATTGTGTCATGTGGGTAAAGTGTACAACTTCTGCAGAAGATAATAAAATCTAAGTACTTAGCCGTGTCCCCGGTAATGGACAATACTGAGCAACTAAGGCCTGAAGCTATGGAAGATCTCGACACTCTAATTTCTAAAAGAAAACTTTTAAAACTTGATGCACTTGGGGTTACCAAGGTGCTCAAGAGATTTTGACAAGGACTTGAACACTTGAGTTTTTACCAAGGAGTTCAAGGGATTTTTGAAAAGGAGATTTGACAAAGGACCAAAACCATTTTGAAAAGATAGGATAAATTTTGCTTTATGCAAATGATCCTAAAACTCTACTTAGCCAAATATGCATGTAATGATAGGATCCACTCATATTATACTTAGTAGTGAAACTTGCCAATACAATTCAAATGTATTGACCCTTGTGGCTGTAACTTGTAATGTTGCAGGTTTGATTGTTTTTAGGGAAGATTGATTGATTAGGATTACAAAGTCTACAACCAGCATTTGCCTGTGGCACTTTGAAGATGAAGGACCCCATGATTATAGTTATTCCGCTGCAATGTATTGTAATAGCCAAAGAGCTATGTAAGATGTAATAAAAATTATGTTATTCCTGGTTATAAAGTTATATTATGACCTTTGTTTCTTGGTATTACATCTTAACTGTGGATGCTAGCTATTGATCCAGGGACTAGCATTGTAAACACAGGAGGGATCAACCTATTTAAAGGTTGGTAACTCTACAAGATGGTATCAGAGCATTGTGTTGCCTGTAGGATTGTAACCTAGGATTGGACAAAAATCCTTAGAAAAATAGGAGGTGTATTTGTTCCAAAACTATTTACAAACAATCTTGTAAACTCTTTCCTCAACCATTTTGGTTTCAACTCTACATCTCATCTATATTCAAACTTGATGGAAAAACCTACCCCATGACCAAAGACTTCACCATGTGCAAAGGACTTCTTCAACTCTAATGACTTCAACATCTTCAGCATATTCAACAAGGACTTCAACCTTAGATATTCCTAAGGACTACAAATGATACAAGAAATTTTGCCCAAGACTTGAAGACTAAGGAAACACAACTTAGAAGGAATCAACATTACCTTGAAGTTTTGTGACCAAGAATTTTTACAAGGAAACCATGATCTCATGCAAGAAGGAATCAACCAAGAAAGATGGAAGAATCACAAGAGAACCACATAGTTGGACCACCATATTTTGTTTAAGTCAAACTCACCAACTTAGGTGGTGTAACAAAAATATTTTGTTGCCTAAGTATGTGCTTGAAACTTGTTGTTTGAGTGGAGTGTTTGTTTGTGATTGCTTGCACATTGCTTGTGTGAATTGTGATGTGTGTGATTAGAATTATTCCCTTAGAAATATCTTGCCTACTCTAATCCCAATCCAACCCAAACAGATGATTTCTCCAAGAGACTCCAACATCAAAGATAATGACAACAACAACAACCAAGAGGTCTGTGGCATCCCGCAAAAACCACTACTAGAAAATCGCGTTGTTTTTGTGCAATGCATCATCATGACCGCATGCTCATGTCATCATGCCACATTGCATTTGAGCATCACCATGTCATCATGCATTTGTTTGTCGAAACCTATTTTCTAAAAGCCTAGTTTGGGTTTTCTAAATATTTCCCGTCTCAATTTCAAATTAAGGCGCCGGGCTTTTCCGGGTCTTTTATTTGTCTAAAAACTACTTACAAAAGTTTATTTTAAATTAAATAAAAATTTATATTATTTTTTTAGGGGGCAGCCGAACCGGGCCGATCTGACCCAGTCGGCCACCCCCAGTACAAAATCAGCCTGTCTGATTCCTAACCCTACCAATCCTATTCTACCCACCCAACCAGCCACATCACCCCCACCAATCACTGGCTGCCACCTCACCCTCTCCCTTCCCTCCACCCAATCCCAGCCCGACACGTCACATCAGACTCTCTCTCTCACCCACTCTTCTGGCCACCAACACACCCAGCACACCACGCACGCACACCTGCAGCACACACACACCCCGCGTACACCGACCCACTCCCCAACCCCTCTCCCTTCCACTCCGGACCCACCCCCCATCTCACCCTGGCCCACCCCGAGACCACCTAACACCCACGCATCCTCGCTCCCCACGGGACCTCCCCGACTCAGCGTCCTCCCCACGACCCCGTCCTCCTCGCCTCCGGCCTTCCTCTCCAGCGCCGTCGCCCCTCCTCTGCAACCACCCCGCTCTCTCCTTCCTCTCGCCCTCCTGCCCACCCGACCGCGACCTCCCCCTCGCCTCTGCCTCCTCCTCCTCGGGCCGACAAGACGGCCACCGCCACCAGCCCGCCTCAGGTGCCTCGCCCACACCTCTCCTCTCTCGCCTCGAGCCGCCGCCGTCGACCGGCCTCAACCAACCCTGGCCCGCGCGTCCTCCTCGGTCTCCGTCGCAGGCACCCCAACCGCGGTGCCCCCCCCTCGAGCTTCACCGCCTCCGTTGGCCACGTCGGGCGTGCCGCGACCCTCCGCCGGCCTCTCCTGGCCGCCTTCCCGGCCGCGTGGACCCCGTCGACCCGCCTCCTCCAGTTCCTCCACCTCCTCCTCCCGCGTGTGGCTCCGCGTCGACCAGCCGGTCGTCCTGTGCCGTCACCCGTGCGTGGCCGCGGGACCTCCTCCTCCGCGCGGTCGAGTTGTCGTTGCCCCTGTGCTCACCGGTGTGGCCTCTGCTGTTGCACTGCGTGTCTATGCTCCTGTGTTTGCGTCTTTGTGGGCATTCCAGAGCCAATAGATGGATGGATGATCTTCTCCCCAAGTTGTGCCGACCAGACCACACCCTCGACAAGAACGACAACGTGGTCAAGTAACCGCCAAGATCGACATCGACCAGGCAGATCCAATGAACCCTCGGTGCCCACCCAAGATCCCCACCCCGAAGCCCCGACCCGAAGACCGATCCTGCCGAACGATAAGATCTTCTGCCCAGAACCCGTGGAACCGACTCCGTTTCATGTCCTTCGCCAACCGTCAAAGGGGAACCCAAGTACTCCGATATGGAGCCCTGAAGACCCCGGTGTCGAGCCCCAAGTCCGCCACCGATGATCAGGATGGTACCCCAAGATCTTCTTCCCGGAATGCGACGCCTCGATCCTGTGAATCCGAAGACCAAGCCTGAACCCCGTCGAACCCCTGAACCAAGTTCGCCGAACCCAGATGTGTGACCCTTTATCCGAGACCCCTATTTTTATAATATGATATTGATCACCTGACGCATATTTAATTGTTCATGCATGCATACTTGTCTGTGGTTTGGGGGCATTATGCCGATTCACCATATAATTAAATATGGGGCCCATATGCGGGCAAATCCAGTCTAATATTGGTCCCATTTAAAATTGTGTAGCGAACCGAAGCCATGTTTTATCTTGCTAATCCAACATTTAACTTGCGGGGTAGATAAATAACATGAACCTATTAATTAATTGTCGGGACCCCGGTTCCGCTTAATATGGTCTAATTGCATCGCATCTTTGCCATGTCATACATCATACATGCATCATGCCCGATCTTTTGCCGTAGTATTAAATAGTGCATCCGGTGTTTATTCTAGTGTTTTGGTTCTTCGCGGATAAGGCCGTTGAGTTGATGCGAGTGTCGACCCGATCTTCGGTTGAACCTTCGACAATGTTTTCAAAGCAGCACCTCCCCTTTCTACCTATCTTACTTTTATAGTATTTATTCCTCCTGTTGATCTATTGCTATACGTGTTGCGATGCTCTAGTTTTCGTACCGTGATATCCCGTGCAGCCATATATTGCCTTGGACACCTCCTATTACCTGTTGTTTGGTAGATAGTTGACCTGCGGCGTCGTAGTCGCTTTCGGTCTTTGTGCGTGTCGTCCCAAAGCACACGCTTGTTGGAGTCTTGCCGCATGTTTAGTGTTGGAGATGATTGTGGCTTTAATTATCGTTTACTTTAATTACTGTTTAACAACTAAAATTGAAGTAGCTAAATGCAGGCACCGTGGGTGATAGACAATATTTGGTTTCGAACTCCTTCACTGGTGTCCGTAGGACCCCGAAGTTCTTGACACTGTTCGAGATCGAGCGCTAACCACATGTGGGATGTATGGGCACCCCATCGATTTAGTACCTGATTTCAAAGTACTGTACTGGGGGCCACAAGTAGTTTGGGGCTTTATTACTATTCTGTACTTATGCCATGCTTTACTGCTTTATTTAAATTGTGCGAGGTGCTGCACACTGTACTGTTTAGGAAAGCGGAGTGTTTTCATGTATCGACAATCCTGTTTTGGGTTCCGTGCTTTACACCATCGACGCAAACCCCGAGTCCGTCTCGAGACCGGCCGACTTCGCTTGGGTAGACTTAGGGGTGGCCCCATGTACTTACTTTGGGTCTGGGAAACGTCATGACTTAGGCCCCGCCGACATACCGATGGGTGTATGTTAATTGATCCGCAAAAGGGTCGAAGTGCGTGTGGATATCTCATGCTAATCGCGTGTGGATACTTTGGTGCACCCCTGCAGGGTTAAATCTTTTCGAGAAGCCGTGTCCGCGGTTATGGACGACTTGGAGCACAGGTCTCGATCATAGACAACTATAACTAAAGTTTACTGTTATAAATTGACTTGTATCCGATATGACTAGTAATCAGCTTCACTGCAACGGAATGGCTAAATAAAAGTACCAACAACTGCTGGGTTTTGGGATATCTCATGCTAATTGTATTTGACTAGTAAGTGACACAACTACAACGGAATGGTCAATTAAAACTGTCCACTGCTTATTTTATCAGGATGACTATCTATATTTGACTAGTAATTGCCGCAACTATAACGAATGAATAAAACTGCCAACGGTGTGAGTGCCTCGGTTGACCTTCTCGGTTGGTATCGAGGGGGAATACCAGGATGGGTTTGTTTGGTGTTAGATTCAGGTTGGATCCGAATAGACCTTTCTTATCCCTCTCTGATAGCCGACAGTTATATCGAGTCTCTATAGGTTGTTTAGTATATGCTGCGCTGCCGCTTCAGTCCACCATACCTATGTAGGCGAGGACCGCCGAATTCTAGCCTCTCGCTGTAATCGGCCTCGATCGACCGCTCTCCTTTTCCTTTGCCCTTTGTCGGCACCCCTTTTGTTTAAGAAGGTTTTGAGATCGACGTCGATAGCAGGGTTACCCTTCCGGCTTGGCCTGGGCAGGGTTATGGACGCCATTGGTTATTCTTCAGGGCTCTTAGCCCCATTTGCATCTTGTCCGTAGTCGGACGCTCTATCATTTTCAAGGTGATTTGGATCTTTGTTCTGTATATCTGTATTCTTGACTCATTGAGTCGTGTTGTATATATATCTGTTCTGTGGGTTCCATCGAGGACTGTTGTGTAATGTTATTACTTCGTTTTCCACCCGCACGAAAGTGCCTGGTGGGCACCTTTGAATCGTTTCTATGCGGGTTTGGCGGGAATCGCTAAAACTTGCATAGGGCCGATTCTGAGGGTGTTACAAGGTCAACATGAGAGAACTCATAGCAACCCAAAACCAGTTGAGCCAAGAGACAACTCAGCTTTTAGCCAACAATAATGGATTAGACCCAGCCATACAAAGTATTTTGAGACTTCAATCCCAATTGATGCAAGGATTGGTTACTCAAATGATCAACAAGGATGGCAAAGATGTTATTCTAGAAGGAACCCAAGCTAGCAATATTTGTGAAGACAAGGATCATGCATCCAAGGAGCATGAAGATCAATGCCCTAATGGTAAAGAAAGTCATATCTCTAGTAACTGCCCCAAGAAGAGAGAAAGATTTTCCACCTTTGAAGAGCATGAATTAGAAGAACTCCTAGCTTTGGAGAGACCCAAGAAGAAGAAGAGGGATATTACTCAAGTGCAATGTTACAATTGCAAAGAGAAGGGACACTATGCCAGTGATTGTCCAGAAAAGAAGAAGAACCAAAGAAATAAACAAGAGGCAATGATATCAAAGGAAAAGAAATATATTAGCCAATATGGTGCAACAACTGCAAAGAGCTAGGACATTATGCAAGCAACTGTCCAGAGAAGATGAAACACAAGATAAACAAGCCTATGAGGGATATCAGCCAAGTCACATGTTTCAAGTGTGGAAATAAAGGACACTATGCAGATGTTTGCCCAGAGAAGTTTTCCCAGGATCCCAAGAAGGCCAACATCTAGTTTAGTTGGAAATTTTTTAAGGGTGGTAGTACCCTAGTTGTTTTGAGCCAACTTGTAACCCTAGCCTTCCCAAATCTCGGGACGAGATTTATTTTAAGGGTGGTAGCCTGTCACATCCCAAGATTTTCCAAATCTTGTAATGTGAAAAATAAATAAACAAAATAATTTTTTGTTGAAAATCAGGGTGAAAAGAAACTTTTGTTTCTAAAAGGAAACTTAAAATCCCATCTTGAACAAACTTTGGCTAAAGTTTGAATTCAACAAAAAATCCAAATCAAGGGAAATGCATTCCTCAATGAATGTATCTGGAAATTTGAACACTTGGAAAATAAATCCAAATCCTAAAACCCTAATGGAAGAAAATCATTTCCAAAGTATCTCCAAATCCATGGATTTAATCCATACCAAAATTGATCAACAAATATTCACAAAGGATCAAGAAAGTTTTTATAATTGGAATTACTATTTGGATCTTTTAATAAAAGATTTTGTTTTCAAAAGAAAAGGTGGATTTATAAATAAAGATTATTTTATAAAGCCAAATTAAACCTTGGCCAAGATTTTGAAACAAAAGGTTTTGCTTTGATTAAATTAGTAAAGGTTTATTTAAAATAAAATAAAAAGGATTTAAATATCCAAGTTTTATTAATAAAGGTTTTACTATTTCCAAAACATCAAAACTTATTTATTTATTTTAAATAAGTTTTCCAAATATTTTATATTCTCAAATAAAACCTACTGAAGTGTTTTGGTTTTATTCTAGATTTTCAAAATAAAGATTTAATAAAACAAATCCTATATGGATTATAACTAAGGTCCATTTTATTTAATTATTAATGGACCCTAAAAATAAAAGGTTATTTTGTTTTAAAAAAGTTTTCCAAGTATTCTTTATTTTCAAATAAAACCTACTGATTTGGTTCTGAAAATATTTGGATTTCAAATGGAAATTTTATTAATTAAATCAAACCCTATTTTATTAAATAACTAAAGATCCATTTTATTTAATTAATGAATGGTCCTAAAAAGAATAAAAATATTATTTTGAGATTTGGTTTATGTTGTTAAACAGAACCAAGTTCAAAGTTGTGAAGTGTGGTGTTTGTTTGAATTGATTTGAACCTTGTTTGATTGTTTGAAATTCAAAACAGAAAAATAGAATTAGAAAAGGAAAAAGATTCAGAATAAGAAAAAAATAAAGATTAGACCGACCCAGCCAATCAGCCCAACAAGGCCCAGTCCAACCCACCCCTCTCTCTCACGAAGCGAAACGTTTTTCACCGAAAAAGACACCCGTTCAGTCACTGACGCGCGGACCCCACCTTCCCTGCCTCTCCTTGCTGACGAGACGACCCCACAGCCACGTCCCCTTCTTCCTCCCCGCGACTCCTTCTTCCCTTCACCTCGCGACCGTTTCTGTCGCTAATTTCTCGCGATCAATTCGCCATAATGCCTGAGTAATTCCTCGCATAGACCACGCTCCCTTAAAAGCCTCTCCCTCCTCGTCATTTTCCCTCAGACAACTCCTCCTCTCTGCCCCGAGGCTGCCACTAATCGATCTAGTACTCCCTCTGCTCCGACCACCGTCTCCGACCAATTCAGGCCAGTACACACCACCCCGTGCCTCCCCGATCACCCTAGCAGCTTCCCCACTCCCAGACGCACCTCCCAGCACTTTTAGTTCGACCGCGGGCGCCCCAGAGCATCGGCTACGACAAGCTCCGAACGACGCCGCCGTCTGCAACCTCTCCGACGACCTCCCCTGGTAAACGCTGACCGCCCCGAGCTTCCTCGTTCACGCTCCCTCACTCGACTCGATCTTGCGCAACTAGCCCTGACCTTTGTTTGTCTTTTCGTGACCTGTAGCGTCGACTCCAACCGCGAGTAGGACCAACCGACGCCGACGACGACTCCGGCGAGCGACACTCCGCCTCCGGCGCCTTGCTTCCTCGAGAGTACCTTGAGCACCTCTTTGACCTCACGAACACGGTGAGCACCCCCTCTGTCTTCCTCGCTTCCTAGAACCACATGAGCATCTCGCTCGTCATTGGCCGTCCACCGCTGCACAGCGCCGCCGGTTAGTGATCTGATTGATTGCATCCGTTAGATCTAGATTGTAAGGCTGTAATAGAACATAAACGAAGAGGTATCGAATGTCCCTGTGCTGCTCGATCTAAATGAGATCCTACTGCCTACAGAGCGCGATCCGCGCGAAGCGGTACCGTCCAATGAAAGCATGATGCATGGCCAGCTCTAGTTTAAAACAGAAATTGAAAACAGATTTGTTTGCAAATTTCAAACCCATGTAACTTTGAATCCACACGTCCAAAAATTACAAATTTTATGTCGTTGGATTCAGGAGAGCAAGACCTAGCCAACCATGCCCTTGGTTTAGCAAATAGTATCTGTTAACTTGCTTGTTTTTTTAGATTCTTTTGTGAGCTTGTTTAGAGTATAAAAATTGTTTAAAAATGATTTTAGGGTAAAAAACCTTTGCAAAATGGTTTGTTGTGACCTTACTGACCCTAGGAACCAACCCATGGTTTTGAAAATGAAATTGGAAAAATTTAGAATGGATTAATTGAATTAGTCTATTTCTAGCTAAGTAAAGATAATGGTTTTATTATGAAAAAGATTTTGGAATAAAAACTTTGGGAAATATTTTGATTCAAAGCTACTGACCCAAAACACCAAGTCTTGAGAGTTAGAAACTTTTGGTGAGAAACCTAAAGATATTTGATTTGATAAAACCATTTTCCACCACATAAAATGTTGAATGGATTTTAAAATAGTTTTTGGGCAAAACCCTCTAACTAATGACTTTGCCATTTTGGTAAATGACCAATTTGGACCTTACAAAGTTTAGAAACCTAGTGGAGACCATCTTTTCAATAGAACCATCCTTTGCATGACTTAGACTCCATTGCATTGTGAGTGTGAAATTGTTTGTTTAACTTTGGTTTGGAATGTTAGTTGATTTTGTGTTTGCTTGATTGACTTGTAGTGAATTTAGCAAAGTGTGAGACTAGCAAGATCAAGGAGTGAACCACCTTTCCCTACCAAAAAGGCAAGTGACACTATCATCCAAAGTCCTACTATTTTCATTATACTTAGTGGATTTTGAAAACATGCATGAAAATAATTTCTATACTTATGCTATGCTAATCCTAATAGGATTCCCTATATATTCCTTAGTGAAAACAATGTAGTTGATACATGCTTAGCCATGCTATATTTTGAAAAGAGATACATGTTGATATTTTATGAGATTGAGAAAAGACTTATGTTTTATATAATAAAACAAGGACTCAATGAACCACCTGGGTGGACAAGGATACTTTGAGTTTTGGAGAAGGTGGCAACAAAAGGAACCATTCTATGGAAATCTCTTTGTGTTGTGATCCAAAGGAAAACCACCCAGGAAACTTAGAGATTGAACATGTTTCTCGTACAGTGGCTTTCGTGTGCAACCACATGCTATTATGGCTCTGGCTTAGTCAACTACATTGGGAAGACCCATGCATTGTCTTCAGGCTACAGAAAAATAGGGACCTGGAATCCTACATTGTTACTGATGACAAGCTAGCAATGATGTATGGGAGGACCCTTTGGAAAGACTTCGTCACATTCTCAATCTGCCAGTATTCCATCTTGGTGAGTACTAATCCAGCGGCCACTGGTGGCATCAAGATGAGATTGTGTCATGTGGGTAAAGTGTACAACTTCTGCAGAAGATAATAAAATCTAAGTACTTAGCCGTGTCCTCGGTAATGGACAATACTGAGCAACTAAGGCCTGAAGCTATGGAAGATCTCGACACTCTAATTTCTAAAAGAAAACTTTTAAAACTTGATGCACTTGGGGTTACCAAGGTGCTCAAGAGATTTTGACAAGGACTTGAACACTTGAGTTTTTACCTAGGAGTTCAAGGGATTTTTGAAAAGGAGATTTGACAAAGGACCAAAACCATTTTGAAAAGATAGGATAAATTTTGCTTTATGCAAATGAGCCTAAAACTCTACTTAGCCAAATATGCATGTAATGATAGGATCCACTCATATTATACTTAGTAGTGAAACTTGCCAATACAATTCAAATGTATTGACCCTTGCGGCTGTAACTTGTAATGTTGCAGGTTTGATTGTTTTTAGGGAAGATTGATTGATTAGGATTACAAAGTCTACAACCAGCATTTGCCTGTGGCACTTTGAAGATGAAGGACCCCATGATTATAGTTATTCCGCTGCAATGTATTGTAATAGCCAAAGAGCTATGTAAGATGTAATAAAAATTATGTTATTCCTGGTTATAAAGTTATATTATGACCTTTGTTTCTTGATATTACATCTTAACTGTGGATGCTAGCTATTGATCCAGGGACTAGCATTGTAAACACAGGAGGGATCAACCTATTTAAAGGTTGGTAACTCTACAATTAGCTTTGAGCTCTCATTGCCCCTGTCATTAGCATCTTGAATGGTTAAGGTTCATATGATGGCAAGTATGAGGTATATTCTTGACAAAATATGAGTTGAATGCCTCATGCCCCTTTGTCAAAACCCGGATTTTTAATCCCAGATGCCCGTTATGCCATACCTCGCAATCTCAGGATTACCATTTTTGCAAGACATAACGGATTGGATATCACAGTATATCATCCATTACAAACCATACATAAGGTCTTACACAAATAAGGATCTCATGATCCAGTCTTTAATACAACAAGCAACGGAAATAAAAGATAAGCATAGCAGTGGGGTCCATCTTCAAGGGCACATGCAATGCTGATGAAGGCAGATAGTCCTAGTTATCATAGCCGTCCTGATGATCATCCTCTTGATAGTCTCCTTCATAGTCTGGTCATGAGAATAGCCAGGGACAAAAGCCATGAGTACTCTTTAAGTACTCGGAAACTACTATTAACAGGTACTATAGTTCTCGGTTAAAGTGCTAAATCTAAGTTTAACTATAAAGTTAAGTTTGAAACTTAAGCTGAGTTCTGGAGCAAAGAAAGGTAAAGTAAAGTTCTAGAATCACTTAAGTTGGGAAGCTATTATCATAAACACAACCCGGTTGTGGTCAAGTCAAAGTTCATCATTCATTTCAAGTTATTTGGAAAACATCTGACAATGAAACAATATGGCCATTCCAACTGTCCATAACTGCAGACGCGGCTATTCGAATAGTTGACACTCTACAGAGGTGGTACACTTTCATCACAAGATTCGATACATCTGTCAGGGATAACCCTGAATCATCATACTTAGTATGCAGATAATCAAAGATAACCTTCCCTTTACACACCCTAGTATAAGCACCTCTCCTATGAGCATGGCCTCCCAACCATGACCATCAGTCATCTTGGGCACTGCATAGGTGGACATCATTGAGAGTTAGCCTCAGCTCAAACCTCTCCCGCGAGGGAACTAATACTAATGCATATAAATTTCCAGCTAAGCCTTACCCAATTCAGGTAATGTGGTTGTACGGTAAATTTGGAATGGTATCGCATCCGAATCCAACCATCAGTTTTATAAAAGGGTTAAGGCTCATGCCTCAACATTTGCATCATCATCAACCATTGGTGTTTCTCAACACATGTCAAAACATCTCAATAGAATGACTCATCATTCCAAGGTTTTTATAATTCACTTTCACCAAGTGTTCCCATCTAAAGTGACTCAAGTTTTTGATCTACTCTAAACTACTAAGTTAAGAGTGTTCACTAAGGTGGGAAATGGTGGGATCAATCTCATGCCATGGAATGACATCTAAAGTATCTAAATAGGTCAAGTTTTATACTTTTTATGCTACCTTCAAAATAAGTAAAGAACTTTGTGTAAACTAAGGGAGGTGAAACTTGTCAATAAGACTTGAGGTACTAATAGTAAAAAGGGGTGCTCAAAGCATGCTTAAGGCATCTTTGCTAAACCATCTAGTTTGATTCTAGTTTGCTAAGCACTAAACTTGCAAGGGTTAGCTTGCATTGTTAATGGTGGCTTGCAAGTATAACTTGCAAGGGTTAATCTTGGATAGTGCTAGCTTGCCTTGGTTGGTGCAGTGGTTGAAGTTTTCTTCTTCTTCGTCTCTATAGCACTCCTCCTCTTCGTAGACTTGGTCGGTACTATCGTCTATAAGAATACATATGGAGTACAATCACCAAACAATACTTAACTAGGCTAAGTAGCATTCTAAGGAACACATTTGATGATCTATTATCATCACAAGCATCACAAGTTTAATTCAATAGTTTCATTCTTTTTAATTTAGAAAAGTAATTTCTACTCATTGAAAATTTAACTAAGATTTAATATTCACCACTTAAAATATGAGATCATGTGGACACATGTCATCACCACATATTCTAACATGTGTGAATGATATTTAAGGGTTGGATCAATATTACTTTGATTTAAGTTCATTATTTAATGATTTAAAGTGACTAGAAATGCCTATAAAGCATTATTTTTTTACTAGTCCAAAGTCACTACATGTAAACCTTAATATTATTTCATATTTAGATAGATATGATTAAATGTGATTTTTGAGAGTTGGAATCAACTCAAAACCTATTTTAGTTGATTTTATAAAAATGTTGCAAGGTGCAAATGCTTCTGTTTTGTTATTTTTATTAGGAGAGATCTATAACTCTAATTGAATTAAATCCAACGGTCTTGGATAGATCATCTCAATACCTTTCAGACAAAATTGGTTTCATGCAATTTGGATTTATAAAACTCTCTGAATTGAATTTTAAACTAGTGGACAGAAACTAGATTTAACTAAAAAGAAAAAAAATCCAGATTTGAACGGGTGGGCTAACGCAGGAAAGGACTTGGGCCGGCCCAGTGGCGCTTTGCGGCGCGGGGCTCAGCTGACAGGGGGGTCCTGCTTGTCAGTGGGTTTTAACACGAAACCAGTGTGCACCGTGGTAGTAGGATTAGAAGGAATCTACGGTGAGGATCGCTGCCAACCATTTAACAGGTCGTCGGCGAGCTCGAACCCTAGCGGCTCGGTGGCGGTCTGCTGGGGACGTACCAGGGCTCCAGCAGGGTTAGCGAGGCAGGCAAAGGAACTGGTGGTCGACGGCGAGGCGAGGCGCGGTTGCGGCGGAGCTTGGGGTGGTCGCAATCAGCGACGCCCTTCTCCTCCTGCTGCAGCTGCTCCGGCTCCAATTCCGGCGATGCAGAGCTCGCCTTGCTCTAGCTAGAGGTGGGTGAGGTTCAGAGAGGTTCAGAGAGTGGAGTGGTGTGGAGAGAAGAGGCTGAGGAGGCCTCCTTTTATAGGCCCGACGGTGATACCGAGCGGGATGGGCAGGCGATGGTGGCGACAAGGCTACAGCCAGCTAGAGGCATGGCTGAGGGTGGCGATCGAAAGGCGGTCTCCTGGCGGTGCTCTAGGAAGTGAATGCGAGCGTAGGGGCGGTGGTATGTGGTCTGGGGGAGGTGGCGCTCTGAGCGGCAGAAGCGGCAACGTCCATAGCGAGCGGTGGCTGTGGTGCGTTGGGCGGCGAACAGGGGTGTCTGGGGTGTTCCCTAGGTCATGACGGAGCGGTGGGCGCGGGCTGCGGTCGAGCGGCGGCTTGTGCACGCGTGCCGGGTGCGGTGCTCTGGCGCGTGCTCGGCATGGTGTGGTGCCGCTGGGAGCGGGCTTTCCTCGGTGGTCCATGGCTCGGTTCGGCTCGGACAGGGGACAGAGGGTGGCGGTGAGCTCCTGGCTACCTCCTAGACATGGCGAGGAGAGGAGGGTCTCACTGCTGGGTGCATGGTCGGCCACGAGGTGGCTCGGCATGGCATGGCAATGCCACTAGGGGCTAGGGGAGTGGGTTTAAATGGCTTTGCTAGATCATCTAGAGACAAAGGGAGTAAAAAGGGGCCAAATGGGAGACAAGTTTGGCCAGAAAACTATTTAAAATAGTGAAATTTGTTTTGTTTGAAATCTGTCTGCCAAGTGTTTGATGAAATGGCTGCAAGAGAAAAAGTTTTGAATTTTGGTTTCAAAATTTTTGGGTGTTCTCCACTATTGCTAGGTAGTCTCTGGTTGCAAGGGTTTTGAAAGTGGAGCTCAAAAAGATGGTTTTTGAAATAGGGGTGATCTATGCATATGCATTAGATTCAATTTTCAAATGCCAAATAAAATAGTTAACAGATTGTTTTTAGCAGATCAAAAGGTGGGCCTTGGTACCTCATTATGTGTAATAGCAAGGGGTGTAAAGATCCACACATGTTTCTGTTAAGTTTTGAGTACTAGGAATGCCCCAAGTAGGCATGAGAGTTAATTAGGCCAAAATGACCATTCACTTCAAATATTCATTTTGAGTTATTTTTCTTTGGGAAAAGTTTGGGAATGACTTAGATGATGTTTAATTCACCTAAGAAACATTTTAGAAGCAAAGGATCACACAATCATGGCAATTCAATACAACTCCTATTTTAAATGCACACATATATAAATGCTTTTATTTTTTATTTGAAAAAGTTTTTGTTAACCCCAAATTTGATGATTTAGATCTTGATAAGCTTGGATTGAAGTTTTGGGATGTTACAAACCTTCCCCCCTTAAACAAAATCTCGTCCCGAGATTTACAAAGAAAACTAGGAACTAAAGAGATCTAGGAACTCTGTCCTAATGTAATATTCTCGCTTGATGCTCCTAATGCCACTGAATCTTAAGAAACTTGATGCTCCTAGTCCTGGTGGTTCTGTAGGCTTCTTCTAAGATACGAATGGGTACTTCCCGATAGGTCAGGTCATTGTTGATCTCCACAGCTCTGTGATTGATATTCTTGAAAACTTCAGTCTTCTCAGGCACTTCCAAGCATTTGCGAAGTAATGAGATGTGGAACACATTGTGGATGGCTGACATCTCTTCAGGCAGTTCCAGCTGATATGATACTTCTCCTCGATGGTTCAGAATTTTGAAAGGTCCTATATATCTAGGGGCTAGCTTTCCCTTCATACTAAAGCGTTGAGTTCCCTTCAATGGTGAAACCTTGAGATATACAAAATCTCCGACATTGAAAGTCAGGTCTCTCCTTCTCTTGTCAGCATAACTCTTCTGTCTGGATTGAGCGATCTTGAGGTGCTCACGGACTTTGTGAACTTTCTCTTCTGCCTGTCGGAGAATGTCGGGTCCAAAGATCTGACTCTCTCCTACTTGCGACCAATTCAAAGGGGTACGACACTTTCTTCCGTATAGGAACTCAAATGGTGCCATCTGCAAACTAGCTTGATAACTATTGTTATATGAGAATTCTGCGAAAGGCAGGCTGTCTTCCCATTTTGATCCGTATTCCAACTCACAAGATCTAAGCATATCCTCTAGGATCTGGTTGACTCTCTCAGTCTGTCCATCTGTTTGCGGGTGATAAGCGGTACTAAAGTTCAACTTGGTTCCTAATCCTTCTTGGACTTTCTGCCAAAATCTTGAGGTAAACTGGGTTCCTCGATCTGAGACGATGGTCTTGGGGGTTCCATGCAGACTAACAATCCTAGCAATGTACAACTCTGCTAGCTTAGTACTCTGGTAGGTTGTCTTGACAGGTATGAAGTGGGCTACCTTGGACAGTCTATCAACTATGACCCAGATTGAGTCATTTCCCCTACTAGAAGTAGGCAAACCGGTGATAAAGTCCATTCCGACGGAATCCCATTTCCATTCCGGAATCTGCAATGGTTGCAATAGTCCTGCAGGTCTCTGATGCTCTGCTTTGACTCTTTGGCAGATGTCACATTTGGCGATGTAGCTTCCGATCTCTCTCTTCATCTTGTGCCACCATAATCGCTCTTTCAAATCCTGATACATCTTCGTTCCTCCAGGGTGGATAGAATAAAGAGTATCATGAGCTTCCTTCATGATAATTTCCTTCAGCTCCGAATCTGCTGGCACACAGATACGTCCTTTGTACCACAGTACTCCTTCTTCGTCTTCCGTGAATCCAGGTTCCTTTCCTGTACCAATACGACGTTTGATTCTGTCGATACTTTCATTCCCTTTCTGGGCTTCCTTGATTTGGCTAATCAAAGTGGGTTGAAGTTCAATGCTAGCTAAGAATCCTTTGCTAACTAATTCAGTCCTGAACTGCTCCAACTCCTCATACAAACTTGGTTGCTTCTCCTTGATCATGGTGTTAAGCCTACAGGCAATATGCTAAGAGCATCCGCTACCACATTGGCTTTGCCGGGGTGATAGTGAATTTCAAGGTCATAATCCTTAATTAACTCTATCCATCTCCTTTGACTCATATTCAAATCCTTCCGAGTGAAAATATACTTTAAGCTCTTATGATCTAAGTAAATCTCACAGCGATTACCCATCAGATAATGACGCCATGTCTTCAACACTAGAACCACAACTGCTAGCTCAAGATCATGGGTCGGATAGTTCTGCTCATGCTGCTTCAGTTGTCGAGACAGATACGCGATGACCTTGCCTTCTTGCATCAATACACATCCTAGACCAATCTTGGATGCGTCACAATATACATCAAACGGCTTCTTGATGTCTGGCATGATCAAAATTGGGGCTGATATCAATCTCTTCTTCACTCACAGAAGCGGCTTCACACTTGTCTGTCCATTCAAACTTCTTGTCCTTCTTCAACAATTGGGTCATTGGTCGGGCTATGCTCGAGAATCCTTCTACGAACTTGCGATAATATCCAGCTAATCCGTGAAATGAACGTACTTGGGTTTGAGTGGTTGGGGCTTCCCATTCTTCGACATCTTTGATCTTGGCGGGATCAACAGAGGCTCCCCCGGCAGACACAATATGTCCTAGGAATCCTACTTCTTTCAGCCAAAACTCACACTTGCTGAACTTGGCATATAACTGATGCTCTCTCAGGGTTTCTAGGATGATTCTCAAATGTTGCTCATGCTCTTCTTCTGACTTGGAGTAGATAAGGATGTTGTCGATGAACACAACTACAAACTTAACGAGGAAATTCATAAAGATCTTATTCATGAGATTCATGAAATAAGCAGGGGCATTGGTTAATCCAAAAGACATAACCATATACTCGTATAAACCATAGCGAGTAGTAAAGGCGGTTTTCGAAATATCCGTTGCATGAATCTTAAGTTGGTGATACCAGTCCTAAGATCAATCTTTGAGAATACCTGAGCTCCAGTGAACTGATCAAATAGATCCTCTATCTTTGGCAAGGGGTACTTGTTCTTGATGGTGACGTCATTCAACTTTCTATAATCTGTACACAAACGATTGCCTCCATATTTCTTGTCGACAAATAGCACTGGTGATCTCCATGGCGATGCGCTTGGCTGAATCAAGCCTGTTGCTAACATGGCATCCAACTGCTACTTCAGTTCCAGTAACTCTGAGGGGTTCATGCTATAGGGTCTCTGGGCTATAGGTCCTGTTCCGGGGATTAGTTCGATAATGAACTCAATATCCCTATCCGAGGGCATACCTGGCAATTCATCTAGGAATACGTCGGGGTATTCACAGACTACTCTGACTTGGTCTATGGTGGGCAGGGCTACACTCTTGTTGCACTTGAATTGACGGGGTAAGGTTTCAGAGATATGCTCTACTGTTACTCTAGAACTACTGGTCATGGTGATGGCTTTCTTAGCAAAGTCTATCAATCCTTTCTGCCTTGACATCCAGTCCATACCTAGTACTACTTCCAATCATTTGGTTCCAAGTACAATTAGGTTGGCATAAAAATCTATTCCATGTATTCTGATAGGCACAACTTTGCAAATTTTTCTGGCTTTTTTAGTTGAACCGGGGATTTGAACTATCATGACATGCTTCAGGTTGGTTGGGTGAATCTTACTAGTGCATGCAAATTCTTCGGTGACAAATGAATGCGATGCTCCCGAATCAAACAATACTCTTGCTAAAACTGAGTTGACAGAAAACATACCTAGCACTACATCTGGCGCTTCCTGGGCTTCTTCTGCGTTCATGTGGAAGAGACGACCGTTGCGGTTGTGAGGGTTCCCTGGGGCAAATCTCCTTCCTGGTTGAACACGACGCTGCTGCTGAGCTGGGGCATTCACAGGGGCATTGGCAGCAGTCTTCTCGGGACACTCATTGGAGTAGTGACCCTTCACTCCACACTCGAAACAAGTGATCTGGGACTTGTCCTTGACTGCGACAGGCACAACATTGCTGCCAGTTCTGGGTGCAGTGTTGTTGTTGTTATTTCTCTTGGGAGGGGCACGGTTGAAATTGTTGGCATTACCGGAGTTGTGATTGTTCCCTCCGGACTTCACATTGCCTCCGCTACGGTTGGAGTAGCTTGGACGAGAATTTGGGGGTCGGTTGTTTCTTGGTGCATATCCTAGTGAGGGGTTGGGATGGTACTTCTGGTGACTACTGGATCCAGACTACTGCATCATACGACGCTTGCGGTTGTTGTTTGCCTAGTTAATCTTCCCTTCCATCTGAATGGTAGAGTGGACTAGCTCTTCGAGATCCTGAAAACGGATGTTGACGAGGACAGTCTGCATCTCATCATGCAGTCCGTTCAAGAATCTCTCCTTCTTCTTGGCCTCTGTGTTGATCTCATCAGGTGCATATCTGGCAAGTGACAAGAATCTGTCACGGTACTCCACCACAGTCATTCTTCCTTGCTTCAATTCATGGAATTCATCTCTCATCCCGTTGGCGATTTAGACGTGGGTGCGGCTGAACTTGACTTTGAATGCTTCCCATGTCATAACCTGGCCATGGTTCATATTGCGGATGCTATTCCACCAAGATCTGTCATCTCCCGCCAGATAGTGGGTGGCAAAGAGAACTTTCTCATTTTCATCAACTCCTGCAACTTCGAGGTTGTTTTCCATGGTCTATAACCAGTCATCAGCATCTAATGGGTTCTCAGATTGGTTGAAGATTGGGGGATTGGTATTCTGAATTTTTTTGAGTTTGGATCCATGGTGATCCTGATTTCCATGTCCTTGGTTGTTGAGAGCCATTTGGGCGATCTGCTGCAATGTTGCTAGGTTGGCTTGGTGCTCGGCCATGCTTGCTTCACGGTCTGCAATGAGATTCTGCAAGATCTGCAGCATTGGGTCCTGCGACGAGCTGCTCCCTCCTTGGTTTCCACGAGTCATCTGAAGATTGAGATAGATATAGGGGTAAGAGGGAAATTCTAAGGTTCATGGTTTTGGGGTTTGCAAAGCTTAAAACTTTGAGCTAGACTCAGGTTTTTCAACTAACTTCATTTCCATTCATGCAAGCAAGCACCCGATACAACACACACCACAACACACAAAGGAAAGCAGATGGTTTGAAGAACCATTCTGCCAGCTACGAAATAGTGGGACCGATACAACTCATGCTACGACAGTGCTCTAGTGCATCTACTCATCATCGATGAAGTCGGAGTCCTCATCATCAGTGTTGAAGTCCATAGAATCCTCCTCTAGAAAGTCATCATCGTTGCTGAGGTAAGAATCCATGTCTCCCTGGATGTCTTCACCCTCATCTTCTTCTTCCTTGGCGGCAAGCTGAGCTTCCTGCTCCTTGAGTGTCTTCTCGAGGCCGGCCACCTTCTTGCGAAGACGGGCGATGGTGCGATCCTTCTTTGCACGCTGACGGCAAAGAGACTGGCGATCTTGGACGGGCAGTGCGAAAGTCTGGGCCTTCTGGTCGGCGATGGCACGATTCTGGTTGGCTAACTCCTTGGCATTGTCCAGTTCCTGCTGTCGGTCATGTAGCAAGAAGTCAAGGTTCTTCACTTGACGCCTCAACTCTGGGTGACTTGGCATCTCCATCGGCATTCCCATGAAGTCACGTCTTGCATAGTGGGCAAAATGGGTTCCTTGGATCTTGTCGACGCTGAGGGCACATAGACGTGCGAGAGCTTCTTGCATTGCCCTGGCTAATCCATCTAGCCAGTTGTTCTCTCTCACGGAGAACTGAATTCTTCCAGAAGTTGGTGCTTCGATGCTTCCTCTAAGATCTGCGGTGACTAGCCACTGTAGGTCTCCTCCTGGAAGTTCTGGAAGTTGAGCTCCAAGAAATTCCGGATGTGGGCGTCCCAGTAACTCCGACAGTGAATCCATATCCCTCTCGAAGATCAGCTGACCTCCATTTCCTAACTGGTAGAACTTGTTGAACTGAGTCTCCATCTACAAGAATTAAGGATGAGGAAATTAGTGAAGTGGTCAAGTGTGTCAAGTTTTAAGTAGTAATGTAAGAATTTTGAGGAACATGAGTTTTTGAGAAAGAATGAGTTCACAAGGGTAAGAGAGGAAATAGTTTTTCATAAATACTCACTTTGGTTTTGAAGCTAAGTTTTTGGCTTGGACGTCCATTCTAACTAGGGTCTCCTATGGTCAGGATGGCTCTGATACCAACTTGTGAACACCCGGATTTTTAATCCCAGATGCCCGTTATGCCATACCTCGCAATCCCAGGATTACCATTTTTGTGAGACATAACGGATTGGATATCACAGTACATCATCCATTACAAACCATACATAAGGTCTTACACAAATAAGGATCTCATGATCTAGTCTTTAATACAACAAGCAGCGGAAATAAAAGATAAGCGTAGCGGTGGGGTCCATCTTCAAGGGCACAGGCAATGCTGACGAAGGCAGATAGTCCTAGTTATCATAGCCATCCTGATGACCATCCTCTTGATAGTCTCCTTCATAGTCTGGCCATGAAAATAGCCAGGGACAAAAGCAATGAGTACTCTTTAAGTACTCGCAAACTACTATTAACAGGTACTATAGTTCTAGGTTAAAGTGCTAAATCTAAGTTTAACTATAAAGTTAAGTTTGAAACCTAAGTAGAGTTCTGGAGCAAAGAAAGGTAAAGTAAAGTTCTAGAATCACTTAAGTTGGGAAGCTATTATCATAAACACAACCTGGTTGTGGTTAAGTCAAAGTTCATCATTCATTTCAAGTTATTTGGAAAACATCTGACAATGAAACAGTATGGCCATTCCAACTGTCCATAACCGCGGACGCGGCTATTCGAATAGTTGACACTCTGCAGAGGTGGTACACTTTCACCACAAGATTCGATACATCTGTCAGGGATAACCCTGAATCATCATACTTAGTATGCAGATAATCAAACATAACCTTCCCTTTACACACCCTAGTATAAGCACCTCTCCTATGAGCATGGCCTCCCAACCATGACCATCAGTCATCTTGGGCACTGCATAGGTGGACATCATTGAGAGGTAGCCTCACCTCAAACCTCTCCCGTGAGGGAACTAATGCTAATGCATATAAATTTCCAGCTAAGCCTTACACAATTCAGGTAATGCGGTTGTACGGTAAATTTGGAATGGTATCGCATCCGAATCCAACCATCAGTTTTATAAAAGGGTTAAGGCTCATGCCTCAACATTTTCATCATCATCAACCATTGGTGTTTCTCAACACATGTCAAAACATCTCAATAGAATGACTCATCATTCCAAGCTTTTTATAATTCACTTTCACCAAGTGTTCCCATCTAAAGTGACTCAAGTTTTTGATCTACTCTAAATTCCTAAGTTAAGAGTGTTCACTAAGGTGGAAGTGATGGGTTCAATCTCATGCCATAGAATGACATCTAAAGGTTTCTAAGTAGGTCAAGTTTTATACTTTGTATGCTACCTTCAAAACAAGTAAAGAACTTTGTGTAAACTAAGGGAAGTAAAACTTGTCAATAAGACTTGAGGTACTAATAGTTAAAGGGGGTGTGATCAAAACATGCTTAAGGCATCTTTGCTAAACCATCTAGTTTGATTCTAGTTTGCTAAGCACTAAACTTGCAAGGGTTAGCTTTCATTATTAATGGTGGCTTGCAAGTATAACTTGCAAGGGTTAATCTTGGATAGTGCTAGCTTGCCTTGGTTGGTGCAGTGGTTGAAGTTTTCTTCTTCTTCGTCTCGATAGCACTCCTCCTCTTCGTAGACTTGGTCGGTACTATCGTCTATAAGAATACATATGGAGTACACAATCACCAAACAATACTTAACTAGGCTAAGTAGCATTCTAAGGCACACATTTGATGATCTATTATCATCACAAGCATCACAAGTTTAATTCAATAGTTTCATTCTTTTTAATTTAGAAAAGTAATTTCTACTCATTGAAAATTTAACTACGATTTAATATTCACCACTTAAAATATGGGATCATGTGGACACATGTCATCACCGCATATTCTAACATGTGGGAATGAGATTTAAGGGTTGGATCAATATTACTTTGGTTTAAGTTCATTATTTAATGATTTAAAGTGACTAGAAATGCCTATATAGCATTATTTTGGTACTAGTCCAAAGTCACTGCATGTAGACCTTAATATTATTTCATATTTAGATAGATATGATGAAATGTGATTTTTGAGAGTTGGAATCAACTCAAAACCTATCTTAGTTGATTTTATAAAAATGTTGCAAGGTGCAAATGCTTCTGTTTTGTTATTTTTATTAGGAGAGATCTATAACTCTAATTGAATTAAATCCAACGGGCTTGGATAGATCATCTCAATACCTTTCAGACAAAATTAGTTTCATGCAATTTGGATTTATAAAACTCTCTGAATGGAATTTTAAACTAGTGGGCAGAAACTAGATTTAACTAAAAAGAAAAAAAATCCAGATTTGAACGGGTGGGCTAGCGCGGGAAAGAACTTGGGCCGGTCCAGTGGCACTCCACGGCGCGGGGTTCAGCTGACAGGGGGGTCCCGCTTGTCAGTGGGTTTTAACACGCGAAACGGTACGCGCGCTATGGACCGTAGGATTAGAAGGGGAATCTACGGCTGAGGGTCGTCATCGACGACGAACAGGTCGCCAACGAGCTCGAACCCTAGCGGCTCGGTGGGGGTCTGCTGGGGACGTACCAGGGCTCCAGCAAGGTCGGCGAGGCGGGCAAACGAACTGGTAGTCGACGGCGAGGCGATGCGCGGTTGCGGCGGAGCTTGGGGTGGTCGCAATCAGCGGCGCCCTTCTCCTCCTGCGGCTGCTCCGGCTCCAATTCCGGTGATGCAGAGCTCACCTTGCTCCGGCTAGAGGTGGGTGAGGTTCAGAGAGGTGAGGGGAGTGGAGTGGTGTGGAGAGAAGAGGCTAAGGAGGCCTCCTTTTATAGGCCCGACGGTGAGACCGAGCGGGATGGGCAGGCGATGGTGGCGACAAGGCTACGGCCGGCTAGAGGCATGGCTGAGGGTGGCGATCGACAGGCGGTCTCCTGGCGGTGCTCTAGGAAGTGAATGCAAGCGTTGGGGCGGTGGTATGCGGTCTGGGCAAGGTGGCGCTCTGAGCGGCAGAAGCGGCAACGTCCACGGCGAGCGGTGGCTGTGGTGCATTGGGCGGCGAACGGGGGTGTCTGGGGTGTTCCCTGGGTCGTGGCGGAGCGGTAGGCGCGGGCTGCGGTCGAACGGCGGCTTGTGCACCCGTGCCGGGTGCGGTGCTCTGGCGCGTGCTCGACATGGTGCGGTGGTGCTGGACGCGGGCTTTCCTCAGTGGTCCATGGCGAGGCTCGGCTCGGGCAGGGGACAGAGGGTGGCGGTGAGCTCCTGGCTACCTCCTAGACATGGCGAGGGAGAGGGGAGTGGTCTGCTGTAGCGGGTGCATGGTCGGCCGGCGAGGGGTGGCTCGGCATGGCATGGCAATGCCACTAGGGGCTAGGGGAGTGGGTTTAAATGGCTTTGCTAGATCATCTAGAGACAAAGGGAGTAAAAAGGGGCCAAATGGGAGACAAGTTTGGCCAGAACACTATTTAAAATAGTGAAATTTGTTTTGTTTGAAATCTGTCTGCCAAGTGTTTGATGAAATAGCCGCAAGAGAAAAGTTTTGAATTTTGGTTTCAAATTTTTTGGGTGTTCTCCACTATTGCTAGGTAGTCTCTGGTTGCAAGGGTTTGTAAAGTGGAGCTCAAAAAGATGGTTTTTGAAATAGGGGTGATCTATGCATATGCATTAGATTCAATTTTCAAATGCCAAATAAAATAGTTAACATAATGTTTTTAGCAGATCAAAAGGTGGGCCTTGGTACCTCATTATGTGTACTAGCAAGGGGTGTAAAGATCCACACATGTTTCTGTTAAGTTTTGAGTACTAGGAATGCCCCAAGTAGGCATGAGAGTTAATTTGGCCAAAATGACCATTCACTTCAAATATTCATTTTGAGTTATTTTTCTTTGGGAAAAGTTTGGGAATGACTTAGATGATGTTTAATTCACCTAAGAAACATTTTAGAAGCAAAGGATCACACAATCATGGCAATTCAACACAACTCCTATTTTAAATGCACACATATATGGATGCTTTTATTTTTTATTTGAAAAAGTTTTTGTTAACCCCAAATTTGATGATTTAGATCTTGATAAGCTTGGATTGAAGTTTTGGGATGTTACACCCTTGAATATGAGTACCTAAACCACATGCTACTCAACTTAGGTTCCAAATAAGTCCTTGTCATTGTAAGCATGCATGTATCATTGAGAACGCTAACGGGTACCTCTTGTCCAATGATATAGGAGGTTTCCCATATCAAAACAACAAGACAAACAGACAATGAGCATCTCAACAATTCTTTTTATTTAGTATGGCATAGCTTTTTATAGAAGATGCTTCATAGGATGCTCACTATGGGTTGCTGTAAATTTCCACCATGAATGATGCATGGCTTGGGTTAGCGGCCCAAGCATTTCTCTAACACATATATAAACTCCATGAGCTTACAAGTTTCCAACTTATTTCACACCGATAGGCATCCATAACAAAAGAACATGATATCAACTAAATATAAATAAGTGCAATGTTGAAAACGTTCCCCATGAAAACATGGTTGTGCTAACTCCAAACCCATAATTTGACGAGCACATAGCCTCATAAGATAGTCACAATGGTTCAAGTTTATTATGTGTAGGAAAATAAAATATGCCATCAAGTTTGTGAGAGCTTTACTAACTAACTTTCTCAGAGAAAATACAATCATAAGCATTTTAATTTGGAAGCTAAATAAAATAATAAAGCATGAGAAATATACTTGGAATATCAATTATGCTAATAGGTAGGTATGGTGGACACTCTAGAAAAACTTGATTCAAAGGGAGTTGGATAAACAAGTTTTAACTTGTTGGATTTATTTTTGGGTTAGCAAGAGGGAGAAAGTTGATCGTCTACATGCATGCATAAGAGTCCATAGTTCTATCAATCCATGTCAAACAATGTAAACTAATAGCAAGCATCAATACATGAATAAAAGATAGCTTTACATAACTCACTTGCAAATTAATATTCATTCAAAGCATATGAATCATGCAACTATATGTATCCTTTTTGAATAAACTTCAACATCCCTATTCCATGTCTTTTATAGCATCCAACTTAATTTATTTCTACAAAACGTATATATTGATAATGGTCTTATCAACATGAACAAAATGAAAACTAAAAATAAAGGAAGTAAGGTACAAACACTCCAAGTTTATGCGATAGTAATGTGTTGCTCGAAAAATAGAAAGTAGACATGTGCAAACCGAGAGTGTCGTTGGTCCAGTGGGGTGCCATGGGCATCCCCAAGCTTATGGTTTTCACCATCCTTAGATAGCTCTTGGTGCAGCTCCTCTAATTCCTGTGAAAAAACATCAACACAAAAATTTCTCCCATCTTTTTTCTGTGGGGTGACATTAGTAGGCATAAAAGACATAATATTTGCTGCAAGAAATCCTTTAAGAAATGTATATATGAAGTGTCCAGTAGGTATTTTTTTGAAATGGGGAGCGGAGCCCCGACCTCTGCATCAAGCGATGCACACAAACTTTATTTTTATTAGAACCACATTGTTTGGTAAAAGCCATTACAAAGATGATACACACCGGAACCACCAAAACTAAACATTGAGCAAAAACGATAACTGTATCGCCAGCTCCCCAACAAGATCTATCAAACCCCTATCAACCTGTTTCGACCCCCCCATGGTCACCCACACTGTTGCCACTCGCCAAGAGAAGCTAGAGTGCCTTGGCACGGCGTCACGAACTCAAGTGAAGGGAGTCCTAGAACCGCACAACATATCCATGGAGTTGCGCCCACGAACAGACTCCGGATGTCGCTACCTCCAAAATCTTCTGCCAACCTATCGTCAGCATGTAGATCAAAGTGCAGACTCTTGCCACACCAGCCACTGACACCGCCTCGGTGCCAAGCAGCACCACCCCCCGCGTGCTAGGTGCTCCATCCTCCTGCCGCTTCCGTCCAATGCTGCTCCACAAGCGATGCTCCCAGGAGAGAACGCGATACCGACACCGCGGCACCGCCATCACCTGACCTGAAGATCTTAGTGAAGGAAATATGCCCTGAGAGGCAATAATAAAGTTGTTATTATGTATTCCTTATATATGATAGATGTTTATTTTACATGCTAGAATTGTATTGATCGGAAACATCAATACATGTGTGTTCAATAAACAAAAAGGGTTCCTAGTTATGCCTCTCTTAAAGACTAGCTTGTTGATTAACAAGATGATCAAGGTTTCCTGATCATGGACATTGGATGTTGTTAATAACAAGGTCACACCATTGGTGGAATGATGTGATGAACATTCATTCGAAGTATAGCATTATGATCAAGTCATTATGTTTATATTGCTATAACATCATACGAAGTAATCTTTATCCTTAGACCATGAGATCATGTTAATTGCTAACACCGGAAGAGTATCTTGATAACATCAAACGTCACACCGTAACAGGGTGACTATAAAGATGGGTTCAGTACTACGAAGGTGTTATGTTGAGGCTCATGGATAAAGAGTGGAATTTGTCAATCCCGATGACAGATAGATATACTCTGGTCCCTCTCGGTGATATCACATTAAGATAGCTTACAAGCAAGTGATGTGATCACTAGAATGTTATATCACGGGAATGAGAAAAGAGTGCATGTCGGTAACGAGATCAAACTAGGTATGGAGATAGCGATGATCGAATCTCGGACATGTAATATATCGAGAGACAAAGGGATTTAGTTACAAGCGTTAAAGGTTCTCACGATCATAGAAGTCATCGTTGAATGTGTAGGAGTCAGTACGGATCTCCAGGTCCCGCTGCTGATTATTGATCGGAGAAGGGTCTCGATCATGTCTGCATTATTCACGAACCGTAGGGTGACACACTTAAGAGTTACCGGACACCATTTTGGAGCACATATGTTTCAGACGAAAGAATTGCAAAGCGCAGGAATTGTTTCAATAGAAACTGGGGTGAAATTGCAGAAAGTGGTTCTGCATGTGATATTGAAATATTGCAAGGGGCTATATGTGAATGTTTGTTAATTAAAGTAATTAAAAAAATTCTGAATAAATTTAATAAAAGAGTTTTATTAAATGAGAGAGCATTAAACTTGGAGAATTTTAATGCATTTAAAGTGGAGACTTTAAAAGGGAATGTGAAGAGGCATTTTGAATGTGGAGGGGTTACCACCACATGAATGGGGGAGGGTCAACCCCATGCTTGACCATGGAGAGGAGGGGCACCCCCCTCCTCCTATAAAAGGCCACCCATTCCCTCCTTCATCCTCACACCTCCTTGTGAAGGATCTTTCTCCCCCTCTAGAATTATTCCCCCATGGTCTCGGATTAGCGAGATACATGTTCCCGGTGGCATTTCATCTGGAAGGAGTTGCTGCTTCCGCTGGATCGCTAGAGCGAGGAGGTGGAGGTTGTCCGGTGGCTTGAACGTGCATGCGAGTATGGATGCGTTGCTGAGTTGCGGCGCTCGGACTTCCTCACGATCTTGAGATCGGCAAGTGTACGACTACATCAACCACGAGTTCCTACTCGTTAACAAAACTCGTTGTCTTCGAGGGTAAGTTCTCGTGAGATGTATATCCACCTGTTGCTTTGTACCTAGTAGATAGATCTTGGCGTATAGTTCACACCATAGGAAATTTTTTGTTTTCTATGCCGTGGACCCAACACTTAGGGTTTAGCACGATTGAGGTCGACACAAGGTGCATGGCGATGCCTTCATCAAGGTAACGACATGGTAACGCCGCCATCGCCTGCCAATGGCTTGGTTTTCACCGACACCTATGTGTCCTTGCCTTGCTGCTAGGACTGGAAGACAGATCGCGAGATCTGCCAAACCAGCCGCAGGCAGACCACCTTCGACGAAGAAGATGACCACCTCCACCCAATCCAGGGCCTCCGTCGATCCCTACAGCCGGTGAGAACTCCAAAAGCTATGCCCTCAAGAGGGGAAAAATGTACAGGACACTACCATCGCTCGATCCCTCGGGATCTGAGTTTCCCTCGGAGATTTCTTGGCTAGAGGGACGAGGGGTGATACGTTCATAACGTATCTATAATTTTTGATGGTTTTATGCTAATAATATGCTTTTGACACTCCTTTTTGTATAAAGTTTATGATTTATTTAGACTAACCTACTAATAGTTGCAAAAGTGCATAATGTTCTTGTTTTACACTTTGATGTGTAGGAATTACCAAGAATACAAGTGGAAACCTTGTTGGAGTCAAATTGGGATTTTTCCAGAAATCTGTCTCAGAACTCTTTTTGAAGATAGTCACGTTTCAGGTCGAATATGGCGTCAACTGGAAAACTCTTCAACTACAAAGTTGTTAAAAATTTCGCGACAAACGTTCTTGACATAAAATTTAGCTGATTCCGAGTCCGTACGGACCTTTTAGGCCCTATTTACTACAGCCCAAGATGGAGTGACGGGAATCCGAGAAGCTATATCAAGGGAGGAAACCTAATTCACCTAGGGCATCTCCACCCACGAATTTGCAGCCACCAAAGCCACATTTTTTCCTCCCCATGGATCCCATCTCCATGGGAGAGGGCTCCCAAGAAGCCATGAAGTAAGGGGGCTAAGGGCGGTGCTCCCCCATGATACCGGCGGCGGGGAAGGAGTCCCGCGCGCCGCCGCCGGCGCCGCCGCTGCTCTCTTCACCATCTTCACCATCTTCAACGCCATCTCCATCACCTAATCCTTCTAGTATGCAGTGGTTCATCCTCCCACACACCTTTGTACCGTCCTATGTAAACATGATATTTGATGCTATAAGTTCTAATCCTATGATTCATGTCATGTTTGTGTAGTTTCTTTGTTCTTAGATTGAATGGTTGAACGTCTTTGGTTCATTAGAGTTGTATGTTGATATGGTATAGTCCTTTGCTTTCCATTATATTTGTGTGAGAATGGATTAAACATCATAGGGTTTGTAGTATGTGTAATAGGAAGGGGGCAAGTTCTGCCGGAGTGACAGAAACCTGAGGACGCGAACCGGAACGTTGCACGTATGGGAGTAAGAGGACCATTAAACTTAAGTATATGGTTGGGGAAACCTTAATGCATTGATTAGTACTTACGGATGTTTGCTAACAATCCAATCATATAGTACATGTAATTCCAAGTAGTGAAGCACATGTATATTTAGCCTCTCGCACATAGAAAACTGCATCGAAGACAATGAACCCGATATATTCGCTATTTAAACTTGGACAAAGCCACCACAAGTACCACCACTATTCTATACTCATGGTTCAGTTAGTTTAGTGTATTTTATTGCTGTAGCAACTAGCTTTACTTTCTTGATATTTATTATAATGCAAAGCTATCTCTATTACTTGTATTGTTGCTCTAG
The DNA here is from genome assembly GCA_023614405.1 of Avena insularis. Taxonomy (NCBI): domain Eukaryota; kingdom Viridiplantae; phylum Streptophyta; class Magnoliopsida; order Poales; family Poaceae; genus Avena; species Avena insularis. The sequence continues at coordinate 407,502,085 of CM042696.1, forward strand.
TTTTATTTCCTATATAATGCAAACATTTAGTGTGCGTAGAGTTGTATCAGTGGTTGATAGAACTTGGGAGAATATTTATCCTACCTTTAGCTCCTCATTGGGTTCAACACTCTTACTTATCGAAAAAGCTACACACGATCCCCTATACTTGTGGGTTATCAATACCTTTTCTGGCGCCGTTGCTAGGGAGCAATAGCGTGTGGGTGAATATTCTTGTGTGCACTTGTTTGCTTTATCTCTAAGTAGGTTTTACTTTCAGTTTTAAGTTGTTCTATATCTTAGTATAGATAGGGAATGCGAATTATAAAAAAAATACCTAAAAACATTTTCAAAAAGGAAAGTGATTGGAAAGATAAGTAATGGTTAAGTGGGGGTCGACCTTGAACACTTGTGTTCATGCCTATGAAACCAAAAAAATCTTTCCATAGAAGCTTTTCAGTTAAAAACTTGTAGGAATGCATGAATCCTTGAAAAAGAAACATATTTCTGGTATTGATCTTAATGCTTATTCATTCGAAAATACTTGAATCTTGCTCATATGCCTAACTTAAAGGCGTTAAAGAAAAGTACTTAGTGGGAGATAACCCAAAAGTTTTAGTTGAGTCCTGGAAGTTATTGCTTCAGTAATAACCTCTTCTTATCCTTTTTATTTGCTTTTTGTGCCAAGAGTAACCTCTAACGAGAGAAGTAATGCTTGGGAAAGTTGCTGTCCCAAAACAGATTTTTGTGCTTGCCTGTAAAAATTCGTGTAAAATCTCTGTACGTCGGTTTGAGCTGTAATGTTTTGTGCTTCTGCCCCAGGTTGTTATCCAACTTTCGTTAGTTCAACACGTTTTGATTTGAGCAACAAAAGGTCTTCGAAAAAATTGGTTTCTATCTGCTGGTCTGTTTTGACAGATTTCTGCCATTATTTGCATTTGCTTCTTGTTGATTCCTTCTTGGATTCTTTTTGGGGAATTGAGCTTTTTAAGGGAAGTGCTACAGTAGCTTGTGTTTTAATGGAAGTTTTATTAGTGTTGAAACTTAACCCAAAGACTTATTATCTTGAGTACACTAATGTTGCTAATGAAGATTATGTGAAGTTTTGTATGAAGGAAAAATTTCAGGTGTTAAGGAAAGAATGATGTAGTGAGATGAAGAATGGACTAAAGCTCAAGTTTGGGGATGCCACCCCGTGTCACCCCAAGAAATATCCAAGAAGTACAAGCGTCAAAGCTTGGGGATACCCAAGGCATCCCCTTCTTCATCAATAAAAATCTCAGGTTCTTCCAAACACTTCATTTTTATTGTTTCATGCACAGTTGTGTTCTTCTTGGAGCGTCTTCGTTTTCGTTTTTGATTTTCGTTTGCTTGGTTTTCTTAGTTTCCTTGAATAAATTGGTTGGACCCCCTCTTTCATACATTAGTTTTCAAATAAGTGTGGTTTGGATTGGAAAAGAGTAGGAAAAGTTCATGCTTAAGTGGTAAAAGGAGCTCATTTTTTATGGTGGCCTATGCTTTGTCATGTCATGCTTGATATTGTTTTGGCTTTATGCTTATTGATTTTTGCTGTAGCATGACATGTTATAAACAATTGATATTGCTTAATGTGCCTTGAAAGAATCATGCGTTGTTTTAGCATATTAAAGCATAGTATTGTGGTATTCTCCTTTGATGCTTTATTTGGGTTGACTTGGCGCATGCTCACACCATGTTATGACTATCCCAAGTCACCATAGCCTTTATGATCCTTTAGTTTTCGACTTGTAATATCACTTTATGCTTTAATTAATGATGTTTTGTCGCTTTGCATGATTATGGCCATTATTGCTCTTTTAGTTGGTCACTCCCAGTCTTTTGCTAGCCTCCATAACCAAGTACGAGTTCCACTCATGCATCCAACTCCAAATAAAACCAAGTTATCCCAAAGAGTCCACCATACCTATCTATTAGCATTTTCTATTCCAAGTATATTCATGCTTTTATCTACCTTCCGAATTAAACTTGTTATGATAAAACTAGTGATTAAAGCTCTCACGAACTTGATGGCACAATTTACTTTTCTTGCCCCTAATAAACTTGAACCTTGTGTCATCTATGTTATATATGCTTGCACTTATATGTTGGGGATTAGCAGAACCATGCTGTCATGGGGAACGCTTTCAACATTGCACTTGTACATTGTACCTAGTTGATATCATGCTCTTTTGTCTATGGATGTCGTCGGTGTGAAATGAAAGGGGAGCTTGTAAGTCCATGGAGTTATGTATGTGTGTTAGAGAAACGCCTGGGCCGCCGGTCTAATCCATGCCTAATCATGGTGGAAACCTGCAGCGTAACCATAATGAGCAATCTATGAAGCATTCTTCTTATAAAAAAAGAGATAGAGATTGAGAAAAAAAGAGATGAGAAAAGAGGAAAGAGAGAAAAAGCACAATTTTCCCATGGTAAATAAGAAGATTGCTGAGATGATTATTGTCTGCTTGCCTTGTAATTTTGATATGGGGATTCTTCCATATCATCGGGCAAGGGGTACCCCATTGGCGGTTCTCTATGATACACATGTACTTACTATGACAAGAACTTACCGGTAACTAAACTTGAGTAGCATGAGGAGCGGCCCTCGTATTCAAGGGACATGAGATTTCCAACTTATACTTTGTCAAGCATATACTCCATAGTTTGTTCACTTTAACCTTAATTACTTCAAGATGCTTATGATAGGGGCAATTAGAGCTGAAAGCTAATAAGTACCATAATTTTTGGAAGCTCTTTATGAGACTTGAATCCCTGCTTTCTTCTATGAAGGCCTTTTTTCCCCTTTTATATTGAGTCTCCACCTTTTATCTTTATGCACCAATTAAGAGAGCATAGTTGTCATTCTTAGTTATATGTGCATTGTCCCAAGACTTGTTGATTTATGCATAACTTTGATATTGCTTGTTCCTAAACTATTTGTATCTAGTCACCCTTATGAACTTTAAAGGTGTCCTATGCATTTATATTTTGCTACTCTATGAGGGACAAGCTGAATACCATTCTCATTATGCTTTTTTATGTGAAACAAACAAATGTCTTGCAAAGCATTTTTATTCATGAATCTTTTGTTTGTGCCTTTTCATGTTACAACATAGTTGCTATGTCTTATTGTTAGAACTTTATCTTTCATGATTCATGTTTAGCTATCAATACTTTTATAATAATGATGATCAAGATTGTGTTGTCTGCATGTCACCTCAAAAATTATATTGTTTTGATCGTTTACCTACTCGAGGACGATCAGGAACTAAGCTTGGGGATGTTGATATGTTCATAACGTATCTATAATTTTTGATGGTTTTATGCTAATAACATGATTTTGACACTCCTTTTTGTACAAAGTTTATGATTTATTTGGACTAACCTACTAATAGTTGCAAAAGTGCACAATGTTCTTGTTTTACACTTTGATCTGTAGGAATTACCAAGAATACAAGTGAAAACCTTGTTGGAATCAAATTGGGATTTTTCCAAAAATCTGTCTCAGAACTCTTTTTTAAGATGGTCACGTTTTAGATCGAAGATGGCGTCAAACAGAAAAATTTGCAACTACAAAGTTGTTGGAAATTTCGTGACAAACGTTCTGGACATAAAATTTAGCTGATTCCGAGTCCGGATGGGCCTTTTAGGCCCGATTTACTGCAGACCAAGATGGGGTGACGGGAATCCGAGAAGCTATATAAAGGGAGGAAACCTAATTCGCCTAGGGCATCTCCACCCACAAATTTGCAGCCACCAAAGCCACATTTTTGCGCGGTGCTCCCCCATGATACCGACAGCGGGGAAGGAGTCCCCCACGCCGCCGCCCTCTTCACCATCTTCACCACCATCTCCATCACCTAATCCTCCTAGTATGCAGTGGTTCATCCTCCCACACACCTCTGTACCGTCCTATGTAAACATGGTATTTGATGCTATAAGTTCTAATCCTATGATCTATGTCATGTTTGTGTAGTTTCTTTATTGATGGTTATGTTAGTTTAGTGTATTTTATTGCTGCAGCAACTAGCTTTACTTTCTTGTTATTTATTATAATACAAAGCTATCTCTATTACTCGTATTGTTGCTCTAGTTTTATTTCCTAGATAATGCAAACGTTTAGTGTGCGTAGAGTTGTATCAGTGGTTGATAGAACTTGAGAGAATATTTATCCTACCTCTAGCTTCTCATTGGGTTCGACACTCTTACTTATCAAAACGGCTACACATGATCCCCTATACTTGTGGGTTATCAAGGGGCACCAGCCGCCACACGCCAGAGATGCCACGTCGCTGAGGTGCCTGATGCGAACCCCATCCACAACGAATATTGGCTTCCCGCGCCACCAATCTAAAAGCTATTTACAAAAGGTTTATAAAATAAAATAAATAAAAACTATTTTTTTGTACCGGGGGAGGCAGCCCAGCCCGTAGGCCAGGCCACCTACTACCCCGGCAGATCTGGCCCAACCTAGCTAAACCCTAACCCTAAAACACTCACACACACCATACCTAATCCCACCACCCCGCCGCCAGGTGACCCACACCACAACTCACACACACTCGCCTCACCACTCACCGACACACCCCGTTTGGTCACAACACAACATGTTACTCTCTCACACACACACCACGACACGCTTGGACACACGCCCTGCGACACACGCAACATGCACCGACGCGGCGCACGCAGCTCCACCGCTATGCACGCGACGCGTTCCCAGCGCACGCACGCTACCCTACCCGTCCTGCACGCGGTCCACCCCTTGTCGCACGTCCCAGGCCACAAACCCCCATTCGTGATCCCCGTCCTGAGCCGCATCTTCCTCCTCTCGATCGGCGCCTCCTCCCTCTACTACATAGCGTCGCCGCCTCTCCAACCGAGCCGCCCCACAGCTCTGCGTCGCCCTCCGCGCGTCCTCGCGCGTCCCTGGCCCTGTGAGCGCGTGCCCCACAACCTCTCCTTCCTCCCGCAGCCACGCGACACCGTGGGCCCGCATCGGTGCTTCCTCGGCTGCACCACCTAGCAACCTCGCCGTCGTCGAGCCCGCTACCCTGCACACTACCTTTACCGTGCGTTGCCCCCGTGCCAGGCACCGCCGCTCCTCGACCGCCTTCTGCTGCACGCCTCTGCAAACCATCTCCGACCGCCACCGTCGCCCTCTCCCACGGCCGCATCTCCCTACAAAGCCTCTACTCCGACCCGCACTCGGTGGCCACCGTGGACGTCATCTCCGGCACCCGGAGCTCCACCAAGCCCTACCTCCTCGTTTGTAACATCCCAAAACTTTAATCCAAGGCTATTAAGATCCAAGTCATCAAAATTAGGGTTAACAAAAACTTTTCCAAGTAAAATTATTAAAGCATTCATATGTGTGTGCATTTAAATAGGAGTTGTTTTGAATTGCCATGATTAAGTGATCCATTGCTTGTAAAATGATCCTTAGGTGAAATAAACATCATCTAGATCATTCCCAAACAAATCCCAAAGAAAAACAAATCAAAACGATGGTCAAGTGATGACATGGGAAGCCTTCAAGATCAAGTTCAGCCGCACCCACGTGCCGTAGGGCTTAGTCACCAGAATGAGGGATGAATTCAGAGAGTTGAAGCAAGGCAGAATGACTGTGGTAGAGTACCATGACAGATTCCTGTCACTTGCCAGATATGCACCTGATGAGATCAACACGGAATCCAAGAAGAAGGAGAGATTCCTGAATGGACTGCATGATGAGATGCAGACTGTCCTCGTCAACATCCGCTTCGAGGATCTCGAAGAGCTAGTCGACTCTGCCATTCAGATGGAAGGGAAGATTAACCAGGCAAACAACAACCGCAAACGTCGTATGATGCAACAAACTAGATCCAGCAGTCACCAGAAGTACCGTCCCAACCCCTCACCAGGATATGCACCAAGGAACAACCGACCCCCAATGTCTTGCCCCAGCTACCCCAACCATAGCAGAGGCAATGTGAAGTCCGGTGGAAACAACAATCACCCCGGCAACACCAGCAATTTCAACCATGCCCCTCCCAAGAGCAACAACAACAACAACACTGCAACCAGGACTAGAAGCAATGCTGTGCCAATCGCAGCAAAGGACAAGTCCCAGATCACCTGTTTCGAGTGTGGAGTAAAGGGCCACTATTCCAATGAGTGTCCCAAGAAGATTGCCACCACTGCCAATGTGAATGCCCCAGCTCAACAGCAACGTCGTGTTCAACCAGGAAGAAGATTTGCCCCCAGGAACCCTCACAACCGCAACAGCCGTCTCTTCCACATGAACGCCGAAGAAGCCCAAGAAGCGCCAGATGTAGTGCTGGGTATGTTTTCTATCAACTCAGTTTTAGCAAGGGTATTGTTTGATTATGGAGCATCGCATTCATTTGTCACCGAAGAATTTTCATGCACTAGTAAGATTCACCCAACCAACTTGAAGCATGTCATGATAGTTCAAATCCCGGGATCAACTACAAAAGCTAGAAAAATTTGCAAAGATGTGCCTATCAGAATACATGGGATAGATTTTTATGCCAACCTAATAGTACTTGGAACCAAAGGATTGGAAGTAGTACTAGGTATGGACTGGATGTCAAGGCATAAAGGAATGATAGACTATGCTAAGAAAGCCATCACCATGACCAGTAGCTCTGGAGTAATAGTAGAGCATATATCTAAAATCTTACCCCGTCAATTCAAGTGCAACAAGAGTCTAGCCCTGCCCACCATAGACCAAGTCAGAGTAGTCTGTGAATACCCCGACGTATTCCCAGATGAATTGCCAGGTATGCCCCTGGATAGGGATATTGAGTTCATTATCGAACTAATCCCTGGAACCGGACCCATAGCCCAGAGACCCTATAGCATGAACCCCTCAGAGTTAGTGGAACTGAAGAAGCAGTTGGATGCCATGTTGGCAACATGATTGTTTCAACCAAGCGCATCGCCATGGAGATCACCAGTGTTATTCCTCGACAAGAAAGATGGAGGCAACCGTCTGTGCACAGATTACAGGAAACTGAATGACATCACCATCAAGAACAAGTACCCCTTGGCAAAAATAGAGGATCTATTTGATCAATTGACTGGAGCCCAGGTATTCTCAAAGATTGATCTTAGGACTGGTTATCACCAACTTAAGATTCGCGCAACGGATATTCCAAAGACCGCCTTCACTACTCGTTATGGTTTGTACGAGTATACAGTTATGTCTTTTGGATTAACCAATGCCCCTGCTTATTTCATGAATCTCATGAATAAGATCTTTATGAATTTCCTAGATAAGTTTGTAGTTGTGTTCATCTACGATATCCTTATCTATTCCAAGTCACAAGAAGAGCATGAGCAGCATCTAAGAATCATCCTAGAAACCCTGAGAGAGCATCGGTTATATGCCAAGTTCAGCAAGTGTGAGTTTTGGCTGAAAGAAGTAGGATTCCTAGGGCATATTGTGTCTGCCAGAGGAGTCTCCGTTGATCCCACCAAGATCAAAGAAGTCGAAGCATGGGAAGCCCCAACCACTCAAACCCAAGTCCGTGCATTTCTCGGATTAGCGGGATACTACCGCAAGTTCGTCGAAGGATTTTCAAGCATCACCAGACCCATGACCCAATTGTTGAAGAAGGACAAGAAATTTGAATGGACTGACAAATGCGAAGCCAGTTTCCAAGAGCTGAAGAAGAGATTGATATCAGCCCCAATATTGATCATGCTAGACATCAAGAAGCCGTTTGATGTATATTGTGATGCATCCAAGATTGGCCTAGGATGTGTATTGATGCAAGAAGGCAAAGTCATCGCTTATCTGTCTCGACAACTGAAGCAACATGAGCAGAACTATCCGACCCATGATCTAGAGTTAGCAGCCGTAGTTTTGGCATTAAAGACTTGGCGTCATTATCTGATGGGTAATCGCTGTGAGATTTACTCAGATCACAAGAGCTTGAAGTATATTTTCACTTAGAAGGAGCTGAATATGAGGCAAAGGAGATGGATAGAGTTAATCAAGGATTATGACCTTGACATTCACTATCACCCCGGCAAAGCCAATGTGGTAGCGGATGCTCTTAGAAGATTGCCTTGCAGGCTAAACACCATGATCAAAGAGAAGCAGCCCAGTTTGTATGAGGAGTTGGAGTAGTTTAGAACTGAGCTGATTAGCAAAGGATTCTTAGCTAGCATTGAACTTCAACCCACATTAATCAGCCAAATCAAGGAAGCCTAGAAGGGAAATGAAAGTATCAATGGAATCAAACATCGTATTGGTACAGGAAAGGTATCTGGATTCACCGAAGACGAAGAAGGAGTTCTGTGGTATAAAGGACGTATATGTGTGCCAGCAGATTCGGATCTGAAGCAAGTTATCATGCAGGAAGCTCATGATACTCTTTATTCTATCCACCTCGGAGGAACGAAGATGTATCAAGATTTGAAAGAGCAATTTTGGTGGCACAAGATGAAGAGAGAAATCGGAAGCTACATCGCCAAGTGTGACATCTGTCAAAGAGTCAAAGCAGAGCATCAGAGACCCGCAGGACTGTTGCAACCATTGCAGATTCTAGAATGGAAATGGGATTCCGTCGGAATGGACTTTATAACCGGATTGCCTACTTCTAGTAGGGGAAATGACTCAATCTGGGTTATCGTTGATAAACTGTCCAAGGTAGCTCACTTTATAACTGTCAAGACTACCTACCAGAGTGCGAAGCTAGCAGAGCTGTACATTGCTAGGATTGTTAGTCTGCATGGAACCCCCAAGACCATAGTATCAGATCGAGGAACCCTGTTTACCTCGAGATTTTGGCAGAAACTCCAGGAAGGATTGGGAACCAAGTTGAATTTCAGCACCGCTTATCACCCGCAAACGGATGGACAGACTGAGAGAGTCAACCAGATCCTAGAAGATATGTTAAGAGCTTGTGTGTTAGAGTATGGATCAAAATGGGAAGACTGCCTTCCTTTCGCAGAATTCTCATATAACAACAATTATCAAGCTAGTTTGCAGATGACACCATTTGAGTTCCTATACGGAAGAAAGTGCCGCACCCCTTTGAACTGGTTGCAAGTAGGAGAGAGTTAGATCTTTGGACCAGACATTCTCCGAGAAGCTGAAGAGAAGGTTCACAAAGTCCGTGAGCACCTCAAGACCGCCCAATCCAGACATAAGAGTTATGCTGACAAGAGAAGGAGAGACCTAACTTTCAATGTCGGAGATTTTGTGTATCTCAAGGTTTCACCATTGAAGGGAACCCAACGCTTTAGTCTGAAAGGAAAGGTATCCCCCAGATATATCGGGCCCTTCAAGATTCTGAACCGTCGAGGAGAAGTATCGTATCAACTGGAACTACCAGAGGAGATGTCAGCCATCCATAATGTGTTCCATATCTCGTTACTTCGCAAATGCCTAGAAGTGCCAGAGAAGACTGAAGTTTTCAAGAACATCGATCACCGAGCTGTTGAGATCAACAATGACCTGACGTATCGTGAAGTGCCCATCCGTATCTTGGAAGGAGCTTACAGAACCACCAGAACCAGGAGTATCAAGTTTCTCAAGATTCAATGGAGCAACCATACCGAAGAGGAAGCCACTTAGGAGCGAGAAGATTACATTAGGACAGAGTTCCTAGATCTCTTTAGTTCCTAGTTTTCTTTTGTAAATCTCGGGACGAGATTTTTGCTTAAGGGGGGAAGGTTTGTAACATCCCAAAACTTTAATCCAAGGCTATTAAGATCCAAGTCATCAAAATTAGGGTTAACAAAAACTTTTCCAAGTAAAATTATTAAAGCATTCATATGTGTGTGCATTTAAATAGGAGTTGTTTTGAATTGCCATGATTAAGTGATCTATTGCTTGTAAAATGATCCTTAGGTGAAATAAACATCATCTAGATCATTCCCAAACAAATCCCAAAGAAAAACAAATCAAAACGAATAAAATAAAGAAATGGTCATTTGTGCCATTTTAACTACCATGCCTACTTTGGCTATTCCTAGGGCTCAATTCTTAATAGAGATAAATATGGATCTTTTCACCCCTTGCTAGTACATGTAATGATGTACCAAGGCCCACTTTGTGATCTGCCAAAAACTTGCAAACACTAATTTTAAATGGCAATTGAACATTGAATGTAGTTCATATGGGAAGATCCCACTTATTCAAAAACCACTCAAAGGAGATCCATTTTTAAATCCCAAGCAACCATAGAGGCTTAAGCATGTGTATAGCAAACCCACCAAAATTCATCCAAAAATTCCAAACTGAGTTCATGCGGCCATTGTGTCGAACACCTGGCAGGCATGAATCACACTCTAATTCTAGCTCACTATTTCTACAGGGATTTGCCATCCATTTGACCTCAATTTACTCCCTCTGTCCCTCCTAGCTCTAACCAAAGCCTAATCATCCCATCCCCTTGTCCCTAGCAGCAGTACCATGCCACCCCGAGGACATGCTCGCCGGCCAACCTTGCCAATACAGCAGCAGACCGCCAACCCCTCTCCGCCGCTCCAGGAAGCACAGCGTGACCTCACCGCCGCCCACGGTGCACCCCACGGCTACTGCCAGCCACTGGACCACTCCCCAGCCTTGCCGCCCATTCTTTCTACAAGCTCGCCAGAGCGTGTTAGCCGCCAGGATGCCACCGACCGCCCCTAGACCTAATCCTGTGCACGTCGCTCCGCCTTGACCCCAGCATCCCGCCAGACATGGCCGTGCGCTGCCGCGCGACCCACAGTCGCCGTGCGCCGCGTCGAGCACCTCCTCTGTCTCTCAGAGCGCGGGAAGCTCCGGACCAAACGCCACCGCCCCTAGCCACGCATTTAAGCCGTAGAGCACCACCAGGAGGCAGGCCACCGTCCCCTACCTCAAGCCACGCCGCTAGCACGCTGTGCAGCCCTCGCCGGAGTCGCCAGCCCATCCCTTTCGGTCGCCTCGTCGAGCTATAAATAGAGGCCACCCCAGCACAAAATCCTCACACCATTCCACTCCCCTCTCCTCACTGATCCTTCCCCAACTCTAGCCAGAGCCGCTCGAGCCTTGGTTCGCCGGAATTTCGCCGGAGGAGCCCGCTGTAGAGGAGGAGAAGGCGCCGTCGATTTTGTCCACCCTAGGAGCTACCGCGACCACCCCTGAGTCTGCCGTCGATAGCACGTTCGATCGCCCCCATCGCCGCAGTAGCTGGAGCCCTGGTATGCCCCCTGAGCACCCCCACCGAGTCGCTAGGGTTAGACCTCACCGGCGACCTGTCCGTCATCGATGACAAGCCACAGCCGTAGATCCCCCTTCTAATCTAACGACCCACATCACCCCGTACCGCTTCGCGTGTAAAGAGCCGCTGACCGGTGGACCCCCTGTCAGCTGTTCTCTGTGCCACGGAACGCCACTAGGCCGGCCCGTTTTCTTTCCCGCGTGACCCATTTAATTCACACTTAGATTTTTCTATTTAGTTTTGAACTTAGTTCTGTCCCCTAGTTTGAAAATCAATTCTGATAGATTTACAAATCCAAATGGAGTGATTCAAATTGTGTTAGAAAGCTACTGAAAAGATCTATCCAAGCCCGTTGGATTTAATTCATTTAGAGTTAGAGATCTCTCCTAGTAAAAATAATAAGATAGAAGCTTTTGCCCATTCAAACATTTTTATAAAATCAACCACAATAGCTTTTGAGTTGATTCCAACTCTCAAAAATCACATTTAACCATACCTATCTGAATATGTAATGATATTAAGATTTACATGCAGTGAATTTGGACTAGTACCAAAATAATGCTATATAGGCATTTCTAGTCACTTTCAATCATTAAATAATAAACTTAAACTTAAGTAAATGTGATCCAACCTTTAAATCACATTCCCACATGTTAGAATATGTGGTGATGATATGTGTCCACATGATCCCATATTTTAAGTGGAGAATATTAAATCTTAGTTATTTTTCAATGAGTAGAAATTACTTTTATTAAATAAAAAGAAGGAAGCTAGTAATAAAACTTGTGATGCTTGTGATGATAATAGATCATCAAATGTGTGCCTTAGAATGTTAAGTATCCTAGTTAAGTATTGCTTGATTGTGTACTCCGTATGTATTTATAGACGATAGTACCGACCAAGCTTTCGAGGAGGAGGAGTGCTATCAAGAGGAGGAAGAAAACTTCAACCACTGCACCAACCAAGGCAAGACACCATTAACAATGCAAGCTGACCCTTGCAATCTAGATAACTCAAGCAAAGACATTAGAAATGCTTTGGTTATACCACTTTGACTATTGCTTACCCCAAGTATTATTTCCAAGCTCTACTTCCTTTACTTTACCAAAGTCCTTTACTGGTTTTGAAGGTAGCATAAAGAGTATAAAACTTGACCTATTTAGATAACTTTATATGTCATTCTATGGCATGAGATGGATCCCATCTTTCCACCTTAGTGAACATTCTTAACTTAGTAATTTAGAGTTAGATAAAAACTTGAGTCACTTTAGATGGGAACACTTGGTGAAAATGAATTATGAAAACCTTGGAATGATGAGTCATTCTATTGAGATGTTTTGATATGTGTTGAGAAACACAAATGGTTTATGATGATGAAAATGTTGAGGCATGAGCCTTAACCCTTTTACAAAAACTGATGGTTGGATTCGGATGCGATACCATTCCAATATTACCGTACAACCACAATACATGAATTGGGTAAGGCTTAGCCGGAAGTTTATATGCATTAGTATTAGTTCCCTCACGGGAGAGGTTTGAGCTGAGGCTACCTCTCAATGTTGTCCACCTATGCAGTGCCCAAGATGACAGATGGTCATGGTTGGGAGGCCATGCTCACAGGAGAGGTGCTTATACTAGGGTGTGTAAAGGAAAGGTTATGTTTGATTATCTGCATACTAAGTATGATGATTCAGGGTTATCCCTGACAGATGTATCGAATCTTGTGGTGAAAGTGTACCACCTCTGTAGAGTGTCAAACTATTCGAATAGCCGTGTCCGCGGTTATGGATAGTTGGAGTGGCCATACTGTTTAGTTGTCAGATGATTTCAAACTAACTTATGAAATAAATGATGAATCTTGACTTAACCACAACAGAGTTGTGACTATGACACTAGCTTCCCAACTTAAGTGATTCTAGAACTTTATTTTATCTTTCTTTGTTTCTAAACTCAGCTTAGGTTTCAAACTTAACTTCATAGTTAAACTTAGAGTTAGCATTTTACACTAGAACCATCTTACTTGTTAGTGGTAGTTTGCGAGTACTTAAAGAGTACTCATGGCTTTTGTCCCTGGCTATTCCTATGGCCAGACTATGAAGGAGACTACCAAGATGATGGCCAGCAGGACGGCTATGATAACTAGGACTATCTGCCTTCGTCAGCATTGCCTGTGCCCCTAAAGATGGACCCCACCGCTACGCTTATTATTTATTCTGCTACTTGTTGTATTAAGACTGGATCATGAGATCCTTATTTGTGTAAGACCTTATTTATGGTTTGTTATGGATGATGTACTGTGATATCCAATCTGTTATGTCTCAAAAATGGTAATCCTGGGATTATGATGTATGACATAACAGGCATCTGGGATTAAAAATCCGAGTGTTGACATCGTTCCTCTTGGTGCCTCCTCTCTACTCGCGTCACCGACAGTCTTCCTGTGAGCACACTGCGGTGGAGTGTGCTCCTATCATGTTTTTGGTATCGTGGCGGGGAGACCTGTAACACCCCGTCCACTAGGCCCCGGGGGTATCACTCCTGGCAGTTTAATAGGATATCTAGACTAGCCCCACAGACCAACACTAGTCTTTTCTGCACACTTTGTCCTCACTCGTGCGCACCCGGTACCCACTTCCCGGTTGGTCACCCATCCTAGAATTTCTCTAGGCCAAGCACGCTTAACCTTAGAGTTCTTTTCAGATGAGCTTCCGAAAAAGAAGTCACAACTTGTTGATATGAGTATCCTATTAATCCTATTAAGCCATGTGCCTGGATCTCACATATACCCACCCTTTAGAAGATCGATGCCCTCATTGATCAAGCATACCCTAGGAACGTCTCCTCTTGGCACGCGTCTGTGCGTCCAGTGCCGGCACATGTGCCATGCCGTGTCCACTCAGGGCCACACGTGCCATGCTCCACATGTCCTGCCACTAACCCGCACACACTCGTTTAACCACGAGGATCGGCTCTGATACCACTTGTAGCACCCCATCCACTGGGCCCCGGGGGTGTCACTCCTGGCAGCTTAATAGGATATCTAGACTGGCCCCACAAACCAATACTTGTCTTTTCTGTGCACTTTGTCCTCACTCGTGCGCACCCGGTACCCACTTCCCGATAGGTCACCCATCCTAGAATTTCTCTAGGCCAAGAATGCTTAAGCTCAGAGTTCTTTTCAGATGAGCTTGCGAAAAAGAAGATGCAACTTGTTGGTATGAGTATCCTATCAATCCTATTAAGCCATGTGCCTGGATCTCACAAGACCTGCTTTTGATGTTGGTGTGCACCGATGTGGGGAAGGTTCTCTGTTCTTCCTCATCTCCCAATGCCATGTTCGGCCAGTGACCATTGATACCTTCGATCCGGATTACATATGTAGTATAGCTCTTTTTCCCTAGTAGACCTAGGTTATCGAATCCACGAGAAGCGAATGCGTAGTGAAGTTACTTTAACGGACCTTCAGAGTTTTAGAATTCCTTTTGTGTTTTTACCAGACCAGTAGCTTGTGTCTTTTTGTTGTTGTCGATCATGGAGAGCGAGGGCCTAGGGCGTTTGGTTTCACCTGTAGCTGTGCAAAAACATCTGATGGAAATAAAAGATAGAAATAAAGTATGCGTGTACTTGTTAGAGCAAGATAAATTATATGTGGGCAGTGCATCCATACTTGCTATTGCCTCTGCAACCGCTTATAGGAATAACCTACTAGTCTCATCCATAGAATAAAGAGAACTAATGATATGCATAGTGACGTCACCGTTAATCCCAAGCAAATCCCACACATACATCCGTACTACCCCTTCTATCACTGGGGTTCCCAACCTGCAGATCAGTCATCACTCATACTCCCTATACATGGCTCAACCCTCGGGGTCTTGGGTACCTGACAAGTCCTTAGATTGAGGCAAGAGAGGATACAATAATCATCATTTCATACAAACTAATACACGATCCCATCTATGATAAATCACATGCACAATTGCTACATGGCTAGGCCGAAGCCCTTGGCCTAAGGAGAATTACTCACACATAGAGATGAGATCAATAATCACAAACATTGTAATGAAAATCATAAGATTGATAGAAATAGTCTTACAATGTCGCCAATCGGAGAAGAGATCTACTATTAGTGGTGGTGGAGGATGGCTATGGAGATGGAGAAAGGTTTGGAGATCTGGAGGCGGCTTTGTGGCGAGGTATGGCTTCTGGGGCGTGGTGTCTCTCTGTTTTCTCATAGCCTGAGGCTTCTTTATATAGGGGTCCCTTCACGAAAGTTGTTCTGTTTGACCTAACAGAGGCGACGCCAACTATACGACCGGAGCTATATGATCGGAATTTTTGCTCCGGCCGTATAGTTGGTCGTTACGGCGTCTGCCTTCGTTGGACGGCTCCTGGTTTCTTCTGGTTGAATGAAATATCGTATCTTTGACTTTAATGTAGTGATTCCCTCCTTTAAACGATATTATCTGCGTAGGAAAAATACAAGAACACATGATTGCAAACCCCTCTGAATATTAGCATTAGTGGAAGTGTTTGGAGAGATATTTCATCAAAAATATGATTAATACCCTGTTTAAATGTGGACGTAGATGGCTATATTTTAGAGCCATCAACCTCCCCAAGCTTAAACTTGATCGTCCCGAGCAACAAAACCAAAATCAAAAAGGAACTCAACATTTAAAACTGAAATAATGAGATGGTGATCTTACTCATGATTAATAGTCTCATGTTTCCTCCACTTTCATAAATCTGAAAAACTTTAGCATAGATAGAGTAATGGAAAGCGTATCATACGGGTTTCATGCATCCTTATAGCACAGCAAAATTATTGTAAGCATGGATGATTCAAATGAGTAAATTTTATTCGATGTCAAGTAATCAACCCATAGGATTGCCTTTGAAATGTAAAGTATAATCATGTAAATTAAGAGTGTGAGATTTGTCATGAAAAACATATATACTAGAGTATATCAATTCTCCAACATGAATGAATCAAGACTTTGCAAGCACTACTTTTCTATTCATTGTCCTTCAAGAATTTCAGTTTTTATGTAATTGAGAGCATGCCAAAGATTTTTATTAGTTTATCGGGTTGTGATGGCACTTGTGGCATCACTAAGGTTTTTGTTCCTTTTGTATAATGATAACTCATAACGGCCAGAGGAGTGATTCCATCATGATTACAGCTACCCGGGAGTGCCAAGAATCTTACCCACTATAGCATTGCTGCTACAAGTGTTTAATCAACTCATAGCCGAAATCTAGGAGTTTCCTCCATGAAGATCATTCGTAGGCCAGCGGAGTTGTTGGCATCCCATAAAGTTTGACACGCATAAAGCTATATCATTCTTATGATTAACAAGTTAAACTTTGGCATGCTCACAAAAACCGATAAACATTAATTCAATCGAACAAATCCTTTCAAAGAGAGCTATTAAGTCAATCAACATTTTCAGTGGTGTCAAGTGTCTCAAGAAATAAGCGTTCAAGACTAAAGACTATACCACCCAAGCCTTCAATTGTGAGACTTTTTCTTATTACAATTGTTTAGCAATTTTTAGGCAAGACTGGATTAATTACGAGAGCTAGAACAAAATAAGCCTAATTAAATACCCATGAAAACAACAATCTTACTATGATACAAATACTCACTCCACAATTATAATATCTCAACATTTACTACTAACTAGCATGGGTTTCTCAAACTTCAAAAAGTGGGGAGTCATAAGGCATACCTCTCATGTTTGGTTCCACTTCTCTCTTCCTTTTTTATTTGTTTCTTGGAAACTCGAAGTCGATCACTCTCCTGCAAATATACGAAGATCTCGAGGCGAAAAGAAAAGAAAGAGGGAAAATAAGGAAAAATGGAGAAATCTTTTTGTGATTTTTTAGAGAGGGAAATAAATAATAGAAAATTGGTAGCAAAGCTTGGCTAGAAAATTTCGAAAGCAAAATAGAAAGAACTAAAGATGAAGTGTTGGGGAAGCCAACACGAGTGCTTATAAACTCAAATCAAAATGTAACCTCGAAAAATAAAAGCAAATGAACACGAAATAAAGATACATGAGGAAACTTCCCCAAGCTTAGGCTTTTGCAAGCCCTTCAAATCATTGTGGTGGTGGGAAAAATTGTTTCTCTAGTTCGCGAATTGAGTGGAGAGGTTACTTTTTGATTCTTGGAGGTTCAAAGAGAGGTTGTGCATCCTCTCCACAGTCCCTTCAAGTCCTTGGAAATCTTGGTATGTTGTGAACCGGGTTTGTGGTTGCTCCTCCTGATGAGGAACTTCTTGCTTCTCCTCTTGGTCCTCATCCTCTTCAGGAATCTCCTCCTCGGGTTGGTGTAGCTCAACCTGCACATCATATAGCAAACGTCCTTCCTCGATAGAGAAAAGACCATTAGGCAAAGGAGCGGGGTAGATACACCCAGCTCCAGCAATATGCAGATAATAAACACCACCTCTCCTAGTGAGCATTCCATAGGCCCTCAAGGTGGAGAAACCAACACGCGTCTCACCTAGTACGGGTTGCACCTCACCTAGATCGATGTCTAGGGCAGTGGCAAGCACGGTGATGACGCCTCCTCCTGTGATTGGCCTCTTGGCTTTGGGAGGCTTGCTGCTCTAGGTAGCGCACAAGGATGGCACCCAAGTGGCGTGACAAGTTGCAGTTGATGTAAGCATCCTTGGAGAGGGCTAGGATGTCCTCCTTGTTGAGTATTGTGAACTCATTACGTGCCTGCAAGGTGTTAGCAATAACATAGAACAAATAGCAAATTTCAGGATGTTGAATATTCTTCCCCTTGTTCACTCTACTAGTGAAGCTCATTCCATTATAGTATTGATCGGGGGAAGGAATTAAGCCAGTAACGAATGCGTGTAAAGCATGAACATCATTGTTTGGCAAATTAAAGCATGCACACCATTGATATAATGTTAAGGTGTAGTTTTTGTTCATCATACGGAAAGAAATAGTATCCTCTCCTTGCCACCAGTGCTTTGCAATGAACTTAGGAATTCAATAGTTAAGCGGCGATAAGTAGGTACATCATTGTACACAAAGTTTTGCAGGCCAGCTCTATTGCAAAGTAAATTAATGTCATTAGAAATACCGAGTTGGTTCAATATAATGGGGCAAGCCCACTTGGTGGCCTTCACTTCGCGGTTCTTGATCTTGTTGAAGCGTTCGTGATGAGCCTGATCCCTAAACCGTATCCCCATGCGTTCTTGGGTGATTGTCCGAGAAGCGCTAGCGGTGGCACAAGCACGAGTTTGGCTCCTTGTGTTAATCTTCTAAAACATTGAAGAAAGGCAAAACTAAAACTTTTTGATCCAACAACAGTAAGTATAATATGTTCCTCGTCTAAGCACACTAAAGAATCTCCTCAAGATAATAATCTAGGTAAGAAAATCATGGCAATTAGTTCATAGTAGGTCTCACCCTAGATTGATAATGACAATAGATCAAAGATGAATTTACAAAAATTAATTGGAGGATCGGAGGAGAAACATACCTAGATCACTTGTGTGCGAGGAAATTGAACGAAATTAAGTAGAGATGAAGACCCCTTGAGGTTTTGAGAGAGTTTGGAGGTAGAAGGAGGAAAAAGGATTGAAGTTTTGGAGTTGGGAGTATCTTCCCGTGCGATTTTGTGGTCGGACGCAACTATACGGGTGCAACTATACGGGCGGAACATGTGTTCCGGCCGTATAGTTGGCATTCTATCAAAATATTAGGTCTTCCTCCTGGTGGCGCAGCTATACGACCGCAACTATACGGGCGGAAAAAAATGTTCCGGCCGTATAGTTGGTCGTTAAACTGTCTATCCTTGCGAAAGAAAATTTTGCAAAAGGCCTCGATATCTATACGACCGGAACTATACGAACAGAATTTTTTATTCCTGCCGTATAGTTGGTCATTAAACTCCCAGTATATATGAAAATAATTTGTACGGAAGCATTGATATCTATACGACCGGAACCATACGGCCGGAATTTTTATTCCCACCGTATAGTTGGTCGTTAAACTGTCTGTACATAAGAAAATAAATTGTACGGAGGCATTGATATCTATACGACCGGAGCTATACGGCCGAAATTTTTATTCCCGCCATATAGTTGGTCGTTAAACTCTCAGTACATATTGCAGAAAAAATTTTGATTGCAAAGATAACTATACGATCGGAACTATACGACCAAAATTTTTATTCCCGCCGTATAATTGGTCGTTAAACCATCTGTATGCATCAAATATTTTCTGTTTCTTCATAAACTATTTCTTTTCATGTAACTTAGCGATATACCTTATCTTTGACAGAAAATTATCAGAAAATATTGTCGACCAACAATAGCATGAATAATGCAGAAATTCAAGTATTACCAAATTTCTTCTCCTCAAATGGAGTTTTCTAGCACTTTTATTAAACATGAACTTAAATTAAAATTAAGAACTTAACTCAAACCTTAATTTAACATGTGTTGCCTCCCATAGAGTGCTCTTTTATGGTCAATAGCTTGACCTTGATGATACTCACTTGGGCTAGATGAGTGGAACACCCACTCATTGGCCTTCAAAGTGATGGCCTCTTTCTCGTCATGTTTGGCTTTCTTCTTCCTAGAGAAATGAATAAAAAAAGGATCCTACGAAGGCAATTGCAACTTCACGTTCCCTTCATGAAGGTTAATTAAATCTTTTATAGTTCTTAAGAAAGGACGACCTAGTATTATAGGAGAAACAATATGTTCAGGCATGTCAACAAGAATGAAATCAATGAGAGCAGGACAGCCTTTGATGAAACTAAAGTGTTCTCCTTAATCCCTACAGCTTGTTTTCTAGCTAGAATCTGCTAGATGCAATTTTAATTCAGTAATTTCAAAGGAGCCAAGATTTAACTTTTTAAAAAGACTCTTTGGAATTGTTGAGACGCTTGCACCTAGATCACAAAGTGCATCTATCTCATTAGTTCCAATCTTTATCTTAATAGTAGGCTCAAATATGTCATCTAGTTTAACAGGTAACTTTTCAACGATTTTCTTGTATTCCTCTTCAAGATCGCGTACCTTAATTGCTACTTGATCAACAAAGTGTTGATACATGGCTTCATCATTACCTTCACTTGCCGGAATTTTGATGTTGATCCTTTTTACGAGATCTTCGATGGTGTAGCTTAGTGAAGGGGCATTACTATAATCAAGTTCTTCAGGTTCCTCCCTTTGGATTCTCATCATTTTGAGTTCTTCAACAGAATTGGGCTCACTTTACATGCGAATTTAGCTAGAGGGTTTGACTCTCGGTTACCTTACCTAGATGTGCCTCAACGATCCTTGTTCTTTCTTGAAGGGCCTGCAAATCATTTCTCAAACTAACAGCTTGGTTAGATAATTTACCAAGCATAGCATCATGGTTCTCCGTGATTTTGACTAGAATATTATTTTGTTCATTTTGCGAGTCTATGAAAGACTTAAGCATTTCTTGGAGACTACCATTACTAGTTCCCATATTATTATTAGAGTTATTTGTAGGACTAGCATAATGTTTCTGAAAATTAGGATTGTAACTCTTCTTCCAAGCAGGATTATAATCATTATGAGCTACAAAGTCTATTTCTTCTATATTTGTTTCGGGGGTGGCTCTTACCTGAGTTTCTTTACCTTTTACAGCTAGTATGGGCTCATCCAACTTAGCATTGAGATCTTCATTCTCTTGTGGTGAGATAGAGTTCACCTTCTTCGTGTTTGATCTTTCAACATGCCATTGGGCATGGTTGTATTGCATATTTACATAGGTATGATTACTCGGATACTTATGATTCGCTACCCTATATTGGGTAAAAGGCTTACGACCCATGAAGATTCCATACGACAGCCCAAGGAAGCAACTGGCAAAGTCTTTGATTGTATTAGGAAAGAGACCATAAACCGACATTGTGTTGGTATTGCAATCATGCGTGTATGAAACCTATCCGCATATAGCTTTGAGACCCGACCTATTATATATAGGACGGGAGAAGCCCAAGCGAGGGTACCGAGATCTAGAAGACAACTTGTAATATTGCAATTACTCAACATTCAGGCGACTTTGATTCCATTGTTTCCCTGACATCCAACGAAATCCCCAGCGTTCTCTTTTCTGCGAAACCCCAAGTCCATCACCATGGGCATTGCCGAGGTTACCCCTCGTCAATTGACGCCATCTATGGGAAACCTGAACGCTAGAACCAGGGATTCGGCAGAACGCTCTCCACCAAGCATCAACCTGACGAAATCAGATACACACCTGCCTACCCATAAAGCTATGCCTACAGAAGTACCTGTATCTTCTGTCGGATCCTCAATGGAAGTCAAAGCATAGATCAAAGCAGGCGACGAAAGCGAGCAAATCAAGATGAATCTAGGGGATCTTGATGGTCTTTATGACAATCTCTCCTTCGGATCAGACCCATAGTTAACCTCACCACGCGAAGCAAGCCCAACAAATTTGGAACCCGAAGAAAGTAGCGAAAGCATCGACTTCGGAATTCGGATGGCGGGAATCTATCTAGAACAAAAAACTGATGGACTTCACTGGCTCATCCAATAGTGTCTCCATCGGTGCAAACGATGACGTTACTAGTCCATATACAACTTAGCACCAAGTATGCGTGATCATAGAAGACGCCACGACCCAGTAAGACTCTAACGGTAACCCAATTTTTAATCCCGATGATATACTTTCAAACCATAATGCAGGAAGTCACGACAATGAAGGAAGCCAAGGAAATGGGGGAGACCCAACAGTTAACCATGCAAGTCAGGAGGAAGATCAACCGCGCGGAGGCGAGAGGCAAACTCTTAGCTTACCAACCAGTGCATGGGAGAAGGCAAGAGCAGCAATTTCGGATGCGGTTCCAATGACAACGGTTGCTACCCACGAAGACCTATTGGCATACCAATATATTCTTCATTGCAAAAAGAGATATTTACTCAGGATGCAGAGACAACTCGATGAAAGGAAAAGGGTCGCCGATGAATCTAGCATATATCGAGCATAGTTAAGCTCCACCCGATGATCAAGGAGCATAACAGGAGGAGCATCGCCAAGGAGAGGAATGTCTAGATTACGAGATATCCCCGAAGAAAGAGGAGCGGACTAATCTGAGACCTTGATCTATCATTTATGTCGATATACCAAGATGGAAATATCAAGGCAAAAACAGCTCAGGCAGGCATTATGGCCGCACAAACATACCTAATCACAACACAAACCGCACCCGACGATCCTCGCACGGCCCTTCACCGCTCTGCCCTAATGAATCTCGGCATGGTAGGAGAGTCTCTCGCGCAAGCAGATAAAGGAACCATGAGGCAACCCGATAGATCCCCACCCTGTTGCAGCAGCCCTCTGCAAGGAGGTCACATCCGACAATCACAATCACCATATCGGGTCCACTTTTCAGAATCAGAACCGCGAAATGACGCGAGAAACGACATCACCCAGCGAAGGATCGACCGATCCAGAGAAGAATGCAAAAGTGAGGAAGAGCAAGAATTATGCGGAGCCAGCTACTTTACGCGATGGGTTCACAAAACTCCGGTGCTGTCAACACCTGGATTTTTAATCCCATATGCCCGTTATGCCATACCTCGCAATCCTAGGATTAACATTTTTGCGAGACATAACGGATTGGATATCACAGTACATCATCCATTACAAACCATACATAAGGTCTTACACAAATAAGGATCTCATGATCCAGTCTTTAATACAACAAGCAGCGGAAATAAAAGATAAGCGTAGCGGTGGGGTTCATCTTCAGGGGCACATGCAATGCTGACGAAGGCAGATAGTCCTAGTTATCATAGCCGTCCTGCTGGCCATCATCTTGATAGTCTCCTTCATAGTCTGGCCATGAGAATAGCCAGGGACAAAAGCCATGAGTACTCTTTAAGTACTCGCAAACTACCACTTAAGTAGTATAGTTCTAGGTTAAAGTGCTAAATCTAAGTTTAACCATAAAGTTAAGTTTGAAACCTAAGCTGAGTTCTAAAGCAAAGAAAGATAAAATAAAGTTCTAGAATCACTTAAGTTGGGAAGCTATTGTCATAAACACAACCCTGTTGTGGTCAAGTCAAGATTCATCATTCATTTCATAAGTTGTTTGAAAAACATCTGACAACGAAATAGTATGGCCATTCTAACTGTCCATAACCGCGGACACGGCTATTCGAATAGTTTGACACTCTGCAGAGGTGGTACACTTTCACCACAAGATTCGATACATCTGTTAGGGATAACCCTGAATCATCATACTTAGTATGCAGATAATCAAACATAACCTTCCCTTTACACACCCTAGTATAAGCATCTCTCCTATGAGCATGGCCTCCCAACCATGACCATCAGTCATCTTGGGAACTACATAGGTGGACAACATTGAGAGGTAGCCTCAGCTCAAACCTCTCCCACGAGGGAACTAATACTAATGCATATAAATTTCCAGCTAAGCCTTACCTAATTCATGTATTGTGGTTGTACGGTAAATTTGGAATGGTATCGCATCCGAATCCAACCATCAGTTTTGTAAAAGGGTTAAGGCTCATGCCTCAACATTTCACCATCACAAACCATTTGTGTTTCTCAACACATGTCAAAACATCTCAATAGAATGACTCATCATTCCAAGGTTTTCATAATTCATTTTCACCAATTGTTCCCATCTAAAGTGACACAAGTTTTTATCTACTCTAAACTACTAAGTTAAGAGTGTTCACTAAGGTGGAAAAGATGGGTTCAATCTCATGCCATAGAATGACATCTAAAAGGGTTCTAAATAGGTCAAGTTTTATACTCTTTATGCTACCTTCAAAACAAGTAAAGAACTTTGGGTAAAGTAAAGGAAGTAAAGCTTGTAAATAAGACTTGGGGTAACTAATAGTGAAAGTGATATGACTCAAGCATGCCCATAGCATCTTCGATCAAGTTAACTAACTTAATTCTAGCTTGCTACAATAGCTTGCACTGTTAATGGTGGCTTGCCTTGGTTGGTGCAGTGGTTGAAGTTTTCTTCTTCTTCTTCTTCTTGGTAGCACTCCTCCTCCTCGTAGACTTGGTCGGTACTATCATCTATAAATACATACAGAGTACACAATCACCAAACAATACTTAACTAGTCTAATTAGCATTCTAAGACACACATTTGATGATCTATTATCATCTCAAGCATCACAAGTTTAATTCAATAGTTCCATCCTTTTTATTTTAGAAAAGTAATTTCTACTCATTGAAAAATTAATTAAGATTTAATATTCACCACTTAGAATATGGGATCATGTGGACACATGTCATCACCACATATTCTAACATGTGGGAATGGGATTTCAGGGTTGGATCATAATTACTTTGGTTTAAGTTCATTATTTAATGATTTAAAGTGACTAGGAATGCCTATATAGCATTATTTTGGTACTAGTCCAAAGTCACTGCAAATAAACCTTAATATTATTACATATTCAGATAGGTATGGTGAAATGTGATTTTTGAGAGTTAGAATCAACTCAAAATCTATCTTGGATGATTTTATAAAAATGTTGCAAGGTGCAAATGCTTCTGTTTTGTTATTTTTACTAGGAGAGATCTATAACTCTAATTGAATTGAATCCAACGGGCTTGGATAGATCATTTCCATACCTTTCAGGCAAAATTGGTTTCATGCAATTTGGATTTGTCAAACTCCCAGAATTTATTTTTAAACTAGTGGACAAAAACTAGATTAACTCTAAATAGAAAAAACTAAATTTGAAATTTTAACATGCGCCGGAACTAACTGGTCCGGCCCATCTACGCACAGTGCACGCAGCGGGCTGCCTGACTTGCGGGCTCCACCGGTCAGCAACACAATTTAACCGAAGCGGTATCTAGCATCCTGGGCCACACGATCTAAAGACGATCCAACAGTGGGAGGTCATCGTTGACGATGGATCACTCCGGCAAGAACATGACCTAGACGCGGCGGTAGGGGTCGATAGGGGGCATACCAGGGCTCCAGCAAGGTCAGTGAGGCGGGCAAACAGGCTGGTAGACGATGGTGAGGCGAGGCGCGGTTGTGGCGGAGCTTGGGGTGCCCTAAATTGCAAACGCCCCTCTCCTCCTGCTGCGGCGGCTTCGGCTCCAATTCCGGTGAGACAGAGCTCGAGCAGCTTTGGCTAGAGGTGGGTAAGGTTCATTGAGAGGTGGGGAGTGGGTGAGTGTGGAGAAATGGGGCTGGGGTGGCCGCTTTATATAGGGTCGACGAGGAGGCAGAGCGGGCGACGGTGAGGTCATTGGTGACGACGATGCCGGGCTCTCTCGGCATGGGCAAGGGCGGCGATGGATGCTCTGTTCCCCGGCGGTCCTCTGGGGCTTAAAGGTGCGGCAAGGCGGAGTCTCTACTGGTTGGGAGCATGTGGTGAACTGCACGCGGACGGTGGTGTTCGACGCTGTTCCTCCGGTCTGCTGGTCACGAGGCAGCGAACGGCGATGTCTTGGTGGTGGCTGGGCCTGCTGCAGGTGCTGCACAATGCTAGGGCTAGGCATGGTCAGTGCTGCTCTAGCGGGCGCGGCGCTCTAGGGTGATCGGCATGGTGGACAACGGCATGGGCGCGAGCAAATGAGGCTTGTCCTTCGCTCGATTTTGGTCGGGGGTTGGTCAAGGCGAAGCGGTGGGATGGTGCCTGTCTCCCAGCAAGCGAAGGATAGCGCGGGACGGGCTGGGGCGAGCGGTCCATGGTCGACCTGGGGCATGGTGTCGGGCGGCTTGCTACTGGAGCAGACATGGGAGAGGGAGAGAGATTTAGGGCCGGGGTTCTAGCTGGGGGAACAAGGGGACCAAGTTAGGCCCAAATGGAGACCAAAACTACGGCTCACTATAGTGTTTTAGGATTTGTAAGATTTGTGTTTGCCACCTGTTTGATAAAATGGCCACAAAAAGCAAAATTTTGAATTTTGGTTTCAATTTTTTTGAATGATCTCCACTAGTACTAGGTAGTCTCTGGTTGCAAGGGTTTTGAAAATGGAGTTCAATTGGATGGTTTTTGAAATAGGGGTGATCTAGGCCTATGCATTGAATTCAATTTTCACATGCCATTTCAAATAAGTATTTGAATGTTTTTAGCAGATTAAAAAGTGGGCCTTGGTACCTCATTATGTGTACTAGCAAGGGGTGTAAAGATCTAGAATTATTTCTGTTGAGAAATGAGTGCTAGGAACACTCAAAGTAGTGTAGTGGATTAAAATGACCATTCCTCATTTTTAATTGTTTTTTATTTGATTTTCTTTGGGATTTGCTTGGGAATGATTTAGATGATGTTTAATTTACCATACAAACATTTTACAATCAATGGATCACAGAACCATGGCAATTCAAACAACTCCTATTTTTAAATGCACACACATATGAATGCTTTCATATTTTGAAATGGAAAAGTTTTTGTTAACCCTAATTTTGATGATCTGGATCTTGATAAACTTGGAGTGAAGTTTTGGGATGTTATAGGTGCCAAAAGATTTTAAGTTACCCTAAGATCGCCAAAAGTACGACGGCCTTCAAGAACCTGAAGCTTGGCTGGCAGACTATCTGGCAACTATCAGACTGCAAGGCGGAACCAAAGCTACAGCAATGCAAAGCTTGTAGCTGCACCTAACTGGTGCAGCATGCTCCTGGCTAAAGCAACTAGCCGAAGATTCTATCAGCAGTTGGAATGATCTCGAGGACAAATTTATCAGAAATTTCTAGTCTACATTCAAGCGAGCCACATCTTTGGAGCAATTGCGGGCCTGCAAACAAAAGCCAGGAGAATCAATACGAGCCTTCATCCAACGATGGAACATGACAAAAAATTCGGCTGAAGCAATATCTGACAAGAGAGCAATTGACGCCTTCAATGATGTACTTTGTCGATAGGAGTTTATTGAAGAACTAGGACGAACCAAGCCAAGGACAATTTCACACTTGATGGAAATAGCCAATCGTTGGGCTGATGGAGAGGACACAATACACAACAAAATGGCCCGTTCACCTGACGACGACAGAGACAGGCGCAACAATGACCGGAGTAAACGAACCAATGATGGATACCATACACCCAGTATGTTGCAGCAAGTTTCTCTGGAGGGGACAACCGATGAAGTGACGATTACAACATGGATACCGTGGCAATAGAGACAGCATCGGTGGAAGCCAGTCGCAACAACGATACCAGTCGACGAATCGAGACCCACCTATGTCAGCAGGACAAATGTTGGAAGGACCCTGCAATATGCACTACTACGTCGACTCAACAGGGAAAAGGCGATCAAATCATCTCCTAAAGGACTAACATTCTTGAAAATACAAGAACTATGTAACACAAGGGCTGCCGAAGTAGCAAACCGAGGCTACACTACTCCACCTGGCGCTTTAGCCATCGACGCGCCACCTCCACCACAGGGGCATCTACCAGCTGGGTAGCCACAAACTACAATACACCAAGACAACGAATATCCTAGGTCAAAGGGAGCAATGTCACTGATCCAAAAGGGGCCACCCTCTAACAGAACACAGAAATTGATCACTAGACAGGTAAACTTGGTAGTAACAAAGCCACCTCCTACACCGGAGTACCTCCATTGGCCAGAACAAGAAATTACTTTCAACAGAGCTGATCATCCATTACGGGTCCCTTAGCCAGGCCAATCAGCACTAATAGTGGAAGCGCAAATCGGTAGGTTCGACATGAGCAAAGTGTTCTTGGGTGCAGGAAGCAACATCAACCTGATTTATGCCAAAACTCTGTGGGCCATGACGAACCTAGCACCTACAGACACAACTTTCCATGGGATAGTTCTAGGAAAAGCCGAAATTCCATTGGGCAAAGTTCATCTCGACGTAGTCTTCGGATCAACGACTAACTTCTAGCGAGAAAAGCTAGAATTCGAAGTCATGGACTGACCATCTCAATACCATGCGATCCTGGGACGACCAGCTTTCGCTAGGTTCATGGCAGTACCTCACTACGCATACCTAGTTCTAAAAATGCTAGCCCCCAACAGGGTCATAATAGTCAAAGGAAGCTTCAGTCACGCAGACAGCGGCGATCGAGAATTCAACAAAATATCGGAATCTTTCGGGATGGAGGCGGAACTCGGACAGATGAAGTTAGCGGATGAGGAGTTGACACACGAAGGGCACACCCGCAAAAAGAAAATATCAGAAGAACAAGAACGCAATGGTCTTGCAAATGCAAGCTATGCAGCCTCCAATATAGGTCCCGCATAGGAAAATCCACTGATCAACAATATGAGAGAACCATGAAGAGGAGCATGATGAAGAACCCCAACAACAAAACCCCAACCATTAGTTCGTCGGGTCCTCAAAACAAAAGAATACAACATGCAATCAAAATCTCGTATGAAACATACAACCCTTTTGATAAATGTCTATACAATATTTCGACTATGCAGTACAAGGCTGTACAAATAGGCAGTCAAATCT
Source organism: Avena insularis (assembly GCA_023614405.1). Lineage (NCBI taxonomy): Eukaryota > Viridiplantae > Streptophyta > Magnoliopsida > Poales > Poaceae > Avena > Avena insularis. The sequence continues at coordinate 407,530,770 of CM042696.1, forward strand.
CAAAGTTAACGAAAAATTCTTCGTCTGCTTCTAAGCAGCTACGCACAATCCTAATGGCGGGTCTACGAGCGGCGGCGTAATGAGACGCCATATAAACAAGGCCACCATCGGGAGAAGGAGGCAGACTTGAAGATATAACATCTAGATCTAACGTCAAATGATGCGCATGCACCCACGAAAGCGTAAGCTTGGCACCCGCCACAAGTTGAAGCTTTACGTAATGGTGAATCCTTTCACCTTGTCGAAACTTTGTAACCAACTCCGCCAAGGTCTGAGGCTGAGGATCCTGAGGAAACATGGCATTGTAAACAATGGCCACAGATCAGTGGCAGCACTCGACGAACTACTCCAACTCCGATAGGCGATCCTGAAGCAACACCACAGTATAGGCGCGACGATGGTCAGTCCAAAAGTCTGTGTCAGAATTTCGGGAGGCGGACACAAGGGCGTGCATTCGGTTGCGCAGACATTGGCTCTCCTCCCTCTCACACAATCGAATGCCTACAAATACGGGAAGACAATATCAATTTCCCACAAATCAGAAAAAGCAACCGAGGAAAGAGGAGAAACACTCACATACCAGCTTTTTGCTCGCCCTAGAAACTTCTTCCAAGAGAAAAGCCTCGCGGTTGAGGGATTGACGTGTTTTTGATTGGGAAACATCCACCATCGATTGAACAACCCGAAGTTTTCCTTCAAGTTTTTTCACCTGCTCTATCATTTCAGCATACAATGGTGGTTCCATAGTACGCACGATGGTGGAACTGGACACACCTATTATAGAGGAGGACGGAGCAGCATCCGACAGTTGCGTGGAGCCAGAAGGAGCGGATGGATCATTCAAAATCTGGCAAAGCAAAAAAATGAAACGCTCAGCGTGCAAAAGAAAGCTCATACACATATATTCAAAAAGTTGCCTTCTGTAAAAAGAATTCAAGGTTCATTACAATAACAGCAAGGGACACATGATAAAGGTTACAAAACAAAGCCTACGAATCCGTTTCCTTCAAAGATAGGGTGGCACTACCGAAAGGAGCACTAGCTACAGGAGCAGCAGGGGTAGCCAAAGAAGGAGCGCCCGTCGTAGCAGGGGAAGCCGAAGAAGGGGTAGCCAGGTTCTCCGAACCCGAGCCTAGACCTAGGAGCAACCGGGAATATTTTCTGGCCCTCTTAATATACGTCTTCAGGTCAACTGCTTGGCCATTGGGGGTGACTGGGACAGAGGACCTAACCTTCTCCTAGTTGACCTTCTCGCCGTGCACCATCGCCAGGGCCATCGAAGTTTCGGCACCACTTCTTGACTACGTCAAACTATAACCAACAAGGGGGCCGGGGTCAGCACCAAAGACGGTGACAAGATCATTCAGGTTGTTCAGCACATCCTTGGTTAGAAATATTTCGACATGAAGATTCTTGAAGGCATGGCGGGAGCGGACAAGAAGGTTGTGCCCACGAACGCTGCTGGCCTCGAAGGTCCTAACAACATCCGACAACGTATCAACCTTCTTATCTCCATTCAGCGTCAGGTTCTGGCTAGTCAGTTCTAAAAACAAAAAGGGAAGAAAGGATTGATAACCAAAGGAAAGAAACAAAACGAAGATGCATAAGACAAAAACGTATGGGTCAACGAATCATTGAGGGCCTCCAGGCGCTGTCATAGATTTGTAGCTCAAACATCGGCTTGCTTGGACAATTTTTCGGCATCAGCTTTTGCCTTCCGATGGGCCTCCTCCAAAGCCTCTTCAGCGGCTCAAAGTCTAACCTCAAGATCATCGGCGCGCTTCATCGCCTCATCCCGAATAACTCCGGATTGCTTGGCAGCAGCTGTGTGAATAAATCATGAAAAAAATGAGGAAGAATATTTCACAAAGAGATTACGAAGATGACTAGCAGATACCCTTCAGTTCTTCGGCTTCATCACAGATTTTTATAAATCGAGAGGCCATATCGGCCATCTCGTGCATCAAAGGCTAAAGAAGAGCATCATAACAAAGGATATTAGGGCAAAAATAAAAAGGCTATAGGCAGAAAAATTATGAGTTATAGAGCGACTTACATCTTTCATATCCACATCAACAAGATTTTCTAATATCACCACCCCTTTACCCGTCGTTTTCTTCCTTTTTGCGGTGGCGGTTTGGATGAAGTGGTAGCATATTTTTGAATAATCTTCTTCACAGAAGACAGAAGCTTTTCCTTCGGCTCCATCGACGGTGGAGGAGATTTCTTTGCAGAGCAGCCCATAGATGGAGAAGAGGAGATGCGGGAGGATCTTCATCATCACTGCAAAAGAACAACACAATTGGAATAAGCATCAGCAGTAAAACCACCCGGTAAAACGGAAAAAAGCAGTCGAAAACTTACGAAGACACATCCTGCGCAAGGCGGAACAAATTCATCTGGGCGGGAGCAGCATCGAAAGGCTTGGAAGCAGTTGAGTCATCTGAGTCTTCGACCCTCTCCACAGCATATGGGCGCTTCCTCTTCTCGCCAGAATGCTCCACGCGGAAATCTCTGGAGCCAGCCGAAGGAAGAGATTGCATCTTTGAAGAACAATCAGATGTAGAGAACTCTGCCTCCTCATCCGCGGCAGTCCCAGTCATAGGGAGATTGTCGGATGCAGAACAATGGAAAGGGGGCTCACAACTTCCATGAAGAGGAGGAAGCGAGTTCAGATGATCAAAATCCTACACAAGCAGAAGACATTGAAAAAATGTTGTTCATTGAAAGAGTAAAAGAGCATCTACCAAAAGAAGAAAGGAATATGTGAAGGCAGCTAAAATTTACCTTGGGGAGCCGGTTTTTCTTGCCAAAGGGCTCCACAAGACAAGTCGAAGGAACCAGGCTTTTCTTGGTCAAAGTGGTGAAGCTCCGGACTCTTTTCTCATACACCTTGAGTGTAAGGTCTTCCGAAGAAATTCTCATCGGGTCCTTCCTCCTGGTGTATGCCCACATGCCAGAGACCCGAGCTTGGAGCGGCTAGACGCGAATCCGCAAAAAGTATGCCAAGACCAGGAGACCCGACAATTTCTTGCCAACCTCATGCCACAACTTTGAAATACGATCGACATAGGGCTGGATTTCTGCCATTTCTTCGGCAGAAGGATGCTAGTCCCAGGAGTCAAGTTTGCGGCAGGTCTTCTTAGGCTCAAAGGGGGCTAACCCAAAAGATTGGCCTTCAAGAGGCTGATCCTTGACATAAAACCACTTGTATTTCCAACCTTGGACATAATCCGTGATTTCGATGTCCAATTAATCAACATCGGATCAGACAAAAAAAATGGCGCCACCAACAATGGTGTTGGTGGCGTTACGACGAACATAAAAGAAATGCTTCCAAAGGCCCCAATGGGGATGAATTCCAAGGAAACACTCACAAAGAGTGACGAAACAAGTGACATGGAGAATAGAGTTGGGAGTGAGCTGATATAGCTGCACACCGTAAACAAACAAAAGGCCACGAAGAAATTCATGGATAGGGAAGAAAGACCGCGGGAGAGGAAAGAGAGGAACATTACCCTCTAGCTGGGGTCGGGGATGGGAGCAGCCTCGTCTCTAGGGAGCTTGAAGGAACCCTCTTTCAGATGGCTGGAGCTCCGCGCCTCACGGAGTTCCCACGTCATGCACTTGGAGGGAGCCCACCCGACGGCCCTTTTCCTAGTGGCCTTTGCGGCGGCAGCAGAAGTTCCAGCAGCCTTGATTTTGCCCATGGCGGCAAAAGGGGAATACAAGAACAACAACCGGAGTTTGCAAGGGAGCAAAAGCAGGAGTTCACAATGGGGAAAGAGCGCAAGGAAGAAGATGGAGCAGGGGAAGGTGTGGTAAAAAGTAAAACACATCTCTCTTCCCTTATAAAGAGCAAAGGCGTAAGGTCCAAACCTTTCGATGCAAAATTGAACCGACAGAAACACACACGATGGTGACACGTGTTACAAGGATTCCATAAAGGAAAATCGAAAGAAGTTATGGCCATGGTAAAAACGGAGGACAGCGCGCGACGCCTCGATTTTCGTGTGGAGAGGGGACATGCAGTCAAGAATCTCCGCTGAATACGCTATCACACATCATCATTACTACTGCTTGTCCCCCACATTTGACATGTCCAGTCAGGACATGTCCTCTGGAAATCAACAGCATCAGTTACGTCATCATTGACGTCACAGCGGAAGCATCGCAAAACATTGCAGCTTGTTTTAAAAGATATGACCCAAAGAAATTAAATTGGAGTCAAAGTAAATTCCTCCAAGAGAAGATTTGAGACTACACTCGAATATATAATATTACGACTGTATCCTCGGGGGGCTACTCCTATTGGGAGCACTGGTCGTACACCCGACAAAAATTATAGAAGCACTAGCACCATTGACATAAGTTTTCAAGCCTATGTTTTGATACATATATCTAAACATAGCCTCGGGGGATACTCCTATTAGGAGCGCTGGCGCGCACCTGATAAAGAAAAACAAAGAAAACATTCATCAACAAGATACTCCTATCAAGAGTAGTTGCAAAAAAGGAAAAGTTCTTCAGCCGCTACAAAACAAAAAACTCTCGGATCGCACCCAACGCGATAAACATCTGAATGCCATGTTCAGAAGTATGAAGGTAAGACCTCAGGATTCGTTCTGTGTGCCCTGGTAATCGCACAAGAATGCGCTCTACCAGTAAAATATATGTATCAACGATACGATGAAAAATCCCAACGGACGCATTGGGTACCTGATAAAAATAGAAAACTAGAATTCAGTATTCGATAAGACCTCAGCGGCTCGAACTAAATTACGCTAGTAGAAAATTCTAGATTCGAGCCTGGGGACTTGAATTTGATGTAGGACAACCTTGTTTTTGCCCTGGAGCAATTAACTGATTCCCGATCCGCCGGAAGCATCAGACTCATTGTACCAAAATCCCTACAAAAATAAAATTTGAGGAACAGAGACAAGGAAAAAAGAAAATTTGCGACTCAACCTGAAACTGCGGTTCAACTAGAGTCTCGGGGGCTACTGACATATGTATGATTACTCGGATGCTTATGATTCACTACCCTATATTGGGTAAAAGGCTTACGACCCATGAAGATTCCAGACAACAACCCAAGGAAGCAACCGACAAAGGCTTTGATTGTATTAGGAAAGATACCATAAATCGACATTGTGTTGGTATTGTAATCACGCGTGTATGAAACCTATCCGCATACATCTTTGAGACCCGACCTATTATTTATAGGACGGGAGAAGCCCAAGCGAGGGTACCGAAATCTAGAAGACAACTTGTAATATTGCAATTACTCAATATTCAGGCGACATTGATTCCATTGTTTCGCTGACATTCGACGAAATCCCCAGTGTTCTCTTTTCCACAAAACCCCAAGTCCATCACCACGGGAATTGCCGAGGTTACCCCTCGGCACATATTGTCTAGCAGCTGCTTTGCTTCGGTAATATGTTTGCCCATGAATGTTCCTCCAGTTGCAGTATCAAGCATAGACTTAGACACAGGATTAAGAGCATTGTAAAATAAATGGAGGATTAACCATTCTTCCATCCCATGACTAGGATAGTTTCTTAGGCATTCTTTCATCCTCTCCCATGCAAGCGCTAGTGGCTCACGCTCTTCCTGTCTAAAACCAGTAATATTAGATCGGAGTTGCATAGTCTTTGCAGGTGGGAAAAATTTAGTCATAAATAAAGAATTACACCCCACCCATGATGTAATAGTATTTTTAGGCAAAGATAGCAACCATTCTTTAGCTCTTCCTCTTAGAGAGAAAGAAAATAGACGTAATTTGACTGCATCAGGGTCAACATCTTTTATACGCATCATATCACATATTTCAGTAAAAGTATTTAAGTGCATACCTGCGTCTTCAATAGCAGAGCCTCCAAATTGATTCTGTTGAACCAAACTTAAGTAATGGGGCTTAATTTCATAGTCATCAGCAACAATTGTTGGCTGAGTAATAGGAGTATGCAAGTAATCATTATTGGGAGTAACAAACTCCCCAAGCTTCTTTCAGCCATACTTCCTATGTTTTTGGGTTTTCGAAGATTAAAAATTATAACAGTAAAAACAAGAATTTAAAGACTAACTAATTTTTTTGGTTTATCAAATAAAGATTAAAAGCAAACTAACAAAATTAAAAACAAGAATTAAAACTAGCAAGGTTCCTAATAACCTCACCAGGGTAGCTATTGCTTCCCCAGGAACGGTGCTAGAAAAAGGGTTGATACCTTCGATCCGGATTATAGATGTGGTATAGCTTATTTTCCCTAGTAAACCTAGGTTATCGAATCCACGGGAAGCAAATGCGTAGTGAAGTTACTTTAATGGACCTTCGGGAGTTTTAGAATTCCTTTTGTGTTTTTACCGGACCAGTAGCTTGCGTCTTTTTGTTGTTATCGATGATGGAGAGAGAGGGACTAGGGCATTAGGTTTCACCTGTAGCTATGCAAAAACATCTGATGGAAATAAAAGATAGAAATAAATTATGCGTGTACTTGTTAAAGCAAGATAAATTATATGTGGCCAGTGCATCCATAATTACTATTGCCTCCGCAACTACTTATAGCAATAACCTAGTAGTCTCATCCATTGAAGAAAGAGAACTAATGATATGCATAGTGATGTCACCCTTAATCCCAAGGAAGTCCCACACATACAGCCTTACTACCCCTTCTGTCACTAGGGTTCCCAACCTGCAGATCAGTCATCATTCATAATCCCTATACCTGGCTCAACCCTCGGGTCTTGGGTACCTGACAAGTCCTTAGATTGAGGCAAGAGAAGATACAATAATCATCATGTCATACAAACTAATACACGATCCCATCTATGATAAATCACATGCACAATTTCTATATGGCTAGGCCGATGCCCTTAGCCCAAGGAGAATTGCTCACACATAGAAATGAGATCAACAATCACAAACATTGTAATGAAAATCATAAGATTGATAGAAATAGTCTTACAATGTCGCTAATCGGAGAAGATATCTACTATTACAAGTGGTAGAAGATGGCTATGGAGATGGAGAAAGGTTTGGAGAGCTGGAGGCGGCTTTCTGGCGAGGTATGGCTTCTAGGGCGCGGTGTCTCTCCGTTTTCTCGTCACCTGAGGCTTCTTTATATAGGGGTACCTTCATGAAAGTTGTTCTGTTTGACCTAACGGAGGCGCGCCAACTATACGACTGGAGCTATACGATCAGAATTTTTGCTCCAGCCGTATAGTTGGTCGTTATAGCGTCCGCTTTCGTTGGACGGCTCCTAGTTTCTTCTGGTCGAAGGAAATATCGTATCTTTGACTTTAATGTAGTGATTCACTCCTTTAAACGACATTATCTATGCAAGAAAAATACAAGAACAAAGGATTGCATACCCCTCTGAATATTAGCATTAGTGGCAGGGTTTAGAGAGATATTTCATCAAAAATATGATTAATATCCAGTTTAAATGTGGACGTAGATGACTATATTTCAGAGCCATCAACCATGTCCATACAGTCGCCTTCCACCAGGATCTCCACCTTTGGTGGCATGGCCTGTTTGTTGCCAAGATCTACCTCCGTGTATGGCCTTTGCTATACCGACATCGCTTATACGCCGACACACCGCAACACATCAGTGTCAAGATCCAAGTTCTACACCCACACTCGATGTCTAATAGCTGCGAGATTCGACATATTTTTGATGGTTTTTATTGATGGTTTTCTTCTGGATTTGATTGTTTTCTAGCTTTACCTAACGCTAATACTTCAGTAGCAAAGAAAACTTGGTTTTTAATGTGTGTTTTAGGTTCTGAACATCAACAGAAGGTTTTAACAAGAGAAACACAATATTCAGGAAAAAACAAGCAAGTCTCTTTTTGGAAGCAATCGAGGGAGGCATATAGAAGTTTTAACGAGCAACTATACGGCGGGAATATGTTTCCGGTCTTAGAGTTGCCGCCATATAGTTGTCGCCGCCTCCGTCTTGTCAAAAGGGACAACTTTCATGAAGAGAAGGGACGCGAAATCATAACACATCAGCCGCCATCCCATCCAGAAGGGAGAAAGAAGAGATCCGAAGAAGAAGGGGAAGACGTTCTTCATCTCGCTCCATGATATTCGACCTCCTAGCCATCACACCCTCATAGCCATCACTTGTACTTGAGAGAGAGAGATCTTCACATTGCAAGATTAGGGTTTTGGATTGTTTCTTCCTATCTTGAATTGTGTTGGATTACTGTTCCATTCTTATTGTGGATTTCCACGATAATATCGAGAAGAACTCCCTTTATTTAATTATATCGATGATGCTTTCTTCTCTCATGTGTGAGTAAGTTCCTTGGGAGTGGGAGATGTAAGGGATTGGTGAGATGTGATGTCCCTCCATATATTTTCCATTAGTTTGTGATTTATTTTAATTACTATATTATGTGTGCTTGACTATCTGTGGATGCCTAATGCTTGTTGTCCAATTAAGGGTCCATACAACATGATCCTTTGTTCTACATAGATATGATCTTGTTCGCTAGCAGACCAGTGACCCCCGAGTGACACGGGGATATCAATGGGAAACTAGTTTGACTCGAGGATCACGAGGAACCATCGTCCTTATTGCATTAGTCCGATCCAAGGAGCTTAATTGCTAAGCAACCTGAAGGATCTTAATCGTCTAGTGACTGACCATGGTTTTGGTAACAGACTAGTAGGATTATAGAAGTTGGGATGAAATCTACCATGAGGAGTTTCGGCTAATTATGGGTTGATCACCTACACATATACTTATAAGATTATAATTGTTACACTCATCATTCGTCCACCTGGCATAGTCACTATCACCATGAACTGTATCTCCCCACGCCTTCTTTGTCATCTCAAGAAAACCCCAAACAATCGAATCATTCTTTACTTTTATGCTTTTTATTCCTGAAGTTTACATTTTAGTTTTATTTAAATACATCCTGATATGGGGTGGCCTAATCTTCTCAGCAAGCACTTGTTGACGATGATGGTGGATGGTTGATAACTAGCATGTAGCTATGATCTCTCCCGCTTGAACCCTGATGACAATGCAACAGCTCTCGAATCCTGTGGGATATTCACAACACCACACTCTTGCGCCCGCAGCCGTTGACCATGAACAGTAGTTTGCAATCTACTAGTTCCCAATGGAACAACATATCACACTCAATTGCAGTAATATAATTCGATCAGAGGGTAATTCTAGAGGTTCTAATAATAAACAACTCCAAAATAGTTTTAATGTGGTCTAACCCTATCTATGGGGCGTCCCAGGGCTTATAAGGGCGGTTGGGGCGGCCAGAAACCAAAACTAAGACGCGTACCACTCAAACTGATACATGCCGACTCAGACCAGATTCGGTCGGCGGGCGGACAATTCGGTGGAAATGGGCCGAACATTCTGGTTGGGCCAGAAACTCCGGGTGGAGTCAGCTAGATAGTCTGGTCCGGCCGGAAACTTCAAAGTTTCCGGGTGGTGTCCGGGTAATGTCCGATTTGGTGTACTGATTGTCCGAACCAATTCTTCTCTCAGGTAGGCCGGACAGTCCGGGTGGACTCGACCGGACACTCCGGTCGTTGCAGAGTTTCTTGCCTCCATCTTGATGATCTTCTCTTGTACCTTCCTCACGCTCCTCCCTCGCGCATCCTTGGGCGATCATCATGCTGGGCTTCTCTTGTAGCCCTTCTCCTCCTTGTGCCATGCTTATTTCTCCAACAAACCCGATCATACATAAATGTATAGACTTAGGTAGTATAAATTTCTCATCAGTTAAATTACCAGATTCGTTTAGGAGTTAATTCACCTGTTGTTCAAGTAACTTAGCACGAGCTCTTGTAATGGTTCCAATTCTAATCTCATTGGAGTGATCCTTCCTTGCAACAACTAGAACATCTTCAGTAGTAGGGGTGGGTGTAAGTATAGGGATGTCCTCATCATCTCCCCCTTCAAAAGGCGTCGACCTCGACGCTCCAAGGTCTTCTCCATCATATGGTGATAAATCAACAACGTTGAAGCTGTTGCTAACTCCACCAAACTCAGCAATAGGTATATCAATTGAGTAGGCATTATCATTAATCTTGTCTAACACCTTGTAAGGACCAGCACCACGTGGCTTCAATTTGGATTGTCACAGTAGTGGGAACCTGTCCTTGCACAGATGCACCCATACCATGTCGCCAGGCTGGAACAAAACTTCCTTCCTTGCTTGATTCCTTGCAGCAGCAATGTTCTTGACTTTCTTCTCAATAGCCTCTCGAGTCTTCTCATGAATATTCTTCACATATTCAGCACGCTTTGATGCCTCCATATCAACTCTCTCATGTAATGGCAAAGGCAACAAATCAAGTGGCGTTAATGGCTTGAAGCCATACACCAGCTCAAAAGGACAAAGCTGAGTAGTCGAATGCACAACCCTGTTGTATGCAAACTCAACATGTGGCAAACACTCTTCCCACTCTCGCATATTCTTCTTTATCATAGTACTTAGGAATTGTGACAATGTTCTATTCACCACCTCCGTTTGACCATCTGTTTGGGATGGCATCTAGTACTGAACAACAGCTTCGTTCCCAGCTTCCCACATAAGGTCTTCCAAAAGTAGCTCATGAACTTCACATCACAGTCAGAAACAATTGTCTTGGGTACTCCATGTAATCTCACGATGTCCCTGAAAAACAGGTTAGCAATATGCGGCGTATCGTTGCTTTTGTGGCAGGCAATAAAATGAGCCATCTTAGAGAACCTATCCACTACCACAAATATAGATTCATGACCTCTCTGTGTTTTAGGTAGACCTAGCACAAAATCCATACTAATGTCTTCCCATGGTGTAGTAGGTGCAGAGAGAGGTGTATACAAACCATGAGGCTTCAACTTTGATTTGGACTTGTGGCATGTAATGCAATGGCTCACAAATCTGCACACATCATGCCTCATCTTGGGCCAATAAAATGATCAGCTAGCATGAACAATGTCTTCTCACGCCCAAAGTGACCCATAAAACCACCAGCATGTGATTCCTGCACTAAGAACAAACACAACGACGATTCTGGAATACGTAGTTTGTTAGCTCTAAACAAATATCCATCATGTATATGATACTTATCCCATGCGTTTCTAAGAGCGCACAAACGATATGGTTCAGCAAAATCATGGTCAGTTGCATAAAGTGCACAAATACTCTCTAATTCAGGAATTTTAACATCAAGATTTGTCAATAGCATGTTTTTCCTAGACAAAACATCAGCAACTACATCCTCCTTTCCCTTCTTATACTTAATGATATAAGGAAAAGATTCAATAAACTCAACCCATTTAGCTAATCTTCTATGCAAGTTTGATTGAGCTTTCCAATACTTTGATGCTTCATGATCAGAATGTATGATAAATTCTTTTGGCCACAAATAATGTTGCCAAACTTCAAAAACTCTAACAAGTGCATACAATTCTTTATCATAAATAGGATAATTCAATCTAGCACCAGTAAGTTTCTAAGAGAAATATGCTATAGGGCGACCCTCCTGCATCAAAACGCCACCAATACTTATACCACTAGCATCACATTCAACTTCAAATTGCTTTGAAAAATCAGGTAATGCAAGTAATGGTGTAGAAGTAAGCAAACATTTCAATGTATCAAATGCAATATCTTGGGCCGCGCCCCATACAAATGGCACACCTTTCTTAGTCAAATCATTCAATGGTGTAGCAATAGTGCGAAAATCGTTCACAAAGCGCCTATAGAAACCAACTAATCCATGGAAACTACGCACTTGACTCACATTCATGGGAATAGGCCAATTCTGAATTGATTCAATTTTAGATTGATCTACTTCTACCCCATGCTTAGATATAACATATCCCAGAAATATGACCTTATCTTTTGCAAATGTGCACTTATCAAGATTAGCATACAATTTGTTATCACACAACACTTGCAAAACTTGTCGGATATGACTACAATGTTCAGTTTTGTTGGGGCTATAGATAAGTATATCATCAAAATAAACAACCACTAAACAACCAATAAATTCTCTCAAAACATGATTCATTAATCTCATGAAAGTACTAGGTGCATTAGTAAGACCAAATGACATAACTAACCACTCATACAAACCAAATTTCGTTTTGAAAGCAGTTTTCCATTCCTCCCCTTCTTTCATCCTAATTTGATGATAACCACTACACAAATCAATCTTAGAGAAAATAGCAGCACTACTCAATTCATCTAGCATATCCTTTAAACGTGGAATAGGATGACGATATCGAATAGTGATGTTATTAATAGCTCTACAATCTACACACATGCGCCATGTACCCTCTTTCTTAGGTACTAAAATAACAGGAACAACACAAGGGCTAAGAGAAACACGAATGTACCCTTTATCCAGCAATGCCTGTACTTGTTTCTGTATATCCTTTGTTTCTTCGGGGTTGGTCCTGTAGGGTGCACGGTTTGGTAATGTGGCGCCAGGTATCAAGTCTATTTCATGCTCAATGCCATGCAATGGAGGCAATCCTGCGGGTACATCTTCTGGAAACACATCGCCAAAATCTGGCAAAATAGTAGAGACACCAAGAGAAATAGGTGTCATGTCATTAGAAACGAATACCTCGCCGTTATACATGAGCACAAGCGGCATGGCTGTATGATGTTCATGAAACTATCTCCTATCTTCCTTGGTGGCTAATATCAACAGATTAGGCACTCTCTCACTTTTTGTTATATCACTCTTTTTGGGCTCTATTACATCATGTACAGTTGCAACACTATCTCGCCTATCTATAGATTCATCCTTCAAGTTCACTTCTATCTTTTGACGAGACTCATTCACAATCTGTTGTGGTGTCATTGGATACATATTAATTTTCTTGCCCTTTAATTCCAAGTGATAGGTATTGGCTCGGCCATTGTGTTGCACATGGCGATCGTACAGCCAAGGCCGACCCAATAAGAGATAGCAAACAATCATAGGAACTACATCAAACTCAATAGAACCCTTGTATGGCCCTATTTAAAAATTTACATGTACCATATGATTTACCTTTATCTCACCATTGTCACTCAACCATTGTATGTAGTATGGCTTGGGATGAGGTAAATAAGTCAAATTCATCTTGGCACATAACTCCTTGCTTGCAAGATTTCTGTAGCTACCTCCATCAATGATTACTTTGCAAGCTTTGTTAGGGCCAACGAGTGCTTTTGTTTGGAACAAGTTGCAGCGCTGAGAGTCAACAATAGGCTGTACACTAAGGATACGTGGAGACACCAAAATGGTTGGTGCATGCTCAGGGAAAGCATCCATACCTTCCTCACTGTCATAACCATCGTCGCAAGTAGGATCAACTTCATCTCCACTCTCATAATCACCTTTTTCATTGACAAACATAACCGTGCGGTTTGGATAATCACGCTTGTAGTGGCCTCTACATCCAGAAGTATGGCACTCCACATCACGAGTACGTGCGGTTGACATATTGGAACCCAGGCTAGCAACGGGTTTCTTAGCATTAGAACCATAAGATGGTGTGGGAGCATGCTTGGATGAAGATGGTGAAGAGTGGCTAGCATCCACTACATGTGGCGCCATAGGTGCTGGCAGTGTAGACCTAGCCAAAAAACGACTGGTAGATGGGAACCTCGCACGTGCCTTAGCTTCTTCAGCTAGCTGTGATTCGGCCTCTCTAGCATGATGCAATAGTTCATTCATAGTCTCGTACTTGTGATGACGAACAATTCTCTTGATTGGTAACTTCAAATTGTTGAGAAATCTCTCCATGGTCATCTCAAGGGATTCATGAACTCGAGCACACTTCATAAGCATCTCCATCTCCATGTAGTACTCATCAGCTGACATGGTTCCTTGCCTCAATTGTGTCCACTTGTCAAAAACTGAATGCAAGTAGTTGGTGGGTACAAAACGGTCCTTCATGATGCACTTCATCTCTCGCCAAGTCATCACAGGAAGGTCATTGTCATCCCTTCTATTTTGCACAATAGCATCCCACCAACACAAAGCATATCCATCAAATTCTGACACTGCAAGCTTTATCTTCTTGTCTTCTGTATAATCATACAAACGCCAGAGCTTCTCAATCTTGAATTCCCATGTGAGGTAATCTTCAGGATCAAGTGAATCGTCAAACTTGGGAATTGAGAATTTTGGCTTGCCCAAACCATCATCCATAGCTTGGTTAGGGACACATTGAGCATGCCCAATAGGAGCAAAACCGCGTGCATATGCAGGTGCAGCTGCAGGGGGATTAGCACGTCCCCTGCCAAGATTTGGGGCAGCACCAACAATAGTTTCTTTGGCATCTTCATCGATGGTATATTCAAGTGGTTGTTGCTGCCGTTGCTCAAGTGCTACTGTCAAAGCATCAATAGAACGCTGCAAAACTGTGACATTGGTGTTGATAGTTGTCACTTGTGTTTGTATTTTAGCAACTGCCTCTTCATTTTCTCCCAAAGCCACTTGCACGTCCTGAATATTCTTGTCAATGGCATCTATCATGTGAGTGAACACACGTGTCAAGTGGGATTTCAATGCTGCATATTCCCGCCAACTAACAAGATCATCATCCTTCTTTTTCTGCAACACAACATCATCATCACTAAGAGACATGATTAGTAGGTTAGTGCAAAAATCAAAATCTATTTGATGGAACACTCACAACTCACTCACAACTGACAAGAAAGCAGATCTTACCATTCCAAAGTGAATAGAGATGCTTTACCAAAACAAAATCAAAGACTGATGCACTGATGCGATGAAGAGAATATCAAGGGTATGAAGAACGATCACATGACACACAGGTTATTTATGGTGGATCTCTAGGTATGGTATCCTAACTACACCGCAAACAAGTCCTAGTCCCGATCGTGCAAAAACCCAAGAAACACACACGATGGGGATAAACATGGCAAAACAACTTATGAAAAAAGGAATATTGCAATGCACAAGAGAGACGCTAGTAAAATCTCACATTAAACATGCACAAGATTTCTCAATCGACAAGTGCTATGATCAACTAGGCCTCCAATAATGCACACTGAGATATCTCTTTTTGTCACGCTTGTAGCTCTTTTTCTCCTTTTTTTATACCGATTCTCTTTTCTTTTCTTTTCTCTTTTTGTTTTGATTTTTTTTCAACTATATGAGTCAATGCAAACACGAGTGCAGCAACTTATAACAAAACTGGGCTGGATAGTCTGGATGATTTGCGCCGGAGACTCCGGTTGGGCCGGATAGTCCGGTGTATGTATGCCGGATAGTCCGGTTTTTCCTGTCGAAATTTTTTGCACTTCGAAACCCTAATGAGCAGCCTATCGGAGCAAAGCAACTAGTCTCATGGGTACGTTCCTAGGCACGGATGCTGTAGATAGGCTGTGTCTATGGTATGCAAACAAAGGTACTCTATGTGGACTCCGGACAAACAATGAAAACTTTCGGAAACGGTGATGGTGGACTTGGTGGAAAACAAGATCAAACCCTAAACCTAGACACAAACGAAAACTAGACTCCTACGAGAAAAACCTGCAGATCAGATCTACGAGAAGACACAATCAACAATTAAAACTCGAAAATGGTGCAATCTAGTCTATGGCAAATCTTTTTGTAATGCTTTTTCTATATAGGACTGAAAATAAACTATGCTATGGATGGATTTTGGATGCTCACCAAGTAAACGAGGAAATATGATACCAAGATGATATGGGGTGGCCCGATCTTCTCAGCAAGCACTTGTCGATGATAATGGTGGATGGTTGATAACTAGCGTGTAGCTATGATCTCTCCCGCTCGAACCGTGATGCCAATGCAACAGCTCTTGAACCCTATGGGATATTCACAACACCACGCTCTTGCGCATGCAGCCGTCGACCACAAACGGTAGTTTGCAATCTACTAATTCCCAATGGAACAACAGATCACACTCAATTGCAGTAGTATAATTCGGTCACAGGGTAATTCCAGAGGTTCTAATAAGAAACAACTCCAAAATAGTTTTCACATGGTCTAACCCTAATTATGGGGCATCCAGGGCTTATAAGGGCGGCTGGGGCGGCCAAAATCTGAAACTAAGACGCGTACGACCCAAACTGATACATGCTGACTCAGACTAGATTTGGTTGGTTGGCGAATAGTTCGGTGGAAATGGGCCGGACATTCTGGTCGGGCCGGACACTCTAGGTGGAGTCAGCCGGATAGTCTGGTCCGGCCGGAAACTTCAAAGTTTCTAGGTGGTGTCCGGGTAATGTCCAATTTGGTGTACTAATTGTCCGCACCAACTCTTCTCTCAGGTAGGCCGGACAGTCCGGGTGGACTCGGCCGGACACTCTGGTCATTGCAGAGTTTCTTGCCTCTGTCTTGATGATCTTGTCTTGCGCCTTCCTCCTGCTCCTCCCTCGCGCATCCTTGGGCGATCATCATGCTGGGATTCTCTTGTAGCCCTTCTCCTCCTCGCGCCATGCTTATTTCTCCAACAAACCTGATCATACATAAATGCATAGACTTAGGTAGTATAAAGTTCTCATCACTTAAAGTACCAGATTCATTTAGGAGTGAATTCACCTGTTGTTCAAGTAGCTTATCACGAGCTCTTGTAATGGATCCAATTCTAATCTCATTGGACTGATCCTTCCTTGCAATAGCTAGAACATCTTCAGTAGTAGGGGTGGGTGTAAGTATAGGGATGTCCTCATCACACCTAGTTTAATCCAAATTTCATTCTTATTTCCACACTTGCAGTCAATTCACTCGAAGACATGTGACAACTTTGAGTGTGACAGAGACTTAGTTCATAAACACTTACCTTTGGGCTCCTCGTGGGATCGATATCTGTACTTCGAAACTAGATACAAACGATCTATGCACTTGCAGACATCAAGCTATTTTCTAGCGCCGTTGCCGGGGAGCTAAGCGCCAAGTTTTTGTCTCTTGGCATTTTAGGTGTTACTACTACAAAATGGTCTCCCTAGGAGACAAAGGGTCTACACGCTTTGGTAGGACCTATTTACCAGATTATTATGAGCGCATGCCTATTCAAAGGCGTGAGGAAATTATTGAAAAATTATAAGATAAAATAAGGTTGAAGTTGAAAACCTGAGTGATTTTATGGAAATCATGTCCATTTATAGGACAACTCCCAAGAAACCTGAGAAAAATCTCAGAGAATATAGTGCTCCAATTTCTGCTTTTCTTAAACAACCAATAGAATTTCCTAATCCTAGAGTTAGAGAATATCAATTTGATGGTGGAATTATTAAAATTTTGCAGGAAAAAGCTTTCAGTGGAAGGGAAGATGAAGACCTAGGAAGACATCTTAGAGAGTACGACGATGTGATAACATCACTTGGACCAAAAGGTTTGCCAAGAGACTTCTCTGGTCGAAAATTATTTCGTTGGTCTCTTAAAGGTAAGGCTCTAGACTAATTATATTCTCTCCCTCATCATTACATTAAATGTTGGGAAAACTGTATTGTTAAATTCATAAACAAGTTTAATCCTTTTAAAAATGTAACTGAAATTAGAAAGAATATAGGCAACTTTAGTTAGAATGTGGGAGAAAACTACCCACAAGCCTAGAATAGATTCTTTGGAATGATCAATAGTATTCCTAATCATGGCTATTTTGAATCAACTACTTGCCATTTATTTTACCATGACCTATCAACAGGAGGATTGATAAATACTTTAACTAATAAAGCATGTTTGGAATTGATGTCTACTAGGGCTAAGAATGATTCTTTATATAATCTTGATTTCGGCACTAAGCTAGAAAAATGGATACTTCATAGAACCCCTGATCTTATGCCTGAAGTACGCAAATCAATGAAAGAAAAAGGTATACCTTCTGAACTTGTTAAGGAAAACAAAGTAGACTTGTTACAAGTTTTTACTGACGAAGATGAAACTAGAAAAGTTTTTCGAGAATTAAAACATCGACAAGCAAAATCTCATAATAACTTGCATAAGCAATTTCAAAGACATAAGAAGATTTTGGCGGAACTCATAGAAAATTATGATGAGATTGGTCAAGAAATAAAATTATTTCACAAGTACCTTAGTTTGATTGAAACCCAATGTGAACAAATAGCATCTAGTTATCCAAAGTTTCTTCAAGATGATATAGATATTCCTGTTTCAACTAATGTCGTTACAAGGGGAGGTGCAATTGTTAGATGACCATTAGGACCACCAGAATATGAAGCTGAAAAAGATCAAAAGGAAAATGCCTTGATCAAAGCAAGCCAAAAAGATGATACACTGGTGGATCCTCAAGATGATACTGCTCAAGAAACACAAGATCAAACCAAGGAGGACCAAAATGATGCACAGGATGACCGTTATGACTCTGATGTGGAGACAGTTGATCTAAGAGAAGAAAAAGAGACAAGCAATGAAGATGAAGATGTTGTAGTAGAAAATAAGAAAAGCGATAAGGAACAACAAAAGAAAGCAACAAAAGAGCCTGATCCCCCACAAAAGGTAAAAGACAAGAATAAGAAAGGTGAGCAAAAGCTTCCTTATCCAGATCGAAAAAAGAAAGCACCGGATCAGGTAATCTATGATTTTTTCAAAAAGGCACTTGGTAATCTTCATCTAGAAATTCCATTTGCAAATACAATAAAAGTTCCTACCTATACTAAATTCCTCCGTGATATTCTTAGTAGAAAGAAAGAAATAACTAAAAGCATTGCCATGGTGACTAGTTATCGTGCTAATGGGAAGTTATTGTCTAAATCGGGAGATCCCGGAATACCAACTATTTCATGCGCAATTGGCAAAATAGATATTCACAATGCCTTGTGTGATTTAGGCGCAGGAGTTAGTGTAATACCATATTCCCTCTATAAAAGGTTAGGATTAGGGGAGTATTTTGCTACTACTATCACTTTACAGATGGCTGACAAGTCCACTAAACAACCCATTGGTATGATTGAGGATGTTATACTTAGAATAGATGAGCATGTTATTCGCACTGATTTTATTATCCTTGAAATGCCAGAGGATGAAAAATTATCTATAATACTTGGAAGACCTTTCCTTAGTACTGCAGGAGCATCAGTTGATTGTGCTGAAGGAAAAATAATCTTCAATGTTTATGATGCTGAAATCATCCAGTATTTTCCGAAGAAGTTGGAAGTAGGAGAAAGATATATTCCACTGGCAAAACGAATTCATGTGGTAAGTGCCTTTGATAAGGGGCAACCCAAGGTAAGAATTCGAGAATGGAGAAGGGGTTGAGTTATTCAACCATTCTTAATAAAATGCTTAATGGGAGTCGACCCATGACATTAATAAAATAAACTAAAGAATAAAATGTTCATCGCATTCCTAAAACTTTTTCACAGACATTCTTGCAGAAGCGTGCCCGTGAAGATGCAGCTATCAAAAAGTAGTAGAAATATCGATTGAACAAGTGTAGAATAAGTATAAAAATTAAAGTTTGAGTTTTATATGCAAAAACTAGCTTAATCATTTTGTCTAGATTAAAAAGTGAATCTCTAAAATTTTTGGGTGAAAAAGCTTGGCACACAAGGTTTAACGACCAACTATACGACGGGAATAAAAATTCTAACCGTATAGTTCCGGCCATATAGTTATCGTTGCCTTTGGAAATTTTGTTCTCCCGGATACTGAAGGTTTAAAGACCAACTATACAGCGGGAATAGAAATTCCGGCCGTATAGTTTGGCCTTATAGTTATCGATGCCTGTCTCAGAAATTTTATCTCGTGGACATAGAAGGTTTGGCGACCAACTATATGGCGGGACCATTTTGATCCGGCCGTATAGTTGCGCCCGTATAGCTGTGATCTGGCATAAAGAAATCCTAATTGTTAATGCCACCGCAACTATACAGCGGGAACTTATTTTCCTGACCGTATAGTTGTGGCCGTATAGTTCGGCGTGACCACTTAATCGCACCAGGGCGGCTAGGGTTCTTCCTCCTCCTCACTTTTTCTCTCATATTCTCTCTCCAAACTCCTCAAAACCCACCTTGAATTCTTGATTCTTCGTGGATTTCGTTCGTTTGAGTTGGGGAATCGACAGATCGGTATGTTTCTCTTCCTATCCATGATTTATTTTCAGAGTTCCATGGTTGAAACTCTCACATTGATCTAGTGGATGAACTCAAGCTAATTTTGTTTTTCCTTTTGATTTCTCACATTAGGATTAAATTTTTCCACGTAGAATCGTTCGTATATTATGTAGAAACTATATGCCTAAGGTTTCATGGTAAAATATTTCAGTGCATCAAGATGAACAAAATTGGTAGCATTTTTCGAAAGAGAAAGCGCCAATGTGGCGAGAGCTCGGGGCTCCGGGCCGAGCATAACCACAAGTTGGCTATGGTTTCATCAAGGAGGGTGATGCCGGCCGATGATAGTTTTCTCACCGTGGTAGGGTTGAGGGCGGACTTCGACCTCATGTGTGAAAATGAAGGGCTATCACTACTCGCCTACGCATGACATAATACCTACACCAAGCTCACTTATGAGTTCCTCGCCTCTTTCTACGATGACCACAAGGAGAAAGGTAATGCGTGCATGGTAAGCTTCACCATAAACCAGTAGCCATATGAAATAACTTTCCAACAATTTTGTGATGCTTTTGGTTTCCCTCATCACGGGGAGTCAATTGTTACAAATTTATATAGCGTCTCAAGTGGGGAAACTTGGGAGGTTATTTCTATTAATGGTATAAGGGACTTCTACCAGAAGAAGATCTCCACCATTGAGAACTCAACAATTCACTACTTCGCCTTGTTCCTCGCCAATAAACTATTGGGAAGAGGAGATACCGGTTCCATGGCAGATGCGGACATGGCCATGATCACCAATGCACTCTTCCCCAATGCACCACAAAGCCCCAATCCTTCGGCTCTACTCCTCCAGCACCTTCGCCACCAAAGCAATAAAAAGAAAGGTGACATTCACATTGGTGGATTGGTAACCCACCTTGCCCTAGCATTTAACATTACATTACCTGTTATGCAACCTATTGACGGCTCCAAACTTATGGATGTCAAATATATAACTGGTTGTGGTTTCCTCGGTGTTTACCGAGATGACAAGAGGCTCCGAGCATATCAGTTTGGCTATCTTGGTGATGCACAAGTTGAGAAGGTTCTGTTGCCCTGTCCACAAGCCTTCTCGATTGTGGCGAAGGACAACTAGGTCCTCACCAAGGATCAAGTGGTGGCGATCATGGCTGAATTCCAGCCTGATCAAGAAGAATATGAAGGAGAGCATCATGATGAGGATGAGCAGGAGCAGGATCAGGAATACAACCCTGATTGGGAGGGACAGTAGCAGCATCAGGAGGGATCCTGGGATCTATGGCCCGATCATCAGCAGCAGTGGTTCAACAACGTCCCCTATCAAGAGTTTCTTCAGCTCAACCAGCGCGTTGGGGAGATTGACCACACGCTACAAGGAGTGAATGAGGATGTTAGTGCATTAACTCACAACTTCAGTCACTTCATGACCCACTTCCTAGACTACTACTAGCAGTATCCGCACCCGCCACCGAACTATGGCAACAACTAAGCCTGGCAATAGCCTAAGCTTGGGAGAGGTTTGAAAACCTCCAAACCTTGCATTCATATTTTTATTTCTTCTTTTGATTTATTTTACTTCTTCAAAATTGCATGTTTACATTCAGTTTGCATTCCTAAACCAAAAACGCACAAAAATTAGTTGTAACTTTTTATTGCAAATTTGCAAAAAACACACATATGCCTCACCTTTGTGCCACCAACGGGTGGGGCCCACCTGTCATGCCGCCGCCGCCATCTCCACCGCGGACACTCCAACCGCCGCCGGATCGAACTCCGATTTCCGCGCGTGTTCCGCTTCCCCTCGCCCGTTCTTTCCCTAGCCTATTTAACCTCGGCCCCCTCTTCGTAAGCCCCCTTTTGAAACCCATCTATACTACCGCCACACCCCGCGATTGCTCGTCGGAGTAGGTCATGCCACCGCCGCCATTATTGACGGTACGAGCTCGAGCTCACTTTTCTGCACCTCTCCTCTTGTCTAGCATCACCGCAGCGCCGCACCACACTTTTTCTGACCTTCGTTTTCCCCTACAGCCGTCGGACCGCCTCGCCGGAGCATCGTCGCCACCGCCGTTGGACCGACCCCACCACCGGACCAAGGTGAGCAAAGTCATCGCGCGTCGGCCGTCTGGTGCGGGTCGAACGGTAGCGATCGACCGCTGACCGCTCACTAGTCAGCGCCACGTCGGCGGGACCCGCCCGTCAGGGGGAATATTCCCTAGAGTTTCTTTAAATAAATTAAAAAGTCAGAAAAGTTAGATAACTTCTAAAAATCATAGTAAAAGATTTACTTGGCCAAAAATAGAAAATAATATACCGATGGAAAACTATGGTCATGTAGATTATTAATATGCAATTGGTTCAGGCAATTATTGTAAGGTTTTGCCGCATTGATTTAAATAGTTTAATACCTTTTTTGGAGTAATAAATTCATAAGAAAATAACTACTAATCATAAAATTGCAAATAATATGTCTATGGGATCACATGAAAGAGTAGAACCTGTTTCTGAATTAAAATAGCAGGTTTACTGTACGAGAAATTTTAGGAGAATTAAAATGCATTATGTAGTATTTTAATTATCTAAAATGATCTGTAAATACTTTTGGCATGATTCCAGTTGCCCCAAGCTATAAATTGAGTTATCCACATAGTAGTGTTTTTGCCCAAATTTTACAACACCGTACACAACTTGAGCTTAATATTTTCTTAAAGCCCTATTAATTGGAATAACAAATTGTATATTTTGGTTTTGATGCATTAAAGGTTTTCCATGAATGCATTCAGTATGTATAAACATCAGAGAACAAAAAAGTGCTACTGAAACCTTTATTAAACCATCATGCATGCATTTGTGCATTTGTCTTTGATTGTGTATGTTTGTTTATGTGTTGCAAATGTATCGTGTAGATTGTGATAAGTTCAACATTTGTTTCTGCAAGGATTGTACTCTCGACTCCTGCCTCCAAGGCAAGAAGATGCTATTTTGTTCATTAATTGTCCTACTATTTTTCTATTATGCATCTGTAGTGTATTTTTGTAGATTATGTGTAGGAATTACTATGCTATGCTATGTCCTATGTAAATTGTGGTAGGAATCCCTTGTAGATGAGCCTCCGTAAGGTAGAAGTGCTTAGACCTACTTTGTAGACGGGGAAGGGATCACATTATGGTGAAGTATGTGTTTGTTCAAACTAAAAACAACATAATGTAAATGAACTACCTAGGCGGAGTGATCAGATTGTCAACGGAGTGTGAATAATGGTGGGGAATGCCGCCCAGGGTACTGAGAAGGATTGGTTCTCTTTGTTATAGTAGCTTACGTGTGCAACCATGTGCCAGTAAGAATGGGTGGCTGGTTGGACTTAGTAGGTCGTGGTGATCCGAACCCAGTATAGCCAGAGATGTAGTGAATGGTAGGTTGGGACCGGTGCATAGTGGGGTTTGGAGATCTACTTCCCGAACGGTCTCTTCTTGGACTTCTCCCTATCATCACACAATATAAGTGTGGTGGTACAAGCTAGGTTGGCCAGGTCACATCGGTAAAGTGTACAAACCCTGTCAGGGTGTAAAACTAAGTGCTTAGCCGTGTCCCCAGTTACAGATGAATGAGTTGCTTGAATATCAAGGCTATGACATATTCTCACTCATCCTTATTTACTAATTACTAAAACTTGATGGGTGAACTTAATGGGTTGCTGTGAATCAAATGGTTTACAACAGTAGGATAAAGGTATTTGAGAAGTGCAAGCTAGCCAAAGCTCCACGTGCCAAATAAGCATGTAGATGCTGTATTGTCTCCTTATTTTAGCGCTACTTGCCATATATTCCATGTATTGACCCTTCGGAGCCGCTATGTTTCATGTTGCCGGTTATTCCGATTCCGAGTGATCGAATAGGTCATGGTACTCCACTCGACACTTGTTCCCTTGTGGGCAATTTGAAGATGGAGTAGTTATTTATTTATGTTGCTACTTGAATAACTTGTGAGCTAGCCTTCGAGCTAAGCGAATATTGTAATAAATTGAACATTATAGATCTTCATTATTTATGATACACGGAATATTACTTTGTTATTTCATCTATGTTCTATGTAAGCCAATGAACCGATCCAGGGATTGGCATGTTTCATAGAAGCTACAGTCTTTTTAGTATTATAGTGTTACAGATGGTATTAGACCTCGTGTGTTGATTGTAGGATCGTGACCTAGGATTGGAATAGGAAGCCATAGTATTACTTGAGTCTATTTTTAACTCTGTCTTTATTATTATGCCTTTCATTCTAGTAATTTCTTATCTTTGCTATTCTCACACCTTCCTCTTTTCAATGGATAGATGGGAGATGTCACTAGAGTTGAGTATGTTGGGTTCCATTCACCAAGTCTCTTCGCAAGGCAATTAGCAGAGCTCTATCAGACGCTGGGCATGCTAATGTGATGTTCAAAGGGAGAACGATGAACGCATATGTGCCTGGAGATTGCGTATGGGAGATCACCACTATTGTTCTTGTAGATCCCACCGTGCCTAACATTGAGAACCTGAACCGAACCAAGAAATACCTTACCTGGGAGAAAGGAGTGGATTCAACCATACATGAGGCATTGTCACGCCTGTGCTATCTTCACCAACACCGACTGCTAGCAGGTTCACCTTTCCTTGAATTTGGAAAATGGAATGAGGACGGGAACATGATGGTTACCCCAGGAAACTGGAATGACATGCCACCCTATGAGAAGCACATAGAAGACATGGAAATTAGAGCTTGGGAGAGGGAAGAGAAGGTGATGCAGCAAAAGGAGGAGTTGGACTTTTTTGAAGGCACTGTGCATTTACAAGAGTATGAGATGGAAAACTTGCACACCGTTGTGAATACAATGGAGCAAGCCCTCATTGGTAGGGATCAAACCATAGCGGGCCTCAATGGGACCATAGAAGAAAAGGATGCCCCCATTAAGGAAAAAAATAATGTTGTGGTGGAAAGGGATGCCACAATTGAGGAGCTGAACCAAACTATTGTGGGAATTACTCAAGTTGTGGCGGAGCAAGATCAAACAAATGTGGATATGGCTACCCAGATTGCTGCCCTTCAAGCGTAGCATAACCCTCCACCCAATGATGACAACAATGGTGGTAATGATGATGATGCGGATAATTGTGATGGTGCTAACAATGACAATGATGGAGATGATGGAGGCGATGGCGGTGATGGAGATGATGGAGGCAATGGCGATGGAGGAGATGAAGCGAACGCCTTTGCTGAAGCAATGGCGATGGAGGAAGACCCCGAAGAGGTGGACTTCGAGGACTCGAGTGATGATGATTCAGGAGAGGTGTACACGCCACCGCCATGGATTTCATGAGGACCGAAGCACCATCGCATGGACTCTAGAACTTATTGCAATCTATTCATCAAATAGTTAGAGATGGTCCTCCAAAACTAGTCTTTGTTAGGAAATTCATTAGTCATTATATATCGACCAATGTAAACTTTGGCACTATTAGATTATTGTGCTTAGGATGCTCTATTAAGTACTTTGAAGTTCCAGGATTTTCTTGTGTGATTTATTAAAGGATTTTTGGCAAGTTTTGGGTAAAATCCGTGTTATTGCTGCAACAGTTTTCTGCTGAATCTGCTGTACTGTATGATTTTTCATCTTTTACTACTAACAAATAAAAATCTACAAAATTGGGATCTGGTGCGTGGTTATCTTTACTACATGCAAACAAATCAGTAAAAATTCCTGACAAGTTAATCAGTCAGAAAAATTCGTGAACACAGCATAACTGTTCTGGCAGAATTCTGTTTATTGCTCATTTATTGCTCTATTGTATCTAAATGTTGATGCAAATGTTTTTAAACTGTTTTGTAGTTATATACTGTTAATATAAACACCTGGAACTGTTCTTGTTGTGTGTTTGATTGTGTGACACTTGTTTGTCATTGTCTGTAAACATTTGGTTGTTGCATGGGCATTACACATGGGTAGGAATTATTTCTTTAGATGCTTGTCATGGTGTGGAACACGGCAGTGCCATCGGGGATGGCTTGAAGGGGACAATTAGGTTGCTATCGGTGGCTACTCGCAATAGGTTGGGCACAAATACTGCAAACACAGTGATGTACCTAGGTTCGGAGCCCTCTTGGCGAGGTAAAACTCCTACTCCTGCAAGGATCTACTATCAAAGGGGGCAAACGCCCAATACAAGTGCTCCTTGAGCTGTTTCCTTAGCTACTTCTTGCTAGGAATTCTCTAAGTCCTTCTTCTGGTGTCTATTTTTCATTTTGCCTCAGCTTACCTAGAACCCTAGTGTTACCCACTTTATATATAGGTCAAGGAGGTAGCTTACAAGATGGGTTCTAGGGTTTACTGTTTGGATTTGGGCCTTATAAAGTGGGCCAGCTGGACAGGGCCAAACGGTAGGCCCAGGTCCAGTCAAGCCTCCAGTACAGGGGAGGACCATGCTTTAGCGCTCAGCGCCCCTTCTTTACTTGTCATCCGGCTCTTTATCCGTCAGCCGGTTCTTTATGCGTAAGCCGAGGCTTTCCTCGTCAGCCCTTGCTTTGCTCGTCAGCCTCCAGCTTTAGCGTAGTTGTCTAGTAGTGCCGGCCAGTCCAGCAAGCCTGTGTAGTCAAGGGTGCGCTCAGCAAGAAGCGTCATAACCACCGTACAACGTCCAGCGGATCCGAGGCGGCCGACTAGAACCGGCCTCCCAGCCGGTTCTTCTGGCTACCCGGCTAGACGGGCCAGCCGGGGAAACTTGAATGTGGACCGGGAGGGAATTTCACCTGGCTGTGGTTCCTTGATCTGGGTCCAGACGGCCTTTGCTGCTTGGAGCCGACCGGTTGGTCCCGTCTTGGTCTACCCGGGGGTCATCCCCTGACACTAGTCCCTGATGGCCCAAGATATCTCGAGCTCGTTGGGGAACCTCAAGATGAAGGTATGATTAGCACAATAGCAAGTTTTCCCTCAGTTATGAAACCAAGGTTTAATCAAACCAGTACGAGCAAGGAAACACCCCAAAGGTGTTGCTAGCTGAACTTTGGCAGGGTGCAATACCGGTGCCAGCAGCAACATGGAGACCTGCACAACACAACCATAAAACTCTGTCCCCAACTTACAGTGAGGTTGTCAATCTCACCGGTTTTGCTGAAAACAAAGGATTAAACATATTGTGTGGAACAAAGTAATAGTTTGCAAAAAGTAAACAGAAAGCAGTAAATAGTTGATTGTAGATTGATGGTAAAAGAAAGGACCGGGGTCCATAGTTCACTAGTGGTGGCTCTCCTTAATATAGATGACACGTTGGGTGAACAAATTACAGCGGGGCAATTGACAAACATCGAGAAAGCAATCATGCATATACTACTCATCTTGACTCCTTTGAGATTTGATTGGGCATTACAACATTATACATAGACCGTAATCCAACTGCATCTATGACTAATAATCCAACTTCAGTTTATCATCTGAACCCCCTCCAGTATTAAGTTGCAAGCAACAGATAATTGCATTACGCATTGTGTGTAAAGTAAACAATACGATTGTTCTATGAACAAAGGATTGCTGTTTGCTCCCTAGTAGCAACAACACATCTAGTACCTTAGAGATTTCTGTCACTTCCCTAGATTACTAGAGGCATGAACCCACTATCGAGCATAAATACTAACTCTTGGAGTTGCTAGCATCTACTTGGCCAAGATAAGTACTAACAACGGAAAGCATGCAAGATCACAAAGACATGATAAAATCAATAATGAATCTGAAATAGCATCTCAATATCCATCGGATCCCCGCAAACACAACATGTAAGATTACAAATAGATGACCTTGATCATGACTCACAAGATCTAAACATGATATCACAAAGGAGGAGAATCAGCCATCTAGCTACTACATGGACCCGTAGTCCAAGGGTGAACTACTCACACATCACACCGGAGGCTAGCATGATGATGAAGAAGGCCTCCAGGGTGAATTCTCCCCTCCGGCAGGGTGCCGGTAAGAGCTTCAGATCCCTCCCGATCTAGGGATGGAGATGACGGCGGCTACACACTCTCTCGTGGATTTTTGATCAGGTACTTAGGGTTTGTGTATCGGAGGCATCTTATAGGCGAAAGGGGAGGCTGAGGGGGTGCCGGAGGTGGCCAGACCACCCCCCTGGCATGGGCCAGGCTGGGCCGCGAGGCCAGGTGGTCTGGCGGCCCCCTGGCCCATCTCCGTCTCGTATTCTGGCTCCTTGTTTCCCTCGGTAGATAAAAACATGAATATACTTGGAATAGCATATGCTAATAGGTAGGTATGGTGGACTCTTTGGAATAACTTTGTTTTAGGAATTGGATGCATGAGTGGAACTCATACTTGGTTATGGAGGCTAGCAAAAGACTGGGAGCGGCCAACTAAGAGAGCAATAATGGCCATAATCATGCAGAGCGACATAACATCATTAATCAAAGCATAAAGTGATACTACAACCATCAGTTTTTATCTACTCTAAACTACTAAGTTAAGAGTGTTCACTAAGGTGGAAAGATGGGATCAATCTCATGCCATAGAATGATATCTAAGGTTATCTAGATAGGTCAAGTTTTATACTCTTTATGCTACCTTCAAAACAAGTAAAGGACTTTGGTAATTTAAAGGAAGTAAATCTTGGAAATAAGACTTGGGGTAAGTAATAGTCAAAGTGGTATAACCAAAGCATGCCTAAAGCATCTTTTCTCACATCTAGCTTAATTCTAGCTTGCTAAGCATTATACTTGCAAGTGTTAGCTTGCATTGTTAATGGTGGATTGCCTTGGTTGGTGCAGTGGTTGAAGTTTTCTTCCTCCTCGTGATATCACTCCTCCACCTCGAAAGCTTGGTCGGTACTACCGTCTATAAATACATATGGAGTATACAATCACCAAACAATACTTAACTAGGCTACTTAACATTCTAAGGCACACATTGGATGATCTATTATCATCATAAGCATCACAAGGTTTTATTAACTAGTTTCATTCTTTTTATTAAAGGAAAGTAATTTCTACTCATTGAAAATAACTAAGATTTAATATTCACCACTTAAAATATGGGATCATGTGGACACATGTCATCACCACATATTCTAACATGTGGGAATGTGATTTAAGGGTTGGATCACATTTACTTAAGTTTAAATTTATTATTTAATGATTTAAAGTGACTAGAAATGCCTATATAGCATTATTTTGGTACTAGTCCAAGGTCACTGCATCCAAACCTTAATATTATTACGTATTCAGATAGGTATGGTGAAATGTGATTTTTGAGAGTTGGAATCAACTCAAAAGCTATTTTGGTTGATTTTATAAAAATGTTTGAGTGTGCAAAAGCTTCTGTCTTGTTATTTTTACTAGGAGAGATATCTAACTCTAAATGAATTAAATCCAACGGGCTTGGATAGATCTTTTCAGTAGCTTTCTAACACAATTTGAATCACTCCATTTGGATTTGTAATTCTCTCTGAAATGAGTTTCAAACTAGGGGACAGAACTAAGTTCAAACCTAATTAGAAAAACCTAAGTTTGAATTCGTGGGCTAGCGTGGGAACGGAAATGGGCCGACCCAGTGGTACTACACGGTGCAGAGAACAGCTGACAGGGGGGTCCACATGTCAGCGGCTCTTTAAACGCGAAGCGGTACGGGGCAACGTGGACCGTGCGATTAAAAGTGAGATCTACAGCTGAGGAGTGTCGTCTCCGGCGAACAGGTCGCCGGCGAGGACTAACCCTAGCGGCTCGGTGGGGGTGCACAGGGGTCATACCAGGGCTCCAGCTACTACGGAGAGGCGGGCAAACGAACTGGTGGACGACGGCGAGCTCAGGCGAGGTCGCGGCAGCTCCTGGGGTGGACGAAATCGATGGTGCCTTCTCCTCCTCTATAGCGGGCTCCTCCGGCTAAATTCCGGCGAACAATGGCTCGAGTGGCTCTGGCGAGAGGTGGGGAAGGATCAGTGAGGAGAGGGGAGTGGAGTGGTGTGAGTCATTGGTGCTGGGGAGGGCTCCTTTTATAGGGCGACGAGAGGACCGAGCGGTACGACGGCGAGCTCGTCGATGACGCTGATACAGGCGGCTAGAGTCATGCGTGGCGTAGGCGGACGCTGGCCTGCCTCCTGGCGATGCTCTATAGCGTTAATGTGCAGATAGGGGTGGTGGCGTTGGGTCGGGAGCATCCTGCGCTCTGGGAGACAGAGGCGATGCTCGACGCGGCGCACGGCGACTGTGGGTCACGCGGCGGTGCACGACCATGTCTGGCGGGGTGCTGGAGTCGAGGTAGAGCGGCGTGCGGGATTTTATGTCCAGTGGCAGTCTGCTGCGTGCTGGCGACGATCGCGCTCTGGCGCGCGCTGAGCATGGCGCAGAGGGAAAGGGCGGCGGCGCTGGGGAATTGTGCATGGCCTGGGGGTGATCGAGGGGTGGACAGGGGGCGGTGGTAGCATTAGGCGGAGCTAGTGGTGGCGCTGGAATGGCACGGCGTGGTCTGTGGCGCTCTGTCCACATCGGCCAACAGCGACCATAAAGTGGCGGCGCTCCACTTCTGCTGCGGCTTAGGGGTAGGCCGGTGGGGTGCTGGTTGGATTCAGGGGGGACAAGGGAGTGCAGAGGGGGTCAAATGGGGGACAATGGCTTAAGTACAAATAGTAATAGTTAGGCCATTTATTTTCTGCATGCCACCTGTTCGACACAATGGCCGCATGAGAAAAGTTTTTGAATTTTTGGATGATTTTTGGTGGAGTTGCTAGGCACATGCTTAAGCCTCTTTGGTTGCTTGGGTTTTGAAAATGGAGCTCATTTGAGTGGTTTTTGAATAAGTGGGATCTTCCCATATGAACTACATTCAATTTTCAAATGCCATTTAAAATTAGTGTTTGAAAGTTTTTGATAGATCACAAAGTGGGCCTTGGTACATCACTATATGTACTAGCAAGGGGTGCAAAGATCCACATTTGTTTCTGTTAGGTTTTGAGTTCTATGAATAGCCAAAGTAGGCATGGTAGTTAAAATGGCACAAATGACCATTTGTTTATTTTATTCATTTTGATTTGTTTTTCTTTGGGAATGATCTAGATGATGTTTATTTCACCTAAGAATCATTTTACAAGCAATGGATCACTTAATCAAAGCAATTCAAAACAACTCCTATTTAAATGCACACACATATGAATGCTTTAATATTTTTAAATGGAAAAGTTTTTGTTAACTCTAATTTTTGATGATTTGGATCTTAATAACCTTGGATTAAAGTTTTGGGATGTTACAAACTTTCCCCCCTTAAACAAAATCTCGTCCCGAGATTTACGAAAGAAAACTAGGAACTAAAGAGATCTGGGAACTCTGTCCTCATGTAATCTTCTCGCTCCCAAGTGGCTTCCTCTTTGGTATGGTTGCTCCATTGAATCTTGAGAAACTTGATACTCCTAGTTCTGGTGGTTCTGTAAGCTTCCTCTAAGATACAGATGGGCACTTCATGATATGTCAGGTCATTGTTGATCTCAACAGCTCGGTGATCGATGTTCTTGAAAACTTCAGTCTTCTCCAACACTTCGAGGCATTTGTGAAGTAACGAGATATGGAACACATTGTGGATGGCTGACATCTCCTCTGGCAGTTCCAGTTGATAAGATACTTCTCCTTGATGGTTCAGAATCTTGAAGGGCCCGATATACCTGGGGGCTAACTTTCCTTCTAGACTAAAGCGTTGGGTTCCCTTCAATGGCGAAACCTTGAGATATACAAAATCTCCGACATTGAAAGTCAGGTCTCTCCTTCTCTTGTTAGCATAACTCTTCTATCTAGATTGGGCGGTCTTGAGGTGCTCACGGACTTTGTGAACCTTCTCTTCGGCTTCTCGGAGAATGTCGGGTCCAAAGATCTGACTCTCTCCTACTTGCGACCAATTCAAAGGGGTACGACACTTTCTTCTGTATAGGAACTCAAATGGGGCCATTTGCAAACTAGCTTGATAACTGTTATTATATGAGAATTCTGCGAAAGGCAGGCAGTCTTCCGATTTTGATCCGTACTCTAACACACAAGCTCTTAACATATCTTCTAAGATTTGGTTGACTCTTTCAGTCTGTCCATCAGTTTGCGGGTGATAAGCGGTGCTGAGATTCAACTTGGTTCCCAATCCTTCCTGGAGTTTCTGCCAAAATCTCGAGGTAAACAGGGTTCCTCGATCTGATACTATGGTCTTGGGGGTTCCATGCAGACTAACAATCCTAGCAATGTACAGCTCTGCTAGCTTCGCACTCTGGTAGGGAGTCTTGACAGGTATGAAGTGAGCTACCTTGGACAGTCTATCAACAATGACCCATATTGAGTAATTTCCCCTACTAGAAGTAGGCAAACTGGTGATAAAGTCCATTCTGACGGAATCCCATTTCCATTCCGGAATCTGCAATGGTTGCAACAGTCCTGCGGGTCTCTGATGCTCTGCTTTGACTCTTTGATAGATGTCACACTTGGCGATGTAGCTTCCGATTTCTCTCTTCATCTTGTGCCACCAAAATTTCTCTTTCAAATCTTGATACATCTTCGTTCCTCCGGGGTGGATAGAATAAAGAGTATCATGAGCTTCCTGCATGATAACTTGCTTCAGCCCCGAATCTGCTGGCACCCAGATACGGCATTTATACCACAGAACTCCTTCGTATTCGGTGAATCTAGGTACCTTTCCTGTACCAATACAATGTTTGATTCCGTCGATACTTTCATTTCCCTTCTGGGCTTCCTTGATTTGGCTGATTAATGTGGGTTGAAGTTCAATGCTAGCTAAGAATCCTTTGCTAAATAGCTCAGTTCTAAACTGCTCCAACTCCTCATACAAACTTGGTTGCTTCTCTTTGATCATGGTATTTAGCCCACACGGCAATCTGCTAAGAGCATCCGCTACCACATTGGCCTTGCCGGGGTGATAGTGAATGTCAAGGTCATAATCCTTGATTAACTCTATCCATATCCTTTGCCTCATATTCACCTCCTTCTGAGTGAAACTATACTTCAAGATTTTGTGATCTGAGTAAATCTCACAGCGATTACCCATCAGGTAATGACGCCATGTCTCCAATGCCAAAACTATGGATGCTAACTCAAGGTCATGGGTCGGATAGTTCTACTCATGCTGCTTCAGTTGTCGAGACAGATACGTGATGACTTTGCCTTCTTGCATTAATACACATCCGAGACCAATCTTGGATGCATCACAATATACATCAAACGGCTTCTTGATATCTGGCATGATCAGTATTGGGGCTGATATCAATCTCTTCTTCAGCTCCTGGAAACTGGCTTCACATTTGTCGGTCCATTCAAACTTCTTGTCCTTCTTCAACAATTGGGTCATGGGTCTGGCGATGCTCGAGAATCCTTCTACGAACTTGCGGTAATATCCCGCTAATCCGAGAAATGCACGAACTTGGGTTTGAGGGGTTGGGGCTTCCCATTCTTTGACATCTTTGATCTTGGCGGGATCAACAGAGACTCCTCTGACAGACACAATATGTCCTAGGAATCCTACTTCTTTCAGCCAAAACTCACACTTGCTGAACTTGGCATACAACCAATGCTCTCTCAGGGTTTCTAGGATGATTCTCAGATGTTGCTCATGCTGTTCTTCGGACTTGGAGTAGATAAGGATATCATCGATAAACACAACGACAAACTTATCTAGGAAATTCATAAAGATCTTATTCATGAGATTCATGAAATAAGTAGGGGCATTGGTTAATGCAAAAGACATAACCGTATACTCGCATAAACCATAGCGAGTAGTAAAGGCGGTCTTCGGAATATCCGTTGCACGAATCTTAAGTTGGTGATAACCAGTCCTAAGATCAATCTTTGAGAACACCTAGGCTCCAGTCAACTAATCAAATAGATCCTCTATCTTTGGCAAGGGGTACTTGTTTTTGATGGTAACATCATTCAGCTTTCTATACTCTGTGCACAAGCGGTTGCCTCCATCTTTCTTGTCAACGAATAACACTGGTGATCTCCATGGCGAAGCGCTTGGTTGAATCAGGACTGTTGCTAACATGGCATCCAAATGCTTCGTCAATTTCACTAACTCTGAGGGGTTCTTGCTATAGGGTATCTGGGCTATGGGTCCGGTTCCGGGGATTAGTTCGATAATGAACTCAATATCCCTATCCGGGGGCATACCTGGAAATTCATCTGGGAATACGTCGGGTTATTCACAAACTACTCGGACTTGGTCAATGGTGGGTAGGGCTAGACTCTTGTTGCACTTGAATTGACGGGGTAAGGTTTCAGATATATGCTCTACTGTTACTCCCAAGCTACTGGTCATGGTGATGGCCTTCTTAGCACAGTCTATCAGTCCTTTATGCCTTGACATCCAATCCATACCTAGTACTACTTCCAATCCTTTGGTCCCAAGTACTATTAGGTTGGCATAAAAATCTATCCCATGTATTCTGATAGGCACAACTTTGCAAATTTTTCTAGCTTTTGTAGTTGATCCAGGAATTTGAACTATCATGACATGCTTCAAGTTGGTTGGGTGAATCTTACTAGTGCATGCAAATTCTTCGGTGACAAATGAATGCGAGGCTCCCGAATCAAACAATACCCTTGCTAAAATTGAGTTGACAGAAAACATACCCAGCACTATGTCTGGCACTTCTTGGGCTTCTTTGGCGTTCATGTGGAAGAGACGGCCATTGCGGTTGTGAAGGTTTCCTGGGGCAAATCTTCTTCCTAGTTGAACACGACACTGTTGTTGAGCTGGGGCATTCACATTGGCAGTGGCGGCAGTCTTCTTGGGACACTCATTGGAATAGTGGCCCTTAAGTCCACACTCGAAACAAGTTATCTGAGAGTTGTCTTTTGCTGCAACAGGCACATCATTGCTGCCAGTTCTGGGTGCAGTGTTGGTGTTGTTGTTGTTGTTCTTGGGAGGGGCACGGTTGAAATTGTTGGTGTTGCCGGAGTTGTGGTTGTTTCCTCCGGACTTCACATTGCCTCCGCTACGGTTGGGGTAGCTTGGGCGAGACATTGGGGGTTGGTTGTTCCTTGGTGCATATCCTGGTAAGGGGTTGGGACAGTAATTCAGGTGACTGCTGGATCCAGATTGCTGCATCATATGATGTTTGCGGTTGTTGTTTGCCTGGTTAATCTTCCCTTCCATATGAATGGCAGAGTCGACTAGCTCTTCGAGATCCTCGAAACGGATGTTGACGAGGACAGTCTGCATCTCATCATGCAGTCCGTTCAGGAATCTCTCCTTCTTCTTGGCCTCCGTGTTAATCTCATCAGGTGCATATCTGGCAAGTGACAGGAATCTGTCACGATACTCTACCACAGTCATTCTGCCTTGTTTCAACCCTCTGAATTCATCCCTCGTTCTGGTGACTAAGCCCTGCGGCACGTGGGTGCGGCTGAACTTGATTTTGAAGGCTTCCCATGTCATCACTTGACCATGGTTCATCAGGCGAATATTGTTCCACCATGCTCTTGCATCTCCTGCCAAGTAGTGGGTGGCAAAGAGAACTTTCTCGTTGTCATCAACTCTAGCTACTTCTAAATTGTTCTCCATTGTCTGCAACACGTCATCTGCATCTAATGGGTTCTCTGAAGTATTAAAGATTGGGGGATTGGTATTCTGGAAGTTCTTCAGCTTGGATCCTTGATGATCCTGATTTCCATGCCCTTGGTTGTTGAGAGCCATCTAGGCGATCTGTTGCAGTGTTGCTAGATTAGCTTGGCGCTGTACCCTACTTGCTTCTCTGTCTGCGATGAGATTCTGCAAGATCTGCAGCATTGGGTCTTGCGACAAGCTGCTCCCTCCTTGGTTTCCATGAGTGATCTGAAGATTGAGGTAGATAAAGGGGTAAGAGGGAAAGTTCTACGGTTCAGGGTTTTGATTTCAAAGCTAAAACTTTGAGTTTGACTAAGGTTTTGCAACTAACTTCATTTCATTCATTCAAACAAGCACACGATACAAACACACACACCACAACAAGGAAAACAGATGGTTTTAAGAACCATTCTGCAAGCTACGATACAGTGGGACCGATAGATCTCATGCTACAACAGTGCTCTAGTACATCTACTCATCGTCGATGAAGTCGGAGTCCTCATCATCAATGTAGAAGTCCACGGCATCCTCCTCCAGAAAGTCATCATCATTGCTGAGATAAGAATCCATGTCTCCCTGGATGTATTCACCCTCCTCTTGTTCCTCCTTTGCTGCAAGCTAAGCTTCTTGCTCCTTGATGGTATTCTCGAGGTCTGCCACCTTCTTGCGAAGACGGGTGATGGTGCAATCCTTCTTTTCGCGTTGGAGGGAAAGAGACTGGCGGTCCTTGACGAGCAGTGAGAAAGTCTGGGCCTTCTGGGCGGCAATGGCACGGTTATGGTTGGCAAGCTCCCTAGCATTGTCCAATTCCTTCTAGCGATCATACAGCAGGAAGTCAAGGTTCTCCACTTGACGCTTCAGCTCTTGGTGACCGAGCATCTCCATCGGCATTCCCATGAAGTCATGTCTTGCATAGTGAGCAAAACGGGTTCCTTGGATTTGGTTGACACTGAGGGCACACAGACATGCGAGAGCTTCATGCATTGCCTTGGCTAATCCATCTAGCCTGTTGTTCTCTCTCACGGAGAACTGGATTCTCCCGGACGTTGGTGCTTCTATGCTTCCTCGAAGATCAGCGGTGACTAGCCATTGTAAATCTCCTCCTGGGGGTCCTAGAAGTTGAGCTCCAAGAAACTATGGATGCGGGCGTCCCAGTAACTTAGACAGTGAATCTAGGTCCCTCTCGAAGATCAGTTGGCCTCCATTGCCCAACTGGTAGAACTTGCTAAACTGAGTCTCCATCTAAAAGAATTAAGGATGAGGAAATTAGTGAAGTGATCAAGTGTGTCAAATTTTATGTAGTAATGTAAGAATTGGAGGAACATGAATTTTGGAAAAAGAATGAATTCCCAAGGGTAAGAGAGGAAATAGTTTTTCATAAATACTCACTTTGGTTTTGAAATTAAGTTTTTGTTCGGACGTCCATTCTAACTAGGGTCTCCTATGGTCAGGATGGCTCTGATACCAACTTGTCAACACCCGGATTTTAATCCTAGATGCATGTTATGTCATACATCGCAATCCCATGATTACCATTTTTGCGAGACATAACATATTAGATATCACAGTACATCATCCATTACAAACCATAATATGGTCTTACATGAATTAAAGATCTCATGATCCAGTCTTAATACAACAAGCAGCGGAATAAATAATAAGCGTAGCGGTGGGGTCCATCTTCAGAGGCACAGTAATGCTTGTGAGCGATAGTCCTAGTTATCATAGCCGTCCTGCTGGCCATCATCTTGGTAGTCTCCTTCATATTCTGGCCATGAGAATAGCCAGGGACAAAAGCCATGAGTACTCTTTAAGTACTCGCAAAGTACCACTAACAAATAAGATAGTTCTAGTGTAAAGTGCTCACTCTAAGTTTAACTATAAAGTTAAGTTTGAAACCTAAGCCAAGTTCTAAAACAAAGAAAGATGAAATAAAGTTCTAGAATCACTTAAGTTGGGAAGCTAGTGTCATGGTCACAACCCTGTTGTGGTCAAGTCAAGATTCATCATTCATTTCATAAGTCATGTTGAAAACCTCTGACAACAAAACAATATGGCCACTCCAACTGTCCATAACCACGGACGCGGCTATTCGAATAGTTTGACACTCTACAAAGGTGGTACACTTTCACCACAAGATTCGATACATCTGTCAGGGATAACCCTGAATCATTCATACTTCGTATGCAGATAATCAAACATAACCTTTCCTTTACACACCCTAGTATCAGCACATCTCCTATGAGCATGGCCTCCCAACCATGACCATCTGTCATCTTGGGCATTGCATAGGTGGACAACATTGAGAGGTAGCCTCAGCTCAAACCTCTCCCGCGAGGGAACTAATACTAATGCATATAAACTTCCGGCTAAGCCTTACCCAATTCAGGTATTGTGGTTGTACGGTAAATTTGGAATGGTATCGCATCCGAATCCAACCATCAGTTTTTGTAAAAGGGCTAAGGATCATCCCTCAACATTTTCATCATCATAAACCATTTGTGTTTCTCAACACATGTCAAAACATCACAATAGAATGACTCATCATTCTAAGGTTTTCACAATTCATTTTCACCAAGTGTTCCCATCTAAAGTGACTCAAGTTTTTATCTACTCTAAACTACTAAGTTAAGAGTGTTCACTAAGGTGGAAAGATGGGATCACTCTCATGCCATAGAATGACATCTAAGGTTATCTAGATAGGTCAAGTTTTATACTCTTTATGCTACCCTCAAAACAAGTAAAGGACTTTGGTAATTTAAAGGAAGTAAAGCTTGGAAATAAGACTTGGGGTTAGTAATAGTCAAAGTGGTATAACCAAAGCATGCCTAAAGCATCTTTCCTCAAATCATCTAGCTTAATTCTAGCTTGCTAAGCATTATACTTGCAAGTGTTAGCCTGCATTGTTAATGGTGGCTTGCCTTGGTTGGTGCAGTGGTTGAAGTTTTCTTCCTCCTCTTGATAGCACTCCTCCTCCTCGAAGGCTTGGTCGGTACTATCGTCTATAAATACATATGGAGTATACAATCACCAAACAATACTTAACTAGGCTACTTTGCATTGTAAGGCACACATTGGATGATCTATTATCATCATAAGCATCACAAGGTTTTATTAACTAGTTTCATTCTTTTTATTTAAGAAAAGTAATTTCTACTCATTGAAAATAACTAAGATTTAATATTCACCACTTAAAATATGGGATCATGTGGACACATGTCATCACCACATATTCTAACATGTGGGAATGTGATTTAAGGGTTGGATCACATTTACTTAAGTTTAAGTTTATTATTTAATGATTTAAAGTGACTAGAAATGCCTATATAGCATTATTTTGGTCCTAGTCCAAGGTCACTGCATGCAAACCTTAATATTATTACATATTCAGATAGGTATGGTGAAATGTGATCTTTGAGAGTTGGAATCAACTCAAAATCTATTTTGGTTGATTTTATAAAAGTGTTTGAGTGTGCAAAAGCTTCTGTCTTGTTATTTTTACTAGGAGAGATCTCTAACTCTAAATGAATTAAATCCAACAGGCTTGGATAGATCTTTTCAGTAGCTTTCTAACACAATTTGAATCACTCCATTTGGATTTGTAAATCTCTCTGAAATGATTTTCAAACTAGGGGACAGAACTAAGTTCAAACCTAATTAGAAAAACCTAAGTTTGAATTCGTGGGCTAGCGCGGGAACAGAAATGGGCCAGCCTAGTGGTACTCCATGACGCAGAGAATAGCTGACAGGAGGGTCCACATGTCAGCGGCTCTTTAAACGCGAAGCGGTACAGGGAAACGTGGACCGTGCGATTAAAAGTGAGATCTACGACTGAGGAGTGTCGTCTCTGGCGATCCGGTCGCCGGCGAGGACTAACCCTAGCGGCTCGGTGGGGGTGCACAGGGGGCATACCAGGGATCCAGCTACTGCGGCGAGGCGGGCAAACGAACTGGTGGACGACGGCGAGCTCAGGCGAGGTCGCGGCAGCTCCTGGGGTAGACGAAATCGTCGGCGCCTTCTCCTCCTCTGTAGCAGGCTCCTCCGGCTAAATTTCGGTGAACAATGGCTCGAGTGGCTCCGGCGAGAGGTGGGGAAGGATCAGTGAGGAGAGGGTAGTGGAGTGGTGTGAGTCATTGGTGCTGGGGAGGGCTCCTTTTATAGGGCGATGAGGGGACAGAGCGGTACGACGGCGAGCTCGTCGGTGACACTGATACAGACGGCTAGAGGCATGGGCAGCATAGGAGGACGCTGGCATGCCTCCTGGCGATGCTCTACGGCGTTAATGCGCGGCTAGGGGCGGTGGCGTTGGGTTGGGAGCATCCCGCGCTCTGGGAGACAGAGGCGGTGCTCGATGCGGCGCATGGTGATTGTGGGTCACGCGGGGGCACACGGCCATGTCTGGTGGGGTGCTAGGGTCGAGGCGGAGCGGCGTGCGGGATTTTATTTCCAGTGGCGGTCTGCTGCGTGTTGGCGACGATCGCGCTCTGGCGCGCGTCGAGCACGGCGCAGAGGGAAAGGGCGGCGGCGCTGGGGTGTGGTCCAGGGCCTGGGGGTGATCGAGGGGTGGATAGGGGGCGGTGGTAGCGTTAGGCGGAGCCAGTGGTGGCACTGGAATGGCGCGACATGGTCTGTGGCGCTCTGTCCACGATCGACCGGTGGCGACCATAGAGTGGCAGCGCTCCACTGCTGTTGCGGCTTAGGGGTAGGCCGGTGGGGTGCTGGTTGGACTCAGGAGGGACAAGGGAGTGCAGAGGGGGTCAAATGGGGGACAATGGCTTAAGTACAAACAGTAATAGTTAGGCCATTTATTTTCTACAGCCACCTGTTCGACACAATGGCTGCATGAGAAAAGTTTTTGAATTTTTGGATGATTTTTGGTGGAGTTGCTAGGCACATGCTTAAGCCTCTGTGGTTGCTTGGGAATTGAAAATGGAGCTCATTTGAGTGGTTTTTGAATAAGTGGGATCTTCCCATATGAACTACATTCAATTTTCTAATGCCATTTAAAATTAGTGTTTGAAAGTTTTTGGTAGATCACAAAGTGGGCCTTGGTACATCACTATATGTACTAGCAAGGGGTGCAAAGATCCACATTTGTTTCTATTAGGTTTTGAGTTCTAGGAATAGCCAAAGTAGGCATGGTAGTTAAAATGGCACAAATGACCATTTGTTTATTTTATTCATTTTGATTTGTTTTTCTTTGGTATTTGTTTGGGAATGATCTAGATGCTGTTTATTTCACCTAAGAATCATTTTACAAGCAATGGATCACTTAATCAAAGCAATTCAAAACAACTCCTATTTAAATGCACACAGATATGAATGCTTTAATATTTTTAAATGGAAAAGTTTTTGTTAACTCTAATTTTTGATGATTTGGATTTTAATAACCTTGGATTAAAGTTTTGGGATGTTACAAAAACTAAAAAGAAGACGCTCCAAGAACAACACAACTGTGCATGAAACAGTAAAAATGAAGTGTTTGGAAGAAACGTGGAAGTTTTATTGATGAAGAAGGGTATGCCTTGGGCATCCCCAAGCTTTGACGCTTGTACTTCTTGGATATTTCTTGGGGTGACACCCGTGGCATCCCCAAGCTTGAGCTTTAGTCCATTCTTCATCTCATTACATCATTCCTTCCATACACCTGAAAATTTTCTTCATACAAAACTTCACACAATCTTTATTAACAACATTAATGCACTCAAGATAATAAGTATTTAGGTTCACTTTCAACACCAATAAAACTTCCATTAAAACACAAGCTACTGTAGCACTTCCCTCAAAAATCTCAATTCCCAAAAGAACTAAAAAAGAAACCGACAAGGAGCAAATGCAAGTAATGGCAGAAATCTGTCAAAACAGACCAGCAGGTAAAGACGAATTTTTTCGAAGACCTTCTGTTGCTCAAATAAAAAAGTGTTGGACTAACAAAAGTTAGATAACAACCTGAGGCAGAAGCACAAATATTCATGCCTAAAAGGACGTACAGAGATTTTACATGAATTTTTAGCATAGAAATCTGTTTCAGGACAGCAACTTTCCCAATCATTACTTCTCTCTCATTAGAGGTTATTCTTGGCATAAAAAGCAAATAAAAAGGATAAGGAGAGGTTATTACTGAAGCAATAACTTCCAATACTCATCTAAAACTTTTGGGTTATCTCCCAATAAGTACTTTTCTTTAACGCCTTTAAGTTAGACATAAGAAGCAAGAAAAAGGATCAAGTGTTCTCAAATGAAGAAGCATTAAGAGCAAATTTTTTTTTTCATAGGAGAGGCAAAATAAATCTTTTCTCTCTTCTTAGGGAAGTGTTCTATACCTTTCTTGAGTGGGAGTTGATATTTAATGGTGCCTATGGCACAAACAGTTCTAAGAAAAGGTCTTCCGAAAGTAATAGGACAAGAAGCATTGCATTGAACATCCAAAACATAGAAATCAACGGGTACATAGGCATTATTAACCATAATAAGAACATCATTAATACTCCCCATGAGTTTCTTTCTAGCATTATCATCAAATGGGACATTCAAATAACAATCTTCCAATGGTGGCAAATCAAGCATATCATAAATCCTTCTAGGCATAATAGAGACACTACTATCAAGATCACATAAAGCTTTGAAATCAAAATCATTCACTTTCATATTAATGATGGGTTCCCAACCATCTTCTTGTTTTATAGGAATAGAAGCTTTATGTTTCATCTTTTCTTCTTTAATTTTTATGAGAGCATCAGTAATGTGCTTTGTAAAGGCCATATTCATAGAACTATCATTAGGACTTTTAGCAAGCTTTTGTAGGAACTTAATAACTTTAGAGATATTGCAACCATCAAGATCAAAATCATAATTATCATCTAAAGTAGTAGAGCTATTACTAGCCTCAACACTAGTGGTA
Organism: Avena insularis; assembly: GCA_023614405.1. Taxonomy (NCBI): domain Eukaryota; kingdom Viridiplantae; phylum Streptophyta; class Magnoliopsida; order Poales; family Poaceae; genus Avena; species Avena insularis. Next base: position 407,573,359 of record CM042696.1, read on the forward strand.
GTGATAGTAGAAACACTAATGTTTCTAGCAATTTCATCTTTCTTTCCCACTTAGCATGCAATTCAGCTAATAGTCTAACATTTTCATCAATACTAACTTGTATGGCATTAGTAGCAGCAAAGGGATTATCAATAGTTTCAGGTTTAGCAGCCATTTTATTCAAAGAAGATTGAGCTCCAGCCAATGATGTTATATTTCTTTTAGCATTAGAGAGTTTCTCCTCAATAGTTTTATTGAAAGCAATTTGTTTACTAATAAAGTCTTTAAGCATAACTTCAAGTTCAGAGGGTGCACTCCTATTATTGTTGTAGGAATTTCCATAAGCATTACCATTGTTGGGAGGATATGGCCTTTAATTATTATTACCAAAGTTATTCCTGTAGGCATTGTTGCTAAAATTGTTATTTCTTATAAAGTTCACATCAACTTGCTCGTCTTGAGCAACCAAAGAGGCTAAGGGAACATTATTTGGATCAATATGAGCTTTCCCATTAACAAGCATAGACATGATAACATAAATTTTATCACTCAAGGAGGAGGTTTCTTCAACATAATTTACCTTTTTACCTTGTGGAGCTCTTTCAGTATGCCATTCAGAATAGTTAACCATCATATTATCCAGAAGCTTTGTTGCAGCACCCAAAGTAATGGTCATAAAGGTACCTCTAGCCGCAGAATCCAATAGATTTCTTGAAGAATAGTTCAATCCTGCATAAAAGATTTGAATAATCATCCAAGCAGTCAGTCCATGAGTGGGACAATTCTTTACCAAAGAATTCATTCTTTCCCAAGCTTGAGCAACATGTTCATTATCAGATTGTTTAAATATCATTATTTCACTTCTCATAGATATAATCTTAGCAGGAGGATAGTATTTTCCAATGAAAGCATCTTTGCATTTAGTCCAAGAATCAATACTATTCCTAGTTAAAGAATTCAACCATTCTTTAGATTTTCCTCTCAAAGAGAAAGGAAACAATTTGAGCTTAATGATATCTCCACCTATATCCCTATCCTTTTGCATCTCACAAAGTTCAACAAAGTTATTTAGATGAGTAGCAGCATCTTCATTACCAATACCAGAAAATTGTTCTCTCATAACAAGATTGAGTAAAGCAGGTTTTATTTCAAAGAAAGTAGCTTCAGGAACAGGTGGAGCAATAGGTGTGCTCATGAAACCATTGTTGTTGGTGCTAGTGAAGTCACACAACTTAGTATTTTCTAGAGTAGTCATTTTTTTGTGTTTTTAATAAAGAATGCAAACTAGTAAAGCTAAATTTTTTGTGTGTTTTTAATAAAGAAGCAAGCAAACAAAGCAAAAGTAAACAAAGCAAAACAAAGTAAAGAGATTGGTTATGAGGTACTCCCCTTGTGAAGATGTCCTTGACTCCCTGATAATGGCAGAAAATAACTTTGATGGGCCAAGATATCTCGAGCTCGTTGGGGAACCCCAAGAGGAAGGTAGATGAGCACAACAGCAAGTTTTCCCTTAGTTATGAAACAAAGGTTTAATCAAACCAGTAGGAGCAAGGAAACACCCCAAAGGTGTTGCCAACTAAACTTTGGCAGGGCGCACTACCGGTGCCAGCAGCAACATGGAGACCTGCACAACACAACCACAAAACTCTGTCCCCAACTTACAGTGAGGTTGTCAATATCACCGGTTTGACTGAAAACAAAGGATTAAACGTATTGTATGGAAGAAAGTAATAGTTTGCAGAAAGTAAATAGAAAGCAGTAAACAGTTGATTGTAGATTGATGGTAAAAGAAGGACCGGGGTCCATTGTTCACTAGTGGTGTCTCTCCTTAAGATAGATGACACATTGGGTGAACAAATTATAGCGGGGCAATTAACAAACATCGAGAAAGCAATCATGCATATACTACTCAACTTGACTCCTTTGAGATTTGATTGAGCATTACAACATTATACATAGACTGTAATCCAACTGCATCTATGACTAATAATCCACCTTCAGGTTATCATCCGAACGCCCTCCAGTATTAAGTTGCAAGCAACAAATAATTGCATTACGCATTGCGTGTAAAGTAAACAATACGATTGTTCTATGAACAAAGGATTGCTGTTTTCTCCCTAGTAGCAACATCACATCTAGTACCTTAGAGATTTCTGTCACTTCCCCAGATTACTAGAGGCATGAACCCACTATCGAGCATAAATACTAACTCTTGGAGTTGCTAGCATCTACTTGGCCAAGATAGCTACTAACAACGGAAAGCATGCAAGATCACAGATAACAAAGACATGATAGAATCAATAATCAATCTGAAATAATATCTCAATATCCATCGGATCCCCGCAAACACAACATGTAAGATTACAAATAGATGATCTTGATCATGACTCACAAGATCTAAACATGATAGCACAAAGGAGGAGAACCAGCCATCTAGCTACTACATGGACCCGTAGTCCAAGGATGAACTACTCACACATCACACCGGAGGCTAGCATCATGATGAAGAAGGCCTCCAGGGTGAATTCTCCCCTCCGGCAGGGTGCCGGGAAGAGCTTCAGACCCCTCCCGATCTAGGTACTTAGGGTTTCTATACGAGACAGAGATGACGGCGGCTACAGACTCTTTCGTGGATTTTTGATCGGGTACTTAGGGTTTCTATATCGGAGGCATCTTATAGGCGAAAGGGGAGGCCGAGGGGGTGCCGGAGGCGGCCAGACCACTCCCTGGTGCGGGCCAGGCGAGGCCGCGCGGCCAGGTGGTGTGGTGGCGTCCTAGCCCCTCTCTGTCTCGTATTCTGGCTCCTTGTGTCCCTCGGTGAAAAACTGACTTTGGCTTTTGTCCCGTCCAATTCCGAGAATATTCATTTTCTGACTTTCCTGGAACCAATAACAGGAGAAAACATGCAGCTGGCACTGTGGCTCTTGTTAATAGGTTAGTCCAAGAAAGTGCATAGAAAGTACTCCAAAGTTGGAACAAAACATAAGAAAGTAGATAAAAACCAAGCATGGAACATCAAAAATTATGGATACGTTAGCAACGTATCAGTCCACGAGCGCGTTAGGACTTGGCCTCGTGGAGAAGTTCTTGCGTGCTCATTTGAAATGATTGATGATGTAGATGCCTTGTTGTTCTCGTTTGTCTGGTAGCCTTTGTTTTGTAGTCTTTGTCCTATACCGGCTTGAGATTCTGTGATGTTTTCCCGGCTGGGGTTCACTGTATACGGAGCCGATGGACCCACCCACAGGGTGTGATGGGTGATCTTCTTGACCGGGTGCTGCACCCGGCCGGGGGATGGATCGCTAGTCTGCTGTCGTTGGTACTTGCGTAAGCGATGCCTGCCATTTCTGCTGCAGTTTTTGGCAACCGTGCGTACGCCTCCATCATTGTGTCTCCTTTCAGATCATGGGAGCATTTTGCCTCCCGCAGTAACTTCTGCAGGATCCTCTGTGCGTGCGGCGCTGGCGCACGTGATTTGCTCCGAACCGTCGCGGGATAGTGGGGTGGTTGCTTTGCCACGTGGCATGGAGGCAGGGGAACCGGCGCGCTTATCCTTCGCCGATAAATACGTGCACAAGGAGAAGTGATTCCTCACTTCGCCTCCCTGCGCCTGCCATCCTTATTCTTCCTCGCGCTCTAGCCTCTCCCGGCTCTTCTGCGCCACTATTTCCTGGTCGCTGGCGCCGCTCCTCTTCTTCGACCACGGGACCCCGCGCCTCCATCACGGCTACTTTCCAGGCAATATGCTGCCCGAGGTCGCTGGCGGCTGGTGCGACTCTTATGTCACGGAGGAGCATGTGAAGAAGTACCGGCGGGGGAAGTTCCTGCCGTCGGAGCGGTGGTGAAGCATCGCCTTGCACCGGAGGGTGAGCGGGTGCCCCACCCCCAGCCTGGCGAGTTTGTTGTCTTCCTCGCCCACTTTGCTCGCGGCCTCGGGCTGCCGCTTCGTCTTGGATTGCTGGTCACCTTTGATCTACAGCTTCACCACCTCGGAGCCAACATCGTGTCGATGCTGTCGCATCACGCGGCTTGCTACGAGGCATTCCTCGGCGTCTGCCCCGACACCATGAATTTCTTGAAATTCTTTGACTTCAAGGTGCAGGTGGTGGGGAAGGGCGGCCCGTTGATGGAGACGGGCTGCTGTGCCATCTACCCGCGGCCGTTAGCGCCTATACCCCGCCTGGAGCTCCCCGACACTGTCAAGCTCTGGCAGCGCTCGTATTTTTACGTGCGCAACAACACGGAGGTGGACTTCATCAAGGTCACCGCCTTCGCCAACGTCCCCTCCAGCCGGAACGCCTGGACCGTCCAGCACTTGGGCACCCAGGGCGACATCGACCGGATGGGCGCCCGGCTAGCCGTCCTCGTGGAGAAGGAGCGGCTCACTGCCCGGGACATTCTGTTGTCCTGGATGGCGACCCGCATGCTCCCGCTGCAGCACCGTTCACACAAGATGCGCCACCTCTCTGGCCATCTGGATCCCACCCGGGTATCCCGGCTGGACATGCCATACGCCGCCCTCCGCGAATGGCTCGCCACCATCTCGAAGGAGGCACTAGAGGAGGGGTGGGATTTCTCCTGCCGGCCGTACCATCACGGCCGGCTGCCGCTGAAGGTATGTTTTTCTTGCTCTTCTCCGAGTGGATTTTCCTGAGGGACTCCTGTTTCGTGCCTCTTATCTTCCCTTGTTGAGTAGCTTTTCACGGTGCAGCTAGTGGAGGACGGTATGGGGGACACCGTGCTCCCCAACTTTGCCACGGACTTCAAGCTGGCGAAGGCTCCACCCGCGGAGGCGGAGCGGTTCACCATGCGGGCTGATGAGGGCTGCGAGTTCCCACCCGGTGAGAATTTGTTCCCTTCCTTTGTTATGCTTGCACTTGCTATGCTTGTAGTTGTAATCTTGACTTTTCGCTTGTCCTTAGAATAGCTGCCCACAGCGAGGACGTGGACCTGGCCGAGATCGCCGCGCCCAGGGGCAGGGAGAAACGAGCCGCCCCTACCAGCGTTGCCCCGGCCGCAGGTGTCCCCAAGAAGACGTGCCGCCTCCACCCTGCGACCACCATGCCGAGCGTTGCCGGGTAGGTGCCCTTGTCCTTTTGGTGCGTGCATTTCCTTACTTGTATTTGTGTTGCTTAATTCTTGTATTTATGTAGTGAGGCTATGTCCTTACCCGGCTCCGCGACCGTCGCCACCGCATTCGCCCCTCCGCCTGCTGCCGAGGGAAGTGCGCCGGCTTCGGCATCCGAGGTTGTGCTGGCTCCGGCATCCGAAGCTGTGCCGACTCCAGCGTCCGAGGTTGCGCTGGATCCAGCTCTGGCATCCAAGGTTCCGCCGACTCCGGCCCCCGAGGCTGCGTCGGCTCCGGGCCCCGAGGCGGCAGCAACGGATGTGGTGCCGTCGGCTGAGCCCACGACGCTTCACCGGGCCGGGGCCGTCTCTCGGCTTGTGGGGGATTTGTCGTTTGGGCGTGCCGGTGCGGCCGTACCTCCCTTCGGCTCGACGGTGGGTGCTTACTCCAGCACCTACCAGGTGGAGGAGTCAGTGGAGGTGCCGCCACCGGTTGCCCTGGTCCAGGCGGAGGTTGGTCCCTCCGCGGCTCTGGTGAGCGACAACGACCTCCAGGTCACCGGCTGGATGCCAGCGCGTGCCGCGCCATCGCTGGATGTCCTCCTGGCATAGTTTTCGGAGGCGGCGCCTCTAGCCGTTGGCCAGATCCGCCAGTTGGTGGGGGCACTAGAACAGGGGCTCGGCCAAGCTAGGGCGCTGGGAGCTTCCGTCGAGGTATATGCTCTGGCGCCAATCTTGTTGTTTTGTCGCCGTCTTGCGACATAGCTGTTTCTTTTGGTTCTTATCTCTCCTTTCCTGCACAGAGGGCTCTTGCTGATGCCGCCAAGACTTCGCGGGACCTGGGCCATAAGATTACTCGCTCTGCCGTATCTTCCCAATTGCATGATTTCTCACGCTTCTTGTTGAGCATTGGTTACCCTCCTGCAGCTCTGCTGGCGGACCGGGACCACAAGGTGGCCCGGCTGAAGGATGAGGTCGCCCGGCTGGAGGAGTCCAACAAGACCCGTCAGGACCAGATCGCCAAACTGACTGCACAGCAGCAGATGGAGATCAAGGCTGGTAGGGCCAAGAAGGCTGCGGACACCTAGGCCGAGGCGCTGAAGAACCTAGAGGGGCTTTACGCTACTCAGACGGATGCCCTCAAGGCTTCCAAGGCCAAGGAGGCGGCAGGACTGTCGGAGCTCTTCCAGATCGCTGAGATTGTTGTCAGTAAGTGCTCTTGACTTGAGCCCCTTTTGCGGATTTGTCCTTTGTGACTAATACTGATCGCTGCCCTCTTTTCCAGCTACAGCTCAGTACCCTAAGGCAACAGATGAGGCGCTGGGCCAGATTCCTGAGACGGATCCGGACCGGGATCTCCACCCGGGGGAGCTGGTGACAGTCATAAGCGAGGAGGCGAACTGGTTCCGCGCTGCCGCTCTCGAGTTCTTTGACTATGTCTGGCCCGAGGCCGTCCCGCCTGCTACAATGGATGTCCGGGCTGAGCATCTCTAGGGCGCTCCGAAGCTCATGAATGTGGCCCGGGAGTGGGCGGCTCGAGGTGGCACAGAGATGGTGATGGCGCTGCTGAAGTCCTGGTACCTGGATGTGGATCTGCGGAGCCTTTACCATGGATTCCGCCAAGGGACTAGCTATGACCAACTTCGCGCCAATGTCCCCAACATCCGCTCCTGTGGCGTGATGATCGTTAGCTACGTCGCGCTGGACAGGGACTTTAGCGACCCAGGCGCACGGAGCGGTACTTCCATAGCCCGGATGCGGCACGCACCGACGCTCCGGCTGCGCTGCAGACCGCCTCGACGGACGTCGCCTCCTGCAGCCGTGCTCCAGCTGATGCCTCCGGCCCTTTGTCTCCTCAATGAACTTGATCCCCGGTATGCCGGGAGTATTTGTGACTTGAAAAATTTGTTGTTGCGCCGTGTGAACAATTTTCCATCTTTGACGTATTGAACTTCTATGGGAGCATCGCCTCCCTCCGTCTATTTGCTCGTGTTCTTCTGTTTGCACTTTCTGTTTTGCGTCTTTTGCATGCATGTTTCTTTGTGGGGGAACACAAGCGCACCCACAGGGTGTAGTCCCTGAGGTTCAGGCCAGCTGGAGAATACCGCCGGGTCGAAGCTCCTTTGTGTTCTTTGTTTTGAAGGTTTCTGTGTGGGGGCGTGCAAGCGCACCCACAGGGTTTAGTCACTGAGGTTCGGGCCGGCTAGAGAATACAGCCGGGTCGAAGCTCCTTGACCTGCTCTGCTGCCGCCTAGAAGCTGTCTGCCTCCGCCTTGGCGGTGTTCATCACTAAACTTTGGCTCATGCAAACATAGAAACAAACAAGTTGTTTTCCTGGTTAAGCATATGCAAGTTCAAACTATAATCTTAGATGGACTAGTTTTCAAATTTTTGCTGTTTCGTGCAAATTCAATGTCTTTGCCCTTTTCTCAGTGAGCATTGGCCAATTTCAGTGCTGTTCCCTTGCTGGATTTTAGTCGGAGTCGAAGGGGTAGCTTAGTAGGCGTATTGCACGATACTTCGGGTTTGGGTCATTGCCTTTGAGCGAGCGAGCGCATCCGGGTCGTCCAGACGTTTTTGTTTTCCTCGTGGCATTTTCATGTAGGGGCCTTTGAGCGTTCTACTCTTGCCAGATCTGTCAGCCGGCTTGCGGTCTACAGCCGGAACCGAAGTGGAAGCCTTAGGAGCCGCGTACAATACTTTACTGCATGGATCGTGTAGCCGTCTGGGCCAACCGGCGAGTCCCTGAGGCGGATCGCCGGCTCCGGGGTTAGAGTAGTGCAGCCGGAAAAGCCAACTTGTGCAACATGACTTGCTTATTTTATTGCGGAGTCCCCAAGACTGTCTCGAGGCTCCTATGCTTGTTCATTACATGAAAGTAAGGTACATACACTTCTTGTTCAAGTGTAAAAGGGGCGGAGCAGGCTCGCGTTGCATGGGCGTTCAGTTTCTTCGCCTGAGCAATCCATCTTGTTCTTTTCTGGCTTGCGGGCGTCGATGAGGTAGTATGAGTTGTTCTGCAGTGCCCGGCTGATTATGAATGGGCCCTCCCAAGGTGGAGACAGCTTGTGCATCCCCTTGGTGTCTTGGACCAGCCTTAGCACCAGACCGCCCTCGCGGAACGAGACGCTCCATATCCGGCTGGCGTGATAACGGCGCAGGTTCTTCCTGTAGATGGTGGATCTGGACAAGGCAAGTTCGCGTGCTTCCTCCAGGAGATCGACACAGTCTTCCCATGCTTATTTGGCCTGCTATTCTATGTAGAGCAGTTTGCGGGGTGCGTCGAACTCGATGTCAGTGGAAAAAACCGCCTCCGCCCCGTAAACGAGGAAGAAGGGAGTGTAGCCGGTGGACCAGTTTGGCGTGGTGCGCAGGCTCCAGAGTACAGCCAGTAGATCCTCAATCCAGTAGCCGGGGGATCGCATCAGTGGTTTGATTAGTCGAGGATTGATTCCGGCTAGGACAAGGACCTTTGCTCGCTCGCACTTCCCGTTGGACTGGGGGTGTGCCACAAATGCGAGGTCCAGGCGGATGCCCTTATCTCCGCAGAATCATGCGAAAGCTCCCTTGGCAAATTTTGTTATGTTGTCTGTTATGATGCTGTTGGGGTAGCCAAAGCGCGTGATTATGTCTGTGAAGAACTTGACCACCGTTGGCCCATCCAGCTTCTTTATTGGCTTTGCCTCTATCCACTTGGTGAACTTGTCCACCGCCACCAGCAAGTGGGTCATGCCGGATTTGGCCGTTTTGATGGGGCCAACCATGTCCAGCCCCTAGATGGCAAATGGCCAGCTGATGGGAATCATCTTGAGTGTTGTAGACGGAGTGTGCTTCTACTGGCTAAACTGCTGACACCCATTGCACGCCTTGACAATCTTCTCAGCGTCTTCTAATGCTGTGGGCCAGTAGAACCCATGGCGGAATGCCTTTGCCACTATGGCTCGTGACGATGCATGGTGTCCGCACTTGCCTTGGTGGATGTCGACCAATAGCCAGATTCCTTCCCCTTAGCTCACACATTGTTGATATATGCCGCCAACGCTGCGCTTGTAGAGCTCGTTGTTGATGACGGTGTACGTGTTGGCTCTGCGCTTGACCTGTCTTGCCTGTACCTCCTCTTTGGGCAGCTCTCCATTGGCTAGGAAATCCATGAACGACTTGGCCCATGTTGGTGTTTCCCGGATGGCGCATACCGCTTGCATTAGCATATTCACTTCTGCTTGGATGGTCGGGTCAGGCTCGTCAAGAGGCCGACCGGGTGGGGTGGCGGAGCCGGCAGCTTCTAGGTTGGAGGCGGCAGTCCCTGGGTGTGTAGGAGCAGTCCCTAGGTGCGATGCAGCCGTCGCGGAGGCCCTGGAGCCGGCGGTCCCCCGGGTGTGGCGAAGCAGTCCCCGGGTGCGGTGCAGCCGTCACGGAGGTCCTGGAGCTGACAATCCTTGGGTGTGGTGAAGCAGTCCCCGGGTGTGGTGCAGCCGTCAGGGAAGTCTTGGAGCCGGTAGTCCCCGGGTGTGGTGAAGCAGTCCCCGGGTATGGTGCAGCCGTCACTGAGGTCTTGGAGCCGGTCCCCGGGTCCGCATCCAATATGATGGAGTCGGATTTGGGAGACGGTGTGATTGATGGCTTCCATAGGTGCTCAAGGGAAACTCCAGGCGGAATTGGTTGTCTTGTCGACCCGATGCGAGCGAGCGTTTCTGTAGCCTCGTTGTTTACCCTGGGAACATGACGAAACTCGCACCCTTCGATACAGGCACATAGCTGCTGGACGAAGAAATGGTATAGAGCCATGTTTGCGTCTCTGGCATCCCAATCGCCTGACACTTGCTGCACCACCAGATCAAAATCGTCGAAGCATAGGATGCGACGGATGCATATTTCCTTTGCCATCTTGAGGCTGTGGACGAGTGCCTCATACTCAGCAACATTATTCGACACGCGGAAGTGGATCTGTAACACATACTCCAGCTGGTCTCCTTTTGGAGAGGTGATGACCACTCCGGCTCCAAGACCTCCATACATCTTGGAGCCGTCGAAATGCAGCTTCCAATGCGTGGAGTCAGGGCGAGATGGCAGGTACTGTGTTTCTTCCCAATCGACGAGGAAATCCGCCAAGGCATGAGAATTGATTGCCGTTCTTGGCTCGTACTGTATGCTGTTGGCAGCGAGCTCTATGGCCCATTTCGCCACCCGGCCTATGGCGTCTCTGTTGCCAAGGATCTCCACAAGTGGCGCTAGCGCCACCACCCGGATGGAATGTTCTTGGATGTAGTGCTTCAGTTTCTTGGCAGCCATGTATACGCCGTACACCAGCTTCTGGTAATAAGGGTAGTTTTGCTTCGAGAGCGAGAGTACGTCACTCAGGTAGTACACCGGTCGTTGCACCGGCTGCGCCTTTCCTTCTTCCGGCCTCTCCACTACGAACACCACACTAACAACCCTGTTTGTTGCTGCGATGTACATCAACATGGGTTCCTTTGCTGCTGGTGCTGCCAGAATAGATGGCGAGGTGAGCACGCGCTTGAGGTCATGGAAAGATTCATCCGCCTGCGATGTCCAGACGAATTTGTCCGTCTTCTTCATTAGCTGGTACAGTGGGAGTGCTTTCTCGACCAGCTGGCTGATGAACCGGCTGAGGGAGGCTAGGAAGCCGGTGAACTTCTGGACATCTCTCAAGTTCTTGGGTGGCTGCATGTGCTTGATTGCACTGATCTTTTCCAGGTTTGCCTCGATTCCTCACTCAGATACGAGAAAACCGAGTAGCTGGCCGGCTGGGACGCCAAATACGCACTTCTCTGGGTTCAGCTTCATCTGGAACTGGTGAAGGTTGGTGAATGTTTCCTTCAGATCCTCAAGGAGTGTCTGTTGCTCCTTGGTCTTGACTACCACATCGTCGACATAGGCGTGTACATTTCTTCCAATATGAGTCTGCAAGCACTTCTGGATGCAACGCTGGTATGTTGCTCCAGTGTTGTTCAATCCGAATGGCATCGTGATGTAGCAGTAGGCTCCGTAAGGAGTGATGAATGATGTCTTTATTTGATCAGCGGGGTTCAGCCAGATCTAGTGGTAACCAGAATATGCGTCCAGAAATGACAACAGCTCGCAGTCGGCCATGGAATCGATCACTTGGTCTATCTTTGGCAGGGCGAATGGATCCTGGGGCATGCTTTGTTCAGACTGGTATAGTCGACACACATGCGCCAAGTCTTGTTCTTCTGCAGCACGAGTACTGGGGTTGCTAGCCATTCCGGGTGGAAAACTTCCATGATGAATCCGGCTGTGAGCAGCCGGGTGATCTCCTCCCCAATTGTTCTTTTTTCTTCCGCAAAGTGGCACAGTGACTGTTTGACCGGTTTTGCATCTGGCCTGACATGTAAAGAGTCCTCGGAAAGCTCCCTCGGAACACCTGGCATGTCTTTGGGGGACCATGCGAAGATATCCCAATCCTCACGGAGGAAGTCGACGAGCGGAGCTTTCCTATTTGCTGTGAAGGTCGTCTCCGACCAGGACGAACTTGTCCGGCTCGTCCTCGTTCAGCAGGATTTTCCTCGTGCCCTTGGATGGCTTGAATTCTGCCTCTCCGGCCGGCTTGGGCTCGCCAGCCGGCATGTCCTTCTGCAGGGCCACCACGTTCTGCATGATTACGCATTTTTCTTCTGCGATGATCATGGCTTCAGCTATTTTGGATCCGTCTATGGCACATTCCACAGACCGTCTGTAGCAGCCGACCACGGTGATGACACCTTTGGGTTCTGGTAGCTTCATCTTGAGGTAGGCGTAATGTGGTACCGCCATGAACTTGGTGAGCGCTGGGCGCCCTAGGATTGCGTGGTACGCGCTGTAGAGGTTGACCACCTCGAACCAGATGGCCTTGCGGTGGAAGTTGTCCTTTGTGCCGAAGATGACGTCTAGCCGGATTTTTTCCGATGGGGGAGTGCGAAGGGCCGGGGACGGCTTCGTGGAAGGAGGTGCTTGACAGCTCAAGCTACGACTCACTGATATCGAGCCGATCGAGCGAGCTGTGGTACAGGAGGTTGATGCTGTCCCTCCGTCTACGAGGACGCGGGAGAATCTGCAGGAATGCTTCTGGGAGACAATGATAGGATCAAGAACCATCGCGTAAGTGCCTGGGTAAGGTAGCTCAGCCGGCTGGTCCTTCCGGCTCCATGCAACTTCTTGCTCCGACCAGTTGAGGTACTAGGGAACGGGAGGAACGATTGCGTTCACTTCCGCCTCGCGACGCCTTTTGTTGTGCTTGGTATCCGGCTCCATGGTGAAGATGTGGTAATTTCCCACCTGGCGTGGGTAGTTGTTATCATCATCCTCCCTTCGATGTTGGTTGTTGCGATTGCCTGGCGGCCCGTCGGCTGGAGGAGGTGGCGCATGTCCAACCGGTGCGCCAGCAATCTCCGCCAACTTTTTCGTCTAGGTGCACTGGCGTGTGGTGTGCGTGGCCGGCTTGTTGCCCCCGCTATGGAACTTACATGGCTAATCAAGCATCGACTCAATGGTGTACTTGGGCCTTGGAGGCCAGTCATCAGGCTTCTGTCTCCGGCTTCCGCCTACAGCCAGATCCTCCTGCACTGCCGCCACCTGCCTGGAGCCATATTGGTTATCCGTCTGGTCGTCCTTTCTCTTGCCATGGCGGTTGTCATGCCGCCTGGAGTTGTGTCCATTCCCCTCTGGCTAGCACTGATCTACGGCAACGTCGACGATTATTTGCCCTTGGTCGTCCACCCGGACGGATCTTTTCATTGCTGCGTCGGCCGTGGCGTACTTATCTACGATGGCCATGGTCTATGACATGGTTGTGGGCTCCACCCAGTGAAGCTTATGCTTGAGCATAGTGCCGTCTCTATAGCCGTTGATGAAGAAATCAACCACCTGATGTTCGCGTACCCCCTAACAGGAGTTGTGCATGCTCATCCATCGGGTGATGTAGGAGCGATCAGATTCATCCGGGCCCTGCACACAGAGAGCAAGCTTGCTAGGATGACCTGGGCGCTTGTAGGTGCCGGTTAAGTTGCGAACGAACGCCTGCTCGAAATCGATCCACGCGTTGATGCTGTTGTCGGGGAGACTATTTAGCCACATTCTGGCTGAGTCAAGGAGCATGAGAGGGGTGTAGCGCACTGCTACCTGTCGGTTGCCATTGGCGATGCCCACGGCGGTGGTATAGTCCACCAGCCAGTCCTCCGGCTTGACCGAGCCACTGTACATTGGCGTATCCCTTGGGAGCAAAAATCCCTTTGGAAATGGTTCATTCTGGATGCGCGGTCCGAACCATCTTGGTCTGGCTGGACTTTCTTCCTCCAACGCACGTGATTGGACCAGCAGGTCGATCCACGCACGTGCATCTTGTTGTTCGTCCAGCTCGAGCGGTCCTAGCCAGCTAGATAGGCGGGACTTGGGGAGTGCCTGGCTTTTTCTGGCTTCGTTGGTCGGCTCGCGGTTTTTGCTGGTCACAGCTGCCGCGTCGCAGGTGTTGTGCCCACGGCCTGCAGATCCACCGCGTGGGCGGTTGCTCTGTCTTGCTCCATTTGGGGAAGACGCCTTGCTACCGCCCGCAGCCGGGTCCGCCATCCGGCGAGCCGGTTGGGTTCTGCTGTTGCCAGCCATGCTGAGTTCTGCCTCGGCCTGCTGCTTGTTTGCCATGACCACGAGGAGCTGGACGGTGCTTGCTGACAGAGCAGTTCCTCGCCCTCCAGGTGGCTAAGTTCCACGACTGCCGCCTCCGTGGCCCTCATGTTTTTGGCAGGGGTGCTATAAACCGGCTACACCGCGGGTGTGCACGGATCAGCGGCACGATCCATCTCCGAACCGAGGTTCCGGCCTGGCGGATGAGCCAGGTGGCTGGTGTCGGGTAAGCGCGCGAAGCCGTGCACGACGTTGTACTCCCGCATGGTGGCATTCATCTGTCGTTGGGCGGCTGCCACCTTGCTAGGTTCCTCTAGAAGGTTCTGGTGGGTGGTCTCCAGGGTTGCCGCAACTGCAGATGGATCCGCCTCGATGGGGGTGATGGGGTTGCAGAGGTGCTCGATGGACGCGTTGATCAAGTCCGGGTTCGAGAGACGTGAGTTAGTGGCACGACCATCCACGTTGTGCTCTAGAGGTGGGCGGCGGTTCTCCACCGAGCCTGCCATCATGACCTCGACACTGCCGCTGGTGATGCGCGAGGCGGAGAAGCCAGGGGGTGCGCCGAACACGGTGACGACCTCACGAGGGAAGGCCTCAGGGACAGTGACGATGTAGACGCGATGCTCGCCGAAGCGCATGATGGAGCCCCCGCTTGGGAAAGTCCCCCCAGCGAAGCAGGACACGTTGTCGAGGACACAGTCGTAGGAGCCGAGAGTGAGGACGAGGCCAGAGGCTACTCGCTCACCAGTGATGAGTGGATGTCCCGTGCGAAAGATGATCCTAGCCGAAGCACTGTGCCCCACGGTGGGCGCCAACTGTCGTGGTGTGGAACACGGCAGTGCCATCGGGGATGGCTTGAAGGGGACAATCAGGTTGCTATCGGTGGCTACTCGCAACGGGTTGGGCACAGATACTGCAAACACAACGATGTACCCAGGTTCGGAGCCCTCTTGGCAAGTTAAAACTCCTACTGATGCAAGGATCTACTATCAAAGGGGGAAAACGCCCAATACAAGTGCTCCTTGAGCTATTTCCTTAGCTACTTCTTGCTAGGAATTCTCTAAGTCCTTCTTCTGGTGTCTATTTTTCCTTTTGCCTCAGCTTACCTAGAACCCTAGCACTACCCCCTTTATATACAGGTCGAGGAGGTAGCTTACAAGATGGGTTCTAGGGTTTACTGTTTGGATTTGGGCCTTACAAAGTGGGTCGGCTGGACAGGGCCAAATGGTAGGCCCGGGTCCAGTCAAGCCTCTAGTACAGGGGAGGACCATGCTTTAGCGCTCACCGCCGCTGCTTTACTTGTCATCCGTCTCTTTATCCGTCAGTCGGTTCTTTATGCGTAAGCCAAGGCTTTCCTTGTCAGCCCTTGCTTTACTCATCAACCTCTAGCTTTGGCGCAGTTGTCCAGTAGCACCGGCCAGTCCAGCCAGCCTGTCCGGTCAAGGGTGCGCTCAGCAAGGAGCGTCATCCCCACCGTACAACATCCAGCGGATCCGAGGCAGCCGGCTAGGAGAGGCCTCCCAGCCGGTTCTTCTGGCTACCTGGCTAGACGGGCCAGTCGAGGAAACTTGAATGCGGACCGGGTGGGAATTCCACCCGGCTATGGTTCCTTGATCTGGGTCCAGATGGCCCGTGCTCCTTGGAGCCGGCCGGTTGGTCCCGTCTTGGTCTACCCGGGGGTCATCCCCCCGATAATGCTTCTTTCTAATCTTACCTATGTTGAACCGCAGATGCCTCCTTGCCAAGTACCTGATGAGATGGCTCAGCTCATGGCCGCTCAGGTTCAGTTGACCTAGGTGATGACGCAATTCATGGCAAATCAAAACAACAATAACAACAACAGGAATAATCATCCCCAGGGAGATGCTCTCACAAGGTTCCTGAGGCTGAGGCCAGCTAAGTTCTCTTCTGTGCCTGATCCCATGGTTGCTATCGACTGGGTCCATTCTATGAATAAGGATTTGGTGACCGTTGGTTGCACTGATGCTGAAAAAGTGAGGTTTGCTTCTCACTTAGTGGAAGGACCAGCTCCTTCTTGGTGGGATGCTTTCGAGATCACCCACCCGCTGGACACAGTTACTTGGTCCATGTTTGAGGAAGGGTTCAGAACCAACCACGTCTCTGCAGGGACCATGAGCTTGAAGAGGAAGGAGTTCCACATTCTGCGCCAAACCAACTGCACTATGGCAGACTACATCGAAGAATTCAACAACTTGTCCCACTATGCCCATGAAGATGTGGACACTGATGCCAAGAGGAGGGAGAGGTTCCTGGATGGTCTCAGTGATGAGCTTTCAGTTCAGCTATCTGTGGTTTATTGCCCAACATTTCAGGAACTGATGGACAAGGCCAGGATTCTGGAAGGGAAGCATCAGCAGGTGGAGAGACGCAAAAGGAAGAACAACAATCACTCCTCAGGATCGCACCACCATGCTCGCACCTCTTATGATGGACACTCTGGATATTCTAGGCATGGGGGAGATGACCGCAACCACCGTGGAGGTAGTGGGCATCGCCACGATGGTCATAGGAGCAACAATCACCACCGTGGAGGAAATGACAACCACCATAATGGTCATAGGAGCCAAAACAACAACTCTCAGAGGAACAATGGACACAACTATGTGAGCAAGAAGGACCTCAGCAATGTGGAGTGCTACAAGTACAAGAAACCTGGACACTATGCTAGTACCTGCCTGGAGAAGATCACAGGAGTAGGACCCAGGCTTGGACCCAACCATAAGGCGAATGTGAACCATGTGGACATGGAGGAAGTCTGTGATGAGCCAGATCTAATGATTGGTAAGTTTCCAATCGATTCCCATATTGCACTCATTCTATTTGATACTGGTGCATCACATTCATTCATATCAAGGGCACTTGTGGATATACATAAGTTAACCACTGAGTCACTAAAAGGGACTATTAGAGTGAGATCACCAGGAGGAGAAATGCTATCTAGTAAGAAATGTTGTGATCTTACCCTAGGTATTGGAGCACACAGCTTCCCAGCACACTTGGTTGTTTTGGAGTCACGGGGATTAGATGTAATACTAGGCATGGATTGGTTGTCCGAGCATGATGGCTAGATAGATTGTGGACATTGTGCCATCTCTCTCAGGACACCACAAGGCATAAAGATTTAGTTCAAGTAGACAACACATCTTAGGGGTGCTAAGGTGAAATCTCTTAAGGGGGTTAGCATGGACACCGTACCCATAGTGAGAGAATACCCCGATGTGTTTCCTGAGGAGTTACCAGGGATGTCACCGAACCGTGATGCGGAGTTTCTCATTGACTTAATGTTGGGAACTAGACCAATAGCCAAGAGACCGTACAAGATGGATGTGGATGAGCTGAAGGAGTTAAAGAAGCAACTTAGAGAGCAGTTGGACAAGGGATTTATTCAGCCAAGTTCTTCATCTTGGGGTGTGATACGTTGCTAACGTATCCATAATTTTTGATATTCCATGCTTGGTTGTTATCTACTTTCTTATGTTTTGTTCCAACTTTGGAGTACTTTTTATACACTTTCTTAGACTAACCTATTAACAAGAGCCACGGTGTCAGCTGCCTGTTTTCTGCTGTTTTTGGTTCCAGGAAAGTCAGAAAATGAATATTCTCGGAATTGGATGGGACAAAAGCCAAAGTCAGTTTTTCACCGAGGGACACAAGGAGCCAGAATATGAGATGGAGAGGTGCTAGGGGGACGCCACACTACCTGGCCGCGCTGCCCAGCCTGCCCACGCCAGGGGGTGGTCTGGCCGCCTCCGACACCCCCTCCGCCTTCCCTTTCGCTTATAAGATGCCTACGATACAGAAACCCTAAGTACCTGATCAAAATTCCACGAAAGAGCCTGTAGCCTCCATCATCTCCATCCCTAGATCGGGAGGGATCTGAAGCTCTTCCCGGCACCCTGCCGGAGGGGAGAATGCACCCTGGAGGCCTCCTTCATCATCATGCAAGCCTCCGGTGTGATGCGTGAGTAGTTCATCCTTGGACTACGGTTCCATGTAGTAGCTAGATGGCTGGTTCTCCTCACAATACGGTTCCATCAATCTACAATCAACTATTTACTGCTTTCAGTTTACTTTCTGCAAACTATTACTTTCTTCCACACAATACGTTTAATCCTTTGTTTTTAGCAAAACCAGTGAGATTGACAACCCCACTGTAAGTTGGGGATATAGTTTTGTAGTTGTGTTGTGTAGGTCTCCACGTTGCTGCTGGCACCGGTAGTGCGCCCTGCCAAAGTTCAACTAGCAACACCTTTGGGGTGTTTCCTTGCTCCTACTGGTTCGATTAAACCTTGGTCTCATAACCGAGGGAAAACTTGCTACTATGCTCATCATACCTTCCTCTTGGGGCTCCCCAACAAGCTTGAGACATCTTGGGCCATCAAAGCTATTTTCTGGCGCCGTTGCCGGGGAGTCAAGGACATCTTCACAAGGGGAGTCCCTCATAACCAATCTCTTTACTTTGTTATTTTTGTTTTGCTTAGTTTACTTTTGCTTTATTTGCTTGCTTATTTATCAAAAACACAAAAAAATTAGTTTTACTAGTTTGCTTTCTTTATTAAAAACACAAAAAATGACTACTCTGGAAAATACTAAGTTGTGTGACTTCACTAGCACCAACAACAATGATTTCATGAGCACACCTATTGCTCCACCTGTTCCTGAAGCTACTTTCTTTGAAATAAACCTGCTTTACTCAATCTTGTTATGAGAGAACAATTTTCTGGTATTGGTAATCAAGATGTTGCTACTCATCTAAATAATTTTGTTGAACTTTGTGAGATGCAAAAGCATAGGGATATAGATGGAGATATCATTAAGCTTAAATTGTTTCCTTTCTCTTTGAGAGGAAAAGCTAAAGAATGGTCGAATTCCTTAACTAGGAATAGTATTGATTCTTGGACTAAATGCAAAGATGCTTTCATTGGAAAATACTATCCTCCTGCTAAGATTATATCTATGAGAAGTGAAATAATGAAATTTAAACAATTTGATAATGAACATGTTGCTCAAGCTTGGGAAAGAATGAAATCTTTGGTAAAGAATTGTCCCACTCATGGACTGGCTGCTTGGATCATTATCCAAACCTTTTATGCAGAATTGAACTATTATTCAAGAAATCTATTGGATTCTGCGGCTGGAGGTACCTTTATGACCATTACTTTGGGTGCTGCAACAAAGCTTCTGGATAATATGATGGTTAACTATTCTAAATGGCATATTGAAAGAGATCCACAAGGTAAGAAGGTAAATTCTGTTGAAGAAACCTCCTCCTTGAGTGATAAAATTGATGTTATTATGTCTATGCTTGTTAATGGGAAAGCTCATATTGATCCAAATAATGTTCCCTTAGCCTCTTTGGTTGCTCAAGAAGAGCAAGTTGATGTGAACTTTATAAGAAATAACAATTTTAGCAACAATGCCTACAGGAATAACTTTGGTAATAATAATTATAGGCCATATCCTCCCAACAATGTTAATGCTTATGGAAATTCCTACAACAATAATAGGAGTGCACCCTCTGAACTTGAAGTTATGCTTAAAGACTTTATTAGTAAATAAACTGCTTTCAATAAAACTATTGAGGAGAAACTCTCTAATGCTAAAAGAAATATAGCATCATTGGTTGAAGCTCAATCTTCTTTGAATAAAATTGCTGCTAAACCTGAAACTATTGATAATCCCTTTACTGCTACTAATGCCATACAAGTTAGAATTGATGAAAATGTTAGACTATTAGCTGAATTGCATGCTAAGTGGGAAAGAGAAGATGAAATTGCTAGAAACATTAGTGTTTCTACTATCACTAGTGTTGAGGCTAGTAATAGCTCTACTACTTTGGATGATAATTATGATTTTGATCTTGATGGTTGCTGTAACATCCCAAAACTTTAATCCAAGTGATCAAGATCAAATCTACCCAATTTAGGGTTAACAAAAACTTTTCCTATTTAAAAATCTTTAAGCATTCATATGTGTGTGCATTTAAAATAGGAGTTGTTTTGAATTGCCATGATTGAGTGATCTCTTGATTGTAAAATGACTCTAAGCTGAATTACACATCATCTAGATCATCCCCAAGCAAATCCCAAAGAAAAAGAATTCAAAAAGAATTAAATAAGGAAATGGTCAGTTTTGCCATTTTAATCACCTAGCCCACTTTGGCTATTCCTAGCACTCAAATTCAAACAGAAACAATTGTGGATCTTTGCACCCCTTGATAGTACAAGTAGTAATGTGCCAAGGCCCACTTTGTGTCATCCCAAAAACTTTCAAACTCTAATTTTAAATGACATTTGAAAATTGAATCTAGTTCATATGTCTAGATACCACTTTTCCAAAAACCACTCAAATGAACCCCATTTCAAAATCCCAAGCAAACCTAGAAGCTTAAGCATAAGATAAACCAATCCACCAAAAATCATCTCAAAATTCAAATAAAAGTTTCATGCGGCCATTTGGTCGAACAGGTGGCAGGCAATATTTTTTGTCCTAACTAATACTGTTTATGGATCAATGCATTGTCGAGTTTTTGGCCTCCATTTGGTTCCCCTGTCCCCCCCAGCTCTAACCAAACCCTCACCGGCCTACCCCTTAGCATGGAGCAGCAGTTGCGCACTGCTCGTTTTTGGTCACCGCCGGCTGAGCATGCGCAGCTCGTAGCAGACCACGCCGCGCCAAACTAGCTTGCCCACTAGCTCCACCCAACCCTACCGCGACTCCCTGTCCACCCCATGATCACTGCCAGCCCTTGGACCACCCTAGAGAATCGCCGCCCTTTCCTCTCTGCGCTGCGCCAGAGCACGCCAGAGCGCCCTCGCCACCAGCACGCCACAGACCGCGCCTCGACACCAGACCGTGCACGCCACTCCGCCTTGAAACCCTCACCCCTCCAGACACGGTCGTGCACCGCCACGCGACCTACAGTCGTCGGGAGCCGCGTTGAGCATCGCCTCTGTCCCTCATAGCGCGGGAAGCTCCTGACCGCTAGGCACCATCCCTCGTGTCGCCATTAAGTCCTAGCAAACCGCCAGCAGACCGCCCACCGTTCGCCTACCTCGCCCACGCCGATAGCCCCCTGTGTCGTCATAACCGATGAGCTCCGCCCACACCCTTCGGTCCCCTCGTCGAGCCTATATAAGGAGTCCACCCCCAGCCTCAATCGCCACACCATTCCACTCCCCTCTCTCCACTGATCGTTTCCCCTCTCTCGCCGGAGCCACTCGAGCAGCCCATCGCCGGAATTCCGCCGGAGGTAGCCGCTGCAGAGGAGGAGAAGTTGCAGTCAATTTCGTCCACCTCAGCCCCTGCCGCGATGTTGCCTGAGTCCGCAGTCGTCCACCAGTTCGTTTGCCCGCCTTGCCGCACCAGCTGGAGCCCTGGTACGTCCCCAGTAGACCCCCACCGACCGTGTTAGGGTTCAGTCTCGCCGGCGACGAGTCCGTCATCGACGACGACCGTGGACTATTAGATCTTGTTCTAATCGTGTGGTCCTCAGTGCCCCGTACCGCTTCACGTTTTATGAGTCACTGACAGGCGGGACCTCCCTATCAGCAGCCCTCAGCGCCGCGGAGTGTACACGGGCTGTCCCATTTAGTTTCCCGTGCTGACCCAGTAATTCAAATATAGGTTTTTCTATTTTAATTAAAACCTAGTTTTGTCCCTTAGTTCAAGAATCAATTCAGAGAGTTTTACAAATGCAAATTGAGTGATTCCAATTTTGTTGGAGAGGTAATGAAAATCTCTATCCAAGCCCATTGGATTTAATTCATTTAGAGTTAGAGATCTCTCCTAGTAAAAATAACAAGACAGAAGCTTTTGCACATTCAAATATTTTTATAAAATCAACCATAATAGCTTTTGAGTTGATTCCAACTCTCAAAAATCACATTTAACCATACCTATCTGAATATGTAATAATATTAAGGTTTGCATGCAGTGACTTTGGACTAGTCCCAAAATAATGCTATATAGGCATTTCTAGTCACTTTAAATCATTAACTATTAAACTTAAACTTATTAAAATATGATCCAACCTTTAAATCACATTCCCATGTGTTAGAATATGTGGTGATGACATGTGTCCACATGATCCCATATTTTAATTGGAGAATATTAAATCTTAGTTAATTTCAATGAGTAGAAATTACTTTTCTCAAATAAAATAAATGAAACTAGTTCATTAAACCTTGTGATGCTTCTGATGATAATAGATCATGAAATGTGTGCCTTAGTGTGCTAAGTAGACTAGTTAAGCATTGTTTGGTGATTGTGTACTCCGTATGTATTTATAGACGATAGTACCGACCAAGCTTTCAAGGAGGAGGAGTTCTACCAAGAGGAGGAGGAAGAGAATTTCAACCACTGCACCAACCAAGGCAAGCTATTGTTAGCAAGTTATAATTAAGCTAGATAACCTAAGCAAAGGCATTAGGAATGCTTTGGTTATACCATTTTGACTTATACCTAGTCCAAGTTTTATTTACAAGCTTTACCTTCTTTACTTTACCAAAGTCCTTTACTTGTTTAAAGGTAGCATAAAGAGTATAAAACTTGACCTATCTAGTTAGACTTAGATGTAATTCCATCGCATGAGATTGAGATTAACATCCCACCTTAGTGAACACTCTTAACTTAGTAGTTGGAACAAAACCAAAACTTGAATCACTTTAGATGGGAATACTTGGTGAAAATGATTTGTGAAAACCTTGGAATGATGAGTCATTCTATTGAAATGTTTTGACATGTGTTGAGGAACACAAATGGTTTATGATGATGATGAAAATGTTGAGGCATGAGCCTTAGCCCTTTTACAAAACTGATGGTTGGGTTCGGATGCGATACCATTCCAATTTAACCGTACAACCACAATACCTGAATTGGGTAAAGCTTAGCCGGAAGTTTATATGCATTAGTATTAGTTCCCTCACGGGAGAGGTTTGAGCTGAGGCTACCTCTCAATGTTGTCCACCTATGCAAAGGCCCAGATGATGATGGTCATGGCTGGGAGGCCATGCTCATAGGAGAGGTGCTTATACTAGGGTGTGTAAAGGAAAGGTTATGTTTGATTATCTGCATACTAAGTATGATGATTTAGGGTTATCCCTGACAGATGTATCGAATCTTGTGGTGAAAGTGGACCACCTCTGCAGAGTGTCAAACTATTCGAATAGCCGTGTCCGCAGTTATGGACAGTTGGAGTGGCCATACTGTTCCGTTGTTAGATGTTTTCAAAATGACTTATGAAATGAATTGTGACATGACTTGACCACAACAGAGTTGTGACTATGACAACTAAGTTCCACTTAGGTGTTTTCAAACTTCTTTTATCTTTCTTTGTTTCTTAACTCAGCTTAGGTTTCAAACATAACTTTAGAAATAAACTTAGAATTAGCATTCATACTAAAACTATCCTATTTGTTAGTGGTAGTTTGCGAGTACTTAAAGAGTACTCATGGCTTTTGTCCCTGGCTATTCCTATGGCCATACTATTAAGGGGATTACCAAGATGAAGGACAGCAGGACGGCTATGATCACTAGGATCATCTCCCATCGTCAGCATTGCCTGTGACTCTGAAGATGGACCCCACAACTACGCTATTTATTCCGCTACTTGATTGTATTAAGACTAGATCATGAGATACTTTATTTGTGTAAGACATTATTATGGTTTGTAATGGATGATGTACTGTGATATCCAATCTGTTATGTCTCGCAAAAATGGAAATCCTGGGATTGCGAGGTATGGCATAACATGCATCTGGGATTAAAACTCCGGGTGTTGACAAGTTGGTATCAGAGCCATCCTGACCATAGGAGACCCTAGTTAGAACGGACGTCCGAAACAAAAACTTAGTTTCAAAAACCAAAGTGTGTATTTATGAAAACTACTTCCCCTGTTACCCTTGGGAATTATTTCTCTCCAAAAAAATTCATGTTCCTCCAAATTCTTACATTACTACATAAAACTTTGACACACTTGATCACTTCACTAACTTTCTCATCCTAAATTCTTATAGATGGAAGCCCAATACAACAAGTTCTACCAGTTGGGCAACGGAGGCCAACTGATCTTCGAGAGGGATTTGGATGCACTGTCTGAGTTTTTGGAGCATCCTCATCCGGAATTCCTTGGAGCTCAACTCCCGGGTCCACCAGGAGGAGATTTACAATGGCTAGTAACTGCTGATCTTCGAGGCAAGATAGAAGCACCAGTATCTAGGAGGATTCAGTTCTCCGTGAGACAGAACAACTGGCTAGATGGATTAGCTAGGTAAATGCATGAAGCTCTCGCACGTCTGTGCTCCCTAAGTGTCAACCTAATCCAAGGAACCCGCTTTGTTCAGATGCAAGGCGTGATTCCGTGGGAATGCCGCTAGAGATGCCAAGTCACCCAATACTGAAGCGTCAAGTGGAGAACCTCGACTCCCTATTGCATGACAGACAGAGGGAATTGGACAATGCTAGAGAGCTCACCAACTACAACCTCGCCATTACCGCCCAGAAGGCCCAGACTTTCTCACTGCTAGTCAAGGATCATCCGTCTCTTTGCCGTCAACGTGCAAAGAAGGATCGCACCATCGACCGTCTTCACAAGAAGGTGGCTGACCTCGAGAAGACCATCAAGGAGCAAGAAGCTCAGATTGCAGCAAAGGAAGAAGAAGAGGAAGGTGAGGATATTCAAGGGGATATTGACTCCTACCTAAGCAATGATGATGGCTATCTAGAGGAGGATGCCGTGGACTTCTACACCGACGATGATGACTCCGACTTCATCGATGATGAGTTGATGCACTAGAGCACTATCGTAGAGTGAGGAATAGCGGTCCCATTGTATCGTAGCTTACAGAATGGTTCTTAAAACCATATGTTTTCCTTTGATGTTGTGGTGTGTGTGTGTTTGTATCGTGTGCCTTGCTTGAACGAATGAAAAGAAGTTAGTTGCAAAACCTGAGTCAAACTCAAAGTTTTATCTTTGAAATCAAAACCATGAACCTTAGAACTTTCCCTCTACCTCAATCTTCAGATGACTCGTGGAAACCAAGGAGGGAGCATCTCATCGCAAGACCCAATGCTGCAGATTCTGGAGACTCTCATTGCAGACCGTGAAGCTAGTAGGGCAGAGCGCCAAGCTAATCTAGCAACCCTGAAGCAGATCGCCCAGATGGCTCATAACAATCAGAACCATGGAAATCAGGATCATCATGAATCCAAACTAAAAACTTCTAGAATACAAATCTCCCAATCTTTAGTACTTCAGAGAACCCACTGGATGCTGATGACTGGTTGCAGACAATGGAGAACAACTTAGAAGTAGCAGGAGTGGATGCCAACGAGAAAGTTCTTTTTGCCACCCACTATTTGGCAGGAGATGCAAGAGCATGGTGGAACAGCATTCGCACAATGAACCATGGACAAGTGATGACATGGGAAGCCTTCAAAATCAAGTTCAGCCGCACCCCACGGGCCGCAGGGCCTAGTCACCCGAATGAGGGATGAATTCAGAGAATTGAAGCAAGGCAGAATGACTGTAGTGGAGTACCGTGACAGATTATTGTCCTTAGCCAGGTATGCACCTGATGAGATCAACATGGAGGCCAAGAAGAAAGAGAGATTCCTGAATGGACTGCATGATGAGATGCAGACTGTCCTCGTCAACATCCGTTTCAAGGATCTCGAAGAGCTAGTCGACTCTGCCATTTAGATGGAAGGGAAGATTAATCAAGCAAATGACAATCGCAAACGTCGTATGATGCACCAAACTAGATTCAATACCCGTAAGTACCGTCCCCAACCCTTCGCGCAGGATATGCCTCATGAATAATCGACCCCCAATGTCTCGCCCAAGCTACCCCAACCGTAGCGGGGGAAATGTGAAGTCCGGAGGAAACAACAATCACCCCGGCAATGCCAGCAATTTCAACCGTGCACCTCCCAAGAGCAACAACAACAACAACAACACTTGTCAACACCAGGATTTTTAATCCAAGATGCCCGTTATGCCATACCTCGCAATCCCAGGATTTCCATTTTTGCGAGACATAACGGATTGGATATCACAGTGTTAGCTTTGCGACAAGTAAATAACGAAGAACGAAAATAAAATTGCAGCAAGGGGGACACAGATTTAACGTGGAAAACCCTCTCCAACAAAGAGAGGGAAAAACCACGGGCGCCAGCCAGCGGAACTTCACTATATCGGAGAGTGTTTACACAACACCGGGGATTTCACAGATGCAACTTATCCCAACCGACGGCTTACAAGAATTATATATAGCGGTGGTAACCTAGGTCATCAACGATCCGCTCCGCATCGGCCCAAGCCTCCGGCAACGGGCCTCGCTCCGCTCCGTCAGAAGTTGGCCTTTACTTTGTAGAATTTGGATCAACATATAACAAACTCCACCTTGAGACAAATTCCTTCTTGTAGCATTAACAGTAATCATCTCCCTGAATAAACAAAGAAAACACTTTCAGCGCCAATAGCCACTTGGGCTAAGCAGTTATACCAACTAAGCTTGAGCATAGCTCAAACTTAGCAACAGGAACAGGCTTTGTCATCATATCAGCAGGATTATCATGAGTGCTTATCTTGCATACCTTCAGTGTACCTTGTGCAACAACATCATGAACATAATGGTACTTGATATCAATGTGCTTTGTTCTCTCATGGAACATCTGATCCTTAGTAAGGTAAATAGCACTTTGACTGTCACAGAACAGGTTAATGCAAGAATCATCCTGACAAAGCTCAGCATACAAACCTTTCAACCAAACAGACTCTTTGCAAGCTTCAGCATCAACCATATATTCTGCTTCGGTTGTAGATAGAGCAACAACTGGTTGCAGCATTGCCTTCCAACTCATGGCACATCCACCTACCGTGAACACATAACCTGTGAGGGATCTCCTCTTATCCAAGTCGGTAGCAAAATCTGAATCCACATAGCCTGCGAGTCCCTCACCAGTCTTGCCAAACTTCAAGCAAGCGTTGGATGTGCCACAGAGGTACCTGAAAATCCACTGAACAACTTTCCAATGTTCTTTACCAGGATTAGCCATGTAACGACTCACCAAACTCATAGCATATGATAAATCAGGGCGAGAGCAAGCCATGGCATACATCAAGGAACCAACAACACTAGAATAAGGAACTCGAGACATGTACTCAATATCTTCATCAGAACTAGGACATTGCAATGCTGACAATTTAAAGTCAGGAGCAACAGGAGTACTAACTAACTTTGCATCATGCATATTAAAACATTGAAGAACTTTCTCAACGTAACTTTGCTGACTAAGAAATAACAACCTAGATTTTCTGTCCCGTTTAATTTCCATACCTAGGATTTTCTTAGCAGCACCAAGATCTTTCATCTCAAATTCACTACTTAGGTGTGCCTTCAAAGTAGTGATTTCTTTCATGCTCTTGGCAGCAATTAACATATCATCAACATATAACATCAAGTAAATAGGTGATCCATTAACAAACTTTATGTAAACACAGCTATCAAAATGAGACCTCTTAAAACCTTGTGAGATCATAAATGAATCAAACCTTTTGTACCACTGTCTTGGAGATTGCTTCAAACCATAAAGCGACCTCTTCAATTTGCACACAAAATCCTCTTTTCCAGGAACTATGAACCCTTTAGGTTGGTCCATGTAAATCTCCTCCTCCAGTTCACCATGCGAAAAGCGCTTTACATCTAGCTGCTCAAGCTCAAGATCATGCATAGCAACAATACCAAAGAAAGTATGAATAGAGCTATGCTTCACAACCGGAGAGAAAACATCATTATAGTCAATACCTAGAATCTGGCTAAAACCTTTTGCTACTAACCTTGCCTTAAACCTTGGAGGCTCATTAGGAGACAACCCTTCTTTTCTCTTATATATCCACTTACAGCGGACGGCCTTCTTCTGTTTAGGCAAGCGCACAACTTCCCATGTGCCATTCTTATCAAGCGATTGCATCTCTTCTTGCATAGCAGAAACCCACTTCAAGGTCAACGGATGCAACAGCCTCATTGTATGTAGCAGGTTCAGTATCATGCTCCAGCTCAAAGACGACTCAAAGCATAATGAGTAAGATTACACTCTTCAATCAAACGACGAGGTGGAACTATGTTACGCCTCGGTCTATCAGCAGCAATAGATTCCCGTGGCTGCTGCAAAATAGTAGGTGAGTGCTGAACAACATCATCATCAATATTTTCCTCATGAGTATCATCAACAACAGCATTATTATCAACAGTTTTCTACAGGTGCTCCACCTGCACACGAACTCCCTCCTCTCCAATAGCAACAGGAGAGGGATCTGATGGCAAGCTATCATGATACATAACGGATTCATTGAAAACAACGTTCCTACTCAACAAAATCTTTTTAGTTTCAGGGTTCCATAGTTTATATGCCTTAACTCCTGAACCATAACCAAGGAATATGCACTTGACAGCTCTAGGCTCTAACTTTCCATTATCAACATGAGCATAAGCAGTGCAACCAAAAACTCTCAACTGTGAATAATCAACAGGCGAACCTGACCATACCTCAATAGGAGTTTTCTTCTCAAGTGGAATAGAAGGTGACCTGTTGATGAGGTAACACGCTGTGTTGGCTGCTTCAGCCCAGAAACGTCTATGCATACCTGCATTGGACAACATACAGCGAGCCCTCGAGATGATGGTTCTGTTCATGCGCCACGCCCATTCTCCTTGAGGAGTATAAGGGATGGTGTGGTGCCTGATCATACCATCATTACTGCAAAACTCCTCAAACTCATTAGAACAGAATTGCATACCATTGTCAGTACGTAGTACCTTTACCTTCTTTTCAGTTTGCTTTTCTACCATAACTTTCCACTTCTTAAAAGCATCAAAAACATCAGATTTGTATTTCAGAAAATATGGTCACACTTTTCTTGAGTAGTCATCAATAATAGTAAGCATGTAATTAGCACCACCAATAGATGTCTTACGGGAAGGTCCCCATACATCAACATGCACATAATCTAAAATGCCTTTGGTGGTATGAATGGAAGCATTGAATTTAACTCTTTTGTGCTTACCAAAAACGGAGTGCTCACAGAACTCAAACTTACCCAAGTTGCAACCATCAATCAGCTCTCTCTTAACCAATTCTGTCATGCCATGTTCGCTCATATGCCCAAGGCACATATGCCAAAGATTTGTTTTACCACAATCATCAGAATCATTAGCGAATAAAGCAAGATCAATACCAGTGCAAAGTGCTACCTCTAAGAACATATAACTTAGCAGAATTCATATCACCTATCATGTGAATAAGAGAGCCTTTCGATACCTTTAACAACCCACGCCCACCGCGCATTTGTATCCATCAACGTCCATGGTACTGGGAGATCAGATTGGCCATGCTTGGTATGTGCTTCACCTCATTCAACGACGCGGCCACGCCATCATGTGTCTTGATCTTAACAGATCCAACTCCGACAATATGGCACGGGTTTTCATTCCCCATACGTACAAAATCTCTAGTCTGCACAGACTCATATGAACTGAACCAATCTTTGTTACAGAAAATATGAAACGAACATGCAGTATCAAGTATCCATTCATCATCACGAGAAGCACAAGCAGCAAAAACTGCTAAACATTCACCGTCAGAACTATCACCGAAACAATGTAATCCTTACCATTACCTTGATCCTTATCTTCGGTTGGTAAGTACCGTTCCTTTTCTCCTTATTCGCAACTTCCAACAATCATCAATAACATGATTAGATTTCTTACAATACCTGCAGAACTTGTCCTTTCCTTGGACTTGAACGACCTCTGCCGTCTTTGCTCTTATCTCGGTTGCCATGGTTGTTAAATCTCTGCTCGGTCCTGCCATTTAACCTCAGAGAGCTTCAGCCTTGGAAGACGCCCATCGCACGCACCATAGATTTCATCTTTTCCTCTGCTTGAGGGCATCTTGCACTTCATCAAGGGTTATCTTCTCACGCCTCAACAACATTGTATCAAAGTGTATAAGAACTAGGCAGTGAGCATAAGAGTAGTAGGGCTAGATCCTCATCATCATATTTTACTTCCATAGATTGCAAATCAGAAAAAATCTCCCTGAAAAGAGATAAGTGATTCATTACCGATCCACCTTCCTGCAATCTATGCGAGAACAACTTCATCTTCACATGCATCTTACTGGTTAGATCCTTTGACATGCAGATCGATTCCAGTTTCCCCCAAAGGGCAGCAGCAGATTTCTCTGTCAAGACTTCCTGCAAAATATTATTGGATAGATGAAGTTGAATCATAGACCAAGCCTTACGGTCTTTCCACTTTTTTTCGTCAGACCAGCTCTTAGCATCCTTTTCCCCGAATCCATCCAGCGCATCATCCAGATCTGAAGTTTGGGAGAGAATCGCCCGCATCTTCACCTACCACAAGCAGAATCTTGTGGAGTAGTCCAGCTGCGGTAGATCGAACTTCAATGACGACATGTCGCAAACCCTAGATTAGAAACTGGGGCTTTGATACCACTTGTTAGCTTTCCGACAAGTAAATAACAAAGAACGAAAATAAAATTGCAGCGAGGGGGACACAGATTTAACGTGGAAAACCCTCTCCAACAAAGAGAGGGGAAAAACCATGGGCGCCAGCCAGCGAAACTTCACTATATCGGAGAGTGTTTACACAACGCCGGGGATTTCACATATGCAACTTATCCCAACCGACGGCTTACAAGAAGTATATATAGCGGTGGTAACTTAGGTCATCAACGATCCTTCAAGCCGCCCCCAAGCCTCCCATGAGCCTCCGCCTCCGTCAGAAGTTGGCCTTTACTTTGTAGAATTTGGATCAACATATAACACACAGTACATCATCCATTACAAACCATACATAAGGCTTTACACAAATAAGGATCTCATGATCCAGTCTTTAATACAATAAGCAGCGGAAATAAAAGATAGGCGTAGCAGTGGGGTCCATCTTCAAGGGCACAGGCAATGCTGACGAAGGCAGATGGTCCTAGTTATCATAGCCGTCCTGCTGACCATCATCTTGATAATGTCCTTCATAGTCTGACCATGATAATAGCCAGGGACAAAAGCCATGAGTACTCTTTAAGTACTCGAAAACTACTATTAATAAGTACTATAGTTCTAAGTTAAAGTGCTAAATCTAAATTTAACTCTAAAGTTAAGTTTGAAACCAAAGCTGAGTTCAGTAAAGTTCTAGAATCACTTAAGTTGGGAAGCTATTATCATAAACACAACCCTGTTGTGGTCAAGTCAAAGTTCATCATTCATTTCAAGTTATTTAGAAAACATCTGACAACGAAACAGTATGGCCATTCCAACTGTCGATAACCGCAGACGCGGCTGTTCGAATAGTTTGACACTCTGCAGAGGTGGTACACTTTCACCACAAGATTCGATACATCTATCAGGGATAACCCTGAATCATCATACTTAGTATGTAGATAATCAAACATAACCTTCCCTTTACACACCCTAGTATAAGCACCTCTCCTATGAACATGGCCTCCCAACCATGACCATCCGTCATCTTGGGCACTACATAGGTGGGAACCTCTCCCGTGAGGGAACTAATACTAATGCATATAAATTTCCAGCTAAGCCTTACCCAATTCAGGTAATGTGGCTGTACGGTAAATTTGGAATGGTATCGCATCCGAATCCAACCATCAGTTTTATAAAATGGTTAAGGCTCATGCCTCATCATTTTCATCATCATAAACCAGTTGTGTTTCTCAACACATGTCAAAACATCTCAATAGAATGACTCATCATTCCAAGGTTTTCACAATTCATTTTCACCAAGTGTTCCCATCTAAAGTGACTCAAGTTTTTGATCTACTCTAAAATAATAAGTTAAGAGTGTTCACTAAAGTGGAAGGATGAGATCAATCTCATGCCATAGAATGACATCTAAAGGTTTCTAAGTAGGTCAAGTTTTATACTTTTTATGCTACCTTCAAAACAAGTAAAGAACTTTGTGTACTAAGGGGAGTAAAACTTGTAACTAAGACTTAGGGTACTAATAGTCAAAAGGGTGTGATCAAAGCATGCTTAAGGCATCTTTGCTAAACCATCTAGTTTGATTCTAGTTTGCTAAGTACTACACTTGCAAGTACTAACTTGCAAGGGTTAATCTTGGATAGTGCTAGCTTGCTAAGGGTAGCTTGCACTATTAATGGTGGCTTGCTAAAGTGTGTTTTGCAAGGGTTAGCTTGCCAGTAATAGCTTGCCTTGGTGGGTGTAGTGGTTGAAGTTTTCTTGTTCTTCTTCTTCTTGGTAGAACTCCTCCTCCACGAAAGCTTGGTCGGTACTAGCGTCTATAAATACATAGGGAGTGCACAATCACCAAACAATACTTAACTAGGCTAAGTAGCATTCTAAAACACACATTTGATGATCTATTATCATCACAAACATCACAAGTTTTAATTCAATAGTTTCATCCTTTTTATTTTAGAAAAGTAATTTCTACTCATTGAAATATTAACTAAAATTTAATATTCACCACCAAAATATGGGATCATGTGGACACATGTCCTCACCACATACTCTAACATGTGGGAATGAGATTTAAAGGTTGGATCAATATTACTTTAGTTTAAGTTTATTATTTAATGACTTAAAGTGACTAGAAATGCCTATATAGCATTATTTTGGTACTAGTCCAAAGTCACTGCATGTCAACCTTAATATTATTACATGGTTAGATAGATATGATGAAATGTGATTTTTGAGAGTTGGAATCAACTCAAAAGCTAACTTGGTTGATTTTATAAAAATGTTGCAAGTTGCAAAAGCTTCTGTCTTCTCATTTTTATTAGGAGAGATCTATAACTCTAATTGAATTAAATCCAACAGGCTTGGATAGATCATTTTCATACCTTTCAGACAAAATTGGTTTCATACAATTTGGATTTCTCAAACTCTCTGAATTGATTTTTAAATTAGGGGACAGAAACTAGATTTAACTAAAAAGAAAAATCCATATTTGAATCTATGGGCTAGCGCGGGAAAATGAATGGGCCGGCCCGATGGCTCTGGGCTGGCTCAGGACAGGGGTCCCGCATGTCAGCGACAGTTAAAACGCGAAACGGTACGCGCGCTATGGGCCGTAGTATTAGAAGCGAGATCGACGACTGAGGGTCGTCGTCGACGACGAACAGGTCGCCGGCGAGCTCGAACCCTAGCGGCTCGGTTGGGGTCTACTGGGGGCGTACAAGGGCTCCAGCGGGGTCAGCGAGGTGGGCAAATGACGTGGAAGACGACGACGAGGCGAGGCGCGGTTGTGGCGGAGCTTGGGGTGGTCGCAATCAACGGCGCCCTTCTCCTCCTGCTGGCACCTGGCTCCAATTCCCCATGCTGCTGCTCCACTTGCTCCGGCTAGAGGTGGGTGAGGTTTAGACAGGTGAGGGGAGTGGAATGGTGTGGAGAGAAGAGGCTGGGGAGGGCTCCTTTTATAGGCCCGACGGTGAGACCGAGCGGGATGGGCAGGCGACGGTGGTGACATGGCTACGGCGGGTTAGAGGCATGGCTGGGGGTGGCGATCGATGGGAGGTTCCCTGGCGGTGCTCTAGGAATTGAATGCGAGCGTAGGGGCAGTGGCATGCGGTCTGGGCGAGGTGGCGCTCTACGCGGCCGAAGCGGTGGTGTCCACGGCGAGCGGCGGCTGTGAGGCTTTGGGCGGCGAACGAGGATGTCTGGGGTGTTCTCCAGGTCGAGGTGGAGCGGCGGGCGCGGGCTGTGGCCAAGGGGTGGCGTGGCAGGGGACAGAACGCGGCCTGGGCGGCGGTGATGCTCGACAAGCTCGGTGGTTCTGGGCGTGCTCGGTGCTCTCAGCCTTGGCCTCTGGCTGGGCTGGTTGGGCGATGGAGGTGGACCAGGCAAGTTGTTAGACATGAGGAGAGGGCTGGAGAGGCTTGCTGCCAGTGCACCTTTCACCGGGCGAGGTGGTGCTCGGCATGGCATGGCAGTGCAGCTAGGGTGTAGGGAAGATGCTGGTTAGGCTCTGGTTAGATCAAGAGGGGACAAGGGGATTAAATGTAGATCATTTGGGGGCAAAACCCTGTAGTAAACAGTGAGCTAGGATTAGAGTAGAGATTATGCATGCCAAGTGTTTGATTAAATGGCCGCATGAAAGAAAGTTTTAAATTTTGGTTTCAAAATTTTGAGTGATCTCCACTAGTGATAGGTAGTCTCTGGTTGCAAGGGTTTTGAAAATGGAGCTCAAATAGATGGTTTTTGAAATAGGGGTGATCTATGCATATGCATTAGATTCAATTTTAAATTGTCATTTAAAATAGTCAACAGAATGTTTTTAGCATATCAAAAGGTGGGCCTTGGTACCTCATTATGTGTACTAGCAAGGGGTGCAAAGATCAAGAATTGTTTCTGTTAAGTTTTGAGTACTAGGAATAGCCAAAGTAGGCATGAGAGTTAAATTTGCCAAAATGACCATTCCTCCTCTTTAATTCTTTTTTATTTGATTTTCTTTAGGAAAAGTTTGGGAATGATGTAGATGATGTTTAAATCACCTAAGAAACATTTTACAAGCATTGGATCATTCAATCATGGCAATTCAAACAACTCCTATTTTAAATGCACACACATATGAATGCTTTCATTTTAAATTTGGAAAAGTTTTTGTTATACCTATTTTTGGATGATTTGATCTTGATAAGCTTGGATTAAAGTTTTGGGATGTTACAAAACCTTCCCCCCTTAAACAAAATCTTGTCCTGAGATTTACAAAGAAAACTAGGAACTAAAGAGATCTGGGAACTTTGTTCTAATGTAATCTTCGCGCTCCCAAGTAGCTTCCTCCTTTGTATGGTTGCTCCACTGAATCTTGAGAAACTTGATACTCCTGATCCTGGTTGTTCTGTAGGCTTCTTCTAAGATACAGATGGGTACTTTCCGATAGGTCAGGTCATTGTTGATTTCCACAGCTCTGTGATCGATGTTCTTGAAAACTTCCGTCTTCTCAGGCACTTCCAAGCATTTGCGAAGTAACGAGATATGGAACATATTGTGGATGGCTGACATCCCTTCAGGAAGTTCCAGTTGATACGATACTTCTCCTCGGTGGTTCAGAATCCTGAAAGGTCCGATATATCTGTGGGCTAACTTTCCCTTCAGACTAAAGCGTTGAGTTCCCTTCAATGGTGAAACCTTGAGATATACAAAATCTCTGACATTGAAAGTCAGATCTCTCCTTCTCTTGTCAGCATAGCTCTTCTGTCTGGATTGGGCGGTCTTGAGGTTCTCACGGACTTTGTGAACTTTCTCTTCTGCTTCTCGGAGAATGTCGGGTTCAAAGATCTGACTCTCTCCTACTTGCGACCAATTCAAAGGGGTACGACACTTTCTTCCATATAGGAATTCAAATGGTGCCATCTGCAAACTAGCCTGATAACTGTTGTTATATGAGAATTCTGCGAAAGGCAGGCAGTCTTCCCATTTTGATCCGTATTCCAACACACAAGCTCTAAGCATATCCTCTAGGATCTGGTGGACTCTCTCAGTTTCTCCATCTGTTTGTGGGTGATACGCGGTACTGAAGTTCAACTTGGTTCCTAAACCTTCCTGAACTTTCTGCCAAAATCTTGAAGTAAACTGGGTTCCTCGATCTGAGACAATGGTCTTGGAGGTTCCATGCAGACTAACAATCCTAGCAATGTATAGCTCCACTAACTTTGCACTCTGGTAGGTTGTCTTTACAGGTATAAAGTGGGCTACCTTGGACAGTCTATCAACTATGAGCCAGATTGAGTCATTTCCCCTACTAGAAGTAGGTAAACCGGTGATAAAGTCCATTCCGACGAAATCCCATTTCCATTCCGGAATCTGCAATGGTTGCAATAGTCCTACAGGTCTCTGATGCTCTGCTTTGACTCTTTGACAGATGTCACATTTGGGGATGTAGCTTCCGATCTCTCTCTTCATATTGTTCCACCAAAATTGCTCTTTCAAATCCTGATACATCTTTGTTCCTCCGGGGTGGATAGAATAAAGAGTATCATGAGCTTACTTCATGCTAATTTCCTTCAGCTCCAAATCTGCTGACACACAGATACGTCCTTTGTACCACAATACACCTTCTTTGTCTTCGGTGAATCCAGGTATCTTTCCTGTACCAATACGATGTTTGATTTCGTCGATACTTTCATTTCCCTTTTGGGCTTCCTTGATTTGGCTAATCAAAGTGGGTTGAAGTTCAATGCTAGCTAGGAATCCTTTGCTAACTAACTCAGTCCTGAACTGCTCCAACTCCTCATACAAAC
The DNA here is from genome assembly GCA_023614405.1 of Avena insularis. Lineage (NCBI taxonomy): Eukaryota > Viridiplantae > Streptophyta > Magnoliopsida > Poales > Poaceae > Avena > Avena insularis. Next base: position 407,609,362 of record CM042696.1, read on the forward strand.
TTGGTTGCTTCTCTTTGATCATGGTGTTAAGCCTACACGGCAATCTGCTAAGAGCATCCGCTACCACATTGGCTTTGCCGGGGTGATAGTGAATGTCAAGGTCATAATACTTGATTAACTCTATCCATCTTGTTTGCCTCATATTCAGCTCCTTCTGGGTGAAGATATACTTCAAGCTCTTATGATCTGAGTAAATCTCACAGCGATTACCCATCAAATAATGACGCCGTGTCTTCAATGCTAGAACCACGGCTGCTAGCTCAAGATCATGGGTCGGATAGTTCTTCTCATGTTGCTTCAATTGTCGAGACAGATACGCGATGACTTTTCCTTCTTGCATCAATACACATCCTAGGCCAATCTTGGATGCATCACAATACACATCAAACGGCTTCTTGATGTCTGGCATGATCAAAATTGGGGCTGATATCAATCTCTTCTTCAGCTCCTGGAAACTGGCTTCACATTTGTCTGTCCATTCAAACTTCTTGTCCTTCTTCAACAATTTGGTCATTGGTCGGGCTATGCTCGAGAATCCTTCTACGAACTTGCGGTAATATCCCGCTAATCCGAGAAATGAACGAACTTGGGTTTGATTGGTTGGGGCTTCCCATTCTTCGACCTCTTTGATCTTGGTGGGATCAACAGAGACTCCTCCGGCAGAAACAATATGTCCTAGGAATCCTACTTCTTTCAGCCAAAACTCACACTTGCTGAACTTGGCATATAACTGATGCTCTCTCAGGGTTTCTAGGATGATTCTCAGATATTGCTCATGCTCTTCTTCTGACTTGGAGTAGATAAGGATGTCATCGATAAACACAACTACAAACTTCACTAGGAAATTCATAAAGATCTTATTCATGAGGTTCATGAAATAAGCAGGGGCATTGGCTAATCCAAAAGACATAACCGTATACTCGTATAAACCCTAGCGAGTAGTAAAGGCGGTCTTCGGAATATTGGTTGCACGAATCTTAAGTTGGTGATAACCAGTCCTAAGATCAATCTTTGAGAATACCTGGGCTCCAGTCAACTGATCAAATAGATCCTCTATCTTTGGCAAGGGGTACTTGTTCTTGATGGTGACATCATTCAACTTTCTGTAATCTGTACACAGACGATTGCCTCCATCTTTCTTGTCGACGGAATAACACTGGTGATCTCCATGGCGATGCGCTTGGCTGAATCAAGCATGTTGCTAACATGGCATCCAACTGCTTCTTCAGTTCCACTAACTCTCAGGGGTTCATGGTATAGGGTCTCTGGGCTATAGGTCCGGTTCTGGGGATTAGTTCGATAATGAACTCAATATCCCTATCCAGGGGCATACCTGGCAATTCATGTGGGAATACGCCGAGGTATTCACAGACTACTCTGACCTGGTCAATGGTGGGCGGGGCTACACTCTTGTTGCACTTGAATTGACGGGGTAAGGTTTCAGAGATATGTTCTACTGTTACTCCAGAACTACTGGTCATGGTGATGGCTTTCTTAGCACAGTTTATCAATCCTTTATGCCTTGACATCCAGTCCATACCTAGTACTACTTCCAATCCTTTGGTTCCAAGTACAATTAGGTTGGCATAAAAATCTATCCCATGTATTCTGATAGGTACAGCTTTGCAAATTTTTCTAGCTTTTGTTGTTGAAACGGGGATTTGAACTATCATGACATGCTTCAGGTTGGTTGGGTGAATCTTACTAGTGCATACAAATTCTTCGGTGACAAATGAATGCAATGCTTCAGAATCAAACAATACTCTTGCTAAAACTGAGTTGACAGAAAACATACCCAGCACTACATCTGGCGCTTCCTGGGCTTCTTCTGCGTTCATGTGGAAGAAACGACCGTTGCGGTTATGCGGGTTCCCTAGGGAAAATCTCCTTCCTGGTTGAACATGACGCTGCTGCTGAGCAGGGGCATTCACAGGGGCATTGGCGGCAGTCTTCTTGGGACACTCATTGGAGTAGTGACCCTTCACTCCACACTCGAAACAAGTGATCTGGGACTTGTCCTTGACTGCGAGCACGACATTCTGTCGATTCTGGTGCGATGTTGTTGTTGTTGTTGCTCTTGGGAGGGGCACGGTTGAAATTGTTGGTATTGCTGGAGTTGTGATTGTTTCCTCCGGACTTCACATTGCCTCCGCTACGATTGGGGTAGCTTGGGCGAGAATTTGGGGGTCTGTTGTTCCTTGGTGCATATCCTGGTGAGGGGTTGGGACGGTACTTCTGGTGACTCTCGGATCGATTTGCTGCATCATACGACGCTTGCGGTTGTCATTTTCCTGGTTAATCTTCCCTTCCATCTGAATGGCAGAGTCGACTAGCTCTTCGAGATCATCGAAATGGATGTTGACGAGGACAGTATGCATCTCAACATGCAGTCCGTTTAAGAATCTCTCCTTCTTCTTGGCCTCCGTGTTGATCTCATCCGGTGCATATCTGGCAAGTGCCAAGAATCTGTCATGGTACTCCACCACAGTCATTCTTCCTTGCTTCAATTCGCGGAATTCATCTCTCATCCTGTTGACAAGACCTTGCGGCACGTGGGTGTGGCTGAACTTGACCTTGAATGCTTCCCAGGTCATCACCTGGCCATGGTTCATAGTGCGGATGCTATTCCACCAAGCTCTTGCATCTCCCGCCAGATAGTGGGTGGCGAAGAGAACTTTCTCATTCTCATCAACTCTGGCAACCTCTAAGTTGTTTTCCATGGTGCGTAACGTCCATCAGACATCTAATGGGTTTTCAGATTGGTTAAAGATTGGGGGATTGGTGTTCTGAAAGTTTTTGAGTTTGGATCCTAGGTGATCCTGATTTCCATGTCCTTGGTTGTTGAGAGCCATTTGGGCGATCTGCTGCAATGTTGCTAAGTTGGCTTGACGCTCGGCCCTGCTTGCTTCACGGTCCGCGATGAGATTCTGCAAGATCTGCAGCATTGGGTCTTGCGATGAGCTGCTCCCTCGTTGGTTCCCACGAGTCATCTAAAGATTGAGATAGATATATGGGTAAGAGGGAAAGTCTAAGGTTCATGGTTTTGGGTTTTTCAAAGCTAAAACTTTGAATTAGACTCAGGTTTTTCAACTAACTTCTTTTTCATTCATGCAAGCAAGAACACGATACAACACACACCACAACAATCAAAGGGGAAAACAGATGGTTTGAAGAACCATTCTGCAAGCTACGATACAATGAGATGATACATCTCATGCTACGACAGTGCTCTAGTGCATCTACTCATCGTCGATGAAGTCGGAGTCCTCATCATCAGTGTTGAAGTCCATAGAATCCTCCTCTAGAAAGTCATCATCGTTGCTGAGGTAAGAATCCATGTCTCCCTGGATGTCTTCACCCTCATCTTCTTCTTCCTTGGCGGCAAGCTGAGCTTCCTGCTCCTTGAGTGTCTTCTCGAGGTCGGCCACCTTCTTGCGAAGACGGGCGATGGTGCGATCCTTTTTTGCACGCTGGCGACAAAGAGACTGGTGAGCTTGGACGAGCAGTGCGAAAGTCTGGGCCTTCTGGTCGGCAATGGCACGGTTCTGGTTGGCTAACTCCCTGGCATTGTCCAGTTCCTGCTGTCTGTCATGAAGCAAGAAGTCAAGGTTCTCCACTTGACGCCTCAACTCTAGGTGACTTGGCATCTCCATCGGCATTCCCATGAAGTCACGTCTTGCATAGTGGGCAAAACGGGTTCCTTGGATCTTGTTGACGCTGAGGGCACATAGACGTGCGAGAGCTTCATGCATTGCCCTGGCTAATCCATCTAGCCAGTTGTTCTCTCTCATGGAGAACTGAATTCTCCTAGAAGTTGGTGCTTCGATGCTTCCTCGAAGATCCGCGGTGACTAGCCACTGTAGGTCTCCTGGGGGTCCTGGAAGTTGAGCTCTAAGAAACTCCGAATGTGGGCGTCCCAATAACTCCGACAGTGAATCCAGATCCCTCTCGAAGATCAGCTGACCTCCATTTCCCAACTGGTAAAACTTGCTGAACTGAGTCTCCATCTACAAGAATTAAGGATGAGGAGGTTAGTGAAGTGATCAAGTGTGTCAAATTTTAAGTAGTAATGTAAGAATTTTGAGGAACATGAATTTTTGAGAAAGAATGAGTTCACAAGGGTAAGAGGGGAAATAGTTTTTCAGAAGTACTCACTTTGGTTTTTGAAACTAAGTTTTTGTTTGAACGTCCATTCTAACTAGGGTCTCCTATGGTCAGGATGGCTCTAATACCAACTTGCCAACACCCGGATTTTTAATCACAGATGCCTGTTATGCCATACCTCGCAATCCAAGGATTACCATTTTTACGAGACATAACGGATTGGATATCACAGTACATCATCCATTACAAACCATACATAAGGTTTTACACAAATAAGGATCTCATGATCTAGTCTTTAATACAACAAGCAGCGTAGCAGTGGGGTCCATCTTTAGGGGCACAGGCAATGCTGACGAAGGCAGATAGTCCTAGTTATCATAGCCGTCCTGCTGACCATCATCTTGATAATCTCCTTCATAGTCTGACCATGATAATAGCCAGGGACAAAAGCCATGAGTACTCTTTAAGTACTCGCAAACTACTATTAACAGGTACTATAGTTCTAAGTTAAAGTGCTAAATCTATATTTAACTCTAAAGTTAAGTTTGAAACCTAAGCTGAGTTCAAAAGCAAAGAAAGATAAAGTAAAGTTCTAGAATCACTTAAGTTGGGAAGTTATTATCATAAACACAACCCTGTTGTGGTCAAGTCAAAGTTCATCATTCATTTCAAGTTATTTAGAAAACATCTGACAACGAAACAGTATGGCCATTCCAACTGTCCATAACCGCGGACGTGGCTATTCGAATAGTTTGACACTCTGCAGAGGTGGTACACTTTCACCACAAGATTCAATACATCTATCAGGGATAACCCTGAATCATCATACTTAGTATGCAGATAATCAAACATAACCTTCCCTTTACACACCCTAGTATAAGCACCTCTCCTATGAGCATGGTGTCCCAACCATGACCATCAGTCATCTTGGGCACTGCATAGGTGGACAACATTGAGAGGTAGCCTCAGATCAAACCTCTCCCATGAGGGAACTAATACTAATGCATATAAATTTCGAGCTAAGCCTTACCCAATTCAGGTAATGTGATTGTATGGTAAATTTGGAATGGTATCGCATCCGAATCCAACCATCAGTTTAATAAAAGGGTTAAGGCTCATGCCTCATCTATTTCATCATCATAAACCAGTTGTGTTTCTCAACACATGTCAAAACATCTCAATAGAATGACTCATCATTCCAAGGATTTCACAATTCATTTTCACCAAGTGTTCCCATCTAAAGTGACTCAAGTTTTTGATCTACTCTAAAATACTAAGTTAAGAGTGTTCACTAAAGTGGAAGGATGGGATCAATCTCATGCCATAGAATGACATCTAAAGGTTTCTAAGTAGGTCAAGTTTTATACTTTTTATGCTACCTTCAAAACAAGTAAAGAACTTTGTGTACTAAGGGGAGTAAAACTTGTAACTAAGACTTAGGGTACTAATAGTCAAAAGGGTGTGATCAAAGCATGCTTAAGGCATCTTTGCTAAACCATCTAGTTTGATTCTAGTTTGCTAAGTACTACACTTGCAAGTACTAACTTGCAAGGGTTAATCTTGGATAGTGCTAGCTTGCTAAGGGTAGCTTGCACTGTTAATGGTGGCTTGCTAAAGTGTGTTTTTCAAGGGTTAGCTTGACAATAATAACTTGCCTTGGTGGGTGCAGTGGTTGAAGTTTTCTTCTTCTTCTTCTTCTCGGTAGAACTCCTCCTCCTCGAAAGCTTGGTCGGTACTAGCGTCTATAAATACATAGGGAGTGCACAATCACCAAACAATACTTCACTAGGCTAAGTAGCATTCTAAAACACACATTTGATGACCTATTATCATCACAAACATCACAAGTTTTAATTCAATAGTTTCATCCTTTTTATTTTAGAAAAGTAATTTCTACTCATTGAAATATTAACTAAAATTTAATATTCACCACCAAAATATGGGATCATGTGGACACATGTCCTCACCACATACTCTAACATGTGGGAATGAGATTTAAAGGTTGGATCAATATTACTTTAGTTTAAGTTTATTATTTAATGATTTAAAGTGACTAGAAATGCCTATATAGCATTATTTTGGTACTAGTCCAAAGTCACTGCATGTCAACCTTAATATTATTACATGGTTAGATAGATATGATGAAATGTGATTTTTGAGAGTTGGAATCAACTCAAAAGCTAACTTGGTTGATTTTATAAAAATGTTGCAAGTTGCAAAAGCTTCTGTCTTCTCATTTTTATTAGGAGAGATCTATAACTCTAATTGAATTAAATCCAACAGGCTTGGATAGATCATTTTCATACCTTTCAGACAAAATTGGTTTCATACAATTTGGATTTCTAAAACTCTCTCAATTGATTTTTAAACTAGGGGACAGAAACTAGACTTAACTAAAAAGAAAAATCCAGATTTGAATCTATGGGCTAGCGCGGGAAAAGGAATGGAGGGGTCCCGTGTCAATGAGGCCAGACTTAACACGAAAGCGTGGCCTGTGGGCCATGAGGATTAAAAGGGGAATCTACGGCTGAGGGTCGTCGTCGACGACGAACAGGTCGCCGGTGAGCTCGAACCCTAGCGGCTCGGTGGGGGTCTACTGGGGCGTACCAGGGCTCCAGCGGGGTCGGCGAGGCGGGAAAACGACGTGGAAGACAACGGCAAGGCAAGGCGCGGTTGCGGTGGAGCTTGGGGTGGTCGCAATCAACGGCGCCCTTCTCCTCCTGCCGCGGCTGCTACGGCTCCAATTCCGGCGAGCTGCTGCTCCACTTGCTCCGGCTAGAGGTGGGTGAGGTTTAGACAGGTGAGGGGAGTGGAATGGTGTGGAGAGAAGAGGCTGGGGAGGGCTCCTTTTATAGGCCCGACGGTGAGACCGAGCGGGATGGGCAGGCGACGGTGGTGACATGGCTACGGCGGGTTAGAGGCATGGCTGGGGGTGGCGATCGATGGGAGGTTCCCTGGCGGTGCTCTAGGAATTGAATGCGAGCGTAGGGGCAGTGGCATGCGGTCTGGGCGAGGTGGCGCTCTACGCGGCCGAAGCGGTGGTGTCCACGGCGAGCGGCGGCTGTGAGGCTTTGGGCGGCGAACGAGGATGTCTGGGGTGTTCTCTGTGTCGAGGTGGAGCGGGCGGGCGCTGTGTAAGGGGCGGTCTCAGGCGAGGGGATGGCGCGCCTGGGGCGGCGTCGGCTAAGATGCTCGACAAGCTCCGTGGCGGTGTTCTGGCCGCCTGCTCTGCCTCCGGCACAGGGCTGGTTGGGCGATGGAGGTGGACCACAGCAAGTTGTTAGACATGAGGAGAGGGCTGGAGAGGGCTGCTGCAGTGCACTGCTTCTGGCGCAGGTGGTGCTCGGCATGGCATGGCAGTGCAGCTAGGGTGTAGGGAAGATGTTGGTTAGGCTCTGGTTAGATCAAGAGGGGACAAGGGGATCAAATGTAGATCATTTGGGGGCAAAACCCTGTAGTAAACAGTGATCTAGGATTAGAGTAGAGATTATGCATGCCAAGTGTTTGATTAAATGGCCGCATGAAAGAAAGTTTTAAATTTTGGTTTCAAAATTTTGAGTGATCTCCACTAGTGATAGGTAGTCTCTGGTTGCAAGGGTTTTGAAAATGGAGCTCAAATAGATGGTTTTTGAAATAGGGGTGATCTATGCATATGCATTAGATTCAATTTTAAACTGTCATTTAAAATAGTTAACAGAATGTTTTTAGCAGATCAAAAGGTGGGCCTTGGTACCTCATTGTGTGTACTAGCAAGGGGTGCAAAGATCAAGAATTGTTTCTGTTAAGTTTTGAGTACTAGGAATAGCCAAAGTAGGCATGAGAGTTAAATTTGCCAAAATGACCATTCCTCCTCTTTAAATCTTTTTGTTTTGATTTTCTTTAGGAAAAGTTTGGGAATGATGTAGATGATGTTTAAATCACCTAAGAAACATTTTACAAGCATTGGATCATTCAATCATGGCAATTCAAACAACTCCTATTTTAAATGCACACACATATGAATGCTTTCATTTTAAATTTGGAAAAGTTTTTGTTAACCCTATTTTTGGATGATTTGATCTTGATAAGCTTGGATTAAAGTTTTAGGATGTTACAAAACCTTCCCCTAACTCGAAGAAATCTTGTCCTGAGATTTCACAAAGAAAACTATAAACTAAAGAGATCTCTGGGGAACTTTTGTTCTAATGTAATCTTCAAGGCTGCCTCCCAAGTAGCTTTCCTTCCTTGTGTATGGTTGCTCCAATTGAATCTTGGAGAAACTTGGATACTTCCCCATCTCGGTTGCTTCCGTAGGGCTTCTTCTAAGACATGTATGGGTATTTCCAGGTCAGGTCATTGTTGATTTCAGCTCATTGATCGATGTTCTTGAAAACTCCGCCTTTCTCAAAGCACTTCCAAGCTATTTCATGGAAGTAATGCAGATATGGAAATATATTGTGATGAATAATATCCCTTCTTGTGAAGTTCCAGCTGATACTGATACTTCTCCTCCCTAAGTAACGGTTCGTAATTCCGCAATAGGTCCGGATATATCCGTGGGCTAACTTTCCTTCGCATTTCAAAGCGTTGAGTTCCTCTTCAATGCAGTGAAAACTGAGAGATATGCTACAAATCTCTCGACATTGAAAGTCAGATCTCTCCTTCTTCTTTGTCAAAGCAAGACAGCTCTTCCGTCTGGATTGGGCTGTCTTTGAGGTTCTCACGGGATCTTTGTGAACTTTCTTCGCTTCTTTAGAATGCTCGGCTCAAAGATCCGACTCTCTCCTACTATGCACTAATTCAAAGTGGGGTATTTAACACTTTCTTCCGGCATAGGAATTCAAATGGTGCCATCTGCAAATCAGCTTCGATAATCAAGTATATGAGAATTCATAAAAGGCAAAAGTGCCTTCCCATTTTGATCCGTATTCCATCACATGCAAGTTTCTAAGCATATCCTCTAGGAACTGTGGACTCTCTCGCCTCCATCTGGCTAGGTGATATCACAGATCAAGTTCAACTTTGGTTCCTAAACCTTCCCGAACTTTCTCTCGCCAAAATCTTGAAGCGTAAACCGGCCTTCGATCCGAGACAATGGTCTGGAGTGTTCCATGCAGATTAACAATCCTAGCAATGTATAGCTCCACTAAATAACTTTGCACTCTCGGGTAGAAGTGCTTATTGTCTTGCTGTGTATAAAGTGGGCTACCTTGGACAGTCTATCAACTATGAGCCGATTGAGTCATTTCCTACTAGGAAGTAGGTAAACCGTGATAAAAGTCCAGATTCCGATCGAAATCCCATTTCCATTCTTAATCTGCAATGGTTGCAATAGTCCTGGCAGTGTCTCGAAGGCTTCCGCTTTGACTCTTGATGTATGTCACACATTTGGGGATGTAGCTTCCGATCTCATCTCTTCATATTGTTCCACCAAAATTGTTTCTTCAAATCCTCGATACATCTTTGTTCCTCCGGGTGGATAGAATAAAGAGTATCATGAGCTTACTTCATGCTAATTTCAGCTTCAAATTTCCAAATCGTCAAGCTTACTAATATTAATGGGGACACGCCCTTTTGTACCACAATACACCTTTCTTTTGTCTTCGGTGGAATCCAGTGCATCTTTCCTTGGTACCAATAATGATGTTTGATTATCGCTGACATTTTCATTTTCCTTAGCCTCTTTGATTTGGCTTAACTCAAAGTGGGTTGAAGTTCACGCTAGCTAGGAACTTTTGCTACCCGAATCTCGGCCCTGAACCGCCCAACTCCCTCATATACAAACTTACGTCGCTTCTCTTCGATCATGGTGTTAAGCCTACACGGCAAGACCGCTAAGAGCATCCGGCTACTCACATTGGCTTTGCTTTGGTGATAGTGAATGTCAAAACAGTAACATTGATTTAACTCTATCCATCTTGTTTGCCTCATATTCAGCTCCCCTTCCGGTGAAGATATACTTCAAGCTCTTATGATCCGAAAGTAAATCTCATGTCGATTACCTGTCAAATAATGACGCTTCGCGTCTTCTTCAATGCTAGAACCACGGCCGCTAGCTCAAGATCATGGGCCTGATAGTTCTTTTCTCATGTTGCTTCAATTGTTTGTATTTGACACGCCGATGATTCTTTTCCTTCTTGCATCAATACACATCCTAGGCCAATCTTGGATGCATCACAATACACATCAAACCATTGGCTGTTCCGGCATGATCAAAATTAGCAATGATATCAATCTCTTTCTTCAGCTCCCTGAAACTCTGCTTCACATTTGTCTCATCATCCATTCAAACTTTTGTCCTTTCTCTTCTTCAACACCTTATTGGCATTGGTCGGGTTATGCTCGAGAATCCTTTCGCATAATTAACTTGGCAGTAATATCCCGCTAATCCCGAGAAATGAACGTAACTCTGGGTTTGATTGGTTGTAGCTTCCCATTCTTCGACCTCTTTGATCTTGGTGGGATCACCAGATGACTTCCTCCCAAGCAGAAGTCATATTATGTCCTAGGAATCCTACTTTTTCAGCCAAAACTCACACTTGCTGAACTTGGCATATAACCGATAAGCCTTCTCGTGGTTTCTAGGATGACTTCTCGTGACATTTGCTCATGCTCTTTCTCTCTCCGACTTGAGTAGATATGATGTCATTTATAAAACATGAACTACAAACTTCACTAGGAAATTCATAAAGTATCTTATTCATGAGGTTCAAGTGAAAATAAGTGTGGGGGCATTGGCTAATCCAAAAGACATAACCGTATACTGTGATAAACCCTAGCTTAGTAAAAGAAGGCTGCCTTGAATATTGGTCGTATTTTAATCTTAAGTCAAGTGATAAACCAGTCCTAAGATCAATCTTTGAGAATACCGGCTCCACAATAACCGGGATCAAATAGATCCTCTATCTTTAAGCAAGGGGTACGGTTGCCTCTGATGGTGACATCATTCAACTTTTCTCGTAATCTGGTACACGACGACGCTCAGCCTCCATCTTTTCTTGTCGGCCTAATAACACCGGCAGGATCTCCATGGCGATGCGCTAATGAATCAAGCATGTTGCTAACACGGTATCCAACCCGCTTCTTCAGTTTCCACTCAACTCTCAGTCATGGTATAGGGTTTCCCATTATAGGTCCCGCTTCCGATTTTCAGTTCGATAATGAACTCAATATCCCTATCCAGGTAAGCATACTCGGCAATTCATGTGGAATACTGCAGGTATCTGATGCACTACTCGACCTGGTCAATGGTGGGTAAGGCTACAACTCTGCTGGTAACTTGAATCGATTCAAAGCAAGTGTTTCGTAGATATGTTCTATCGTTACCTGCGTAACTAATGGGTCATGGTGATGGCTTTCTTAGCACAGCTTTATCAATCCTTTATGCCTTGACATCCGGCCCATACCTAGTACTACTTCCAATCCTTTTGGTTCTCCAAGTTACAATTAGGTTGGCATAAAAATTCTATCCCATGTATTCGGGATAGGTACAGCTTTGCAAAATTTTTCTACGCTTTTTGTTGTTGAACGGGATTTGAATCTATCGCGATGACATGCTTCAAAGTTGGTTGGGTGAATCTAGCTAGTGCATACAAATTCTTCTGGTGGACAAATGAATGCAAATGCTTCAGAATCAAACAATTTTACGTTAAAATTGAAGTTGACAGTACAAACATACTCCAAAGATTTCACATCCGCGCTTCCTTCGGGCTTCTTCGCTCGCTGTGGAAGAAACGACCGCTATGGTGCTATATGGGTTCCTTTAGGGAAAATCTCCTCCTCTCCGGTTATTGAACGCTACCATTGTATTGTCAGCTTGTTGTGGGTATCTACAAAATAGGGCATTATGCAGTCTTCTTTGGGACACTCATTGGAGTAGTGACCCTTCACCCATTAACACTCCTAAAAACAAGTGATTCTGGGGGGACTCTGTCTCGATCACAGACAGTACAAGCATTGTCAGCGCTCTGGGTGCGTGGTTGTTGTTGTTGTTACGCAGTTGCCTTGGGAGGCACGTTGCCAAAATTGTTGGCATTGCTGGAGTTGTGATTGTTTCCTCCTGGACTTACATTGCCTCCGCCACGATTGGGGTAAACTTTGGGCGTAGAATTTGGGGGTCCGTTGTTCCTTGGCATATCCGTGAGGGGCTGGGACGGTACTTCTCTCGGGGTGATCATCGATCTGTGACCGGGCCGCATTATACTTCCACGCTATGGGTTGTCATTTTCCCCGGGTTAATCTTCCTTCCATCTGAATATGGGCCGGTTTTAGTCGACTAGCTCTTCGAGATCATCGAATGGATGTCGACGAGGGACAAGAGTGCCGATGCATCTCAACATGCAGTCCGCTTAAGAATCTCCTTCTTCTTGGCCTCCGTATGATAATCATCCGTGCATATCTCTGCAAGTGCCAAGAATTGGTCATGGTAATTTCCACCATACTCATTCTTCCTTGCTTCAATTCATGGAATTCATCTCTCATCCTCGTTGGGATAAGACCTTACGGCACGTGGGTGGTCAACTAATTGACCTTGAATGCTTCCTGTGTCATCACTCTGGCCATGGTTCAGCAGTATGGATGCTATTCCACCAAGCTTCCTTGCATCTCCGGCCGCCAGATAGTGGGTGGCGAAGAAGAACTTTCTCATTCTCATCAACTCGCAAAACTCTAAGTTGCTTTCTCCATGGTCTCGTAGAACCAAATATCAAGCATCTAATGGGTTTTCAGATTGGCTAGAAGATTTGGGGGATTGGTGTTCTGGAAAAGTTTTTGAGTTTGGATCCATAGGTGATCCTGATTTCATGTCTCTTGGTTGTTGAGAGCCATTTGGGCGAACGGCCGCAATGTTGCTAGTTATTTTGACGCCGGCCCTGCTTGCTTCACGGTCCGCGATACGAGATTCTCTGCAAGATCTCAAGCAGATTGGGTCTTATGATGAGTCAAGCCCTCAAGTAAGGTATTCCCACTTGAGTCATCCAAAGATTGAGATAGATATATGGGTGAGAGTGTAAGTCTAAGGCGTCTATGGTTTCAAAGCCTTCAAAGCTAAAACTTTGAATTCAGACTCAGGTTTTTCAACTAACTTCTTTTTTCATTCATGCAAGCAAGAACACCTATACAACACACACCACAACAATCAAAGGGAAATGTATGGTTGCAGAACCATTCCGTAAGTTACGATACAATGAGATGATACATCTCATGCCACGACAGTACCTAGTGCATCTTACTCATCAACATGAAGCTTCTGGAGTCCTCATCATCGCTAAGTTGAAGTCCATAGAATCCTCCTCTAGAGAAAGTCGTATCATCGCTATTGTAGGTAAGAATCCATGTCTCCTGATGTCTTCACCCTCATCTTCTTCTTCCGAAGCGCAAGTTTGAGCCTCCTTGCCCTTGAGGTTCTTTCTTCGGTCGGCCACCTTTCTTGCGAAGACGGGCGATGAAAGCGATCCTTTTTGCATCGTCATGCATAAAGAGAATCAGTGTGAGTTTGACCAGCGCAAAGGCGAAGTCTGGTTTGCATTCCGTCAAGCACTGGCACGGTACTGGGTTCAGCTCCCCTGCATTGTCCAAGCCTGCCGCCTCCGTTATGAAGCAAGAAGTCATGTTCCTCCACTTGACGCTCAACTTAGGTGACTTAAGCATTCTCCATCGGCATTCTTGACTGAAGTCACCGCCATACAGTGGGCAAAACGGGTTCCTTGGATCTTTGTTGACGCCGAGGGGCACATACAGACGCGGCGAGTTTATGCATTGCTCGCTAATCCATCTAGCCAACAGCTTGTTCCATCTCGCGAGAACTGAATTCTCCCAGAAGAAAGCTTGATGTTTCCTCAAGATCCGCGGTGACTAGCCACCGAGTTCTCCGGGGTCCTTGGAAGAGCTCTAAGAAACCTTAATGTATGCGCTCTAATAACTCCGGTTAGGAATCTGCACCTCTCAAGACTTTCCACCGTTTAATTCTCCATTTCCAATCCGGTAAAACTTTGGTCGAACCGAGTCTCACTCTACAAGAATTAAGGATGAGGAGGTTAGTGAAGTGATCATGTGTCAAATTTCTTAAGTAGTAATGTAAGAATTTTTTGAGGAACATGAATTCTTGGAGAAAGAATGAGTTCACAAGCGGTAAGAGGGGAAATAGTTTTCGTATAATTACTCACTTTGGCTTTTTTTGAAACTAAGGCTAATGTTTGAACGCCCATTCTAACTAGGGTCTCCTATGTCAGGATGTACGGCTTCTAATACCAATCTCAACACCCGAATTTTTAATCCCAGATGCCTGTTATGTCATTCATCACAATCCCAGGATTACCATTTTTGCGAGACATAACAGATTGGATATCACAGTACATCATCCATTACAAACCATACATAAGGTCCTACACAAATAAGGATCTCATGATCCAGTCTTAATACAACAAGCAGCGGAAATAAAAGATAAACGTAGCGGTGGGGTCCATCTTCAGGGGCATAGGCAATGCTGACGAAGGCAGATAGTCCTAGTTATCATAGTTGTCCTGCTGGCCATCATCTTGGTAATCTCCTTCATAGTCTGGCCATGAGAATAGCCAGGGACAAAAGCCATGAGTACTCTTTAAGTACTCGCAAACTACCACTAACAAGTAGTATAGTTCTAAGTAAAGTGCTAACTCTAGGTTGAACTATAAAGTTAAGTTTGAAACCTAAGATGAGTTCAGAAGCAAAGAAAGATAAAATAAAGTTCTAGAATCACTTAAGTTGGGAAGCTAGTGTCATAGTCACAACCCTGTTGTGGTCAAGTCATGATTCATCATTCATTTCATAAGTTATTTTGAAAACATCTGACAACGAAACAGTATGGCCACTCCAACTGTCCATAACCGTGGACGTGGCTATTCGAATAGTTTGACACTCTGCAGAGGTGGTAAACTTTCACCACAAGATTCGATACATATATCAGGGGTAACCCTGAATCATCATACTTAGTATGCAGATAATCAAACATAACCTTTCCTTTACACACCCTAGTATAAGCACCTCTCCTATGAGCATGGCCTCCCAACCATGACCATCTATCATCTTGGGCACTGCATAGGTGGACAACATTGAGAGGTAGCCTCATCTCAAACCTCTGCCACGAGGGAACTAATACTAATGCATATAAACTTCCGGCTAAGCCTTACCCAATTCAGGTATTTTGGTTGCACGGTAAATTTGGAATGGTATCGCATCCGAATCCAACCATCAGTTTTGTAAAAGGGTCAAGGCTCATGCCTCAACATTTTCGTCATCATAAACCATTTGTGTTTCTCAACACATGTCAAAACATCTCAATAGAATGAATCATCATTCCAAGGTTTTCTCAATTCATTTTCACCAAGTGTTCCTATCTAAAGTGACTCAAGTTTTTATCTAACTCTAAACTACTAAGTTAAGAGTGTTCACTAAGGTGAAAAGATGGGATCAATCTCATGCCATAGAAGGACATCTAAAGTTATCTAAATATGTCAAGTTTTATACTCTTTATGCTACCTTCAAAACTAGTAAGGGACTTTGGTAAAGTAAAGGAAGTTAATCTTGGATAATAATACTTGGTGTAAGTAATAGTTAAAGTGGTATAACCAAAGCATGCCTAATGCATCTTGCTTATTTCCTCTAGCTTAATTCTAGCTTGCTAACAATATCTTGCATTGTTAAGGGTTGCTTGCTAGTATAATACTTGCATTTGTTAGCTTGCCTTGGTTGGTGCGGTGGTTGAAGTTTTCTTCCTCGTCTTGATAGAACTCCTCCTCCTCGAAAGCTTGGTCGGTACTATCGTCTATAAATATATACGGAGTACACAATCACCAAACAATACTTAACTAGTCTAATTAGCACTCTAAGGCACACATTTGATGATCTATTATCATCACAAGCATCACAAGTTTTATTAACTAGTTTTATTCTTTTTATTTAAGAAAAGTAATTTCTACTCATTGAAAATTAACTAAGATTTAATATTCACCACTTAAAATATGGGATCATGTGGACCCATGTCATCACCACATATTCTAACATATGGGAATGTAATTTAAGGGTTGGTTCATAATTACTTTGGTTTATGTTCATTATTTAGTGATTTAAAGTGACTAGAAATGCCTATATAGCATTATTTTGGTACTAGTCCAAAGTCACTGCATGTAAACCCTAATATTATTACATATTCATATAGGTATGGTTAAATGTGATTTTTGAGAGTTGGAATCAACTCAAAAGCTATCATGGTTAATTTTATAAAAATGTTTGAATGTGCAAAAGCTTCTGTCTTGTTATTTTTACTAGGAGCGATCTCTAACTCTAATTGAATAAAATCCAACGGTCTTGGATAGATCTTTTCAGTAGCTTTCTAACAAAAATGGAATCAGTCCATTTGGGTTTGTAGATCTCTCTAAATTGATTTTCAAACTAGGGAACAAACTAAGTTCAAACTAAAATAGAAAAATCCTAATTTGAATCAAATGGGTCGCGCGGGAAGGTAAACGGGCCGGCCCAGTGGCACTCCGCAGCGTGGCGAACAGCTGATAGGGGGTCCCCCGGTCAGCGACTGTTTACACGCGAAGCGGTACGGGGCGATGTGGGTCGTTAGATTAGAACTAGGATCTACGGCTGGGGCTCGTCATCGACGACGGACAGGTCGCCAGCGAGGTCTAACCCTAGCGGCTCAGTGGGGGTGCTCAGGGGGCGTACCAGGGCTCCAGCAATGACGGCGAGGCGGGCAAATGAATTGGTGGATGACGACGAGGTCAGGGGTGGTCACGGCAGCTCCTGGGGTGGTCGCAATCAGTGGGGCCCTTCTCCTCCAAAAGCGGCCAGCTCCGGTGGAATTCTGGCGACTACTAGCTCGAGCGGCTCCGGGAAGAAGTGGAGACTGATCAGTGGCGAGAGGGGAGGTGAGTGGTGTGCAGAATAAGGCTGGGGTGGCCTCCTTATATAGGCTCGACGACGGGATAGCGCGGCGTGGCCAGGCGACGGTGGCGACATGGCTACAGGCTGCTAGCGGCATGGCGGCAAGCGGAGATTGATGCGCGGTCTCCTGGCGGTGCACTATAGTGTAATGGCGCTGCTAGGGGCGGTGGCGAACAGTCGGGCGATGCTCACGCTCTGAGCGGCAGAGGTGGCGTTCGACACGGCGTGCGGTGGCTGCGGGTCAAACGGCGGCGAACGGGCATGTCCAGGCGGTTCCTGGGTTCGTGGCTGAGCGGTGAGCACGGGCCGCCGTCGAGGCGCGGCGTGTGCACGCTTGTTAAGCGTGGTGCTCTGGCGCATGCTCGGCATGGTGCAGACGCTCTAGGCGCGACGCTGGGTGAGTGGTCCATGGCTCGGCTTTGCTCGAGGAGGGGACAGAGGG
Organism: Avena insularis; assembly: GCA_023614405.1. Taxonomy (NCBI): domain Eukaryota; kingdom Viridiplantae; phylum Streptophyta; class Magnoliopsida; order Poales; family Poaceae; genus Avena; species Avena insularis. The sequence goes on from CM042696.1 coordinate 407,626,814, forward strand.
CGGCGGTGTGGTCTGGTCTAGCTCCTAGACATGGCGAGAGAGAGAGGGCGGTCGGCTGCGAGCTATCCATGCTCGACCGGCAAACATGGTGCTCAGGTGGTGCGGCACTGCTACTTGGGACTAGGGGATGGGGTGATTATGGCTTGGTTAGATCAAATGGAGACATAGGGAGTAATTTGAGGTCAAATGGGTGGAAAAACCCTGTAGAAAACAGTGAGCTAAATACTAGGTGTGAATCCTACCTGCCAAGTGTTTGTGAAAATGGCCGAAAGAAATTTAGTTTTGAATTTTGAAAAGATTTTTGGTGGGTGTGTTAGTCATAAGCTTGATCATCTGTGGCTGCTTGGGTTTTGAAAATGAAGCTCATTTGAGTGGTTTTTGAATAAGTGGGATCTTCCCATATGAACTACATTCAATTTTCAAATGCCATTGAAAATTCGTGTTTGAAAGTTTTTGGCAGATCACAAAGTGGGCCTTGGTACATCATTACATGTACTAGCAAGGGGTGCAAAGATCCACATTTGTCTCTGTTAAGAATTGAGTCCTGGGAATAGCCAAAGTAGGCATGTTGATTAAAATGGCACAAATGACCATTTTGTTATTTTATTCATTTTGATTTGTTTTTCATTGGGATTTGTTTGGGAATGATCTAGATGATGTTTATTTCACCTAAGAGTCATTTTACCAGCAATGGATCACTTAATCATGGCAACTCAAAATAACTCCTATTTAAATGCACACACATATGAATGCTTTAATAATTTTAAAATGGAAAAGTTTTTGTTAACCCTAATTTTGATGATTTGGATATTAATAACCTTGGATTAAATTTTTTGGATGTTAAAAACCTTCCCCCCTTAAACAAAAATCTCGTCCCGAGATTTACAAAAGAAAACTAGGAACTAAAGAGATCTGGGGACTCTGTCCTAATGTAAGCTTCTCGCTCCCAAGTGGCTTCCTCTTCGGTATGGTTGCTCCATTGAATCTTGAGGAATTTGATACTTCTGGTCCTGGTGGTTCTGTAAGCTTCTTCCAGGATACGGATGGGTACTTCACGATATGGCAGGTCATTGCTGATCTCAACAGCTCGGTGATCGATGTTCTTGAAAACTTCAGTCTTCTCTGGCACTTCCAGACATTTGCGAAGTAACGAAATATGGAACACATTATGGATGGCTGACATCTCTTTGGGCAGTTCCAGTTGATACGATACTTCTCCCGGATGGTTCAGAATCTTGAAGGGCCCGATATATCTGGGGGCTAACTTTCCTTTCAGACTAAAGCGTTGGGTTCCCTTCAATGGTGAAACCTTGAGATATACAAAATCTCCGACATTGAAAGTCAGGTCTCTCCTTCTCTTGTCGGCATATCTCTTCTGTTTGGATTGCGCGGTCTTGAGATGCTCACGGACTTTGTGAACCTTCTCTTCCGCTTCTCGGAGAATGTCGGTTCCAAAGATCTGACTCTCTCCTACTTGCGACCAATTCAAATGGGTGCGACACTTTCTTCCGTATAGGAACTCAAATGGTGCCATTTGCAAGCTACCTTGATAACTGTTGTTATATGAGAATTCTGCGAAAGGAAGGCAGTCTTCCCATTTTGATCCATATTCTAACACACAAGCTCTTAACATATCTTGTAGGGTCTGGTTGACTCTCTCAGTCTGTCCATCAGTTTGCAGGTGATAAGCAGTGCTGAAATTCAACTTGGTTCCCAATCCTTCCTGAACCTTCTGCCAAAATCTCGAGGTAAACTGGGTTCCTCGAGCTGATACTATGGTCTTGGGGGTTCCATGCAGACTAACAATCCTAGCAATGTACAGCTCTGCTAGCTTTGCACTCTGGTAGGTAGCCTTGACATGTATGAAGTGAGCTACCTTGGACAGTCTATCAACTATGACCCAGAGTGAGTCATTTCCCCTACTGGAAGTAGGCAAACCGGTGATAAAGTCCATTCCAACGGAATCCCATTTCCATTCTGGAATCTACAATGGTTGCAACAGTCTTGCGGGTCTCTGATGCTCTGCTTTGACTCTTTGACAGATATCACATTTGGCGATGTAGCTTCCGATTTCACTCTTCATCTTGTGCCACCAAAATTGCTCTTTCAAATCTTGATACATCTTTGTTCCTCCGGGGTGGATAGAATAAAGAGTATCATGAGCTTCCTGCATGATAACTTGCTTCAGCTCCGAATCTGCTGACACACAGATACGTCCCTTGTACCACAGAACTCCTTCTTCGTCTTCAGTGAATCCTGGTACCTTTCTTGTACCAATACGACGTTTTATTTCGTCGATACTTTCATTTCCCTTATAGGCTTCCTTGATTTGGCCAATCAATGTGGGTTGAAGTTCAATGCTAGCTAAGAATCCTTTGCTAACTAGCTCAGTTCTAAAGCTCCAACTCCTCATACAAACTAGGCTGCTTCTCCTTGATCATGGTGTTTAGCCTACAAGGCAATCTGCTCAGAGCATCCGCTACCACATTGGCTTTGCCGGGGTGATAGTGAATGTCAAGGTCATAATCCTTGATTAACTCTATCCATCTCCTTTGCCTCATATTCAGCTCCTTCTGAGTGAAAATATACTTCAAGCTTTTGTGATCTGAGTAAATCTCACAGCGATTACCCATCAGATAATGACGCCATGTCTTCAATGCCAAAACTACGGCTGCTAGTTCAAGATCATGGGTCGGATAGTTCTGCTCATGTTGCTTCAGTTGTCGAGACAGATAAGCGATGACTTTATCTTCTTGCATCAATACACATCCGATACCAATCTTGGATGCATCACAGTATACATCAAACGGCTTCTTAATGTCTGGCATGATCAATATTGGGGTTGATATCAATCTCTTCTTCAGCTCCTGGAAACTGGCTTCACATTTGTCGGTCCATTCAAACATCTTGTCCTTCTTCAACAATTGGTTCATGGGTCTGGCAATGCTTGAAAATCCTTCTACGAACTTGTGGTAGTATCCCGCTAATCCGAGGAATGCACGGACTTGGGTTTGAGTGGTTGGGGCTTCCCATGCTTCGACATCTCTTGATCTTGGCGGGATCAGTAGAGACTCCTCCGACAGACACAATATGTACTAGGAATCCTACTTCCTTCAGACAAAACTCACACTTACTAAACTTGGCATCCAACCAATGTTCTCTCAGGGTTTCTAGGATGATTCTCAGATGCTGCTCATGCTCTTCTTCTGACTTGGAGTAGATAAGGATGTCATCGATAAACACAACTACAAACTTATCTAGGAAATTCATAAAGATCGTATTCATGAGATTCATGAAATAAGCAGGGGCATTGGTTAATCCAAAGGACATAACCGTATACTCATATAAACCATAGCGAGTAGTGAAGGCGGTCTTTGGAATATCCGTTGCACGAATCTTAAGTTGGTGATAACCAGTCCTAAGATCAATCTTTGAGAATACCTAAGCTCCAGTCAACTGATCAAATAGATCCTCTATCTTTGCCAAGGGGTACTTGTTCTTGATGGTGACATCATTTAACTTTCTGTAATCTGTGCACAAATGGTTGCCTCCATCTTTCTTGTCGATGAATAACACTGGTGATCTCCATGGCGATGTGCTTGGTTAAATCAAGCCTGTTGCTAACATGGCATCTAACTGCTTCTTTAGTTCCACTACCTCTGAGGGGTTCATGCTATAGGGTCTCTGGGCTATGGGTCTGGTTCCGGGGATTAGTTCGATAATGAACTCAATATCCCTATTTGGGGGCATACCTGGCAATTCATCTGGGAATATGTCTGGGTATTCACAGACTACTCTGACTTGTTCTATGATGGGTAGGGCTAGACTCTTGTTGCACTTGAATTGACGGGGTAAGGTTTCAGATATATGCTCTACTGTTACTCCAGAGCTATTGGTCATGGTGATGGCTTTCTTAGCACAGTCTATCATTCCTTTATGCCTTGACATCCAGTCCATACTTAGTACTACTTCCAATCCTTTGGTTCCAAGTACAATTAGGTTGTCATAAAAATCTATCCCATGTATTCTGATAAGTACAGCTTTGCAAATTTTTCTAGCTTTTGCAGTTGATCCGGGGATTTGAACTATCATGACATGCTTCAAGTTGGTTGGGTGAATCTTACTAGTGCATGAAAATTCTTTGGTGACAAATGAATGCGATGCTCCTGAATCAAACAATACTCTTGCTAAAACTGAGTTGACAGAAAACATACCCAGCACTACATCTTGTGCTTCCCGGGCTTCTTCGGCGTTCATGTGGAAGAGACGGCCGTTGCGGTTGTGAGGGTTCCCTGGGGCAAATCTTGTCCCTGGTTGAACACGACGCTGTGATACTTTGCAAATGTATCTATAATTTTTGATGTTCCATGCTTGGTTTTATCTACTTTCTTATGTTTTGTCCATACTTTGGAGTACTTTTCATATGATTTCTTGGACTAACCTATTAACAAGATGCCACTATGCCAGTTGCCTGTTTTCTGCTGTTTTTGGTTCCAGGAAGTCAGAAAATGAATATTCTCGGAATTGGACGGGACAAAAGCCAAAGTTACTATTTTTCCAGAAGACTCACGGAGCTAGAAGGAGAGTTGGAGAGGGGACACAAGGCATGGTGTGGGCCCCCTAGCCGGGCAACGACCTTGCCTCCTTTGCTCTCGATACCAAAACCCTAGATAGTCAATCAGAAATCCACGAAAAGTTCCGCAGCGCCGCCACCACCGAAGGGGAGATTCGGGGACGAAGTCTCGTTAAGCACCTGCCGGACGGGAAGTTCGAGCCACCTCCATCGATCTCCACCACCATCTCCATCACCATTGCTGCTTCCCATGATGAGGAGGGAGTAGTTCTCTCTCGAGGCTAAGGGTTCTACCGGTAGCTATGTGTTCATCTCTCTCTATGCATGATCTTATTGAGATCATGAGCTTGTAATATATAGATTTACCTTGCTACTCAAGTGCTTAATAGATCTCTGCTCTCCCCATGTGTGTGAAGTTGACAGTGTGCACACCATGGTGGCACTTAGGCTAGAGATTACAAATACTTGTTATGAGTTATATTTGGAGTTGGATGTCTTTATGAAATTGTGGTGTTTGTTGGACTCATCTAGTACTCAAGGTGACAGTGTGGGGTTTATAGATGGGAAAGTCTTACTTTGAGGTGTGCTGTTATAGCCCTACCATGGATTAGAGTGTCCAACCGGAGAGTAGTTCAGCGTAGTATCATAAGGAAGAATATATTTATATGAGAGTGTTCACTAGTGAAAGTATGATCCTCAGGCCTTGTTTCTAAGAATTGAAACACCGTTTGCAATTAGATTTGTTACATGTTTTCTTGATTCCATCTTTATTTCAGTTTTACTTTAGTCTTTTCCACGCCATCAAGCTATTTTCTATCACCGTTACCACTTATAATTATCTATACCACTTGTATTTCACTATCTCTTCGCTGAACTAGTGCACCTATACACCTGACAAGTGTATTGGGTGTGTTGGGGACACAAGAGACTTCTTGTATCTTGATTGAAGGTTGCTTGAGAGGGAATACCTTTGACCACTTCCTCCCTGAGTTCGATAAACCTTAGGTGATCCACTTAAGGGAAAACTTGCTGCTGTTCTACAAACCTCTGCACTTGGAGGCCCAACAACTGTCTACAAGAATAGAAGTGCGTAGACATCAAGCTATTTTCTGGCGCCGTTGCCAGGGAGGTAAGGTAAAATGTATTCACACCGGAGGATTAAAGAAGAAGAACCTCCCACGTCAAACGCCTATTTTCTGGCGCCGTTGCTGGGGAGGTAAGGTAAAAGGTACTCACATCCTCCGGTGTGAGTGCTCGAAGTTATTTCCTTTAGATTCTGCAATTTTGTCTTTTTGTTTCTTGTTTTCACTAGTTAAGCTTAATGGAAAACAACAACAAAATTAGAGAGCTTTATAGTATTTATCTTGAATTAGGACATGAAGTGTTTGAAGAGAAAGTTAAAAAACCTATGGAACTTTATTTGCATGCTAATAGCAATGTTGTTAGTATGAATTCTTTGGACACCATTATTGCTAATGCTATGGAAAAGTCTAAGCTTGGGGAAGCTAGTTTTTATGAAAATGATCTTTTTAGTTCCCCAGCTTTGGAACATAGCTATTCTATTGCTTATGATGATACCAAACCTCCGATATATGATGATTACAATGATGAATATGATATTTTCAGTCCACCTACTATTGAGGAGAAAATTAGTGATTACAATATGCCTCCTATATTTGATGATTATGGTGATGAGAATAATAATGATAGCTATTTTGTTGAATTTTTCCCACCACAATTAATAAGAATGACTATGCTTATGTGGAGAGTAATAATTATTATATGCATGTGGCTCATGATAAGAAAGTTTTATGTGATAGTTATATTGTTACTTTTATTCATGATGCTACTGAAAGTTATTATGAGAGAGGGAAACATGGTTTTATGCATCTCAATAATATTAAGTTTCCCCTCTTTATGTTGAAATTTTTGAAGTTGCACTTGTTTTGCTTTACTATGCTTGTTGCTTTGTGATTTCATGACTTGTTTCTTTACAAGATTCCTATGCATAGGAAGTGGGTTAGACTTAAATGTGCTTTGAATTTGCTTCTTGATGCTCTCTTTTACTCTAAATTCATATTTCTTATGTGAGCATCTTCTCAAACTATCATGCCTAACTTAAAGGCGTTAAAGAAAAGTACTTATTGGGAGATAATCCAAAAGTTTTAGATGAGTCTTGGAAGTTATTACTTCAGTAATAATCTCTCCTTATCCTTTTTATTTGCTTTTTGTGCCAAGAGTAACCCCTAATGAGAGAGAAGTAATGATTGGGAAAGTTGCTGTCCCGAAACAGATTTCTCTGCTTCACCGTAAAAGTTCGTGTAAAATCTCTGCATGTCCTTTTGAGGCGTGAATTTTTGTGCCTATGTCCCAGGTTATTATCTAACTTTCTTTAGTTCAACACTTTTCGATTTGAGCAACAGAAGGTCTTCGAAAAAATTCATCTTTACCTACTGGTCTGTTTTGACAGATTTCTGCCATTTTCTGCATTTGCTTCTTGTTGGTTCCTTTTTGAGTTCTTTTGGGGAATTGAGTTTTTTGAGGGAAGTGCTACAGTAGCTAGTGTTCTAATGGAAGTTTATTTGTGTTATAACTGAAACTAAAGACTTATTATCTTGAGTGCACTAATGTTGCTAATAAAGATTGTGTGAAGTTTTGTATGAAGGAAAAAATTTAGATGTATGGAAGGAATGAGTAATGAGATGAAGAATGGACTAAAGCTCAAGCTTGGGGATTCCACACATGTCACCCCAAGAAATATCCAAGAAGTACAAGTGTCAAAGCTTGGGGATGCCCAAGGCATCCCCTTCTTCATCAATAAAAATCCCAGGTTTTTTCCAAACGCTTTATTTTTATTGTTTCATGCACAGTTGTGTTATTCTTGGAGCGTCTTCTTTTTTGTTTTTGTTTTGGTTTTTGTTTGCTTTGTTTGATGAATAAATTGGTTGGACCCCCTCTTTCATACATTGGTGTTCAAATAGTTTGGTTTGGATTGGAAAAGAGTAGGAAAGTTCATGCTTAAGTGGTAAAGAGAGCTTGTTTTTGACTGTGGCCTATGCTTTGTCATGCCATGCTTGATATTGTTTTGGCTTTATGCTTAGTATTATTTGATGTAGCATGACTTGTTATAAACAATTGAGATTGCTTAATGTGCCTTGGATGAATCATGTGTTGTTTTAGCATATTAAAGCATAGTATTGTGGTATTCTCCTTTGATGCTTTATTTGAATTGACACTGGCGCATGTTCACACCATGTTATGACTATACCAAGTCACCATAGCCTTTATGATCCTTTAGTTTTAAACTTGTAGTATCACTTTATGCTTTGATCAATGATGTTTTGTCGCTCTATGTCAACACCCGGATTTTTAATCCCAGATGCCTGTTATGCCATACCTCGCAATCCTAGGATTACCATTTTTGTGAGACATAACGGATTGGATTTCACAGTACATCATCCATTACGAACCATACATAAGGTCTTACACAAATAAGGATCTCATGATCCAGTCTTAATACAACAAGCAGCGGAAATAAAAGATAAGCGTAGCGGTGGGGTCCATCTTCAGGGGGCACAGGCAATGCTGACGAAGGCAGATATTCCTAGTTATCATAGTCGTGCTGTTGGCCATCATATTGATAATCTCCTTCATAGTCTGGCCACGATAATAGCCAGGGACAAAAGCCATGAGTACTCTTTAAGTACTCGCAAACTACCACTAACAAGTATATAAATCTAGGTTAAAGTGCTAACTCTAAGTTTAACTATAAAGTTAAGTTTGAAACCTAAGCTGAGTTCAGAAGTAAAGAAAGATAAAGTAAAATTCTAAAATCACTTAAGTTGGGAAGCTATTGTCATAAACACAACCTTGTTGTGGTCAAGTCAAGATTCATAATTCATATCAAGTTATTTAGAAAACATCTCACAACGAAACAGTATGGCCATTCCAACTGTCCATAACCGCGGACACGGCTATTCGAATAGTTTGACAATCTGTAGAGGTGGTACACTTTCACCACAAGATTCGATACATCTGTCAGGGATAACCCTGAATCATCATACTTAGTATGCAGATAATCAAACATAACCTTCCCTTTACACACCCTAGTATAAGCACCTCTCCTATGAGCATGGCCTCCCACCCATGACCATCAGTCATCTTGGGCACTTCATAGGTGGACAACATTGAGAGGTAGCCTCAGCACAGACCTCTCCCGTGAGGGAACTAATACTAATGCATATAAATTGCCAGCTAAGCCTTACCCAATTCAGGTAATGTGGTTGTACGGTAAATTTGGAATGGTATCGCATCTGAATCCAACCATCAGTTTTATAAAAGGGTTAAGGCTCATGCCTCAACATTTTCATCATCATCAATCATTGGTGTTTCTCAACACATGTCAAAACATCTCAATAGAATGACTCATCATTCCAAGGTTTTCATAATTCATTTTCACCAAGTGTTCCCATCTAAAGTGACTCAAGTTTTTGATCTATTCTAAACTACTAAGTTAAGAGTGTTCACTAAGGTTTAAAAGATGGGTTCAATCTCATGCCATAGAATGACATCTAAAATGGCTCTAAATAGGTCAAGTTTTATACTTTTTATGCTACCTTCAAAACAAGTAAAGAACTTTGTGCACTAAGGAGAGTAAAACTTGTAAGTAAGACTTGGGGTACTAATAGTCAAAGGGGGGTGTGATCAAAGCATGCCTAAGGCATCCTTGCTAAACTATCTAGTTTGATTCTAGTTTGCTAAGCACTAAACTTGCAAGGGTTAGCTTGCATTGTTAATGGTGGCTTGCAAGTATAACTTTCAAGGGTTAATCTAGGATAGTGCTAGCTTGCCTTGGTTGGTGTAGTGGTTGAAGTTTTCTTCTTCTTCTTCTTGGTAGAACTCCTCCTCCTCGTAGACTTGGTCGGTACTATCGTCTATAAAGACATACGGAGTACACAATCACCAAACAATACTTAACTAAGCTAAGTAGCATTCGAAGGCACACATTTGATGATCTATTATCATCACAAGCATCACAAGTTTAATTCAAATAGTTTCATTCTTTTTAATTTAGAAAAGTAATTTCTACTCATTGAAAAATTAACTAACATTTAATATTCACCACTTAAAACATGGGATCATATGGACACATGTCCTCACCACATATTCTAACATGTGGGAAATGAGATTTAAAGGTTGGACCAATATTACTTTGGTTTAAGTTAATTATTTAATGATTTAAAGTGACTAGAAATGCCTATATAGCATTATTTTAGTACTAGTCCAAAGTCACAGCATGTAAACCTTAATATTATTACGTATTTGGGTAGATATGATGAAATGTGATTTTTGAGAGTTGGAATCAACTCAAAAGCTAACTTGGTTGATTTTATAAAAATGTTGCAAGTTGCAAATACTTCTGTTTTCTTATTTTTATTAGGAGAGATCTATAACTCTAATTGAATTAAATCCAACGGGCTTGGATAGATCATCTTAATACCTTTCAGAAAAAATTGGTTTCATGCAATTTGGATTTGTAAAACTCACAGAATTGAATTTTAAACTGGAGGACAGAAACTAGATTTAACTTAAAAAGAAAAATCCAGATTTGAACGGGTGGGCTAGCGCGGGAAAAAACTTGGGCCGGCCCAGTGGCGCTCCGCGGCACGGGGCTCAGCTGACATGGGGTCCCGCTTGTCAGCGGCACTTAACATGCGAACAGCTGCATTGTGGGCCGAGGATTAAAGGGAATCTCTGGTGAGGTCGCTGCCGACGACGAACAGGTCGCCGGCGAGCTCAAACCCTAGCGGCTCGGTGGGGGTCTGTTGGGGACGTACCAGGGCTCTAGTGCGGTCGGCGAGGCGGGCAATCGAACTGGTGGTCGACGGCGAGGCGAGGCATAGTTGCGGCGGAGCTTGGGGTGGTCGCAATCAGCGGCGCCCTTCTCCTCCTGCTGCGGCTGCTCCGGCTCCAATTCCGGCGAGGCAGAGCTCGCCTTTCTCCGGCTAGAGGTTGGTGAGATTCAGAGAGGTGAGGGGAGTGGAGTGGTGTGGTGTGGAGAGAAGAGGCTGGGGAGGCCTCCTTTTATAGGCCCGACGGTGAGACCGAGCGGGATGGGCAGGCGACATGGCTACGGCGGGGTAGAGGCATGGCTGAGGGTGGCGATCAATGGGCGGTCCCCTGGCGGTGCTCTAGGAATTGAATGCGGCCATAGGGGCGGTGGCATGCGGTCTGGGCGAGGTGGCGCTCTGAGCGGCAGAGGCGGCGGTGTCCACGGCGAGCGGTGGTTGTGAGGCGTTGGGTGGCCAGCAGGGGTGTCTTGGGTGTTCTCCAGGTCGTGGCGGAGCAGCGGGCGCAGGCTGCGGCCATGGGTTGGTCTGTGCGAGTAGGGACAGAGCACGCTCTGGGGGCGGCACTGGCATGGTGCGGTGGCACTGGGCGCGTGGTATCCTCGGTGGTCCACTGCAGGGCTGGGCTCGGGCAGGGGACAGGGGGTGGCGGTGAGGTGTGAGCTACCTCCTAGACATGGAGAGAGAGGCAGGAGAGGGTTGTTGCGGCGAGTGCACGGTCGGCCGGTGAGAGGTGGCTCGGCATGGCAGTGTAGTGCAGCTAGGAGGTAGGGAAGATGCTGGTGTGGGTCTGGTCAGGCTTGAGGGGGGACAAGATGATCAAAGCACATTAAAATTGCTAGACAAAATCAACCCAAAACAGTATTAGTTAGGCCAATATGATCCTGCCAACAAGGTGTTTGATGAAATGGCCGAAAGAGAAAAAGTTTTGAATTTTGGTTTCAAAATTTTTGAGTGATCTCCACTAGTGCTAGGTAGTCTTTGGTTGCAAGGGTTTTGAAAGTGGAGCTCAAATAGAGGGGTTTTGAAATAGGGTGATCTATGCATATGCATTAGATTCAATTTTCAAATGCCAATTAAAATAAGTAAAAGAATGTTTTTAGCAGATCAAAAGGTGGGCCTTGGTACCTCATTATGTGTACTAGCAAGGGGTACAAAGATCAAGAATTGTTTCTGTTAAGAAATGAGTGCTAGGAATAGCCAAAGTAGTGTAGTGGATTAAAATGGCCAAAATGACCATTCCTCCTTTTTAATTCTTTTTTATTTGATTTTCTTTAGGAAAAGTTTGGGAATGATGTAGATGATGTTTAAATCACGTAAGAAACATTTTACAAGCATTGGATCACTTAATCATGGCAATTCAAACAACTCCTATTTTAAATGCACACATATATGAATGCTTTTATTTTAAATTTGGAAAAGTTTTTGTTAACCCCATTTTTGGTTGATTTGATCTTGATTAGCTTGGATTGAAGTTTTGGGATGTTATACTCTGCATGATTATGGCCATTATTGCTCTCTTAGTTTGTTGCTCCTAGTGTTTTGCTAGCCTCCACAACCAAGCATGAGTTCCACTCATGCATCCAACTCCCTAAACCAAGTTATTCCAAAGAGTCCACCATACCTACCTACTAGCTTAAGCTATTCCAAGTATATTCATGCTTTTGTTTACCTTCCAAATTAAACTTGTTATGAGAAAACTAGTGATTAAATCTCTCACGAACTTGATGGCACACTTTACTTTTCTTGCCCTTAATACACTTGAACCATTGTGTCGTCTATGTTGTATATGCTTGCACTTATTTGTTGGGAATTAGCAGAACCATGCTTTCATGGGGAACGCTTTCAACATTGCACTTGGTACTTGTACCTAGTTGATGTCATGCTCTTTTGTATATGGATGTCGTCGGTGTGAAATGAAAGGGGATCTTGTAAGTCCATGGAGTTACGTATATGTGTTAGAGAAACGCCTGGGCCGCTGGTCTAATCCATGCTAACATGGTGGAAACCTGCAGCGTAACCATAAGCTATCTATGAAGCATTATTCTTATAAAAAAAGAGTCATATATTGAGAAAAAAGAGAAAAAGAAAAAAAAGATTATGAAAAGAGGAAAGAGAGAAAAAAGCACCATATTCCCATGGTAAATAAGAAGATTGCTGAGATGCACGTTGTCTGCTTGCCTTGTCATTTTGATATGGGGATTCTTCCGTATCATCGGGTAAGGGGTACCTCGTTGGCGGTTCTCTATGGTACACATGTACTTACTATAACAAGAACTTACTGGTGACTAAACTTGAGTAGCTTGAGGAGCGGCCCTTGTATTCAAGGGACATGAGATTTCCAACTTATACACCATAGTTTGTTCACTTTAACCTTAATCACTTCAAGATGCTTATGATAGGGGAAATGAGAGCTGAAAGCTAACAAGTACCATAATTTTTGGAAGCTCTTTATGAAACTTGAATCTCTACTTCCTTCTATGAAGGCCTTTCTTTTACTTTTATGTTGAGTCTCCACCTTCTATCTTTATGCACCTACTTTGAGAGCATAGTGGCCATTCTTAGTTCTATGTGCATTGTCCCAAGACTTGTTGATTGATGCATAGCTTTGATATTTCTTGTTTTAAACTATTTGTATCTAGTCACTCTTATGAACTTTGAAGGTGTCCTATGCATTTATGTTTGCTACTCTATGAGGGACAAGCTGAATGCCACTATGTTATGTTTTCTTTATATGAAACAAACAAACGTCTTGCTAAGCATTGTTATTCATGAATCTTTTGTTTGTGCCTTTTCATGTTGCAACATAGTTGCTATGTCTTATTGTTAGAACTTTGTATTTCATGCTATGTTGAAGTGCTATGATCCTAGCTATCAATGTTTTACAAATACTTTGATCAAGTTTATGATGGTGCATGTCACCTCAAAAATTATTCTTTTTTTATCACTTACCTACTCGAGGACGATCAGGAGTTAAGCTTGGAGATGTTGATACATTGCTAACGTATCCATAATTTTTTATGTTCCATGCTTGGTTTTTATCTACTTTCTGATGTTTTGTTCCAACTTTGGAGTACTTTCTATACACTTTCTTGGACTAACCTATTAACAAGAGCCACGATTGCAATTGTATGCTTTCTGCTATTTTTGGTTCCAGGAAAGTCAGAAAATGAATATTCTCGGAATTGGACGGGACAAAAGCCAAAGTCAGTTTTTCACCGAGGGACACAAGGAGCCAGAATACGAGACGGAGAGGGGTCAGAGGGCTGCTGTAACTACCTCGGTGAATTACGCTCTTAGTTACATGCCTGGATGAGCGAAAGTGGTTAAAATAGTATGGTGGGGCCAAGGGCCACTCATAGGTAGACCTTTCGGCCGTCCTAACCACTTTCTGAACATCGGGACAAGAACGAGCGGCGTAATCGGCAGGCGAAGGGATCAACTATATACACAAGTGAGTATGTATGCAAGCCACATACAACAGTCCTTAGAGCCATTCCATCTAAAAGAAATAGAAATATTGCAATGCCATACGGCAAGATCCAAATATCCTAGATAGAGATAATAATTTAGGATAGCTCCTCATACATCAAACATCAGAGTATCAGGAGGAAGCAGAAGACAAGATCCGAGTACGGATAAGAAGCAAATCGGCATAAGATGCCACATAAATAAACACATCCCGCCCACAGATCTCACGGATCCCCGCTCCCGGAATCTCTACACCGAGTGATCGTTGCCAACATCATCTGTCTCCTCCACCCAGTATCCATCTTGTGAATACAACTGTTCATCTGAATCAAAAAAATTATCGTGTGAGACCCTAGGGGTACTCAGCAAGTCTTTATGCCTCTAAAGGTGACATATACCTGGGGTGACGCAATTGCAGCAAAAGATAATAACTAACAAGTCTATAGATACTCGCTAACCACCCGTCTAACCAATGATAGACGGATGTCCGTTAATTAGTAACAACAGTTATAACAGTATAATTAACAGATCCATCCTCCTTCTCGCTTACCAACGAGAAAGCGGATGAACAACCCATTTGTTGGCAGTTTTATTAAACATTCCATGAGTGTTGCACTATTTACTAGTCAGGTACTTCGTCAAATTAAAAGCGGTACTTTAGTTATACTTGTCTATGATCGAGAAACTGTGCTCCAAGTCGTCCATAACATGACATGGCTTTGAAAGATTACCCTGCAGGTGCACAAATAGCAACACACACTCGATCAACCTCGAAAAACCAAATCAAAACCCAACGAGGCATTCACGACAAAGCGATCACAGGATTCAGAATATTTCAGGCCACCCCATTAAGCTACCAACGAAGTTGGCAGCTCCGAGACGGACCCAAGGTTTGCGCCAATGGCTGTAAATGACTGGAACCCGAAAGTGTGACTGGTCTTGTCGATACCATGAAAACACTCCAATCCTAAAGACAGGTGCTCCTCGCACAATCTTAAATAAAGCAGTAAAGCATGGCATAAGTACAGGATAGTAATAAAGCCCCAAACTACTTTGTGGCCCCAAGAAATAAGAATGAATCAGGCTCTGGCTCAGGGGGGTCCATAAGGCCTCCCGGATGTGGATAGTGCGAATATTCAAGGAACAGGAATCAAGTACTCGGGGTCCTACGGGACACAAGTGAGCATGAAAAACCAAATAACAGATATTACCCACCGGTGCCTCTTTCATTAGTTATCCCATTACTACTCAGGTTAAGTTGTTTAGGCACCTCGTTTTTCAACAGACACTCACATACCCTACACATGCTGTTCTACGACCCGCATGGCTCAAACAACTCCTGTGGTACTGGCTCATGGGATGGGGGAACAAGCTTCGGTGGGGTTTAAAAGTAAAGGCTATGCAGTACTTGGGATTCAATTTAATGCAATCGCGACTCAATGATGCAAGAATAAGATAGAGGCAATAGGTACTATATGTATGCAAGCATGTGGTAGTGCTTGCCTGGTAGCTCTGTTGTCACGAGAGATGGATCTGGGTAGAACTCCTGTGATTCCTGATAATTCCCCTACTCGGCGTCTATTCGAGAAGAACCAAACACACAAGGGATAATATAAATAAAGTGTGCAAGCATATGAATAAATGCGACAAGCAAACAAGCATGCTATGATGAATGATGCACAATTAACATGGTATAACTTAGCATGGCATGGGTGAGGTGTGGGGTACAAGATTAAAGCATTTTATTAAGTTTTTAGTCCGGTTTTGCTCTCATATAACTTGCTGTCCACTTAATATTTATATGATGCATGCTGCAATTCAGAACAAGGAATGCATAGTTAGAACGGGCTCGTCACTATGATCGATTTAGACATATTATTTGTCAAATTTGGAGTTATAGATTTAAAGTTATTAATTTATTAAGAAAAGGTTATTTTATTGTAATTTTAATCATCTCGAAAATTTTAAAGTGTTCAAACATTATTTTGAATAGCATATTTGAATTCCTCTGATTTTTCTGATTCAAAAACATATACCATTTGTATTATTTGGAATTATAACACAAAAGTTATTATAAACAGAATTTAAATCATATATAAAACATTTCTGGAAAATCATTTGATTAAAATAGATAAAGAGGCCGAAACTTTTGTTACTCAGGAGAAACTTAGCCCGAGACGCTAACGGGTGGGGTCGGCTGCTGAGCTGGTGGGAAAAACGACGCATCGGCTTTTCTCACCGAGGGCGAAGCTAGCTACTGAGACGGACGGGTGGGGTCAAGTGGTGGCGGGGCCACCGTGCGTGTACGCCAGCAAGGGCCGGACACGTGGGCGTGCCGGGTCCGTGCGGGCGTGAAACAGCAGAAAAAGGAGTGCCTTTTTGTAAAAAGGTGGAGGGGCTGACTGGTGGGGCTCGTGGACCGCGGGTTGGAAGGGATAGGAGCCCGGGGGTTTTTCTGCAAAACTGCTGCAGCTGCTGTTCTGACGAGACTGAAACAACGGAGAACCCGCGGTGGTCCGGCGATCTTGCGTGGACGGTGGCGACGGAACCACTGGATGAAACGAGGTGCCATCAAAAGGAAACTTGCAGAGGGATGAACGGGCTACACTTTCTGTTCAGCAAGTGCGCACGGAGGCGGACCACATCGACCGGAAAACACAGAAGAACAGAGGTGCGCGCGGGGTTGGTGTTACTGCCGCGTGACTGCAGGCGCGCATCGGACAGCACGAGCGGCGGTGCACGGAGGCTGCTCGACGGAGCGCGGCGGCGTTGCGGCGAGCTAGAGAGGGAAGGGAGATGTCCGGGAGGGAGGAGATGCTCACGTGAGTGCGCCCACGAAGCCGTGGCAGCAGGGGTGTCGGGGTACGGTCGCGGTGCTGGCAGTCCGGTCCTTCGGCCACCCCACGGACATGGTGGCAACGGCGAGACTCCGGCGATCTACTGGCCACCCCAACCGCGCGGATCATCGACGGCGAAGCCGGGGAACCTTCCGGCGGGCTTGGCTGGCCTGGGAGGCAGCAGATCAGAAGAGGGAGGGGTTGGCCAAGCTCGGGCTAGGGTTTGGCATGGCTTTGTCCATGTGAAGAAGGAGGAAGGAGGGGCTGTGGGGATCTAGAGCTAAGGGGAAGGATGACGAAAAGGGAGAGGGTGGAGGCACATGGGGAGGGTTGGCTGGTTAGGTGAGGAGAAGGAGGGAGGGATCGGTAGGGGTAGGGTTTTCTCTCTCTCCTCTCCTCTTTCTACTTAGCTACGAGGGGGGTAGATCACCAGGTTAGGAGGGGGTTGGTGGCCGAGCTGGCTGCTCATCTTGCCAAGCAAGCAAGGGCAAAGGAGAAGGGTGGCTCGGCCTAGATTAGAGGGGAAAAGGGGAGGTGAGAGAGGCTAGGGTTTTGCTAGGTGTAGATAGAGAGAGAGAGGCAAAATGAGCCAGAAGAGAAAGAGAGAGAGGGGTGAAACATGGGTGCACCAAAGAGATTTTAGACCTAGATGAGAGTCTAGGATTAGAACACATTTTTGAATTATGCAAGAATTCAAAAGGCTTTGAAAACAAGAGAGAAACCACCTAGGGGCATGTCGTTTTATGTGACTGGAGTGGCTTGATATTGCATGAACTAAAGGAGTACAGGCATGTGGCATTTTGTGACAACAAAAATGTATATGCATGTATGTGAGGTAAGGTGGCAAAACAAGATTTGCTATACTACAAGAATTGAGGAGGACATGATACATGGCATAAAATCTAGGTTTGGATCAACCCATATGCATACATGTGTAGATGGTGGACAAGGTGAATGGGATAGATGGAGGAGCTAGGGTTTTGGAGAAGATATGAATAACAAAGAGGTTTGCACTAAGAACAAGGAAGGAACCAAAAGGACCAAAATATAGAGAGGGAGGTGGAAGGGAAGGTGATCTTGCATGGCCCATGCATGTATAGTAAATGCCATGTTTATTCTTGTAAAAACAAAATAAAGTCTCATGGCATTGATTCACATGCATTCCAAAAATATGGATCTAAGGTCAAGCCAAAAGGAATTAACAAAAGGATGTCCCATGTGGAGTAGATGGAGATGATCATATTTGAATATAATTTGGACTTGCTAGTGTGTTTGTTCCACTAGATGTTTAAGAGTCTCAAAAATATTCCAACATGAGCATACATTCAAAATAATCCATATGGGAGCTTGAAAAGGGTTCCACTCACATAGCATGCAAAGGTGGCTCCACATATTAATAACGTGAAAACAACAAGGTGCTAGTGTGGAAGCATATAGAAATAGAAATGGGTCCTTCCCTACCCACATGAGCTAGAGATAAACTCAAATAAAACGCAATGCTCACATATGGTGGAATGGTGGGATTATGGGGTGGTGACAAGAAAGATGATGGAGTTAATAAAAGATATGCCCCCAACTCAACTTGGGCATCAAGCATTTATCAAGAACCAAATACAATATAACAAGAGGCAAATACGATTAATAATGCATAAGAGATAAGAACCAAATGAAAAGGGTTTTATATGATACTCAAATGCAAGGTGGCATGATGACATGAGCATGATATAATTATGATGCAACAATTATATGTAGGAAGTAGCCATTATATAAACTAGGCTAGTAGCATAGCAATTGTTAGACAATTGGGATGCTACAGCCGCCACACCACCTGGCCGTGTGGCCTAGCCTAGTGACGAGGTTTAATCTCGTCAATGCCCATTGTTATGGACTTGGGGTTTCGGAGAAGATGGGGATGCTGGAGATCGTGGCACGGTTAACAGACAAGCAACCAGGGGACACGAGATTTACCCAGGTTCAGGCCCCCGGAGGAAAAACCCTACTCCTGCTTGTCTGCTCTTTTATTACGGTGGAACCGAAGGTTACAGGGTGCGCAGATTCGATCTGGCGTGGATGCGTGAAAGTATGAGTCGAGTTGTTGCCCTAGGACGTGCCCTCCTGGCCTTTATATAGACTTAGGCAGGTCCCGGGCGTAGTCCTAGTCGTTTACAAGTTGTATTCAAACTCTAATCTTGCTCTCCAAGGATCCGAAGGCGTCATGGGCCTTGGCCACCCAGAAATCTTCATGGGCCAGCGTATGTCTGCCGTGGGCCTTCCTTGGGCTGGACTAGGTATGCTGAAGTTACGTACCCGGAGGGTATAACCTTGTCGAGAGCTCGAGTGATCGATCGAATCAGATTTGAGGACTCTTCCATCCTTCGGGAACAGCTATGTATTAATAGTATATGTGTGTAGGGATTGTTGATGCGTGTGCCTGACTCACCCAACGGATCAGGGTCAGTTGACTGTCTTAGGACGAAACAACACGATCTTCTTCAAGTTCGGGTCCCTCAACCCGGACCTGGAACATATGCTGGCGTAATTCGACTCAGGCCGTGGAGGACTTACAGGAGTGGAATTCTAGTGATTTTAATTGGTGTACCCAACGCATCCGTCGGGATTTTTCATCGTACCTGCTGGTATGGATTCATACTAGCAGAGCGCGATCAAGTCGTTGTGCCATCGATGATATCTCAGAGGTCTTATCTTTGCGTCGCAGACGCAGCATCCGAATGTTTATCACCGCGGAGGTGTTTCGGGTGGCCAAGGAGGATGTTACTCACTTAGCATTAATTGGGGCAGAGTAGCCGAAAAGTTTTGCGTGCTGATCCGAAAGATCGCAGTCGAAGATTTCATAGGGTGCGCGACCAGCGCTCCCTATGGGAGTAGCCCCCAAGTGTCTGTTCGAGTCGTAGACTCGAACGAAGACTTTTAGTTCAAGCATTGTTCCAATCATAAGTCCGCAGGACTCGAAAATTTTCGGATGCTGAAATCCATCCTCCCTATGGGAGTAGCCCCCGAGTCCGTAGTGGAGTCGTAGACTCGACGTAGGACTCAGAGAAGTAATTTGTCTTCATTTGTCTGTCGGGTGCGCGGCCAGCGCTCCTGATAGGAGTAGCCCCCAAGTATTTAGTCGAATCGTAGATTCGAGTGAGTACTTTCAGCTGTGTAGCCGAAGTGGTGCTAGTATAGCTTTTGATGACGTCAGTGCTTACGATCGATGACCTCAAGCGTCTGCTACGCCAGAGATGACTTGACTGGACGAAGCGTGGGTCCCACTTGCTGACTTTGAATTGACCGGTCACGCGCGGCGTGGAGATGATTACGGTGTCTCCTCGATTTCCGCACGTAGTGGACGGCGTGGTAACGACGGTTCGTTTTGGTGCTGACACGTGTACGGCCAGATCTACCGTTGGCGTTAGGTCTTCTTGATGGACGGCCAGCGTGCGTCGTCTTCGCTGTTATAATCCCTGGTGAAATCGTGGTTTGTTTTTCACCGCAGCAGTTCTTGTGTTTCACTGCCTCCTTGCGCTCGAGCGATTCTTGCTTCGCGCTGAGAGTTTCCTCCACATTTCCTTTGTCTTTCTTCGTTGGCAACTCCACCACCGTCGTAGCGCCATGGGTAAACCAAAGAAGTCCTCATCTGCAGTTGGGACCAGCGCCGCCGGAGGCAAGAAGGGCACCGCCATCGCCGCCACCGACGGTGGTGGCGGCGATCGAACGCAGGAGAGCGATCTCCATAAATCTGGCAATGAGCTCGATCCTGCAAGACACGACAGCCGTGATACTCCCTGGCAATGAGGTAATCCCCCGTCCCCCATCTGGGTATCGGGTTATGTTTGTTGCCTTCATGATTCACGGGTTTTCTTTTCCGGTCCATGACTTCCTTCGTGGACTGCTCTTTTTCTATGGGGTTCAACTCCATCATCTGTCTCCCAACTCCCTTCTTCACATTGCGTGTTTTATCACGCTTTGCGAGTGTTGGCTTGGCATTGAGCCGCACTTTGGCCTCTTCCGGAAGCTTTATTCCGTGAAGAGGCGCCTGTCGGATGGTGTGTATCCCATTGGGGGTTTCATCATCTCCTCAGTCCCAATGTGCAATTCTTTTCCTTTTCCATGTCCGAATCTGTCCAAGATCTTGGAGGAAATGGTTTTACATCCGTGACTCCGTACTGCCTGGGCAAGATTTTGGTCTCGTTCCTTTTGAACCCTCCCAGTTGATTGAGAAGAAAAGATCTTGGAAAAACCAAATCTTGGATGGTGAGGTGGCGGAGGTAGAGGCCCTGTATTGTCGGGTGGAGGAGCTCCAATTAATTCCTGAGAAGGAGGTGAACGGTGTCGACATCATCCGGACGTTTCTTGAGCGTCGGGTGCAGCCCCTTCAAGCGAGGGCGCATCCGATGTTTCTTTACTCTGGGCGCCGTGATACGACGAGGGTTTCGAGTGAGAAAATCTCTGAGGCGGAACTTGACAAGGATCTTCGCGCGCTGTTGAAGTTCAAGGTCGACGAAAAAATCCCGGGGAAGTCGCTGACTCCTCCCTTTTCTTCGACGTTGGTCGTACCGAAGGTGTAGATTTGCGCACGTAGTGCTTCCCTTTTGTTTTTGTTGGGTGTTTATTTGTGTCCTTTGTTTGCTAACAAAGTTTCTTCTCATCTTGTAGAGCTTCAAAGTGCCGGGCATGGCACCACCATTGCCCGAAAGGTATCCGAATGCCCCGGATAATGAAGTGGTGGATTCCGTGTCCGAGCTACCATCAGCGCGATCCCCAGCGGAGGATGCCGATGAATCGAGTGAGGACCATTCGCGCAAGCGATCACGGAGCTCGAGCGACTCTTTGGATGCTTCAACTCCACCGACTCCCATAAATCCTCTGCGCCTTGAGCATCATGATGATGTTCATGGGGGTTCTTCCTCTCCCTTTCCTGCCATTCCTGTGCGGGCTGTTGCTCCGCACCCGCCAGCAAAGCGGAAGAAGGAAGAGAAGAAGGAGGAGAAGAAGGAAGAAAAGAAGGAGGAGAAGAGGGCCCGAAGGGCTTCTCCTATCTTTGACCTGAGCGCGTTGGGCTCGTAAGTTTTCTTGTTGCCACTGTTGTCCTTTTCTTTTTATGATGTTTGCACCTGTGCTGATTGGCTTCATATGCAGGCAATCCTCCGACGGCTCCAGTGATGGTGCGGGGGAGATGATGGGGGAGTCGAACATTGCGTCGCCTCCTCCTCAGATGGTGGCGACTTCGGGTGATGCTGCGCCAGTTCCTCCTGTGCAGGAGAGGCTGGTGGTTGCGCCTCAAAATTTCGCAGGCGGGCCTGCGGGTTCGCCTTCGGAGCACGTAAGTTTTCCTGCTTGATGTTACGGGGGGAGCCCCCGAGTGTCTTCGTGTGCTGATGTTGCTTATGCTTCTTTGTGTTGGGCGTAGCCCCCAAGTCCTGCTCTTACTACTATTGCCTGTTGCTGCAGCCTTTTGTCCAAGAGGCCAAGCGGCTGGTGGAGGATCGCCTGACGCTGGAGGCGAAACTGCGGCAGCTTCAAGGTATTCGTCTGCCTTGTAGTACTTCTCTTGCTTATCCTGGTCCTGTTCTTTGACGCTTGCTTGTTGTAAATGCAGAGGAGCATAACGACTCTCTCCGTGAGGTCGATGCTCTAAAGAAGAGCCTTGGCCAGTCGGAGCAGAAGGCCGAAGCTGCCGTTGGTGCGAGAGAGTGCCTTGAGCTGGAGCTGACGAAGGCAGCCGAAGCGAAAGAGCGTCTCCAGCAGGAGGCCGCAGATCGTGAGGAGCAGCTGGCCACCGTTGCGGCTGCTCGTGAAAAAGGGGTGGCGGAGAAGCTCATGGCTGCTGCCAAGGCTATTTCGGGTGAGCGCTAGCTTTTGTACTTGCTTCTTTTTCTGCAGATCTTCTTCTATGTTGCCTTTCTTCATGTTTTCTTTTTTGTCTCAGATGCCGCAGGCATCGAGTTTGACCGTGGTGCTCTGGAGAACGGGAGTGCTCTAGATGATGCCACTGTAGCGGTCGAAGACCGCTGCAGCACCATTGTCAACTCCCTTGCCAAGGCGAAAGAGGTCCTTGGTCGCTTCTACCAGGAGCTCTTCCCGAAGGGCGCACCCCTTGAAGACGTGGGTGCCCTGGCAGAGGCTCTGTCAGCCGAAGCGCCTGCAGCGTACAAGCGCAAGCAGAAGGGCATCGGCGCGTCCGTCGGGCTGGCGATGGCCATGGCGGCTGGGGCGGAGCTGGACCTGCCCCAGATTACTTCTCGGATGCCGACGGCTGCAGATGGATCCGAGGTAGCATTCGCCGCCTACTCCGCTCGCTGCAGACGATATGGGCCCAAGCTCATTGACTTGCTGTCTGAGTACGCATTGCGGCAGCAGGGCGAGGCCAAAGCTAGGCAGTCTGGTTCTGAGGCGACTCAGTGCCCTCCGCCTTAGGCGTAGTAGACGTAGGGTAGCTTGTAGTCTATTTTTGTTGTGAATATCTTTTGTAGTACCATCCTTGTGCCACGTAGTGGCCTTATATAATTTAATGAATTCCTCCGAGTTGTGCTCTATCCTTGGCTGAATGTCTGTGTGCCTTCTTTTTTCTGCTGCTATAGGTTCCTTCGGGTGCTGACCCGGTTGACACTTCATCCGAAAGGCCCTTGCGAGCATCATTGGATGATTCCTCGCAGCTCGCGTTTCTTCGAGATCGCGTGCGCAGCTTGGAGAGAGATTTGCTTGGGTTCTGTGCTACCTTGACGTTTGGAAATCCAAAGCAGACCGTGGTGCAGCCAGAGAGGAGTATTTGATGGCGGAGCTGGGTCGGCTGTCCGAGCAGTTGCAATGTAAGTTGATCCTCCTTTCGGGCTGTAGCTCAGTTCTTCGGGTGAGCCTGCTGGCCTTACTCTTGTTTTGTACGGTTGTCGCAGGTGCGAATCTTGCTCCGAGGGAAGAAAAGGAGCGTATTGCTGTTCGAGTTAATTGCCTGACTCAACAGGACATGGAGGCCGGTGGCTTCTTCTGGATGGATCGTGATCGCGCCATAGTTCTGGCGACGGTGCAGGATCGTGTCTACCAGGTTTCGCGGGTGCTCCGCCAGGTGCAGACATCACTTTCCTCGGTACTGCACGTCATGTTTCCGTTGGATGCCGTGCCAACGACCCTTGCAGGTCTTCTGACGAAGTTTCGGAGTGCCAGCAATGTCAAGGAGCTGGTGCGGCAGCAGCTCGTCGCAGGGGTGAAGGCTGCCTTGTCTCTTGTGAGGGTGCACCACCCTGATGTAGATTTGGTTGCTGTGGCGACTAGGCAACCTCCTCGACCAGATGGTGGCGAGTGGAACATGCGTCCGCATTACGCGGCTCTAAGGCAGTATGCCGAACAGATTGTAGATTTGTTTGAGCAGCGTGCTCAGGTTATTCTTCAGAATAGGTAGGACCTGAAAATAAACAGATAGATGTAAAATTTGTATATTGCGGCTGGGCGTGTATGTGCCCTTTGTTGTAAAGGTTTGCCTGTTGGCGAGCACGCAGTGCTTTGATTTAGTACGTGCCCTTTTCGTTTGCCTGACATGGTCAGCTACTCAGGTGTACACGTTTTGTCCTCAGTCGATGAAATCGTGAGGTGGGGGGAGCCCTCGAGTGCGTTTGTAGCATGTAATAAAGTTGCAGAGAAATAGTCAACCGAAGGTTGGGGGCGAGACACTTAGCTTTATTTGTAGCATAATGGAGAAGGTACATGGTTCGGCTGAGTAGCCTTGGCTGTAAGCCTTATCGAAAGTAAAAGGGGGTACATTGCTATGGGTAGAATCGTCGCAGGTGCGAGATGTTCCATGGGTTGGAGTATGCGACTCCAGACTCCACGTGCTTGAGGTGATAGGCGCCACCTGGGATGACCTCGGTGATGGCATAGGGTCCTTCCCATGGTGACTCGAGTTTATTCGGTCGCTTTTGCTTGAGTCGCAAGACGAGGTCTCCTTCGACGAAGGACCTTGGGCGCGGCCGGCGGCTGTGATAGTTGCGGAGACTCTGCTGGTACACCGCTGATCGAGCTGCTGCTATATCCCGTGCTTCGTCGAGTGTGTCGACGGCGTCTTCGAGTGCAGCCGTGGATTCGGCTTCGCTGTAAGCGACGACTCGTGGAGCCTGGTGGCGTACTTCGGCTGGTAGCACGGCCTCAGCTCCGTGCACCATGAAGAACGGTGTGTAGCCGGTGGAGCTGTTTGGCGTTGTCCGTAAGCTCCACAGGACAGACGGTAGCTCTTTCGTCCAGTTTCCGGCTTTGTGCTCGAGTGAGCTCATGAGGCGCTTCTTGATGCCGGCGCCGATTAGACCGTTGGCCTTTTCCACTTGCCCGTTTGTTTGCGGGTGTGCCACTGAGGCATACGTGATGTTGATCCCGAGGCCTTCGCAGAAGTCCTGGAATTCTTCAGAGATGAAGTTCGATCCGTTGTCGGTGATGATGCTGTGCGGTACGCCAAATCTGTAGACAATGGATTCGAAGAATTTGACGGCGGTTTTGCCCTTCTGGTTGGTGACTGGCATTGCCTCGATCCACTTGGTGAATTTGTCGACTGCGACCAGGAGGAAGACGTGTCCTCCCTTCGAAGATTTTGGCAGTTTGCCGATCATGTCGAGGCCCCATTGGGCAAAAGGCCAGGCTATGGGTATGGGTCGAAGTTCGGACCCAGGTGCGTGCGGTTTGTCGGCGAACCGTTGGCACCCGTTGCATCTTCGGACGATGTCCTTCGCGTCGCTCATGGCCGTTGGCCAGTAGAATCCTGCTCGCAGAGCTTTGGCGACGAGGGAGCGACTGCCTGCATGGTGGCCGCAGATGCCTTCGTGGATATCTTGGAGTATGGCTTTGCCGTCATTGATGGTGACGCACCGTTGTAGTACGCCTGTAATGCTGCGTTTGTACAGCTCGCCGTTGATGATGGTGAAGGCTTTTGACCGACGAGATATGCGCCGGGCATCTGTCGGGCTGTCTGGCAATTCTCCGTTTATCAGGAACTGGAGGTATGGACGTGTCCAAGTTTCATTGACTGCCATGACCTGCATCAGGTTGACCATGACAACTTCGGTATCCAGCTTTTCGGGTCCTTCATGACCTTCGGGTAGCGTAGCCCCCAAGTGTTCTTCTTCTTCGGGTGATCCTTTGGGGAATTTTCGCTTGATGGATGGCACGCAGATCTGTTCGAGGAACACACCTAGTGGTACCTTTGCACAAGTGGAGCCGATGTTGGCGAGTCTATCGGCCTCCTCGTTGCTCTCTCTTCCAACGTGCCGAAGTTCGCAGTCGTCGAATTCTCCTTCGAGTGCGTTGTATAGCGCGCAGTACGCGATCATGTTTTCGGCGTGTGCGTCACACTCATTCATCGTCTGTTGTACGACAAGGTTGGAGTCACCGTAGATGACCAGGCGCGTTGCGCCACATATTTTTGCCATCTTCATGCCATGGATGAGGGCTTCGTATTTGGCCTCGTTGTTGGAGGCTCTGAATTTCATCCGAAGGACGTACTTCATATTGTCACCTTGTGGGAAGGTCAGTATGACTCCTGCCCCTGCTCCGGCTTCGCGTTTGGAGCCGTCAAAATGCATTGTCCAGGACTGCGACATGTCTGGGGTGTCAGGCAGCTGCAGCTCCATCCAGTGCACCAGGAAGTCCGGAAGGACTTGAGATTTGATTATGGTCGCTTCGTAGATGGTATCCAGGGTGATAGTTCAATGTCCCACATGCTACGCGCCTCTGGGTTATTCAGGATGCTGTTTAGGGGTGCCTCGTTGACGACAATCACCTGATGCTCCTGGAAGTAGTGGCTCAGTCGTCGAGCCGTCATGAACACGCCGTAGGCCAGCTTCTGGTAGTGCGGGTACCACTGTTTTGTTGGAGTGAGAACCTCGCTGAGGTAGTAAATTGGGCGTTGTACCCCGTGGGTCTTGCCTTCTTCGGGTCGTTCGACCACGAGTACTGTGCTGACCACCTGGTGTGTGGCTGCTATGTCAGCAATAACAGGGCTCGCGCTCTTTGGCGTGACCAAACGGGCGAGCTGGAGAGGAGCCGTTTGAGGCTTTCGAATCGTCGTTGGCTTCGGTGTCCACTGAATTTATGCGCCTTGCGAAGAATGGTAAAATGGTAGGGCCTTCTCGCCCATGCGGCTGATGAACCTGCTTAGTGCCGCTACTCGCCTCGCGAGCTGCTGAACGCCCTTGAGGTTTTTTGGCTTCTCCATTGTCATGATAGCTTTAATTTTCTTCGGGTTCGCTTCGATCCCTCGTTGAGAGATGAAGTACTCGAGCAGCTGACCCGAGGGACGCCAAGGCGCACTTTTCTGGATTGAGCTTGATCCTGTAGCGATCAAGGTTGTCGAACGTCTCGCGGAGATCGTCGATAAGTGTTCTTGCCTCCTTGGTTTTTATGACTATGTCGTCGACATAGACTTGGAC
Organism: Avena insularis; assembly: GCA_023614405.1. Classification (NCBI taxonomy): domain Eukaryota; kingdom Viridiplantae; phylum Streptophyta; class Magnoliopsida; order Poales; family Poaceae; genus Avena; species Avena insularis. Next base: position 407,653,953 of record CM042696.1, read on the forward strand.
GTTGCGACCGATCTGGTCCTTGAGGCAGGCTCGCATGCATCGCTGGTAATGCGGCACCCGCGTTCTTTAGCCCGAAGGGCATTGTGTTGTAGCAGTATACTCCGAACGGTGTGATGAACGCCGTTTTCTCCTGATCTTCGACCTTGAGTCGAATCTGGTTATAGCCTGAGTAGGCGTCGAGGAAGGTGAGTTTCTCACAACCTGCAGTCGAATCGATGATCTGGTCGATCCGAGGAAGAGGGAAGTGGTCCTTAGGGCAGTGTTTATTTAGTGACGTGAAGTCCACGCACATCCGCAGGATGTCCGTGTCCTTCGGGACCATCACCGTGTTTGCCAGCCACTCGCTTTCCTTGATTTCCCGGATGAAGTCTGCTGCGAGTAATCTGTTGATCTCCTTGCCGATAGCTTCGGCTCGTGGCTCCGACAGTCTTCGGATGGACTGCTTGACTGTCTTGGTGTCTGGGAAGACATTGAGTGCGTGCTCGGCGAATTCCCTGGGAACTCCTGGCATGTCCGCAGGACACCAGGCGAAGATTTCCCAGCGCTCACGGAGGAATTCGACGAGCGCCTTCCTATCTTGGTGCCGAGGTCGTTGGCGATCAGCGCTGTCTTGAGGCATCCGTTGGATGGACCTGCACTTTCTTGGTGTTGATGGTGGAGTCGAAAGACATGTCGCGTGCGCTTTGTGGACTGGGGTAGCCCATTGTCCGTCACCTCGCTGAGCCTTACAAGCTCTTCTTGCATGCCGAAGATCGAGATTTTGTTGAAATCCTCGCATTGGTCCGATCGGGTGAAGCTCCGTGGACTGTGATGATGCCTTGGTCCCGGCATCTTGAGTAGTAGATATGCGTAGTGGGAAGGCCAGAACCTTGCGAATGCTACACGTCCCAGATGGCATGGTATTGCGACGCCAGTCCACCACTTCGAATTCTAGGCGCTCCTGCCGAAAGTTGTCCGGCTTCCCGAAGATGAGGTCGAGCCCTATTTTGCCCAGGGGGAAGATGCCCTTCCCTGGGACAATGCCGTGGAACGTTGTGTCTGATTGTTCCAGGCTGCATTACGGGATCCGCATAGCTGCTAGAGTGCTTGCGAACATTAGGTTGATGCCGCTGCCGCCGTCCATGAAGACGCGACTCATCTCAAGCCTCCGATCTGCGCCTCCAGCACTGGGGCAGCATGACTGGGCGAGGATCTGGCAAGGGTGATCCGCGCGAGTGAATGTGATGCGGGACTCCGATCCGCTGAGGTACTCAGGAATTGCAGGCGGAGTTGCCACGGCCAAGTTGATTTGTCGGGTGATTTTCTTCGCACCACTGTGGGGCGCCCTTCCGGATCATATTTAGCGCTCCTTTGGTGGGGGTATGCGACCCGGCGTTGTTTTACTGGTGCGATTGGTTGATTTGGGCCTCCAATAGGCGGCGGAGGAGCTCCGTGCTATTTATTTGGCGCAGTGCGCTTTCTGAACGCAGGAATTGGAGCTTGTTGCCTCATCTGCATCATGCCTTCACTGAGTTTCTGGAACTCGCGGCAGTCCTTGAGCATGTGGCTAGCTTTCTTTTTGCCATCTTGTTTGTCGATGTAGAAGTGGATGGTGCATGGACCCGAAAGTTTGTCGAATGCTGAGGTCGAGGGTCGGGCGTTATGCGTTGCGCTACGTTGGTCGTCCGTTGTCGCGGAAGTTTCCGCTGCGGTATCCTCCGCTGTTGCGGCTGTTGTCGTTACGGCGGTCGGCGTAGCCGGCTGCGACCATATCGGGTTCGTCGCGGTCCTCGTAGACGCGTGATCTCCTCTTGCTGCGGCGTTCGTGTCTTCGGCCGTAGTCGTCTTCTTCATCTGATTGCGCCCGCTGGATGCAATCTTCGTCGTCTGCCCAACTGTTGGCGATTTCCATGAGCTGGTCGAGTGTCTTGGGCTTTACACGTCCAAGTTTCTCCTTAAAGTCTGGGCGTTTGACGCCGTCCCTGAAGGCGTCGATGGCCCTTTCTTTGGAGATGTGTGCTACGGAGTTCTTGGTTATAGACCAGCATAGTATGTATGAGCGAATAGATTCACCCGTTCTTTGAGTGCAGGCTCGCAACTCTTCGATTGAGGCGGGCCTCTTGCTTGTGCCTTTGAAATTTCGGATGAAGCTATAAGCGATCTCCTCCCAGCTTCGGATGGATCCTGATGATAGGCTGAGCGGACCAGCGCCGCTCGTCACCGCTGAAGGCATTGCATGGCGGTTTCTTTGTTGCCTCCGTGAAGCTTGACGGATGACAGATGGTCACTAAGCCAGGACTTTGGATCTTGCGTGCCGTTGAACTTAGGAGTATCCGAAGGAAGCTTGAAGTTGCGTGGCATCTGTGTTCGCCGGACGGATTTGTTGAAGCATCAAGCCCCGCAGAGTTCTCCTTCGTCTTCATCCATCTCAGATTCAGACGAGCATGCGCGTTTGGCGCGTGCTTTGTCGATCTTTCGTTGTGTAAGCTTGTCTCTAGCGTCGTAGTCGCGTTTATGGCGGTGCGAGCTCTTCTTCCTTCGAGGAAGATCGTGTTCCTCTTCATCTTCGAATGAGGGAGTGGGGCTCCGGTCGCGCCTGGCCAGAGCTTTCTTCTTCGGCTCCGTAGGAGCGTCTTCGTGGAGCGCAGCTCTTAGTCCTAGTCCGGTGAGTGCGGACCTATGCATGGCCTTTTTTGGGTCCCCCTCCGGAGGTGGGTGAGCCGCGAGATACGCAGTGGCTGCCATGATCGCAGCTTGTGGCGTCTTCGGGATGATGTTGCCGTCAGCGTCCATATCCATGAACGATGTGTGGAGAGTTCGGGTCACATCATGCCGCTCCTTCGGGTCCATGTTTTCCACCCGAGAGTGGTGCTTGTTTCCCTGGTTTCCGTTTGTGCTAGAGCCGGGTCCTTTGGCGGAGAGCGCAGCTCGTCGCGCGCTGGATTCGGAGGCTGCTTGCTTGCGTTTGTCGAGCGTTTCCTGCATCTTGACTTGTTTCTTGTGCTCCTCGATGAGGAGGTAGTGGTATGCCATCAGTAGGTCACGTGAGGAGTCCAGAGGTAGGAGTATTTCGCCTGCGACGGTGTGGCGTGCTTCGACCCATCCTTCTTTGCTAAGTTGGATTAGGTGGCCCCCGTTTTCGCCGTTTCCACCTTTTTCGCCGTTTCCTTCCTGCGGGTTGGGGTTGGGCGGCGGGTTAGGCGTTTCCTCGTCGGTTTGGATGATCGCGCGCATGATAGCGCTCAGAGATTGGTTATTGCTGCCGCAGCTTTCGGATCCGGAACCGTAGGTCCCTTCATCCGAAGGTGGATCGCGCAGATCGGAGTTGCAGCTGTTGCTGCTGTAGAACTCATCTGTTGATGGTGACGTGCGTAGCACGGGGTGTGGAGCCCACAAAGCGGGCCTGATTGACGGCACGGGCACCCGCTCAGGGAGGCGGAGGGTGCCAGTTTGTCCCACCTGGAAGCAGAAGCTCCCGAACAGAATTTCGAGTCCGTCGCCTACGGGCTCGAAATCCTTTATGGTATCCGGCGAGTGGGCGGTGAAGTCGAAAGCACCGAAGAGGAGGTGATTCTCCGTCGCCGCGGAGTTGTAGATCGATCGGGTCGGAACCGTCACGACCGCACAATCAGCAGCCCCAATTCCCACAGACGGCGCCAATTGACGAGGTTTAATCTCGTCAATGCCCATTGTTATGGACTTGGGGTTTTGGAGAAGATGGGGATGCTGGAGATCGTGGCACGGTTAACAGACAAGCAACCAGGGGACACGAGATTTACCCAGGTTCAGGCCCCCGGAGGGAAAACCCTACTCCTGCTTGTCTACTCTTTTATTACGGCGGAACCGAAGGTTACAGGGTGCGCAGATTCGATCTGGCGTGGATGCATGAAAGTATGAGTCGAGTTGTTGCCCTAGGACGTGCCCTCCTGGCCTTTATATAGACTTAGGCAGGTCCCGGGCGTAGTCCTAGTCGTTTACAAGTACCCGATCAAAATTCCACGAAAGAGCCTATAGCTGCCGTCATATCCATCCCTAGATCAGGAGGGATCGGAAGCTCTTCCCGGCACCCTGCTGGATGGGAGAATTCACCCTGGAGGCCTTCTTCATCATCATGCAAGTCTCCGGTGTGATGCGTGAGTAGTTCATCCTTGGACTACGGGTCCATGTAGTAGCTAGATGGCTAGTTCTCCTCCTTTGTGCTATCATGTTTATATCTTGTGAGCTCCGTTCATGATCAAGATCATCTATTTGTAATCTTACATGTTGTGTTTGCGGGGATCCGATGGATATTGAGATGCTATTTCAGATTTATTATTGATTCTATCATGTCTTTGTTATTTGTCATCTTGCATGCTTTCCGTTGTTAGTAGCTATCTTGGCCAAGTAGATGCTAGCAACTCCAAGAGTTAGTATTTATGCTCGATAGTGGTTTCATGCCTCTAGTAATATGGGGAAGTGACAGAAATCTCTAAGGTACTAGATGTGTTGTTGCTACTAGGGAGAAAACAACAATCCTTTGTTCATAGAACAATCGTATTGTTTACTTTACATGCAATGCGTAATGCAATTATCTGTTGCTTGCAACTTAATACTGGAGGGTGTTCGGATGATAACCTGAAGGTGGATTATTAGTCATAGATGCAGTTGGATTACGGTCTATGTATAATGTTGTAATGCCCAATCAAATCTCAAAGGAGTCAAGATGAGTAGTATTTGCATGATTGCTTTCTCGATGTTTGTCAATTGCCCCGCTGTAATTTGTTCCCCCAACATGTCATCTATCTTAAGGAGAGCCACCACTAGTGAACTATGGACCCCGGTCCTTTCTTTTATCATCAATCTACAATCATCTCTTTACTGCTTTCTGTTTACTTTCTGCAAACTATTACTTTCTTCCATACAATATGTTTAATCCTTTGTTTTCAGCAAAACCAGTGATATTTACAACCTCACTATAAGTTGGGGACAGAGTTCTGTGGCTGTGTTGTGCGCCCTGCCAAAGTTCATCTAGCAACACCTTTGGGGTGTTTCCTTGCTCCTACTGGTTCGATTAAACCTTGGTTTCATAACTGAGGGAAAACTTGTTGTTGTGCTCATCATACCTTCCTCTTGGGGTTCCCCAACGAGCTCGACATATCTTGGGCCATCAGGGTGCACCTGTTCTATTTGTAGAGAAGAAGGATAGTAGTAAGAGATTGGTGGTTGACTACCACTCGCTTAATGAGGTTACCATCAAGAATAAATATCCTCTGCCCAATAAAAATGATTTGTTCGATCAGTTGAAAGGAGCGAAGGTGTTTTCCAAGATTGATCTAAGATCAGGATATTTCCAACTGAAGATCTGTGAGCAGGACATACCAAAGACTGCCTTCACCACTAGGTAGGGTTTATATGAGTATACGGTTGTCTTTTGGACTAACGAATGCTCCGACATATTTTATGACCATGATGAACAAGGTATTCATGGAGTACTTGGATAAATTCGTAGTGGTGTTCATCGATGATATATTGATCTATTCAAAGGATGACAATGAGCATGAGAAGCATTTGCGCTTAATTATGGAGAAGTTGAGGGAGCATAAATTGTATGCCAAGTTCAGCAAGTGTGAATTCTGGTTGAAAACTATTGGTTTTCTTGGACACATAGTGTCAGGTGAAGGAGTTACAGTTGATCCAAGCAAGGTATCATTAGATACTGAATGGTAGTCTCTCAAGAATGTGGGAGATATTCAGAGTTTCTTGGGACTTGCTGGATACTATAGGAGGTTCATAGAAAATTTCTCCAAGGTTGCAAAGTCAATGACTGAGCTACTGAAGAAGGAGAAAAGGTTTGAGTGGACCGAAGAGTGTGAATCTAGTTTCCAGGAACTGAAGCAACGCTTAGTCACCACACCTATCTTGAGTTTGCCTGATATTCAGAAGGATTTCCAAGTCTACTGCGATGCATCTTGTCAAGGACTTGGAAGTGTGTTGATGCAAGATGGAAGAGTGGCATCCTACGCCTCATGCCAACTTAAACACCATGAGTGGAATTACCCCACGCATGACTTAGAGTTAGCGCCAGTTCTGCATGCACTCAAGGTATGGAGACACTACATGATGGGTAAGCATTGTGATGTATTCATAGACCACAAAAGCTTTAAATATATATTCATGCAGAAGGAATTGAACATGAGGCAAAGGAGATGGTTGGAGCTCATAAAGGATTATGACATGAGCCTGTAATATCATCCCGGAAAGTCTAATGTTGTAGCAGATGAGCTAAGCCACATGGTGTATGCTAATGGTTTGACTGTGGGAGATTTACCCAAGGATTTGTGTGAGCAATTCAAGGATCTCAGATTGGTGGTAGTATCCGAGGGATATTTAGCAGCAATGGAAATCAATCCAACACTTTAGGATATGATTAGTGAAGCTTAGAAGAGGGATAGTGAACTGAGAAGAATAAAAGAAAACATACCCAAGGGAAAGGCGGAAGGATTTCTCGAAGATGAGCAAGGAACCTTGTGGTATGAGGATCGACTATGTGTGCCCAACGATCCGGAGATTAGGAAGCTAATTTTCTAGGAGGCTCACGGTTCGCCATATTCTATACATCCAGGTAATACCAAGATGTATATGGATTTGAAGGAAAGGTTTTGGTTCATTAACATGAAGGGCGATATCGCCAAGTATATTGCTTTATGTGATATCTATAGCAGAGTGAAGGCAGAGCATCAGAAGCCAGCAGGATTTCTACAACAATTGCTAGTACCTAATTAGAAGTGGGATAGAGTTGGAATGGATTTTATCACAGGACTGCCCAGGATGAGGTCAGGTTACGACTCTATTTTGGTAGTGGTTGATCATTTGTCCAAGGTAGCTCACTTTATACCTGTGAAGACCACCTACAACAGTGCTAGACTAGCTAATATTTACATGGACAAAATTGTGTGCCTGCATGGAGTTCCCAAGAATATTGTTTTAGATAAAGGCACCCAATTTACCTCTCATTTTTGGCGCCAGCTGCATGAGTCGTTGGAACAAGGTTGGAGTTCAATACAACTTTTCACCCATAGATGGATGGACAAACAGAGAGGGTGAATCAGATTTGGAGGATATGTTGAGAGCTTGCGCTCTAGCTCATGGCTCTAGATGGGATGAGAATTTGCCTTATGCCGAGTTTTCCTACAACAACAACTACCAGACTAGCATCAAGACGTCACCGTTCGATGTGCTGTATGGTAAGAGATGCAGAACACCATTATTGTGGGATGGTGTAGGTGAGCGTCAGTTGTTTGGACCTGATTTGATCAAGGATGCTGAGGAGAAGGTCAGTTTGATTCGAGATAGGCTAAAGGTAGCACAATCAAGGCAGAAAAGCTATGCTGATGCTAAACGCAAGGAAGTGGTGTATGAGATTGGAGATCGAGCGTACCTCATAGTTTCACCACTACGTGGAATTAAGCGATTTGGAATTAAGGGCAAGCTGGCACCTCGGTTTATAGGACCATATAAGATCCTAGCACGCAAAGAAGAGGTTGCATACTAGTTGGAGATGCCAGAGGCTCTATCCGCTGTTCATGATGTGTTCTATGTGTCTCAGCTGAAGAAATGTCATCCGGAGATGGTGGATACACCATTGAGGGACACCGTGGCACTAGATGAGGTTCAGCTAGAGAGTTACTTGACTTACAAGGAGAAGCCGGTCAAGATTTTGGAAATAGCGGAGAGGTTTACACGCAGCAAGAAGATCAGGTTTTTCAAGGTGCAATGGAGCCATCACACCGAAGAAGAAGCCACTTGGTCCATAAGTTCACCAATAGAGTAAACAAAAAGTTCAGTCTACAGGAAGAAGAAGAAAATACAATAAAAAAAGTTCTAGGAAAGATAAATTATTCTTTCAAAAAGAATATTTTAACATAAATTTCACATCCCAATTATTATAATTGGTACTACATATCATATATGGAATTGCATCATGATCATCTTTGCAAAAGTTTTCAGTTTTAAAGCTTTTATCAAAACACCACTAGAATTGCATGTTCCTCATATATAGGTGACTAGTATGGTTTTTACCTTGCATCTGATATAATGGCATTATATAAATATTTGGGATTCATAGGTACATAGAGGATACAATTACAAACCCGTAGGTTTTTGTTTCACTTAATTCAGAGTAGTAGATCAAAAGTTATGGCCAAAACAGTTCAACCAAAATTCAGTTTCAGAAATTCAGATAGACAGAATCAGGTTTCAGTTAAATAGCCGGCAGAAAAGAATAAAAAGAAGAAAAAAACATCGGCGCAGCCCACCGCGGCCAGCCGACCCAGCCCAGCCACGGTGGCTGCGGGCCCAAAGATCCGCAGAAGCGCGCAACCCGCTTGCATACTGATGCGCTACCCGTCAGACATGCCACCATACTGCCGCCGGATTGAACTCCGATTTCCGTGCGTGTTCCACCTCCCCTCGCCCGTTCTTTCCCTAGCCTATTTACCTCGTCCCCCTCTTCGAAAGCCCCCCTTTTGAAACCCATCTCTACTGCCGCCGCACCTCGCGATTTCTCGCCGGAGTAGGTCGTGCCGCCGCCGCCATTGTTGACGGTACAAGCTCGAGCTCACTTTTCCGTGCCTCTCCTCTTGTCTAGCATCATCGTAGCGCCACACCACACTTTTTTTGACCTTCGTTTTCCCCTACAGCCGCCGCCACCGCTACTGGACTGACCCCGCCGCCGGACCGAGGTGAGCAAGGTCGTCACGCGTCAGCCTTCCAATGCAGGTCGAATGGTAGCGATCGACCGCTGACCGTTGACTAGTCAGCGCCGCGTCGGAGGGACCCACCCGTCAGCAGGAATATTCCCTGGAGTTTTTTTAAATAAATTAAAAGGCCAGAAAAATTAGATAACTTCTAAAAATCATAGTAAAAGATTTACTTGGCCCAAAATAGAAAATAATATACCGATGGAAAGCTATTGTCATGTAGATTATTAATATGCAATTGGTTCAGGCAATTCCGAATTAAAATAGCAGGTTTACTGTACGAGAAATTTTAGGAGAATTAAAATGCATTATGTAGTATTTTAATTATCTAAAATGATCTGTAAATCCTTTTGGCGTAATTCCAGTTACCCCTGGCTATAAATTGGGTTATCCACACAGTAGTAATTTTTCCCAGATTTTACAACACTGTACACAACCTGAGCTTAATATTTTCTTAAAGCCCTATTGATTGGAATAACAAATTGTATATTTTGGTTTTGATGCATTAAAGGTTTTCCATGAATGCATTCAGTATGTATAAACATCATAGCACATAAAAGTGCTACTGAAACCTTTATGCATTTGTGCATTTGTCTATGATTGTGTATGTTTGTTTATGTGTTGCAAATGTATCGTGTAGATTGTGACGAGTACAACGCTTGTTTCTGCGAGGATTGTACTCTCGACTCCTACCGCCAAGACAAGCACATGCTATTTTGTTCATGAATTGTCCTCCTATTTTTCTCTTATGCATGTGTAGTGTATTTATGAAGATTATGTGTAGAAATTACTATGCTATGCTATGTCCTATGTAAATTGTGGTAGTAATCCCTTGTAGATGAGTCTCCGTAAGGTAGAAGTGCTTAGACCTGCTGTATAGACGGGAAAGGGATCACATTATGGTGAAGTATGTGTTTGTTCAAACTAAAAACAACATAATGTAAATGAACTACATGGCCGGAGTGGTCGGATTGTCAACGGAGTGTGAATAATGGTGGAGAATGCCGCCCAGGATACTGAGAATGATTGGTTCTCTTTGTTATAGTAGCTTACGTGTGCAACCATATTCCAGTAAGAATGGGTGGCTGGTTGGACTTAGTAGGTCGTGGTGATCCGAACCCAACGTAGCTAGAGATGTAGTGAATGGTAGGTTGGGACCGGTGCGCAGTGGGGTTTGGAGATCTACTTCCCGAATGGTCTCTTTTTGGACTTCTCCCTATCATCACACAATATGAGTATGATGGTACGAGCTGGGTTGGCCAGGTCACATGGGTAAAATGTACAAACCCCTGCAGGGTGTAAAACTAAGTGCTTAGTCGTGTCCCCGGTTACAGACAAATGAGTTGCTTGATATCGAGGCTATGATATATTCTCACTCATCCTTATTTACTAGTCACTAAAACTTGATAGGTGAACTTAATGGGTTGCTATGAATCAAATGGTTTACAAAAGCAGGATAATAAAAAGTGCAAGCTAGCCAAAGCTCCACTTGCCAAATAAGCATGTAGATGCTAGGTGTATTGTCTCCTTATTTTAGCTCTACTTGCTATGCATTCCATGTATTGATCCTTCGAGGCTGCTACGTTTTATGTTGCAGATTATTCCGATTCCGAGTAATCGAATAGGTCGCCGTACTCCACTCGACACTTGTTTCCTTGTGGGAAATTTGAAAATGGAGTAGTTATTTATTTATGTTGCTACTTGAATAATTTGTAAGCTAGCCTTCGAGCTAAATAAATATTGTAATAAATTAAATATTCTAGATCTTCGTTATTTATGATACACGGATTATTCGTTTGTTATTTCATCTATGTTCTATGTAAGCCAATGAACCGATCTAGGGATTGGTATATTGCATAGAAGCTACAGTCTTTTCAGTACTATAGTGTTATAATAAAATTATTTTACCATTCCCTTGCCCGTTTCTTCTCAGATGCTTTATAGAGTGAGAAAAATCTCCTCTCATATAGGTCTAGACGTCTATACAGTTCATACGACACGTACACATCCCTAGCTGCATATTCCAGATGAGCCTTTGGAAGAGGTGACACATCGTCCCACATACCATGCTCTTTGTTTCCAAAACCATCTTTCATATTATCATAGTAAGGATCTATGATTGCAGCAACAACATCCTTCATGCCTTGGTGCCGTTTGTTCGATTTGATGTCAGGATCCCTCCAGATTGATTAGATATCCTTAAGTTAAAAATACATGAAGATCAGATACTATTTGGGAGAAAAGACTTGTAAAAACCCATATGTGAAAAGCAGAAAAAGAAGGAAGTTTAGTGAGAAAAATATGAAGTTCACCTAGTGATTTTGAATATACAGAGCAGGTTTAGACCATGCTAGAACTTTTTTGTCACTGTAGATATCAAAGCCGACAAAGATGTATTTGTGTTCAGGATTCTTGGTGAACGACCACAACTTCTCACTAGGATCTGTAGCGTGGCACACATGGTACACGAAACATTCTTCTCCTACAAAAAACTGCAAGACGGCGGCCTTCTGGCCTCTAAACGAGCAACATTTGGTGTACTCAACATCGACTCCAACAATCTTCACCTTGGCGTCGATGAGGATTGCTTCACCCTTGTCGATCCAGGCATCAACAAATGAACCCATATTGGTGTAAGCGACTCTTATGGTAGTAGTTCCATGACAAAGGACCGTGGACTCTTCAAAAAAAGGCAAGATCGCCATGGTGGAAAGCTGAGAAAAACAAATTGGAAAGATACAGAGGATGAATAGGATGGCGACAAATAAATAGAGAATAATAGGTAAAAAACGCAGGATAAATAGAGGATAAAAAGATAGGCATGCAGTATGTTTTAAGAGAGAGAAGAGATACACAATTTGTTGCGATTTAGAAAAGGAGTTCACACGCAACAAAAAAAAAGGAGAACAATGATTCTATCCACACCCCGCCTGAGCCAACAAAATAGAGAAATAGGTGGACAACAAGTGCATCCACCAACAACGAAAACTATATCTGCCCACCTCTGCTTCATCCACAGCAACAAAAAGATGAGAACAGAGGAGCCAAAACCATATTTGGGGCACAGGCGCAGTACAACATCTCTGGCCCCTCCCTCCATCAACGCCCCCCCCAACGTCAAGCTATAGGTAACTATCCCCTCCCCCTACCACCATTCTTCCCTGTTCCTAAAACCACACCCTACCCCCAACTCCTCCCTCTCCACAACAGATACAAAGTAGCTAAAATGTCAAAAAAGCAGAGAACTCTAGCTCTTTGCGGTACTGTGCATGTTATAATCGAGCTAAGTTAGGTGTATAAAACATAGTCTTAAAAAGAAAGCTCAGATATTAAAACAAAAAACCATGCTTCAGACCAATTACTTGTCTATGTGCTGTTCAAAAACACTGCTAGCGTAGAATTTTACTTGCTTTTCTATATTGTTCCCACACTACTATCTTAGAAGTTAACTGAATGTTTTCTACAAAAACACATAAAAACAAAAGTACTACAGTTCAATTACTACCTTTGATATTACTCAAAGGTAACGAACGTGGAAGTTCACTGAATGTTTTCTGCAAAAACAGATTAAAAAGGTACTAGATTTCACTTACTTCCTGTGTGTTGCTCAAAAAGTAACTAGCATAGAAGTTCACTAATTGTTTTCTGCAAAAACACATATATAAAAAAGGTACCGCAGTTGACGTGGGCATACCTTACAGGTACTCGATCTTAGCATATACGGTCCAATCTAGCAGAAGCCCACGATGTTACCAAGGCCCAATCAAAGATTCGGGTGACCGAAGGAGACTCCGACTACTTGCGACACACGGCAAGCTCAGAGATAGAAAGTTTAAAGGGAAAAACCCTAACTTGTAACCGACTCGACCTGCCATCCTGAGACCTAGCCTATCTATATAAAGGCTAGGAGGGGAGGCGAGGAGGACAATCAAAACCCTAGTTTCCACATCGTCGCCAGATTTCATCTGCGCTACCCCTATAACTTTCGACTCCCTCGATAATTCCAAGAGCAGACAAGCAGAAGTAGGATCCTCTACGAGGCCTGAACCTGAGTAAATCTTGCATTCTTGTGTACTTGTTTGCTAGCTGATTGATACCTCCAGCGCTCCCTCCTTCTCCAAAATCCAAGTCCATAACAATGGGCATTGATGAGTTTAACCCTCGTCAATTGACGCTGTCTGTGGGAACTGGGAGTGCTGATGTCACGGCTTCTTTGGCTCCATCAAATAAGATCTACAACTTTGCAACAGCGGAGATTCGCCTCCTCTTCGGTGTCTTCGACTTCACCATGCACACGTCGGCCACTCGCCCAGATTTCGAGTCCGTGGGCGATGGGATCGGCCTGGCGATCGGGAGATTACGCTTCCAAGTTGGTCAGCTGGGAAGCTTCGCCTCCTTGATCAGCGAACGGTCCCCGCGATTTCTCTAGCATCGTGGTTTTCACCACCGATCGGCACCCTGAGCGAACTCAACGCCCCGACAATAGTCGGGAACACGGACAACGACAGTAATGACGAATCCGATCTGTGTGATCTGGCCACAGAAGATGGAGCCTACGGCTCCAGATCCGAAAGTTGCGGAAGCAACAGCTTCCCCAATCACTACATGTGTGCCGTCATCAACACAAGAGACAACAGCGGCAATCGCGACAACACCGGTACTGGTCCCTCAAATGGAGGTATACCAGTCGTGAACGGTGGTCCCACCAATGGAGCACCCACCAACAATGGGCCGGAGAATCACCCGACCCTTACTGCGAATGAACACACCCAGGAGCGCATGTTGATCAAGCTCAACAATGTTGAGGGGGTAACCCCCTGCCACCAAACTCGTTGCAAGACATGCTGATTGGTCATCACTAGCTGCTCAAGGAAGAATTCAAGCGCCAGCAGCAAGTAATCGCCCAGCTCGAGGCGCGCAGAAAGGCAGCAGATGAGTCGTGCCTTCGGCGAGCTCAACTCTCCTCCATGGGAGGATCCTCCTTCAAAGGAAAAGAGCATATGACCGCCAAGAGATGCTCTCGACTGGCCCACCTCACCGATAAGGAGCGTGAAGAGGTCGTACGAGTCCTCGACTTCTCATCCATGACGGTGGACACATGGGGCAATGTGCTCTTGAAGACGCCGCAAGCAGGGGTGACAGCAGCCACCATGTACCTCCTCAACAACCAGCCACCGGCTAGGGACCCGCGGGCTGCCATGCACCGATCTACGATCGCGGGAATGGGGCTAGTCGAAGCTGCCCTCATCAAGGATCCAAAACCTGAGCCGAAGAAAAATTAAGCTCTGGCCAAACGCTACTCTTCATCCTCCTCCAGCGATGATAGCCACAACCTGTCACGGCGACGCCGCTCACGGCGGCACGACTATGACTACGACGCGTGTGATGACATCACGCAGCGCAAGGTCGACAAGATGCATGTGAGGTGCGCCCGTTCGACTGACTCGGAAGACGATGGGATAGAGCTCTACAACGCCAGCTGCTTCAGCAGAGCCATTCGACAGAAGCGAATGCCAAAGGGGTTCAAACTCCCATCGAAGAACCCGAAATTCTACGGCCTGCAGGACCCGAAGATCTAGCTGGAGGATCACATCTCCTTTGTCAGGCTCCACGGTGGAACCACGAGCACGACAATGCAATGCCTCTAGCTACAGCTGCAAGGCGCCGCTCGTGTGTGGCTTAACAACCTCCCGCATCGATCAATTCGCAGCTGGGAAGAGCTAGTCTACAGCTTCGTACAAAATTGCAAGGGCACTTACAAAAGGCCCGAATCAATCGAAGAATTGAGAGGCTGCTACCAGAAAACTGGTGAGTCGCTACGCTCGTACATCAAGAGATGGTCCATCATCAAAAATTCTGCTGAAGACATCTCTGAGGACCACACAATCGATGTGTTCAATGGTGGCGTGCGCCGTAGAGAGCTCAGGGAGGAGTTGGGCTGCTCGAAGCCCAAGACAATTGACCACCTGATGGAGATCACGAACAGGTGGGCCGATGGGGAGGACTCGGTAAAAAAATGTGTCCACTCCGATGATGACGACGACCTCGGCCATAGACGTGATCGGCGAGGATAACGTCGAATGCACAGTTACGAGGACCGTGAGGAGGTCGGTATAGTCATGACTGGCTACGTCGAAAAACGCGATGACAACAACCGCAACAGCGGATACCGCAGTGGTGGATACCGCGACAGCGGACAAACCACGCAAGTGTGGCAACGCCGCACTCGCGATGAAGCACCTGGAGCATCTATCCAGGACAAGCTGTCTGGACCGTGCAACGTACATTTCTACATTGACAAGCACGATGGCAAGAAAAAGTCCAGCCACCTTCTAAAAGACTATCGCGAGTTCCTTAAGCTCCACGAAGGCCTGGCCTAGATGAATCGCGACGAGATAAACCAGGGCTACGAAGCTGCCCCGGATGTTGTGGCTCATGGAACACCTCCACCACCACCCGGGCCACCACCAATTGCGGTTGCGCCAGTCCAGAACCATGGAGGCGAGCCATACCCCCGACCACTAGGGAACATGGGGATGATCCAAAAAGGATGCCCTCAAATTGAGTGCAAAAAGCAATCACTCGCCAAGTCAATCTGGCAACAAACTCTCCGCCCTTCATCACTGAGTACCTCAGTGGAAGCAAGTCCTACATCACCTTCGACAAGCGCGATCATCCGCGCCAAGTACCTCGCCCAGGCCACTGTCCCTGGTGCTCGAGGCACGGATTGGAGGCTTTGAGATGAGTCGTGTCTTCATGGACGGCGGAAGCGGCATTAATCTCATGTTCGCAAGTACCTTGTGCGCAATGCGGATCCCTCTGACATGTCTAGAAGTTTTAGACACGACCTTCCACGGAATCATCCCAAGGAAAGGCGTATACCCCCTAGGTAAGATCATCCTCGACGTCATCTTCGGCACACTGTTAAACTTTCGGCGAGAGAGCATTGAATTCGAAGTCATCGACTAGCCCTCACAATACCACTGCATCCTCGGACATGTCGTGTTCGCGAGGTTCATGGCGGTGCCACACTACCCCTACTTGCAGATGAAGATGCTGGGCCCAAATGGCATTATCACAGTCAACAGAAGCTTCGAAAGATCAGACAGCTGCGATAGGGAATTCAACAGAATCTCCCAGTCTTTCGGCATGCAAGAGGAGCTGGAGTAGTTGAAGGAGTCGATAGACAACAGTCTACCTCCCCCCCGCAAGCCAAGCTCACCTGACCAATCCTTCGACACGTCGGTGCACACCAAGAAAGTCCAGGTCCATCCAACGGACCCAACCAAGATGGCCCTCATCGCCACTAACTTGAGTCCCACATAGGAACTCGCGCTCGTCGAATTCCTTCGTGAGCACTAGGAAATCTTTGCCTGGTGTCCAGCGGACATGCCAGGAGTTCCCAGGAAATTCGCCGAGCACTCACTCAATGTGAATCCCGAAGCAAGGCCAGTCAAACAAACAATACGACGACTATCTGAACCAAGGGAAAAAGTGGTCGCTATGGAAGTCAACAGACTCCTCGATGCTAATTTCATACACGAGATCAAGGAAAGCACCTAGGTAGCAAACCCCGCGCGTGTTCCTAAAAAAGACACGGATATCTTGTGGATGTGCGTGGACTTCACCTCCCTGAAGAAGCATTGCCCAAAGGACCACTTCCCGTTGCCTCGGATTGATCAGATAATCGACTCCACCATGGGATGCGAGTGTCTCCGTTTCCTCGACGCCTACTTAGGCTATCATCAGATTTGAATGAAGTAGGAGGACTAGGAGAAAAAGGCATTCATCACACCCTTTGGCGTCTTCTGCTACACCACGATGCCCTTCGGGTTGAAAAACGCAGGAGCCACCTACCAGCGGTGTATGCAAGCCTGCCTCAAGAGCTAGCTTGGTCGTAACATCCAAGTCTACGTCGATGACATTGTCGTCAAAACCAAGGAGGAAGCCTCGTTACTCGACGATCTCAGCGAGACCTTCGATAACCTCGACCACTACCGGATCAAGCTCAATCCGGAAAAATGCGCCTTCGGCGTGCCATCTGGGCAATTGCTCGGGTACCTCGTCTCCGCGAGAGGGATCGAGGCAAACCCAAAGAAAATAAAAGCCATACTGGCTATGGAGAAGCCAAATAACGTAAAAGGCGTCCAATAGCTGGCTGGGCGAATCACGGCGCTCAGTCGATTCATTAGTCGGATGGGCAAAAAGGCACTGCCTTTCTACCAACTTCTCCGTAAGGCTGAAAAATTCGAGTGGACAAATGAAGCAAAAGAAGCATTCGAAGACTTCAAGCGTCTACTGTCCACCTCGCCGAGGTTGGTAACACCTCATGAAAAGGAGCCGCTATTGCTATACATATTCGCCACCAACCAGGTGGTTAGCACTGTGCTCGTGGTGGAATGAGCCAAAGAAAATAAAGTCCATGGGGTACAACGCCTAGTCTACTACCTTAGCGAGGTCCTGACACCAACAAAATAGCGGTACCCGCATTATCACAAGATGGCGTATGATGTATTCATGAAAGCCAGGCGACTGCGCCACTACTTCTAGGAGCACCCAATCATAGTGGTGAACAATGCCCCGCTAGGGCACATACTCAACAACCTTGATACCACTGGACGAGTCGCATGCTAGGGAATCGAACTGTCTCCACGAGACATCACGTATGAGAAGCGAGACGCGATCAAGTCGCAAGTTCTCCCGGACTTCCTCGTGCACTGGATGGAAAACCAGCTCCCCGACAAGACAGACATGTCCTACCTATGGACAATGCACTTCGATGGGTCCAAGCGCAAGGAGGGAGCTGGCGTGGGCGTCATACTGACGCCACTGCAAGGTGAAAAGATGAGGTATGTTCTACAAATGCAGTTCACCGCCTCCAACAATGGAGATGAATACGAAGCCTTACTCCACGGGATGCGTATGGCAAAAGCCTGCGGCGCAAAGCGACTCGTCATCTACAGCGACTCCAAACTGGTGGTCAACCAAACAATGAACGAGTGTGATGCTCTGAGCGACAACATGATCACCTATTGCGACCTCTACGACGCACACAAGGGAGACTTCGACGGCTGCGAGCTGTGGCATGTTGGTCGCGAGAGCAACGAGGAAGCAGACACACTCACCAACATCGGCTCCACTTATGCCCTAGTGCCACCCAGAGTATTCTTAGAGCGCATCTTCGAGCACTCCGTTAAGCCTAAGGATCCATAGCATAAAACCAGCACGTCGAAGGACTCGGGGGCTACGCCACCCAACTAGCCAACGACACTCGACGACACAGAGCAAGATATAGGACTCAAAGGCCCCATGGAGGTCATGATGAGCGAGCCATCCTAGACGCAACCATACATCACATACTTGCTCAGCAAAAGGTTGCCTGATGACTCCACTGATGCGCGTCATATAGCTTGACGATCTAAGGCATTCACCCTTATTATTGGCGAACTGTACAAGCGTAGCATCATAGGAATCCTTCAACGATGCGTCTCCGATAGAGACGGAAGAGCTATCCTCCTCGACATACATGAGGGCACTTGCGGCCACCATGCTGGCAGTCGCGCCCTTGTAGCCAAAGCTTTGGGAGCTGGATTCTAGTGGCCAACGGTAATGCGCGACACCAAGGATATCGTCCAGCACTGCAATGCCTGCCAGCGATTCACGGACAAGCCGCACGCACCTGGCGCGGAACTCAGGCCAATACATGTGGCCTGGCCCTTCACGTGATGGGGACTCGACATGGTCGGCAAGCTCCAGAAATCTTCACCTGGTGGATACGTCTACCTCCTAGTCGCAGTCGACAAATTCACCAAGTGGATTGAGACCATGCTAGTGACAAACCAATCAGGAGCCAACGCTGTCAAATTTTTCGAGTCCATCATCTTCCGCTTCGGGGTGCCACATAGCATCATCATGGATAATGGGACGAACTTCACTTCCAAGGAGTTCTAGGATTTCTGCGAAAACCTAGGAATCAACATTAGCTATGCCTCGGTGGCACATCCCCATACCAACGGTCAAGTCAAAAAGGCCAACGGTCAAGTCGAAAAGGCCAACGGCCTCGTCTGTGGTGGGATCAAGAAAAGGCTCCTCCGGCCACTCGAAAGAGCTGCTGGGTGCTGGCCTGAGGAGCCGCAATCGGTACAATGGAGCCTGCACACAACTCCAAACAGCGCTACATGCTACACTCTGTTCTTCATGGTACACGGTGCCAAAGCGGTACTACCCGCAGAGGTGCGCTATAAGGCCCCACGGGTAGTAGCGTATGGTGAGGCGGAATCTACCCTCGCACTCGAAGACTCCGTCGACCTCCTCGATGAGGCACGCGAGATTGCAGTGGAGAGATCCATGATCTACCAGCAGAACCTCCACAATTACCATAGCAGAAGGCTACGCCCCAGATCATTCGTCGAAGGAGACCTGGTCCTACGACTAAAGCAGCAAGGGCACCTCAAATTCGAGTCCCCTTGGGAAGGACCGTACATGATTACCGAAGTAATCCCAGGTGACGCCTACCGTCTTAAAGACGTAGAAAGAGGAGTCGCACACTTCAACCCCTGGAACGTCGCGCAACTGCGTCGTTTCTACCCCTAGATGTTTTTACTTTAAAATAAGGCTATTTAGTCAGGCTACTTAGCCACACATTGTACCTCATGATATTCTGCAAATAAATAAAGCTAAGTGCCCCAAACTTTGTGTCTCTATTTTACTTACAATTACATTGCTCGGGGGCTATGCCACCCTTTTAACCTTGTTACACGAATAACACAGTATCCCGAGTAGCTGACGCACTATCAATCGAACCCTTGGCAAAATCAAACCAGCTGCAATGCACCTGGCAGGTTGATAAGGTGCTGAGATGAATATACGCCAGGCTAACGAAAAGGAACTGTAGAGTACAAAAACAGTCGAAAAATATACAAGCTAGCAAGCTCTTTACATATTAACGAGTATAAAAAATACACCCAGCACAATTCTCTGAACTTTACAAAACCTATGCATATCATGTGCAGGACAATATTATCCTACTGCTGCAAAAGGAGAACATTCGTCTGGTCCTCAAAGAAATCGACAATATCTTCGGCTGGTTGATCAACCGCCCGGTAATATGGCATCATGTTCCATGTCATCCCTTCCGGCGGAGGCGGTGGCCCAGCAGCAATAGCTGCGAAATCCATATCTGGTCGGTGCAGGCAAACAAGCGCCAACGCCGCCTTGGCACCCGCGACCAGCTGCTGGCGTACGCACTCGCGGACCGCGCTGATATCTTGAAACTTCGACAGCAAAGCTAGCAAGCTTGAAGGCAGCATGACTAGGGGGAACATCGCCTAAAAATGTGCTTAAGGCACGATTGCACCCTCTTCAAACACTGCAGCACTCGAGATGCACGATCTTGCAGTGTCGCCAACGCGACTGCACGATCGTGATCCACCCAGAAATATCCACTAGCTTGCAGCTCCTCCTGGGTCAAGTTGTTCAGACGAATGGCAACTCGATCCCTCTCATCCTGCGGGTGACAAGCGCTAACAACTACAAGAAGCAGAGCAGAACATAAGGACAAAGTTTCGCCGTGAATGGCTAGAGAAAAAGATAAGAGGTTAGAGAACTAACACTTAAAATGCTCATTCAATTGAGCAACTTCGCCCAAGAGGTACTTCTCGCGCGCACTGGCCATCTCAGCCTTCAAATTCCACACGTCCGCGTTACCTCGGATCATGGGCAACTCCCAGTCCAACTGCTTTATGCGATCGTGCACTCGTGCCAGCAGCGACAGCTCCTCCACCTTTGAACGTGGTTGCGCCATAGATTCATCGGTGGGAGGAGAGTCAGGAGGACCACTCGAAGGACCCTATTATAGCCAAACCAAGAGGCATATAAGACCAACCATCCATCATTAAAAAAGAGGAATGCATTCAAATTCAACAAGTCTCAAAAGGGGAACCCCCACGAGGTACAATCCAACAGAAAAAGCTAAACTATTACAAAAGAATATTAAGACAGCAGGCTACAGCTAGGCGTTGGCACTCGGGGGCTTCCTCGAGTCTGTGGCAGTCTCTGATGCCACATTCTTCTCGACTACAACCTCTGATGTCGTAGCTTTCGCCTTCTTCTGCCGCCTCAACTAAACCGAATATGTGGCGAGTGTATCAATGAGTCGAGGCCCATATTTACTGCAGCTAGTGGCAAAAGGAGCAAACACTACCTACTGGCCATCCGAGGTGACCAGCATCACTGAGGAGATTTGGCTGGGGTTCAGATCCACGCCATGAGCCTGCACCATCGCGAGACCCATGGTAGCTTCAACTCCCTGCTGTGCTTTCTTGAAGTCCATAGGCACGCCATCTACGAAGGATTCCACCAGGCCATCAAGATTCTCGATCAGCTTGGCCTTGGGGAGCATCTCCTCTCGAAGACAGCCTAGCACACTCTTGACCCTCTCTAGTGTGTCCTTGACAGAGATGCTGCGGTCTTCTACTGCAGTCATGGCACCGGCAAAGGCATCCGCGTGGGTCAAAGCTTGGGCATCAAAGTCTACGCCAGCGGCATCTGCAAAATATACATATGAGAAGAAAAGCATGAAAGCAAAATGCATGGAAAATGCAAGTGAAGCAATATCATACCTGAGAGCGCTTTCGCGACAGATAAGTGATGTTCTACGAACACATTCTCCCTCTTAGCAGTGGAAGAGCGCAAGTTTTCCTCACGCTCTTTCGACTCTTCTAGAGCCTCTAGCGCCTCATCGCGTTTCTTCTCCGTTGTGGCAAGTCCCTTCTTGAGGGAGTCGATGCAACGAAGAAGATCATTATGCTCACCTACAATGGAAAAAATTGAGCCTACCAACCTCTATGCAAACAGAACGGAGATAAAAGTATAAAGCTAACCTTGGAAGGCACGGTGGCGGGTTTCCAGCGAAGCATGCTGTCGACCCAAGGAAATGATCTTCTCAGCGAGGCGAGTAGAATCCCTCACGATAGGCAACAAGATAAAGGAAGCAATGTGAGCATTAACATAAAATTCGAGTGCCGATAGCACGAAGAAAACTCACGTGTTCCTCCAGGGCAACAACTTGATGCTCCCCATCATGGGGAGATCTCGAAGAGTTGGCACCAGAGTGGGCTGCCACTGGAGGAGAAGGAGATGGTGCTGCCACCTCCTTGTCTTTGGAGTCTACGACTCTAGACTCCTTGACAAATTGACAGTCGTCAGAAGATGACGATGCCATTTGGCTGCAAAAGTATCCAACACTACTTTAGAAGAAGATATTTTGAGAAGGAAGGACGA
Source organism: Avena insularis (assembly GCA_023614405.1). Classification (NCBI taxonomy): domain Eukaryota; kingdom Viridiplantae; phylum Streptophyta; class Magnoliopsida; order Poales; family Poaceae; genus Avena; species Avena insularis. Next base: position 407,675,951 of record CM042696.1, read on the forward strand.
ACTCACAAAAACATACACACATACCCATCAAACTTGTTGAGGTCGAAGGAATCATCAGACGACTCCTTTGGCAACTCAACTTCTTCCACGAAGGAGGAGCCATGGTGCGCATGGGCATGGCAGGAATTGGCTCCTCTGCCACAGCAGGAGGACCCACTGGCGTCAACAGCGATGAGGCATCCGAGTCCTTGCTTTGGGAGCACTTGCGAGTCCCCTCGGACTCAAGGGCTTCGTGTTCCTCCTCCACGGGAACGGTAGAGTCCAACTCATCCTCTTCTTCGGCCTCGCAATGAATCACTCCCTCGGGTTGAGGAGGCAAGTTAGCGGCCACCTTCCAGTCCTGAAACTAGAACCAATCATCAGTATAAGTTACAATGAGCAAGCAATAAAAAAATATGAATAGCTTTTAATAGGAAATCCACCTCAGGCGGAGGATGGCTTGCAGAGAAGGGAGGCACGACTGAGTCACTCGGGAGATCCTCCTTGGTGGTGTACTTGGTCACCAGCCAAAACCTCCTGTCTACTTTGCCAGAAGAAATGCCCTCTGCAGAGATGCAAGTAACATCACCAGTACCAATCCAGCGGCGCATCGGATGCACCCTGGCCTGCAGAGGCTATACTCAGCGACACATCCAAGTGCGAATGAGATCAGCGCTGCCTACTTCTTTGCCTATGCGGTGTTCGAGGTTGCAGACATGCTGATATAGAGTTTCTGTTTCCTCGACTTCGCTGGGCATCACAACATTCTTCCACGACCTCCTCTTGCAGGCCGCCACTGGATCAAAGGGCGTGAGTCCGTAGTGCTCTCCATCGACCTTCTGGTCGTGGATGTAGAACCACTTCTTCCTCCATCCTTGGATAGATGCAGTGAGCTTGATGGAGAAATAGGTGACACTGGAGTCGACATGGATCCCGCAGCCTCCTATATCATAGACTACTGAACCCGAACCTGACTGATGTTTGAGCTTGAAGAGTTTTTTGAAGAGGCCAAAGTGTGGCTCGATTCTGAGCCAGCACTCGCAAAGGGTAATAAAGCAGGCGATGTGGAGGATAGAGTTTGGGGTTAGCTGGTGCAGCTGGAGCCCGTAGAAACAAAGCAACCCCCTCACAAAAGGGTGAAGGGGGAGAGAAAGGCCATGAATGATGAAAGCAAGGAACATCAGTCAAAACCCCACAGGAGGACTAGGGATTACCTTGTTGTCGGGGATATGGCAGTTATCTTCCACGTCGGGAAGCGTCCCATCCTGGCGTTGGGTGAAGATCTTCGATGGTTTGATGGAGGATGCACGCCACGACCCATTTGTTACGCGGGTTCCGGCGCCCTTCTTCTTCCCAGCTCCGGCGGAAGCGCTGGTGCCCGTGATGGCGGCGCCTTTCTTCTTGCCCGCAACAGCAGCAGCCACAGATCCAGCAGCGGAGGTTCCCTTCTTCTTGCCCATCTGGCGCTGGTGGTGCGAGCGCAGGAAGTAGCTCAGGAAAGTGCGAAGTTGGTCCAGCGCCACAAAGAAGGTGCGAGCAGTGGAGCAGCAGGAAGCAGCAATGGAGGCTGTGCGCGAGGAGGAAGAAGAGATGTGGAGAAATTACCGCACAAAGGATCTCTACTTAACCTCATAAATGATGTCATCCGACGGCCACAAGAATCAGTGTCGACACGTGGCAAGGGTAAACCATGAACCGTCGCTCCACTACGCCCATTACGCGCAAGAATCGAGGAGACATAGTTAAAACATAGATTACGCACGCCTGGTCAAGTCCAAGTCAGATAATGGGACCCACTACTCGTCACGTCCCTTCAAAACCGCTCACACGGGTAATTGAGGTCATCTTATCGTTAGCAATGACGTCATTAACTCCAGGTGTCATTGGATTAATGACAAGTACGCCATGAGGGGGTCCTCGAGGCATGTGGAAGAGAGGGGTGTGAGACGTACGGTATTCTGGGAGGGTGAGCACACAAGTTTACCCAGGTTCGAATCCACCGGCTTTGGACGGATCCTACTCCTGCTAGCAATCAATTAATACGGCAGAGCCGGAATATGGGTTACAAGGGTTTCACCTGTGTGAGTTGAGATTGTAGACTATTGTGAGGGTGCCCTAAAGGCCTTCCCTAGGATGGCTTATATAGATATCCAGCCTAGGGTTTATAGGAGAGACCTATCCGGCTATGACTAAGAGTCGGTTACAGAGTACATCTTGAACTATAAGTAACATAACAGGCCTATGTCGGTAAGTCTTCTAGACCTTCCTGTAGCCGGGCTGGACTCTGTCTCTTCTCCCTAACTGGGTCGCCCGTGAAGCAATGCTCTAACCCGAAGTGGGCCACCCTGGTCAGTGAGGCACAGTGAGGATAGCCGGAAAGTATATCCCCAACAACATCCCCTAGAAGCCTCCAAGATCCAGAGTCAGATTTTATCATCGTCTAGCTTAACCTTTGGCTTATAGAATCTTGAAGGGTTCCTGACACTTCAAAAGAAAGGATAGGATCCGGTTCTCAAAACGAGTTGGACCTATGAATACATTATTCGGTCTTCCAGCTTGAAATTCAAACTAAGCCAGAACTTGATCTCTAACGTAATCTGACACCAATCATGGTCAAGTCGCGTCACTGATAGACATTCCTGTCAGCACACCGTTGGTGGGTCTACCTTTTGCGGAACCGAGGCATTGTTTTAATGCGTGCGCGGAGATCGAGGTGGCATAATCCTCGTATGGGGGTTTCCCTTTTCCTTCCGCGACACATGGCACGGTTAGTGTACACATTTGCACGAATCTTGGCGTGGATGAAGGATATAAGGGTTTGAGATTCTCTCCCTCTTCTCTTCACTAGCATTTGCACTGCTTCCTTCCTCCCAATTCCTCCCACGAAACAGAGGTCCTCTGCCTCCCAAAAATCTTCCAGCGCCGCCCATCCCTAGTCACCAGCCCACGGAACAATGGCTGAGACCTCATCTTCCGGCGCGGCGGCGATGGCAGTGATGGCTTCGGCAGCGGAGAAGGAGAGATTCCGCGGGGTCTAGATCCCCTGCGTCTTGGATGAGAATATCATTTTGCGGCCCGAAAGTTGGGGCGCCCAGGCAACGCGGTACCCAAGTTCCTTGAAATCAGCTGGGATGACTACAGTTGGTATGCCAAATACTCAGAGGGTCTTTTTTGGCACGAATTCAACTTTATGTTTCAATACAAAAATTCAGGCTAAAGGCCGTCAAGTTGGGCCCCCTGTCAATTCTCGATGTTATGTCGCTCATGTCGCTTAGGTGTCAATTAGGCTTGCAGCATTGGCGCCTGCATCCATTATGCGTCTTCTTCTTCCCCAGAGCGGCAATTTGTGGGGCATCGCAGCCATGGCGCGGAGCTAGGACATGGATGAACCTTCTCGGCCCAACTCTCCTCCCTGTAGGCTTGCAGCGTTGGCGCCTGCATCCATTACGCGTCTTCTTCTTCCCCGGAGCGGCAATCTGTGGTCGCGGCCATGGCACGGAGCTGGGACGTGACGAAACTGCTCGGCCCCGCTCTCCTCCCCATCCCGAGTTGGAGCTTGCCCTCACCATGGACGCACCCATGGCACGGTGCGGGGACGATAATTGGTTCCCGGTGAGATCTGTCACCGTGTCGAGCATGCTCGGTTCTGTTTTCCTCCTCTAGAATCCAAGCTCGCCGTCATCGTGGTTGCACCCGCACCAATTCTGCCACCTCTGTCGAGGTCTCTGTGGTAGCTCAAGTTCTGTCATGTTGTACCTGTAAGCGAATTTGGAGCTGGGTGGTAGCAACCCGTTGTTGAACATGCAAGGAATTTGCTGAAGACTGTGTGCCGCTCCAAGGTCTTCGGCTGATGCCTTCGGCTTCTGCCAACGTCCACCGCCGATGTGAGATCATTTAGTTACGTCAATACATAATTTCGACCAATTTAACTTGTTGATGTATTCCTTGACAATTATAATATAATCGAGCACTAGAAATATTTTGTAGTGTGCATGAGCATGATCAGTAATATAATTGAACACTAGAAATTTTAAGGCACTCCATATAAAGGAGTAGATTAATATAGAAGGTTCACTAGAGACACCACCGATATATTGTCTTACATGCTACATACATGTAATAATTAACTAAAACAAAATAAAAGCAGGGCGGCAGCAGGAGGTCGGGACACGGAGACGCCTAGTAGGGCAGGGGCATATCAGCAGGAGGCAGCGACAGCCTAGTCGATGGGATACAGGCCAGTCCTAACATACTCCCGGAGGAATTTGCCGAAGGCTGCGTGTCGTGCCAAGGTAATTGGCCTATGGCTTCTGCCTCCGCATCTGCCAACGCCCTCCGCATGCTCGATCATGCTGTCGAGGTCCACGTCGATTGCTCTACCATAGAATGGGCAAAATAGTCTCCCCCTATGGTGGAAACGGATTAGCCCACACCGTAACCGCCTCAGCATGTAGCGGCTCTTGTTGTCCCTGGATACTTTGCTGTCGTCCACTTCATCATCATCCTCTTGTTGATTTTTAAGAACATAACTTAAAACTCATACATATGAATGAATTGTATTACAACTCAAGAATTGGCAACATGTATATGTAAGACAATATATCGGTGGATATCAAAGATAAAACATCTCAGCAATAGTTTGATCGGTTCATATATCATTTCATCTCAACACAATGACAAATAATTGCATCAGAATGTATGTATAATACAGATTGCAGCCTCATAAGTTTCTTCAGGGATGGAGTAGGTGAACCAAGTAAAAATTGCACAACCTGTATTGTTGTTGTACATCGCCCCAGGTTCACTAACTCATCCCTAAAAAAATCTGACAACAATGTGTTTGCCTCTCTTTTGGGACAAATTTGAATCATTGGCCACAATAAGAAATTAAAATGTAATCGTACAAAACATTATTCGGGGATATACATAGTCATGTACAAAAACAAGCCTAAATATTGTAATTATAAATAAAAAACCAAACAATTAATCTTCAGGTACATGTTAAAAATACTTATGCTCAAAACCATTTATATACATATGCATCATACCAATCATTAAAAGATCAGAAACAATTCAAGGATCATATATGTAGTTCCATATGAGAAGAAATATAGGGCCTCATAATTTGTTTTAGAGATGGATTTGGCGAACCAAAGTACCAACAACACAACCTATATTGTTTGTGTGCATTGCTGCCTCAGGTTCACCAACCCATCCCTAAAATACGACACCATCATACGTGTCTCCCCTTGAACTCTTTTGGGGCAAATTTCAATCATCGGCCTCGGTGACAAACTAAAATATAATTCTTATACACTATGAATGCATGGAATAGATAATTCAAATATCATAGTTCTATGAATGTAGAATAAAGATTGCGGCCTCATAAGTTTCTACAGGGATGGCGTAAGCGAACCAAGTAACAATTGCACAGCTTATATTGATCTTGTACATGGCCCCAGGTTCGCTAACTCATCTCTGAAAAAATCTGACACCAATGTGTCTACCTCTCTTTGGGGAAATTTGAATCATTGGCCATAATAAGAAATTGAAATGTAATCATACAAAACAATATTCAGGGATATACATAGTCAGGTACAAAAATAAGCCTAAATATTGTAATTATAAATAAAAAACCAAACAATTAATCTTCAGGTACATGTTAAAAATACTTATGATCAAAACCATTCATATACATATGCATCATACCAATCATTAAAAGATCAGAAACAAATCAAGGATCATATATGTAGTTCCATATGAGAATAAATCAAGGGCCTCATAATTTGTTTCAGAGATGGAGTTGGAGAACCAAAGTACCAACAGCACAACCTATATTGTTTGTGTGCATTGCTGCCTTAGGTTCACCAACCTATCCCTAAAACACGACACCATCATACGTGTCTCCCCTTGAACTCTTTTGGGGCAAATTTCAATCATCGGCCTTGGTGACAAACTAAAATGTAATTCTTATACACTATGAATGCATGGAATAGGTAATTCAAATATCATAGTTCTATGAATGTAGAATAAAGATTGCAGCCTCATAAGTTTCTACAGAGATGGCGTAAGCGAACTAAGTAACAATTGCATAGCTTATATTAATCTTGTACATGGCCCTAGGTTCGCTCACTCATCCCTGAAAAAATCTGACACCAATGTGTCTACCTCTCTTTGGGGCAAATTTGAATCATTGACCACAATAAGAAATTGAAATGTAATCGTACAAAACAATATTCAGGGATATACATATGCATCATACAACGCATTCATAGATTAGAAACAATACAAAGATTATATATATAGGTTCCATATGAGAAAAAAATTAGGGCCTCATTTTTTCAACGATGGAGTCGGAGAACCAAAATACGAACAACACAACCTATATTGTTTATGTGCATTGCTGCCTCAGGTTCACTAACCATCCCTAAGAAGACGACACCATCAGATGCCCTTGCACTATTTTGGGGCAAAATTGAATCATTGGGCTTAGTAAGGAATAGAAATGTAATGTTATAGGCATGCTATGTATCGAAATCAACACTCAACTAGCAAACTCAACTAGATGGCAGATGAGCAGATTGGGGTTTTGCGACTAGACGGATTGGGGTTTTGTGACTAGATGGCAGATGCATCAATCGACCGATTGAACCATATATATACTACCATATTTCAAGAGCAAAAGAATTTGTACACGATTGAGAAAATCCTATGTATGAACAATGAGATCTGCGGCTGCGACTAGATAAACTAGCAATGTAGTACCTCAGACTCCTTATCAGGGACCTCCTCCTCGAACTCGTCATTCTCCACGATTGCGTCGAAGATTTCTTGTACGGTGATGGGGTCGTTGATGTAGAGCACCGGATTGCCTCCGCATGCCGCCTGCCCCCCATCCAGATCTGCCGCTGGCACCACGATGTTGTCGGCCACCTCCTGCTCGGCGGCGATGGCTACTGGCTGGACGGATGAACTCGCACCCTCGATGGCGCGGCAACAAGCAACGTTCATGCCCGGGGAAGATGCCTCTGCCTGCTTGGCGACGACCGAGCCATTTGCTGATGTGCCTTCAACTGGCTTCACCTCCGTCTCGTCTCCACGAGTATGCTTCATGGCGCACCAAGGGAAGGAGGTAGTTCAAGTGAGGGAGCTTCGGAGCGCGTGGTAGGTGCAGATTGGGGTCTTGGGACTAGACATACTGGGGGAAAATGACACGAGCACATGGAAGAAGAAGGTCGAGGGGGGTTATAAACACCGGACCGTTTGTAGTCCTCGAGTGTACATGTATGGTGGGCGGGGGGCGGGGGATACCATGATCTCCACCTTCTTTTTTCTTGGGTTCCCTTTTTTTGAAATAGCCACGATCTCCACTTTAGAGCTGCATTGAAAACATGCTCATGGCAGACCTCGATTCCACTGCATGCAAGTGGCACGGAACCAATTTCTAGCAACGTTACATCTACTTGAGGGGGGCCCTTGACTCATGGAAGTTACTAGCGGTAGGTCCCAATTAGAAGTGAGATTGAGAGCGCTGCGTAAAAATTGGATGTCTTATTAAAATCAAGTGGCAATAAATTGCAGCGTCCCGTCGACAACCATGCACTCGATGACCCCGTTGCCCTGTGCATGTGTTGTAGTTGCAGTAATAGCCTTTGCAGACTAGACTAAACGTGACATAACCACTCGATGACTTTTTCCATGGACGGCATCGTGTTTCTTTCTTGGAGAGGGAGACGTCAAGATGGGGCCTCGTGAAGATGGTAGCTCGTTAACTGGCAGTTTGAAAGAGTACCATTTTCCTCTCTCGCTAAATAGATATGTTTCATTTTGCCCAAATTGGTACCAAATCTAGAGAAGATTCTCTCTTCGATAATTCGTTCCCTTTTGGACCTCTTTTTGCCTCCGATCAGGTAGCAAATCTAGAGCAGCAAATCACACCAAGCAGAATACATTCATTCAGAAAACAAAACAAATGTAGATATAGCTGTGCGTAGCTAAATAGGATATAGCGATAGAAAGTAGGTTGCTTAACGAGGTTTGATGCATTCAGCTAGAAATAGGATGCTAGCAAAATATAGAAAATCAAAAGAAGCTGCTTAGCAGCAGCCGCCGCAGATGCAGATACATTCAAGGACACACCCAACCCATCATTCATGCGTCCGCGCCTCCGCCTCCTCCCTCCGGTGCTTCCTCCACTTCTTGCTGCCCAGTCCCTTGATCTTGGGGGCCTTGGACCTGATTGGAGGCATGCGACCCTCTTTGATGGCCACCCGCTGGAGGTTTCGGAGTTGAATGCTAAGAGCCCGGTGTTCAGCGAAGTAGGTGTTGATGTTCACGGTCTTGCGCTCGCCGCCTTTGTGGATGCCGGAGCCCGGGGCCTCTGCATGCTTTAGTAAGTAGTTGAAGACAGTGATGGCGAGACTGGCCGACAGAGAAGGGCCAGAGACGCCTCAAGAAGGCGTCATCTTGCCATCCAGCCTCCTCAAAGACTGACGAGTCTTGGTGTGCATGGACTCGTCATCGCTGTAGACGTCGCTGCCGGAAACCTATTGGAAGAAAAGGAACATGGGGGAGTAGATGATGTAAGAAGATCGAGCAATAGAAATGTGAACAAGCAAATCCTAATAAACCAAGATCTAGCATCCAACGATGGGAACGGTAGAAGATCCAGGGGAGGGGAGCAAACCCTAGTTACCTCTGACCATGGGTCGTCGATGTCGGTGTCGTAGGGGTTCAGCGGAGCAATGTACTTATCTGGATTGTAGGTGCCCCAGAAGTGCTTGATTTGCTTGTGACTGGCAGGGGCCTCCTCACTGGCTGGGGGCTCCTCTTCAGCGGCTCCATCGATAGCGGGGACGGGGTCCTGGACGGGAACGGCGGCTGCCATTGATGCCTCGACTAGGGCCTGGACAGGGACGGCGGCTGCTTTCAATGCGTCGAGGGGGACTGGCGAGGAGACGGGGGCCTCCTCGCTGGTGGCCTCGGAGGCGACGATGGCCACCTTATCCTCCTTGGCCATAGCCGGCACGGACGGGGTATTGTCGAGAGTTTGCGGATGCTGGTGGGACAGTGGAGAGGGTTGCGTGGGGAGAGTGAGCGAGAGTGGGAGTGGGTGTGCGGAGAGGGGCTCTATAGTTAAGGTGGATGGAAGCAAGGCACGTTTCATTGCACCACCATGCAATGCGCCGCGCAGTCTACTGTGCCGTGCATCGAGACACGCGCATGGTACGTCACGTTTTTTTCCCAGGCCATGCATGGTAGTTCTGTATTGAGCCGCATACAAAGGGCGCACAGACAATTTCTATGTACGAAGTTTGACACGGCCCTAAAATTGGCGATAGTTAAAAGTGGAAATGTAGAGGGGAAGGTAGGTGGCTGTACAGCGAGATTTGTGGGGTTGTGATAGATCGGGTAGAGGGATGTGTTGATGGCTGCGAGTGACTCGATGAAGCTAGAGACATTAGGTCTCGTCGAGCTCAGCTCTTCGGCCTCCGGCTAGCGCGTGCAAGCTTCTTATGGTGGGGCCTAGTTGGAAGTGAGATTAAGAGCCACTGCGTAAAAAATGGGATATGTCTTATTAAAATCAAGTGGCAATAAATTGCAGCTGTCCATCAACGACCGTACACTCGATGACGCATGTGTTGTGGCATAGTAGTAGCAGTAGTAGACTTTTCATCAAACTTGATTAAACATGACATGACCGCTCGACGACGTTTTCCATGGACGGCATCGTGTTCCTTCTTGTAGAAGTCTCACTGAGGGAGACATCCGTGTTGTCTCACGCTGTACTGTGAAGGGCACGACGTGTGTAACGATCATCGTTGAATCGCACAGAATCAACGGTTGGTGCACACGATCCGCATGACAACTGTGACAACCAATCAGGGAGTAGCAGACAGGGTGAGCACAGGTTTGGGCTTCTACGAAAGATAGAGAGAGGGGGTCAAAACTGAGCAGTATCAGAAAACCAAGGGCAAACTAAGTAGTATAAAAATGGAAAGTGAGTGTCTTGTACAATGAAATACATCATGGCATACATCAAATTATGCCAAGATCGATCCACTAGAGTTCATTGGAGTGTGTTCTTTTCATGAACCAGAGCTAGAGCCATTGCATGTGTGTTCTTCTCACAAACCATACATGGATCCACCAGTGTCATTGCATGTATGTTCTTTTCATGAACCACAACTAGAGTCATTGCATGCATGTTCTTCTCAAAAACCACATAAGGATACACCAGTGTCATTGCATATGTGTTCTTCTCATGAACCACATCTAGAGTCATTGCATGAATGTTCTTCTCACAAACCACACATGGATCTACCAGTGTCATTACATGTGTTTTCTTCTCATGAACCACACCTAGTGTCATTGCATGTGTGTTCCTCTCATTAACCACATCTAGTGTCATTGGATGTGTATTCTTTTCATGAACCACAGCTAGAGTAATTGCATGTCTGTTCTTCTCACAAACCACATATGGATCCACCAGAGCCATTGCATGTCTGTTCTTTTCATGAACCACACCCAGTGTCATTGCATGTGTGTTCTTCTCATAAACCACACAAGGATCCACCAGTGTCATTGGATGTGTGTTCTTTTCATGAACCACACCCAGTGTTAGTGCATGTGTGTTCTTCTCACAAACCACACATGGATCCACCGGTATCATTTCATGCCTGTTCTTTTTACTAACAACAACTAGAGTCATTGCATGTGTGTTCTTCTCACAGACCACATAAGGATACACCAGTGTCATTGCATGTGTGTTCTTCTCATGAACCACATCTAGAGTCATTGCATGTCTGTTCTTCTCACAAACCACACATGGATCCACCAGTGGCATTGCATGTGTTTTCTTCTCATGAACCACACCCAGTGTAATTGCATGTGTGTTCCTCTCATGAACCACATCTAGTGTCATTGGATGTGTATTCTTTTCATGGACCACATCTGGATCCACCAGTGCCATTGCATGTCTGTTCTTTTCATGAACCACAGCCGGTGTCATTTCATGTGTGTTCTTCTCACAAACCACACATGGATCCACCGGTATCATTGCATGCCTATTCTTTTTAGTAACAACAGCTAGAGTCATTGCATGTGTGTTCTTCTCATAGACCACATAAGGATCCACCAGTGTCATTGAAATGTGTGTTCTCTTTAGAGACCACACATGGATCCACCAGTGTTATTGCATGTGTGTTCTTTTTACTAACAACAACTAGAGTCATTGCATGTGTGTTCTTCTCACATACCACATATGGATCCACCTGTGTCATTGAAATGTGTGTTCTCTTCAGAGACCACACATGGATCCACCAGTGTCATTGCATGTGTGTTCTTTTTACTAACAACAACTGGAGTCATTACATGTGTGTTCTTTTCACATATCACATATAGATCCACCAGTGTCATTGAAATGTGTGATCTTCTCATGAACCACAGCTATAGTCATTGGATGTGTGTTCTTTTCATGAACCATAGCTAGAGTCATTGCATGTGTGTTCTTCTCACAAACCACATAAGGATACACCAGTGTCATTGCATGTGTGTTCTTCTTATGAACCACATCTAGAGTCATTGCATGTATGTTCTTCTCACAAACCACACATGGATCCACCAGTGTCATTGCATGCGTTTTCTTCTGATGAACCACACCAGTGTCATTGCATGTGTGTTCCTCTCATGAACCACAGCTAGTGTCATTGGATGTGTATTCTTTTCATGAACTACAGCTAGAGTCATTCCATGTATGTTCTTCTCACAAACCACCTATGGATCCACCAGTGCCATTACATGTCTGTTCTTTTCAAGAACCACACCCAGTGTCATTGCATGTGTGTTCTTCTCATAAACCACATATGGATTCACCTGTGTCATTGCATGTGTGTTCTTCTCATGAACCACATCTAGAGTCATTGCATGTCTGTTATTCTCACAAACCACATAAGGATACACCAGTGTCATTGCATGTGTGTTCTTCTCACAGACCACATAAGGATCCACCAGTGTCATTGATATATGTGTTCTCTTGAGAGACCACACATGGATCCACCAGTGTCATTCCATGTGTGTTCTTTTTACTAACAACAACTGGAGTCATTGCATGTGTGTTCTTTTCACATACCACATATGGATCCTCCAGTGTCATTGAAATGTGTGTTCTTCTCATGAACCATAGCTAGAGTCATTGGATGTGTGTTCTTTTCATGAACCACAGCTAGAGTCATTGCATGCGTGTTCTTCTCACAAACCACATAAGGATCCACCAGTGTCATTGTATGTGTGTTCTTCTCATGAACCACATCTAGAGTCATTACATGTCTATTCTTCTCACAAACCACACATGGATCCACCAGTGTCATTGCATGTGTTTTATTCTCCTGAACCACACCTAGTGTCATTGCATGTGTGTTCCTCTCATGAACCATAGCTAGTGTCATTGGATGTGTATTCTTTTCATGAACCACGGCTAGAGTCATTGCATGTTTGTTCTTCTCACAAACCACATATGAATCCACCAGTGTTGTTGCATGTCTGTTCTTTTCATTAACCACACCCAGGGTCATTGAAATGTGTGTTCTCTTAAGAGACCACACATGGATCCACCAGTGTCATTGCATGTGTGTTCCTTTCATGAACTACACCCAATGTCATTGCATGTATGTTCCTCTCACAAACCACACATGGATCCACCAGTGTCATTGCATGTGTGTTCTTCTCATAAACCACAGCTAGAGTCATTAGATGTGTGTTCTTTCATGAACCAAAGCTAGAGTCATTGCATATGTATTCTTCTCACAAACCACATAAGGATACACTAGTGTCATTGCATGTGTGTTCTTCTCATTAACCACATCTAGAGTCATTGTATGTATGTTCTTCTCACAAACCACACATGGATCCACTAGTGTCATTGCATGTGTTTTCTTCTCATGAACCACACCCAGTGTCATTGCATGTGTGTTCCTCTCATGAACCACAGCTAGTGTCATTGGATGTGTATTCTTTTCATGAACCACATCTGGATCCACCAGTGCCATTGCATGTCTGTTCTTTTCATGAACCACACCCAGTGTCATTGCATGTGTGTTCTTCTTGGAAACCACATATGGATCCACCAGTGTCATTGCATGTGTGTTCTTTTCATGAACCACACCCAGTGTCATTGCATGTCTGTTCTTCTCACAAACCACATATGGATCCACACGTGTCATTGAAATGTGTGTTCTCTTCATCAACCACACCCAGGGTCATTGCATGTCTGTTCTTTTCACAAACCACTTAAGGATCCACCAGTGTCATTGGATGTGTGTTCTTTTCATGAACCACACCCAGTGTCATTGCATGTGTGTTCTTCTCACAAACCACACATGGATCGACCGGTATCATTGCATGCTTGTTCCTTTTACTAACAACAACTGGAGTCATTGCATGTGTGTTCTTTTCACAGACCACATAAGGATCCACCAGTGTCATTGAAATGTGTGTTCTCTTTAGAGACCACACATGGATCAACCAGTGTTATTGCATGTGTGTTCTTTCTACTAACAACAACTAGAGTCATTGCATGTGTGTTCTTCTCACATACCACATATGGATCCACCTGTGTCATTGAAATGTGTGTTCTCTGCATAGACCACACATGGATCCACCAGTGTCATTGCATGTGTGTTCTTTTTACTAACAACAACTGGAGTCATTGCATGTGTGTTCTTTTCACATACCACATATAGATCCACCAGTGTCACTGAAATGTGTGATCTTCTCATGAACCACAGCTAGAGTCATTGGATGTGTGTTCTTTTCATGAACCATAGCTAGAGTCATTGCATGTGTGTTCTTCTCACAAACCACATAAGGATACACCAGTGTCATTGCATGTGTGTTCTTCTCATGAACCACATCTAGAGTCATTGCATGTCTGTTCTTCCCACAAACCACACATGGATCCACCAGTGTCATTGCATGTGTGTTCTTCTCATGAACCACACCCAGAGTCATTGCATGTGTGTTCCTCTCACAAACCACACATGGATCCACCAGTGTCATTGCATGTGTTTTCTTCTCATGAACCACACCAAGTGTCATTGCATGTGTGTTCCTCTCATGAACCACAGCTAGTGTCATTGGATGTGTATTCTTTTCATGAACCACAGCTAGAGTCATTGCATGTCTGTTCTTCTCACAAACCACATATGGATCCACTAGTGCCATTGCATGTCTATTCTTTTCATGAACTACACCTAGTGTCATTGCATGTGTGTTCCTCTCATAAACCACATATGGATCCACCAGTGTCATTGCAGTGTGTTCTTCTCATGAACCACATCTAGAGTCATTGCAGGTCTGTTATTCTCACCAACCACATAAGGATACCAGTGTCATTGCATGTGTTTTCTATTTACTAACAACAACCAATTTCACTTCATGTGTGTTCTCCTCACAGACCACATAAGGATCCACCAGTGTCATTGATATATGTGCTCTCTTGAGAGACCACACATGGATCCACCAGTGCCATTGCATGTGTGTTCTTTTTACTAACAACAACTAGAGTCATTGCATGTGTGTTCTTTTCACATACCACATATGGATCCTCCAGTGTTATTGAAATGTGTGTTCTTCTCATGAACCATAGCTAGAGTCATTGGATGTGTGTTCTTTTCATGAACCATAGCTAGAGTCATTGCATGCGTGTTCTTCTCACAAACCACATAAGGATCCACCAGTGTCATTGCATGTGTGTTCTTTTCATGAACCACATCTAGAGTCATTACATGTCTATTCTTCTCACAAACCACACATGGATCCACCAGTGTCATTGCATGTGTTTTATTCTCCTGAACCACACCTAGTGTCATTGCATGTGTGTTCCTCTCATGAACCATACCTAGTGTCATTGGATGTGTATTCTTTTCATGAACCATGGCTAGAGTCATTGCATGTCTGTTCTTCTCACAAACCACATATGAATCCACCAGTGCCGTTGCATGTCTGTTCTTTTCATTAACCACACCAGGGTCATTGAAATGTGTGTTCTCTTAAGAGACCACACATGGATCCACCAGTGTCATTGCATGTGTGTTCCTTTCATGAACTACACCCAATGTCATTGCATGTATGTTCCTCTCACAAACCACACATGGATCCACCAGTGTCATTGCATGTGTGTTCTTCTCATAAACCACGGCTAGAGTCATTGGATGTGTGTTCTTTCATGAACCACAGCTAGAGTCATTGCATATGTATTCTTCTCACAAACCACATAAGGATACACCAGTGTCATTGCATGTGTGTTCTTCTCATGAACCACATCTAGAGTCATTGTATGTATGTTCTTCTCACAAACCACACATGGATCCACTAGTGTCATTGCATGTGTTTTCTTCTCAGGAACCACACCCAGTGTCATTGCATGTGTGTTCCTCTCATGAACCACAGCTAGTGTCATTGGATGTGTATTCTTTTCATGAACCACATCTGGATCCACCAGTGCCATTGCATGTCTGTTCTTTTCATGAACCACACCCAGTGTCATTGCATGTGTGTTCTTCTTAGAAACCACATATGGATCCACCAGTGTCATTGCATGTGTGTTCTTTTCATGAACCACACCCAGTGTCATTGCATGTCTGTTCTTCTCACAAACCACATATGGATCCACACGTGTCATTGAAATGTGTGTTCTCTTCATCAACCACACCCAGGGTCATTGCATGTCTGTTCTTTTCACAAACCACTTAAGGATCCACCAGTGTCATTGGATGTGTGTTCTTTTCATGAACCACACCCAGTGTCATTGCATGTGTGTTCTCTTCAGAGACCACACATGGATCCACCAGTGTTATTGCATGTGTGTTCTTTTTACTAATAACAACTAGAGTCATTGCATGTGTGTTCTTCTCACATACCACATATGGATCCACCTGTGTCATTGAAATGTGTGTTCTCTTCAGAGAACACACACATGGATCCACCAGTGTCATTGCATGTGTGTTCTTTTTACTAACAACAACTGGAGTCATTGCATGTGTGTTCTTTTCACATACCACATATGTATCCACCAGTGTCATTGAAATGTGTGTTCTTCTCATGAACCATATCTAGAGTCATTGGATGTGTGTTCTTTTCATGAACCACAGCTAGAGTCATTGCATGTGTGTTCTTCTCATAAACCGCATAAGGATACACAAGTGTCATTGCATGTGTGTTCTTCTCATGAACCACATCTAGAGTCATTGCATGTCTATTCTTCTCACAAACCACACATGAATCCACCAGTGTCATTGCATGTGTCTTCTTCTCATGAACCACACCCAGTGTCATTGCATGTGTGTTCCTCTCATGAACGACAGTTAGTGTCATTGGATGTGTATTCTTTTCATGAACCACAGCTAGAGTCATTGCATGTCTGTTCTTCTCACAAACCACATATGGATCCACCAGTGCCATTGCATGTCTATTATTTTCATGAACCACACCCAGTGTCATTGCATGTGTGTTCCTCTCATAAACCACATATGGATCCACCAGTGTCAATGCAGTGTGTTCTTCTCATGAACCACATCTAGAGTCATTGCATTTCTGTTATTCTCACAAACCACATAAGGATACCAGTGTCATTGGATGTGTTTTATTTTTACGAACAACAACCAATTTCACTTCATGTGTGTTCTCCTCACAGACCACATAAGGATCCACCAGTGTCATTGAAATGTGTTTTGTCTTCAGAGACCACACATGGATCCACTAGTGTCATTGGATGTGTGTTCTTTTTACTAACAGCAATTGGACTCATTGTATGTGTGTTCTTCTCACATACCACATATGGATCCACCCAATGTTATTGCATGTGAGTTCTCTTCAGAGATCACATATGGATCCACCAGTGTCATTGCATGTGTGTTCCTTTCATGAACCACACCCAGTGTCATTGCATGTTTGTTCCTCTCACAAACCACACATTGATCCACCAGTATCATTCCATGTGTGTTCTCCTCATGAACCACAGCTAGAGTCATTGGATATGTGTTCTTTTCATGAACCACAGCTAGAGTCATTGCATGTGTGTTCTTCTCACAAACCACATAAGCATACACCAGTGTCATTGCATGTGTGTTCTTCTCATGAACCACATCTAGAGTCATTGCATGTCTGTTCTTCTCACAAACCACACATGGATCCACCAGTGGCATTGCATGTGTTTTCTTCTCATGAACCACACCCAGTGTCATTGCATGTGTGTTCCTCTCATCAACCACAACTAGTGTCATTGGATGTGTATTCTTTTCATGAATCACATCTGGATCCACCAGTGCCATTGCATGTCTGTTCTTTTCATGAACCACACCCAGTGTCATTGCATGTGTGTTCTTCTCATAAACAACATATGGATCCACCAGTGTCATTGCATGTGTGTTCTTCTCATGAACCACATCTAGAATCATTGCATGTGTGTTCTTCTCACAGACCACATAAGGATACACCATTGTCATTGCATGTGTTTTCTTTTCATGAACCACACCTAGTGTCATTGCATGTCTATTCTTCTCACAAACCACACAAGGATCCACCGGTGTCATTGCATGTGTGTTCTTCTCATGAACCACACCCAGAGTCATTGCATGTATGTTCTTCTCAGAAACCACGTAAGGATCCACGAGTGTCATTGGATGAGTGTTCTTTTCATGAACCACACCCAGTGTCATTGCATGTGTGTTCTTCACACAAACCACAAGTGGATCCACTGGTATCATTGCATGCCTGTTCTTTTTACTAACAACAACTAGAGTCAATGAATGCGTGTTCTTCTCACAGACCACATAAGGATCCACCAGTGTCATTGAAATGTGTGTTCTCTTCAGAGACCACACATGGATCCACCAGTGTTATTGCATTGTGTTCTTTTTACTAATAACAACTGGAGTCATTGCATGTGTGTTCTTCTCACATACCACATATGGATCCACCTGTGTCATTGAAATGTGTGTTCTCTTCAGAGACCACACATGGATCCACCAGTGTCATTGCATGTGTGTTCTTTTTACTAACAACAACTGGAGTCATTGCATGTGTGTTCTTTTCACATACCACATATGGATCCACTAGTGTGATTGAAATGTGTGTTCTTCTCATGAACCATCGCTAGAGTCATTGGATGTGTGTTCTTTTCATGAACCACAGCTAGAGTCATTGCATGTGTGTTCTTCTCACAAACCACATAAGAATACACCAGTGTCATTGCATGTGTGTTCTTCTCATGAACCAAATCTAGACTCATTGCATGTCTGTTCTTCTCACAAACCACACATGGATCCACCAGTGTCATTGCATGTGTTTTCTTCTCATGAACCACACCCAGTGTCATTGCATGTGCGTTCCTCTCATGAACCACAGATAGTGTCATTGCATGTGTATTCTTTTCATGAATCACATCTGGATCCACCAATGCCATTGCATGTCTGTTCTTTTCATGAACCACACCCAGTGTCATTGCATGTGTGTTCTTCTCATTAACCACATATGGGTCCACCAGTGTCATTACATGTGTGTTCTTCTCATGAACCACATCAAGATTCATTGCATTTGTGTTCTTCTCACAGACCACATAACGATACACCAGTGTCATTGCATGTGTGTTCTTTTCATGAACCACACCCAGTGTCATTGCATGTCTGTTCTTCCCACAAACCACACAAGGATCCATCAGTGTCATTGCATGTGTGTTCCTCTCATGAACTACACCCAGAGTCATTGCATGTATGTTCTTATCACAAACCACAAAAGGATCCACAAGTCTCATTGGATGCGTGTTCTTTTCATGAACCACTCCCATTGGTATTGCATGTGTGTTCTTCTCACAAACCACACATGGATCCACCGATATCATTGCATGCATGTTGTTTTTACTAATAACAACTGGAGTCATTGCATGTGTGTTCTTCTCCCAGACCACATAAGGATCCACCAGTGTCATTGACATGTGTGTTCTCTTCAGAGACCACACATGGATCCTCTAGTGTTATTACTTGTGTGTTCTTTTTACTAACAACAACTAGAGTCATTGCATGTGTGTTCTTCTCACATACCACATATGGATCCACCTGTGTCATTGAAATGTGTGTTCTCTTCAGACACCACACATGGATCCACCAGTGTCATTGCACGTGCGTTCTTTTTACACAACAACTGCAATCATTGCATGTGTGTTCTTTTCACATACCACATATGGATCCACCAGTGTCATTGAAATGTGTGTTCTTCTCATGAACCACAGCTAGAGTTATTGGATGTGTGTTCTTTTCATGAACCACAGCTAGAGTCATTGCATATGTGTTCTTCTCACAAACCACATAAGGATCCACTAGTGTCATTGCATGTGTGTTCTTCTCCTGAACCACATCTAGAGTCATTGCATATCTGTTCTTCTCACAAACTACACATGGATCCACCAGTGTCATTGCCTGTGTTTTCTTCTCATGAACCACACCCAGTGTCATTGCATGTGTGTTCCTCTCATGAACCACAGCTAGTGTCATTGGATGTGTATTCTTTTCATGAACCACAGCTAGAGTCATTGCATGTCTATTCTTCTCACAAACCACATATGGATCCACCAGTGCCATTGCATGTCTGTTATTTTCATGAACCACACCCAGTGTCATTGCATGTGTGTTCTTCTCACAAAACACATATGGATCCACCAGTGTCATTGCATGTGTGTCCTTCTCATGAACCACATCTAGAGTCATTGCATGTCTGTTATTCTCACAAACCACATAAGGATACACTAGTGTCATTGCATGTGTTTTCTTTTTACTAACAACAACCAGTGTCATTGCATGTGTGTTCCTCTCACAGACCACATAAGGATCCACCAGTGTCATTGAAATGTGTGTTCTCTTTAGAGACCACACGTGGATCCACCAGTGTCATTGCATGTGTGTTCTTTTTACTAACAACAACTGGAGTCATTGCATGTGTGTTCTTCTTACATACCACATATGAATCCAACTGTGTCATTGAAATGTGTGTTCTATTCAGAGACCACACATGGATCCACCAGTGTCATTGCATGTGTGTTCTTTTTACTAACAACAACTGGAGTCATTGCATGTGTGTTCTTCTCACATACCACATATGGATCCACCTGTGTCATTGAAATATGTGTTCTCTTCAGAGACCACACATGGATCCACCATTTCATTGCATGTGTGTTCTTTTCATGAACCAGACCTAGTGTCATCGCATGTCTGTTCCTCTCAAAAACCACACATGGATCCACGAGTGTCATTGCATGTGTGTTCTTCTCATGAACCATAGCTAGAGTCATAGGATGTGTATTCTTTTCATGAACCACAGCTAGAGTCATTGCATGTGTGTTCTTCTCACAAACCACATAAGGATACACCAGTGTCATTGCATGTGTGTTCTTCTGATGAACCACATCTAGACTCATTGCATGTCTGTTCTTCTCACAAACCACACATGGATCCACCAGTGCCATTGCATGTGTTTTCTTCTCATGAACCACACCCAGTGTCATTGCATGTGTGTTCCTCTCATGAACCACAGCTACTGTCATTGGATGTGTATTATTTTCATGAACCACATCTGGATCCACCAGTGCCATTGCATGTCTGTTCTTTTCATGAACCACAGCCAATGTCATTGCATGTGTGTTCTTCTCACAAACCACACATGGATCCACCAGTGTCATTGCATGTCTGCTCTTCTCATGAACCACATCTAGAGTCATTGCATGTGTGTTCTTCTCACAAACCACATATCACCAGTGTCATTGCATGTGTGTTCCTCTCATAAACCACATATGGATCCACCCAGTGTGATTGCATGTGTGTTCTTCTCACAAACCACATAAGGATCCACCAGTGTCATTGGATGTGTATTCTTTTCATAAACCACATATGGATCCTAACCTTAGGAGAGCCCTAACCTTAGCCCCCCAATGGATCCACTGCTAGACCGAGTCTTCTAGAAGGCACGCCCTAACATAGTTGTTCTGCTTGACGATTGTTACATACCGTTCGATCGGGGCGCTTGGGAAATTGGGATGGTCTTCGTGAGAGCGATCCGCGAGTAGGCTGTTCTGCGGCATGATTGGCTACGCTTGCTCTGGACAAACTGGTAACACCGAGCGCTCCCATGTTGTGAGTGTCACGACTCACGAGTTCAGTGGGCCATATCCCAGTGTCACGTCCCCATTACTTCTCTTCCTCCCCGTACTTTTCTTCCTTCCCCTTGAAGCCACTTTCCCCAATTCACTCCCATCCTGCCGTAGCCGCAAGCCGATGGCGCCTCCATCCCAATCCCCTCTCCGGAAGCCACCCCTCCTCCCTTCTCGCCATGGGTTCAAGGGGAGACAGCGAGGAAACGCATCGTGACGACAGGGACAGTGATTTCGATGTGAGTCGTCTCATCTCTATCTCTATCATCTGTGGCCAGTTATCTATTTTTTGAGCTAGATCTAATCTGTTTAATCATGCGCATATGATGTGTTAGGCCAACCAGACGATGTATGACTCTGACTATCACGGTTTAGCGGATGAAGACAGTCCTCTACTATGTAAATATGGATATGTGCCCGCTAAATTTGTAGCATTCGAAGGATGAAACGCAAGCAGGAGGTTTCTACGGTGTCAAGGACATCATGCAATGATGCAAGGCGGAAGTTGCGGTGTTCTCAAATGGGTAGATCCAGAGTGGCCCAAATCGATGCAGAAAACGCTGGACAAACTATGGGAAATGACTGTTCAGTTGAAAGAATCCGTATTCAGCTCACTTCTTGACATTGTTGAGATGAAGCTATGGGAACTAGTTGACACGACCAAGCATAAGCGAGATCTTAGGTGGGTGCAAGACAAGGTTAGCAAAGTCGAGAAGGAGAGGGACGCGGGTTGGCCCTGAAGGCTAAAGCAGAGCAAGAACTGACTCAAGCAAGAAATGATCTTCACCAGGCCAAAGTCCTGCAGTTCACAACTACGAGTATTGACAAGTGCATGAGGGAAAATGCAGAGAAACAATTGAAGCTGTGCAAGGAAGATGCTAAAAGGAAGGAGTAGACGATCCGATCCTTGCTCTCGTAGGAAGATGCGCATCGGGCTTAGATTAGGAAGATCAAGGAGATGTGTGATAACTAGTTCTATTTAGCTTAAGCTCCGTGCCTTTTTAAGTTGTAATAGTTGTACTTGTTGACCTAGCGGTCTGAACTATTGGCCCCGGAGTCCTGGGAGGAAAAAAATTGGTCGCCCGTTAATCTGTCTTATCCCTGCATTACTTCCTTTTGTCTGACCAATATGCCCCTTGGATATTCTGCACGTCGCTTCGTCATCCTCGTGTACAAATAGGAGGCGCCATAGCGCGTCGCTTCGTCGTCCATCCCCTCGCCCTCTCTAATCTCCACTGCGTCGTTTCTTCGTTGTCCATCCCCTTGATCCCTCTCCAATCTCCACCATGCCGCCATGGAGATGCCTGTGCTGAACTTCTACGAGGCGGTGATGTTCGCGCACTTCGACATCCTCGTGCCGCCGGCTGTGACAGTGCCCCACGGATGGCGCATCAGCTATGCGGGGGTGCCGGTGGCTCCACTTCCTCGTCCCCAGCGGAGCCGGGATGGAGAGCGAAATCGCGGCTAGCCCGTACTGGCCGGCGCTGTTCAAGAAGGAGAGGAAGGCCAAGATTGGCAACCGCATCGTTTACGGGCGCGTGGTGCACCAGGATCTCTGCAACCGAGAAGGGCGGGAGAGGTTCTGGTCCGTCCCTGGACGGACCAAGTACACCATCATTGCCGCTGCTCGCCGTGAACAGGTGCTCTGTATCGCAAACAATGCGGAAATCGTGGAGGTTCCGTCCAACGACGACAAGGAAGCCGGCGGCTCGGAGGACAGTGGCAGCGGAAGTGAAATTGTTGACTAGTGGTTGAATTAATGTAGGATGTGAAATCGCAGCTTTGTTTAGAAGAATTTGTGGTTGAATTAATGAAATGCCTCGATTTAGATCTCTGTCTCGATTAATTTGTGGAAGAATTTGTGATTTAGATCAATTCCTGCCTCGATTTAGATCTCTGTCCCGGATTGGGAACGTGACCTTGGACCGAAGACCCTTTTTCTACTAGTGTATTCTGACATTGGTGGTTTGTTTAAACGTAATCTACGTGGATTGTGCCGCATGCAAATGGCACAACCACAATTTATAAAGTGGAAGCACGTACACCCGGTTACTGGAGATTCGGGAGCTTTGCCAGATGCAGGGGATGCAGGAGCAGAGAGACGGTGAAATAGATGGGCTCAAGATTAGGCCAGAAAGTGGTACCGATTTCCTCCTCATCTGGGCATTATCGGTTGCAATTGTTGTTTATGTTGCCACGTCGTTGTGCAGCATCTGAAATAAGTTGCTGCTTCGTGCAGTGTGGCAGCTTAAATAATTTATTTCTATGCCACTTACATTCCATCGAATTTGGAGACCTCTTGCCCCTCAGCAATCGTGGAACCGTTGCTGCGTGTTTTCAGATAGCAGTGGCACAATCACAGTTTCAGATTCAACTACTGACTCGGGCGTTTCCAAACCCTAAGTCGTGGTACATTTTACTCAGAGAATGTGGGTAGATTGTTTCGCCCAGCAAAGTAGCACACATAGAGCTCCAGAGTTTAACCGAATTACATATATAGGTTCAAGTTCAACACATTACTATGCATTTTCATTGCCAGCAGCCTTCTTCCGCAGCCTGGGTGCCAATCCTTCACGTCCTCTGGATTCTTCATTTCCTACCTTCTTCCTCTTCCTCGGTGCCAATTTTCTTAGCTTCACGTACTCTGCATCACCGGGACAATGGGCACCAGAATCGTGCCCAGCATCATCTTTCCACTCAATTTTAATTTCTTCGGGCAACAAAATGACCAACCTGGCAGTCATGTTTCTAACCTTGCTACGCTTCCTGTCAAAGAAACAGGACTGTTGCATAACTGCCCAATATCTACAGAGTAAATGAAACAAAAATTACAATTCAGCACAAACATGCGAACCCCAAGAGACCTTTGCTTACCATGAGCTAATTGGGTTTGAGCAACCACCTTGTCCAAGAATAGAAGGGCAACTCCCAGTTGTAGCAGCTTCTACATCCAGTACATCACAATTCAGCTCAAACATGCAAGTTGAAGCATACCTTTTCATCAACTCAATTAGCTGACTATCACACGTTAGAGGAACCATGGTGCCACGTTCATCCATGAAGCTAAACTTTGCAGTCTGCTTCGGCCATAATTCATCATGATTACGCAGAGCAGCAACCATACTAGATATAATGCAGATCTGCGCAAGCGCTTCTTCCATCGTGATACAATGGTGTTCATACCACTTGCCCTTAGAGTCGTACCTGAAGAGGACTACCGTAACCAGGTAAGGGTGGTCCGCGGAGATCCCACTTAACAGAAAACTGTGGACAAAATATGTTTGTCAACGTTGGGCTAACAAACAATTTTAGATTCAGTAGCCAGCTAGCAGTTATAATTAGTGTGAATAGTAAAGAGAAGGGTAGCTCACCCGTTTGTAGCCAGAACTTCTTCTTCCTTGGTAGTAGGATCTACCATCCTCCGAGATGCTCGGCTCGTCGGCGGTGGAGGGGGGCTAGAGCCTCGCAACGGCAGCTACGGCATGCGCCATTGGAGCTCGGGATCAGCGACTAGGCGCAGCAACTGGGCGCAACAACTTGGCGTCGGAAGTCAAATGTCCGAAGGGATCGTCCTGCCTGGAGGGTGGATTCCGACGCCGCCGGTGCTAGGGGAAAGGTGGGAATGGATTTGTGAAATTGGTTAACGCATCCAATCCACGTAGTTACTCGATTTGCCTAAGAGGTTGCCGCGTTGGCGCTCGCGTCACGGATAGATGACCTACATGAGGGTCCCGACCGTCTACTTCATGGGGCAGTTTAACGGAATGTTTGAATTTGGCAGGGGTGAGATGAGTTTGCCTCGAAATGGCCCCTCTCAGTAGTTGGCGGCCCAACATTTCGAAACGCGGCAATTTCAGGCAACTTAGGTACCGCCATGCACTGGCCTGCAAACTTTGGTACCGCAGACGACCAGGCCCGTCTTGGATGACGCCAAGCTCCGCGTCGTGGAGAACAAAGGACTCCTCCGTGCCGGTGACTGGCGGAGCAGCTACGGCCAAACCGTCCCTTCTCCTCGCACTGACGAGCGGGTGCATTTCGGCACCCACCTTGACAGAGGTTTGAGCTTCCCACCTTCAGATTTATTTTCTGAGGTGATTGATCATTACAGAATTCAACTCCATCATCTCCCCCCAAACTCACTCTTAGAGATGAACGCTTACGCTTCTTTGTGCGAGGGGTATATCGGCATTAGGCCGAGTCTCACTCTTTTCCAGTTTTATTTTCATACCCGGAGAAACTCCATCACCGATGGTAATCCATACATTACCGGCACTCTTAGCTTTTCCATTAGGAGAGAACGCGTCTATCCTCGGATTAAGGCTAGTGAGTATGTGAAACAGTGGCCATCCACCTTTCTCTATCACAAGGATATTCCTGCTCCCAACAAAGCTAATGCTTTGCTGGCTTTTGTCGAAAGTGCCGCCACACCCCAAGAGTCCTGGGATGCAGATGCGCCGGCCCTCAGTGATGATCTGCTTCTCGCCAAGAGGCGGATTGAATATCTAATGAAGCACATGGGCCTTAAGGGGTCCAACTTGATTCACTGCTGGCTGGCACGCCGGATCCAGCCTCTCCAACACCATGGAGACCGGCTTATGCACTCCATTACGGTGTCCAAGAAAGACACTCTCTGGATGTTCCCCCATCCTTACGTGAAGAAGGAATATGAGTCCCAAATCAAATGGTTGATTAGGGAGCAGATCAAGAGGAAAATCCTGGAGTTGTCTTTAGACATGCATAGGGCTGAAGATCTTGTGGTACCGGTAAGTTTTCCAACAGTAACTCAAACTATGTGTTCATCTATACATTGTTATGTCTTTTTGCAATACTAAGATACTCTTTCTTTTCAGCCTGCCAACCTCCCTGAGTTGGAGCTTGCTCCCCTCGAGGGATATCCTCCTAAGTTCTCTCAGGATGATGCAGAATTTATCCCACTACCGGAGACAATTATTCGAAAGCATAAAACTCCGACAGTGTCTATCAGCACAAAAGAAGTGCCCGTTGTGAAGAGGTAACTTTATTCACAAGGTCTTTGTTTCTTTAATCTTTCTGAAGTGTAACGATCTTCGTTCTATTACCTCTTCAGAGCTAGACAGCTCACTAAGGGCAAGGGGAAAGGAGGCTCGTCGAAGCCCCTGCGCCAGTCAAAGCTGAAATTGACTTCTCCTACCACAACACCTCCGACTCCCACCCCACAGCCTTCCGCAATGCCGAAGATTACTCCATCTACGCCCGTTGCAGAAGATCCGGCTCAATCAGTGGAGTCAATGATCCTTGGGTCGCAAACTGACGTCACTATGGGTGACTCAGGTTTTGATAAGGGTGAACCCTCTTCGGGTAATGATCCCTCGGCAGAGGTCTTCGCCAAAAACCTCCTCAATAATCCAGGTCTTGCCAAACTTGGCATTACTCAGAAATCTATGGAAGAGATCCAACGGCTAGCCCAGCAATGCTTGGAAAGCCGGAACATTGTTGTCGAAGAGGAGGCACAAGAAGCAGATGACGTCAAGTACTCCGAAATCCTTGAGCAGATCCGTCTTCGTGACGAGGGGCTGAGAACCAGTGTGCTTCCGCCACCATCAGTAATCCCGCTGACCCTCACTGAGAAGGTTAGCACTGAGGTGTCTATGAGCTTAAGCAAGCTCACTCATGAACATCAGGTAAGTCGAATTCCAACTCACCTTTTTTACTTTATTTCATATCATATCCTCTAGCCCCCAAGCATGAAGTTGGACTAATAATCCGGATTTATGCTTCCCTAGGATGCCAAAGAATGAACTAGAGTAGCACCCAAGGACCGTGCTGATATTAGTAAAAACATTAGCCCGAGTCTTTAGTAGACTTCTAACTCTGGGTATTCCGACTTACAGAAAGTTAATTCGTATAACTAGGAATTGTTGAAGAATATCTGCAACAAGCGGAGAGAGATCAAAGCTCTCCGGCTTCAAAATGCTCCGCTAAAAGTGTCAAGGGATGAGGCTGAAGGTAACCATTTCAATACTTTAACCTTGCTCTTTCTTTCATAGTCGAATTATTTATTCAACCGTTGATCTTTTTTGCTTACAGCACTGGTTAAACAATCATGTACTATGATTGAAGAAGCCGAGAGTCTGAAGACCCTGGAGGTGGAAAACACCGACTTACGCCAAGAGCTGGATAAGCTCAAAGCAGATCATGAGAAGAGCATTGCTCAAGTTCTTGAATCCTCCTCCATGGCCACCGAAGAGCGCGATCGTAAGATCGTGCTTCAGGATAAGAAAATCTCGGATCTCAGTAATGAACTGTTCAGAGAGAAGGATATCACCGAGGCACTCCGGGCTGAACTCCAGAGCCTTAGGGAAGAGAAGACCAAAGTTGACGATGTCATCTTCGGTATGTTTCCCTCTTTCTGACTTTTCTGCCTTTTCTGACTCTTGGAGTATGGATATATTTACTAACCTTTTGCATTACATGCGCAGGTCCTCTGAACTTACTGGATTCTGCCTCCACCGAGTCTCGCACTAGCCGGCTTTCACAAGTCAGCGATTTGCTTCATGACTTCCACCAATCCTTGGAGGATATTGGCGAGGTTCTCAAGGTTCCGGACATGCATAGAATGTCCGGCTTTGAAGTGTGAGACAAGTCCAAGGAGATGCCCCAGCTCATCCAGGACTGGAATATGTCCTATGCGCGAACCACAGCACAAAACGCTCTCACCATGGTTATGAGCCACCATGGAAGCATGGAAATCTGGCAGGTAACCAGAGGGTATTCGACGGTGGATGAAGACGGACAGGAGAAAGACATCAAGGCCATCATGGACTCCTGTGCCGGATATGGATGTCACATAGCTGACTTGACCAGCTATGACACTCCTTTCTTCACTCGCGTGGAGACGCCTCCTCCGCCCGTCGAAATAACAGCTAAAGTCTCTTACGACGAACAAACTGTTTTGGATCTTAACGTCTCAGAGAGATATCAAGGCGAGGTCGGTCTCCAGTGAGCCGGCAGCTCCTACCTCTCCTCCTGCATCATAGATCATCAGGAAAAACTATGTGTTATTCTGAAAACAATTCAGATTATAAATAAGTAGTTAAATACTTTTGCTGGTGCTAAGATTTACTATATCTATTTAGCACTATTGGCTTTATAATTTTCGTGCCTGAAATTTTTACATAAGCACTTTTTGTTTTGCCTGTACTTACGTTTATCTAGCTTTCCACCTTGTCCCTTTCTTGAGCCGGCCAACCTTCAACACGGAAACTTTGCTGACCAACGGAGCTCAATTGCTAAACCAATTTAAACTCGAAAACAAAGCCGGCTTCCAGTACCAACAATTCACTACTCAGAAAATGCCCGCATCTGGCAATCAGATAAATAACCAAAGTACAAACTAGAAAATTTAGAGTTATACCCGAAGGTAACATTTTTAGAATCGGAAATCATAACCAGAACAAACATGAGCATAAAGTACTTTCAAGTATTCTGGGATTTTCGACTGTGACATGATCATTCGGAAATAAGATGGTAATATAAAACTTCTCAGAAAAAATAAGGTAACCAATACTTTATTTCTCATTGAACATGTACACATATATGATTACAAAGAAAGATAAATTAAGAATAAAAGGGACGTAGCTGAGCAATATTCCATGGTCTGTCTAATTCTTCCGGTCCAGATCGCCTCCAGCTCTCTTTCTTTTCTTAGTAGCAGGTCTTTCTTTGACTGGCCGCATATCAGTTAGATAGTAAGAACCGTTATGTAATACTCGGCTAACTAAAAAGGGCCCTTCCCATACTGGGGAAAGTTTGTGCTTTCTTTTTCGCACAAGCCGGAGAACCAAATCACCCTTATTGAAAGGCCGGTTTCTGACTCTCTGCCTATGATACTTGCGTAACTTCTGTTGATAGGCTGTTGACCTCATTTTAGCAACGACACAAACTTCTTTGATTAAATCGAGATCATTTTATCGAGAAATCTCGGTATCCTCTTCAATATACGCAGCAACTCGGGGAGAAGTATGAATCAAATCACTAGGAAGAACTACTTCTGCACCAAAGACCAAGAAGAAAGGTGTTTATCCAGTTGACATGTTCGGAGTTGTTCATAAACTCCACATCGCAGAAGGTAATTCCTCTTCCCAAGCCCCCGCATCACGTCATAGTGGTGCTTCGAGTCTTGGTTTTAGGCCTTGTAGGATTAAACCATTTTCTCTTTTGACTTGTCCATTAGCCTGTGGATGTGCGACTGACACAACGTCAAGCCAGATATTTTGTTCCTCGCAAAATTCGGCAAGCTGTCCCATGGAAAAGTTACTCCCGTTGTCCGTGATAATGCTATGTGGATAACCGTATCGGAGTATGACATCCTCAACAAATCTTCTAGATGTTGCTCCATCATAACTAGTGACGGGTTTAGCCTCAATCCATTTCGTGAACTTATCCACCATCACTAAGAGGTGAGTAAATCTACTTGGAGCTCATTTAAAGGGTCCTACCATATCAAGCCCCTAGACTGTGAAGGGCCACGTTATAGGTATTGTCCTCGGCTGATTAGCCAGAACATGGGCTTGCTTGTCGTACTTTTGAGAACCTTTGCACGTCTTGACCAGTCGTTCGGCATCTGCCTTAGCTGAAAGCCAGAAAAATCCATGTATAAAAGCTTTTGCCACTAAGGATTTGGCTGCAACGTGATGATCGCATTCACCTTCGTAGATTTCCCTTAGGATTTCCGCTCCTTCTTCCGGAGATACACAATGCTGAAATACCCTAGACACGCTCTGCTTATAGAGCTCACCATTTACAATTGTATTTGTTTTTTCTCGGCGGACAATCTGTCGGATCAAAACCTCGTCTTCGGGTAATTTGCCATCTACCAAGTAATCAAGGTAGGGTTGAGTCCAACTAGGAATCACAGCCAGAACAGCTATTAAAGGTGAGTCGGATTTGCTCGGATATTCCTCATCTACTCCTTTTATAGAACTTTGAGGTGCTCTAAGAAAGCGCCATCCGGGACATTTTTCCGTGCAGAGGCTATTCGAGATAATGCATCTGCTTCCTCATTTTCTGTTCGAGGGATGTGTTGAACCTCAACAAGATCTGAATTCGAGATAATGCTCTAAATGTTGCCATGTGTTTGTTTGTATTACAGATGTCCGACACTTGTTGAGCAACAAGATTTGAACCTCCATAACACATTAATCATTGGATGCCGATATCCTTAGCAATCCGGATTCCATGTAGCAATGCTTCATATTCGGCAATATTATTTGTTGCCGTAAAATGAATCTGCAACACATAAAAAAGTTTATCTCCTTGGGGTGACTTGAGTACGACGCCAGCCCCCGAGCCCCCGAGCGCCTTAGACCCGTCAAAATGCAAGGTCCAGTATTCCAACTCTGGGAGGGTCATGTTCTCCATTGTCTCTGTCCAATCAGCAACAAAGTCAGTGAGGATTTGGGGTTTGATTGGTGTACGAGGTTTATACTCAATGTCGAAAGCTGAGAGCTCTATTCCCCACTTTGTGACGCGTCCTGTAGCGTCGTTGTTGTTGATAATATCTCTCATGGGAGCTGTGCTCACCATGGTAATTGGGTGTTCCTGAAAATAATGCTGCAACTTTCGGGATGCAAAAAACACACCGTAAGCCAGCTTTTGATAGTGCGGATACCACTGCTTAGATTCAGTTAGGACTTTGCAAAACTAATAAGTCAGACGCTGCACCGGGTGTTCCTAATTTTCCTCAGATCTCTCCACCACCATGACGACACTGATGACCCTGTTTGTCGCAGAGATATAGAGCAACATCGGTTCCTGAGGTTTCAGTGCTGCGAGGATAGGATCAGACAAAAGTACTGCTTTTAGGTCTTGTAGTGCAGCTTCAGCCTCATCAGTCCAAACGAACGTTTTGGTCTTTTTCAGGAACTTGTAAAGTGGTGCGGCTCTTTCACCGAGCCGGCTTACAAACTGACTGACTACAGCAATGCAACCAGTTAGTCTTTGAACGTCCTTCAGGCGAGTAGGCCTGGAGATATTGAGTATAGCCTTGATCTTGTCACGATTCACCTCTATGCCTCTTTGTGACACAATGAAACCTAACAATTTTCCGACTGGTATTCCAAAGAAACATTTATTTGGGTTAAGCATTATGTTGTATTTTTGTAGATTGGCGAATGTCTCCTCCAAGTCGGAAATTAAGGTTTCCTTCTTTTTGGACATCACCGCAATATTTTCCACATATGCATGTACATTGCGTCCGATTTGGTCATGGAGGCAACGCTGCATAGTGCACTGGTAAGTACCTTCTGCGTTCTTGAGCCCAAAGGGCATCATAACAAAACAGAACGTTCCAAAGGGGGTTATGAATGAAGTTTTGACTTTGTCAGATTCCTTCATCCGAATTTGGTGATAACTGAAATATGCTTCGAGAAAACATAGGAGTTCCGAGCCTGCCGTAGAATCGATAACTTGATCAATTCTAGGTAGAGCGAACGGATCTTTGGGACAAGCCTTGTTCAAGGCAGTATAATCAACACACATCCTTAAATTAGTGGTGTCCTTTTTAGGGACCATTATAGGATTGGCCGACCACTCAGTGTGGATGACCTCTTCTATGATTCTGGCTAACTCGAGTCGGGCTAGTTCCTTAGCTATTGCTTTTCACATTTCATCACCGAACCGTCGTAAGGAATGTTTTACGGGTTTAGTGTTTGGGTGTACATTTAGAGAGTGCTCGGCAAGTTCCCTAGGTACTCCAATCATGTCAGATGGATGGCATGCAAAGATCTCTTGATTTTCTTTGAGGAACTTGACGAGTGCGCTTTCCTATGCGCGGTCTAAACCTACACCTATTTGGGTCACCTTGGAGGGGTCATCATCCTCAACAGCGTCGTCTTCGTCTCTTCCGATGCCTTGAACTCCGGAGTCGGCTTTGTCACCTCCTTCTTTGTCGCGGGCATCTCGGATGGATCGATGGTCTTCTTGATCTACTGGTACTCCTGGGCGTGCAGCACGGCTTCAGCAAAGGCGGCATTTCCGTCCTCGCACTCTCGCGGTTTCTTCGGGTCTCCCCTGATGGTGATCACGCCGTTGGGACCTGGAATTTTCATCATATTGTAAATGTAACATGGACGAGCCATAAAAGCCCAGTAAGCCGGCCGGCCGAATATAGCATGGTAGGCGCTCTTGAACGGGACCACTTCGAAGGAAAGTGCCTCCATCCGATAATTCTTTGGAGTACCAAAGGTGACATCCAAAGTGATCTCTCCTAGGGAATTTGCTTGTCTTCCTGGGATAGCTCCATGAAAGATCACATAGCTATGATTTAGCTGTGTTTCCAATATCCACATCCGGCATAGAGTTTCGACATACAGAATATTGATGTTGCTGCCGCTGTCCATGAGGGTATTGGAGAAACCATAGTCGTAAATAAGTGGATTGACGATTAGGGCGTATTTTCCTCGCCTGTGCAACTTACATGGATGACCAGCGTGGTTAAAGGTGATTGCCACTTCCCACCAGTCTAAGTATTGCAGGACAGCCGGAACAGTCGCATTGAGTTCATGCAGCACGGCTTTCTTGACTTTAGCTGGTTGAGACCCAAGGAAGGTGACGTAAGTGTCTTTCTTTGTTGGGAAGTTCTTATTTCCATCCGACTTGGGATTTGAAGCATCGGCTTCCTCCATGTCAGAATCTTCCTTGGCCTCTTTCTCTTTTTTGGGATTGTTTTTCCCTTCTTCCGCTTAGCCATGTAGCCAGCGATATCGTCCTTTTTGATGTCGTCGTTAAAACGACACTCGGCGTTTGTGTGGGACAAGCCCCCATTGGGATCTAAGTGATGCACGCACGGGTTATTGGCAATGTCGGCCCACGAGTAGGTTTTGCCAGGTTGCTGGTATCCTCTACCCTGGACCCTTGATGTCCCACGACCGCGTCCACGGCCACCACCACGCCCTCCTCGTCCTCTAGACCCAGAACTAGCGATGACCACCGTTGTTTCCGCATTGGGCTTTTCTTCCGAGGTGTTCTTGCGCTTCTGAGCTTGCTGCTTTGGTTGTTTTGCCGACTGTGGCACAGCCAGGGCATTTAGTAGTCCTTATGCACCATCGTCAGCATCTGCATACTTGCTCGTTGTTTCTAT
Source organism: Avena insularis (assembly GCA_023614405.1). Classification (NCBI taxonomy): domain Eukaryota; kingdom Viridiplantae; phylum Streptophyta; class Magnoliopsida; order Poales; family Poaceae; genus Avena; species Avena insularis. The sequence goes on from CM042696.1 coordinate 407,709,241, forward strand.
CATCTCTCCCAAATCAGTGACCTTGTCACACTTCAAGCGATGACGTAGTAAACCAACTAGGAGTCCTGCAATGAAAGCTTCAATCGCAGTTTGGTCATTTACTCCCTCACAGGAGTTCTTGGTGTCAATCCATCGTCCGTTGTAATCTCGGAAAGTTTCTCCGGCTTTCTGGGTGCAACGTTGTAGGTATCCTACCATACAGGGCCTCCGATATGTGCCTTCCAAATTCCAAAAGAACACGATTTGCATGTCATACTAGTTGTGGATGGTGTTTTCCAGAAGTTCATTGAGCCAGGATCGTGTCGTCTTCCGCAGCATAAGTGGGAGATATCAGGTTGCGAGCAAGCTATTTCCGCCTTTGGCGATGCAGCAAGCCTGGAAAAAATCCTAGAGCCAAGTATCTGACCAAGCTACACTGTCGTAGGGCTGGATGTGCCTTGAGATAGGAAATCCTTCCAGGAATCTTGTTGCTCTAATGCGTGGTCCGAAGCATTTTGGACCCACATAGATTTCGTCGTTCTCATAGCGTTGCGCCTCTATGTTAGAGTTGATCCGATGTCTCGCGTCACTTGGTGACAAAGATCACCGTCCTGATTGATGGTTGTGGCTACGGTGCCTTGGAGTCGTACTTCGACTTCTACCCCCACCTCCTCCGCCACGGCGCCCTCCTTGAGAGACGTTGTGGTGGCTACTTGGTGGATAGGGTGGATTGTCTCTGGTTGATCACCGGTCTCCATGCGGAGTGTCATTATTCCAGTTCCGGGGAGGGTCTTCATTATGACGAGCCCCCTGTCGCCTTGACTCGGCACGGTGTCCGTCATTCCCCGCAGCTTGGTGAGGTTCAGCCGGATGGCTTGTATGTCTAGGAGGTGGCATTCTTTGACGATCCTCCTCCCGACGTTTCTCTTTGTCTTCTTCCCTGCGATTGTCCGGTTCTCGCCGGGGAGGGTGTCTCGGATACAGCACTACAACTGTGTCTCGCTCTACGACTAGGGCAACATTGCTCCAATCTCGTGCAGTTTTGTGCCATTGGCCTAAAGATCCGGTTCTTGAGTAGTTGTCCTCCCGACGGTCATACTGTTCCTGCATCCGTTGGGGTCTAATATCATCCCAGGCCGGAGCTGTGTAACATTGGTCGGATTTAGAGACCAGTTTTCCGCTTCTGTATTTCGTGACCCTTTGTTGCTCCAGACCCTTGGTAAGTAGTTTTATGCCCAAACGAACCTCTTCTGGGCCTGGGTTATTTGCCAGGATATCTTGAGCCACAGCTGTGTTCTGTACTGGTGTTGGGTACACCATCTCTCCACTATTGTCGAGCCAAGGCATCCCCGGATATCCCTCAAAGAGAACTTTGCGTACTTCCAGAAATTTGTTGTCCCGTACATGGCCTTTCCGGGTCTTCTGATGCTACAGAGAGATGAGCGTCTCCACAGTAGCCATGTGCTTCTTCTCTTCCTCGATGTTTTTGGCTTCATCCAAGAGTACTTGGCGACGTGCTTCTAGGGCCTGAGCCCTTCCTTCCAATTCTGCAGCAGTGAGCTCTGCTGCAATAGGGATAGGTGTAGTTAATGCAGCATCAATGAGTTTACGGGAACCCGCGGTGACCACGTGTCCATCCACCGAAGCTTATTTGGGCTCGTTTGGGATTAAAGATCCATCTGAGTCTTCCTCGTATTCCTCGACAACCGCTTCCTCCGCTGGAGGATCTTTTACTGGGGTCTTGTTCTTCTTATTCTTCTTCTTTGCCTTCTTGGCAGCATCGGTAGCAAACACGGCTTTGGGTCTGTTTCCCGGAGACAAGCTCTGAACGGTACTTTCGGACATCTGGATATCGGGGTTAGCTCCGAGATCCATGTCATCCTGCCCTTTAGGAGAGTTTTCTCCGGATCCTTCGTCCATGGCTTCTCCTTCTTCTGCAGCTTTGGAGTTGTACTCCGCTTTGTATTCTTTGGAGAACTTTTAGAAATCTGTGGAGGTCATAGAATCATCTGAAGATGCCGGTAAGTTGACGTTTGTTCCGATCGCCTCCAGCACCGAGTCTTCGTTATCTCCAGCATTGGCAGAGCTGGATCCAGATCCAACATATCCAACAAAGTGCGATGTGTGCGTCCTGAGGTAGTTGCGGCTTTCCTCATGGGCTTTCTCGAAAATCTTGATGGTTTCGAGAACCTCATCCACGCTTGCGTCTTTCATCATCATGCGCCTCAATGTATGCCTTAGGAAGGTTTGATCTGTTCCGGCATTGGAGAGCCAGAACCTGCATTAGTGACTTGTTCCTACTCGATTTCTACCTCGGCGGGTGGGTTGATCTGGGATTCGGCCTCCTCAGGGAGATCCACTCCAGATTCGACTTGTACCGTGAGATCTGCTTCAGGATCAGTTTTCTCCACTATCTCCACAACTAATGCGGGCTAGGTGGGATTAGGGTTTTCTGGGATCCTAAACTCCGCCGCCTCCACGGACAGAGGGGAGCCAGAAATTTCTTCTGCCTCTATCATCACCGCTGGGGTGGGTGGGGCAGGATCCACAAAGCCGATGTACACATCGATCTCGCCGAAAGGCATGATGGTGTAGGTAGTCACAGCCTCCCGAATCCAGGTCTCGTCGAGAATGATGAGAGGGACGTTGTTGGCATAGAGGAGGCGACTAACGGTGATGGTCTCACCGAATCCAATTCTTGCAGATTCCGCCCGGAACGTAGATCCGAATCTCACTTGCCCCACGATGGGAGCCAACTATCGTCGGATTGATGACAAGTACGCCATGAGGGGGTCCTCGAGGCGTGTGGAAGACAGGGTTGTGAGACGTACGATATTTCAGGATGGTGAGAACACAAGTTTACCCAGGTTCGAATCTGCCGGCTTTGGACGGATCCTACTCCTGCTAGCAATCCAGTAATATGGCAGAGCCGGAATATGGGTTACAAGGGTTTCTCCTGTGTGAGTTGAGATTGTAGACTATTGTGAGGGTGCCCTAAAGGCCTTCCCTAGGACGGCTTATATAGATATCCGGCCTAAATTTACAGGAGAGACCTATCCGGCTACGACTAAGAGTCGGTTCAGAGTACATCTTGAACTACAAGTAACATAACAGGCCTATGTCGGTAAGTCTTCTGGACCTTCCCGTAGCCAGACTAGACTCCGTCTCTTCTCCCTGACTGGGCCTCCCGTGAAGCAATGCTCTAACCTGAAGTGGGCCACCCTGGTTAGTGAGGCATAGTGAGGATACCCGGAAAGTATATCCCCAACACCAGCAGGAGCACCTTTTGACTACTCTAGTCCATACTCGAGTCTTCGACTCGACCAAGCACTCGGGGGCTACTCCTAACAGCAGCGTTGGCCGCGCACCCGAGGAATTTTCTAAGACATCCAAACATTATGACAACGTATTTTCCTCTCAAGAACCCTTTAGTCGAATCAACGATTTGACTATGAACTCCGGGTTACTCCCATAGGGAGTGCTGAAAGCACATTCGACTGAAACAAGCAAAAGGCGACAGAAGTCGCAAAATACTTATAGTCCCCACTCGAGTATATGACTCGAATAGGCACTTGGGGGGCTACTCACATAGGGAGTGCTGGTCGCGCACCCTATGATTTTTTCTTACACATAACTGCGTGTTGACTACGTCCACACTCAAAAGCATTGGCAACTCCACCTCATATCTTCCCTGCAAAGAGATTACGTCTCCTGGGTCACCCGAATCATCTCCGCGATGATAAAATTCAGATGCCGCATCTACGACGTGAAGATAAGACCTGAATAAGGCATGTCAATGCACCTGCTACGCTCTAGCAGAAACAATCCGTGCCTACAGGTATGATGAAATAAGCCTTGACGGACGTGTCGAGTGCTCACACTTATACATTGGGACTCAAACTCTATAAGACCTCCGCGGCCTGAGTTGAATACGCCAGCACTTTTCCGAATTTGAGTCCGGGGACTCGAGTTTGAGTAGATTGCGTTGTTTTGCCCTAAGGCAGTTAACTGATCCCATTACATCGGATGAATCAGGCACGTATATCAACAATCCCTATGATATAAATTAAAGCACTCGAAAACATGCTCGGTAGTGCACTCGAAAGACTTCATTAGTCTCTGCTCGAATCTACGATTCAACCGGACACTCGGGAGCTACTGATGTGGGCATACCTTACAGGTACTCGATCTTAGCATATACGGTCCAATCTGGCAGAAGCCCATGACGTTACCAAGGCCCAATCAAAGATTCGGGTGACTGAAGGAGACTTTGACTACTTGCAACACACAGCAAGCTCAGAGATAGAAAGTTTAAAGGGAAAAACCCTAACTTGTAACCGACTCGACCTGCCATCCCGAGACCTGGCCTATCTATATAAAGGCTAGGAGGGGGCGGCGTGGAGGATAATCACAACCCTAGTTTCCACATCGTCGCCAGATTGCATCTGCGGACCCCCTGTAACTTTTGACTACCTCGATAATTCTAAGAGTAGACAAGAAGGAGTACGGTCGTCTACGAGGCCTGAACCTGGGTAAATCTTGCATCCATGTGTGCTTGTTTGCTAGCCGATTTATGCCTCTAGCGCTTCCTCCTTCTCTAAAACCAAAGTCCATAACAATGGGCATTGATGAGTTTAACCCTCGTCAACAGTTCTGATGAGGACATCCCATCTATTGATACAACCTCTATACCTATAGCTACACATATACAAGGACCTATCACTCAACCTCATTCCAAACAACTTAACTATCAGGTACTTTCATTCTAGGAACTATTCCTCACATACATGAGAATATAATGCTGCCTAAATAAGATGTGTTTGTTACTCTTAGGAATGATGGACCTAGCATGAATGAGAGGGATAAGCATTGGAGCATGATCATGCATGGAGATGGCAGCAAGCATGTGAGGATTGAAGAGGGTGCTACAAGTGGAGATTTCGGAACTTTGAAGCCACCATAATGATGATTGAAGACTTGGAAGAAATATTCAAGAATATTACTTCATGGTTCGTCCATAGCTTAATATGGTGCTGCGTCACCTTTATTTTGGGCCAGATCCATGTTATTTTTGCTCGAATTAAAATAGGCACTTTTAGAGTCCATATTTGAGGGTAAAAGGCCTTCTAGGGTTCGGTTAAGCCACTGTACCTATGGATGCCCGAAACTCCACCTTTTCCTCCTTAAATACCCCCGTAGCCGTCACTTTTAGACTTGGATTTTGTTTAGACTAAAATTTAGCCATCATTGCCACTTTGCCAAGGCTTGACTATCGCAGAGACCTCTTGTACTTTGCACCTATTCAAGATCCCACCTTATTCAATAAAACTTTCATCTATATCCGCAATATCTTGAGTGCAATATTAGTTCTTACTTATTCTTGATTTCAAGTAGGAATTAAGACCCTCGCTGGTCAGACTGGTCGTGCTTCTACAAGATCGGTAACCTCCAAGAGATTGGCCTAGAGATTGCATTGGTGCTCGTGCTCGCATGTGTAGTTGGATCGTCAAGCCCAAACTCCACCCAAATCGACTATCACCATCTCATCGAAAGATCGGACACCTTTTCCCTATCAAGTGGTATCAGATTTCAGGTTGCTCAGTGAGATTTACAGTTTTTCCTAGTATAGATCCGTTTTACCTATAACCCACGAAAAAGCCAAAAAAATACAATTAGAGATAGATTTATCCCATCACTGATCTTCGCCTTGCACTGTATTTTCAGTTTTACATCGTTGAATTTGTGTCTGCATCATCACGTCGAGTTGCTGGTCTTAGTGTCTCGTTCCTTAGAGTTTCGAGTTCTGGTCACATTAGTCACTGCCACCATGCTCGTAGATCACCACCATTGCCATACATCCACCACCATATTCCGCCGCCATATACCCTTGCCACATTAAACCCTAGACTCCACCACCGCCTTCCTACCGCAACACGGATCCGGTCACTTTTCCTTCCACGGCATGAGTTTGAGTAGAGTTGTTATTTCCTTGTTAGTTTTTCTTTCCTTCCATATTGTTCCGTGCTGTAATCTAATTCCGTGAGTTAAAATTCCGGCCACAAGTCAAGAAGGAGAGCAAAAAAATAGTCTAGAAACACCTCCAATTTTTTTATGTCTATACTAGTTTTCGGCCATTATAGCGACATTTTTTTGGCACATGAGCGCTTTCCAGAGCACGGTAGAAAAATTTCGACAACAAATTTTGGGGCTAACCTGTTTTTAGACCCGTAGATCAGTTCTAGACACTTGCCATCATAGTGATTTTTGGACATCTTAGTTTGCTTTTCAAAGTACCATATCATCACACCATTGTTTGTTGTGGCGGGCCATGACATCATTAGTGCTCTAGTCTCGTGTCTCTAGTATGGTCTAGCCTAGGACCAGCACAGTACCGTCGTTGAGCATTCTTTCAACTTTGCATTGCTGTTTTGATAATTTCTAACCTCCTTTGCTAAGTCTTTCCAGAGCTCCACAGATTTCTCCATGTGCGTTGTGTCAACTTCTGGTAATCGCTCAGTTCAATCTCCAGATCTACTAACCCTTGCAGTTGCATATCACCTTTTCCTCCTGTTTGTTAAGAACTTGTAAGAGCTTTGTATATTGCTTGACAGATTATGCGTGCTTCCACCATATTTCCGTACTCGTAGACATATTACCTATTGAATCGACAAACATGACGAATGAAGAGATGCATGCTCACTTCACCAAGATTTTGGTCGAGCATGCGCAAGATGTTGATTCAAGACTAGAGGATGTTGACTGCAAGATTAATGAAACCATTAACAAGATAGAAGTGTTAGATAAATCCTTCAACGACAAGCTCGATAACAAGTTTCAAGAGATCCTCAACAGGTTACCTGGACCTGCACCTGCTGCTACACCACGTCCTCAGTAGCGTTTACCCGACCAGGCGGAACTTGCACGACGTTTTCCACGCGAAGGAAACCATACTACGGGTTCGTCTGCTCCTACTGCAGCTGCACCACCTCCTGCTCCCACCTTCGAAGTTGTTGCACCACCAGCTACCTCCGCTACTACGTACGGTTGACGCATTCATGGAATATGAAGAGGATGGTGAGTACGAGTATGAATATGAGGATGAGTTCGAGAGTATGTTGAACAACCTGCTGGCCGTCCTCGGCATTACTAGCACAACGCTCGACCACCGGTACGTAATGATGATCATGTTTCTAAGTTTAAGATAAATATTCCACATTTTGAGGGTAGATATAATCTGGATCAATATCTTACATGGGAATTGGAAGTAGATCAAAGTTTTTCATGTTTAAGATATCCTGAGAATATGCGTATTAGTGCTGCTACTTGCGAGTTTACAGATTTTGCCTCACTTTGGTGGTCTAAATATTGTCGCGTAAATCATGCTAATGTTCCTAATACTTGGACTGCTTTAAAAACTGCTATGTGTGTTGGTTTTGTACCACCAACTTATCAACCAGATTTGCTAAAGAAATTGACTCATTTAGAACAAGGAAAAAATTCTATAGAAGAATATTATCAAGAATTACAAACTGGGATGGTTCATGCTAGTATTGTTGAAAATATGGAACAAATGATGACCCGTTTCTTACTTAGTTTAAATAAGGAGATTCAAAACATCTTAGACTATAAGGAATAAAACACCATTACTCATTTGTTGCATCTTGCTTGCAAAGCTGAACGTGAAGTGCAGGATCATCAACCACCATGGAGAAGGTCTAACAATTCTGCAGGTCGTACATCATCAACAATCAACGCCTCCTTCGCGTGGTACGCCACCAACACCTACCATGTCCAAAGCCACCATGTATTCATCACGAATGCCTTTGGTTGCTCCTCCGCCATCATCTAATGGCACTGCTCGTAGTTCTTCTTTTATGGCCTCCACAAGCAAGACGAAGGATATACAATGTCGTAAGTGCTAGGGATATGGTCATATTGAGAAGATGTGCACAACACAGTGTGTTATGATAGTGCGTGATGATGGTGAATATGATTCATCAAGTGACTTTGATGAATATACATTAGCTCTTATTGTTGAACATGATGGGGATAATACTGATTCCGAAGAAGAGACGAAAGTAATGGGAGGTGAAACTGCTGCAACACAAGATCTTAGTAATAACCTGGATAGTGTTGACATGGTAGAGAAGCTTGCTTTCCCAACAAGATAACGCACAAACGCATATTACATCCAATGGTTTGAGAGTTCTCGTAAGATCAGGGTAACAAGAACGGTACGCGTGCATTTTACTATGGTTACATACTCTGATTTTGTTAATTGTGATGTTGTACCAATGCAAGCTTGTTCTTGTTACTTGGTAGACCATGGCAATTTGATAGAGAATCTGTTCATAATGGTAAAACTAATCACTACTCTCGTATGCATGATAGGAAGAAAATTGGTCTCAAACCTATGACTCCTGAACAAATTTTAAAAGATTATCTTGCTAGAGCTAGTAGAGCTAAAACTAAGAAGAAACATAAAAGTGAGAATCAGATTGTTGCTGCAGATTTTGTACCACCAAAGACCACTAAATCTGATTCTAAACATGCTACTGAAATTCGTTTGAAGGGTCCATGTATGCTTGCAAATAAAATTGATATTGCTGAACTAGATGTGAACAATACTCAATGTTATGCAATTTTCTACAAAGAGGTTTTGTTTTTATTTGAGGATATGCCTCCCTCTTTGTCACCTGTTGTTGCTAACATTTTGCAGGAATATGAGGACGTTTTTCCACCTGAGATACCACCAAGACTACCTCCTATTAGAGGAATCGAGCACCAAATTGATGTAATTCCTGGTGCCATGCTGCCCAATCGCGTGCCATATAGAACCAATCCAGAGGAGACAAAGGAGATACAACACAAAATTCAGGAACTAGTTGACAAAGATCACATTCGTGAGTCCCTTAATCCATGTGTTGTTCCTATTATTTTAGTACCTAAGAAAGATGGTTCTTCGCGCATGTGTACTAATTGTAGAGATATTAATAATATTACTATTCATTACTGTGATCATATTCCATGTTTAGATGACATGCTTGATGAATTGAGCGGCTCTACCATGTTTTCTAAAGTTGATTTGCATAGTGGTTACCACCAGATTCATATGAAATTGGGAGATGAATGGAAAACAACATTTATTACTAAGTTTGGTTTATATCAGTGGTTAGTAATGCCTTTTGGTTTAACTAATGCACCCATCACAGTCATGAGATTAATGAACGAAGTTTTATGTGCTTTCATTGGACGTTTTGTGGTATCTACTTTGATGATATTCTGATTTATAGCAAATCTTTAGAGGATCATTTGGATCATTTGCATGATGTTTTCATTGCTTTGCGTGATGCACGTTTGTTTCGTAATCTTGAGAAGTGAACCTTTTGCACCGATCGAGTTGCGTTTCTTGGCTATGTTGTTACATCACAGGGTATTGAAGTGGATCTAGCCAAGATTGAAGCGATTGAGAATTGGCCGCAACCCAAGACGGTCACAGAAGTGAGGAGTTTTCTTCGCCTTGCTGGTTTTTATAGGCGTTTTGTCAAAGATTTTGGATTAATTGCTGCACCGTGGAATGAACTTACACAGAAGTATGTGCCCTTTGTTTGGGGATATGCACAACAACAAGCCTTCATGATATTGAAAGATAAATTAACACATGCTCCATTGCTCCAACTTCCTAATTTTAATAAGACGTTTGAGCTTGAATGTGATGCTACTGGAATTGGTTTGGGAGATGTGTTATTACAAGAGGGCAAATCTGTTGCATATTTTAGTGAAAAATTGAGTGGGGCTAGTCTAAATTGTTCTACTTATGATAAAGAATTATATACACTGGTTCGGACATTAGAAACTTGGAAACACTATTTATGGCCTAAAGAATTTCTTATACATTCTGATCATGAATCTATGAAGCATATTCATAGTCAAGCTAAGCTAAATTGTCGCCATGCAAAGTGGGTTGAATTTATTGAGTCTTTTCCTTATGTTATCAAACACAAAAAGGGTAAAGATGATGTTATTGCTGATGCTTTGTCGCGTCGTTATAATTTGTTATATCAACTTGACTTCAAAATATTTGGATTGGAAACTATTAAGGAACAATATGTGCATGATGCTGAATTTAAAGATGTGTTGCAGAATTGTAGAGATGGTAGAACATGGAACAAATTCGTCTTCAATGATGGTTTTGTGTTCCGTGCTAACAAACTATGCATCCCAGATAGTTTTGTTCGTCTTTTGTTATTATAGGACGCGCATGGAGGAGGATTGATTGGTCACTTTGGTGTAAAGAAGACGAAGGATGTTCTTGCTGCACACTTCTTTTGGCCACGGATGCGTCGAGATGTTGAGAGATTCATGGCACGCTGCACTACTTGTCAAAAAGCTAAGTCTCGTCTTAATCCACATAGTTTACATATGCCTCTTCCTATTCCTAGTGTCCCTTGAGAGGATATTTGTATGAACTTTGTTGTGGGATTACCTCGTACATAGAAGGGGAGGGATAACATTTTTGTTGTTGTGGATCAATTTTCTAAGATGGCACACTTTATTCCTTGTCACAAAACTAATAATGTTGCGTATATTGCTGATTTGTTCTTTCCTGAAATTGTTCGTTTACATGGTGTGCCAAATACTATTGTTTCTGATCATGATACTAAATTTCTTAGCCACTTTTGGAGATGTTTATGGGCTAAGTTGGGGACTAAATTGCTGTTTAGTACTACATGTCATCCCCAAATTGATGGAGAAACTGAAGTAGTCAATAGAATGTTGTCTACTATGTTGCGGGCTGTTTTAAAGAAGAACTTAAAATTGTGGGAGCAATGTTTGCCTCATATTGAATTTGCTTATAATCGTTCATTGCATTATATCACAAAGTTGTGCCAATTTGAGATTGTGTATGGTTTTGTTCCTCATGCACCTATTGATTTATTTCCATTACCATCTTCGGTGCAAAATAATTTAGATGCAACACAACATGCTGAAATGATATTAAAATTACATGAGACTACTAAAGATCACATAGAATGCATGAATGCTAAGTATAAACTTGCCGAGGATAGAGGAAGAAAGCATGTTGTGTTTGATGTTGGGGATCTTGTTTGGTTACATTTGTGCAAAGATCGTTTTCTTGATTTGCGCAAGTCTAAGTTAATGCCACGCGTTGCTGGTCCTTTTAAGGTGTTAGAGAAAATAAATGATAATGCATATAAATTTGAGCTGCCTGCAGATTTTGGTACGGTTAGTCCTACATTTAACATTGCAGATTTGAAGCCTTACTTTGTTGAGAAAGATGAGATTACGTCACGGATGACTTCAGTTCAAGAAGGGGAGCATGATGCGGATATCCCATCTATTGATACAACCGCTGTACCTACAACATCACATATATAAGGACCTATCACTCGATCTCGTGTCAAACAACTTAACTATCAGGTACTTTCGTTTCTAGGAACTATTCCTCACATACATGAGAATATGATGCTGCTTAAATGAGATGTGTTTGTTACTCTTAGGAATGATGTACCTAGAATGAATGAGAGGGACAAGCATTGGAGCATGATTATGTATAGAGATGGAAGCAAGCATGTGAGGATTGAAGAGGACGCTACAAGTGGAGATTTCAGATTTTGAAGCCACCATAATGATGATTGAAGACTTGGACAAAATATTCTTCATAGATTCATCCATAGCTTAATATGGTGTTGCGTCACCTTTATTTTAGACCAGACCCATGTTATTTTGCAGGAATTAAAATAGACACTTTTAGAGTCCGTATTTGAGGGGAAAAGGCCTTCTAGGGTTCGGTTCGGCTACCATACCTATGGCTGACCGAAACCCCATCTTTTCCTCCTTAAATACCCCCGTAGCCGTCATTTTTAGACTCGGATTTTGTTTAGACTAAAAGTTAGCCATCGTTGCAACTTTATCAAGGCTTGAGTATCGCAGAGACCTCCTGTACTTCTCACCTATTCAAAATCCCACCTTATTCAATAAAGTTTTCATCTATATCCGCAATATCTTGATTGCAATATTAGTCCTTATTGTTCTCGATTTAAGGTAGGAATTAAGACCCTCGCTGGTCAGGCTGATCGTAGTTCTACAAGATCGGTAAACCTCTAGGAGATTGGCCTAGCGATTGCACTGGCACTCATGCTCGCACGTGTAGTCTAATCGTCAAGCCCGAACTCCACCGAAATCGACTATCACCATCTCATCGAAAGATCGGACACCTATGCCCTATCAAGTTCACTTCTGTATGTGTGCTACTCAAAAGCTAAATAGCGTAGAAGTTCACTGTGTTTTATGCAAAAACACATTAAAAAGTAGTGTAGTTTACTTATTTGTCTGTGAATTGTTTAGAGACTGCTGAGGGACGAAAAGGTCGATGGCTTCTGGTTTAGCATACATCGATGTCAGTAGCGAGAGTGATGAAGACACTCCACACTGCGTTGATCACGATGACCTACTAACCATTAAGAGAGGTAAAAACATATATAAAAAGAAGTAAAGTATGATTCTTATGTATATCATGCATCTCCCCCTAACACAAAAAACCATCATTTAATATTGAAGGTCATGGTGTTGATGGTTGGGAATGGTTTGACAAAATCTTCCGCTACAGGAATCATATTACAGAAAATCAAAAAACCTTGAAGCATCTGCAAGCTCAAGTGAAAAAGTACGATCCTGCTATACCTTACTATTGGCGCAAGATGTAGAACAAAGTACGATCATATTACAGTAAATCTTTCCCTACGGGAATCATATTACAGTAAATCAAAAAACCTTGAAGCATCTGCAAGCTCAAGCGAAAAAAGTACGATCCTACCATACCTTACTATTGGCGGAAGATGTGGAACAAAGCAGTACATGCAACAAACGGGAGGATGGTACACATACTCATAATTTCTCCTGCACGTACTTAAACAAAAGACAGATAAAAAACTAAATAAAAATCTATGTTACAATGTGCAGGTCTTCAATAGCTCATACACTCAATACCACCTTAGATATTTTGATGGTGACTTGAACATGCCAATCACTTCTCCTCAAGCAAAGTGGACGGGAGGCAATGTGATGTTTAAGATAGAGACTGATGGAACAACGGTAATGTCATTCGTAGTGACTGACCTACTTCACCATGCCTTTGTAGGAGAAGGCGACATCTGCATGTTCTGCTTCTACAGTAGTGGATCAACAGGGGGTGCAAATCTGGGCTGCTTTGTGATACGCCTTGACAAGTAGTGAAAACTACTAAAAATCTTATGTACCTTGACTAGCCTGTAATAATATTTATATGTGAGATGTGGATGTGAACTGTGACGAGGGATTGCTGTTGAAAACATGGTGTAAACTTTTAGTTACTAAAATTCTAAAGTATGAATTGATGTTCTCAAAAAGTAGAAAAGTCTGGAAGTTGGCACGTGGGATACAAGAAGTTTACTGTGAACAAAAAATATAATGTATAGTTCCACTATAGTTCACATTGTACCTAAATGACCGCATTTTCTAAAAAAAGTACATGGGAAATGTTGATCATCTCAAGTTAGCTTATGTAACTTCCATATTGTACGTACGTATTAGAAAATTGAAAAAGTTCATATCAACAGGATAACAGAAGTTCAGGCATGGTATACATGACGTTCAGATGTAAAAAATGTGTAGTTCACAACTCGAAAAACAGAAAAGTCAATTATATAATTTACATATTGTACATTAAAAAAAGAACATTTCAGAAAACTGAAAAAAAGTTCACGTCGACAAAATAACCAGAAAGTTCAGACATGACATTCGGGATGTTAAAAAATTTAAAAAGAATGGGTAGTTCACAACTAAAAACATCCACACATATATAAAAGGAATTCACATATGACATGACAGAAAGTTCAATTAATATAAAATGTGTAGTTCACAACTCAAACAACCCAACAAATGGTAGAAACATCATAACCAGAATAAGGTTGAATACAGTGTATGAAACTAACATAAATATTCAAACAGAATCATAACTACAGATTTTGATGGCCTAGGGACATAAGGAGACAACTAAATCAGTACTTCATGACTTGCGCAACACCGTTGCCTTGAACGTCCTGAGACAACAAAGCTTGAGTTTCCTGCGAGCCTAATCTGAGAAGAAGAAGATCCTTCAGTGGTGCCGGCCACTGTAATGGAGAGATGATATTCTATGGATGAAACAATAGCTAGAACGTGTATTGAGCCTTCCAATCCTCAACATGCTTTTGTTGGATAGTATAGAACGATAAAACAAAAACACATAAGAACAATAAAAAGATGGAAAGATAGGAAAATGCTTGGAAAAGAATGCAGCAGTTCAGGTAAAAGAAAAATAATGGAAGACAACTTACATCCTTATTTTCAATCTTCTCAATAAATTTTTTACCATCAAAGGTGCATAAAACTTTCATAGCATAGAAACTGCACTCATTTGCACCCTGTTGTGGTGTAAGCACATAATTTTCCCGATCGGCCTTTTCAACCCAGTCAAGATGATTGTATTTTTTTATACTCTGCTTCACCGTAATACTACTTCAAGAGTGAAAAAATCTAGAAATCTATAAAAATAAAATGAATTAACAAACAGTTAGATTTATTATCCAACACAGCTAAAAAGATAAAATGTAAAAAGAGTTTTCATTTGAACATACGATTTTGACGTGACCAACATGATGTTGGCCCCTGGTTGTTTTCAGACCAGAATACTTTCTTGAATCAAAAATATCCATAGTACCAGTGACATGGGCATACCTTACAGGTACTCGAATTTGGCATATACGGTCTAGTCTAGCAGAAGCTCACGACGTTACCAGGGCCCAATCAAGGATTCGGGTGACCTAAGGAGACTGCGACTGCTTACGGCACACGGCGAGCTCAAGATAGAAAGTTTAAAGGGAAAACCCTAACTTGTAACTGACTCGACCTGCTATCCTGAGACCTAGCCTATCTATATAAAGGCTAGGAGGAGCGGCGAGGAGGACAATCACAAACTTAGTTTCTAGACCATCGCCAGATTGCATCTGCGCACCCCTGTAACTTTCGACTCCCTCGATAATTCCAGAAGCAGACAAGCAAGAGTAGAATCCTCTACAAGGCCTGAACCTGGGTAAACCTTGCGTCCCTGTGTGCTTGTTTGTTAGCCGATTGATGCCTCAAGCACTCCCCTCTTCTCCAAAACCCAATTCCATAACAATGGGCATTGATGAGTTTAACCCTCGTCAATTGGCGTTGTCTGTGGGAAACGGGAGTGCTGATGTTGCGGCTTCCTCGGCCCCATCAACTGCGGTCTATAACTCTGCAACAGCGTAGATTCGCCTCCACTTTGGTGCCTTCGACTTCACCGTGCACACGCCGGCCACTCGCCCGGATTTCGAGTCCGTGGGCGATGGGATCGGCCTGGAGATTGGGAGGTTACGCTTCCAAGTTGGTCAGTTGGGCATGCTTCGCCTTCCTGATCAGCCAACGCTCCCCGTGATTGCTCCAGCATCATGGTTTCCACCGCCGATCAGCACCCTAAGTGAGCTCAACGCCCCGACAACAGTCAGGAATACGGATAGCGACAACAGTCGCGAGTCCAATTTGGGTGATCTGGCCACAGAGGATGGAGCCTACGGCTCTGGATCTGAAAGTTGCGGAAGCAACAGCTTCCCCAAACACTACATGTGCGCCGTCATCAACACAGGCGACAACGGCGGAAATCGTGACAACACCACTACTGGAGGCGGTATCTCAGTCGCGAACGGTGGTCCCTCCAACGGAGCACCCACCAACAACTGTCCGGAGAATCATCCGACCCTTACGGCGAATGAACACACCCAGGAGCGCGTGTTGATCAAGCTCAACGATGCTGAATGGGCTCGTTGTCGAGAGGCCTTGCGGGGCAACCCCCTACCACCAAACTCATCACAAGACATGCTGATGGGTTATCACTGGCTGCTTAAGGAAGAATTCAAGCGCCAGCAGCAAGTAATCGCCTAGCTCGAAGCACGCAAAAAGGCGGCAGATGAGTCGAGCCTTCGGTGAGCTCAACTCTCTTCCATGGGAGGATCCTCCTCCAAGGGCAATGACCATGTAGCCGCCAAGCAACGTTCTCAACTGGCTCACCTCACCGATAAGGAGCGAGAAGAGGCCGCGCGAGTCCTCGACTTCTCATCCATGATGGTAGATACGCGGGGCAATGTGCTCCCGAAGACACCGCAGGCAGCGGTGACAGCGGCCGTACCTCCTCAACAACCAGCCACTGGCTGGGGACCCGCGGGCTGCCATGCACCGATCTACGACCGTGGGCCTGGGGCTAGTCGAAGCTTCCCTCATCAAGGATCTAGCGTCAGAGCCAAATAAAAACAAAGCTCTAGCCAAACGCTACTCTTCACCCTCCTCCAGCAACGACAGCCACGACTTGTCGCGGCGACGCCGCTCATGGCGGCACGATTACGACTACGATGCGTGTGATGACATCACGCAGCGCATGGTCGACAAGATGCGCGCAAGGTGTGCCCATTCGACTGACTCGGAAGACGAAGGGATAGAGCTCTATGGCGCCAACTACTTCAGCAGAGCCATTCGATAGAAGCGAATGCCAAAAGGGTTCAAGCTCCCATCGGAGAACCTAAAACTAGACAGCATGCAGGACCTGAAGATCTGGCTGGAGGATCACATCTCCTTCGTCAAGCTCCACGGCGGAACCACGAGCACGGCAATGCAATGCCTCCAGCTGTAGCTGCAAGGCGCCACTCGTGCGTGGCTTAACAACCTCCCACGCGGATCAATTCGCAGCTGGGAAGAGCTAGTCTTCAGCTTCATGCGAAATTTCAAGGGAACTTACAAAAGGCCTGCATCAATTGAAGAATTGAGAGGCTGCTACCAGAAGACTAACGAGTCGCTTCGCTTGTACATCTAGATATGGTCCATCATCAAAAACTCTGCAGAAGACATCTCTGAGGACCGCGCAGTCGATGCGTTCAATGGCGGCGTGCGCCACAGAGAGCTCTGGGAGGAGCTAGGCCGCTCGAAGCCCAAGACAATCGACCACCTGATGGAGATCACGAATAGGTGGGCCGATGGGGAGGACTCAGTAAAAAACCATGTCCACTTCGATGATGACGATGACCTCGGCCGCAGACACGATCACCGATGAAAACGCCAAATGCACGGTTACGAGGACCGCGAGGAGGTTAACATGGTCGCGGCTGGCTATGCCGACAAATGCGACGACAACAACCGCAACACCGAATACCGTAGTGGTGGATACCACGACAGCGGGAAAACCATGCAAGTGTGGAAACACCGCACTCGCGCTGAGGCACATGGAACATCTATCCAGGACAAGCTATCTGAACCATGCAACGTACATTTCTACATCTACAAGCATGATGGCAAGAAAGTCTAGCCACCTTCTAAAGGACTGCCGCGAGTTCCTCAAATTCCACGAAGGTCTGGCCCATATGGATCACGACGCGATAAACCAGGGCTATGGAGCTTCCCCAGTCGCTGTGGCTCATGGAGCACCTCCACCACCACCTGCGGTTGCGCCAGTCTAGAACCATGGAGACGAGCCATACCCCTGACCACTAGGGAACATGGGGATGATCCAAAAGGACGCCCCTCAAATCAAGTGCAAAAATTAATCACATGCCAAGTCAATCTAGCGATGAACTCTCCGCCCTCCATCACTAAGTATCTCAGTGGAAGCGAGTCCTGCATCACCTTCGACAAGCGCGATCATCCGTGCCAAGTACCTCGCCCAGGCCACTGTCCTCTGGTGCTTGAGGCACAAATTGGAGGCTTCGAGATGAGTAGCATCTTCATGGATGGCCGGAGCAGCAGTAACCTTATGTTTGCAAGTACCAATGTGAATTCCTCTATCGTGTCTGAAAGCTTCAAACACAACTTTCTATAGAATCGTCCCAGGGAAGGGCATATACCCCTGGGCAAGATCGGCCTCGACGTCATCTTCGGCACGCCGGTAAACTTTCGATGAGAGTGCATTGAATTCAAAGTTTTCGAATGGACCTCGCAATACCACTGCATCCTCAGACGTGTCACATTCGCGAGGTTTATGATAGTACCACACTACGCCTACCTGCAGATGAAGATGCCGGGCCCAAACGGCATTATCGCAGTCAACGAAAGCTTTGAGAGGTCCGATAGCTGTGGCAGGGAGTTCAACAAAATCTCTCAGTCTTTTGGCATGCAAGAGGAGCTGGCGAAGTTGAAGGAGTCGGCACACAATAGTCTACCACCTCTGAGCAAGCCAAGCTCACTCGACCAATCCTTCGACACGTCGATCCACACCAAGGCGGTCCAGGTCCACCAACGGACCCGACCAAGACGGCCCTCATCACAAACAACTTGAGTCCTGCATAGGAACTCGTGCTCGTCGAATTCCTCTGTGAGCGCTGGGAAATCTTCACCTGGTGTCTAGCGGACATGCCAGGAGTTCCTAGGGAATTCGCCGAGAACTCACTCAACGTGAATCCTGAAGCAAGGCCAGTCAAACAAACAATACGGCGACTATCTGAACCAAGGGAAAAAGCGGTCGGTATGGAAGTCAACAGATTCCTCGACGCTAACTTCATACGCGATATCAAGGAAAGCACCTGGGTAGCAAACCCCGTGCTTGTTCCTAAAAAGACACGAATATCCTGTGGATGTGCGTGGACTTCACCTCCTTGAACAAGCATTGCCCGAAGGACCACTTCCCATTTCCACAGATCGACCAGATAATCGACTCCACTGCGGGATGCGAGCGCCTCGTCAGATTCGAATGAAGGAGGAGGACCAGGAGAAAACGGCGTTCATCATGCCCTTTGGTGTCTTCTTCTACACAACAATGCCTTTCGGGCTGAAAACATAGGGGCCACCTACCAACAATGTATGCAGCCTTGCCTCAAGAGCCAGCTGGTCCGCAACATTCAAGTCTATGTTGACGATATCGTCGTCAAAACAAAGGAGGAAGCCTCTCTACTCGACGATCTCCACGAGACCTTCGATAACCTCGACCGCTACCAGATCAAGCTGAATCCGCACAAATGCGCCTTCGGTGTACCATCTAGGCAATTGCTCGGATACCTCATCTCCGTGAGAGGGATCGAGGCCAACCCAAAGAAAATAAAAGCCATACTGGCTATGGAGAAGCCGAAGAATGTAAAAGGCGTCCAGCAGCTAGCTGGACGAATCGCGGCGTTCAGTCGATTCATTAGTCGGATGGGCGAAAAGGCACTTTCTTTCTACCAACTTAACCGCAAGGCTAACAAATTTGAGTGGACAGACGAAGCACAAGAAGTATTCGAAGACCTCAAGCGTCTACTGTCCACCTCTCCGGTGTTGGTAACACCTCGCGAAAAGGAGCCGCTATTATTATATATCTCTACCACCAACCAGGTGGTTAGCACTGTGCTCGTGGTGGAACGAGCCAAAGAAAATAAAGTCCACGGGGTACAACACCCAGTCTACAACCTCAGTGAGGTGCTCACACCGACAAAGCAGCAGTACCCGCATTATCAGAAGCTGGCGTACGGTGTCTTCATGACAGCCAGGCAACTGTGCCCCTACTTCTAGGAGCATCCAATAATTGTGGTGAACGATGCCCCGCTAGGGCACATCCTCAACAACCTCGTCGCCACCAGGCGAGTCGCGCTTTGGGGGATAGAACTGTCCCCACGAGACATCACCTACGAGAAGCGAGATGCAATCAAGTCGCAAGTTCTCCCAGACTTCCTCGTGTAGTGGATGGAAAACCAGCTCCCCGACAAGCCAAACATATCCTATCTATGGATAATGCACTGTGATGGGTCCAAGCGCAAGGAGGGAGCTAGCGCAAGCGTCATCCTAACGTTGCCGCAAGGTGACAAGATGAGATATGTTCTGCGAATGCAGTTCACCGCCTCCAACATGAAGCTGAATATGAAGCCTTACTCCACGGGATGCGTATGGCAAAAGCCGGTGGCGCAAAGTGACTCGTCATCTACGGTGACTCCAAACTGGTGGTCAACCAAACAATGAACAAGTGCGATGCTCTTAGCGACAACATGATCGCCTAACGCGACCTTTACGACACACTTGAGGGAGACTTCGACGGCTGCGTGCTATGGAACATCGGCCATGAGAGAAATGAGGAAGTAGACACACTCGCCAACATCGGCTCCACTTGTTCCCTAGTGCCACCCGGAGTATTTTTAGAGCCCATCTACGAGCGCTCCATCAAGCCTAAGGCTCTAGAGCATAAAACCAGCACGTCAAAGGACTTGGGGGCTATGCCACCCAACGAGCCAAAGGCACTCGACGACATGGATCCAGATATAGGACTCGAAGGCCCCATGGAGGTCACGATGATCGAGCCATCCTGGACGCAACCATATATCACATACTTGCTCAGCAAAAAGGCTGCCAAATGACCCGACAGATGCGCGTCATATAGCATGACGATCCAAGGCATTCGCCCTTATCAATGGCAAACTAGACAAGCGCAGCATCACAGGAACCCTTCAACGGTGTGTCTCCAACGGGGACGGAAGAGCCATCCTCCTCGACATACACGAAGGCACTTGCGGCCACCATGCTAGCAGTCATGCCCTCGTCGCCAAAGCTTTGTGAGCTAGATTCTACTGGCCAACGGCAATGTGTGATGCTAAGGTCATCGTACAGTGATGCAACGCCTACCAACGATTCGCGGATAAACCGCACGCACCTGGCACAGAACTAAGGCCAATACATGTGGCCTGGCCCTTCGCGCAGTGGAGACTCGACATGGTCGGCAAGTTGCACAAATCTTCACCTGGAGGATATGTCTACCTCCTCATCGCAGTCGACAAATTCACCAAGTGGATTGAGGCCATGCCTATAACAAACCAATCAGGGGCAGCAGCTGTTAAATTCTTCGAGTCCATTATTTTTCGGTTCGGGGTGCCACACAGTATCATCACGGACAATGGGGCGAACTTCACCTCCAAAGAGTTCTAGGATTTCTGCGAAAACCTGGGAATCAACATCATCTATGCCTCGGTGGCACATCCCTAGACCAACGGTCAAGTCGAAAAGGCCAACGGTCTCGTCTGTGGCGGGATCAAGAAAAGTCTTCTCCGGCCACTCGAAAGAGCTACTGGGTGCTGGCCCGAGGAGCTGCAATCGGTACTATAGAGCCTGTGCACAACCAAACAGCGCTATAGGCTACACTCTGTTCATCATGGTACACGGCGCCGAGGTAGTACTACCTGCAGAGGTGCGCTACAAGGCCACACGGGAAGTAGCATACAGCGAGATAGAATAAACCGTCGCACTCGAAGACTCCATCGATCTCCTCGATGAAGCACATGAGATTGTAGCGGAGAGATCCACAATCTACCAGCAGAACCTCCGCAATTACCACAACAGAAGGCTTCGCCCCAGATCCTTCATCGAAGGAGACCTGGTCCTGTGACTGAAGCAGCAAGGGCACCTCAAATTCGAGTCCCCTTGGGAAGGACCTTACGTGATTACTGAAGGAATCCTAGGTGGCGCCTACCGCCTAAGACATAGAAAAGTGGAGTCGCATACTCCAACCCCTGGAACATCACGCAGCTGCGTCGTTTCTACCCCTAGATGTTTTTACTTTGCAAATAAGGCCATTCAGCCAGGATACTTAGACATACATTGTACCTCACGATAATCTGTGAATAAATAAAGCTAAGTGCCCCAAACTTTGTGTCTTACTTACAATTACATTGCTCGGGGGCTATGCCACCCTTTCAACCTCGTTACACGAATAACACAGTATCCCGAGTAGCTGACGCACTATCAATCGAACCCTTGGCAAAATCAACCCAGCTGCAACGCACCTCACAGGTTAACAAGGTGCTGAGATGAATACCCGCTAGGCTAACAAAAAGGAACTGTAGAGTACAAAACACTCGAAAATATACAAGCTAGCAAGCTATTACATATGAACAGGTAACAAGACACCCGATACTCTTATATGAACTTTACAACACATCTGCATTTCATGTGGAGATCTATACTACACTACTGCCGCAAAACGAGAACATTTGTCTGCTCTTCAAAGAAATCAACGATGTCTTCGGCTAGCTGATCAACCGTCCGGTAGTGTGGCACCATGTTCCATGTCATACCTTCTAGGTGGTGGCCCAAAGGCAACAGCTGCGAAATCCATATCTGGCCGACGCAGGCAAACAAGCGCCAACACAGCCTTGACACCCGCGACCATCTGCTGACGCACGCACTCGCAGACTGCGCTGATATCCTAAAACTTCGACAACAATTCTAGCAAGCTAGAAGGCACCACATCCAGGGGAAACATTGCCTGAAAAATATGCTTAAGGCACGACTGCGACTTCTTCAAGTACTGTAGCACCCATGATGCACGATCCTGCAGCATCACCAACGCGACTCCACGATCGTGATCCACCTAGAAATACCCGCTAGCTTCCAGCAGCTCCTGGGTCAGGTCATTCAGTCGAATGGCAACTCAATCCCTCTCATCCTGCGTGTGACGAGCGCTAACAACTACAAGGAGTAGAGCAAAGCATAAGGACAAACAACCGCCACGAATGGCTAGGAAATGATAAAAGGCTAGAGAACTAACACTTAAATTGCTCATTCAACTGAGCCACCTTGCCTTGAAGGTACTTCTCGCGCGCACTGGCCTTTTCAGCCTTCGACTTCCACACGTCCGCGCTACCAAGGATCATGGGCATCTCCCGCTCCAAGTGTTTTATGTGGTCGCGCAATCGAGAAAGTAGCAACATCTCCTCCAACTTTGAACATGGTTGCGCCGCAGGTTCATCGGTGGGAGGCAAGTCGGATGGACCACTCGAAGGACCCTATTATAGGTAGAATAAGAAGCAAATAAGGCCAACTATTTATAAATAAATGCCAGCAGAAGAAACATCAAGGTTTAGCGAGTCTCAAAAGGGGAACCCCACGAGGTACAATCCAACAGGGAAAGCTAAACTATTACAAAAGAAGACTAAGATAGCAGGCTACAACTAGGCGTTAGCACTCGGGGGCTTCTTCGAGTCTGTGGCAGTCTCTGACGCCACACTCTTCTCAACTATAGCCTCTGATGCCATGGCTTTCGCCTTCTTCTGCCGCCTCAACTCAGCCGAATATGTGGCGACTGTTTCAACGAGCCGAGGCCCATATTTACTGTAGCTAGTGGCAAAAGGAGCAAACACTACCTGCTGGCCATCCGCGGTGACCGGCATCGCTGAGGCGACTTGGCTGGGGTTCAGATCCACACCATGAGCCTGCGCCATCGCGAGTCCCATGGTAGCTCCAACTCCCCGATGTGCGTTCTTGAAGTCCATGTGCACGCCTTCAGCAAAGGACTCCATCAAGCCGTCAAGATCCTCGATTAGCTTGGCCTTGGGAAACATCTCCTCTCGAAGATGTCCAAGCATGCCCTTGGCCTTCTCAAGCGATTCCTTGACAGAGACGATGCAGTCTTCGACTGCAGTCACGACGCCGGCCAAGGCATCCGCGTGGGTCAAAGCCTGGGCGTCAAAGTCCACGCTGACAGCATCTGCAGAATATACATATGAGCACAATAACATGTAGGCAAAGTGCATGGAAAATGCAAGTGAGGCAATATCATACCTGAGAGCGCTTTCCCGACAGAGAAGAGTTGTTCTACGAACATCTTCTCCCTCTCAGCGGTAGAAGAACACAAACCTTCCTCACACTTTTTCGACTCTTCAAGAGCCTTGAGTGCCTCGTCACGTTTCTTCTCCGCCGTGGCAAGTCCCTTCTCGAGGGAGGCAACGCGACGAAGAACCTCAATGTTCACCTACAAAGGCAAAACTTGAGCCCACCAACCTCTACACAAGCAGCACGGAGAAAAAGTATGCAACTGACCTTCGAAGGCACGGTGGCGGGTTTCTAGCAAAGCATGCTGTCGACCCAAGGAAATGATCTGCTCGGCGAGGCGAGTAGAATCCTTCACGATCGGCTACAAGAAAAAATAAACAGAGTGAACATTAACACGAAATTCAACTGCCAGCAACATGAGAAAACTCACATGTTCCTCCAGGGACTCCGAACATTCTTTTAGAATCGACGTCCGGGCAACAATTTGATGCTCCCCAGCATGGGGGGAGCTCGAAGAATTGGCACCGGAGTGGGTCGCCACCGGAGAAGAAGGAGATGGTACCGCCACCTCCTTGTCTTTGGAGTCCACGACTCTAGTCTCCTTGACAAAGCGACAGTCATCAGACGATGACGATGCTGTTTGACTACAAGAATACCCAGAACTACTTCAGAAGGACATATTTGGGAGGACAGGATGAACTCGCAAGAATATAAACACATACCCGTCAAACTTATCGAGGTCGAAGGAATTCCCAGACGACTGCTTTAGCAACCTCAACTTCTTCCGCGAAGGAGGAGCCATGGCGCGCACTGGCATGGTAGGGATCGACTCCTCTACTACAGTGGGGGGACCCTCCGGCATCATCGGCGAGGAGGCACCCGAGTCCTCGCCTCGAGAGCGCTTGCGAGTCCCGTGGCCACTGGACTCTGGGGCTTCCTACTCCTCTCCAATAGGGACAGTAGAGCCCGACTCATCCTCCTCATCTGCTTCACGCAGAATTATTCCCTCGGGCTGGGGAGGCAAGTTGGCAACCACTTTCCAGTCCTGAAACCAGAACTAAGCATCAGTATAAAAGACACCTAACAGGCAATCAAAAATCAAGAAAACTTCAAAGAGAAATCCACCTCAGGAGGAGGATTGCTTGCACAGAAGGGAGACACGACTGAGTCACCCGGGAGGTCCTCCTTGGCGGTGTGCTTGGTCAACAGTCGAAACCTCCTGTCAACCTCGCCCGAAGAAATGCCCTCTCACGAGATGCGAGTAACATCCTTAGTGCCAGTCCAGCAGCACATGGGGTGCACCCTAGCCTGCAGTGGCTACACTCGACGGTGCATCCAAGTGCGAATGAGATCTGCACCGCCTATTTCTTTGCCTATGCAGTGTTCCAAGTCGCAAACACGCTGGTATAGAGTCTCTATTTCCTCGGCTTCGCCGGGCATCACGATGTTCTTCCACGACCTCCTCCTCTTGCAGACTACAACTGTGTCAAAGGGCGCGAGTCCGTAGTGCTCTTCATCCTCTGGTCGCAAATGTAGAACCACTTCTCCCTCCATCCTTGGACATATGAGTTGAAGTTGATGGCAAAATAGGTGACATTGGAGTCGACGTGGATACCGCAGCCTCCTATATCATAGACTACAGATCCAGAGCCCGACTGGCGTTTGAGTTTGAAGAGTTCTTTAAAGAGGTCAAAGTGTGGCTCAATTTCGAGCCAGCACTCGCAGAGAGTAATGAAGCAAGCAATGTGGAGGATAGAATTCGGGGTCAGCTAGTGCAGCTGGAGCCCGTAGAAACAAAGCAACCCCCACACAAACTTGTGAAGGGGGGACATACCACGAATGATGAAAGCAAGGAACATCACTCCAAACCCAGCAGGAGGACTGGGGATTACCTCGTCACCGGGGATGCGGCAGTCATCTTCCGCAGCGGGGAGCGTCCCATCCTAACGCTAGGTGAGGAGTTCTGAAGGCTTGATGATGGATGCACGCCATGACCCATTCATGATGCGGGTTCTGGGGCCCTTCTTCTTCCTAGCTCAGGCGGTAGTGCTGGTGCCCGTGGTGGCAGCGCCCTTCTTCTTGGCCACAGTAGTGGCTGCCGCAGATCCAGCGGCGGAAGTCCCTTTCTTCTTTCCCATTTGGCGCTTGCAGTGGGAGCACAGGAAATAGCTTAGGAAAGCGTGAAGTTGGTCTATCGCCACGAGAAGGTGCAAGCAATGGAGCTGCAAGGAGCAGTAATGTAGGCTATGCGCGAGGAAGAAGATGACTTGTGGGGAATTACCGCACAGCGGATCTCTACTTAACCTCATCAAAGATTCCATCCAACAGCCAGGAGAGAACCAACTAGACGTGTGGCACACATCAGTGTCGACGCGTGGTAGAGTAAACCACGAACTGTCGCTCCACTCCCCTCATTATGGGCGAGAATCGAGGAGACACAGTTAAAACAAAGATTACGCATGCCTTGTCAAATCTAAGTCAGAAAACGGGACCCACCTCTTTGTCACATCCCGTCAAAACCACTAACGCGGGCAACTAAGATCACCTCATTGTTAGCACTGACGTCATCAACTCCAGCAGGAGCACTCTATGACTACTCTAGTCCTTACTCGAGTCTTCGACTCAACCAAGCACTCGGGGGCTACTCCTAACAGGAGTGCTGGCCGCGCACCCGAGAAACTTTGTCAGACATCCATGCATTATGAGAACATATTTTCTCGCAAAAACCCTTCACTCGAATCGACGATTCGACTATGGACTCTGGGTTACTCCCATAGGGAGCACTGAAAGCACATTCGATTGAAACAAGCAAAAGACGACAGCAGTCGCAAAATACTTATAGTCCCCACTTGAGTCTATGACTCGAATAGGCGCTCGGGGGCTACTCCCATAGGGAGCGCTGCTTGTGCACCCTATGATTTTTTTCTTACATATAACTACGTGTTGACTACATCCACACTCGAAAGCCTCGGCGACTCCACCTCATATTTTCCCTACAAAGAGACTGCGTCTCTTGGGCCACTCGAATCATCTCCGCGATGACAAAATTTGGATGCCACGTCTACGACATGAAGATAAAACCCGAATAAGGCCTGGCAACACACCTGCTGCGCTCTACCAGACATAATCCGTGCCTGCATGCACGATAAAATAAGCCTTGACAGACACGTCGGGTCCTAACATTCATACACTAGGATTCGACTCTATAAGATCTCCGTGGACTGAGTCGAATTACGCCAGCACTTTTCCGAATTCGTGTCCGAGGACTCGACTTTGAGTAGATTACGTTGTTTTACCCTAAGGCAGTTAAATGATCCCGATACATCGGATAAATCAGGCACATATATCAACAATCCCTATAATACTAATCAGATCACTCGAAAGCATGCTCGGCTGTGCACTCGAAAGACTTCAGAAGTCTCCATTTGAATCTGCGATTCAACCGGACACCCGGGGGCTACTAACATGGGTATACCTTATAGGTACTCGAGTTTGGCATATACGGTCTAGTCTAGCAGAAGCCCACGATGTTACCAGGGTCCAATCAAGGATTCTGGTGACCTAAGGAGACTCCGACTGCTTGCGGCACACAGCGAGCTCAAGATAGAAAGTTTAAAGGGAAAACCCTATCTTGTAACCGACTCGACCTGCTGTCCCGAGACCTAGCCTATCTATATAAAATCTAGGAGGGGGCGGTAAGGAGGACAATCACAACCCTAGTTTCCACACCATCGCCAGATTGCATCTGCGCACCCCTGTAACTTTCAACTCCCTCGATAATTCCAAGAGCAGACAAGCACGAGTAGGGTCCTCTATGAGGCCTGAACCTGGCTAAACCTTGCGTCCATGTGTACTTGTTTGACTCCAGCGCTCCCCTCTTCTCCAAAATCCAAGTCCATGACAATGGGCATTGATGAGTTTAACCCTCATCAACCAGTATACTCGTTAATCGTATACATAGAGTGGTGATTTTCCTAGAAGTGAGGGATCATGATCTGTGTAAAAAAATAGAAACAGAAAATAAATGGGCTAGAAGTTCAGATACACAACTTAAGAAGTTAACTATACATAAAACATGTTGAAGTTTAGATAAGAAAAGGATGCAAAAGCAAATAGAAAAAAGAGATAGAGGAATACCAAATTTGCCTTGAGCAAATTTTCACTTTTCCTAATGTAGCGATGAACCATTTTGGCGGCACTTTTCACATTGAATATACCCTTTGGTAACTCATTATCGAGGCTGCCCAATTTCTTGAAAGGTTCATACTCAAGAAGGTAATATCATGAGAGAAGCAAAACACCAAAGTAAACAAAAAATAGCATAAAAATAAATAATAAAACTGTGTACACAAGAGAAATATAAATAAATAAATAAATAAAGATGATGAGATAAAAGGTTCAAAATGTACATGTATGGTGTAGGGTCCAAGAAGAACATGTTCGCCAGAATTCAAAAAATGTTTCATGCTAGGATCATCCTTCTCGTAAGAGAAAATATAATACATGATCTCTGACTCCATCATTTCACAACATCTAAAAAGTTTGAACATATATATGCCATCAATTTCAATAGGAGCATCATCAACATTCGTAAACATGACGAGTTTTACACTGCATAAAAAAATAAAAAAATATAAAGGAAAAATAATGAACAAGATGAAAAAGAAAAATACAAACAAGTATAATATTGTGGAGATGCAAAAATAAAAAGAATGGTAGAGTTAACTCACTGCCCGTGCTCGCTGATGTATTCTTTGCTCAATATTTCCTCCTTAAATTTCCTAGCCTTTTCAATATGTGGACAAATATAAGGAACCAATTTCGGAACATCCAACCTGAGCTTTTTGGTGACTTTAGAAGGCCTCTTATTCGATAAAACAAGTTTTGTAATGGGTGGATGTCATGGAGGTTGAGTTACAAAGTCAGAATCGTTGTTGCCAGGATAGGCATGTACATCATCTTGAATACGTGTGCCAATAAGCTTCCTGGACAACTGAGTAACAAAATCATCATCGTCATCATCTTCAATCAACAAAATACCTGGCTTCGCAGAAGGACTAACTGAACCTGTCTTCTTGGTATTTGATTTCTTTACAGATGGATTAATTTTTTCAGTGTTCTTGTTGGTCTGGCTAACAAGATCATTAAATTATTCTGCAGGGATCTGTTTAACCTCTAGAGTTTCATACGGAGTCTTGAAAAGAGAAAAGTTATCCTCTTGAATGTCAAGAATTGGACCTGCGGCGCACAAAAGTACAGGAAAAGAAGGTTGGACAAATGAAAGAATGGAAAAATGGGGGGAGGAGGAGGAGTTCACTCCTACAATAACCAAATGGTTTATATGTTTATGAACAAAGATTGGTTACAAGAGGAAAACGAATTAAAAAGTCATGAAAGAAAATAAGTGAAGTTTATTGTGATCTGTTTAGGGGATCTGTTGTTGGAGTGTTAAGAAGTCATGTACTAAAAAAGAAAAAGGAAAACAAATAATTATAAATAAAAATAAACATATTTAAAAAAATGGAAGAATGTAAATGCAAAAAAATAAAGCAAATGTGATGGTGGAGGGAGTTCAATCCTCAAAGCTGTAAAAAACCATATGGGAAGTTTAGTATGTTGTATTGGTTATGTGAAGACATTTCAATATAATGTATAGTAGTTTTGTTGAAGGGAGTTCACTATTGCATTAGCCAGGAGTTCACTCATGTATCAAACACAGAACCACAACCTGTAACGAAAAAACAAAAATGTTTGCAGGAAATTCACTACAATGTGTTCAGCGCGTCCACTATTGGTTGGTCCGAAGTTATGTTCTTACTAGAGAGAAAAAACTAATCATGCATAAAAACTAGAAAAATATTGATCAAAAACCAATAAAAAGCATGTCTGCTTCAACACCTAAGACTTCTCTTAGGTTGATATTGAAATCTCCCACTGTAAGACAACTATATAGTGTGGTCATCCTTATATTCAGCATGTATTGTTGCGAGAATATGAGCAAACTATTACCATCGTATTTTAGCAAAATTTGGAGCATAAAAAAGCCGTAGTCATGCCTACAAAAATGGTAGAAAAGATGAAGAAACACAAAGGTCAAGTAAGGAAACAAGTGGACAAATATTTAAAAATTAACCAATATGACAGGAATTAAAAAGTACTTACGTATTCAACTGTCTTGGGACTCTAACATAGTGAAACTCCCAAGAATCAATGGATCTTGGTTGGAATGATCTTCCTTTTGAGTTCATAGATTCCCTCC
Source organism: Avena insularis (assembly GCA_023614405.1). Lineage (NCBI taxonomy): Eukaryota > Viridiplantae > Streptophyta > Magnoliopsida > Poales > Poaceae > Avena > Avena insularis. Next base: position 407,739,089 of record CM042696.1, read on the forward strand.
ATAGTTTCTTGATATTAGATGTAATTATATGCAGAACCCTTTTACCATCTAGATCGAGGGGTCCACGTAAAGATTCAAATAGCTCAAATTGCTTCTCCATGATATTCATAGCAACAACGCAGAAATGACCAGGAACATCAGGCCCAGGGGATCAGGAGGATCAAAGGTAGGAAAAAGAATCTGCATTTAAATTAACTGCATATTAAGAAAAATTACAGAAGCAAAGAAGTAAAAATATACTCAGTAAAACAAATACTTGTGTTTACCACTTTTTTCATGTCAAGTCGTTCTTCCGAATCAAGGCTGAAAAGCTCTCTGGCATGTCTAGAGACTAGATTTCCTTCAAATATATGCCTTTGTTTAGAAAAATAAAATAAAAATAATATGTGGGAAAAGGAAAATACAAAGAGAGTTCACAATTCCAAGCAAAACAGAGCACAGAAAGTTCACACAAGATTTGTAGGAACTTACACTACAAATATACAGAACAACCAACTTGTTCGAGTTCTTATACTTTTGACCAAGCAAATAAGTTCCAACTGACACAGTCAAAGAGGAAAGAAATTCGGTAGGCGTAAATGCATTACCAATTTGACCATTAGTACACTCACATTCACTGTTGCTAAAATAGAACAACACATATGAGAAAAAAGAAAGAAACATGTGAAGTATGATAAATCTTAGAGAGAAAAAGTTTTACTGAGGAAAATAAAATAAATAAATAACCTTTTATTTGGATCCCTCCTCATATTGCACAATTGGTAGTAAACTTCTTTTATTTTCTAGAAGGCTAGGAGAGCGGATGCACGAGGAGTTAAGCAGACATATTGGACACTATTAAAAAAACAAAATAGGAGTCTACATAAGAAACAACAGAAGTTCACTAAACCAAAATATGGAAAAAGGAAAAATGGAATTCCTGGAGATATCTCAGAACTTGAAATACAGGTGCAAAAAGGGAAGTTCACTTTACAACATCACTTCACATCTCAGATAACAAAAGTTAACTGAAAAGGATAGCATTAATATTTGAGTTAAAAAGGTTTATTTACATGAGCTGGCCAAGAACCAAGAACAAAAACAAAAGCATATGTGGACAAAGCACCAACACCAACCCCACTTCCCAAACAACCAAACTCGACAGCATATGGACGGAAAATGAAAAAAAAAATATCAGATAGTTGGAGGGTGCACAAGACTGAGAGAAATTCTAATCACAGATCCTTGCCTATTTTCTTCAGGTGTTGACTCCGGCCATGTGAACACTTCGTTGGAAGAGTGAGTACAACCCATGTCCATTGAGACCTCTTGGCTGGGCAGTTCATTGCTCTTTTCATCAGAGATGCCGCCAATAGCAGCAGCATGGGTGTCATCTTGGGTCTCGCTATCCTGAACTACCTGCTCAAACATATCCTTCTGCACATCATCAACTATTTCAGAATTACAACCACCTAGGGCTTCGATAGAAACAATTCCAGCTGCTCCATCTGCAACAAGTTCCTCTACATTAGAATCAGAGATGGCGCCAGCAGCAACAGTAGGTATGTCAGCGTGGGTTTCGCTGTTCTGCACTAGATGGTCAAAAAAATCTTCTTGCAGATGAACAACTGGTTCAGAATTAGCACCACCTATGACATCAATAACTCTAGTTGCTCTGTCTAAAACAGCTTCCTTTGGAATAGAATAAGAGATGCCGCCAGCAGCAGCAGCAGGGATGTCAGCATGGGTTTTGCTGTGATGAACTAAAACATTAGAAACAATTTTCTGGACATCAGCAGCTCCACCATCTGCAACAGGATTGTAACACCCTCAAAATTGGCCCTATGTAAGTTTCAGCGATTTCCGCCAAACCCACATAGAAACGATTCAAAAATGCCCACCAGGCACTTGTGTGCGGGTGGAAAATGAAGTAATTGTCATGGTGGTGGCACAACGGATGCCATGGGTAGGCTAAAGATGGGGCCAAAGTGCGCTAGAGGTATCCAGGGAGGGATGGTGTTGTGATTCCACACACAGAAGCTTTTATTCTCTCTATCAATGGTGGATTACAAGTGCTCCTTGAGCTGTTCGTGGGGGGAGGAAGAAGACCCTCTCTACTGCCCACCCCTTTCTCTCTAGGGTTTTCCCTTAGTAAAAGAGGCTGACCTCCTCTATGGAGATCCTGGCTCTCCTTATATAGGGGAGTCCAAGTTACAAGTTAGGGCATACGTGGAAGGCATATTCTCCGAATATGCTTCTCCCAAAATAGCAAAGCGGTGCTCCTCTTTTTCCTTCCATAAGCCGCTCTGAACTCATGGCGTAAGCCTCTCTGAGCCCCTCTACGGTGCGTGTCACCCGACATAGGCTACATCACCCGACATAGGCAACGTCACCTTTGTCAGCAAGTACCCACTAGTCCTCCTCTCTATCCTCTGCGCTCATGCTACATTAGAGAGAGAAAACCTTTGACCACGGAGATTCCTTCCTTCCCTTGTAAATCAAGTAGTAACTCGGCTAACGCCTGGCTAACTCGGCTCTAGGGTACGTGCATACAAGTAATATAGATGATGGCGACATACATTCTATGTCGGCCGAGATTACGTTGGGTGAACATCATCCGGGGCAGGTTAGCCGTGACTCAGCTTTCCTTGAGGTAACTCGGCCAGCACTTGCTTTCACCTTGCCATACCTCGGCAAACACTACCATTATACCCCGGCTTTACCCTACCTAGTGTTATCCCCCCAACATTAGTCCTCGAAGCTAGTGCGGTCTTAGCAACTTCAGCTGATAAGGCCACAGCAGGTTCACCCTACCAAACTCTTTTTCTCTCGTCGAGTTACTCTTACCTCGGCTAACTTCCTTCAGTGACTTGATGTCACATCTGATTCCCTTGGCTTGTTCCGCGTTATACCTCATTGGACGGGTTATTCTCTTGTATCCGGGTTACCCATTAAGATTCCTTCCTTCTCGTGTATGCTTTCCCACATCCTATGTGGAGGGTAATCATTATTTTGCCTCATTTTAAGGGCATGCGCTAGTTACTGTGCATGTTGTCAGGGATAACCGCACCAACGTCACATCATGGGTGTTTCTCTGATAACCGCAATCCCACATCTTGTCATGCGATGCGTGATGGCCCAAATATATCGAGCTCGTTGGGCAACCCCAAGAGGAAGGTATGATGAGCATAGCAGCAAGTTTTCCCTCAGTATGAAACCAAGGTTATCAATCCAGTAGGAGCAAGGAAACACCCCAAAGGTGTAGCTAGCTGAACGTTGGCAGCGCACTACCGGTGCCAGCAGCAATGTGGAGACCTGCACAACACAACCACAGAACTTTGCCCCCAACTTACGATGAGGTTGTCAATCTCACCGGTTTTGCTGAAAACAAAGGATTAAACGTATCGAATGGAAGGAAGTAATAGTTTGCAGAAAGTAAACACAAAGTAGTAAACAGTTTGTAGATTGATTGTAAAAGAAAGGTCCGGGTCCATAGTTCACTAGAGGTGGCTTTCCTTAAGATAGATAACATGTTGGGTGAACAAATTACAGCGGGGCAATTGACAAACATCGAGAAAGCATACAAGCATATACTAATCATCTTGACTCCTTTGAGACTTGATTGGGCATTACAACATTATACGTAGACCGCCAACCAACTGCATTTATGACTAATAATCCACCTTCAGGTTATCATCCGAACCCCCTCCAGTATTAAGTTGCAAGCAACAGATTATTGCTTTACGAATTGCGTGTAAAGTAAACAATACGATTGTTCTATGAACAAAGGATTGTTGTTTTCTCCCTAGTAGCAACAGCACATCTAGTACCTTAGATATTTCATCACTTCCCAGTTACCAGAGGCATGAACCCACTATCGAGCATAAATACTAACTCTTGGAGTTGCTAGCATCTACTTGGCCAAGATAGCTACTAACAACGGAAAGCATGCAAGATCACAAATAACAAAGACATGATAGAATCAATAATCAATATGAAATAGCATCTCAATATCCATCGGATCCCCGCAACACAACATGTATGGATTACAAATAGATGATCTTGATCATGAATAGAGCTCACAAGATCTAAACATGAAAGCACAAAGGAGGAGAACTAGACATCTAGCTACTACATGGACCCGTAGTCCAGAGATGAACTACTCACGCATCACACCGGAGGCTTGCATGATGATGAAGAAGGCCTCCAGGGTGAATTCCCCTCTCCGGCAGGGTGCCGGGAAGAGCTTCAGATCCCTCCCAATCTAGGGATGGAGATGACGGTGGATATAGACTCTTTCGTGGATTTTTGATCGAGTACTTAGGGTTTCCGTATCAAAGGAAATATATAGGCGTAAGGAGAGGCCGGGGGTGCTGGGGTCGGCCAGACCACCCCGTGGCGCGGGTCAGGCCTGAACGGGCGGCCATGTGGTGTGGCCAGGCCCCAGCCCTTCTCCGTCTCGTATTATGGCTCCAGATGTCTTCCGGTAAAATAGCATCTTTGGCTTTTGTCCCGACCAATTCCGAGAATATTCATTTTCTGACTTCCTAGAACCAAAAACAGTAGAAAACAGGCAGCTGGCACTTTGGCTCTTGTTAATAGGTTAGTCCAAGAAATCATATGAAAAGTACTCCAAAGTTGGAACAAAACACAAGAAAGTGGATAAAACCAAGCATGGAACATCAAAAATTATAGATACATTTGCAATGTATCAACATCCCCAATCTTAACTCCTGCTCATCCTCGAGTAGGTAAGCGATAAAAAGAAAGAATAATTTTTGAGGTGACATGCACCATCAAAGACTTGATCAAAGTAATTGTAAAACATTCAAAGCTGGGATCATAGTACTTCAATCATAACATGAAAGACAAGGTTCTAGCAAAAAGGCAAAGAAACTATGTTGCAACATGAAAAGGCACAAACAAAAGATTCATGAATAACAATGCTTTGCAAGACGTTTGTTTGTTTCACATAAAGAAAACATAGCATAGTAGCATTCAGCTTGTCCCTCATAGAGTAGCAAACATAAATGCATAGGACACCTTCAAAGTTCATAAGAGTGACTAGATACAAATAGTTTAAAACAAGCAATATCAAAGCTATGCATCAATCAACAAGTCTTGGGACAATGCACATAGAACTAAGAATGGCCACTATGCTCTCAAAGTAGGTGCATAAAGATAGAAGGTGGAGACTCAATATATAAGTGGAAGAAAGGCCTTCATAGAAGGAAGCAGGGATTCAAGTCTCATAAAGAGCTTCCAAAAATTATGGTACTTATAGCTTTCAGATCTCATTACCCCTATCATAAGCATCTTGAAGTGAGTAAGGTTAAAGTGAACAAACTATGGTGTACATGCTTGACGAAGTATAAGTTAGAAATCTCATGTCCCTTGAATATGAGGGCCGCTCCTCATGCTACTCAAGTTTAGTCACCGGTAAGTTCTTGTCATCAGAAGTACATGTGTATCATAGAGAACCGCCAACGGGGTACCCCCTGCCCGATGATACGAAAGAATCCCCATATCAAAATGACAAGGCAAGCAGACAACGAGCATCTCAGCAATCTTCTCTTTTACCATGGGAATATGGTGCTTTTTTCTCTCTTTCCTGTTTTCATAATCTCTTTTTTTCTCTTTTTTCTCAATATAGGACTCTTTTTTTATAAGAAGAATGCTTCATAGACAGCTCATTATGGTTACGCTGCAGGTTTCCACCATGTCAGCATGGATTAGACCAGCGCCAGTGCTTTCTCCAACACATATACATAACTCCATGGACTTACAAGCTCCCCTTTCATTTCACACCGATGACATCCATAGACAAAAGAGCATGATATCAACTAGGTACAAAGTACCCGTGCAATGTTGAAAGCGTTCCCCATGACAGTATGGTTCTGCTAATCCTCAACAAATAAGTGCAAGCATATACAACATAGACGACACAATGGTTCAAGTTTATTATTGGCAAGAAAAGTAAAGTGTGCCATCAAGTTCGTGAGAGCTTTAATCACTAGTTTTCTCATAACAAGTTTAATTTGGAAGGTAAACAAAAGCATGAATATACTTGGAATAGCATATGCTAATAGGTAGGTATGGTGGACTCTTTGGAATAACTTGGTTTAGGGAGTTGGATGCATGACTAGAACTCATACTTGGTTACGGAGGCTAGCAAAAGACTGGGTGCGACAAACTAAGAGAGCAATAATGGCCATAATCATGTAGAGCGACAAAACATCATTGATCAAAGCATAAAGTGATACTATAAGTTGAAAACTAAAGGATCATAAAGGCTCATGGTGACTTTGGATAGTCATAACATGGTGTGAGCATGCGCCAAGTCAACCCAAATAAAGCATCAAAGGAGAATACCTCTATACTATGCTTTAATATGCTAAAACAGCGCATGATTCATCCAAGGAACATTAAGCAATCTCAATTGTTTATAACAAGTCATGCTACAGCAAAGAATACTAAGCATAAAGCCAAAACAATATCAAGCATGGCATGACAAAGCATAGGCCACAGTCAAAAACAAGCTCTCTTTAACACTTAAGCATGAACTTTCCTACTCTTTTCCAAACTAAACCAAATTATTTGAAAACCATTGTATGAAAAGAGGGGGTCCAACCAATTTATTCAGAAAACTAAGCAAACCAAGCAAACGAAAAACCAAAACAAAAATGAAAAAGAAGACGCTCCAAGAACAACACAGCTGTGCATGAAACAATAAAAATGAAGCGTTTAGAAGAAACCTGGGATTTTTATTGATGAAGAAGGGGATGCCTTGGGCATCCCCAAGCTTTGATGCTTGTACTTCTTGGATATCTCTTGGGGTGACACGTGGCATCCCCAAGCTTGATATTTAGTCCATCCTTCAACTCATTACTCATTCCTTCCATACACCTGAAATTTTTTCTTCATACAAAACTTCACACAATCTTTATTAGCAACATTAGTGCACTCAAGATAATAGGTCTTTAAGGTTCAGTTATAACACCAAGAAAACTTCCATTATACTGTAGAACTTCCCTCAAAAAGCTCAATTCCCCAAAAGAACTCAAAAAGGAACCAACAAGAAGCAAATGCGAAAAATGGCAGAGATCTGTCAAAACAGACCAGCAGGTAAATACGAATTTTTTCGGAGACCTTCTGTTGCTCAAATAAAAAAGTGTTGAACTAACAAAAGTTAGATAACAACCTGGGTCATAAGCACAAAAATTCACGCCTCAAAAGGACGTTCAGAGATTTTACACGAATATTTACGGTGAAGCATAGAAATCTGTTTCGGGACAGCAACTTTCCCAATCATTACTTCTCTCTCATTAGAGGTTACCCTTGGCACAAAAAGCAAATAAAAAGGATAAGGAGTGGTTATTACTGAAGTAATAACTTCCAAGACTCAACTAAAACTTTTGGGTTATCTCCCAATAAGTACTTTTTTTAACGCCTTTAAGTTAGGCATAAGAAGCAAGAAAAAAATCAAGTGTTCTCAAATGAAGAAGCATTAAGATCAATACCAGAAATATCTTCAACAAGGCAAGGTATATCATACAAATAAGTTTTAGAGGATCCCCTCTCAATGCTCTTAGGTTCACTATTTTCATCAAAAGGGTTTTCAGGAACAATCCAATCAAGATTCTTTTCTATGGCTTCATGTTTTGCTACCAGTTTAAAGGGTATTGGTACCTTAGTTTCCTCCCCATTAGGTTCAGTTTTGTTCATATTTTCTCGTGTACCAACAACATCTACACATGAGCCTAGCATATTGAAACGTTCGAAGACTTTTCTAGCTTCCTTGGCAACATCATATAATTCCTTAAGCAAGGTTTCAAGAATAAAATCCCTCTTTTCACGGTCCTCAATTTCCTTAAGTTTAAGAAAGATTACTTGCATTAAGGGGTTAAGGTTAACAAACCTAGCTTCCAACATGTGAACTAAAGAAGCTGCAGCAATCTCATAGTTTGGAGCAAGTTCTGCAAGGGATCTATCCTCAATATCCTCATGTTTACTAACATGATTAAAGAATTCTTCAATATTATCTTTTCCAATTATTGAACCACTACCTATTGAAAGGTCCTTCAGGGTGAATTTAGGGATTAACATGGTGAGCTAAGGAAGAGGTAACAACTAAAGGAGAGTTAATTTTTTGTGTTTTAAATAAGAAAGCAAACTAGTAAAACTATTTTTTTGTGTTTTTGATAAAGAAACAAGCAAACAAAGCAAAACAAAAATAACAAAGTAAAGAGATTGGTTATGAGGGACTCCCCTTGTGAAGATGTCCTTGAATCCCCGGCAATGGTACCAGAAAAAGTTTGCTGGCACGTGGTTGACGTGGGAGCTTCTTCTTGTTCTTCAGTCCCCGGCAACGGCGCCAGAAAAAGTTGTTGATGGCCCAAATATATCGAGCTCATTGGGGAACCCCAAGAGGAAGGTATGATGAGCACAGCAGCAAGTTTTCCCTCAGTATGAAACCAAGGTTATCAATCCAGTAGGAGCAAGGAAACACCCCACGTTGTAACGCTACCGGTGCCAAGAAAGCAATGTGGAGACCTGCACAACACAACCACAGAACTTTGCCCCCAACTTACAATGAGGTTGTCAATCTCACCGGTTTTGCTGAAAACAAAGGATTAAACGTATCGAATGGAAGGAAGTAATAGTTTGCAGAAAGTTAACGCAAAGTAGTAAACAGTTTGTAGATTGATTGTAAAAGAAAGGTCCGGGTCCATAGTTCACTAGAGGTGGCTTTCCTTAAGATAGATAACATGCTGGGTGAACAAATTACAGCGGGGCAATTGACAAACATCGAGAAAGCATACAAGCATATACTAATCATCTTGACTCCTTTGAGACTTGATTGGGCATTACAACATTATACGTAGACCACCAACCAACTACATTTATGACTAATAATCCACCTTCAGGTTATCATCCGAACCCCCTCCAGTATTAAGTTGCAAGCAACAGATTATTGCTTTACGAATTGCGTGTAAAGTAAACAATACGATTGTTCTATGAACAAAGGATTGTTGTTTTCTCCCTAGTAGCAACAGCACATCTAGTACCTTAGAGATTTCTGTCACTTCCCCAGATTACCAGAGGCATGAACCCACTATCGAGCATAAATACTAACTCTTGGAGTTTCTAGCATCTACTTGGACAAGATAGCTACTAACAACGGAAAGCATGCAAGATCACAAATAACAAAGACATGATAGAATCAATAATTAATCTGAAATAGCATCTCAATATCCATCGGATCCCCGCAAACACAACATGTATGGATTACAAATAGATGATCTTGATCATGAACGGAGCTCACAAGATCTAAACATGAAAGCACAAAGGAGGAGAACCAGCCATCTAGCTACTACATGGACCCGTAGTCTAGAGATGAACTACTCACGCATCACACCAGAGGCTTGCATGATGATGAAGAAGGCCTCTAGGGTGAATTCCCCTCTCCGGCAGGGTGCCGGGAAGAGCTTCAGATCCCTCCCGATCTAGGGATGGAGATGACAGCGGCTACAAACTCTTTCGTGGATTTTGATCGGGTACTTAGGGTTTCCGTATCAGAGCAATATATAGGTGGAAGGAGAGGCCGAGGGGGTGCTGGGGTCGGCCAGACCACCCCCTGGCATGGGCTAGGCCTGGCCGCGTGGCCAGGTGGTGTGGCCAGGCCCCAGCCCTTCTCCGTCTCGTATTCTGGCTCCAGATGTCTTCCGGTAAAATAGCAACTTTGGCTTTTGTCCCGTGCAATTCCGAGAATATTCATTTTCTGACTTCCTATAACCAAAAACAGCAGAAAACAGGCGGTTGTCACTATGGCTCTTGTTAATATGTTAGTCCAAGAAATCATATGAAAAGTACTCCAAAGTGTGGACAAAACACAAGAAAGTAGGTAAAACCAAGCATGGAACATCAAAAATTATAGATACATTTGCAATGTATCAATCCGGTGCGCGGTGTGGCCCTTGTGGCTTGTTGTTAATTGGTTGGCTTGGGGAAATACACGGCCACAACGTGCGGCCCTCTGTGCATGGCGATCCCACTACCCCCACTAGGGGCGTGGTTAAATAGTGAAGTGGGGAAGTACTTTGCCATTTTCCCTGTTCTTCTTCCTTGCTGTTGCGCCGCTGCCGCCGCCACTGCCGCTGCCTCCGCTTAGCGCTAGCGCCGCCGTTGCTACGCCATCGTTCTCATTTGCTGCTCCGCCGCTCATAGCTGTCATGGGGTCACGCTAGTCCAAACCTTTCTCCCCTGCCATAGATTGGTTTTGTGAAGGAGAAGATTTGGAGATGGCCGAAGAAGTCGCCGTCATCGAAGAGCACGAGGAGAGCGACACCTCCCACGAGTGCGGTGCCTAGGCCAGTACCTAGGTCTGCCAGGACAATATCGATAGGTTGACCCGGTCCTGCTCCATCCCCATCGGGGTCAGTTGCCGCCTTCCCGGCGAAGAGCTTGCCCCTGTTCTTGAACCAGGTGAGTTCGTGGTCTTTTTGTCGCATTTGTAGCGCGGTTTCACTCTTCCTGTCTCAGATTTCCTCCATGAATTCCTCACTGCTTTCCGTCTTTAACCCCACCATCTTCCAGCTAACGCCATCACCTCTCTATATGCTTTTGCCTCTAGGGTTGAGGGATACCTCAGCCTATGGCCCTCCATAGCCATTTGGTTTAAATTCTTCAGCTTTAGAGCCAATTGTATCCCGGACAAGGATACTCCCCCTACCAACAAACTACTGACCCAATGCGAGGCGACTTCCACCTCACCTCGGAAGGGCTCCAAGTTTCCCCGAGTCACCGGCCTGGAGTCCTGCAAGGGATGGGCCAAGTCGTTCTTCTACGTGAAGAATGATACCTCTGAGGACAAGATTCGGCTGCCCCCTTTTTCTATCGGTGTCCCTAACAGAACTCAGTGGAGTCGAATCCCCAATAGACTAAAGGCAAACACTTTGGTAAAGTTGGTGGAGAAGCGCATTAAGGAGCTGAATCTGTTGGGCTTGACCGGTGAGTACATAATGATCACTTTCATTCGTAGCTGAATCTCCCTGCTGCAGCAGCGCACCCACAAGCTTTGCCACATGAGCGGGCATCTCGACCCCAACCAAACTTCAACATTCGAGCTCTCTGATGCTCAGATTTTCCACCGGGTCAAGGCTATTTTCAAGATTACCCCGGATTTTACTGAAGATTGGGAGTGGGATTTTGAGCATTATAGCCGAGATAAGCTTCCTCCCAAGGTACATATCTTATGCGAGCCTCTTTCTGAGTTACGTCTATGTCGGTCAGTTTCAGTTATATGATCATTTTGTCTTGTTCTTTCATATGTTTCTTCAGCAAATCGTCGAGGATGGCTCAAACCCCTACCTTAAGTGGGGAAAGGACTATGATACCTCGGATACGGTAGAGCTGGATTCCAAGGACTTCTTAGCTATTCTAGATCCTGCCTGCGGCCGACCTTCTGGTAAGGCTTCTATTTTACTGGATTGGCTGGATGATGATGAAGACCCTGATATTGAGATCTTGGAGGTATATGACCATGTGCCTATCTCATATGCTTTCCTGGTTGATCCCCCTCTAGCTAACCCGGCTGGTCAGGTCAACACCGATCCTCCCCTTGCCGTGGGTGAGCTAGCGCCTGTCCCGGCAAAGAAACGAGCGGCTACTTCGGCTCCTTCTTCTGAGTGACCCCGGACTGGGAAAATACAGAAGAAATCTGGCGATAAGGCCGCCAACAAGCCTCCGGCTAAGGCCATAGTCTAGAGAGCCCTGAAGCCCAAGGAGCCACCTACTACATCTGAGTAAGCTTTTCTTCCCTTCCTTTGTACTTCAAGTAGCTTCTCTCCCTTTACACATATTTCTTGTTTCCCTCTTTCTGTTCTAACTTGTTTTTGTTTTATGTCTTATTCGGCAGGGCCCCCAAGGACATCTCCCAGAGTGGCTCAAGCATAGCCTCACACATCCGAGGTGATCCTCCTTCTCCTCGCCGTGATGAGGCTCCGAGCCCCAGCCAGGAAGATTCTGCGGCTGCACCGAATCTTAGCCCACCTTGGCAAGAGGAAGGCAACGTCGGCGCAGAGGGAGGTGGTACCCTCGGGGATGTGTCTATGCCGGATCAGCCCAGTTCCTCTTCAACTCAGCAACAAGATGATGGTGGCGCTAGCAACATCAGCACTAAGAAAGCTCATGTTGAGGTGCGGGTGACCCCGGCACCGACACAAGTTAAACCCGAACCAGCTCCATCTCTAGCTCCAAGTTCTTCTGCGCAAGCAGATCCTGCCTCATTCGGGTCTACCAAGACTCGGCGAGATGACCAAACTCAGCCCAGGCCAAAGGCCAAACCCTCCGTGCCAACTTCTTTGGCTGAAGACGTATTTCGGCAAAATCCTCAAAAAAAACCTCATGCGGCCGGAGATACACATGTGGCTGCTCCGCAACAATCCAAGCCAAGCAACAAGGCCAAGAAACTTGCTGAGGCTACCAAGGGCTAGAAAGCTTCCGACTCTACCAAGGTCATGCCCAAGGGATCAACGGCTGGGTCCGGGCAGCACACCCTTGCATCCATGATGCAGCAAGGTAGTGCTGCTTCCGGCTCTACCACCGACAAACAGCTCACTCTACACACCAGCCCGACCGCAGCTCAATCTGCCCGGAAAGCTGCTCACGCCAAAGGCTTGGTCGTGGCCCAGACTCTTAGCAGGGAGAGCTATGGCTCACTCTCCGAATATGCGTATAATTGGAACAATGCTGAATATGTCGATGTCAATTCCGACAATTTGTCGAAGTTCGGTCCTGCCGAGATTGGCACGTAGATGAATATAGCCGCCAAATCCATTGGCCTTTCCAGCAAGATGATGGAGGTAAATATTTTCGCCATGCCCTTACATATGCACAAGTAGCTGTAGATATATCCTCTAGTCCCCGAGCCTCCAGTGGGGTAATGTGTTACTCGACCGGATGCTCAAATCGGAAGTATTTTACTTGTGCTAAATTCCTTAGTAGTTTCAAGCTTTTAATCATTTATAGCTAGGTTAGGTTCCACTTGGCTCGGATCTAGCTAGCTTCAAATATCCACTGACCTAGAGACAGGTTAAGTTCTACTTGACTCGGATCTTGAATAACTTCAAATATCCACTAAACTAGAGCCGGGTTAGGTTCCAGTTAACTCGGATCTTGATTAACTTCAAATATCCACTCACCTAGAGCCGGGTTAAGTTCCACTTGACTCGAATCTTGATTAACTTAAAATATCCACTCACCTAGAGCCGGGTTAAGTTCCACTTGACTCGGATCATGAGTAACTTCAAATATCCACTCACCTAGAGCCGGGTTAAGTTCCGCTTAGCCCGGGTCTTGAGTAACTTTGAATCTTCACTCACCTAGAGCCGGGTTAAGTTCCACTTGACTCGGATCTTGAGTAACTTCAAATATCCACTCACCTAGAGCTGGGTTAAGTTCCGCTTGGCCCGGATCTTGAGTAACATCGAATCTTCACTCACCTATAGCCGAGTTAAGTTCCACTTGGCCCAGGTCTTGAGTAACTTTGAATCTTGACTATGATACATGAGTTAACACTTTCCTTTTTAGATGACCACCAATCGCTGGACCATTGAGTTTCAGCGGCTCTTGGACTCCCACAGGGAACTTTGCATGAAGCATAAGGCCATGTTGTCTAAGGTGAAGAAGAGGTAAAGTTCTCTCTTTCATATTGCCCCATTTATACTTCTGCATCTTTTGGCTTGCCAAACTGACTCGTGATTCGGATTGTATAACCAAAGTGGAAGTTGAAAACAAGACACTCAGGAAGAAGCTGGCCGATATGAAAGGTAATTATCTTTTGGCTCCTCATCCTTTGTCCTTTTTCATTTGACTTGGTAGGTAATTATACCTCGGCTCTGTCGGGTCAAAAAATTGTTGCAGTGTCCCTTCAAGATAGCGTGCCTCTGCCTGATATGATGCTTCATTTTCTCGAAAAAGAAGGATAATATCATGACAAATTAAAGAAGAAGGACGATGAAATTTCCCAGCTTCGGCAGAAGGATGATGAGATCACTCGGCTCAACACCGAGATTGAAAACTTGAAAACCCTCCAGAAGGCTGAGCTGGAGAAAATTGATCAGAACATTTTTGAGGAAAAGGAGCGACTGAAGACCAACCTTGAGAAGAGCCAAGACATGCTAAAGGACGCCGACATCAAATTTGATTCGGTGAACACTAAGAATGAGAATCTCAAGAAGAGGAATGCTTCCTGGCTCATGGAGTTGACTCGGATCAGCAACTACATCTCTCGTGAGTTTCTCTTCCGGTGCTGACATTTCTTTTTCTTGGTCATGCGTTCCTATTGACTTATCTCATCTGTCTTATTTTTAGGAAATTTCCTAGAGACCAGCTCCCTTGCTGCCACTGCCATTGACAAGTACCGGCTAAAGAGAGGTACTCTAGTTGATCCTTCTGCAGGGCCAATTCCATATGACATAGAGGATACCTTGGTGAGCCTCATAGCTCGGGTTGAGCCTATGAAGAGCTTCAGATCGAATCTCATGGTTGCTGTCGTTCGAGTCATCAATGCCCTTTGGACAACAGAGCCCATTCCTGAAGGTCCAACCCCACTGATTGTGAAGCTGATGGGATCCGAGACTCAACTAGATCTGTGGAGGGAATCCATTGCGCGTTTTGGTGCTGACACAGCTTTATGCTTTGTGTTATCCTGGTATGAAGGTCTTGACCTGAATGTTCTCAGCCGCATGCGGACTGGATCCAAGTGGACCACTAACCCGGCCTGCATCGTCCAACGCCAAGCTCATGCTCATGAACTCATCCAATATGCCTATTGTCATTAATGGAATGATGGGTCGAGCTTCCTTGAAGTTGTCGACGATCAAGACAATGAAGGAGATGCTGCCGAGGAAGAAGAAGACTGGGATTTCGCCGAAGAGGCTGAAGATGTTGAGGATGCCGAAGCTGACCCGGAAGCTGAAGCTGAAACCTAGGCTCCCCACGCCGAGGATAACTTGCCCCCTCCAGCTACGGATAGTTTGGTCGCTGCATCTCCTTAGGAAAAAACTTTGAAGTTCGTGAAATCCCTAGTATGCTGGGTGCAGATGTATCAAAGAATGTGATATTTTGCTACCGCTATGTTTTTAATGTCGGATTAACTTGGGCAGAGTCCCCGAGATTCATTTTCTTGTTCGCCCAATTTGATGACTCGACTCTCGTCTACCTTGATTTGGCGTTTGACTTACTAGTCCGAGGTTCAAAAAAATGACTTAACAATACTTGAAACTTTAGGATTAGCTCAACATAACAGGAATAAAGTAAGTACAAGGGTTAGTCCAAAAAAAACAAACATCGGCTCGATTACGTTCATTTCCTTAGTCGTTTTTCATGTGCTTAGCAATTCCAAACTTGTTCACTTGCGTGCCATGAAGCCAATTCTTGTTGGACAACAACAAGTCGAATAGTTAGATTTTGGTGCCTACACATTACTAATCTGGCTAAGGTGTAAGTAATTTAAGTTAGCCGACATATAAAAGTAAATATAGAAAATAACAATTATTATTAAGGCAGTCCTCGAGTTTCTGCTCGAGGTGCCGAAGTTTCATTGATAATCTCATTGTCGACATATATGCCGACATAAGAGAGTTCGAGATACATACACTTTTAGCTAAGTGTATAACGGGTGAAGTAGAGCTACATTCCATGGGCGATTGGACTCCTCGTCGGACCTATCCGCCTTGTTCATCTCCTGTGGTTGTGCATCCATGAGATAATAGGCATAATTGTGTAGTGCTTTGCTTACAATGAATGGCCCTTCCCATGGGAGGATAGCTTATGCATGCTGGTAGTGCGCTCCACCAGCGGAAGACTCGGGGATTCACTTTCTAGCTATGGTAGCGTCGGAGATTTTGCTGATATATGGCGGATCTGGACAAGGCCATTTCTCTCGCTTCTTCCAGTAGATCAACATTATTTTGTCGGGCTTCTTGCACTTCTACTTCTGTGTATTGGGTGACCCTAGGTGAATCATGCTCTATATCGGCTGGTAATACAGCTTCTGCCCCATATACCAAAAAGAATGGTGTATAGCCTGTTGATCGATTCAGAGTTGTTCTTAAGCTCCATAACATGGCTAGTAGTTCTTCTATCCAGCACCCTGCTAAACTTTGTAGTGGCTCAATGAGCCAGGATTTTATCCTGGACAGAACTAGTTCGTTGGATCTTTCCACTTGTCCGTTCAATGTGGGGTGGGCTACTGATGCAACATCTAGCTGGATCTTTTTATCTCGATAGAACTGGGAAAATGCTCCTTCGATGAAATTTGTGTCGTTATCAGTTATGATACTGTGAGGATAGCCGTGTCTCAGAATAATATCCTTGAAGAAATTCACAGTCATAGCTCCATCACATTTTCTTATTGGCTTCACTTCAATCCACTTGGTAAACTTTTCCACCATGACTAGGATATGGGTCATGTTTCCCTTAGCCGGCTTAAATGGTCCAACCATATCCAAGCACCACACTGCAAATGGCCAAGTAATTGGTATAGTTTTGAGTTCTGACATTGGCATGCATGTCTTGGTGGCGTACCTCTAACAGCCATTACATTTCCTTACTAGTTCCTCGGCTTGCTCCAAGACACTTGGCCAGTAAAACCCATGCCGAAAAGCTTTTCCCACCAAGGCCCTTGATGAGGCATGATGTCCACATTCTCCGTGATGTATATCTCGAAGGATTTCTAGCCCTTCTTCCGAGTCAACACATCGCTGCAGAACACTTGTGACACTTCTCTTGTATAGTTCGGCATTGATAATGGTGTATGCCTTTGCTCTCCTCTACACTTGCCTTGCGAGTATCTCATCATTTGGCAAAGTTCCCTCCTTCAAGAACTCAAATATTGGTTGTGCCCATGCTGGTACAATGCAAACTGGAAAGGTACTTCATCAACCTCCATTGCATCCACCGACATAACCCCCACCGGATTAAGCTGAATAGTCCCCGGTTTCTGCAAGGCAGTCCCTAGGTTTGCCGAGGTAGTCCCTAGGTTTACCAAGGTATTCCCCCAGTCAATGTCCCAAGGGGTAGCTTTTGATCTGGGGTTTGTCAGGATATAGATTGACTCGGATTCTGCTGAAGGGGAGATAGATGGCTTTCTCAAATGTTCCAAAGCAACTCCTGGCAGGATGGCCTTCCAAGATGAGCTTAGCTTAGATAGTATGTCGACTGCTTCATTTTCAAGCCGAGGTACATGATGGAATTTGCATCCCTCGAAGTACCCACATATCTTCTGGACATGAAATCTATAAAGGGCCATGTTTGCATCTAGCGCATCCTAATTACTAGATACTTGATGCACCACTAAATCTGAATCACCGAAGCACTATATTCGACGTGTCCCAACCTCTTTTGCCACCTTTAGCCCATGCACGAGCGCTTCATACTCGGCCACATTGTTTGATGCACGAAAATGGATCTGAAGCACATATCACAGTTGATCTTTCTTGGGCGAGGTAAGTACTACCCCGAACCCTAATCCTTCCTTCAGCTTCGATCCATCAAAGTGCATCCTACAGTAGTTTGAATCCGGCAAGGGTGGGTCGTACTGCATCTTAGCCCAATCCACGAAAAAATCAGCCACTGCTTGAGACTTGATGGCATCTCTTCTATCAAACTGTGGTGCCTAAGGAGCTAACTCTATTGCCCATTTTGCTATCCGACCACTTGCATCTTTGTTACTCATTATCTCGGATATGGGCGCTTCACATATCACTTTTATGGGGTGTTCCTCAAAGTAATGCTTGAGCTTCTTGGCTACCATGTACACACCATACGCCATCTTCTGATAATGAGGATAGTTCTGCTTTGAAGTGGACAATATCTTGCTTAGGTAATACACTGGCCTCTGCACCAACTTACCTTCTTCGTCACGCTCCACCACAACCACGTCACTTACGACTCGATTGGTCGCTGCTATATAGAGCAACATCGGCTCCTTAGATAGTGGTGAGGCTAACACTAGTGCAGAGGCTAGCATCTTTTTCAGTTTGTGAAATGCGCTATCAGCTTGCGGTGTCCATACAAATTTATCTGATTTTTTCATTAGCTAATAGAGAGGCAGTGCTTTTTCTCCCAGACGACATACAAAGCGACTTAATCATGCCAGGAAACCAGTGAACTTCTGAACATCATTAAGGCACTTCGGCAGTTCCATTATTTCTATAGCTCGGATTTTAGTGGGGTTGGCCTCGATACCTCAGCTGGACACGAGAAAACCGAGTAATTTCCCAGCCGGCACACCAAAGGTACATTTCTCCGGGTTAAGCTTCATTTCGAACCTCCTAAGGTTCGCAAATGTTTGTCGGATATTATTGAGGAGCGTTTTGCTTTTCTTTGTCATTATCAAAAAACATCATATACATATACTTGGACATTTTTTCCAATCTGATCATGTAAACATTTTGCATACACCTCTGATACGTTGCTCTTGCATTACGTAAGCCAAATGGCATGGTGCGATAGCAATAAGCCCCATACGGGGTAATAAAAGTAGTCTTTATTTGATCATCTGGGTTCAGGGGATATCTAGTGGAACCAGAATACGCATCTACAAATGACAACAACTCACACCCAGTTGTAACATCCAGCATTAGAGCTTAGAAATAAGCTGAGATAAGGTGTGTGCATTGCATTCATACATAAGAAAATCCGGGGAATTTTTGCGCAAAACTAAAGGGCTATAGAGTGATCGAGGTCTCTCTTGTTCTAGTGGAAACATTAGTACAGGTGCGACAAATTTCGACATGACCTCTATTGAACCTTTGTGTTTTGAAGGGGGAAATAATTCAAACATGTATTTGAATTTCAGATTTGACTTCAAATGAATTTAGAAAATCCACAAATTGAATCAATTGGACAAAAAGAAATGATTTCCATAATAATAATACTAATACATGAGAGACCCCTCCATAAGGATTAAATATCACTAGTACTTATTCTTAAAAGAATGTTTTACAACATCTAGTAAAGATTAGAATGTGCAAAATTTGCAATTGAAGGAAAACATTAACTTTATTATTTAAAACAAACAATATTACATTGTCTTTATAGATAATAATGAATAAGTAAATTACAAGGAGAATAATACAGAGTTTACATAAGGGATAAAGAAAATTACAAGTAGACAGAATAAAAGATAGACTAAATTTCCTATCTACATCTTTTATCTTCCTGTTCACTTTGATTCCTGTAACACAAAACCAAAGAAATAGACAAACAGATGATAAAAGAAAGGGTTAATTTTGGGGTTAGATTACTCTCAGATTGGGCATACAAGTGATATGCCAAATTCATCACCGAGTATTAAAAATAAGGGCCAAATGTAGGAACTGTTCTTAGCAAAGTTGCTTCAGCCTATGCATCATTAGCTAGAGAGGCAAATTAACTTTTGATAACCAAAACTAAAGGCTAGTCCAAGATAATAACCAAACCAGCCGAGCACATTCACAATGGAATAGCTCCCAGGCTAAGAAAATATCTTCCAATGAGACAAAGCACTTGGAACAGGCAGGCAGCTCACACACCGTTGCATGCTGGTGTGCTATTAACACTAGGAAGTAAACAAGAAGGAAGGAACTCATGTACACAAAAGGGAGTGAACCAGCTGTAGCTAGCACACCATTCTCATCTCCCCAATAACACCACATTCATTTCCACCACACTTAGTTAGGAGCACTGCTCTTAGCACACCCCCAGGAACTATCCTGCCTAGCACCCAAATAACCACATAGATCAGATCCACCGTATCATCAGCCTATGGTTGCTCAGTGGAGCCATCCAATAGCTAGGACACGGAGGAGCTCTAGGAGCAAATCCAGGACAAGTCAAATACAGGAGTTAGGAGAAGGCAAACCTCTACAGCAGGATCCTGGAGGTAACTCAAGAGACTGGGAGCAAATCAAGTTATTTGAAGCAGATCAAGGAGAAGAAGTCTAGTAAAAGATCAAGGAAGAGCAGTCCAGTAGTACCAAGAGGATAGCAAGATCAGGAGCGTCACAGGAATAAATCAGTAGCATAGAAGTGCCTGATCAAGATCAGCATCAGTACAACAACAAGCCACCAACAACAGGTAAAAGGAATCCATGAGGAATATTAATTAAGATCATATAACATATGTTCTTGTTAACTCACATCATCATAACCAAGCAAAAGAATGGTTAAGTTACAAATCCCTCCAAATCCAAGTACCCCTCAACTAGAACATGTCTAGGAAGATAAGAGGATTATTTCTCTCAGTATGCCATGCAAGATTCATCATAGAAAATTGAATCATCCATCAAATAGTATCTGTTATTATTTAGAGTTTGGCCTCAATTTTCACATCACTGGCTTGGGGTAGCATCACAAGTAGAAACAGCACAGTACCAAGTCATACTGACTGGCTACTGCTGTGCACACTCCAGGAAATGGAGGCACCATGGCAGCAGCTCAGTGCATCAGATGCCACTAGGGTCAACACATACTTGAGTCAAACATATAAACCATAAAGCCCAATACCAAATATTCAGTCATCTTCCTAATCAAGTAGACTAGGAATCATTTATAAGATCTCCTTATTACACAAGCTAGCATACACTTCTTGCCCTCAGACTTGACACCATTAGTAAGCACATGAATCAACATCTGGTTAAGTAATAATATAGCAGATCATGTAAATGATCTATGTTGTTGTGCTCACTCTCGGGGAGGTTCCACAACAGCATAGTCATATTACAGAAGCCATTTCTTTAAGTAACATTGACAATCTAATCAAAACATATCATTTTCCTAGCAAGTGTTCTAGGAATCAAGTATATAGGTTACTTCCCTGTACAAAATTGCAGGAAGACAAGTTCTTTCTTAAAACCCCCAACAAAGCATCAATCATATATGTTCTTACAAAGCTAAAGCCTCAACATAAATATCATATGCAGGGACTGTAATAGTTTGATTTCCATGTCTCATCATTTATAATAATAATCTCATCAAGCCTAGCCAAATCAATCACAACAGGTCATGCTTAAATGACTCTGCTGATGTGCACACTCCAAAATGAGGCACCACAGGAGCAATAACATCCAGCAGAAGCCACTATATTCACTAACCAAGATCATAACTGAACAAAAGGTTTAGCGCATCATGCCTATCTCACTCATGAATGCAACTAGCAACAAATCATATAGAGTTAGTAGTAGCTGCATCAGCAAGCCTGCATATAAGCCCATCAGGGAACTATGAATCAAGTTCTTTCTTGTTACACAACAATGTCTATATGTGATACAAGCAAATAAATCCATCCTACATAAATGAAAATCAAGCAACATACATGTATATCAATTAAACTACATTATGACTAACTTAAGCCAAAGACATCAGGGATGAGTAAATCGTCCAGGTGGAGAGGCTGGACTTAGTAGCATCTCCACACACATACATCATCTAGTTACCAGTAGCAGAATCAACACCAAGTTCCAATCATAAACATCGCTATGGTAGTTTACATAGCTAATCAGGCGTGACAGAGAGGTGTAAAGTACGATCAGAGATGAGAGAGAGAGGGAGAGGAAATGTGTGTACCTGGAGCTCGGGAGCACCGCAGTGGTGTGGTGAGACAGTGCCCGTGTAGCCACAATGGCGTGAGCCCGAAGACGACATCGATGGCGAGCCATGGTGGCATGGCAACATGGGGAGCTCCGCAGCGCTGCTACTCGCGCCAAGCCACATCAGCTCGAGCAGCACGTCATAGACATATCACCAGAGCCAGGAGGAGACGAGCGAATCACCAACGCACAGTGGCGTCGAGGCGGCAAAACCCTAGATCTAGAGAGGTGGTCAGCACGGCCAAAAGAAGAGGTGGCGGTCGAATCAAAGAGGTCCAGGTTGTAGGCCGGAGAAAAGGTGGCGGTCAAATCAAAGAGGTCTAGGTTGTAGGCCGGAGAAAAGGTGGTGCTTTGGCGACCAACAGTGGTGGTTGCAGGCCAGCCTATGCAAGAATTGGTGACCGGAGGTAAGCAGGGTCACGGTGGCACCCTGGGGTCGCAAAAGGGGAACGAGACCAAGTCTCGCTGAGTGCTTGCATGTAAGTGGAGAGGGTTGGGACAAATTGACCAAACCAGAGTGGGCTCTATTGGGCTGATTTGGTCTAGCAAGACCAGTTGGGCCAGGCCAGCCCATGTGCCCAACCAAACAAGCCAGTTTTAAAAACATAAAGTAAGAAATAAAATACAAATTACCAAAATACCCCTAAGCTTATTTCCATCCATAAAAATATAAAAAAATCCTAAATATATATATAATATATCAAAATGATCACAAAAATAATATATACCTAGGAAAAATATAACATGACTTGTTTGAGTTAAATAAAATGCAAATAAATCTTAATACTATTAAGACCTAAAAGAAATTTCATAAAATAAGACAAAGACTTAAAATTGAATAAAAATCATTTTTACATATAAAATTGAGTCTACTATTTTATAAAAATACTAGCTTAATTTTTTTACAAATAAAATTTGAAGCTAATATTTAAAGACGTATAATCCTTTGTGGATTTTTATAGAAATAAGAATAATACTTAAAAATAAATAAAAATTATTTTTAAGATTTTGAATAAACACAGTTTACTATAAAAAATACTAAATCTATTATTCCAAAGGTTTTTATGATTTAAAAGTAATAATCCTTATCTATTATATAAAATACCTATTTTGTAAATTCTTTAAAAACGTTTCTCAAGTAAGCAATAACCATATTCCTTCATAAAACCTTAAGTCCTTTGCATTAAGATAGTAATTCCAAAGTCATAACTTAGATCTATAATAAAACTTAAGAATAACTTATTAACTTTGTAAAACTCTTTTAAAACCATAAATTCCAAATTAAATCAACAATTTTGAGTAAATTTTAAGCATCACTCACTTATAATAAAAGTGAATGTTATTTATCTCTTAACCATTCTTAAACATGATTTCAAACTCTAATAGATTATTAACATCATCCAAATTTGTTTTCCTTAATAAGTTAAATTATCTTCATAATAGGAAATCACATTTAAACTCATCATTCACTTTGAATGATCTCACACTCTTGAGCATACCTACCATAACCCTAAAAACTTGATAATATTCTATACCCAACATACTTAAATCTATTTATGTTACTAAAGTTAACTTTAGTCCACAAAATTACAAATGCATAATGTCTAAAGTATATTTATGTTTTTATAGTTAACTTTTGTGTGTTCCGATTAAGTCGTAAGACATCTCAACTCAAAACTTATCAAACAAACACAAACGACATCAATCACATTCTATTAACCATCAACATTGTTTAAACTTTATCAAAGAAATCTTTCCTTCAAAAGTTATTCGTTTTACCACTTTAAACAAAAATCTCATAATAAGTTCTTCAACTCTTATCAACCTAAAACATGGACTTTCATAATAATTACATGATATCAATTAACCCCAATCATGCATTGTTGTTATGCTTACTTTTGTATCATACATGTTAGTCTTATTTTTATATATATTTGCTTGTGAAGTAAAATTGAAGATAAACCAAATCTTAAAGAAATCACCTAAGTTTAACTCATTCACATTATTGGGGAATTATCTCAGGATTTTACAAAATGCATTACATTACTTATGCATCATCATATTGCTTCTTTAAACATTAGTCCTTACCAGACCAATGATGCTATTTATAGAATTTGGATCTTCTATTGTCTTGAAGATCGTGAGTGCATAATCTTGCAATCACAAAAGGCAAGTTCACAACTTACTCATGTCCTTTGATTATTTTCTATCAAATGCTTGTAACTCAAATGTTGTCATCGCCTGCATTTCAAAAAGGTCAGAAAACACTATTTTCCTAATAATATGATTATGGATTATTTACCAAATGGTAATAATCTACTAATACAGTTCCAGTGGTAAAGGAACATAATATCTAGGACTTAACAACCCATGTCGCCAGTCATTCTAGCGCTGTATATTACGCGTTAACCATGAGATTTGGAATGGGATGGAGAAGTCAGCTGGATCTTCTTATTTTCACATGGACAAATGAGCTTATCGTGAGGCTGTAGATTTCTCGTGGAGAATCCAACAGATGGGTGGCACTCCTAGTTCCCCGCGATATTGGTGTCTAGACTTTCCGTGAGGGGCTGTCGGAGGTATGTCTGCCTATATGGGGGTTACCAGGGACATGATATGCTTACTGGAGTCTCCAAGGGGTTGCCAGGGTTATATCTGCCTATATGGGGGTTAACAGGGGTATATCTGCTTGGGGAGGTCGTGTCTTCATGCGGGGTCACAGAGAAGGGCACTGATTGGCTTGGATCATCTGCTGGGACCCACATCATGGAATTGTGGATGGGAATAAGCTGTCCGGTTGTGCAACAAGGATTTGGTCTCTCATGGGTAAAGTAACGCACCTCTACAGAGTGTAAGAACTGTGACATGTTACTCCATGTTCTGGGAAGGAGCTACGAACGCGGCAGGAAAGGAACCCCATGAAGGTTCTGGTCAACCTGCGAAGGCTGTCGGACATAGTTTTCAGAATAAAGCAACATTTGAAGAAATGTTTATGAAAACCTGCATTGCATATGACCTTTGGTCTATGGTTGTAGGGATAGTGCATCATACACTCCTTTTTAGTGAACTTGCTGAGTACGCTCGTACTCAACCGTACCTTCTTAACCCTTGCTAGGTTTTAAGCCATTGAAGACGACATCAACATCACTTTCTGCTCAAGAAACCATCATCGGCAGCTCAAGTTCTTCAATAAAGTCAATGAAGTCAACATATACATCAACCGAAGTGAATACAAAGTTCTTAAGTAGATAGGAGTAGATTCTCTAGCCATAAAACCTACGTCTGTAGAGCATTGCATTAGTAGCAATTGCAAGCCAATTAGTTTGGATGCTAGTCTTAGTCTTCAGTTAGTTCTAAGTTATTATTTCTGGTTCTTCTTTGTAAGAAGTTCTTTATCCTTCTTTAACCTAGAGTGTTCTCTGGATTTTCTGTAAAGGGTCGAGTTGTAATCTATAGTCATGTCTTGGACCTGCTGTGTTTCTGTTGTACCACTCTAAGGGATGTAATACTAGTGATCGGTCTTTCATTGGTGTTATGTCAACGACTATAGTGTACTACATCATGCAGTGGTATGCTGGGTCACCGCACCAGCAGTCGAATCAATGACCTGATCTATCCTTGGCAGTGGGAATGGATCTTTTGGACACGCCTTATTCAGGTTCGTGTAATTGATACACATGCGCCACACCACTTCTACATTCGGATCATCCTTCTTCTTCTCCACAAGCACCGGATTGGAAAGAAAATCCGGATAGAGTACTTCCATGATAAACCCGGTTGCAAGGAGTCGAGCTATCTCATCACCAATCACCTTTCTCTTGTCTTCGGTGAAGCGGCGGAGAGGTTGCTTCACCGTCTTAGCTCCGGGTCTCACATGCAAAGAGTTCTCGGCCAACTCCCTCGGTACACCTTGCAGATCCTGTGTGGACCACGCAAAGATATCTCGATTCTCACAGAGGAAGTGGACGAGCTCGCTTTCCTATTTGTCACTTAACCCAGCACCAATAATTAAGGTGCGCTCTAGGAACTGATCATCAATGGGCACTTTCTTTGTATCATTTGTCCGCTGGAAGGGCACACTCCCATGCGGGTTACTCAATGCCGGCATGTTCAACTATGCATACTGAGCTAGTGCCACAGCCTCTTGCATCCTCTTCTTTTCCGGCGCTATCACGAGTGACTTGGCCAAGTTTTCTCCGGTAGAAGCACACTCCATGGAGCACCTAAAGTCCCCGGCTATGGTAATAACCCCGTTTGGACTGGAATTTTCATCTTCAAATAGCCAATGTGATCACTAGCCATAAACTTAAACAGAGTTGGCCTACCGAGTAACGCGTGATAAGCGATGTGCAAGTCAACAACCTCAAACTCTAGATTCTCAGTTCAGCAGTTATCTCTGGTGCCGAATAAGACATCAATCTAGACTTTTCCAATGGGCTCACAAGACAAACCCGTAACAATGTCATGAAAAGTGGTCTTTGTTGCCTGAAGCATGTTCTTTGAAATTCCCAGTTTATGCATTGTGTCCTTGTATAGAATGTTGATGGTACTCCCATTGTCGATCAGTACCTTGGAGAACCTCGAATTGATATCCGGGCCAATAAATGTTGGTTCAAGCACTTGTTCATATGATATAGGACTCGGCATGAGCCTGGGGTGATCCGTGATACTCCATGTAATCTCCTGATCAGAACAAGGCATATACCTCATCACAGCGGGCATAACTGCATTTATCTCCATATGTCGATGTTGCACGCTCTTCCTGTCAGTTTCCTCCATGGTAAACATGTAGTAACTCTAATGGTGTTCTCTGTATTCATTTCTCCTGTCATTGTCGGGGTTCCTTTGGTTCTGCTGGTGTTCGTTATCCACCTGATACACTGCATCCCTTCTCTTGTGGTTCTCATACCTCAGCAGAGGTGGTGGTAACATCATCTGCTGCCCATTTCCCCAGTGAGCTGTGGCTGCCGAGGTGCATCATGTTGAAGTACACCATGCCGAGCTGCATCATGCGTAGGTGCCTGAGCATTCCTCGACCCACCTTGCTCTATTTTACTCATCCATTCACATTGCCGAGTCATGTGATTCGTCGGGTTACTCGAGTTTGGCGTGTGAAACTTGCACGGATGATCCAACATAGACTCGTATGTATACCTCGGCATATCCTTCTTTTCTTGCCACTGTTTCTTCTGCTCTAGCGTCTAAGTTTTCTTGCCTTCATTTCTCAGAGTCCACTTCTGCCCCTCCAGTTTTCTGATGCTGGCTAGCACTTGCATTTGACTGATCCTAATCCACAGCTGCAACTTGCTGCGAACTATATCTGTAATCCGGCCACTCATCTCTCCTTTTACCTCAGAAATCATTTTGCCGTGATACATGCTCATGAAGTTTCTGATGAAGTTGCTGATGTACATCTCCTCAAAATCTATCTAGAAGTTGATACTTCTTGCCGGCAGATTGTTAACTAGACTCTTACTAGCCCTTCCAACATCTGAGGTACATATCTCACAACCCATCTCAAATTGCCTGTGGCAATGTTCACAGCAGGTGCATAGTATATGAGCCAATCCTCAGGCTTGGTGCTTCTGTCATACGTGTTTGTTCCTCTGGCCAACTAGAAGTTTGGCATAGGTGGCACTCTCATAATCCGAGGTCCAAAGCATGCTAGACCCGGAGGACCTTGTCCCTCAACCATCTCCAACCTATAAATTCGGTCCAACTTCAACCTAGCATCATCCGGCCGCAGGTTCATGTTTCCCAGCATTGATCCTATCACATGATGTTCTGGTCTAGGAAACCCGGCATCATCCATCACCGAGTAACCATCATTGTAACTATCTTGACCCAGACGAACATATTGCTGCTGCATTGCTAGGCTGGCGCTCTGCTCTTGCCGAGGTATGTACTGATTCTACTATTGCCGAGGTGGGTTTTGCCCTGCTCCCACCAAGTTACGCTATCCGGCATTGTCGTTCCAAGCGTTTCGCTGACCAGCATTGCCTTGGTCGCGGTTACCTCGGCCACCTTCACCTCGGTTGGCGTTGTGTTGATCCTCATCACCTTGCACTGTTTTTCGTTTCCCTTCCCTTGCCAGGTCATATGGGACTATCTGCTTGTTCTTTCTCGCCGAGGTTGCCACATCTTCTCTCCTTGGGCCTGTATGAGGCGATGATGTTAATCCAGCGGATTTCGCTGGGTTACCTCTTGCCGAATGAACTATGTGGGAGCCTCCTGCTACCGTCGGGTTTGCTTTAAGTATGTCCTCATTCTGGTTGTTTGCCACTCTCACTAAGTGGTTTACTCTTTCTTGTTGCCTCTCCCGGGCTTCTCCGGTTAGACCCTCTAACTCGGACGTTGCTGCCTCTGCAGCCCTAAGGTTCTTTTTCGGGGTACTATACGTCTCCAGAACTGTTGTTACTAGTGTAGCCGAATGACCCGGTCTAGGCACATACTCCTTGTCTATCTCAATGATGAGGTTTCTACCCCTAATTTTTACACCATCCATACGAGTTGGGCTAATACAGTTTGCTTTTGCGTACTCACCAGAGTAATGTTAAGTGACTGCTACAGCTTTGCTACCTTTGTTGCCCCTGCTAACATTTTCTGTTGGGTCTCCTCTAGCTCGGCATGTTCCTAAGTCGGATCTACTATAGGTGCTATGGGAGTTTCTAAGCTATCTATTGCCTACTGCAACACGTTCTCTGGCCTCTCTAGTGGAGGGAACCTTGACCTAGGTACCTTTGGGGTAGCATCCGGATCTGGTGCCGGGTCCTTGCTTGTTCCTGCATCTAGTGTCGTCATCATGACCTCAACGCAGCTAGCGGGGCGAGTGATACGCGGGCCACGAGCCATGCTGAGAGGTGGTTCGCCTCCCTCGAGGATGTGCAGCGGGTGAGCGCAGGACACGTCCATGCCAATGTAGACCTTGTGGGGCGCTGAGGCTGATGAAGCGGCCGTTGCACCGAGGAGGGCAGTTGCCGAAGCTGCACACATTGTCGCTGACGTAGTCCAGCATTCCAAAGCGTTGAACAATCCCGAAGACGATGTGTTCCCTGGTGGCGATGATGTTTCTCGTCCGGATCTTCACTCTAGGTAGCGCATTTGCTGGCCCCACGGTGGGCGCCAACTATCGTGGTGGTTACACGATAGATGCCATGGGTAGGCTAAAGATGGGGCCAAAGTGCGCTAGAGGTATCCAGGGAGGGATGGTGTGATGATTCCACACACAGAAGCTTTTATTTCTCTATCAATGGTAGATTACAAGTGCTCCTTGAGATGTTCGTGGGGAGGAGGAAGAAGACCCTCTCTACTGCCCACACCTTTCTCTCTAGGGTTTTTCCTTAGTAAAAATGGTCGCCCTCCTCTATGGATATCCTGGCCCTCCTTATATAGGGAAGGCCAGGTTACAAGTTAGGGCATACGTGGAAGGCATATTCTTCGAATATGCTTCTCCCAAAATAGCAAAGTGGTTCTCCTCTTTTTCCTTCCGTAAGCCGCTCTGGACTCATGGCGTAAGGCTCTCTGAGCCCCTCTGGGGTGCAGTATCACCCGACATACACTACGTCACCCGACATAGGCAACATCACCTTTGTCGGCAAGTACCTTCTGGGTCTCCTCTCTGTCCTCTGCGCTCACGCTACAATGGAGAGAGAAAACCTTTGACCAAGGAGATTCCTTCCTTCCCTTGTAAGCCAAGTAGTAACCCAACTGGCGCCTGGCTAACTAGGCTCTAGGGTACCTGCATACAAGTAATATAGATGATGCTGACATACATTCTATGCCGGCCGAGATTACGTTGGGTGAACATCATCCGGGCTGGGTTAGCCATGACTCGTCTTTCCTTGAGGTAACTCGGCCAGCAGTTGCTTTGACCTCACCGTACCTCGACAAACACTACCATTATACCTCGGCTTGACCCTACCCGGGGTTATCCCTACAATAGTAATATCATTACACAATAGTCCATGACGGAACCCATAGAACATACATATACAACAATGACTCATCGAGTCAAGAATACAGATATACAGTACAAAGATCCAAATCACCCTGAAAACGATACAACATCTGAGTATGGATAAGATACAAATGGGGCTAAGAGCCCTGAAGAATAACCAATGGCGTCCATGACCCTGCCCAGGCCAAGCCGGAAGGGTAACCCTACTAACAATGTCGATCTCAAACCTGCTAAAACAAAAGGGGTGCCGACAAAGGGCAAAGGAAAAAGAGAGCGGTCAGTACTGAGGCCAGTACATGGCGAGTCTAGAATTCTGCGGCTCTCGCCTACATAGGTATGGTGGACTGAAGCGGTAGCGAAGCATGCACTAAACCACCTATAGAGACTCGATACAACTGTCGGTTATCAGAGAGGGATAAGAAAGACCTATTCAGAACCAACCTAATACTAACACCAAACATACCCATCCTGGTATTTCCCCCTCGAGACCAAACGAGGAAGTCCTTTAGAAGAAACTCACACGGTTGGCAGTTTTATTCATTCTTTCCATGGTGGTTATCCAACTTACTAGTCATATCAGATACAAGTCAAATTGTAACAGTAAATTTTAGTTGTAGTTGTCTATGATCGAGAAATTGTGCTCCAAGTCATACATAACCGCAAACATGGCTTTTCGAAAAGATTTAACCCTGCAGGGGTGCACCAAAGTTTCCACACGCACTTCCACCCTTTTTGCCAGATCAATTAACATACTTCCACCGGTATGTAGGTGGGGCTTCGAACACGACGATTTCCCATAACCAAAGTAAGTACATGAGGGCCACCTGAAAGAGCTACCCATACGAGGTATAGCTAATCCTCCTTGTATGGACCCTGAGGTTGCCTGGACTTGTCACACGAGCAGAGGCCATAGACAATATATTCCCGTGACAGAGTGTCGCACCTACGCAACAGTAATAAACGCTCATCGAGCAACATGTAATAACCATGGCATACATGGCATAAGTACAAACGTATAAATCCCGAACTAGTTTGTGGCCCCAGTACAGTACTTTGAAATCAAGTAATAAGCCGATAGGGGTGCCTAGACACCCCACATGTGGTTAGCACGCTCAGTCTCGGAACAGATGTCAAGAACTCAGGTCCTAGGTGGACACAAGTGGGCGGGTAAAAACCAAATAACATCTATTACCCACCGGTGCCTCTGCATTAGATCTAATTCCAGCATTTTTAATTGATAAGCATAATGAAAACCATGATCATCTCCACCATTAAGCATGTGCCAACCTCCCAACAACTATGGGACAACAACGACGTGAAGAAGCACCTTAAAAAGCATCTACAACTCGCAAGGACGACTATCTAGTTAACTTCCTCTTTCTATGCTAGTTAACTTCCTGATGGAGTACCTATTTCCTTTTTCATGTGAACACCGGGAACCCCTTGTTAACTTTCACACGAACACGAGTTAACTTTTTTTTTCTTTCCAAGTTAACTTCCAATCTGTAGCAGTAATAATGAATGTTAACTTTCGCATATGTAAGTTAACTTTCACGAAGTTCTTAACTATCTAGTGTGTATAAGTTAACTCCCTATTTTCTATGCTAGTTAACTTTCTGACGGAGCATCGATTTTTTTTGTTTTTCACGGACTGTGCAACTTAATTTCCACTTGTTCAACTTAACTTCCTCTACTTTATTAACTTCTCCATATGTGCAAGTTAACTTCCGCTCGACAGTTAATAATTTCTGCATGTGCAAGTTAACTTCCGCGACCATTTTTACTTTTCCCGTGTGTACAAGTTAACTCTGTCTTCTATGGTAGTTAATTTCCTAACGGAGCACTGTTTAACTTCTGCCCGGTGCACTTCTTAACTTCTGCGGTCCTTATTAACTTCTTTGTAAATGCAAGTTAACTTCCAGAGAGGAGGCACCGGTGCTGTGTCTCGCTCGGAGGTAGCTTCAGGAAGAGGGGGCCTAACGACAGGGAGAGGAGGAGGAAGAAGGTAATTAGGTGGGGAGGAAGGCGCGACGGCACGCGAGCCGGAGGACACGCGGGGCGGAGGAGGCGGTGGCACGTGGGGAGGAGGGTGGCCGGCGGCGCGGGGCAAAGGAGGCCTGCAGGGAAGAGGGCGCGGCGGCCGAGGCAGAGGAGGCCGGCGGCGCGCTCGGAGGAGGCCTGCTGGGAGGAGGGCGCGACGGCACGCGGGCCGGAGGGTGGCCGGCGGCGCGGGGAGGAGGAGGTAAGTGGCGCGCGGGGTAGGAGAAGAAGGTAGTTAGGTGAGGGTTGCTGAATAAGCTTATTTAGGAATCTCTTAAGGGGGTTATTGAATATATATATATATATAGGAAAAATCATTCTTACTCCTAGATGCAGTTACACCCACGTCTAATATACTACCATATGAAAGTATTTGTGATACTTTATCGGTTTGGGTATGTTCATATACTATATCTAACATACTTCCAATCAAGTTAATATATATAGACATATTCATACGACACCCGGGTGTAGTTACACCCACACCTGTTTCACACTATATAGGTAGTATCTACCATACCGGAAGGTATGTACGCGTAGTATGAAATATATAAGAATATTCAGACAGTATATATACTATTTTTTTGGTAGTATGTAATTTTTATTCACATACTCCTTTTGTACGTATAAATATAATGATATTTTACATATATAGTGCAAACTATGGATGCACTTGCAATTTTTTTACCTAACTTTCTTATAAGTATCTTAGATATAGTATATGAATATACTCAAATAAAGAAAGTATTACAAATACTTACATAAGGTAATATATGAGACGTCGGTATAGTTACACCTGGGAGCAAGAAGTATTTTTCCTATATATATATAAAAAAACCCTATTCAGCCCCTAGGGTGCAGAATAGTTATTTTACACCACATATATTTTTATGTTTTCATATTTAGAAATATATATTTTGTATACTAATAATTATGTTTATATTCATCAGAAACGCAAAAAAATCGACATAAAAATACAATTTATGAGTCATTTTAGTGTACAAACATAGAAAATATGTATTTTACTTCGTATTTTTATACGGAATGTAAACAAAATTTTTTCGACATGTCTAAATTTTCTTATGTTCTTCTTGACTTTCAAAGTAAGAGAAAATTTACGTGACATAAAAATCATGTACGGTTTGAAAGATAGAGGGTGGATAGATGGTGGGTGAAGAATAACTATTCTACACCCTAAATGTCAAATAGCGCCACACTCTCTCTATATATATATAGAGAGAGACCCTATTCAGCATCCTGGGTGCAGAATAGTTATTTTGCATCCCACATATTTTTATGTTCTCACATTTAGAAACTAATGTTTTGTATACTGATAATTATGTTCATATTCAAGAAACGCAAAAAATAGACATAAAAAGACAATTTGTGAGTCATTTTAGTGTAAAAAACATAAAAAATATACATTTTATGTCGTATTTTTATATGACATGTAAACAATTTTTTTACGACATATCTAAATTTCTTATGTTCTTCTTGACTTTCGAGGTAAGAGAAAATTTACGTGACGTAAAAATCATATACGGTTTGAAAGATAGAGGGTGGATGAAGAATAACTATTCTACACCCTGGGTGTCAAATAGCGCCACTCTATATATATATACCTAATAATAAAGGACGGATTGTTTCTTCCGGTCCAACACTTTTTTGGACATTTTACCCTCCCACTAAATCCCATAGTACGTCAAGGATAAGTGAAAAACGGTTTGATTTTAGTATTTTTTAATGATTCTCTCCGTACAAAACGGTTCGATTTTAGTGTTTTATATGCTGATTTTGTCCGAGCTAGAGATCTTCACATGCGACCCATGTCATGCAGATTAGCCCGGCCCAGCCTCCTTGCCCGATATTGGTCCTCGCGGGTGCAGGTTCTCGCTGGAAAGCCCATATACCTCAGCCTAGACTAGATCCATCGATCTCCAGTTCTCCGCCTTGGTTTAATACCACCTCATTCCGTTACAATGAGTCACACCGGTTTAAATATGTTCGCAAGTTCACCAGAGTATCACCAACAACAAGTCTATTCGGTAGTCAACAAGTAGCAGCACCGTTGATTGGTTTCAAGTGTGAGCTGATTATAAACTGAAGGGATTTGTGTGGGGCGCATGATGCTGCATGGTTAAAGGAGGATATAAATGGGATTGTTGTGGGTGGACCACCGTGATTGCACCAGCAGGATTATTATTAGCCTGAGCTAATTAAACAGAAGGGATCACACAACACAGATCAAAGAAAGCAACAGGCGGCCGAAAGACAGAGACATAGTTGTGTGCGCATAGGGGGTAAAAGCAAACGGGAGAAGGGAATCAGGGCATCCGACATGATCCCTCCAAAGGAGGCGGCGTAGAGGGCCCTTTTGCAAATGAGGCCACTACAACTCGATCGATCGGGAATTAAGTTAATTCTAGGTCGATCCCGTCATCAGCAATTGACAAAATTTCCTTCTATATTTTTCTCTTTTGGGCTTCTTTTTCCATGTCTAATCAGAAGCCTAACAATAAACTCATAAAGAAATAACTACACTCATCTAATTAAAAATTAAAATCTGTGCGATTGCACACTTATATGCAATTGCACACATATGCGTATCTATATCTAATAATGATGGACAGATTATTTCTCTCGGCCCAACACTTTTTGGACTCTTTTACCCTCCCATCAGATAGCAAATTGCTCACCAATGCAACCGGTAAGTCAAACAGACAAAAACTGCAAGGTTAGTTTGAAAAAAAAAACAAGTTGCACGCAGCTCGTCCCAATCACCAACGGACAATCGCGAGTTGGCGGCTGACTCAATGCGAAGGACGCAACTGTAGGTGCCGCTCCTTGCTTCTTAGGCGGTGCTGGACTTCACTTATGGCTGTAAACAAGGTTGTCTCACTTTGATTCTACCGGGTCTTGTTTACAAATAATCGACACTGGCCATTGCGCCGCACGTGGCCGATTTCTCTAAACTGCTACTCTACATGAATCGATGATAGCATTGATTAGTCCCACCTCGCTCCTATGTAGTAAATCTCACCAGTTCATATACCTTCTCACGGTGCTTCAATTCAACAAGCTAATCGGGAACCAAATAAGCAGCACTACTGTTGGTCCATCTCTTAAATCAAATGAGATAAGATAAAGAAATTAAATCCCAATGTCCCAACGGGAAGATAAGGCAATGGCCTAGACTGACGGAAGGAGAGGCCGCAGTGATGCTCAAAACGGGACCACTGGTGGCTTGTGGAGGAGGAGGTGCTGGGTCGGTTGGTCTCCGGTCGAGGACGGCCTTGCAGAGAAGGGGTTTCGCCAGTGCAAGCCGAGGAGGCGGCCATGGCACGAGAGGTGGCAGCGACGTGATCGAAGGAAGCGAGGAGACGCCCGACGGCGGCGGCGCGCTCGGCTCAAAGGCGGCGACGGGCGGCATCCGTGTCTGCAGGGGCGGAGCGACCTTGCGGCGCTTGAGGAGGTGGTTGGGGACGAAGGGATGGCGACGGCGGTTCTCTGCGGGAGGGGAAGCAGGGTATGGGGAGGAAGAAGCAGCCATGTGAGGGAGAGAGGCGGGGTGGGGCTAGGGTGTTACGGGAGAGGGAAGCGGGGTGGGACGCGGGATGGGCGATGGTGGCAGAGGCAGTGTTGTAGGCCATGGGGTGGGGTCATGCGGGGACGTACAGGTGAAAGCCTATCTAGGGATTTATAGAAATTGGCGAAATCTATTCCTTTTTGGAAATTAAATATGATGGCTTCTTCGTTAAAGCAGACCATGAGAAGATGAAAGGAAAGCATGCCAAGAAAGTTTGCGAATTAGAAAAGTTTGCGAATTAGAATAATCAATTGATCGAGAAGCGGATGTCACCAAGAGAGTAAAAAAAAATATCTATGCTGCGACATACCACTAATTTAAAAAAAACTAACGACCGACACAATAACTACTAACTTTTCTCGCCGCAACGCGCGGGCATTTTGCTATATATATATAATAATTTTGCTTATGGTAGGTTCGTCCGCACCCCTAATTTCTGTTCTGATTTTTTTACGACAGTTTTACCCCTGGTTGTTTGAGGATATTACACGGGATGCCACCGCCAAGTAAAACCAACCCGCACAGTTAAAAAATCCAAACGCTAACCCATCTCCCTGCTCCTCAAACTTCGCTGCTCCTAGCCCTGTTCCCCAGCGGCCGCCGCTTGCGAGCGTATCTGGGTGGCATCTCCCTGCGTCTAGCTCTGCTCCCCAATCGACCCTCTGACCGTCGCTTGCGAGCGGATCTGGGTGGCCATCGTCGGCGGCGCTGCTGCAGTGGACGCGTGAGGAGCTCGAGGAACGATGGGCCGCGGCCATGGCGAGGCTTGAGAGGCGTAAGCGATGCCGATCCCTTCCTCATCTGAATCAACGGGCAGGCGCCCTTCCCCCATCTCGATCCATGGGCGGAGCGGACCACGAAGGGCCGCATCTCGACCACCAGCATAGATGAACTCCTCCGGCTGCATGTCTACATCCGCCTCCTCGGCCGCAACACCGGCCACCCCCTATGTCAGCACTTCGCCGACCACCAGCATAGATGAACTCCTCCGGCTGCATGTCCACATCCTCCTCCTCGGCCGCAACACCGGCCACCCCCTATGTCAGCACTTCGACGTTCACCAACAACGCCATGCAGCAGTCAGCGGGACTGCAAAATAAGTATTAACCAAATAGTAAATGTCACAGATGCAACTAAGGAAATCAACGTCTGACAGTCAGACCGACATTTGTGCTTAAAATGGGCCAGAAGAATTAGCAAAACATTACATATCACAGAACCCCACCTAATCTTATACCTAATGTCCCAAACCAAATAGAAATACTCCATCCGATCCAAATTAGTTAATTTGGTTTTGTCTAGATTCAGATATATCTAACACTAAAACAAGTCTAGATACATTTGAATCTAGACATTCCTAAGTCAACTAATTTGGATCGGAGGGAGTATAGAAATCTAATAAATTGGAGCACAATGTTTTTATTAAGCTTCATTAGTTTAGTTTTAGGTATCCATCCAACTCAACATAGGATTATCCTCAAGTGACTGCTCCAACCAACAGGGGAATAAGATATCGACAGTAGCACCTCAACCGGAGATCCCCTTGCTTAAGACTACACGCCTCGTGCAAAGACAACTCAAAAAACCAAACAGAACTGAGACATATCAACAAATGAAAACTTACTGGCAGGGAGGTAAGATATATGAAGTTCTAGAAGATATATAAAAGGGTGAGCAGTTAGCAGTATATGTGCTTTTAAATATTATAGGGAGAAATTGAAATTTAATAGAAGGAAAGAAGTTGATAAAAGCACCTAAAAGTTTCTAATTCTGTGTAATCTTCGCTTTTACGATGGCAAAATGCTATAGATTTGTCCCAAGTAGACCAAATTGCCGTGCATTTTAGCTAGCAATTGTTCCTGTAACGTTAAAGCGAACCTTCAAAACTACATAGATCAACTATGTCAAAATAGGTAGTAGTAATACATAGAACCTAGACACTACGTAGAGAATAAATTTCAGCTCCGACCAACAAAAGATAGCCATCTTTGTGTCTGCACACTACATAGAGCAAAAAGTTCAGCATCGGGACACTATATTTGTTTGCTGCAGCCTACAATAAATGGCAATTTTTGTGTCTAAGCTCGAATAGAAGATCCCCTACATTGAATGTCATCATCAAAACCAATTTGTACTAACACTAACTCAGTTCTGAAAATCATGCAAAAATATCCAAATATAATCATCTGAATTTGTGAGTAAAACTAAAATTGTTCTGCTAGAATCAGGAGGAAACGAACTGCTTTTTTCACTAGCTGATGCAAACCTACAGAGATCAACTATGTGAAATCCGAATAATTAACTACTGAAAATTATAGGTTAACACAGTAAAAAATGACTCGGGCAATGGCCTGACCTCGACTCACCGGTGGCTTTACGGGACTGAGATGTTGAGATCACCGGAACCGAAAAGAGGGGAGGAGAGTACGCCACGACCTGGAGAGGGGAGGGGATGTGGGCTGCCAGCTTATTTGGGGAGGGAGAGGTGGAGGAGACAAGGGCAAGGGGGCGAGCTGCAGGGCATCGCGGGAATGGGACGACGAGGTTGCCTGCGGCCATAGATCGGAGTCCGTCGCCCGTCGGACACATGCAACTGCACTATCCCACACTCGGCAGCCGAAATCCGAGCCAATAGTAGCAGGAGCCGCCCCGGGAGCAGCAGGGGAGGCGCCGGCGGCTCGGTGGTGAATCGGCGGAAAGTGACGGCGCGGTGCCACCCCGATTGACAGAGGCACGATAGGGGGGCGGTGGCGGCCGGAATCGGCGGCGTGCGCTCTGTTGAGGGGAAGGACAAAGAGAAAATCAAGAAGATAACGATGAGAGGATAAGATGTTCATGTCGGTACTGTCTGCTGCTTTAGCATTTCCGAGCACACCAACAGTGCCATGATTTTTGTTAAAAGAAAAGGCTAAACTAAACTACAATTAACTACTACCTCCGTACCGATTTATTGGGCTAACACAGAGTTCAAGAAAAAAGTTTAGCAACAAAATTAATCAATAAAACATGAATTATATGTCGTAAAAAATATACATTAGATTCATATTTAAAATACTTTCCAATAATATAGTTTTTGTGACATAAAATTCATATTTTATTGAGCAAATTTGTAGTCAAACATATTTTTTAAACTCTGTGTTAGATTAATAAATCAGTAGGGAGGAAGTAGTATGCAGCGGATATTTAAATATTTTTATGTAGCACTATTGTTTAGATGATAATAATCTGGTGGCTTCCTCTGTAATCGGAAGGCATCACAAAGTACTACCTCTGTTTTTGTAGTTTATTTGGATCTATCAAAAAAATTAAGCGACGAATATGGTAGTGTTATCATGACAATTAAAATTATAATAGATTATCAAGCTTCTCCTTTATATATGGTTCTTTATATATAGTGATAAGAACATGAAATTGCAGAAATTAATAGGTCAGTCATCAAGCTTCTCCTTTATGTAGGACTTATATGTAAAGAATGGGGTGCGCATAATTGTGTTACTCCCACATATCTAATTTGTAATTTTGCTGCTCTATTACTCAATTGATGAGTTTTGCATGATAGGTGTGTGATAACTGTGTCGGTCAAAATAGAAAAATAGACTAGGTTTAATAATAAATTTGTATTATAAAAATTAATAATTACAGTAAAAAATTTAAACTGTGGCAACGCATGGACATTCAACTAGTATATATATATATAGAAAACGGTTGTACAGTATTAATCTATAACTGGCTGGCGCTATATAGACGCGACGCGTGATGAAAAATTCTCCAAACTCGCACCGCCTTCTTCTTAGCCGGCGCGCGTTTTCGCGATTCCCAAATCCCACGGGCCTTCTTCCCGGCTGGCGGCAGGCCTCCGCCTCCACCACGCGTGCCAGCAACCCGGCCTTCACCGCGCAACAGCAGCCTCCGCCTCGTACCTGCCACCACTATGAGCCTCCATGGCGCAACCCCCTGCTCTTAGATGTCCACATGGACTGGCGGCCCATGCAGGGTTCCGCCGAAGACGCGCCCAGATCCAGCACGAGGCGCCCGGCAGGACCGTCAATAAGGCCGACGGCTGCTCGTCGTGCTCCGGAAATTCTAACTAAGCATGCGTCGCTGCACGAGGCACTGCCAGCGGGCAGGTGGACTGCAGCCCCGGGATACAGCTCGCCTTCTCCGGCACCGACAAGCACGAGGACGTGTTCAACTCGTGGTACGATGTGTAGCAGTACTCCCTCTTCGGGCTCTTGTCCAACCTCAAGGACTCCCTGGCCGGCCAGTTCGGCCAGCTCTTCTAGCTCGGGTGATCTCGTACAGCTTCTGGAGGCAGCCACGCCCTTTTTGTCCATGTTATCTTCAGCCGTATACTATTTGTAATCTGATCCCTCGTACTCCAGTTGCATACACCAGTTAACCAACTACTTTCTATATGTATTATTCAGCTGCTATTTACACTCTTTTAATGTACGATACAAGACACTGTAACTTTGTAATCTACCGCCTGTATTTGGATAGTAAAAGAATGTAGTGGAATTGGTGTATTTTGTTGGTGGTATCTTGCAAGGAGGATGAGATCGTAGCTGAAACTAGCACTCGATTTGACTGCCCATGGCAACCATGACAGTTACATTGGAGAAAAATTGGATATTCTGGCGTTGGTTTAGAGTGACGTTGGGATTTTTTTAATCTGTGCTGGTGTTCATAGGGTCTGAACAGACGCCTTCTACATCATGTTTGATGTTTCTAGTTTCATAGCTAGTATATGAGTCATTAATTAGGTAGTGTCAGATTATGATTATTTCAAAGCATGCCGATGGTCTCCTCCAAGGTGGACGGCTAATGGGGAGCGACATCGGCGTTGTGGGTGGGGTTGGGGCGTTGGCTTAGATTGTAGTTCGAGTTTCTCTTAATAAATTTGAACTTGTAAAGTTCCCGTTTGATTCAAACAATTATTGTTTGGAATGTCCCCGACCATCGACATGTCCTCCATCATGATCCTTCGCCTGCAGAGGGACAAGTCCGAGGCTATGATGAAGGCGCGTCAGTTCCGCCGATTCGCGGAGGACCACTTCGCGCACGACGCTGTTGAGGTCGCTGCGCTCCACGGCGCCATCACGCGATAGGACGCCTCCATCCAGTCGCTCTCGGCGCAGCTCCGGGCGTGCAGCTCCCGCCTCCTCCAGCTTGGCTTCCTCTCCCCATCCATCCACTGTCTTGATAGTTTAGTTAAGCTTGCGAGATAAGTACAAACATAGTATACATGACAGTTCAGATGCGTTAATGTGAAAAGTACAGACATTTATACGCAGTGGGTAGGAAGGTTAGGCGCGATATCGCGGACAGTTCAGGTAGTTCGCGATAAGTGCAGGCGTGACTTCATGGATAGTTCAAGAAAATGTGTGGACATCTCAGCTACAGTCGCGGAAAAAGTTCAGACACGATATCACAGATAGTTCAGGTAGTCCAGGATAAGTTCGGGCGTGCTTTCTTAGATAAGTCAAAAAATGCGTGGGCATTTCAGCTGCGGGAAAAGTTCACGCGCGATAGCATGGATAGTTCAGGTAGTCCATGATAAGTTTAGGCGCTCTTTCGCAGACAGTTCAAAAAAATGCGTGGGCATTTGAGCTGCGCTCGTGGGAAAGGTTTAGGGACGATATCACGAGCAGTTCAGACAGTCCATGATAAGTTCAAGCGCGTTTGAGCAAACAGTTCAGAAAAATACGTGGCTATTTCAGCTGCGCTCGTTGCAAAAGTTCACGCGCGATAGAACGGATTGTTCAGGTATTCCGCGATAAGTTCAGCCATGATTTTTCGGAGAGTTCAGGAAATCGTAGACATTTTAACTACATTTGCGGCCACGGATAATAATTTTAAAACTTCTCCTAAACTACGAACAATTACAAAAATAATCTAAATGAATAATATGCGTCTACTCTATATCTTTCCAATGAAATATTATTTGCTTTATTCCGATGTATGGTTGAAAAAAAATCAACTAAATGGCGTCCGTCCATGTTTTGAATAGTTCCAAAATTCAGTATTTTCAAAATTGTTTGAAAATCGTGATAAATTTGAAAAAACTTACAACATGAAAAGGTTGTGAAATTTTAATATCTATCCAATGCCATATTGTTTGCATCATTCTGACAAACGGTTAAAGATAGCATTATAAATTCACTTACAACGCTTTTGAACACGGTTTAGTATTTTTAAAATTAAATTTAAACCATAGTGTATTTGAAAAAGTTATAATACTAAAAAGTTGTAGAATTTTTGTAGCTTTCCAACTATATATCATTTGTGCAATTCCTACAAACAGTTAAAAACACTAAAAAGTACTAAAGATTAGACGTGCTACAGAGCGGACAGTTTAGACGCGATACAGAGAAAAGTTTAGGTGCTATACTCTAGTAAGTTCATGACCGGTTGTAGATTATTAATCTATAACCGGTTGTAGAATAGCGGAGCTATATATATATTATATATAAAGAGAAAGAGAAGGACTATTCAAGACCCCCCTTAAGACATTCCTATATAACTTATATAGGAACCCCCACCTAACCACATTCTTCCTCGTCAAAATCCAATCCCCGGTGTGCCGCCAACCTCCCCTGCTCCATGCGCCGCTGGCCACCCTCCTCCCCGCGTGCCGACGGTCTCCTCCCAAGGCCACCGACCACCTCCTCCCAAAGACACCGCCGACCTCCTCCGCCCACGCGACCTCCTCCGCCCACGCCTCTCACGCCGCGCCTCCACTACATCCTCCGTCCCTGTGTGGACAAATAGAAGTTAACAATGAGAGAAATCCCACCACCCCTGCCCTCGAGCGGAAGTTAACATGGAAAGGAACGGAAGTTAACTCGTGTCTGTGGATAAATAGAAGTTAACAATCAGAGAAATCCCACCATCTCCCGCCCCCGAGCAGAAGTTAACATGGAAAGAAACGGAAGTTAACTGCTGTTTGCGAAAAAATAGAAGTTAACAATCAGAGAAATCCCACCACCCCTGCCCCCGAGTGGAAAAATGGAAGTTAACTCATGTTCACGGAAAAGTTAAAAGGGGCCACGAAAGTTAAGTTGCACAAACGGAAATTAAGTTGCACAGTCTGCGAAAAACACAAAAAAATGGTGCTCCGTCAAGAAATTAACAAGCATAGAAGCATAAGTTAACTTGTACACACATAAAAGTTAAGAAGGATCGCGAAAGTTAACTTACACGGACGAAAGTTAACATTCATTATTACTGCTACATACTAGAAGTTAAGAAATAAAAGGAAGTTAACTCGTGTTCACGTGGAAGTTAACAAAGGGTTTATGCTGTTCGCGTGAAAGGTAACAGAGGATTCCTGAATAGTTATTTAGAAACCGATTCCTAAATAGCTGATATATATATATATATATATATATATATATATATATATATATCGACGTGGATTTGTTGCCCGGGATGGTACGTGTGCACGCGCTTACAACCGTTTGATATTGTTCAGTGATTCGTGTTTCCGTTAGCATTCTGTTAGATTTCCGGCCGCCCATCCCCGTCTTTGTAAGCGAAAAACACACGCGTGGCCGTTTCACATCCACAAAACAAGGAACGTTTCGCATCCACAAAACAAGGAACGGTGGCTGGGTGCCTTCAACAAATCTAACCGTGTAATTCTTATACAAACAGTTTTTGTTTCCAAGGAAAACACCTTGCCCTGCGCCTAGCCCGATGGTCCACACCTCAGGCCCTTGATGATGACGACAGACGGAGAGGTGGCTGGCAATTCTCCTTGGCTGATTCCCCACCATCCCACGTCGGCGGTGGGCACGTGGCGCGCGTGGGGCCGAGCTCCTCCCGCATCTCGCGCCTCTCGGCTCTATATCCTTCTCCGGCTAGGCGCCGTCCGTGTTGGTGACGGAGATCTCCGATGAAAGCTCAACGAAAACGGTCACGGTAGCAGACGGCGGACTGTCTGAAGTCGGTGCCCCGCGGTAGACAGGGAGATGGCCGGAGCGGACATGGTGGCCACGATCATGTTATCTAATAGAACAAAAAAAGAGGCACGATATGTTCGTTTCAACACAATAAACTGCAAAAAAAGATCCAGTCGCACCGGCTCCCGCCTTTACGGCAGAAAATCAACAACGGTGGCTTGGATTATTTCGATCCGAACTGGCAGCTGTGCCTGGCCGCGTGGAGAAAAAGTCAATTCAATAAATGGGGTAATCAAAACACCATCTCAGAAGAAGTAATCTGCAGAGAAATTAAATTAAAATAACTTTGGCAAAAAAAATACCAAGCAAATTATAGAAAATAAGCGGCAATCAAGCAAGAAGAGGCTCTTGTTACAGAAACTTCATGGATAAACGTGTCCAGATCAGGAACAAGATCAAATAAAAACAAGTAAATGAAAGAGATTCAGAAGAGAAAGGGGCGTATGATCTCTATCCTGGCCGGTCTCATGTAGCTGGAGGGGCGTTGACTAGGATCTGCTCCATCCCGCCATGGCAGAGACGGGGCTATCATCGTATAATATTCCTCTTCCCCTGCGCAGCTAGCTGTGATGAGAAGCGGCGGTACAACCAGCTGGAGGAGGGATGTCGCCGGACATGATCCAATCCATCTCGCCACTATCTGTGGCCGTGCAAAAGCCGCCGATTCAGCCTCCGCGCGGGAGATGGACGACGCCCGGGTCGCCTTCGCCCCTCAAACCACAGCCCATCTCGCCACCTTGAACTCAACACGTCCCTGAATTTCCAGTCCGCGCATGAGGAAGACCAAGGCAGCAGATCTTGTATTGATTTGATTGTTGAGCATGAACAAAAACAATCAGGGAAAATTGTTAGGAATTTTTCTACGGGAGATTAGGGTGGGTGGAACATTGGTGGAGGAAAATACAAGTGGTGGAGGCGGAGGCGGGTGGGG
Source organism: Avena insularis (assembly GCA_023614405.1). NCBI lineage: Eukaryota > Viridiplantae > Streptophyta > Magnoliopsida > Poales > Poaceae > Avena > Avena insularis. The sequence goes on from CM042696.1 coordinate 407,783,181, forward strand.
CTTGAGGGTCGCGGTCTGGTATGGAGGTGAGAAAAAAGGACAGTCAGTCCGTGCCACCCCACCTACCCTGGCCGGAGTGCGTGCAGAAGACGAGGTACAAGGGCGGGGGAGAACTCGCGGGAGATCCGGAGTGGCCATGGGAGGCGGTCGGGGAGGCTCTCCAGCGGCAGAGCTGGCTTCGCTAGGGCGACTCTCAAGTCAAGGCCAGGGATGTGGGTGACGAAATGGGTTGTTTTGCGCCGCTGCCCGTCCTCGGCAAGGTGTGCGGTGCGGAGGAGCCTAGGAGATGGCCACGTGGGGGAGAAAACGAGTACTCGGATGGTAACGGTGTGAGTTTAGATGTACGGTGGAAAATGCACTATCAGTTGATTCAATGGGTGGATTGGGGTGCACAGCTACGCCGCCCTAGGAAGCCCACTATTTTGCATTTATATATATATAACACGAACATAAGGACCATTTGCTAACTTTGACGCAAACACGAGTTAACTTCTTTTCTTTCAAAGTTAACTTCTAGTATGTAGCAGTAATAATAAATGTTAACTTCCGTCTGTGCAAGTTAACTTTCACGACCCTTCTTAACTTTTTCGTGTGTACACGTTAACTCCCTCTTCTATGCTAGTTAACTTCCTGACGGAGCACCAACTTTTGTATGTTTTCCGCGGACGGTACAACTTAATTTCTGCTTGTGCAACTTAACTTCGTGTCCCTTATTAAATTCTCCGTATGAGCAAGTTAATTTCTACTTGATGCACTTCTTAACTTTCAAAAGGTACTCAGAAATAATGAATGTTTACTTAACACGAGTTAACTTATTTTTCTTTTCAAGTTAACTTCCAATATGTATCAGTAATAAGAAATGTTAACTCCTGCCTGTGCAAGTTAACTTCCGCGGCCTTCTTAACTTTCCCGTGTGTACAAGTTAACTCCCTCTTCTATGTCGGTTAACTTCCTGACGGAGCATTGATTTTTTGTGTGTTTTCCGCGGACCGTGCAACTTAATTTTCGCTTGTGCAACTTAACCTACGTGGCCCTTATCGACTTCCCCATGTGTGCAAGTTAACGTTCGCCCGACGCACTTCTTAACTTTTAAAAAGTACTCAGAAATAATGAATGTTTACTTCTGCCTGTGCAAGTTAACTCCCACGGCCCTTCTTTAACTCCCCTGTACATGCAAGTTAACTTCTGTCCAATAAACGAGAACCACTGTCGCGTGCAAGTGAACTACGAAATAAACGAGCACCACTTTCGCGTTTGAAATGAACTATGTTTTCACACAGTGTTAAATTCTGTTAAATTCCTTTTTAACGCCTATGAACTTTCTTTTTCGTGAACACGCTTCCAGAGAGGAGGTTCCAGTGCTGCGGCTTGCCAGAGGTAGCGTCGAGGTGTGGATCAACAGCAAGGCTCGCCGCCCCCGTGCACCACGTGGGGGAAGGGCGGTGTGGGGGTGGGCGGCGCATGAAGCAGAGGATGGCGGGGCGCGCATCGGGCAGGGTGCCGTGCGGGGGAAGAGGAGATAGTGGAGGGTGTAGTGGCGCCAAGCAGGAGGAGGCTCAAGAACGTGTGAGGAGGCGATGGTAACACGCAGTACGGAGGAGGTCGGCACGCTACCGAGGAGAGAGGCCATGACGCGTCGGCGGAGGAATAAGGTGGTTAGGCTAGGGGATTGTAACATCCCAAAACTTTAATCCAAGGTTATCAAGATCAAATCATTCACAAATAGGGTTAACAAAAACTTTTTCAAATTCAAAATGAAAGCATTTATATATGTGTGCATTTAAAATAGGAGTTGTTTGAATTGCCATGATTGAATGATCCAATGCTTGTAAAATGTTTCTTAGGTGATTTAAACATCATCTACCTCATTCCCAAACTTTTCCTAAAGAAAATCAAATAAAAAAGAATTAAAAAGGAGGAATGGTCATTTTGGCAAATTTAACTCCCATGTCTACTTTGGCTATCCCTAGTACTCAAAACTTAACAGAAACAATTCCTGATCTTTGCACCCACATAATGAGATACCAAGGCCCACCTTTGGATCTGCTAAAAACATTCTATTAACTATTTTAAATGATAGTTTAAAATTGAATCTAATGCATATGCATAGATCACCCCTATTTCAAAAACCATCTATTTGAGCTCCACTTTAAAAACCCTTGCAACCAGAAACTACCTATCACTAGTGGAGATCACTCAAAAATTTTGAAACCAAAATCAAAACTTTCTTTCATGCGGCCATTTAATCAAACACTTGGCATGTATAATCTCTACTCTAATCCTAGCTCACTGTTTACTACAGGGTTTTGGCCCCAAATGACCTTCATTTATCTCCTCTGTCCCCTCTTGATCTAACCAAACCCCTAACACCCCTCTCCCCTCTCCCTTGTCCCTAGTCCCCATGCCATGCCATGCCTCGCTTGGCCAACCCTTGCCTGTCGGGCAGCATTGCAGACCATTCCCTCTTCCCTCGCCATGTCTAGGAGGTAGCCAGGAGCTCACCGCCACCCCCTGTCCCTTGTTCGAGCCCAGAGCAGCAGTGGACCACCAAGCACAAACTGCGTCCAGTGCCACCGCACCATGCAAGTGCTGCCCCCAGGGCCTGCGGGTTCGCCTTCGGAGCACGTAAGTTTTCCTGCTTGATGTTACGGGGGGAGCCCCCGAGTGCTTCGTGTGCTGATGTTGCTTATGCTTCTTTGTGTTGGGCGTAGCCCCCAAGTCCTGCTCTTACTACTATTGCCTGTTGCTGCAGCCTTTTGTCCAAGAGGCCAAGCGGCTGGTGGAGGATCGCCTGACGCTGGAGGCGAAACTGCGGCAGCTTTAAGGTATTCGTCTGCCTTGTAGTACTTCTCTTGCTTATCCTGGTCCTGTTCTTTGACGCTTGCTTGTTGTAAATGCAGAGGAGCATAACGACTCTCTCCGTGAGGTCGATGCTCTAAAGAAGAGCCTCGCCGAGTGAGAAGGTCAAGTCAGCCTTGGTGGAGAGCGCTTGAGCTGGAGCCGATGGAGCCAAGCGTAAAGAGCGCTCCAGCAGGAGGTCGAGATCGTGAGGAGCAGCTGGCCACCGCGGCCGCTTCGTGAAAAAGGGATGGCGGAGAAGCTCATGGCCGCCAAGGCTATTTCGGTGAGCTAGCTTTTGTACTTGCTTTTTCGCAGATCTTCTTCTATGTTGCCTTTCTTCATGTTTTCTTTTTGTCTCGTATGCCGCAGCATCGAAGTTCGACCGTGGTGCTCGGAGAACGGAGTGCTCTAGATGATGCCACCGAGCGGTCGAAGACCGCTGCAGACCATTGTCAACTCCCTTGCCAAGGCGAAGAGGTCCTTGGTCGCTTCTACCAGGAGCTCTTCCCAAGGGCGCACTTTTGAAGACGTGGTGCTCGGCAGAGGCTCTGTCACCGGTTACCGCAGCTGCATAAGCGCAGCGTATGGGCATCGGCGCGTCTGGCTGGCCGGGCGATGGTTATGGCGGCTGGGCGGAGCTGGACCTGCCCAGACATTTCTGGATGCCGACGGCCGCAGATGGATCCGAGGTAGCATTCGCCGCTTACTCCGCCGCTGCATTTATATGGGCCCAAGCTCATTGACTTGTCGAGTACGCATTGCGGCAAATAGGGCGAGGCCAAAGCTAGGCCTCGTTCTGAGGCGACTCGGTGCCTCCGCCTTAGGCGTAGTAGACGAGGGTAGCTTGTAGTCTATTTTTGTTGTGAATATCTTTGTAGTACCATCCTTGTGCCAATGAGTGGCCTTATATAATTTAATGAATTCCTCCGAGTTGTGCTCTATCCTTGGCTGAATGTCTGTGCCTTCTTTTTCTGGCCGCTATAGGTTCCTTCGGTGTCGACCGGTTGACACTTCATCCGAAAGGCCCTTGCGAGCATCATTGGATGATTCTCGCAGCTCGCTTTCTCGAGATCGCGCGCGTAGCTTGGAGAGATTTGCTTGGGTTACGCTCGCTACCGACGCTTGAAAATCCAAAGGCACGGTGCAGCCGAGAGGAGTATTTGATGGCGGTTGGTCGGCTGTCCGAGCAGTTGCAATGTAAGTTGATCCTCCTTTCGGGCTGTAGCTCAGTTCTTCGGGTGAGCCTGCTGGCCTTACTCTTATTTTGTACGGTTGTCGCAGGTGCGAATCTTGCTCCGAGGGAAGAAAAGGAGCGTATTGCTGTTCGAGTTAATTGCCTGACTCAACAGGACATGGAGGCCGGTGGCTTCTTCTGGATGGATCGTGATCACGCCATAGTTCTGGCGACGGTGCAGGATCGTGTCTACCAGGTTTCGCGGGTGCTCCGCCAGTGCGTACATCACTTTCCTCGGACCGCACGCCATGTTTCCGTTGGATGCCGTGCCAACGACCCTTGCAGTCTTCTTCGGCGAAGTTTCGGAGTGCCAGCAATGTCAAGGAGCTGGTGCGGCAGCAGCTCGTCGCAGGGGTGAAGGCTGCCTTGTCTCTTGTGAGGGTGCACCGCCCTGATGTAGATTTGGTTGCTGCGGGGCGACTGGGCCACCTCCTCGACCAGATGGTGGCGAGTGGAACATGCGTCCGCATTACGCGGCTGTAAGGCAGTATGCCGAACAGATTATAGATTTGTTTGAGCAGCGTGCTCAGGTTATTCTTCAGAATAGGTAGGACCTGAAAATAAACAGATAGATGTAAAATTTGTATATTGCGGCTGGGCGTGTATGTGCCCTTTGTTGTAAAGGTTTGCTCACATGCAGCACGCATGCTTTGATTTAGCACGTGCCCTTTTCGCTTGCACGACGTGGTCACCACTGTGTACACGTTTTGTCCTCAGTCGATGAAATCATGAGGTGGGGGGAGCCCCCGAGTGCGTTTGTAGCATGTAATAAAGTTGCAGAGAAATAGTCAACCGAAGGTTGGGGGCGAGACACTTAGCTTTATTTGTAGCGTAATGGAGAAGGTACATGGTTCGGCTGAGTAGCCTTGGCTGTAAGCCTTATCGAAAGTAAAAGGGGGTACATTTCTATGGGTAGAATCGTCGCAGGTGCGAGATGTTCCATGGGTTGGAGTATGCGACTCCAGACTCCACGTGCTTGAGGCGATAGGCGCCACCTGGGATGATCTCGGTGATGGCATAGGGTCCTTCCCACGATGACTCGAGTTTATTCGGTCGCTTTTGCTTGAGTCGCAAGACGAGGTCTCCTTCGACGAAGGACCTTGGGCGCGGCCGGCGGCTGTGATAGTTGCGGAGACTCTGCTGGTACACCGCTGATCGAGCTGCTGCTATATCCCGTGCTTCGTCGAGTGTGTCGACGGCGTCTTCGAGTGCAGCCGTGGATTCGGCTTCGTGGCGACGACTGTGGAGCCCGGTGGCGATTGCCGGTGGTAGCACGGCCTCAGCCCGTGCACCATGAAGAACGGTGTGTAGCCGTGGAGCTGTTTGGCGTTGTCCGTAAGCTCCACAGACGCACGGTAGCTCTTTCGTCCGCTTCCGGCTTTGTGCTCGAGTGAGCTCATGAGGCGCTTCTTGATGCGGCGCCGACAGACCGCTGGCCTTTTCCACTTGCCCGCTTGTTTGCGGGTGTGCCCGAGGCATACGTGATGTTGATCCCGAGGCCTTCGCAGTCCCGGAATTCTTGGAGATGAAGTTCGATCCGTTGTCGGTGATGATGCCGCAGACGCCAAATCAGACAATGGATTCAAGAATTTGACGGCGGTTTGCCCTTCGGTTGGTGGCGGCATTGCCTCGATCCACTTGGTGAATTTGTCGATCGCGACTGTGAGGAAGACGTGTCCTCCTTCAAGATTTTGGCGCTTTGCCGATCATGTCGAGGCCCCATTGGGCAAAAGGTCAGCTATGGGTATGGGTCGAGTTCGGACCCAGGTGCGTGCGGTTTGTCGGCGAACCGTTGGCACCCGTTGCATCTTCGGACGATGTCCTTCGCGTCGCTCATGGCCGTTGGCCAGTAGAATCCTGCTCGCAGAGCTTTGGCGACGAGGGAGCGACTGCCTGCATGGTGGCCGCAGATGCCTTCGTGGATATCTTGGAGTATGGCTTTGCCGTCATTGATGGTGACGCACCGTTGTAGTACGCCTGTAATGCTGCGTTTGTACAGCTCGCCGTTGATGATGGTGAAGGCTTTTGACCGACGAGATATGCGTCGGGCATCCGTCGCCGTCGGCAATTCTCCATTTATCGAGAACGGAGGTATGGACGTGTCCAAGTTTCGATCGCCATGACCTGCATCAGGTTGACCATGGCAACTTCGGTATCCAGCTTTTCGGGTCCTTCATGACCTTCGGGTAGCGTAGCTCCCGAGTGTTCTTCTTCTTCGGGTGATCCTTTGGGGAATTTTCGCTTGATGGATGGCACGCAGATCTGTTCGAGGAACACACCTGGTGGTACCTTTGCACAAGTGGAGCCGATGTTGGCGAGTCTATCGGCCTCCTCGTTGCTCTCTCTTCCAACGCGTCAAGTTCGCGTCGAATTCTCCTTCGAGTGTGTTGTATAGCGCGATGCACGCGATCATGTTTTCGGCGTGTCGTCACACTCATTCATCGTCTGCAGACGACAAGGTTGGAGTCACCAGATGACCAGCGCGTGCGCCACATATTTTGCCATCTTCATGCCATGGATGAGGGCTTCAGATTCGCCTCGTTGTTGAGGCTCTGAATGTCATCCGAAGGACGTACTTCATCTTGTCACCTTGTGGGGAGGTCAGTATGACTCCTGCCCCTGCTCCGGCTTTGCGTTTGGAGCCGTCAAAATGCATTGTCCAGGACTACGACATGTCTGGGGTGTCGTGCGTGCAGCTCCATCCGAAGCACCGTGAAGTCGGAAGGACTTGAGATTTGATTGCGTGTCGCTTCGTAGATGATATCCGGGGTGATAGTTCAATGCCCCATGTATACGCGCCTGTGGCCTCGGGTTATTCAGGATGCTGTTTAGGGTTGCCTCGCTGACGACAATCACCTGATGCTCCTGGAAGTAGTGGCTCAGTCGTCGAGCCGTCATGAACACGCCGTATGCCTGCTTCTGGTAGTGCTGGTACCGCTGTTTTGTTGGTGTGAGAACCTCGCCGAGGTAGTAATTGGGCATTGTACCGTGGGTCTTGCCTTCTTGGTCGTTCGACCACAGTACTGGCCGACCACCGGTGTGTGGCTGCTATGTATAGCAAGGGGCTCGCGCTCTTTTGGCGTGACCAAACGGGCAAGGTGGAGAGGAGCCGCTTGAGGCTTTCGAATCGCCGCTGGCTTCGGTGTCCACTCGAATTTGTTCGCCTTTGGCGCAAATTGGTAAAATGGTAGGGCCTTCTCGCCCATGCGGTGATGAACACCTTAGTGCCGCTACTCGCCATGAGCTGCTGAAACGCCTTGAGGTTTTTCGCTTCTCCATTGTCATGATAGCTTTGATTTTCTTCGGTTCGCCGATCCTCGTTGAGAGATGAAGTACCGAGCGGTGACTTCGAGGGGCCAAGGCGCACTTTTCGATTGAGCTTGATCCTCAGGCGATCAAGGTTGTCGAACGCCTCGCGGAGATCGTCGATAAGTGTTCTTGCCTCCTTGGTTTTTATGACTATGTCGCCGACATAGACTTGGACGCTATGACCGATCTGGTCCTTGAGGCAGCCTGCATGCATCGCCGGCTGGTACGTGGCACCGTTCTTTAGCCGAAGGGCATTGTGTTGTAGCAGATACTCGAACGGTGTGATGAACGCCGTTTTCTCGATCTTCGACCTTGAGTCGAATCTGGTTATAGCCTGAGTAGGCGTCGAGGAAGGAGAGTTTCTCACAACTGCGGTCGAATCGATGATCCGGTCGATCCGAGGAAGAGGGAAGTGGTCCTTAGGGCAATGTTTATTTAGTGACGTGAAGTCCACGCACATCCGCAAGATGTCCGTCCTTCTTCGGACCATCACCGATTACCAGCCACTCGCTTTCCTTGATTTCCCGGATGAAGTCTGCTGCAGTAATCTGTTGATCTCCTTGCCGATAGCTTCGCTCGCTGTTCGGCGCCTTGGATGGGCTTGGGGCTTGGTGTCCGGAAGACTTTGAGTGCGTGCTCGGCGAATTCCGAACTCCGGCATGTCCGCAGGACACCAGCGAAGATTTCCAGCGCCACGGCGAATTCGACGAGCGCCTTCCTATGCTTGATCGAGGTCGTTGGCGATCAGCGCTGTCTTGGAGGCATCCTTTGGATGGACCTGCACTTTCTTGGTGTTGATGGTGGAGTCGAAAGACATGTCGGTGCGTTCGCTTTGGATCGGGGTAGCCTTGTCCGTCACCTCATGAGCCTTACAAGCTCTTCTTGCATGCCGAAAGACTGGAGATTTTGTTGAAATCCTGTCGCATTGGTCCGATCGGGTGAAGCTCCGTGGATCGTGATGATGCCTTGGTCCTGGCATCTTGAGTAGTAGATATGCGTAGTGTGGGACGCCAGAACCTTTGCGAATGCTACACGCCCCAGATGGCATGGTATTGCGACGGCCTACCCACCACTTCAATTCTAGGCGCCTCGCCGAAAGTTGTCCGGCTTCAAGATGACGCCGAGCCCTATTTTGCCTGGGGAAGATGCCTTCCTCGACAATGCCGTGGAACGTTGTGTCTGATTGTTCCAGGCTGCATTGCGGGATCCGCATAGCTGCTAGAGTGCTTGCGAACATTAGGTTGATGCCGCTGCCGCCGTCCATGAAGACGCGACTCATCTCGAAGCCTCCGATCTGCGCCTCCAGCACCAGGCGGCATGACTGGGCGAGGGATCCGCAAGGGTGATCCGCGAGTGAATGTGATGCAGGACTCATCCGCCGAGGTACTCGAATTGCAGCGGAGTTGCCACGGCCAAGTTGATTTGTCGGGTGATTTTCTTCTGCACCCTGTTGGTGGGGCGTCCCTTCTGGATCATATTTAGCGCTCCCTTTGGTGGGGGTATGCGACCCCGGCGTTGTTTTGCGCTGGTGCGATTGGTTGATTTGGGCCTCCAATAGGCGGCGGTGGAGGAGCTCCGTGTGCTATTTCACCTGGCGCAGGTGCGTTTCCGAACGCAGGAATTGGAGCTTGTTGCCTCATCTGCATCATGCCTTCGCTGAGTTTCGGAACTCGGCGGTCCTTGAGCATGTGGCTAGCTTTCTTTTGCCATCTTGTTTGTCAATGTAGAAGTGGATGGTGCATGGACCCGAAAGTTTGTCGAATCTTTGAGGGTCCGTTGTCGCGTCGCGGCGCTGCCACGCTGCGTTGGTCGTCCGTTGTCGCGGAAGTTTCCGCCGCGGTATCCTCCATTTATGGCTGTTGTCGTTATGGCGGTCGGCGTAGCCGGCTACGACCATATCGGGTTCGTCGCGGTCCTCGTAGACGTGCGATCTCCTCTTGCTGCGGCGTTCGCGTCTTCGGCCGTAGTCGTCTTCTTCATCTGATTGCGCCCGCTGGATGCAATCTTCGCCGTCTGCCCAACTGTTGGCGATTTCCATGAGCTGGTCGAGTGTCTTGGGCTTTACACGTCCAAGTTTCTCCTTAAAGTCTGGGCGTTTGACGCCGTCTCTGAAGGCGTCGATGGCCCTTTCTTCGGAGATGTGTGCTACGGAGTTCTTGGTTGTAGACCAGCGTAGTATGTATGAGCGAATAGATTCACCCGTTCTTTGAGTGCAGGCTCGCAACTCTTCGATTGAGGCGGGCCTCTTGCTTGTGCCTTTGAAATTTCGGATGAAGCTATAAGCGAGCTCCTCCCAGCTTCGGATGGATCCTGATGATAGGCTGCTGAGCCAGACCCACGCCGCGCCTGTCAGCTGCAGCTGAAGGCATTGCATGGCGGTTTCTTTGTTGCCTCCGTGAAGCTTGACGGATGACAGATGGTCACTAAGCCAGGACTTTGGATCTTGCGTGCCGTTGAACTTCGGAGTATCCGAAGGAAGCTTGAAGTTGCGTAGCATCTGTGTTCGCCGGACGGATCTGCTGAAGCATCGAGCCCTGCAGAGTTCTCCTTCGTCTTCATCCATCTCAGATTCAGACGAGCATGCGCGTTTGGCGCGTGCTTTGTCGATCTTGCGATGTGTAAGCTTGTCTCTGGCGTCGTAGTCGCGTTTATGGCGGTGCGAGCTCTTCTTCCTTCGAGGAATATCGTGTTCCTCTTCATCTTCGGATGAGGGAGTGGGGCTCCGGTCGCGCCTGGCCGGAGCTTTCTTCTTCGGCTCCGTAGGAGCGTCTTCGTGGAGCGCAGCTCCGATTAGTCCTAGTCCGGTGAGTGCGGATCAATGCATGGCCTTTTTGGGTCCCCTCCGAGGTGGGTGAGCCGAGATCTGTGATGGCTGCCATGATCGCAGCTTGTGGCGTCTTCGGGATGATGTTGCCGTCAGCGTCCATATCCATGAACGATGTGTGGAGAGTTCGGGTCACGTCACGCCGCTCCTTCGGGTCCATGTTTTCCACCCGAGAGTGGTTCTTGTTTCCCTGGTTTCCGTTTGTGCTAGAGTCGGGTCCTTTGTCGGAGAGCGCAGCTCATCGCGCGCTGGATTCGGAGGCTGCTTGCTTGCGTTTGTCGAGCGTTTCCTGCATCTTGACTTGTTTCTTGTTCTCCTTGATGAGGAGGTAGTGGTATGCCATCAGTAGGTCACGTGAGGAGTCCAGAGGTAGGACTATTTCGCCTGCGACGGCGTGGCGTGCTTCGACCCATCCTTCTTTGCTAAGTTGGATTAGGTGGCCCCCGTTTTCGCCGTTTCCACCTTTTTCGCCGTTTTCGTCCTGCGGGTTGGGGTTGTGCGGCGGGTTAGGCGTTTCCTCGTCGGTTTGGATGACTGTGGCGCACAGATAGTGCCTGTAGATTGGTTGGCTGCTGCCGCAGCTTTCGGATCCGGAACCGTAGGTCCCTTCATCCGAAGGTGGATCACGCAGATCGGAGTTGCAGCTGTTGCTGCTGTAGAACTCATCTGTTGATGGTGATGTGCGTAGCACGGGGTGTGGAGCCCACGAAGCGGGCCTGATTGACGGCACGAGCATCCGCTCAGGGAGGCGGAGGGTGCCAGTTTGTCCCACCTGGAAGCAGAAGCTCCCGAACAGAATTTCGAGTCCGTCGCCTACGGGCTCGAAATCCTTTATGGTATCCGGCGAGTGGGCGGTGAAGTCGAAAGCACCGAAGAGGAGGTGATTCTCCGTCGCCGCGGAGTTGTAGATCGATCGGGTCGGAACCGTCACGACCGCACAATCAGCAGCCCCAATTCCCACAGACAGCGCCAATTGACGAGGTTTAATCTCGTCAATGCCCATTGTTATGGACTTGGGTTTTGGAGAAGATGGGGATGCTGGAGATCGTGGCACGGTTAACAGACAAGCAACCAGGGGACACGAGATTTACCCAGGTTCAGGCCCCCGGAGGGAAAAGCCTACTCCTGCTTGTCTGCTCTTTTATTACGGCGGAACCGAAGGTTACAGGGTGCACAGATTCGATCTGGTGTGGATGCGTGAAAGTATGAGTCGAGTTGTTGCCCTAGGACGTGCCCTCCTGGCCTTTATATAGACTTAGGCAGGTCCCGGGCGTAGTCCTAGTCGGTTACAAGTTGTATTCAAACTCTAATCTTACTCTCCAAGGATTCGAAGGCGTCATGGGCCTTGGCCACCCGGAAATCTTCATGGGCCAGCGTATGTCTGCCGTGGGCCTTCCTTGGGCTGGACTAGGTATGCTGAAGTTACGTACCCGTAGGGTATAACCATGTCACCAGGAGCTCACCGCCACCCCCTGTCCCTTGCCCGAGCCCAGAGCAGCAGTGGACCACCGAGCACAAACCGCGCCCAGTGCCAGCGCACCATGCCAGTGCCGCCCCCAGAGCGCGCTCGGTCCCCGCTCGCACAGACCGCCCCTTGGCAGCAACCCGCGCCCGCCGCTCCGCCTCGACCTGGAGAACACCCCAGACACCCCCGCTGGCCGCCCAACGCCTCACAGCCACCGCTCGCCATGGACACCGCCACCTCTGCCTCTCAGAGCGCCACCTCGCCCAGACCGCGTGCCACCGTCCCTACGGCCGCATTCAATTCCTAGAGCACCACCAGGGAACCGCCCATCGATCACCACCCCTAGCCATGCCTCTACCCCGCCGTAGCCATGTCGCCACCATCGACTGCCCATCCCGCTCGGTCTCACCGTCGGGCCTATAAAAGGAGCCCTCCCCAGCCTCTTCTCTCCATACCATTCCACTCTCCTCACCTCTCTGAGCCTCATCCACCTCTAGCCGGAGCAAGGTGAGCTCTGCCTCACCGGAATTGGAGCCGGAGCAGCCGCGGCAGGAGGAGAACGGTGCCGTTGATTGCGACCACCCCAAGCTCCACCCCAACCGTGCCTCGCCTCACCGTCGTCTTCCACATTGTTTTCCCGCCTCGCCGACCCCGCTAGAGCCCTGGTATGCCCCCAGTAGACCCCCACCGAGCCGCTAGGGTTCGAGCTCGCCGACGACCTGTTCGTCATCGACGACGACCCTCAGCCGTTGATCTCACTTCTAATCGCATGGCCCACAGCGCGCGTACCGTTTTGCGTTTTAAGTGCCACTGACATGCGGGACCCCCTGTCAGCTGAGCCCCGTGCCGTGGAGCGCCACTGGACCGGCCCATTTCTTTTCCCGCGCTAGTCCACCCATTCAAATCTGGATTTTTCTTTTTAGTTAAATCTAGTTTCTGTCCCCTAGTTTGAAAATCAATTCAGAGAGTTTTAGAAATCCAAATTGCATGAAACCAATTTTGTATGAAAGGTATTAAAATGATCTATCCAAGCCCGTTGGATTTAATTCAATTAGAGTTATAGATCTCTCCTAATAAAAATAAGAAGACAGAAGTTTTTGCAACTTGCAACATTTTTATAAAATCAACCAAGTTAGCTTTTGAGTTGATTCCAACTCTCAAAAATCACATTTCATCATCTATATCTAAATATGTAATAATATTAAGGTTTACATGCAGTGACTTTGGACTAGTACCAAAATAATGCTATATAGGCATTTCTAGTCACTTTAAATCATTAAATAATGAAATTAAACCAAAGTAATATTGATCCAACCTTTTAAATCTCATTCCCACATGTTAGAATATGTGGTGATGACATGTGTCAACATGATCCCATATTTTAAGTGGTGAATATTAAATCTTAGTTAAATTTTTAATGAGTAGAAATTACTTTTCTAAAATAAAATTAAAGAAACTATTGAATTAAACTTGTGATGCTTGTGATGATGATAGATCATCAATTATGTGTCTTAGAATGCTATCTAGCCTAGTTAAGTATTGTTTGGTGATTGTATACTTCGTATGTATTGTTATAGAAGATAGTACCGACCAAGCTTACGAGGAGGAGTGCTATCAAGACGAAGACGAAGAAAACTTCAACCACTGTACCAACCAAGGCAAGCCACCATTAACAGTACAAGCTACCCTTAGCAAGCTAGCAATACCCAAGATTAACCCTTGCAAGTTTAGTACTTAGCAAACTAGAATCAAACTAGATGGTTTAGCAAAGATGCCTTAAGCATGCTTTGATCACACCCTTTTGACTATTAGTACCCCAAGTCTTACTTACAAGTTTTACTCCCCTTAGTACACAAAGTTCTTTACTTGTTTTGAAGGTAGCATAAAAAGTATAAAACTTGACCTACTTAGAAACCTTTAGATGTCATTCTATGGCATGAGATTGATCGCATCCTTCCACCTTAGTGAACACTCTTAACTTAGTATTTTAGAGTAGATCAAAAACTTGAGTCATTTTAGATGGGAACAAATGGGTGAAAATGAATTGTGAAAACCTTGGAATGATGAGTCATTCTATTGAGATGTTTTGACATGTGTTGAGAAACACAACTGGTTTATGATGATGAAAATGATGAGGCATGAGCCTTAACCCTTTTATAAAACTGATGGTTGGATTCGGATGCGATACCATTCCAATTTTACCGTACAACCACACTACCTGAATTGGGTAAGGCTTAGCTGGAAATTTATATGCATTAGTATTAGTTCCCTCACGGGAGAGGTTTGAGCTGAGGCTACCTCTCAATGTTGTCCACCTATGCAGTGCCCAAGACGACTGATGGTCATGGTTGGGAGGCCATGCTCATAGGAGAGGTGCTTATACTAGGGTGTGTAAAGGGAAGGTTGTGTTTGATTATCTGCATACTAAGTATGATGATTCAGGGTTACCCCAGCAGATGTATCGAATCTTGTGGTGAAAGTGTACCACCTCTGCAGTGTCAAACCATTGAATAGCCGTGTCCATGATTTATGGATGCTTGGAATGGCCATACTGTTTCGTTGTCAGATGTTCTCTAAATACTTTGAAGTAATGATAAATCTTGACTTGACCACAACAGGGTTGGGTTTATGACAATAGCTTCCCAACTTAAGTGATTCTAGAACTTTACTTTATCTTTCTTTGCTTCAGAACTCAGCTTAGGTTTCAAACTTAACTTTATAGTTAAACTTAGCTCTAGCACTTTAACTTAGAATTATACTACTTGTTAGTGGTAGTTTGCGAGTACTTAAAGAGTACTCATGGCTTTTGTCCCTGGCTATTATCATGGCCATACTATGAAGGAGATTATCAAGATGATGGTTAGCAGGACGGCTATGATAACTAGGACTATCTCGCCGTCGACATTGCTCGTGCCCCTCAAGATGGACCCCACCGCTATCTTTTATTTCCGCTGCTTGTTGTATTAAGACTGGATCATGAGATCCTTATTTGTGTAAAACCTTATGTATGGTTTGTAATGGATGATGTACTGTGATATCCAATCCGTTATGTCTCGCAAAAATGGTAATCCTGGGATTCCGAGGTATGGCATAACGGGCATCTGGGATTAAAAAACCGGGTGTTGACAAGGTTCCTATATAAGCTATATAGGAATCTCTTAAGGGGGCTTCTTCAATAGTCCTTCTCTCTCTCTATGTATATATATATGCTAAATAGTGGGCTGCCTATGGTGGCTGTTGTGCATAGGGTACGCACCGTTGGATTAGATACAGGGAGCACACGTCATGTAGTGAAACTTAAGGCTATTGTTTGATACAGACACTGATTTGGTTTTCCGAGAGCACGACGCTGTTAAATACATGTACTGCCTCCTGGTCATGAGACTGTGTCATTTCCACACATGATCGTGCCGTGCACGGTGAGACACCACTCACACAATCAACTTTGCATGTCCCTATTGGCGATAGTGCATGCATGGGAGAACATGTTTTTCATTCTTCCAGTCCCATTCTGTGTGATGGAGGGACAACGTAAATTAGACAACAAACATATGTATGTATCATAGTTCCTCCGGGTCAGCCGTTCCTAGCAACAAACTCGTTTTATCTCCACTTGTGTTGATTGCGCACGACACCAGTAACATGTTTTGAAACGAGTGCCCTCATCGTTCCACCCGCAAACTCCCACTAGGACACCACATCGGATCTTATCGTTGTGCTCAACGCAGGTGGAAGAACGCCCGGGGAGCGACTGGGCAATGAGCAGAGGAAGCGGCTCAGTTTTACCCACCCACAGGCCACATCTGAAGATCTTCACCGGCAACCAGAATGAGTAGCGGAAACGGGTCATGGATAGGCCCGATGGGCCGATCCTAGGCCATAGGAACCCCAAGCTCCACCACCACGCCGCTCGATGTGGTCTGGCCGAGCTCGTGGCGAGGAACCCTTGCACAGCCACCCCATCGTCGCGGTATGTCCGAGCTCAAGCTGCGCCAAGCACCCTCCACCGCCACCGTGCTCGAACCTGATGACGGGTCGAGCCTGCCTCGTCGCTCCCCTGTCCGGTGCTATGTGTCTCCCCGTCACGCGCCCTACCGGTGCTCCCGTTCATGGCGCGGGTCACTCTACATGGTAGGTTGATCTAGATCCAGGTGGAGCGGTTCCCCTTCGGCCGGACGACGAGACCTCCATTCATATACTTCGTGTCAACACCCGGATTTTTAAGTCCAAATGCCTGATGTGCTCATCATTCGATGTAGAGCTCGTTGGGAACCCCAAGAGGAAGGTATGATGAGCACAGCAGTAAGTTTTCCCTCAATTATGAAACCAAGGTTTAATCGAACCAGTAGGAGCAAGGAAACACCCCAAAGGTGTTACTAGCTGAGCTTTAGGCGCTACTGGTGCTAGTAGCAACGTGGAGACCTGCACAACACAACCACAGAACTTTGTCCCCAACTTGCGATGAGGTTGTCAATCTCACCGTGTTTTGCGGAAAACAAAGGATTAAACGTATCGAATGGAAAGAAGTAAAAATTTGCAGAAAGTAAACATAAACAAGTAAATAGTTGTAGATTGTATGTAAAGAAAAAGGACCGGGATCCATAGTTCACTAGAGGTGGCTCCCCTTAGATAGATAACATGCTGGGTGAACGAATTATAGCGGGGCAATTGACAAACATCGAGAAAGCAATACATGCATATACTAATCATCTTGACTCCTTTGAGACTTGATTGGTCATTACAACATAATACATAGACCGCCATCCAACTGCATCTATGACTAATAATCCACCTTCAGGTTATCATCCGAACCCCCTCTAGTATTAAGTTGCAAGCAACAGATTATTGCTTTACGAACTACGTGTAAAGTAAACAATACGATTGTTCTATGAACAAAGGATTGTTGTTTTCTCCCTAGTAGCAACAGCACATCTAGTACCTTAGAGATTTCTGTCACTTCCCCAGATTACCAGAGTCATGAACCCACTATCGAGCATAAATACTAACTCTTGGAGTTGCTAGCATCTACTTGTCCAAGTTAGCTACTAACAACGGAAAGCATGCAAGATCACAAATAACAAAGACATGATAGAATCAATAATCAATCTGAAATAGCATCTCAATATCCATCGGATCCTCGCAAACACAACATGTATGAATTACAAATAGATGATCTTGATCATGAACGAAGCTCACAAGATCTAAACATGAAAGCACAAAGGAGGAGAACCAGCCATCTAGCTACTACATGGATCCGTAGTCCAAGGATGAACTACTCACGCATCACACTGGAGGCTTGCATGGCGATGAAGAAGGCCTCCAGGGTGAATTCCCCTCACTGGCAGGGTGCCGGGAAGAGCTTCAGGTCCCTCCCGATCTAGGGATGGAGATGACGGCGGCTACAGACTCTTTCGTGGATTTTTGATCGGGTCCTTAGGGTTTTCGTCCCGAGGGCAATATATAGGCGGGAGGAGAGGCCGAGGGGGTGCCGGGAGCGGCCACACCACCCCCTGGCACGGGCCAGGCCTGGCCATGCGGCCAGGTGGTGTGGTGGCTCCCTGGCCCTTCTCCGTCTCGTATTCTGGCACTTGATCCCTTCCAGAAAAATAGACACTTTGGATTTTGTCCCATCCAATTCCGAGAATATTCATTTTCTGACTTTCCTGGAACCAAAAACAGTAGAAAACAGGCAGCTGGCACTGTGGCTCTTGTTAATAGGTTAGTCCAAGAAATCATATGAAAAGTACTCCAAAGTTGGAACAAAACACAAGAAAGTGGATAAAACCAAGCATGGAACATCAAAAATTATAGATACATTTGCAATGTATCAACATCCCCAATCTTAACTCCTGCTCGTCCTCGAGTAGGTAAGTGATAAAAAGAAAGAATAATTTTTGAGGTGACATGCACCATCAAAGACTTGATCAAAGTATTTGCAAAACATTCAAAGCTGGGATCATAGTACTTCAATCATAACATGAAAGACAAAGTTCTAGCAATAAGCAAAAAAACTATGATGCAACATGAAAAGGCACAAACAAAAGATTCATGAATAACAATGCTTTGCAAGACGTTTGTTTGTTTCACATAAAGAAAACATAACATAATAGTATTCAGCTTGTCCCTCATAGAGTAGAAAATATAAATGCATATGACACCTTCAAAGTTCATAAGAGTGACTAGATACAATAGTTTAAAACAAGCAATATCAAGTTATGCATCAATCAACTAGTCTTGGGACAATGCACATAGAACTGAGAATGGCCACTATGCTCTCAAAGTAGGTGCATAAAGGTAGAAGGTGGAGACTCAATATATAAGTGGAAGAAAGGCCTTTATAGAAGGAAGCAGGGATTCAAGTCTCATAAAGAGCTTCCAAAAATTATGGTACTTATAGCTTTCAGCTCTCATTGCCCCTATCATAAGCATCTTGAAGTTAGTAAGGTTAAAGTGAACAAACTATGGTGTACATGCTTGACGAAGTATAAGTCAGAAATCTCATGTCCCTTGTATACGAGCGCCGCTCCTCATGCTACTCAAGTTTAGTCACCGGTAAGTTCTTGTCATCGTAAGTACATGTGTATCATAGAGAACCGCCAACGGGGTACCCCTTGCCTGATGATACGGAAGAATCCCCATATCAAAATGACAAGGCAAGCAGACAACGAGCATCTCAGCATTCTTCTTATTTACCATGGGAATATGGTGATTTTTTTCTCTCTTTCCTCTTTTCATAGTATCTCTTTTTTTTCTTCTCTTTTTTCTCAATATAGGACTCTTTTTTTTATAAGAAGAATGCTTCATAGACAGCTCATTATGGTTGCGCTGCAGGTTTCCACCATGTCAGCATGGATTAGACCAGCGGCCCAGGCGTTTCTCTAACACATATACATAACTCCATGGACTTACAAGCTCCCCTTTCATTTCACACCGACGGCATCCATATACAAAAGAGCATGATATCAACTAGGTACAAGTACCAAGTGCAATGTTGAAAGCGTTCCCCATAAAAGCATGGTTCTGCTAATTCCCAACAAATAAGTGCAAGCATACAACATAGACGACACAATGGTTCAAGTTTATTAAGGGCAAGTAAAGTAAAGTGTGCCATCAAGTTCGTGAGAGCTTTAATCACTAGTTTTCTCATAACAAGTTTAATTTGGAAGGTAAACAAAAGCATGAATATACTTGGAATAGCATAAGCTAGTAGGTAGGTATGGTGGACTCTTTGGATTAACTTGGTTTAGGGAGTTGGATGCATGAGTGGTACTCATACTTGGTTGTGGAGGATAGCAAAAGACTGGGAGCGACAAACTAAGAGAGCAATAATGGCCATAATCATGCAGAGCGACAAAACATCATTGATCAAAGCATAAAGTGATACTACAAGTTGAAAACTACAGGATCATAAAGGCTATGGTGACTTGAGATAGTCATAACATGGTGTGAGCATGCGCCAAGTCAACCCAAATAAAGCATCAAAGGAGAATACCACTATACTATGCTTTAATATGCTAAAACAACGCATGATTCATCCAAGGCACATTAAGCAATCTCAATTGTTTATAGCAAGTCAAGCTACAGCAAAGAATACTAAGCATAAAGCCAAAACAATATCAAGCATGGCATGACAATGCATAGGCCACAGTCAAGAACGAGCTCTTTTTGCCACATAAGTATGAACTTTCCTACTCTTTTCCAAACCAAACCAAACCATTTGCAAACCAATGTATGAAAGAGGGGGTCCAACAAATTTATTCAGAAAACTAAGCAAACTAAAAACCAAAATGAAAATGAAAAAGAAGACGCTCCAAGAACAACACAATTGTGCCTGAAACAATAAAAATGAAGCGTTTGGAAGAAACCTGGGATTTTTATTGATGAAGAAGGGGATGCCTTGGGCATCCCCAAGCTTTGACGCTTGTACTTCTTGGATATTTTTTTGGGGGTGACACGCGTAGCATTCCTAAGCTTGAGCTTTAGTCCATCCTTCATCTCATTACTCATTCCTTCCATACACCTGAAAATTTTCCTTCATACAAAACTTCACACAATCTCATTAGCAACATTAGTGCACTTAAGATAAATAAGTCTTAAGGTTCAGTTCTAACACCAAATAAACTTCCATTAGAACACTAGATACTGTAGCACTTCCTTCAAAAAGCTAAATTCCCCAAAAGAACTCAAAAAGGAACCCACAAGAAGCAAATGCAGAAAATGGCAGAAATCTGTCAAGACAGACCAGCAGGTAAAGACGAATTTTTTCGAAGACCTTCTGTCGCTCAAATAAAAAAGTGTTGAACTAAGGAAAGTTAGATAACAACCTGGGGCAGAAGCAGAAAATATTACAGCTCAATCCGACATACAGAGCTCTCTCACGAATTTTTACGGTGAAGCACAAAAATCTGTTTCGGGACAGTAACTTTCCCAATCATTACTTCACTCTCATTAGAGGTTACTCTTGGCACAAAAAGCAAATAAAAAGGATAAGGAGAGGTTATTACTGAGGTAATAACTTCTAAGACTCATCTAAAACTTTTGGGTTATCTCCCAATAAGTACTTTTCTTTAACGCCTTTAAGTTAGGCACAATAAGCAAAGAAAGAATCAAGTATTCTCAAATGAAGAAGCATTAAGACCAAATTTTGTTTTCATAGGAGAAGCAAAAGAAATATTTTCTCTCTTTGTAGGGAAGTGTTCTATACCTTTCTTGAGTGGGAGTTGATATTTAATGGTGCCTTTTTTCATATCAATGATGGCACCAACAGTTCTAAGAAAAGGTCTTCCCAAAGTAATAGGACAAGAAGCATTGTATTCAACATCCAAAACATAGAAATCAACGGGGACATAGGAATCGTTAACCATAATAAGAACATCATTAAGACTCCCCATGAGTTTCTTTTTAGCACTATCATCAAGTGGGACATTCAAATAGCAATCTTCAAGAGGAGGCAAATCAAGCATATCATAAATCCTTCTAGGCATAATAGAAACACTACTATCAAGATCACATAAAGCTTTGAAATCAAAGTCATTCACTTTCATATTAATGATGGGTTCCCAACCATCCTCTTGTTTTATAGGAATAGAAGCTTTATGTTTCATCTTTTCTTCCTTAATCTTTATGAGAGCATCGGTAATGTGTTTTGTAAAGGCCATGTTCATAGCACTAGCATTAGGACTTTTAGCAAGCTTTTGTAGGAACTTAATAACTTCAGAGATGTTGCAACCATCAAGATCAAAATCAAATTTCTCATCTAAAGTAGTAGAACTATTACTAGCCTCAACACTAGTGGTGGTGATAGTAGAAACACTAATGTTTCTAGCAATTTCATCTTCTCTTTCCCACTTAGCATGTAATTCAGCTAATAGTCTAACAATTTCATCAATTCTTACTTGTATGGCATTAGTAGCTGCAAAGGGATTATCATTAGTTTTAGGTTTAGCAGCCATTTTATTCAAAGAAGATTGAGTTTCAGCCAAAGATGCTATATTTCTTTCAGCATTAGAGAGTTTTTCCTCAATAGTTTTGTTGAAAGCAGTTTGTTTACTAATAAACTCTTTAAGCATAACTTCAAGTTCAGAGGGACCACTCTTATTATTGTTGTAAGAATTTCCATAAGCATTACCATTGTTGGGAGGATATGGCTTATAATTGTTGTTACCAAAATTGTTCCTATAAGCATTGTTACCGTAAGCATTGTTGCCAAAATTATTATTTCTTATGAAGTTCACATCAACTTGCTCTTCTTGAGCAACCAAAGAGGCTAAAGGAACATTATTTGGATCCATAGTTCACTAGAGGTGGCTCTCCTTGGATAGATAACATGTTGGGTGAACGAATTACAGCGGGGCAATTGACAAACACCGAGAAAGCAATACATGCATATACTAATCATCTTGACTCCTTTGAGACTTGATTGGGCATTACAACATAATACATAGACCGCCATCCAACTGCATCTATGACTAATAATCCACCTTCAGGTTATCATCCGAACCCCCTCCAGTATTAAGTTGCAAGCAACAGATTATTGCTTCTTAATGCGTGTAAAGTAAACAATACGATTGTTCTATGAACAAAGGATTGTTGTTTTCTCCCTAGTAGCAACGGCACATCTAGTACCTTAGAGATTTCTATCACTTCCCCAGATTACCAGAGGCATGAACCCACTATCGAGCATAAATACTAACTCTTGGAGTTGCTAGCATCTACTTGGCCAAGATAGCTACTAACAACGGAAAGCATGCAAGATCACAAATAACAAAGACATGATAGAATCAATAATCAATCTGAAATAGCATCTCAATATCCATCGGATCCCCGCAAACACACCATGTATGAATTAGAAATAGATGATCTTGATCATGAACAGAGCTCACAAGATCTAAACATGAAAGCACAAAGGAGGAGAACCAGCCATCTAGCTACTACATGGATCCGTAGTCCAAGGATGAACTACTCACGCATCACACCGGAGGCTTGCATGGTGATGAAGAAGGCCTCCAGGGTGAATTCCCCTCTCTGGCAGGGTGCCAGGAAGAGCTTCAGATCCCTCCCGATCTAGGGATGGAGATGACGGCGGCTACAGACTCTTTTGTGGATTTTTGATCGGTCCTTAGGGTTTTCATCCCGAGGGTAATATATAGGCGGATGGAGAGGCCGAGGGGGTGACGGGAGCGGCCACACCACCCCCTAGCGCGGGTCAGGCCTGGCCGCGTGGCCAGGTGGTGTGGTGGTTCCCTGGCCCTTCTCCGTCTCGTATTCTGGCACTTGATCCCTTTCGGAAAAATAGGCACTTTGGCTTTTGCCCCGTTCAATTCTGAGAATATTCATTTTCTGACTTTCCTGGTGAAAGGCCCAACTTAGGTCGACTAGAGGGGGGTGAATAGGAGACTACCAATTTTTATACTTTTATCCCACTTTTAAGGCTTAGCACAAAGTAAGGTTCACTAGAGATGCAACTACGTGAACAACCTAAATGACAAGTAACACAAAGGTAAACAAGAGAGTAAAGGAAAGAAGTAAAGGAGCGGAGCGAAAGAACTGGCGAGGGGACACAGTGATGTAATTCTTGTAGTTCACTTCCAAGGAAGCTACGTCTACGTTGGAGAGGTGTCGGGGCCACACAAGGTCTCCCGCGCGCCACAAAGGCCTCACCTTCTTCTCTGGTGAGCACCACCGCAAAGGTGGCCTCACAATCCACTAACCGGTGACCTTGAAGGCGCCAACTGAAAACCTTTACAACGAGGTTGAGGGGAGGCTTCACAACTCAATTGAAGGCCCTCAATGACACCCCGGAGCTTTACAACAAATGCCCCAGCTCCGAGGATGCCCTACACCGTCTAGGGTTCCAAGAACCCAAGAAATGAAATCCACGAAGGATGAGTGGGGGAAATCAAAATTCCTTTGGTGGAGGTGTAGATCTAGGTCACCTCTCCCAATCCTCAAAAGATCAAGAGATTTGAGTGGGTGGGGAGAGAGATCTAGCCAAGTCAAGCTCTTGTGAAAATGGTGGAGAGAGAGAGAACAAAGAGATAAGGTGGGAGGAGGAAGAAGGGGGCTTAAATAGCACCCCTTCAAACGGGCAGAATCTGCCAGCCTTGCCACGCTCGGTGACAGTGATGACCAGTAGTACCGGCGAGCCACCACTAGCCCAGCCATGTGCCACGAACGGTCAAGACTATCGGTGGACCTAAAGGGGGTTGGTAGTAGTTCAAGTTCCGCCCTTAATTCCGTCAAATAGACAGTGCGAGGCTGAAGGTTATCTCGACCCGCCCGCCAAATCGAAATAGGACCGGAACTGGACCCGGAACTACCGGTGCCCGATGCTGGCCGGTACTACCGGTGAAGGAGCGGTACTACCGCTCAAGGGGCAGGAGCTGGTCGGGCCGGTACTACCGATCCAAGATCCGATGCTATTTCCGACAAATAGGCAAAGTTAGACAGAAGTCTTACTAAGCCCAAAAAATCTTCATCGGAAATAGGACCGGATCTTCAACCGGAAGTACCGCTCGAACAATCCTGGGAAAACCCCTGGGCGGTACTACCGCTGCCTTGCCGGTAATACCGGTCAGGGCAGAAACCCCTCCAACTACTCAGAAATCACTCTCTCACTCAAAAACTGGGATGGCTGTGGAGGTGCATATATGGTCTATGCATGAAATATTGATTTCCCACAACCTTCCTAGATGGACTCCCTCTTGATAGTACGGTAGCCTAAAATGTAAACAAGAGAAAGTGAAAAATAAGAGCTATCGACTACAAGCTCTTCCTTGAGAGACAACATCCACGAGCACGTCCAAAGATAAAACCTGAAACTTGGACAAACGGTTAAAACACAAAAGGAGTTGTCATCAGCACCAAAAACATAAGGAGAAAAAATAATCCTTTCAATCTCCACCTTTTTGGTTCTTGATGACAACCCCATAAGATTTGCACAAAGAGGCAGTAAAACCAAAGGTGAGAGAGGCTCCCCCTGAAGACATGGGAGAGATCTCTCCCAACCGAGATAGAGCAGCAAGGGTGTAAGGAAGTAAACGATAAAAGAGTGGAGCTCATACCTTGCACCAACACAATTGTGGTGAGACAAAGATTGGACAATAAAGATTAGTCCACCACACAACCTCATAAGAATACCACAGAGATACCTTACCACATAGATTCACCAACAAGGTAGCAACCATACAAGAGGTCCACAGACAATAACGGAGGTCCACAAACATTACATAACGGAATAAATTGTGCACGAGCATAAAAAAGATCAAAGAAAAAGTAAGCTCGTGACACAACCCATGCAAATCCCGAGATCCTAATGGAGCACTTTCTCCCCCTTTGGCATCAAGACACCAAAAAGGGATAAAGAAGCCAAACTACATGCCCCACCCACCAATGAACGGAGGAGGCGGCTCGGGGTCCCAAGAGGCATTGTTCCAAGCGGGCGGGAACTGACTGGAGATCTCTGGCTCGTCATCACTATCAATCCACTTGCAATGTGTGTTGATCCACTCATCCTTGGGCGCGGTGACGGAGCTAGACTCAGGTGACACATCAATATCAAGCTTCCTCATGATGGCCTTCTCCCGGCGAACACTATGCCTCTAAGCAACATAGGACTGATATTCACGGTCCTGAATGAAGCAAAAAGTCTTCTTCACCTTCTTCAGCAGCTTTTTAGCCCAAGAGGGCTGCCTCACAAGTCGGGGTGGAGGAGAAGCCTCAGCACGGTCCCCATCACTAGCATCCGAAGCAGTCCTTCCAGCAGCAGCTTCTTCTTTAGCCTAAGAGCAAGGTAACTTGTGCTTCATCACACGGAGAGTCTTTTCCTCATGAATAGTGAGAACATCCTGAGGGTAGATAGAGCCAGTTTCCTCCCTCCATTTGGCATTGATAAGAGTCTAGATGTAAGGAGCATATGGACAAGACCTCTTCTCAATCATAGTGGACCAGATTTCTTCAAAGATATAATCCATAACATCAAGGGGCTCATGAGAGTTTCTGTGGCGGTAAGTCTGAAACATGAGATCAATCTGGAAGGCATGAAGCTGATCAAAGTTACCTGCCTTGGGAGCAATCGTGTTCTGATAGACCTTGCGCATGATGTCATAGGTGGGAAGGAGATGGGCAACGTTTCTAGCAACGCCTCGGCCCTCAATGTAAAGAGGCTCAAGAACTTCCGGCTCGGATGCCTTCCCCCTATGCACCCACCACCCATTGGCACGACGGCCTCCTTCCTGAATAGGGTAGCCAAGAAGGGCGGCAAACTCAGAGCATTTAGCAGACACATACTGGTTTTGAGTCATCCACTTCATGGTTCGATCATCAGGGTCAGTATCAAAGTAGAGAGTTGAGTAAAACTGAGCAATGGCCCTCTCATCAAAGTTCTCCTGGTGTTGCATCAGCTTGATGAGCCCAAACCTCCTACATATATCAAGAGCTTCACCAAAGTATTCAGGGTTCCTCTCCATCTTTGCAATGTTGATGTGCTTCTGAGGAGCACACACATTTTTATTCTTAGTAGCATAAACCTCAGAATAGATCTCCACTTGACGCATGGTGTGGAAGAAAGGATCCTGAGCCAGGCGGTCACGAGGAACAGCGTAGGGATCAATCTTGCGAAACTCCTCATAAGCAAGCTGCGGTCAAGAGGAAATCTTTTTCTTGCTAGAATCCGGTCCAGAGGTGGTCTTCTTTTGACTTGCCAGAATAGGCCTTTTGCCTTCCGCAGCAAGACGACGCCTCATGACCGGTAGGAGGCGCACAACTTCAAGATCATCCTCATCAATCTCTGATGGTCCACGAGTGGGAGCATGAGACCGCTTGGATCTGCCACGAGAACCCCCTTGCCCTGAGAGAAATGCAAATAGAAAGGAGGAAGTCGAGGATAAGTGCACAAGGTTGAAGAAAAACGAAAGCAACTAGATTTAATTGACACGGTACAGAGACAGATATCAGAAAATTGGTGCATCGGAAGTTCTGCCTGGCGGCCGGAACTACTGGTCGCAAGGGACGCACCGGAAGTTCCGGTCATGCCCTCAGCGGTAGTACCGGTGAGAGGACCACGCCGGTAGTACCGGCGGATCCGCACCGGTAGTACCGGCCAGGGCACGAGCAAGGCAGTTCAAAACTGGATCTTCAAATCCCAGATTCAATGAAACTTGATGCACAAATTGATGACATCTAGACTATGTACTGAAGCAAAACAGTCTAAAGAAGAATCCTATCCCTACCAAGACTACCCATAGTAGTTCTAGCCAAAGAAGGGCCCTAGACATGGCATGTCCTACTCAAGCACAAAAGTGTCTAGATCTCCATGAATGGAGCACGAGAGGAGCAAATACCAGGGTCCATGGCGGGGAATCGAGGAAGGAAAGAATCCCACGGAGCAGATCAGAGGAGGGACGGCTGGAATCGGTGTGGCCGGCGGCGTCACCGTGGAGAACTCCTTGAGAACTAGGGGTGGTAAGATGGGGTCAAGGGGAGGTAAATGGGGAAGATGACCCCATGCCCCCCTTGGCCCGTCACTTAACGGGGCCCCCCTCACCAGTAGTACCGGCCAGAGGCCGGAACTACCGACGACACTGGAAGTTCTGGGAGAAGTGATACTTCCGATCAAGGCAGAATTTCTGAGAGAAATTTTGGCCCTGACCGGTAGTACCGGTTCCGACCGGAACTATCGACGATTCCCAGAAAGCAAGCTCCAGATTATGATTGGCAAGGGAAAAACGACCTTGTGCAAAAACAGAAAAGAACCAGATCCACCCGAAAGAATAAAACTCAAAACAACGACTGCGAGCCAAATAGCACAAAGTCGGTGGCCTAGGCCACCATATATGAGTATACTTGGCTTGAAACCGCGAATATGTATCTTGGGTTCATTACCAAAACTCATCATTTAAGCTCAAATTGTCTCCTTGAGAGACCATATAGAATGAATACATTAATGTGTGCATAATAGGAGGAGTGATGGTTCATTTGGGGAACCACACTCCCCCTAAAACCATGCATACATCCAAACAAGATATCCTTTGAGACCCGGGTATGTGTGCAAGATACTTAAGCCACGTTGCTTGAATCAATGATATTTAGTTCATGCCTCAACTCCCGGAACCTTGCTTCATCAAGAGGCTTCGTGAAAAGATCCGCAAGATTGGCCTTGGTAGGAACATACTCCAAAGAAATGTCTCCTCTAGCAACATGATCCTGAATGAAATGATGACAAATCTCAATGTGCTTGGTCTTGTTGTGTTGAAATGGGTTGTGAGTAATAGCAATAGCACTCTCATTGTCACACAAAAGTGGCACCTTGTCAAAAGAGAGTCCAAGATCCTTCATGGTTTGCTTCATCCAAAGTAACTGAGCACAACAACTCGCGGCGGAGATGTACTCAACTTCGGCAGTGGACAAAGACACGCAGTTTTGCTTCTTCGAGGACCAACACACCAAAGACCTCCCAAGAAATTGACAAGCACCGGAAGTAGACTTCCTCTCCACTTTGTCTCCTGCCCAATCCGAATCGGTGTAACCAATGAGATCAAAGCTGGCCCCCTTTGGGTACCACAGCCCAAAGTTAGGGGTATGAACCAAATATCGAAAGATTCTCTTGACCGCCACCATGTGGCTTTCCTTTGGTGTGGCTTGAAATCTTGCACACATACCCACACTCAACATAATAACCGGTCGAGAAGCACAAAGATATAGTAGAGAACCAATCATCGAGCGATAAAGCTTTTGATCCACATCCTTACCCTTGGGATCAAGATCAATATTAACCTTTGTGGGCATGGGATTTTTGACTCCATTTACTTGATCAAGGTTGAAGTTCTTGAGCATATATTGAACATATTTGGCTTGGTTAATGAAAGTCCCTTTCCTCAATTGTTTGACTTCGAAGCCAAGAAAGAATTCCAACTCCCCCATCATGGACATCTCAAAGCGGTCGGTCATGAACTTAGCAAAATCCTCATTGAAAGCTTTGTTAGTAGACCCAAAAATAATGTCATCAACATAGATTTGGCAAATGAACAAGTTTCCTCCAACTTTCTTAGTAAAAAGAGTGGGATCAATGAGGCCTACTTCGAAACCACGGTCTAACAAAAGCTCTCTAAGGCACTCATACCAAGCACGATGGGCTTGCTTGAGACCATATAGTGCCTTATTGAGTTTGTAGGCATGGTCCGGGAAGAGGGGATCCTCAAAGCCTGGAGGTTGCTTGACATACACAAATTCTTTTAAGGGACCATTAAGAAAAGCACTCTTGACATCCATTTGTTGCAACTTGAAGTTATGATGGGTAGCATAGGCAAGAAGCATGCGAATGGATTCTAGACGAGCAACGGGAGCATAAGTTTCACCATAGTCTATGCCCTCAACTTTAGAGTATCCTTGGGCAACTAACCTTGCTTTGTTCCGGACGACTATACCATTTGCATCCTTCTTGTTCTTGAAGATCCACTTGGTCCCAATCACATTTTGACAATCTTTGGGTCTTTTCACAAGAGTCCACACCTTGTTCCTCTTGAAGTTGTGGAGTTCTTCGTTCATAGCGTCGAGCCAATCATCATCTTCAAGAGCTTTGAAGACCTTTTGGGGCTCAACATGAGAAATAAACGCATGATGAGAACTAAAAGAGGTTAGTTGTCTCCTAGTAGTGGAGCCCCTATTGAAATCTCCATAAAAATTATCAAGGATATGTCCATCTTTGATGAGCTTGGCGAGACGGTATGCTTGACGACGAGCTTGGGTCTCAAGATGAGATTCTTGAGCAACCACTTGATCATCACCACGATTCGAGATCCCTCCTTGACTATATGAACGAACTTGATCACTATCTTCATCAACATCAACCGAGGGAGAGACATAATCATTTTGCGGAGAGACACTTGCTTGGCCTTGGTCATTGTCAACTTGAAAATCTTCAACTTGACCTTGAGAGTCATTGACATGAGGATCTTCATCAACTTGGAGGGGTGGAGCTTGATCAACTTGAGGTAGACTTGGACTTGGAGAGTCATGAACATGAAGATGTTGAGAGGAGCTTGTCGAAGCTTGAGAAGCATTAAGTTGACCTTGAGGTGCAAGAAGGTCTTGTGAGAGTGAAGGCTCCGCTTGAGTGGAGCTTGGTCCTTCTCCTTCGGCCACAAGGGGATGCTCAATGGGGTGGAAGAAACCCACACCCATTCTTCTTATGGCTTGGGGAGGAATTTCATCACTTGGATCACGAATACCATCTTGCCGCACAAGAGACTCATGATCTTAATCAAACTCAACATTGCTAGATTCTTCAACCCTTCCCGTTGCTTTGTTGTAGACTCGATAGGCATGGGATTGATTTGAGTATCCAACAAAGATCCCTTCTTGAGCCCTAGATTCAAACTTTGATAAGCGGACACCTTTCTTGAGAAGGAAGCATCTACACCCAAACACTCGGAAGTACTTGACATTTGGCTTGTGACCGGTGAAAAGCTCATATGGAGTCTTGTTCTTCTTCTTGCATAGATAGAGGCGATTGGTTGCATGACAAGCGGTTGAAATGGCTTTGGCCCAAAAGTTATATGGAGACTTGAATTCCGCCATCATGGTCCGGGCCGCATCCATCAAGGTACGGTTCTTCCTTTCGGCAACACCATTTTGTTGAGGGGTATAGGGGGTAGAGTATTGATGTTTGATCCCCTCATCACTAAGAAACTCATCCAATGTGTAGTTCTTGAATTCGGTGCCATTGTCGCTTCTAATGGTGAGGATAGTGGAATTGAGTTGCCATTGCACTTGATTTGCAAAGTCGATGATGGTTTGTTGAGTCTCACTCTTGAACTTGAAGAAGTAGACCCAAGTGTAACGTGAAAAGTCGTCAACAATCACCAAACAATACTTCTTCCCACCAAGACTATCATGAGATGGAGGCCCAAAGAGATCCATGTGAAGAAGCTCCAGGCACCGTTCAGTGGTGATTTGATTGAGAATCTTGTGGGGCTTCTCATGCATCTTCCCTTCTATACATGCCCTGCACACATGATCTTTGGCAAAGGAAATGTCTTTTAGTCCAAGGACGTGGCCCCCCGTGTAGAGACTTTGCAAAGCCTTCATGTTAACATGGGCTAGGCGGCGATGCCACAACCAGCCCACATCGGCTTTCGCATAGAGACATATAGCATGTGTAGATGGCTTTCTGGAGAAATCCACTACATATAAGTCATGCTCTACGTATCCAACGAAAGCCACCATGAGAGACTTGCTCCACATGAGGACCACAGAATGCTCACTAAAGAAAGATGAAAGACCCATGATAGCAAGAGCACGAACGGAAAGGAGATTGTAGCCAAGGGTTTTGACAAGCATGACATTTACCAAGGATACATCCGGGGCAACTACCACCTTACCAAAACCCAATACCTAAGAGCTTGTTTTATCACCATAGGAGACTAAAGTATTGGCAAAATTTGGCCTAATCTCCGACACGATAGACTTGCTTCCGGTCATATGGCTTGTAGCTCCACTATCAAGCACCCATTTTGCACCTCCAGAAGCAAAGTTCTACAAGAAAATCAAGCTTTGGTTTTAGGTACCCATTTTGCAATGGGTCCCCTTTTGTTAGTCACAAGGGTCTTAGGTACCCAAATGTTCCAATGATAATCATGAGTGTAAGATGTTCCAATGTACTTAGCATAAACATGACCATCAAAAGATTTGCAAAGAATGTAGGAGGGATTATTCTTCCCGGCAAAGTTGTCACTTTGCACAAAGATAGAATCATGAGAGGATACTAGAGCAAGGTTCTTGCTCTTCTTCCTTTTCTTGTTCCTTCTCTTGTTCTTCCTCTTGATAGTGGCTTGCCCTTTTGCAAGTTGATCTTTCAATGTCTTGTTCTCCTTAACAAGATTCTCATGCTTGCAACAAGGGTTAGACGAACAAGACAAATGCACAATAGGCGTAGCAGAAGACTTTGAATGTTCATTATTTAGTTGCGTTTGGAGTTGCTTATGATCCTCAAAGATACTTGAGAATTTACTCTCCAAGGCATGATGTTCCTCCTTGAGTTTCTCAAAATCCTTGAGGCATTCATGACCAACACCAAACTCAACCTTTTCATTCTTAAGGACATCCAATGAAGCAATAGCATGATCTTGTTCTTTAACAAGTTGCGATATAAAGGCATTATGGTCATCAACAAGTTTAGCCACACTTTCCTCAAGAGTTATTCTCATGTTATGTTCATCTTCAAGAGATTGGGATAGAGAGGCAATCTCATCGGCGGCCTCTCTCTCATTTTTACCTAACATGTCAATAACTTCCTCTTTCTCATCTAGCATTTCCCTAGCATGGTCAAGTTGGTTTACAAGTGTTTCAAAGCACATCCTAGTATCATCATCTAGATGCTCCATGGATTCACACATGCTTACCATCTCTTTATTAACCTCTAAACCATCTAGATCATGCAAGGGAAGTTCATTTGGGGAGGACTTGGAAGCGGGAGTTACCTCGGTGGCCTTAGCCATGAGACACTTTTGGTTGCGGTTGGTGATGTTCTCGTTTGGGGAGTCGAAGAGAGACACTCGTGGAGTAGATGAAGTAGCAATAGTGGCAACCCCCACGATCTCTCCACCTTGACCTTCATTCTCAACATCATCATCATCGCCCAAAAAGTACTCTTCATGGACCACCATCGCCCTTTCCTTGCTAGGTAAGTTCTTGTTGTGGAAGTTCTTGTTCAAAGGATGAGGAGGTCTTGGCTTGTTCTTGCGAATGAGGCGACCACCATTGTCTTCTCTATTCTCGAAGGGGCATTGAGCTACAAAGTGACTCTTGTCGTTGCAATTGTAACAAGATCTAGTCTTTGGAGTCTTCATGGTTGAGTTGAATCTTGGGTTGTCCCTTGACCTTGACTTCATTCCCGGTTTGTTCCAAAACGCCCTTGATGCTAGAGCCAAATGCTCATTGAAAGCATATTTGATGTCCTCTTGAGACCACTCACTTGAGTTGTCGTCTTCATCAACTTCCACCACTTGAGCTTTCAAGGCAAGGTTCAACTTTTGAGACCCATAAGCACGAGCACGAGCTGACTCCGCATTCTTCTTGGCAATGGTCATGGCAATAACTTCACTCAGCACCTCTTGAGAGGACATGGTATGGTAGTTGCTTCTCCCCTTGATAGAGTTGAGTTTTTGTTCCTCGAAGGGAAGAAGAGCTTGAACAAACTTCCTCTTCATGAACTTGTCGTCAACATAGGTAGCTCCAAGGTCCCTCAAGGTACAACAAAGAACCTTGAGCCGACGATACATGTCTTCGGGTGTCTCATCATCTTGCATAGCAAAGCCATCGGACTCATTGTTGGCTTCATCAAACTTGGAGCTTTGAATACTCGCATTTCCAATATACAACTCGGTGAGATGATCCCAAGCTTCTTTGGCGGTGGAGAATTGGCGAATATGAGCAAAGTCCTTGGGGGTCAACGCCTTTTGAATCATACCCAAGGCGGTGGCATTGAGTTTCTTGTCCATGACCTCGGCCCAAGTCAACTTCTTAGCATCAGATGGAGAGAAACCTTCCTCCACAATCCTCATCAATTCAATCGAAGAGCTGGAGATATGAGATTGCATTAGATATTGCCAATTGGCGAAGTTAGAAGTATCTAGTATGGGAGGTGCTCCTTTAGGTATGATGTGTGGCATGGGAATAGGAGGGTCCGGCGTATACTTGAACGGTGGTGGAACCGTCGAGTAATCCTTATCCCTATCTCCCTCTTTGGAGGAGGAGTCACCTAGCCCCTCGGTGCTCTCGCTTGGGAGCTTGGTGGTTTGAGCCACAAACCCTAGACCCAAGTGTTTTGGGGCTGCCGCGGGAATCACCCCGGGGGCAACCACTTGCACGGGAGCGGAGGGGGCTTCAGCCCCAAGGGATGCATCATGAGGGGTTTCTAGCATGGGGGTAGGCTTAAGGGATTGCAAAAGAGTCATCATTTCCTCAAACTTGGTCATCATGGATGTCTCCAAACGATTGAGGTCATCCATGGAGGCCAAGTTCTTGATGGCTGCACCCACACTTCCCTCTTCGTCGGCCATAGTCTCTTAGGCGGTTAAGCCCAAACTAAGAGCCGTGGCTCTGATACCAATTGAAAGGCCCAACTTAGGTCGACTAGAGGGGTGGTGAATAGGAGACTACCAATTTTTATACTTTTATCCCACTTTTAAGGCTTAGCACAAAGTAAGGTTCACTAGAGATGCAACTACGTGAACAACCTAAATGACAAGTAACACAAAGGTAAACAAGAGAGTAAAGGCAAGAAGTAAAGGAGCGGAGCAAAAGAACCGGCAAGGGTACACGGTGATGTAATTCCCGTAGTTCACTTCCAAGGAAGCTACGTCTACGTTGGAGAGGTGTCGGGGCCACACAAGGTCTCCCGAGTGCCACAAAGGCCTCACCTTCTTCTCCGGTGAGCACCACCACAAAGGTGGCCTCACAATCCACTAACCGGTGACCTTGAAGGCGCCAACCGAAAACCTTTACAACGAGGTTGAGGGGAGCTTCACAACTGAATTGAAGGCCCTCAACGACACCCTAGAGCTTTACAACAAATGCCCCAGCTCCGAGGATGCCCTACACCGTCTAGGGTTCCAAGAACCCAAGAAATGAAATCCACGAAGGATGAGTGGGGGAAATCAAAATTCCTTTGGTGGAGGTGTAGATCTAGGTCACCTCTCCCAATCCTCAAAAGATCAAGAGATTTGAGTGGGTGGGGAGAGAGATCTAGCCAAGTCAAGCTCTTGTGAAAATGGTGGAGAGAGAGAGAACAAAGAGATAAGGTGGGAGGAGGAAGAAGGGGGCTTAAATAGCACCCCTTCAAACGGGCAGAATCTGTCCAGCCCCGACACCGTCGCAACTATGGATCGACGGTAGTACCGTGGCGATCCACCACCGGCAGCCTGCACTGTGATCAGAAAGGTCGGTGGACCCAAAAGGGCTGGCCGGTAGTACCGGTCCAAGTTCCGCCCTTAATTCCGTCAAATAGACAGTGCGAGGCAGAAGGTTATCTGACCCGCACTGCCCAGCGTCGGAAATAGGACCGGAACTGGACCCGGAACTACCGGTGCCCGATGCTGGCCGGTACTACCGGTGAGGGAGCGGTACTACCGCTCAAGGGGGCAGGAGCTGGTCGGGCCGGTACTACCGATCCAAGATCCGATGCTATTTCTGACAAATAGGCAAAGTTAGACAGAAGTCTTACTAAGCCCAAAAAATCTTCATCGGAAATAGGACCAGATCTTCAACCGGAAGTACCGCTCGAACAATCCTAGGAAAAGCCCTGGGTGGTACTACCGCTGCCTGGCCGGTAATACCGGTCAGGGCAGAAACCCCTCCAACTACTCAGAAATCACTCTCTCACTCAAAAGCTGGGATGGCTGTGGAGGTGCATATATGGTCTGTGCATGAAATATTGATTTCCCACAACCTTCCTAGATGGACTCCCTCTTGATAGTACGGTAGCCTAAAATGTAAACAAGAGAAAGTGAAAAATAAGAGCTATCGACTACAAGCTCTTCCTTGAGAGACAACATCCAAGAGCACGTCCGAAGATAAAACCTGAAACTTGGACAAACGGTTAAACCACAAAAGGAGTTGTCATCAGCACCAAAAACATAAAGTGAAAAAATAATCCTTTCACCTAGAACCAAAAATAACAGAAAACAGGCAGCTGGCACTGTGGCTCTTGTTAATAGGTTAGTCCAAGAAATCATATGAAAAGTACTCCAAATATGGAACAAAACACAAGAAAGTGGATGAAACCAAGCATGGAACATCAAAAATTATAGATACATTTGCAATGTATCAATGCCTGTTATGCCGTACATCGCAATCCCAGGATTACCATTTTTGCGAGACAAAACGGAAGTGGTAACCATAATAAGGTCTTACAAATAAAGGATCTCATGATCTAGTCTTAATACAATCAAAGCAGTGGAAAGTAAACGTAGCGGGGCTTCATCTTCCTGATCACAGGCAATGTTGATGATGGCAGATAATCCTAGTTGTCATAGAACTCATGTTGTCCCTCTTCTAGGTAATCCTCCTCATAGTCTGGCCATGGGAATAGCAAGGGACAAAGCCATGAGTACACTTCAAGTACTCGCAAACTACCACTAGTATACGAAGAAGTAAGACCAGTAGGAATCATAAGCTCTAGGTTTGTTTGCAGAAAGCCACATTTATTTCATAAAGCTTCAAGGGTAAAGACCTAATTTAGTTCTCTACATTACTTAAGTGGGAACTTAGTCTCATGTCCACAACTCAGTTGTGGTCAAGTCAAAGTCATCTTTCAAGTCACAAATCATTTTGAAAACATCTCACGACGGAACAGTATGGCCACTCCAACTGTCCATAACTGTAGACGCGGCTATTCGAATAGTTTGAAACTCTGTAGAGATTGTACAATTTCACCACAAAATTCGATACATCCGTCAAGAGTAACCCTGAATCATCATACTTAGTATGCGGATAATCAATCTTAACCTTTCAATTACACACCCTAGTATAGGCACCTCCCCTATGAGTTCGGCCTCCCAACCATGGCCATCTGCCATCTTGGGTACTACATAGGTGGACATTTATCACGAGGTAGCCTCAGCTCAACCTCTTCCGCAAGGGAACCCATACTAAGACATATAAACTTCCAGTCAAGCCCTTCCCAACTCAGGTATTCTGGTTGTACGGTAAAATTGGAATGGTATCGCATCCAAACCCAACCATCAGTTTTTATTAAAGTCAAGGCTCATGCCTCATCAGTTTCATCATCAAACCATTGTGTTTCACAACACATGTCAAAACATTTCAATAGAATGAATCTTCATTCCAAGGTTTTCATAATCATTTTCACCAAGTATTCCCATCTAAAGTAATCAAGTTTTAGCTTGGCACTAGCCACTAATATTGAGGTTATCACTATTGGGGGTGCTAGTAAGGTATAAGTATCCAAGACTAGTCCTCTGATCTTGATAGGATCCAATCTAATTTCCACTAATCACAATTTATTACTAAGTAAGAAAATGGTAATAAAAGGGAAAATAAAGCTTGGAGAAAAACTGGGAATGGTATAAGTAAAGTGACACAACCCAGTATGCCTAATGCATCTGGTATAAGGGCTTGCATATATAGCATGCCTAGTGCTAACTTGCACTGATAGCTTGCTTAGATATCATGTATGGTGCTAGCTTTCTTAGTGATGGCTTGCCTTGAGCAGTGCAGTTGTTGAAGTTTTCCTCTTCCTCCTTGAAGTACTCCTTTTCGTTCAATCCTAGTTCGGTACTAGCGTCTATAAACATATTCAATATACACAATCACCAAACAACACTTCACTACTTCTATTTAGCACTCAAGGGTTCATACTAGATGATCTAGCATCATCTCAATCATCATAAGAATTTTCAATACATTCTTATTTCTCTTATTGAGAAACGTAATTTCTACTCATTTTAAATCCTTAAGATTTAATATTCTCCAATTAAAATAGTGGATCATATTGACACATGCCATGACCATCTATTCCAACATTTGGGAATGTGATTTAAAATGGTGATCATATATTACTATTTAATAATATTAAAGTGACCAGAAAAGCCTATATAGCCTTATTTTAATACTAGTCCAAGTTTAATATCTGTAATACCAAATGTTTTTACATATTTATGTAGATCATGGCAAATGTGATTTTTGAGAGGTGGAATCATCTCAAAAACATTTACAGTATATTTTAGAGAAATGTTTGAAGTGTCAAAAGTCTCTGTCTTGTTATTTTTAGTATATGTGATCTATAATTCTAACTAGTTTGAATCCAATGGGAGTGAATATATAATTTTAACACCTTTCCAACAAAATTGGAATCATGCAATTTGGTTTAGTGAATCTCTTTGAATTGATTTTTGAATCTACTGACAAAATCTGGTTTTAACTAAAATGGAAAAAATTCTATTTGAATCCACGGGCTCTGCGCAGGAAACTAAACAGGCTGGCCCAACTACACTAAGCTGACACAGTGGGCTGCTGACAAGCGGGTCCTACTCGTCAGCGACTCAACTAAGCCGAAACGGTATGGTTCAATCTCAGCGCTACAATTAGACTAGGATCTAACGGCTGTGGTTCGTCGTCTTCGTCGAATAGCTCTGGCGAGAAACGAACCCTAAAATGGCGGTGGGGGTCATGTGGGGCTCACCTAGGCTCCAGCTAGGGTCGGCGATGGGGGTGAATGGGGTTGTCGTCGATGGCGGTTCGAGGCACGGTCACGGCAGCTCCTGGGTGGTCGCAATCAACGGCTCCCCTTCTCGACTGCTGCGGTGGACTCCGGTCAAATTCCGGCGGGCTAGTGCTCGTCTTGCTCAAGGGAAAGGTCGGGGGTGGTGTTGAGAGAGAGAGGAGTGAAATGGCATGGAGATTGAGGGCTAGGGTGGCCTCTATTTATACACCAGGGTCAACGGCAGTGCGGCATGGGTTAGCTTCTCCGGCGACATCACTACAATTCGTGTTTGTCATGACAGAGGGCATGGGTCGGTGCAGGGGACTATGGCGATCATCACGCGAGTGACGGCATGTAAAGGGGTGGTCTCCATTGGCCGGGATACATCGGTGCTCTAGGTCAGTACACGGGCGTTCGTCACGTGGTACCGTGATCATGGGGCGAGCGGCGGTGAACGGTCATGTCTGGGCACATACTGGTGCTACGGCGGTCATGGGTAAGGGTGGAGAGAGCGAGGCGCAGCGTGTGCGTGCGAGACAGCTGCGGTGCTCCGTCATGCTCTCGGCATGGCGGGGGATTAAATGGGCGGGGCTCGTTTGGCTCCTTCTCGCCTCGTTGTTGGTCAAGGGTTGGCGATGAGGTCATGGCTAGCTGTAGGACATCCAGGTAGTGGGTGGCGCGGCGTCTTGCGACTGGCTCGTGTTCGACCGGCATGGCCAGCTTGGTACGGGCATGCCATTGGTGCAATGATGGAGAGGAGGCTCTCCACTGCACGGCAAAGGACTAGGGGTGATCAAGGACAAGTAGTGGAGTCGATTGCAGTACACAGGCTGAGAAATTGATAGTTTCAAATAGTGTATAGTGGTTGAGATGGTACTATTCCTGCCAGGTGTTCGACCAAATGGCCACATGAATTCATAGTTTGAATTTTTGAAAGATTTTTGGTGAGTGATCTGAGTACTTGCTTGGAAGTCTACGTTTGCTTGGATTTGCCAAGGTGAATTGATTTGAGTGGTTTTTGAAAAGTGGCGATCTTAGTACATACACTTGATTCAATTTTGAAATGTCTCTCAAAGGGGTTTAAAAATAGTTTCTGTCTTTTTGTAAGGTTTGCTTGGATTCATCTTTACTTGGTTTAGCAAGGGGTGAAAAGATTGGGAATTATTTATGTTAGAAATCTTTTACTAGGAACACTCAAAGTGGTCTAGTGGATAAGTTTGGACAAAATGACCATTTGCTTATATGTCTTTATATTTGATTTGATTTTCATTTGATTTTGTTTGTAAATGTTCTAGATGATGTAGTATTCATCTTTAAACCAATCCTTATCATTAGCAACCATTCACTCATCCAAACACTAATACAAACCACACATGCATTCTTATTAGTTTAATCCTAAAAGTTTTTGTTAACCCTAAACTTGGGTGATTAAAACTTGATAAGCTTGATTAATATTTTTGGGATGTTACAAACCTTCCCTCCTTAAACAGAATCTCGTCCCGAGATTCAGAAAAAACTAGGAACTAAAGAGATTTGGAAACGCAGTCCTGATATAATCTTCTCGTTCCCAAGTGGATTGTTCTTCCGTATGGTTACTCCATTGGATCTTGAGAAACTTGATACTTCTGGTCCGGGTGGTTCTAAATGCCTCTTCCAAGATACGGATGGGCACTTCACGATAAGTTAGATCCTTGTCGATATCTATGGCTCGGTGATCGATGTTCTTGAAAACTTCGGTCTTCTCCGGAACTTCTAAGCATTTGCAAAGTAACGAGATATGGAACACATTATGCACGGTTGACATCTCCTCAGGCAGTTCCAGTTGATAGGATACTTCTCTTCGGCGGTTCAAAATCTTGAAGGGTCCAATATATCTGGGGGCTAGCTTTCCTTTTAGACGAAAACGCTGCATTCCCCTCAAAGGTGAGACTTTGAGATACACAAAATCTCCGACATTGAAGGTCAGGTCTCGACGTCTTTTATCTGCATAACTCTTCTGTCTGGATTGAGCGGTCTTGAGGTGCTCACGGACTTTGTGAACCTTCTCTTCGGCTTCTCGTAGAATGTCGGGTCCAAAGATCTGACTCTCTCCTACTTGCGACCAATTCAACGGGGTATGACACTTCCTTCCATACAAGAACTCAAATGGGGCCATTTGCAAACTGGCTTGATAACTATTATTGTAAGAAAAATCCGCGAAAGGTAGACAATCTTCCCACTTAGATCCATACTCTAGCACACAAGCTCTCAACATATCTTCTAGTATCTTGTTGACTCTTTCAGTTTGTCCGTCGGTTTGTGGGTGATAAGCTGTGCTGAAATTCAATTTGGTTCCTAAACCTTCTTGGACTTTCTGCCAAAATCTTGAGGTAAACTGGGTTCCTCGATCAGACACTATGGTCTTGGGGGTTCCATGCAAACTGACTATTTTAGTGATATACAACTATGCTAGCTTCGAACTTTGGTAGGTTGTCTTGACGGGTATGAAATGGGCTACCTTGGATAGTCTGCCTACTATGACCCAAATAGAGTCATTCCCCCTACTAGACGTAGGCAAACCTGTGATAAAGTCCATTCCGATAGAATCCCACTTCCATTCCGGAATCTGCAATGGTTGCAAAAGTCCTGCGGGTCTCTGATGTTCCGCTTTGACTCTCTGACAGATATCACACTTGGCTACGTAGCTTCCGACTTCTCTCTTCATTTTGTGCCACCAAAATTGCTCCTTCAAATCCTGATACATCTTCGTTCCTCCCGGGTGGATAGAATAAAGGGTATCATGAGCTTCTTGCATAATGACTTGTTTCAACTCCGAATCTGCTGGAACACAGATATGTCCTTTGTACCACAGAACTCCTTCTTCATCTTTGGTGAATCCAGGTACCTTCCCTGTCTTGATATGACGCTTGATTCCATTGATACTTGCGTTTCCTTTTTGGGCCTCTTTTATCTGGCGAATTAATGTGGGTTGGAGTTCTATGCTAGCTAAGAATCCTTCACTAACTAGCTCCACTCTGAAATTCTCCATATTCTCATGCAGGCTTGGCTGGGCTTGCTTTAT
Organism: Avena insularis; assembly: GCA_023614405.1. Taxonomy (NCBI): domain Eukaryota; kingdom Viridiplantae; phylum Streptophyta; class Magnoliopsida; order Poales; family Poaceae; genus Avena; species Avena insularis. The sequence goes on from CM042696.1 coordinate 407,823,635, forward strand.
CATGGTATTTAATCTACACGGTAGTCTGCTAAGAGCATCCGCTACCACATTGGCTTTGTCGGGGTGATAGTGGATGTCAAGGTCATAATCCTTGATTAACTCAATCCATCTCCTTTGCCTCATATTAGCTCCTTCCAGGTGAAGATATACTTCAGGCTCTTGTGATCCGAATAAATCTCACAACAGTTACCCATAAGGTAATGACACCATATCTTCAGAGCTAAAACTACAGCTGTCAGTTCTAAGTCATGGGTTGGGTAGTTCTACTCATGCTGCTTCAGTTGTCTGGACAGATAGGATATAACTTTGCCTTCTTGCATCAATACACGTTCGAGACCAATCTTGGATGCGTCACAATACACATCGAAAGGCTTCTTAATATCCGGCATGATCAAAATTAGGGCTGAAATCAATCTCTTCTTGAGGTCTTGAAAACTTGCTTCACAATTGTCAATCCATTCAAACTTCTTATCTTTCTTCAACAACTGGGTCATCGGTCTTGCGATGCTTGAGAATCCTTCTACAAACTTGCAATAGTATCCGGCTAATCCAAGAAATGCGTGGACTTCTGTTTGGGTGGTTGGGGCTTTCCATTCTTCAACATCTCTGATCTTGGCGGGATCAATAGTGACTCATCCTGATGACAGGATATGGCCAAGGAATCCTACTTATTTTAACCAGAATTCACACTTACTAAACTTGGCATACAGTTGATGCTCTCTAAGGGTTTCAAGCAGGGTTCTCAGATGTTTCTCATGGTCCTCTTCTGATTTGGAGTAGATCAGAATGTCATCGATAAACACAACGACAAACTTATCTAGAAAGTTCATAAAAATCTTATTCGTGAGGTTCATGAAATAAGAGGGGGCATTGGTTAATCCAAAAGACATGACATTGTACTCATACAATCCATATCTGGTGGTGAAGGAAGTCTTTGGGATATGTGTTGCACGAATCTTTAGTTGGTGATAACCAGTTCTAAGATTAATCTTAGAAAACACTCTGGCTCTAGTCAGTTGATCAAACAAATCTTCTATCTTCAACAAAGGGTACTTGTTCTTGATGGTGACGTCATTCAGCTTCTGATAATCTGTACAAAGACGGTTGGCACCATCCTTCTTATCGACAAATGAAATAGGTGATCTCCATGGCGATGCACTTGGTTGAATCAGTCCTTTTCCCAGCACATCATCAAGTTGCTTCTTCAGCTCCACTAGTTCAGAGGGGTTCATACTATAGGGTCTCTGAGCTATGGGTCCGGTTCCAGGGATTAGTTCAATGATAAACTCGATATCCTGATCTGGGGGAATACCGGGCAATTCATCTGGGAATACGTCGGGGTACTCACAGACTACTCTGACTTGGTCAATGGTGGTCTTGGCTAGACTCTTGTTGCACTTGAATTGATGGGGAAAGTCTCAGATACATGTTCTACTGATACTCCGGTGCTACTGGTCATGGTTATGGCTTTCTTAGCACAGTCGATTAATCCTTGATGTTTCGACATCCAATCCATACCTAGCACTACTTCCAATCCTTTGGTTCCAAGTACTATTAGATTGGCATAAAAGTCTATCCCATGTATTCTGATAGGTACTACTTTGCAAACTTTTCTAGCTTTGGTGGTTGAACCAGGGATTTGAACTATCGTAACATGCTTCAGATTTGTTGGTTGAATCTTACTAGTGCATGCAAATTCTTTGGTAACAAATGAGTGTGATGCTCCAGAATCAAACAACACTCTTGCTAGAACCGAGTTAACAGAAAACATACCCAGCACGACATCTGGCGCTTCTTGGGCTTCCTCAGCATTCATGTGGAACAGACGGCCATTATGGTTGTGCGGGTTTCCTGGGGTGAATATTTTTCCAGGCTAGACACGGCATTGCTGTTGGGCAGGTGCATTCACATTGGTTGCTACGGCAAGCTTCTTGGGGCACTCGTTGGAGTAGTGACCCATGACTCCGCATTCAAAGCAAGTTATCATTGACTTGTCTTTCCCTGCGACTGGTACATCATTGCTTCCAGTCCTTGGGACAGTATTATTGGTGTTGTTGTTGTTGGACTTTGGTGGTGCACTGTTGAAATTGTTGGAGTTGTCGGGGTTGTTGTTGTGGTTTCCTCCGGGCCTTGGATTTCCTCCTCCACGGTTGGGATAGTTCAGACGGTTCATTGGGGGTCTGTTGTTTCTGGGTCCATAACTTGCAGACGAGTTGGGGCGATACTTCGGGGTATCGTGGGGTATGATACATTGCAAATGTATCTATAATTTTTGATGCTCCATGCTTGGTTTTATCCACTTTCTTGTGTTTTGTCCACACTTTGGAGTACTTTTCATATGATTTCTTGGACTAACCTATTAACAAGAGCCACAGTGCCAGCTTTTCTTTCTGCTATTTTTGGTTCCAGGAAAGTCAGAAAATGAATATTCTCGGAATTGGACGGGACAAAAGCCAAAGTGCCTATTTTTCCAGAAGACTCCAGGAGCTAGAATACCAGACGGAGGAGGGCCAGGGGCTGGCCATACCCCCCCCCTAGGCGCGGGTTGGGCCTGGCCGCGCTAGGACATGGTGTGGTGGCCCCAGGCAATCCCTCGGTCTCCCTCTTCGCCTATAAGAAGCCTTCTGACCTAAAAACTCCGGGGGGTCGATGTTTTTCCAGAAAAAGTTCCACAGCGCCGCCACCACCGAAGGGGAGATTCGGGGGACAGAAAGTCTCTGTTCCGGCACCCTGTCGGGATGGGGAAGTGCCCCCGGAGCCATCTCCACCATCATCTCCATCAACCATCCATGTTTCTCCCATCTATGAGTGAGTAATCCCCCGTTGTAGGCTATGGGGATGGTATGGATTGGATGAGATCGTTCATGTAATGGCATCAGATTGTTAGGGCATGGTGCCTAGTATCTTTTATTAGTGCTTTATGACTGTTGCGACTTGTTGTGTTTAATGCTTGTCACTAGGGCCCGAGTGCCATGATTTCAGATCTGAACATTTATTGATTCATTATGATAGTATTGTTTCTGGTCTTATCTACAAGTTGTATACACACGTTGTTGTCCGGAACCTATGGCCCCGAAGTGGCAGAAATCGGGATAACCAGAAGGGAATGGCTTTGATGTGAGGATCACATGTGTTCACGGAGTGTTAATGCTTTGCTTCGGTGCTCTATTAAAAGGAGCACCTTAATTGCCAGTAGTTCCCTAGAGGCCCCGCTGCAAACGGGCTGGCAGGACAAAAGATGTTGTGCAAGTTCTCATTGCGAGCACGTATGACTATATATGGAACACATGCCTAGGATTATCTAGTACTTGGATGCTTTATCTTATTTATCTGCAAATGCCCTAGTTTCTGATTGCTATGTGAATTGTCTTGTCCATGAAACGCCGTCCATCCATCCCTATGCCTACCGCACTCGAATCCCACTGTTTACTGCTTTTGTTACTACTGTCTTTGCTTTACTACTGCTGTTACGTTACTATTCCTACTACAAAATTGTTGCTACTGATAAACTGCTGTGAGCAAGATTGTTTCCAGGTGCAGCTGAATTAACAACTCAGTTGTTAAGGCTTATAAATATTCTTTGGCTCCCCTTGTGTCGAATCAATAAATTGGGTTTCACTTCCCTCGAAAATACTACGATACACCCCCTATACTTGTGGGTCATCAAGACTATTTTCTGGCGTTGTTGCCAGGGAGCATAGCTTTATTTATCAAGTCCACTTGGATTCACTATTGTTCAAGCTAAGTTTATTTTCTCCTTGTTTGCTTGTTTCTTTATCCAAAATACAAAAAAAATTAGTTCCTACTCTAGTTGTTATTTTCGTTGGTCTGTTGTTGTCTTGCTTTATCATGCTTGTTGTCAATGGTTGGTTTCTTTGAAACTGAAGCTTATTGGCAAGGTGGGTTCACGGAAGATCAAAAATATTATTATAAGGAACACCACTTGTCACAAAAAGGGAAACACTTTTGGGAACAAATTGATAGATTGTATACCATTGCTAGAAACGTGTGCTCTATTTATAATGCTACTTATTGTTGTGATGAATCTCTTTGCAGAAAGAGGTATAAACACCTCCCTTTTCAATGTGAGTATAATGATAATGATACCATATCTTACTAGCTAAAGGAATTTATGACTTTTATGATGCTAAACAAATTGAAGAATTTATTGCTTGGAAGGGTGCTTTTGAACTTGCTAGTTTGCTTAAAAATATTGATGATTCACCTTATAAGTATGAGGTTTATGGTATACTTAAATTTTTCTTTGATAATTACAAGCATGAAAATGGCTATATCCTTGAATATTTTAATAGATGCTTTCCACAAATGGAAGAGACTAATGCCTTGCAGGATCCTATGGAAGAAGAAATTGATGAACCTGAAATCTCATTAGATGAAAAAGAGGAGGAGAGTGATGAACAAAAGGAGGAAGAATGGATTAGCTACCCATGCCTACCTTCTAATGAGAGTAACTCTTTATCCCTTACATTATTTTATTGTCCTCCATGCTTACTAAAGGAGGATGAATGTTATGTTCCTGAGGTTTCTTTTGAAAATGTTTATAATAAAGCTCTAGTGCTTGTAGATCATGAAAAGCATGCTTTATGTGATAGTTATATTGTTGAGTTTATTCATGAGGCTAATGAAAATTATTATGAGAGAGGAAAATATGGTTGTAGAAGTTTTCATGGTATTGAAACACCTCTCTATGTGCTGAAAGTCTTGAAGTCACTCTTGTTTTATCTTCCTATGCTTGTCACTTTGTTCTTTGTGAATTTATTTGCATACACGATTCCTATGCATAGGAAGTGGGTTAGACTTAAATGTGTTTTGAATTTGCTTCTTTTATGCTCTCTTTTACTTCAACTCATATTTCTTATGAGAGAATCCTCTCAAACTTTTATGCCTGAAGATGATAATATGTCTACTATTCTTGGGAGACCTTTTCTTAAATACTGCAGGAGCTATTATTAATTGTAATCAAGGGAAGGTGACCTTCAATGTCAATGACAAGGAACATACTATCTATTTCCCCAAGAAGATTGAAAGGACTTATGGTTTGAATTAAATTGAACATGTTGAGGGCATTCAAGTTGGAGAAACATATTGTCCCATACCAAGAGAAAAATTTGAAACTATTATGATTGGGACCATTGCTATCAAGGTTGAGGTAACATAATCATTAGTGGAATACAAAGTTTTGTCTCATATGAAATTGTTTTGGTAACAAGACCTGATCAACCTTGTTAACAAAAGGATTTCATTGAACAAAACAATGTTTTCACCATGATTATCTCCGTTTACTTCTATTCTATCCATTTCAGTTTTTCCTTATGCCTAACTTAAAGGCGTTAAAGAAAAGTACTTATTGGGATATAACCCAAAAGTTTTAGATGAGTCTAGGAAGTTATTACTTCAGTAATAACCGCTCCTTATCCTTTTTATTTGTTTTTTGTGCCAAGAGTAACCTCTAATGATAGAGAAGTAATGATTGGGAAAGTTGCTGTCCCGAAACAGATTTTTGTGCTTCACCGTACAAATTCGTGAGAAAGCTCTGTCTGTCGGATTGAGCTGTAATTTTTTGTGCTTCTGCCCCAGGTTGTTATATAACTTTCGTTAGTTCAACACTTTTTGATTTGAGAAACAGAAGGTCTTCGAAAAAATTCGTATTTACCTGCTAGTCTGTTTTGACAGATTTCTGCCATTTTCTGCATTTGCTTCTTATTGGTTCCTTTTTGAGTTCTTTTGGGGAAATGAGCTTTTTGAGGGAAGTGCTACAGTATCTAGTGTTCTAATGGAAGTTTATTTGGTGTTAGAACTGAACCTTAAGACTTATTTATCTTGAGTGCACTAATGTTGCTAATGAGATTGTGTGAAGTTTTGTATGAAGTAAAATTTTCAGGTGTATGGAAGGAATGAGTAATGAGATGAAGGATGGACTAAATCTCAAGCTTGGGGATGCCACGTGTGTCACCCCAAGAAATATCCAAGAAGTACAAGCGTCAAAGCTTGGGGATGCCCAAGGCATCCCCTTCTTCATCAATAAAAATTCCAGGTTTCTTCCAAACGCTTCATTTTTATTGTTTTATGCATAGTTGTGTTGTTCTTGGAGCGTCTTCTTTTTCGTTTTCGTTTTGGTTTTTCGTTTGCTTTGGTTTGAAAATAGTTTGGTTTGGTTTGGAAAAGTGTAGGAAAGTTCATGCTTATGTGGTAAAAAGAGCTTGTTTTTGACTGTGGCCTATGCTTTGGCATGCCATGCTGGATATTGTTTTGGCTTTATGCCTAGTATTCTTTGTTGTAGCATGACTTGTTATAAACAATTGAGATTGCTTAATGTGACTTGGATGAATCATGTGTTGTTTTAGCATATTAAAGCATAGTATAGTGGTATTCTCCTTTGATGCTTTATTTGGGTTGACTTGCGCATGCTCACACCATGTTATGACTATCCCAAGTCACCATAAGCCTTTATGATCCTTTAGTTTTCAACTTGTAGTATCACTTTATGCTTTGATCAATGATGTTTTGTCGCTCTGCATGATTTTGGCCATTATTGCTCTCTCGTTTGTCGCTCCCTTACTATTGCTAGCCTTCACTTTCACTGAGTATGTTTTACTCATGTTTCCAACTCCCTAAAACCAAATATTGCCTAAGTGTCCACCATACCTACCTATTAGCATTATTTGCTACTTCCGTGCATATTCATTATGCCTTGTTTTCTTCCGAATAAAATGTTTGCTTGTTATGAGAAAATTAGTTAGTAAAGCTCTCACGAACTTGATGGCACACTTTATTTTCTTGCATTTAATAAACCTGAACCATTGCGTCCTTCTTTGTTGCATATATGCATGCGCTTTATAAGTTGAAGTTAGCAGAACCATGTATCATGGGGAACGTTTTCAACATTTCATTGGTACTTAGTACCTCGTTGATATCATGTTCTTTTGCTTATGGATCCCGACGGTGTGAAATAAAAGTGGAACTTGTAAGATCATGGAGTTTGTATGTATGTTAGAGAAATGCCTTGGCCGCTAGCCTAAGCCATGCCTAATCATGGTGGAAACTTGCAGCATAACCATAATGAGCATTCTATGAAGCATCCTCAATAAAAATCTATGCACATAGTAAATAAAAAGATCACTGACATGCTCATTGTCTGCTTGCCTTGTCATTTTGATTATGGGATAGCTCCTGTGTCATGTGCAAGGGGTACCCCGTTGGCGGTTCTCTATGATACGTATATACTTACAATGACAAGAGCTTACTTGTGACTGAAGTTGAGTAGCATGAGGATCGGTCTTCGTAAGTAAGGGGCATGAGACTTCGATTTATAACTTGTCAAGCATATCCTCTTAGTTGTGTCACTTTAACCTTAACCACTTAAATATGCTTATGATAGGGGCAATGAGAGCTCAAAGCTAACGAGTACCATACTTTCAGCATTTGGAAGCCTTTCAAACTATTCAAAACCTTTTCATTTCCTTGTTGAGTCTCCAGACATTCTATGAGCACTTTCTTGAGAGCATAGTGGCCATTCTTAGTTCTATGTGCATTGTCCCAAGACTTGTTGATTGATGCATACCTTGATATTGCTTGTTTTAAACTATTTGTATCTAGTCACTCTTGTAAACTTCGAAGGTGTCCTATGCATTTATGTTTTCTACTCTATGAGGGACAAGCTGAATGCCACTTTGCTATGTTTTCTTTATGTGAAACAAACAAACGTCTTGCAAGGCATTGTTATTCATGAATCTTTTGTTTGTGCCTTTTTATGTTGCATCATAGTCTCTTTGTCTTATTGCTAGAACTTTGTCTTTCATGTTATGATTGAACTACTATGATCCCAGCTTTGAATGTTTTACAAATATTTTGATCAAGTCTTTGATGGTGCATGTGACCTCAAAAATTATTCTTTCTTTTTATCACTTACCTACTCGAGGACGAGCAGGAGTTAAGCTTGGGGATGTTGATACTTTGCAAATGTATCTATAATTTTTGATGCTCCATGCTTGGTTTTATCCACTTTCTTGTGTTTTGTCCACACTTTGGAGTACTTTTCATATGATTTCTTGGACTAACCCATTAACAAGAGCCACGCGGCTGCCTGTTTTCTTTGGCTGTTTTGGTTCTAGGAAAGTCGAGAAAATGAATATTCTCGAATTGGACGGACAAAAGCCAAAGTGCCTATTTTCCGAAGACTCAGAGCGAATACCAGAGACGAAGGAGGGCGGCTGGCCCCCTAAGCCTGAGTTGGGCCTGGCCGCGCCAGGGCATGGTGTGGTGGCCCCAGGAACCCCCTCGGTCTCCCTCTTCGCCTATATGAAGCCTTCTGACCTAAAAACTCCGGGGGTCGATGTTTTTCCAGAAAAAGTTCCGCAACACCGCCACCACCGAAGGGGAGATTCGGGGGACAGAAAGTCTCTGTTCCGGCACCCTGTCGGGACGGGGAAGTGCCCCCGGAGCCATCTCCATCGATCTCCACCATCATCTCCATCAACCATCCATGTTTCTCCCATCTATGAGTGAGTAATCCCCCGTTGTAGGCTATGGGGATGGTAGGGATTGGATGAGATCGTTCATGTAATGGCATCAGATTGTTAGGACATGGTGCCTAGTATCTTTTATTAGTGCTTTATGACTTTGTCGCGACTTGTTGTGCTTAATGCTTGTCACTAGGGCCCGAGTGCCATGATTTTAGATCTGAACATGTTATTGATTCATTATGATAGTATTGTTTCTGGTCTTATCTACAAGTTGTATACACACGTTGTTGTCCGGAACCAATGGCCCCGAAGTGACAGAAATCGGGATAACCGGAAGGGAATGGCTTTGATGTGAGGATCACATGTGTTCACGGAGTATTAATGCTTTGCTCCGGTGCTCTATTAAAAGGAGCACCTTAATTGTCAGTAGTTCCCTAGAGGCCCCGCTGCAAACAGGCTGGCAGGACAAAAGATGTTGTGCAAGTTCTCATTGCGAGCACGTATGACTATATATGGAACACATGCCTAGGATTATCTAGTACTTGGATGCTTTATCTTATTTATCTGCAATTGCCCTATGTTCTGATTGCTATGTGAATTGTCTTGTCCATGCAACGCCCGTCCATCTATCCCTATGCCTACCACACTCGAATCCCACTGTTTACTGCTTTTGTTACTACTGTCTTTGCTTTACTACTGCTGTTACGTTACTATTCCTACTACAAAACTGTTGCTACTGATAAACTGCTGTGAGCAAGATTGTTTCCAGGTGCAGCTGAATTGACAACTCAGTTGTTAAGGCTTATAAATATTCTTTGGCTCCCTTGTGTCGAATCAATAAATTGGGTTTCACTTCCTCGAAAATCTGCGATACACCCCTATACTTGTGGGCCATCAGGTCTGGTTGATGCATCATCCTGGCCTTATGTTCTCAACGCTTTGGTTGATCTTGCCTTCCATCTGAATTGCAGAATCCACTAAGACTTCAAGGTCATCAAATGGAATATTGACTAGCTATGTCTTCATCTCATCGTGTAGACCATTCAGGAATCTCTCCTTCTTCTTAGCTTCGTTGTCAATCTCATCCGGTGCATATCTGGCTAGTGACATGAATTTGTCACGGTACTCAACCACAGTCATCCTTCCTTGCTTCAAGTCTCTGAATTCGTCCCTCATCCTCTTGATTAGACCCGAGGGTACATGGGTCCTGCTGAACTTGAGTTTGAACTCCTCCCAAGTCATCATCTGACCTCCGTTCATCGTACGGGTACTATTCCACCAAGATCTTGCATAGCCAGACAGATAGTGGGTGGCAAACAGTACCTTCTCCTTAGCATCAACTCCTGCAACTTCCAGATTGTTCTGCATGGTTTGCAGCCAATCATCAACATCTAGAGGCTCCTCAGACTTACTAAACATGGGTGGGTTGGTATTCTGGAAATTCTTAAGTTTGGATCCATGGTGATCTTGGTTTACATGGCCTTGATTATTATGGGCCATCTGGGCTATCTGTTGAAGAGTGGCTAAGTTGGCTTGACATTCAGCTCTTCTAGCTTCACGGTCAGAAACTAACGTTTGCAGAATTTGCAGCATGGGGTCCTGGGATGAACTGCTTCCTCCGGGATTTTCGCGAGTCATCTGAAGATTGAGATAGATAGTGAGACAAGAGGGAAATTTCTAGGGTTCATGGGTTTGTTTTCAAATGCTTTAAACTTTGAGTTTGACTCAGGTTTTGCAAACTAGCAACTTTCGTTTCATTCATTCATTCATAGCACCCAATACAAACACACACCACAGCAAGGAAAACAAATGGTTTTAAGAACCATTCTGTGAAACTACAATACAGTGGGACCGGGTACAACTCACACCTACGATAGTGCTCAAGTGCATCTAATCATCATCAATGAAGGCAGCATCATCATCAGTGTTGTCCTCCATGAATTCATCCTCCAGGTAGTCATTGTCATCACTGAGGTAAGAGTGAATATCCCCACGGATGTCTTCACCTTCCTCCTCCTGCTGCTCCTCTAGCTGGATCTCCTGGTCGTGGATGGTCTCCTCCAAGGTGGCTATCTTCTGACGAAGATGGGTGATGACACGATCCTTCTTGTCGCGCTGACTACGAAGTGACTTGCGTTTGTTGGCGAGGATGGTGATGGTTTCCTTCCTTTCAATAGCTGCAGCATTTCTCTGGTTGACATGGTCACATGCATTGTCCAACTCCCTTTGGGTCTCATGTAGCATGAAATCCATGTGGTCCACGTGGTGCTTCAACTCTGGATGGGCTGGCATGGATAGGGGCTGTCCCATTGAGTCACGTCTTGCATAGTGAACAAAACAAGTTCCGATAATCTGGTTGATGTTCTGAGCACACAATCGAGCAAGAGCTTCTTGCATAGCCCTGGCTAATCCGTCTATCCAGTTGTTCTCCCGAACGCTAAACTGAATCTTGTCAGAAAGAGGTGGCTCCATTCTGCCTCTCAGGTCAGCAACAATCAGCCACTTTAGCTCCCCTCTAGTGTGGTCCTTAAGCTGAGCTCCGAAAAACTCCGGATGCGGGCGCTCAAGATGCTCCGAAAGCGAATCCAGATCTCTCTCAAAGATCAGCTGGCCTCCGTTGCCCAACTGGTAAAACTTGGTGTATTTGACCTCCATCCATAAGAAATTAAGATGAGTAAGTTAGTGAAGTGATCAAGTGTGTCAAGTTTTAAGTAGACTTTTAAGAGTTTTGAGTAGCAAGTGATTTCTTTTGGAAAGAATCTCAAGGGTAAGAATGAGAATAGGTTTTTGTAAATACTCACTTTCTTTGTCTTGAAACTAGATTTTTTGAAGGTGTCCACTCTAACTAGGGTCTCCTATGGTCAGTATGGCTCTGATACCAACTTGTCAACACCCGGATTTTTTAGTCCAGATTCTTGTTATGCCGTACATTGCAATCCCAGGATTACCATTTTTGTGAGACATAGCAGAAGTGGTACCATAGTACATCATCCATTACAAACCATAATAAGGTCTTACAAATAAAGGATCTCATGATCCAGTCTTAATACAATCAAAGCAACGGAAAGTAAATGTAGCGGGGCTTCATCTTCATGATCACATGCAATGCTGATGATGGGAGATAATCCTAGTTGTCATAGAACTCCTATTGTCCTTCTTCCGGGTAATCCTCCTCATAGTCTGGCCATGGGAATAGCCAGGGACAAATCCATAAGTACTCTTTAAGTACTCGCAAACTACCACTAGTATACGAAGAAGTAAACCCAGTAGGAATCATAAGCTCTAGGTTTGTTTGCAAAAAACCAGGTTTATTTCATAAAGCTTCAAGGGTAAAGACCTAATTTAGTTCTCTACATTACTTAAGTGGGACTTAGATCTAATGTCCACAACTCAGTTGTGGTCAATTCAAAGTCATCTTTCAAGTCACAAATCATTTTGAAACCATCTGACAACGGAACAGTATGGCCACTCCAACTGTCCATAACCGCGAACGCGGCTATTCGAATAGTTTGACACTCTGCGGAGACTGTACACTTTCACCACAAAATTCGATACATCCGTCAGGAGTAACCCTGAATCATCATACTTAGTATGCGGATAATCAATCTTAACCTTTCAATTACACACCCTAGTATAGGCACCTCCCCTATGAGTTTGGCCTCCCAACCATGGACATCTGCCATCTTGGGTACTACATAGGTGGACATTTATCACGAGGTAGCCTCAGCTCAACCTCTTCCGCAAGGGAACCCATACTAAGACATATAAACTTCCAGTCAAGCCCTTCCCAACTCAGGTATTCTGGTTGTACGGTAAAATTGGAATGGTATCGCATCCAAACCCAACCATCAGTTTTTATTAAAGTCAAGGCTCATGCCTCATCAGTTTCATCATCAAACCATTGTGTTTCACAACACATGTCAAAACATTTCAATAGAATGAATCTTCATTCCAAGGTTTTCATAATCATTTTCACCAAGTATTCCCATCTAAAGTAATCAAGTTTTAGCTTGGCACTAGCCACTAATATTGAGGTTATCACTATTGGAGGTGCTAGTAAGGTATAAGTATCCAAGACTAGCCCTATGATCTTGATAGGACCCAATCTAAATTCCACTAATCACAATTTATTACTAAGTAAGAAAACTGGGAATGGTATAAGTAAAGTGACACAACCCAGTATGCCTAATGCATCTGGTATAAGGGCATGCATATATAGCATGCCTAGTGCTAACTTGCACTGATAGCTTGCTTAGATATCATGTATAGTGCTAGCTTGCTTAGTGATGGCTTGCCTTGAGCAGTGTAGTTGTTGCAATTTTCCTCTTCCTCCTTGAAGTACTCCTCTTTGTTGAATCCCGCGTCGGTACTAGCGTCTATAAACATATTCAATGTACACAATCACCAAACAACACTTCACTACTTCTATTTAGCACACAAGGGTTCATACTAGATGATCTAGCATCATCTTAATCATCATAAGGAATTTTCAATACATTCTTATTTCTCTTATTGAGAAAAGTAATTTCTACTCGTTTTAAATCCTTAAGATTTCATATTCTCCAATTAAAATAATGGATCATGTTGACACATGTCATCACCATCTATTCAAACATTTGGGAATGTGATTTAAAATGGTGATCATATATTACAAGTTTTAATATTAGTATTTAATAATATTAAAGTGACTAGAAAAGCTTATATAGCCTTCTTTTAATACTAGTCCAAGTTTAATATCTGTAAAACCAAATGTTTTTACATATTCATGTAGAGCATAGCAAATGTGATTTTTGAGAGATGGAATCATCTCAAAAACATTTATAGTATATTTTAGAGAAATGTTTGAAGTGTCAAAAGTCTCTGTCTTGTTATTTTTAGTATAGGTGATCTATAATTCTAAATAGTTTAAAACCAACAGGCGTAAATAGATAATTTTAATACCTTAGCAACAAAATTGGTATCATGCAATTTGGTTCAGTGAATCTCTTTGAATTTATTTTTGAATCTACTGACAGAATCTGGTTTTAACTAAAATGGAAAAAATTCTATTTGAATCCATGGGCTCTGCGCGGGAAACTAAACGGACCGGCCCAACTGCACTGGCTAGCACAGTGGGCTGCTGACAAGCGGGTCCTACTCGTCAGAGACTCAACTAAGCCGAAACGGTATGGTTCAATCTCAGCGCTACGATTAGACTAGGATCTAACGGATGTGGTTCATCGTCTCCGTCGAATAGCTCCAATGAGAAACGAACCCTAAAACGGTGGTGGGGATCGTGTGGGGCTCACCTGGGCTCCATCTAGGGTCGGCGATGGGGGCGAATGGGGTTGTCATTGACGGTGGCTCGAGGCGCGGTCACGACAGCTCCTGGGGTGGTCGACGGCTGCCCTTCTCGACTGCTGCGACGGACTCCGGTCAAATTCTGGCAGGCTGGTGCTCGTCTTGCTCCGGGGAAAGGTCTGGGGTGGTGTTGAGAGAGAGAGGACTAAAATGGTGTGGAGATTGAGGGCTGGGGTGGCCTCTAATAATACAACAGGGTCGACGGTAGTGCGACATGGGTTGGCTTCTCCGGCGATGTTGCTACAATTCGCGTTCGTCACGGCGGAGGGCATGGGTCGGTGCAGGGGACTATGGCGATCGTCATGCGAGTGACGGCACGGCAAGGGGCGGTCTCCATTGGCCTTGATATGTTGGTGCTCTGGGTCAGTACGCGGGCATTCGTCATGTGGTACGGTGATCACAGGGCGAGTGGCAACGAACGGTCATGTCTGGGCACTTACTGGTGGTACGGCGGTCGTGGGTACGGGTGGAGAGAGAGATGCACGGCGTGCGCATGCGAGGAAGTTGCGGCGCTCCGTCGTGCTCTCGGCATGGCGGGGGATTAAATGGGTGCGGCTCGTCTGGCTCCTTCTCGCCTCGTCGTTGGTCAAGGGCTGGTCAGGGGGTGGTGGTGAGGTCACGGCTAGCTGTAGGACATCGTGGTAGTGGGCGGCGCGGCATGATGCGACTGTCTCGTGCTCGACCGGCATGGCCGGCTCAGTACGGGCGTGCCACTGGTTCAATGGTGGAGAGGAGTGATGGCTCAATGCACGGCGCCCAGAAAAATGCTTGATGGCGGTGTTGATGTAGAGCTCGTTGGGAACCCCAAGAGGAAGGTATGATGAGCACAGCAGCAAGTTTCCCTCAGTTATGAAACCAAGGTTTAATCGAACCAGTAGGAGCAAGGAAACACCCCAAAGGTGTTACTACCTGAGCTTTGGCAGGGCGCACTACCGGTGCTAGTAGCAACGTGGAGACCTGCACAGCACAACCACAGAACTTTGTCCCCAACTTGCGATGAGGTTATCAATCTCACCGTGTTTTGCGGAAAACAAAGGATTAAACGTATCAAATGGAAAGAAGTAAAAGTTTGCAGAAAGTAAACACAAAGCAGTAAACAGTTTATAGATTGTATGTAAAGAAAGAGGACCGGGATCCATAGTTCACTAGAGGTGGCTCTCCTTAGATAGATAACATGCTAGGTGAACAAATTACAGCGGGGCAATTGACAAACACCGAGAAAGCAATACATGCATATACTAATCATCTTGACTCCTTTGAGACTTGATTGGGCATTACAACATTATACATAGACTGCCATCCAACTACATCTATGACTAATAATCCACCTTCAGGTTATCATCCGAACCCCCTCCAGTATTAGGTTGCAAGCAACAGATTATTTCTTTACGAACTACGTGTAAAGTAAACAATATGATTGTTCTATGAACAAAGGATTGTTGTTTTCTCCCTAGTAGCAATAGCACATCTAGTACCTTAGAGATTTTTGTCACTTCCCCAGATTACCAGAGGCATGAACCCACTATCGAGCATAAATACTAACTCTTGGAGTTGCTAGCATCTACTTGGCCAAGATAGCTACTAACAACGGAAAGCATGCAAGATCACAAATAACAAAGACATGATAGAATCAATAATCAATCTGAAATAGCATCTCAATATCCATCAGATCCCCGTAAACACAACATGTAGAATTACAAATAGATGATCTTGATCATGAGACTCACAAGATCTAGACATGAAAGCACAAAGGAGGAGAACCAGCCATCTAGCTACTACATGGATCCGTAGTCCAAGGATGAACTACTCACGCATCACATCGGAGGCTTGCATGGTGATGAAGAAGGCCTCCAGGGTGAAATCCCCTCTCTGGCAGGGTGCCGGGAAGAGCTTCAGATCCCTCCCAATCTAGGGATGGAGATGACGGCTCTGATCTCTTTGTGGATTTTTGATCGGGTACTTAGGGTTTCGTCCGAGGGCATCTTATAGTCGGAAGTGGAGGCCGAGGGTGTGCAGGCTGGCCACACCACCCCTAGCGGGCGGGGCATGGCAGCCAGGTGGTTTGGCCGCCCTCACAACCCTCTCCGTCTTGTATTCGGCACTTGATGACTTAGGAAAATAGGCACTTTGGCTTTTGTCCCGTCAATTCGAGAATATTCATTTTCGACTTTCCTGGAACCAAAAATAGCAGAAAAGCAGGCTGGCACTGTGGCTCTTGTTAATAGGTTAGTCCAAGAAATCATATGAAAAGTACTCCAAAGTTGGAACAAAACACAAGAAAGTGCATAAAACCAAGCATGGAACATCAAAAATTATAGATACATTTGCAATGTGTCAACATCCCCAAGCTTAACTCCTGCTCGTCCTCGAGTAGGTAAGTGATAAAAAGAAAGAATAATTTTTGAGGTGGCATGCACCGTCAAAGACTTGATCAAAGTATTTGCAAAACATTCAAAGCTGGGATCATAGTACTTCAATCATAACATGAAAGACAAAGTTCTAGCAATAAGCAAAGAAACTATGATGCAACATGAAAAGGCACAAACAAAAGATTCATGAATAACATGCTTTGCAAGACGTTTGTTTGTTTCACATAAAGAAAACATAGCATAATAGCATTCAGCTTGTCCCTCAATAGAGTAGCAAATATAAATGCATAGGACACCTTCAAAGTTCATAAGAGTGACTAGATACAATAGTTTAAAACAAGCAATATCAAGTTATACATCAATCAACTAGTCTTGGGACAATGCACATAGAACTAAGAATGGCCACTATGCTCTCAAAGTAGGTGCATAAAGATAGAAGGTGGAGACTCAATATAATGGTGGAAGAAAGGCCTTTTGTAAAAGGAAGTAGGGATTCAAGTCTCATAAAGAGCTTCCAAAAATTATGGTACTTATAGCTTTCAGCTCTCATTGCCCCTATCATAAGCATCTTGAAGTGATTAAGGTTAAAGTGAACAAACTATGGTGTACATGCTTGACGAAGTATAAGTCAGAAATCTCATGTCCCTTGTATACGAGGGCCGCTCCTCATGCCACTCAAGTTTAGTCACCGGTAAGTTCTTGTCATTGTAAGTATATGTGTATCATAGAGAACCGCGAATGGGGTACCCCTTGCCCGATGATATGGAGGAATCCCCATATCAAAATGACAAGGCAAGCAGACAACGAGCATCTCAGCATTCTTCTTATTTACCATGGGAATATGGTGCTTTTTTCTCTCTTTCCTCTTTTCATAGTATCTCTTTTTTTTTCTCTTTTCTCTTTTTTTTCTCAACATAGGACTCTCTTTTTTTCTAATAAGAATGCTTCATAGACAGCTCATTATGGTTACGCTGCAGGTTTCCACCATGTCAACATGGATTAGACCAGCGGCCCAGGCGTTTCTCTAACACATATACATAACTCCATGGACTTACAAGTTCCCCTTTCATTTTACACCGACGACATCCATATACAAAAGAGCATGATATCAACTAGGTACAAGTACCAAGTGCAATGTTGAAAGCGTTCCCCATGAAAGCATGGTTCTGCTAATTCCTGACAAATAAGTGCAAGCATATACAACATAGACGACACAATGGTTCAAGTTTATTAAGGGCAAGAAAAGTAAAGTGTGCCATCAAGTTCGTGAGAGCTTTAATCACTAGTTTTCTCATAACAAGTTTAATTTGGAAGGTAAACAAAAGCATGAATATACTTGGAATAGCATAAGCTAGTAGGTAGTTATGGTGGACTCTTTGGAATAACTTGGATTAGGGAGTTGGATGCATGAGTGTAACTCATACTTGGTTGTGGAGGCTAGCAAAAGACTGGGAGCGACAAACTAAGACAGCAATAATGGCCATAATCATGCAGAGCGACAAAACATCATTAATCAAAGCATAAAGTGATACTACAAGTTGAAAAACTAAAGGATCATAAAGGCTATGGTGACTTGAGATAGTCATAACATGGTGTGAGCATGTGCCAAGTCAACCCAAATAAAGCATCAAAGGAGAATACCACTATACTATGCTTTAATATGCTAAAACAACGCATGATTCATCCAAGGCACATTAAGCAATCTCAATTGTTTATAACAAGTCATGCTACAGCAAATAATACTAAGCATAAAGCCAAAACAATACCAAGCATGGCATGACAAAGCATAGGCCACAGTCAAAAACAAGCTCGTTTTACCACATAAGCATGAACTTTCTTGCTCTTTTCCAAACCAAACCAAACTATTTGCAAATCAATGTATGAAAGAGGGGGTCCAACAAATTTATTCAGCAAACTAAGCAAACAAAAGCAAATGAAAAACCAAAACAAAAACGAAAAGAAGACGCTCCAAGAACAACACAACTGTGCATGAATCAATAAAAATGAAGCGTTTGGAAGAAACCTGGGGTTTTTATTGATGAAGAAGGGGATGTCTTGGGCATCCCCAAGCTGTGACGCTTGTACTTATTGGATATTTCTTGGGGTGACACGCGTGTCATCCCCAAGCTTGAGCTTTAGTCCATCCTTCATCTCATTACTCATTCCTTCCATACACCTGAAAATTTTCCTTCATACAAAACTTTACACAATCTTTATTAGCAGCATTAGTGCACTCAAGATAAATAAGTCTTAAGGTTCAGTTCTAACACCAAATAAACTTCCATTAGAACACTAGCTACTGTAGCACTTCCCTCAGAAAGCTAAATTTTCCCCAAAAGAACTCAAAAAGGAACCAACAAGAAGCAAATGCAGAAAATGGCAGAAATGTGTCAAAACAGACCAGCAGGTAAAGACGAATTTTTTCAAAGACCTTATGTTGCTCAAATCAAAAAGTGTTGAACTAACGAAAGTTAGACAACAACCTGGGACATAATCACAAAATATTACAGCTCAATCCGACATACAGATCTCTCGCACGAATTTTTACGGTGAAGCACAAAAAATCTGATTCGGGACAGCAACTTTCCCAATCATTACTTCTCTCTCATTAGAGGTTACTCTTGGCACAAAAAGCAAATAAAAAGGATAAGGAGCGGTTATTACTGAAGTAATGACTTCCAAGACTCATCTAAAACTTTTGGGTTGTCTCCCAATAAGTACTTTTCTTTAACGCCTTTAAGTTAGGCATAAGAAGCAAAGAAAGAATCAAGTGTTCTCAAATGAAGAAGCATTAAGACCAAATTTTGTTTTCATAGGAGAAGCAAAAGAAATCTTTTCTCTCTTTTTAGGGAAGTGTTCTATACCTTTCTTGAGTGGGAGTTGATATTTAATGGTGCCTTTTTTCATATCAATGATGGCACCAACAGTTCTAAGAAAAGGTCTTCCCAAAGTAATAGGACAAGAAGCATTGTATTCAACATCCAAAACATAGAAATCAACGGGGACATAGGAATCGTTAACCATAATAAGAACATCATTAAGACTCCACATGAGTTTCTTTTTAGCATTATCATCAAGTGGGACATTCAAATAACAACCTTCAAGAGGAGGCAAATCAAGCATATCATAAATCCTTCTAGGCATAATAGAAACACTACTATCAAGATCACACAAAACTTTGAAATCAAAGTCATTCACTTTCATATTAATGATGGGTTCCCAACCATCTTCTTGTTTTATAGGAATAGAAGCTTTATGTTTCATCTTTTCTTCTTTAATCTTTATGAGAGCATCAGTAATGTGTTTTGTAAAGGCCATGTTCATAGCACTAGCATTAGGATTTTTAGCAAGCTTTTGTAGGAACTTAATAACTTCAGAGATATTGTAACCATCAAGATCAAAATCAAATTTCTCACCTAAAGTAGTAGAACTATTACTAGCCTCAAAACTAGTGGTGGTAATAGTAGAAACACTAATGTTTCTAGCAATTTCATCTTCTCTTTCCCACTTAGCATGTAATTCAGCTAATAGTCTAACATTTTCATCAATTCTTACTTGTATGGAATTAGTAGCTACAAAGGGATTCTCATTAGTTTCAGGTTTAGCAGCCTTTATTCAAACTAGATTGAGCTTCAGCTAAAGATGTTATATTTCTTTCAGCATTAGAGAGTTTTTCCTCAATAGTTTTATTGAAAGAAGTTTGTTCACTAATAAACTCTTTAAGCATAACTTCAAGTTCAGAGGGAGCACTCTTATTATTGTTGTAAGAATTTCCATAAGCATTACCATTGTTGGGAGGATATGGCTTATAATTGTTGTTACCAAAATTGTTCCTATAAGCATTGTTACCATAAGCATTGTTGCCAAAATTGTTATTTCTTATGAAGTTCACATCAACTTGCTCTTCTTGAGCAACCAAAGAAGCCAAAGGAACATTATTTGGATCAATATGGGCTTTCCCATTAACAAGCATAGACATAATAATATCAATCTTATCACTCAAGGAGGAGGTTTCCTCAACAGAATTTACCTTCTTACCTTGTGGAGCTCTCTCAGTATGCCATTTAGAATAATTAACCATCATATTGTCCAGAAGTTTTGTTGCAGCACCCAAAGTGATGGTCATAAAGGTACCTCCAGCAGCAGAATCCAATAGGTTCCTTGAAGAATAGTTCATTCCTGCATAAAATGTTTGGATGATCATCCAAGCAGTCAGTCCATGAGTGGGACAATTCTTTACCAAAGATTTCATTCTTTCCCAAGCTTGAGCAACATGCTCATTATCAAGTTGTTTAAACTTCATTATTTCACTTCTCATGGATATAATCTTAGCAGGAGGATAGTATTTTCCAATAAAAGCATCTTTGCATTTAGTCCAAGAATCAATACTATTCCTAGTTAAGGAATTGAACCATTCTTTAGCTTTTCCTCTCAAAGAGAAAGGAAACAATTTCAGCTTAATAATAACACCATCTATATCCCTATGCTTTTGCATCTCACAAAGTTCAACAAAGTTATTTAGATGGGAAGCAGCATCTTCATTACCAATACCAGAAAATTGTTCTCTCATAACAAGATTGAGCAAAGCAGGTTTTAGCTCAAAGAAAGTATTTTCAGCCACAGGTGGAGCAATAGGTGTGCTCATAAAATCATTGTTGTTGGTGCTAGTGAAGTCACACAACTTAGTGTTTTCAAGAGTAGTCATTTTTTTGGGTTTTCAAATAAGAAAGCAAACTTGTAAATTTTTTTTTTGTTTTTTGATAACAAAACAAGCAAACAAAGCAAAAAGAAAACTAAGCAAAACAAAAACAACAAAGTAAAGAGATTGGTTATGAGGGACTCCCCTTGTGAAGATGTCCTTGACTCCCCGGCAACGGCGCCAAAAAATCTTTAATGGCGTGTAGTTGACGTGGGAGTTTCTTCTTCTTCGCTCCCCAGCAACGGCGCCAGAAAATCGCTTGATGGCTCAATGCACAGCGCCCAGAAAAATGCTTGATGGCGGTGTTGATGTAGAGCTCGTTGGGAACCCCAAGAGGAAGGTATGATGAGCACAGTAGCAAGTTTCCCTCAGTTATAAAACCAAGGTTTAATCGAACCAGTAGGAGCAAGGAAACACCCCAAAGGTGTTACTACCTGAGCTTTGGCAGGGCGCACTACCGGTGCTAGTAGCAATGTGGAGACCTGCACAACACAACCACAGAACTTTGTCCCCAACTTGCGATGAGGTTGTCAATCTCACCATGTTTTGCGGAAAACAAAGGATTAAATTTATCAAATGGAAAGAAGTAAAATTTTGCAGAAAGTAAACACAAAGCAGTAAACGGTTTATAGATTGTATGTAAAGAAAGAGGACAAGGATTCATAGTTCACTAGAGGTGGCTCTCCTTAGATAGATAACATGCTGGGTGAACAAATTACAGCGGGGCAATTGACAAACACCGAGAAAGCAATACATGCATATACTAATCATCTTGACTCTTTTGAGACTTGATTGGGCATTACAACGTTATACATAGACCGCCATCCAACTGCATCTATGACTAATAATCCACCTTCAGGTTATCATCCGAACCCCCTCCAGTATTATGTTGCAAGCAATAGATTATTTCTTTACGAACTGTGTGTAAAGTAAACAATACGATTGTTCTATGAACAAAGGATTGTTGTTTTCTCCCTAGTAGCAATAGCACATCTAGTACCTTAGAGATTTCTGCCACTTCCCCAGATTACCACAGGCATGAACCCACTATCGAGCATAAATACTAACTCTTGGAGTTGCTAGCATCTACTTGGCCAAGATAGCTACTAACAATGGAAAGCATGCAAGATCACAAATAACAAAGACATGATAGAATCAATAATCAATCTGAAATAGCATCTCAATGTCCATCCGATCCCCGCAAACACGACATGCAGAATTACAAATAGATGATCTTGATCATGAACGGAGCTCACAAGATCTAGACATGAAAGCACAAAGGAGGAGAACCAGCCATCTAGCTACTACATGGATCCGTAGTCCAACGATGAACTACTCACGCATCACACTGGAGGCTTGCATGGTGATGAAGAAGGCCTCCAGGGTGAAATCCCCTCTCCGATAGGGTGTCGGGAAGAGCATCAGATCCCTCCCGATCTAGGGATGGAGATGACGTCGGCTACAGACTCTTTCATGGATTTTTGATCGGGTACTTAGGTTTTACATCCCGAGGGCATCTTATAGTCGAAAGGGGAGGCCGAGGGGGTGCCTGGGCTGGCCACACCACCCCCTGGTGCGGGCCAGGCCTGGCCGCGTGGCCAGGTGGTGTGGCCCCTCGGCCCTCTCCGCTCGTGATACGGCACTTGATGACTTCCGGAAAAATAGGCACTTTGGCTTTTGTCCCGTCCAATTCCGAGAATATTCATTTTATGACTTTCCTGGAACCAAAAACAGCATAAAACAAGCAGCTGGCACTGTGGCTCTTGTTAATAGGTTAGTCCAAGAAATCATATGAAAAGTACTCCAAAGTTGGAACAAAACACAAGAAAGTGGATAAAACCAAGCATGGAACATCAAAAATTATAGATACATTTGCAATGTATCAAGGAGGCTCTCCACTGCACGGCAAAGGACTAGGGGTGATCAAGGACAAGTAGTGGAGTCGATTGCAGTACACAGGCTGAGCAATTGATAGTTTCCAATAGTGTATAGTGGTTGAGATGGTACTGTGCCTGCCAGGTGTTCGACCAAATGGCCGCATGAATTCATAGTTTGAATTTTTGAAAGATTCTTGGTGAGTGGTGTGAGTACTTTCTTGGTAGTCTATGTTTGCTTGGATTTGCCAAGGTGAATTGATTTGAGTGGTTTTTGAAAATTGGTGATCTTAGTACATACACTTGATTCAATTTTGAAATGTCTCTCAAAGGGGTTTAAAAATATTTTTGTCTTTTTGTAAGGTTTGCTTGGATTCATCTTTACTTGGTTTAACACGGGGTGAAAAGATTGGGAATTGTTTCTGTTAGAAATCCTTTTACTAGGAACACTCAAATTGGTCTAGTGGATAAGTTTGGCCAAAATGACCATTTGCTTATATGTCTTGATATTTGATTTTATTTTCATTTGATTTTGTTTGTAAATGTTCTAGATGATGTCGTATTCATCTTTAAACCAATCCTTATTATTAGCAACCATCAGTCATGGCAATTTCACTCATCCAAACACTAATGCAAACCACACATGCATTCTTATTAGTTTAATCCTAAAAGTTTTTGTTAACCCTAAACTTGGGTGATTAAAACTTGATAAGCTTGATTAATATTTTTGGGATGTTACACTTCGTCAGTTATCTTGGCCCGGAATTGGCCTTAGAGGAAGAAATACGAATGCCCCATGAATTTTATTTTGTTCAATTTGTCAATCGTTACAAGATTTATTTTTCATCTTTTATCCATGTGGTCTGTTGTCAATTTTGGTTGTTCTTGTTTAGGGAGAAGGGATGAGTAGAAATTGCTTCCATCATATAGTATGACTAGGTGAAAATGCGCCCTTCACTGTGCCGCCTTCACTTCATTTCCCGTTACTGCATAGTAGCATTCCAAGACTTTTTGTTTACAAAGGTTTACAAACTGAAGAAAGCATTCTGAATATTTATGGATTCAAAAATAGAAAAGTGCAAAACTACAAATTCAGGTAGATAGCTAAATATGCATGTTCAGCTCTTGAAGCATATAAAGTTTCAGAATTTGAACTTTCTAGAGATATTTGTTCTACTAATTTGGTCTTGTACATCACTTTCTAGAACATAGGAAATTTCTAATTCGATAAAACAATAAACTACAAATAAAACACTACATCATAATTTTCTTATGACATGCATTATAAACCATACTTCTAGTAACTCGTACAATCATGCTATCAACCATCGAAATGTTCTCTAGTAAATAGATTTTTTTAACAATCTGGAAAAGGGGAAATAGACCTTGTTTGAAAGCAACCAGAGAAATGAAGCTAACAGGTTAAGTGAAGTTCTATGTAAAATATACATTATGCATCTTGCCTACCATAACTAGGAGATTATCTAAATTAGTTCTGTTATTTATAACAAAAAGATACAGATGAAAAGT
Organism: Avena insularis; assembly: GCA_023614405.1. NCBI lineage: Eukaryota > Viridiplantae > Streptophyta > Magnoliopsida > Poales > Poaceae > Avena > Avena insularis. Next base: position 407,847,930 of record CM042696.1, read on the forward strand.
CTAGATGAAATGCATAACCGATTGGAAAAACCAAATGGTTCATATATGTGCATAAAGCTATTGTCACCATAAGGAGTTTGCCAGTCAAAAGCAAAACATCACATTTACTCTCTCGCAATGCTTATCTAATAGTATATATTGTTCCTATCATAAGTTGTATCAAAAGAGGCTTGTATTCATGATAAATGTTCAACAGGCTTCACCTACAATTGATAGTGTTACCAAGTTTATATTCCTACAAAAGAAACAAATAGAACAAACACATTATATTTTTCTTGACTAACAACTCAGTTTTAACATTTTACTTTAATTCCCTATTTTTGACAACGAATCCAAAAAAAATAACTACAAAGATTGGGAAGTTCAAATGGTGTGGATAGAAATGCCTATACAACAGCAGTTGTGCAAGACAACATAGCCACAAAATGATAAAAATGGTTGTTTCCCGTCACACTATCAAGTGATAAACAAATCATATATAATTGTGATGTTTCATACATTGACCATCATATGTCACTTCATATTACATTGTTAGAATGCACTTTATGTTTGTATTGGAAAACTGGTAGTCAATTAGAGCTTATAATACATATGCATATTCTTCTATTGCATGGAAGCACAATATCCAACTACATCACAAGTACCAATGTCGAACCATCGTGAATTTTTTCTCATGAATCTAGTCGATCTGCAACTAGAGAGAACGATAACTAGATCTCGTTGGTGCTAAACCACCAACTAAACTTTATTCTTATAAAAATGACAAATTGAATATATACCTTTGATATATTTTGAGAGTAACAACTCAGTGATATCCTTATCTTGTTCTTCAACCCCATTGGATGGAGCAACCTCACCAGATATAATTGTTCTTGGTGAAGTAGGCCTCCTTACTCCTCCGGCCATCTCTTCAGATTACATCTTAGAAGGTGATCACCCACAAGTATAGGGGGTGTATCGCGGTATTTTCGATAAGTAAGAGTGTCGAACCCAACGAGGAGCAGAAGGTGTTGACGAGTGGCCCGGAGTAGGAATTCTCTGTAAATACTTAGCAAACGGATTTTTAGGGGTTTTTAATAATGCAGATAAATAAAGTACGAGTACACAAAAGACAATAATAATAATTGCAGCAAGTGGCCCAATCCTTTCTTTAGCAAAGGACAAGCTGGTTGTATTACTTAAGATGACCAAACATTCTCGAGGACACATGGGAATATCATCAAGTGCTTTCGCTTTATATAGTTGATTAATCTTCTTCAGTTTGATAAGTGTTGTGTGGATGAACCTGTGCTAATGTACTGACCTTCCTAGGACTAATACATACTTGTGATTATACCCGTTGCAAGCATCCACAACTACAAGAAAGTAATTAAGATAAAAATCTAACCACAACCTTAAACTTTGAGATCCTAACTGGGGTTCAGGTTTTTGTCACTGCGGCAACCCCGCGATTAGTAGCCAAATACACAAAGCATTCCCCTAGGCCCATAAAGGTTTAGTATCATGTAGTCGATGTTCACATGACACCACTAGAAGAATAATACCACAACTTAAATATCAAACCATTGAATCTTTCTCAACACAATTCCACTACTAACAACATGACTTCTCCCATGTCCTCAAGAACTAAATGAACTACTCACAAGACATCATATGGATCAAGATCAGAGATGAAATAATGATAAGTAACAATCTGAACGTGAACGATAATTCAATGGTTACACTCAATAGCATCAACTACAACAAGTAATCAACACCGGGAAAGTTTCCCCTAAGAACTATGCAAGATTCAACCCAATTGTTACAGCGGTATGGAGTGGTGATGATGGTGCTGGTGGAGATGATGATGATGATCCCGATGAAGTCTAGCTTGATGGTGGTGTTGATGGCGACAATCTCCCCTCTCCGGGAAGGAATTTCCCCGGCAGATTTCTGCCTACTAGAGAGCTCTTTCTCTCTCTGCAGTTTTCCGCCTCGCAGAGGCAGCGGAATCTTTCTGTGGTCGCTCACCGAGTCTTAGGGTTTCGGGAGGATTATATACACCAAAGGCGAGCAGGAGGTGTGCAGGTGGCCACACCACACAGTGGCCTTGACCTAGGTGGCCAGCCAGGTGGTGTGGGTCCCATGTGGCCCATCTCTGCTCCCCCTTCTGGCTTCCTTCGTCTTCTAGAAAAATAGGATTTTCCATATATTTTCTAGGATTTTCTGATCTTCGCGAATTTTTCCTCCAAACAGTGCCTTTTCCATCAGAATCCTGACTTCAGCGGTCTATCCTCCAAAGTTCATCAACCATGCAAAAATAGATGAAATAACATAAGTATCATCCCTTAATATGAAATATATCAATGAATAACAGTAAATTATGATATATAATAGTGATGCAAAATGGATGTATCAACTCCCCCCAAGCTTAGACTTCGCTTGTCCCCAAGCAAAAACTGAGCTAAATAAACATGACCTCAGGTTTATGGAGTGAAGTGTCGATAAAAGAATACGGACAAGAAGCATCACATTCATCAATACATAAATTATAATAGAAGACAACGCACTATTATATAACTTAACTTGCAATGAGTAAAGGAAACACAATAAAGATACACAAATTAATCATAATTGGTAATGGAAAACTTTGTTCTTGGTCGAAGTACAGTTAACAATTTGCAGGAGTTCAAACATAATGGGGTTTTCAGTGATAGCTTTCAAAGTAATATTCACTAAGATAAGAGCAATGTGCAAAACAAGGAACATAAGAAACATGATTGAATAAATCATCATATGAATGGATGAAACACAACAACTCAAATACTTGCTGAGATAGAAAGGAGTAGGTTTACTGACTCAACTAAAAAGTAAAATATAGGCCCTTTGAAGAGGGAAGTAGGGATTTCAAGTTTCATAAAGAGCTTCCAAAAATTATGGTACTTATTACCTTTCAGCTCTCATTGCCCCTATCATAAGCATCTTTAGGTGATTAAGGTTAAAGTGAACAAATATGAGGATATGCTTGACAAGTTATAAGCTGAAAATCTCATTCCCCTTACTTATGAGTACCGTTCCTCATGCTACTCAACTTTAGTCACACGTAAGTTCTTGTCATTGTAAGTACATGTGTATCATAGAGAACCGCCAACGGGGTACCCCTTGCCGGAAGATTCCCCATATCAAAATGACAAGGCAAGCAGACAATGAGCATCTCAGCGATCCTTTTATTTCCTATTTGCATAGGCTTCTTCTTTTTTTTCTTTTTTTATTTCCTATTTGCATAGGGTTTTTTTCTCCTTTTTTATTGAGGATGCTTCATAGATTGCTCACTATGGTTATGCTGCAGGTTTCCACCATGATTAGGCATGGCTTAGACCAGCCGCCCAGGCGTTTCTCTAACACATATACGAACTCCATGAGCCTTACAAGCTCCCCTTTCATTTCACACCGCCAGGATCCATAAGCAAAAGAACATGATATCAACTAAATAAAGTGCAATGTTGAAAGCATTCCCCATGATAACATGGTTCTGCTAATTCACATCTTACAAAGTGCAAGCATATACGCAACATAGATGGGCACAATGGTTCAAGTTTATTAAGTGCAAGAAAATTAAAGTGTGCCATCAAGTTCGTGAGAGCTTTAATCACTAATTTTCACATAACAAGTTTAATTCGGAAGGTAGATAAAAACATGAATTTACTTGGAATAGCAATAATGTTAATAGGTAGGTATGATGGACACAAATGGCATAGGTTTTGGTTTAAGGATTGGATGCACGAGAAGCATTCCCTCTCAGTACAGGTTTTTGGCTAGCAAGGCTGGGTAGCAAGCATAAGAGCTGAAGGAAACAAACAAACATACAAGTGATAAAAACAAACATGTAATCTTCCTTGGAAGCACAAAAAATCTTAACTAGATAATACTAAGCTTATGAGCCAATCGAGAAAGAAAGATCATGAAATTATATTTCTTAAGAGTACTTTTATCTTTTTTTATTCAATTCTCATAATAGTGTTGCTACTGACCGAGCCAAGTTTGCCAAAACCAACTCAATTTACTTCATGATCCCAAAGTGATACCAATACTAACAACAAGATCAATCATATAACAGAAATTGCAAACTAAAATAAGATATGCAAAAAAGTAAATGATAGAACTTTCTCATTAATATTCCATAACGGCAACTCACACCATGGGATACATAGATATCTAATGAGAGGGGGGATACTTCCACAATGCAAACCATCCTATATGATAACTTCTCTATTTATGATATGACTCTACTGAAAAAATAAAAAAATAAAAGATAATAATATGATACCGCGGCACTCCCCCAAGCTTGGAACAAACCAAGGGGATGCCAAAACCTGATGATGAATTAGTCCTTCAGTGGTGGTGGTGTTCTCTTGATGAGCTTTTCAATCAATTCCCTCAAGTCCTCAATCTCGAAGGTGAGAGTACGAATCAACTCCGAATTGTGCTCAATACGGTTCATGATCATGTCGGGCAGGCCCGTCCAGGGGCCCGTGCGAGCTGGGCGACCGCACAGGGCCCCCATATTCTTAGGGCCCCCGGTTCTAGGCGCAGCCCAAGTATGTAGCATGTCATCTTCAATTTTTCAGTAAACTCCCGCTTAAAAGGCTAGGCCTTGTCCAAATTCTTCGACTCCCCTAGCCCAATAGCTAGTCCAGAGCGCTTCAGTTAATCGACATGCATAGTACTATATTATACATATCCTGAATTCCTCTGCTGGTTGTTCTGATATAAGACGAAAACAGATCTGGTCCGATCAAGATGATAAGTTCATCGATCTAATTCCCCTACTCACGTCGCCTAGACCACAGACGGCAGTGTTGCTAGCCCACTCGCCCTAGCGCCTTCCCCTCTCTTACGTCGTACCGCCATTAAAATTGATCTGTTGATTGAAGTTTTTCCCTGAGGTCCCAGCCCCCAACTACCGATCCCGAGGCAGGTTTTGCCAATTGGTCTTCTTGAATTCTTTTATTATTTGACCTACTAGATATATTGATAATTCTAAAAGCCAAGAAATGTTTGAATTAAATCTTAGTACTCGTATTATCTTAGCATCATGTATTCTACATGTACTTCAAAGCGTAATAAGATATTGCATTATTGTTTAATATATTTCTAACTATTATAAAGAAAATAGGAGATATTGAAATTTCTATAAGTGAAATGTGCTTTAGTTTTACAAAATTTAGGGCCCTCATTTAAGTTTTGCACAGGGGCCTCCAATTTCTGGAGACGACCCTAATGTCGGGCTGTGAATCCCAGCTCTTGCGATTCTTTCCCACTCTTCCTCCTTGAAGTCTTCTTTTCCTGCATGGTTAGAACGAGGCATATCCCAATTGGAGGGTAATTTTTCATTGGGCATATTCTGGAATTGCTGCTCATGGATAAGGGTATGGAAGGGATTCTTGGTGCGTGGAGGAGGTGACCGTGAAGCCAAGCAAGGACGCGGAACCTTCCCTCTAGTGGACATCCGAGCAGTCCTTTTGAACTTGGCGGGATTTGCCACCACTCCAATACTTGCAATGGTGGTGCTGGAGGGCGGATGCTAGTATTCATTTGCCTCCTCTCCAACTTCAATCTCGATCTCCTCCTCCCGCTCAAGGTCTTGGAGATCATCTTCCGCAGGCCCCTTGCCCTTATCGTTGGCGGAGACCATTGTGCCTCTAAACTTTAAGAATAGTTCCTGACAGAAATAGATCGAAACGAAAACATGATGAGAACGCGATATACGAACCTCGAGGGATTCGGGGGATTATATATTACGAAGTTTAACAACAAAAGGAAGGTACTGAGAGAAAACGGGTCGGAGACGGGCTCCGGGGTGGCCACACACACCCTGGTGGCACGACCAAGTGGGCCCGCGCCATGGGCTGGTGTGAGCCACCCGGGCTCCATTTCCGTCCCTCTTTCTTCTCATTGCTTTCCATGTTAGATAAAAACTGTAAAAATATAAATTGACAGATTTTTCGCGGACCTTTTCTTACCAGAACTGTTAACTATTCGAAAACGGACTCTACAGGTCTCTAAACTTGGCATTTAATAAATTCTTCCGGAGTCACCATTTGAATAACATCAATATCTTCATCCTCATAAACTTATTGCTTGAGTCTTTTAACCATTCGCCATCTTATTATACCATTTTCTCCTACAACTTGGAAATTTCTTTCACACAATTCTCATTAGCAACATTAGTGCATGCAATGTAATAAACCTTTTAAGTTCAATTTCAACTGAAATCCATCAAAACATAAGCTACTGAAATAACTCCTCTCGAAAGTCCAAAAAGGAATTCAAAAAGGAAATCTATTTAAGAGGCAAATGCAGAAATGGCAGAAATCTGTCAAAACAGACTAGCAGGTAAAGATCAATTTTTTAGAAAATCTTTTGTTGCTCAAATCAAAAAGTGCAAAACTAAATAAAGTTAAATAATAACCTGGGGCATGCACACAAAAAATTACAGATCAGTACGACGTTCTGATATTTTTCACGATTTTTTATACTGAAGCACAAAAATCTGTTTCGGTACAGCAACTTCCCCAAATATTACTTCTCTCTCATTAGAGGTTGATCTTGACACATAAAAAAACAAAAGGATAAGGAGAGGTTATTGCAGAAGCAATAACTTCCAAGACTTAAATAAACAAAAACAAACTGAAAGCAAAAATATATTGGGTTGTCTCCCAAAAAGCTCTTTCTTTATAGCCATTAAGATGGGCATGATACTTTCAATGATGCAAACATAAGAATATAAATTGAAGTAAAAGAGAGCATCAAGAAGCAAAAATACATATGTTTAAGTCTAACCCACTTCCTATGCAAGGGAATTTTGTAATAAAATAAATTGTTAAAACCAGAGGCTGCTAGCATAGGAAGGCAAAACAAGTGCAACATAAAGACTTTCAGCATAAAGCGAGGAAACTTAATATTATTGAGATGCATAAGAACAATTTTCCTCTCTCATAATAACTTTCAGTATCATGCATAAATTTAATGATATAACTATCATATGAACCATTGTAGCAATGATCACTTATTCTAACAGAAAAAACAGGGACACTAACTCTCCTAACTCTACTTTGTGAGACAATATTAGAAGTATCCTTACAGAGGATAGTGTGTCCATCTTCTACATATTTAGTGAAAAAGTCTTTCACGTTCGCTATTACAGGTTCAACAGTTATTTGTTCATTGGGTTTAACAGCTTTATTTGTACTTTCATTAACCATACTAGCTATCATAGAATATTCCTTTACCTTGACTGGGAAATGCATTTTCTCAATGTAAGGTTCAGGTAAAATATGATTAGTAGTATAAACTTTGGTATCTCTTGCAGGAACACAATTAGTAATATCTTTATATGGCTCATGATACTTATTCCATTTCTTTTTAGGAATTTCAATATAAGAAGCAAAAGCCTTAAAATAATTTGCAATACTTTGAGAATCAAGACCATAAGCATTACTAATATTATGAAAGTCATCAGTTCTCATAAAAGATTTAATGCATTCATAATCATAATTTATACCTGACTTTCTTCCTTTATCATTCTCCCATGTTTCAGCATTGTCTTGAATACGGCCTAGAAAATCCCATTTAGCTTCTTCTTCCATGCGTGTAAATGATCCAGCACAAGAAGCATCCAATAGATCCTTATCATGAAGAGAAAGCCTTGCATAAAAGTTATTGATAATAATATTGTTAAGGAGCTCATGAGTATGACATTTGATCATTAGTGACTTCAATCTATCCCAAGCTTGAGCTGTACTCTCTCCATCACGAGGCCAAAAGTTCTATATTTGATTCCGATCTTTATAAATCTCACTAGGAGGATAAAATTTTGAATAAAAGAGAGGTACAACTTCCTCCCATTCAAGAGATTGACCATTCGTCAGCAGCTTATACCATTCATTGGCTCTTCCTTTCAGTGATAATGAGAATAACTTCTTATTGAATTGATCTGTTGTAATACCTGCACACTTAAACAACCCGCATAATTCGTGTATAAAGAGCAAATAATCACCGGGATGGACAGTTCCATCTCTAAAATAGTAGTGATCCATAACACGATCAACAATTTTTGTAGGTATCTTAAAAGTATTATTTTCAGCAGGTGGAGGTTCATCTACTACCTTAGCACTGGTAGTAACATTACGAAATAAGAAACTAAGTGAATTATTCACATTGAAATAAAGTAACTAATAAAAATAAACAATACTCACAGTAGAAGTTTTCTTTACCAGTTCCACTCTCCAATAGCGCTTCACTCTCCAGCAACGACACTAGAAAATAGTCTTGACGACCCACAAGTATAGGGGGTGTATCGCAGTATTTTTGATAAGTAAGAGTGTCGAACCCAACGAGGAGCAGAAAGTGTTGACGAGTGGCTTGGAGCAGGAATTATCTGAAAATACTTAGCAAACGGATTTTTAGGGGTTTTTGATAATGCAGATAAATAAAGTACGAGTAAACAAAAGACAATAATAATAATTGCAGCAAGTGGCCCAATCATTTCTTTAGCAAAAGACAAGACGGTTGTATTACTTAAGATGATCAAACGTTCTCGAGGACACATGGGAAAATCGTCAAGTGCTTTCGATTTATATAGTTGATTAATCTTCTTTAGTTTGATAAGTGTTGTGTGGGTGAACTTGTGCTAATATACTAACCTTCCTACGACTAATACATGCTTGTGATTATACCCCTTTGCAAGCATTCGCAACTACAAGAAAGTAATTAAGATAAAAACCTAATCACACCCTTAAACTTCAAGATCCTACAGTCCCTTGTGCAAAGGTTTCCTAACAGGGGTTCAGGTTTCTATCACTCCGGCAACCCCGCGATTAGTAGCCAAATACACAATGCATTCACCTAGGCTCATAAAGGTGAAGTATCATGTAGTCGACGTTCACATGACACCACTAGAAGAATAACACCACAACTTAAATATCAAACCATTAAATCTTTCTCAACACAATTCCACTACTAACAACATGACTTCTCTCATGTCCTCAAGAACTAAACGAACTACTCACAAGACATTATATGGATCAAGATCAGAGATGAAATAATGATAAGTAACAATCTGAACATGAACCATAATTCAATGGTTCAACTCAATAGCATCAACTATAATAAGTAATCAATACCGAGAAAGTTTTCCCTAAGAACTATGCAAGATTCAACCCAATTATTACAGCGGTATGGAATGGTGATGATAGAGATGATGATGATGATCCTGATAAAATACAGCTTGATGGTGGTGTTGATGGCGACAATCTCCCCTCTGCGGGAAGAAATTTCCCCGGCAGATTTCCGCCTGCCGGAAAGCTCTTTCTCTCTCTGCAGTTTTCTGCCCCACAGAGGCGGCGGAATCTTTCTATGGTCGCTCACCGAGTCTTAGGGTTTCAGGAAATTATATACGCCAAAGGACAAAGCTAGAGGTGGGTCAGGGTGGCCACACCACCTGGTGGCGCGGCCTAGGGTGGCTCGTGTCAGGAGGTGGTGTGGGCCCCCTGTAGCCCATCTCCGCTCCCCCTTCTAGCTTACTTCGTTTTCTGGAAAAATAGAATTTTCCATATATTTTCTGAGATTTTTTGATTTTCGCAAATTTTGCCTCCAAGCAGTGCCTTTTTCATCAGAATCCTGACTTCAGTGGTCCATCCTCCAAAAGTCATCAACCATGCAAAAATAGATGAAATAACATAAGTATCATCCCTTAATATAAAATATATTAATGAATAACAGTAAATTATGATATAGAATAGTGATGCAAAATGGACGTATCAGAAGACATGGCTTCATAGGGCGATGATGTTTTATTTATTGCTTAGCACTATTTCATCAACAGCCATAGTGATGAAACCAAGACCTATCACTAAGAGTTAACTCAAATCAGATTTACGGAAAACAACATAAACAACATAGCTCAGTAGAACAACCAACCGCTAAATCGACTTAATAATGCCCAATCATAGGTCAAATGGATATGATTGTAATAACAGTGGGACATTACCTAGAACATAGTTTGCAAATGAGGTGGACTGACATTATCTAGAACATTGTTTGCAGTTGTGGTGGATTGAAATAACACAACTGAAATATTGATTATACAACTAACATAGCCCCTCAACTTGACAACCGGTCCACCCTATTGACATGCAAGAAGTCTCTGAGGGCCACCGTACAATCAAAACAAACGATGCCAAGCTGCCTCGACCGCTGAATAAAATGACACATGGAAGCACCACTGTGTTACACAGGACGCCTGCATAGGACAGGTGCACCACACACACGTAGACAACACACATGCCCAAAGGTGCATTGCAGGCCTGGCAAATGTCATGAGAGCAGCCGCAGCTAGCCAGGCTTACAACTTAGTTTTATTTGAAGGATAGTAGGTGGGTGGCTGAGTAGAACTTGTTAAACAAATAGGCAATACCTATCACCTCAGGCTATATCTTGAAAAGAGCCATAGTTGCTATATACAATTATTTGCTAGTAACTATGACAATGTTGCATTGCTTGAAGCACTTGATCAACTCCTAGGTATTATTATCTGATTACCGATGTACTCCTTGGCTTCCTACCAAAGTAATTCATATAACAAACACTCATAAAAAACTAATTTAATTGTTTTCTCAAACGTAGGATTACAATCTCAATGGACTTCTAAGATCTCATGTGTATATAGAAAGATCAATAAAACTTCACAAAGCATACATAGTTATTTTTTTAATCGAACACAATTAGACATGATGTAAGAAAAGAAACATTAATATTGACCTTTCTTTCTATAAGTAAGACCATCTAATGAACCACATTCTAATCTTGCTAGTAAAATAAATGAGTGGAAGTATAAACAAATACGAAAAGAAGTTTCCTTTTCAGTATAGATCTTTCCGAACCATGGAGTCGAGAACCTTGGTTTCTACAACATCATTGTTATGTGATGGCTATTTATATTATACATAATTCAGCATGTCATAAACCTTCTAAAAAGGAAATTATAACTCTTTTCTGGGAGAAGCTACCTAATGTACATCTGTGAACAATGTGTGTTCTAAGAATAACAACATGCCATCAAGTCACATAACTTATATGCACAATCTTGCGTATTTAACACTGGATATAATCATATAATAATAATGTAGTATTCAATATTGGCTAGAACCAGAATCCAGTGTAATTGTTTATGCAAATTATGATCTCAACCTGGAATATTCCAAGACTCATGACTCTAGTCACGTACGACTGATGCTATACTGTTTTATATTATGTCAACACTTTTACTAAGCATATCCTAAAGGCCAAGTATAAAATATGAAATGTGCTCTGCAAAATGCAAAGTTCCTGAAAGTGTACAATGTTTTCAGCCATTCTTAACATGGAAACATAGTTAAAGCATGTTTTTATTGAACAAAATATTTGTCTCTAACTTTAAGCTTAAGTAGTCTGAAAGATTGTAATTTCGTTGAGACTTGTAGCCTTTTGTTTTCTATAAAGATCCACAAGAACCTATCTGGTATTTAAATAAGGTGCTAGATCCGCATATAATATTAAGTTAGGTTAACAGAAGTTCACCACGATGCAATCAACATAATTTCCCCAAAAAGGACTATAGCTAACAGTATAATTCTCCAAAAAGGACTTGGCACATCATTTTCAGAATGCAATTAATTAGATAGAGGACTATAATATAGTCAGGCACTTTACAATGTGCAATATATATGAAATTGTCACATACTCATTTTAGATTTCTGTACTTTGAGTAGACAAAGGGAAGATCACCGTTGTTGCTCACCTCCCCTGGGCGTGAAAGGATGAACCATGAATTACTCACCACTAGTCCTCAACCCGTGCAGGACCTACACGGGCTAGTTAGTTTTAGGAACATGTTTTGTTTTCCAAAAGGGGGGAATGGGGCATCCATATCGATTGATTCAGAAAACTATATTTATCGTAAAGTTCGAGGAATTATGGGTATTAAAAATAGACTCTTTTAATTTAGTTCGTTCCTCGAAAACTATATTAGTATGAAAAATATTTATCTTATACTACAATATTAGTATGACTATAATCTAGCTTGCTACATGGTTAAAAATAGAGAACTATATAACAATGCCCATCATGTTGTGGTAAAACTTTGTAGGAAAAAACACACCGAAGACAAATTCATAAACCTCTATGCAGTTGCATTAGAACCTAGGAGAATTTTCTGAGTACATGCATGAGTTACCGTGATAGCAACAAAGCGAAAACTATATGAGTTGCCATGAGAGAAAAAACACCTACCATATACATGTTCGATTGGTTTAGGTTAAACATTTAGCATATAATATAGATAGGACGATATATTTTATTTATATGTTAATAACATAAAGCAAATGCTAGTTATTTACATCATATAATGAAAATATGAATTTAATCTACATTCTTTATTCACCAACAGTGGTCTTATCATGTGGAAAAATAACTAATTAAGAAAAATTAACCATGTAGCAAGCTAGATTATAGTCATACTAATATTGTAGTATAAGATAAATATAGTTCGAGGAATTATGGGTATTAAAAATAGAGACTCTTTACATAGAATTGGAATACATATGTTTACATGCCTTAGAGCATCCTCTGAATATGTTTTTGCAATAAATGTTACTGCAGATGCAACAATTCTATAGATTTTTTTGCTTGCAGAATGTAGAACTGATTAAATAAAAAGAGCCAGCAACAGTCAAAATTAGCACTTCTTAAATAAATTTTTTCTTAGAACCTTCACTTCATTGACATCAGGAGTGAAAATTAGGATTTAGTATAGTACTCAAAAAGGAAGAAATTAAGTATATAATTATATACATTAATCATTAATAAAAACAGTTGGCTATGAGACTGGTAAATATAGAATATTTATAGGAAGTGGCATAAAGTGCAAGTAACTTCTTTTATATGGAAGTATATACGATGGACAACCATATGCTACAGACAACTGAGGTTGACATGCTGTATGATGAAGAAATATTTCCATCAAACCTAAACTTGTTGAGTCACAAAAGAAAAAAATTGCACTTGATATAAAGAATATATATATATATATATATATATATTCAATTTTAGCTTTCCGAAAGAGAAACTGAACTACAATATATCATACGCAATCTCAAAATAACGTCAAGCATATTTTTCAGATATACATACACCCATTATTTTCTAAACATCATTATTCATCAAAGCATGCGTACATGTGACTAAGAAAAAATTACTCATACGATCAGGAGATCATGCTTCCGTAGAATGAAATCATGTGATTGCTTGTCCATGGAACGTTCCTTTATGGTCTGCACAAACAGAAACATTTGTGGCCTTAAAGTCAAAAGTAATAATATGTAAACATCAGGAATTAAGAATATTCTAGTAACAGACATTCATATTTGCAACATCCTAGTAACGCATTCATATTTTCAAATATGTAAAAAATGACTTCAAATCTGTAGGTACTTTATACCAGCACAATCCATCAGTGTGAAAATAGGAAACCGGCCATGTTAGTCTACCAAAGAATTTCAAAACACGAACACATTAACTCACCAAGCAATATTTTCCACATCGTGTAAGTATTACACTAAACATAAGTTCTTATCAGGGTGACAGATGCTTCTTTATACAAGAAAGTGCATCTCTGCTACATTACATAACAAAAGCCATGGAAAACTTTCAGCCCTTAATGTATCAGATTTGTGTTGGAATATTCGTGCCAACTTCAGTCCTTTAGTTTCAACTTTCAACGGCAGTCGCTTCATCCCTTTGTCATGGGCTAAGAAAAGGGGAAATATGGAGCTGGCCAAACGGTGACGTTGAAAGCAAGGAACCAAAATTTCGCTCGAAAGTTCAGAAGAGGGTCGCAAGAAAATCAATCAGTTGACCTTATCAAATGTTGGAAATGGGCGTCTGAGGCATAGGATCTAATGATGGATGCCAACAATTAAATTTATTTAGGTTTAAACAATGTGATAGATGGCACGCGTTGTATGGAGAAAATGAACTCGTATTTAACTTTAGTTAAGAGCCTAGAAAATGTGGTGCCGTACAAAACAACAACCCACTGGTTGCCCGTTGTTCTTATATAACAAATATCTGTCTAAGCTACACACGCAGTTGGGAGGAGCAATATATCATATTTTTGTCCAAGCATAGTCACATGATGAGCGATGCAGAAAAACAAAATACATAGAAATATGACCCAAAAAAACTCCTACATTGAAAATCATCCGGAGGTAGTTGGTCCCAACGATCAAAGCAGTACACCATTAGAAACAATAGATGTGAAATGATGTATATTTGGCATCTACTCATTTAACTGTCAATGTGATTATGTGAAGATCGGCCTCTGAAATTTTAAGGTGTATAAATTGAATCCTTCTCATATGTTTATTTTGTTTCCATAATAACCCATGAACCAATTTGAGTAGCATAAATATTCAACCTACTTTAGTGATGCATCAGTGTAATAAATATATACGAAAAACTATTTCCATTGTTTAACACTTGATGATGATGCCGTGCTACCAATATGATTTCACGCTGGTCTCTTTTCTCAAACTTCATCATAATGTTAGCGCAAAGTTAAGGCACCTTAATCATGTTTCCTCATTACAACGTATAACAGAGGCAGAACTGCTGAGAAAACACTAAAACCAAAGGAAACCAAGGATAGCAATCCAGCAGTAACATAACTAATAATGATATAACCCTGACGCAATCAACTAAGATGTGTTACCTGATGTAGAGTATCAATTCTGGTGCAAGAAAAGATAATACAATTGTCAATTACTGACGGTACTTGTAGCTAGTGGTTCTTATTTGTGATGTACAGGCCAGAAAATCATACCCGAGATTAATCCTCTCATAGCGTCATGCATATCTGGGAAACATCAAGATCCTTGCTTACCCGGGATTAAATCCTCTCACGGTGATACATGCATCAGACTATTCGAGCATTGTAATTATATCGCTACAGATCTGCAATTGATAGGGGCATTGGAGATGGAGAAATATTGGGAGGTCGTCGTCGCTTCAGAGGCACACAAACAACACAATTAGCCAAGGCCATCGTGAGGCAGAGACCACCGCTCCTCCTTGTGCTGAAATAACATAGAGCAATGCGAGGCAGTTCAACAAATTTGATGGCGGCTAGATTGAAACTAGTTGCCGCTGGATCAGGAGGAGGTGACAGGGCAGATAGGGTTTCTCCTTGTTTTCCGAGCGAAGCATTTCTCAGAGCGGATCGAATCGGTGGGTGAGATCTTGATAAGAAGGGGAGAGGAGATTATATGTGCGTGGGTGAGAGAGAGGTAGAGAGAGGGAGAGGTGTACCTGCCAATTACCTCCGCATGCAGTGTTGCAGCCTGGTCTAAGGCGGTGTTGTCTTTCTTCCACCTTCGCTTGCGACGAAGAGGGCAGGGATGGATGCTGCGACCTGGCCGGAGAAGGATGGAGCCCGGAGAAAGGTGGAGCCAGAGAGGAGGCAGGGGACAGCGGTGGAGGCTGGCGGCGCTAACCCTAGCACCGCTGCTTCTGTGAGCGAGCGAGGTCGGGAAGGGTCGCCAGAGAATGACGGATCCAGAGAAGATGCGGGCGACATAAACGGCGGCCGGCTGCTTGGCAGCACCAACCTAGGCACCGCTGCTCTGTGTGGGAGATCAGTGAGGAAGGAGAGAGACCAGGGTGTGTTTGGTTGGGCTGATTTCCATTTCTCGCACGGAAGGCGAAGAAATAAGCGTGTTTAGACTGCTGGGTCGCACCGGATTTTTTCACACCACGGGTTTTAAAGCAGGCCAAGAGAAACGTCAATTTTGACCTTTTTACGGGGACAAGCTCGTATAAACCTTGAACCGGCAAAAAAGCGACCAAATTTTCTCCGTGGGTACCGGTGGTTGGATCTAGGTGTGCACACCTCTTTCTCCATTATCATCACTAATCCCATCCTTATCCCCTCATCTTCACGAGCTCCTCCTCCTAGGCAGCCGCCGTGGCCGCTGGTGAATCCCACCCCAACATCTTCGTAGGAGAGGTTGGCTTTGCGGCCATTGAGGAGTACGGTACCGAAGGGAAGGCGTTAGCAGCGAGGCGTCCTGCTAGCGCGTCGAGCATGGTGGATTTTCCAGAGCCGGAGTGCCCATGCGGCGCCGCACCGGGGACCCCAAGGCGCGGATGGATGACTTCTTCGACGTGGCCGCGGGATCCGGCGTCGGCGGTGTGATCGCGGCCATGTTGGTGGCACGCGGCGCGGATGATGCGCGTCCTCTCTTCTCCGCTGAGGACGCGCTCGCGTTCCTCATGTGCAGCCTCTGTCGTGGTTGGTCGTCGTCTGGCGACGCGGGGGCAGCCTCCGCGCACTGTTCCGGCGTCCGGCGGGCGCCGCCTTCCATAAGGTGTTCGTCCTGAACCATTTCTAAACATGGACTGTAATTGTCATGTATTGCAGCTGACGACGCGTACATCTTCCTGCTCAACTGGTTCAAGCGGTTCCCCTAGTACAGATCCCACAACTTCTACATCGTCGGAGATAGCTACGCCGGTAAGCCAGTGTATGTACACACAATGTTCCTTTGGGCTTTGCAGTTCAGTCAAAGCACACAACTGAAGCTTGAGACTGATGTGTGTGGCGCTGTTTATCAGGGCATTACACCCCAAATTCTTCCACAAGGTGTTCGACGAGCTGACGCTGCGGGACACGACGCGACTGGTGCTTTGTCTCGTGCTACGACCTCGCCACGGGCGCCCCGTTCCTATTCTCCCACGCCGACGCCGTCAAGAGGCCCGCCTACGACTTCTGCATGCGCGATGTGTGTGCTGGGTCGGACCGCTCATCGGCGGCAGTGGACGTGCCGTCGTGCGATGGGTCGAACCGTATCGTGGTCGTGGGTGGCGGTTTCGCGCTCGGCAACCCCACGGCAGCGAACATCATGCACGTGCTCAACAACAAGTGCGAGTTCCCGCCGGCGTCCGGCGTGGAGGACCTGCTGGTCATCTCCATCGGCAGCGGCGAGGCCGACCAGCGCCCCGCCGGTAGCGGCGCGTCGACGTCCGAGATTGCTCCTCCCGGCAATTAATAAGTTACTAATGTGAGATTAGAGGTGAGAATTTACCCTTGTGTACCATGACCAAACATCATAACTTTTTCTCAGGAGACTAAAAGCACGCAACCAAATAAAATGGCCAAAAATGCTCCAGTGGTCGGGAAACGAAAATACAGGAACCAAATAAAATGCCAAAGTTAGCTCATGCCAAATCTCGCCATATGCAGCACCCAGCGGGCCAAGTAACAAAAATGAGAAATATTTGACCGAGCAACCAAACACGCCACACGAGGAGAGACCGAGATGTGAGAGAGAGTTTGGAGAATTTTTGTTTCGCTGATGCGGTCCCACCAGGTAGTGGCATAGCACCATCGCCCACCACTAGCCAGCTGCAGCCCACGCAAACACCAGCCTCCGTGGCCCGCGGGCAGTGAGAGGGAGCGGCGGTACGCGTGGCAAATGCCCTCAGATCGCTTAAGCTTTTAGATAATTGTTTTCCTTAGATTTGGTGTACATTCCCATTTGGATCGTGTCAAGCAAATTGCGTTAAAGAACAGAAAGAGTTTCTATACCTGGCTCGTGTATTTTTTTTATCCGTTTGGTTCCTTCTCTATTCTCCAAATCTAAAATGAGAAAAAATTGCATATCCAGAACGGTTGATTCTATTGACTATACGAAAAAGGGAAAATGGCCAGGAAAAACAATCTCTGGAAGCAGGGTCCAAATCCAACGAGAAAATTACACATAACACCAATGTTTGGTGGTGCTGTTGCACAAAACACAAAAATAAAAAGCTTGCAGCTGACTAACTCGTTGCACACAGCCCAAATAGAGGGATTTGTGGCCTTAACACGCATACATATGTGGGCCTTTGTATTTCACACGTACACCTCCTGTACAAATCTGGGTCTGTACGTCCCAGCAGTTTCTTGCCTATGACCGAGCAGACCCACTACTCCGCTTGGGGAAAAAACCACTTCTCCATCTCCACCCAAGAGCGCAGCAGTCGGGCGGCGGGATGCGACCCGGTGATGAAGGCCGCGGCGACACCGCCAGTACTGGCGGCAGAGATGGAGCCCCGGCGGCAAGGGAAATTACGCCCCATTACGTTGAACTACTAGAGACCGAAAAGGTGTGGGCTAGGTATCCAACAGTAGCCAATGCAGGAAATGGAATTTGGAGAGTGGAGACTGGCGCCCATAATATACATGCTGTGAACCTGCACAACAAGACTTGTGGCTGCTTCAAATGGGACTTGACTGGAGTTCCATGCAAACATGCAATAGCAGCTATCTATATGGCCAGAGAGTTTTCTGAAGATTATGTTAGCGACTTCTTCAAAAAGCCAATGTATAAATCAACCTACATGCCAATGATATATCCTGTGCCAGGATCACATGACTGGGTCAAAACAGATACAGTAGATATAAAACCTCATCTCTTTGCAATCAGGAAGGCAGGGGGTAGGGTAATTATCTTTTCAATGAAACTATCTCCCTTTTTGCTATTCCCTTTTTGCTATTGCATTGCATTATTATGTTAAAGATCATAACATTGTCTTATTGTTTTAGAGCAACCGAACTCGGCATTATCCTATTCCTGCAGCGCCCGCGCCTCCGCCGCCTACACCAACACCTACATGTACACCTACAGAACATGCAACACCACAGCGGCATCCTACAACACCCGCACCACAACGTCGCCATTCTACAGCACTGGTACCACCAGAGCGCAATGCTACAGAACATGCACCACCACAGCAGCATTCTACATCACCGACACCACCACGGCGCAACGCTACAGCACCAACACGCAAGCTTCCCTCTGTTCGTGGGATGGGAACTACAAGAGGTTGACACCAACCAAGAAAAAATCGTCCAAACTCACCAAACTCTAGGATGTATGCCTACTTCACACCAGGTCATGATGCGCAACGGGCGGAGGAACAAATGCAATGTGACGAGGTTTGATCTCGTCAATGCCCATTGTTATGGACTTGGGTTTTGGAGAAGATGGGGATGCTGGAGATCGTGGCACGGTTAACAGACAAGCAACCAAGGGACACGAGATTTACCCAGTTCGAGCCCCGAGGGAAAACCCTACTCCCGCTTGTCGCTCTTTGATTCTGGCGGAACCAAGAAGGTTCTGAGGTCTGAGATTCGATCTGGCGTGGATGCGTGTGCGAAAGTATGAGTCGAGTTGCCCTAGGACGTGCCCTCCTGGCCTTTATATAGACTTAGGCAGGTCCCGGGCGTAGTCCTAGTCGGTTACAAGTTCTAGGGTTTTACCCCTTTGAATTTCCTATCTCCTCTAGCCTTGCTCTCCAAGGATCCGAAGACGTTATGGGCCTTGGCCACCCGAAAATCTTCATGGGCCAGCGTATGTCCGTCGTGGGCCTTCCTTGGGCTGTACTAGGTATGCTGAAGTTACGTACCCGTAGGGTATAACCATGTCAGTAGCCCCCGAGTGATCAGTCGAATCGTAGATTCGGCTGAGGACTCTTCCATCCTTCGGGAGCAGCTATATGTTAATAGTATATGTGTGTAGGGATTGTTGATGCGTGTGCCTGACTCACCCGATGGATCAGGGTTAGTTAACTGTCTTAGGACGAAACAACACGATCTTCTTCAGGTTTGGGTCCCTTAACCCAGGCCTGGAACATATGCTGGCGTAATTCAACTCAGGCCGCGGAGGACTTATAGGAGTGGAATTCCAGTGATTTTAATTGGTGTACCCAACGCGTCCGTCGGGATTTTTCATCGTACTTGATGCGGATTCATACTAGCGAGCCTTGATCGAGTGCGTTGCGGGCCATCGGATGATATCTGAGGTCTTATCTTTGCGTCATGACGCGACATCGAACACTTATCACCTCGGAGGTGCTTCGGGTGGCCAAGGAGATTGTTGCTCACTCAGCGTTTTGTTGGGGTAGAGTTGCCAAAAAGTTTTTGCGTGCTGATCCGAAAGATCGCAGTCGAAGATTTCATAGGGTGCGCGACCAGCGCTCCCTATGGGAGTAGCCCCCAAGTGTCTGCATTCAGTCGTGAACTCGGCGAGACTTTAGTTCAACATTGCTTCAATCATTAGGTCCGAGGACTCGAAAATTTTCGGATGCTTAAATCCATCCTCCCTATGGGAGTAGCCCCGAGTCCGTAGTGGAGTCGTAAACTCGTAGGACTCGGAGAAATAATTTTGTCCTCATTTATGCAGCCGGTGCGGCGGCGCCCCGATAGGAGTAACCCCAAGTATTTAGTCGAATCATAGATTCGGTGAGTACTGGTTAGTTGTGAGCAGTGGTGCTAGTATAGCTTTTGATAGCGTCGGTGCTTACGATCAATGACCTCAGCGTCGCTACGCGTAGATGACTTGAGGACGAAGCATGGGTCCCACTTGCTAACTTTGAATTGACCGGTCCAGCGGCGTGGAGATGATTACGGCGTCTCCTCGATTTCCGCACGTAGTGGACGGCGTGGTAACGACGGTTCATTTTGGTGCTGACACGTGTACGGCCAGATCTACCGTTGGCGTTAGGTCTTCTCGATGGACGGCCAGCGTGCGTCGTCTTCGCTGTTATAGGTTCCTTCGGGTGCTGACCCAGTTGACACTTCATCCGAAAGGCCCTTGCGAGCATCATTGGATGATTCCTCGCAGCTCGCTTTTCTTCGAGATCGCGCGCGCAGCTTGGAGAGAGATTTGCTTGGGTTTCTGTGTCGCTGACGTTTAAATCCAGCAGACCGTGGTGCAGCCGAGAGGAGTATTTGATGGCGGAGCTGGTCGCTGTCCGGCGGTTGTTGAAGGGTTTCGACATAGTAAATCAAAATTTTCTACAAGCGAAGAGGGAAAGCCAAGATCTAATCTAGGAGATGCAAACAACGAGAGAGATTGGATTAGATCTTCATACCCTTGAAGATTCGCGACAATGAACGTTCGTCGGAACGTGGGTGATGTAGTCGTACTCGCTTCTCCTCCTCGCGATCCGATCCGATCTAGCACCACAAGTGGCGGTGCCTCCGTGAGATGCACACGTGCGGCACCTCGACGTCTCCTCCTTCCTCGGACCAGCAAGTATGGTGGAGAGATGGATTGGATCTACAACACGGCAGTGGTGGTGTATATGGTGGAGAATTTCTGCAGCAGGGCTTCGCCTACAAACAGTCGGGAGGGAGAGAAGAGGGCAGCAGGGCTACTAGGGTTTGGAGGGGAAGGTGTAGGTTGGTATGGAGGGGCGCCCTAGCCCTCTATATATAGAGGGGGAGGGGGCGGCCAGCCCTAGCCCCTCCTCCAAGCCTTGGGCCGGCGGCCAAGGGATAAGGAGGAGTGGGGGGGATAGGGTTCTATCTCGGTTTAAGCGATTTAAACTTTCCCTTATCTAGAAATTCTATCTCTAGATTTAAACGAGTTAAATCTATCTAGAATCGGCTGGGCCCTATGGGCCTTGTGCCCCTGGCCCAATGCGCCAGGACACTCCCTCATAGGCCCATGCCCCTCCCGGAAGGTGGGACCACGTTGGCCCCTTCCGAAGGTTCTAGAAGCTGATACAATACCGATTAACGGAACTATTCGAACTCCAAAACTGCACCGCCTTATATGAATCTTATTCTCCGACCATTCCGAACCTCTCGTGATGTCCCGGATCCCATCCGAGACTCGAACAAAATTCATAAACCAATTATCCAATCTATCCTAGCCGAGACACGTTAAGTGTGTGACCTGCTGGTTCGAGAATATGCGGACATGATCTTCTATCAATAATCAACGGCAGGGTGCAGGCACCCATATTGACTCCCACACATTCATCGATGATCATATCGGAAGAACCACGATGCCAGGATTCAATCAATCCCATATATATATTCCCTTCGTCTCGCGATATTTTACTTGCCCGAGATTCGATCGTCGGTATCGTCATACCTAGTCCAATCTCGTTCACAGCAAGTACTTTACTTGTTCCGTAATCCGATATCACTTTGTGATTAACTCCTTAACCACATGCTTGCAAGCGGTGTTGATATCGACACGAGTGGGCCCAAGTATATCTCTCCGACTTGGGAGGGACAAATTCCATCTCGATACATACAACCCAGATACTTTCCGATCACCGAGAGACACCTTTATGATCACCCTCTCATAGGATGACGTTTGATGACCTCAAAGCTTTCTTCCGATACCAGGGAGTTGCATTATCTCATGGTCTAAGGAATACAATATTTGACATAGGAAAAGCTTCGCAAAGATGAACACAATGAAACGATCTAATTGCTTTGCTTAGTTTGGGTCTATCCACCATATCATTCTCCAATGATATGATCTCATTATCAATTGACAACTCATGTCTATGGTTAGGAAACCTTAATCATCATTGATCAATGAGCTAGTCCATAGAGGCGTACTAGGGACACGGTGTTGTTCACAAACCACACAAGTATTAATGTTTCCGCTTAATACAATTCTAGCATGGAATATAAACTTTATCATGAACAAGAATTATAATAATAACATCTTTATTATTGCCTCTAGGGCATAATTCCAACAGTCTCCCACTTGCACTAGAGTAAATAATCTAGTTTACATTTGGCAACAATCTCACACCCATGGCACTGAGGTGCTGATCATGTTTTACACGTGGAAGAGGTTTAGTCAATGGATCTGCGACATTCAGATCTGTATGTACTTTGCTGATCTTGGATCTCCATACGCTATATAATCTCGGATTATATGAAACTTGCAGTTGATATGCTTGGTCTTTGGATGATATCTTGGTTCCTTAGCGAGTGCTATGGCGCCGATGTTGTCACACAATATCTCCGGTGGGTCCAATGCACTTGGAACCACGCCAAGCTCGTGATGAAGTTTCGATCCAAACTCCTTCACTTGACGCTTCGCAGCCATGTATTCCGCTTCTCATCAGATCCCGCGACCACGCTTTGCTTGCGCCTTCTCCACTCATAGCTCCTCCATTCAAAATATACACGTATCACATGCGAGATTTAGCATCATCCTTGTCGGTGTCCGAAACTAGCATCGACGTAACCTTTTCTGACGAAATGTTCATCACCCCCATAGACTAAGAACATTTCTTTAGTCCTATTTAAGTACCTTAGGATGTTCTTCACGGCTGTCCAGTGTTCCACTCCTGGATCACTTTGATATCTGCTCGTCAAACTAAGAGCATTGGACACATCCTGTCTAGTACACAGCATGGTATACATGATGGAACCTATGGCCGAGGCATAAGGCACTTTGCTCATAGCTTCCCTATCATTTCATCAGGCGGACACCGAGCCTTGCTCAATATCTTACACGACAACATAGGCACTGAACCTTTCAATGCCTTATCAATTCTGAACCTTTTCAGAACTTTGTCTAGGTATGTACTCTGGCTTAAAGCTATCAGGCGTCTTTGTCTATCTCTATAGATCTTGATGCCCAATATATAAGCAGCTTCACCTAGGTCTTTCATTGAAAAACACTTGTTCAAATAACTCTTCACATCGTTAAGCATGTTGATGTCATTTCCAATAATCAATATGTCATCCACATATAGTACCAGAAACGTCACCGAGCTCCCACTCACTTTCTCGTAGCAATTTGGAACAAATCCAAAGCTCTTGATCACTTGATCAAAACGAAGGTTCCAACTCCGAGATGCTTGCTTCAGTCCATAAATGGAACGCTGAAGTTTGCATACTTTATCAGCATCCTTAGGATCGACAAAACCTTCGGGTTGCATCATATACAACTCTTCATCAATGTTGCCATTGAGGAAAGCAGTCTTGACATACATTTGCCATATTTCACAATCATGAAACGCAGCAATTTCTAATAAAATCCGAATGGACTTAAACATCGCTACGGGAGAGAAAGTCTCATCGTAGTCAACACCTTGAACTTGTCGAAAACCTTTTGCGACAAGCCGTGCTTTATAGACGGTAACATTACCATCCGCGTCCGTTTTCTTCTTGAAGATCCATTTGCACTCAACGGCCTTTCTACGCTAGGAGGGTCCACCAAAGTCCATACTTGGTTTTCGCTCATGGATCCCAATTCGGATTTCATGGCTTCTAGCCATTTCTCAGTCTGGCTCATCATCGCTTCCTCATAGTTCGAGGTTCACTGTCTTCTACTAACAAGACAAAGGCAAGGTGCCGTACCACTCAGGGGAGGGCACGCGACCTTGTCGACTGCGATGTTCGAGAGCAACATCGTCCAAAGCTTCATGATCCTTATCATTAGCTTCCTCTATTGTTGGTGCGGTGACCTTTGGAACAATTTCAGGTTCTGCGCTACTCTCCAATTCAAGAGAAGGTTCAATAACCGCGTCTAGCTCTACTTTCCTCCCACTCACTTCTTTCGAGAGAAACTCCTTCTCAAGAAAGGAACCGTTCTTCTGATAAACACTTTGCCTTCGGTTCTGTGATAGAAGGTATACCCAATAGTTTCCTTAGGGTATCCTATGAAGACGCACTTCTCCGCTTTGGGTTCGAGCTTGTCGGCATCAACTTCGACGTAAGCTTCAGATCCCCAAACTTTAAGAAACGACAACTTAGGTTTAGCACCAAACAACAGTTCATACGGTGTCGTCTCAACGGATTTAGATGGAGCCCTATTTAAAGTGAATGCAGCGGTTTCTAATGCATAACCCCAAAATGATAACTGCAAATCAAGAAGAGACATCATCGATCGGACCATATCTATTAGGGTTCGATTCCCGTTCGACACACCATTGCTGTGGTGTTCCGGTATGGAGTTGCAAACGATTCCACTTGCTTTAAGATGCGTGAGAAAATCATAACTCAAATACTCGCCCCCACGATCGGATCGTAGAAACTTAATCTTTTTGTTACGATGGTTCTCCACTTCATTCTGAAATTCTTTGAACTTTTCAAACGTTTCAGATTTATGTTTCATTAAATAGATATACCCATATCTACTTAAGTCATCGGTAAAAGTGAGAAAGTAGCGATATCCACCGGTCGAAACACTCATCGGTCCGCATACATCGGTATGTATGATTTCCAACAAGTCCGTTGCTCGCTCCATCATACCGAGAACGGGTTTTGATCATCTTGCCCATGAGGCATGGTTCGCATGTGTCAAATGATTCAAAATCAAGAGACTCCAAAAGTCCATCGAATGGAGTTTCTTCATCGCTTTACTCCAATATGACCTAGACGACAGTGCCACAAATAAGTAGTATTATCACTATCTACTTTGCATCTCTTAGCCTCAATGTTATGGATGTGTGTTTCATCCCTTTCGAGATTTAGAAGAAATAAACCACTCACAAGAGGTGCATGACCATAAAAGATGTTACTCATATAAATAGAACAATCATTATTCTCCGATTTAAATGAATAACCGTCTTGCAATAAACACGATCCAGAAATAATGTTCATGCTCAACACAGTACATAATAACATTTATTAAGGTTTAAAACTAATCCCAAGGTAAAACTAAGGAGAGTGTGCCGGCGGCCATCACATCAACTCTTGATCCGTTTTAACGCCAAGATCGTCACCTCATCCCTCGCAAGTCACCGTCTATTACGCAACTCATGTTTCGAGTTACAAATATTAGCAATCGAACCGTATCAAATACCCGTGCACTAAAGCGAGGGCTAGTAAGGAAAACATCAATAACATGTATATCAAATATACCTTTGATGGTGCCACCTTCTTGTCCGCTAAGTACTTACAGCGATGCCCAAAGTGACCCTTGTCCTTGCAATAGAAGCACTCGTCCGCTTAGGACCAGACTTGAGCTTCTTCTCAGCAGGGGCAACGCTTGCCGCTTTTCTTTAAGGGCTTCTTTGCACCTTTACCTTTCTTAAAGGAGGGCTTGTTGACCATCAACACATGATTATCCTTTTGATGTCCACCTCGCAGCCTTGACTGCGAAGAGCTCGGTGATCGTATCAGTGGAACCAATCTGATTGTGAGTCACTACAAAACTTTTGTAGCGGGAGGAGTGATTGCAGAACCTGTCAATCTTGAGCTCCTCCGAATCTTGCAGTCCAGTTGCTCAAGGCGTTGAGTGTAGCCCGACATCTTAATGGCATGCTCACTAACGGAACTCCTTCCTCCATCTTGCGGTTAAAGAACTTCGAGATCTCATATCTCTCGACGGCCTGAGTCGAAACATGGTTTTCAGCTCCTCGAGAATCTCAAAGGGCAGAGATAGTTTTCAAAACGATTTTGAAGTTCGGTTCCATAGCAAACAACATGGTGCTCTTAATCACACCATAATCATCTTTGCGCCGATCGATAGACAGCTTTCTCATCACCGGTAGCTTGTAGCAGGGGTTACCTAACGCTTTCAAGGACATAGTCCTTTTGTCCGCCGCATGTAATGATTCTTAGATTGGAACCAGTTGGTGAAGTTAGACCCATTGTTTCTAAGCTTTTCTTTCTCAGCAAAAACGTTGAAGTTGAAGTTGGACTTGGCCATGTGATCTAAGATTTGCAAGTACAATTTAGACTATGTTCATGATAAATAGTTCAACTTAATCAAATTACTAGATGAACTCCCACTAAATTCAACATCCCTCAAGTTGTTTAGTGAACACGATCCAAATTCACCACACCTAATCCGATCATCACGAGAAGAGATGTGGTTTCAATGATGGACAACGAAGTCGATCATATCATTCATATGACTCATGCTTAACCTTTCGGTTCTTGTGTTCCGAGGCCATGTCTGTACATGCTAGGCTCGTCAAGTTAGACCAAGTATTTCCGTGTGCAAAACTGGCTTGCACCGTTGTATGTGAGCGAGAGTCTATAGCACCCGATCATCACGTGATGCTTGGACACGACGAACTTCGCAACGGTGCATACTTGGGGAGAACACAGTTTTATCTTGATCTTTAAGTGAGGAATCATCTTATAATGCTACCGTCACGATCTAAGCATAATAAGATACATAAAAGGATAAACATCACATGCATATAACTTTATGTGACATGGTATAGCCAATCTTCGCAAGAATGATCTCCATCTTGTGCGTTCCGCATGATCTCCATCACTCCACCATGATTGCCTCCACCACGAATAGCAACTACAACTATTTCTAACTACTTAGCGATAAAGTAAAGCTATTACATGGCGTATAAGAAGTTGACTTCAGGTCATACACAATTATAAAGACAACCATATGGCTCCTGCCGGTTGTGTACTCATCGACATGCAAGTCGTGAAACATTACAAAACATGGTCATCATACATTATACACATCACATCTTGGGCCATATCATATCACGAAACACTCGCAAAAACAAGTTAGACGCCTCTACTTTGTTGTTGCATGTTTTACGTGGCTTATGGGAGTAGATGCTAAGAACGATTCTTACCTACGGAAAGCCACAACGGTGATATTATGGTTGCCAAACTCCGTGTTAATCCCATGACAACTATAGTGAGAGAAACGACATCCACAGCCGCATGTGTGGTACAAGCCACACGTCAAGTGCGGAGCCGGTCTCGAACGACGTCGCGTAAGGTTGGCCTGGACCGCTTCAATCTCACTATCGGCGTCATAAGAAGAACACAAACAAGAGGCTTGCAACAGAAAACATCAACGCCCGCAACAACCATGTTATGCGTTACTCGTGAATCACATCTACGCATAGATCTAGCTCGATACCACATGAAGGGTTTCGCAACATAGTAAATCAAAATTTTCACGAAAGCGAGCAGAGGGAAAGCCAAGATCTAATCTAGGAGATGCAAACAACGAGAGAGATTGGATTAGATCTTCATACCCTTGAAGATTCGACAGCGAACGCTCGCGGAACGTGGGTGATGTAGTCGCACTCGCTTCTCCTCCTCGCGATCCGATCCGATCTAGCACCACAAGTGGCGGTGCCTCCGTGAGATGCACAGTGCGGCACTCGACGCCTCCTACTTCCTCGGACCAGCAAGTATGATGGAGAGATGGATTGGATCTACAACACGACGTGGTGTATATGGTGGAGAATTTCTGCAACAGGCTTCACAAACAAATGGGAGGGAGAGAGGAGGGCGCAGGCTACTAGGGTTTGGAGGGAAGGTGTAGGTTGGTATGGGCGCCCTAGCCCTATATATAGAGGGGAGGCCAGCTAGCCCCTCCTCCAAGCCTTGGGGCCACCAAGGGATAAGGAGGAGTGGGGGATAGGGTTCATCTCCAATTTAAGCGATTTAAACTTTCCTTATCTAGAAATTCTATCTCTAGATTTAAACGAGTTAAATCTATCTAGAATCGGCTGGGCCCTATGGGGTTTGTGCCCTGGCCCAATGCGCCAGGACACTCCCTCATAGGCCCATGCCCCCTCTTGGAAGGTGGGACCATGTTGGCCCCTTCGGAAGGTTCTAGAAGCTTAGACAATACCGATTAACACGGAACTATTCAACTCCAAAACTGCACCGCCTTTATATGAATCTTATTCTCCGACCATTAGGAACCTCTCGTGATGTCCCGGATCCCATCCGAGACTCCGAACAAAAATTCATAAACCAATTATCCAATCTATCCTAGCGTCGAGACACGTTATGTGTGACCTGCGGGTTCGAGAATATGCGGATATGATCTTCTATCAATAATCAACAGCGGGTGCAGGCACCCATATTGACTCCCACACATTCATCGATGATCATATCGGAACCACGATGCCGGATTCAATCAATCCCATATATATATTCCCTTAGTCTCGCGATATTTTACTTGCGAGATTCGATCGGTATCGTCATACCTAGTCAATCTCGTTCACAAAGTACTTTACTTGTTCCGTAATCCGATATCACTTTGTGATTAACTCCTTAACCACATGCTTGCAAGCGGTGTTGATATCGATTACGAGTGGGCCCAAGTATATCTCTCCGACTTGGGAGGGACAAATTCCATCTCGATACATACAACCCAATGATACTTTACGATCACCTAAGAGACACCTTTATGATCACCCTCTCATAGGATGACGTTTGATGACCTCAAAGCTTTCTTCCGATACCAGGGAGTTGCATTATCTCATGGTCTAAGGAATACAATATTTGACATAGGAAAAGCTTCGCAAAGATGAACACAATGAAACGATCTAATTGTTTTGCTTAGTTTGGGTCTATCCACCATATCATTCTCCAATGATATGATCTCATTATCAATTGACAACTCATGTCTATGGTTAGGAAACCTTAATCATCATTGATAAATGAGCTAGTCCATAGAGGCGTACTAGGGACACGGTGTTGTTCACAAACCACACAAGTATTAATGTTTCCGCTTAATACAATTCTAGCATGGAATATAAACTTTATCATGAACAAGAATTATAATAATAACATCTTTATTATTGCCTCTAGGGCATAATTCCAACAGCTGCAATGTAAGTTGATCCTTCTTTCGGGCTATAGCTCAGTTCTTCGGGTGAGCCTGCTGGCCTTACTCTTGTTTTATGCGGTTGTCGTAGGTGCCAATCTTGCTCCGAGGGAAGAAAAGCAGCGTATTGCTGTTCGAGTCAATTGCTTGACTCAACAGGACATGGAGGCCGGCGGCTTCTTCTGGATGGATCGTGATCGCGCCATAGTTACGGCAGTGCAGGATCGTGTCTACCAGGTTTCGCGGGTGCTCCGCCAGGTGTAGACATCGCTTTCCTCGGTGCTGCACGTCATGTTTCCGTTGGATGCCGTGCCAACGACCCTTGCAGGTCTTCTGACAAAGTTTCGGAGTGCCAGCAATGTCAAGGAGCTGGTGCGGCAGCAGCTCGTCGCAGGGGTGAAGGCTGCCTTGTCTCTTGTAAGGGTGCACTGCCCTGATGTAGATTTGGCTGCTGTGGCGACTGGGCCACCTCCTCGACCAGATGGTGGTGAGTGGAATATGCGTCCGCATTACGTGGCTGTAAGGCAGTATGCCGAACAGATTGTAGATTTGTTTGAGCAGCGTGCTCAGGTTATTCTTCAGAATAGGTAGGACCTGAAAATAAACAGATAGATGTAAAATTTGTATATTGCAGCTGGGCGTGTATGTGCCCTTTGTTGTAAAGGTTTGCTTGTTTGCGAGCACGTGTTGCTTTGATTTAGTACGTGTCCTTTTCGTTTGCCTGACGTGGTCAGCTACTCAGGTGTACACGTTTTGTCCTCAGTCGATGAAATCGTGAGGTGGGGGGAGCCCCCGAGTGCGTATGTAGCATGTAGTAAAGTTGCAGAAAATAGTCAACCGAGGGTTGGGGGCGAGGTACTTAGCTGTATTTATATCGTGATGGAGGAGGTACATGATTCGGCTTGGTAGCCTTGGCTGAAAGCCTTATTGAAAGTAAAAAGAGGGTAGGTTACTATGTAGAAATCGCGGTGCAAGACGTTCCACGGGTTGGAGTATCGACTCAGGACTCCACGTGCTTGAGGCGATATAGGCGCCACAGGGATGACTTGGTGATGACATAGGGTCCTTCCCATGGTGAATCGAGTTTGCTCGGTCGCTTTTGCTTGAGTCGCAAGACGAGGTCTCCTTCGACGAAGGACCCAGCAGCCGTGGTGTGATAGTTGAGACTCTGCTGGTACACCGTGATCGGCTGCTATATCCAGCGCTTCATCGAGTGTGTCGACGGTGTCTTCGAGTGCAGCCGTGGATTCGCCGCTGTCGCTGACGACTCGTGGAGCTGATGGCGATTTGCCGGTGCCAGCCTCGTGTACCATGAAGAACGGTGTGTAGCCGGTGGAGCTGTTTGGCGTTGTCCGTAAGCTCCATAGGAGACGGTAGCTCTTCGTCGTTTCTAGCTTTGTGCTCGAGTGAGCTCATGAGGCGCTTCTTGATGCGGCGCTGATTAGGCCGTTGGCCTTTCCACTGCCCGTTTGTTTGCGGGTGCCTTCGAGGCATACGTGATATTGATCCGAGGCCTTCGCGAAGTCACCGGAATTCTTCGGAGATGAAGTTCGATCCGTTGTCGGTGATGATGCTATGCGACGCCAAACCTGTAGACAATGGATTGAAGAACTTATTGGCGGTTTTGCCCTTACGGTTGGTGGCGGCATGGCTTCGATCCACTTGGTGAATTTGTCGATCGCGACCGGGAGGAAGACGTCCTCCTTCGAGGATTTTGGCGGTTTGCCGATCATGTCAAGGCCCCATTGGACAAAAGGCGGGCTATGGGTATGGGTGTGATTCGAACCCAGTGCGTGTGGTTTGTCGGCGAACCGTTGGCACCGTTGCATCTTCGGACGATGTCTTCGCGTCGCTCATGGCCGTTGGCAAGAGAATCCTGCTCGCGAGCTTTGGCGGCGAGGAGCGGCTACTGCGTGGTGGCCGTAGATGCCCTCGTGGATATCTTGGAGTATGGCCTTGCTGCCGTTGATGGTGACGCACCGTTGTTTACGCCCGTAATGCTGCGTTGTACATTTCGCCGTTGATGATGGTGAAGGCTTTTGATCGACGAGATACGGCGTCAGACATCTGTCGTGTCGGCAATTCTCCGTTTATCGAGGCGGAGGTATGGGCGTGTCAAGTTTCGTCGCCATGACCTGCATCAGGTTGACCATGGCAACCCGGTATCCAACTTTTGGTCCTTCATGACCTTCGGGTAGCATAGCCCCGGTGTTACGCTTCTTGGGTGATCCCTTGGGGAATTTCCGCTTGATGGATGGCACGCAGATCTGTTCGAGAACACACGGTGGTACCTTTGCACAAGTGGAGCCGATGTTGGCGAGTCTATCGGCCTCCTCGCTGCTCTCTTCCAACATGCCAAAGTTCGCAGCGTCAATTCTCCTTGAGTCGTTGTATAGCGCCATGATGCGTGATCATGTTTTGCGCATGTCGTCGCACTCATTCATCGTCTGGCATGCGACAAGGTTGGAGACACCAGATGACCAGCGTTCGCCACATATTTGCCATCTTCATGCCATGGATGAGGGCTTCGTATTCGACCTCGTTGTTGAGGCTCTGAATTTCATCCGAAGGACGCACTTCATCTTGTCACCATGCGGGAGGTCGTATGACTCCTGCCCCGACTTCGCGTTTGGAGCCGTCAAAATGCATTGTCCAGATCGCGACATATCCGGGTGTCGGTGATGCAGCTCCATCCGATGCACCGAGGAAGTCCGGAAGGACTTGAGATTTGATTGCGTGTCGCTTCGTAGATGATGTCCAGGGTGATAGTTCAATGCCCCACAGGGCCACGCCTGTGGCCTCCGGGTTATTCAGGATCTTTGTTTAGGGGTGCCTCGTTGTGACCATCACCGATGCTCCCGAAGTAGTGGCTCGGTCGTCGAGCCGTCATGAACACGCAAGTACGGTAGACAGTGCGGGTACCGCTGTTTTGTTGGAGTGAGAACCTATTTGAGGTAGTAAATTGGGCGTTGTACCCGTGGGTCTTGCCTTCTTCGGTCGTTCGACCACGAGTCTGGTCTTGACCACGGTGTGTGGCTGCTACGTGACAAGCAGGGCTCGCGCTCTTTTAGGCGTGACCAAAATGGGCGAGGTGGAGAGGAGCAGAGGCTTTCGAATCGTCGCTGGCTTCCGGTGTCCACTCGAACTTGTCCGCCTTGGCGTTGGTAAAATGGTAGGGCCTTCGCCCATGCGGTTGATGAACTCGCTTAGTGCCGCTACTCGCCTGCGAGCTCTGAAACGCCCTTGAGGTTTTTCGCTTCTCCATTGTCATGATAGCTTTGATTTTCTTGGGTTCACTTGATCCCTCGTTGAGAGATGAAGTACCCGCAATGATCGAGGGGCCGAAGCGACTTTTGGATTGAGCTTGATCCTGTAGTGATCAAGGTTGTCGAACATCTCGCGGAGATCGTCGATAAGTGTTCTTGCCTCCTTGGTTTTTATGACTATGTCATCGACATAGACTTGGACGTTGCGACCGATCTTGGTCCTTGAGGCGAGCTGCATGCATCGGCTGGTGCGTGGCACCGCGTTCTTTAGCCGAAAGGGCATTGTGTTGTGAGATACTCGAACGGTGTGATGGACGCCGTTTTCTCTTGATCTTCGACCTTGAGTGAATCTGGTTATCTTTGAGTAGGCGTCGAGGAAGGAGAGTTTCTCACAACCTGCAATGAATCGATGATCCGGTCGATCCGAGGAAGAGGAAGTGGTCCTTAGGGCGGTGTTTATTTAGTGACGTGAAGTCCACGCACATCCGCAGGATGTCCGTGTCCTTCTTGGGACCATCACTGTTTGCCACTCGCTTTCCTTGATTTCCCGGATGAAGTCTGCTGCGTAATCTGTTGATCTCCTTGCCAATAGCTTCGCTCGTGGCTCCGATCTTGGATGGACTGCTTGGCGGCTTGGTGTGCAGGAAGACATTGAGTGCGTGCTCGGCGAATTCCTGGGAACTCTGGCATGTCCGCAGGACACCAAAGTAATATTTCCCAGCTCACGGAGGAATTGACGGCCGCTTTCCTATCGATGCTGAGGTCGTTGGCGATCAGCGTCGTCTTGGAGGCATCCGTTGGATGGACCACTTTCTTGGTGTTGATGGTGGAGTCAAAAGACATGTCGCGTTACGCTTTGTGACTGGGGTAGCCCATTGTAAAGTCACCTCGCGAGCCTTACAAGCTCGTCTTGCATGCGAAAGACCGGAGATTTTGTTGAAATCCTGTCACATTGGTCCGATCGGGTGAAGCTCCGTGGTGTGATGGCCTTGGTCTGGCATCTTGAGTAGTAGGTATGCGTGGTGTGGGGACGGCCGGGAACCTTGCGAATGCTACACGTCCAGGATGGCATGGTATTGCGACGGCCGATCCACCACTTCAATTCTAGGCGCTCTGCCGAAAGTTGTCCGGCTTCGAATATGACGCCGAGCCCTATTTTGCCCGGGGAAGATGCCTTTCCACAGGACAATGCCGTGGAGCGTTGTGTCGATTGTTCCAGGCTGCATTGCGGGATCCGCATAGCTGCTAGAGTGCTTGCGAACATTAGGTTGATGCGCTGCCGCCGTCCATGAAGACGCGACTCATCTCGAAGCCTCGATCTGCGCCTCCAGCACCAGGCGCATGACTGGGCGAGGATCTGGCAAGGTGATCTGCGCGAGTGAATGTGATGCAGGACTCGATCCGAGGTACTCGTGGATTACAGCGGAGTTGCCACGGCCGTTGATTTGTCGGGTGATTTTCTTACGCACCTGTTGGTGGGGCGTCCCTTGGATCATATTTAGCGCTCCCTTTGGTGGGGGTATCACGACCGGCGTTGTTTTGTTGGTGCATTTGATCGTTGATTTGGGCCTCAATAGGCGGCGGTGGAGGAGCTCGTGTGCTATTTCACTGGCGCAGTGTGTTTCGAGCAGGATTGGAGCTTGTTGCCTCATCGCATCATGCCTTCGCTGAGTTTCGGAACTCATGGCGATCCTTGAGCATGTGGCTAGCTTTCTTTTTGCCATCTTGTTTGTCGATGTAGAAGTGGATGGTGCATGGACCGAAAGTTTGTCGAATCTGAGGTCCGTTGTCGCTGTCGGCGTTGCCACGATGCGTTGGTCGTCCGTTGTCGCGAAGTTTCCACTGCGGTATCCTCCGCTGCGGCTTGTTGTCGTTACGGCGGTCGGCGTGGCCGCTGCGACTCATGTCGGGTCGTCGCGGTCCTCATAGACGCGATCTCCTCTTCTTCTTGGCGTTCGCGTCTTCGTCCGTAGTCGTCCTCTTCATCCCGATTGCGCCCATTGGATGCCATCTTCGCCGTCCTTAGCTGTTGGCGATTTCCATGAGGTGGTCGAGTGTCTTGGGCTTTCGCCCAAGCTCCTCTTTGAAGTCTGGCGCTGACGCCGTCCCGAAGGCGTCGATGGCCCTTTCTTCGGAGATGTGTCTGCGGAGTTCTTGGTTGTGAACCAGCGTAGTATGTATGGCCGAATAGATTCACCCGTTCTCGAGTACAAGCTCGCAACTCTTCGATTGGCGGGCCTCTTCTTTGGTGCCTTTGAAATTTGGATGAAGCTATAAGCGAGCTCCTCAACCGGATAGATCGATGATAGGCTGCTAAGCCCGGACCCTTTACCTTTGCAGCTGGTGAAGGCATTGCATGGCGGTTTCTTTGTTGCCTTCGTGAAGCAGCGGATGTGAGATGGTCCTTGAGCCAGGACTTTGGATCTTGCGTGCCGTTGAACTTCGGAGTATCAGAAGGAAGCTTGAAGTTGTGTGGCATCTGTGTTGGCCGGACGGATCTCTTGAAGCATTGAGCCCTTGAGTTCTCGCCGTCTTCATCCATCTCAGATTCAGACGAGCATGCGCGTTTGGCGCGTGCTTTGTCGATCTTGCGATGTGTAAGCTTGTCTCTGGCGTCGTAGTCTCGTTTATGGCGGTGCGAGCTCTTCTTCCTTCGAGGAAGATCGTGTTCCTCTCAATCTTCGGATGAGGGAGTGGGGCTCCGGTCGCGCCTGGCCGGATCTTTCTTCTTCAGCTCCGTAGGAGCGTCTTCGTGGAGCGCAGCTCCGATTAGTCCTAGTCCGGTGAGTGCGGACCTATGCATGGCCTTTCGGGTCCCTCCGGAGGTGGGTGAGCCGCGAGATCTGTGATGGCTGCCATGATCGCAGCTTGTGGCATCTTCGGGATGATGTTGCGTCGGCGTCCATATCCATGAACAATGTGTGGAGAGTTGGTCACGTCACGCCGCTCCTTGGGTCCATATTTTCCACCGAGGCGGTGCTTGTTTCCTAGTTTCCGTTTGTGCTAGAGCGGGTCCCGTGGCGGAAGCGCGGCATCGACTCGGACTTGAAGGCTGCTTGCTTGCGTTGTCGGCGTCTCTGCATCTTGACTTGCTTCTTGTGCTCCTCGATGAGGAGGTAGTGGTATGCCCTCGGCGGATCCGTGGGGAGTCGGTAGGACTATTTACGCTGCTGACGGCGGCGTCTTGACCCATCCTTCTTTGCTAAGTTGGATGAGGTGGCCCTGTTTTCCCGTTTTGCCGTTTCCACCGTTTCGCTGTTTCTGTCTGCGGGTTGGGGTTGGGCGGCGGGTTAGGCGTTCCTCGTCGGTTTGGATGACTACGCGCATGAGATGGCGCTGCAGATTGGTTAGCTGCCGCGCTTTCGGATCCGAACCGTGGGTCCCTTCATCCGAAGGTGGATCGCCAGATCGGAGTTGCATTCTTGCTGTAGAACTCATCTGTTGATGGTGACGTCGTGGCGGGTGTAAACCCACGGCGGGCCTGATTGGCCAACACGGGCACCGCTTCGAGGCGGAGGGTGCCGGTTGTCCCACAGGCGAAGCTCGAACAGAATTTGAGTCCGTCGCCACGGGCTCAAAATCCTTCATGGTATCCGGCGAGTGGGCGGTGAAGTCGAAAGCGCCCGAGGAGGTGATTCTCCGTTGCTGCGGAGTTGTAGATCGATCGGTCGGAACCGTCACGCGACCGCACAATCAGCAGCCCCAATTCCCAGACGGCGCCAATTGGAGGTTTGATCTCGTCAATGCCCATATTATGGACTTGGGTTTTGGAGAAGATGGGGATCTTTGGAGATCGTGTACGGTTAACGGACAAGCAACCGGGGACAAGATTTACCCGAGTTCAGGCCCGGAGAAACCCTACTCTGCTTGCGCTCTTTGATTCTGGCGAAGAAGGTTCTGGTCTGTGAATTCGATCTGGCGTGGATGCGTGTGCGAAAGTATGAGTCGAGTTACCCTAGGACGTGCCCTCCTGGCCTTTATATAGACTTAGGCAGGTCCCGGGCGTAGTCCTAGTCGGTTACAAGTTCTAGGGTTTTACCCCTTTGAATTTCCTATCTCCTCTAGCCTTGCTCTCCAAGGATCCGAAGACGTCATGGGCCTTGGCCACCCAAAAATCTTCATGGGCCAGCGTATGTCCGCCGTGGGCCTTCCTTGGGCTGGACTAGGTATGCTGAAGTTACGTACCCGTAGGGTATAACCATGTCACAATGAGTCCGAGAATTTGTATGAAATGATCTGAACCATGTTGTGATCGCATAACCTGAATATTTTGTAGCTTGGTGCCAGGACACTTTGGAACTTGTAGACTGCCATGTGACGCTATAATTTTGTAGTTTCTAAAGTGTTCATCACTTAATTTATGATATGCATATATTGTCGTATTGATGCTCAAATACTATGTATGCATATAAAAAATCTCCATGTTTTCCATAGTTATGTTGCCCATTTTTAAAAATTGTTGTATATTGTTGTATACGGTACATCAATACAATGGCTGACATGTATATACATGTCAAGGACCTAAATCACCTCTGTTTGGGCTAGGTGCAATGAATTAGATGAAAACCTGTGGTCAGCTACAACTGGAGTTTTGTTTCTGTGTTTTGTGCAACAACTACACCAAACATTGGTGTTATGTGCAGTTTTCTCGAATCCAACTAAATCGACCAAGGTGCTTACTTTTCCCTTCCCTCGCTGCATGTCATCGACATGTTAAAGGCTGATGGATGCGTATGGGTTGAGTCGCGGTAGAATCCATCGGATGCGGGGCGGCAGGAACCATTTGAGGAGCGCCACGAGCGAAGATACTTGTCATGGGATCAGACTCCAGAGGCGCGCGATGAGCACACTAGCGAATGGTTAGATAGCATCCGGTGTCGGACATGTCAGTGAGGGACAACCAACAACAAACGGTATGAGCGATGTGGGCTAGCGGGGGAGACGAGGGGAAACACAAAGGGAGGGGCGGTTGGGGGAATTAGAGCATCCCTAGTAGATACTATAAAAGGTGAACTGGATCTCGTGTTTTATTTGTCGTGGTTTTTCATGTTTACGGGCTGAAAATGGTGATGGCGGATCAAACACCGCATAAAAAACTATAAATTACGACAAATTTGAAATATGGCACGAGTTCATATTCATAGACACCACATTGCCGTGATTCGGCGATCTACGATGGTCGCTGCCCTAACCCTAACCCTAAAAACCAAAAGTTGGCCCTCACCGGAGCCTATGGGTGCGGCGGCGATGTGGTCAAGTGATGGCCCAAAATATATCGAGCTCGTTGGGAAACCCCAAGACGAAGGTATGATGAGCACAGCAGCAAGTTTTCCCTCAATACGAAACCAAGGTTATCAATCCAGTAAGAGCAAGGAAACACCCCAAAGTTGTTGCTAGCTGAACGTTGGCACGACGCACTATCGGTGCCAGCAGCAACGTGGAGACCACAACACGTAACTCATCCCCAACTGCGGCGAGGTTGTCAATCTCACGGTTTCTGAAAACAAAGGATTAAACGTATCGAATGGAAGAAAGTAATAGTTTGCAGAAAGTAAACACAAAGCAGTAAACAGTTTGTAGATTGAAAGTAAAAGAAAGGACTGGGGTCCATAGTTCACTAGAGGTGGCTCTCCTTAAGATAGATAACATGCTGAGTGAACAAATTACAGCGGGCCAATTGACAAACATCGAGAAAGCATACAAGCATATACTAATCATCTTGACTCCTTTGAGATTCGATTGGGCATTACAACATTATACATAGACCGCCATCCAACTGCATCTATGACTAATAATCCACCTTCAGGTTATCATCGAACCCCTCGATATTAAGTTGCAAGCAACAGTTATTGCTTCAATTGCGTGTAAAGTAAACAATCGATTGTTCTCTGAACAAAAGATTGTTGTTTTCTGCCTAGTAGCAACAACTCATCTAGTACCGTAGAGATTTCTGTCACTTCCCAGTTACGGAGGCATGAACCGACTATCGAGCATAAATACTAACTCTTGGAGTTGCTAGCATCTACTTGGCCAAGATAGCTACTAACAACGGAAAGCATGCAAGATCACAAATAACAAAGACATGATAGAATCAATAATCAATCTGAAATAGCATCTCAATATCCATCGGATCCCCGCAAACACAACATGCAGAATTACAAATAGATGATCTTGATCATGAACGGAGCTCACAAGATCTAAACATGATAGCATAAAGGAGGAGAACCAGCCATCTAGCTACTACATGGACCCGTAGTCCAGAGATGAACTACTCACGCATCACACCGGAGGCTTGCATGATGATTATGAAGGCCTCCAGGGTGAATTCCCCTCTCCGGCAGGGTGTCGGAAGAGCTTCAGATCCCTCCTGATCTAGGGATGGAGATGACGGCGACTACAGACTATTTTGTGGAATTTTGATCGGGTGCTTAGGGTTTCCGTATCAGAGGCAATATATAGGCGGAAGGAGAGGCCGAGGGGGTGCTGGAGGCGGCTAGACCACCCCCTGGCGTGGGCCAGGCCTAGCCACGCGGCCAGGTGGTGTGGCCAGGCCCCAACCCCTCTCCGTCTCGTATTCTGGATCCAGATGTCCCCCGGTGAAATAATGACTTTGGCTTTTGTCCCGTCCAATTCCGAGAATATTCATTTTCTGACTTCCTGAAACCAAAAACAGCAGAAAACAGGCAGCTGGCACTATGGCTCTTTTTAATAGGTTAGTCCAAGAAATCATATGAAAAGTACTCCAAAGTGTGGACAAAACATAAGAAAGTAGATAAAACCAAGCATGGAACATCAAAAATTATAGATACATTTGCAATGTATCAACATCCCCAAGCTTAACTCCTGCTCGTCCTCGAGTAGGTAAGTGATAAAAAGAAACAATAATTTTTGAGGTGAGATGCACCATCATAAACTTGATCAAAGTATTTGTAAAACATTCAAAGTTGGGATCATAGTACTTCAATCATAACATGAAAGACAAAGTTCTAGCAATAAGACAAAGAAACTATGATGCAACATGAAAAGGCACAAACAAAAGATTCATGAATAACAATGCTTTGCAAGACGTTTATTTGTTTAACATAAAGAAAACATGGCATAGTGGTATTCAGCTTGTCCCTCATAGAGTAGCAAATATAAATGCATAGGACACCTTTAAAGTTTATAAGAGTGACTAGATACAAATAGTTTAGAACAAGCAATATCAAGGTATGCATCAATCAACAAGTCTTTGGACAATGCACATAGAACTAAGAATGGCCACTATGCTCTCAAAGTAGGTGCATAAAGATAGAAGGTGGAGACTCAATATATAAGTGGAAGAAAGGCCTTCATAGAAGGAAGCAGGGATTCAAGTCTCATAAAGAGCTTCCAAAAATTATGGTACTTCATAAAGGCTTATGGTGACTTGACTGGGAGCGAAAAACTAAGGGAGCAATAATAGCCATAATCATGCAGAGCAACAAAACATCATTGATCAAAGCATAAAGTGATACTACAAGTTGAAAACTAAAGGATCATAAAGGCTTATGGTGACTTGAGATAGTCATAACATGGTGTGAGCATACGCCAAGTCAACCCAAATAAAGCATCAAAGGAGAATACCACAATACTATGCTTTAATATGCTAAACAACGCATGATTCATCCAAGGCACATTAAGCAATCTCAATTGTTTATAACAAGTCATGCTACAACAAAGAATACTCAGCATAAATCCAAAACAATATCAAGCATGGCATGACAAAGCATAGGCCACAGTCAAAAACAAGTTCTCTTTACCACTTAAGCATGAACTTTCCTACTTGATGACCCACAAGTATAGGGGGTGTATAGCAGTATTTTCGAGGGAAGTGAAACCCAATTTATTGATTCGACACAAGGGGAGCCAAAGAATATTTATAAGCCTTAACAACTGAGTTGTCAATTCAGCTGCACCTGGAAACAATCTTGCTCACAGCAGTTTATCAGTAACAACAATTTTGTAGTAGGAACAG
The DNA here is from genome assembly GCA_023614405.1 of Avena insularis. Classification (NCBI taxonomy): domain Eukaryota; kingdom Viridiplantae; phylum Streptophyta; class Magnoliopsida; order Poales; family Poaceae; genus Avena; species Avena insularis. Next base: position 407,888,630 of record CM042696.1, read on the forward strand.
TAAAGTAGCAGCAGTAGTAAAGTAAAGACATCAGTAACAATAGCAGTAAACAGTAGGATTCGAGTGCGGTAGGCATAGGGATGGATGGACGGGCGTTGCATGTACAAGAAAATTCACATAGCAATCAGAACATAGGGCAATTGCAGATAAATAAGATAAAGCATCCAAGTACTAGATAATCCTAGGCATGTGTTCCATATATAGTCATACGTGCTCGCAATGAGGACTTGCACAACATCTTTTGTCCTGCCAGCCTGTTTGCAGCGGGGCCTCAAGGGGACTACTGGCAATTAATGTGCTCTTTTTAATAGAGCACTGGAGCAAAGCATCAACACTCTGTGAACACATCTGATCCTCACATCAAAGCCATTCCCTCCGGTTATCCCGATTTCTATCACTTCGGGGCCATTGGTTCCAGACAACAACGTGTGTATACAACTTGCAGATAAGACCATAAACAATACTATCATAATGAATCAATATCAAGTTCAGATCTGAAATCATGGCACCCGGGCCCTAGTGACAAACATTAAGCACAACAAGTCGCAACAAAGTCATAAAGCACTAATAGAAGATACTAGGCACCATGCCCTAACAATCTGATGCCATTACATGACCGATCTCATCCAATCCCTACCATCCCCATAACCTACAACGGGGGATTACTAACTCATAGATGGGGGAAACATGGATGGTCGATGGAGAAGCGATGGTGATGATGATGGCGATGATCTCCTCCAATTCCCTGTCCCGGCAGGGTGCCAGAACGGAGTTTCTAGTGCTGTTTCGTGGAATCTGGTGGTGGCGGTGGAGCAGAACTCCTTCTGGAAAAATGTCGACCCCCCCCGGAGTTTTTAGGTCAAAAGGCTTCTTATAGGCGAAGAGGGAGACAGAGGGGGTGCCTGGGGGGCCCACACCACCCCCGGCTCTGGCTCAGCGCCACTGGTGGTGTGGCCACCCAGCTCTTCTCCTTCTCGTATAGCTCTGAGTCTTCAGGTGAAATAGGATTTTTGGCATATTTTCCGGGATTTTTCCTGATAGTTGATTTTCTGCACAAAAAGTAGACACCAAGGCAATTCTGTTGAAAACAACGTCAGTCCGCGTTAGTTGCATCCAAATCACACAAGTTTAGAGGAGAAACAATAGCAAAAGTGTTCGGAAAAGTAGATACGTTTTGGACGTATCAACTCCCCCAAGCTTAGCTTATTGCTTGTCCTCAAGCAATTCAGTTGATAACTGAGTGCGATAAACAAACTTTCACGAACACATTTGCTTCATATGATGTAAATATTCTCAGCAATGTGATCAACTACTTAGACAGTTCATAATAAAGAGTATGCAACTAAGTTTACTTAATAGGCATTGCAAGCTATGAAGAGATTCCAACTCAAAAATAATAAGTAGCATGAAGCATAAACATAAGCAACATTACAATGCTCATAAAAAGGTATGATAGAGTGGTATCTTGCTTGCCTTTGATTATGAATATCAAGGCACCTCTGAAGTTCAAGTGATGACTAGAAGTAAAGATATCAAAGATACAAGCATCAAAGTAATAACACAAATAATCAAGTAATGGGACAAGCACAAAGAATGAAAACTATGCTCTCAGGAAGGTGCTCAAAGAATATATGGAGACTCAACAAGTAAAGGAAAAAGGTTTTGAATAATTTTGAAAGGCTTCCAAATGCTGAAAGTATGATACTCATTAGCTTTGAGCTCTCATTGCCCCTATCATAAGCATCTTTAATGTGGTTAAGGTGAAAGTGAGGTCCAATCTGAGTTATATGCTTGACAGACTATAAACTTAAAATCCCATGTCCCTTGAGTACGAGGGTCGCTCCTCATGCTACTCAACTTTAGTTACCGGTAAGTTCTTGTCATTGTAAATATGTGCGTATCATAGAGAACCACCAACGGGGTACCCCTTGCCTGATGATACGGAAGAATCCCCATATCAAAATGACAAGGCAAGCAGACAATGAGTATCTCAACAATCTTCTTATTTACCATGGGAAAATGGTGCTTTTTTCTCTCTTTCCTCTTTTCATAAATCTCTTTTTTTCTTTTACTCAATAGTTATCTCTCTTTTTTTATAAGAAGAATGCTTCATAGATATCATTATGGTTACGCTGTAGGTTTCCACCATGTCAGCATGGATTAGACCAATGACCCGTGCTTTCTCTAACACACATACATAACTCCATGGACTTACAAGCTCCCCTTTTATTTCACACCGACGACATCCGCAAACAAAAGAGCAAGGTATCAACTGGGTATATATTTACAAGTGTTGAAAGCGTTCCTCGTGACAACACGGTTCTGCTAATCCCCATCCTATAATTTGCAAGCATATAAATTTCATGGAGAGTCACAATGTTCAGGTTTATTAAGTGCGGGAAATAAAGTGTGCCATCAAGTTCGTGAGAGCTTTACTAACTAACTTTCTCATAACAAGCAAACATTTTATTCGGAAGAAAACAAGGCATATTGCATATGCACGGAAGTAGCAAATAATGCTAATAGGTAGGTATGGTGGACACTTTGGCAATATTTGATTTAAGGGAGTTAGAAACATGAGTAAAACACCCAGTGGAAGTGAAGGCTAGCAATAGTAAGGGAGCGACAAACGAGAGAGCAATAGCTGTCATAATCATGCTTGCAACAAAACCGGACTACTCATGGCATGAAAGTGATTCAAGATCCTCAAGGAAAAATAATCCATCGAGGCTTAACTGATTATTTCTGTCATGTGCATGCGTGAGCATGCGCCAAGTCTATTCAAATGAAACATTCAGAGGAGGATACCACAGAGTCGTACCAAGTTATGAATAGAATAATGCAAGCAAACATCCATAAGACATGCTACAAACTATTAGCAAGCTGGAGCTAATCATACGAAAGCAAGAACTATTAAGCATCCAAAGATAACATACACCTTACACGAACAGACTAAGCATGCCCATAGTGATAAGTATATGTACAAAAATGAAAACAAATAGAGTTTGTTACCAGCCTCTTATCACGCCTCGAGTTGTCATTAATCCTCATTATTGCTCTTCACTTGTGTGGCTTGAATAATAATATGAAACCAATATCCACTGAGGATTGCTGAACCCTGTAGCAAACTCACAAAACCAAAGAAGAACGACAAATATTTTGTTGTTTTCGATTTTTGAAACAAGAACCAAAAGGAAAAACAAGCAAAGCAAAATCTTTTTGGGTTTTTCGAATAGTTCAAACAAAGCAAAAAGGGAAAAAACAAACCAAAGCAAAAAGAAAAAGAAGCAAACGAAAGAGAAACAACAGAAATATTTTTGGTCTTTTTGTGTTTTAGAGAGCAAAAGCAAAGAAAGAACGAAAACTAAAAAGAGAACGAAACATGAATATACAAAGTACCGACGCAACATGATATGGAGATGAGTGCGATGCCGGCGTACCTCCCCCCCAAGCTTAGGCTTTTGGCCTAAGTGGGTATCAATCCATGTACGAATAGGGGTTCCAAGCAGGCGGGTCTTGATAAGAATGGTCGTAGTTGGGCCCATGGGAAGAAGAAGAAGCTCCCCAATCATAAGCAGGTTGCTGATATGAAGACTCTCCCTCATTCGAGGGCTGGACCAAATCATCCGTGACCTCCCTTCTAGTGTCCTGCTCCTGTTGGGAGAGCTCTCCCAAGTACGTGTCAAGCTCCTCCTCAGTGAGGGACCATCCTTCCCTGTTAACAAGGTTAAACAAAACAGGTGCAGGCAAAAGAACAATATGCTCGGACTTGCTCTTTCTCCAACCAGCTTTGAGAAAGGTTATTTCATAAGATAACTCATTCAAACTAGCCCACGAGGAAACAAATTTATGCTGTAACATGGAATTAAGATCAAGCCTTTCTATGGGAAACTGTAGGTCTAGATGATGAGGCACTAAACCATGCAATGCTAGTAAACGAGAAGCAATTAGGCCTCCACAAATTCCACCTTTCTCACGGTTAGCAGCAAGACGGAAAGCTATCAAAGCACCTAAGTTGTAAGATCTATCTCGTTTAAGAGCGACAGAGATAAATGCTAGATCATATGAAGATAATTTATTGGCAGTTTTCCTAGCAAGAACACACTTGGCAACAAAGTAGGCAAAGTAACGAATGGAGGGAAGATGAATGTTACGGATTTTTCCATTCTCCTTCGAGAAGCTGCTCCCTTGGCAAATTTCTGCGTATAAATCCATGAGTGGTTCAGGTCGCTCCTTAATCCTTCTACATGATCCCCATTGTGGTACCTTAATAGCCGCACAAAAATCATCAAGAGAAAGGTTGACAGCAATATTGTAAATTTTATAGTGGACCATGGGGTTAGGCAAAGAGTGACTAAATTGAAAGTCCTGCACCACAGACATGGTTAGCTTCACAAATTGACAAGGCTCATCTTCCAAAAAGTGCTCCAACCCTGCATTAGAAACCAAAGTGTGGAAATCTTAGAGAATTCCCGCAGCTCTCATGAACTTAGAACAAGGATAAATGGAAGGGAAAACTTCCTATGGTGGACCTTCATGATCTCAGGCACCCATAGTTCATGTTGGTTTAGGTGGTGCTCACTCATCTTCTATTCTGAAATTTAAACACCTATTAAACAAGTGATTGCAAAGTAGATATAATGAAGGATTCTACTCATAGGGACTTGTAAGAGGCCTAAACATGCATCAAAACTATATCTCTAAGCATCAAACAAGCTTACAAGCTCTCATAACCTGTCACCTACAGCAGCAAAATACTCAATATATAATCCATTAAACACAAATCTACTTGGACAAGGAGAGGAGTCACATACTAGGGAACAAATGCTCCAAATTTCAGCAAGAAAGATGGGTTGAGCAAGGAGATCGAAAAAATCGAGAGAAAACACAGCAAGAACGTGATTTTGAGCAATGAACTACAGCTTACTCGGGAGAGAGAAGAAAGTGGCATGTGAGAGAGTTAGTGTGGGGGGGGGGCAGGGGTGGCCCACACCAGGGCATGGCGCCACCCAGGGAAGGCCACGCCACCAGGTGGTGTGCCTGCCTGGTGGGTCCCCCTGGTACCTCCCAGGCACTCCTCTGCCCCTTTTTTCACGTAAAAAATTAATATGAATTTTCTAGAATTTTTCGAGACACTTTATTTTTGGGCATTTTCAGGCATAGAAGAATGATTTTCTGACAGACAGATTTTTTTTGGAAACATGCAATGACAAAACAAGGCTAGAACTACAGGAGTTCTAAGACACTCTAACATTCAAGCAACTAACAACAAAGAAAAATAAACAAAAACAAAAACTAAAATGGATAGAATAGAAGTAAACGGAGATAATCATAGTGAAAACATTGTTTTGTTCAATGAAATCCTTTTGTTAACAAGGTTGATCAGGTCTTGTTACCAAAACAATTCCATAAGAGACAAAACTTTGTATTCCACTAATGATTACATTACCTCAACCTTGATAGCAATGGTCCCAATCATAATAGTTTCAAAATTTTCTCTTGGTATGGGACAATATATTTCTCCAACTTGAAAGCCCTCAACATGTTCAATTGAATTCAAACCATAAGTCCTTTCAATCTTCTTGGGGAAATAGACAGTATGTTCCTTGTCATTCACATTGAAAGTCACCTTTCCTTGATTACAATTAATAACAGCTGCAGTAAAGATAAGAAAAGGTCTCCCAAGAATAATAGACATATTATCATCTTCAGGCATTTCAAGCACAACAAAATTAGTTAATATCAAGAAATTATGAGCCACTTGAACAGGTACACCCTCACATATACCAACAGGAATAGTGGTAGATTTATCAGCCATTTGCAAAGATATATCAGTTGGTATTAGTTTTTCTAGTTGAAGCCTCTTATAGAGAGAGAAAGGCATAACACTAACTCCAGCTCCCAAATCACACAAAGCAGTTCTAACATAACTGTTCTTAATAGAGCAAGGGATATTTGGAATCCCTAGGTCTCCAAGTTTCTTAGGAACCTTACCATTGAAGGAATAATTAGCAAGTAAAGTAGAAATTTCTTCATTAGGGATCTTCCTTTTATTCAAGACAATATCCTTCATATACTTTGAGTAAGGAGGCAATTTAATAGCATCAGTCAAAGGAATTTGCAAGAATAAAGGTTTCATCCACTCACAAAACTTATTATAGTGTTCATCTTCCTTTGACTTGTGTTTCTTATCAGAGAAAGGCATAGGTTTTTGGACCCAAGGTTCTCTTTCACTACCATGTTTGTTAGCAATAAAATCTTCTTTGGTGTATTTAGTATTCTTAGTGTGATTTTCAGGTTCTTCCTCAACTTTCTCTTCATTAGGAGCTTCATTTTCTTCATTACCACTTTCAGTTTCAGCATCAGAGATAGATACACTATTAGGATCTAAAGCAGGTTCAGAGGGTTCTACAACAGTTTTATGTTTCTTTTTTCCTTTTCTTATGAGTAGAACCACTATTTTCAGCTTGTTGAGAATCCTGCTCAATTCTTTTGGGATGCCCCTCAGGATATAGAGGATCCTGGGTAGCAGCTTGATACATTGCAAATGTATCTATAATTTTTGATGCTCCATGCTTGGTTTTATCCACTTTCTTGTGTTTTGTCCACACTTTGGAGTACTTTTCATATGATTTCTTGGACTAACCTATTAACAATAGCCACAGTGCCAGCTGCCTGTTTTCTGCTGTTTTTGGTTCCAGGAAAGTCAGAAAATGAATATTCTCGGAATTGGACGGGACAAAAGCCAAAGTGCCTATTTTTCCAGAAGACTCCAGGAGCCAGAATACGAGACGGAGGAGGGCCAGGGGCTGGCCACACCCCCCCAGGCGTGGGCTGGGCCTGGCCGCGCCAAGGCATGGTGTGGTGGCCCCAGGCACCCCCTCGGTCTCCCTCTTCGCCTATAAGAAGCCCGCGCCAATGTATCATCAAGCTCGGCGGCTTCAAGCTTCATTCCTCGTCGGTAACGAGCCCGGCCATGAACCCGGAACCGAAAGCCATCGGGTCATAGCCCTGCAGCTCCTCCTCCTCCATCGCTGGCGGTGGCAGGCACACGGCTCCGGAGGAGCTCCCCTCCCCTCGTTGCGGCGGCGGCACTCGAACTCCTCCACCTCGCACCGGAGCAGCTTCCGCAGCACTTGTGAGCCCTGGTAGCGGTAGTGCAGGGCCGCGCGCTTTCGTGCACTATCGGCACACACTCAACAACGATGTTCCGACAGCGTGCTTGGGCGGCACGGCCAACCTGGCCGCCACTGATGGCTCAAGATATGTAGAGCTTGTTGGGAACCCCAAGAGTAAGGTATGATGAGCACAGCAGCAAGTTTCCCTCAGTTATGAAACCAAGGTTATAGAACCAGTAGGAGTAAGGAAACAACTCCAAGGTGTTGCTAGCGACTTGGAATCCTGCACAACACAACCACAGAACTTTGCCCCAACTTACAGTGAGGTTGTCAATCTCACTGGTTTTGCTGAAAACAAAGGATTAAACATATAGTGTGGAAGATAGTAATTGCTTACAGAAAGTAAACAATAAACAGTAAACAGTAGATGGTATATCAATGGTAAAGGAGTGGACTGGGGTCCACAGTTCACTAGAGGTGTTTCTCCTTCAGATAAATAACATGTTGGATGAATAAATTACAGCAGGGCAATTGATAGATTGAGAAAGCATAACAATGCATATACTAGACATCTTGACTCCTACGAGATTTGATTGGGCATTACACCATAATACATAGACCGTAATCCAACTGTATCTATGACTAATAATCCACCTTCAGGTTATCATCCGAACCCCTTCCAGTATTAAGTTGCAAGCAACAGATAATTGCATTAAGCAAATTGTGTAAAGTAAATAATACAATTGTCCCATGGACAAAGGATTGTTGTTTTCTCCCTAGTAGCAACAGCACATCTACAACCTTAGAGATTTTTTTTCACTTCCCCAGATTACTAGAGGCATGAACCTACTATCGAGCATAAATACTCCCTCTTGGAGTTACACGCATCTACTTGGCCAAGATAGCTACTAGCAACGGAGAGCATGCAAGATCACAATTTACATAGACATGATAGAATCAATAATCAATCTAACATAGTATATCAATATCCATCGGATCCCCGCAAACACAACATATAGGATTACAAATAGATGATCTTGATCATGAACGGAGCTCACAAGATCTAAACATGATAGCACAAAGGAGGAGAACTAAACATCTAGATATTGTATGGACCCATACTCCAAGCATGAACTACTCACGCATCACTCCGGAGGCTGGCATGATGATGAAGAAGGCCTTCGGGATGATCTCTCCCCTCCGGTAGGGTGCTGGGAAGAGCTTCGGATCCCCTCGATCTAGGAATGGAGATGGCAGCGGCTATAGACTCTTTCGTAGATTTTTGATGGGGTCCTTAGGGTTTCTGCATTAGGGTACTTTTATAGGCGAAGGGGCAAGGTCGGTGGGCGCCCGAGGGGCCCACACCATGGGGCAGCGCACCCTAGGGGGTGGCCGTGCTAGCCCTAGGTGTGGCCACCTCATGGCCACACTCCGGCTGCCCTTCGGACTCCGTGTTCCTTCTGGTAAAATATTGACTTTGGCGTTTGTCCTGTCCAATTCCGAGAATATTTCCTTACTAGTTTTTCTGAAACCAAAAACATCATAAAACAGGCAACTGTCACTGCGGCATCTTGTTAATAGGTTAGTTCCATAAAATGTATAAAAATATCTCAAAGTGTAAACAAAACATAAGAAAGTTGATATAAAACAAGCATGGAGCATCAAAAATTATAGATACGTTTATGACGTATCAAGCATCCTCGGGCTTAACTCCTGCTCGTCCTCGAGTAGGTAAGTGATAAAAATAATAATTTTTGAGGTGATATGCACCATCACAATCTTGATCAAGGTATTTGTAAAGCATTGATAGCTAGGATCAAAGTACTCTGAACATGAGCATGAAAGATAGAGTTCTAACAATAAGACATAGCAACTATGTTGTAACATGAAAAGGTACAAACAAAAGATCATGAATAACAATGCATTGAAAGACGTTTGTTTGTTTCACATATGGAAAACATAATAAGAGTGGTATTCAGCTTGTCCCTCATGGTATAGCAAAACATAAATGCATAGGACACCTTCAAAGTTCATAAGGGTGACTAGATACAAATAATTTAAGAACAAGCAATATCAAAGTTATGAATCAATCAACAAGTTTTGGGACAATGCACATTAAACTAAGAATGACCACCATGCTCTCTTAATTGGTGCACAAAGATAGAATATGGAGAGTCAACATAAAAGTAAAAAAGAATGGCCCTTCACAGAGGGAAGAAGGGATTTCAAGTTTCATAAAGAGCTTCCAAAAAATATGGTACTTATTAGCTTTCATCTCTCATTGCCCCTATCATAAGAATCTTGAGGTGATTAAGGTTAAAGTGACACAAATATGAGGATATGCTTGACAAGTTATAAGTTGAAAATCTCATGCCCCATGCTTACGAGTACCGAACCTCATGCTATTCAACTTTAGTCACAAGTAAGTTCTTGTCATTGTAAGTACATGTGTATCATGGAGAACCTCCAACGGGGTACCCCTTGCCCCATGACACAGGAGCTTTCTCATATCAAAATGGCAAGGCAACAGACAATGAGCATCTCAGCGATCTTTTTATTTGCTATTTGCATAGGTTTTTATTAAGGATGGTTCACAAAATGCTCACTATGGTTATGCTGCAAGTTTCCACCATGATTAGGCATGGCTTAGGCTAGCCGCCCAGACGTTTCTCTAACACACATACAAACTCCATGAGCTTACAAGCTCCCCTTTTATTTCACACCGCCTGGATCCATAAACAAAAGGACATGATATCAACTGAATAATAAGTGCAATGTTGAAAGCGTTCCTCATGGTATCATGGTTCTGCTAATTCACAACTTATAAAGTGCAAGCATATAAGCAACATAGATGGATACAATGGTTCAAGTTTATTAAGTGCAAGAAAATAAAGTGTGCCATCATGTTTGTGAGAGCTTTAATCACTAATTTTCACATAACAAGTTTAATTTGGAAGATAGATAAAAACATGAATATACTTGGAATGGTGTAACACACCATGCATATGAATTTATAGTGGACTCTTTGGAATAACTTGGTTTTCTTGGAGGTTGGATGCATGGGTGGAACTCATACGTGGTACATGTGGAGGCTAGCAAAAGACTGGGAGCGACCAACTAAGAGAGCAATAATGGCCATAATCATGCAAAGCGACAAACATTATTAATTAAAGCATCAAGTGATATTACAAGTCAAAAACTAAATGATCATAGAGGCTAAGGTGACTGGTTCATAGTCTTAACATGGTGTAAGCATGTGCCAAGTCAACCCAAATAAAGCATCAAAGGAGAATATCACAATATTATGCTTTTGTATGCTAAAACAACACATGATTCTTTCAAGGCACATTAGGCAATCTCAATTGTTTGGAACAAGTCATGCTATAACAATAATCACTAAGCATAAGGTCAAAGCAACATCAAACATGACATGATAAAGTCTAAGCCATAGTCAAAACAAGCTCCTTTTGTACCACTTATAAGCATGAAGCTTCCTACTCTTTTCCAACACCAATCAACTTATTTGAAACAACATATGAATGCGGGGGTCCAACCAATTTATTTTAGCAAACTAAACAAAAGAAAACTAAAAACAAAAATAAAGACGCTCCAAAAACAACACAATTATGCATGAACCAATAAAATGAAGTGTTTTCGAAGAAAACCTGAGATTTTTATTGATGAAGAAGGGGATGCCTTGGGCATCCCCAATCTTTGACGCTTGTACCTCTTGAATATTTCTTGAGGTGACACGTGTGGCATCCTCGAGCTTGAGCTTTTGTCCATACTTTATCTCATCACATTATTGTTCCCTACACTTGAAAATTTCCTTCATACAAAACTTCACACAATCTTCATTAGCAACATTAGTGTATTCAAGATAATAAGTCTTTGGGTTTAGTTTCAACACAAGTAAAACTTCCATTAAAACAGAAGATACTGTAGCAATTCCTTCTAAAAGCTCAAGTTATCAAAGAGAACTCAAAGAGAAAGATATTAAGAGGCAAATGCAAATAATGGCAGAAATCTGTCAAAACAGACCAGCAGATAAAAACCGATTTTTTTCGAAAACCTTCTGTTGCTCAAATCGAAAAGTGCCAATCTAATGAAAGTTATATAATAAACTGGGGCATAAGCACAAAAAATTAGAGCTCAATCCGACATAGAGGGGTTTCTCATGATTTTTTATAGTGAAGCACACAAATCTGTTTCGGGACAACAACTTTCCCAAGTCTTACTCCTCTCTCATTAGAGGTTATTCTTGGCACAAAAAGCACCCAAAAAGGATAAGGAGAGGTTATTACGGAGGCAATAACTTCCAAGACTCAACAAAATAAAAACTTACTAAAAGTAAAAATAATTTGGGTTATCTCCCAATAGTGCTTTTCTTTAACGCCTTTTAGCTAGGCATAGGAGCAAGATTCAAGTATTTTCAAATGAAGAAGCATTAAGATCAATACCAGAAATATCTTCAACGAGGCAAGGTATCTCATACAAATAAGTTCTAGAGGATCATCTCTCAATACTCTTGGTTTCAGTATTTTCATCAAACGGGTTTTCAGGAACAATCCAATCAAAATTCTTTTCTAAGGCTTCATGCATTCCTACAAGTTTAAAAGGTATTGGTATTTTAATTTCCTCTCCATTTTTGGGTTTGGTTTTGTCCAACTTTTCTAGTGTACCAATAACATCTACACATGAGCCTAGCATATTAAAACGATCAAAGACCTTTCTAGCTTCCTTAACAACATCATTGAATTCTTTAAGCAAAGTTTCTAGAACAAAATCTCTCTTTTCAGTATCCTCGATATCTTTAAGTTTAAGAAACATTACTTGCATCATGGGGTTAAGGTTAACAAACCTAGCCTCCAACATGTGAACTAAAGAAGCTTCAGTAATTTCATAATTTGGAGCAAGTTCTGCTAAGGATTTATCCTCAATATCCTCATGCTTGCTAACATGATTAAAGAATTCTTCAATATAATCTTTCCCAATTATAGAGCCACTACCTATTGAAAGGTCTTTTAGGGTTTACTTAGGGATCAACATGGTGAGCTAAGAACGAGGTGACAACTACAGAAAGAACTAATTTTTTGTGTGTTTTTGATAAAAAGAAGCAAACCAGTACAACTAATTTTTCTGTGTTTTTGATAAAAATAAACAAGCAAACAAAGCAAAATAAACTAAGCAAAACAAAAACAAAGTAAAGAGATTGGTTGTGAGAGACTCCCCTTGCAAGAATATTCTTTCTCCCTGAAAAGTGATTGACGAGGATGAAGAGATTGAAGCTGTCCTTAACTCCCTGGCAACGGCACCAGAAAAGTGCTTGATGGCTCAAGATATGTAGAGCTAGGAAGGTATGATGAGCACAGCAGGAAGTTTCCCTTAGTTATGAAACCAAGGTTATTCAACCAGTAGGAGTAAGGAAAGAACTTCAAGGTGTTGCTAGGAACTTGGAATCCTGCACAACACAACCAAAAAACTTTGCCCCAACTTACAGTGAGGTTGTCAATCTCACTAGTTTTGCTGAAAACAAAGAATTAAACATATAGTGTGGAAGATAGTAATTGCTTGCAGGAAGTAAACAGTAAACGGTAAACAATAGATGGTATATCAATGGTAAAAGAGTGGACTAGGGTCCACAGTTCACTAGAGGTGTTTCTCCTTAAGATAAATAGCATGTTGGGTGAATAAATTATAGCGGGGCAATTGACAGATTGAGAAAGCATAATAATGTATATACTAGATATCTTGACTCCTACGAGATTTGATTGGGCATTACAACATAATACATAGAGCGTAATCCAACTGCATCTATGACTAATAATCTACCTTCAGGTTATCATCCGAACCCCTTCCAGTATTAAGTTGCAAGCAACAGATAATTACATTAAGCAAAGTGTGTAAAGTAAATAATACAATTTCCCCACGAACAAAGGATTGTTGTTTTCTCCCTAATAGCAACAACACGTCTACAACCTTAGAGATTTCTATCACTTCCCTAGATTACTAGAGGCATGAACCTACTATCGAGCATAAATACTCCCACTTGGAGTTACAAGCATCTACTTGGCCAAGATAGCAACTAGCAACGGAGAGCATGTAAGATCACAAATAACATAAACATGATAGAATCAATAATCAATAATCAATCTGACATAGTATCTCAATATCCATCAGATCCCCGCAAACACAACATATAGGATTACAAATAGATGATCTTGATCATGAACGGAGCTCACAAGATCTAAACATGATAGCACAAATGAGGAGAACAAACATCTAGCTACCGTATGGACCCATAGTCCAATGACGAACTACTCACGCATCACTCTGGAGGCTGGTATGGTAATGAAGAAGGCCTCCGGGATGATCTCTCCCCTTCGGCAGGATGCAGGGAAGAGCTTCAGATCCCCCAATCTAGGGACGGAGATGGCGGCGACTACATACTCGTTCGTGGATTTTTGGTCGGATCATTACGATTTCTGCATCGGGGTACTTTTATAGGCAAAGGGGCAAGGTCGGTGGGCGCCCGAGGGGCCCACACCATGGGGAGGCGCGCCCTAGGGGTGGCCGCACCAGCCCTAGGTGTGGCCACCTCGTGGCCCCACTTCGGCTTCCCTTCGGACTCCGTGTTCCTTCTGATAAAATATTAACTTTGGCTTTTGTCCTGTCTAATTCCGAGAATATTTCCTTACTAGATTTTCTAAAACCAAAAACATCAGAAAACAGGCAACTGGCATTACGGCATCTTGTTAATAGGTTAGTTCCAGAAAATGTATAAAAATATCTCAAAGTGCATAAGAAAGTTGATATAAAACAAGCATGAAGCATCAAAAATTATAGATACGTTTACGACGTATCAGCCGCCCAAACCCCTCGAAGCTCCTCGGTGGCTCATGCTACGGCGGCGGTGGCGGATCTACAACGAGCGGCCGCGGATTCCTCGTCAGAGGTCTTTGATTTGAGCGGCGAGCGGCGGGCGGCACACGGTGGAGGTGTGGAGGAGGGGAGGGGGAGGTTGACGGCTCTTGATCTGTATCAAACCCTTCGAACCGAAGATATAGCGATCGGTCGGGCCATTTTCTGTGCCCCAGAATTGTTTTACGGGTCAGCCCAATGATACGGTGTCAGCTTGGGCCACTTTTTGGCACCAAACCGTAAACCTGCCGGACTTTTACGGTTTTTAGCCTTTTACAACATCTGCTACAGATGCTCTTAGTATACTGGCGCAAATGCACCTTAAGTTCTGGAAAAAAGGAAATAGTAATCCAAGAAAGCGAAGGAGTAACTATATAATTCTCACACACACGAAGAACATGCCATCATTTTGGTGTACGAGCTAAACAGGACAATGATACAAAATTTGACTAGTAGTCTAGGCCATCGGCCTTATTTGTAGTCCGGCACCCTTTGCTCATTAAAAAAATCATATCATATCCTTGCCGCTACAAGGTTTTCACTGTGTGTGCAATAAAAAGGGGAGGATGGGTAGTACAGTGTGTGCGGCGCTGGTTCCCTAGCCCCTTGAATCGATCCTCAACTCAAGAAAAGTCACGGTGTGGCACCTGTATCACTGTGCGTCCGTACTGCTTGTACTCTCTTTCCATGATTCTGCGCGGGGCTGATATCTGCATGCACGGTGCGCTGTCATAAAACACTTAAAATAATATAGACGTTGGTTAGCCACCGTGAACGGATGTGGTTTTTGCCGTGTGTAGGGAATATCTCCCAACAGGGAAAGATAAACCCGTTACTCGCACAAGGCAGTCGTGATCAACATCCATGCATCAAGGGAACATATTCACCACAATCGAACGGTTCGTAAGGGGTCCGTAAGGTATGTACCGCTACCACCCCGGGCAGTAAATCCGTGTTGATGGAAAAAATCCTTCTTATTTCTAGATGTAGTTACACCCACGTCTAATATATTCCATACGAAAGTATATATGATATTTTAGGAATTGGAGTATGTTTATATACTATATCTAAGATACTTCAATCAAGTTACGTGATTTCTTTAGGTTGACTCATAGTTTGCACTATATATTTGAAATACTTTCATATTTGTACTAAAAAATAAGTATGTAAAAAAATTATACATACTACCAAAAAAGTAGTATATATAATACCTAATTAACATTATATATTTCATACTATGCGTACATACCCTTCGGTATGGTAGATACTGCCTAGATAGTGTGAAACACGCGTGAGTGTAACTACGCCCGGGTGTAGTATAAATATATCCTAGGAAAAATCCTTCTTACTCCTGGCTCTAGTTACACTCATATCTCATATTCCGTATGAAAGTATACGTGATACTTTATTGATTTAAGTATGTTCGTATACTACATCTAAAAAAAAATGCAAGTGGAGCCTAAGTTTGCACTATATTTCCAAAATACCTTTCATAGTTGTACGTAAAATAAGAGTATATAAGAAAATTATACATACTATCTAAAAAATAGTATATAAATACTACTAAATAGTATATAATACTTCATACTACGCGTATATACTATTCGGTATGATACATACTGCCTATATGGTGTGAAACACACGTGAGTGTAGTTACACCTGAAAGTAGTATGAATATGTCTTATATATATATATATATATATATGGTTGCATTATTCTGAAATCATTGATCGGAATATTATTCTAAGCACCATCCGGTCTATATAGGACAATTTCGGTAAATTCAAAACTGTTCAAAATTAGTGTAGAATTTGAAAAAACATAAAATATAAAAAAGTTGCAAAATTTCACTATCTTCTTAACGCCATATCATTTTTCTAATTTGGACAAACGGTTGAAAAAATATCGTGCAAATATCATCCGCACTTTTATGTATACGTACGAATTTGGGTATATTACAAATTATTCAAAATTGGTGCAGAATCTAAAAAAGTTAAAACATGAAAAAGATGCGAAATTTAATTATCTATCCATCGATATATCATTTGCCTCATTTAGACAAACGTTTAAAAAACTATCGCGAAAATACCGTCCGTCCATTTTTGGATACGTCCGAATTTTGGTATTTTCAAAATTATTCAAAATCAGAATTTGAAAAAACCTTAAACATGAAAAAGATGCAAAATTTCATTATCTATCCAACGGTTCATCATTTGCAACATTTGAAATAAAGGTTACAAAACTGGAGTGAAAATTTATTGTATACCTATGTAGAAAAAAATTGTATTATAAAAATTAAATTTAGAATGTGTAAAATTTGCAAAAACTGTGAACATGTAAAATTGCAATTTTTTATTATATTTTGAATGGTATATTATTTGCTTAATTATGATAAATAGTTGATAAACTCGATGTAAAATTCATATATTAGAACAAACGAGCAGTTCAAGTACTTCAGACAGTAAGTTCAACACTCCGTTCTATCTTGATAAACACGCAGGTCAAACCTTACATTTTAGGCAGTTCAATCATAATAGTGAATGCAGTTCAACCTTCACATGGCAAGCAGTTTAATCTCCACAATACAACAGTTCAACCTTCACGGGGCAGACAGTTCAACCTTCACAGAGCAGACAGTTCAACCTTCTAGGTAGGCAGTGCAGGATCATGTCCCGGAAAGTTGAATACTTTGTTTTTTAAAGATAAATCCACACAGAATTAAAAATCATCAAAAATGAAAAGTTGCAAAATTTAATTACCTTTTTAGCACCGTATCATTTGCATCCTGATATATAATCCATACTTAGAATAAACGGATAGTTCATGTAGTTGAGACGGTAAGTTGAACCCTCAGTTTAATTTTAACAAACACGCAGCTCAAATCTTACAGTTCAGACAGTTTAATCATAACAGTGCATGCAGTTCAAACTTTACATGGCAGGCAGTTTAACCTCCACAGCACGACAGTTAAACCTTCACAGGACAGATAGTTCAGTCTTCACAAAGCAGCCAATTTAACCTTCTAAATAGGCAGCGCGGGCTCATGTCCTGGACAGTTCAATACTTCGATTTTTGAAGATAAATCCACGCAGAATTTAAAAAACATAAAAAATGAAAAGTTGCGAAATTTAATTATCTTTTCAGACCATATTATTTGTATCCCGATGTATAATCTATATATTAGAACAAACAGACAGTTCATTTAGTTAAGACGGTAAGTTTAATCCTTATTTTATGCTTGACAAACCCGTAGGTCAAACCTTATATTTTAGGCAGTTCAATCATAACAGTGTATGTAGTTTAACCTTCACATGGCATGCAGTTCAACCTCCACAGCACGGCAGTTCAACATTTACAGGACAGACAGTTCAACCTTCACAGAGCAGACAGTTCAACCTCCGAGGTAGGCAGTGCAGACTCATGTCCCGGACAGTTTAATACTTCTTTTTTGAAGATAAATTTGCACAGAATTTTAAAAACATCAAAGATGAAAAGTTGTAAAATTTAATTATCTTTTCAGAGCCATATCATTTGCATCCCTATATATAATTCATACATTAGAACAAACAGATAGTTCATGTAGTTGAGACAGTAAGTTCAACCCTTAGTTCAACCTTGACAAACACGCAAGTGAAATCTTATAGTTTAGGCAGTTCAATCATAACAGTGCATTCAATTTAACCTTCACATGGCAAGTAGTTCAACCTCTATAGCACGACAGTTCAACCTTCACAGGGCATGCAGTTCAACCTTCTAGGTAGGCAGTATAGGCTCATGTCCCAGGCAGTTCAATACTTCGTTTTTTGAAGATAAATTCACGCAGAATTTAAAAAACATTAAAAATGAAAATTTGCAAAATTCAATTATCTTTTTAGCGCCGCATCATTTGAATCACGATATATAATCCATATATGAGAACAAACATACAGTTCATGTAGTTGAGACGGTAATTTTAACCCTCAGTTCAACCTTGACAAACACGCAGGTCAAACCTTCCAAGTCAGTTAATCAAACCATAATAACACATACAGTTCAATCTTCATAGAGCAGGCAGTTCAACCTTCATAGGAAGATAATTCAACTTTCATAGGATAGGCAGTTCAACCTTAACAGAACAGACAGTTCAACTTTGCAAGTAGGGAGTGCAATCTTATGTTTCGATTAGTTTAGTACTTTGTTTTTTGTAAATAAATTCATTTATAATTTTAAAAAACTTAAAACATGAACAAGTTGCGAAATTTCATTATCTTTTTAACACCGTATCGTTTATCTAACTTGGACAAATGGTTGAAAATATATTTTGCAAATACCGTCCGCCCTTTATGTATACGTCTGAATTTGGTATATTACAAATTGTTCAAAATCTATGCTGGATTTAAAAAACTTTAAACATGAAAACATGCGAAATTTCATTATCTATCTAACGATATATCGGTTGCCTCATTTGGAAAAACTATGGAAAAAATATCGTCTAAATACCGTCCACCCGTGTTTGAATAAGTCCGAATTTCGGTATATTAAACATTGTTCAAAAGTAGTGCTGAATTTGGAAAACTTTAAACATGAAAAAGATGCAAATTTTCATTATCTATCCAACGGTATATCATTCGGATACTATTTGACAACCAGGATGTAGAATAGTTATTTTTCACCCACCCTCTATCTTTCAAACCGTATATGATTTTTACGTCACATAAATTTGATGAACCATTCTGTAAGCTACGATACAACACACACCACAACAATCAAAGGGAAAACAGATGGTTTGATGAACCATTCTGTAAGCTACGATACAATGAGATGATACATCTCATGATACGACAGTGCTCTAATGCATCTACTCATCGTCGATGAAGTTGGAGTCCTCATCATCAGTGTAGAAGTCCACAACATCCTCCTCCAGAAAGTCATCATCGTTGCTGAGGTAAGAATCCATATCTTCCTGGATGTCTTCACCCTCATCTTCTTCTTCCTTGGCGGCAAGCTGAGCTTCCTGCTCCTGGACGGTCTTCTCGAGGTCGGCCACCTTCTTGTGAAGACGGGCGATGGTGCGATCCTTCTTGGCGCGCTGGCGGCGAAGAGACTGGCGATCTTAGACGAGCAGTGCGAAAGTCTGGGCCTTTTGGTCGGCAATTGCACGGTTCTGGTTGGCTAACTCCCTGACATTGTCCAATTCCTGCTGTCTGTCGTGAAGCAAGAAGTCGAGGTTCTCCACTTGACGCCACAATTCTGGGTGACTTGGCATCTCCATCGGCATTCTCATGAAGTCACGTCTTGCATAGTGGGCAAAACGGGTTCCTTGGATCTTGTTGACGCTGAGGGCACATAGACGGGCGAGAGCTTCATGCATTGCCCTGGCTAATCCATCTAGCCAGTTGTTCTCTCTCACGGAGAACTGAATTCTTTCAGAAGTTGGTGCTTCGATGCTTCCTCGAAGATCTGCGGTGACTAGCCACTGTAGGTCTTCTCCTGGGGGTCCTAGAAGTTGAGCTCCAAGAAACTCCGGATGAAGGCCGTGGTGGTGAGGAGGCGGCTGGCCAGTGGGTGTCTGGGGTTCTGTGTCGTGGCGGAGCGGCGGGCGCGGGCTGCAGCCAAGGGGCGGTCTATGCGAGTGGGGACAGAGCACGCTCTGGGGCGGCACCGCCATGGTGCGGTGGCACTGGGCGCATGGTATCCTCGGTGGTCCACTGCAGGGCTAGGCTCGGGCAGGGGACAGGGGGTGGCGGTGAGCTCCTGGCTACCTCCTAGACATGGAGAGAGGGGGAGATGGTCTGCTGCGGCGGGGCAAGGTTTGGCCGGCGACCATGCCCTCGGTTTGGCATGACATGGGGGCTAGGGACAAGGAAGATGGGTGTTAAGGGCCTGGTTAGACTAAGAGGGGACAGAGGAGATAAATGTAGATCATTTGGGGGCAAAACCCTGTTCAAAACAGTGAGCTAGGATTATGGTGGAAATTATGCATGCCAAGTGTTTGATGAAATGACCACATGAGGTTTAGTTTTGAATTTTGGTTTCAAATTTTTTAAGTGATCTCCACTAGTGCTAGATAGTCTCTGGTTGCAAGGGTTTTGGAAATGGAGCTCAAATGGATGGGTTTTGAAATAGGGGTGATCTATGCATATGCATTAGATTCAATTTTCAAATGCCAATTAAAATAAGTAAAAGAATGTTCTTAGCAGATCAAAATGTGGGCCTTGGTACCTCATTATGTGTACTAGCAAGGGGTACAAAGGTCAAGAATTGTTTCTGTTAAGAATTAAGTACTAGGAATAGCCAAAGTAGTGTAGTGGATTAAAATGGCCAAAATGACCATTCCTCCTTTTTAATTCTTTTTGATTTGATTTTGTTTAGGAAAAGTTTGGGAATGATGTAGATGATGTTTAAATCACTTAAGAAACATTTTACAAGTATTGGATCACACAATCATGGCAATTCAAAACAACTCCTATTTTAAATGCACACATATGAATGATTTCATTTTAAATTTGGAAAAGTTTTTGTTAGGTTGATTTAGATCTTGATAAGCTTGGATTGAAGTTTTGGGATGTTACAGGTAATGACCTAGGTATTTATCAGAGCTATTCTACAATTGGTTGCAGAATATTATTCTGCACACCAGACTGTACTTTCCGTTGTTAATAGTTGTACTTTCCAGATGATAGTATTAAGCTTCTAATTTAAATTTTGTGAACTGCCTATTTGTTCCAACATACAGATTATACTTCTAGTTTTTCAACTGTTAATCAGAATTGTACAAATGATATACTGTTGAAAAGATCTTGGAAACCGCAACTTTTTCATTTTCAAAGTTTTTGAAGATTCTACACGGCTTGAATTTAATTTGAAAAATACGTAATTCATCTATATGGAAAGATAACGAAGTTTTACTTCGGTTTTCGAACCCCTTTTCCAAATGATACAAATGATATACCATTGGAAAGATACTGAAATTGCGTAAATTTTTTGTGTTAAAAGTTTTGTAAAATTCTGTACGGTTTTAAAATAATTTTGAAAATAATAAAATTTGAATCTATTTAGAATGAGCGGACGGTATTTGTAAGATTATTTTTAAACCATTTGTCAAAATGATATAAATGATATGGCGTTGGAAAGCTATGAAGTAGGAGCAGATTCTTCGTTCATAATATTTTTCCAAATTCTTCACGGTTTAGGAGCAGATGTTAAATTACTGTCCACTTGTTTTAAATTACTTATGGTTTAGAAGCAGCTGTCTGAACTTTCCTCGACTAGTATTTGTACTTCTTAGGCTATATATTCGTATTTTCTAAAGTCGAAATATGCATTTCCTTCATTTTATAGACTTATTTATTATTTTTCAAATATTTCATCTTTATATAACAATCCACATTAGCGTCAATATTGTATAGTTCCATTTGTATTCACCCACCCCCAACATCTATCTTTATATGTGAATTTCCCTTTATGGGACATGTGTACTGCATGTTAACTTTCTATGTGCTCCATCTATTATAGTCCGCACTTCCTGTATGTTAAATTTAAACTTTCCTCTGTGGGTAATTTATACTGCATGTTAACTTTCTCTATGCTTGTCTCCTATTATAGTCTACACTTTCTCTTTTTAAAAGACTTGGTGATCTTAGTTTACGTTGCCGCAATAGCCTTAGGTGTTAGGGTACAGAGGATGCGTATTCGTCGACGCGGTAGCATCGACGAGCGACGTAACTTTGGTACCCTAACACCCAGTCGAGACTTCATCACCCGTACGCCGCGTCAGCGGTGACGGACGACGAAGATGAGTTGTTGGTCCATAAGGTTGTGTTGAGCACGCGCACGATGACTTAGGGTTGGGGGTGGGTGGTGTTAAAAACCCCAACTAATATATTATTCTGCAAACAATACTTAGATTTAATTTCTCACTTGGTACCTGTCGGCGCGCTAGCGTCGATGCTTCATGGTAGACCATTTGTATCCTTTAATATCTAGTTTCATATGTGAACTTCCTCTATGGGGCATGTGTACTTCCTGTGAACTTTATCGGTACTTCTCCCTATTGTAGTCTGCACTTTCTCTATTTTAAATTTGAACTTCCCTCTATGGGGCATGTGTACTGCCTGTTAACTTTGTCTATGCTTCCCCTATTGTAGTCTGCACTTCCTTTATTTTAAATTTGAACTTTCCTTTGTGGATATTTGTACTGCCTGCTAACTTCTTCTATGCTTCTTCTCTGTTGTAGTCGATATATTCTATTTTGAAGGACTTAGTTGTCTTAGTTTATGCAGAAGAGGTAGCCTTAGGTGTTAGGTTACCGAGGGTGCGTCGCCGTCGACGCGATAGCGTCGATGAGCTACGTAACCTCGGTACCCTAATACCCAATCGAGGCTTTTGTCACCCGTACGCCGCGTCAGCGGCGACAGACGACAAAGCCGAGCCGTTGGTCCATAAGGTTGTGTTGAGCACGCGCACGACGACTTAGGGTTGGGGGTGAGGGTGTTAAAACCCCCAACTAATATATCGTTATGCAAACAAGATTTAGATTTAATTTCTCACTTGGTATATGTCGACGCGTTAGCGTCGACGCTTCATGGTAGACCATATGCATCCCCCAATATCTAGTTTCATATGTGAACTTTCCTTTGTGGGGGCATGTGTACTTCCTGTTAACTTTCTCTGTGCTTCCCCTATTGTAGTTTGTACTTCCTATATTTTAAATTTGAACTGCCCTCTGTGGGGCATGTGTACTTCATGTTAACTTTTTTTGTGCTTTCCTATACTGTAGTCTGCACTATCCTTGTTTTAAATTTGAACTTTCCTCTATGGGTATTTGTACTGTCTGTTAACTTTCTCTGTGCTTCTTTTCTGTTGTAGTCTCTTTTTTAAGGACTTAGTGATCCTGGTTTACATAGACGCGGTAGCCTTAGGTGTTAGGATACCGATGGTACGTCGTCGTCGATGCGGTAGTGTCGACGAGCGACGTAGCCTCGGTACCCTAACACCCATTCGAGGCTTCATCACCCGTACGCCGCGTCAGCGGCGACGGACGACGAAGCTGAGACGCTGGTCAATAATGTTGTGTCGAGCACGCGCACGACAACTTAGGATTGAGGGTGGGTGGTCCCAATTTATATATAGTTATGCAAATAAGACTTATATTTAATTTCTCACTTGGTACACGCGTCCATGCTGCATGTTAGACCATTTGTATTCTCCCCAATATCTAGTTTCATATGTCAACTTCCCTACGTGGGGCATGTGTACTGTCTGTTAACTTTTTCTGTGCTTCTCCCTATTGTAGTCTGCACTTCGTTTGCTTTAAATTTGAACTTTCCTCTGTGAGGCACTTGTACTGCCTGCGAACTTTCTATGTGCTTCTTTATTGTTGTAGTCTGCACTACCTCCTTTAGCGTCAGCGGCGACGAGCGATGAAGGCGAGACGCTGGCCTATAATGTTGTGTTGAGAAGGCGCACGATGACTTAGGGCTGGGGGTGGGTGGTATTAAGACCCCTAACTTATATATCATTATGCAAACAAGACTTTGGTTTAATTTCCCACTTGGTACATGTCGACGCGTTAGCGTCGATGCTGCATGTTAGACCATTTGTATTTTCCCCACCAAATATCTAGTTTCATATGTCAACTTCCCTTTGTGGGGTATGTGTACGGTCTATTAACTTTCCCTATGCTTCCCCTATTGTAGTCTGCATTTTCTCTATTTTAAATTTAAACATTCCTCCGTGGGGCACTTGTACTGCCTGCTAACTTTCTCTGTGCTCCTCTCCTGTTGTAGTCTGCACTTCCTCCTTTTCAAGTACTCAGTGGTCTTAGTTTACGTAAACGTGATAGCCTTAGGTGTTGGGTACCGAGGATTCGTCGCCGTCGATATGATAGGTTCCAAAATAATAGTATTATTTATACCGCGCATTTCATAAAAATGGATATCTTTGCTCACTATTCTCCTTTATTTGTTTTTAGGGGATCCTACTTTATTTATAATATCCTCTCGGATATTCACCGTAAATAAGATTTAGCAACCAATTTAGGAAACCAAGTGAATGATAATGCAAGATTAACAATGTGCATGGATTTTTTGTGCCGTGGGATTTGAATCTTTCGACACAGATTCTTTGTAGTCGTGACATACAAAAAAACCATCAGAGATACAAGTTCAGTTCACACGCACATATCAATATCAACAAGCACCTAGGGAGCATCAAATTGCCATCAGGAAACGTAACATAGTGTTGGTTTTCTCAAACTACCTGCAAGCAGTACACACCACGAAGGGTAATTTCACCGCAACAAAACAATCGGGAATTCAGAAAGAGGGGAAAAGAGCTAGCTAGCTGCGAGCAGAACTATGAAAATGACAAGAGTAGAGTCGAGAGTCAATGCTCCTAGTGCGAATGCCGCCGGTGCTTTTTCCTGCAGGTCCAAATACATTTGCTCCTCCAAGGGCAGCCAACCTGACATGGCTGGAACCCTGAGTGGTGGCGACGGAGCGCATGCCAACAGTGTTGAACGCAGCAGCTCGTGCGGGAAAGGCTGGCTTTCGTCACTGCAAGGCTCAAGCGCAGCGGAAACTGCTGGGGGTAGGTTGGAGGAGGCCCCGGTCAACAGCGTTGTGGAAACTACGATCATAGGGCGATGGAGGCTCCGGTGGGCGGCAAGGAGGAACCCTGGTCGGAGGCTCGGTGGAATCAGAGCATGGGGATGTGAACGCGTGCAGAACGACAGCGTGGTGGTTCGGGGCCAGCTATGGGCAACCACGGCGACCGTGGTGGGAATCAGAGCATGGGGATGTGAGCGCGTGCAGACCGACGAGCTATGGATGGTAAGGGATAAAGTGTGCGCAGTTGGAATTTACTCGGCTTTGTCAATATATAGGACCGGTGGTGTGCAGAATATTATTCTGCACACTGGTTTCAAAATAGTCCCTCTACATATATAATAGAACTATACTGCAACTGGCTGTAGATTAATAATCTAGGATCAGCCGGCTTTATATAGGACGCGATGCACCGTATCAGAAGAAATAAAAGGACCTTGCTCCGGTTCCTACCTAGCTTAATTCCCAATTTCTTCACGACCGAGTCCCCCGCAGTCGGTCCCCTGCTAGCCTCATCGTCGCCCCCCCGCTTGACTCGCCGCCGGCGTGCCCCTGCTACCCCATCGTCGGCGCCCCTTCCCGACCTCCTGCACGTCACCAGTGAACACCGCACGCCTTCCCGACCTTCTGTGCGTCACGGGTGAACCACCGCACATCCATGACCTCCCGCGCGTCGCCGGCGAGACACCTGTCCCCTCCACAATCTCATGTGCATTGCAGGTGAGCTCTTGCCAACCAGTTGGTCCTCCACGCTGCCCCCCACATTCTCTGTCGCTACATCCGGTCCTGCAGCCACACAACCGCGCACCCTTGTCCGCTTCTCTGGCGAGCCCCTCGTCCTACCTCCACGTCACCACCAATGCCTAGCCATGCCGCCACGATCGCTGCCGCTACCAAATACCGGCCACGCCGCTACTTGGTCCCTGCCGGTCACGCATCACGCTAGCCTCAGTGCCGCTGGCAACTTCTCAGGCGGGTGTACTACCCCTACATGGAGCCTCACCTTCAGCTCTACCACAATTGTGTGAGATGTCTCATTATGTGCTTGACAGCAGTTCAACCTCGTCTGAACTTATTTGGCAGTGCCTACATAGCTTTTTTTGTAATGAAATACATGTGCCGCCATGTAGCCATTTGATGTAATGCTCACACTAGCTGAATTATAGATTGGTGATTGCTCGGAAGGTGTTTGCTGCTATACGGGAAAGAGTTGTGTTGTTTTGTTGTCGATTTCTAGATGCTTTGTGCTTATTAGTTTGGGAAGGAAACACATTTAAATGGAAGTGCATAGTTCATGATCGGATAGTACAACCGTAGATCCTTCTTCTCTTTGTTTTTCTTTATTTGATTGGACATGAAGCAGAGCTCAGAGCATCTTGGCTGTGCAAATAGTACAAGGGGCACAATCCAATTTTCTTATTAGTCAAAATTCACTTGTCATTAACGATACTTCATTCCCGTAGAAAAGTTTTTCTCTTTGGGTTGGGAAGTTATCCAGGTGACCCCAGGCATTTCCATCACACTTCAAAATCTATATAGCTAGCTAATGGAAACTTGGCACTTTGATTGACGTCCCAACCCACCTTCAGTGTGCACAGCGGCACCTTGCACTTCCGGTGAAGTTGAGGCCCTACAACTACAAATGTTGCAACCTCTTGATTTTCTCTGATCAACAAGCCTGGAGAAAATTTCTTGATTTTATGTGGCCAACAAGCCTGGAGAAAATTGGTCCTGTTCACCCCATCATGAGGCAGGCAGTGCAGGCAGAAACAATTTGAGTTAGAGGCAGCTCACGCAGCAATTGACATTGAATCTGAAGTCACTCCAAAGCATGAAGATCTTCTTCTGTATGTTTACAACATAAAACCATTTGATGAACTGGCAAAAACACACAGGAGACGATACCTAATAAGGTGCCGAGGACACCTATCTTATGTATTATGCAATGTATTTCTACCCTTTAATACATAATGTTGATTCTCATTTATTGCCAATTTCAGATGCCATTGGAGTGGCAACTAGACAGACTGATGCCATCTCCTGAAGGAACAACCAAGAGCCAAGGAGATATTTTTTATGAAAATACGAAAGGTACATGCAACAGCATTGACATTAGTACATAAATAGTCTGCTACAAGGAGAATGTACACCCTGACATTTCTTTTCCTCTTAGAGACTGGCTTGCTATAGTAATATTGTGGGGCAAACATGCTGAAGAATTTGATGCACAAACTCACTATGAAGGATCTGTCGAGTGCAACATGGTTATTCTATTTATTTATAGGAATGACAGTCTATTTTTCAAGATACTTATATCCTAGACATTCACATCATGTGGTTTTGCTATGTGAAATTGGTCACCTTCTCATTTCCAAATAAATAAATGCAAATAAATCAATCCATTTTGTACACATGATGTCTATTTACTACATCATTGTTTACACATGTAGGTACAAGCTTTCCGTTGATCCCATAGATATTAAGCCGAATGACGAAAACAAGATAGTAAATGGCCGGTTCATATTCTTAGGTGAAGCTGTTACAGCCGTTGTGAAGGATGACATGTATGACAACTGATGATGAAGGGCTAACACAGTGCCACAAAAGATCAAGGAGAAGAACAAGTGAAGGAGTAAAACCGCCGGGATAGATTAGAATCACAAACCCTCTTTTGTACGACATGTCGAAAACCAGGTAGCTCTTCTCCCCAGCAACAGCATAGGTCATAGTAAGCAACTCCACTCCGATGTTTAACTGTGTGGTGTAATCAACTACAATCTCCCTGTAATTAAGAAGTAGGAGCGCAAAGTAGATTAGAATCAGCAACCTCTTTTGTGTAAAATAATGCAGGCTAGGTAGACAGCTCCCTGTTCAACTATGATCTATGCTTTAATCCATTTCAAATATAGCTCCATATTCAACTATGATCTATGCTTTAATCCATTTCAAATATATTTATTGACGGCTTTATGATCCTCATATTGTTCATTCTCTTTCACCTCAAACCACATCAACCACCTGCCTAACTATGCATTCAAATAAAAAAACTCGCTACGAGCGCCACATCCCTAGTACGGAGTAGAAGTGTAACCTTGTAGTTGTTCATTTTAATACTGTTGTTGAATTGTAGATTAATAATCTACAACCTACCGGTCCTATATAGAGCCGATGCACCAGATCGGAATAGGAAAAAAGGTTCGTTTCCTATGTACCCCTAGCCCACCTTCTTCCACTCCGCCCACGACTGTTTCCCTACTACACCTGCCAGTTCCTGATGTACCTACGCGATAAGTTCAGGCGCTTTCGCGGAGAGTTCAGGAAAATGGGAGCATTTTGGCTGAGCTTGCGGAAAAAGTTCAGGCGTGGTATCGCGGCCAATTCAGGCAACCCGCGATAAGTTCAGGTGTGCTATCGCGGATAGTTCAGATAGTCTGCGATAACTTCAGCGCGCTTTTGCGGAGAGTTTAGAAAAAGTGGGGGGCATTTTAGCTGCCGCTTGCGGAAAAAGTTCAGGCGCGATATTGCAGCCAATTCAGGTAACCCGCAATAAGTTGAGGTGCGCTATCGCAGACAGTTCAGATAGTCCGTGATAAATTCAGGCGTGCTTTCGTGGAGAGTTCAGGAAAATGGGGGCATTTTAGCTGTGCTTATGGTAAAAGTTCAGGCGCGATATCGCAGCCAATTTAGGTAACCTATGTTAAATTCAGGTGCGCTATCGCAGACAGTTCAGATAGTCTGTGATAAGTTTATGTGAACTATGCTCGCAGGAAAAGTTTATGTGCAATATCGCGGATAGTTCAGAAAGTCTGTGATAAAAAGTTTGGGTGTGATATCATAGAAAGTTTAGTAAAAATGCATGGATATTTCAGGTGCGTTCGGGGGAAAAAGTTTAGGTGCGCTATCACGGACAGTTCAGCCAATTCGTGATAAAAAGTTCAGGTGCTTCGCGGGCAGTTCAAACAATTACATGCATTTCAACTATGCTAGCAGGAAAAGTTCAGGTACGATATCGTGTGCAGTTCAGGAAGCCCGTAATAAAAAGTTCAGGTGCGATATCACAGAAAGTTTAGTAAAATGCATGGAAATTTCAGGTGAGCTCGAGGGAAAAAGTTCAGATGTGCTATCACGGACAGTTCAGGTGCGCTCACAGGAAAAGTTCAGGTGCGCTTCGCGGGTAATTCAGAAAATCGTAGCCATTTTAACTACGTTTGTGGCGAGCAGACAGTAATTTAAAAAATTACGCCTAAACTATAAACAATTAGCAAAAATGATCTAAACGAATAACATGCGTCTACTCCATATCTTTTCAATGATATATTATTTGCATCATTCTGAACTACGATTGAGAAAAATTTAACAAAATGGCGTCCGTCTGTGTTTTAAATACTTCCGAAATTTAGTATTTTCAAAATTCTTCAAAAACCGTGAGAAATTTGGAAAAACTTACAACCCGAAAAAGTTGCAAAAATTCAATATCTATCGAACACTATATTATTTGTATCATTCCAACAAATTGTTGAAAATACCATCATAAATTCGCTTACAGCGCTTTTGAACATGTTTCAGTATATTCAAAATTCAATTTAAACTGTAATAAATTTGAAAAAGTTACAATACGAAAAAGTTGTGGAATTTCTGTAGCTTTCCATCAGTATATGATTTTTTTAATTCCGATAAACGGTTAAGAAACTCTAAATTTTTTTACTGTAAATTGGACATGCTACAGCGAGGATAGTCCAGACACGATACAGAGATAAGTTCAGTCGCTATATCTAGTAAGTTCAAGACAGGTTGTAAATTATTAATCTACAACCGGTTGTAAAATATCCGAGCTATATATATAGGGTGGAACTAATCTATCATCATGTATAGAATAATATTCTATACATGTCCCACCCTATATAGTGTGACACGAAACCCGACCACACCGGATCCAACCGGTACCGACTAGGTACCTCGAAGTCATCGCCTCCCATCCCTGCACCAAGCTCCTCCCCGACCAGGTGCTTCGTCGACGCCTCCCACCCCTCTCGCGCGGACCGAGCGAGCGAGCACCGGCAGGGACACCAGCGCGAGGGAGCGAGGTCCGCCAACCTTCGGTGAGCTCCCCCCTGTAGAGGTCCTTCTTCATCCACTGCCGTGGACCGAGTGAGCGAGCGTCGACGGGGACGCCGGTGCGAGGGATCGAGGTCTGCTCACCTCCGGCGAGCTTCCTCTGTAGAGTACCTTCTTCATCGGCAGCCACGGACAAAACGAGAAAGCATCGGTGTTGAGGTTTGCCCCAACTCCGGCGAGCTCCACACATTTGTTTCATCCTCGACGGTGAGCTCTCCCAGAAGCATACCTTCTTATTCAGCACCATACAATTTCTTCTTCTTCTCGGATCTACTTCCTTGTTGTGTAATTGATCCAATACTTCTTCAACAACCCAAAAAAATAGGAGCTCCTTGAAGTTAACAATGGCGCCTGCAAATAAATTGGTACCTATTAGACGGAAGACAAGAAATCAAGAACTCCTGGCGACTAGGTCATCTCCAAGATTCAGTCATCCCCCAGCTCTTGTTAATCTTCGGACAGTAGCAGCTAAAAACATGGTGACAAGGTCATCCCCTAGATTGAATCGTCCTCCATCTCCTGTGCAAATCCAGTCAACAGAGCAAGATAAAATGAATGTGAAGAGGTCATCTACTCGATTCAATCATCCTCCAACACCTATAGAAAATGATTCAGCAGAGATTGATGAAGAGAAGGAACATTCTTCTATGTTTGCTACTATACTTCACCCTAACGGCAACATTTCATCTCTGAAAAGAGAAGAAACTTGTCGTACAAATGTATGACATGTTATGCTCTCCAAGATAAAACGAAGTATGACTATTTGTTACTGAAACAAACTGAAGTATCATTTTAAAGCACATGGAAGTACAGCTAACAATTTTGTGTAAATATCAGGATGGTTTGATTTGGCAGAGAACTACATTGCAACAGGAATTACCACTGAATTTTCAAATTGGTGATCACGTATGGAAAACACCTGAGATTCCCAGAAACTTTTTTGTCACTGGTTACTCACCAGATAATGGAGACTGGGATTCTTCGATATTTCCACCTGAGGAAAATGCAGATATTGAATCACCACCGCTGGTTAACCCAGGTCCACTAGAACGTCAGTTCTTTGAGAAGGAGAATGATGATCCTATAGTATCAGCTCGTATTAAAGAATTGGTTTGTAAAGTTGCATATGCACAACATGAACCACCATCGCGTGTTGGTAGCAAAAAAATGGCACCTGAGGTACAAGGTATAATACCACTGTCAATTTTTCGTTCAGTGAGGACTACTCATGGCATTGAAGCAACACAACCTCCACCTAGTTTTCATCCAACAAGAACGATACCTGAGGTTGGGTCTACAAAACCTCCAACAAGTCCTGCTGTAACAACACCTAAGATTGGGTCTACAAAACCTCCACCAAGTCCTGCAGTAACAACACCTAAGATTGGGGCTAGAAAACCTCTAGAAATCCATGGAGTAACAGCACCTCGAGTTGGGGCTACACATCCACCAAACAAGGAGTATATGCAGGCTTTTGTGGCTGGAAAGAAAATACCTAAACAAGAGCAGGGAGTAAACACATATTCTGGACTCCCCCGCGTGCACAAAAACAGATGAAAAAGCCTTCTAACCCATTGCTACACACATCTATTATTACGCCTCCTTGCCCAATACTACAAGAAGATGAATATACTCCTTTGGAACATTGTAGTTACTCTCATGTAAGTTGCCTGAATGTCCCTGTATTTACGGAAAAACAAAAAATACTATAATTGCATTGCATTTAACAGAGATCAAAAACTTATTTTATGAAAGGCTAATGTGTTCTTTTAAATTTGTAGATGGCTGATGTACCAGACTACCTTATACCTAAAGTGAGTATGAGTTTTCCTAACTGGAAGGAAGCACATGATTATTACAACAGATACGCAAGACACGCAGGATTTGGTACAAAAATAGGACATCATAGTGGTTACAGCCGATATATGTACTGTAGTTGCCAAGGAAAGCACAAAGCAACTGTTTCTGAAGATGAGAGACAGCGTGACAAAACATCTAAGCGATTTGGATGCAATGCAAGTATGCGATTGGAAGATCATGTAGATAGCTCAAGCGTCATTTTTGATATCAACTACGAACACAATCATCATCTGATACAAAGCCCCAGCATGATGGTGTTCCTCCACTCGCACAAGTCCTTCGACCCATCACTACTAGAGTATGTTAAGTTTCTGCAGTTATAGAATGTCCCTCACCAAAGCATTATGTCTATCCTATATGGTTCGTTTGGAGGGGGGGGGGTACTTGACAGTACATGGCTACGACTTACTGAACATGTATAACCTACTAAACTGACTCCGCAAATAAATATGTGAATTTCTTGCATATTTCAACATTTGCAGCAAAAATATAACTACGCATTTAAAAAAGAAGTATAGCTACATGTTTTAGGGGAAGAATATATGTTAGCAGGGGAGTATAGTTGTCTAGTGGAAAATGAAGTATAGCCGTTTGATAAAAATGAAATATGACCGTTTGTTAGGGGAAATATGGCTATCTGTAATATGAAGTATAGCTGTGTGATAAAATGAAGTATGTTTCTATTACAGGAAGGATAGGAAACTTGTTAAATGAAGTATATAATATTGGTAAAAATGAAGTATAGCTGTTTGATAAAATGAAGTATGACTATTTGTTATGGGAAGTATGGGTATATGTAATAGGAAGTATAGTTTTGTGATAAAATGAAGTATAGGTCTGTTGCAGGAAGTATATGCGTCTTGTTTCATGAAGTATGTAGTATTGGTAAAATGAAGTATAGGTGTTTGTGATATGAAGTATAGCTGTGGGATAAAATGAAGTATATTATTGGAGTCTTGTTTCATGAAGTTTATACTATCGGTATAAAGGAAGTATAGCTGTTTGTTAAAATGAAGTATGACTATTTGTTAGAGGCAGTATGGATGTCTGTAATAAAAATTATAGCTGTGGGATAAAAATGAAGTAGGTTTCTGTTACAGGAAGTATAGATGTATATTAAATGAAGTATAGGAGTATTGTATCAGCGGGTGTATGTAAAAAAACCAGTAAGGACAATGTTTACAAGATGAAAAAGGGTGTTAATATAAAGTGAAGTATAGCTAATTGAGGGAAGTATGTATGTAGCAGCATAAAAAGTATCTAAAAACCTTACATAAAAGTATGAGTTAAAATTAACATGAAATGCAATGTTTGCAGAAAAGCAATGAACTCGAAAAAGGATAACTGCAATGACATATAGAAGCTTCTATCATTCTTTGGCGAGATGAAGATAGTGAACAAAGAGTTCTACTTTGACTTTGAGATTGATGATGGCGACCATATAAAGAACATTTTCTAGGAAAATGCTAGCTGTAGGGGAGCGTACCAGGATTTCAGAGACTGCATAACTTTTGACACGACATACAAAACAAATATGTACGATATGCCTCTTGGGACTTTTGTAGGTGTGAATAACCACCTACAATCAACAATTTTTTCTTGTGCTCTAGTGAGGGATGAAAGTGAATAATTATTTGCATGGCTGTTTAGAACATTCTTGAGATGCATG
Source organism: Avena insularis (assembly GCA_023614405.1). Taxonomy (NCBI): domain Eukaryota; kingdom Viridiplantae; phylum Streptophyta; class Magnoliopsida; order Poales; family Poaceae; genus Avena; species Avena insularis. The sequence goes on from CM042696.1 coordinate 407,921,899, forward strand.
GATCAAAAGCATCTGACTATAATTTTAACTGGTTAGTTGCACGAATGATAAATCATTGCTTCTTGTAGATATATATTTTTCTCTAACACTGACCAAAACTTTCCATTAAACATAGACCAATGCCCTTCCATGGCAGCCGCGATCTTCAGCGTGTTTATTTTTACACTTCACAAGTGGCGCAGATGGCACGTCACAAGGAAGTACCACATTCACATGTTGATGCTGTAGAAGAAGTTTCCAAACTTTAAGGAAGAGTTCACATGACTTCTGAACTGGCCACTTATGCATGTAGAATTTGAAGAAGCATGGGGAAAACTTGTTGCAAAGTACAACATGCACAACAACACCATGATTCAAACGATGTGAGAGGACATGAAGGAGTGGAGTTTAGTGTATTTCAAGAATGTCTTCTGCGCAAGAATAACATCGACACAAAGGAGTGAAAGTATGAATTATGTCATGAAGAGAGCACTTGTAAATGCACATAACAATCTTCACTGATTCGCAGAGCAAGTAAATAACTGCATATTTACTAGGGGCCAAACAGAAAAAGCACAAACATTGGCATCAATGGTAATAGTTTTTGCCCATGCATGTACTAATTAATATCTTAATGAAGTGTGCAAACTACAAAGGAAGCGTGAGCCTAACTGTGTTAAACCGACATTTTCAAGACTAATCCTGAAACAAGAACGTGGTATGGTTTTGAGCATCAATTCAGCGAGGAGTACACAAGAGCTGTTTTCAAAGAGATGAAAAGAAGTTTTAAGAAGAGTAACCTTTACAGGTTAAAGCCAAACCCAGATCCAAAACTTGATGAACATAACTATCTGGTGAAATATCATGGACCAACCGAAGCGCTTGCATGGTCTAGCCACAATTTCAAGGTGGTTGCTAACCCTGTTAAGGGAGAATACTCCTATGAGTGCATGCTTTAGGAGCATACAGGTGAAAACTTGTCTAAATAGAAAAGTATATTTGTTTATTAAACTGAAGTATAGTTGATTGTTAGAGGAAGTGTAGGAGTTTATTAAAATGAAGTATAGTTAATTGGTATATGAAGTATATGTGTTTGATTACAAAATGCTGGAACTAACAAACATTTAGTTTTAAAAAAATAGGTATGTTCTGCCTACATGTGATTACCATGCTAGAACACCTGAGGGTGCAAAGAGTTCCTAATAAGTACATACTAAAAAGGTACACAAAAAAAGGCTAAAACAAGGGAGACATTCTACATGAGAGACTAAACAGTGTCATGTGATGGGACATCATTCTTATACCAGCAGAATGAGGTGCTACAATTGCCAATGAAAGTAGCTAGGACAGCTACAAAGTGACGAGCAGCGATCACATGCAAAACAAGGATTGCTGAACTTGGTGGAGCAACTGGAAGCATTGGGTTGCTCAACAACTGATGATGATAACGAAGCAAACCCTTATCTAGATCTAAAACAGCTTGAACCAGACATGACATAGTTCTCCAATGAGAATTCAAAAATAGATCCGGATGAACAGAGCACTGAGGGTAAGACTGCAAAGAAGGTATACAAAGAACCTCCAAAGTCAAAAACTAAGGGCAGTGGCAAACAGGCCAAAAAGACAGCAGACTACAAATCAGCAAACTACAAATCAGTGGGGCCTGGTAAGAAGAGGAAGAACAAACAAGGGAAGAATGAGGCTACATTAGAATTTTATGGATATGAGAATCTTGTCAATGAAGACGAGGGTGTGCGAAAATGTGGCATCTGCGGCGAATACAAGAAGCACAATGCTCGTACTTGCCCACTACGTCCTGAACTGCTTGCTCTTGAGTTATGCTCCAGCTAAAAGAGTTGGAAAAATAAAAAGAAAAAGGATTTGTCAGGGGTGTAACATGATGGCACAACACAATGTTTTGACATGTCTAGTGCTAAAAAAATGCATGGACAATAGCGAGGACAATGAAAGCAGCTAAGACATACAAGACAAAAAAGAACACACAGAAAGGGAAATGCGAAAATAGTGATGAAGATGGTGATAAAGATGACGAAGACGATGAAGAAAAATATGAAGAATCTGATGAAAGCGAGGACAATGAAGGTATGGATGACACAAAAGATGACGAACAAGAAGAGGAGCATTCGCCACAAAAGAAGAGAAGAAGCTCAAGATTTAAAAGATATATGTAGTTGTTTAAAAAATGATGGATACGAGTAATTAAAGGGAGTATAGATGTTTGTTTCTGGGGGAGTATAAATGTTTCAGGAGAGTATACCTGTGTATTTAAATGAAGTATGCCCGTGTGTTTAAAATGAAGTATAAAGGATTGTTACAGAAAATATAGCTGTTTGAATAATGAAGTATATGAGAGTATATGTTTGTTTCTGGGGGAGTATAAAATGTTTCAAGAGATTATACCCGTGTGTTTAAAATGAAAGTATACATGCATGTTTTAAAAGTAGTATAAAGGTTTGTTACATAGAGTATACATGTCTGAATAATGAAGTATATGAAAGTATATGTTAGTTTCTGGGGAAGTATAAATGTTTCAGGAGAGTATACTCGTGTGTTTAAATGAAGCATAAAGGTTTTTTATAGTAAGTATAGCTGTATGAATAATAAAGTATATGAAAGTATATGTACAGTTCACATGAAGTATAGGTACAGTTTACCCGAACTATATGTGTTTACTGACAGCGAGTATAGGGGTAGTTGTGGCAAGGATTATAGGTGTTTGTAAATTGGAAAGTATGACATGAAGTGTAGTACTTTAATAAAAACATCAAAAAACGGCTTACCTCGAGCCTAAAGAGAGAAGTATGACGAGGCATAATGGAGTACACTGTAGGTATATGGAGAAGTGTAACTAAGTACAAACGAAGAATTAACCACAAAAAAATAAGTAGAAAAAACAACAGTAAGTATACGTCTTCCACAACTTTATGAATTATAGGTATTTATTTTACATGAAAAATATGTGCGTTCCTCGTGGCTAAGAGAGAAGTATGATATAGAATACATGAGAAGTATAATGGAAGTAAAGTGATAAGTATAACAATGTAAGTGATGACCTAATCACGAAAAATAAGTAGAAAAAATGACAGGAGGTATGTCACATCTCAAAATTTTCTAATTTTGCAATGTGAAATAGATAAATAAGTTTGGTTGATTGTTTGACTTTATTGAAAATTCTTAAGGAAAAGAAACCTTTTGAATTTGAAAACAACTCACTTTGTTATGACCTAAGTAGCCATATAGGCAAAAAGGCATGAATTGAGTTTTAATTTTAGTATTTGTGTAAATGTTTGCAAAAATGAAATCATAAAGCATTCATAAGCATTGTATTGCATCCATGCAAGGTTCCCAAAAATTGAATCCAAATCCTAGTATCTAAATTCGATAGTTGTTTTGCCCAATGTTCCTATAAGGAATATATAGATATTTACGAACCAACCATCTTCAAACTAGTGAAAATGTTATAAATATGATCCGATAATAATCTACTAAATTTTAGAAACAAGAATCATGTCATTTGGAGTTCGTATGCAAAGATATAAAGAAAATACCAAATTAGAAAAAGAAAGAAAAAAAGAGAAAAGAAAAACAAAATGGGCCGGCCCACTCATCCGACCGAACCAGCCAGCCACGCGCACGGGAGGAAGGGATCGATCCCACCGTTTGCTTTAAAAAGCGTGCGAAAATCTGTTTTCTAACCCATAGGTATTCAAACTCCTATAAATTTTTATCTGCAACTCTGAATTGATTTCCGTTTGTTTCTACTTGTTCCGTACTCCAAAATCTATCTTCCCACCATCCAAAAAGTCTATATAATCCCCCAGAGCCACAGCTATATCACTTTTTCTTCTCGAAATCCCGAATCTACACCCTACCGAATCGTATTTCGCTTCTAAACCTATCTAAACTTCGTCGGATGCCTTCAGCTCCAACACGAAAGTTGTAGATCTCGTCGAAATCTTCGGTCCCGACAAACCTCACCTCTTTTCATCCACCACAACCGGAGAATTCTGCAACACAATATTTCAGATCTGATGGCGTAATTCCAAGATTTTCTCGCGCTCGTTTCTTCAAATCCAAATTCCTTTGGTGAAAAGGTAGATCTAATCATTCTCCACAAGTTTCACGTTTAAAGTTTTTCGATTTGATCTATAGATTTATCTCTCTAACACAGATCTGTTTCTAATCTTTTCTGAGGCAAAATCGGGCTTAATTGGAGCCAACTTCTCTCCTAACCACCGGATCTCATCCCGATGATCGAGATTTAGTCGTCCCGTTCAGCTGCCTCATCACCACCACGTCGTCGCCAGGTCAGCGTCTAGTCCCAGTCAGCCTGCACGGTCAACCTGTCCAGTCAGCGGAATATTCCCTGGAATATTCCGTTCGGATTTAAAATTGTAGATTATAGATCTAATTTGTAAAATCCATAGAAAATTCATACTATGTCCAAAAATTTCGTATAATATATCAAATTGAAGATAATTTCATGTTGATTATTAATATCAGATTAGACCTAACTTTATCGCAACATTTAACTGATAATTAATTAAATAGTTTTAATGTCCTTTTGGAGTAATAAATTCATAGTAAATTATTCATAGCTCCGAAAAATATAAATAATATGTCCCTGGATTCACAATTCTGTATAGATTCTAGATATGGTATTAGATTATTTTTGGTCGTGGTAAACTTCTTAGATAATTTAAACTCTCTTAAGTAGTAATTAAATCATAGGAAAAGATCTACAACTCCGATTGGGGTGAATCCAATTGCTACTGGTTCATATTAATGTCCTCTATTCAGTACACTTTAGATCTAAATTTAATACAACAACTAGTACAGAAGTTCCAATATAACTATTAAAACTCCTCTATTAGCGATTAAGAATTAATAATAAATACCCTAATACATAAAATGATTCTCTACATGCATCATATGATCTAGTATTGTTTAGAGAACTAATTACAACCATTGTGATATATTAAATTATCATGCATGCATTCGTTCATCATTGTTTTATTATATTGTTGCATGTATGCAATGTTTTGAATGGTGTGTTTGTTGTGCTTGTTTCAAACGTTAGACTACGAGGAGTGAAACTACTATGATCGTAATTACTATATTGCGAGTATTGTGATTACAATTATCGATAAATGAGACCATTATATTTGTGAGGATTATCTAACCGATTACATCTACAACAAAGGCAAGTGGTGCTATCTTGGTCATAAATGTCCTAGTGTTTTCTTGTGCATTGTAGATGTTTTTGTAGAATTGCATATGTAGGAATTGATGTGTATATGCTATGCTATGTCCCATATTATTCCCTAGTATTCCTTATTTATGAGCCATCGTATTGGTAGATTGCTTAGCTATGCTATTTAAACAAGGAAGGAAATAACACCATGAAAAGTTATATGTTTTGGAAGGCTTATATTTTGCTAAATGACAAACCAACATAATCTTAATGAACCACCTAGGCGGAATGGCATTGATTGGGTCATCGAGTGTGGATTTATGGTGGGGAATGCCGCCTAGGGTACTGAGAAAGGATTGGTTTTTTGTTTGGTAGCTTACGTGTGCAACCATGTGCCAGTAAGAAATGGGTGGCTGGCTGGACTTAGTAGGTTGTGGCGACTCGAACCCTACGTAGCCAGAGATGTAGATAGTGTAGGTTGGTACGGTGCATGGATGGATTTGGGAAGCTCTTCCCGAATTGTCTCGTCTTGGACTTCTCCCTATCATATCACAATATAAGTGTGGTGGTCTGAGCTAGGTTGGCCAAGTCACATGGCTAAAGTGTACAAACCCCTGTAGAGTGTCTAAACTAAGTACTTAGCTGTGTCCCCAGTTATGGACAATTTGAGCGACCTGATTTTGAGGCTATGACATATTTCTCACTCATCCTTATTTCTCAAGTACTTAAAACTTGTTGGGAGAACTTAATTGGGTAGGAGCACCTGGGAGTGAACCAGATTGTCCTATTTATCGTATTGGAAAACTACTTTGTTACAAATGATAGGATAAAACTATTTCTTTACACAAATGAGCCTGAACTCCACCTAGCCAAATAAGCATGTAGTTGCTAGATCTGTTGTTAACCACTTTAGCCTACTTGCCATACATTCAATGTATTGACAATTCGTGGCTGCAACGTTTCATGTTGCAGGTTATATCGTTTTTGAGTGATCGTTCATAGGTCGCGGGACTACACTCAACAATTGTTCGCCTCTGGCACATTTGAAGGATGGAGATCTGCCTTGTAATGCTTTCCGCTGTAATATAATGTAAATTCTGGATCATATTCGGTATATTTATGATGCACAGTTATATTTGGTATCATTTTGTATTGTGTGTGATAGTGAAGCGATCCAGGGATTAGCACTATACACAAGAACTCAGCCTTATCAGGCAAGGGTGTTACAAGATGGTATTAGAGCTGTGTGTTGGCTGTAGGATTATGACATAGAAATGGAATAGGAAAGCCATATGAATTATAGAATTTATTCTATCTTGTTCTCTTCATACGCTTCTTTCTAGTATCCTCTTACCACTTCAATTCTCATACTTCTACTATTAGAAGTAGTCTAACACAAATATCCCTATCCCTAAATGGTACTTGGCCAAGTAAAAGAACTAATAAGATGACACAATGAATGTCTCACCAAGTTTGAGTAGATATAGACCACCATGTTCATCTCTTTAGGAGATCATCGCTATCGTGTTAGCATATTGATCTTACCAACTTATGTGGTAAAGGAAATACTAGTTGCTTGCTTGCTTGATTGAATTGTTTGTGTTCTTGTTGCTTTGAATGTTGTGTGATTATGTTAGCATAGGGATAACGTTTTCCCTAGACCTCTAACTTGTCTATGATAGATGCCCCAAGACTCTAAAAGATTTTTAGGATAATCCATTAGAAATCACAACTTACTTTCGCTTAGCTAGAAACATTTGCTGTGGAGATTTGTTAGTTGTCATTCCTTCCTTGTTTTCTTGATAGCTAGGAATTGAACTTATTTCTAGTTTGTATGGGTATCTTTAGCTTCTTTCCTCTAGACTCTATTATTTTCTATTATTTTCTATTATTTTCTATCTTAAACCCTTAGAGTTAGAATGATGTGTTCAATACATGGAGAAGGATTTAGTGGAAATGTTCGATGATGATGCCCCAATGAAGGTGAATAGCTCATCTAATGCAACAAAACGGATGTGGAAGTAAGAAGTGTTGTAAAGGATGTTATGTAGTTGATTACGCAACCTAAATGTTTTGGAGCATCGATAGCCTAGTTTTATAGTAGCTTTGTTGATTGAATACATGGGAGTCTACATCGAGCATTTTTTCATGCCCATGTAAACCATCTACAAGGAAAGTGAGGATGCCCGAGTGGTAGAAAAACGTGATTCACCTATCCTCATGCAGGGTAATGATTTGGGTGCAGGATGGATTGATCACCATTCCTACTACTCTTATTATTTGCTCTTGTACTATTGGCTTTGCGAATCTTGAGTACCTTTCCAACCTTAGAAAAGAGACGGCGTTAAGCCTGGACCTTAGGATGGTATGACTTTGAACCTTTACAAAAGCATTTAGTGCTAAGCATAGGAATGTACGGTAAGGATGAATCTCAACCATGTATAATGGGTATCGTGAAGCAAACGTTTCCTATTTGCCTACCATGAGAGTTTCACTAGTTTAAATAGTGTTAGCCTAGAATCTATAAATCAAGGAGTTTAGAAAATGTAGGGACATTGTACCAATAAATCTCCAAGGGAGAATCAATAGGAGCCATGTGAATTCCCAATAAACAAGCTAGTCAATTTCCTTTTAAGGGTGGTAGCGCCTAGAGGATCCTTAACCCATATCTCCTTCTAGCCTTCCCGAATCTCGGGACGAGATTCCTTTTAAGGGTGGTAGTCTGTCACATGCCAAAATTTTCTAATTTTTGAATGTGAAATAGATAAATAAGTTTGGTTGATTGTTTGACTTTGTTGAAAATTCTCAAGGAAAAGAAACCTTTTGAATTTGAAAACAACTCACTTTGTTATGACGTAAGTAGCCATATAGGAAAAAAAGGCGTGAATTGAGTTTTAATTTTAGTATTTGTGTGAATGTTTGCAAAAATGAAAATCATGAAGCTTTTATAAGCATTGCATTGCATCCATACAAGGTTCCCAAAAATTGAATCCAAATCCTAGTATCTAAATCTGATAGTTGTTTTGCCCAATGTTCCTATAAGGAATATATAGATATTTATGAAGCAACCATCTTCAAACTAGTTAAAATGTTACAAATATAATCCGATAATGATCTACTGAATTTTAGAAAAATTTAGAAACAAGAATCATGTCATTTGAAGTTCGTATGCAAAAGATATAAAGAAAATACCAAATTAGAAAAAAGAAAAAAAAAGAAAAAAAGAGAAAAGAAAAACGAAATGGGCCGGCCCACTCAACCGACCGAACCAGCCAGCCACGCGCACGGGAGGAAGGGATCGATCCCACCGATTGCTTTAAAAAGCGTGCGAAAATCTGTTTTCTAACCTATAGGTATTCAAACACCTATAACTTTTTATCTTCAACTCCGAATTGATGTCCGTTTGTTTCTACTTGTTCCCTAATCCAAAATCTATCTTCCCACCGTCCAAAAAGTTTATATAATCTCCCAGAGCCACAACTATATCACTTTTCCTTCTCGAAATCCCGAATCTACACCCTACCGAATCATATTTTGCTTCTAAACCCATCTAGACTTCGTCGGATGCCTTCGGCTCCAACACGAAAGTTGTAGATCTCGTCGAAATCTTTGATCCCGACAAACCTCACCTCTTTTCATCCACCACAGCCGGAGAATTCCGCAACGCAATATTTCAGATCTGATGACGTAATTCCAAGATTTCCTCGCACTCGTTTCTTCAAATCCAAATTCATTTGGTGAAAAGGTAGATCTAATCATTCTCCACAAGTTTCACGTTCAAAGTTTTTCGATTTGATCTATGGATTTGTCTCTCTAACATAGATCTTTTTCTAATCTTTTCTGAGGCAAAATCGGGCTTAATTGGAGCCAACTTCTCTCCTAACCACCGGAGCTCATCCCGATGGTCGAGATTTAATCATCCCATTCAGCTGCCTCGTCACCGCCACATCGTCCCCAGGTCAATGTCTAGTCCCAGTCAGCCTGCACGGTCAACCTGTCCAGTCAGCGGAATATTCCCTGGAATATTCCGTTTGAATTTAAAATTACAGATTATAAATTTAACTTATAAAATCCATAGAAAATTCATACTGTGTCGAAAAATTTCGTATAATATATCAAACTAAAGATAATTTCATGTAGATTATTAATATCAGATTATATCTAACTATAGCGCAACAGTTAAAGGATAATTATTTAAATAGTTTAATGTCCTTTTGGAGTAATAAATTCATAGCAAATTATTCATAGCTCCGAAAAATATAAATAATATGTCCCTAGATTCACAATTCTGTATAGATTCTAGATCTGGTCTTAGATTTATTTTTGGTCGTGGTAAACTTCTTAGATAATTTAAAATCTATTAAGTAGTAATTAAATCATAGGAAAATATCTACAACTCCGATTGGGGTGAATCCAATTGCTACTGGTTCATATTAATGTCCTATATTCAGTATACTTCAGATCTAAATTTAATACGGTAACTAGTACAGAAGTTCCAACATAACTATTAAAACTCCTCTATTAGCGATTAAGAATTAATAATAAATACCCTAATACATAAAATGATTCTCTACATGCATCATGTGATCTAGTATTGTTTAGAAAACTAATTACAACCATTGTGACATATTAAATTGTCATGCATGCATTCATTCATCATTGCTTTATTATATTGTTGCATTGTTGCATGTATGCAATATTTTGAATGGTGTGTTTGTTGTGCTTATTTGAAACGTTAGATTGCGAGGAGTACAACTACTATGATTGCAATTGCTATATTGCGAGTATTGTGATTACAATTATCGATGAATGAGACCATTATATTTGTGAGGATTATCTAATCGACTACATCTACAACAAAGGTAAGTGGTGCTATCTTGGTCATAAATGTCCTACTGTTTTCTTATGCATTGTAGATGTTTTTGTAGAATTGCATATGTAGGAATTGATGTGTATATGCTATGATATGTCCCATATTATTTCCTAGTATTCCTTGTTTATGAGCCATCGTATTGGTAGATTGCTTAGCTATGGTATTTAAACAAGGAAGGGAGTAACACCATGAAAAGTTATATGTTTTGGAAGGCTTATATTTTGCTAAATGACAAACCAACATAATCTTAATGAACCACCTAGGTGGAATGGCATTGATTGGGTCATCGAGTGTGGATTTATGGTGGGGAATGCCTGTAACATCCCAAAACTTCAATCCAAGCTTATCAAGATCAAATCATCCAAAAATAGGGTTAACAAAAACTTTTCCAAATTTAAAATGAAAGCATTCATATGTGTGTGCATGTAAAATAGGAGTGGTTTTGAATTGCCATGATTGTGTGATCCAATGCTTGTAAAATGTTTCTTAGGTGATTTAAAGCTCATCTACATCATTCCCAAACTTTTCCTAAAGAAAATCAAATAAAAAAGAATTAAAAAGAAGGAATGGTCATTTTGGCAAATTTAACTCTCATGCCTACTTTGGCTATTCCTAGTACTCAATTCTTAACAGAAACAATTCTTGATCTTTGCACCCCTTGCTAGTACACATAATGAGGTACCAAGGCCCACCTTTTGATCTGCTAAAAACATTCTGTTAACTATTTCAAATGACACTTTAAAATTGAATCTAATGCATATGCATAGATCACCCCTATTTCAAAAACCATCTATTTGAGCTCCATTTTCAAAACCCTTGCAACCAGAGACTACCTATCACTAGTGGAGATCACTCAAAATTTTTGAAACCAAAATTCAAAACTTTTTCTCTTGCGGCCATTTCATCAAACACATGGCAGGCAGAATCAAACACAAATAGCTAGCTCACTTTTTCTATAGAGTTTAGCCACCCATTTAACCATAAAACACTCCCTCTGTCTCCACTTGATCAAACCATGCCATTACCACCCCATCCCCTACACCCTAGTGGCTAGGCCAGGCCAAGCCATGCCGAGCACCAACTCGCCGGCCAACCTTTCCCTCACCCCAGCAGACCACCTCCCCCCTCTCTCCATGTCTAGGAGGTAGCTAGCACCTCACCGCCCCTCTCAGTCCCCTGCCCGAGCCAAGTGCTGCCGTGGACCATCGAGGAGAGCCCGCGCCCAGTGCCACCGCACCATGCCGGTGCCGTCTCCAGAGCGCACCTTGTCCCCGCGTGCACAAGTCATCGCTCGACTGCAGCCCGCGCCCGCCGCTCCGCCTTGACCTGGAACACACCCCAGACATCCCCGTTCGCCGCCCAAAGCCTCACAGCCACCGCTCACCGTGGACACCGCCGCTTCGGCCGCGCAGAGCGCCACCTCACCCAGACCGCGTGCCACCGCCCCTACGGCCGCATTTAAGTCCTAGAGCACCGCCAGGGAACCGCCCATCGATCGCCATCCCCCGCCATGCTGCTAGCTCGCCGTAGCCATGTCGCCACAGTCGACCGCCCATCCCGCTCAGCCTCACCGTCGGGCCTATAAAAGGAGCCCTCCCCAGCCATTTTTCTCCACACCATTCCATTCCCCTCACCTCTCTGAACCTCACCCATCGTTAGCCGGAGCAACTGGAGCAGCAGCTCGCCGGAATTAAAGCCGGAGCCGCCGCCTCTAGAGGAGAAGGGTGCCGTTGATTTCGACCGCCCCAAGCTCCACCACGACCACGCCTCGCCTCGCCGTCGTCTTCCACGTTGTTTGCCCACCTCGCCGACCCTGCTGGAGCCCTGGTACGCCCCCAGTTGACCCCCACCGAGCCGCTAGGGTTCGAGCTCGCCGACGACCTGTTCGTCGTCGACGACGACCCTCAGCCATTGATCTCGCTTCTAATCGCACAACCCACAGCGAGCGTACCGTTTCACGTGTTAAGTGTCGCTGACACATGGGACCCCCTGTTAGCTGAGCCCCGCGCCGCGGAGAGCCACTGGGCCGACCCATTTCTTTTCCCGCGCTAGCCCATAGATTTAAATCTGGTTTTTTCCTTTTTAGTTAAATCTAGTTTCTGTCCACTATTTCAAAAATCATGTTAGAGAGTTTTAGAAATCCAAATTGCATGAAACCAATTTTGTCTAAAAGGTATTAAAATGATCTATCCAATCCCGTTGGATTTAATTCAATTAGAGTTATAGATCTCTCCTAGTAAAAATAACAAAACAGAAGCTTTTGCAAGTTGCAACATTTTTATAAAATCAACCAAGTTAGCTTTTGAGTTGATTCCAACTCTCAAAAATCACATTTCATCATATCTATCTAAATATGTAATAATATTAAGGTTTACATGCAGTGACTTTGGACTAGTACCAAAATAATGCTATATAGGCATTTCTAGTCACTTTAAATCATTAAATAATAAACTTAAACTAAAAGTAATATTGATCCAACCTTTAAATCTCATTCCCACATGTTAGAATATGTGGGGAGGACATGTGTCCACATGATCCCATATTTTGGTGGTGAATATTAAAATTTTATTTAATATTTCAATGAGTAGAAATTACTTTTCTAAAATAAAAAGGATGAAACTATTGAATTAAAACTTGTGATGTTCGTGATGATAATAGATCATCAAATGTGTGTTTTAGAATGCTACTTAGCCTAGTTAAGTACTGTTTGGTGATTGTGCACTCCCTATGCATTTATAGACGCTAGTACCGACCAAGCTTTCGAGGAGGAGGAGTTCTACCAAGAAGAAGAAGAAGAAGAAAACTTCAACCACTGCACCAACCAAGGCAAGCTATTGTTAGCAGGCTAGAATTAAACTAGATGGTTTAGCAAAGATGCCTTAAGCATGCTTTGATCACACCCCTTTGACTATTAGTACCCCAAGTCTTATTGACAAGTTTTACCTCCCTTAGTTTACACAAAGTCCTTTACTTATTTTGAAGGTAGCATAAAAAGTATAAACCTTGACCTACTTAGAGACCTTTAGATGTCACTCTATGGCATGAGATTGAACCCATCACTTCCACCTTAGTGAACACTCTTAACTTAGTATCTTAGTATAGATCAAAAACTTGAGTCACTCTAGATGGGAATACTTGGTGAAAATAAATTGTGAAAACCTTGGAATGATGAGTCATTCTATTGAGATGTTTTGACATGTGTTGAGAGACACAACTGGTTTATGATGATGAAAATGATGAGGCATGAGCCTTAACCCTTTTATAAAACTGATGGTTGGATTCGGATGCGATACCATTCCAAATTTACTGCATAAACCACATTACCTGAATTGGGTAAGGCTTAGCTGGAAATTTATATGCATTAGTATTAGTTCCCTCACGGGAGAGGTTTGAGCTGAGGCTACCTCTCAATGTTGTCCACCTATGCAGTGCCCAAGATGATTGATGGTCATGGTTGGGAGGCCATGCTCATAGGAGAGGTGCTTGTACTAGGGTGTGTAAAGGGAAGGTTATGTTTGATTATCTGCATACTAAGTATGATGATTCAGGGTTATCCCTGACAGATGTATCGAATCTTGTGGTGAAAGTGTACCACCTCTGCAGAGTGTCAAACTATTCGAATGGCCATACTGTTTCGTTGTCAGATGTTTTCTAAATAACTTGAAATGAATGATGAACTTTGACTTGACCACAACAGGGTTGTGTTGATGATAATAGATTCTCAACTTAAGTGATTCTAGAACTTTACTTTATCTTTCTTTGCTTCTGAACTCAGCTTAGGTTTCAAACTTAACTTGATAGTTAACTTAGATTCAGCACTTTAACTTAGATTTATACTCCTTGCTAGTAGTAGTTTGCGAGTACTTAAAGAGTACTCATGGCTTTTGTCCCTGGCTATTATCATGGCCAGACTATGAAGGAGATTATCAAGATGATGGTCAGTAGGACAGCTATGATAACTAGGACTATCTGCCTTCGTCAGCATTGCCTGTGCCCCTGAAGATGGAGCCCACCGCTACGCTATCGTTTATTTCCGCTACTTGTTGTATTAAGACTGGATCATGAGATCCTTATTTGTGTAAGACCTTATATATGGTTTGTAATGGATGATGTATTGTGATATCCAATCCGTTATGTCTCGCAAAAATGGTAATCCTGGGATTACGAGGTATGGCATAACGGGCATCTGGGATTAAAAATCTGGGTATTGACAAGTTGGTATCAAAGCCATCCTGACCATAGGAGACCCTAGTTAGAATGGACGTCCAAACCAAAAACTTAGCTTCAAAACCAAAGTGAGTATTTATGAAAAACTATTTCCTCTCTTACCCTTGTGAACTCATTCTTTCTAAAAAATTCATGTTCCTCAAAATTCTTACATTACTACTTAAAATTTTACACACTTGATCACTTCAGTAACTTCCTCATCCTTAATCCCTGTAGATGGAGACTCAGTTTAGCAAGTTTTACCAGTTGGGAAACGGAGGTCAGCTGATCTTCGAGAGGGATCTAGATTCACTGTCGGAGTTACTGGGACGCCCACATCCGGAGTTTCTTGGAGCTCAACTTCCAGGACCCCCAGGAGGAGACCTACAGTGGCTAGTCACCGCGGATCTTCGGGGAAGCATCGAAGCACCAACTTCCGTGAGAATTCAGTTCTCCGTGAGAGAGAACAACTGGCTATATGGATTAGCCAGGGCAATGCATGAAGCTCTCACACGTCTATGTGCCCTCAGCGTCAACAAGATCCAAGGAACCCGTTTTGCCCACTATGCAAGACGTGACTTCATGGGAATGCCGATGGAGATGCCAAGTCACCCAGAGTTGAGGCGTCAAGTGGAGAACCTTGACTTCTTGCTTCATGACCGACAGCAAGAACTGGACAATGCCAGAGAGTTAGCCAACCAGAACCGTGGCATTGCTGACCAGAAGGCCCAGACTTTCACACTGATTGTCCAAGATCGTCAGTCTCTTCATCGCCAGCGTGCAAAGAAGGATCGCACCATCGCCCGTCTTCGCAAGAAGGTGGCCGACCTCGAGAAGACCGTCAAGGAGCAGGAAGCTCAGCTTGCCGCCAAGGAAGAAGAAGATGAGGGTGAAGACATCCAGGGAGATATGGATTCTTACCTCAGCAACGATGATGACTTTCTGGAAGAGGATGCTGTGGACTTCTACACTGATGATGAAGACTCCGACTTCATCGACGATGAGTAGAGGCACTAGAGCACTGTCGTAGCATGAGATGTATCATCTCATTGTATCGTAGCTTGCAGAATGGTTCTTCAAACCATCTGTTTTCCCCTTTGCTTGTTGTGGTGTGTGTTGTATCGGGTGCTTGCTTGTATGAATGAAAAAGAAGTTAGTTGAAAAACCTGAGTCTAACTCAATGTTTTAGCTTTGAAAACCCAAAACCATGAACCTTAGAATTTCCGTCTTACCCCTATATCTATCTCAATCTTCAGATGACTCGTGGAAACCAAGGAGGGAGCAGCTCGTCGCAGGACCCAATGCTACAGATCTTGCAGAATCTTATCGCGGACCGTGAAGCAAGCAGGGCCGAGCGTCAAGCCAACTTAGCAACATTGCAGCAGATCGCCCAAATGGCTCTCAACAACCAAGGACATGGAAATCAGGATCACCAAGGATCCAAACTCAAAAACTTTCAGAACACCAATCCCCCAATCTTTAACCAATCTGAAAACCCATTAGATGCTGATGACTGGTTACAGACCATGGAAAACAACTTAGAGGTTGCAGGAGTTGATGAAAATGAGAAAGTTCTCTTCACCACCCACTATCTGGCGGGAGATGCAAGAGCTTGGTGGAATAACATCCGCAATATGAACCATGGCCAGGTGATGACCTGGGAAGCATTCAAGGTCAAGTTCAGCTGCACCCACGTGCCGCAGGGTCTTGTCAATAGGATGAGAGATGAATTCCGTGAATTGAAGCAAGGAATAATGACTGTGGTGGAATACCGTGACAGATTCTTGTCACTTGCCAGATATGCACCGGATGAGATCAACACGGAGGCCAAGAAGAAGGAGAGATTCTTAAACGGACTGCATGTTGAGATGCAGATTGTCCTCGTCAACATCTGTTTTGATGATCTCGAAGAGCTAGTCGACTCTGCCATTCAGATGGAAGGGAAGATTAACCAGGCAAACGACAACCGCAAGCACCGTATGATGCAGCAGTCTGGATCCAGTAGTCACCAGAAGTACCATCCTAACCCCTCACCAGGATATGCACCAAGGAACAACCGACCCCCAAATTCTCGCCCAAGCTACCCCAACCGTAGCGGAGGCAATGTGAAGTCCGGAGGAAACAATCACAACTCCGGCAATGCCAACAATTTCAACCGTGCTCCCAAGAGCAACAACAACAACAACATCGCACGTAACTGGCAGCAATGCTGTACCTATCTATCGCATCAAGGACAAGTCCCGATCACTTGTTTGAGTGTGGAGTGAAGGGTCACTACTCCAATGAGTGTCCCAAGAAGACTGCCGCCAATGCCCCTGTGAATGCCCCAACTCAGCAGCAGCGTCGTGTTCAACCAGGAAGGAGATTTGCCCCAGGGAACCCGCACAACCGCAACGGTCGTCTCTTCCACATGAACGCAGAAGAAGCCCAGGAAGTGCCAGATGTAGTGCTGGGTATGTTTTCTGTCAACTCAGTTTTAGCAAGAGTATTTTTGATTACGAGCATCGCATTCATTTGTCACCAAGAATTTGTATGCACTAGTAAGATTCACCCAACCAACCTGAAGCATGTCATGATAGTTCAAATCCCGGTTCAACAACAAAAGCTAGAAAAATTTGCAAAGTCTGCCTATCGAATACATGGGATAGATTTTTATGCCAACCTAATTGTACTTGGAACCAAAGGATTGGAAGTAGTACTAGGTATGGACTGGATGTCAAGGCATAAAGGACTGATAGACTGTGCTAAGAAAGCCATCACCATGACCAGTAGTTCTGGAGTAACAGTAGAGCATATCTCTGAAACCTTACCCCGTCAATTCAAGTGCAACAAGAGTGTAGCCCTGCCCACCATAGACCAAGTCAGAGTAGTCTGTGAATACCCCGACGTATTCCCAGATGAATTGCCAGGTATGCCCCCGGATAGGGATATTGAGTTCATTATCGAACTAATCCCTAGAATCGGACCTATAGCCTAGAGACTCTATACCATGAACCCCTCAGAATTAGTGGAACTAAAGAAGCAGTTGGATGCCATGTTAGCAACAGGCTTGATTCAGCCAAGCGCATCACCATGGAGATCACCAGTGTTATTCGTCGACAGGAAAGATGGAGGCAATCGTCTTTGTACAGATTACAGAAAGTTGAATGACGTCACCATCAAGAACAAGTACCCCTTGCCAAAGATAGAGGATCTATTTGATCAGTTGACCGGAGCTCAGGTATTCTCAAAGATTGATCTTAGGACTGGTTATCACCAACTTAAGATTCGTGCAACGGATATTCAAGACCGCTTTACTACTCGCTATGGTTTATACGAGTATACGGTTATGTCTTTTGGATTAACCAATGCCCCTGCTTATTTCATGAATCTCATGAATAAGATCTTTATGAATTTCCTCGATAAGTTTGTAGTTGTGTTTATCGACAACATCCTTATCTACTCCAAGTCAGAAGAAGAGCATGAGCAACATCTGAGAATCATCCTAGAAACCCTGAGAGAGCATCAGTTATATGCCAAGTTCAGCAAGTGTGAGTTTTGGCTGAAAGAAGTAGGATTCCTAGGACATATTGTTTCTGCCAGAGGAGTCTCTGTTGATCCCACCAAAATCAAAGATGTCAAAGAATGGGAAGCCCCAACCAATCAAACCCAAGTTCGTTCATTTCTCAGATTAGCGGGATATTACCGCAAGTTCATAGAAGGATTCTCGAGCATAGCCCGACCAATGACCTAATTGTTGAAGAAGGACAAGAAGTTTGAATGGATGCACAAGTGAAGCCGTTTCTGTGAGCTGAACAAGAGATTGATATCCGCCCCGATTTTGATCATGCCAGACATCAAGGAGCCGTTTGATGTGTATTGTGATGCATCCAAGATTGGCCTAGGATGTGTATTGATGCAAGAAGGCAAAGTCATCGCGTATCTGTCTCGACAATTGAAGCAACTGAGAAGAACTATCCGACCCATGATCTTGAGCTAGCAGTCGTGGTTCTAGCGTTGAAGACATGGTGTCATTATTTGATGGGTAATCGCTGTGAGATTTACTCAGATCATAAGAGCTTGAGGTATATCTTCACTCAGAAGGAGCTGGATATGAGGCAAAGAAGATGGATAGAATTAATCAATGATTATGACCTTGACATTCACTATCACCCCGGCAAAGCCAATGTGGTAGCGGATGCTCTTAGCAGATTGCCGTGTAGGCTTAACACCATGATCAAAGAGAAGCAACCAAGTTTGTACGAGGGGTTGGAGCAGTTCAGGACTGAGTTAGTTAGCAAAGGATTCCTAGCTAGCATTGAACTTCAACCCACTTTGATTAGCCAAATCAAGGAAGCCCAGAAGGGAAATGAAAGTATCGACAGAATCAAACGTCATATTGGTACAGGAAAGGTACCTGGATTCACTGAAGACGAAGAAGGTGTACTGTGGTACAAAGGACGTATCTGTGTGCCAGCAGATTCGGAGCTGAAGGAGGTTATCATGAAGGAAGCTTATGATACTCTTTATTTTATCGACCCCGGAGGAACAAAGATGTATCAGGATTTGAAAGAGCAATTTTGGTGGCACAAGATGAAGAGAGAGATCAGGAGCTACATCGCCAAATGTGACATCTGTCTAAGAGTCAAAGTAGAGCATTAGAGACCTGCAGGATTGTTGCAACCATTGCAGATTCCGGAATGGAAATGGGAT
This sequence comes from Avena insularis, assembly GCA_023614405.1. Taxonomy (NCBI): domain Eukaryota; kingdom Viridiplantae; phylum Streptophyta; class Magnoliopsida; order Poales; family Poaceae; genus Avena; species Avena insularis. The sequence goes on from CM042696.1 coordinate 407,940,864, forward strand.
TCCGTCGGAATGGACTTTATCACCGGTTTACACACTTCTAGTAGGGGAAATGACTCAATCTGGGTCATCGTTGGTAGACTGTCCAAGGTAGCCCACTTTATACCTGTCAAGACTACCTACAAGAGTGCAAAGCTAGCAGAGCTGTACATTGCTAGGATTGTTAGTCTGCATGGAACCCCCAGGACCATCGTATCAGATCGAGGAACCCAGTTTACCTCAAGATTTTGGCAGAAAGTCCAGGAAGGTTTAGGAACCAAGTTGAACTTCAGTACCGCTTATCACCCACAAAAAGATGGACAAACTGAGAGAGTCAACCAGATCCTAGAGGATATGCTTAGAGCTTGTGTGTTGGAATACAGATCAAAATGGGAAGACTGCCTACCTTTCGCAAAATTCTCATATAACAACAGTTATCAGGCTAGTTTGCAGATGGCACCATTCGAATTCCTATATGGAAGAAAGTGTCGTACCCCTTTGAATTGGTCGCAAGTAGGAGAGAGTCAGATCTTTGGACTCGACATTCTCCGAGAAGCAGAAGAGAAAGTTCACAAAGTACGTGAGCACCTCAAGACCGCCCAATCCGCATGTAAGAGCTATGCTGACAAGAGAAGGAGAGACCTGACTTTCAATGTCGGAGATTTCGTATATATCAAGGTTTCACCATTGAAGGGAACTCAACGCTTTAGTCTGAAGGGAAAGTTAGCTCCCAGATATATCGGACCTTTTCAAGATTCTGAACCGCCGAGGAGAAGTATCGTACCAACTGGAACTGCCTGAAGAGATGTCAGCCATCCACAATGTGTTCCATATCTCGTTACTTCGCAAATGCTTGGAAGTGCCCGAGAAGACTGAAGTTTTCAAGAACATCGATCACATAGCTGTGGAAATCAACAATGACCTGACCTATCAGGAAGTACCCATCCGTATCTTAGAAGAAGCCTACAGAACCACCAGGACCAGGAGTATCAAGTTTCTCAAGATTCAGTGGATCAACCATACAGAGGAGGAAGCTACTTGGGAGCGTGAAGATTACATTAGAACAGAGTTCCCAGATCTTTTTATTTCCTAGTTTTCTTTGTAAATCTCGGGACGAGATTTTGTTTAAGGGGGGAAGGTTGTAACATCCCAAAACTTCAATCCAATCTTATCAAGATCAAATCATCCAAAAATAGGGTTAACAAACACTTTTCCAAATTTAAAATGAAAGCATTCATATGTGTGTGCATGTAAAATAGGAGTTGTTTTGAATTGCCATGATTGTGTGATCCAATGCTTGTAAAATGTTTCTTAGGTGATTTAAACCTCATCTACATCATTCCCAAACTTTTCCTAAATAAAATCAAGTAAAAAAGAATTAAAAAGAAGGAATGGTCATTTTGGCAAATTTAACTCTCATGCCTACTTTGGCTATTCCTAGTACTCAATTCTTAACAAAAACAATTCTTGATCTTTGCACCCCTTGCTAGTACACATAATGAGGTACCAAGGCCCACCTTTTGATCTGCTAAAAACATTCTGTTAACTATTTTAAATGACAGTTTAAATTGAATCTAATGCATATGCATAGATCACCCCTATTTCAAAAACCATCTATTTGAGCTCCATTTTCAAAACCCTTGCAACCAGAGACTACCTATCACTAGTGGAGATCACTCAAAATTTTTGAAACCAAAATTCAAAACTTTTTCTCTTGCGGCCATTTCATCAAACACATGGCAGGCAGAATCAAACACAAATAGCTAGCTCACTGTTTCTACAGAGTTTAGCCACCCATTTAAACACAAAACACTCCCTCTGTCTCCACTTGATCAAACCATGCCATTAACATCCCATCCCCTACATCGTAGTGGCCAGGCCAAGCCATGCCGAGCACCAACTCGCCGGCCAACCTTGCCCTCACCCCAGCAGACCACCTCCCCCTCTCTCTCCATGTCTAGGAGGTAGCCAGCACCTCACCACCCCTCTCAGTCCCCTGCCCGAGCCAAGTGCTTCCGTGGACCACCGAGGACAGCCCGCGCCCAGTGCCACCGCACCATGCCGGTGCCGCCTCCAGAGCGTGCCTTGTCCCCGCGTGCACAAGTCACCGCTCGACTGCAGCCCACGCCCGCCGCTCTGCCTCGACCTGGAGCACACCCCAAACATCCCCATTCGCCGCCCAAAGCCTCACAGCCACCGCTCGCCGTGGACACCGCCGCTTCGGCCGCGTAGAGCGCCACCTCACCCAGACCGCGTGCCACCGCCCCTACGACCGCATTTAAGTCCTAGAGCACCGCCAGGGAACCGCCCATTGATCGCCATCCCCCGCCATGCCGCTAGCTCGCCGTAGCCATGTCGCCACCGTCGACCGCCCATCCCGCTCGGTCTCACCGTCGGGCCTATAAAAGGAGCCCTCCCCAGCTATTCTTCTCCACACCATTCCACTCCCCTCACCTCTCTGAACCTCACCCACCGTTAGCCGGAGCAACTGGAGCAGTAGCTCGCTGGAATTGGAGCCGGAGCCGCCGCCTCTGGAGGAGAAGGGTGCCGTTGATTTCGACCGCCCCAAGCTCCGCCGTGACCACCCCTCGCCTTGCCGTCGTCTTCCACATCGTTTGCCCGCCTCGCCGACCCCTCTGGAGCCCTGGTACGCTCCTAGTATACCCCCACCGAGCCGCTAGGGTTCGAGCTCGCCGGCGACCTGTCCGTCGTCGACGACGACCCTCAGCCGTTGATCTCGCTTCTAATCGCACGACCCACAGCGCGCGTACCGTTTCGCGTATTAAGTGTCGCTGACACATGAGACCCCCTGTCAGCTGAGCCCCGCGTCGCGGAGCGCCACTGGGCCGGCCTATTTCTTTTCCCGCGCTAGCCCATAGATTTAAATCTGGTTTTTCCTTTTTAGTTAAATCTAGTTTCTGTCCACTATTTCAAAAATCATTTTAGAGAGTTTTAGAAATCCAAATTGCATGAAACAAATTTTCGCTGAAAGGTATTAAAATGATCTATGCAAGAACGTTGGATTTAATTCAATTAGAGTTATAGATCTCTCCTAGTAAAAATAACAAAACAGAAGCTTTTGCAACTTGCAACATTTTTATAAAATCAACCAAGTTAGCTTTTGAGTTGATTCCAACTCTCAAAAATCACATTTCATCATATCTATATAAATATGTAATAATATTAAGGTTTACATGCAGTGACTTTGGACTAGTACCAAAATAATGCTATATAGGCATTTCTAGTCACTTTAAATCATTAAATAATAAACTTAAACTAAAAGTAATATTAATCCAACCTTTAAATCTCATTCGCACATGTTAGAATATGTGGTGAGGACATGTGTCCACATGATCCCATATTTTGGTGGTGAATATAAAATTTTAGTTAATATTTCAATGAGTAGAAATTACTTTTCTAAAATAAAAAGGATGAAACTATTGAATTAAAACTTGTGATGTTTGTGATGATAATAGATCATCAAGTGTGTGTTTTAGAATGCTACTTAGCCTAGTTAAGTACTGTTTGGTGATTGTGCACTCCCTATGCATTTATAGATGCTAGTACCGACCAAGCTTTCGAGGAGGAGTTCTACCAAGAAGAAGAAGAAAACTTCAACCACTGCACCAACCAAGGCAAGCTATTGTTAGCAGACTAGAATTAAATTAGATGGTTTAGCAAAGATGCCTTAAGCATGCTTTGATCACACCCCTTTGACTATTAGTACCCCAAGTCTTATTGACAAGTTTTACCTTCCTTAGTTTACACAAAGTGCTTTACTTATTTTGAAGGTAGCATAAAAAGTATAAACCTTGACCTACTTAGAAACCTTTAGATGTCACTCTATGGCATGAGATTGAACCCATCACTTCCACCTTAGTGAACACTCTTAACTTAGTATCTTAGTATAGATCAAAAACTTGAGTCACTCTAGATGGGAATACTTGGTGAAAATAAATTGTGAAAACCTTGGAATGATGAGTCATTCTATTGAGATGTTTTGACATGTGTTGAGAGACACAACTAGTTTATGATGATGAAAATGATGAGGCATGAGCCTGAACCCTTTTATAAAACTGATGGTTGGATTCGGATGCGATGCCATTCCAAATTTACCGTATAACCATATTACCTGAATTGGGTAAGGCTTAGCTGGAAATTTATATGCATTAGTATTAGTTCCCTCACGGGAGAGGTTTGAGCTGAGGCTACCTCTCAATGTTGTCCACCTATGTAGTGCCCAAGATGACTGATGGTCATGATTGGGAGGCCATGCTCATAGGAGAGGTGCTTGTACTAGGGTGTGTAAAGGGAAAGTTATGTTTGATTATCTGCATACTAAGTATGATGATTCAGGGTTATCCCTGACAGATGTATCGAATCTTGTGGTGAAAGTGTACCACCTCTGCAGTGTCAAACTATTGAATAGCAGCGTCATGTTATGGACAGTTGGAATGGCCATACTGTTTCGTTGTCAGATGTTTTCTAAATAACTTGAAATGAATGATGAACTTTGACTTGACCACAACAGGGTTGTGTTGATGATAATAGCTTCCCAACTTAAGTGATTCTAGAACTTTACTTTATCTTTCTTTGCTTCTGAACTCAGCTTAGGTTTCAAACTTAACTTGATAGTTAACTTAGATTCAGCACTTTAACTTAGATTTATACTCCTTGCTAGTAGTAGTTTGCGAGTATTTAAAGAGTACTCATGGCTTTTGTCCCTGGCTATTATCATGGCCAGACTATGAAGGAGATTATCAAGATGATGGTCAGCAGGACGGCTATGATAACTAGGACTATACGCCTTTCGCATTACTGTGCCCTCAAGATGGACGCCACCGCTACGCTATCGTTTATTTCCGCTACTTGTTGTATTAAGACTGGATCATGAGATCCTTATTTGTGTAAGACCTTATATGTGGTTTGTAATGGATGATGTACTGTGATATCCAATCCGTTATGTCTCGCAAAAATAGTAATCCTGGGATTGCGAGGTATGGCATAACGGGCATCTGGGATTAAAAATCCGGGTGTTGACAATGCCGCCTAGGGTACTGAGAAAGGATTGGTTTCTTTGTTTGGTAGTGTACGTGTGCAACCATGTGCCAGTAAGAAATGGGTGGCTGGCTAGACTTAGTAGGTTGTGGGGACTCGTACGTAGCCAGATATGTAGATAGTGTAGTTTGGTATGGTGCGTGGATGGGTTTGGGAAACTCTTCCCGAATTGTCTCGTCTTGGACTTCTCCCTATTATCACATAATATGAGTGTGGTGGTCCGAGCTGGGTTGGCCAAGTCACATGAGTAAAGTGTACAAACCCCTGCAGGGTGTCTAAACTAAGTACTTAGCCGTGTCCCCGGTTATGGACAATTTGAGCGACCTGATTTTGAGGCTATGACATATTTCTCACTCATCCTTATTTCTCAAGTACTTAAAACTTGTTGGGAGAACTTAATTGGGTAGGAGCACCTGGGAGTGAACCAGAGTGTCCTATTTATCATATTGGAAAACTACTTTGTTACAAATGATAGGATAAAACTATTTCTTTACACAAATGAGCCTGAACTCCACCTAGCCAAATAAGCATGTAGTTGCTAGATCTGTTGTTAACCACTTTAGCCTACTTGCCATACATTCAATTTATTAACCATTCGTAGCTGCAATGTTTCATGTTGTAGGTTATATCGTTTCTGAGTGATCATTCATAGGTCGCGAGACTCCACTCAACAATTGTTCGCCTTTGGCACATTTGAAGGAGGGAGATCTACCTTGTAATGCTTTCCGCTATAATATAATGTAAATTCTGGATCATATTCGGTATATTTATGATGCACAGTTATATTTGGTATCATTTTGTATTGTGTGTGTTAGTGAACCGATCCAGGGATTAGCACTATACACAAGAACTCAGCCTTATTAGGCGAGGGTGTCACAAGGTATATGTCTTCCACAACTTTATGAAGTACATGGGTATTTGTATAAGGAAGTATAGGTGTTTATTTTACATGAAGTACATTATGATCCTTTAGGCTGAGAAAGAAGTATGGGAAGGCAAAAAAGTGAAGTACAATGGAGGAAAATTAAGAAGTATAAAAATGTACAAATAAACAATTAAGCCAGAAAAATAAGTAGAAAACGACAGGTAGTATAAGTCTTCAACAACATCCGGAAAAAAGGGTATTATATCATAGATTCCAGATAATATAAGTATAGAGGTACCCATAAAAGGCAGTTACGAGACAACTAATGGGGAAGGAAAGTAATATTTTGATCTTGTACAAATCCATAAAAACTCTGTCAGAAACACCAAATATCATTTGACAAAATCCAGATAAGTATTTTTCAAACACGATACTAAACATGTTTAACCATAGTTACATAAAACTACATATCAGTTGAAAAGAAAAAATAAACTACACACATAACAACATCGTATCAATCACATTAATTGAATATACATCAGAAATGATCCTAATTCATCTGAGTTAACATTGCTAGCAAGTCTTCTCCTTCTTTTGACAGATAAGGGCGAGGAGATAAGGGTTGAATTTCCTCTGGAAGATCATCGAGCGGAACCCAGTTGTCTGGATGTAAAACTACCTTGAAAAGGTTTTCTTCCTGCCATTCTCTTACGCGCACCTGAAAACAATCAAGAGTATAATAAAAGTAAAAAACTAAAGAACACATAGTAAAATATAAAAAAGATGATCTGCAAAAGAGCATACATCCTGTGAGACAATGTTCTCAACAAATTTGACACCATCGTATGTTGCAGCAAATTTGAGACAGTAAAAACCGCATTGATTAGGTCCCTATCGAGGAACATTAACATAATTAGGCATATTTGCAAGAGTATTCCAGTTTGGCTAAAGGCTTTTCTTGTACTCTTGTTTGCCATATACGGCTGATACGTCCATAACGTATCTATAATTTTTGATGGTTTTATGCTAATAATATGCTTTTGACACTCCTTTTTGTATAAAGTTTATGATTTATTTGGACTAACCTACTAATATTTGCAAAAGTACACACTGTTCTTTTTTTTACACTTTGATGTGTAGGAATTACCAAGAATACAAGTGGAAACCTTGTTGGAGTCAAAAAAATTTCTAGAAATCTGTCTCAGAACTATTTTTGAAGATAGTCACGTTATGGGTCAAAGACAGCGTCAAACGGAAAACTCTTCAACTACAAAGTTGTTGGAAATATCGCGACAAACGTTTTGGATATAAATTTTAGCAGATTCCGAGTCCGGACGGGCCTTTTAGGCCCGATTTACTGCAGCCCAAGATGGGGTGACGGGAATCCGATAAGCTATATAAAAGGAGGAAACCTAATTCGCCTAGGGCATCTCCACCCACGAATTTGCAGCCACCAAAGCCACGTTTTCTTCTCCCCCATGGATCCCATGTCCATGGGGGAGGGCTCCCAAGAAGCCATGAAGGAAGGGGGATAAGAGGCGATGCCCTCCATGATACCAGTGGCGGGGAAGGAGTCCCTCGTGCCGGCACCGGCGCCACCGCTGCCATCTTCACCATCTTCACCACCATCTCCATCACCTAATCCTCCTAGTATGCAGTGGTTCATCCTCCCACACACCTATGTATCGTCCTATGTAAACATGGTGTTTGATGCTATAAGTTATAATCATATGATTTATGTCATGTTTGCATAGTTTCTTTGTTCTTAGATTGAATGGTTGAACGTGTTTGGTTCATTAGAGTTGTATGTTGATATGATACAATCCTTTGATGTCCATTATATTTGTGCGCATGGATTAAAAATCATAGGGTTTGTAGTATGTGTACGAGGAAGGGGGAAGTTCTGCCGGAGTGACAAAAACCTGAGAACGCGAACCGGAACGTTGCACGTATGGGAGTAAGAGGACCATTAAACTTAAGGCTATGATTGGAGAAACCTTAATGCATTGATTAGTACTTACAGATATTTGCTAACAATCCAATCATATAGTACATGTAATTCATAGATAATGCAAACGTTTAGTGTGCGTAGAGTTGTATCGGTGGTTGATAGAACTTGAGAGAATATTTATCCTACCTTTAGCTCCTCGTTGGGTTCGTCACTCTTACTTATCAAAAAGGCTACACACGATCCCCTATACTTGTGGGTTATCAACGGCTTCCATGGCAGTGGTCATCCTACGATCCTGTTAATAAGTGAAAAACACCAAAAAAGCAATTAATCCAATAAAAAAGCATTATATAAAAAACTGAAAATACCGAAAGGTAAGAGACAAAATGAAAATAAAAAAGTTCTAATTAATAAGTACCCACAATCTCCTTGATATCAGTTTTGTGAAACTGGCTCCTAGTGACTTTGTTCTTACTTCTAATAGCCCATTCATACGAGTCCAGCACATCAATTGAATCACTATATCGATTGAACACATATAGAACATGATGATGATTTGATGTTGACCTAGAGAATTTTTTACAATATGGGACAAAAATCTATTAAAAAAACAAAAGAAAAGCTGATTAAAAAATAACATACAAAAATAGTGCATAAAAAATACAACATAAAACAAAAAGAATTTATATGAATGAGGTTGTACTATAGTAAACTAAAGGAAGTATAGGAAACATATAAACAGAAGTAAATACAGTGACTACATTAAGTAGGAAAACTTAAAAATGACTAACTAGATTCATGTTAAGGTTCTCTTCTGGTTTCATTATTCGATGGAAAGTAGCCATAGAATTATCAAGAACGAGCTTGTTTGTTTCTGTCATGTCAGCCATCCCAAGAACATACTATAACAAGAAACATAGGAAAAAACCAAAAAATGAAGTATATGGATAAACTTAGAATGTAGACAAAAGATCATTGAGGTTTGGATTTTACTGGGGCAAAAAATGGGCTCAGTACAACTCATTTGCCATAATCGAAAACATGATTCATTTCCGGATCAACCTTCCATATAAATGACATAATCCATTATATCCCCTGACAATTCACAATAGTCTTCAAATGCATATACCAACTCTTTTCCAGTAAAAGATGTAAAAATCTCAAAGCCATCACAAAATTGCCCATGTATAAATTTGCAGATTTCTTTCCTGGATAAAATAAAATTCATGAAACAGATCATGTAAATGATAAAAAAACAAAGTAGAAAAAGTATATGTGAACAAATCAACTTGAAAAGAGGACAACTCACTCTTTGTACTTTTCCCTGAAACTTTTGCTAAGCATTTAATCTCTGAGCATATGTGCACGGCGACCATGAGGGAAGGCACAAGCGTTTAGGATCTCAACATGTTCAGATAATTTCTTGGATTTCTTTGTTGATATCTTGTTGGATAATTCATTCTACGATAGAACTGCAGGATCCTTCTTTTTGTTGACAGGAAGAGTCTTCCTCTTCAAACCAGACCTTAATTTAGGAGGAAGGTCAACAAAGTCATCGGTGTATGATGAATCAGAATGAATGTTGTAACATCCCAAAACTTTAATCCAAGGCTATTAAGATCCAAGTCATCAAAATTTGGGTTAACAAAAACTTTTTCAATTAAAATAATTAAAGCATTCATATGGGTGTGCATTTAAATTAGGAGTTGTTTTGAATTGCCATGATTAAGTGATCCATTGCTTGTAAAATGATTCTTAGGTGAAATACACATCATCTAGATCATTCCCAAACAAATCCCAAAGAAAAACAAATCAAAATGAATAAAAGAAAGAAATGGTCATTTGTGCCATTTTAACTACCATGCATACTTTGGCTATTCCTAGAACTCAAAACCTAACAGAAACAAATATGGATCCTTGAACCCCTTGCTAGTATATGTAATGATGTACCAAGGCCCACCTTGTGATCTACCAAAATCTTTCAAACACTAATTTTAAATGGCATTTGAAAATTGAATGTAGTTCATATGAGAAGATCACACTTATTCAAAAACCACTCAAATGAGCTCCATTTTTAAATCCCAAGCAACCACAGAGGCTTAAGCATGTGTATAGAAAACCCACCAAAATTCATCCAAAAATTCCAAACTTGAGTTCATGCGGCCATTGTGTCGAACAGGTGGCATGCACAAAATTTCTGCCTAACTATTACTATTGAATGATCATTGCTTTGTCGAGTAATTGGGCTCCATTTGGTCCCCTTGTCCCCTATAAATCTAACCAGCACCTAACTAAGCTACTAACCGGCCTAGAGCAGTAGTGGACAGAGCGCCACAAACCACGCAACGCCAATCCAGCGTCACCACTAGCTCCGCCCAACCCTACCGCCACTCCCTGTCCACCCCTCGATCAGCCCTAGGCCCTGGAGCACACCCCAGCGCTGCCGCCCAGTCTCTCTGCGAGCTCTCCAGAGCGCGTCAGCCGCTAGCACGCTGCAGACCGCCACTCGACATAAAATCCCGCACACCGCTCCGCCTCGACCCCAGCACCCCGCCAGACTTGGCCGTGCACCACCGCGCGACCCACAGTCGTCGTGCGTCGCGTCGAGCACCGCCTCTGTCTCCCAGAGCACGGGACGCTCCCGACCAAACGCCACCGCCCCTAGGCACGCATTTACGCCATAGAGCACCGCCAGGAAGCATGCCACCGTCTGCCTACGCTGCCCATGCCTCTAGCTGCATCAGACAGCCATCGGTGAGCTTCAGCCGCTTGGTCCCCTTATCGCCCTATAAAAGGAGCCCTCCCCCGCACCAACTACTCACACCATTCCACTCCCCTCTCCTCAGTGATCCTTCCCCACCTCTCGCCGGAGCCACTCGAGCCTTGGTTCACCAGAATTTCGCCGGAGGAGCCCGCTGTAGAGGAGGAGAAGGCGCCGTCGATTTCGTCCACCCCAGGAGCTGCCGCGACCACCCCTGAGCCCGCCGTCGATAGCACGTTCCCCATCGCTGCCGTAGCTGGAGCCCTAGTATGCCCCCTGAGCACCCCCACCGAGCCTCTAGGGTTAGACCTCGCCGGCGACCTGTCCGTCGTCAACGACGAGCCCCAGCCGTAGATCTCCCTTCTAATCTAACAGCCCACATCGCCCCGTACCGCTTCGCGTGTAAAGAGCCGCTGACCGGTGGACCCCCCTGTTAGCTGTTCTCTGTGCCGCGGAACGCCACTGGGCCGGCCCGTTTTCTTTCCCGCGCGACCCATTTAGTTCAAACTTAGATTTTTCTATTTAGTTTTGAACTTAGTTCTGTTCCCTAGTTTGAAAATCAATTCAGGGAGATTACAAATCCAAATGGAGTGATTCCAATTGTGTTAGAAAGCTACTGAAAAGATCTATCCAAGCCCGTTGGATTTAATTCATTTAGAGTTAGAGATCTCTCCTAGTAAAAATAACAAGACATAAGCTTTTGCACATTCAAACATTTTTATAAAATCAACCAAAATAGCTTTTGAGTTGATTCCAACTCTCAAAAATCACATTTAACCATACCTATCTGAATATGTAATAATATTAAGGTTTACATGAAGTGACTTTGGACTAGTACCAAAATAATGCTATATAGGCATTTCTAGTCACTTTAAATCATTAAATTTTAAACTTAAACCAAAGTAATTGTGATCCAACCCTTAAATTACATTCCCATATGTTAGAATATGTGGTGATGACATGTGTCCACATGATTCCATATTTTAAGTGGTGAATATTAAATCTTAGTTATTTTCAATAAGTAGAAATTACTTTTCTTAAATAAAAAGAATGAAACTAGTTAATAAAACCTTGTGATGCTTATGATGATAATAGATCATCCAATGTGTGCCTTAGAGTGCTAAGTAGACTAGTTAAGCATTGTTTGGTGATTGTGTACTCCGTATGTATTTATAGACGATAGTACCGACCAAGCTTTCGAGGAGGAGGAGTGCTACCAAGAAGAGGAGGAAGAAAATTTCAACCACTCACCAACCAAGGCAAGCTAACACTTGCAAGTATTATACTAGCAAGCTACCATTAACAATGCAAGATAACCCTTGCAATCTAGATAACCCAAGCAAAGATGCTTAGGATATGCCTTAGTTATACCACTTTGACTAGTACTTACCCCAAGTATTATTTTCCAAGATTAACTTCATTTACTTTTACCAAAGTCCTTTACTTGTTTTGAAGGTAGCATAAAGAGTATAAAACTTGACCTATCTAGATAATTTAAATGTCATTCTATGGCATGAGATTGATCCCATCTTTCCACCTTAGTGAACACTCTTAACTTAGTAGTTTAGAGTTAGATAAAAACTTGAGTCACTTTAGATGGGAACACTTGGTGAAAATGAATTGAGAAAACCTTGGAATGATGAGTCATTCTATTGATATGTTTTGACATGTGTTGATAAACACAAATGGTTTATGATGATGAAAATGTTGAGGCATGAGCCTTAACCCTTTTACGAAATTGATGGTTGGATTCGGATGCGATAGCATTCCAAATTTACCGTACAACCACAATACCTGAATTGGGTAAGGCTTAGTCGGAAGTTTATATGCATTAGTATTAGTTCCCTCGTGGGAGAGGTTTGAGCTGAGGCTACCTCTCAATGTTTTCCACCTATGTAGTGCCCAAGATGACAGATGGTCATGGTTGGGAGGCCATGCTCATACGAGAGGTGCTTTTACTAGGGTGTGTAAAGGAAAGGTTATGTTTGATTATCTGCATACTAAGTATGATGATTCAGGGTTATCCCTAACAGATGTATCGAATCTTGTGGTGAAAGTGTACCACCTCTACAGGGTGTGAAACTATTTGAATAGCCGCGTCCGCGGTTATGGACAGTTGGAGTGGCCATACTGTTTTGTTGTGAGATGTTTTCAAAATAACTTATGAAATGAATGAGGAATCTTGACTTGACCAGAACAGGGTTGTGATTATGACACTAGCTTCCCAACTTAAGTGATTCTAGAGCTTTATTTTATCTTCCTTTGTTTTTGAACTCAGCTTATGTTTCAAACTTAACTTCATAGTTAAACTTAGAGTTAGCACTTTACTTTAGAATTATACTACTTGTTAGTGGTAGTTTGCGATTACTTAAAGAGTACTCATGGCTTTTGTCCCTGGCTATTCTCATGGCCAGACTATGAAGGATACTACCAAGATGATGGCCCACATGACGGCTATGATAACTAGGACTATCTGCCTTCGTCAGCATTGCCTGTGCCCCTGAAGATGGACCCCACCGCTACGCTTATCTTTTATTCTGCTGCTTGTTGTATTAAGACTGGATCATGAGATCCTTATTTGTGTAAGACCTTATGTATGGTTTGTAATGGATGATGTACTGTGATATCTAATCCGTTATGTCTCGCAAAAATGGTAATCCTAGGATTGCGATGTATGACATAACGGGCATCTGGGATTAAAAATCCGGGTGCTGACAAATATTCTCCACAGGAACAGGCTTATTTTCAATATTGATATGCCCTTTTTCAATAGGCTTCTTCATAGTGGAACTTATCAATCCTGGGATTTCTTGGCTACTGATATTGATTAACTTCATGCCTAGGCTCGATGACTTGAGTATCAAAGAGGGAAAAATCTTCTTCCTCCCTTTGCATAGTATCAGCTACATAAAATGATTGTTATTAAAAAAGGTTCTAAAGTACAAATTACAAAATAAGTACACAAATTAAAAAATATTTGAATATTTGCAGCAAAAATATTCAAGTATACATGTTTTGATAAAAGCAAAGTATACATGTTTCAGGGGAAAGTGTGCATGTAACATCCTTGCATTTTAGAAAAAGAAAGTATATCTACTTGTTCAAGAGGAAGTATACATGTTTTCAAGGGCAGTATGGTTGTATAGATAGAAAGAAGTATAGCTCTTTAATAAATGAAGTACTGGTTTATTACAAAAAGTATAGTTGTATGTTAAAATGAAGTACATGATTCTTGTTTCTGGAGGTATATACTATCAGTAAAAGGAAGTATAACTGTATGATAAATGAACAATAACTCTTTGTTACAGGAAGTATGGATGTCTGATGATTTACATACAAAATACAGCAATTATGAGTGATTATAATGAATGTGAAGTATGAATCCAGGAACAGATGAAGAAAAGGACAGAAAACAAAAGCTGAAGTATTAGCAAACATATACATGTCAACCATAAAAGTATAGATTTTGCAATGTAAAAGAAGTACAGCTATACCTGGATGGAAGCCAAATAAATTTACGAAATCAATTTTAAATTTACCAGAAATAGCCCCGCTAAAGAGCATAGTTTTCTTCAGATTTGGGATATCCTTCATAGAGAACTTGGTGATGAATTTGCATTCCCAAGACAACAGAGTCTATAGCATGAAAAAACCACAACTCTGCCTGTGCATGAAAAACGAATGAAACATCAAAAATACAATTAAAACACAATAATCATAGAAAAAATCTTAACATGAAACACTATATAAATTTAGACGGATAAACTCACGAATCAGTTTGCTTAACAGTATCCATATAGTTTTTCTTGAAGTGATTAATGCTAACAGGAGACAGTGGCGGATCAGAACCTTCAAAAGTATAGGCCCAAATCTGCTTTATACTATCAATCATTTTTTGAACATAATCCCGCCAGTGGTAGAATCTGAACTATACAAGGAATCAATATACTGGAAGCACTGATCTTTTATGTTGAGAGCAACAACAACAAGTGCCGAATACCATATTTAATTTTAGGATCAGGGGGTCAAAAGTAGGGAACACAGTCTGCAATAAAATAAAATAAAATAAATAGGCACAAAAAAAATTACTAAGAAAATCAACAAATGGTCGTCTTGTGGACAATATGGAAGAGCAAAATAATAACTAAACAAAAATAACACGTAAAATAAATAAACACAAGAAGAACTAACTTACAATTTCCTTATTGATAAGACGACCATTTTTTCTGAACCACTTTCTCACATTTGGATCTAATTTTCCAGCAAATAACTTAATCTACAAAATAGACACAAAAACTATAACATGAGGAGTGCATGAAAAAAAAGAAATTTGAAGAGATTGCAAATAACTTATTAAAATTTAAAAATCAGAAGCTTACACAAATCCATAAGGGGACAATAAGCTTTTCAGAACCAGTATATATATCCGCAATAACACTAACACCAACAGTTGCAGCCTCGGAACCAAGCAACCCAATAGGTCAAAAAGCACTTGCAATAAGCTCAATTTTCGCACGGCATGTGTCATCTTCAAACAAGACTTCACCGCTGCACGAATAAAAAATAAGCAAAAAAATAAAGAGATCAAGAACAATATAAAACATAACATTAAAAAAAGAGTAAGAAATAAGATAGAACTTACTATAATGGATCACTTTCTTTTACACACATCACCGCATCATAAAATCTTTGCACACAATAAGGAATAACGTCTTTCAGCTTAATCAAATCATAATCAATAATTTAGACTGTGAGAAAAAACTACAAATGATAATTTAAAACTAGTACAGATATTCTTGCACATAAAATATGAAAGTCTGTACATAACAAACACAAATAACAATTACAGGTGTCCAAAAAAAAGGAAGTATGAATACAGGAAATAGTAAGTACAAAGTATGCATAACAGAGAAATATAAGAGTGATCTGTAAAGAAGTATGAACAGTAAAAAAGAAAAAGAAGTATGAGTACATGGTGTAAGGACGTACAAGGTATGGAAGATGAGACGTATGTGTGTATGATGTAAGAAGGTATGACGGAACTGATAACAACATTACTAATGGGAGTATATAAACATATAGAAAAGCAGAATGTAAAAATGTTATAAATAGAAACTACACCTAACAATTCTCACAGAAGAAGTATGAATAGTATACACATCATACAACTATGATGCACTGTACACAGCAAGTACAGGCACACATTGAAGGATGAATATAACAAATGGTGATATTGAATTAACTTACATGTTTCACAGGAGCCCAAATTAAATTCACATAAATTCACAAAGCACTACACAAACTAGATTGCATTTTCATTTTACAAAAACATTTACATCCCATGA
Organism: Avena insularis; assembly: GCA_023614405.1. Taxonomy (NCBI): domain Eukaryota; kingdom Viridiplantae; phylum Streptophyta; class Magnoliopsida; order Poales; family Poaceae; genus Avena; species Avena insularis. The sequence goes on from CM042696.1 coordinate 407,956,820, forward strand.
TCAACACTGAAATAGAACACATCACATTAATACATAAGTTTTCCTTATTATACAACCCCCAACACACATATTCTTGATAAAACATCACAGGTCTAAAAAGAGAAAGACAAACATAAATAGTTTTATACGGGTAGGTAGGATGGGAGGTGGACTTTATGGGGTCTTGCCTTCCATCAAGGAAGTGCTTGGACCCACATTGGAAACATCAGCAGCAATAGGAGACGAATGGCTCTTCGGCGCGACTTCAGCATCTACCTGAATCTCTTAAGCACCCTCATGAGATGAAATGTTCTTTGATGCAACTTCAGCTTCTGCAGCAACCTCTTCAACAGTGGAAGGAGGTGAAGTGCTCTTCATTGAGCCAACAACAACTAAACAAAATATATTCAGAACCTATATTGAAAAAATCTTCAGCATAATGAAACTCACACAAATTCTCACCTTCAGCCGAATGTCCAGATGCCGCCATTTCTCCAAAAACATGTGCATCAGTACATGCAGACCCTAGAGTAGCAGACTAGGCATGCTCAAATTTAGAAACATTAATATCACCATCATGATGCATGTCATCCACGAATATAGTTTTTTTGCTATCAGATTCAATTGAATCTTCTTGTGCGGACGTAACCGGGTCAGGAGCCAGGGCAGACTTTTCTTGTTGAACTACAGAGGCAGCAATTCCATCCTTATTCACCTGCAGCCATAAAAAATAAAAAGTAAATAAGGGATCAGAACAATGAGAAGTATGAAAAAATGATGTGAAGAAATAGAATTTGATAAAAAAAGACTAAGAGAAAACAACAAATGGGAAAAAATAAACAAAATAAACTTACATTTCCATCAGAATTTAAAACATTGGTGGAAAGGCTCCCATCAAAACCATCACGCACATCGTCATTAGATAGCTGATGTTGATGAACTAGAGAGGCACCAGTTCCCTCCTTATTCACCTACAGCAAAAGAACATGAAGAGGTAAGGGATCACAACAAAGAAGAAGTATCAAAATGAAGTACAGAAGAAGTATGAACTAAGAAAAAACTGAAGGGAACAAAAATGGATACAAACAAACTAGACAAAAATAAACTTACATGATCTTCCAAATCATGTTGTTGTTGAACTACAGAGGCAATAGTTTCATCATTATTAACCTGAAAAAAAAGTAGAGAAAAAAGAAGAAGTAAGGTATCACTAAAACAATAAGTATGAAATGATGTAATGAACAAGTATGGTCTAAGAAACAACTAAGCATGCAAAAAATGGTATAAACTAAAAAAATAAAAAAAATCGTCCTTGAGAAAGCTGTTCCTGTTGAACTACAGATGCAGCAGTTCTCTCGATATACACCTAAATCATAAAAAGTTAGACAAAACAAGAAGAAGTAAGGTATCACTATGATCAGAAGTATGAAGATGAGGTACATAAGAAGTATGCACTAATAAACAAATGTGAATGGGTAAAAACTAAAAATAATAAACAAAAGTAAACATCGTCTTTCAAAAACTTGTTCCGGTTGAATTGTAGAGGCAAGAGTACCATCCTTATTAACCTAAAATAAAAAAAGTACACAAAAAAAGAAGTAAGGAACCACAATTCTAAAAAGTATGACAAGATTATAGTAGGAAGTATGAGATAAAAACAACATAGAGAGCGAACAAAAAATACAATGAGCTTACATTTTCATCTGAAAGTGAAACATTAGCACGACTTCCATCAACACCGTCACATACATCATCCTTTGATATCTGCTTCATGAGAAGGCTAGCAACATCTTCATACTTCCTACATCGAGCATCCTACGAGATCTTGAACAACACAAAACTATCACAAATGTGTGCAACGCTTTTCTACAAGAACTGAAGGTTGGAAGCCTCAGAAGTAAGAGTCTCCTTTTCAGCTTCTTCGTCGAAACCTTGACCAGGTTGCAAGAAGCCGGTAATGAGGCCAAGCCTATCAGCAGTACCAGGCAGATGAACGGACATCGAACTAGCCAAAGTAAGGGCTTCATCTAACTGATGGTACGTAGTTTCAAATGTATTCTCAGTTATTCCTTCAGAGTTGCCAGAAGCAGCGCTACTGCTGCCTACAAATAGGCGCTTTGGCGATGAAGCATAGCCATTAGACGAGCTGACAGACCTCTTCAGGGTTGACACGCGAGGAATAAAATACTTTGCAACGGGCTCCTCAAAATAAATGATATCATTAGGGGAATTCCACTACAATAACAACAAATAATAATTAAAGTAGATAATGAGGATATAAAAATGAAAATAAAATAAAATATAAAAATGTATTTTGACATCACGGGGGGAAGATGGATCACCGGTAGCTTCTCGTATATCCAGCTTTCAGGTTTATCATTCCCTTTTTGATCAAATCAAGGTTGATAAATTTGCTGATTACTTTCGGATCCATGTAACAAACACGCAGAGTGCGCATATCAGCATTCATTAGAAGACGGTGATGCAGCAATCAACATACATAAGAAGAGGAGTGATGTAGCAACCAGGGTGGCTTTCTAGTCAGCAACAACTGCTTGCCAAGCATAAACAACACTACTCAACTCATCCCAAAGAAGGTCACAGAGATCCACATGCTTCAACTTTGCTAAATCAAAATCTTCCACCATTGTAGCCTCCCTCTTGATAACTATACCATATCCTGATGATTTGATGGTGACGAGTAAATTATAATGTATAGCATGAGAGAAATATGAAAAAAATACATGGCATACAAGAATGAAAAGTATGACGTTTTATGACACAGAAGCATGTATGTACAAAGAAACCAAAAGGAAGTATAACAATGAGGGAAACAAGTATGATGTTTTTTAGTACGTAATTACAATGTATGCAAACGAGGGAGTATAGTATGCTAAAGAATAAAGATGTAAAAACGAGGTGACAACAAATAAATATATTATATTAAAAATAAAAGAGGACTAAGTAAATGTTATAATTACAAAAAATATGATACGTCATAATAGAAGTATGAATGTACACAAAATGGAAGTATGAGTACCATTACCACATAAGTACAGAAAATATGCAAGCAGAAAAGTATGGATGAAAATTAAAATGATAATAAAAAGTATGGATGAATATGTCAACTAATTAAGGATTAAAAGGAGTGACCTAGACAGATGAATTTGTTATATAAAATAAGACCAAAACCTTAAAAGCCAATGCATCTTTCGCTGGGTCACAAACAAGATTCTCAAGCATTCTGTGCAGATCATCATTTTTTATATCTTGGTTCCTTGGAATTCCCAGCTCATCCTTCAAATTATTCAACGCCTCAGAATAACCATCATCTTAAGGCCTCGGGGGGACTACCAGAGGGCAGCCAATACAACTTACGTATTCCTTCAGGAGTAATCTTCAACACCTTGTTACCAGCACCAAGATCAAGTGTCATCGTATCAGCATCAATACGATACATGATAAAACAAATGAGCTACTTGTTGATATTAGATTTGATCTTGAAATCCTTTAGGTGCCCTAGATCTGCCGATCTGAGCACACTAAGGTGCTGATCTTTCAGCAAAGAAATGCAGTTGGCAAGTTCCTTGAGGGAACACCTTGTCATCGTGTTGAAACTAGTTTTGATCTTAGGTCTCTTCTTGCATTTATCAAAAGTGGCATCATCTATAGGTAAATCAGCTGACATCTTCCTCTTCCCACAAACTTTCACCGACTCATACTTCAAAAAAAAGTACAGAACAGGTAAATTGAGAACTCTAGAAAACACTATACAATGACGTATAGCATCAATAAAAGTACAATGAAGTAGGCATATAACACAAATAAGCAACATAGATACAAAAATAAAGAGATATGCAGATTGAACAAAGTAAAATTAGTGAAGTACACATCTTACAAAAAAATAAGATAAGTACATTAAAAATAAATAGAAGTACAGATTTAAAAAAAAGTACATAATTGAAAAAACAACATAAGATTAATACTTCAAAGATATGAGTACAACTTGAAAACAAAAAATTGAAAGAAGTACAAGAACTAGTTAACCGGAAAGTATAGCTTATCAACGTAGGGGAGTATACATATGTACCTGAGACCATAACGCAAAGTAGTATAGAAAAAAGACAGAGAAAGGAATATAAACTAACCTTAGACACATACGAATTGTCACCAGATTGACTCTCCTCATCCTCAACAGCATCAATAGATATATCAACCCGGTAATCAACATCTTTATCAAAACGGACAGACTTGCAGCCCCCGACTGCGCAACTTTCTTCCCCTTTTCAACAGGCTTCTTGACTTGCTTACTCACTCCAGGTTTAACAACAGTAGGGCTTGCATGAGAACTTTGGCATGTTCTACCAACACCAGGAGATGAGACAGCTGCAACCCGCGTTCTTCTACGCGGAGTGCATGTGTTCGATTAAATAACCTTCCTAACAGAAACCTTATCTCTATTCACCTTCCCAACTGGCTACTAGATACCGTGTCACCGACAGGAGCACTACCCTTAGCTAAGTCTTCTTGAAGTGCTTTAGCCCTATGTTCAAGTGTAACTTTTACCTTCTCATCCTTCCTTTTTTTATCAGCAAGTAACTATGCATGAACATCTTCTATCTAAGTCACAGGCTCATCACCATCAATAGACTGTGACTGTGTCTGTTACAAAGATGTATATGAGTCATGTTTCTTGATGTATATACTGTTGGTAAAAAGGAAGTATGAGTGTCTGTAATATGAAGTATAGTTATGGATAAAAATTAAGTACAGGACTGTGGGATAAAAAACAATGAGCAAAATATTAGGGCAGAGCCAAAAACAAACACAATTTTTTTGCTGAAAAACATATTAAAAAAGAACTAAAATAAGAAAAATAAACAAAACTTGAGATTCTAGGATACCAGTGGTAACGGAAACAACATCGACATTGCACGCGATACTTGTATTCCCACCAGATGTATCTAAATGGGGAGGCTCAGAAGGTTTCGAGCCTCCATTGCCAACAGAAGTATCTATTGCTGGTTGAACATAAGAGATGAGAACTACAAAGATAAAAAAAACAAAAATTATACTACATACTTGTAACATCCCAAAACTTTAATCCAAGTGATCAAGATCCAATCTACCCAATTTAGGGTTAACACAAACTTTTTCTATTTAAAAATCCTTAGGCATTCATATGTGTATGCATTTAAATAGGAGTTGTTTTGAATTGCCATGTTTGAGTGATCTATTGATTGTAAAATTATTCTAAGGTGAATTAAACATCATCTAGATCATTTCCAAGGAAATCTGAAAGAAAAAGAAATCAAAAAGAATAAAATAAGGAAATGGTCATTTGTGCCATTTTAATCACATAGCCTACTTTGGCTATTCCTAGAACTCAAATCTTAACAGAAACAATTGTGGTTCTTTGCACCCCTTGCTAGTACAAGTAGTGATGTACCAAGGCCCACTTTGTTTCATTCCAAAAACTTGCAAACACTAAATTTAAATGACATTTGAAAATTGAATGTAGTTCATATGCATAGATCACACTTATTCAAAAACCAGTCAAATGAACTCCATTTTTAAGTCCCAAGCAAACCTAGATGCTTAAGCATCAGATGAATCACTCCACCAAAAATCAACTCAAAATTCAAATTTTTTTCTCATGCGGCCATTATGTCGAACAGGTGGCAGACAGAAATCAAATGGTCTAACTAACACTATTGCACATTGATCCCTTGTCCCCCAATTGACCCTCTCTGCACTCCCTTGTCCCCCTAGCATCTAACCAAACCCCAGACCAGCACCCCCTTGCCCACAACGCTAGTGCCGCGCCGCCTAAATGAGGTCACCGCCGGTCAAACATGGGCAACACGCCAGAGACCGAGCCGCGCCATTCCAGCGTGTCCACTAGCTCCGCCCAACCCTACCGCAACCCTCGATCCACCCCTCGATCAACCCCAGCCCCTGTACCACTCCCCATCCTCGCCGCCCTTTCTCTCTGTGCGCAGACAGAGCGCGCCAGAGCACGATCGCTGCCAGCACGCAGCAGACCGCGCCTTGACTCCATATCGCGCACGCCGCTCCGCCTCGATGTCAACACCCGGATTTTTAATCCCAGATGCCCGTTATGCCATACCTCACAATCCTAGGATTACCATTTTTGCGAGACATAACGGATTTGATATCACAATACATCATCCATTACAAACCATACATAAGGTTTTACACAAATAAGGATCTCATGATCCAGTCTTCAATACAACAAGCGGCGGAAATAAAAGATAAGCGTAGCGGTGGGGTCCATCTTCAGGGGCAAAGGCAATGCTGACGAAGACAGATAGTCCTAGTTATCATAGCCGTCCTGCTGACCATCCTCTTGATAATCTCCTTCATAGTTTGGCCATGATAATAGCCAGGGATAAAAGCCATGAGTACTCTTTAAGTACTCGCAAACTACCACTAGCAAGTAGTATAAATCTAAGTTAAAGTGCTAGAGCAAGGTTTAACTATAAAGTTAAGTTTGAAACCTAAGCTGAGTTCTGAAGCAAAGAAAGATAAAGTAAAGTTCTAGAATCACTTAAGTTGGGAAGCTATTATCATCAACACAACCCTATTGTGGTCAAGTCAAAGTTCATCATCTATTTCAAGTTATTTAGAAAACATCTGACAACGAAACAGTATGGCCATTCCAACTGTCCATAACCGCAGACGCGGCTATTCGAATAGTTTGACACTCTATAGAGGTGGTACACTTTCACCACAAGATTCGATACATCTGTCAGGGGTAACCCTGAATCATCATACTTAGTATGCACATAATCAAACATAACCTTCCCTTTACACACCCATGACCATCAGTCATCTTGGGCACTGCATAGGTGGACAACATTGAGAGGTAGCCTCAGCTCAAACCTCTCCCGTGAGGGAACTAATACTAATGCATATAAATTTCTAGCTAAGCCTTACCCAATTCAGGTAGTGTGGTTGTACGGTAAATTTGGAATGGTATCGCATCCGAATACAACCATCAATTTTATAAAAGGGTTAAGGCTCATGCCTCATCATTGTCATCATCATAAACCAGTTCTATTTCTCAACACATGTCAAAACATCTCAATAGAATGACTCATCATTCCAAGGTTTTCATAATTCATTTTCACCACTTGTTCCCATCTAAAGTGACTCAAGTTTTTGATCTACTCTAAAAGACTAAGTTAAGAGTGTTCTCTAAGGTGGAAGGATGGGATCAATCTCATGCCATAGAATGACATCTAAAGGTTTCTAAGTAGGTCAAGTTTTATACTTTTTATGCTACCTTCAAAACAAGTAAAGAACTTTGTGTACTAAGGGGAGTAAAACTTGTAAGTAAGACTTGGGGTACTAATAGTTAAAAGGGTGTGATCAAAGCATGCCTAAAGCATCCTTGCTCATTCATCTAGCTTAATTCTAGCTTGCTAACAATAGCTTGCCTTGGTTGGTGCAGTGGTTGAAGTTTTCTTCTTCTTCTTCTTGGTAGCACTCCTCCTCCTCGTAAGCTTGGTCGGTACTATCTTCTATAACAATACATACAGAGTAGACAATCACCAAACAATACTTAACTAGGCTAGATAGCATTCTAAGACACATAATTGATGATCTATTATCATCACAAGCATCACAAGTTTAATTCAATAGTTTCTTTCTTTTTATTTTAGAAAAGTAATTTCTACTCATTGAAAATTTAACCAACATTTAATATTCACCACTTAAAACATGGGATCATGTTGACACATGTCATCACCACATATTCTAACATGTGGGAATGAGATTTAAGGGTTGGATCAATATTACTTTGGTTTAAGTTCATTATTTAATGATTTAAAGTGACTATAAATGCCTATATAGCATTCTTTTGGTACTAGTCCAAAGTCACTGCATGTAAACCTTAATATTATTACATATTTAGATAGATATGATGAAATGTGATTTTTGAGAGTTGGAATCAACTCAAAAGCTAACTTGGTTGATTTTATAAAAATGTTGCAAGTTGCAAAAGCTTATGTCTTCTTATTTTTATTAGGAGAGATCTATAACTCCAATTGAATTAAATCCAACGGGCTTGGATAGATAATTTCAATACCTTTCATACAAAATTGGTTTCATGCAATTTGGATTTCTAAAACTCTCTGAATTGATTTTCAAACTAGGGGACAGAAACTAGATTTAACTAAAAAGAAAAATCCAGATTTGAATGGGTGGGCTAGCACGGGAAAAGAAATGGGCCGGCCCAGTGGCGCTCCGGGGCACGGGGCTCAACTGACAGGGGGTCCCGTGTGTTAGCGGCACTTAAAACGCGAAACGGTATGCGCGCTGTGGGCCGTGCGATTAGAATAAGAATCTACGGCTGAGGGTCGTCGTCGATGACGAACAGGTCGCCGGCGAGCCCGAACCCCAGCGGCTCGGTGGGGGTCTACTGGAGGCGTACCAGGGCTCCAGTAGGGTCGGCGAGGAGGGCAAACGACGTGGAAGACTACGGCAAGGCGAGGCGCGGTTGCGGCGGGGCTTGAGGTGGTCGCAATCAACGACGCCCTTCTCCTCCTGCCGCGGCTGCTCCGACTCCAATTCCGGCGAGGCAGAGCTCTCCTTGCTCCATCTAGAGGTGGGTGAGGTTCAAAGAGGTGAGGGGAGTTGAATGGTGTGGAGAGAAGAGGCTGGGGAGGGCTCCTTTTATAGGCCCGACGGTGAGACCGAGCGGGATGGGCAAGCGATGGTGGCGACATGGCTACGGCGGGGTAGAGGCATGGCTGGGGGTGGCGATCGATGGGCGGTTCCCTGGCGGTGCTCTAGAACTTGAATGCGGCCGTAGGGGCGGTGGCACGCGGTCTGGGAGAGGTGGCGCTCTGAGAGGCAGAGGCGGCGGTGTCCACGGCGAGCGGTGGCTGTGAGGCATTGGGCGGCCAACGGGGTTGTCTGGGGTGTTCTCCAGGTCGAGGCGGAGCGGCGGGCGCGGGCTGCTGCCAATGGGCAGTCTGGCGAAGGGGATAGGCGGCCTGGGCAGACTGCATGGTGCGGTGGCACTGGGCGCGGCTTGTCCTCGGTGGTCTACCACATGGCTGGGCTCGGGCAAGGGACAGGGGGTGGCGGTGAGGTGTGAGCTACCTCCTAGACATGGAGAGAGGGAGAGGGGCGGTCTGCTGTGGTGAGGGCAAGGTTAGCCGGCGAGAGGCGGCTCGACATGGCATGGCCGTGCCACTAGGGGCTAGGGGAGTGGGTGGTTAGACTCTGGTTAGATCAAGAGAGGACAGGGGAGATAAATGAAGATCAATTAGGGGCAAAACCCTGTAGTAAACAGTGAGCTAGGATTAGAGTAGAGATTATGCATGCCAAGTGTTTGATGAAATGGCCGCATGAAAGAAAGTTTTGAATTTTGGTTTCAAAATTTTTGAGTGATCTCCACTAGTGATAGGTAGTCTCTGGTTGCAAGTGTTTTAAAAGTGGAGCTCAAATAGATGGTTTTTGAAATAGGGGTGATCTATGCATATGCATTAGATTCAATTTTAAACTGTCATTTAAAATATACTTAACAAAATGTTTTTAGCAGATCCAAAGGTGGGCCTTGGTACCTCATTATGTGTACTAACAAGGGGTGCAAAGATCAAGAATTGTTTCTGTTAAGTTTTGAGTACTAGGAATAGCCAAAGTAGGCATCGGAGTTAAATTTGCCAAAATGGCCATTGCTCCTTTTTAATTCTTTTTGATTTGATTTTCTTTAGGAAAAGTTTGGGAATGATGTAGATGATGTTTAAATCACCTAAGAAACATTTTACAAGCATTGGATCATTCAATCATGGCAATTCAAACAACTCCTATTTTAAATGCACACACATATGAATGCTTTCATTTTAAATTTGGAAAAGTTTTTGTTAACCCCAAATTTGATGATTTAGATCTTGATAACCTTGTATTAAAGTTTTGGGATGTTACACTCGACCCCAGCAACCCACCAGACATGGCCATGCACCGCCGCACGACCCACAGTCGCCGGGAGCCGCGTCGAGCATCGCCTCTGTCCCCTAGAGCGCGTGAAGCTCCCGACCATATGCCACCACCCCTAGCCGCTCCATTGCACCGTAGAGGATCGCCAGCAGACCACCCACCATCCACCTACCTCGCCACGCCGGTAGCCCCCTGTTTCATTGTCACCGACGAGCCGCGCCCATGCCGTTCAGTCTCACCATCGAGCCTATATAAGGAGCCCTCCCCCGCACCATCTCTTCACGCCATTCCACTCCCCTCTCTCCACTGAACATTTCCCCTCTCTCGCCGGAGCCGCTTGAGCTGTCGTTCGCCGAAATTGCACCGGAGGAGGCTGCTGCAGAGGAGGAGACGTTGCCGTCGATTTCGTCCACCGCAGGCCCTCCCGCGACTTCGCCTGAGCTCGCCATCACCGTCTAGTTCGATCGCCCGCCTCGCCGCACTAGCTGGAGCCCTGGTACGTCCCCAGTAGACCCCCACTGGCCATTTAGGGTTCGGGCTTGCCAGCGATGAGTCCGTCGTCAACGACGACTGTGAGCCGTTGATCCGCGTTATAATCGTGTGGCCCAGATCGCTAGATACCGTTTTGGGTTTTAAATGTTGCTAACAGGTGGACCCCCCTTGTCAGTTGCCCTTTGTGCCGCTGAGCGTCATTGGGCCGGCCCGTTAGCTTTCCCGCGCTAGCCCACAAATTCAAATAAGTGTTTTTCTATTTAGACTTAGAATCAATTCTGTCCCTTAGTTTAAAAATCAATTCAGGAAGATTTACTAAGCCAAATTGAGTGAATCCAATTGTGTTAGAAAGCTATTGACAAGCTCTATCCAAGCCCATTGGATTTAATTCATTTAGAGTTAGAGATCTCTCCTAGTAAAAATAACAAGACATGAGATTTTACACATTCAAACATTTTTATAAAATCAACCATAATAGCTTTTGAGTTGTTTTCAACTCTCAAAAATCACATTTAACCATACCTATCTGAATATGTAATAATATTAAGGTTTACATGCAGTGACTTTGGACTAGTACCAAAATAATGCTATATAGGCATTTCTAGTCACTTTAAATTATTAATTATTAAACTTAAACTTATTAAAATGTGATCCAACCCTTAAATCACATCCCCATATGTTAGAATATGTGGTGCTGACATGTGTCCACATGATCCTATATTTTAATTGGAGAATATTAAATCTTAGTTATTTTCAATGAGTAGAAATTACTTTTCTCAAATAAACATGAAACTAGTTCATTAAATCTTGTGATGCTTGTGATGATACTAGATCATCAAATCTGTGACCTAGTGTGCTAAGTAGATTAGTTAAGTATTATTTGGTGATTGTGTACTCCGTATGTATTTATAGACGATAGTACCAACCAAGCTTACGAGGAGGAGGAGTTCTACCAAGAGGAGGAGGAAGAAAAATTCAACCACTGCACTACCCAAGGCAAGCTAGCATTATACAAGTTAACCATGCAAGTGATTACTTGCAAGCCTAGCACTTCAAGTAAACTGTGCAAGCCATTGTTAGCAAGCTAGAATTAGACAAGATGACCTAAGCAAGATGCATTAGGCATGCTTTGGTTATACCATTTTGACTTATACCTACTCCAAGTTTTATTTACAAGCTTTACTACCTTTACTTTACCAAAGTCCTTTACTTGTTTGAAGGTAGCATAAAGAGTATAAAACTTTACCTATATAGTTAGACTTAGATGTCATTCTATGGCATGAGATTAACATTAGCATCCCACTTTAGTGAACACTCTTAACTTAGTAGTTGGAACCAAACTCAAAACTTGATTCACTTTAGATGGGAATATTTGGTGAAAATGACTTGTGAAAACCTTGGAATGATGAGTCATTCTATTGAGATGTTTTGACATGTGTTGAGAAACACAAATGGTTTATGATGATGAAAATGTTGAGGCATGAGCCTTAGCCCCTTTTACAAAACTGATGGTTGGGTTCGGATGTGGTACCATTCTAATTTTACCTTACAACCACAATACCTAAATTGGGTAAGGCTTAGCCGGAAGTTTATATGCATTAGTATTAGTTCCCTCGCGGGGGAGGTTTGAGCTGAGGCTACCTCTCAATGTTGTCCACCTATGCATTGCCCAAGATGACAGATGGTCATGGATGGGAGGCCATGCTCATAGGAGAGGTGCTTATACTAGAGTGTGTAAAGCAAAGGTTATGTTTGATTATCTGCATACTAAGTATGATGATTCAGTGTTATCCCTGATAGATGTATCGAATCTTGTGGTGAAAGTGTACCACCTCTGCAAAGTGTCAAACTATTCGAATAGCCGCGTCCGCGGTTATGGACAGTTGGAGTGGCCATACTGTTCCGTTGTCAGATGTTTTCAAAACAACTTATGAAATAAATTGTGACATGACTTGACCACCATAGAGTTGTGACTATGATAATTAAGTTCCCAACTTAGGTGTTTTCAAACTTCTGTTATCTTTCTTTGTTTCAGAACTCAGCTTAGGTTTCAAACTTAACCTTACAAGTAAACTTAGAGTCAGCATTTCCTGCTAGAACTATACTACTTGTTAGTGGTAGTTTGCGAGTACTTAAAAAGTACTCATGGCTTTTGTCCCTGGCTATTCCTATGGCCAGACTATGAAGGAGACTACCAAGATGAAGGACAGCAGGACGGATATGATAACTAGGAATATCTCCCATCGTCAGCATTGTCTGTGACTCTAAAGATGGATCCCACCGCTACGCTATTTATTCCGCTACTTGATGGTACTAAGACTGGATCATGAGATCCTTATTTGTGTAAGACCTTATTTATGGTTTGTAATGGATGATGTACTGTGATATCCAATCTGTTATGTCTCGCAAAAATGGTAATCCTGGGATTGTGAGGTATGGCATAACAAGCATCTGGGATTAAAAATCCGGGTGTTGACAAGTTGGTATCAGATCCATCCTGACCATAGGAGACCCTAGTTAGAATGGACGTTAGAAAAAAAACTTAGCTTCAAAAACCAAAGTGAGTATTTATGAAAACTATTTCCTCTCTTACCCTTAGGGATTCTTTCTCTCAAAAAAATTCATGTTCCTCCAAATTCTTACATTACTACATAAATTTTTGACACACTTGATCACTTCACTAACTTTCTCATCCTAAATTCTTATAGATGGAAGCTCAATACATCAAGTTCTACCCATTGGGCAACGAAGGCCAACTGATCTTCGAGAGGGATTTAGATGCACTGTCTGAGTTCTTGGAGTGTCCTCATCTGGAATTCCTTGGAGCTCAACTCCCGGGTCCACCAGGAGGAGATTTGCAATGGCTCGTGACTGATGATCTTCGAGGCAAGATAGAAGCACCAGTATCTGGGAGGATTCAGTTCTCGGTGAGGGAGAAAAACTGGCTAGATGGATTAGCCAGGGCAATGCATGAAGCTCTCGCACGTCTGTGTGCCCTCAGTGTCAACCTAATCCAAGGAACCCGCTTTGTTCAATATGAAAGGCGTGATTACATGGGAATGCCGCTAGAGATGCCAAGTCACCCAATACTGAAGCGCCAAGTGGAGAACCTCGACTTCCTGTTGTACGACAAACAGAAGGAGTTGGACAATGCAAGAGACCTCGCCAACAACAACCTCGCCATTGCCGCCCAGAAGGCCTAGACTTTCTGTAACATCCCAAAACTTTAATCCAAGCTTATCAAGATCAAATCATCCAAAAATAGGGTTAACAAAAACTTTTCCAAATGTAAAATGAAAGCATTCATATATGTATGCATTTAAAAAAAAGAGTTGTTTGAATTGCCATGATTGCTTGATCCAATGCTTGTAAAATGTTTCTTAGGTGATTTAAACATCATCAACATCATTCCCAAACTTTTCCTAAAGAAAATCAAATCAAAAAGAATTAAAAAGAAGGAATGGTCATTTTGGCAAATTTAACTCTCATGCCTACTTTGGCTATTCCTAGTACTCAATTCTTAACAGAAACAATTCTTAATCTTTGAACCCCTTGCTAGTACACCTTTTAATCTGCTAAAAACATTCTGTTAACTATTTTAAATGACAGTTTAAAATTGAATCTAATGCATATGCATAGATCACCCCTATTTCAAAAACCATCTATTTGAGCTCCATTTTCAAAACCCTTGCAACCACAGACTACCTATCACTAGTGGAGATCAATCAAAATTTTTGAAACCAAAATTCAAAACTTTCTTTCATGTGGCCATTTCATTAAGCACTTGGCATGCATAATCTCTACTCTAATCCTAGCTCACTGTTTTGAACAGGGTTTGGCCCCCAAATGATCTACATTTATCTCCTCTGTCCCCTCCTAGTCTAACCAGACCCTTAACACCCCTCTCCCTTGTCCCTAACCCTCTTGCCATGTCAACCCGAGGGCATGGTCGCCGGCCAAACTTTTCCCCGCCGCAGCAGACCATCTCCCCCTCTCTCCCCATGTCTAGGAGGTAGCCAGGAGCTCACCGCCACCCCCTGTCCCTTGCCCAAGCCCAGAGCAGCAGTGGACCACCGAGCACAAACCGCGCCCAGTGCCACCGCACCATGCCAGTGCTGCCCCCAGAGCACGCCCTGTCCCCGCTCGCACAGACCGCCCCTTGGCACCAGCCCGCGTCCGCCGCTCCACCTCGACCTGGAGAACACCCTAGACATCGCTGTTCGCCGCCCAAAGCCTCACAGCCACCGCTCGCCGTGGACACCGCCGCTTCGGCCGCGCAGAGCGCCACCTCGCCCAGACCGCGTGCCACCACCCCTACGGCCGCATTCAATTCCTATAGCACCGCCAGGGAACCGCCCATCGATCGCCATTCCCAGTCATGCCTCTACCTCGCCGTAGCCATGTCGCCACCGTCGCCTGCCCATCCCGCTCGGTCTCACCGTCGGGCCTATAAAAGGAGCCCTCCCCAGCCTCTTCTCTCCACACCATTCCACTCCCTCACCTCTCTGAACCTCACCCACCTCTAGCTGGAGCAAGTGGAGCAGCAACTTGAATTGAGCCGAGCACAAGGGCAGAGGAGAAGGGCGCCGCTGATTGCGACCACCCCAAGCTCCACCGCAACGCCGCCTCGCCATCGTCTTCCATGTTGTTTGCCTTCGCCGACCCGCCGGAGCCCTGAACGCCTCATGAGACCCCCCACCGAGCCGCTAGGGTTCGAGCTCGCCGGCGACCTATTCGTCGTCGACGACGACCCTCAGCCGTTGATCTCGCTTCTAATCCTACAGCCCAAACCGCGCGTATCGTTTCACGTTTTAAGTGCCGCTGACATGTGGGACCCTCCTGTCAGCTGAGCCCCGCGCCGTGGAGCGCCACTGAGCCGGCCCAAGTCCTTTCCCGTGCTAGCCCATCGATTCAAATCTGGATTTTTATTTTTAGTTAAATCTAGTTTCTGTCCACTATTTCAAAATTCAATTCAGAGAGTTTTAGAAATCCAAATTGCATGAAACCAGCGTATTAAAATGATCTATACAATCCCGTTGGATTTAATTCAATTGGAGTTATAGATCTCTCCTAATAAAAATAAGAAGACAGAAGCTTTTGCAACTTGCAACATTTTTATAAAATCAACCAAGTTAGCTTTTGAGTTGATTCCAACTCTCAAAAATCGCATTTCATCATATATATCTAACCATGTAATAATATTAAGGATGACATGCAGTGACTTTGGACTAGTACCGAAATAATGCTATATAGGCATTTCTAGTCACTTTAAATCATTAAATAATAAACTTAAACTAAAGTAATATTGATCCAACCTTTAAATCTCATTCCCACATGTTAGAATATGTGGTGAGGACATGTGTCCACATGATCCCATATTTTGGTGGTGGATATTAAATTTTAGTTAATATTTCAATGAGTAGAAATTACTTTTCTAAAATAAAAAGGATGAAACTGTTGAATTAAAACTTGTGATGTTTGTAATGATAATAGATCATTAAATGTGTGTTTTAGAATGCTACTTAGCCTAGTTAAGTATTGTTTGGTGATTATCTACTCCCTATGTATTTATAGACGCTAGTACCGACCAAGCTTTCGAGGAGGAGGAGTTCTACCAAGAAGAAGAAGAAGAAAACTTCAACCACTGCACCAACCAAGGCAAGCTATTGTTAGCAGGCTAGAATTAAGCTAGATGAATGAGCAAGGATGCTTTAGGCATGCTTTGATCACACCTCTTTTTAACTATTAGTACCCCAAGCCTTACTTACAAGTTTTACTCCCCTTAGTATACAAAGTTCCTTACTTATTTTGAAGGTAGCATAAAAAGTATAAATCTTGACCTACTTAGAAACCTTTAGATGTCATTCTATGGCATGAGATTGATCCCATCCTTCCACCTTAGAGAACACTCTTAACTTAGTCTTTTAGAGTAGATCAAAAACTTGAGTCACTTTAGATGGGAACAAGTGGTGAAAATGAATTATGAAAACCTTGGAATGATGAGTCATTCTATTGAGATGTTTTGACATGTGTTGAGAAATAGAACTGGTTTATGATGATGACAATGATGAGGCATGAGCCTTAACCCTTTTATAAAACTGATGGTTGGATTCGGATGCGATACCATTCCAAATTTACCGTACAACCACATTACCTGAATTGGGTAAGGCTTAGCTGGAAATTTATATGCATTAGTATTAGTTCCCTCACGGGAGAGGTTTGAGCCGAGGCTACCTCTCAATGTTGTCCACCTATGCAGTGCCCAAGATGATTGATGGTCATGGTTGGGAGGCCATGCTCATAGGAGAGGTGCTTGTACTAGGGTGTGTAAAGGGAAGGTTATGTTTGATTATCTGCATACTAAGTATGATGATTCAGGGTTATCCACAGCAGATGTATCGAATCTTGTGGTGAAAGTGTACCACCTCTGCAGAGTGTCAAACTATTCGAATAGCCGCGTCCGCGGTTATGGACAGTTGGAATGGCCATACTGTTTCGTTGTCATATGTTTTCTAAATAATTTGAAATGAATGATGAACTTTGACCTAACCACAACAGGGTTGTGTTTATGTTAATAGCTTCCCAACTTAAGTGATTCTAGAACCTTATTTTATCTTTCTTGGTTTCTGAACTCAGGTTAGGTTTCAAACTTAACTTTATAGTTAAATTTAGATTTAGCACTTTAATTTAGAACTATAGTACCTATTAATAGTAGTTTGCGAGTACTTAAAGAGTACTCATGGCTTTTGTCCCTGGCTATTATCATGGCCAGACTATGAAGGAGATTATCAAGATGATGGTCAGCAGGACGACTATGATACCTAGGACTATCTGCCTTCGACAGCATTGCCTGTGCCCCTGAAGATGGACCCCACCGCTACGCTTATCTTTTATTTCCGCTGCTTGTTGTATTAAAGACTGGATCATGAGATCCTTATTTGTGTAAAACCTTATGTATGGTTTGTATTGGATGATGTACTATGATATCCAATCCGTAATGTCTCGCAAAAATGGTAATCCTGGGATTGCGAGGTATGGCATAATGGGCATCTGGGATTAAAAATCCGGGTGTTGACACTTTCTCACTGCTAGTCAAGGATCGTCAGTCTCTGCGCCGTCAACGTGCCAAGAAGGATCGTACCATCTACCGTCATCGCAAGAAGGTGGTTGACCTCGAAAAGACCATCAAGGAGCAAGAAGCTCAACTTGCCGTAAAGGAAGAAGAAGAGGAAGGTGAAGATATCCAAGGGGATATTGACTCCTATCTCAGCAATGATGATGACTTTCTAGAGGAAGATGTCGTGGACTTCTACACCGACGATGACGACTCCGACTTCATCGATGATGAGTAGATGCACTAGAGCACTGTTGTAGTATGAGGAGTATCGGTCCCATTGTATCGTAGCTTACATAATGGTTCTTAAAACCATCTGTTTTCCCTTTGATGTTGTGGTGTGTGTGTGTGTTTGTATTGTGTGCTTTCTTTGAAGGAATGAAAAGAAGTTAGTTGCAAAAACCTAGGTCAAACTCAAAGTTTTAGCTTTGAAATCAAAACCATAAACCATAGAAATTTCCCTCTTACCCCTTTTCTACCTCAATCTTCAGATGACTCGTGGAAACCAAGGAGGGAGCAGCTCATCGCAAGACCCAATGCTGCAGATCCTGCAGAATCTCATTGCAGACTAGGAAGCAAGCAGGGCAGAGCGCCAATCTAATCTAGCAACACTGCAGCAGATCGCCCAGATGGCTCTCAACAACTAGAACCATGGAAATCAGGATCATCATGGATCTAGACTCAAGAACTTCCAGAATACAAATCCCCCAATCTTTAGTACTTCAGAGAACCCACTGGATGCTGATGACTGGTTGTAGACAACGGAGAACAACTTAGAAGTAGCTGGAGTAGATGCCAATGAGAAGGTTCTTTTTGCCACCCACTATCTGGCAGGAGATGCAAGAGCATGGTGGAACAACATCCGCACAATGAACCATGGTCAAGTGATGACATGGGAAGCCTTCAAAACCAAGTTCAGCCGCACCCACGTGCCGCAGGGTCTAGTCACCCGAATGAGGGATGAATTCCGAGAGTTGAAGCAAGGCAGAATGACTGTAGTGGAGTACCGTGACAGATTCCGGTACCTTGCAAGGTATGCACCTGATGAGATCAACACGGAGGCCAAGAAGAAGGAGAGATTCCTGAATGTACTGCATGATGAGATGCAGACTGTCCTCGTCAACATCCGTTTCCAGGATCTTGATGAACTAGTCGACTTTGCCATTCAGATGAAAGGAAAGATTAACCAGGCAAACGACAACCACAAACATCGTATGATGCACCAAGCTGGATGCAACAGTCACCAGAAGTACCGCCCCAACCCTTCTACGGGACATGCACCGAGGAACAACCGACCCCCAATGTCTCGCCCAAGCTACCCCAACCGTAGCGCAGGAAATGTGAAGTCTGGAGGAAACAACAATCACTCTGGCAACACCAGCAATTTCAACCGTGCACCTCCCAAGAGCAACAACAACAATAACAACACTACACCTCGAACTGGAAGCAATGCTGTGCCAGTCGCAGCTAAAGACAAGTCTCAGATCACTTGTTTCGAGTGTGGAGTGAATGGTCACTATTCCAATGAGTGCCCCAAGAAGATTTCCGCCACTACCAATGTGAATTCCCCCAGTCAACAGCAGTGCCGTGTTCAACCAGGAAGAAGATTTGCCCCAGGGAACCCTCAGAACCGCAACGACCGTCTCTTCCACATGAACACGGAAGAAGCCCAAGAAGCTCCAGATGTAGTGCTGGGTATGTTTTCTGTCAACTCAGTTTGATCAAGAGTATTGTTTGATTCTGGAGCATCGCACTCATTTGTCACCGAAGAATTTGCATGCACTAGTAAGATTCACCCAACCAACCTGAAGCATGTCATTATAGTTCAAATCCCCGGTTCAACAACAAAAGCTAGAAAAATTTGCAAAGTTGTGCCTATCAGAATACATGGGATAGATTTCTTTGCCAATCTAATAGTACTTGGAACAAAAGGTTTGGAAGTAGTACTAGGAATGGATTGGATGTCAAAGCATAAAGGATTGATAGAATGAGCCAAGAAAGCCATCACCATGACCAGTAGCTCTGGAGTATCAGTAGAGCACATGTCTGAAACCCTGCCCCGTCAATTCAAGTGTAACAAGAGTCTAGCCCTGCCCACCATTGACCAAGTCAGAGTAGTTTGTGAATACCCCGACGTATTCCTAGATGAATTGCCCGGTATGCCCCCAGATAGGGATATTGAGTTCATTATTGAGCTAATCCCCGGAACCAGACCCATAGCCCAAAGACCCTATAGCATGAACCCCTCAGAGTTAGTGGAACTGAAGAAGCATTTGGATGCAATGTTGGCAACATGCTTGATTCAACCAAGCGCATAGCCATGGAGATCGCCAGTGTTATTCGTCGACAAGAAGGATGGTGGTAACCGTCTATGCACCGATTATAGGAAGCTCAATGATGTCACCATCAAAAACAAGTACCCTTTGCCAAAGATAGAGGATCTATTTGACCAGTTGACTGGAGCGAATGTATTCTCTAAGATCGATCTTAGGACTGGTTATCACCAACTTAAGATTCGTGCAATGGATATTCCGAAGACCACCTTTACTACTCTCTATGGTTTATACGAGTATACGGTTATGTCTTTTGGATTAACCAATGCCCCTGCTTATTTCATGAATCTCATGAATAAGATCTTTATGAATTTTCTGGATAAGTTTGTCTTTATGTTTATCAACGATATCCTTATCTACTCCAAGTCAGAAGAAGAGCATGAGCAGCATCTGAGAATCATCCTTGAAACCCTTAGAGAGCATCGATTGTATGTCAAGTTCAGCAAGTGTGAGTTTTGGCTGAAAGAAGTAGGAATCCTAGGACATATTGTGTCTGCCGGAGGAGTCGCTATTGATCCCACCAAGATCAAAGATGTTGAATAATGGGAAGCCCCAACCACTCAAACCTAACTCCGTGCATTTCTCGGATTAGCGGGATATTACCGCAAGTTCGTAAGGATTTTAAAGCATCGCCCGGCCCATGACCCAATTGCTGAAGAAGGACAAGAAGTTTGAATGGACCGAAAAAGTGTGAAGCCAGTTTCCAAGAGATGAAGAAGAGATTGATTTCAGCCCCAATATTGATCATGCCAGATATCAAGAAGCCATTTGATGTGTATTGTGATGCATCCAAGATTGTGCTAGGATGTGTATTGATGCAAGAAGGCAAAGTCATCGCCTATCTGTCTCGACAACTGAAGCAACATGAGCAGAACTATCTGACCCATGATCTTGAGTTAGCCGCCGTAGTTTTGGCATTGAAGACATGGCATCATTATCTGATGGGTAATCACTGTGAGATTTACTCGGATCACAAAAGCTTTAAGTATATTTTCACTCAGAAGGAGCTGAATGTGAGGCAAAGGAGATGGATAGAGTTAATCAAGGATTATGACCTTGACATTCACTATCACCCCGGCAAAGCCAATGTGGTAGCGGATGCTCTTAGCAGATTGCTGTGGAGGTTAAACACTATGATCAAGGAGAAGCAACCAAGTTTGTATGAGGAGTTGGAGCAGTTTAGGACGGAACTAGTTAGCAAAGGATTCTTACCTAACATTGAACTTCAACTCACTTTGATTAGCCAAATCAAGGAAGCTCAAAAGGGAAATGAAAGTATCGATGGAATCAAACATCGTATTGGTACAGGAGAGGTACCTGGATTCACGGAAGACGAAGAAGGAGTTTTGTGGTACAAAGGCCGTATCTGTGTGCCAGCAGATTCGGAGCTGAAGCAAGTTATCATGCAAGAAGCTCATGATACTCTTTATTCTATCCACCCCGGAGGAACGAAGATGTATCAAGATTTGAAAGAGCAATTTTGGTGGCACAAGATGAAGAGAGAAATCGGAAGCTACATCGCCAAGTGTGATATCTATCAGAGAGTCAAAGCGGAACATTAGAGGCCCACAGGACTGTTGCAATCTTTGCAGATTCCGGAATGGAAACGGGATTCTGTCGGAATGGACTTTATCACCGGTTTGCCTACTTCAAGTAGGGGAAACGACTCAATCTGGGTCATCGTTGATAGACTGTCCAAGGTAGCTCCCGTCAAGACAACCTACCAGAGTTTGAAGAAGATCAAAGATGTTGAATAATGGGAAGCCCCAACCACTCAAACCTAACTCCGTGCATTTCTTGGATTAGCGGGATATTACCGCAAGTTCGTAGAAGGATTTTAAAGCATCGCCCGACCCATGACCCAATTGCTGAAGAAGGACAAGAAGTTTGAATGGACCGAAAAAGTGTGAAGCCAGTTTCCAAGAGCTGAAGAAGAGATTGATTTCAGTCCCAATATTGATGATGCCAGATATCAAGAAGCCATTTGATGTGTATTGTGATGCATCCAAGATTGGGCTAGGATGTGTATTGATGCAAGAAGGCAAAGTCATCGCCTATCTGTCTCGACAACTAAAGAAACATGAGCAGAAATATCCGACCCATAATCTTGAGTTAGCCGCCGTAGTTTTGGCATCGAAGACATGGCGTCATTATCTGATGGGTAATTGCTGTGAGATTTACTCGGATCACAAAAGCTTGAAGTATATTTTCACTCAGAAGGAGCTGAATATGAGGCAAAGGAGATGGATAGAGTTAATCAAGGATTATGACCTTGACATTCACTATCACCCCGGCAAAGCCAATGTGGTAGCGGATGCTCTTAGCAGATTGCCGTGCAGGTTAAACACTATGATAAAGGAGAAGCAACCAAGTTTGTATGAGGAGTTGGAGCAGTTTAGGACTGAACTAGTTAACAAAGGATTCTTAGCTAACATTGAACTTCAACCCACTTTGATTAGCCAACTCAAGGAAGCCCAGAAGGGAAATGAAAGTATCGATGGAATCAAACATCGTATTGGTACAGGAAAGGTACCTGGATTCACGGAAGACGAAGAAGGAGTTTTGTGGTACAAAGGCCGTATCTGTGTGCCAGCAGATTCGGAGCTGAAGCAAGTTATCATGCAAGAAGCTCATGATACTCTTTATTCTATCCACCCCGGAGGAACGAAGATGTATCAAGATTTGAAAGAGCAATTTTGGTGGCACAAGATGAAGAGAGAAATCGGAAGCTACATCGCCAAGTGTGATATCTATCAGAGAGTCAAAGCGGAACATTAGAGGCCCATAGGACTGCTGCAATCTTTGCAGATTCCGGAATGGAAATGGGATTCCGTCGGAATGGACTTTATCACCAGTTTGCCTACTTCAAGTAGGGGAAACGACTCAATCTGGGTCATCGTTGATAGACTGTCCAAGGTAGCTCATTTTATACACGTCAAGACAACCTACCAGAGTTCGAAGCTAGTAGAGCTGTATATTGCTAGAATTGTTAGTCTGCATGGAACCCCCAAGACCATGATATCAGATCGAGGAACCCAATTCACCTCGAGATTTTGGTAGAAAGTTCAAGAAGGATTAGGAACCAAGTTGAATTTCAGCACAGCTTATCACCCGCAAACTGATGGACAGACTGAAAGAGTCAACAAAATCCTAGAGGATATGTTGAGAGCTTGTGTGTTGGAGTATGGATCAAAATGGGAAGACTGCCTGCGTTTCGCAGAATTCTCATACAACAACAGTTATCAAGCCAGTTTGCAAATGGCACCATTTGAGTTCCTATACAGAAGGAAGTGTCGTACCCCTTTGAATTGGTCGCAAGTAGGAGAGAGTCAGATCTTTGGACCCGACATTCTCTGAGAAGCCGAAGAGAAGGTTCACAAGGTCCGTGAGAACCTCAAGACCGCCCAATCCAAACAGAAGAGTTATGCTGACAAGAGAAGAAGAGACCCGACTTTCAATGTCGGACATTTTGTGTATCTCAAGGTTTCGCCATTGAAGGGAACCCATCATTTTAGTCTGAAAGGAAAGTTAGCCCCTAGATATATCGGACCCTTCAAGATTCTGAACCGTCGAGGAGAAGTATCATATCAACTGGAACTGCCAGTAGAGATGTCAGCCATCCACAATGTGTTCCATATATTGTTACTTCGCAAATGCTTAGAAGTGCCGGAGAAGACCGAAATATTCAAGAACATCGATCACCGAGCTATTGATATCAAAAAGATCTGACATATCGTGAAGTGCCCATCTGTATCTTGGAGGAAGCCTAGAGAACCTCCAGGACCAGGAGTATCAAGTTTCTCAAGATGCAATGGAGCAACCATACCGAAGAGGAAGCCACTTGGGAGCGAGAAGATTACATTACGACTGAGTTCCCAGATCTCTTTAGTTCCTAGATTTATTTCGTAAATCTCGGGACGAGATTTTGTTTAAGGTGGGAAGGTTTGTAACATCCCAAAACTTTAATCCAAGTGATCAATATCTCATCTACCCAATTTAGGGTTAACAAAACCTTTTTCTATTTAAAAATCCTTAGGCATTCATATGTGTATGCATTTAAATAGGAGTTGTTTTGAATTGCCATGTTTGAGTGATCTATTGATTGTAAAATGATTCTAAGGTGAATTAAACATCATCTAGATCATTCCCAAGCAAATCCCAAAGAAAAAGAAATAAAAAAGAATAAAATAAGGAAATGGTCATTTGTGCCATTTTAATCACATAGCCTACTTTGGCTATTCCTAGAACTCAAATCTTAATATGCATAGATCACACTTATTCAAAAACCACTCAAATGAACTCCATTTTTAAATCCCAAGCAAACCTAGATGCTTAAGCATCAGATGAATCACTCCACCAAAAATCAACTCAAAATTCAAAAATTTCTCTCATGCGGCCATTGTGTCGAACAGGTGGCAGACAAAAATCAAATGGCCTAACTAACACTATTGCACATTGATCCCTTGTCCCCCAGTTGACCCTCTCTGCACTTCCTTGTCCCCCTAGCATCTAACCAAACCCTAGACCAGCACCCCCTTGCCTGCAGCCCTAGTGCCGCGTCGCCCAAATGAGGTCAGCGCCGGCCAAACACGGGCAGCACGCCAGAGACCGAGCCGCGCCATTCCAGCGTGTCCACTAGCTCCGCCCAACCCTACCGTCGCCCACGGTCCACCCCTCGATCAACCCTAGTCCCTGGACCACTCCCCATCCTCGCAGCCCTTTCTCTCTGCGCGCAGACAGAGCGCGCCAGAGCGTGATCGCCGCCAGCACGCAGCAGACCGCACCTTGACTCCATATCGCGCATGCCACTCCACCTCGACCCCAGAAACCCACCAGACACGGCCGTGAACCGCCGCACGACCCACAGTCGCCGGGAGCCGCGTCGAGCATAGCCTCTGTCTCCTAGAGCACATGGAGCTCCCGACCATATGCCACCGCCCCTAGCCGTGCCATTGCACCGTAGAGGACCGCCAGTTGACCACCCACCCTCCGCCTACCTCGCCACGCTGGTAGCCCCCCTTTTTCGTTGTCACCGACGAGCCGCGCCCATGCCTTTCAGTCTCATCATCGAGCCTATATAAGGAGCCCTCCCCCGCACCATCTCTTCACACTATTACACTCCCCTCTCTCCACTGAACATTTCACCTCTCTCGCCGGAGCTGCTCGAGCCGCCGTTCGCCGGAATTGCACTGGAGGAGGCCGCTACAGAGGAGGAGACGCTGCCGTCGATTCCGTCCACCGCAGCCCCTGCCGCGACTACGCCTGAGCTCGTCGTCGCCGTCCAGTTCGATCGCCTGCCTCGCCGCACTAGCTGGAGCCCTGGTACGTCCCCAGTAGACCCCCACTGGCCTTTTAGGGTTCGGTCTCGCCAGCGACGAGTCTGTCATCGACGATGACTGTGAGCCATTGATGCGCGTTATAATCGTGTGGCCTAGATCGCTAGATACCGTTTCGGGTTTTAAGTGTCGCTGACAGGAGGACCCCCCCTTATCAGTCGCCCTCTGCGCCACTGAGCGTCACTGGGCCGGCCCGTTAGCTTTCCCGCGCTAGCCCACAAATTCAAATAAGTGTTTTTCTATTTAGACTTAGAATCAATTCTGTCCCTTAGTTTAAAAATGAATTCAGGAAGATTTACTGAACCAAATTGAGTGAATCTAATTGTGTTAGAAAGCTATTGGAAAAATCTATCCAAGCCCGTTGGATTTAATTCATTTAGAGTTAGAGATCTCTCCTAGTAAAAATAATAAGACACGAGCTTTTACACATTCAAACATTTTTATAAAATCAACCATAATAGCTTTTGAGTTGTTTCCAACTCTCAAAAATCACATTTAACCATACCTATCTGAATATGTAATAATATGAAGGTTTACATACAGTGACTTTGGACTAGTACCAAAATAATGCTATATAGGCATTTCTAGTCACTTTAAATCATTAATTATTAAACTTAAACTTATTAAAATGTGATCCAACCCTTAAATCACATTCCCATATGTTAGAATATGTGGTGATGACATGTGTACACATGATCCCATATTTTAATTGGAGAATATTAAATCTTAGTTATTTTCAGTGAGTAGAAATTACTATTCTCAAATAAAAAGAATGAAACTAGTTCATTAAATCTTGTGATGCTTGTGATGATACTAGATCATAAAATGGGTGCCTTAGTGTGCTAAGTAGATTAGTTAAGTATTGTTTGGTGATTGTGTACTCCGTATGTATTTATAGATGATAGTACCGACCAAGCTTACGAGGAGGATGAGTTATACCAAGAGGAGGAGGAAGAAAACTTCAACCACTGCACTACCCAAGGCAAGCTAGCATTATACAAGTTAACCATGCAAGTGATTACTTGCAAGCCTAGCACTTCAAGTAAATTGAGCAAGCCATTGTTATCAAGCTAGAATTAGACAAGATGACCTAAGCAAGATGCATTAGGCATGCTTTGGTTATACCATTTTGACTTATACCTACTCCAAGTTTTATTTACAAGCTTTACTTCCTTTACTTTACCAAAGTCCTTTACTTGTTTGAAGGTAGCATAAAGAGTATAAAACTTGACCTATATAGTTAGACTTAGATGTCATTCTATGGCATGAGATTAACATTAGCATCCCACTTTAGTGAACACTCTTAACTTAGTAGTTGGAACCAAACTCAAAACTTGATTCACTTTAGATGGGAATATTTGGTGAAAATGACTTGTGAAAACCTTGGAATGATGAGTCATTCTATTGAGATGTTTTGACATGTGTTGAGAAACACAAATGGTTTATGATGATGAAAATGTTGAGGCATGAGCCTTAGCCCCTTTTACAAAACTGATGGTTGGGTTCGAATGCGATACCATTCCAATTTTACCGTACAACCACAATACCTAAATTGGGTAAGGCTTAGCCGGAAGTTTATATGCATTAGTATTAGTTCCCTCGCGGGAGAGGTTTGAGTTTAGGCTACCTCTCAATGTTGTCCACCTATGCATTGCCCAAGATGACAGATGGTCATGGTTGGGAGGCCATGCTCATAGGAGAGGTGCTTATACTAGAGTGTGTAAAGGAAAGGTTATGTTTGATTATACAGAGTTGTGACTATGATAATTAAGTTCCCAACTTAGGTGTTTTCAAACTTCTGTTATCTTTCTTTGTTTCAGAACTCAGCTTAGGTTTCAAACTTAACCTTACAAGTAAACTTAGAGTTAGCATTTCCTGCTAGAACTATACTACTTGTTAGTGGTAGTTTGCGAGTACTTAAAAAGTACTCATGGGTTTTGTCCCTGGCTATTCCTATGGCCAGACTATGAAGGAGACTACCAAGATGAAGGACATCAGGATGGATATGATAACTAGGAATATCTCCCATCGTCAGCATTGTCTGTGACTCTGAAGATGGACCCCACCGCTACGCTATTTATTCCGCTACTTGATGGTACTAAGACTGGATCATGAGATTCTTATTTGTGTAAGACCTTATTTATGGTTTGTAATGGATGATGTAATGTGATATCCAATCTGTTATGTCTCGCAAAAATGGCAATCCTGGGATTCCGAGGTATGGCATAACAGGCATCTGGGATTAAAAATCCGGGTGTTGACAAGTTGGTATCAGAGCCATCTTGTCCATAGGAGACCCTAGTTAGAATGGACGTCCGAACAAAAACTTAGCTTCAAAAACCAAAGTGAGTATTTATGAAAACTATTTCCTCTCTTACCCTTAGGGATTCTTTCTCTCAAAAAAATTCATGTTCCTCCAAATTCTTACATTACTACATAAAATTTTGACACACTTGATCACTTCACTAACTTTCTCATCCTAAATTCTTATAGATGGAAGCTCAATACAGCAAGTTCTACCCGTTGGGCAACGGAGGCCAACTGATCTTCGAGAGGGATTTAAATGCACCGTCTGAGTTCTTGGAGCGTCCTTATCTGGAATTCCTTGGAGCTCAACTCCCGGGTCCACCAGGAGGAGATTTGCAATGGCTCGTGACTGCTGATCTTCGAGGCAAGATAGAAGCACCAGTATCTGGGGGGATTCAATTCTCGATGAGGGAGAACAACTGGCTAGATGGATTAGCCAGGGCAATGCATGAAGCTCTCGCATGTCTGTGTGCCCTCAGTGTCAACCTAATCCAAGGAACCCGCTTTGTTCACTATGCAAGGCGTGATTCCATGGGAATGCCGCTAGAGATGCCAAGTCACCCAATACTGAAGCACCAAATGGAGAACCTCGACTTCCTGTTGTATGACAGACAGAAGGAGTTGGACAATGCAAGAGAGCTCGCCAACAACAACCTCGCCATTGCCGCCCAGAAGGCCCAGACTTTCTCACTCCTAGTCAAGGATCGTCAGTCTCTGTGCCGTCAACGTGCCAAGAAGGATCGCACCATCTACCGTCTTCGCAAGAAGGTGGCCGACCTCGAAAAGACCATCAAGGAGCAAGAAGCTCAGCTTGCCGTAAAGGAAGAAGAAGAGGAAGGTGAAGATATCCAAGGGGATATTAACTCCTATCTCAGCAATGATGATGAATTTCTAGAGGAAGATGCCGTGGACTTCTACACCGACGATGACGACTCCGACTTCATCGACGATGAGTAGATGCACTAGCGCACTGTCATAGTATGAGGAGTATCGGTCCCATTGTATCGTAGTTTATAGAATGGTTCTTAAAACTATCTGTTTTCCCTTTGATGTTGTGGTGTGTGTGTGTTTGTATCGTGTGCTTTGTTTGCAGGAATGAAAACAAGTTAGTTGCAAAAACCTGGTTCAAACTCAAAGTTTTAGCTTTGAAATCAATACCATAAACCATAGAAATTTCCCTCTTACCCCTTTATCTACCTCAATCTTCAGATGACTCGTGGAAACCAAGGAGGGAGCAGCTCATCGCAAGACCCAATGCTGCAGATCCTGCAGAATCTCATTGCAGACTAGGAAGCAAGCAGGGTAGAGCGCCAATCTAATCTAGCAACACTGCAGCAGATCGCCCAGATGGCTCTCAACAACCAGAACCATGGAAATCAGGATCATCATGGATCCAAACTCAAGAACTTCTAGAATACAAATCCCCCAATCTTTAGTACTTTAGAGAACCCACTGGATGCTGATGACTGGTTGCAGACAATGGAGAACAACTTATAAGTAGGTGGAGTAGATGCCAATGAGAAGGTTCTTTTTTCCACCCACTATGTAGCAGGAGATGCAAGAGCATGGTGGAACAACATCCGCACAATGAACCATGGTCAAGTGATGACATAGGAAGCCTTCAAAACCAACTTCAGCCACACCCACGTGCCGCGGGGTCTAGTCACCCGAATGAGGGATGAATTCCGAGAGTTGAAGCAAGGTAGAATGACTGTAGTGGAGTACTGTGACAGATTCTTGTCCCTTGCAAGGTATGCACCTGATGAGATCAACACGGAGGCCAAGAAGAAGGAGAGATTCCTGAATGGACTGCATGATGAGATGCAGACTGTCCTCGTCAACATCCATTTCTAGGATCTCGAAGAACTAGTCGACTCTGCCATTCAGATGGAAGGAAAGCTTAACCAGGCAAACGACAACCGCAAACATCATATGATGCACCAAGCTGGATCCAACAGTCACCAGAAGTACCGCCCCAACCCTTCTGCGGGATATGCACCGAGGAACAACCGACCCCCAATGTCTTGCCCAAGCTACCCCAACCGTAGCGGAGGAAATGTGAAGTCCGGAGGAAACAACAATCACTCCAGCAACACCAACAATTTAAACCGTGCACCTCCCAAGAGAAACAACAACAATAACAACACTATACCCTGAATTGGAAGCAATGTTGTGCCAGTCGCAGCTAAAGACAAGTCTAGGATCACTTGTTTCGAGTGTGGAGTGAAGGGTCACTATTCCAATGAGTGCCCCAAGAAGATTGACGCCACTGCCAATGTGAATGCCCCCGCTCAACAGCAGCGTCGTGTTCAACTAGGAAGAATATTTGCCCCAGGGAACCCTCACAACCGCAACGGCCGTCTCTTCCACATGAACACCGAAGAAGCCCAAGAAGCTCCAGATGTAGTGCTGGGTATGTTTTCTGTCAACTCAGTTTTAGCAAGAGTATTGTTTGATTCTGGAGCATCGCACTCATTTGTCACCGAAGAATTTGCATGCACTAGTAAGATTCACCCAACCAACCTGAAGCATGTCATGATAGTTCAAATCCCCGGTTCAACAACAAAAGCTAGAAAAATTTGCAAAGCTGTGCCTATCAGAATACATGGGATAGATTTCTTTGCCAATCTAATAGTACTTGGAACCAAAGGTTTGGAAGTAGTGCTAGGAATGGATTGGATGTCAAAGCTTAAAGGATTGATAGACTGTGCCAAGAAAGCCATCACCATGACCATTAGCTCTGGAGTATCAGTAGAACACATATCTGAAACCGTGCCCCGTCAATTCAAGTGTAACAATAGTCTAGCCCTGCCCACCATTGACCAAGTCAGAGTAGTCTGTGAATACCCCGATGTATTCCCAGATGAATTGCCCGGTATGCCCCCGGATAGGGATATTGAGTTCATTATTGAGCTACTCCCCAGAACCGGACCCATAGCCCAGAGACCCTATCACATGAACCCCTCAGAGTTAGTGGAACTGAAGAAGCAGTTGGATGCAATGTTGGCAACAGGCTTGATTCAACCAAGCACATCGCCATGGAGATCGCCAGTGTTATTCGTCGATGAGAAGGATGGAGGCAACCGTCTATGCACCGATTACAGGAAGCTGAATGATGTCACCATCAAAAACAAATACCCTTTGCCAAAGATAGAGGATCTATTTGATCAGTTGACTGGAGCGAATGTATTCTCTAAGATCAATTTTAGGACTGGTTATCACCAACTTAAGATTCGTGCAACGGATATTCCGAAGACCGCCTTTGCTACTCGCTATGGTTTATACGAGTATACGGTTATGTCTTTTGGATTAACCAATGCCCCTGCTTATTTCATGAATCTCATGAATAAGATCTTTATGAATTTTCTGGATAAGTTTGTCGTTGTGTTTATCGATGATAACCTTATCTACTCCAAGTCAAAAGAAGAGCATGAGTAGCATCTGAGAATCATCCTTGAAACCCTTAGAGAGCATTGGTTGTATGCCAAGTTCAGCAAGTGTGAGTTTTGGCTGAAAGAACTAGGATTCCTAGGACATATTGTGTCTGCCGGAGGAGTCGCTATTGATCCCGCCAAGATCAAAGATGTTGAAGAATGGGAAGCCCCAACCACTCAAACCCAAGTCCGTGCATTTCTCAGATTAGCGGGATATTACCGCAAGTTCGTAGAAGGATTTTCAAGCATCACCCGACCCATGAACCAATTGCTGAAGAAGGACAAGAAGTTTGAATGGACCGAAAAAGTGTGAAGCCAGTTTCCAAGAGCTGAAGAAGAGATTGATTTCAGCCCCAATATTGATGATGCCAGATATCAAGAAGCCATTTGATGTGTATTGTGATGCATCCAAGATTGGGCTAGGATGTGTATTGATGCAAGAAGGCAAAGTCATCGCCTATCTGTCTCGACAACTGAAGCAACATGAGCAGAAATATCCGACCCATAATCTTGAGTTAGCCGCCGTAGTTTTGGCATCGAAGACATGGCGTCATTATCTGATGGGTAATTGCTGTGAGATTTACTCGGATCACAAAAGCTTGAAGTATATTTTCACTCAGAAGGAGCTGAATATGAGGCAAAGGAGATGGATAGAGTTAATCAAGGATTATGACCTTGACATTCACTATCACCCAAAAAAGCCAATGTGGTAGCGGATGCTCTTAGCAGATTGCCGTGCAGGTTAAACACTATGATAAAGGAGAAGCAACCAAGTTTGTATGAGGAGTTGGAGCAGTTTAGGACTGAACTAGTTAACAAAGGATTCTTAGCTAACATTGAACTTCAACCCACTTTGATTAGCCAACTCAAGGAAGCCCAGAAGGGAAATGAAAGTATCGATGGAATCAAACGTCGTATTGGTACAGGAAAGGTACCTGGATTCACGGAAGACGAAGAAGGAGTTTTGTGGTACAAAGGCCGTATCTGTGTGCCAGCAGATTCGGAGCTGAAGCAAGTTATCATGCAAGAAGCTCATGATACTCTTTATTCTATCCACCCCGGAGGAACGAAGATGTATCAAGATTTGAAAGAGCAATTTTGGTGGCACAAGATGAAGAGAGAAATCGGAAGCTACATCGCCAAGTGTGATATCTGTCAAAGAGTCAAAGCGGAACATCAGAGGCCCGCAGGACTGTTGCAACCTTTGCAGATTCCGGAATGGAAATGGGATTCCGTCGGAATGGACTTTATCATCGGTTTGCCTACTTCAAGTAGGGGAAATGACTCAATCTGGGTCATCGTTGATAGACTGTCCAAGGTAGCTCATTTTATACCTGTTAAGACAACGTACCAGAGTTCGAAGCTAGCAGAGCTGTATATTGCTAGAATTCTTAGTCTGCATGGAACCCCCAAGACCATCGTATCAGATCGAGGAACCTAATTCACCTTGAGATTTTGGCAGAAAGTTCAAGAAGGATTAGGAACCAAGTTGAATTTCAGCACAGCTTATCACCCGCAAACTGATGGATAGACTGAAAGAGTCAACCAAATCCTAGAGGATATGTTGAGAGCTTGTGTGTTGGAGTACCGATCAAAATGGGAAGACTGCCTGCCTTTCGCAGAATTCTCATACAACAACAGTTATCAAGCCAGTTTGCAAATGGCACCATTTGAGTTCCTATACAGAAGGAAGTGTCGTACCCCTTTGAATTGGTCGCAAGTAGGAGAGAGTCAGATCTTTGGACCCGACATTCTTCGAGAAGCCAAAGAGAAGGTTCACAAGGTCCGTGAGCACCTCAAGACCGCCCAATCCAGACAGAAGAGTTATGCTGACAAGAGAAGAAGAGACCTGGCTTTCAATGTCGGAGATTTTGTGTATCTCAAGGTTTTGCCATTGAAGGGAACCCATCGTTTTAGTCTAAAAGGAAAGTTAGCCCCCAGATATATCGGACCCTTCAAGGTTCTGAACCGTCGAGGAGAAGTATCGTATCAACTGGAACTGCCAGCAGAGATGTCAGCCATCCACAAAGTGTTCCATATCTCGTTACTTCGCAAATGCTTAGAAGTGCCGGAGAAGACCGAAGTATTCAAGAACATCGATCACCGAGCTGTTGATATCAACAAGGATCTGACATATCGTGAAGTGCCCATCCGTATCTTGGAGGAAGCCTACAGAACCAGCAGGACTAGGAGTATCAAGTTTCTCAAGATTCAATAGAGCAACCATACCGAAGAGGAAGCCACTTGGGAGCGAGAAGATTACATTAGGACTGAGTTCCCAGATCTCTTTAGTTCCTAGTTTTCTTTCGTAAATCTCAGGACGAGATTTTGTTTAAGGTGGGAAGGTTTGTAACATCCCAAAACTTTAATCCAAGTGATCAAGATCCAATCTACCCAATTTAGGGTTAACAAAACCTTTTTCTATTTAAAAATCCTTAGGCATTCATATGTGTATCCATTTAAATAGGAGTTGTTTTGAATTGCCATGTTTGAGTGATCTATTGATTGTGAAATGATTCTAAGGTGAACTAAACATCATCTAGATCATTCCCAAGCAAATCCCAAAGAAAAAGAAATCAAAAAGAATAAAACAAGGAAATGGTCATTTGTGCCATTTTAATCACATAGCCTACTTTGGCTATTCCTAGAACTCAAATCTTAATAGAAACAATTGTGGTTCTTTGCACCCCTTGCTAGTACAAGTAGTGATGTTCCAAGGCCCACTTTGTTTCATCCCAAAAACTTTCAAACACTAAATTTAAATGACATTAGAAAATTGAATGTAGTTCATATGCATAGATCACACTTATTCAAAAACCACTCAAATGAACTCCATTTTTAAATCCCAATCAAACCTAGATGCTTAAGCATCAGATGAATCACTCCACCAAAAATCAACTCAAAATTCAAAAATTTCTCTCATGCGGCCATTGTGTCGAACAGGTGGCAGACAGAAATCAAATGGCCTAACTAACACTATTGCACATTCATCCCTTGTCCCCCAATTGACCCTCTCTGCACTCCCTTGTCCCCCTAGCATCTAACCAAACCCCAGATCAGCACCCCCTTGCCCACAGCGCCAGTGCCGCGCCACCCAAATGAGGTCACCGCCGGCCAAACACGGGCAGCACGCCAGAGACCGAGCCACGCCATTCCAGTGTGTCCACTAGCTCCGCCCAACCCTACCGCCGCCCACGGTCCACCCCTCGATCAACCCCAGCCCCTAGACCACTCCCCATCCTCGCCGCCCTTTCTCTTTGCGTGCAGACAGAGCACGCTAGAGCGCGATCGCCACCAGCACGTAGCAGACCACGCCTTGACTCCATATCGCGCACGCAGCTCCGCCTCGACCCCAGCAACCCACCAGACATGGCCGTGCACCACCGTGCGACCCACAGTCGCCGGGAGCCACGTCGAGCACCGCCTCTGTCTCCTAGAGAGCGTGAAGCTCCCGACCATATGCCACCGCCCCTAGCCGTGCCATTGTGCCATAGAGGACTGCCAGCAGACCACCCACCGTCCGCCTACCTCTCCACTCCGGTAGCCCCCCTGTTTCAACGTCACCGACGAGCCACGCCCATGCCTTTCGGTCTCACCGTCGAGCCTATATAAGGAGCCCTCCCCCGCACCATATATTCACACCATTCCACTCCCCTCTCTCCACTGAACAATTCCCCTCTCTCGCCGGAGCCGCTCGAGCCGCCGTTCGTCGGAATTGCATTGGAGGAGGCCGCTATAGAGGAGGAGACGCTAACATCGATTCGGTCCACCGCAGCCCCTGCCGCGACTTCGCCTGAGCTCGCCGTCGCCGTCCAGTTTGATCACTCGCCTCGCCGCACTAGCTGGAGCCTTGGTATGTCCCCAGTAGACCCCCACTAGCCGTTTAGGGTTTGGTCTCGCCGACGACGAGTCCGTCGTCGATGACGACTATGATCCGTTGATCCACGTTATAATCGTGTGGCCCAGATCGCTAGATACTGTTTCGAGTTTTAAGTGTCGCTGACAGGCGGACCCCCCTTGTCAGTCGCTCTCTGCGCTACTGAGCGTCACTGGACCGGCCCGTTAGCTTTCCCGCGCTACCCCACAAATTCAAATAAGTGTTTTTCTATTTAGACTTAGAATCAATTATGTCCCTTAGTTTAAAAATGAATTCAGGAAGATTTACTGAACCAAATTGAGTGAATCTAATTGTGTTGGAAAGCTATTGGAAAGATCTATCCAAGCCCGTTGGATTTAATTCATTTAGAGTTAGAGATCTCTCCTAGTAAAAATAATAAGACACGAGCTTTTACACATTCAAACATTTTTATAAAATCAACCATAATAGCTTTTGAGTTGTTTCCAACTCTCAAAAATCACATTTAACCATACCTATCTGAATATGTAATAATATGAAGGTTTACATACAGTGACTTTGGACTAGTACCAAAATAATGCTATATAGGCATTTCTAGTCACTTTAAATCATTAATTATTAAACTTAAACTTATTAAAATGTGATCCAACCTTTAAATCACATTCCCATATGTTAGAATATGTGGTGATGACATGTGTACACATGATCCCATATTTTAATTGGAGAATATTAAATCTTAGTTATTTTCAGTGAGTAGAAATTACTATTCTCAAATAAAAAGAATGAAACTAGTTCATTAAATCTTGTGATGCTTGTGATGATACTAGATCATCAAATGGGTGCCTTAGTGTGCTAAGTAGATTAGTTAAGTATTGTTTGGTGATTGTGTATGCCGTATGTATTTATAGACGATAGTACCGACCAAGCTTACGAGGAGGATGAGTTCTACCAAGAGGAGGAGGAAGAAAACTTCAACCACTGCACTACCCAAGGCAAGCTAGCATTATACAAGTTAACCATGCAAGTGATTACTTGCAAGCCTAGCACTTCAAGTAAATTGAGCAAGCCATTGTTATCAAGCTAGAATTAGACAAGATGACCTAAGCAAGATGCATTAGGCATGCTTTGGTTATACCATTTTGACTTATACCTACTCCAAGTTTTATTTACAAGCTTTACTTCCTTTACTTTACCAAAGTCCTTTACTTGTTTGAAGGTAGCATAAAGAGTATAAAACTTGACCTATATAGTTAGACTTAGATGTCATTCTATGGCATGAGATTAACATTAGCATCCACTTTAGTGAACACTCTTAACTTAGTAGTTGGAACCAAACTCAAAACTTGATTCACTTTAGATGGGAATATTTGGTGAAAATGACTTGTGAAAACCTTGGAATGATGAGTCATTCTATTGAGATGTTTTGACATGTGTTGAGAAACACAAATGGTTTATGATGATGAAAATGTTGAGGCATGAGCCTTAGCCCCTTTTACAAAACTGATGGTTGGGTTCGGATGCGATACCATTCCAATTTTACCGAACAACCACAATACCTAAATTGGGTAAGGCTTAGCCGGAAGTTTATATGCATTAGTATTAGTTCCCTCGCGGGAGAGGTTTGAGCTGAGGCTACCTCTCAATGGTGTCCACCTATGCATTGCCCAAGATGACAGATGGTCATGGTTGGGAGGCCATGCTCATAG
The DNA here is from genome assembly GCA_023614405.1 of Avena insularis. Taxonomy (NCBI): domain Eukaryota; kingdom Viridiplantae; phylum Streptophyta; class Magnoliopsida; order Poales; family Poaceae; genus Avena; species Avena insularis. The sequence continues at coordinate 407,993,346 of CM042696.1, forward strand.
GAGAGGTGCTTATACTAGAGTGTGTAAAGGAAAGGTTATGTTTGATTATACAGAGTTGTGACTATGATAATTAAGTTCCCAACTTAGGTGTTTTCAAACTTCTGTTATCTTTCTTTGTTTCAGAACTCAGCTTTGGTTTCAAACTTAACCTTACAAATAAACTTAGAGTTAGCATTTCCTGCTAGAACTATACTTCTTGTTAGTGGTAGTTTGCGAGTACTTAAAAAGTACTCATGGGTTTTGTTCGTGGCTATTCCTATGGCCAGACTATGAAGGAGACTACCAAGATGAAGGACATCAGGATGGATATGATAACTAGGAATATCTCCCATCGTCAGCATTGCCTGTGACTCTGAAGATGGACCCCACCGGTATGCTATTTATTCTGCTACTTGATGGTACTAAGACTGGATCATGAGATCCTTATTTGTGTAAGACCTTATTTATGGTTTGTAATGGATGATGTACTGTGATATCCAATCTGTTTTGTCTCGCAAAAATGGTAATCCTGGGATTGCGAGGTATGGCATAACAGGCATCTGGGATTAAAAATCCGGGTGTTGACAATACTAAATCTGTGCACAAGATGAACAAAAATAGAGTGTAAAAAAGTAGTACAGATGTTCAACAAGCAGAAGTATACAATACAAGTTGTGAATCAGTACAAGAAAAACACAATTGGGAAGTAGAAAAAATAAAACACACAGAAGTATAAGTAACAAAAAAATGAAGTATGACTATTTGTTAAGGAAAGTATACCTGTGTGATAAAATGAAGTATAGATCTATTACAAAGATGTATATGAGTCTTGTTTCTTGAAGTATATACTATTGATAAAAGGAAGTATGAGTGTATGTAATGTAAAGTATAACTATGATAAATATTAAGTACAAGTCTATGCGATAAAAACAATGAGCAAAATAATTAGGGCAGAGTCAAAAACAAAACACACACAAAAAGATTGCTGAAAATATATTAATAAAATAACTAAAAGAGGACATTGCATGCAATACTAAAACAAAAAAAACTTGAGATTCTAAAATACCAGTGGTAACAGAAACAACATCGACATTGCACGCAACACTTGCACTACCACCAGATGTATGTAAATGGGGAGGCACAGAAGGTTTTGAGCCTCCATCGCCAATAGATGTATCTATTGCTGCTTGAACATCAGAGACAGCAACAACAAAGATAAAAAAAATTATACTACATACTAAATATGTACACAAAATGAAAAAAAGAGTGTAAAATAAGTAAATTGTGCAATAAACATAAGTATACATTTAGTATTGTGAATTAGTACAAAAAACACATAAAAGGGGAAACATACCAGAGAAGTACAAGAACAACATAATTGGGAGTTATAAAAATAGCAAATAAACAGAAGTACAAGTAGCACAAAAAAACAAAAATAACACTTGTTTTCTAGCATAAAAACTAGTTATAAAAAAGTCAGAGTACCATGGCCATACTCTAATTTGAAGCTAAAATGCTAAAAAATGAAAACTACTAGAGAAGTACAAGAACACAAAAACTGTGAGTACACGAAATGGAAAAACAGAAGTATAACACATGAGACAAAATAATAACACTTATGTTATTAGATCGGGATAACTTAGAAAGTCAACTTAGCACCACCATATATCTAATACAGAAAATAAAACGCAACATAAATGACATCACCATATATGTAATTGCAAAGAGAAGTATAATAAGTACATAACAAAGAAGTATGTAATGAACAAGATTTGCTCTAAGAATATACATTCCAACAAGTATAAACATCATGAGTTAAAAGAAAACGGACATACAGAAATACATTGTCAACACCTGGATTTTTAATCCTAGATGCATGTTATGCCATACCTCGCAATCCTAGGATTACCATTTTTGCGAGACATAACAGATTGGATATCACAGTACATCATCCATTACAAACCATAATAATGTCTTACAAATAAAGGATCTCATGATCCAGTCTTAATACAAATCAAGCAACAGAAAGAAACGTAGTAGGGGCTCCATCTTTAGAGTCATAGGCAATGCTGACGATGGGAGATGATCCTAGTTGTCGTAGACGTCCTGCTGTCCATCATCCTGATAGTCCTCCTCATAGTCTAGCCACGGGAATAGCTAGGGACAAAGCCATGAGTACTCTTTAAGTACTCGCAAACTATCACTAACAAGTAAGGTAGTTCTAGTAGGAATCTTAAGCTCTAGGTTTATTTGCAAAAAGCTAGGTTTATCTAAACTAAGTTTAGAAGTAAAGAAAAGTAAGTTAATGTTCTAAATCACTTAATTGGGAACCTAGTTTTCATATTCACAATCCTGTTGTGGTCAAGTCAAAAATCATAGTTCACTTCACAATTCATTTTGAAAACATCTGACGATGGAACAGTATGGCCACTCCAACTGTCCATGACCGCGGACGCGGCTATTCGAATAGTTTGACACTCTGCAGAGGTGGTATACTTTCAACAAAAAATTCGATACATCTGTCCGGGATACCCTGAATCATCATACTTAGTATGCAGATAATCAATCATAACCTTTCAATTACACACTCTAGTATAGGCACCTCCCCTATGAGGTTGGCCTCCCAGCCATGGCCATCTGCCATCCTAGGCACTACATAGATGGACATTCACACTCACGAGGTAGTTTCAGCTCAAACCTCTTCCGGCTAAGCCCTACCCAATTCGGGTATTGTGGTTGTATGGTAAAATTGGAATGGTATCGCATCTGAACCCAACCATCAGTTTTTATAAAGGGGCTAAGGCTCATGCCTCAACATTTTCATCATCAAATCCTTTTGTGTCCATAACACATGTATTTCAATAGAATGAAGCATCATTCCAAGGTTTTCATAATCATTTTCACCAAGTATTCCCATCTAAAGTGATCAACTTTTATGCTTAGCACTAGCCACTAAAGTTAAGAGTGTTCACTAATGAGGGGTGCTAATCTTCAATCTCATGCCATAGAATGACATCTAAATATAACTAGTTTTATAGTCTTTATGCTATCTATACTAAATTTTCCAATGCTTACAAAGCACTAACTAAAAGAAAGAATTTTGGTAAAGTAAAAAGAATAAATCTTGCAAGTAAAACTTGGGATTGGTATAAATCAAAGGTATATAACCAAAGCATGCCTAATGCATCTTGCTTAGGTTATCAAGTTTGCAAGTATTAGCTTGCATAGTTCTAGCTTTCCTTGACTGGAGCAGTGGTTAAAGTTTTCTTCTTCTTCTTCTTCTTCTTCTTCTTCTTGGTAGTAATCCTCCTCCTCGTATCCCGGGTCGGTACTATCGTCTATAAATGAATACGGGGTACACAATCACCAAAAAATACTTAACTAATTCTATTTAGCACACTAAGGCTCACACTTGATGATCTAGCATCATCACAATCATCACATGAAATAAAGACTTAGTTTTATTTATCTTATTCTAGAAAAGTAATTTATACTCATTGAAAATAATTAAGATTTAATATTCTCCAATTAAAATATGGGATCATGTTGACACATGTCATCACCACATATTCTAATACATAGGAATGTTATTTAAAGTGTTGATCATATTTTATAAAGTTTAAGATTATCATTTAATAGATTTAAAGTGACTAGAAATGATTATATAGCATTATTTTGGTACTAGTCCAATGTCACTGCATGCAAACCTAATATTTTTACATATTCAGATATACCTTTTCAAATGTGATTTTTGAGAGTTGGAATCAACTGAAAAGCATTTATGGTTGATTTTCGAAAAATGTTTGAAGTTGAAAAAGTCTCTGTCTTATTATTTTTGGTATAGGTGATTTCTAACTCCAAATGATTTAAATCCAACGGGCTTGGGTAGATAATTTAAATGTCTTTCTAACAAAATTGGAATCATGCAATTTGGTTCAGTGAATCTCTCTGAATTGATTTTGGAATCTACTGGTAGAATGTGGTTTTAACTAAATTGGAAAAATCATTATTTGAATTCACTGGGCTGCGCAGGAAACTAAACGGGCCGGCCCAATCTGCACAGCACAACACAGCGGGCAGCTGACAGGGGGTCCACTAGTTAGCGACTCTAACTAAACGAAACGGTAACTTTCAATCTGAGCCCTACGATGAGAATCTAATCTAACGACCAAGGTGCATCATCAACGACGAACATCTCTATCGAGGAATTAAACTTAACGCAGCGGTGGGGGTCTGGTGAGGCTCATCTGGGCTCCAGCTAGGGTCGGTGATGGGGGCTAACGGCATGGTCGACGAAGGCAGTTCGAACGGTGGTCGCGGTAGCTCTTAGGGCGGCTCCAATCGACGGCGCCCTTCTCCTCCTGCAGCGGCGGGCTCCGGCCAAATTCTGGTGAAGGAGAGCTCACCTTGCTCCGGGGAAGGGTGTGGGAGTGTCAGTGAGGAGTGGGAAGTGTGTTGGTGTGGATAATGGAGGTAGAGGGGGCCTCTATTTATACAACGAGGGGACCGAACGGGATGGGCTCGGGCTCGTTGGTGACAACGATACAGGCGGCTAGCAGCACAGCTGAGGGTAGGAGGCAGTGCGGTGTTCCCTGGCGATCGTCACTGGCTTAATGGCGAGGCACGAGGCAGTCTAGGTTGGTTAGACGCGTGAGGTGCTCTGCGCGGGAGTGGTGGTGTTTGCGACACTGTACAGGTGCTACGGGTCGCGCGGCGGCGAACGGGGGTGTCTGGGAGGTGGTGGTGATCATGACGAGTGGGCGCATGCATGGAGAGAGCGAGGCATGGTCTGTGCTAGCCGGTGGGCTACGGCGCGCTGGCGCGTTCTCGGCACGACGCATAGACATTTGGCGCGGCGTCGCTAGGGTGGTCCAGGGCCAGGCTGTGGTCGAGGCGTGGACAGGGGTGGAGGTGGACGATGGCGTGTCTGGTGCATGTCGTGGGAGAGGGCGGCGTGGTTGCTGGCACTCTGTCCACTGTCGGCCGGCGAGTGTGGCTTCGGCGGCGGCGCACTGGTGCAGAACGGCTAAGGGGGGATCTGGTCTGGGTGCTGCTCGACAAGGGGGGAGACAAGGGAGTGAAGAGGGGACAGTGGGGTGGATGATCACTGCTCCAAAATAGTGAAGTTAGGCAGTGCTTAATTAGGGTAAGCAAGGTGTTTGATGAAATTGCCGCAAGAACTTTAGTTTGAAAATTTTAAATGAAATTTGGTGAGTGATTTGATCTTAAGCTTGAGTGTCTAAGGTTGCTTAGAAAAGTCAAGGGGAATTGATTTAGTTAGTTTTTGAAAAATGGTGATCTTACCATATGAACTAGATTCAAATTTGAACTGTCCTATAAATTGATTTGGAAATAGTTTATGTGAATTTGTAAAGTGGGATTGGGTTCACTTTTACTTGGTCTAGCAAGGGGTGAAAAGAAGTGGAAATGTTTCTGTTAGAATTTCTCTCCTAGGAACACTCAAAGTGGCCTAGTGGTTAACTTTGGTCAAAATGACCATTTGGTTATTTAATTCATATTTGATTTCTTTTTCTTTTGATTTTGTTTGTAATTGGCCTAGATGATGTAGCATTCATCTTTAAACCATTTCTCATCCTTTGTAACAATCAAGCATGGCAAATTCACTCAATTGTACACTAATGCAAATCACACATGCATTCATATAGATTTTTGGAATAAAAGTTTTTGTTAACCCTAAATTTGGGTGATTAGAACTTGATAATCTTGATTAATGTTTTTGGGGTGTTACAAACCTTCCCTCCTTAAAAAAATCTCGTCGCGAGATTTAAGAAAAACTAGGAACTAAAGAGATCTGGAAACTCAGTCCTAATGTAATCTTCTCGCTCCCAAGTAGCTTCTTCTTCAGTATGGTTGCTCCATTGGATCTTGAGAAACTTGATACTCCGGGTGCTGGTGGTTCTGAAGGCTTCTTCCAAAATATGAATGGGCACTTCACGATACTTCAGATCCTTGTTGATATCAATGGCTTGGTGATCGATATTCTTGAACACTTCAGTCTTCTCCAGAACTTCTAAGCATTTGCGCAGTAACGATATATGGAACACATCATGGATGGCTGACATCTCCTCTGGCAGTTCCAGTTGATATGATACTTCTCCTTGGCGATCCAAAATCTTGAAGGGTCCAATATATCTGGGGGCTAACTTTCCTTTCAGCTGAAAACTTTGCATTCCCTTCAAGGGTGATACTTTGAGATACACAAAATCTCCGACATTGAAAGTCAGGTCTCGACGTCTCTTGTCAGCATAACTCTTCTGTCTGGATTGGGCAGTCTTGAGGTGCTCATGGACTTTATGAACCTTCTCTTTGGCTTCTTGTAGGATGTCGGGTCCGAAAATATGACTCTCTCCTACTTGCGACCAATTCAAGGGGGTACGACACTTCCTTCCATACAAAATTCAAAGGGGGCCATTTGCAGACTGGCTTAATAACTGTTGTTGTATGAGAATTCTGCGAAAGGCAGACAATCTTCCCATTTTGATCCATACTCTAGCACACAAGCTCTCAACATATCTTCTAAGATTTGGTTGACTCTTTCAGTTTGTCCATCGGTTTGCGGATGATAAGTTGTGCTGAAGTTCATCTTGGTTCCTAATCCTTCTTGGACTTTCTGCCAAAATCTTGAGGTAAACTTGGTTCCTCGATCCGACACTATGGTCTTAGGGGTTCCATGCAAACTGACGATTCTAGCAATGTACAACTCTGCTAGCTTCGAACTTTGGTAGGTAGTCTTGATAGGTATAAAATGGGCTACCTTGGACAGTCTATCAACTATGACCCAAATAGAGTCATTTCCCCTACTAGATGTAGGCAAACCGGTGATAAAGTCCATTTCGATAGAATCCCATTTCCATTCCGAATCTACAATGGTTGCAGAAGTCCTACGGGTCGTTGATGTTCCACTTTGACTCTCTCACAGATATCACACTTGGCTATGTAGCTTCCGATTTATCTCTTCATCTTGTGCCACCAAAATTGCTCCTTCAAATCCTGATACATCTCCGTTCCTCGGGGGTGGATAGAATAAAGAGTATCATGAGCTTCCTGCATGATAACTTGCTTCAACTCTGAATCTACTGGCACACAAATACGTCCTTTGTACCACAAAACTCCTTCTTCATCTTCGGTGAATCCAGGTACCTTCCCTGTAGCGATACGATGTTTGATTCTGTCGATACTTTCATTTCCTTTCTGTGCCTCCTTGATCTGACTGATCAAAGTGGGTAGAAGTTCAATGCTAGCTAAAAATCCTTTGCTAACTAGACCCATTCTAAACTGCTCCAACTCTTCATGCGAACTTGGATGGTCTTCTTTAATCATGGTGTTTAATCTACACGGCAATCTGCTAAGAGCATCCGCTACCACATTGGCTTTGCCGGGGTGGTAGTGAATGTCAAGGTCATAATCCTTGATTAACTCTATCCATCTCCTTTGCCTCATATTCAGTTCCTTCTGGGTGAAAATATACTTCAGAATCTTGTGATCCGAATAAATCTCACAGCGGTTACCCATAAGGTAATGACACCATGTCTTCAAGGCTAAACTAATGCTGCGAGTTCAAGATCACGGGTAGGGTAGTTTTACTCATGCTGCTTCAGTTGTCGGGAAAGATATGCTATGACTTTGCCTTCTTGCATCAACACACATCCGAGACCAATCTTGGATGCATCACACTACACATCAAAAGGCTTCTTGATATCTGGCATAATCATAATTGGGGCTGAAATCAGTATCTTCTTGAGCTCGTGAAAACTTGCTTCACATTTGTCCGTCCATTCAAACTTCTTATCTTTCTTCAACAATTGGGTCATCGGTCTTGTGATGCTCGAAAATCCTTCAACGAACTTGCGGTAATATCCCGCTACTCCGAGAAATGCACGGACTTCGGTTTTAGTGGTTTTGGCTTTCCAGTCTGCAACATCCTTCATCTTGGTGGGATCGACATCGACTCCTCCTGCCGACAAAGTATGTCCAAGGAATCCTACTTCCTTCAACCAGAACTCAAATTTGCTAAACTTGGCATACAACTGATGCTCTCTAAGGGTTTCAAGAATGGTTCTCAGGTGTAGCTCATGGTCTTCTTCTGACTTTGAATATATTAGAATATCATCGATAAAAACAACGACAAACTTATCCAGGAAGTTCATAAAAATCTTATTCATGAGATTCATGAAATAAGCGAGGGCATTGGTTAATCCAAAAGACATGACCATATACTCATACAATCCATATCTGGTGGTAAAGGCGGTCTTTCGAATATCCGTTGCACGAATCTTGAGTTGATGATAACCAGTTCTAAGATCAATCTTAGAAAACACTCTGGCACCAGTTAACTGATCAAACATATCCTCTATCTTTGGCAGTGGGTACTTGTTCTTGATGGTGACATCATTCAGCTTCCGGTAATCCGTGCACAAACGGTTACCTCCATCCTTCTTATCCACAAACAAAACAGGCGATCTCCATGGCGATGGTCTTGGTTGAATCAGACCTTTGTCCAGCATAGCATTAAGTTGCTTCTTCAGTTCCACTAATTCAGATGGGTTCATACTATAAGGTCTCTGAGCTATGGGTCCAGTTCCAGGAATTAGTTCAATGATGAACTCGATATCCCGATCTGGGGGCATACCAGGCAATTCATCTGGGAATACGTCGGGGTATTCACAGACTACTCTGATTTGGTCTAGGGTTGGTTGGGCTAGACTTTTGTTGCATTTGAATTGACGGGGCAAGGTCTCAGATACATGCTCTACTAATACTCTAGAGCTACTGGTCATGGTTATGGCTTTCTTGGCACAGTCGATTAATCCTTTATGTTTCGACATCCAATCCATTCCTAGTACTACTTCCAAACCTTTGGTTCTAAGTACTATTAGATTGGCATAAAAATCTATTCCATGGATTCTAATAGGTATAACCATGCAAATTTTTCTAGCTTTGGTGGTTGAACCAGGTATTTGAACTATCATAACATGCTTCATTTTTGTTGGTTGAATCTTACTAGTGCATGCAAATTCTTCTGTAACAAACGAGTGCGATGCTCCAGAATCAAACAACACTCTTGCAAGTACTAAGTTAATAGAAAACATACCTAGCACAACATCGGGCGCTTCCTGAGCTTCTTCAGCATTCATGTGGAACAGACGGCTGTTGCAGTTGAGCGAATTCCCTGGGGCAAATCTGTAACACCCCAAAACTTCAAATCAAGTTTATCAAATTCTAATCACCCAATTTAGAGTTAACAAAAACTTTTATTAAGAAAATGAATATGAATGCATGTTAGTTTGCATTAATGTGTGATTGTTTAAAAATGCCATGCTTGATTGTTCTAAATGATGTGAAATGGTTTAAAGATGAATACTACATCATCTAGAACAATTACAAACAAAATCAAAGGAAAAAGAAATCAAATATGAATAAATAAAGTAAATGGTCATTTTGACCAAAATCCACCACTAGGTCACTTTGTGTGTTCCTAGAAGAAAGTTTCTAACAGAAACAATTCTATTTATTTTCACCTCTTGCTATACCAAGTAAAAGTGTATCAAGGCCCACTTTAGAAAGTTACAAAAACATTTTTCAAATCAATTTAATGGACAGTTGAAAATTGAATCTAGTTCATATGTTAAGATCCCACTTTTTTCAAAAACCTATCAACTCAATTCTCCTTGACCTCTCCAAGCAAACATAGACTCTCAAGCTTAACTTAAGATCACTCAAAAAAATTGAATCAAAAATTCCAAAGTAAAATTCATGCGGCCATTCCCACAAACACCTTGCCTACACTAATTTAACCTCTGTCTAACTTCACTGTTGTTCATAGTGATCCTCGACCATTTGGTCTCCATTTCACTCCCTTGTCCCCTCTGGTGTCGAGCAGCAGCCAGACCATCCCCCTTTTGGCCGTTATGCACAGTGGAGCGTCGCCCGTTTTTGGCCGTCGCCGGCCGACAGTGAGCAGCACGTCAGGATCCTCGCCAGCCTCACCCATGACGTGCACCAGATACGCCTCGGTCCATCTACACCCCTTGTCCAAGCCACGAACCCAGCCGAGCCCTGGACCACCCTAGCTATGCTGTGCCCCGCCTCTCTGTGTCATGTCTAGAGCATGCCAGCTCGCCGCACCTGACCAGCTCGCCAAGACTGCGCCTTGCCCTCACCGTGCATGCTCATGCCCGCCATGATCATAGTAACTCAGCAGATATCCCCGTTCGCCGCCGCGTGACCCGCAGCTGCCGCACGCCACCGCAAACACCTCTGCGTCCGCGCGGAGCATCTCACGCTCCCGATTGAACCACACCGCCCCACGCCTCGCCATTACACCCATAAGAACTGCCAGGGAACACAACACCGCCCACTAGCCACTGCCATGCTGATAGCCGCCTGTAGCCTCATCAGCAACGACCTCGCGCCCGCACCGCTCGGTCCCCTCGCTGCAGTATAAAAGGAGGCCACCCCTGCCTCATTTCTCCACACCATTCCACTCACCACCTCTAATTGACCCTCCCCCACTTCTTCCCAAAGCAAGGCGAGCCCTCTCTTGCCGGAATTTGGCCGGAGACCACCACTGCTGGAGGAGAAGGGCGCCGTTGATTTCGACCATCCCAAGCCCTGCCGTGACTGCACCTCGCCTCGCCATTGTCTACCACGTCGATTGCCCCCGTCGCCGAACCTAGCTGGAGCCCAGGTGAGCCTAGCCAGACCCCCACCGCCGCATTAGGGTTGATTCCTCGCCAGAGTAGTTCATCGTCGACGACGACTCACTGCCGTTGGATTAGACTTAGATCGCATGGCTCATATTCACAGAGACAACTTCACGTAGTTAGTCCCACTGACTGGTGGACCCCCTCTGTCAGCAGCCCGCTGCACCGCGTAGTGCAGTTGGGCCGGCCCGTTTAACTTTCCGCACTAGCCTGGAAATTCAAATAATTGTTTTTCCATTTAGGTTTAAACTAGCTTATGTCTACCAATTCAAAAATCAATTCAGAGAGTTTCACTGAACCAAATTGCATGATTCAAATTTTGATAGAAAGGTAATTAAATTATCTATCCAAGCCTGTTGGATTTAAATCATTTGGAGTTAGAGATAATCTTTAGTAAAAGTAATAATACAGAGACTTTTGCAACTTCAAACATTTTTCAAAAATCAACCATAATAGCCTTTGAGTTGATTCCAACTCTCAAAAATCACATTTGACAATATGTATCTGAGTATGTAAAAATATCTAGGTTTGTATGCAATGACATTGGACTAGTACCAAAAGATTGCTATAAGGGTATTTCTAGTCACTTTAAATCTATTAAATAATAATCTTACACTTTTATAAAATGTGGCCAACACCTTAAATCACATTCCCGTGTATTAGAATATGTGGTGATGACATGTATCCACATGATCCCATATTTTAATTGGAGAATATTAAATCTTAATTAATTTCAATGAGTACAAATTACTTTTCTAAAATAAGATAAATAAAACTAGTTCGTTATTTCATGTGATGACTGTGATGATGCTAGATCATCAAGTGTGAGCCTTAGTGTGCTAAATAGAATTATTTAAGTATTGTTTGGTGATTTTGTATCCCGTATTTATTTATAGACGATAGTACCGACCCAAGCTACGAGGAGGAGGAGTTCTACCCCGAAGAAGAGGAGGAAAACTTCAATCACTACACCAATCAAGGCAAGCCATCACTACTTGCAAGCTAGATCTATGCAAGCTAGAATTATACAAGTTAACCATGCAAGCTTTAACCCAAGCAAGATGCATTAGGCATGCTTTGGTTATATACTTTGATTTATACCCACCCCAAGTTTTACTTGTAAGCTTTACTCTTCTATTTTACCAAAGTTCTTTACTTTTAGTTAATGCTTGTGAGGATTTGGAAAGATAGTATAGATAGCATAAATAGTATGAAACTAGGCCTATACTAGATGTCATTCTATGGCATGAGATTGAAGAGTAGCATCCTCATTAGTGAACACTCTTAACTTAGTGGCTAGTGCTAAGCATAAAACTTGATCACTTTAGATGGGAATACTTGGTGAAAATGATTATGAAAACCTTGGAATGATGAGTCATTCTATTGAAATGTTTTGACATGTGTTGAGAGACACAAAATGGATTTGATGATGAAAATGTTGAGGAATGAGCCTTAGCCCTTTATAAAAACTGATGGTTGGGTTCAGATGCAATACCATTCCAATTTTACTGTACAACCACAATACCTGAATTGGGGAAGGTATAGCCAGAAGTTTATATGCATTAGTATGGGTTCCCTCGTGGAAGAGGTTTGAGTTGAGGCTACCTCTTGATGATGTCCACCTATGTAGTGCCCAGGATGGCAGATGGCCATGGCTGGGAGGCCAAGCTCATAGGGGAGGTGCCTATACTAGAGTGTGTAAAGGAAAGGTTATGATTGATAATCTGCATACTAAGTATGATGATTCAGGGTTATCCCTGACGGATGTATCGAATTTTGTGGTGAAAGTGTACCACCTCTGCAGAGTGTCAAACTATTCGAATAGCCGCGTCCGTGGTCATGGACAGTTGGAGTGGCCATACTGTTTCGTCGTCACATGTTTTCAAAATGACTTGTGAAGTGAACTCTGATTTTGACTTTACCACAACAGGGTTGTGACTATGAAAGCTAGGTTCTCACTTAAAGTGATTTAGAACATTAAATTAGTTTTCTTTACTTCTAAACTCAGTTTAGATAAACCTGGCTTTTTGCAAATAAACTTAGATCTTGGATTTCTACTAGAACTACCTTACTTGTTAGTGATAGTTTGCGAGTACTTAAAGAGTACTCATGGCTTTGTCCCTGGCTATTCCCGTGGCCAGACTATGAGGAGGACTATCAGGATGATGGACAGCAAGACGTCTACGACAACTAGGATCATCTCCCATCGTCAGCATTGCCTGTGACCCGGAAGATGGAGCCCACTGCTACGCTTATTATTCCGCTGCTTGTTTGTATTAAGACTAGATCATGAGATCCTTTGCTTGTGTAAGACCTTATTATGGTTTTTAATGGATGATGTACTATGATATCCAATTTTTTATGTCTCGCAAAAATGGTAATCCTGGGATTGTGATGTATGGCATAACATGCATCTGGGATTAAAAATCCGGCTGTTGACAAGTTGGTATCAGAGCCATCCTGACCATAGGAGACCCTAGTTAGAATGGACGTCCGAACAAAACTTAGTTTCAAAACCAAAGAAGTGAGTTTTTATGAAACACTATTATCCCTCTTATCCTTGAGATTCTTTCAGAAAAATTTCATGTTCCTCAAAAATTCATACAATCCTATTTAAAATTTGAGACATTTGATCACCTCACTAACTTACTCATCCTAAATTTTTATAGATGGAAGTTTAGTATTGCAAGTTCTACCAGTTGGGCAACAGAGGCCAACTGATCTTCGAGAGGGATCTAGATGCACTGTTAGAGTCTTGAGCGCCCGCATCCGGAATCTTCGGGGCACAACTCACCGATCACCTCAGAGGAGATCTACAATGGCTGATAGTTGCAGATCTCAGAGGAAAAATGGAAGCATCGCTTTCTGAGAAGATTCAATTCACCTTGCGAGAGAACAATTGGCTAGATGGACCAGGGCTATGCATGAAGCTCTTACCCGTCTGTGTGGGCGAAACATCAACTTGATCCAGGGAACTCGCTTTGTGCAGTTTGCAAGGCATGATTCTATGGGAATGCCATTGGAGATTCCAAGTCACCCAGAGTTGAAGCGCTAGGTGGAAAATCTTGACTTCCTGCTATATGATAGGCAGAAGGAATTGGACAGTGCTCGATCCTACACCAACCACAACCTTGCCATTGCTGCCAAGAAGGACCAGACTCTCACCATGCTCATCAAGGATCAACAATCACTTCGTCGGCAATGTGAGAAGAAGCATCGTACCATTGCTCGTCTTTGCAAGAAGGTGGCCGCTCTCGAGAAGATCATCTATGAACAGGAAGTCCAGCTTGAGCAAAAGAGGAGGAGGAGGAAGGTGAAGGCATCCAGGGAGATCTTCACTCTTACCTCAGTGATGACAATGACTACCTGGAGGATGATGCCATGGATTTCTACACCGATGATGATGATTCCGACTTCATTGATGATGAGTAGATGCACTTGATCACTACCGTAGGAAAGAGTTGTATCGGTCCCACTGTATCTTAGTTCACAGAATGGTTCTTAAAACCATCTATTTTCCATTTGTGTTGTGGTGTGTGTTGTATTGTGTGCTTGAATGAATGAATGAATGAATGAGAGGAAGTAGTTAGTTTGCAAAACCCGAGTCAAACTCAAAGTTTAAAATCTTTTTTGAACAAAACCATGAACCTTAGAAATTTCCCTCTTATCTCATTATCTATCTCAATCTTCAGATGCCTCGTGGAAATCAAGGAGGAAGCAGCTCATCGCAGGACCCGATGTTGCAGATTATGTAGATGCTAGTTTCCGACCATGAAGCTAGTAGAGCCGAACGCCAAGCCAATCTAGCCACTCTTCAGTAGATAGCTCAGATGGTCCACAATAATCAAGGCCATGGAAATCAGGATCATCATGGATCCAAGCTCAAGAAATTTCAGAATACTAATCCCCCTATCTTCAACAAATCTGAAGATCCTTTAGATGCTAATGACTAGCTACAAACCATGGAGAACAATCTAGAGGTCACAGGAGTTGACGCCAATGAGAAGGTACTGTTTGCCACCCATTATCTGGCAGGAGATGCAAGAGCCTGGTGGAATAGCATCCGTACCATGAACAACGGTCAAGTCATGACTTGGGAAGCATTCAAGATCAAGTTTAGCCGCACCCATGTGCCACAAGGTTTGGTCACCAGAATGAGAGATGAGTTCAGGGAACTGAAGCAAGGAAGGATGACGGTAGTTGAGTACCGTGACAAATTTATGTCCCTAGCTAGGTATGCCCCTGATGAGATCAACACTAAAGCCAAGAAGAAAGAAAGGTTCCTGAATGGATTGCATGATGAGATGCGGATGGTTTTAGTCAACATCCATTTCGAAGATCTAGAAGAGCTAGTCGACTCTGCCATCCAGATGGAAGGGAAGATAAACCAAGCCAATGACAACCGCAAGCGCAGGATGATGCACCAGACTGGGTTCCACAATACCTAGAAGTATCGCCCCAAACCGTCTGTAGGATATGCCCCAAGAAACAACAGACCCCCGATGTCCCGTCCAAGCTACCCCAATCGTAGCAGAGGAAACCTGAAGTCAAGAGGAAACCACAAAAACAACCACAGGAATTCCAACAACTTCAATCGTGCACATCCCAAGTCCAACAACAACAACAACAACAACAATACTGCCCCAAGGACTAGAAGAAATGTTGTGCCTGTTGCATCCAAAGACAAGTCCTAGATTACTTGCTCTAAATGTGGAGTCAAGGGTCACTACTCCAATGAGTGCCCCAAGAAGCTTGCATCCACCACCAACATGAATGCCCCATCTCAGCAGCAGCACCGTGTTCAGCCTGGAAGGAGATTTGCCCTAGGGAACTCGCTCAACCGCAACGGTCGTCTGTTCCACATGAATGCTGAAGAAGCTTAGGAAGCGCTCGATGTCGTGCTGGGTATGTTTTTTGTTAACTCAGTACTTGCAAGAGTGTTGTTTGATTCTGGAGCATCGGACTTGTTTGTTATGGAAGAATTTACATGCACTAGTAAGATTCAATTAACAAAATTGAAGCATCCTATGATAGTTCAAATACCTGGTTCAACCACCAAAGCTAGAAAATTTTGCAAGGCTGTACTTATCAGAATCCATGGGATAGCTTTTTATGCCAATCTAATAGTACTTGGAACCAAAGGTTT
Organism: Avena insularis; assembly: GCA_023614405.1. Taxonomy (NCBI): domain Eukaryota; kingdom Viridiplantae; phylum Streptophyta; class Magnoliopsida; order Poales; family Poaceae; genus Avena; species Avena insularis. The sequence continues at coordinate 408,009,195 of CM042696.1, forward strand.
GGAAGTAGTACTAGGAATGGATTGGATGTCGAAACATAAATGATTGATCGACTGTGCTAAGAAAGCCATAACCATGACCATTAGCTCTAGAGTATCAGTAGAGCATGTATATGAAACCTTGCCCCGTCAGTTCAAATGCAACAAGAGTCTAGCCCAACCAACCCTAGACCAAGTCAGAGTAGTCTATGAATACCCCGATGTATTCCTAGATGAATTTCCCGGTATGCCCCCAGACCGGGATATCGTGTTCATTATTGAACTAATTCCTGGAACTGGACCCATAGCCCAGAGACCTTATAGTATGAACCCATCTGAATTAGTAGAGATGAAAAAGCAACTTGATGCTATGTTGGAGAAAGGTCTGATTCAACCAAGCGCATCGCCATGGAGATCGCCTGTTTTGTTTATGGATAAGAAGGATGGAGGTAACCGTTTGTGTACGGATTACCGGAAGCTGAATGATGTCACCATCAATAACAAGTACCCACTGCCAAAGATTGAGGATCTGTTTGATCAGTTGACTGGTGCCAGAGTGTTTTCTAAGATTGATCTTAGAACTGGTTATCACCAACTCAAGATTCGTGCAACGGATATTCCAAAGACCGCCTTTACCACCAGATATGGATTGTATGAGTATACGGTCATGTCTTTTGGATTAACCAATGCCCCCGCTTATTCCATGAACCTCATGAATAAGATTTTTATGAACTTTCTGGATAAGTTTGTCATCGTGTTTATTGACAATATTTTAATCTATTCAAAGTCAGAAGAAGACCATGAGCTACATCTGAGAACCATCCTTGAAACCCTTAGAGAGCATCAGTTGTATGCCAAGTTTAGCAAATGTGAGTTCTGGTTGAAGGAAGTAGGATTCCTCGGACATATTGGTTCGACCGGAGGAGTCGTTGTTGATCCCGCCAAGATCAAAGATCTTGAAGAATGGAAAGCCCCAACCACTCAAACGCAAGTCCATGCATTTCTCAGATTAGCGGGATATTACCGCAAGTTCGTTGAAGGATTTTCGAGCATCGCAAGACCAATGACCCAATTGTTGAAGAAAGATAAGAAGTTTGAATGGGCCGACAAATGTGAAGCAAGTTTTCAAGAGCTCAAGAAGATATTGATTTCAGCCCCAATCTTGTTTATGCCAGATATCAAGAAGCCTTTTGATGTGTATTGTGATGCATCCAAGATTGGTCTCGGATGTGTGTTGATGCAAGAAGGCAAAGTCATAGCATATTTGTCAATACAACTGAAGCAGCATGAACAAAACTACCCTACCCATGATCTTGAACTAACAGCTGTAGTGTTAGCTTTGAAGATATGGTGTCATTACCTTATGGGTAATCGCTGTGAGATTTATTCGGATCACAGGAGCCTGAAGTATATTTTCACTCAGAATGAGTTGAATATGAGGCAAAGGATATGGATAGAGTTAATCGAGGATTATGACCTTGACATTCACTATCACCCCGGCAAAGCCAATGTGGTAGCAGATGCTCTTAGCAGATTGCCGTGTAGATTAAACACAAGATCATAGAAGCCCAGCCAAGTTTGCATGAAGAGTTGGAGTAGTTTAGAATGGAGCTAGTTAGCAAAGGATTTTTAGCTAGCATTGAAATTCAACCCATGTTGATCAGTCAGATCAAGGAAGCCCAGAAAGGAAATGAGAGTATCGACAGAATCAAACATCGTATTGGTACAGGAAAGGTACCTGGATTCACAGAAGATGAAGAAGGAGTTTTGTGGTACAAAGGACGTATCTGTGTGCCAGCAGACTCGGAGCTGAAGCAAGTTATCATGCAGGAAGCTCATGATAATCTTTATTCTATCCACCCCGGAGGAACAAAGATGTATCAGGATTTGAAGGAGGAATTTTGGTGGCACAAGATGAAGAGAGAAATCGGAAGCTACATAGCTAAGTGTGATATCTGTCAGCGAGTCAAAGCGGAACATCAGAGGCCCGCAGGACTATTACAACCATTGCAGATTCTGGAATGGAAATGGGATTCCGTCGGAATAGACTTTATCATCGGTTTGCCTACTTCTAGTAGGGGAAATGACTCTATTTGGGTCATAGTTGATAGACTATCCAAGGTAGCCCATTTCATACCCGTCAAGACAACCTACCAGAGTTCGAAGCTAGCAGAGTTGTACATTGCTTGAATCGCCAGTTTGCATGGAACACCTAAGAACATAGTGTCGGATCAAGGAACCCAATTTACCTCAAGATTTTGGCAGAAAGTCCAAGAAGGATTGGGAACCAAGCTGAATTTCAGCACCGCTTATCACCCGTAGACTGATGGACAGACTAAAAGAGTCAACCAAGATATGTTGAGAGCTTGTGTGCTAGAGTATGGATCAAAATGTTAAGATTGTCTACCTTTCGTGGAATTCTCATACAACAACAATTATCAAGTCAGTTGCACATGGCCCCTATGAATTTCTGTATGGAAGAAAGTGTCGTACCCCTTTGAATTGGTCGCAAGTAGGAGAGAATCAGATTTTCGGACCCGACTGTTGGGGATACACTTTCCGGGTATCCTCACAGTTCCTCACTGACCAGGGTGGCCCACTTCGGGATAGAGATTTGCTTCATAGGCGGCCCAGTCAGGGAGAAGAGATGGAGTCCAATCCGTCTACAGGAAGGCCCAGAAGACTTACCGACTTAGGCCCATAGTGTTACTTGTAGTTCAAGATGTATCAGAATCACTTAGTCGTAGCTGCACAGATCTCTCTGTAAAACCCTAGGCCGGATATCTATATAAATCGCCTAGGGAGAGCCTTTAGGCACCCTCAATAGTCTAATCTCAACTCGCACACGCGAACCCTTGTAACCCATATTCCGCTCTGCCAGACATCGGATTGCTAGCAGGAGTAGGATCCGTCCAAAGTCATGGATTCGAACCTGGGTAAACTTGTGTGCTCACCGTCCCGGAACACCGTACATCTCACACCCCTCTCTTCCGCACGCCCTGAGGACCCCCTCATGGCGTACTTGTCATCAATCTAACGACACCGACATCCTACGAGAAGCCGAAGAGAAGGTTCAAAAAGTCCGTGAGCACCTGAAGACTTCCCAATCCAGACAGAAGAGTTATGCTGACAAGAGACGTCGAGACCTGACCTTCAATGTCAGAGATTTTGTGTATCTCAAAGTGTCGCCTTTGAAGGGAATGCAGTGTTTTCAGCTAAAAGGAAAGTTAGCCCCTAGATATATTGGACCCTTCAAGATTTTGAATTGCCAAGGACAAGTATCTTATCAACTGGATCTGCCAGAGGAGATGTCATCCATCCATGATGTGTTCCATATCTCATTACTTCGCAAATGCCTAGAAGTTCTGGAGAAGACCGAAGTTTTCAAGAACATCGATCACTGAGCCATTGATGTCAACAAGGATATGATGTATCGAGAAGTGCCCATCCGCATTTTGGAAGAAGCCTTTAGAACTACCAGGACCCAGAGTATCAAGTTTCTCAAGATCCAATGGAGCAACCATACCGAAGAAGAAGCTACTTGGGGGCGAGAAGATTACATTAGGACTGAGTTTCCAGATCTCTATAGTTCCTAGTTTTTCTTAAATCTCGGGACGAGATTGTTTTTAAGGAGGGAAGGTTTGTAACACCCCAAAACTTCAAATCAAGTTTATCAAATTCTAATCACCCAATTTAGGGTTAACAAAAACTTTTATTAAGAAAATGAATATGAATGCATGTTAGTTTGCATTAATGTGTGATTGTTTAAAAATGTCATGCTTGATTATTCTAAATGATGTGAAATGATTTAAAGATGAATACTACATCATCTAGACCAATTACAAACAAAATCAAAAGAAAAATAAATCAAATATGAATAAATAAAGCAAATGGTCATTTTGACCAAAATCCACCACTAGGTCACTTTGTGTGTTCCTAGAAGAAAATTTCTATCAGAAACAATTCTAGTTCTTTTCACCCCTTGCTAGACCAAGTAAAAGTGTATCAAGGCCCACTTTACAGAGTTACAAAAACATTTTTCAAATCAATTTAATAGACAGTTGAAAATTGAATCTACTTCATATGTTAAGATCCCACTTTTTTCAAAAACCTATCAAATAAATTCCCCTTGACCTCTCCAAGCAAACATAGGCTCTCAAGATTAACTTAAGATCACTCAAAAAATTTGAATCAAAAATTCCAAAGTAAAATTCATGCGGCCATTCCCACAAACACCTTGCCTACACTAATTTAACCTATGCCTAACTTCACTTTTGTGCATAGTGATCCTCAACCATTTGGTCTCCATTTCACTCCCTTGTCCCCTCTGGTGTCGAGCAGCACCCAGACCATCCCCCCTTTGGCCGTTATGCACAGTGGAGCGCCGCCCGTTTGTGGTCGTCGCCGGCCGACAGTGGGCAGCACGCCAGGAGCCTCGCTAGCCTCGCCCATGACGCGCACCATACACGCCTCGGTCCACCGCTACCCCTTGTCCAAGCCACGAACCCAGCTGAGCCCTAGACCACCCTAGCTACGCCGTGCCCCGCCTCTTTGTGCCATGTCTAGAGCGCGCCAGCTCGCCGTGTGACACGTCCAAAACGTATCTACTTTCCCGAACACTTTTGCTATTGTTTCTCCTCTATACTTGTGTGATTTGGATGCAACTAATGCGAACTGACGCTGTTTTCAGCAGAATTGCCTTGGTGTCTACTTTTGTGCGTAAAATCAACTATCGTGAAAAATCCCGGAAAATATGCCAAAAATCCTATTTCACCAAGACTCTAGGAGCGAATACGAGACGGAGAAGAGCCACTGGGTGGCCACACCACCTGGCCAGGCCATGCCAGGGGGTGGTGTGGGCCCCCCAGGCACCCCCTCGGTCTCTCTCTTCGCCTATAAGGAGCCTTCTAACCTAAAAACTTTGGGGGGTTCGACGTTTTTCCAGAAGGAGTTCCGCTCCGCCGCCACCACCAGATTCCACGAAACAGCACCAGAAACTCCATTCTGGCACTCACGGATGGGGAATTGGAGGAGATCATCGCCATCATCATCACCATCGCTTCTCCATCGACCATCCATGTTTCCCCCATCTATGAGTGAGTAATCCCCCGATGTAGGCTATGGGGATGGTAGGGATTGGATGAGATCGTTCATGTAATGGCATCAGATTGTTAGGGCATGGTGCCTAGTATCTTTTATTAGTGCTTTATGACTTTGTTGCGACTTGTTGTGCTTAATGCTTGTCACTAGGGCCCGAGTGCCATGATTTCAGATCTGAACTTATTATTGATTCATTATGATAGTATTGTTTTGGGTCTTATCTGCAAGTTGTATACACACGTCGTTGTCCGGAACCTATGGCCCGGCGATGTAAATCGGGATAACCGGAAGGGAAAGGCTTTGATGTGAGGATCACATGTGTTCACGGAGTGTTAATGCTTTGCTCCGGTGCTCTATTAAAAGGAGCACCTTAATTGCCAGTAGTTCCCTAGAGGCCCCGCTGCAAACGGGCTAGCAGGACAAAAGATGTTGTGCAAGTTCTCATTACGAGCACGTATGACTATATATGGAAGACATGCCTAGGATTGTCTAGTACTTGGATACTTTATTTTATTTATCTGCAATTGCCCTATGTTCTGATTGCTATGTGAATTGTGTTGTCCATGCAACGCCCGACCATCCATCCCTATGCCTACCGTTTCTTTCGAATCCCAATCGCTTATCGCTTTTGTTACTCTGTCTTTGCTTTACTCTTGTCGCTTTACTATTCCTACTACAAAACTGTTGCTCTTGATAAACTGTTGTGAGCAAGATTGTTTCAGTGCAGCTGAATTGACAACTCAGTTGTTAAGGCTGATAAATATTCTTTGGCTCCTTGTGTCGAATAAATAAATTGGGTTTCACTTCCCTCGAAAATACTGCGATACACCCCTATACTTGTGGGTCATCAAGACTATTTTCTGGCGCTGTTGCCGGGGAGCATAGCTTTATTTATCAAGTTCACTTGGATTCTCTATTGTTCGCTGGTATCCATCCATCATGGGTAAGTTTCATGATGGCAAGGTTCCTATTTTACCATCCACTACAAGAAGAGGTACAATTCTGAACACCTCTACCGCTCTTGATTCACCGTCTGTTTTAAGTAAGTTCCTTACACCACCACATACACATGCTACACACACTGCTACTACTGCTGAATCTGAAACTTCTGATGCTTATGATGCTGCTTCTACTGTGCTTGATAAGAGTGGTTCATTAGGTCCTTTCCTAGATGCTATGATTGCTAGAACTATAGCTGGAAATACCGAAACTCCTAATGAAGACACTGCCACACCTGTTAGCTCACTTGAGTCTAGTAAGAGTTATGATGCTGAAGAAGATTATGTTGAGATGACTGATGAGTTTATTGAAGAATGTAGGAACACCCATGATAGGAGCGCTGCTAAGAGTCTCCTTGAGAGGCGTACTATTAGACCCAAATTATCTCCTGCTACTAAGTTTGCTGCTTCTCCCATAAACATTATAGATGAAGATTATGATTTCTCTCTCGATCTATCTTACATAGCTATTGTCGAGAAAGAACCTTTTTGTGGGACTAAGAATGAAAGTGCGGTAGCACATATGAATGAACTTTCTACCATGAGTGGCTTGTTTTCTGATGATATTAAAATGCATACTTACTTTGTTGCTAAGATTTTCCCTTTTTCACTGAAAGGAGAAGCTAAAACTTGGTTTGGTAATTTACCTCCTCGATCTATTGATAGCCCTAAGTGCTTGATTAATACTTTCCTGCAGAAATATTTTCCTCCTAGTGCTAGACATGCTGTTTTGCAGGAACTTTTTGATTTTAAACAGGGAGAAAAAGAGGTATTGCCCGAATTTTGGGCAAGGTTTTGTGCTTTGATTCATGCACAGGCTGGAAGTCCTTTACCTAAGAATGAGCTACTTGATATATTTTATAATGGACTAACCAAAGAATCTAGGACATACCTAGATAGTTGTGCTGATTGTGTTTTTAGGAATAGGACTCCAAAGGAAGCTGAGGAATTAATGGCTAAAATAAGCAAGAATTATGAAGATTGGACTCATCCTAAACAAGCTAAACCTGAAGTAATTGTATCTGAACCATCTATTCTGGTGCCTATTCCAACATCAAAGAAGAGGGGAGTTATTGAATTAAATGATGAAGTGATGAAGGAAGCTAAGAAATGTCTTAAGGAGAAGGGAATTAAAGCTGCAGATGTCAAGAATTTACTTCCTATAGAAGAATTATGTAAGCCTATTCCCTACTCACCCACTATTGAGGTACACTCTTTCCAACACTTTGATGAAGGTGATATCCCTTACTTGAAACCTCCTGATCAATGCTTAGAAGAATTTGATATCTTTATTGTTAAGCAAGATAACTTTAATAAAAGGGTGCAAAATCATATTATGGAAAACACTAGAGCTATTGTTGAGTTGAAAGATATTGTGGAAAGAACCTCTAATGATGTTAAAATGATTGTTAAACACTTTCAAATAGTTCAAACTCAAATAGATCAACTCGTTAAAGTGCAAAACGACTTGCTAGTTAATGCTGCTAAAGAAAAACATGCTTATGAAATTAGAACTAGAAGTGGTGCTGCTACCCAGGATCCTCTATATCCTGAGGGGCATCCCAAAAGAATTGAGCAGGATTCTCAACAAGCTGAAAATAGTGGTTCTACTCGTAAGAAAAGGAAAAAGAAACATAAAACTGTTGTAGAACCCTCTGAACCTGCTATAGATCCTAATAGTATATCTATCTCTAATGCTAAAACTAAAAGTGGTAATGAAGAAAATGAAGTTCCTAATGAAGAAAAAGTTGAAGAAGAACCTGAAAATCACACCAAGACTACTAAATACACTAAAGAGGATTTTATTGCTAAGAAAGATGGTAGTGAAAGAGAACCTTGGGTCCAAAAACCTATGCCTTTCCCTGATAAGAAACACAAGTCAAAAGAATATGAACACTATAATAAGTTTTGTGAGTGGATGAAACCTTTATTCTTGCAAATTCCTTTGACTGATGCTATTAAATTGCCTCCTTATTCAAAGTATATGAAGGACATTGTCTCGGATAAAAGGAAGATCACTAATGAAGAAATATCCACTTTGCTTGCTAATTATTCATTCAATGGTAAGGTTCCTAAGAAACTTGGAGACCCAGGGATTCCAACTATCCCTTGCTCTATTAAGAACAGTTATGTTAGAACTGCTTTGTGTGATTTGGGAGCTGGAGTTAGTGTTATGCCTTTCTCTCTCTATAAGAGGCTTCAACTTGAAAAATTGATACCAACTGATATATCTTTGCAAATGGCTGATAAATCTACCACTATTCCTGTGGGTATATGTGAGGATGTACCTGTTCAGGTAGCTCACAATTGCTTGATATTAACTGATTTTGTTGTGCTTGAAATGCCTGAAGATGATAATATGTCTATTATTCTTGGGAGACCTTTTCTTAATACTGCAGGAGCTGTTATTAATTGTAATCAAGGAAAGGTGACCTTCAATGTTAATGACAAGGAACATACTGTCTATTTCTCCAAGAAGATTGAAAGGACTTATGGTTTGAATTCAATTGAACATGTTGAAGGTATTCAAGTTGGAGAAATATATTGTCCCATACGAAGAGAAAAATTTGAAACTATTATGATTGGGACCATTGCTATCAAGGTTAAGGTAACATAATCATTAGTGGAGTACAAAGTTTTGTTTCATATGCAATTGTTTTGGTAGCAAGACTTGATCATCCTTGCTAACAAAAGGATTCCATTGAACAAAACAATGTTTTCATTATGATTGTCCCTGTTTATTTCTATCCTTTGCATTTTTGGTTTTTGCTTTCGTTTAGTTTCCTTTGTGTTGTTAGTTTGCTTGCATGCTAGAACTTCTGTAGTTCTAGCCTTGTTTTGTCCTTGCATCATGTTTCCAAAAGAAAAAAAATCTGTCTGTTAGAAAAATCATTCTTCTATTTCTGAAAATTGCCCAAAAATAAAGTGTCTCGAAAAATTCCAGAAAATTCATATTAAATTTTTACATGAAAAAAGGGGTGGCAGAGGAGTACCTGGTAGGTACCAGGGGGGCCCACCAGGCAGGCACACCATGTGGTGGCGCGGCCAGCCCTGGGTGGCGCCATGCCCTGGTGCGGGCCACCCCTGGCCCCCCACTACATCTCTCTCCTGCCACTTTCTTCTCTCTCCCGAGTAAGCTCCAGTTCATAGCTCAAAATCACGTTCTTTTTGTGCTTGATCTCGATTTCTTCGATCTCCTTAGTCAACCCATCTTTCTTGCTGAAATTTGGAGCATTTGTTCCCTGGTATGTGACTCCTCCCCTTGTCCAAGTAGATTTGTGATTAGTGGATTATTTGTTGATTATTTTGCTGCTATAGGTGACTGGTTATGAGATCTTGTAAGCTTGTTTGATGCTTAGAGATATAGTTTTTATGCATGTTTAGGCCTCTTGCAAGTCCCTATGAGTAGATTCCTTCATTATATGTACTTTGCAATCACTTGTTTAATAGGTGTTTAAATTTCAGAATAAAAGACGAGTGAACACCACCTAAACCAACATGAGCTTTGGGTGCCTGATGTCATGAAGGCCCACCGAGAGGAGGAAGTTTTTCCATCCATTTATCCATGCTCTGAGTTCATGAGAGCTGCAGGAATTCTACAAGATTTCCACACTTTGGTTTCTAATGCAGGGTTAGAGCACTTTTTGGAAGATGAACCTTGTCAATTTGTGAAGCTAACCATGTCGGTGGTGCAGGATTTCAAATTTAGTCACTCTTTGCCTAACCCCATGGTCCATTATAAAATCTACAATATAGCTGCCGACCTTTCTCTTGGTGATTTTTGTGCAGCTATTAAGGTACCTCAATGGGGATCATGTAAGAAGATTAAAGAGAGACCGGAACCACTCATGGATTTATACGCAGAAATTTGTCAAGGGAGTAGCTTCTCGAAGGAGAATAGAAAAATCCGTAACATTCATCTTCCCTCCATTAGCTACTTTGCCTACTTTATTGCCAAGTGTGTTCTTTCTAGGAAAACTGCCAATAAGTTATCTTCGTTTGATCAAGCATTTATCTCTGCTGCTCTTAGACAAGATAGGTCTTACAACTTGGGTGCTTTGATAGCTTTTCGTCTTGCTGCTAATCGTGAGAAAGGTGGAATTTTGGAGGCCTCATCGCTTCTCGTTTACTAGCATTGCATGGTTTAGTGCCTCATCATCTAGACTTACAATTTCCCATAGAGAGGCTTGATTTCAATTCCATGGTACATCATAAATTTATTTCCTCGTGGGCTAGTTTGAGTGAGTTATCTTATGAAATAACCTTTCTCAGAGCTGGTTGGAGAAAGAGCAAGTCCGAACGTGTTGTTCTTTTGCCTGCACCTGTTTTGTTTAACCTTGATAACAGGGAAGGATGGTCCCTCACTGAGGAGGAGCTCGACACGTACTTGGGAGAGCTCTCCCAACAGGAGCAGAACACTAGAAGGGTGGTTACGGATGATTCGGGACAGCCCTCGAATGAGGGAGAGTCTTCATATCAGCAGCCTGCTTATGATTAGGGAGCCTCTTCTTATTCCCTTGGGCCCAGCTACGACCATTCTTACCAAGATCTGCCCGCTTGGAACCCCTATTCATACATGGATTGATTCCCACTTAGGCCAAAAGCCTAAGCTTGGGGGGAGGTACGCCGTCACCGCACTCATCTCCATATCATGTTGCGTCGGTTCTTTGTATATTCATGTTTTCGTTCTCTTTTTAGTTTTTGTTCTTCTTTGCTTTTGCTTTCTAAAAACAGAAAAAGACCAAAAATATTTCTGTTGTTTCTCTTTGGTTTTCGTCTTCTTTTTGCCTTGGTTTGCTTTCCCCTTTTTGCTTTGTTTGAACTATTCGAAAAATCCAAAAAGATTTTGCTTTGCTTGTTTTTCTCTTTTGGTTCTTATTTAAAAATCAAAAACACTAAAAATATTTGTCGTTCTTCTTTGGTTTTTGCAAGTTTGCTATAGGGTTCGGCAGTTCTCAGTGGATTATTGGTTTCATATTATTATTCAAGCCACACAAGTGAAGAGCAATAATGAGGATCAATGACAACTTGAGGCGTGGCAAGAGGCTGGTAACGAACTCTATTTGTTTTCATTTTTGTACATATACTCATCACTGTGGGCGTGCTTAGTCTGTTCATGTAGAGTGTATGTTTTCTTTGGATACTTAGTAGTTCTTGCTTTTTTGTGATTAGCTCCAACTCGCTAATAGTTTGTAGCATGTCTCATGAATGTTTGCTTGCATTACTCTATTCATAAATTGGTATGACACTGTGGTATCCTCCTCTAAATGTTTCATTTGATTGACTTGGCACATGCTCACGCATGCACATGACTGTAATAATCAGTTAAGCCTCTGAATTATTTTGCCTTGAGGATCTTGAATCACTTTCATGCCATGAGTAGTCTTGTTTTGTTGCAAGCATAATAATGACAGCTATTGCTCTCTCGTTTGTCGCTCCCTTACTATTGCTAGCCTTCACTTCCACTGAGTGTCTTACTCATGTTTCCAACTCCCTAAACCAAATATTTCCAAAGTGTCCACCATACCTACCCATTAGCATCATTTGATACTTTCGTGCATATTCAATATGCCTTGTTTTCTTCCGAATAAAATGTTTGCTTGTTATGAGAAAGTTAGTTAGTAAAGCTCTCACGAACTTGATGGCACTCTTTATTTTCTTGCACTTAATAAACCTGAACCATTGTGTCCTTCTTTGTTGTGCATATGCTTGCGCTTTATGATTCGGAGTTAGCAGAACCATGTATCATGGGGACCGCTTTCAACACTTCATAGGTACTTTGTACCTACTTAATATCATGTTCTTTTTCTTATGGATCCCGGCGGTGTGAAATAAAAGTGGAACTTGTAAGATCATGGAGTTTGTATGCATGTTAGAGAAACGCCTGGGCCGCTAGCCTAAGCCATGCCTAATCATGGTGGAAACTTGCAGCATAACCGTAATGAGCATTCTATGAAGCATCCTCAATAAAAATCTATGCACATAGTAAATAAAAAGATCGCTAAGATGCTCATTGTCTACTTGCCTTGTCATTTTGATCATGGGATAGCTCCTGTGTCATGTGCAAGGGGTACCCCGTTGGCGGTTCTCTATGATACATATATACTTACAATGACAAGAGCTTACTTGTGACTGAAGTTGAGTAGCATGAGGATCGGTCTTCGTAAGTAAGGGGCATGAGACTTCAGTTTATAACTTGTCAAGTTTATCCTCTTAGTTGTGTCACTTTCACCTTAACCACATTCAAGATGCTTATGATAAGGGCAATGAGAGCTCAAAGCTAATGAGTACCATACATTCATCATTTGGAAGCCTTTCAAAATTATTCAAAACCTTTTCTTCTACTTGTTGAGTCTCCACATATTCTTTGAGCACCTTCTTGAGAGCATAGTTGTCATTCTTTGTGTTTGTTCCAATACTTGATTATTTGTGTTATGACTTTGATGCTTGTATCCTTGATATCTTTACTTCTAGTCATCACTTGAACTTCAGAGGTGCCTTGGCATTCATAATCAAAGGCAAGCGAGATACCACTCTATCATACCTTTTTATGAGCATTGTAATGTTGCTTATGTTTGTGTTTCATGCTACTTATTATTCTTGAGTTGGAATCTCTTCATAGCTTGCAATGACTATTAAGTAGACTTAGTTGCGTACTCTTTATTATAAATTGTCTAAGTAGTTGATCACATTGCTGAGAATATTTACATCATATGAAGCAAATGTGTTCGTGAAAGTTCTTTTATTGCACTCAGTTTTCAATTGAATTGCTTGAGGACAAGCAATAAGCTAAGCTTGGGGGAGTTGATACGTCCAAAACGTATCTACTTTCCCGAACACTTTTGCTATTGTTTCTGCTCTATACTTGTGTGATTTGGATGCAACTAATGCAAACTGACGCTGTTTTCAGCAGAATTGCCTTGGTGTCTACTTTTTGTGCAGAAAATCAACTATCAGGAAAAATCCCCGAAAATATGCCAAAAAATCCTATTTCACCCGAAGACTCCAGGAGCCAGAATACGAGACGGAGAAGAGCCCTGGGGTGGCCACACCACCTGCTAGCGCGGGCCAGGCCAGGCCACGCCAGGGGGTGGTGTCTACCATGTTGATCGCCCCCGTCGCCGACCCTAGTTGGAGCCTAGGTGAGCCTAGCCAGACCCCCACCACCGCGTTAGGGTTGATTCCTCGCCGGAGTAGTTCGTCGTCGATGACGGCTCACCGCCGTTGGATTAGACTTAGATCGCACAACTTAGATTCATCGATACTGCTTCGCGTAGTTAGTCCTGCTGACTGGTGGACCCCCTCTGTCAGCAGCCCGCTGTGCCGCGTAGTGCAGTTGGGCCGGCCCGTTTAACTTCCCGCGCTGGCCTGGAAATTCAAATAATTTTTTTCCCATTTAGGTTTAAACTAGCTTCACTTGGAGCAAATTGCATGATTCAAATTTTGATAGAAAGGTAATTAAATTATATATCCAATCCCATTGGATTTAAATCATTTGGAGTTAGAGATAATCTTTAGTAAAAATAATAAGACAGAGACTTTTGCAACTTCAAACATTTTTGAAAAATCAACCATAATAGCCTTTGAGTTGATTCCAACTCTCAAAAGTCACTTTTGACAATATCTATCTGAATATGTAAAAATATCTAGGTTTGCATGCAGTGACATTGGACTAGTACCAAAAGATTGCTATTAGGCTATTTCTAGTCACTTTAAATCTATTAAATAGTAATCTTACACTTTATAAAATGTGACCAACACTTTAAATCACATTACCATGTATTAGAATATGTGGTGATGACATGTGTCCACATGATCCCATATTTTAATTGGAGAATATTAAATCTTAATTAATTTCAATGAGTAGAAATTACTTTTCTCAAATAAGATAAATAAAACTAGTTCCTTATTTCATGTGATGACTGTGATGATGCTAGATCATCAAGTGTGAGCCTTAGTGTGCTAAATAGAATTAGTTAAGTATTGTTTGGTGATTGTGTATCATGTATTTATTTATAGACAATAATACCGACCCAAGCTACGAGGAGGAGGAGTTCTACCCCGAAGAAGAGGAGGAAAACTTCAATCACTGCACCAATCAAGGGAAGCCATCACTACTTGCAAGCTAGATCTATGCAAGCTAGAATTATACAAGCTAACCATGCAAGCTTTAACCCAAGCAAGATGCATTAGGCATGCTTTGGTTATATACTTTGATTTATACCCACCCCATGTTTTACTTGCAAGCTTTACTCTTCTATTTTACCAAAGTTATTTACTTTTAGTTAATGCTTGTGAGGATTTGGAAAGATAGTATAGATAGCATAAAGAGACTAAAACTAGGCCTATATTAGATGTCATTCTATGGCATGAGATTGAAGAGTAGCATCCTCATTAGTGAACACTCTTAACTTAGTGGCTAGTGCTAAGCATAAAACTTGATCACTTTAGATGGGAATACTTGGTGAAAATGATTGTGAAAACCTTTGAATGATGAGTCATTATATTGAAATGTTTTGACATGTGTTGAGAGACACAAAATGGATTTGATGATGAAAATGTTGAGGCATGAGCCTTAGCCCTTTATAAAAACTGATGGTTGGGTTCGGATGCGATACCATTCCAATTTTACCGTACAACCACAATGCCTGAATTGGGTAAGGCTTAGCCGGAAGTTTATATGCATTAGTATGGGTTCCCTCATGTAAGAGGTTTGAGATGAGGCTACCTCTTGATGATGTCCACCTATGCAGTGCCCTGGATGGCAAATGGCCATAGCTGGGAGGCCAAGCTCATAGGGGAGGTGCCTATACTAGAGTGTGTAAAGGAAAGGTTATGATTGATTATCCGCATACTAAATATGATGATTGAGGGTTATACCTGACGGATGTATCGAATTTTGTGGTGAAAGTGTACCACCTCTGCAGAGTGTCAAACTATTCGAATAGCCGCGTCCACGGTCATGGACAGTTGGAGTGGCCATACTGTTCCGTCGTCAGATGTTTTCAAAATGACTTGTGAAGTGAACTATGATTTTGACCTGACCACAACAGGGTTGTGACTATGAAAGCTAGGATCCCATTGAAAGTAATTTAGAACATTAAATTAGTTTTCTTTACTTCTAAACTCAGTTTAGATAAACCTGGCTTTTTGCAAATAAACTTAGAGCTTAGGATTCCTACTAGAACTACCTTACTTGTTAGTGATAGTTTGCAAGTACTTAAAGAGTACTCATGGCTTTGTCCCTGGCTATTCCCGTGGCCAGACTATGAGGAGGATTATCAGGATGATGGACGACAAGACGTCTACGACAACTAGGATCATCTCCCATCATCAACATTGCCTGTGACTCAGAAGATGGAGCCCACTCCTATGCTTATTATTCCGCTGCTTGTTTGTATTAAGACTGGATCATTAGATCCTTTATTTGTGTAAGACCTTATTATGGTTTGTAATGGAGGATGTACTATGATATCCAATTTGTTATATCTCGCAAAAATGGTAATACTGGGATTGTGATGTATGGCATAACAGTCATCTGGGATTAAAAATCTAGGTGTTGACAAAATCTCCTTCCAGGCTGAACATGGCATTGTTGCTGAGCAGGTGCATTCACATTGGGGGCTGCTGCAAGCTTCTTGGGGCACTCATTGGAGTAGTGACCCTTGACTCCACATTCAAAGCAAGTAATCCAGGACTTGTCTTTGGCTGCAACAGGAACATCATTGCTTCATGTCCTTGGGGCAGTATTGTGGTTGTTGTTGTTGTTGTTTGTTGGACTTGGATGGTGCACGATTGAAGTTGTTGGAGTTGTCAGGGTTGTTGTTGTTGTTTCCTATAGACTTCAGGTTTCCTCCACTATGATTGGGATAGCTTGGACGGGACATCGGGGGTCGGTTGTTTCTTGGGGCATATCCTGCAGACGGGTTGGGGTGATACTTCTGGGTATTGTGGGATCCAGTCTGGTGCATCATGTGACGCTTGCAGTTGTCATTGGCTTGGTTGATCTTCCCTTCCATCTGGATTGAAGAATCTACTAGCTCTTCTAGATCTCCAAAACGGATATTGACTAACACAGTCTGCATCTCATCATGCAATCCGTTCAGGAACCTTTCCTTCTTCTTGGCTTCAGTGTTAATCTCATCAGGGGCATATCTAGCTAGGGACAGAAATTTGTCACGGTACTCAACTACTGTCATTCTTCCTTGCATCAGTTCTCTGAAATCATCTCATCCGGGTGACCAAACCTTGCGGCACATGGGTGCGGCTGAACTTGATCTTGAATGCTTCCCAAGTCATCATCTGATCGTCGTTCATGGTACGGTTTTATACCACCAGGCTCTTGCATCTCCTGCCAGATAATAGGTGGCAAATAGTACCTTCTCATTGGCTTCAACTCCTGTGACCTCCATGTTGTTCTACATGGTTTGCAACTAGTCATCAGCATCTATGGGATCCTCAGACTTATTAAAGATAGGTGGGTTGGTATTCTGAAAGTTCTTAAGCTTGGATCCATGGTGATCTTGGTTTCCATGGCCTTGATTATTGTGGGCCATCTGAGCTATCTATTGAAGGGTGGCTAGGTTGGCTTAGTGTTTGGCTCTACTAGCTTCACGGTCCAAAACTAGCATTTGCAGAATCTGTAACATCGGGTCCTGAGATGAGCTGCTTCCTCTGGGGTTTCCACGAGTCATCTGAAGATTGAGATAGATAATGAGATAAGAGGGAAATTTTTAAGGTTCATGGTTTTATTTTCAAAAGCTTTAAACTTTAAGTTTGACTCAGGTTTTTCAAACAAACAACTTCCTCTCATTCATTCATTCATTCATTCAAAGCACATCAATACAAACACACACCACACACAAATGGAAAACAGATGGTTTTAAGAACCATTTTGTGAAACTACGATACAGTGGGACCGGTACAACTCATTCCTACGGTAGTGATCAAGTGCATCTAATCATCATCAATGAAGTCGAAATCATCATCATCAGTGTAGAACTCCATGGCATCATCCTCGAAGTAGTCGTTGTCATCACTGAGGTAAGAGTGAAGATCTCCCTAGATATCTTCACCTTCCTCCTCCTCCTTTGCTTCAAGCTAGACTTCCTGTTCACGGATGGTCTTCTCGAGAGCAGCCACCTTCCTGCGAAGACGATCGATGGTGCGATCCTTCTTGTCGCGCTGACGACGAAGTGATTGGCGCTCCTTGGTTAGAATGGCGAGGGTCTAGTCCTTCTTGACGGCAATGGCAAGGTTGTGGTTGGCGTAGGCTCGAGCGTTGTCTAACTCCTTCTGCCTATCATGCAACATGAAGTCAAGCTTGTCCACCTGGTGCTTCAACTCCAAGTGTCCTGGCATCTCTAAGGGCATCCCCATAGAATGACGCCTTGCGATGTGAGCAAAGCGAGTTCCCTGGATCAGGTTGATGTTTTGCCCACACAGACGGGCAAGAGCTTCATGCATAGCCCTAGCTAATCCATCTAGCTAGTTGTTCTCATGCAAGGTGAATTGGATCTTCTCAGAAGTGGGTGCTTCCATCTTGCCTCTTAGGTCTGCAACTATCAACCATTGTAGATCTCCTCCTATGTGATCGTTGAGTTGAGCCCCGAAGAATTTTGGATGCGGGCGCTCAAGATACTCTGACAGTGCATCTAGATCCCTCTCAAAGATCAGCTGGCCTCCGTTGCCCAACTGGTAGAACTTGCAATACTGGACTTCCATCTATAAGAATTTAGGATGAGTAAGTTAGTGAGGTGATCAAGTGTGTCAAATTTTATGTAGGAATGTAAGAATTTTTGAGGAGCATGTTTTTCAAAGAATCAAGGATAAGAGTAGGAATAGGTTTTCATAAATACTTACTCTTTTGTTTTGAAACTAAGTTTTTGTTCGGACGTCCATTCTAACTAGTGTCTCCTATGGTCAGGATGGCTCTGATACCAGCTTGTCAACACCCGGATTTTTAATCCCAGATGCCTGTTATGTCATACCTCGCAATCCTAGGATTACCATTTTTACGAGACATAACAGATTGGATATCACAGTACATCATCCATTACAAACCATAATAAGGTCTTACAAATAAAGGATCTCATGATCCAGTCTTAATACAAATCAAGCAACGGAAAGAAACGTAGTAGGGGCTCCATCTTCAGAGTCACATGTAATGCTGACGATGGGAGATGATCCTAGTTGTCATAGACGTCCTGCTATCCATCATCCTGATAGTCCTCCTCATAGTCTGGCCACGGGAATAGCCAGGGACAAAGCCATGAGTACTCTTTAAGTACTCGCAAACTATCACTAACAAGTAAGGTAGTTCTAGTAGGAATCTTAAGCTCTAGGTTTATTTGCAAAAAGCCAAGTTTATCTAAACTGAGTTTAGAAGTACAGAAAACTAAGTTAATGTTCTAAATCACTTAAGTGGGAACCCAGTTTTCATATTCACAACCCTGTTGTGGTCAAGTCCAAAATCATAGTTCACTTCAAAATTCATTTTGAAAACATCTGATGACGGAACAGTATGGCCACTCCAACTGTCCATGATCGTAGACACAGCTATTCGAATAGTTTGACACTCTGCAGAGGTGGTACACTCTCACCACAAAATTTGATACATCTATCAGGGATACCCTGAATCATCATACTTAGTATGTGAATAATCAATCATAACATTTCAATTACACACTCTAGTATAGGCACCTCCCCTATGAGCTTGGCCTCCCAGCCATGGCCATTTGCCATCCTAGGCACTGCATAGGTGGACATTCACACTCAAGAGGTAGCCTCATCTCAAACCTCTTCCGCGAGGGAACCCACTAATGCATATAAACTTCCGGCTAAGCCCTACCCAATTCGGATATTGTGGTTGTACGATAAAATTGGAATGGTATCGCACCCGAACCCAGCCATCATTTTTTATAAAGGGTCTAAGGCTCATGCCTCAACATTTTCATCATCAAATCCTTTTGTGTCCATAACACATGTCAAAACATTTCAATACAATGAAGCATCATTCCAAGGTTTTCATAATCATCTTCACCAAGTATTCCCATCTAAAGTGATTAACATTTATGCTTAGCACTAGCCACTAAAGTTAAGAGTGTTCACTAATGAGGGGTGCTAATCTTCAATCTCATGCCATAGAATGACATCTAAATATAACTAGTTTTATACTCTTTATGCTATCTATACTAAATTTTCCAATGCTTACAAAGCACTAACTAAAAGTAAAGAACTTTGGTATAGTAAAAAGAATAAAGCTTGCAAGTAAAACTTGGGATTGGTATAAATCAAAGGTACATAACCAAAGCATGCCTAATGCATCTTGCTTAAGTTATCAAGTTTGGAAGTATTAGCTTGCATAGTTCTAGCTTGCCTTGAGTAGAGCAGTTGTTGAAGTTTTGTTCTTCTTCTTCTTCTTCTTCTTCTTGGTAGTACTCCTCCTCCTCGTATCCCGGGTCGGTACTATCATCTATAAATGAATACAGGGTACACAATCACCAAACAATACTTAACTAATTCTATTTAGCACACTAAGGCTCACACTTGATGATCTAGCATCATCACAATCATCACATCAAATAAAGACTTAGTTTTATTTATCTTATTTTAGAAAAGTAATTTCTACTCATTGAAAATAATTAAGATTTAAAATTCTCCAACTAAATTATGGGATCATGTTGACACATGTCATCACCACATATTCTAATACATGGGAATGTGATTTAAAGTGTTGATCATATTTTATAAAGTTTAAGATTATCATTTAATAGATTTAAAATGACTAGAAATGTCTATATAGCATTATTCTGGTACTAGCCCAATGTCACTGCATGCAAACCTAAATATTTTTACATATTCAGATAGATCTTATCAAATGTGATTTTTAAGAGTTGGCAACTCAAAAGCATTTATGGTTGATTTTTGAAAAATGTTTGAAGTTGAAAAAGTATCTATCTTATTATTTTTGGTATAGGTGATTTATAACTCCAAATTATTTAAATCCAATGGGCTTGGATAGATAATTTAAATATATTTCTAACAAAATTGGAATCATGCAATTTGGTTTAGTGAGTCTCTCTGAATTGATTTTTGAATCTATTCATTATTTGAATTCACTAGGCTGCGCGGAAAACTAAACGGGCCGCCCCAATCTGCACAGCACAGCGCAGCGGGCTGCTGACAGGGGGTCCACTAGCCAGCGACTCTAACTAAATGAAACGGTAACTTTCAATCTGAGCCCTACGATTAGGATCTAATCTAACGACCGAGGTGCATCGTCGATGACGAACAACTCCAGCGAGGAATTAAACCTAACACGGTGGTGGGGGTCTGGTGAGGCTCACCTGGTCTCCAGCTAGGGTCGGTGATGGGGGGCGAACGACATGGTCGACGACGGCGGTTCGAATGGTTGTCACGGCAGCTCCTGGGGCGGCTCGAATCGATGGCGCCCTTCTCCTCCTGCAGCGGCGGGCTCCGGCCAAATTTCGGCGAAGGAGAGCTCGCCTTGCTCCAGGGAAGGGTGTGGGAGTGTCAGTGAGGAGTGGGAAGTGTGTTAGTGTGGAGAATGGAGGCAGAGGGGGCCTCTATTTATACAACAGCGAGGGGACCGAACGGGATGGGCTCGGGCTCGTCGGTGATGACGATACAGGCGGCTAGCAGCGCAACTAAGGGTAGGGGGTGGTGCGGTGTTCCCTGGTGATCGTCACTGGCTTAATGGCGAGGCACGGGGCAGTCTAGGTTGGTCGGGCGCGTGAGGGGCTCTACGTGGGAGCGGCGGTGTTTGCGACGGTGCACGGGTGCTACGGGTCGCGTGGCGGCGAACGGGGGTGTCTGGGAGGTGGTGGTGATCATGGCGAGTGGGCGCGTGCACGGAGAGAGCAAGGCGCGGTCTATGCGAGCCGGTCGGCTACGGCGCGCTGGCGCGTTCTCGGCACGGCGCAGAGACATTGGGCGCGCCGTTGCTAGGGTGGTCCAGGGCCAGGCTGTGGTCGAGGCGGGGACAGGGGATGGCGGTGGACGGTGGCGTGTCTGGTGCGCGTCGTGGGAGAGGGCGGCGTGGTCGCTGGCGCTCTGGCCACTGTCGGCCGGAGAGTGTGGCTTCGGCGGCGGCGCACTGGTGCAGAACAACTAAGGGGGGAGCTGGTCTGGGTGCTGCTCAACACTAGGGGAGACAAGGGAGTGAATAGGGGACAGTGGGGTGGATGATCACTGCTCCAAAATAGTGAAGTTAGGCAGTGCTTAATTAGGGTAAGCAAGGTGTTTGATGAAATAGCCGCAAGAATTTTAGTTTGAAAATTTTAAATGAAATTTGGTGAGTGATTTGATCTTAAGCTTGAGTGTCTAAGGTTGCTTGGAAAAGTCAAGGGGAATTGATTTACTTAGTTTTTAAAAATGGTGATCTTACCATATGAACTAGATTCAAATTTGAACTGTCCTTTAAATTGATTTGGAAATAGTTTCTGTGAATTTGTAAAGTAGGCTTGGGTTCACTTTTACTTGGTCTATCAAGGGGTGAAAAGAAGTGGAAATGTTTCTATTAGAATTTCTCTCCTAGGAACACTCAAAGTGGCCTAGTGGTTAACTTTGGTCAAAATGACCATTTGGTTATTTAATTCATGTTTGATTTCTTTTTCTTTTAATTTTGTTTGTAATTGGCCTAGATGATATAGCATTCATCTTTAAACCATTTCTCATCCTTTGTAACAATCAAGCATTGCAAATTCACTCAATTCTACACTAATACAAATCACACATGCATTCATATAGATTTTTGGAATAAAAGTTTTTGTTAACCCTAAATTTGGGTGATTAGAACATAACAGATAAGAGGATTAATGTTTTTGGGGTGTTACATACATACTAGCAATTTTATACAACATAGCACATAACAGAAAAGCAGATTACCATCCGTGCTTTTTGAATCACAAGGTTTTGTCACTGGTTCCATGAATGACCCAACCAAAAATAAAAATTCCCCGGAGCGGAAACAACCACCTTCAACAAAGGAATAAAATCGTCACCGAATCGGAAACCTAGATCCACCCGTCGATGAAGATGGGGACGTCAAACCTGTACATCAAAAACAAAATTGGAGAAAAACAAGATGTGATTAAACTGAGAATGATCAAATGTATACGAAATAATGGGTGAAAGAAAAGGTAAATAAATGAAATTAGATATCCGCCATGAACAGTGAGCCAATAAGAAGAACAGAGGAAAGAAAGGAACTAGCGGAGGATGACTAGAATCAAACTGGCAGATGATTCGTGGGGTAATGAAGCAAAATAGTTTACTACTTGTTTTGATTTCTACTACTAGGCAGAAGGGGCATAACCAACCTCACGGGCGAGAAAAAGGGAAGAACTGTTCAGGGACGCGCATGGGTAGGAACAATTTGATGTCGAAGGAGAGAGAAGAAGTGGGGGGAGAGAAGGAAATAAGCGCAATAAGTGGGAGGAGTAGTGGGCCTAGCATGTAATAACCACTAATATCTCTCACATTAAATTCAAAAAATGGTATAAAGACATATTATGATAGAAAAAACTGAGAAAACTAATAATAAATGTGTAGTTAAAAAATAAGTGCAGTAATAAAATAATAAAAATTAATTTTATGCGACAAAAAATAATATTAAAAACTTATAACATATAACAAAAAAAGATTTAAAAATAGTTTAAGAAATATATTCTGGAAGCATAGGAAAATATACCCAAGAGGTATACTGAATACTACAGCAAGTATGACAATTAGTACATGATAAGTATGTACGTAGAACTATAGAAAGTATGACAATTGATAAAATTTTAGTATGATTAAAAGTTGGAAACAATATATAAAAGTATGGAATAACAAAAAGTTGCCCATGATAAACATATAGTTGTCCCCAAATTACAGGATGTATGAATTTTTTTATGGAAGAAGTATCATCATATGTTAAAAAAAGTACCAAAGTATATATACATGAAGTATGAATGAATAGAAACTGAAACTTTCCGGATTTATATCCAAAATTACAACATAAATCCAAAATCATTCTCACAGCCTTCTTCTGAGGAAATAAATGTAGTATTTGGTCCAACTAATCATTGGTGAATCTATGTCTTTCGTGAAAAGGTTACAGAAAAGCAAAAATGAGATAAATATGACTACTTATACAAATATATATTATTCATTTCAATAACTACGGCACCCAACCCCCCACCTCTCAACACCCCAAACCCCCTTCCACTACACGTAATTTTCCATAACAAAAACTGTTAACCACAACCATTTCCGATACGAAACAGGATGAATGGAGAAGGTCATCAGGGAAGTACAAGAACTCTAAAGTTTGACGTATATAGCAGCACATATGGGAAATATGGATGATGAACTCTATGAAGTATGGATAAAGAAAAAGTATGCATTATTGAATTTAGTAAGTATCACGGGACCCCCTAACCCCCTCATACAGCAAGTATGAATGTATGAAAACTATAATTTTATGCGAGCAAATTTAAATATTAAAAACTTATAAGTTGTAAACTTTTTTTAACATATAACCGAAAAAGATTTAAAATAATTTAAGAATATATTCTGGAAGTATAGGTGAATATACCGATGAAGTATACTGAATATTATAGGAAGTATGACAATTTGTACAGGAAAAGTATGTATGTAGAACTTTAGGAAGTATGACAATTCATAAAATTTAAATATGAATAAAAGTTGGAAGGAATATAGAAAAGTTTGGAATAAAAAAAGTTGACCATGTTATACATATAGTTGTCCCCAAATTACAGGAAGTATGAATATTCTGTCCCCAAGTTATAGGAAGTATGAATATTCTTACGGAGGAAGTATTGTCGTATGTTAAAAAAAGTATGAAGGCATATATACATGACATACGAATGAATAGAAACCGAAACTTTCCGGGTTTATATCCGAAATTACAACATAAATCCAAAAAATTAAAAATCAATTATAAGAAAAGCAAAAAGAGAGAACTATGACTACTTATACAAGTATATATTATTCATTTCAAGAAGTATGCCCCCCAACCATCTCCCTTCCCAACCCCAAACCCCCTTACACTACACGTAATTTTCCATAACAAAAATTATTAACCACAACCATTCCTAATACGAAACAGGATGAATGTTGCAAGTCATTGGGGAAATACGTGATCTATAAAAGTGGACGTATGTAACAACACATAAGGGAAGTATGGATGATGAACTCTAGGAAGTATGGATAAAGAATAAAATATGCATTATTGAATTCAGTAAGAATGGTGGGACCCCCTAACCCCTCATACAACAAGTATGAATGTATGAAAACTATAATTTTGTCGGTTTATAGCCCAAAGTATAAACAAATCCAAAAATCAAATCAAGTACCACAAATCAAAACATAGGAGTATCACTACTTATAACAAGAAGTATGACTATATGACAACAAAAAGTAATCAGTAAAAGAATAGTAGGACGACAACCAAAGATAGAAAACTAGCACTAAATACTGAATAAACACATATACAATCATGCTAGAAAAATTAGTACTCATAGAAATACGTACGAAAGTTTAAATAATAATAATACAAAACAACAAAAACAAATCAACGAGATCTAGGCCCGCCATTTTACCAGGATGATACTCGATCCAAAACAACATCCCTGATATCGAAAATTGAGCAACATCCTGATCTAAAAACAACATCCCGATGTACATATAACTGTTGTGAAGTATAATGCATCTTCAATTTTACAAAATATACAACAAATTCACCCCCGTTCATCCGGGCGGACGAGAAGTGCAACGACTGTTATTGATACCCGTTTAATACAAATAGAACGATTAGTAAAATATGCAATTTAGGTATAGAGAGAGCCATACGAACTATAATCGACACAGATTATATCTCCAAATTATACAATCAATTCTAGTTAAAAAGGACGGAAAAAATCAACAATCTGAACGAATTACTGATTACATGTGAAGTTAAGTTCTAAAAAGGGCATTCCGCGTGGGCGACGGACGATTTAGCTCACAAAAATGTAAACACGATTATCAATTGATTGTGAAAACACTAAAATAATCACAAAAAACATGTGTGCGTTGATAGAAGTATATCCGCTGACAATAGGCAGTATGAATTAGCTTAGTGCAGAAGTATGGTTATCAAGTTTTGGGCAGTACGAATCATGTATAGAATATTATTATATCATCGATGATAGAATAGTTATATATATATAGATAGATAAAATAACAGGTGCACCATGGTGTCCAGACACCATACGTGATACGTGTAATTTTGCTTTGAACCACGCATATCTGAGGGTATACGTACCTAAGTTATACAAACCTAGGTATCACATATCTAAGATATGCATACCTAAGTTACATATACCTAACATATTACATATCTAAGATGTACGTACGCAGCATACGTGTATATATATGTAACATAGGTATGTAAACCTTAGGTATATATAACTTGGATAGATATATCTTAGGTATGTAAAATTTGGATACATACACCCTAAGCATGTACGAAATACAGGTATGGTGCCCGGGCACCATGGTGTCCCATATATATATATACCACCTAACTCCATGACCTCACTTATCTTCTGCGCCTGCCACGATCCAACGACCTCTTACCCACCGATGACGCCCCTCCAACCATCTCCTACCTCGTGTTCGGGCGCCACTCTCCCCTACCTCCGGCGCTGGAGCTGTCCTCCCCTACCTTGCTACTGTGGTGACGCACTTCCCCTGCTACCCGAGAAGTACCTCTCGCCTCCCCTACCTCCTGCATCGGCACCACCAACTCTAGCGCCGGTGCCATCCTCCCCTACCTCCCACGGAGGTGATAACCCTCCCCGCCTCCTATGCCAGCGATGCCTTCCCTTACCTCACGTGCCGACACCGCCAGCCGATCCCGTCCCACAGCCTCCCTGAGCCTAGCGTTTGTTGCCCAGGCGCCGCGCGCCGCCAGAGGACTCCTCCTTGTTCTCACGCGCCACCAGGAGTTCACGAACTTCATGCTCATTGCGCCATCGCCGGAAGGTTGCGCCGTTCCTGCTTGCTACGTCGTGGCCTGCAAGGGGATGCTGCCAGCTGCCGGCTGCCGAGCTTCCCCTACCACCCCTAGGTGGTGGGGTCCTCTTTGGCATGCGGGCGAGCCAGGGGCCTAGGTGTTGTCCGATAACCACGGTCTGTGTGGGCGGCGTGGTGGCCGGGGAGTTGCTCGTCGTGGCGGTGGTGCGGTTGACATCTCGGCGGCAGTCCATCCCTCGTGTTGGAGGCAGAATGCATTGCCGAGGGGAAACCCTGTCCTTTGGGCCATGGCGGCGGCGTATACTGGCGTCGTTCCCTTGGAAGGCGTCGCTATGGTGCCTTCGGTCTCCCTCGTGCTCCGGGTGAAAACCCTGATCCTCGGATCGGGCGGTGGCGGCGCTTTGGTGTCGTGCTCTTCTTGAAGACACCGTGTTGGAGCCCTCGACGTGTGGCTCGCCGGCGGAGCTTTGGCGGAGCTTCGGTGTCTTCGGACGGTTGGAGTTGCGGCGTGTCTCCCTCGGCAAGGCTTTCTGTGGATCTGCTCTCCCTCTCCTTGGGGCTTCCTCGATGCGGCCAGGGGCCTGCGGGCAGCCTGGTTTGGTTCCTGGAGGTGGTCGGCTTCTAGTGGCGTTGCTGCAGCGGTGGCGGGTTCTAGACGGCGCAAAAAAAATGGCTCGTCCTCTAGAGGAGCTCCGGCCCAACACTGTAGACGTCCTGAACTGGCCTTCCGCTTTTGTAGTAACTGTAATGGCCTTACGCTTTCTAGTGTAGATTCGTGGTTTGCCTTCTTGCGTGGGTGGGCTGCTCTTTCGTGTAAGCTGGTTGTAGTACCTTGTATCATGTCGCCGTTTGACATTATTAATTTAACGTCGGGTCTTTGGCCTATTATCTAAAAAACATAGGGTTTGCATTACATTGCTAGGTAATTAGTGTTGTTATAGAATTGATGTTCTTTCCTGTTATTAAGAGTGGTTATCGTCTCTCTTGGGGACCTGATTCTCGTTTAAAGATATGGGATATTGATTGAGGTAGTAATATGTTGGTCAATTTTGAAGCCATGCGATTGCAGCCTAGCAAACCACTACAATTAGTTGTCACCGATGATCCATCATTTGTATTCATTCCATGCATGGCTAGCATCAAGTATGTTATTTTTATAAATTGTTGGTTTTAATTCTGCATTTTGAAGTTCATGGTATCATGCAGTTTTGTCGGATTTTTGTCATAAGTTATACTTTCTCAATGGCAGTGTAATTTGATAATTGACACCGCGAAATATCTGTAGGAAGACAATAACAAGCGACAGGAATGTTTTGCACCTGGTGAAGTGACGAGGATTACTGGAGTTTGATGAGTTGATCATGTGTATACCTTCTAACGATATAGACACGAGGGATGTTGGGTGTTAATAAGTATTACTCCAACCACTGACAATGGCTTAGATTCTTGTGTTGGGTTACTGTATTTCGAGAGGATGTTGTACACGGAGTATGCTGTTTTGGTTAAAGCACCGCTTCATGAAAACAATAACGAAAATGCACAATCTCGTTGCTATTACTATTATGTAATGATACATATGTGGAACTAGCTGAAACAAGGTTACTAGGTATAAAGTGGGTTTTTACTTACCTATAATAATCACCTCGGTTAGAATTTCAAAATCAAGATGCAAACACTAATCGATGAGGCAACATGGCTTGCAACTTTCACACCAAGAGCAATGGCTCATAATTTCAGTTATTACTCTTTTAACATATATAAATCAATATTATTCACTGTCAATCTTACAGTTGGTGTGACACTGTTCGGTTTGTTTGGATGCATCAATAGTACATGTACTGATATATATACAGATGTTAAGGCCATGTCGGGAAAAAAAACTACTACTTATTGAGTACATTTCTTACGTAGTAAAAGAATCATGTGAGTTACAACCACACTAGGTTTATAAAATTAGCACTAGCCCCAACCCACACTTATTATAGACCGATGCCCCTTATTGAGTTGCTGAGCTGATGATATGCTGCCCAGGATATGCCGGACATTCCATCGACCAGTTTCAGAAGCAGGACAAAAGAATTGGTATATTGCTGCAACAACTTATTCTATAATGGTGGATATATATAGTTTCTCATGGTTCATGGCGAACATCACACACTTATGATTGCCTTTTAGATCCTCTAGCATTAGATAATGCATGTGGCGCCTCCACAGAGTAGCCATTTCTCGCTACCTTTGTTCAGGTTCCATCTCAATCGATGCAATGCTACATATTTGGGAGGAAGGACCTCCGAATCTTTGGGGCATTCATCAACTATGTCATGTCATATGCCATCATTCGTGCATTAGAGGATATAAGCTCAAATCGACGCATTACTTGACTTTCATCAGGTCCATCTGCTGGCCCTCTTTGGGTAATGTATCTACATATTCTGCAGAGTGGTTTAGCAAAGCATGTCAGGCAGTAAGCCAATGATACAAGTTGCAACAAAATGGAAAGAGTTTTACCTGGATTGGTGATAGTTTGTAGTTTCCCGTTTTGTATCTTGCAGTTTTAAACCTTTCTTTGCAACCAGAGGAACATTTGGTAAAGGAGAGTGTTGCAAGGTACCACCAATCTTAATGACTATTCCCTCTTCTGCTAATGAACCACAAAGAAAATAAGGTAGGCGGTTCCTCCTAGGTCCCTTCTCCCAGAATATCGAAGTAAGCTACATGTGTGCAATATTTGTTTACCACAATAAAAAGATTCTGAATGACAAGCACACAAATAGACAGCGATCATGGTTATTGAGTACAGGATAGTGAGACTACCTGGAAGCACACATCAGAAACATCTGCCCCCACAATAAGCTGCATAACATTACTAATACAGGCTACTGATTCCGTTCTCAGCTAGCTGAACTTAACTTAATTCAAACTTCAGTTAGCTACTTATATTACCACAATTCCTTTTATTATCTACATAGAATTGCCTTATTTGGGTTTTCATTGTATGTAGAACCTCCAATCAATTACAGTCTCGACTGGATTGAACTGTTTGAAATGAATTAGAACATGCTTTTCTTAGACTTAATTGGAGTAGTAACAGTGTGTCAGGAGAGCTGGGAATGGATCGATGTACTCTGAATTGGCGATGACGAGCAGCCGAGCACGCATAGAAGCACCGAGAAAAAGGACTGAGGCCGGAGACGCGGAGTACACGCGCCGGCGACGGACAACCACCGAAACTCGCGCGGGTGTCTTCTGCTGGACTCCTTCCATTTCACGACGCCGTCCCAGTGTCAACACCCGGATTTTAATCCCAGATGCCTGTTATGCCATACCTCGCAATCCCAGGATTACCATTTTTGCGAGACATAACAGATTGGATATCACAATACATCATCCATTACAAACCAAAAATAAAGTCTTACACAAATAAAGGATAGCATGATCCAGTCTTAGTACAAATAATAAGCGGAATAAATAGCGTAGTGTCGTCAGATTGATGACAAGTACGCCATGAGGGGGTCCTCGAGGCGTGCGGAAGAGAGGGGTGTGAGACGTATGGTGTTTCGGGACGGTGAGCAGACAAGTTTACCCAGGTTCGAATCCACCGGCTTTGGACGGATCCTACTCCTGCTAGCAATCCAGTAATACGGCAGAGCCGAAATATGGGTTACAAGGGTTTCGCCTGTACGAGTTGAGGATCTAAAGTATTGGGTTCCCTAAATGCTCTCCCTAGGACGACTTATATAGATATCCGGCCTAGGGTTTATAGGAGAGATCTATCCGGCTACGACTAAGAGTCGGTTACAGAGTACATCTTGAACTACAAGTAACATTATGGGCCTAAGTCGGTAAGTCTTCTGGGCCTTCCCGTAGCCGGATTGGACTCCGTCTTTTCTCCCTGACTGAGCCGCCCATGAAGCAAAGCTCTAACCCGAAGTGGGCCACCCTGGTCAGTGAGGAACTGTGAGGATACCCGAAAAGTATATCCCCAACAGCAGCCCCCAGAGGCCTCCAAGATCCAGAGTCGGATTTATCATCGTCTAGCTTGATCTTCGGCTTGTAGAATCTTGAAGGGTTCCTGAAACTTCACAACAAAAGATACGATCCGGGTCTTAAAAAATAAGTTGGACCTTTCAGTTGGTTACTCGGATTTTCCAGCTCGTTTTTAAACTAAGCCGGAACTTGGTCTCTAACGCCACCTGACACAAGCATGGTCAAGTCACGTCATCTGACAGACGTTCCGTCAGCACGACCGTTGGTGGGTCCGCGGTCCACGGAACCGAGGCGCCGTTTCAATGCGTGCATGGAGATCGAGGCGACGCAATTATCGCGCGGGCCCTTCCTAGTAATTTCCACGACGCGTGGCGGTTACACTGTAGCGTTTGCACGAATCTTGGCGCAGGTAGGTGGATATAAGGGGTTCAGATTTCTTCTTCTCCTTTCCACCAGTCCTTTGTCGTTTCCTTCCTTCCCAATCCTCCTGCGCGCATAGAGCCTCCTCGTCCTTCCCCCACAGAAATTCCCAGCGCCGCCCCTTTAAGGTCACTTTCTCACCGGAGAAAAATGGCTTCATCATCTTCTTCCTCTGGCTTGGCAGCAGCGGCGGCGGCAAAGGCGGAAGCTACAGCGGAGAAGGAAAGCTACAGGGGAATCTGGATCCCCTGTGCCCTCGACGAAGCAGGCCTCAAGAACGTGGAGAAGGAGGGGCTGCTCGTCGCCGGCGACTGGCGGAGCGGCTCTAGCGAAACCGTCCCCAACCCACACGAGGACGAGCGAGTCCACTTCAGTACTCATCTGGACCGAGGTCTGTCTTTTCCTCCCTCGGAGTTCTTCTCCGAGGTGATAGATCACTATGGAGTTCAACTCCACAATCTTCCTCCCAATTCTCTTCTAGAAATGAGCGCATATGCTGCGCTTTGCGAGGGCTTTCTCGGCATCAGGCCGAGTTTGCTTCTCTTCCGGTTTTACTTTTATGTCCGGAGGAATTCCATCACTGCCGGTGTTCCTTACATCACCGGCACCATTAATTTTTCTCTTAGACGAGACCGGGCATATCCCAAAATTTCTGCCAGTGACTCGGTCAAACAATGGCTAGCCACTTTTTTCTACCATAGGGATATTCCGGCAAGCAAAGATCTTGCTTTGCGGCTTTTTGTTGACGGAGCCACCACGGCCCAACCTTCTGGGGCGAGGCTCTCACAGATGATCTGATCCTCGCTAAGAGGCGGATCGAATATCTGATCAAGCACAATGGTCTGAAGGGATCCGACTTGGTCCAGTGCTGGGTCTCACGCCGGATTCAGCCACTTCGGTACCACGGGGATAGACTGATGCACTCCGTCACGTCTTCTCTAACCGACTCCCTCCGCATCAACCCCAAGGCCTACACCACTCAAGGCTACATAAGCCACATCAAGTGGCTGATCATGGAGCGGATCGAAAGGAGGATTCCAGAGGTTTCTCTGGACATGCACACGGCGGAAAACCCCGTGGTGCCGGTAAGCTTTTATCATCACATATTTTATGTGTTTCTATCTTTGAGTTATATTGCAATACTGATATGTTTTCTTATTTTCAGCTTGCTGACATCCCCGAGTCGGAACTTGCTCCGCTCGAAGGATACCCTCCGGAGTTCTCTCAGGAGGTGGAAGTAGTTCCACTACCGGATCTTGCGCTCAAGAAGCACAAAGCTCCGACAGTAGCGGTTGGCACAAAGGAGCTGCCTGTCGTGAAGAGGTATCCTTTCCGTCACAACTTTTCCGTCTTTGTGCTTTACTTAAACTTCTTCCCGAGATATAACGTTTCCGACTTTGTTACCTTCTCAGAGCAAAATCGATCATCAAGGGCAAGGGGAAAGGGATTTCTTCAAAGCCTTTACGCCAGACGAAGCTTTCCATAGCTTTGCCTGCTGTAGCTCCTCCGACTCCGGCCCCTCAACCTTCTGCAACTCCGGTTATCTCGTCATATGCTGCAGAAGATCCGGCTCCTCAAACGGAGCCTACGATCCTTGTCAAAACCGACGCCGTGGTGCGTCAGGTCAAGATAAGGGTGAACCCTCTTCGGGTAATGATCCCTTGGCTGAAGTCTTCACCGAAAACCTCCTCAACAATCCGGGTCTTGCCAAGTTTGGCCTGACCCAGAAATCTGCAGAGGAGATCCAGCGGCTAGCCAGGAAAGTCCTGGACAAAAGCCATCTATCCCCCGAAGAGGAGGCGCAAGAAGCAGAGGACGTCAAGTTCTCTGACCTTCTCGCTCAAGTCCGCCTTCGCGACGAGAGGATCAGGACTGGCGAGCTTCCAACAGCCCCAGTGATCCCTCTTACTCTCGCCGAGAAAGTGGCAGCTGAAGTGAATGCGGGTTTAGACAAACTCTCCCGCGAGCAATATGTAAGTCAGAATTCCAACTCTTGTTTTTACATTATGTTATATCATATCCTCTAGCCCCCAAGCATGAAGTAGGATATAGAATCCGAGTTTATGCTTTCATTAGGATGCCAAAGAACGAACTAGTGTAGCCCCCAAGGCTCGTGCTGATATTTAGCAAAAAATATTAGCCCGAGTCTTAAGTAGCTTTCTGACTTTGGGTATTCTGACTTACAGAAAGTATGTTCCTATAACCAGGAATTATTGTCCAATGTTTGTGATAAGCAGAGAGAAATCAAAGCTCTCCGGCTTAAAAATGCTGAGCTCAAGGTAGCCAAGGATGAAGCCGAAGGTAAATGACATGGTTATACCCTATGGGTACGTAACTTCAGCATACCTAGTCCAACCCAAGGAAGGCCCACGACAAATATACGCCGGCCCATGAAGATTTTCGGGTGGTCCAGGCCCATGACGCCTTCGGATCCTTGGACAACAAGACTAGAGTTTGAATACAACTTGTAACCTACTCGTATCGGTACCCGAGACCTAGCCTCCCCATATATAAAGGCTAGGAGGGTCCAACGAGGAGGACGACGATTACACACGACATACACACCTCCACGCCAGATCGAATCTGCGCACCTTGTAATCTTCGGTTCCGCCGTAATAAAAGCGGAACAAGCGGGAGTAGGGTTTTTCCCTCAGGGGCCTGGCCCAGGTAAATCTCGTGTCCCCGGGTTGCTTGTCCGTTAACCGTCCACGATCTCCGGCATCCCCATCTTCTCCAAAACCCAAGTCCATAACAATGGGCATTGTGAGATTAAACCTCGTCAATTGGCGCCGTCTGTGGGAATTGGGGCTGCTGATTGTCTTGATGCGTGGCGGTTCCGACCCGATCGATCTACAACTCATGGCGGCGGAGAATCACCTCCTCTTCAGCGCTTTCGACTTCACCGCCCACTGGCGGATACCATGAAGGATTTCGAGCCCGTGGCGGCGGACTCGAAATTCTGTTCGGAAGCTCGCTTCCGGTGGGACAACCGGCACCCTCCGCCTCCTGGCGGGTGCCCGTGCCGCCAATAAGGCCCGCTTCATGGGCTCCACACCCGTGCTACGCGTCACCATCAACAGATGAGTTCTACATCAGCAGCTGCAACTCCGATCTGCGATCCACCTTCGGAGGAAGGACCTACGGTTCCGGATCCGAAAGCTCGGCGGCAATAACCAATCTGCGGCGCTATCATGCGCGCAATCATCAAACCGACGAGAAGCGCCTAACCGCCGCCCAACCCCAACCCGCGGGACACAAGCGGTAACAGGGACAACAGGGGCCACCTCATCCAACTTAGCAAGAAGGATGGGCGAAGCACGCCAGCGCCGTCATGGCGAAATAGTCCCTCTGGACTCCCCACGTGATCTGCTGATGGCATACCACTACCTCCTCATCGAGGAGCACAAGAAGCAAGTCAAGATGCGGAGACACTCGACAAGCGCAAAAGCAGCCTCACGAGTCCGGTCGCGCGACGAGCTGCGCTCTCCGCCATGGGACTCGGCTCTAGCACGAACGGAAACCAGGAAACAAGCACCACTCTCGGGTGGAAAACATGGACCGAAGGAGCGGCGTGGCGTGACCGAACCCTCCACACATCGTTCATGGATATGGACGCCGACGGCAACATCACTCCGAAGGCGCCACAAGCTGTGATCATGGCAGCCATCTGATTCTCGCGGATCACCCACCTCCGGGAGGACCCGAAAAGGACATGCATAGGTCGCACTCACGGACTAGGACTAATCAGGCTGCGCTCACGAAGGACGCTCCTACGGGCGAAGAAGAAAGCTCCGGCCAGCGCGGCCCCCACTCCCTCATCCGAAGATGAAGAAGAAAACGACCTTCCTCGAAGGAAGAAGAGCTCGCACCGCCATAAACACGACTACGACGCCAGAGACAAGCTTACACAGCGCAAGATTGACAAAGCACGCAGCGCAGCGCATGCTCGTCGAATCTGAGATGGATGAAGGCGAAGGAGAACTCTGCGGGCTCGATGCTTCAGATCCGTCCGACGAACACGGATGCCACGCAACTTCAAGCTTCCGGATACTCCGAAATTCAGCGGCACGCAAGATCCAAAGTCCTGGCTCGGTGACCATCATCATCCGTTAAGCTTCACGGAGGCAACAAAGAAACCGCCATGCAATGCCTTCTGCGGTGACAAGCGCGCTGCACGGGTCCGCTCGTGACCTATCATCAGGATCCATCCGAAGCTGGGAGGAGCTCGCTTATAGCTTCATCCG
This sequence comes from Avena insularis, assembly GCA_023614405.1. Lineage (NCBI taxonomy): Eukaryota > Viridiplantae > Streptophyta > Magnoliopsida > Poales > Poaceae > Avena > Avena insularis. Next base: position 408,043,966 of record CM042696.1, read on the forward strand.
AAACTTCAAAGGCACCAGCAAGAGGCCCGCCTCAATCGAAGAATTGCGAGCCTGCACTCAGAGAACGGGTGAATCTATTCGCTCGTACATACTACGCTGGTCTACAACCAAGAACTCCGCAGCACACATCTCCGAAGAGCGGGCCATCGACGCCTTCAGGGACGGCGTCAAACGCCCAGACTTCAAGGAAAAACTTGGACGTGTAAAGCCCAAGACACTCGACCAGCTCATGGAAATCGCCAACAGTTGGGCAGACGGCGAAGATTGCATCCAGCGAGCGCAATCAGATGAAGAGGACGACTACGGCCGCAGACGCGAACGCCGCAGCAAGAGGAGATCGCGTGTCTACGAAGACCGCGACGGACCCGACATGGTCGCAGCCGGCTACGCCGACCGCCGTAACGACAACAGCCGCAACAGCGGAGGATACCGCAGCGGAAACTTCCGCGACAACGGACGACCAACGCAGTCATGGCAACGCCGCGACCGCGATAACGGACCCTCAGCATTCGACAAACTTTCGGGTCCATGCACCATCCACTTCTACATCGACAAACAAGATGGCAAAAAGAAAGCTAGCCACATGCTCAAGGACTGCCGCGAGTTCCAGAAACTCAGCGAAGGCATGATGCAGATGAGGCAACAAGCTCCAACTCCTGCGTTCGGAAACGCACCTGCGCCAGGTGAAATAGCACACGGAGCTCCTCCACCACCGCCTATTGGAGGCCCACATCAACCAGTCGCACCAGCGCAAAACAACGCCGGGGCCGCATACCCCCCACCGAAAGGAGCTCTCAATATGATACAGAAGGGCGCCCAACCAGCAGTGCGAAGAAAATCACCGACAAATCAATATGGCCGTGGCAACTCCGCTGCAATCGCTGAGTACCTCGGCGGATCGAATCTGCATCACATTCACTCGCGGATCACCCTTGCGGATCCCTCGCCCAGGTCATGCTGCCACAGTGCTGGGCGCAGATCGGAGGCTTGAGATGAGTCGTGTCTTCATGGGCGGTGGCAGCGGCATCAACCTAATGTTCGCAAGCACTCTAGCAGCTATCGGATCCGCAATGCAGCCTGGAACAATCGACACAACGTTCCACGGCATTGTCGAGGAAGGGCATCTTCCCCGGCAAAATAGGGCTCGACGTCATCTTGAGCCGGACAACTTTCGGCGGGGCGCCTAGAATTGAAGTGGTGGCCGTCGCAATACCACGCCATCTGGGGCGTAGCATTCGCAAGGTTCTGGCCGTCCCACGCATACCTACTACTCAAGATGCCAGGACCAAGGGGCGTCATCACAGTCCACGGGAGCTTCACCCGATCGGACCAATGCGACAAAGATTTCAACAAAATCTCCCAGTCTTTCGGCATGCAAGACAAGCTTGTAAAGCTCCATGAGTGACGACAATGGCTACCCCGGTCACCAAGCGAATGCACGACATGTCTTTCGACTCCACCATCAACACCAAAAAGTGCAGGTCCATCCAACGGATGCCTCCAAAACGGCGATGATCGCCAGCGACCTCAACACCGCATAGGAAGGCGCTCGTCGAATTCCTCCGTGGCTGGAAATCTTCGCTGGTGTCCTGCGGACATGCAGGAGTTCCTGTGAAATTCGCCGAAACACGCACTAAATGTCTTCGGACACCAAGCGGTCAAGCAGTCCATCCGAAGGCAAGCCACGAGCCGAAGCTATCGGCAAGGAGATCAACAGATTACTCACAGCAGACTTCATCCGGGAAATCAAGGAAAGCGAGTGGCTGGCAAACACGGTGATGGTCCCGAAGAAGGACACGGACATCCTGCGGATGTGCGTGGACTTCACGTCACTAAATAAACACTGCCCTAAAGACCACTTCCCTCTTCCTCGGATCGACCAGATCATCGATTCGACTGCAGGTTGTGAGAAACTCTCCTTCCTCGATGCCTACTCAGGCTATAACCAGATTCGACTCAAGGTCGAAGATCAAGAGAAAACGGCGTTCATCACACCGTTCGGAGTATACTGCTACAACACAATGCCCTTCGGGCTAAAGAACGCGGGTGCCACGTACCAGCGATGCATGCAGGCCTGCCTCAAGAACCAGATCGGTCGCAACGTCCAAGTCTATGTCGACGACATAGTCATCAAAACCAAGGAGGCAAGAACACTTATCGACGATCTCCGCGAGATGTTCGACAACCTCGATCGCTACAGGATCAAGCTCAATCCAGAAAAGTGCGCCTTCGGCGTCCCCTCGGGTCAGCTGCTCGGGTACTTCATCTCTCAACGAGGGATAGAAGCAAACCCGAAGAAAATCAAAGCTATCATGACAATGGAGAAGCCGAAAAATCTCAAGGGCGTTCAGCAGCTCGCAGGGCGAGTAGCGGCACTAAGCAGGTTCATCAGCCGCATGGGCGAAAAGGCCCAATCATTTTACCAGCTGCTGCGCAAAACAGACAAGTTCGAGTGGACACCAGAAGCCAACGACACATTCGAAAACCTCAAGCGGCTCCTCTCCACCTCGCCAGTTTTGGTCACGCCAAAAGAGCGCGAGCCCCTGTTGCTGTACATAGCAGCCACACACACCAGTGGTCGACCAAGATACTGCGTGGTCGAACGACCGAAGAAGGCAAGACCCACGGTACAACGCCCAATTTACTACCTCAGCGAGGTTCTCACTCCAACAAAACAGCGGTACCCTTTTCACGAAACAGCCTACGGCGTGTTCATGACGGCTCGGACCGAGCCACTACTTCCAGGAGCATCGGTGATGGTCGTCAGCGAGCACCCCTAAACAACATCTGAATAACCCGAGGCCACGGGGCGCATGGCCCTATGGGGCATTGAACTATCACCTGGACATCATCTACGAAGCGACACGCAATCAAATCTCAAGTTCTTCCGGACTTTCGGTGCCTTTGGATGGAGCTGCAGCTGCACGACACCCAGACATGTCGCAGTCTGGACAATGCATTTTGGCGGCTCCAAAGCGAAGCCGGAGCGGGCAGGAGTCATCTTGACCTCCCGCAAGGAGACAAGATGAAATCGTCCGGATGAAATTGAGCCTCCAACAACGAGGCGAATCTGAAGCCCTCATCCATGGCATGAAGATGGCAAAATATGTGGCATAGCGCTGGTCATCTACGGTGACTCCAACCTTGTCGTACAGCAGGTGATGAATGAGTGCGACGCACACGCCGAAAACATGATCGCGTACCGCGCGCTATACAACGCACTCGAAGGAGAATTCGACGGCTGCGAACTTCGGCACGTTGGAAGAGAGAGTAACGAGGAGGCCGATAGACTCGCCAACATCGGCTCCACTTGTGCAAAGGTACCACCAGGTGTGTTCTTCGAACAGATCTGCGTGCCATCCATCAAGCGGAAATTCCCCAAGGGATCACCCGAAGAAGCAGAACACTCGGGGGCTACGCTACCCGAAGGTCACGAAGGACCCGAAAAGTTGGACACCGAAGTTGCCATGGTCAACCTGATGCAGGTCATGGCAGTCGAAGAAACTTGGACACGTCCATACGTCCAGTTCCTGATAAACGGAGAAATGCCAGACATCCCGACAGATGCCCGGCGCGTATCCCGTCGGTCGAAAGCCTTCACCATCATCAACGGCGAGCTATACAAACGCAGCATTACGGGCGTACTACAACGATGCGTCACCATCCATGACGGCAAGGCCATACTCCAAGATATCCACGAGGGCATCTGCGGCCACCACGCAGGCAGTCGCTCCCTCGTCGCCAAAGCTCTGCGAGTAGGATTCTACTGGCCAACGGCCATGAGCGACGCGAAGGACATCGTCCGAAGATGCAACGGGTGCCAACGGTTCGCCGACAAACCGCACGCACCTGGGTCTGAACTTCGACCCATACCCATAGCCTGGCCTTTCGCCCAATCGGGCCTCGACATGATCGGCAAACTGCCAAAATCCTCGAAGGGAGGACACGTCTTCCTCCTGGTCGTGGTCGACAAATTCACCAAGTGGATCAAAGCTATGCCAGTCACCAACCAGAAGGGCAAAACCGCCGTCAAATTCTTCGAATCCATTGTCTATAGATTTGGCGTACCGCACAACATCATCACCGACAACGGATCGAACTTCATCTCAGAAGAATTCCAGGACTTCTGCGAATGCCTCGGGATCAATATCACGTACGCCTCAGTGGCGCACCCGCAAACAAACGGGCAAGTGGAAAAGGCCAACGGCCTAATCGGCGCTGGCATCAAGAAACGCCTCATGAGCTCACTCGAGCACAAAGCTGGTAACTGGACGAAAGAGCTACCATCTGTCCTGTGGAGCTTACGGACTACGCCAAACAGCTCCACCGGTTACACACCGTTCTTCATGGTGCACGGAGCTAAGGCCGTGCTACCAGCCGAAGTACGCCACCAGGCTCCACGAGTCGTCGCTTACAGTGAAGCCGAATCCACGGCTGCACTCGAAGATGCCGTCGACACACTCGACGAAGCACGAGATATAACAGCAGCTAGATCAACGGTGTATCAGCAAAGCCTTCGCAACTACCACGGCCGGTTGCCAAGGTCGCCTTCGAAGGAGACCTCGTCTTGCGACTTAAGCAAAAGCGATCGAATAAACTCGAGTCGCCATGGGAAGAACCCTATGCCATCACCGAGGTCATCCCAGGTGGCGCCTATCGCCTCAAGCATGTGGAGTCTGGAGTCGCATACTCCAACCCATGGAACATCTCGCACCTGCGACGATTCTACCCATAGCAGTGTACCCTTTTCTTTTTACTCTCAATAAGGCTTACAACCAAGGCTACTCAGCCGAACCATGTACCTCCTCCATTACGCTACAAATAAAGCTAAGTGTCTCGCCCCCAACCTTCGGTTGACTATTTTTCTGCAACTTTATTACATGCTACACACGCACTCGGGGGCTCCCCCCACCTCACGATTTCATCAACTGAGGACAAAACGTGTACACCTGAGTAGCTGACCACGTCAGGCTAACGAAAAGGGCACGTACTAAATCAAAGCACTACGTGCTCGCTAACAAGCGAATCTTTACAACAAAGGGCACATACATGCCTAGCCGCAATATACAAATTTTACATCTATCTGTTTATTTTCAGGTACTACCTATTCTGAAGAATAACATGAGCACGCTGCTCAAACAAATCTACAATCTGTTCGGCATACTGCCTTACAGCCGCGTAATGCGGACGCATATTCCACTCGCCACCATCTGGTCGAGGAGGTGGCCCAGTCGCCACAGCAGCCAAATCTACATCAGGGCGATGCACCCTCACAAGAGACAAGGCAGCCTTCACCCCTGCGACGAGCTGCTGCCGCACCAGCTCCTTGACATTGCTGGTACTCCGAAACTTCGCCAGAAGACCTGCAAGGGTCGTCGGCACGCCATCCAACGGAAACATGACGTGCAGCACCGAGGACAGCGATGTCTGCACCTGGCGGAGCACCCGCGAAACCTGGTAGACATGATCCTGCACCGTCGTCAGAACTATGGCGCGATCGCGATCCATCCAGAAGAAGCCGCCGGCTTCCATGTCCTGTTGAGTCAAGCAATTGACTCGAACAGCAATGCGCTCCTTTTCTTCCCTCGGAGCAAGATTCGCACCTGCAACAACAGCACAGAACAAGAGTAAGGCCAGCAGGCTCACCCGAAGGACTGAGCTACAGCCTGAAAGACGGATCAACTTACATTGCAGCTGCTCGGACAGCCGACCCAGCTCCGCCATCAAGTACTCCTCTCTGGCTGCACCACGATCTGCTTTGGACTTCCAAACATCAGCGCGACCGCGCAACCCAAGCAAATCTCTCTCCAAGCTGCGCGATCTCGAAGAAACGCGAGCTGCGAGGAATCATCCAATGATGCTCGCAAGGGCCTTTCGGATGACGTGTCAACCGGGTCAGCACCCGAAGGAACCTATAGCAGCAGAAAAAAGAAAGCACACAGACATTCAGCCAAGGGAAAAGCTCAACTCGGAGGAATTCATTAAAATAAGGCCACTGCGTGGCACAAGGATGGTGCTACAAAAGATATTTACAGCAAAAGTAAACTACATACTACCCTACATCTCCTATGCCTAAGGCGTAGGACACCGAGTCGCCTCAGAGCCAGACTGCCTAGCTTTGGCCTCGCCCTGCTGCCGCAGCACGTACTCAGACAGCAAGTCAATGAGCTTGGGCCCATATCGTCTGCAGCGAGCGGAGTAGGCAGCGAAGGCTACCTCTGATCCATCCGCAGCCGTCGGCATCCGAGAAGTGATCTGGGGCAAGTCCAGCTCCGCCCCAGCCGCCATGGCCATCGCCAGCCCGACGGACGCGCCGATGCCCTTCTGCTTGCGCTTGTACGCTGCAGGCGCTTCGGCTGACAGAGCCTCTGCCAGGGCACCCACGTCTTCAAGGGATGCGCCCTTCGGGAAGAGCTCCTGGTAGAAGCGACCAAGGACCTCCTTCGCCTTGGCAAGGGAGTTGGCAGCGGTCTGCGGCGGTCTTCGACCGCTGATGGCATCATCCAGAGCACTCCGTGCTCTAGAGCACCATGGTCAAACTCGATGCTGCGACATCGAGACAAAAGCGAAGAAAACATGAAGAAAGGCAACGAGAAAGACCGAAGAAAAAAGCAAGTACAACAGCTAGCACTCACCGAAATAGCCTTGGCGGCAGCCATGAGCTTCTCCGCCACCCCTACTTCACGAGCAGCCGCAACGGTAGCCTGCTCCTCACGACCATGCGGCTTCTGCTGCAGACGCTCTTCGCTTGCTGCCTTCGTCGGCTCCAGCGCTTTTTAGCCAGCGCTCGGCCTTCTGCTCCGATTGGCCAAGGCTCTTCTTCAGAGCATCAACCTCACGGAGAGAGTCGTTATGCTCCTCTACATTTACAACAAGCAAGTGTCAAAGAACAGGACCAGGATAAGTAAGAGAAGTACTACAAGGCGGTTAATACCTTGAAGCTGTCAAGATTTCGCCTCCAGCGTCAGGCGTTCCTCCACCAGCCGCCTGGCCTCTTGGACAAAAGGCTACAACACCAGGCAATAATAGTAAGAACAGGACTTGGGGGCTACGCCCAACACAAAGAAGCATAAAATCAGCACACGAAGACGCTCGGGGGCTCCCCCCATCAAGCAAAAAAACTTACGTGCTCCAAAGGCGAACCCGCAGGCCCGCCCGTGACATTCTGAGGCGCAACCACCAGCCTCTCCTACCCAGGAGAAACTGGCGCAGCACCACCCGAAGTAGCCACCACCTGAGGAGGAGGCGACGCAATGTTCGACTCCCCCATCATCTCCCCCGCACCATCACTGGAGCCGTCGGAGGATTGCCTGCATACGAACCAATCAGCACAGGTGCAAACATCATCAAAAGAAAAGGACAACAGTACAACAAGAAAACTTACGAGCCCAACGCGCTCAGGTCAAAGATAGGAAAAGCCCTTCGGGCCCTCTTCTCCTCCTTCTTTTCTTCCTTCTTCTCCTCCTTCTTCTCTTCCTTCTTCCGCTTTGCTGGCGGGTGCGGAGCAACAGCCCGCACAGGAATGGCAGGAAGGGGAGAGGAAGAACCCCCATGAACATCATCATGACGCTCAAGGCCCAGAGGATTTCTGGGAGTCGGAGGAGTCGAGGCATCCGAAGACTCGCCGGAGCTCCGTGATCGCTTGCTCGAATGCTCCTCACTCGATTCGTCGGCATCCTCCGCTGGGGATCGCGCTGACGGTAGCTCGGACACGGAATCCACCACTTCATTATCCGGGGCATTCGGATACCTTTCGGGCAATGGTGGCGCCATGCCCGGCACTTTGAAGCTCTGCAAAAGGAAAAAGAACTTTGTTAGCAAACAAAGGAAAAAGTACACAGCCGACAAAAACAAAAGGGAAGCACTACGTGCGCAAATCTACACCTTCGGTACGACCAACGTCGAGGAAAAGGGAGGAGTCAGCGACTTCCCCGGGATTTTTTCGTCGACCTTGAACTTCAACAGCGCGCGAAGATCCTTGTCAAGTTCCGCCTCGGAGATTTTCTCACTCGAAACCCTCGTCGGATCACGGCGCCCAGAGTAAAGGAACATCGGTGCGCCCTCGCTTGGAGAGGCTGCACCGACGCTCAAGAAACGTCCGGATGATATCGACACGTTCACCTCCTTCTCGAACCAATTGGAGATCCTCCACCCGCCACGTCAGGCCTCTATCTACGCCACCTCACCATCCAAGATTTGGTTTTTCCAGGATCTTTTCTTCACAATCAAGCGGGAGGGTCAAAAGGCGAGACCAAAATCTTGCCCAGGCAACGGAGTCACGGATGTAAACCATTTCCTCCTTGATCTTGGACAGATTCGGACATGGAAAAGGAAAAGAATTGCACATTGGGACTGAGGAGATGATGAAACCCCAATGGGATACACACCATCCGAACGAGCCTCTTCACGGAATAAAGCTTAGGAAGAGGCCAAAGTCGACTCAATGCCAAGCCAATATGCATAAGCGTGATAAAACACGCAATGTGGAGAAGGGAGTTGGGAGGCAGATGATGGAGTTGAACCCCATAGAAAAGAGCAGTCCATGAAGGAAGTCATGGATGGAAAAAAAACCAGCGAATCACAAAGGCGTTAACATAACCCGGAACCCGGATGGGGACGGGGATTACCTCATTGCCGGGAGTATCACGGCTGTCGTGTCTTGCGGGATCAGGCTCCTCAGCAGCTTGCGGAGATCGCTCTCCGCGTCTCGATCGCCAGCCACCATCGGTGACACGAGCAGCGGCGGCGCCCTTCTTGCCTCCGGCGGCGCTGGTCCCAACTGCAGATGAGGACTTCTTCTTCCCCATGGCGCTACGGTGGTGGTGGCGTTGCCAACAACGAAGACAAAGGAAATGCGGAAGGAACTCTCAGCGCGCAGCGAGAATAAGCTCAAGAACAAGGAAGCAGTGAACACAAGAACTTCTGCGGTGAAAAACAAACCACGATTTCACCACGGATTATAATAGCGAAGACGATGCACGCTGGCCGTCCATTGAGAAGACCTAACGCCAACGGTAGATCTGGCCGTACACGTGTCAGCACCAAAACGAACCGTCGTTACCACGCCGTCCACTACGCGCGAAAATCGAGGAGACGCCGTAATCATCTCCACGACGCGCGTGACCGGTCAATTCAAAGTCAGCAAGTGGGACCCACGATTCGTCCAGTCAAGTCATCTCTGGCGTAGCAGACGCTTGCAGTCATCGATCGTCAGCACTGACGTCATCAAAAGCTATACTAGCACCAATTTCGGCTCCACAGCTAAAAGTACTCACTCGAATCTACGATTCGACTAAATACTTGGGGGCTACTCCTATCAGGAGCGCTGGTCGCGCACCCGATGTACTTCCGGGTCAGCGGTACGCCCACGAGATTTTCCTACTACAGTTACATGATACAAGACTCGAGTCTCTGCCCGAGTCTACGACTCCGCCAGACACTCGGGGGCTACTCCAAACTGGAGCAATGGTCGTTCACACACAAAGATCTTCGAGTCCTACGTCGAGTCTACGACTCCACTACGGACTCGGGGGCTACTCCCATAGGGAGGATGGATTCAAGCATCCGAAAATTTTCGAGTCCTGCGGACTTAATGATTGAAACAATGCCTGAACTAAAAGTCTCCGTTTGAGTCTACGACTCGAACAGACACTTGGGGGCTACTCCCATAGGGAGCGCTGGTCGCGCACCCTATGAACTCTTCGACTGCGATCCTTCGGATCAGCATGCAAAACTTTTTCGGCAACTCTGCCCTAATTAACGCTAAGTGAGCAACGACCTCCTTGGCCACCCGAAACACCTCCGCGGTGATAAACTTTCGGATGCTGCGTCTACGACGCAAAGATAAGACCTACAGATATCATCTGATGGCCTGGCAACGCACACGACTGCGCTCTGCTAGTCAAAATCCGTGCCAGCAGGTGCGATGAAAAATCCCGACGGACGCGTTGGGTACATCATTTAAAATCACTGGAATTCCACTCCTGTAAGTCCTCCGCGGCCTGAGTCCAATTACGCCAGCATATGTTCCAGGTTCGAGTCGAGGGACTCGCACCTGAAGAAGATCGTGTTGTTTTGTCCTAAGACGATTAACTGACCCTGATCCGTCGGGTGAGTCAGGCACACGCATCAACAATCCCTACACATTCTCTTGAAAGACAGAGTTGCACCCGAAGGATTGAAGAGTCCTCAGCCGAATCTACGATTCGACTGAACACTCGGGGGCTACTGACATGGTTATACCCTATGGGTACGTAACTTCAGCATACCTAGTCCAGCCCAAGGAAGGCCCACGACAAATATACGCCGGCCCATGAAGATTTTCGGGTGGTCCAGGCCCATGACGCCTTCGGATCCTTGGAGAACAAGACTAGAGTTTGAATACAACTTGTAACCTACTCGTATCGGTACCCGAGACCTAGCCTCCACATATATAAAGGCTAGGAGGGTCCAACGAGGAGGACGACGATTACACACGACATACACACCTCCACGCCAGATCGAATCTGCGCACCTTGTAATCTTCGGTTCCGCCGTAATAAAAGAGCAGACAAGCAGGAGTAGGGTTTTCCCTCCGGGGGCCTGAACCTGGGTAAATCTCGTGTCCCCTGGTTGCTTGTCTGTTAACCATGCCACGATCTCCAGCATCCCCATCTTCTCCAAAACCCAAGTCCATAACAATGGGCATTGACGAGATTAAACCTCGTCAGTAAACATTTCGAGATTCAAACCTTGTCTTTTGCTTTTTCTATGTCGATTTTTTCTGAACTGTTGTTCTTTTTGTCTTACGGCGTTGGTGAAACAATCCATCGCTGTGATTGAAGAGGACGAGAACCTCAAAACCCTGGTGGTGGAAAACAAGGGACTTCGCCAAGAGCTGGATACGCTCAAGGCGGATCATGAAACGAGCATAGCTCAAGTCCTGGAATCCTCCTCCATGGCCACTGAAGAGCACGATCGCAAGATTGCCGCTCAAGATAAAGTAATCTTGGACCTCAAGAATGAGCTTGGCAGAGAGAAGGACATATCCCAGGTGCTCCGCGCTGAACTCCAGAGTCTCCGGGAGGAGAAGACCAAGATTGACAACGTCATTTTTGGTACGTTCCACCTCTCTGACTTATCTTTTCTTTGACTTTTATCAATGTCGGTTTTTTCTTAACTTTAGTATAGGTCCTCTGAAGTTGACAGACTCTTCCTCGTCCGAGCCCCGCATCCACCAGCTTACCCAAGTCGGTGATCTTCTTCATGACTACCGCCAGTCCCTTGAGGACATTGGCGAGTCTCTCAGGATTCCGGACATGCCAAGCATGTCGGATTTTGAGGTGCGGGACAGGGCCAAGGAGATGCCACAGCTTGTTCGGGACTGGAACATGTCCTACGCGTGGACTGCTGCGCAGAACGCTCTCTCCATGGTCATGAGCCACCATGGAAACATGGAAATATGGCAAGTGACTAAAGGGTACTGCAAGGTAGACGAAGACGGCCAGGAGCAGGACCTTCAAGCCATCATGCACTCCTGCGCCGGATACGGGTGCCACGTAGCTGATCTGACCAGCTACGAGATCCCCTTCTTCACCCGCGTGGATACTCTGCCTTCTCCTGTAGAAGAAGCCGAAGAAGTTTCCGACGATGAACGCACCAACTCGGATGCGGATATCTCGGAACGATATCAAGGTGGAGTGACCAGCGAGCCAGTAGATCCTTCATCTCCTCCTGCATCATAGACCAGAAACTCATGTATTATTCCGAAAAAACTGATGCGATTATAAATATAATTACTATTTATCTTTTGCAAGTGCTAAGCTTTTGATCTATTCAGCACTTTTGACTTTTGAAATTTTTGCGTGCCTGAAATGTTTACACAAGCACTTATATTTTTCATCTAGACTTACCGTTTATCTGGCTTTCCACCTCGTCCCTTTCGTGAGCCGGCTAAACCTTTAGCCGGAAACTTTGCCGAGCAATGAAGCTCAATTGCTAAACTAGTTTAAACTCGGAAACAAAGCCGGGTTCCAGTACCAACAATTCACTACTCGGAAAATGCCCGCATCCGGCAATCAGATAAATAACCAAAGTAAAGACTAGAAATTTTTAGAGTTATACCCAAAGGTAGCAGTTTTTAGAATCAGAAATCTAGACCAGAACGAACATGAGCATAAAGTACTTTCAAGCATTCTGAGATTTTCAACTATGACATGATCATTCGGAAATAAGATGATCTAAGAATTTCTTAGAAAAAACATGAAGCAACCAAAACTTTTATTTCTCACAGAACATGTACATATGTATGATTACAAAGATGGATAAACTAAGAATAAAAGGGACGTAGCTGAGCAATATTCCATGGTCTGTCTAACTCATCTGGATTTATACTGCCTCCAGCTCTCTTTCTCTTCTTAGTAGCAGGTCTTTCTTTGACTGGCCTCATCCAGTTAAGTAGTACGATCCATTGTGCAATACTCGACTAACTAAAAAGGGCCCTTCCCATAGTGGGGAAAGTTTGTGCTTTCTTTGTTGCACAAGCCGGAGAACCAAATCACCTTTATTGAAAGATCTATTTCGGACTCTCTGGCTATGATACTTGCATAACTTCTGCTAATAGGCTGTAGATCTCATTTCAGCAACAAGGCGAACTTCTTCGACTAAGTCGAGATCATTTTGTCGAGAAATCTCGGCATCCTCTTCGATATACGCGACCACTCTAGGAGAAGTATGAATTAAATCACTAGGAAGAACTGCTTCTGCACCATAGACCAAGAACAAAGGTGTGTATCCTGTTGACCTGTTCGGAGTTGTTCGTAAACTCCAAATTACAGAGGGTAGTTCCTCTGCCCAAGCCCCCGCAACACGTCGTAGTGGTGCTTCGAGTCTTGGTTTCAGGCCTTGTAGAATTAAACCATTTGCTCTTTCGACTTGTCCGTTAGCTTGTGGATGTGCGACTGACGCAATGTCAAGCCGGACATTTTGCTCATCGCAGAATTCAACCAGTTCTCCCATAGAAAAGTTACTCCCGTTGTCCGTGATAATGCTATGCGGATAACCATACCGGATTATAACATCCTCGACAAATCTTTTGGCTGTTGCTCCATCACAACTAGTGATAGGTTTAGCCTCGATCCACTTGGTGAATTTATCCACCATCACTAAGAGGTGGGTAAATCCACTTGGAGCTCGTTTAAAGGGTCCTACCATATCAAGCCCCCAGACCGCAAAAGGCCATGTTATAGGTATTGTTCGCAGCTGATCAGCCGGAACATGAGCTTGCTTGGCATACTTTTGGCGGCCTTTGCATGTCTTGACTAATTGTTCGGCATCTTCCTGAGTTGTAAGCCAGAAAAATCCATGTAGAAAAGCTCTTGCCACTAAAGATTTGGCTGCAGCATGGTGACCACACTCGCCTTCGTGGATTTCCCTTAAGATTTCCACTCCTTCTTCCGGAGATACACAGCGCTGAAAACCCCCAGAAACACTCCGTTTATGGAGGTCACCCTTCACAATAGTATAGGATTTTGCTCGTCGAATAATCTGCCGGCTCAGCACCTCGTCTTCGGGTAATTTGCCATCTACCAAATAATCAAGGTAGGGTTGAGTCCAGCTGGGAATTACAGCCAGAACCGCTATTAAAGGTGAGTCGGATTTGGTCGGATATTCCTCATCTACTCCCTTTATCGAGGGGACTTTGAGGTGCTCTAAAAATGCGCCATCCGGGACCTCTTTCCGTGCAGAGCCTATTCGAGATAGTGCATCTGCTTCCTCATTTTCTTCTCGAGGGATGTGTTGAATTTCAAACCCTTCGAACGATTTAGATAGATCATCCACGACAGCTTTATATGCTGCCATGTGCTTATTTGCATTACAAATGTCCGAGACCTGCTGAGCAACAAGATCCGAATCTCCATAACACATCAAACGTTGGATGCCAATATCCTTGGCAATCTGGATTCCATGCAGCAGTGCTTCATACTTGGCAATATTGTTTGTCGCTGTGAAGTGGATCTGCAACACGTATAATAGTTTATCTCCTTGGGGTGATTTGAGCACCACGCCAGGCCCCGAGCCCCCTCGAGCCTTAGACCCATCGAAAAAGAGGGTCCAGTATTCCGACTCAGGGAGGACCATGTTCTCCTTCGTCTCTGTCCAATCAGCGACAACGTCCGCAAGGATCTGGGATTTGATTGATGTCCGAGGTTTATACTCAATATCGAAAGCTGAGAGCACTATGCCCCATTTGGCGACACGTCATATGGCGTCGCTATTGTTGATTATGTCTCTCATGGGAGCTTGTCTCACCACGGTAATTGGATGCTCCTGAAAATAGTGTCGTAACTTACGAGATGCTAGGAAAACACCGTAAGCCAACTTTTGATAGTGCGGATATCGCTGTTTTGATTCTGTCAAGACCTCACTGACAAAGTAAGTCGGACGCTGCACCAAGTGTTCTTGATTTTCCTCTGGTCTCTCCACCACCATGACGATACTAACGACCTTATTTGTCGCAGCAATATAAAGCAACATCGGTTCCTGAGGTTCCGGCGCTACGAGGATAGGAGCAGATGAGAGTACTTTCTTCAGGTCTTATAGTGCAGCTTCAGCTTCGTCAGTCTAGACAAAATCCTTGGTCTTCTTCAGGAGTTTGTATAATGGTGCGGCTCTTTCACCAAGCCGGCTTACAAATCGACTGACTACAGCAATGCAACCAATTAATCTTTGTACGTCCTTCAGGCGAGTTGGCCTGGAAATGTTGAGTATAGCCTTGATTTTGTCGCGGTTCACCTCTATGCCTCTTTGAGACATGATGAAACCTAACAATTTTCTGGCTGGTATTCCAAAGAAGCATTTCTTCGGGTTAAGCATGATGTTGTATTTTCGTAGATTGGCGAACGTTTCCTCCAAGTCGGAAATGAGTGTTTCCTTCTTTTTGGACATCACCGCGATATCATCCATGTATGCATGTACATTGCGTCCGAGTTGGTCGTGGAGGCGACGCTGCATCGTGCGCTGGTACGTAGCTCTTGCGTTCTTCAGCCCAAAGGGCATCGTAACAAAACAAAAGGTTTCGAAGAGGGTTATGAATGAAGTTTTGACTTTATCAGATTCCTTCATCCGGATTTGGTGATAACCGGAATATGCGTCGAGAAAACAGAGGAGTTCCGAGCCTACCATAGAATCGATAACTTGATCAATCCTAGGCAGAGCGAACGGATTTTTTGGACAAGCCTTGTTCAAGGTAGTATAATCAACACACATCCTTAAATCAGTGGTGTCCTTTTTAGGGACCATTACAGGATTGGCCGACCACTCAGTGTGGATGACCTCTTCTATGAATCCGGCTAACTCGAGTCATGCTAGTTCCTTAGCTATTGCCTTACACTTTTCATCGCCAAACCGTCGTAAGGACTGTTTGACGGGTTTAGCGTTCGGGTTTACATTTAGAGAGTGCTCGACAAGTTTCCTAGGTACTCCGGTCATGTCAGATGGCTGCCATGCGAAGATATCTTGATTTGCTTGGAGGAACTTGACGAGCGCGCTTTCCTATGCGCTATCTAGGCCTACGCCTATCTGGGTCACCTTGGAGGGGTCATCATCCTTCAACGGCGCTTTCTTCGTCTCTTCTGATGCCTTGAACTCCGGATTTGGCTTGGTAACCTCCTACTTTGTTGCGGGCATCTCGGACGGATCTATGCTCTTTTTGATCTTCTGGTACTCCTGGGCGTGCAGCACGGCTTCAGCAAAGGCGGCATTTCCATCCTCGCACTCTCGCACTTTCTTCGGGTCTCCCCTGATGGTGATCACGCCGTTGGGACCTAGAATTTTCATCATATTGTAAATGTAACACGAACGAGCCATAAAAGGCCAGTAAGCCGGACGTCCGAATATAGCGTGGTATGCGCTCTTGAACGGGACCACTTTGAAGGAAAGTGCCTCCGTCCGATAATTCTTTGGAGTTCCAAAGGTAACATCCAAAGTGATCTCTCCCAGGGAATTAGCTTGTCTTCCTGAGATAACTCCGTGAAAAATCATAGAGCTATGGTTTAGCTGGGTCTCCGAGATCTTCATCCGGCGTAGCGTTTCGACGTAGAGAATATTAATGCTGCTACCACCGTCCATGAGGGTCTTGGAGAAACCATAACCGTCAATAAGTGGGTTGATGATTAAGGCGTATTTTCCTTGCCTGTGTAACTTAGGCGGATGATCATCGTGGTCAAACGTGATTGCCACTTCCGACCAGTCCAAATACTGGGGGACAGCCGGAACTGTTGCATTGAGCTCGTGTAGAACTGCTTTCTTGACCTTTACTGGTTGAGATCTGAGGAAGGTGACATAAGTGTCCTTTTTGGTGGGAAAAGTCTTCTTCCCTTCCGACTTGGGATTTGAAGCATCAGCTTCCTCCATGTCGGAATCTTCCTTGGTCTCCTTGTCTTTTTCGGGATTTTTCTTTCCCTTCTTCCGCTTAGCTTTGTAGCCCGCGGTGTCATCTCTTTTGATGTCGTCATTGAAACGACATTCAGCGTTGGTGTGGGACGAGCCCCCATTGGCGTCTAGGTGATGCACACATGGGTTATTGGCAATGTCGGCCCAAGAGTAGGTTTTGCCTAGTTGTTGTTCTCCTCTACCTTGGACCCTTGATGTCCCATGGCCACGCCCGTGGCCTTCGCTACGTCCTCCTCGTCCTCTAGACCCAGAAACAGTGGTGACTACCGCTGTTTTCGCGTTGGGTTTTTCTTCCGAGGTGTTTTTGCGCTTCTGAGCTTGTTGCTTTGGTTGTTTTGCCGACTGAGGCACAGCTAGGGAATTGAGTACTCCTGCATCGTCGTCAGCATCTGCATACTTGCTCGCTGTTTCTATCATCTCTCCCAAATCGGTAACTCTGTCACACTTCAAGTGATGGCGTAGTAAACAAATAGGGAGACCTGCAATGAAAGCTTCAATCGCAGTTTGATCATTTACTCCTTCGCAGGAGTTCTTGGTGTCGATCCATCATCCGAGGTAATCCCGACAAGTTTCTCCGACTTTCTAGGTGCAACGCTGTAGGTCTCCAACCATATAGGGCCTCCGATATGTGCCTTCGAAATTCCGAAAGAACGCGCTTTGTAAATCATACCCGTTATGAATGGTGTTTGCCAGAAGTTCATTGAGCCATGATCGTGCCGTCTTCCGCAACATAAGTGGGAGATATCGGGCTGCGACCAGGCTGTTTCCGCCTTTGGCGATGCAGCAAGCTTGGAAGAAATCCTGTAACCAGGTGTCTGGCCGAGCAATGCTGTCGTAGGCTTGGATATGTCTTGAGATAGCAAATCCTTTCAGGAATTTTGTAGCTCTGATGCATGGACTGAAGCACTTTGGGCCCACATACACGTCATCGTTTTCATAGTGCCGAGCCTCTATGTTCGAGTTGATCCTGTGCCTTGCGTCGTTCAGGGATAGAGATCGCCCCGAATGTCGGCTATGGCTGCGGTGGCATGGAGCCGGACTTCGACTTCTGCCACCACCTCCTCCGCCATGTCGTCCTCCATGCCCTCCATGGGAGCCATTGTGATGACTGTGTGGTGGAGAGGGTGGAGCAGCTTGACTACGACAAGCCCCCTGCCTGCTTGTACCGGCATGGTTTTTGTCGTTTCTTCGTCCATCGTTCCCACAATGGTGAGGCTCATCCGGACGGTTCTCATGTCTGGGAGGTGGCATTCTCTGACGATCCTCCTCCCGACGTTTCTCTTTATCTTCTCCCCTTTGATCCTTACATTCTCGTCGGGAAGGGTTCGTCGGATTCAGGGCAGTGATGGCGTCTTTCTCGACCGCTGGGGCGACGTTGCTCCAGTTATGCGAAGTTTTGTGATGCTGTCCTGAAGATCCAGTTCTTGAATAGTTGTCTTCCCTGCGTTCGGGGTCATGATACTGCGCCCGGACGTAATGGGATCTTACGCCAGCCCATGCCGGATCTGTGCGACATTGGTCAGCATTTGAGATTAGTTTTTGACTTCCGGATAGGGCGACCTTTTGCTGCTCCAGTCCCTTGTTGAGTAACTTGATACCCAAACGGATCTCCTCTGGTCCTGGATTAGCCGATAGAATTTCTCGGGCTGCCACGGTATTTTGTACTGGTGTTGGGTATACCCAATCTCCGTTGCTATCTTTCCGTGGCTTCCCCATCTCATCTCCAAAAAGGACGGCATGGACACGTGGGAATTGGTTGTCATCTATATGATGCTTCTGTGTCTTCTGATGCAGACGAGACATGTACTCCTTGTTCGACATGCGTTTCTTCTCCACCTCGATGTTTTTGGCTTCATCGAGGAGTTGTTGACGACGCGCTTCTAGGGCTTGCGCCCTTTCATCCAGGTCATCTGCAGTAAGTTCTGCAGCTGTAGGGATAGGTGTGGTTAATGCGGCATCGATGAGTTTACGCGCACTTTCAGTGATCACGTGTCCATCCACCGATGCTTCTTTTTTCAGCTCGTCTGGGATAAGTGCTCCATCCGAGTCTTCTTCGTATTCCTCGGCAATCACCTCCTCTGTCAGAGGGTCTTTTGCCGGGGTCTTTTTTTCTTGTTCTTCTTCTTTGCCTTCTTGGAAGCGCCGGTAGCAAAGACGGCTTTGGGTCCGTTTCCCGGAGTCAAGCTCTGATCGGTACTTTCGGACATCTGGACCTCAGGATTATCTCCGACGTCCATGTCATCCTGCGTTTTGGGAGAGTGTTCCCCGGATCCTTCATCCATGGCTTCTCCTTCTTCTGCAACTTTGGAGTTATACTCCTCTTCATATTCCACGGAGAACTTTCGGAAATCTGCTGACGTCATCGACTCATCCGAGGATGTGGGTACGTCGGTGTTTGTTCCGATTTCCTCCAGCACCGAGTCGGTGTTTTCTCTAGCATCGGCAGAGCCGGATCCGGATCCCACGTATCCGACAAAGTGCGACGCGTGCTTCCTGAGGTACCTGCGGCTTTCGCGATCAGCCATATCGAAAATTTGGATGGTCTCGAGGATTGCATCTGCGCTTTTACCTTGCAGTATCATACGTCGTAGCTTGTACCTCAGGAAAGGCCTGTCTGTTCCGGCATCATTAGAGCCGGAATCAGTGTCGTTGATATGCTCCTCCTAGATTTCGACTTCCACGGGTGGGTCGATCTGGGATTCGGCTCCTCCGGGGAGATCCACTCCAGATTCGACGTTGACCGCTAGGTCTTCTTCAGGTTCGGGTTTCTCCACTATCTCCGCAACTGGTGCGGGCTAGGTGGGATTAGGGTTTTTTGAGATCCGGAATTCTGCCGCCTCCACGGACAAAGGGGACCTAGAAAATTCTTCTGCCTCTATCATCACTGCTGGGGTGGGTTAGGCAGGTTCAGCGAAACCGATGTAAACATCGATCTCGCCAAAAGACATGATTGTGTAGGCAGTCACGACCTCCTTTGCCGGAATCCAAGTCTCGTCGAGAAAGAGGAGAGGAGCATCGGTGGCGTAGAGGATGCGACCGACGGCGATAGTCTTGCCGATTCTGATTCTTGCAAATTCCGCTCGGAACGCAGTTCCGTAGATCACTTGCCCCACGGTGGGCGCCAACTGTCGTCGGATTGATGACAAGTACGCCATGAGGGGGTCCTCAAGGCGTGCGGAAGAGAGGGGTGTGAGACGTACGGTGTTCCGGGACGGTGAGAACACAAGTTTACCCAGGTTCGAATCCGCCGGCTTTGGACGGATCCTACTCCTGCTAGCAATCCAGTAATACGGTAGAGCTGAAATATGGGTTACAAGGGTTTCGCCTGTGCGAGTTGAGGATCTAAAGTATTGGGTGCCCTAAAGGCTCTCCCTAGGACGGCTTATATAGATATCCGGCCTAGGATTTACAGGAGAGATCTATCCGGCTACGACTAAGAGTCGGTTACAGAGTACATCTTGAACTACAAGTAACATTATGGGCCTAAGTCGGTAAGTCTTCTGGGCCTTCATGTAGCCGGATTGGACTCCGTCTTTTCTCCCTGACTGGGCTGCCCGTGAAGCAAAGCTCTAACCCGAAGTGGGCCACCCTAGTCAGTAAGGAACTGTGAGGATACCCGGAAAGTATATCCCCAACATGTAGCGGTGGGGTCCATCTTCAGAGTCACAGGCAATGCTGACGATGGGAGATCGTCCTAGTTATCATAGCTGTCCTGCTGTTCTTCATCTTAGTAATCTCCTTCATAGTCTGGCCATAGGAATAGCTAGGGACAGAAGCCATGAGTACTCTTTAAGTACTCGCAAACTACCACACACAAATAAAAGAGTTCTAGTAGGAAATGCTAACTCTACGTTTACTTGTAAAGTTAAGTTTGAAACCTAAGCTGAGTTCTGAAACAAAGAAAGATAAAAGAAGTTTGAAAAGCACTTAAGTGGGAACTTAAATGTCATAGTCACAACTCTGTTGTGGTCAAGTCATGTCACAATTCATTTCATAAGTTGTTTTGAAAACATCTGACAACGGAACAGTATGGCCACTCCAACTGTCCATAACTGCGGACGCGAATATTCGAATAGTTTGACACTCTACAGAGGTGGTACACTTTCACCACAAGATTCGATACATCTGTCAGAGATAACCTTGAATCATCATACTTAGTATGCAGATAATCAAACATAACCTTTCCTTTACACACCCTAGTATAAGCACCTCTCCTATGAGCATGGCCTCCCAACCATGACCATCTGTCATCTTGGGCACTGCATAGGTGGACAACATTGAGAGGTAGCCTCAGCTCAAATCTCTCCCGCGAGGTAACTAATACTAACGCATATAAACTTCTGGCTAAGCCTTACCCAATTCAGGTATTGTGGTTGTACGGTAAAATTGGAATGGTATCGCATCCGAACCCAACCTTCAGTTTTATAAAAGGGCGAAGGCTCATGCCTTAACATTTTCATCATCATAAACCATTTGTGTTTCTCAACACATGTCAAAACATCTCAATAGAATGACTCATCATTCCAAGGTTTTCATAAGTCATTTTCACCAAGTATTCCCATTTAAAGTGAAACAAGTTTTGGGTTTTGTTCCAACTACTAAGTTAAGAGTGTTCATTAATGTGAAATGCTAATCTCAGTCTCATGCCATAGAATGACATCTAAGTCTAACTAGATAGGTCAAGTTTTATACTCTTTATGCTACCTTTAAACAAGTAAAGGAATTTGGTAAAGTAAAGAAGGTAAAGCTTGTAGATAAAACTTGGAGTAGGTATAAGTCAAAGTGGTATAACCAAAGCATGCCTAAGGCATTTGCTTAGGTTATCTAGCTTGCAAGGGTTAGCTTGCATTGTTAAATTATGGCTTGCTATTATAATATTTGCAAGTGTTTGCTTGTCAATAATAGCTTGCCTTGGTTGGTGCAGTGGTTGAAATTTTCTTCCTCCTCCTCTTGGTAGAACTCCTCCTCCTTGTAGGCTTGGTCGGTACTATCTTCTATAAATACATACGGGATACACAATCACCAAACAATACTTAACTAGTCTACTTAGCACACTAAGGCACACATTTGATGATCTAGTATCATCACAAGCATCACAAGATTTAATGAACTAGTTTCATTCTTTTTATTTGAGAAAAGTAATTTCTACTCATTGAGATTAACTAAGATTTAATATTCTCCAATTAAAATATGGGATCATGTGGACACATGTCATCACCATATATTCTAACACATGGGAATGCGATTTAAAGGTTGGATCATATTTTAATAAGTTTAAGTTTAATAATTAATGATTTAAAGTGACTAGAAATGCCTATATAGCATTATTTTGGTACTAGTCCAAAGTCACTGCATACAAACCTTAATATTATTACATATTCAGATAGGTATGGTTAAATTTTATTTTTGAGAGTTGGAATCAACTCAAAAGCTATTATGGTTGATTTTATTAAATGTTTGAATGTGTAAAAGCTTCTGTTTTGTTATTTTAACTAGGAGAGATCTCTAACTCTAAATGATTTAAATCCAACGGGTTTGGATAGATATTTTCAGTAGCTTTCTAACAAAATTGGAATCACTCAAATTGGTTCAGTAAATCTTCCTGAATTGATTTTTGAACTAAGGGAGAGAACTAGGTTTTAAAATAGCAAAACTTATATTTGAATCTACGGGCTTAGGCGAGAACACTAAATGGGTCGGCCCAGTGACGCTCAGCGGCGTAGAGGGCGACTGACAAGGGGGGTCCGTCTGTCAGTGACACTTAAAACCCGAAACGGTACCGGGCGATCTCGGCCACATGATTAGAACGCAGATCAACGCCTCACGGTCGTCGTCAACGACGAACTCGTCGTCGGCGAGACTAAACCCTAAACGGCCGGTGGGGGTCTAATGGGGACGTTCCAGGGATCCAGCTTGTGCAGCGAGGCGGGCAAACGAACTGGTGGACGACGGTGAGCTCAGGCGAGGTCGCGGTAGGGGCTACGGTGGACGGAATCGACGGCAACTTCTCCTCCTTTGCAGCGGCTACCTCCGGTGCAATTCCGGCGAACGGCGGCTCGAGCGGCTCCGGCGAGAGGGGGGAAATGGTCAGTGGAGAGAGGGGAGTGAGATGCTGTGAAGAATGAGGCTGGGGGTGGCCTTCTTATATAGGCTCGACGGTGAGGCAGTGAGGCATGAGAGCGGCTCGTCGGTGACGGCGAAACAGAGGGCTACCAGCGTGGGCGAGGTAGGCAGACGGTGGGCGGTCTGCTGGCAGTCCTCTATGGCGTTGCCTAACTGTCGAGGGCTTCACGTGCTCTGGGGGACAGAGGCGGTGCTCGACAGTGATCATGGCGACTGTAGGTCGCGCGGCGGTGCACGGCCGTGTCTAGCGGTGGTGCTGGGGTCGAGGCGGAGCGGCGTGCGCGATATGGTGTCAAGGCACGATGTGCACTGCGGCTTTGGCGATCGCGCCTCGGCGCGCCTTCCGGCTTTCATGCAGAGAAAGGGCGGCGCGGTGCTGAGGTGGTCCAGGGCCTAGCTGGGCTTAGGGAAGGGGCAGGGAGTCGCGGTGTGGTCTGGTCTAGCTCCTAGACATGGCGAGAGAGAGGGGCGGTCGGCTGCGAGCTATCCATGCTCGATCGGCGAGCATGGTGCTCAGGTGGCGTGGCACTGCTGCAAATGGCTAAGGGGTAGCTTCTTGATGGCATGGATGGTACTGGGGGAGACAAGGGGAGGGGTTTTAGGCCTTAGTGGCATTTGATCACTGCTCTAAAACAGTAATAGTTAGGCAGTTTGATTAGTGCTCACTAAGTGTTCGACACAATGGCCGCATGAAGAAAGTTTTTAAATTTTTGAAAGATTTTTGGTGGCTGCTTTGATCTGATGCTTGGTAGACTGTGGTTGCTAGGATTTGTTAAATGGACTTCATTTGAGTGGTTTTTGCAAAAGTGTGATCTATACATATGAACTACATTCAATTTTCAAATATCAATTAAATTTAGAGTTTGAAAGTTTTTGGGATGAAACAAAGTGGGCCTTGGTACATCACTACTTGTACTAGCAAGGGGTGCAAAGATCCACAATTGTCTCTGTTAAGATTTGAGTTCTAGGAATGGCCAAAGTGGGCTAGTTAGTTAAAATGGCACAAATGACCATTTCCTTATTTTATTCTTTTTGATTTCTTTTTCTTTGGGATTTGCTTGGGGATGATCTAGATGATGTGTAATTCACCTTAGAATTATTTTACAATCAATAGATCACTCAAACATGGCATTTCAAACAACTCCTATTTTAAATGCATACACATATGAATGTTTAAAGATTTTTAAATGGAAAAGTTTTTGTTAACCCTAAATTGGGTAGATTTGATCTTGATCACTTGGATTAAAGTTTTGGGATGTACACCCAGCAAACACTTCGTCGACCTCCTCCCCTTCCCTGTGTCACCCCCTCGCTGGCCTTCTCGCCTCCCCTGCGTCAACCCTTAGCCGGCCACCTCCCTATCCAAACAAGCTCCACCCACCGTCGCCAGCCTCCTTCTCCCTTCGTGACGGCGCCAACAGATCTGAGGCTGGCAAACGTCGCGGCCGCACCCACGCAAATGAGGTGGATTCACGGAAGAAGTGATGATGGACGCGCTCTCGTCGAACCACCGGAACACGGTGGCGACGTAACAGAGGCGACCGAGGCGGGCTTCATCGATCGGAAGGAGGGCGGCGTCGATAAGCAAGACGTTTAGGGTTAGTTTTTTTGTGAACGACATCACACCGACAGGAATAGTTTGACTTTTTTGGGCCGGGGCCCATCAACGCGATATTTTGTGCGGTGCCGATTTTCACGACTAGTATGAATTGTACTAGTCTACTCTTTTAGAACTAGCATAAAATGTTATGGATCGGATACACAAAAATAGACGACTGACATTTATTTAAGGGTACCATAAAACAGCTCCCCTGATGCTTCCGGACGGGAATGGTCGATGGTGTCTGGCGTAGAGTTCCTCCCCATTCTCTTCTTTATCTCCCTTCTACAGATTTTTTCTGAATGGAGCAGTTCATGTATTTTCTAAAAGTAAGGCAGCACAGGCTTGAAAGACCATGCAAAAAGATACTCGATGGTTGAGCATGTCGGTGCAGGCAGTAGCTCGCAATTGATGTCCTTCCTTTTTGCTATTGATGTTGTTGCTGCTTTCCTTCTCTAAGTGCAAGCTACTGTTGCCGCTCTTAAGTCAAAGTCGATGCCCTCTGTTTCATTAAGAGTGCGTGGCTATATATGTAATTTGATTTGCTAAATTTAATTGTGTGTATATATATGAACGAGAGATTCTTGAGTTCAGAGTCAGTTCAAATGTGCGCATTAAGTTCAAGTGAACTATTATGGGCACTTCCGGTCCATTTACACGCAAAGCGTTTGGCATGTCAGGTGCGCTTACGAGGCAATTGAGGAAGTGCGCTAAAAATTCAAGTGCGTAAAAAAATCGGCAAAAAACTGGACAGTTTAGTTAAACTTGTGAGATAAGTACACATGTAGTGAACATGGCAGTTCAAGTGCCCTAATGAGAAAAGTACAGATGTATTTCATGTTTGTAAAAACATCAACAAAAATTCCGAAATATTTCAGTTAAGATTGCTAGATAAGTACACGGGTAGTAAACCGGGCAGTTCAGTTGCGATAATCAGAAAGGTACAAGCAAATACGAATCTATGCAGTTCAGGTAAACTAACACGGAAAGTTCAGAAAACAGGATTGATGCGTGACGTCGGGTAGTTCAGGGGTACTAAAAACAACAGTTCACGAGCGCGTCCGGAGAATGTTTAGTCGCACTAAACGCGATAGTTCAGAAACGGTTGTAGATTACTTCGCTAAAATTGGATGTTAGTACAAACGATAGTTCATGCTGGCGTGCCCCTCCACCATTGTGCCCCTGTGCCCACCTCCACCGGCAGTCCCCTCGCCCCACCACTGGCGCGCCCCTACGCTCCTCCGCCGGCGCTCCCCTCACCCCCACCGCTGGTGCGGCCCTGCTCCTCTCTCGGTTTCCCACTCCTTCTACTGGAGGTCGCCGCGGGCTGGTCGACCCACCGCGCGCAGCCTGGCCATCTCCCCAGCGGCGCCACCACTAGCCCTCTCGCGCCTCCTCTAAACCTACTACGCCCTTGTCGGCGCCGCCTTCCCACCTACTGCGCAGGCGTCCCTCTCCCCCACCTACAACATTGGCACCACCATCCCCCACCTATCGCACTGAGCGCTGCCCTCGCCGACCTCCCGTGTGGCCACGCACCAGACAATTCGGGAAAAGTAAGAAAATGAAAATCATGGATAGTTCAACTACGTTTTACATGACATTTTGGGTGCGATATCGCAGCAGTTTAAGAAGTCTAGGATAAGTTTTAGTGTGATATCGTGAGCAGTTCAGGAAATGCGTGCCATTTACGCACCGTTTGAGAGAAAATTTCAGGTGCGATATCGTGGACAATTTAGATAATTCGTGATAAGTTCAGGTATGCTTCACAGGCAGTTCAAACAATTACATGCATTTCAAATATGCTTGCAGGGAAAGTTCAGGTGCGATATCGCGGGCAGTTCAGGAAGTCCGTGGTAAAAAGTTCGGGTATGATATGACAGAAAGTTTAGTAAAGTGCATGGACATTTCAGGTGTGCTCGCGAGATGAGTTTAGGTGTGTTATCGCGGACAGTTCTAGAAGTCCGTGATAAGTTCAGGTGCGCTTCGCCGGCAATTCAAACTTTTAAATGCATTCAACTATTCTTGCAGGAAAAGTTCAGGTGCGATATCACGGGCAGTTCAGCAAGTGTGTTATAAAAAGTTCAGGTGAGGATATCACAGAAAGTTTAGTGAAATGCATGGACATTTTAGGTGTGCTCGCTGGAAAAGTTCAGGTGCGCTATCGCGGACAGTTCGAGTGCGCTTGCGGGAAAAGTTCAGGTGCGCTTCGCGGGCAATTCAGGAAATCGTAGGCATTTTAAACTACGTTTGTGAGTAGTGATAGTAATTTAAAAGTTACGCCTAAACTATAAATAATTACCAAAAATGATCTAAACTAATAACATGCGCCTATTTCATATCTTTCCAATGACCTATCATTTACGCCATTCCGACTAACGGTTGAAAAATCAACTAAATGGCCTCCCTCCATGTTTTGAATATATTTGGATTTCAGTATTTTTAAAATTAATTCTAAACCATGTAAAATTTGAAAACATGTCCTTGACAAAAAAGATGCGCAATTTGAATACTTTTCGAGTGGTATATCATGTACTTAATTCCGCTAAGCCGTTTAGGAATAATTTAAAAAATATTACGTACAAAATCTAAAAATTCAAAATTCCAAATCACGTATTTTTAAACTGATCTTAAACTATAATATATTTACAAACATTGTCAGAACAAAAAAGTTGTGCCTAATCCATAGTTTTTTAATACCATATTATTTGTTTGAATCAAATAGATGGTTCGAAAACAGTGGGCAAAATACTGTCCTGTAATACAAAATCCGGGAAAACGACATTTTGTATATTGAAAATTGCTACTAAACTGTACAAAATTTTGGAAAACTTTGAAAATGAAAAAGCTGCACAATTTGAGTATGAATCCAACCGTATATTGCTTGTGTCATTCTGATAAATAGTGTGAAAACAGCGACCAAAATACTCCACAGAAATAAAAACGTACGAGAAAACACTAATTAGTATATTTAAATTTATTGTAAAACTGTTCAGAATTTTGAAAAACTATTAAAATAAAAAAGTTGTGCAATTTGCATAGCTATCCAACGGTATATCATTCACGCAATATTGATAAATAGTTCAAAAACCATAGTGAAAATACGGTTCATAGACATACTATAGCGGGAAAGTTCAACTCCGTTTACTGAGAAAGTTCGGGACGGTTGTAAAATAGCTGATATATATATATACAGGGTCAAACTATTCTGAAACCGTTGTACTGCACACCACCGGTCTTCGATAGGCAGAACTATAATAGGTTTAGAAGAAAACCCCGACTAGTGCCGACGCACGAACTAGGTCCCCACCCATCCCCTTTCCCGACCTCCCCCACCGTGTCCCCTGATGCCCAGCAGCACGCCGCCGCCTCCTGAGCTCCAAGGTCACCCTTGCATGGCTCATAGGTCGTAGCAGCCATTCTAGTTCCTAGGTCGTCGTGGCCAAGGATCCTGGGTCGCAGTCGCCCGCTACATCGCAGTAGTCGCTGCCTAGTCCAAGGTCCGGCGCTTTCCCAAATTTCCCCAGTGCAGCCTCCAGGCATCTCGCCCCAACAGAGTGCTCTAGGAGCTATGTTGTCAGCAGAGTGCTCCATAGATGGCCAATTAGGGAGATCCTGCAGGCAATTTTTCCGTCGCCTCCTTATACGTATCAGTTTGTGCATATAGTGACAATTTTTCAGGGATTCTTTTTTCTTCGCCAACCTCAGATGCTCATCATGCTTCGTCCAGCGCTGCAAGATGCCTACTGCTTCCTCTGTTATCCACGAGCATCTCTGTTTATTTGCCTTTTATTTTATATAATAATTCCTCTGTTATACACGAGCATCTTAGTTTTATGCCTTTTATTTTATACAATAACTATTGCAATGGAGTTTTTAATTAGTCAGAAGTGCAAAGACTTCACTAAGGCAGATCAGACCACAAATTTCATTATTTTGTAGCAATATAATGCTCAAAAGGAACCCGCTCGACCACCAACCAACACTACATGTAGATCCTCTAATTTCTTGTTCAATCTGTAGGCATATGATTAAAACATTATGTGTTCGGTTCATGTTCAGTTTGTAGTTCACACGGTTGTTAAATGTTAATGCTCACAAGAACTGGACTGTTCAATTCAGATGATTGGGGGGTATAAATGGCCTACCACGTAGCGGCGAACGCGTTAACAGGTACCAACTGAGAAATTAAATCAAAATCTTGTTTATATAATAATATAATAGTTGGGAGTCTTAACACCACCCACCCCCAATCCTAAGTCGTTGTGTGCGTGCTCAACACCATATTATGGACCAACATCTCGGCTTCGTCACCCGTCGCCGCTGACGCGGCATACAGGTGAAGAAGCCTCGACTGGGTGTTAGGGTACCGAGGTTACGTCGCTCGTCGACGCTACCACATCGACAACGACGCATCCTCAATATCCTAACACCTATGGCTACCGCATCTACGTAAACTAAGACCACCGAGTCCTTTAAAAAGAGAAAGTGTAGATTACAACAGGGGAGAAGCATAGAGGAAGTTAGCATGTAGTACAAATGCTAAAAGAGGGAAGTTCAAATTTAAAACAGAGAAAGTACAAACTACAATAGGGTGAAGCACAGAGAAACTTAAGAGACAGTACACATATCTCACAGAGGAAAGTTCAAATTTAAAATAGAGGAAGTGCAGACTACAATAGGGAAAGCATAAAAAAAGTTAACAGAAAGTACATATGCCCCATAAAGGAAAGTTCACATACGAAACTAGATATTGCGGGGATACAAATGTTCTACAATGAAGCGTCGACACTAATGTGTCGACAGGTACCAAGTGAGAAATTAAATCTAAGTCCTGTTTGCATAACAATATATTAGTTGAGGGGTTTTAACACCACCCACCCCTAACCCTAAGTCGTCGTGCGTGTGCTCAATACAACATTATATACCAATGGCTCGGCTGATGCGACGTACTGGTGACGAAGCCTCGACTCGGTATTAGGATACCGAGGTTACGTCGCTCGTCGACGCTACCGCATCGACGGTGACGCATCCTCGGTACCCTAACACCTAAGGCTACCGCGTCTACGTAAACTAAGACCACTGAGTCCTTAAAAAAGAAAAAATGTAGACTACAATAAGGGAGAAGCACAGTGAAAGTCTGTGGGGCAGTACAAATGTCCCACGAAGGAAAGTTCAAATTTAAACAGAGAAAGTGCATACTACAATAGGGGAAGCACAGAGAAAGTTAACAGACAGTACACTTACACTGCAGAGGGAAGTTTAAATTTAAAATAAAGGAAGTGCAAACTACAATAGGAGAAAGCATAGAGAAAGTTAATAGGAAGTACGCATGCCCCACAGAGGAAAGTTCAAATATAAAACTAGATATTGTGGAGATACGAATGGTCTACCATGAAGCGTCGCCGCTAACCGTCGACAAGTACCAAGTGAGAAATTAAATCTAAGTCTTATTTGCATAATAATATATTAGTTGGGGTTTTAACACCACCCACTCCCAACCTTAAGTCATCGTGCGCGTGCTCAACACAACATTATGTACCAACGGCTCGACTTTGTCATCCGTCGTGGCTGACGCGGTATACGGGTGACAAAGTCTCGACTGGGTGTTAGGGTACCGAGGTTACGTCGTAGTATCGACGGAGATGCATCCTCGGTACCCTAACACCTAAGGCTATCGCGTCTACGTAAACTAAGACCACCGAGTTCTTAAAAGAGAGAAAGTGTAGACTATAATAGGGAGAAGTACAGAGAAAGTTAACAGGCAATACAAATGCCCTATAGAGGGAAGTTCAAATTTAAAATAGAGAAAGTGTAGACTATAATAGAGGGAGTACATAGGAAGTTGACAGGAAGTACATATGCCCAATAGAGGGAAATTCACATATAAACTAGATATTGTGGGGATGAATACAAATGGTCTACGATACAACATCGACGCAAATATGGATTGCTAGATAAAGTTGAAATATTTGAAAAATAATAAATAAGTCTGCAAAATGAGGGAAGTGCACATTTTGACTTTGAGAAGTACGAGTGTATAGCCCAAGAAGTACAAATACTAGTCGAGAAAAGTTCAGACAGTTGCTTCTAAACTATAAGAAATTTAAAACGAGCGGACAGTAATTTAAAATCTGATCTAAACCATGAGGAATTTGGGAAAATATTCTGAACAAAAAAGTTGCTCCTACTTCATAGCTTTCCAACGCCATATCATTTGTATCATTCTGACAAACAGTTTAGAAATAATCGTACAAATACCGTCCGCTTGTTCTAAATAGATCTGGATTTTAATATTTTTAAAATTATTTTAAAACCATAGAGAATTTTAAAAAACTTTAAAAACGAAAAAGTTGTGCAATTTCAATATCTTTCCAATTGTATATCATTTGTATCATTTGGAAAAGGGGTTAAAAAACCGGAGTAAAAGCTCGTTATCTTTCCACATAGATGGATTACATATTTTCCAAATTAAATTCAAACCGTGTAGAATATTCGAAAACTTTGAAAATGAAAAAGTTGTGGTTTTTCAAGATCTTTCCAACAACATATCATTTGTACAATTCTGATTAACAGTTGAAAAACTAGAGGTAAAATCTGTATATTCGAACAAATGGGCAGTTCGCAGAATTCAAATGAGAAGCTCAATACTGTCATTCGGGAAGTACAAATATTTACAACGGGAAGTGCAGTCTGGTGTGCAAAATAATACTCTGCAATCGGCTGCAGAATAGCTCTGCTATTCAAGAACCGGTTCCTGAATAACTATTCAGGAACCCTGTTTCCTTTCACATGAGCAACAGGAACGCCTTGTTAACCTCCAGCAAACACGAGTTAAATTCATTTTCTTTCAAAGTTAACTTCCAGTCTATAGCAGTAGTAATGAATGTTAACTTTCGTCTGTGCAAGTTAACTTTCGCGAACTTCTTAACTCCCCTCGTGTGTAGAAATTAACTCCCACTTTCTATGCTAGTTAACTTCCTGACGGAGCACATGTTTTCTTTTACACGAAAACACAGGAACCTTTTGTTAACTTTCATGTAAACACGAGTTAACTTTTTTCTTTTCAAGTTAACTTTCAGTTTGTAACAGTAATAATAAATGTTAACTATCACATGTGCAAGTTAACTTTCGCGAACTTTTTAACTGTCTTGTGTGTACAAGTTAACTCCCTCTTTCTATGCTAGTTAACTTCCTGACGGAACACCGATTTTGTTTTGTTTTTTCGCGGA
Organism: Avena insularis; assembly: GCA_023614405.1. Lineage (NCBI taxonomy): Eukaryota > Viridiplantae > Streptophyta > Magnoliopsida > Poales > Poaceae > Avena > Avena insularis. The sequence continues at coordinate 408,075,352 of CM042696.1, forward strand.
CTAAATGTTAACTTCCGCCTGTGTAAGATAACTTCCGCGACCCTTCTTAACTCCCTCGTCTGTACAAGTTAACTCCCTTTTTTCTATGCTAGTTACCTTCCTGAAGGAGCACCGATGTTTTTGTGTTTCTCACGGACTGTGCGCCTTAATTTTCGCTTGTGAAACTTAACTTCCGCGGCCTCATTAACTTCCTTGTGTGTGCAAGTTAAGTTCCGCTCGATGCACTTCTTAACTTCTGCGGCCCTTATTAACTTTCTTGTAAATGCAAGTTAACTTTCAGAGAGGAGGCACCGGTGGTGTGTCTCGCTCGGAGGTAGCTTCAGGAAAGAGGGGGCCTGACGACAGGGAGAGGAGGAGGAAGAAGGTAGTTAGGTGTGGAGGAGGGCACGACGACGCATGGGCTGGAGGGTGCGTGGGGCGGAGGAGGCGACGACGCGTGGGGAAGAGGGTGGCCGGCGGCGCGAGGCGGAGGAGGCATGTAGGGAGGAGGTCGGCGGCACATGGAGAGGAGGTTGGCGGCATGTGTGGACGAGGCCTGCAGGGAGGAGGGCGCGGCCACGTGCGAGCCAGCGGGCTCCCGGGTGGAGGAGGCCGGCTACCCGCGGAGAAGAGGGTGGCCAGCGGCACGACGCGGAGGAGGAGGCCTGCATGGGACTGGAGGAGGTAGGTGGGCGACAGGGGGGTAGGAGGAGGGTCCCACGGGAGAGGAGGCAGAAGGTAGTTAGGTGGGGGGGAGGTTGCTGAATAAGCTTAAGGGGGTTCTTGAATAGTCCTGGCATATATATATATATATATATATATATATATATATATATATATATATATATATATATATATATATGCTACATCCGGGTGTAGTTACACCCACACGTGTTTTACAGTATATAAGTAGTATCTAACATACCGAAAGGTATGTACGTGTAGTATTAAGTATATATAAGAATATTTGGGCAGTATATATACTGTTTTTTTTTGTAATATATAATTTTTATTCACATACTCCTTTTGTACGTATAAATATAACGATATTTTAATATATAGGGCAAACTATGGGTGCACTTGCAATTTTTTTACCTAACTTGCTTGTAAGTATCTTAGATATAGTATATAAACATACTCAAATAATAAAGTATTACAAATATTTCTGTAAGGTAGTATATGAGACGTGAGCGTAGTTACACCCAGGAGTAAGAAATATTTTTGATATATATATATATATGTGTGTGTATTAACTGGTGCACCATCGTGTCCAGACACCATGCATGATACGCGCATTTTTTACCATGACATATACATACCTCAACTATACATATCTAAGGTATACGTACCTAAAATATGCATATTAGAGTTACATATACCTTTAGATATACATATCTAATGTGTACATACCCATGCGTATGTTGGGTATGTATACCTTGTATACGTATACCTTAGTTATGCACATCTTAGCTATGTAAAATTTGGTTACATACGTTTTCAGGTATGTATGAATTCGAAGAAAATACAGGTATGATGCCCGGACACCATGGTGTCCTCAAGAACCGGTTCCTGAATAACTATTTAAAAACCCCTGTTTCTTTCCACGCGAATAGTACGAACGTCTTGTTAACTTTCACGCGGACACGAGTTAACTTCTTTTTCTTTACAAGTTAACTTCTAGTCTGTAGCAGCAATAATGAATGTTAACTTCTGCGAACTTCTTAACTTCCCTGTGCGTGCAAAACTTCCTATTTCTATTCTAGTTAACTTCCCGGTGATGTACATATTTCCATTTTCACGTGAACACCGAAAAGCCCTTGTGAACTTTCACGCGAACATGAGATAACTTATTTTTTTTCTTTTTAAGTTAACTTCCAATCTGTAGCACTAATAATGAATGTTAACTTTCGCATGTGTAACTTTCTGTGAACTTCTTAACTGTCCCGTATGTATAAGTTAACTCCCTCTTTCTATGCTAGTTAACTTTCTGACGGAGCATCGATTTTTTTGTTTTTTCGCGGACTAAATGTTAACTTCCGCATGTGAAAGTTAACTCCGCGACCCTTCTTAACTCCCCCGTCTATACAAGTTAACTCCCCTTTTGTGCTAGTTAACTTTCTGAAGGAATACCGATTTTTTGTGTTTTTCACGGACTATGCGCCTTAATTTTTGCTTGTGTAACTTAACTTCCGCGGCCACATTAACTTTCCTATGTGTGCAAGTTAACTTCCGCCCGATGCACTTCTTAACTTCTGCGTCCCTTATTAATTTTCCTGTAAATGCATGTTAACTTCCAGACAGAGGCATCGGTGGTGTGTCTCGCCCGGAGGTAGCTTCAGGGAAGAGAGGGCCTGACGACAGGGAGAGGAGGAGGAAGAATGTAGTTAGGTAGGGAGGAGGGTGCGTGGGGCGGAGGAGGCGGCAACACGCAGGGAGGAGGGTGGCCGGCATCGCGGGGCGGAGGAGGCCTACAGGGAGGAGAGCGCGGCGGCTGAGATGGAGGAGGTCGGTGGCGCGTGGAGAGGAGGGTGGCCGGCGGCGTGCGCGGAGGAGGGCGCCCAGGCAGAGGAAGCCGACGACCCAAGGAGAGGAGGGTTGTCGGCGGCGCGGGGGGCAGGAGGACTACGGCGCAGATCAAAGGAGGTAGGTGGTGTGTGGGGTAGGAGGAGGGGCCTGACAACGCTGGAGAGGAGGAAGAAGATAGTTAGGTGAGGTTCCTGAATAAGCTTATTTAGGAATCTCTTATGGGGGTTCTTGAATAGTTCTATTCTATATATATAGGACATGACTATTTAAAAAAATCCTTAAGAGATTCCTATATAAGTTTATTGAATAACCTCCACCTAACCACCTTTCTTTTCGTCCCTCTACCACCCGCGTCCTTTCACACCAAGCGTCCAAGCACCTACCTACTACAGTCTGCAGGTGTCAGCGGGCCACCACGTCACCCTCCCCCACCTTTTTCACGTGCCGGCGAGCCACTGCGTCGAAGTTAACATGGAATGAAACGGAAGTTAACTCATGTGGAATGTTCACAATTTTCTAAAAACATATTTAAAATTAAAACGTTGCGTAATGTTCACAGTTTCTAACGGTATATCACACGAATTAATCGAACAATCGGTTTAAAAATAAGAAACAAAATACTATACGAAATACGAAAAGTCCGCGAAAATGAAGTTTGATATATTCAAAATTAACTAAAACATTAAAATTTTGGAAAAACATTTTAAAAAAAAGATTGAGGAATTCTCATACTATTTCAACGGTATATCACATGCATCATTCCGTAGAGCGGTTTGCAAATTATATCCAAAATACAGTATAGTAACAGAGAAGTTCGCGAAAACACTGTTTGGTATATTTTAAATTATTTAAAAGATGTATTGAATTTTGAAAAACTTTATTTACGAACAAGATGCGAAATTTCCATACTTTTTCAACGGTATATTGCATGTATCATTCCGATAAGTGGTTCAAAAATTGCGAGCAACATAATGTCCGTAAAACACAAAATATCGGTGCTCCGTCAAAAAATTAACTAGCATAGAAAATAGGAGTTAATTTATACACACTGGAGAAATTAAGAAGTTTGCGGAGGTTAACTTGCACAGACAGAACTTAACATTCATTATTACGTAGCACAAAGGATTTATATCGCGATAGGAAGTTAACTAACACGTATCCAGAAGTTAGCATGCATGTTGAAACCAGTTTACTTACTCTGTTTTTTACGGACGAAAATACTACGTAATAAAGTCATTTATACGTAGTTCGATTGCCCAAACTAACCCCTTCTCAAGTAATTAAAATAAATATAAACCTAATTTTACTCTAACTTGTCGCCCTGTCCAACCCAAACATCGAGAACATGTTAGTTTCAAACATTTGAGTATAGATGAGCATCTCTAATTTTAATATATTTAAAATTAATTAAAAATCGTAAGGAATTTGAAAAAACATTCTGAATAAAAATGTGGCATAATGTTCATAGTTTTTTAATGATATATTATACGCATCAATCAGACAAATAGTTTGAAAATAAGACACAAAATACTGTACGAAATACGAAAAGTCCATGAAAAGAAAGTTTGATATATTCAACCTTAAGTAAAAACCATAAAGAATTTGGTAAACATTATAAGCAAAAGATTTGCGCAATTTTCATATTGTTTCAACAGTATACCACATGCATCGTTCCGACGAGTGGTTTAAAAATTACGCCCAAAATACAATACAGTAACACAGAAGTTCGCAAAATTACCGTTTGGTATATTTAAAATTATTTAAAACATACATCGAATTCGGAAAAACTTCGAAAACGATGCACATTTTTCATACCTTTTCAGCGGTATATCGCATGCATCATTCTGATATGTGGTTAAAAAACTGGGAGCAATATACAGTCCAAAAACATGAAATATCGATGCTCCATTAGAAAGTTAACTAGCATAAAAGTGGGAGTTAACTTATACACACAGGGACATTAAGAAGTTCGTGAAAGTTAACTTGCACAAACAAAAGTTAACATTCATTATTACGTAGCACAAAATATTTATATCACGACAGAAAGTTAACTAACACGTATCCAGAAGTTAGCATGCATGTTGAAAACAGTTTAGTTACTCTCTTTTTTAGGATGGAAATATTACGCAATTAAGTCATTTCTATGTATTTTGATTACCCAAACTAACCCCCTCCTTAAGTAATTGAAATAAATATGAACCTAATCTCACTCTAACTTGTCGTCCTATCCAACCCAAACATCGAGAAATGTTAATTTCAAATATTTGGTATATTTAAAATTTATTTAAAATCGTATTTTTTTTTGAAAAACTTTCTGAAGGAAAAGATTGCGCAATGTTCACAGTTTTCTAACGGTATATCACACGTATCAATCGGACAAACGGTTTGAAAGTAAAACACACAATACTGTACGAAATACGAAAAGTCCATGAAAATGAAATTTGATATATTTAAAATTGCGTAAAAACCATAAGGAATTTGGAAAAACATTATAAACAAAAAATCTGCGCCATTTTGATACCATTTCAACGGTATACGACATGTATTATTCTGAGGAGCGGTTTCAAAATTACGTCAAAAATACATTACAGTAACAGAGAAGTTAACGAAAACATAGTTTGGTATATTTAAAATTATTTACAAAATATACTAAATTTAGAAAACTTTATTTATGAAAAGATCCGAAATTTCCGTATCGTCTCAACGGTATATCATATGCATCATTCTGATAAGTGGTTCAAAACCTGCGAGAAATATACAGTCCGCAAAAACACGAAATATCGTTGCTACGTCAGAAAGTTAACTAGCATAGAAAGTGGGAGTTAACTTGTACACACGGGGGAGTTAAAAAATTCGTGAAAGTTAACTTGCACAAACGGAAGTTAACATTTATTATGACTACTACATACTGGAAGTTAACTTTGAAAGAAAACAAATTTAACTCGTGTTGACGTGGAAGTTAACAAGGGTTCCTGCTGTTCGCATGAAAGGAAACAGGGGGTTCCTGGAGCTATATATATACGAATTTGAAGAAAATACAGGTATGGTGCTCGGGCACCATAATGTCCCATATGATCTATATATATCTATACTTTTAAAAAGATTCACGTCGTTCGTTAGTAAAAAAAACCGTCTGCCAATTTTTGGACGATTTTACCCCTAGCAATTCGAAAATATTACAAGGTTAGCCACCGCCAAGTCAAACACACGATTAGTTTTAGCATCCTATGCGTGTTAGGCGTGCCAGAGGTGAGCGTGGACAAGGGACAGCCGCAGGAGTCTAGGGGCTTCTCCTGGCCGGCGACGGCCGTGGACTAGGGCCATCACCACTCCTCCAGCCTCCCCACATCGTCAAACGCTGCCACCTAAGTCCCAAGTGTGGGGTCTGCTTCCCTCGGAGCAACTGTCTCCTACTACCTCCGTCCTCACGATTCCGTTGGTGAGGCTCTTTCCTGGCCACACGAGACGGCTCCAATTTGGGTAGAGGTGGAGCTGGGCATCTGCGCTCGCGAGGTCTGATGTCTGCAAGTGCACAGATCGTTTGTAGCTAGCCTTAAAGTATAGTTATCGATCTCACAGGGAGCCCAAGTGTAAGTCTTTATGAGTCAAGTCTCTGTCACACTCAAAGTTGTAACAGGTCTTTGAGTGAACTAACTGCAAGTGTGGAAATAAGAATGAAATTTGGATTGAACTGGATGTATTTAAATAAAACTAAAATGTAAACTTCAGTAATAAAAAGCATAAAACTAAAGAACGATTCGATTGTTTGTTGTTTTCTGCAGATGACGGAAATGGCGCAAGGAGATTCAGTTCATGGTGATAGTGACTATGCCGGGTGAACGAATGATAAGTGTAACAATTTTAATCTTATAAGTATATGTGTAGACGAGCAACCCATAATTAGCCGGAACTCGTCTTGGTACATTTCATCCTAACTTCAATAATCCTACTAGCCTGTTACCAAAACCATGTTCAGACACTAGATGATTAAGATCCCTCGGGTTTCTTAGCAATTAAACTCCTTGGATCAGACTAATGCAATAAGCACAGTGGTTCCTTGTTACCCTCGAGTCAACTAGTTTTTCATTGATATCCCCGTGTCACTTGGGGGGCGCTGGTCTGCTAGCGAACAAGATCCTATCTATGTAGAACAAAGCATCATGTTGTTTGGGCCCTTAATTGGACAACAAGCATTAGGCATCCCACAGATAGTCAAGCACACATAATATAGTAATTAAAATCAATCACAAACTAATGGAAAATATATGAAGGCACATCACATCTCACCAATTCCTTACATCTCCCACGTCCAAGGAACTTACTCACACATGAGAGAAGAAAACATCAACGATATAATTAAATAAAGGGAGTTCTTCTCGATATTACCATGGAGATCCACAATAAGAATTGAAAAGTAATCCACACAATTCGAGATAGTAAGAAACAATCTCAAACCCTAATCTTGCAAGGTGAAGATCTCTCTCTCAAGTACAAATAATGGCTATGAGGGTGTGATAGCTAGGAGGTCGAGGATCATGTAGCGAGATGAAGAACGTCTCCCCCTTCTTCTCCGGATCTCTTATTTGTCCTTTCTAGATGGTATGGCGGCTGTTGTGTTGTGATTTTCGCCTCTGGCCTCTTCACGGAAGTTGTCCCTCTTGACAAGACGGAGGTGGAGGCAGCTATACGGCAGGAACTATACAGCCGAAAAATGTTCCCGCCATATAGTTGCTCATTAAAGCCTCTGTATGCCTCCCTCGATTGCTTCCAAAAAGAGACTTGGTTGTTTTTGCTTGAATATTGTGTTTCTCTTGTTAAAACCTTCTGTTGATGTTCAGAACCTGAAACACACATTAAAAACCAAGTTTTCTTTGCTACCGAAGTATTAGCGTTAGGTAAAGCTAGAAAACGATCAAATCCAGGAGAAAACCATAAATAAAAGCCATCAAAAATGTGTCGAATCTTACAGCTATCAACTCCCCCAATCTTAGATGCTGCTCACCCTCGAGTAACAAGGAAATAAGGAAGAATAGCGGAGATTCAAGACTGAAATAAATGAACTTACAAGATTGAATTGGTGTCAAATTCTTTTCTTCACAATTCCGGCAATCTTAAACATGATCATACAAGTATTCACAAGATTGCACTGAGTCCACTTCCTAACCATGTATATCTTTCTAGCAAATAAATCATATGCCCGAGCAAGTATCAAAAGTTTAGTTAGGAAAGTGAGACAAATTCTTTTGGTGTCTCTCTTTGTTGAGAGATGAAAACTTTTTGCTCTTGTTTCTTTAATCAGTTAAGAGTACTCAAGTTGGCACCAAAAACATTCAATTCAAGAACAACTCATCTATTCCCATGTAAAAATTTCAAGACTCTCAAAGCACCTTTTTCCTTTCCTTGCCTTTCAAAAACTTCAGCTCTTTCATAGAGAAATTATGCCACTGTTTTTAACATGTTAATTGGGACTATGTTGTGCACTCGTGACCATGCCAATAAATAATTGTTGAGCAATAGTGGGTCAGAGGAGTGATACGTTGCTAACGTATCCATAATTTTTGATGTTCCATGGTTGGTTTTATCTACTTTCTTGCGTTTTGTTCCAACTTTGGAGTACTTTCTATACACTTTCTTGGACTACCCTATTAACAAGAGCCACAGTGCTAGCTGTCTATTTTCTGCTGTTTTTGGTTCCAAGAAAGTCAGAAAATTAATATTCTTGGAATTGGACGGGACAAAAGCCAAAGTCGGTTTTTCACCGAGGGACACCGGAGCCAGAATACGAGACAGAGAGGGGCCAGAGGGTGGCCACACCACCTGGTCGCACGGTCAAGCCTGACCCACGCCAGGGGGTGGTGTGGCCAGCCCAGGCACCCCCTCGGCCTCCCCATTCGCCTATAAGATGCCTCCGATACAGAAACCCTAAGGACCTGATCAAAATTCCACGAAAGAGTCTGTAGCCGCCGTCATCTCCATCCCTAGATCGGGAGGGATCTAAAGCTCTTCTCGGCACCCTACCAGAGGGGAGAATTCATCCTGGAGGCCTTCTTCATCACCATGCAAGCCTCCGGTGTGATGCGTGAGTAGTTCATCTCTGGACTACGGGTCCATGTAGTAGCTAGATGGCTGGTTCTTCTCCTTTGTGCTATCATGTTTAGATCTTGTGAGCTCCGTTCATGATCAAGATCATCTTTTTGTAATCGTACATGTTGTGTTTGCGGGGATCCGATGGATATTGAGATGCTATTTCAGATTGATTATTGATTCTGTCATGTCTTTGCTATTTGTGATCTTGCATGCTTTCCGTTGTTAGTAGCTATCTTGGCCAAGTAGATGCTAGCAACTCCAAGAGTTAGTATTTATGCTCGATAGTGGGTTCATGCCTCTAGTAATCTAGGGAAGTGACAGAAATCTCTAAGGCACTAGATGTGCTGTTGCTACTAGGGAGAAAGCAACAATCCTTTGTTCATAGAACGATCATATTGTTTACTTTACACGCAATGCGTAATGCAATTATCCGTTGCTTGCAACTTAATACTGGAGGGGGTCCGGATGCTAACCTGAAGGTGGATTATTAGTCATAGATGTAGATGCAGTTGGATTACGGTCTATGTATAATGTTGTAATGCCCAATCAAATATCAAAGGAGTCAAGATGAGTAGTATATGTTGATTGCTTTCTCGATGTTTGTCAATTGCCCCGCTGTAATTTGTTCACCCAACATGTTATCTATCTTAAGGAGAGCCACCACTAGTGAACTATGGACCCCGGTCCTTTCTTTTATCATCAACTATTTTCTGTTTTGTGTTTACTTACTGCAAACTATTACTTTCTTCCACTCGATACGTTTAATCCTTTGTTTTCAGCAAAACCGGTGAGATTGATAACCTCATCGCATGTTGGGTGCAAAGTTCTGTGGTTGTGTTGTGGAGGTCTCCACGTTGCTGCTGGCACCGGTAGTGCGCCCTGCCAAAGTTCAGCTAGCAACACCTTTGGGGTGTTTCCTTGCTCCTACTGGATTGATAACCTTGGTTTCATTACTGAGGGAAAACTTGCTGCTATGCTCATCAAACCTTCCTCTTGGGGTTCCTCAACAGGCTCGATATATTTTGGGCTAAGCAACTGATTTTCTGGCGCCGTTGTCGGGGAGTCAAGGACATCTTCACAAGGGGAGTCCCTCATAACCAATCTATTTACTTTGTTATTTTTGTTTTGCTTAGTTTAATTTTTTTGCTTTGTTTGCTTGTTTCTTTATCAAAAACACAAAAAAATAGTTTTACTAGTTTGCTTTCTTTAAAAAAAACACAAAAAATGACTACTCTTGGGAACAATAAGTTGTGTGACTTCACTAGCACCAACAACAATGATTTCATGAGCACACCTATTGCTCCACCTGTTCCTGAAGCTACTTTCTTTGAAATAAAACCTGCTTTACTCAATCTTGTTATGAGAGAACAATTTTCTGGTATTGGTAATGAAGATGCTGCTGCTCATCTAAATAACTTTGTTGAACTTTGTGAGATGCAAAAGCATAGGGATATAGATGGAGATATCATTAAGCTTAAATTGTTTCCTTTCTCTTTGAGAGGAAAAGCTAAAGAATGGTTGAATTCCTTGACTAGGAATAGTATTGATTCTTGGACTAAATGCAAAGATGCTTTCATTGGAAAATACTATCCTCCTGCTAAGATTATATCTATGAGAAGTGAAATAATGAAGTTTAAACAATCTGATAATGAACATGTTGCTCAAGCTTGGGAAGGAATGAAATCTTTGGTAAAGAATTGTCCCACTCATGGACTGACTGCTTGGATGATTATCCAAACTTTTTATGGAGGACTGAACTATTCTTCAAGAAATCTATTGGATTCTGCTGCTAGAGGTACCTTTATGACCATTACTTTGGGTACTTCAACAAAGCTTCTGGATAATATGATGGTTAACTATTCTGAATGGCACACTGAGAGAGCTCCACAAGGTAAGAAGGTAAATTCTGTTGAAGAGACCTCCTCCTTGAGTGATAAAATTGATGCTATTATGTCTATGCTTGTTAATGGGAAAGCTCATATTGATCCAAATAGTGTTCCTTTAGCCTCTTTGGTTGCTCAAGAAGAGCAAGTTGATGTGAACTTTATGAGAAACAACAATTTTAGTAACAATGCCTACAAGAATAATTTTGGTAACAACAATTATACGCCATATCCTCCCAACAATGGTAATGCTTATGGAAATTCCTACAACAATAATAGGGGTGCTTCCTCTGAACTTGAAGTTATGCTTAAAGACTTTATTAGTAAACAAACTTCTTTCAATAAAACTATTGAGGAAAAACTCTCTAATGCTATTGGCTGAAGCTCAATCTTCTTTGAATAAAATGGCTACTAAACCTGAAACTAATGAGAATCCCTTTGCTGCTACTAATGACATACAAGTAAGAATTTATGAAAATGTTAGACTATTAGCTGAATTGCATGCTAAGTGGGAAAGAGAGGATGAAATTGCTAGAAACATTAGTGTTTCTACTATCACTACCAGTTGGGTTGAGGCTAGTAACAACTCTACTACTTTAGATGATAATTATGATTTTGATCTTGATGGTTGCAATATCTCTGAAGTTATTAAGTTCCTACAAAATCTTGCTAAAAGTCCTAATGCTAGTGTTATGAATATGGCCTTTACAAAACACATTACTAATGCTCTCATAAAGATTAAAGAAGAAAAGATGAAACATAAAGCTTCTATTCCTATAAAACAAGAAGATGGTTGGGAACCCATCATTAATATGAAAATTAATGATTTTGATTTCAAAGCTTTATGTGATCTTGATAGTAGTGTTTCTATTATGCCTAGAAGGATTTATGATATGCTTGATTTGCCACCATTGGAGGATTGTTATTTGAATGTCCCACTTAATGATAATGCTAAAAAGAAATTCATGGGTAGTATTAATGATGTTCTTATTATGGTTAACAATGCCTATGTCCCCATTGATTTCTATGTTTTGGATGTTGAATGCAATGCTTCTTGTCCTATTACTTTGAGAAGACCTTTTCTTAGAACTGTTGGTGCCATTATTGATATGAAAGAAGGCACCATTAAATATCAACTTCCACTCAAGAAAGGTATAGAACACTTCCCTAAGAAGAGAGAGAATATTTCTTTTGCCTCTCCTATGAAAACAAAATTTTCTCTTAATGCTTCTTCATTTGAGAACACTTGATCCTTTTTCTTGCTTCTTATGCCTAACTTAAAGGCGTTAAAGAAAAGTACTTATTGGGAGATAACCCAAAAGTTTTAGACAAGTCTTGGAAGTTATTACTTCAGTAATAACCGCTTCTTATCCTTTTTATTGCTTTTTGTGCCAAGAGTAACCTCTAATGAGAGAGAAGTAATGATTGGGAAAGTTGCTGTCCCGAAACAGATTTCTATGCTTCACCGTAAAAATTCGTGTAAAATCTCTATACGTTCTTTTGAGGCGTGAATGTTTGTGCTTCTGCCGCAGGTTGTTATCTAACTTTCGTTAGTTCAACACTTTTTGATTTGCGCAACATAAGGTCTTCGAAAAAATTCGTCTTTACCTGTTGGTCTGTTTTGACAGATTTCTGCCATTATTTGCATTTACTTCTTGTTGGTTCCTTTTTGAGTTCTTCTGGGGAATTGAACTTTTTGAGGGAAGTGCTACAGTAGCTTATGTTTTAATGGATGTTTTATTGGTGTTGGAATTGAACCTAAAGACTTATTATCTTGAGTGCACTAATGTTGCTAATCAAGATTGTGTGAAGTTTTGTATGAAGGAAAAATTTCAGGTGTATGGAAGGAATGAGTAATGAGATGAAGGATGGACTAAAGCTCAAGCTTGGGGATGCCACGCGTGTCACCCCAAGAAATATCCAAGAAGTACAAGCGTCAAAGCTTGGGGATGCCCAAGGCATCCCCTTCTTCATTAATAAAAATTCCAGGTTTCTTCCAAACACTTCATTTTTATTGTTTCATGCACAGTTATGTTGTTCTTGGAGCGTCTTCTTTTTCGTTTTTGTTTTGGTTTTTCGTTTTCTTGGTTTGCTTAGTTTGCTGAAAAAATTGGTTGGACCCCCTATTTCATGCATTGGTTTTCAAATAGTTTGGTTTGGATTGGAAAAGAGTAGGAAAGTTCATGCTTAAGTGGTAAAAAGGGCTTGTTTTTGACTGTGGCCTATGCTTTGTCATGCCATGTTCGATATTGTTTTGGCTTTATGCTTATTATTCTTTGCTGTAGCATGACTTGTTATAAACAATTGAGATTGCTTAATGTGCCTTGGAAGAATTACACGTTGTTTTAGCATATTAAAGCATAGTATTGTGGTATTCTCCTTTGATGCTTTATTTGGGTTGACTTGGCACATGCTCACACCATGTTATGACTATCCCAAGTCACCATAAGCTTTTATGATCCTTTAGTTTTAAACTTGTAATATCACTTTATGCTTTGATTAATGATGTTTTGTCGCTCTACATGATTATGGCCATTATTGCTCTCTTAGTCGGTCGCTCCTAGTCTTTTGCTAGCCTCCATAACCAAGTGTGAGTTCCACTCATGCATCCAATTCCTAAAACCAAGTTATTCCAAAGAGTCCACCATACCTACCTATTAGCAATTGCTATTCCAAGTATATTCCTGTTTTTATCTACCTTCCAAATTAAACTTGTTATGAGAAAACTAGTGATTAAAGCTCTCACGAACTTGATGGCACACTTTACTTTCTTGCATTTAATAAACTTGAACCATTGCGTCCATCTTTGTTGCGTATATGCTTGCGCTTTATAAGTTGAAGTTAGCAGAACCATGTATCACGGGGAACGCTTTCAACATTGCACTTGTACTTTGTACCCCGTTGATATCATGTTCTTTTTCTTATGGATCCCGGCGGTGTGAAATCAAAGGGGAACTTGTAAGATCATGGAGTTTGTATTTGTGTTAGAGAAACACCTGGGCCGCTAGCCTAATCCATGCATAATCATGGTGGAAACTTGCAGCATAACCATAATGAGCACTCTATGAAGCATCATTGTCTGCTTGCCTTGTCATTTTGATTATGCAGCAAAACCTATGCAAATAGCAAATAAAAAGATCGATGAGATGCTCATTGTCTGCTTGCCTTGTCATTTTGATTATGGGATAGCTCATGTATCATGTGCAAGGGGTACCCCATTGGCGGTTCTCTATGATACATATGTACTTACAATGACAAGGGCTTACTTGTGACTGAAGTTGAGTAGCATGAGGTTTGGTCTTCGTAAGTAAGGGGCATGAGATTTTAGCTTATAACTTGTCAAGCATATCCTCTTAGTTGTGTCACTTTAACCTTAATCACCTAAAGATGCTTATGATAGGGTCAATGAGAGATGAAAGCTAATAAGTACCATAATTTTTGGAAGCTCTTTATGAAACTTGAATCCCTACTTCCTTCTATGAAGGCCCTTTCTTTTACTTTTATGTTGAGTCTCCACCTTCTATCTTTATGCACCTACTTTGAGAGCATATTGGCCATTCTTAGTTCTATGTGCATTGTCCTAAGACTTGTTGATTGATGCATAGCTTTGATATTGCTTGTTTTAAACTATTTGTATCTAGTCACTCTTATGAACTTTGAAGGTGTCCTATGCATTTATGTTTGCTACTCTATGAGGGACAAGCTGAATGCCACTATGCTATGTTTTCTGTATGTGAAACAAACAAACGTCTTGCAAAGCATTGTTATTCATGAATCTTTTGTTTGTGCCTTTGCATGTTGCAACATAGTTGCTTTGCCTTATTGTTAGAACTTTGTCTTTCATGTTATGATTGAAGTACTATGATCCCAGCTATCAATGTTTTACAAATACTTTGATCAAGTTTATGCTGGCGCATGTCACCTCAAAAATTATTCTTTCTTTTTATCACTTACCTACTCGAGGACGAGCAGGAGTTAAGCTTGGGGATGTTGATACGTTGCTAACGTATCCATAATTTTTGATGTTCCATGCTTGGTTTTATCTACTTTCTTGTGTTTTGTTCTAACTTTGGAGTACTTTCTATACACTTTCTTGGACTAACCTATTAACAAGAGCCATAGTGCTAGCTGCCTGTTTTCTGCTGTTTTTGGTTCCAGGAAAGTTAAAAAATGAATATTCTCGGAATTGGACGGGACAAAAGACAAAGTCAGTTTTTCACCGAGGGACACCCGGAGCCAGAATACGAGACGAAGAGGGGCCATAGGGCGGCCACACCACCTGGCCGCACGGCCAAGCCTAGCCCATGCCAGGGGTGGTGTGGCCAGTCCAGGCACCCCCTCGGCCTCCCCTTTCGCCTATAAGATGCCTCCGATACAGAAACCATAAGGACCCGATCAAAATTCCACGAAAGAGTCTGTAGCCGCTGTCATCTCCATCCCTAGATCGGGAGGGATCTGAAGTTCTTCCCGACACCCTGACGGAGGGGAGAATTCACCCTGGAGGCCTTCTTCATCACCATGCAAGCCTCCGGTGTGATGCGTGAGTAGTTCATCTCTGGACTACGGGTCCATGTAGTAGCTATATGGCTGGTTCTTCTCCTTTGTGCTATCATGTTTAGATCTTGTGAGCTCCGTTCATGATCAAGATCATCTTTTTGTAATCATACATGTTGTGTTTGCGGGGATACGATGGATATTGAGATGCTATTTCAGATTGATTATTGATTCTATCATGTCTTTGTTATTTGTGATCTTCCATGCTTTCCGTTGTTAGTAGCTATCTTGGCCAAGTAGATGCTAGCAACTCCAAGAGTTAGTATTTATGCCCGATAGTGGGTTCATGCCTCTAGTAATCTAGGGAAGTGACAGAAATCTCTAAGGTACTAGATGTGCTATTGCTACTAGGGAGAAAGCAACAATCCTTTATTCATAGAACAATCGTATTGTTTACTTTACACGCAATGCGTAATGCAATTATCCGTTGCTTGCAAATTAATACTGGAGGGGGTTCGGATGATAACCTGAAGGTGGATTATTAGTCATAGATGAAGTTGGATTACGGTCTATGTATAATGTTGTAATGCCCAATCAAGTCTCAAAGGAGTCAAGATGAGTAGTATATGCATGTATTGATTTCTCGATGTTTGTCAATTTCCCCACTGTAATTTGTTCACCCAACATGTTATGTATCTTAAGGAGAGCCACCACTAGTGAACTATGGACCCCGGTCCTTTCTTTTATCATCAATCATCAACTGTTTACTGTTTTCTGTTTACTTACTGCAAACTATTACTTTCTTCCACTCAATACGTTTAATCCATTGTTTTTAGCAAAACCGGTGAGATTGACAACCTCATCGCAAGTTGGGGGCAAAGTTCTGTGGTTGTGTTGTGCAGGTCTCCACGTTGGTACTGGCACCGGTAGTGCACCCTGCCAAAGTTCAGCTAGCAACACCTTTGGGGTGTTTCCTTGCTCCTACTGGATTGATAACCTTGGTTTCATTACTGAGGGAAAACTTGCTGCTGTGCTCATCATACCTTCCTCTTGGGGTTCCCCAACAGGCTCGATATTATCAACACCCGGATTTTTAATCCCAGATGCCTGTTATGTCATACATTGCAATCCCAGGATTACCATTTTTGCGAGACATAACAGATTGGATATAATAGTACATCATCCATTACAACCCATACATAAGGTCTTACGCAAATAAGGATCTCATGATCCAGTCTTAATACAACAAGCAGCGGAATAAATAATAAGCGTAGCAGTGGGGTCCATCTTTAGGGGCACAGGCACTGCTGACGAAGGCAGATAGTCCTAGTTATCATAGCCGTCCTGTTGTCCATCATCTTGGTAGTCTCCTTCATAGTCTGGCCATGAGAATAGCCAGGGACAAAAGCCATGAGTACTCTTTAAGTACTCACAAACTACCACTAGTAAGTAGTATAGTTCCATTGTAAATGCTAATTCTAAGTTTAACTATAAAGTTAAGTTTGAAATCTAAGCTGAGTTCAGAAACAAAGAAAGATAAAATAAGGTTCTAGAATCACTTAAGTTGGGAAGCTAGTGTCATAGTCACAACCCTGTTGGGGTCAAGTCAAGATTCATCATTCATTTCATAAGTCCTTTTGAAAATATCTGACAACGAAACAGTATGGCCACTCCAACTGTCCATAACCGCGGACGCGGCTATTCGAATAGTTTGACACTCTGTAGAGGTGGTACACTTTCACCACAAGATTCGATACATCTGTTAGGGATAACCCTGAATCGTCATACTTAGTATGCAGATAATCAAACATAACCTTTCCTTTACACACCCTAGTATAAGCACCTCTCCTATGAGCATGGCCTCCCAACCATGATCATCTGTCATCTTGGGCACTGCATAGGTGGAAAACATTGAGAGGCAGCCTCAGCTCAAACCTCTCCCGCGAGGGAACTAGTACTAATGCATATAAACTTCCGGCTAAGCCTTACCCAATTTAGGTATTGTGGTTGTACGATAAAAGTTGGAATGGCATCGCATCCGAATCCAACCATCAGTTTTTGTAGAAGGGCTAAGGCTCATGCCTCAACATTTTCATCATCATAAACCATTTGTGTTTCTCAACACATGTCAAAACATCTCAATAGAATGACTCATCATTCCAAGGTTTTCATAATTCATTTTCACCAAGTGTTCCCATCTAAAGTGACTCAAGTTTTTATTTAGCTCTAAGCTACTAAGTTAAGAGTGTTCACTAAGGTGGGAGGCTAACCTCAATCTTATGCCATAGAATGACATCTAAGTATATCTAGATAGGTCAAGTTTTATACTCCTTAGGCTACCTTCTAAACAAGTAAGGTACTTCAATAAAGTAAAGAAGTAAAAGCTTGGAATTAAAACTTGGGGTAGGTAATAGTCAAAGTGGTGTAACCAAAGCATGCCTAATGCATCTTGCTCAGGTTATCTAGCTTAATTCTAGCTTGCTAACAATAGCTTGCCTTGGTTGGTGCAGTGGTTGAAGTTTTCTTCCTCCTACTCTTGGTAGAACTCCCCCTCCTCGAAAGCTTGGTCAGTACTATCGTCGATAAATACATATGGAGTACACAATCACCAAACAATACTTAACTAGTCTAGTTAGCATTCTAAGGCACACATTTGATGATCTAATATCATCACAAACATCAAAAGGTTTTATTAACTAGCTTCATTCTTTTTATTTAAGAAAAGTAATTTCTACTCATTGAAAATACTAAGATTTAATATTCTCCACTTAGAATATGGGATCATGTTGACACATGTCATCACCACATATTCTAACATATGGGAATGTGATTTAAATGTTGGATCACATTTAATTAAGTTTAAGTTTATTATTTAATGATTTAAAGTGACTAGAAATGCCTATATAGCATTATTTTGGTACTAGTCCAAAGTCACTGCCTACAAACCTTCATATTATTACATATTCAGATAGGTATGGTTAAATGTGATTTTTGAGAGTTGGAATCAACTCAAAAGCTATTATGGTTGATTTTATAAAAATGTTTGAATTTGCAAATGCTTCTGTCTTGTTATTTTTACTAGGAGAGATCTCTAACTCTAAATGAATTAAATCCAACGGGCTTCGATAGATATTTTCAGTAGCTTTCTAACAAAATTTGGATCACTCAATTTGGTTCAGTAAATCTTCTTGAATTGAATTTTGAACTAAGGGATAGAAGTGAGTTGAAACTAAAATAGAAAAACCTATATTTGAATTCGTGGGCTAGCGCGGGAAAGAAAACGGGCCGGCCCAGTGGCGCTTAGCGGTGCAGAGGGCAACTGACAGGTTGATCCCGCTTGTGAGCGGCACTTGAAACCCGAAGCGGTACGGGGAAATCTGGGCGCTACGATTAGAACGCATATCGACGGCTCATAGTCGTCGTCAATGACTGACTCGTTGCCGGCGAGACCGAATCCTAAACGGCATGTGGGGGTCTACCGGGGACGTACCAGGGCTCCAGCTACTACGGCGAGGCAGGCAAACGAACTGGTGTAGGACAGCGAGCTCAGGAGAGGTCGCGACAGCTTCTGGGGTGGACGAAATCGACGGTGCCTCTCCTCCTCTGCTGCGGCTAGCTCCGGTGAAATTCTGGTGAACGGTGGCCCGCCTTGCTCCAGGGATGGGGTGGAAGGATCAGTGGACAGAGGGGACTGAGATGGTGTGAGGAGTTTGTGCTGGGGTGGCCTCTATTTATAGCTCGACGAGGCGACCAAACAGGATGGGCTGGCGACTCCGGCGAGGGCTATACAATGTGCTAGCGGCGTGGCTGGAGGTAGGGGACGGTGGTCTGCCTCCTGGCGGTGCTCTACGGCTTAAATGCGTGGCTAGGGGCAGCGGCGTTTGGTCGGGAGCGTCCCGCGCTCTGGGAGACAGAGGCGGTGCTCGACGCGGCGCACGACGACTATGGGTCGCGCGGCGGCGCACGGCCGTGTCTGGCGGGGTGCTGGGGTCGAGGCGGAGCGGCGTGCACAGTATTGGGTCGAGGGGCGGTCTGTGGCGTGCTGGCGGTGAAGGCTCTTTGGCGCACTCTGGCGAGCTCGCAGAGAGAATGGGCGGCGGTGCTGGGGAGTGATCCAGGGCCTGGCTGGGCTTGGGGAAGGGGCAGGGAGGTGCGGTAGGGTTAGGCGGAGCTAGTGGTGGTGCTGGAACGGTGCGGCGTTGTCTATGGCGCTTTGCCCATGTTCGGCCGGCGGTAACCACAATGTGGTGGCGCTCCACAACTGTTGCGGCTTAGGGGTAGGCCGGTGAGGTGTTGGTTGGTCTCAGGGGGGACAAGGGAGAGTAGAGTGTGTGCAAAGGGTGACAATGGTTTAAGTATAAACAGTAATAGTTAGGCAGTTTAATTTCTGTCTGCAAGGTGTTCGACACAATGGCCGCATGAACTAAAATTTTGAATTTTGGGCTGAATTTTGGTGGAGTTTATGATCACATGCTTACGCATCTGTGGTTGCTTGGGATTTGAAAACGGAAATCATTTGAGTGGTTTTTGAATAAGTGGGATCTTCTCATATGAACTACATTCAATTTTCAAATACCATTTAAAATTAGTATTTGAAAATTTTTGGTAGATCACAAAGTGGGCCTTGGTACATCACTACTTGTACTAGCAAGTGGTGCAAAGATCCACATTTATTTCTGTTAAGTTTTGAGTTCTAGGAATAGATAAAGTAGGCATGGTGATTAAAATGGCACAAATGACCATTTGCTTCTTTTATTCACTTGGATTTGTTTTTCTTTGGGATTTGTGTGGGAATGATCTAGATGATGTTTATTTAACCTAAGAATCATTTTACAATCAATGGATCACATAAACATGGCAATTCAAATCAACTCCTAAATTAAATGCACACACATATGAATTCTTTAATATTTTTAATTGGAAAAGTTTTTGTTAACTCTAAATTTGATGATTTGGATCTTGATCACTTGTTAAAGTTTTGAGATGTTACAAACCTTCCCCCCGTAAACAAAATCTCGTCCCGAGATTTATGAAAGAAAACTAGGAGCTAAAGAGATCTGGGAACTCTGTCTTAATGTAATCTTCTCGCTCCCAAGTGGCTTCCTCTTCGGTATGGTTGCTCCATTGGATATTGAGAAATTTGATACTTCTGGTCCTGGTGGTTCTGTAGGCTTCTTCCAAGATACTGATGGACACTTCACGATATGTCAGGTCATTGTTGATCTCAACGACTCGATGATCGATGTTCTTGAAAACTTCAGTCTTCTCCGGCACTTCCAACCATTTGCGAAGTAACGAGATATGGAACACATTGTGGATGGCTGACATATCCTCTGGCAGTTCCAATTGATACGATACTTCTCCTCGATGGTTCAGAATCTTGAAGGGCCCGATATATCTGGGGGCTAACTTTCATTTCAGACTAAAGCGTTGCGTTCCCTTCAATGGCGAAACCTTGAGATATACAAAATCTCCGACATTGAAAGTCAGGTCTCTTCTTCTCTTGTCAGCATAAATTTTCTATCTGGATTGGGCGGTCTTGAGGTGCTCATGGACTTTGTGAACCTTCTCTTCGGCTTCTCGAAGAATTTTGGGTCCAAAGATCTGACTCTCCCCTACTTGCGACCAATTTAAAGGGGTGCGACACTTTCTTCTGTATAGGAACTCAAATGGTGCCATCTGTAAACTAGCTTGATAACTGTGGTTATATGAGAATTCTGCAAAAGGTAGGCAATCTTCCCATTTTAATCCGTACTCCAACACACAAGCTCTTAGCATATCCTCTAAGATTTGGTTGACTCTCTCAGTCTGTCCATCAGTTTGCGGGTGATAAGCGGTGCTGAAATTCAACTTGGTGCCTAATCCTTCCTGGACTTTCTGCCAAAATCTCGAGGTAAACTGGGTTCCTCGATCTGATACTATGGTCTTGGGTGTTCCATGCAGACTAACAATCCTAGCAATATACATCTCTGCTAGTTTCGAACTTTGGTAGGTGGTCTTGACAGGTATAAAGTGGGCTACCTTGGACAGTCTATCAACAATGACCCAGATTGAGTCATTTCCCTTACTAGAAGTAGGCAAACCGGTGATAAAATCCATTCCGACGGAATCCCATTTCCATTCCGGAATCTGGAACGGTTGTAATAGTCCTGCGGGTCTCTGATGCTCCACTTTGACTCTTTGACAGATGTCACACTTGGCGATGTAGCTACCGATTTGTCTCTTCATCTTGTGCCACCAAAATTGCTCTTTCAAATCTTGGTACATCTTCGTTCCTCTAGGGTGGATAGAATAAAGAGTATCATGAGCTTCCTGCATGATAACTTGCTTCAGCTCCGAATCTGCTAGCACACAGATACGACCTTTGTACCACAGAACTCCTTCTTCGTCTTCAGTGAATCTAGGTACCTTTCCTATACCAATACGGTGTTTGATTCTGTCGATACTTTCATTTCCCTTCTGGGCTTCCTTGATCTGGCTGATTAACGTGGGTTGAAGTTCAATGCTAGCTAAGAATCCTTTGCTAACTAGCTCAGTCCTAAACTGCTCCAACTCCTCATACAAACTTGGTTGATTCTCCTTCATCATGGTATTTAGCCTACACGGCAATCTGCTAAGAGCATCCGCTACCACATTGGCTTTACTAGGGTGATAGTGAATGTCAAGGTCATAATCCTTGATTAACTCTATCCATCTTCTTTGCCTCATATTCATCTCCTTCTGGGTGAAAATATACTTCAAGCTTTTGTGATCTGAGTAAATCTCACAACGATTACCCATCAGATAATGACGCCATGTCTTCAATGCCAAAACTACGGCTGCTAACTCAAGATCATGGGTCGGATAGTTCTGCTCATGCTGCTTCAGTTGTCGAGACAAATAGGCGATAACTTTGCCTTCTTGCATTAATACACATCTGAGACCAATCTTGGATGCATCACAATATATATCAAACGGCTTCTTGATATCTGGCATGATCAGTATTGGGGCTTATATCAATCTCTTCTTCAGCTCTTGAAAACTGGCTTCACATTTGTTAGTCCATTCAAACTTCTTGTCCTTCTTCAACAATTGGATCATGGGTCTGGCGATGCTCGAGAATCCTTCGACGAACTTGCGGTAATATCCGCCAATCCGAGAAATGCACGGACTTGGGTTTGAGTGGTTGGGGCTTCCCATTCTTCGACATCTTTGATCTTGGCGGGATCAACAGAGACTCCTCCGGCAGACACAATATGTCCTAGGAATCCTACTTCTTTCAGCCAAAACTCACACTTGCTGAACTTGGCATATAACCGATGCTCTCTCAGGGTTTCTAGGATGATTCTCAGATGTTGCTCATGCTCTTGTTCTGACTTGGAGTAGATAAGGATATCGTCGATAAACACAATGACAAACTTATCTAGGAAATTCATAAAGATCTTATTCATGAGATTCATGAAATAAGCAGGGGCATTGGTTAATCCGAAAGACATGACCGTATACTCGTATAAACCATAGCGAGTAGTAAAGGAGGTCTTCGGAATATCCGTTGCACGAATCTTAAGTTGGTGATAACCAGTCCTAAGATCAATTTTTGAGAATACCTGGGCACCAGTCAACTGATCAAATAGATCATCTATCTTTGGCAAAGGGTACTTTTTTTGATGGTAGCATCATTCAACTTTCTGTAATCGGTGCACAAACGGTTGCCTCCATCTTTCTCATCGACGAATAACACTGGTGATCTCCATGGCAATGCACTTGGTTGAATCAGGCCTGTTGCCAACATAGCATCCAACTACTTCTTCAACTCTACTAACTCTGAGGGGTTCATGCTATAGGGTCTCTAGGCTATGGGTCCAGTTCCGGGGATTAGTTCGATAATGAACTCAATATCCCTATACGGGGGCATACCTGGCAATTCATTTGGGAATACGTCGGGGTATTCACAGACTACTCTGACTTGGTCAATGGTGGGCAGGGCTAGACTCTTGTTGCACTTGAATTGACAGGTTAAGGTTTCAGATATGTGCTCTACGGTTACTCCAGAGCTACTGGTCATGGTGATGGCTTTCTTAGCACAGTCTATCAGTCCTTTATGCCTTGACATCCAGTCCATTCCTAGTACTACTTCCAATCCTTTGGTTCCAAGTACTTTAAGGTTGGCATAAAAATCTATCCCATGTATTCTGATAGGCACAACTTTGCAAATTTTTCTAGCTTTCGTAGTTGATCCAGGAATTTGAACTATCATGACATGCTTCAAGTTGGTTGGATGGATCTTACTAGTGCATGCAAATTCTTTGGTGACAAATGAATGCGATGCTCCTGAATCAAACAATACTCTTGCTAAAACTGAGTTGATAAAAAACATACCCAGCACTACATCTGGCGCTTCTTGGGCTTCCTCGGCGTTCATGTGGAAGAGACGACCGTTGCGGTTGTGAGGGTTCCCTGGGGCAAATCATCTCCCTGGTTGAACATGACGCTGTTGTTGGGCTGGGGCATTCACATTGGCAGTGGCAGCAGCCTTCTTGGGGCACTCATTGGAATAGTGACCCTTCACTCCACACTCGAACCAGGTGATCTGAGACTTGTCTTTAGCTGCGACAGGCACGACATTGCTTCCAGTCCTAGGTGTAGTGTTGTTGTTGTTGTTGCTCTTGGGAGGTGCACAGTTGAAATTGCTGGTGTTGCCGGAGTGATTTTTGTTTCCTTCGGACTTCACATTGCCTCCGCTACGGTTGGGGTAGCTTGGGCGAGACATTGGGGGTCGGGTGTTCCTTGGTGCATATCCTGGTGAGGGGTTGGGACGGTACTTCTGGTGACTACTGGATCCAGTTTGCTGCATCATACGATGTTTGCGGTTGTTGTTTGCCTAGTTAATCTTTCCTTCCATCTGAATGGCAGAGTCGACTAGCTCTTCAATATCCTCGAAGCGGATGTTGATGAGGACAGTCTGCATCTCATCATGCAGTCCATTCAGGAATCTCTCCTTCTTCTTTGCCTCCGTGTTGATCTCATCAGGTGCATATCTGGCAAGCGACAAGAATCTGTCATGGTACTCCACCATAGTCATTCTGCCTTGCTTCAAATCTCTGAACTCATCCCTCATTCGGGTGACTAGACCCTGCGGCATGTGGGTGTGGCTGAACTTGATTTTGAAGGCTTCCCATGTCATCACTTGACCATGGTTCATTAGGAGGATGTTGTTCCACCATGCTCTTGCATCTCCTGCCAAGTAGTGGGTGGCAAAGAGAACTTTCTCATTGTCATCAACTTTGGCTACTTCTAGGTTGTTCTCCATTGTCTGCAACCAGTCATCTGCATCTAATGGGTTCTCCGAAGTGCTAAAGATGGGGGAATTGGTATTTTGGAAGTTTTTCAGCTTGGATCCTTGATGATCCTGATTTCCATGGTTCTGGTTGTTGAGAGCCATCTGGGGGATCTGTTGCAGTGTTGCTATATTAGCTTGGCACTCTGCTCTGCTTGCTTCTCTGTCTGCGATGAGATTCTGCAGGATCTGTAGCATTGGGTCTTGCGACGAGCTGCTCCCTCCTTGGTTTCCACGAGTCATCAGAAGATTGAGGTAGATAAAGGGGTAAGAGGGAAAATTCTAAGGTTCAGGGTTTTGATTTCAAAGCTAAAACTTCGAGTTTGACTCAGGTTTTGCAACTAACTCCATTTCATTCATTCAAACAGGCACACGATACAAACACACACACACCACGACAGCAAAGGAAAACAAATGGTTTTAAGAACCATTCTGCAAGCTACGATATAGTGGGACCGATACATCTCATGCTACGACAGTGCTCTAGTGCATCTACTCATCGTCGATGAAGTCCGAGTCCTCATTGTCAGTGTAGAAGTCCACGGCATCCTCCTCCAGAATGTCATCATCATTGCTGAGGTAAGAATCCATGTCTCCCTGGATGTCTTCACCCTCCTCTTCTTCCTCCTTGACGGTCTTCTCGAGGTTGGCCACCTTCTTGCAAAGACGGGCGATGGTGCGATCCTTCTTTTCACGGTGGAGGCGAAGAGACTAACGGTCCTTGACAAGTAGTGAGAAAGTCTGGGCCTTCTGGTCGGCAATGGCACGGTTGTGGTTCGCAAACTCCCTAGCATTGTCCAATTCCTTCTGGCGATCGTACAGCAGGAAGTCAAGGTTCTCCACTTGACACTTCAACTCCAGGTGACTTGGCATCTCCATCGGCATTCCCATGAAGTCACGTCTTGCATAGTGAGCAAAACGGGTTCCTTGGATTTGGTTGACACTAAGGGCACATAGACATGCGAGAGCTTCATGCATTGCCCTGGCTAATCCATCTAGCCAGTTGTTCTCTCTGACGAAGAACTGGATTCTCCTAGACGTTGGTGCTTCTATGCTTCCTCGAAGATCAACGGTGACTAGCCACTGTAAATCTCCTCCTGGGGGTCCTGGAAGTTGAGCTCCAAGAAACTCCGGATGCGGGCGTCCCAATAACTCAGACAGTGAATCCAGATCCCTCTCGAAGATCAATTGGCCTCCGTTGCCCAACTGGTAGAACTTGCTGAACCGAGTCTCCATCTACAAGAATTAAGGATGAGGAAATTAGTGAAGTGATCAAGTGTGTCAAATTTTATGTAGTAATGTAAGAGTTTGAGGAACATGAATTTTTGAGAAAGAATGAATTCCCAAGGGTAAGAGAGGAAATAGTTTTTCATAAATACTCACTTTGGTTTTGAAATTAAGTTTTTGTTCGGACGTCCATTCTAACTAGGGTCTCCTATGGTCAGGATGGCTCTGATACCAACTTGTCAACACCCGGGTTTTTAATCCCAGATGCCTGTTATGTCATACATCACAATCCCAGGATTACCATTTTTGCGAGACATAACAGATTGGATATCACAGTACATCATCCATTAAAACCCATACATAAGGTCTTACACAAATAAGGATCTCATGATCCAGTCTTAATACAATAAGCAGCGGAATAAATAATAAGCGTAGCGGTGGGGTCCATCTTGAGGGCACGAGGCAATCTTGTGGAGATAGTCCGAGTTATCATAGCCGTCATGCTGTCCGTCATCTTGGTAGTCTCCTTCATAGTCTGGCCATGTGAATAGCCAGGGACAAAAGCCATGAGTACTCTTTAAGTACTCGCAAACTACCACTAGTAAGTAGTATAGTTCCATTGTAAATGCTAACTCTAAGTTTAACTATAAAGTTAAGTTTGAAACCTAAGCTGAGTTCAGAAACAAAGAAACATAAAATAAGGTTCATAGTCACAACCCTGTTGGGGTCAAGTCAAGATTCATCATTCATTTCATAAGTCCTTTTGAAAATATCTGACAACGAAACAGTATGGCCACTCCAACTGTCCATAACCGTGGACGCGGCTATTCGAATAGTTTGACACTCTGCAGAGGTGGTACAGTTTCACCACAAGATTCGATACATCTGTCAGGGATAACCCTGAATCGTCATACTTAGTATGCAGATAATCAAACATAACCTTTCCTTTACACACCCTAGTATAAGCACCTCTCCTATGAGCATGGCCTCCAACCATGACCATCTGTCATCTTGGGCACTACATAGGTGGACAACATTGAGAGGTAGCCTCATCTCAAACCTCTCCCGCGAGGGAACTAATACTAATGCATATAAACTTCTGGCTAAGCCTTACCCGATTCAGGTATTGTGGTTGTACGGTAAAAATTGGAATGGTATCGCATCCGAATCCAACCATCAGTTTTTGTAAAAGGGCTAAGGCTCATGCCTCAACATTTTCATCATCATAAACCATTTGTGTTTCTCAACACATGTCAAAACATCTCAATAGAATGACTCATCATTCCAAGATTTTCATAATTCATTTTCACCAAGTGTTCCCATCTAAAGTGACTCAAGTTTTTATTTAGCTCTAAGATACTAAGTTAAGAGTGTTCACTAAGGTGGGAGGCTAACCTCAATCTCAGGCCATAGAATGACATCTAAGTATATCTAGATAGGTCAAGTTTTATACTCCTTATGCTACCTTCTAAACAAGTAAGGTACTTTAATAAAGTAAAGAAGTAAAAGCTTGGAATTAAAACTTGGGGTAGGTAATAGTCAAAGTGGTGTAACCAAAGCATGCCTAATGCATCTTGCTCAGGTTATCTAGCTTAATTCTAGGTTGCTAACAATAGCTTGCCTTGATTGGTGCAGTGGTTGAAGTTTTCTTCCTCCTCCTCTTGGTAGAACTCCTCCTCCTCGAAAGCTTGGTCGGTACTATCGTCTATAAATACATACGGAGTACACAATCACCAAACAATACTTAACTAGTCTACTTAGCATTCTAAGGCACACATTTGATGATCTAATATCATCACAAGCATCACAAGGTTTTATTAACTAGCTTCATTCTTTTTATTTAAGAAAAGTAATTTCTACTCATTGGAAATACTAAGATTTAATATTCTCCACTTATAATATGGGATCATGTTGACACATGTCATCACCACATATTCTAACATATGGGAATGTGAATTAAATGTTGGATCACATTTAATTAACTTTTAAGTTTAATATTTAATGATTTAAAGTGACTAGAAATGTCTATATAGCATTATTTTGGTACTAGTCCAAAGTCACTGCCTGCAAACCTTAATATTATTACATATTCAGATAGGTATGGTTAAATGTGATTTTTGAGAGTTGGAATCAACTCAAAAGCTATTATGGTTGATTTTATAAAAATGTTTGAATGTGCAAATGCTTCTGTCTTGTTATTTTTACTAGGAGAGATCTCTAACTCTAAATGAATTAAATCCAACGGGCTTGGATAGATCTTTTCAGTAGCTTTCTAACCAAATTTGAATCACTGAATTTGGTTCATCAAATTTTCCTGAATTGAATTTTGAACTAAGGGACAGAAGTGAGTTCAAACTAAAATAGAAAAACCTATATTTGAATTCGTGGGCTGGCGCGGGAAAGAAAATGGTCCGGCCCAGTGGCGCTCAGCGGCGCAGAGGGCGGCTAACAGGTTGGTCTCGCTTGTCAGCGGCACTTAAAACCCGAAGCGGTACGGGGTAATCTGGGTGCTACGATTAGAATGCAGATCGACGGCTCATAGTGGTCGTCGATGACAGACTCGTCGTCGGCGAGACCGAACCCTAAACGGCCAGTGGGGGTCTACCGGGGACGTACCAGGGCTCTAGCTAATGCGGTGAGGCGGGCAAATGAACTTGTGGACGACGGCGAGCTCAGGCGAGGTCTCGGCAGCTCCTAGGGTGGACGAAATCGACAACGCCTCTCCTCCTCTGCTGCGGCAAGCTCTGGCGAAATTCCGGTGAATGGCGGCCCGCCTTGCTCCGGGGATGGGGTGGAAGGATTAGTGGAGAGAGGGGAGTGAGATGGTGTGAGGAGTTTGTGCTGGGGTGGCCTCTATTTATAGCTCGACGAGGCGACCGAACGAGATGGGCTGGCGACTTCGGCGAGGGCTGCGCAGCATGCTAGCGGCGTGGCTGGAGGTAGGGGACGGTGGCCTGCCTCCTGGCGGTGCTCTATGGCTTAAATGCGCGGCTAGGGGCGGTGGCGTTTGGTCAGGAGCGTCCCACGCTCTGGGAGACAGAGGCGATGCTCAACACGGCGCACGACGACTATGGGTCGCGCGGCGGTGCATGACCGTGTCTAGCGGGGTGCTGGATTCGAGGCAGAGCGGCGTGCGCGGTATTGGGTCGAGGGGCGGTCTGTGGCGTGCTGGCGGTGAAGGATCTCTGGCGCGCTCTGGCGAGCTCGTAGAGAGAATAGGCGGCGGTGCTGGATAGTGGTCCAGGGCCTGGCTAGGCTTGGGGAAGGGGCAGGGAGGTGCGGTAGGGTTAGGCGGAGCTAGTGGTGGTGCTGGAACGGCATGGCGTTGTCTGTGGCGCTTTGCCCACGTTCGGCCGGCGGTGACCAAAATGTGGCGGCGCTCCACTCCTATTGCGGCTTAGGGGTAGGCCGGTGAGGTGTTGGTTGGTCTCAGGGGGGACAAGGGAGAGTAGAGAGGGTGCAAAGGGGGACAATGGTTTAAGTATAAACGTTAATGGTTAGGCAGTTTAATTTCTGTCTGCAAGGTGTTCGACACAATGGCCGATGAACTAAATTTTTGAATTTTGGGCTGAATTTTGGTGGAGTTGATGATCACATGCTTGAGCATCTGTGGTTGCTTGGGATTTGAAAATGGAATTCATTTGAGTGGTTTTTGAATAAGTGGGATCTTCTCATGTGAACTACATTCAATTTTCAAATGCCATTTAAAATTTGTAATATCCCAGGATTTCAAAAATTGGGATTACAAAAAAATTGCATTGCATTTCATCATGGCATCTCATACAAACCCTCATGCAAAAATCTTGTGTGAAAACTCTAATTCAAGTCCCCAGAATTTTTGTTAATGGGATTATATTTGATAATATATTTTATTTAAATTGGACAGGAATAAAGTATCCCTATATGTCCTAAAATATTTTGGAAAATTATAAAACCTTAAACCCTTTTGTGAAATTCTCTAAAGTGGCAATATAATGCAATATATGCATAATGGCAATCTTGTCATTTTGTTTTTGACCAAAACTATGGTCCGTAAAGTTTATTAGGTGTATTTTAAATTTACAAAAAAATTAGAAATTTGAATCATTCCATTTGGAGCTATAAAACTAAATCTACAAAAGGAATACTAAAAACAAAAAAAAGAAACAGGAAAAAAAACCTAACCTACTCTACCTGGGCAGCCGGCCAGAATCATTAACCGCTCTCCTTCTCTACCGTGCAGCAAGCAACAACCCGCTAAAGGCCCATCGCAAGCCCAGCCACAGCCCGCGTTCCCCTCCCCCTCTCACTGCCATGCGGGCCCCGCGCGGTCATCTCCTTCCTCCTGCCGTGGACGGGAAGAACACCCGATCGAGCCGAATCTCGCGGATTCCTCGCCGATTCCGTGTCGCTCTACGCCCCCTCTACACGAAATCCACCTACATATAAATTCCCTAGCCCGAAGTCTTTTTCTCCTTTCAAAAACACAGCGGAAACCCTAGCCCCGACCCGATTCGGATCTCGCCGCCGCCATTGTTGAGGACAAGCTGCAGGGCAAGCTCGAGCCCGACGAATTCCGTCGCCCCTCTCCCAGGTGTTCCTCCTATTCTCTTCCCCATACTCAACCGCGTCTCCTCATGCAACTTTCCCCTTGCACAGATCGCCGAACCACCCTCGAATTGCTCGCCGGAGAAACACCATGACCACCGCCTCCAGCCGCCTCCCATCGCTGCTCCAGGAAGCGAACACCGACACAGAGCACTCCATCGGGTTGTACAGGACGCGCCTCACCCCGTAGTCTACCCCTCCGTCTCCAGTGACTGCCAGAATCGCCGCCAGCCATCACCTCCGAGACGCTCCGCCGCTGGTGACATCATCTCCGGTGAGTCCCAGGGAGCTTCGATCCAGGACCATCGGATTCCCATCTGGTGGTCTAGATTAGACCCAGCCACGAAGAGGTATCGTCCACTAGGATCGCGCCGCGTGCACACTGCGCCTCGTCAGTGCTGCGTCGTAACCGTCATCTGTGTCAGCAGGTCGAGCCCGGCCAACATGAGTTATTTGATTTTAATATTTAAAATAGCCAGAATTATGTCCAATCTTGTAAAATTCATATAAAATTGAATACATGTCCAAAAATTATAAATAATATATGGTTGGATTCACAAAATTGTGTAGAACAATAATACAAGATTAGATATAACTTTTGCAGTACATTTTTACTGTAATAAATTAAATGGTTTAATGAGATTTTTAGACATAATAAATCATAGTATGAATAATATGTCTCTGGAATCACATTATCATGTAGATTACAGATCTGTATTAGTTTGAATTTTAGACAACAGAAATTGTTTAAATAATTTAAACTCCATTAAACACTATTTAAATCATAAGAAAAGATTTATAACTCCGATAAAGTTGAATCCAATTGCTACTGGTTAGTATTAATGCCCTCTATCCAATACACTTTAGATACAAATTTAATACGGCAATTAATACAGAAGTTTCAGCAGAACTATCAAAACCCTTATATTGGCAAGTAATTATTAATAACAAGTACCCTATTGCATTAAATGAACTCATACATGCATCATATGATATATTAATAATCATAAGACTAATTATACCCATTGTGTAATGATAAATCATCATGCATGTTTTCGATCATTCTTGTTGTGTTTGCTATGTTCGCAATTGTTTTGATTGGAACTACCTTGTCCTCATATTAGATTGTTCGGAGAGTGCGATTGCTGCGGAGAAATACAATCTAACACTCATATTATCAACATAAGGCAAGTTACACCATTTGTTCATAATTTTGTCCCAGTTTTGATTCTATGCATGTGATCTTCAAAATTCTGTAGTATGCATGTGTAGGATATTCTAGTAGAATTTTTCCTTAGCATTATTTTACAAGTGCGATGATTTTGTAGTATGCCATGAGTAGCTCTATACTTAGGATTTACATCCTAATAGGTTACCCCTGTTTTTAAGTATTGCTTGCTATGCTATATATATACAAAGTACCGTTGGGGGGTTCGAAAGACAGAATTTTTCTAAGTATAAAGGCTCTCTAGAGCAAATTTTTCTTATCAAATCCACTTCAAAATAAAACTAAGTTTTCTTCTGGGCGGAATGGTTGTCGGGTCAACGAGTGTGATTTTGGTGGAGGACGGCCGCCCAGGAATCAAAGAAGTACGCCATGTTTGAATTGAAGCTTCCGGCAACCACAATACATTATGGGCTGTCTTGGCCAGATTTAGTGGGAAACCTCACTGGTACCAACATTTGGAGGATTCTTGGCACGGTTGGATCCGGAAGGTAGAGGGGCTACTAAGGGAAATCCTCGCCATGGTCTTGTCTATAAAAGGACTTGATCGTGGATTGTGGGTAAAGTGCACAAACTCGAGAGTATTGCAATCTGATCGATCGGTAGTGTTCACGTAATGTAACAACAATGAGCGTCGAAGGATGAAGCCTCAAAGGATCTTCCTCTCTTTTCTAAAACAAAGTTTTAAACCCCATGGCATGCGTAATATCGCTAATGGGTGGGAATTTGGGGAACTTGGTGTGTAATATCCAAGTGGCGGCAGTGCGTAATATCCAAGTGTTTGGTTGTTTGGACACTTGGTGCGTAATATCCTCGTGTGCCACTCGACCTTATTTTAACTAATCAAATGTTTACAAAGTAGGACAATCCTCTCTTCTTCTCTCTACTTAAGAAAACTAGCTTTATGCAAAAGAACTCCAAAGCCTGAACTAGCCTTGCATGTAGAGATAGTCTTTCTTTCCTTGGTGTAATTTGCCAATACATTCAAAGTATTGACCCAACTTGTTGGCTGCACGTTTCATGTGCAGAATTTCGGAGATCTTTGAAAGGTGCGCTAGGATCGCGGGTCTTCACTCAACCTGCCTGTGGCATTGATGGGACTCCAAGTTGTATTTATATCGCTTCTGTTGTAATAATGTAAACTCTGGATTATTCGATTCATGTAATAAAGACTTGTGTTTTACATGATATTTCATCGACTGTGAGTGCTAGCTATTGATCCAGGGACTAGCATGTTATTCACAGGGACTTAGGATCTTACTTGATCCGAGGTCACTACAGATGGTATCAGAGCATAAGTTGACTGTAGATCGTGACCCTAGACATGGAAAAACCTTAGGACAAATATTTTCTAAGTTATTTCAGAAAACTCTCATACTTCTCATCATCTACCTTTGGGGTTTAAAAATTTCTTAAGTCTCTTATTTTCAACATTAGAAAATGACCACTACACACTTCAAGAAGAAACTTTTCTGAAGATTACCTTTTGAAAGAAGATCATCTCAATGTTTCGATTAAGTCAAGATTGAAGAACTCCATGAAAGATGTTCCAAGACTGAAGCTACAAGACTAAAGACTTCAAAAGCCTTAAGTCAATGTTATTAACTAAAGAACTCAAAAGATTGAAGATAATGAAGAACATGAAGACTATCAAGAGCATGAAGACTTTTGGAGACTCGAAGCCTCGAAGATTCCAAGTGACCTATTAGGAACCAAACCCGAATAAGATTTCGCTAAATATAGATATGACAAATTGTTTGCTATCTTGTATGGTTTATTACCATAGCTAATGAAAACCTATTTTCTAAATAAAATTTCTTGTATGGGTTATTCTTCTTCTTTCCATACTCCATTCGTTCCTACTCTAAACCTTGGTCTAACCAATGCCCCGGGATACTTCATGACCATGATGAACAAGGTGTTCATGGAATATTTGGACAAGTTTATCGTGGTATTCATAGATGATATACTCATATACTCTAAGGATGAGAAGGAACATGAGAAACATCTGCGCCTTATTATGGAGAAACTAAGAGAACACAAGTTGAATGCCAAATTCAGCAAATGCGAATTCTGGTTAAAGGAAGTGGGATTCCTTGGTCATGTTGTGTCGGCAAAAGGAGTTGTCGTAGATCCTAGTAAGGTAGATTCCGTGACGGAATGGGAGTCACCCAAGAATGTGGGAAATATTAGGAGTTTCTTAGGCCTCGCAGGATATTACCGGAGGTTCATTGAAAACTTTTCCAAAATAGCAAAACCCATGACGGAACTATTGAAGAAGGAAAAGAAATTCCTATGGACCGAGGCATGTGAAGCAAGTTTTCAAGAGTTGAAGAAACGCCTTGTAACGGTGTCGGTTCTGTGTCTGCCTGATATCCAAAAGGATTTTCAAGTCTATTGTGATGCTTCTCGACAAGGACTTGGAAGTGTATTGATGCAGGATGGGAAAGTGGTATCCTATGCCTCCCGACAACTTAAGAACCACGAACACAACTACCCCACACATGATTTGGAACTTGCGTCTGTGGTTCATGCACTCAAGGTATGGAGACACTACCTCATGGGCAAACTTTGTGATGTGTTCACAGATAATAAGAGTTTGAAGTACATTTTCATCCAAAAAGGAGGAAGGATCTAAGCAAAGTCCTATGCTTCTAGTGTCACAATCATGGGCATTATGCTGATAATTGTCCAAAACATGTGAATGTAGCTGGAAAGGATAAGAACGATGATGGTAATAGTAATAGAGGCACTAGCGTGAAGAAGCCCAAGAAAGATTCTAGCCAGGTGACATGCTATAAGTATGGTGAAACAATGCATTACTCGTCAAATTTACCTCGGAAAAGGAAGAATGATTGTGGCAAAGGAAATGCCAAAGGAAAGAAGCCCAATCCGTCCATCAAGCTACGACGAATTATGTTAGTGTGAATGAATCTTACAAATCAACAATCCACACCGACCCATCAGAAGAACCTAACAAATACAATCTTTTAAGGGTGGTAGTACCCTAGTGTAACCCGAACCTAAGTCCTTCTAGCCTTCTCGAATCTCGGGGACGAGATTCCTTTTAAGGGTGGTAGTCTGTAACATCCCAGGATTTCAAAAATTGGGATTACAAAAAAATTGCATTGCATTTCATCATGCCATCTCATACAAACCCTCATGCAAAAATCTTGTGTGAAAACTCTAATTCAAGTCCCCAGAATTTTTGTTAATGGGATTATATTTGATAATATATTTTATTTAAATTGGACAGGAATAAAGTATCCCTATATGTCCTAAAATATTTTGGAAAATTATAAAACCTTAAACCCTTTTGTGAAATTCTCTAAAGTGGCAATATAATG
Source organism: Avena insularis (assembly GCA_023614405.1). NCBI lineage: Eukaryota > Viridiplantae > Streptophyta > Magnoliopsida > Poales > Poaceae > Avena > Avena insularis. The sequence continues at coordinate 408,110,023 of CM042696.1, forward strand.
CAATATATGCATAATGGCAATCTTGTCATTTTGTTTTTGACCAAAACTATGGTCCGTAAAGTTTATTAGGTGTATTTTAAATTTACAAAAAAATTAGAAATTTGAATCATTCCATTTGGAGCTATAAAACTAAATCTACAAAAGGAATACTAAAAACAGAAAAAAAAGAAACAGGAAAAAAAAACCTAACCTACTCTACCTGGGCAGCCGGCCAGGCCCAGCCCAGCCAGCCGCTCTCCTTCTCTACCGCGCAGCAGCAGCAAGCAACAACCCGCTAAAGGCCCATCGCAAGCCCAGCCACAGCCCGCGTTCCCCTCCCCCTCTCACTGCCATGCGGGCCCCGCGCGGTCATCTCCTTCCTCCTGCCGTGGACGGGACGAACACCCGATCGAGCGAATCTGGATTCCTCGCCGATTCCGTGTCGCTCACGCCCCCGCACGAAATCCACCCACATATAAATTCCCTAGCCAAGTCTTTTCTCCTTTCAAAACACAGTGAAACCCTAGCCCCGACCCGATTCGGATCTCGCCGCCATTGTTGAGGACAAGGCTGCAGGGCAAGCTCGAGTTCGAATGGCCGCCTCTCCCAGGTGTTCCTCCTATTCTCTTCCCCATACTCAACCGCGTCTCCTCATGCAACTTTCCCCTTGCGCAGATCGCCGAACCACCCTCGAATTGCTCGCCGGAGAAACACCATGACCACCGCCTCCAGCCGCCTCCCATCGCTGCTCCAGGAAGCGAACACCGACACAGAGCACTCCATCGGGTTGTACAGGACGCGCCTCACCCCGTAGTCTACCCCTCCGTCTCTAGTGACCGCCAGAATCGCTGCCAGCCATCACCTCCGAGACGCTCCGCCGCCGGTGACGTCATCTCCGGTGAGTCCCAGGGAGCTTCGATCCAGGACCATCGGATTCCCATCTGGTGGTCTAGATTAGACCCAGCCACGAAGAGGTATCGTCCACTAGGATCGCGCCGCGTGGCACACGCCTCAGCCAGAGCTGCGCTGTCGTCGCCAAATCATCTGCCAGTGTCGCAGGTCGAGCCGGTCAACATGAAGTTATTTGATTTTAATATTTAAAATAGCCAGAATTATGTCCAATCTTGTAAAATTCATATAAAATTGAATACATGTCCAAAAATTATAAATAATATATGGTTGGATTCACAAAATTGTGTAGAACAATAATACAAGATTAGATATAACTTTTGCCGTACATTTTTACTGTAATAAATTAAATAGTTTAATGAGCTTTTTAGACATAATAAATCATAGTAAATTATCTGTAGATCCTAAAAATACAAATAAAGTGTATATGGATTCATAATTTCATATAAAACATTAATATGCTGTTAGATCCAAATTTTGCGGTGTAAAATTGCTGTAGTGATTTAAATAGTTTTAATGGACTTTTAGAGTATTAAATTCATAGTAAATAATTTATAACTCAGAAAAATATGAATAATATGTCTCTGGAATCACATTATCATGTAGATTACAGATCTGTATTAGTTTGAATTTTAGACAACCGAAATTGTTTAAATAATTTAAACTCCATTAAACACTTTTTAAATCATAAGAAAAGATTTATAACTCCGATAAAGTTGAATCCAATTGCTACTGGTTAGTATTAATGCCCTCTATCCAATACACTTTAGATACAAATTTAATACGGCAATTAATACAGAAGTTTCAGCAGAACTATCAAAACCCTTATATTGGCAAGTAATTATTAATAACAAGTACCCTATTGCATTAAATGAACTCATACATGCATCATATGATATATTAATAATCATAAGACTAATTATACCCATTGTGTAATGATAAATCATCATGCATGTTTTCGATCATTCTTGTTGTGTTTGCTATGTTCGCAATTGTTTTGATTGGAACTACCTTGTCCTCATATTAGATTGTTCGGAGAGTGCGATTGCTGCGGAGAAATACAATCTAACACTCATATTATCAACATAAGGCAAGTTACACCATTTGTTCATAATTTTGTCCCAGTTTTGATTCTATGCATGTGATCTTCAAAATTCTGTAGTATGCATGTGTAGGATATTCTAGTAGAATTTTTCCTTAGCATTATTTTACAAGTGCGATGATTTTGTAGTATGCCATGAGTAGCTCTATACTTAGGATTTACATCCTAATAGGTTACCCTGTTTTAAGTATTGCTTATGCTATATATATATACAAAGTACCGTTGGGGGTTCGAAAGACAAAGAATTTTTCTAAGTATAAAGGCTCTCTAGAGAAAACTTTTATTCTCAAATCCACTTAAAAATAAAACAAATTTTTCTTCATGGAATGGTTGTCGGGTCAACGAGTGTGATTTTGGTGGAGGACGGCCGCCCAGGAATCAAAGAAGTCTGCCATGTTTCGGAATTCAGAAGCTTCCAGTGCAACCACAATACATTATGGGCTCTGTCTTGGCCTAGTACTTAGTGGGAAACCTCACCTGGGTACCAACATTTGGAGGTTCTTGGCACGGTTGGATCTGGAAGGTAGAGGGGCTACTAAGGGAAAGCCTCGCCATGGTCTTGTCTGTAAAAGGACTTGATCGTGGATTGTGGGTAAAGTGCACAAACTCTCGAGAGTATTGCAATCTGATCGATCAGCCATGTTCACGGTAACAGAACAACAATGAGAGTCTGAAGGATGAAGCCTCTGAAGGATCTTCCTCTCTCTTTTCTAAAACAAAGTTTTGAAACCCCATGGCGTGCGTAATATCGCTAATGGGTGGGAATTTGGGGAACTTGGTGTGTAATATCCAAGTGACGCTTGGTGCGTAATATCCAAGTGTTTGGTTGTTTGGACACTTGGTGCGTAATATCCTCGTGTGCCACTCGACCTTATTTTAACTAATCAAATGTTTACAAAGTAGGACAATCCTCTCTTCTTCTCTCTACTTAAGAAAACTAGCTTTATGCAAAAGAACTCCAAAGCCTGAACTAGCCTTGCATGTAGAGATAGTCTTTCTTTCCTTGGTGTAATTTGCCAATACATTCAAAGTATTGACCCAACTTGTTGGCTGAACGTTTCATGTGCAGAATTTCGGAGATCTTTGAAAGGTGCGCTAGGATCGCGGGTCTTCACTCAACCTGCCTGTGGCATTGATGGGACTCCAAGTTGTATTTATATCGCTTCTGTTGTAATAATGTAAACTCTGGATTATTCGATTCATGTAATAAAGACTTGTGTTTTACATGATATTTCATCGACTGTGAGTGCTAGCTATTGATCCAGGGACTTGCATGTTATTCACAGGGACTTAGGATCTTACTTGATCCGAGGTCACTACAAGTGTTTGAAAGTTTTTGGTAGATCACAAAGTGGGCCTTGGTACATCACTACTTGTACTAGCAAGTGGTGCAAAGATCCACATTTATTTCTGTTAAGTTTTGAGTTCTAGGAATAGCTAAAGTAGGCATGGTGATTAAAATGGCACAAATGACCATTTGCTTCTTTTATTCATTTTGATTTGTTTTTCTTTGGGATTTGTGTGGGAATGATCTAGATGATGTTTATTTCACCTAAGAATCATTTTACAATCAATGCATCACTTAAACATGGCAATTCAAATCAACTCCTAAATTGAATGCACACACATATGAATGCTTTAATATTTTTAATTGGAAAAGTTTTTGTTAACTCTAAATTTGATGATTTGGATCTTGATCACTTGGATTGAAGTTTTGGGATGTTACAGATATATTTTGGGCTAAGCAAGGAGTACTACAACTTCACTTGGAACATGAAACCACGAGGAGACTAAAATTTTACCCGTCATTGCATTGCTGCTACAGACATTTACATAACTCAATAGCTGAAATCAAGTGCTTTCCCACATTTAGATCGTTCGTTGGCTAGTGAAGTTAATAGTTCCCCATGGAGCACGACAGTGTTGTAATGAAACGCATAAAGCAATATCTTACGGTAATTATTAGGAAAAGAAGTGGCATAATCTCTACTACTTCGAAGCATCCATTTTATCAGACAATTTGATTCAAGGGTGCTATCGAGTCTATTTATATTAAGCTCAAATGGGATGGAGTAGTTCTAAAACCAAATTCTTTGGGCTAAACATGGACTCAAGTCATCTTTTGGATGCATTTTTTGTTGGAAAAATGTAGGAAATATGTTTAACCAAGTTCGTTGCTCATTGTTTCAAAGCTAAAAAGGAGACACTAGCAAATGAATAGAATTTATAGGATAGCAAGCTAAGTGGGGAGCGACTCCAGTGCAAGCGAGTAAATAATTGTAGGATCCATTTAAGGTTGCAGAAAAGGTGATGAAAGGAATGTGATACCTCCTCTTTCTTGCTTGATTCTCGTACTTGAGTCGAACCCCCTCTATATTTCCCTATTGCCAAGTCACCTGAAATTGAGCAATCTCTTAGAGAAACAAAGAAACGAATTTGCAATAAAAGTTACAACTAATTTTTTTGTATTTTTGGTTTAGGAATGCAAACTGAAAGTAACATGCAATTTTTAAGAAGTGAAGTAAATCAAAATGAAGGAAAAAAATATGAATGCAAGGTTTGGAGCCTCCAAACCTCCCCCAAGCTTAGGATATTGCCAGGCTCAGTTGTTGTCATCATTGGACAACTGGTGCGGATACTGCTGGTAGTAGTTGGGGAAGTTGGTCATGAAGTGACTGACGTTTTGAGTTAAGGCACTCACATCTTCATTCACTCCTTATAGAGTGTGGTCAATCTCCCCAATGCGTTGGTTGAGCTGCTAAAATTCTTGATAGGAGACATAGTTAAACCCCTGCTGCGGCTGATTGGGCCATGGGTCCTAGGGTCCGCCCTGCTGTTGCTGTCCCTCCCAGGCAGGGTTGTATTGATGCTGCTGCTCCTTCTCCTGATCATCCTCATCCTGCTCCTCTCCTTCTTCATCTTACTCTTGATTAGGCTAGAGTTCAATCATGATATCCAACACTTGATCCTTGGTGAGGATCCAAGTGTCCTTCTCCATAATCGAGAAGGCTTGGGGACAAGGCAACGGAACCTGCTTAACCTGCACATCACCTGGATAACCAAACTGATATGCTCGAAGCCTCCTATTAACTCGGTAAACACCGAGGAAGCCACAAGTAGTCAAATATTTGACATCCATAAGTTTGGAGCCATCAACATGTTGCATCACAGGTAATACAATGTTTAAATGATGAGCAAGGTGGGTTACCAATCCACCAATGCTAATGTCACCTTTTGTCTTGTTGCTCTGGTGACGGAAGTGCTGGATGGGTAGAGCCCCGGGATTGGGACTTTGTGGTGCATTGGGGAAGAGTGCCTTGGTGATCATTGTCATGTCCGCATTGGCCATGGAACCGGTATCTCCTCTTCCCAGTAGTGTGTTGACGAGGAACAAGGTGTAGTAGCGAATGGTTGGGTTTTGAATGGTGGACATCTTCTTCTGGTAGAAGTCCCTGCCACCATTAATAGAAACTACCTCCCATGTTTCTCCACTTGTGATGCTATATAGATTAGTAACAGTGGACTCCCCAACATGAGGGAAGCCAAAAGCATCACAAAATTGTTTAAAAGTTATTTCATAGTGCCGCTGGTTCATGGTGAAGCTTACCATGCATGCATTACCTTTCTCCCTGTGGTCATCGTCGAAGGAGGCAAGGAACTCATAGGTGAGTGAAACATTGCAAATGTATCTATAATTTTTGATGTTCCATGCTTGGTTTTATCCACTTTCTTGTCTTTTGTTCCAACTTTGAAGTACTTTTCATATGATTTCTTGGACTAACCTATTAACAAGAGCCACAATGCCAGCTGCATGTTTTCTACTGTTTTTGGTTCCAGGAAAGTCAGAAAATGAATATTCCCGGAATTGGACGGGACAAAAGCCAAAGTGCCTATTTTTCCGGAAGGGATCAAGTGCCAGAATACGATACGGAGAAGGGCCAGAGGGCGGCCACACCACCTGGCCGCTGGCAGGCAGCCAGCGCTAGGGGTGGTGGCTAGCCCAGCACCTCGGCCTCTCCTTCCGCCTATATATTGCCCTTGGGACGAAAACCCTAAGTGCACGATCAAAATCCACGAAGAGTCAGAGCCACCGTCATCTCCATCCCTAGATCAGGAGGGATCTGAGCTCTTCGGCACCACCGGAGAGGAATTCACCACAGGCCTTCTTCATCGCCATGCAAGCCTCCGGTGTGATGCGTGAGTAGTTCATCCTTGGACTACGGATCCATGTAGTAGCTAGATGGCTGGTTCTCCTCCTTTGTGCTTTCATGTTTAGATCTTGTGAGCTCCGTTCATGATCAAGATCATCTATTTGTAATTCATACATGTTGTGTTTGCGGGGATCCGATGGATATTGAGATGCTAGTTCAGATTGATTATTGATTCTATCATGTCTTTGTTATTTGTGATCTTGCATGCTTTCCGTTGTTAGTAGCTATCTTGGCCAAGTAGATGCTAGCAACTCCAAGAGTTAGTATTTATGCTCGATAGTGGGTTCATGCCTCCGTAACTGGGAAGTGACAGAAATCTCTAAGATACTAGATGTGCTGTTGCTACTAGGGAGAAAACAACAATTCTTTGTTCATAGAACAATCGTATTGTTTACTTTACACGCAGTTTGTAAAGTAATAATCTGTTGCTTGCAACTTAATACTGGAGGGGGTTCGGATGATAACCTGAAGGTGGATTATTAGTCATAGATGCAGTTGGATGGCGGTCTATGTATTATGTTGTAATGCCCCATCAAGTCTGAAAGAGTCAAGATGATTAGTATATGCATGTATTGCTTTCTCGGTGTTTGTCAATTGCCCCGCTGTAATTTGTTTACCCAGCATGTTATCTATCTAAGGAGAGCCACCTCTAGTGAACTATGGATCCCGGTCCTTGTCTTTTACATACAATCTATAAACTGTTTATTGCTTTGTGTTTACTTTCTGCAAACTTTTACTTCTTTCCATTTGATACGTTTAATCCTTTGTTTTCCGCAAAACACGGTGAGATTGACAACCTCATCGCAAGTTGGGGACAAAGTTCTATGGTTGTGTTGTGCAGGTCTCCACGTTGCTACTAGTACGGTAGTGCATACTAAAGCTCAGCTAGTAACACCTTTGGGGTGTTTCCTTGCTCCTACTGGTTCGATTAAACCTTGGTTTCATAACTGAGGGAAACTTGATGCTGTGCTCATCATACCTTCCTCTTGGGGTTCCCAACGAGCTCTACATCAACCACACACCAGCACTTTTCTGGGCGCCATACACAGAGCCATCAAGCATTTTTCTGGAGCCGTTGCCGGGGAGTCAAGGACATCTTCACAAGGGGAGTCCCTCATAACCAATATCTTTACTTTGTTGTTTTTGTTTTGCTTAGTTTCTTTTTGCTCTGTTTGCTTGTTTTGTTCTTCAAAAAAACACAAAAAAATTAGTTTTGCTAGTTTGCTTTCTTATTTGAAAATCCAAAAAAATGACTACTCTTGAAAACACTAAGTTGTGTGACTTCACTAGCACCAACAACAATGATTTTATGAGCACACCTATTGCTCCACCTGTGGCTGAAAATACTTTCTTTGAGATAAAACCTGCTTTGCTCAATCTTGTTATGAGAGAACAATTTTCTGGTATTGGTAATGAAGATGCTGCTTCCCATCTAGATAACTTTGTTGAACTTTGTGAGATGCAAAAGCATAGGGATATAGATGGTGATATTATTAAGCTGAAATTGTTTCCTTTCTCTTTGAGATGAAAAGCTAAAGAGTGGTTGAATTCCTTAACTAGGAATAGTATTGATTCTTGGACTAAGTGCAAAGATGCTTTTATTGGAAAATACTATCCTCCTGCTAAGATTGTATCCATGAGAAGTGAAATAATGAAGTTTAAACAACTTGATAATGAGCATGTTGCTCAAGCTTGGGAAAGAATGAAATCTTTGGTAAAGAATTGTCCCACTCATGGACTGACTGCTTGGATGATCATCCAAACTTTTTATGCAGGATTGAACTATTCTTCAAGGAACCTATTGGATTCTGCTGCTGGAGGTACCTTTATGACCATCACTTTGGGTGCTGCAACAAAACTTCTGGACAATATGATGGTTAATTATTCTGAATGGCATACTGAGAGAGCTCCACAAGGTAAGAAGGTAAATTATGTTGAGGAAACCTCCTCCTTGAGTGATAAGATTGCTATTATTATGTCTATGCTTGTTAATGGGAAAGCCCATATTGATCCAAATAATGTTCCTTTAGCCTCTTTGTTTGCTCAAGAAGAGCAAGTTGATGTGAACTTCATAAGAAATAACAATTTTGGCAACAATGCTTATGGTAATAATGCTTATAGGAACAATTTTGGTAACAACAATTATAAGCCATATCCTCCCAATAATGGTAATGCTTATGGAAATTCTTACAACAATAATAAGAATGGTCTCTCTGAACTTGAAGTTATGCTTAAAGAGTTTATTAGTAAACAAACTGCTTTCAACAAAACTATTGAGGAAAAACTCTCTAATGCTAAAAGAAATATAGCATCTTTAGCTGAAGCTCAATCTTCTTTGAATAAAATGGCTGCTAAACCTGAAACTAATGATAATCTGTTTGCAGCTACTAATGCCATACAAGTAAGAATTGATGAAAATGTTAGACTATTAGCTGAATTGCATGCTAAGTGGGAAAAAGAAGATGAAATTGCTAGAAACATTAGTGTTTCTACTATCACCACCACTAGTGTTAAGGCTAGTAATAGTTCTACTACTTTAGATGATAAATTTGATTTTGATCTTGATGGTTGTAATATCTCTGAAGTTATTAAGTTCCTACAAAAGCTTGCTAAAAGTCCTAATTCTAGTGCTATGAACATGGCCTTTACAAAACACATTACCGATGCTCTCATAAGGATTAAGGAAGAAAATATGAAACATAAAGCTTCTATTCCTATTAAACAAAAAGATGGTTGGGAACCCATCATTAATATGAAAGTGAATGACTTTGATTTCAAAGCTTTATGTGATCTTGATAGTAGTGTTTCTATTATGCCTAGAAGGATTTATGATATGCTTGATTTGCCTCCTCTTGAAGATTGTTATTTGAATGTCCCACTTGATGATAATGCTAAAAAGAAACTCATGGGGAGTCTTAATTATGTTCTTATTATGGTTAACGATTCCTATGTCCTCGTTGATTTCTATGTTTTGTATGTTGAATACAATGATTCTTGTCCTATTACTTTGGGAAGACCTTTTCTTAGAACTGTTGGTGCCATCATTGATATGAAAGAAGGCACCATTAAATATCAACTCCCACTCAAGAAAGGTATAGAACACTTCCCTAAAAAGAGAGAAAATATTTCTTTTACTTCTCCTATGAAAACAAAATTTGGTCTTAATGCTTCTTCATTTGAGAACACTTGATTCGTTCTTTGCTTCTTATGCCTAACTTAAAGGCGTTAAAGAAAAGTACTTATTGGGAGATAACCCAAAAGTTTTAGATGAGTATTGGAAGTTATTACCTCTGTAATAACCTCTACTTATCCTTTTTATTTGCTTTTTCTGCCAAGAGTAACCTCTAATGAGAGTGAAGTAATGATTGGGAAAGTTGGTGTCCCGAAACAGATTTTTGAGCTTCACCGTAAAAATTCGTGAGAGAGCTCTGTATATGGGATTGAGCTGTAATTTTTTAGTCTTCTGCCCCAGGTTGTTATCTAACTTTAGTTAGTTCAACACTTTTTTATTTGAGCAACATAAGGTCTTAGAAAAATTTGTCTTTACCTGCTGGTCTGTTTTGACAGATTTCTGCCATTTTCTGCATTTGCTTCTTGTGGGTTCCTTTTTGAGTTCTTTTGGGGAATTGAGCTTTTTGAAGGAAGTGCTACAGTAGCTAGTGTTATAATGTAAGTTTATTTGGTGTTAGAACTGAACCTTAAGACTTATTTATCTTAAGTGCACTAATGTTGCTAATGAGATTGTGTGAAGTTTTGTATGAAGGAAAATTTCCAGGTGTATGGAAGGAATGAGTAATGAGATGAAGGATGGACTAAAACTCAAGCTTGGGTATGCCACACGTGTCACCCCAAGAAATATCCAAGAAGTACAAGCGTCAAAGCCTGGGGATGCCTTGGGCATCCCCTTCTTCATCAATAAAAATCCTAGGTTTCTTCCAAACGCTTCATTTTTATTGTTTCATGCACAGTTGTGTTGTTCTTGGAGCATCTTCTTTTTCGTTTTTGTTTTGGTTTTTCGTTTGCTTGGTTTGCTTAGTTTTCTGAATAAATTGGTTGGACCCCCTCTTTCATACTTTGGTTTGCAAATGGTTTGTTTTGGTTTGGAAAAGAGTAGGAAAGTTCATACTTATGTGGTAAAAAGAGCTTGTTTTTTACTGTGGCATGTGCTTTGTCATGCCATGCTTGATATTGTTTTGGCTTTATGCTTAGTATTCTTCACTGTAGCATGACTTGTTATAAACAATGGAGATTGCTTAATGTGCCTTGGATGAATCATGCGTTGTTTTAGCATATTAAAGCATAGTATAGTGGTATTCTCCTTTGATGCTTTATTTGGGTTGACTTGGCACATGCTCACACCATGTTATGACTATCTCAAGTCACCATAGCCTTTATGATACTGTAGTTTTCAACTTGTAGTATCACTTTATGCTTTGATCAATGATGTTTTGTCGCTCTGCATGATTATGGCCATTATTGCTCTCTTAGTTTGTCGCTCCCAGTCTTTTGCTAGCCTCCACAACCAAGTATGAGTTCCACTCATGCATCCAACTCCCTAAACCAAGTTATTCCAAAGAGTCCACCATACCTACCTACTAGCTTATGCTATTCCAAGTATATTCATGATTTTTTTTACCTTCCAAATTAAACTTGTTATGAGAAAACTAGTGATTAAAGCTCTCACGAACTTGATGGCACACTTTACTTTCCTTGCCCTTAATAAACTTGAACCATTGTGTCTTCTATGTTGTATATGCTTGCACTTATTTGTTGGAATTAGCAGAACCATGCTTTCATGGGGCGCTTTCAACATTGCACTTCGTACTTGCACCTAGTTGATATCATGCTCTTTTGAATATGGATGTTGTCAGTGTGAAATGAAAGGGGAGCTTGTAAGTCCATGGAGTTATGTATATGTGTTAGAGAAACGCCTGGGCCGCTGGTCTAATCCATGCGACATGGTGGAAACCTGCAGCGTAACCATAATGAGCTGTGTATGAAGCATTCTTCTTATAAAAAAAAGAGTCCTATATTGAGAAAAAAAGAGAAAAAAAGAGATACTATGAAAAGAGGAAAGAGAGAAAAAAGCACCATATTCCCATGGTAAATAAGAAGAATGTTGAGATGCTCGTTGTCTGCTTGCCTTGTCATTTTGATATGGGGATTCTTCCGTATCATCGGGAAAGGGGTACCCCGTTGGCGGTTCTCAATGATACACATGTACTTACAATGACAAAAACTTACCAGTGACTAAACTTGAGTAGCATGAGGAGCGGCCCTCGTATACAAGGGACATGAGATTTCTGACTTATACTTCGTCAAGCATGTACACCATAGTTTGTTCACTTTATGAGACTTGAATCCCTACTTCCTTTTATAAAGGCCTTTCTTCCACCATTATATTGAGTCTCCACCTTCTACCTTTATGCACCTACTTTGAGAGCATAGTGGCCATTCTTAGTTCTATGTGCATTGTCCCAAGACTAGTTGATTTATCCATACTTTAATATTGCTTGTTTTAAACTATTGTATCTAGTCACTCTTATGAACTTTGAAGGTGTCCTATGCATTTATATTTGCTACTCTATTGAGGGACAAGCTGAATACTATTATGCTATGTTTTCTTTATGTGAAACAAACAAACGTCTTGCAAAGCATTGTTATTCATGAATCTTTTGTTTATGCCTTTTCATGTTGCATCATAGTTTCTTTGCTTATTGCTAGAACTTTGTCTTTCATGTTATGATTGAAGTACTACGATCCCAGCTTTGAATGTTTTACAAATACTTTGATCAAGTCTTTGATGGTGCATGTCACCTCAAAAATTAATCTTTCTTTTTATCACTTACCTACTCGAGGACGAGCAGGAGTTAAGCTTGGGGATGTTGATACATTGCAAATTTATCTATAATTTTTGATGTTCCATGCTTGGTTTTATCCACTTCTTGTGTTTTGTTCCAACTTTGGAGTACTTTTCATATGATTTCTTGGACTAACCTATTAACAAGAGCCACAATGCCAACTGCCTGTTTTCTGCTGTTTTTGGTTCCAGGAAAGTCAGAAAATGAATATTCTCGGAATTGGATGGGACAAAAGCCAAAGTGCCTATTTTTTCGGAAGGGATCAAGTGCCAGAATACGAGATGGAGAAGGGCCAGAGGGCGACCACACCACCTGGCCACGCGGCCAGGCCTGGCCTGCGCCAGGGGGTGGTGTGGCCAGCCCAGGCACCCACTCGGCCTCTCCTTCCGCCTATATATTGCCCTCGGGAGAAAAACCCTAAGTGCCCGATCAAAAATCCACGAAAGTGTCTGTAGCCGCCGTCATCTCTATCCCTAGATCGGGAGGGATCTGAAGCTCTTCTCGGCACCCTGCCGGAGAGGGGAATTCACCATGGAGGCCTTCTTCATCGCCATGCAAGCCTCCGGTGTGATGTGTGAGTAGTTCATCCTTGGACTACGGATCCATGTAGTAGCTAGATGGCTGGTTCTCCTCCTTTGTGCTTTCATGTTTAGATCTTGTGAGCTCCGTTCATGATCAAGATCATCTATTTGTAATTCATACATGTTGTGTTTGCGGGGATCCGATGGATATTGAGATGCTATTTCAGATTGATTATTGATTCTATCATGTCTTTGTTATTTGTGATCTTGCATGCTTTCCGTTGTTAGTAGCTATCTTGGCCAAGTAGATGCTAGCAACTCCAAGAGTTAGTATTTATGCTCGATAGTGGGTTCATGCCTCTAGTAATCTGGGGAAGTGACAGAAATCACTAAGGTACTAGATGTGATGTTGCTACTAGGGAGAAAACAACAATCCGTTGTTCATAGAACAATCATATTGTTTACTTTACACGTAGTTCGTAAAGCAATAATATGTTGCTTGCAACTTAATACTGGAGGGGGTTCGGATGATAACTTGAAGGTGGATTATTAGTCATAGATGAAGTTGGATGGCGGTCTATGTATTATGTTGTAATGACCAATAAAGTCTCAAAGGAGTCAATATGATTAGTATATGCATGTATTGCTTTCTCGGTGTTTGTCAATTGCCCCTCTATAATTTGTTCACCCAGCATGTTATCTATCTAAGGAGAGCCACCTCTAGTGAACTATGGATCACGGTCCTTGTCTTTTACATACAATCTATAAACTATTTATTGCTTTGTGTTTACTTTCTGCAAACTTTTACTTCTTTCCATTCGATACGTTTAATCCTTTTTTTTTTCACAAAACACGGTGAGATTGACAACCTCATCGCAAGTTGGGGACAAAGTTCTGTGGTTGTGTTATGCAGGTCTCCACATTGCTACTAGCACCGGTAGTGCGCCCTGCCAAAGCTCAGCTAGTAACACCTTTGGGGTGTTTCCTTGCTCCTACTAGTTCGATTAAACCTTGGTTTCATAAATGAGGGAAACTTGCTGCTGTGCTCATCATACCTTCCTCTTGGGGTTCCCAACAAGCTCTATATCAACCACGCATCAACACTTTTCTGGGCGCCATACACAGAGCCACCAGTGAGCTCAGCATAGGTGTTGTGGCTTGCATAGGCGAGTACCGCAAGTCTTGAATTTGCACACTTGAGGTCGAAGTCCGCCCTCAACCCTGCCGTGGCGAGAAAGCTATCATCGGCCCAACGTGTGGGTATCATCCTCCTTGATGAAACTATGGCCAGCTTGGGGTTGAGCTCGGCCCGGTGCCCCAAACTCTCGCCACGTTGGCGCTTTCCCTTGCGAAAAATGCTACCAATTTTGTTCATCTTGATGCACTGAAAAATTTCACCTTGAAACCTTAGGCATATAGTTTATACATGATATATGAATGATTCTACGTGGAAAAATTTAATCCTAACGTGAGAAATTAAGAGATAAAGCAAAATAAGCTTGAGTTCATCCACTAGATCAATGTGAGAGTTTCAACCATGGAAATCTGAAAATAAAGCATGGATAGGGAGAGAAACATAACGGTCTATTGATTCCCCCACTAAACGAATGAAATCCACGAAGAATCAAGAGTTCTAGGTGGGTTTTGAGAGGTTTGGAGAGAGAATATGAGATAAAAAGTGAAGAGGGAGAAGAAACCTAGCCGCCCCAGTGCGATTATGAGGTCACACCGAACAATACGACCGTAACTATACATGCGGGATATATTATTCCTGTCGTATAGTTGCGGCGGCGCCACCAATTAGGGTTTCTTTATGCAGAACACATCTATGTGGACGCAACTATACAGCTGGATCATAATGATCCCTCCGTATAGTTGGTCGTCAAACCGTCTGTACCCTCGAGATAAATTTTCTAATACAGGCATCGATATCTATACGACCGGAACTATACGGTCGGAATTTTTATTCCCGCCGTATAGTTGGTCGTTAAACCATCAACACTTTTGAGAAGAAATTGTACGACAGCATCGATATATATACGACCGGAGCTATACGGCCGGAATTTCTATTACCACCGTATAGTTGGTCGTTAAATCCTCTGTGCCTACGCAAGAAAATTTGTTGATGGCAAAGATATCTATACGGTCGAAATTTTTACTCCTGTCGTATAGTTGGTTGTTAAACCTTCAGTACTCATCAAAAAATTCTATTTCTTCAAGAATACCTTCTTATCCTGAAACTTAGTGAAACACCCTATTTTTGATAGTTAAAATTATCGACCAAAAACAACATGTATAGAGCAGGATTTCTAGCTCTACCTATCTTCTTCTCCTCAATTGGAGGTTCACTTTTTGATCTCGACAAAAATGATTAAGCTAGTTTTTGTAGATATAACTCAAAATTTTATTTTTATACTTATTCTACACTTGTTCAATCAATATTTCTACTACTTTTTGACAGCTGCATCTTCACGAGCATCCTTCCACAAGAATGTCTGTGAAAAAGTTGTAGGAATGCGATGAACATTTTATTTTTAGCTTATTTTATTAATATGATGGGTGGACTCCCATTAAGCATTTTATTTAAGAATGCATGAATAACTCAACCCCTTCTCTGTTCTCGAATTCTTACCTTGGGTTGCTGATTACCCACAAGTATAGGGGGTGTATTGCAGTATTTTTGAGGGAAGTGAAACCCAATTTATTGATTCGACACAAGGGGAGCCAAAGAATATTTATAAGACTTAACAACTGAGTTGTCAATTCAGCTGCACCTAGAAACAATCTTGCTCACAGCAGTTTATCAGTAGCAACAGTTCTATAGTAGGAATAGTAAAGTAACAACAGTAGTAAAGTAAAGACAATAGTAACAATAGCAGTAAATAGTAGGATTCGAGTGCGGTAGGCATAGGGATGGATGGACGGGTGTTGCATGGACAAGACAATTCACATAGCAATCAGAACATAGGGCAATTGCAGATAAATAAGATAAAGCATCCTAGTACTAGATAATCCTAGGCATGTGTCCCATATATAGTCATACGTGCTCGCAATGAGAACTTGCATAACATCTTTTGTCCTGCCAGCCCGTTTGCAGCGGGGCCTCAAGGGAACTACTGGCAATTAAGATGCTCCTTTTAATAGAGCACCGGAGCAAAGCATTAACACTCCATGAACACATGTGATCCTCACATCAAAGCCATTCCCTCCGGTTATCCCGATTTCTGTCACTTCGGGGCCATTGGTTCTGGACAACAACGTGTGTATACGACTTGCAGATAAGACCATAAACAATACTATCATAATGAATCAATAACATGTTCAGATCTGAAATCATGGCAGTCAGGCCCTAGTGACAAACATTAAGCATAACAAGTCGCAACAAATTCATAAAGCACTAATAGAAGATACTAGGCACCATGCCCTAACAATCTGATGCCATTACATGAACGATCTCATCCAATCCCTTCCATCCCCTTAGCCTACAGCGGGGGATTACTCACTCATAGATGGGGGAAACATGGATGGTCAATGGAGAAGCGATGGTGATGATGATGGCGATGATCTCCTCCAATTCCCCGTCCCGGCAGGGTGCCCGAACGGAGTTTCTGGTGTTGTTTCATGGAATCTAGTGGTGGCGGCGGAGCGGAACTCCTTCTCGAAAAACGTCGAACCCCCCTGAGTTTTTAGGTCAGAAGGCAACTTATAGGCGAAGAGGGAGACCGAGGGGGTGTCTGGGGCGGCCAGACCACCCCCTGGCGCGGCCAGGCCTAGCCCGCGCGGCCAGGTGGTGTGGCTGGGCCCCAGCCCCACTCCGTCTCATATTCTGGCTCTAGGAGTCTTCTGGTGATATAAGATTTTTGGCTTTTGTCCCGTCCAATTCCGACAATATTCATTTTCTGACTTTCCTGGAACCAAAAACAGCAGAAAACAGGCAGCTGGCACTGTGGCTCTTGTTAATAGGTTAGTCCAAGAAATCATATGAAAATTACTCCAAAGTATGGACAAAACATAAGAAAGTAGATAATCCAAGCATGGACCACCAAAAATTATAGATACATTTGCAATGTATCAATATTCCCAAGCTTAACTCCTGCTTATCCTCGAGTAGGCAAGTGATAAAAAGAAAGAATAATTTTTGAGGTGACATGCACCATCATAAACTTGATCAAAGTATATGTAAAACATTCAAAGCTGGGATCATAGTACTTCAATCATAACATGAAAGACAAAGTTTAGCAATAAGACAAAGAAACTATGATGCAACATGAAAAGGCACAAACAAAAGAGTCATGAATAACAATTCTTTGCAAGACCTTTGTTTGTTTCACATAAAGAAAACATAGCATAGTAGTATTCAGCTTGTCCCTCATAGAGTAGAAAATATAAATGCATAGGACACCTTCAAAGTTCATAAGAGTGACTAGATACAAATAGTTTAAAACAAGCAATATCAAGGTATGCATCAATCAACAAGTCTTGGGACAATGCACATAGAACTAAGAATGGCCACTATGCTCTCAAAGTAGGTGCATAAAGATAGAAGGTGGAGACTCAATATATAAGTGGAAGAAAGGCCTTCATAGAAGGAAATAGGGATTCAAGTCTCATAAAGAGCTTCCAAAAATTATGGTACTTATAGCTTTCATATCTCATTGCCCCTATCATAAGCATCTTGAAGTGGTTAAGGTTAAAGTGAACAAACTATGAAGTATATGCTTAACAAAGTATAAGTTGGAAATCTCATGTCCCTTGAATATGAGGGCCGCTCCTCATCCTACTCAAGTTTAGTTACCGGTAAGTTCCTGTCATTGTAAGTACATGTGTATCATAGAGAACCGCCAACGGGGTACCCCTTGCCCGATGATACGGAAGAATCCCCATATCAAAATGACAAGGCAAGCAGACAACGAGCATCTCAGCAATCTTCTTATTTACCATGGGAATATGGTGCTTTTTTCTCTCTTTCCTCTTTTCATAATATCTTTTTTTTCTTTTTCTATTTTTTCTCAATATAGGACTCTTTATTTTATAAGAAGAATGCTTCATAGACAACTCATTATGGTTATGCTGCAGGTTTCCACCATGTCAGCATGTATTAGACCAGCGGCCCAGGCGTTTCTCTAACACATATACATAACTCCATGGACTTACAAGCTCCCCTTTCATTTCACACGGACGACATCCATAGACAAAAGAGCATGATATCAACTAGGTACAAAGTACCAGTGCAATGTTGAAAGCGTTCCCCATGAAAACATGGTTCTGCTAATCCCCAACAAATAAGTGCAAGCATATACAACATAGACGACACAATGGTTCAAGTTTATTAAGGGCAAGAAAAGTAAAGTGTGCCATCAAGTTCGTGAGAGCTTTAATCACTAGTTTTCTCATAACAAATTTAATTCAGAAGGTAGATAAAACATGAATATACTTGGAATAGCATATGCTAGTAGGTAGGTATGGTGGACTCTTTGGAATAACTTGGTTTAAGGAGTTGGATGCATGAGTGGAACTCATACTTGGTTGCGGAGGCTAGCAAAAGACTGGGAGCGACAAACTAAGAGAGCAATAATGGCCATAATCATGCAGACCGACAAAACATCATTGATCAAAGCATAAAATGATACTACAAGTTGAAAACTAAAGGATCATAAAGGCTATGGTGACTTGGGATAGTCATAACATGGTGTGAGCATGCGCCAAGTCAACCCAAATAAAGCATCAAAGGAGAATACCACAATACTATGCTTTAATATGCTAAAACAACACATGATTCATCCAAGGCTCATTAAGCAATCTCAATTTTTTATAACAAGTCATGCTACAGCAAAGAATACTAAGCATAAAGCCAAAACAATATCAAGCATGGCATGACAAAGCATAGGCCACAGTCAAAAACAAGCTCTTTTTACCACTTAAGCATGAACTTTCCTACTCTTTTCCAATCCAAACCAAACTATTTGAAAACCAATGTATGAAAGAGGGGGTCCAAACAATTTATTCAGCAAACTAAGAAAACCAAGCAAACGAAAAACCAAAACAAAAAAGAAAAAGAAGACGCTCCAAGAACAACACAACTATGCATGAAACAATAAAAATGAAGCGTTTGGAAAAAACCTGGGATTTTTATTGATGAAGAAGGGGATGCCTTGGGCATCCCCAAGCTTTGAAGCTTGTACTTCTTGGATATTTCTTGGGGTGACATGCGTGGCATACCCAATCTTGAGCTTTAGTCCATCCTTCCTCTTATTACTCATTCCTTCCATACACCTGAAATTTTTTCCTTCATACAAAACTTCACACAATCTTTATTAGCAACATTTGTGCAATCAAGATAATAAGTCTTTGGGTTCAGTTACAACACCAATAAAACTTCCATTAAAACACAAGCTACTGTAGCACTTCCTTTAAAAAGTTCAGATGATCAAAAATAACTCAAAGAGAAAGAGATTAAGAGGCAAATGCAAATAATGGCGGAAATCTGTCAAAACAGACCAGCAGGTAAAGATGAATTTTTTTGAAGACCTTCTGTTGCTCAAATAGAAAATTGTTGAACTAACGAAACTTATATAACAACATGGGGTAGAAGCACAAAAATTCGCACCTTAAAAGGACGTACAGAGATTTTACACGAATTTTAACGGTGAAGCACAGAAATCTGTTTCGGGACAGCAACTTTCCCAACCATTACTTCTCTCTCATTAGAGGTTACTCTTGACACAAAAAGCAAATAAAAAGGATAAGGAGCAGTTATTACTGAAGTAATAACTTCCAAGACTCATCTAAAACTTTTGGGTTATCTCCCAATAAGTACTTTTCTCTAACGCCTTTAAGTTAGGCATGATAGTTTGAGAAGATCCTCACATAAGAAATATGAATTGAAGTAAAAGAGAGCATCAAGAAGCAAATTCAAAACACATTTAATTCTAACCCACTTCCTATGCATAGGAATCTTGTATGCAAATAAATTCACAAAGAACAAAGTGACAGGCATAGGAAGATAAAGCAAGAGTAATTTCAAAACTTTCAGCACATAGAGAAGTGTTTCAATACCATGAAAACTTCTACAACCATATTTTACTCTCTCATAATAACTTTCAGTAGCCTCATGAATAAACTCAACAATATAACTATCACATAAGGCATGCTTTTCATGTTCTACAGAAACATAATTTTTATCAAGCTCAAAAATAGTGGGATTAAAACCTTCAAACCCACTTTTAACAATTCTATAACACGATGACTGATATTTCAATATAGGACCATCATCTAGAGCTTTATCATAAACAATTTCTAAGCAAAACTCTTTAGTACCATGCATCTCGAAGTTAGGCACAAATAAAGGATTATCACAGATAACATGAGCATAACATTAATCCTCCTTTGGTAAGCATGGGGGACAATCAAATAATGTAAGGGATAAAGAGTTACTCTCATTAGAAGGTAGGCACGGGTAGCTAATCCATTCTTCCTCTTTTTGTTCATCACTCTCCTCCTCTTTTTCATCTAATGAGCTTTTAGGTTCATCAATTTCTTCTTCCATAGGATCCTGCAAGGCATTAGTCTCATCCATTTGTGGAAAGCATATATTAATATATTCAAGAATATAGCCATTTTCTTACTTGTAATTATCAAAGCAAAATCTAAGCATATCATAAACCACATATTTATAAGGTGAATCATCAATATTTTCAAGCAAACTAGCAAGTTCAAATGCACCCTTCCAAGCAATAAATTCTTCAATTTGTTCCACATCATAAAAGTCATAATTTCCCTTAACATAAGAAGATATGGTAACGTTATCATTATACTCACATTGAAAAGGGAGGTGATTATACCTCTTATAGCAACAAGATTTATCAAAGCAATAAGTAACATCATAAGTAGAGCACACGTCTCTAGCAATGGTATACAATTTATCAATTTGTTCCCATAAGTGTTTCCCTTTTTGTGACAAGCGGTGTTCCTTATAATAATATTTTTGATCTTCCGTGAACCCACCTTGCCAATAAGATTCTGTTTCAAAGAAAACAAGCATTGATAGAAAGCATGATAAAGCAAGACAATAACAGACCAACGAAAATAACAACTAGAGTAGGAACTAATTTTTTTGTATTTTTGATAAAGAAACAAGCAAACAAGGCGGAAATAAACTAATCTTGAACAATAGAGATTCCAAGTGGACTTGATAAACAAAGCTATGCTCCTCGGCAACGGCGCTAGAAAATACTCTTGATGACCCACAAGTATAGGGGGGTGTATCGCAGTATTTTCGAGGGAAGTGAAACCCAATTTATTGATTCGACACAAGGGGAGCCAAAGAATATTTATAAGCCTTAACAACTGAGTTGTCAATTCAGCTGCACCTGGAAACAATCTTGCTCACAGCAGTTTATCAGTAGCAACAGTTTTGTAGTAGGAATAGTAAAGTAACAGCAGTAGTAAAGTAAAGACAGTAGTAACAATAGCAGTAAACAGTAGGATTCGAGTGCGGTAGGCATAGGGATGGATGGACGGGCGTTGCATGGACAAGACAATTCACATAGAAATCAGAACATAGGGCAATTGTAGATAAATAGCATAAAGCATCCTAGTACTAGATAATCCTAGGCATGTGTTCCATATATAGTCATACGTGCTCGCAATGAGAACTTGCACAACATCTTTTGTCCTGCCAGCCCGTTTGCAGTGGGGCCTCAAGGGAACTACTGGCAATTAAGGTGCTCCTTTTAATAGAGCACCGGAGCAAAGCATTAACACTCCGTGAACACATGTGATCCTCACATCAAAGCCATTCCCTCCGGTTATCCCGATTTCTGTCACTTCGGGGCCATTGGTTCCGGACAACAACGTGTGTATACAACTTGTAGATAAGACCATAAACAATACTATCATAATGAATCAATAACATGTTCAGATCTCAAATCATGGCACTCGGGCTCTAGTGACAAGCATTAACCATAACAAGTCGCAACAAAGTCATAAAGCACTAATAGAAGATACTAGGCACCATGCCCTAACAATCTGATGCCATTACATGAACGATATCATCCAATCCCTACCATCCCCATAGCCTACAGCGGGGGATTACTCACTCATAGATGGGGGAAACATGGATGGTCGATGGAGAAGCGACGATGATGATGATGGCGATGATCTCCTCCAATTCCCCGTCCCGGCAGGGTGCCAGAACGCAGTTTCTGGTGCTGTTTCGTGGAATTTTGTGGTGGCGGCGGAGCGGAACTCCTTCTGGAAAAACGTCGAACCCCCCTGAGGTTTTAGGTTAGAAGGCATCTTATAGGCGAAGAGGGAGACCGAGGGGGTGTCTGGGGCGGCCAGACCACCCCCTGGCGCGGCCAGGCCCAGCCTGCGCGGCCAGGTGGTGTGGCTGGGCCCCAGCCCCACTCCGTCTCATATTCTGGCTCCGGGAGTCTTCTGGTGAAATAAGATTTTTGGCTTTTGTCCTGTCCAATTCCGAGAATATTCATTTTCTGACTTTCGTGGAATAAAAAACAGCAGAAAACAGGCAGCTGACACTGTGGCTCTTGTTAATAGGCTAGTCCAAGAAATCATATGAAAAGTACTCCAAAGTTTGGACAAAACATAAGAAAGTAGATAAAACCAAGCATGGAACACCAAAAATTATAGATACATTTGCAATGTATCAGTTGCCCCTTATCAAAGACACTTACCACATGAACTCGTTTTGCGGGTGGAATATACCTTCCTCCTGCTTCTAGCTTCTTTGGAAAATACCGGATGATTTCAGCATCATAAACATTGAAGATTATTTTTCCTTTAGCACAATCAATTGAGGCTCCTCCAGTACTAAGGAAAAGTCTTCCAAGTATTATAGATAATTTTTCATTCTCTGGCATTTCAAGAATAATAAAATCAGTGGGAATAACAAGCTCATCTATTCTAAGTAAAACATCCTCAATCATACCAATGGGTTATTTAGTGGACTTGTCAGCCATCTGTAAAGTGATCGTAGTAGGGGAATACTCCCCTAATGCTAACCTTTTATAGAGGGAATATGGCATTACACTAACTCCTGCACCTAAATCAGACAAGGCATTATGAATGTCAGTTTTGCCAATTGAGCATGAAATAGTTGGTATTCTAGGTTCTCCCAATTTAGACAATAGCTTCCCATTAGCAGAATAATTAGTTACCATGGAAACGGTTTCATTTATTTATTTCTTTCTACTAAGAATATCACGGAGGAATCTAGAATAGGTGGGAACTTTTATTGCATCCGCAAATGGAATTTCTAGACGAAGATCACCAAGTGATTTTTTGAAAGAATCATCGATTACCTGGTCCGGTGCTTTCTTTTTTCAATCTGGATAAGGAAGCTTTTGCTCACCTTTCTTATTTTTGTCTTTTACCTTTTGTGGGGGATCAGGCTCTTTTGTTGTTTTCTTTTCTTGTTGCTTGTCGCTTTTCTTCTTCTCTACTACAATAACTTCATCTTTATTGCTTGCCTCTTTTTCTTCTCTTGGATCAACCGTCTCTGCATCAGAGTCATAATGGTCATCCTGTGCATCATTTTGTCCTCCTTTGTTTGATCTTATGTTTCTTGAGCAGTTTCATCTTGAGGATCCACCAGTGTATCATCTTCTTGGCTTGCTTTGAGCAAGGATTTTTCTTTTCACTCTTTCTCGGCTTCATATTCTGGTGGTCCTAATAGTCCTGTAACAACTGCACCTCTTCTTGTAACAACATTAGTAGAAACAAGAATATTTATATCATCTTGAAGGAAAATTTGATAACCAGATGCTATTTGTTCGCATTGGGTTTCAATCATACTAAGATACTTGTGAAATAATTTTATTTCTTGGCCAATCTCATCATAATTTTCCGTGAGTTCTGCCAAAAACTCTTTATGTTTTTGAAAATTCTGATGTAGGTTATTATGAGATTTTGCTTGACGATGTTTTAATTCTTGAAAAACTTTTCTAGTTTCATCTTCTTCAGTAAAAACGTGTAACAAGTCTACTTTGTTTTCCTTAACAAGTTTAGAAGGTATATCTTTTTATTTCAATGTTTTGCATACTTCAGGCATAAGATCAGGATTTATACAAAGCATCCCTTTTTCTAACTTAGTGTCGAAATTAGGATTGTATAAAGAATCATTCTTAGCCCTAGTAGACATCAATTCCAAACATGCTTTAACAGTTAAAGTATTTATAGATCCTCCTACTGATAAGTCAAGCAACTCTCTGCTTGGAGTATTAAGACCGTGGTAAAATAAATAGCAAATAGTTGATTCAGAATAGCCATGATTAGGAATTCAATTGATCATTCTAAAGAATCTATCCCTGGCTTGTGGGTAGTTTTCTCCCACGTTCTGACTAAAGTTGCCTATGCTCTTTCTAGTTTCAGTTACCTTTTTAAAAGTATTAAACCTGTTTATGAATTTGACAATATAGTTTTCCCAACATTTAATGTAATGGCGAGGGAGAGAATGTAACCAGTCTAGAGCTTTACCTTTAAGAGAGCAACGAAAAAAATTAAACGAGAGAAATCTCTTGGTAAACCTTTTGGTCCAAGTGTTGTCATCAAATCATCAAACTCTCTAATATGACTTCCTGGGTCTTCATCTTCCCTTCCACTGAAAGCTTCTTCCTGCAAAATTTTAATAATTCCACCATCGAATCGATATTCTCTAACTCTAGGGTTAGGAAATTCTATTGGTTGTTTAAGGAAAGCAGAGTTTAGAGCACTATATTCTCTGAGAGTTTTCTCAGTTTTCTTGGGAGTTGTCCTATAAATAGACATGATTTCCATAATATCACTCAGGTTTTCAACTTCAACCTTGTCTGATCTTAAAAGTTTTTCAATAATTTCTTCGCACCTCTAAATAGGCACGCGCTCAAAATAATCTGGTAAATAGGTCCTACCAGATCGGGTAGACCCTTTGTCTCCTAGGGAGACCATTTTGTAGTAGTAACACCTAAAATGTTAAGAGACAAACACTTAGCACTTAGCTCCTCGGCAACGGCGCCAGAAAATAGCTTGATGTCTGCAAGTGCACAGATCATTTTGAGCTAGTTTCGAAGTATAGATATCGATCCCACAGGGAGCCCAAAGATAAGTGTTTATGAGTGAAGTCTCTGTCACACTCAAAGTTGTCACAGGTCTTCGAGTGAATTGACTACAAATATGGAAATAAGAATGAAATTTGGATTAAACTGGATGTATTTAAATAAAACTAAAATTTAAACTTCAGTAATAAAAAGCATAAAAGTAAAGAATGATTTGATTGTTTGTTGTTTTCTGTAGATGACAAAAAAGGCGCGGGGAGATTCAGTTCAAGGTGATAGTGATTGTGCTGGGTGGGCGAATGATAAGTGTGACAACTATAATCTTATAACTGTATGTGTAGGCGAGCAACCCATAATTAGCCGGAACTCCTCTTGATAGATTTCATCCCAACTTCAATAATCTTACTAGCCTGTTACCAAAACCATGGTCGGACACTAGATGATTAAGATCCTTGGATCGGACTAATGCAATAAGCATAGTGGTTCCTCGTTACCCTCGACTCGACTAGTTTTCCATTGATACCCCCATGTCACTCGGGGGTCAACGGTCTGCTAGGGAACAAGATCCTATCTATGTAGAACAAAGCATCATATTTTCTAGGCTCTTAATTGGACAACAAGCATTAGGCATCCCACAAATAGTCAAACACACATAATATAGTAATTAAAATCAATTACAAACTAATGGAAAATATATGAAGGCACATCACATCTCACCAATCCCTTACATCTTCCACGCCCAAGGAACTTACTCACACATGAGGAAGAAAAGCATTATCGATATAATTAAATAAAGGGAGTTCTTCTTGATATTACCATGGAGATCCACAATAAGAATGGAAAAGTAATCCAACATGATTCAAGATAGGAAGAAACAATATCAAACCCTAATCTTGCAAGGCGATGGATGCAGTGGTCGAGCGAGATGGTCCATAGTCCCCTGATCTGACCTCGACGAGCTAAGGAATAGCACTCCAGCAAAACTATAACCGGCAAGTCCAAACCATCTCCAAATTAGAGGATTAAGGGTTGTAATAGAAGGGGAAATTAGAAGAATAGGCTCAGGATAGAGGAGGGATTCAGAATCATGCAGGCAAGACAAATCCGTTGTTGTTGGCGGCGTCTTGGATGAAGGCGACATGGGCAAGAAGCTTGTGTGTGTGTGCCTTGCAGATCTCGAGGCTTGTTTCCTAGCAGGTGTTGCTCGGTGCGTAGTGTACAGATAAAGATGTGTGTGTGAGAGAGAGAGAGAGGCTTTAGGCCAACAGTAACCCAGTTTGTTTTTCTGGATTCCACGATGTTTTAGCACCAGTACACACACGTAAGCTCCGTCAAAGAAAAGGAGACATCATACCAGGACACACTTTATTCCTAGGACTTGATAAAATGTCTATATTTTATACATGCTGAAGCGGTCCTTGTCCTTGTAGTACTAAATCGAGCTAGAATTTTATTTTTATTTCCTTGTATGTGATGCGGACAAAAGTAACATAAGAATCTTGTGATGTTTGTAATTGAGAAAGCATGTGGAGTCAAATTTTGTTTCCACGGCTCAGTATTCAAGCGTTTCAGTGTTGATAATTCATCTTCTTAGTTTCAAATCGATGGTATACATGGGAGAAACCTCACACTTTGTATTGTTTCTATTGTTCTCTTTTCTTCATGTCACGTGTATTTGGAAGAATTATCTGAATTTTACATGGTACACCTATATATTTATCCAAATGTGACATTTTACATTTAAGAAAAAGTTACATGGTACATATAATCTGAATTTGATGATGTTTTCAGTGGATTTAGTAGGACAACACCTTACCACGTAGCAATGCATAGGTATTTAGCTACTCCCTCCGTTAAAAAATGTAAGGCGTCTAAGGATTAGTCAAAAGTCAAATCTTACAAACTTTGACCAAATATTTAGGAAAAAATACCTACATCTAGAATATTAAATGGACACATTAGTAAAATATAATTTACGGTGAATCTACTGTTATTGATTCTGTATTGTAAATGTTGATATTTTTTGTGTATAAACTAAGTCAAACTTAGAAAACTTTGACTTTTAACTATCCTTAGGCACCTTATATTTTGGGATGGAGGGAGTAGTATATATATATACTAGCACTATTGTGTAACCGGTTGTAGAATAATATTATGAGCACCGACTTAAACTTTTCCAGACAAAGGTTAAACTTTCCGAAAAAAGGATTGAACTTACCATTTCAATTATTTGAACTACCCATTTTGTTATAATGTATGAATTATAGATTGAGTTTCTTAATAGTTTGGCAGAATTAACCAAATAATATACCGTTAGAAAGATAATGAAAGACCACAACTTTTTCATGTTCACACTTTTCGCATATTTTACATGGTCTAAATTTAATTTCTAAAATATATTTTTTCCTAAATAGGTATAGAATGAACTTTCAATCCAGTTTTTGAATTGCTTATTCAAATAATGAAAATGATATACCATTAGATAGATAATGAAATTTCACATATTTTTAAGTATTAAAGTTTTTTCAAATTTTGCACCGATTTTGAAATTTCTTGAAAATACAGAAATTCGATCGTATTCAAACACGAGCGGACGATATTTGCACTACATTTGTCAACCGTTTGTCCAAATGAGGCAAACGATATACCCTTGGATAGATAATCAAATTTCACATATTTTTCATGTTTAAAGTTTTTTCAAATTCAGCACTGCTTTTGAACAATTTTTAATATACCGAAATTCAGACGTATACATAAAAGTTGGACGGTATTTGCACGATATTATTTCAACCTATCGAAATTAGACAAATGATACGGCGTTGAAAATATAATGAAATTTTCGAAATTTTTCATGTTTTAAGTTTTTTAAATTATGCGCAAATTTAACTACAAAAAACAAAGTATTAAACTAACCGGGACATAAGACTGCACTACCTACCTGTAAAGTTGAACTGTCTGTCCTGTTAAGGTTGAACTGCATGCCGTGTGAAAGTTGAATTGCCTGCCATGTGAAGGTTGAACTGCTTGTGCTATTATGGTTAAACTGACTGACTTGCAAGGTTTGACCTGCGTGTTTGTCAAGGTTAAACTAAGGGTTGAACTTACCGTCTCAACTACATGAACTGTCCGTTTGTTCTAATATATGGATTATACATCGGGATACAAATAATATGGCGATGAAAATATAATTAAATTTTGGAACTTTTTAATTTTTGATGTTTTTTACATTCTGCGTGGATTTATCTTCAAAAAATGAGCCTACACTGCCTACCTAAAAGGTTGAACTGTCTATCATATGAAGGTTGAACTGCCTGCTCTATGAAGGTTGAACTATCGTGCTCGGAGGTTGAACTGCATACACTGTTATGATTGAAATGCATGAACTATAAGGTTTGACTTGCGTGTTTGTCAAAATAGAACCGAGAGTTGAACTTACTGTCTGAAGTAATTGAACTGCCTGTTTGTTCTAATATATGCATTATACATCGAGCTTCTCAATCATTTATCCTAATTAATAAAATAATAAACCATTCAAAAGATAATAGAAATCACAAGTTTTCATTTTCACACTTTTCGCAAATTTTAAACGGTCTAAATTTAACTTTTAAAATACAAAATTTTCCTACATAGGTATATAACGAATTTTCACTCCAGTTTTCTAACCTCTTATTCAAATAATGCAAATGATATACCGTTGGATAGATAATGAAATTTCACATATTTCATGTTTTAAAGGTTTTTCAAAATGCACACCGATTTTGAATAATTTTGAAAATACCGAAATTCGGACGTATTCAAAAACGGGCGGATGGTATTTGCGCGATATTTTTTCAACCGTTTCTCCAAATGAGGCAACACTACAAGAAAAGTTTCCTTTCGCAATGACTTGGCCAACGGTCGTCATGGAAAGCGCGTCTTCCGCGACGAAATTCTTGGCTCGACTATGGCCGATGGAATTTTTTTTTCCGATTTCGCGGCCCTCTACTACGATGGAACTGCTAAAAACATGGAGGAAGCTTGGTCGACGCATGGCAGAAGCAAGATTTTTGGTTCCTCGCTCGATGTTGACTCACCGAAGTGTTTTGAGGAGTGTGGGTCCTAGACGTTAGTGTCTCTAGCGGACCATACTTTTTGCTCGTGCCTCCCTGATTTGAACTCGATAACATTGCTCGATGCGTCTACCATTTTGTCAGGATGTTGGGTCCCACATGTCAGCCTCTCTTTAGCAGAATCGTGTGTATGATGGAATTTTTTTTCTTCACTCGCTACCCTTGTCCAAACTTGATAGTGTTACTCGATGCATCTATCGGTTAATCAGGCTGATGGGACCCACATGTCATCCTCTTATTAAAAGAAACGTGTGTATGATGGAATTTTTCCTCTCGGTCACGCCTCCGTGTTCCGAACTTGATAGCGTTGCTCGTTGCATCAGCCATGCTGGTGGGTTCCTTATGTTAGTCTCATATTAGAAGAATCGTGGGTATGACGGACTTTTTTTCTACTCTAGCACTACCCTGTTCCTAACTAGATAGTGTTGCTTGACGAATCTGTCGTTTGGTAACGCAGCTAGGTCCCACATGACAGCCTCTCATTAGAAGGATTGGTTGTATGATTGACTTTTTTCTCTGCTCGCGCCTCCGTGTTTCGAACTTGATAACGTTGCTCGCTGCATCAGCCATTTTTTTAGGCTGCTGGGTCCCCCATGTCAGCCTCTCATTAGAACAAACGTGTGCATGATAGACTTTTTTCTCGCTCGCGCCTCCATATTTCGAACTTGGCAACATTGCTCGATACAACACCTGTATAAGGCTGTGCTAGTGGGACCCACATGTCGGTCTATCTTTAAATGAAATGTGTGTATGATAGACCTTTTTTGGCTGCGTCCGCTGTTTTGAGGTTTGCAACGTTACTCCATGTGGCAGTCGTGTATGTTCTTGCTGCTGGAGCTCCCATGTCAGCTTTATGGTAAGTTTTGGATTGTGGGTCCCTGATGCAGCCTTGTATGTTCTGGCACGTAGGTTCCCGATGCCAGCCTCTCTGTACATGTATTTAACTTTTTTTCAAACCCGACCAATAAACTCGAGGGATGTTGTGGGCTGGTGGGTCTGCAATGTCAGCCTCTCCGTAATGCAATATTACTGTAGTAGAAGAAAAAACTCAAGACTTCCAATAGATTTAAACTGTGTGTGTCGCTGATACGTCATAAACGTATCTATAATTTTTGATGCTCCATTCTTGTTTTGTATCAACTATCTTATGTTTTGTTTACACTTTGAGGTATTTTTATACATTTTCTAGAACTAACCTATTGACAAGATGCTGCAGTACCAGTTGCCTATTTTCTGCTGTTTTTGGTTTCAAAAAATCTAGAAAAGAAATATTCTTAGAATTGGACGATAAAAGCTGAAATTCCTATTTTTCTAGAAGACGAAGGAGGCCAAAAGGAGGAGTGGAGATGGGCCATAGGGGTCCCACACCACCCCCCGGCGCGGGTCCCCTAGCCGCGCCACCAGGTGGTGTGGCCACCCTGGCCCACTGATACGTCGTAAACGTATCTATAATTTTTGATGTTCCATGCTTGTTTAGTATCTACTTTCTTATGTTTTGTTCATACTTTGAGGTATTTTTATACATTTTCTGGAACTAACCTATTAATAAGATGCCACAGTGCCAGTTGCCTGTTTTCTGCTATTTTTGGTTTCAGAAAAGCTAGTAAGGAAATATTCTTAGAATTGGACCGGACAAAATCCAAAGTCAATATTTTACCCGAAGCAACACGGAGTCCAGAGGGCAGACGAAGGGAGGCCACGAGGAGGCCACACCCTAGGGTGGAGTGGCCAGCCCTAGGCGCGCCGCCACCTGGTGTGGGCCCCTCGAGCCTCCACCGACCTTGCCCTTCCGCCTATAAAAGCCTCCCGGGACGAAAACCCTAAGGACCCGATCAAAATTCCATGAAAGAGTCTGTATCCGCCGCCATCTCCATCCCTAGATCGGGAGGGATCTGAAGCTCTTCCCGGCACCCTGCAGGAGGGGAGAGATCACCCTGGAGGCCTTCTTCGTCACCATGCCTGCCTCCAGTGTGATGCGTGAGTAGTTCATCCCTGGACTATGGGTCCATGTAGTAGCTAGATGGTTGGTTCTCCTCCTTTGTGCTATCATGTTTAGATCTTGTTAGTTCCGTTCATGATCAACATCATCTATTTGTAATCTTACATGTTGTGTTTGCGGGGATCCGATGGATGTTGAGATGCTATTTTCAGATTGATTATTGATTCTATCATGTCTATGTTATTTGTGATCTTGCATGCTTTCCGTTGTTTGTAGCTATCTTGGCCAAGTATATTATAGCAACTCCAAGAGGGAGTTTTATGCTCGATAGTGGGTTCATGCCTCTAGTAATATGGGGAAGTGACAGGAATCTCTAAGGTACTAGATGTGATGTTGCTACTAGGGAGAAAGCAACAATCCTTTGTTCATATAACAATCGTATTGTTTACTTTACACGCAATGCGTAATGCAATTATCCGTTGCTTGCAACTTAATACTGGAGGGGGTTCGGATAATAACCTGAAGGTGGATTATTAGTCATAGATGCAGTTGGATTACGGTCTATGTATAATGTTGTAATGCCCAATCAAATCTCATAGGAGTCAAGATGATTAGTATTTGCATGTATGCTTTCTCGAGTCTGTCAATTGCCCAGCTATAATTTGTTCACCCAACATGTCATCTGTCTTAAGGAGAATTACCTCTAGTGAACTATGGACCCCAGTCCATGCTATTATCATTCATATACCATCTACTATTTACATTTACTATTACTTTCTGCAAGCAATTACTATCTTCCACACTATATGTATAATCCTTTGTGTTCAGCAAAATTGGTGAGATTGACAACCTCACTATAAGTTGGGGCAAAGTTATGTGGTTGTGTTGTGTAGGATTCCAAGTTGGAGACAACACCTTGGAGTTGTTTCCTTGCTCCTACTAGTTCGATAACCTTGGTTTCATAACTGAGGGAAAACTTGATGTTGTGCTCATCCTACCTTCCTCTTGGGGTTCCCAACGAGGTCGAATATATTTTGAGCCATCAAGCCTTTTTTCTAGCGCCATTACCGTGGAGTCAAGGACATCTTCACAAGGGGAGTCCCTCATAACCAATCTCTTTACTTTGTTTTTTTGTTTTGCTTAGTTTATTTCTGCTTTGTTTGCATGTTTCTTTTATCAAAAACACAAAAAAATTAGTTTTACTAGTTTGCTTCCTTGTATTAAAAACACAAAAACTGAATACTCTTGAAAACACTAAGTTGTGTGACTTCACTAGTGATACATTTCAAATGTATCTATAATTTTTGATGTTCCATGCTTGGTTTTATCGACTTTCTTGTGTTTTGTCCACACTTTGGAGTACTTTTCATATGATTTCTTGGACTAACCTATTAACAAGAGCCACAGTGCCAGCTGCCTGTTTTCTGCTGTTTTTGGTTCCAGGAAAGTCAGAAAATGAATATTCTCGGAATTGGACGGAACAAAAGCCAAGGTGCCTATTTTTCTGGAAGTCATCAGATGCCAGAGTACGAGACGGAGAGGGGCCAGGGGACCACCACACCACCTGGCCGCGCGACCCAGCCTGGCCCGCGCTAGGGGGTGGTGTGGCCGCTCCCGGCACCCCCTCGGCCTCCCCTTCCAACTATAAGATGCCCTCGGGACGTAAACCCTAAGGGCCCGATCAAAAATCCATGAAAGAGTCTGTAGCCACCGTCATCTCCATCCCTAGATCGGGAGGGATCTGAAGCTCTTCCCGGCACCCTGCCGGAGAGGGGAATTCACCCTGGAGGCCTTCTTCATCACCATGCAAGCCTCCGCTGTGATGCGTGAGTTGTTCATCCTTGGACTACGGATCCATGTAGTAGCTAGGTGGCTGGTTCTCCTCCTTTGTGCTTTCATGTCTAGATCTTATGAGCTCCGTTCATGATCAAGATCATCTATCTATAATTCTACATGCTGTGTTTGTGGGGATCCGATGGATATTGAGATGCTATTTCAGATTGATTATTGATTCTATCATGTCTTTGTTATTTGTGATCTTGCATGCTTTCCGTTGTTAGTAGCTATCTTGTCCAAGTAGATGCTAGCAACTCCAAGAGTTAGTATTTATGCTCGATAGTGGGTTCATGCCTCTGGTAATCTCGGGAAGTGACAGAAATCTCTAAGGTACTAGATGTGTTGTTGCTACTATGGAGAAAACAACAATCCTTTGTTCATAGAACAATCGTATTACACGATGTTCGTAAAGCAATAATCTGTTGCTTGCAACTTAATACTGGAGGGGGTTCAGATGATAACCTGAAGGTGGATTATTAGTCATAGATGCAGTTGGATGGCGGTCTATGTATAATGTTGTAATGCCCAATCAAGTTCCAAAGGAGTCAAGATGATTAGTATATGCATGTATTGCTTTCTCGATGTTTGTCGATTGCCCCGCTGTAATTTGTTCACCTAGCATGCTATCTATCTTAAGGAAAGCCACCTCTAGTGAACTATGGATCCCGGCCCTTGTCTTTTACATACAATCTATAAACTATTTACTGCTTTGTGTTTACTTTCTGCAAACTTTTACTTCCTTCCATTCGATACGTTTAATCCTTTGTTTTCCGCAAAACACGGTGAGATTGACAACCTCGTCGGAAGTTGGGGACAAAGTTCTGTGGTTGTGTTGTGCAGGTCTCCACGTTGCTACTAGCACCGGTAGTGCGCCCTGCCAAGGCTCAGCTAGCAACACCTTTGGGGTGTTTCCTTGCTCGTACTGGTTCGATTAAACCTTGGTTTCTTAACTGAGGGAAACTTGCTGCTGTGCTCATCATACCTTCCTCTTGGGGTTCCCAACGAGCTCTACATCAACCACGCACCAACACTTTTCTGGGCGACGTGCATTGAGCCATCAACTAGCACTAACAACAATGATTTCATGTGCACACCTATTGTTCCACCTGTTCCTGAAGCTACTTTCTTTGAAATTAAACCTGCTTTGCTCAATCTTGTTGTGAAAGAACAATTTTCTGGTGTTGGTACTGAAGATGTTGCTGCTCACCTTAATAACTTTGTTGAACTTTGTGAAATGCAAAAACATAGGGATATAGATGGAGATATTATTAAGCTTAAATTGTTTCCTTTCGATATTATTAAGCTTAAATTGTTTCCTTTCTCTTTGAGAGGAAAAGCTAAAGAATGGTTGCTATCCCTAACTAGAAATAGTATTGATTCTTGGACTAAATGCAAAGATGCTTTCATTGGAAAATACTATCCTCCTGCTAAGATTATATCTATGAGAAGTGAAATAATGAAATTTAAACACTCTGATAATGAACATGTTGCTCAAGCTTGGGAAAGAATGAAATCTTTGGTAAGGAATTGTCCCACTCATGGACTGACTGCTTGGATCATTATCCAAACCTTTTATGCAGGACTGAATTATTCTTCAAGAAATCTACTGGATTCTGCTGCTGGAGGTACCTTTATGACCATTACTTTGGGTGCTGCAACAAAGCTTCTTGATAATATGATGGTTAACTATTCTAAATGGCACACTGAGTGACATGGTTATACCCTATAGGTACTCGATCTTGGTATATACGGCCTAAATACAATGGAAGCCCACGGTGTCACCAAGGCCCAAATGAAGAACTCGAGTAACCTACGGACTCTCGATTGCTTGAAAAACAAGAAGAAGCTAAAGATAGAAAGTTCAAAGGGGGAAACCCTAACCTATAACCGACTCGACCTGCTACCCGAGACCTAGCCTATCTATATAAAGGCTAGGAGGAGGACTCACACAACCCTAGTTTCCACAACCCTCGCCAGATTGCATCTGCGCACCTTTGTAATCCTCGATTTCTTCAATAATTCCACGAGCATACAAGCAGGAGTAGGGACCTCTGCGAGGCCTGAACCTGGGTAAATCTTCGAGTCCCCTGTGTGCTTGTTTGCTAGCCGATAGATGTCCCCAGTGCTCCCTCCTTCTCCAAAACCCAAGTCCATAACAATGGGCATTGATGAGTTAAACCCTCGTCACTGAGAGAGCTCTACAAGGTAAGAAGGTAAATTCTGTTGAAGAAACCTCCTCCTTGAGTGTTAAAATTGATTTTATTATGTCTATGCTTGTTAATGGGAAAGCTCATATTGATCCAAATCATGTTCCCTTGGCTTGTTTGGTTGCTCAATAAGAGCAAGTTTATGTGAACTTTATTAGAAATAACAATTTTAGCAGCAATGCCTACAGGAATAATTTTGGTAATAATAATTATAGGCCATATCCTGCCAATAATGGTAATGCTTATGGAAATTCCTACAACAACAATAGGAGTGCACCCTCTGAACTTGAAGTCATGCTTAAAGATTTTATTAGTAAACAAACTGCTTTCAATAAAACTATTGAGGAAAACTTTCGAATGCTGAAAGAAATATATCACCTTTGTCTGAAGCACAATCCTCTTTGATTAATAAAATGGCTGCTAAACCTGAAACCATTGAAAATCCCTTTGCTGATACTAATGCCATACAAGTTAAAATTGATGAAAATGTTAGACTGTTAGTTGAATTGCATGCTAAGTGGGAAAGAGAAGATGAAATTGCTAGAAATAGTAGTATTTGTACTATCACCACCACTAATGTTGATGCTAGCAAACCACATGAAGTCCCCATTCCTTCTACAACAATGCCTAAAACCAATGGAACCTTTTCCAATAAAAATGTTGAAATTCTTCGAAATATGGGAAACAATAGCTCTACTATCTTGGATGGTAATTATGATTTTGATATTGATGGTTGCAATATCTCTGAAGTAATTATGTTCCTACAAAAGTTTGCTAAAAGTCCTAATGCTAGTGCTATGAATATGGCCTTTACAAAACACATTACTAATTCTCTCATAAAAATTAAAGAAGAAAAGATGAAACATAAAGCTTCTATCCCTATGAAATTAGAAGATGGTTGGGAACCCATCATTAATATGAAAGTGAATGATTTTGATCTCAAAGCTTTATGTGATCTTGATAGTAGTGTTTCTATTATGCCTAGAAAGATTTATGAAATGCTTGATTTACCACCATTAGAAGATTGTTATTTAAATGTCCAACTTGATGATAATGCTAAAAAGAAACTCATGGGAGTATTAATGATGTTCTTATTATGGTTAACAATGCATATGTCCCCATTGATTTCTATGTTTTGGATGTTGAATGCAATGCTTCTTGTCCTATTATTTTGGGAAGACCTTTTCTTAGAACTGTTGGTGCCATTATTGATATGAAAGAAGGCACCATTAAATATAAATTCCCACTCAAGAAAGGTATAGAACACTTCCCTAAGAGGAGAGAGAAGATTCCTTTTGCCTCTCCTATTAAAACAAAATTTACTCTTAATGCTTCTTCATTTGAGAATACTTGATTCTTGCTTCTTATGCCTAGCTCAAAGGCGTTAAAGAAAAACACTTATTGGGAGATAAACCAAATTTTAGTCAATAAATTTTTGTTTTGTTGAGTATTGGAAGTTATTGCCTCTGTAATAACCTCTCATTATCCTTTTTGTGTGGTTTTTGTGCCAAGAATAACCTCTAATAAGAGAGAAATAATGCTTGGGAAAGTTTTTGCCCCGAAACAGATTTTTGTGCTTCGCTGTAAAAATTCATGAAAAATCTCTGTATGTCGGATTGAGCTGTAATTGTTTGTGCTTCTGCTCCAGGTTGTAATCTAACTTTCGTTAGATTAACACTTTTCGATTTGAGCAACAGAGTGTCTTCAAAAAAATCGGTTTTTACCTACTGGTCTGTTTTGACAGATTTTACCATTATTTGCATTTGCCTCTTAATCTCCTTCTATTTGAGTTCTCTTTGATCACTTGAACTTTTAAAAGGAAGTGCTTCAGTAGCTTGTATTTTAATGGAAGTTTTACTTGTGTTGAAACTGAACCTAAAGACTTTTTATCTTGAGTACACTAATGTTGCTAATCAAGATTGTGTGAAGTTTTGTATGAAGGAAATTTTAAAGTGTAGGGAAGAACAATGTGATAAGATGAAGTATGGACAAAAGCTCAAGCTTGGGGATGCCACCCGTGTCTCCCCAAGAAATATTCAAGAAGTACAAGCGTCAAAACTTGGGGATGCCCAAGGCATCCCCTTCGTCATCAATAAAAATCTCAGGTTTCTTCCAAACACTTCATTTTTATTGTTTCACGCACAATTGTGTTGTTCTTGGAGCGTCTTCGTTTTGTCTTTAGTTTTCTTTTGCTTAGTTTTCTTAAATAAATTGGTTAGACCCCCGCATTCATACATAGTTTCAAATAAGTTGATTTGGATTGGAAAAGAGTAGGAAACTTCATGCTTATAAGTGGTACAAAAAGGAGCTTATTTTAACTTTGGCCTAGACATTATCATGTCATGTTTGATATTGCTTTGACTCTATGCTTAGTGATTATTGATGTAGCATGACTTGTTACAAACAATTGAGATTTCTTAATGTGCCTTGAAAGAATCATGCGTTGTTTTAGCATATAAAAGCATAATATTGTGGAATTCTCCTTTGATGCTTTATTTGGGTTGACTTGGCGCATGCTCACACCATGTTAAGACTATACCAAGTCACCATAGCCTCTATGATCATTTACTTTTCGACTTGTAATATCACTTTATTGTTTAATTAATAATGTTTTGTCGCTTTTCATGATTATGGCCATTATTGCTCTCTTAGTTGGTCGCTCCCATTATTTTGCTAGCCTCCACATGTACCAAGTATGAGTTCCACTCATGCATCCAACTCCAAATAGAACCAAGTTATTCCAAAGAGTCCACCATACCTACCTATTAGCATTATTCCTATTCCAAGTATATTCATGTTTTTATCTACCTTCCGAATTAAACTTGTTATGTGAAAATTAGTGATTAAAGCTCTCACGAACTTGATTGCACACTTTACTTTCTTGCACTTAATAAACTTGAACCATTGTGCCCATCTATGTTGCGTATATGCTTGTGTTTTATAAGTTGTGAATTAGCAGAACCATGTTACCATGGGGAACGCTTTCAACATGTCAATTTATTTAGTTGATATCATGTTCTTTTGCTTATGGATCCCGGCAGTGTGAAATGAAAGGGGAGCTTGCAAGGCTCATGGAGTTCGTATATGTGTTAGAGAAACGCCTGGGCGGCTAGTCTAAGCCATGCCTAATCATGGTGGAAACTTGCAGCATAACCATAGTGAGCAATCTATGAAGCATCCTAAAAAAAGAAAAAAAAAGGGAAAACCCTATGCAAATAGCATACAAAAAGATCGTTGAGATGCTCATTGTCTGCTTGCCTTGTCATTTTGATATGGGAAAGCTTTCGTATCATCAGGCAAGGGGTACCCCATTTGCGGTTCTCTATGATACACATGTACTTACAATGACAAGAACTTACCTGTGACTAAAGTTGAGTAAAATGAGGATCGGTACTCGTAAGTAAGGGGCATGAGATTTTCAGGTTATAACTTGTCAAGCATATCCTCATATTTTCTCACTTTAACCTTAATCACCTAAATATGCTTATGATAGGGGCAATGAGAGCTGAAAGCTAACAAGTACCATAATTTTTGGAAGCTCTTGATGAAACTTGAATCCCTGCTTCCTTCTATGAAGGGACTTTCTTTTACTTTTATGTTGAGTCTCCATCTTCTATCTTTATGCACCTATTGAGAGAGCATAGTGGTCATTCTTAGATTAATGTGCATTGTCCCAAAACTTGTTGATTGATTCATAACTTTGATATTGCTTGTTCTTGAACTATTTGTATCTAGTCACCCTTATGAACTTTGAAGGTGTCCTATGCATTTATGTTTTGCTACACTATGAGGGACAAGCTGAATACCATTCTCATTATGTTTCTATATGTGAAACAAACAAATGTCTTTCAAAGCATTGTTGTTCATGAATCTTTTGTTTGTACCTCTTCATGTTACAACATAGTTGCTATGTCTTATTGTTAGAACTATATCTTTCAATGTATGTTAGAGTACTATGATCCCAGCTATCACGGTTTTATAAATACCTTGATCAAGATTGTGATGGTGCATGTCACCTCAAAAATTATTCTTTTTTATCACTTACCTACTCGAGGACAAGCAGGATTTAAGCTTGGGGATGTTGATATGTCGTAAACGTATCTATAATTTTTGATGTTCCATGCTTGTTTAGTATCTACTATCTTATGTTTTGTTCATACTTTGAGGTATTTTTATACATTTTTTGGAACTA
The DNA here is from genome assembly GCA_023614405.1 of Avena insularis. Taxonomy (NCBI): domain Eukaryota; kingdom Viridiplantae; phylum Streptophyta; class Magnoliopsida; order Poales; family Poaceae; genus Avena; species Avena insularis. The sequence goes on from CM042696.1 coordinate 408,148,942, forward strand.
ACCTATTAACAAGATACCATAGTGCCAGTTGCCGGTTTTCTGCTGTTTTTGGTTTCAGAAAAGCTAGTAAGGAAATATTCTCGTAATTGGACTGGACAAAAGCCAAAGTCAATATTTTACCCGAAGCAACACGGAGTCCGGAGGGCAGCCGAAGGGGGCCACGAGGCGGCCACACCCTAGGGTGGCGCGGCCAGCCCTAGGCACGCCGCCACCTGGTGTGGGCCCCTCGAGCCTCCACCGACCTTGCCCTTCTGCCTATAAAATCCTCCCGGGACGAAAACCCTAAGGACCTGATCAAAATTCCATGAAACAGTCTGTAGCCACCGCCATCTCCATCCCTAGATTGGGAGGGATCTAACGCTCTTCCCGGCACCCTGCCGGAGGGGAGAGATCACCCTGGAGGCCTTGTTCATGACCATGCCTGCCTCCAGTGTGATGCGTGAGTAGTTCATCCCTGGACTACAGGTCCATGTAGTAGCTAGATGGTTGGTTCTCCTCCTTTGTGCTATCATGTTTAGATCTTGCATGCTTTCCGTTGTTAGTAGCTATCTTGGCCAAGTAGATGCTAGCAACTCCAAGAGGGAGTATTTATGCTCGATAGTGGATTCATGCCTCTAGTAATCTGGGGAAGTGATAGGAAACTCTAAGGTACTAGATGTGTTATTGCTACTAGGGAGAAAACTGCAATCCTTTGTCCATGGGACAATCGTATTGTTTACTTTACACACTTTGCTTAATGCAATTATCTATTGCTTGCAACTTAATACTGGAGGGGTTCGGATGATAACCTGAAGGTGGATTATTAGTCATAGATGCAGTTGGATTACGGTCTATGTATAATGTTGTAATGCCCAATCAAATCTCATAGGAGTCAAGATGATTAGATATGCATGTATGCTTTCTCGATTCTGTCAATTTCCCCGCTGTAATTTGTTCACCCAACATATCATCTGTCTTAAGGAGAATCACCTCTAGTGAACTATGGACCCCGGTCCATGCTTTTATCATTCATATACCATCTACTATTTACTGTTTACTGTTACTTTCTGCAAGCAATTACTATCTTCCACACTATACGTTTAATCCTTTGTGTTCAGCAAAACCGGTGAGATTGACAACCTCACTGTAAGTTGGGGCATGTTCTGTGGTTGTGTTGTGCAGGATTCCAAGTTGGAGACAGCACCTTGGAGTTGTTTCCTTGCTCCTACTGGTTCTATAACCTTGGTTTCATACCTGAGCGAAAACTTGTTGTTGTGCTCATCATACCTTCCTCTTGGGGTTCCCAACAAGCTTGAGTATATTTTGAGCCATCACCCACCTCTGGCATCGCCTCATCGCCTATATATTCCCCCCAAGATAAAAAACCCTAGATACAGGATTAGAATTCCACGAAAAGTTCCACAGTGCCGCCGCCGAAGAGGAGATTTGGGGGGGCAGAAGTCTCTTTCCCGGCACCCTGCCGGGACGGGGAAGTGCCCCTGGAGCCATCTCCATCGACTCCACCGCCATCTCCATCGCTGTTTCTGACTCCCATGATGAGGAGGGAGTAGTTCTCTCTCGAGGCTAAGGGCTCTACCAGTAGATATGTGTTCACCTTGCTCTCTATGCGTGATCTTATTGAGATCTTGAGCTTTGTAATCTGTAGATATATTCTGCTACTCAAGTGCTTTTATTAATCTCTGCTTATCCCCACGTGTGTGAAGTTGATAGTGTGCACACCGTGTGGCACTTTGGCTAAGGTTACAGAAATACTTATCATGAGTATAATTTGAGTTGGATGTCTCTATGAGATTGTGGTGTTTGTTGGAACCATCTAGCGCTCAAGGTGATAGTGAGGGGTTATCTAGATGGGAAATGCGAACTTTAAGGTGTGTTGTTATATCCCTACATCGTCCAACCGGAGAGTAGTTCATGGTCGCATAATAAAGAGAAGATACTTTTATGAGAGTGTCCACTAGTGAAAGTATGATCGATCAGCCTTGTTTCTAAGCATTGAAACACCGTTTACAATCAGTGTTGTTACATGTTTGCTTGCTGCCACTCTTATTTCATATTCCAATTACTACTTATAATCATCCATATTACTTATATTTCACTATCTCTTCACCGAACTAGTGCAACTATACACATGAACAGTGTAACGGGTGTGTTGGGGACATAAGAGACTTCTTGTATCTTGATTGCAGGGTTGCTTGAGAGGGATACCTTTGACCACTTCCTCCCTGAGTTCGATAAACCTTGGGTGATCCACTTAAGGGAAACTTGATGCTGTTATACAAACCTCTACACTTGGAGGCCCAACACTGTTTACAAGAATAGAAGCGTACGTAGACATCAATCGCCACTACGCCAAAGATATTTATAAAAAATATATTATTAAACATTCCTTAGTACCGTCAAGTTATGTTTTAATGTTTATAAAATATGTCGTGTGTCCATGTTTATATTTCAAAAATTAAAGGGAAACCTCCTCGCATTTCAATTTAAAAAATACCACATATATAATGGACTAGTTTCTTATGGCGGAGTTTTTTTGAGAGGTGGAGGCGGAGTTTTTTTAAGAGGTGGGGGCAATGCGCAAAAGGCTGAATTAAAAATATTTTGGGCTATTCTACATGGTCCATCTACGTGCGCTATACTCTATGGGCTCCTTTCTAAAATTTCACTGAGCTGTGCTAAGCAGTCCCTTGACCCTAATAAGACCGAAGTAAAATGTTCTTGCCTATGCTCCATAGGATCCTTTCTCAAATTTCACTGGCTTGTGCTCAGCAGTTCTGTGACCCTGTGCTAAAAAAGCAATTCCTTGACCCCAAAAAGGCGTGTGTATGTTGGACTGTTTTTTGGGTCAAACTTGATAACATTGCTGGGTCCTCCATGTTAGCCTCTCACCATGTTGGAGTTTTTTCTCGCTCGCGCCTCCCTATTTTGAACTCAGCAATGTTACTCGATGCAACATCTCTATAAGGCCGCGCTGCTGGGTCCCTGATACGTCCATTTTGCATCACTATTCTATATCATAATTTACTGTTATTCATTGATATATTTCATATTAAGAGATGATACTTATGTTATTTCATCTATTTTTCCATGATTGATGACTTTTGGAGGATGAACCACTAGAGTCAGGATTCTGATGGAAAAAGCACTGTCTGGATGCAAAATTCGCGAAGATCAGAAAATCCTAGAAAATATACGGAAATTACTATTTTTCAGAAGACTAAGGAGGCCAGAAGGAGGAGTGGAGATGGGCCACAGGGGGCCCACACCACCCCCTGGCGCGGGCCAGCCCTGGCCGCGCCACTAGGTGGCGTGGCCACCCTGGCCCACCTCTGGCATCGCCCTTTGGCGTATATAATCCCCTCGAAACCCTAAGACTCGGGGAGTGACCATAGAAAGGTTCCACCGCCTCTGTGGGGTGGAAACTATAGAGAGAGAAATAGCTCTCCGGTAGGCAGATATCTGCCGGGGAAATTCCTTCCCGGAGAGGGGAGATCGTTGCCATCAACACTGTCATCAAGCTAGACTTCATCGGGATCATCATCATCATCATCTCCACCATCAACATCACCAGCACCATCATCACCACTCCGTATCGCTGTAACAATTGGGTTGAATCTTGCATAGTTCTTAGGGGAAACTTTCCTGGTGTTGATTAATTGTTGTAGTTGATGCTATTGAGTGGAACCATTGAATTATTGTTCATGTTCAGGTTGATACTTATCATTATTTCATCTCTAATCTTGATCCATATGATGTCTCGTGAGTAGTTCATTTAGTTCTTGAGGACATGGGAGAAGTCATGTTGTTAGTAGTGGAATTGTGTTGAGAAAGATTTAGTGGTTTGGTATTTAAGTTGTGGTGCTATTCTTCTAGTGGTATCATGTGAACATCGACTACATGATACTTCACCTTTATGGGCCTAGGGGAGTGCATTGTGTGTTTGGCTACTAATCGTGGGGTTGCCGGAGTGAAAAAAACCTGAACCCTAAGGTAGTGTAGGATCTCAAAGATTAAGGTTGTGGTTAGTTTTTTATCTTAATTACTTTCTTGTAGATGCGGATGCTTGCAAGGGATATAATCACAAGTATGTATCAGTCCTAGGAAGGTCAGTACATTAGCATAGGTTCAACCACACAACACTTATCCAACCAAAGAAGATTAATCAACTATATGAAGCGAATGCACTTGACAATATTCCCATGTGTCCTTGAGAACGTTTGGTCATCTTAAGTAATACAACCGGCTTGTAATTTGCTAAAGAAAGGATTGGGCCACTTGCTGCAATTATTATTATTATCTTTTATCTACTCGCACTTTATTTATCTGCATTATCCAAAACCCCTGATAATCCGTTTGCTAAGTATTTACAGAGAATTCCTGATCCAAGCCACTTGTCAACACCTTCTTCTCCTTGTTGGGTTTGACACTCTTACTTATCTAAAATACCGCGATACCTCCCTATACTTGTGGGTCATCAAGACTATTTTCTGGCACCGTTGCCGGGGAGTGAAACGCTATTGAAGAGTGGAACTGGTAAAGGAAACTTCTACTGTGCGTATTGTTTACTTTTGTTTATTACTTTATTTTCAATATGGATAGTTCACTTAGTTTCTTATTTTGTAATGCTACTACCACTGCTAAGGTAGTATATGAACCACCACCTGCTGAAAATGATACGTTTAAAATACCTACAAAAATTGTTGATCGTGTTATGGATAACTACTATTTTGGAGATGGAACTGCCCATCCTGGTGATCATTTGCTCTTTATACATAAATTATGCGGACGGTTCAAGTGTGTAGGTATTACAATAGATCAAGTCAAGAAGAAGTTATTCTCGTTATCATTAAAAGGAAGAGCTGAGGAATGGTATAAGCTGCTAAAGAATGGTCAATCTCTTGAATGGGAGGAAATAGTACCTCTCTTTATTCCAAATTTTATCCTTCTATTGAGATTCATAAAGATCGGAATCAAATATACAACCTTTGGCCTCGTGATGGAGAGAGTATAGCTCAAGCTTGGGGGAAATTGAAGTTACTAATGCTCAAATGTCCTATTCATGAGCTCCCTAATAATATTATTATCAATAACTTTTATGCAAGACTTTCTCTTCATGATAAGGATTTATTGGATGCTTCTTGTCCTGGATCATTTACACGTATGGAGGAAGAATCTAAATGGGATCTTCTAGACCGTATTCAAGACAATGCTGAAGCATGGGAGAATTATAAAGGAAGGAAGTCAGGTATAAATTATGATTATGAATGCATTAAATCTTTTATGGGAACTAATGACTTTCATAATATTAGTAATGCTTATGGTCTTGATTCTCAAAGTATTGCAAATTGTTTTAAGGCCTTTGCCTCTTATATTGAAATTCCTAAAAAGAAATGGAACAAGTATCATGAGCCATATAAAGATATTGTCAATTGTGTTCCTATTAAGAATACTGAAGTTTATACTGCTAATCATATTTTACCTGAACCTTACATCGAGAAAGTACCTTTCCCAGTTAAGGTAAAGGAACATTCTATGATAACAAGTATGGTTAACAAAAGTACAAAGAAAGCTATAGAACCTGATGAACAAATAGATGTTGAACCTATAGTAGCAAATAACTTTGTTAGTAAAAATGTAGAAGATGGTCACATTATGCTTTGTAGGGATACTTCTAATATTGTTTCACATCCTAGTAGTGCTAGGAAAGCTAGTGTCCCTATGTTTTCTGTTAGAATAAGTGATCATTGCTACTATGGTTAATGTGATGGTTATATCATTAAATTTATTCTTGATGCTAAAGTTATTATGAGAGAGGGAAAATGTTTGTATGTATCTCAATAATATTAAGTTTTCTCGCTATATGCTGAAAGTTTTATGTTGCACTTGTTTTGCCTTCCTATGCTAGTAGCCTCTGGTTTCAGTACTTTATTTTCTTACAAAATTTCCTTGCATAGGAAGTGGGTTATACTTAAACATGTGTATATTTGCTTCTTGATGCTCTCTTTTACTTCAATTCATATTCTTATGTGAGCATCATTGAAATTATCATGCCCATCTTAATGGCTATAAAGAAAGAGCTTTTGGGGAGACAACCCAATATATTTTTGCTTTCAGTTTATTTTTGTTCATTTGAGTCCTGGAAGTTATTGATTTTTTAATAACCTCTCATTATCCTTTTTTGTTTGGTTTTTGTGTCAAGATCAGCCTCTAATGAGAGAGAAGTAAGATTTGGGGAAGTTGGTGTCCCGAAACAGATTTTTGTGCTTCACTATAAAAAAATCGTGAAAAATCCCAGAACATCGTACTGATCTGTAATTTTTTATGTGCATGACCCAGGTTATTATTTAACTTTCATTAGTTTTGCACTTTTTTATTTGAGTAATATAAGATTTTCGAAAAAATTGATCTTTACCTGCTGGTCTGTTTTGGCAGATTTCTGCCATTTTTGCATTTGCCTCTTAAATCGATTTCCTTTTTGAATTATTTTTGGGATTTCGAAAGGAGTTGATTCAGTAGCTTATATTTTGATGGATTTCAGTTGAAATTGGACCAAAAGGTTTATTATCTTGTATGCACTAATGTTGCTAATGAAGATTGTGTGAAGTTTTGTATGAAAGAAAACTTTCAAGTGTTAGGACAGAATGGTGTAATGAGATGGTGAATGGTCAAAAGACTCAAGAATTATGTTTTTGAAGATTCTTACAATGAAGATATTGATGTTATTCAAGTGGTGACTCCTTAAATACCAAATGAAGAAACCTGTAGAGTCCGTTTTCGAATAGGTAACAGTTCTGGCAAGAAAAGGTCCACGAAAAACCTTTCAATTTATATTTCTGTAGTTTTTATCTAACATGGAAGATAATGAGTCGAAAGAGGGACGGAAACGGAGCCCGGGTGGCTCACACCACCCCGTGGAGCGGGCCCACCTGGACGCGCCACCAGGGGGTGTGGCCACCCCGGAGCCCGTCTTCGACCCGTTTTCTCCCAGTACCTTCCCTTTGTTGTTAAACTTTGTAATATATAATCCTCCAGATCCCCCAAGGTCCGTATGTCGTGTTCTTTCCATGTTTTTGTTTTCGATCTGTTTCTGTTAGGAGCTAATATCAAGTTTAGAAGCACGATGGTCTCCACCAACGATAAGGGTAAGAAGCCTGTGGAAGATGATCTCCAAGACCCCAAGCAGGAGGAGGAGATCAAGGGTGAAATTGAAGAGGAAGTGAAGGAAGACCAACATCCGCGCACCAGCACCACCATTGCAAGAATTAGAGTGAGGGAACGTCATGTCAAGCTCAAAAGGACTACACGGATGTCCACTAGAGGGATGGTCCCGCGCCTTTGCTTGGCTCCACAGTCGTTTCCTCCACGCGACAAGAATCCCTTCCATACCCTCATACATGAGCAGTAGTTCCAAAAGATTATGAAGGAAAAATTACCCTCCAATTGGGATATGCCTCGTTCTAACCATGCAGGAAAAGAATACTTTAAGGAGGAAGATTGGGGAGAGAATCACAAGGGCTGGGATTCACAGCCCGACATGATCATGAACCGCATCGAGCAAAATTCAGAGTTGATTCATACTCTCGCCTTCGAGATTGAGGATTTGAAGAAACTGATTGAAAAGCTTATTGAGAGAACACCACCACCACCTAAGGAGTAATTTGTCATCAGGTTTTGGCATCCCCTTGGTTTTTTCCAAGCTTGGGGGAGTGTTGCGGTATCATATCATTATCTTTCATCTTTTTACCTTTTTAGTAGAGTCATATCATGAATAGAGAAGTTATCATATAGGATGGTTTGCATTGTGGAAGTATCACCCCTCTAGTTAGATATCTATGTATCCCTTGTGTGAGTTGTCGTTATGGAATATTAATGAGAAGTTCTATCATTTACTTTTTGAACATCTTATTTTAGTTTGCAATTTCTGTTATATGATTGATCTTGTTGTTAGTATTGGTATCACTTTGGGATCATTAAGTAAATTTAGTTGGTTTTGGCAAACCTGGCTCGGTCAGTAGCAACACTATTATGAGAATTCAATGAAAAAGATAAAAGTACTCTTAAGAAATATAATTTCATCATCTTTCTTTCTTGATTGGCTCATAAGCTTAGTATTCTCTAGTTAAGATCATTTGTGCTTCCAAGGAAGATTGCATGTTTGTTTTTATCACTTGTATGTTTGTTTTTATCACTTGTATGTTTGTTTGTTTCCTTCAACTCTTATGCTTGCTACCCAGACTTGCTAGCCAAAAACCTGTACTGAGAGGGAATGCTTCTTGTGCATCCAATCCTTAAACCAAAACCTATGCCATTTGTGTCCATCATACCTACCTATTAGCATTATTGCTATTCCAAGTAAATTCATGTTTTTATCTACCTTCTGAATTAAACTTGTTATGTGAAAATTAGTGATTAAAGCTCTCACCAACTTGATGGCACACTTTACTTTCTTGCACTTAATAAACTTGAACCGTTGTGCCCATCTATGTTGCGTATATGCTTGCATTTTGTAAGTTGTGAATTAGCAGAACCATGTTACCATGGGGAATGCTTTCAACATTGCAATTTATTTAGTTGATATCATGTTCTTTTGCTTATGGATCCCGGCAGTGTGAAATGAAAGGGGAGCTTATAAGGCTCATGGAGTTCGTATATGTGTTAGAGAAACGCTTGGGTGGCTAGTCTAAGCCATGCCTAATCATGGTGGAAACTTGTAGCATAACCATAGTGAGTATTCTGTGAAGCATCCTCAATAAAAACCTATGCAAATAGCAAATAAAAAGATCGCTGAGATGCTCATTGTCTGCTTACCTTGTCATTTTGATATGGGATAGCTCATTTATCATGGGGCAAGGGGTACCCCGTTGGCAGTTCTCCATGATACACATGTATTTACAATGACAAGAACTTACTTGTGACTAAAGTTGAGTAGCATGAGGTTCGGTACTCGTAAGCAAGGGCATGCAATTTTCAACTTATAACTTGTCAAGCATATCCTCATATTTGTGTCACTTTAACCTTAATCACCTCAAGATGCTTATGATAGGGGCAATGAGAGATGAAAGCTAGTAAGTACCATAATTTTTGGAAGCTCTTTATGAAACTTGAAATCCCTGCTTCCCTCTGCGAAGGGCCTATCTTTTACTTTTCAGCTGAGTCAGTAAACCTATTCCTTTCTATCTTAAGCAAGTATTCCTTTCCATATGATGATTTATCCAATCATGTTTCTTATGTTCCTTGTTTTGCACACTTCTCTTACCTTAGTGAATATTACTTTGAAATCTATCATTGAAAACCCCATTATGTTAGACTCCTGCAACTTGTTAACTGTTCTCTGACCAAGAACAAAGTTTGCCATTACCAATTATGATTTACTTTGTGTATCTTTATTGTGTTTCCCTTACTCATTGCAAGTTAAGTTATATAATAGTGAGTTGTTTTCTATTATGATTTGTGTATTGATGAATATGATGCTTCTTTTCTGTATTCTCTTGATCGACACTTCACTCCATAAACCTGTGGTCATGTTTACTGAGCTTAGTTTTCGCTTGGGGACAAGCGAGGTATAAGCTTGGGGGGAGTGATACATTGCAAATGTATCTATAATTTTTGATGTTCCATGCTTGGTTTTATCTACTTTCTTATGTTTTGTCCACACTTTGGAGTACTTTTCATATGATTTCTTGGACTAACCTATTAACAAGAGCGACCCTCGTATTCAAGGGACATGAGATTTCTAACTTATACTTCGTCAAGCATGTACACCATAGATTGTTCACTTTAACCTTAATCACTTCAAGATTCTTATGATAGGGGAAATGAGAGCTGAAAGATATTAAGTACCATAATTTTTGGAAGCTCTTTATGAGACTTGAATCCCTGCTTCCTTTTATGAAGGCCTTTCTTCCACCATTATATTGAGTCTCCACCTTCTATCTGTATGCACCTACTTTGAGAGCATAGTGGCCATTCTTAGTTCTATGTGCATTATCCCAAGACTAGTTGATTGATGCATAACTTGATATTGCTTGTTTTAAACTATTTGTATCTAGTCACTCTTATGAACTTTGAAGGTGTCCTATGCATCTATGTTTGCTACTCTATGAGGGACAAGCTAAATACTATTATGCTATGTTTTCTTTATGTGAAACAAACAAACGTCTTGCAAAGCATTGTTATTCATGAATCTTCTGTTTGTGCTTTTTCATGTTGCATCATAGTTTCTTTGTATTATTGCTAGAACTTTGTCTTTCATGTTATGATTGAAGTACTATGATCCCAACTTTGAATGTTTTACCAATACTTTGATCAAGTTTATGATGGTGCATGTCACCTCAAAAATTATTCTTTCTTTTTATCACTTACCTACTCGAGGACGAGCAGGAGTTAAGCTTGGGGATGTTGATACATTGAAAGTGTATATATAATTTTTGAAGTTCCATGCTTGGTTTTATCTACTTTCTTATGTTTTGTCCACACTTTGGAGTACTTTTCATATGATTTCTTGGACTAACCTATTAACAACAGCCAAAGTGCCAGTTGCCTGTTTTCTGCTGTTTTTGGTTCCAGGAAGTCAGAAAATGAATATTCTCGGAATTGGACGGGACAAAAGCCAAAGTTACTATTTTCCCGGAAGACTCACGGAGCCAGAAGGAGAGTCGGAGAGGGGCCACAGGGTGGCCACACCCCCCCTTAGCACGGGCCAGCCCAGATCGCGCCAGGGCATGGTGTGGGCCCCCTGGCCGGCCATCGACCTTGCCTCCTTTGCCTATAAGAGACTCCTGATACCAAAACTCTAGATCATCAATCAGAAATCCACGAAAAGTTCCGCAGCGCCGCCGCCACCGAAGGGGAGATTCGGGGGACAGAAAGTCTCTGTTCCGGCACCCTGCTAGGACGGGGAAGTGCCCCCGGAGCCATCTCCATCGATCTCCACCACCATCTCCATCAACATTGCTGATTCCCATGATGAGGAGGGAGTAGTTCTTCCTCGAGGCTAAGGGTTGTACCGGTAGCTATGTGTTCATATCTCTCTCTCTCTATGCATGATCATATGTGATCATGAGCTTGTAATCTATAGATGTACCTTGCTACTCAAGTCCTTTAATAGATCTCTACTCTCCCCATGTGTGTGAAGTTGACAGTGTGCACACCATGGTGGCACTTAGGCTAGAGATTACAAATACTTGTTATGAGTTATATTTGGAGTTGGATGTCTTTATGAAATTGTGGTGTTTGTTGGACTCATCTATTACTCAAGGTGACAGTGTGGGGTTTTCTAGATGGGAAAGGCTTACTTTGAGGTGTGCTGTTATAGATCGATTAGAGTGTTCAACCGGAGAGTAGTTAAGAGTAGTATCATGAAGATAATATATTTATATGAGAGTGTTCACTAGTAAAAGTACGATCCCTAGGCCTTGTTTCTAAGCACTGAAACACCGTTTGCTATTAGATGTATTACATGTTTGCTTGCTTCTATCATTATTTCAGTTTGCCTTTAGTCTCTTCCACGCCATCAAGCTATTTTCTATCACCATACCACTTGTATTTCACTATCTCTTTACCGAACTAGTGCACCTATACATCTGACAAGTGTATTAGGTGTGTTGGGGACACAAGAGACTTCTTGTATCTTGATTGCAGGGTTGCTTGAGAGGGAATACCTTTGACCACTTCCTCCCTGAGTTCGATAAACCTTGGGTGATCCACTTAAGGGTAAACTTGCTGCTGTTCTAAAAACCTCTGCACTTGGAGGCCCAACAACTGTCTACAAGAATAGAAGTGCGTAGACATCAAGCTATTTTCTGGCGCCGTTTCTGGGGAGGTAAGGTAAAAGGTATTCACATTGGAGGATTAAAGAAGAAGAACCTCCCACGGCAAACGCCTCTTTTCCGGCGCCGTTGCCGGGGAGGTAAGGTAAAAGGTACTCACATCCTCCGGTGTGAGCACTCGAAGTTATTTCTTTTAGATTATGCAATTTTGTCTTTTTGTTCCTTGTTTTTATTTTCACTAGTTAGGCTTAATGGAAAACAACAACAAAATTAGAGAGCTTTATAGTATTTATCTTGAGTTAGGACATGAAGTGTTTGAAGAGAAAATTAAAAAACCTATGGAACTTTATTTGTGTGCTAATAGCAATGTTATTAGTATGAATTCTTTGGACACCATTGTTGCTAATGCTATGGAAAAGTCTAAGCTTGGGGAAGCTAGTTTTTATGAAAATGATCTTTTTAGTTCCCCATCCTTGGAAGATAGCTATTCTATTGCTTATGATGATACCAAACCTCCAATATATGATGATTACAATGAGGAATATGATATTTTCAGTCCACCTACTATTGAGGATAAAATTAATTATGATTACAATATTCCTCCTATATTTGATGATTATGGTGATGAGAATAATAATGATAGCTATTTTGTTGAATTTGCTCCCACTACAATTAATAAGAATGAATATGCTTATGTGGAGAGTAATAATTATTATATGCATGTGGCTCATGATAAGAATGTTTTATGTGATAGTTATATTGTTAATTTTATTCATGATGCTACTGAAAGTTATTATGAGAGAGGGAAACATGGTTTTATGCATCTCAATAATATTAGGTTTCCCCTCTTTATGTTGAATGTCTTGAAGTTGCACTTGTTTTGCTTTCCTATGCTTGTTGCTTTGTGCTTTCATGACTTGTTTCTTTACAAGATTCCTATGCATAGGAAGTGGGTTAGACTTAAATGTGCTTTGAATTTGCTCCTTGATGCCCTCTTTTACTTCAATTCATATTTCTTATGTGAGCATCTTCTCAAACTATCATGCCTAACTTAAAGGCGTTAAAGAAAAGTACTTATTGGGAGATAAACAAAAAGTTTTAGATGAGTCTTGGAAGTTATTACTTCAGTAATAACCGCTCCTTATCCTTTTTATTTGCTTTTTGTGCCAAGAGTAACCTCTAATGAGAGAGAAGTAATGATTGGGAAAGTTGCTGTCCCAAAACAGATTTCTGTGCTTCACCGTAAACATTCGATTAAAATCTCTGTACGTCCTTTTGAGGCGTGAATTTTTGTGCTTCTGCCCGAGGTTGTTATCTAACTTTCGTTAGTTCAACACTTTTTGATTTGAGCAACAGAAGTTCTTCGAAAAAATTCGTCTTTACCTGCTGGTCTGTTTTGACAGATTTCTGCCATTTTCTGCATTTGCTTCTTGTTGGTTCCTTTTTGAGTTTTTTGGGGAATTGAGATCTTTGAGGGAAGTGCTTCAGTAGCTAGTGTTCTAATGTAAGTTTATTTGGTGTTAAAATAGAACCTTAATACCTATTATCTTGAGTGCACTAATGTTGCTAATAAAGATTGTGTGAAGTTTTGTATGAAGGAAAATTTTCAGGTGTATGGAAGGAATGAGTAATGAGATGAAAGATGGACTAAAGCTCAAGCTTGTGGATTCCATGCATGTCACCCCAAGAAATATACAAGAAGTACAAGCATCAAAGCTTCGGGATGCCCAAGGCATCCCCTTCTTCATCAATAAAAGTTTCAGGTTTCTTCCAAACGCTTCATTTGTGTTGTTTCATGCACAGTTGTGTTGTTCTTGGAGCGTCTTCTTTTTCGTTTTTGTTTTGGTTTTTTTGCTTTGCTTGCTTAGTTTTCTGAATAAATTGGTTGGACCCCCTCTTTCATACATTGATTTGCAAATAGTTTGGTTTGGTTTGGAAAAGAGTAGGAAATTTCATGCTTATGTGGTAAAAAGAGCTCGTTTTTTACTGTGGCCTATGCTTTGTCATGTCGTGCTTGATATTGTTTTGGCTTTATGCTTAGTATTCTTTGTTGTAGCATGACTTGTTATAAACAATTGAGATTGCTTAATATGCCTTGGATGAATCATGCGTTGTTTTAGCATATTAAAGCATAGCATAGTGGTATTCTCCTTTGATGCTTTATTTGGGTTGACTTGGCGCATGCTCACACCATGTTATGACTATCTCAAGTCACCATAGCCTTTATGATCCTTTAGTTTTCAACTTGTAGTATCACTTTATGCTTTGATCAATGATGTTTTGTCGCTCTGCATGATTATGGCCATCATTGCTCTCTTGGTTTGTCGCTCCCAGTCTTTTGCTAGCCTCCGTAACTAAGTATGAGTTCCACTCATGCATCCAACTCCCTAAACCAAGTTATTCCAAATAGTCCACCATACCTACCTATTAGCATATGCTATTCCAAGTATATTCATGTTTTTGTTTACCTTCCAAATTAAACTTGTTATGAGAAAACTAGTGATTAAAGCTCTCACGAACTTGATGGCACACTTTACTTTTCTTGCCCTTAATAAACTTGAACCATTGTGTCGTCTATGTTGTATATGCTTGCACTTATTTGTTGGGAATTAGCAGAACCATGCTGTCATGGGGAACGCTTTCAACATTGCACTTGGTACTTGTACCTAGTTGATATCATGCTCTTTTGTATATGGATGTCGTCGGTGTGAAATGAAAGGGGAGCTTGTAAGTCCATGGAGTTATGTATATGTGTTAGAGAAACGCCTAGGCCGCTGGTCTAATCCATGCTGACATGGTGGAAACCTGCAGCGTAACCATAATTAGCTGTCTATGAAGCATTCTTCTTACAAAAAAAGAGTCCTATGTTGAGAAAAAAGAGAAAAAGAAAAGAAAAAAAGAGATTATGAAAATAGGAAAGAGAGAAAAAGCACCATATTCCCATGGTAAATAAGAGGATTGCTGAGATGCTCGTTGTCTGCTTGCCTTGTCATTTTGATATGGGGATTCTTCCGTATCATCGGGCGAGGGGTACGCCGTTGGCGGTTCTCTATGATACACATGTACTTACGATGACAAGAACTTACCGGTGACTAAACTTGAGTAGCATGAGGAGCGACCCTCGTATTCAAGGGACATGAGATTTCTAACTTATACTTCGTCAAGCATGTACACCATAGTTTGTTCACTTTAACCTTAATCACTTCAAGATGCTTACGATAGGGGCAATGAGAGCTGAAAGCTATTAAGTACCATAATTTTTGGAAGCTCTTTATGAGACTTGAATCCCTGCTTCCTTTTATGAAGGCCTTTCTTCCACCCTTATATTGAGTCTCCACCTTCTATCTTTATGCACCTACTTTGAGAGCATAGTGGCCATTCTTAGTTCTATGTGCATTGTCCTAAGACTAGTTGATTGATGCATAACTTGATATTTCTTGTTTTAAACTATTTGTATCTAGTCACTCTTATGAACTTTGAAGGTGTCCTATGCATCTATGTTTGCTATTCTATGAGGGACAAGATGAATACTATTATGCTATGTTTTCTTTATGTGAAACAAACAAACGTCTTACAAAGCATTGTTATTCATGAATATTTTGTTTGTGCTTTTTCATGTTGCATCATAGTTTCTTTGTCTTATTGTTAGAACTTTGTCTTTCATGTTATGATTGAAGTACTATGATCCCAACTTTGAATGTTTTACCAATACTTTGATCAAGTTTATGATGGTGCATGTCACCTCAAAAATTATTCTTTCTTTTTATCACTTACCAACTCGAGGACGAGCAGGAGTTAAGCTAGGGGATGTTGATACATTGAAAGTGTATATATAATTTTTGAAGTTCCATGCTTGGTTTTATCTACTTTCTTACGTTTTGTCCACACTTTGGAGTACTTTTCATATGATTTCTTGGACTAACCTATTAACAAGAGCCACAGTGCCAGTTGCCTATTTTCTGCTGTTTTTGGTTCCAGGAAGTCAGAAAATGAATATTCTCGGAATTGGACGGGACAAAAGCAAAAGTTACTATTTTCCCAGAAGACTCACGGAGCCAGAAGGAGAGTCGGAGAGGGGCCACAGGGTGGCCACCCCCCCCCCCTTGGCGCGGGCCAGCCCAGGCCGCTCCAGGGCATGGTGTGGCCCCCCTGGCCGGCCACCGACCTTGCCTCCTTCACCTATAAGAGCCTCCCGATACCAAAACTCTAGATCATCAATCAGAAATCCACGAAAAGTTCCGCAGCACCGCCGCCACCGAAGGGGAGATTCGGGAGACATAAAGTCTCTGTTCCGGCAGCCTGCCGGGACGGGGAAGTGCTCTGGATCCATCTCCATCGATCTCCACCACCATCTCCATCACCATTGTTGATTCCCATGATGAGGAGGGAGTAGTTCTTCCTTGAGGCTAAGGGTTCTACCGGTAGCTATGTGTTCATCTCTCTCTCTATGCATGATCATATTGTGATCATGAGCTTGTAATCTATAGATCTACCTTGCTACTCAAGTGCTTTAATAGATCTCTACTCTCCCCATGTGTGTGAAGTTGACAGTGTGCACACCACGGTGGCACTTAGGCTAGAGATTACAAATACTTGTTATGAGTTATATTTGGAGTTGGATGTCTTTATGAAATTGTGGTGTTTGTTGGACTCATCTATTACTCAAGGTGACAGTGTGGGGTTTTCTAGATGGGAAAGGCTTACTTTGAGGTGTGCTGTTATAGCCCTACCATCGATTAGAGTGTTCAACCGGAGAGTAGTTAAGAGTAGTATCATGAAGATAATATATTTATATGAGAGTGTGCACTAGTGAAAGTACGATCCCTAGGCCTTGTTTCTAAGCACTGAAACACCGTTTGCTATTAGATCTATTACATGTTTGCTTGCTTCTATCATTATTTCAGTTTGCCTTTAGTCTCTTCCACGTCATCAAGCTATTTTCTACCACCATACCACTTGTATTTCACTATCTCTTCGTCGAACTAGTGCACCTATACATCTGACAAGTGTATTGGGTGTGGTGGGGACACAAGAGACTTCTTGTATCTTGATTGCAGGGTTGCTTGAGAGGGAATACCTTTGACCACTTCCTCCCTGAGTTCGATAAACCTTGGGCGATCCACTTAAGGGAAAACTTGATGCTGTTCTACAAACCTCTGCACTTGGAGGACCAATAACTGTCTACAAGAATAGAAGTGCGTAGACATTAGGGAGTTGATACGTCCATTTTACATCACTATTCTATATCATAATTTACTGTTATTCATTGATATATTTCATATTAAGAGATGATACTTATGTTATTTCATCTATTTTTGCATGATTGATGACTTTTGCAGGATGAACCATTGGAGTCAGGATTCTGATGGAAAAATCACTGTGTGGATGCAAAATTTGCGAAGATCCGAAAATCCTAGAAAATATATGGAAATTCCTATTTTTCCAGAAGACAAAGGAGGCCAGAAGGAGGAGTGGAGATGGGCCATAGGGGCCCATACCACCCCCTGGTGCGGGCCAGCCCTGGCCGCGCCACCAGGTGGTGTGGCCACCCTAGCG
This sequence comes from Avena insularis, assembly GCA_023614405.1. Classification (NCBI taxonomy): domain Eukaryota; kingdom Viridiplantae; phylum Streptophyta; class Magnoliopsida; order Poales; family Poaceae; genus Avena; species Avena insularis. The sequence continues at coordinate 408,166,266 of CM042696.1, forward strand.
CACCTCTGGCATTGCCCTTTGGTGTATATAATCCCCTCAAAACCCTAAGACTCGGGGAGCAACCACAGAAAGGTTCCATCGCCTCTGCGGGGCGGAAACTATAGAGGGATAAAGAACTCTCCGGCAGGCAGAAATCTGCCAGGGAAATTCCTTCCCGGAGAGGCGAGATCGTCGCCATCAACATTGTCATCAAGCTAGACTTCATCAGGATCATCATCATCATCATCATCATCTCCACCATCATCATCACCAGCAACGTCATCACCACTCTGTACTGCTGTAACAATTGGGTTGAATCTTGCATAGTTCTTAGGGGAAACTTTCCTGGTGTTTATTACTTGTTGTAGTTGATGCTATTGAGTGGAACCATTCAATTATTGTTCATGTTCAAGTTGATACTTATCATTATTTCATCTCTAACCTTGATCCATATGATGTCTCATGAGTAGTTCGTTTAGTTCATGAGGACATGGGAGAAGTCATGTTGTTAGTAGTGGAATTGTGTTGAGAAAGATTTAATGGTTTGATATTTAAGTTGTGGTGCTATTCTTCTAGTGGTGTCACGTGAACATCGACTACATGATACTTCACCTTTATGGGCCTAGGGGAGTGCATTGTGTATTTGGCTACTAATCGTGGGGTTGCCGGAGTGACAGAAACCTGAACCCCCATTAGGAAACCTTTGCATAAGGGAGTGTAGGATCTCAAAGTTTAAGGCTGTGGTTAGGTTTTTATCTTAATTACTTTCTTGTAGTTGCGGCTGTTTGCAAGGGGTATAATCACAAGTATGTATTAGTCCTAGGAAGGTCAGTACATTAGCATAGGTTCACCCACACAACACTTATCCAACCAAAGAAGATTAATCAACTATATGAAGCGAAAGAAAGGATTGGGCCAAGCCACTTGTCAACACCTTCTGCTCTTTGGTGGGTTCGACACTCTTACTTATCGAAAATACTGCGATACACCCCCTATACTTGTGGGTCATCAGTCCCATGTGTCAGCCTCTTTGTAAAGGAAACGAAAATACTGCGACACACCCCTATACTTGTGGGTCAATATTCCCATGTGTCCTTGAGAACGTTTGCTCATCTTAAGTAATACAACTGTCTTGTCCTTTTCTAAAGAAAGGATTGGGCCACTTGCTGCAATTATTATTATTGTCTTTTATCTACTCGCACTTTATTTATCTGCATTATCAAAACCCCTAAAAATCCGATTGCTAATTATTTACAGAGAATTCTTGATCCAAGCCACTTGTCAACACCTTCTGCTCCTTGTTGGGTTTGACACCCTTACTTATCGAAAATACTACGATACACCCCCTATACTTGTGGGTCATCAGTCCCATGTGTTAATCTCTTTGTAAATGAAACATGCGCATGATGGACTTTTTTTCAGCCTTATCCGCTATTTTGACATTGGTCCGTTGCTATGTATAAATATACATGGTACAAAGTAAAGGACCAAATATACACCCATACTATATAGATGTCGATCAAATTATATTTTTATGAGCATTATCTATTATAATTTTATATAGTGATGATATGTCATGTGTCTATTATCTGGGTCTCACGTGCAGGGTATGTGGAACTTACTACTAATGCAGTAGTTTATACAAAAAAACATAGGTAGGCAGAGCTTTTGGGGGGGGGGGCTGGGGAAGGGGATGACCATAAAGGCCGAATTAAAAAGATTCTGGGCTAACTGGGGGCGGACGCCCTATTCTTCATGGGCTCACTCTGAAACTGAATGCGCTATGGTCGGTGGCCACAAGACAATGAAAAGGCTGAATTGGAAGGTTTTGGGCTATGCTTGGGCCAGATAGGCTAATTTCATGGGCTCAGTAATAAAAATTCCAGACCTCAACAAGGAAGAAAAAACGAGGGAGCAAATTTTGGCTGATATTTCGCATGAAAATTGTTGACAACTAGGACACATACCCCACGCGCACCAAAACTTTACCACTCACGCCTTTCAACTCGCGCCTTCACTCCAGCAGCCATCTACTGTCTCTTTGCGTCATTCTTCTAGAGACGCCCAGGTGGTCAAAACCATAGGCCGCGCACCAAAACATTCACACTCCGTCTATCAACCAGGACGGCCTGACACCATTGATGGTGGCGCCCTTCTTTTCGAGACGCACACAGGCCAGCGGTCAGCTGGTTGATCCCCACGATACGCTTATAATATCCTTAGTTCGCTCGAATCATTCCCTAGAAGTAGTTTCATACTCGATCTGTTCGTTTGACATTGTTCTGCACTTTATCTATTTGTTCGAATTGGTTGGCATTTTGCGCTCGGTCGATCTATTCTCTCAAATATGTAACATAGTTCTGCACTCAATTTCTGAAATAAGCTAAAGTTACATGGCATTTATAGTTCTATATTCAATTAGGTTGCTCAGATATCTTGGCTTAATTAGATCTATAATCAACTTGTTCGGTGAAATATCTTGAAAGCTTCTAACCATATATATCCTCAACATATAGACAAATATTGGATACTGAATGGAAAAAAGCAACACCTTCATATTGGGAAGGTGTTAATGACTTCATGAAGTTTGTTAGACAGCATAATGGCGACTCGCATGTGTTTTGCCCATGCCGACAATGCCTTAATTATAAAAAGATGAGTCAGAGCACAGTCGCAGACTATACATTTGTTAATAGGATGCAACACACATATATTAGGTGGACTAAACATGGTGAACCATATGATCAGCCAGTTCTTGATCCTCTAGCTAATGTTGATCCGCCTGAAGCTCATCAGATCGAGGATGAGGACCTTTCTGGTTTGTTAAGGGACCTATACCCCACTACAAGCAAAAAGGGCGCTCTTTCTCTTAAAAGATCACTTTTCTCTGACCTAATAGAAGATGCCAAGTGTTCAATGGACCCTAATTCTGGTATCTCAAGATTCGAACTGGTAATAAAATTACTAAAGGATAAGTTGTTCAACAAAATTACCAACAAAGCTTTCGATTCAGTGATTAAGGTGTACATCGAGTCAATCCCTAGGGAAGGACTACCAAAATCCTTTTATGAGATGAAACAATACATCAAGGTACTTGGACTATCATATGAGAAGATCCATTTTTGTCCAAATAACTGTGTATTGTTCTGGAAGGATTATGAAAACCTCGATGAATGCCCAGTATGTAACGAATCAAGATGGAAAAATAGTGATAAAAAGAAGAAAGATCCTTGTAAGGTTCTGAGATATTTTTCAATTATAGATAGATTGAAGTGGTTGTTTCAGTCAAAACAAACATCTAAGGAAACAAGATGGCACAAAGAGATTCTCAAGCCAGACAATTACTTACTCAGACATCCAGCTGATGGCGATGAATGGAAGAACTTTGACAAGGCTCATCCAGGATTTGCAGCGGATCCAAGGAACCTGAGACTTGGCCCAAATACAAATGGATTTAACCCATTTGGCAACATGAGTAACTCGTACAACATGTGGCTAGTACTTGTTACAATTTACAACCTGCCTCCTAATGACCCACAAGTATAGGGGGTGTATCGCAGTATTTTCGAGAAGTAAGAGTGTCGAACCCAATGAGGAGCAGAAGGTGCTGGCGAGTGGCTATGAGCAGGAATTCTCTGTAAATACTTAGCAAACGGATTTTTAGGGGTTTTTGGTAATGCGGGTAAATAAAGTACGAGTAAATAAAAGACAATAAGAATAAATGCAGCAAGTGGCCCAATCCTTTCTTTAGCAAAGGACAAGCTGGTTGTATTACTTAAGATGACCAAACGTTCTCGAGGACACATGGGAATATCGTCAAGTGCTTTTGCTTCATATAGTTGATTAATCTTCTTTAGTTTGCTAAGTGTTGTGTGGGTGAACCTGTGCTAATGTACCGACCTTCCTAGGACTAATACATACTTGTGATTATACCCCTTGCAAGCATCTACAAGTACAAGAAAGTAATTAAGGTAGAAACCTAACCACAACTTCAAACTCTAAGACCCTAACGTCCCTTGTACAAAGGATTCCTAACGGGGGTTCAGGTTTCTATCACTCCGGCAACCCCTACGATTAGTAGCCAAATACACAATGCATTCCCCTAGGCCCATATAGGTGAAGTATCATGTAGTCGATGTTCACATGAAACCACTAGAAGAAATACACCACAACTTAAATATCAAACCATTGAATCTTTCTCAACACAATTCCACTACTAACAACATGACTTCTCCCATGTCCTCGAGAACGAAACGAACTACTCACAAGACATCATATGGATCATGATCAGAGATGAAATAATGATGTGTAACAATCTGAACATAAACGATAATTCAATGGTTCACTCAATAGCATCAACTACAAGGAGTAATCAACACCGGGAAAGTTTCCCCTAAGAACTATGCATGATTCAACCCAATTGTTACAGCGGTATGAAGTGGTGATGATGGTGCTGGTGATGATGATGGTGGTGATGATGATGATTATCCCGATGAAGTCCAGCTTGATGGTGGTGTTGATGGCGACGATCTCCCCTCTCCGGGAAGGAATTCCCCTGACAGAATTCTATCTGCCGGAGAGATCTTTCTCTCTTGGTGTTTTCCGCCCCGCAGAGGCGGTGGAATCTTTCTGTGGTTGCTCCCCGAGTCTTAGGGTTTCAGGAGGATAATATACGCCAGAGGGGAGAGCCCGGAGTGGACCAGGGCAGCCACACCACCTGGTGGCGCGACCTGGGGTGGCCCGCGCCAGGGGGTGGTGTGGGCCCCCTGTGGCCCATCTCCACTCCCCCTTCTAGCATTCTTCGTCTTCTGGAAAAATATGATTTTCCATGTATTTTTCTAGATTTTCTGATCTTTGTGAATTTTTCCTCCAAATAGCACCTTTTCCACCAGAATCCTGACTGCAGCGGTCCATGCTCCAAAAGTCATCAACCATGCAAAAACAGATGAAATAACATAAGTATCATCTCTTAATATGAAATATATCAATGAATAACAGTGAATTATGATATAGAATAGTGATGCAAAATGGACATATCAACTCCCCCCAAGCTTAGACTTTGCTTGTCTTCAAGCGAAACATAACTCAATAAACATGACCTCAGGTTTATGGAGTGAAGAGTCGATAAAATAATACGGACAAGAAGCATCACATTCATCAATACATAAGTCATAATAGAAGACAACTCAATATTATATAACTTAACTTGCAATAAGTAAAGGAAACACAATAAAGATACATAAAGTAAATCACAACTGGTAATCGCAAACTTAGCTCTCGGTCGAAGAATAGTTGACAATTTGCTGGAGTTCACAAATAACTAGTTTTCAAAGATAGCTTTCAAAGTAGTAGACACTAAGATAATAGCAAAGTGCAAAACAAGGAACATAAGAAACATGATTGGATAAATCATCATATGAATGAATGAAACACAACAACTCAAAATACTTGCTCAGGTAGAAGGGAATAGGTTTACTGACTCAACTAAAAAGTAAAAGAAAAGGCCCTTCATAGAGGGAAGCAGGGATTTCAAGTTTCATAAAGAGCTTCCAAAAATTATTGTACTTATTAGCTTTAAGCTTTCATTGCCCCTATCATAAGCATCTTTAGGTGATTAAGGTTAAAGTGATCAAATATGAGGATATTCTTGACAAGTTGTAAGTTGAAAATCTCATGTCTCTTGAATACGAGGGTCGCTCCTCATGCTACTCAAGTTTAGTTACTGGTAAGTTCTTGTCATCGTAAGTACATGTGTATCATAGAAAACCACCAACGAGGTACCCCTTGCCCGATGATACGGAAGAATCCCCATATCAAAATGACAAGGCAAGCAGACAACAAGCATCTCAGCAATCTTCTTATTTTACCATGGGAATATGGTGCTTTTTTCTCTCTTTCCTCTTTTTTCATCTTTTTTTTTCTTTTTCTCAATCTCTATCTCTTTTTTATAAGAAGAATGCTTCATAGATGCTCATTATGGTTGCTGCAGGTTTCCACCATGACAGCATGGATTAGACCGGTGGCCCAGGCGTTTCTCTAACACACATACATAACTCCATGGACTTAGAAGTTCCCCTTTCATTTCACACCGATGACATCCATAGACAAAAGAACATGATATCAACTAGGTACAAAGTACCGGTGCAATGTTGAAAGCGTTCCCCATAACAGCATGGTTCTGCCAATTCACAACTTACAAAGCGCAAGCATATACGCAACATAGATGGGAACAATGGTTCAAGTTTATTAAGTGCAAGAAAGTAAAGTGTGCCATCAAGTTCGTGAGAGCTTTAATCACTAATCTTCACATAACAAGTTTAATTTGGAAGGTAGATAAAAACATGAATTTACTTGGAATAGCAATAGTGCTAATAGGTAGGTATGGTGGACACAAATGGCATAGGTTTTGGATTAAGGATTGGATGCACGAGAAGCATTCCCTCCCAGTACAGGTTTTTGGCTAGCAAGGCTGGGTAGCAAGCATAAGAGTTGAAGGAAACAAACAAACATACAAGTGATAAAAACAAACATGAAATCTTCCTTGGAAGCACAAAAGATCTTAACTAGAGAATACTAAACTTATGAGAAAATCAAGAAAGAAAGTTGATGAGATTATATTTCTTTAGAGTACTTTTATCTTTTTCATTCAATTCTCAAAATAGTGTTGCTGCTGACCAAGCCAGGTTTGCCAAACCAACTAAATCAACTCAATGATCCCAAAGTGATACCAATACTAACGACAAGATCAATCATAAACCATGAATTGAAAACTAATATAAGATACGCAAGAGAGTAAATGATAGAACTTCTCATTAATATTCCATAACGACAACTCACACCAAGGGATACATAGATATCTAACGAGAGGGGCGACACTTCCATAATGCAAACCATCCTACATGATAACTTATCTATTCATGATATGACTCTACTAAAAAGGTAAAAAGATAGTGATATGATACCGCGACACTCCCCCAAGCTTGGAGCAAACCAAGGGGATGCCAAAACCTGATGACGAATTACTCCTTCGGTGGTGGTGGTGTTCTCTCGATTGGCACGAGGAAATCTTCTAGTATCTTGCGAAGCCTCACTACAACGTGACCCCCACTATAGCTACGTATATCTTGCAACGATAAGACCATGCGTGTCTACGAAACAACTCCCCCACTTCCCATGTGAGTAGTGAGATAAGACCACGTCATAAGAAAAAGAGATAAACACGTGATCTGTAACTTCCCCTTGAATATTTGCCCCTCAATCCCACTCATTTTCTCCCATCAGTTTTACCCCGCAGCCGCCGGAGCCACCCATGGCTGCGCGTGCTATCATCTCCATCCCTGACTCATCTATCACTATCGCTATCTCTGATTTCCCACGATGCTTTAGAGATCAGATGCGAAGGGCTCGATAACTATTTCCGTGGGCGAGCCGGACGCCATTGTATCATTGTGGACAACACTGTGAGTAGCGATACAGCCGGAGGTCAGGGGCGCAAGCCTATTCAGATCTGTAGATCTTTCGGTTTCTATTTTACCCCATTCAATTTCATGTTGCTCTTGGTTGGCTTGATCCGTTCATCATGATTCTAGGTTACTTGCTTGGTCAATGGTGGATCCTTGGTGCATCGCCTGCCGTTCTCACCCCTCAACTGCGGCTGATCTCACCCAGGCCCCCCTACTACGAGTACAGGTCCCAAACACCGCCCTTACCTGGCTTTGTCTCTCTTAATCAGGTCACTAGGTCCTGCAGGTGGTCGCTCCTTTTATCAAATTTTACTAGTCTACCAGATCTGTTCCCCAAATTGTACACCATGGTAGGTTCTGTAACTTTTTTGGTGCTCCTGTGATAGGCAAGTTATGATCGAAATTCGGTTTGTGTTTCTGGTTTCATTAATTTGACAGCCGTGAAAAAAAAAGATTACTATGCCTATCTCGTTTTGTTCAAATGATCCATACATATTAGTAGTTACTATGCTTAAGAGGTGCCTAGCATTCATTTGATTTTATCTGTCAGGCCACAGTCGTGTTCTTTACCATATGTGCAACAGAATTATTATCTTGTAGACCAGCTTAAGTCTGTTTCTATACATGTGCAAACAAAATAATTTACTACTCCCTCCGGTTCATATTAGTTGACTCAGATTTGTCTAGATACGGGTGTATCTAGCACTAAAACTTGACTAGATACATCTGTATCTAGATGAATCTAAGTCAACTAATATGGGTCGGAGGAAGTATATCAAAGTACCCATCTTTCCTTAGATAATTGTGTGTCGATGTCAATTCTATGCAACTTTTGGGCCTGGTAGAAGGAATAACTCGTCGACGGCAGAAATAGGGGAAACTCGATCGAGATCTAAAATTCTTTAACTTCCTAAATTCCATATTATATAGGTGTGTTTGTCAGGTAATTGTTAAATTGAGATATACATGCTAGTTCTGACATTTATGTTAGTTCCTTATGAAAAAATGATTTTTTCTTGTGCAGTTTCAGACGAGAGGTACATCCACACTAGTTGTGCGCTACCACTATGAGAAATATAAAGCCTTGTTTGTATATATGAAGAACGTAATTAGAGTGTGTGGTATGGCCTCCAGCTATGTACCAATTTGGTTTCATATCCATTTCGTTTGTTTCATTTCAGCTACTTCTGAATAGTATTGCTTTTGTATTCTCTTGAGATTTACTATCAATTTTAATTCCAGAAGAACGCTTGCTTAGCAAATTACTACGCTGCATCTTTTATTTTATCTGCAATATTCTTGTAAATCTTTTAATCTGTTAACATTAACAGGGTCAGTAAAAAGAAATGCTTAGACAATCACTATGCTACATCATTCTATCTTCCGTATTGAGTTAAACTTTTACTTTGAAAACCACGACATGTTTAGACAATCACTAAGCAACTTCGTATGAGTAAAGTTGCACTTCTGAGTAGGCTCTGCTCAACGAGTGCAAGAGCTTGGGAATATCGAAGGATTTGGAAAGAATAGGACTTGCACGAATCTGATGCAATAAAGAGAAAATTTATATATGACTGAAAGGGTTCTCCGTTTCTTGTGGTTAACTGGGTCCCTATTATGCATGAAGATTAATTATCTCATGGACTTCAACCCTTGTACGTTGCAGCTATTTTAAATTGTACTACTTTATTAGCTTTCCTTTTTTGTCTCACTAATTCTCTCAATTGTGTTGTAGATTCCAAAACTAAATGGATGATGCATGGCTGAGGTGCTCAGAGCAAGTTTGACAACAGTGCTACTACCAGATAGTTATATATAAAGTTTTTCAATGCCATTTTCAGATATACACATCTTGTATTCAATGGATTATGTTCTTTGTAAAGCTACAAAGTTGAATTAATATATAAGGTGTTCCTTTTTACTATTCTGTCCCCTGTGCAATCTCAGCATTAGACAAATAATCGTTGTTTGAAATATATGAACTACCATAAATGGTTAAGCTACCTATCAGCTCTTCGAAGCTTTTGCGATGATCAGTATGGCCATCTCAAAATCCATTCATGCAGGGTAACCACCAGCGCATATGAAGTGTTGTTAGGATCTAATATATTCGTTGCTACGTTACAACGCTTCTTCTTGTCGTTACCAACACATGTACATGTGTTGTTGTAGACACTTGCAACACCACCAACGGCAACGCATACTAAATCCGTTGGTGTAGACTTTACCAACACTTATGTCGACATTCGGCAACGCATCGATGTGTTGCCGAAGGGGTGGTCTTGTTGTAGTGCCTGTTATTCTCCTCTTGAAGCATATCCACCTTCCTCCTCAAGACTCGGTACTTGTCGCAGAACTCATCAGTTACTCATAGAGCTTCCTCTGCTGCAGGGCAGGAACTAAGATCTAGAGTTGGAGGTATCAGCCCCTTCATGCCTGCTGTCATGTCCTTTACTTCCTCCCTGCCGTTCCGATCCATGTCTTTGCGCCTAGTTGCGATCCTTTCTTCTTCCACCCATCCTACGAAGGTGTTCTGCTCAAGATTATTATGGAGCTCGCGATGGCGTCGCAGCTCATAATCCTTTGAAGATGAACCCCTGAACGACATCTGAACAAAACAGACCGAACCAAAAACACGACGAGAACATGATATACGAACCTCGGGGGATCCGGGGGATTATATATTACGAAGTTTTACAACAAAAGGAAGGTACTAGGAGAAAACGGGTCGGAGACGGAGTCCGGGGGAGCCACACCACCTGCTGGCGCGGCCAGGGGGGCCCACGCCAGGGGGTGGTGTGAGCCACCCTAGCTCCGTTTCTGTCCCTCTTTCACTTCGTAGCTTTCCGGTTGGATAAAAACTGCTAAAATATAACTGGATAGAATTTTCGAGGAACTTTTCTTACCAGATCTGTTACCTATTCGAAAACAGACTCTGCAGGTCTTTGAATTTGGTCTTTGATTTTTCGGAGATACCACTTGAATAACATCAATATCTTCATCTTCATACTCATATTGCTCGAGTCATGAAACCTTTCACTTTCTTATTACACCATTTTCTCCAATAACCTGGAAATTTCTTTCACACAATTCTCATTAGCAACATTAGTGTAAGCAAGGTAATAAACCTTTTAAGTCAAATTTCAACTGAAATCCATCAAATCATAAGCTACTGCTGCAACTCCTTCCGAAAACCCAAAAAGAATTCAAAAAGGAAATCATTTAAAGAAGCAAATCCAAGAGTGGCAAAATTTGTCAAAATAGACCAGCAGGTAAAGATCAATTTTTTCGAAACCCTTGTGTTGCTCAAATCAAAAAGTGTAAAACTAACGAAAGTTAAATAATACCCTGGGTCAGAAGCACAAAAAATTACAGCTCAAACCGATATACAGAGATCTCTCACGAATTTTTACGGTGAAGCACAAAAATCTGTTTCAGGACAGCAACTTCCCCAAATCTTACTTCTCTCTCATTAGAGGTTGATCTTAACACAAAAACCAAACAAAAAGGATAAGGAGAGTTTATTGCTGAAACATTAACTTCCAAGGCTCAAATAAACAAAAACAAACTGAAAGCACAAATAAATTGGGTTGTCTCCCAAAAAGCTCTTTTTGTATAGCCATTAAGATGGGCATGATAATTTCAATGATGCTCACACATAAGAATATGAATCGAAGTGAAAGAGAGCATTAACAAGAAAAAATACACATGTTTAAGTCTAACCCACTTCCTATGCAAGGGAATTTTGTAAGCAAACAAGTTGTTGAAACCAGAGGCTACAAGCATAGGAAGGCAAAACAAGTGCAACATAAAGACTTGAAGCATAAAACGAGGAAACTTGATATTATTGAGGTGCATAAGAACAGTCTTCCCTCTCTCATAATAATTTTCAGTATCATGCATAAATTTAATGATATATCTATCACAAGAACCATTGTAGCAATGATCACTTATCCTAACAGAGAACACAGGGACACTAGCTCTCATAACACTACTTTGTGAAACAATATTAGGGATATCCTTACAAAGGATAATGTGTCCCTCTTCTACATATTTAGTGACAAAATCTTTCACATTTGCTATTATAGGTTCATCACCCATTTGTTTATCAGGTTTAACAGCTTTATTTGTACTGTTATTCATTACACTAGTTATCATAGGATGCTCCTTTACCTTATCCGGGAAGGGTATTTTCTCGATATAAGGTTCAGGTAGGATGTGATCAATAGTGCAAAATTCAGTACTTCTAACAGGAACACAATCAACAATATCCTTATAAGGTTCATGATACTTATTCCACTTCTTTTTAGGAACTTCAATGTAGGAAGCAAAATCCTTAAAATAAGTTGCAATAGCTTGAGAGTCTAGACCATAAGCATTTTTAATATTTTGAAAGTCATCAGTTCCCATAAAATATTCAATGCATTCATAATCATAATTTATACCTGACTTTCTTCTTTTGTCATTTTCCCAGGCTTCAACATTGTCTTGAATACGGTCTAGAAGATCCCATTTAGCTTCTTCTTCCATGCGTGTAAATGATCCAGCACAAGAGGCATCCAATAAATCCTTATCATGAAGAGGGAGCCTTGCATAAAAGTTATTAATAATAATATTATTGGGGAGCTCATGAATGGGACATTGGAGCATTAGTAACTTCAATCTCCCCCAATCTTGAGTTGTACTCTCTCCATCAAGAGGACAAAAGTTGTATATTTGATTCCAATCTTTGTGAATCTCACTAGGAGGATAAAACTCTGAATAAAAGAGAGGTACTATTTCCTCCCATTCAAGAGCTTGACCATCCTTCAGCAGCTTATACCATTCCTCAGCTCTTCCTTTTAGTGATAATGAGAATAACTTCTTATTAACTTGATCTGTAGTAATACCTGCACACTTGAACAACCCGCATAATTCGTGTATAAAGAGCAAATGATCACCGGGATGGACAGTTCCATCTCCAACATAATAGTTATCCATAACATGGTCAATAATTCTTGTAGGTATTTTAAAAGTATCATCCTTAGCAGGTGGTGGTTCATCTACTACCTTAGCAGTGGTAGTAGCATTACGAAATAAGAAACTCAGCGAATTATCCATAATGAAAATAAAGCAACTAACAAAAATAAACAATACTCACAGCAGAAGTTTCGTTTACCAGTTCCACTCTCCAATAGCGCTTCACTCCCCAGCAACGGCGCCAGAAAATAGTCTTGATGACCCACAAGTATAGGGGGTGTATCGCAGTATTTTCGATAAGTAAGAGTGTCGAACCCAATGAGGAGCAGAAGGTGCTGGCGAGTGGCTATGAGCAGGAATTCTCTGTAAATACTTAGCAAACGGATTTTTAGGGATTTTTGGTAATGCGGGTAAATAAAGTACGAGTAAATAAAAGACAATAAGAATAAATGCAGCAAGTGGCCCAATCCTTTCTTTAGCAAAGGACAGGCCGGTTGTATTACTTAAGATGACCAAACGTTCTCGAGGACACATGGGAATATCGTCAAGTGCTTTCGCTTCATATAGTTGATTAATCTTCTTTAGTTTGCTAAGTGTTGTGTGGGTGAACATGTGCTAATGTACCGACCTTCCTTGGACTAATACATACTTGTGATTATACCCCTTGCAAGCATCCGCAAGTACAAGAAAGTAATTAAGGTAGAAACCTAACCACAGCTTTAAACTCTAAGACCCTGACGTCCCTTGTGCAAGGGTTTCCTAACGGGGGTTCAGGTTTTTGTCACTCCGGTAACCCCTACGATTAGTAGCCAAATACACAATGCATTCCCGTAGGCCCATATAGGTGAAGTGTCATGTAGTAGACGTTCAGATGACACCATTAGGAGAAATACACCACAACTTAAATATCAAACCATTGAATCTTTCTCAACACAATTCCACTACTAACAACATGACTTCTCCAATGTCCTCAAGAAAAAAACGAACTACTCACAAGACATCATATGGATCATGATCAGAGATGAAATAATGATGTGTAACAATCTGAACATAAACGATAATTCAATGGTTCACTCAATAGCATCAACTACAAGGAGTAATCAACACCGGGAAAGTTTCCCCTAAGAACTATGCAAGATTCAACCCAATTGTTACAGCGGTATGAAGTGGTGATGATGGTGCTGGTGATGATGATGGTGGTGATGATGATGATGATCCTGATGAAGTCGAGCTTGATGGTGGTGTTTATGGCGACGATCTACCCTCTCCAGGAAGGACTTCCCCCGACAGAATTCTGTCTGCCAGAGAGATCTTTCTCTCGGTGTTTTCTGCCCCGCAGAGGCAGCAACATCTTTGTATGGTTGCTCCCTGAATCTTAGGGTTTCGGGAGGATAATATACGCCAGAGGGGAGAGCCTGGAGTGGACCAAGGCCGCCACAGCACCTGGTGGCGCGGCCTAGGGTGGCTCGGGCCAGGGGGTGGTGTGGGCCCCCTGTGGCCCATCTCCACTCCCCTTCTGGCATTCTTCATCTTCTGGAAAAATAGGATTTTCCATGTATTTTCCTGGATTTTCTGATCTTCACGAAATTTGCCTCCAAATAGCACCTTTTCCATCAGAATCCTGATTGTAGCGGTCCATGCTCCAAAAGTCATGAACCATGCAAAAACAGATAAAATAACATAAGTATCATCTCTTAATATGAAATATATCAATGAATAACAGTGAATTATGATATAGAATAGTGATGCAAAATGGACGTATCACCTCCCTGGGCATGCACTGATTAGTCGAACCGTTTGTTGGCTTTACTCATCCTAGGTCCCAAATCACCTAGGAAGGATTTTGATCTGTTCATGCAGCCTCTTATGAGAGACTTACAGGAACTATGGAAGGGTGTCATGACTCCTGATATCCTTGCCAGCAAACCTGAAGATGCCAAGTTCCCTATGCGTGCTACTGTACTATTCTGCACACATGATTTTCTAGTTGTTGGCATTATGTCAGGCAAAGTGACAGTAGGTTATAATGCATGTGTTTGTTGTGAGACAAAACAGGTCACAATGAGGCTAGAAAATAAGACTGGTTTCCTTGGCCACCGGTTTTTTCTTCATCAAGGCCACAACTTCCGATAAAACTTAAAAAAATTGCAGATCTATGGAAAGAGGACTGAATATGGCACTGCACCACAAAAGTTCACTACAGCTGAGTTGCAGGCGCATTTACATAAGGTCAGAAATGTCAAATCAGGAAAACAACCAGCTGCCAGACAGGGTAAAAGAAAAAAATACATAAGATGCACCGAAAGTAGGAGCAGCATCCAAAAGGAAGAGAGCGGAAGAAGTAGCAGCAGATGCCCAAGGGAAGGAAAAGGAACCGAGAATATTTTATAAGCACAGATCCACTCTATGGGACTTGCCGTATTGGGCTGGTAAGACACTTCGACATAATATTGATGTCATCCACATGGAGAAAAATATATGTGACAACATTATAGGCACATTACTCAACATTCCATCTAAGACAAAAGATAACTATAATGCTAGGCTTGACCGCGAAAAACTCAATGTTAACAACAACTTGAAGCTGCATCCTCAAGATATGGTTGATAAGGGCGGTGAAAAACATTACAAATTTCAAGGTGCAGAATTTACCTTGCCGATGAATAAAAGGGTACTATTATGTGACTTCCTCTGAGGTGTGAAGTTCCCATCTAGATTTTCTTCGAACATTGCAAATTGTATCAATGCAGAGGGGAACAATCTCCAAGCATTGAAAACTCAAGATTTCCACATCCTACTACAAAGTCTTTTAGCTCTTGGCATTAAAGGTTTAGTGAACAAGGATTTGTACAACGTGCTTGCAGAGTTGGGAAAGTTCTTTAGGGAAATCTATAGCAAAACTCTAGACAAAAGAGTTGTAGCGCGTCTTCAGATGGACATAGCAGAAATCCTGTGCAAGCTTGAGCTGATATATACACCAGCCTTCTTTGATGTGATGGTGCATTTGGTTGTTCATCTGACTGAAGATGCACTTTATAGAGGTCCCGTACAGTACAGATGGATGTACCCTATAGAACGTCGGATTTGCACTTTCAAGGGTACTGTTAGGAACAAGGATAGAGCAGAGGCTTGCATTATAGAGGCATACATTGCTGCTGAAGCATTTCCATTTTTCTCAAGATACATTCTTGATCGTAAAACAAGATCCAATTTAGGTGGCAGAATTGAAGAACTTGAAAAATCTGTTTTTAACCATGGTGTTCGCCTAGTAGGAAAGAAGGAACATAGAACATTAATGCAACACGAATATGACCAACTTACTTGGTATGTGCTGAATAACGCTGATGAGGCTGAAAACTTTGTTGCGTGAGTACTATTCATAAATATCCTCACATATATGAAATGAATCTTGTAGCAAGATATGTGTCGTGGTGGTGGCATGACAGATGCCATGGATAGGCTAAAGATGGGGCCAATGATTGCTAGGGGAATTCAGGGAGGGAGAACATGGTGATTCCACGCACAGATGTTCTTAAATTCTCTCTATCAATGGTGTTTACAAGTCCTCTTCAAGCTCTTGGCAAGAAGGAGACTATGTCTCTTACTCCCTACAAACTAGCTCTAGAGTTCTACCTTAGACAGAGAAAATGATCGATCCCTCTCTATGGAGGCCTCGGTGCTCCTTATATAGGGGAGCCCAGGTTACAATATTAGGGCTTACATGGCAGCATATTCAGTGAATATGCTCCTCGCCTAAAGCTAGATGCTTCTTTATTCTCTTTAACGGCTCGTCCGGGCTTTAGACGTAACCCCCAGCATAATCTTTGTCTTTAAGCGTCACCAGACACGGGCTACGTCAGCCGACATTGCCCGCGTCACCTTGGTCGCCCCTGACCTGCAGGTCCTCCTCTTTGCTTTGCTTTGCTCACGCTACAGCTAATAAATCCACCCTTTGACCAACATGAGATTCCTTCCTTCTCTTGGAAGCCATAGGATGGTCCGGCTAGCATGTGGCTAATCCGGCTACCAAGATACCTGCAAAACAGATAGACAGACATGGCCGGTATATATTTTATGCCAGCCAGACTACGATTAAGGAGATGTTCCACGGGCCGGGTGACTCCGTGGTTCGGCCTGCCTTGAGGTGACCCGGTAAGCACTTGCTTTGACTGCGCCGTACCCCAGCTAACTCTGCCTTTATACCCCGGCATCACCCTACCCGGGGGTATCCCCCCAACATTAGTCCCCGAAGCTGGTGCGGTCTTAGCAACTTTTAGTTGTTAAGGCCACAGCAGGTTCCCATATCCAGATATCTGCCTCTTTGGCCGAGTTTATCCAGTAACCCGGGGCTTCTCCTCTGGGGATCCTTTGGCTCATTCCGAGTTATTCCTCTCTGGCCGGGTTTTTGCCTGTTTATCCGGGTCACATTTTCTTCTCTTGTACGCTTCCCCACATCCTACGTGGAGGGTAATCATCATTTTGCCTCATTTTAAGGGCTACGCGCATTTAATGCGCCAGTTACTGTTGCAATGTCAGGAATAACTGCTGCGCACGTCCCTTCACTGCGGCGCCTCGTTAACTGTAACATTACATCGCGTCGTGGGATCCTCTGCCCCTGTGGTCCTTGCTATGGCCGCGCTCTGATTGGCTGATTCGGCCGTGTACACGCCCGTTGCGTGTGGCGTGGCAACCGCAAAGGATCCCACTACACGCCCGTTGCGCGGTTAAGTAGCGGGCCTGGGGCAATCTCTAGGGAAGTTCCCCATTTTCTCTGCGCTTCCTAGCCTCACTTCTCTCTCACTATGACCTCACCGCTGCTAGTTCTTCGTTGCACCAGCACCGTCGCGACCATGCACATGCAGCTCCTTGCGCCTGCGCCGCCGTTCCCGCTCAAGAGCTTCATACGGGGCCTTGCGCTTCCCGTTTCCCCTCCTCCGGTTATTTCTATTCTGATTTCCTTCTCGAAGACCTTGAGTCCACCATGACTGAGGAGGAGGCAGCCGTGGTAGCGCAGCAGGAGGAAGAAGCAGAAGGCCGCAAACACGACTGCTGGGACGACGCGTTTTTCTGCGAGGACGACTTGGACTGGCTCCGTGCCACGCGCCGCATTCCCGCCTGCGTTGCCTGTCGCCTGGCCGCTGACGAGATTTCCCCCTCTCCCAATCCAGGGGAGTATGTTGTTTTTCTTTCTCATTTCTAGCATGGCTTCGGCCTTCCTACCTCAGATTTCTTCTTTGATTTCATTTCTACATATAAACTGCAACCGCATCATCTCCCGGCCAATGCCATCACTTCTTTGTCCTCCTTTGCCTCTGGCATTGAGGGAGATATCAGCCTCTGGCCAACCAAGGAGCTGTGGATCAAATTCTTTGGTCTCCGGAGGAACGTGGTTCCGGAGAAGGAGCTTGCTCCGGAGGATAAGCACATGACCCAATGCGGCGCTGCCTCCATATTTCCTCGCAAGGGCTCCGCATTTCCCCGGGTCAGTAGGCTCGAGTCCTGCAAAGGCTAGGCCCGGACCTTCTTCTACGTCCGGAACACCACCGAGGAAGACATGATCCGGCTCCTTCCCTTCAAGCTCGGGCCTCCAGATACCTCTCTTTGGGAGAGCATCCCCAAGCGACCCACTACCCTGGCGAATCAGGTGGAGCGCCGGATCAAGGAGCTGCTCCAGGAGAAGCTCCAGGGGGAGGACATCATGATTACTTTTGTCCGCAGCCAGGTCTCCCCCCCTTCAGAAGCGAGCCCACAAGATCTGCTACTTGATCGGCACCCTCGATCCCCACTAGACTTCATCCTTTGAGCTTGATAACTCGGCGGTTTACCGCCAGGTTAAGGCCATTTTCAATGTGGAGAAGGAATTCTCCGAAGATTGGGAATGGGGGCTCGAGCCCTTCACCCGGGACAACCCTCCTCCAAAGGTAAAATTATTTCTTACTGTTTTCCGGATCTTCTCTGTATGTCGGTTTACTTTCGTAACTTAGCAATTGTTGTCTTGTTCTCAGCGATTCCTCCAGCAGCCACTGGAGGATGGCGAGGTGCTGGCGAGCAAGTGGGTACCGGACCGCACCGAGGAGGACAAGGAGGAGCATGATCCGGAGACCTTCCTTCCCACTCCAGACATCGTCAAATGCGGCTCTGGTAAGGCCTCTTCTCTAAGGGATTGGCCAAATGATGATGACTCGGATGTTGAGGTCCTAGAGGTACTTGATCCGGTTCTCATTTCTTACACGCATCTGGTTATGTCCGAATCTTCAGCTAACCCGGCCGGTTAGGTCCATGAGGTTACTCCCCTCGCCACTGGTGGTCCGGTCCCTGCTTCTTCCTAGAAGCGCGCGGCAGCCTCGGCCGCAGCTTCAGAGGTACCGCCGCCCAAGAAGAGGCAGAAGAAGTCCAGGGTGAAAACCTCGACTAAGCCGGTCGCAAAAAGCACGGTCCGGAGGATGCCCAAACCCCGGGCTCCCCCAACCTCTGACGAGTAAGTCTCTTGCATTTGCCCTTCAAGTTTTTTCCCTTTCTGTTTGTTCTTGTCTCTTATTGGTTCTTTCTCTTTTTGACTTGATTCTTTTCTGCTTCTCAGAGCTCCTAGGGTCATTCCCCAGAGCGGCTCCGGCATAGCATCTCCAATCCGGAGCAGCCCTTCTCCTCCCGCGATGACGATACTCGCCCGCTCAGCCCTATCCAAGAGGGCTCCGCGGCTGCGCCTGACCAAAGCCCACCTCGTCATGAGGAGGGCAATGTCGGCGCGAGGGGTAGCGGGGCGGTTTTGGATACTGCCATGACGGATCTCCCCAACTCCTCTTCGGCCCAGCGCCAAGTGTTAAGGCGCCAGCTCCATCGGCGCCGCCCCAATCCAGTTTCTCTCCTGTTCCAGTCTCCTCCGAACCAGCAATACCAGCAGCAATAAAGAATAACACCAAAGAAGAAAGACCAAAGCACCAAAGCAAAGAAGAACACCAACAGCAGCAGCATCACCATTAGGTTCCACCAAGCCTCCCAAGAGGAAGGCCCCGTCATCTCCCTCTGGATCAACTCCCTCAGTCGCGGATATCTTCTAGCCAGCTCCTCAAGCTTCATCTGGCAAGCTCAAGAAAGCTGCCGGATCCGGTAAAGGGATCTCGTTTGGGTCACATGCTGCCGGATCAGAGGGTAGCAGGCAGCTGGTTCTGCATACCAGCCCTGCTCCAGCTCAATCCGCCAGGCGAGAGGCCCACGTCAAAGGCCATGTGGCGAACTACTCTCCCAGCGGCGAAAGTTATAGTCCACTACTCCTGGAGTATGTGAAGAACTAGAATAATGCTGAATTCATTGACCCACAAGATGATCTTCCAGAGAAGTTCGGCCCAGCCGAATTCAACACACAGATGAACTCCGCTACCAAGGCCATCTCTTTGGCTGGCCGGATGATGGAGGTAATTCTTTTCCTTTGCTGTGGTACTTTGTATAGATGAGCACTTGTAGATATAGCCCTAGTCTCTGAGCCTCTGAGGGAGTAACTTGTTACTCGGTCGGATGCTCCTAGAGAATTTGGTTTTCTGTCCTTAGCAATTTCAAATTTTAACAAAGTTAGTGCCGGGTTAAGTTCCCTTGGCCTAGATCTTGTACACTTCGAATATCCACACACCTAGATCCGGGTTAAGTTCCCTTGGCCCGGATCTTGTAGACTTCGAATACCCACACACCTAGAGCCGGGTTAAGTTACCTTGGCCCGGATCTTGTAGACCTCGAATATCCACACACCTAGAGCCGGGTTAAGTTCCACTTGGACCGGATCTTGTAGACTTCGAATATCCACACACCTAGAGCCGGGTTAAATTCCACTTGGCCCGGATCTTGTAGATTTCAAATATCCACACACCTAGAGTCGGGTTAAGTTCCACTTGGCCCGGATCTTGTAGACTTCGAATATCCACACACCTAGAGCCGGGTTAAGTTCCACTTGGCCCGGATCTTTTAGACTTTGAATATCCACACACCTAGAGCCGGGTTAAATTCCACTTGGCCCGGATCTTGTAGATTTCAAATATCCACACACCTAGAGCCGGGTTAAGTTCCACTTGGCCCGGATCTTGTAGACTTCGAATTGTTTTTGACTTTGCCTTACTTATTTCAGATTACCACTAACCGCCGATCCGCTGAGTTCCAACGCCTGCTGGACTCCTATAAAGACATTCGCGCGCGTTATGGCAAACTCCTGGAGGAGCACCAGAAGAAGGGTAATATTCCTTACTTAGACTTTCCCTCTTCCATTTTCGTTCATTTGAGTTGTCCATGATCCATATTAACTTGTTATCTGAATCTTGCAGCCGAGGTTGAAGTTGAGAATATTATCATGCGGAAGAATCTAGCTGAGATCAAATGTAATCTTATCTCCTTCGCACGATCACTGTATGCTCCTTTCTTTACCCGATAGGCATTTATACTTCAGTTTCTCTGGATTATGCCACTGTTGCAGTTGCTCTTGAAGACAGCGTTACAATGCCTGATATGATGACCCATTTCCTCGAACAAGGAGGGAAGCATGAGGCTGAGCTAAAGAAGAAAGAAGAAGAGATAGCTCGGTTGCAGCTCCAGGACTCGGAAATTACTCGGCTCAATGCCAAAATTCAGAGGCTCA
Source organism: Avena insularis (assembly GCA_023614405.1). Taxonomy (NCBI): domain Eukaryota; kingdom Viridiplantae; phylum Streptophyta; class Magnoliopsida; order Poales; family Poaceae; genus Avena; species Avena insularis. The sequence continues at coordinate 408,187,284 of CM042696.1, forward strand.
AGGGTCTCCATAAGTCCGAATTGGAGAAGGCTCACCATGAGTTTGCCGAGGAAAAAGAGCGTTTAACCAAGAAAATTTCCAAGGACCAAAGCTTACTGTAGGAAGCCGACATCAAACTTACATCGGTGACCTCGGAGTACGAGAAACTCTAGGCCCACAGCGCCAATGTCCATTCCGAGCTTCAGCGACTCCTCTTCCAGATTGCACGTGAGTTCTTTGCCCTTGTTTAATTTTCCTTCCTCCGGGTTTGGTGCTTTTGCTCACTGTCTCCTTTGCTCTATTCTCAGGCAAATTTATAGAAAGTGACACGCTTGGTGCTGCTGCCGTAATCCAGTCCCGCGAACAACGTGGTATTCTTGCAGGCCCTTATGCCGAGACAATCCCGTATAATACGGAGGATCTGCTGGCGAGCCTCACCGCTCGCCTTGAGCTAGTGAAGAACCACAGCGCAGACATTATACCGGCGGCAACGCGAATGTTTGGATCCCTCTGGCCCACTGAGACCATTCCACAAAGAAGTACGACTTTCATAGCCAAATTAATGGAGTACGATACGCAACTGCATCTGTGGCGTGAATCTGTCGCACGGGCTGGGGCTGACATTGCCTTGCAGTTCGTCCTTTCGTGGTATGAAGGGATTGATCTAGGGTTGCTTACCCGCATGCACACCGGATCTAAGTGGTCCGAAGATCCGGATTGCGTTGCGCTCTGCAAAGCCTGTGCCAACAAGCTTATTCAATACTCCTTCTGCCACGCTTGGAACGAAGGGCCGAGTTATCTCGACATTTTTGATGATGAAGTTGCTTATAGAGATGAAGAAGAAGAGAGTGAAGGTGAGGCCTCCGAGCTTGTTGACGAGGCCGGAGACCCGGAGGATGGCGAGGCCAATCCTGAAGAGGAAGCCGAGGCCAACACCCCTCCTCCACATTCCGAAGTACCTCCTTCTTCGGTTGAAGATTCGGCTACTGCTCCTGCTCCTTAAAAATACTTGATCATATTTGCCAGATCCCCAGAATGCCGGGCGGAAATGTATCTAAGTACTTTATTTTGGTTGTGCTACAACTTATCATTTTGAACTAAGTTCTTAATGCTGGATTATCATGGGCAAAGTCCCCGAGTTTCGTTTTCTTGTTCCCCCAATTTTTGACTCGGCTTGCGTCTACCTTGATTCGGCTTTTTGACTTACGAGTCCGAGGTTTAAAAAATTTATTTAACAATACTTGAAACTTTGAGATTAGCTCAAAATGATCCGGCGTTAGATAAATACAAAAAACCAAGGGTTAGTTAAAGTAACCAATGTCGGCCCGCTTAAGTTCTTTTCCTTAGTCGTTTTTCATGTGCTTTGCCATTCCAAACTTGTTCTCTTTCTTGCCATGAAGCCAATTCTTGTTGGACAACAAAAAAGTCGAAGAGTTGGGTTTTTGGTGCTCACACATTACTAATCCGGCTAAGATATAAGCGACTTAACCTAGTCGACATAAAAATACGAAAACGAGAAAGACAATTATTACGGAAGTCCCCGAGTCTCTACTTGGGGTGCCAAAGTTTTATTAATAAGCTCATTGCCGACATACATACCGACATATGAGTAGCTCGGATACATTCACCTCTTTGTTAGGTGTAGAAAGGACGAAGTAGTGCTACATTCCGCGGTTGCTTAGATTCCTCTCCAGACCTGTCCGCCTTGTTCTTTTCCTGGGGCTGTGCATCAATAAGATAGTAGGAATCATTGTGCAAGGCTTTGCTAACAATGAAAGGTCCTTCCCATGGAGGGTATAGCTTATGCATGTCAGCAGTGCGCTGTATCAACGGGAGTACCAGGTCACCTTCCTAAAAGACTCGAGGGTTTACTTTCCGGCTATGATAGCGTCGGAGATTTATATAGAGGATCTGGACAAGGCCAATTCTCTCGCTTCTTCCAGAAGATCAACATCATTTTGCTGGGCTTCGCGACCTTCGGCTTCTGTGTATTTGTCAACACCCGGATTTTTAATCCCAGATGCCCGTTATGCCATACCTCGCAATCCCAGGATTACCATTTTTGCGAGACATAACGGATTGGATATCATAGTACATCATCCATTACAAACCATACATAAGGTCTTACACAAATAAGGATCTCATGATCCAGTCTTAATACAACAAGCAACGGAAATAAAAGATAAGCGTAGCGGTGGGGTCCATCTTCAGGGCACGGCAATGTCGACAAGGCGATAGTCCTAGTTATCATAGCTGTCCTGCTGGCCATCATCTTGGTAGTCTCCTTCATAGTCTGGCCATGAGAATAGCCAGGGACAAAAGCCATGAGTACTCTTTAAGTACTTGCAAACTACCACTAACAAGTAGTATAATTCTAAGTTAAAGTGTTAAATCTAAGTTTAACTACAAGGTTAAGTTTGAAACCTAAGCTGAGTTCAGAAGCAAAGAAAGATAAAATAAGGTTCTAGAATCACTTAAGTTGGGAAGCTATTATCATAAACACAACCCTGTTGTGGTCAAGTCAAGATTCATCATTCATCTCATAAGTTGTTTAGAAAACATCTGACAACGAAATAATATGGCCATTCCAACTGTCCATAACTGCGGACGCGGCTATTCGAATAGTTTGACACTCTACAGAGGTGGTACACTTTCATCACAAGATTCGATACATCTGTCAGGGATAACCCTGAATTATCATACTTAGTATGCAGATAATCAAACATAACCTTTCCTTTACACACCCTAGTACAAGCACCTCTCCTATGAGCATGGCCTCCCAACCATGACCATCAGTCATCTTGGGCACTACATAGGTGGACAACACTGAGAGGTAGCCTTAGCTCAAACCTCTCCCGCGAGGGAACTAATACTAATGCATATAAATTTCCAACTAAGCCTTACCCAATTCAGGTAGTGTGGTTGTATGGTAAATTTGGAATGGTATCGCATCCGAATCCAACCATCAGTTTTATAAAAGGGTTAAGGCTCGTGCCTCAACATTTTCACCATCATAAACCATTTGTGTTTCTCAACACATGTCAAAACATCTCAATAGAATGACTCATCGTTCCAAGGTTTTCATAATTCATTTTCACCAAGTGTTCCCATCTAAGTGACTAAAGTTTTTGATCTACTCTAAACTACTAAGTTAAGAGTGTTCACTAAGGTGGAAAAGATGGGTTCAATCTCATGCCATAGAATGACATCTAAAGCTTATCTAAATAGGTCAAGTTTTATACTTTTTATGCTACCTTCAAAACAAGTAAGGGACTTTGTGTAAAATAAAAGAAGTAAAGCTGGTAAGGTAATACTTGGGGTAGTAATAGTCAGGGTGGTGTGACCAAAGCATGCCCCAGGCTTCTTTGCTCATTCATCTAGCTTAATTCTAGCTTGCTAACAATAGCTTGCAAGTGCTAGCATGCATTCTTCTTGGTAGCACTCCTCCTCCTCGTAAGCTTGGTCTGTACTATCTTCTATAAATACATACGGAGTACACAATCACCAAACAATACTTAACTAGTCTAATTAGTACTCTAAGACACACAATTGATGATCTATTATCATAACAAGCATCACAAGTTTTATTCACTAGTTTCTTCCTTTTTATTTTAGAAAAGTAATTTGTACTCATTGAAAAATTAACTAAGATTTAATATTTACCACTTAAAATATGGGATCATGTGGACACATGTCATCACCACATATTCTAACATGTGGGAATGGGATTTAAGGGTTGGATCATAATTACTTTGGTTTAGGTTCATTATTTAATGATTTAAGGTGACTAGAAATGCCTATATAGCATTATTTTAGTACTAGTCCAAAGTCACTGCATGTAAAACTTAATATTATTACATATTTAGATAGATATGATGAAGTGTGATTTTTTAGAGTTGGAATAAACTCAAAAGATAACTTGGTTGATTTTATAAAAATGTTGCAAGGTGCAAATGCTTCTGTTTTATTATTTTTACTAGGAGAGATCTATAACTCTAATTGAATTAAATCCAACGGGCTTGGATAGATTATTTCAATACCTTCCAGGCAAAATTGGTTTCATGAAATTTGGATTTGTCAAACTCCCAGAATTGATTTTTAAACTAGTGGACAGAAACTAGATTAACTCTAAATAGAAAAAACTACATTTGAATTTCTAACTCGCTAGGAACTAATCGGCCCGGCTATGACAAGTGCATAACGGGCTGCCTGACATGCGGGCTCCACTAGTCAGCGGCACAAAAACACCGAAACGGTATCTAGCATCCTGGGCCACACGATCTAAAGGGGATCTAACGGTGGAGAGTCATCGTCGACGACAGATTACTCCGGCGAGAGTCTAACCTAGATGCGGCGGTGGGGGTCGATTGGGGCATACCAGGGCTCCAGCAAGGTCGGTGAGGCGGGCAAACGGGCTGGTAGACGATGACGAGGCGAGGCGCGGCTGCGGCGGAGCTTGGGGTGCCCTAAATTGCAGACGCCCTTCTCCTCCTACTGTGGCGGCTTCGGCTCCAATTCCGGCGAGGTAGATCTCGAGCGGCATCGGCTAGAGGTTGGTGACGTTCAGTGAGAGGTGGGGAGTGAGTGAGTGTGGAGAAATGAGGCTGGGTGGTCGCTTTATATAGGGTCGACGAGAGGGTAGAGCGGGCGCCGGTGAGGTCATCGGTGATGACGATACGGGACTCGCTCGGCATGGGCGACGGCGGCGATGGATTCTCTGTCCCCCGACGGTCCTCTGGGCTTAAAGGCGCGGCAAGGCGAGGTCTCTACCGGTCGAGGGCATGCGGTGAACTAAGCGCGGGCGGCGGTGCTCGACGCGGTTCCTCTGGGCTGCTGGTCACGAGGCGGCGAACAAGGATGTCTGGGCGCTTGCTGGGCCTTCTGCGGGTGCTACCACGCAAGGCTAGGGCTAGGCGAGGTCGGTGCTGCTCTGGCGGGCGCGGCGCTCCGGGGTGATCGGAATGGCGGACAGAGGCATGGGTGCGAGCAAATGCGGCTGGTCCTCCGCTCGATTTTGATCGGGGTCTGGTCGAGGTGGTGCGGTGTGATGGCGCCTGTCTGCCAGCGGGCGAAGGAGAGCGCGGGACGGGCTGAGGCCAGCCGTCCATGGTCGACCTAGCGCATGGCGTCGGGCGGCTTGGTACTGGAGCAGCAAGGGGAGAGGGAGAGAGACCTAGGGCCGAGGTTTTAGCTGGGGGGACAAGGGGACCAAGTTAGGCCCAAATGATGACCAAATTCACTGCTCACTATAGTGTTTTGGAATTTGCAAGATTTGTGTCTTCCACCTGTTTGATAAATGGCCGCAAGAAGCAAAAGTTTAAATTTTGGTTCAAAATTTTTGAGTGGTTTACACTAGTGATAGGTAGTCTCTAGTTGTAAGGGTTTTGAAAGTGGAGCTCAATTTGATGGTTTTTGAAATAGGGGTGATCTAGGCATATGCATTGAATTCAATTTTCTCATGCCATTTAAAATAAGTATTTGAATATTTTTAGCAGATCAAAAGGTGGGCCTTGGTACCTCATTATGTGTACTAGCCAGGGGTGTAAAGATCTAGAATTATTTCTGTTGAGAAATGAGTGCTAGGAACACTCAAAGTAGTGTAGTGGGTAAAGATGGCCAAAATGACCATTCCCACTTTTTAATTGTTTTTTATTTGATTTTCTTTGGGATTTGCTTGGGAAAGGTTTAGATGATGTTGAATTTACCATACAAACATTTTACAACCAAAGAATCACAGAACCATGGCAATTCAAATCAATTCCTAAATTAAATGCTCATACACATGAATGCTTGCATTTTTAATTTGGAAAAGTTTTTGTTAACCCTAATTTTGATGATTTGGATCTTGATAAGCTTGGATTAAAGTTTTGGGATGTTACAATCCTTCCCCCCTTAAACAAAATCTCATCCCAAGATTTACAAGAAAACTAGGAACTAAAGAGATCTGGGAACTCTGTCCTAATGTAATCTTCGCGCTCCCAAGTGGCTTCCTCCTCGGTATGATTTCTCCACTGAATCTTGAGAAACTTGATGCTCCTGGTCCTGGTGGTTTTGTAGGCTTCTTCTAAGATACGGATGGGCACTTCCTGATAGGTCAGGTCATTGTTGATCTCTACAGCTCTGTGATCGATGTTCTTGAAAACTTCAGTCTTCTCGGGCACTTCCAAGCATTTGCGAAGTAATGAGATATGGAACACATTGTGGATGGCTGACATTTCTTCAAGCAGTTCCAATTGATACGATACTTCTCCTCGATGGTTCAGAATCTTGAAGGTTCCGATATATCTGGGGGCTAACTTTCCTTTCAGACTAAAGCGTTGAGTTCCCTTCAATGGTGAAACCTTGAGATATACAAAATCTCTGACATTGAAAGTTAGGTCTCTCCTTCTCTTGTCAGCATAACTCTTCTGTCTGGATTGGGCGGTCTTGAGGTGCTCACGGACTTTGTGAACTTTCTCTTCGGCTTCTCGGAGAATGTCGGGTCCAAAGATCTGACTCTCTCCTACTTGCGACCAATTTAAAGGGGTACGACACTTTCTTCCGTATAGGAATTCAAATGGTGCCATCTGCAAGCTAGCTTGATAACTGTTGTTATATGAGAACTCTGCGAAAGGCAGGCAGTCTTCCCATTTTGATCCATATTCCAACACACAAGCTCTAAGCATATCCTCCAGGATCTGATTAACTCTCTCCCATCCATCGGTTATGGGTGATACGCGGTGCTGAAGTTCAACTTGGTTCCCAATCCTTCCTAAACTTTCTGCCAAAATCTCGAGGTAAACTGGATTCCATGATCTGATACTATGGTCTTGGGGGTTCCATGCAGACTAACAATCCTAGCAATGTACAGTTTTGCTAGTTTCGCACTCTGGTAGGTAGTCTTGACAGGTATGAAGTGGGCTACCTTGGACAGTCTATCAACGATGACCCAGATTGAGTCATTTCCCCTACTGGAAGTAGGTAAACCGGTGATAAAGTCCATTCCAACGGAATCCCATTTACATTCTGGAATCTGCAATGGTTGCAACAATCCTGCAGGTCTCTGGTGCTCTGGTTTGACTCTTTGATAGATGTCACACTTGGCGATGTAGCTTCTGATTTCTCTCTTCATTTTATGCCACCAAAATTGCTCTTTCAAATCCTGATACATCTTCGTTCCTCCGGGGTGGATAGAATAAAGAGTATCATGAGCGTTCTTCATGATAACTTGCTTCAGCTCCGAATCTGCTGGCACACAGATACGTCCTTTGTACCACAGTACTCCTTCTTCGCCTTCGATGAATCCAGGTACCTTTCCTTTACCAATATGGTGTTTGATTCCGTCGATACTTTCATTCCCCTTCTGGGCTTCCTTGATTTGGCTAATCAAAGTGGGTTGAAGTTCAATGCTAGCTAAGAATCCTTTGCTAACCAATTCAGTCCTGAACTGCTCCAACTCTTCATACAAACTTGGCTGATTTTCCATGATCATGGTGTTTAGCCTACACGGCAATCTGCTAAGAGCATCCGCTACCACATTGGCTTTGCCGGGGTGATAGTGAATGTCAAGGTCATAATCCTTGATTAACTCTTCCATCTCCTTTTCCTCATATTCAGCTCCTTCTAGGTGAAAATATACTTTAAGCTCTTGTGATCCGAGTAAATCTCACAGCAATTACCCATCAAATAATGACGCCATGTCTTCAATGCTAGAACCACAGCTGCTAGCTCAAGATCATGGGTCGGATAGTTCTGCTCATGCTGCTTCAGTTGTCGAGACAGATACGCGATGACTTTGCCTTCTTGCATTAATACACATCCTAGACCAATCTTGGATGCGTCACAATATACATCAAATGGCTTCTTGATGTTTGGCATGATCAAAATTGGGGCTGATATCAATCTCTTCTTTAGCACCTGGAAACTGGCTTCACACTTGTCTGTCCATTCAAACTTCTTATCCTTCTTCAACAATTGGTTCATGGGTCGGGCGATGCTCGAGAATCCTTCTACGAACTTGCGGTAGTATCCCGCTAATCCGAGAAATGCACGGACTTGGTTTTGAGTGCTTGGGGCTTCCCATTCTTCGACATCTTTGATCTTGGCGGGATCAATAGAGACTCCTCCGGCAGACACAATATTTCCTAGGAATCCTACTTCTTTCAGCCAAAACTCACACTTGTTGAACTTGGCATATAATTGATGCTCTCTCAGAGTTTCTACGATGATTCCCAGATGTTGCTCATGCTCTTCTTTTGACTTGGAGTAGATAAGGATGTCGTCGATAAATACAACTACAAACTTATCTAGGAAATTCATAAAGATCTTATTCATGAGATTCATGAAATAAGCAGGGGCGTTGGTTAATCCAAAAGACATAACCGTATACTCGTATAAACCATAGCGAGTAATAAAGGCGGTCTTCGGAATATCCGCTGCACGAATCTTAAGTTGGTGATAACCAGTCCTAAGATCAATCTTTGAGAATACCTGGGCTCCAGTCAACTGGTCAAATAGATCCTCTATCTTCGGCAAAGGGTACTTGTTCTTGATGGTGACGTCATTCAACTTTCTGTAATCTGTACACAGACGATTGCCTCTATCTTTCTTGTCGACGAATAACACTGGTGATCTCCATGGCGATGTGCTTGGTTGAATCAAGCCTGCTGCTAACATGGCATCTAACTGCTTCTTCAGTTCCACTAACTCTAAGGGGTTCATGCTATAGGTTCTCTAGGATATGGGTCCAGTTCCGGGGATTAGTTTGATAATGAACTCAATATCCCTATCCGGGGGCATACCTGGCAATTCATCTGGGAATACGTCGGGGTATTCACAGACTACTCTGACTTGGTCTATGGTGGGTAGGGCTAGACTCTTGTTGCACTTGAATTGGCGAGGTAAGGTTTCAGATATATGCTCTACTGTGACTCCAGAACTACTGGTCATGGTGATGGCTTTCTTAGCATAGTCTATCAGTCCTTTATGCCTTGACATCCAGTCCATGCCTAGTACTACTTCCAATCCTTTGGTTCCAAGTACTATTAGGTTGGCATAAAAATCTATCCCATGTATTCTGATAGGCACAGCTTTGCAAATTTTTCTAGCTTTTGTAGTTGAACCGGGGATTTGAACTATCATGACATGCTTCAAGTTGGTTGGGTGAATCTTACTAGTGCATGCAAATTCTTCGGTGACAAGTGAATGCGATGCTCCCGAATCAAACAATACTCTTGCTAAAACTGAGTTGATAGAAAACATACCCAGCACTACATCTGGCGCTTCCTGGGCTTCTTATGCATTCATGTGGAAGAGACGACCATTGCGGTTGTGAGGGTTCCCTGGGGCAAACCTTCTTCCTGGTTGACCACGACGCTACTGTTGAGCTGGGGCATTCACATTGGCATTGGCGGCAGTCTTCTTGGGACACTCATTGGAGTAGTGACCCTTCACTCCACACTCGAAACAAATGATATGAGACTTGTCCTTGGCTGCGACAGGCACTACATTGCTACCAGTTCTGGGTGCAGTGTTGTTGTTGTTGTTGCTCTTGGGAGGTGCACGGTTGAAATTGTTGGCATTGCCGGAGTTGTGATGGTTTCCTCCAGACTTCAGATTGCCTCCGCTACGGTTGGGGTAGCTTGGGCGAGACACTGGGGGTCGGTTGTTCCTTGGTGCATATCCTGGTGAGGGGTTGGGACGGTACTTCTGGTGACTACTGGATCCTGATTGTTGCATCATACGACATTTGCGGTTGTCGTTTGCCTGATTAATCTTCCCTTCCATCTGAATGGCAGAGTCGACTAGCTCTTCGAGATCCTGAAAACAGATGTTGACGAGGACAGTCTGCATTTCATCATGCAGTCTGTTCAAGAATCTCTCCTTCTTCTTAGCCTCCGTGTTGATTTCATCCGGTGCATATCTAGCAAGTGACAGGAATCTGTCACGGTATTCTACCACAGTCATTCTTCCTTGCTTCAATTCGCGGAATTCATCTCTCATCCTGTTGACTAGACCTTGCGGCACGTGGGTGCGGCTGAACTTGACTTTGAATGCCTCCCATGTCATCACTTGACCATGGTTCATATTGCGGATGCTATTCAACCAAGCTCTTGCATCTCCCGCCAGATAGTGGGTGGCGAAGAGAACTTTCCTGTTTTCATCAACTCCTGCAACTTCGAGGTTGTTTTCCATTGTCAGAATCTACCATCAAGATCTAATGGGTTTTCGATTGGTTGAAGATTGGGGATTGGTATTCTGATTTTTTGAGTTTGGATCGATGGTGATCCTGATTTCCATGCCCTTGGTTGTTGAGAGCCATCCGCGATTCATGTAGTGTTGCTAAGTTGGCTTGACGTCGCCTCTTGATTCACGGTCGTGACATTTAGATTCGCAAGATCTGCAAAGATTGGGTCCTGCGACGAGCTGCTCCCTCCTTGGTTTCCACGAGTCATTTGAAGATTGAGATAGATATAGGGGTAAGAGGGAAAGTCTAAGGTTCATGGTTTTGGTTTCAAAGCTAAAACTTTGGGTTAGACTCAGGTTTTGCAACTAACTTCATTCCCTTCATGCAATCAAGCACACGATACAACACACACCACAACAATCAAAAGAAAACATATGGTTTGAAGAACCATTCTGTAAGCTACAATACAGTGGGACCGATACATCTCATGCTACGACAGTGCTCTAGTGCATCTACTCATCGTCGATGAAGTCGGAGTCCTCATCGTCAGTGTAGAAGTCCACGGCATCTTCCTCCAGAAAGTCATCATCGTTGTTGAGGTAAGGATCCATGTCTCCCTAGATGTCTTCACCCTCATCTTCTTCTTCCTTGGCGGCAAGCTGGGCTTCTTGCTCCTTGACGGTCTTCTCGAGGTCGGCCACCTTCTTGCGAAGACGGGCGATGGTGCGATCCTTCTTTGCACGCTGGCAGCAAAGAGACTGGTGATCCTGGACGAGCAGTGCGAAAGTCTGGGCCTTCTGGTCGGCAATGGCAGGGTTCTGGTTGGCTAACTCCCTGGCATTGTCCAGTTCCTGTTATCGGTCATGCAGCAAGAAGTCAATATTCTCCACTTGACGCCTCAACTCTGGGTGACTTGGCATCTCCATCGGCATTCCCATGAAGTCACGTCTTGCATAGTGAGCAAAACGGGTTCCTTGGATTTTGTTGATACTGAGGGCACATAGACGTGCAAGAGCTTCATGCATTGCCCTGGCTAATCCATCTAGCCAGTTGTTCTCTCTCACGGAGAACTGAATTCTCCCAGAAGTTGGTGCTTCAATGCTTCCTCTAAGATCCGCGGTGACTAGCCACTATAGGTATCCTCCTGGGGGTCCTGGAAGTTGAGCTCCAAGAAACTCCGAATGTGGACGTCCCAAGAACTCTGACAGTGAATCCAGATCCCTCTCGAAGATCAGCTGACCTCCGTTTCCCAACTAGTAAAATTGCTGAACTAAGTCTCCATCTACAAGAATTAAGGATGAGGAAATTAGTGAAGTGATCAAGTGTGTCAAATTTTAAGTAGTAATGTAAGAATTTTGAGGAACATGAATTTTTGAGAAAGAAAGAATTCCCAAGGATAAGAGAGGAGATAGTTTTTCGTAAATACTCACTTTGGTTTTGAAACTAAGTTTTTGTTCGGACGTCCATTCTAACTAGGGTCTCCTATGGTCAGGATGGCTCTGATACCAACTTGTCAACACTCGTATTTTTAATCCCAGATGCCCGTTATGCCATACCTCGCAATCCCAGGATTACCATTTTTGCGAGACATAACGGATTGGATATCATAGTACATCATCCATTACAAACCATACATAAGGTCTTACAAAAATAAGGATCTCATGATCCAGTCTTAATACAACAAGCAGCGGAAATAAAAGATAAGCGTAGCGGTGGGGTCCATCTTCAGGGGCAGAGGCAATGCCGATCTTGGCGTATAGTCCTAGTTATCATAGTCGTCCTGCTGGCCATCATCTTGGTAGTCTCCTTCATAGTCTGTCCATGAGAATAGCCAGGGACAAAAGCCATGAGTACTCTTTAAGTACTGGCAAACTACCACTATCCAGTAGAATAATTCTAAGTTAAAGTGTTAAATCTAAGTTTAACTACAAGGTTAAGTTTTAAACCTAAGCTGAGTTCAGAAGCAAAGAAAGATAAAATAAGGTTCTAGAATCACTTAAGTTGGGAAGCTATTATCATAAACACAACCCTGTTGTGGTCAAGTCAAGATTCATCATTCATCTCATAAGTTGTTTAGAAAACATCTGACAACGAAACAGTATGGCCATTCCAACTATCCATAACCGCGGACGTGGCTATTCGAATAGTTTGACACTCTGTAGAGGTGGTACACTTTCACCACAAGATTCGATACATCTGTCAGGGATAACCCTGAATCATCATACTTAGTATGCAGGTAATCAAACATAACCTTTCCTTTACACACCGTAGTACAAGCACCTCTCCTATGAGCATGGCCTCCCAACCATGACCATCAGTCATCTTGGGCACTGCATAGGTGGACAACATTGAGAGGTAGCCTCTGCTCAAACCTCTCCCGCGAGGGAACTAATACTAATGCATATAAATTTCCAGCTAAGGCTTACCCAATTCAGGTAGTGTGGTTGTACGGTAAATTTGGAATGGTATCGCATCCAAATCCAACCATCAGTTTTATAAAAGTGTTAAGGCTCATGCCTCAACATTTTCACCATCATAAACCATTTGTGTTTCTCAACACATGTCAAACATCTCAATAGAATGACTCATCATTCCAAGGTTTTCATAATTCATTTTCACCAAGTGTTCCCATCTAAGTGACTCAAGTTTTTGATCTACTCTAAACTACTAAGTTAAGAGTGTTCATTAAGGTGGAAAAGATGGGTTCAATCTCATGCCATAGAATGACATCTAAATCTTATCTAAATAGGTCAAGTTTTATACGTTTTATGCTACCTTCAAAACAAGTAAGGGACTTTGTGTAAAATAAAAGAAGTAAAGCTGGTAAGGTAATACTTGGGGTAGTAATAGTCAAGGTGGTGTGACCAAAGCATGCCCCAGGCATCTTTGCTCATTCATCTAGCTTAATTCTAGCTTGCTAACAATAGCTTGCAAGTGCTAGCATGCATTGTTAATGGTGGCTTGCCTTGGTTGGTGAAGTGGTTGAAGTTTTCTTCTTCTTCTTCTTGGTAGCACTCCTCCTCCTCGTAAGCTTGGTCGGTACAATCTTCTATAAATACATACGGAGTACACAATCACCAAACAATACTTAACTAGTATAATTAGTACTCTAAGGCACACAATTTATGATCTATTATCATCACAAGCATCACAAGTTTTATTCACTAGTTTCTTCCGTTTTATTTTAGAAAAGTAATTTCTACTCATTGAAAAATTAACTAAGATTTAATATTCACCACTTAAAATATGGGATCATGTGGACACATGTCATCACCACATATTCTAACATGTGGGAATGGGATTTAAGGGTTGGATCATCATTACTTTGGTTTAGGTTCATTATTTAATGATTTAAAGTGACTAGAAATGCCTATATAGCATTATTTTGGTACTAGTCCAAAGTCACTGCATGTAAACCTTAATATTATTACATATTTAGATAGATATGATGAAATGTGATTTTTTAGAGTTGGAATAAACTCAAAAGCTAACTTGGTTGATTTTATAAAAATGTTGCAAGGTGCAAATGCTTCTGTTTTATTATTTTTACTAGGAGAGATCTATAACTCTAATTGAATTAATCCAACGGGCTTGGATAGATTATTTCAATACCTTCCAGGAAAATTTGGTTTCATGAAATTTGGATTTGTCGAACTCCCAGAATTGATTTTTAAACTAGTGGACAGAAACTAGATTAACTCTAAATAGAAAAAACTACATTTGAATTTCTAACTTTCATGCAGGAACTAAGCTAGGCTGGCTACCTTTGACATGCGGGCTCCACCAGGTCACGACACAAAACACCAAACAAAGATTCTAGCATCCTGGGCCACACGATCTAAAGGGGATCTAACGGTGGAGAGTCATCGTCGACGACGAATTACTCCAGCGAAAGTCTGACCTAGACACGGCGGTGGGGGTCGATTGGGGGCATACTAGGGCTCCAGCAAGGTCGGTGAGGCCGGCAAACGGGCTGGTAGACGACAGCGAGGCGAGGCGCGGCTGCGGCGTAGCTTGGGGTGCCCTAAATCACAGACGCCCTTCTCCTCCTGCTACGGCGGCTTCGGCTCCAATTCCGGCGAGGTAGAGCTCGAGTGGCGTCGGCTAGAGGTGGGTGAGGTTCAGTGAGAGGTGGGGAGTGAGTGAGTGTGGATAAATGAAGCTGGGGTGGTCGCTTTATATAGGGTCGATGAGAGGGCAGAGCGGGCGCCGGTGAGGTCATCGGTGACGACGATGCGGGGCTCGCTCGGCATGGGCGAGGGCGGCGATGGATTCTCTGTCCCCCGGCGGTCCTCTGGGCTTAAAGGCGCGGCAAGGCGAGGTCTCTACCGGTCGGGGGCGTGCGGTGAACTGAGCGCGGGCGACGGTGCTCGACGCGGTTCCTCCGGGCTGCTGGTCGCGAGGCGGCGAACGAGGATGTCTAGGCATTTGCTGGGCCTGCTGCGGGTGCTACCACGCAAGGCTAGGGCTAGGCGAGGCCGTTGCTGCTCTGGCGGGCGCGGCACTCCGGGGTGATCGGCATGGCGGACAGAGGCATGGGCGCGAGCAAATGCGGCTGGTCCTCCGCTCGATTTTGGTCAGGGCTGGTCGAGGCGGTGCGGTGTGATGGCGCCTGTCTGCCAGCGGGCGAAGGAGAGCGCGGGACGGGTTGAGGCCAGCCGTCCATGGTCGACCTGGCACATGGCGTCAGGCGGCTTGGTACTGGAGCAGCTAGGGGAGAGGGAGAGAGAGCTAGTGCTGGGCTTTTAGCTGGGGGGACAAGGGGACCAAGTCCCAAATGGTGACCAAATCCACTGCTCACTATAGTGTTTTGGAATTTGCAAGATTTGTGTCTGCCACCTGTTTGATGAAATGGCCGCAAGAAGAAAAAGTTTGAATTTTGGTTTCACAATTTTTGAGTGGTTTACACTAGTGCTAGGTAGTCTCTGGTTGCAAGGGTTTTGAAAGTGGAGCTCAATTTGATGGTTTTTGAAATAGGGGTGATCTAGGCATATGCATTGAATTCAATTTTCTCATGCCATTTAAAATAAGTATTTGAATATTTTTAGCAGATCAAAAGGTGGGCCTTGGTACCTCATTATGTGTACTAGCCAGGGGTGTAAAGATCTAGAATTATTTCTGTTGAGAAATGAGTGCTAGGAACACTCAAAGTAGTGTAGTGGGTAAAGATGGTCAAAATGACCATTCCCCCTTTTTAATTGTTTTTGATTTTATTTTCTTTGGGATTTCCTTGGGAATGGTTTAGATGATGTTGAATTTACCATACAAACATTTTACAACCAAAGAATCACAGAACCATGGCAATTCAAATCAATTCCTAAATTAAATGCTCATACACATGAATGCTTGCATTTTTAATTTGGAAAAGTTTTTGTTAACCCTAATTTTGATGATTTGGATCTTGGTAAGCTTGGATTAAAGTTTTGGGATGTTACAGTATTGGGTGACCCTTGGCGAATCATGTTCTATGTCGGTAATGTCACTTCGCCCCATATACCGAGAAGAATGGCGATAACTTTGTTGATCGATTCGGAGTTGTTCTTAAACTCCACAGTACCTCAGGTAGTTCTTCTATCCAGCACCCCGCTGATCTTTGCAGCGACTCTATGAGCCAGGGTTTTATCCTAGACAATACCAGTCCGTTGGATCTTTCCACTTGTCCGTTCAATGCGGGGTGGGCGACTGAGGCAACATCTAGCTGAATCTTCTTTTCTTGGCAGAACCTCGCAAATGCTCCTTCAGTGAAATTTGTTCCATTATCAATTATGATGCTATGGGGATAGCCATATCTCAGGATTATATCCTTGAGGAATCTTACTGTTGTTGCCCCATCACATTTCTGAATTGGTTTCACCTCAATCCACTTGGCGAACTTGTCAACCATAACTAGGATATGGGTCATCCCTCCTTTAGCCGGCTTAAATAGCCCTACCATATCTAGGCACCATACAGCAAATGGCCAGGTAATGGGGATAGTTTTTAGCTCCGACATTGGTAAATGAGTTTTCGTGGCGTATCTTTGACAGCCATTGCATTTTCTCACCAGATCCTCTGCTTGCTCCAAAGCACTAGGCCAATAAAATCCATGCCGCAAAGCCTTTGCCACTAACGCCCTTGAGGAGGCATGATGGCCACATTCCCCTTGGTGAATATCTCGGAGTATGTCAAGTCCTTCCTCCGGGTCAACGCACCGCTGCAGCTCTATTGTCGCACTTATTTTGTATAGTTTGGCGTTGATAATAGTATAGGCCTTTGCTCTCCTCTGGATCTGCCTTGAGATTACCTCGTAATCTGGCAAGGTTCCCTCTTTCGGGAAATCAAAAATTGGCTTGGCCCAAGTTGGTATAGTCCGGACGGGAAATGGTTCCTCATCAATTTCCATCACATCTACCGACATAACTCCTGCCGGGTCAGGCTGATCAGTCCCCGAGATTGCCGAAGCAGTCCCTGGGTTTGCTGAGGTGCTTCCCCACTCTATCTCGTGCAGCTCCTGATTTGGATAGTGCTGGGATATAAATGGAGTCTGATTCAGGCGATGGCGTGATAGATGGTTTTCTCAGGTGCTCCAAAGAAACATTTGGCGGGATTGGCTACCGGGATCAGCCTAACTTGGACAGCGTATCTGCTGCCTCGTTTTCAATCCGAGGTATGTGATGGAACTCACACCCTTCGAAAAACCCACTTTTCTTTTGAACATGGAATCTGTATAGGGCCATGTTAGCATCCAAGGCATCCCATTTTCCATACACTTGTTGCACCACCAAATCCGAATCTCCAAAGCATTGTATCCGACGTATCCCCACTTCTTTCGCTACCTTAAGACCATGTACCAATACTCCGTACTCCGCAACATTATTCGAAGCACTTAAGTGGGTTTGGAGGACATATTTCAGTTGATCCTTCTTGGGCGAAGTAAGCACTACTCCGGCGCCCAACCCATCTTTCAGTTTCTATCCATCGAAATGCATTTGCCAATAATTGGAGTCCGGCAGAGGTGGCTCATATTGCATTTTAGCCCAGTCCACGAAGAAATCCGCCACAGCTTGCGACTTTATAGCATCTCTTCTGTCAAATTGTGGCGCATATGGGGCTAACTCGATTGCCCACTTTGCTATCCAGCCACTTGCATCTTTGTTACTCATAATCTCTAATATAGGTGCCTCACGTATCACTTTGATGGGATGTTCCTCAAAATAGTGTTTGAGTTTCTTGGCCGACATATATACGCCATATGCCATCTTTTGATAGTGAGGGTAATTCTGTTTTGAAGCAGACAATACTTCGCTCTGATAGTACACCAGCCTTTGCACCGACTTTCCTTCTTCCTCGCGCTCCACTACAATTACTGCACTTATGACTGGGTTGGTCGCAGCTACGTAGAGCAACATTGGCTCCTTGGGTTGTGGTGCCGCTAGGATCGGCGCAGTAGATAACATCTTTTTCAATTCTCGAAACGCAAGGTCTGCCTGTGGCGTCCATGTGAATTTGTCTGCCTTTTTCATTAACTGGTAGAGGGGCAAGGCCTTCTCTCCCAACCGACATATGAACCGGCTTAACGATACCAGGCAACCAGTGAACTTCTGCACATCGTTAAGGCATTTTGGCAGTTCCATTCTTTCTATGGCCTGGATTTTCGTCGGGTTAGCTTCGATACCTCGGCTAGACACTAAAAAACCGAGTAACTTTCCAGCGGGCACACCAAAGGTGCACTTCTCCAGGTTCAGCTTCATTCGGAACCTTCTTAAGTTCGCGAATGTTTGCCTGATATTATTAAGGAGCGTATTGCTTTCCTTGGTCTTTATCACCACATCATCCACATAAACTTGCACGTTCCGGTCTATTTGGTCATGTAAGCATTTTTGCATGCATCGTTGGTACGTTGCTCCTGCATTAAGTAGTCCAAACGGCATAGTGCGATAGCAATAAGACCCGTATGGGGTAATAAACACAGTCTTTATTTGATCATCCGGATTCAGGGGTATCTGATGGAAACTAGAATACGCATCAATGAATGACAGTAGTTCACATCCGGCTATTGAGTCTATGACTTGATCTATTCTAGGGAGTGGGAATGGATCTTTGGGACACGCCTTATTCAGGTTCGTGTAATCAATGCACATGCGCCATACCACAGCCACGTTCGAATCATCTTTCTTCTTCTCCACAAGCACCGGATTAGAGAGCCCATCCAGATAGAGTACTTCCATGATAAATCCGGCCACTAGGAGCCTAGCTATTTCATCCCCAATGACTTTCCTTCTGTCTTCTACGAAACGCCGGAGAGGCTTCTTTACCGGCTTAGCCCCGGGCCTTACGTTTAATGAGTGCTCGGCCAACTCCCTCGGTACACCTTGTAGATCCTGAGTGGACGAAGCAAAGATATCCTAATTCTCACGGAGGAAGTTGACGAGCTCGCTTTCCTATTTGCTACTTACCCCGACACCAATGGTTATGGTGCGCTCTGGGAACTGATCATCGATTGGCACTTTCTTTGTGTCCTTGGTTTCTTGGAATGACACGCTTCCGTGTGGGTTGGTCAGAGCCGGCATATGTTGTTGTGCGGATTGAGCCAATGCCGCCACTTCCAGTATCTTCCTTTTTTCTTGAGCTATCACGAGTGACTCGGCTAAGTTAGATCCGACTGAGGCGCACTCGATCGAACGCCGGAAGTCCCCTGATACAGTTATTACACCCCTTGGTCCGGGCAGTTTCATTTTACGATAGCTGATGTGAGTAGTTGCCATGAACTTGTTCAGCACGAGCCTGCCAAGTAATGCGTGATAAGCGCTCTCCAGATTCAGCACTTCGAACTCCAAATTTCCAGTCCTGCAATTATCTCTCGTCCCGAATAACACATCAACCTGGACCTTGCCGATCGGCTCACAGGAAATACCCGGTACAATGCCATGAAAAGTGGTCCTCGTTTCTTGCAACATGTTCTCTGTTATTCCCAACTTGTGCATGGTATCCTTGTACATAATATTGATACTGCTGCCATTGTCAATCAGTACCTTGGAAAACCTCACATTGAGATTCGGGCCAATGAACATCGGATCCAGGACCAGTGCATAAGTCCTAGGACTAGGCATGATCTTTGGGTGATCTTTAATACTCCACGTGATTTCCTGATATACCCAGGGCATGTATCTCACTACTGCCGGCATTACTGCATTTACCTCCATATGCCGGCGCTGCAAGCTTTTCTGGTCATTTTCTTCTGTGGTAAACACACAGTAACTTTTATGGTGCTCCCTGTACTCGCTTCGTCCCTCATTCTCGTGGTAACCTTGACCTTGTTGCTGGTTATTACCTACTTGATGTACAGCATCCCTTCTTTTCTGATTCTCGTACCTCGGCGGAGGTGGTGGCAACATCAGTTGCTGTCCATTCCCCCTGTTAGTAACGGTTTCCGTGGTGCCTCATTCCTAGGTGCTACGTTCCGAGGTGCCTGAGCATTCCCCGAGATGCCTTGCTCTAACTTTCTCATCCACTCACACTGTCGGGTTGTATGGTTTGCCGGACTATTCGGACTTGGTGTATGGAACTTGCAAGGTTGATCCAACATAGACTCGAACGTATACCTCGGTCTATCCTTCCGCTCTTGCCATTGCTTTTTCTGCTCTGGGGTCCAAGGTATTTCCCTTCGTTTTTCTATTGCCAGTTTTGTCCTCCAGTTTTCTGGCGCTGGCTGGCACCGGCTTTGGGCTGGTCCCGGTCTACCACTGCCACCTGCTGCAAGTTATATCAGTAATCCGGGCGCTCGTCCCTTCTCTTTCCTCGAAAATCATTCCTCCTCGATGACCCGGAGCCATCTCGGTTGTAATATTCCTCGTTTGCCTCGCTCGACATCACCCAGGGTTGCGTTGGATCTCCCAAGGCATACGATTCCGTGATCCGGATCGTCTCAGCCAACATGGTTGGCATATCTCGCTGCAACCTCTGCCACAACATACTCCCATATCTGCATCCCTGGGCGAACCACACGATACCTTGCGATTCAATTACCCGCTCGCACGAGTTACGCACGTTACACCAACAAGTCAAGAAATCCTGGTTTGGCTCATTCGGTCGTTGCTGGCATAGCGCCAGAGTCTGTGACCTGTTGGGCCTCTTGTAGCTGCTCGAGAAGTTACTAAGGAACAACTCCTCAAAATCTAGCCAACAGTTGACACTTCCTGGTGGAAAATTGTTCAGCCAAACTCTCGCTGGTCCTTCCAACATTTGTGGGACATATCTTACTGCCCATCTCAAATTTCCTGTTGCGATCTTGACCGACGCTGCGTAATCAATCAGCCAATCCTCTGGCCTAGTACTACCATCATAGGTTCTGGTTCCTCTGGCTAGCTGAAAGTTCAGCACTGGTGGCTCCTTCATGATCCAGGGCCCAAAGCATGCCGCACCCGGTGGACCTTGTACCTCGATTAGCTCTGACCTATAAATTCTATCCAGTTTCAGCCTTGCATCATCTGGCTGCAAGTTCCTGCTTCCTAGCCTTGACCCAATTATGTGGTGATCCGGTCTGGGGTATTCATCATTGATCATAGCCGAATAACCATCATTGTATGTTTCCTGATCCGGATAAGCATTTTTTTGTTGTGTTGCTTGTCATGCACTTCCCTCCTGCCGAGGTGCGCGTTGTTGCTGCTGCCGAGGTACATTTTGCCCCGTTCCCATGGGATCACGCTGTCCGCCATTACCGTTGGCGGCATTCCTCTGAACGGCATTGCCTTGGTCGCGGTTACCTCGGTCGGCCACACGTCGGCTGGTACTGTGCCGATCTTCATCAACTTGCACTTCTTTGCCTTTTCTGGCCCTTGCTGGATCATAGGGAACCATTTGTTTGTCTCTTCTCCCAGAGTTTACTACTTCTTCTCTCCTGCAATTATGACCCGGAGGCGACGCGGCTCCTCCGGATCTTGCCGGGTTATTCCTAGCCGAATGTACCACGTGTGACGCTCCTGGTGGCGCCGGGTTTGCCTTGTTCATTTCTTCATTTTGCTGGCAAGTGATTCTCAGCAAGTGATTCACCCTCTCTTGTTGCCTTTGCCGGGCCTCTCCGGTTAAACCTTCTAACTCGGACGTGGCCGCATTTGCTGCCCTAAGGTTCTTTGCCACGGTACTGTACCTATCCAGTCCTCCTGTTACTATCGTAGCTGTCTGACCCGGCCTAGGCTCGTATTCCTTGTCAATCTCAGTAATCAGGTTCCTACCTCGGATTTTCACGCCATCTATGCGGTTTGCCTTTGCATATTCCCTCAAAGTAATGTTCAAGGACTGCTGCAACTCTGCTACCTTCTTTGCCATAGCTAACATCTTTCTCCTAGTTTCTTCTAACTCAGCTTGCGCATGAGCCAGATCTACCACAGGTGCTATTGGCATTGCTAGGCTATTTATTGCTTGCTGGAGCACATTCTCTGGCCTTTCTATGGGGGAAACCTAGATCTGGTCTACTTCGGCGTAACCTTCGGCTCTGGTGCTGGGCCCTTGCTTGCTTCCGCGTCTGGCGCAGTCATCGGGACCTCAATGCTGCTGGTGGGGCGAGTGATACGCACACCACGAGCTACGTAGAGAGGTGGTTCGCCTACTTCCACGATGTGCCACGGATGAACGCAGGACTCATCCACACCAACGTAGATCTTGTGTGTGCCAAGCTTGATGAAGACGCCGTTGCGGGGAGGGGGGTGCCTGCCGAAGCTCCCTGCGTTATGGCTGACGTAGTCCAGCGCTCCAAAGCACTAAACCAGGCCGGATACAATGCGCTTGCCGGTGCTGGAGAAGCTTCCCATCTGGATTTTCACCCCTGCTAGCACCGCTAGCCCCACGATGGGCGCCAACTGTCATGGTGGTGGCACGGCAGATGCCATGGATAGGCTAAAGATGGGGCCAATGAGTGCTAGGGGAATCCAGGGAGGGAGAACATGGTGATTCCACGCACAGATGTTCTTGAATTCTCTATATCAATGGTGTTTACAAGTTCTCTTCAAGCTCTTGGTAAGAAGGAGACTATGTCTCATACTCCCTACAAACTAGCTCTAGAGTTCTACCTTAGACAGAGAAAATGATCGATCCCTCTCTATGGAGGCCTCGGTGCACCTTATATAGGGGAGCCCGGGTTACAATATTAGGGCTTACGTGGCAGCATATTCTAAGAATATGCTCCTCGCCTAAAGCTAGATGCTTCTTCATTCTCTTTAATGGCTCGTCCGGGCTTTGGACGTAACCCCCAGCGTAATCTTTGTCTTTAAGCGTCACCAGACACGGGCTACGTCAGCCGACATTGCCCGCGTCACCTTGGTCGCCCTGACCCGCTGGTCCTCCTCTTTGCTTTGCTTCGCTCACTCTACAGCTAATAAAGCCACCTTTTGACCAACGGGAGATTCCTTCCTTCTCCTAGAAGCCATAGGATGATCCGGCTAGCATGCGGCTAATCTGTCTACCAAGATACCTGCAAAACAGATAAACAAACATGGCCGGCATATATTTTATGCCGGCCAGACTACAGTTAAGGAGATGCTCCACGGGCCGGGTCACTCTGTGGTTCGGCCTGCCTTGAGGTGACCCGGTCAGCACTTGCTTTGACCGAGCCGTATCCCGGCTAACTCGGCCTTTATACCCCGGCGTCACCCTACCCGGGGTATCCCCCAACAATATGTTCATATGTCTTACTTGAGTATCGTTTTTGTAGGTTATTTAAAGCAACCAAAGGAAAAGATTATGCTAAACTAGTATGTGGGGGATGGGTTTCAGGAATGGTTTAGGAATCATGTAAGATGGTCAATTGAACTTTGAATTGCATACAAATTGTGCACATGAGATGACCTCTTGATTATTTTGTATAACCGCAGATCACGAAGCTGCGTGAAGAGAATCCAGGTGATGTTAGTGATGGTCTCTATGCCCTATCACGTGGTCTGGCAAAGAGGGTGTAGACAGCTTCAGCTTGAAATGATGATGGTATCCACTCAACACTTATGAGCGTGAGAAACATCTGAAGACACAAAATAGTGGCATCACGACCAGTGGAGAGCACTTGATAGCCAAAATGAAGAAGTCAGATGACTATGATCATTATGGTCACACAAAAGAGGTTATTGAGTTGAATTATAACGACAAGACTGGTGGTTGATCTGTGATTCTATTCAAGTGTTATTGGTATGACCAAGATCTGAACAAGAAAAGAGGCCCTAGAAATGATGGAAATTTCATATCGATCAATACTACTGTTGAGTGGTACAAGGAGAAACCTTATATTTTGGTAACTCAAGCTTCCAAGGTAATTTTCTTGATTGAGATAATAAGGACTGGCAATATGTGCAGAAGTTTGAGGCAAGGAGCAATGATGACTTTGAAATATAGCCATCTATGTCTACATTTAAACTGGATATTGTTCATATTTTTGATGAAATATCTCTCTAAACCTTGCCACTAATGCCTAATGATCAAAGGGGTATGCAATCCTTTTTTTCTATTTTTCCCTGCACAGATAATGACGTTTGATGATGGGAATCACGACATTAAAGTCAAAGATACGAGAATTCCAACAACCCGAAGAAACCAGGAGCCGTGAAGAGGAGATAGACGCTTTAACGACCAACTATACGACCGGAATAAAATTCTGGCCGTATAGTTCTGGCCATATAGTTACCATCGACATCGCTAGCTCAAACAGAATAATTTTCGTCAAGGGACCACTATATAAAGAGGCCTTGGGCAATGAGAAAAGGGCCGCTGTAGAAACCATCAGCCACCTCCAGATCTCCATCCACAACACCGAAGAGCCGCCGGAGGAATAGACTTAGATCTAATCTCTCCACCACCATAGCCATATTCCACTTGTAATAGTAGATCTCTTCTTCGATTGGTGACATTGTAAGACAATTGCTATCAATCTCATGATTTACACTACAATGTTTATGACATCTCTATGTGTGAGTAATTCTCCTTGGGCTAAGGGCTTCAGCCTAGCCATGTAGCTTTTGTGCATGTTATCATAGATGGGATCATGTATTAGTTTGTATGACATGATGATTATTGTATCCTCTCTTGCCTCAATCTAAGGACTTGTCAGATACCCAAAACTCCGAGGATTGAGCTAGGTATAGGGAGTATGAGTAATGACTAATCTGCAGGTTGGGAACCCTAGTGACAGAAGGGGTAGTATGGCTATATGTGTGAGATTTACTTGGGATTAACGGTGATGTCACTATGCATATCATTAGTTCTCTTTCTTCTATGGATGAGCCTAGTAGGTTATTACTATAAGCAGTTGTGGAGGCAATAGCAATTATGGATGCACTGCCTACATATAATTTATCTTGCTCTAACAATTACATGCATACTTTACTTTTTTCCTTTATTCCCATCAGATGTTTTGCACAGCTCTTGGTGAAACCGAACGCCCTAGGCCCTCTCTCTCCATCATCGACAACAACAAAAAGACGCAAACTCTTGGTCTGGTAAAAACACAAAAGGAATTCTAAAACTCCCGAAGGTCCGTTAAAGTAACTTTACTATGCTTCTGCTTCCCGAGGATTCGATAAACCTAGGTCTACTAGGGAAAAAGAGCTATACTACATCCGTAATCTAGATCGAAGGTATCAACGCTTTTCTTAAGCCGTTGTCGGGGAAGCAATAGCTACCCTGGTGAGGTTAGTAGGAACCTTGCTAGTTTTAATTCTTTTTTTAGTTTTGTTAGTTTGATTTCACTCTTTATTTGAAAAACCAAAAAAATAGTTAGTCTTTAAATTTTTGTTCTTATTATTATAAGTCTCGGTTTAAGAAAACCCAAAAATATACGAAATATGGCTGAAAAGAAGCTTAGGGAATTTGCAACTCCCAATATTGATTATTTTCGTTCTCCTATTACTCAGCCAGCAATTGCTGCCGATGACTATGAAATTAAGCCCCATTATTTAAGTTTAGTTCAATTGAATCATTTTGGACCTGCTATTGAGGACGTAGGTATGCATTTGCATATTTTCACTGAAATATGTGATATGATGCACATACAATATTTTGACCCCGATGCGGTCAAATTGCGCTTATTTCCTTTCTCTCTTAGAGGATGTAACGCCCCAGAATCGGGTCTATGCAGATCTTGGCATTTTCTGCCAAAACCAGCATAGAAGCGATTCAAAGACGTCCACCAAACCTTTTCGTGTGGATGGGATTTGATTACAAGTAGTTACATCACAATAGTTTAGAGTAGAGTCTACAAGAGCTTATACATACAACAACGACTCAACGAGTCAAGAATACAAATGATACAATTCAAATATACAAATCTCAAAAGAAAGCGAAATAGTGTCCGAGTACGGACAAGATCCAAATTGGACTAAGAGTCCTGAAGAATAACCAAACGGTGTCCATAAACCCTGCCCAGGCCAAGCCGGAAGGGTAACCTTGCTAATGTCATAAATCACATACCTATCAAAGCCAAAGTGGTGCCGACGAAGGGCAAAGGAAAAAAGAGAGCGGTCAGTACTGAGGCCAGTACACAGTAAGGCTAGAATTCGGCGGTCCTCGCCTACATAGGTATGGTGGGCTCAGCGGTAGCAAATCCTCACTGTCTAACTTATAGAGACACACTACAACTTTGGCTATTAGAGCGAGATAAGAGAGCGTTATACGGTAAGTACAATATAACACCAAACATAACCCATCCGAAGGTTTCCCCCTGGAAAACCAATCGAGGAAGTCCACTTGCAGAACACACACGGTGGCAATTTTAATTAAGCAGGTGTTTAGTTGATAAGACTAATTACTAATCATATTATTAGAGGCAAAGCATTAGTGGCGTTATCTATGATCATGACACCGTACTCCTAAGGCGTCCATAACCGTGGACACACGGCTTCTCGAAAAGATTTACCTGTAGGGTGCACCATCAGCCCAAACACATGTTCAACCCTTCAGGCAACATAATACGCATGCCTTCAGAATCTCACAACAAGAACTATCTCATAACTACGCGCGTATCCAGAGGTATCACCTACTATGTGGAACCAACCGAGAGGTACGATGATTCTCAAGAAAGGCACATCGTTTGCGCCTACTATACCGAACGGCCCTGGAAGATAACTTGTAGAGCTCCCCTTGAACCGTCGTCATGTACCACTTTTATGTATGCAATGCCCAGGCCGTCCACCAAATCATATCATCACCAAGTCCTAAGACATATCCAACTCACCCATGTCCGAAGACATATTATACGTATGCACCAAATGGAAAACCAATTTTGTGACCCTTTGGATAAACGAATAGCGCCGGTAGTTGAGGGGGGATCCCAGGGGCCACCATGTTTGGTTAGCGCGATCAACTCAGAACTAGTATCGTAGAACGAACGGATCCTAGGTCGTCTCAAACAGTTCCCAAAGGTGATCCCTGCCGGGGTATTATCAGTAGGTGAAACCATAACCATAACTATAACCATAATCAACATCACCAATTTAACTCGAGCTGCTGTAGTACACGACCACGGTTCACCTGTATGACAGCGGGCCGTAGACCTAAGCATGCACTACGACTCGCAAGGACAAAGCTAGCTACTCAAACAAAGGCAATATGATAATCAAGACAATATAGTAGAGCTGGTAAATTAAGGGAATAGTACTAAAGGATCAATAGTAAGGATAGCAATAGATCAAAGGAAGGAAGTAAAGACTATAAATGCAAAATAGGTAGAAACGGGAGAATGCTCGCCTGAGAAGATCCACCGAAGGCTCATCGTATCTCACATCGACTCATCATCCTATCCGGTGAAGAAGCAAAGCAATAGAAGAGGCAACGATGCAATATATAATAATACGGCGGAAGATCCGGCATGCTTATGATATGATGCATGACATGGCAATATGTGGACTATCTTAACAATATTAAGCGAGATCAGGATCCCGACAAGTAAGTATTATGGTTCAAGTTGTTTACCTACTCCACAAATTAAATGTTGAATTAATAAGGCAAAGTATGGCATCGGTTCGCTATATAAATTTAAAAGGAGTCGAGATAAGACAAAATATATACCGCATATATACCCTATATTTATTTAATTATTAGGTGGACGGCTAAATACCCCAAACAACAAAATATACTATGCAACTATGTATGATTAGGTGCAACCAGATTTATTTCATCTACTCCCTCCGTTTCAAAATAGTGATTTAGATTTGTCTAAATTTAGATGTATCTAGACACGTTTTAGTATGTAGATACATGCGAATCTAGACAACATCAAGTCACTTATTTAGGAACGGAGGGAGTATTTAAAATAGGATGCGAAGCATATGGATCGGGTAGAGTGTCGTGCATAGTCAGTTAAACAGGCAAGCACACAGCTGAAACAAAACACCTATGCAAAACAAGCCAGCTGAACCGTGGTCGTGTACTACAGCAGCTCAAGTTTGAAACATGAATAAAAGGGAGCAGCAGCGATGTGTGTGTGCATATACGATCACAAGCAGGTGAATCAAAAGGTTAACTGCAGAACGAGCCAGCTGATTGGTAAAGCAAAAACGCGTGCCGATTCGTCCCGAGCCTATCAATCAGCTGAGTCAAAATGCACCTAGCTAGGTCAAAGAAAAAGTGACATGCGCGCGGCTGCTGGCCGACGTGCGCGCGCACGGACAGATGCAACAGTGGAGGCATAGTGCATCGGCGACGAAGGCCAAACCTGGGCAGTGCGGTCATTGCAACAAGTGCGTACATGCAGTTAACTGATGAACTGCTGAAAAACTGAGGCCACACTCTGAACTCTATCAAGAGATAGCAGCAGACGGCGATGCAGCTTACCCAGAATACTAGAACGGCAGAGAGACGGGATGGAAGTGGAGCTCACCATGGCGTGGGTGCTGACGGTTGGATCGGCCAGTGGTTGATGGAGATGGCGGCACGGTGCGAGCGGGTGATGGAGAGGGGACGGAGAGGGGACGGAGAGGGGACAGAGATGGACGCTGGGGACGGCGACATCCTAGCAGAGGCGCGGCGGCGACCGTGGTCCAGGGCAGCGCTGGGGACATTGACACGTGCGGGAGGCTGACGAGGCACCGACGCGGCGCTGCAGGACGTCGACGGGGACGGGCGGCAGCGCTCTAGGGAAAGGACGAGTGGGGCGCCCCGCGATGGGGATCGATCTGGAGGCAGGGTTGGTGACATTCAGTGTGTGGCTTGGTGCTGGGGCGTGCATGCAGGCCTGTGTGCGTGTGGTGTGCCATGACGATCAGGTGGTAGTTGGTTGGATGCGTGTAGGCATTAGGGTTTGGTTGGGTTGTAGACCGGCTGGCCGGCCCTTTGGGCTAGCTGGCTGCCTCCCCTAGAAAACCTTTATTACTTTATTTTATTTGTTTTAATTTTAGAAAGTCTTTTGTAAATAGTTGTTAGACAAATAAAAGATTCAGAAAATATCGAGGTTTTGATTTAAAATTAAAGTAGAGGACTAATTAGAAAAGAAAATAGGCTTTTCGTAAAAATATTTTTAGGCAAAAATATGCATGATGTCATGATGATGTACAAAATAATATAAACAGACAAATCTAATTGGAATTATTTTCCCGGGCATTACAACTCGACACCACTAACAAGGATCGCGTCCCGAGATCCAAGCAAAGATACCGCGGAGGGGTTGATGATTGAATCTTCTTGCATCAGGTAGATGGTCATGACACCACTAACAAAATTCTTGCTGCGTCTTGAAATTGTCGACACCACCAACAAGGATTGGTGCTCACGTTCTTCAAGAGAACACTCCGAAGAGACAAAGGAGGAAGTAAAGGTCTCAAAAGATGAAGCCACCTCTAACATCCATGGAGAGAGTAAAGTCACTCATTCGCCTAGTTTAACATACAGAAGCGAATAGAAAGAGTAGTCGGATGGGGGTCAATCCATCACGTACCCAAACTATTACTCCGTACATGAATAGGGAAAATGGGCAACCACACTCTTAGGATTTAGATTGAAGGTCATAACAAGCGTCATTCAGAAAGCTTCGGAGTAACAATCTGAAGATGAGGAAGTCTTCTTATTAGAAGTCGCAAAACACCGGAAACAAATGGTAGAAGATCAGACAGAGCAAAAACCAAACAGAGCACCACCGTTACAAAAGGGAATGAAGCGGAACCCTAAAGGTACGACAGAAACCCAACCACGAGAATCCTAAACTTGAAGAAAGGTAAGAGAGCAGATTCAAACGCGCAAAGATAAGAGGAGAAATAATAGAGGTAAGAAATTAAATCAGAGCTAATCAGATCTATCCAACCGATTTTGAAAAATTAGTTTTCACCCTAGACATCGTCCATTGGTAAGTTTACCCTACAGGATGGACCAGTGGGGTATCGTAAACCTTTGCTCTGATATCACTTGTAACGCCCTAGAATCGGGTCTATGCAGATCTCGGAATTTTCCACCAAAACGCGCATAGAAGCGACTAAAAGACGCTCACCAAACACTTTCGTGTGGATGGGATTTGATTACAAGTAGTTACATCACAGTAGTTTACAATAGAGTCCACAAGAACTTATACATACAACAACGACTCAACGAGTCAAGAATACAAATGATACAATTTAAAGATACAAATCTCGAAGAAAGCAAAATAGTATCCGAGTAGTACGGACAAGATCCAAATTGGACTAAGAGTCCTGAAGAATAACCAAACGGTGTCCATAAACCCTGCCTAGGCCAAGACGAAAGGATAACATTGCTAACATCGTCAATCACATACCTGTCAAAGCCAAAGGGGTGCCGACAAAGGGAAAAGGAAAAAGAGAACGGTCAGTACTGAGGCCAGTACACGACGAGGCTAGAATTTGGCGGTCCTCGCCTACATAGGTATGGTGGGCTCAGCGGCATCAAAGCTTGCACTATCTAACTTATAGAGCCACACTACAACTTATAGAGCGAGACAAGAGAGCGCTATACGATAAGTACAATATAACACCAAACATAACCCACTCAAAGGTTTCCCCCGGAAGACCAGTCGAGGAAGTCCACTTTGCCGAACACACACGGTGGTAATTTTAATTAATCATGTGTTTAGTTGATAAGGCTAATTACTAATTATATTATTAGAGGAAAAGCATTAGTGGCATAATCTATGATCATAACACCGTACTCCTGAGGCATCCATAACCGTGCACACACGGTTTCTCGAAAAGATTTACCCTGAAGGGATGCACTATTGTACCCAAACGCATGTTCAACCCTTCAGGCAACATAATACGCGTGCCTTTGGAATCTCACAACAAGAACTGTCCCATAACTATGCGCGTATCCAGAGGCATCACTTACTGTGTGGAACCAACCGAGAGGTACGATGATTCTCAAGTAAGGCATAGCGTTTGCGCCTACTATACCGAACGGTCCTCGAAGATAACTTGTAGAGCTCCCCTTGAACCGCCGGCAAGTACCGCTTTTATGTATGCAATGCCCATGCTGTCCACCAAATCATATAATCACCAAGTCCGAAGACATATCCAACTCACCCATGTCCGAAGACATATTATACATATGCACCAAATGGAAAACCAATTTTGTGACCCTCTGGATAAACGAATAGTGCCGGTAGTTGAGGGGCGATCCCAGGGGTCCCCACGTTTGGTTAGCGCGATCAACTCAGAACTAGTATCGTAGAGCGAACGGGTCCTAGGTCGGCTCAAGCAGTTTCCAAAGGTGATCCCTGCCGGGGCCTTATCATTAGGTGAAACCATAACCATAATCATCACCAATTTAACTTTTTATATTATCAACCATAACCAGATATCATGGTTCACCTGTATGAGAGCGGGCCGCAGACCTAAGCATGCACTACGACTCACAAGGACAAAGCTTGCTACTTAAACAAAGGCAATAGGATAACCAAGGCAATGTAGTAGAGCTGGTAAATTACGGGAACAATTCTAAAGCATCGACAGTAAGGATAGCAATAGATCAAAGGAAGGAAGTAAAGACTATAAATGCAAAATAGGTAGAAAGAGGAGAATGCTCGCCTGAGAAGATCCACCGAAGGCTCATCGTATCTCACATCGACTCATCATCCTATCCGGTGAAGAAGCAAAGCACTAGAAGAGACAGCGATGTAATATTTAATAATACGGCGGAAGATCCGGCATGCTTATGATATGATGCATGACATGGCAATATGCGGACTATCTTAACAATATTAAGCGGATCAGGATCCCGACAAGTAAGTATTATGGTTCAAGTTGTTTAACTACTCCGCAAATTAAATGTTGAATTAATAAGGCTAAGTATGGCATTGGTTCGCTATACAAATTTAAAAAGAGTGGATATAAGACAAAATATATACCGCATATATACCCATATTTATTTAATTATTAGGTGGACGGCTAAATACCCCAAACAACAAAATATACTATGCAACTATGTATGATTAGGTGCAACCAGATTTATGTCATCTATTTAAAATAGGATGCGAAGCATATGGATCGGGTAGAGTGTCGTGCGTAGTCAGTTAAACAGGCAAGCACAGCTGAAACAAAACACCTATGCAAAACAAGCCAGCTGAACCGTGGTCGTGTACTACAGCAGCTCGAGTTTGAAACATGAATAAAAGGGAGCAGCAGCGATGTGTGTGTGCATATACGATCACAAGCAGGTGAATCAAAAGGTTAACTGCAGAAGGAGCCAGCTGATTGGTAAAGAAAAATGCATGCCGATTCGTCCCGATCCTATCAATCAGCTGAGTCAAAATGCACCTAGCTAGGTCAAAGAAAAAGTGACATGCGCGCGGCTGCTGGCCGACGTGCGCGTGCGCGGACAGATGCAACAGTGGCGGCACAGTGCATCGGCGACGAAGGCCAAACCTGGGTGGTGCGGTCATTGCAACAAGTGCGTATATACAGTTAACTGATGAACTGCCGAAAAACTGAGGCCACACTCTGAACTCTATCAACAGACAGCGGCAGACGGTGATGCGGCTTACCCAGAATACTAGAACAACGGAGAGACGGGATGGAAGTGGAGCTCACCATGGCGTGGATGCTGACGGTTGGATCGGCCAGTGGCTGATGGAGATGGTGGCGCGGTACGAGCGGGCGATGGAGAGGGGACGGAGATGGACGCTGGGGGCGGCGACATCCTAGCAGAGGTGCGGCAGCGACCGTGGTCCAGGGCAGCGCCGGGGACGTTGACACGTTCGGGAGGCTGATCAGGCACCGATGCGGCGCTGCAGGATGGCGAAGGGGACGTGCGGAGACGCTCCAGGGAAAGGATGAGTGGGGCGCCTCGCGATGGGGATCGATCTGGAGGCAGGGTTGGTGACACTCAGTGTGTGGCTTAGTGCTGGGGCGTGCGTGCAGGCCTGTGTGCGTGTGTTGTGCCGCGACGATCAGGTGGTAGTTGGTTGGATGCGTGTAGGCATTAGGGTTTGGTTGGGATTGTAGACCAGCTAGCCGGCCCTTTGGGCTAGCTAGCTGCCTCCCCCAGAAAACTTTTATTACTTTATTTTATTTGTTTTAATTTAAAAAATCTTTTATAAATAGTTTTTAGACAAATAAAAGATTTAGAAAAGATCGAGGTTTTGATTTAAAATGAAAGGAGGGGACTAATTAGAAAAGAAAATAGACTTTTAGTGAAAATATTTTTAGGCAAAAATATGCTTGATGTCTTGATGATGTACAAAATAATATAAACAGACAAATCTAATTAGGATTATTTTCCCGGGCATTACAACTCGACACCACTAACAAGGATCGCGTCCCGAGATCCAAGCAAAGAAACCACGGAGGGGTTGATGATTGAATCTTCTTGCGCCAGGTAGATGGTCGTGACACCACTAACAAAATTCTTGCTCCGCTTGAAATTGTCTGACACCACCAAAGGATTGGTGCTCACGTTCTTCGAGAGAACACTCCGGAGAGACAAAGATGGAAGTAAAGGTCTCAAAAGATGAAGCCACCTCTAACATCCATGGAGAGAGTAAAGTCACTCATTCGACCAGTTTAACATACATAAGCGAATAGAAAGAGTAGTCGGATGGGGGTCAATCCATCACGCACCCAAACTATTACTCCGTACATTAATAGAGAAAATGGGCAACCACACTCTTAGGATTTAGATTGAAGGTCATAACAGGCGTCATTCAGAAAGCTTCAGAGTAACAATCCGAATATGAGGAAGTCGTCGTATTAGAAGTCACAAAACACCGGAATCAAATGGTAGAAGATCAGACGGAGCAAAAACCAAACAGAGCACCACCGTTACAAAAGGGAATGAAGCGGAACCCTAAAGGTATGACAGAAACCCAACCATGAGAATCCTAAACTTGAAGAAAGGTAAGAGAGCGGATTCAAACGCACAAAGATAAGAGGAGAAAGAATAGAGGTAAGAAATAAAATCAGAGCTAATTAAATCTATCCAACCGATTTTGCAAAAATAGTTTTGACCCTAGACATCATCCGTTGGCAAGGTTAACCTACAGGCTGGACCAGTGGGGTATCATAAACCGTTGCTCTGAGACGACTTGTAACGCCTCAGAATCGGGTGTATGCAGATCTCGGCATTTTCCGCCAAAACACGCATAGAAGCGATTCAAAGACGCCCACCAAACACTTTCGTGTTGATGGGATTTGATTATAGTAGTTACATCACAATAGTTTACAATAGAATCCACAAGAACTTATACATACAACAACGACTCAATGAGTCAACAATACAAATGATACAGTTCAAAGATACAAATCTCGAAGAAAGCGAAATAGTGTCCGAGTAGTAGGACAAGATCCAAATTTGACTAAGAGTCCTGAAGAATAACCAAGTGGTGTCCATAAACCCTGCCCAGGTCAAGACGGAAGGGTAACCTTGCTAACGTCGTCAATCACATACCTGTTAAAGCCAAAGGGGTGCCGACAAAGGGCAAAGGAAAAAAGAGAACGATCAGTACTGAGGCCAGTACACGGCAAGGCTAGAATTCGGCAGTCCTTGCCTACATAGGTATAGTGGACTCAGCGGCAGCAAAGCTTGCACTATCTAACTTATAGAGACATACGACGACTTCGGCTATTAGAGCGAGATAAGAGAGCGCTATACGGTAAGTACAATATAACACCAAACATAACCCATCCAAAGGTTTCCCCCTGGAAGACCAGTCGAGGAAGTCCACTTGCGGAACACACACGGTGGTAATTTTAATTAAGCAGGTTTTTAGTTTATAATGCTAATTACTAATCATATTATTAGAGGCAAAGCATTAGTAGCGTAATCTATGATCATGACACCGTACTCCTGAGGCGTCCATAACCCACGGCTTCTCAAAAAGATTTACCCTACAGGGGTGCACTACTGTACCCAAACACATGTTCAACCCTTCAGACAACATAATACGCGTGCCTTCGGAATCTCACAACAAGAACTGTCCTATAACTACGCGTATATCCAGAGGTATCACCTACTGTGTGAAACCAACCGAGAGGTACGACGATTCTCAAGGAAGGAATAGCGTTTGCACTTACTATAGCGAACGACCCTGAAGATAACTTATAGAGCTCCCCTTGAACCGCCGGCATGTACCGCTTTTATGTATGCAATGTCTAGGCTGTCCACCAAATCATATCATCACCAAGTCCGAAGACATATCCAACTCACCCATGTCCGAAGACATATTATACATATGCACTAAATGCAAAACCAATTTTGTGACCCTCTAGATAAACGAATAGCGCTGGTAGTTGTGGGAGGAATCCCAAGGGCCTCCATTTTTGGTTAGTGCGATCAATTCAGAACTAGTATCGTAGAACGAATGGGTCCTAGGTCGGCTCAATCAGTTCCCAAAGGTGGTCCCTGCCGGGGCCTTATTATTAGGTGAAACCATAACCATAACCATAATCAGCATCACCAATTTAACTTTTTATATTATCAATCACAACCAGATATCACGATTCACCTGTATGAGAGCGGGCCGTAGACCTAAGCATGCACTACGACTCGCAAGGACAAAGCTAGCTACTCAAACAAAGGCAATAGGATAACCAAGGCAATGCAGTAGAGCTGGTAAATTAAGGAAACGGTACTAAAGCATCGACAGTAAGGATAGCAATAGATCAAAGGAAGGAAGTAAAGACTATAAATGCAAAATAGGTAGAAAGGGGAGAATGCTCGCGTGAGAAGATCCACCGAAGGCTCATCGTATCTCACATCGACTCATCATACTATCCGGTGAAGAAGCAAAGCACTAGAAGAGGCAACGATAAAATATTTAATAATACGGCGGAAGATCCGGCATGATTATGATATGATGCATGACATGGCAATATGCGGACTATCATAACAATATTAAGCGGGATCAGGATCCCGACTAGTAAGTATTATGGTTCAACTTATTTAACTACTCCACAAATTAAATATTGAATTAATAAGACAAAGTATGACATCGGTTCGCTATACAAATTTAAAAGGAGTCGAGATAAGACAAAATATATACCATATATACCCCATATTTATTTAATTATTAGGTGAACGGCTAAATACTCCAAACAACAAAATATACTATGCAACTATGTATGATTAGGTGCAACTAGATTTATGTCATCTATTTAAAATGGGTCCGTCTAACTCTCAGCTGACTGAGCCATAAGCTAAGTCTCAGTCAGATGACGTCAGCGACATGTAAATTCAACGAAGCGCAAGTAACCCGCTGATAATTTCTGACGAACGAAGGCCAATAGCCTGCCTCTAGGATAATCCTACGTGAACAAAAACTGCATGCGGCTGGCCCGCCTTCCTCTAGGCTAGCTCGTAGACGCACAAAGCATCACTTATCGATTCAAGCACTTAATATGTTTTTATTTTTTTAACCCATGCAGGTCTCTTACAAACTACTCCTTTGTTGAAAAAATCAATCGCAGTAGTCTCAACTAGAATACAGTATAGTTGCTCCACATTTTTAGCTATAAAATGCCCAGTTGTAACCAAACTCTAACAAAAATAAATTTACTTAAATATAGAAAATATCAGTTGCAACCTCACTTGATACTGAAAAGTATCAGTTGCAACCATGGTTGTCGCAACTCTGTTTATGTCTGAGAAAACCTTAGTTGCAACCCTAGTTGGCGCTGAAATAATATTTCAGGTTAGAATCTTAGTTGCAGCTGAAAAATATCTTAGTTGCAACTGAAAAATATCTCAGCAAAAATCCCAGTTGCAACTAGAAAAATGAAAAATTATAGTTATGGTACACCACTTGCAACTAGAAAAATCACAGTTGCAATTCAACTTGCAACCGGAAAAATCACAGTTACAACGCCACTTGCAACTTGAAAAATCACAGTTACAAGTCGACTTGCAACTAGAAAAAAATCACAATTGCAAACCCACTTGCAACTCGAAAAATCAAAGAAAAAATCACGGTTGCAGCTTGAAACCTCAGTCGCAACTTCATTTGTAATTCGAGAAAACCTAAGTTGCAACCCAGTTGGCGCTGAAATAATATTCTAGGATAGAATCTCAGTTGCAGCTGAAAAATATCTCAGTTGCAATTTAACTTGCAACTAAACAAAATATCACAGTTACAACTAGAAAAAATGATAATTGCAACGGAAAAATTATAGTCATGACACCACTGGCAACTAGAAATAATCATAGTTACAACACCACTTGCAACTACTCCCTTCTATCCAAATTAATGTTCTTCGATTTGGCTAGATTCGAATGTATCTAACACTAAAATATGACTAGATACATTCGATCTAGACAAATTTGAGAACATTAGTTTGGATCGGAGGGAGTAGAAAAATCTCAGTTGCAATTCGACTTGCAACCGGGAAAAATCACTATTACAACCCAACTTGCAAGTCGAAAAATCTCAGTTACAACTCGACATGCAACTGGAAAGAAAATCATAGTTGTAACCCCACTTGCAACTCGAAAAATATCTCTGTTGCAGTTTAACTTGCAACTAAACAAAAATCACAATTGCAACGGAAAATTATAGTTACGACACCACTTGCAACTAAAAATAATCATAGTTACAACACCACTTGCAACTACTCCTTTCGATCCAAATTAATATTCTTCGATTTGGCTAGATTCGGATGTATCTAACACTAAAACATGACTAGATACATCCGATCTAGACAAATGTGAGAACATTAATTTGGATCGAATGGAGTAGAAAAATCTCAGTTGCAATTCGACTTGCAACGGGGAAAAATCACAATTACAACCCAACTTGCAAGTCGAAAAATCTCTGTTATAACTCGACATGCAACTGGAAAAAAATCACAGTTGCAACCCCACCTGCAACTCGAAAAATATCTCAGTTGCAGTTTAACTTGCAACTAAACAAAAATCACAATTGTAACAAAAAATTATAGTTACGACACCACTTGCAACTGGAAATAATTATAGTTATAACATCACTTGCAACTACTCCCTTCGATCCAAATTAATGTTCTCCGATTTAGCTAGATTTTGCTGTATCTAATACCAAAACATGACTAGATACATCCGATCTAGACAAATGTGAGAATATTAATTTGGATTAGAGGAAGTAGAAAAATCTCAGTTGCAATTCGACTTGCAACCGGGAAAAATCACAGTTACAACCCAACTTGCACGTCGAAAAATCTCAGTTACAACTCGACATGCAACTGAAAAAAAATCTCAGTTGCAACCTCACTTGCAACTCAAAAAATATGTCGGTTGCAGTTTAACTTGCAACTAAACAAAAATGACAATTGCAACGGAAAAATTATACCTATGACACCACATGCAACTGGAAATAATCATAGTTACAACACCACTTGCAACTAGAAAAATCTCGTTTTTAATTCGACTTGAAACAGGTCATAATTACAACCCCACTTACAACTCGAAAAATCACAGTTACAACTCGACTAACTAGAAAAAAAATCAAAATTGCAACCCCACTTGCAACTCGAAAAATCAAAGAAAAATCATGGTTACAACCCCACTTGCAACTCGCATACAATCCACTAAGACCCACACAAAATTAGAAAGCTTTAAAATAGATATATGTAGAAAATATCAAAAATCCACTAGCACAAAGCCCTAGAAGTACAAAAGTCAACTCAGAAGGATAAAAAAAAAGACAAACACAAACAAAAAAGTACATGGCTTGGCCTAGCTAGCTATTCCGTTTAACAGAGTCACGACCTTCACTGTGGAGCGGGAGGTAAACTGCGAGCTAGCAGTATTTCGGTCAGAGAAATCTTAGCTAGCTAGCTAGTCAGCGCATGCATGCAGCAGCGCTCGGCGGAGGAAAAAAAAGAGTCTGTCCGAGATCGATTACTGCGCCAGTGAGCTCGACCGAGCCAAAGGTTTTTCAAAAAAACTCAACTGCACTAATCTCCGCACCTATTTGAACGGTTACAAACTTGACTGTGCCCTAAGTTAATTCACAGCTAGCTGTGAATTAGCAAAACCGGGTGCGAAGCATATGTATCGGGTAGAGTGTCACGCGTAGTCAGTTAAGCAGGCAAACACACAGCTAAAACAAAACAGCTATGCAAAACAAGCCAGCTGAACCGTGGTCGTGTACTACAGCAGCTCGAGTGTGAAACATGAATAAAAGGGAGCAGCAGTGATGTGTGTGTGCATATACGATCACAAGCAGGTGAATCAAAAGGTTAACTGCAGAACGAGCCAGCTGATTGGTAAAGCAAAAATGCGTGCCGATTCGTCCCGGGCCTATCAATCAGCTGAGTCAAAATGCACCTAGCTGGGTCAAAGAAAAAGTGACATGCACGCGGCTGCTGGCCGACGTGCGCGCGCGCGGACAGATGCAACAGTGGCGGCACAGTGCATCGGCGACGAAGGCCAAACCTGGGCGGTGCGGTCATTGCAACAAGTGCTCACATGCAGTTAACTGATGAACTGCTGAAAAACTAAGGCCACACTCTGAACTCTATCAACAGACAGCGGCAGACGGCGATGCAGCTTACCCAGAATACTAGAACGACGGAGAGACGGGATGGAAGTGGAGCTCACCATGGCGTGGATGTTGACGGTTGGATCGGCCAGTCGATGATGGAGATGGCAGCGGGGTGCGAGCGGGCGATGGATAGGGGACAGAGATGGACGCTGGGGGCTGCGACGTCCTGGCAGAGGTGTGGCGGCGACCGTGGTCTAGGGCAGCGCCGGGGATGTTGACACGTGCGGGAGGCTGACGAGGCACCGACGCGGCGCTGCAGGACGGCGACGGGGACGGGCGGCGGCGCTCCAGGGAAAGGACGAGTGGGGCGTCTCGCGATGGGGATCGATCTGGAGGTAGGGTTGGTGACACTTAGTGTGTGGCTTGGTGCTGGGGCGTGCGTGCAGGCCTGTGTGCGTGTGGTGTGCCGCGACGATCAGGTGGTAGTTGGTTGGATGCGTGTAGGCATTAGGGTTTGGTTGGGGTTGTAGACCGGCTGGCCGGCCTTTGGGCTGGCTGGCTGCCTCCCTCGGAAAACCTCTATTACTTTATTTTATTTGTTTTAATTTTAGAAAGGTTTTTGTAAATAGTTTTTAGACAAATAAAAGATTTAGAAAAGGTCGAGGTTTTTGATTTAAAATTAAAGGATGGGACTAATTAGAAAAGAAAATAGTTCGTGAAAATACTTTTAGGCAAAAATATTCATAATATCATGATGATGTATAAAATAGTAAACAGACAAATCTAATTGGGATTATTTTTCCAGGCATTATAGAGAGAGAGCAAAAGAATGGTTGCTAGCTTTCTCTAAAAATACTATTACATCATGGGTGGGATGTACTTCTTTATTTATGACTAAATTTTTCCCACCTACAAAGACTATGCAACTAAGATCTAATATTACTGGTTTTAGACAGGAAGAGCGTA
This sequence comes from Avena insularis, assembly GCA_023614405.1. Lineage (NCBI taxonomy): Eukaryota > Viridiplantae > Streptophyta > Magnoliopsida > Poales > Poaceae > Avena > Avena insularis. The sequence continues at coordinate 408,227,234 of CM042696.1, forward strand.
AGCCGCTAGCGCTTTCATGGGAGAGGTTGAAAGAATGCTTAAGTAACTGTCCCAGCCATGGGATGGAAGATTCATTAATCCTCCATTTATTTTATAATGCTCTTAATCATGTGTCTAAGTCTATGCTTGATACTGCAACTGGAGGAACATTTATGAGTAAACATATTACCAAGCAAAGCAGCTGCTAGACAATATGTTGGATCCGCAACATAGAAAACAAAAAATTTCCTACGATGAGAACTATACGCCAAGATCTATCTACTAGATACAGAGCAACGGGTGGACATACATCCATGGAGAACTTACCCTCGAAGACAACGAGCTTTGTTAACGAGTAGGAACTCGTCGTTGATGTAGTCGTACACTTGCCGACCTCAAGATCGTGAGGAAGTCCGAGCGCCGCAACTCAGCAGCGCATCCGCACTCGCACACACGTTCAAGCCACCGGACAACCTCCACCTCCTCGCTCCAGCGATCCAGCGGAAGCAGCAACTCCTTCCAGACGAAATGCCACCGGGAACATGTATCTCGCTAATCCGAGACCATGGGGGAATAATTCTAGAGGGGGAGAGAGATCCTTCACAAGGAGGTGTGAGGATGAAGGAGGGAATGGGTGGCCTTTTATAGGAGGAGGGGGGTTGCCCCCTCTCTCCATGGCCGGCGCATGGGGGGTGACCCCTCACCTTCCCCATTCATGTGGTGGTAACTCCTACACATTAAAATGCCTCTTCACATTCCCTTTTAAACTCTCCACTTTAAATGCATTAAATTTCTCCAAATTTAATGCTCTCTCATTTAATAAAACTCTTTTATTAAATTTATTCAGAATTTTGTTAATTACTTTAATTAACAATTCACATATAGCCCCTTGCAATATTTCAATATCACATGCAGAACCACCTTCTGCAATTTCACCCGAAACAATTTCCGGTTTCTATTGAAACAATTCCTGCGCTTTGCAATTCTTTCGTCTGAAACATATGTGCTCCAAAATGGTGTCCGGTAACTCTTAAGTGTGCTACCCTATGGTTCGCGAATAATGCAGACATGATCGAGACCCTTCTCCGATCAATAATCAGCAGCGGGACCTGGAGATCCGTACTGACTCCTACACATTCAACGATGACTCCTGTGATCGTGAGAACCTTTAACGCTTGTAACTAAATCCCTTTGTCTCTCAATATATTAAATGTCTGAGATTCGATCATCGGTATCTCCATACCTAGTTTGATCTTGTTACCGACATGCACTCTTTTCTCTTTCCCGTGATATAACATTCTAGTGATCACATCACTTGCTTGCAAGCTATCCTAATGTGATATCACCGAGAGGGCCCAGAGTATATCTATCCGTCATCTGGATTGACAAATTCCACTCTTGATCCATGAGCCTCAACATAACACCTTCGTAATCTTGAACCCATCTTTATAGTCACCTGATTACGGTGTGACGTTTGATGTTATCAAGATACTCTTCCGGTGTTAGCAATTAACATGATCTCATGGTCTAAGGATAAAGATTACTTCGTATGATGTTATAGCAATATAAACATAATGACTTGATCGTAATGCTATACTTCGGATGAATGTTCATCTCATCATTTCACAAATGATGTGACCTTGTTATTAACAACATCTAATGTCCATGATCAGGAAACCTTGATCATCTTGTTAATCAACAAGCTAGTCTATAAGAGAGGCATAACTAGGAACCCTTTTTGTTTATTAAACACACATGTATTGATGTTTCCTATCAATACAATTATAGCATGCAAAATAAAAATCTATCATATACAAGGAATACATAATAACAACTTTATTATTGCCTCTCACGGCATATTTCCTTCAGTCTCCCACTTGCACTAGAGACAATAATCTAGTTTATATAGTGATAAATCTAACACCCATGGAGTTCTGGTGTTGATCATGTTTTGCCCTAGGGAGTACTTTAGTCAACGGATCTGCTACATTCAGGTCCGTGTGCACTTTACAAATCTTTATATCTCCATCCTTAACATGCTCACGGATGGAGTGAAACCGGCGCTTAATATGCTTGGAATTCTTGTGAGACCTTGGTTTCTTGGCGTTGGCTATGGCTCCATTATTGTCACAATAGATCACCATTGGGTCCAACGCACTAGGAACCACACCTAGTTCCGTTATGAACTCCCTCATCCAAACCGCTTCTGTGGCTACGCTTCAAGCAACATATTCCCTCAAGTCGTTGATCCAGCCACCACAGGTTGTTTGGAGATCCTCCAACTAACTGCTGCTCCGTTCAAGAGAAATACGTATCCGGATTGAGACTTAGAGTCATCCGGATCAGTGTCAAAACTAGCATCGACATAACACTTAGCGACTAGCTCTTCTTTACCTCCGTATACAAGAAACATATCCTTAGTTCTTCTCAAGTACTTAAGGATATTCTTGACCGCTATCCAGTGTTCCGAACCTGGATCAGATTGGTACCTACTAGTCAAACTAATAGCATGTGCCACATCCGGTCTTGTACATAGCATGGTATACATTATAGAGCCTCTGGCTGAGGCATAGGGGATCTTATCCATTATCTCTCTTTCTTCCGCCAGTAGTTGACTTTGAGTCTTACTCAATGTCTTGCCTTGCAACATAGGTAAGTACCCCTTCTTACTTCCGTCCATATTAAACTTCTTTAATATCTGATCAAGGTATATACTCTGCGATAGCCCAATTAGATGTCTTGATCTATCTCTATAGATTTTAATGCCTAATATATATGAAGCTTCACCAAGGTCCTTCATCGAAAATTTGCTGTTTAGATAACTTTTAACACTGTTTAAAATATCTATATCATTTCCAATCAATAATATGTCATCCACATATAATATCAGAAATGCCACATTGCTCCCACTCACTTTCTTGTAAATACAAGCCTCTCCATAAGTTTGGACAAATCCAAACTCTTTGATCACCTCATCAAAACGGAGATTCCAACTCCGGGATACTTGCTTCAGTCCATAGATGGATCGCTGAAGTTTGCACACCTTATCAGCATCCTTAGGATCGACAAAACCCTTAGGTTTTATCATATACAACTCTTCTTCAATATTACCATTGAGGAACGCAGTTTTGACATCCATCTGCCATATTTCATAATCGAAATATGCAGCAATTGCTAACATAATCCTAACTGGCTTAAGCATAGCTACGGGAGAGAATGTCTCATCGTAGTCAACTCCTTGAATTTGTCAAAACCCCTTTGCGACAAGTCGAGCCTTATAGATGGTTACATTACCATCAGCATCAGTTTTTCTTTTGAAAATCCATTTATTCTCAACGGCCTTTCGATCGTGAGGTAAGTCCACCAAGGTCCAAACCTGGTTTTCGTACATGGATTCCATCTCGGATTTCATGGCTTCTAGCCATTTGTTGGAATCAGGGCTCATCATCGCTTCTTCATACGTCGCAGGGTCATCTATTTCATCAATCATGAAATTCATACTTGATGTGCCGTGAGTTCAGGAGCTGCACATGTCCTGCTTGACCTGTGAGGTTCGATAGTGTCCTCTTTCGGAGTTTCATGATCAATATCATTAGCTCTCTCTTCATTAGGTGAAGTCAACTCCGAAACAACTTCTGGAGCTGCGCTACTCGCCATTTCATGAAGAGAAGGTTCAATAACCTCTTTGAGTTCTACCTTCCGACTACTCACACCTTTCGCGAGAAACTCCTTCTCAAGAAATGATCCATTCTTGGCAACAAAGACCTTGCCCTCGGATCTGTGATAGAAGGTATACCCAATCATTTCCTTAGGGTATCCTATGAAGACGCATTTTTCCGCTTTGGGTTCGAGTTTATCCGGTTGAAGTTTCTTCACATAAACATCGTATCCCCAAACTTTAAGAAATGACAGCTTAGGTTTGTTTCCAAACCATAATTCATACGGTGTCTTTTCAACGGATTTAGATGGTGCCCTATTTAAAGTGAATGCAGCTGTTTCCAGTGCATAACCCCAAAATGACAGTGGCAAGTCAGTCAGAGACATCATAGATCGAACCATATCCAATAAAGTACGATTCTGACGTTACGACACACCATTACGTTGTGGTGTTCCGGCAGGCGTGAGTTGTGAAACTATTCCACAGTCTTTCATATGTGTGCTAAACTCGTAACTAAGATACTCTCCTCCACGGTCGGACCGCAGAAATTTGATCTTTCTGTTACGATGATTTTCCACTTCAATCTGAAATTCTTTGAACCTTTCAAAGGTTTCAGACTTATGTTTCATCAAATAAATATACCCGTATCTACTCAAATCATCCGTGAAAGTAACAAAATAACGATATCCACCTCGCGCCGACACACTCAATGGTCCACACACATCAGTATGTATGATTTCCAATAAATCTGTCGCCCGTTCCATTGAACCGGAAAACAATGTTCTAGTCATCTTGCCCATAAGGCATGGCTCACATGTATCAAATGATTCAAAATCAAGTGATTCCAAAAGTCCATCAGAATGGAGTTTCTTCATGCATTTAACGCCAATATGACCTAGACGGCAGTGCCACATATATGTAGATATATCATTATCAAGTTTAATCTTTTTAGCATCAACATTATGAATATGCATAATACTACTATCGAGATCCAACAGAAATAAACCATTCAACATAGGTGCATGACCATAAAATATATTATTCATATAAATCGAACAACCATTGTTTTTAGACTTAAACGAATAACCACTTTGCATCAAACATGATCCGGATACAATGTTCATGCTCAGTGCAGGCACCAAATAACAATTATTCAGGTTTATAACTAATCCCGACGGCATATGGAGAGGCAGCGTTCCGACGGCGATCACATCAACTCTTGATCCATTGCCGACCCGCATCGTGACCTCATCCCTTGCTAGTTGTCGCTTGTTCCGTAGCCCCGAACCGAGTTACATATATTAGCAACCGATCCGTATCAAATACCTGGTGCTCTGCAGTACTAGTCAAGTACACATCAATAACATGTATATCACATATACCTTTGTTTGCCTTGCCGGCCTTCTTGTCCGCCAAATACTTGGGGCGATTCTGCCCAATGGCGATCCCCTTGCAATAGTAGCACTCGATTATCGGACTTAGGGCCAGCTCGGGGTTTCTTTTAGGCCGGCAACAGATTTGCTGCTCTTCTTTCCTTACCTTGCCTTTCTTGTCCTTCTTGAAACCGGTGGTCTTATTGATCATCAACACTTGATGTTCTTTCCTAATCTCCACTTGCGGTCTTAAGCATTGTGAAGCTCGGGAAGAGACTTCTTCATGCCCTGCATATTATAGTTCATCACGAAGCTCTTGTAGCTAGGTGGCAGAGATTGGAGAACACGATGTATGCCTAAGTCAATGGGAATCGTTATTCCCAAGGACACAAGCTTATCGGCGTACCCAGACATTTTGAGTACGTGCTCACTAACTGAGCTGTTTTCCTCCATCATGCAGCTAAAGAACTTTTCTGTAGCATTATAACTCTCTACGGCAGCATGGGTATCGAAAATCATTTTCAATTCTCCCATGGTATCAAAGGCATTGCCATTTTCGAAACGTTTTCGAAGTTCTAGCTCTAGCCCATACAGTATGCTGCAATGAACTAAGTTGTGGTCCTCCTGACGAGTTATATAGACATTCTTTTCCTTGTCAGGGGCATCAGGAGCTGGTGGGGGGCCTAGCGGCGCATCTAGTACATATTGCTTTTGTGCAGCAGTGAGGAGAATCCTCAAATTCATAGCCCAGTTGGTGAAATTGCTACCATTCGCAGCAAGTTTCTCTTTCTCCATGAACACATTGAAATTAAAAGCAGGTGGTGCCATCTACAACAGAATTTGTAAAGTATATTTATACTAAGTTTATGATAGATTGAGTTCAACTAATCCAAATTACTAATGAACTCCCACTCAAAAACGACATCCCTCGTGTCCTTTTGGTGATTACATGAACCAAATCCACTACACCAAGTCTGATCATCACGTGAGTCGGTGTAGCTTCAAAGGCGAGCATCTATATGGGAATCATATCAACTATATGACTCATGCTTAACCTTTCGGTCCGTGTTCCGAGGCCATGTCTATACATGCTAGGCTCGTCAAGTAAGAACCTTAGTATTTGCGTGTGTAAAACTGTCTTACACCTGTTGTATGAAAGCGTAGAGTTGAGAACACCCGATCATCACGTGATGCCTCAAAACACGATCCACAAAACGGTGCATACTTAAGGAAGAACACGTTTTTATCTTGATATCTAAATGAGGGATCATCTTATAATGCTACCAAAATCGCCAAACTAGCAATATAAGATGCTAATGTGTGAAGTGAGGTGATATGGTCCATGCATTTGATCTCTATCATTTGCATCGTGGTATGATCTCTATCATTCCTTTGTGTGTAAGGCCAAGGTCTATGGAACTTACACGTTAAGTGAGTTGTAAGAGTATCTATCATACATCTACTTACAACAATACCATATCAAAACACTAGCCCAGCAACGATCTAAACTAGACGCCTCTAATTTATCAATTGCAAGTTTTACGTGGCTTAGGGCTTTCGGAGATAGAACCGGTCTAACCTACTAACATGAACCACAACGAGGATAACCAAGTTATTAGCAACTCGTTGTAAATCAGATATTGACTATAGTAGGAGAGACGGACACCCGCCAGCCACTTATGCAAAACAAGTTGCATGTCAGTCGTGGAACCGGTCTCATATGCGATGACATGTAAGGTTGGTCGGCGCTTCATCCCACTATGCCACCAATATCCAAAGTACATAGAAGATGCAATAACATGATCATCATCGCCCACATATAAACATATATGTACTACCCGTGCAAAGCACCTACGCATAGATCAGGCTCTGATACCACTATTGGGTCCGCAGCATTGAAAACAAAAAATTTCCTACGATGAGAACTATACGCCAAGATCTATCTACTAGATACAGAGCAATGGGTGGACATACATCCATGGAGAACTTACCCTCGAAGACAACGAGCTTTGTTAACGAGTAGGAACTCGTGGTTGATGTAGTCGTACACTTGCCGATCTCAAGATCGTGAGGAAGTCCGAGCGCCGCACACTACTAGGAAAACGGCCTTTAGTGGCGCACCTGAAAAGGCCATCTGTGGCGCACTAGCTGTGCGCCACGGGCCTCACGCTACGACTATCTCCTAGCCGTGGCGCTACTGTGCGCACGCGGTTGTGTCGAATAGGCGTGGCGCTGCACTGATGCATACGGAAAGTAGTCCAGGTGCGCCACGCGTATGAAACGATAACCGTGGCGCACTAGGTGCTGTGCGCCACGGATATAAATTTCAAAATTCAAAAAAAAAGCAGCAGATCTGGATCTCGTCGTCAGTGTCGTCGCGCGTCGGTGCAGGTCGCCGTCGTCGCCTCGTCGTCGCCTCGTCGTCGTCGTCGTCGGAACTGCAAGGAGGAGGAGGAGAATAGGAGGAAGAGGAGGAAGAGGAGGAGAAGAAGAGGAGGAAGAGGAGGAAGAAGAGGAGGAGGAGAAGGAGAAGAAGAGGAGGAGGAAGAAGGCGAGGAGGAAGAGGAGGAGGAGAAGGAGAAGAAGAGGAGGAGGAGGAGAAGAAGAGGAGGCCTTGTCGTCGGAACTACAAGGAGGAGGAGGAGGAGGAGAAGAAGGAGCCCGCCATCTCGTGCCGGGCTTGCAAGGAGGAGGCTGCCGCCATCACCATGTTCACTGCAAGGAGGAGGAAGAGGAGGAGAAGGAGAAAGAGAAGGAGAAGGAGGAGAAGAAAAAGGAAATGAGAAGGGAGGAAAAGGAAAAGGAAAAGGAGAGAAGGGGAGGGAAGGTGGGCGGGGTGGGGATTCGAAATTTGAATCCCGCCCAAGCTTATCCGTGGCACACTAGGTGGTGGTGCACTACGGGTAAGCCGCCCTCTATTTTTTTTTCTGCAGGAAAAAACGGTCTTTTGACCGTAACTTTTTACTCTTTTTAAATTTTGAAAATCTAAAAAATCGCTAAACGACCGTAGGTGGTTGCGAGCGGATGCAAAATCTCGTTCTCATCATTTTGGTATATTATACGATTTTTTTCGATATCGTATGCAAAAGTTACGGCCTTTTTATCGTGGCATGACTTTTTTTGCAAATAAAGTCAAAACTCATGTTTGTTAATTTTACTAGAAGCTATACCACATTACCTACCTAAATATGAAAAGATTTAATTTTTTGAAGTGTTTATCATTTTCTTGGCTCTTTTGAAATCACCAAGTTAAAACTACATCTAGCAGATTCTACCTATAAACAAGCTGTAGGAATTAAGGAGAATACTTTAGTATACATTAAAGGTTGTCTTGCTCTTATTGATTTTGTTATTGTTGACATGCCTGAAGATGCTACTGCTCCTATTATATTAGGCCGTCCTTTCTTAAGAACTATTAAGGCATTGATTAATCTCCATGAAGGGAATGTGAAGCTTCAATTTCCTTCGCGGGATCCTTTTGTTATTCATTTCCCTAGGAAGAAGAAAGCCAAACATGATGAAAAGGAGGCCATCACTTTGAAGGCCAACTATTTTGGAGTGGGTATTCCACTCATCTGGCCTAAGTGAGCAACATCAAGGTCAAGCTATTGACCATAGAAGAGCACTCCATGGGAGGCAACCCATGTGAAATAAAGGTTTGAGTAAAGTTTTTAAGTTTATGTTTAATAAAGAGTGCTAGAAAACTCCAGTTGAGGAGAAGAAGTTCGGTAGTACTAAAAATCATGTTATATACATGTTGTTGTTGGTCGATAATTTTAACTGGCAACTTTCTATAAAAAACAAGGTATTTTGCTAAGTTTCAGAATAAGAAGTAATTCTCGAAGAAATGGAAAAAAATTGATGGGTACAGAGAGTTTAACGGCCAACTATACGGCGGGAATACAAATTCTAGTCGTATAGCTCTGGTCGTATAGATATTGATTCTTTCATACAAATTCTATTCCAGGTACAAACGGTTTCACGACCAACTATACAACGGGAACAAATTGTTTTGGCCGTATAGCTGCGTAGCCAGGTGGAAACCCTAAAATTTTGATAGCATGCCAACTATACAGCGGGAACACATTGTTCCGACCATATAGTTCCGCCCGTATAGTTGCGTCCGACCACAAAAATGGCACGAGAGGTACCTCCAACCCCAAAACTTTAATCCTTTTTCTTTCTTCTACCTTCAAACTCTCTCAAAACCTCAAGAGATCTTCATCTCTACTCAATTTCGTTCGATTTCCTCGCACACAAGTGATCTACATTATGTTTCTCCTCTGATCCTCCAATTAATTTTTGCAAATTCATCTTCGATCTATTGTCATTATCAATCTAGGGTGAGACCTACTATGAACTAATTGCCATGATTCTCTAGCCTAGATTATTATTTTGAGGGGATTCTTTAATGCGCTATGATGAGGAATATGTTATGCCTATTATTGTTGGATCAAAAAGGTTTATTTTTCCTTGATTATTTTAAGATGATGAACACAAGGAGCCAAACTCATGCTCGTGCCGCCGCTAGCGCTTCTTGGGATGTCACTCAAAAACACATGGGGATACGTTTCAGGAATGAGATCCAACATGATCACTTCGATAGGATCAAGAACCGAGAAGTGTAGGCAACCAAGGGGGCTTGCCCCATTATACTAAACCAACTCAATATTTCTGATGACTTCAATTTACTTTGCAATAGGGTAGGCCTGCAATACTTTGTATTCAATGATGTGCCTACCTATCACCGTTTAACCTTTGAATTTTTAAGTTCTTTGCAAAGCACCGTTAAACTATGGCATGGAGAGGACCGGATTTCTTTTTGGCTCATGAACAACAATTACACTTTATCACTAGATGAATGGTGCGCATGCTTTAATTTGCCAAACAATAATGATAATGATTTGTGCGCATCCTATACTGGCTTAGACCCTTCCCCGGAACAATATTACAATAGAATGAGCTTCACTTATAGAGTGAGCAAGGGGAAGAATATTCAACATCCTGCAATTCGCTACTTGTTCTATGTTATTGCTAACACCTTGCAGGAATGTCATGAGTTCAAGAGACTCAGTGAGGAGGACATCTTAGTGCTTGCAAAGGCTGCTTTCAACAACTGCAACTTGTCACTCAACTTGGGCGCAATCCTTGTGTGCTACCCGGAGCACCAATCCTCCTAAAGCCAAGGACCAATCACAGGTGGAGGCGTCATCACCGTGCTTGCCACTGCCCCAGGAATCAACTTAGGTGAGTTGCAACCTGTGCTAGGTGAGAGACGTGTCGGTTTCTCTATTTTAAAAGCTTGTGGAATGCTCACTAGGAGAGGTGGTGTTTATTACCTGCATATTACTAGAGCTGGGCGTATCTACCCTGCTCCTTTGCCTAACGGTCTTTTCCCTATCAAGGAAGGATGTTTGCTATATGACTTGCAGGATTGAGCAAACCAAACCAAGGAGGAGATTTTGGATGAGGATGAGGACCAAGAAGAGGAGCAAGAAGTTCCTTATCAAGAGGAGCAGCCATCAACCCGGTTCGCTACATACCAAGACTTCCAAGAACTTGGAGGGATTGTGGAGAGGATGGATAGCCTATCTTTGAACCTCTGTGAATCCACTAGTAATTTATCAACTCAATTTGCGAACTGGAGTTTTGACTTTTTCCTGCCACCAAAATGATTTGAAGGGCTTACAAAAGCCTAAACTTGGGGAAGTTTCCTCATTTATCTTTATTTGGCGTTCATTTACTTTTATTTATTTTCAAGGTTATGTTTTTAATTCGAGTTTATAAGAATTTGTGTTGGTTTCGCCAACACTTCATTTTTATTTATTTCTATTTTCTTTCAAGATTTTCTAACCGAGCTTTGCCGCCAATTTTCTATTCTTTAATTCCCTCTCTTAAAAACAACACAAATATTTCTCCATTTATCTTTATTTTCCCTCTTTCTTTTCTTTCCTCCTCGAGGTTCTCATGTATTTGCAGGAAGAGTGATTGACTTCGAGTTTCCAAGAAACTAATAAAAATGGAAGAGAGAAGTGGAACCAAACATGAGAGGTATGCCTTATGACTCCCCACTTTTGAAGTTTGAGAAACCCATGCTAGTTAGTAGTAAATGTTGAGATATTATATTGGTGGAGTGAGTCTTTGTATTGTAGTAAAATTTTGTTGGCATGGGTATTTAGTTGGGTACGTTTTGTTCTAGCTCTTGTAGTTAACCAAGTCTTTCCTAAAAATTTGCTAAACAATTGTAATAAGAAAAAGTCTCACAATAGAAGGCTTGGGTGTTGTAGTGTTTAGTCTTGAAGGCTTATTTCTAGAGACACTCAACGCCATGGAATATAATGATTGACTTGATAGCTTTCTTTAAAAGGATTTGTTCGATTGAATTAATGTTTAGCGGTTTTTGTGAGCATGCCAAAGTTTGACTTGTGAATCATAAGAATGATATAGCTTTATGCGTGTCAAACTTCATGGGATGCCAACAACTCCGCTAGCCTATGAACGATCTTCATGGAGGAAACTCCTAGATTTCAGCTATGAGTTGATTAAACATATGTAGCATCAATGCTATAATGGGTAAGATTCTTGGCACTCCCGGGTAGCTATGTTCATGATGGAATCACTCCTCCGGCTGTTATGAGTAATCATTGTACAAAAGGAACAAAAACCTTGGTGAAGCCACGAGTGTCCATCATAGCCCGATAAACTCAATGAAATCTTTGGCATGCTCACAATTACTTAAGAACTGAAATTCTTGAAGGACAATGAATAGAAAGTAGTGCTTGAAGAGTCTTGATTTATTGATGTGCGAGAATTGAGATACTCTAGTATATATGCTTTTCATGACAACTCTCACACTCTCAATTTTACATGATTATACTTTATTGTCCAAAGGCAAGCCTATGAGTTGATTACATGACATGGAATAAAGTTTACTCATTTAAATCATCCATGTTAACAATAATTTTGTTGCGCTATAAGGATGCATGAAACCCATATGTTATGCTTGCCATTACTCTATCTATGCTGAAGTTTTTCAGATTTATAAAGTGGAGGAAACATGAGACTATCAATCATGAGTAAGATCATCATCTCGTTATTTTAGTTTAAATGCTGAGTTCCTTTTTGGTTTTGGTTTTCTTGCTTGAGAACGATCAAGTTTAAGCTTGGGGAGGTTGATGGCTCTGAAATATAGCCATCTACGTCCACATTTAAACTGGATATTATTCATATTTTTGATGAAATATCTCTCTAAACCCTTCCACTAATGCCTAATGATCAAAGGGGTATTCAATCCTTTCTTTCTATTTTTCCCTACGTAGATAATGACGTTTGATGATGGGAATCACTACATTAAAGTCAAAGATACAAGATTTCTAACAACCCGAAGAAACCAGGAGCCGTGAAGGGGAGGCAGACGCTTTAACGACCAACTATACGACTGGAATAGAATTCGGCCGTATAGTTCTGGCCATATAGTTGCCATCGACACTGCTAGCTCAAACAGAACAATTTTCGTGAAGGGACCCCTATATAAATAGGCCTTGGGCGACGAGAAAAGGGCCGCTCCAGAAACCATCAGCCACCTCTAGATCTCCATCCACAACACCGAAGAGCCACCGGAGGAATAAACTTAGATCTAATCTCTCCACCACCATAGCCATATTCCACCACTTGTAATAGTAGATCTCTTCTTCGATTGGTGACATTGTAATACTATTGCTATCAATCTCATGATTTCCACTACAATGTTTATGATCTTTGATCTCATCTCTATGTGTGAGTAATTCTCTTTGGGCTAAGGGCTTCAGCCTAGCCATGTAGCTTTTGTGCATGTTATTTATCATAGATGGGATCATGTATTAGTTTGTATGACATGATGATTATTGTATCCTCTCTTGCCTCAATCTAAGGACTTATCAGGTACCCAAGACCCCGAGGATTGAGCCAGGTATAGGGAGTATGAGTAATAACTAATCTGCAGGTTGGGAACCCAAATGATAAAAGGGGTAGTATGGCTATATGTGCGGGATTTACATGGGATTAACTATGACGTCACTATGCATATCATTAGTTCTCTTTCTTCTATGGATGAGACTAGTAGGTTATTTCTATAAGCGGTTGCAGAGGCAATAGCAATTATAGATGCACTGCCCACACATAATTTATCTTGCTCTAACAATTACATGCATACTTTACTTTTATATTTTATTCCCATAAGATGTTTTGCACATCTACTGGTGAAACCGAATGCCCTAGGCCCTCTCTCTTGGTCAGGTAAAAACACAAAAGGAATTCTAAAACTCCCGAAGGTCCGTTAAAGTAACTTTACTACGCTTCTGCTTCTCGAGGATTCAATAAACCTTGGTCTACTAGGGAAAAAGAGCTATGCGACATCCGTAATCCGGATCGAAGGTATCAAGCACCTTTGATGCGAATGAGTATGACGAGCCAGTGACCATAGATGTTGCCCACCAAGATGATCCCAATGGTTGTATGGTAACTGAACTGGCTGACGTCAATGAAAATTTGATTACCAGTGGCAGCTCTGTGCATGATGGACAAGTAGATTTCACTGTCGAGGTTAGTGTATTCGACAAAGATAAGAATAAACTGGTTCTACCTGATGAATCTTAGGACATGTATGATGAATGGCAAGGGGAAGAACATCCAACCCAGTCGGAATATGTGGATCTAGAATGCGGCGGTGATGAAAGCGATGATGGTGACGATGATTAGAATATTGTTTCATATTATGCAGTGATATGATGAACAGTGATTCGTATTGGTTTTCTCTTTGTAAAATGTATGAGACATGATGACAATTTCCTGTTGAATTGTAATCCTAGACTAATTGTTTTCCCTGTCTAAATTGGATTAAGCTTAATTCGGCAAGTGCAAACATATGTCGAATAGGTTCACTTGGCGTGCAACAGATACATTCGTTCAATACATTAATTAATTATCAACCACATGACCAGGTTTCATACATAAGGGGGCATATGCACCTCGTGTCAGTAGAGATGGGCGAGCACAATGTCTTGGCAGATAGGGCAGCTAGCGTTGGTCTCAAACCAAGTGAAGATGCACTTGCAGTGGTACAGGTAGTTGCATCGCTAGAGACGCACCGTTGTGCGCTTCGACATCGCCTGCATGCATATGATGCAGTGGCCATCCTCCTGCTCAACCAGACACTAACAGTCTTGAAGCGCCGGTAGATTGACGATGAGCCGGAGATCCATGCTGAGGGTTAGGTCGAAGTGGAACCCATCGAAGCACATACACGCCTCATGCCAGAGCCCGTGTAGAATGTCATACAACATGATGATGTCCCACTCCTCCGCCGTGAGTTGCAGGTTCTTCCGCAGCCATACATAGCCAAGAACCTTGCGTATAGTTCCCACGACCTTGCTCGCTCTTCGCAGCTTGCTGGGAGGCAGGCTGAGATTTAACACCTCCTCTTTGTAGGGTGTGTTCACGACATCGTCCTCCTCTAGAGGGGCTGGGATGGAGCCATGCATCCTCCTAAGATCGTATGTCCTAGAGAAGAAGATCTTTAGTGTCATTGTGTACAGGATCACCTCGTTAACTAACTGTGGCTCGACGACGGAGAATTCGGTTGTGGTTGTGGAGACACGGAAGACACGGAAGACATGGGGCTAGACTCGACAATGCGCTCCTGTGAGGAGCGCTCCAGTTCTGGCGGCGCCGCCATTTGGGTATTTTTTAGGGGGGTGGGGAAGGGGAGGGGAGGGAGGCGGGGGCTAGTCGATGGCGCTGGCCTGGATGAGGGGAATAGGCTAGGGGAAATGGGTGAGAGTGGACTACTCGAACAAAAGGCAGGGCCGTGCTACCTCGTCACTCCCTAACATCAGCCCTGGATCATCCTCTCTTCATGGTTCTATTTAGGCTGGTCATAGTGCTAAATATAGTAACTTGCAGATGTTACTACCTTCATAGTGGGTGATAATATGTGTGTGGTGTCATGCAAGACCTAATTAATTAGGTTGTAGACTTATATAGTATTGGTATGTGTGATGTTATGGTAATACCTCACTCTCTTTCATCATTAATTATCATGCCATGTCACCAATTTTCTTAGTTGGCATTGCATGTACATGAAAGTTACTATCTAGTAATAAGTTACTCCCACCTGACGAGAGGGATGACTGTTGTCTCTGTGTTAAATAGAGGAAGGGTTGTTGAGCTGGATAGGGAAGACCAATATTTTAACATATGCTGAGTTTGGGCATCGGAGCAAGTAGCTGCTCCGGTTCCTTGAATTTTTTTGTGGCATCGGCTATGCAGCGTAGGCACCAATGCCGGATGGATGAGAAGTGGGTTGGGCACCGATATTTGCACATGCTGGTGGTACTTCCCCTTGCTCTCGTTAAAAGAGAGAAACTATGTGGATGCAATGATGATTCAGTTTATCTATTCTATTAAAAGGCTTACAGTCTTGATGGTACGTCACTTTTATTTAGACGATTTTACCCTGTAGTTTCGAGGTATTTACCCACCGTGCCACTGGCGAGTGGAAAAAAACATTTCACCGTTCTCCCAATCTAGAAAATCACGTGCCCTCGTATGACCAGCACGACAAGTCTGGTTGATCATGTTTTTAGTTCGTTGTCTCGCAGCATACGCGACAAGTCTGGCTGATCATGTATGCAACAGTGGATGCTACACGAGTCTATGCGCAGTTGGTTGGCTGGCCTACGTGGTGGACTGCAGCCGAGGCCGTGCAATGTGACAAGACGGCTCCATCTGGCGCAGATCTTGGCCCTTTCGCCGGCCGGATTTCCGGCCACACCCCGTCTCACCACGTATCTCCTCTGAGGCCGCGGTTTCAAGTGTGTCTCTCGCCCTCGCCTTTCATCGCTGCATGCAAAAATCCCCAGCGCTACCACCACTGTCTCAGGACACGCCATCTACCGGGAAGGGCAAAATCCCCAGCGCTGCCACCACTGTCTCAGGACACGCCATCTACCGGGAAGGGCAGCAAGAGCCCTCGCTTCGCATGTACTCCCTCCGTTTAGAAATATAAGATGTTTTAGCTTTGTGAAAGGAGTTCTAGACATGTTTTAGTGTGTAGGTTTATTAAGGTTTAGAGTGAACCTACACACTAAAAGGAGTCTAGATATACTCCTTTCACAAAGCTAAAACATCTTATATTTCCGAACGGAGGGAGTATGTCACGAGCTAGGCTGATGCAGTGATTGGCACACGAGAGAAGATCAGATATATTGTTGGGCATAAGAAACTATAAAACCCGATAAAACAGATCGTATTGCTGGGCACGGCGCCACCACTGCACGCCTATTACTACCAGTTGACGGCTCCGCCCTAGAGTAAATTGCATAAAGCTACTCTCTCCAATCCAAATTAATTGACTCGGATTTGTCTACATTCGGATGTATCTAGACATGTTTTAATACTAGATACATCCAAATCTAGAAAAACTTGAGTCAGTACGATAATTGGGGCTAGGGCTTAAAAAAACTACGACTTTTAGGATTTGCTTTAAAAAACTACAACTTTTGGGCTAATGACTTAAAAAATACAACTTTTGTGTAATCGTTCAATTAGCCGGTTTAATAGCAATTCTGACAGGGCGGGTCCACCGTGGACCATGGCGTGGCATGCGGGATGGAACATATCAGCGGGAGCTCCAACCTCTTCTTGGTGCGTTGACCAAACCTAGAGCCAGCCGTGATTCCTCTCCAGTACGCGGAGCAGAGCTGCGATTCCACGACGCCGCGGGCTAGGCTAGCTGCTCACGGGTGGAGCCCCTCCCCTACCGGGCGCTCGTCCAGCGGAGCTCCTCTCCTGTCTGCTGCGGGCTCGGCCGACTGCTCACGGGTGGGGCGTCGAGCTCAACGGCGAGCTGCAGGCTTCACGCGCCGGGTGGCGAACACAACGGCTGGCGAGAACAGCAGCGAGCACGCGGTGGGTGGAGAACGTGGCGGCTGGCGAGAACAGCAGCGAGCACGCGCTGGGTGGAGAACGTGGCGGCTGGCGAGAACAGCAGCGAGCTCAGTGGACGGCCCTGTCAGAATTCCACGGCCTTGCCACATCTTGATCCACGGTGGGCCCGCCCTGTCAGAATTCCTATTAAACCGGCTAATTGAACGATTATACAAAAATTGTAGTTTTTTAAGTTATTAGCCCCAAAAGTTGTATTTTTTGAAGCAAACCCTAAAAGTCGTAGTTTTTTGAATCCCTAGCCTCAATTGTCGTATCTTCTTGCAATTTACTCTCCGCCTTATGTACTCTACGCTGTTGGAGGCTACGGCGCCTGCAGCACTCTTCTGGACAACTACGGGTACGCGCCACAACACGGTGTTGATCTGCTCCGCCGGTGAGCGGCGACATTAGGGATGCAAATAGACGTTCGCGTGTAAGGATGACAATGGGAAGGATATGGATAGGGTAGAGCAATACCATACCCATACCCGTGTAGTCAATGGGTACACAAGTTTACCCATATCCGTACCCGCGGGTATAAAACTTTACCCATACCCATACCCGGCGGGTACCCGTACCCATTGGGTACCCAACGGATAGATCCAACAGTACACAAGTTATTCATAATTTTACTTTCATCGATAGCATATTTGAAAAAAGGACAATTATCGTTGCATACTAATAGGTAGATGAATACATGAAGGTCTCAAAGTTTCGAGTCACAATCTCATACTCGTCCCTATGCTTCCCGGCCGCATCGGTTGAAGCTCTATAGGTAAATTTGGCATGTCAGTTTGAATGGGCAGGGTATGCAAGTTTATACCCGTTTCCGTACCCGTGACTTAATGGGTAAGGTGTGGATATTACCCCTGGGTATAAAAGTGTGTCCATACCCTATCCATACGGGTACGGTACCGCGGGTACGCGTACGCGTGGGTAAAATTGCCATCCTTATCTGCGTGGGCATCCTAGCGTCCATTTCATTCTCTAATCAATACTCACATACTTACTACTCTTTAATCAATTTGTGCTAACTACTGATTACACGTATGTCCGCCAGGTCCGCCAGACCGGTGAACTGCATCCCTAGGCAGCTAGGCTAGGCGACATGCATGCGTTCAATTAGATGGACAAGTAATGTTTTAATATAATGCTGTCTCCGCATTTGCTATGAGCTCATTCTAAACTACCATGGATATGGTTTGCATTGTCTAAAATCGTTGTATTGAAAATCCAATGCCTCGACTGCCTGCTTTGAATAGAATAAGTTGTATTATGTGTAAAATATACTACTCTATTCGTCTTAAAATAGATGTCGAAAAATTTATCAAAATTTGCATGTATCTAGACAATATATAGTATTCAATATAACCAAATTAAAAAATAATTGTGACATCTATTTTGAGACGGATGGAGTATTACAAATTGAATATTTTGATAGACGACCTTTATTTCTTGAGGAAGGCAAGACATTGTCACATGTGATAAGGCACATTTGTGTAAGAGTAAAAGATATATTCCGCATAGTCGTACTTGAAGCCAGTTGTAATTAATAGAGCGAAAATCTAAGAATGCAAACTAATCTAATAGTGACCGACTATTGTGCAAAATTAACGAGATTATTTTGCAAAAAAACCGATAAGGTTACGAGATTGAAAGCGTCGTCTTTGGCGATCCTAGGTGTCCTGTATGATATTGTGATTCTTCATTAACAAGATGGACTTATATAAAGGTCGATCTACCAAAAGCCCGGCAGTAACCCGTAGCAACGCACGAGTTTTCAGCTAGTTTATATAACATAACTAGTATAGGTACAATACAACCACGACAGAAACTAAACCATACTCTAGATGGAATCAACACACAGATAGACACACCGATACGGTTCTTTTTTTTCAAGAACCTATGTCGCCCTCTGCCCATGCGGGCACGTCGTCTGGTGTTCGATGAACTCGAGGAAGCTGCTAGCCATGTTGCAACCTTTGTTGCTGCACTTGAGCCTCATTCCCGAGGACATCTGATCCACGGCAGTGGTTGGTTCGAAGACTCCTCCGTATTCACATCCTGGGCACTAGCCATCGGACAATTTTCCAACACATTGTGCGCATGAAATGTGTGTCGCGGTCTTGCCAAAGCACTGCTCATGCAAGTAAAAGTGAATTATCCCAAAACAAGAGTTGTATCAAACCAGTGTGGAAAACATCCTGAAGAAAGAAGTAATAACCATGTACGCGGGATGCCGAACAATTTGAGAACACAGCCTGCAGCCGAAGACCTGCCTCATTACACTCATGTCAATCGTAGCTTCAAACCACTTGTCCGCCATAGAGCCACCTTCTTCAACTGCGGCATGTCTGAGAGGGATTTTGAGACCGAGCAAGAAAGCAGAGGGAGGAGCGCATATCTAAGAGGGTGGATGAGAGCGACTGAGAGAGACTGGTACTATAGTTAAATACTAGGAGTACTAGACTCCTCATCTCACTCTAGGCAATATCATCCGTCCATCCAAATTCAACGGCCATGAACCGATACATTATCTCTTTGGCAAGAGACTGGCACGGAGAAAACTAGTGAAGCACTGTGTTCCCCGAGTAATTATCTCCCTCTGACCCGGTGTACACGTTGCTTTGACGATCTAGGGCTACATGGAAGACTAAATAATATACTCCAGTACTACTCTACCTCTATTTGGGATGAGACTAGCCTCAATGGAGGTATTAGGTGGTACGTATGATGCATTATTACATGCATGGAAAATTCTTATGTGTCACGACAATTAACAATGAAAGAGATTGTGTTAGTATCACATGTAGAGTATCATAGAAAAAATAATCTCAAATAAATCTTGTACACAATTTTACCTTGAGATTACAAAACAATAAATACACTAAGACTATGATACTACTAGTTCTAAGTAGCGTACAGTACATGATAGTAGTACTACACATTGTGGAGATGGTATCAGTGTAGGGGTTCGCGTATCAAAACAATAAAAGTTTACCCTACGCCCCTGAACCCCTGATGTTGCCAGGACCTATCTATTAGTAATGTAGTAACGAGAGGGGCTTTTCGCGAACTTACCCTTGAAGTCCGAAAAGCATTGTCAACGCTCAGGAGAGCGTGGTTAATGTAGACGAGCCGAAGCCGACCTCAAGGTCGTGATGAAGTCCTTGCGCTCCTGCGGCTCCAACAACTCCTAGTGCCCCAAGTGTGACACCTCGCGGGGAGTTACACATGTCCGGTGCCTGGTGATTGTTGGCTCAAAATATATCGAGCTCGTTGGGGAACCCCAAGAGGGAGGTATGATGAGCACAACAACAAGTTTTCCCTCAGTTATGAAACCAAGGTTATCGAACCGGTAGGAGCAAGGAAACACCTCCAAGGTGTTGTTTCCCACTTGGAATCCTGCACAACACAACTATAGAACTTTGCCCCCAACTTACAGTGAGGTTGTCAATCTCACCGGTTTTGCTAAAAACAAAGGATTAAACGTATTGTGTGGAAGATAGTAATTGCTTGCAGAAAGTAAACAAAAAATAGTAAATAGCTTGTAGATTGATTGTAAAAGAATGGATCGGGGTCCATAGTTCACTAGAGGTGATTCTCCTTAAGATAGATGACATGTTGGGTGAACAAATTACAGCGGGGCAATTGACAGATACCGAGAAATCATACATGCATATTCTAATCATCTTGACTCCTACGAGATTTGATTTGGCATTACAACATTATACATAAACCATAATCCAACTTCATCTATGATTAATAATCCACCTTCAGGTTATCATTCGAAGCCCCTCCAGTATTAAGTTGAAAGCAACATATAATTGCATTAAGAAAAGTGTGTAAACTAAACAATACAATTATTCTATGAACAAAGGATTGATGTTTTCTCCCTAGTAGAAACAGCACATCTAGTACCTTAGAGATTTCTGTCACTTCCCCAGATTCCTAGAGGCATGAACCCACTATCGAGCATAAATACTCCCGCTTGGAGTTGCTATCATCTACTCGGCCAAGATAGCTACTAAAAACAGAAAGCATGCAAGATCACAAATAACATAGACATGATAGAATCAATAATCAATCTGAAATAGCATCTCAGTATCCACCGGATCCCCACAAAAACAACATGTTGGATAACAAATAGATGATCTTGATCATGAACGGAGCTCACAAAATCTAAACATGGTAGCACAAAGGACAAGAACCAACCATGTAGCTACTACATGGACCCATAGTCCAGGGATGAACTACTCACGCATCACACTAGAGGCAATCATGGTGATGAAGAAGGCCTCCAGTGTGATATCTCCCCTTTGGCAAGGTGCCGGGAAGAGCTTCAGATCCCTCCTAATCTAGGGATGAAGATGGCGGCGGCTACAGACCCTTCCGTGAAATTTTGATCGGGTACTTAGGGTTTTTGTCCCGGAGAAAATAAATAGGCAAAGGGGCAAGGTCGATGGAGTACCAGGGGGCCTACACTAGGTGGTGGCGCGGCTAGGGCTGGCCAGGCCACCCTAGGGTGTGGCCGCCCTGTCTCCCCTCTTCATCTCCCCTCCGGACTCCATATTCCTTCTAGTGAAATATTGACTTGGGATTTTGTCCGGTCCAATTCCGAGAATATTTCCTTACTAGCTTTTCTAAAACCAAATACAGCAGAAAACAGGCAACTGACACTGTGGCATCTTGTTAATCGGTTAGTTCCAGAAAATGTGTAAAAATACTCCAAAGTGTGGACAAAACATAAGAAAGTAGATATAAAACAAGCATGGAACATCAAAAATTATAGATACGTTTGCAACGTATCAACATCTCCAAGCTTAACTCCTTCTCGTCCTCGAGTAGGTAAGTGATAAAAAGAATAATTTTTGAGGTGGCATGCACCATCTTAATCTTGATAAAGGTATTTGTAAAACATTGATAGCTGGGATCATAGTACTTTAACATAGCATGAAAGACATAGTTCTAACAATAAGACATAGCAACTATGTTATAACATGAAAAGATACAAGAAAAAGATTCATGAATAAAAATGATTTGAAAGATGTTTTTTTGTTTCACATATAGAAAACATAATGAGAATGGTATTCAACTAGTCCCTCATAGTGTAGCAAAACATAAATGCATAGGACACCTTCAAAGTTCATAAGGGTGACTAGATACAAATAGTTTAAGAACAAGCAATATCAAAGTTATGAATCAATCAACAAGTCTTGGGACAATGCACATTAAACTAAGGATGGCCACTATGCTCTCTCAATAGGTGCATAAAGATAGAAGATGGAGACTCAACATAAAAGTAAAAGAAAGGCCCTTCATAGAAGGAAGCAGGGATTCAAGTCTCATAAAGAGCTTCCAAAATTTATGGTACTTATTAGCTTTCAGCTCTCATTGCCCCTATCATAAGCATATTTAGGTGATTGAGGTCAAAGTGAACAAATATGAGGATATGCTTGACAAGTTATAAGCTGAAAATCTCATGCCCCTTACTTATGAGTACCGTTCCTCATGCTACTCAAGTTTAGTCAGAGGTAAGTTCTTGTGATTGTAAGTACATGTGTATCATAGAGAACCGCCAACGGGGTACCCCTTGCCCGATGATATGGAAGAATCCCCATATCAAAATGACAAGGCAAGCAGACAATGAGCATCTCAGCATCCTTTTATTTCCTATTTGCATAGGCATCTTTTTTTCTTTTTTTCTTTCGTTCTTTCTCTTTTTTTCTTTCCTATTTGCATAGGTTTTTTTATAGAGGATGCTTCATAGATTGCTCACTATGGTTACGCTACAGGTTTCCACCATGATTAGGCATGGCTTAGACCAGCCGCCCAAGCATTTATCGAACACATATACGAACTCCATGAGCCTTACAAGCTCCCCTTTCATTTCACACTGCCGGGATCCGTAAGCCTTCCCCATGATAACATGGTTCTGCTAATTCACAACTTACAAAACGCAAGCATATACGCAACATAGATGGGCACAATGGTTCAAGTTTATTAAGTGCAAGAAAACTAAAGTTTGCCATGAAGTTCGTGAGAGCTTTAATCACTTGTTTTCACATAACAAGTTTAATTCGGAAGGTATATAAAAACATGAATATACTTGGAATAGAAAATGCTAATAGGTAGGTATGGTGGACTCTTTGGAATAACTTGATTTTATTTGGAGTTGGATGCATGAGTGGAACTCATACTTGGTATGCAGGCTAGCAAAAGATTGGGAGCGACCAACTAAGAGAGCAATAATGGCCATAATCATGCAAAACAACAAAACATTATTAATTAAAGCATAAAGTGATATTACAATTCGAAAACTAAATGATAATAGAGGCTATGGTGACTTGGTATAGTCTTAACATGGTGTGAGCATGCGTCAAGTCAACCCAAATAAAGCGTCAAAGGAGAATACCACAATATTATGCTTTTATATGCTAAAGCAACGCATGATTCTTTCAAGGCACATTAAGCATCTCAATTGTTTGTAACAAGTCATGATGCAGCAATAATCACTAAGCATAAAGCCACAACAATATCAAGCATGACATGATAAAGTCTAAGCCACAGTCAAAAACAAGCTCCTTTTATACCAAAGCATAAACTTTCCTAATGTTTTCCAATCCAAATCAACTTATTTGAAACTATGTATGAATGCGGGAGTCCAACCAACTTATTTAAGCAAACTAAGCAAACGAAAACAAAAAAATGAAGACGCTCCAAGAACAACACAATTGTGCATGAAACAATAAAAATGAAGTGTTTGGAAGAAACCTGAAATTTTTATTGATGAAGAAGGGGATGCCTTGGGCATCCCCAAGCTTTGACGCTTGTACTTCTTGAATATTTCTTGGGGTGACACGGGTGGCATCCCCAAGCTTGAGCGTTTGTCCATCTTCATCTTATCACATGCTCTTCCCTATAGTTTAAAATTTCCTTCATACAAAATTTCACACAATCTTCATTAGCAACATTAGTGCATTTAAGATAATAAGTCTTTTGGTTCAGTTTCAACACAAGTAAATCTTACATTAAAACACAAGCTACTGTAGCACTTACTTTAAAAAGTTCAAATGATCAGAGAGAACTCAAAGAGAAAGAGATTAAGAGGCAAATGCAAATAATGGCAGAAATCTGTCAAAACAAACCAGCAGGTAAAAACCAATTTTTTCAAAGACCTTCTGTTGCTCAAATAAAAACATGTGGAACTAATGAAAGTTCAATAACAACCTGGGGCAGAATCACAAAAAATTATAGCTCAAACCGATGTATAGAGATTTTTCACTAATGTTTACAGCGAAGCACAAAAATCTGTTTCGGGACAGCAACTTTCCCAAGTCTTACTTCTCTCTCATTAGAGGTTACTCTTGGCAAAAAACCACACAAAAGAGATAAGGAGAGGTTATTACTGAATCCATAACTTCCAAGACTCAGCATAACATTCCTAATGAAATTTGGGTTATCTCCCAATAAGTGCTTTTCTTTAACGCCTTTGAGCTAGGCATAAGAAGCAAGAAAAGAATCAAGTATTCTCAAATGAAGAAGCATTAAGAGCAAATTTTGTTTTAATAGGAGAGGTAAAGGGAATCTTCTCTCTCTTCTTGGAGAAGTGTTCTATACCTTTCTTTAGTGGAAATTGATATTTAATGGTGGCTTCTTTCATATCAATAATGGCACCAAAAGTTCTAAGAAAAGGTCTTCCCAAAATAATAGGACTAGAAGCATTGCATTCAACATCCAAAACATAGAAATCAACAGGGACATAGGCATTGTTAACCATAATCAGAACATCATTAATACTCCCCATGAGTTTCTTTTTAGCATTATCATCAAGTTGGACATTTAAATAACAATCTTCCAATGGTGACAAATCAAGCATTTCATAAATCCTTCTAGGCATAATAAAAACACTACTATCAAGATCACATAGATCTTTGAGATCAAAATCATTCACTTTCATATTAATGATGGGTTCCCAACCATCTTCTAATTTCATAGGTATAGAAGCTTTATGTTTCATCTTTTCTTCGTTAATTTTTATGAGAGCATCAATAATGTGTTTTGTAAAGGCCATATTCATAGCACTAGCATTAGGACTTTTAGCAAGCTTTTGTATGAACATAATTACTTCAGAGATATTGCAACCATCAAGATCAAAATCATAATTATCATCTAAAGTAGTAGAGCTATTGTTTCCCATATTTCGAAGAATTTCAGCATTTTTATTAGAAAAGGTTCCATTGGTTTTAGGTATTGTTGCAGAAGGAACTTTATGTGGTTTGCTTTAACATTAGTGGCGATGATAGTAGAAATGCTAATATTTCTAGCAAGTTCATCTTCTCTTTTCGACTTAGCATGCAATTCAGCTAATAGTCTAACATTTTCATCAATTCTAACTTGTATGGCATTAGTAGCAACAAAGGGATTTTCAATAGTTTCAGGTTTAGCAGCCATTTTATTAATCAAAGAGGATTGTGCTTCAGACAAAGATGATATATTTCTTTTAGCATTAGAAAGTTTTAATTGCAAACTAGGAATTTCCCTGTTTAAAGTCTCAAGTTGATGACTAATATTTTTCAAAATAGTAGATTGTTCCTCCATGGTTTTAGTAAATAATTTATTCTGCTCATATTGCATTTGCATGAAGTTTTTAGTGGCTCTTTCAACTTCTAAAATTCTTTATTCACTAGGTATTCCAGGTTTACCATGATAACCATAAGTATTATTAGGAGGGTAAGGTCTATAATTGCTATTACCATAAGCATTGTTGCCAAAATTATTGTTTCTAATAAAGTTCACATCAACTTGCTGTTCTTGAGCAACCAAAGAAGCTAAGGGAACATGGTTTGGATCAATATGAGCTTTCCCATTAACAAGCATAGACATAATAACATCAATTTTGTCACTCAAGGAGGAGGTTTCTTCAACAGAATATACCTTCTTACCTTGTGGATCCCTCTCAGTGTGCCATTCAGAATAGTTAACCATCATATTATCCAGAAGCTTTGTTGCAGCACCCAAAGTAATGGTCATAAAGGTACCTCCAGTAGTAGAATCTAGTAGATTTCTTGAAGAATAATTCAGTCCTGCATAAAAGGTTTGGATAATCATCCAAGCAATCAGTCCATGAGTGGGACAATTCTTTACCAAAGATTTCATTCTTTCCCAAGCTTGAGCAACATGTTCATTATCAGATTGTTTAAATTTCATTATTTCCCTTCTCATAGATATAATCTTAGCAGGAGGATAGTATTTTCCAATGAAAGTATCTTTGCATTTAGTCCAAGAATCAATACTATTTCTAGTTAGGGATAGCAACCATTCTTTAGCTTTTCCTCTCAAAGAGAAAGGAAACAATTTAAGCTTAATAATATCTCCATCTATATCCCTATGTTTTTGCATCTCACAAAGTTCAACAAAGTTATTAAGGTGAGCAGCAGCATCTTTAGTACCAACACCAGAGAATTGTTCTTTCATAACAAGATTGAGCAAAGCAGGTTTAATTTCAAAGAAAGTAGCTTCAGGAACAGGTGGAGCAATAGGTGTGCACATGAAATCATTGTTGTTGGTGCTAGTGAAGTCACACAACTTAGTGTTTTAAAGAGTAGTCATTTTTTTGTGTTTTTAATATAAAGAGAAAACTAGTACAAATAATTTTTTGTGTGTTTTTGATAAAGAAACAAGCAAACAAAGCAGAAATAAACTAAGCAAAACAAAAAAAAAGTAAAGATATTGGTTACGAGGGACTCCCCTTGTGAAGATGTCCTTGACTCCCCGGCAACGACGCTAGAAAAAGCTTGATTGTTGGCTCAAAATATATCGAGCTCGTTGGGGAACCCCAAGAGGAAGGTATGATCAACACAGCAGCAAGTTTTCCCTCAGTTATAAAACCAAGGTTATCGAACCAGTAGGAGCAAGGAAACACCTCCAAGGTGTTGTTTCCAACTTGGAATCCTGCACAACACAACCACAGAACTTTGCCCCAAACTTATAGTGAGGTTGTTAATCTCACCGGTTTTGCTGAAAACAAAGGATTAAACGTATTTTGTGGAATGTAGTAATTGCTTGCAGAAAGTAAACAGAAAATAGTAAATAGCTTGTAGATTGATGGTAAAAGAATGGACCGGGGTCCATAGTTCACTAGAGGTGATTCTCCTTAAGATAGATGACATGTTGGGTGAACAAATTACAGCAGGGCAATTGACAGACACCAAGAAAGCATACATGCACATACTAATCATCTTGACTCCTACGATATTTGATTGGGCATTACAACATTATACATAGACCGTAATCCAACTTCATCTATGACTAATAATCCACCTTTAGGTTATCATCCGAACCCCCTCCAGTATTAAGTTGCAAGCACCAGATAATTGCATTAAGCAGAGTGTGTAAAGTAAACAATACGATTGTTCTGTGAACAAAGGATTGATGTTTTCTCCCTAGTAGCAATAGCACATCTAGTACCTTAGAGATTTCTATCACTTCCCCAGATTCCTAGAGGCATGAACCCACTATCGAGCATAAATACTCCCTCTTGGAGTTGCTAGCATCTACTCGGCCAAGATAGCTACTAACAACGGAAAGCATGCAAGATCACAAATAACATAGACATGATAGAATCAATAATCAATCTAAAATAGCATCTCAATATCTATCGGATCCCCGCAAACACAACATGTAGGATTACTAATAGATGATCTTGATCATGAACGGAGCTCACAAGATCTAATCATGGTAGCACAAAGGATAAGAACCAACCATCTTGCTACTACATGGACCCGTAGTCCAGGGATGAACTACTCACGCATCACATCGGAGGCAGTCATGGTGATGAAGAAGGCCTCCAGGGTGATCTCTCCCCTCCGGTAGGGTGCCAAGAAGAGCTTCAGATCCCTCCCGATCTAGGGATGGAGATGGCGGCGGCTACAGACTCTTTCGTGGAATTTTGATCAGGTACTTAGGGTCTTCGTCTCGGAGGCAATATATAGATGAATGGGCAAGGTCGATGGAGTACCAGGGGACCCATAGTAGGTGGTGGCGCGGCTAGGGCTGGCCACGCCACCCTAGGGTGTGGCCGCCCTGGCTCCCCTCTTCGTCTCCCCTTCGGACTCCGTATTCCTTCTAGTGAAATATTGACTTGGGCTTTTGTCCGGTCCAATTCAGAGAATATTTCCTTACTAGCTTTTCTGAAACCAAAAACAGGCAACTGGCATGGAACAAAACAAAGTAGATAGAAAACAGGCAACTGGCATGTTAATAGGTTAGTTCCAGAAAATGTGTAAAATACTCCAAAGTGTGGACAAAACATAAGAAAGTAGACATAAAACAAGCATGGAACATCAAAAATTATAGATACGTTTGCAACATATCACAGCCGAGTCGTGTATTAACGAGCTTGTAGGGGAACCCCAAGAGGAAGGTATGATGAGCACAGCAGTAAGTTTCCCTCAGTTATGAAACCAAGGTTATCAATCTAGTAGGAGCAAGGAAACACCCCAAAGGTGTTGCTAGCTGAGCCTTGGCAGGGCGCACTACCGGTGCTAGCAGCAACGCGGAGACCTGCACAACACAACCACATAACTCTGTCCCCAACTTGCGATGAGGTTGTCAATCTCACCGGTTTTGCTGAAAACAATGGATTAAACGTATTGAATGGAAGGAAGTAATAGTTTGCAGAAAGTAAACACAAAGCAGTAAACAGTTTGTAGATTGTATGTAAAAGAAAGGACCGGGATCCATAGTTCACTAGAGGTGGCTCTCCTTAAGATAGATAATATGTTGGGTGAACAAATTACAGCGGGGCAACCGACAAACATCGAGAAAGCATACAAGCATATACTAATCATCTTGAGTCCTTTGAGACATGATTAGGCATTACAACATTATACATAGACCGCCATCCAACTGCATCTATGACTAATAATCCACCTTCAGGTTATCATCTGAACCCCCTCCAGTATTAAGTTGCAAGCAACAGATTATTGCTTTACGAATTGCATGTAATGTAATACAATTGTTCTATGAACAAAGGATTGTTGTTTTCTCCCTAGTAGCAACAACACATCTAGTACCTTAGAGATTTCTTTCACTTCCCCAGATTACCAGAGGCATGAACCCACTATCGAGCATAAATACTAACTCTTGGAGTTGCTAGCATCTACTTGGCCAAGATAGCTACTAACAACGGAAAGCATGCAAGATCACAAATAACAAAGACATGATAGAATCAATAATCAATGTGAAATTGCATCTCAATATCCATCGGATCCTCGCAAACACAACATGCAGAATTACAAATAGATGATCTTGATCATGAACGGAGCTCACAAGATCTAGACATGAAAGCACAAAGGAGGAGAACCATCCATCCAGCTACTACATGGACCCGTAGTCCAGAGATGAACTACTCACGCATCACACCGGAGGCTTGCATGATGATGAAGAAGGCCTCCAGGGTGAATTCCCCTCTTCGGCAGGGTGCCGGGAAGAGCTTCAGATCCCTCCCGATCTAGGGATTGAGATGACGGCGGCTACAGACTCTTTCGTGAATTTTTGATCGGGTACTTAGGGTTTTGGTCCCGAAGGCAATATATAGACGGAAGGAGAGGCCGAGGGGGTGCTGGGGTCGGCTAGACCACCCCCTGGCACGAGCCAGGCCTGGCCGCGTGGCCAGGTAGTGTGGCCGGTCCCCAGCCCTTCTCCATCTCGTATTCTGGCTCCAAATGACTTCCGATAAAATAGCAACATTGTCTTTTGTCCCGTCCAATTCCGACAATATTCATTTTCTGACTTTCCTTGAACCAAAAACAGCAGAAAACAGGCAGCTGGCACTGTGGCTCTTGTTAATAGGTTAGTCCAAGAAATCATAAGAAAAGTACTCCAAAGTGTCGACAAAACACAAGAAAGTAGATAAAACCAAGCATGGAACATAAAAAATTATAGATACATTTGCAATGTATCAACATCCCCAATCTTAACTCCTGCTCGGCCTCGAGTAGGTAAGTGATAAAAAGAAAGAATAATTTTTGAGGTGACATGCACCATCATAAACTTGATCAAAGTACTTGTAAAACATTCAAAGCTGGGATCATAATACTTCAATCATAACATGAAACACAAAGTTCTAGCAATAAGACAAAGAAACTATGATGCAACATGAAAAGGCACAAACAAAAGATTCATGAATAACAATGCTTTGCAAGACGTTTGTTTTTTTCACATAAAGAAAACATAGCATAATAGCATTCATCTTGTCCCTCATAGAGTAGCAAATATAAATGCATAGGAAACCTTCAAAGTTCATAAGAGTGACTAGATACAAATAGTTTAAAACAAGCAATATCAAGTTGTGCATCAATCAACTAGTCTTGGGACAATGCACACAGAACTAAGAATGGTCACTATGCTCTCAATGTAGGTGCATAAAGGTAGAAGGTGGAGACTCAATATAATGGTGGAAGAAAGGCCTTCATTGAAGGAAGCAGAGGTTCAAGTTTCATAAAGAGCTTCCAAAATTATGGTACTTAATAGCTTTCAGCTCTCATTTCCCCTATCATAAGCATCTTGAAGTGATTAAGGTTAAAGTGAAGAAACTATGGTGTACATGCGTGACGAAGTATAAGTTAGAAATCTCATATCCCTTGAATACGAGGGCCGCTCGTCATGCTACTCAAGTTTAGTCACTGGTAAGTTCTTGTCATTGTAAGTACATGTGTATCATAGAGAACCGCCAACGGGGTACCCCTTTCCCGATGATACGGAAGAATCCCCATATCAAAATGACAAGGCAAGCAGACAACAAGCATCTCAGCAATCTTCTTATTTACCATGGGAATATGGTGCTTTTTTCTCTCTTTCCCCTTTTCATAATCTAATTTTTTTCTTTTTCTCTTTTTTTTCTCAATATAGGACTCTTTTTTTATAAGAAGAATGCTTCATAGACAGCTCATTATAGTTACGCTGCAGGTTTCCACCATGTCAGCATGGATTAGACCAGCAGCCCAGGCTTTTCTCAAACACATATACAGAACTCCTTGGACTTACAAGCTCCCCTTTCATTTCACACCAACGACATCCATAGACAAAAGAACATGATATCAACTAGGTAAAAGTACCCGTGCAATGTTGATAGCGTTCCCCATGACAGCATGGTTGGGATAATCCCCAACAAATAAGTGAAAGCATATACAACATAGACGACACAATGGTTCAAGTTTATTAAGGGCAAGAAAAGTAAAGTGTGTCATCAAGTTCGTGAGAGCTTTAATCACTAGTTTTCTCATAACAAGTTTAATTTGGAAGGTAAACAAAAACATGAATATACTTGGAATAGCATAAGCTAGTAGGTAGGTATGGTGTAATCTTTGGAATAACTTGGTTTAGGGAGTTGGATGCATGAGTGGAACTCATACTTGGTTGTGGAGGCTAGCAAAAGACTGGGAGCGACAAACTAAGAGAGCAATAATGGCCATAATCATGTAGAGCGACAAAACATCATTGATCAAAGCATAAAGTGACACTATAAGTTGAAAACTAAAGGACCATAAAGTCTTATAGTGACTTGAGATAGTCATAACATGGTGTGAGCATGCGCCAAGTCAACCCAAATAAAGCATCAAAGGAGAATACCACTATACTATGCTTTAATATGCTAAAACAACGCATGATTCATCCAAGGCACATTAAGAAATCTCAATTGTTTATAACAAGTCATGCTACAGCAAAGAATACTAAGCATAAAGCCAAAACAATATCAAGCATGGCATGACAAAGCATAGGCCACAATCAAAAACGAGCTCTCTTTAGCACTTAAGCATGAACTTTCCTACTCTTTTCCAAACCAAACCAAACTATTTGAAAACCAATGTATGAAAGAGGGGGTCCAACCAATTTATTCAGCAAACTAAGAAAACCAAGCAAACGAAAAACCAAAACTAAAACGAAAAAAGACGCTCCAAGAACAACACAACTGTGCATGAAACAATAAAAATGAAGCGTTTGGAAGAAACCTGGAATTTTTATTGATGAAGAAGGGGATGCCTTGGGCATCCCCAAGCTTTGATGCTTGTACTTCTTGGATATTTCTTGGGGTGACACGCGTGGCATCCCCAAGCTTGAGCTTTAGTCCATCCTTCATCTCATTACTCATTCCTTCCATACACCTGAAATTTTTTCTCATACAAAACTTCACACAATCTTTATTAGCAACATTAGTGCACTTAAGATAAATAAGTATCAAAGTTCAGTTACAACACCAATAAACTTCCATTAGAACACTAGCTACTGTAGCACTTCCCTCAAAAAGCTCAATTCCCCAAAAGAACTCAAAAAGGAACCAACAAGAAGTAAATGCACAAAATGGCAGAAATCTGTCAAAACAGACCAGCAGGTAAAGACGAATTTTTTCGAAGACTTTTTGTTGCTCAAATCAAAAAGTGTTGAACTAACGAAAGTTAGATAATAACCTGGGGCAGAAGCAAAACAATTGACGCCTCAAACAGACGTTCACAAATTTGACATGAATTTTTACGGTGAAGCATAGAAATCTGTTTCGGGACAGCAACTTTCCCAATCATTACTTCACTCTCATTAGAGGTCACTCTTGGCACAAAAAGCAAATAAAAAGGATAAGAAGAGGTTATTACAGAGGTAATAACTTCCAAGACACATCTAAAACTCTTGGGTTATCTCCCAACAAGTACTTTTCTTTAGCGCCTTTAAGTTAGGCATAAGAAGCAAAGAAAGAATCAAGTGTTCTCAAATGAAGAAGCATTAAGACCAAATTTTGTTTTCATAGGAGAAGCAAAAGAAATCTTCTCTCTCTTCTTAAGTAAGTGTTCTATACCTTTCTTGAGTGGGAGTTGATATTTAATGGTTCCTTCTTTCATATCAATAATGGCACCAACAGTTCTAAGAAAAGGTCTTCCCAAAGTAATAGGACAAGAAGCATTGCATTCAACATCCAGAACATAGAAATCAACGGGGACATAGGAATTGTTAACCATAATAAGAACATCATTAATACTCCCCATGAGTTTCTTTTTAGCATTATCATCAAGTGGGACATTCAAACAACAATCTTCAAGTGGTGGCAAATCAAGCATATCATAAATCCTTCTAGGCATAATAGAAACACTACTATCAAGATCACATAAAGCTTTAAAATCAAAGTCATTCACTTTCATATTAATTATGGGTTCCCAACCATCTTCTTGTATTATAGGAAAAGAAGCTTTATGTTTCATCTTTTCTTCTTTAATATTTATGAGAGCATCAGTAATGTGTTTTGTAAAGGCCTTGTTCATAGCACTAGCATTAGGTCTTTTAGCAAGCTTTTGTAGGAACCTAATAACTTCAGAGATATTGCAACCATCAAGATCAAAATCAAATTTATCATCTAAAGTAGTAGAACTATTACTAGCCTCAACACTAGTGGTAGTGATAGTAGAAACACTAATGGTTCTAGCAATTTCATCTTCTATTTTCCACTTAGCATGTAATTTAGCTAATAGTCTAACATTTTCATCAATTCTTACTTGTATGGCATTAGTGGCTGCAAAGGGATTATCATTAGTTTTAGGTTTAGCAGCCATTTTATTCAAAGAAGATTGAGCTTCAGCCAAAGATGCTATATTTCTTTCAGCATTAGAGAGTTTTTCCTCAATAGTTTTATTGAAAGCAGTTTGTTTACTAATAAAGTCCTTAAGCATGAAAAGAAATAATTTTCGAGGTGACATGCACCATCAAAGACTTGATCAAAGTATTTGCAAAACATCAAAGATGGGATCAAAGTACTTCAATCATAACATGAAAGACAAAGTTCTAGCAATAAGCAAAGAGACTATGATGCAACATGAAAAGGCACAAACAAAAGATTCATGAATAACAATGCTTTGCAAGACGTTTGTTTGTTTCACATAAAGAAAACATAGCATAAAAGTATTCAGCTTGTCCCTCAATAGAGTAGCAAATATAAATGCATAGGACACCTTCAAAGTTCATAAGAGTGACTAGATACAATAGTTTAAAACAAGCAACAACAAGTTATGCATCAATCAACTAGTCTTGGGACAATGCACATAGAACTAAGAATGGCCAGTGTGCTCTCAAAGTAGGTGCATAAAGTTAGAAGGGTGAGACTCAATATAATGGTTGAAGAAAGACCTTTTGTAAAAGGAAGTAGGGATTCAAGTCTCATAAAGAGCTTCCAAAAATTATGGTACTTATAGCTTTCAGCTCTCATTGCCCCTATCATAAGCATCTTTAAGTGATTAAGGTTAAAGTGACACAACTAAGAGGATATGCTTGACAAGTTATAAACCGAAATCTCATGCCCCTTACTTACGAAGACCGATCCTCATGCTACTCAACTTCAGTCATGAGTAAGCTCTTGTCATTGTAAGTACATGTGTATCAATAAGTACTGCCAACGGGGTACCCCTTGCACATGATACGGGAGCTTTCCCATAATCAAAATGACAAGGCAAGCAGACAATGAGCATCTCAGCGATCTTTTTATTTGCTATTTGCATAGGTTTTTATTGAGGATGCTTCATAGAGTGCTCATTATGGTGATGCTGCAAGTTTCCACCATGATTAGGCATGGATTAGGCTAGCGGCCCAGGCGTTTCTCTAACACGCATACAAACTCCATGATCTTACAAGTTCCACTTTTATTTCACACCGCCGGGATCCGTAAGCAAAAGAACATGATATCAACGGGGTACAAAGTACAAGTGCAATGTTGAAAGCGTTCCCCATGAAACATGGTTTTTCTAATTTCAACTTATAAAGCGCAAGCATATACGCAACAAAGAAGGACCCAGTGGTTCAAGTTTATTAGAGGCAATAAAGTAAAGTATGCCATCAAATTCGTGAGAGCTTTAATCACTAGTTTTCTCATAACAAGTGGAAGGTAAACAAAAGCATGAATGTACTTGGAATAGCATAAGCTAGTAGGTAGGTATGGTGGACTCTTTGGAATAACTTGGTTTAGGGAGTTGGATGCATGAGTGGAACTCATACTTGGTGGTGGAGGCTAGCAAAAGACTGGGAGCGACAAACTAAGAGAGCAATAATGGCCATAATCATGCAGAGCGACAAAACATCATTAATCAAAGCATAAAGTGATACTACAAGTTGAAAACTAAAGGATCATAAAGGCTATGGTCACTTTGGATAGTCAAAACATGGTGTGAGCATGCGCCAAGTCAACCCAAATAAAACATCAAAGGAGAATACCACTATACTATGCTTTAATATGCTAAAACAACGCATGATTCATCCAAGGCACATTAAGCAATCTCAATTGTTTATAACAAGTCATTCTACAGCAAAGAATACTAAGCATAAAGCCAAAACAATATCAAGCATGGCATGACAAAATAGGCCACAGTCAAAAACGAGCTCTTTTTACCACATAAGCATGAACTTTCCTACTCTTTTCCAAACCAAACCAAACTATTTGCAAACCAATGTATGAAAGAGGGGGTCCAACCAACTTATTAAGAAAACTAAGCAAAACAAGCAAACTAAAAACCAAAACGAAAACGAAAAAGAAGACGCTCCAAGAAAAACACAACTGTGTATGAAACAATAAAAATGAAGCGTTTGGAAGAAACCTGGGATTTTTATTGATGAAGAAGGGGATGCCTTGGGCATCCCCAAGCTTTGACGCTTGTACTTCTTGGATATTTCTTGGGGTGAAACGCGTGGCATCCCCAAGCTTGAGCTTTAGTCCATCCTTCATCTCATTACTCATTCCTTCCATACACCTGAAAATTTTCCTTCATACAAAACTTCACACAATCTCATTAGCAATATTAGTGCACTTAAGATAAATAAGTCTCAAAGTTCAGTTTTAACACCAAATAAACTTCCATTAGAACACTAGCTACTGTAGCACTTTCTGCAAAAAGCTCAATTCCCCAAAGGTACTCAAGAAGGAACTAACAAGAAGCAAATGCAGAAAATGGCAGAAATCTGTCAAAACAGACAAGTAGGTAAAGACGAATTTTTTCGAAGACCTTCTGTTGCTCAAATCAAAAAGTGTTGAACTAACGCAAGTTAGATAACAACCTGGGGCAGAAGCACAAAAATTTACAGCTCAATACGATGTACAGAAATCTCTCAGGAATTTTTACGGTGAAGCACAGAAATCTATTTCGGGACAGCAACTTTCCCAATCATTACTTCACTCTCATTAGAGGTCACTCTTGGCACAAAAAGCAAATAAAAAGGATAAGAAGAGGTTATTACAGAGGTAATAACTTCCAAGACACATCTAAAACTCTTGGGTTATCTCCCAACAAGTACTTTTCTTTAACGCCTTTAAGTTAGGCATAAGAAGCAAAGAAAGAATCAAGTGTTCTCAAATGAAGAAGCATTAAGACCAAATTTTGTTTTCATAGGAGAAGCAAAAGAAATCTTTTATCTCTTTTTAGGGAAGTGTTCTATACCTTTCTTGAGTGGGAGTTGATATTTAATGGTGCCTTCTTTCATATCAATGATGGCACCAACAGTTCTAAGAAAAGGTCTTCCCAAAGTAATAGGACAAGAAGCATTGTATTCAACATCCAAAACATAGAAATCAATGGGGACATAGGAATCATTAACCATAATAAGAACATCATTAAGACTCCCCATGAGTTTCTTTTTCGCATTAGCATCAAGTGGGACATTCAAATAACAATCTTCAAGAGGAGGCAAATCAAGCATATCATAAATCCTTCTAGGCATAATAGAAACACTACTATCAAGATCACACAAAGCTTTGAAATCAAAGTTATTCACTCTCATATTAATGATGGGTTCCCAACCATCTTCTTGTTTTATAGGAATAGAAGCTTTATGTTTCATCTTTTCTTCCTTAATCTTTATGAGAGCATCGGTAATGTGTTTTGTAAAAGCCATGTTCATAGCACTAGCATTAGGACTTTTAGCAAGCTTTTGTAGGAACTTAATAACTTTAGAGATATTGCAACCATCAATATCAAAATCAACTTTATCATCTAAAGTAGTAGAACTATTACTAGCCTCAACACTAGTGGTGGTGATAGTAGAAACACTAATGTTTCTAGCAATTTCATCTTCTCTTTCCCACTTAGCATGTAATTCAGCTAATAGTCTAACATTTTCATCAATTCTTACTTGTATGGCATTAGTAGCTGCAAAGGGATTGTCATTAGTTTCAGGTTTAGCAGCCATTTTATTCAAAGAAGATTGAGCTTCAGCCAAAGATGCTATATTTCTTTCAGCATTAGAGAGTTTTTCCTCGATAGTTTTATTGAAAGCAGTTTGTTTACTAATAAACTCTTTAAGCATAACTTCAAGTTCAGAGGGAGCACTCCTATTATTGTTGTAGGAATTTCCATAAGCATTAGCATTGTTGGGAGGATATGGCTTATAATTGTTATTACCAAAATTATTCCTATAAGCATTATTGCCAAAATTGTTGTTTCTTATGAAGTTCACATCAACTTGCTCTTCTTGAGCAACCAAAGAAGCTGAAGGAACATTATTTGGATCAATATGGGCTTTCCCATTAAGAAGCATAGACATAATAACATCAATCTTATCACTCAAGGAGGAGGTTTCCTCAACAGAATTTACCTTCTTACCTTGTGGAGCTCTCTCAGTATGCCATTCAGAATAGTTAACCATCATATTATCCAGAAGCTTTGTTGCAGCACCCAAAGTAATGGTCATAAGGTACCTCTAGCAGCAGAGTCGAATAGGTTCCTTGAAGAATAGTTTAATCCTGCATAAAAAAATTGGATGATCATCCAAGAAGTCAGTCCATGAGTGGGACAATTCTTTACCAGAGATTTCATTCTTTCCCAAGCTCGAGCAACATGTTCATTATCAGATTGTTTAAACTTCATTATTTCAATTCTCATAGATATAATCTTAGCAGGAAGATAGTATTTTCCAATAAAAGCATCTTTGAACTTAGTCCAAGAATCAATACTATTCCTAGTTAAGGAATTCAACCATTCTTTAGCTTTTCCTCTCAAAGAGAATGGAAATAGTTTCAGCTTAATAATATCTCCATCTATATCCCTATGCTTTTGCATCTCACATAGTTCAACAAAGTTATTTAGATGGGCAGCATCATCTTCATTACCAATACCAGAAAATTTTCTCTCATAACAAGATTGAGTAAAGCATGTTTTATCTCGAAGAAAGTAGCTTCAGGCACAGGTGGAGCAATAGGTGTGCTCATAAAATCATTGTTGTTGGTGCTAGTGAAATCACACAACTTAGTGTTTTCAAGAGTAGTCATTTTTTGTGTTTTTGAATAAGAAAGCAAACTTGTAGAAGTAATTTTTTTGTGTTTTTGATAACAAAACAAGCAAACAAAGCAAAAAGAAACTAAGCAAAACAAAAACAACAAAGTAAAGAGATTGGTTATGAGGGACTCCCCTTGTGAAGATGTCCTTGACTCCCCGGCAACGGTGCCAGAAAAATACTTGCTGACTCGTGTATTAACGAGCTCGTTGGGGAACCCCAAGAGGAAGGTATGATGAGCACAGCAGTAAGTTTCCCTCAGTTATGAAAACAAGGTTATTAATCAAGTAGGAGCAAGGAAACACCCCATAGGTGTTGCTAGCTGAGCCTTAGCAGGGCGCACTACCGGTGCTAGCAGCAACATGGAGACCTGCAAAACACAACCACAGAACTCTGTCCCCAACTTGCGATGAGGTTGTCAATCTCACCGGTTTTGCTAAAAACAAAGGATTAAACGTATCGAATGGAAGGAAGTAATAGTTTGCAGAAAGTAAACACAAAGCAGTAAACAGTATGTAGATTGTATGCAAAAGAAAGGAACGGGATCCATAGTTCACTAGAGGTGGCTCTCCTTAAGATAGATAACATGTTGGGTGAACAAATTACAGCGGGGCAATTGACAAACATCGAGAAAGCATACAAGCATATACAGCTTGACTCCTTTGAGACTTGATTGGGCATTACAACATTATACATAGACCGCCATCCAACTGCATCTATGACTAATAATCCACCTTCAGGTTATCATCCGAACCCCCTCCAGTATTAAGTTGCAAGCAATAGATTATTTCTTTACGAATTGCGTGTAATGTAAACAATACGATTGTTCTATGAACAAAGGATTGTTTTTTCTCCCTAGTAGCAACAACACATCTAGTACCTTAGAGATTTCTGTCACTTCCCTAGATTACCAGAGGCATGAACCCACTATCGAGCATAAATACTAACTCTTGGAGTTGCTAGCATCTACTTGGCCAAGATAGCTACTATTAACGGAAAGCATGCAAGATCACAAATAACAAAGACATGATAGAATCAATAATCAATCTGAAATAGCATCTCAATATCCATCGGATCCCCGCAAACACAACATGCAGAATTACAAATAGATGATCGCCACCTTTGTTTCGAGAATGTATAGTACTCCAACTATCCGATTAGACTATGGCCAGCTGAAAGTACGACCGCTACAAGTACTAATATGACATTTCTCTTATGAGTTAATGCCCCAGACAACCACCGACTGCGAAAAACTCACGCGCCGCCAAGCGGTCGCTCTGCATACTCCTTGGAGCATCTAAAGAAATAAGTACTCCTTGGAGAAATGCTTGGTCAAAGAAAAAACACCGAAAAAGAGGTCCCCTCATCGTAGCGATGGGAGTAAAACTGAGTAGCACCGCTAGTAGTACTACTAGTAGTATACTATTCCTTCACAAAAAGCAGTTCAACTTCTCCTTCATTCTTCCACAAAAGGCATGTTACCATCACAAATACTTGAAGGAATCCCGGTGGATTGGCTGCATCATCCTTGAAGGTCTGCTTCGGCTCGAGGCCAGGCCCGGGAACAGTTTATCTGGCGAGAACATGCCGCCATTGGAGACGCCTCTGTAGATCGCCTGGTCACCCGCGGTAAACGTGCGTTGGCCCTGCCGGCCGACAACACGATTTTGGTCCAACTCGAGGCTATCGGTCATGCACTAGCCGCGTCATGGAGGCGTCAACACGGCAGGTGAACAAAAGTGGACCTCTACAAGAAAGCATCGGTCCTGGTGTGCCTCTCTTTTGACTGTGATGGAGCTGCGTCCGGGCAGGCGCTCTGGCTGGACATCAACCGTGGCCAAGTTAAGCCCGTGCGAGATAGTGGCCAATCCTTCCGCCGGGAACCTGTAGCCAGCGATAATGCGACCGTGGCAGACAACTCTGGTGGATGCCAGGTTACCGTGGCCATGGCGGACACCGTCCTGGGTCCCCTCGAGCCTATCGATCCTATGCTGGCCTTTGCTTATGATCAGGACATGCTCGAGTTCGAGCTCGCGCACGAGGAACCTACGGCCAACGAGCATGCAACTAGGGCAGACAACTCAGGTGCGCACCAGGTCGCCGTGGCCATGGCAGATGATGCCATCCTGGGTCCCCTCGAGCCTATTGATCCTATGCTGGCCCTTTCTTACCATCAGGACATGCTCGAGTTTGAGCTCGAGCGCGAGGAACCTGTGACCGGCGAAGGTGCGGCTGGGGGAATTGACTCGGTAGGGGGGCAGGTCGACCTCTTCGGACCTTGCCCTGACGTTAACCATGTACAACAGTGACTTCAGTCCTCGAATTGGTTTTACCAGATTCTTGGCTGTGCTCCTCTACTCGTTTCGAGCAATCTCGTCCCTTCGACCATGATTAACACATAGGAGCGCGCCGTGTTTTGTGTGTGAAGCAAACAGTAGTAGGAAGATTATGGCTCAGTTGTTCGGTTGAAATTGAGTCAGACCCGACTGCCTTTCCAAGCTAAATTTTAGGGGCCTTTGTGAAAATTGTATGGACTTGGACGTAATTTTATATTTTTTGATGCAACCTTTAATTCCACCAACCGTGTTGATTGAAGCATGATGCACTTTCGGGTGAAATTAGCTATAAAATTAAGCTTGGAAAATATAACATGTAATTTATGCAACTAATTCATGTAGTACTATAGTAAACTAGTAAGTTGCACGTGCCCTGCACATGAGACTCAGATAATAGACGTCTGACATATCATCACTATATAAAATTATAATAGGTAAAGCAGAAAAAATATAAATTTGATCAACATCTATAAAGTATGGGTGTATATTTGGTTCTCGTAGTTTGTATATCATGTAGAGTGAACGATTATTAGCTATCTAAAACTTCAAAATTTGGTAACATGGTCTGGAGAAACGAGGGAGAAGATTCTAGAATGATGGAGAAGTGTTTTGAGTTTTGTGCATAACATTCATTATGATGAACACTATCAATAGAATCTTGTAGTTGCTAGAATGGAAAAGAAGATCCAATGGCTGGAAATATTGGGATTCATGAGTCTTGATCCAATAGACAATATTCAAAGTTATTTGAAAACTAAATGGTGGTAAGAGGTAAGATAAGATCGACGGCACATGCAAGGTCACATACATATCCATGTTTATGGGAATTTGGTAGTAGTACTACAAGAAAGTAGATGTGCACATCTTGGCATTCGGAAACAACTTTGCCAATAGGAGTTTCCAAATACTAGGAAAAGTAACAACTCCAATTTTCTAAGTGATGGAAATATTTTTTCTGTAAAGCAAAGTACTCCACTACCATACTAGTACTACTCGAAAAGGGAGGCGGCTCCTTCCAAAAAAATGAGGCATCACGGGAGCAGTGGGAGGAAGAGTCAAAGGCGGTGCAATGTTAGAGCAACGATGATGGGCTGATGACACGAGGTACAGGGTAGACTCCACTAGTAGTAAATATATGGACCTACTAGTAGTAATACGCACGCAAAACAAGTTATGTTTTCTCTCTCCATCATTGGCTATCACCATTCATCCTCCATCGATCTCTTCTCTGCAGCCGCGGGTGCACAGTCCGTCTTGTCTCTTCCTCGTCCACAGCGTGGCGTTGTGCACGTGTGTCTTGGTACGGCACACCGATCTACTTCCAGCAACCGTTTCCCCCCTGAAATTCAAGCGATCTACCAGATTAATAATCATCTACACCAATACAAAAAGTCTCAAAAGTAATAATAATAATTACAAAAAGGTCATCAGACCACATTGCGACGACTACAAACCCTAGTGCGCTAATTGGAGTGTCTCGCTCCTTCAGGAACTATGGTAGCCAGGTTCCAAAAAATAAATAAAGAATGCCACCGCCCCAATTTTCAGACTTACAATTCCCAAGTTTTAGGATTTTTCAAGCGGGCATACAAATGTTTTTCATTTTATTCCTGTTTAATCTTCTTGCTTTTTGATGAGGTTGCTGCATGTAATGCTAGTTGTTCTATAGTTCAAATGTTAGGTATTGTACATGTTGGTATAAAGCCGGCAATAGATGACGTGTCACTTTGTTATATCACTCAGTTATACTATTGAACTAGCTCTCACGCACTTGTAGAATATTATTTAGACCTAATTCGACAAATCGACGAAAAGTCGTCTGAGTGGGTGAAATTAGCTAGAAAATTAAGCTTGAAAAATATAACATGTAATTTATCCAACCACTTTATGTACTATAGTAAATAAATGACACATGCTATGAACTCTAAGCCATATTGATCGCACTTCCTTCCAAAAAATATTTTTACTTCTTTACCATGCATGCTAACATGCACCGACCTAGCTATACCGAAATATAGGCACACTGTCATTATCTTGATGAAGACAGAGTATGTCCATGACCTTGGTCATTTGGCTTGAAACCCAAGAAAGTTCATACATATTACATGATATAGTAGGCAATACCAGAAGTGTGAGTTTTCAAGTACTTTACTGGTAGAAAAGGAAGAAAGAACGCCCCCACCAAATTTTTGTACAAAGTGGACAATTCTTTCTTATAGTTCCCAAGTTCAAGTATTTTTTAGACTTCCAAGCTAAAGCTCCACGTGAACTTAAATGCCTGACTCTATGTCGATTAAACGAAATTAGGTCAAACTTGAATACATGTGAGCGCGATAGACTATTACTCTTGAAAATATCCAAAATCATTGTGAAGGTACCCATGCAGCCAATATATCATGGGCCAACAATAGTTTTGAGAAATGCTATTACTGAAAGTATTTGCATACTGACAAATTTGACCGCGTATGGAAAACATTTAAACAAAATACAGTGTAAAACAAAAATATGAGACTTCATTACGATTGGGTTACTTTTGCGACTATTATTAATTTCCAAGAAAAATGATAAACATGAGATTCAATAACTTTAGGAAAAATGGATTCACATTATAGCCCACCATGATATAACATTATTCTTGCTTTTCAGCACGAACGACCAATAAGGTCATGGCCTTCTATATCGATGGATACCCTAGCTATACTTTTACATAGGGTTCTGACATCAGGTAGATGAGTGCGTCTTGGCCTAGTAAACAATGTTGCCCGTGGGAGTTTCAAACAATTAGGAAAACAACATTTTTCACTTTTCCAACTGATTACAGGGATGTTTTGTACTAGCAATAAATAAAATTAGAAAAATGTGGCTCAGAATGCGAGAAGCGCGCCATGTTTCCGGACATAGCGAACCATCCATGTTTTACTTGCGATTCCTAGGTTCTTTGAGTTTTCAAGGTTCGTAGATAAATTAACCCAATTAAATTATACTATTGTCTCCAATTTAAATTAATGTTCTTAGATTTGTCTAGATTAGGATATATGTATCTAGCACAGAAACATGACTAGATACATTTGAACCTAGATGAATCTATGAACATTAAGATGAATCAGAGGGAGTCTGTCAAAATTAGGTTAAATTATTTTGAACCGAATGTGAGTTACCAATTTCTCTTTAAATTTCACAAAAATCTTTTGTAGTTACCCACCATACAGCCAATATATCGAGAACACGACCGAGAGTTTCCAAAGATTTAACTTCTTTCTAGACTTTGCATGTCTGCAAAGTTGATCCTGCTTTGGAAAAAGAGAGAAATAGGCAACAAAAACAGGGGGACTCATGCATGGCGTCCTTTTTCTTGTATTACCTGCCATGAAAAATAATAAACATGAGTTTTACAACTTTTGAAGAAACCCGCTTCACAAAAATGGCCTACCATGTATAAGTATGAACAGGTTTTAGGACGAGCGACCAAGCAAGGTCATGGACATATCCACATCATAGTTTATGGTAATTTGGTAGTACTACAAGAAAGTAGATGTGTGCATCATGGCATTAGTAAAGAGCTTTGCTAATGTGAGTTTCCAAATACTAGGAAAAGTAACAACTCCTACCGCCTACCGCGTTTGAATCAGAGATTATATATCCAATTTGTTTGCCAATATGGTCAGTATTTTGATGATCAGTTAAGGAGTACCATTAACAAAATTAAAAAATCCCAATCGAGCGACAAAACCTGCAGCCAACCCTGTTTGAATCGGAGTTATCCAAATTTCATTATGGATGATAAGTTAATGTCACTCTCGACCTTCAATTCCTAAATAGGGAGTACACCTTTTAT
The DNA here is from genome assembly GCA_023614405.1 of Avena insularis. Taxonomy (NCBI): domain Eukaryota; kingdom Viridiplantae; phylum Streptophyta; class Magnoliopsida; order Poales; family Poaceae; genus Avena; species Avena insularis. Next base: position 408,271,673 of record CM042696.1, read on the forward strand.
CCCAATATTGCTTGGACGCTAGCCAAACTAAAAATATCAGTCTCCGCAATTATTATGCTCATGGATGATTAGTTGACGTGACTCTAGTACTTGAATTCCTAGACAGACAGCGTACGGTCTACTAGCTTTTTTCTATTATTATTTGGCCAGTAGCCAAATTCAAAATCTCAATCGAGCGGCAAAATCACACACCGACTTTGAAGCATTTCCTGCCCCACTGTTTCAAAAACTTTGTGGAAAAATATCCCACCGGGAGTACCATTTTGCTGTTATTATTTTTTGGCCGGTAGTCAAATTAAAAATCTCTGTCGAGTGGCAAAATCAAACACCGACTTTGAAGCATTTCCTGCCCCACGGTTTCAAAAACTTTGAGGCGAAATCTTGCACTGGGGAGTATCATTTTTCTATTATTATTATTTGGCCGGTAGCCAAATTCAAAATCTCTGTTGAGTGGAAAAATCAAACACCGACTTTGAAGCATTTCTTGCCCCATCGTTTCAAAAACTTTGAGGGAAAATATCCCACCAGGGAGTACCACTTTTCTATTAACTATTATTTGGCCGGTAGTCAAATTCAAAATCTCTTTCGAGAGGCAAAATCAAAAACCAACTTTGAAGCATTCCCCACCCCACAATTTCAAAAACTTTGAGGCGAAATCTCCCACCAGGGAGTACCATTTTTCTATTATTATTATTTGACCGGTAGCCAAATTCAAAATCTCTATCGAGCGGCAAAATCAAACACCAACTTTGAAGCATTTCCCGCCCCACCGTTTCAAAAACTCTGAGGCAAAATCTCCCACCGAGGAGTACCACTTTTCTATTAATTATTATTTGGCTGGTAGTCAAATTCAAAATTACTATCGAGCGGAAAATTCAAAAACTGACTTTGAAGCATTTCCTACCCCACCGTTTCAAAAACTTTGAGGCGAAATCTCCCACCGAGGAGTACCATTTTTCTATTATTATTATTCGTCCAGTAGCCAAATTCAAAATCTCTGTCGAGCGGCAAAATAAGCACCAACTTTGAAGCATTTCCTGCCCCACCGTTTCAAAAACTTTGAGGCCAAATCTCCCACCAGGGAGTACCACTTTTCTATTAATTATTATTTGGTCGGTAGACAAATTCAAAATCTCTGTTGAGCAACAAAATTAAACACCAACTTTGAAACATTTCCCGCCCCACCATTTCAAAAACTTTGAGGCCAAATCTCCCACTAGGGAGTACCACTTTTCTATTAATTATTATTTGGCCGGTAGCCAAATTCAAAATCTCTATCGAGCGGCAAAATCAAACACCAACCATACTGGAGTAGCTTCACCGTTGTCCACCAGACATGATCTAGTTCAACAAGTTACATGTCCACTAATCCAGACCAGCTACACAGTCATCGCCGTTGACTGCACCGGCATCGACCGCCCAAGATATGCTTCCCCGACACCAACAGCCACCGCAACCGCTGCACCCTTGGTGACCTAGATGTCACTCGCACGGTACCGACGATGCTTAGATGCCTCTCTGACCAAGGTAACCAAATCTCCAACCCGTTTTTGTTTTGTTAGCGGTATAGCAGGTTCAAGCCTGTCATAGTGAGCTGCATTTTTGTAATCGTGCTAGTACATACAAGTCACTCGGCATGCCTGTTCTTCGTGCTAGTACATACAAGGTCATTAGACATGTTGGTTTGCATTGCTTCTCTACAAATTTCAAGTCATGCACATGTCTGTTATTTTTTCATGCACATGATCTTATCTTAGCTACTCCGTACACCAGTAATTGCCTGCTATTGTGTAGTTCTTGCAAAATGTAATGTCACTGGAAAATATTTGTGTGGATTCCCTGCTCCACAGTTACTGACTCTATCTGGTTATTCCTGAGCTAAGTTCCTGCTATTATTTCCTTCCTGGCATCGTTCTGCTATCCTATAGTACCCGTTCAAACTCTTCGTACTAGTTCAATTATAATTTTATTTTTGCCATCCGGTTCTTCAAAAGCTGAAACACTGACTATTTTCTTTTTTCTTTGCGTAGAGCTCAAAAAGGCAACACTGGACATGTTGGTTTGCACAGCCTACAGGTCCACCAGCGATGCCATTATATATTTTCTATATCTGGTGTTGGTTCTTCCTAATCAACATCATAATTATTCTTTACTATATTGTTCATTCGTGTTCTCCGTTCCTGCTCAACAAATTCTGGTATGATACGGTTATAATTTCTATGTCGTTCATTCTTAGCTATGATAGTAACTGCATGCCATTGTGTAGCTCACCGCAAATTCTGAGTCACCCGATGTCTCTTGCATTCCAGGAGATACCACTGCTTCCATATATATTTGCTAAAATGACCTGGCTAGTTTATACTGAAATTTTAAGAAACACTTTGTTTGATTTCTCATTTCATTGTCGGCATACTTGTCTAATGCTTGTTTGTCCTGTTCTACAGGTTCACAAGCCACACCATTATATCTCGTATCTGGTTCTGGTTCGTCCTAGGCAACGACATAACTATCCTCTACTATATAGTTCATTCATGGTTCGCATTCCTGCCCTACAAGTTCGTATTATGCAGTTATAATTCCTATTTGGTTCATTCTTAGCTATGAGTAGTTTATCTTGTTTGCTGTATTAACTTGTTATTACTTAGTTTTAGACTGCAATTATTGTTATCGCCACCAAAGAGGGGACTGCAAGATCACGTCTCAAGGTGGTTTTCCAATATAGCTGTCACACTCAAAGGGTGATGCAGTTGGTGGATTGAGAAAGAAAATTAAGGACTCTGCTATCAACTTGATTGGCAACTGAAATGCTGAAATTTCTTTCCATTTTGTTCATATTATGTAATATTTTTAAGAAGTTTGCAGCTGATGTAATATCTAGATAACTCGCATAGTCCATGCAGGAATTTAGTTGACACTGTCCACGCATGGCGGTACCATAACTGTGACAGCCAGGTCGATCAGGTAACAGTATAGGGTTTTGTTATTTGCCCTTCTTGTATTGCATCTTCCATGAACAATGAAAGATGCTCACTAATTATACTCCTTTTATGATATTTGCATGGGCTTCAGAAAGGACAAAACAGTAACAGTAACTGGCTAGAACAATAACATGCCAAAACAGTAATAGTCCAAAACAATAACATGCCAAAACAGTAACAGGCCAAAACACCAGCATGCCAAAACAATGACAACCCAGCACAGTAACGGGCCAGAGCAGTAACATGCCAGAAAAGTAATAGACCAGAATAGTAACATGCTAGCACAGTAACAAGCCAGAATAGCGGCAACCCAGCACAGTAATGGGCCAGAACAGTAACAGACCAGAAAAATGGTAGGACAGAATAGTAAATGACCACAACAGTAATAGACCTAAATAGTAGATGGCCAGAAAAGTAACGAGCCAGAATAGTAAAAAGCCATAATAGTATCGGACCTTCTCAAAGTTGGGCCGTTCATAGGCAGCCCAGGACGAGCTATGAGAACAGTGACGGGCTGACCGTAGGCCTTAACAATATCAGGCTGACTTGATGCAGGCTGTTAACAGGCCGCATAGTATTCAACCAATGTGGGCTTGTGTAGTCTAAAACAGTAACGGGCTTGATGTTCGCGGGCCGTGTCAACACCCGGATTTTTAATCCAGATGCCAGTTATGCCATACATCGTAACCCCAGGATTACCATTTTTGCGAGACATAACAGATTGGATATTATAGTACATCATCTATTACAAACCATAATAAGGTCTTACACAAATAAAGGATCTCATGATCCAGTCTTAGTACAAACAAGTAGCGGAATAAATAGCATAGCGGTGGGCTCCATCTTCAATGTCACAGGCAATGCTGACGATGGGAGATGATCCTAGTTGTCGTAGCCGTCCTTCTGTCCTTCCTCCTGGTAGTCCTCCTCATAGTCTAGCCATGGGAATAGCCAGGGACAAAGCCATGAGTACTCTTTAAGTACTCGCAAACTATAACTAATAGGTAAGGTAGTCCTAGTAGGACTACTAACGTCTAAGTTTATTTGTCAAGTTAAGTTTGAAACCTAAGCTGAGTTCAGAAACAAAGAAAGATAAAGTAAAGTTTTGAATTCACCTAAGTGGGAACTTAGTTGTCATAGTCACAACTCTGTTGTGGTCAAGTCATGTCACAATTCATTTCATAAGTCATTTTGAAAACATCTGATAACAGAACAGTATGGCCACTCCAACTGTCCATAACCACGGACGTGGCTATTCGAATAGTTTGACACTCTGTAGAGGTGGTACACTTTCACCACAAAATTTGATACATTTGTCAAGGATAACCTTGAATCATCATACTTAGTATGCAGATAATCAAACATAACCTTTCCTTTTCACACTCTAGTATAAGCACCTCTCCTATGAGCTTGGCCTCCCAGCCATGGCCATTTGCCATCCTGGGCACTGCATAGGTGGACAACATTGAGAGGTAGCCTTATCTCAAACCTCTCCTGCGAGGGAACTAATACTAATTCATATAAACTTCCGTCTAAGCCTTACCCAATTCAGGTATTGTGGTTGTACGGTAAAATTGGAATGGTATCGCATCCGAACCCAACCATCAGTTTTTATAGAAGGGCCAAGGCTCATGCCTCAACATTTTCATCATCATCATAAACCAATTGTGTTTCTCAACACATGTCAAAATATCTCAATAGAATGACTCATCATTCCAAGGTTTTCATAAGTCGTTTTCACCAAGTATTCCCATCTAAAGTGATCAAGTTCTTTGTTTAGCTCTAATCACTAAGTTAAGAGTGTTCACTAATGTGGGATGCTAATCTCAATCTCATGCCATAGAATGACATCTAATTCTAGCTAGATAGGCCAAGTTTATACTCTTTATGCTATCTATAAACAAGGTAAAGAACTTTGGTAAAGTAAAAGAAAGTAAAGCTTGTAAGAAAACTTGGGATGGTATAAATCAAAAGGGTATAACCAAAGCATGCCTAATGCATCTTGCTTGGGTTATATTGCATCTAGTGATGTCTTGCAAGTTTTATCTTGCCAATAATAGCTTGCCTTGATTGGTGCAGTGGTTGAAATTGTCCTCGTCTTCCTCGGGGTAGAACTCCTCCTCGTAGACTTGGTTGGTACTATCGTCTATAAATATATACGGAATACACAATCAACAAAAAATACTTAACTAGTCTATTTATCACACTAAGGCACACACTTGATGATCTAGTATCATCACATTCATCACAAGATTTAATGAACTAGCTTCATTTATTTTATTTGAGAAAAGTAATTTCTACTCATTGAAAATACTTAAGATTTAATATTCTCCAATTAAAATATGGGATCATGTGGACACATGTCATCACCACATATTCTAATACATGGGAATGTGATTTAAAAGGTTGATCACATTTCAATGAGTTTAAGTTTATTATTTCAATGATTTAAAGTGACTAGAAATGCCTATATAGAATTATTTTGGTACTAGTCCAAAGTCACTGCATGGAAACCTAAATATTATTACATATTCAGATAGGTATTGTCAAATGTGATTTTTGAGAGTTGGAATCAACTCAAAAGCAATTATGGTTGATTTTTGAAAAATGTTTGAATGTAGAAAAGTCTCTTTTTTGTTATTTTTGCTATATGTGATCTATAACTCTAATTGATTTAAATCCAACGGGCATGGATAGAGATTTAAATTATATTTCCAAAAAATTAGAATCATTCAATTTGGTTAAGTAAATGTTTCTGAAATGATTTTCAAACCAGTGGACAGAAACTAGATTAAGTCTAAATAGAAAAATCTAAATTTGAATTGTAGGGCCAGCGCGGGAACACTAATGGGCCGGCCTAGTTTCACTTCGCGGCACAAAGAACAGCTGACAGGGGGTCCCGCATGTCAGCGGCTCTTCAAACGCGAAGCGGTACGAGGCGATGTGGTCCGCACGGTTAGAACTACGATCGACGGCTATGGCTCGTCGTCAACGATGGATAGGTCGCCGGCGAGACGGAACCCTAGAGGCTTGGTGGGGGTGCAGTGGGGGCATACCAGGGCTCCAGCTAGAGTGCCGATGGGGGCGATCGAATAAGGAGACGACAACAGACTCAGGCGAGGCCGCGACAGCTCCTAGGGTGGATGAAATCAACGGGGCTCTTCCTCCTCTGCTGCGGCGAACTCTAGCGCAATTCGGGCGAACGGCTGCTCGAGCGGCTCCGGCGATGGGGTGAGGAGGTTCTGAGGGAGAGGGGAGTTGAGTGGTGTGAGGAATTGGTGCTGGGGAGGGCTCCTTATATAGGCTCGACGAGGGGATCGTGAGGGCGACGGTGAGTTCATCGGTGATGACGATACAGGGCGCTAGAGGCATGGGCAGGGTAGGCGGATAGTGGCTTGCCTCCTGGCGGTCAGTGATGTCTACGCACTTCTATTCTTGTAGATAGTTGTTGGGCCTCCAAGTGCAGAGGTTTGTAGAACAACAGCAAGTTTTCCCTTAAGTGGATCACCCAAGGTTTATCGGACTCAAGGAGGAAGTGGTCAAAGGTATCCCCTCTCAAGCAACCCTGCAATCAAGATACAAGAAGTATCTTGTGTCCCCAACACACCCAATACACTTGTTAGGTGTATAGGTGCACTAGTTCGACAAAGAGATAGTGAAATACAAGTGGTAACGGTGATAGAAAATACTTTGATAGCGTGGAAGAGACTAAAGGCAAAATGAAATAAAGATGGAAGCAAGCAAGCATGTAACAGATCTAATTGCAAATGGTGTATCAATGCTTAGAAACAAGGCCTAGGGATCATATAAATATCTTCTCTTTATGATACTACTCTTAACTACTCTCTGGTTGGACACTCTAATCGATGGTAGGGTTATATCATCACACCTCAAAGTAAGCCTTTCCCATCTAGAAAACCCCACACTGTCACCTTGAGTACTAGATGAGTCCAAAAAACACCACAATTTCATAAAGACATCCAACTCCAAATATAACTCATAACAAGTATTTGTAATCTCTAGCCTAAGTGCCACCATGGTATGCACGCTGTCACTTTCACACACATGGGGAGAGCAGAGATCTATTAAAGCACTTGAGTAGCAAGGTAGATCTATAGATTACAAGCTCATGATCACAATATGATCATGCATAGAGAGATAGATGAACACATAGCTACCGGTAGAACCCTTAGCCTCGAGAGAGAACTACTCCCTCCTCATCGTGGGAATCAGCAATGGTGATGGAGATGGCGGTGGAGATCGATGGAGATGGCTCCGGGGGCACTTCCTTGTCCCGGCAGGGTGCCGGAACAGAGACTCTCTCTCCCCCGAATCTCCCCTTAGGTGGCGGCGGCGCTACGGAACTTTTCGTGGATTTCTGATTGATGATCTAGGGTTTGGTATTGGGAGGCTCTTATAGGCGAAGGAGGCAAGGTGGGTGGCCAGCCAGGGGGCTCACACCATGCCTTGGCGCGGCCTGGGCTGGCCCGCACCAAGGGGGGGTGTGGACACCCTGTGGCCCCTCTCCGACTCTCCTTCTGGCTCCGTGAGTCTTCTGGGAAAATAGTAACTTTGGCTTTTGTCCCATCCAATTCCGAGAATATTCATTATCTGACTTCTTGGAACCAAAAATAGCAGAAAACAGGCGACTGGCACTGTGGCTCTTGTTAATAGGTTAGTCCAAGAAATCATATGAAAAGTACTCCAAAGTGTGGGCAAAACACAAGAAAGTGGATAAAACCAAGCATGGAACATCAAAAATTATAGATACATTTTCAATGTATCAGTCAACTACGGCGTGCTGGCGACACTAGGGGTGGTGGCTGATGACCCACAAGTATAGGGGGTGTATCGCAGTATTTTCGAGGGAAGTAAAACCCAATTTATTGATTTGACACAAGGGGAGCCAAAGAATATTTATAAGCCTTAACAACTGAGTTGTCAATTTAGCTGCACCTGGAAACAATCTTGCTCACAGCAGTTTATCAGTAGCAATAGTTTTGTAGTAGGAATAGTAAAGGAACAACAGTAGTAAAGTAAAGACAATAGTAACTATAGTAGTAAACAGTAGGATTCGAGTGCGGTAGGCATAGGGATGGATGTACGAGCGTTGCATGGATAAGGCAATTCATATAGCAATCAGAACATAGGGCAATTGCAGATAAATAAGATAAAGCATCCAAGTACTAAATAATCATTGACATGTGTTCCATATATAGTCATACGTGCTCGCAATGAGAACTTGCACAACATCTTTTGTCCCGCCAAATTTCGCTTTGGCGGGGCCTCAAGGGAACTACTGGCAATTAAGGTGCTCCTTTTAATAGAGCACCGGAGCAAAGCATTAACACTCAGTGAACACATGTGATCCTCACATCAAAGCCATTCCCTCTGGTTATCCCGATTTCTGTCACTTCGGGGCCATTGGTTCTGGACAACAATGTGTGTATACAACTTGCAGATAAGACCATAAACAATACTATCATAATGAATCAATAACATGTTTAGATCTAAAATCATGGCACTTGGGCCCTACTGACAAGCATTAAGCATGACAAGTCAAAACAAAGTCATAAAGAACTAATAGAAGATACTATGCACCATGCCCTAACAATCTGATGCCATTACATGAACGATCTCATCCAATCCCTACCATCCCCATAGCCTACAACGGGGGATTACTCACTCATAGATGGGGGAAACATGTATGGTCGATGGACAAGCGATGGTGATGATGATGGCGATGATCTCCTCCAATTCCCTGTCCCGGCAGGGTGCTAGAACGGAGTTTCTGGTTCCGAATTGTGGAATCTGGTGGTGGTGGTGGAGCGGAACTCTTTCAGGAAAAACGTCGAACCCCCCTGAGTTTTTAGGTCAGAAGGCATCTTATAGGCGAAGAGGGAGACCGAGGGGGTGTCTGGGGCGGCCAGACCACCCCCTTGGTGCGGCCAGACCTAGCCCGTGCGGCCAGGTGGTGTGGCCTGGGCCCAGGCCCCCTCCATCTCGTATTCTGGCTCCGGGAGTGTTCTGGTGAAATAGGATTTTTGGCATATTTTCTGGGATTTTTCCTGATAGTTGATTTTGTGCACAAAAACTAGACACCAAGGCAATTCTGCTGAAAACAACGTCAGTTCGTGTTAGTTGCATCCAAATCACACAAGTTTAGAGGAGAAACAATAGCAAAAAATTTCAGGAAAGTAGATACGTTTTGGACGTATCAACTCCCCCAAGCTTAGCTTATTGCTTGTCCTCAAGCAATTCAGTTGAAAACTGAGTGCGATAAAAGAAACTTTCACGAACACATTTGCTTCGTATGATGTATATATTCTCAGCATGTGATCAACTACTTAGACAATTCATAATAAGGAGTATGCAACTAAGTTCACTTAATAGGCATTGCAATCTATGAAGAGATTCCAACTCAAAAATAATAAGTAGCATGAAACATAAACATAAGCAACATTACAATGCTCATAACAAGGTATGATAGAGTGGTATCTTGCTTGCCTTTGATTATGAATGCCAAGGCACCTCTGAAGTTCAGGTGAAGACTAGAAGTAAAGATATCAAAGATACAAGCATCAAAGTCATAACACAAATAATCAAGTTTTGAGACAAGCACATTACACTAAGAATGACAACTATGCTCTCAAGAAGGTGCTCATAGAATAAGTGGAGACTCAATAAGGAAATGAAAAAGGTTTTGAAAAGTTTGAAAGGCTTCCAAATGCTGAAAGTATGGTACTCATTAGCTTTGAGCTCTCATTGGCCCTACCATAAGCATCTTTAATATGGTTAAGGTGAAAGTGAGGTCCAATCTGAGTTATATGCTTAACAGATTATAAAATAGAAATCCCATGTCCCTTGAGTACGAGGGTCGCTCCTCATTCTACTCAACTTTAGTTACCGGTAAGTTCTTGTCATCGTAAATACGTGCGTATCATAGAGAACCGCCAACGGGGGTATCCCTTGCCTGATGATATAGAAGAATCCCCATATCAAAACGACAAGGCAAACAGACAATGAGTATCTCAGCAATCTTCTTATTTGCCTTGGGAAAATGGTGCTTTTTTCTCTCTTTCCTCTTTTCTCAAATCTCTCTTTTTTTCTTTTCTTTTTCTCAATAGATATCTCTCTCTTTTTTATAAGAAGAATGCTTCATAGATACTTATTATGGTTACGCTGCAGGTTTCCACCATGAAAGCATGGATTAGACCGGCGGCCTAGGCATTTCTCTAACACACATACATAACTCCATGGACTTACAAGCTCCCCTTTTATTTCACACCGACGAAATCCGTAAACAAAAGAGCATGGTATCAACTGGGTATATATTTACAGGTGTTGAAAACGTTCCCCGTGATAGCACAGTTCTGCTAATCCCCAGCCTATAATTTGCAACCATATAACTTTCATGGACAGTCACAATGGTTCAGGTTTATTAAGTGCAGGAAATAAAGTGTGCCATCAAGTACGTGAGAGCTTTACTAACTAACTTTCTCATAACAAGCAAACATTTTATTCAGAAGAAAACAAGGCATATTGAATATGCACGGAAATAGCAAATGATGCTAATAGGTAGGTATGGTGGACACTTTTGGCAATATTTGGTTTTAGGGAGTTGGAAACATGAGTAAAACATACTCAATGTAAGTGAAGGCTAGGAATAGTAAGGGAGCGATAAACGAGAGAGCAATAGCTGTCATAATCATGATTGCAACAAAACAGGACTAATCATGGCATGAAAGTGATTTAAGACCCTCAAGGCAAAATAGTTCATCGAGGCTTAACTGATTATTTTAGTCATATGCATGCATGAGCATGTGCCAAGTCAATTCAAATGAAACATTCAGAGGAGGATACCATGGTGTCATACCAAGTTATGAATAGAGTAATGCAAGCAAACATTCATAAGACATGCTACAAACTATTAGCAAGCTAGAACTAATCATATGAAAGCAAGAACTACTAAGCATCCATAAATAACATACACCCTACACGAACAGACTAAGCATGCCCACAATGATGAGTATATGTACAAAAATGAAAACAAATAGAGTTCGTTACCAGCCTCTTACCACACCTCAAGTTGTCATTAATCCTCATTATTGCCCTTCACTTGTGTGGCTTGAATAATAATAATATGAAACCAAATTCCACTAAGGACTGCTGAACCCTGCAACAAAACTCACAAAACCAAAGAAGAACAACAAATATTTTTGGTGTTTTCGATTTTTAAAACAAGAACCAAAAAGGAAGAACAAGCAAAGCAAAATCGTTTTGGGTTTTTCGAATAGTTCAAACAAAGCAAAAAGGGAAAGGCAAACCAAGGCAAAAAGAAGAAGCAAACAAAGAGAAACAATAGAAATATTTTTGGTATTTTTTTTGTGTTTTAGAAAGCAAAAGCAAGGAAAGAACAAAAACTAAAAGGAGAACGAAACATGAATATACAAAGTGCCAACGCAAAATGATATGGAGATGAGTGCGATGTCGGCATACCTCCCCCCAAGCTTAGGCTTTTGGCCTAAGTGGGTGTCAATCCAGATACGCGTAAGGGTTCCAAGCAGGCGGGTCATGATAAGAATGATCATAGTTGGGCCCTTGGGAGGAAGAAGAAGCTCCCCAATCGTAGATAGGCTGCTGATATGAAGACTCCCCCTCATTCGAGGGCTGAACAGAATCATCCGTGACTTCCCTTCTTGTCAACACTCAGATTTTTAATCCCAGATGCCTGTTATGTCATACATCGCAATCCTAGGATTACCATTTTTGCGAGAAATAACAGATTGGATATCACAGTATATCATCCATTACAAACCATAAATAAGGTCTTACACAAATAAGGATCTCATGATCTAGTCTTAATACAACAAGCAGCAGAATAAATAATAAGCTTAGCGATGGGGTCCATCTTCAGGCGGCACAGGCAATGCTGACGAAGGCAGATAGTCCTAGTTATCATAGCCATCCTGCTGGCCGTCATCTTGGTAGTCTTCTTCATAGTCTAGCCATGAGAATAGCCAGGGACAAAAGCCATGAGTACTCTTTAAGTACCCGCAAACTACCACTAACAAGTAATATAGTTCTAATGTAAAAGCTAACTCTAAGTTTATCTATAAAGTTAAGTTTGAAACCTAAGCTGAGTTCAGAAACAAAGAAAGATAAAATAAAGTTCTAGAATCACTTAAGTTGGGAAGCTAGTGTCATAGTCCCAACCCTGTTGTGGTCAAGTCAAGATTCATCATTCATTTCATAAGTTATTTTGAAAACATCTGACAACGAAACAGTATGGCCACTCCAACTGTCCATAACCGCGGACGCGGCTATTCGAATAGTTTGACACTCTGCAAAGGTGGTACACTTTCACCACAAGATTTGATACATCTGTCAGGGATAACCCTGAATCGTTATACTTAGTATGCAGATAATCAAACATAACATTTCCTTTACACACCCTAGTATAAGCACCTCTCGTATGAGCATGGCCTCCCAACCATGACCATCTGTCATCTTGGGCCCTGCATAGGTGGAAAACATCGAGAGATAGCCTCAACTCAAACCTCTCCCACGAGGGAACTAATACTAATGCATATAAACTTCCGGCTAAGCCTTACCCAATTCAGGTATTGTGGTTGTACGGTAAATTTGGAATGGTATCACATCCGAATCCAACCATCAGTTTTTGTAAGAGGGCTAAGGCTCATGCCTCAACATTTTCATCATCCTAAACCATTTGTGTTTCTCAACACATGTCAAAACATCTCAATAGAATGACTCATCATTCCAAGGTTTTCATAATTCATTTTCACCAAGTATTCCCATCTAAAGTGACTCAAGTTTTAGTTTAGCTCTAAACTACTAAGTTAAGAGGGTTCACTAAAGTGGGATGCTAAGATCAACCGCATGCCATAGAATGACATCTAAGGTTATCTAGATAGGTCAAGTTTTATACTCTTTATGCTACCTTCAAAATAAGTAAAGGACTTTGGTAAAGTAGAGAAAGTAAAGTTTGGAAATAACACTTGGGGGTAGGTAATAGTCAAAGTTGTATACCCAAAGCACGCCTAATGCATCTTGCTCAGGTTACCTAGTTTAATTCTAGCTTGCTAAGTATTATACTTGCAAGTGTTAGCTTGCCTTGGTTGGTGCAGTGGTTGAAGTTTTCTTCCTCCTCCTCTTGGTAGAACTCCTCCTCGAAAGCTTGGTCGGTACTATCGTCTATAAATACATACGGAGTACACAATCACCAAACAATACTTAACTAGTCTACTTAGCATTCTAAGGCACACATTGGATGATCTAATATCATCACAAGCATCACAAGGTTTTATTACCTAGTTTCATTCTTTTTATTTAAGAAAAGTAATTTCTACTCATTGAAAATATCTAAGATTTAATATTCTCCAATTAAAATATGGGATCATATGGACACATGTCATCACCACCTATTCTAACATGAGGGAATGTGATTTAAGGGTTGGATCATATTTACTTTGGTTTAAGTTTAATATTTAATAATTTAAAGTGACTAGAAATGCCTATATAGCATTATTTTGGTACTAGTCCAAAGTCACTGCAGGTAAACATTAATACTATTACATATTCAGATAGGTATGGTTAAATGTGATTTTTGAGAGTTGGAATCAACTCAAAAGCTATTATGGTTGATTTTATAAAAATGTTTGAATGTGCAAATGCTTCTGTCTTGTTATTTTTACTAGGAGAGATCTCTAACTCTAAATGAATTAAATCCAACGGGCCTAGATAGATCTTTTCAGTAGCTTTCTAACGAAATTTGAATCACTCAAATTGGTTCAGTAAATGTTCCTGAATTGAATTTTAAACTAAGGGACAAAAGTGAGTTCAAACTAAAATAGAAAACTAAACATTTGAACTAACTGGGTCGCGCAGGAAAACTAGTGGGCCGGCCCAGTGGCATTCCGCGGCGCAGAGAACAGCTGATAGGGGGGTCCACATGTCAGCGGCTCTTTAAACGCGAAGCGGTATGGGGCGACGTGGGCCGTTAGATTAAAAGGAAGATCTACGGCTGTGGCTTGTCGTCGACGACGGATAGGTCACCGGCGAGGTGGAACCCTAGCGGCTCGGTGGGCGTCTGGGGCGGCTTACCGGGGCTCCGGTGAGGGTCGGCGAGGCAGGCAAACGAACAAGTCGAGGACGGCGGTTCTCCTGGTACCGGCAGCGTCCCGAGAAGTGGCCTTGATCAACGGCCCCTTTCTTCTCCCTCCACGGCAGACTCCGGCAAAATTCTGGTGCTACGGACGGCGGCTTGCTCTGGTGGGGCTCTGGGAGTGTTCTGAGAGGGAGGAGATGAGAGTGGTGTGAGGAGTTTGTGCTGGGGTGGCCTCCTTTTATAGGCTCGGCGAAGCGGCAAAGGAGCATGGGCGGTGCTCGCCGGTGACGACAGCACATCGAGCTAGAGGTGTGGGTGGTGGGATAGGACGGTGGGCGGTGCCTTGGCGAGTGTCACGGTGGGGCGTGTGCAGTGGTTTGCGGTCGGGGGAGGTGAGTGGTGCGGCGCGTACTATGTCTCTGCCGATGGCGAGTTTCACGGCGGCCGGCGACTACGGGGCGTGGTCGGGGGAACGGGCATGTCCATTAGCTTCCTAGGACGGTGGTGATCGTGTAGGAAGGCGGCTGGAGCGGCAGTTCTGGTCGGCGAGGGACGTGCATGCTCTCAGGCGGCGTCGGCATGGCGCAGTGCTCCGGGCGTGGCGGTTCTGGCTGCTCTGGCCGTCTGGCTGGGGCTTGCTGGACGGTGGAGGTGGACCACAGGCGACGTGCTAGACATGGTGGGCGAGGCTGGCAGCGGCTGTGGGGCGCTGTCGCCAGTGGGGTGCTCGTTTTGGGCTCGACATTGATGTCCATGACCATTTGGTCGGGGCACAGTGCTTGGCCGGGCTAGAGAAGGGTAGGGGAAGCAGTGGAGAGGGTTTGGTGGCAAAGTGGGGGACAAGTTTGGCCAGAACACTGCTCAAATAGTGATTTTGGTTTTTTGTTTGAATTCTGCCCACAATGTGTTTGTAGAAATGGCCGAAAGAATTCAAGTTTTGAATTTTTAGATGATTTTTGGTGGAGTTGTTTGTCACATGCTTAAGCATCTGTGGTTGCTTGGGATTTGAAAATGGAGCTCATTTGAGTGGTTTTTGAATAAGTGGGATCTTCTCATATGAACTATATTCAATTTTCAAATGCCATTTAAAATTAGTGTTTGAAAGTTTTTGGTAGATCACAAAGTGGGCCTTGGTACAACACTACTTGTACTAGCAAGGGGTGCAAAGATCCACATTTGTTTCTGTTAGGTTTTGAGTTCTAGGAACAGCCAAAGTAGGCATGTTGATTAAAATGGCACAAATGACCATTTGCTTCTTTTATTCATTTTGACTTGTTTTTGTTTCGGATTTGTTTGTGAATGATCTAGATGATGTTTATTTCACCTAAGAATCATTTTACAATAAATGGATCACTTAAATATGGCAATTCAAATCAACTCCTAAACTATATGCACACACATATGAATGCTTTAATATTTTAATTGGAAAAGTTTTTGTTAACTCTAAATTTGATGATTTGGATCTTGATCACTTGGATTAAAGTTTTGGGATGTTACACTACTAGTATCCTGCTCCTGTTGGGAGAGATCTCCCAAGTACGTATCAAACTCCTCCTCCATGAGAGACCATCCTACCCTGTTATCAAGGTTAAACAAAATAGGTGCAGGCAAAAGAACAACACGCTCGGACTTGCTCCTTCTCCAACCAGCTTTGAGAAAGGTTATTTCATAAGACAACTCACTCAAACTAGCCCACGAGGAAACAAATTTATGTTGTATCATAGAATTAAGATCAAGCCTTTCTATGGGAAACTGTAGGTCTAGATGATGAGGCACTAAACCATGCAATGCTAGTAAACGAGAAGCAATGAGGCCCCCACAAATTCCACCTTTATCGCGGTTAGCAGCAAGACGGAGAGCTATCAAAGCACCCAAGTTGTAAGACCTATCTCGTTTAAGAGCAGCAGAGATGAATGCTAGATCATATGAAGATAAATTATTGGCAGTTTTCCTAGCAAGAACACAATTGGAAATAAAGTAGGCAAAGTAGCGAATGGAGGGGAGATGAATGTTATGGATTTTCCCACTCTCCTTCGAGAAGCTGCTCCCTTGGCACATTTCTGCGTATAAATCCATGAGTGGCGCAGGTCGCTCTTTAATCCTTCCACATGATCCCTACCGAGGTACCTTAATAGCTGCACAAAAGTCATCGAGAGAAAGGTCGACAACAATATTGTAAATTTTGTAGTGTACCATGGGGCTAGGCAAAGAGTAACTAAATTGAAAGTCCTGCACCACAGACATGGTTAGCTTCACAAATTGACAAGGTTCATCTTCCAAAAAGTGCTCCAATCCTGCATTAGAAACCAAAGTGTGGAAATCCTGGAGAATTCCTGCAGCTCTCATGAATTCAGAGCATGGATAAATGGAAGGAAAAACTTCCTCCTCCCGGCGAACCTTCATAACCTCAGGCACCCATAGTTCATGTTGGTTTAGTTGATGCTCATTCATCTTCTATTCTGAAATTTAAACACCTATTAAACAAGTGATTGCAAAGTGAATATAATGAAGGGCACTACTCATAGGGACTTGTAAGAGGCCTAAACATGCATCGAAACTATATCTCTAAGCATCAAACAAGCTTACAAGCTCTCATAACCTGTCACCTACAGCAGAAAAATACTCAAGATATAATCCACTGAACACAAATCTACTTGGACAAGCAGAGGAGTCACATACCGGAGAACAAATGCTCCAAATTTTAGCAGCAAAGATGGGCTGAGCAAGGAGATCGAAAAAATCGAGAGCAAGCACAGCAAGAACGCGATTTTGAGCAATGAACTGGTGTTTGCTTGGGAGAGAGAAGAAAGTGGCAAGTGAGAGAGTGAGTGGAGGGCTAGGTGTGGCCCACACCATAGGCAGGGGCGCCCCAGGGCTGGCCACGCCACCGGGTGGTGTGCCTGCCTGGTGGGCCCCCTGGTACCTTCCAGGAACTCCTCTGCCCCTTTTTTCACGTAAAAATTTAATATGAATTTTTTGGAATTTTTCGAGACACTTTATTTTTGGGCATTTTTAGGTATAAATGAATGATTTTCTGACAGAAAAAGATTTTCTGGAATGATGCAATGACAAAACAAGGATAGAACTACAGAAGTTCCAAGACACTCTAACATGCAAGCAACTAACAACAAAAAAGAAAACTAAACGAAAGCAAAAATTAAATGGATAGAATAGAAGTAAGCGGAGATAATCATGGTGAAAACATTGTTTTGTTCAATGAAATCCTTTTGTTAACAAGGTTGATCAGGTCTTGTTACCAAAACAATTTTATATGAAACAAAACTTTGTATTCCACTAATGATTATGTTACCTCAACTTTGATAGCAATGGTCCCAATCATAATAGTTTCAAATTTTTCTCTTGGTATGGGACAATATATTTCTCCAACTTGAATGCCCTCAACATGTTCAATTGAATTCAAACCATAAGTCCTATCAATCTTCTTGAGGAAATAGACAGTATGTTCCTTGTCATTAACATTAAGGTCACCTTTCCTTGATTACAATTAACAACAGCTCCTGAAGTATTAAGAAAAGGTCTCCCAAGAATAATAGACATATTATCATCTTCAGGCATTTCAAGCACAAAAAAATCAGTTAATATCAAGCAATTATGAGCCACTTGAACAGGTACATCCTCACATATACCAACAGAAATAGTGGTAGATTTAGCATCCATTTAAAAAGATATATCAGTTGGTATTAATTTTTCTAGTTGAAGTCTCTTATAGAGAGAGAAAGGCATAACACTAACTCCAGCTCCCAAATCACACAAAGCATTTCTAACATAACTATTCTTAATAGAGCAAGGGATAGTTGGAATCCCTGGGTCTCCAAGTTTCTTTGGAACCTTACCATTAAAGGAATAATTAGCAAGCAAAGTAGAAATATCTTCATTAGGGATCTTCCTTTTATTCGAGACATTATCCTTCATATACTTTGAGTAAGGAGGCAGTTTAATAGCATCAGTTAAAGGAATTTGCAGGAATAAAGGTTTCATCCACTCACAAAACTTATTATAGTGTTCATCTTCCTTTGGCTTGTGTTTCTTATCAGGGAAAGGCATAGGTTTTTGGACCCAAGGCTCTCTTTCACCACCATGTTTCTTAGCAACAAAATCTTCTTTAGTGTATTTAGTATTCTTAGTGTGCTTTTCAGGTTCTTCTTCAACTTTTTCTTCATTAGAAACATCATGTTCTTCATTACCACTTTCGGTTTCAGCATCAGAGATAGATATACTATTAGGATCTATAGCCGGTTCAGAGGGTTCTACAATAGTTTTATGCTTCTTTTTTCTTTTCTTATGAGTAGTACCACTATTTTCAGCTTGTTGAGAATCCTGCTCAATTCTTTTGGGATGCCCCTCAGGATATAGAGGATCCTAGGTAGTAACACCACTTCTAGTTCTAATTTCATAAACATGTTTTTCTTTAGTAGCGTTAATTAGCAAGTCTTTTTGCACTTTAATGAGTTGATCTATTTGAGTTTGAACCATTTGAAAGTGCTTAACAATCATTTTAACATCATTAGAGGTTCTTTCCACAATATCTTTCAACTCAACAATAGCTCTAGTGTTTTCCATTAGATGATTTTGCACCCTTTTATTAAAATTATCCTGCTTAACAATAAAGGTATCAAATTCTTCTAAGCATTGATCAGGAGGTTTAGAGTAAGGGATATCACCTTCATCAAAGTGTTGGAGAGAGTGTACCTCAATAGTGGATGAGTAGGGGATAGGCTTACATAATTCTTCTATAGGTGGTAAATTTTTGACATCTGCAGCTTTAATTCCCTTCTCTTTATGACATTTCTTAGCTTCCTTCATCACTTCATCATTTAATTCAATAACTCCCCTCTTTTTAGATAATGGTATAGGCACCGGTATAGCTGGTTCAGGTATAATTACTTCAGGTATAGCTGGTTCAGGAGGAGTCCAATCTTCATAATTCTTGCTTATTTTAGCCATTAATTCCTCGACTTCTTTGGGAGTCCTATTCCTGAAAACACAATCAGCACAACTATCTAGGTATGCCCTAGATTCTTCAGTTAGTCCATTATAAAATATATCAAGAAGCTCATTCTTAGGTAATGGACTTCCAGCCTGTGCATGAATCAAAGCACAAAACCTTTCCCATGATTCAGGCAATATCTCTTTCTCCTCCCTGTTTAAAATCAAAAAGTTCTTGCAAAATAGCATGTCTAGCACTAGGAGGAAAATATTTCTGCAAGAAGGTACTAATCAAGCAATCAGGGCTATCAATAGATCCAGGGGTAAATTACTAAACCAACTTTTAGCTTCTCCTTTCAATGAAAAGGGGGAAATCTTAGCAACAAAGTAAGTACGCATCTTTATATCATCAGAAAACAGGCCACTCATGGTAGAAAGCTCAGTCATATGTGCTACCACACTTTCATTCTTAGTCCCACAAAAAGGTTCTTTCTCAACAATAGCTATGTAAGATAGATCAAGAGAGAAATCATAATCTTTATCTTTAATGTTTATGGGAGAAGCAGCAAACTTAGCATTACGAGACAATTTGGGTTTAATAGTACGCCTCTCAAGGAGACTCTTAGCAGCGCTCCTATCATGGGTGTTTTTACATTCTTTAATAAATTCATCGGTCATCTCAACATAACCGTCTTCAATATCATAACTCTCACTAGAATCAGGTGAACTAACAGGTGTAGTAGTGTCTTCATTAGGAGTTTCAGTATTTCCAGCTATAGTTCTAGCAATCGTAGCATCTAGGAAAGGACCTAATGAACCACTCTAATCAAGCACAGTAGAAGCAGCATCATAAGTATTAGAAGTTTCAGATTCAGCAGTAGTAGCAGTGTGTGTAGCACATGTGTGTGGTGGTGTAACGAGCTTACTCATAAAAAATGGTGAATCAAGAGCAATAGAGGTGTTCAGAACCATTCCTCTTCTTGTAGTGGATGGTAAAATAGGAACCTTGCCATCACGAGACTTACCCATGATGGATGGATAACAGCGAACAATAGAGAATCCAAGTGAACTTGATAAATAAAGCTATGCTACGACAACGGCCTTGAAAATAGTCTTGATGACCCACAAGTATAGGGGGTGTATCGCAGTACTTTTGAGGGAAGTGAAACCCAATTTATTGATTTGACACAAGGGGAGCCAAAGAATATTTATAAGCCTTAACAACTGAGTTGTCAATTCAGCTACACCTGGAAACAATCTTGCTCACGAGTTTATCGAGCAATAGTTTTGTAGTAGGAATAGTAAAGTAACAACAGTAATAAAGTAAAGACAGAAGTAATAGCGAAATAGGATTCGAGTGCGGTAGGCATAGAGATGGATGGACGGGCGTTGCATGGACAAGACAATTCATATAGCAATCAGAACATAGGGAAATTGCAGATAAATAAGATAAAGCATCCAAGTACTAAATAATCATAGGCATGTGTTCCATATATAGTCATACGTTCTCGCAATGAGAACTTGCACAACATCTTTTGTCCTGCCAGCCTGTTTGAAGTGGGGCCTCAAGGGAACTACTAGCAATTAAGGTGCTCCTTTTAATAGAGCACCGGAGCAAAGCATTAACACTCCATGAACACATGTGATCCTCACATCAAAGCCATTCCCTCCGGTTATCCCGATTTCTGTCACTTCAGGGCCATTGGTTCCGGACAACAACGTGTGTATACAACTTGCAGATAAGACCATAAACAATACTATCATAATGAATCAATAACAGTTCATATCTGAAATCATGGCACTCGGGCCCTAGTGACAAGCATTAAGCATAACAAGTCACAACAAAGTCATAAAGCACTGATACAAGATACTAGGCACCATGCCCTAACAATCTGATGCCATTACATGAACGATCTCATCCAATCCCTACCATCCCCATAGCCTACAGCGGGGGATTACTCACTCATACATAGGGGAAACATGGATGGTTGATGGAGAAGCGATGGTGATGATGATGGCGATGATCTCCTCCAATTCCCCATCCCGGCAGGATGCCAGAACGGAGTTTCTGGTTCCGAATCATGGAATCTAGTGGTGGTGGTGGAGCGGAACTCTTTCTAGAAAAACGTCGAACCCCCCTGAGTTTTTAGGTCAGAAGGCATCTTATAGGCGAGGAGGGAGACCGAGGGGGTGTCTGGGGAGGCCAGACCACCCCTGGCGTGGCCAGGCCTAGCCCGCGTGGCCAGGTGGTGTGGCCTGGGCCCAGCCCCCCTCCGTCTCGTATTCTGGCTCTAGGAGTCTTTTGGTGAAATAGGATTTTTGGCATATTTTCCAGGATTTTTCCTGATAGTTGATTTTCTACACAAAAACTAGACACCAAGGCAATTCTGCTGAAAACAGCATCAGTTCGTGTTAGTTGCATCCAAATCACACAAGTTTAGAGGAGAAACAATAGCAAAAGTGTTCGGGAAAGTAGATACGTTTTGGACGTATCAGTGGCATGTGGTCGGGAAAGGCTGGTGCTCTACGAGGAAGAGGCCGTGCTCGACGCGGCGTGCGGTGGCTACTGGTCGCGCGGCGGGAAATGGGCGTGTCTAGGGAGGTGCTAGGGTTATGGCGAAGCGGCGCATGCAAGCTGAAGGCAAGGCGCGGCTTGTGCGGGCTTGTCGGGGATGGTGCTCTAGCGTGAGCTGGGCACAGCACAGAGGCAGTGGGCGCGAGCTGTCCTCGGTGGTCCAGGGGCTGGCAACACTCGGGAAGGGACCGTGGGTGGCGGTACAGTTTGGCGGAGCTAGGGGCGTGCTGGATTGGCGTTGCGCGGTCGCTGGTGCGTTGCCCGCGTTTGGCCGGTGACGACCATATTTGGGCGGCACGCCACTGTTGCTAGCGGTGAAGGGGGAGTTGGTCTGGGCTAGGGTAGATGCTAGGGGGACAAGGGATTAAGTAGGAGACCAAATTGGTCGATGATCACTGTGGAAACAGTGAAGCTAATCTAGTTTTGGTTCAGTGCCTGCCATGTGTTCGACAGAATGGCCGCAAGAAGAAAAGTTTTGAATTTTGGATTCAAAATTTTTGAGTGTTCTCCACTTAAGCTTGAGATTCTATGCCTGTTTGGAAAGGTCAAGAGGAATTCATTTGAGTGGTTTTTGAAAAGGTGTCTATGCATATGAAATGGATTCCATTTTCAAATGCCATTTAAAATTAGTGTTTAAATGTTTTTTTAAGATTTCAAAGTGGGCCTTGGTAGATCATTACTTGTACTAGCAAGGGGTGCAAAGATTCATAAATGTTTATGTTGGACTTTGAGTTCTAGGAACACCTAAATTGACCTTTGGATTAAAATGGCAAAAATGACCATTTGCCTTCAATAATTCTAATTGATTTCTTTTTCTTTGGATTTTGCTTGGGAATGATCTAGATAATGTGGCATTCACCTTAGAATCATTTTACAATCATTAGAACAAACAAACATGGCAATTTCAAACAATTCCATATTAATGCAACACACATATGCATGATTAATTGTTTTAATAATAAAAAGTTTTTGTTAACCCTAAATTGGGTGATATGGATCTTAATAACCTTGATTAAAGATTTGGGATGTTACAAACCTTCCCCCTTAAACAAAATCTCGTCCCGAGATTTAAGAAAGAAAACTAGGAACTAAAGAGATCTGAGAACTCAGTCCTAATGTAATCTTCTCGCTCCCAAGTGGCTTCTTCTTCGGTATGGTTGCTCCATTGGATCTTGAGAAATTTGATACTCCGGGTCCTGGTGGTTCTGTAATCTTCCTCCAAGATACGGATGGGCACTTCACGATACGTCATATTCTTGTTGATATCAATGGCTCGGTGATCAATGTTCTTGAAAACTTCGGTCTTCTCCGACACTTCTAGGCATTTGCGAAGTAACGAGATATGGAACACATTGTGGACGGAAGACATCTCCTCTGGCAGTTCCAATTGATATGATACTTCTCCTCGATGATTTAGAATCTTGAAGGGTCCGATATATCTGGGGGCTAACTTTCCTTTCAGACTAAAACGCTGCGTTCCCTTCAATGGCAAAACTTTGAGATACACAAAATCTCTGACATTGAAAGTTAGGTCTCTACGTCTCTTGTCAGCATAACTCTTCTGTCTGGATTGGCAGTCTTGAGGTGCTCACGGACTTTGTGAACCTTCTCTTAGGCTTCTCATAGGATGTTGGGTCCAAAAATCTGACTCTCTCCTACTTCCGACCAATTCAAAGGGATACGGCACTTCCTTCCATGTAGGAACTCAAATGGGTCCATTTGCAAACTGGCTTGATAACTGTTATTGTATGAGAATTCTGCGAAAGGCAGACAATCTTCCCATTTTGATCCATACTCGAGCACACAAGCTCTCAATATATCTTTTAAGATTTGGTTGACTCTTTCAGCTGTCCATCGGTTTTCGAGTGATAAGCTGTGCTGAAATTCAACTTGGTTCCTAATCCTTCTTGAACTTTCTGCCAAAATCTCGATGTAAATTAGGTTCCTTGATCCGACACTATGGTCTTGGGGGTTCCATGCAGACTCACAATTCTAGCAATGTACAACTCTGCTAGCTTCGAACTCTGGTAGGTTGTATTGACAGGTATAAAATGGGCTACCTTGGATAGTCTATCAACGATGAGCCAGATAGAGTCATTTCCCCTACTAGAAGTAGGCAAACTGGTGATAAAGTCCATTCCGACGGAATCCCATTTCCATTTTAGAATCTACAATGGTTGCAATAGTCCTGCGGGTCTCTGATGTTCCGCTTTGACTCTCTGACAGATATCACACTTGGCGATGTAGCTTCCGATTTCTCTCTTCATCTTGTGCCACCAAAATTGCTCCTTCAAATCCTGATACATCTTCGTTCCTCCGGGGTGGATAGAATAAAGAGTATCATGAGCTTCTTGCATGATAACTTGCTTCAGCTCCGAATCTGCTGGCACACAGATACGTCCTTTATACCACAGAACTCCTTCTTCGTCTTCGGTGAATCCAGGTACCTTTCCTGTACCAATACGACACTTGATTCTGTTGATACTTGCATTTCCCTTCTGGGCTTCCTTGATTTGGCTAATCAAAGTGGGTTGAAGTTCAATGCTAGCTAAAAATCCTTTGCTAACTAGCTCAGTTCTAAACTGCTCCAACTCCTCATGCAAACTTGGTTGCTTCTCCTTGATCATGGTGTTTAACCTACACAGCAATCTGCTAAGAGCATCCGCTACCACATTGGCTTTGCCGGGGTGATAGTGAATGTCAAGGTCATAATCCTTGATTAACTCTATCCATCTCCATTGCCTCATATGCAGCTCCTTCTGAGTGAAAATATACTTCAAGCTCTTGTGATCTGAATAAATCTCACAGCGGTTACCCATAAGATAATGATGCCATGTCTTCAAATCTAAAAAACTACAGCTGCTAACTCAAGGTCATGAGTAGGGTAGTTCTGCTCATGCTGCTTCAGTTGTCGAGACAGATATGCGATAACTTTGCCTTCTTGCATCAACACACATTCGAGACCAATCTTGGATGCATCACAATACACATCAAATGGCTTCTTGATATCTGGCATAATCAATATTGGGGTTGAAATCAATCTCTTCTTGAGCTCTTGGAAACTTGCTTCACATTTGTCAGTCTAGTCAAACTTCTTGGCCTTCTTCAACAATTGGGTCATGGGTCTTACGATGCTCTAAAATCCTTCTACGAACTTGCGGTAATATCCCGCTAATCCGAGAAATTCACGGAGTTGGGTTTGAGTGGTTGGGGCTTCCCATTCTTCAACATCTTTGACCTTGGCGGGATCAACGGTGACTCCTCCGGCAGAAACAATATGTCCGAGGAATCCTACTTCTTTTAGCCAAAACTCACATTTGCTGAACTTAGCATACAACTGATGCTCTCTAAGGGTTTCAAGGATGATTCTCAGATGTTGCTCATGCTCTTCTTCTGACTTGGAGTAGATAAGGATATCGTCGATAAACACAACGACAAACTTATCTAGAAAATTCATAAAGATCTTATTCATGAGATTCATGAAATAAGCGGGTGCATTGGTTAATCCAAAAGACCTGACCGTATACTCATATAATCCATATCTGGTGGTAAAGGTGTGATGCACTTGACGATCGACGTAGAGCTCGTTGGGAACCCCAAGAGGAAGGTATGATGAGTATAGCAGAAAGTTTTCCCTCAGTTATGAAACCAAGGTTTAATCAAACCAGTAGGAGCAAGGAAACACCCCAAAGGTGTTACTAGCTGAGCTTTGGCAGGGCGCACTACCGGTGCTAGTAGCAACGTGGAGACCTGCACAACACAACCATAGAACTTTGTCCCCAACTTGCGATGAGGTTGTCATTCTCACCGTGTTTTGCAGAAAACAAAGGATTAAACGTATCAAATGGAAAGAAGTACAAGTTTGCAGAAAGTAAACATAAAGCAGTAAAAGTTTATAGATTGTATGTAAAGACAAAGGACCGGGATCCATAGTTCACTAGAGGTGGCTCTCCTTAGATAGATAACATGCTGGGTGAACAAATTACAGCGGGGCAATTGACAAACACCGAGAAAGCAATACATGCATATACTAATCATCTTGACTCCTTTGAGACTTGATTGGGTATTACAACATAATACATAGACCGCCATCCAACTGCATCTATGACTAATAATCCACCTTTAGGTTATCATCCGAACCCCCTCCAGTATTAAGTTGAAAGCAACAGATTATTGCTTGATGAACTGCGTGTAAAGTAAACAATACGATTTTTCTATGAATAAAGGATTGTTGTTTTCTCCCTAGTAGCAACAGCACATCTAGTACCTTAGAGATTTCTGTCACTTCCCCAGATTACCAGAGGCATGAACACACTATCGAGCATAAATACTAACTCTTGGAGTTGCTAGCATCTACTTGGCCAAGATAGCTACTAACAACGGAAAGCATGCAAGATCACAAATAACAAAGACATGACAGAATCAATAATCAATCTAAAATAGCATCTCAATATCCATCGGATCCCCGTAAACACAACATGTATGGATTACAAAATAGATGATCTTGATCATGAACGGAGCTCACAAGATCTAAACATGAAAGCACAAAGGAGGAGAAACCAGCCATCTAGCTACTACATGGATCCTTAGTCCAAGGATGAACTACTCACGCATCACATTGGAGGCTTGCATGGTGATTAAGAAGGCCTCCAGGGTGAATTCCCCTCTCCGGCAGGGTGCCGGGAAGAGCTTCAGATCCCTCCCGATCTAGGGATGGAGATGATGGTGGCTATAGACTCTTTCGTGGATTTTTGATCGGGTACTTAGGGTTTTCGTCCCGAGGGTAACTTATAGGCGGAAGGAGAGGCCGAGGGGGTGCCGGGAGCCACCACACCACTGGCGCGCGGGCTGGCCGCTGCCAGGTGGTGTGGCCCCGGCCCCTCTCCGTCTCGTATTCTGGCACTTGATCCCTTCCGGAAAAATAGGCACTTTGGCTTTTGTCCCGTCCAATTCCGAGAATATTCATTTTCTGACTTTCCTGGAACCAAAAACAGCAGAAAACAGGTAGCTGGCACTGTGGCTCTTGTTAATAGGTTAGTCCAAGAAATCGTATGAAAAGTACTCCAAAGTTGGAACAAAACACAAGAAAGTGGATAAAACCAAGCATGGAACATCAAAAATTATAGATACATTTGCAATGTATCAACATCCCCAAGCTTAACTCCTGCTCGTCCTTGAGTAGGTAAGTGATAAAAATAAATAATTTTTGAGGTGACATGCACCATCAAAGACTTGATCAAAGTATTTGTAAAACATTCAAAGCTGGGATCATAGTATTTCAATCATAACATGAAAGACAAAGTTCTAGCAATAAGCAAAGAAACTATGATGCAACATGAAAAGGCACAAACAAAAGATTCATGAATAACAATGCTTTGCAAGACGTTTGTTTGTTTCATATAAAGAAAACATAGCATAATAGTATTCAGCTTGTCCCTCATAGAGTAGCAAATATAAATGCATAGGACACCTTCAAAGTTCATAAGAGTGACTAGATACAATAGCTTAAAACAAGCAATAACAAGTTATGCATCAATCAACTAGTCTTGGGACAATGCACATAGAACTAAGAATGGCCACTATGCTCTCAAAGTAGTGCATAAAGATAGAAGATGGAGACTCAATGTAATGGTGGAAGAAAAGCCTTTATAAAAGGAAGTAGGGATTCAAGTCTCATAAAGAGCTTCCAAAAATTATGGTACTTATAGCTTTCAGCTCTCATTGCCCCTATCATAAGCATCTTGAAGGTGATTAAGGTTAAAGTGACACAACTAAGAGGATATAAACCGAAATCTCATGCCCCTTACTTACGAAGACCAATCCTCATGCTACTCAACTTCAGTCACGAGTAAGCTCTTGTCATTGTAAGTATATGTGTATCATTAAGAACCGCAGGGTAGCCTTGCACATGATACGGGAGCTTTCCCATAATCAAAATGACAAGGCAAGCAGACAATGAGCATCTCAGCGATCTTTTTATTTGCTATTTGCATAGGTTTTTATTGAGGATGCTTCATAGAGTGCTCATTATGGTGATGCTGAAAGTTTCCACCATGATTAGGCATGGCTTAGGCTAGCGGCCCAGACGTTTCTCTAACACACATACAAACTCCATGATCTTACAAGTTCCCCTTTTATTTCACACCGCCGGGATCCGTAAGCAAAAGAACACGATATCAACGGGGTACAAAGTACAAGTGCAATCTTGAAAGCGTTCCCCATGAAACATGGTTATGCTAATTTCAACTTATAAAACGCAAGCATATACGCAACAAAGAAGGACCCAATGGTTCAAGTTTATTAGAGGCAATAAAGTAAAGTGTGCCATCAAGTTCGTGAGAGCTTTAATCACTAGTTTTCTCATAACAAGTGAAAGGTAGACAAAAGCATGAATATACTTGGAATAGCATAAGCTAGTAGGTAGATATGGTGGACTCTTTGGAAAAACTTGGTTTAGGGAGTTGGATGCATGAGTGGAACTCATAGTTTGTCGTGGAGGCTATCAAAAGACTGGGAGCGACAAACTAAGAGAGCAATAATGGCCATAATCATGCAGAGCGACAAAACATCATTGATCAAAGCATAAAGTGATACTACAAGTTGAAACCTAAAGGATCATAAAGGCTATGGTGACTTGTGACAGTCATAACATGGTGTGAGCATGTGCCAAGTCAACCCAAATAAAGCATCAAAGGAGAATATCACTATACTATGCTTTAATATGCTAAAACAACGCATGATTCATCCAAGGCACATGAAGCAATCTCAATTGTTTATAACAAGTCATTCTAAAGCAAATAATACTAAGCATAAAGCCAAAACAATATCAAGCATGGCATGATGAAGCATAGGCCACAGTCAAAAACGAGCTCTTTTTACCACATAAGTATGAACTTTCCTACTCTTTTCCAAACCAAACCAAACCATTTGCAAACCAACGTATGAAAGAGGGGGTCCAACCAAATTATTAAGAAAACTAAGAAAACCAAGCAAACTAAAAACCAAAACGAAAATGAAAAAGAAGACGATAAAAAAAACACAACTGTGCATGAAACAATAAAAATGAAGCGTTTGGAAGAAACCTGGGATTTTTATTGATGAAGAAGGGGATGCCTTGGGCATCCCCAAGCTTTGACGCTTGTACTTATTGGATATTTCTTGGGGTGACACGTGTGGCATCCCCAAGCTTGAGCTTTAGTCTATCCTTCATCTCATTACTCATTCCTTCCATACACCTGAAAATTTTCCTTCATACAAAACTTCACACAATCTTTATTAGCAACATTAGTGCACTCGAGATAAATAAGTCTTAAGGTTCAGTTATAACACCAAATAAACTTCCATTAGAACACTAGCTACTGTATCACCTCTCTCAAAAAGCTCAATTCCCCAAAAGAACTCAAGAAGGAACCAACAAGAAGCAAATGCAGAAAATGGCAGAAATCTGTCAAAATAGACCAGCAGGTAAAGACGAATTTTTTCGAAGACCTTCTGTTCCTCAAATGAAAACATGTTGAACTAACGAAAGTTAGATAACAATCTGGGGCAGAAGCACAAAAAATTACAGCTCAATCCGACGTACAGAGCTCTCTCAGGAATTTTACGGTGAAGCACAAAAATCTGTTTCGGGACAGCAACTTTCCCAATCATTACTTCACTCTCATTAGAGGTTACTCTTGGCACAAAAAGCAAATAAAAAGGATAAAAAGCGATTATTACAGAGGTAATAACTTCCAAGACTCATCTAAAACTCTTGGGTTATCTCCCAACAAGTACTTTTCTTTAATGCCTTTAAGTTAGGCATAAGAAGCAAAGAAAGAATCAAGTGTTCTCAAATAAAGAAGCATTAAGATCAATACCAGAAATATTTTCAACAAGGCAAGGTATATCATCCAAATAAGTTCTAGAGGATCCTCTCTCAATGCTCTTAGGTTCACTATTCTCATCAAAAGGGTTTGCAGGAACAATCCAGTCAAGATTCTTTTCTATGGCATCATGTATTGCTACTAGTTTAAAGGGTATTGGTATCTTAGGTTCCTCCCCATTAGGTTCGGTTTTGTTCATATTTTCTCGTGTACCAACAACATCTACACATGAGCCTAGCATATTGAAACGTTCAAAAACTTTTCTAGCTTCCTTGGCAACATCATAGAACTCGTTAAACAAAGTTTCTAGAATCAAATCCCTCTTTTCAGGGTCCTCAATTTCTTTAAGCTTAAGAAACATTACTTGCATTAAGAGGTTGAGGTTAACAAACCTAGCTTCTAACATGTGAATTAAAGAAGCTGCAGCAATCTCAAAATTTGGAGCAAGTTCTACAAGGGATCTATCCTCAGTATCATCATGTTTGCTAACATGATTAAAGAATTCTTCAATATTATTTTTCCCAATTATAGAACCACTACCAATTGAAAGCTCTTTCAAGGTGAAAGTAGGGATCAACATGGTGAGCTAAGGAAGGGGTGACAACTAAAGGAGACTTAATTTTTTTTTCAAATAAGAAAGCAAACAAGTAGAACTAATTTTTTTGTGTTTTTTGAAGAACAAAACAAGCAAACAAAGCAAAAAGAAACTAAGCAAAACAAAAACAACAAAGTAAAGAGATTGGTTATGAGGGACTCCCCTTGTGAAGATGTACTTGACTCCCCGGAAACGGCGCTAGAAAATGCTTGCTGGCGCGTGGTTGACGTGGGAGCTTCTTCTTCTTCAGTCCCCGGCAACGGCGCCAGAAAATGTCTTGATGCACTCGACGATCGACGTAGAGCTCGTTGGGAACCCCAAGAGGAAGGTATGATGAGTATAGCAGAAAGTTTTCCCTCAGTTATGAAACCAAGGTTTAATCGAAAGGAGCAAGGAAACACCCCAAAGGTGTTACTAGCTGAGCTTTGGCAGGGCGCACTACCGGTGCTAGTAGCAACGTGGAGACCTGCACAACACAACCATAGAACTTTGTCCCCAACTTGCGATGAGGTTGTCAATCTCACCGTGTTTTGTGGAAAACAAAGGATTAAACGTATCGAATGGAAAGAAGTAAAAGTTTGCAGAAAGTAAACACAAAGCAGGTAAAGTTTATAGATTGTATGTAAAGACAAAGGACCGGGATCCATAGTTCACTAGAGGTGGCTCTCCTTAGATAGATAACATGCTGGGTGAACAAATTATAGTGGGGCAATTGACAAACACCGAGAAAGCAATACATGCATATTCTAATCATCTTGACTCTTTTGAGACTTGATTAGGCATTACAACATAATACATAGACCGCCATCCAACTGCATCTATGACTAATAATCCACCTTCAGGTTATCATCCGAACCCCCTCCAGTATTAAGTTGAAAGCAACAAATTATTGTTGTACGAACTGCGTGTAAAGTAAACAATACGATTGTTCTACGAACAAAGGATTGTTGTTTTCTCCCTAGTAGCAACAACACATCTAGTACCTTAGAGATTTATGTCACTTCCCCAGATTACTAGAGGCATGAACCCACTATCGAGCATAAATACTAACTCTTGGAGTTGCTAGCATCTACTTGGCCAAGATAACTACTAACAACAGAAAGCATGCAAGATCACAAATAACAAAGACATGATAGAATCAATAATCAATCTGAAATAGCATCTCAATATCCATCGGATCCCCGCAAACACAACATGTATGGATTACAAAATAGATGATCTTGATCATGAACGGAGCTCATAAGATCTAAACATGAAAGCACAAAGGAGGAGAAACTAGCCATATCGCTACTACATGGATCCGTAGTCCAAGGATGAACTACTCACGCATCACACCGGAGGCTTGCATGGTGATGAAGAAGGCCTCCAGGGTGAATTCCCCTCTCCGGCGGCCGGAAGAGCTTCAGATCCCTCCCGATCTAGGGATGGAGATGACGGTGGCTCTGAACTCTTCGTGGATTTTGATCGGTGCCAGGGTTTTCGTCCCGAGGGCAACTTATAGGCGGAAGGAGAGGCCGAGGGGGTGTCGGAGCCACCACACCACCCCCTGGCGCGGGCCAGGCCTGGCCACGCGGCCAGGTGGTGTGGCCGGCCCCTGGCCCCTCTTCGTCTTGTATTCTGGCACTTGATCCCTTCCGGAAAAATAGGCACTTTGGTTTTTGTCCCGTCCAATTCCGAGAACATTCATTTTCTGACTTTCCTGGAACCAAAAACAGCAGAAAACAGGCAGCTGGCACTGTGGCTCTTCTTAATAGGTTAGTCCAAGAAATCATATGAAAATTACTCCAAAGTTGGAACAAAACACAAGAAAGTGGATAAAACCAAGCATGGAACATCAAAAATTATAGATACATTTGCAATGTATCAAGGCGGTCTTTGGAATATCCGTTGCACGAATCTTAAGTTGGTGATAACCAGTCCTAAGATTGATCTTAGAGAACACTCTGGCACCAGTCAACTGATCAAATAGATCCTCTATCTTGGGCAAAGGGTACTTGTTCTTGATGGTGACATCATTCAGCTTCCTGTAATCTGTGCACAAACAGTTGCCCCCATCTTTCTTGTCGACGAATAATACGGGCGATCTCCATGGTGATGCGCTTGGTTGAATCAAACCTTTCTACAGCATAGCATCCATTTGCTTCTTCAGTTCCACTAACTCTGAGGGGTTCATGCTATAGGGTCTCTAAGCTATGGGTCTGGTTCCAGGGATTAGTTCAATAATGAACTCAATATCCCTATCCGAAGGCATACCGGGCAATTCATCTGGGAATACGTCAGGGAATTCATAGACTACTCTGACTTGGTCTATGGTGGGTAGGGCTAGACTCTTGTTGCACTTGAATTGACGGGGCAAGGTTTCAGATATATGCTCTAGTGATACTCCAGAGCTACTAGTCATGGTGATGGCTTTCTTGGCACAGTCTATCAATCCTTTCTGCTTCGACATCCAATCCATTCCTAGTACTACTTCCAAACCTTTGGTTCCAAGTACTATTAGATTGGCATAAAAGTCTATCCCATGTATTCTGATAGGCACAATCTTGCAAATTTTTTCTAGCTTTTGTGGTTGAACCAGGTATTTGAACTATCATGACATGCTTCAAGTTGGTTGGGTGAACCTTACTAGTGCATGCAAATTCTTCGGTGACAAACGAGTGCAATGCTCTAGAATCAAACAACACTCTTGCTAAAACTGAGTTGATAGAAAACATACCAGCACGACATCTAGCGCTTCTTGGGCTTCTTCGGCGTTCATGTGAAAGAGATGGCCGTTGTGGTTGTGAGGGTTCCCTGGGGCGAATCTTCTTCCGGGCTGAACACGACGCTGCTGTTGAGCTAGAGCATTCACATTGGCAGTGGCGGCAATCTTCTTGGGACACTCATTGGAGTAGTGACCCTTCACTCCACACTCGAAACAAGTAATCTGAGACTTGTCTTTTGCTGCCACGGGCACGACATTGCTTCCAGTTCTAGGTGCAGTATTGTTGTTGTTGCTATTGTTGGACTTGGGCGGTGCACGGTTGAAGTTGTTGGAGTTGCCGGGGTGGTTGTTGTTGTTTCCTCCGGACTTCACGTTTCCTCCGCTACGGTTGGGGTAGCTCGGGCGAGACATTGGGGGTCGATTGTTCCGCGGGGCATATCCTGTAGACGGGTTAGGACGATACTTCTGGTGACTGTTGGATCCATCTTGGTGCATCATCCAGCGTTTGCGCTTGTCCTTCACTTGATTAATCTTCCCTTCCATCTGAATGGCATAGTCGACTAGCTCTTCGAGATCCTCGAAACAGATGTTGACAAGTATAGTCTGCATCTCATCATGCAGTCCGTTCAGGAATCTCTCCTTCTTGGCCTCCGTGTTGATCTCATCAGGTACATACCTAGCGAGGGACAAAAATCTATCACAGTACTCCACTACAGTCATTCTGCCTTGCTTTAGTTCTCTGAATTCATCTCTCATTCTGGTGACTAGACCATGCGGAACATGGGTGCGGCTAAACTTGACTTTGAAGGCTTCTCACGTCATCACTTAACCGTGGTTCATCGTGCGGGTGCTGTTCCACCATGCTCTTGCATCTCCTGCCAGATAGTGGGTGGCAAATAGGACTTTCTCATTGGCATCCACTCCGACGACTTCCAAGTTATTCTCCATGGTCTGTAACCAATCATCAGCATCCAGCGGGTCTTCAGACTTGCTAAAGATTGGGGGATTGGTATTATGGAAGTTTTTGAGTTTGGATCCCTGATGATCCTGATTTCCATGGCCCTGATTGTTCTGAGCCATCTGGGCGATCTGCTGTAGTGTTGCTAGATTTGCTTGGCGCTCTTCCCTACTAGCTTCATGGTCTGCAATGAGCGTCTGCAGAATCTGCAGCATGGGGTCCTGCGATGAGCTACTCCCTCCTTGGTTTCCACAAGTCATCTGGAGATTGAGATAGATAATGGGGTAAGAGGGAAAGTTCTAAGCTTTATGGTTTTGGTTTCAAAGATAAAACTTTGAGTTTGACTCAGGTTTTGCAACTAACTTATTTTCATGCATTCAAGCAAGGCACACGATACAAACACACACACCACACCATGAAGGGAAAATAGATGGTTTTAAGAACCATTCTGCAAGCTAAAATATAATGGGACCGGTACTTCTCACTCCTACGATAGTGCTCTAATGTATCTACTCATCATTGATGAAGTCTGAGTCATCATCATTGGTGTAGAAGTCCATGGCATCATCCTCCAGATAGTCATCATCATTGCTGAGGTATGAGTGAATATCCCCCTGGATGTCTTCACCTTCTTCCTCTTCTTCTTTTGCTACCAGCTGAGCTTATTTCTCCTTGATGGTCTTCTCAAGGTCGGCCACCTTGTTTCAAAGACGATCGATGGTGTGATCCTTCTCTGCGTGTTGACAGCAAAGAGACTGACGATCCTTGAAGAGCAGTGAGAAAGTAAAGGTTCTCCACTTGGCGCTTCAACTCCGGGTGACTTGGCATCTCCAGAGGCATTCCCATAGAATCACGCCTTGCATAGTGAGCAAAGCGGGTTCCTTGGATCAAGTTGACATTCTGTGTGCAAAGACGAGCGAGAGCTTCATGCATTGCCCCGGCTAATCCATCTAGCCAGTTGTTCTCTCTCACGGTGAATTGAATCTTTTCGGAAAGTGGTGCTTCTATCTTGCCTCGAAGATTAGCAACTACTAGCTATTGTAAATCTCCTCCTGGGGGACCATTGAGTTGAGCTCCAAAGAATTTCGGATGTGGGTGCTCCAAGTACTCAGACAGTGCATCAAGGTCCCTCTCGAAGATCAGTTGGCCTCCGTTGCCCAACTGGTAGAACTTGCAGTACTGAACTTCCATCTATAAGAATTTAGGATGAGAAAGTTAGTGAGGTGATCAAGTGTGTCAAATTTTAGGGACTAATGTAAGAATTTTTGAGGAACATGTATTTTTTGAGAGAAAGAATCCCAAGGGTAAGAGAGGAAATAGGTTTTCATAAATACTCACTTCTTCGTTTTTGAAACTAAGTTTTTATCCGGACGTCCATTCTAACTAGGGTCTCCTATGGTCAGGATGGCTCTGATACCAACTTGTCAACACCCGGATTTTTAATCCCAGATGCCTGTTATGCCATACATTGCAATCCCACGATTACCATTTTTGCGAGACATAACAAATTGGATATCATAGTACATCATCCATTACAAACCATAATAAGGTCTTACACAAATAAAGGATCTCATGATCCAGTCTTAGTACAAACAAGTAGCAGAATAAATAGCGTATCGGTGGGCTCCATCTTCAGTGTCACAGGCAATGCTGACGATGGGAGATGATCCTAGTTGTCGTAGCCATCCTGCTGTCCTTCCTCCTGGTAGTCCTCCTCATAGTCTGGCCACGGGAATAGCCAGGGATAAAGCCATGAGTACTCTTTAAGTACTCGCAAACTATAACTAACAGGTAAGGTAGTTCTAGTAGGACTACTAAGGTCTAAGTTTATTTGTAAAGTTAAGTTTGAAACCTAAGCTGAGTTCAGAAACAAACAAAGATAAAATAAAGTTTTGAATTCACCTAAGTGGGAACTTAGTTGTCATAGTCACAACTCTGTTGTGGTCAATTAATGTCACAATTCATTTCATAAGTCATTTTGAAAACATCTGACATCAGAACAGTATGTCCACTCCAACTGTCCATACCGCGGACGCGGCTATTTTCGATTAGTTTGACACTCTGCAGAGGTGGTACACTTTCACCACAAAATTCGATACATCTGTCAGGGATAATCCTGAATCACCATACTTAGTATGCAGATAATCAAACATAACATTTCCTTTACACATATAAGCACCTCTCCTATTAGCTTGGCCTCCTAGCCATGGCCATTTGCCATCCTGGGCACTGCATAGGTGGACAACATTGAGAGGTAGTCTCATCTCAAACCTCTCCAGCGAGGGAACTAATACTAATGCATATAAACTTCCGGCTAAGCCTTACCCAATTCAGGTATTGTGGTTGTACAGTAAAATTGGAATGGTATCGCATCCGAACCTAACCATCAGTTTTTATAAAAGGGCTAAGGCTCATGCCTCAACATTTTCATCATCATCATAAACCAATTGTGTTTCTCAACACATGTCAAAACATCTCAATAGAATGACTCATCATTCCAAGGTTTTCATAAGTCATTTTCACCAAGTATTCCCATCTAAAGTGATCAAGTTCTTGGTTTAGCTCTAATCACTAAGTTAAGAGTGTTCACTAATGTGGGATGCTAATCTCAATCTCATGCCATAGAATGACATCTAATTCTAACTAGATAGGCCAAGTTTTATACTCTTTATGCTATCTATAAACAAGGTAAAGAAATTTCGTAAAGTAAAAGAAAGTAAAGCTTGTAAGAAAACTTGGGATAGTATAAATCATAAGGGTATAACCAAAGCATGCCTAATGCATCTTTCTTTGGTTATATTGCATCTAGTGATGGCTTGGAAGTTTTAGCTTGCCAATAATAGCTTGCCTTGATTGGTGCTGTGGTTGAAATTTTTCTCGTCTTCTTCGGGGTAGAACTCCTCCTCCTCGTAGACTTGGACGGTACTATCGTCTACAAATATATACGGAATACACAATCACCAAACAATACTTAACTACTCTATTTAGCACACTAAGGCACACACTTGATGATCTAGTATCATCAGATTCATCACAAGATTTAATGAACTAAAATATTATTACATATTCAGATAGGTATTGTCAAATGTGATTTTTGAGAGTTGGAATCAACTCAAAAGCTATTATGGTTGATTTTTGAAAAATGTTTGAATGTAGAAAAGTATTTGTTTTGTTATTTTTGCTATATGTGATCTATAACTCTAATTGATTTAAATCCAACAGGCTTGGATAGAGATTTAAATTATCTTTCCAACAAAATTGGAATCATTCAATTTGGTTAAGTAAATCTTTCTAAAAAGATTTTCAAACTAGTGGTCAGAAACTAGATTAAGTCTAAATAAAAAAATCTAAATTTTAATTCTAGGGCCAGCGCGGGAACACTAATGGGCCGGCCCAGTTTCACTCTGCGGCATAGAGAATAGCTGACATGGGGTCCCGCATGCCAGCGGCTCTTCAAACACGAAGCGGTACGGGGCGATGTGGAACGCACGATTAGAACTACGATCGACGGTTGTGGCTCGTCGTCGATGACGGACAGGTCGCCGACAAGACAGAACCCTAGCGGCTCGGTGGGGTGCAGTGGGGGCATACCAGGGCTCCAGCTAGTGTGGCGATGGGGACGATTGAACGAGGAGACGACGGCGGACTCAGGCGAGGTCGCGACAGCTCCTGGGGTGGACGAAATCGACGGGGCTCTTCCTCTGCTGCGGCGAACTTCGGCGCAATTCCGGCGAACGGTTGTTCGACCGGCTCCTGCGATGGGGTGATGTGGTTCTGAGGGAGAGGGGAGTTGAGTGGTGTGAGCAATTGGTGTTGGGGAGGGCTCCTTATATAGGCTCGACGAGGAGACCGTGAGGGTGACGGTGACGACGATACAGGGCGCTAGAGGCATGGGCAGGGTAAGCGGACGGTGGCTTGCCTCCTGGCGGTCAGCTACGGTGTGCTGGCGACGCTAGGGGCGGTGGCATGTGGTCGGGAAAGGCTGGCACTCTGCGCGGTAGAGGCGATGCTCGACGCGGCGTGCGGTGGCTGCTGGTCGCGCGGCGGGAAATGGTCGTGTCTTGGGAGGTGCTGGGGTTATGGTGGAGCGGCGCACGCGAGCTGAAGGCAAGGAGCGGCTTGTGCGGGCTTATCGGGGACGGTGCTCTGGCGTGAGCTGGGCACGGCGCAGAGGCGGCGGGCGCGAGCTGTCCTCGGTGGTCCAGGGGCTGGCAACGCTCGAGGAAGGGACCGTGGGCGGCGGTAGGGTTTGGCGGAGCTAGGGGCGTGCTGGATTGGCGCTGCGTGGTCGCGGGCGTGTTGCCCGCGTTTGGCCGGCGACGACCATATTTGGGTGGCGCGCCACTATTGCTAGCGGTGAATGGGGAGCTGGTCTAGGCTGGGGTAGATGCTAGGGGGACAGGGGATTAAGTGGGAGACCAAATTGGTCGATGATTCACTGTGGAAGCTAATCTAGTTTTGGTTTAGTGTCTGCCATATGTTCGACAGAATGGCTGCAAGAAGAAAAGTTTTGAATTTTGGATTCAAAATTTTTGAGTGTTCTCCACTTAAGCTTGAGATTCTATGCATGTTTGGAAAGGTCAAAGGGAATTCATTTGAGTGGTTTTCGAAAAGGTGTGATCTATGCATATGAAATGGATTCCATTTTCAAATGCCATTTAAAATTAGTGTTTAAATGTTTTTGTAAGATTTCATAGTGGGCCTTGGTAGATCATTACTTGTACTAGCAAGGCGTGCAAAGATTCATAAATGTTTCTGTTGGACTTTGAGTTCTAGGAACACCTAAAGTGACTTAGTGGATTAAAATGGCAAAAATGACCATTTGCCTTCAATAATTCTAATTGATTTTATTTTTCTTTGGATTTTGCTTGGGAATGATCTAGATGATGTGGCATTCACCTTAGAATCATTTTACAACCATTAGAACAAACAAACATGGCAATTTCAAACAATTCCATATTAATGCAACACACATATGCATGCTTAATTGTTTTAATAATAAAAAGTTTTTGTTAACCCTAAATTGGATGATTTGGATCTTAATAACCTTAATTAAAGATTTGGGATGTTACATGCCGCTGCTGGCTGCATCTTTTGGGCTCATTTCAAATAGTGCAAGACAAAATAGTAACGGGCTATAATCTTATTGGGCTCTCCTAATAGACCAACCCACTTAATATTTAGCATGCCTTGGCTGGGCTTGGCTTCTATCACGGTTTTTGTGGCCTTTAACGGCGGTAACTAGGCGTTAATGGTGTTTGCCACGAGGCATTTTGCATGACGTCAGCAGTCAACGCGGCTGGCGAACAAATTTACGACGAAACAAGTTTTCGTGGTTAAAGAGTGCGATCCTCCATGGTTATAAAAAAACCGTGGTAGATTCTTTTGTGACGAGGCTTTTACCACGAAGAGCATCCGTTGTAGAAGACTTTTTAGCCACGAAAAGGATCTTCAACCACGAAAATGGTCCGTTGTAAAAGACAAATTTTCTTATAGTGCAAATGGTATACCGCTGGATATATAATTATATTTCGCATCTTTTTCATGTTT
Source organism: Avena insularis (assembly GCA_023614405.1). NCBI lineage: Eukaryota > Viridiplantae > Streptophyta > Magnoliopsida > Poales > Poaceae > Avena > Avena insularis. Next base: position 408,310,976 of record CM042696.1, read on the forward strand.
AAACTTTTTTCAAATTCTGTACTGGTTTTGAATAATTTGTAATATACCGAAATTCGTACGTATACATAAAAGTACGGACAATATTTGCATGATATTTTTTCAACCATTTGTCCAAATTATATAAATGATATGGTGTTGAAAATATAATAAAATTTCGCAACTTTTTCATGTTGTAAGTGTTTTCAAATTTTACACCAATTTTGAACAGTTTTGAATATACCGAAACTCTCTTATATAGGCCGAATGGTGCTCAGAATAATATTTTGAGCACTGCTTTTAGAATAGTGCAATTTTATATATATATGGTTAGACTATTTTATCATGATGTATAGAATAATATTCTATACATCTTTTGTCTATAAGGGGCTCACGAGCTAATCCATTGGAAGAGAGAGATAGTGCAGGACGAGCTAATCTTTTGTCTATAAAGGGCTCACGAGCTAATATTTTGTCTATAAGGGGCTCACGAGCTAATCCATTGGGAGAGAGAGAGAGATCTTTCAGCTTCTCACGGACACAACCAGCAACATCCCACCACTGCCTCCTGGTTCATAGCCGCCGGTTAGGTCCATCCCACCAGCCATCCCCACGCACCCCCATCCCGCCGATGTACAGGTCCATGCCGCCGGCCAGCCTCCTCACCGCCTCGCTGACGGTAGAGCCCCTTCGCAGCGCAACCTCGCGTACAGCCTGTCCAAGCGCTGCCGGCCATCTCCCCCACGAGCCACTATCAGCTTCCCTACACGACCCCATATCCTCTCCCGCACCACAACGTCGGGGCCCTACAATTCGTGTCCCAGCCACCATGGCCATAGCTCGCACGCCGCCGGTGGCTGCCAAGTCCGCCTCCCTGTTCCCTGCTTCACCCATCGCCTTTGCCACCTCCAGAGCCAAGGCGATTCCCAGTCCTGTCAACTTCCATCGGCAGCACGTCCCTTGTGCTGCTCCCCAATGACAAAATCTCTCACTAATCTCTTTGTTTGTCTCTCTACAGCAGTTCGTCCACAAAAGTTCTAAAACAAAGTCAAGTGCGTGTGCTCCCTACAATGCACAAATGTAGTGGTAGCAACCAAAAATTGACTTGTATGTGGATAGATTTTGATTCAGAGAATATTGGGATTAAGCTAGAACGATTGATTTATTGATTTTACTTTGAAATATCTGATCAATTTCAAGAGATCATGTATTTGCTCGAATGTTCTGTATTTTCTCTCTTTGATTCTCTCCACAGCAGTAGGCAGGTGTTAATAGAGGAAGTATACTTAATAGAAATACGGAATTTTTTACATGGGATTTTTTTTGATATGGAGCTACATACAAATGCTTAATACAGGTGCGAGTATGTACTTAATAGAAGTACGGATTTTTAAAATACAGGTGCTTAATAGAAGTATGGAAATTGTTTACATGGGGCCACCATGTATTTGCTACTTGGTGGGACTATAGTTGATTGTATGTCCGAGTATGGACTAAACATGCTGGTCCTTATGATTGCATAGAGCTAATTACATCTGTCCCAAAAATTCTTGCCGACATAGATTCTTTCCCACGGTCTTGATAGATTCTCTGGTCTGGTGTCCGTTGTGTGTGTGTGCGCTGACAGATTATTGCATTTGTTTCGTACTAGTGATTGCGTGAAATTTGTCGGCAAATATATAGGAAATAAGCTGTACTGGTATCTTACAAAAGTGCATTACACTTGTTTGGTGTTTTGAAACGCGAGAGTTGGATTTTTATTTGATACGGTTTTGACTTGATTAATTTTGATGAATCGTCGAAATTTCAGTACAGTGTTGAATACTTTGTTCAAGATTTTTAACAGATTTAGAAAAGGTTAAGTTACGATTGGGGAAACAAAAGGCCTCGTTAAAACAAAAGGCTTTATAAGCATAAAGGGAAGTATACAAATTTGAAAAAGAAAAGTATAGAAATTGCACAAAGGAAAGTATAGAAGTTGCAAAATAGAAAGTATATAGTGTTCGCTGCCTAGCAAATGAAACTAGCAAAGCGAAGTATAGGAATTTAAAAACGGAAAGTATGAAAGTTGAAAAATGGGAAGTATAAAAATGAGAAAATAGGAAGTATAGTGTTCGCTATCTAGGAAATAAAACCAGCAAAGGAAAGTATAGAAATTTAAAAAGGGAAGTATGAAAGTTGCAAAACAAGAAGTATAGAAATTGCAAAATAGGAAGTATAGTTTTCGCTATCTAGGAAATGAAACCAGCAAATGGAAGTATAGAATTTTAAAAAGGGGAAGTATAGAAATTGCAGAAATGGAAGTATAGAAGTTGTAAAAGAGGAAGTATAGTGTTCGAGCCCTATGAAATGAAACCAGCAAAAGAAAGTATGGAAATTTAAAATTAGGAAGTAAGAAAGTTGAAAATGGAAAGTATAGAAATTGCAAAAAGGGGAGTATAGTTGTGTGTTTAAATAAAGTATACATGTGTGTTTAAATGAAGTATAAACGTTTGTTACAGAAAGTATAGATGTTTGAAAAATGAAGTACATGAAAGTATAGGTACTGTTTACAGGAAGTATATGTGTTATTTTACAAGAAGTATGAGTGTTTACTAACAGGAAGTATAGGGGTAGCTGTAGCAGTAAGTATAGGTGTTTATTTACATGAAGTATAGGTATTCGTAAATGGAAAGTGTAGGTAGTTCAAACATGAAATATAAGTCATGATAAAAACATCAAAAGGCGATCCCCATGGTTAAGAAAAGGGAAACAATTTAAAAGACATAGTAGGAGAGAGAAGTATGACGAGGCCTAGACGAGAAGTACAAGGCAAGTTAAGTAAGAAGTATAACAATGTACATAGTAATAACTAAGCACAAAATAAGTAAAAAAAGATAGAAAGTATAAGTCTTCCACATCTTCAACAAAACGAAGTATAGCATAGTTTTAAGAAAGAAGTATGGGGTACCCCCACCATTACCCGATAAGTAAGATGTAAACAATGAAAAGAACATAATATGCCATAAGAAAAGTTAGCATGATATACATATGAATGTACAAAAATAGAAAGTATGTGTATTATTATAACAGAAGTATCGACTTATGTAAATGGGAAGTATAGAAATTACAAAAGGGGAGATATAGTGTTCGCGGCCTAAGAAATGAAACTAACAAAAAGGAAGTATAAAAACTGAATAATGATAGGTAAAGAAATCCAAGAAAGGGAAGTATAGAAATTTCAAAAAGAAAAGTATAGTGTTCGTTGCAAAAAAAACGCTGATAGAATTCTTGAAATTTCGCTTAAACTATTTCGAATTCGAGTAAACTTTATGAATAAAAATTTTGTGCCTACTTCACAGCTATCCAACGAGATATCATTTGCATCATTCTGATAATTGGTTCAAAAATAATTGATAAATTATTGTCCGTACTGAGCAAATGAAACCGTGGACAGTATTTTTTGCAATTATTCTTAAACTGTTTCGAATTTGAGAAAACATTCTGAATGAAAAAGTTGCACCTATTTCATAGGTATCCAACGAGATATCGTATGCGTCATTCCGACAAGCAGTTCAAAAATTATCGAGAAATTACTGTCTATCGTTTTCAAAAATTCCGAATCTTAGTATATTGAAAATTAATTTTAAACTATGCAGAATTTAAAAAACTTCCAACATGAAAAAGGTACGACAGGAAGAATAAATTTGCTACTTTGGCTCATCGGTTGGTAAGTCTGTCTATGAAGTTCAGTGCCCAGAAAAGAGAAAAAAAGATGTTAATTCGCCGCTGGGAATTCACACAAAAGGGAAGGACTTATTCTCAACGAAAAAAGTGCTCTCTGAACCGAACGTGAAAGTTGTTTTCCATCAGACGGCTGTTCACGTAACTCCACTCTCGGCTTGGATTATATATCCATTTGGTCCGCTCTCGGCCAGGCATCCATCTTGGATTTGGATTCTCTCCAGGAGGTAAGTCCCTTGTCAATGATGGAGCTTACAGGAGACGATTTCTTGTCAAGATTCGTTCCATTATATTTTTAGCGCATCATCATTTGCTCATTTCTGATGAGCGGTTCGAAAAATCGATTAAAAGGACATTTTTATCTTGTTTATGACAATTTCTAATTTTTGAAATTAAATTTGAATGTTTTGGAATCTGAAAAAAGTTATAATACAAAAAAGTTGCAGATTTTCAATATCTTTCCAATGGTATATCGTTTACATTATTTTGATAAGTGGTTTAGAAATAAGAATAAAAATCATTACATAGGTAAACAGAGAAGTACCGTGTTTATAAAAAAAGTATGAAAATGGCATACGAAGAAATATATAAATCGAATAGAGAAAAGTATGGATCATGTATAGAATATTATTCTATCATCGATGATGATAGAATAGCACAGGTATATATATAGAGAGAGACTAAAGAGGAACCTCCCTTAAGATATTCCTAGATAGCTTATATAGGAACCTCCCCCAAAATAACCACCTCCTCCCTTGACCCGGTCCACGCCCCCACCTACCCCGCACCTTCTCCCTCCCCCCGTGATGGGATCCCACGCGCCTCCCTCCCCACCTTCTCCGGGGTGGCTCGCCGGCAGGCCACCGTGCCACCCTACCCACCTTCTCCGCGCGCCGGCGAGCCACCGCTGTGCCCGCCCACACCTACTGCACGTGTCAGCGAGACACCGTGTCTCCACCACCTTCTCCGCGCGCTGGCGAGCCACCACGCCACACCCACCTTCTCCTCGCACCGGCGAGCCACTGCGGCACCCTTCCCATCTACTGTACGCGTCGACGAGCCACCACGTCGCCCTCCCCCACCTTCTCCGCATGCCACCACCGGCAGCCCCCCTTCTCCCCCACCACGCCACCCTCCTGGCGAGCGGCACCACCGGTAGCCCCCCTTCCTCCATGGTGGTGTGCTGGAAGAGATGAAGTCCCAACCCGATCTTTCTTTTTTCCCTTGCCTAAATTTCTTCTTCTGTTGTTCATCTATTTTTGCTAAAAAAAAGTTAACTCCAGTGAGAAAAAAAGTTCGCTCCTCTCGAAAATATAATTTCACTCTGCTCGAATACAGTCCACTTAGTTCTCCTAAAAAAATAAAGTTCGTTAAAAAGAAAGTTAACTAAGCTTGAAAAAAAGTTTACTCTGCGGGTAAACATAGTTAACTCTTCGAGAAAATATAGTTCACTTCAAATGCGACGTGGGTTCTTGTTTATTTGGTAGTTCATTTTAGATTAAGAATAAAAATTCAGAAGAGTGTTCGATAAAAAAGAAAGTTCACATATGTTAAAAAATAAAGCTCACTCTGTCGGAAAACATAGTTCACTTCGAGTGGAACAGAGATGGCTGGAAATTTTAAAAAGTTCACTTTGAACATGGTGGTTTCCCGTGAAAAAAGAAAGTTCACTTATGTTGAAAAAGAATGTCCAGTCTCCCAAAAAAGAAAGTTCCGCATCAACAAAATAGGTAAAAAAGGAAGTTCAGACTCTCCAGAAAAAAGTTCATACTTATGGAGAAAAGAAAGTTCCGATTCCAAAAAAACAAAGTTCAGAATCTCAAAAAAAAGAAAGTTTAGACTCCCGCAAAAAAGAAAGTTAAATCATCAACCAAACAGGTAAACCAGAAATTTCACTCCTGCATAAAAAGAAAGTTCTGTTTGGGCAGAAAGAAAATTCAGACTCCGAAAAAAACAAAGTTCAGACTCTCAAAAAAAGAAAGTTCAGAACCCGACAAAATAAAGTTCCTCAATCAACCAAACAGGTAAAAAGAAAGTTCACTCCCACATAAAAGAAAGTTCTATTTGTGCGAAAAAAGTTCACTGTGTTCCCAATTTAGTTATACGTGAACTGGTTCGCCTTTAGCTTCTTTATATATATAACACGACTAATCTACAACCCCTTAAGAGTATAGTAAAATAACTAATCTACAATCTATCCTATCCCGACCGGGACACCCCCCCCAACCCGGACACACCCTGACCTAACACGACCCGGACACACCCCCGACAAGAAGAAGGTCTTTAATAGGGCACCCGACCCGAGCGGAGAAACCACCTCATCCTCCCTGATCCCCATGAAGAAGCCCACCTGGTCGACGCGGGCGAGTGAGCGGCGGTGGAAGCCGACGCAAAGGCGCCTACGACGGAACCTCGGCGAGCTCCCCACAACCACCGGACCTTCTTCTCTGGCGCGTGCCAGTGAGCGGCGGCGGCAGCCGACGCGACACGCAACCCTGGTGAGCTTCCAGGAACCACCAGACCTTCTTCTCCGATGCCGGCGCCGGCAGAGTAAGCAATTTCTTCAAATTTGGAGCCAAAATTATAGCGTCTGGGATCCAAATTGTTCAATTCCATCGCCAAAATTGGAGTAGGCGAAGCTTGATCTTCGATATAATTTGCAGGACATACAATTCCTAAATCAAAATCACAGCGACATGGCCCCAGTTCGGTGAAGGATTGGATATCAACTTGATCCAAAGGTTTTCATCTTAAATTCACGGATGGAATCATGATGTGTTTTGTCATAATTTGATGCTTTATGCTGTCGTTCATGATCAGAGCCTAACAAAGTTCACTTGTTTGATTATGATTAATTTTGTGGTTATTATATTATTATAAGAAGTTCACTAACATAAAATATGGAAGTTCATATTTATAATCCAGGAAGTTTACTTGTAGAAACTTGATTATGATTGGAAAATCATGTTCAGATTGTTATTATGATATTCAGGAGTTCATTAATATGCCTATTGAAGATCACATGTTTGGTTCCTGAAACTTGAATCATGGTAGTTCAGATTGTTATTACGATATTCAGGAGTTCAGATTGTTATTATATATTCAGAATTTCATTACTATTCCTATTGAAGATCACATGTTTGATTCCTGGAAATTCAGTGTAGTGATTTTGTAATAAAAGTTTAAAAATAAGACAAGATTTTATTCTATATTTCATTTATTATACTGTAGTTCACTACTCTATTCGTGGTAGTTCATTGGGATAAAAAATTGCATTGAATCAGTACAAAAAGTTTTATCAATGCTTATTCTTGTGATTCAAAAATTAAAGTAGTGCGATAGAACAAGTAGTGTTTCTCTTGAAATGAGTTCATCCTTGAAATCCATATATTATTGCTATAGGGAGAGCGCATAGAAGAACAACAACCACAGACTGTGACCAGGGAGTCCACTTCTGGTGGTAGAGAGGTCCACACTGATGGTAACATGCTGCCATAGACCTAGCGGGCATGGAAGATGACATACTGTGCTGGTCTAGAACACTGAAACGAAAAAATTCTCCTCTTAAGTGTGATCAGCCGATAATTGTGACTGAACCTGTGATGCGACTCCCAAAACAAATGCCTCTAGGCCGAAAAAGACACAAGTCCACACAATAGAAGGTGCTGCAGTCAAGACACATAGAGATAGACATTCAGTTGATTATGAGTTGGGACCCAAGGAGACTGCAGAATAGCAGGGCAGTGATAAGTTCAGTACTTATATTGATGCAGAACCTGAAAGGCCCAACTTTGGTCGACTAGAGGGGGTGAATAGGAAACTACCAATTTTTATTCTTTTCTTGCAATTTTAGGCTTTGCACAATGTAAAGTTCACTAGAGATGCAACTAGATGAATATCCTATATGGCAAGCAATACGACAAGTAAACAAGAAGGTAATTGCAAGAAGTAAAGGAGAGGAATGAGTAAACCGGCGAGGGGACATGGAGATGTAATTCCTATAGTTCACTTCCAAGGAAGCTACGTCTATGTTGGAGAGGTATCGGGGCCACACAAGGTCACCTGAGTGCCACAGAGGCCTCACCTTCTTCCCCGGTGAGCACCACCACAAAGGTGGCCTCACAATCCACTAACCGGTGACCTTGAAGGAGCCAACCGAAACCTTTACAACAAGGTTGAGGGGAGACTCCACAACTCAATTGGAGGCCCTCAATGACACCACGAAGCTTCACAACAATTTCCCCAGCTCCGAGGATGCCCTACACCATCTAGGGTTCCAAGAACCCAAGAGTAACAAGATCCACTAAGGATGGGTGGGGAAAATCACGATTCCTTTGGTGGAAGTGTAGATCTAGGTCACCTCTCCCAATCCTCAAAAGATCAAGAGGTTTGAGTGGGTAGGGAGAGAGATCTAGGCAAGTCAAGATCTTGTATTAATGGAGGAGAGAGAAAAACAAAGAGAGAAGGCAAGAGGAGGAAGAAGAGTGGCTTAAATAGGCCTCCTTCAAATGGGCAGAATCTGCCCCGCCCCGACACCACCTGTACTACTGGTGGCGGGCCGGAAATTCCGGCGAGCGAACCTCCAACGGTTTGAAGAAGCCCACGAAATGGTCGGGTTGACCCGTCAGCAGACCCCATGAACTGACCGGAACTACTGGCCCTAGTTCTGGTCCAACTACTGCCAAATAGGCATTTTGAGGCAGAGAACATTCTGAGCCGAAATGCATAGTTGACGGAACTTGGTCCAGAACTGGAACCGGAAGAACCGTGTAGCCAGTGGCTAACCGGTACTACCGGGATGCGAGCGGTACTACCGCTCAAGGGGACTGGGGCTATACAATGCAGGATCTGGCCAGTACAACCAATGCAAATTCCGGTGCTAATTCCGACAAATAGGCAAAAGAATACAAAAGTATTACTGAGCTGAAATCTGGTTTGCCGGAATTAGGACCAGAACTTCTGTCGGAAGTTCCGCTCGATCAGCCCCGAAAATACCCTTGGGCGGTACTACCGGCGCCTGGCCGGTACTACCGGTCAGAGCAGAAACCACTCGAAAACCTCGGGGAACTCTCTCTCATAGGAAAACTAGGAAGGCTGTGGATGTGCTGATATGGTCTGTGCATGAAATGGTGATTTCCGACAACCTTCCAAGGTGGACCCCCTCTTAATAGTACGGTAGCCTAAAACACAAAACAAGAGAAAGTCTAAATAAACGCCACTAATTTCAAGCTTATTCTAGAGAGGAGTCCACCAACAAACACGTCCGTAGATAATCCCTGCAAGTTGGGCATACAGTTAAACCACAAATGAAGTTGTCATCAACACCAAAAATACATGGAGAAAACAATATCCTTTCAATCTCCCCCTTTTTGGTGCTTGATGACAAACTCACAAGATTTGCATAAATGACAAAAATAAGGAGAAGCCATATGCAATAATAGAAATGAGAAGCTCCCCCTAGATGTGTGCAAGACATAGGAACAAGAGTTTCTGTAAGCAACAAGCACACAAAGGAGAGATCCCCCTCACTAGACAAACCAACAATGGTGCAAGGAAGTAAATGCGAGACAGAGAGAGATAGAGACTCGTACCTTGTACCAATACCATTATGGTGAGACAATATTTGGATAAGCGAATATAGCGAATATACCTCCGTAAGATAACTTAGCCCACAACAGCCAACCATAAGAACATCACATAGATATCTTAACACATAGTCCCACCAACATAGTATCAAACATACATGAGGTCCATAGAAAGATACATAACGGAGGTCCACAAGCATACATAACAGAAGAAAAGTCTGCACGAGCATAAAAAGTATCAAAGAAAGAGCAAGCTCGTGACACAACCCATGCAAATCCCGAAGCCCTACTGGAACACTTTCTCCCCTTTGGCATCAAGATGCCAAAATGGGACAAAGTAGACAAACTAAGCGCCCCACCCACGAACGAATGGAGGAGGAGGCTGGGGGTCCCAAGAAGCATTGTTCCAAGCGGGTGGAAATGGACCGGAGAACTAAGGCTCGTCATCACTATCAGTCCACCTACAATGTGTGTTGACCCACTAATCCTTGGGCACGGTGACGGAGCTAGACTCAGGAGATACCTCAATATCAAGTTTCCTCATGATGGCCTTCTCCCTCCGGACACTATGCCTCTGAGAAACATATGACATATACTCGTTGTCCTGAATGAAACAGAATGTCTTCCTTACTTTCTTCAGCAGCTTCTTGGCCCAAGATGGCTGTCTCTCAAGTCGGGGTGGAGGACAAGCCTTAGCACGGTCCCCATCACTAGCATGGCCTAGAGGAACAACAACTTCCCTAGCAGCCCTCTCAGCAGCAGCTTCCTTTTTAGCCTGAGAACAAGGTTTCTAATGCTTTATCACACGGAAGGTCTTCTCCTATGAATAGTGAGAGCAAGCTGAGGAAAATGTGAACCTAAGGCCTCTCGCCACTTGGCATTGATGAGGGTCTGGATGTAAGGAGCATAGGGACAAGACCTCTTCTCAATTAGTGCATACCAAATCTCCTCAAATAGATAATCCATAACATTTATGCGCTCATGAGAGTCTCTGTGGTGATAATTTTGATACATGAGATCAATTTGGAAAGCATGAAGCTGGTCGAAGTTACCTGCCTTGGGAGAAATGGTGTTCTGATAGACCTTGTGCATGATGTCATAGGTGGGAAGGAGATGGACAACATTACCATTGATGCCCCAGCCCTAAATGTACAAGGGCTCTAGAACTTCAGGCTCGGAGGCCGCCCCCCTATGAACGCACCATCCATTTTCACGATGGCCTTCCAGAATAGGGTAGCCAAGAAGAGCAGCAAACTCAGACCATTTTGCAGTCAGATACCTATTTTGAGTCATCCACTTCAAAGTTCTATCATGGGCATCAGTATCAAAGTAGAGGGTGGAGTAGAACTAAGCAATGGCCCTCTCATCATAGTTCTCACGGTGTTCCATAATCTTGATAAGCCCAAACCTCCTGCACATGTAGAGAGCTTCACCAAAGTACTCGGAGTTGCTCTCCATCTTGGCCACGTTGATGTGCTTCTGGGGCCAACCACATTCTTCTTCTTGGAAGTATATACCTTTAAATAAATCTCTTCTTGGCGCTTGGTGTGGAAGAATGGGTCCTGAGCCAGACGATCACGAGGAACAATGTAGGGATCAATCTTATGAAACTCTTCATATGCAAGTTGAGGCCAAGACAAGATCTTCTTCTTGTTCGAATCGGGCCTAGAGGTGGTCTTCTTTTGGCTAGCCAAAACATGTCTCTTGCCTTCAGCGGCAGCAACACGATGCTCAACGGCAGCTCTCTAACGAGAAGTCTGACTAGGAGGGCGCAAGACCTCAAGATCATCTTCATCAATCTCGGAAGGACCACGATAGGGAGCATGAGACCACTTTGATTTACCACGAGAACCACCTTGCCCTGCAATGAAAGCAAAAAGAAGGGAGGGAAGGGAGGATAAGTGCACAAGGTCAAAGGAAAAACAACCAGGCTATACTAGATTGACAGAATACAGAGGCAAAAACCAAAATTTGGTGCATCGGAAGTTCCGCCTGACTGCTGGAAGTTCCGGTGGAACGGAGCGCAACGGAAGTACCGTTCATGCCCCCACCGGTAGTACAGGTGGAGAGGACCCCATCGGAAGTACCGGCCGAGCCTCACCGGTTGTACCAGTCAGGGCACGAGCAGAGCAGTTGATAGAAAATCATAGATTAGCGGATCTAGGTGCACCAAAGGTTGGAATCTAGTCAATGTGTTGTGGTAATCTGATCTACAAACGAATTCTAGCCCTACCAAGAACTCCCAAAGCAGTTCTAGCCAAAGAAGGGCCCTAGAGATGGCATGTCCTACTCAAGCACAATAATGGCCAGATCTCTATGAATGGAGGGTGAGAGGAGCAAATACGAGGGTCCATGGTGAGAGATCGAGGTGGGGAAGAATCCCACGGAGCAGATCTTAAGAGGGACGGCCAGAATCGATGGTGTCGGCGGAGCAACCATGGAGAGCTTCCCGGGTGTGCGATTTTGTAAGTGGGGGTAAGGGGGAAGGTGGGAAAGAAGACCCCATGCCCCCTGGCCCGAAACTTAAAGGACCATCGCTCGACCGGTAGTACCAACCAAGGGCCGGAACTACCGGTGACACGAGTAGTTCGGGATGGTGTGGTAGTACCGGTCCGAATGTAACTTCGGGGAAGTTAGGTCTAGAGCGGTAGTACCGATCAACAACCGGAACTACCGGTGACACCCAGGAAAACTGTCCGGATTTTACTGGCAAAGAAAAGACCTTGTGCAGGAAAGAGAGGGTAAAGAGGAGGAGAAAAGGCTTGGGATAGATGGCACAAACTATGAAAAGCCAAAATAAGATCCAAAAACGAAAAACAACACCCAAAAACATGGAAGACAAGGGGAACACAATAAAGAAAAAGCAAAATAAAACACACAATGTCGGTGGCCTAGGCCACCATATATGAGTATATTTGGCTTGACACCGCAAAGATGTATCTTGGGTTCATTACCAAAACTTGTCATTTAAGCTCATTTTGTCTCAATGAGAGACCATAGAGAATGAATACATTAATATGTGCATAATAGGGAGAGTGTTGGTTCATATGAGGAACTACACTCCCCCTATATCCATGCATACATCCAAACAAGATATTCATTGAGACCCAGGTAGGTGTGCAAGATACTCAAACCACGTTGCTCGAACCTATGATATTTAGTTCATGCCTCAACTCCCGGAGCCTTGCTTCATCAAGTGGCTTCGTAAAAAGATCTACAAGATTGGCCTTGGTAGGAACATACTCCAATGAAATGTCTCCTCTTGCAACATGATCCCGAATGAAATGATGACGAATCTCAATGTGCTTGGTCTTGTTGTGTTGCACCGGGTTGTGAACAATAGCAATGGCACTCTCATTGTCACAAATAAGGGGCACCTTATTGAAAGAAAGTCCAAGATCCTTCAAGGTTTGCTTCATCCATAGCAATTGAGCACAACAACTTGCGGCGGAGATGTACTCGGCTTCGATGGTGGACATTGACACGCAGTTTTGCTTCTTCTAGGACCAACACACCAAAGATCTTCCAAGAAATTGATAACCACCGGAGGTTGACTTCCTTTCCACTTTGTCTCCTGCCCAATCCAAATCAGTGTATCCAATGAGGTTAAAGCTTGCTCCCTTGGGGTACCACAACCCGAAGTTAGGGGTATGAACCAAATATCGAAAGATTCTCTTGACCGCCACCATGTGGCTTTCCTTTGGTGCAGATTGGAATCTTGCACACATACCCACACTCAACATAATATCCAGTCGAGATGCACAAAGATAGAGCAAAGAACCAATCATCGAGCGATAAAGATTTTGATCCACATCCTTACCCTTGGGATCGAGATCAAGATTAACATTTGTGGGCATGGGAGTTTTGACTCCATTTACTTGATCAAGGTTGAAATTCTTGAGCATATCTTGGACATATTTAGCTTGGTTGATGAAGGTTCCCTTGCTCAATTGCTCGACTTCAAAACCAAGAAAGAATTCCAACTCCCCCATCATAGACATCTCAAAGCGGTTGGTCATGAGCTTAGCAAAATCCTCATTAAAAGCTTTGTTAGTAGACCCAAAGATAATATCATCAACATAGATTTGGGAAATGAACAAGTTTCCTCCAACTTTCTTAGTAAAAAGAGTGGGATCAATGAGGCCTACTTCGAAACCACGGTCTAACAAAAGCTCTCTAAGGCACTCATACCATGCACGTGGGGCTTGTTTGAGACCATATAGTGCCTTATCGAGTTTGTAGACATGGTCCGGGAAGAGGGGATCCTCAAAGCCCGGAGGTTGGTTGACACACAAATTCCTTTAAAGGACCATTAAGAAAATCACTCTTAACATCCATTTGTTGCAATTTAAAGTTATGATGGGTAGCATAAGCAAGAAGCATGCGAATGGAATGTAGTCGAGCAACAGGAGCATAAGTTTCACCATAGTATATGCCCTCAACTTGATAGTATCCTTGGGCAATGAACCTTGCTTTGTTGCGGACGACTATACCATTGGCATCCCTCTTGTTCTTCACAAATGTCCCAATCACATTTTGACAATATTTTGGTCTATTCACAAATGCCCACACCTTGTTCCTCTTGAAGTTGTGGAGTTCTTCATTCATAGCATCAAGCCAATCATCATCTTCAAGAGCTTCGAAGACCTTTTGGGTCTCAACATGAGAAATAAAAGCATGATGTGAACTAAAGGAGGTTAGTTGTCTCCTAGTAGTGGAGCCCCTATTAAAATCTCCATAAACATTATCAAGGATATGGCCATCTTTGATGAGCTTGGCGAGAGGGTATGCTTGACAGCGGGCTTGGGTCTCAAGGCGAGATTCTTGAGTGGCCACTTGGTCATCACCACGGTTCGAGTCCCCGCCCTGACTATATGCACGAACTTGATCACTATCTTCATCAACATCAATCATAGGAGAGTCGTCATCATATGGTCGAGAGATAATAGCTTGGCCTTGGTCATTGTTAGCTTGGCCTTCTTCAACTCGACCTTGATCATCATTTACTTGAGGAGCTTCACTATCTTGTTGAGGTAGGGCTTGATCGACTTGAGGTAGATTTGAGCTTGGAGAGTCATGGATATGAAGATCTTGAGAAGAGCTTGAAGAACCTTGAGAAGCAAAAGTTGTCCTTGAGGTGGAAGATTGCTAGATTCTTCAAACTCGACATTGCTAGATTCTTCAACTCTTCCCGTTGCTTTGTTGTAGACTCTATAGGCATGGGATTGATTTGAGTACGCAACGAGGATACCTTCTTAAGCCCTAGACTCAAACTTTGACAAGCGGACACCTTTCTTGAGGATAAAACATCTACAACCAAACACCCGAAAGTACTAGACATTTGGCTTGCGCCCGGTGAGAAGTTCATATGGAGTTATGTTCTTGTTCTTGCATAGGTGTAACACCTCAAAAATATTAAACAATATTATCAAGTTCTAATCACCCAAGTTTAGGGTTAACAAAATATTTTATTATTAAACTCTATATGAATGCATGTGTGATTTTCATTAATGCATGAATGATTACATTTGCCAGGTTTGATTGCTATAAATGATAAGGATTAGTTTAAAGATGAATACCAAATCATCTAGATCTTTTGCAAGCAAAATCAAATAAAAAGAAAACCATTAGTGAAGCATATGATCATATGGTCACTTGGCCAAAGTTAACCACTAGCCTACTTTGTCCATCTCTAGTAAAAGATTCCTAAGAGAAACAATTCTAATTCTTTTCAACCCTTGCTAGACCAAGTAAAAATGAACCTAAGAAAACTTTACAAACCTACAGAAACTATTTTCAAATTTATTTGAGAGGCAATTCAAAATTGAATCAAGTATAGGTACATAGATCATCATTTTTCAAAAACCACACAAACCAACACCACTTGACAATCCCTAGCAACCAGAGACTACCAAGTATGTGACCAGCTCACCCACTAAAAATCATTAAAAAATTCAAATATTAAGTTCATGCGGCCATTTAGTCGAACACTTAGCAGAGAAAGTACGAGTTCAATAACTATCTACTATTTTGATCAATCAATTGATCATCTCTTGTACTAAAATCAACCCATTAAATCTCCCACGATCACTCCCAGTACTTGGCCGTGCAATGGAGCAACCTCACTCGCCCCCTGTGCCAGTGCCATGACCATACCGAGCATGTCACTTCGGTCGACCATGGGAAAGATGCCACACGCCGCACCGCCCTGTCCCATGATGTCTAGCGAGTATCCATGACGTCACCACCCCTCTCTGTCCACCTCTTGACCAACAGCGAGAAGTGGAGAAGCTGGAACAGCCGCACCCATTTAAGCCTCTGCCATGCCAAGAGCACGACGGAGCGCCGAAGCCGCCTCGTGCAGCCATGCCGTGCCTCGCTCTCTCCGCTTGTACCCGCACCTGCCATGTCACTAGCGACTGCCTAGACATGACCATTCACCGCTGTGGGCCCTGTGATCACCGTACTCGATGACGAACACCGCCGTACCCAAACAGAGCACCGACATTGCTCGACCGACTGAGACCGCCCCTTGTCGCTCCACTACGCGCGTGACGACCGCCGCAGTCCACTGCATTGACCCATGCCATGCCTATCGCGACCTGTTGCAGCGTCGCTGATGAAGCCCGACCATGCCGCCCTGCCTCCACCGCTGGTGTATAAATAGGAGCCACCCTAGACCTCAAACGACACACCATCTCACTCCTCTCTCTCTCAGAACCACCCCAGACCCTTTCCTGGAGCAAGACGAGCACCACCCTGCCGGAATTTGACCGGAGCCTGCCTGCTGCAGTGAAGAAAGGGAGCCATCGATTGGAGCCACCCCAAGAGCCGCCATGACCGCCAATCAACTCGCCGTCGTTGACAAGCCTGTTCGCCCCCATCGCCGGACCTAACTGGAGCCCTGGTAAGCCCCCAGCGACCCCCGCCATGCCGCTAGGTTTAGAATCTCGCCGGAGCACCGCGACGTACACGACGAACCTCAGCCGTAGATCTTATTCTAATCGTAGCGCTGAGATTTGGTGATACCGTTTCGGTTAGATAGAGCCACTGACGCATAGGACCAACATGCCAGCAGCCCGCTGTGCGCGTGTTGTGTAGTTGGGACGGCCCATTTCTTTTCCCGCGCAGAGCCTAGCAATTCAAATAGGATTTATCTATTTAGTTAACAACCATATTCTGTCAGTAGATTCAAAATTCAATTCAAAGAGATGTACTAAACCAAATTGCATGATTCCAATTTTGTTAGAATGGTATTGAAAATATCTACACACTCCCGTTGGATTCAAACCATTTGAAATTATAGATAACCTATACTAAACATAACAAGATAGAGAGATTTACCACTTTAAACATTTTTATAAAATCGACCATAAATGCTTTTGAGTTGATTCCAACTCTCAAAAATCACATTTGCCATGCTCTACATGAATATGTAAAATGATTTGGTTTTACAGATATTAAACATGGATTAGTATTAAAAGAATGCTATATAGGCATTTCTAGTCACTTTAATATTATTAAATAGTAATATTAAATCTTGTAATATATGACCACCACTTTAAATCGCATTCCCAAGTATTAGAATATGTGGTGATGACATGTGTAAATATGATCCCATATTTTAATTAGAGAATATTAAATCTTAAGTATTTTTCAATGAGTAGAAATTACTTTTCCCAAAATAAGATAAATAAGAATGTGTGATTATTTCATGTGATGATTGAGATGATTCTAGATCATCTAGTGTAAGCCTTTGGGCGCTAAATATAAATAGTGAAGTGTTGTTTGGTGATTGTGTATCTCGTATGTATTTATAGACACTAGTACCGACCCCGGCTACTACGAGGAGGAGTACTTCGAGGAAGAAGAAGAAGAGAACTTCAACGACTGCACCCAACAAGGCAAGCTATCAGTGCAAGCTAACTAATACAAGCCATCCATGCAAGTTAACCTATGCAAGATGCACTAGGCATGCTTGGTTATGCAACTTTGATTATACCCATCCCAAGTTTTACTTACAAGCTTTACTTTTCCTTTTACTAAAGTTTCTTACTTAGTTAATGAATTCTTATTAGTGGAATATAGGATGGATACCATCAAGATCATAGAACTAGTCTTGGATACTTATACTTGATTAACACCCCTCAGTAGTGATACCCTCAACACTAGTGGCTAGTGCTAAAGTTAAAACTTGATCACTTTAGATGGGAATACTTGGAGAAAAGGATTATGAAAACCTTGGAATGATGATCCATTCTATTGAAATGTTTTGACATGTGTTATGAACCACAATGGTTTGATGATGAAACTAAATGAGGCATGAGCCTTGACTTTGATAAAAACTGAAGGTTGGGTTCGGATGTGATACCATTCCAATTTTACCGTACAACCACAATACCTGAGTTGGGTAGGGCTTAAATGGAAGTTTATATGTCTTAGTATGGGTTCCCTTGCAGAAAAGGTTGAGCTGAGGCTAGCTCATGAAT
This sequence comes from Avena insularis, assembly GCA_023614405.1. Classification (NCBI taxonomy): domain Eukaryota; kingdom Viridiplantae; phylum Streptophyta; class Magnoliopsida; order Poales; family Poaceae; genus Avena; species Avena insularis. Next base: position 408,328,749 of record CM042696.1, read on the forward strand.
AAGAATGTCCACCTATGCAGTTCCCGGGATGGCAGTTGGCCATTGCCAGGAGGCCAAGCTCATAGGGGAGCTGTCTATACTAGGATGTGTAATTGAAAGGTTAGGATTGATTATCCGCATACCAAGTATGATGATTCAGGATTATCCCTGTCAAATGTATCGAATTTTGTGGTGAAAGTGTACCACCTCTGTAGAGTGTCAAACTATTCGAATAGCCACTTCCGCGGTTATGGACAGTTGGAGTGGCCATACTGTTTTGTTGTCAGATGTTTTCAAAATGACTTATGACTTGAAAGATGACTTTGACTTGACCGCGACAAAGTTGTGGACATGAAATCTAAGTCCCCACTTAAGTGATGTAGAGAACTAAAATTAGGTCTTTTACTCTTAAGTATTTATGGAATAAACCTGGCTTTTTGCAAACAAACCTAGAGCTTAAGATTCCTACTAGTTTTTACCTTACCTATGTTAGTGGTAGTTTGCGAGTACTTAAAGAGTATGCATGGCTTTGTCCCTAGCTATTCCCATGGCCAGACTACAAGGAAGACTACCCAGAAGATGGACAACATGAGGTCTAGGACAACTAGGATCATCTCCCATCATCAGCATTGCCTGTGACCCCGAAGATGGAGCCCTACTACGTTTACTTTCTGCTTCTTTGATTGTATTAAGACTTGATCATGAGATCAACTATTTGTAAGACTATTATGGTTTGTAATGGATGATGTATTGTGGTACCAATTCTGTTATGTCTCGCAAAAATGGTAATCCTGGGATTGCGATGTACGGCATAACAGACATCTGGACTTAAAAATCCGGGTGTTGATAGTAGGTAGAGGTAATTGGTTGCATGACAAGCACTTGAAATGGCTTCAGCCCAAAAGTTATATTGTGACTTGAATTGCGCCAACATGGTCCAGGCCACATCCATCAAAGTACGATTCTTCCTTTCGGTAACACCATTTTGTTGAGGGGTGTAAGGAGTTGAATATTGATGCTTGATCCCCTCAACACTAAGAAACTCATCCAATGTGTAGTTATTGAACTTGGTGCCATTGTCACTTCAAATGGTGAGAATGGTAGCATTGTGTTTCCATTGAACTTGATTGGCAAAGTCGATGACGATTTGTTGAGTCTCGCTTTTGAACTTGAAGAAGTAAACCCAAGTATATCTCGAGAAGTCATCAACGATCACCAAACAATACTTCTTTCCCCCAAGACTATCATGAGAAGGATGCCCAAAGAGATCCATGTGAATAAGCTCCAAGCATCGTTAGGTGGTAATTTGATTGAGGATCTTGTGAGGCTTCTCATGCATCTTTCCTTCAATATAAGACCTGCACACACGATCTTTGGCAAAGGAAATGTCTTTTAGTCCAAGGATGTGGCCCCCGTGTAGATATTTTGCATATCCATCATGTTTACATGGGCTAGGCGGAGATGCCACAACCATCCCACATCGGCTTTCGCATAGAGGCATATAGCATGTGTAGAGGGCTTTCCAGAGAAATCCATCACATACAAGTCATGCTCTACGTATCCAACAAAAGCCACCATGAGAGACTTGCTCCACATGAGGACCACATAATGCTCATTAAAGAAGGTCAAAAGACCCATAATTGCAAGAGCATGAACGGAAAGGATATTATAACCAAGGTTTTTGACAAGCATGACATTAACCAAGGATACATCTAGGGTTACTACCACCTTACCAAAACCCAATACCTATGAACTTGTTTTATCGCCATAGGAGACCATAGTATTGGCAAAATTAGGCCTAATCTCCGACATGATAGACATGCTCCCGGGCATATGACTTGTAGCTCCACTATCAAGCACCCATTTTGCACCACTGGAAGCAAAGTCCTACAAGAAAATCAAGCATTAGTTTTAGGTACCCATTTTGCAATGGGTCCCCTTTTGTTAGTCACAAGGGTCTTAGGTACCCAAATAGTCCAATGATAATCATGAGTGTAAGATGTGCCAATGTACTTTCCATAAACATGACAATCAAAAGATTTGCAAAGAATGTAGGAAGGGTTGTTCTTCTCAGCAAAGTTGTCACTTTGCACAAATGTAGAAGCATATGAGGATACTTGAGCAAATCTCTTGCTCTTCTTCTTTTTCTTGTTCCTTTTCTTGTTCTTCTTTTTGTCAACTTTCCCTTTTGCAAGTTGCTCTTTCAACACCTTGTTTTCCTCAACAAGATTTACATGCTTGCAACAAGGTTTAGAAGAACAAGGCAAATGCACAATAGGCGTAGCGGAAGACTTTGAATGTTCATTATTCAATTGAGTTTGAAGTCGCTCATGAGCCTCAAAGAGACTTGAGAATTTACTCTCCAAGGCATGATGTTCCTCCTTGAGTTTCTCAAAGTCCTTAAGGCATTCATGACCAACACCAAACTCAACCTTTCCATTTTAAGGACATTCAATGAAGCAAGAGCATGATATCGTTCTTTAACAAGTTGCGTTATGAAGGCATTATAGTCATCTACAAGTTTAACCACACTTTCCTCATAAGTTATTCTCATGTTATGTTCATCTTCAAGGGATTGAGATAGAGAGGAAATTTTATCGGCGACCTCTCTCTCATTTTTACCTAGCATGTCAATAACCTCTTCCTTCTCATCTATCATTTCCCTAGCATGGTCAAGTTGGTTCACAAGAGTTTCAAAGCACATTCTAGTATCATCATCTAGATGCTTCATGGATTCACACATTCTTATCAACTCTTTCTTAACCTCTAAACCATCTAGATCATGCAAAGGAAGTTCATTTGCGGGAGACTTGGAAATGGGTGTTACCTCGGTGGCCTTGGCCATGAGACACTTTTGGTTGCGGTTGGTGATGTTCTCATTTGATGAGTCAATGAGAGACACCCATGGGATAGACAAAGTAGTAATAGTAGCAACTCCCATAAACTCTCCACCTTAACCTTCACTCTCATCATCATCATCCGCACCCGAGAAGTATTCTTCATGGACCACCATTGCCCTCTCCTTGTTAGGAGATTTCTTGTTGTGGAAGTTCTTGTTCAAGGGGTGAGGAGGTATTGGCTTGCTCTTGCGAATGAGACGGCCTCCATTGTCTTCTCTATTCTCGAAGGGGCATTGAGCTAAAAAAGTGACTCTTTTTGTTGCAATTCTAGCAAGATCTTACCTTTGGAGCCTTAATGATTGAGTTGAATCTTAGGTTATCCCTTGACCTTGACTTCATGCCGGTTTTTTCCAAAAGGCCCTTGATGCAAGAGCCAAGTGCTCATTGAAGGAATATTTGATGTACTCTTGAGACCACTCGCTAGAATCATCGTCTTCATCAACTTCCACCACTTGAGCCTTCAAGGCAAGGTTCAACTTTTGAGACCCATTAGCACGAGCACGAGCGGACTTCGCATTCTTCTTGGCAATGGTCATGGCAATGACTTCACTCAACACATCTTGAGAGGACATGATGTGGTAGTTACTTCTCCCCTTGACGGAGTTGAGCTTTTGTTCCTCAAAGGGAAGAAGGGCTTTAACAAACTTCCTCTTCATGAACTTGTCATCAACATAGGTAGCACCAAGGTCCCTCATAGTACAACAAAGAACCTTGAGACGACGATACATGTCTTTGGGTGTCTCATCATCTTGCATTGCAAAGCCATCATACTTATTGTTGACTTCATCAAACTTGGAGCTTTGAATGCTAGCATTCCCAACATACAACTCGGTGAGATGATCCCAAGCTTCTTTGGCGGTGGAGAATTGGCGAATGTGAGCAAAGTCCTTGGGGGTCAACGCCTTTTGGATCATGCCCAAAGCGGTGGCATTGAGCTGCTTGTCCATGACCTCAGCCCGGGTCAACTTCTTTGCATCATATGGGGAAAAACCTTCTTCCACAATCCTCATCAATTCAATAGAAGAGCTGGAAATGTGAGATTGCATTAGATATTACCAATTGGTGAAGTTAGAAGTATCTAGCATGGGATGTGCTCCTTGAGGTATGATATACGGCATGGGAATAGGTGGGTCCGGAGTATACTTCAACGGTGGTGGTACCGCTGAGTAGTCCTTTCCCTCATCTCCCTCTTTGGAGGAGGAGTCACCTAGCCCCTCGGTGCTCTCGCTTGGGAGCTTGGTGGTTTGAGCCACAAAGCCTAAGACCAAGTGTTTTGGGGAAGCCGCGGGATTCACCCCGGGGGCGACCTTGCACGGGAGCGGGAGGGGCTTCGGTGGTAAGAGATGCATCATGAGGGGTTTCTTGCATGGGGCTAGGCTTAAGGGATTGCAAGAGGGTCATCATTTCCTCAAACTTGGTAATCATGGATGTCTCCAATCGATTGAGATCATCCATGGAGGCCAAGTTCTTGGTGGGTGCACCCACACTCCCATCTTCATCGGCCATTGTCTCTTAGGCGGTTAAGCCCGAAGTAAGAGCCGAGGCTCTGATACCAATTGAAAGGCCCAACTGTGGTCGACTAGAGGGGGGGGTGAATAGAAGACTGCCAATTTTTATTCTTTTCTTGCAATTTTAGGCTTTGTACAATGTAAAGTTCACTAGAGATGCAACTAGATGAATATCCTATATGGCAAACAATATGAAAAGTAAACAAGACGGTAATTGCAAGAACTAAAGGAGAGGAATGAGTAAACAGGCGAGAGGACATGGAGATGTAATTCCCGTAGTTCACTTCCAAGGAAGCTACGGATATGTTGGAGAGGTGTCGGGGCCACACAAGGTCACCCGAGCGCCACAAAGGCCTAACCTCCTTCTTCGGTGAGCACCACCACAAATGTGGCCTCACAATCCACTAACCGGTGACCTTGAAGGCGCCAACCAAAACCTTTACAACAGGGTTGTGGGGAGACTCCACAACGCAATTGGAGGCCCTCAATGACACCACGAAGCTTCACAACAATTGCCCCAGCTCCAAGGATGCCCTACATCGTCTAGGGTTCCAAGAACCCAAGAGTAACAATATCCACTAAGGATGGGTGGGGAAATCACGATTCATTTGGTGGAAGTGTACATCTAGGTCACCTCTCCCAATCCTCAAAAGATCAAGAGGTTTGAGTGGGTAGGGAGAGAGATCTAGGCAAGTCAAGCCCTTGTATTAATGGAGGAGAGAGAAAAATAAAGAGATAAGGCAAGAAGAGGAAGAAAAGGGCCTTAAATAGGCCTCCTTCAAACGGGCAGAATATGCCCCGCCCCGACACCACCGATACTACAGGTGGCGGGCCGTAAGTTCTGGCGAGCAAACCTCCAACGGTTCGAAGAAGCCCACGAAATGGTCGGGTTAACCAGTTAGCAGACCCCACGAACTGACCGGAACTACCGACCCTAATTCCAGTCCAACTACTGCCAAATAGGCATTTTGAGGCAGAGAACATTTTGAGGCAGAGAACATTTTGAGCCGAATGCATAGTTGACAAAACTTGGTCCGGAACTAGGACCGGAAGAACCGTGTCGCCAGGGGCTGACCAGTATTATTGGGAAGGGAGCGGTACTACCACTCAAGGGGACTGGGGCTGGACAGCGTAGGATCTGGCTGGTACAACCAATGCAAGTTCGGGTGCTAACTCCGATAAATAGGAAAAAGGATACAGAAGTATTACTGAGCTGAAATCTGGTTTGCCGGAATTAGGACTGAAACTTCTGTCAGAAGTTCCGTGCGATCAGCCCCGAAAACACCCTTGGGCGGTACTACCGGCGCCTAGCTAGTACTACCGGTCAAAGCAGAAACCACTCGAAAACCTCGGGGAACTCTCTCTCACAGGAAAACTGGGAAGGTTGTGGATGTGCTGATATGGTATGTGCATGAAATGGTGATTTCCCACAACCTTCCAAGGTGGACTCCCTCTTGATAGTACGGTAGCCTAAAACACAAAGCAAGAGAAAGTCTAAATAAACGCCACCGACCTCAAGCTTCTTCTAGAGAGGAGTCCACCAACAAACACGTCCGTAGATAAACCCTACAACTTGGGCATACAGTTAAACCACAAATGAAGTTATCATCAACACCAAAAATACATGGAGAAAACAATATCCTTTCAGAACCTATACGGATGGTGCCACCTTCGAAAGACCAATATGAGGAATAAATAAAGTGCTAGTCTCGCCCGCTGAAGAAACCGCGCTCACCAATAAGTTACACTGAACCAATCATTGTTACAGAACCTGTCTATTGTGTATCAGAACGATCAAGTCACACACATCAAGATAAAAAGTACGTACCTACAAACTTTATAGCTAGAGATAATGGACAATGTGCAAGGATGATGAGTGAGAAAAGGATCAATGCAGAAGCAGGACATGCTTACAAGAACAAGAAGTCCACTATTGCTGAAGGTGAAGTTCACTTTGGTATACATCCTCCAAGAAAGAATCCTCCAGAGAAGTGTCAACACCCGGATTTCTAATCCCAGATGCCCATTATGCCATACCTGGCAATCCCAGGATTACCATTTTTGCGAGACATAATGGATTGGATATCACAGTACATCATCCATTACACAAATAAGGTCTTACACAAATAAGGATCTCATGATCCAGTCTTTAATACAACAAGCAGTGGAAATAAAAGATAAGCGTAGCGGTGGGGTGAATCTTCAGGGCACAGGCAATGCTGACGAAGGCAGATAGTCCTAGTTATCATAGCCGTCCTGATGACCATCCTCCTGATAGTCTCCTTCATAGTCTGGCCATGAGAATAGCTAGGGACAAAAGCCATGAGTACTCTTTAAGCACTCGCAAACTACCACTAACAAGTATTATAATTTTAAGTTAAAGTGCTAAATCTAAGTTTAACTATAAAGTTAAAATTTGAAACCTAAGCTGAGTTCAGAAGCAAAGAAAGATAAAGTGAAGTTCTAGAATCACTTAAGTTGGGAAGCTAATGTCATAAACACAACCCTATTGTGGTCAAGTCAAGATTCATCATTCATTTCAAGTTATTTGGAAAACATCTGACAACGAAACAGTATGGCCATTCCAACTATCCATAACCACGGACGCGGCTATTCGAATAGTTTGACACTCTGCAGAGGTGGTACACTTTCACCACAAGATTCGATACATCTGTCAGGGGTAACCCTGAATCATCATACTTAGTATGCAGATAATCAAACATAACCTTCGCTTTACACACCCTAGTATAAGCACCTCTCCTATGAGCATGGCCTCCCAACCATGACCATCAGTCATCTTGGGCACTACATAGGTGGACAACATTGAGAGGTAGCCTCAGCTCAAACCTCTCCCGTGAGGGAACTAATACTAATGCATATAAATTTCCAGCTAAGCCTTACCCAATTCAGGTAATGTGGTTGTACGGTAAATTTGGTATGGTATCGCATCCGAATCCAACCATCAGTTTTATAAAAGGGTTAAGGCTCATGCCTCAACATTTTCATCATCCTCAACCATTTGTGTTTCTCAACACATGTCAAAACATCTCAATAGAATGACTCATCATTCCAAGGTTTTCATAATTCATTTTCACCAAGTGTTCCCATCTAAAGTGACTCAAGTTTTTGATCTACTCTAAAATACTAAGTTAAGAGTGTTCACTAAGGTGGAAAAGATGGGTTTAGTCTCATGCCATAGAATGACATCTTACGGGTTCTAAATAGGTCAAGTTTTATACTTTTTATGGTACCTTCAGAACAAGTAAAGAACTTGGTGTACTAAGGGGAGTAAAACTTGTAAGTAAGACTTGGGGTACTAATAGTCAAAAGGGTGTGATCAAAGCATGCTTAAGGCATCTTTGCTAAACCATCTAGTTTGATTCTAGTTGCTAGGTACTACACTTGCAAGTACTAACTTGCAAGGGTTAATCTTGGATAGTGCTAGCTTGCCTTGGTTGGTGAAGTGATTGAAGTTTTCTTCTTCTTCTTCTTGGTATAACTCCTCCTCGAAAGCTTGGTCGGTACTAGCGTCTATAAATGCATAGGGAGTACACAATCACCAAACAATACTTAACTAGGCTAAGTAGCATTCTAAAACACATATTTGATGATCTATTATCATCACAAACATCACAAGTTTTAATTCAATAGTTTCATCCTTTTTATTTTAGAAAAGTAATTCCTACTCATTGAAATATTAACTAAAATTTAATATTCACCACCAAAATATGGGATCATGTGGACACATGTCATCACCACATATTCTAACATGTGGGAATGAGATTTAAGGGTTGGATCAATATTACTTCGGTTTAAGTTCATTATTTAATGATTTAAAGTGACTAGAAATGCCTATATAGCATTATTTTGGTACTAGTCTAAAGTCACTACATGTAAACCTTAATATTATTACATATTTATATAGATATGATGAAATATGATTTTTGAGAGTTGGAATCAACTCAAAAGCTAACTTGGTTGATTTTATAAAAATGTTGCAAGTTGCAAAAGCTTTTGTCTTCTTATTTTTATTAGGAGAGATCTATAACTCTAATTGAATTAAATCCAATAGGCTTGGATAGATCATCTTAATACCTTTCAGACAAAATTGTTTTGATGCAATTTGGATTTGACAAACTCATAGAATTGAATTTTGAAATAGTGGACAGAAACTAGATTTAACTAAAAAGAAAAATCCAGATTTGAATGGGTGGGCTAGCGCGGGAAAATAAATGGGCCGGCCCAGTGGCGCTTCACGGCGCAGGGCTCAACTAACAGGGGGTCCCTCTTGTCAGCGGCACTTAAAATGCGAAACGGTACGCGCGCTGTGGGCCGTAGGATTAGAAGCGAGATCAACGGCTGAGGGTCGTCGTCGCCGGCGAGCTCGAACCCTAGCGGCTCGGTGGGGGTCTGCTGGTGGCGTCAGGCTCCAGCTGAGGTCGGAGGAAGGGCAAACGACGTGGAAGGCAGCCAGGCGAGGCGCGTTGCGGCGGAGCTTGGGGTGGTCACAATCAGCGGCGCCCTTCTCCTCTGCAGCACTGCTCGGCAATTCGGCGAGGCAGAGCTCGCCTTGCTCCGGCTAGAGGTGGGTGAGGTTCAGAGAGATGAGGGGAGTGGAATGGTTTGGAGAGAAGAGGCTGGGGAGGGCTCCTTTTATAGGCCCGACGGTGAGACCTAGCGGGATGGGCAGTCGACGGTGGCGACATGGCTACGGCGGGGTAGAGGCATGGCTACGGGTGGCGATCGATGTGTGGTTCCCTGGCAGTGCTCTAGAACTTGAATGCGAGCGTAGGGGCGGTGGCACGCGGTCTGGGCGAGAGGCGGCGGTCTCCACGGCCAGCGGTGGCTGTGAGGCATTAGGCGGCCAGGGGTGTCTGGGTGTTCTCTGTGTCGAGTGAGTGGCGGGCGCGAAGCACGCTAAGGGGCTGTCTCAGGCGAAGGGACCGAGCGTGCTCTGGGGGCGGCACTGGCATGGTGCGGTGGCACTGGGCACGGTTTGTGCTCGGTGGTCCACTGCTGCTCTGGGCTCGGGCAAGGGACAGGGGGTGGCGGTGAGCTCCTGGCTACCTCCTAGACATGGCGAGGGAAGAGGGAATGGTCTCCAGAAGGGCAAGGGTTGGCCGGCGAGGCATGGCTCGGCATGGCATGGCATGGGGACTAGGGACAAGGGAGAGGGGTGTTAGGGGTTTGGTTAGATCAAGAGGGGACAAAGGAGATAAATGAAGATCATTTGGGGGCAAAACCCTGTAGTAAATAGTGAGCTAGGATTAGAGTAGAGATTATGCATGCCAAGTGTTTGATTAAATGGCCGCATGAAAGAAAGTTTTGAATTTTGGTTTCAAATTTTTTGAGTAATCTCCACTAGTGATAGGTAGTCTCTGGTTGCAAGGGTTTTGAAAGTGGAGCTCAAATAGATGGTTTTTGAAATAGGGGTGATCTATGCATATGCATTTGATTCAATTTTAAACTGTCATTTAAAATAGTTAACAGAATGTTTTTAGCAGATCAAAAGGTGGGCCTTGGTACCTCATTATGTGTACTAGCAAGGGGTGAAAAGATCAAGAATTGTTTCTGTTAAGTTTTGAGTACTAGGAATTGCCAAAGTAGGCATGAGAGTGAAATTTGCCAAAATGACCATTCCTCCTTTTTAATTCTTTTTGATTTGATTTTCTTTAGGAAAAGTTTGGGGATGATGTAGATGATGTTTAAATCACCTAAGAAACATTTTACAAGCATTGGATCACACAATCATGGCAATTCAAAACAACACCTTTTTTAAATGCACACATATGAATGCTTTCATTTTAAATTTGGAAAAGTTTTTGTTAACCCTATTTTTTATGATTTAGATCTTGATAAGCTTGGATTAAAGTTTTGGGATGTTACAAACCTTTCCCCCCTTAAACAAAATCTCGTCTCGAGATTTACAAAGAAAACTAGGAACTAAAGAGATCTGGGAACTGTGTCCTAATGTAATCTGCGCGCTCCCAAGTAGCATCCTCCTCGGTATGGTTGCTCCACTGAATCTTGAGAAAATTGATACTCCTGGTCCTGGTGGTTCTATAGGCTTCTTCTAAGATACGGATGGGCACTTCCCGATAGGTCAGGTCATTGTTGATTTCCACAGCTCTATGATCGATATTCTTGAAAACTTCAGTCTTCTCAGGCACTTCCAAGCATTTGCGAAGTAACGATATATGGAACACATTGTGGATGGCTGACATCTCTTCAGGCAGTTCCAGTTGATACGATACTTCTCCTCAATAGTTCAGAATCTTGAAAGGTCCGATATATCTAGGGGCTAACTTTCCCTTCAGACTAAAGTGTTGGGTTCCCTTCATTGGTGAAACCTTGAGATATACAAAATCTCTGACATTGAAAGTCAGGTCTCTCCTTCTCTTGTCGGCATAGCTCTTCTGTCTGGATTGGGCGGTCTTGAGGTGCTCACGGACTTTGTGAACTTTTTCTTCTGCTTCGCGGAGAATGTGGGGTCCAAAGATCTGACTCTCTCCTACTTGCGACCAATTCAAAGGGGTACGACACTTTCTTCTATATAGGAATTCAAATGGTTCCATCTGCAAACTAGCTTGATAACTGTTGTTATATGAGAATTATGCGAAAGGTAGGCAGTCTTCCCATTTTGATCCATATTCCAACACCCAAGCTCTAAGCATATCCTCTAGGACCTGGTTGACTCTCTCAGTCTGTCCATCTGTTTGCGGGTGATATGCGGTACTGAAGTTCAACTTGGTTCCTAATCCTTCTTGGACTTTCTGCCAAAATCTTGAAGTAAACTGGGTTCCTCGATCTGAGACGATGGTCTTGGGGGTTCCATGCAGACTAACAATCCTAGAAATGTATAGCTCTGCTAACTTTGCACTCTGGTAGGTTGTCTTGACAGGTATGAAATGGGCTACCTTGGACAGTCTATCAACTATGACCCAGATTGAGTCATTTCCCCTACTGGAAGTAGGCAAACCGGTGATAAAGTCCATTCCAACGGAATCCCATTTCCATTCCGGAATCTACAATGGTTGCAACAATCATGCAGGTCTCTGATGCTCTGCTTTGACTCTTTGATAGATGTCACACTTCGCGATGTAGCTTCCAATATCTCTCTTCATCTTGTGCCACCAAAATTGCTCTTTCAAATCCTGATAAATCTTTGTTCCTCCAGAGAGGATAGAATAAAGAGTATCATGAGCTTCATTCATGATAACTTCCTTCAGCTCCGAATCTGCTGGCACACAGATACGTCCTTTGTACCACAGTACTCCTTCTTCGTCTTCGGTGAATCCAGGTACCTTTCCTGTACTAATACGACGTTTGATTCTGTTGATACTTTCATTCCCCTTCCGGGCTTCCTTGATTTGGCTAATCAAAGTGGGTTGAAGTTCAATGCTAGCTAGGAATCCGTTGCTAACTAACTCAGTCCTGAACTACTCCAACTCCTCATACAAACTTGGTTGCTTCTCCTTGATCATGGTGTTAAGCCTACACGGCAATCTGCTAAGAGCATCCGCTACCACATTGGCTTTGCCGGGGTGATAGTGAATGTCAAGGTCATAATCCTTGATTAACTCTATCCATCTTCTTTGCCTCATATTCAGCTCCTTCTGAGTGAAGATATACTTCAGGCTCTTATGATCTGAGTAAATCTCACAACGATTACCCATCAAATAATGACGCCATGTCTTCAATGCTAGAACCACGGCTGCTAGCTCAAGATCATGGGTCGGATAGTTCTGCTCATGCTGCTTCAGTTGTCGAGACAGATAAGCGATGACTTTGCCTTCTTGCATCAATACACATCCTAGACAAATTTTGGACGCATCACAATACACATCAAACGGCTTCTTGATGTCTGGCATGATCAAAATTGGGGCGGATATCAATCTCTTCTTCAGCTCTTGGAAACTGGCTTCACACTTGTCTGTCCATTCAAACTTCTTGTCCTTCTTCAACAATTGGGTCATTTGTCGGGCTATGCTCGAGAATCCTTCTATGAACTTGCGGTAGTATCCTGCTAATCCGAGAAATGAACGAACTTGGGTTTGATTGGTTGGGGCTTCCCATTCTTCGACATCTTTGATCTTGGTGGGATCAACAGAGACTCCTTCGACAGACACAATATGTCCTAGGAATCCTACTTCTTTCAGCCAAAACTCACACTTGCTGAACTTGGCATATAACTGATGCTCTCTCAGGGTTTCTAGAATGATTCTCAGATGTTGCTCATGCTCTTCTTCTGACTTGGAGTAGATAAGGATGTCGTCGATAAACACAACTACAAACTTATCTAGGAAATTCATAAAGATCTTATTCATGAGATTCATGAAATAAGCAGGGGCATTGGTTAATCCAAAAGACATAACCGTATACTCGTATAAACCATAGCGAGTAGTAAAGGCGGTCTTCAGAATATCCATTGCACGAATCTTAAGTTGGTGATAACCAGTCCTAAGATCAATCTTTGAGAATACCTGGGCTCCAGTCAACTGATCAAATAGATCCTCTATCTTTGGCAAAGGGTACTTGATCTTGATGGTGACGTCATTCAGTTTTCTGTAATCTGTACACAGATGGTTGCCTCCATCTTTCTTGTCGACGAATAACGCTGGTGATCTCCCTGGCGATGCGCTTGGCTGAATCAAGCCTGTGGCTAACATGGCATCCAACTGCTTCTTCCGTTCCACTAACTCTGAGGGGTTCATGGTATAGGGTCTCTAGGCTATAGGTCCGGTTCTGGGGATTAGTTCGATAATGAACTCAATATCCCTATCCGGGGGCATACCTGGCAATTCATCTGGGAATACGTCGGGGTATTCACAGACTACTCTGACTTGGTAAATGGTGGGCAGGGCTACACTCTTGTTGCACTTGAATTGACGGGGTAAGGTTTCAGAGATATGCTCTACTGTTACTCCAGAACTACTGGTCATGGTGATGGCTTTCTTAGCACAGTCTATCAGTCCTTTATGCCTTGACATCCAGTCCATACCTAGTACTACTTCCAATCCTTTGGTTCCAAGTACAATTAGGTTGGCATAAAAATCTATCCCATGTATTCTGATAGGTACAACTTTGCAAATTTTTCTAGCTTTTGTAGTTGAACTGGGGATTTGAACTATCATGACATGCTTCAGGTTGGTTTGGTGAATCTTACTAGTGTATACAAATTCTTCGGTGACAAATGAATGCGATGCTCCAGAATCAAACAATACTCTTGCTAAAACTGAGTTGATAGAAAACATACCCAGCACTACATCTGGCGCTTCCTGGGCTTCTTCTGTGTTCATGTGGAAGAGACGACCGTTGCGGTTGTGAGGGTTCCCTGGGGCAAATCTCCTTCCTGGTTGACCACAACGCTGCTGCTGAGCTGGGGCATTCACAGGGGCATTGGCGGCAGTCTTCTTGGGACACTCATTGGAGTAGTGACCCTTCACTCCACACTCGAAACAAGTGATCTGGGACTTGTCCTTGACAGCGACAGGTACAACATTGCTGCTAGTTCTGGGTGCAGTGTTGTTGTTGTTATTGTTGTTGCTCTTGGGAGGGGCACGGTTGAAATTTTTGGCATTGCCGGAGTTGTGACTGTTTCCTCTGGACTTCACATTACCTCCGCTACGGTTGGGGTAGCTTGGGCGAGAATTTGGGGGTTGGTTGTTCCTTGGTGCATATCCTGGTGAAGGGTTGGGACGGTACTTCTAGTGACTACTGGATCCAGACTGCTGCATCATATGACGCTTGCGGTTGTCGTTTGCCTGGTTAATCTTCCCTTCCATCTGAATGGCAGAGTCGACTAGCTCTTCGAGATCCTGGAAACGGATGTTGATGAGGACAGTCTGCATCTCATCATGCAGTCCGTTTAAGAATCTCTCCTTCTTCTTGGCCTCCGTGTTGATCTCATCCGGTGCATATCTCGCAAGTGACAAGAATCTGTCATGGTACTCCACCACAGTCATTCTTCCTTGCTTCAATTCGCGGAACTCATCTCTCATTCTGTTGACAAGACCTTGCGGCACGTGGGTGCGGCTGAACTTGACCTTGAATGCTTCCCAGGTCATCACCTGACCATGGTTCATATTGCGGATGCTATTCCACCAAGCTCTTGCATCTCCCGCCAGATAGTGGGTGGCAAAGAGAACCTTCTCATTCTCATCAACTCTGGCAGCCTCTAAGTTGTTTTCCATGGTGCGTAACTTGATCCTTGACATCTAATGGGTTCTCGGATTGGTTGAAGATTGGGGGATTGGTGTTCTGAAATTTTTTGAGTTTGGATCCATGGTGATCCTGATTTCCATGTCCTTGGTTGTTGAGAGCCATTTGGGTGATCTGCTGCAATGTTGCTAAGTTGGCTTGACGTACCTTGCTTCCGCACGGTTCGCGATGAGATTCGCAAGATCTGCAGCATTGGCTCTCATGACGAGCTCCCTCCTTGGTTTCCACGAGTCATCTGAAGATTGAGATAGATATAGGGGTAAGAGGGAAATTCTAAGGTTCATGGTTTTGGGTTTTCAAAGCTAAAACATTGAGTAGGTTTTTCAACTAACTTCATCTTCATTCATGCAAGAAAGCACACGATACAACACACACCACAACAATCAAAGGGAAAACAGATGGTTTGATGAACCATTCTGTAAGCTACGATACAATGAGATGATACATCTCATGCTACGATAGTGCTCTAGTGCATCTACTCATCGTCGATGAAGTCGGAGTCTTCATCATCAGTGTAGAAGTCCACAACATCCTCCTCCAGAAAGTCATCATCGTTGCTGAGGTAAGAATCCATATCTCCCTGGATGTCTTCACCCTCATCTTCTTCTTCCTTGGCGGCAAGCTGAGCTTCCTGCTCCTCATTATGTGTACTAGCAAGGGGTGCAAAGATCAAGAATTGTTTCTGTTAAGTTTTGAGTACTAGGAATAGCCAAATTAGGCATGAGAGTGAAATTTGCCAAAATGACCATTCCTCCTTTTTAATTCTTTTTGATTTGATTTTCTTTAGGAAAAGTTTGGGGATGATGTAGATGATGTTTAAATCACCTAAGAAACATTTTACAAGCATTGGATCACACAATCATGGCAATTCAAAACAACTCCTATTTTAAATGCACACACATATGAATGCTTTCATTTTAAATTTGGAAAAGTTTTTGTTAACCCTATTTTTGATGATTTAGATCTTGATAAGCTTGGATTAAAGTTTTGGGATGTTACAAGAAGTGAGTAAATACCGAAGCTCATACTAGCAATGAAGGGAGGACAGAGAGACGAGATGGGAACGGAGCAAGGGGCAACACTTCTTCGAATCATATCCCTCCTCGAGATCCAATGTGTCATGTAGCGATTGTCATTCCTCCTGGCCCGATAAATACAGAACAATAGAAGGCACCTGCAGACCAGCAATCATACACATGCGTAAGTTGTTCTATTTTAAGAACTGCAATCTGCAGGGAACTTATTTGAGACTTGAAGCATATGACTAAAATGTTTTTTATTGAAAAATTGTAGGTGCCCAAGCTTCCAAGAAATTTGATACCAGCAATTGGTCAAGAATTTGCCACATACAATGAAGCTTACGAATTTTACAACACGTACGCCAAGCACACGGGATTTAGCATCAATAAAGGACAGTGCAACAAGACAATGAGGTTTCTGCAATGTGTGCGAGAGGGGAATCATCGTATCACACTTAATGAGAACGATCACCAATGGGACAGACTGAGTAAAAGAGTTGGATTCAAGGCATTCATTAGGTTTAAGGATAGACCTGATGGTACGTGCATCGTGAAAGACATAAAACTTGAGCACAACCATCCTCTGTTGTTGAGCCCATCGATGAGCGTATTTATGGATTCACACAAGAGGGTGGACTCTACTCTGAAGGATTATATAAATGATTTTCATAGTAGTAATATTAAACATGTCAACATCATGGCATTGCTATCATGGAGGGCGAGGCAACCTGTCATTGAATAATAAGGATGTTCTAACATGTATGTATTTTTTTGACACCGAATAAAATAAAAATCAGTAATCTGTTCTGGCAAAAAATGAAATAAAATCATAATGATATCTTATGTCAACTTGCAGGAAAGCGGAATTCAATCGTGAGGCAGCTGAGGGAGCAGTCCAGAAGATGTTTGATTACTTTGACAAAATGAAGGATGAAAATGAAAACTTTAACTTTCTCTAGGTGGATGAAGAAAAAATCAGAAACATTTTCTGGGCAAACACAAGCAGCAGAGCCGCTTACCAAGATTTCGGTGACTGCATCACATTCGATACTAGATACAAATCCAACAAATACCACATGTCCCTCATAGTATTTGTCGCTATAAATAACCATCTGCAATCAACAATTATTGGTGTTGCTTTGATGGGTGATGAGAGTATCGAGTCATTCAAGTGAGTTTTCAACACGTTCCTGCAATGCATGGGAGGGAAACAATACATGACAATACTAATAAGTATGTAAAAAACTATCTACGATAATGTTTCTAGAAGTTATCAATATTATTGTATAATAGTTCAATTTGTTTTTTAAAAAATTCCAAAAAAATATTAAAAGTTGTCTGTTTTAGTCTTTGTTCTTTTTGTTTAATGGGAGTTCATATTAAATAAGCTTGGGAATTCACAACAAGTTTACTGGGAGTTTATCCTAAATAATTTCTATTGAATGATACATACATATTCGTGAATGAGTAGTTCAGTTCATTTTTTTTAACAAAAGTGTAGAAGTTCACTTGCATGTTTGTTGGATAAAAACCACACACAAAACTAAAACTACATGTTATATTTTGTACTGCAGATCAGTGCCCATCAATGGAAAAAGCAATACCTACGATTTTCAATCACTCTCTTCATAAGCTATGCAGATGGAATATTATGAGGAAACATAATTTAGAGCTGAAAAATTTGTATAAGCTATTCCCTAGCCTGAAGGATGAGCTTGCTATAGTCCTAAACCATCCGCTCATGCCTCGGAAATTTGAAGATGTTTGGAGAGCGCTGATGGACAAGTACAATCTGCATAATCTGCCCGCAATGGTCAACTTGTGGAATGAAAGAATGGACTAGATTTCAACTGATGGAAAGAAATGTTTTATGCACGAATGATGTCGATGCAGAGAAGTGAGAGTATGAACGTTGTACTAAAAAGAGGGTTTGTAAATGAAAGGCAGGATCTCCACATCTTTGCGCAATAGATTAATAATTGCATACAGATAAGACGCGATGCAGAGAATGCAGAGACTCTAGCTACAACGATACGTGTTGCACTATAGAGTACAATCAAAAGTTCATTTTACATGTAATTAATTTTGAAAGCTCACTGTTGAAATAATTAATTGGTGATTAATATGTTAGGGAAAAAAGGAAGAAAATAATAAGGTGGATTTTTTAAGCTTATGAATTGTTCGAATGTTATTAGAAGTTCAGAATATAAATGTATGTAGTTTACTGTTCTGGTCCCACTTAGTTCAGATGTAGTTTATAAAAAAATGAAGTCCAGAATAATATTTGTATGGAAAAGAAAATGATAAATAAGGAAGTCCAGAATAATATTTTGCCAGTAGTTCAAATTTAAAAACATAAGAAGTTCATGCGATTTAAATTTTTCTATAGGGGATAAGAAGACCAGCAACACAAAGTATGGTTTCAAGGAGCACCTGATGAATGAGTACACAAGGGCTGCGTATATAGTATTCTGGGAAAGACTGTATCACTATTAGAGAAAAGCCTACTCGAGACGCACCTAGAACCCCGTCCGAGACGCATATGGTATGCGCCTCTAGCGCCGCGCCTCTAGTATTTGCTACGCGAGGCGCATATCGTATGCGCCTCTAGTAGCTTCTATACGAGGCGCATATCACATGCGCCTCCTATACTTCATATACGTGAGGCACATATCACATATGCGAGGCGCATACCACTATCAGTATATGCGCCTCGCGTATATGAAGTATAGGAGGCGCATGTGATATGCGCCTCGCATATGTAGCGGTATGCGCCTCGGGTAGTACCCAATATGCACCTCCTATAATTCCCACATGCGCCTCGGGTATATTTTTGAAATTCAAATTTTACAGCAATTTTCAAATCAAGTTTACAGGTATTCAAATATACAATACAGTCCAGAATATAGTATAAACAACACCGAATTTTCTAGAAACTTGCAATTGGCAAAAGCATAATAGAACCAGCATGAATACAAGTACATTACACATCAATCGCGACATACGCGTTCATACATCAACAAGTTTCAAGTTTTCACACAACACCAAGTATTTGTGCCACAAGTTCACACCTCCGAGTACAAGTTCACAATCATATTACAACTCCGACGACGGAGCTCTATCTAGATCAAGTAGAGCACATAACCTACCATGAAGAGCAACAAGGTTGTGATCACGAGGAAGTTCCTCTACTTCTTTCTCACGTGCCTCCTCCACTTCTCCGCCACCTCTCTAGTCTTGTAGCCTTTGTAGCTGTTGCCCGAGAATTCGTTCACTTACTTCTGGCAGTCTTCTCACTCCTCGTACACACCTAGAATCTTGCCAGCGTACACGACATAGCACTTATTCGCCATCTCCTATACACAAGATAGATAATATTATCTATGTCAGTGCAAAGCAATAGGAGTTCACAAGATAAGATCATGCATATATATATATGGGTGTAACAAGATATAAGAAATCACGTTCTAATCATCGGCATTTTGAATAAATACAAAAAAAAGCAAACCGAGAATGACTTGCATTAGTGCCTCATACTTAGGTTGGGCATGGAAATAATAATGCTTGCTGTTTGATCTCGTGCGGCAAGTAGAGTATATGCCCAAATTACTAGTCTACTTGGCACACGTAGACATGACGCCACAACACGTTCTAATCATTGGCATTTCAAATAAAGACAAAAAAAGCAAACCAAGAATGACTTGCATTAGTGCCTCATACTTAGGTTGGGCATGGAAATAACAATGCTCTCTGTTTGATCTTGTGCGGCAAGTAGAGTATATGCCCAAATTACTAGTCTACTTGGCACACGAGATCAAACAGCGGCATAGTCATACGCATGACGCCACAACACATTCTAATCATCAGAATTTCGAAGAAAGACCAAAAAAAGCAAACCAAGAATGACTTGGATTCGTGCCTCATACTATTCTCATCACCAAAGATAAAAGAAGAGAAATACTTCCACGATTCATATAGCATGGGCATGATATGTCTAGCGGCAAACCAAAGAAAGGATTCGGTCTCCACGGCAATGACTCATTTCGAGTTTGGTGTGTCTAAAGGAGTCTTTGTCGTGGACCCAGAATCCTTTCCTTGGCTTGCCGCTAAACATATTATGTCTTATGTATATGAATCTCGAAAATATTTGTCCTCTTTCGACTTTGGGGTTACGATATGAAATAGTTTATCATTTCATTATATCACCAAAGACGAAAGGAAAGAAATCATTCCACGATTCATATAACAATGTCACCAATGCTATACGAATAGTGAAGCAATGTCTTTCTTTTCGACTTTTGGGCTACAATGAGATATTTGAAACTAAATACTTCACCATTTTATTTAATTCACGCTATATAATCTATTCGTATCGCCAAAGACAAAAGAAGAGAAATACTTCCACGATTCATATAGCATGGGCATGATATGTCCAGTGGCAAAGCAAGGAAAGGATTCGGTCTCCACGGCAACGACTCATTTCGAGTTTGGTGTTTCTAAAGGAGTAATTTTCGTGGACCTAGAACCCTTTCCTTGGCTTTCCACTGAACATATTATGTCCTATGTATATGAATCTCGAAAATATCCGTCCTCTTTCGACTTTGGGGCTACGAGATGAAATAGTTTATCATTTCATTGTGTCGCCAAAGACGAAAGGAAAGAAATCATTCCACGATTCATATAACAATGTCGTTAGTGCAGCAATGTCTTTCCTTTCGACGTTGGGGCTTCAATGAGATATTTGAAACTAAATACTTCCCATTTCATATAATTCACGCTATCTAATCTATTCATATCGCTAAAGACAAAAGAAGAGAAATACTTCCACGATTCATATAGCATGGGCATATTATGTCCAAAGGTAAACCAAGGAAAGGATTTGGTCTCCACGGAACAACTCATTTCGAGTTTTATGTGTCGAAAGGAGTCGTTTCCGTGGACCCATAATGCTTTCCTTGGCTTACCCTTGAACATATTATGTCTTATGTATATGAATCTCGAAAATATTTGTCCTCTTTCGACTTTGGGGCTACGAGATGAAATAGTTGCCTCATACTTAGGTTGGGCACGAAAAATGACAATGCAACTGATGGATCTGGTGCGGCAAGTAGAGTATATGCACAAACCTCTAGTCTACTTGGCACACCAGATCCAAGAACGACATGGTCACACACATGATGCCACACCATGTTTTAATCATCGGCATTTCGAAGAAAGACAAAGAAAGCAAACCACAAGAAGTAGGGCGGCAATAACGAATGAAAAGCAACAAGCACTTAAAATAGTTCATAACACAAATAACTAGCTAGTGTCGCTCCAAATCAAGTTCAACGATTGACGAAACATACTCTAGAGGTTTTGCTAGGCAAGTTTAACATAGTGATAAGAGGTTACAACACGAGTTCAGAACTAACAGCTAACTACCCAGGCAATGCAATCATCAAGACTTCTTCGGCTATTGAGTCGGCTTTAGTGGGGCATTGATGAAGCCCGACCGAGTTTTCGCCATTTGCATGAATGTCCTGCGGTCACCCTGCTGCGCTAAGCGTTCGTCTATCTCCCTGTTGGGCGGTGTATGGCCGCCATAGAAGAGGCCCCTAGATTTCATGACTCCCTGGTGCACGATTGTCGCAAGCTCCTCCCAGATGTCGAAGATGTGCTGCATGAGGTTGCGATCATGTATTGTTGCAAGCCTTTCAGCCCGCTTTGCAAGGTCAGATGGCAGCGTTTTGCTCTCCATGTCATTGAAGAACGCCTTCATGTGGTAAATAGTATAGAAGGCATCCTTCTTGCTACCAGACGGCTGCTTGACGCAGGCGAACTTAGTGTTGTGGCGGAACACGTGCACGCTGAACTTCACATATGGCGTTGCCAGTTTGACGCCTCCCGCTACGACGTAGCCGGTGAGAGGACCATCAAGAATGTTCTTGATATTGGTGTAGTTTTTCGGGTGCACACTATTTGAGTCGAGGTACACGGCTGTTGAGTGTTTCAAATTCAAGCATATGAGCACGCAGCCTGTCTGATCATCCTCCGTGATGGGATGGTAGGGAAGGAGAATCACATCCTTGTATGAGTATGTTTATAGGAAGGTTGAGAGGTAGTCGGTCGCTAGCGCTATGTCCTCGGCATCTTTCAGGATGACGTCCCGCATGATGTAGGGATCCACTATTTTGATGCCCGAGATCTTGTCTCTGGTGATCTGCATGGCCATATTGAGGGAGAATAGCCAGATCAGGGTATTGTGGAGCCGGAACCCGTTCAACATGTCGAAGATGTCGGAATGCCACAGGTAGAAGATATCCCCGGGGGGTACACTGACAAAGCATGGCACATAAGGAACCTTAGCCTTGAAAACGAGGTATGACTGATCGTTCTCACGAATGCGGTGCTCCTCAATTGTGAGACAGCTATAATGAATATTGTGCATTTGAGAGCCTACGACCTCGAGCAACAAGTTACACATCATCGGTGCACCTGCCACGTGCTGCTGATTCCTGGCTTGCCCCATAGGGCCGTCCTGAGCCCGAAGAACAAGATTTGGACCCCTTGCTCTGGTCACCCTTAGGATTCCTTTTGCGACGATGCTTCCTGCCCTTTGGGGCGTCACCCACCGTGTTCACCTCACCGATAACCTTATGAAGGGTGCTGGGGCTGATCAAAGGAACTGCTGGCCTCGGAGGCTCGGTGAAGGGGGCGGGTGGCGGTGTCTCCTGACTAGTTGGGAAGAGACGCACCTGGCAAGGGGGTTTCGCCGGAGATGGTTGGGTATCGGCAAATTGATGTGTGTCTGATGGTCCCGGCTCATACCAATCGGAAAACCTTATGTTACTGGTCGCCGAAGTTCGGATCAATTTCTCCATCATCATCATAGGGATCCTATGCCATGTTGTCCAAGTCTTCCATATCGAAGTCTTCATCATGTGCTGGCTGTGCTGCCTCTGGGGTGATGTTGAGCTGGTCCTCTGTCCCCAAACGGATCTGGCTCTTTGGCCATAGGTACAAGTAGCCGAAGCCGGTATTGAGGACCGCCGCCGTCTCCTCCTCATCCCATCCTTGAGGTTGAGAGGGAGGTTCCACTTGCTCGTAGCCCGGAAGCACCATACTGTATATGACCCTCATCATGTCGGGTGGCATTGTGACATTGTGCATTTTGAGGTTCTCCGGTTGAATGATAGTACCCTTGGCAACATCCTTCAACTGGCCGCCCACCCAGTGCATTAGAGTGCAAGGAGTGTCTCCCTACGAAAGACATGTAGGCCGGGTGTCAGTAAAACGAAGATCAAGTCATCGGTGTAGTTAAGCCTCCAAACTGTCGCTTTAATTAGTTAGTTACCTTGAGGGCGTCGAACTCGGCCAAGGTCGAGGCACCGCCGCCGGCAGGCTTGCGTGCGCAAGTGGCGGAGTGGCTGCCTGATGGCACGGCGGTGCGGGCCGCAGCAGGCAAGTTAAGCTCTGGAGATGGAGGAGTCTCCACCACCACCGGCCCTGCTGGAGGAGTCACCAGCACCTCCGGCTGCGCCATGTTGTCCGATTGGGCGCTCTCGAGGTTGGGAACCTATGGCGGCCCTCGTTTACCACCCTTCTGCCACTTGATGTACTTTTCCATGTAGGTGGGAAGGATGGAGTTGAGATTATTGTTCATTTGTGTTTGGACTTGTGCCTGGACTTGTGTATGAACTTGTTCTTGGAACTTTGTCTCGATAGCCAACATAGCCTGGTTCACGGCATCTTGGACTATATTGGGAAAGGCTTCCACATGTTCCCTTAGGTGTCTTACCTCGGCGCTTTCGGCCTGCTTCCTGCCCCTTCCGCTCTGTGGTGCCATAGTACTTGGACCATGTTATGCCTCCAAAGCCGACCACACGACCAGCCGACGACGGGGCCGCCAGGGGCTCGATATTCTTGGTCCGGTTCAGCACCCTGTTAAAAGTGGTGTCCCACTTGGCGACAGGTGCTGATCCCTAGGATGAGGAGCTCCTACACTCCTCGTCCTGCGCACAAGGAATGTGAAGCATTTGATCAGAAAACTGGACTTCATTGATTTATCGTGGACGCAATTAATCGACTTGCATGCAAACTACTTACATATTTTCTCATGAAGTCCGTCACCTTCATAGCAAAGGGGCCGACGGGCTCCGAGGAATAATCAGAACTCCCTTTCGGCTTGGCAAACTGGGCCCTGACAAAGTGCTTTGCCTGCGACTCTTTTATGTCGTCAAAGGGAGGTGTCAACCCCTTTGCACGAGTGTAGGCGTCCTCCTTCTCCCATTTGGAAATCGCAGCTCTATAACCGCCGGAGCCGAGATGGTGGGTACCAATGTTCTTCTCATACAACTCCTTGAAGTACTGACTCTTGGCCTTGCCCATGGCGGAGTCACATCTGGCCTTGAACACCTTGAAGTGTTCTTCCATGACAAGAGGGTCCCTCTTGACGACCTCCGAATAACTTAGCTCGTCCTCGAAAATCAGCTTCTTCACCCGGACCTTCCAATTTGACAAGGCCTTGGTCATCTTCTTGAGGGCGTACTTGTTCACCGGATTTCCTTTGAGATTGTCGTTATTGTACTTGTGTTCCTCATTGCCCGGCAACGCGTATCTTGCGTGCAGCTTCCAGAAGAGCTGGATGCAGGAACCCCTGTTCTCTTCGGCATTCATGTTCTCCGTGTTGATCGTGACGATGTTCCGGAGGATTGCCGCGAGCTGGTTTGAGTAACCCGCGACAAACTCGGCCGGCTCCAAAGGCGCACCTTCATTGTTCACGCTTGTGATAATGGACCTTTTGATGTCGACCATGATCGGGGCACGCTCCTTCCGGGCCTTCTTCGATGTGCTACCACCATCCGTAGTAGCTTCACCGCCGCTATCAGTGATAGTGGCGTCGCCATCCGTGTCCCCCATCTCATCATCGTCCGCCGACATATCCTCGTCCGCCTCCATCTCGTCGTCCCGTGGAACGAATTCCGGGTCCTCTTGGGATTCCATCTCCGCATGCTGCTCCCAAAAGGACTTCTTTCTAGAAGGGCCCTGCTCCGCCGACATTTCTAAACACACAAATAAATGGAACTAATAAGCACAAAAATTCTCAGAAAATTTTGGCATAACCTTTGCTAATTTTCTATGTCTAGGAGTGTCAGAAATTCGCCGGAACAGAAATGAATCAACATTCCGGCAAAACATTGGCAACTCAAAAAGAAAAACCTGTACAAAAAAGCCTAAATAGGCACAAACACAACCATTTTAATGCCAGCATACACAAGCACGGCCATACACAACTTGCTGCCATCAGCATATAAGATTAGCATCATTGACAGCCAAGTAATTTCAAAACAGAAAGGAATTAGGCACCAAGATATACACTAAACATATAAGTAGATTAGCAGTATACACTAATATTCCAGCATATACACAGATTTAGCAGTAACCACAACAGTAACCCTAAGAAAAGGAGACACCACATCTGGCTAGGAATCATCTAAACAATTACTGTCATATGGACAGAGTATTCATATTGGTCACCAACCTGCTTCACAGGAATGGTAGCATTATCAGCCACCAAATTTCATGTGGATCAAATAAAACAATTTTATTTAACTGGAAAAACTACCTCATAGCGGGCACACATTCTGATGACCTGAAAGAATGCTGAAAATCATGGGAAGCGAGTACTATCAGTGGGCTGTTCATTGAACTGAAAGCCCAAGTACTAGAACTTATACTTTTGAGATTGAAACGACGCACACTTAAATGCTCATCTAGAACAAGACTGCTACTCAAACCATCTATCCATCACAAGTAGTAGAACCATCAGTAATTAATTACTAGTAGTCAGATTGGTGTGAGGAAACTATACTACAGTAGCACCATCAGAAACTATACTACAGTAGCAGTACTACTTCACTTAATATGAAAATAAGGTGTGAGGAACAGATGCTCGTCTTTCGAATAAGCAAATTTCAGGTCAGTCAGTTCTTGTATAACTAGAACAACCTTCAGTATAAGTAACCGCACAAGCAAGGCATACTTACATGTTCTAGGCTATCAGGAATAAGAAATAATCAGCATGTTATTCAGTTCAAATATGTACATAGATACTTCAGTTAGCAAGCACATATACACTAGATATTATTGTGCAGCTAACCATGCACTCCTACATAACCTGGCTTTGCATAAAGAGTTTGCTTCTGCTAGTACTGAATTTGCTAAGACAACCAGAAACTAAAGATGGACTAAAAACTGAATCGGTATGTGTGCAAGTGTATCTACCTAGCTGAATCAGTATGTCTGCAATTGAATCTGGTAGTGCTAAATTTGCTAATATAACCTGAAACTGAAAACAGGCTACCATTCTTGTTTATGCCTCGTTATCAAATTTTGACCAAGTGACTTGTGAGTTTGATTGCTAAGTTAGTCCAATATATAAATCGATAATATATACACATCTTTTTGTAGTGTCATTTTCTCCAATATTTTATTTATGTACAATGAGCTCATGTGCAGGTTCTTGCTTGCTTGATTGCATACATGAGCTTTTGGAGACCTGAAAGTGAACAAATTCAGTGACTTGTGTCTTGTGAGTTGGATTCAGTGAACATGTGAAAGTGAACAAATTTGCACCCTTAAGATGGTAGTCCTCCAAACCCTATAGCAGTAGCACTATTCTTGCAAGAGATGTACTATGCTCATGAATTCTGATATTTGTAACAGGGTGCCAAGGTAATACCTGCACCTGACGGCTTGCTACGGTTTGGACAACTGTCTCAATGTGTAAGTGGCCTTATTTGTCTGGCGATCAACTGTTTGTGTTCTAGCTCTAGCATACCAAAAGCTAGCTTTAGATACTGGTTAAATTTATTATGTTACAATGTTGACTCATGCCATTTGCTATTGATTCTTTCTTGCAACCAGAGGAGTGGATGGGTCAGACACATTGGTGGGCAACTTATTGGGTAGTATGCCCGCATGTCCATTACTAGTAGCAGTCTTGTTGTTGGGAAACTTATTGGTTAGTCAGATGTTAATTACTAGTAGCAGCACCATCACAAGTAGTGTACCAGTATGAACCTTGACATTGCAGCAATGAAAGCCCATTGAATGAATGCACTGCGTCAGTGATGCACCAGCCAGCAAGTTTGCCGTTTCAAACCCAGCAGTGGTAGGGGGGAGGGGAGGGAGAGGGGAAGGGTGTCACCTCGACGATGGTGGAAGGCAGGCGCGGACGGCGGTAGGAAGGGGCGACGATGGCGCGGCAGAGGAAGGGGCGGCGCAGGCGGGCTCCTCCTCCTGGGCGCGAGCGGGCTCCTCCTCCTCATGGGAACGGCGGGTGGACGGGCGGGCTCCTCCTCCTCCTCCTGGGCACGGCGGGCGGGCGCGGGTGGAAGGGGCGACGACGGCAGCAGCGGAAGGGGCGATGACGATAGAGCAAGGAGAAGGTGTTGCAGCAGTTTCGTCTGATCCAGCGAAAAAGTGAAAGAGGAAAAAAAGGCTCAATCAACCAGCTTATGCGAGGCCCATATTTGAAAATGCGCCTCGGATAAGTTTACGCGAGGCGCATCTGGCCAGAACGCGCCTCGAGTATTCTCTAGCACTAGTCAACTAGCGCAGTGCGTTGTATCTGTCAATAAACTAACCCTAGCCCACTGGTTTCGTCCCTTATCCTAAACTAAAGCCTAGCCACCTAGGTTCGAATCCTGGTGGCTCAAATTTATTGAAAACTTTTTTTGAAGGCTATTTATTATGTAAAAACATTGTCCAAACACAATATGAACTATAAAATATACTGCAAATATTTTAAAAATTCAAATATTGCCAAAACAACAAAAGTGAGTATTATGAATGTGTCTCGCCGATACATAATATTCTCAATGCAATATTATAGCATACAAAAAATGTACATAATAGTATGCCACACACACACAACGGTTCTTAACATTGGTCAGAGCGCACTAGCGTTTCTTGACAATGGTCGTCTTCTTGCCCTTCTTTGTCGCGGTTGCATAGGTTAGGTCTGGGACGTCTTCACTACTTATTTTGAATGGGAGTCCTTTCTTAGGTAGGGTTGTGGTGTACGGTGCTTGGTTGCCGTATCCGTCTTCCATCTTCGGGTCACTGTTCTGGTCAAAGTCTTACTCGTTGCCGACTCCGTCCATTCCGATGATGTTCCTTTTGCCTCTCCTGACGACAATCCGGCTAGGCTTTGACGGGTCTATGATGTACCAGCATTGGTCGACCTTGCTAGCTAGAACCCAAGGCTCATTTCTCGAGGGTGCGTTCACGCTGGTGGTCTTTGATGGTATAACCATGGTGGTGAAATATCAGTCTTCTTTCTCGACGCTCTTGGCCCACCTGACACGGAACATCGGCACCTTCTCCGTAACGTAGTCGAGCTCCAAAATCTCCTCGATCCTTCCGTAGTATCTTTCTAGGACGTCGCCGGTGTAGAATATCCCCGTAACCCCTGAGTTCTAGTAATCGTAGTTATTGTCCTTTTCCTCTATATAGAACGTGTATCTCTTGATATCGTATGCCTGATAGGTCATCAGGTTGTGCAAGGCACCCCGTGACAAGGATAATATGAGTATATCCTCCTCCCAGTACTCTCCCTGTGGTGGATTAGCAATGACCTTCTCCCTAAACCACCGCGTGAAACCGGAGTTGTGTTCCTTGATAACATCTTCCTCTGAGTACTAGCACCCCTGGTCAGCGTAATTCTTCTTGATAAACTCTTTGTGATCATATATGTATGGATCGACCATCTGCAGGTGTTGTAGCGCGACTAGGTTTGCTCTTTCAAAGTCCTTGGTTCGGCCCTCGATGTCGACATGCTTTGGGCTCCGACCCTCGTGGTGACCGCATCCAGCGAACCTCCCGAGGTGCTTGTTGAATGGCATACCAAGAGGGGTCTTGGTTTGTAGAAAGTTCGAGTAGAAAGAGATGCACTCTTTGGCCAGGAAGCCGTTTCCTATGCTTCCATCTGGACAGGACATGTTCTTAACGTATCCTTTGATGTGTCCATTGAGCCTTTCGAACGACATCATGCTTCGTAGAAACGGAGGACCGACCTGGACGATATCCTCCACGACATGGAGAAGCAGATGAAGCATGACGTCGAAGAATGTGGGGGGTGGGGAATAGATCTCGAGCTCGCATAGTATCACCACGATCTTGTCCTGTAGCCTCGTGAGCTGCTTAATGCCTATCGACTTCCAAGAGATGACGTCGAAAAAGTTGCAGAGGCCAAACAACGATTCACAGACGTGCTTGTCCATTATACCTCGGATCGCGACCGGGAGTACCTGCGTCATCAGCATGGCGACGTCGTGAGACTTCATCCCGCTGAAGCGCTGCTTCGCCTCGTCTAGCCATCTGCTTATCTTCCCCGCGTAGCCATTCGGGAATTTGACTCCGAGGAGGCACTTCATAAACTGTATGGCCTCCTTCTTACTTAGAGTGAAGCACGAGGACTTGAGCTTGACCTCACCCTTCTTGACCTTCTTTTTTCCCTTGCGATGATGGCTATTCTCCGTTTCCGTCTCCTCCTCCTCGTCCTCCTCCTCGTCATTGCTAGGTGGTGGTTGAAGTTCATCCCTGATGCTCATATGCTTCAAGTCGTTCCTTGCTTTCGGCCCATCTTTGGTGTTGTCGGTGTTAAGGAGGGTGGAAAGCAGACTCTCGCCCACATTCTTCGTGATATCCATGAGATCGAGGCTATGAGGCACGCGGAGGATCTTCCACTATGGCAAGTCCCAGAAAACAGACCTCGCCTTCCATACCTTCAGCAGCGGCTCTGGCTTCTTCTGGGTCTTTCTCGGTGCAGGGCATTCCTTCCAGTTATTCAACAGCTCGTCTGCTCCTCTGGTCCAGGATTCCTCGGAGCTCGACTGCCCCATTGAATAGATCTCCTAGCTTTCTCCAAGCGTGATTCTTGGGAAGCCACCTCCGAGCCCCAAGGAACACGGTTTTCCTGGACACGGGATATTTTTGTAGCTGGCGGTACGTTGTATTATCTTTGCACCTAACGCACCCATAGAATGCTTGGACCACCTGCTGATGACCCACAAGTATAGGGGGTGTATCGCAGTATTTTTGATAAGTAAGAGTGTCGAACCCAACGAGGAGCAGAAGGTGCTGGCTAGTGGTATGGATCAGGAATTCTCTGCAAATACTTAGCAAACGGATTTTTAGGAGTTTTCGATAAAGCAAGCAAACAAAGTACGAGTAAATAAAAGATAGTAGGAATAAATGCAGCAACTGGCCCAATCCTTTATGTAGCAAAGGACAAGCCGGTTGTATTACTTAAGATGACCATACGTTCTCGAGGACACATGGGAAGACTGTCAAGTGCTTTCGCTTCATATAGTTGATTAATCTTCTTTAGCTTGCTAAGTGTTGTGTGGGTGAACCTGTGCTAATGTACCACCCCATCCAAGACTAATACATACTTGTGATTATACCCCTTGCAAACATCCGTAAGTACAAGAAAGTAATTAAGGTAGAAACCTAACCACAACTTTAAACTCTAAGACCCTTACGTCCCTTGTGCAATGGTTTCCTAACGGGGGTTCAGGTTTTTGTCACTCCGGCAACCCCTATGATTAGTAGCCAAATACACAATGCATTCCCCTAGGCCCATATAGGTGAAGTGTCATGTAGTCGATCTTCACATGACACCACTAGAAGAAGTACACCACAACTTAAATAACAATCTATTAAATCTTTCTCAACACAACTCCACTACTAACAACAAGACTTCTCCCATGTCCTCAAGAACAAAACGAACTACTCACAAGACATTATATGGATCATGATCAGAGATGGAATAATGATGTATAACAATATGAACATAAACAATAATTCAATGGTTCACTCAATAGCATCAACTACAAAGAGTAATCAACACCGGGAAAGTTTCCCCTATGAACTATGCAAGATTCAACTCAATTGTTACAGCAATATGGAGATGGTGATGAGGCTGCTGATGGTGATGATGGTGGTGATGATGATGATGATCCCGATGAAGTCTAGCTTGATGGTGGTGTTGATGGCGATGATCTCCCCTCTCCGGGAAGGAATTCCCCCGGCAGAAATCTGTCTACCGGAGAGATCTTTCTCTCTCGGTGTTTTCCGCTTGAGCGGCGGAATCTTTCTATGGTTGCTCCCGAGTCTTAGGGTTTGAGGAGGTTGATATCGCCCGGAGGAGAGTGGAGTGGGCGGTGGCCACACCACCTCTGGCTGGCTTGACCTAGGGCCAGCGCGCGCCATGGGGTGGTGTGGGCCCCCTGTGGCCCATCTCCACTCCGTCTTCTAGCATCCTTAGTCTTCTATATAAATAGTATTTTCCGTATATTTTCCCAGATTTTCTGATCTTCGCGAATTTTGCCTCCAAACAGCACTTTTTCCATCAGAATCCTGACTGCAGTGGTCCATGCTCCAAAAGTCATCAACCATGCAAAAACAGATGAAATAACATAAGTATCACCTCTCAATATGAAATATATCAATTAATAATAGTGAACTAAGACATAGAATAGTGATGCAAAATGGACGTATCAACTCCCCCCAAGCTTAGACTTCGCTTGTCCCCAAGCGGCCAGGCTCAATAAACATGGCCTCACGTTTATGGAGTGAAGAGTCGATAAAAGAATATGGACAAGAAGCATCACATTCATCAAATACATAGATCATAATAGAAGACAACTCACTATTATATAACTCAACTTGTAATAAGTAAAGGAAACACAATAAAGATACATAAAGTGAATCATAATTGGTAATGGCAAACTTAGCTCTTGGTCGAAGAATAGTTGATAATTTGCTGGAGTTCACAAATAACTGGTTTTTCAATGATAGCTTTCAAAGTAGTAAACATCAGGATAAGAGCAATGTGCAAAACAAGGAACATAAGAAACATGAATGAATAAATCATCATATGAAAGAATGAAACACAACAACTCAAAATACTTGCTGAGATAGAAGGGAATAGGTTTACTGACTCAACTACAAAGTGAAAGAAAGGCCCTTCAAATAGGGAAACAGGGATTGCAAGTCTCATAAAGAGGTCCCAAAAATTATGATACTTACTAGCTTTGAGCTCTCATTGCCCCTATCATAGGCATCTTTAGGTGATTAAGGTTAAAGTGATCAAAAATGAGGATATGCATTGACAAGTTGTAAGTTGAGAATCTCATGTCCCTTGAATACGAGGGACGCTCCTCATGCTACTCAAGTTTCACAAATAACTCATGCATTGACAAGTTGTAAGTTCACAAATAACTGCCAACGGGGTACCCCTTGCCCGATGATACGGAAGAATCCCATATCAGAATGACAAGGCAAGCAGACAACAAGCATCTCAGCAATCTTCTTATTTACCATGGGAATATGGTGCTTTTTTCTCTCTTTCCTCTTTTCATAATATCTCTTTTTTTCTCTTTTTCTCAATCTCTATCTCTTTTTTTATAAGAAGAATGCTTCATAGATACTCGTTATGGTTACGCTGCAGGTTTCCACCATGTCAGCATGGATTAGACCAGCGGTCCAGGCGTTTCTCTAACACACGTGCATAACTCCATGGACTTACAAGCTCCCCTTTCATTTCACACCGACGACATCCATAGACAAAAAAACATGATATCAACTTGGTACAAAGTACCAGTGCAATGTTGAAAGCGTTTCCCATGACAGCATGGTTCTGCTAATTCACAACTTACAAAGCGCAAGCATATACGCAAGATAGGTGAGCACAATGGTTGAAGTTTATTAAGTGCAAGAAAGTAAAGTGTGCCATCAAGTTCGTGAGAGCTTTAATCACTAATTTTCACATAACAAGTTTAATTTGGGAGGTAGATAAAATAAGAATTTACTTGGAATAGCAATAATGCTACTAGGTAGGTATGGTGGACACAAATGGCAAAGGTTTTGGTTTAAAGGAGGTGGATGCACGAGAAGAAATCCTCTCAGTACAGGTTTTTGGCTAGCAAGGCTGGGTAGCGAGTATAAGAGTTGAAGGAAACAAACAAACATACAAATGATAAAGACAAACATGCAATCTTCCTTGGAAGCACAAAAGATCTTAACTAGAGAATACTAGACTTATGAGCAAATCAAGAAAGAAAGACGATGAATTTTTTTTTCTCTAGAGTACTTCTATCTTTTTCATTCAACTCTCAAAAATAGTGTTGCTACTGACCGAGCCAGGTTTGCCAAAACCAACTAAATTAACTCAATGATCCTAGAGTGATACCAATACTAACAACAAGATCAATCATATAACCACGAATTGAAAACTAATATAAGCTATGCAAAAGAGTGAATGATAGAACTTCTCATTAATATTCCATAATGGCAACTCACACCAAGGGATACACATCTAACGAGAGAGGGGACACTTCCATAATGCAAACCATCCTACATAATAACTCCTCTATTCATGATATGACTCTACTAAAAAGGTAAAAAGATAGAAGATAGTGATGTGATACCGCGGCACTCCCCCAAGCTTGGAACAAACCAAGGGGATGCCAAACCTGATGAAGAATTACTCCTTCGGTGGTGGTGGTATCCTCTCGATGAGCTCTCTGATCAGTTTCCCCAAGTCCTCAATCTCAAAAGTGAGAGTATGAATCAACTCCGAGTTGTGCTTAATACGGCTCGTGATCATTTCAGTTTGTGGATCCCAGCTCTTGTGATTATTTTTCCGTTCTTCCCTCTTGGAGTCTTCTTTTCCTGCATGGTTATGGATGAAGGTATGGAAGGGATTCTTGGTGTGTGGAGTAAGTGACCTTGGAGCCAAACTGTGACGGGGAACTTCCCCCCAGTCTGCATCTGTGCCGTCCTTCTAACCCTGGCAGGTTTCGTCACCACTCCAATGCTTGCAATAGTAGTGCCGGTGTGCGGATGTTGGCCTTGCTCCTCTTCACCTTCACTCTTGATCTCCTTCTCCTTCATGGGGTCTTGGAGGTCTTCCTCCATAGGCTCCTTCCCTTTATCCTTGGCAGACACCATTGTGCTTCTAAGATTTCAAAGAGTATGTCCTGATAGAAACAGATCGAAACAAAAACACGATGAAAACATGATATACGGACCTCGGGGGATCCGGGGGGTTATATATTACGAAGTTTCATATCAAAAGGAAGGTACTGGAAGAAAACAAGTCGGAGGCGGAGTCCGAGGTGGACTCACCACCTGGTGGCGTGGGCAGGGGTGGGCCCGTGCCACAGGGTGGTGTGGGCTACCCCGGCTCCAGTTCCGTCCCTTTTTTGCTTCCTAACTTTCCTTATCGACTGAAAACTGCAAAAATATAGTTGTACTGTAATTTCGCGGAACTTTTCTTACCAGAACTGTTACCTATTTGAAAACAGACTCTGCAGGTCTCTGAATTTGGTATCTAGTAGATTCTTTCGGAGTCACCACTTGAATAACATCAATATATTCATCTTCATACACTTATTACTTGAGTCATAAAACCCTTCTCTTCCTTATTACACCATTGTCTCCACTTCCTGGAAATTTCTTTCACACAAAACTTCATACAGTTCTCATTAGCAACATTAGTATAAGTGAAGTGATAAAACCTTTTGAGTCCAACTTCAACTGAAAACCATCAAAACAAAATCTACTGAAACAACTCCTTCTGAAAACCCAAAAAGAATTCAAAAAGGAAATCGAATAAAGAAGCAGATGCAAGAGTGGCAAAATCTGCCAAAACAGACCAGCAGGTAAAGATCAAATTTTTCGAAAATCTTCTGTTGCTCAAATCAAAAAGTGCAAAACTAACGAAATTTAAATAACAACCTGGGGCAGATGCACAAAAAATTACAGCTCAATCCGACATACAGAGATCTCTCACGAATTTTTACGGTGAAGTACAAAAAATCTGTTTTGGGACAACAACTTCCCCAAATATTACTTCTCTCTCATTAGAGGTTGATCTTGACACAAAAACCAAACAAAACGGATAAGGAGCGGCTATTACCGAAGTAATAACTTCCAAGACTCAAATAAACAAAAACAAATTGAAAGCAAAAACAAATTGGGTTGTCTCCCATAAAGCTCTTTCTTTATAGCCTTTAAGATGGGCATGATAATTTTGAAGAAGCTCTCATAGGGATATGAATTGAAGTGAAAGAGAGCATTAACAAGCAAAAACACACACACATTTAAGTCTAACCCACTTCCTATGCAAGGGAATTTTGTAAACAAACAAGTTGTTGAAACCAGAGGCAACTTGCATAAGAAGGCAAAAGAAGTGCAACATAAAAACTTTCAGCATAAAGCGAGGAAACTTGATATTATTGAGATACATAAGAACACTTTTCCCTCTCTCATAGTAGCTTTCAGTATCATGCATAAACTTAACAATATAGCTATCACAAGAACCATCATACCAATGATCACTTATTCTAACAGAAAACACAGGAATACTAGCTCTCATAACACTACTATGTGAAACAATATTAGAGGTATCCTTACAAAGGTTAGGGTGTCCCTCTTTTTCATATTTAGTGACAAAGTCTTTCACACTTTCTATTATAGGTTCATCAACCATTTGTTTATCAGGTTCAATAGCTTTACTCATACTTTCATTAACCATACTAGCTATCATAGAATGTTCCTTTACCTTAACTGGAAAAGGCATTTTCTCAATATAAGGTTCAGGTAAAACATGATTAGCAGTATAAACTTCAGTATTTCTTGCAGGAACACTCTTAGCAACATCTTTATAAGGTTCATGATACTTATTCCACTTCTTTTTAGGCACTTCAATATAGGAAGCAAAAGCCTTAAAATAAGAAGCAATAGCTTGATAGTCTAGACCATAAGCATTTTTAATATTTTGAAAGTCATCAGTTCCCATAAAAGATTCAATGCATTCATAATCATAATTTATACCTGACTTTCTACCTTTGTCATTCTCCCAAGCTTCAGCATTATCTTGAATACGGTCCAGAAGATCCCATTTAGCTTCTTCTTTCATGCGAGTGAATGATCCAGCACAAGAAGCATCCAATAAATCTTTATCATGTAGAGGGAGCCTTGCATAAGAGTTATTGATAATAATATTGTTGGGGAGCTCATGAAT
The DNA here is from genome assembly GCA_023614405.1 of Avena insularis. Classification (NCBI taxonomy): domain Eukaryota; kingdom Viridiplantae; phylum Streptophyta; class Magnoliopsida; order Poales; family Poaceae; genus Avena; species Avena insularis. The sequence continues at coordinate 408,364,456 of CM042696.1, forward strand.
GGGACATTTGAGCATTAGTAACTTCAATCTCCCCCAAGCTTGAGCTGTACTCTCTCCATCAAGAGGCCAAAAGTTGTATATTTGATTCCGATCTTTATGAATCTCACTAGGAGGGTAAAACTTTGAATAAAAGAGAGGCACTATTTCCTCCCATTCCAGAGCTTGACCATTCTTCAACAGCTTATACCATTCCTCAGCTCTTCCTTCCAGTGATAATGAGAATAACTTCTTCTTTACTTGATCTATAGTAATACCTGCACACTTGAACAACCCGCATAATTCGTGTATAAAGAGTAAATGATCACCGGGATGGACAGTTCCATCCCCAACATAGTAGTTATCCATAACACGATCAATAATTCTTGTAGGTATTTTGAAAACATCATTCTCAGCAGGTAGTGGCTTATCTACTACCTTAGCAGTGGTAGTAGCATTACCAAATAAGAAACTCAGCGAATTATCCATAACGAAAATAAAGCAACTAACAGTAGTAAACAATACTCACAGTAGAAGTTTCCTTTACCAGTTCCACTCTCCAATAACGCTTCACTCCCCGGCAACGACGCCAGAAAATTGTCTTAATGACCCACAAGTATAGGGGGTGTATCGCACTATTTTCGATAAGTAAGAGTGTCGAACCCAACGAGGAGCAGAAGGTGCTGGCTAGTGGTATGGATCAGGAATTCTCTGCAAATACTTAGCAAACGGATTTTTAGGAGTTTTCGATAAAGCAAGCAAACAAAGTACGAGTAAATAAAAGACAGTAGGAATAAATGCAGCAAGTGGCCCAATCCTTTATGCAGCAAAGGACAAGCCGGTTGTATTACTTAAGATGACCAAACGTTCTCGAGGACACATGGGAAAATTGTCAAGTGTTTTCGCTTCATATAGTTGATTAATCTTCTTTAGCTTGCTAAGTGTTGTGTGGGTGAACCTGTTCTAATGTACCGCCCCATTCAAGACTAATACATACTTGTGATTATACCCCTTGCAAACATCCGTAAGTACAAGAAAGTAATTAAGGTAGAAACCTAACCACAACTTTAAACTCTAAGACCCTTACGTCCCTTGTGCAATGGTTTCCTAACAGGGGTTCAGGTTTCTGTCACTCTGGCAACCCCTACGATTAGTAGCCAAATACACAATGCATTCCCCTAGGCCCATATAGGTGAAGTGTCATGTAGTCGACGTTCACATGACACCACTAGAAGAAGTACACCACAAATTAAATAACAATCTATTGAATCTTTCTCAACACAACTCCACTACTAACAACAAGACTTCTCCCATGTCCTCGAGAACAAAACGAACTACTCACAAGACATCATATGGATCATGATCAGAGATGGAATAATGATGTATAACAATCTGACCATAAACAATAATTCAATGGTTCACTCAATAGCATCAACTACAAAGAGTAATCAACACCGGGAAAGTTTCCCCTATGAACTATGCAAGATTCAACTCAATTGTTACAACAATATGGAGATGGTGATGAGGGTGCTGATGGTGATGATGGTGGTGATGATGATGATGATCCCGGTGAAGTCCAGCTTGATGGTGGTATTTGATGGCGACGATCTCCCCTCTCCGAGAAGGAATTCCCCCGGCAGAAATCTGTCTGCCAGAGAGATCTTTCTCTCTCGGTGTTTTCCGCCCCGCAGAGGCGGCGGAATCTTTCTGTGGTCGCTCCCCGAGTCTTCTGTAAAAATGGGGTGGTGTGGGCCCCCTGTGGCCCATCTCCACTCCGTCTTATGGCATCCTTAGTCTTCTGTAAAAATAGGATTTTCCGTATATTTTCCCGGATTTTCTGATCTTCACGAATTTTGCCTCCAAACAACACCTTTTCCATCAGAATCCTGACTGCAGCGGTCCATGCTCCAAAAGTCATCAACCATGCAAAAACAGATGAAATAACATAAGTATCACCTCTCAATATGAAATATATCAATGAATAATAGTGAATTAAGACATAGAATAGTGATGCAAAATGGACGTATCACCTGCCTCGAGAAGTATCCGTAACTATGATAGTCTTACACCATCCTGATCACTGCTGCTCTCATGTCGAAGTATTCTTGTCTCGAGGCGTCCCACGTACGGGCTCCTTCTTCCCATATGTGGCCAGCTCCTCATTCAACAATGTGAGATATAGATTGATGTCTGTACCAGGTTGTTTTGGCCCTTGAACCAGCATACTCATGGTTACGTACTTCTTCTTCATGCACAACCAAGGGGGAGGTTGTAGACCCATACAGTCACGAGCCAGGTGATGTGTGTGCTGCTCTGGCTTCCAAACGGATTGAGTCCATCGATGCTCACGCCCAGCCTGAGGTTCCTTGACTCTTTCCCGAAATGTTGGTAATATTGGAGGTCCAACACCTTCCACTGGCAAGCATCCGAAGGGTGCCTCAGCATTTCCTCCTTCTCCGGATCATCGTCTTCCGGCCTCTTTATTTCCGCGTGCCAGCGCATGAGCTCTGCTTCCTTAGGGTCCGCGAAATACCGCTGCAGATGAGGAGTTAGAGGAAACTACCACACCACCTTTCTAGGAGCTTTCTTTGTCCCTCTCTTGTGTCGAGAGGTCTTTTACACTACACATGTGGTCTTCTCCGCGTCCTCGCCCCGGTAGATGATGCAATCATTTATGCAGACGTGGTATTTCACGTGCATAGATTGAGAGGGCACGCGACTTTCTTGGCCTCAGCGATACTAGTCGGACATGTGTTCCCCTTCTTGGGAAGAATATCATGCCAGAATGCAATGTTGTTGTCGAAGCATTCGTTGGTCATTTTGTGTTTCGCCTTCATCTCCAGAGCCTTGAGCATTACATTCAGACGGGTATCCCCGTCGTTGCATCCATCAAACAATGGAGTGACCGCGTCTTTCTTCATTTGCTCCATCTTAGATTTCTCTCTCGCGGGGGCTCTAGCATTACTCGTCTCCTTGAGAAGCAGATCTTGGACATGAGGGTCTCGCAGCCAGCTCAAATCATGGTCGACACCTTGATCTTCGTGTTCATGCCTCGTGCCACCTTGATCATCTTCGTGTTCATGCCCAGCGCCACCCTGATCTTCATGATCATCACCTGCTCCGCCGTCGGTGCCTTGATCTTCGTGATCATGATCGGCATCTTGATCTTCACCATTATTGACATCCTCATCATCATCTTCGTCATCACGTATCCATCGAGTGTAGCCATCCATGAAACTACGTCGGAGCAGGTGCGACTCCAGCATTCCGCAATCGTGCCTTATCAGATACATCAGCTTGCAGTCGTGACACGGACATCTTATCTCCGTCTTGTTTGCGCGTGCCATATCGTTCCTCGTGCATCTCATCCACCTATCCACGAGGGCTTTGCGAATCAGTGGTCGAACCATGGTCGCCTACGCGTGGTACAAAGAGCAAGAGAATAATTAGAGCATATATGGACATCTGGATCACCCGAAAAATTCGGCATGACCTCCCCTAAAAAGAGGACATCTGCGAGTGCCAGAAATTCGCCGGAAAAGAAATTAATCGACATTCCGGCGAAACATTGGCATCTCAATGAAATCCCTGCACAAAAAGAAGCATGCACCACAACACAATATTATAGTCGCGGTGTCGCCGAAAACGCGCATGAGCATACAAGCAACACCTTCACGCTTCCTCAAATGACAACTTGCGCAAGAGATACAGAGGAGAAGTAAAGGGACATGTTATAGATCTAGAGGAGCAAGAAACTTCACTTACATGTGAGTGTCAACCAATGGAGATTGAGCAAGCTTCTATGGTGAATCAATGTGGGAAATGAGGTGGGGAGAAGGAGGGGTGACCAAATCTGTCTATGGGTGGAGAGGAAGAAGTGAGGCAAATGAGTGGGGTGCATGTGCCAAAAAGGTGCAAAAAAGTGAGCCAGGTTATGCGAGGCGCATATTGCATGCGCCTCTGATAGTCTGAACTATCTGAGGCGCACATGCCAACATGTGCCTCGCCTATGCGGCCACCCGGGCCCGCAGGGGTTGCTTGAGGCGCACGCTCCCTAATGCGCCTCGCCTATTGTAAGTATCGGAGGCGCATCTTACTATATGCGCCTCGCATATTGGACCACCGATGTCCACCCGGGCCCACCCAAGATATGCGAGGCGCATTTGTCACATATGCGCCTCGCCTATTTAAGTACTAGAGGCGCATGTCCAGCTGGTGCGCCTCGCATTAGATGGGGGTGCCAGATTTCGTCCGTACAGATGCTAGAGGAGGCGCATCCTGCAGATATGCACCTCGCCTATTTAATTACTAGAGGCGCATGGCTGGGTGGTGCGCCTCGCCTGTCTTATCAGAGGCGCATATAGTATACATGTGCCTCTAATGTGCATGTCTCCTATAGGCTTTACTCTAGTAGTGTATCACAACACGACTTTCTGAATAAAAACTAGTCAAGATGATCCAAGGAACTAGCTTGTGCACCACTACAACCAGAGTAAAGAATTTGCTTGGTCAAGACACAAGTTCCATGTGCTTGCTGATGAGGAAGAAGGACGGTATGAATGTGAATGCAAACTGTGGGAGCACACAAGTAATAAAGAAGCAGAATTTTTTTTTTACAAAAAGGGTGAATATAAAATAGAGTAAGAAGTACAAATTTAAAAATTACAAAGTTCTTTTGATATACTGAAAAATGTATCCTTTCTTACTTGAATAGGGTTATTCTGCAACCATATCATTTCTATGTTTGAGCACATAAGACTTGACATGGTTCCACAAAAGTACATACTAAAAAGATACTCAAGAACTCTAGTGACAAATCCTGATTTCAACCGTAGAGACTTCAAAGCAACATCTGCTGATGGCACGTCGCTAGAATACAGGAGAACAATATTGTACAACGAAGCGATAAAAACAGTGAGCAGGGGCTGTTCATCTGAACAGACGTTCGAAATGGCCTTATCGGCTTTCAAAGAGGTCAATGCATGAATGGACGCAGTAGATCCCAATGTGGCTAACCCCAATCGGGAATCGTGGCGAGCAACATCACCAATTGGATCACCTGAAACTGATGAGAATACTATAACTGCAAATGGTGAAGGTGATGATATTCCAGTGACTATAAATGCTGATCTGCATGCTGATATTCTCCCACCCGATAAATTGAAAACAAAAGGAAGTGGGGTCCATGAGTTCAAAAAGAAGAAAGTAAATAAGACTGCACCCACCCATCTACTTCTACAGCTTGATGAAAATGGAAAGCCGATGGGTCAGAGGCTATGCAGCGAATGCAATACTATTTCAGGACACAATGCAAGAACTTGCAAGAAGAGAAATCTTGCAGTAGAACTCTTGGTGGCACACCAAAATATGAATGGTGCAACTGGATATAGGGAGAACATACGGGTTTCGATTAAGAATGTGCTTGCGCACCGCAATGTTGAAGGAGAAGAAGATGAAGAAATATTGCTAACTGATGAAGATGAAGATTCTGAAGAAAGCAGAGATGAGGATGAAGGAGGTGATGAGGAACAAGAGGAAGATATGTTGAAGAAGAGGGTGAAAAAGAAGAAGATGAATGAGAGGGAGTTCACAAGACTGTTCATGGAAGTGCAGATGCAAAGAAGCAGCAACCAGGTATTGGAGAACAGAAACAAGAAGGCCTTAGGTTTTGTAGCATTTGCAAGGAAAAAAGAAAACACAATGCGAGGATGTGTCCCAAAAAAGATGAAATCCTTGCAAACAAATCACAGAACAACAAAAGGAGTTGCTTCATGGTTCAGATAACAATGATATCATGGTGAAAAGGGGGGAGAAAACTTGTCATACTTGTGGTACAATCACGGGGCACAATTCAAGAACATGCATGCGGCTTCAATTCGCCGAGAAAGACCGACAGGAAAGAATGCAGAAAGAGGAGGAAGAACGGCAATAGAAGTTGCAGAAAGAAAATGAAAAGCAGCATAAGAAGTTGAAACACAAGACAAATGAAAATGCGCAAGATGGTGTAACACCCTCGAATCGGCCCTATGCAAGTTTTAGCGATTCCCGCCAAACCCGCATAAAAACGATTCAAAGATGCCCACCAGGCACTTGCGTGCGGGTGGAAAACAAAGTAATATCATTACACAATAGTCCATGGTGGAACCCACATAACATATATATACAACAATGACTCAATGAGTCAGGAATACAGATATACAGTACAAAGATCCAAATCACCTTGAAAACAATACAACATCCGAGTATGGATAAGATGCAAAGGGGATAAGAGCCCTGAAGAATATCCAACGGCATCCATAACCCTGCCCAGGCCAAGCCGGAAGGGTAACCTAGCTAACAACGTCGAACTCATACCTGTTAAACAAAAAGGGGTGCCAACAAAGGGCAAAGGAAAAAGGGAGTAGTCAGTACTGAGGCCAGTACACAGCGAGGCTAGAATTCGACGGCTCTCGCCTACATAGGTATGGTGGACTGAAGCGGCAGCGAAGCATGCACTAAATAACCTATAGAGACTCGATAGAACTGTCGGCTATTAGAGAGGGATAAGAGAGACCTATTCGGGACCAACCTGATACTAACACCAATCATACCCATCCTGGTATTTCCCCCTCGAGACCAAACGAGGAAGTCAAACCAAGGAACTCACTCAGTTGGCAGTTTTATTCATTCCATTAGAGGTGCAGCACTTACTAGTCAGATATAGATAGCATGAGTCATCCTGATATCATAAACAGTCGGTAGTTTTAGTTAACCATTCTGTTGTAGTTGCAATATTTACTAGTCAGATACATTAGCAGGAGACATCCCAAATCCAGGAGTTGTTGGCACTTTTATTTACTCATTCCATCATAGTGTAGCTGATTATTAGTCATTCCAAAGTCAAATTTATAGCACTACTTTAGTTATAGTTGTCTATGATCGAGATACTACGCTCCAAGTCGTCCATAACCGGGGACACGGCTTCCAGAAAGTTTTACCCTGCAGGGGTGCACAAATAGCAACACACACGATCAACCTCAGAAATAACCAAATAAAATACATCGAGGCCTCACGACAAAGCATTCACATGATTCATGAATCATTTCAGGGGCCACCCTACTAAGCTACCCGCAACAAAGTTGGCCGGCTCCGAGACGGATGCAGGGTTTGTGACAACGGATGTAAACGACTGGGAACCCGAAAGTGTGACTAGGTATGTCGATACCGCGAAAACATTCCATGTTCCAAAACAGTACAGGTGCTCCACGCACAATCATAAATAAAGCAGTAAAGAATGGCATAAGTACAGGATAGTAATAAAGCCCCAAATTACTTTGTGGCGCCAAGAAATAAAGTGTGAATCAAGCTCAGGCAAAGGGGGATTCATAGAGTCTCCCGTATGTGGATAGTGCGAATAGTCAAGGAACATGTATCAAGGGGACACAAGTGAGCATGGAAGAACCAAATATTAGCTATTGCTCACCGGTGCCTCTACATTAGTTATATCTATTCCCAGCATTTTAATTATCAGTTGAAATTAAAGTCATGATCATCTCCACCATTAAGCATGTGCCAACCTTCCAACAACGATGGAACAACAATGACACGAAGCAGCACCTAAGCAAGCAACTACGACTCGCAAGAGCAACTATCTATCAAACAATAGGCAATAGGATGTGTCTAAGGCAATATAGAGGCTGCAAGGAATATAAATGGTGCACGGAAACTAAAGCATCACAATATGGTTATCAATAGATCAATAGGGGGAAGTAAAGACTATAATGCAAAATAGGTAGAAAGGGGGAGATTGCTCGCCTGGAAACACTGCCGAAGATACATTATCCAAAGAACTTGTTGATACTCGCATCAACTCATCGGCCTAATCCGGGAAGAAGCAAAGCACTAGAAGAAACATCGGATGCACTATTTAATACTACGATAGAAGATTGGGCATGATGCATGTATGATGTATGACATGGCAAAGATGCTATGCAACTAGGCAACATTAAGCGGAACCGTGGTTTATGTTGTTTAGATACCCCGCAATTTAAATGTTGAATAAAAAAGGCGAAACATGACATCGGTTCACTACACAATTTAAATGGAGCCAATATAAGAGTAGAAAAGCCCGCATATGGCCTCCATATTAATTATTAGGTGAGTCGACAAAATAAACTCAACCCCATGAAATATGTATGCGACATGAACAATTTAATATATGCAATAAGATAGATATCATATATTATAAAAAATAGGGGTCTTGGAAGAGGGGTCACACTTTTAGCAGCGAAGAGCTTGGATTTGGGTTCAGGTCTTGGGATCAGTGGGATCAGTCTTCGGGTACGAGAAGGAGAGCTTCAGGGTATCGGCCACCGTGTCCATGTAGACGATCTTGAATTGGCACCATTCCGGCCTTCGAATGGCATGGGTTCTTGCGGATGAACATGGGTAGTCATCGGCATCGGTACAAGGATTCTCGAAAGATCTTGGCACCACAAAAGTTCGAAGACAAGCCGGTCTTCAGAGTTCGAGGTAGCCTTATCGACGTAGTGACAAGCTTGGCGACCAAAACGATATAGGCAGCACGGTGAACAGAAAAACAGGGTCAGACTTGGATTCCAGAGTGCTGTCACCGACATGGAGTGCCTCCCAAATGCACCGGCTGAAACACTGCTTGGCTGCAGCACCTAGGAGGAAACAAACGGTGGCAAAACCACTCGCATAAGAGATAAAGGGAAACTGTCCTAGTTGCTTCTACAGGATCTCGTGCAACGCGGAAGCAGAGAAGAGCACAAGCACTGCTGGATGATGCACGGCGGAGTTGGCCCACTGCCAGAGCGAGGCGGCGTCCGATAGAGCCAGGGCCAACCCGGGGCTGCGGCGTCATTGGATAGAGGGGACGGTTGGATGACCTAGGGCCACGTAAGGAGAAAAGGAATGTGGCGGTGGAGCTCTTGGACGGCGCTGGGCGATCGCAGGGGCACGACCGGCGCTGGCAGTTCACGAGGAGGACGCTGGGGTGGCGTCTAGTCGACAACGGTGGCACCGGAACAGAGGCGGCGCGACCTTGGAGACATGAGAAGGCAACGGGGGCAGGCAGGCTTCCTGCAGACCGAAGGTAAGGAGAACGCGTCGCCACATGCAGGCGGCGGCGGCTCGACGGTGGCAGCGAAGGGCACCTATGGGGCTCGGCACAGAGCTCCTACAGGGGGAGGGCGACGGCGAACTCGGGCAGAGGCCGTGGGGTTGAGGCCCAGCGAGGTGCTTGCGCCAGAGCTGCAGCAGTGGAGGTGGTCGAGGCAGGGACAAGCCGGAGGAGAGGAGCTTCAGTCACGGCTGCCGGAGGATGAACCAGGGTGGCGGCAGGCAGGGAGGGGATCCAGGTGGCGGCAGACAAGAAGGGGATCATGAGGCAGAGGAGAGAGGCGCAATAGGTGGGGTGTGTCCACGCGCAGGGCTGGGGCACGGGCGAAGATCCCGAGGACGGGATGGTTGTCGGCACGGGTTGGGACTCATGAGGAAGGTGGGGCCGGGTTGAGCAGGGTGGCGTGTTCGCGATGCGGCCTAGGAAGTGTGTCATGCGTTGAGGTGTACCGCAGGGCTGCGCGCGATGGGGTGGTGGGGTGGGTGCAGCGGCGCAGTGTCGGGTTAGGTGGTAGGTGGCGTTAGGTCTAGGGTAGGGTTCCCGGGGTTTTATAAAATATGTTTTTTATTTATTTATTTTGTTTTAAATATCCTTTTATAAATAGTTTATAGACAAAACAAAATATTCGAAAGAGTCGGGTTTTACATTTGAAATAAAGAGGGAGGTAACTAGAAAACAATGATAGGATTTTAGAAAATAGTTTTAAGGTTAAGTATGTATGATGACATGACGATGCTCAAATGCAATGTGGCATGATGACATGAGCATGCTATCATGATGATGCACAAACAAAAGCAACACGCGATTTTCTAGGACTGGTTTTACCATGGTGCTACAATTCGACACCACTAACAATGGATCTCGCCCTTGAGATCCGCCTCTTTGTATGGGGAAGAAGGCCGACGGTCTGAATCTTCTCGCTTCATGTAGATCCTCACGACACCACTAACAAAGATTGTTGCTCCATCTTGAAATTGTCGACACCACTAACAAGAGGTCATTGTTCATGTCCGTCGAGAGAACACTCCGGAGAAACAAAGACGAACATAGAGGTATCAAAAGACACAACCACCTCTAACTTCCGTGAGATGAGAGAAAAGGTGCAACCTAATCCCCTTCAATGTACAAGAGCGCATAGAATGAGTAGTCGGCATGGGGGACAATCCATCATGCACCCAAACTATTACTCCGCACATTCAGTAGAAAAGTGTGCAACCCATTCTCGGAATTAGACTGAAGATTTCATCAAATAGCGCTTGGAAAACAAAGGAGCGATGCAGGTCTTCATCGCATCTAATGTGGATGAGGTCATCGCGTCAGAGAACACCGTAAGATACAAAGACCACTAAAAAGGTACACAGAGGAAGATTCCTCAGATAGCATGAAGACCGGCTGTGGAACACCGTTACCAGAGAGAGGAAGCGAAACCCTAAAGGTACGATGAAAACCCAACCACGAGAATTCCTAAACTCGAAGAAGATATAAGCAAGAAGATTCAAAACACATAGAGGTAAGAGGAGAATATCATAGAGGTAAGGAGTAAAAACAAACCTAATCAAATCTATCCAACCGACTTTGCAAAAATCTTTTTGACACTACAACGACCGTTAACTAGGTTATCCTACAGGCTGGACCAGTGGGGTATCGCAACTGCTGAGCTCTGATACCACTTTGTAACACCCTCGAATCGGCCCTATGCAAGTTTTAGCGATTCGTGCCAAACCCGCATAAAAATGATTCAAAGATGCCCACCAGGCACTTGCGTGCGGGTGGAAAACGAAGTAATATCATTACACGATAGTCCACGGTGGAACCCACAGAACATATATATACAACAATGACTCAACGAGTCAAGAATACAGATATACAGTACAAAGATCCAAATCACCTTGAAAACGATACAACATCCGAGTACAGATAAGATGCAAATGGGGCTAAGAGCCCTGAAGGATAACCAATGGCGTCTATAACCCTGCCCAGGCCAAGCCGGAAGGGTAACCCTGCTAACGACATCGAACTCATACCTGTTAAACAAAAAGGGGTGCCGACAAAGGGCAAAGGAAAAAGGGAGCGGTCAGTACTGAGGCCAATACACGGCGAGGCTAGAATTCGGTGGCTCTCGCCTACATAGGTATGGTGGACTGAAGCGGCAGTGAAGCATGCACTAAAAAACCTATAGAGACTCGATCCAACTGTCGGCTATTAGAGAGGGATAAGAGAGACCTATTCGGGACCAACTTGATACTAACACCAATCATACCCATCCTGGTATTTCCCCCTCGAGACCAAATGAGGAAGTCAAACCAAGGATCTCACTCAGTTGGCAGTTTTATTCATTCCATTATAGTTGCAGCACTTACTAGTCAGATATAGATAGCATGAGTCATACTGATATCATAAACAGTGGGTAGTTTTAGTTAACCATTCCGTTGTAGTTGCAATATTTACTAGTCAGATACATTAGCAGGAGACATCCCAAATCCAGGAGTTGTTGGCACTTTTATTTACTCATTCCATCATAGTGTAGCTGATTACTAGTCATTCCAAAGTCAAATTTATAGCACTACTTTAGTTATAGTTGTCTATGATCGAGATACTGTGCTCCAAGTCGTCCATAACTGCGGACACGGCTTTCAGAAAGTTTTACCCTGCAGGGGTGCAAAAATAGCAACACACACACGATCAACCTTGGGAAGAACCAAATAAAATGCAACGAGGCCTCACGACAAAGCATTCACAGGATTCATAAATCATTTCAGGGGGCCACCCCACTAGGCTACCCACAACAAAGTTGGCTGGCTCCAAGACGGACCAATGGTTTCAGACAATGGCTGTAAACGACTAGGAGCCCGAAAGTGTGACTAGGCTTGTCGATACCGCGAAAACATTCCACGTTCCAAAATAGTACAGGTGCTCCACGCACAATCGTAAATAAAGCAGTAAAGCATGGCATAAGTACAGGAAGGTAATAAAGCCCCAAACTACTTTGTGGCCCCAAGAAATAAAGTGTGAATCAAGCTCAGGCAAAGGGGGATTCATAGAGTCTCCCGTATTTGGATAGTGCGAATAGTCAAGGAACAGGTATCAAGTACTCGGGGCCTACGGGACAAAAGTGAGCGTGGAAGAACCAAATATTAGCTATTGCTCACCGGTGCCTCTACATTAGTTATATCTATTCCCAGCATTTTAATTATCAGTTGAAATTAAAGTCATGATCATCTCCACCATTAAGCATGTGCCAACCTTCCAACAACGATGGAACAACAATGACACGAAGCAGCACCTAAGCAAGCAACTACGACTCGCAAGAGCAACTATCTATCAAACAATAGGCAATAGGATGTGTCTAAGGCAATATAGAGGCTGCAAGGAACATAAATTGTGCACGAAAACTAAAGCATCGCAATACGGATAGCAATAGATCAACAGGAGGAAGTAAAGACTATAATGCAAAATAGGTAGAAAGGGGGAGATTGCTCGCCTAGAAACACTGCCGAAGAAACATTATCCAAAGAACTTGTCGATACTCGCATCAACTCATCAGCCTAATCCGGGAAGAAGCAAAGCACTAGAAGAAACACCGGATGCACTATTTAATACTACGATAGAAGATCGGGCATGATGCATGTATGATGTATGACATCGCAAAGATGTGATGCCACTAGGCAACATTAAGCGGAACTGGGGTCCCGATAATTAATTAGGTGGTTTATGTTGTTTAGATACCTCGCAATTTAAATGTTGAATAAAAATGGCGAAACATGATATTGGTTTACTACACAATTTAAATGGAGCCAATATAAGAGTAGAAAAGCCCGCATATGGCCTCCATATTAATTATTAGGTGAGTCGACCAAGTACCCTCAACCCCATGAAATATATATGCGACATGAACAATTTAATATATGCAATAAGATAGATATCATATATTATAAAAAATAGGGGTCTTGGAAGAGGGGTCACACTTTTAGCAGCAAAGACCTTGGATTTGGTTTCAGGTTTTGGGATCAGCGGGATCAGTCTTCGGGTACGAGAAGAAGAGCTTCAGGGTATTGGCCACTGGGTCCATATAGACGATCTTGAATTGGCACCATTCTGGCCTTCGAATGGCGTGGGTTCTTGCGGATGAACTTGGGTAGTCATCGGCATCGGTAGAAGGATTCTCAGAAGATCTTGGCACCGCAAAAGTTCGAAGACAAGCCGATCTTCAGAGATCGAGGTAGCCTTGTCGACGCAGTTACAAGCTTGGCGACCAAAACGATCTAGGCAGCACGATGAACGGAAAAACTGGGTCCGACTTGGATTCCAGAGCACCGTCACCTACATGGAGTGCCTCCCAAACGCACTGACTGAAACACTGCTTGGCTGCAGCACCTAGCAGGAAACAAACGGTGGCAAAACCACACGCATAAGAGACAAAGGGAAACTGTCCTAGTTGCTTCTATAGGATCTCGTGCAACACAGAAGCAGAGAAGAGCACTAGTGCTGCTGGAGGATGCGCGGCGGAGTTGGCCCACTACTAGAGCGAGGCGGTGTCCGATAGAGCCAGGGCTGACCTGGGGCTGCAGCGTCGTCCGACAGAGGCGACGGCTGGACGACCTCGGGCCACGGAAGGAGAAAAGAGTTGTGGCGGTGGAGCACTTGGACGGCGCTGAGCGATCACAGGGGCACGGCTGGTGCTAGCGGTTCACGAGGAGGACACTGGGGTGGCGTCTGGTCAACAACGGTGGCACGACCTTGGAGACATGAGAAGGCGAAGGGGGCGGGCAGGCGTCCTGCAGACCGAAAGCGAGGAGAACGCGTCGCCATGCGCAGGCGGCGGCGGCTCAACGGTGGCAGCGAAGGGCGCCGGTAGGGCTCGATGGAGAGCTCCTACAGGGGGAGGGTGACGGCGAACTCGGGCAGAGGCCATGGGGTCGAGGCCCAGCGAGGTGCTTGCGCCAGAGCTGCCGCAGAGCAGGTGATCGAGGCGGGGACAAGCCGGAGGAGAGGAGCTTCAGCCGTGGCGGCCAGAGGATGAACCGGGGTCGTGGCGCGCAGGGCGGGGATCCAGGCGGCAGCAGACAAGAAGGGGATCGCGGGGCAGAGGAGAGAGGCGCGGTAGGTGGTTATCGGCACGGGTTGGGACTCGCGAGGAAGGTGGGGCCGGGTAGAGCAGGGTGGCGTGTTCGTGATGCGTCCTGGGAAGCATGTCGCGCATTGTGGTGTACCGCAGGGCTGCGCGCGATGGGGTGGTGGGGGTGGGTGCAGCGACGCAGTGTCGGGTTAGGTGGTAGGTGGGGTTAAGTCTAGGGTAGGGTTCCCGGGGTTTTATAAAATATGTTTTTATTTATTTATTTTGTTTTAAATAACCTTTCATAAATAGTTTATAGACAAAACAAAATATCCCAAAGAGTCGGGTTTTACATTTGAAATAAAGAGGGAGGCAACTAGAAAACAATGATAGGCTTTTAGAAAATAGTTTTAAGGTTAAGTATGTATGATGACATGACGATGCTCAAATGCAATGTGGCATGATGACATGAGCATGCTATCATGATGATGTATAAACAAAAGCAACACGCGGTTTTCTAGGAGTGGTTTTACCGGGGTGCTACATATGGGAAGGATAATAAGAATGTAAAGCAGGCAAAAAATACAAATTACACACAGAGAGCGACAAAAATAGTGAGGAGGAGTAGCAGATTGATCAAAACTACAGATTGAATTATAAACAAGAAGGAAAAATACAAATACGTAGTTAGTTGAGTAGGCTATTGTATAGTTTTCTACAAATATGAACTTTCTGTGGATAATAATAGACGTGCGTGAGATTAAATTTCGAAAAAACTGTTAAAACATATGTTATAGTTCATTTTGTTTGATATGGAGATTCACAAAACAACATTGAAGAAGTTTAGTTTTAACTTGTGTGGTAAATTATTATGAAAGGATAAAACAAAATTGGGCATTGTAATCTTTTGTGTAAGACAATTGATAAAAGAAGTTCACATTGAGTTTCAGTGGGAGTTCATTGTTTTGTTAATGTGAATTTCACCATGCAACAAAAAGGAAAACACAAAAACAAAACTGTCGATTTCGTTGAACATTAAACAAAAACAGTAGTGATGATAAAAAAATAAAGCTTGAGTGATTTCCTGGAATAAATAGGGAAATTTATTACATCTGAAATATGAAGTTTACAGAAGCACATAACAAATAGTTGAATCTAAAAATAAATTATAAAGATGAGTGATATTTGTTCCTGCTAAACCTAAAATGCCATGCCATCAAACAAGGTGGGCATAAGTTCAGTTTGCACAACCTGAGAAGTTCAGATGTATGATCCAGAAAGTTCACTTAGATAAAAAAAATTAAAAAGGGGTTGCTAACAAGTTCAGAAAAGAGGAAAACATATGAAAAACATAGATTCGTGTTGGAAAAAAAATCCATTGTTACAAGGAATACATTTGAAACATCAAACATTTGGATACACAAAATGCAAAACAGGACATCACCGATTCTTGTGAAAAAGGAAACACTGGGAAAATGTACACAATTTTAGAAAAAAATGGATATTACTGGTTTAGATAAATAAATTTTGTAGTTCACAACTCAAAACAATCAGATAATGTGTACACTAAACAAACAAAACTACACTAAGGTAATACATGGGGTTCTGATACATTGCAAATGTATCTATAATTTTTGATGTTCCATGCTTGGTTTTATCCACTTTCTTGTGTTTTGTTCCAACTTTGGAGTACTTTTCATATGATTTCTTGGACTAACCTATTAACAAGAGCCACAAAGTGCCTGCTTTTCTGCTGTTTTTGGTTCTAGGAAAGTCATAAAATGAATATTCTCGGAATTGGACGGGACAAAAGCCAAAGTGCCTATTTTTCCGAAAGGGATCAAGTGCCAGAATCGGAGAGGGCGGGGCCGGCCACATCACCGTCAGCGGCCAGGCTTGGCCCGCGCCAGGGGGTGGTCTATCCGACCCCAGCACCCCCTCAGCCTCTCTTTCCGCCTATAAGTTACCCTCGGGACGAAAACCCTAAGTACCTGATCAAAAATCCACGAAAGAGTCTGTAGCCGCCATCATCTCCATCCCTAGATCGTGAGGGATCTGAAGCTCTTCCCGGCACCCTGCCGGAGAGGGGAATTCACCCTGGAGGCCTTCTTCATCACCATGCAAGCCTCCGGTGTGATGCGTGAGTAGTTCATTCTTGGACTACGGATCCATGTAGTAGCTAGATGGCTGGTTTCTCCTCCTTCGTGCTTTCATGTTTAGATCTTGTGAGCTCCGTTCATGATCAAGATCATCTATTTGTAGTTCATACATGTTGTGTTTGCGGGGATCCGATGGATATTGAGATGCCATTTCAGATTGATTATTGATTATATCATGTCTTTGTTATTTGAGATCTTGCATGCTTTCCGTTGTTAGTAGCTATCTTGGCCAAGTAGATGCTAGCAACTGCAAGAGTTAGTATTTATGCTCGATAGTGGGTTCATGCCTCTGTAACTGGGAAGTGATGTAAATCTCTAAGGTACTAGATGTGCTGTTGCTACTAGGGAGAAAACAACAATCCTTTGTTCATAGAACAATTGTATTGTTTACCTTGCACGCAGTTTGTAAAGCAATAATCTGTTGCTTGCAACTTAATACTGGAGGGGGTTCGGATGATAACCTGAAGGTGGATTATTAGTCATAGATGCAGTTGGATGGCGGTCTATGTATTATGTTGTATTGCCCAATGGAGTCTCAAAGGAGTCAAGATGATTAGTATATGCATGTATTGCTTTCTCGGTGTTTGTCAATTGCCCCGCTGTAATTTGTTCACCCAGCATGTTATCTATCTAAGGAGAGCCACCTCTAGTGAACTATGGATCTCGGTCCTTGTCTTTTACATACAATCTACAATCTTTTATTGCTTTGTGTTTACTTTCTGCAAACTTTTACTTCTTTCCATTCGATACGTTTAATCCTTTGTTTTCCGCAAAACACGGTGAGATTGACAACCTCATCGCAAGTTGGGGACAAAGTTTTGTGGTTGTGTTGTGCAGGTCTCCACGCTTACTAGCACCGTAGTCGCCTCCAAAGCTCAGCTAGTAACACCTTTGAGGTGTTTCCTTGCTCCTACTGGTTCGATTAAACCTTGGTTTCATAACTGAGGGAAACTTGCTGCTGTGCTCATCATACCTTCCTCTTGGGGTTCCCAACGAGCTCTACATCAACACCGCCATCAAGTATTTTCTGGGCACCGTGCATTGAGGCATCAAGCATTTTTCTGGCGCCGTTGCCGGGGAGTCAAGGACATCTTCACAAGGGGAGTCCCTCATAACCAATCTCTTTACATTGTTGTTTTTGTTTTGCTTAGTTTTCTTTTTGCTTTGTTTGCTTGTTTTGTTCTTGAAAAAAAAACACAAAAAAAATAGTTTTACAAGTTTGCTTCCTTATTTCAAAAATACAAAAAAAAATAGTTCCTTTCTTAAGTTGCCTTTATGACTAGCTCTGCTCCAATCACTATTTCATTATGGATAGCTCACTCAGTTTCCTATTTGGGAACCGTATTATGACTGCTAAGGTAATAGGTGAACCACCGCCTGCTAGAACCTCCATGGAAGAAGAAATTGTTGAATTTGAAAGCTCATTAGATGAAAAAGAGGAGGAGAGTGATGGACAAAAGGAGGAAGAATGGATCTACCCATGCCTACCTTCTAATGAGAGTAACTCTTTATCCCTTACATTATTTGATTGTCCCCCATGCTTATCAAAGGAGGGTGAATGTTATGGTCCCGAGGATTCTTTTGAAAATGTTTATAATAAAGCTCTAGTGCTTGTAGATCATGAAAAGCATGCCTTATGTGATAGTTATATTGTTGAGTTTATTCATGAGGCTACTGAAAATTATTATGAGAGAGGAAAATATTGTTGTAGAAGTTTTTATGGTAATGAAACACCTCTCTATGTGATGAAAGTTTTGAAATTACTTTTGTTTTATCTTCCTATGCCTGTCACTTTGCTCTTTGGGAATTTATTTGCATACAAGATTCCTATGCATAGGAAGTGGGTTAGACTTAAATGTGTTTTGAATTTGCTTCTTGATGCTCTCTTTTACTTCAATTCATATTTCCTATGAGAGCATCTTCTCAAATTTTCATGCCTAACTTAAAGGCGTTAAAGAAAAGTACTTATTGGGAGATAACCCAAAAGTTTTAGTTGAGTCTTGGAAGTTATTACCTCAGTATTAACCTCTCCTTCTCCTTTTTATTTGCTTTTTCTGCCAAGAGTAACCTCTAATGAGAGTGAAGTAATGATTGGGAAAGTTGCTGTCCCGAAACAGATTTCTGTGCTTCACCGTAAAAATTTCTGAGAGAGTTATGTACGTCAGAATGAGCTGTAATGTATTGTCCTTATGCCCCAGGTTGCTATCTAACTTTCATTAGTTCAACACTTTTTGATTTGAGCAACAGAAGGTCTTTGAAAAAATTCGTCTTTACCTGCTGGTCTGTTTTGACAGATTTCTGCCATTTTCTGCATTTGCTTCTTGTTAATTCCTTTTTGAGTTCTTTTGGGGAATTGAGCTTTTTGAGGGAAGTGCTACAGTAGCTAGTGTTCTAATGGAAGTTTATTTGGTGTTAGAACTGAATCTTGAGACTTATTTATCTTAAGTGCACTAATGTTGCCAATGAGATTGTGTGAAGTTTTGTATGAAGGAAAATATTCAGGTGTATGGAAGAAATGAGTAATGAGATGAAGGATGGACTAAAGCTCAAGCTTGGGGATGCCACGCGTGTCACCCCAATAAATATCCAAGAAGTGCAAGCGTCAAAGCTTGGGTATGCCCAAGGCATCCCCTTCTTCATCAATAAAAATTCCAGGTTTCTTCCAAACGCTTCATTTTTATTGTTTCATGCACAGTTGTGTTTTTCTTGGAGCGTCTTCCTTTTCATTTTTGTTTTGGTTTTTAGTTTGCTTGGTTTGCTTAGTTTTCTTAAAAAGTTGGTTGGACCCCCTCTTTCATACTTTGGTTTGCAAATAGTTTGGTTTGGTTTGGAAAAGAGTAGGAAAGTTCATGCTTATGTGGTAAAAAGAGCTTGTTTTTTACTGTGGCTATGCTTTGTCATGCCCTGCTTGATATTGTTTTGACTTTATGCTTAGTATTCTTTGCTGTAGCATGACTTGTTATAGACAATTGAGATTTCTTAATGTGCCTTGGATGAATCATGCGTTGTTTTAGCATATTAAAGCATAGTATAGTGGTATTCTCCTTTGATGCTTTATTTGGGTTGACTTGGCGCATGCTTACACCATGTTATGACTTTCACAAGTCACCATAGCCTTTATGATCCTTTATTTTTCAACTTGTAGTATCACTTTATGCTTTGATCAATGATGTTTTGTCTCTCTGCATGATTATAGCCATTATTGCTCTCTTAGTTTGTCGCTCCCAGTCTTTTGCTAGCCTCCACAACCAAGTATGAGTTCCACTCATGCATCCAACTCCCTAAACCAAGTTTTTCCAAAGAGCCCACCATACATACCTACTATATTATGCTATTCCAAGTATATTCATGCTTTTTTTTACCTTCCACTTGTTATGAGAAAACTAGTGATTAAAGCTCTCACGAACTTGATGGCACACTTTACTTTATTGCCTCTAATAAACTTGAACCATTGGGTCCTTCTTTGTTGCATATATGCTTGCGCCATATAAGTTGAAGTTAGCAGAACCATGTTTCATGGGGAACGCTTTCAACATTGCACTTGTACTTTGTACCCCGTTGATATTATGTTCTTTTGCTTACGGATTCCGACATTGTGAAATAAAAGTGGAACTTGTAAGATCATGGAGTTTGTATGTGTGTTAGAAAGCCTCGGGCTAGCCTAAGCCATGCCTAATCATGGTGGAAACTTGCAGCATCACCATAATGAGCACTCTATGAAGCATCCTCAATAAAAACCTATGCAAATAGCAAATAAAAAGATTGCTGAGATGCTCATTGTCTGCTTGTCATTTTTTTGATTATGGGAAAGCTCCGTATCATGTGCAAGGGTACCCGTTGGCGGTTCTTAATGATACACATATACTTACAATGACAAGAGCTTACTCGTGACTGAAGTTGAGTAGCATGAGGATCGGTCTTCGTAAGTAAGGGGCATGAGATTTCGGTTTATAACTTGTCAAGCATATCCTCTTAGTTGTGTCACTTTAACCTTAATCACCTTCAAGATGCTTATGATAGGGGCAATGAGAGCTGAAAGCTATAAGTACCATAATTTTTGGAAGCTCTTTATGAGACTCTAATCCCTACTTCCTTTTACAAAAGGCCTTTCTTCCACCATTATATTGAGTCTCCACCTTCTACCTTTATGCACCTACTTTGAGAGCATAGTGGCCATTCTTAGTTCTATGTGCATTGTCCCAAGACTAGTTGATTGATGCATAACTTATTATTGCTTGTTTGAAACTATTGTATCTAGTCACTCTTATGAACTTTGAAGGTGTCCCATGCATTTATATTTGCTACTCTATTGAGGGACAAGCTGAATACTATTATGCTATGTTTTCTTTATGTGACACAAACAAACGTCTTGCAAAGCGTGTTATTCATGATTCTTTTGTTTGTGCCTTTTCATGTTGCATCATAGTTTCTTTGCTTATTGCTAGAACTTTGTCTTTCATGTTATGATTGAAGTACTATGATCCCAACTTTGAATGTTTTGCAAATATTTTGATCAAGTCTTTGATGGTGCATGTCACCTAAAAAATTATTTCTTTTTATCACTTACCTACTCGAGGACGAGCAGGAGTTAAGCTTGGGGATGTTGATACATTGCAAATGTATCTATAATTTTTGATGTTCCATGCTTGGTTTTATCCACTTTCTCGTGTTTTGTTCCAACTTTGGAGTACTTTTCATATGATTTCTTGGACTAACCTATTAACAAGAGCCACAATGCCAGCTGCCTGTTTTCTGCTGTTTTTGGTTCCAGGAAAGTCAGAAAATGAATATTCTCGGAATTGGACGGGACAAAAGCCAAAGTGCCTATTTTTCCGGAAGGGATCAAGTGCCAGAATACGATACGGAGAAGGGCCAGAGGGCGGCCACACCACCTGGCCGCGCGGCCAGGCCTGGCCCGCGCTAGGGGTGGTGTGGCTAGCCCAGGCACCCCCTCGGCCTCTCCTTCCGCCTATATATTGCCCTTGGGACGAAAACCCTAAGTGCCTGATCAAAAATCCACGAAAGAGTCTGTAGCCACCGTCATCTCCATCCCTAGATCAGGAGGGATCTGAAGCTCTTCCCGGCACCCTGCCGGAGAGGGGAATTCACCCTGGAGGCCTTCTTCATCGCCATGCAAGCGTCCGGTGTGATGCGTGAGTAGTTCATCCTTGGACTACGGGTCCATGTAGTAGCTAGATGGCTGGTTTCTCCTCCTTTGTGCTTTCATGTTTAGATCTTGTGAGCTCCGTTCATGATCAAGATCATCTATTTGTAATTCATGCATGTTGTGTTTGCGGGGATCCGATGGATATTGAGATGCTATTTTAGATTGATTATTGATTCTATCATGTCTTTGTTATTTGAGATCTTGCATGCTTTCCGTTGTTAGTAGCTATCTTGGCCAAGTAGATGCTAGCAACTCCAAGAGTTATTATTTATGCTCGATAGTGGGTTCATGCCTCTAGTAATCTGGGGAAGTGACAGAAATCTCTAAGGTACTAGATGTGCTGTTGCTACTAGGGAGAAAACAACAATCCTTTGTTCATAGAACAATTGTATTGTTTACCTTGCACGCAGTTTGTAAAGCAATAATCTGTTGCTTGCAACTTAATACTGGAGGGGGTTCGGATGATAACCTGAAGGTGGATTATTAGTCATAGATGCAGTTGGATGGCGGTCTATGTATTATGTTGTATTGCCCAATGGAGTCTCAAAGGAGTCAAGATGATTAGTATATGCATGTATTGCTTTCTCGGTGTTTGTCAATTGCCCCGCTGTAATTTGTTCACCCAACATGTTATCTATCTAAGGAGAGCCACCTCTAGTGAACTATGGATCTCGGTTCTTGTCTTTTACATACAATCTACAATATTTTACTGCTTTGTGTTTACTTTCTGCAAACTTTTACTTCTTTCCATTCGATACGTTTAATTCTTTGTTTTCGGCAAAACACGGTGAGATTGACAACCTCATCGCAAGTTGGGGACAAAGTTCTGTGGTTGTGTTGTGCAGGTCTCCGTGTTTCTACTAGCACCGGTAGTGCGCCCTGCCAAAGCTCAACTAGTAACACCTTTGAGGTGTTTCCTTGATCCTACTGGTTCGATTAAACCTTGGTTTCATAACTGAGGGAAACTTGCTGCTATGCTCATCATACCTTCCTCATGGGGTTCCCAACGAGCTCTACATCAACACCGTCATCAAGCATTTTTTCTGGGCGTCGTGCATTGAGCCATCAGGTTCCAGATAATAACAACTATTCTTGAAAAGAAAAATGAACCAAACACTAAAATAGAACTATAGAATAAGCTATTGGAAGATTATGCTGCAACATCGAGTTAAGATTTGTCCGACATTGTTCCTTGAGTTTCCTGTGAGATTACGCCTAGTAGAAGAAGGAGATCCTAGAGTAGTGTCAGCCACTATGATGGAGATATGGTATTCTTGGGATGAAAGAGAAGACGGAACATGTGCTCACTCTTCCAATCCTCCACACGCTTCTGTTAGAAAATAAAGAAAATTTAAAATAAAGAGTATATTAGAGACACATATAAGATAAAAAATAACCTACAAAAAAAATGAAAAACAGGAGTTCACATACAAAGAAAAACTAAGTTCAGTAAACATAAAAACATTAGAAAAGTTTGGCTAGGGACATAAAAATATAAAATGGTGAATGTAGTAGTTAAATGTATGATGTAAGTTCACGCTTATCATAATATGCAATACACAAAATATAAAAGAAATAGAAAGACAGAAAATAAATAATTAAAAGGGACATTCAAATAAATGATAAGACATAATGAAGAGGCACTTACATCCTTATTTACAAACTTCTCGACAAATTTCTCGCCACAGAAGGTGCAAAGAACATTCATAGCGTATAAACCACACTCATTTGCACCCTGTTGTGGTGTGAGTTCATATTTTACCCTATCAGCTTTCTCAACCCAGTCATGATGGTTGTATGTTTTGTACTCTGCTTCCCCATAATGCTCCTTTAAGAGTGAAACAAATCTGCTAATCTGTAAGAAACAGGAAAATTAGGAAAAATAAAATAATTAGAAGAATGAAAACACATAACAATGGTGATGCAAAAAGTTAGAAAAATGTAAAGTATTTTCATATCAATGTGCAATTTGATCACGACCCGTGTGATGCTGACCCCTAGTTATTTTCATATCGGTGTACCTCCTCGAATCAAAAGTTATCAACAGTGTAGTGTATTTGTTAATCATATACACTGAGTGGTGATTCTTCCATTAATGAGGGATCATTATATATGCAGAAAAATAAAGGAAAATGAATAAAGTTCAGAAGGACAGACTATGGAAGTTCACATATGCAACAACAGGAAGCTCATATTAAATAACCTCTACAATGTTAAGAATGATACAAAAGGAACAATATGAAAAGTTTAGAAGGATAGACTATGGAAGTTCACAGATGCAACAACATGAAGCTCATATTAAATAACCTCTACAATGTTAAGAATGTTACAAAAGGAAACAGTATGAAAAGTTTAGAAGGACAGACTATGAAAGTTCACATGTGCAACAACAGGAAGTCATATTAAAAAACCTCTAGAATGTTAATAATGTTACAAAAGGAACAGTATGAAAAGTTCAGATGACAAAAATGTTTACCAGATTTTCCTTGAGCCAATTTTCATTTTCCTTCTTGAATAAATGAAGATTTCTAGAAGCCCTTTTAACATGAAAATTATTCCTGCCAACCGCATTGCCACTACTGTCCAATTTGTCAAATGGTTCATATTCAATAAGGTACTATAAAAACAAAAAACAAACACACGGCAAAAAAACAAAAAGCTTAATAATAAAATAATGAGAAAACTGAGAAAGAATTAGAATTGAATTACATAGAAAAGATATGTGCAGAGACTATACATGAATAGTATAAGCACTGAGAAAAACACGATGGCCTGAGCCAAAGAAATATTTCATGCTGGGATCAACCTTCTAGTTAGAAAAAATGTATTCCATAATCTCAGATTGCATCATCTCCCCGTGTCCGAAAAGTTTGAACATGTATTTGGCGTTGATTTCAATAGGAACATCATGAACATTCTCAAACCTGACAAGAATCTCACTTCAGACAAAAAGGAATTTTAAAAAAAGAGATCAAAACAGATAAATAAAATGAGGAAATGAGAGATATAACTCACTTTTCAAACTAGCTGATGTATTCTTTAGTCAAAATTTGCTCCTTCAACTGTCTAGCCTTATCAAGATGTGGGAAGATGTAAGCAACCATCTTAGGAGCATCCATCCTTAGCTTCTTTGCCAATTTAGATGGCCTTTGATTAGATAGCTCAAGGTTTTCACCAGGTCAAGATTGTCCAGGTACAGTAGTGAAGTCAGAATCATGGCTACCAGAAGATACCTGTGCAACTCC
This sequence comes from Avena insularis, assembly GCA_023614405.1. Lineage (NCBI taxonomy): Eukaryota > Viridiplantae > Streptophyta > Magnoliopsida > Poales > Poaceae > Avena > Avena insularis. The sequence goes on from CM042696.1 coordinate 408,389,180, forward strand.
TCGAAGATGTTTACCAATATTTTTCTTGGGCATTGATGTGACAAAATCATCACTGCCATCTTCGTCAACGATGACAACATCATCCTTCGAAGTGTGTCCAGCTATAGCTGTCTTCTTTGCAGACGGTTGCAGTTTTGAGATGACCTTCTTCGTTGTGCTTACAAGGTTTTTAAAAGCTTCTATGGGAATGTGTTGCACCTCAGGTGTTTCATACTTAGTCTCGAAAAGAGAAAAGTTATCCTCCTTAATATCAAGAACTGGACCTGTAGTGCATGAAGTTTTAAAAGTTTAGATAGATAAATAAAAATAAAAACTATTGGGGGAGTTCACTACTATAGTACGCAGGAGTTATGTTGCATGTGACAAAAACAAAACATACTACAAAAAACACATGAAATAACTGAAAAACAAACCAAAAAATGGGAAGTTCACTAGGAAGTTTGAGGGGGTTCACTATAACAGTATTCAGAAGTTATGTACTGACAAACTGAAAAAGAAAGTAAATAATGAGTAAACTAACATATTTAGAAAGAATGTATTTAAAAATATACAACAAATATACAATACAGGTATTGTTTTGTAAAAAAATAAAACTGAACCTACAAAAAATATACCTGCTTCAACACCTACCATTTCTATAAGATTGATATTGAAGTCACCACATGTGAGCCAGCTATAAAGTGTGGTCATTCTTATATTCAGGATGTCTTGTTGCTTGAATTCTAACAACCTACACCATCATATGTTACCAAATCTGGAGCATAAAAACCCACAATCATGCCTAGAAAAAAAAGTAGGTAAAGAAGAAGTTTTAGGATAAAAAATATAAAATAGGCATTTAGAAAAGAAACAAAATAAAAAATAATGAAAAACAACATATGTACTTACGTGGTTAACTTCTTTGGACCTCTAACATAGTGATACTCCCAATGATCAATGCATCTTGGACTGAACGGTTCACCTTTTGAGTTTGTTGCTCCCTCCAAAGCTTCTTGATATTAGTTGACATGGTATGCATGACCCTTTTGCATCTGGGTCAAGGGGTCCACGTAAAGAGTCAAGTAACTCAAAAATACTGCATCTTAACATTAAGGCCAATAACGCAAAAATGCCTAGGAGCATCAGCAACAGGAGGATCAGGAAGATCAAAAGTAGCAAACAAAACCTACATATAAGTTAAAATGAAATTAAAAAGAAGAATTAGAAAAGAAGGAGAACTACAAAAAGATAGTGTTCTAGAAAACAAAATTTGGGTTTACCACATCTTTCGTATCAAGACGTTCTTCCGAATCAAGACTGAAGAGGTTTTGTACACGTCTTGAGACTAGATTTCCTTCGTATATATGCCTCTGTTTTGAATGCAAACGAAATACAATATGTAAAAAAGAACAAACAACACAAAAGGAGCTCACATTTGGAGTGGAGGTTCACATCTCAAGATAGAAAACTTACACGGCAAATATACGGAACTACCAACTTGTCTAATTTCTTGTACTTTTGTCCAAGCAAATAAGTTCCTACAGATACAGTGAGCGAGCAAAGAAATCCAGTAGGATGGAATGCCTCACCAATTTGACCAATAGTGCACTCGCAATCGGCAATACTAAAAAGTTCTTGGTCCCTGAAAAAATAACACAATAACCACAAAATGATAACTGTTCAGGAGGAGTTCACTACTGCAGTAAACATTATATATTTTGCATATAATGGGGAAGTTCACTAAGAATTGATCAAGAGTTCAATATAGCAGACTTTAGGAGTTATGTGATGAAGTAGAAAGAATAAAAAAATATGAATTACAAAAAAAAATACAGTAAACTATTTTAGTAAGCAAATATAAGAAAAAACAAAGAAACCTTTTCTTTTTTTTTGAGGTAAAAAAACAAAGAAACATTTTCAATGGATCTCTCCTCATTCTGCAAACTCTATCGAAAAATTCTTTTATTTTCTGGAAGGCTGGAAGAGCGAAAGGCCGAGGAGTTAAACAAGGAGTGGACACTAAAAAGAAAATAAAACAGAAGTTCACATTAATAATCTGGTAAGTTCACAGTAAACATGATATATGGAGCATAATGGAGATCGAATAGCTATATGCAGAACTTGAGACTACATGCGAGGAAGTTCATTATGACCACACAAGTACATCTATGCACGGGCTAATGAATCACAAAAACACAAAAAATGATAAAATGTACATTTATTCAACAAAATGTTTAATTTACATGAACTGTGAGTGTACACCATGAACAGAACAAAAGCATATGTAAAAGTGTTGGACACCGACAAAACATCGCGACCCACCAACCCAACCCAGAAAAACATAGATTGTAATCACAGATCCTTGCTTGTTTCTTCGGTTGTTGAATCTGGCCAAGTGAACAATTCTTTTGAAGAGTGGGAAGAACCAATATCCGTTGATAACTCATGGATGGGGACTTCATCTCCCTTTGGATCGACATCGACTTCTAAAGGAACATAAGTTCTGGCCATAGAAGCGACATGATTGTCAGCACCAGCTTCAGTATCCTTATCTGCCTCGTGAAGTTCCTCTACTGGAGGAACAGAAATTCTAGGCATAGAATCAATAGGACTATCAGACCCAGATTCATTATCCTGTGTTGCCTCTTTAACTTCATCTACTACAGGAACAGAAATCACGGCCAAAGAAGCAGTAGCATTGTCACCACAAGTTTGCGCAGCAACATTTGATTCAAAATTTCCAGCACCTACAACCTTGACTGAAACAGCTCCAGCTACTGCGTCTGTAATTGGTTCCTCAGTAAAAACTGTAGGTCCTACATAATCCACATCAATTACCATATCCGGATCATTCACATTTCTTGCAGCGCTAGACTCGCTAGACTCGCCTGGCATGTTATCGACATTGTCCATAGGCTCGGCGGAAACAACTCCAGCTGCTCCCACTCAAATAGGGTCCACATGCAAAGCTCTAGATCCTTCAACATCCTTATCTGCTACCACAACCTAATCATGCAGACTCCCTGTTGAGCCAGATTTGATTTCAACATTGTCGGCATTGACAGAAATGTTAGTGCCCAATTCCATATCTTTTTGACCATGTTATTCATTAAAATCGTGAGGAGGCGTTACAGCAGTAGATGCACGCTTCTTGAACTTAAAATCACTCATATTATCGATTTCCAATCTTCATCAACATCATCATCATCAAGATCGTCGGAAGCATTTTCCTCAGCTAGCCTAGCATCTTCCTGCACACAAATTTAAAAAGTATGAAAGTTAGAATGATACGAAGTATAAAAAAGGAGAAGTTCACTATAATGCTAACATGAATTTAGCATTAAAAAATCAGAGAGGTCCACTATATAGTTGAAGTGAATAAACCTCAAATGCAAAAATATGAAAGGATAAGTTCATTGTGATGCACATAGAGGATAACTATATAAAAAGAAACATCATAACTATAACCTTAGCTTCTTCAGCTGATTGACCTAAAACAACAATAACTGAAGACGCATCTTTGGCAGGAGCATCATCATTTAAAGCAGGAGGATCTTGTTCCCTAATCTGCCTTTCAATCACAACAGCTTCTCTTTCAAACTCCCAGCAAATTTTATCTTGATTCAAGCCAAACTCTAAGAAACAAGTGTGCACACAAGACTATGCAGCTCTCAATGAATCAAGCAATCCGAGCTCATGTCCCTTCTGTTCTTCAACAGCTCCAGAACTAGGGTCATGACTAGCGGGAAATAATCTAGATATTTTGTTCATCTGGTCAGTTGTAGTAGGGATGGAATGAGAGATATCATCAACTTTCCGAATTAGAACATCGATCTTGCTCAAGGCTGAAACAGGTGCTGCAGGACCATTAGTTGCTGCTAGCTCAGGGATAGGCACAGTTTGAATATTTGCTGGCTGGACAGAAATAGTTTCATCCTAAGTAATGGTTAGTGGATCAGAATAATTATTAGGTTCCGGGAGATTATTAATAGCATGTCCAACATTAGATCCAACATGAAGTTCTTGGACAGACAAATGATAAGAATATGCAATCTAGTTGCGACCTTTCCACTGCAGATAATATGGATAAAAATAAATTAAATGAATATGAAAAGTATACAGGAAGTTCACTAAAATCATGAAAAAAAATAACAAAAAATATGGATCATGTACGCATAAAGGTAAAACACAACAACATGCAAAAAACCATATAAAAAAGAGTTGACCAAGGAAGTTCATATGTAAAATTATAGAAGTCCAGTACTGCTTAATGGGTATTTGTAGAAATGAAAAAGAACAAAATAATGAGGGGTTTCACAAATGCTATGTGTTAATACAGGAAGTTCACTTATGCAACACACATGAGCTCACTACTTTAATGTTGCATATTTCAAACAATTGAAAAAAGATTCAAAAATATATAAGAGTTCATATTAATATGGATTAAAAAGAAGGAAGTCCACACCAACAAAATATCAGCGGTTCACTGGTGCGAAAGTGGGGTATTTTCAAAATGTGAAAATAGGACAAACAATGTAGTAATTAACACCGACTACTATGAATTAAAAAAAGAAAGATCACACATACAAGATATCAGAAGTTCACTACTGCATTAATGCAGGAGTTAACACAAAAAATAAAATAAAACTAGAATGTAAGTATAAAAAATGGCACAATGAATACCTCATAAAATGAAAAATAGCTCAAAAAAGAAGAAAAGAATAGTGGTACTCACACTCAGTTTGCCAAACCTATAATCTGCAAGGCTAGGTCCACCACTCTTTTAGAGATCTAGTTTATAAATCTCCTTTATCTTCTTCTCTTGCAAGTAACTTGCACGAGGTGTGAGTGTGGATGACCGAATGCTTGACAGAATAGAAGCTGTCGAGATACATGATAACTGGAACAAGACCACATCCTTCGGGTCCTGCCTTCTTTTCTTCTTGGTACCTGATAGCACCTCTCTTGATTTCATCACAAACAACCTGACAGAAATCCAAGGTGGCCATACTCTGGTAATGCATGTTAATTAACATAGGAGCCTCCCTACCAAGGCGTGTAGCAACACCAGGGCAGATCAATTTGTTGAACAAAATGGTAAATAACACCTTCACATCTAAGTCAAGTTTTGAATCATCCTTAACTATATCTTCTAACGTTTCTGCAAATGCTTGGTTTCAATATGAGAACTTGGTGCAAAACCAAGTTCTATCTTAAGCTCACGCAATTGATCAACATGACCTGAATCTGAAGGTCTCAGAGCGGTGTCATCTCCATTTGGGAAACCAAAAACATGATGAACAACATCCCTGCTTACTTCAAGAACCTTTCTAGAACCACACTCTATCTTCATGTTGGATGGGTCAAGTTTCATCATCAAATGACACATGAGGACACGTGAAATATTACCCTCAAGAACCCAGTCAAACACACCACAAAATCTAGCATCACAGACTTTTTCCATATGAGCTGACTTTAGTAACTTAACAGCCAACAAAACTTCCCCAAGTGAAAATCGAATAGTTTGTTGAAAGCGCTTTTGTCAGGCATCATCTGCATCAGGCTTGAATCGACCTACAGTCTTCTTACGACTTATGGTCTTCTTCTTAGCAGGAGCACTAGGTAAAACATCCAATTTCTGTCTTTTTTCACCTTTATCTGCAAAACATAGAAATACAAAAAAACAGAGATCTTCATTGAATATGAAAAGGTGAAAAACAAAAAAAAAAGGATAAAACAAAAAAAAATTCATTAAGGGAAGTTCACTAAAATGATGATGGAAGATCACATTTTACATAATGGAGATTAACTAATAGTAAAAAAAGGATGATGTAAAAAGCTTTGGATGTCTACTTTCAGTAGTTCACTAATATGGTAGGAGAAAGTTCAACTATATTACAAAATTGAACTTGAAGAAAACATTAATACAAAATAATGAAAAAATTACAAAAACTAAAAAATCGTAAAACCACAATACAAAAAATTAAGAGAAGTTCACTATACTAGTGAATGGATGTACACATGTATATCAGGAGAGGTTAATTAAAGACTTGAAATAATAATTTATCATGGTACATTAAAAGGTACAACATGAAAAAAAATTCATCTAAAAGGAAAAAATCACCAGACAAAGCGTCTTCACCAGCAGCATCAGGAACATATGGCTTGTCAGCTGGAAGACTGTGTTTCCTAGAACTAGACTTAGAAGAAGAAGAATCTTTATAATTGGCTGCAGATTTAGTAGACAAAAAAATAGGAGGACTGCGGCGAGGGGTGATAGCATCACGCTGAGAAGGGGGAAAGGAGATCCAACAGCGGAGCTGTGACTTCTTTTACGAACACCAATCCTCTCTCTGCGATGTACTGTTTCACTTGGCTCAACGACTGGTTCACTTGGCTCTATGACTGGATCACTTGGAATATCTGTAGAGCTGGTAGCGTCTTTCTTTAATTTTTTCCTAATATAGTACTATTTCACTTTCAACTCATGCTGAGCAAGCTTGGAAGTGTGTTGCTCATTGTATTTGGGCACTTGCTCCTGAACACTCCAATCATGTGTCACTTCCTTAGTACCATCCACAGTCTGTGAAGGAGTGTCCTATAAAACTGGAGTGCAATCTGGTATAAGCGAATTAGTTGCATCCGATGCCCTGGACTTATCCTGCACAGGACTCAAATCAAAAGCTGGTCCAGCTAAATGATCAACGCTGGAGATATTGGAAGATTCACCAACAGGTCGGCTAGGGAGTGGTGTTTCATCATAGAGAGGCGGGCCAGTAATAACATCATCAACAATAAACCTCATAGGAAAAATAGAATGAGGATAGTCGACATTCAACTTTTCTAAAGATTCAATCACAGTTTCAGTGGCTACAAAAAAAGAAACAAACAAAAGAAGTTCACTATATGAAAATATGAAGATAGAAAAGTAACATTGCAGAAGTTAATTAATAGATTAGTAAAAAATAGAATCAAAACAAAAAACAAAGAGGTTCACTACATAACTAACAAAATAAAAAGTTAGAAAAAAATATGAATATAAAAGTATAAAAGTGTGCATCTGTTAAACTACTAAATAATTGATTTTTCCATAAAATGGACACACCACATAAAATGTAAAATCTAATGATATAGACGACGACAATAAAAAACCTTGAGAAGTGCACTACATATAAAATGATGAGTTCATCAGATCCATTTGTGAGTAAATATTTAGCCCAACAATAAAAATCTGACAAAAAATAAATAAGAAAGAAGACCACTATATAGTTAATGGACAGTTAGGTAACATTTATTAAAACTATATTCAAAATAAACTAGCTAGCAGCACATAAACAAAAAAAAGATAAAAAGTTACACAAAGTATAAGAAGTATTATAGAACAAGCCTGCATCAGCAGTAGATGAAAGTTCCAGATTAGGATTATTTGGAACCAATATAACTGTTGGGTCAACATAAAATAAACCAGGAGTTAATGACGAGTAAAAAAGGAGGAAGTTACACATAAAAAATTACAAGTTTAATAATGAAAAATGCTGAAAAAAGAATAGACACCATACCAGGTGGAGATACTAGATTTTCAACAGGATCAGCCACAGGGTGATCATCCTTAGCCATATCCTGCGTCTGCCCAATAGCTTCATCAGCTGCAGAAACAGGAGGAGGCACGCATGCTAATGAAACACCGACAGTACTCAATATTATAGGGATGCCAGGAAGACAACTCAGTTTTCTATCACAAGCAACTAATTTAGCTTTCTTAACAACCGTAACCGGGTTTGAGCTTTGAGAAGCATCACCAGATCCTGAAAAAACCAGCACACAAGTAACATTTGATTTTGATGTTGACAAAAACGCAATCAGTACAAAAAAACATCACACCAGAAAGCTCATGAGAAGTTCATAGTAATGCAATCTAAAAAACAACATACAGTGAACAGAAAAGAATTAACTAATACTAATGTGAAGTTCACATAATAAACTTGACAAGTTCACATTTCAGGGGAAATGGGTGTACATACCTACATTGCTCATGAGTAATTTTTTACAACTAAAAGAAAAAGGTTATCAGCAAAAAAACAACTAAAAACTATATTACTAATTCAAACTTTGAGATGTAGAGTTAATATTAGTAACAAAACACGCATTAAAAAACAATTCAAGTTGAGCATGTGGTAAACTGCAAAAACATGCGAATCTGAGTAGACTATATAGAAAACATCAAAACTAGACAAAAGCAACTACCACACACATATGAGAAGTTCATATATAAATATATGGAAGACCACATGGCAACTATAAGAATAATAATATATTGTAACAGATAAGAATTAACTAATATCACCGTGAAGTTCATATAATGAACTTGACAAGTTCACATGTAAGTAAAATGGGTGTACATACCTAAATTGATCATGAGTAATTTTATTGACCAGAAAAGAATAGGTTATACACAAATACAAACTTAACAACAGAATAACTATAAACTACAGTACAGATTCAAAAATTGAGATATAAATTTCATCTTAATAGACAAACACAAATTAAAGGATCAAAAATCAGATGAGCATGTGATCATCAAAAACAATGCAAAAATTTGGGTTAACTATAAATATAAAACACCATCCACAAAAATACATATATAAGAAGTTCACATATAAATATATGGAAGACCGCATGTAATATATGAGAAGTTCACATATAAATATATGGAAGACCACATGTAAGTTCACATATAAAATATATGAGAAGTTCATATAATAAACTTGACAAGTTCACATGTAAGTAAAATGGGTGTACATACCTAAATTGATCATGAGTAATTTTTTTGACTAGAAAAGAAAAGGTTATAAACAAAAACAAACTTAAAACCGAATAACTATAAACTATACTATAGATTAAAAAAATGAGATATAAATTTCATCTTAATAGACAAACACAAATTAAAGGATAAAAAATGAGACGAAGCATGTGGTCAGCAAAAAACATGCAAAAAATTGAGTTAACTAAAAATATAAAACATTAGAACTACACCAACCACAAAAATACATATATAAGAACTTCACATATACATGGAATATCACATGGTAACAAAAAATCAAAACTACAGAAACATCTAATTACTACAAACATCTGCTTTGAGTTTACCAACACATAAACAAAAAATTAAGATGTTGAAAACAGCATAACAAACTTGAGAAGTTATGAGCGTTCAATGTAGATCTGCATACAATTAATAGAATTAGATTTCTAGCACAAACAAAAAACACATGAACTACAGATCATATAGAAAAAAATGAAGGAGACAAGTAAAGTATACTTGCATTACCTAGATAAAAAGAGGGGTTCGTATATTATCAGCGGATAAGGAGCAAAACAAGAGGCAGACAGGGACGGTCGTGATCAATAAACGAGGCATGGTTCCACGATGGCAAGGCGAGGCCGAGAAGAAGACGCTAGGGATGCAGCCAAAGAAAAACCTCCACCCCAAGGCGAGTCCGCACAGCCGCCAACCCCAAACCCTAGCGAACTCAGGCAAAAACGGCAGAGCAAAAACAGAGCAAAGGAACTGCTCCCGCTGATACTACCTACCACGAAAGGAGAAGACAAAGCACAAACTTAGAGAAGGATGCGGCGATTGGGGCGGAGCATGTAGGGGTAGTGCGCGCGAGGGCGGAGGTTCCGTCGACGGCAGCAACTGCTCGAGCAAGGGGAGTGGAGATTGCGGACATGGGGGCAGAATCGGCAGGACCGAGAGACACGTGGGGGCGGAATCGGAAGGGCAGAGAGGCACGATTCGTGCAAGTAACGGCAGGGGAATAAATGCAAGTGTTGTCCCGTCCGTGTCCGTGCGGTAATTAAATATTACGCTTCCTAAAAAATTATATACAATTTCGAAACTGTACGGGGGAAAGCCCCCTCCCCCCAACCCCCACCCCCACCACCACAACCCCGCCCAAAAAAAACACCCAGCACGCTTCTACCATGTTTTTCGTACTACGATAGAAAGTTCACTTACACGCAAACTGGAGGTTCACTTATTTCAACTAGTAAATGTGCATGTGCAATGCACATGTCTACTAATGGTATATTTTTATATTTCTACCTAATTTTATAACATTATTTAAATAACCAAGAAATAATTTGCAGAAATGATTTCAAGTAAGACAAATAACACATGTATTTGCCAATGTTTTCATCTTGAATATAAATTGTTATGGGAAAATATTATTCCCCTTGTCCAGAGGTTCCATATGTAAGTCAACATATTTATAATATTCAATCATTAGGCTAACATTATTTAAATTGTCAAGAAATAATTTGTAGAAATGATTTTAAGTAAGACAAATAACACATGTATTTACCAATGTTTTCATCTTGAATGTAAACTGTTATTATTGGAAAATATTATTCCCCTTGTCCATAAGTTCTGTATGTAATAGTCAATGTATTTATAATATTCAATCAATAGGTTCACACACGGATCACTGTATGTATTGTCAAACATTACCACAAATCTCTTTTACCAAAATCAACGAAACAAATGTCATGACTGTGTAGACTGTCCTCCATTGAACTACAAATGCCTGTTCGTGCAACATGGCTGGTTCCTCGACTGCATCTGTCTCCTCCCGTGAAAATTAATCATCTAGAAGTAATGAAAGTGCACATGAAGTCTGAACTCGAGGAAAAATCAAAAAGATGGCTGTTTCGAGGAAAAATCAAAAAAGATGGCAACTAGTCATATGAATTTTATGGAACACGAACAAGAGAAGACGGAAGAGTTACCCGAAATAAACGTTAATGATGAGAAAGGTCCGAACATTCGGTAGAACAATTTGTAGGCATCAAATAAGCAATTACTTTGTGCCAGCGTGAGGGGTTGTGCACCGTAGAGAGCATACTTCTTAATTGTCAATAGCATAATAGGTGCCGCACATGTTCTTCTAAATTTTGTGAGACCAACTCTACCGCAGCCAATCATCTTCTTGTTTCTTCCATCAAGAGTATTGCTAAAGCAAGACGATGACCCTGTGCAAACATAAAATAACACGCATTCACAAATAAGAAAGAAATCAATCTCTAAATTAAGTCACCGAGATCTGAGTGGAACCCAAATAAAAGAAACCTGGATTCATGAAGTACCAATACTCATAGCGTAACAACATTATCGAGTTGAGCAGCCGGGGTGGCGTCAGCGTCTGTCCAGCTGGACGCGAAGCCAGGAACATGATCACAGGAGGACGGCGTGATGGCTGCTTGACGGTGGTAGCTCTCCTTGCCGCAGCGATGTGGCCACGATGATTGGAGAGGAGGGTGACTATCCTGGCTGTGATGACAAAGACAGAAAGGGTGACATCATCACAGATCGGGAGAGGAGGACACAGGGCAGTTCACGTGGAGGCAGATGGGGTGCAGGTCACAGCACAAGCGGGAAGTGTAACGTCGCAAAACTTCACTCCAAGCTTATCAAGATCCAGATCATAAAATTTAGGGTTAATAAAAACTTTTCTAAATTAAAAATAAAAGCATTCATGTGTATGTGCATTTAATTTAGGAATTGATTTGAATTGCCATGGTTCTGTGATTCTTTGGTTGTAAAATGTTTGTATGGTAAATTAAACATCATCTAAATCTTTCCCAAGAAAATCCCAAAGAAAATCAAATAAAAAACAATTAAAAATGAGGAATGGTCATTTTGGTCATTTTAATCCACTACACTATTTTGAGTGTTCCTAGCACTCATTTCTCGACAGAAATAATTCTGGATCTTTGCACCCTTTTCTAGTACATATAATGAGGTACCAAGGCTCACTTTTTGATCTGCTAAAAACATTCAAATACTTATTTGAAATGGCATGTGAAAAATGAATTCAATGCATAGGCCTAGATCACCCCTATTTCAAAAACCATCCAATTGAACTCCATTTTCAAAACCTTTGCAACCAGAGACTACCTAGTACTAGTGGAGATCACTCAAAAATTTTGAAACCAAAATTCAAACTTTTGCTTCTTGCGGCCATTTCATCAAATAGGTGGCAGACACAAATCTTACAAATCCTAAAACACTATAGTGAGCAGTAGTTTTGGTCTCCATTTGGGCCTAACTTGGTCCCCTTGTTCCCCCAGCTAAAACCCTGGCCCTAACTCTCTCTCCCTCTCCCGCTGCTCCAGTAGCAAGCCGCCCGACGTCATGCCCCAGGTCGACCACGGACCGCTCGCCCCAGCCCGTCTCGCGCTCTCCTTCGCTTGCTAGGAGACATGCGCTATCCCACCGCTTCGCCTCGACCAGCCCCCGACCAAAATCGAGCGGAGGACAAGCCTCATTTGCTCGCGCCCATGCCGCTGTCCGCCATGCCGATCACCACAGAGCGACGCGCCCGCCAGAGCAGCACCGACCACGCCTAGCCCTAGCATTGCGTGGCAGCACCCGCAGCAGGCCCAGCCACCGCCCAGACATCGTCGTTCGCCGCCTCGTGACCAGTAGACCAGAGGAACAACGTCGAACACCGCCGTCCGCGCGAGTTCAACGCATGCTCCCGGCCAGTAGAGACTCCGCCTTGCCGTACCTTTAAGCCCCAGAAAACCGCCGGGGAACAGAGCATCCGTCGCCGCCCTCGCCCATGCCGAGAGAGCCCCGCATCATCGTCACCGATGATCTCACCGTCGCCTGCTCTGCCCCCTCGTTGACCCTATATAAAGCGGCCACCCCAGCCCCATTTCTCCATACTCACCCACTCCCCACCTCTCACTGAACCTTACCCACCTCTAGCCGAAGCTGCTCGAGCTCTGTCTCGCCGGAATTGGAGTCGAAGCTGCCACAGCAGGAGGAGAGGGGCGTTTGCGATTTAGGGCACCCCAAGCTCCGCCGCAACCGCGCCTCGCCTCACCGTCGTCTACCAGCCCGTTTGCCCGCCACACTGACCTTGTTGGAGCCCTGGTATGCCCCCTATCGACCCCCACCGCCGCGTCTAGGTCATGTTCTCGCCAGAGTGATCCGTCGTCGACGATGACCTCCCACCGTTGGATCGTCTTTAAATCGTGTGGCCCAGGATGCTAGATACCGCTTTGGTTAAATTGTGCCGCTGACCGGTGGAGCCCACATGTCAGGCAGCCCGCTGCGTGCACTGTGCGTAGATGGGCCGGTCCAGTTAGTTCCCGCGCATGTTAAAATTTCAAATTTAGTTTTTTCTTATTAGAGTTAATCTAGTTTCTGTCCACTAGTTTAAAAATCAATTCTAGGCGTTTGACAAATCCAAATTGCATGAAACCAATTTTGCCTGAAAGGTATGGAAATGATCTATCCAAGCCTATTGGATTTAATTCAATTAGAGTTATAGATCTCTCCTAGTAAAAATAACAAAACAGAGGCATTTGCACCTTGCAACATTTTTATAAAATCAACCAAGATAGATTTTGAGTTGATTCCAACTCTCAAAAATCACATTTCACCATACTTATCTGAATATGTAATAATATTAAGGTTTATATGCAGTGACTTTGGACTAGTACCAAAATAATGCTATATAGGCATTCCTAGTCACTTTAAATCATTAAATAATGAACTTAAACCAAAGTAATTATGATCCAACAATTAAATCCCATTCCCACATGTTAGAATATGTGGTGATGACATGTGTCCACATGATCCCATATTCTAAGAGGTGAATATTAAATCTTAATTAATTTTTCAATGAGTAGAAATTACTTTTCTAAAATAAAAAGGATGAAACTATTGAATTAAACTTGTGATGCTTGAGATGATAATAGATCATCAAATGTGTGTCTTAGAATGCTAATTGGACTAGTTAAGTATTGTTTGGTGATTGTATACTCCGTATGTATTTATAGACGATAGTACCGACCAAGTCTACGAGGAGGAGGAGTGCTACCAAGAAGAAGAAGAAGAAAACTTCAACCACTGCACCAACCAAGGCAAGCCACCATTAACAGTACAAGCTATTGTAGCAAGCTAGAATTAAGTTAGTTAACTTGATCCAAGATGCTATGGGCATGCTTGAGTCATATCACTTTGACTATTAGTTACCCCAAGTCTTATTTACAAGCTTTACTTCCTTTACTTTACCCAAAGTTCTTTACTTGTTTTGAAGGTAGCATAAAGAGTATAAAACTTGACCTATTTAGAACCGTTTTAGATGGCATTCTATGGCATGAGATTGAACCCATCTTTTCCACCTTAGTGAACACTCTTAACTTAGTAGTTTAGAGTAGATAAAAACTTGAGTCACTTTAGATGGGAACAATTGGTGAAAATGAATTATGAAAACCTTGGAATGATGAGTCATTCTATTGAGATGTTTTGACATGTGTTGAGAAACACAAATGGTTTGTGATGGTGAAATGTTGAGGCATGAGCCTTAACCCTTTTACAAAACTGATGGTTGGATTTGGATGCGATACCATTCCAAATTTACCGTACAACCACACTACCTAAATTGGCTAAGGCTTAGCTGGAAAGTTATATGCATTAGTATTAGTTCCCTCGCGGGAGAGGTTTGAGCTGAGGCTAGCTCTCAATGTTGTCCGCATATGCAGTGTCCAAGATGATTGATGGTCATGGTTGGGAGGCCATGCTCATAGGAGAGGTGCTTATACTAGGGTGTGTAAAGGGAAGGTTATGTTTGATTATTTGCATACTAAGTATGATGATTCAGGGTTAGTCCTGACAGATGTATCGAATCTTGTGGTGAAAGTGTACCACCTCTACAGAGTGTCAAACTATCCGAATAGCCGCGTCCGCGGTTATGGACAGTTGGAATGGCCATACTGTTTCGTTGTCAGATGTTTTTCAAACAACTTATGAAATGAATGATGAATCTTGACTTGACCACAACTGGGTTGTGTTTATGACAATAGCTTGCCAACTTAGGTGATTCTAGAACTTTATTTTATCTTTCTTTGCTTCAGAACTCAGCTTAGGTTTCAAACTTAACTTTATGGTTAAACCTAGATTTAGCACTTTAACCTAGAACTATACTACTTATTTGTGGTAGTTTGCGAGTACTTAAAGAGTACTCATGGCTTTTCTCCCGGGCTATTCTCATGGGTAGACTATGAAGGAGACTATAAAGATGATGGCCAACAGGACGGCTATGATAACTAGGACTATCGGCCTTCGTCAGCATTGCCTGTGCCCCTGAAGATGGACCCCACCGCTACGCTTATCTTTTATTTCCGCTGCTTGTTGTATTAAAGACTGGATCATGAGATCCTTATTTGTGTAAGACCTTATGTATGGTTTGTAATGGATGATGTATTGTGATATCCAATCTGTTATGTCTTGCAAAAATGGTAATCATGGGATTGCGAGGTATGGCATAACGGGCATCTAGTATTAAAAATCCGGGTGTTGACAAGTTGGTATCAGAGCCATCCTGACCATAGGAGACTCTAGTTAGAATGGACGTCCGAACAAAGACTTAGTTTCAAAACCAAAGTGAGTATTTATGAAAAACTATCTCCTCTCTTATCCTTGGGAGTTCTTTCTTTCTCAAAAATTCATGTTCCTCAAAATTCTTACATTACTACTTAAAATTTGACACACTTGATCACTTCACTAACTTCCTCATCCTTAATTCTTGTAGATGGAGACTCAGTTCAGCAAGTTTTACCAGTTGGGAAATAGAGGTCAGCTGATCTTCGAGAGGGATCTAGATTCACTGTTGGAGTTACTGGGACGCCCACATCTGGAGTTTCTTGGAGCTCAACTTCCAGGACCCCCAGGAGGAGACTTGTAGTGGCTAGTCACCGCAGATATTAGAGGAAGCATCGAAGCAACAACTTCTGGGAGAATTCAGTTCTCCGTGAGAGAGAACAACTGGCTAGATGGATTAGCCAGGGCAATGCATGAAGCTCTCGCACGTCTATGTGCCCTCAGCATCAACAAAATCCAAGGAACCCGTTTTGCCCACTATGCAAGACGTGACTTCATGGGAATGCCGATGGAGATGCCAAGTCCCCGAGAGTTGAGGCGTCAAGTGGAGAATCTTGACTTCTTACTGGAAGACAGACAGCAGGAACTAGACAATGCTAGGGAGTTAGCCAACCAGAACCGTGCCATTGCCGACCAGAAGGCCTAGACTTTCACACTGCTCGTCCAAGATCGCCAGTCTCTTTGCCGCCAGCGTGCAAAGAAGGATCGCACCATCGCCCGTCTTCGCAAGAAGGTGGCCGACCTCGAGAAAACCGTCAAAGAGGAGGAAGCTCAGCTTCCCGCCAAGGAAGAAGAAGATGAGGGTGAAGACATCCAGGGAGACATGGACTCTTACCTCAGCAGCGATGATGACTTTCTGGAGGAGGATGCTGTGGACTTCCACACTGATGATGAGGACTCTGACTTCATCGACGATGAGTAGATGCACTAGAGCACTATCGTAGCATGAGATGTATCGGTCCCACTATATCGTAGCTTACAAAATGGTTCTTCAAACCATCTGTTTTCCCTTTGATTGTTGCGGTGTGTGTTGTATCGTGTGCTTGTTTGCATGAATGAAATGGAGTTAGTTGAAAAACCTGAGTCTAACTCAAAGTTTTAGCTCTGAAACCAAAACCATGAACCTTAGAATTTCCCTCTTACCCCTTTATCTACCTCAATCTTCAGATGACTCGTGGAAACCAAGGAGGAAGCAGCTCATCGCAGGACCCAATGCCGCAGATCTTGTAGAATCTCATCGTAGACCGTGAAGCAAGCAGGGCAGACCGCCAAGCCAACTTAGCAACACTACAGCAGATCGCCCAGATGGCTCTCAACAACCAAGGGCATGGAAATCAGGATCACCAGGGATCCAAGCTCAAAAAATTTTAGAACACCAATCCCCCAATCTTCAGCCAATCTGAAAACCCGTTAGATGCTGATGACTGGTTACAGACGATGGAAAACAACTTAGAAGTTGCAAGAGTTGATGAAAATGAGAAAGTTCTCTTCGCCACCCACTATCTGGCAGGAGATGCAAGAGGTTGGTGGAATAGTATCCGCAATATGAACCATGGTCAAGTGATGACATGGGAAGCATTCAAAGTGAAGTTCAGCCGCACCCACGTGCCGCAGGGTCTAGTCAACAGGATGAGAGATGAATTCCACGAATTGAAGCAGGGATGAATGACTGTGGTGGAGTACCGTGATAGATTCCTGTCACTTGCCAGATATGCACCTGATGAGATCAACACGGAGGCCAAGAAGAAGGAGAGATTCCTGAACGGACTACATGATGAGATGCAGACTGTCCTTGTCAACATCCGTTTTCAGGATCTCGAAGAGCTAGTCAACTCTGCCATTCAGATGGAAGGGAAGATTAATCAGGCAAACGACAACTGCAAACGTCGTATGATGTAGCAATCTGGATCCAGCAGTCACCAGAAGTACCATCCCAACCCTTCACCAGGATATGCACCAAGGAACAACCGACCCCCAACGTCTCGCCCAAGCTACCCCAACCGTAGCGGAGGGAATGTGAAGTTCAGAGGAAACAATCACAACTCCGGCAATGCCAACAATTTCAACCGTGCACCTCCCAAGAATAACAACAACAACACTACACCCAGAACTGGCAGCAATGTTGTGCCTGTCGCAGTCAAGGACAAGTCCCAGATCACTTGTTTCGAGTGTGGAGTGAAGGGTCACTACTCCAATGAGTGTCCCAAGAAGACTGTAGCCAATGCCAATGTAAATGCCCCAGCTCAGCAGCAGCGTCATGTTCAACCAGGAAGAAGATTTTCCCCAGGGAACCCTCACAACCGCAACGGCCGTCTCTTCCACATGAACGCAGAAAAAGCCCAAGAAGCGCCAGATGTAGTGCTGGGTATGTTTTATGTCAACTCAGTTTTAGCAAGAGTATTGTTTGATTCGGGAGCATCGCATTCATTTGTCACCGAAGAATTTGCATGCACTAGTAAGATTCACCCAACCGACTTGAAGCATGTCATGATAGTTCAAATCCCCGGTTCAATAACCAAAGCTAGAAAAATTTGCAAAGCTGTGCCTATCAGAATACATGGGATAGATTTTTATGCCAACCTAATTGTACTTGGAACCAAAGGATTGGAAGTAGTACTAGGTATGGACTGGATGTCAAGGCATAAAGGACTGATAGACTGTGCTAAGAAAGCCATCACCATGACCAGTAGTTCTGGAGTAACAGTAGAGCATATCTCTGAAACCTTACCCCGTCAATTCAAGTGCAACTAGAGTGTAGCCCTGCCCACCATAGACCAAGTCAGAGTAGTCTGTGAATACCCCGATGTATTCCCATATGAATTGCCAGGTATGCACCTGGATAGGGATATTGAGTTCATTATCGAACTAATCCCCGGAACCGGACCCATAGCCCAGAGACCCTATAGCATGAACCCCTCAGAGTTAGTGGAACTGAAGAAGCAGTTGGATGCCATGTTAGAGAAAGTCTTGATTCAACCAAGCGCATCGCCATGGAGATCACCAGTGTTATTCGCCTATAAGAAAGATGGAGGCAACCGTCTATGCACAGATTACAGAAAGTTGAATGACGTAACCATCAAGAACATGTACCCCTTGCCAAAGATAGAGGATCTATTTGATCAATTGACTAGAGCCCAGGTATTCTCAAAGATTAATCTTAGGACTGGTTATCACCAACTTAAGATTCGTGCAACGGATATTCCGAAGATCGCCTTTACTACTCACTATGGTTTATACGAGTATACGGTTATGTCTTCTGGATTAACCAATGCCCCTGCTTATTTCATGAATCTCATGAATAAGATCTTTATGAATTTCCTAGATAAGTTTGTAGTTGTGTTTATCGACGACATCCTGATCTACTCCAAGTCAGAAGAAGAACATGAGCAACATCTGAGAATCATCCTAGAAACCCTGAGAGAGCATCCGTTATATGCCAAGTTCAGCTAGTGTGAGTTTTGGCTGAAAGAAGTAGGATTCCTAGGACATATTGTGTCTTTCGGAGGAGTCTCTGTTGATCCCGCCAAGATCAAAGATGTAGAAGAATGGGAAGCCCCAACCACTCAAACCCAAGTTCGTGCATTTCTCGGATTAGTGGGGTACTACCCCAAGTTCGTAGAAGGATTCTCAAGCATCGCCAGACCCATGACCCAATTGTTGAAGAAGGACAAGAAGTTTGAATGGACTAACAAATGTGAAGCCAGTTTCCAGGAGCTGAAGAAGAGATTGATATCAGCCCCAATATTGATCATGCCAGACATCAAGAAGCCATTTGATGTGTATTGTGACGCATCCAAGGTTGGTCTAGGATGTGTATTGACGCAAGAAGGAAAAGTCATCGCGTATTGATACATTGCAAATGTATCTATAATTTTTTATGTTCCATGCTTGGTTTTATCCACTTTCTTATGTTTTGTTCCAACTTTGGAGTACTTTTCATATGATTTCTTGGACTAACCTATTAACAAGAGCCACAGTGCCAGCTGCCTGTTTTCTGCTGTTTTTGGTTCCAGGAAAGTCAGAAAATGAATATTCTCGGAATTGGACGGGACAAAAGCCAAAGTGCCTATTTTTCCGGAAGGGATCAAGTGCCAGAATACGAGACGAAGAGGGGCCAGGGGCCGGCCACACCACCTGGCCGCGCGGCCAGGCATGGCCCATGCCAGGGGGTGGTGTGGTGGCTCCCGGCACCCCCTCGGCCTCGCCTTTCGCCTATATATTGCCCTCGGGACGAAAACCCTAAGTACCCGATCAAAAATCCATGAAAGAGTCTGTAGCTGCCGTCATCTCCATCCCTAGACCAGGAGGGATCTGAAGCTCTTCCGGCACCACTGAGAGGGAATTCACCCTAGAGGCCTTCTTCATCACCATGCAAGCCTCCGGTGTGATGCGTGAGTAGTTCATCCTTGGACTACGGATCCATGTAGTAGCTAGATGGCTGGTTTATCCTCCTTTGTGCTTTCTTGTTTAGATCTTGTGAGATCCATTCATGATCAAGATCATCTATTTGTAATCCATTACATGTTGTGTTTGCGGGGATCCGATGGATATTGAGATGCTATTTCAGATTGATTATTGATTCTATCATGTCTTTGTTATTTGAGATCTTGCATGCTTTCCATTGTTAGTAGCTATCTTGGCCAAGTAGATGCTAGCAACTCCAAGAGTTAGTATTTATGCTCGATAGTGGGTTCATGCCTCTGGTAATCTGGGGAAGTGAAAGAAATCTCTAAGGTACTAGATGTGTTGTTGCTACTAGGGAGAAAACAACAATCCTTTGTTCATAGAACAATCATATTGTTTACTTTACACGCAGTTCGTAAAGCAATAATCTTTTGCTTGCAACTTAATACTAGAGGGGGTTCGGCTGATAACCTGAAGGTGGATTATTAGTGATAGATGTAGTTGGATGGCGGTCTATGTATTATGTTCTAATGCCTAATCAAGTCTCAAAGGAGTCAAGATGATTAGTATATGCATGTATTGCTTTCTCGGTGTTTGTCAATTGCCCCGCTGTAATTTGTTCACCTAGCATGTTATTTATATAAGGAGAGCCACCTCTAGTGAACTATGGATCCCGGTCCTTTTTCTTTACATACAATCTATAAACTGTTTCTGCTTTGTGTTTACTTTCTGCAAACTATTACTTATTTTCCATTTGATACGTTTAATCCTTTGTTTTCCGCAAAACACGGTGAGATTGACAACCTCATCGCAAGTTGGGGACAAAGTTATGTGGTTGTGTTGTGCAGGTCTCCACGTTGCTACTAGCACCAGTAGTGCGCCCTGCCAAAGCTCAGCTAGTAATTATGATCCAACCCTTAAATTCCATTCCCACATGTTAGAATATGTGGTGATGACATGTGTCCACATGATCCCATATTCTAAGTGGTGAATATTAAATCTTAATTAATTTTTCAATGAGTAGAAATTACTTTTCAAAAATAAAAAGGATGAAACTATTGAATTAAACTTGTAATGCTTGAGATGATAATAGATCATCAAATGTGTGTCTTAGAATGCTAATTAGACTAGTTAAGTATTGTTTGGTGATTGTGTACTCCGTATGTATTTATAGATGATAGTACCGACCAAGTCTACGAGGAGGAGGAGTGCTACCAAGAAGAAGAAGAAGAAAACTTCAACCGCTGCACGAACCAAGGCAAGCCACCATTAACAATGCAAGCTATTGTAGCAAGCTAGAATTAAGTTAGTTAACTTGATCCAAGATGCTATGGGCATGCTTGAGTCATATCACTTTGACTATTACTTACCCTATGTCTTATTTACAAGCTTTACTTCCTTTACTTTACCCAAAGGTCTTTACTTGTTTTGAAGGTAGCATAAAGAGTATAAAACTTGACCTATTTAGAACCCTTTTAGATGTCATTCTATGGCATGAGATTGAACCCATCTTTTCCACCTTAGTAAACACTCTTAACTTAGTAGTTTAGAGTACATAAAAACTTGAGTCACTTTAGATGGGAACAATTGGTGAAAATGAATTATGAAAACCTTGGAATGGTGAGTCATTCTATTGACATGTTTTGACTTGTGTTGAGAAACACAAATAGTTTGTGATGGTGAAATGTTGAGGCATGAGCCTTAACCCTTTTACAAAACTGATGGTTGGATTCGGATGCGATACCATTCCAAATTTATCATACAACCACACTACCTAAATTGGGTAAGGCTTAGCTGAAAATTTATATGCATTAGTATTAGTTCCCTCGCGGGAGAGGTTTGAGCTGAGGCTACCTCTCAATGTTGTCCACCTATGCAGTGCCCAAGATGACTGATGGTCATGGTTGGGAGGCCATGCTCATAGGAGAGGTGCTTATACTAGGGTGTGTAAAGGGAAGGTTATGTTTGATTATCTGCATACTAAATATGATGATTCAGGGTTAGTCCTGACAGATGTATTGAATCTTGTGGTGAAAGTGTTCCACCTCTGTAGAGTGTCAAACTATTCGTATAGCCGCGTCCGCGGTTATGGACAGTTGGAATGGCCATACTGTTTCGTTGTCAGATATTTTTCAAACAACTTATGAAATGAATGATGAATCTTGACTTGACCACAACAGGGTTGTGTTTATGACAATAGCTTCTCAACTTAAGTGATTCTAGAACTTTATTTTATCTTTCTTTGCTTTAGAACTCAGCTTAGGTTTCAAACTTAACTTTATGGTTAAACTTAGATTTAGCACTTTAACCTAGAACTATACTACTTACTAGTGGTAGTTTGCGAGTACGTAAAGAGTACTCATGGCTTTTGTCCCTGGCTATTCTCATGGCTAGACTATGAAGGAGACTATCAAGATGATGGCCAACAGGACGGCTATGATAACTAGGACTATCGGCCTTCGTCAGCATTGCCTGTGCCCCTGAAGATGGACCCACCGCTACGCTTATCTTTTATTTCCGCTGCTTGTTGTATTAAAGACTGGATCATGAGATCCTTATTTGTGTAAGACTTTATGTATGGTTTATAATGGATGATGTACTATGATATCCAATCCGTTATGTCTCGCAAAAAAGGTAATCCTGGGATTGCGAGGTGTGGCATAACGGCATCTGGGATTAAAAATCCGGATGTTGACAGGAAGGTTCGCATGGCTGCAGGAGGAGCTTTAGGATC
The DNA here is from genome assembly GCA_023614405.1 of Avena insularis. Taxonomy (NCBI): domain Eukaryota; kingdom Viridiplantae; phylum Streptophyta; class Magnoliopsida; order Poales; family Poaceae; genus Avena; species Avena insularis. The sequence continues at coordinate 408,411,751 of CM042696.1, forward strand.
CTGACGTGGGCGGCCAGGGCAGTGCGGCCTGGGGCGTCCCAAATGGCGGCGTGTAGGGCAGTGCGCCGGCGGCAAGCGACACGGGGACGGTGCCATGGGATACGGTCGACGGTATGGCATGCGATGGCGTGTACAGCTCTGGCGCAGGGGAGGGGGCGATGCGGTTGCGGTGATTTCGGGTCGTGCGGGGGCAGTGCGACAATGCCAATTGCGGTAACTTCTGCGAGGGAGCGGGGGCAAAGTGGGTTAGGCGTGGGATCGCGTCTAACCATTGTTTTAGGGTAAATCTGAACCGGTGTTTTTGATGATTAAATGGCTAGGATCTTTTGGATCTACCGCTCTGGCTCATTTTATATTAGTGGAGATGTGGTAGTTCATAAAGGGTTGTATAGTTAGTTTACAAGGGGTTGTAGAATAGCGGAGCTATATATATATAAAAAAATTAACTAGGACATATTTTTTAGCATGACCTATACATACCTAAAGTTATGCATACCTAAGGTACATATATACCTAAAATTTGCATACTCGAATTACATATACCTTTAGATATACATACCTAACATGTACGTACCCTGTATACGTGCGTATATGTGTAACTTGAGTACGTACACTTCGATATGCATACCTTATATACATATATCTTAGGTATGCACATCTTAGGTATGTGAAATTTGGTTACGTACACTTTTAGGTATGCATATAACTGGGGCACCATGGTGCTCAGATACCATACGTGATATGCGTATTTTTGCTTTGAACCACGCATATCTGAGGGTATACGTATCTAAGTTATACATGTCTAGATATCACATCTCTAAAATATGTATATCTAAGTTAGATATACCTAACATATTACATACCTAAGGCCTACGTACATAGCGTACGTGTATATATATGCAACTTAGGTATGTACATCTTAGGTATGTGATACCTTATATATATAACTTGGATAAGCATATTTTAGATATGTAAAATTTGGATACATACATTCAAAATATGTACGAAATACAGGTATGGTGTCCGGACACCATGGTATTTCATATAAGCGTCCTACATATATATATATATATATATATATATATATATATATATATATATATATATGACATATCACGTATGGTGCACCAATTATTTTATCTATATAGAACACCCATATGGGACACCATGGTGTCCGGGCACCATACCTGTATTTTGTACATACCCCAGGGTGTATGTATTTAAATTTTACATACCTAAGATATACCTATCCAAGTTATATATACCTAAGGTATCACATACATAATGTTTACATTCCTAAGTTATATATATATATATATGTATCTTGCGTACGTACACCTTAGGTATGTAATATGTTAGGTATATATGTAACTTAGGTATGCATATCTTAGATATGTGATATCTAGGTATGTATAACTTAAGTACGTATACCCTCAGGTATGTATGTTTCATAATAAAAATACGCGTATCACGTATGGTGTCTGGGCACCATGGTGCACCAGTTAGATAACCTTATTCAGGAACCCTAATCTAACTACCATTCCCCACCTAACCACTTTCTTCATCGTCTCATCTAACCCCCCGCGTCGCCGACCTCCTATGCCCCCAGCACCGTCGGCCGCCCTCCTCCCCCGCACGCCGCCGACCTCCTCCGCCCCGGCCTCCTCTCCGCGTGCCACCGGCCTCCTCCGCCCCAAGCGTCGCCGCACCCCTCCTCCCTGCGCGCCGCGGACATCCTCCGTCCTGGGCGCCACCGTCCCTCCTCCTCGGGCGCCACCGTCCCTCCTTCCCGCGTGCCATCGTCCCTCCTCCCCGCGTTCCGTCGGCCTCCTCCGTCCCGGGCGCCGCCGCACCCTCCTCTCCGCGCACCGCCGGCCTCCTCCGCCCCGCGCCACCGAGCACCCTCTGCGACGCTCGCCCTGCCACCATCTTCTCCACGCGTCGCCCTTCCCCCATGTGGTGCACGGATTCGGGAGGGAGTTAACTAGCATAGAAAAAGAGAGAGTTAACTTGTACAGATGGGGAAGTTAAGAAGGTCACGGAAGTTAACTTGCACATATAGAAGTAAACATTCAATCCGCGAAAAAACAAAAAAATCAGTGCTTCGTCAGAAAGTTAACTAGTATAGAAAGAGGGAGTTAACTTGTTCACACGGGACAGTTAAGAAAGTCCGTGAAGTTAACTTGCACATGTGAAAGTTAACATTCATTATTACTGCTACAGATTGGAAGTTAACTTGAAAATAAAAAATAAGTTAACTTGTCTTTGTGTGAAAGTTAACAAGGGGTTCCTATGTATTTATGTAAAAGAAAACAGGTCCTCCGTCAGGAAGTTAACTAATATAGAAAGTGAGAGTTAACGTGTACGCAGAGGGGAGTTAAGATGTTCGCGAAAGTTAACTTGCACAGACGGAAGTTAACATTTATTATTACTGCTACAGACTGGAAGTTTACTTGAAAACAAAGTTAACTTCCAATTTGTAGCAGTAATAATAAATGTTAACTTCCGTCTGTGCAAGTTAACTTCCGTAAAGTTCTTAACTCCTTCCATGTGTACAAGTTAACTTCCACTTTCTATGCTAGTTAACTTACTGATGGAGCATCTGTTTTATTTCACGCGAATACACAGAAACCCTTTGTTAACTTTCATGCAAACACGAGTTAACTTTTTTTTTCAATTTAACTTCCAGTCTATAGCAGTAATAATAAATGTTAATTACCACATGTGGAAGTTAACTTTCACAAACTTCTTAAATATCCTATGTGTACAAGTTAACTCTCTCTTTCTATACTAGTTAATTTCCTAACGGAGCACCGTTTATTTTTATTTTTTAAGAACTAAATATTAACATCCGCATGTGCAAGTTAACTTCCATGACCCTTCTTAACTCCCCCGTCTATACAAGTTAACTCCATTTTTATATGCTAGTTAACTTCCTAAAGGAGCACTGTTTTTATGTGTTTTCACGGACTGTGCACCTTAATTTTCGCTTGTCCAACTTAACATCCGCGGCCTCATTAACTTTCATGTATTTGCAAGTTAACTTCTGCCCGGTGCGGTTCTTAACTTCTGCAGCCCTTATTAACTTTCCTGTAAATGCAAGTTAACTTCTAGAGAGGAGGCACCGATTGTGTGTCTCGCCCGGAGGTAGCTTCAGGGAAGAGGGGGCCTGACGACGGGGAGAGGAGGAGGAGGAAGAAGGTAGTTAGGTGGGGAGGAGGGCGCGACGGCGAGCGAGCCGGAGGGCGCGCGGGACGGAGGAGGCGATGACGCACGGGGAGGAGGGTGGTCGGCGGCGCGGGGCGAAGGAGGCCTGCAGGGAGGAGGGCATGGCGGCCGAGGCGAAGGAGGCGGGCGGCGCGTGGAGAGAAGCGTGGCCGGTGGCGCGGGACGGAGGAGGCATGCAGGGAGGAGGGCCCGGTGGAACTCGGGCCGGAGGGCGCCCATGCGGAGGCGGCCGGCAACCCACGGAGAGCAGGGTGGCTGGCGGCGCAGGGCGGAGGATACCTACGGTGCGAATCAGAGGAGGTAGGTGGTTCCTAGATAGTTATCTAGAAACCTCTTAGGGGGTGTTTCTAAATAGTCATGTCGTATATATATGGGAAATGGTGGGCTGTCCATGGTGGCCATGGTGCATACCCTTAACACCGTTCGATCTGTCTGATATGATTAAGAGAGCACACGGTGTTAGCAAACAGCGCCGGTGCACACAATAGGGAGACTTGTAAATGCGATCCGCTATAGCTGATCGTTAGATGCTCCGTGACCCATGTGTGTAGTTCATAAGCGAAAACAGGGTCTGTTTGCTCATGGCTACCGGCTGCATGTAGCATCCAATCCACCAGATCAAGGTAGTACACGGCTGGCGGCTGCATGTGTATGCAGGATCCCATCCATCAAGGTGGCCACGGCTGGCGGTGTAAGTCTATATGTAGAACGGCAAACACATGCGTATGGTAGCGGCTGACACGGATACAAATTAGTTGCAAACACATGCGTATGGTAGCGTGCTTTCACGGTAGATGAGAATTAGTTGCAAATCAATTTTTGTATTCAAATTCTATACCAAATTGTTTTTTAAAAGCTAAATTTATTACTTTTCGGCAACATAATAGATAATTTGCAGTATCAGACATAGAACGTTAATTTCATTTTATCTTTTTATCCCATTGTCAATCTTTTTGATTTGACAACGAAGCTCTAACCCTATAAAAAATAAATTATACTGCGACGTGCAACACTGTGTATTTTCTGGACATCGCATAAAAGATGGATTTTTTTTAAAGTACACAGATAGGTATTTTGGGATGATATCCTTCCGGCAATACTTTTTTGGAAAGATCTAAAAAGAATACGTGAAATATATAATTTAATGTTAAAATAAATAAAGTACTAGTATTCCTTAGCCAGCCGGCCAACCCTCTAGACTACAATTTAAACACCGCGTACTATATCTTATGCAGATCTCATAGCCAGAAGCTATGGGTTAGCTAAAGGTAGGATATCATTGCCTAGTACAGGATTATGGTTGTTTAACGAGGCGTGCGGTAGCGGGCTGGGAGGGTTTTAATATTCGCTTGTTCCTTGGGCAGCCGTGAATCGATGCTCATTGAATGTAAGATGCGATGCGGGCCGGTGTGACGGGCTCGTGGATACGTAAGTATTTAGGCACCGTCATCGAACATCTTGTCATCGGGAAAAGATTCTCTGGCAGAAAACTGTATCGTGGATCCGGGCCCACTTATATGTGGAGAGTACCGTATTTGCAATGACTGTTTGTACGAGGACTACGGCGGAAAAGAAAATCTGGCGACCTGATAGACCCACGCGATGGACTAGTACCGCGGTTCCCACAGATGGACCAGAGCATATATATCGACGCGGATTTGCTGTCCGGGGTGGCCGCGGTGCATCCTCTATCCATCGTTGGATAATCGGAGCATGATGCATTTGTAAACCTGGTTGGTCAAGGCTGAGATGGAAGTTTAACGGAGACGTTTTTTCGGTTAAAACGGCATCACACATACCGTGTACCAATGGTCACATGCAAAAGCAGTTTTATTTGACGAACACTTGCGGACACGGAGTACATGCTGCATGGATGTTTTACTTCGTGAAACTAACCCGTGAAATACATATGTGTGCTGGCCGTCGACCATGTTCCATGGATGTATATTGCGGCCGACGGATCAATGCATACTACCGTGGTACGCATATGCTTGCTAGTGCATGGCTGATTGGCCTCGTGAAGCTACCCGTGAAACACATATATGTGTTGGCCGTCGACCATCTTCCATGGATGTATATTGCGGCCGAGGGATCAATGCGTACTGCCGTGGTACGCATATGCTTGCTAGTGCATGGCTGATTGGCCTCGTGAAGCTAACCCGTGAAACACATATGTGTGCTGGACGTCGACCATCTTTCATGGATGTATATTGTGGCCGAGGGATCAATGCATACTGCCGTGTTACAAGCATGTCGCTTGCTAGTGCATGGCTGATTGGCCTCGTGAAGCTACCCCGTGAAATATATATGTGTGCTGGCCGTCGACCATCTTCCATGGATGTATATTGCGACCGAGGGATGGATGCATACTGCCCCTGTTACACGCATGTCGCTGTCTAGTGCATAGCTGTTTCGCCTCGTGAAGCTTCACCGTGAAACACATATGTGTGTTGGCCGTAGACCATCTTCTATGGATGTATATTGTGGCCTAGGGATGGATCCATGATGGCGTGTTACACGCAAGTTGCTGTCTATTGCATGGACGTTTCGCCTCGTGAAGCTACACCGTGAAACACATATGTGTGTTAGCCGTAGACCACCTTTCATGGATGAATGCGACCGAGGGATGGATCCATGCTGCCGTGATACACGCATGTGCTGTCTAGTGCATGGCTATTTCGCCTCGTGAAGCTACCCCGTGAAACACATATGTGTGCTGGCTGGAAAATGCACCGTGATCAATGGATGTCCCCCGTGTGAGACAGGTGTAATTTGCGGTGAGGAACTGCCATTTGATGCATGCGAACGCCGTGTGGTTCTCGGACTAAATCCGTTAAAAAAAATGGAGAGTTGCCGTTTCACACCTAACACCGTGTGCTCCCTCAATCTAATCCAACGACAGCTACCCTATGCACCGTGGCCACCATGGGCACGCGACTATTTCCCATATATATATATATATATATATATATAGAAACCCTATTCGACACCTAGGGTGTAGAATAGTTATTTTGCACCCAAAATATTTTTACATTGTTAAATTGAAATAATTATGTTTTGTAAACTAATAATTATGTTCATATATTCACCACAACCAAAAAATCGACAAAAAATGGAGTTTGTGAGTCATTATAGTGTAAAAAACATCAAAAATATGTATTTTACGTCATATTTTTATGCGGCATGTAAACAGAAAAATTATGTCATTTCTAAATTTTCTTATGTTCTTCTCGACTTATGATGTAAGACAAAATTTACGTGACGTAAAAATAATATACGGTTCAAAAGATAGAGCGTGAGTGTATTCTACACCCTGGGAGTCAAATAGCGCGACTATATAGGATATATTCATACTACACCCGCGTGTAGTTACATCCATGCATGTTTCACACTATGTAGACAGTATCTACCATACCGGAGGATACGTACGCGTAGTATGAAGTATATAATACTAATTAGGTAGTATACGTAATACTTTTTTGATATTATGTATAATTTTTTTACATACTTAGTTTTTACGTACAAATATGAAAATATTTTAAATATATAGTGTAAACAATGGGTCAAATTATAATTTTTTCACATAACTTAATTGAAAGTATCTTAGATATAGTATATGAACATACTTCAACTAATAAAGTATCATATATACTTTCGTATGAAGTATATTAGACATAGGTGTAACTACACCCAGGAATAAAAATAATTTTTCCTATATATATATATAGGATGCTCATATGGCTCCATACCTCTCCATCGTTTGATTGCATTTGATGGGAAAAAAGCTAACGGGTATGCCCATTGGTATCTAGTGTTGATTAGGAAAGAATGGATGTTAGGTTAATTAATGGGTATATGGAAACTGTTGGCCGGTTTGACTATGCGAGATTGTTTTCCAATGCCATGCATGCAGATCGTACACCATAGAAATTTAAGGCCCCATTATTGTTTCCTTGTACTTTTTTTTTGAGAATATTGTTTCCTTGTACTAGTATGAGTAGTTTTGTTATTTTGTCCATGCATACATCTTTTGGGTGTGATATTTATTTCTTAAAAGTATCATACCTATAATTCTTTTTGATCATCGGACATTTAAAATTCTTGGGTATGCCCATAGATATAAATTTAATTTCACTGGTTGTAATTTTCTTGAATATTCAAATACCCTAAAAATGTAATTTAACATACCTAGAATATTTTAGATATATACTACCAGATTGTTTTTTGAATATGAGCGTAAATTTTCAGGGTGTATGATATTTCTCCGGAGTATTATACCTTAATTTAATATTTAATGGAAATACCTTGAAAGTTCTTGGATATGTATATATCTAGAAATTTCTTGAATATCCTTGGCATACACTTTCTAGGTATGTGAAAATTCTTTGAAAATTCTTGGGTATGTGCATACCTATAATTCTAGGTATATGTACATATACCTTTAATAAAGATAACTTTTAGGTATATGTACATACCTTTAATTTATTTTCTATGACATACGTTGAAAATTCTAGATATATGTGCATACCTTGAAATTCCCGGGGTATATACATACCCTGAATATACTAGGTATACAAATGCATGAACATTTAGTCTAGGTATATGTGCATACCTTGAAATTGGCGACGGAAGGAGCACATAGAATGTGGCGGCGGGGATAGGCGAGGGAGCCGCCCGTGTCGCCCATTGAAGTTACACGAGAGCCGTAACATCCCAATACCTCAATCCAAGCTTATAAAGATCAAATCATCCAAAAATAGGGTTAACAAAAACTTTTCCAAATTTAAAATAAACGCATTCATATGTGTGTGCATTTAAAATAGGAGTTGTTTTAAATTGCCATGATTATGTGATCCAATGCTTGTAAAACGTTTCTTAGGTGATTTAAACATCATCTACATCATTCTCAAACTTTTCCTAAAGAAAATCAAATTAAAAAGAATTAAAAGGAGGAATAGTCATTTTGGCCATTTTAATCCACTACACTACTTTGGCTATTCCTAGTACTCATTTCTTAACAAAAACAATTCTTGATCTTTGTACTCCTTGCTAGTACACATAATGAGGTACCAAGGCCTACCTTTTGATCTGCTAAAAACATTATTTTACTTATTTTAAATGACAATTGAAAATTGAATCTAATGCATATGCATAGATCACCCCTATTTTAAAACCCATCTATTTGAGCTCCACTTTCAAACCCTTGCAACCAGAGACTACCTAGCACTAGTGGAGATCACTCAAAAAGTTTGAAACCAAAATTCAAAACTAAACCTCATGCGGCCAGTTCATTAAACACTTGGCATGCATAATTTCCACCCTAATCCTAGCTCACTGTTTTGAACAGGGTTTTGCCCCCAAATGATCTACATTTATCTCCTATGTCCCCTCCTAGTCTAACCAGACCCTTAACACCCCTCTTCCTTGTCCCTAACCCTCATGCCATGTCAACCCGAGGGCATGGTCGCCGGCCAAACCTTGCCCCGCCGCAGCAGACCATCTCCCCCTCTCTCTCCATGTCTAGGAGGTAGCTCACATCTCATCGCCACCCTCTGTCCCCTTCCCGAGCCCAGCCCTACAATGGACCACCGAAGATATCACGCGCCCACTGCCACCGCACCATGCCGGTGCCGCCCCCAGAGCACGCTCTGTCCCCGCTCGCTCAGACCGCCTCATTGCCGCAGCCCGCGCCCGCCGCTCCGCCACGACCTGGAGAACCCCCCAGACACCCCCGCTGGCCGCCCAACGCCTCACAGCCACCGCTCGCCGTGGACACCGCCGCCTCTGCCTCTCAGAGCGCCACCTCAAGCATGCCACTTCTGGCCGCATTCAATTTCTAGAGCACCGCCAGGGAACCACCCATCAATCGCCACTCCCAGCCATGCCTCTACCCTACCGTAGCCTTGTTGCCACCGTCGCCTGCCCATCCCGCTCGGTCTCACCGCCTGGCCTATAAAAGGAGCCCTCCCCAGCCTCTTCTCTCCACACTATTCCACTTCCCTCACCTCTCTGAACCTCACCCACCTCTCGCCGGAGCAAAGGAAGTAGCAGCTCGCCGGAATTGGAGCCAGAGCAGCCTCCTCTGGAGGAGAAGGGCGCCGCTGATTGCGACCACCCCAAGCTCCACCGCAACCGCGCCTCGCCTTGCCGTCGTCTTCCAGTTTGTTTGCCCGCCTCGCCGACCCCGCTGGAGCCCTGGTACGTCCCCAGCAGACCCCCACCGAGCCGCTAGGGTTCGAGCTCGCCGGTGACCTGTTCGTCGTCGACGACGACCCTCAGCCGTAGATTCCTATTCTAATCCTACGACCCACAGCGCGCGTACCGTTTCGCGTTTTAAGTGCCGCTGACAAGCGGGACCCCCCTGTCAGCTGAGCCTCGTGCCGCGGAGTGCCACTGGGCCGGCCCAAGTCCTTTCCCGCGCTAGCCCACCCGTTCCAATCTGGATTTTTCTTTTTAGTTTGAATCCAGTTTCTGTCCCCTAGTTTGAAAATCAATTCAGAGACTTTTAGAGATCCAAATTGCATGAAACCAATTTTGTCTGAAAGGTATGAAGATGATCTATCCAAGCCCGTTGGATTTAATTCAATTAGAGTTATAGATCTCTCCTAATAAAAATAACAAAATAGAAGCATTTGCAACTTGCAACATTTTTATAAAATCAACCAAGTTAGCTTTTGAGTTGATTCCAACTCTCAAATATCACATTTCATCATACCTATCCAAATATATAATAATATTAAGGTTTACATGCAGTGAATTTGGACTAGTACCAAAATAATGCTATATAGGCATTTCTAGTCACTTTAAATCATTAAATAATGAACTTAAACCAAAGTAATATTGATCCAACCCTTAAATCTCATTCCCACATGTTAGAATATGAGGTGATGACATGTGTCAACATGATCCCATATCTTAAGTGGTGAATATTAAACCTTAGTTAATTTTTCAATGAGTAAAAATTACTTTTCTAAAATAAAAAGGTTGAAAACTACTGAATTACACTTGTGATGTTTGTGATGATAATAGATCATAAATTGTGTGTATTAGAATGCTATCTAGCCTAGTTAAGTATTGTTTGGTGATTGTCTACTCCGTATGTATTGTTATAGAAGATAGTACCGACCAAGCTTACGAGGAGGAGGAGTGCTATCAAGAAGAAGACGAAGAAAACTTCAACCACTGCACCAACCAAGGCAAGCCACCATTAACAGTGAAAGCTACCCTTAGCAAGCTAGCAATACCCAAGATTAACCCTTACAAATTTAGTGGTTAGCAAACTAGAAACAAACTAGATGGTTTAGCAAAGATGCCTTAAGCATGCTTTGATCACACCCCCTTTAACTATTACTACTTCAAGTCTTATTGACAAGTTTTACCTCCCTTAGTTTACACAAAGTTCTTTACTTGTTTTGAAGGTAGCATAAAAAGTATAAAACTCGACCTACTTAGAAACCTTTAGATGTCATTCTATGGCATGAGATTGAACCTATCTTGTCCATCTTAGTGAACACTCTTAACTTAGTATTTTAGAGTAGATCAAAAAACTTGAGTCACTTTAGATGGGAACAATTGGTGAAAAATGAATTGTGAAAACCTTGGAATGATTAGTCATTGTATTGAGATGTTTTGACATGTGTTGAGAAACACAACTAGTTTATGATAATGAAAATGATGAGGCATGAGCCTTAACCCTTTTATAAAACTGATGGTTGGATTCGGATGCGATACCATTCTAAATTTACCGTACAACCACATTACCTGAATTGGGTAAGGCTTAGCTGGAAATTTATATGCATTAGTATTAGTTCCCTCACGGGAGAGGTTTGAGCTGAGGCTACCTCTCATGATGTCCACCTATGCAGTGCCCAAGATGACTGATGGTCATGGTTGGGAGGCCATGCTCATAGGAGAGGTGCTTATACTAGGGTGTGTAAAGGGAAGGTTATGTTTGATTATCTGCATACTAAGTATGATGATTCAGGGTTATCCCTGACAGATGTATCGAATCTTGTGGTGAAAGTGTACCACCTCTGTAGAGTGTCAAACTATTCGAATAGCCGCGTCCGCGGTTATGGACAGTTGGAATGGCCATACTGTTTCGTTGTCAGATGTTTTCTAAATAACTTGAAATGAAGGATGAATCTTGACATGACCACAACAGGGTTGTGTTTATGATACTAGCTTCCCAACTTAAGTGATTCTAGAACTTTACTTTATCTTTCTTTGCTTCTAAACTCAGCTTAGGTTTCAAACTTAACTTTATAGTTAAACTTAGATTTAGCACTTTAACTTAGAACTATAGTACCTGTTAATAGTAGTTTGCGAGTACTTAAAGAGTACTCATGGCTTTTGTCCCTGGCTATTCTCATGGCCAGACTATGAAGGAGAATATCAGGAGGACGGTCATCAGGACGGCTATGATAACTAGGACTATCTGCCTTCATCAGCATTGCCTGTGCCCCTGAAGATGGACCCCACCGCTACGCTTTATATTTATTTCCGCTGCTTGTTGTATTAAGACTGGATCATGAGATCCTTATTTGTGTAAAGACCTTATGTATGGTTTGTAATGGATGATGTACTGTGATATCCAATCCGTTATGTCTCGCAAAAATGGTAATGCTAGGATTGCGAGGTATTGCATAACGGGCATCTGGGATTAAAAATCCGGGTCTTGACAAGTTGGTATCAGAGCCATCCTGACCATAGGAGACCCTAGTTAGAATGGACGTCAAACAAAAAATTAGTTTCAAAACAAAAGTGAGTATTTCTGAAAAACTATTTCCCCTCTTACCCTTGTGAACTCATTCTTTCTCAAAAATTCATGTTTCTCAAAATCCTTACATTACTACTTAAAATTTGACACACTTGCTCACTTCACTAACTTCCTCATCCTTAATTCTTGTAGATGGAGACTCAGTTCAGCAAGTTTTACCAGTTGGGAAACGGAGGTCAGCTGATCTTCGAGAGGGATCTGGATTCACTATCGGAGTTACTGGGACGCCCACATCCGGAGTTTCTTGGAGCTCAACTTCTAGGACCCCCAGGAGGAGACCTACAGTGGCTAGTCACCGCAGATCTTCGAGGAAGCATCGAAGCACCAACTTCTGGGAGAATTCAGTTCTCTGTGAGAGAGAACAACTGGCTAGATGGATTAGCCAGGGCAATGCATGAAGCTCTCGCACGTCTATGTGCCCTCAGTGTCAACAAGATCCAAGGAACCCATTTTGCCTACTATGCAAGACGTGACTTCGTGGGAATGCCGATGGAGATGCCAAGTCACCCAGAGTTGAGGCGTCAAGTGGAGAACCTTGAGTACTTGCTTCATGACAGGCAGCAGGAACTGGACAATGCCAAGGAGTTAGCCAACCAGAACCGTGCTATTGCCGACCAGAAGGCCCAGACTTTCGCACTGCTCGTCCAAGATCGCCAGTCTCTTCGCCGCCGGCGTGCAAAGAAGGATCACACCATCGCCCGTCTTTGCAAGAAGGTGGCCGACCTCGAGAAGACCGTCAAGGAGCAGGAAGCTGAGCTTGCCGCCAAGGAAGAAGAAGATGAGGGTGAAGACATCCAGGGAGATATGGATTCTTACCTCAGCAACGATGACGATTTTCTGGAAGAAGATGTTGTGGACTTCTACACTGATGATGAAGACTCCGACTTCATCGACGACGAGTAGATGCACTAGAGCACTGTTGTAGCATGAGATGTATCATCTCATTGTATCGTAGCTTATAGAATGGTTCATCAAACCATCTGTTTTCCCTTTGATTGTTGTGGTGTGTGTTGTATCGGGTGCTTGCTTGCATGAATGAAAATGAAGTTAGTTGAAAAACCTGAGTCTAACTCAATGTTTTAGCTTTGAAAACCCAAAACCATGAACCTTAGAATTTCCCTCTTACCCCTATATCTATCTCAATCTTCAGATGACTCATGGAAACCAAGGAGGGAGCAGCTCGTCGCAGGACCCAATGCTGCAGATCTTGCAGAATCTCATCGCGAACCGTGAAGCAAGCAGGGCCGAGCGTCAAGCCAACTTAGCAACATTGCAGCAGATCGCCCAAATGGCTCTCAACAACCAAGGACATGGAAATCAGGATCACCATGGATCCAAACTCAAAAAAATTCAGAACACCAATCCCCCAATCTTCAACCAATCTGAGAACCCATTAGATGCTGATGACTGGTTACAAACCATGGACAACAACCTCGAAGTTGCAGGAGTTGATGAAAATGAGAAAGTTCTCTTCGTGACCCACTATCTGGCGGGAGATGCAAGAGCTTGGTGGAATAGCATCCGCAATATGAACCATGGCCAGGTGATGACCTGGGAAGCATTCAAAGTCAAGTTCAGCCGCACCCACGTGCCGCAAGGTCTCGTCAACAGGATGAGAGATGAATTCCGCGAATTGAAGCAAGGAAGAATGACTTTGGTGGAGTACCGTGACAGATTCTTGTCACTTGCCAGATATGCACCGGATGAGATCAACACGGAGGCCAAGAAGAAGGAGAGATTCTTGAACGGACTGCATGATGAGATGAAGACTGTCCTCATCAACATCCGTTTCCAGGATCTCGAAGAGCTAGTCGACTCTGCCATTCAGATGGAAGGGAAGATTAACCAGGCAAACGACAACCGCAAGCGTCCTATGATGCAGCAGTTTGGATCCAGTAGTCACCAGAAGTACCGTCCCAACCCCTCACCAGGATATGCACCAAGGAACAACCGACCCCCAAATCCTTGCCCAAGCTACCCCAACCGTAGCAGAGGCAATGTGAAGTCCGAAGGAAACAATCACAACTCCGGCAATGCCAACAATTTCAACCGTGCCCCTCCCAAGAGCAACAACAACAACACTGCACCCAGAACTGGCAGCAATGCTGTGCACTGCCGATCAAGGACAAGTCCCAGATCACTTGTTTCGAGTGTGGAGTGAAGCGTCACTACTCCAATGAGTGTCCCAAGAAGACTGTCGCCAATGCCCCTGTGAATGACCCAGCTCAGCAGCAATGTCGTGTTCTACCAGGAAGGAGATGTTCCCCAGGGAACCCTCACAACCGTAACGGTCGTCTCTTCCACATGAACACAGAAGAAGCCCAGGAAGCGCCAGATGTAGTGTTAGGTATGTTTTCTATCAACTCAGTTTTAGCAAGAGTATTGTTTGATTCTGGAGCATCGCATTCATTTGTCACCAAAGAATTTGTATGCACTAGTAAGATTCACCCAACCAACCTGAAGCATGTCATGATAGTTCAAATCCCTGATTCAACTACAAAAGCTAGAAAAATTTGCAGAGTTGTACCTATCAGAATACATGGGATAGATTTTTATGCCAACCTAATTGTACTTGGAACCAAAGGATTGGAAGTAGTACTAGGTATGGACTGGATGTCAAGGCATAAAGGATTGATAGACTGTGCTAAGAAAGCCATCACCATGACCAGTAGTTCTGGAGTAACAGTAGAGCATATCTCTGAAACCTTACCCCGTCAATTCAAGTGCAACAAGAGTGTAGCCCTGCCCTACATTGACCAAGTCAGAGTAGTATGTGAATACCCCGACGTATTCCCAGATGATTTGCCAGGTATGCCCCCGGATAGGGATATTGAGTTCATTATCGAACTAATCCCCGGAACCGGACCTATAGCCTAGAGACCCTATAGCATGAACCCCTCAGAGTTAGTGGAACTAAAGAAGTAGTTGGATGCCATGTTAGCAACGGGCTTGATTCAGCCAAGCGCATCGCCATGGAGATCACCAGTGTTATTCGTCGACAAGAAAGATGGAGGCAACCATTTGTGCACAGATTACAGAAAGTTGAATGACGTCACCATCAAGAACAAGTACCCTTTGCCAAAGATAGAGGATCTATTTGATCAGTTGACCGGAGCTCAAGTATTCTCAAAGATTGATCTTAGGACTGGTTATCACCAACTTAAGATTCGTGCAACGGATATTCCGAAGACCGCCTTTACTACTCGCTATGGTTTATACGAGTATACGGTTATGTCTTTTGGATTAACCAATGCCCCTTCTTATTTCATGAATCTCATGAATAAGATCTTTATGAACTTCCTAGATAAGTTAGTAGTTGTGTTTATCGATGACATCCTTATCTACTCCAAGTCAGAAGAAGAGCATGAGCAACATCTGAGAATCATCCTAGAAACCCTGAGAGAGCATCAGCTATATGCCAAGTTCAGCAAGTGTGAGTTTTGGCTGAAAGAAGTGGGATTCCTAGGACATATTGTGTCTGCCGGAGGAGTCTCTGTTGATCCCACCAAGATCAAAGATGTCGAAGAATGGGAAGTGTAACATCCCAAAACTTTAATCCAAGCTTAACAAGATCAAATCATCCAAAAATAGGGTTAACAAAAACTTTTCCAAATTTAAAATGGAAGCATTCATATATGTGTGCATTTAAAATAGGAGTTGTTTGAATTGCCATGATTGTGTGATCCCATGCTTGTAAAATGTTTCTTAGATGATTTAAACATCATCTACATCATTCTCAAACTTTTCCTAAAGAAAATCAAATCAAAAAGAATTAAAAAGAAGGAATGGTCATTTTGGCAAATTTAACTCTCATGCCTACTTTGGCTATTCCTAGTACTCAATTCTTAACAGAAACAATTCTTGATCTTTGCACCCCTTGCTAGTACACATAATGAGGTACCAAGGCCCACCTTTGGACCTGCTAAAAAATTCTGTTAACTATTTTAAATGACAGTTTAAACTTGAATCTAATGCATATACATAGATCACCCCTATTTCAAAAACCATCTATTTGAGCTCCACTTTCAAAACCCTTGCAACCAGAGACTACCTATCACTAGTGGAGATCACTCAAAAATTTTGAACTCAAAATTCAAAACTTTTTCTCTTGCGGCCATTTCATCAAACACATGGCAGGTAGAATCAAACACAAATATCTAGCTCACTGTTTCTACAGAGTTTAGCCATCCATTTGACCACAAAACACTCCCTCTGTCTCCACTTGATCAAACCATGCCATTACCACCCCAACCCCTACACCCTAGTGGCCAGGCCAAGCCATGCCGAGCACCAACTCTCCGGCCAAACTTGCCCTCACCCCAGCAGACCACCTCCTCCTTCCTCTCCATGTCTAGGAGGTAGCCAACACCTCACCGCCCCTCTCTGTCCCCTGCCTGAGCCAAGTGCTGCCATGGACCACCGAGGAGAGCCCGCGCCCAGTGCCACCACACCATGCCAGTGCCGCCTCCAGAGCGCGCCTTGTCCCCGTGTGCACAAGTCACCGCTCGACCGCAGCCAGGCTCCGCCGACCTGGAGAACACCCAGACATCCCTGTCACGCCCAAAGCCTCACAGCCACCGCCGTGGACACCGCCGCCGCAGAGAGCGCCACCTCGCCTGCATCAAGACCACACCGCCTCTACGGCCGCATTCACTTCCTAGAGCACCGCCAGGAGACCGCCTGTCGATCGCCACCCTCCGCCATGCCTCTAGCCGGCCGTAGCCTTGTCGCCACCATCGACCGCCCATTCCGCTCGGTCTCACCATCGGGCCTATAAAAGGAGCCCTCCCCAGCCATTCTTCTCCACACCATTCCACTCCCCTCACCTCTCTGAACCTCACCCACCTCTAGCCGGAGCAAGTGGAGCAGCAACTCACCGGAATTGGAATCGGAGCCGCCGCCTCTGGAGGAGAAGGGTGTCACTGATTTCGACCACCCCAAGCTCCGCCGCAATCGCGCCTCGCCTCGCCGTCGTCTTCCACGTCGTTTGCCCGCCTCGCCGATCCTGCTGGAGCCACTGCACGCCTCAAGAGACCCCACCGAGCCGCTTAGGTTCGAGTCACGGTGACCTGTTCGTCGACGACGACCCTCACCGCTGATCTCGCTTCCTAATCCCACGCCCACAGCTGCATCGCTTCACGTTTTAAGTGCCGCTGACACGTGGGACCCCCCTGTCAGCTGAGCCCCGCACTGCGGAGCGCCACTGGGCCGGCCCATTCCTTTTCCCGCGCTAGCCCATAGATTCAAATCTGGATTTTCCTTTTTAGTTAAATCTAGTTTCTGTCCCTTAGTTTAAAAATCAATTCAGAGAGTTTTAGAAATCCAAATTGTATGAAACCAATTTTGTCTGAAAGGTATTAAAATGATCTATCCAAGCCCGTTGGATTTAATTCAATTAGAGTTATACATCTCTCCTAATAAAAATAACAAAACAGAATCTTTTGCAACTTGCAACATTTTTATAAAATCAACCAAGTTAGCTTTTGAGTTGATTCCAACTCTCAAAATTCACATATCATCATATATATCTAACCATGTAATAATATTAAGGTTAACATGCAGTGACTTTGGACTAGTACCAAAATAATGCTATATAGGCATTTCTAGTCACTTTAAATCATTAAATAATAAACTTAAACTAAAGTAATATTGATCCAACCTTTAAATCTCATTCCCACATGTTAGAGTATGTGGTGAGGACATGTGTCCACATGATCCCATATTTTGGTGGTGAATATTAAATTTTAGTTAATATTTCAATGAGTAGAAATTACTTTTCGAAAATAAAAAGGATGAAACTATTGAATTAAAACTTGTGATATTTGTGATGATAATAGATCATCAAATGTGTGTTTTAGAATGCTACTTATCCTAGTTAAGTATTGTTTGGTGATTGTGCACTCCCTATGTATTTATAGACGCTAGTACCGACCAAGCTTTCGAGGAGGAGGAGTTCTACCAAGAAGAAGAAGAAGAAGAAGAAGAAAACTTCAACCACTGCACCCACCAAGGCAAGCTATTATTGGCAAGCTAACCCTTGCAAAACACACTTTAGCACGCCACCATTAACAGTGCAAGCTACCCTTAGCAAGCTAGCACTATCCAAGATTAACCCTTGCAAGTTAGTACTTGCAAGTGTTGTACTTAGCAAACTAGAATCAAACTAGATGGTTTAGCAAAGATGCCTTAAGCATGCTTTGATCACACCCTTTTAACTATTAGTACCCCAAGTCTTACTTGCAAGTTTTATTCCCCTTAGTATGCAAAGTTCATTACTTATTTTGAAGGTAGCATAAAAAGTATAAAACTTGACCTACTTAGAAACCTTTAGATGTCATTCTATGGCATGAGATTGATCCCATCCTTCCCCTTTAGTGAACACTCTTAACTTAGTATTTTAGAGTAGATCAAAAACTTGAGTCACTTTAGATGGGAACACTTGGTGAAAATGAATTGTGAAAACCTTGGAATGATGAGTCATTCTATTGATATGTTTTGACATGTGTTGAGAAACACAACTGGTTTATGATGATGAAAATGATGAGGCATGAGCCTTAACCCTTTTATAAAACTGATGGTTGGATTCGGATGAAATACCATTCCAAATTTACCGTACAACCACACTACCTGAATTGGGTAAGGCTTAGCTAGAAATTTATATGCATTAGTATTAGTTCCCTCACGGGAGAGGTTTGAGCTGAGGCTACCTCTCAATGTTGTCCACCTATGCAGTGCCCAAGATGACTGATGGTCATGGTTGGGAGGCCATGCTCATAGGAGAGGTGCTTATACTAGGGTGTGTAAAGGGAAGGTTATGTTTGATTATCTGCATACTAAGTATGATGATTCAGGGTTATCCCTGATAGATGTATCGAATCTTGTGGTGAAAGTGTACCACCTCTGCAGAGTGTCAAACTATTCGAATAGCCGCGTCCCCGGTTATGGACAGTTGGAATGGCCATACTGTTTCGTTGTGAGATATTTTCTAAATAACTTGAAATGAATGATGAACTTTGACTTGACCACAACAGGGTTGTGTTTATGATAATAGCTTCCCAACTTAAGTGATTCTAGAACTTTACTTTATCTTTCTTTGCTTCTGAACTTAGCTTAGGTTTCAAACTTAACTTTATAGTTAAACTTAGATTTATCACTTTAACTTAGAACTATAGTACCTGTTAATAGTAGTTTGCGAGTACTTAAAGAGTACTCATGGCTTTTGTCCCTGGCTATTCTCATGGCCAGACTATGAAGGAGATTATCAAGATGATGATCAGCAGGACGGCTATGATAACTAGGACTATCTGCCTTCACAAGATTGCTCGTGCCTCAAGATGGACCCCACTGCTACGCTTATCTTTTATTTCCGCTGCTTGTTGTATTAAAGACTGGATCATGAGATCCTTATTTGTGTAAAACCTTATGTATGGTTTGTAATGGATGATGTACTGTGATATCCAATCCGTTATGTCTCGCAAAAATGGTAATCCTGGGATTGCGAGGTATGGCATAACGGGCATCTGGGATTAAAAATCCGGGTGTTGACATATACCTTTGACTTATACCAATCCCAAGTTTTACTTGCAAGCTTTATTCTTTTTACTTTACCAAAGTTCTTTACTTTTAGCTAGTGCTTTGTGAGTATTGGAAAAATAGTATAGATAGTATAAAGAGTATAAAACTAGGCCTAACTAGTTATACTTAGATGTCATTCTATGGCATGAGATTGAAGATTAGCACCCCCCATTTGTGAACACTCTTAACTTTAGTGGCTAGTGCTAAGCATAAAAGTGGATCACTTTACATGGGAATACTTGGTGAAAATGATTATGGAAACCTTGGAATGATGATTCATTCTATTGAAACGTTTTGACATGTGTTGAGAAACACCAAAGGATTTTATGATGAAAATGTTGAGGCATGAGCCTTAGCCCTTTATAAAAACTGATGGTTGGGTTCGGATGCGATACCATTCCAATTTTACCATACAACCACAATACCCGAATTGGGTACGGCTTAGCTGGAAGTTTATATGCATTAGTATGGGTTCCCTCGCGGAAGAGGTTTGAGCTAAGGCTACCTCGTGAGTGTGATTTGTCCACCTATGCAGTGCCTAGGATGGAAGATGGCCATGGCTGGGAGGCCAAGCTCATAGGGGAGGTGCCTATACTAGAGTGTGTAAAGGAAAGGTTATGATTGATTATCCGCATACTAAGTATGATGATTTAGGGTTATCCATGACGGATGTATCAAATTTTGTAGTGAAAGTGTACCACCTCTGCAGAGTGTCAAACTATTCGAATAGCCGCGTCTGCGGTCATGGACAGTTGGAGTGGCCATACTGTTCCGTCGTCAGATGTTTTGAAAATGACTTGTGAAGTGAACTATGATTTTGACATGACCACAACAGGGTTGTGGATATGAGAACTAAGTCCCACTTAAAGTGATTTAGAACATTAAATTAGTTTTCTTTACTTCTAAACTCAGTTTAGATAAACCTGGCCTTTTGCAAATAAACCTAGAGCTTAAGATTCCTACTAGAACTACCTTACTTGTTAGTTATAGTTTGCAAGTACTTAAAGAGTACTCATGGCTTTGTCCCTGGCTATTCCCGTGGCCAGACTATGAGGAGGACTATCAGGATGATGGACAACAGTACGTCTACGACAACTAGGATCATCTCCCATTGTCAGCATTGCCTGTGACTCTGAAGATGGAACCCCTACTATGTTTATTTTCCGTTGCTTGATTGTATTAATACTGGATCATGAGATCCTTTATTTGTAAGACCTTATTATGGTTTGTAATGCATGATGTATTGTGATATCCAGTCTGTTATGTCTCACAAAAATGGTAATCCTAGGATTGTGAGGAATGGCTTAACAGGCATTTGGGATTAAAAATCCGGGTGTTGACAAGTTGGTATCAGAGCCATCCTGACCATAGGAGACCCTAGTTAGAATGGACGTCCGAACAAAAACTTAGTTTCAAAACAAAAAAAATGAGTATTTATGCAAACCTATTCCCACTCTTATCCTTGATTCTGTCAAAAAAATTCATGTTCCTCAAAAATTCTTGCATTCCTACAAAAAATTTGACACACTTGATCACCTCACTAACTTACTCATCCTAAATTCTTATAGATGGAAGTCCAGTATGGCAAGTTCTACCAGTTGGGAAAAGGAGGCCAACTGATCTTTGAGAGGGATCTAGATGCACTGTCAGAGTATCTTGAGCGCCCGCATCCGGAATTCTTCGGGGCTCAACTCAATGATCACATAGGAGGAGATCTACAATGGCTGATAGTTGCAGATCTCAGAGGCGAGATGGAAGCACCCACTTCTAAGAAGATCCAATTCACCTTGCGGGAGAACAACTAGCTAGATGGATTAGCCAGGGTTATGCATGAAGCTCTTGCCTGTCTGTATGGGCAAAACATCAACTTGATCCAGGGAACTCGCTTTGCTCACTTTGCCAGGCATGATTCTATGGGAATGCCATTGGAGATGACAGGACACCCGGAGCTGAAGCACCAGGTGGACAATCTTGACTTCATGCTGTATGATAGGTAGAAGGAATTGGACAACGCTCAAGCCTACGGCAACCAAAACCTTGCCATTGCCATCAAGAAGGACCAGACTCTTGCCATTCTCACCAAAGAGCACCAATCACTTTGTCGTCCGTGCGACAAGAAGGATCGCACCATTGAACGTCTCCGCAAGAAGGTGGCCACTCTCGAGAAGACCATTCGTGAATAGGAAGTCTAGCTTGAAGCAAAGGAGGAGGAGGAAGGTGAAGATATCTAGGGAGATCTTCACTCTTACCTCAGTGATGACAATGACTACCTGGAGGATGATGCCATGGAGTTCCACACTGATGATGATGATTCCGACTTCATTGATGATGATTAGATGCACTTGATCACTACTGTAGGAATGAGCTGAAGAAGCAATGCTATGCTGGGGAAAGGTCTGATTGAACCAAGCGCATCGCCATGGAGATCACCTGTATTGTTTGTGGATAAGAAAGATGGAGGTAACCGTTTGTGCACGGATTACCGGAAGCTGAATGATGTCACAATCAAGAACAAGTACCCACTAACAAAGATAAAGGATCTGTTTGACCAGTTGACTGGTGCCAGAGTGTGTTCTAAGATTGATCTTAGACCTGGATATCATCAACTCAAGATTCGTGCAACGGATATTCCAAAGACCGCCTTTACCACCATATATGGATTGTATGAGTATATAGTCATGTCTTTTGGATTAACTAATGCCCATGATTATTTCATGAATCTCATGAATAAGATTTTTATGAACTTCTTGGATAAGTTTGTCGTTGTTTTTATCGATGATATTATAATCTATTCAAAGTCAGAAGAAGACCATAAGATACACCTGAGAACCATCCTTGAAACCCTTAGAGAGCATCAGTTGTATGCCAAGTTTAGCAAATGTGAGTTATGGTTAAAGGAAGTAGGATTCCTAGGACATATTGTGTCCGCAGGAAGAGTCGCTGTTGATCCCACCAAGATCAAAGATGTTGAAGACTAGAAAGCCCCAACCACTCAAACCTAGGTCCGTGCATTTCTCGGATTAGCGGGATACTACCGCAAGTTTGTTGAAGGATTTTTGAGCATCGCAAGACCGATGACCCAATTGTTGAAGAAATATAAGAAGTTTGAATGGACGAACTAATGTGAAGCAAGTTTTCAAGAGCTTAAGAAGAGATTGATTTCAGCCCCAATCTTGATTATGCCAGATATCAGGAAGCCTTTTGATTTGTATTGTGATGCATCCACGATTTGTCTCGGATGTGTGTTGATGCAAGAAGGCAAAGTCATAGCGTATTTGTCTAGACAACTGAAGCAGCATGAGCATACCCTACCCATGATCTTGAACTAGCAGCCGTAGTTTTAGCCTTGAAGACATGGCGTCATTACCTTATGGGTAACCGCTGTGAGATTTATTCAGATCACAAGAGCCTAAAGTATATTTTCACCCAGAAGGAGTTGAATATGAGGCAAAGGAGATGGATAGAGTTAATCAAGAATTATGACCTTGACATTCACTATCACCCCGACAAAGCCAATGTGGTAGCGGATGCTCTTAGCAGATTGCCGTGTAGATTAAACACCATGATTAAGGAAGCCCAACCTAGTTTGCATGAAGAGTTGGAGCAGTTTAGAATAGAGCTGGTTAGCAAAGGATTTTTAGCTAGCATTGAACTTCAACCCACTTTGATCAGTCAGATCAAGGAGGCACAGAAAGAAAATGCAAGTATCAACGGAATCAAGCGTCGTATCGGTACAGGAAAGGTACCCGGATTCACCAAACATGAAGAAGGAGTTTTGTGGTACAAAGGACGTATCTGTGTGCTAGTAGATTCAGAGCTGAAGAAAGTTATCATGTAGGAAGCTCATGATACTCTTTATTCTATCCACCCCGAAGGAACGAAGATGTATCAGGATTTGAAGGAGCAATTTTGGTGGCACACGATGAAGAGAGAAATCGGAAGATACATAGCTAAGTGTGATATCTGTTAGAGGGTCAAAGCGGAACATCAGAGACCTGTCAGACTTTTGCAACCATTGCAGATTCCGGAATGGAAATTGGATTCCGTCGGAATGGACTTTATCACCGGTTTGCCTACTTCTGGTAGGGGAAATGACTCTATTTGGGTCATAGTTGATAGACTGTCCAAGGTAGCCCATTTTATACCTGTCAAGACTACCTACCAGAGTTCTAAGCTAGCAGAGTTGTACATTGCTAGAATAGTCAGTTTGCATGGAACCCCTAAGACCATAGTTTCGGATCGAGGAACCCAATTTACCTCAAGATTTTGGCAAAAAGTCCAAGAAGGATTAGGAACCAAACCGAATTTTAGCACAGCTTATCACCCACAGACCGACGAACAAACTGAAAGAGTCAACCAAATCTTAGAAGATATGTTGAGAGCTTGTGTTCTAGAATATGGATCAAAATGGGAAGATTGTCTGCGTTTCGCAGAATTATCATACAACAACAGTTATCAAGCCAGTTTGCAAATGGCCCCATTTGAATATCTGTATGGAAGGAAGTGTCGTACCCCCTGAATTGGTCGCACGTAGGAGAGAGTTAGATTTTCAGACCCGACATCCTACGAGAAGCCGAAGAGAAGGTTCACAAAGTCTGTGAGCACCTCAAGACCGCCCAATCCAGACAGAAGAGTTATGCTGACAATAGTCGTCGAGACTTGACCTTCAATGTCGGAGATTTTGTGTATCTGAAAGTGTCACCTTTGAAGGTAATACAAAGTTTTCAACTAAAAGGAAAGTTATCCCCCAGATATATTGGACCCTTCAAGATTTTGAATCGCTGAGGAGAATTATCTTATCAACTAGAGCTGCTAGACGAGATGTCATCCATCCATAATGTGTTCCATATCTTGTTACTTTGCAAATGCCTAGAAGTTCCGGAGAAGACCGAAGTTTTCAAGAACATTGATCACCGAGCCATAGATATCAACAAGGATCTGATGTATCGTGAAGTGCCCGTTCATATTTTGGAAGAAGCCTTCATAACCACCAGGACCCGAAGTATCAAGTTTCTCAATATCCAATGGAGCAACCATACCGAAGAAGAAGCTACTTGGGAGCGAGAAGATTACATTAGGACTGAATTCCTAGATCTCTTTAGTTCCTAGTTTTTCTTAAATCTCGGGATGAGATTTTTTTAAGGAGGGAAGGTTTGTAACACCCCCAAAACTATTAATCAAGATTACGAATTTCTAATCACCCAAATTTAGGGTTAACAAAAACTTTTATTACAAATTTGAATATGAATGCATGTGTGTTTGGCATTAGTGTAGAATTGAGTAAATTTGCCATGTTTGATTGCTAAAAATGATAAGAAATGGTTTAAAGATGAATGCTACATCTAGGCCAATTACAAACGAAATCAAAAGAAAAAGAAATCAAATATGAATAAAAAGACCAAATTGTCATTTTGACCAAACTTAACCACTAGGCCACTTTGAGTGTTCCTAGAAGAGAATTTCTAACAAAAACAATTCCACTTCTTTTCACCCCTTCTTAGACCAAGTAAAAGTGAATCAAGGCCCACTTTACAAACTCACCAAAGCTATTTCGAAATCTATTTAAAGGACTGTCAACACCCGGATTTTTAATCCCAGATGCCCGTTATGCCATACCTCGCAATCCCAGGATTACCATTTTTGCGAGACATAACGGATTGGATATCACAGTACATCATCCATTACAAACCATACATAAGGTCTTACACAAATAAGGATCTCATGATCCAGTCTTAATACAACAAGCGGCAGAATTAAAAGCTAAGCGTAGCGGTGGGGTCCATCTTCAGGGGCACAGGCAATGCTGACGAAGGCAGATAGTCCTAGTTATCATAGCCATCCTGCTGGCCATCATCTTGATAGTCTCCTTCATAGTCTGGCCATGAGAATAGCCAGGGACAAAAGCCATGAGTACTCTTTCAGTACTTGCAAACTACATCTAACAAGTAATATAGTTCTAAGTTAAAGTGCTAAATCTAAGTTTAACTATAAAGTTAAGTTTGTAACCTAAGCTGAGTTCTGAAGCAAAGAAAGATAAAGTAAAGTTATAGAATCTCTTAAGTTGGGAAGCTATTGTCATAAACACAGCCCTATTGTGGTCAAGTCAAGATTCATCTTTCATTTCAAGTTATTTGGAAATCATCTGACAACGAAACAGTATGGCCATTCCAACTGTCCATAACCGCGGACGCGGCTATTCGAATAGTTTGACACTCCGCAGAGGTGGTACACTTTCACCACAAGATTTGATACATCTGTCAGGGATAACCCTGAATCATCATACTTAGTATGCAGATAATCAAACATAGCCTTCCCTTTACACACCCTAGTATAAGCACCTCTCCTATGAGCATGGCCTCCCAACCATGGCCATCAGTCATCTTGGGCACTGCATAGGTGGACATCATGAGAGGGGCTCATCTCAAACCTCTCCCGCGAGGGAACTAATACTAATGCATATAAATTTCCGGCTAAGCCTTACCCAATTCAAGTAGTGTGGTTGTACGGTAAATTTGGAATGGTATCGCATCCGAATCCAACCATCAGTTTTATAAAAGGGTTAAGGCTCATGCCTCATCATTTTCATCATCATAAACCATTTGTGTTTCTCAACACATGTCAAAACATCTCAATAGAATGACTCATCATTCCAAGGTTTTCATAACTCATTTTCACCAAGTGCTCCCATCTAAAGTGCAAGTTTTTGATCTACTCTAAACTACTAAGTTAAGAGTGTTCACTAAGGTGGAAGTGATGGGTTCAATCTCATGCCATAGAATGACATCTAAAGGTTTCTAAATAGGTCAAGTTTTATACGTTTTATGCTACCTTCAAAACAAGTAAAGAACTTTGATTAAACTAAAGGAGGTAACACTTGTAAACCAAGACTTGGGGTAACTAATAGTTAAAGGGGTGTGATCAAAGCATGCCTAAAGCATCTTAGATCAAGTTAACTAGCTTAAATCCAGTTTACTAGAATAGTTTGCACTGTTAATGGTGGCTTGCAAGTAAAACTTGCAAGGGTAACTTGGATAGGGCTAGCTTGCCTTGGTTGGTGCAATGGTTGAAGTTTTCTTCTTCTTCTTCTTGGTAGCACTCCTCCTCCTCGTAAGCTTGGTCGGTACTATCTTCTATAAATACAAAGGGAGTGCACAATCACCAAACAATACTTAACTAGTTTACTTAGTATTCTGTGGCACACAATTGATGATCTATTATCATCACAAGCATCACAAGTTTTATTCAATAGTTTCCTCCTTTTTATTTTAGAAAAGTAATTTCTACTCATTGAAACATTAACTAAGATTTAATATTCACCACTTAAAATATGGGATCATGTTGACACATGTCATCACCACATATTCTAACATGCGGGAATGAGATTTAAAGGTTGGATCATAATTACTTTGGTTTAAGTTCATTATTTAATGATTTAAAGTGACTAGAAATGCCTATATAGCATTATTTTGGTACTAGTCCAAAGTCAGTGCATGTAAACCTTAATATTATTACATATTTAGATAGATATGATGAAATGTGATTTTTGAGAGTTGGAATCCACTCAAAAGCTAACTTGGTTGATTTTATAAAAATGTTGCAAGTTGCAAATACTTCTGTTTGTTATTTTTATTAGGAGAGATCTATAAATCTAATTGAATTAAATCCAACGGGTTTGGATAGATCCTTTCAATACCTTTCAGACAAAATTGGTTTGATGCAATTTGGATTTATAAAAATCTCTGAATTGATTTTTAAACTAGGGTACAGAACTAAGATTTAAACTAAAAGAAAAAAACCAAATTTGAATGGCTGGGCTAGCGCGGGAACGAACATGGGCCGGCCCAGTGGCGCTCCGCGGCGCGGGGCTCAGCTGATCGGGGGTCCCGCTGGTCAGTGGACCTTAACACGCGAAATGGTACGCGCTCTGTGGGTCGTAGGATTAGAACTGGGACCTACGGCTGGGGGTCGTTGTCGACGACGAACAGGTCACCGACGAGCTCGAACCCTAGAGGCTCGGTGGGGGTCTATTGGGGACGTATCAGGGCTCCAGCATGGTCGGCGAGGCGGGCAAATGAATTGGAAGACGACGGCGAGGCGAGGCGCGGTTGTGGCGGAGCTTGGGGTGCCCTAATTCACAGGTGCCCTTCTCCTCCTGCTGCAGCGGCTCCGGCTCCAATTCCGGTGAGGCAGAGCTCGAGCAGCGTCGGCTAGAGGTGGGTGAGGTTCAGTGAGAGGTGGGGAGTGAGTGAGTGTGGAGAAAAGAGGCTAGGGAGGCCGGTTTATATAGGCCCGACGATGAGACCGAGCGGTATGGGCAGGCGACTCCGGCAAGGGAGACACAGGGGGCTAGCGGCGTGGCTCGAGGTAGGGGACGGTGGCTTGTCTCCTGGTGGTGCGCTGAGGCTTAAAGGCGCTGCGAGGCGAGCTCTGTGCTGGTCGGGAGTGTCACGCGCTCTGGGTGACAAAGGCTGTGGGTTCGATGGCGAGCGGTGGCTGGGGTGTGTTGGGCGGCCAGCGGGGGTGTCTGGGGTGTTCCCTAGGTCCTGGCGGAGCGGTAGGCGCGGCCTGTGGCCGAGGGGCGGTTTGTGCACGCGGGGACAGGGCGCGCTCTGCGGGCGGCGTCGGCATGATCGACCAGCTCCGGGCGCGGTGGTTCTTGGCCGTTCCGGTCTCTATCTCTGGGCTGGGGCTGGTTGGACGGTGGAGGTGGACCACGGGCGATGTGCTGTACAAGGTGAGAGGGGCTGGCGGCTGCTGTAGCACGATGTCGCCGGTGAGGGTGCCCAAGGTGCTCGGCCTTAATGTCCATGACCATTTGGTCGTGTGCACAGGGCTTGGCCGGGCTAGCAAAGGGTAGGGGTGCACTGGGGGGAACAAGGGGACAGAGTTAGGCACAAATGGTGACCAAGATTACTGCTCCAAATAGTGTTTTAAATTTGGCCAGGTTTGTGCCTGCCACCTGTTTGATGAAATGGCCGCATGAACTAAACTTTTGAATTTTGGTTTTAAATTTGTTGGGTGATCTACACTAGTGCTAGGTAGTCTCTGTTTGCAAGGGTTTTGAAAGTGGAGCTCATTTTGATGGTTTTTCAAATAGGGGTGATCTATGCATATGCATTGAATTCAATTTTCACATGCCATTTAAAATAAGCAAAATAATGTTTTTAGCAGATCAAAAGGTGGGCCTTGGTACCTCACTATGTGTACTAGCAAGGGGTACAAAGATCATGAATTGTTTCTGTTCAGAAATGAGTGCTAGGAACACTCAAAGTAGTGTAGTCGATAAAAATGGCCAAAATGACCATTCCTCCTTTTTAATTGTTTTTTATTTTATTTTCTTTAGTAAAAGTTAGGGAATGA
Organism: Avena insularis; assembly: GCA_023614405.1. NCBI lineage: Eukaryota > Viridiplantae > Streptophyta > Magnoliopsida > Poales > Poaceae > Avena > Avena insularis. The sequence goes on from CM042696.1 coordinate 408,440,693, forward strand.
TGTAGATAATGTTTAAATCACCTAAGAAACATTTTACAAGCAATGGATCATAGAACCATGGCAATTCAAATCAAATCCTAAATTAAATGCACATACACATGAATGCTTTTATTTTTAATTTTGAAAAGTTTTTGTTAACCCTATTTTTGATGATTTAGATCTTGATAAGCTTGGATTGAAGTTTTAGGATGTTACAAGGACAATTCAAATTTGAAACTAGTTCATATGGTAAGATCACACTTTTGCAAAAACCACTCAAACCAATTCACCTTGCCTTTTCCAAGCAATCATAGACACTCAGGCATAATACCAAATCACTCACCAAAATTCATTAAAAAATTTGAAACTTAAATTCTTTTGGCCATTTCATCAAACAACTGCCAGACACTAAATAATAATCTGCCTAACTTCACTGTTTGAGCAGTAATCCTAGACCAACTTGGTTCCCTCTTCACTCCCTTGTCTCCCCCGGTGTCTAGCCAGCACCAGAGCAGCTCCCCTTAGTCGTTGCTCTAGTGCAGCGCCGCCTGAAAGTGGTCATCGCCGGCCGACCATGGACAGAGCGATAGAGGCCACGCCGCCCTCGCCCACGACACGCACCAGACACGCCACCATCCACCGCCACCCCCTGTCCAAGCCTCGACCACAGCCTGGCCCTGGACCACCCTAGCAACGCCGTGCCCAATGTCTCTGCGCCGTGCCGAGAACACGCTATAGCGTCGCACCCGAACGGCTCGCATAGACCGTGCCTCGCCCTCTCCACGCACGCGCCCACTCGCCATGATCACCACCACCTCCTAGACACCCCCGTTCAGACCGACCTCAGTAGCACCGTGCGCCGTCAAGAACACCACCGCCATGGCGTGAGCATCGCCGCGCACCGACCAACCTAGACTGTCCCGTGACGTGCCATTACGCCCGTGATGGTCGCCAGCGAACACTGCACCATCCCCTAGCCTTAGCCGCGCCGCTAGCCGCCGGTAGCATCGTCACCGACGAGCCCGAGCCCATCCCGCTCAGTCCCCTCGCCGTTGTATAAATAGAGGTCCCCTCTGCCTCCTCTCTCCACACCAACACAATCCCCACTCCTCACAGACACTCCCTCACCCTTCCCCGGAGCAAGGCGAGCGCTTCCTCGTCGGATTTTGGCCGGAGCCCGCCGCTGCAAGAGGAGAAAGGTGCCGTTGATTGGAGCCGCCCCAGGAGCTGCCGCGACCACCATTCAAACCGATGTCGTCGACCACGCCGTTCGCCCCCAGGGCTGACCCTAGCTGGAGCCTAGGTGAGCCTCACCAGACCCCCACCGCCGCGTTAGGTTTAGTTCCTCGCTAGAGCTGTTCGTCGTCGACGATGAACTGCCGCCGTTAGATCGTCTTTTAATCGTAGGGCCTAGATTCGCCGATACTGTTTCAGTTAGTTTAACTCGCTGACTAGTGGACCCCGCCTGTCAGCAGCCTGCTGCGCTGTGCTGTGCAGATTGGGCCAGTCCATTTAGTTTCCCTCACAGGCCTGGCAATTTAAATAAGTATTTTACAATTTAGTTAAAAATACATTATGTCAGTAGATTCAAAAATCAATTCAGAGAGATTCACTAAACCAAATTGCATGATTCCAATTTTGTTAGAAAGATATTTAAATTATCTATCCAAGCCCATTGGATTTAAATCAATTGGTGTTATAGATCGCCTATAGTAAAAATAATAAGACAACGACTTTTTCAAATTGAGACATTTTTCAAAAATCAACCATAAATGTTTTTGAGTTGATTCCAACTCTCAAAAATAACATTTGATAAGATCTATTGGAATATGTAAAAATATTCAGATTTGCATGTAGTGACATTGGACTAGTACCAAAATAATGCTATATAGGCATTTCTAGTTACTTTAATTCTATTAAATGATAATCTTAAACTTTATAAAATATGATCAACACTTTAAATCACATTCCCATGTATTAGAATATGTGGTGATGACATGTGTCAACACGATCCCATATTTTAATTGGAGAATATTAAATCTTAATTAATTTCAATGAGTAGAAATTACTTGTCTAAAATAAGATAAATAAGATTTAGCCTTTAATTCATGTGATGATTGTGATGATGCTAAATCATCAAGTGTGAGCCTTAGTGTGCTAAATAGAATTAGTTAAGTATTGTTTGGTGATTGTGTACCCCGTATTCATTTATAGACGATAGTACCGACCCAGGATATGAGGAGGAGGAGTACTACCAAGAAGAAGAACAAGAAAACTTTAACCAATGCTCTAGTCAAGGCAAGCCTAACACTACAAGTTAACTATGGAAGCTAATACATGCAAACTTAATAACATAACCAAAATGTATTAGGCATGCTTTGGTTATATACCTTTGACTTATACCAATCCCAAGTTTTATTTGCAAGCCTTATTCTTTTTACTTTACCAAAGTTCTTTACTTTTAGCTAGTGCTTTGTGAGTATTGGAAAAATAGTATAGATAGCATAAAGAGTATAAAACTAGACCTAACTAGTTATACTTAGATATCATTCTATGGCATGAGATTGAAGATTAGCACCCCTCATTAGTGAACACTCTTAACTTTAGTGGCTAGTGTTAAGCATAAAAGTGGATCACTTTAGATTGGAATACTTGGTGAAAATAATTATGAAAACCTTGGAATAATGATTCATTCTATTGAAACGTTTTGACATGTGTTGAGAAACACCAAAGTATTTGATGATGAAAATGTTGAGGCATGAGCCTTAGCCCTTTATAAAAACTGATGGTTGGGTTCCGATGCGATACCATTCCAATTTTACCGTATAACCACAATACCCGAATTGGGTAGGGCTTAGCTAGAAGTTTATATGCATTAGTATGGGTTCACTCGCGGAAGAGGTTTGATCTGAGGCTACGTCTTGAGTGTGAATTGTCCACCTATGAAGTGCCCAGGATGGCAGATGGCCATGGCTGGGAGGTCAAGCTCATAGGGGAGGTGCCTATACTAGAGTGTGTAAAGGAAAGGTTATGATTGATTATCCGCATACTAAGCATGATGATTCAGGGCTATCCCTTACAAATGTATCGAATTTTATGGTGAAAGTGTACCACCTCTGCAGAGTGTCAAACTATTCGAATAGCCGCGTCCGCAGTCATGGAAAGTTGGAGTGGCCATACTGTTCCGTCGTCAGATGTTTTCAAAATGATTTGTGAAGTGAACTATGATTTTGACTTGACCACAACAGGGTTGTGGATATGAGAACTAGGTCCCACTTAAAGTGATTTAGAACATTAAATTAGTTTTACTTACTTCTAAACTCAGTTTAGATAAACCTGGCTTTTTGCAAATAAACCTAGAGCTTAAGATTCCTACTAGAACTACCTTACTTGTTAGTGATAGTTTGCGAGTACTTAAAGAGTACTCATGGCTTTTTCCCTGGCTATTCCCGTGGCCAGACTATGAGGAGGACTATTAGGATGATGGACAGCAGGACGTCTATGACAACTAGGATCATCTCCCATCGTTAGCATTGCATGTGACTTTGAAGATGGAGCCCCTACTACGTTTATTTTTCTATTGCTTGATTGTATTAAGACTGTATCATGAGATCCTTTATTTGTAAAACCTTATTATGGTTTTTAATGGATAATGTACTATGATATCTAATTTGTTATGTCTCGCAAAAATGATAATCTTAGAATTGCAAGGTATGACATAATAGGCATCTGGGATTAAAAATCCAGGTATTGACACCCAACTTCCAGCCAAAGCTGCAGGTCCCAATTCGAGTGGACTTGTCCATGGCGCCAGTGAGATGGATGGATTTATCTTCAGATGCGGCTATGTTGACAAACGCAACGAGATGCTGGAGAGTGGAACTGGACATGGTGCTAGCCACGGCTAACCTGCCATCATGCTGATTCACGGCAACTGCCCTAACCGTGCGACATCCCGTCTGCTAATGATCTCCTACTAGTGCAGCTCAAGAATCTGCTTAGAGCGGCATGATGCCTTGTATGTAGGCATGAATCTATTCATATCTGGTTGCCTCTTGGTTTGTATCTTTGAATGCTTGCTTTCATTCAGTATCGGTTTCCTTTGCTTTGATTAATTATCTGTCTAGATTATTTACTCGCAGATCGTTGCCATGCTCGCTGAGCTGAAGCACCATGGACACGATGGATGCAGTGGTCGAGCGATGTGTTCCACAGTCCACTAATCTTACCTCGGCGAGCTAAGAAATAACACTCCAGCAAAACTATAACCCGCAACTCCAAACCATCTTCAAATTAGAGGATTAAGGGCTGTAATAAAGGGGGAAGTTAGAAGAATAGGCTCAGGGAAGAGGAGGGATTCAGAATCATGCAGGCAGGACAAATCCGTCGTTGTTGGCGGCGTCTTGGATGAAGTCAACCTGGGCAAGAAGTTTGTGCGTGTGTGCCTTGCAGATCTTGAGGCTTGTTTCCTAGCAGGTGCTGCTCGGTGCGTAGTGTATAGATACAGATGTAATAGAGAGAGAGAGGCTTTAGGCCAAGAGTAGCACAATTTTTTTCTGGATTCCATGACATTTTAGCACCAGTACACACACGGAAGCTCTGTCAAATAAAAGGGGACATCACACTAGGACACACTTTTTGCCTAGGACTCGATAAAACGTCTGCATTTTATACATGGTGAAGCGGTCCTTGTCCTTGTAATACAAGATCGGGCTAGAACTTTATGTTTATTGCCTTGTATGTGATGTGGACAAAAGTAACGAAAGAATCTTTGTTTGTAATTGATAAAGCACGTGGAGTCCAATTTTGTTTCTACGGCTCAGTATTGAGGCATTTCAGTGTTGATAATTCATCTTCTTAGTTTCAAATCGATGATATATATGGGAGAAACCTCACACTTTGTATTGTTTCTATTGTTCTCTTTTCTTCAGGTCACGTGTATTTGGAAGAATTATCTGAATTTTACATGGTACATATATTTATCCAAATTTGATGTTTTACATTTTAAAAAAAGTTACATGTTACATATAATCTGAATTTGATGATGTTTTCGGCGGATTTGGCAGGACAGCACCTTACCCCATAGCAACACACATGTATTTAGCTAGTCTATATATATACGATCACTATTCTGCAACCGGTTGCAGAATAATTTCTGAGCACCGACTTAAAATTTTCCAAACGAAGGTTGAACTTTCCGAAAAAGGGTTGAGCTTACTATTTCAACTATTTGAACTGCCTGTTTTGTTATAACGTATGAATTATACATTGAGTTTGTTAATGGTTTGTTGGAATTAAGTAAATAATATACCGTTGGAAAGATAATGAAAAACCACAACTTTTTCATGTTCACACTTTTCGCAAATTTTACACGGTCTAAATTTAATTTCTAAAATATAATTTTTTCCTAAATAGGTATAGAAAGAACTTTCAATCCAGTTTTCGAACCTCTTATCCAAATGATTCAAATGATATACAGTTCGATAGATAATGAAATTTTGCATCTTTTCCATGTTCAAAGTTTTTTCAAATTTCGCACCGATTTTGAATAATTTTAAAAATACCAAAATTTAGACGTATTCAAACACGGGCAGACGGTATTTGCACGACACCTTTTTAACTGTTTGTCCAAATGAGGAAAACGATATACCGTTAGATAGATAATGAAATTTCGTATCTTTTCCATATTTAAAGTTTTTTCAAATTTAGCACTAATTTTAAACAATTTTTAATATACCGAAATTCGGACGTATACAAAATAGGGCGGACGGTATTTGCACGATATTTTTTCAACCGTTTGTCCAAATTAGAGAAATCATATGGTGTTAAAAAGATAATGAAATTTCGCAACTTTTCATGTTTTAAATTATATACAAATTTAACTAAAAAACAAAGTATTAAACTAACCTGGACATAAGACTACACTGTCTACCTGCAAAGTTGAACTATCCGTCCTATTAAGGTTGAACTTCCTACCATGTGAAAGTTGAATTACCTTCCTATGATGGTTGAATTGTCTGCCATGTGAAGGTTGAACTGCATGCGCTATTATGGTTGAACTGACTGACTGGAAAGGTTTGACCTGCGTGTTTGTCAAGGTTGAACTGAGGATTAAACTTACCGCTCCAACTACATAAACTGTCCGTTTGTTTTAATATATGGATTATATATCGGGATACAAATGATATGGCGCTGAAAAGATAAAACCTATGGTTGAACTTACCATTTTAACTATTTGAACTTCCCGTTTTACTATAATATATGAATTATACATTGAGTTTGTTAACAGTTTGTCAGAATTAAGGAAGTAATATATTGTTAAAGAGATAATAAAAAATCGTAATTTTTTCATGTTCACACTTTTTCGCAAATTTTACACGTTCTAAATTTAATTTCTAAAATATAAATTTTTCCTAAATAGTTATAGAACAAACTTTCAATCCAGTTTTCGAACCGCTTATCCAAATAATACAAAAGATTAACCGTTTGATAGATAATGAAATTTCGTATATTTTTCATGTTTAAAGTTTTTTCAAATTTCATACAGATTTTGAATAATTTTGAAAATACCGAAATTTGGACGTATTTAAACACAGGCGAATGGTACTTGCATGAATTTTTTTTAACCTTTTATCCAAATGAATCAAAGGATATACCGTTGGATAGATAATCAAATTTTGCATCGTTTTTATGTCTAAAGTTTTTTCAAATTCAGCAACGATTTTAAACAAATTTTAATATATCGAAATTCGGACGTATACATAAAAGTCAGATGGTATTTGCACGATATTTTTTCAACCGTCTGTCCAAATTATACAAATCATACAGCGTTTGAAAAGATAATAAAATTTCACAACTTTTTCATGTTTTAAGTTTTTTTAATTATGCACAAATTTAACTATAAAATCAAAGTATTGAACTAACCGGGACATAATACTGCACTTGCTATCTGTAAAGTTGAACTGTCTGCCCTGTTAAGGTTGAACTGTCTGCCGTGTGAAAATTGAATTACCTTTCAATTAAGGTTGAATTGCCTGCCCTATTAAGGTTGAACTGCATCCGCTATTATAGTTGAACTGACTGAGTTGAAAGGTTTGACCTACATGTTTGTGAAGGTTGAACTAAGGGTTGAACTTACCGTATCAACTATATGTACTGTCCTTTTGTTCTAATGTATGGATTATACATCAAGATGCCAATGATACGGTGCTGAAAAGATAATGAAATTTTGCAATATTTTTATTTTTAATGTTTTTTAAATTGTACATGGATTTATCTTTAAAAAACGAAGCATTGAACTGCTCGGGACATGAGCCTGCACTGCTTACCTAAAATGTTGAACTATATGTGATTTGAAGGTTGAACTGCCTGCCATGTGAAGGTTAAACTGCATGCACTGTTATGATTGAACTGTCTGAACAGTACGGTTTGACCTGCGTGTTTGTCAAGATAGAATCGAGGTTCGAACTTACCATTTCAACTATTTAAACTGCTCGTTTTGTTATAATGTATGAATTATACAATGAGTTTGTTAATGGTTTGTTAGAATTAAGGAGTAATATATTGTTAAAAAGATAATGAAAAACCGCAACTTTTTTATGTTCACACTTTTCACAAATTTCACACGGTCTAAATTTAATTTCTAAAATATAATTTTTTCTAAATAGGTATAGAACGAACTTTATCCAGTTTTCGAACCGCTTATCCAAATAATATAAATGATATACCGTTGGATAGATAATGAAAATTTACATATATTTCATGTTTAATTTTTTTCAAATTTCATACAGATTTTGAATAATTTTTAAAATAACGAAATTTGGACGTATTCAAACACAGCGAACAGTACTTGCATGACATTTTTTCAACATTTTGTCCAAATAAAGCAAAATATATACCGTTGGATAGATAATCAAAGTTTGCATCTTTTTTATATTTAAAGTTTTTTCAAATTCAACACCGATTTTAAACAATTTTTAATATATCAAAATTCGAACGTATACATAAAAGTCAGTTGGTATTTGCACGATATTTTTTCAACCGTTTGTCCAAATTAGGCAACTGATATGGCTTTGAAAAGATAATAAAATTTGGCAACTTCTTCATGTTTTAAGTTTTTTTAAATTACGCACGAACTTAATTAAAAAAACAAAGTATTAAACTAACCGAGACATAAGACAACACTGCCTACATGTGAAGTTGAACTGTTTGCCTTGTTATGGTTGAACTGCCTGTCGTGTGAAAGTTGAATTACCTTTCTATGAAGGTTGAATTACCTGCCCTGTAAAGGTTGAACTGCATGTGCTATTATAGTTGAACTGACTGACTTGAAAGGTTTAACCTCGTGTTTATCAATGTTGAACTAAGGGTTAAACTTACCGTCTCAACTACATGAAATATCAATTTATTTTAATGTATGGAATATACATTGGGAGGCAAATTATACAGCACTGAAAAGATAATAAAATTTCATCACTTTTTATTTTTGATGTTTTTTTAATTTCTGCATAGATTTATCTTCAAAAAACAAAGTATTGAACTGTCAAGGACATGAGCCTGCACTGTCTACATAGCAGGTTGAACTGTCTGCCCTGTGAAGGTTGAACTATCTGCCCTATGGAGGTACTGCCTGCCATGTGAAGGTTGAACTGCATGGATTGTTATGAATGAACTGTAAGATTTGACCTACGTGTTTGTCAAGATAGAACCGAGAGTTAAACTTACCGTCTGAAGTACTTGAACTGCCTGTTTGTTTTAATGTATGAATTATACATCGAGTTTCTCAACCCTTTAACATAATTAAGCAAATAATATACTGTTTGAAAAATAATGAAAAATCGTAACTTTTTCATGTTCACACTTTCGCAAATTTTAAACGGTTTAACTTTAATTTTTAAAATACAAAATTTTCCTACATAGGTTTATAGCGATTTTTCTCTCCAGTTTTCTAACCTCTTATCCAAATGCTGCAAATGATATATCATTGAATAGATAATGAAATTTCACATATTTTCCATGTTTTATCAAATTGCGCACCAATTTTGAATAATTTTGAAAATACCGAAATTCGGACGTATTGAAAAATAGATGGACGGTATTTGTACGATATTATTTCAACCGTTTCTCCAAATGAGGCAAATGATATACCGCTGGATAGATAATTAAATTTTGCATATTTTTCATGTTTAAACTTTTTTCAAATTTTGCACCGAGTTTGAATGATTTGTAATATAACGAAATTCGTACGTATAGATAAAAGTGCGGATAATATTTGCATGATATTTTTTTAACCGTTTGTCCAAATTAGACAAATGATATGATGTTTTAAGATAATAAAATTTCGCAATTTTTCCAATTTTAAACAGTTTTGAATATACGGAAACTCTCCTATATATGCCAGATGGTGCTTAGAATAATATTTGAGAACTGGTTTCAGAATAGTGCAACCCTATATAAATAGGGTTAAGATATTCTATCATGACGTATAGAATAATAATCTATACATCTTTTGTCTCACAAGCTAATCCATTGGAAGAGAGAGAAAAATCTCTTTCAGCTTCTAACGAACAGAACCAACAGCATCCCACCACTGCCTCCCGGCTGACCGCTGCCGATCAGGTCCATCCTGCCAGCCAGCCCCCCACCCCCGTCCCGCCAACGTACATGTCCACGCCGCCAGCCAGCCTCCTCACTGCCTTGCTGTCAGCAAAGCCCCTTCGCAGTGCAACCTCGCGTATAGCCTGTCCAAGCGCTGCCGGCCATCTCCCCAGCGAGCCACTGTCAGCTTCCCTACACGCCCCCATATCCTCTCCCACCATGCAGGGCCGGCTCTATACTTTGTGGGGCCCTTGTGCGAAGGTGATGTATGGGCTCTAAGTTTAATGTATATGTAGACATATGTAAAAATAGAGATATATATATGTATATACATTCAATCACAAAATATTTAAATTAATATCAACAATTGCCTTTAAACCGTAGAAAATACAATAGTTATGAACTTACTTTTGCAAAACTTGAAGCTATTTAGTTACTTACCGTCAACCAAGGACTGTTCATTGACCTCATGATCGGCATTTGAATGACAATCATCATCTTGTTCGGGTTCAGAATCTTAACTTTGATTATCACCATTGACATCAACACTACTTGTTGCCAAAAATACCTTTTTAAAACGCCTTTTTGTGTTTGAATCAGTTCAATCTTTTGTTTTCTTGTATTACTTTTCCTAGCGCCCGACCAACGTTTCGGCTTCATATCACCTAAGAATTGAATACATTACCTAAATAAAGAATTAAAGATAGAACCCTAAAAACTCTACAATTAGCTCATCATTTATTTAATTTACAGCAGATGCAATTACTAAAATAGATGCATTATCAGATCCATGAATTAAACATCTAGAAAAAAAAGGGCAAGAGACAACCGAAACCAGACAAGGATTAGAATAAAAATTTAATTTACCATGCATAATCGCTAGGTTTCTAGGAAGGCTGGAAGGGCCAGGTGAGGTCGCGCGTCAGGTCTCTGTAGGCTGCAGCGTGCAGCAACTCAGCCTGCAGCGATAGTGATTCTTGGCGTTGGCTACCAGCAACACCGCAGTAGAGATGAGAGATCAATCCACAGGGATCAGAATCGCTGTATCCTAGTCGGGATTCAGGCAGGGGACATCGGATCGATCGCTGGAGCTGGGTCATCGCGTGCGCTCGCGTCTGATTAGAAGATCAACCGGCAATTGGTAGCTAGGCTGGCCCTTCCATTTAACATCTTTTATAGATGTATAAAGTATATAGTATATAGAAATATGTAGATAAGGGCCCCTTTTTTGCATGGGCCCTTGGCCATTGCACAAGGTTGCCATATGCCTAAGCCGGCTCTGCCACCATGGCCATAGCTCGCACGCCACCAGTGGCTGCCATGTCCACCTCCCCTATTCCCTGCTTCACCCATCGCCTTTGCCACCTCTAGAGCCAAGGCGATTCCCAGCCATGTCAACTTCCATTGGCAGCACGTCCCTTGTGCTGCTCCCCAATGACAAAAGCTCTCTCCAATCTCTCTGTTTGTCTCTCTACATCAGTTTGGCCTCAAAAGTTCAGAAAATAAGTCAAGTGCGAGTGCTCCCTACAAGCAGTGCACAGATGCAGTGGTAGCAACCAAAAAATGACTTGTATGTGGATAGATTTTGATTCAAAGAAGACTAGGATTAATCTAGAATGATTGATTTATTGATTTTGCTTTCAAATATCTGATCAATTTCAAAAGATCATGTATTTGCTCGAATGTTCTGTATTTTCTCTCTTCGATTCTCTCCATAGCAGTGTGCAGGTGTTAATAGAGAAAGTATGCTTAATAGAAGTACAATTGTTTTACATGGATTTTTTTAATATGAAGCTACTTGGTGGGACTATATTTGATTGTACGTGCGAGTATGGACTAAACATGCTGGTCCTTATGATTGCATAGAGCTAATTATATATGTCCCAAAAATTCTTGCCGATATAGATTCTTTCCCACTGTCTTGACGGATTCTCTATTTCGGTGTCCATTATGTGTGTGCACTGACAGATTATTGCATTTTTTGCGTACTAGTGATTGGGTGAAATCAGTTGGCAAATATAGAGAATAAGTTGTACTAGTATCTTACAAAAGTGCATTACACTTGTTTGGTGTTTTGAAATGCCAGAGTTGGTTTTTTATTTGATACGGGTTTAACTTGATTAATTTTGATGAATCGTCGAAATTTCAGTAGCGTTGAATACTTTTTTCAAGATTTTTAATAGATTTAGAAAAGGTTAAGTTACGATTGGGGAAACAAAAGGCCTCGTCAAAACAAAAGGCTTTATAAGTATAAAGAGGAGTATGGAAATTTGAAAAAGATAAGTATAGAAATTACTCAAAGGGGAGTATAGAAGTTGTAAAATAGGAAGTATATAGTGTTCGCTGCGTAGGAAATGAAACCAGCAAAGGGAAGTAAGAATTTAAAACGAGAAGTATGAAAGTTGAAAATGGGAAGTATAAAAATGAAAAAATAGGAAGTATAATGTTCATTGTTTAGGAAATGAAACCAGCAAAGGGAAGTATAGAAATTTAAAAAGGGAAGTATGAAAGTTGCAAAATAGGAAGTATAGAAATTGCAAAATAGGAAGTATAGTTTTCGCTGTCTAGGAAATGAAACCAGTAAAGGGAAGTATGGAATTTTGAAAAGGAGAAGTATAGAAATTGCAGAAATTGAAGTATAGAAGTTGTAAAGGAGGAAGTATAGTGTTCGCGGCCTATGAAATGAAGCCAGCAAAAGGAAGTACAGAAATTTAAAAATAGGAAGTATGAAAGTTGAAAATGGAAAGTATAGAAACTGCAAAATGGGGAGTATAGTTGTGTGTTTAAATAAAGTATACATGTGTGTTTAAATGAAGTATAAACGTTTGTTACAGAAAGTATAGATGTTTGATAAATGAAGTACATGAAAGTATAGATACTGTTTACATGAAGTATAGTTATTATTTTACAGGAAGTATGAGTGTTTACTAACATGAAGTATAGGGGTAGTTGTAGTAGTAAGTATAGGTGTTTATTTACGTGAAATATAGGTTTTCGTAAATGGGAAGAATAAATAGTTCAAACATGAAGTATAAGCATGATAAAAACATCAAAAGGCGATCCCTATGGTTAAGAAAAGCGAAACCATTTATAAGACATAACAGGCGAGAGAAGTATGACGAGGCCTAGACGAGAAGTACAAGGCAAGTTAAGTAAGAAGCATAACAAAGTACAGAGTAATAACTAAGCACAAAATAAGTAAAAAAAGACAGAAAGTATAAGTCTTCCACATCTTCAACAAAATAAAATATAACATAGTTTTAAGAAAGAAGTATGGGGTACCCCACCATTACACCATAAGTAAGATGTAAACAATGAAAAAAACATAATATGCCATAATAAAAGTTGCCATGATATACATATGAATGTACATAAACAGGAAGTATGTGTATTATTATAATGGAAGTATCGACTTATGTAAATGGAAAGTATAGAAGTTACAAAAGAGGTTGTATAGTGTTTGCGGCCTAAGAAATGAAACTAGCAAAAAGAAAGTATAGAAACTGAATAATGATAAGTATAGAAATCGAAGAAAGGGAAGTATAGAAATTTCAAAAAGGAAAATATAGTGTTCATTGCAAAAAAAACCTGCTGATAATACTCTTGAAATTTCTCTTAAACTGTTTCAAATTTGAGAAAACTTTCTGATTGAAAAATTTGTGCCTACTTCATAGATATCCAACAAGATATCATTTGTATCATTCCGATAAGCGGTTTAAAAATAATTTACAAATTACTGTCCGTACTGAGCAAATGAAACCGCGAACAGTATTTTTACAATTATTCTTAAACCGTTCCGAATTTGAGAAAACGTTATGAATCAAAAAGTTTAGCCTACTCCATAGTTATCCAACAAGATATCATTTACATCATTCTGACAAGCGGTTCAAAAATGACCGAGAAATTACAGTCCGTCGTTTTCAAAAATTCTGAATCATAGTATATTTAAAATTAATTTTAAACTATGCAGAATTTAAAAAAACTTCCAACATGAAAAAGGTGAAAATTTTGTTTTTGTTTCCAACGCATCATCATTTGCTCATTTCTGATGAGCGGTTCAAAAAATCAATTAAAATGACATTTTTATCTTGTTTATGTCAATTTTTGATTTTTGAAATTAAATTTGAATGTTTGGAATCTGAAAAAGTTACAATAAAAAAAAGTTGCGTATTGTCAGTAGATTTCCAACGGTATATCATTTACATTATTCCGATAAGTGGTTTAGAAATGAGAACAAAAATCGTTACATTAGTAAACAAAGAAGTACCGTGTTTATATAAAAGAAGTATGAAAATGGCATACGAAGTAGTATATAAATCGAACATAAGAAATTATGGATCATGTATAGAATTTTATTCTATCATCGATGATTAAATAGCACAGGTGTATATATATAAGGTATACATACCCAACATATGCATACCTAAGGTGTATGTAACTCCAGTATGCATATCTTAGGTATGTGTACCTTAAGTATGTGTAACTTAGGTATATATACATTCAGGTATGTATAGGTCATGGTCAAAAATGCGTGTATCATGTATGGTCTCTGGGCACCATGGTGCAACAATTAATTTAACCGGTGTGCAGAATAATATTTTGTACACCATCCTACCCTATAAGATGCATCGAGCGATCGAACGAACCGTCCCAACCAGGCGACACCTGGCCGAGAATGATGCCACCTGCGCCTCAATCCCGATGAGTGACCTCCCTCCCACGGAGCGAGCTACTGAGCACTGGTGCAAGGTAGCGAGATCCGCTCGAGTCTTGCCCGATCCCCCTCCTTCTTCCTCGTCGTAGGAGCTAGCTCTGCCCGATTCCGACCAGAGCACCCTCCTTATTCCTCCTCGTGGGAGCCAGCTCCGCCCGACTCCGGCCCATCAACCTCCTTCTTCCTCGTCACAAGAGCCAGCTCCGCTAGATTCTTTCCCGAGAACCCTCTTTCCTCCTCGCGGGAGCAAGCTCCGACCGATTCTGGCCTGATCCCCATCCTTCCTCCTCGTAGGAGCCAGCCCGATTTTGGCCAGAGCACCCTCCTTCCTCCTCGTGGGAGCCAGCTCCACTTGATTCCATCCCGAGCACCCTCCTTCTTCCTCCTCGCGGGAGCTAGATCCACCCGGTTCTAGCCCGAGCATGCTCCTTCTAACTCCTCATGGCAGCCAGCTCCACCCGGTTCTGGCCCGAGCACCCTCCTTCTTCATCCACTTGGGAGCCAGCGACCCAGCGCCGGCGAGATACCCCTCCTTCATCGCTGTGGGTAGAAATTCCCCTCCTTCGTCGTTGCGGGTAGATAAGATTAGTTTGTACTGTGTTCTTCAACAAAATCTATGTTAGACATCTATCTAGTAAATTCGATCTATGAGCTAATATTGTAGGTTCTTCTACCAGATAACACGAATTTCAAGAAGACCAAAGTTATGGCTCCTCCTGCATCTAAGAGGAAAAATCTTGGAATATACCATGGAGCTCCTGTAGGTCCTACAATACCTTCTCCTAGATTTGGCCAAAAATCATATTTAGTGGACATTTCTTCACCAGATGCACCAGAAATAAAGTGCACTTCCTCAAAATTTAGACATCTAAAGCGAGCAAGGTGTGAAATTAGCAAGGTGAGCAAAACTTTCTCATGCAAACTATTATCAGTTGAGCTTCCCTTGTTGTAATTTGTAATTTTTTTTGCTGCACATATTTAAGTTTAAGTAATAGTAAAATACATGTGAATTTAGCACCTTTTGAACTACCCAATGATTGAATGTGATCTTCCCTTGTTCGAAGTATGTACTTCACTGATGGTATAGCTATAAGTTATAAAAGTAGTAAAAAAGGGATGTGAAATTAACATAGTTCATAACACTTTGAACTGCCTAGTGATTGAATGTGATCTCCCCTTGTTAGAAGTTTGTACTTCCCTTATGGTAACAGTAGTGAAAACCATATGTGTAATTAACAAAGCTCATAACACTTTGAACTTCCCAGTGATTAAATGTGATCTTCCTTTCTTCGAAGTCTGTACACCTTATGGTTATATGGTCTTCTTCAAATTATTCTTATTTTTTTGGATGTACTTTGTAGGCAACATAGGGTGTTGTTGATCCTGATTCTTTAGAAAGGAATGTATCTGAATATGATGACTCGGAGGTTAAAAAATGAAAGAAACAACATCGGTTGTCATTGATGCTTATCCTCTACAAATGCAAGAATCAGATTCCACTTGGAGGACTCCTGAACTACCACAAAACTTCTTTGTTACTGGATACCCGTCGGATCTAGAAGGTTTTCAGTCAATGCATTCACCTACAACAACACCTTCAGTTTCAGCTGAAAATTCAAAAAAAATTATAACTGATATGCCCTTCATGCTAGTTTTGGAATAAAGAATGGACAACACAACCGTAACAATAGATATCTGCATTGCACTCGACAAGGGAAGTACGAGAGCTCTGTTTCTGAAACTGATGGGTAGTGTGATAAAACGACAAAGAGATGTGGCTGCACTGCTAGTTTTCGATTGAAGGAAAAGCCAAATTGTACTTTCTTCCTCAAGAATAATAAGATATGAACACAACCACCATTTGATCCTCAGTCCTAGCATGCTAGTCTTTCTACATTTGCACAAAATTTATGATCCTTCGTTGCTGGAGTATGTGAAGTTTCTGGAGTTTCAAAATGTACCATATCACACAATAATGTCCATCCTATATGGATCAGTAGGAGGCATGCAGTACTTAAATATGCATGACCTTGACTTACTAAACCAGTAAGGATTCACTAATCATACACTAAGTATATTGTTGTTAACTACTTGTCTATTATTCTTATTCTTCTTAACTAACATGTATGTACTTCTCATATTAAGAATGTTGTAAAGCAAAGAACTCGCTAATAGATAACGTGGATGACATGTAGAAGGTATTTTCTTTTTTCAGCGAGATGAAAGCATGCAATAATGAGTTTTTTTTGACTTCCAGCTTGATGCAGAAGACCGAATAAAGAAAATCTTTTGGGCTAATGCGAGTTGCAGGGGTTCATATGAAGATTTCAGTGACTGTATGACATTAGACACCACATGCAAGACAAACATACACCATATGCCTCTTGGTATCTTTGTTGGAGTGAATACCCGCTTACAGTCCACTATATTTTTGTGCGCTCTTGTTAGGGATGAAAGTATAGAATCTTTTGTTTGGCTGTTTAGAACTTTCTTGAAATGCATGAATGTCAAGCATTCGACAATCATTTTAATAGGTCTATCTTCATTTCTTATTTTTGCAAATGTTCAATGGAGCTAACCAATATGTAACTATCCTTAACACATCATGTTTGTAGACCAAGACGTTCCAATGGGAAAAGCAATATCTCGCGTCTTCTACAAGACCGTGTACAAGCTATGCAGACGGCATATTCTTAAAAAATATAATATTCACATGGCCATGCTATACAGGATTCATCTTACATTCGAGACAGAATTTACAACAATCCTTAATTGGCCACTCAAGACCACGGAATTTGGACATGCCTGGCATAATCTTCTTGACACATACAAGTTACATGAGGATACAATGATGATGCAGCTGTGGAAAGACAGAGAAGAGTGGATCTCTGCCTACTTTAAGAATGCATTCTATGCTAGGATGACTTCAACTCAGCGTAGTGAAAGTATGAATTCTGTCGTTAAGAGAGGATTTGTTTCAGAGCACAAAAATCTACACTGGTTCGCTGAGCAGGTTAACAAGTCATCTTCACGAGGCGACAAATAGAGAATCAACTAATAATGGCGTCATTGGTAGGTTGTTGGATAGCCTAAAAATCTTGTGCATCCCTTTTCCATGTCACATAATTAAACAATCTATGTTTTATCATTTTGCAGAATGAATCGACGACGAGAACTTTTTATGGGTTTGAGAATTAGCTTAGCAAGTTGTACACAAAGGCCATATTTGAAGAGTTCTAGACAAAACTAAATAGGAGCACTCTGTTCCGCATCAAGCAAAACCCGTACCACCCTCATGTTGATGAATATAATTACCTGGTGACCTTTCACGAACCAACAAATGATTTCGCATGGTCGGACCATGCTTTTGGAGTTCTTGCAGATCCCATCAGAGGCGAGCACATATGCGAATGTCGGCTCTTTGAGCATACAGGTACTACCATTTCACCTGTAATTTTACATATTTATGCTTTCATCCATGAGTTTCTCTCTCTCTATAACTTGATATTCCCTATATAGTAACTTTGTGATGCCCTTCTTTTGATATTTGTACTTCGCTTAACTTGTACATTTGTACTTCCAAAATTTTCATGTTTTGCTTGTATTCCTACTAATTATAGTCTGAACTTTCTACTTTAGGCATGTTCTACCTTCATGTGATTTCCTTGCTCTCTCACCTGAGGGTTGATAGTGTTCCTCTACGGTACATATTCAGGAGATACACAAACGGTGCATGTCAGAAAAGAACTTTTGATAGAAGAGACTACACGACTCAAGCATATGATATGACTTCTTTCTTTTACAAGCAGAATGAAGTCCTATAGCTGGCTAAGAAAGTTTCTAGGACAACTACTAGCTCGGAAGCGCATCGTGCTAGAGCTAAACATGGACTCCACGAAATATTGGATCAGCTTGAACCAGTGGGTTCATCAACACCAACAATGGTTGATCCTATTGCCGATCCTGTAGTAACTTCAAACTCGTGCCCTGATATAAATCATTTCGAGCCTGAAGCCACATAGTTCTCAACAGAGGAAAAAGATCAGTAAGAATCTGAGTTTGCTTAAATGGTACTACTTCCACCAATTCCATCAAAAACTAAAGGCAGTAGGAATAAGCATCTAGGAGGATCTAAACCTGCTGGAGCTATGAAGAAGAACTCCTAGGAGGAGATTGATGGCTTAGTGTTGGCGCCAGAAAAATGCTGGTGCGATGTTGATGTAGAGCTTGTTGGGAACCCCAAGAGGAAGGTATGATGAGCACATCAGCAAGTTTCCCTCAGTTATGAAACCAAGGTTTAATCGAACCAATAGGAGCAAGGAAACACCCCAAAGGTGTTGCTAGCTGAGCCTTGGCAGGGCGCACTACCGGTGCTTGTAGTAACGTGGAGACCTGATACATTGCAAATGTATCTAAATTTTTTGATGTTCCATGCTTGGTTTTATCCACTTTTTTTTCATGCCGTTTTCTTAACAAGACCCTATGCTCCAAGAGCTACAGTATTTCTTTCTGCTGTTTTTGTTCGGGGAAAGTCATAAAATGAATATTTCTCGATTGGGGCGGGACAAAAGCCAAAGTGCCTATTTGTCAAGTGCGCTGAGGGCAGAGGAGAGGCGGCCACACCACCTGGCCTCCACTCCACACCAGTGGTGTGGCCACCCTTTCGTCCCCTTCCGCGAACACTTAAAACCCTAAAAACGATCAAAAAAGTGCAGTCAAAAAGGCCCCGCCCGTTATCTCCATCCGTCTCCAGCGGGGAGGATTGCTCTTCTCGAGGCTCTTCTGGAGGAGAGTTCACCACCCCTTCTTCATCACCATGCAAGCCTCTCCTCGGTGTGAGTAGTTCATCCATCCTTGAGGACCATGGAATAGCTAGATGGCTGGTTCTTCTCCTCCTGCTTGTTCATGTCTGAATCTTGCATGAGCTCAGATTACGGCGGTGATCTCATTTTTAATTAATGCATGTTGTGTTGCGGGGATCCGATGGATATTGAGAATGTTTATTTATCTATCTAAGGAGAGCCACCTCTAGTGAACTATGGATCCGGTCCTCTTTCTTTACATACAATCTATAAACTGTTTACTACTTTGTATTTACTGCAAACTTTTACTTTTCCATTCGATACGCTTAATCCTTTGTTTTCCGCAAAACATGGTGAGATTGACAACCTCATCGCAAGTTGGGGACAAAGTTATGTGTTGTGTTGTGCAGTGTCTCCACGTTGCTACTAGCACCGGTAGTGCTACCGCCAAAGCTCAGCTAGTAACACCTTTGGGGTGTTTCGTTCTCCGGGTTCGATTAAACCTTGGTTTCATAACTGAGGGAAACTTGCTGCTGTGCTCATCATACCTTTCTCTTGGGGTTCCCAACGAGCTCTACATCAACACCGCCATCAAGCATTTTTCTGGGCGCCATGCATTGAGCCATCAAGACCTGCACAACACAACCACAAAACTTTGTCCCCAACTTGCGATGGGGTTGTCAATCTCACCATGTTTTGCGGAAAACAAAGGATTAAACGTATCGAATGGAAAGAAGTAAAAGTTTATAGAAAGTAAACACAAAGCAGTAAACAGTTTATAGATTGTATGTAAAGAAAAAGACAAGGACTGGGATCCATAGTTCACTAGAGGTGGCTCTCCTTAAGATAGATAACATGCTGGGTGAACAAATTACAGCGGGGCAATTGAAAAACATCGAGAAAGCAATACATGCATATACTAATCATCTTGACTCCTTTGGAACTTGATTGGGCATTACAACATTATACATAGACTACCATCCAACTGCATCTATGACTAATAATCCACCTTCAGGTTATCATCCGAACCCCCTCCAGTATTAAGTTGCAAGCAACAGATTATTTCTTTATGAACTACGTGTAAAGTAAACAATAGGATTGTTCTATGAACAAAGGATTGTTGTTTTCTCCCTAGTAGCAACAGCACATCTAGTACCTCAGAGATTTCTGTCACTTCCCCAGATTACCAGAGGCATGAACCCACTATCGAGCATAAATACTAACTCTTGGAGTTGCTAGCATCTACTTGGCCAAGATAGCTACTAACAACGGAAAGCATGCAAGATCACAAATAACAAAGACATGATAGAATCAATAATCAATCTGAAATAGCATCTCAATATCCATCGGATCCCCGCAAACACAACATGCAGAATTAAAAAATAGATGATCTTGATCATGAACGGAGCTCACAAGATCTAGACATGAAAGCACAAAGGAGGAGAACCAGCCATCTAGCTACTACATGGATCCGTAGTCCAAGGATGAACTACTCACGCATCACACAGGAGGCTTGCATGGTGATGAAGAAGGCCTTGTGGTGAATTCTCTCCCAGTGGTGCCGGGAAGAGCTTCAGATCCCTCCCGATCTAGGGATGGAGATGACGACAGCTACAGACTCTTTCGTGGATTTTTGATCGGGTACTTAGGGTTTTCGTCCCGAGGGCAATATATAGGCGGAAGGGGAGGCCGCGGGGGTGCGAGGGGCCACCACACCACTCGGCGTGCTGCCTAGCCGCGCCAGTGGTGGTGTGGCCTCCTGCCCCTCTCCGTCTCAGATTCGCATCTAATGACTTCAAAAATAGACACTTTGGCTTTTGTCCCATTCAATTCGAGAATATTCATTTTCTGACTTTCCCGAACCAAAACAGCAGAAAACAGGCAAACCGCACTGTGGCTCTTGTTAATAGGTTAGTCCAAGAAATCATATGAAAAGTACTCCAAAGTTGGAACAAAACACAAGAAAGTGGATAAAACCAAGCATGGAACATAAAAAATTATAGATACATTTGCAATGTATCAACATCCCCAAGCTTAACTCCTGCTCGTCCTCGAGTAGGTAAGTGATAGAAAGAAAGAATAATTTTTGAGGTGGCATGCACCGTCAAAGACTTGATCAAAGTATTTGCAAAACATTCAAAGCTGGGATCATAGTACTTCAATCAAAATCATGAAAGACAAGGTTCTAGCAATAAGACAAAGAAACTATGATGCAACATGAAAAGGCACAAACAAAAGATTCATGAATAACAATGCTTTACAAGACGTTTGTTTTTTTCACATAAAGAAAACATAGCATAATAGTATTCAGCTTCTCCCTCATAGAGTAGCAAATATAAATGCATAGGACACCTTCAAAGTTCATAAGAGTGACTAGATACAAATAGTTTAAAACAAGCAATATCAAGATATGCATCAATCAACTAGTCTTGGGACAATGCACATAGAACTAAGAATGGCCACAATGCTCTCAAAGTAGGTGCATAAAGGTAGAAGATGGAGACTCAATATAATGGTGGAAGAAGGGACTTTTTTATAAAATTAAGTAGGGATTCAAGTCTCATAAAGAGCTTCCAATTTTTTTGGTACTTATAGCTTTCAGCTCTTATTTCCCCTATCATAAGCATCTTGAAGTGATTAAGGTTAAAGTGAACAAACTATGGTGTACATGCTTGACGAAGTATAAGTCAGGAATCTCATGTCCCTTGTATACGAGGGCCGCTCCTCATGCTACTCAAGTTTAGTCACCGGTAAGTTCTTGTCATCGTAAGTACATGTGTATCATAGAGAACCGCCAACGAGGTACCCCTTGCCCGATGATACGGAAGAATCCCCATATCAAAATGACAAGGCAAGCAGACAACGAACATCTCAGCAATCTTCTTATTTACCATGGGAATATGGTGCTTTGTTCTCTCTTTCCTCTTTTCGTAATATCTCCTTTTTTCTCTTTTCTCTTTTTTTCTCAGTAGGACTCTCTTTTTTTATAAGAAGAATGCTTCATAGACAGCTCATTATGGTTACGCTGCAGGTTTCCACCATGTCAGCATGGATTAGATCAGCGGCCCAGGCGTTTCTCTAACACATACATAACTCCATGGACTTACAAGCTCCCCTTTCATTTCACACCGACGACATCCATATACAAAAGAGCATGATATCAACTAGGTACAAGTACCAAGTGCAATGTTGAAAGCGTTCCCCATGAAAGCATGGTTCTGCTAATCCCCAACAAATAAGTGCAAGCATATACAACATAGACGACACAATGGTTCAAGTTTATTAAGGGAAAGAAAAGTAAGTGTGCCATCAAGTTCGTGAGAGCTTTAATCACTAGTTTTCTCATAACAAGTTTAATTTGGAAGGTAAACAAAAGCAATAATATACTTGGAATAGCATAAGCTAGTAGGTAGGTATGATGGACTCTTTGGAATAACTTGGTTTAGGGAGTTGGATGCATGAGTGGAACTCATACTTGGTTGTGGAGTCTAGCAAAAGACTGGGAGCGACAAACTAAGAGAGCAATAATGGCCATAATCATGCAGAGCGACAAAACATCATTGATCAAAGCATAAAGTGATACTACAAGTTGAAAACTAAAGGATCATAAAGGCTATGGTGACTTGAGATAGTCATAACATGGTGTGAGCATGCGCCAAGTCAACCCAAATAAAGCATCAAAGGAGAATACCACTATACTATGCTTTAATATGCTAAAACAGCGCATGATTCCAAGGCACATTAAGCAATCTCAAATTTTTATAACAAGTCATGCTACAACAAAGAATACTAAGCATAAATCCATAACAATATCAAGCATGGCATGACAAAGCAAAGGCCACAGTAAAAAACGAGCTCTTTTTACCACATAAGCATGAACTTTTCTACTTTTTTCCAAACCAAACCAAACTATTTGCAAACCAATGTATGAAAGAGGGGGTCCAACCAATTTATTCAGAAAACTAAGCAAACAAAGAAAACGAAAAACCAAAACTAAAACCAAAAAAAAGACGCTCCAAGAACAACACAAATGTGCATGAAACAATAAAAATGAAGCGTTTGGAAGAAACCTGGGATTTTTATTGATGAAGAAGGGGATGCCTTGGGCATCCCCAAGCTTTGACGCTTGTACTTCTTGGATATTTCTTTGGGTGACACGCGTGGCATCCCCAAGATTGAGTTCTAGTCCATCCTTTATCTCATTACTCATTCCTTCCATACACCGGAAATTTTTCCTTCATACAAAACTTCACACTATCTTTATTAGCAACATTAGTGCACTCAAGATAAAAGGTCTTAAGGTTCAGTTCTAACACCAAATAAACTTCCATTAAAACACTAGCTACTGTAGCACTTCCCTCAAAAAGCTCAATTCCCCAAAAAGGAACCAACAAGAACCAACATGAAGTCTCTTAGTAGACGTGCATTTTTAAGATGTTTGAATTCTCCCAGATTTAGCTTCTCAACAGGTCCACTCCACTTCAATGGTTTTCTTGGGACCCTCTTGGATGAAGTTATATTCGAAGGGTCCATAGCAGCATCAGTTCTCTTCTTGAAAGGAACTTGCTTCAGCGCTAAGACAGATCTAGTACGTGGCTTCACGAAATCATCAGAATTGTTGTCTAGTGAAACAAGATTGAAGGCTTTTAACTTCTTTCCCGGAGGCATGTCCGCAAGAAAGACCTGATATTTAAATTTTAAAACCTTATTAGAAGCATCACATTGTTGGCTCGTCATGACGTTGGTGACTTTAGCAGGACACACATGAGTTTGGTTATCATATAAACAAAAAATCTCTTCATCTGGATCTAGAGATTCATCTACATCATTTTAGACACGGATATGAGGAAACGATATTATAAATGGAAATCATGGATGTTAATAACGGGAAGCGCAAGACATAACAAATAGGAAGCACATACATTAAGAAAGGGATGCATAGGGCCATAAGAAAATGGGCAGTACAAATGTTAATAACGGGAAGCGCATGCCATAACAAATGGGAAGCACATACATTAATAAAGGGAAGCACGTGGTTATTGCAAACATTGTTATAAATGAGTTACTAAATGTCAATAAAACATGCTACAAGAATTTGTTAGAAGCATCATACGATAAAATAGTTCAACAACAAAAAAAATACTTGGATGATAACCAATCAAACCATCAAAGTCAACTATACAATGGACACATGTTGCCCAACTAAAAAGCATTGTTTTCTTAATGTTAGGAATATCCTTGTAGCTAAAATCAGTAAGTGATTTTCCATTCCCAGAGCCAACAATCTATAACATGAAAAATCCACAATCACACCTGTAAAAAATATAAAAGAAATAATCCATCATCATAACCAAAGAGATATAATAAATATATTCTCGCGATATGAACATCAAAATTTTAAAAAAAAGTCTGACCCATTATCTTGCTTAAGTGATCAACAACAAGTGGGTTGCTAGGGATTTCCATATCGTCACTAGAATCTGCCCAAAGGTGCTTTATATTTTCACCATTCTATTGAACATATGCCAACCAGTAGTATCCGTAGGACTGTACAAAGAATCAATATACTGGAAACAAGAATCCCTCAGGTTGAGAGTGACAACCGCAAAATGACCACACACATGTTTATTAGGTGGGGGATCGAAAGTAGTGAAAATTATCTGTATGGGCAAATAAAATATAATAAGGACACGCATGAAATAAAATATATAATACACTTCATATCACAAAATGAATTAACTCACAAATCCATGCCAGTTTTAGTGAACCAATCTCTAATATTCTTATCAAACTGTCCACTCCATATCTTATGCTACATCATTTTAAAATCATAAAATATGAAAACTATTTGAAATATAAAAAGATGAAGAAAATAAAAAAGAATTACTACAACTTACAAGGACCCAAAAAGGCAAAATAATCCTTTTCGATTGTTTATACTTCTCTCTTAATAGAAAGATACCCAATTCTGCACATTGTGTGGATAGCAATCCATCCAATCTAAATGCATTGGCAACATCTAAAACCATAGATTCAACTAAAGTGTATTCAAACATGGGAAGGGATCTGTGAAAAGAATAATTTCATGAGAACAAAAAAATAAAGAGTGATGATTATTATGAACAGGTAGAAACTTACGCTATTTTATCATCTTCCATAACCCGTGTGACCCTGTCATAAAATAAGTCAATAGCTTCACGAATATGAGGGGAAATATTGACAAACCTATCATCTGAAAAAAAATAAAGAGTAGAGAATGAACTAAAAAACAAAGTGCAACCCAGGGTTACAGGTAAGTACATATGCATGAACATGAGAAGTACAATCATTAGGAAGGAGAAGTGCAAATGTTATGTAGGACTAAAAGGCTACATGTGTAAGGCAGTCCAAATGCATCATCATGAGAAGCGCAGAGCCACTTGCCATCTCCAATAGATAGGGCAGTACAGATGTTACTAACACAGAAATGCAAGAAGTGTAATTTCTTTATCAGAGAAGTATAGATTAGTAACTAAAGAATTTAAGCTCACACATTGGAGTGAAAAGGATGGGAGATTACGACTGATCGAGAGAAGTGAACATTCACAATCACGTGCAATAAAAGCTTCATGATACACACAAATGAAATAGGGATTATGTTTACATAGTATTTCTTTACATCGCATGTGGCACAAATTTAAACAAAACATTTTCAGCCACATTGTTTCAATATGTACATTCCATAGCCCAGTTTGATTCAACGCCACATACAGTAATAAAGTGACAAACTAGTAAAAGATAATTTATAAAAGGTGGAATTTATGGGGTATTGCCTAGTTCTTGAGTAGCAGAGCTTGGATCAACCATAGATTCATGCTATCAACAGTAGAAGCAGCAACACGGCTTGGATCAATTGAAACTTCACCAACATCAATAACAACCGAAGGGTCTTGTCCATGACAGCATCTTGTTCTTCAGGAGCAATAACCTTCCTGCCATACCCTGGAAACAAATTAGTAGCTGACACAAGAGGATATTGAGGACCAATAGCCTACGCTACAATAGGTTCTGTAGAAGGTGCAACAACATCTTTAGTCCCTTGAGCTACAAGTTGGCTAGAATCTAAAGTATCAATAGCATGCCATTCAACAACATCGTTGCCAATCTCCTTGTCAACATGATGCTCATCTGAAATAGTTTTATCACTATCGGTGTCGCTATCCTCACGAGGAGTGACAGGAGTACGAAAAGGAGCCTCATCACCACCATCTTGATAGGAACCTACAAATAAATAAAGAAAGTTTAGACCAAGAAAATACAATTACAATGATAAAAAATAACATGCATCATCAGCAAAAACAAAAAAGAAGAGCTCACTTTAACTGGAGCTTTTGCTGCTGCTGCCACATCATCTTTATTCAAATTCTGAAGGTATGCCTGTGCTTTAGCTTCAAAGGGTTTGTAGAAAGCATCCTGTGTCGTTTTTAACAAAGCAACACTTTCACGAATAAACGACATGCTCTTCTAATAGTGGTTAAGATTTGCAACCTCCACATTCAGGATATCCTTGAGGCTTCTCTGTCGAAACAATCTTCGGTGGGAGAAATCCGGCGGTATGGCTAAGCCGTACACTATTACTAGGCAATTTCAGAGAGAGAGAGAGGGATCATACGCCTTCACAAGAAGACCGTCAAGTTCCACAAAGGTTGCAGCTAAGTCATTAACACTAATTCCTTTTGCATCAACACCGGATGCATTGCTGCTTCCAACAGTTAACTTCTTGAGAGAAGCTAAATTACCACCAAGAAATTCAGCTTTCCTCTTCTTAAGTGAAGAAACACGGGAAGTTCTCATACTTCACTTGGAACTATCAACACCGAAAACAACATAATTGGCTGACTTCCCCTGCAAAATAAACTTAAATACTCAGAACAGTAAAAAATGTGCAAAATTAATACATGCTTAAAAAGGGATCTGTCTAATAGGCGGGGTCCTTATTTCCATCCTGGATGCAGCTCAGATCAACTACCTTCCTAAGTTTTGAAGGATTCATGTACAGAGCATGGGGAGTTCACATATCCTTAGGTTTCATCTTCTGATGGTCAATATGGTAAGATACATTAGCAAAAGCGTGATGCCGCAACCAGGGATCGGCTTCCAGTCCTGCCAGATAAAAATGGATCTCTTGAGCTCATTAAAAAGAAGCTGACAAAGGTCCATGGTTTTTAACTTAATAGGATTAAAATCAGTAACCATCGGTGCCTCCCTCGCAACACAATTCGAGTTTCCTGGGCAGATGAACTTATTATACAATATGATGCCAAAAACCTACAAAGCCAACACACCATTTTTAGGATCATCAACAAGACCTCTTAGCAACACATGAAGATCATCAATTTTTATATGTTGGTTCCTTGGAATACCAAGCTCCTCCTTCAGATCCATCAATGGTTTATCATGGCCATTTTCTGAAGGCCTAGGAGGTGAGTCATTCCCATTAGGTAGCCCAAAGAGCAAGCGAATCGCTTTAGCAGTTATCTGGATCTTCTTATGACCATCACCAAGATCTAGAGTCATTGTAACAGGGTCAACTTTGTACATGAGGAAGGCAATGAGTTGGTAGTTAACATTCTCTTTGATAGTCATATCTTCAGATGGCCAACATCTCCTCCCGTAAGCAAATCTAGGTGACGCTTTTTCAATAACTTGAAGCACAAATCTAACTCCTTTAACGAACACCATGCGGTGGTATTGAACCTCTCTTTATCATCAATAGTAGCACCAAAACTATCAGCTTGGTTATCACCTCTCTTCCTCCTCTTTCTCATGTGAACAACCTAGAACTACTGGAATGGAATGGCAAAACAAATTACATCATAAAGGTATAGGAAATAGGAACACAAATGTATAACTTAAGGGAAGTACAAATATGAAAAGCAGGGCAACACAAAGTTACAATGTAGAGTTACAAAGAAAGAGAAGCTCATGGATGAAAGCATAAATAAGTACAATTACATATGAAAGGGAAGTAAAAGTCATAAGAACAAACAAGTAAGTAATATAAACAACTAAAATAATATGATAAGTATAGAGGTGAATAAATGGGAAGTTCAAATTTACTATAATATAAAAAACCCATAAAAGGTGAGAAGGTTCACCTCAAAAATATCATCGTCGTCCAAAATATTTTCAGTAGAGAATTCCTCATCAGCTAGCTCATATCCCTCATAAAAATCATCATTTTCGAAATCAACAGACTTTTTAACCTTAGTTGCAGCCTGCTTACCCTTAGCTGCAACATTCTTTGCCTTACCGACAGGGAGCTCCTTCTTTTGGCCAGCAGGCTGCTTCCTTTGAAAAACAAAAGTAAGAAATATATGAATATCAAGAACTAAAAGAACAAATAAAGAAGAACATCAAAATGAAAGGGGATAGGAAACACCTTAACACTAGCTTGTTTAGCCTTTGGGGAAGCCTTCTTGGGGAAGAGCGGGCTTCTTCCCCTTGGGAGCTTCAACAGATGCTTGAACACGAGGGCTTCTACAAGGACTAACATAGTTAGTAGCCTTTTGCTTTCTACCATCAGTCCTTTTCTTCCCTTGAACATGTGGGATACTACAAACTATATGAGTAGAAGCTTCATCAACTTGATCATCTTGAAGTGCCTTCTTATTATGTTTTATAGCCCAATGAACCTTCTCTTTTAACCTAAGTTTTTCAGCTACAAACTGAGCAGGTGTGTCCTCTATCTGAGTAACCAGCTTAGATCTAGTTACACTCTAAGACTGTGTAACTAACAGCTCCAAGGAACCAAGTTGGGAATCCTCATCAACAACAACATCATCTATTTTTGCGCCATATGTTGCTTTCATAGACAAAACAATATATGTGTTAGTCTTCTCTGCAGATTCAGTAAGATCTTCTGCATTAACAAAACCAATAAACAAAAATAGATCAATAGATAGAACAATACTCATGATATAATAAACGAGGAAAGCACAAGAAAATTACGTAAACTATTAGAAGTGCAGATGTTCAATAGTAAGAAGAACAGACATGTAAAAAGTAGAAAATTCATATAATTACCTAAACTATCAGCATCATTAGCCCGGGGCTCAGCAGAATCAACATCTTTGCTAACTTGAGCATCTCCAGAAGATGGAGCAGCTATGGGATCACCATCATATGCAACATCTAGACTTTGCTCAGCATCCACAGAAGCACCTGCAAGCAAAAATATTCAGCTAGCAGAAAAAATAAAAAGAGAGCAAGGGAGTGCAGATGTTCAATACTAAGAAGACCAAACATGTATAAAAGGACAGAAAGATGCAATATAAAACCAAGAAACCAAAAAGAGATCAATACATAGGTCAATACTCATGAATTAAAAAACAAGGGAAGTAAAAACAAAGTAATTACCTAAACTATCAGCACTATTAGCATGGGGCTCAGCAAAATCACCCTTTTTGCTAACTTGAGCATCTCTAGAAGATGGAGTAGCTATGGCATCACCAGAAGATGCAACAGCTGGACTCTGCTCAGCATCCACAGAAGCACCCGCAAGCAAAAATATATAAATAGCAAAAACGATAGAAAGAGAGGAAGGTAGTGCAATTGATCAATAATAAGAAGAACAAATAGGTACAAAAGGACAGTACAAATGCGTTATAAAAGGACAGTACAGTGCATATGTTCAATATTAACACTATGTAAAACCACCAAGTTTGGTAGGCAGTATAGATGCATAATTTTGGGAAGGACAGACTAACACACATCATAAATTTTCTCAAAAAGTAAACATGATAAGAAGCCAATAAAAATTTTAATACATGAGAAGAAAAGACATGTAAAAACCAGAAAATTCATCTAAATACCACATGAACATAAGGAAGTACATATATTCAAACAGAAGAAGAATAGTAATGATTGTACCAGAAAATTCATATAAATTCCACATGTAGAACACCAGGCAGTACAACTATGCATATAAAAGAAGAAAAAACATATGGATAGCAGACATTAAGTATACCACTAAATTAAAAATTAAAATTACCTAAACTAAACAACAACCACTTGCCAAAATTTCAAGCAGTCACATCTGGTGAAATAATTACAGCATAAGGAACAAATAAAACAATTAACCAAGCACATACTTCACCTAATAATCATAACCACGACAAAAATATAGAAACAAAACAACATAGATGAACTAATCTGCTGGACTTATGAGAGAAAAACATTAAATCATAAACAAAATGAGAAAAAATAGGGGGAACTACCCTTACCTTCAGTGCTTCTGGGATGGAAATTTCCCCTGGTGCAGCCACCATGACGACAATGCCACCAAAACGCAGTGCCACCTCGAATCAATAGCTACAAAAGGCCACATGTAAGAAACCTAGATCTAGAATGATAAAACAAAATAAAACACGTCATAAACAAAGAGCTTAGAGAAGAATAGAGAAAACTAAACTAGAAGCAAAGTATAAGCATCAGAGGTAGAGGCTACTTGTGGTGGATGAACCATACCATGAGCTACACGATTTTAAACCATACACTTTGCCTACATAGGGAGGAATGCATCATCAGAAATTGCATAAGGGAAATGAGACTAACCAGGTAGAGGTATAGGCACAACACTGAGTCGATTTAGTGGGTCCTAGGAGAGGAAGTTCCGCGGGCGAGAGCGTGTGATCCGGGGCAGTTGCTCGGCGCCAGAGAATTAGGGGGAAGTGGGGGCGGAGAGTTGAGGCGAGATGCCATTCCTCACGTGACCGTGGTGAACAAGAGAGAGAACATAGTGAAAGAGAAGGAAGGGAAGAGAAATATTCGGACAAGGTGACAAAAGTGGTGGGGTCAGGTGCGGTGGTGGGTAATTCTACATTTATTGCTATTATTGCTATTGCATTTTAAAAACTATTGCTCCAACAATATTTATTTCATGAAAAAAATTGTTCGCTACAGCCATATTACAAGGAAGTGGAAATTAAGAAATTATAACACAAATATAAAAAATTACACAAACCTACCATATCCACGATGGAAAATCCTCAAAAAATAACACAAAGCTACCCTAAAACCTACCGAAACCACGTTACCGCGTTTGCATAAAATAAAACTTCTAACCATAGCCTTAATATATCAAAGATTCATAAAAATATAAGGAAAATGACAATTCATTATTAGAACAATAGAAGGAAAAAAGGTACATAAGAGAAGCACAAACAATAACAGACCAAAAGTACAAGTTGAATCAATGTGAAGTACAAAATAGATGAAAGGGAAGAACAAATTTATAAGCCATGGACTATATTCCAAAGAGAACGTAGCATCGACGCTAACGCGTCAACATCGACAAAGTGTGAATTTCAATATATACCCAGTTTGCATAAGGGTATATATTTGGGATCTTAACACCCCCACCACACCCGCATCCTAAGTAGCCGTGCAAAACATAAAACACCGTTTTGAACTAGCGCCTCGAATTCATCGCCCGTACGACAGCGTATGAGTGATGAAGCCTCGAAATGGTGTTCGTACCGATGTTACGTTGATCATCGGTGAAGTAAGCCTTGGTACCCTAACACCTAAGGATACCACGTCTACATAAACTAAGACTACTAAGTCCAAAAAAATAGGAAGTCCATAATAGAAAAAGGTAGAAGCACAAAGGAGGTTAATTGACATTACAGGTTCCCCACTGAGGGAAGTTCAAATTTAAAACTGAGCAAGCGGAGACTAGAACAGGGGGAAGCACAGAGAAAGTTAACAGAAAGTACACATGCCCCACAGAGGGAAGTTCACATATGAAACTAGATATTGGGGGATACAAAATAGTCTACCATGCAACATCGACAACTAGCAAGTAAGGCATTAAATTTAAGTCTTGTTTGTATAATTGATATATAAGTTGGGGGTCTTAACGCCACCCACCCCCAACCCTAAGTTGTCGTGCGCGTGCCAAACACGACATTATGGGCCAGCGCCTCGGCTTCGTCGCCCCATCGCCGCTAACGCGGCGTACGGGCGACAAAGCCTCGAAGGGCGTTAGGGTACCGAGGCTACATTGCTCGTCGATTCTACTGTGTCGATGGTGATGAAGCCTCGGTACCCTAACACCTAAGGCTACCGCGTCTACGTAAACTAAGACTACTGAGTTCATATAAAATAGGAAATGCATAATAGAACAAGGGAGAAGCATAGATGATGTTAACAAACAGTATAGGTTCCCCACCGAGGGAAGTTCAAATTTAAAACTGAGGAAGCGCAAACTATAATAGGGCGAAGCACAGAGGAAGTTACATGCAGTACACATGCCCCGCAGAGGAAAGTTCACATATGAAACTAGATATTAGGGGAGGGGCTACAAAATGGTCTACCATGCAGCATTGACAGGAACCAAGTGAGAAATGAAATCTAAGTCTTGTTTGTATGATATATAAGTTGGGGGTCTTAACAACACCCATCCCAAACCCTAAATCGTCATGCGCGTGATCAACCCGACACTATGGGCCAGCACCTCGGCTTTGTTGCCCGTCTCCATTGACGTGACGTATGGGCTATGAAGCCTGGAAGGGTGTTAGGGTACCGAGGCTACGTCGCTCGTCGAAGCTACCACATCGACGATGATGAAGCCTTGGTAACCTAACACCTTGGGATACCGTGTCTATGTATACTAAGTGTAACATCCCCAAACTTTAATCAAGGTTATCAAAGTTCAAATCACCCAATTTAGGGTTAACAAAAACTTTTATTAAAGGAAAGGCATCTGAATGCATCTGTGTTTGCATTAGTATAGAATTGATTGAAAATGCCATGCTTGATTGTTATAAATTTTATAAAATGGTCTAAAGGTGAATGCCACATCATCTAGACCATTTACAAATAAAATCCAACGAGGAAGAAATCAAATAAAGTTAAATAAGGCAAATGGTCATTTTGACCATTTTAATCCACTAGGCCACTTTAGGTGTTCCTAGAAGACAATTTCTAACAGAAACATTTCTAGATCTTTTCACCCCTTGCTAGACCAAGTAGAGATGTACCAAGGCCCACTTTACACATTTACAAAAACATCCAGCAAAGAAATTTAAATGACATTTGAAAATTAAATCCAATTCATATGTGAAGATCCCACTTTTTCAAAAACACATCAAATGAATTCACCTTGGAAATCCCAAGCAAACCTAGTCTCTCAAGCTTAGTACAATATCACTCAAAAAATTTCAGACAAAAATTCAAATTTAAATTCCATGCGGGCATTGTGTCGAACAGTTGGTGATCACAGAATTAGCTGCCAAACTTTTACTGTTCTTGATCAATGCCTTTTCTACCATTTGTCACCAAAGCTTGTATCTAGTCTCCCCCTGTCCCAACCAGCACCATAGAGCCACTCCCCATTATTGTTTGCGCCTGTACCGAGCCACCCCGAGCTCCCCCATGCTAGTCGACCATGGACCGCTCAACCCGGAGCGTCCCGCTCTCTCCCGCCATGTCTAGAAGGTAGCCACCAATGCACCGCCCCTCTCTGTCCCCTCCCCGAGCAAAGACAGGCCCTAGACCACCTTAGAACAGCCGCGCCCAGAGCATATGCGCCATGCCGAGCACGTGGCAGAGCGCCGCGCTCGACCAGCGTGCACACGCTGCGCCTCGACCTCACCTCATGCGCACTGCTCCGCCATGACCCCAGCAGCCACCCGGACACCCCCGTTTGCCGCCGCTTGACCCGCAGCCACCGTGCGCCGCGTCGAACACCGCTTCTGCCGCGCAGAACACCGCACGTTTCTGACCATTGTAGACCGCGCCTGGCCACGCCATCAAGCCCGTGAGAACCGCCCTGAAGCACCGGATCGACGGCCGCCCGCAGCCATGCGGATAGCCGCCCGTAGCCATGTCGCCAGCACCGCCTGACCATGCCGCGCTGCCCCCTTCGTCGAGCTATAAAAGGAGGCCCTCTCCACCCCATTTCTGCACACCATCTCACTCCGCTCTCACCACTGATCCTCCCACACCATCCCTAGAGCAATGCAAGCCTCCATCCGCCGGAATTTCACCGGAGTTTGCCGCTGCAGAGGAGAAGAGGCGCCAACGATTGGAGCTGCCCCAGGAGCCGCCACGACCACGCCTCAAACCGCCGTCGTCTACCAGCCCGAACGCCCCCATGCCAAGCCTAGCTGGAGCCCAGGTGAGCCCCCGTAGACCCCCACTGTGCCGCTAGGGTTCATCCTCGCCGGAGACATGTTCACCGGGGACGACCGTTCGATCGTCGTCTAATCGTAGCGCTGAGATTGCCCCGTACCGCTTCGCGTTAGATGTGCCGCTGATGTGCGGGACCCCCCTGTCAGTAGCCCGCTGCACCTGCGCAGTGTAGCTAGGCTGGCCCATTTCCTTTCCCGCGCTAGCCCACAGATTCAAATTAGTATTTTCCTTTTTAATCGAAACTAGACTCTGTCCACTTATTCAAAAATCAATTCAGAGAGTTTCACTTGACGAAAATGCATGATTCAAATTTTGTTAGGATGGTAATTAAATTATCTATCCAAGACCGTTGGATTTAAATCATTTGCAGTTAGATATCACATATAGCAAAAATAACAAAACAAAGACTTTTTCAATTTCAAACATTTTTCAAAAATCAACCATAATAGCTTTTGAGTTGATTCCAACTCTCAAAAATCACATTTGACAATACCTATCTGAATATGTAATAATATCTACGATTGCATGTAGTGACTTTAGACTAGTAGCAAAATAATGCTATATAGGCATTTCTAGTGACTTTAAATCATTTAAATGATAATCTTAAACTTTATAAAATATGACCAACCCTTTAAATCACATTCCCATGTATTAGAATATGTGGTGATGACATGTGTCCACATGATCCCATATTTTAATTGGACAATATTAAATCTTAATTAATTTCAATGAGTAGAAATTACTTTTCTCAAATAAGATAAATGAAACTAGTTCATTAAATCTTGTGATGAATGTGATGATGCTAGATCATAAAGTGTGTGCCTTAGTGTGCTAATTAGACTTAGTTAAGTATTGTTTCATGATTGTGTACCCCGTATTCATTTATATATGATAGTACCGACCAAGTCTACGAGGAGGAGGAGTTCTACCCCGAGGAAGACGAACAGAACTTCAATCACTGCACCAATCAAGGCAAGCTAACACTTGCAAGTTTCTTAACTATGCAAGCTATTATTAGCAAGATAGAATTATTTAAGATGACCAAAGCAAGATGCATTAGGCATGCTTTGGTTATATACTTTTGATTTATACCCATCCCAAGTTTTACTTGCAAGCTTTACTTTTGGCTTTACCAAAGTTTCTTTACTTTTAGTAATGCTTTGTGAGATTTTGGAAAGTAGTATAGATAGCTTAAAGAGTATAAAACTAGGCCTATACTAGATGTCATTCTATGGCATGAGATTGAGATTAGCATCCCTCATTAGTGAACACTCTTAACCTTAGTGGCTAGTGCTAAGCATAAAAATGGATCACTTTAGATGGGAATACTTGGTGAAAATGCTTATGAAAACCTTGGAATGATGAGTCATTCTATTGAGATGTTTTGACATGTGTTGAGAAACACAAATGGTTTATGATGATGAAAATGTTGAAGCATGAGCCTTAGCCCTTTATAAAAAATGATGGTTGGGTTTAGCATTCCTACTAGAACTACCTTACCTGTTAGTGATAGTTTGCGAGTACTTAAAGAGTACTCATGGCTTTGTCCCTGGCTATTCCCATGGCCAGACTATGAGGAGGACTATCAGGAAGATGGACAGCAGGACGGTTACGACAACTAGGATCATCTCCCATCGTCAGCATTGCCTGTGACACTGAAGATGGAGCCCACCGCTACGCTTATTATTCTGTTGCTTGTTTGTATTAAGACTAGATCATGAGATCTCTTATTTGTGTAAGACCTTATTATGGTTTGTAATGGATGATGTACTGTGATATCTAATCTGTTATGTCTCGCAAAAAATTGTAATCCTGGGATTGCGATGTATGGCAAAACAGGCATCTGGGATTAAAAATTCGGGTGTTGACAAGTTGGTGTCAGGGCCATCCTGACCATAGGAGACCCTAGTTAGAATGGACATCCGAACAAAAACATAGTTTCAAAAACCAGAGAAGTAAGTATTTATGAAAACCTATTCCCACTCTTATCCTTGATTCTTTAAAAAAAATACATGTTCCTCAAAAACTCTTACATCACTACATAAAATTTGACACACTTGATCACCTCACTAACTTACTCATCCTAAATTCTTATAGATGGAAGTTCAGTATTGCAAGTTCTACCAGTTGGTCAACGGAGGCCAACTGATATTTGAGAGGGATCTTGATGCACTGTCAGAGCACCTTGAGCGTACGCGTCCAGAATTCTTCGGAGCTCAACTCAAGGATTTTCCAAGAGGATATCTACAATGGCTGATAGTTGCAGATCTTCGAGGCAAGATGGAAGCACCCCTTTGTGAGAAGATCCAATTCACCGTGAGAGAGAACAACTGGCCAGATGGATTAGCCAGGGCGATGCATGAAGCTCTTTCCTGTCTGTGTGGGCAAAATGTCAACTTGATCTAGGGAACTCGCTTTGCTCACTACGCAAGGTGTGATTCTATGGGAATGCCATTGGAGATGCCAAGTCACCCAGAGTTGAAGCGCTAAGTGGAGAATCTTGACTTCCTACTGTATGATAGACAGAAGGAATTGGACAATGCTTGAGCCTATGCCAACCATAAACTTGCCATTGCTGCCCAAAAGAACCAGACTTTCGCCCTGCTCGTCAAGGATCGCCAATCACTTCGCCGGCAGCGTGAGAAGAAGGATCGCTCGTCTTCGCAAGAAGGTGGCCGACCTCGAGAAGACCATCCAGGAACAGGAAGCTCAGCTTGCAGCAAAAGAAGAAGAAGAAGAAGGTGAAGACATCCATGGAGATATTCACTCATACCTCAGTGATGACAATGACTACCTGGAGGATGATGCCATGGATTTCTACACCGATGATGACGACTCCGAATTCATTGATGATGAGTAGATGCACCTGATCACTACCGTAGGAAGGAGTTGTATCGGTCCCACTATAACTTAGCTTCACAGAATGGTTCTTAAAACCATCTGTTTCTCCTTTCATGTTGTGGTGTGTGTGTTTGTATCATGTGCTTTGATTGAATGAATGACAAGGAGTTAGTTTGCAAAACCTAAGTTCAAACTCAAAGTTTTAGCTTTAAAAACAAAACCAAGAACCTTAGAACTTTCCCTCTTACCCCTTTATCTATCTCAATCTTCATATGCCTCGTTGAAACCAAGGAGGAAGCAGCTCATCACAGGACCCGATGCTGCATATTCTGCAAATGCTAGTTTCTGACCGTGAAGCTAGTAGAGCAGAGCGCCAAGCCGACATAGCCACACTGCAACAGATAGCTCAGATGGCCGACAATAATCAAGGCCATGGAAATCAGGATCATCATGGATCCAAGCTTAAGAACTTTCAGAATACCAATCCCCCTATCTTCAACATGTCTGAAGACCCGTTAGATGCTGATGACTGGCTGCAGACCATGGAGAATAACCTAGAAGTCACAGGAGTTGACGACAACGAGAAAGTTCTGTTTTCCACTCATTATCTGGCAGGAGATGCAAGAGCCTGGTGGAATAGCACCCGTACTATGAACAAAGGTCAAGTCATGACTTGGGAAGCTTTCAAGATCAAGTTCAGCCGCACCCATGTGCCGCAAGGATTAGTCACTAGAATGAGAGATGAATTCAGGGAACTGAAAGCAAGGAAGGATGACGGTAGTGGAGTACCATGCCAAATTTCTATCCCTCGCTAGGTATGCACCTGATGAGATAACACTGAAGCCAAGAAGAAGGAAAGATTCCTGAATGGACTGCATGATGATGTAGACTGTGTTAGTCAACATTCGTTTTGATGACCTCAAAGAGCTAGTCGACTCTGCCATCCACATGGAAGGGAAGATAAACCAAGCCAATGACAACCACAAGCGCAGAATGATGCATCAAACTGGGTCCAACAATACCCAAAAGTATCGCCCCAACCTGTCTGTAGGATATGCCCCAAGAAACAATAGACCCCCAATATCTCATCCAAGCTACTCCAACAAGTGTCCCAAGAAGCTTGTAGCCACCACCAATGTGAATGTCCCAGCTCAGCGGCAACGTCGTGTTCAGCCTGGAAGAAGATTTGCCCCAGGAAATTCGCTCAACTGCAACGTCCGTCTATTCCACATGAATGCTGAAGAAGCCTAGGAAGTGCCAGATATCGTGTTGGGTATGTTTTCTGTTAACTCAGTATTAGAAAGAGTGTTGTTTGATTCTAGAGCATCGCACTCGTTTGTTACGGAAGAATTTGCATGCACTATTAAGATTCAACCAACAAAATTGAAGCATGTTATGATAGTTCAAATACCTGGTTCAACCACCAAAGCTAGAAAAATTTGCAAAGCTGTACCTATCAGAAGCCATGGGATAGATTCTTATGCCAATCGAATAGTACTTGGAACCAAAGGTTTGGAGGTAGTACTAGGAATGGATTAGATGTCGAAACATAAAGGATTGACCAACTGCGCCAAGAAAGCCATAACCATGACCAGTAGCTCTGGAGTATCAGTAGAGCATGTATCTGAAACCTTGGCCCGCCAGTTCAAATGCAACAAGAGTCTAGCCCTACCAACCATAGACCAAGTCAGAGTAGTCCGTGAATACCCCGACATATTCCCAGATGAATTGCCCTGTATGCCCCCAGATCGGGATATTGAGTTCATTATTGAACTAATTCCTGGAACTAGACCCATAGCCCAGAGACCTTATAGCATAAACCCATCAGAGTTAGTGGAGCTGAAGAAGCAACTTGATGTTATGCTGGAGAAAGGCTTGATTCAACCAAGCGCATCACCATGGAGATCGCCTGTTTTGTTTGTCGACAAGAAAGATGGAGGTAACCATTTGTGCACAGATTACCGAAAGCTGAATGATGTCACCATCAAGAACAAGTACCCACTACCAAAGATTGAGGATCTGTTTGATCAGTTAACTGGTGCCAGAGTGTTCTCTAAGATTGATCTTAGAACTGGTTACCATCAACTCAAGATTCGTGCAATGGATATTCCAAAGACCACCTTTTCCACCAGATATGGATTGTATGAGTATACGGTCATGTCTTTTGGATTAACCAATGCCCCCGCTTATTTCATGAATCTCATGAATAAGATCTTTATGAATTTTTTGGATAAGTTTGTCGTTGTCTTTATAGACGATATTCTTATCTATTCCAAGTCAGAGGAAGACCATGAGCAACATCTGAGAACCATCCTCGAAACCCCTAGAGAGCATCAGTTGTATGCCAAGTTTAGCAAATGTGAGTTTTGGCTGAAAGAAGTAGGAGTCCACGGACATATTGTTTCGGCAGGAGGAGTCACTGTTGATCCTGCCAAGATAAAAGATGTTGAAGAATGGGAAGCCCAAACCACTCAAACCCAAGTCCGTGCATTTCTCGGATTAGCGGGATATTACCGCAAGTTCGTAGAAGGATTTTCGAGCATCGCAAGACCAATGACCCAACTGTTGAAGAAAGATAAGAAGTTTGAATGGACCGACAAATGTGAAGCAAGCTTTCAAGAGCACAAGAAGAGATTGATTTTAGCCCCAATATTGATTATGCCAAATATCAAGAAGCCGTTTGATGTGTATTGTGATGCATCCAAGATTGGTCTCGACAACTGAAGCAGCATGAGCAGAACTACCCCACCCATGATCTTGAACTAGCAGCTGTAGTTTTAGCATTGAAGACATGGCGTCATTACCTTATGGGTAACCGCTCTGAGATTTATTCAGATCACAAGAGCTTGAAGTATATTTTCACCCATAAGGAGCTGAATATGAGGCAAAGGAGATGGATAGAGTTAATCAAGGATTATGACCTTGACGTTCACTATCACCCTGGCAAAGCCAATGTGGTAGAGGATGCTCTTAGCAGATTGTCGGGTAGATTAAACACCATGATCAAACAGAACCAACCAAGTTTGCATGTGGAGTTGGAGAAGATTAGAACTGAGCTAGTTAGCAAAGGATTTTTAGCTAGCATTGAACTTCAACCCACTTTGATCAGTCAGATCAAGGAATCCCAGAAGGGAAATGCAAGTATTGATGGAATCAAACATCGTATTGGTATAGGAAAGGTACCCGGATTCACAGAAGATGAAGAAGGAGTTTTTTGGTACAAAGGACGTATATGTGTGCCAACAAATTTGGAGCTGAAGCAAGTTATCATGCAAGAAGCGCATGATACTCTTTATTCTATCCACCCTGGAGGAACGAAGATGTATCAGGATTTGAAGGAGAAATTTTGGTGGCACAAGATGAAGAGAGAAATCGGAAGCTACATCTCCAAGTGTGATATCTGTCAGAGAGTCAAAGAGGAACATCAGAGACCTGCAGGACTGTTGCAACCATTGCAGATTTTGGAATGGAAATGGGATTCCGCCAGAATGGACTTTATCACCGGTTTGCCTACTTCTAGTAGGGACATGACACTATCTGGGTCATAGTTGACAAACTGTCCAAGGTAGCCCATTTTATACCTGTCAAGACAACCTACCAGAGTTCTAAGCTAGCAGAGTTGTACATTGCTAGAATAGTCAGTTTGCATGGAACCCCCAAGACCATAGTTTCGGATCGAGGAACCCAATTTACCTCGATATTTTGGCAGAAAGTCCAAGAAGGATTAGGGACCAAGTTGAATTTCAGCATAGCCTATCACCGATAAACCAATGGACAGACTGGAAGAGTCAACCAAATCTTAGAAAATATGTTGAGAGCGTGTGTGTTAGAGTATGGATCAAAATGGGAAGATTGTCTGCCTTTCGCAGAATTCTCATACAACAACATTTATCAAGCCAGTTTGCAAATGGCCCCATTTGAGTTCTTATATGGAAGGAAGTGTCGTACCCCTTTGAATTGGTCGCAAGTAGGAGAAAGTCAGATTTTCGGACCCGACATGCTACGAGAAGCCGAATAGAAGGTTCACAAAGTCCGTGAGCATTGATACGTCCATTTTGCATCACTATTCTATGTCTTAATTTACTATTATTCATTGATATATTTCGTATTGAGAGGTGATACTTATGTTATTTCATCTGTTTTTGCATGGTTGATGACTTTTGGAGCATGGACCATTGCAATGTCGATTCGATGGAAAAGGTGCTGTTTGGAGGCAAAATTCGCGAAGATCAGAAAATCCAGGAAAATATACGGAAAATGCTATTTTTCCAGAAGACTAAGGATGCTAGAAGACGGAGTGGAGATGGGCCACAGGGGGCCCACACCACCCCATGGCGCGGGCAGCCCTAGGCCACGCCAGGAGGCGGTGTGGCCACCCTGGCCCACTCCAGCCTCTCTCCTCTGGCGTATATCATCCCCCCGAAACCCTAAGACTCGGGGAGCGACCACAAAAGGATTCTGCCGCCTCTGCGGGGCGAAAAAACCGATAGAGAAAGATCTCTCTAGCAGACAGATTTCTGCCAGGGGAATTCCTTCCCGGAGAGGGGACATCGTCGCCATGAACACCACCATCAAGCTGGATGTGGCGCCCCGCTAAAACCACTAAGAGAAAATCGTGTTGTTTTTGTGCATTGCATCGTCATGACCGCATGCTCATGTCATCATGCCACATTGCATTTGAGCATCGTCATCATCATGCATCTGTTTGTCTAAAACTATTTTCTAAAAGCCTACTTTGATTTCTAAGTATTCCCCCGTCTTTATTCAAATCAAAACTCCAGTCTTTTCCGGATAGTTTTAGTTGTCTAAAAGTCTAATTACAAATACTTTGATTAAAAAGAAATAAAATAAAGTTTTAATAAAACGTGTTTTTATAAACCCGGGAGGCAGTCCCGCCGGTCAGGCCAGCGGCCTAACCGGGCCAGACTTACCTACTACCGGACTATTCCTCAGCTAGACTAAAACCACCAAAAACAAATCCTAGTCTAACCTTATCCTCTAACCTTATCCCACACGCGCCCAGCCACACACCCAGCCGCATGCAGCCATCCCCCGCCTGGCCCCTTCCCACGCCACCTGGCCCAGCCGCCACCTCACCCTGCACGCCACCCCGCGTGTGCGCCTGCCCGCACTCTCCCGCACGCAACCCGCTGCCGCCTGTCCCCACCCTGGCCACATCGCACTCCCCACCCCGCCAACCGCCACCACCCGACAGCCTCGATCCCCCCCCGGGCCCCACCCCGCTGGAGATGCCCGTCCCCGACACCCACCTACCCCGCTCCCGCAGCTCTCTCTCCCTCTCATCTCTCCCCTCCGCCGCTAGGTGCGCCGACCGTCGGCCCGCCGTCCGCCGCCCGCGACCTCTGCCCGCCACCTCAGCTGCCATGGCTTCTCTCGTGCCCCGCCGCCGACGCTCACCCCCCAGCCGCTAGCGACCTCGCCCCGCTCTTCCCCGCCACCTCGCGACCACGCCCTGCGTGCTCGGCCCGCGCCTCTCCCTGGACTCTTCTTCCCCGAGCAGGCGCCCTCCGCTGCCAGCCTCGTCTCGCCGTCTCCGGCCGCGCGAGCCACCTTCGCGTCGTCTCCGGCGACCCCCACCCCGCGTGCCGCAACCTCCTCGCGCCTGGCCTCCCTCTCCTATCCGCCTGGAGCTCCACTCCGCCTCGACCCCGCTCGGCTATCCCTCTCCGCAGCGCCAGACCGCCTCTTTGCGCATCCTTGGCGCCGTCTTCTGCCTCGCTGCATCCCGAGTCCTCCATCACCTCGTTCCTCTGCAGGTCGCACCGTCGTCGATGACCACCTGAAGCTCGAGCCCTGTACCCACAACACAGGCTCCTCTGTACCTTGGTGTGCTCGATCAATACCAAGATGGAAACCTTGTATGTTGTTGTTGAGGATAGAAGGTGTGCTCATATGTTGGCATGGGCACAAGTGTTATGCTACTGTTGTTAGATGTCTGCAACTAGGCATTGCACGTTATGCTATCGTTTTCTCCACTTCAATAAGGTGTAATGCCATGATCCCATCTGTGTGCATGTTTTTGGTCTAGTTCGTCACCACACCAAGTCCACCGACAAGATCTCCCGAAGTCACCAGCACTCGAAGACCCCGACATTGATCCCAAGTTCTCCGTCCTAGATCCCAAGACCTTCGACATGTATTCCAAGTACTCCAACATGGACTCCAAAGGTTCTTCTACCAGAGCTGACGACCCGAAGTTCTTCATCACGGAACATCAAGTCCTTCCCGGAACCGATGGCCGAGACCCTAAAGACCGATCCTGCCAAGACCGATCCCTCGAACCCTCGGAAACCCAAGATCGCCAAGTCCACTATGTGTGACCCTTATCCTCACCTATTTTTATAATAATATATTTGTTGCATATTAATTGTACATGCTTTGCACACATATCTTGGGAATTGGGGGTACTTTGTCGGTTCACTTAATAATTAAATATGGAGACTATATGAGGGCTATTCTAGTCTTATATTGACTCCGTTTAAATTTGTGTAGCGAACCGATGCCATGTTTTGCCGTGTTAAGACAACATTTAAATTGCTGGGTAGTTAAATAACTCGAACCTATTAATTAATTGTCGGGACCCCGGTTCCGCTTAATACTGCCTAATTATACCACATCTGCATCATATCATAATCATGCCGGATCTTCTGCTGTAGTATTAAATATTTCATCCGGTTTTTGTTTTAGTGCTTTGCTTCTTCGCGGATTAGGCTGATGAGTTGATGCGAGTATCGACAAGTTCTCCGGATATGATTCTTTGGCAGTGTTTCCCAGGCGAGCATCTCTCCCCTTCTACCTATTTTGCATTTATAGTCTTTATTTCCTCCTGTTGATCTATTGCTATCCGTGTTGTGATGCTTTAGTTCCGTACCCGATATATCCCGTGCAGCCTCTATATTGCCTTGGACACCTCCTATTACCTGTTGTTTGGTAGGTAGCTGGCCTTGGGAGTCGTAGTTGCTTGCTCAGGTGCGATCTCGTATTGTCGAGTTCCATAGTTGTTGGACTGCTGGCAGATGTTTATGGTGGAGATGATCATGACTTTAAATACAACTATTAAAATGCTAGATATAACTAATGCAGAGGCATCGGTGGGCAATAGATGTTATTTGGTTCTTCCACGCTCACTTGTGTCCCGTAGGACCCCGAGTACTTGATACCTGTTCCTTGACTATTCGCACTATCCACATCTGGGAGGCCTTATGGACCCCCCTGAGCTAGAGCTTGATTCATTTCTATTTCTTGGGGCCACAAACTAGTTTGGGGTTTTATTACTATCCTGTACTTATGCCATGCTTTACTGCTTTATTTAAGATTGTGCGTGGAGCACCTGTAATGTTCTGGATCGCGCCACGTTTTCGCGGTATTGACAAGCCCAGTAACACTTTCGGCTTCCCATTGCTTATGTACCGTCGTCAGAAACCTGGGTCCGCTTCGAGCCGCCAACTTCATTACGGGTAGCTTAGTGGGGTGGCCCCCTGAAATATTTTATGAATCCTGTGATCGCTTTGTCGTGAAAGTCTCGTTGGGTTTTGAGTTGTTTTTCCGAGGTTGATCGAGTGTGTGTTGCTATTTGTGCACCCCTGTAGGGTAAAACTTTCCGAAAGCCGTGTCCGCGGTTATGGACGACTTGGAGCACAGTATCTCGATCATAGAAAAGCATAACTAAAGTAGTGCTATAAACTTGACTTAATATATGACTAGTAATCAGATTCAACTATAACGGAATGGATATTAAAATGCCAACAACTGCTGGATCTGGGTTGTTTTGTTATATATGCCTAGTAAGTATTGCAACT
This sequence comes from Avena insularis, assembly GCA_023614405.1. Taxonomy (NCBI): domain Eukaryota; kingdom Viridiplantae; phylum Streptophyta; class Magnoliopsida; order Poales; family Poaceae; genus Avena; species Avena insularis. The sequence continues at coordinate 408,485,623 of CM042696.1, forward strand.
CCAATGGAATGTGATAAAAGTGCCAACAACTGCTGGGTTTCAGGATTCCTCAGGACAATTATATCTGACTAATAAATGTTCCAACTACATCGGAATGTTAACTAAAACTGCCCACTACTCATGCTATCAAGATGACTCATGCTATATATATGACTAGTAAATGCTGCAACTATAATGGAATGAGTAAAACTGCCAACTGTGTGAGTTCCTTGGTCCGACTTCCTCGTTTGGTCTCGAGGGGGAAATACCAGGATGGGTATGTTTGGTGTTAGCTTCAGGTAGGATTCGAATAGGTCTTTCTTACCCCTCTCTAATAGCCGACGGTTAATCGAGTCTCTATAGGTTGTTTAGTGCATGCTGCGCTGCCGCTTCAGTCCACCATACCTATGTAGGCGAGAGCCGCCGAATTCTAGCCTCGCCGTGTACTGGCCTCAGTACTAACGCTCCTCTTTTTCCTTGCCCTTTGTCGGCACCCCTTTTGTTTTAGCAGGTTTGAGATCGACGTCGTTAGCAGGGTTACCCTTCCGGCTTGGCCTGGGCAGGATTATGGACGCCATTGGTTATTCTTCAGGGCTCTTAACCCCATTTGCATCTTGTCCGCAGTCGGACGTTCTATCGTTTTCAAGGTGATTTGTATCTTTGTATTGTATATATGTATTCTTGACTCGATGAGTCGCTGTTGTATATATATCTGTTCTGTGGGTCCCATCGAGGACTGTTGCGTAATGGTATTACTTCGTTATCCACCCGCACGAAAGTACCTGGTGGGCTTCCTTGAATCATTTCTATGCGGGTTTGGCGGGAAGCGCTGAAACTTGCATAGGGCCGATTTGAGGGTGTTACAGAGTGGTATCAGAGCCCAACAGTTATGATACCCCACAAGTCCAGCCTGTAGGATAACCTAGCTAACGGCCGAAGTAGAGTGTCAAAACTATTTTGCAAAATCGGTTGGATAGATCTGATTAGGTCTGCTTTTACTCCTTACCCTCTGATATTCTCCTCTTACCTTTGCATGTTTTAAATCTGTTCTCTTCCCTTCTTCGAGTTCAGGATTTCTTGTGGTTGGGTTTTCTGTCGTACCTTTAGGGTTTCACTTCCTCCTTTGGTAATGGTGCTTCTACAACCGATCTTCGTGCTCTCCGAGGAATCATTCATCTGTTGGACTTCTCTTTGTTCCTTGTTGTGCCTTCCGGTGTTTTCCGACGCGACGACATCATCTACGCCAGATCCGATGCAGAGCCTGCATCATCTCTTTTATTTCTGAACCTGGATTGTCGAGATCTTTAGTCTGATTCCGAGAATGGTTGCACGCTTTTCTACTGATTGTGTGGAGTAATAGTTTGGGTGCGTGATGGATTGGCCCCCATGTCGACTACTCACTCTATTTGCTCTTGTACATTGAAGTGGATGAAAATGCGTCGTTCTCTCCGTCTATCGAAATTAGGGGTGGCTTTATTTGTGGATACCTTTACCTTCGTCCTTTGTTCCCGGAGTGTTCTCTCGACGATCACGTACAACGACCTCTTGTTAGTGGCGTGGCGAGCATCTACATGAAGCGAGAAGATTCAGATCGCCGACCTTCTTCCCGGTACCATGAGGCGGATCTCGAGGGCGAGATCCCTTGTTAGTGGTGTCGAATTGTGGCGCCCCGCTAAAACCACTACTAGAAAATCGCGTTGTTTTTGTGCATTGCATCGTCATGACCGCATGCTCATATCATCATGCCACATTGCATTTGAGCATCGTCATCATGATGCATTTGTTTGTCTAAAAATATTTTCTAAAAGCCTACTTTGATTTCTAAATATTCCCCCATCTTTATTCAAATCAAAACTCCGGTCTTTTCCGGATAGTTTTATTTGTCTAAAAGTCTAATTACAAATACTTTGATTTAAAAGAAATAAAATAAAGTTTTAATAAAACGTGTTTTTATAAACCCGGGAGGCAGTCCAGCCGGTCAGGCCAGAGGCCTAACCGGGCCAGACTTACCTACTACCGGACTATTCCTCAGCTAGACTAAAACCACCAAAAACAAATCCTAGTCTAACCTTATCCCCTACCCTTATACCACACGCGCCCAGCCACACACCCAGCCGCATGCAGCCCTCCCCCGCCTGGCCCCTTCCCACGCCACCTGGCCCAGCTGCCACATCACCCCGACCAACCACCAGCCGCCACCTCATCCCGCACGCCACCCCGCGTGTGCACCTGCCCGCACTCTCCCGCACGCAACCCGCTGCCGCCTGTCCCCACCCTGGCCACATCGCACTCCCCACCCTGTCAACCGCCATCACCCTGACAGCCTCGATCCCTGCCCCGGGCCCCACCCTGCTGGAGAGGCCCGTCCCCGACGCCCACCTACCCCGCTCCCGCGGCTCTCTCTCCCTCTCATCTCTCCCCTCCACTGCCAGGTGCGCCGGCCGCCGGCCCGCCGTCCGCCGCCCGCGACCTCTGCCCGCCGCCTCTGCCGCCGTGGCTTCCCTCGTGCCCCGCTGCTGATGCTCGCCCCCCCACAACCGCCAGCGACCTCGCCCCGCTCCTCCCTACCACCTCGCGACCACGCCCTGCACGCTCGGCCCGCGCCTCGCCCTGGACTCTTCTTCCCCGAGCCGCCGGCGCCTCCCTCTGCTCGCCGCGCCTCCTCGTCTCGCCGTCTCCGGCCGCGCGAGCCGCCGTCGCGTCGTCTCCGGCGACCCCCACCCCGCGTGCCGCAACCTCCTCGCGCCTGGACTCCGTCTCTTCTCCGCAGCGCCAGACCGCCTCTCCATAGCGCCAGACCGCCTCTTTGCGCATCCTTGACGCCGTCTTCTGCCTCGCTGCATCCCGAGTCCTCCATCGCCTCGTTCCTCTACAGGTCGTGTCGTCGTCGATGACCACCTGAAGCTCGAGCCCTGTACCCACAACACAGTCTCCTCTGTACCTTGGTGTGCTCGATCAATACCAAGATGGAAACCTTGTATGTTGCTGTTGAGGATAGCAGGTGTGCTCATATGTTGGCATGGGCACAAGTGCTATGCTACTGTTGTTGGATGTCTGCAACTGGGCATTGCACGTTATGCTATCGTTCGCTCCACTTCAATAGGGTGTAATGCGATGATCCCATATGTGTACATGTTTTTGGTCAAGTTTGTCACCACACCAAGTCCACCAACAAGATCTCCCGAAGTCACCAGCACTCGAAGACCCCGACATCGATCCCAAGTTCTCCGTCCTAGATCCCAAGACCTTCGACATGGATTCCAAGTACTCCAACATGGACTCCAAAGGTTCTTCTATTGGGTCCGCAGCCTAGAAAACAAAAAATTTCCTACGATGTGAACTACACGCCAAGATCTATCTACTAGGTACAAAGCAAACGGGTGGACATACATCCATAGAGAACTTACCCTCGAAGACAACGAGCTTTGTTAACGAGTAGGAACTCGTGGTTGATGTAGTCATACACTTGCCGATCTCAAGATCGTGAGGAAGTCCGAGCGCCGCAACTCAGCAGCGCATCCGCACTCGCACACACGTTCAAGCCACCGGACAACCTCCACCTCCTCGCTCCAGCGATCCAGCGGAAGCATAAACTCCTTCCAGACAAAATGCCACCGGGAACATGTATCTCGCTAATCCGAGACCATGGGGGAATAATTCTAGAGGGGGAGAGAGATCCTTCACAAGGAGGTGCGAGGATGAAGGAGGGAATGGGTGGCCTTTTATAGGAGGAGGGGGGTGCCCCCTCTCTCCATGGCCGGCGCATGGGGGTGACCGTCACCTCCCCATTCATGTGGTAACTCCTCCACGTTAAAATGCCTCTTCACATTCCCTTTTAAAGTCTCCACTTTAAATGCATTAAGTTTCTCCAAATTTAATGCTCTCTCATTTAATAAAACTCTTTTATTAAATTTATTAAGAATTTTGTTAATTACTTTAATTAACAAACATTCACATATAGCCCCTTGCAATATTTCAATATCACATGCAGAACCACCTTCTGCAATTTCACCCGAAACAATTTCTGGTTTCTATTGAAACAATTCCTGCGCTTTGCAATTCTTTCGTCTGAAACATATGTGCTCCAAAATGGTGTCCGGTAACTCTTAAGTGTGCCACCCTACGGTTCGTGAATAATGCAGACATGATCGAGACCCTTCTCCGATCAATAATCAGCAGCGGGACCTGGAGATCCGTACTGACTCCTACACATTCAACGATGACTCCTGTGATTGTGAGAACCTTTAACGCTTGTAACTAAATCCCTTTGTCTCATGATATATTACATGTCCGAGATTCAATCATCGGTATCTCCATACCTAGTTTGATCTCGTTACCGACATGCACTCTTTTCTCGTTCCCGTGATATAACATTCTAGTGATCACATCACTTGCTTGCAAGCTATCCTAATGTGATATCACTAAGAGGGCCCAGAGTATATCTAGCCGTCATCTGGATTGACAAATTCCACTCTTGATCCATGAGCCTCAACATAACACCTTCGTAGCACTGAACCCATCTTTATAGTCACCCTGTTACGGTGTGACGTTTGATGTTATCAAGATACTCTTCCGGTGTTAGCAATTAACCTGATCTCATGGTCTAAGGATAAAGATTACTTCGTATGATGTTATAGCAATATAAACACAATGACTTGATCGTAATGCTAACTTCGCATTGCTGTTCATCAAATCATTCCACCAATGGTGTGAACTTGTTATTAACAACATCCAATGTCCATGATCAGGAAACCTTGATCATCTTGTTAATCAACAAGCTAGTCTATAAGAGAGGCATGACTAGGAACCCTTTTTGTTTATTAAACACACATGTATTGATGTTTCCTATCAATACAGTTATAGCATGTAAAATAAACATCTATCATATACAAGGAATACATAATAACAACTTTATTATTGCCTCTCAGGGCATATTTCTGCAGTCTCCCACTTGCACTAGAGACAATAATCTAGTTCACATAGTGATAAATCTAACACCCATGGAGTTCTGGTGTTGATCATGTTTTGCCCTAGGGAGTACTTTAGTCAACGGATCTACTACATTCAGGTCCGTGTGCACTTTACAAATCTTTATATCTCCATCCTTGACATGCTCGCGGATGGAGTGAAACCGGCGCTTAATATGCTTGTAATTCTTGTGAGACCTTGGTTCCTTGGCTCCATTGTTGTCACAATAGATCACCATCGGGTCCAACGCACTGGGAACCACACCCAGTTCCGTTATGAACTCCTTCATCCAAACCGCTTCCTGCGCTGCTTCTGAAGCAGCAACATATTCCGCCTTCGTTGTTGATCCAGCCACCACAGGTTGTTTGGAGCTCCTCCAACTAACTGCTGCTCCGTTCAAGAGAAATATGTATCCGGATTGAGACTTAGAGTCATCCGGATCAGTGTCAAAGCTAGCATCAACATAACACTTAGCGACTAGCTCTTCTTCACCTCCGTATACAAGAAACATATCCTTAGTTCTTCTCATGTACTCAAGGATATTCTTGACCGCTATCCAGTGTTCCGAACCTGGATCAGATTGGTACCTACTAGTCAAACTAATAGCATGTGCCACATCCGGTCTTGTACATAGCATGGCATACATTATAGAGCCTATGGCTGAGGCATAGGGGATCTTATCCATTATCTCTCTTTCTTTCGCCAGGCCGGACTTTGAGTCTTACTCAATGTCTTGCCTTGCAACATAGGTAAGAACCCCTTCTTACTTCCGTCCATATTAAACTTCTTTAATATCTTATCAAGGTATGTACTCTGCGATAGCCCAATTAGGCGTCTTGATCTATCTCTATAGATTTTAATGCCTAATATATATGAAGCTTCACCAAGGTCCTTCATCGAAAATTTGCTGTTTAGATAACTTTTAACACTGTTTAAAAGATCTAAATCATTTCCAATCAATAATATGTCATCCACATATAATATCAGAAATGCCACATTGCTCCCACTCACTTTCTTCTAAATACAAGCCTCTCCATAAGTTTGGACAAATCCAAACTCTTTGATCACCTCATCAAAGCGGAGATTCCAACTTCGTGATGCTTGCTTTAGTCCATAGATGGATCGCTAAAGTTTGCACACCTTATCAGCATCCTTAGGATCGACAAAACCCTTAGGTTGTATCATATACAACTCTTCTTCAATATTACCATTTAGGAACGCAGTTTTGACATCCATCTGCCATATTTCATAATCGAAATATGCAGCAATTGCTAACATAATCCTAACCGACTTAAGCATCGCTACGGGAGAGAATGTCTCATCGTAGTCAACTCCTTGAATTTGTCGAAACCCCTTTGCGACGAGTCGAGCCTTATAGATGGTCACATTACCATCAGCATATGTTTTTCTTTTGAAAATCCATTTATTCTCAACGGCCTTTCGGTCGTGAGGTAAGTCCACCAAGTTCCAAACTTGGTTCTCGTACATGGATTCTATCTTGGATTTCATGGCTTCTAGCCATTTGTTGGAATCCGGGCTCATCATCGCTTCTTCATATGTCGCAGGGTCATCCATTTCATCAATCATGAAATTCATAATAGGATTGCCGTACAGTTCAGGAGCTGCACGTGTCACCTTGACTGCGAGGTTCGGTAGTGTCCTCTTTCGGAGTTTCATGATCAATATCATTAGCTCTCTCTTCATTAGGTGAAGTCAACTCCGAAACAACTTCTGGAGCTGCGCTACTCGCCATTTCATGAAGAGAAGGTTCAATAACCTCTTCGAGTTCTACCTTCCGACTACTCACACCTTTCGCGAGAAACTCCTTCTCAAGAAAGGATCCATTCTTGGCAACAAAGACCTTGCCCTCGGATCTGTGATAGAAGGTATACCCAATCGTTTCCTTAGGGTATCCTATGAAGGCGCATTTTTCCGCTTTGGGTTCGAGTTTATCCGGTTGAAGTTTCTTCACATAAACATCGCATCCCCAAATATTAAGAATTGACAGCTTAGGTTTGTTTCCAAACCATAATTCATACGGTGTCTTTTCAACGGATTTAGATGGTGCCCTATTTAAAGTGAATGTAGCGGTTTCTAGTGCATAACCCCAAAATGATAGTGGCAAGTCAGTCAGAGACATCATAGATCGAACCATATCCAATAAAGTAGGATTACGACGTTCTGACACACCATTACATTGTGGTGTTTCGGCAGGCGTGAGTTGTGAAACTATTCCACAGTCTTTCATATGTGTGCTAAACTCGTAACTAAGATACTCTCCTCCACGGTCGGACCGCTGAAATTTGATCTTTCTGTTACAATGATTTTCCACTTCATTCTGAAATTCTTTGAACTTTTCAAAAGTTTCAGACTTGTGTTTCATCAAATAGATATACCCATATCTACTCAAATCATCCGTGAAAGTAACAAAATAACGATATCCACCTCGGCGACACACTCATTGGTCCACACACATCGTATGTATGATTTCCAATAGATCATGCCGTTCCATTGAACTGGAAAACGGCGTTCTAGTCATCTTGCCCATAAGGCATGGCTCACATGTATCAAATGATTCAAAATCAAGTGATTCCAAAAGTCCATCAGAATGGAGTTTCTTCATGCGTTTAACTCCAATATGACCTAGACGGTAGTGCCACATATATGTAGATATATCATTATCAAGTTTAATCCTTTTAGCATCAACATTATGAATATGCGTAATACCACTATCGAGATCCAACAGAAATAAACCATTCAACATAGGTGCATGACCATAAAAGATATTATTCATATAAATCGAACAACCATTGTTTCTAGACTTAAATGAATAACCACTTTGCATCAAACACGATCCGGATACAATGTTCATGCTCAGTGCAGGCACCAAATAACAATTATTTAGGTTTATAACTAATCCCGATGGCATATGGAGAGGCAGCGTTCCGACGACGATCACATCAACTCTTGATCCATTGCCGACCCGCATCGTGACCTCATCCCTTGCTAGTTGTGGCTTGTTCCGCAGCCCCTGATCCGAGTTACATATATTAGCAACCGATCCCGTATCAAATACCCAGGTGCTACTGCGAGTACTAGTCAAGTACACATCAATAACATGTATATCACATATACCTTTGTTTGCCTTCCCGGACTTCTTGTCCGCCAAATACTTGGGGCAGTTGCGCTTCCAATGGCCAGTCCCCTTGCAATAGTAGCACTTGGTGTCAGACTTAGGGCCAACTCGGGGTTTCTTTTCAGGCGTGGCAACAAACTTGCCACCCTTCTTTCCCTTGTTCTTGCCTTTCTTGTCCTTCTTGAAACCGGTGGTCCTATTGATCATCAACACTTGATGTTCTTTCCTAATCTCCACTTCTGCAGTCTTAAGCATTGACACAAGCCCGGGAAGAGACTTCTTCATGCCCTGCATATTATAGTTCATCACGAAGCTCTTGTAGCTAGGTGGCAGAGATTGGAGAACACGATGTATGCCTAAGTCAATGGGAATCATTATTCCCAAGGACACAAGCTTATCGGCGTACCCAGACATTTTAAGTACGTGCTCACTAACGGAGTTGTTTTCCTCCATCATGCAGCTAAAGAACTTTTCTGTAGCATTATAACTCTCTACGGAAGCATGGGTATCAAAAATCATTTTCAATTCTCCCATGGTATCAAAGGCATTGCCATTTTCGAAACGGCAGTTGTGGTCCTCCTGACGAGTTATATAGACGTTCTTTTCCTTGTCAGGGGCATCAGGAGCTGGTGGGGGGCCTAGCGGCGCATCTAGCACATATTGCTTTTGTGCAGCAGTGAGGAGAATCCTCAAATTCATAGCCCAGTTGGTGAAGTTGCTACCATTCGCAGCAAGTTTCTCTTTCTCCATGAACACATTGAAATTAAAAGCAGGCGGTGCCATCTACAACAGAATTTGTAAAGTATATTTAGACTAAGTTTATGATAGATTGAGTTCAACTAATCCAAATTACTAATGAACTCCCACTCAAAAACGACATCCCTCGTGTCCTTTTGGTGATTACATGAACCAAATCCACTACACCAAGTCCGATCATCACGTGAGTCGGTGTAGCTTCAAATGCGAGCATCTATATGGGCATCATATCAACTATATGACTCATGCTTAACCTTTCGGTCCGTGTTCCGAGGCCATGTCTGTACATGCTAGGCTCGTCAAGTAAGAACCTTAGTATTTGCGTGTGTAAAACTGTCTTAGACCCGTTGTATGAAAGCGTAGAGTTGAAAACACCCGATCATCACGTGATGCCTCAAAACACGATCCACAAAACAGTGCATACTTAAGGAAGAACACATTTTATCTTGATATCTAAATGAGGGATCATCTTATAATGCTACCAAACGCGCCAAACTAGCAATATAGGATGCTAACATCTAATGTGTGAAGTGAGGTGATATGGTCCATGCATTTGATCTCTATCATTTGCATCGTGGTATGATTTCTATCATTCCTTTGTGTGTAAGGCCAAGGTCTATGGAACTTACACATTAAGTGAGTTGTAAGAGTATCTATTATACATCTACTTACAACAATACCATATCAAAACACTAGCCCAGCAACGATCTAAACTAGACGCCTCTAATTTATCAATTGCATGTTTTACGTGGCTTAGGGCTTTCGGAGATAGAACCTGTCTAACCTACGAACATGAACCACAACGAGGATAACCAAGTTATTAGCAACTCGTTATAAATCAGATATTGACTATAGTAGGAGAGACAGACACCCGCCAGCCACTTATGCAAAACTAGTTGCATGTCAGTCGTGGAACCGGTCTCATGTACGATGACATGTAAGGTTGGTCCGGGCCACTTCATCCCACTATGGCACCAATATCCAAAGTACATAGAAGATGCAATAACATGATCATCATCGCCCACATGTAAACATATGTGTACTACCCGTGCAAAGCACCTACGCATAGATCAGGCTCTGATACCCTTTGTTGGGTCTGACATAGAAAACAAAAATTTCCTACGGTGTGAACTACACGCCAAGATCTATCTACTAGGTACAAAGCAAGCGGGTGGACATACATCCATAGAGAACTTACCCTCGAAGACAACGAGCTTTGTTAGCAGTAGGAACTCGTGGTTGATGTAGTCGTACACTTGCCGATCTCAAGATCGTGAGGAAGTCCGCGCCGCAACTCAGCAGCGCATCCGCACACGCGTTCAAGCCACCGGACAACCTCCACCTCCTTGCTCTAGCGATCCAATGGAAGCAGCAACTCCTTCCGCATTTAAATGCCACCGGGAACATGTATCTCGCTAATCCGAGACCATGGGGAATAATTCTAGAGGGGGAGAGAGATCCTTCACAAGGAGGTGTGAGTATGAAGGAGGGAATGGGTGTCCTTTTATAGGAGGAGGGGGGTGCCCCCTCTCTCCATGGCCGGCGCATGGGGGGGTGACCCCTCACCTCCCCCATTCATGTGGTGGTAACTCCTCCACATTAAAATGCCTCTTCACATTCCCTTTTAAAGTCTCCACTTTAAATGCATTAAGTTTCTCCAAATTTAATGCTCTCTCATTTAATAAAACTCTTTTATTAAATTTATTCAGAATTTTGTTAATTACTTTAATTAACAAACATTCACATATAGCCCCTTGCAATATTTCAATATCACATGTAGAACCACCTTCTGCAATTTCACCCGAAACAATTTCCGGTTTCTATTGAAACAATTCCTGTGCTTTGCAACTCTTTCGTCTGAAACATATGTGCTCCAAAATGGTGTCCGGTAACTCTTAACTGTGCCACCCTACGGTTCGCAAATAATGCAGACATGATCGAGACCCTTCTCCGATCAATAATCAGCAGCGGGACCTGGAGATCCGTACTGACTCCTACACATTCAACGATGACTCCTGTGATCGTGAGAACCTTTAACGCTTGTAACTAAATCCCTTTGTCCCTCGATATATTACATGTCCGAGATTCAATCATCGGTACCTCCATACCTAGTTTGATCTCGTTACCGACATGCACTCTTTTCTCGTTCCCGTTATATAACATTCTAGTGATCACATCACTTGCTTGCAAGCTATCCTAATGTGATATCATCGAGAGGGCCCAGAGTATATCTATCCGTCATCTGGATTGACAAATTCCACTCTTGATCCATGAGCCTCAACATAACACCTTTGTAGCACTGAACCCATCTTTACAGTCACCCTGTTACGGTGTGACGTTTGATGTTATCAAGATACTCTTCCGGTGTTAGCAATTAACATGATCTCATGGTCTAAGGATAAAGATTACTTCGTATGATGTTATAGCAATATAAACACAATGACTTGATCGTAATGCTATACTTCGGATGAATGTTCATCACATCATTCCACCAATGGTGTGACCTTGTTATTAACAACATCCAATGTCCATGATCAGGAAACCTTGATCATCTTGTTAATCAACAAGCTAGTCTATAAGAGAGGCATGACTAGGAACCCTTTTTGTTTATTAAACACACATGTATTGATGTTTCCTATCAATACAATTATAGCATGTAAAATAAACATCTATCATATACAAGGAATACATAATAACAACATTCTTTTTGCCTCTCAGGGCATATTTCCTTCATCTTCTACCAGAGCCGACGACCTGAAGTTCTTCATCATGGAACATCGAGTCCTTCCCGGAACCGATGGCCGAGACCCTGAAGACCGATCCTGCCAAGACCGGTCCCTCGAACCCTCGGAAGCCCAAGATCGCTGAGTCCACTATGTGTGACCCTTATCCTCCCCTATTTTTATAATAATATATTTGTTGCATATTAATTGTACATGCTTTTCACACATATCTTGGGAATTGGGGGTACTTTGTCGGTTCACTTAATAATTAAATATGGAGACTATATGAGGGTTATTCTAGTCTTATATTGACTCCATTTAAATTTGTGTAGCAAACCGATGCCATGTTTTGCCGTGTTAAGACAACATTTAAATTGCGGGGTAGTTAAATAACTCGAACCTATTAATTAATTGTCGGGACCACGGTTCCGCTTAATAACACCTAATTGCACCGCATCTGCATCATATCATAATCATGCCGGATCTTCTGCCGTAGTATTAAATATTGCATCCGGTGTTTCTTTTAGTGCTTTGCTTCTTCGCGGATTAGGCCGATGAGTTGATGCGAGTATCGACAAGTTCTCCAGATATGATTCTTCGGCAGTGTTTCCCAGGCGAGCATCTCTCCTCTTCTACCTATTTTGCATTTATAGTCTTTATTTCCTCCTATTGATCTATTGCTATCCGTGTTGCGATGCTTTAGTTTCATACCTGATATATCCCGTGCAGCCTCTATATTTCCTTGGACACCTCCTATTTCCTGTTGTTTGGTAGATAGCTGGCCTTGCGAGTCATAGTTGCTTGCTCAGGTGCGTTCTCGTGTTGTCGAGTACCACAGTTGTTGGAATGCTGGCAAATGTTTATGGTTGAGATGATCATGACTTTAAATACAACTATTAAAATGCTAGATATAACTAATGCAGAGGCATCGGTGGGCAATAGATGTTATTTGGTTCTTCCACGCTCACTTGTGTCTCGTAGGACCCCGAGTACTTGATACCTGTTCCTTGACTATTCGCACTATCCACATCCGGGAGGCCTTATGGACCCCCCCGAGCCAGAGCTTGATTCATTTCTATTTCTTGGGGCCACAAACTAGTTTGGGGTTTTATTACTATCCTGTACTTATGCCATGCTTTACTGCTTTATTTAAGATTGTGCGTGGAGCACCTGTACTGTTTTGGATCACGCCATGTTTTCGCGGTATCAACAAGCCCAATCACACTTTCGGGTTCCCAGTCGTTTACAGCCGTCGTCGCAAACCCTGGGTCCATTCTGGAGCCGGCCAACTTCATTGCGGGTAGCTTAGTAGGGTGCCCCCCTGAAATATTTTATGAATCCTGTGATCGCTTTGTCGTGAAAACCTCGTTGGGTTTTGAGTTGGTTTTTCCGAGGTTGATTGAGTGTGTGTTGCTATTTGTGCACCCCTGCAGGGTAAAACTTTCTGAAGGCCGTGTCCACGGTTATGGACGACTTGGAGCACAGTATCTTGATCATAGACAAGCATAACTAAAGTAGTGCTATAAACTTGACTTAATATATGACTATTAGTCAGATTCAACTATAACGGAATGGATATTAAAATGCCAACAACTGCTGGATCTGGGTTGTTTTGTTATATATGCCTAGTAAGTATTGCAACTCCAATGGAATGTGATAAAAGTGCCAACAACTGCTGGGTTTCGGGATTCCTCAGGACAATTATATCTGACTAATAAATGTTCCAACTACAACGGAATGTTAACTAAAACTGCCCACTACTTATGCTATCAGGATGACTCATGCTATATATCTGACTAGTAAATGCTGCAACTATAATGGAATGAGTAAAACTGCCAACTGTGTGAGTTCCTTGGTCCTACTTCCTCGTTTGGTCTCGAGGGGGAAATACCAGGATGGGTATGTTTGGTGTTAGCTTCAGGTAGGATTCGAATAGGTCTTTCTTACCCCTCTCTAATAGGCGACAGTTAATCGAGTATCTATAGGTTGTTTAGTGCATGCTGCGCTGCCGCTTCAGTCCACCATACCTATGTAGGCGAGAGCCGCCAAATTCTAGCCTCGCCGTGTACTGGCCTCAGTACTGACGCTCCTCTTTTTCCTTGCCCTTTGTCAGCACCCCTTTTGTTTTAGCAAGTTTGAGATCGACGTCATTAGCAGGGTTACCCTTCTGGCTTGGCCTGGGCAGGGTTATGGATGCCATTGGTTATTCTTCAGGGCTCTTAGCCCCATTTGCATCTTGTCCGTAGTCGGATGTTCTATCGTTTTCAAGGTGATTTGGATCTTTGTATTGTATATATGTATTCTTGACTCGATGAGTCGCTGTTGTATATATATCTGTTTTGTGGGTCCCATCAAGGACTGTTGCGTAATGGTATTACATCGTTATCCACCCGCACGAAAGTGCCTGGTGGGCGTCCTTGAATCGTTTCTATGCGGGTTTAGCAGGAAGCGCTAAAACTTGCATAGGGCTGATTTGAGGGTGTTACACTAGACTTCATCGGGATCATCACCACCATCATCACCATCAGCACCCTCATCACCATCTCCATATTGCTGTAACAATTGCGTTGAATCTTGCACTAGTTCATAGGGGAAACTTTCCCGGTGTTGATTACTCTTTGTAGTTGATGCTATTGAGTGAACCATTGAATTATTGTTTATGTTCAGATTGTTATACATCATTATTCCATCTCTGATCATGATCCATATGATGTCTTGTGAGTAGTTCGTTTTTTTCTTGAGGACATGGGAGAAGCCTTGTTGTTAGTAGTAGAGTTGCGTTGAGAAAGATTCAATAGATTGTTATTTAAGTTGTGGTGTACTTCTTCTAGTGGTGTCATGTGAACGTCGACTACATGACACTTCACCTATATGGGCATAGGGGAATGCATTGTGTATTTGTCTACTAATCGTAGGGGTTGCCGGAGTGACAGAATCCTGAACCCCCGTTAGGAAACCATTGCACAAGGGACGTAAGGGTCTTAGAGTTTAAAGCTATGGTTAGGTTTCTACCTTAATTACTTTCTTGTACTTATGGATGTTTGCAAGGGGTAAAATCACAACTATGTATTAGTCTTGGATGGGGCGGTACATTAGCACAGGTTCACCCACACAACACTTAGCAAGCTAAAGAAGATTAATCAACTATATGAAGCGAAAGCACTTGACAGTCTTCCCATGTGTCCTCGAGAACGTTTGGTCATCTTAAGTAATACAACCGGCTTGTCCTTTGCTGCATAAAGGATTGGGCCACTTGCTGCATTTATTCCTACTATCTTTTATTTACTCGTACTTTGTTTACTTGCTTTATCGAAAACCCCTAAAAATCCGTTTGCTAAGTATTTGCAGAGAATTCCTGATCCATACCACTAGCCAGCACCTTATGCTCCTCGTTGGGTTCGACACTCTTACTTATCGAAAATACTGCGATACACCCCCTATACTTGTGGGTCATCAAGACTATTTTCTGGCGCCGTTGCCGGGGAGTGAAGCGCTATTGGAGAGTGGAACTGGCAAAGGAAACTTCTACTATGAGTATTGTTTACTTCTGTTAGTTGCTTTATTTTCGTTATGGATAATACGCTGAGTTTCTTATTTGGTAATGCTACTACCACTGCTAAGGTAGTAGATAAACCACCACCTGCTGAGAATGATTTTTTCAAAATACCTACAAGAATTATTGATCGTTTTATGGATAACTACTATGTTGGGGATGGAACTATCCATCCCGGTGATCATTTACTCTTTATACACGAATTATGCGGGTTGTTCAAGTGTGCAGGTATTACTACAGATCAAGTAAAGAAGAAGTTATTCTCATTATCACTGAAAGGAAGAGCTGAGGAATGGTATAAGCTGTTGAAGAATGGTCAAGCTCTGGAATGGGAGGAAATAGTGCCTCTCTTTTATTCAAAGTTTTATCCTCCTAGTGATATTCATAAAGATCGGAATCAAATATACAACTTTTGGCCTCTTGATGGAGAGAGTACAGCTCAAGCTTGGGGGAGATTGAAGTTACTAATGCTCAAATGTCCCATTCATGAGCTCCCCAACAATATTATTATCAATAACTCTTATGCATGGCTCCCTCTACATGATAAAGATTTATTGGATGCTTCTTGTGCTGGATCATTCACTCGCATGAAAGAAGAAGCTAAATGGGATCTTCTGGACCATATTCAAGACAATGCTGAAGCTTGGGAGAATGACAAAGGTAGAAAGTTAGGTATAAATTAGGATTATGAATGCATTGAATCTTTTATGAGAACCGATGACTTTCAAAATATTAGTAATATTTATGGTCTTGATTTGCAAGTTATAATGAATTGCTTTAGAGCTTTTGCTTCCTATATCGAAATTCCAAAAAGGGGATGGAAAAAATACCATGCACCTTACAAAGATATTGTTGACTATGCTCCTATTGGAAGTGCTGAGTATTGCATTATTGACCCCATCTTACCCGAACCTTATATCGAGAAGATTCCCTTCCCCGAAAAGGTAAAGGACCATCCTATGGTAACTAATGTAATCACCAAAAGTGAAAAAAGAACTGTAAAACCTGATGAACAAATAAACATTGAACCTATGATAGCAATTGTGAAAGACCTTTTCACTAATAGCGTAGAAGATGGGCACATAGTCTTTTGTGAGGATGTTTCTAATATTGTTTCACATCCCAATAGAACTAAAATGGCTAGTGTTCCTGTGCTTTCTATTAGAATTGGTGATCATTGCTATTATGGTTTATGTGATATTGCAAGTTCTAGTGCTATTCCTTATGAGATTTATAGAGAAATTATGCATGAAATCAGTCCTTGTGAGTTGGAAGAGATTGATGTGGTTATTCACCTTGCTAATAGAGAGACCATCTCTCCAATTGGTATTGTACGAGACGTGGAAGTTCTTTGTGGTAAGATTAAGTACCCTGCTGATTTTCTAGTACTTGGTTCGGCTGCTAGTAAAATCTACCCTATCATTTTTGGTAGACCTTTCTTGAGTACTTGTGGAGCTATTATTGATTGCAAGAGGGATAAAATCTTGACTAAGCTTGATGGGGAATCTTATGAGTTTAATTTTTTGAAATTTGCTAAAGAACCTTGCGAAGAGGAAACCCATAATGAGGATTTTAGGGTTGAACAACTTGCTTCTATTTCTCTTTCTCCTAACAATGCTTTGCAACAATTTATGGAAGATCATGAAAGTGAAATCTTCATGGAAGAAAGGAATGAGATTGACAGGATTCTCCGTGATCAACCTATGATGCTTAAGCACGACTTGCCTGTAGAAGACTTGGGTACCACGATGCCACCTAAAAAGGATCCAGTTTTCGATCTAAAACCTCTCCCTGATGATCTTAAATATGCTTATATTGATGATAAACAGATATATCTTGCTATTGTTAGCGCTAAACTTTTAGGGAAGGAAGAAGAAAGGTTATTGGAAGTTTTGAGGAAACATCGATGAGCTATGGGCTATACTCTGGATGATTTAAAAGGGATTTCACCTACTATATGTCAGCATTCTATCAACATAGAACCAGATGTGAAGCCAGTAGTGGAGCACCAACGACGTTTAAATCCTAGGATGAAGGAAGTGGTAAGGAATGAGGTATTGAAACTCCTTGATGCTGGTATTATTTACCCTATTGCTGATAGTGAATGGGTTAGTCCTGTTCATTGTGTTCCTAAAAAGGGAGGTATTACCGTTGTCCCTAATGATAATGATGATATTATTCCTCAAAGAATAGTGGTAGGCTATAGGATGTGCATCAATTTTAGGAAAGTCAATAAAGTTACTAAGAAAGATCACTACCCGCTTCCTTTTATTGATCAAATGTTGGAAAGTTTGTCTAAAAAGACCCATTTTTGTTTTCTTGATGGTTATTCTGGTTTCTCTCAAATTGCTGTTAAACAACAAGATCAAGAAAAAACTACTTTTACTTGCCCTTATGGAACTTATGCTTATAGACGTATGCCTTTTGGTTTATATAATGCTCCTGCTACTTTCCAAAGGTGCATGTCTGCTATCTTTCATGGTTTTTGTGAGGAAATTGTAGAAGTCTTCATAGATGACTTTTCTGTCTATGGAACTTCTTTTGATAATTGTTTGCACAACCTTGATAAAGTTTTGCAGAGATGTGAATAAACTAATCTTGTTCTTAATTGGGAGAAATGCCACTTCATGGTTAATGAAGGGATTGTTCTTGGGCATAAAGTTTCTGAAAGAGGCATAGAAGTTGATAGAGCTAAGGTTGAGGAAATTGAGAAGATGCCATGTCCAAGAGACATCAAAGGTATTTGTAGTATCCTTGGTCATGCTGGTTTCTATAGGAGGTTTATTAAAGACTTCTCTAGGATATCAAAACCTCTCACTAATCTTCTTCAAAAAGATGTACCCTTCGTTTTTTATGATGATTGTAGGGAAGCTTTTGAAACTCTTAAGAAGGATTTAACTACAACCCCTATTGTTCAACCACCTGATTGGAGTTTACCCTTTGAAATAATGTGTGATGCTAGTGATTTTTCTATAGGGGCTGTCCTTGGGCAACATATTGATAAAAAGTTAAATGTTATCCATTATGCTAGTAAGACTCTAGATGCTGCTCAAAGGAATTATGCCACTACTGAAAAGGAATTTCTAGCTGTTGTTTTTGCCTGTGATAAGTTTAGGCCCTATATTGTGGACTCAAAAGTAACCATTCATACTGATCATGCTGCTATTAAATATCTTATGACGAAGAAGGATGCTAAGCATAGGCTTATTAGATGGGTACTGCTTTTACAAGAGTTTGATCTACCTATAGTAGATAGGAAGGGTGCTGAAAACCCTGTAGCTAATAATTTATCTTGTTTGGAAAACATTTCTTTTGACCCTATGCCTGTTAATGATAGTTTCCCAAATGAACAGTTAGCTGCAGTAGGGGTGAGCTCACGAGGAAGCCCTTGGTATGCTGATTATGCTAACTTTATTGTCTCCAAGTATTTGCCTCCAACTTTTACAGCTCAGCAAAGAAGAAAGTTCTTCTATGATTTGAGGCATTATTTTTGGGATGACCCACACTTATACAAAGAAGGAGTGGATGGTATTATGCAAAGATGTGTTCCAGAATATGAACAAAAGGAGATATTGCATAAATGTCATGGTAGTGCCTATGGAGGACATCATGCAGGAGATAGAACTGCACAAAAGGTACTACAATCAGGTTTCTACTGGCCTACCCTTTTTAAAGATGCAAGAAAATTTGTTTTATATTGTGATGAATGTCAGCGTGTTGGTAATATTTCTAGACCCAATGAAATGCCTATGAACTACTCTCTAGTTATTGAACCTTTTGATTGTTGGGAATTTGACTTTATGGGTCCTTTCCTTCCTTCGAAAGGCTACACTCATATTCTTGTTGCCGTTGATTATGTTACTAAGTGGGTAGAAGCCATTCCTACAAAGAGTGCTGGCGGGGAGACTTCTCTAAAAATTCTTAAGGATATTATATTTCCTAGGTTTGGGGTGCCTAGTTATCTCATGACTGATGGGGGTTTGATGGCTCAATACACGGCTGCCGGAAAAGTGCTTGGTGTGTGGTGTTGATGTAGAGCTCGTCGGGAACCCCAAGAGGAAGGTATGAGGAGCACAGCAACAAGTTTCCCTTAGTTATGAAACCAATGTTTAATCGAACCAGTAGGAGCAAGGAAACACCTCAAAGGTGTTACTAGCTGAGCTTTAAGGTATGCACTACGGTGCTAGTAGCAACATGGAGACCTGCACAACACAACCACATAACTTTGTCCCCAACTTGCGATGAGGTTGTCAATCTCACCGTGTTTTGCGGAAAACAGAGGATTAAACGTATCAAATGGAAAGAAGTAAAAGTTTGCAGAAAGTAAACACAAAGCAGTAAAAGATTGTAGATTGTATGTAAAAGACAAGGACCGGGATCCATAGTTCACTAGAGGTGGCTCTCCTTAGAGAGATAACATGCTGGGTGAACAAATTACAGCGGGGCAATTGACAAACACCGAGAAAGCAATACATGCATATACTAATCATCTTGACTCCTCTAAGACTTGATTGGGCAATACAACATAATACATAGACCACCATCCAACTACATCTATGACTAATAATCCACCTTCAGGTTATCATCCGAACCCCCTCCAGTATTAAGATGCAAGCAACAGATTATTGCTTTACGAACCGCGTGTAAGGTAAACAATACAATTGTTCTATGAACAAAGGATCGTTGTTTTCTCCCTAGTAGCAACAGCACATCTAGTACCTTAGAGATTTCTGTCACTTCTCCCAGATTACCAGAGGCATGAACCCACTATTGAGCATAACAACTAACTCTTGGAGTTGCTAGCATCTACTTGGCCAAGATAGCTACTAACAACGGAAAGCATGCAAGATATCAAATAACAAAGACATGATAGAATCAATAATCAATCTGAAATAGCATCTCAATATCCATCAGATCCCTGCAAACACAACATGTATGAATTACAAAAAGATGATCTTGATCATGAATGGAGCTCACAAGATCTAAACATGCAAGCACAAAGGAGGAGAAACTAGCCATCTAGCTACTACATGGATCCGTAGTCCAAGGATGAACTACTCACGCATCACATCGGAGGCTTGCATGGTGATGAAGAAGGCCTCCAGGGTGAATTACCCTCTCCGGCAGGGTGTCGGGAAGAGCTTCAGATCCCTCCCGATCTAGGGATGGAGATGACGGCGGCTACAGACTCTTTCGTGAATTTTTGATCGGGTACCTAGGGTTTTCGTCCCGAGGGAAACTTATAGGCGGAAGGATAGGCCGAGGGGGTGCTGGGGTCGGCCAGACCACCCCCTGGCACGGGCCAGGCCTAGTCGCGCGGCCAGGTGGTGTGGCCGGCCCCCAGCCCTTCTCCGTCTCGTATGCTGGCACTTGATCCCTTCCGGAAAAATAGGCACTTTGGCTTTTGTCCCATCCAATTCCGAGAATATTCATTTTCTGAATTTTCTGGAACCAAAAACAACAGAAAACAGGCAACTGGCACTGTGGCTCTTGTTAATAGGTTAGTCCAAGAAATCATAATAAAAGTACTCCAAAGTTGGAACAAAACACAAGAAAGTGGATAAAACCAAGCATGGAACATCAAAAATTATAGATACATTTGCAATGTATCAGGGTTCTCATTTCATTCATGGTGGTTTTAGGAAGACCCTTGCAAAATATGATGTTAATCATAGAATTGCTTCATCTTATCACCCCCAAACTAGCAGGCAAGTAGAGTTATCAAATAGAGAAATTAAATCTATCTTGCAAAAGACTGTTAATAGGTTTAGAAAAAACTGGGCTTAGAAGTTGAATGATGCTTTATGGGATTATAGAAATGCTTACAAAAATCCTATGGGAATGTCTCCTTATAAAATGGTTTATGGGAAATCTTGCCACCTACCCTTAGAATTAGAACACAAAGCTTACTGGGCAATGAAAGAACTAAATAGAATTGTAAGCTCGCTAGTGAGAAAAGATTATTTGACTTAAGTTCTTTAGATGAATGGAGGAGTGAAGCCTATGAGAATGCTAGGCTCTTTAAGGAAAAAGTTAAAAGATGGCATGACAAGCTAATACTTAAGAGAGAATTTCATGTTGGTGAGAAAGTTCTATTGTATAGGTCTCGTCTCAGATTTTTTGCAGGTAAGCTACTATCAAAATGGGAATGACCTTTCATCATTGAAGAAGTATACCGTTCAGGAGCAATAAAAATTTCTTCTCTAAAAGATAATACTACACAAGTAGTGAATGGACAGAGACTCAAACACTATATTGCTGGAGATTCTTACAATGAAGATGTTGATGCTTTTCAAGTTATAACTCCGGAGAAATTCACCGAGGACCAAATTTAGAGACCTGCAGAGTCTATTTTCAAATAGGTAACAGTTCTGGTAAGAAAAGTTTCGTGAAAATACAATAGAACTATATTTTTGCAGTTTTCAGTCGATAAGAAAAGTTACGAAGCGAAAAAGGGACAGAACCGGAGCCGGGGTAGCCCACACCACCCTGTGGCGCGGGCCCACCCATGGCCACGCCACCAGGTGGTGAGGCCACCCCAGACTCCGCCTCCGACCCGTTTTCACCCAGTACCTTCCTTTTGATATGAAACTTCGTAATATATAACCCCCGGATCCCCTGAGGTCCGTATATCGTGTTTTCGTCATGTTTTTGTTTCGATCTGTTTCTGCCAGGTAAAATCTCAGATTTGTAGCCTCAATGTCTTCCACAGGAATAGTTAAGGGAGATTCCTTGGAAGATATCATCAACCCATACATGAGAGAATTGAAGATTCATCCCAAGGAGTTATTGCTCGAAGGTGGGGAGGTTCGGATTAAAGAGGTTCAAGGCCCTAAAGGTGAAGGAAGTCTGGAGGACAGGATGGAAGCATTAGAACAAGAAGTCTTTAGGTACAAGAAGATGGCGGAGCGCGAACTGGGTATCATCCATAAGATTTGTTCCGAACTCATCACCGAGCACCAAAAGGAGACTGCTGAACTCAAAAACAAAGTCCTCTCACTCTGCCAAACAACCAACGAACTGCAAGCACAGTTCTATGACGTTCAAAATCAAAATTGTGAGTATGAGGCTAGATTTAAACTCATAAGTGCTGCTTCAAGTTTCAGGATGTTGGAAACCACGATGTCCTCATTTGATGGGAAGCCTTTACCTTGGAAGACGGACGAAGATGAGAGGATACCACCACCACCAAAGGAGTAATTCGTCATTAGGTTTGGCATCCCTTTGGTTTATTCCAAGCTTGGGGGAGTTCTGCGGTATCACATCACTATCTTCTATCTTTTTACCTTTTTAGTAGATTCATATCATGAATAGAGGAGTTATTATGTAGTATGGTTTGCATTATGGAAGTGTCCCCTCTCTCGTTAGATATGTATCCCTTGGTGTGAGTTGCCGTTATGGAATATTAATGAGAAGTTCTATCATTCACTCTTTTTTCATAGCTTATATTATTTTTCAGTAGCAACACCTTTTTTTTGAGAGTTGAAAGAAAAGATAAAGGTACTCTAAAGAAAAATTATTTCATCGTCTTTCTTTCTCGATTTGCTCATAAGTCTAGTATCCTCTAGTTAAGATCTTTTGTGCTTCCAAGGAAGATTGCATGTTTGTCTTTATCACTTGTATGTTTGTTTGTTTCCTTCAACTCTTATACTTGCTACCCAGCCTTGCTAGACAAAAACCTGTACTAAGAGGGTATTCTTCTCGTGCATCCACCTCCTTTAAACCAAAACCTTTGCCATTTGTGTCCACCATACCTACCTAGCATTGCTATTCCAAGGAAATTCTTGTTTTATCTACCTCCCAAATTAAACTTGTTATGTGAAAATTAGTGATTAAAGCTCTCACGAACTTGATGGCACACTTTACTTTCTTGCATTTAATAAACTTGAACCATTGGGTCCTTCTTTGTTGCGTATATGCTTGCGCTTTATGAGTTGAAGTTAGCCAAACCATGTATCATGGGGACTGCTTTCAATACTTCATTTGGTACTTTGTACCTAGTTGATATCATGTTCTTTTGCTTATGGATCCCGACGGTGTTAAATAAAAGTGGGACTTGTAAGATCATGGAGTTTAAATGTGTGTTAGAGAAACGCCTGGGCCGTTAGCCTAAACCATGCCTAATCATGGTGGAAACTTGCAGCATAACTATAGTGAGCATTCTATGAAGCATCCTCAATAAAAAACATATGCAAATAGCAAATAAAAAGATCATTGAGATGCTCACTGTCTGCTTGCCTTGTCATTTTGATTATGGGATAGCGCCTGTGTCATGTGCAAGGGGTAGCCCATTGGATATTCTCAATGATACGCATGTATTTACAATGAGAAGAGCTTGGTCGTGACTGAACTTGAGTAGCATGAGTATCGGTACTCATAAGTAAGGGGCATGAGATTTCAACTTATAACTTGTTAAGCATATCCTCTTAGTTGTGTCACTTTAACCTTAATCACCTAAAGATGCCTATGATAGGGGTAATGAGAGCTGAAAGCTAGTAAGTATCATAATTTTTGGGAGCTCTATATGAGACTTGCAATCCCTGCTTCCCTCTTTGAAGGGCCTTTCTTTTACTTTGTAGTTGAGTCAGTAAACCTACTCCCTTCTATCTCAGCAAGTATTTTGATTTATTCATTCATATGTTGATTTACTCATTCATATGTTGATTTCTTTTACTTGTTGTGTTTCATTCATTCATATGTTGATTTATTCAATCATGTTTCTTATGTTCCTTGTTTTGCACATTGCTCTTATCCTGATGTTTACTACTTTGAAAGTTATCATTGAAAAACCAGCTATTTGTGAACTCCAACAAATTATCAACTATTCTTCGACCAAGAGCTAAGTTTGCCATTACCAATTATGATTCAGTTTATGTATCTTTATTGTGTTTCCTTTACTTATTACAAGTTGAGTTATATAATAGTGAGTTATCTTCTATTATGATCTATGTATTTGATGAATGTGATGCTTCTTGTCCGTATTCTTTTATCGACTCTTCACTCCATAATCCTGAGGCCATGTTTATTGAGCTCAGTTTCGCTTGGGGACAAGCAAAGTCTAAGCTCGGGGGGGAGTTGATTCGTCCATTTTGCATCACTATTCTATGTCTTAATTCACTATTATTCATTGATATATTTCGTATTGAGAGGTGATACTTATGTTATTTCATCTGTTTTTGCATGATTGATGACTTTTGGAGCATGGACCGCTGCAGTCAGGATTCTGATGGAAAAGGTTCCGTTTGGAGGCAAAATTCACGAAGATCAGAAAATCCAGGAAAATATACGGAAAATCCTATTTTTCCAGAAGACTAAGGATGCCAGAAGACGGAGTGGAGATGGGCCACAGGGGGCCCACACCACCCCCTGGCGCGGGCAGCCCTAGGCCGCGCCAGGAGGTGGTGTGGCCACCCTGGCCCACTCCAGCCTCTCTCCTCTGGCGTATATCATCCTCCCGAAACCCTAAGACTCGGGGAGCGACCACAGAAAGATTCCGCCGCCTCTGCGGGGCGGAAAACACCGAGAGAGAAAGATCTCTCCGGCAGACAGATTTCTGCCGAGGGAATTCCTTCCCGGAGAGGGGAGATCGTCGCCATCAACACCACCATCAAGCTGGACTTCATCAGGATCATCATCACCATCACCACCACCATCATCACCATCAGCACCCTCATCACCATCTCCATATTGCTGTAACAATTGCGTTGAATCTTGCATTAGTTCATACGTGAAACTTTCCCGGTGTTGATTACTCTTTGTAGTTAATGCTATTGAGTGAACAATTGAATTATTGTTTATGTTCAGATTGTTATACATCATTATTCCATCTCTTATCATGATCCATATGATGTCTTGTGAGTAGTTCGTTTTGTTCTTGAGGACATGGGAGAAGTCTTGTTGTTAGTAGTGGAGTTGCGTTGAGAAAGATTCAATAGATTGTTATTTAAGTTGTGGTGTACTTCTTCTAGTGGTGTCATGTGAACATCAACTACATGACACTTCACCTATATGGTCCTAGGGGAATGCATTGTGTATTTGGCTACTAATCGTAGGGGTTGCCGGAGTGACAGAAACCTGAATCCCCGTTAGGAAACCATTGCACAAGGGACATAAGGGTCTTAGAATTTAAAGTTGTGGTTAGGTTTCTACCTTAATTACTTTCTTGTACTTACGGATGTGTCCTCAAGATTAATCAACTATATGAAGCGAAAGAACTTGACAGTCTTCCCATGTGTCCTCAAGAACGTTTGGTCATCTTAAGTAATACAACCGGCTTGTCCTTTCCTGCATAAAGGATTGGGCCACTTGCTGCATTTATTCCTACTATCTTTTATTTACTTGTACTTTGTTTGCTTGCTTTATCGAAAACTCCTAAAAATCCGTTTGCAAAGTATTTGCAGAGAATTCCTGATCCATACCACTAGCCAGCACCTTCTGCTCCTCATTGGGTTCGACACTCTTTCTTATCGAAAATACTATGACACACCCCCTATACTTGTGGGTCATCAAGCATCTCAAGACCGCCCAATCAAGACAGAAGAGTTATGCTGACAAGAGACGTACTTGGGTTCGTCCTCGCTGGAGACCTGTTCACCGGGGACGACGAACCACAATCGTTCGATCGTCGTCTAATCGTAGCGCTGAGATTGCCCCGTACCGCTTCGTGTTAGGTGTGCCGCTGACGTGCGAGACCCTCTGGCAAGAGTAGCTGCACCTCTGCAAAGGCATCCGGGCGCCCATTTCCTTTCCCACGCTAGCCCACTGATTCAAATTAGTATTTTCTTTTTTAATTGAAACTAGACTCTGCCCACTTATTCAAAAATCAATTTAGAGAGTTTCACTTGACCAAAATGCATGATTCAAATTTTGTTAGGATGGTAATTAAAATATCTATCCAAGCCCGTTGGATTTAAATCATTTGCAGTTAGATATCACATATAGCAAAAATAACAAAACAGAGGCTTTTGCAATTTCAAACATTTTTCAAAAATCAACCATAATAGCTTTCGAGTTGATTCCAACTCTCAAAAATCACATTTGACAATACCTATCTGAATATGTAATAATATCTATGATTGCATGCAGTGACTTTGGACTAGTACCAAAATAATGCTATATAGGCATTTCTAGTCACTTTAAATCATTTAAATGATAATCTTAAACTTTATAAAATATGACCAACCCTTTAAATCACATTCGCATGTATTCGAATATGTGGTTATGATATGTGTCCACATGATCCCATATTTTAATTGGAAAATATTAAATCTTAATTAATTTCAATGAGTAGAAATTACTTTTCTCAAATAAGATAAATGAAACTAGTTCATTAAATCTTGTGATGAGTGTGATGATGCTAGATCATCAAGTGTGTGCCTTAGTGTGATAATTAGACTTAGTTAAGTATTTTTTGGTGATTGTGTACCCCATATTTATTTATAGACGATAGTACCGACCAAGTCTACGAGGAGGAGGAGTTCTACCCCGAGGAAGATGAAGAGAACTTCAATCACTGCATCAATCAAGGCAAGCTAACACTTGCAAGTTTGTTAACTATGCAAGCTATTATTATCGAGCCAGAATTATACAAGATGACCTAAGCAAGATGCATTAGACATGCTTTGGTTATATACTTTTGATTTATAACCATCCCAAGTTTTACTTACAAGCTTTACTTTTTGCTTTACCAAAGTTTCTTTACTTTTAGTAATGCTTTGTCAGAATTTGGAAAGTAGTATAGATAGCATAAAGAGTATAAAACTAGGCCTATACTAGATGTCATTTGATACGTTGCAAATGTATCTATAATTTTTGATGTTCCATGCTTGGTTTATATCTACTTTCTTATGTTTTTTCCACACTTTGGATTACTTTCTACACACTTTCTTGGACTAACCTATTAACAAGATGCCACAGTGCTAGTTGCCTATTTTCTTCTGTTTTTGGTTCTAGAAAGTCAGAAAATGAATATTCTCGGAATTGGACCGGACAAAAGCCAAAGTTGTTAATTTCCCAGAAGATGCACGGAGCTAGAAGGAGAGACAAAGGGGGGCCACAGGGTGGCCAAACCACCCCTAGGCGCGGGTCCCCTAGCTGCCCACTGACATTGCCTCTTCGCCTATAAGATGCCTCCCGATGCAAAAAAAACCCTAAATCATCAAGCCTCCAGCCACGAAAAGTTCCGTAGCGCCGCCGCCACCGAAGGGGAGATTCGGGGGACATAAAGTCTCTATTCTGGCACCCTGCCGGGACGGGGAAGTGCCCCCGGAGCCATCTCCATAGATCTCCACCACCATCTCCATCGCCGTTGCTGATTCCCATGATGAGGAGGGAGTATTTCTCTCTCGAGGCTAAGGGTTCTACCGGTAGCTATGTGTTCATCTCTCTTTCTATGCATGATCTTATTGAGATCATGAGCTTGTAATCTATAGATCTACCTTGCTACTCAAGTGCTTTAATAGATCTCTGCTCTCCCCATGTGTGTGAAGTGGACAGTGTGCACACCATGGTGGCACTTAGGCTAGAGATTACAAATACTTGTTATGATTTATATTTGGAGTTGGATGTCTTTATGAAATTGTGGTGCTTGTTGGACCCATCTAGTGCTCAAGGTGAAAGTGTGGGTTATCTAGAGGGGAAAGGCTTACTTTGGGGTGTGCTGTTATAGCCCTACCATGGATTAGAGTGTCCAACCAGAGAGTAGTTTAGCGTAGTATCCTAAAGAAGAATATATTTATATGAGTGTGTTCACTAGTGAAAGTATGATCCCTAGGCCTTGTTTCTAAGCACTGAAACACCGTTTGCTATTAGATCTATTACATGTTTTCTTGCTTCTATCTTTATTTCAGTTTTACTTTAGTCTTTTCCACGCCATCAAGCTATTTTCTATCACCGTTACCACTTATAATTATCTATACCACTTGTATTTCACTATCTCTTCGCCGAACAAGTGTATTGGGTGTGTTGGTGACACAAGAGACTTCTTGTATCTTGATTGCAGGGTTGCTTGAGGCGGGATACCTTTGACCACTTCCTCCCTTAGTTCGATAAACCTTGGGTAATCCACTTAAGGGAAAACTTGCTGCTGTTCTACAAACCTCTGCACTTGGAGGCCCAACAACTGTCTACAAGAATAGAAGTGCGTAGACATCAAGCTATTTTCTGGCGCCGTTTCCGGGGAGGTAAGGTAAAAGGTATTCACATCCTTCAGTGTGAGTGCTCGAAGTTATTTCCTTTAGATTCTGCAATTTTGTCTTTTTGTTTCTTGTTTTCACTAGTTAGGCTTAATGGAAAACAACAAAAAAATTAGATAGCTTTATAGTATTTATCTGGAGTTAGAACATGAAGTGTTTGAAGAGAAAATTAAAAAACCTATGGAACTTTATTTGCATGCTAATAGCAATGTTATTAGTATGAATTTTTTGAACACCATTATTGCTAATGCTATGGAAATGTCTAAGCTTGGGGAAGCTGATTTTGATGAGCATGATATTTTTAGCCCCCCAAGCATGAAGGAGAAAAATTACTTTGATGATACTATACCTCCGATATATGATGATTACAATGATGAATATGAAATTTTCAGTACACCTACTATTGAGGAGAAAGTTAACTATGATTACAATATGCCTCCAATATTTGATGATTATGGTGATGAAAATAATAATGATAGCTATTTTGTTGAATTTGTTCCCACCACAATTAATAAGAATGACTATGCTTATGTGGAGAGTAATAATCATTTTATGCATGTGGCTCATGATAAGAATGTTTTATGCGATAGTTATATTGTTAATTCTATTCATGATGCTACCGAAAGTTATTATGAGAGAGGGAAACATGGTTTTATGCATCTCAATAGTATTAAGTTTCCCCTCTTTATGTTGAAAATTTTGAAGTTGCACTTGTTTTGCTTTCCTATGCTTGTTGCTTTGTGCTTTCATGACTTGTTTCTTTACAAGATTTCTATGTCCTCAAACAGATTTCTTTTCTTCACTATAAAAAATCGTGTAAAATCTCTGTACATCGTTTTGAGGCGTGAATTTTTGTGCTTCTGCCCCAGGTTGTTGTCTAACTTTCCTCAGTTCAACACTTTTCGATTTAAGCAACAGAAGGTCTTTGAAAGAATTAGTTTTTACCTGCTGGTCTGTTTTGACAGATTTCTGCCATTATTTGCATTTGCTTCTTGTTGGTTCCTTTTTGAGTTCTTTTGGGGAATTGAGATTTTTGAGGGAAGTGCTACAGTAGCTTGTGTTTTAATGGAAGTTTTATTGGTGTTGGAACTTAACCTAAAGACTTATTATCTTGAGTGCACTAATGTTGCTAATAAAGATTGTGTGAAGTTTTGTATGAAGGAAAAATTTCAGGTGTATGGAGAGAATGATGTAATGAGATGAAGAATGGACTAAAGCTCAAGCTTGGGGATGCCACCCCGTGTCACCCCAAGAAATATTCAAGAGGTACAAGCGTCAAAGATTGGGGATGCCCAAGGCATCCCCTTCTTCATCAATAAAAATCCCAGGTTTCTTCCAAACACTTTATTTTTATTGTTTCATGCACAGTTGTGTTGTTCTTGGAGCGTCTTCTTTTTCTTTTTCGTTTTGGTTTTTCATTTGCTTGGTTTGCTTAGTTTGCTAAATAAATTGGTTGGACCCCCTCTTTCATACATTGGTTTTCAAATAGTTTGGTTTGCATTGGAAAGAGTAGGAAAGTTCATGCTTAAGTGGTAAAAGGAGTTTGTTTTTGACTGTGGCCTATGCTTTGTCATGCCACGCTTGATATTGTTTTGGCTTTATGATTAGTGATCTTTGCTGTAGCTTGACATGTTATAAACAATTGAGATTGCTTAATGTGCCTTTGAAGAATCAAGCGTTGTTTTAGCATCTTAAAGCATAGTATTGTGGTATTCTCCTTTGATGCTTTATTTGGGTTGACTTGGGACATGTTCACACCATCTTATGACTATCCCAAGTCACCATAGCCTTGATGATCCTTTAGTTTTAAACTTGTAGTATCACTTTATGCTTTGATTAATGATGTTTTGTCACTCTGCGTGATTATGGCCATTATTTCTCTCTTAGTTGGTCGCTCCCAGTCTTTTGCTAGCCTTTGTAACCAAGTATGACTTCCACTCATGCATCCAACTCCTAAAACCAAGTTATTACAAAGAGTCCACCATACCTACCTATTAGCATACGCTATTCCAAGTATATTCATGTTTTAATCTACCTTCCAAATTAAACTTGTTATGAGAAAACTAGTGATTAAAGCTCTCACGAACTTGATGGCACACTTTACTTTTCTTGCCCTTAATAAACTTGAACCCATTGTCTCATCTATGTTGTATATGCTTACACTTATATGTTGGGGATTAGCAGAACCATGCTGTCATGGGGAACGCTTTCAACATTGCACTTGTACTTTGTACCTAGTTGATATCATGCCCTTTTGTCTATGGATGTCGTCGGTGTGAAATGAAAGGGGAGCTTGTAACTCCATGGAGTTATGTATGTGTGTTAAAGAAACGCCTGGGCTGCTGGTCTAATCCATGTTGTCATCGTGGAAACCTACAGCGTAACCATAATGAGATGTCTATGAAGCATTCTTCTTATAAAAAAAGAGAGTCAGATATAGAGAAAAAAGAGAAAAAAGAAAAAAATGAGAAAAGAGGAAAGAGAGAAAAAAGCACCATCTGTTTCTCCTTTCATGTCGTGGTGTGTGTGTTTGTATCGTGTGATTTGATTGAATGAATGAATGAGAAGGAGGTAGTTTGCAAAACCTGAGTTCAAACTCAAAGTTTTAGCTTTAAAAACAAAACCAAGAACCTTAGAACTTTCCCTCTTACCCCTTTATCTATCTCAATCTTCATATGCCTCGTTGAAACCAAGGAGGAAGCAGCTCATCGCAGGACCCGATGCTGCAGATTCTGCAAATGCTAGTTTCCGACCATGAAGCTAGTAGAGCAGAGCACCAAGCCAACCTAGCTACCCTGCAACAGATAGCTCAGATGGCCCACAATAATCAAGGCCATGGAAATCAGGATCATCATGGATCCAACCTTAAGAGCTTTCAGAATACCAATCCCCCTATCTTCAACAAGTCCGAAGACCCGTTAGATGCTGATGACTGGCTGCAGACCATGGAGAATAACCTAGAAGTTGCAGGAGTTGACGACAACGAGAAAGTTCTGTTTTCCAATCATTATCTGGCAGGAGATGCAAGAGCCTAGTGGAATAGCACCCGTACTATGAACAACGGTCAAGTCATGACTTGGGAAGCTTTCAAGATCAAGTTCAGCCGCACCCATGTGCCGCAAGGATTAGTCACCAGAATGAGAGATGAATTCAGGGAACTGAAGCAAGGAAGGATGATGGTAGTGGAGTACCATGACAAATTTCTATCCCTCGCTAGGTATGCACCTGATGAGATCAACACTGAAGCCAAGAAGAAGGAAAGATTCCTGAATGATCGCATGATGATGTAGACTGTGTTAGCCAACATTCGTTTTGGTGACCTCAAAGAGCTAGTCGACTCTGCCATCCACATGGAAGGGAAGATAAACCAAGCCAATGACAACCGCAAGCGCAGAATGATGCATCAAACTAGGTCCCACAATACCCAGAAGTATCGCCCCAACCCGTCTGCAGGATATGCCCCAAGAAACAATAGACCCCCAATATCTCATCCAAGCTACCCCAATCGTAGCGGAGGAAATGTGAAGTCCGGAGGAAACCACAACAACAACCCTGGCAACTCCAACAACTTCAACTGTGCACCACCCAAGTCCAACAACAACAACAACAATACTTCCCCAAGGACTGGAAGCAATGGCGTGCCTGTTGCAGCCAAAGACAAGTCCCAGATTACTTGCTTTGAATGTGGAGTGAAGGGTCACTACTCCACCGAGTGTCCCAAGAAGCTTGTAGCCACCACCAATGTGAATGTCCCAGCTCAAAGTTTTAGCTTTAAAAACAAAACCAAGAACCTTAGAACTTTCCCTCTTACCCCTTTATCTATCTCAATCTTCATATGCCTCGTTGAAACCAAGGAGGAAGCAGCTCATCGCAGGACCCGATGCTGCAGATTCTGCAAATGCTAGTTTCCGACCATGAAGCTAGTAGAGCAGAGCACCAAGCCAACCTAGCTACCCTGCAACACATAGCTCAGATTGCCCACAATAATCAAGGCCATGGAAATCAGGATCATCATGGATCCAAGCTTAAGAGCTTTCAGAATACCAATCCCCCTATCTTCAACAAGTCCGAAGACCCGTTAGATGCTGATGACTGGCTGCAGACCATGGAGAATAACCTAGAAGTCGCAGGAGTTGACGACAACGAGAAAGTTGTGTGTTCCAATCATTATCTGGCAGGAGATGCAAGAGCCTAGTGGAATAGCACCCGTACTATGAACAACGGTCAAGTCATGACTTGGGAAGCTTTCAAGATCAAGTTCAGCCGCACCCATGTGCCGCAAGGATTAGTCACCAGAATGAGAGATGAATTCAGGGAACGGAAGCAAGGAAGGATGATGGTAGTGGAGTACCATGACAAATTTCTATCCCTCGCTAGGTATGCACCTGATGAGATCAACACTGAAGCCAAGAAGAAGGAAAGATTCCTGAACAGACTGCATGATGATGTAGACTGTGTTAGCCAACATTCGTTTTGGTGACCTCAAAGAGCTAGTCGACTCTGCCATCCACATGGAAGGGAAGATAAACCAAGCCAATGACAACCGCAAGCGCAGAATGATGCATCAAACTAGGTCCCACAATACCCAGAAGTATCGCCCCAACCCGTCTGCAGGATATGCCCCAAGAAACAATAGACCCCCAATATCTCATCCAAGCTACCCCAATCGTAGCGGAGGAAATGT
The DNA here is from genome assembly GCA_023614405.1 of Avena insularis. NCBI lineage: Eukaryota > Viridiplantae > Streptophyta > Magnoliopsida > Poales > Poaceae > Avena > Avena insularis. Next base: position 408,518,615 of record CM042696.1, read on the forward strand.
GAAGTCCGGAGGAAACCACAACAACAACCCTGGCAACTCCAACAACTTCAACTGTGCACCACCCAAGTCCAACAACAACAACAACAACAATACTTCCCCAAGGACTGGAAGCAATGGCGTGCCTGTGCAGCCAAAGACAAGTCCCAGATTACTTGCTTTGAATGTGGAGTGAAGGGTCACTACTCTACCGAGTGTCCCAAGAAGCTTGTAGCCACCACCAATGTGAATGTCCCAGCTCAAAGTTTTAGCTTTAAAAACAAAACCAAGAACCTTAGAACTTTCCCTCTTACCCCTTTATCTATCTCAATCTTCATATGCCTCGTTGAAACCAAGGAGGAAGCAGCTCATCGCAGGACCCGATGCTGCAGATTCTGCAAATGCTAGTTTCCGACCATGAAGCTAGTAGAGCAGAGCACCAAGCCAACCTAGCTACCCTGCAACAGATAGCTCAGATGGCCCACAATAATCAAGGCCATGGAAATCAGGATCATCATGGATCCAAGCTTAAGAGCTTTCAGAATACCAATCCCCCTATCTTCAACAAGTCCGAAGACCCGTTAGATGCTGATGACTGGCTGCAGACCATGGAGAATAACCTAGAAGTCGCAGGAGTTGACGACAACGAGAAAGTTGTGTGTTCCAATCATTATCTGGCAGGAGATGCAAGAGCCTAGTGGAATAGCACCCGTACTATGAACAACGGTCAAGTCATGACTTGGGAAGCTTTCAAGATCAAGTTCAGCCGCACCCATGTGCCGCAAGGATTAGTCACCAGAATGAGAGATGAATTCAGGGAACTAAAGCAAGGAAGGATGATGGTAGTGGAGTACCATGACAAATTTCTATCCCTCGCTAGGTATGCACCTGATGAGATCAACACTGAAGCCAAGAAGAAGGAAAGATTCCTGAACAGACTGCATGATGATGTAGACTGTGTTAGCCAACATTCATTTTGGTGACCTCAAAGAGCTAGTCGACTCTGCCATCCACATGGAAGGGAAGATAAACCAAGCCAATGACAACCGCAAGCGCAGAATGATGCATCAAACTAGGTCCCACAATACCCAGAAGTATCGCCCCAACCCGTCTGCAGGATATGCCCCAAGAAACAATAGACCCCCAATATCTCATACAAGCTACCCCAATCGTAGCGGAGGAAATGTGAAGTCCGGAGGAAACCACAACAACAACCCTGGCAACTCCAACAACTTCAACTGTGCACCACCCAAGTCCAACAACAACAACAACCACAATACTGCCCCAAGGACTGGAAGCAATGGCGTGCCTGTTGCAACCAAAGACAAGTCCCAGATTACTTGCTTTGAATGTGGAGTGAAGGGTCACTACTCCACCGAGTGTCCCAAGAAGCTTGTAGCCACCACCAATGTGAATGTCCCAGCTCAGCAGCAACGTCGTGTTCAGCCTGGAAGAAGATTTGCACCAGGAAATTCGCTCAACCGCAACGTCCGTCTATTCCACATGAATGCTGAAGAAGCCCAGGAAACGCCAGATGTCGTGCTGGGTATGTTTTCCGTTAACTCAGTATTAGAAAGAGTGTTGTTTGATTCTAGAGCATCGCACTCGTTTGTTACGGAAGAATTTGCATGCACTACTAAGATTCAACCAACAAAATTGAAGCATGTTATGATAGTTCAAATACCTGGTTCAACCACCAAAGCTAGAAAAATTTGCAAAGCTATACCTATCAGAATCCATGGGATATATTCTTATGCCAATCGAATAGTACTTGGAACCAAAGGTTTGGAAGTAGTACTAGGAATGGATTAGATGTCGAAACATAAAGGATTGACCGACTGCGCCAAGAAAGCCATAACCATGACCAGTAGCTCTAGAGTATCAGTAGAGCATGTATCTGAAACCTTGGCCTGTCAGTTCAAATGCAACAAGAGTCTAGCCCTACCAACCATAGACCAAGTCAGAGTAGTCTGTGAATACCCCGACATATTCCCAGATGAATTGCCCGGTATGCCCCCAGATCGGGATATTGAGTTCATTATTGAACTAATTCCTGGAACTGGACCCATAGCCCAGAGACCTTATAGCATGAACCCATTAGAGTTAGTGGAGCTGAAGAAGCAACTTGATGTTATGCTGGAGAAAGGCTTGATTCAACCAAGAGCATCGCCATGGAGATCGCCTGTTTTGTTTGTCAACAAGAAAGATGGAGGTAACCATTTGTGCACAGATTACCGAAAGATGAATGATGTCACCATCAAGAACAAGTACCCACTGCCAAAGATTGAGGATCTGTTTGATCAGTTAACTGGTGCCAGAGTGTTCTCTAAGATTGATCTTAGAACTGGTTACCATCAACTCAAGATTCGTGCAACGGATATTCCAAAGACCGCCTTTACCACCAGATATGGATTGTATGAGTATACGGTCATGTCTTTTGGATTAACCAATGCCCCCGCTTATTTCATGAATCTCATGAATAAGATCTTTATGAATTTTTTGGATAAGTTTGTCGTTGTGTTTATCGACGATATTCTTATCTATTCCAAGTCAGAGGAAGACCATAAGCAACATCTGAGAACCATCCTCGAAACCCCTAGAGAGCATCAGTTGTGTGCCAAGTTTAGCAAATGTGAGTTTTGGCTGAAAGAAGTAGGATTCCTCGGACATATTGTTTTGGCAGGAGGAGTCGCTGTTGATCCTGCCAAGATAAAAGATGTTGAAGAATGGGAAGCCCCAACCACTGAAACCCAAGTCCGTGCATTTCTCGGATTAGAGGGATATTACCGCAAGTTCGTAGAAGGATTTTCGAGCATCGCAAGACCAATGACCCAACTGTTGAAGAAAGATAAGAAGTTTGAATGGACCGACAAATGTGAAGCAAGATTTCAAGAGCGCAAGAAGAGATTGATTTTGGCCCCAATATTGATTATGCCAGATATCAAGAAGCCGTTTGATGTGTATTGTGATGCATCCAAGATTGGTCTGGGATGTGTGTTGATCCAAGAAGGCAAAGTCATAGCATATCTGTCTCGACAACTGAAGCAGCATGAGCAGAACTACCCCACCCATGATCTTGAACTAGCAGTTGTAGTTTTAGCATTGAAGACATGGCGTCATTACCTTATGGGTAACCGCTCTGAGATTTATTCAGATCACAAGAGCTTGAAGTATATTTTCACCCATAAGGAGCTGAATATGAGGCAAAGGAGATGGATAGAGGTAATCAAGGATTATGACCTTGACATTCACTATCACCCTGGCAAAGCCAATGTGCTAGCAGATGCTCTTAGCAGATTGTCGGGTAGATTAAACACCATGATCAAAGAGAACCAACCAAGTTTGCATGAGGATTTGGATAAGATTAGAACTGAGCTAGTTAGCAAAGGATTTTTAACTAGCATTGAACTTAAACCCACTTTGATCAGTCAGATCAAGGAAGCCCAGAAGGGAAATGCAAGTATTGATGGAATCAAACATCGTATTGGTATAGGAAAGGTGCCCAGATTCACAGAAGATGAAGAAGGAGTTTTGTGGTAAAAAGGACGTATATGTGTGCCAGCAGATTCGGAGCTGAGGCAAGTTATCATGCAAGAAGCGCATGATACTCTTTATTCTATCCACCCTGGAGGAACGAAGATGTATCAGGATTTGAAGGAGCAATTTTGGTGGCACAAGATGAAGAGAGAAATCGGAAGCTACATCTCCAAGTGTGATATCTGTCAGAGAGTCAAAGAGGAACATTAGAGACCTGCATGACTGTTGCAACCATTGCAGATTTTGGAATGGAAATGGGATGCCGCCAGAATGGACTTTATCACCGGTTTGCCTACTTCTAGTAGGGACATGACTCTATCTGGGTCATAGTTGACAGACTGTCCAAGGTAGCCCATTTTATACCTGTCAAGCCAACCTACCAGAGTTCTAAGCTAGCAGAGTTGTACATTGCTAGAATAGTCAGTTTGAATGGAACCCCCAAGACCATAGTTTCGGATCGAGGAACCCAATTTACCTCGATATTTTGGCATAAAGTCCAAGAAGGATTAGGGACCAAGTTGAATTTCAGCATAGCTTATCACCGACAAACCAATGGACAGACTGAAAGAGTCAACCAAATCTTAGAAAATATGTTGAGAGCATGTGTGTTAGAGTATGGATCAAAATGGGAAGATTGTCTGCCTTTCGCAGAATTCTCATACAACAACATTTATCAAGCCAGTTTGCAAATGGCCCCATTTGAGTTCTTATATGGAAGGAAGTGTCGTACCCCTTTGAATTGGTCGCAAGTAGGAGAAAGTCTGATTTTCGGACCCGACATCCTATGAGAAGCCGAATAGAAGGCTCACAAAGTCCGTGAGCATTGATACGTCCATTTTGCATCACTATTCTATGTCTTAATTTACTATTATTCATTGATATATTTCGTATTGAGAGGTGATACTTATGTTATTTCATCTGTTTTTGCATGGTTGATGACTTTTGGAGCATGGACCGCAATCGAGATTCGATGGAAAAGGTGTTGTTTGGAGGCAAAATTCGCGAAGATCAGAAAATCCGGGAAAATATACGGAAAATCCTATTTTTCCAGAAGACTAAGGATGCCAGAAGACGGAGTGGAGATGGGCCACAGGGGGCCCACACCACCCCATGGCACGGGCAGCCCTAGGCCACGCCAAGAGGCGGTATGGACACCCTGGCCCACTCCAGCCTCTCTCCTCTAGCGTATATCATCCTCCCGAAACCCTAAGACTCGGGGAGCGACCACAGAAAGATTCTGCCGCCTCTGCGGGGCGAAAAACACCGATAGAGAAAGATCTCACCAGCAGACAGATTTCTGCCGAGGGAATTCCTTGCCGGAGAGGGGAGATCATCGCCATCAACACCACCATCAAGATGGACTTCATCGGGATCATTATCACCATCACCACCACCATCATCACCATCAGCACCCTCATCACCATCTCCATATTGCTGTAACAATTGCGTTGAATCTCGCATTAGTTCATAGGGGAAACTTTTCGGTGTTGATTACTCTTTGTAGTTGATGCTATTGAGTGAACCATTGAATTATTGTTTATGTTCAGATTGTTATACATCATTATTCCATCTCTGATCATGATCCATATGATGTCTTATGAGTAGTTCGTTTTTTCTTGAGGACATGGGAGAAGTCTTGTTGTTAGTAGTGGAGTTGCATTGAGAAAGATTCAATAGATTGTTATTTAAGTTGTGGTGTACTTCTTCTAGTGGTGTCATGTGAACGTCGACTACATGACACTTCACCTATATGGGCCTAGGGGAATGCATTGTGTATTTGGCTACTAATCGTAGGGGTTGCCGAAGTGACAGAATCCTGAACCCCCATTAGGAAACCATTGCACAAGGGACGTAAGGGTCTTAGAGTTTAAAGTTGTGGTTAGGTTTCTACCTTAATTACTTTCTTGTACTTATGGATGTTTGCAAGGGGTATAATCACAAGTATGTATTAGTCTTGGATGGGGCGGTACATTAGCACAGGTTCACCCACACAACACTTAGCAAGCTAAAGAAGATTAATCAACTATATGAAGCGAAAGCACTTGACAGTCTTCCCATGTGTCCTCGAGAACGTTTGGTCATCTTAAGTAATAAAACCGGATTTTCCTTTGCTGCATAAAGGATTGGGCCACTTGCTGCATTTATTCCTACTATCTTTTATTTACTCGTACTTTGTTTACTTGCTTTATCGAAAACCCCTAAAAATCCGTTTGCTAAGTATTTGCAGAGAATTCCTGATCCATACCACTAGCCAGCACCTTATGCTCCTCGTTGGGTTCGACACTCTTACTTATCAAAAATACTGCGATACACCCCCTATACTTGTGGGTCATCAAGACTATTTTCTGGCGCCGTTGCCGGGGAGTGAAGCGCTATTGGAGAGTGGAACTGGCAAAGGAAACTTCTACTATGAGTATTGTTTACTTCTGTTAGTTGCTTTATTTTCGTTATGGATAATACGCTGAGTTTCTTATTTGGTAATGCTACTACCACTGCTAAGGTAGTAGATAAACCACCACCTGCTGAGAATGATTTTTTCAAAATAACTACAAGAATTATTGATCGTGTTATGGATAACCACTATGTTGGGGATGGAACTGTCCATCCCGGTGATCATTTACTCTTTATACACGAATTATGCGGGTTGTTCAAGTGTGCAGGTATTACTACAGATCAAGTAAAGAAGAAGTTATTCTCATTATCACTGAAAGGAAGAGCTGAGGAATGGTATAAGCTGTTGAAGAATGGTCAAGCTCTGGAATGGGAGGAAATAGTGCCTCTCTTTTATTCAAAGTTTTATCCTCCTAGTGAGATTCATAAAGATCGGAATCAAATATACAACTTTTGGCCTCTTGATGGAGAGAGTACAGCTCAAGCTTGGGGGAGATTGAAGTTACTAATGCTCAAATGTCCCATTCATGAGCTCCCCAACAATATTATTATCAATAACTCTTATGCAAGGCTCCCTCTACATGATAAAGATTTATTGGATGCTTCTTGTGCTGGATCATTCACTCGTATGGAAGAAGAAGCTAAATGGGATCTTCTGGACCGTATTCAAGAGAATGCTAAAGCTTGGGACAATTACAAAGGTAGAAAGTCAGGTATAAATTATGATTATGAATGCATTGAATCTTTTATGGGAACCGATGACTTTCAAAATATTAGTAATATTTATGGTCTTGATTTGCAAGTTATTACGAATTGCTTTAGAGCTTTTGCTTCCTATATCGAAATTCCTAAAAGGGGATGGAACAAATACCATGCACCTTACAGAGATATTATTGACTATGCTCCTATTGGAAGTGCTGAGTATTGCATTATTGACCCCATCTTACCCGAACCTTATATCGAGAAGATTCCCTTCCCCGAAAAGGAAAGGACCATCCTATGATAACTAATGTAATCACCAAAAGTGAAAAAAGAACTGTAAAACCCGATGAACAAATAAACATTGAACCTATGGTAGCAATTGTGAAAGACCTTGTCACTAAAAGTGTAGAAGATGGGCACATAGTCTTTTGTGAGGATGTTTCTAATATTGTTTCACATCCCAATAGAACTAAAAAGGCTAGTGTTCCTGTGCTCTCTATTAGAATTGGTGATCATTGCTATTATGGTTTATGTGATATTGGTGCAAGTTCTAGTGCTATTCCTTATGATCTTTATAGAGAAATTATGCATGAAATCAGTCCTTGCGAGTTGGAAGAGATTGATGTGGTTATTGACCTTGCTAATAGAGAGACCATCTCTCCACTTGGTATTGTACGAGACATGGAAGTTCTTTGTGGTAAGATTAAGTACCCTGCTGATTTTCTAGTACTTGGTTCGGCTGCTAGTAAAACCTACCCTATCATTTTTGGTAGATCTTTCTTGAGTACTTGTGGAGCTATTATTGATTGCAAGAGGGAGAAAATCTTGACTAAGTTTGATGGGGAATCTTATGAGTTTAATTTTTCAAAATTTTCTAAAGAACCTTGCGAAGAGGAAACCCATAATGAGGATTTTAGGGTTGAATAACTTGCTTCTATTTCTCTTGCTCCTAACAATGCTTTGTAGAAATTTATGGAAGATCATGAAAGTGAAATCTTCATGGAAGAAAGGAATGAGATTGACAGAATTCTCCGTGATCAACCTATGATGCTTAAGCACGACTTGCCTGTAGAAGACTTGGGTACCACGATGCCACCTAAAAAGGATCTAGTTTTCGATCTAAAACCTCTCCCTGATGATCTTAAATATGCTTATATTGATGATAAAAATATATATCATGTTATTGTTAGTGCTAAACTTTCAGGAAAGGGAGAAGAAAGGTTATTGGAAGTTTTTAGGAAACATCGAGGAGCTATGGGCTATACTCTGGATGATTTAAAAGGGATTTCACCTACTATATGTCAGCATTCTATCAACATAGAACCAGATGCGAATCCAGTATTGGAGCACCAACAATGTTTAAATCCTAGGATGAAGGAAGTGGTAAGGAATGAGGTATTGAAACTCCTTGATGCTGGTATTATTTACCCTATTGCTGATAGTGAATGGGTTAGTCCTGTTCATTGTGTTCCTAAAAAGGGAGGTATTACCGTTGTCCCTAATGATAATGATGAGCTTATTCCTCAAAGAATAGTGGTAGGCTATAGGATGCGCATCGATTTTAGGAAAATCAATAAAGTTACTAAGAAAGATCACTACCCGATTCCTTTTATTGATCAAATGTTGGAAAGGTTGTCTAAAAAGACCCATTTTTGTTTTCTTGATGGTTATTTTGGTTTCTCTCAAATTGCTGTTAAACAACAAGATCAAGAAAAAACTACTTTTACTTGCCCTTATGGAACTTATGCTTATAGACGTATGCCTTTTGGTTTATGTAATGCTCCTTCTACTTTCCAAAGGTGCATGTCTGCTATCTTTCATGGTTTTTGTGAGGAAATTGTAGAAGTGTTCATAGATGACTTTTCTGTCTATGGAACTTCTTTGGATAATTGTCTGCACAATCTTGATAAAGTTTTGTAGAGATGTGAAGAAACTAATCTTGTTCTTAATTGGGAGAAATGCCACTTCATGGTTAATGAAGGGATTGTTCTTGGGCATAAAGTTTCTGAAAGAGGCATAGAAGTTGATAGAGCTAAGGTTGAGGCAATTGAGAAGATGCCATGTCCAAGAGACATCAAAGGTATTCGTAGGATCCTTGGTCATGCTGGTTTCTATAGGAGGTTTATTAAAGACTTCTCTAGGATATCAAAACCTCTCACTAATCTTCTTCAAAAAGATGTACCCTTTGTTTTTTATGATGATTGTAGGGAAGCTTTTGAAACTCTTAAGAAGGCTTTAACTACAGCGCCTATTGTTCAACCACGTAATTGGAGTTTACCGTTTGAAATAATGTGTGATGCTAGTGATTTTGCTGTAGGGGCTGTCCTTGGGCAACGTATTGATAAAAAGTTAAATGTTATCCATTATGCTAGTAAGACTCTAGACGCTGCTCAAAGGAATTATGCCACTACTGAAAAGGAATTTCTAGCTGTTGTTTTTGCCTGTGATAAGTTTAGGCCCTATATTGTCGACTCAAAAGTAACCATTCATACTGATCATGCTGCTATTAAATATCTTATGACGAAGAAGGACGCTAAGCATAGGCTTATTAGATGGGTACTTCTTTTACAAGAGTTTGATCTACATATAGTAGATAGGAAGGGTGCTGAAAACCCTGTAGCTAATAATTTCTCTCGTTTGGAAAACATCTCTTTTGACCCTATGCCTATTAATGATAGTTTCCCAAATGAACAGTTAGCTGCAGTAGGGGTGAGCTTACGAGGAAGCCCTTGGTATGCTGATTATGCTAACTTTATTGTCTCCAAGTATTTGCCTCCAACTTTTACAACTCAGCAAAGAAGAAAGTTCTTCTATGATTTGAGGCATTATTTTTGGGATGACCCACACTTATACAAAGAAGGAGTGGATGGTATTATGCGAAGATGTGTTCCAGAATATGAACAAAAGGAGATATTGCATAAATGTCATGGTAGTGCCTATGGAGGACATCATGCAAGAGACAAAACTGCACAAAAGGTACTACAATCAGGTTTCTACTGGCCTACCCTTTTTAAAGATGCAAGAAAATTTGTTTTATCTTGTGATGAATGTCAGCGTGTTGGTAATATTTCTAGACGCAATGAAATGCCTATGAACTACTCTCTAGTTATTGAACCTTTTGATTGTTGGGGATTTGACTTTATGGGTCTTTTCCTTCCTTCGAAAGGCTACACTTATATTCTTGTTGCCGTTGATTATGTTACTAAGTGGGTAGAAGCCATTCCTACAAAGAGTGCTGACGGGGAGACTTCTCTAAAAATTCTTAAGGATATTATCTTTCCTAGGTTTGGGGTGCCTAGGTATCTCATGACTGATGGGGGTTTGATGGCTCAATACACGGCGCCCAGAAAAGTGCTTGGTGCGTGGTGTTGATGTAGAGCTCGTTGGGATCCCCAGAGGAAGGTATGATGAGCACAACAGCAAGTTTCCCTCAGTTATGAAACCAAGGTTTAATCGAACCAGTAGGAGCAAGGAAACACCTCAAAGGTGTTACTAGCTGAGCTTTGGCAGGGTGCACTACCGGTGCTAGTAGCAACGTGGAGACCTGCACAACACAACCACATAACTTTGTCCCCAACTTGCGATGAGGCTATCAATCTCACCGTGTTTTGCGGAAAACAAAGGATTAAACGTATCGAATGGAAAGAAGTAAAAGTTTGCATAAAGTAAACACAAAGCAGTAAAAGATTGTAGATTGTATGTAAAAGACAAGGACCGGGATCCATAGTTCACTAGAGGTGGCTCTCCTTAGATAGATAACATGCTGGGTGAACAAATTACAACGGGTTAATTGACAAACACCGAGAAAGCAATATATGCATATACTAATCATCTTGACTCCTCTAAGACTTGATTGGGCAATACAACATAATACATAGACCGCCATCCAACTGCATCTATGACTAATAATCCACCTTCAGGTTATCATCCGAACCCCCTCCAATATTAAGTTGCAAGCAACAGATTATTGCTTTACAAATCAAGGTAAGGTAAACAATACAATTGTTCTATGAACAAAGGATCGTTGTTTTCTCCCTAGTAGCAACAGCACATCTAGTACCTTAGAGATTTCTGTCACTTCCCCAAATTACTAGAGGCATGAACCCACTATCGAGCATAAATACTAACTCTTGGAGTTGCTAGCATCTACTTGGCCAAGATAGCTACTAACAACGGAAAGCATGGAAGATCTCAAATAACAAAGACATGATAGAATCAATAATCAATCTGAAATAGCATCTCAATATCCATCGGATCCCCGCAAACACAACATGTATGAATTACAAAAAGATGATCTTGATCATGAACGGAGCTCACAAGATCTAAACATGAAAGCACAAAGGAGGAGAAACCAGCCATCTAGATACTACATGGATCCATGGTCCAAGGATGAACTACTCACGCATCACAGCAGAGGCTTGCAATGTGATGAAGAAGGCCTCCAGGGTGAATTCCCCTCTCCGGCAGGGTGCCGGGAAGAGCTTCAGATTCCTCCCGATCTAGGGATGGAGATGACTCTGCTACTCTTTCGTGAATTTTTGATCGGTACCTAGGGTTTTCATCCCGTGGGCAACTTATAGGCGTAAGGAGAGGCCGAGGGGTCTGGTGTCGCTGCGACCACCTCCTGGCGCGGGCCAGGCTGGCCGCGTGGCTGGTGTGGTGTGCCGCCCCAGCCCTTCTTCTCTCGTAGATTCGCACTTGATCCTTCCGGAAAAATAGGCACTTTGGTTTTGTCCTGTCCAATTTCGAGAATATTCATTTTCCGACTTTTCCGAACCAAAACAACAGAAAACAGCAGGTGGCAATCGTGGCTCTTGTTAATAGGTTAGTCCAAGAAATCATAATAAAAGTACTCCAAAGTTGGAACAAAACACAAGAAAGTGGATAAAACCAAGCATGGAACATCAAAAATTATAGATACATTTGCAATGTATCAGGGTTCTCATTTCATTCATGGTGGTTTTAGGAAGACCCTTGCTAAATATGATGTTAATCATAGAATTGCTTCAGCTTATCACCACCAAACTAGCAGGCAAGTAGAGTTATCAAATAGAGAAATTAAATCTATCTTGCAAAAGACTGTTAATAGGTCTAGAAAAAACTGGGCTAAGAAGTTGAATGTTGCTTTATGGGCTTATAGAACTGCTTACAAAAATCCTATGGGAATGTCTCCTTATAAAATGGTTTATGGGAAAGCTTGCCACCTACCCTTAGAATTAGAACACAAAGCTTCTCAAGCAAGGAAAGAACTAAATAGAGATTGTAAGCTCGCTAGTGAGAAAAGATTATTTGACTTAAGTTCTTTAGATGAATGGAGGAGTGAAGCCTATGAGAATGCTAGGCTCTTTAAGGAAAAAGTTAAAAGATGGCATGATAAGCGAATACTTAAGAGAGAATTTCATGTTGGTGAGAAAGTTCTATTTTCTAGGTCTCGTCTCAGATTTTTTGCAGGTAAGCTACTATCAAAATGGGAAGGACCTTTCATCTTTGAAGAAGTATACCGTTCAGGAGCAATAAAATTTTCTTCTCTAAAAGATAATACTACACAAGTAGTGAATGGACAGTGCTTCAAACACTATATTGCTACAATGAAGATGTTGATGCTTTTCAAGTTATAACTCCGGACAAATTCATCGAGGACCAAATGCAGAGATGTTTTCAAATAGGTAACAGTTCTGGTAAGAAAAGTTCTATGAAAATACAATACAACTATATTTTTTCAGTTTTCAGTCGATAAGGAAAGTTACGACGCGAAAAAGGGACGGAACCGGAGCCGGGGTAGCCCACACCACCCTGTGGCGTGGGCCCACCCCTAGCTGCGCCACCAGGTGGTGAGGCCACCCTACACTCCGCATCCGACCTGTTTTCACCCAGTACCTTCCTTTTGATATGAAACTTCATAATATATAACCCCCCCAGATCCCCTGAGATCCGTATATCGTGTTTTCGTCGTGTTTTTGTTTCGATCTATTTCTGCCAGGTAAAATCTCAGATTTGTAGCCTCAGTGTCTTCCACTGGAATAGTTAAGGGAGATTCCTTGGAAGATATCATCAACCCATACATGAGAGAATTGAAGATTTATCCCAAGGAGTTATTGCTCGAAGGTGGGGAGGTTCGGATTAAAGAGGTTCAAGGCTCTAAAGGTGAAGGAAGTCTGGAGGACAAGATGGAAGCATTAGAACAAGAAGTCTTTAGGTACAAGAAGATGGCGGAGCGCGAAGTGGATATCATCCATAAGATTTGTTCCGAACTCATCACCGAGCACCAAAAGGAGACTGCTGAACTCAAAAACGAAGTCCTCTCACTCCGCCAAACAACCAATGAACTGCAAGCATAGTTTTATGATGTTCAAAATCAAAATTGTGAGTATGAGGCTAGATTTAAACTCATAAGTGCTGCTACAAGTTTTAGGATGTTGGAAACCACGATGTCCTTTGTTGATGGGAAGCCTTTACCTTGGAAGACGGACGAAGATGAGAGGATACCACCACCACCAAAGGAGTAATTCGTCATCAAGTTTGGCATCCCCTTGGTTTGTTCCAAGCTTGGGGGAGTGCCGCGGTATCACATCACTATGTTCTATCTTTTTACCTTTTTAGTAGAGTCATATCATGAATAGAGGAGTTATTATGTAGTATGGTTTGCATTATGGAAGTGTCCCCTCTCTCGTTAGATATGTATCCCTTGGTGTGAGTTGCCGTTATGGAATATTAATGAGAAGTTCTATCATTCACTCTTTTTCATAGCTTGTATTAGTTTTCAATTCGTGGTTATATGATTGATCTTGTTGTTAGTATTGGTAGCACTCTGGGATCATTGAGTTAATTTAGTTGGTTTTGGCAAACCTGGCTCGGTCAGTAGCAACACCTTTTTTTGAGAGTTGAAAGAAAAGATAAAGGTACTCTAAAGAAAAATTATTTCATCGTCTTTCTTTCTTGATTTGCTCATAAGTCTAGTATTCTCTAGTTAAGATCTTTTGTGCTTCCAAGGAATATTGCATGTTTGTCTTTATCACTTTTATGTTTGTTTGTTTCCTTCAACTATTATACTTGCTACCCAGCCTTGCTAGCAAAAAACCTGTACTGAGAGGGTATTCTTCTCGTGCATCCACCTCCTTTAAACCAAAACCTTTGCCATTTGTGTCCACCATACCTACCTAGCAGCATTATTGCTATTCCAAGTAAATTGTTGTTTTATCTACCTCCCAAATTAAACTTGTTATGTGAAAATTAGTGATTAAAGCTCTCACGAACTTGATGGAACACTTTACTTTCTTCCATTTAATAAACTTGAACCATTGGGTCCTTCTTTGTTGCGTATATGCTTGCGCTTTATGAGTTGAAGTTAGCCGAACCATGTATCATGGGGACCGCTTTCAATACTTCATTTGGTACTTTGTACCTAGTTGATATCATGTTCTTTTGCTTATGGATCCCGGCAGTGTGAAATAAAAGTGGAACTTGTAAGATCATAGATTTTATATGTGTGTTAGAGAAACGCCTGGGCCGCTAGCCTAAGCCATGCCTAACCATGCTGGAAACTTGCAGCATAACTATAGTGAGCATTCTATGAAGCATCCTCAATAAAAACCTATGCAAATAGCAAATAAAAAGATCGCTGAAATGCTCACTATTTGCTTGCCTTGTCATTTTGATTATGGGATAGCTCCTGCGTCATGTGCAAGGGGTACAACGTTGGCGGTTCTCAATGATACGCATGTATTTACAATGACAAGAGCTTGCTCGTGACTGAAGTTGAGTAGCATGAGTATCGGTACTCATAAGTAAGGGGCATGAGATTTCAACTTATAACTTGTCAAGCATATCCTCTTAGTTGTGTCACTTTAACCTTAATCACCTAAGGATGCCTATGATAGGGGTAATGAGAGCTGAAAGCTAGTAAGTATCATAATTTTAGGGAGCTCTCTATGAGACTTGCAATCCCTGCTTCCCTCTTTGAAGGGCCTTTCTTTTACTTTATAGTTGAGTCTGTAAACCTACTCCCTTCTATCTCAGCAAGTATTTTGAGTTGTTGTGTTTCATTCATTCATATGTTGATTTATTCAATCATGTTTCTTATGTTCCTTTTTTTGCACATTGCTCCTATCCTGATGTTTACTACTTTGAAAGTTATCATTGAAAAACCAGCTATTTGTGAACTCCAGCAAATTATCAACTATTCTTCGACCAAGAGCTAAGTTTGCCATTACCAATTATGGTTCAGTTTATGTATCTTTATTGTGTTTCCTTTACTTATTACAAGTTGAGTTATATAATAGTGAGTTGTCTTCTATTATGATCTATGTATTTGATGAATGTGATGCTTCTTGTCTGTATTCTTTTATCGACTCTTCACTCCATAAACCTGAGGCCATGTTTATTGAGCTCAGTTTCGCTTGGGGACAAGCGAAGTCTAAGCTTGGGGGGAGTTGATACGTCCATTTTGCATCACTATTCTATGTCTTAATTCACTATTATTCATTGATATATTTCGTATTGAGAGGTGATACTTATGTTATTTCATCTGTTTTTGCATGGTTGATGACTTTTGGAGCATGGACCGCTGCAGTAAGGATTCTGATGGAAAAGGTGCCATTTGGAGGCAAAATTCACGAAGATCAGAAAATCCGGGAAAATATACGGAAAATCCTATTTTTCTAGAAGACTAAGGATGCCAGAAGACGGAGTGGAGATGGGCCACAGGAGGGCCACACCACCCATGGCGCGGGTAGCCCTAGGCCGCGCCAGGAGGTGGTGTGGCCACCATGGCCCACTCCATCCTGTCTCCTCTAGCGTATATCATCCTCCCAAAATCCTAAGACTCGGGGAGCAACCACAGAAAGATTCCGCTGCCTCTGCGGGGCCGAAAACACCGAGAGAAAGATCTCTCCGGCAGACAGATTTCTGCCGGGGGAATTCCTTCCCGGAGAGGGGAGATCATCGCCATCAACACCACCATCAAGCTGGACTTCATCGGGATCATCATCACCATCACCACCACCATCATCACCATCAGCACCCTCATCACCATCTCCATATTGCTGTAATAACTGCGTTGAATCTTGCATTAGTTCATAGGGGAAACTTTCCTGGTGTTGATTACTCTTTGTAGTTGATGATATTGAGTGAACCATTGAATTATTGTTTATGTTCATATTGTTATACATCATTATTCCATCTCTGATCATGATCCATATGATGTCTTGTGAGTAGTTCGTTTTGTTCTTGAGGACATGGGAGAAGTCTTGTTGTTAGTAGTGGAGTTGCGTTGAGAAAGATTCAATAGATTGTTATTTAAGTTGTGGTGTACTTCTTCTAGTGGTGTCATGTGAACGTCAACTACATGACACCTCACCTATATGGGCCTAGGGGAATGCATTGTGTATTTGGCTACTAATCATAGGGGTTGCCGGAGTGACAGAAACCTGAACCCCCGTTAGGAAACCATTGCACAAGGGACGTTAGGGTCTTAGTGTTTAAAGTTGTGGTTAGGTTTCTACCTTAATTACTTTCTTGTACTTACGGATGTTTGCAAGGGGTATAATCACAAGTATGTATTAGTCTTGGATGGGGCGGTACATTAGCACAGGTTCACCCACACAACACTTAGCAAGCTAAAGAAGATTAATCAACTATATGAAGCGAAAGCACTTGACAGTCTTCCCATGTGTCCTCGAGAACGTTTGGTCATCTTAAGTAATACAACCGGCTTGTCCTTTGCTGCATAAAGGAGTGGGCCACTTGCTGCATTTATTCCTACTATCTTTTATTTACTCGTACTTTGTTTGCTTGCTTTATCGAAAACTCCTAAAAATCCGTTTGCTAAGTATGTGCAGAGAATTCCTGATTCATACCACTAGCCAGCACCTTATGCTCCTCGTTGGGTTCGACACTCTTACTTATCGAAAATACTGCGATACACCCCCTGTCATTGTGGGTCATCAAGCATCTCAAGGCCGCCCAATCAAGACAGAAGAGTTATGCTGACAAGAGACGTAGAGACCTGACTTTCAATGTCGGAGATTTTGTGTAACTCAAAGTTTCGCCGTTGAAAGAAATGCAGCATTTTCAGCTGAAAGGGAAGTTAGCCACTAGATATATTGGACCCTTCAAGATTATGAATCATCGAGGAGAAGTATCGTATCAACTGGAACTGCCAAAGGAGATGCCAGCCATCCATAATGTGTTCCATATCTCATTACTTCGGAAATGCTTAGAAGTGCCGGAGAAGACCGAAGTGTTCAAGTACATCGATCATCGAGCCATTGATATCAACAAGGATCTGACATATTGTGAAGTCCCATCCATATCTTGGAAGAAGCCTTCAGAACCACCAGAACCCGGAGTATCAAGTTTCTCAAGATCCAATGGAGCAATCATACCGAAGAAGAAGCTACCTGGGAGCGAGAAGATTACATTAGGACTGAGTTTCCAGATCTCTTTAGTTCCTAGTTTTCTTAAATATCGGGATGAGATTTTGTTTAAGGGGGGAAGATTTGTAACATCCCAAAACTTTAATCAAGGTTATCAAACTTCAAATCACCCAATTTAGGGTTAACAAAAACTTTTATTAAAGGAAAGGCATATGAATGCATGTGTGTTTGCATTAGTATAGAATTGATTGAAAATGCCATGATTGATTGTTCTAAATGTTATGAAATGGTTTAAAGGTGAATGCCACATCATCTAGACCATTTACAAATAAAATCCAAAGAGGAAGAAATCAAATAAAGTTAAATAAGGCAAATGGTCACTTTGACCATTTTGATCCACTAGGCCACTTTAGGTGTTCCTAGAAGACAATTCCTAACAGAAACATTTCTAGATATTTTCACCCCTTGCTAGACCAAGTAAAGATGTACCAAGGCCCACTTTACACATTTACAAAAACATCCAGCAAAGCAATTTAAGTGACATTTGAAAATTGAATCCAATTCATATGTGAAGATCCCACTTTTTCAAAAACACATCAAATGAATTCACCTTGGCAATCCCAAGCAAACCTAGTCTCTCAAGCTTAGTACAAGATCACTCAAAAATTTTGAGACAAAATTCAAATTTAAATTCCATGCGGGCATTGTGTCGAACAGTTGGTGAGCATAGAATTAGCTGCCAAACTTTTACTGTTCTTGATCAATGCCTTGTCTACCATTTGTCGTCAAAGCTTGTCTCTGGTCTCCCCCAGTCCCAACCAGGACCATGGAGCCACTCCCCATTGCTGTTTGCGCCAGTACCAAGCCACCCCGAGATCCCCCATGCCAGTCGACCATGGACCGCTCAGCCCGGAGTGCCCCGCTCTCTCCCGCCATGTCTAGGAGGTAGCCACCAATGAATCGCCCCTCTCTGTCCCCTCCCCAAGCAAATACAGGCCCTAGACCAGCTCAGAACAGCCGCTCCCAGAGCGTTTGCGCCATGTCGAGCACGCCAGGCGCGCCGACCAGCGCACACGCCCGCGCCTCACCTCACGCCAGCATTGCTCCGCCATGACCCCAGCAGCCACCCGGACACCCCCGTTCGCTGCCGCTTGACCCGCAACCATCATGCGCCGCGTCGAACACCGCTTCTGTGGCGCAGAACACCGCACGTTTTCGACCGTTGTAGACCGCGCCTTGCCGCACCATCGAGCCCGTGAGAACCGCCCTGAAGCACTGCATCGACCGCCACCTGCAGCCATGCCAATAGCCGCCTGTAGCCATGTAGCCAGCATCGCCTGACCATGCCGTGCTTCCCCCTTCGTCGAGCTATAAAAGGAGGCAATGTCCACCCCATTTCTGCACACCATCTCACTCCCCTCTCACCGCTGATCCTCCCACACCATCCCGGAGCAAGGCGAGCTTCCATCCGCTGGAATTTTCCGAAGTTTGCCGCTGCAGAGGAGAAGAGGCGCCGTCGATTGGAGCTACCCCAGGAGCTGCCGCGACCACGCCTCGAACCGCCGTTGTCTACCACGCCTCGAACCACAACCGTTCGATCATCGTCTAATCGTAGCGCTGAGATTTCCCCGTACCGCTTCGTGTTAGGTGTGCCGCTGACGTGCGAGACCCTCCTGGCAGTAGCCCGCTGCACCCGTGCAGTGCATCTGGGGCGGCCCATTTCCTTTCCCACGCTAGCCCACTGATTCAAATAAGTATTTTCTTTTTTAATTGAAACTAGACTCTGCCCACTTATTCAAAAATCAATTCAAAGAGTTTCACTTGACCAAAATGCATGATTCAAATTTTGTTAGGATGGTAATTAAAATATCTATCCAAGCCCGTTGGATTTAAATCATTTGCAGTTAGAGATCACATATAGCAAAAATAACAAAATAGAGGCTTTTGCAATTTCAAACATTTTTCAAAAATCAACCATAATAGCTTTTGAGTTGATTCCAACTCTCAAAAATCACATTTGACAATACCTATCTGAATATGTAATAATATCTATGATTGAATGCAGTTACTTTGGACTAGTCCCAAAATAATGCTATATAGGCATTTCTAGTCACTTTAAATCATTTAAATGATAATCTTAAACTTTATAAAATATGACCAACCCTTTAAATCACATTCGCATGTATTAGAATATGTGGTGATGATATGTGTCCACATGATCCCATATTTTAATTGGAGAATATCAAATCTTAATTAATTTCAATGAGTAGAAATTACTTTTCTCAAATAAGATAAATGAAACTAGTTCATTAAATCTTGTGATGAGTGTGATGATGCTAGATCATCAAGTGTGTGCCTTAGTGTGATAATTAGACTTTGTTAAGTATTTTTTGGTGATTGTGTACCCCGTATTCATTTATAGACGATAGTACCGACCAAGTCTATGAGGAGGAGGAGTTCTACCCCGAGGAAGATGAAGAGAACTTCAATCACTGCACCAATCAAGGCAAGCTAACACTTGCAAGTTTCTTAACTATGCAAGCTATTATTAGCAAGCTATAATTATACAAGATGACCTAAGCAAGATGCATTAGACATACTTTGGTTATATACTTTTGATTTATAACTATCCCAAGTTTTACTTACAAGCTTTACTTTTTGCTTTACCAAAGTTTCTTTACTTTTAGTAATGCTTTGTGAGATTTTGGAAAGTAGTATAGATAGCATAAAGAGTATAAAACTAGGCCTATACTAGATGTCATTTGATACGTTGCAAATGTATCTATAATTTTTGATGTTCCATGCTTGGTTTATATCTACTTTCTTATGTTTTGTCCACACTTTGGATTACTTTCTACACACTTTCTTGGACTAACCAATTAACAAGATGCCACGGTGCCAGTTGCCTATTTTCTTATGTTTTTGGTTCCAGAAAGTCAGAAAATGAATATTCTCGGAATTGGACCGGACAAAAGCCAAAGTTGTTATTTTCCCAGAAGATTCATGGAGCCAGAAGGAGAGACAAAGGGGGGCCACAGGGTGGCCAAACCACCCCTAGGCGCGGGTCCCCCAGGACATGCCAGGGCATGGTGTGGGCCCCCTGGCTGCCCACCGACATTGCCTCTTCGCCTATAAGATGCCTCCCGATGCAAAAAACCCTAAATCGTCAAGCCTCCAGCCACGAAAAGTTCCATAGCGCCGCCGCCACCGAAGGGGAGATTCAGGGGAAAGAAAGTCTCTATTCTGGCACCCTGCCGGGACGGGGAAGTGCACCCGAAGCTATCTCCATCGATCTCCACCACCATCTCCATCGCTGTTGTTGATTCCCATGATGAGGAGGGAGTATTTCTCTCTCGAGGCTAAGGGTTCTATCGGTAGCTATGTGTTCATCTCTCTTTCTATGCATGATCTTATTGAGATCATGAGCTTGTAATCTATAGATCTACCTTGCTACTCAAGTGCTTTAATAGATCTCTGCTCTCCCCATGTGTGTGAAGTTGACAATGCGCACACCATGGTGGTACTTAGGCTAGAGATTACAAATACTTGTTATGAGTTATATTTGGAGTTGGATGTCTTTATGAAATTGTGGTGCTTGTTGGACCCATCTAGTGCTCAAGGTGACAGTGTGGGGTTATCTAGAGGGGAAAGGCTTACTTTGGGGTGTGCTGTTATATCCCTACCATGGATTAGAGTGTCCAACCAGAGAGTAGTTTAGCAGTATCCTGAAGAAGAATATATTTATATGAGAGTGTTCACTAGTGAAAGTATGATCCCTAGGCCTTGTTTCTAAGCACTGAAACACCGTTTGCTATTAGATCTATTACATGTTTTCTTGCTTCTATCTTTATTTCAGTTTTACTTTAGTATTTTACACGCCATCAAGATATTTTCTATCACCGTTACCACTTATAATTATCTATACCACTTGTATTTCACTATCTCTTCGCCGAGCTAGTGGACCTATACACCTGACAAGTGTATTGGGTGTGTTGGGGACACAAGAGACTTCTTGTATTTTGATTGCAGGGTTGCTTGAGAGGGGATACCTTTGACCACTTCCTCCCTGAGTTCGATAAACCTTGGGTAATCCACTTAAGGGAAAACTTGCTGCTGTTCTACAAACCTCTGCACTTGGAGGCCCAACAACTATCTACAAGAATAGAAGTGCGTAGACATCAAGCTATTTTCTGGCGCCGTTGCCGGGGAGGTAAGGTAAAAGGTATTCACATCCTTCAGTGTGAGTTCTCGAAGTTATTTCCTTTAGATTCTGCAATTTTGTCTTTTTGTTTCTTGTTTTCACTAGTTAGGCTTAATGGAAAACAACAAAAAAATTATAGAGCTTTATAGTATTTATCTGGAGTTAGGACATGAAGTGTTTGTAGAGAAAATTAAAAAACCTATGGAACTTTATTTGCATGCTAATAGCAATGTTATTAGTATGAATTCTTTGAACACCATTATTGCTAATGCTATGGAAATGTCTAAGCTTGGGGAAGCTGGTTTTGATGAGCATGATATTTTTAGATCCCCAAGCACGAAGGAGAAAATTTACTTTGATGATACTATACCCCTGATATATGATGATTACAATGATGAATATGATATTTTCAGTTCACCTACTATTGAGGAGAAAGTTAACTATGATTACAATATGCCTCCAATATTTGATGATTATGGTGATGAAAATAATAATGATAGCTATTTTGTTGAATTTGTTCCCACCACAATTAATAAGAATGACTATGCTTATGTGGAGAGTAATAATCATTTTATTCATGTGGCTCATGATAAGAATGTTTTATGCGATAGTTATATTGTTAATTTTATTCATGATGCTACCGAAAGTTATTATGAGAGAGGGAAACATGGTTTTATGCATCTCAATAATATTAAGTTTCTCCTCTTTATGTTGAAAATTTTAAAGTTGCACTTGTTTTGCTTTCCTATGCTTGTTGCTTTGTGCTTTCATGACTTGTTTCTTTACAAGATTTCTATGTCCCGAAACAGATTTCTTTTCTTCACCATAAAAAATCGTGTAAAATCTCTGTACATCGTTTTGAGGCGTGAATTTTTGTGCTTCTGCCCTAGGTTGTTATCTAACTTTTGTTAGTTCAACACTTTTCGATTTAAGCAACATAAGGTCTTCGAAAGAATTAGTTTTTACCTGCTGGTTTTTTTTGACAGATTTCTGCCATTATTTGCATTTGCTTCTTGTTGGTTCCTTTTTGAGTTCTTTTGGGGAATTGAGATTTTTGAGGGAAGTGCTAGAATATCTTGTGTTTTAATGGAAGTTTTATTGGTGTTGGAACTTAACCTAAAGACTTATTATCTTGAGTGCACTAATGTTGCTAATAAAGAGTGTGTGAAGTTTTGTATGAAGGAAAAATTTCAGGTGTATGGAGAGAATGATGTAATGAGATGAAGAATGGACTAAAGCTCAAGCTTGGGGATGCCACCCCGTGTCACCCCATGAAATATTCAAGAGGTACAAGCGTCAAACCTTGGGGATGCCCAAGGCATCCCCTTCTTCATCAATAAGAATCCCAGGTTTCTTCCAAACACTTCATTTTTATTGTTTCATGCACAGTTGTGTTGTTCTTGGAGCGTCTTCTTTTTCTTTTTAGTTTTGGTTTTTAATTTGCTTAGTTTTATAAATAAATTGGTTGGACCCCCTCTTTCATACATTGGTTTTCAAATAGTTTGGTTTGGATTGGAAAGAGTAGGAAAGTTCATGCTTAAGTGGTAAAAGGAGTCTGTTTTTGACTGTGGCCTATGCTTTGTCATGCCATGCTTGATATTGTTTTGGCTTTATGCTTAGTGATCTTTTCTGTAGCATGACATGTTATAAACAATTGAGATTGCTTAATGTGCCTTTGAAGAATCATGCGTTGTTTTAGCATCTTAAAGCATAGTATTGTGGTATTCTCCTTTGATGCTTTATTTGGGTTGACTTGGCGCATGCTCACACCATGTTATGACTATCCCAAGTCACCATAGCCTTGATGATCCTTTAGTTTTCAACTTGTAGTATCACTTTATGCTTTGATTAATGATGTTTTGTCGCTCTGTGTGATTATGGCCATTATTGCTCTCTTAGTTGGTCGCTCCCAGTCTTTTGCTAGCCTCCGTAACCAAGTATGAGTTCCACTCATGCATCCAACTCCTAAAACTAAGTTATTCCAAAGAGTCCACCATACCTACCTATTAGCATACGCTATTCCAAGTATATTCATGTTTTAATCTACCTTCCGAATTAAACTTGTTATGAGAAAACTAGTGATTAAAGCTCTCACGAACTTGATGGCACACTTTACTTTTCTTGCCCTTAATAAACTTGAACCCATTGTCTCATCTATGTTGTATATGCTTGCACTTATATGTTGGGGATTAGTAGAACCATGTTGTCATGGGGAACGCTTTCAACATTGCACTTGTACTTTGTACCTAGTTGATATCATGCTCTTTTATCTATGGATGTCGTCGGTGTGAAATGAAAGGGGAGCTTGTAAGTACATGGAGTTATGTATGTGTGTTAAAGAAACGCCTGGGCCGCTGGTCTAAACCTGTAGCGTAACCATAATGAGATTTCTATGAAGCATTCTTCTTATAAAAAAAAGAGAGTCGGATATAGAGAAAAAGGAGAAAAAAGAAAAAAATATGAGAAAAGAGGAAAGAGAGAAAAAGCACCATATTCCCATGGTAAATAAGAAGATTGTTGAGATGCTCGTTGTCTTCTTGCCTTGTCATTTTGATATGGGGATTCTTTCGTATCATCGGGCAAGGGGTACCCCGTTAGCGGTTCTCTATGATACACATGTACTTACTATGATAAGAACTTACCGGTAACTAAAGATGAGTAGCATGAGGAGCGGTCCTCGTATTCAAGGGACATGAGATTTCCAACTTATACTTCGTCAAGCATATACACCATAGTTTGTTCACTTTAACATTAATCACTTCAAGATGCTTATGATAGGGCAATGAGAGCTGAAAGCTAAAAAGTACCATAATTTTTGGAAGCTCTTTATGAGACATGAATCCCTACTTCCTTCTATGAAGGCCTTTCTTTTACTTTTATGTTGAGTCTCCACCTTCTATCTTTATGCACCTACTTTGAGAGCATAGTGGCCATTCTTAGTTCTATGTGCATTGTCCCAAGACTTGTTTATTGATGCATAGCTTTGATATTCCTTGTTTTAAACTATTTGCATCTAGTCACTCTTATGAACTTTGAAGGTGTCCTATGCATTTATGTTTGCTTCTCTATGAGGGACAAGCTGAATGCCACTATGCTATGTTTTCTTTATGTGAAACAAACAAACGTCTTGCAAAGCATTGTTATTCATGAATCTTTTGTTTGTGTCTTTTCATGTTGCAACATAGTTGCTTTGCCTTATTGTTAGAACTTTGTCTTTCATGTTATAATTGAAGTACTATGATCCCAGCTTCGAATGTTTTACAAATACTTTGATCAAGTTTATGATGGTGCATGTCACCTCAAAAATTATTCTTTTTCTATCACTTACCTACTCGAGGACGAGCAGGAGTTAAGCTTGGGGATGTTGATACGTTGCAAACGTATCTATAATTTTTGATGTTCCATTCTTGGTTTATATCTACTTTATTATGTTTTGTCCACACTTTGGAGTACTTTCTACACACTTTCTTGGACTAACCTATTAGCAAGATGCCACAGTGCTAGTTGCCTGTTTTCTGCTGTTTTTTTTCCAGAAAGTCAGAAAATGAATATTCTCGAAATTGCACCGGACAAAAGCCAAAGTCGTTATTTTCCCGGAAGATTCACGAAGCCAGAAGGAGAGACAAAGGGGGGCATATGGTGGCCAAACCACCCCTAGGCGCGGGTCCCCCAGGCCGCGCCAGGGCATGGTGTGGGCCCCCTGGCTGCCCACCGACCTTGCCTCTTCACCTATAAGATGCCTCCAGCCACGAAAAGTTCCGCAGCACCGCTGCCACCAAAGGGGAGATTCGGGGGACAGAAAGTCTCTGTTCCGGCACCCTGCCGGGACGGGGAAGTGCCCTCGGAGCCATCTCCATCGATCTCCACCACCATCTCCATCGTCGTTGCTGATTCCCATGATGAGGAGGGAGTAGTTCTCTCTCGAGGCTAAGGGTTCTACCGGTAGCTATGTGTTCATCTCTCTTTCTATGCATGATCTTATTGAGATCATGAGCTTGTAATCTATAGATCTACCTTGCTACTCAAGTGCTTTAATAGATCTCTGCTCTCCCCATGTGTGTGAAGTTGACAGTGTGCACACCATGGTGGCACTTAAGCTAGAGATTACAAATACTTGTTATGAGTTATATTTGGAGTTGGATGTCTTTATGAAATTGTGGTGTTTGTTGGACCCATCTAGTGCTCAAGGTGATAGTGTGGGGTTATCTAGAGGGGAAAGGCTTACTTTGAGGTGTGCTGTGATAACCCTACCATGGATTAGAGTGTCCAACCGGAGTGTAGTTCGGCGTAGTATCATAAAGAAGAATATATTTATATGAGAGTGTTCACAAGTGAAAGTATGATCCCTAGGCCTTGTTTCTAAGCACTGGAACACCGTTTGCTATTAGATCTATTACATGTTTGCTTGCTTCTATCTTTATTTCAGTTTTACTTTAGTATTTTCCATGCCATCAAGCTATTTTCTATCACCGTTACCACTTATAATTATCTATACCACTAGTATTTCATTATCTCTTCGCCGAACTAGTGCACTGATGCACTCGACTTTCAACGTAGAGCTCGTTGGGAACCCCAAGAGGAAGGTATGATGAGCACAGCAGTAAGTTTTCCCTCAGTTATGAAACCAAGGTTTAATAGAACCAGTAGGAGCAAGGAAACACCCCAAAGGTGTTACTAGCTGAGCTTTGGCAGGGCGCACTACCAGTTGTAGTAGCAACGTGGAAACCTGCGCAACACAACCACAGAACTTTGTCCCCAACTTGCGATGAGGTTGTCAATCTCACCGTGTTTTGCGGAAAACAAAGGATTAAACGTATCGAATGGAAAGAAGTAATAGTTTGCAGAAAGTAAACACAAAGCAGTAAAATATTGTAGATTGTATATAAAAGACAAGGACCGGGATCCATAGTTCACTAGAGGTGGCTCTCCTTAGATAGATAATATGCTGGGTGAACAAATTACAGCGGGGCAATTGACAAACACCGAGAAAGCAATACATGCATATACTAATCATCTTGACTCTTTTGAGACTTGATTGGGCATTACAACATAATACATAGACCGCATCCAACTGCATCTATGACTAATAATCCACCTTCAGGTTATCATCCGAACCCCCTCCAGTATTAAGTTGCAAGCAACATATTATTGCTTCTTAACTGGTAAAGTAAACAATACAATTGTTCTATGAACAAAGGATCGTTGTTTTCTCCCTAGTAGCAACATCACATCTAGTACCTTAGAGATTTCTGTCACTTCCCCAGATTACCAGAGGCATGAACCCACTATCGAGCATAAATACTAACTCTTGGAGTTGCTAGCATCTACTTGGCCAAGATAGCTACTAACAACAGAAAGCATGCAAGATCTCAAATAACAAAGACATGATAGAATCAATAATCAATCTGAAATAGCATCTCAATATCCATCGGATCCCCGCAAATACAACATGTATGGATTACAAATAGATGATCTTGATCATGAACCGAGCTCACAAGATCTAAACATGAAAGCACGAAGGAGGAGAAACCAGCCATCTAGCTACTACATGGATCCGTAGTCCAAGGATGAACTACTCACACATCACACCGGAGGCTTGCATGGTGATGAAGAAGGCCTCAGTGGTGAATTCCTCTCCGCAGGTGCCGGAAGAGCTTCATCCCTCCCGATCTAGGGATGGAGATGACGGCAGCTATAGACTCTTTCGTGGATTTTTGATCGGTACCTAGGGTTTTGCCCCGAGGGCAACTTATAGGCGGAAGGAGAGGCCGAGGGAGTTGGAGCTGGGCCAAGCTCGGCCGCACGGCCAGGTGGTGTGGCTGCCCCTGCCCCTCTCCATCTCAGATTCGCACTTGATCCTTCCGAAAAATAGGCTCTTTGGCTTTGGTCCGTCCAATTCGAGAATATTCATTTTCTGACTTTCCGAACCAAAACAGCAGAAACAGGCAGCTGGCACTGTGGCTCTTGTTAATAGGTTAGTCCAAGAAATCATATGAAAAGTACTCCAAAGTTGGAACAAAACACAAGAAAGTGGATAAAACCAAGCATGGAACATCAAAAATTATAGATACATTTGCAATGTATCAACATCCCCAAGCTTAACTCCTGCTCGTCCTCGAGTAGGTAAGTGATAAAAAGAAATAATTTTTGAGGTGACATGCACCATCAAAGACTTGATCAAAGTATTTGCAAAACATCAAAGCTGGGATCAAAGTACTTCAATCATAACATGAAAGACAAAGTTCTAGCAATAAGCAAAGAGACTATGATGCAACATGAAAAGGCACAAACAAAAGATTCATGAATAACAATGCTTTGCAAGACGTTTGTTTGTTTCACATAAAGAAAACATAGCATAAAAGTATTCAGCTTGTCCCTCAATAGAGTAGCAAATATAAATGCATAGGACACCTTCAAAGTTCATAAGAGTGACTAGATACAATAGTTTAAAACAAGGAACAAAAAGTTATGCATCAATCAACTAGTCTTGGGACAATGCACATAGAACTAAGAATGGCCAGTGTGCTCTCAAAGTAGGTGCATAAAGTTAGAAGGGTGAGACTCAATATAATGGTGGAAGAAAGACCTTTTGTAAAAGGAAGTAGGGATTCAAGTCTCATAAAGAGCTTCAAAAAATTATGGTACTTATAGCTTTCAGCTCTCATTTCCCCTATCATAAGCATCTTTAAGTGATTAAGGTTAAAGTGACACAACTAAGAGGATATGCTTGACAAGTTATAAACCGAAATCTCATGCCCCTTACTTACGAAGACCGATCCTCATGCTACTCAACTTCAGTCATGAGTAAGCTCTTGTCATTGTAAGTACATGTGTATCAATAAGAGCCGCCAACGGGGTACCCCTTGCACATGATACGGGAGCTTTCCCATAATCAAAATGACAAGGCAAGCAGACAATAAGCATCTCAGCGATCTTTTTATTTGCTATTTGCATAGGTTTTTATTAAGGATGCTTCATAGAGTGCTCATTATGGTGATGCTGCAAGTTTCCACCATGATTAGGCATGGCTTAGGCTAGCGGCCCAGGCGTTTCTCTAACACACATACAAACTCCATGATCTCACAAGTTCCACTTTTATTTCACACCGCCGGGATACATAAGCAAAAGAACATGATATCAACGGGGTACAAAGTACAAGTGCAATGTTGAAAGCGTTCCCCATGAAACATGGTTCTGCTAATTTCAACTTATAAAGCGCAAGCATATACGCAACAAAGAAGGACCCAGTGGTTCAAGTTTATTAGAGGCAATAAAGTAAAGTATGCCATCAAATTCGTGAGAGCTTTAATCAGTAGTTTTCTCATAACAAGTGGAAGGTAAACAAAAGCATGAATGTACTTGGAATATCATAAGCTAGTAGGTAGGTATGGTGGACTCTTTGGAATAACTTGGTTTAGGGAGTTGGATGCATGAGTGGAACTCATACTTGGTGGTGGAGGCTAGCAAAAGACTGGGAGCGACAAACTAAGAGAGCAATAATGGCCATAATCATGCAGAGCGACAAAACATCATTGATCAAAGTATAAAGTGATACTACAAGTTGAAAACTAAAGGATCATAAAGGCTATGGTGACTTTGGATAGTCAAAACATGGTGTGAGCATGCGCCAAGTCAACCCAAATAAAACATCAAAGGAGAATATCACTATAGTATGCTTTAATATGCTAAAACAACGCATGATTCATCCAAGGCACATTAAGAAATCTCAATTGTTTATAACAAGTCATGCTACAGCAAAGAATACTAAGCATAAAGCCCAAACAATATCAAGCATGGCATGACAAAATAGGCCACAGTAAAAAACGAGCTCTTTTTACCACATAAGCATGAACTTTCCTACTCTTTTCCAAACCAAACCAAACTATTTGCAAACCAATATATGAAAGAGGGGGTCCAACCAACTTATTCAGAAAACTAAGAAAAACAAGCAAACTAAAAACCAAAATGAAAACAAAAAAGAAGACGCTCCAAGAAAAACACAACTGTGTATGAAACAATAAAAATAAAGCGTTTGGAAGAAACCTGGGATTTTTATTGATGAAGAAGGGGATGCCTTGGGCATCCCCAAGCTTTGATGCTTGTACTTCTTGGATATTTCTTGGGGTGAAACGCGTGGCATCCCCAAGCTTGAGCTTTAGTCCATCCTTCATCTCATTACTCATTCCTTCCATACACCTGAAAATTTTCCTTCATACAAAACTTCACACAATCTCATTAGCAACATTAGTGCACTTAAAATAAATAAGTCTCAAGGTTCAGTTTTAACACCAAATAAACTTCCATTAGAACACTAGCTACTGTAGCACTTCCTGCAAAAAGCTCAATTCCCCAAAGGTACTCAAGAAGGAACTAACAAGAAGCAAATGCAGAAAATGGCAGAAATCTGTCAAAATAGACCAGTAGGTAAAGACAATTTTTTTCGAAGACCTTCTGTTGCTCAAATAAAAAAGAGTTGAACTAATGAAAGTTAGATAACAACCTGGGGCAGAAGCACAAAAATTTACAGATCAATCCGACGTACATAAATCTTTCAGGAATTTTTACAGTGAAGCAGAAAAATCTGTTTCGGGACAGCAACTTTCCCAATCATTACTTCACTCTCATTAGAGGACATTGTTGGCACAAGAAGCAAATAAAAAGGATAAGAAGAGGTTATTACAGAGGTAATAACTTCCAAGACACATCTAAAACTCTCGGGTTATCTCCCAACAAGTACTTTTCTTTAACGCCTTTAAGTTAGGCATAAGAAGCAAAGAAAGAATCAAGTGTTCTCAAATGAAGAAGCATTAAGACCAAATTTTGTTTTCATAGGATAAGCAAAAAAAATATTTTATCTCTTTTTAGGGAAGTTTTCTATACCTTTCTTGAGTGGGAGTTGATATTTAATGGTGCCTTCTTTCATATCAATGATGGCACCAACAGTTCTAAGAAAAGGTCTTCCCAAAGTAATAGGACAAGAAGCATTGTATTCAACATCCAAAACATAGAAATCAATGGGGACATAGGAATCATTAACCATAATAAGAACATCATTAAGACTCCCCATGAGTTTCTTTTTCGCATTAGCATCAAGTGGGACATTCAAATAACAATCTTCAAGAGGAGGCAAATCAAGCATATCATAAATCCTTCTAGGCATAATAGAAACACTACTATCAAGATCACACAAAGCTTTGAAATCAAAGTCATTCACTCTCATATTAATGATGGGTTCCCAACCATCTTCTTATAGGAATAGAAGCTTTATGTTTCATCTTTTCTTCCTTAATCTTTATGCGAGCATCGGTAATGTGTTTTGTAAAAGCCATGTTCATAGCACTAGCATTAGGACTTTTAGCAAGCTTTTGTAGGAACTTAATAACTTCAGAGATATTGCAACCATCAATATAAAAATCATCTTTATCATCTAAAGTAGTAGAACTATTACTAGCCTCAACACTAGTGGTGGTGATAGTATAAACACTAATTTTTCTAGCAATTTCATCTTCTCTTTTCCACTTAGCATGTAATTCAGCTAATAGTCTAACATTTTCATCAATTCTTACTTGTATGGCATTAGTAGCTGCAAGGGGATTGTCATTAGTTTCAGGTTTAGCAGCCATTTTATTCAAAGAAGATTGAGCTTCAGCCAAAGATGCTATATTTCTTTCAGCATTAGAGAGTTTTTCCTCAATAATTTTATTGAAAGCAGTTTGTTTACCAATAAACTCTTTAAGCATAACTTCAAGTTCAGAGGGAGCACTCTTATTATTGTTGTAAGAATTTCCATAAGCATTGCCATTGTTGGGAGGATAAGTTTTATAATTGTTGTTACCAAAATTGTTCCTATAAGCATTATTAACATAAGCATTGTTGCCAAAGTTGTTATTTCTTATGAAGTTCACATCAACTTGCTCTTCTTGAGCAACCAAAGAGGCTAAAGGAACATTATTTGGATCAATATGGGCTTTCCCATTAACAAGCATAGACATAATAATATCAATCTTATCACTCAAGGAGGAGGTTTCTTCAACAGAATTTACCTTCTTACCTTGTGGAGCTCTCTCAGTATGCCATTCAGAATAATTAAACATCATATTATCCAATAGTTTTGTTGCAGCACCCAAAGTGATGGTCATAAAGGTACCTCCAGCAGCTGAATCCAATAGGTTTCTTGAAGAATAGTTCAATCCTGCATAAAAAGTTTGGATGATCATCCAAGTAGTCAGTCCATGAGTGGGACAATTCTTTACCAAAGATTTCATTCTTTCCCAAGCTTGAGCAACATGCTCATTATCAAGTTGTTTAAACTTCATTATTTCACTTCTCATGGATATAATCTTAGCAGGAGGATAGTATTTTCCAATAAAAGCATCTTTGCACTTAGTCCAAGAATCAATACTATTCCTAGTTAAGGAATTCAACCATTCTTTAGCTTTTCCTCTCAAAGAGAAAAGAACCAATTTTAGTTTAATAATATCACCATATATATCCCTATGCTTTTGCATCTCACAAAGTTCAACAAAGTTATTTAGATGGGAAGCAGCATCTTCATTACCAATACCAGAAAATTGTTCTCTCATAACAAGATTGAGCAAAGTAGGTTTTATCTCAAAGAAAGAATTTTCAGCCATAGGTGGAGCAATAGGAGTGCTCATAAAATCATTGTTGTTGGTGCTAGTGAAGTCACACAACTTAGTGTTTTCAAGAGTAGTCATTTTTTTGGGTTTTCAAAAAAGAAAGCAAAACAAGTAAAACTAATTTTTTTGTGTTTTTGAAGAACAAAACAAGCAAACAAAGCAAAAAAAAAGAAACTAAGCAAAACAAAAAAAAGGAAAGAGATTGGTTATGAGGGACTCCCCTTGTGAAGATGTCCTTGACTCCCCGGCAACGGCGCCAGAAAAGATCTTGATGCACTCGACTTTCAACGTAGAGCTCGTTGGGAACCCCAAGAGGAAGGTATGATGAGCACAGCAATAAGTTTTCCCTCAGTTATGAAACCAAGGTTTAATCGAACCAGTAGGAGCAAGGAAACACCCCAAAGGTGTTCCTAGCTGAGCTTTGGGAGGGCGCACTACCGGTGCTAGTAGCAACATGGAGAATATTCATTTTCTGACTTTCCTGGAAGCAAAAACAGCACAAAATAGGCAGCTGGCACTGTAGCTCTTCTTAATAGGTTAGTCCAAGAAATTATATGAAAAGTACTCCAAAGTTGGAACAAAACACAAGAAAGTGGATAAAACCAAGCATGGAACATCAAAAATTATAGATACATTTGCAATGTATCATGCACCTATACACCTGACAAGTGTATTGGGTGTGTTGGGGACACAAGAGACTTCTTGTATCTTGATTGCAGGGTTGCTTGAGAGGGGATACCTTTGACCACTTCCTCCCTGAGTTCGATAAACCTTGGGTAATCCACTTAAGGTAAAAGTTGCTCCTGTTCTACAAACATCTACACTTGGAGGCCCAACAACTGTCTATAAGAATAGAAGTGCGTAGACATCAGCATTCTATGGCATGAGATTGAGATTAGCATCCCTCATTAGTTAACACTCTTAACCTTAGTGGCTAGTGCTAAGCATAAAACTGGATCACTTTAGATGGGAATACTTGGTGAAAATGCTTATGAAAACCTTGGAATGACGATTCATTCTATTGAGATGTTTTGACATGTGTTGAGAAACACAAATGGTTTATGATGATGAAAATGTTGAGGCATGAGCCTTAGCCCTTTATAAAAACTGATGGTTGGGTTTGGATGCGATACCATTCCAATTTTACCGTACAACCATAATACCTGAATTGGGTAAGGCTTAGCCGGAAGTTTATATGAATTAGTATGGGTTCCCCCGCAGAGGAGGTTTGAGATGAGGCTACCTCTTGATGATGTCCACCTATGAAGTGCCCAGGATGGCAGATGGCCATGGCTGGGAGGCCAAGATCATAGGAGAGGTGCTTATACTAGAGTGTGTAAAGGAAAGGTTATGATTGATTATCCGCATACTAAGTATGATGATTCAGGGTTATCCCTGACGGATGTATCGAATTTTGTGGTGAAAGTGTACCACCTCTGCAGAGTGTCAAACTATTCGGATAGCCGCATCCGCGGTCATGGACAGTTGGAGTGGCCATACTGTTCTTTCGTCAGATGTTTTCAAAATGAATTGTGACTTTGACTTGACCACAACAGGGTTGTGACTATGAAAACTAAGTTCCCACTTAGGTGATTTTAGAACTTTATTTTAACTTTCTTTGTTTCTGAACTCGGCTTAGGTTTAAATCTAGCTTTTTCAAATAAACTTAGAGCTTAGCATTCCTACTAGAACTACCTTACCTGTTAGTGATGGTTTGCGAGTACTTAAAGAGTACTCAGGGCTTTGTCCCTGGCTATTCCCGTGGCCAGACTATGAGGAGGACTATCAGGAAGATGGACAGCAGGACAATTAAGACAACTAGGATCATCTCCCATCGCCAGCATTGCCTGTGACACTAAAGATGGAGCCCACCGCTACGCTTATTATTCCACTGCTTGTTTGTATTAAGACTGGATCATGAGATCCCTTATTTATGTAAGACCTTGTTATGGTTTGTAATGGATGATATATTGTGATATCCAATCTGTTATGTCTCGCAAAAATGGTAATCTTGGCATTGCGATGTATGGCATAACAAGCATTTGGGATGAAAAATCCGGGTGTTGACACTAAGACTACCAAGTCCATAAAAAACAGGAAGTGTGAAATAGAACAAGGGAGAAGCATAGAGGAGATTAATAGGCAGTACAAGTTCCCCACCAAGGGAAGTTCAAATTTAAATCTGAGCAAGCGTGGGCTACAATAGTGGGAAGCACAGAGGAAGTTAACAGGCAGTACACATGCCCCACAGAGGGAAGTTCACACATCAAACATGATATGGGGGGGCTACAAAATGGTCTACCATGCAACCTCGACGCTAACACATCGACATGTATCAAGTGAGAAATTAAATCGAAGTCTTGTTTGCATTACGATATATAAGTTGGGGGACTTAACACCACCCACCCCAACCCTAAGTCATTGTGTGCATGCAAAACAAGACACTATGGTCTAGCGCCTCGGCTTCATCGCCTGTCGTCATTGATGCGGCATACGGGCTACGAAGCCTCGAAGAGCATTATGGTAACGAGGCTACGTTGCTCATCGACGCTACCGCATTGACAATGATGAAGCCTCGCTACTCTAACTCCTAAGGCTACATCGTCTATGTAAACTAAGACTACTAAGTCCATAAAAAATAGGAAGTGCAGAATAGAACAAGGGAGAAGCGCAGAGGAGGTTAATAGGCAGTACAAGTTCCCCACCAGGGGAAGTTCAAATCAAAACTGAGAAAGAGTAGAATACAACAGGGAGAAGCATAGAGGAAGTTAACATGAAGTACACATGCCCCATAGAGGGAAGTTCACACATAAAACTAGATATTTGGGGGGGCTACAAAATGGTCTACCATGCATCGTCGACACTAACGCGTCGACAGGTACCAAGTGAGAAATTAAATATAAGTCTTGTTTGCATAATGATATATAAGTTAGGGGTATT
This sequence comes from Avena insularis, assembly GCA_023614405.1. Taxonomy (NCBI): domain Eukaryota; kingdom Viridiplantae; phylum Streptophyta; class Magnoliopsida; order Poales; family Poaceae; genus Avena; species Avena insularis. The sequence continues at coordinate 408,553,375 of CM042696.1, forward strand.
AACACCACCCACCCCAAACCCTAAGTTTCCGTGCGCATGCTCAACACAACGCTATGAGCCAGTGCCTCGGCTTCGTCGCCCATCACCGCTGACGCGGCGTACGGGCGGAGAAGCCTTGTAGGGCGTTAGGGTACCTAGGCTACATCGTTCATTGACGGTACCACATACCGCGTTGACAGTGACGAAGCCTTGGTAATCTAACACCTAAGGCTATTGCGTCTATGTAAATTAAGACTACTGAGTCTAAAAAAATAGGAAGTGCAGAATAAAACAAGGGAGAAACACATAGGAGGTTCACAGGCAATACAGATTCCGCACCGAGGAAAGTTCAAATTTAAAACTGAGGAAGCGCAGTCTACAATAGGGGAAGCACGGAAGAAGTTAACATGTTAACAGGCAATACACATGTCCCACAGAGGAAAGTTCACGTATGAAACTAGATATTGGGGGGCTCAAAAATGATCTACCGTGCAGCGTCAATGCTAACGCGTCGACCAGTACCAAGTGATAAATTATATCTAAGTCTTATTTGCATAATGATATATAAGTTGGGGTTTTTAACACAATCCACCCCTAAACCCTAAGTCGGCGTGCGTGTGCTCAACACGATACTATGGGCCAACGCCTCGGCTTCGTAGCCCGTCGCGGCTGACACGGCGTACGGGCGACGAAGCCTCGAAGGGCGTTAGGGTACCGAGGCTACATCACTCGTCGACGACGAAGCTGCGGTACACTAACACCTAAGTCTACTGAGTATACGTAAACTAAGATTAGTGAGTCCATAAATATTAGGAACTACTGAATAGAACAAGGGAGAAGGATAGAGGAGGTTAACAGGCAGAAAATGTTCCCCACCAAGGAAAGTTCAAATTTAAAACTAGGATGCGCAGACTACAACAGGGGAAGCATAGAGAAAGTTAACATACAATACACATGCCCCACAGGAGGAAGTTCACATACATATGTGTAAACCAGTGCAGACTTACAAATAAATTAGTAAATTGAATTTCTATTATGTTTCTAAGAATATGGGGGCGGGGGCCCAACCCCCTTACACACACATCGATAAAGTAAAGTAATAAGAAAGATGTACATATTTTTGTAGCCGGAAAGGTGCCGCATACATCACGAGATGTGCGAAATGAAAAGATGGTACATAAAACTAAAATGTATGGAGGGCCCATTATAAACACAATAATATAATTAAGAATTAGTAATATCCTATGTAGTTGTAGTTGACATTTTATACATACAAAAGAGAGAAGTACAACTTGGAGATAACGAAAGTTCAGACATGTATTATTATAAGATCCGGTGTCGACATATAAGAAGATCAATGTAGTAGTCTTTTACGAATATCTGATTGTACATGAAATACGAAAGAAATGGTATCAATATGCATCAAATCAATTATACTAAATTTAATTTATTAATTGTCTCATACATTTAATCACCATATAGCACTATGTCTTGTCGAATTCGTGAAATTTAACCACATCGACGAACTACAACTCATGCAGTGGACAGAACACTATGGAAGAATCATATATGTCGATTTTATTTAACAAGACAAAATTCGAGACCGTTTTAGGACACATACCAAACCTAATTGCAACATTAATATAAGAATCTAAGAACTACATAAGTAGATCTATAGAATTCGGTAAGAGCGGCTCAAGAACAGCGATGAACTTCAGATCGACGCAAACTCGAAATTTAATATCCCAAAGCAACTAGTTAGATAAATTAGACTAATTAGATCACATATAACTATAATTCGATAATAATCAGCCGCCCCCATAGCATATTGGAACAACGAGAGGTAGAAATCGCATACGCACGTGAAATCTGGGAAGACGAAACAAAATTGAGAATGTTTTAGCGATTACTATGTACTATATTACGAACACTAGCATATCCCAATTGATCATTTAAATACAATAGTATCAAAAAATACTTCGGCAAAGTAGATGAGCTCAAACACACAACAAGCAGTACAGTCTGGTTTCAAGGTCAATTGAAGGGAAAGTACAATTGTAGTGTATAGAGAAGTACAATATGGTCCGCAACCGGTTGGCAGAATAGCTCTAGTATTTATATATAATATATATATGAGCTAAAGATGAATCAGTTCCTGTATAACTAAATAGGGAACGAAGTGAACTTTGTCACACAGCAGAGTGAACTTTTTGTTTAGCGCGGGAGAACTTTCTTTTTCTGGGGAAACCACCATGTTTGAAGTGAACTTTTTTAAATTTCTAGCCATGTCCGAAGTGAACTTTCAAATTATAAAGCAAACTTTTTTAGACAATAGAGTTATCTATTTTATTAATGCTTCTAAACTTTATTTTTATCGAACACGTTTTTATAGACCTCTTTAGCCTCATCTGACATGAACTACCAAATATAACGAGAATCCCCGTTGTGCTCCAAGTGAACTATGTTTTCCCAAAGAGTGAACTTTCTTTTTAATGCATGTGAACTTCCTTTTTTATCGAACATCCTTCTGAATTTTTTTAGCCTTTGTCTAAAGTGAACTAGCAAATAAACGAGAAAATCCGCGTCTTGTTTGAAGTGAACTATATTTTCCCACAGAGTTAACTTCCTTTTTAACGGTTATGAACTTTCTTTTTGTTGAACACACTTTTGGATTTTTTTAGGTTTGTGTGGAGTGAACTACCAAATATAACGAAAACCTCGTCGTGTTTAAAGTGAACTATGTTTTCCCGCAGAGTAAACTTTTTTCAAGCTTAGTTAACTTATTTTGGACAACTAAGTGAACTATTGTTCTTCAACATTTTTGTGAACTTTCTTTTCTATCGAGCCGAGTGAAATTTTATTCCAAGCAGAGTCAAATTTTATTTTTGAGGAGAGCGAACTGTTTTTATCTTTGAAATGAACTATCAAATCCAAAACAGTGGTTCACATGGAGAAAATACATCCCCAATATCGCACCCAATCTCCTCTATGGCCTCTCCGCCCTAGTCGAATCATGTGACTCCTCCACATCTTCTCTAGATCCCACATTGCAATTGTGCCATGTCTAGGAGGCACGGGTATCCAAGGACAAGGTGATGCGATGGGGGATGGAGGAGGTGCAGGTGGCGGGGAACCGGAATGACCCGATAGGGAAGGGAAGAGGTACGGGCGGTGGCGAACTAGGGTGGCACCTGTTAGGGAGGAGGTGTGGGTGGGGCCGGGGTAGTGCGCTAGGAGAGAGAGGAGGCGCGGGTGGAAGGGAACTGGGGCATGGCACGGGCGATGGGGAATCGAGGGGACGCGCTTGGGGGAGGGAGGAAGCGCTGACGGTGGGGAACCGGTGCACTCCAGGAGCAGGATCCACGGGTGGGGCCGGGGCAGCGGGCTAGGGGAGGAAGGAGGCGCGAGTGGGTTTGGTCTGGTTAGGTTGGCACCAGGGGTTCCCATATAAGCTATATAGGAACCTCTTCAGGGGTTCCTCTGTAGTCCTTCTCTCTCTATATATATATACCAAAGCTACTCTGCAACCGGTTGTAGAATATTATTCTACACATCAGACTGCACTTCCCTAGAAACTATAACTTCCCTAGAAACTATAACTATACTGCCATGTGAACTGCCCTTCATATAGAGACTGAACTGCCTACTGGTTGTATGAGTTCATCTAGTTTAACAATGTATTTTTTTATTCTATTTTATATACGCGATCATTTGAGATAATCTGCATCTACGTGTTAGATATTTAGACATAATAATCGCTGACCCGTCCTCAATTTTGCCCTACCTTGATCAATTGTTTGTTTCCGTGTTCTTATTGTATGCATCGTTATTCCAATTTGCAGCGGGTATGGCTGTGTTCTTGTCAGATTAGAGTTCGATCTGAGCTAATTGAAACAGTAATTCGGCGACATATGAATTATAGAACTAGTTGTTTCTGTGCATTCGAAATTCGAGTGTAGCCGTCCATGTAGTTCACCGTATTTCTTCTCCTGTTCTTCAATTACTCTATCGATCTAGTTCTATAGTGGTTTTCATCTTTAAATGTTCTCTGGATAGGTTTGTTATGTGCGCTTAAACACTTGCGCAGTTTATTTTGTACAACGAAATCGAAAGAATTTTGTTTTTTAACTATGCCTCCTCCGCAACTGCTGCAGAACTCGTCTAGGTCTGCAACCGATCGTAGCCTAAAGGAACGGTCGAGGTCAACCCACTTCAGAAATCCTATGAGGAGAAATTTGGCCATCGTAGCATGGTAAAGCAGCCATGGAGACCTACATGGCCAAGATCTGAGTCTACACCACTAATGGTTGGATACCTAACATGGCCGCCTCCCTTCCCTAGTCGTCGTACTACTAACAAAATTGATGTTTACATCTCATAAAGTGTGTAGGGGGGGGCCCATATTCTTAGAAACATAATGGAATTTGAATTTCACTAATTTGTTTATAAGTATTCCTGGTTAGAAATATATTTGTGAACTTCCCTTAGTTGGGCACTTGTACTTCCTATAAACTTTGTCTATGCTTCCCACGATTTGTAGCTAGAACTTCCCTCTATGTGGCACATGTATTGCCTGTTAGCTTTCTCTGTGCTTCTTTGTTGTTGTCGTCTGCACTTCCTTCTTTTTATGTACTCAGTGGTCTTAGTTTACGTAGATAGGGTAGCCTTAGGTGTTAGGGTACCGAGGATTCGTTGTCGTCGACGCAATAGCATCGACGAGATACATATCCACTACTAGAGAAAAGGCTATATAAGACATGCTTATAGGAGGCGCATTTAGACCATATGCGCCTCCTATAAAATAGGCGAGGCGCACTGCCCTGGCATGCACCTCTAGTATCAAAATAGGCGAGGCGCATATTATAAGGATGCACCTCCTATAATCCCTGTACGGACAAAATCTGGCATCCCCAGATTATGCGAGGAGCATGCTAATAATATGTGTCTCTATATATCATATATGCGAGACACATGTGTGAAGAATGCTCCTTGCATAAGCCGCATGGGCCCGGGACGAGGTCGGTGGTTGAATATGCATATGCGCCTCCTATATTTGATAATATGCGAGGCGCATGCAGCGAAGTACGCCTAAAGTAACTCCTGTGGGCTCGGATGGAGGTAGGTGGCCGCATAGGCGAGGCGCATATGACCATATGCGCCTCGTATAGTTTGGGGTATAGGAGGCACATACGTAGCAATATGCGCCTCCTATAACCTGGCACCACCTTTTTTTGCAGCTTTTGGCACATGGAGCTAATACCACCCCACTCACTTGTCTCACTTCTTCCTCCTCCACAAAAGAAAGATTTGGTCGCCCCCTCCTCCTCCCCACCTCATTTTTCACATTGATTCACCATAGAAGCTTGCTCAATCTCCATCGGTTGACACTCATATGTAAGTGAAGTATCTTGCTCCTCTAGATCTACAACATGTCTCTTTACTTCTCCTCTGGATCTCTTGCGCAAGTCGTCGTTGGATGAAGCGTGAAGGCGTTGCTTGCATGTATGCACGTTGTTGGCGACACCAACTATATGATTGTGTTATGGTGCTTATTTTTGTGTAGGGATTTCATCTGAGATGCCAATATTTCGCCGGAATGTCAATTCATTTATTTTCCGGCAAATTCCCGGCACTCGCAGATGTCCTCTTTTTAGGGGAGGTCATGCCGAATTTTTCCAGTAATCCACGTCCATATATGCTCTAGTTATTCTCTTGATCTTTATACCGCGCGTGCAGGCGACCATGGTCTGACCACTAATCCGCAAAGCCCTTGTCAATAGGTGGATGAGATGTGCGAGGGCCTACATGGAATGCACAAACAAGATGGAGATAATATGTCCGTGTCGCGACTACAAGCTGATGTATCTGATAAGGCACGATTCCGGAATGCTGGAGTCGCACCTGCTCCGACGTAGTTTCATGGATGGATACTCGGTGGATAAGCGATTTTGAATATGATGATGAGGATGTTAATAATGATGAAGATCAAGATGCCGATCACGATCACAAAGATCAATACACCGGCGGTGGGGTAGGTGATGATCATGAAGATGAGGGTGGCGCCGGGCATGGACATGAAGATGATCAAGGTGGCGCTGGGCATGGACATGAAGATGATCAAGGTGGCGCCGGGCATGAACACAAAGATCAAGGTGTCGGCCATGATTCGAGCTAGCTACAAGACCCTCATGTCCAAGATCTTCTTCTCAACGAGACCAGTAACGCCAGAGCCGCCGCTAGAGAGAAAGCTAAGCTGGAGCAAATAAAGAAAGACGCGGTCACTCCATTGTTTGATGGATGTAACGACGGGGATAACCGTCTGAATGTAACGCTCAGGGCTCTGGAGATGAAGGCGAAACACAAAATGACCGATGAATGCTTTGACGACAACATTGGATTCTGGCATGATATTCTTCCCAAGAAGAGGAACACATGCCCGACTTGTATCGCTGAGGCTAAGAAAGTCGTGTGCCCTCTCAATCTACCGCACGTGAAATACCACGTCTACATAAATGATTGCATCATCTACCATGGAGAGGATGCAGAGAACACCATGTGTCCGGTGTGCAAGACCTCTCTATACAAGAGAGGGACCAAGAAAGCTCCTAGAAAGGTGGTGTGGTACTTTCCTCTAACTCCTCGTCTGCAGCGGTATTTCGGGGACCCTAAGGAAGCAGAGCTCATGCGTTGGCACGCGGAAGGAAAGAGGCCAGAAGACGATGATCTGGAGAAGGAGGAAATGCTGAGGCACCCTTCGGATGCTTGCTAGTGGAAGGCATTAGACCTCCAATATTACCAACATTTTGGGAAGGAGTCAAGGAACCTCAGGCTAGGCATGAGCACCGATGGACTCAATCCATTCGGAAGCCAAAGCAGCACACACAGCACCTGGCCCGTGTTTGTATGGATCTACAACCTCCCTCTAGTTGTGCATGAAGAAGAAGTACGTAACCATGAGTATGCTGGTTCAAGGGCCAAAACAACCCGGTACAGACATCAATCTATATCTCATGCTGTTGAAAGAGGACCTGGCCACGTTATGGGAAGAAGGAGCCCGTAGGTGGGACGCCTCGAGACAAGAATACTTCGACATGAGAGTGGTGGTAATCACGACGGTGCAAGACTATCCCGGTTACGGATACTTCTCAGGGCAAGTGGTCCAAGGATTCCATCGGTGTGTTAGGTGCAAGGATAATACAACGTACCGCCAGCTACAGAAAGATCCTGGGTCCGGGAAAACCGTGTTCCTTGGGGCTCGGAGGCGGCTTCCCAAGAATCACGCCTGGAGAAACCTAGGAGATCTGTTCAATGGAACGATCGAGCTCTAAGGAATCCCGGACCAGAGGAGCGGGCGGAAATCTACGAGTTGTTGAATAACTGGAAGGAATGCCCTGCACCGGGAAAGACCCAGAAGAAGCCAGAGCCGCTGCTGAAGGTATGGAAGGCGAGGTCTGTTTTCTAGGACTTGCCATACTGGAAGATCCTCCGTGTGCCTCATAGCCTTGATCTCATACATATCACAAAGAACATGGGCGAGAGTCTACTTGCCACCCTCCTTAACACCGACAAGACCAAAGATGGGCCGAAGCCAAGGAACAACTTGAACCATATGGGAATCTGGGATGAACTTCAACCACCACCTAGCAATGACGAGGAGGAGGATGAGGAGGAGGAGACGGATACGCATAATAGCCGTCATCGCAAGGGCAAAAAGCAGGTCAAGAAGGGCGAGGTCAAGCTCAAGGCCTTATTCTTCACTCTGAGTAAGAAGGAGGCCATACAGTTTATGAAGTGCCTCCTCGGAGTCAAAATTCCGAACGGCTACATGGGGAAGATAAGCAAATGGCTAGACGAGGCGAAGCAGCGCTTCAGTGGGATGAAGTTTCACGATGTCGCCGTGCTGATGACGCAGGTACTCCCGGTGGCGACCCGAGGTATAATGGACAAGCATGTCCATGAAGCATTATTTGGCCTCTGCAACTTTTTCGATGTCATCTCTCGGAAGTCGATAAGCATTAAGCAGATCACGAGGCTATAAGATGAGATCGTAGTGATAATATTCGAGCTCGAGATCTATTTCCCCCCACTTTCTTTGACATCATGCTTCATCTGCTTCTCCATGTCATGGAGGATATCGTCTAGCTCGGTCCTCCGTTTCTGCGAAGCATGATGCCATTCGAAAGGCTCCATGGACACATCAAAGGATACGTTAAGAACAAGTCCCATCCAGATGGAAGCATAGAAAATGGCTTCCTGGCCGAAGAGTGCATCTCTTTCTGCTCGAACATTTTACAAACCGATACCCCTCTTGGTCTGCCATTCAACAAGCACCTCAGGAGGCTCGCTGGATGGGGTCACCACGAGGGTCGGCGCCCAAAGCATGTCAACCTCGAGGGCCAAATCAAGGACTTTGAAAGAGCAAACCTGGTCTCTCTACAGCACCTGCAGTTGGTCGATCCATACATATATGAGAACAAAGAGTTTATCAAGAAGAATTATGCTGACTAGGGGCGCTAGGTCCGAGGGAGGAAGATGTTATCAAGGAGCATAACTCCGGTTTCACGCGGTGGTTCAGGGAGAAGGTCGTTGCTAATCCACCACAGGGCGAGTACTCGGAGGAAGATAAACTCATATTCTCCTTGTCACGGGGTGCCTCGCATAACCTGATGACCTATCAGGCATACGACATCAACGGATTCACATTCTACACCGAGGAAAAGAATAATAACTGCGATTACTAGAACTTAGGGGGTAATGGGGATATTCTACACCGGCGACGTCTCGGAAAGATACTACGGAACGATCGAGGAGATTTGGGGGATCGACTACATTACGGAGAAGGTGCCAATGTTCTGTGTTAGGTGGGCAAAGAGCACCAAGAAAGAAGGCTGATATTTCACCACCATGGTTATACCATCAAAGACCACCAGCGCGAAAGCCCCCGCGAGAAATGAGCCGTGGGTGCTAGCTAGCAAGGTCGACCAATGCGGGTACATCATAGACCCGTCAAAGCCTAGCCGGGTTATCATCAAGAGAGGCAAAAGGAACATCATCGGAATGGAAGGAGTCGCCAACGAGCAAGACTTTGACCAGAACGGTGACCCAAAGATGGAAGACGGATACGGCAACCAAGCACCGTACACCACAACCCTACCTAAGAAAGGACTCCCATTCAAGAGAAGTAGTGAAGACGTCCCGGACCTAACCTATGCAACCGCAACAAAGAATGGCAAGAAGATGAACATTGTCAAGAAACGCTAGCACGCTCCGACCATTGTCAAGAACCGTCGTGTGTGTGGCCTACTATTATGTATCAAAACATTCATAATTATCTTTTTTGTATGTTATAATATTGCATTGAGAATATTATGTATCGACGAGACACATTCATAATACTCACTTTTGTTGTTTTGGCAATATTTGTAGTATATTTTATAGTTCATATTATGTTTGGACAATGTTTTTACATGAAAAACAGCTTTTAAAAAAGTTTCCATATAAATATTGCCAACAGGATTTGAACCTGGATGGCTAGGGTTTAGACTAGGACAAGGGATGTAACTAGTGGGCTAGTGTGTATTTGTTAATAGATACCAGCACACTGTGCTATTTGACTAGGTCTGAATAATAGTCGAGGTACATTCTGTCCAGATGCGCCTCGCGCAATATTATACTAGGCGCACTTCGCTATATGTGGCTCGCATAAGCTGGTACCTAAAATGGCAGCAATCTCGCCTTATTGTTTTGGCAATATTTCAATATTTAAAATATTTTCAGTATATTTTATAGTTCATATTGTGTTTGGACAATGTTTTTACATGAAAAATGGCCTTCAAAAAAAGTTTCCAAAAAATGTTGCCACTAGGATTCGAACCTGGGTGGCTAGGGTTCAGAATAGGACAAGGAACATAACCAGTGGGCCAGTGTGTGTTTGTTGACAAATACTAGCGCACTGCGCTATTTGACTAGGTCTGAATAATAGCCGAGGCGCATTCTGGCCAGATGCGCCCCGCGTAATCTTATACGAGGCACACTTTGCGATATGCGCCTCGCATAAGCTGGTACCTAAAATTATTGAGGGCCTTCTTTCTCTCTCGATTCCCCTTTATTTCTCTCCATCTCCAACCTGCCGTGTCGTCCGCTTCCGATTCCTGCTGCCGTCCGCGCCTGTAGCAGCCCGCCATCCACCATCGTCATGGTGAGCCTCGACCCCCTTCCCCTCTCCCTCCCCTTCACCATACCCATCTTCCCTCTCCCTTACATCTCGGCGACCAGCCACAGGGAGGAGGAGCCTGCCGCCCGCGACCCGCCCACCCCGTGGAGGAGGAGCCCGCCGCTGCCCCGTGGAAGAGGAGCTGCTGCCCAAGCTCGAAGACCTGCTGCCTCATGGAGGAGGATGAGCTGTTGCCCGTGCTCGCAGACCTGCTGCACGCCGGCAACCTCGTTTACAACCTCACCGTCATCCTCGCCGAGCACCCCAAGGTGAGCACCGAGCACCCCAAGGAGAGCGCTGCTCCCCCCTCTCCCTTCCCGATAGATTGATCGATTGGAGGTGATGGAGTCCTATTCTATGCTTGGAGTTTTGATTACCTTCCTCCGTGCTAAGAGGATACGGGGACGCCCATTAGTTTTGGGTTTTGAAATATTTTGTGGAGGTTAGCCATTTGACCCTCTGGTCTTAGTTGGTGAGGTGTATTGTTAGTCAGCAGTAATTTATTCAAATTAAGGCACCTACATCACTCCATATTTTAAATATTACTACTTGCCTTTGTAAATTAGCTTGGTCATGGGCTTCGTCTTGCTACACCACAAAGCCCACCACTATCCTACTTTAGGATGCTCAGATGCCAGAATTTGAAACAAAATTCCGCATTTTAGATCATGCCCATTTGCAGATGTTAAAATTAGAGTATCCTAGTTGTTTGTTGCTTCGTCTAAGTTTAATGGTGTTTTGAACATTCACAGGGCCAAGGTTAGCTTGGGGGTTTGAAATTCAGGCGGGGAGTCGGCCCCTTCATTTTCTGGTCATATGGGGTGAGGTGTATCAGTTAGTCAGCGATGAATTATTCAAGTTAATATGGTTACTCTTGTGGAGGCGTGGCCGTGGTGCTAGCTCAGTTGGCATAGGGATGGGTCATTTTCAAATATTTAACTTACTTGAATAGCATACTGCTACAAGAGTAATAGAAAGACTAACCAGGTAACAGAGGCTACATAATGTGGTTAAGATATATAAATTATATATAAGCACGTGCAAATATATAAGCACTATGAAGATCACGCACACACAATTTAAGAAACAAAATCACTGAACTACTCATCTTTTGTCTACACATGACAGAAACAGCTCAAATAATTTCTGATATGATAAAAATAATTTTTTTTGTAGTTGTCTGCCCCTTTAGGTTTTGATTTTATGCTCCTTTTAGCTTGAGAGTGTGATACCTCTGTAGTGGGTTTTTAGCTATAGGCATTCTAGTTTTGCCTTTAGAGATGCGATTATTTTTGCTAAGGAGAACCACATGACCAAGGTGGTGCTGGAAACTGATTAAGGAGATGCAAATTTTGTTTCTTCCTGTTTGTTATTGAGCTTCTGTTCCTTTTTTGTGAATGAGCTTCTGTTGCAAATCCTATAATTCTTGTGCAAAATTGTTTATGGCAGCAAGTTATAGGAACTTTATGGCAGCAAGTTATATCAAGTTGTTTATGGCAGCAAGTTATGGTAAAGTTATGTTTATGGCAGCAAGTTGTTTAGGGCAGGAAGTTTATGGCAGCAAGTTTATGGCTATGCTTGTTTATGTCAGCAAGTTATAGCAAGTTGTTTATGGCTGTGTTTGTGCCTATTTAGGCTTTTTTGTGGAGGTTTTTCTTTTTGAGTTGCCAATGTTTCACCGAAATGTTGATTCATTTCCGTTTTGGCGAATTTCTGGCACTCCTAGACATAGAAAATTACAAAGGTTATGCCGAAATTTTCTGTGAATTTTTGTGCTTATTAGTTCCATTTATTTGCCTTTTTAGAAATGTCGACGGAGCCGGCCCCTTCTAGCAAGAAGCCCTTTTGGGAGCAGCAGTCGGAGATGGAATCCCTAGAGGACCCGAAATTCGTTCCACGGGATGACGATATGGAGGTGGACAAGGATACCTCGTCGGGCGATGAGGAGATGGGGGACGCCGATGGCGACGCCACTACCACTGATGGCGGTGGTGAAGCTACTACGTACGGTGGTAGCACATCGAAGAAGGCCCGGAAGGATCGAACCCCGATCGTGGTCGACATCAAAAGGTCCATCATCACATGCGTGAGCGCTAAAGGTGCACCTTTGGAGCCAGAAGAGTTTGTCATGGGTTACTCAAACCAGCTCGTGGCAATCCTCCGAAACACTATCACGATCAACACGGAGAACCTGAAGGTTGAAGAGAACAAGGGTTTCCTCATCCAGCTCTTCCGGAAGCTGCATGCAAGATATCCGTTCCTAGGTGATGACGAACACAAGTACAATAATGACAATCTCAAAGGCAATCCGGTGAACAAGTACGCCCTTGGGAAGATGACCAAGGCCTTGTCGAATTGGAAGGTCCGGGTGAAGAAGCTGATTTTTTAGGACAAGCTAAGTTATTTGGAGGTCGTCAAGAAGGAGCCTATGGTCAAGCAAGAAGACTTCAAGGTGTTCAAGGCTAGATGTGAATCCGCCGTGGAAAGGCCAATAGTCTATACTTCAAGGAGTTGTACGAGATGAACATTGGTACCCACCATCTCAGCTCTGGTGGTTATAGAGTTGTGATTCCCAAATGGGAGAAGGAGGACGCCGACGCTCGTGCAAAGGGGCTGACACCTCCCTTTGAAGACATAAAGGATAAGCAGGCAAAGAACTTTGTCAGGGCCCGGTTTGCCAAGCTGAAAGGGAGTTATGATTACTCCTCGGAGCCCGCTGGCCCTTTGCTACGAAGGTTATGGACTTCATGAGAAAATATGTAAGTAGTTTGCATGCAAGTCGATTAATTGTGTTCACAATTAATCAATGAAGTCCAGTTTTCTGATCAAATGCTTCATGTTCCTTGTGCATAGGACGAGGAGTGTAGGAGATCCTCATCCTAGGGGTCGGCGCCTGTCGCCAAGTGGGACACCACTTTTAACAAGGCGCTAAACCGGACCAAGAATGTCGAGCCCTTGGCGGCCCAGTCGTCGGCTGGTCGTGTCGTCGGCTTTGGTAGCATAACATGGTACGAGTACTATGGCACCCCGGAGTGAAGGGCAAGAAGGCCGAAAGCGCCGAGGTAAGACACCTAAGGGAACATGTGGAAGCCTTTCCCAATATAGTCCAAGATGCCGTGACCCAGGCTGTGTCAGCTGCCAAGACAAAGTTCCAATAACGAGTTCATACACAAGTCCAGGGACAAGTCCAGTCACAAGTGAATGAGAAGTTCAACACCATCCTCCCCCCTACGTGGAAAGTACAGCAAGTGGCAGAAGGGTGGTAAACGAGGGACGCCACCGGTTCCCAACCTCGACAGCATCCAATCGAACAACATGGCATGGCCGGAGGCACTGGTGACTCCTCCAGCAGGGCCGGTGGTGGTGGAGACTCCTCTAGCTCCGGAGCTTAACTTGTCCGCTGTGGCGAAGGTGCTGACCCGCACCACCGTGCCATCAAGCAGCCACTCTGCCACATGCGCGCTCGAGCCTGCCAGCGGTGGTGCCTCGACATTGGCCGAGTTCAACACCCTCAAGGTAACTAACTAATGAAAGCGGGGGTTGGGAGGCTTAACCACACCGATGACTTGATGTTTGTTTTATTGGCGCCCGGCCTAAATGTCTTTTGCAGGGAGACACTCCTTTCACTCTAATGCACTGGGTGGGCGGCCAGTTGCAACATGTTGCCAAGGGTACTATCGTTCAACTGGAGAACCGCAAAATGCACAATGTCACAATGCCACCCGACATGATGAGGGTCAGATACAGTATGGTGCTTCCAGGCTACGAGAAAGTGGAACCTCCCTCTCAACCTCAAGGATGGGATGATGAGGAGAGGGAGGCAATCCTCAATACCGGCTTCGGCTACTTGTACCTATGGCCAAAGAGACAGATCCGTCTGGGGACGGCGGACCATCTCAACATCACCCAGAGGCAGCACAGCCAGCATAGCCATCACATGATGAAGACTTCGAGATGGCAGACTTGGACAACATGGCACATAATCCCTATGATGATGTTGGAGAAATTGACTCGAACTTAGGCGACCAGTTTGTTAACACAAGGTTTTCTGATTGGTATGAGCCGGCACCATCAGGCACACATCAAGTTGCCAATACCCAACCAGCACCGGCGAAACCCCCTTGCCAGGTGCATCTCTTGCCAACTAGTCAGGAGACGCCGCTACCCGCCCCCTTCACCGAGCCTCCAAGGCCAGCAGTTCCTTTGATAAGCCCCAGCACCCTCCATAATGCGATCAGTGAGGTGAACACGGTGGCCGACGCCGCAAACGACAGGAATCAGGGTCGCAAAAGGAAGCCTAAGGGTGATTGGGGCAAGGATCCAAATCTTGTTCTCCGAGCTCAGGACGGCCCGGCAGGGCAAGCCAGGAATCAGCAACACATGGCAGGTGCACCAATGATGTGTAACTCATTGCTTGAGTTCGTAGGCTCGCAAATGCGCAATCTTCATTGTAGTTGTCTCACAATTGAGGAGCGCCAAATTCGTGAGAACGATCCGTCGTACCTCGTTTGCAAGGCTAATGTTAACACCCGGATTTTTAATCCCAGATGCCCATTATGCCATACCTCGCAATCCCAGGATTACCATTTTTGCAAGACATAACAGATTGGATATCACAGTACATCATCCATTACAAACCATACATAAGGTCTTACACAAAAGGATCTCATGATCCACTCTTAATACAACAAGCAGCAGAAATAAAAGATAAGCGTAGCGGTGGGGTCCATCTTCAGGGGCACATGCAATGCTGACGAAGGCAGATAGTCCTAGTTATCATAGTCGTCCTGCTGACCATCATCTTTATAGTCTCCTTCATAATCTGGCCATGAGAATAGCCAGGGACAAAAGCCATGAGTACTCTTTAAGTACTCGCAAACTACCACTAACAAGTAGTACGGTGCTAAGTTAAAGTGCTAAATCTAAGTTTAACTGTAAAGTTCAGTTTGAAACCTAAGCTGAGTTCTAAAGCAAAGAAAGATAAAATAAAATTCTAGAATCACTTAAGTTGGGAAGCTATTATCATAAACACAACCCTGTTGTGGTCAAGTCAAGATTCATCATTCATTCATAAGTTATTTTGAAAACATCTGACAACGAAACAGTATGGCCATTCCAACTGTCCATAACATGAATGACTATTGAATAGTTTGACACTCTACAGAAGTGGTACACTTTCACCACAAGATTCGATAGATCTGTCAGGGATAACCCTGAATCATCATACTGAGTATGCAGATAATCAAACATAACCTTTCGTTTACACACCCTAGTATAAGCACCTCTCCTATGAGCATGGCCTCCCAACCATGACCATCTGTCATCTTGGGCACTGCATAGGTGGACAACCTTGAGAGGTAGCCTCAGCTCAAACCTCTCCCGAGAGGGAACTAATACTAATGCATATAAATTTCCGGCTAAGCCTTACCCAATTCAGGTATTGTGGTTGTACGGTAAATTTGGAATGGTATCGCATCTGAATCCAACCATCAGTTTTATAAAAGTGCTAAGGCTCATGCCTCAACATTTTCATCATCATAAACCATTTGTGTTTCTCAACACATGTCAAAACATCTCAATAGAATGACTCATCATTCCAAGGTTTTCATAATTCATTTTCACCAAGTGTTCCAATCTAAAGTGACTCAAGTTTTTATCTACTCTAAACTACTAAGTTAAGAGTGTTCACTAAGGTGGAAAGATGATGGGTTCAATCTCATGCCATAGAATGACATCTAAAGCTTATCTAAAGAGGTCAAGTTTTATACTCTTTATGCTACCTTCAAAACAAGTAAAGAAATTTGGGTAAAATAAAGGAAGTAAAGCTTGAAAGTAAGACTTGGGGTAAATACTAGGCCAAGTGGTATGATCAAAGTAGGCCTAAAGCATCTTTGCTTGGGTTATCTAGATTGCAAGGACTAGCTTGCATTGTTAATGGTGTCTTGCTAAAGTAAGTTTTGCAAGGGTTAGCTTGCCAATAATAGCTTGCCTTGGTTGGTGCAGTGGTTGAAGTTTTCTTCTTCTTCTTCTTGGTAGAACTCCTCCTCCTTGTAAGCTTGGTTGGTACTATCTTCTATAAATACATACGGAGTACACAATCACCAAACAATACTTAACTAGTCTACTTAGTACTCTAAGGCACACAATTGATGATCTATTATCATCACAAGCATCACAAGTTTTATTCAATAGTTTCCTCCTTTTTATTTTAGAAAAGTAATTTCTACTCATTGAAAAATTAACTAATATTTAATATTCACCACTTAAAATATGGGATCATGTGGACACATGTCATCACCACATATTCTAACATGTGGGAATGTAATTTAAGGGTTTGATCATAATTACGTTGGTTTAAGTTCATTATTTAATGATTTAAAGTGACTAGAAATGCCTATATAGCATTATTTTGGTACTAGTCCAAAGTCACTACATGTAAACCTTAATATTATTACATATTCCGATAGATATGATGAAATGTGATTTTTGAGAGTTGGAATCAACTCAAAACCCATCTTGGTTGATTTTATAAAAATGTTGCAAGGTGCAAATTCTTCTGTTTTATTATTTATACTAGGAGAGATCTATAACTCTAAATGAATTAAATCCAATGGGCTTGGATATATCTTTTCAGTAGCTTTCCAACAAAATTGGAATCACTTCATTTGGACTTGTAAATCTCTCTAAATTGATTTTCAAACTAAGGAACGGAACTAAGTTTAAACTAAAAAGGAAAATCCTAATTCAAACTAACTGGGTCACACGGGAAACGCTAACGGGACGGCCCAGTGTCACTCCGCGACGCGGGGCTCAGCTGACAGGGGGTCCACCAGTCAGCGGCTCATAACCTGTGTAATGCGGGCAATGTGGGCGTTGGATTAGAGCAGGATCAACGGTGGATCATCGTCGACGATGGACTGTCTGCAAGCTCTAACCCTAAGCGGCTCGATGAAGTGCGAGAGGCGTACCAGGCCTCCAGCAATGACGACGAGGCGGGTAAATGGACTGGTGGTCGACGGCGAGCTCAGGGACGGTCGAGGCAGCTCTAGGGGTGGTCGCAATCAGCGACGCCCTTCGCCTCTAGAGGCGGCCTGCTCCGGTGCAATTCCGGCAAATGGATGCTCCTCGTGCTCCGGCTAGAGGTGTGGGACGATCAGTGAGGTGAGGGGAGTGGAGTGGTGTGCTGCAAATGGTTGGGGGTGCCCTCCTTTTATATGCTCGACGGAGGGACATGGCGGCATGGCCAGGCGACGGTATCGACATGGCTACGGGATTCTAGCGGCATGGCTACGGGCGGCGATCGACGCACGGTCTCATGGCGGTGCTCTACGACTTTAATGCGGGCTTAGGGGCGGTGGTATGCGGTCGGGCGAAGCTGGCGCTCTAAGCGGCAGAGACGGCGGCTTCGACAGTGAGCGGTGGCTGTGAGGCGTTGGACGACGAATGGGGGTGTCTGGCGTGCTCCCTGGGTCATGGCGACGCGGTGGGCATGGGCTGCGGTCGAGCGGCGGCTTGTGCATGCGTGTCGGGCACTGCGCTCTGGCGCGTGCTCGGCATGACGCAGCTGCTCTAGGCACGGGGTTTTCTTCGTGGTCCACTGCTTGGCCTGGCTCGAGGAGGGGACAGTGGGCGGTGGTGAGGTGCTGGCTATCTCCTAGACATGGAGAGAGAGGGGGAGGTGGTCTGCTGCGGCGGTGACCAAGTTGGTCGGCGAGGTGGTCTCGGCATGGCATGGCTTTGCCAATAGGGGGTAGGGGAGTGGGGTGTAATTGCATGGTTAGATCATTAGGAGATAATGGGATCAAATGGGGGTCAAATGGGAGACAAGTTTGGCCAGAACACTATTCAAAATAGTGAATTTGGTTTTGTTTGAAATCTGTCCACAAGGTGTTTGATGAAATGGCCGTATGAACTTTACCTTTGAATTTTGAAAAGATTTTTGGTGGGTGTGCTAGTACTAATCTTTAGACTCTGTGGGTGCTTGGGTTTTGAAAAATAAGCTGGTTTGAGTGGTTTTTGAAATAGTGGGATCTTCCCATATGAACTAGATTCAATTTTAAACCGCCATTTAAAATTAGTATTTGAATGTTTTTAGCAGATCACAAAGTGGTCCTTGGTACCTCATTATGTGTACTATCAAGGGGTGCGAAGATCCACATTTGTTTCTATTAGGTTTTGAGTACTAGGAATAGCCAGAGTAGGCATGATAGTTAATTTGGCAAAAATGACCATTCAATTCATTTATTCATTTTGAGTTGTTTTTCTTTGGGAAAAGTTTTGGAATGATTTAGATGATGTTTATTTCACCTAAGAATCATTTTGCAAGCAATGAATCACAGAACCATGGCAATTCAAATCAACTCCTAATTTAAATGCACACACATATGAATGCTTTCATACTTTGAAGTGGAAAAGTTTTTGTTAACCCTAATTTTGATGGTTTGGATCTTGATAAGCTTGGATTAAAGTTTTGGGATGTTACAAACCTTCCCCCCTTAAACAAAATCTTGTCCCATGATTTACAAAGAAAACTAGGAACTAAAGAGATCTGGGAACTCTGTCCTAATGAAATCTTCGCGCTCCCAAGTGAATTCCTCCTCGGTATGGTTGCTCCACTGAATCTTGAGAAACTTTATACTCCTGGTCCTGGTGGTTCTGTAGGATTCTTCTAAGATATGGATGGGCACTTCCCCATAGGCCAGGTCATTGTTGATCTCCATAGCTCTGTGATCGATGTTCTTGAAAACTTCAGTCTTCTCCGGCACTTCTAGGCATATGCGAAGTAACGAGATATGGAACAGATTGTGGATGGTTGACATCTCTTCAGGCAGTTCCAGCTGACAGGATACTTCTCCTCGACGATTCCGAATCTTCAAAGGTTTGATATATCTAGGGGCTAACTTTCCTTTCAGACTAAAGCGTTGGGTTCCTTTCAACAGCAAAACCTTGAGATATACAAAATCTCCGACATTGAAAGTCAGGTCTCTCCTTCTCTTGTCAGCATAACTCTTTTGTCTGGATTGGGTGGTCTTGAGGTGCTCATGGACTTTGTGAACCTTCTCTTCGGCTTCTCGGAGAATGTCGGGTCCAAAGATCTGACTCTCTCCTACTTGTGACCAATTCAAAGGGGTGCGGCACTTCCTTCCGTATAGGAACTCAAATGGTGCCATCTGCAAACTAGCTTGATAACTGTTGTTATATGAGAATTCTGCGAAAGGCAGGCAGTCTTCCCATTTTGTTCCATATTCCAACACACAAGCTCTAAGCATATCCTCTAGGATCTGGTTGACTCTCTTAGTCTGTCCATCAGTTTGCGGGTGATAAGCGGTGCTGAAGTTCAACTTGGTTCCCAATCCTTCCTGAACTTTCTACCAAAATCTCGAGGTAAACTGGGTTCCTCGATCTGATACGATGGTCTTGGGGGTTCCATGCAGACTAACAATCCTAGCAATGTACATCTCTGCTAGCTTCGGACTCTGGTAGGTAGTCTTGACAGGTATAAAGTGGGATACCTTGGACAATCTATCAACTATGACCCAGATTGAGTCATTTCCCCTACTGGAAGTAGGCACACCGGTGATAAAGTCCATTCCGACGGAATCCCATTTCCATTCCGGAATCTGCAATGGTTGCAATAGTCCTGCAGGTCTCTGATGCTCTGCTTTGACTCTTTGACAGATGTCACACTTGGCGATGTAGCTTCCGATTTCTCTCTTCATCTTGTTCCACCAAAATTTCTCTTTCAGGTCTTGATACATCTTCGTTCCTCCGGGGTGGATAGAATAAAGAGTATCATGAGCTTCCTTCATGATAACTTGCTTCAGCTCCGAATCTGCTGGCACACAGATACGTCCTTTGTACCACAACACTCCTTCTTCGTCTTCAGTGAATCCAGGTACCTTTCCTGTACCAATACGACATTTGATTCCGTCGATACTTTCATTCCCCTTCTGGGCTTCCTTGATTTGGCTAATCAAAGTGGGTTGAAGTTCAATGCTAGCTAACAATCCTTTGCTAACCAATTCAGTCCTCAACTGCTCCAACTCCTCATACAAACTTGGCTGCTTCTCCTTGATCATGGTGTTTGGGCTACACGACAATCTGCTAAGAGCATCCGCTACCACATTGGCTTTGCCGGGGTGATAGTGAATGTCAAGTCATAATCATTGATTAACTCTATCCATCTCCTTTGCATCATATTCAGCTCCTTCTAAGTGAAGATATACTTCAAGCTCTTATGAGCTGAGTAAATCTCACAGTGATTACCCATCAGATAATGACGCCGTGTCTTCAATGCCAGCACTACGGCTGCTAACTCAAGATCATGGGTCGGATAGTTCTGCTCATGTTGTTTCAGTTGTCGAGACAAATACGCGATGAATTTGCCTTCTTGCATCAATACACATCCGAGACTAATCTTGGATGCATCACAATATACATCAAACGACTTCTTGATATCTGGCATGATCAATATTGGGGCTGATATCAATCTCTTCTTCAGCTCCTAGAAACTGGCTTCACATTTGTCAGTCCATTCAAACTTCTTGTCCTTCTTCAACAATTGGGTCATGGGTCGGGCTATGCTCGAGAATCCTTCGACGAACTTGCGGTAGTATCCCACTAATCCGAGAAATGCACAGACTTGGGTTTGGGTGGTTGGGGCTTCCCATTCTTCGACATCTTTGATCTTGGCGGGATCAACAGAGACTCTTCCGGCAGACACAATATGTCCTAGGAATCCTACTTCTTTCAGCCAAAACTCACACTTGCTGAACTTGGCATATAACTGATGCTCTCTCAGGGTTTCTAGGATGATTCTCAGATGTTGCTCATGCTCTTCTTATGACTTGGAGTAGATAAGGATGTCGTCGATAAACACAACTACAAACTTATCTAGGAAATTCATAATGATCTTATTCATGAGATTCATGAAATAAGAAGGGGCATTGGTTAATCCAAAAGACATAACCGTATACTCGTATAAACCATAGCGAGTAGTAAAGGCGGTCTTCGGAATATCCGTTGCACGAATCTTAAGTTCGTGATAACCAGTCCTAAGATCAATCTCTGAGAATACCTGGGCTCCAGTCAACTGATCAAATAGATCCTCTATCTTTAGCAAGGGGTACTTGTTCTTGATGGTGACGTCATTCAACTTTCCATAATCTGTGCACAAACGATTGCCTCCATCTTTCTTGTTGACGAATAACACTGGTGATCTCCATGGCGATGCGCCTTGCTAAATCAAGCCTGTTGCTAACATGGCATCTAACTGTTTCTTCAACTCAACTAACTCGGAGGGGTTCATGCTATAGGGTCTCTGGGCTATGGGTCCAGTTCCGGGGATTAGTTCGATAATGAACTCAATATCCCTATCCGGGGGCATACCTGGCAATTCATCTGGAAATATGTCGGGTATTCACAGACTACTCTTACTTGGTCTATGGTGGGTAGGGCTAGACTCTTGTTGCACTTGAATTGGCGAGGTAAGGTTTCAGATATATGCTCTACTGTTATTCTAGAACTACTGGTCATGATGAAGGATTTCTTAGCACAGTCTATCAGCCCTTTATGCCTTGACATCCAGTCCATACCTAGTACTACTTCCAATCCTTTGGTTCCAAGTACTATAAGGTTGGCATAAAAATCTATCCCATGTATTCTGATAGGCATAGCTTTGCAAATTTTTCTAGCTTTTGTAGTTGAACCGGGGATTTGAACTATCATGACATGCTTCAAGTTAGTTGGGTGAATCTTACTAGTGCATGCAAATTCTTCGGTGACAAATGAATGCAATGCTCCCGAATCAAACAATACTCTTGCTAAAACTGAGTTGATAGAAAACATACCCAGCACTACATCTAGTGCTTCCTGGGCTTCCTCGGCGTTCATGTGGAAGAGACGACCGTTGCGGTTGTGAGGGTTCCCTGGGGCAAACCTTCTTCCTGGTTGAACACGACGCTGCTATTGAGCTGGGGCATTCACATTGGCAGTGGCGGCAGTCTTCTTGGGACACTCATTGGAGTAGTGACCCTTCACTCCACACTCGAAACAAGTGATCTGGGACTTGTCCTTTGTTGCAACAGGCACATCATTGCTACCAGTTCTGGTTGCAGTGTTGTTGTTGTTGTTGTTGTTATTGTTGTTTCTCTTGGGAGGTGCACGGTTGAAATTGTTGGCATTGCTGGAGTTTTGATGGTTTCCTCCGGACTTCACATTTCCTCCGCTACGGTTGGGGTAGCTGGGGCGAGACATTGGGGGTCGATTGTTCCTTGGTGCATATCCTAGTGAGGGGTTGGGATGGTACTTCTGGTGACTACTGGATCCAGATTGCTGCATCATACGACATTTGTGGTTGTCGTTGGCCTGGTTAATCTTCCTTTCCATCTGAATGGCAGAGTCGACTAGCTCTTCGAGATCCTGAAAATGGATGTTGACGAGGACAGTCTGCATTTCATCATGCAGTCCGTTCAAGAATCTCTCCTTCTTCTTGGCCTCCGTGTTGATCTAATCAGGTGCATATCTGGCAAGTGACAGGAATCTGTCATGGTACTCCACCACATTCATTCTTCCTTGCTTCAATTCGCGGAACTCATGTCTCATTCGGTTGACTAGACCCTACGACATGTGGGTGCGTCTGAACTTGACTTTGAAAGCTTCCCATGTCATAACTTGACCATGGTTCATATTGCGGATACTAGTCCACCAAGCTCTTGCATCTCCCGCCAGATAGTGGGTGGTGAAGAGAACTTTCTCGTTTTCATCAACTCCTGCAACTTCTAGGTTGTTTTCCATCGTCTGCAACCAGTCATCAACATCTAACGGGTTTTCAGATTGGTTGAAGATTGGGGGATTGGTATTCTGAATTTTTTTGAGTTTGGATCCATGGTGATCCTGATTTCCATGCCATTGGTTGTTGAGAGCCATATGGGCGATCTGCTACAATGTTGCTAAGTTGGCTTGGCATTCTGCTCTGCTTGCTTCATGGTCTGCGATGAGATTCTACAAGATCTGTAGCATTGGGTCTTGCAACGAGCTGCTCCCTCCTTGGTTTCCACGAGTCATCTGAAGATTGAGATAGATATAGGGGTAAGAGGGAAATTCTAAGGTTCATGGTTTTGGTTTCAAAGCTAAAACTTTGAGTTAGACTCAGGTTTTTCAACTAACTCCCTTTCATTCATGCAAACAAACACACGATACAAAGGAAAACAGATGGTTTGAAGAACCATTCTGCAAGCTACGATACAGTGGGACCGATACATCTCATGCTACGACAGTGCTCTAGTGCATCTACTAATCATCGATGAAGTCGAAGTCCTCATTGTCAGTGTAGAAGTCCACTGCATCCTCCTCCAGAAAGTCATCATCATTGCTGAGGTAAGAATCCATGTCTCCCTGGATGTCTTCACCCTCATCTTCTTCTTCCTTGGCGGCAAGCTGAGCTTCTTGCTCCTTGACGGTCTTCTTGAGGTCGGCCACCTTCTTGCAAAGACAGGCGATGGTGCGATTCTTCTTGGCACGATGGCGGCAAAGAGACTGGCAATCCTGGACAAGCAGTGCAAAAGTCTGGGCCTTCTGGTCGGCAATGGCACAGTTCTGGTTGGCTAACTCCCTGGCATTGTCCAGTTCCTGCTGTTTGTCGTGCAACAAGAAGTCAAGATTCTCCACTTGACGCCTCAACTCTGGGTGACTTGGCATCTCCATCGGCATTCCCATGAATTCACGTCTTGCATAGTGAGAAAAACGGGTTCCCTGGAGTTGGTTGACACTGAGGGCACATAGACGTGCGAGAGCTTCATGCATTGCCCTGGCTAATCCATCCATCCAGTTGTTCTCTCTCACGGAGAACTGAATTCTTCCAGAAGTTGGTGCTTCGATGCTTCCTCTAAGATTCGTGGTGACTAGCCACCGTAGGTCTCCTCCTGGGGGTCCTAGAAGTTGAGCTCCAAGAAACTCCGGATGCGGGCGTCCCAATAACTCCGATAAGGAATCTAGATCCCTCTCGAAGATCAGCTGACCTCCATTTCCCAACTGGTAAAACTTGCTGAACTGAGTCTCCATCTACAAGAATTAAGGATGAGGAAATTAGTGAAGTGATCAAGTGTGTCTAATTTTAAGTAGTAATGTAAGAATTTTGAGGAACATGAATTTTTGAGAAAGAATGACTTCACAAGGATAAGAGAGGAGATAGTTTTTCGTAAATACTCACTTTTGGTTTTGAAACTAAGTTTTTGGTTCGGACATCCATTCTAATTAGGGTCTCCTATGGTCAGGATGGCTCTGATACCAACTTGTCAACACCCGGATTTTTAATCCCAGATGCCCGTTATGCCATACCTCGCAATCCCAGGATTACCATTTTTGCGAGACATAAGGTGTCCGGGGAGTGTTGTGGAGATTGACACCGAATCAGTACGTGGTAAAATAAATTTCAAAAGATTTTTCATGGCGCTTAAACCTTGCATCCAGGGATTCAAGGATGGCTATAGGCCGTATATGAGTGTAGACATCACTGTCCTAACTGGCAAATGGAAAGGCTGCCTGCCATCTGCCACAACACTTGATGGTCACAACTGGATGTTCCTAGTGGCATTCGGGCTGTTCGAAACAGAAACGGAGGAAAACTGGGTCTGGTTTATGAGGCAGCTCAGGAGATCAATAGGCCACATGGATCCATTGGCTATATCCATGGATGCATGCAAAGGGCTGATGAATGCAGTGAAGGAGGTGTTCCCGCAAGCTGAAGGTAGAGAATCCCATGCCCATATGATGCTCAACTTGTACTCACACTATGCAGGCAGCGTATTTCGTTACATTTTTCCTGCTGCTAGAGCTTACAAACCTAGTAGCAGCGAATATTTCATGAGCAAGATTTTTGCAGAAGCCCCTGAACTTCCAGAGTACTTAACCATCCATCATTCGCAACTATGGAAGAGGAGTCAATTCAACCCTGACATCAAAGTTGATTACATAAACAACAACTTTGCAGAATGCCTGAATAACTGGGTGAAGGACATAAAAGTGCATCATGTTCATATCTTGATAGACATCATACGTGGTATGATCATGAAGCTATTAAATATAAGGAGCGAGATCGGTAGGAGACTTAGAGGACATATGCTACCGCCATTTGTACAGCAACTGCACAAGATAAGCCGAGGACTTGCTCATCTTAAGGTTCTTACGTCAACCAGCAGCAGCTGTGAGGTGGTCGATATGTCCAAGAGTGGCAAAAGAGATGTTGTGAACATCCAGGTGCAAGAATGCACCTACTTAGAGTGGCAGCATACCGGGAAAACTTGCAACCACGCCTTGGCCTTCTTGGTGAAGAAAAGAACTCTACCACATTTGGATCAGTATTTGTTAGACTACTACTCTATGGAAAAGTTCAGAGCTGCGTACGCTGGATCTGTCGAGCCATGTACAGACCCATCTCAGTGGCCTCAAGTCCAACTAACTTTCGAGCTTTGTCAGCCAGTTACAAAAAGGGGCAGAGGAAAACCTTAGGTGAATAGGTTTAAGAATTTTCTCGAGAAGAAGGGTTCGGCTTTCTATGCTACCAAGAAGGGCAAAAACAGATGCAAGACCTGCCATCTTATAGGCCATAGAGCAGCGGGTTGTCCCCTTAATGCTCCCAAACCTAGGTATGAGATGGTACATTCACAAAAAATTGTTTATAGTCTGTAGATATAAGGTAGTAATGCATGTACTGTTTTTTTACAGGAAGTGCAAGGTAAGAAACAAGACAGCCGACTTAGTGATTTTGCTGCGGGAAGAAAACCAAAACAAGTGGAGTGATGATGCTGGACAAGATTCTGGTGTTGATTGGCCTGACTTCCCTTGACCCAGAGATGAGGGTACGTGAAGGTAAGAAAATTGGCACCCAGGAAGAGGAAGAAGGCAGGAGATGAAAAAGCCAGTGGATGTGAAGGCAAGAGGAAGAAAGTTGGCACCCAAGCAGGGAAAGAAGGCTAGCAGTGTAGAAGCCTAATGATGTATTGAACTTGAACCTATATATGTAGTTCGGTTAAACTCTGGAGCTATGTGCATGGAACTTGTCGGGCGAAGCAATCTGCCTCCTGTACTTGGAGTAAAATGTATCGCGACTTGAGGTTTGGATATGGCCGAGGCCCCTAGTTGAATCCGAAAATGTGACTGTGCCACTACTATCTGAACAATTGCACCACCGGGACCGCGATAGCTGAGCAGTTAAGGGGTCTCAAAAATCGATGGGTGTTAGTGGCACAAACATGAATTATTTATAGGCACTTAATAAATCCCTGCTATTGGCATTACACTTTTGATAAGGTTCTGAGCTGAAAAACAAGTTCTAAGCTGGCTGCTACACTCCACGAAGTAGCAACTTATTTTAGCTGCTAGACAATGACATCGCAACATAAACTGCAAAGGCAACAGATAATGCCCAGATAATGAGGAAATTGTTTGCACTATCTGGCCTAATCTTGAGCCCGTCTGTCTCAACATCTCCCTGCTCCTGCCTCCCTACACCTAGCGAAACTCCCAGATCTCTCGCTTCAACGCACAAATCTTCTCTTTCTTGTCCCACACAGCATCACGCAGATGCTGAACAAGCTCTTTGTGAAAACCTGTCAGTGGCTTTTTGATCCACACAAACTTGTCATAGCCAGTTCCCCTCCCTTCATGCGAAGTAGATCGAAGGAAACAAAAAAAGAATTACATTACGCTTTTCGGATTCGGGTTACCATTGTACCTACAGTAGGAACTTACCGCTCTAATGCTGCAGTTGCTGAATTTTCCTGCAGTATTTTCGTCGGTCCACGAAATCCATCTCAGCATCTTCTCACCACACAAACACAGCATATCGCGGTAGTAATCTTAGGGCGCCCTTCGGTACCTGATGGGGGCACCCGCCTAACAGTGTTGAGCCGACCGTGATTCCGCCTGAGACGAACTGCATGAGCTGCGAGGCATGAGCGAGGGGAGCGAGGGCATAGGAAAGAGGAGCCTTTGGATGTCAAGGTAGTGGCGTAGTGAAGCATGATTTATCCCCACTTAATAACTCGGCCAGAATCCTACCATACACATTCGGCTGAGAGGTGGGGGACCTAGCGTGCGGACTTGTCAACCAAACCTCACGCCTTCGTTGTTCAAAGGCCCTCTCGCACGTATTGGACGAATTTTTTTGGCACCTTTCCCATGTACATATCACTAGGAGGCCTTGCTCAGGAACCAGACACGCCTGGCTCACACTCTTACTCCCTCTTAGGAACTTGTCATGGCTCGCGCCGGCAGATCCATCCGCTCCACCGCTTTCGGTAGGGCTCGCCGCGGCGTATCCACCCCAAGATCCTACCGTCGCAGTATCAAATGGCCATGGTTTCTTGAGCGGAGCGATGACAATACGTCTCCGAGCTCGGCCCCTCCTACCTATAGAAGGACTGATGCAGCGTCGAGCTCGAGCAGGAGCCGCTAGGCGCGACGGGGCTCGGTCCTTGCCAACCCCGTCACCTTCTTCATTGTCGATTCTGATGTGGAGGACAATGGGGACGAAGCTGTGCAGAACACCATTGTTGCCTCCTTGGCGAAGGGCAAGCCATAGGCGGGAGTGGATGTCACTGGGAAGGGCACGGCGGTGTCACCAATCAACATGGACTCCGACGACATCGCTCTGATGTGTTTTTAGATGTTGTTTAGGATGGTTTCAATTTTAGTTGTGTTTAGTGCGAGTAGAATTATTGTAATGGGTTTGTCGAGCTATATTGAGAAATATGTGCAATAGCAGAGTGTAAGTGCTTCCACTTTAGAAATTGTGTTTGTGCCATTTGCATGTTGCATTATCAACATAGATTACATGTAAACAATCCAATGAAAATCAGATTACAACCATCAAACGGGAGTGGCAGGATGGAAGAGAAGTGGGGACAGTGGCTTCGAGGGGAAGGAAGAGAATTAAGGGGGGCGTGATACTTGCAGGTGGGCCCACGGAACACGTGACACTGACATGCGGGAGCAGGAGCATGCGATATTGCCAGTCTATCCCATGCAAGCGGACTTTGCAACATGACAACAACAAGATGATTGGACAAATAACTCGTCGAGCGTATGCTCTACGCACCTGAGAAGCATCGCTTAAGTCTAACAGTAATAACATCATAAGTACTACATTTCCCTATCGGTCTTCTCGATACATATGTAGAAATGCATATGCCTATTCGGTGCAGCACCAACAAGGTACTGAGATGGCACACATCGGATCGACCATAGGTCCGCATACTCCACCTCCCGCGGCGTCGGGAAACTCGGCGCCTCGGCTAGCACAAGAATGCTATAGGACGACGGCGGCTGGGCGTTCGCCCACATGCGCACCATGTATAGGGGCCAGGCGCACGAGACCGACCTGACGCATACCGCACACACGCAGGTGGGCCTAGCTCTGGTTCCCGAAACACCGGCGGTGATGGTCAGGATGAAAATAGAGCCGTCCCCCGGAGAAAATTAGCCGGCGGCATGCAGAGTCAGTAAATAGCACCTACTCTTGGAGAAGTTTGGCTTGCCCGTACGAGATCCTAATCACTTCGATCAAGTGCTCCTCTTCAAGGTGGACGACAAGCTCTGCTGGCGGGCTGGTGTAGTTGCAGCCCGGCTCCGTGTAGGAGCACGCGCCGTGCGGGCACGCGAGCTCGTGGTGCGAGAGCTCGTGGTAGGAGTAACGGCGAAAGTATCCTGGGTGGGAGCACACAAGCAGGAACATCGCTACGAAGTTGCACGCGAAGATCTCTAGATTCTTGGGCTGCAGCATCTGCCACATCTGAAGTTTGTCAAGAAATCAGATAAAAGATTAGCAGTTAGATCGGCGAATAGCAGGAATATGTAAGATAAATTCAAAAGCTTGTAAAATGATTTCTTAGCATGAAGGTAGCGACCCGAGAATCAGCGGCTGTTGTCCGGGCATGACGCACGAAAGCCGGTGGCGTCGTCCGGGAACGATGACTTGTGGTGGATGAGGGGGGCTGTGGAGTAGACGTGCTCACTCACCAGCCCTATGATATTACTAGTAGGCTATAGGGGAGTGGAAATAATAGTAATATAAGTGAAAATGTAAGCACGGCCAATCATGTTGCGGAACAGCCTACTCGCGGATTATTCTTACGAAGAACCATCTTATTCATCCACGCGCCTGATGTCTACGCACTTCTATTCTTGTAGACAGTTGTTGGGCCTCCAAGTGCAGAGGTTTGTAGAACAGCAGCAAGTTTCCCTTAAGTGGATCACCCAAGGTTTATCGAACTCAGGGAGGAAGTGGTCAAAGATATCCCCTCTCAAGCAACCCTGCAATCAAGATACAAGAAGTGTCTTGTGTCCCCAACACACCCAATACAGTGTTGAGGTATATAGGTGCACTAGTTCAGCGAAGATATAGTGAAATACAAGTGGTATAGATAATTATAAGTGGTAACGGTGCCAGAAAATAGCTTGATGGCGTGGAAGAGACTAAAGGCAAACTGAAATAAAGATGGCAGCAAGCAAAGATGTAACAGATCTAGTTGCAAACGGTGTTTCAATGCTTAGAAACAAGGCCTAGGGATAATACTTTCACTAGTGAACACTCTCATATAAATATCTTCTCTTTATGATACTACTCTGAACTACTCTCCGGTTGGACACTCTAATCCATGGTAGGGCTATAATAGCACACCTCAAAGTTCACTTTCCCGATCTAGATAACCGCACACTGTCACCTTAAGCTCTAGATGGTTCGAACAAACACCACAATTTCATAGAAACATCAAACTCCAAATATAACTCATAATAAGTAATTGTAATCTCTAGCCTAAATGCCACCATGGTGTGCACGCTGTCACTTTCACACACATGGGGAGAGTAGAGATCTATTAAAGCACCTGAGTAGCAAGGTAGATCTACTTGATTACAAAGCTCATGAGCACAATATGATCATGCATAAAGAGAGAGATGAACACATAGCTACCGGTAGAACCCTTAGCCTCAAGGAAGAACTACTCCCTCCTCATCATGAGAATTAGCAATGGCGATGGAGATGGCGGTGGAGTCGATGGAGATGGCGGTGAAGAGGCGGCAGCGGCGACGCTGATGGCGGCGTGGAGGACTCCTTCCCCGCCGCCGGTATCACAGGGGAGTACCGCCCCTTAGCACCCTTCCTTCATGGCTTCTTTGGAGCCCTTCCCCATGGAGATGGGATCCATGGGGGAGGCAAAAACATGGCTTTGGCGGCTGAAATTCGTGGGCGTAGGTCTTTCCCACGAATTAGGTTTCCTTCCTTTATATAGCTTCTCGGATTCCCGTCACCCCATCTTGGGCTGCAGTAAATCGGGTCTATCAGACCCGTCCGGACTCGGAATCAGCTAAATTGTATGTCCAGAACGTTTGTAGAGAAATTTCCAACAACTTTGTAGTTGAAGAGTTTTCCGTTTGACGCCGTCTTCGTCCAAAAACGTGACCATCTTCAAAAAGAGTTCTCAGACAAATTTCTAGAAAATCCCAATTTGACTCCAACAAGGTTTCCATTTATATTCTTGGTAATTCCTACAGATCAAATGTTGGAGATATGCCCAAGAGGCAATAATAAAAGAGATTATTATTATATCTTTGTGTTTATGATGAATGTTTACATCCCATGCTATAATTGTATTATTAGGAAACACTAATACTTGTGTGTTTTGTAAACATAAAAGAGTCCCTAGTAAGCCTCTTGTTGAACTAGCTTGTTGATTGATTGATGATCATGGTTTCCTGATCATGGACATTGGATGTGATTAATAACAAGGTTATATCATTAGGAGAATGATGTGATGGACACACACCCATAGTAAGCGTAGCATAAGATCAAGTCATTAAGTTCGTATTGCTGTAAGCTTTGAAATACATAGTAACCTAATCCTTCGACCATGAGGTTATGTTAATCACCATCACCGGATGGGTACTTTGATGACATCAAACGCCGCTTCGTAACTGGCCGGTTATAAAGGTGTCATTAGGTATTCTGAAAGTATGTGTTGAAGCACATAGACCAAGATTGGATTTGTCCATCCATATGACGGATAGATATACTCTGGGCCCTCTCGGTGGAATGTCATCTAGATAGCTTGCAAGCATGTGACTAGGTCAAAAGGGATGACATAACATGGAACGAGTAAAGAGTACTTATCAGTAACGAGGAAGAACTAGGTATGAAGATACTGACGATCAAACCTCGGATAAGTAGAATGTCGCGAGACAAAGGGAATTGGTTTCGTATGTTAATTGGTTCAATCGATCACGAAGTAATCGTTGAGTATGTGGGAGCCGTTATGGATCTCCAGATCCCGCTGATGGTTATTGATGGGAGAGGTGTCTTCATCATGTCTGCATATTCACGAACCGTAGGGTGACACACTTAAGGTTCGAAGTTGTTTGAAGTAGATATGGAATTTGCGTTGGAGACCGAATGTTGTTCGGGGTCTCGGAATGGATCCGGGACATCACGAGGAGATCCGGAATGGTCCGAAGAATAAGATTCATATATTGGGAATCATTTTCCAAGTTAGGAAATGTTCCAGAGTGTTTGCATGGAGATTCTAGAAGGTTTCGGAATGTTCTGGAAGGTTCTAGAGGATTTCTTGGAGTTTACTTGAAAACCAAGAAAGGATCAAGGGAGTCCAAGTGGGGCTAGACACGGATTTGTGGGGAGTAGGATTCCTCCCCCCTTCCCACCGCTGGCCCAAGGAGGGGAGTCCTACTAGGAATCCCCCTCCCCATGCGCGCCTCCCTCCCTTAAATAGAAGGGAGGGGCGCCCCCTCTTGCACCTTGTCTCATAACTCCCAATCTCAGCCGCCTCTCTTCTCCATGTTTCTTCTGCACAGGCATAGGCGAAGCCCTGCAGAATTCTCATCTCCACCACCACCACCACGCCGTCATGCTGCTAGGATTCCGTGGAGAAGATCTACTACCTCCGCTGCTCGCTGGAACGGGGAGAGGAAGGTCTTCTTCGACTCCGCACGTGTGACCGTCTGCGGAAGCGCTGCCGGAACGCGGCACCGGAAGGATCATCCACACGATCTTGAGATCGGCAAGTGATCGACTACATCATCCACGAGATCTAATCTCATTAACGCTTTCGGCTCTACGAGGGTTAGTACCGATCTATCTCGTTGCTCATGTCTAGTAGATTAGATCTTGGCTTTTATCTAGATTAGATCTGGGTTTTGTTCGTTCTTGCGGTAGAAATTTTTTGTTTTCCATGCTACGAACCCATTAGTGGTATCAGAGCCTTGTCTATGTGTAGATCTGTTGCACGAGTAGAACACAATGAGGTTGTGGGCGTTGTTGCTCGTGCCGTCTTTTGCTATATGTGTACTTTGCATCTTGCGTTATGGTGGGATGAAGCGGCCCGGGCTAACATTACATGTCATCGTACATGAGACTTGCTCCACGCTTGACGTGCAACTCGTATTGCACAAGTGGCTTTGCGGGTGTCGCTCTCTCCCATCATAGTATAGATCAAATCTACATTTTGCACTTGATAGCACTTGTATCAACGTTGTGGTTCAGTTTCGTAGGTAAGATGCGTTCTTAGTCGAAAGACCCAAGCCACGTAAAACTTGCAAAGAAAATTAGAGGCGTCTAACTTATTTTTGCAGGGATTTTGTGATGTGATATGGCCTACATGTGATTGTGATTCTATTTGATGTATGCAATGATCCTTGTTGTAATATGGCAACCGGCAGGAGCCTAATGGTTGTCTTTAATTCTGTTAAGACTTGCGTGTCTATTCATCTTGTAATAGCTTTGTTCCAAGTAGTTGTGATAGTTGCTAGTGAAGATGGACAACCATGAAGCAGCGCCACGGACCTTGACGCAATGCTGGTGATGATGGAGATCATGTCCGTGCTTTGGAGATGGAGATCGAAGGCATAAGAAGAAAGGGCCATATCATATCACACTAATTATGAATTGCCTGTGATGTTAATCCTTTATGCATCTTGTATTGCTTAGATCGCGACGGTAGCATTATAAGATGACCCCTCTCACTAAATATCATGTAATAAAGTGTTCGTCCTTAGTTGGCACCGTTGCTAAGACTCGTCATTTTGAAGCATCTCGTGATGATCGGGTGTGATAGATTCTACGTGTGCATACAACGGGTGCAAGCCAGATTTGCACATGCAGAAACCAAGGTTAATCTTGACGAGCCTAGCATGTACAGACATGGTCTCGGAACACGGAATACCGAAAGGTAGAGCATGAGTCATATGATTGATATGATGAACATGAAGATTGTTCGCCGATGAAGCTACATCATCTCACGTGATGATCGGACTTGGTGTAGTGGATTTGGTTCGTGTAATCACTAAAACAACTGCGAGGGATGTTGTTTTGAGTGGGAGTTCACCTAGTTGATTTAAGAATTAAATTTGAACACTATTTGTCATAAACTTAGTCTTAACTACTTGCAAATATGTTGTAGATAATGGCGAACGTTTCCATCAATTTCAATGCGTTCCTAGAGAAAGAAAAGCTTAAGAACAATTGAAGCAATTTCACGGACTGGTTCCGTGGATTGAAGATCATCCTCAGGGCTAGTCAGTTGACCTATGTGCTCGAAGCACCGCTAGGTGACCCACCTGAAGAAGATGCCACCGATGACGTAAAGAATGTTTATGCCACTCGGAAACATCACTACTCCACAGTTCAGTGTGCCATCACAGACGGTTTAGAATCGAGCTTCAAAAGCGTTTTGAGCACCATGACCCATTTGAAATCATTAAGGAGCTCAAACTCATATTTGAGACTCATGGCCATGGAAAGCTATGAAGCTTCCGAGAAGTTCTTTACCTGCAAGATGGAAGAGGGTAGCTCCGTTAGCGAGCACGTGCTCACCATGTCTGGGCACGCAAACAAACTCCGAGAGTTGGGGATACAGATTCCTAATGAATTGGGGATTCACCGTATCCTCCAATCACTGCCACCAAGTTACAAGAACTTTGTGATGAACTACAATATGCACCGCATGAACAAGACGTTGCCTGAACTATCGTCCATGCTGAAAACTGCTGAAGTGGAGATCATGAAAGAACACCAAGTGTTGATGGTCAATAAGACCACCAATTTCAAGAAACGGGGCAAGCCTAAGAACAAGGGCAACTTCAACAAGGATGGCAAGAAAGCTGCACTCGCTAAGAAGCCCAAGGCTGGTCCTAAACCTGAAACCGAGTGCTTCTCGCAAGGGTGCTGGTCATCGAAGCGAATCGCCCCAAATACCGGGCGGATCAAGAACGGCAACATCAAGAAGAAAGGTATATTCGATATACATGTTATAGATGTGTATCTTACTAGTAATCGTAGTAGTCCGGGTATTTGATACTGGTTCGGTTGCTCATATTTGTAACTCAAACAGAGCTGCGGAATAAACGAAGACTGGCAAGAGACGAGGTGACGATGCTCGTTGGAAATGGCTCCAAGGTTGATGTGATTGCCTTCGGCACGCTCCCTCTACATCTACCATCGGGATTAGTTTTAAATTTAAATAATTGTTATTTGGTGCCTGCGTTAAGCATGAACATTATATCTGGATCTTGTTTATTGCGAGACGGTTACTCTTTTAAGTCTGAGAATAAAGGTTGTTCGATTTATATGAGTAATATCTTTTATGATTATGCACCTGAGATGAATGGTTTATTCTTATTGAATCTCGATAGTAGTGATACACATGTTCACAACATAGATGCTAAACGAATAAAATTGAATGATAATTCTACATACATGTGGCAATCGCTGCCTTGGTCACATTAGAGTGAAGCGTATCAAGAAACTCCATTCTGATGGACTTCTTGAATCACTTGATTTTGAATCACTTGAAAGATGCGAAGCATGTCTAATGGGAAAAATGACTAAGACTCCATTCTCTAGAATAATGGAGCGAGCTACAGACTTATTGGAAATAATACATACCGATGTGTGTGGTCCAATGAGTGTAGCATCGCGTGGTGGATATCGTTATGTTCTCACTTTCACAGATGACTTGAGTAGATATGGGTATGTCTACTTTATGAAACATAAATCCGAAACTTTCGAGAAGTTTATGGAATTTCAAAGTGAAGTGGAAAATCATCATAACAAGAAGATTAAGTTTCTGCGTTCTGACCGCGGAGGTGAATATCTGAGTTATGAGTTTGGCATGCATTTAAAGAAATGTGGAATACTTTCGCAGTTGACACCGCCGGGAACACCACAGCGTAATGGTGTGTCCGAACATCATAATCGAACTCTCTTAGATATGGTTCGATATATGATGTCTCTTACAGATTTACCGTTATCATTTTGGGGCTATGCATTAGAGACATCCGCATTCACTTTAAATAGGGCACCATCTAAATCCGTTGAAACGACACTGTATGAATTATGGTTTGGTAAGAAACCTAAGTTGTCGTTCCTTAAAGTTTGGGGTTGCGAAGCATATGTAAAGAAGTTACAGCCTGATAAGCTTGAACCCAAAGCGGAGAAATGCGGCTTCATAGGATACCCTAAAGAAACAATTGGGTATACCTTCTATCATAGATCCGAAGGCAAAGTTTTCGTTGCTAAGAATGGATCCTTTCTGGAGAAGGAATTTCTCTCAAAAGAAGTGACTGGAAGGAAAGTAGAACTCGACGAGGTTATTGAACCTTCTTTCGGAGTTGAGAGTAGCGCGGCACCGGAAGATGTTTCTGTGCCGCCTGCACCAACTGGAGAGGAAGCTAATGATGATGATCATGAAACTTCGAACTAAGTTACTACTGAACCTCGTAGGTCAACGAGGGTCCGTACCACTCCTGAGTGGTATGACTCTTCCTTGAACGTCATGTTAGTGGACAACACTGATGACCCTGCGACGTATGAAGAAGCTATGGTGAGCCCAGATTCCGACAAATGGCTAGAAGCCATGAAATCCGAAATGGGATCCATGTACGAAAACCAAGTATGGACTTTGGTGGACTTACCGGATGGTCGTAAGGCTGTCGAGAACAAATGGATTTTCAAAAGAAAAACAGATGCTGATGGTAATGTTACCGTCTATAAAGCTCGACTTGTCGCGAAAGGGTTCCGACAAATTCAAGGAGTTGACTACGATGAGACTTTCTCACCAGTAGCGAAGCTAAAGTCTATGAGGATTATGTTAGCAATCGCTGCATATTTCGATTATGAAATTTGGCAGATGGATGTCAAAACGGCGTTCCTTAATGGTGACATTGAGGAAGAGTTGTATATGGTACAACCCAAGGGTTTTTGTCGATCCTAAAGATGCTGACAAGGTATGCAAACTTCAGCGCTCCATTTATGGACTGAAGCAAGCATCCCGAAGTTGGAATCAACGTTTTGATAAAGTAATCAAAAACTTTGGATTTATAAAAACTTATGGAGAAGCTTGTATTTACAAGAAAGTGAGTGGGAGCTCTGTAGTATTCCTAGTACTATATGTAGATGACATATTGTTGATTGGGAATGATATAGAACTTCTTAATAGCGTCAAAACCTATTTGAATAATAGTTTTTCGATGAAGGATCTTGGCGAAGCGACATATATTCTAGGCATCAAGATTTATAGAGATAGATCAAGACGCCTAATAGCGCTTTCACAAAGTACATACTTAGACAATGTTCTAAAGAAGTTTAGAATGGAAGAGAGCAAGAAAGGGTTCGTTCCATGTTGTCAGGTAAGACCTTGAGTAAAACTCAAAGTCCAGCTACGGCAGAAGATAGAGAAAAGATGAATAAAATTCCCTATGCCTCAACCATAGGTTCTATCATGTATGCCATGCTGTGTACGAGACCGGATATAGCACATGCTGTTAGTTTGACTAGCAGATATCAAAGTGATCCTGGAATGGAACACTGGACAGCGGTCAAGAATATCCTAAAGTACCTGAATAGAACTAAGGATATGGTTCTTCCTTATGGAGGTGATGAACAGCTTGTTGTAAACAGTTACACTGATGCTAGTTGGAACACCGATCCAGATGACTCGAAGTCACAGTCTGGATACGTATTTATTTTGAATGGTGCTGCAATAAGCTATAGGAGTGCCAAGCAGAGTGTTGTGGCGAAATCTTCAACTGAATCGGAATACATAGCTGCTTCGGAGGCTGCACAAGAAGGCATATGGATGAAGGAGTTCATTACTGAACTTGGCGTGGTTCCTAGTGCGTTAGACCCGATGGCCATCTACTATGACAACACAGGTGCCATAGCTAATGCACAGCAAGCTGGTGACATAAAGATCACATAGCAAGCTGAAGCACATCAAGCTACGTTTTCATGCTATTCGCGAGTATGTCCAAGATGGTGACATAAAGATTTGCAAAGTACACACTGATCTGAATGTAGCAGATCCGTTGACTAAACCTCTCCCTAGAGCAAAGCATGACCAACACCAGAACGCCATGGGTGTTCGGTATATTACCATGTAATCTAGATTATTGACTCTAGTGCAAGTGGGAGACTGTTGGAGATATGCCCAAGAGGCAATAATAAAAGAGATTATTATTATATCTTTGTGTTTATGATGAATGTTTACATCCCATGCTATAATTGTATTATTAGGAAACACTAATACTTGTGTGTTTTGTAAACATAAAAGAGTCCCTAGTAAGCCTCTTGTTGAACTAGCTTGTTGATTGATTGATGATCATGGTTTCCTTATCATGGACATTGGATGTGATTAATAACAAGGTTATATCATTAGGAGAATGATGTGATGGACACACACCCATAGTAAGCGTAGCATAAGATCAAGTCATTAAGTTTGTATTGCTGTAAGCTTTGAAATACATAGTAACCTAATCCTTCGACCATGAGGTTATGTTAATCACACCGGATGGGTACTTTGATGACATCAAACGCCGCTTCGTAACTGGGCGGTTATAAAGGTGTCATTGGGTATTCTGAAAGTATGTGTTGAAGCGCATAGACCAAGATTGGGATTTGTCCATCCATATGACGTATAGAT
Organism: Avena insularis; assembly: GCA_023614405.1. Taxonomy (NCBI): domain Eukaryota; kingdom Viridiplantae; phylum Streptophyta; class Magnoliopsida; order Poales; family Poaceae; genus Avena; species Avena insularis. Next base: position 408,591,550 of record CM042696.1, read on the forward strand.
ATACTCTGGGCCCTCTCGGTGGAATGTCATCTAGATAGCTTGCAAGCATGTGACTAGGTCACAAGGGATGACATAACATGGAACGAGTAAAGAGTACTTATCAGTAACGAGGAAGAACTAGGTATGACGATACTGACGATCAAACCTCGGATAAGTAGAATGTCGCGAGACAAAGGGAATTGGTTTCGTATGTTAATTGGTTCAATCGATCACGAAGTAATCGTTGAGTATGTGGGAGCCGTTATGGATCTCCAGACCCCGCTGATGGTTATTGATGGGAGAGGTGTCTTCATCATGTCTGCATATTCACGAACCGTAGGGTGACACACTTAAGGTTCGAAGTTGTTTGAAGTAGATATGGAATTTGCGTTGGACACCGAATGTTGTTCGGGGTCTCGGAATGGATCCGGGACATCACGAGGAGATCCGGAATGGTCTGGAGAATAAGATTCATATATTGGGAATCATTTTCTAAGTTAGGAAATGTTCCAGAGTGTTTGCATGGAGATTCTAGAAGGTTTCGGAATGTTCTAGAGGATTTCTTGGAGTTTACTTGAAAACCAAGAAAGGATCAAGGGAGTCCAAGTGGGGCTAGACACGGATTCGTGGGGAGGAGGATTCCTCCCCTCTTCCCACCGCCGGCCCAAGGAGGGGAGTCCTACTAGGACTCCTCCCTCAGCGCCTCCCTTAAATAGAAGGGAGGGGCGCCCCCTCTTGCACCTTGTCTCATAACTCCCAATCTCAGCCACCTCTTTTCTCCATGTTTCTTCTGGACAGGCATAGGCGAAGCCCTGCAGAATTCTCATCTCCACCACCACCACCACGCCGTCGTGCTGCTGGGATTCCATGGAGAAGATCTACTACCTCCGCTGCTCGCTGGAACGGGGAGAGGAAGGTCTGCTTCGACTCCGCACGTGTGACCGTCTGCGGAAGCGCTGCCGGAACGCGGCGCCGGAAGGATCATCCACACGATCTTGAGATCGGCAAGTGATCGACTACATCATCCACGAGATTTAATCTCGTTAACGCTTTCGGTTCTACGAGGGTTAGTACCGATCTATCTCGTTGCTCATGTCTAGTAGATTAGATCTTGTCTTTTATCTAGATTAGATCTGGGTTTTGTTCGTTCTTGCGGTAGAATTTTTTTGTTTTCCATGCTACGAACCCATCAGTGGTATCAGAGTCTTGTCTATGCGTAGATCTGTTGCACGAGTAGAACACAGTGAGGTTGTGGGCGTTGGTGCTCGTGCCGTCTTTTGCTATATGTGTACTTTGCATCTTGCGGTATGGTGGGATGAAGCGGCCCGGGCTAACATTACATGTCATCGTACATGAGACTTGCTCCACGCTTGACATGCAACTCGTATTGCACAAGTGGCTTTGCGGGTGTCTGTCTCTCCCATCATAGTATAGATCAAATCTACATTTTGCACTTGATAGCACTTGTATCAACGTTGTGGTTCAGTTTCGTAGGTAAGATGCGTTCTTAGTCGAAAGCCCCAAGCCACATAAAACTTGCATCGGACACCTTGAAAGTTCATAAGGGTGACTAGATACAAATAGTTTAAGAACAAGCAATATTAAAGTTATGCATCAATCAACAAGTTTTGGGACAATTCACATTAAACTAAGGATGGCCACTATGCTCTCTCGATAGGTGCATAAAGATAGAACATGGAGACTCAACATAAAAGTGGAAGAAAGACCTTCATAGAAGGAAGCAGGGATTCAAGTCTCATAAAGAGCGTCCAAAAATTATGGTACTTATTAGCTTTCAACTCTAATTGCCCTATCATAAGCATCTTGAAGTGATTAAGGTTAAAGTGAACAAACTATGGAGTATATGCTTGACAAAGTATAAGTTGGAAATCTCATGTCCCTTGAATACGAGGGCCGCTCCTCATGCTACTCAAGTTTAGTTACCAGTAAGTTCTTGTCATAGTAAGTACATGTGTATCATAGAGAACCGCCAACGAGGTACCCCTTGCCCGATGATACAGAAGAATCCCCATATCAAAATGACAAGGCAAGCAGACAACGAGCATCTCAGCAATCTTCTTATTTACCATGGGAAAATTGTGCTTTTTTCTCTCTTTCCTCTTTTCTCATCTTTTTTTTTCTTTTTCTCTTTTTTCTCAATATCTATCTCTTTGTTTTTATAAGAAGAATGCTTCATAGATTGCTCATTATGGTTACGCTGCAGGTTTCCACCATGATTAGCCATGGATTAGACTAGCGGCCTAGGCGTTTCTCTAACACACATACATAACTCCATGGACTTACAAGCTCCCCTTTCATTTCACACTGATGACATCCATAGACAAAAGAGCATGCTATCAACTAGGTATAATGTACAAGTGCAATGATGAAAGCGTTCCCCATGATAGTATGGCTCTGCTAATCCCCAACATATAAGTGCAAGCATATACAACATAGATGACACAATGGTTCAAGTTTATTGGGGGCAAGAAAAGTAAAGTGTGCCATCAAGTTCGTGAAAGCTTTAATCACTAGTTTTCTCATAACAAGTTTAATTCGGAAGGTACATAAAAACATGAATATACTTAGGATAGCAAATGCTAATAGGTAAGTATGGTGGAATTTTTTGAATAACTTGGTTTTATTTGGAGTTGGATGCATGAGTGGAACTCATACTTGGTATGGAGGCTAGCAAAAGACTGGGAGCGACCAACTAAGAGAGAAATAATGGCCATAATCATGCAAAGCGACAAAACATCATTAATTAAAGCATAAAGTGATATTACAAGTCAAAAACTAAATGATCATAGAGGCTATGCTGACTTGGTATACTCTTAACATGGTGTGAGCATGCGCCAAGTCAACCCAAATAAAGCATCAAAGGAGAATACCATAATACTATGCTTTAATATGCTAAAACAACGCATGATTCTTTCAAGGCACATTAAGCAATCTCAATTGTTTATAACATGTCATGCTACAAAAATCACTAAGCATAAATCCAAAACAATATCAAGCATGACATGGCAAAGCATAGGCCACAGTAAAAAACAAGCTCCTTTTACCACTTAAGCATGAACTTTTCCTACTCTTTTCCATACCAAACCAAACTATTTGAAAACTAATGTATGAAAGAGGGGGTCCGACCAATTTATTCAAGCAAACTAAGAAAACAAAGCAAACAAAAACCAAAAACAAAATACGCTCCAAGAACAACACAACTGTGCACGAAACAATAAAAATGAAGTGTTTGGAAGAACCTGAGATTTTTTATTGATGAAGAAGGGGATGCCTTGGGCATCCCCAATCTTTGACGCTTGTACTTCTTGGATATTTCTTGGGGTGACACGCGCGGCATTCCCAAGCTTGAGCTTTAGTCCATTCTTCATCTCATTACATCATTTTCTCCATACACCTGAAATTTTTCCTTCATACAAAACTTCACACAATCTTTATTAGCAACATTAGTGCACTCAAGATAATAAGTCTTTGGGTTCAGTTTCAACACCAATAAAACTTCCATTAAAACACAAGCTACTGAAACACTTTCCTCAAAAAGCTCAATTCCCCAAAGAGAACCCAAAAAGAAACCAACAAGAAGCAAATGCAAATAATAGCATAAATCTGTCAAAACAGACCAGCAAATAGAAACCATTTTTTTCGAAGACCTTCTGTTGCTCAACTCGAAAAGTGTTGAACTAATGAAAGTTAGATAACAACCTGGGGCAGAAGCACAAAAATTCACGCCTCAAAATGGCGTACAGAAATTTTACACGAATGTTTACGGTGAAGCACAAAAATCTGTTTCGGGACAACTACTTTCCCAAGAATTACTTCTCTCTCATTAGAGGTTACTCTTGGCACAAAAAGGAAATAAAAAGGATAAGGAGCATTTATTACTGAGGTAATAACTTCCAAGACTCATCTAAAACTTTTTGGTTATCTCCCAATAAGTACTTTTCTTTAATGCCTTTAACTTAGGCATGATAGTTTGAGAAGATGCTCACATAGGAAATATGAATTGAAGTAAAAGAGAGCATCAAGAAGCAAATTCAAAACACATTTAAGTCTAACCCACTTCCTATGCATAGGAATCTTGTAAAGAAACAAGTCATGAAAGCACAAAGCAACATGCATAGGAAAGCAAAACAAGTGCAACTTCAAAATTTTCAACATAAAGAGGGTAAACTTAATATTGTTGAGATACATAAAACCATGTTTCCCTCTCTCATAATAACTTTCAGTAGCATCATGAATAAAATTAACAATATAACTATCATATAAAACATTCTTATCATGAGCCACATGCATATAATCATGGATTTTCTATTTCCGTGCCCTCGGGTCCTTAGTTGTACTCAGTTTTCCCTAGCTCCTTAGTTTTTCCTTAGTTTTCCCCAATCCCTTGTCTGAAACCCGCAGAAGGAGCTCGGACGGAGGATTCCCGTTTAGTTGACGTTGGTTGGTGCTGGCAAGTGGGGCCGCTGTTGGTGCCCCGCAGTGGACACTACTCCACTTATCCAGATCATCGTGGGACCCAGAACTTGTCCACGTTAGCGCGCCAGACCCACAGCTTACCCAGGTGACCGTTGCAAAATGGGAGCCCGAGCCAGCCCCGCGCCCGTGCCCGTGCCATTGCTTCCCCTTTCTTTCCCCGCGCCCCATTGTTCTTCTTCTCCGCCAGCGGTAGCCCTTCTCCGGCAGGCGGGTGATGTCTAGTTTCTCTTCGACCTCCCGTTCTTCATGGCCGCAGTATGGACCCGTGCCTTTGACAAGATGCTCACCGCCCACGCCAGAGCCTCAAGCGGTCGACCAGAAGACGGACGACAACGGCAACCGTGGACGTGAGTTCCTTGCATGCGAGAGCTTTCCATATAGAGAGGGGGATAAGGTTAGATCTCGCTCCAATTTCTCTATTTTCTCTCGATTTTCTTGTTATTCCCTCGAATTTGGGATTTAGGGTTCACGTTGTTGTTTTCAGATCCTGAAGAAATGCAGGCATTTCGAGTGGATCGATGTGTACGTTCAGAGGCTTCAATTGCAGGAATCAATTGGCGCTATTGGGGAGCGCAATTTGGGAGGGGGGCCTTGCTGTAGAGAATGCGGCGGAGAGAGGAGCCGTTCAGATTATGCCTAATGCTCCCAATGCAGGACTAGTGGAAGTGAAGGGAGAACTGAAGAAAATGAACAAGCAGTTAAGGCAGCTGATCGAGTTGAAGAAGCAAGCTAATCTGATGGCTGGTTGTTTTTTCTGTTGTATCATTGCGATCGGATTCTTATCATTGCCCACCAGGCGCTAGAAGTTGTTACAAGGGATACCTTGTTACAAATCCATTATTCAGTTACATGTACTTGTAGTTGTTTTCATAGTTAGTGTGTGCATTCACCGAAATTACCAACTATATTGGAATGCTAAAGAAAGTTGATAATTGTTAGAGGGGTGACAAATAATCCATTCACCGAAATCCCCCAAATATGCCAAATATGTATGTCTCATGTTTCTACCAAAATTACCAAAACTATATTCCCAACTATATTCTCTAAAACAAAAGGAAAGCTATAGATAGTTGATAATTGTTAGAGGGGTGACAATAATGCATTCACCGAAATCCGCAAATATGTATGCCTCATGTTTATACCAAAATTATACCACTTCTGGGCCGTTTCAAATTACCAAAACTATATCCCAAACTATATTCCCTAAAAGAAAAGGAAAGCTAAAGATAGTTGATAATTGTTAGAGGGGTGACAATAATGCATTCACCGAAATCCGCAAATATGTATGCCTCATGTTTATACCAAAATTATACCACTTTTGGGCCGTTTCAAATTACCAAAACTATATCCTAGACTATATTCCCTAAAAGAAAAGGAAAGGTAAAGATAGTTGATAATTGTTAGAGGGGTGACAAATAATGCATTCACCGAAATCCACAAACTATATTACGTGGCAAACTCGTTATTGCACATAAATAGAGGGGTGGCACTCTCCACCGACAGAGAGAGAGGGGTGGCCACGAAGAGAGAGAGAGGGATGGCCACAAAGAGACGGAGAGGGGTATACTGCCCTTTAGATCAGTTGATCAACGGTTCGTGGAGTCGATCCGTGTGACAACGGCTCAACCAATCAGGATAAGTTTGGGCTTCTGAGAGCATTTGTGACAGAACTTGAGGGCAAAACTAAGTAGTACTAAGAATCCAAGGGCACATAAATAGTAAATAGACTAAGGGATTCAAACAAAAGAATTACAAAATGAAAAATGCGTGTTTTGTACAATATAATTCATATTGGGCTACATCAAATTATTTGCAATTCAAATATACATGAGTGTGACAATTATGGCATCATTTAGACAAACTATGTTTTTGGGGAAGATGTTTTGCAAAGGGGTTTGAGTGGAAAACCATGCATCTTCATAGCTACACTAGTGATTCTGAGAAGTGGCAATTTGTGGTAAAACTTGATTTATATATGTTTGTTAAGATTTTCTAGGTGGCAGGTTGCGTAGGAAGACTCCATGAGTAGGTGCCACTATGTTTTTATTTTTTTGGATTTTTTTGCGCATGAAATGACTCAATTAGCTATGTTAATCTCATTTGTTGACTCTCTGTTGACCAGCTACTTGAGGGTAAAACTGAGTATATTGCACTTGCCAGTCTAAGTACTCGAGGGGAAAACTGAGTACAGATAAAATTTCTGTATAAGGCCCGAGGTTATAACTGAGTACACCAAATGTCCCAGGGTTAGACTCGTGTCGCGGTGCATGCTGCAGCCGTGCATAGCAGACGCGTGTTGCGGTACACGCCACCTTCATCTTTATAGAGCCCTTTTTCTCTCCCTCGATGCACGGTCTCACTGCAACCGCCTCTCCTGTCCCATCATCTTCTCCACAACCGAAGAGCCCAAGAAAAAACCCCGAAGAAAACCGCCAGCGATGGAGAAGAATGAGATGCCCATTGTCGGCCCTTCTTCAACGTAGCAGCCGGGCATCGATCATCCGGGCCAAGACGTCGCCGGCCACCGCCTGTGCCCCCGCCCGTGCCCTCGTCGCTTGTGTTAGATCTTGCGTTATTAGGGTTCGTATGTTCCTAGTTCAATCCTTTTGTGTTAGATCTTGCGTTATTAGTGTTTGTGATTTGATTTTGTTTAAGATTTGTGCCGATGATGATAAATATTTGGGCACAAATTGATTCAGGGTTTGGTCAGTAAACAATTGGTGTGTACAAATTTGTTGTGCATGATCTTTGGTTTACTGACTCAAATCCTGGATATAAGTGTGTCCAATGTAACTGAGGCAACCTCTTTTTTTTAGCCCATATTATCATGCATGATCTTTGTTCACTCTCTGTTCCATCATCGTTGCAATTGACTACGTGTTTTTTGCACGATCTTTGGTGCTACGTGACAGGTGCAGAGCAGCGACGTCGACAGCGACGACGAGTCCTTCCACACCAAGACTCGTCACGTCCTCAGGACGCTGTAGTCCGGCCATTACGATGGACCCTTTGCTCGAGGCTTTTACAAGTGCCCCTTCTGCAACAGGAAGCTCCACGCCACCGACTTCAACTGCCTGGTGAACCATGCTGAATCCATTGGCAGATGCGGCGCTAGAGTTGGAACGACCGTGAACATGCATGCGTTCATGGCCAAACACAAAGCACTTGGGATTCACCTGCGCAACCTCCAAGCGAGTCACAGGCGCTACCTGGAGGCGTTGAACGTGCCTACTGGACTCTCTGTATGTGACTGCTCTATCTGTAGAGCAGCTTAAATTCATGTAAAATGTAGCTTATGTCGTATCTCTCGGTACTACTGTTGTATCTGTCGTGAATATATCTATGCTATGTTGGCTGCTGTATGCAGCTTATCCTATATTTTCTTTGGATTTGTGCCCTAGATTTCCTACCTGATTGGGTAAAACGAAGGCATAAAGAAATGAATAGCGTTAAAAAATATAAGGAGGAGCTGCTCTAGATTTGCTACCAATTTGGGCTATCAAATATGAATGAGATCGAGCGAGAGAGAGGAAAAAGGTACATTGAAAACTACTAATCTGGGCGAAAGAGACAGAAACCACTCGTGCCCATGTCCCGGACCCACACGGCTCCACACGCTACGGCCCCACACGCTACGGCCACACAAACACGGTCTCGTCCTGTACCACGCGGTCCCTTCCTACCAGCCCCACACGACGCGGCCCCACAAACAACACGACCCCACTCGTCAGCACGGAACGGTCAACTTAATGGATTCCTTCCGTCCGAGCTCCTTCTGCGGGTTTCAGACAAGGACTTGGGGAAAACTGAGGAAAAACTAAGGAGCTGGGGAAAACTGAGTACAACTAAGGACCCGGGGGCACGAAAATAGAAAACCCTATAATCATTGTTACTATCCACATAAGCAAAGTTATTCTTATTAATTATGGTGGGAGCAAATTCAACAAAATAGCTATCATTATTATTCTCATCACCATAATCATCAAATATAGGAGGAATATTGTAATCATTAATTTTCTACTCAATAGTAGGTGGACTGAAAATATCATAATCGTTATTGTAATCATCATATATTGGAGGTTTGGTATCATCAAAAGCAATAGAATAGCTATCTTCCAAAGCTGGGGAACAAAAAAGATCATTTTCATAAAAACTAGCTTCCCCAAGCTTACACTTTTCCATAACATTAGCAATAATGGTGTCCAAAGAATTCATACTAACAACATTGCTATTAGCATGCAAATAAAGTTCCATAGGTTTTTTAATTTTCTCTTCAAACACTTCATGTCCTAACTCAAGATAAATACTATAAAGCTCTCTAATTTTTTTGTTGTTTTCCATTAAGCCTAACTAGTGAAAATAAAAACAAGAAACAAAAAGATATAATTGCAGAATCTAAAGGAAATAACTTCGAGCACTCACACCGGAGGATGTGAGTATCTTTACCTACCTCCCCAAGAACGCCGTAGAAAATAGCTTGATGTCTACGCATTTCTATTCTTGTAGACAGTTGTTGGGCCTCCAAGTGCAGAGGTTTGTAGAACAGCAGCAAGTTTCCCTTAAGTGGATCACCCAAAGTTTATCAAACTCAAGGAGAAAGTGGTCAAAGGTATCCCCTCTCAAGCAACCCTGCAATCAAGATACAAGAAGTCTCTTGTGTCCCCAACACACCCAATACACTTGTTAGGTGTATAGGTGCACTAGTTTAGTGAAGAGATAGTGAAATACAAGTGGTATAGATAATTCTAAGTGGTAACGGTGCCAAAAAATAGCTTGATGGCGTGGAAGAGACTAAAGGCAAACTGAAATAAAGATGGCAGCAAGAAAACATGTAACACATCTAGTTGCAAACGGTGTTTCAATGCTTAGAAACAAGGCCTAGGGATCATACATTCACTTGTGAACACTCTCATATAAATATCTTCTCTTTATGATACTACTATGAACTACTCTCCGGTTGGACACTGTAATCCATGGTAGGGCTATAACAACACACCTCAAAGTTCGCTTTCCCCATCTAGGTAACCCCACACTGTCACCTTAAGCTCTAGATGGTTCTAACAAACAACACAATTTCATAGAAACATCCAACTCTAAATATAACTCATAACAAGTAATTGTAATCTCTAGCCTAAATGCCACCATGGTGTGCACGCTGCCACTTTCACACACATGGGGAGAGTAGAGATCTATTAAAGCACTTGAGTAGCAAGGTAGATCTACTTGATTACAAAGCTCATGATCACAATATCATCATGCATAGAGAGAGAGATGAACACATAGCTACTGGTAGAACCCTTAGCCTCGAGGAAGAATTACTCTCTCCTCATCATAGGAATCAACAATGGTGATGGAGATGGCGGTGGAGTCGATGGTGATGGCGGTGAAGAGGCGGCAGCGGTGGTGTCGGCGGCCGCGCGAAGGACTCCTTCCCCGCCACCGGTATCACAGGGGAGCACCGCCCCTTAGCACCCTTCCTTCATGGCTTCTTGGGAGCCCTTCGCCATGGAGATGGGATCCATGGGGAGGCAAAAACGTGGCCTTGGCGGCTGCAAATTGGTGGGTTGGTGGCTGCAAATTTTTGGGTGGAGGTCTTTCCCACGAATTAGGTTTCCTCCCTTTATATATCTTCTCGGATTCCCGTCACCCCAGCTTGGGCTGCAGTAAATCGGGTCTATCTGTCCCGTCTGGAATCGGAATCAGCTAAATTTTATGTCCATAATGTTTGTCACGAAATTTCCAACAACTACGTAGTGGAATAGTTTTCCATTTGACGCCGTCTTCGACCCGAAACGTGACCATCTTCAAAAAGTGTTCTAAGACAGATTTCTGGAAAATCCAAATTTGACTCGAACAAGGTTTCCACTTATATTCTTGTTAATTCCTACACATCAAAGTGTAAAACAAGAACATTGTGCACTTTTGCAACTATTAATTGGTTAGTTCAAATAAATCATAAACTTTATATAAAAGGATTATTAAAAACATATTATTAGCATAAAACCATAAAAAAATATAGATACGTTATGGACGTATTAGCGCCCCAATCGAACGGTCTGCAACAATCGGATCAGACAACTAGTTCTTCAAGGGGGTGCTTCTATAAGACGCGATCTTATGTGGTTTACTGGAAAGAAAACACATGGAATGACTCTAGTGGATCCATATGTGGTTCATGAAAAGAACACACATGCAATGACTCTGGTGGATCAATGTGGTTTATAAAAAGAACACACATGCAATGACTCTAGTTGTGGTTGTGACAATAACACATGCAATGACTCTGGTGGATCCATATGTGATCCATGAAAAGAACACATGTGCAATGACTCTAGTGATGGTTTAGCATAAAAACACACATTCAATGACTCTAGTGGATACATATGTGGTTTGTGAAAAGAACACAAATGCAATGACTCTAGTGGATCCATGTGGTTTATGAAAAGAACAGACATATAATGACTCTAGCTGTGGTTTATGAAAAGAACACACATGCAATGAGTCTGGTGGATACATATGTGGTTTAGAAAAAGAACATACATGCAATGACTCTAGTGATGGTTTAGCAGAAGAACACACATGCAATGACACTGGTGGACTCTAGCTGTGGTTTATGAAAAGAACACACATGCAATGACACTGGTGGACTCTAGTTGTGGTTTGTGGAAAGAACACACATGCAATGACTCTAGTGGATCCATATGTGGTTCATGAAAAGAACACACATGCAATGACTCGAGTGGGTCTAGCTGTGGTTTATGAAAAGAACACACATGCAATGACTCTGGGGATCCATATGTAGTTTAGGAAAAAGAACACATATGCAATGACTCTAGTGCTGGTTTAGGATAAGAACACACATGCAATGACTTTAGTGGATCCATATGTGATTTGTGAAAAGAACACACATGCAATGACTCTAGTGGATCCATGTGGTTTATGAAAAGAACAGACATACAATGACTCTAGCTGTGGTTTATGAAAAGAACACACATGCAATGACTCTGGTGGATCCATATGTTGTTTAGGAAAAGAACACACAGGGGCAATGACTCTATTACTGGTTTAGGAGAAGAACACACATGCAATGACACTGGTGGACTCTAGCTGTGGTTTATGAAAAGAACACACATGCAATGACACTGGTGGACTCTAGATGTGGTTTGTGGAAAGAACACACATGCAATGACTCTAGTGGATCCATATGTGGTTCATGAAAAGAACACACATGCAATGGCTCTAGTGGATCTAGCTATGGTTTATGAAAAGAACACACATGCAATGACTTTGGTGGATCCATATGTGGTTGAGGAAAAGAACACACATGCAATAACTCTAGTGCTGGTTTAGGATAAGAACACACATGTAATGACTCTAGTGGATCCATATGTGGTTTGTGTAAAGAACACAAATGAATGACTCTAGTGGATGCATGTGGTTTATGAAAGGAGCAGACATACAATGACTCTAGCTGTGGTTTATGAAAAGAACACACATGCAATGACTCTGGTGGATCCATATGTGGTTTAGGAAAAGAACACACATGCATTGAACTCTAGTGCTGGTTTAGGATAAGAACACACATGCAATGACACTAGTGGATCCATATGTGCTTTGTGAATATAACACACATGAAATGACTGTAGTGGATCCATGTGGTTTATGAAAAGAACTGACATGCAATGACTCTAGCTGTGGTTCATGAAGAAAACACAAATGCGATGACACTGGTGGACTCTAGATGTGTTTTATGAAAGGAACACACATGCAATGAGCCTGGTGGATCCATATGTGGTTTAGAAAAAGAACACACATGCAATGACTCTAGTGCTGGTTTAGCAGAACAACACACATGCAATGACACTAGTGGACTCTAGCTGTGGTTTATGAAAAGAACACACATGCAATGACACTGGTGGACTCTAGCTGTGGTTTGTGGAAAGAACACACATGCAATGACTCTAGTGGAGCCATATGTGGTTCATGAAAAGAAAACACATGCAATGACTCTAGTGGATCTAGCTGTGGTTTATGAAAAAACACACATGCAATGACTCTGGGGATCCATATGTAGTTTAGAAAAAAGAACACATATGCAATGACTCTAGTGCTGGTTTAGGATAAGAACACACATGCAATGACTCTAGTGGATCCATATGTGATTTGTGAAAAGAACACACATGCAATGACTCTAGTGGATCCATGTGGTTTATGAAAAGAACAGACATACAATGACTCTAGCTGTGGTTTATGAAAAGAACACACATGCAATGACTCTGTTGGATACATATGTTGTTTAGGAAAATAACACACATGCAATGACATTGGTTTATCCATATGTGGTTTGTGGAAAGAACACACATGCAATGACATTGGTTGATCCGTATGTGGTTTCCGAAAAGAACACACTTGCAATGACTCTAGTGCTAGTTTCATGAAAAGAACACACATGCAATGACTCTAGTTGTGGTTCATGAAAAGAACAAACATGCAATGACTCTAGTGCTGGTTTTGTGAAAAGAACAGACATGCAATGACTCTAGTGGATCCATGTGGTTTATGAAAAGAACAAACATGCAATGACTCTAGATGTGGATTAGGAAAAGAACACACATGCAATGACACTGGTGGATCTATGTGGTTTATGAAAAGAATAGTCATCCAATGACTCTAGTGGATCCATATGTGGTTTAGGAAACGAACACACATGAAGTGAACTCTAGTGCTGGTTTAGGATAAGAACACACATGCAAAGACTAGTGGATCCATGCGTGGTTTGTGAATAGAACACACATGAAATGACTGTAGTGGATCCATGTGGTTTGTAAAAATAACAAACCTTCAATGACTCTAGATGTGGTTCATGAAAAGAACACACATGCAATGACACTGGTGGACTCTAGCTATGGTTTGTGGAAAGAACACACATGCAATGACTCTAGTGGATCCATATGTGGTTCATGAAAATAACACACATGCAATGACTCTAGTGGATCTAGTTGTGGTTTATGAAAAGAACACACATGCAATGACACTGGTGGACTCTAGCTGTGGTTTGTGGAAAGAACACACATGCAATGACTCTAGTGGAGCCATATGTGGTTCATGGAAAGAACACACATGCAATGAATCTAGTGGATCTAGTTGTGGTTTATGAAAAAAAACACATGCAATGACTCTGGGGGATCCATATGTAGTTTAGGAAAAAGAACACATATGCAATGACTCTAGTGCTAGTTTAGGATAAGAACACACATGCAATGACTCTAGTGGATCCATATGTCATTTGTGAAAAGAACACACATGCAATGACTCTAGTGGATCCATGTGGTTTATGAAAAGAACAGACATACAATGACTCTAGCTGTCGTTTATGAAAAGAACACACATGCAATGACTCTGGTGGATCCATATGATGTTTAGGAAAAGAACACACATGCAATGACATTGGTTCATCTATATGTGGTTTTTGGAAAGAACACACATCCAATGACTCTGGTGGATCCATATGTGGTTTAGGAAACGAACACACATGCAGTAAACTCTAGTGCTGGTTTAGGATAAGACCACACATGAATAGAACACACATGAAATGACTGTAGTGGATCCATGTGGTTTATAAAAATAACAAACCTTCAATGACTCTAGATGTGGTTCATGAAAAGAACACACTTGCAATGACACTGGTGGACTCTAGATGTGTTTTATGAAAAGAACTCACATGCAATGAGTCTGGTGGATACATATGTGGTTTAGGAAAAGAACACACAGGGGCAATGACTCTAGTACTAGTTTGGGAGAAGAACACACATGCAATGACACTGGTGGACTCTAGCTGTTGTTTATGAAAAGAACACACATGCAATGACACTGGTGCACTCTAGATGTGGTTTGTGGAAAGAACACACATGCAATGACTCTAGTGGATCCATATGTGGTTCATGAAAAGAACACACATGCAATGGCTCTAGTGGATCTAGCTGTGGTTTATGAAAAGAACACACATGCAATGACTCTGGTGGATCCATATGTGGTTTAAGAAAAGAACACATATGCAATAACTCTAGTGCTGGTTTAGGATAAGAACACACATGCAATGACTCTAGTGGATCCATGTGTGGTTTGTGAAAAGAAAACACATGAATAACTCTAGTGGATGCATGTGCTTTATTAAAGGAGAAGACATACAATGACTCTAGCTGTGGTTTATGAAAAGAACACACATGCAATGACTCTGGTGGATCCATATGTGGTTTAGGAAAAGAACACACATGAAGTGAACTCTAGTGCTGGTTTAGGATAAGAACACACATGCAATGACTCTAGTGGATCCATATGTGGTTTGTGAATATAACACACATGAAATGACTCTAGTGGATCCATGTGGTTTATGAAAATAACAGACATGCAATGACTCTAGCTGTGGTTCATGAAAAGAACACAAATGCCATGACACTGGTGGACTCTAGATGTGTTTTATGAAAGGAACACACATGCAATGAGTCTGGTGGATCCATATGTGGTTTAGAAAAAGAACACACATGCAATGACTCTAGTGCTGGTTTAGCAGAAGAACACACATGCAATGACACTGGTGGACTCTAGCTGTGGTTTATGAAAAGGCAATGACACTGGTGGACTCTAGCTGTGGTTTGTGGAAAGAACACACATGCAATGACTCTAGTGGATCCATATGTGGTTCATGAAAAGAACACACATGCAATGACTCTAGTGGATCTAGTTGTGGTTTATGAAAAGAACACACATGCAATGACTCTGGGGGATCCATATGTAGTTTAGGAAAAAGAACACATATGCAATGACTCTAGTGCTAGTTTAGGATAAGAACACACATGCAATGACTCTAGTGGATCCATATGTGATTTGTGAAAAGAACACACATGCAATGACTCTAGTGGATCCATGTGGTTTATGAAAAGAACAGACATACAATGACTCTAGCTATCGTTTATGAAAAGAACACGCATGCAATGACTCTAGTGGATCCATATATTGTTTAGGAAAAGAACACACATACAATGACATTGGTTCATCCATATGTGGTTTGTGGAAAGAACACACATGCAATGACATTGGTTGATCCATATGTGGTTTCTGAAAAGAACACACTTGCAATGACTCTAGTGCTAGTTTCAGGAAAAGAACACACATGCAATGACTCTGGTGGATCCATATGTGGTTTAGGAAAAGAACACACATGAAGTGAACTCTAGTGCTGGTTTAGGATAAGAACACACATGCAATGACTCTAGTGCTGGTTTAGCAGAAGAACACACATGCAATGACACTGGTGGACTCTAGCTGTGGTTTATGAAAAGGCAATGACACTGGTGGACTCTAGCTGTGGTTTGTGGAAAGAACACACATGCAATGACTCTAGTGGATCCATATGTGGTTCATGAAAAGAACACACATGCAATGACTCTAGTGGATCTAGTTGTGGTTTATGAAAAGAACACACATGCAATGACTCTGGGGGATCCATATGTAGTTTAGGAAAAAGAACACATATGCAATGACTCTAGTGCTAGTTTAGGATAAGAACACACATGCAATGACTCTAGTGGATCCATATGTGATTTGTGAAAAGAACACACATGCAATGACTCTAGTGGATCCATGTGGTTTATGAAAAGAACAGACATACAATGACTCTAGCTATCGTTTATGAAAAGAACACGCATGCAATGACTCTAGTGGATCCATATATTGTTTAGGAAAAGAACACACATACAATGACATTGGTTCATCCATATGTGGTTTGTGGAAAGAACACACATGCAATGACATTGGTTGATCCATATGTGGTTTCTGAAAAGAACACACTTGCAATGACTCTAGTGCTAGTTTCATGAAAAGAACACACATGCAATGACTCTGGTGGATCCATATGTGGTTTAGGAAAAGAACACACATGAAGTGAACTCTAGTGCTGGTTTAGGATAAGAACACACATGCAATGACTCTAGTGGATCCATATGTGGTTTGTGAATATAACACACATGAAATGACTCTAGTGGATCCATGTGGTTTATGAAAAGAACATACATGCAATGACTCTAGCTGTGGTTCATGAAAAGAACACAAATGCCATGACACTGGTGGACTCTAGATGTGTTTTATGGAAGGAACACACATGCAATGACTCTGGTGGATCCATATGTTGTTTAGGAAAAGAACACACATGCAATGACTCTAGTGCTGGTTTAGCAGAAGAACACACATCCAATGACACTGGTGGACTCTAGCTGTGGTTTATGAAAAGAACACGCATGCAATGACACTGGTGGACTCTAGCTGTGGTTTGTGGAAAGAACACACATGCAATGACTCTAGTGGATCCATATGTGGTTCATGAAAAGAACACACATGCAATGACTCTAGTGGATCTAGTTATGGTTTATGAAAAGACCACACATGTAATGACTCTGGTGGATCCATATGTAGTTTAGGAAAAAGAACACATATGCAATGACTCTAGTGCTGGTTTAGGATAAGGACACACATGCAATGACTCTAGTGGATCCATATGTGGTTTGTGAAAAGAACACACATGCAATGACTCTAGTGGATCCATGTGGTTTATGAAAAGAACAGACATACAATGACTCTAGGTGTGGTTTATGAAAAGAACACACATGCAATGACTCTGGTGGATCCATATGTGGTTTAGGAAAAGAACACACATGTAGTGAACTCTAGTGCTGGTTTAGGATAAGAACACACACGCAATGACTCTAGTGGATCCATATGTGGTGTGTGAATATAACACACATGAAATGACTCTAGTGGATCCATGTGGTTTATGAAAAGAACTGACATGCAATGACTCTAGCTGTGGTTAATGAAAAGAACACAAATGCGATGACACTAGTGGACTCTAGATGTGTTTTATGAAAGGAACACACATCCAATGAGTCCGGTGGATCCATATGTGGTTTAGGAAAAGAACACACATGCAATGACTCTAGTGCTGGTTTAGCAGAAGAACACACATGCAATGACACTGGTGGACTCTAGCTGTGGTTTATGAAAAGAACACACATGCAATGACACTGGTGGACTCTAGCTATGGTTTGTGGAAAGAACACACATGCAATTACTCTAGTGGATCCATATGTGGTTCATGAAAAGTACACACGTGCAATGACTCTGGTGGAACCATATGTGGTTTAGGAAAAAGAACACATATGCAAGGACTCTTGTGCTGGTTTAGGATAGGAACACATATGCAATGACTGTAGTGGATTCATATGTGGTTTAGGAAAAGAACACACATGCAGTGACATTGGTTGATCCATATGTGGTTTGTGGAAAGAACACACATGCAATTACATTGGTTGATCCATGTGTGGTTTGTGAAAAGAACACACTTGTAATGACTCTAGTGCTAGTTTCATGAAAAGAACACACATGCAATGACTCTAGCCGTGGTTCATGAAAAGAACAAACATGCAATGACTCTAGTGCTGGTTTTGTGAAAAGAACACACATGCAATGATTCTAGTGGATCCATGTGGTTTATGAAAAGAATGTACACGCAATGACTCTAGTTGTGGTTTAGGAAAAGAACAAACATGCAATGACACTGGTGGATCTATGTGGTTTATGAAAAGAACAGACATCCGATCACTCTGGAGGATCCATATGTGGTTTAGGAAATGAACACACATGAAGTGCACTCTAGTGCTGATTTAGGATAAGAACACGCATGCAATGACACTAGTGGATCCATGTGTGGTTTGTGAATAGAACACACATGAAATGATTCTAGTGGATCCATGTGGTTTATGAAAATAACAGACCTTCAAGGACTCTAGCTATGGTTCATGAAAAGAACACACATGCAATGACAATGTTAGACTCTAGCTATGTTTTATGTAAAGAACACACATGCAATGAGTCTGGTGGATCCATTTGTCGTATAGGAAAAGAACACACATGCAATGACTCTAGTACTGGTTTAGGAGAAGAACCCACATGCAATGACACTGGTGGACTCTAGCTGTGGTTTATGAAAAGAAGAGACATGCAATGACACTGGTGGACTCTAGCTATGGTTTGTGGAAAGAACACACGTGCAATGACTCTAGTGGATCCATATGTGTTTCATGAAAAGAACACACATGCAATGACTCTAGTGGATCTAGGTGTGTTTTATGAAAAGAACACACATGCAATGACTCTGGTCGATCCATGTGGTTTATGAAAAGAACGAACATAAAATGACTCGAGTTGTGGTTTATGAAAAGAACACACATGCAATGACTCTGGTGGATCCATATGTGATTTAGGAAAAGAACACACATGAAATGACTCTGGTGGATCCATATGTGGTTTAGAAAAAGAACACACATGTAGTTAACTATAGTGCTGGTTCAGGATAAGAACACACATGCAATGACTCTAGTGGATTCATATGTGGTTTGTGAATAGAACACACATGAAATAACTCTAGTGGATCCATGTGGTTTATGAAAAGAACATAAATGCAATGACTCTAGCTATGGTTCAAGAAAAGAACACACATGCAATGACATTGGTGGACTCTAGATGTGTTTTATGAAAACAACACACATGCAATGAGTCTGGTGGATCCATATGTGGTTTAGGAAAAGAACACACATGCAATGACTCTAGTGCTGGTTTAGGAGAAGAACACACATGCAATGACACTTGTGGACTCTAGCTGTGGTTTATGAAAAGAACACACATGCAATGACACTAATGGACTCTAGTTGTGGTTTGTGGAAAGAACACACATGCAATGACTCTAGTGGATCCATATGCATAACTCTATTGCTGGTTTAGGATAAGAACACACATGCATTGACTCTAGTGGATCCATATGTGGTTTGTGGAAAGAACACACATGCAATGACTCTAGTGGATCCATGTGGTTTCTGAAAAGAACAGACATATAATGATTGTAGCTGTGGTTTATGAAAAGAACACACATGCAATTACTCTGGTGGATCCATATGTGGTTTAGGAGAAGAACACACATCCAGTGAACTCTAGTGCTGGTTTCGGATAAGAACACACATGCAATGACTCTAGTGGATCCATATGTGGTTTGTGAATATAACACACATGAAATGACTCTAGTGGATCCATGTGGTTTATGAAAAGAACATACATGCAATGACTCTAGCTGTGATCCATGAAAAGAACACACATGCAATGACACCGGTGCACTCTAGCTGTGTTTTATGAAAAGAACACACATGCAATGAGTCTGGTGGATCCATATGTGGTTTAGGAAAAGACCACACATGAAATGACTATAGTGCTAGTTTAGGAGAAGAACACACATGCAATGACACTAGTGGACTCGAGCTGTGGTTTATGAAAAGAACACACATGCAATGACTCTGGTGGATCCATATGTTGTTTAGGAAAAGAACACACATGCAATGACATTGGTTGATCCATATGTGGTTTGTGGAAAGAACACACATGCAATGACATTGGTTGATCCATATGTGGTTTGTGAAAAGAACACACTTGCAATCACTCTAGTGCAAGTTTCATGAAAAGAACACACATGCAATGACTCTAGTTGTGGTTCATGAAAACAACACACATGCAACGACTCTAGTGCTGGTTTTGTGGAAAGAACACACATGGAATGACTCTAGTGGATCCATGTGGTTTATGAAAAGAACACACATGCAATGACTCTAGATGTGGTTTAGGAAAAGAACACACATGCAATGACACTGGTGGATCTATGTGGTTTATGAAAAGAACAGACATCCAATGACTATGGTGGATCCATATGTGGTTTAGGAAACGAGCACACATGGAGTGAACTCTAGTGCTAGTTTAGGATAAGAACACACATGCAATGAATCTCGTGGATCCATGTGTGGTTTGTGAATAGAACACACATGAAATGACTCTAGTGGATCCATGTGGTTTATGAAAATAACAAACCATCAATGACTCTAGATGTGGTTCATGGAAAGAACACACATGCAATGACTCTGGTCGATCCATATGTAGTTTATGAAAAAACACACATGAAGTGAATTCTAGTGCTGGTTTAGGATAAGAACACACATGGAATGACTCTTGTAGATCCATATGTGGTTTGTGAAAAGAACACACATGCGATGACTCTAGTGGATCCATGTGGTTTATGAAAAGAACAGACATACAATGACTCTAGCTGTGGTTTATGAAAAGAACACACATGAAATGACACTGGTGGATTCTAGCTGTGTTTTATGAAAAGAACACACATGCAATGAGTCTGGTGGATCCATATGTGGTCTAGGAAAATAACACACATGCAATGACTCTAGTGCTAGTTTAGGAGAAGAACACACATGCAATGACACTAGTGGACTCTAGCTGTGGTTTATGAAAAGAACACACATGCAATGATACTGGTGGACTCTAGCTGTGGTTTGTGGAAAGAACACAGATGCAATGACTCTGGTGGATCTAGTTGTGGTTTATGAAAAGAACACACATGCAATGACTCTGGTGGATCCATATGTGGTTTATGAAAAGAACACTTATGCAATCACTCTAGTGCTGGTTTAGGATAAGAACACACATGCAATGACTGTTGTGGATCCATATGTGGTTTGTGAAAAGAACACACATGCAATGACTCTCGTGGATCCATGTGGTTTATGAAAAGAACGAACATAAAATGACTCGAGTTGTGGTTTATGAAAAGAACACACATGCAATGACTCTGGTGGATCCATATGTGATTTAGGAAAAGAACACACATGAAATGACTCTGGTGGATCCATATGTGGTTTAGGAAAAGAACACACATGTAGTTAACTATAGTGCTGGTTTAGGATAAGAACACACATGCAATGACTCTAGTGGATTCATATGTGGTTTGTGAATAGAACACACATGAAATGACTCTAGTGGATCCATGTGGTTTATGAAAAGAACATAAATGCAATGACTCTAGCTATGGTTCATGAAAAGAACACACATGCAATGACATTGGTGGACTCTAGATGTGTTTTATGAAAAGAACACACATGCAATGAGTCTGGTGGATCCATATGTGGTTTAGGAAAAGAACACACATGCAATGACTCTAGTGCTGGTTTAGGAGAAGAACACACATGCAATGACACTTGTGGACTCTAGCTGTGGTTTATGAAAAGAACACACATGCAATGACACTAATGGACTCTAGTTGTGGTTTGTGGAAAGAACACACATGCAATGACTCTAGTGGATCCATATGCATAACTCTATTGCTGGTTTAGGATAAGAACACACATGCATTGACTCTAGTGGATCCATATGTGGTTTGTGGAAAGAACACACATGCAATGACTCTAGTGGATCCATGTGGTTTCTGAAAAGAACAGACATATAATGATTGTAGCTGTGGTTTATGAAAAGAACACACATGCAATTACTCTGGTGGATCCATATGTGGTTTAGGAAAAGAACACACATCCACTGAACTCTAGTGCTGGTTTCGGATAAGAACACACATGCAATGACTCTAGTGGATCCATATGTGGTTTGTGAATATAACACACATGAAATGACTCTAGTGGATCCATGTGGTTTATGAAAAGAACATACATGCAATGACTCTAGCTGTGATCCATGAAAAGAACACACATGCAATGACACCGGTGGACTCTAGCTGTGTTTTATGAAAAGAACACACATGCAATGAGTCTGGTGGATCCATATGTGGTTTAGGAAAAGACCACACATGAAATGACTATAGTGCTGATTTAGGAGAAGAACACACATGCAATGACACTAGTGGACTCGAGCTATGGTTTATGAAAAGAACACACATGCAATGACTCTGGTGGATCCATATGTTGTTTAGGAAAAGAACACACATGCAATGACATTGGTTGATCCATATGTGGTTTGTGGAAAGAACACACATGCAATGACATTGGTTGATCCATATGTGGTTTGTGAAAAGAACACACTTGCAATCACTCTAGTGCAAGTTTCATGAAAAGAACACACATGCAATGACTCTAGTTGTCGTTCATGAAAACAACACACATGCAACGACTCTAGTGCTGGTTTTGTGGAAAGAACACACATGGAATGACTCTAGTGGATCCATGTGGTTTATGAAAAGAACACACATGCAATGACTCTAGTGCTGGTTTAGGAAAAGAACACACATGCAATGACACTGGTGGATCTATGTGGTTTATGAAAAGAACAGACATCCAATGACTCTGGTGGATCCATATGTGGTTTAGGAAACGAGCACACATGCAGTGAACTCTAGTGCTAGTTTAGGAGAAGAACACACATGCAATGACTCTAGTGCTAGTTTAGGAGAAGAACACACATGCAATGACACTGGTGGACTCTAGCTGTGGTTTATGAAAAGAACACACATGCAATGATACTGGTGGACTCTAGCTATGGTTTGTGGAAAGAACACAGATGCAATGACTCTGGTGGATCTAGTTGTGGTTTATGAAAAGAACACACATGCAATGACTCTGGTGGATCCATATGTGGTTTATGAAAAGAACACTTATGCAATCACTCTAGTGCTGGTTTAGGATAAGAACACAATTGCAATGACTGTTGTGGATCCATATGTGGTTTGTGAAAAGAACACACATGCAATGACTCTCGTGGATCCACGTGGTTTATGAAAAGAACGAACATAAAATGACTCGAGTTGTGGTTTATGAAAAGAACACACATGCAATGACTCTGGTGGATCCATATGTGATTTAGGAAAAGAACACACATGAAATGACTCTGGTGGATCCATATGTGGTTTAGGAAAAGAACACACATGTAGTTAACTATAGTGCTGGTTTAGGATAAGAACACACATGCAATGACTCTAGTGGATTCATATGTGGTTTGTGAATAGAACACACATGAAATGACTCTAGTGGATCCATGTGGTTTATGAAAAGAACATAAATGCAATGACTCTAGCTATGGTTCATGAAAAGAACACACATGCAATGACATTGGTGGACTCTAGATGTGTTTTATGAAAAGAACACACATGCAATGAGTCTGGTGGATCCATATGTGGTTTAGGAAAAGAACACACATGCAATGACTCTAGTGCTGGTTTAGGAGAAGAACACACATGCAATGACACTTGTGGACTCTAGCTGTGGTTTATGAAAAGAACACACATGCAATGACACTAATGGACTCTAGTTGTGGTTTGTGGAAAGAACACACATGCAATG
This sequence comes from Avena insularis, assembly GCA_023614405.1. NCBI lineage: Eukaryota > Viridiplantae > Streptophyta > Magnoliopsida > Poales > Poaceae > Avena > Avena insularis. The sequence goes on from CM042696.1 coordinate 408,615,249, forward strand.
ACTCTAGTGGATCCATATGCATAACTCTATTGCTGGTTTAGGATAAGAACACACATGCATTGACTCTAGTGGATCCATATGTGGTTTGTGGAAAGAACACACATGCAATGACTCTAGTGGATCCATGTGGTTTCTGAAAAGAACAGACATATAATGATTGTAGCTGTGGTTTATGAAAAGAACACACATGCAATTACTCTGGTGGATCCATATGTGGTTTAGGAAAAGAACACACATCTAGTGAACTCTAGTGCTGGTTTCGGATAAGAACACACATGCAATGACTCTAGTGGATCCATATGTGGTTTGTGAATATAACACACATGAAATGACTCTAGTGGATCCATGTGGTTTATGAAAAGAACATACATGCAATGACTCTAGCTGTGATCCATGAAAAGAACACACATGCAATGACACCGGTGGACTCTAGCTGTGTTTTATGAAAAGAACACACATGCAATGAGTCTGGTGGATCCATATGTGGTTTAGGAAAAGACCACACATGAAATGACTATAGTGCTGGTTTAGGAGAAGAACACACATACAATGACACTAGTGGACTCGAGCTGTGGTTTATGAAAAGAACACACATGCAATGACTCTGGTGGATCCATATGTTGTTTAGGAAAAGAACACACATGCAATGACATTGGTTGATCCATATGTGGTTTGTGGAAAGAACACACATGCAATGACATTGGTTGATCCATATGTGGTTTGTGAAAAGAACACACTTGCAATCACTCTAGTGCAAGTTTCATGAAAAGAACACACATGCAATGACTCTAGTTGTGGTTCATGAAAACAACACACATGCAACGACTCTAGTGCTGGTTTTGTGGAAAGAACACACATGGAATGACTCTAGTGGATCCATGTGGTTTATGAAAAGAACACACATGCAATGACTCTAGATGTGGTTTAGGAAAGGAACACACATGCAATGACACTGGTGGATCTATGTGGTTTATGAAAAGAACAGATATCCAATGACTCTGGTGGATCCATATGTGGTTTAGGAAACGAGCACACATGCAGTGAACTCTAGTGCTAGTTTAGGATAAGAACACACATGCAATGAATCTCGTGGATCCATGTGTGGTTTGTGAATAGAACACACATGAAATGACTCTAGTGGATCCATGTGGTTTATGAAAATAACAAACCATCAATGACTCTAGATGTGGTTCATGGAAAGAACACACATGCAATAAAACAAGTGGACTCTAGTTGTGTCTTATGAAAAGAGCACACATGCAATGAGTCTGGTGGATCCATATGTGGTTTAGGAAAAGAACACACATGCAATGACTCTAGTACTGGTTTAGTAGAAGTGAAGGAAATATGCCCTGAGAGGCAATAATAAAGTTGTTATTATATATTCCTTATATATGATAGATGTTTATTTTACATGCTAGAATTGTATTGATCAGGAAACATCAATACATGTGTGTTTAATAAACAAAAAGGGTTCCTAGTTATGCCTCTCTTATAGACTAGCTTGTTGATTAACAAGATGATCAAGGTTTCCTGATCATGGACATTGGATGTTGTTAATAACAAGGTCACACCATTGGTGGAATGATGTGATGAATATTCATCCAAGTATAGCATTACGATCAAGTCATTATCTTTATATTGCTATAACATCATACGAAGTAATCTTTTATCCTTAGACCATGAGATCATGTTAATTGCTAACACCAGAAGAGTTTCTTGATAACATCAAACGTCACACCGTAACAGGGTGACTATAAAGATGGGTTCAGTACTACGAAGGTGTTATGTTGAGGCTCATGGATCAAGAGTGGAATTTGTCAATCCGATGACGGATAGATATACTCTGGGCCCTCTCGGTGATATCACATTAAGATAGCTTGCAAGCAAGTGATGTAATCACTAGAATGTTATATCACGGGATCGGGAAAAGAGTGCATGTCGGTAACGAGATCAAACTACGTATGGAGATACCGATGATCGAATCTCGGACATGTAATATATTGAGAGACAAAGGGATTTAGTTACAAGCGTTAAAGGTTCTCACGATCACAGAAGTCATCGTTGAATGTGTAGGAGTCAGTACGGATCTCCAGGTCCCGCTATTGATTATTGATCGGAGAAGGGTCTCGATCATGTCTGCATTATTCGTGAACCGTAGGGTGGCACAAATAAGAGTTACCGGACACCATTTTGGAGCACATATGTTTCAGACGAAAGAATTGCAAAGCGCAGGAATTGTTTCAATAGAAACCGGAAATTGTTTTGGGTGAAATTGCAGAAAGAGGTTTTGCATGTGATATTGAAATATTGCAAGGGGCTATATGTGAATGTTTGTTAATTAAAGTAATTAAAAAAATTCTGAATAAATTTAATAAAAGAGTTTTATTAAATGAGAGAGCATTAAATTTGGAGAAATTTAATGCATTTAAAGTGGAGACTTTAAAAGGGAATGTGAAGAGGCATTTTAATGTAGAGGGGTTACCACCACATGAATGGGGGAGGTGAGGGGTCACCCCCATGCTTGACCATGGAGAGAGGGGGCACCCCCCCTCCTCCTATAAAAGTCCACCCATTCCCTCCTTCATCCTCACACCTCCTTGTGAAGGATCTCTCTCCCCCTCTAGAATTATTCCCCCATGGTCTCGGATTAGCGAGATCCATGTTCCCGGTGGCAGTTTGTCTGGAAGGAGTTGCTGCCTCCTCTGGATCGCTGGAGCGAGGAGGTGGAGGTTGTCCGGTGGCTTGAATGTGTGTGCGAGTATGGATGCGCTGCTGAGTTGCAGCGCTCGGACTTCCTCACGATCTTGAGATCGGCAAGTGTACGACTACATCAACCACGAGTTCCTACTCGTTAACAAAACTCATTGTCTTCGAGGGTAAGTTCTCGTTGGATGTACGTCCACCCGTTGCTTTCTACCTAGTAGATAGATCTTCGCGTGTAGTTCACACAGTAGGAAATTTTTTGTTTTCTATGCTGTAGACTCAACAAGAAGAACACACATGCAATGGCACTGGTGGACTCTAGCTGTGGTTTATGAAAAGAACAAACATGCAATGACACTGGTGGACTCTAGCTGTGGTTTGTGGAAAGAACACACATGCAATGACTCTAGTGGATCCATATGTGGTTCATGAAAAGAACACACATGCAATGGCTCTAGTGGATCTAGCTGTGGTTTATGAAAAGAACACACATGCAATGACTCTGGTGGATCCATATGTGGTTTAGGAAAAGAACACATATGCAATAACTGTAGTGGTGGTTTAGGATAAGAACACACAGGCAATGACTCTAGTAGATCCATATGTGGTTTGTGAAAAGAACACACATGCAATGACTATAGTGGAACCATGTGGTTTATTAAAAGAGCAGACATACAATGACTCTAGCTGTGGTTTATGAAAAGAACACACATGCAATGACTCTGGGGGATCCATATGTAGTTTAGGAAATAGAACACATATGCAATGACTCTAGTGCTGGTTTAGGATAAGGACACACATGCAATGACTCTGGTGGATCCATATGTGGTTTGTGAAAAGAACACACATGAAATGACTCTAGTGGATCCATGTGGTTTATGAAATGAACAGACATGCAATGACTCTAGCTGTGGTTCATGAAAAGAACACACATGCGATGACACTGGTGGACTCTAGATGTGTTTTATGAAAGGAACACACATGCAATGAGTCTGGTGGATCCATATGTGGTTTAGGAAAAGAACACACATGCAATGATTCTAGTGCTGGTTTAGCAGAAGAAAACACATGCAATGACACTAGTGGACTCTAGCTGTGGTTTATGAAAAGAACACACATGCAATGACACTGGTGGACTCTAGCTGTAGTTTGTGGAAAGAACACACATGCAATGACTCTAGTGGATATATATGTGGTTCATGAAAAGAACGGTCATGCAATGACTCTAGTGGATCTAGCCGTGGTTTATGAAAAGAACACACATGCAATGACTCTGGTGGATCCATATGTGGTTTAGGAAAAAGAACACATATGCAATGACTCTAGTGCTGGTTTAGGATAGGAACACACATGCAATGACTCTAGTGGATCCATATGTGGTTTGTGAAAAGAACACACACGCAATGACTCTAGTGGATCCATGTGGTTTCTGAAAAGAAGAGACATACAATGACTCTAGCTGTGGTTTATGAAACGAACACACATGCAATGACTCTGGTGGATCCATATGTGGTTTAGGAAAAGAACACACATGCAGTGACATTGGTTGATATATATGTGGTTTGTGGAAAAGAACACACATGCAATGACATTGGTTGATCCGTATGTGGTTTGTGAAAAGACCACACTTGCAATGACTCTAGTGCTAGTTTCATGAAAAGAACACACATGCAATGACTCTAGCTGTGGTTCATGAAAAGAACAAACATGCAATGACTCTAGTGCTGGTTTTGTGAAAAGAACACACATGCAATGACTCTTGTGGATCCATGTGGTTTATGAAAAGAATAAACATGCAATGACTCTAGTTGTGGTTTTGGAAAAGAACACACATGCAATGACACTGGTGGATTTATATGGTTTATGAAAAGAACAGACATCCAATGACTCTGGTGGATCCATATGTGGTTTAGGAAACGAACACACATGAAGTGAACTCTATTGCTGGTTTAGGATAAGAACACACATGCAATGACTCTAGTGGATCCATGTGTGGTTTGTGAATAGAACTATAACATCCCAATTTTAGCAACCCTGATTAGTTGTCCAGAATGCAAAAATCAGGGGGAACAAAAACTTTTTCTTGTCCATTGGTGCAGTTTTTGCTTGTTGTTTGTTTGTGCTTATGCATATGAATATGTATTATATGATATACTCCTCACCTTAACCCCAGTTGACAAAAGCTACTTCCCAAAACTGTCTTGGCTTAATTTCCATATTCTCAAATGTTCTGGCATTTCAAAAACATGAGCCAAGATGTTTATGAAACCAAAACTAATTTAGTAGCTTTATTGACAAAACTATGGAGAGATATAGAATACTATCTCCTTGTGTTTTCAAGATAGAACCTTCAACTACTCTTACCTCTAGGATCTCCAAAACCTTTTAGTAAGATTTTGGACTCTACTCTTGGTAGAGATACCAAGGACCTTACCTTTTTCAAAATACCTATCCTTAACCTCAAGCTAGACTTGAAGGTAACCCTAGTAGTGGGCTTGCTTAGTTTCTAAGTTGAGTTCCCCTGATCTACTGTCTAATGATTTGCCTTGATCTGCTGCTTGATTTGTCTGCTTAGGAAATAGTATGAGCTACTCTAGGAGATCATCAATAGGATCAAGGTGTTTCCAAATCAGCACACCCTAAGCAAGAAGACTAATCTAGATATGATCCCTATCTACTAGGTGATCATCTAACACCTCTAACCAGACCCCTTCTAAAGTGATCCCTTCAAGAAGTTTCCAAGTCAATGAAGACCAGTACCAAGCAAGGATCCCTCCTACTCAATCTACACTTCAACATCATCCACTTGATGATGCTTGGGTACCTTGAAACCCAACAAAAACATCCCCTCTCATATTCTAGTCAAAATCCCCAAATCTGCTAAATTTGGCTAAGTCTGGAATCTGTTTCAACATCACCTTTTTGAATGCCTCCTTTTCTCAACCCTTGTGCATTTTTGAAAATGCATCTGAACCATATTGTCCACCATCCTAAGTACTACCAAGGCCCACTCTTTCCCTTGGTTATATCATCCTCCAACCCACTTGTTCTTGATGGTTTTGCAGGCAAGAAAATAACTATTCCTGCAAATCTAGTCAATATGCCTACTTTGACAGAAGTTCATACCACCATCCAACCTTCTATGGACCAACTCTTTACATGGTTGTGTTCTAATCATATAGTTATATCATTACATACTTTACTTGTTCCAAGTGGAACTTTGTGCTGCCTAAACCCACAAGGTTTTGAAGGCTAGTTGATAATCTGCTTTGGCAGGCTTATTTTATTCAAAGTTTGAAAGCTTGTCTTGGTGAGCCCAAGCAGGATCCAACTCAAACCTATGTACCATGTTTATGTACATCACTTGGTCTATCCATACATCTATCCCATGCCCCAAGGGGATCTCTGAGCTCCAAGATACAACCATGTTTTGATGGTATGAAATTAACATCACCTTAGATCCTTAATCTAGGGTATTCCACCAAAATCAACTTGGATTCTCCAATCCCAAGGTTGCAAATGCTTTCTACACATTGTATACATCATCTACCTTGATCATCAAGATTTATCAATAATTATCCATATTTATTATGGACGAAAACTATTTATTTCCCTTAATAGGCAAAACCTCCAAAACATCTCCCATAAAGGAAAGTTCGGTTTTTGCCAAAACACTTCCCCAACTTTTGGATCAATTGAGATCCACATATCATACCCTATCTTCCCACTTCAAAAATAAATATTTTTGGAGAGCTTTATTATTTGTTTTTGCCCATTTTCTTAAATGGCAGAAACAAGAAATAATCCTGTAAAAATCCTTTCCCACCTCAATAAATCTTGGGAAAATTCCCCTAAGTGTGTATTCACATTTGGGACCATCTCACATCAAAAACTCCACCTGTTCAAAGTAAAATTATCAAATTATCTTATAGAAAATACTTCTGTACTTTTTGAATAAATGATTCTAAGTGGACTTCAGATCCTTAGAAAAATCCCAAATTATTCTGGGATATCTATCTTGACCTCATCTACCGACCAGTATCATCTCCCCACCTTGTCCAATACAAATTTTGGAACTTACTTCACACACCTCCAAGTGGTCAATTTTGCCAAATCAATCAAGCATTCATCCAAAACCAAACCCAAACCCCACCAATCTTGCTTACTGCATCTCCTCAACACCAGGACACTCCCCCAGGTCGACCGACACTGTAGCAGCCCCTATAGCATCTTGTCCTTTAGTGCTTGGACACTAGCACTTAACCCCATGTGGGTGTCTTAGCTTGCAAAACCTATTTGCTTAGCTTGTAGCAGCCCTTCCACCCCTCCTCTGCCCTCAGCACAAACCAGATACCACTCCCCACGCCCACAGTAACCAGCCCCTAGTTTCTCTCCTCTCTCACATGCTCCATGGACTAGATCCACCATGAACCCCTCCCCTTTGGTATATAGCTCCACCGGCCAGCTCCCCTCTCCCCCCTTGGCCTCATTTGCCTCCTACCCCTCTACCTCACCACCCCAGAGAACCCTCTCCCCCTCCACTGCCTTGCCCTGCTCAAGAGAGAGCAAGGGAGAAGCCTCGGCCCCCTCTCCAAAATCGAGCTAAGCTCTCTCCCCTTGCCTCCTCCCCTGATGCATGTGTTCTCTATGGTGATCCCCTCCTCCTCCTCTTTCTAACCGTGCCTCCCTCTCTTCTCAGGAACGACCGGAACCTCCTCACCAGCGAGCTCCCGATCCATCTCTGTCGGCCCGCCACCGTGCGAGCCACCTTCCTGCGTCGAACCCGCCCTTGCCGACCATCGTCGGGCTCGCCATCGAGCACCACATCACCTCCACGCCTCCCCCCGTCACCGGCACAGCCCCAGGTGAGCTCCCCTGCGCCACCCAGTCGCCCTAGGGTTTCCCCCGCCTGTCCGCGTGACGAGAGGTGGACGACGCCCCGGGGCCGTCGATCCCAACTTGATCAAACGCCCCACGGTCTCCCGTATAGTTTTGGGCGCCGTGGTTGCCGACCAGCGGGCCCTGCTGTCAGCCATTTGAACCCTCCCCCCGCGCGCCCGCCTGCCCCGGTTGGGTCGCCTCCTCGCCGCCCGGCCCAACTACTCCCAGATCCCAGCCCAGCAGCCCTTGCCTCTTTTCTTTTTAGTTAATTCCTTTCCCAAATCTGTTAATTAGGCTGCTTGGTTTAATTCAAAACAAAAACGGAAAACCCCATATTTTGGACAGATACAAATTTATACATGTTCCCACAAGAATTGTCTAACATGCAGAACTAGTCCCTTACCAAAAATAATTCCTATTATTTAAGAGTATAGTTTACACTAAATAAATTCCTCAGGAAGTTGTACATATACAATTGGGATGAAACAAAGTTCCTTTAGAAGGTAATTTCCATACCAATAAATCGGCATAGGTCCCATGCCAAAGTGAACAATAATTTGGCCCTGGTAAAAATACCAAAAGCCATTAGTTTCTGCCTTAAGAAATTTCTCTGGGTCAAACCAACAAAGGTAGTGGCCCATTTCTAACTCCCAGTAAAACTCCCTATCAATACCTACCAAAAACCAGGAGCTCACCATTTATTGGGCTTCTGATGAATTTTAATGAATTAAACACTTCTGTCCCTAGTGCTTTCACTAGATGAAAAACTACAGGAGCTCTGCAACTCCAAAAAGAGTGATTCCTATTGGTACTAGGAGGTATTTACAATACCTATCCATTGCCCTTTACCTCATGACAAGGTGATCCATGTTTTGGCTGTAGTAAAAATAACAAAAGCAGTCACAATGTGACTTTAGAAAATTCCCTAGACCAAATCAAGAGTCCAATTGATCCAAATCCAATTATACTTTATGTGGTACACTAAGGCCTATCCAAATCCAGGAGCTCATGATTTATTGAGGCTTGGATATTTTTCTGTGAATTAAACTACTCTCTACATGGTTTATTCACCTCGAAATTCACTACATTAACTATACAGCTCCAAAAAGGTTGATTCCAATTTCTGCAGAAAGGTATTTCAACTACCTACCATGTGTCCATGGAATCAAATCAAAAGCTACTGCAGATTTAATCTGGTGAAAAAGACAAAAACCATGCAGAACTGCCTTTGGGAATTTCCTGAGGGAATTCTGGTAATTATTTTGGAATGATTCCAACTCTCAGTGAACAAGTACACCGAGGCCTACCTAACCACCCAGGGAAATAATTTTTGGATCCCCAGAAATTTGCTGGTGAATTATTTCCTCAAACTAGAGCCTTTATCACTAGAAAATTCATAGGAAATCAAAGAAAAGTGATAAAATTGTGAAACCACCTTTGTTGGTCTCATTTCATCAAACCCTATCTGTTGGTATCATTTTTGCACAATGGTACCATACAGAATATGGTATTGTTCAAAAATCCATCTCTTAGGTAGTTTCTAGACTATAAATCCTAAGGGATTTTCATCCCCTTCTCCAAGACCCTCTCAACCTCTCTAAAACTACTGAACCTTAATTGGAGTTTTATTCAATTGCTTGTTTGGTTAATGGTAGTGGTGATTGTATACCTTGTATTTATTGTGCCCTTTTGTTTGTTTGCATGTGTTCCCTATCGACGATAGTTGCGATTATATCGGAGAGCAGAAGAAGATGGTTATTATTGTATATTATTGGGTATTCTAAGAAGAAGTACAGGGACATATTGCCATATTGTTGATCATCAGGTAAGCCACCTTCTTGCTCATAATCCTTGTCCTACTATTTTACTTATGCATGTTTTATCTGCTATTTCTGAAACTGCATTGTTTTTTTATATGTTTATGTATATATGGTAGTGGTTTGGCTCCTCTGAACTATTACACTTATGTACTACTAAGTACAACCCCCTTGGTGATACCTACTTATCCGTAGTGTAATAGATGGTGTAATACACCATACCCCCTTGGAGACCCCGATTTAGCCGAAGCAAAGCTAGAGGATGGGAAGACCCTGGAAAAAGTTTTACCAAATGTTTTATGATAAAACCTTGGTGAGGTGGGACCTCCCAAGAGATGTTGAGAAAGATATAAGAGTTTTGTTTTTATAAAATGCTGGAGGAAAATGTAACATCCCAAAACTTCACTCCAAGCTTATCAAGATCCAAATCATCAAAATTAGGGTTAACAAAAACTTTTCCATTTCAAAATATGAAAGCATTCATATGTGTGTGCATTTAAAAATAGGAGTTGTTTGAATTGCCATGGTTCTGTGATCCATTGATTGTAAAATGTTTGTATGGTAAATTAAACATCATCTAAATCTTTCCCAAGCAAATACAAAATAAAATCAAATAAAAAACAATTAAAAATGAGGAATGGTCATTTTGGTCATTTTAATCCACTACACTATTTTGAGTGTTCCTAGCACTCATTTCTCAACAGAAATAATTCTAGATCTTTACACCCCTTGCTAGTACACATAATGAGGTACCAAGGCCCACTTTTTGATCTGCTAAAAACATTCAAATACTTATTTTAAATGGCATGTGAATATTGAATTCAATGCATAGGCCTAGATCACCCCTATTTCAAAAACCATCCAATTCAACTCCATTTTCAAAACCCTTGCAACCAGAGACTACCTAGTACTAGTGGAGATCACTCAAAAATTTTGAAACAAAAATTCAAACTTTTGCTTCTTGCGGCCATTTCATCAAACAGGTGGCAGACACAAATCTTACAAATCCTAAAATACTATAGTGAGCAGTAGTTTTGGTCTCCATTTGGGCCTAACTTGGTCCCCTTGTTCCCCCAGCTAGAACCCCGGCCCTAACTCTCTCTCCCTCTCCCCTGTCTGCTCCAGTAGCAAGCCGCCCGACGCCATGCCCCAGGTCGACCACCGACCGCTCGACCCAGCCCATCCCACGCTCCCCTTCACTTGCTGGAAGACAGGCGCCATCCCACCGCTTCGCCTTGACCAGCCCCCAACCAAAATCAAGCGGAGGACAAACCTCATTTGCTCGCGCCCATGCCGCTGTCCGCCATGCCGATCACCCCAGAGCGCCGCGCCCGCTAGAGCAGCACCGACCATGCCTAGCCCTAGCATTGCGTGGCAGCACCCACAACAGGCCCAGCCACCGCCCAAACATCGTCGTTCGCCGCCTCGTGACCAGCAGACCGGAGGAACAGCGTCGAACACCGCTGTCCGCATGCAGTTCACCGCATGCTCCCGACCAATAGAGACTCCGCCTTGCCGCGCCTTTAAGCCCTAGAGGACCGCCGGGAACAGAGCATCTGTCGCTGACCTCGCCCATGCCGAGAGAGCCCCGCATCGTCGTCACCGATGACCTCACGGTCGCCCGCTCTGCCCCCTCGTCGACCCTATATAAAGTGGCCACCCCAGCCCCATTTCTCCACACTCACCCACTCCCCACCTCTCACTGAACCTTACCCACCTCTAGCCAAAGCCGCTCGAGCTCTGTCTCGCTGGAATTGGAGCCGAAGCCGCCACAGCAGGAGGAGAGGGGCGTTTGCAATTTAGGGCACCCCAAGCTCCGCCGCAACCGCGCCTCGCCTCGCCGTCGTCTACCAGCCCGTTTGCCCGCATCACTGACCTTGTTGGAGCCCTGGTATGCCCCCTATCGACCCCCACCGCCACGTCTAGGTCATGTTCTCGCCGGAGTGATCCGTCATCGATGATGACCTCCCACCGTTGGATCGTCTTTAGATCATGTGGCCCAGGATGCTAGATACCGCTTCGGTTAAATTGTGCCGCTGACCGGTGGAGCCCGCATGTCAGGCAGCCCGCTGCGTGCGCTGTGCATAGATGGGCCGGCCCAATTTGTTCCCCCGCATGTTAAAATTTCAAATTTAGTTTTTTCTATTTAGAATTAATCTAGTTTCTGTCCACTAGTTTAGAAATCGATTCTAGGAGTTTGACAAATCCAAATTGTTGGGGGGATACCCCCGGGTAGGGTCACTCCGGGGTATAAGGGTCGAGTCAGCCGAGGTTCGGCAAGGTCAAAGCGGATGCTGGCCGGGTCAGCTCAAGGCAGGCCTGATCACGGAGTAACCCGGACCAGGGGGGTCGCCTAACATTGTCTCAGCCGACTTAAGGAGTAAGTCAGAAGTGCTTGTCTAACTTATATGCAGGAACAGGTGTAGCCGGATCAACCATGATCCGGGTCCCGTTTAGCTTATGGGAGAAGGAAGGAATCTCTCTGGTCAAAAAGAAGGCCCGGTACGCACTGCATGAGCGAAGCAAGCAAGGGCAGGACCACCGGGTCATGGCCGACAAGGGTGACGACGCCCGTGCCGACTGACGCGGGCGCCGTAGAGGCTCACGTAGCTAAAGCATGTATGACGTGGGGGAAAAACACCTCGGTCGGGTTACTACTTTGAGAGGAGGCATATTCTTAGGAATATGCCTCCACGTATGCCCTAGGCAAAGACCGAGCCCCCTCTATATAAGGGGGGCTAGGGTTTCAGTAGAGGGGGTTGATCTCTAGTTGGGTTGATCTTTCTTCGATACTGATTTAGCTGAGGTTCTGGGAGTGAACTGTAGTTGAGAGTAAGAGAGCATCTTCTTCCTCCTCTCGCCAATGCAGCTCTAGGAGCGCTTGTAAACTTGAAAGGAATACAATCTTCTGTGTGGAGAATCTCTCCACTATCCCTCCCTGGATTCCCCTAGCGTGTATTAGTCCCCACCTTTAGCCTATCCATGGCATCTGCCGTGACACCACCACTACAGTTGGCGCCCACCGTGGGGCTAGCGGCACTAGCAGGGGTGAAGATCCGGACGGGAAACCTCATCGGCACTGGCAAACACATCGTCTCCGGGCTCGTTCAGCGCTTTGGAGTGTTGGACTTCATCAGCAACAACGCTGGTTATTTCGGCACGTGCCCACTTCTGCGGAACGACCTCTTTGTCAAGCTGGGAGCACACAAGGTCTACGTTGCGGTGGACGTATCATGCGTTCACCCGCAGCGCATCGTCGAGGCAGGGGAACCACCCCTTAGCGTGGTTCACGGGGCGCGTATCACTCGCTCCCCGGACCATGCTGAAGTGATGATGACTGCGCCAGGTGCAGGCGCAAGCAAGGATCCAGCACCGGACCCGGAGGTAACACCTAAGGCACCGAGGAGAGGTAGAGGGACATCACTAGAGAGGCCTGAGAACGTACTGAGAGAAGCTATGGATAGCTTGGCAAACCCGGTAGCAGCAGTGGTAGATCCGGCTCAGTCACATGCCAAGCTAGAGGAAACTAGATAAAATATACTAGAGGGTGCAAAGAAAATAGCCGCGGCTCAGCAGTCACTGAACATGACGCTGCGTGAGTATGCAAAGGCAAACAAAGTTGATACGGTAAAAGTAAAAGAGAGAAATCTCATGAGCGAGATGAACAGAGAAGGTGATGATGGAGCCGAGGGGTCTGAAAACTATTTGTCTGTGGGGTTGCCGAGGTATAGTACCCCGGCAAAGAACCTCAGAGCAGCGGATGCGGCTGCATCCGAGTTGGAGGGTCTGATGGGTGAGGCCCTACAAAGACAGCAAGACAGGGTTAATGAGTTAGTTTGGATCGTGAACAGACAGAACAAAGAGCTACTGAGAGCTAACCCGGAGAGAGCTGGAGCTTCCAAAATCGTCCATTCGGCGATGGGTAACCCGGAGAAATCCGCTGGAGCCGCATCGTCACCTCATGGTGGTCCAAGGAGAGAAGAGGTAGTAACCTCGGCCAGACGGAACAAACAGATCGTCCCGTACGAAGTGTGAGCCAAGGTGAAGCTGGCCGAGGTAACCATGACCAAGGCAATGCCGGTCAAGGGAACGCTGCCAACGGCAATGCCGGACAGCGAAACTCCGCAGGAGCAGGACGACCGTAGTAGCGGAATATACCAAGGCAAGAACAAAGCGCCGGCCGAGGTATGCAATAGAAAGGTGCGCCCCATGTGCAAAACCGATACGATGACGGTGATTCGGAGATGGTGAACGCGGGGTACCCAAGACCGAACTATCATGTGATAGGGTCAAGATTGGGAACCAGGGATTTAATGCCGGATGACGCAAGATTGAAACTGGATCGCCTGTATAGATCGGAACAGATCGAATGTCAAGGTCCCCCGGGTCCAGCGTGCTTTGGACCCCGGATCATGAAGGAGCCACCGGTACCCAACTTCCAGCTGCCCAGAGGCACGAAGACGTATGACGGCAGTACCAAGCCGGAGGATTGGCTGATAAACTATGCTACGGCTGTGAAAATTGCCAACTTGAGATGGGTTGTACGATACGTACCCTAGATGTTGGAAGGTCCAGCCAGAGTATGGCTGAATAATTTACCACCCGGAAGCATCAACTGCTGGATAGATTTTGAAGAAATGTTTATCAGCAACTTCTCAAGTACATATCAGAGGCCGAATAGGCCGCAGACCCTAGCAATGTGCAAGCAAAGACCTAACGAGACGGACCGTGAATTCTTGACCCGGTGGTGTACCGTGAGAAACTCGTGTGAGGGTGTCATAGAGTCACATGCCATAGCATGGTTTTCACAAGGGTGCAGATATGGCAGCGAGTTGTGGATGAAGTTGCAAAGGAAAATGCCAATTACGTTTGCAGAGATGATCCGGATTGCAGATTCGTATGCTTTGGGTGATCTGACTCAACCTAGGATCGCGTCAAACGAGTCGAACGAGGAATACTATCGGAGGGATGGAGCCGTGTCATCTCAGAGGAACGATTACAGAGGAAAAAGAAGAGATGATAGACCGGATCATCGCTACAGTTCGCAACAAGTTGCAGTTGTGAATCAAGATCAACCCGGAGCAGGTAGCAACCAACACCAGAGAACGGGAGGGCAATGGACTCCAAGAAACGATGGCAAGAAAACATGGACTCCGGAGCAAAAGAAACAGTGGCAAGAAAAGAAAGACCGTCCGAGGTATACCTATGAGTCAATGTTGGACCAGCCGTGTAAGTTTCACACGCCAAATCCGAATAGCCCGGCGGGTCACACAACGAGGCAGTGTGAGTGGATGCGTAAGATAGAACAAGGTGGTTCGGGGAATGCTCAGGCACCCAGGAATGATCAACCTCGGCAGGAATAACCTCAGCAACAATTGCTCTCCGGAGCGAACACGCAACAGCTAATGTTGCCTCCGCCTCCGCCGAGGTATGACAGCAATGAGAGAAGGGATGCAGTGCATCAAGTGGAAAATCAGCACCAGTCGGATCAGAGGTACCCCAGAAACGAGGGGAGAAATGAGTACAGAGAACATCACCAGAGCTATTGTGTGTTCACAACTGAGGAAACAGATCGAAAGAGCTTGCAGCGCCGACATATGGAGGTCAATGCGGTAATGCTAGCAGTGACGAGGTACATGCCTTGGTCGGACCAGAAAATCACCTGGAACATCAAAGGTCATCCTAAGCTTATGCCGAGTCCAGGCTCGTATGCGCTAGTGCTGGATCCGACATTCATTGGACCGAACATCAATGTGAGGTTCTCCAAGGTACTGATTGACAATGGCAGTAGCATTAACATCATGTATGCGGATACGATGTGCAAGTTGGGCATCTCGGAGAACATGCTCCAGGCTACGAGAACAACTTTCCACGGCATTGTACCAGGCATTTCTTGTGAGCCCATAGGCAAAGTCCGGGTCGACGTGCTATTCGGCACAAGGGATAACTGCCGAACTGAGAATCTGGAGTTTGAGGTGGTGAACTTGGAAAGTGCGTATCACGCGTTACTCGGAAGACCAGCATTGAACAAGTTCATGGCAAGCTACCACATCAGTTATCTGAAGATGAACTTGCCCGAGCCAAATGGAGTGATTACCATCGCTGGAGATTTCCGACGTTCCATTGAATGTGCCTCAGCCGGGTCTAACCTAGCCGAGTCACTCGTGATTGCGCAAGAGAAAAGAAAAATCCAAGAGGTGGCGGCATTAGCTCAGTCCGCGCAGCAGTATATGCCGGCGTTGAGTAACCCGCATGGTAGCGTTTCATTTCAAGCCGCAAAGGATACCAAGAAGGTTCCAATTGATGACATGTTCCATGAGCGCACTGTAACAATTGGTGTCGGGTTAACTGACAAATAGGAAAGCGAGCTCGTCAACTTCCTCCGTGAGAATCGGGATATTTTTGCTTGGTCTACACAAGACTTGCAAGGTGTTCCGAGGGAGTTGGCCGAGCACTCTTTGAATGTAAGACTCGGAGCAAGGCCGGTGAAGCAACCTCTCCTCCGCTTCGCCGAGGATAGGAGAAAAGTCATTGGAGACGAGATAGCTCGGTTACTAGCAGCAGGATTTATCATGGAAGTGTTATATCCGGATGGGCTCTCTAATCCGGTGCTGGTAGAAAAGAAGAAGGATGATCCGAACGTGGCAGTGGTTTGGCGTATGTGTATCGATTACACGAACCTGAATAAGGCGTGTCCAAAAGATCCATTTCCACTGCCGAGGATAGATCAGGTCATAGACTCAACTGCGGGATGTGAACTGTAGTCATTCATCGATGCATATTCTGGTTTCCACCAGATACCTCTGAATCCGGATGATCAAATAAAGACCGCATTTATCACCCCATACGGGGCTTATTGCTATCGCACTATGCCGTTTGGTTTGCGTAATGCAGGTGCAACGTACCAAATATGTATGCAGAAATGTTTGCACGACCAAATAGGTCAAAACGTACAAGTATATATGGATGATGTGGTTATCAAGACCAAGGAAAGCAAAACGCTCCTTGACGACATCAGGCAGACATTCGCGAACTTGAGAAGGTTCCGGATGAAGCTTAACCCGGAAAAATGTACCTTCGGTGTCTCGGCTGGAAAATTACTCGGATTTCTCGTCTCCAGCCGAGGTATTGAGGTTAATCCAACTAAGATTCGGTCCATTGAGCGAATGGAGCTGCCGAAGTGTCTTAACGATGTCCAGAAGTTCACTGGGTGCCTAGCATCGTTGAGTCAGTTTGTATGCCGGTTGGGAGAAAAGGCATTGCCTCTCTACCAACTCATGAAAAAGTCGGATAAATTCGTTTGGACGCCACAGGCCGATGAAGCCTTTGCCCACTTAAAAAAGATGTTGGCCACTGCACTAGTGTTAGCCTCTCCACTATCAAAGGAGCCAATGTTGCTCTACATAGCCGCAACCAACCGAGTTGTAAGTGCAGTGATTGTAGTAGAGCGCAATGAAGAGGGTAAGTCGGTGTAGAGGCCAGTATATTACTTGAGCGAGGTATTGTCTGCCTCAAAACAGAACTACCCGCACTTTCAAAAGGTGGCATATGGTGTCTATATGGCGGCAAAGAAGTTAAAGCATTACTTTGAGGAGCACCCCATCAAAGTGATATGTGAAGCTCCCATATCCGAGATAATGGGTAACAAGGATGCAAGTGGTAGAATTGCAAAATGGGCAATTGAGTTAGCCCCTTATGCGCCCCAATACGACAGAAGAGAAGCGATCAAGTCTCAGGCTGTGGCGGACTTTTTTGTAGATTGGGCCGAGGTACAATACGAACCACCGCCACCAGATCCAAACTATTGGAGGATGCACTCATACGGGTCGATAACCAAAACCGGATTAGGCGCCGGGGTTGTGCTCACCTCGCCAAAGAAGGACCAGCTAAAATACGTATTGCAGATCCATTTCGCGGCATCGAACAATGTCGCTGAGTACGAGGCTCTTGTGCATGGCCTCAAAGTGGCAAAAGAGATTGGCATACGTCGGATAATATGCTTTGGCGACTCGGATTTGGTGGTGCAGCAAGTGTCCGGAGTGTGGGACGCCCTGGATCCAAACATGGCACTATACAAATTTCACGTGCAGAAGATATCTGGTTACTTTGAGGGGTGTGAATTTCACCATGTACCCTTAGTGGAAAACGAGGCTGCCGACATTCTGTCGAAGCTCGGATCGACCCGACAGGAAATTCCACCGGGTGTAGCATTAGAACACCTCAGAAAACCATCTATCAGGCCGTCCCCAGGAACCGACTCGATCTATGTCCCGGAAGATACGGAATCAGGAGCTGAGCCCATGGGCATTGACACGGGAGGTAGTACGCGAGACCGGGGACTGCATCAGCAAACCCGGGGACTGCCTCAGCAAACCTGCGGACTACCTCGCTAGACCCGGGGACTGCTCAGCATGATCCGGCTGAAGTTATGCCGGTGGATCAGATGGAAATCGATGAGGACGTGTTCCCCGCACGAGCGATACCAGCTTGGGGACTACCTATATTCCAATTCCTGAAAGACGGAACGTTACCCACTGAGGAGGTGTTAGCCAGGCAAACTCAGAGGAGAGCAAAAGCATACACAATTATCAATTCCGAGCTGTACAAACAGAGTGTAACCAACGTCCTCCAGTGATGCGTTGACCCGGAAGAAGGGCTTGACATCCTCCGAGATATACACCAAGGAGAGTGCGGGCATCATGCGTCATCCAGAGCCTTAGTGGCAAAAGCATTCCGGCATGGGTTCTACTGGCCAAGAGCCTTAGAACAAGCAGAAGATCTGGTGAGAAAATGCAATGGTTGTCAAAGATATGCTACTAAAACACATATGCCAATGTCGGAACTCAAGACCATACCAATTACGTGGCCATTTGCCGTATGGTGCTTGGATATGGTTGGCCCGTTCAAACCAGCAAGGGGAAACATGACACACATTTTGGTCATATTGGATAAGTTTACAAAATGGATTGAAGTGAAGCCTATAAGAAAATGTGATGGAGCTACGGCCGTAACATTTCTCAAAGACATCATCTTGAGATACGGTTATCCTCATAGTATCATAACTGATAATGGCACAAATTTTGCTGAAGGAGCATTTGCGCGATTCTGCCGAGATAAGAAGATCCGGCTGGACGTAGCCTCGGTAGCCCACCCCGCATAGAACGGACAAGTGGAAAGATCCAACGGATTAGTATTATCCGGGATAAAACCCCGGCTCATTGAGCCGCTGCAAATATCAGCGGGGTGCTGGATAGAAGAACTACCAGTGGTACTGTGGAGTTTAAGAACAACTCCGAATTGATCAACAGGCTATAGGCCGTTTTTTCTGGTATATGGGGCAGAAGTTGTATTACCAGCCGACATAGAGCATGATTCGCCTAGTGTCACCCAATACACAGAAGCCGAAGTGCAAGAAGCCCGGCAAAATGATGTTGATCTGCTGGAAGAAGCGAGAGAACTGGCACTGTCCAGATCCGCCATATATTAGCAAAATCTCCGACGTTATCATAGCCGGAAAGTGTGCCCCCGAGTCTTTCGGGAAGGCGATCTGGTGCTCCGGTTGGTACAACGTACTACTGGCATGCATAAATTATCCCCCCCATGGGAAGGGCCATTCATTGTGAGCAAAGCATTGCACAATGATTCTTACTATCTTATAGATGCAAAGCCACAGGAAAAGAACAAGGCGGACAGGTCTGGAGGGGAATCTAAGCGACTGTGGAATGTAGCACTACCACGTCCCTTCTACACTTAGCTAAGAAGTGTATGTATCCGAGTCGTCTCATATGTCGGTATGTATGTCGGCAATGAGCTTATCAATGAAATAGCAGCCGAGAAAGAATCTCGGGACTGCCTTAATAATTATTGTTGTTGTTTCTCGTACGTTAGATGGAATAAGTTGTTCTACTTAACCCGGATTAGTAATGTGTGAGCACCAAAAACCCAACTCTTCGACTTGCTGCTGTCCAACAAGAATTGGCTTCATGGCAAGCAAGAGAACAAGTTTGGAATTGCGTAGCACATGAAAAACGACTAAGGAAACGAATTTATTCAAGCTAACGTTTGTTTTTCGGACTAACCCTGTATTTATTTTCAAGTTATTATGCTGAATTATTTTGAGCTAAGGCTAACAGTTTCTATGTATTGTTAAAACAATTTTTGAAGCTCGGATTCATAAGTCGTAAAACCGAATCAAGGTAGACACGGACCGAGCCAGAGGATTGGACGAACAAGAAAATTAAACTCGGGGACTACACCCAAGATAATCCGGCATAGAAACGTAGTAGCAAAATATCACATATACAGCATACAGTTGCACCCGGCATACCAGGGATCTGATAAATTTTCAAGTTTTTTGACCTAAGGAGCAGCAGGAGGAGGAAATTCGGCGTCGTCGTCGCTGTCTTCAATATCTGAGGCATCACCTTCTCCGTCCTCATCTGACCCGTCTTCAGCGTTCTCGTCTCTAGCGGATTCTAGGAAGCTTGGTCCTTCAACCGAGTCATGGATAGGAGAATATTCGACGAGGCTGTAGGCGCCAGCCTGGCGCTGAGCTACCCACTCCGAGTCATCAGTCCATCTCGATCCGGTGCGCGGACGTGTAAGGAGGCTGAGGTCGATCTTCTCATACCACGTGAGTATGTGGTGAAGGATAGTATCAGCTGCGGCACGCCCAGCGGATTCTCTCCAGAGATAGAGCTGGGTCTCAGTCTCCATTAGCTTCTCGACGAGAATCGTGGTGGTCTCCGGGCTACTCTCTCCGGGCCAGAACGTGTTGAAAATGCGAACTGCAACGTCGAGGATATCCTTGCCGTAATTCTTGATGATCTCCACGCAAGATGACAAGCTGACCAACAGGTCCTCCATGTCGTAAGGAACCTCCTCACCAGCAGGAGCAGCAGGAGTACCCATCGCTTGGCGAAAATCTGCAACTGTTGCGCTTGCAATAGTGATGCTCTCAGGAAATTTGCCTGGAAGCCAGACAAGGGAAGAAGGTAAAGAAAAGACATATGAAGCAACCCAGAAAAGTAGGTCGGAGGAACTGACGTGATATGTGGATGAGGATCCGGGTTAACTCCTTGATGCAGTCGTCGCGTCTCTTGCGAAGTTGCTCAAGCTTAGCGTTTGCCGACCCAAGCTGGATATCGGATTCTTTGAGTAGGTCCTGATCCTTGGAGATCTGGAGAGTAAGGCGCTCACGCTCTTCTGTGAAGTTCTGGCCAACCTTTTGGAGCTTGGTTTGGTGCTGGGCCTTCATCTTCTCCATCTCAGCCTTGAGCTTGGCAATCTCGTTGTCCTTAGCCCGGAGGAGAGCGAGCTCATCATCCTTTTTCTTCAGCTCGGCTTGATGCTGCCCTGCTTGTTCGAGAAAATGCAGCATCATATCAGGTACGGGCACACTATCCTCAAGCGATGCTGAAATAGTATGTTGACCCGGTAGAGCCGAGGAGTAAATGTTTGCCGAGCCAAGGATAAGAGGAAATGGAAAACACTACGAGGTCGGACAAAAGAGGACATACACCTGATTTCCTCCAAGTTCTTCCGCATGATCTTGTTCTCAGCCTCCACCCCAGCTGCAGAAACCGAATGAGGAGGTTAGTTCGGCAGAAGAAGGTGAAGAAAAACGGAGAAGTGCCTAGGGAGAAACTTACCCCTCTTTTCATGTTCTGCAATAAGTGCAACATGCTTTGCGCGTAGCATCTTGTGGGTATCCAGCAGGCGTTGGAATTCAGCACTTCGACGATTGGTAGTTACCTGAAAAAAGTACAGAAGCGTAAAATTAGCTTGGTGCATATTCGAACTGTATAAAATCCGGGCCAAGTGGAACTTAACCCGGATCTAGGTGTGTGCATATTCGAAGTGTACAAAATCCGGGTCAAGTGGAACTTAACCGGCTCTAGGTGTGTGCATATTCGAAGTGTACAAAATCCGGGCCAAGTGGAACTTAACCCGGCTCTAGGTGTGTGCATATTCGAAGTGTACAAGATCCGGGCCAAGTGGAACTTAACCCGGCTCTAGGTGTGTGCATATTCGAAGTGTACAAAATCCGGGCCAAGTGGAAATTAACCCGGCTCTTGGTGTGTGCATATTCGAAGTGTACAAGATCCGGGCCAAGTGGAACTTAACCCGGCTCTAGGTGTGTGCATATTCGAAGTGTACAAGATCCGGGCCAAGTGGAACTTAACCTGCTCTAGGTGTGTGCATATTCGAAGTTCACATGGAGCTACGTTATTGTTCTAATGAGCATCCGGCCGAGTAACAAGCTACTCCACCGGATGCTCGGAGACTAATGGTTATTATCTACAGCATGTAAAGGAGAAACGACATACGTCCATCATTCGCCCCGCGAGGTTAATTGCCTTAGCGGCGGTATTCATTTGGGTGGAAAGTTCTGTGGGGCCGAACTTTTCCGGGAGATCATCGTTGTGGACGAACTCCGCCTTGTTCCAGTTCATGACGAACTCAATAAGGCTCGGAGGGTACCGCTCATCGGTGGGCATATGGGGTGCCACCAAGCCCTTCGCGTGCGCTTCTTTCCTCTCAACCAAGGCAAGGGTTGGGCTGGTATGTAGAACCGTCTGCTGCGCATCAGTTGGCTCGGCAGGAATATCCTTCGCTACTGGAGCTTTCTTGGGAAGCATCGACGCTAGGGTTCACTGCCCAGCCTCGACCAATGCAGACTTGGTAGCATCCGGAGCCCTTTTTCCCTTAGGTTGCTGGGAAGAAGTAACTGCAGTGGATTTCCCCTTAGAAGCTGCTGGAGTAGTTCCTCGCCGAGGTTGAGATGACTCGGACGAGGCGGAAGAACTTGGCACTGGAGCTCTTGTAGCTGGACTTGGAGCTGTTGTTGGTTTTCTTGGTGCCGGAACAGGTGCTGGTGCTGGTTCGGTCACTGGTACTGGAACTGCTGCTGGTTCTGGTGTTGAGATAGACTCGGTGGCTGCTGGTTGCGGCGATGCCGAAGTGGTGGACGCCGTCGCCTCGGCTAGACCGACCCCTCCCACTCCGAGGTCATGTTCCTCTCGACGAGGTAGTGCGGAACCCGGAGTAGCCGCAGAACCCTCTGGAATAGGGCTCAGCGGACGTGACTCGATGTCACGAGGAGGAGAAGGGCCAGATCGAAGTGGTGAAGAGATGCTTGATCCGCTCTGAGGGACCTCCACCGGAGCCCTGAAGAAGAGAATAATGTCAGAAGAGAAATTACCACGATGCAAGGAGAAGTGAGTTACGCAACGAAAAATGACTTACCCATCCGAGGTTTCGGCCTCCTTAGGTTTCCGGGCCCTTCGTGCCGGGGCTTTGCCTGCCGGCTTGGAGGCAGTCTTGTCTCTGGCCTTCTTTCGCCTTTTTGTGGGATGAGAAGGTTTGGAGGAAGAACTTGGTGTGGCTCCGCGCTTCTTCTTCGACGCCACCGGAACCGGCTCGCCCGTAGCAAGTGGAGGATCCTCGTGGATATGCCCACCGGGGTTAGCTGATGCCGGAAAGGCAAAAGAAAGAGGGACAACCTCAACAGGTTCAATCACGTCGACATCCGAGTCATCCTCATCATCGGGCCAGTCTTTAAGAGAAGAGAATTTACCGCTGGGTCATTTTGTAGCGTCGGTCATAGGGAGAAACATCTCCTGGTCCGGCTCCTCCTCATCCGGGATTTCTCGGTCCGGCGCCCACTTAAGGGTCGGATCCGTACCATCCTCAAGAGTTTTCTGAAGGAACAACTGAGAGAAAGAATGAAGGACAGAGTCAAAAATACAACAAAAACCGACACATATTTGATCCGAAATAAGTTTGCCCCGTGAAGCTTACCGCGGGAGGGAGCCTGTCACGACAGAAGTGCTCAATTCCCCACGTCCATTCGGTGGAGAAATCCTTGTGGGTGGCGAAGAGAGCCTTAACCCGGTGAAAAATCTCCGTGTTTCTCAGCTCGAAGGAGGAGGTCCGGTTGGGGTCGCGACCGAAACTCATGTGGCACACCTTGTGGGTGCGCTTCTGGAGGGGAGAGATTTGGTTGCGCACGAACGTGATCATAGCATCCTCATTGCGCAATCCGAGATTCTTCAGTTCCGCGAACCTCTTGTTAACTTGGTTGGCCAGAGCCGTGGGCTTCTTGGAGACCTCCTCCCAGAATTCCGGATCAGGTGGACCCGGAGTGTAGGGGAGCAGCCGAATCAAATCTTCAGTGCCCGAGTTCTGGACAAAAAAAAGGTCCGGGCCCATCCTTTGCAGGAGTCAAGCCCGGTGACCCAGGGGAAAACGGAAGTCCTCCGAGGTGAGATGGACGTAGCTCCGAATTGGGTGAGCTGCTTGTCCTCGGATTCAACCTGGATATTGGGGATGACGTTACAACGAAGGCCGAAGAACCGGATCCACAACTCCTTCATGGGCCACAGTCCGGTGTAGCCTTCGATCGTAGAAGCAAAGGCAGAGAGAGAGGTGATAGCATTGGCTGGAAGATGGTGTGGCTGCAGGTGGTAGGTGCTAAGCCAATCCCGGAAAAAATCGCTCACCGGCAGGCCGAATCCCCACTGAAAGTGGGACAAGAACATGACGAACTCACCCGGATTGGGTGAGGGGGCTAGTTCGGCATAGGGGAGACGAGCGGCGACGCCGGCAGGAATGCGTCTGGTCCGGTAGAGCCTGTCAAGGTCATCTTGACAGACCCATGATCCGGCCCACACGCCACGGTCCACCGCAGCGACGTCCTCCTCCATTTCTTGCTCGGCGACGACGAGACCTCCTCCGTCATCTTGTGGTTGCTACCATCGCTGGCGCTAGCGGCAGCGCGGATCTGAGGCCTAGATTGGCGAGGACCCGTGGCGAGGAAGTTGCGCAGCGGTGGCTGTAATGCAGAGGCACGGGGAAGAGTGCGGCGGCGGCGCTGCTGCTAGGAGCACTGGCGGCGGCGCGGTCGCGAGGAAGATGAAGAAGAAGAGCAACGGACAGAGGGGCGCAAAAGAGGGAAAAATTCTAAGGGGTGCGCCCCTCCGCTACTTAACCACCCCCTGAGAGGGTGAGTGGGATCGCGCCCTGGCAATAAGCAACATGGTGTGGTTGTGCATCACACGCCTCAGCCAATCGTAGAGGAGCCACACAGAGGGCCTCAGAGCAGAAGCGATCCCGTGACGTGACGCGCTGATGCGATAAACGAGGAGGCAGGCGTGACGTAACACTCGCATAGTGATAATTGACAATTACTGCGGCGGTTACTGCGCAGGCCCTTAAAATAAGACAACGTAATGATTAGCCTCCACGTGGGTTGGTGTATGAGAGAAGGAAACAAGGCCCGGATCAAACCATGGTAACCCGGACGGCAAGTAAAAACTTTGAGTGTGCAGAGGGAAAGTAAAACCATGAGATCCGAGTCAAAGTGGTAACCCGGCTGGCAAGTGAAAACTTGGAATGTGCGAAGGGAACGTAAATCCATATAATCCGAGGTAAAGACCTAACCCGGAAATAACGTCCAAGGATCGAACATGAATGAACCTGATGTGGCCTTAGCGGCCAAGGCAGCTAAGACCGCACCAGCTTCGGGGACTAATGTTGGGGGGATACCCCCGGGTAGGGTCACTCCAGGGTATAAGGGCCGAGTCAGCCGACGTTCGGCAAGGTCAAAGCGGATGCTGGCTGGGTCACCTCAAGGCAGGCCGGATCACGGAGTAACCCGGACCAGGGGGTCGCCTAACATTGTCTCAGCCGACTTAAGGAGTAAGTCGGAAGTGCTTGTCTAACTTATATGCAGGAACAGGTGTGGCCAGATCAACCATGATCCGGGTCCTGTTTAGCTTATGGGAGAAGGAAGGAATCTCTCTGGTAAAAAAGAAGGCCCGATACGCACTGCATGAGCGAAGCAAGCAAGGGAAGGACCACCGGGTCATGGCCGACAAGGGTGACGACGCCCGTGTCGGCTGACGCGGGCGCCGCAGACGCTCACGTAGCTAAAGCATGTATGACGTGGGGGAAAAGCACCCCGGTCGGGTTACTACTTTGAGAGAAGGCATATTCTTAGGAATATGCCTCCATGTATGCCCTAGGCAAAGACCGATCCCCCTCTATATAAGGGGGGCTAGGGTTTCAGTAGAGGGGGTTGAGCTCTAGTTGGGTTGATCTTTCTTCGATACTGATTTAGCTGAGGTTCTAGGAGTGAACTGTAGTTGAGAGTAAGAGAGCTTCTTCTTCCTCCTCTTGCCAATACAGCTCTAGGAGCGCTTGTAAACTTGAAAGGAATACAACCTTCTGTGTGGAGAATCACTCCACTATCCCTCCCTGGATTCCCCTAGCGTGTATTAGTCCCCACCTTTAGCCTATCCATGGCATCTGCCGTGACACCACCACAACACAAATTGCATGAAACCAATTTTGCCTGAAAGGTATGGAAATGATCTATCCAAGCCCGTTGGATTTAATTCAATTAGAGTTTTAGATCTCTCCTAGTAAACATAACAAAACAGAAGCATTTGCACCTTGCAACATTTTTATAAAATCAACCAAGATAGATTTTTAGTTGATTCCAACTCTCAAAAATCACATTTCACCATACTTATCTGAATATGTAATAATATTAAGGTTTATATGCAGTAACTTTGGACTAGTACCAAAATAATTCTATATAGGCATTCCTAGTTACTTTAAATCATTAAATAATGAACTTAAACCAAAGTAATTATGATCCAACCCTTAAATCCCATTCCCACATGTTAGAATATATGGTGATGACATGTGTCCACATGATCCCATATTCTAAGTGGTGAATATTAAATCTTAATTAATTTTTCAATGAGTAGAAATTACTTTTCTAAAATAAAAAGGATGAAACTATTGAATTAAACTTGTGATGCTTGAGATGATAATAGATCATCAAATGTGTGTCTTAGAATGCTAATTAGACTAGTTAAGTATTGTTTGGTGATTGTGTACTCCGTATGTATTTATAGACGATAGTACCGACCAAGTCTACGAGGAGGAGGAGTGCTACCAAGAAGAAGAAGAAGAAAACTTCAACCACTGCACCAACCAAGGCAAGCCACCATTAACAGTGCAAGCTATTGTAGCAAGCTAGAATTAAGTTAGTTAACTTGATCCAAGATGCTATGGACATGCTTGAGTCATATCACTTTGACTATTAGTTACCCCAAGTCTTATTTACAAGCTTTACCTCCTTTACTTTACCCAAAGTTCTTTACTTGTTTTGAAGGTAGCATAAAGAGTATAAAACTTGACCTATTTAGAACCCTTTTAGATGTCATTCTATGGCATGAGATTGAACCCATCTTTTCCACCTTAGTGAACACTCTTAACTTAGTAGTTTAGAGTAGATAAAGACTTGAGTCACTTTAGATGGGAACAATAGGTGAAAATGAATTATGAAAACCTTGGAATGATGAGTCATTCTATTGAGATGTTTTGACATGTGTTGAGAAACACAAATGGTTTGTGATGGTGAAATGTTGAGGCATGAGCCTTAACCCTTTTACAAAACTGATGGTTGGATTCGGATGCGATACCATTCCAAATTTACCGTATAGCCACACTACCTGAATTGGCTAAGGCTTAGCTGGAAATTTGTATGCATTAGTATTAGTTCCCTTGCGGTAGAGGTTTGAGCTAAGGCTACCTCTCAATGTTGTCCACCTATGCAGTGCCCAAGATGACTGATGGTCATGGTTGGGAGTCCATGCTCATAGGACAGGTGCTTATACTAGGGTGTGTAAAGGGAAGGTTATGTTTGATTATCAGCATCCTAAGTATGATGATTAAGGGTTAGTCCTGACAGATGTATCGAATCTTGTGGTGAAACTGTACTACCTCTGCAGAGTGTCAAACTATTCGAATAGCCGCGTCCACGGTTATGGATAGTTGGAATGGCCATACTTTGCTGTCGATGTTTTCAAACAACTTATGAAATGAATGATGAATCTTGACTTGACCACAACAGGGTTGTGTTTATGACAATAGCTTCCCAACTTAAGTGATTCTAGAACTTTCTTTTATCTTTCTTTGCTTCAGAACTCATCTTAGGTTTCAAACTTAACTTTATGGTTAAACTTAGATTTAGCACTTTAACCTAGAACTATACTACTTATTAGTGGTAGTTTGCGAGTACTTAAAGAGTACTGATGGCTTTTGTCCCTGGCTATTCTCATGGCCAGACTATGAAGGAGACTATCAAGATGATGGCCAATAGGACGGCTATGATAACTAGGACTATCGGCCTTCGTCAGCATTGCTTGTGCCCCTGAAGATGGACCCCACCGCTACGCTTATCTTTTATTTGCGCTGCTTGTTGTATTAAAGACTGGATCATGAGATCCTTATTTGTGTAAGACCTTATGTATGGTTTGTAATGGATGATGTACTGTGATATCCAATCCGTTATGTCTCGCAAAAATGGTAATCCTGGGATTGCGAGGTATGGCATAACGGGCATCTGGGATTAAAAATCCGGGTCTTAGAATGGACGTCCGAAGAAATACTTAGTTTCAAAACCAAAGTGAGTATTTACGAAAAACTATCTCCTCTCTTATCCTTGGGGATTCTTTCTTTCTCAAAAATTAATGTTCCTCAAAATTCTTACATTACTACTTAAAATTTGACACACTTGATCACTTCACTAACTTCCTCATCCTTAATTCTTGTAGATGGAGACTCAGTTCAGCAAGTTTTACCAGTTGGGAAACGCAGGTCAGCTGATCTTCGAGAGGGATCTGGATTCATTGTCGGATTTACTGGGATGCCCACATCCGGAGTTTCTTGGAGCTCAACTTCCAGGACCCCTAGGAGCAGACTTGTAGTGGCTAGTCACCGCGGATCTTAGAGGAAGCATCGAAGCACCAACTTTTGGGAGAATTCAGTTCTCCGTGAGAGATAACAACTGGCTAGATGGATTAGCTAGGGAAATGCATGAAGCTCTCGCATGTCTATGTGCCCTCAGCATCAACAAAATCCAAGGAACCCGTTTTGCCCACTATGTAAGACGTGACT
Source organism: Avena insularis (assembly GCA_023614405.1). Lineage (NCBI taxonomy): Eukaryota > Viridiplantae > Streptophyta > Magnoliopsida > Poales > Poaceae > Avena > Avena insularis. The sequence continues at coordinate 408,643,628 of CM042696.1, forward strand.
TCATGGGAATGCCGATGGAGATGCCAAGTCCCTAGAGTTGAGGCGTCAAGTGGAGAATCTTGACTTCTTACTGCATGACAGACAGCAGGAAGTGGACAATGCTAGGGAGTTAGCCAACCAGAACCGTGCCATTGCCGACCAGAAGGCCCAGACTTTCACACTGCTCGTCCAAGATCGCCAGTCTCTTCGTTGCCAGCGTGCATATAAGGATCGCACCATCGCCCGTCTTCGCAAGAAGGTGGCCGACCTCGAGAAGACTGTCAAAGAGCAGGAAGCTCAGCTTGCCGCCAAGGAAGAATAAGATGAGGGTGAAGACATCCAGGGAGACATGGACTCTTACCTCAGCAACAATGATGACTTTCTCGAGGAGGATGCCGTGGACTTCTACACTGATGATGAGGACTCCGACTTCATCGACGATGAGTAGATGCACCAGAGCACTGTCGTAGCATGAGATGTATCGATCCCACTGTATCATAGCTTACAGAATGGTTCTTCAAACCATCTGTCGTGGTGTGTGTTGTATCGTGTGTTTGTTTGCATGAATGAAATGGAGTTAGTTGAAAAACCTGAGTCTAACTCAAAGTTTTAGCTTTGAAACCAAAACCATGAACCTTAGAATTTCCCTCTTACCCCTTTATCTACCTCAATCTCCAGATGACTCGTGGAAACCAAGGAGGGAGCAACTCGTCGCAGGACCCAATGCTGCAGATCTTGCAGAATCTCATCGCAAACCATGAAGCAACCAGGGCAGAGCACCAAGCCAACTTAGCAACACTACAGCAGATCGCCCAGATGGCTCTCAACAACCAAGGGCATGGAAATCAGTATCACTAGGGATCCAAGCTCAAAAAAATTCAGAACACCAATCCCCCAATCTTCAACCAATCTGAAAACCTGTTAGATGCTGATGACTGGATTACAGACGATGGAAAACAACTTAGAAGTTGCATGAGTTGATGAAAATGAGAAAGTTCTCTTTGCCACCCACTATCTGGCAGGAGATGCAAGAGCTTGGTGGAATAGTATCCACAATATGAACCATGGTCAAGTGATGACATGGGAAGCATTCAAAGTCAAGTTCAGCCACACCCACGTGGCGCAAGGTCTAGTCAACAGGATGAGAGATGAATTCCGCGAATTGATGCAGGGAAGAATGACTGTGGTGGAGTACCGTGATAGATTCCTGTAACTTTCCAGATATGCACCTGATGAGATCAACACGGAGGCCAAGAAGAAGGAGAGATTCCTGAACGGACTGCATGATGAGATGTAGACTGTCCTCGTCAACATCCGTTTTGAGGATCTCGAAGAACTAGTCGACTCTGCCATTCAGATGGAAGGGAAGATTAACCAGGCAAACGACAACCGCAAACGTCGTATGATGCAGCAATCTGGATCCAGCAGTCAACAGAAGTACCGTCCCAACCCTTCACCAGGATATGCACCAAGGAACAACCGACCCCCAACGTCTCGCCCAAGCTACCCCAACCGTAGCGGAGGCAATGTGAAGTCTGGAGGAAACAATCACAACTCTAGCAATGCCAACAATTTCAACCGTGCACCTCCTAAGAACAACAACAACAACAACAATAACACTGCACCCAGAACTGGCAGCAATGTTGTTCCTGTTGCAGTCAAGGACAAGTCCCAGATCACTTGTTTCGAGTGTGGAGTGAAGGGTCACTACTCCAATGAGTGTCCCAAGAAGACTGCAGCCAATGCCAATGTGAATGCCCCAGCTCAGCAGCAGCGTCGAATTCAACCAGGAAGAAGATTTGCCCCAGGGAACCCTCACAACCGCAACGGCCGTCTCTTCCACATGAACACAGAAGAAGCCCAAGAAGCGCCAGATGTAGTGTTGGGTATGTTTTCTGTCAACTTAGTTTTAGCAAGAGTATTGTTTGATTCGGGAGCATCACATTCATTTGTCACCGAAGAATTTGCATGCACTAGTAAGATTCACCCAACCAACTTGAAGCATGTCATGATAGTTCAAATCCCCGGTTCAACAACCAAATCTAGAAAAATTTGCAAAGCTGTGCCTATCAGAATACATGGGATAGAATTTTATGCCAAGCTAATTGTACTTGGAACCAAAGGATTGGAAGTAGTACTAGGTATGGACTGGATGTCAAGGCATAAAGGACTGATCGACTGTGCTAAGAAAGCCATCACCGTGACCAGTAGTTCTGGAGTAAAAGTAGAGCATATCTCTGAAACCTTACCCCGTCAATTGAAGTGCAACAAGAGTGTAGCCCTGCCCACCATAGACCAAGTCAGAGTAGTCTGTGATTACCCCGACGTATTCCCAGATGAATTTCCAGGTATGCCCCTGGATAGGGATATTGAGTTCATTATCGAACTAATCCTCGGAACCGAACCCATAGCCCAGAGACCCTATAAAATGAACCCCTCAGAGTTAGTGGAACTGAAGAAGCAGTTGGATGCCTTGTTAGAGAAAGGCTTGATTCGACCAAGCGCATCACCATGGAGATCACCAGTGTTATTCATCGACAAGAAAGATGGAGGCAACCGTCTGTGCATAGATTACAGAAAGTTGAATGACGTAACCATCAAGAACAAGTACCCCTTGCCAAAGATAGAGGATCTATTTGATCAATTGACTGGAGCCCAGGTATTCTCAAAGATTGATCTTAGGACTGGTTATCACCAACTTAAGATTCGTGCAACGGATATTCCGAAGACCGCCTTTACTACTCGCTATGGTTTATACGAGTATACGGTTATGTCTTTTGGATTAACCAATGCCCCTGCTTATTTCATGAATCTCATGAATAAGATCTTTATGAAATTTCCTAGATAAGTTTGTAGTTGTGTTTATCGACGACATCCTGATCTACTCCAAGTCAGAAGAAGAACATCAGCAACATCTGAGAATCATCCTAGAAACCCTGAGAGAGCATCAGTTATATGCCAAGTTCAGCAAGTGTGAGTTTTGGTTGAAAGAAGTAGGATTTGTAGGACATATTGTGTCTGCCGGAGGAGTCTCTGTTGATCCCGCCAAGATCAAAGATGTAGAAGAATGGGAAGCCCCAACCACTCAAACCCAAGTCCGTGCATTTCTCGGATTAGCAGGGTACTACCACAAGTTCGTAGAAGGATTCTCAAGCATCGCCAGACCCATGACCCAATTGTTGAAGAAGGACAAGAAGTTTGAATGGACTGACAAATGTGAAGCCAGTTTCCAGGAGCTGAAGAAGAGATTGATATTAGCCCCAATATTGATCATGCCAGACATCAAGAAGCCATTTGATATGTATTGTGACGCATCCAAGGTTGGTCTAGGATGTGTATTGATGCAAGAAGGCAAAGTCATCGCTTATCAGTCTCGACAACTGAAGCAGCATGAGCAGAACTATCCGACCCATGATCTTGAGCTAGCAGCTGTGGTTCTAGCATTGAAGACATGGCGTCATTATCTGATGGGTAATCGCTGTGAGATTTACTCAGATCACAGGAGCTTAAAGTATATTTTCACTCAGAAGGAGCTGCATATGAGGCAAAGGAGATGGATAGAGTTAATCAAGGATTATGACCTTGACATTCACTATCACCCCGGCAAAGCCAATGTGGTAGCGGATGCTCTTAGCAGATTGCCTGGCAGGCTAAACACCATGATTAAGGAGAAGCAACCAAGTTTGTATGAGGAGTTGGAGCAGTTCAGGACTAAATTGGTTAGCAAAGGATTCTTAGCTAGCATTGAACTTCAACCCACTTTGATTAGCCAAATCAAGGAAGCCCAAAAGGGGAATGAAATTATCGACGGAATCAAACGTCGTATTGGTACAGGAAAGGTACCTGGATTCACCGAAGACGAAGAAGGAGTACTATGGTACAAAGGACGTATCTGTGTGCCAACAGATTCAGAGCTGAAGCAAGTTATCATCAAGGAAGCTCATGATACTCTTTATTCTATCCACCCTAGAGGAACAAAGATGTATTAGGATTTGAAAGAGCGATTTTGGTGGCACAAGATGAAGAGAGAAATCGGAAGCTACATCGCCAAGTGTGACATCTGTCAAAGAGTCAAAGCAGAGCATCAGAGACCTGCAGGATTGTTGCAACCATTGCAGATTCTGGAATGGAAATGGGATTCCGTTGGAATGGACTTTATCACACGTTTGCCTACTTCTAGTAGGGGAAATGACTCAATTTGGGTCATAGTTGATAGACTGTCCAAGGTAGCCCACTTCATACCTGTCAAGACTACCTACCAGAGTGCAAAGCTAGCAGAACTGTCCATTGCTAGGATTGTTAGTCTGCATGGAAACCCCAAGACCATCATATCAGATCGAGGAACCCAGTTTACCTCGAGATTTTGGCAGAAAGTTCAGGAAGGATTGGGAACCAAGTTGAACATCAGCACCGCGTATCACCCGCAAACAGATGGACAGTCTGAGAGAGTCAACCAGATCTTAGAGGATATGCTTAGAGCTTGTGTGTTGGAATACGGATCAAAATGGGAAGACTGCCTGCCTTTCGCAGAATTCTCATATAACAACAGTTATCAAGCTAGTTTGCATATGGCACCCTTTGAATTCCTATATGGAAGAAAGTGTTGTACCCCTTTGAATTGGTCGCAAGAAGGAGAGAGTCAGATCTTTGGACCCGACATTCTTCGAGAAGCTGAAGAGAAAGTTCACAAAGTCCGTGAGCACCTCAAGACCGCCCAATCCAGACAGAAGAGTTATGCTAACAAGACAAGGAGAGACCTGACTTTCAATGTCAGAGATTTTGTGTATCTCAAGGTTTCACCATTGAAGGGAACTCAACGCTTTAGTCTGAAAGGAAAGTTAGCCCCCAGATATATCGGTCCCTTCAAGATTCTGAACCGTCGGGGAGAAGTATTGTATCAACTGGAACTGCCTGAAGAGATGTCAGCTATCCACAATGTGTTCCATATCTCATTACTTCGCAAATGCTTGGGAGTGCCCGAGAAGATTGAAGTTTTCAAGAACATCGATCATAGAGCTGTAGAGATCAACAATGACCTAACCTATCGGAAAGTGCCCATATGTATCTTAGAAGAAGCCTACATAACCACCAGGACCAGGAGTATCAAGTTTCTAAAGATTCAGTGAAGCAACCATACCGAGGAGGAAGCCACTTGGGAGCGCGAAGATTACATTAGGACAGAGTTCCCAGATCTCTTTAGTTCCTAGTTTTCTTTGTAAATCTCGGGATGAGATTTTGTTTAAGGGGGGAAGGTTTGTAACATCCCAAAACTTCACTCCAAGCTTATCAAGATCCAGATCATCAAAATTAGGGTTAACAAAAACTTTTCCATTTCAAAATATGAAAGCATTCATATGTGTGTGCATTTAAGAATAGGAGTTGTTTGAATTACCATGGTTCTGATTTAAAATGTTTGTATGGTAAATTAAACATCATCTAAATATTTCCCAAGCAAATCCCAAAAAAAATCAATTCAAAAACAATTAAAAATGAGGAATGGTCATTTTGGTCATTTTAATCCACTACACTACTTTGAGTGTTCCTAGCACTCATTTCTCAACAGAAATAATTCTGGATCTTTACACCCCTTGCTAGTACACATAATGAGGTACAAAGGCCCACTTTTTGATCTGCTAAAAACATTCAAATACTTATTTTAAATGGTATGTGAAAACTGAATTCAATGCATAGGCCTAGATCACCCCTATTTCAAAAAACCATCCAATTGAACTCCATTTTCAAAAACCTTGCAACCAGAGACTACCTAGTACTAGTGGAGATCACTCAAAAATTTTGAAACCAAAATTCAAACTTTTGCTTCATGCGGCCATTTCATCAAACAGGTGGCAGACACAAATCTTACAAATCCTAAAACACTATAGTGAGCAGTAGTTTTGGTCTCCATTTGGGCCTAACTTGGTCCCCTTGTTCCCCCAGCTAGAACCCCGGCCCTAACTCTCTCTCCCTCTCTCCTGTCTACTCCAGTAGCAAGCCGCCCGACTCCATGCCCCAGGTCGACCACGGACCGCTCGCCCCAGCCCGTCCCGCTTCGCCTCGACCAGCCCCCGACCAAAATCGAGCAGAGGACAAGCCTCATTTGATCGCGCCCATGCCGTTGTCTGCCATGTCGATCACCCCAGAGTGTCGCGCCCGCTAGAGCAGCACCGGCCACGCCTAGCCCTAGCATTGCATGGCAGCACCCGCAGCAGGCCCAGCCACCGCCCAGACATCGTCCTTCGCTGCCTCGTGACCAGCAGACCGGAGGAACAGCGTCGAACACCGTCGTCCGCGCGCAGTCCACCGCACGCTCCCGACCAGTAGAGACTATGCCTTGCCGTGCCTTTAAGCCCCAGAGGACCGCCGGGGAATAGAGCATCCGTCGCCGCCCTCGCCCATGCGGAGAGAGCCCCGCATCGTCGTCACCGATGACCTCACCGTCGCCCTCTCTGCCCCCTCGTCAACCCTATATAAAGCGGCCACCCCAGCCCCATTTCTCCACACTCACCCACTCCCCACCTCTCACTGAACCTTACCCACCTCTAGCCGAAGCCGCTCGAGCTTTGTCTCGCCAGAATTGGAGCCGATGCCGCCGCAGCAGGAGGAGAGGGGCGTTCACGATTTAGGGCACCCCAAGCTCCACCGCAACCGCGCCTCGCCTTGCTATCGTCTACTAGCCCGTTTGCCCGCCTCATTGACCTTGCTGGATCCCTGGTATGCCCCCTATGGACCCCCACCGCCGCGTCTAGGTCATGTTCTCGTCAGAGTGATCCGTCGTCGATGATGACCTCCTACCGTTGGATCGTCTTTAGATCGTGTGGCCCAGGATGCTAGATACCGCTTCGGTTAAATTGTGCCGCTGACCGGTGGAGCCTGCATGTCAGGCAGCCCTCTACGCGCACTGTGCATAGATGGGCCGGCCCAGTTAGTTCCCGCGCATGTTAAAATTTCAAATTTAGTTTTTTATATTTAGAGTTAATCTAGTTTTTGTCCACTAGTTTAAAAATCAATTCTGGGAGTTTAACAAATCCAAATTGTATGAAACCAATTTTGCCTAAAAGGTATGGAAATGATATATCCAAGACCGTTGGATTTAATTCAATTAGAGTTATAGATCTCTCCTAGTAAAAATAACAAAACAGAAGCATTTGCACCTTGCAATTTTTTTATAAAATCAACCAAGATAGATTTTGAGTTGATTCCAACTCTCAAAAATCACATTTCACCATACTTATCTGAATATGTAATAATATTAAGGTTTATATGCAGTGACTTTGGACTAGTACGAAAATAATGCTATATAGGCATTCCTAGTCACTTTAAATCATTAAATAATGAACTTAAACCAAAGTAATTATGATCCAGCCCTTAAATCCCATTCCCACAAGTTAGAATATGTGGTGATGACATGTGTCCACAAGATCCCATATTCTAAGTGGTGAATATTAAATCTTAATTAATTTTTCAATGAGTAGAAATTACTTTTCTAAAATAAAAAGGATGAAACTATTGAATTAAACTTGTGATGCTTGATATGATAATAGATCATCAAATGTGTGTCTTAGAATTCTAATTAGACTAGTTAAGTATTGTTTGGTGATTTTGTACTCCGTATGTATTTATAGACGATAGTACCGACCAAGTCTACGAGGAGGAGGAGTGCTACCAAGAAGAAGAAGAAGAAAACTTCAACCACTGCACCAACCAAGGCAAGCCACCATTAACAGTGCAAGCTATTGTAGCAAGCTAGAATTAAGTTAGTTAAATTGATCCAAGATACTATGGGCATGCTTGAGTCATATCACTTTGACTATTAGTTACCCCAAGTCTTATTTACAAGCTTTACTTCCTTTACTTTACCCAAAGTTCTTTACTTGTTTTGAAGGTAGCATAAAGAGTATAAAACTTGACCTATTTAGAACCCTTTTAGATATCATTCTATGGCATGAGATTGAACCCATCTTTTCCACCTTAGTGAACACTCTTAACTTAGTAGTTTAGAGTAGATAAAAACTTGAGTCACTTTAGATGGGAACAATTGGTGAAAATGAATTATGAAAACCTTGGAATGATGAGTCATTATATTGAGATGTTTTGACATGTGTTGAGAAACACAAATGGTTTGTGATGGTGAAATGTTGAGGCATGAGCCTTAACCCTTTTACAAAATTGATGGTTGGATTCGGATGCCATACCATTCCAAATTTACCGTACAACCACACTACCTGAATTGGGTAAGGCTTAGCTGGAAATTTATATGCATTAGTATTAGTTCCCTCGCGGGAGAGGTTTGAGCTGAGGCTACCTCTCAATGTTGTCCACCTATGCAGTGCTCAAGATGACTGATGGTCATGGTTGGGAGGCCATGCTCATAGGAGAGGTGCTTATACTAGGGTCTGTAAAGGTAAGGTTATGTTTGATTATCTGCATACTAAGTATGATGATTTAGGGTTAGTCCTGACAGATGTATCGAATCTTGTGGTGAAAGTGTACCACCTCTGCAGATGGTCAAACTATTCGAATAGCCGCGTCCGCGGTTATGGACAGTTGGAATGGCCATACTGTTTTGTTGTCAGATGTTTTTCAAACAACTTATGAAATGAATGATGAATCTTTACTTGACCACAACAGGGTTGTGTTTATGACAATAGCTTCCCAACTTAAGTGATTCTAGAACTTTATTTTATCTTTCTTTGCTTCAGAACTCAGCTTAGGTTTCAAACTTAACTTTATGGTTAAACTTAGATTTAGCACTTTAACCTAGAACTATACTACTTATTAGTGGTAGTTTGCGAGTACTTAAAGAGTACTCATGGCTTTTGTCCCTGGCTATTCTCATGGCCAGACTATGAAGGAGACTATCAAGATGATGGCCAATAGGACGGCTATGATAACTAGGACTATCGGCCTTCGTCAGCATTGCATGTGCCCCTGAAGAGGGACCCCACCGCTACGCTTATCTTTTATTTCCGCTGCTTGTTGTATTAAAGACTGGATCATGAGATCCTTATTTGTGTAAGACCTTATGTATGGTTTGTAATGGATGATGTATTGTGATATCCAATCTGTTATGTCTCGCAAAAATGGTAATCCTGGGATTGCGAGGTATGGCATAACGGGCATCTGGGATTAAAAATCCGTGTGTTGACAGAAAACCGGAGGAAAAAGGTTTACTAAAAGGCACCTGGTTCTTTGCAGTTTAGCTATAACAACTTAACCCGTGCAACCACATTACTCTGGTATGGGACAGGGTTGGATTTGATGTTTGTCTATTCCGGTATAAGCTGCCTCGCAACAACTACAGGGGATCGGGGATCCCTGGAGGGTGGGCCTTCTCCGATATAGGTCCATGCGGGACATCGACCTGGAGAAGGAATGAAGGGTCGGCAGGCCTCCACGCGTTACTATGAGCCCCTCATTGAAAGCGCACACTCGGGAAGTGGAAAAAGCGCTCCGGTTGGTCCTTGCCCGACGTCCCGGTTTTGAGGGGATTAACACTCATAGGGTAGGCACTTATATTGGAGTGGGCATCCGGAGAGTCTTTATCAGTTACTCGACCCACGATCGGTGAAGATCAGGGTAGTGTACCCGGATGGTGTGGGTAAAGTGTACAACCTCTTCAGAGTGTAAATCTATTCGAATAGCCATGTCCGCGGTTAAAGACGGGTTGGAAAAACTTCTGTAGAGCGGTGCTAGTTTTGATTTCAAAAAGGATTTTCGGAAAAGCAAAGGCTTTGAAAATGTTTTGACCATGGGATGGTTGGAAAGGATCCCTGTTTTGACCATGGGAGGATCAGAAAGGGATGGAAGGAGTTTGGTCATGGGATGACCGTAAAGGAGGAACAAATGGGTGACCAGTCCTACTATTTTGCAAAACTTTTCAAAAAGGTTTCCAAAATGTTTACAAACGTTTTCAACAAAGATATGTAGATGCTATAACTACAAGAGAAACTATTTGAGAAAAGAACCTCTCTTGGAGCCCTCCTAATTCCACAGCCATATTGCATATCCCCTTGTTATTATTATGTTCATAAGGTGGTTAGCGAGTCCATTCAATGTACTCACTAGCATTGTCCGTGGTTATTAACTTGGTCAGATACCAAGAAGAAGGTGAAGTGGACGACTATGCGAGCTAGAACGTTCTCCCAGTTAGTTGCCTGTAGGTTGAGGCTTGATTGGGCTGTGCGCATGATGATGTTCCGTTGCTTAAGATAGTATAGCCATAATGGCATTTATGTAAGTCTTGTAATTCGGTATACTCTTGGATGTGGTAATGATACTTGTCGGTTATGTTCCACGACTAACTGATCATGGGATCATGGTTGTAAGCATAACAAGGATTCTCGGAGGATTAATCCAGGGGTCCCACAAGAACAAACATGAAATGACTCTAGTGGATCCAAGTGGTTTATGAAAATAACAGACCTTCACTGACTCTAGCTATGGTTCATGAAAAGAACACACATGTAATGACAATGGTGGACTCCAGTTGTGTGTTATGTAAAGAACACACATGCAATGAGTCTGGTGGATCCATATGTGGTTTAGGAAAAGAACACACATGCAATGACTCTAGTACTGGTTTAGGAGAAGCACAAACATGTAATGACACTAGTGGACTCTAGCTGTGGTTTATGAAAAGAACACACATGCAATGACACTGGTGGACTCTAGCTGTGGTTTGTGGAAAGAACACACATGCAATGACTCTAGTGGATCCATATGTGTTTCATGAAAAGAACACACATGCAATGACTTGTGGATCTAGGTGTGGTTTATGAAAAGAACACACATGCGATGACTCTGGTCGATCCATATGTAGTTTAGGAAAAGAACACACATGAAGTGAATTCTAGTGCTTTTAGGATAAGAACACACATGCAATGACTCTTGTGGATCCATATGTGGTTTGTGAAAAGAGCACACATGCAATGACTAGTGGATCCATGTAGTTTATGAAAAGAACAAACATACAATGACTCTAGTTGTGGTTTATGAAAAGAACACACATGCAATGACACTAGTGGATTCTAGCTGTGTTTTATGAAAAGAACACACATGCAATGAGTCTGGTGGATCCATATGTGGTTTACGAAAATAACACACATGCAATGAATCTAGTGCTAGTTTAGGAGAAGAACACACACGGAATGACACTGGTGGACTCTAGCTGTGGTTTATGAAAAGAACACACATGCAATGACATTGGTGGACTCTAGCTGTGGTTTGTGGAAAGAACACACATGCAATAACTCTAGTGGATCTATATATGGTTCATGAAAAGAAGACACATGCAATGACTCTAGTGGATCTAGTTGTATTCTATGAAAAGAACACACGTGCAATGACTCTGGTGGATCCATATGTGGTTTAGGGAAAGAACAGATATGCAATCACGCTAGTGCTGGTTTAGGATAAGAACACACATGCAATGACTCTTGTGGATCCATATGTGGTTTGTGAAAAGAACACACATGCAATGACTCTAGTGGATCCATGTGGTTTATGAAAAGAACAGACATACAATGACTCTAACTTTGGTTTATGAAAAGAACACACATGCAATGACTCTGGTGGATCCATATGTGGTTTAGGAAAAGAACACACATGAAATGTCTCTGGTGGATCCATATGTGGTTTAGGAAAAGAACACACATGCAGTTAACTCTAGTGCTGGTTTAGGAGAAGAACACACATGCAATGACTCTAGTGGATCTATATGTGGTTTGTGAATATAACACACATGAAATGACCCTAGTGGATCCATATGTGGTTAAGGAAAAAAAACACATATGCAATGACTCTAGTGCTGGTTTAGGATACAAACACACATGCAATGACTCTAGTGGATCCATATGTGGTTTGTGAAAAGAACACACATGCAATGACTCTAGTGGATCCATGTGGTTTATGAAAAGAACAGACATACAATGACTCTAGATGTGGTTTATAAAAAGAACACACATGCAATGACTCTGGTGGACTCTCGCTGTGTTTTATGAAAAGAACACACATGCAATGAGTCTGGTGGATCCATATGTGGTTTATGAAAAGAACACACATGTAATGACCCTAGTGCTGGTTTAGGAGAAGAACACACATGCAATGACACTGGTGGACTCTAGTTGTGGTTTATGAAAAGAACACACATGCAATGACACTGGTGGACTCTAGCTCTGGTTTGTGGAAAGAACACACATGCAATGACTCTAGTGAATCCATATGTGGTCCATGAAAAGAACACACATGCAATGCCTCGAGTGGATCTAGCTGTGGTTTATGAAAAGAACACACATGCAATGACTCTGGTGGATCCATATGTGGTTTAGTAAAAGAACACATATGCAATGACTCTAGTGCTAGTTTAGAACAAGAACACGCATGCAATGACTCTAGTGGATCCATATGTGGTTTGTGGAAAGAACACAGATGCAATGGCTCTACTGGATCCATGTGGTTTATGAAAACAACAGGCATACAATGACTCTAGCTGTGGTTTATGAAAAGAACACACATGCAATGACTCTGGTGGATCCATATGTGGTTTAGGAAAAGAACATGCATGGATCCATATGTTGTTTAGGAAAAGAACACACATGCAGTGAACTCTAGTACTGGTTTAGGATAAGAACACACATGCAATGACTCTAGTGGATCCATATGTGGTTTGTGAATAGAATACACATCAAATGACTCTAGTAGATCCATGTAGTGTATGAAAAGAACAAACATGAAATGACTCTAGCTGTGGTTCATGAAAAGAACACACATGCAATGACACTCGTGGAGTCTAGCGTTGTTTTGTGAAAAGAACACACATGCAATGAGTCTGGTGGATCCATATGTGGTTTAGGAAAAGAACACATATGCAATGCCTCTAGTGCTAGTTTAGGATAAGAACACACATGCAATGACTCCAGTGGATCCATATGTGGTTTGTGAAAAGAACACACATGCACTAACATTGGTTGATCCATATGTGGTTTGTGAAAATAACACACTTGCAATGACTCTAGTGCTAGTTTCATGAAAAGAACGCACATGCAATGACTCTAGATGTGGTTCATGAAAAGAACACACATGCAATGACTCTAGTGCTGGTTTTGTGAAAAGAACACACATGCAATGACTCTAATGGATCCATGTGGTCTATGAAAAGAACAAACATGCAATGACTCTAGCTGGGGTTTAGGTAAAGAGCACACCTGCAATGACACTTGTGGATCGGTGTGGCTTATGAAAAGAACAGACATCCAATGACTCTGGTGGATCCATATGTGGTTTAGGAAACGAACACACATGCAATGAACTCTAGTGCTGGTTTAGGATAAGAACACACATGCAATTACTCTAGTGGAAACATGTGTGGTTTTTGAATAGAACACACATGAAATGACTCTGGTGGATCCATGTGGTTTGTGAGAATAAGAGACCTTCAATGACTCTAGCTATGGTTCATGAAAAGAACATACATGCAATGACACTGGTGGACTCTAGTTGTGTTTTATGTAAAGAACACACATGCAATGAGTCTGGTGGATCCATATGTGGTTTAGGAATAGAACACACATGCAATGACTCTAGTGCTGGTTTAGGAGAAGAACACACATGCAATGACACTAGTGGACTCTAGCTATGGTTTATGAAAAGAACACACATGCAATGACACTGGTGGACTCTAGCTCTGGTTTGTGGAAAGAACACACATGCAATGACTCTAGTGGATCCATATGTGTTTCATGAAAAGAACACACATGCAATGACTCTAGTTGATCTAGGTGTGGTTTATGAAAAGAACACACATGCAATGACTCTGGTCGATCCATATGTAGTTTAGGAAAAGAACACATATGCAATGACTCTACTGCTAGTTTAGGATAAGAACACTCATGCAATAACTCCTGTGGATCAATATGTGGTTTGTGAAAAGAACACACATGTAATGACTCTAGTGGATCCATGTGGTTTATGAAAATAAAAGACATACAATGACTCTAGCTGTGGTTTATGAAAATAACACACATGCAATGACTCTGGTGGATCCATATGTGGTTTAGGAAAAGAAAACACATGCAATTACTCTGGTGGATCCATATGTAGTTTAGGAAAAGAACACACATGAAGTGAATTCTAGTGCTGGTTTAGGATAAGAACACACATGCAATGACTCTAGTGGATCTAGTTTTGGTTTATGAAAAGAACACACATGCAATGACTTTGGTGGATCCATATGTGGTTTAGGAAAAAGAACACATATGCTATGACTCTAGTGCTGGTTTAGCATACGAACACACATGCAATGACTCTAGTGGATCCATATGTGGTTTGTGAAAAGAACACACATGCAATGACTCTAGTGGATCCATGTGGTTTATGAAAAGAACAGACATACAATGACTCTATATGTGTATAATGAAAAGAACACACATGCAATGAATCTGGTGGATCCATATGTGCTTTAGGAAAAGAACACACATGAAGTGAACTCTAGTGTTGGTTTAGGATAAGAACACACATGTAATGACTCTAGTGGATCCATGTGTGGTTTGTGAATAGAGAACACATGAAATGACTCTAGTGGATCCATGTGGTTTATGAAAAGAACAGACATGCAATGACTCTAGCTATGGTTCATGAAAAGAACACACATGGAATGGCACTGGTGGACTCTAGCTGTGTTTTATGAAAAGAACACACATGCACTGAGTCTGGTGGATCCATATGTTGTTTAGGAAAAGAACACACATGCAATGACTCTAGTGATGGTTTAGGAGAAGAACACACATGCAATGTGACTGGTGGACTCTAGCTGTGGTTAATGAAAAGAACACAGATGCAATGACACTGGTGGACTCTAGCACTGGTTTGTGGAAAGAACACACACGCAATGACTCTAGTGCATCCATATGTGGTTCATGAAAATCACACACATGCAATGACTCTAGTGGATCTAGCTGTGGTTTATGAAAAGAACACACATGCAATGACTCTAGTGGATCCATATGCAATGGCTCTAGTGCTGGTTTAGGATAAGAACACACATACAATGACTCCAGTGGATCCATATGTGGTTTGTGAAAAGAACACACATGCAATGACTCTAGTGGATCCATGTGGTTTTTGAAAAGAACAGACATACAATGACTCTAGATGTGGTTTATGAAAACAACACACATGCAATGACTCTGTTGGATCCATATGTGGTTTGTGAAAAGAACACACATGCAATGACTCTGTTGGATCCATATGTGGTTTGTGAAAAGAACACACATGCAATGACTCTAGTTGATCCAAGTGGTCTATGAAAAGAATAGACATACAATGACTCTAGCTGTGGTTTATGAAAAGAACACACATGCAATGACTCTGGTGGATCCATATGTGGTTTAGGAAAAGAACACACATGTAGTAACATTGGTTGATCCATATGTGGTTTGTGGAAAGAACACACATGCACTAACATTGGTTGATCCATATGTGGTTTGTGAAAATAACACACTTGCAATGACTCTAGTGCTAGTTTCATGAAAAGAACGCACATGCAATGACTCTAGATGTGGTTCATGAAAAGAACACACATGCAATGACTCTAGTGCTGGTTTTGTGAAAAGAACACACATGCAATGACTCTAGTGGATCCATGTGGTCTATGAAAAGAACAAACATGCAATGACTCTAGCTGGGGTTTAGGTAAAGAGCACACATGCAATGACACTTGTGGATCGGTGTGGCTTATGAAAAGAACAGACATCCAATGACTCTGGTGGATCCATATGTGGTTTAGGAAACGAACACACATGCAGTGAACTCTAGTGCTGGTTTAGGATAAGAACACACATGCAATGACTCTAGTGGATCCATGTGTGGTTTGTGAATAGAACACACATGAAATGAATCTGGTGGATCCATGTGGTTTGTGAGAATAAGAGACCTTCAATTACTCTAGCTATGGTTCATGAAAAGAACACACATGCAATGACACTGGTGGACTCTAGCTGTGTTTTATGTAAAGAACACACATGCAATGAGTCTGGTGGATCCATATGTGGTTTAGGAATAGAACACACATGCAATGACTCTAGTGCTGGTTTAGGAGAAGAACACACATGCAATGACACTTGTCACATCCCAAGATTTTCCAAATCTTGTAATGTGAAAAATAAAATAACAAAATAAATTTTTGTTGAAAATCAGGGTGAAAAGAAACTTTTGTTTCTAAAAGGAGACTTGAAATCCCATCTTGAACAAACCTTGGCAGAAGTTTGAATTCAACAAAAATCCAAATCAAGGGAAATGCATTCCTCAATGAATGTATCTGGAAATTTGAACACCTGGAAAATAAATCAAAAACCCTAAACCCTAATGGAAGGAAATCATTTTCCAAAGTATCTCCAAATCCATGGATTTGATCCATACCAAATTTGATCAACAAATTTTCACAAAGGATCAAGAAAGACCATAGAGGTTGGTTTCACTTAGTTTGGAACCATAGACAAGATCTTGTGAATATAATGAGTTAAGGAAAATGAATTTCCAAAGCCTTCAAAGCCCTTACCCAAAATCCCATACCAATTGGTGATCAGGTAATCCTAAAGGGATTTATAAAGATAAACATTTATCAAAGGAAGATAAATTGTTTTGGAAATACTATTTTAGATCTTTTAATAAAAGACTCTGTTTCAAATGAAAAGGTGAGCCAAATTAATTTTGGCCAAGCTTTTGTAATAAAATATTTTGTTTTGATAAAATGAGTAAAGGTTTATTTAAATAAAATAAAGGATTTAAATATCCAATTTTATTTAAGTAAAAGCTTTTCCCATTTTAAATGAACACCAAGTATTTTATTACTACTTTGAAATCTTTTATTAAAAGGTTTTGCTTTGATTAAAATGAGTAAAGGATTATTTAAATAAAATAATAAGGATTTAAATATCCAATTTTATTTAAGTAAAGGCTTTCCCATTTTAATTAAACACCAAAACTTATTTATTTATTTAATTAAGTTTCCAAGTAATCTTTTATTTTTTCAAATAAAACCTTCTGGTTTGGTTTTGAAAATAATTGGATTTCAAATGGAAATTTTATTTAAATAAATCAAACCCTATTCTATTAAACAACTAAAGATCCATTTTATTTAATTATTAAATGGATCCTAAATTAAATAAAATACTATTTCATTTTGGATTTGGACTATGTTGATAAATGTAACCAAATTCAAATGAAAGGTTTTGATTGTTTAAATTGATTTGAGTGTTGTTTGAATGTTTGAATAATTGTTTGGAAATTGAAAACAGAAAAAGAATTAGAAAAGAAAAGAGATTAGACAAAAAAATAGGAAAAGGACAAACAGCCCAAAGAACCCACTAAGGCCCAAAGCAGCCCAGTTTCCCGCCTCAAGAAAACGATTGACACCAATTATCCGACCCACTCACGCATGCGTGGACCCACTTCTCCCTCTCCTCACTACCGACTGAGGACCCCACCGCCACGCAGGCTTCTTCTTCCCGCGACTTCTTCTCCCCTGACGACGCTACTGCTTTGCCTTCAATCCGCGGCTTCAATTGCGCGTTACTGCGTTAATCCTCGCCATGACGATGTCTACTTAAACGCCTCCTCTCCTCTGTCATTTCCCTCGCACCCCTTCCCCAAGCTCGCCCCAGCCGCCTCAATTTCTCCGAGCCACCTCTGCCCGACGATGTTCCGGTGACAATTCGACGAAACCCCATCGCCTTGCCTTCCTAAGCAACCTAGCTTCCTCACTTCCAGACGCATCCTCCGTGTCAGCCATTCATCCATGGGTGCCTCAGAAGCTCGACTTCAACGACGAGCTACATCACCGCCGTCTGCCTCTTTCTCCTGAGCCCCAAAGGTAGATTCCGTCGCCTCTTCTCTCCTCGTTCACGCACACAAGACCTCCGTGACCTCCTCGTCCTAACCCAACCCTGTTGTTCTTCTCGTGATCTCAGAGCGACGACTCGACAAGCACGAGCGCCGCTGTTCCGCTTCTTCTCCGCAACGCTTCCGGTAAGCCTCGACCGCCCGAGCCCTCTCGTTCACGCCCATAGCTCGGCATGATCTCCTCGTCAACCTGCACCTCCGTTCGTCCTCTCGTGGTCCACAGACCGTCTTCGACCGTGCGGATGAGCCAACCGCCGCTTCCCAACTCCGACGAGGAATTGCGGCGCTCGAGCGCCTCGCCGAGCCATCAAACGTAGAGCTTCACCGCAACCTCCCGAGCACGGTGAGCAACTTCCCTTCTCCTCACCCCAGAGCCTGTGGCGTCAGCCGACCGCCAGCCGCCGGTAATTCGTGGTCGAGCACCCCACAGCCGTCTGATTCAGATCGAACGAATACGATAGATTCATTTAATCACGAAGGGGTACTAGCTCTGCGCCACACGATTAGATTTGATCCAACGCACCACAGCCACGATCCGGCCGAACCGGTATCGACCAATAGGAACGCGCCGCGTGGCCACTGTTTGATTAAAAACAGAAATTAGAAAACAGAAACTTTTGCCAATTTCAAACCCATGTATCTTTTGATCCACACGTCCAAATTTTACAAATTTGATGTCGTTGGAATCAGCAAGACAAGCCCTAGCCAACCCTACCCTTAGTTTAGCAAATAGTAACTGCTAGCTTGTTTAACTTTGCAGATTCTTTTGTGTGCTTGCTAACATTAGAAAAATCATTTAAAAATGATATTTAGGTTAAGACCTTTGCAATTTAGTTTGTTGTGACCTTACTGACCCTAGGAACCAACCCATAGTTTGGAAAGTGATTTTGGAAAAGAATAGGATGGATTAATTAGTTTAGTCCATTTCTAGCTAACTAAAACTATTTGTTTTGTTTATGAAAATGCTTTCATAAAGAAAACTTTGAGAAGATGTTTTGAACCAAACCTACTGACCCAAAACACCAAGTTTTGCAATAGCAACTCATTTGGTGAAACCTATAGGTTAATACCCTAGTAGAAATATTTCTACACCACATAGAATGACACTTTGTTTTGCAAATGGTTTTATAGTGAAACCTTTTGCAAATGACTTAGCCACTTCACCAAAATGACCATTAGGTGTACCCAAATGTCTATGACCCATTAGGAACCCCTTTTTTCAAACAAAACAAGGCTTGGCATGCTTGCATGCATTTCTTAACTTTGCCACTTTGGTAAATGACCATTTTGGATCTTACAAAGTTTAGGAATTTAATAGAGACCCTCTTTGCAAATGACTTTGCCATTTTGGTAAATGACCAATTTGGAACCTACAAAGTTTAGAAGCCTAGTGAAGACCATCCCTACATTAGAACCAACCTATGCATGCTTATGCCTGACTTAGATCCCATTACTTTGTGTGAGAGAAATTGTTTGTTTGACTTTGGTTTGGAATGTTAGATGATTTTGTGTTTTGCTTGATTGGTGGATTGAGTTTGTGTTTGCTTGATTGACTTGTAGTGAAGTTAGAGAAGAGTGAGACTAGCAAGATCAAGGAGTAAACCTATACCCTCTACCAAAAAGGCAAGTGATGCTTCATATCTTATGTCCCATTATTTTCACTATGCATTAGTGTTTTTGCTAAGTAAAACTTGCATGGTTTTTATTTTACTAAGTATAGACCTTGCTATAGGAAAACCTAGTAGAAGAATCCTTAGAAGGATTTTCCTAAGTTAGGAATCCTATTACTATCAAGCTTAGCCTAGCTAACAGAAAACTTGGGTGGAATATATTCACACTATGGAAAAATATTCTAAGTCTAAGGACTTGTTTTTATTTAACAAAACAACTAAGTTAATGAATCACCTGGGTGGAATGGAAAGAATGGGATATGTTGAGTGGTTACACAAGGCCAGGGGTACTGGTGAACCTTGTGTATCTCACTTGTGGATGGCCACCCAGGAAACAAAGAGATTTGAGATGTCAAATGTTGAGAAGCTTCAAGTGCAACCACTTGGCAATATGGGCTCTGCCATGATCATATAGGTTGCAAGAACTTAACCACATGGACAGTGGGTGGTAGTGATTGATAGGTTGGAGCGCGTCCATGTTGGTCTAAGGGAAGGCTTCTGAAAGATTTTGTCTTGGGAAACCAAGTCTTGTGGGGAAAGTGCACCACCTCTGCAGAGTGTAAAACCTAAGTACTTAGCCATGTCCCTGGTAAAGGACAATTTGAGCATCAAGACATGGAAGCAATCAAGAATCTCATCATTCCAATTTCTAAATAAAACTTGTGGGTTCAACAAGGGTTGTGTGAAATTCTTAAGTCTTTGATTGGTAGATGCCTTGAGAGGATCTTCAATCATTGATTGAGAAATTGTTTTTGCCAAGCAAGTCTTCAGTCTTTGATTGATAGATGCCCTGAGTGGATCTTCAGTCTTTGATTGATAGATTCCTTGGAAAGTTTTTGCCAAACAAAACTTAGTATTTTCAAAATGATAGGAAAAATCTATTTTGAGCAATGCAAGCCTCAACTCCACTTAGCCAAATGCATATAGATGATAGACTCCACTATACTACCAAAGTATCACTTGCCAATACAATTCAAATGTATTGACCCTTGTGGCTGTAACTTTTAATGTTGCAGGTTTGATTGTTTTAGTGAGGATTGATTGATTAGGATTACAAAGTCTACAACCAACATCTGCCTGTGGCACTTTGAAGATGAAGGACCCATGACTAAAGATATTCCGCTGCAATGTAATGTAATAGCCTAATGAGCTATGTAAAGATGTAATAAAATTATGTTATTCCTGGTTATAAAGTTGTATTATGACCTTTGTTTCTTGATATTACATCTGAACTGTGGATGCTAGCTATTGATCCAGGGACTAGCATTGCAATCACAGGGATCTTTTCCTTTTATAAGGAGGGATCTTATAGAATGGTATCAGAGCATTGTGTTGCCTGTAGGATTTGTAACCCTAGGTTTGGACAAAAACCCTTAGAAAAATAGGAGTTATTTTGTTCCAAAACTTATTTACAAAAACAATCTTGTAAACTCTTTCCTCAACCATTTTGGTTTCAACTCTACTTCTCTTCTACTTCAAACTTAATGGAAAGCCTACCCCATGACCAAAGACTACACCATGTGTAAAGGACTTCTTCAACACTTTCAACTCTAATGACTTCAACTTCTTCAACATCTTCAACATGTACACCAAGGACTTCAACTTGGATGTCACTAAAGAATACAAGTCTTGAGTAACATTTCATTTGAAGACTAAGGAAACACAACTTAGAAGAAGCCATCATCACCTTTGAAGATTTGTGACCAAGACACAAGAATTCTCCAAGGATACAAAGATCTCAAGCAAGAAGAATGGAATGATCACAAGTAAACCATGTAGATGGACCACCATATTTTAGTTAAGTCAAACCCACCAACTTATGTGGTGTAACAAAAATTATTTTGTTGCCTAAGTATGTGCTTGAAACATGTTGTTTGAGTGGAATGTGTGATTGTGATTGCTTGCACATTGCTTGTGTGAAATGTGAAGTGTGTGAATAGAATTGACTTCTTAGAAAACCTTTTGCCTATTCTAATCCCTCCAACCCAAACAGATGACTTCTCCAAGAAACTCCAACATCAAGGATGGTGACAACAACAACAACCAAGAGGACAACATGAGAGAACTCCTAGCAACCCAACACCAATTGAGCCAACTAACAGCTCAGTTCATAGCCAACAATAGTGATAAAGACCCTACCTTGCAAAAGTTTTTGGAAGAACAATCCCAACTGATGCTTAAGGTGACTAATCAAATCATCAGCATGGAAGAAAACTATCCCAAAAGAGTGTATGACAACAAGGATGACAAGAATGTTATTCTAGATGGAGCCCCAGCTTGCATTATTTGTGGAGACAAGGATCATACATCCAAAGAGCATGAAGATCAATGCCCCAAATGTGAAGAGGAACATCCAGTTGGCCAATGCCCCACATCTCAAGTTACTTGTTACCTTTGTGAAGGAAATGACCATGTTCCTATCCAATGCCCCATCTATGCCATTGTTGAACAAAAGAAACAAGAAGGATCCAAGTACGCCAAGAATGTTGATGACAAAGGAAAACGACCACTTATACCTCCAAACAAGACAACCCAATTCAAAGGATCAAAGAAGCCCAAGAAACCAAAGCAAGACATGAGCCTTGTGCAATGTCGTAAATGTAAGGAAATGGGACACAACCCCAGTGGATGCCCAGAGTCCATAAAGAATAAAAGGATGGACCAAGTAGTGTGCAACAACTGCAAAGAACCAGGCCACTATGTAGCCACTTGTCCACAAGAGCAACGTAAAGAACTCCAAGATATCCACTGTTTCAATTGCAAGGAACCAGGACACTATGTAAGCAATTGTCCAGAAAAGATGAAGAACAATATAAACAAGCCTATGAAGGATCTCAACCTTGGCCCATGAGTCAAGTATGGAAATAAAGACCACTATGCAGAAGTTTTCCCAAGGAAGTTTCATCAAGATTCCAAGCAAGCCAAGACGAAGTTTAGTTGGAAAATTTTTAAGGGTGGTAGTACCCTAGTTGTTTTGAACCTGCTTGTAACCCTAGCCTCCCCAAATCTCGGGACGAGATTTATTTTAAGGGTGGTAGCCTGTCACATCCCAAGATTTTCCAAATCTTGTAATGTGAAAAATAAAATAACAAAATAAATTTTTGTTGAAAATCAGGGTGAAAAGAAACTTTTGTTTCTAAAAGGAGACTTGAAATCCCATCTTGAACAAACCTTGGCGTAAGTTTGAATTCAACAAAATCCAAATCAAGGGAAATGCATTCCTCAATGAATGTATCTGGAAATTTGAACACCTGGAAAATAAATCAAAAACCCTAAACCCTAATGGAAGGAAATCATTTTCCAAAGTATCTCCAAATCCATGGATTTGATCCATACCAAATTTGATCAACAAATTTTCACAAAGGATCAAGAAAGACCATAGAGGTTGGTTTCACTTAGTTTGGAACCATAGACAAGATCTTGTGAATATAATGAGTTAAGGAAAATGAATTTCCAAAGCCTTTAAAGCCCTTACCCAAAAGCCCATACCAATTGGTGATCAGGTAATCCTAAAGGGATTTATAAAGATAAACATTTATCAAAGGAAGATAAATTGTTTTGGAAATACTATTTTAGATCTTTTAATAAAAGACTCTGTTTCAAATGAAAAGGTGAGCCAAATTAATTTTGGCCAAGCTTTTGTAATAAAATATTTTGTTTTGATAAAATGAGTAAAGGTTTATTTAAATAAAATAAAGGATTTAAATATCCAATTTTATTTAAGTAAAAGCTTTTCCCATTTTAAATGAACACCAAGTATTTTATTACTACTTTGAAATCTTTTATTAAAAGGTTTTGCTTTGATTAAAATGAGTAAAGGATTATTTAAATAAAATAATAAGGATTTAAATATCCAATTTTATTTAAGTAAAGGCTTTCCCATTTTAATTAAACACCAAAACTTATTTATTTATTTAATTAAGTTTCCAAGTAATCTTTTATTTTTCAAATAAAACCTTCTGGTTTGGTTTTGAAAATAATTGGATTTCAAATGGAAATTTTATTTAAATAAATCAAACCCTATTCTATTAAACAACTAAAGATCCATTTTATTTAATTATTAAATGGATCCTAAATTAAATAAAAATACTATTTCATTTTGGATTTGGACTATGTTGATAAACAGAACCAAATTCAAATGAAAGGTTTGCTGATTGTTTAAATTGATTTGAGTGTTGTTTGAATGTTTGAATAATTGTTTGGAAATTGAAAACAGAAAAAGAATTAGAAAAAGAAAAAGAGATTAGACAAAAAAAAATAGGAAAAGGACAGCCCAGCCCAGCAACCCACTAAGGCCCAAAGAGCAGTCACCAGCTTTATCCTCAAGAAAAACGATTGACACCAATTATCTGACCCACTCACGCATGCGTGGACCCACTTCTCCCTCTCCCTCACTCGCTGACCAGAGGACCCCACCGCCACGCAGGCTTCTTCTTCCCCGCGACTTCTTCTCCCCCAGACGACGCTACCGTTGCTGCCTTCAATCCGCGGCTTCAATTCGCGTTAATACTGCGTTAATCCCTCGCCGCGACGATGTCTACTTAAACGCCTCCCTCTCCTCTCACATTTCCCTCAGACCCCTTCCCCAAGCTCGCCCCCAGGCCGCCTCAATTTCTCCCGAGCCACCTCTGCTCCGACGATGTTCCGGTGACAATTCCGACGAAACCCCACTGCCCCTTGCCTTCCTAAGCAACCTAGCCGCTTCCTCACTTCCAGACGCATCCTCCTGTGCCAGCCATTCATCCGCGGGTGCCCTGTAAGCTCGACTTCAACGACGAGCTACATCACCGCCGTCTGCCTCTTTCTCCGGCGAGCCCCAAAGGTAGATTCCGGTCGCCCCTCTTCTCCTCGTTCACGCACACAGCACCTCCGTGACCTCCTGCGTCTAACCCAACCCTCGGTTGTTCTTCTCGTGATCTGTAGCGACGACTCCGACAAGCACAGAGCGCCAGGTTCCGCTTCTTCTCCGGCAACGTTTCCCGGTAAGCCTCGACCGCCCTGAGCCCTCTCGTTCATGCCCATAGCTCCGACATGATCTCCTGCGTCTAACCCAGACCTCCGTTCGTCCTCTCGTGGTCCACAGCACCGTCTTCGACCGTGGACAGAGCCAACCGCTGTCGTTCCCAACTCCGACGAGGAATTGCGATCGCTCGTCGAGCGCCATCAAAGCGTGAAGCTTCACCGCAAACTCCTGAGCACGGTGAGCAACTTCCTTTCTCCCTCACCTCAGAAGCGTCTGTCGCCCGACGACCGCTCCCGCCGGCCAGCCGCCAGAAGCCGTTCGTGGTCGAGCACCCATACCGTCGATTCAGATCGAACGAATACGATAGATTCATTTAATCACGAAGGGGTACTAGCTCTGCGCCACACGATTAGATTTGATCCAGCGCACCACAGCCACGATCCGGCCGAACCGGTATCGACCAATAGGAACGCGCCGCGTGGCCACTGTTTGATTAAAAACAGAAATTAGAAAATGTAAACTTTGCCAATTTCAAACCCATGTATCTTTTGATCCACACGTCCAAATTTTACAAATTTGATGTCGTTGGAATCAGCAAGACAAGCCCTAGCCAACCCTACCCTTAGTTTAGCAAATAGTAACTGCTAGCTTGTTTAACTTTGCAGATTCTTTGTGTGCTTGCTAACATTAGAAAAATCATTTAAAAATGATATTTAGGTTAAGACCTTTGCAATTTAGTTTGTTGTGACCTTACTGACCCTAGGAACCAACCCATAGTTTGGAAAGTGATTTTGGAAAAGAATAGGATGGATTAATTAGTTTAGTCCATTTCTAGCTAACTAAAACTATTTGTTTTGTTTATGAAAATGCTTTCATCAAGAAAACTTTGAGAAGATGTTTTGAACCAAACCTACTGACCCAAAACACCAAGTTTTGCAATAGCAACTCATTTGGTGAAACCTATAGGTTAATACCCTAGTAGAAATATTTCTACACCACATAGAATGACACTTTGTTTTGCAAATGGTTTTATAGTGAAACCTTTTGCAAATGACTTAGCCACTTCACCAAAATGACCATTAGGTGTACCCAAATGTCTATGACCCATTAGGAACCCCTTTTTCAAACAAAACAAGGCTTGGCATGCTTGCATGCATTTCTTAACTTTGCCACTTTGGTAAATGACCATTTTGGATCTTACAAAGTTTAGGAATTTAATAGAGACCCTCTTTGCAAATGACTTTGCCATTTTGGTAAATGACCAATTTGGAACCTACAAAGTTTAGAAGCCTAGTGAAGACCATCCCTACATTAGAACCAACCTATGCATGCTTATGCCTGACTTAGATCCCATTACTTTGTGTGAGAGAAATTGTTTGTTTGACTTTGGTTTGGAATGTTAGATGATTTTGTGTTTTGCTTGATTGGTGGATTGAGTTTGTGTTTGCTTGATTGACTTGTAGTGAAGTTAGAGAAGAGTGAGACTAGCAAGATCAAGGAGTAAACCTATACCCTCTACCAAAAAGGCAAGTGATGCTTCATATCTTATGTCCCATTATTTTCACTATGCATTAGTGTTTTTGCTAAGTAAAACTTGCATGGTTTTTATTTTACTAAGTATAGACCTTGCTATAGGAAAACCTAGTAGAAGAATCCTTAGAAGGATTTTCCTAAGTTAGGAATCCTATTACTATCAAGCTTAGCCTAGCTAATAGAAAACTTGGGTGGAATATATTCACACTATGGAAAAATATTCTAAGTCTAAGGACTTGTTTTTATTTAACAAAACAACTAAGTTAATGAATCACCTGGGTGGAATGGAAAGAATGGGATATGTTGAGTGGTTACACAAGGCCAGGGGTACTGGTGAACCTTGTGTATCTCACTTGTGGATGGCCACCCAGGAAACAAAGAGATTTGAGATGTCAAATGTTGAGAAGCTTCAAGTGCAACCACTTGGCAATATGGGCTCTGCCATGATCATATAGGTTGCAAGAACTTAGCCACATGGACAGTGGGTGGTAGTGATTGATAGGTTGGAGCGCGTCCATGTTGGTCTAAGGGAAGGCTTCTGAAAGATTTTGTCTTGGGAAACCAAGTCTTGTGGGGAAAGTGCACCACCTCTGCAGAGTGTAAAACCTAAGTACTTAGCCATGTCCCTGGTAAAGGACAATTTGAGCATCAAGACATGGAAGCAATCAAGAATCTCATCATTCCAATTTCTAAATAAAACTTGTGGGTTCAACAAGGGTTGTGTGAAATTCTTAAGTCTTTGATTGGTAGATGCCTTGAGAGGATCTTCAATCATTGATTGAGAAATTGTTTTTGCCAAGCAAGTCTTCAGTCTTTGATTGATAGATGCCCTGAGTGGATCTTCAGTCTTTTATTGATAGATTCCTTGGAAAGTTTTTGCCAAACAAAACTTAGTATTTTCAAAATGATAGGAAAAATCTATTTTGAGCAATGCAAGCCTCAACTCCACTTAGCCAAATGCATATAGATGATAGACTCCACTATACTACCAAAGTATCACTTGCCAATACAATTCAAATGTATTGACCCTTGTGGCTGTAACTTTTAATGTTGCAGGTTTGATTGTTTTAGTGAGGATTGATTGATTAGGATTACAAAGTCTACAACCAACATCTGCCTGTGGCACTTTGAAGATGAAGGACCCATGACTAAAGATATTCCGCTGCAATGTAATGTAATAGCCTAATGAGCTATGTAAAGATGTAATAAAATTATGTTATTCCTGGTTATAAAGTTGTATTATGACCTTTGTTTCTTGATATTACATCTGAACTGTGGATGCTAGCTATTGATCCAGGGACTAGCATTGCAATCACAGGGATCTTTTCCTTTTATAAGGAGGGATCTTACAACACTAGTGGACTCTAGCTATGGTTTATGAAAAGAACACACATGCAATGACACTGGTGGACTCTAGCTGTGGTTTGTGGAAAGAACACACATGCAATGACTCTAGTGGATCCATATGTGTTTCATGAAAAGAACACACATGCAATGACTCTAGTTGATCCAGGTGTGGTTTATGAAAAGAACACACATGCAATGACTCTGGTCGATCCATATGTAGTTTAGGAAAAGAACACATATGCAATGACTCTACTGCTAGTTTAGGATAAGAACACTCATGCAAAAACTCTTGTGGATCAATATGTGGTTTGTGAAAAGAACACACATGTAATGACTCTAGTGGATCCATGTGGTTTATGAAAATAAAAGACATACAATGACTCTAGCTGTGGTTTATGAAAATAACACACATGCAATGACTCTGGTGGATCCATATGTGGTTTAGGAAAAGAAAACACATGCAATTACTCTGGTGGATCCATATGTAGTTTAGGAAAAGAACACACATGAAGTGAATTCTAGTGCTGGTTTAGGATAAGAACACACATGCAATGACTCTAGTGGATCTAGTTTTGGTTTATGAAAAGAACACACATGCAATGACTTTGGTGGATCCATATGTGGTTTAGGAAAAAGAACACATATGCAATGACTCTAGTGCTGGTTTAGGATATGAACACACATGCATTGACTCTAGTGGATCCATATGTGGTTTGTGAAAAGAACACACATGCAATGACTCTAGTGGATCCATGTGGTTTATGAAAAGAACAGACATACAATGACTCTATATGTGGTTAATGAAAAGAACACACATGCAATGACTCTGGTGGATCCATATGTGCTTTAGGAAAAGAACACACATGAAGTGAACTCTAGTGCTGGTTTAGGATAAGAACACACATGTAATGACTCTAGTGGATCCATGTGTGGTTTGTGAATAGAAAACACATGAAATGACTCTAGTGGATCCATGTGGTTTATGAAAAGAACAGACATGCAATGGCTCTAGCTGTGGTTCATGAAAAGAACACACATGGAATGGCACTGGTGGACTCTAGGTGTGTTTTATGAAAAGAACACACATGCAATGAGTCTGGTGGATCCATATGTGGTTTAGGAAAAGAACACACATGGGATGACTCTAGTGCTGGTTTAGGAGAAGAACACACATGCAATGACACTGGTGGACTCTAGCTATGGTTTATGAAAATAACACACATGCAATGCACTAGTGAACTCTAGCTGTGGTTTGTGGAAAGAACACACATGCAATGACTCTAGTGGATCCATATGTGGTTCATGAAAAGAACACACATGCAATGACTCTAGTGCTGGTTTAGGATAAGAACACAGATGCAATGACTCTAGTGGATCCATATGTGGTTTGTGAAAAGAACACACATGCAATGAATCTTGTGTATCCATGTGGTTTATGAAAAGAATAGACATACAATGACTCTAGTTGTGGTTTATGAAAAGAACACACATGCAATTACTCTGATGGATCCATATGTGGTTTAGGAAAAGAACACACATGCAATGACTCTAGTGCTGGTTTAGGAGAAGAACACGCATGCAATGACACTGCTGGACTCTAGCTATGGTTTATGAAAAGTACACACATGCAATGACACTGGTGGATCCATCTGGTTTATGAAAAGAACACACATGCAATGTCTCTAGTGCTGGTTTAGGATAATAACACACATGCAATGACTCTGGTGGATCCATATGTGGTTCATGAAAAGAACACACATGTAGTGAACTCTAGTGCTGGTTTAGGATAAGATAACACATGCAATGAATCTAGTGGATCCATATCTGCAGTACTAGGAAACAATCTATAGATAGACAAGATGTTCAGTGGCGCATAGGCCAATTTGTGCGCCACAGGAAGACATCAGTGGCGCATTGGAAAGAATGTGCCACAGAAGTTTGGAAGTTCTGTGGCGCATTTTGCAGAGCATGTGCCACAGAAGATTGGTGGGACCCGCCAGCGGGGGGGATGATCCAAGTTCTGTGGCGCATTCTGTAATATGCGCCACAGAACATGGAGGAGGGCCCCACCACTGAATCTAATTCACCCAAGTTCTGTGGCGCACGTTGACATATGCGCCACCGAAGTGTTTCACTTCTGTGGCGCATATGTCAATGTGCGCCGCAGAACTTGGGGGTGGGCCCCACAGAGGGAATCTTATTCACCCACTTCTGTGGCGCACATGGTAGAAATGCTCCATGAGTTTCAGCATCTGTGGCGCATTTCCTCCATATCGCCCATGATGAGGGCGTCCAGATCCATATGTTAAAAAGGTGACATGAGCTAGCTTTCTTATCTATCTATCCCACCACCACACATTTCACATCTCTACCTCCTCCCAACTCGTCTTCCTCCTCCCTCACACCCCATCTAACCCATAGTTTCTCCATTTTCTTATATCTAAACCTACTTTAATCCATAGATTGGTAAGTAGAAGCTTCGCTCCAACTTCTAGATCTAAAAGTTCCTTACTTTTCCCTCTCACATCTCTCTATTTGTTTACTAATTTCCTCTCCACCAACTTGCATTGTAGATCTATTTGTCCATACTCTCTCATCGCGCGGTCTCGTCTCGCTATTATTGTGTCTACTATAGCTAGGTGAGTACTTGGACATCATGAACATGTAGGTGAAGCTTGTCGCGCGGGCGGTGTGTGTGTGTGCGGTCCATGGCGAGACGATGCTTGTGTGTGGTGCATGAATGTTTGCAATGGGAGGAAGTTTTTTGTTGTTTTCTTGTTGTTGTCGGGCTCGGCCGGTGTGGTTGCATTGATGTTTGCCGAAATGTTGATTCATTTCCATTTTGGCAAATTTTTGCACTGCCCTTATGTCCTAATTTTAGGAAAGGTCATGCCGAAATTTTTCCGGCTAGCATTCATGCATGTGTGTGTTCATATGGTGTGGTTCTCACCTATATTCTCTATTTTGACCGCTCAGGCAACCATGGTCCTCACGATGAGCGAAGGTCGAATTTCTAGGTATAAGAAAGGCGCGAAGGAGGACATGATTCTGAACAACAAGACCATGATAAGATGTCCATGTCGAACATGCAAACTGCAGCGCTAGATCGACCCTGAATCTGGACAATTGGAGGGTCACCTGCTTAGGCGCGGTTTCATGCGCGACCTCAATGAGGCGCCTACAGGACATGGTGGTGGTCACGAAGACGTGGGCGGGCGAGAAGACGAAGAGTCTACCGGGCATGATCATCATGATGAAGGAGATGCCAGCGGGCATGATCATCATGACGAAGGAGATGCCGGCGGGGCATGATCAGCATGGAGAAGGAGATGACGATGGGCATGATCATGAAGAAGGATAAGACGCGAACACACAGACGCTGCTAACTTCGATCTTGCAGGACCCTCATGTTCAAGAACTGCTCCTCAAGGAGACGAGCAATGACAAAGCTGCATCCAGAGAGAAAGCCAAGCTGGCCCAAATGGAGGTAGACGGGATGAATCCATTGTATCCTGGGTGTCGCCCCGAGGATACACGTTTGAGTGTAATGCTCAAGGCTCTAGAGATGAAGGCCGAATACAAATGGACCGATGTGAGCTTCAACGCGAACATGGAATACTGGCACGACCGACTTCCTAAGGGGAACACATTGCCAACAAGTATCGAGGAGGCCAAGAAAATCGTGTGCCCTCTCGACCTACCACACATTAAATACCACGCATGCATCAATGATTGTGCACTTTATCGGAATGAGTACGCGGATAGAACCACTTGTCCGGTGTGTGGCTAAGGATGGTACAAGAGAGGGAACAAGAAAGTTCCTCCAAAAGTGGTATGGTACTTTCCTATCACCCCTCGTCTGTAGCGATATTTCGTAGATCCTAAGTAAGCAAAGCTCATGCAATGGCACACGGAAAGAGAGAAACCCGAAGATGATCCAGAGAAGGGCAAGATCTTGACACACCCTTCAGACGCTAGCCAGTGGAATGCATTAGACATCGAGTTCGAAGAGTTCGGGGGTGATGCAAGGAACCTCAGGCTGGGTATGAGCACCGATGGACTCAATCCTTTTGGAAACCAGAGTAGCACGCATAGCACCTGGCCCGTGTTTGTATGGCCATACAACCTCCCCCCGTGGCTATGCACGAAGCAAAGGTATGTACACATGAGCATTCTTATTTAGGGGCCGAAACAACCAGGTATCGATATGCATCTGTATCTCGGGCTATTGAGAGAGGAGTTAGCCAGCTTGTGGGAGACGCCGGCTCGTACATGGGACGCCTACACTAAAGAATATTTCCATCTGAGAGCCGCATTGCTCATGACCGTGCAGGACTATCCTGGTTACGCATATGTATCGGCCCAGGTGAACCACGGACACAATGCATGCGTCAAGTGCATGGATGAGACACCGCATCTCCAGCTACCAAGGGATCCCGGGTCTTCGAAAACCGTGTTCCAAGGTACTCGAAAGTGGCTCCGCATGGATCACCCGTGGAGAAAACATGGTGACCTGTTCAATGGTAAGGACGAGCTCGAAAGAGCCCCGCGTCCGAGGAGCGGCGAAGAAATTGAGGAGCTTTTGAATAATTGGGTAGATTGCCCTTGGCCTGGAAAAAAACGACCGAGGACAAAGCCGCTGCTGGGTGTATGGAAAGCAAGGTCTGTTTTCTGGGACCTGCTGTATTGGAAGGTCCTTCACACTCCCCATAGCATCGATGTAATGCACATCACAAAGAACGTTACCGAGAGTCTGCTTGGCACTCTACTGAGCATGCCAGAGAGGACCAAGGATGGGCCGAAAGCAAGAAAGGACCTTAAATTGCTTGGCATAAAGAAAGATCTTCAGTACCCTGATAGTGATGATGATGATGATCATCATCATCATCATCATCAGGAAGGGACTCAAGGTTGCCGCAAAAGAGTTAAGAAGAATGAGGTGGTGCTTCGTGCTGCCTACTTCACTCTGAGTCTGGAGGAGCTCGAGCAGTTTTTCAGATGCCTCTTAGGAGTGAATGTTCCTCACGGTTACTCGGGGAAGATAAGCAGATATCTGGACGTGGCGAAGAAGAGGTTCAGCGGTATGAAGTCTCACGACTGTCACGTGCTGATGACGCAGATACTCCCTGTTGCGATCCGTGGGATAATGGACGAGCATGTCCGTGAGACGTTGTTTGGCCTCTGTAACTTTTTCGACGTCATATCTAGGAAGTCGATCGGTGTGAAGCAACTCAACAGGCTACAGGAAGAGATCGTGATGATACTATGCAAGCTTGAGATTTACTTCCCGCCCGCATTCTTCGACATCATGGTGCATCTGCTTGTCATGTCGTGGACGACATCATCCAGCTCGGGCCGACATTCCTGCACAACATGATGCCATTTGAAAGGCTAAACGGTGTCATCAAAGGATTTGTTCGCAACAGGTCTCGTCCAGATGGAAGCATAGCCAAGGGCTTTCTGATCTACAAGTGCATCTCCTTCTGCCAGAATTATCTAACCACCGAGAACGAGGATGTTGGAATACCCACAAAGAAGCACCTCGGCAGGCTCGGTGGATATGGTCACCGTGAGGGCTGCTGCTCACTACATGTCGGCATTGATGGTCGACGCACTGATTTTGAAAGGGCACACCGAGTCGCGCTACAACACATTGAAGTGGTCGGCCCTTGGGTCAAAGATCATAGAAGCTTAATCGGCAGAATCGTCACCAGGGCCGAGGAAGAAGGGAGACGTAACCAGAGAGCACAACTCACGGGTTGGTTCAAGAAAAGGCAACTGGACAATCCCCCACATACGTCTTCTACGGAAGATCAAAAACTCATATTCTCCTTGTCGCAGGGCCCAGGGCACAACCTAAGGACCTATCAGTCATACGACATAAACGGTTACAAATTCTACACCAAGGAAAAGGACAAGAATAGTGAATATCAAAACTCAGGAGTAACTATGTTATCCTTTGCTGATGACGAGACTACTGTGATGGAAAGATTCTACGGAAGGTTCGAGGAGATATGGGAGCTCGACTACTGTGGAGAGATCGTACCGATGTTCCATGTTAGATGGGCCAAGAACATGGAAAAAGAAGGCCGCTATTTCACCACAATGGTTATACCAGATGCCAAATCAACAAAGAACGCCTCCGCAAAAAATGAGCCTTGGGTACTCGCTAGCCAAGTTGATCAATGCTTTTTTATTACCGACCCGTCAAAGCCCAACCGTGTTGTAGTTAGGAGGGGCAATAGGAGCATCATCGGAATGGAAGGAGCCGCCAACGAGCAAAACTTCGACAAAAACGGCGACCCGAAGATCGAAGAGGAATTCGACAAGTACTTCGACATGCCTACTACTACTAAAGTAAGAAGGAAGACCACACTGCCTACTAAAGGTTGTCCATTCACAAGAAGAAATCTCAAAGTGCACTGGCTAAAACATTCAACCACGGCGAAAAAGGGCAAGAAGATTGTGAAGAGACACTAGCTCGACACATCACATGATTGTATATGTTCGGAGAGAGAGTTTTTTGAATAAATATGAATGTTTGTATATGTTCTTGCTTCATTTTAGACATATATATAATTAAAAACATATTACATGATTGTATATGGTCGGGGAGACATATAATGTGATATTCGTGTGGGTATATAAATTCACATTTGTGTGTGACAAGCAAACACACACACACACATATATATTTATGATTCAGGAGGGTTTTTTGAATAAATATGCATATGTGTTCTTGCTTTTTGTTTGAATAAATATGCATATGTGTAACTAAAAATATTTTTTTAAAAAAAGAAAAAAGTACTGTGAGACAGCCAGGATTCGAACCTGGCTGCCCCAGGTGAGAGCTAGGGAGCAAGACCACCAGGACAAGTATATGATCTTGTCATACTATGACACCGCGCTGTTTTGGACTATGACCAAAAGTTCTGTGGCGCATTCCCAAAGAATGCGCCACAGAAGTTCCAACTTCTGTGGCGCATTCAGTGAGAATGCGCCATAGAATGTTCACACTTAGCCAAATAGACAGTTCGGCTTGATCTCCCCTAATCCCCCTTTCTCTCTCTCGATCCAATTCTCTCTGTTTTCCCTAGCAACCGCGCGTGCCAAGGAACCCTAGCCCCCGCCGCTGGAGCCCGTGAAGGAGGAGAGAAGCCCCCGCCACCGGAGCCCGTGGAGGAGGAACCACCGCCGGAGTCCACTGCGTCCACCATCCACAGGAGGAGCCAGCACCGCACCGCCAAGATTCAAGAAGGAGAAGGCCCCGCTCGCAGCATGGAGCATTGCGCCACCAAGCACCAGGAAGGAGGAGGAGGCCCCGCCCGTAGCAGGAGGAGAAGGGCACGGTCGGTGCTCGCCACCGCAGCCAGAAGCCACCTCGCCGTCCATTGTCTTCTTGCCGTCCACCTTGCAAGCCACCCTAGGTAATCGCCGCATCCTTCCCCTAGGTTACCTAGCGCTCGTCGTTCTATGTCTTACCCTAGGTTGCAAAGCTTGATTACTTATGCCCTTTAATCTGTAATTGGCCTACACAATCATATCTCAGTCGATGCAGACAGTACTAATTTGAGAATCAGTAATTGGCCTTTAATCTATAATTGGCCTTTAATCTGTAATTGGCCTACACAAGTTCAGAATTAGAGAATTGTTGCAGACAGTACTAATTTCTAGTCATTTTAATATCATTATTATAGTAATAATACATGCAAGTCCCACATGAAGTGAATTGGTACCATAGTACTGGCTGCTGTAGATAGATTCCAGATCGCATGATTATTGATCAATTACTGGCTGATTAGTACTCTGGATGCGAGATCTGTGAGATGCATGGTGAGGAAAAACCCTTTGGGTTCTAATTCTAAGAGAACAGAGAAGCTCTATCAGAAAGTATTGTTGTAATTTCTAGTCATTTTAATATCATTATATTTGGAGGGAGTAATTTCTAATATTTGGAGGGAGTAATTTGGAGGGAGTAATTTAAATGGAGTAATTTGGAGGGAGTAGTAGAGTAGCTTTTGTTGTTATGTGCATCAGCAACACGATTGGTGTTTGATTCTCTCTCTATATGTGGTTGGGATGTGTTGTCACTGCTGTGATTGTCAAGTCCTTTTGTCACATCACATTAACAGGTCATTTTCAGTTTTGTTCCTAGCATTAACTAAGTTGATGGTTTGAGATATTTTGGTAGTAATTGAAGCATGCTTTTTAAGGAAGAGAATACTAGTCACCTTTCTGACTCCCTGTGAACATGCTTGAACTGTAGAAATTAGTAAGGCTCTAGACAGTAAGGCTCTCTCATGCAGTCAGTTGTAGATGTACTTGTTTGGTAACAACAACAGTAGATGAACTTTAGAAATTAGAATCAGACATTGTTCATTTGTAGTAAGTTAAGATGAGTAAGACAAGGGGAAATGGCATGTGTCTCCAACTGAAAGGCTAAAAGACATGCCTCTGTTTACCATACTTCTATTACACTTCTACAGCAAATACTACTGCATTTCTTATAGATTTCTTTCCTTTTCTCTTTTTCCAACATTCTGTTCCAATTTTGTTGCGCAGAGACAAATACTACACGCTCATCGTCCTTGCCCCGAGGTATTCGCTAGCCACGTATTTCGACTCGGGGAGTTTGACGAAGAAGAAAGACTACACTAGAATAAGGGGTGTTCTCAATGAGGCTCTCGAGGGCTACACCAAGAAGGGATGCACCTTTGTAGATAGGGGGAATGTATCAAGGATGGCAAACACGTGTTCAAGCACGTGCTTGACTTCCCCTGCGTCAAGCAGTCGACTGCTGGTGCCAAGGAGGCTTTCTACGTCCTCCATCACCTTAAAGGCTATGTTCAGGATTGCCATAACCTAACGCTGCCATCTAGTCTCCGAGGATGGGCCGAAACTTTGGAGAAAATCGACGATGCTGATCTTAGAGAAGACTTCCATCGCATTTAGATGAAGTTGTCGCAAATCATCATTGAAGATGTCAACACAAGGGGCGGTGCCCTACAACAAGCTAGAGGGTTGAGTAAGAGGGAGATCGAAGAACACCTTCGTAAGAAGGGTGACACAAGGACGTGGATGACGAAAGAGGGTTATCTACTGTTCCCGAAGCCGTGCCAGAAGAGGAAGTCTTCATCGTGATCGATGTGTGCATCTAGCATGATCCAGTGTGTGTATATTCTTGATGGACGCCTGCTGTATTAGTGTGTGTGTGTCATAAACTTTACTATCTCGTGGTCGAAATGGTCATTGTTGTTAGACTTAAACGACCTTGTGGTCATGCTGTCGTTGAACTTATTGCTTCTATGATGATCTAACTT
This sequence comes from Avena insularis, assembly GCA_023614405.1. NCBI lineage: Eukaryota > Viridiplantae > Streptophyta > Magnoliopsida > Poales > Poaceae > Avena > Avena insularis. Next base: position 408,680,335 of record CM042696.1, read on the forward strand.
TTAGGTTTATGGATCCTTTGTTTTATATTCTATGAACATATATATATATGGATGTGAACCCTTTATTCATTCTTTTCGTTGTATTTTTACTAATATGCCTTGTCGTCTATAGATATGGCGATGAGGTGGTATGTGGTGTACATGGGTAGGGTTCCAGGAGTCTACGAGGAGTGGGAGGATTGCCACAAACAAGTGAACAAGTTCAGCGGCAACATCTACAAAGGATACGCGACTAGAGAGGAGGCGATAGCCAAGTGGAGGAACCACTATTGAAGTAGAAGCGGATGAAGATATTTGTCGGGCTAATGCTCTTGCTCACCATTATCTCAGTTGTATTCTATTTGATCCTAGTGTAGGTGGCCACTTCATATTTGTAATGTGAGATGATATGAACTTTGTATTCGGCGCTTGTGTAAAAATTTGGCACTTGACACTATATATGTATCTCGATCGGGCTCTAAGTGTTTGTATTATATATATGTCGGATTTCATGCATCTACTACTTGTGCAATGTATTTTATACTCATCTGGATAAATCCTATATAAATACCTGATTATACACCAGGAAAGTATTTTACTTCGAATACATGTTACACAATCAGTGGCGCATATAATTATATAGTTAGTGGCGTATGGAATATCTGTGGCGCATACATGTAAATGCGCCACAGAAGTTCTTCCTGTGGCGCATATGAAGGAATGCACCACAGAAGTCTAGAACTTCTGTGGCGCATATCCATATGCGCCACAGGAAGTAGTTATCAGTGGCGAGGTAACAGTGGCGACAAAGATACGCGCCACAGAAGTCCCCTTTTCATGCGACATAGATAGGTTGTTTCCTAGTAGTGGTGGTTCATGAAAAGAACACACATGCAATTACTCTGGTGGATCCATATATGGTTTGTGGAAAGAACACACATGCAATGACATTGGTTGATCCATATGTGGTTCATGAAAAGACACACATGCAATGACATTGGTTGATCCATATGTGGTTTGTCATTACAAGAAGATACATGCAATGACTCTGGTGGAACCGTATGTGGTTCATGGAAAGAACACACATACAATGACTCTAGTGCTGGTTTTAGTATAAGAACACACATGCAATGTCTCTAGTGGGTCCATATGTGGTTTGTGCAAAGAACACATATGCAATGACATTGGTTGATCCATACGTGGTTTGTGAAAAGAACACAGATGCAATGACTCTAGTGCTAGTTTCGTGAAAAGAACACACATGCAATGACTCTAGTGCTAGTTTCATGAAAAGAACACACTTGCAATGACTCTAGGTGTGGTTCATGAAAATATAACACATGCAATGACTCTAGTGCTGGTTTTGTGGAAAGAACACACATGCAATGACTAGTGGATCCATATGTGGTTCATGAAAAGAACACACATGCAATCACTCTAGTGCTGGTTTAGGATAAGAACACACATGCAATGAATCTATTGGATCCATATGAGGTTCATGAAAAGAACACACGTGCAATTACTCTGGTCGATCCATATGTGGTTTGTGGAAAGAACACACATGCAATGACATTGGTGGATGAAGGGAATATGCCCGAGAGGCAATAATAAAGTGGTTATTATCTTATTCCATGTTTATGATAAATGTTTATTTTACATGCTAGAATTGTATTGATCGGAAACATCAATACATGTGTGTTTAATAAACAAAAAGGGTTCCTAGTTATGCCTCTCTTATAGACTAGCTTGTTGTTTAAAAAGATGATCAAGGTTTCCTGATCATGGACATTGGATGTTGTTAATAACAAGGTCACACCATTGGTGGAATGATGTGATGAACATTCATCCGAAGTATAGCATTACGATCAAAGTCATTATGTTTATATTGCTATAATATCATACGAAGTAATCTTTATCCTTAGACCATGAGATCATGTTAATTGCTAACACCGGAAGAGTATCTTGATAACATCAAACGTCACACCGTAACAGGGTGACTATAAAGGTGGGTTCGATTACCTGAAGGTGTTATGTTGAGGCTCATGGATCAAGAGTGGGATTTGTCCATCCCGATGACGGATAGATATACTCTGGGCCCTCTCGGTGATATCACATTGAAATAGCTTGCAAGCAAGTGATGTGATCACTAGAATGTTATATCACGGGAACGAGAAAAGAGTGCATGTCGGTAACGAGATCAAACTAGGTATGGATATACCGATGATCGAATCTCGCACATGTAATATATCGCGGGACAAAGGGATTTAGTTACTAGCGTTAAAGCTTCTCACGATCACAGAAGTCATCGTTGAATGTGTAGGAGTCAGTATGGATCTCGTGTCCGCTGATTATTGATCGGAGAGGGGTCTCGATCATGTCTACATTATTCGTGAACCGTAGGGTGACACACTTAAGGGATACCGACACCATTTGGAGCAAATATTATTCAGATAAAGATTTAAGAAAGCACTGGAATTATTTCAATAGACACCGAAACTGTTTCGGGTGAAATTGCTGAAATTGGTTCTGCATGTAATATTGAAATGTTGCAGGGGGTTTTATGTGAATGTTTGTTAATTAAAGTAATTAACAAAATTCTGAATAAAAATAACAAAAAGAGTTTTATTAAATGAGAGAGCATTAAATTTGGAGAAATTTAATGCATTTAAAGTGGAGACTTTAAAAGAGAATGTGAAGGGGCATTTTAATGTGGAGGGGTTACCACCACATGAATGGAGGAGGTGAAGGGTCACCTCCCCCATGCGCCGGCCATGAAGGAGGGGTACCCTCCCCTCCTCCTATAAAAGGCCAACCCCTTTTCACTTCTCACACACACCTCCTTGTGAAGGATCTCTCTCCCCCTCTAGTATTATTCCCCCATGGTCTCGGATTAGCGAGATACATGTTCCCGGTGGCTTTATCTGGAAAGGAGTTGCTCCTTCCGCTGCTTTGCTGGAGCGAGGGACGGAGGTTGTCGGGGTACCGGACGTTTGTGCGATCACGGATGCACCGCTGCTTTGTGGTGCTGGACTTGGTGGTGCTGGATCGATGGACATCTTTGGGCGGACCTGCTGGACTTCATCACGATCTTGAGATCAGCAAGTGTACGACTACATCAACCACGAGTTCCTACTCGTTAAAAAAGCTCGTTGTCTACGAGGGTAAGTTCTCGTTGGATGTATGTCCACCCGTTGCTTTGTACCTAGTAGATAGATCTTGGCGTGTAGTTCACACCGTAGGAATTTTTTTGTTTTCTATGCTGCGGACCCAACAGTGGTATCAGAGCCTGATCTATACGTAGGTGCTTAGCACGGGTAGTACACATATGTTTATATCTGGGCGATGATGATCATGTTATTGCTTCTTTCATGTATTTTGGATATTGGTGGCATAGTGGGATGAAGCGGCCCAGACCAACCTTACATGTCATCGTACATGAGACCGGTTCCACGACTGACATGCAACTTGTTTTGCATAAGTGGCTGGCGGGTGTCTGTCTCTCCTACTATAGTCAATATCTAATTTACAACGAGTTGCTAATAACTTAGTTATCCTTGTTGTGGTTCATGTTCGTAGGTAAGAACGGTTCTATCTCCGAAAGCCCTACGCCACGTAAAACTTGCAATTGATAAATTAGAGGCATCTAGTTTAGATCGTTGCTGGGCTAGTGTATTGATATGGTATTGTTGTAAGTAGATGTATGATAGATACTCTTACAACACATTCAACGTGTAAATTCCATAGACCTTGGCCTTACACACAAAGGAATGATAGAGATCATACCACGATGCAAGTGATAGAGATCAAATGCATGGACCATATCATCTCACTTTACACATTAGATGTTAGCATCTTATACTGCTAGTTTGGCGCTTTCTGTAGCATTGTAATATGATCCCTCATTTAAATATCAAGATAAAATGTGTTCTTCCTTAAGTATGCACCGTTCTATGGATCGTGTTTCGAGACATCACGTGATGATCGGGTGTTCTCAACTCTACGCTTTCATGCAACGGGTGTAAGACAGTTTTACACACGCGAATACTAAGGTTCTTACTTGGCGAGCCTAGCATGTACAGACATGGCCTTGGAACACGAACCGAAAGGTTAAGCATGAGTCATATAGTTAATGTGATGACCATATTGATGCTCTCCTTTGAAGCTACACCGACTCACGTGATGATCGGACTTGGTGTAGTGGATTTGGTTCATGTAATCACCAAAAAGGCACGAGGGATGTCGTTTTTGAGTGGGAGTTCATTTCTAATTTGGATTAGTCGAACTCAATTTGTCATAAACTAAATCGAAGTGAATTTGCATAATTTGTTGTAGTCATTCGCATCTGTTCACTAACTTATGCTTAGTTTTTATTTGAGATAATAGAACTACAAAATTCTGGATATTTACTTTACAAACTGGTATCGTATTCTTTGAATGTCAATTTAAAGTTTATAAGTCCTATTGCAAACTTTCAGCAAACTCTATTTACTCCATGAAGTTTAATAAGTAGTAGAGTAAGAATTCCAATGTTAGTATCTAAAGTATCATGTTTGCCTCCATGATTATTGATATTCAAAAGTTGTTTTAATATCAAGATTATATTGGAGCTGGAAATTGTTTCAGAAACCATCATGTGTGAAAGATATTGTTATATCTGAAACAGTGTGTTTGGTTGCATTATGATAGAGTATAATTTAGCAAAATACATGTTCTCATATTGTATGAGAATTTGTGAAGGATGGAGATGTTAGGCATCCGAATCTACCAAAAAGGTTTTGGGAACTGATATTATACTCGTGATTCTTCCTTATAAGCTATAGTAGCTTTATCATGAAAGTTGTCATGATAAGGATGAATAGAAGATATAAGTAAAATGTTTACTACACTAATAGATTACTAAAGAATGGATTTTTGAAAGAACACCAAACATTTGATGATGGTGATCCACTTCAAAGTGCAAGTCCAAAGGTATTAGTATTTGACTATATACGCTATGTACCATGTGTCATGTTGATGACACCACTATTGATGTTGATAGATTCTTTTAAAAGAAAAGGAATTGCTGAAAGAGAATCTATAAAATATTTGGCAGAAAATAAAAGGTTGGAGATGTCCAACTTAGGTATATAGAAGATATACATGTTATGGCTATATTCCTTGCTTGTTAAACAATGTGGTTCTTAGGTATTGGATACCGGTATTGGATACCGAATTGGTTGGTATGAAGTGTCATACAGGACAACGCAATTCATGAACTACAATGGCCTAAGTAACCAGCAAGAGAATGAGTGATGATGTTCATCGAAAACAAATAAAGTGTTATTGTGTTTTTCGTTGTCATCAAACCAAGCTTTCAAGATTTGTTTAAATAATTGTTATTTTGTTCCGGTATCATGAGAACAATGGTTGTTCAAATAATTACCGTATTCCATAAAGGATGGATGAACTTTTACAAGTCTAGTTGGAGAAATCACATCCATAAACACTATTGCTAAAATGTCGCAAGACAAATGATTGAAAGATCACTTATGAAGTGACATCGCTGTTTAAATTATATTTGAAAGAAAACATGAAGAAACTCCATGTTGATGGATTTTTGGAGTCTTTGATTTTGATCAATTGACGCATGTGAGACTTTCCTCGAGATAATTGAAACTCCGTCCATAGGCCAGAGAGGAACAAATGACTAGTTTATTGGAAATTGTGCATGCTGATGTGCATAGTCCATTATGTGTAGCCATATGCGATGGATATTTTTGCTTCATATGCTTTCTCCGAAAATTTGAGTGAATATATCTGTATATTTACTTAATAAGGAAGAAGTATGAAACATTTGAAAATTGTTCAAATACTTTCAAGATGAAGTGAAAAATAATTGTAACAAGAAAATAAAGAGTTTATGATTCGATCATAAAGGAAGATATTTGAGTTACATGCTTAGCAAAAACACCTAAGACTTGAGGAATTGTTCCATGATTTGTGTTTCCCGATAAACCATAGGAGTATGGCATATTCGAGAGATAAAATCAAACCATGTTTGACATGGTAAGATCAAGGGTGTCATTTATAAAATTGCCATTATGTTTTAAGGATTGAAGCTTTAGAGACTACCACTTTTACACTGAAAAGAGCACCATCGTGATCCATTGAAATGACACCATATGAGTTATGGTTTGGGATAAAACCCGAATTGTCTTTTCTTAAATTTTGGTATGCTATGCATAAGTAAAATGTTTACAACCAAAGTCGGATAAGCACGTCTTTGTAGGTTATCCCAAAGAATTTGTTGGGAATTTCTCCATAACACCAAGGACAAAAGAGTTTGTTACTTGGAACTTCAAGTTTCTTGAGAAGGAATTTTTCGTGAAAAGTTAAGTGGGAGGACAATAGAACTTTGATAAGGTTGTTGAACCTTAGCTATATGTGCCAAGTAGCGCTTGAGGAAAGTGTCCGTGGCCACAATGCTCATGGCTCTCGTGATTACAAAAGGTGTGATCTCGGATATTAGAGTTCCTATAGAACCGTGTGGGTCGGTAAGAATCAAATAGTAAGATTTGATAAGCAAGTCGTTATTGTTTTGACAATGATGAACCGACTACATGCAAAGAAGCGATGGTGGGCCCTGACTCCATAAAATGACTAGAAGTCATAGAATCCGTGATAGTATCCATACACGAGAAAACAAGTTTCTGAACTTGGAAGACCCTCCGGAAAGACGTGAAGCCTATCGATCGTGTTTGGATCTATAAAGAAATAAGACATGGATGTTTAACATCTATGAAATAGTCGACATGTCGGAAAGAAGTTTACGACAATGTTCAAGGAGTTGACTATGACAAGATTTGATCTTTCATAGCGATATATAGTCTTCACGGATTAATGTAGCAACCACTACATATAATTTGGTATATGGTAGTTGAATAAACAAAACAAGGTTCTTCTAATAGAACGGTAACCTAGGACATGTACATGACATGGTCCGAAGGGTTTTGTTAATTCAAAGGTGCTAAAAGGGCATGTAAACTTCAATAGTTGAAGTAAGCATAGCGGAGTTGGAATCTTCACCATGATGAAACTGTTAAAAGAGTTTAAATTCATCGGAGATGATGAAGATGCTTGCATTTGCAAGAAATTAAGTGGGAGCGCTGAGACATATTTCTAATACATTATGTAGAGGACATATTGTTGATTGGAAATGATGTATCTTGTATTGGCACAAGTTAAGAATTTCATTAAAATAAGATTTCGATGAAAGACTTGGGCAAACCCGAAATATTAGGCATCAATATCTATATGGATAGATTAAGGCGCTAATATGGTTGTGCCAGACATACATATATGATATATTGAAAGGGTTCAATATGGAAACAACAAGAAAGGTTCTTACTACATGGAAAGGATTGTATCAAAATTCAAGTGTTTCAACACTTGGTGAGTAAAATCACATGAAGATTTTGATCGATTATACCATGATATGTATATATCCAGAATGTCCTATGCTCTAAATGTTATGAGCATATACCAGAATGATTCCTAAGATGATCATTGGACAATAGTGAAGATATTCTCATGAGCTTTGGAAGAACTAAGAATATATAATGTATAAGTGACAAATAGTTAAAGGTAGTTCATTGTAAAGTGTTACATTGATACTAGTTTTGTCACAAGATACAAATTAAATTTATCTCAATTTAGACTATGGGTGGCACAATGTAATGGAAAGGATGTTCCATGATGGATTTGGATGAGTTCCAAAGATGAGACATTGTGACGGATACTACCACAAAAGGCTAAGTATATGACTGCTATAGTAGCAGCAAAGGAGGGCATTTGTGTTAAGTAGTTTGTTATAAAACTAGGTGTGGTTCAAAGTAGGCTAATACTATGAAGATATATTGTGTGACAATAATATCAACATATTTTGAGCCGAACGAACTAAAGGTCTCACCAAAGGACCAAACCTATACAATGCCATCTCATTTGAGAATGAGTGATGCGTATAGACGCAAAGACATGCAAATACACACGGACCTGAAACTGTCAGATCCCGAGATTATGTTAACCACTAGCAATAGTGTATATGTAAAACCAGAAAGCCATAGGTGTTCAATACGCAAAGTTTTTCAAACTAGATTATTGACTCTAGTGCAAGTGGGAGACTGAAGGGAATATGCCCGAGAGGCAATAATAAAGTGGTTATTATCTTATTCCATGTTTATGATAAATGTTTATTTTACATGCTAGAATTGTATTGATCGGAAACATCAATACATGTGTGTTTAATAAAAAAAAAAGGGTTCCTAGTTATGCCTCTGTTATAGACTAGCTTGTTGTCTAACAAGATGATCAAGGTTTCCTGATCATGGACATTGGATGTTGTTAATAACAAGGTCACACCATTGGTGGAATGATGTGATGAACATTCATCCGAAGTATAGCATTACGATCAAAGTCATTATGTTTATATTGCTATAATATCATACGAAGTAATGTTTATCCTTAGACCATGAGATCATGTTAATTGCTAACACCGGAAGAGTATCTTGATAACATCAAACGTCACATCGTAACAGGGTGACTATAAAGGTGGGTTCAGTGCTACGAAGGTGTTATGTTGAGGATGATGGATCAAGAGTGGGATTTGTCCATCCCGATGACGAATAGATATACTCTGGGCCCTCTCGGTGATATCACATTGAAATAGCTTGCAAGCAAGTGATGTGATCACTAGAATGTTATATCACGGGAACGAGAAAAGAGTGCATGCCGGTAATGAGATCAAATTAGGTATGGAGATACCGATGATCGAATCTCGGACATGTAATATATCGCGGGACAAAGGGATTTAGTTACTAGCGTTAAAGTTTCTCACGATCATAGAAGTCATCGTTGAATGTGTAGGAGTCAGTATGGATCTCCAGGTCCCGCTGCTGATTATTGATCAGAGAGGGGTCTCGATCATGTGAATGTTTGTTAATTAAAGTAATTAACAAAATTCTGAATAAAAATAATAAAAGAGTTTTATTAAATGAGAGAGCATTAAATTTGGAGAAATTTAATGCATTTAAAGTGGAAACTTTAAAAGAGAATGTGAAGGGGTATTTTAATGTGGAGGGGTTACCACCACATTAATGGAGGAGGTTAAGGGTCACCTCCCCCATGTGCCGGCCATGAAGGAGGGGTACCCTCCCCTCCTCCTATAAAGGCCAACCCCTCCTCACTTCTCACACACACCTCCATGTGAAGGATCTCTCTCCCCCTCTAGTATTATTCCCCCATGGTCTCGGATTAGCGAGATACATGTTCCCGGTGGCTTTATCTGGAAAGGAGTTGTTGCTTCTGCTGCTTTGCTAGAGCGGAGGTTGTCGAGGTGGGCACGGACGTGTGTGCGATCATGGATGCACCGCTGCTTTGCGGTGGACTTGGTGGTGCTGGATCGATGGACGTCTTTGGGCGGACCTGTTGGACTTCATCACGATCTTGAGATCGGCAAGAGTACGACTACATCAAACACGAGTTCCTACTCGTTACCAAAGCTCGTTGTCTACGAGCGTAAGTACTCGTTGGATGTATGTCCACCCGTTGCTTTGTACCTAGTAGATAGATCTTGGCGTGTAGTTCACACCGTAGGAAATTTTTTGTTTTCTATGCTGCGGACCCAACAGTGGATCCATGTGGTTTGTGAAAAGAACACACATGCAATGACTCTAGTGGATCCATATGTGGTTTGTGAAAAGAACATACATGCAATGACTATAGTGGATCCATATGTGGTTTGTGAAAAGAACTAACATGTAATGACTCTGGTTGATCCATATGTGGTTCATGAAAAGAACACACATGCAATGACATTGGTTGACCCATATGTGGTTTGTCATTAAAAGAAAACACATGCAATGACTCTGGTGGATCCATATGTGGTTTAGGAAAACAACGCACATGCAATGACATTGGTTGATCCATATGTGGTTTGTGGAAAGAACACACATGCAATAAAATTGGTTGATCCATATGTGCTTTGTGAAAAGAACACACATGCAATGACTCTAGTGCTAGTTTCATGAAAAGAACACACATGCAATGACTCTAGCTGTGGTTCATGAAAATAACATACATGCAATGACTCTAGTGCTGGTTTGTGGAAAGAACACACATGTAATCACTCTAGTGGATCCATATGTGGTTCATGAAAAGAACAGACATGCAATGACTCTAGTTGTCGTTTAGGAAAAGAAAACACATGCAATGACATTGGTGGATCCATGTGGTTTATGAAAAGAATAGACATGCAATGACTCTGGTGGATCCATATGTGGTTTAGAAAAAGAACACACATGAAGTGAACTCTAGTGCTGGTTTAGGATAAGAACACACATGCACTGACTCTAGTGGATCCATATGTGGTTTGTGAATAGAACACACATGAAATGACTCTAGTGGATCCATGTGGTTTATGAATAGAACAGACATGCAATGACTCTAGTTGTTGTTCATGAAAACAACACATATGCAATGACACTGGTGGACTCTAGCTGTGTTTTATAAAAAGAACACACATGCAATGAGTTTGGTGGATCCATATGTGGTTTAGGAAAAGAACACACATGCAATAACTCTAGTGCTTGTTTTAGTATAAGAACACACATGCACTGACTCTAGTGGGTCCATATGTGGTTTGTGGAAAGAAGAAACATGCAATGACTATAGTGGATCCATATTTGGTTCATGAAAAGAACACACATGCAATGACTATAGTGGATCCATATGTGGTTTGTGAAAAACACACATGCAATGACTGTAGTGGATCCATATGTGGTTTGTGAAAAGAACACACATACAATGACTCTAGTGCTGGTTTTAGTATAAGAACACACATGCAATGACTCTAGTGGGTCCATATGTGGTTGGTAGAAAGAACACACATGCAATGACTATAGTGGAACCTTATGTGGTTCATGAAAAGAACACACATGCAATGACTATAGTGGATCGATATGTGGTTTTTGAAAAGAACACACATGCAATGACTCTAGTGGATCCATATGTGGTTTGTGAAAAGAACACACATGCAATGACATTGGTTGATCCATGTGGTTTGTGAAAAGAACACACATGGAGTGACTCTAGTGGATCCATATGTGGTTTGTGAAAAGAACATACATGCAATGACTCTAGTGGATCGATATGTGGTTTCTGAAAAGAACAAACAGGCAATGACTCTTGTTGATCCATATGTGGTTCATGAAAAGAACACTCATGCAATGACATTGGTTGATCCATATGTGGTTTGTCATTACAAGAATATACATGCAATGACTATATTGGATCCATATGTGGTTTGTATAAAGAGCACACGTGCAATGACATTGGTTGATCCATATGTGGTTTGGGGAAAGAACACACATGCAATGACATTGGTGGATCCATGTGGTTTGTGAGAAGAACACACATGCAATGACTCTAGTGGATCCATATGTGGTCTGTGAAAAGAACACACATGCAATGCCATTGGTTCATCCATGTGGTTTATGGAAAGAAAAGACATGCAATGACTATAGTTGTTCCATATGTGGTTTGTGAAAAGAACACACCTGCAATGACTTTGGTGGATCCATGTGTTTTATGAAAAGAACATACATTCAATGATTCCGGTGCATCCATATGTGGGTTGTGAAAAGAACACACATGCAATGACTCTAGTGCTGGTTTTAGTATAAGAACACACATGCAATGACTCTAGTGGGTCCATATGTGATTTGTGGAAAGAACAGACATGAAATGACTATAGTAGATCCATATGTGGTTCATGAAAAGAACACACATGAAATGACTATAGTGGATCCATATGTGGTTTGTGAAAAGAACACACATGCAATGACTCTAGTGGATCCATATGTGGTTTGTGAAAAGAACACACATGCAATGACATTGGTGGACCCAGGTGGTTTGTGAAAAGAACACACATCTAGTGAGTCGTGTATCCATATGTGGTTTGTGAAAAGAACAAACATGCAATGACTCTGGTTGATCCATATGTGGTTCATGAAAAGAACACACATGCAATGACATTGGTTGATCCATATGTGGTTTGTAATTACAAGAACATACATTCAATGACTCTAGTGGATCCATATGTGGTTTGTGAAAAGATCACACATGCAATGACATTGGTTGATCCATATGTGGTTTGTGGAAAGAACACAAATGTAGTGACATTGGTGGATCCATGTGGTTTGTGAGAAGAACACACATGCAATGACTCTAGTGGATCCATATGTCGTTTGTGAAAAGAACATACATGCAATGACTTTAGTGCATCCATGTGTGGTTTGTGAAAAGAACACACACGCAATGACATTGGTGGATCCATGAGTTTTATGAAAAGAACATACATGCAATGACTCCGGTGCATCCATATGTGGTTTGTGAAAAGAACACACATGCAATGACTCTAGTGCTGTTTTTACTATAAGAACACACATGCAATGACTCTAGTGGGTCCATATGTGGTTTGAGGAAAGAACAAACATGGAATAACTATAGTGGATCCATATGTGGTTCATAAAAAGAACACACATGCAATGACATTGGTTGATCCATATGTGGTTTGTCATTACAAGAACATACATGCAATGACTATATTGGATCCATATGTGGTTTGGGAAATGTACACACATGCAATGACATTGGTTGATCCATAAATGGTTTGTGGAAAGAACAGACATGCAATGACATTGGTTGATCCATGTGGTTTGTGAGAAGAACACACATGCAATGACTCTAGTGGATACATATGTGGTTTGTGAAAAGAAAATACCTGCAATGAATCTAGTGGATCCATATGTGGTTTGTGAAAATAACACACATGCAATGTCATTGGTTGATCCATGTGGTCTGCGGAAAGAACAGACATGCAATGACTATAGTTGTTCCATATCTGGTTAATGAAAAGAACACACATGCAATGACATTGGTGGATCCATGTGTTTTATGAAAAGAACATACATTGAATGACTCCGGCGCATCCATATGTGGTTTGTGAAAGGAACACACATGCAATAACTCTAGTGCTGGTTTTAGTATAAGAACACACATGCACTGACTCTAGTGGGTCCATATGTGGTTTGTGGAAAGAACAAACATGCAATGACTATAGTGGATCCATATGTGGTTCATGAAAAGAACACACATGCAATGACTATAGTGGATCCATATGTGGTTTGTGAAAAAGACACATGCAATGACTGTAGTGGATCCATATGTGGTTTGCGAAAAGAACACACATACAATGACATTGGTGGATCCATGTGGTTTGTGAAAAGAACACACATGCAGTGACTCTATTGGATCCATATGTGGTTTGTGAAAAGAACATACATGCAATGACTCTAGTGGATCCATATGTGGTTTGTGAAAATAACAAACATGCAATGACTCTGGTTGATCCATATGTGGTTCATGAAAAGAACACACATGCAATGACATTGGTTGATCCATATGTGGTTTCTCATTACAAGAACATACATGCAATGACTATATTGGATCCACATGTGGTTTGTGAAAAGAACACACATGCAATGACATTGGTTCATCCATATGTGGTTTGTCGAAAGAACACACATGCAATGACATTGGTGGATCCATGTGGTTTGTGAGAAGAACACACATGAAATGACTCTAGTGGATCCATATGTGGTTTGTGAAAAGAACATACATGCAATGACTCTAGTGGATCCATATGTGGTTTGTGAAAAGAACACACATGCAATGCCATTGGTTGATCCATGTGGTTTGTGAAAAGAACAGACATGTAATGTCTATAGCTATTCCATATGTGGTTTCTGAAAAGAACACACATGCAATGACATTGGTGGATCCATGTGTTTTATGAAAATAACATACATGCAATGACTCCGGTGCATCCATATGTGGTTTGTGAAAAGAACACACATGCAATGACTCTAGTGCTGGTTTTAGTATAAGAACACACATGCAATGACTCTAGTGGGTCCATATGTTGTTTTTGGAAAGAACACACATGCAATGACTATAGTGGATCCATATGTGGTTCATGAAAAGAACACACATGAATGACTATAGTGGATCGATATGTGGTTTTTGAAAAGAACACACATGAAATGACTCTACTGGATCCATATGTGGTTTGTGAAAAGAACACACATGCAATGACATTGGTTGATCCATGTGGTTTGTGAAAAGAACACACATGGAGTGACTCTAGTGGATCCATATGTGGTTTGAGAAAAGAACATACATGCAATGACTCTAGTGGATCCATATGTGGTTTTTGAAAAGAACAAACATGCAATGACTCTTGTTGATCCATATGTGGTTCATGAAAAGAACACACATCGAATGACATTGGTTGATCCATTTGTGGTTTGTCATTACAAGAATATACATGCAATGACTATATTGGATCCATATGTGGTTTGTGAAAAGAACACACATGCAATGACATTGGTTGATCCATATGTGGTTTGTGGAAAGAACACACATGCAATGACATTGGTGGATCCATGTGGTTTGTGAGAAGAACACACATGCAATGACTCTAGTGGATCCATATGTGGTCTGTGAAAAGAACGCACATGAAATGCCATTGGTTCATCCATGTGGTTTATGGAAAGAAAAGAGATGCAATGACTATAGTTGTTCCATATGTGGTTTGTGAAAAGAACAAACATGCAATGACTTTGGTGGATCCAGGTGTTTTATGAAAAGAACATACATTCAATGATTCCGGTGCATCCATATGTGGGTTGTGAAAAGAACACACATGCAATGACTCTAGTGCTGGTTTTTGTATAAGAACACACATGCAATGACTCTAGTGGGTCCACATGTGATTTGTGGAAAGAACAGACATGAAATGACTATAGTGGATCCATATGTGGTTCATGAAAAGAACACAGATGCAATGACTATAGTGGATCCATATGTGGTTTGTGAAAAGAACACACATGCAATGACTCAAGTGGATCCATATGTGGTTTGTGATAAGAACACACATGTAATGACATTGGTGGATCCAGGTGGTTTGTGAAAAGAACACACATCCAGTGACTCGTGTATCCATATGTGGTTTCTAAAAAGAACAAACATGCAATGACTCTGGTTGATCCATATGTGGTTCATGAAAAGAACACACATGCAATGACATTGGTTGATGCATATTTGGTTTGTCATTACAAGAACATACATTCAATGACTCTAGTGGATCCATATGTGGTTTGTGAAAAGACTACACATGCAATGGCATTGGTTGATCCATATGTGGTTTGTGGAAAGAACACACATGTAGTGACATTGGTGGATCCATGTTGTTTGTGAAAAGAACACACATGCAATGTCTCTAGTGGATCCATATGTCGTTTGTGAAAAGAACATACATGCAATGACTTTAGTGGATCCATATGTGGTTTGTGAAAAGAACACACACGCAATGACATTGGTGGATCCATGAGTTTTATGAAAAGAACATACATGCAATGACTCCGGTGCATCCATATGTGGTTTTTGAAAAGAACACACATGCAATGACTCTAGTGCTGGTTTTTAGTATAAGAACACACATGCAATGACTCTAGTGGGTCCATATGTGGTTTGAGGAAAGAACAAACATGCAATAACTATAGTGGATCCATATGTGGTTCATGAAAAGAACACACATGCAATGACATTGGTTGATCCATATGTGGTTTGTCATTACAAGAACATACATGCAATGACTATATTGGATCCATATGTCGTTTGGGAAAAGTACACACATGCAATGACATCTGTTGATCCATATATGGTTTGTGGAAAGAACAGACATGCAATGACATTGGTGGATCCATGTGGTTTGTGAGAAGAACACACATGCAATGAATCTAGTGGATCCATATGTGGTTTGTGAAAAGAACATACATGCAATGACTCTAGTGTATCCATATGTGGTTTCTGAAAAGAACACACATGCAATGCCTTTGGTTGATCCATGTGGTCTGTGGAAAGAACAGACATGCAATGACTATAGTTGTTCCATATGTGGTTAATGAAAAGAACACACATGCAATGACATTGGTGGATCCATGTGTTTTATGAAAAGAACATACATTCAATGACTCCGACGTATCCATATGTCGTTTGTGAAAAGAACACACATGCAATAACTCTAGTGTTGGTTTTAGTATAAGAACACACATGCACTGACTCTAGTGGGTCCATATGTGGTTTGTGGAAAGAACAAACATGCAATGACTATAGTGGATCCATATGTGGTTCATGAAAAGAACACACATGCAATGACTATAGTGGATCCATATGTGGTTTCTGAAAAACACACGTGCAATGACTGTAGTGGATCCATATGTGGATTGCGAAATGAACACAAATACAATGACATTGGTGGATCCATGTGGTTTGCGAAAAGAACACACATGCAGTGACTCTATTGGATCCATATGTGTTTTGTGAAAAGAACATACATGCAATGACTCTAGTGGATCCATATGTGGTTTGTGAAACTAACAAACATGAAGTGACTCTGGTTGATCCATATGTGGTTCATGAAAAGAACACACATGCAATGACATTGGTTGATCCATATGTTGTTTGTCATCACAAGAACATAAAATCAATGACTATATTGGATCCATATGTGGTTTGTGAAAAGAACACACATGCAATGACATTGGTTGATCCATATGTGGTTCGTCGAAAGAACACACATGCAATGACATTGGTGGATCCATGTGGTTTGTGAGAAGAACACACAAGCAATGACTCCAGTGGATCCATATGTGGTTTGTGAAAAGCACATACATGCAATGACTCTAGTGGATCCATATGTGGTTTGTGAAAAGAACACACATGCAATGCCATTGGTTGATCCATGTGGTTTGTGAAAAGAACAGACATGTAATGTCTATAGCTGTTCCATATGTGGTTTGTGAAAAGAACACACATGCAATGACATTGGTGGATCCATGTGTTTTATGAAAAGAACATACATGCAATGACTCCGGTGCATCCATATGTGGTTTGTGAAAAGAACACACATGCAATGACTCTAGTGCTGGTTTTAGTATAAGAACACACATGCAATGACTATAGTGGATCCATATGTGGTTTTTGAAAAGAAAACACATGCAATGACTCTAGTGGATCCATATGTGGTTTGTGAAAAGAACACACATGCAATGACATTGGTTGATCCATGTGGTTTGTGAAAAGAACACACATGGAGTGACTCTAGTGGATCCATATGTGGTTCGTGAAAAGAACATACATGCAATGACTCAAGTGGATCCATTTTTTGGTTTTTGAAAAGAACAAACATGCAATGACTCTTGTTGATCCATATGTGGTTCATGAAAAGAACACACATGCAATGACATTGGTTGATCCATATGTGGTTTGTCATTATAAGAACATACATGCAATGACTATACTGGATCCATATGTGTTTTGTGAAAAGAACACACATGCAATGACATTGGTTGATCCGTATGTGGTTTGTGGAATGAACACACATGCAATGACATTGGTGGATCCATGTGGTTTGTGAGTAGAACACACATGTAATGACTCTAGTGGATCCATATGTGGTCTGTGAAAAGAACACACATGCAATGCCATTGGTTGATCCATGTGGTTTATGGAAAGAAAAGACATGCAATGACTATAGTTGTTCCATATGTGGTTTGTGAAAAGAACACACATGCAATGACTTTGGTGGATCCATGTGTTTTATGAAAAGAACATACATTCAATGACTCCGGTGCATCCATATGTGGGTTGTAAAAAGAACACACATGCAATGACTCTAGTGCTGGTTTTAGTATAAGAACACACATGCAATGACTCTAGTGGGTCCATATGTGATTTGTGGAAAGAACACACATGAAATTACTATAGTGGATCCATATGTGGTTCATGAAAAGAACACACATGCACTGACTATAGTGGATCCATATGTGGTTTGTGAAAAGAACACACATGCAATGACATTGGTCGATCCATATGTGGTTTGTCATCACAAGAACATACATGCAATGACTATATTGGATCCATATGTGGTTTGTGAAAAGAACACACATGCAATGACATTGGTTGATCCATATGTGGTTCGTCGAAAGAACACACATGCAATGACATTGGTGGATCCATGTGGTTTGTGAGAAGAACACACATGCAATCACTCAAGTGGATCCATATGTGGTTTGTGAAAAGAACATACATGCAATGACTCTAGTGGATCCATATGTGGTTTGTGAAAAGAACACACATGCAATGCCATTGGTTGATCCATGTGGTTTGTGAAAAGAACAGACATATAATGTCTATAGCTGTTCCATATGTGGTTTGTGAAAAGAACACACATGCAATGACATTGGTGGATCCATGTGTTTTATGAAAAGAACATACATGCAATGACTCTGGTGCATCCATATGTGGTTTGTGAAAAGAACACACATGCAATGACTCTAGTGCTGGTTTTAGTATAAGAACACACATGCAATGACTCTAGTGGGTCCATATGTGGTTTGTGGAAAGAACACACATGCAATGACTATAGTGGATCCATATGTGGTTCCTGAAAAGAACACACATGCAATGAATATAGTGGATCCATATGTGGTTTTTGAAAAGAAAACACATGTAATGACTCTAGTGGATCCATATGTGGTTTGTGAAAAGAACACACATGCAATGACATTGGTTGATCCATGTGGTTTGTGAAAAGAACACACATGGAGTGACTCTAGTGGATCCATATGTGGTTCGTGAAAAGAACATACATGCAATGACTCAAGTGGATCCATATTTGGTTTTTGAAAATAACAAACATGCAATGACTCTTGTTGATCCATATGTGGTTCATGAAAAGAACACACATGCAATGACATTGGTTGATCCATATGTGGTTTGTCATTATAAGAACATACATGCAATGACTATATTGGATCCATATGTGTTTTGTGAAAAGAACACACATGCAATGACATTGGTTGATCCATATGTGGTTTGTGGAAAGAACACACATGCAATGACATTGGTGGATCCATGTGGTTTGTGAGAAGAACACACATGCAATGACTCTAGTGGATCCATATGTGGTCTGTGAAAAGAACACACATGCAATGCCATTGGTTGATCCATGTGGTTTATGGAAAGAAAAGACATGCAATGACTATAGTTGTTCCATATGTGGTTTTTGAAAAGAACACACATGCAATGACTTTGGTGGATCCATGTGTTTTATGAAAAGAACATACATTCAATGACTCCGGTGCATCCATATGTGGGTTGTAAAAAGAACACACATGCAATGACTCTAGTGCTTGTTTTAGTATAAGAACACACATGCAATGACTCTAGTGGGTCCATATGTGATTTGTGGAAAGAACACACATGCAATTACTATAGTGGATCCATATGTGGTTCATGAAAAGAACACACATGCAATGACTATAGTGGATCCATATGTGGTTTGTTAAAAGAACACACATGCAATGACTCTAGTGGATCCATATGTGGTTTGTGAAAAGAACACACATGCAATGACATTGGTGGATCTAGGTGGTTTGTGAAAAGAACACACAACCAGTGACTCGTGTATCCATATGTGGTTTGTGAAAAGAACAAACATGCAATGACTCTGCATGATCCATATGTGGTTCATGAACAGAACACACATGCAATGACATTGGTTGATCCATATGTGGTTTGTCATTACAAGAACATACATTCAATGACTTTAGTGGATCCATATGTGGTTTGTGGAAAGAGCACACATGCAATGACATTGGTTGATCCATATGTGGTTTGTGGAAAGAACACACATGTAGTGACATTGGTGGATCCATGTGGTTTGTGAGAAGAACACAAATGCAATGACTCTAGTGGATCCATATGTGGTTTGTGAAAAGAACATACGTGCAATGACTCTAGTGGATCCATATGTGGTTTGCGAAAAGAACACACACGCAATGACATTGGTGGATCCATGAGTTTTATGAAAAGAACATACATGCAATGACTCCGGTGCATCCATATGTGGTTTGTGAAAAGAACACACATGAAATAACTCTAGTGCTAGTTTTAGTATAAGAACACACATGCAATGACTCTAGTGGGTCCATATGTGGTTTGAGGAAAGAACAAACATGCAATGACTATAGTGGATCCATATGTGGTTCATGAAAAGAACACACATGCAATGACATTGGTTGATCCATATGTGGTTTGTCATTACAAGAACATACACGCAATGACTATATTGGATCCATATATGGTTTGGGAAAAGTACACACATGCAATGACATTGGTTGATCCATATATGGTTTGTGGAAAGAACAGACATGCAATGACATTGGTGGATCCATGTGGTTTGTGAGAAGAACACACATGCAATGACTCTAGTAGATCCATATGTGGTTTTTTGAAAAGAACATACATGCAATAACTCTAGTGGATCCATATGTGGTTTGTGAAAAGAACACACATGTAATGCCATTGGTTGATCCATGTGGTCTGTGGAAAGAACAAACATGCAATGACTATAGATGTTCCATATGTGGTTAATGAAAAGAACAGACATGCAATGACATTGGTGGATCCATGTGTTTTATGAAAAGAACATACATTCAATGAATCCGGCGCATCCATATGTGGTTTGTGAAAAGAACACACATGCAATAACTCTAGTGCCGGTTTTAGTACAAGAACACACATGCAATAACTCTAGTGCCGGTTTTAGTACAAGAACACACATGCATTGACTCTAGTGGGTCCATATGTGGTTTGTGGAAACAATAAACATGCAATGACTATAGTGGATCCATATGTGGTTCATGAAAAGAACACACATGCAATGACTATAGTGGATCCATATGTGGTTTGTGAAAAACACACATGCAATGACTGTAGTGGATCCATATGTGGTTTGTGAAAAGAACACACATATAATGACATTGGTGGATCCATGTGGTTTCTGAAAAGAACACACATGTAGTGAATCTATTGGATCCATATGTGGTTTGTGAAAGGAACATACATGCAATGACTCTAGTGGATCCATATGTGGTTTGTGAAAATAACAAACATGCAATGACTTTGGTTGATCCATATGTGGTCCATGAAAAGAACAAACATGCAATGACATTGGTTGATCCATATGTGGTTTGTCATTACAAGAACATACATGCAATGACTATATTGGATCCATATGTGGTTTGTGGAAAGAACACACATGCAGTGACATTGGTTGATCCATATGTGGTTTGACGAAAGAACACACATGCAATGACATTGGTGGATCCATGTGGTTTGTGAGAGGAACACACATGCAGTGACTCTAGTGGATCCATATGTGGTTTGTGAAAAGAAGATACATGCAATGACTCTAGTGGATCCATATGTGGTTTGTGAAAAGAACACAAATGCAATGCCATTGGTTGATCCATGTGGTTTGTGAAAAGAACAAACATGTAATGTCTATAGTTGTTCCATATGTGGTTTGTGAAAAGAACACACATGCAATGACATTGGTGGATCCATGTGTTTTATGAAAAGAACATACATGTAATGACTCTAGTGCATCCATATGTGGTTTGTGAAAAGAACACACATGCAATGACTCTAGTGTTGGTTTTAGTATAAGAACACACATGCAATGACTCTAGTGGGTCCATATGTGGTTTGTGGAAAGAACACACATCCAATGACTATAGTGGATCCATATGTGGTTCATGAAAAGAACACACATGCAATGACTATAGTGGATCCATATGTGGTTTTTGAAAAGAACACACATGCAATGACTCTAGTGGATCCATATTTTTCAAAGAAAGTAGCTTCAGGAACAGGTGGAGCAATAGGTGTGCTCATGAAATCATTGTTGTTGGTGCTAGTGAAGTCACACAACTTAGTATTTTCCAGAGTAGTCATTTTTTTGTGTTTTTAATAAAGAAAGCAAACTAGTAAAACTATTTTTTTGTGTTTTTGATAAAGAAGCAAGCAAACAAAGAAAAAGTAAACTAAGAAAAACAAAAATAACAAAGTAAAGAGATTGGTTATGAGGGACTCCCCTTGTGAAGATGTCCTTGACTCCCCGACAGCGGCGCCAGAAAATAGCTTTGATGGCCCAAGATATGTCGAGCTTGTTGGGGAACCTAAGAGGAAGGTATGATGAGCACAACTACAAGTTTTCAGTTATGAAACCAAGGTTTAATCAAACCAGTAGGAGCAAGGAAACACCCCAAAGGTGTTTCTAGTTGAACTTTGTCAAGACACACTACCGGTGCCAGCAGCAACATGGAGACCTGCACAATAGAACCACAGAACTCTGTCCCCAACTTACAATGAGGTTGTCAATCTCACCGTTTTTTCTGAAAACAAAGAATTAACCGTATTGTGTGGTAGAAAGTAATAGTTTGCAGAAAGTAAACAGAAAGCAGTAAACTGTTGATTGTAGATTGATGGTAAAAGAAAGGACCAGGGTCCATAGTTCACTAGTGGTGGCTCTCCTTAAGATAGATGACATGTTGGGTGAACAAATTACATCGGGGCAATTGACAAACATCGAGAAAGAAATCAGCATATACTACTCATATTGACTCCTTTGAGATTTGATTGGGCATTACAACATTATACATAGACCGTAATCGAACTGCATCTATTATCATCTGAACCCCCTCCAGTATTAAGTTGCAAGCAACAGATAATTTCATTATGCATTGCATGTAAAGTAAACAATACGATTGTTCTATGAACAAAGGATTATTGTTTTCTCCCTAGTAGCAACAACACATCTAGTATGTTAGAGATTTCTGTCACTTCCCATAATACTATAGGCATGAACCCACTATCAAGCATAAATACTAACTCTTGGAGTTGCTAGCATCTACTTGGCCAAGATAGCTACTAACAACGGAAAGCATGCAAGATCACAAATAAAAAAGACATGATAGAATCAATAATCAATCTAAAATAGCATCTCCATATCCATCGGATCCCTGCAAACACAACATGTAAGATTACAAATAGATGATCTTGATCATGAACGGAGCTCACAAGATCTAAACATGATAGCACAAAGGAAGAGAACTAGCCATCTAGCCACTAGATGGACTCGTAGTCCAAGGATGAACTACTTACGCATCACACCGGATGCTTGCATGGTGATGAAGAAGTCCTCCAGGGTGAATTCTCCCCTCTGGCAGGGTGCCGGGAAGAGCTTCAGATCCCTCCCGATCTAGGGATGGAGATGATGGTGGCTACAGACTCTTTTGTGGAATTTTGATCGGGTACTTAGGGTTTCTGTATCGGAGGCATCTTATAGGCGAAAGGGGAGCCTAAGGGGGTGCCGGAGGCGGCCAGACCACCCCCTGGTGCGGGCCAGGCTGGGCCACATGGCCAGGTGGTGTGGCGGCCCCCTGGCCTCTCTCCGTCTCGTATTCTGGCTCCTGGTGTCCCTCTGTGAAAAACTAACTTTGGCTTTTGCCCTTTCCAATTCCGAGAATATTCATTTTTCGACTTTCCTGGAGTACTATTTTAGTGTACTAGGAACTGTATGTTGTGTTTTCTATCGCATGTAAAGTCCCGGCAAGAATACATGGCAGCAAGATCCACCGTGGATAAGGTCTCGCGTTGATGTAGCGTACAGGTCATGTAGACTAGACCGTAGATCCGAAAAGAACCTGTACCACCAAACAATCATGTAACCAATGTGCCGGCGAAATGAATCAATCCGCATGATCTTTAGAGTCTGCAAGAAAGACACAACATGAAAAAAACAGCCACTCTAAACATACCTACTATCTACTGCGTGTCGAAACTATTCATTGGACAGTCGATAGACATTTTAGCTGCGCTACTTCCCATTTAACATGCCATTAACAAATACAAAACCCACTAACAATTTCAATATTACCCTTACTACACAACATATCATGGTCAACTTAGTTAGAACATCCAACTCTTTTCTTCTCAAGATAGTTAGAACAATTAACTCATTGCAACGAACTGATCAGAAAAATATGAACGCAATATTTACTTGTCGAGAAAAAATAAAAACCACTCCTACTACATGACACTCGACTGCTTCAAAAAACACAAACAAACTGTTTCTCCAAGGCCGACACGACCCACAAACGTGTGACCAAGCACCGTCCACTATATTATTACAAGGCACAAACCAGCCAGAACAAAAACGACAACGATCAAGAAAATAAAAATAGCCAAGTGTTCTCCCAAAAACAACTTCGTCCCTACATCCCCCGCCCTACAGACTGGGAGACATCACCACGTCGCACCCTTCTCCTCCCATACTCCGTCGGCGCGTGCCACCGAGCATTGCCAGTGTGGTGCCGGCAATAGCGTACAGACATCCTCATGCGCGTGGAAGAAAAGGTGAGGCTAAAAACAGCTCGCGGCGGCACATTTTAGACTAACGGTGGTCTGACTTAGTGGCATTAGATTCAACGTCTGGACAATTGACGAAGCAGTGACATGGTCGTCTGCTGATAGGAGTTGTCGTAGCGTCGCCGGAGTGCAACCGGTGGCACCCTACCCACCCATATCTGAGCCCACAAGGACCCCCTCTCATGGACTGTTGGAGATGTCTCTAGTGCAATACCGCCTCCACTGGCGGACGAGAAACAGGGAAAACCACTTTGGTTGGCATAGTTGGCAATGCCCTGCTACAGTACAGCGGCAAGACTTCACGGGCCCACTCAGGATCGGACGATCTAGTGAAGGACTGGTTTGTCCTGCTACTACCCCCGATGATGTAGGCAATTTCCATCCAAGTATCATTGTATCACTGACCCTCACCATTGTTTTTGCTTCTCATCAGTATTACCAGCCTCCGCATCGTAGGCCATGGTGAGACAACTGTGGTAATTACAAGACCGTGATGGCGGATGTTCTAGGTGGCAAACCGAGTGATGCGATCTGGAGTAGCAGGAGGCTTTTTTTGGAGGTGGAGAAAAATCTCGAGCGTCTTGGCACCGGCACAGTGACTGTTGGGTTCGCAACATAGAAAACAAAAAGTTTCCTACGATGGGAACTATACGCCAAGATCTATCTACTAGATACAAGCAACATGTTGATATACATCCATAGAGAACTTACCCTCGAAGATGACAAAGCTTTGTAAACAAGATGGGACTCGTGGATGATGTAGTCATACACTTGCCGATCTCAAGATCGTGATGAAGTCCTTCAGGTCCAGCAGTTCCAGCACCATCAGGTCCAACACCATCCTTGGTCGCACACACGTTTGGTCCACCGAACAACCTCCGCCTCCTCGCTCCAGCGATGCAGCAGAAGCAGCAACTCCTTTCTAGATAAAGCCACCAGGAACATGTATCTCGCTAATCCGAGACCATAGGGAATAAATAGAGGGAGAAGAGAACCTTCACAAGGAGGTGGTGCAAGAGGAGAGGAGGAGGTGCTCCTTATATAGGGGAGGGGTCAGCCCAAGGGGGCATGGCGCCGGCCATGGTGGGTGCCCCCACCTCTCCCTCATTCATGTGGGTGGAGATCCCACTCACATAAACACACACTTCCACTCATGTCCACTCACATGCATTAAATTTCCACCAAATTTAATGCAAGCTCTCATTAAATAAAACACTTTTTTTTATTTTATTCAGAATTTTGTTAATTACTTTAATTAACAAACATTCACATCAAACTCCCTACAACATTTCAATATCACATGCAGAACCAGTTTCAGCAAGTTCACCTGAAACAATTCCGGTTTCCATCGAAATGATTCCACCGCTTTCTTAACCTTTATCTGAAAGAATTTGCTCCTAAATGGTGTCGGCATCGCTTAAGTGTGTCACCCTACGATTCGTGAATAATGCAGACATGATCGAGACCCCTGTCCGATCAATAATCAGTAGCGGGACCTGGAGATCCGTACTAACTCCCACATATTCAATGATGACTCTTGTGATCGTGTGAACCTTTAACGTTGTAACTAAATCCCTTTGTCTCGTGATATATTACATGTCCGAGATTCGATCATCGGTATCCAAATACCTAGTTTGATCTCGTTACCGACATGTACTCTTTTCTCGTTCCCGTGATATAACATTCTAGTGATCACATCACTTGCTTGCAAGATATTTCAATGTGATATCACCGAGAGGGACCAGAGTATATCTATCCGTCATCGGGATGGACAAAGCCCACTCTTGATCCATGAGCCTAAACATAACACCTTTGTAGCACTGAAGCCACCTTTATAGTCACCCTGTTACGGTGTGACGTTTGATGTTATCAAGATACTCTTCCGGTGTTAGAAATTAACATGATCTCATGGTCTAAGGACTAAGATTATGTGGGCTCCCCGGAGTATTCATCCGATAAATCCCTGTTATGCATATATCCATGTTCCCATGATCAGTGAGCCGTGGAACATAACCGACAGGTAACATTACAACATCCAAAACATAACGATAATACAAGACTTACATAAGTGCCATTATGGCTACATCATCCTTAGCAGCGTAGCAACGCCAAGAACAGAGCCCAATCGTGCCTCAACCTACAGGCAGCTGACTAGGAAGATGGCCTAGCTCGATGGACGTTACCTTAACTTCCTGAAAGTCTGGCCAAGTAAATAGTCAGGGACAAAGCCGTGAGTACTTTTGAATGTACTCGCAAAACCACCAAGATAAGGGTACAAGGGAAATGCATGTTTGGCTGTGGCGAGATAGCTTTATCTGGGGTTGCTTTTGAAAGAACCTAAACTAACTTTTGAAGTTATGGCATCTCCATATCTTTGTTGAAAAAGAGTTTTGAAAACCATGCTTCTGTTTTATAAATCCCGACATCTCCATGTCTTTGTTGAAAAAGAGTTTTGAAAACAGTTTTGTAGTAAAAACCCTTTTTAAACATCTTCGACCCCACGGGTCAAAACAAAGCGTTCAAACTCGGGTTCCCCCGGAACCTTCGTCCACTTTGTACTTGTTTCCCAAAAAAGCACAATTTGGGTCCTCCTAGCCAACACCTTTACAACCATCCTTGACCGTGGACACGACTATTTGAATAGGTTATACTTTGCAGAGTTTGTGCACTTTCCCCACAACAATCAATACATCTGTCGGGATTCAATCACAGCCCATTACCACTATAGATGGGGGTCCGGATAATCAAACCTAACTTTTCGCTTGTCTACACTAGCAAAGGAATGCTTTTCCTCTTGGGTGTGTTGTCCCTGGCAACGAGTATGTGGCTCCTAGCCATAGTCCTTCCTTCCGTACACGCGCATACCCAAGCCGCAACTTGGCGTATACCTTAAATCTGGAGACTCCACTTCCTTCCGTACTACCTAAGTCATACCGTCCGCGAGAGACCCAATTGTTGCACCGGCCTCCTGCCAGGTCAGGCTCACTCTGGCCGAAGCAAGCGACAGGCTTCAGATCCATGATCTGGGACGCCTGCCCGGTCTTCCAGGGATTTCTCCCTATAAGCATGGTAGAAGTTCCTCGGCTAATGCGAACAAACTACGGGTTAAGCCCCAGCAACCTGGGGTAATGTGGTTGCGTGGATAAAAATTGTTCCAATAAAGGCGTAGAACATCCCATCACATCTTCTTGTTTCTCCTCATCACCATTTCTTTTGTTAAAACTTCCTTTGGGAACGATGCCTCTTCCCAGGGTTTTACAAAAGGCTTTTGAGACATTTTTGGATGGGGTAAATCCCAAAACAGTTTATTCTCTTAAAGCCGGGGTTTCCAAGGAGGTAGGATGCTAACCATCGTACTATCAGTCTAAAGGGGATGAAATGGTAGGTTCATCAGGGTGGTGCCTCGAAGGACACAAAGTAATAACTTGGAGGAGCCAAGTTACTATCGTAGTATTTGTAAAACAAAACATGCAGGTATATAATGCAATATGTAAAGAGGATACAAAACAGGTAAAAGAGAGTAGGACATATATCAGAGTTTAGGAATGGTGGCTTGCCTATGATGAGCAATAGTCCTTGGACTTCTTCAGATGACCCAGAATACCCAATAACAATAATAATAAAAGAAGTCCCTTCTTTCTTGTCGTTAAACACTCACACTATCGTCGCCAACGGGTATACATGCAAGCAGACAATATCACAATCAATCCCAGGCAAACAAGCATTAAATCAAACAGAAAACAATCATAAAGATTACTACTGGACATGGGAGGTGTTTGGAGAAGTGGGATTCAAATGGTGGAATTTACAAGATTGCCACTAGGGTGTTGTCTTTGGAAGATAGTTGCCAAGGCTTGATACCAAGAGCTTTGTGTTAGGGATATAGGGTCAGTAGGATTTCAAGGTGCAAAAATGATATCCTCTGATAGGTCTGGTCAAGACAAAACCAACACAAGTGGTTTCACTTGAATATAAAGTTTCTAGAATTAGTTATGCTTTTTAAAGTGGAAGAAACTCTAGTTTAAGGAAATAATTCACCAGAAGAGTTCTGGAGCTCCAAAAATTATTTCCTTGGATGGTTAGGTAGTACTTGATGTACTGAACCACCTAGAGTTGGAATTGGTTCAAAAGAGTAAGCAGAATTCCCTCAGGAAATTCCTAAAGACAGTACTGTAGGATTCTTCTCTTTATCACCAAATTAGTTCTACAAGAGCTAATGAGTTGGTTCCAAGGGCATGGGCTAGGCATTTAGAAAAAATTTCTTTAGGAATTGGATTCACTTATTTTGGAGTTGCCAAACTCCTAGAGTTATTTATTTAGTGGAAATACCCATTACAGAGGTATTTAAATCACTAAAATTTATCCAGAGCTCAATATAATCTGAGCTGCTGGGGTTTGGTGGATATTGGTTCTGGGGTGTACTGGGAGGTGGAATCAGGTCAAGACCACATTTGGTTAGACCTGGGGAATTTATCTAAGGCATATAAAGATTAATCTTGTTATTTTTACTAAAGGCAGAATACAGTTCCACTTGGTATGAGACCTATGCTGGAAAAGAGGTATTTCAAATACCTCTCAGTAGGTCTTTGGTTTATCTCAAATTGAAATGGCTAGCTCACAGAGGGATTTAATTAGTGCAAGGTATACTCTGCAGCAAACTAAATACCAGGAAATAAAGGAAATTATTTTGGACATGGGGTTGCCTCTGCATGTTTGAGAAAACATCAGAGAATCACCATAAATTTAGATCTAGGTATTTGGAAATGTTTTACTATTTTACTTGGATTTAATCCTAGCAGAAACTTTTCTGGAATAATGAATCTGCTAAAAGAAAAAGAAAAAGGGTGAAGCGGGCCGGATCTGGGAAGCTACTGGGCTGCAGGGGAGGATTTGGCCCACGACGGGGCAGCGCGACACGCGGGAGGGGCGGTTCGAACCTGACGAGCGGGGTCTGCCAGTCAGCGAGCGAGAGCGCCGAAGCAGTACCGAGCAGTGGTGACCATCGGATCTAGTCGCGATGAACGGCTCGGGGTCGTCGTCTACGCAATAGAGGGTGGCCGGTGATGGGAACCCTAGGCGGAGCAGGGAGGAGCAAGGAGGATACCTGGGGGCTCAGGGGAGGTCGAGGAGGCAGCAGGGCGATGCGGTGGTCGACGACGAGCTGAACGAGGGGCGGCACGGGGGGATCTAACGCCGGGAGGTAGCTGTCGTGACGGCGGCCGAGGATGAACTCGTCGGTGCTTGCCGGCGGGGAGTTGGACAAAAAGGAGAGCACTGTCAGGTAGAGGAGGAGAAGGAGAACCCCTGGGCTGACATGCAAAGAGAATGGGGGAGGGAGGAGAGAGCCTTGCTTGATTTTTGTGTGGATGCCGAGGCTCTCCTATTCTTCTTCCTCGGACAGCACAGAGCAGGGGAGAGGTAGGGCGTGCTGGGGGAGGTGAGTGGAGGTGGAAGGAAGCAAATGAGGGCAAGGAGATGGCTGGGGGAGGGCTGTTGGCCTTTATACCAAGGGGAGGAAGTGGATGTGTTAAATTACCATCTAGGACAAGGGGGAGGGCAATGCTGGCTAGGGATTGGTCCAGGGAGAGGTGGAGAGGGGTATTTTGGGTACTTGGTCGTGATGGACCAGATAGTGGTGCTGTGGTGATTAATGGACAAGATTCTTGTAAGATTTGTGTTTATCTCTCTCTCTTACTACTAGTATAAGGGCACAATGGGGATTTGTTGGGGTGGAGCTACAGTGCCATTTGACCAGGGTGTGTCCTAGTGCTTAGGATGAGCTTTGATCAAGCTTTGATGAGATTTGGAAGTGGTTTAGACTAATGATTTGCTAAATGGCCAAAGTTGATCAAACTATGGGTTTATGAAAGAAGTCCAAAATATTGCATTGGACCAGAGGGAAAAATGGTACTGGTAGATAGATAGGGTCAAGGTAGACTCCTAGGATTTAGTTGGGATTTTTTTGGGGAGGTAAAGTCCACTTAAATCCAATTATTCAAAAAGGGCAGAAGTGGTTTCTAGAAGATCATTTGATAAATTTGCATTGGACAAGGTTGGGTTTTGATGTGGAAGGGTCCCAGTTCTGAATACACACTTAGGGGAATTTTCCCAAGATTTATTGGGACATAAAAGTATTTAAAACAATTATTATTCCAATTCAGCTATTTAAGAAAATGGACAAAAAGAAATAATAAGGCTTCTCAAAAATATTTAATTTTGAGATGGAAAGGTAGGATATGATTTGTGGGGCTCATATGAGCCAAAAGTTGGGGAAGTGGTTTGGTAAAAACCAAACTTTCCCATATGGAGGGAGTTTTGGAGATTTTGACTATTTAGGGAATTAAATAGCTTTGGGGCCTCAATAATTATGGATAATTATTGATAAATCTTGGAGATCAAGTTAGGTGAGGTGGAAAATGTGTAGCAAGCATTGGCAACCTTGTGGAATGGAATTCCAACTTAAAAAGGATAGAAAACAAAGAGTTGATGATCTAGGGTGGTGTTATTTTTATACCACCAAAACATGCTTGCATCTGGGAGCTCAGAGCTCACCTTGCTGCAAGGGATAGATGGATAGGTAGACCAACTCATATAGATGAACATGGCAGGAGGAGTTTGAATTAATAGAATTTGGGATGATCTAGAAGTGATGGCAAACTTTGTTGAAATTAAGGCTGCCATGAAATATGGGTCATGATGCCTAATAAACCATGTGGGTTTAATCAGCACAGAGATTCACTTGGGACAAGGGAAGTAGGTTCTGATAGACATTAATGAATAGATCACAACCATGTAGAGAGTTGGTCCAAAGAAGTTCGCATGAGGGTGTGAGCTGCTAGCAAAGTAGGCATGATGACTAGTTTTGCAGGAAATGTTATTTTCTTGTCTGCAAAACCATCATGGACAAGTGGGTTGGAGGAGGATCTAACCAGGGGAAAAAGTGGGCCTTGGTAGTCCATCGGATGGTTAACAGGATGGCTCACGTGCATTTCCAAGAATGCACATGATTTGAGAAAAGGAGGCATTCAAAAAGGTGATGCTAGAACCATCTCTAGACTTAGCCAAATTTGGCAGTTTTAGGGTTTTTGACTAGAGTAGGAGAGGGAATGTTCTTGGAGGAGTTGCAAGGTACCAGAACTTTACTAAAGGGGTGATATGGAAGTGTAGAGTGAGTAGAAGAGATCCATGCTTGATACGGGTCTCCTGGTCATGAGAACATCTAGAATAGGGATCCTAAGAATGGATCAGGTTGAGGGTTTTGGATGATCACCTAGTGGCTAGGGATCACAACAAGCTTTGCTTTGTTGCTTAGGGAATGATGATTGGGAAACACCTTGATCCTTGTTATGAGCTCCTAGGGTGGCTCATACTATTTCCTAAGGAAACAAGTCAATCAGCAGATCAAAGCAACTCATCAAACAACAGATCAAGGCAACTCATCTTATGATATGCATAACCACTAATGTGGTTACCATAAAGCCTAGCTTGGGGTAATGTTGGGGGCATTTTGAAGAGGTTTAGTTTTGAATAAGATGAGGGTTCTTGGTATATGTACCAAGAGTAGAATTCAACTGCTTTTGGAAAGAGTTTTTGAGAACACTAGAGATAAGGTTAGTTGAGTGTTCTGTCTTGAAAACATAAGGAGATTGTATTACATATCTCTCCATAGTTTTGTTAATAGAAGTTACCAAAATAGTTTTGGTTACATAGGCATCTTGGCTCATGTTTTGAAATGCCAGAACGATTAAGAATATGTAAAGTAAGCCAAGATAGTTTTGGTAAATAGCTTTTGCCAACTGAGGTTGAGGTAAGGAGTATCCTAAGATACACTTCATAAGCACAAGTGCAAACAAACAACAAGCAAGTACTGCACTAAAGCACAAGAAAAAGTTTTTGTTCCTCCTGATTTTTGCATCCTGGATAACTAATCGGGGTTGCTGAAATTGGGATGTTCTGAACGCATCTTTCCTTAAAAGAATCTCGTCCCGAGATTCCGGAGAGTAAGGTTAGGGGATTTGTCTTGGAGTTAGTATCATGTGGTTCTTGCGGGCTAACTTGTCAACCTTCTCTTCGAATAGAACATCTTGGCAGCAAGGTTGAACTTCAATATTCTTGATACTCGGAGGTCGAGCTGGCTTCAACCATAATTGCAGGGAGGGATCTTCCTTCTGTAAGGGTCTACGGCGCTTCACTTAAGTGGGTTGTTGCATCTAAGTCTGTGACCAGTCTGTGCTCTGAGGCCTGCGTCTTCGGGTCCCATGATTGGCTTTTTGTATAGGGTTACTCTATTCTGCGGGAAAGACGCAGTCTTTCCGCCTTAGGATTTGACCTGGGTAGGTCGGAGAATTACAAATAGGGGACTTTCTTAGGAGGGTGACAAAAGAGGGTTCTTAAGGTAGCATATGACAACACAAAGGAAGGTGTCATCAAAGCGGTCTTTCCAGGGAGGACATGGGCTAGTGTACTACAGGTTGCACTCATCGGCTTTCGGGGAGTCCTGGAGTAAGATTAACGAGCTTCTCTCTATCTTAACTTCCGCTGGGCGCTATCATCTAGGAAGGCGTGGGACATCTTTAGTCTTGAGCTGCGGGGCAGCGAGCGGCAGTGTGACTACCTTTTATGAGGGAGGGGACCTTGGATGTCTTCGAGCTTCTCTTTCGCGGAAGTCTTGGCAGATTTTCTCTCAGGGCATTCTCTCTTGAAGTGACCGGGTAGTTCCCACGTGAAGCAGGGGTTCTTCTTCTGTCGTAGCTGAGTTGACGTCTTTTCTAGGCTGACATCTGGAGGTTGAAAGGTCTTGCCAATGAGGGGATATATTGGACATTAGACAGGGACATGGTCATGGCCTTCGCAGAGGAAACAATTGATAAGTCGAGTTGCGCAAGCTTGGGATGAATGGGGTTCTCCACAGTTGGGGAAGTTATCAGAACATATGCTGGCTAGGTGCCCTTCGTCTTCGCAGCGGCTACATGCCTTCTTCGAGCTTCCGGTCTTCATGACCATCCTAGGGGAGATCTTATTGGTGGTAGACGATTTGGGTTGGGTCTGATGCAACGACTTGGGTAAAACACACAAAAAGGAACAATTCAAGCAAGCATAGCAATCAAGGAAGTCATTACATACCAACCAAATCCGCACCCGAGGGTGCTAATAGTACTTAGGCATTACAAAACGCGTTTAGGGACGATACATGACTCTACCCTATTGTTAGATGGGCGAGTACCGTGACATGGGGGTGATTACTCGGAGGGTGCATCTCCGGAGTCGGGGCAAGCTTCGGTGTTTCCAACTACTGCAGATCCTCTGGGGTTTGCGGGATATTTATCTCATCTTCGGTGAAGGTGAGAGTGGTGCCTTCTCCTGGTGCAGGGTTGGATGTGGACTCGGTCGGCACGGGTGACTGGACAATTGGGTGGTACTCATTGAGGAAGGAGAGTTCGTCGTCAGTCCCGGGATTCTCGTCTTCCAGGGTTGGGGGTACTTCAGTGATCAGCTTTCTCGCTAAGCGGGCCTTGGTGGCCTGAAGACTTCTTTCGCGCTTACGGAGGAGGTTGATATCCATCTTTAGGAGCAGATTCTCGCGTCTGGCCTTGTCGAGATCTTCCTGGGAACGTTGGAGTAGGTATTCCATATTCTCCAGTTGATTCCCGATGCAGCATGTGAGGAAAGACTCAGTGGGGAGTCCGTATTCGTCTCTCTTTCCAAACAAATGGTAGGGAGTATCTTTCAACTCATCTTCGTGGATCTTACAGAGGCGCGCCATGATCTCCTGTATGGCTCGCACCATGCCATCTACCCAGTTGCTGTCGAGGAAGGTGAAGATTGTGGGCAAAGTGTCCTCATCGGGGGAAGGAATAATAGCCTTGATGACCCATTGCATCACATTGGTGTTACTGCGAGGAAGTTCGGTTCCTTCAATAGTTGGTGCAGGTCTCTTGACTATCTTCAATAGGTTGTGAAGTTTCTCTTCAAAGGGCCAGAAACTGTCTCCGACAATGATGCGCTCTGAGCGGAAAGAGGCCATCTACAGCAGATTGGTGAGATGGGGTTGGGTTAGTGACAGTGTGCAGGGTTTTAAGCTTATGAAATCATATTAATTCAAGTAGGTTTTCAAAATAGAGGGGGAGAATACGTAAGCACTTTTGCAAATAGTCATATTATCTCCCTTGTCTTTTATAAAATAGGTTTGTCGTTTCCTGTATAACGTCCATGCTAACTAAGGTCTCCTACAGTCAGGACGGCTCTGATACCAAGTCTATGGGCTCCCCGGAGTATTCATCCAAGAAATCCCTGTTATGCATACATCCACGTTCCCATGATCAGTGAGCCGTGGAACATAACCGACAGGTACCATTACAACATCTGAAAGATAACGATAATACAAGACTTACATAAGTGCCATTATGGCTACATCATCCTTAGCAGTGGAGCAACGCCAAGCACAGAGCCCAATCGTGCCTCAACCTACAGGAAGCTGACTGGGAAGACGGCCTAGCTCGATGGACGTCACCTTAACTTCCTGAAAGTCTGGCGAAGTAAATAGCCAGGGACAAAGCCGTGAGTACTTTTGAATTTACTCGCAAAACCACCATGATAAGGGTACAATGGAAATGCAATTTTGGCTGTATAGATAGCTTTATCTGGGGTTGCTTTTGAAAGAGCCTAAACTAACTTTTGAAGTTATGGCATCTCTATATCTTTGTTGAAAAAGAGTTTTGAAAACCATGCTCTGTTTTATAAATCCCGACATCTCCATGTCTTTGTTGAAAAAAGTTTTGAAAACAGTTTTCGTAGTAAAAACCCTTTTTAAACATCTTCGACCCCACGGGTCAAAACAAAGCTTTCGAACTCGGGTTCCCCTGGAACCTTCGTCCACTTCGTACTTGTTTCCCAAACAAGCACAGTTTGGGTACTCCTAGCCAACACCTTTAAAACTGTCCTTGACCGTGGACACGGCTATTCGAATAGGTTATACTCTCTGAGTTTACACTTTCCCCACAAGAATCAATACATCTCGGATTCAACCACGGCCCACTACCACTATAGATGGGGTCCGGATAATCAAACCTAACTTTCGGTTGTTCACACTAGCAAAGGCATGCTTTTCCTCTTGGCTTTGTTCTCCCCGCAACCCAGTTTGTGGCTCCCAGCCATAGTCCTTCCTTCAGACACGCGATACCCAAGCCGCAACTTGGCGATACCTTAAATCTGAGACTCCACTTCCTTCCGACTACCTAAGTCATACCGTCTGGAGACCCAATTGTTGCACCGCCTCCGCCAGGTCGCTCACTCTTGTCAAGCATGTGCTTCCGATCTATGATCTGGGACGCCTGCCCGGTCTTCCATGGATTTCTCCCTATAAGCATGGTAGAAGTGCCTCATCTAATGCGGACAAACTACAGGTTAAGCCCCAGCAACCTAGGATAATGTGGTTGCACGGATAAAAATTGTTCCAGTAAAGGCGTAGAACATCCCATCACATATTCTTGTTTCTCCTCATCACCATTTCTTTTGTTAAAACTTCCACTGGGAACGATGCCTCTTCCCAGGGTTTTACAAAAGGCTTTTGAGACATTTTTGGATGGGGTAAATCCCAAAACAATTTATTCTCTTAAAGCCGGGGTTTCCAAGGAGGTAGGATGCTAACCATCGTACTCTTAGTCTAAAGGGGATGAAATGGTAGGTTCATCAGGGTGGTGCCTTGAAGGACACGAAGTAATAACTTGGAGGAGCAAGTTACTATCGCAGATTTGTAAAACAAAACATGTGTATATAACAATTTGTAAAGAGGATACAAAACAGGTAAAAGAGAGTAGGACATATATCGAGTTCAGGAATGGTGGCTTTCCTGTGATCAGCAATAGTCCCTAGACTTCTTCAGATGACCCAGAATACCCAATAACAATAATAATAAAATAAGTCCCTTCTTTCTTGTCGTTAAACACTCACACTATCGTCACCAATGGGTATACATGCAAGCAAACAATATCACAATCAATCCCAGGCAAACAAGCATCAAATCAAACAGCAAACAATCATAAAGATTATTACTGGACTTGGGAGGTGTTTGGAGAAGTGGGATTCAAATGGTGGAATTTACAAGATTGCCACTGGGGTGTTGTCTCTTGGAAGATAGTTGCCAAGGCTAGATACCAAGAGCTTTGTGTTAGGGATCCGGGGTCAGAGGATTTCAAGGTGCAAAATGATATCCTCTTATAGGTCTGGTCAAGAAAAAAACCAACACAAGTGGTTTCACTTGAATATAAAGTTTCTAGAATTAGTTATGCTTTTTAAAGTGGAAGAAACTCTAGTTTAAGGAAATAATTCACCAGAAGAGTTATGGAGCTCCAAAAATTATTTCCTTGGATGGTTAGGTTGTACTTGATGTACTGAACAACCTAGAGTTGGAATTGATTCTAAAGAATTACCAGAATGCCTCAGGAAATTCCTAAAGACAGTCAGAGATTCTTCTCTTTATCACCAAATTAGTTCTACAGGAGATAATAAATTGGTTCCAAGGGCATGGGCTAGGAATTTAGAATACCTTTCTTTAGGAATTGGATTCACTTATTTTGGAGTTGCCAAACTCCTGGAGTTATTTATTTAGTGGAAATACCCATTACAAAGGTATTTAAATCACTAAAATTTATCCAGAGCTCAATAAAATCTGAGTTGCTGGGGTTTGGTGGATATTGGTTCTGGGTGTACTGGGAGGTGGAATCAGGTCAAGACCATATTTGGTTAGACTTGGGGAATTTATCTAAGGCATATAAAGATAAATCTTGTTATTTTTACTAAAGGCAGAATACAGTTCCACTTCGTATGAGACCTATGCTGGAAAAGAGGTATTTCAAATACCTCTCAGTAGGTCTTTGTTTTATCTCAAATTGAAATGGCTATCTCATAGAGGGATTTAATTAGTGCAAGGTATACTCTGCAGCAAACTAAATACCAGGAATTAAAGGAAATTATTTTGGACATGGGGTTGCCTCTGTATGTTTGAGAAAACATCAGAGAATCACCATAAATTTAGATCTAGGCATTTGGAAATGTTTTACTATTTTACTTGGATTTAATCCTAGCAGAAACTTTTCTGGAAAAATGAATCTACTAAAAGAAAAAGAAAAAGGGTGAAGCGGGCAGGATCTGGGAAGCTACTGGGCTGCAGGGGAGGATTTGGCCCACGACGGGGCAGTGCGACACGCGGGAGGGGCGGTTCGAACCTGACGAGCGGGGTCCGCCAGTCAGCGAGCGAGAGCGCCAAAGCAGTACCGAGCAGCGGTGACCATCGGATCTAGTCGCGATGAACGGCTCGGGGTCGTCGTCTACGCGACAGAGGGTGGTCGGCGACGGGAACCCTAGGCGAAGCAGGGAGGAGCAAGGAGGATACCTGGGGGCTCAGGGGAGGTCAAGGTGGCAGCCGGGCGACGCGATGGTCGACGACGAGCCGAACGAGGGGCGGCACGGGGGGATCTGACGCAAGGAGGTAGCTGTCGCGACGGTGGCCGAGGATGAACTGTCGCTGCTTCGCCAAGGGATGAGATGAGTTGGCCCTGGACAAAAAGGAGAGCACTGTCAGGTAGAGGAGGAGAAGGAGAACCCCTGGGCTGACACGACTATTTGAATAGGTTATACTTTGCAGAGTTTGTGCACTTTCCCCACAGCAATCAATACATCTGTCGGGATTCAATCACAGCCCATTACCACTATAGATGGGGGTCCGGATAATCAAACCTAACTTTTCGCTTGTCTACACTAGCAAAGGAATGCTTTTCCTCTTGGGTGTGTTGTCCCTGGCAACGAGTATGTGGCTCCTAGCCATAGTCCTTCCTTCAGACACGCCGCATACCCAAGCCGCAACTTGGCGATACCTTAAATCTGAGACTCCACTTCCTTCCGTACTACCTAAGTCATACCGTCCTTGAGAGACCCAATTGTTGCACCGCCTCCTGCCAGGTCAGGCTCACTCTGCGAAGCAAGCGATGTGCTTCAGATCCATGATCCGGACGCCTGCCTGTCTTGGATTTCTCCCTATAAGCATGGTAGAAGTTCCTCGGCTAATGCGAACAAACTACGGGTTAAGCCCCAGCAACCTGGGGTAATGTGGTTGCGTGGATAAAAATTGTTCCAATAAAGGCGTAGAACATCCCATCACATCTTCTTGTTTCTCCTCATCACCATTTCTTTTGTTAAAACTTCCTTTGGGAACGATGCCTCTTCCCAGGGTTTTACAAAAGGCTTTTGAGACATTTTTGGATGGGGTAAATCCCAAAACAGTTTATTCTCTTAAAGCCGGGGTTTCCAAGGAGGTAGGATGCTAACCATCGTACTATCAGTCTAAAGGGGATGAAATGGTAGGTTCATCAGGGTGGTGCCTCGAAGGACACAAAGTAATAACTTGGAGGAGCCAAGTTACTATCGCAGTATTTGTAAAACAAAACATGCAGGTATATAATGCAATATGTAAAGAGGATACAAAACAGGTAAAAGAGAGTAGGACATATATCAGAGTTTAGGAATGGTGGCTTGCCTATGATGAGCAATAGTCCTTGGACTTCTTCAGATGACCCAGAATACCCAATAACAATAATAATAAAAGAAGTCCCTTCTTTCTTGTCGTTAAACACTCACACTATCGTCGCCAACGGGTATACATGCAAGGCATAATATCACAATCAATCCCAGGCAAACAAGCATTAAATCAAACAGAAAACAATCATAAAGATTACTACTGGACATGGGAGGTGTTTGGAGAAGTGGGATTCAAATGGTGGAATTTACAAGATTGCCACTAGGGTGTTGTCTTTGGAAGATAGTTGCCAAGGCTTGATACCAAGAGCTTTGTGTTAGGGATATAGGGTCAGTAGGATTTCAAGGTGCAAAAATGATATCCTCTGATAGGTCTGGTCAAGACAAAACCAACACAAGTGGTTTCACTTGAATATAAAGTTTCTAGACTTAGTTATGCTTTTTAAAGTGGAAGAAACTCTAGTTTAAGGAAATAATTCACCAGAAGAGTTCTGGAGCTCCAAAAATTATTTCCTTGGATGGTTAGGTAGTACTTGATGTACTGAACCACCTAGAGTTGGAATTGGTTCAAAAGAGTTAGCAGAATTCCCTCAGGAAATTCCTAAAGACAGTACTGTAGGATTCTTCTCTTTATCACCAAATTAGTTCTACAAGAGCTAATGAGTTGGTTCCAAGGGCATGGGCTAGGCATTTAGAAAAAATTTCTTTAGGAATTGGATTCACTTATTTTGGAGTTGCCAAACTCCTAGAGTTATTTATTTAGTGGAAATACCCATTACAGAGGTATTTAAATCACTAAAATTTATCCAGAGCTCAATATAATCTGAGCTGCTGGGGTTTGGTGGATATTGGTTCTGGGGTGTACTGGGAGGTGGAATCAGGTCAAGACCACATTTGGTTAGACCTGGGGAATTTATCTAAGGCATATAAAGATTAATCTTGTTATTTTTACTAAAGGCAGAATACAGTTCCACTTGGTATGAGACCTATGCTGGAAAAGAGGTATTTCAAATACCTCTCAGTAGGTCTTTGGTTTATCTCAAATTGAAATGGCTAGCTCACAGAGGGATTTAATTAGTGCAAGGTATACTCTGCAGCAAACTAAATACCAGGAAATAAAGGAAATTATTTTGGACATGGGGTTGCCTCTGCATGTTTGAGAAAACATCAGAGAATCACCATAAATTTAGATCTAGGTATTTGGAAATGTTTTACTATTTTACTTGGATTTAATCCTAGCAGAAACTTTTCTGGAATAATGAATCTGCTAAAAGAAAAAGAAAAAGGGTGAAGCGGGCCGGATCTGGGAAGCTACTGGGCTGCAGGGGAGGATTTGGCCCACGACGGGGCAGCGCGACACGCGGGAGGGGCGGTTCGAACCTGACGAGCGGGGTCTGCCAATGGCGAGCGCCAAAGATGCCAGCAGTGGTGACCATCGGATCTAGTCGCGATGAACGGCTCGGGGTCGTCGTCTACGCAATAGAGGGTGGCCGGTGATGGGAACCCTAGGCGGAGCAGGGAGGAGCAAGGAGGATACCTGGGGGCTCAGGGGAGGTCGAGGAGGCAGGCGAAGCGTGCAGTGGTCGCGACCCGAGCTGAACGAGGGGCGGCACGGGGGGATCTAACGCCGGGAGGTAGCTGTCGTGACGGCGGCCGAGGATGAACTCGTCGGTGCTTGCCGGCGGGGAGTTGGACAAAAAGGAGAGCACTGTCAGGTAGAGGAGGAGAAGGAGAACCCCTGGGCTGACATGCAAAGAGAATGGGGGAGGGAGGAGAGAGCCTTGCTTGATTTTTGTGTGGATGCCGAGGCTCTCCTATTCTTCTTCCTCGGACAGCACAGAGCAGGGGAGAGGTAGGGCGTGCTGGGGGAGGTGAGTGGAGGTGGAAGGAAGCAAATGAGGGCAAGGAGATGGCTGGGGGAGGGCTGTTGGCCTTTATACCAAGGGGAGGAAGTGGATGTGTTAAATTACCATCTAGGACAAGGGGGAGGGCAATGCTGGCTAGGGATTGGTCCAGGGAGAGGTGGAGAGGGGTATTTTGGGTACTTGGACGTGTTGGACCAGATAGTGCTGCTGTGGTGATTAATGGACAAGATTCTTGTAAGATTTGTGTTTATCTCTCTCTCTCTCTCTTACTACTAGTACAAGGCACGATGGGGATTTGTTGGGGTGGAGCTATAGTGCCTTTTGACCAGGGTGTGTCCTGGTGCTAAGGATGAGCTTTGATCAAGCTTTCGTGAGATTTGGAAGTGGTTTATACTAATGATTTGCTAAAGGGCCAAAGTTGATCAAACTATGGGTTTATGAAAGAAGTCCAAAATATTGCATTGGACCAGAGGGAAAAATGGTACTGGTAGATAGATAGGGTCAAGGTAGACTCCTAGGATTTAATTGGGATTTTTTTGGGGAGGTAAAGTCCACTTAAATCCAATTATTCAAAAAGGGCAGAAGTGGTTTCTAGAAGATCATTTGATAAATTTGCATTGTACAAGGTTGGGTTTTGATGTGGAAGGGTCCCAGTTGTGTGTACACACTTAGGGGAATTTTCCCAAGATTTATTGGGACATAGAAGTATTTAAAACAATTATTATTCCAATTCAACCATTTAAGAAAATGGACAAAAAGAAATAATAAGGCTTCTCAAAAATATTTATTTTTTAGATGGAAAGGTAGGATATGATTTGTGGGGATCATATGAGTTAAAAGTTGGGGAAGTGGTTTGGTAAAAACCAAACTTTCCCTTATGGAGGGAGTTTTGGAGATTTTGACTATTTAAGGAATTAAACAGCTTTGGGGCCTCAATAATTATGGATAATTATTGATAAATCTTGGAGATCAAGTTAGGTGAGGTGGAAAATGTGTAGCAAGCATTGGCAACCTTGTGGAATGGAATTCCAACATAAAAATGATAGAAAACAAAGAGTTGACGATCTAGGGTGGTGTTATTTTTATACCACCAAAACATGCTTGCATCTTGGAGCTCAGAGCTCACCTTGGTGCAAGGGATAGATGGATAGGTAGACCAAGTCATATAGATGAACATGGCAGGAGGAGTTTGAATTAATAGCATTTGGGTTGATCTAGAAGTGATGGCAAACTTTGTTGAAATTAAGGCTGTCATGAAATATGGGTCATGATGCCTAATAAACCATGTGGGCTTAATCAGCACAGAGATCCACTTGGGACAAGGGAAGTAGGTTCTGATAGACATTAATGAATAGATCACAACCTTGCAGAGAGTTGGTCCAAAGAAGTTCGCATGAGGGTGTGAGCTGCTAGCAAAGTAGGCATGATGACTAGTTTTGCAGGAAATGTTATTTTCTTGTCTGCAAAACCATCATGGACAAGTGGGTTGGAGGAGGATCTAACCAGGGGAAAAAGTGGGCCTTGGTAGTCCATCGGATGGTTAACAGGATGGCTCACGTGCATTTCCAAGAATGCACATGATTTGAGAAAAGGAGGCATTCAAAAAGGTGATGCTAGAACCATCTCTAGACTTAGCCAAATTTGGCAGTTTTAGGGTTTTTGACTAGAGTAGGAGAGGGAATGTTCTTGGAGGAGTTGCAAGGTACCAGAACTTTACTAAAGGGGTGATATGGAAGTGTAGAGTGAGTAGAAGAGATCCATGCTTGATACGGGTCTCCTGGTCATGAGAACATCTAGAATGGGGATCCTAAGAATGGATCAGGTTGAGGGTTTTGGATGATCACCTAGTGGCTAGGGATCACAACAAGCTTTGCTTTGTTGCTTAGGGAATGATGATTGGGAAACATCTTGATCCTAGTTATGAGCTCCTAGGGTGGCTCATACTATTTCCTAAGGAAACAAGTCAATCAGCAGATCAAAGCAACTCATCAAACAACAGATCAAGGCAACTCATCTTATGATATGCATAACCACTAATGTGGTTACCATAAAGCCTAGCTTGGGGTAATGTTGGGGGCATTTTGAAGAGGTTTAGTTTTGAATAAGATGAGGGTTCTTGGTATATGTACCAAGAGTAGAATTCAACTGCTTTTGGAAAGAGTTTTTGAGAACACTAGAGATAAGGTTAGTTGAGTGTTCTGTCTTGAAAACATAAGGAGATTGTATTACATATCTCTCCATAGTTTTGTTAATAGAAGTTACCAAAATAGTTTTGGTTACATAGGCATCTTGGCTCATGTTTTGAAATGCCAGAACGATTAAGAATATGTAAAGTAAGCCAAGATAGTTTTGGTAAATAGCTTTTGCCAACTGAGGTTGAGGTAAGGAGTATCCTAAGATACACTTCATAAGCACAAGTGCAAACAAACAACAAGCAAGTACTGCACTAAAGCACAAGAAAAAGTTTTTGTTCCTCCTGATTTTTGCATCCTGGATAACTAATCGGGGTTGCTGAAATTGGGATGTTACAGACCTTTCCCCTTAAAAGAATCTCGTCCCGAGATTCCGGAGAGTAAGGTTAGGGGATTTGTCTTGGAGTTAGTATCATGTGGTTCTTGCGGGCTAACTTGTCAACCTTCTCTTCGAATAGAACATCTTGGCAGCAAGGTTGAACTTCAATATTCTTGATACTCGGAGGTCGAGCTGGCTTCAACCATAATTGCAGGGAGGGATCTTCCTTCTGTAAGGGTCTACGGCGCTTCACTTAAGTGGGTTGTTGCATCTAAGTCTGTGACCAGTCTGTGCTCTGAGGCCTGCGTCTTCGGGTCCCATGATTGGCTTTTTGTATAGGGTTACTCTATTCTGCGGGAAAGACGCAGTCTTTCCGCCTTAGGATTTGACCTGGGTAGGTCGGAGAATTACAAATAGGGGACTTTCTTAGGAGGGTGACAAAAGAGGGTTCTTAAGGTAGCATATGACAACACAAAGGAAGGTGTCATCAAAGCGGTCTTTCCAGGGAGGACATGGGCTAGTGTACTACAGGTTGCACTCATCGGCTTTCGGGGAGTCCTGGAGTAAGATTAACGAGCTTCTCTCTATCTTAACTTCCGCTGGGCGCTATCATCTAGGAAGGCGTGGGACATCTTTAGTCTTGAGCTGCGGGGCAGCGAGCGGCAGTGTGACTACCTTTTATGAGGGAGGGGACCTTGGATGTCTTCGAGCTTCTCTTTCGCGGAAGTCTTGGCAGATTTTCTCTCAGGGCATTCTCTCTTGAAGTGACCGGGTAGTTCCCACGTGAAGCAGGGGTTCTTCTTCTGTCGTAGCTGAGTTGACGTCTTTTCTAGGCTGACATCTGGAGGTTGAAAGGTCTTGCCAATGAGGGGATATATTGGACATTAGACAGGGACATGGTCATGGCCTTCGCAGAGGAAACAATTGATAAGTCGAGTTGCGCAAGCTTGGGATGAATGGGGTTCTCCACAGTTGGGGAAGTTATCAGAACATATGCTGGCTAGGTGCCCTTCGTCTTCGCAGCGGCTACATGCCTTCTTCGAGCTTCCGGTCTTCATGACCATCCTAGGGGAGATCTTATTGGTGG
This sequence comes from Avena insularis, assembly GCA_023614405.1. Classification (NCBI taxonomy): domain Eukaryota; kingdom Viridiplantae; phylum Streptophyta; class Magnoliopsida; order Poales; family Poaceae; genus Avena; species Avena insularis. The sequence continues at coordinate 408,724,741 of CM042696.1, forward strand.
TAGACGATTTGGGTTGGGTCTGATGCAACGACTTGGGTAAAACACACAAAAAGGAACAATTCAAGCAAGCATAGCAATCAAGGAAGTCATTACATACCAACCAAATCCGCACCCGAGGGTGCTAATAGTACTTAGGCATTACAAAACGCGTTTAGGGACGATACATGACTCTACCCTATTGTTAGATGGGCGAGTACCGTGACATGGGGGTGATTACTCGGAGGGTGCATCTCCGGAGTCGGGGCAAGCTTCGGTGTTTCCAACTACTGCAGATCCTCTGGGGTTTGCGGGATATTTATCTCATCTTCGGTGAAGGTGAGAGTGGTGCCTTCTCCTGGTGCAGGGTTGGATGTGGACTCGGTCGGCACGGGTGACTGGACAATTGGGTGGTACTCATTGAGGAAGGAGAGTTCGTCGTCAGTCCCGGGATTCTCGCCTTCGGGGTTGGGGTACTTGTGATCAGCTTTCGCTAAGCGGGCCTTGGTGGCCTGAAGACTTCTTTCGCGCTTACGGAGGAGGTTGATATCCATCTTTAGGAGCAGATTCTCGCGTCTGGCCTTGTCGAGATCTTCCTGGGAACGTTGGAGTAGGTATTCCATATTCTCCAGTTGATTCCCGATGCAGCATGTGAGGAAAGACTCAGTGGGGAGTCCGTCTTCGTCTCTCTTTCCAAACAAATGGTAGGGAGTATCTTTCAACTCATCTTCGTGGATCTTACAGAGGCGCGCCATGATCTCCTGTATGGCTCGCACCATGCCATCTACCCAGTTGCTGTCGAGGAAGGTGAAGATTGTGGGCAAAGTGTCCTCATCGGGGGAAGGAATAATAGCCTTGATGACCCATTGCATCACATTGGTGTTACTGCGAGGAAGTTCGGTTCCTTCAATAGTTGGTGCAGGTCTCTTGACTATCTTCAATAGGTTGTGAAGTTTCTCTTCAAAGGGCCAGAAACTGTCTCCGACAATGATGCGCTCTGAGCGGAAAGAGGCCATCTACAGCAGATTGGTGAGATGGGGTTGGGTTAGTGACAGTGTGCAGGGTTTTAAGCTTATGAAATCATATTAATTCAAGTAGGTTTTCAAAATAGAGGGGGAGAATACGTAAGCACTTTTGCAAATAGTCATATTATCTCCCTTGTCTTTTATAAAATAGGTTTGTCGTTTCCTGTATAACGTCCATGCTAACTAAGGTCTCCTACAGTCAGGACGGCTCTGATACCAAGTCTATGGGCTCCCCGGAGTATTCATCCAAGAAATCCCTGTTATGCATACATCCACGTTCCCATGATCAGTGAGCCGTGGAACATAACCGACAGGTACCATTACAACATCTGAAAGATAACGATAATACAAGACTTACATAAGTGCCATTATGGCTACATCATCCTTAGCAGTGGAGCAACGCCAAGCACAGAGCCCAATCGTGCCTCAACCTACAGGAAGCTGACTGGGAAGACGGCCTAGCTCGATGGACGTCACCTTAACTTCCTGAAAGTCTGGCGAAGTAAATAGCCAGGGACAAAGCCGTGAGTACTTTTGAATTTACTCGCAAAACCACCATGATAAGGGTACAATGGAAATGCAATTTTGGCTGTGGCGAGATAGCTTTATCTGGGGTTGCTTTTGAAAGAGCCTAAACTAACTTTTGAAGTTATGGCATCTCTATATCTTTGTTGAAAAAGAGTTTTGAAAACCATGCTTCTGTTTTATAAATCCCGACATCTCCATGTCTTTGTTGAAAAAAGTTTTGAAAACAGTTTTCGTAGTAAAAACCCTTTTTAAACATCTTCGACCCCACGGGTCAAAACAAAGCTTTCGAACTCGGGTTCCCCTAGAACCTTCGTCCACTTCGTACTTGTTTCCCAAACAAGCACAGTTTGGGTACTCCTAGCCAACACCTTTAAAACTGTCCTTGACCGTGGACACGGCTATTCGAATAGGTTATACTCTACAGAGTTTGCGCACTTTCCCCACAAGAATCAATACATCTGCCGGGATTCAACCACGGCCCACTACCACTATAGATGGGGGTCCGGATAATCAAACCTAACTTTTCGGTTGTCTACACTAGCAAAGGCATGCTTTTCCTCTTGGCTTTGTTCTCCCCGGCAACGAGTTTGTGGCTCCCAGCCATAGTCCTTCCTTTCGTACACGCGCATACCCAAGCCGCAACTTGGCGTATACCTTAAATCTGGAGACTCCACTTCCTTCCGTACTACCTAAGTCATACCGTCTGCGGGAGACCCAATTGTTGCACCGGCCTCCTGCCAGGTCAGGCTCACTCTTGCTGAAGCAAGCGACAGGCTTCAGATCTATGATCTGGGACGCCTGCCCGGTCTTCCATGGATTTCTCCCTATAAGCATGGTAGAAGTGCCTCATCTAATGCGGACAAACTACAGGTTAAGCCCCAGCAACCTAGGATAATGTGGTTGCACGGATAAAAATTGTTCCAGTAAAGGCGTAGAACATCCCATCACATATTCTTGTTTCTCCTCATCACCATTTCTTTTGTTAAAACTTCCACTGGGAACGATGCCTCTTCCCAGGGTTTTACAAAAGGCTTTTGAGACATTTTTGGATGGGGTAAATCCCAAAACAATTTATTCTCTTAAAGCCGGGGTTTCCAAGGAGGTAGGATGCTAACCATCGTACTCTTAGTCTAAAGGGGATGAAATGGTAGGTTCATCAGGGTGGTGCCTTGAAGGACACGAAGTAATAACTTGGAGGAGCCAAGTTACTATCGCAGTATTTGTAAAACAAAACATGCAGGTATATAACGCAATTTGTAAAGAGGATACAAAACAGGTAAAAGAGAGTAGGACATATATCAGAGTTCAGGAATGGTGGCTTTCCTGTGATCAGCAATAGTCCCTAGACTTCTTCAGATGACCCAGAATACCCAATAACAATAATAATAAAATAAGTCCCTTCTTTCTTGTCGTTAAACACTCACACTATCGTCACCAATGGGTATACATGCAAGCAAACAATATCACAATCAATCCCAGGCAAACAAGCATCAAATCAAACAGCAAACAATCATAAAGATTATTACTGGACTTGGGAGGTGTTTGGAGAAGTGGGATTCAAATGGTGGAATTTACAAGATTGCCACTAGGGTGTTGTCTCTTGGAAGATAGTTGCCAAGGCTAGATACCAAGAGCTTTGTGTTAGGGATCTGGGGTCAGTAGGATTTCAAGGTGCAAAAATGATATCCTCTGATAGGTCTGGTCAAGAAAAAAACCAACACAAGTGGTTTCACTTGAATATAAAGTTTCTAGAATTAGTTATGCTTTTTAAAGTGGAAGAAACTCTAGTTTAAGGAAATAATTCACCAGAAGAGTTATGGAGCTCCAAAAATTATTTCCTTGGATGGTTAGGTTGTACTTGATGTACTGAACAACCTAGAGTTGGAATTGATTCTAAAGAATTACCAGAATGCCCTCAGGAAATTCCTAAAGACAGTTCTGTAGGATTCTTCTCTTTATCACCAAATTAGTTCTACAGGAGATAATGAATTGGTTCCAAGGGCATGGGCTAGGAATTTAGAATACCTTTCTTTAGGAATTGGATTCACTTATTTTGGAGTTGCCAAACTCCTGGAGTTATTTATTTAGTGGAAATACCCATTACAAAGGTATTTAAATCACTAAAATTTATCCAGAGCTCAATAAAATCTGAGTTGCTGGGGTTTGGTGGATATTGGTTCTGGGGTGTACTGGGAGGTGGAATCAGGTCAAGACCATATTTGGTTAGACTTGGGGAATTTATCTAAGGCATATAAAGATAAATCTTGTTATTTTTACTAAAGGCAGAATACAGTTCCACTTCGTATGAGACCTATGCTGGAAAAGAGGTATTTCAAATACCTCTCAGTAGGTCTTTGTTTTATCTCAAATTGAAATGGCTATCTCATAGAGGGATTTAATTAGTGCAAGGTATACTCTGCAGCAAACTAAATACCAGGAATTAAAGGAAATTATTTTGGACATGGGGTTGCCTCTGTATGTTTGAGAAAACATCAGAGAATCACCATAAATTTAGATCTAGGCATTTGGAAATGTTTTACTATTTTACTTGGATTTAATCCTAGCAGAAACTTTTCTGGAAAAATGAATCTACTAAAAGAAAAAGAAAAAGGGTGAAGCGGGCAGGATCTGGGAAGCTACTGGGCTGCAGGGGAGGATTTGGCCCACGACGGGGCAGTGCGACACGCGGGAGGGGCGGTTCGAACCTGACGAGCGGGGTCCGCCAGTCAGCGAGCGAGAGCGCCAAAGCAGTACCGAGCAGCGGTGACCATCGGATCTAGTCGCGATGAACGGCTCGGGGTCGTCGTCTACGCGACAGAGGGTGGTCGGCGACGGGAACCCTAGGCGAAGCAGGGAGGAGCAAGGAGGATACCTGGGGGCTCAGGGGAGGTCGAGGTGGCAGCCGGGCGACGCGGTGGTCGACGACGAGCCGAACGAGGGGCGGCACGGGGGGATCTGACGCCAGGAGGTAGCTGTCGCGACGGTGGCCGAGGATGAACTCGTCAGTGCTCGCCGGCGGGGACAGATGAGTTGGCCCTGGTCAAAAAGGAGAGCACCGTCAGGTAGAGGAGGAGGAGGAGAACCCCTAGGCTGACATGCAAAGAGAATGGGGGAGGGAGGAGAGAGCCTTGCTCGATTTTTGTGTGTAGGCCGAGGCTCTCCTATTCTTCTTCCTCGGACATCACAGAGCAGGGGAGAGGTAGGGCGTACTGGGGAAGGTGAGTGGAGGTGGAAGGAAGCAAATGAGGGCAAGGAGCTGGCTGGGGGAGGGCTGTTGGCCTTTATACCAAGGGGAGGAAGTGGATGTGGTAAATTACCATCTAGGACAAGGGGGAGGGCAATGCTAGCTAGGGATTGGTCCAGGGAGAGGTGGAGAGGGGTATTTTGGGTACTTGGACGTGTTGGACCAGATAGTGCTGCTGTGGTGATTAATGGACAAGATTCTTGTAAGATTTGTGTTTATCTCTCTCTCTCTCTCTTACTACTAGTACAAGGCACGATGGGGATTTGTTGGGGTGGAGCTATAGTGCCTTTTGACCAGGGTGTGTCCTGGTGCTAAGGATGAGCTTTGATCAAGCTTTCGTGAGATTTGGAAGTGGTTTATACTAATGATTTGCTAAAGGGCCAAAGTTGATCAAACTATGGGTTTATGAAAGAAGTCCAAAATATTGCATTGGACCAGAGGGAAAAATGGTACTGGTAGATAGATAGGGTCAAGGTAGACTCCTAGGATTTAATTGGGATTTTTTTGGGGAGGTAAAGTCCACTTAAATCCAATTATTCAAAAAGGGCAGAAGTGGTTTCTAGAAGATCATTTGATAAATTTGCATTGTACAAGGTTGGGTTTTGATGTGGAAGGGTCCCAGTTGTGTGTACACACTTAGGGGAATTTTACCAAGATTTATTGGGACATAGAAGTATTTAAAACAATTATTATTCCAATTCAACCATTTAAGAAAATGGACAAAAAGAAATAATAAGGCTTCTCAAAAATATTTATTTTTTAGATGGAAAGGTAGGATATGATTTGTGGGGATCATATGAGTTAAAAGTTGGGGAAGTGGTTTGGTAAAAACCAAACTTTCCCTTATGGAGGGAGTTTTGGAGATTTTGACTATTTAAGGAATTAAACAGCTTTGGGGCCTCAATAATTATGGATAATTATTGATAAATCTTGGAGATCAAGTTAGGTGAGGTGGAAAATGTGTAGCAAGCATTGGCAACCTTGTGGAATGGAATTCCAACTTAAAAATGATAGAAAACAAAGAGTTGACGATCTAGGGTGGTGTTATTTTTATACCACCAAAACATGCTTGCATCTTGGAGCTCAGAGCTCACCTTGGTGCAAGGGATAGATGGATAGGTAGACCAAGTCATATAGATGAACATGGCAGGAGGAGTTTGAATTAATAGCATTTGGGTTGATCTAGAAGTGATGGCAAACTTTGTTGAAATTAAGGCTGTCATGAAATATGGGTCATGATGCCTAATAAACCATGTGGGCTTAATCAGCACAGAGATCCACTTGGGACAAGGGAAGTAGGTTCTGATAGACATTAATGAATAGATCACAACCTTGCAGAGAGTTGGTCCAAAGAAGTTTGCATGAGGGTGTGAGCTGCTAGCAAAGTAGGCATGATGACTAGTTTTGCAGGAAATGTTATTTTCTTGTCTGTAAAACCATCATGGACAAGTGGGTTGGCGGAGGATCTAACCAGGGGAAAAAGTGGGCCTTGGTATTCCATAGGATGGTTAACAGGATGGCTCAAGTGCATTTCCAAGAATTCACATGATTTGAGAAAAGGAGGCATTCAAAAAGGGGTCAGATTTCCAAGAATTCACAAGAACTGTCTCTAGACTTAGCCAAATTTGGCAGTTTTAGGGTTTTTGACTAGAGTAGGAGAGGGAATGTTCTTGGACGAGTTGCAAGGAATCAGAGCTTTACTAAAGGGGTGATATGGAAGTTTAGAGTGAGTAGAAGAGATCCATGCTTGATATGGGTCTCCTGGTCTTGAGAACATCTAGAATGGGGATCCTCATAATGGATCAGGTTGAGGGTTTTGGATGATCAGCTAGTGGCTAGGGATCACAACAAGGTTTGCTTTCTTGCTTAGGGATTGATGATTGTGAAACACATTGATCCTTTTTATGAGCTCCTAGGGTGGCTCATACTATTTCCTGAGCAAACAAGTCAATCAGCAGATCAAAGCAACTCATCAAACAGCAGATCAAGGCAACTCATCTTATGCTAAGCATAACCACTAATGTGGTTACCATCAAGCCTAGCTTGGGGTAAGGTCGGGGGCATTTTGAAGAGGTTTAGTTTTGAATAAGATGAGGGTTCTTGGTATCTGTACCAAGAGTAGAATTCAAATGCTTTTGGAAAGAGTTTTTGATAACACTAGAGATAAGGTTAGTTGAGTGTTCTGTCTTGAAAACATAAGGAGATTATATTATATATCTCTCCATAGTTTTGTTAATAGAAGCTACCAAAATAGTTTTGGTTACATAGGCATCTTGGCTCATGTTTTGAAATGCCAGAATGTTTGAGAATATGTAAAGTAAGCCAAGATAGTTTTGGTAAATAGCTTTTGCCAACTGAGGTTGAGGTAAGGAGTATTCTAAGATACACTTCATAAGCACAAGTGCAAACAAACAACAAGCAAGTACTGCACTAAAGCAGAAGAAAAAGTTTTAGTTCCCCCTGATTTTGGCATTCTGGACAACTAATCAGGGTTGCTGAAATTGGGATGTTACAGATTACTTTGTATGATGTTATAGCAATATAAACATAATGACTCTGATCATAATGCTATACTTCGGATGAATGTTCATCACATCATTCCACCAATGTTGTGACCTCGTTATTAACAACATCCAATGTCCATGATCAGGAAACCTTGATCATCTTGTTAATCAACGAGCTAGTTTATATGAGAGGCATTACTAGGAACCTTTTATTTGTTTATTAAACACACATGTATTAACGTTTCCAATTAATAAAATTATAGCATGCAAAATAAAAATTTATCATAAACATGGAATAAGATAATAACCACTTTATTATTGCCTCTCGTGCATATTCCCTTCAGTCTCCCACTTGCACTAGAGTCAAGAATCTAGTTTGAAAAACTTCGCGTATTGAACACCTATGGATTTCTGGTGTTGCATATACACGATTGCTAGTGGTTAACATAATCTCCGGATCTAACAGTTTCAGGTCCGTGTGTATTTGCATGTCTTTGCATCTCTACGCATCACTCATTCTCAAATGAGATGGCATTGTATAAATTTGGTCCTTTGGTGAGACCTTTAGTTTGTTCGGGTTAAAATATGTTGATATTATTGTCATAGAATATATCTTCATAATATTAGCCCACTTTGAACCACACCTAGTTTGATAACAAACTGCTTAACACAAATGCCCTCCTTTGCTCCTACTATAGCAGTCATATACTTAGCCTTTTTTTGTAGTATCCGTCACAATGTCTCAACTTTGGAACTCATCCAAATCCATCATGGAACATTCTTTCCATTACATTGTGCCACCCATAGTATAAATTGAGATAAATTTAATTTGTATCTTGTGACAAAACTGGTATCAATCTAACACTTTACAATGAACTACCTTTAACTCTTTGTCACTTATACATGATATATCCTTAGTTCTTCCAAAGCTCATAAGAATATATTTACTATCGTCCAATGATCATCTTATGAATCATTCTGGTATGTGCTCTAGGACATATTTGGATATATACGTATCATGGTATAATCGATCAAAATATTCATGTGATTTTACTCACCAAGTGTTGAAACACTTGAATCTTGATACAATCCTTTCCATGCATCAAGAACCTTTCTTGTTGTTTCCATATTGAACCCTTTCAATATCTCATATATGTACGTCTGGCATAACCATATTAGCGCCTCAATCTATCCATATAGACATTGATACCAAATATTCCGGTTTTTCCCAAGTCTTTCATCAAAATCCTATTTTAATGAAATTCTTAACTTGTGTCAATAAAATATACATCATTTCCAATCAACAATATGTACTCTACATAATGTATTGGAAATTTATCTCAGCGCTCCCACTTAATTTCTTGCAAATGCAAGCATCTTCATCATCTCCGATGAAATTAAACTCCTTTAAAATTTTCATCATGGTGAAGATTCCAACTCCGCTATGCTCACTTGAACTATTGAAGTTTGCATGCCCTTTGAGCACCCTTTGAATTAACCAAACCCTTCAGACCATGTCATGTACACGTCCTAGGTAACCATTCTATTAGAAGAACCTTGTTTTGTTTATTAAACTACCATATACCAAATTATATGTAGTGGTTGCTACATTAATCCGTCAAGACCAAATATCGCTATGAAAGATCAAATCTTGTCATAGTCAACTCCTTGAACATTGCCGTAAACTTCTTTCCGACATGTCAACTATTTCATAGATGTTAAACATCCATGTCTATTTCCTTATAGATCCAAACACGACCGATAGGCTTCACGCCATTCCGGAGGGTCTTCCAAGTTCAGAAACTTGATTTCTCGTGTATGGATACTATCATGGATTCTATGACTTCTAGTTATTTTATGGAGTCAGGGCCCATCACCACTTCTGTGCATGCAGTCGGTTCATCATCGTCAAAATAATAATGACTTCAGTTTCAAATCATACTATTTTATTCTTACCGGCCCACATGGTTCAATAGGAACTCTAATCTCCAAGATCACACCCTTTGTAATCACGGGAGCCATGAGCATTATGGCTGCCACCAGGACACTTTCCGGCGCTGCGCTACTTAGCACATATAGCTAAGGTTCAACAACCTTATCAAAGTTCTATTGTCCTCCCACTTAACTTTTCACGAAAAATTCCTTCTTAAGAAACTTGACGTTCCAAGCGACAAACTCTTCTGTCCTCGGTGTTATGGAGGAATTCCCAACAAATTCTTTGGGATAAACTACAAAGACATGCTTATCCGACTTTGGTTGTAAACATTTTACTTATGCATAACATACCAAAATTTAAGAAAAGACAATTTGGGTTTTATCCCAAACCATAACTCATATGGTGTCATTTCAACGGATCACGATGGTGCTCTTTTCAGTGTAAAAGCGGTAGTCTCTAAAGCTTTAATCCTTAAAACATAATGGCAGTTTTATAAATGACAACTTTGATCTTACCATGTCAAACAAGGTTCGATTTGATCTCTCGAACATACCATAATCCTGTGGTTTATCGGGAAATGCAAATTCATGGAACAATTCCTGAAATCTTAGGTGTTTTGCTAAACCTGTAACTCAAATATCTTCCTTTATGATCAAATCATAAACTCTTTTATTTTCTTGTTACAATGATTTTTCACTTCATCTTGAAAGTCTTTGAACAATTTTGAAATGTTTCATACTTCTTCCTTATTAAGTAAATATATAGATATATTCACTCAAATTTCTGGAGAAAGCATATGAAGTAAAAATATCCATCGCATATGGCTACACATAATGGACTATGCACATCAGGATGCACAATTTCCAATAAGCTAGTCATCTGTTCCTCTTGGCCTATGAATGGAGTTTTAATTATCTTGAGGAAAGTTTCACAAGCGTCAAATGATCAAAATCAAAAGACTCCAAGAATCCATGAACATGGAGTTTCTTCATGTTTACTTTCCAATATAATTCAAACAGCGATGTCACTTCATAAGTGATCTTCCAATCATTTGTCTTACGGCATTTTAGCAATAATGTTTATGGATATGATTTCTCCAACTAGACTTGTAAAAGTTCATCCATCCATTATGGAATATGGTAATTATTTGAACAACGATTGTTCTTGTAATGCCGGAACAGAATAACAATTATTAAAACAAATCTTTAAGGCTAGGTTTGACGACAACGAAAACACAATAACACTTTATTTGTTTTTGATGAACATCATCACTTATTCTCTTGCCAGTTACTTAGGACGTTGTAGTTCATGAATTGTGTTGTTCTGTATGACACTTCACACCAACCAATTAGGTATCCAATACCGGTATCCAATACCTCAGAACCACATTGTTTAACAAGCAAGGAATACAACCATAACATGTATATCTTCTATATACCTAAGTTGGGCATCTCCAACCTTTTCTTTTCTGCCAAATATTTTATAGATTCTCTTTCAACAATTCCTTTTCTTTTAAAAGAATCCATCAACATCAATAGTGGTGTCATTCACATGACACATAGTACAAAGTGTATATAGTCAAATACTAATACCTTTGGACTTGCACTTTGAAGTGGATCACCATCATCAAATGTTTGGTGTTCTTTCAAAAATCCATTCTTTAGTAATTTATTAGTGTAGTAAACATTTTACTTACATCTTCTATTCATCCTTATATTGACAACTTTCATGATCAAGCTACTATAGCCTATAAGGAAGACTTGTGAGTATAATGTTAGTTCCCAAAACCTTTTTGGGAGATCCGGATGCCTAGCATCTCCATCCTTCACAAATTCTCATACAATATGAGAACATGTATTTTGCTAAATTATACTCTATCATAATGCAACCAAAAACATTGTTTCAGATATCACAATATCTTCCACACATGATGGTTTCTGAAACAATTTTTCAGCTCCTAGATAATCTTAATGTTAAAACAACTTTTGAATATCAATAATCATGGAGGCAAACATGATACTTTACATACTAACATTGGAATTCTTACTCTTAATTTAATACTACTTATTAAACTTTATGGAGTAAATGGAGTTTGCTGAAATTTTCCAATAGGACTTCTAAATTTAAATTGACATTCAAAACAATACGATACCAGTTCGTAAAGTAAATATCTAGAATTCTATAGTTATATTATCTGAATTAAAACTAAGCATAAGGTAGTGAACAGATGCCAATGACTACAAGAAATCATGCAAATTCACTTCGATTTAGTTTATGACAAATTGAGTTCGACTCATCCAAATTAGAAATGAACTCCCACTCAAAAACGACATCCCTTGTGCCTTTTTGGTGATTACATGAACCAAATCCACTACACCAAGTCCGATCATCATGTGAGTCGGTGTAGCTTCATAGGAGAGCATCAATATGGGCGTCACATAAACTATATGACTCATGCTTAACCTTTGGTCCGTGTTTCGAGGCCATGTCTGTACATGCTAGGCTCGCCAAGTAAGAACCTTAGTATTCGCGTGTGTAAAACTGTCTTACACCCGTTGTATGAAAGCGTAGAGTCGAGTACACCCAATCATCACGTGATTTCTCGAAACACGGTCCATAGAAAGGTGCATACTTAAGGAAGAACACATTTTATCTTGATATTTAAATGAGGGATCATCTTACAATGCTACTAAAAGCGCCAAACTAGCAATATAAGATGCAAACATCTAATGTGTAAAGTGGGATGATATGGTCCATGCATTTGATCTCTATCATATGCATCATGGTACGATCTCAATCATTCCTTTGTGTGTAATGCCAAGGTCTATGGAACTTACACGTTAGGTGTGTTGTAAGAGTATCTATCATACATCTACTTACAACATTACCATATCATGACACTAGCCCAGCAACGATCTAAACTAGATGCCTCTAATTTATCCATTGCAAGTTTTTACGTGGCTTAGGGCTTTCGTAGATAGAACCGGTCTTACCTATGAACATGGAACCACAACGAGGATAACCAAGTTACTAGCAACTCGTTGTAAATCAGATATTGACTATAGTAGGAGAGACAGACACCCGTCAGCCACTTATGCAAAACTAGTTGCATGTCAGTCGTGGAACTGGTCTCATGTGCGATGACATGTAAGGTTGGTCCAGGCCGCTTCATCCCACTATGCCACCAATATCCAAAATACATAGAAGATGAAATAACATGATCATCATCACCCACATATAAACATATGGGTACTACCTGCGCAAAGCACCTATGCATAGATCAGGCTCTGATACCACTGTTGAGTCCGCAGCATAGAAAACAAAAAATTTCCTACGATGGGAACTATACGCCAAGATCTATCTACTAGATAGAAGCAACAGGTGGATATACATCCATAGAGAACTTACCCTCAAAGACAACAAAGCTTTGTTAACGAGATGGAACTCGTGGATGATGTAGTCGTACCCTTGCCGATCTCAAGATCGTGATGAAGTCCTTTAGGTCCAGCACTTCCAGCACCATCAGGTCCAGCACCATCCGTGATCACACACACGTTTGGTCCACCGAACAACCTCCTCCTCCTCGCTCCAGCAATGCAGCAGAAGAAGCAACTCCTTTCCAGATAAAGCCACCGGGAACATGTATCTCGCTAATCCGAGACCATGACGAATAACTAGAGGGAGAAAAGAACCTTCATGAGGAGGTGGTGCAAGAGGAGAGGAGGAGGAGGTGCTCCTTATATAGGGGAGGGGGGCATCCCAAGGGGGCATGGCGCCGGCCATGGTGGGTGCCCCAACCTCTCCCTTATTCATGTGGGTGGAGCTCCCACTCACATAATCACACACCTCCACTCATGTCCACTCACATGCATTAAATTTCCACCAAATTTAATCCAAGATCTCATTAAATAAAACACTTTTATTTATTTTATTCAGAATTTTGTTAGTTACTTTAATTAACAAACATTCACATAAAACTCCCTACAACATTTCAATATCACATGCAGAACCAGTTTTAGCAATTTCACCCGAAATAATTCTGGTTTCCGTCGAAATGATTCCAGCGCTTTCTTAATGTTTATATTAAACAATTTGCTCCTAAATGGTGTCGGTATCGCTTAAGTGTGTCACCCTATGGTTCGTGAATAATGCAGACATGATCGAGACCCCTCTCCGATCAATAATCAGCAGCGGGACCTGGAGATCTGTACTGAATCCCACATATTCAACGATGACTCTTGTGATCGTGTGAACCTTTAACATCGTAACTAAATCCCTTTGTCTCGTGATATATTACATGTCTGAGATTCGATCATCCGTATCCAAATACCTAGTTTGATTTCGTTACCGACATGCACTCCTTTTCGTTCCTGTGATATAACATTCTAGTGATCACATCACTTGCTTGCAAGCTATTTCAATGTGATATCACCGAGAGGGCCCAGAGTATATCTATCCGTCAACGGGATGGACAAATACCACTCTTGATCCATGAGCCTCAACCTAACACCTTCATAGCACTGAACCCATATTTATAGTCACCCTGTTATGGTGTGACGTTTGATGTTATCAAGATACTCTTCTGGTGTTAGCAATTAACATGATCTCATGGTCTAAGGACTAAGATTACTTCGTATGATGTTATAGCAATATAAACATAATGAATCTGATCGTAATGCTATACTTCGGATGAATGTTCATCACATCATTCCACCAATGTTGTGACCTCGTTATTAACAACATCCAATGTCAATGATCAGGAAACCTTGATCATCTTGTTAATTAACGAGCTAGTTTATATGAGAGGCATTACTAGGAACCTTTTATTTGTTTATTAAAACCACTCAAATGAATTCCATTTAACAAATTCTAGCAACCCCAGTCTACCAAGCATCAGATCAAAGCATCCACCAAAAATCAACTCAAAATTCAAAAATTTCTCTCATGCGGCCATTGTGTCGAATAGGTGGCACACAGAGTTCAAACTACCTAAGTAACACTGGTCCTAGTTAAACCCTTCTCCTCCATTGGACCCTCTCTACTCTCCTCTGTCCCACCTGAGTACAACCAAGTCCCCAACCAGCTTCCCCCTTAGCCGTTGCAATAGTGGTGCGCCGCCCGTATGAGGTCACTGCCAGCCAAAAGCGGGTAGCATGCCAGAGACCGAGCCGCGCCATTCCAGCGTGTCCACTAGCTCCACCCAACCCTACCGCCGCCCATGGTCCACCGCTCGATCAACCCCAGCTCCTGGACCACTCCCCAGCATCGCCGCCCTTTCTCTCTACGAGCCAGCTAGAGCGCGCCAGAGCGCTATTGCCGCCAGCACGCAGCAGACCGCCCCTTGACGCCATATCGCACACGCTGCTCCGCCTCGACACCAGCACCCTGCTAGACGCGGCCATGCATCGCCGTGCGACCCACAATCGCCGTCATCACCGTCGAGCACTGCCTCTGTCCCTCAGAGCGCGAGAAGCTCCCAACCACCATCCACCGCCCGTAGCATTGCCATTAAGCCATAGAGCACCACCAGTAGAGCGGCCACCGTCCGCCTACCTCGGCACGCTGGTAGCCCCTCTGTTTCGTCGTCACCAACGAGCCGCGCCCATGCCTTTCAATATCACCATCGTGCCTATATAAGCAGGCCTCCCCAGCACGAATTCCTCACACTCTCACACTCCCCTCTCACCCCCAGTCCTTCCCCACCTCTCTCCGAAGCCGCTCGAGACGCCCTTCGCCGGAATTGCACCGGAGGAGGCCGCTGCAGAGGAGGAGACCCTGCCGTCGATTCCATCCACCTCAGCCCCTGCCTCGACCTCGCCTGAGTCCGCCGTTGCCGTCTAGTTCGATCGCCCGCTTCGCTGCACTAGCTGGAGCACTGGTACGTCCCCAGTAGACCCCCACCGGCCGTTTAGGGTTCGGTCTCGGCCTGACGAGCACGTCTGACGCATTTAATCGTAGCCGCTGATCCGTTATAATTGTGTGGCCCAGATAGCTAGATACCGTTTCGGGTTTTAAGTTTCGCTTGAAAGTAGGACCAACCTGTCAGCCGCCCTCTGCACCGCTGAGCATCACTGAGCCGCTGAGCGTCACTGAGCCGGCCCGTTTCTTTTCCCGCACTAGCCCACAAATTCAAATAAGTGTTTTTCTATTTAGACTTAGAATCTATTTTGTCCCTTAGTTTAAAAATAAATTCAGGAAGATTTACTGAACCAAATTTAGTGATTCCAATTTTGTTGGAAAGCTTCTGAAAATATATATCCAAGAGTTAGAGATCTCTCCTAGTAAAAATAACAAGACAAAAGCATTTGCACATTCAAACATTTTTCTAAAATCAACCATAATAGCTTTTGAGTTGATTCCAACTCTCAAAAATCACATGTAACCATACCTATCTGAATACGTAATAATATTAAGGTTTACGTGCAGTGACTTTGGACTAGTACCAAAATAATGCTATATAGGCATTTCTAGTCACTTTAAATCATTGATAATTAAACTTAAACTTATTAAGATGTGATCCAACCCTTAAATCACATTCCCATATGTTAGAATATGTGGTGATGACATGTGTCCACATGATCCCATATTTTACTTGGTATTAAATCTTAGTTAATTTCAATGAGTAGAAATTACTTTTCTCAAATAAAAAGAATGAAACTAGTTCATTAAACCTTGTGATGTTTGTGATGATAATAGATCATCAAATGTGTGCCTTAGTGTGCTAAGTAGACTAGTTAAGCATGGTTTGGTGATTGTGTATTTCGTATGTATTTATAGACGATAGTATCGACCAAGCTTACGAGGAGGAGGAGTTCTACCAAGAGGAGGAGGAAGAAAACTTCAACCACTTCACTACCCAAGGCAAGCTAGCATTATACAAGTTAACCATGCAAGTGATTACTTGCAAGCCTAGCACTTCAAGTAAACTGAGCAAGCTATTATTGGCAAGCTAACACTTGCAACTATTACACTAGCAAGCCATCATTAACAAAGCAAGCTAACCCTTGCAATCAAGATAACCTAAGTAGATGCATTAGGCATGCTTTGGTTATACCACTTTGACTTATATCTCTTCCAAGTCTTATTTACAAGATTTACTTTCTTTACTTTACTAAAGTCCTTTACTTGTTTGAAGGTAGCATAAAGAGTATAAAACTTGACCTATCTAGTTAAACTTAGATGTCATTCTATGGCATGAGATTGACATTAGCATCCCACTTTAGTGAACACTCTTAACTTAGTAGTTGAAACAAAACTCAAAACTTGATTCACTTTAGATGGGAATACTTGATGAAAATGATTTGTGAAAACCATGGAGTGATGAGTCATTCTATTGAGATGTTTTGACATGTGTTGACAAACACAAATGGTTTATGATGATGGAAATGTTGAGGCATGAGACTTAGACCTTTTACAAAACTGATGGTTGGGTTCGGATGCGATACCATTCCAATTTTACCGTACAACCACAATACCTGAATTGGGTAAGGCTTAGCCGGAAGCTTATATGCATTAGTATTAGTTCCCTCGCGGGAGAGGTTTGAGATGAGGCTACCTCTCAATGTTGTCCACCTATGTAGTGCCCAAGATGACAGCTGGTCATGGTTGGGAGGCCATAATCATAGGAGAGGTGCTTATACTAGGGTGTGTAAAGGAAAGGTTATGTTTGATTATCTGCATACTAAGTATGATGATTCAGGGTTATCCCTGACAGATGTATCGAATCTTGTGGTGAAAGTTTACCACCTCTACAGAGTGTCAAACTATTCGAATATCCGCATCCGCGGTTATGGACAGTTGGAGTGGCCATACTGTTCCGTTGTCAGATGTTTTCAAAACAAATTATGAAATGAACTGTGACATGACTTGACTACAACAGAGTTGTGACTATGATGATTAAGTTCCCACTTAAGTGTTTTCAAAACTTCTTTTATCTTTCTTTGTTTTTGAACTTAGCTTAGGATTCAAACTTAACTTTACAAATAAAATTAGAGTTAGCATTTACACTAGAACTATACTACTTGTTAGTGGTAGTTTGCGAGTACTTAAAGAGTACTCATGGATTTTGTCCCTGGCTATTCCTATGGCCAGACTATGAAGGAGATTACCAAGATGAAGGACAACAGGACGGCTATGATAACTAGGAATATCTCCCATCGTCAGCATTGCTTGTGACTCTGAAGATGGACCCCACCGCTACGCTATTTATTCTGCTACTGATTGTACTAAGACTGGATCATGAGATCCTTATTTGTGTAAGACCTTATTTATGGTTTGTAATGGATGAGGTACTCTGATATCCAATCTGTTATGTCTCGCAAAAATGGTAATCCTGGGATTGCGAGGTATGGCATAACAGGCATCTGGGATTAAAAATCCGGGTGTTGACAAGTTGGTATTAGAGCCATCCTGATCATAGGAGGTCCTAGATAGAATGGACGTCCGAACAAAAACTTAGCCTTGGGAATTTATGAAAAACTATTTCCTCTCTTACCCTTGGGAATTCTTTCTCTCAAAAAAATTCATGTTCCTCCAAATTCTTAGATTACTACATAAATTTTGGACACACTTGATCACTTCACTAACTTCCTCATCCTAAATTCTTATAGATGGAAGCCTAGTACAGCAAGTTCTACCAGTTGGGCAATGGAGGCCAACTGATATTCGAGAGGGATTTGGATGCACTGTCTGAGTTCTTGGAGCGTCCTCATCCGTAATTCCTTGGAGCTCAACTCCCGGGTCCACCAGGAGGATATTTACAATGGCTAGTGACTGCTGATCTTCGAGGCAAGATAGAAGCACCAGTATCTGGGAGGATTCAGTTCTCGCTGAGGGAGAACAACTGGCTAGATGGATTAGCCAGGGCCGTGCATGAAGCTCTCGCACGTCTATGTGCCCTCAGTGTTAACCTCATCCAAGGAACCTTCTTTGTTCACTATGCAAGGTGTGATTCCATGGGAATGCCGCTTGAGATGCCAAGTCACCCAATACTGAAGCGCCAAGTGGAGAACCTCGACTTCCTACTGTACGACCGCCTGAAGGAGTTGGACAATGCAAGAGAGCTAGCCAACCACAACCTCGCCATTGCAGCCTAGAAGGCCCAAACGTTCTCACTGCTAGTCCGGGATCGTCAGTTTCTGCGCCGTCAACGTGCCAAGAAGGATCGCACCATCGATCGTCTTTGCAAGAAGGTGGCCGACCTCGAGAAGACCATCAAGGAGCAAGAAGCTCAGCTTACCGTAAAGGAAGAAGAATAGGAAGGTGAAGATATCCATGGAGATATTGACTCCTACCTTAGCAATGATGATGACTTTCTGGAGGAAGATGCCGTGGACTTCTACACCGACGATGATGACTCCGACTTCATCGACGATGAGTAGATGCACTAGAGCACTGTCGTAGCATGAGGAGTATCGGTCCCATTGTATCGTAGCTTACATAATGGTTCTTAAAACCATCTGTTTTCCCTTTGATGTTGTGATGTGTGTGTGTTTGTATCGTGTGCCTTGTTTGAAGGAATGAAAAGAAGTTAGTTGCAAAAATCTGAGTCAAACTCAAAGTTTTAGCTTTGAAATCAAAAACCATGAACCTTAGAACTTTCCCTCTTACCCCTTTATCTACCTCAATCTTCAGATGACTCGTGGAAACCAAGGAGGGAGCAGCTCATTGCAAGACCCAATGCTGCAAATCCTGCAGAATCTCGTCGCATACCGGGAAGCAAGAAGGGCAGAGCGCCAAGCTAATCTAGCAACACTGCAACAGATCGCCCAGATGGCTCTCAACAACCAGGACCATGGAAATCAGGATCATCATGGATCCAAACTCAAGAACTTCCAGAATACAAATCCCCCAATCTTTAGTACCTCAGAGAACCCATTGGATGTTTGATGGAGTTGCGTATAATGGAAAACAACTTAGAAGTAGCTGGAGTAGATGCCAATGAGAAGGTTCTTTTTGCCACCCACTATCTGGCAGGAGATGCAAGAGCATGGTGGAACAGTATCCGCACAATGAACCATGGTCAAGTGATGACATGGGAAGCCTTCAAAATCAAGTTCAGCCGTACCCACATGTCGCAGGGTCTAGTCACCCGTATGAGGGATGAATTCCGAGAATTGAAGCCAGGCAGAATGACTGTAGTGGAGTACCATGACAGATTCGTGTCCCTTGCCAGGTATGCACCTGTTGAGATCAACACAGAGGCCAAGAAGAAGGAGAGATTCTTGAACGGACTGCATGATGAGATGCAGATGTCCTCGTCAACATCCGTTTCGAGGATCTCGAAGAACTAGTCGACTCTGCCATTTAGATGGATGGGAAGCTCAACCAGGCAAATGACAACCGCAAATGTTATATGATGTAGCAAGCTAGATCCAATAGTCACCAGAAGTACCGTCCCAACCCCTCGGCATGATATGCACCGAGGAATAACCGACCCCCAATGTCTCGCCCAAGCTACCCCAACCGTAGCGGAGGAAATGTGAAGTCCGGAGGAAACAACAATCACTCCGGCAACCCAGCAATTTCAATAGTGCCCCTCCCAAGAGCAACAACAACAACAATACTGCACCACGAACTAGAAGCAATGTCGTTCCCGTGGCAGCGAAAGACAAGTCTCAGATCACTTGTTTCGAGTGTGGAGTGAAGGGTCACTATTCCAATGAGTGTCCCAAGAAGATTGCTGCCACTGCAAATGTGAATGCCCCAGCTCAACAGCAGCGTCGTGTTCAACCAGGACGAAGATTTTCCCCAGGGAACCCTCACAACCGCAACGGTCGTCTCTTCCACATGAACACCGAAGAAGCCCAAGAAGCGCCAAATGTAGTGCTATGTATGTTTTCTGTCAACTCCGTTTTAGCAAGAGTATTGTTTGATTCGGGAGCCTCACACTCATTCATCACCAAAGAATTTGCATGCACTAGTAAGATTCACCCAACCAACTGGAAGCATGTCATGATAGTTCAAATCCTGGGTTCAACTACAAAAGCTAGAAAAATTTGCAAAGCTGTGCCTATCAGAATACATGGGATAGATTTTTATGCCAACCTAATAGTACATGGAACCAAAGGTTTGGAAGTAGTACTAGGAATGGATTGGATGTCAAAGCATAAAGGATTGATAGACTGTGCTAAGGAAGCCATCACAATGACCAGTAGCTCTGGAGTAACAATAGAGCATATATCTGAAACCTTGCCCCGTCAATTCAAGTGTAACAAGAGTCTAGCCCTACCTACCATTGACCAAGTCAGTGTAGTCTGTGAATACCCTGGCGTATTCCCAGATGAATTGCCCGGTATGCCCCCGAATAGGGATATTGAGTTCATTATTGAACTAATCCCCAGAACCGGACCCATAGCCCAGAGACCCTATAGCATGAACCCCTCAGAGTTAGTAGAATTGAAGAAGCAGCTAGATGCTATGTTGGCAACAGGCTTGATTCACCATGGAGATCGCTAGTGTTATTCATCGACAAGAAAGATGGAGGCAGCCGTCTGTGCACCGATTACAGAAAGCTGAATGATGTCACCATCAAAAACAAGTACCCATTGCCAAAGATAGAGGATCTATTTGATCAGTTGACTAGAGCGAATATATTCTCAAAGATCGATCTTAGGACTGGTTCTCACCAACTTAAGATATACCGAAGACCGCCTTAACTACTCGTTATGATTTATACAATTATACGGTTATGTCTTTTGGATTAACCAATGCCCATGCTTATTTTATGAATCTCATGAATAAGATCTTTATGAATTTTCTAGATAAGTTTGTCGTTGTGTTTATCGACGATATCCTTATCTACTCCAAGTCAGAAGAAGAGCATGAGCAACATCTGAGAATGATCCATGAAACCCTTAGCGAGCATCGGTTGTATGCCAAGTTCAGCAATATTAGTTTTGGCTGAAAGAAGTCGGATTCCCAGGACATATTGTGTCTGCCGGAGGAGTCGCTGTTGATCCCGCCAAGATCAAAGATGTCGAAGAATGGGAAGCCCCAACCACTCAAACCCAAGTCCGTTCATTTCTCGGATTAGCGCGATATTATCGCAAGTTTGTCAAAGGATTTTCAAGCATCGCCTGACCCATGACCCAATTGCTGAAGAAGGACAAGAAGTTTGAATGGACCGACAAATGTGAAGCCAGTTTCCAAGAATTGAAGAAGAGATTGATTTCAGCCCCAATACTGATCATGCTAGATATCAAGAAGGCATTTGATGTCTACTGTGATGCATCCAAGATTGGTCTCGGATGTGTATTGATGCAAGAAGGCAAAGTCATCGCTTATCTATCTCGACAACTGAAGCAGCATGAGCAGAACTATCCGAACCATGATCTTGAGTTAGCAGCAGTAGTTTTGGCATTGAAGACATGGTGTCATTATCTGATGGGTACTAGCTATGAGATTTACTCAGATCACAATACCTTGAACTATATTTTCACTCAGAAGGAGTTGAATATGAGGCAAAGGAGATGGATAGAGTTAATCAAGGATTATGACCTTGACATTCACTATCACCCTGGCAAAGCCAATGTGGTAGTGGATGCTCTTAGCAGATTGCCATGTAGGCTAAACACTATGATCAAAGAGAATCAACCAAGTTTGTATGAGGAGTTGGAGCAGTTCCGGACTGAACTGGTTAGCCAAAAAAATTTAGCTAGCATTGAACTTCAACCCAGATTGATTATCTAAATCAAGGAAGCCTAGAAGGGGAATGAAAGTATTGACGGAATCAAACCTCGTATTGGTACGGGAAAGGTACCTGGATTCACCGAAGACGAAGAAGGAGTTCTGTGGTACAAAGGCCGTATCTGTGTGCCAGCAGATTTGAAGCTGAAGCAAGTTATCATGCAAGAAGCTCATGATACCCTTTATTCTATCCACCCCGGAGGAACGAAGATGTATCAAGACTGGAAGGAGCAATTTTGGTGGCACAAGATGAAGAGAGAAATCGGGAGATACATCACCAAGTGTGACATCTGTCAAAGAGTCAAAGCGGAACATCAGAAACCCGCTAAACTGTTGCAACCATTGCAGATTCCGGAATGGAAATGGGATTCCGTCGGAACGGACTTTATCACCGGTTTGCCTACTACAAGTAGGGGAAATGACTCAATCTGGGTCATTGTTGATAGACTGTCCAAGGTAGCTCACTTTATACCTATCAAGACAACTTATCAGAGTTCGAAGCTACCAGAGTTGTATAGTGCTAGAATTGTTAGTCTGCATGGATCCCCCAAGACCATAGTATCAGATCGAGGAACACAATTTACCTCGAGATTTTGGCAGAAAGTCCAGGAAGGATTAGGAACCAAGTTGAACTTCAGCACCGCTTATCACCCGCAAACTGATGGACAGACTGAAAGAGTAAACCAAATCTTATAAGATATGTTGAGAGCTTGTGTGTTAGAATATGGATCAAAATGGGAAGACTGCCTGCCTTTCGCAGAATTCTCATATAACAATAGTTATCAAGCTAGTTTGCAAATAGCGCCATTTGAGTTCCTATACGGAAGAAAGTGTCGTACCCCTTTGAATTGGTCGCAAGTAGGAGAGAGTCAGATCTTTGTACCTGATATTCTCTGAGAAGCTGAAGAGAAAGTTCACAAAGTCCGTGAGCACCTGAAGACCGCCCAATCCAGACAGAAAAGTTATGCTGACAAGAGAAGGAGAGACCTGACTTTCAATGTCGAAGATTTTGTGTATCTCAAGGTTTTGCCATTGAAGGGAACCCAACATTTTAGTCTGAAATGAAAGTTAGCCCCAGATATATCGGACCCTTCAAGATTCTGAATCACCAAGGAGAAGTATCGTATCAACTGGAACTGCCTGAAGAGATGTCTGCCATCCACAATGTGTTCCATATCTCGTTACATCGTAAATGCTTAGAAGTGTCGGAGAAGACCGAAGTTTTCAAGAACATCGATCATCGAGCTGTCGATATCAACAAGGACATGACATATCGTGAAGTGCCCATCCGTATCTTGGAGGAAGCCTATAGAACCACCAGGACCAGGAGTATCAAATTTCTCAAGATTCAATGGAGCAACCATACCGAAGAAGCCACTTGGGAGCGAGAAGATTACATTAGGACCGAGTTCCCAGATCTCTTTAGTTCCTAGTTTTCTTTCGTAAATCTCGGGACGAGATTTTGTTTAAGGGGGGAAGGTTTGTAACATCCCAAAACTTTAATCCAAGTGAGCAAGATCAAATCCACCCAATTTAGGGTTAACAAAAACTTTTTCTATTTAAAAATCTATAAGCATTTAAATAGGAGTTGTTTTGAATTGCCATGTTTGAGTGATCTATTGATTGTAAAATGATTCTAAGGTGAAATAAACATCATCTAGATCATCCCCAAGCAAATCCCAAAGAAAAAGAAATCAAAAAGAATAAATAAAGCAAATGGTCACTTTTCCCATTTTAATCACATAGCCTACTTTGGCTATTCCTAGAACTCAAATCTTAACAGAAACAATTATGGTTCTTTGCACCCCTTGCTAGTACAAGTAGTTATGTGCCAAGGCCCACTTTGTTTCATCCTAAAAACTTTCAAAATCTAAATTTAAATGACATTTGAAATTTGAATGTAGTTCATATGTATAGATCACACTTATTCAAAAACCACTCAAAAGAATTCCATTTAACAAATCCTAGCAACCCTAGTCTACCAAGCATTAGATCAAAGCATCCACCAAAAATCAACACAAAATTCAAAAATTTCTCTCATGCGGCCATTGTGTCGAACAGGTGGCAGACAAAGATCAAACTGCCTAACTAACACTACTCCTAGTTAAACCCTTGTCCCCCATTGGACCCTCTCTACTCTCCTCTGTACCTCCTGAGTCCAACCAAGTCCCCAACCAGCTTCCCCTTAGTCAAGTGTAGTATGGGCGTCAGCGAATGAGGTCACCGCCACTAGAAGCGCAAAGATGCCGTAGAGACAAGGCCGCGCCATTCCAGCGTGTCCACTAGCTCCGCCCAACCCTACTGCCGCCCACGGCCCACCCCTCGATCCACCCCAGCCCCTGGACCACTCCCCAACATCCCTTTCTCTCTGCGAGCAAGCCAGAGCGATTGATTGCGCCAAAGACGCAGCATCCGCCTTGACGCCATATATCGCGATGCCGGCCGCCGACACCAGCACTTCGCCAGACATGGCTGCATATCGCTGCGGCGACACTCCATACCGCCGTGGATCGCCACGAGCACCGCCTGTCCTCGTGAGCATGAGAAGCTCCCGACCACCATCTACCGCCCCTAGCATCACCATTAAGCCGTAGAGCACTACCAGCAGACCGGCCACCGTCTGCCTACCTCGCCACGCCGGTAGCCCCTCTGTTTTGCCGTTACTGACGAGCCGTGCCAATGCCTTTCGGTCTCACCATCGCGCCTATATAAGAAGGCCTCCCCAGCACAAATTCCTCACACTCTCACACTCCCCTCTCACCCCCAGTCCTTCCCCACCTCTCGTCGGAGCCGCTCGAGCCGGAGGAGGCCGCTGCAGAGGAGGAGACACTGTCATCGATTCCATCCACCTTAGCCCCTGCCTCGACCTCTCCTGAGTCCGCCGTCGCCATCCAGTTCGATCGCCCGCCTCGCCACACTAGCTGGAGCCCTGGTACGTCCGCAGTAGACCCCTACCGGTCGTTTAGGGTTCGGTCTTACCGGCGACGAGTCCGTTGTCGATGACGACTGTGAGCCGTTGATCCGCGTTATAATCGTGTGGCCCAGATCACTGGATACCTTTTCGGGTTTTAAGTCTCATTGACAAGCGGGACCAACCTGTCAGCCACCCTCTGCACCACTGAGTGTCACTGGGCCGGCCCATTTCTTTTCCCGCGCTAGCCCACAAATTCAAATAAGTGTTTTTCTATTTAGACTTAGAATCTATTCTGTCCCTTAGTTTAAAAATCAATTCAGGAAGATTTACTGAACCAGATTGAGTGGTTCCAATTTTGTTGGAAAGCTTCTGAAAAGATATATCCAAGCCGTTGGATTTAATTCATTTAGAGTTAGAGATCTCTCCTAGTAAAAATAACAAGACAGAAGCATTTGCACATTCAAACATTTTTCTAAAATCAACCATAATAGCTTTTGATTTGATTCCAACTCTCAAAAATCACATTTAACCATACCTATCTGAATATGTAATAATATTAAGGTTTACATGCAGTGACTTTGGACTAGTACCAAAATAATGCTATATAGGCATTTCTAGTCATTAATTATTAAACTTAAACTTATTAAGATTTGATCCAACCCTTAAATCACATTCACATATGTTAGAATATGCGGTGATGACATGTGTCCACATGATCCCATATTTTAATTGGAGAATATTAAATGTTAGTTAATTTCAATGAGTAGAAATTACTTTTATCAAATAAAAAGAATGAAACTAGTTCATTAAACCTTGTGATATTTGTGATGATAATAGATCATCAAATGTGTGCCTTAGTGTGCTAAGTAGACTAGTTAAGCATGGTTTGGTGATTGTGTATTTCGTATGTATTTATAGACGATAGTATCGACCAAGCTTACGAGGAGGAGGAGTTCTACCAAGAGGAGGAGGAAGAAAACTTCAACCACTTCACTACCCAAGGCAAGCTAGCATTATACAAGTTAACCATGCAAGTGATTACATGCAAGCCTAGCACTTCAAGTAAACTGACCAAGCTATTATTGGAAAGCTAACAGTTGCAAGTATTACACTAGCAACCCATCATTAACAAAGCAAGCTAACCCTTGAAATCAAGATAACATAAGCAGATGTATTAGGCATGCTTTGGTTATACCACTTTGACTTATATCTCTTCCAAGTCTTATTTACAAGCTTTACTTCCTTTACTTTACTGAAGTCCTTTACTTGTTTGAATGTAGCATAAAGAGTATAAAACTTGACCTATCTAGTTAAACTTAGATGTCATTCTATGGCATGAGATTGACATTAGCATCCCACTTTAGTGAACACTCTTAACTTAGTAGTTGGAACAAAACTCAAAACTTGATTCACTTTAGATGGGAATACTTGATCAAAATGATGAAGGAAATATGCCCTGAGAGGCAATAATAAACTTGTTATTATGTATTCCTTGTATATGGTAGATGTTTATTTTGCATGCTATAATTGTATTGATAGGAAACATTAATACATGTGTGTTTAATAAACAAAAAGGGTTCCTAGTTATGCCTCTCTTATAGACTAGCTTGTTGATTAACAAGATGATCAAGGTTTCCTGATCATGTTAATAACAAAGTCACAACATTTGTGAAATGATGTGATGAACATTCATCCGAAGTATAGCATTACGATCAAGTCATTATGTTTATATTGCTATAACATCATACGAAGTAATCTTTATCCTT
This sequence comes from Avena insularis, assembly GCA_023614405.1. NCBI lineage: Eukaryota > Viridiplantae > Streptophyta > Magnoliopsida > Poales > Poaceae > Avena > Avena insularis. Next base: position 408,751,321 of record CM042696.1, read on the forward strand.
AGACCATGAGATCATGTTAATTGCTAACACCGGAAGAGTATATTGATAACATCAAATGTCACACCGTAACAGGGTGACTATAAAGATGGGTTCAGTACTACGAAGGTGTTATGTTGAGGCTCATGGATCAAGAGTGGAATTTGTCAATCTAGATGACGGATAGATATACTCTGGGCCCTCTCGGTGATATCACATTAGGATAGCTTGCAAGCAAGTGATGTGATCACTAGAATGTTATATCACGGGAATGAGAAAAGAGTGCATGTCGGTAACGAGATCAAACTAGGTATGGAGATACCGATGATCGAATCTCGGACATGTAATATATCGAGAGACAAAGGGATTTAGTTACAAGCGTTAAAGGTTCTCACGATCACAGGAGTCATCGTTGAATGTGTAGGAGTCAGTACGGATCTCCAAGTCCCGCTGCTGATCATTGATCGGAGAAGGGTCTCGATCATGTCTGCATTATTCACGAACCGTAGGGTGGCACACTTAAGAGTTACCGGACACCATTTTGGAGCACATATGTTTCAGACGAAAGAATTGCAAAGCGTAGGAATTGTTTCAATAGAAACCGGAAATTGTTTCGGGTGAAATTGCAGAAGGTGGTTCTGCATGTGATTTTGAAATATTGCAAGAGGCTATATGAGAATGTTTGTTAATTAAAGTAATTAACAAAATTCTGAATAAATTTAATAAAAATAGTTTTATTAAATGAGAGAGCATTAAATTTGGAGAAATTTAATGTATTTAAAGTGGAGACTTTAAAAGGGAATGTGAAGAGGCATTTTAATGTGGAGGGGTTACCACCACATGAATGGGGGGGTGAGGGGTCACCCCCCCATGCGCCAGCCATGGAGAGAGGGGGCACCCCCCTCCTCCTATAAAAGGCCACCCATTCCCTCCTTCATCCTCACACCTCCTTGTGAAGGATCTCTCCCCCTCTAGAATTATTCCCCATGGTCTCGGATTAGCGAGATACATGTTCCCAGTGGCATTTAAATGCGGAAGGAGTTGTTGCTTCGCTGGATCGCTGGAGCGAGGAGGTGGAGGTTGTCCGTGGCTTGAATGTGTGTCTATGCTGAGTGCGGATCTTTCGGACTTCCTCACGATCTTGAGATCGGCAAGTGTACGACTACATCAACCACGAGTTCCTACTCGTTAACAAAAGTCGTTGTCTTCGAGGGTAAGTTCTCCATGGATGTATGTCCACCCGTTGCTCTGTATCTAGTAGATAGATCTTGGCGTATAGTTCTCATCGTAGGAAATTTTTTGTTTTCTATGCTGCGGACCCATTAGTGGTATCAGAGCCTGATCTATGCGTAGGTGCTTTGCACGGGTAGGACACATATGTTTATGTGTGGGCGATGATGATCATGTTATTGCATCTTCTATGTACTTTGGATATTGGTGTCATAGTGGGATGAAGCGGCCCGGACCAACCTTACATGTCATCGTGCATAAGACCGGTTCCACGACTGACATGCAACTAGTTTTGCATAAGTGTCTAGCAGGTCTCTCTCTCTCCTACTATAGTCAATATCTGATTTACAACGAGTTGCTAATAACTTGCTTATCCTTGTTCTGGTTCATGTTCGTAGGTAAGACCGGTTCTATCTCCGAAATCCCTAAGCCATGTAAAACTTGCAATTGATAAATTAGAGGCGTCTAGTTTAGATCGTTGTTGGGCTAGTGTATTGATATGGTATTGTTGTAAGTAGATGTATGATTGATACTCTTACAACTCACTTAACGTGTAAGTTCCATAGACCTTGGCCTTACACACAAAGGAATGATAGAGGTCATACCACGATGCAAATGATAGAGATCAAATGCATGGACCATATCACCTCACTTCACACATTAGCATCTTATATTGCTAGTTTGGCGCTTTTGGTAGGAGTATAAGATGATCCCTCATTTAGATATTAAGATAAAATGTGTTCTTCCTTAAGTATGCACCGTTTTGTGGATCGTGTTTTGAGGCATCACGTGATGATCGGGTGTTCTCGACTCTACGCTTTCATACAACGGGTGTAAGACAGTTTTACACACGCAAATACTAAGGTTCTTACTTGACGAGCCTAGCATGTATAGACATGGCCTCGGAACACGGACCGAAAGGTTAAGCATGAGTCATATAGTTGATATGATGCCCATATAGATGCTCGCCTTTGAAGCTACACCGACTCACGTGATGATCGGACTTGGTGTAGTGGATTTGGTTCATGTAATCACCAAAAGGACACGAGGGATGTCGTTTTTGAGTGGGAGTTCATTAGTAATTTGTATTAGTTGAACTCAATCTATCATAAACTTAGTCTAAGTATATTTTACAAATTCTATTGTAGATGGCACCACCTGCTTTTAATTTCAATGTGTTCATCGAGAAAGAGAAGCTTGCTGCGAATGGTAGCAACTTCACCAACTGGGCTTTGAATTTGAGGATTCTCCTCACTGCTGCACAAAAGCAATATGTGCTAGAGGCTCCGCTAGGCCCCCCACCAGCTCCTGATGCCCCTGACTAGGAAAAGAACGTCTATATAACTCGTCAGGAGGACCACAACTTAGTTCATTACGGCATACTGTATGGGCTAGAGCCAGAACTTCGAAAACGTTTCGAAAATGGCAATGCCTTTGATACCATGGGAGAATTGAAAATGATTTTCGATACCCATGCAGCGTAGAGAGTTATAATGCTACAGAAAAGTTCTTTAGCTGCACGATGGAGGAAAACAGCTCCATTAGTGAGCACGTACTCAAAATGTCTGGGTACGCCGATAAGCTTGTGTCCTTGTGAATAACGATTCCCATTGACTTAGGCATACATCATGTTCTCCAATCTCTGCCACCTAGCTACAAGAGCTTCGTGATGAACTATAATATGCAGGGCATGAAGAAGTCTCTTCCCGAGCTTCTGTCAATGCTTAAGACTGCAGAAGTGGAGATTAGGAATGAACATCAAGTGTTGATGATCAATAAGACCACCGGTTTCAAGAAGGACAAGAAAGGAAAGCAGAAGGGAAAGAAGGGCGGCAAATCTGTTGCTACGCCTGAAAAGAAACCCCGAGCTGGCCCTAAGTCTAACACCGAGTGCTACTATTGCAAGGGGACTGGCCATTGGAAGCGCAACTACCCAAGTATTTGGCGGACAAGAAGGCTGGCAAGGCAAACAAAGGTATATGTGATATACATGTTATTGATGTGTACTTGACTAGTACTCGCAGTAGCACCTGGGTATTTGATACGAGATCGGTTGCTAATATATGTAACTCGGTTCAGGGGCTGCGGAACAAGCGACAACTAGCAAGGGATGAGGTCACGATGCGGGTCGGCAATGGATCAAGAGTTGATGTGATCGCTGTCGGAACGCTGCCTCTCCATATGCCGTCGAGATTAGTTATAAACATAAATAATTGTTATTTAGTGCCTGCACTGAGCATGAACATTGTATCCGTATCGTGTTTGATGCAAAGTGGTTATTCGTTTAAGTATGAAAACAATGGTTGTTCGATTTATATGAATAATATCTTTTATGGTCATGCACCTGTGTTGAATGGTTTATTTCTGTTGGATCTCGATAGTAGTATTACGCATATTCATAATGTTGATGCTAAAAGGATTAAACTTGATAATGATATATCTACATATATGTGGCACTGCCGTCTAGGTCATATTAGCGTTAAACGCATGAATTAACTCCATTCCGATGGACTTTTGGAATCACTTGATTTTGAATCATTTGATACATGTGAGCCATGCCTTATGGGCAAGATGACTAGAACGCCGTTTTCCGGTTCAATGGAACGGGCGACAGATTTATTGGAAATCATACATACTGATGTGTGTGGACCAATGAGTGTGTCGGCGCGAGGTGGATATCGTTATTTTGTTACTTTCACGGAGGATTTGAGTAGATACGGGTATATCTATTTGATGAAACATAAGTCTGAAACCTTTGAAAGGTTCAAAGAATTTCAGAATGAAGTGGAAAATCATCGTAACAGAAATATCAAATTTCTGCGGCTTAACCGTGGAGGAGAGTATCTTAGTTACGAGTTTAGCACACATATGAAAGACTGTGGAATAGTTTCACAACTCACGCCTGCCGGAACACCACAACGTAATGGTGTGTCAGAACGTCGTAATCGTACTTTATTGGATATGGTTCGATCTATGATGTCTCTGACTGACTTGCCATCGCTATTTTGGGGTTATGCACTGGAAACCGCTGCATTCACTTTAAATAGGGCACCATCTAAATCCGTTGAAAAGACACCGTATGAATTATGGTTTGGAAACAAACCTAAGCTGTCATTTCTTAAAGTTTGGGGATGTGATGTTTATGTGAAGAAACTTCAACCGGATAAACTCGAACCCAAAGCGGAAAAATGCATCTTCATATGATACCCTAAGGAAACGATTGGGTATACCTTCTATCATAGATCCGAGGGCAAGGTCTTTGTTGCCAAGAATGGATCCTTTCTTGAGAAGGAGTTTCTCGCGAAAGGTGTGAGTAGTCGGAAGGTAGAACTCGAAGAGGTTATTGAACCTTCTCTTCATGAAATGGCAAGTAGCACCGCTCCAGAAGTTGTTTCGGAGTTGACTTCACCTAATGAAGAGAGAGCTAATGATATTGATCATGAAACTCCGAAAGAGTACACTACCGAACCTCGTAGGTCAAGCAGGACACGTGCAGCTCCTGAACTGTACGGCAATCCTGTTATGAATTTCATGATTGATGAAATAGATGACCCTGCGACAAATGGCTAGAAGCCATGAAATCCGAGATGGAATCCATGTACGAAAACTAGGTTTGGACCTTGGTGGACTTACCTCACGATCGAAAGGCCGTTGAGAATAAATGGATTTTCAAAAGGAAAACTGATGCTGATGGTAATGTAACCATCTATAAGGCTCGACTTGTCGCAAAGGGGTTTCGACAAATTCAAGGAGTTGACTACGATGAGACATTCTCTCCCGTAGCAATGCTTAAGTCGGTTAGGATTATGTTAGCAATTGTTGCATATTTCGATTATGAAATATGGCAGATGGATGTCAAAACTGCGTTCCTCAATGGTAATATTGAAGAAGAGTTGTATATGATACAACCTAAGGGTTTTGTCGATCCTAATGATGCTGATAAGGTGTGAAAACTTCAGCGATCCATCTATGGACTGAAGCAAGCATCCCGGAGTTGGAATCTCCGCTTTAATGAGGTGATCAAAGAGTTTGGATTTGTCCAAACGTATGGAGAGGCTTGTATTTACAAGAAATTGAGTGGGAGCAATGTGGCATTTCTGATACAGTATAGATCTTTTAAACAGTGTTAAAAGTTATCTAAACAGCAAATTTTCGATGAACGACCTTGGTGAAGCTTCATATATATTAGGCATTAAAATCTATAGAGATAGATCAAGACGCCTAATTGGGCTATCGCAAAGTACATACCTTGATAAGATATTAAAGAAGTTTAATATGGACAAAAGTAAGAAGGGGTTCTTACCTATGTTGCAAGGCAAGACATCGAGTAAGACTCAAAGTACGGCTACGGCGGAAGAAAGAGAGATGATGGATAAGATCCCCTATGCCTCGGCCATAGGCTCTATTATGTATGCCATGCTATGTACAAGACCGGATGTGGCACATGCTATCAGTTTGACTAGTAGGTACCAATCTGATCGAGGTTCAGAACACTGGATAGCGGTAAAGAACATCCTCAAGTACTTGAGAAGAACTAAGGATATGTTTCTTGTATACGGAGGTGAAGAAGAGCTAGTCCCTAAGTGTTATGTCAATGCTAGCTTTGACACTGATCCAGATGACTCTAAGTCTCAATCCGGATACGTATTTCTCTTGAACGGAGCAGTAGTTAGTTGGAGGAGCTCCAAACAACCTGTGGTGGCTGGATCAACGACGGAGGCGGAATATATTGCTGCTTCAGAAGCAGCGCAGGAAGCGGTTTGGATGAAGGAGTTCATAACGGAACTAGGTGCGGTTTGGATGAAGCGGTTTGTATGTCCACCCGTTGCTCTGTATCTAGTAGATAGATCTTGGCGTATAGTTCTCATTTTAGGAAATTTTTTGTTTTCTATGCTGCGGACCCAACAAATGATTTGTGAAAACCTTGGAGTGATGAGTCATTCTATTGAGATGTTTCGACATGTGTTGAGAAACACAAATGGTTTATGATGATGAAAATGTTGAGGCATGAGCCTTATCCCTTTTACAAAACTGGTGGTTGGGTTCGTATGCGAAACCATTCCAATTTACCGTACAACCACAATACATGAATTGGGTAAGGCTTAGCCGGAAGGTTATATGCATTAGTATTAGTTCCCTCGCGGGAGAGGTTTGAGCCGAGGCTACCTCTCAATGTTGCCCACCTATGCAGTGCCCAAGATGACATATGGTCATGGTTGGGAGGCCATACTCATAGGAGAGGTGCTTATACTAGGGTGTGTAAAGGAAAGGTTATGTTTGATTATCTGCATACTAAGTATGATGATTCAGGGTTATCCCTGACAGATATATCGAATCTTGTGGTGAAAGTGTACCACCTCTAAAGAGTGTCAAACTATTCGAATAGCCGCGTTCGTGGTTATGGAGAGTTGGAGTGTCCATGCTGTTCCGTTGTCAGATGTTTCCAAAACAACTTATGAAATGAATTGTGACATGACTTGACCAGAGCAGAGTTGTGACTATGATGATTAAGTTCCCACTTAAGTGTTTTCCAAACTTCTTTTATCTTTCTTTGTTTCTAAACTCATCTTAGGTTTCAAACTTACCTTTACAAATAAACTTAGAGTTAGCATTTACACTAGAACTATACTACTTGTTATTGGTAGTTTGCGAGTACTTAAAGAGTACTCATGGCTTTTGTCCCTGGCTATTCCTATGGCCAGACTATGAAGGAGATTACCAAGATGAAGGATAGTAGGACGGCTATGATAACTAGGAATATCTCCCATCGTCAGCATTGCCTGTGACTCTAAATATGGACCCCACCGCTACGCTATTTATTCCGCTACTTGATTGTACTAAGACTGGATCATGAGATCCTTATTTGTGTAAGACCTTATTTATGGTTTGTAATGGATGAGGTACTGTGATATCCAATCTGTTATGTCTCACAAAAATGGAAATCCTAGGATTGTGAGGTATGGCATAACAGGCATCTAGGATTAAAAATCCGGGTGTTGACATATAGCATGCAAAATAAATATTTATCATAAACATGGAATAAGATAATAACCACTTTATTATTGTCTCTCGGGCATATTCCCTTCAGTGACACCTATGGGTGTCACCTTCCTTCCATAAAGGTGTTGAGTGTACCTCTTCCCCACTCCCTATAGTGAACCGAACAAAACACCTAAGATGCGAACCGAAGGTAACCCAAAGAACTGTTCGAGCAACATCGTCATCACCATAACTTTCCTTCCTGGAGGTTTCACGACGCTTCAAATAACTAGGGCCGTAGTAGAAATTCTTCGGACGGTGCAACAGTTGAAATTCATCGCCGCTTTTATCGAACCGCCGATGTCTGATTGTTCTCTTATTTTTTTTCTTTTGTTCTTGATTTTTGCTATTTCTCCCAGTAATGCTATCCTAGTTACACCGATTGTTCCCTGCATTAATACAATGGGGTGAACACCTATTTAGAGATAGAACGAAAAATAAACTACTACCATAGACATAAAAACTAAACGCAAATTTTCGGAAGACGACGTAATGAAGCGTGCATGGCCCATCTAGTGCAATGACTATAGTGGATCCATATGTGGTTCATGAAAAGAACACACATGCAATGACTATAGTGGATCCATATGTGGTTTGTGAAAAGAACACACATGCAATGACTCTAGTGGATCCATATATGGTTTGCGAAAAGAACACACATGCAATGACATTGGTGGATCCATGTGGTTTGTGAAAAGAACACACATGCAGTAACTCTAGTGGATCCATATGTGGTTTGTGAAAAGAACATACATGCAATGACTCTAGTGGATTCATATGTGGTTTGTGAAAAGAACAAACATGCAATGACTCTAGTTGATCCATATGTGGTTCATGAAAAGAACACACATGCAATGACATTGGTTGATCCATATGTGGTTTGTCATCACAAGAACATACATCAAATGACTATAGTGGATCCATATGTGGTTTGTGAAAATACCACACATGCAATGACATTGGCTGATCCATATGTGGTTTGTGGAAAGAACACACATGTAGTTACATTGGTGGATCCATGTGGTTTGTGAGAAGAACACACATGCAATGAATCTAGTGAATCCATATGTGGTTTGTGAAAAGTACATACATGCAATGACTCAAGTGGATCCATATGTGGCTTGTGAAAAGAACGCACATGCAACGCCATTGGTTGATCCATGTGGTTTGTGGAAAGAACAGACATGCATGACTATAGTTGTTCCATCTATGGTTTGTGAAAAGAACACACATGCAATGACATTGGTGGATCCATGTGTTTTATCAAAAGAACATGCATCCAATGACTCCGGTGGATCCATATGTGGTTTGTGAAAAGAACACACCTGCAATGACTGTAGTGCTGGTTTTAGTCTAAGAACTCACATGCAATGACTCTAGTCGGTCCATATGTGGTTTGTGGAATGGAAACACATGCAATGACATTGGTTGATCCATATGTGGTTTATGAAAAGAACACACATGCAATTACTCTAGTGTATCCATATGTAGTTTGTGGAAAGAACACACATGCAATGACATTGGTGGATCCATATGTGGTTCATGAAAAGAACACACATGCAATGACATTGGTTGATCCATATGTGGTTTGTAAAAAGAACATACATGCAATGATTCTGGTGGATCCATATGTGGTTTTTGAAAAGAACATACATGCAATGACTCTAGTGGATCCATATGTGGTTTGTGAAAAGAATAAAATTGCAATGACTCTAGTTGATCCATATGTGGTTCATGAAAAGAACACACGGGCAATGACATTGGTTGATCGATATGTGGTTTGTCATTACAAGAACATACATGCAATGACTATATTGGATCCATATGTGGTTTGTGAGAAGAACACACGTGCAATGATATTGGTTCATCTATATGTGGTTTGTGGAAAGAACACACATGCAATGACATTGGTGGACCCATGTGGTTTGTGAAAAGAACACACACGCAATGACTCTAGTGGATCCATATGTGGTTTGTGAAAAGAACATACATGCAATGACTCTAGTGGATCCATATGTGGTTTGTGAAAAGAACACACATGCAATGCCATTGGTTGATCCATGTGGTTTGTCGAAAGAACAGACATGCAATGACTATAGTTGTTCCATATGTGGTTTGTGAAAACAACACACATGCAATGACATTGGTTGATCCATGTGATTTGTGGAAAGAACAGACATGCAATGACTATAGTTGTACCATATGTGGTTTGGGAAAAGTACACACATGCAATGACATTGGTTGATCCATATATGGTTTGTGGAAAGATCACACATTCAATGACATTGGTGGATCCATGTGGTTTGTGAGAAGAACACACATGCAATGACTCTAGTGGATCCATATGTGGTTTGTGAAAAGAACATACATGCAATGATTCTAGTGGATCCATATGTGGTATGTGAAAAGAACACACATGCAATGCCTTTGGTTTATCCATGTGGTTTATGGAAAGAACAGACATGTAATGACTATAGTTGTTCCATATGTGGTTTGTGAAAAGAACACACATGCAATGACATTGGTGGATCCATATGTTTTATGAAAAGAACGTACATGCAATGACTCCGGTGCATCCATATGTCGTTTGTGAAAAGAACACACATGCAATGACTCTAGTGTTGGTTTTAGTATAAGAACACACATGCAATGACTCTAGTGGGTCCATATATGGTTTGTGGAAAGAACACAGATGCAATGACTATAGTGGATCCATATGTCGTTCATGAAAACAACACACATGGCATGACTATAGTGGATCCATATGTGGTTTGTCAAAAGAACACACATGCAATGACTCTAGAGGATCCATATGTGGTTTGTGAAAAGAACACACATACAATGACATTGGTGGATCCATGTGGTTTGTGAAAAGAACATACATGCAGTAACTCTATTGGATCCATATGTGGTTTGTGAAAATAACATACATGCAATGACTCTAGTGGATCCATATGTGGTTTGTGAAAAGAACACACATGCAATGCCATTGGTTGATCCATGTGGTTGGTGGAAAGAATAGACATGCAATGACTATAGTTGTTCCATGTGTGGTTTGTGAAAAGAACACACAAGAATGACATTGGTGGATCCATGTGTTTTATGAAAAGAACATACATCGAATGACTCCGGTGCATCCATATGTGGTTTGTGAAAAGAACACACATGCAATGTCATTGGTTGATCCATGTGGTTTGTGGAAAGAACAAACATGCAATGACTATACTTGTTCCATATGTTGTTTGTGAAAAGACCACACATGCAATGACATTGGCTGATCCATATGTGGTTTGTGGAAGAAAGAACACATGTAGTTACATTGGTGGATCCATGTGGTTTGTGAGAAGAACACACATGCATTGACTCTAGTGAATCCATATGTGGTTTGTGAGAAGTACATACATGCAATGACTCTCGTGGATCCATATTTGGCTTGTGAAAAGAACACACATGCAACGCCATTGGTTGATCCATGTGGTTTGTGGAAAGAACAAACATGCAATGACATTGGTGGATCCATGTGTTTTATCAAAAGAACATGCATCCAATGACTCCGGTGGATCCATATGTAGTTTGTGAAAAGAACACACCTGCAATGACTGTAGTGCTGGTTTTAGTCTAAGAACTCACATGCAATGACTCTGGTCGGTCCATATGTGGTTTGTGGAATGGAAACACATGCAATGACATTGGTTGATCCATATGTGGTTTATGGAAAGAACACACATGCAATTACTCTGGTGTATCCATATGTAGTTTGTGGAAAGAACACACATGCAATTACATTGGTGGATCCATATGTGGTTCATGAAAAGAACACACATGCAATGCCATTGGTTGATCCATATGTGGTTGGTAAAAAGAACATACATGCAATGATTCTGGTGGATCCATATGTGGTTTTTGAAAACAACATACATGCAATGACTCTAGTGGATCCATATGTGGTTTGTGAAAATAATAAAATTGCAATGACTCTAGTTGATCCATATGTGGTTCATGAAAAGAACACACGGGCAATGACATTGGTTGATCCATATGTGGTTTGTCATTACAAGAACATACATGCAATGACTATATTGGATCCATATGTGGTTTGTGAGAAGAACACACATGCAATGACATTGGTTCATCTATATGTGGTTTGTGGAAAGAACACACATGCAATGACATTGGTGGACCCATGTGGTTTGTGAGAAGAACACACACGCAATGACTCTAGTGGATCCATATGTGGTTTGTGAAAAGAACATACATGCAATGACTCTAGTGGATCCATATGTGGTTTGTGAAAAGAACACACATGCAATGCCATTGGTTGATCCATGTGGTTTGTCAAAAGAACATGTACAATGACTATAGTCGTTCCATATGTGCTTTCTGAAAAACAACACACATGCAATGACATTGGTTGATCCATGTGGTTTGTGGAAAGAACAGACATGCAATGACTATAGTTGTACCATATGTGGTTTGGGAAAAGTACACACATGCAATGACATTGGTTGATCCATATATGGTTTGTGGAAAGATCACACATTCAATGACATTATTGGATCCATGTGGTTTGTGAGAAGAACACACATGCAATGACTCTAGTGGATCCATATGTGGTTTGTGAAAAGAACATACATGCAATGATTCTAGTGGATCCATATGTGGTTTGTGAAAAGAACACACATGCAATGCCATTGGTTTATCCATGTGGTTTATGGAAAGAACAGACATGTAATGACTATAGTTGTTCCATATGTGGTTTGTGAAAAGAACACACATGCAATGACATTGGTGGATCCGTATGTTTTATGAAAAGAACTTACATGCAATGACTCCGGTGCATCCATATGTCGTTTGTGAAAAGAACACACATGCAATGACTCTAGTGCTGGTTTTAGTATAAGAACACACATGCAATGACTCTAGTGGGTCCATATGTGGTTTGTGGAAAGAACACAAATGCAATGACTATAGTGGATCCATATGTCGTTCATGAAAAAAACACACATGCAATGACTATAGTGGATCCATATGTGGTTTGTCAAAAGAACACACATGCAATGACTCTAGAGGATCCATGTGTGGTTTGTGAAAAGAACACACATACAATGACATTGGTGGATCCATGTGGTTTGTGAAAAGAACATACATGCAGTGACTCTATTGGATCCATATGTGGTTTGTGAAAATAACATACATGCAATGACTCTAGTGGATCCATATGTGGTTTGTGAAAAGAACACACATGCAATGCCATTGGTTGATACATGTGGTTGGTGGAAAGAATAGACATGCAATGACTATAGTTGTTCCATGTGTGGTTTGTGAAAAGAACACACATGCAATGACATTGGTGGATCCATGTGTTTTATGAAAAGAACATACATCGAATGACTCCGGTGCATCCATATGTGGTTTTGAAAAGAACACACATGCAATGCCATTGGTTGATCCATGTGGTTTGTGGAAAGAACAAACATGCAATGACTATAGTTGTTCCATATGTGGTTTGTGAAAAGACCACACATGCAATGACATTGGCTGATCCATATGTGGTTTGTGGAAAGAACACACATGTAGTTACATTGGTGGATCCATGTGGTTTGTGAGAAGAACACACATGCAATGACTCTAGTGAATCCATATGTGGTTTGTGAAAAGTACATACATGCAATGACTCTAGTGGATCCATATGTGGCTTGTGAAAAGAACACACATGCAACGCCATTGGTTGATCCATGTGGTTTGTGGAAAGAACAGACATGCATGACTATAGTTGTTCCATATATGGTTTGTGAAAAGAACACACATGCAATGACATTGGTGGATCCATGTGTTTTATCAAAAGAACATGCATCCAATGACTTCGGTGGATCCATATGTGGTTTGTGAAAAGAACACACCTGCAATGACTGTAGTGCTGGTTTTAGTCTAAGAACTCACATGCAATGACTCTGGTCGGTCCATATGTGGTTTGTGGAATGGAAACACATGCAATGACATTGGTTGATCCATATGTGGTTTATGAAAAGAACACACATGCAATTACTCTAGTGTATCCATATGTAGTTTGTGGAAAGAACACACATGCAATGACATTGGTGGATCCATATGTGGTTCATGAAAAGAACACACATGCAATGACATTGGTTGATCCATATGTGGTTTGTAAAAAGAACATACATGCAATGATTCTGGTGGATCCATATGTGGTTTTTGAAAAGAACATACATGCAATGACTCTAGTGGATCCATATGTGGTTTGTGAAAAGAATAAAATTGCAATGACTGTAGTTGATCCATATGTGGTTCATGAAAAGAACACATGGGCAATGACATTGGTTGATCCATATGTGGTTTGTCATTACAAGAACATACATGCAATGACTATATTGGATCCATATGTGGTTTGTGAGAAGAACACACATGCAATGACATTGGTTCATCTATATGTGGTTTGTGGAAAGAACACACATGCAATGACATTGGTGGACCCATGTGGTTTGTGAGAAGAACACACACGCAATGACTCTAGTGGATCCATACGTGGTTTGTGAAAAGAACATACATGCAATGACTCTAGTGGATCCATATGTGGTTTGTGAAAAGAACACACATGCAATGCCATTGGTTGATCCATGTGGTTTGTCGAAAGAACAAACATGCAATGACTATAGTTGTTCCATATGTGGTTTGTGAAAACAACACACATGCAATGACATTGGTTGATCCATGTGGTTTGTGGAAAGAACAGACATGCAATGACTATAGTTGTACCATATGTGGTTTGTGAAAAGAACACACATGCAATGGCATTGGTGGATCCATGTGTTTTATGAAAAGAACATACATGCAATGACTCTGGTGCATCCATATGTGGTTTATGAAAAGAACACACATACAATGACTCTAGTGCTGGTTTTAGTATAAGAACATACATGCAATGACTCTAGTGGGTCCATATGTGGTTTGTGGAAAGAACAAACATGCAATGACTATAGTGGATCCATAAGTGGTTCATGAAAAGAACACACATGCAATGGAATTGGTTGATCCATATGTGGTTTGTCATTACAAGAACATACATGCAATTACTATATTGGATCCATATGTGGTTTGGGAAAAGTACACACATGCAATGACATTGGTTCATCCATATATGGTTTGTGGAAAGATCACAGATGCAATGACATTGGTGTATCCATGTGGTTTGTGAGAAGAACACACATGCAATGACTCTAGTGGATCCATATGTGGTTTGTGAAAAGAACATACATGCAATGATTCTAGTGGATCCATATGTGGTTTGTGAAAAGAACACACATGCAATGCCATTGGTTTATACATGTGGTTTGTGGAAAGAACATACATGTAATGACTATAGTTGTTCCATATGTGGTTTGTGAAAAGAACACACATGCAATGACATTGGTGGATCCATATGTTTTATGAAAAGACCGTACATGCAATGACTCGTGCATCCATATGTCGCTTTGTGAAAAGAACACACATGCAATGACTCTAGTGCTGGTTTTAGTATAAGAACACACATGCAATGACTCTAGTTGGTCCATATGTGGTTTGTGCAAAGAACACAGATGCAATGACTATAGTGGATCCATATGTCGTTCATGAAAACAACACACATGCAATGACTATAGTGGATCCATATGTGGTTTGTCAAAAGAACACACATGCAATGACTCTAGAGGATCCATATGTGGTTTGTGAAAAAAACACACATACAATGACATTGGTGGATCCATGTGGTTTGTGAAAAGAACATACATGCAGTAACTCTATTGGATCCATATGTGGTTTGTGAAAATAACATACATGCAATGACTCTAGTGGATCCATATGTGGTTTATGAAAAGAACACACATGCAATGCCATTGGTTGATCCATGTGGTTGGTGGAAAGAATAGACATGCAATGACTATAGTTGTTCCATGTGTGGTTTGTGAGAAGAACACACATGCAATGACTCTAGTGGATCCATATGTGGTTTGTGAAAAGAACATACATGCAATGACTCCGGTGGATCCATATGTGGTTTGTGAAAAGAACACACATGCAATGCCATTGGTTGATCTATCTGGTTTGTGGAAAGAACAAACATGCAATAACTATAGTTGTTCCATATGTGGTTTGTGAAAAGACCACACATGCAATGACATTGGCTGATCCATATGTGGTTTGTGGAAAGAACACACATGTAGTTACATTGGTGGATCCATGTGGTTTGTGAGAAGAACACACATGCAATGACTCTAGTGAATCCATATGTGGTTTGTGAAAAGTACATACATGCAATGACTCTAGTGGATCCATATGTGGCTTGTGAAAAGAACACACATGCAACGCCATTGGTTGATCCATGTGGTTTCTGGAAAGAACAGACATGCATGACTATAGTTGTTCCATATATGGTCTGTGAAAAGAACACACATGCAATGACATTGGTGGATCCATGTGTTTTATCAAAAGAACATGCATCCAATGACTCCGGTGGATCCATATGTGGTTTGTGAAAAGAACACACCTGCAATGACTGTAGTGCTGGTTTTAGTCTAAGAACTCACATGCAATGACTCTAGTCGGTCCATATGTGGTTTGTGGAATGGAAACACATGCAATGACATTGGTTGATCCATATGTGGTTGATGAAAAGAACACACATGCAATTACTCTCGTGTATCCATATGTAGTTTGTGGAAAGAACACACATGCAATCACATTGGTGGATCCATATGTGGTTCATGAAAAGAACACACATGCAATCACATTGGTTGATCCATATGTGGTTTGTAAAAAGAACATACATGCAATGATTCTGGTGGATCCATATGTGGTTTTTGAAAAGAACATACATGCAATGACGTTAGTGGATCCATATGTGGTTTGTGAAAAGAAAAAAATTGCAATGACTCTAGTTGATCCATATGTGGTTCATGAAAAGAACACACGGGCAATGACATTGGTTGATCCATATGTGGTTTGTCATTACAGGAACATACATGCAATGACTATATTGGATCCATATGTGGTTTGTGAGAAGAACACACATGCAATGACATTGGTTCATCTATATGTGGTTTGTGGAAAGAACACACATGCAATGACATTGGTGGACCCATGTGGTTTGAGAAGAACACACATGCAATGACTCTAGTGGATCCATATGTGGTTTATAAAAGAACATACATGCAATGACTCTAGTGGATCCATATGTGGTTTGTGAAAAGAACACACATGCAATGCCATTGGTTGATCCATGTGGTTTGTCGAAGAATAGACATGCAATGACTATAGTTGTTCCATATGTGGTTTGTGAAAACAACACACATGCAATGACATTGGTTGATCCATGTGGTTTGTGGAAAGAACAGACATGCAATGACTATAGTTGTACCATATGTGGTTTGGGAAAAGTACACATGCAATGACATTGGTTGATCCATATATGGTTTGTGGAAAGATCACACATGCAATGACATTGGTGGATCCATGTGGTTTGTGAGAAGAACACACATGCAATGACTCTAGTGGATCCATATGTGGTTTGTGAAAAGAACATACATGCAATGATTCTAGTGGATCCATATGTGGTTTGTGAAAAGAACACACATGCAATGCCATTGGTTTATCCATGTGGTTTATGGAAAGAACAGACATTTAATGACTATAGTTGTTCCATATGTGGTTTGTGAAAAGAACACACATGCAATGACATTGGTGGATCCATATGTTTTATGAAAAGAACGTACATGCAATGACTCCGGTGCATCCATATGTCGTTTGTGAAAAGAACACATATGCAATGACTCTAGTGCTGGTTTTAGTATAAGAACACACATGCAATGACTAGTGGGTCCATACGTGGTTTGTGGAAAGAACACAAATGCAATGACTATAGTGGATCCATATGTCGCTCATGAAAACAACACACATGCAATGACTATAGTGGATCCATATGTGGTTTGTCAAAAGAACACACATGCAATGACTCTAGAGGATCTATGTGTGGTTTGTGAAAAGAACACACATACAATGACATTGGTGGATCCATGTGGTTTGTGAAAAGAACATACATGCAGTGACTCTATTGGATCCATATGTGGTTTGTGAAAATAACATACATGCAATGACTCTAGTGGATCCATATGTGGTTTGTGAAAAGAACACACATGCAATGCCATTGGTTGATCCATGTGGTTGGTGGAAAGAATAGACATGCAATGACTATAGTTGTTCCATGTGTGGTTTGTGAAAAGTACACACATGCAATGACATTGGTGGATCCATGTGTTTTATGAAAAGAACATACATCGAATGACTTCGGTGCATCCATATGTGGTTTGTGAAAAGAACACACATGCAATTCCATTGGTTGATCCATGTGTTTTGTGGAAAGAACAAACATGCAATGACTATAGTTGTTCCATATGTGGTTTGTGAAAAGACCACACATGCAATGACATTGGCTGATCCATATGTGGTTTGTGGAAAGAACACACATGTAGTTACATTGGTGGATCCATGTGGTTTGTGAGAAGAACACACATGCAATGACTCTAGTGGATCCATATGTGGTTTGTGAAAACAACATACATGCAATGACTCTAGTGGATCCATATGTGGTTTGTGAAAAGAACATACATGCAATGACTCTAGTGGATCCATATGTGGTTTGTGAAAAGAACACACATGCAATGCCATTGGTTGATCCATGTGGTTTGTCGAAAGAACAGACATGCAATGACTATAGTTGTTCCATATGTGGTTTGTGAAAACAACACACATGCAATGACATTGGTTGATCCATGTGATTTGTGGAAAGAACAGACATGCAATGACTATAGTTGTACCATATGTGGTTTGGGAAAAGTACACACATGCAATGACATTGGTTGATCCATATATGGTTTGTGGAAAGATCACACATTCAATGACATTGGTGGATCCATGTGGTTTGTGAGAAGAACACACATGCAATGACTCTAGTGGATCCATATGTGGTTTGTGAAAAGAACATACATGCAATGATTCTAGTGGATCCATATGTGGTATGTGAAAAGAACACACATGCAATGCCTTTGGTTTATCCATGTAGTTTATGGAAAGAACAGACATGTAATGACTATAGTTGTTCCATATGTGGTTTGTGAAAAGAACACACATGCAATGACATTGGTGGATCCATATGTTTTATGAAAAGAACGTACATGCAATGACTCCGGTGCATCCATATGTCGTTTGTGAAAAGAACACACATGCAATGACTCTAGTGTTGGTTTTAGTATAAGAACACACATGCAATGACTCTAGTGGGTCCATATATGGTTTGTGGAAAGAACACAGATGCAATGACTATAGTGGATCCATATGTCGTTCATGAAAACAACACACATGGCATGACTATAGTGGATCCATATGTGGTTTGTCAAAAGAACACACATGCAATGACTCTAGAGGATCCATATGTGGTTTGTGAAAAGAACACACATACAATGACATTGGTGGATCCATGTGGTTTGTGAAAAGAACATACATGCAGTAACTCTATTGGATCCATATGTGGTTTGTGAAAATAACATACATGCAATGACTCTAGTGGATCCATATGTGGTTTGTGAAAAGAACACACATGCAATGCCATTGGTTGATCCATGTGGTTGGTGGAAAGAATAGACATGCAATGACTATAGTTGTTCCATGTGTGGTTTGTGAAAAGAACACACAAGCAATGACATTGGTGGATCCATGTGTTTTATGAAAAGAACATACATCGAATGACTCCGGTGCATCCATATGTGGTTTGTGAAAAGAACACACATGCAATGTCATTGGTTGATCCATGTGGTTTGTGGAAAGAACAAACATGCAATGACTATACTTGTTCCATATGTTGTTTGTGAAAAGACCACACATGCAATGACATTGGCTGATCCATATGTGGTTTGTGGAAAGAACACACATGTAGTTACATTGGTGGATCCATGTGGTTTGTGAGAAGAACACACATGCATTGACTCTAGTGAATCCATATGTGGTTTGTGAGAAGTACATACATGCAATGACTCTCGTGGATCCATATTTGGCTTGTGAAAAGAACACACATGCAACGCCATTGGTTGATCCATGTGGTTTGTGGAAAGAACAAACATGCATGACTATAGTTGTTCCATATATGGTTTGTGAAAAGAACACACATGCAATGACATTGGTGGATCCATGTGTTTTATCAAAAGAACATGCATCCAATGACTCCGGTGGATCCATATGTAGTTTGTGAAAAGAACACACCTGCAATGACTGTAGTGCTGGTTTTAGTCTAAGAACTCACATGCAATGACTCTGGTCGGTCCATATGTGGTTTGTGGAATGGAAACACATGCAATGACATTGGTTGATCCATATGTGGTTTATGGAAAGAACACACATGCAATTACTCTGGTGTATCCATATGTAGTTTGTGGAAAGAACACACATGCAATGACATTGGTGGATCCATATGTGGTTCATGAAAAGAACACACATGCAATGCCATTGGTTGATCCATATGTGGTTGGTAAAAAGAACATACATGCAATGATTCTGGTGGATCCATATGTGGTTTTTGAAAACAACATACATGCAATGACTCTAGTGGATCCATATGTGGTTTGTGAAAATAATAAAATTGCAATGACTCTAGTTGATCCATATGTGGTTCATGAAAAGAACACACGGGCAATGACATTGGTTGATCCATATGTGGTTTGTCATTACAAGAACATACATGCAATGACTATATTGGATCCATATGTGGTTTGTGAGAAGAACACACATGCAATGACATTGGTTCATCTATATGTGGTTTGTGGAAAGAACACACATGCAATGACATTGGTGGACCCATGTGGTTTGTGAGAAGAACACACACGCAATGACTCTAGTGGATCCATATGTGGTTTGTGAAAAGAACATACATGCAATGACTCTAGTGGATCCATATGTGGTTTGTGAAAAGAACACACATGCAATGCCATTGGTTGATCCATGTGGTTTGTCAAAAGAACAGACATGCAATGACTATAGTCGTTCCATATGTGCTTTCTGAAAAACAACACACATGCAATGACATTGGTTGATCCATGTGGTTTGTGGAAAGAACAGACATGCAATGACTATAGTTGTACCATATGTGGTTTGGGAAAAGTACACACATGCAATGACATTGGTTGATCCATATATGGTTTGTGGAAAGATCACACATTCAATGACATTATTGGATCCATGTGGTTTGTGAGAAGAACACACATGCAATGACTCTAGTGGATCCATATGTGGTTTGTGAAAAGAACATACATGCAATGATTCTAGTGGATCCATATGTGGTTTGTGAAAAGAACACACATGCAATGCCATTGGTTTATCCATGTGGTTTATGGAAAGAACAGACATGTATTGACTATAGTTGTTCCATATGTGGTTTGTGAAAAGAACACACATGCAATGACATTGGTGGATCCGTATGTTTTATGAAAAGAACTTACATGCAATGACTCCGGTGCATCCATATGTCGTTTGTGAAAAGAACACACATGCAATGACTCTAGTGCTGGTTTTAGTATAAGAACACACATGCAATGACTCTAGTGGGTCCATATGTGGTTTGTGGAAAGAACACAAATGCAATGACTATAGTGGATCCATATGTCGTTCATGAAAAAAACACACATGCAATGACTATAGTGGATCCATATGTGGTTTGTCAAAAGAACACACATGCAATGACTCTAGAGGATCCATGTGTGGTTTGTGAAAAGAACACACATACAATGACATTGGTGGATCCATGTGGTTTGTGAAAAGAACATACATGCAGTGACTCTATTGGATCCATATGTGGTTTGTGAAAATAACATACATGCAATGACTCTAGTGGATCCATATGTGGTTTGTGAAAAGAACACACATGCAATGCCATTGGTTGATACATGTGGTTGGTGGAAAGAATAGACATGCAATGACTATAGTTGTTCCATGTGTGGTTTGTGAAAAGAACACACATGCAATGACATTGGTGGATCCATGTGTTTTATGAAAAGAACATACATCGAATGACTCCGGTGCATCCATATGTGGTTTTGAAAAGAACACACATGCAATGCCATTGGTTGATCCATGTGGTTTGTGGAAAGAACAAACATGCAATGACTATAGTTGTTCCATATGTGGTTTGTGAAAAGACCACACATGCAATGACATTGGCTGATCCATATGTGGTTTGTGGAAAGAACACACATGTAGTTACATTGGTGGATCCATGTGGTTTGTGAGAAGAACACACATGCAATGACTCTAGTGAATCCATATGTGGTTTGTGAAAAGTACATACATGCAATGACTCTAGTGGATCCATATGTGGCTTGTGAAAAGAACACACATGCAACGCCATTGGTTGATCCATGTGGTTTGTGGAAAGAACAGACATGCATGACTATAGTTGTTCCATATATGGTTTGTGAAAAGAACACACATGCAATGACATTGGTGGATCCATGTGTTTTATCAAAAGAACATGCATCCAATGACTTCGGTGGATCCATATGTGGTTTGTGAAAAGAACACACCTGCAATGACTGTAGTGCTGGTTTTAGTCTAAGAACTCACATGCAATGACTCTGGTCGGTCCATATGTGGTTTGTGGAATGGAAACACATGCAATGACATTGGTTGATCCATATGTGGTTTATGAAAAGAACACACATGCAATTACTCTAGTGTATCCATATGTAGTTTGTGGAAAGAACACACATGCAATGACATTGGTGGATCCATATGTGGTTCATGAAAAGAACACACATGCAATGACATTGGTTGATCCATATGTGGTTTGTAAAAAGAACATACATGCAATGATTCTGGTGGATCCATATGTGGTTTTTGAAAAGAACATACATGCAATGACTCTAGTGGATCCATATGTGGTTTGTGAAAAGAATAAAATTGCAATGACTCTAGTTGATCCATATGTGGTTCATGAAAAGAACACATGGGCAATGACATTGGTTGATCCATATGTGGTTTGTCATTACAAGAACATACATGCAATGACTATATTGGATCCATATGTGGTTTGTGAGAAGAACACACATGCAATGACATTGGTTCATCTATATGTGGTTTGTGGAAAGAACACACATGCAATGACATTGGTGGACCCATGTGGTTTGTGAGAAGAACACACACGCAATGACTCTAGTGGATCCATACGTGGTTTGTGAAAAGAACATACATGCAATGACTCTAGTGGATCCATATGTGGTTTGTGAAAAGAACACACATGCAATGCCATTGGTTGATCCATGTGGTTTGTCGAAAGAACAGACATGCAATGACTATAGTTGTTCCATATGTGGTTTGTGAAAACAACACACATGCAATGACATTGGTTGATCCATGTGGTTTGTGGAAAGAACAGACATGCAATGACTATAGTTGTACCATATGTGGTTTGTGAAAAGAACACACATGCAATGGCATTGGTGGATCCATGTGTTTTATGAAAAGAACATACATGCAATGACTCTGGTGCATCCATATGTGGTTTATGAAAAGAACACACATACAATGACTCTAGTGCTGGTTTTAGTATAAGAACATACATGCAATGACTCTAGTGGGTCCATATGTGGTTTGTGGAAAGAACAAACATGCAATGACTATAGTGGATCCATAAGTGGTTCATGAAAAGAACACACATGCAATGGAATTGGTTGATCCATATGTGGTTTGTCATTACAAGAACATACATGCAATTACTATATTGGATCCATATGTGGTTTGGGAAAAGTACACACATGCAATGACATTGGTTCATCCATATATGGTTTGTGGAAAGATCACAGATGCAATGACATTGGTGTATCCATGTGGTTTGTGAGAAGAACACACATGCAATGACTCTAGTGGATCCATATGTGGTTTGTGAAAAGAACATACATGCAATGATTCTAGTGGATCCATATGTGGTTTGTGAAAAGAACACACATGCAATGCCATTGGTTTATCCATGTGGTTTGTGGAAAGAACATACATGTAATGACTATAGTTGTTCCATATGTGGTTTGTGAAAAGAACACACATGCAATGACATTGGTGGATCCATATGTTTTATGAAAAGACCGTACATGCAATGACTCCGGTGCATCCATATGTCGTTTGTGAAAAGAACACACATGCAATGACTCTAGTGCTGGTTTTAGTATAAGAACACACATGCAATGACTCTAGTTGGTCCATATGTGGTTTGTGCAAAGAACACAGATGCAATGACTATAGTGGATCCATATGTCGTTCATGAAAACAACACACATGCAATGACTATAGTGGATCCATATGTGGTTTGTCAAAAGAACACACATGCAATGACTCTAGAGGATCCATATGTGGTTTGTGAAAAAAACACACATACAATGACATTGGTGGATCCATGTGGTTTGTGAAAAGAACATACATGCAGTAACTCTATTGGATCCATATGTGGTTTGTGAAAATAACATACATGCAATGACTCTAGTGGATCCATATGTGGTTTATGAAAAGAACACACATGCAATGCCATTGGTTGATCCATGTGGTTGGTGGAAAGAATAGACATGCAATGACTATAGTTGTTCCATGTGTGGTTTGTGAGAAGAACACACATGCAATGACTCTAGTGGATCCATATGTGGTTTGTGAAAAGAACATACATGCAATGACTCCGGTGGATCCATATGTGGTTTGTGAAAAGAACACACATGCAATGCCATTGGTTGATCTATGTGGTTTGTGGAAAGAACAAACATGCAATAACTATAGTTGTTCCATATGTGGTTTGTGAAAAGACCACACATGCAATGACATTGGCTGATCCATATGTGGTTTGTGGAAAGAACACACATGTAGTTACATTGGTGGATCCATGTGGTTTGTGAGAAGAACACACATGCAATGACTCTAGTGAATCCATATGTGGTTTGTGAAAAGTACATACATGCAATGACTCTAGTGGATCCATATGTGGCTTGTGAAAAGAACACACATGCAACGCCATTGGTTGATCCATGTGGTTTCTGGAAAGAACAGACATGCATGACTATAGTTGTTCCATATATGGTCTGTGAAAAGAACACACATGCAATGACATTGGTGGATCCATGTGTTTTATCAAAAGAACATGCATCCAATGACTCCGGTGGATCCATATGTGGTTTGTGAAAAGAACACACCTGCAATGACTGTAGTGCTGGTTTTAGTCTAAGAACTCACATGCAATGACTCTAGTCGGTCCATATGTGGTTTGTGGAATGGAAACACATGCAATGACATTGGTTGATCCATATGTGGTTGATGAAAAGAACACACATGCAATTACTCTCGTGTATCCATATGTAGTTTGTGGAAAGAACACACATGCAATCACATTGGTGGATCCATATGTGGTTCATGAAAAGAACACACATGCAATCACATTGGTTGATCCATATGTGGTTTGTAAAAAGAACATACATGCAATGATTCTGGTGGATCCATATGTGGTTTTTGAAAAGAACATACATGCAATGACGTTAGTGGATCCATATGTGGTTTGTGAAAAGAAAAAAATTGCAATGACTCTAGTTGATCCATATGTGGTTCATGAAAAGAACACACGGGCAATGACATTGGTTGATCCATATGTGGTTTGTCATTACAGGAACATACATGCAATGACTATATTGGATCCATATGTGGTTTGTGAGAAGAACACACATGCAATGACATTGGTTCATCTATATGTGGTTTGTGGAAAGAACACACATGCAATGACATTGGTGGACCCATGTGGTTTGTGAGAAGAACACACATGCAATGACTCTAGTGGATCCATATGTGGTTTGCGAAAAGAACATACATGCAATGACTCTAGTGGATCCATATGTGGTTTGTGAAAAGAACACACATGCAATGCCATTGGTTGATCCATGTGGTTTGTCGAAAGAATAGACATGCAATGACTATAGTTGTTCCATATGTGGTTTGTGAAAACAACACACATGCAATGACATTGGTTGATCCATGTGGTTTGTGGAAAGAACAGACATGCAATGACTATAGTTGTACCATATGTGGTTTGGGAAAAGTACACACATGCAATGACATTGGTTGATCCATATATGGTTTGTGGAAAGATCACACATGCAATGACATTGGTGGATCCATGTGGTTTGTGAGAAGAACACACATGCAATGACTCTAGTGGATCCATATGTGGTTTGTGAAAAGAACATACATGCAATGATTCTAGTGGATCCATATGTGGTTTGTGAAAAGAACACACATGCAATGCCATTGGTTTATCCATGTGGTTTATGGAAAGAACAGACATTTAATGACTATAGTTGTTCCATATGTGGTTTGTGAAAAGAACACACATGCAATGACATTGGTGGATCCATATGTTTTATGAAAAGAACGTACATGCAATGACTCCGGTGCATCCATATGTCGTTTGTGAAAAGAACACATATGCAATGACTCTAGTGCTGGTTTTAGTATAAGAACACACATGCAATGACTATAGTGGGTCCATACGTGGTTTGTGGAAAGAACACAAATGCAATGACTATAGTGGATCCATATGTCGTTCATGAAAACAACACACATGCAATGACTATAGTGGATCCATATGTGGTTTGTCAAAAGAACACACATGCAATGACTCTAGAGGATCTATGTGTGGTTTGTGAAAAGAACACACATACAATGACATTGGTGGATCCATGTGGTTTGTGAAAAGAACATACATGCAGTGACTCTATTGGATCCATATGTGGTTTGTGAAAATAACATACATGCAATGACTCTAGTGGATCCATATGTGGTTTGTGAAAAGAACACACATGCAATGCCATTGGTTGATCCATGTGGTTGGTGGAAAGAATAGACATGCAATGACTATAGTTGTTCCATGTGTGGTTTGTGAAAAGTACACACATGCAATGACATTGGTGGATCCATGTGTTTTATGAAAAGAACATACATCGAATGACTTCGGTGCATCCATATGTGGTTTGTGAAAAGAACACACATGCAATTCCATTGGTTGATCCATGTGTTTTGTGGAAAGAACAAACATGCAATGACTATAGTTGTTCCATATGTGGTTTGTGAAAAGACCACACATGCAATGACATTGGCTGATCCATATGTGGTTTGTGGAAAGAACACACATGTAGTTACATTGGTGGATCCATGTGGTTTGTGAGAAGAACACACATGCAATGACTCTAGTGAATCCATATGTGGTTTGTGAAAAGTACATACATGCAATGACTCTAGTGGATCCATATGTGGCTTGTGAAAAGAACACACATGCAACGCCATTGGTTGATCCATGTGGTTTGTGGAAAGAACAGACATGCTTGACTATAGTTGTTCCATATATGGTCTGTGAAAAGAACACACATGCAATGACATTGGTGGATCCATGTGTTTTATCAAAAGAACATGCATCCAATGACTCCGGTGGATCCATATGTGGTTTGTGAAAAGAACACACCTAAAATGACTGTAGTGCTGGTTTTAGTCTAAGAACTCACATGCAATGACTCTAGTCGGTCCATATGTGGTTTGTGAAAAGAACACACATGCAATGACATTGGCTGATCCATATGTGGTTTGTGGAAAGAACACAGATGTAGTTACATTGGTGGATCCATGTGGTTTGTGAGAAGAACACACATGCAATGACTCTAGTGAATCCATGTGTGGTTTGTGAAAAGTACATACATGCAATGACTCTAGTGGATCCATATGTGGCTTGTGAAAAGAACACACATGCAACGCCATTGGTTGATCCATGTGGTTTGTGGAAAGAACAGACATGCATGACTATAGTTGTTCCATATATGGTCTGTGAAAAGAACACACATGCAATGACATTGGTAGATCCATGTGTTTTATCAAAAGAACATGCATCCAATGACTCCGGTGGATCCATATGTGGTTTGTGAAAAGAACACACCTGCAATGACTGTAGTGCTGGTTTTAGTCTAAGAACTCACATGCAATGACTCTAGTCGGTCCATATGTGGTTTGTGGAATGGAAACACATGCAATGACATTGGTTGATCCATATGTGGTTTATGAAAAGAACACACATGCAATTACTCTGGTGTATCCATATGTAGTTTGTGGAAAGAACACACATGCAATGACATTGGTGGATCCATATGTGGTTCATGAAAAGAACACACATGCAATGACATTGGTTGATCCATATGTGGTTTGTAAAAAGAACATACATGCAATGATTCTGGTGGATCCATATGTGGTTTTTGAAAAGAACATACATGCAATGACTCAAGTGGATCCATATGTGGTTTGTGAAAAGAATAAAATTGCAATGACTCTAGTTGATCCATATGTGGTTCATGAAAAGAACACACGGGCAATGACATTGGTTGATCCATATGTGGTTTGTCATTACAAGAACATACGTGCAATGACTATATTGGATCCATATGTGGTTTGTGAGAAGAACACACATGCAATGACATTGGTTCATCTATATGTGGTTTGTGGAAAGAACACACATGCAATGACATTGGTGGACCCATGTGGTTTGTGAGAAGAACACACACGCAATGACTCTAGTGGATCCATATGTGGTTAGTGAAAAGAACATACATGCAATGACTCTAGTGGATCCATATGTGGTTTGTGAAAAGAACACACATGCAATGCCATTGGTTGATCCATGTGGTTTGTCGAAAGAACAGACATGCAATGACTATAGTTGTTCCATATGTGGTTTGTGAAAACAACACACATGCAATGACATTGGTTGATCCATGTGGTTTGTGGAAATAATAGACATGCAATGACTATAGTTGTACCATATGTGGTTTGTGAAAAGAACACACATGCAATGGCATTGGTGGATCCATTTGTTTTATGAAAAGAACATACATGCAATGACTCTGCTGCATCCATATGTGGTTTATGAAAAGAACACACATACAATGACTCTAGTGCTGGTTTTAGTATAAGAACATAGATGCAATGACTCTAGTGGGTCCATATGTGGTTTGTGGAAAGAACAAACATGCAATGACTATAGTGGATCCATATGTGGTTCATGAAAATAACACACATGCAATTGAATTGGTTGATCCATATGTGGTTTGTCATTACAAGAACATACATGCAATGACTATATTGGATCCATATGTGGTTTGGGAAAAGTACACACATGCAATGACATTGGTTGATCCATATATGGTTTGTGGAAAGATCACACATGCAATGACATTGGTAGATCCATGTGGTTTGTGAGAAGAACACACATGCAATGACTCTAGTGGATCCATATGTGGTTTGTGAAAACAACATACATGCAATGATTCTAGTGGATCCATATGTGGTTTGTGAAAAGAACACACATGCAATGCCATTGGTTTATCCATGTGGTTTATGGAAAGAACAGACATGTAATGACTATAGTTGTTCCATATGTGGTTTGTGAAAAGAACACACATGCAATGACATTGGTGGATCCATATGTTTTATGAAAAGAAAGTACATGCAATGACTCCGGTGCATCCATATGTCGTTTGTGAAAAGAACACACATGCAATGACTCTAGTGCTGGTTTTAGTATAAGAACACACATGCAATGACTCTAGTGGGTCCATATGTGGTTTGTGGAAAGAACACAGATGCAATGACTATAGTGGATCCATATGTCGTTCATGAAAACAACACACATGCAATGACTATAGTGGATCCATATGTGGTTTGTCAAAAGAACACACATGCAATGACTCTAGAGGATCCATATGTGGTTTGTGAAAAGAACACACATACAATGACATTGGTGGATCCATGTGGTTTGTGAAAAGAACATAAATGCAGTGACTCTATTGGATCCATATGTGGTTTGTGAAAATAACATACATGCAATGACTCTAGTGGATCCATATGTGGTTTGTGAAAAGAACACACATGCAATGCCATTGGTTGATCCATGTGGTTGGTGGAAGGAATAGACATGCAATGACTATAGTTGTTCCATGTGTGGTTTGTGAAAAGAACACACATGCAATACCATTGGTGGATCCATGTGTTTTATGAAAAGAACATACATCGAATGACTCTGGTGCATCCATATGTGGTTTGTGAAAAGAACACACATGCAATGCCATTGGTTCATCCATGTGGTTTGTGGAAAGAACAAACATGCAATGACTATAGTTGTTCCATATGTGGTTTGTGAAAAGAACACACATGTAATGACATTGGTGGATCCATGTTTTTTATGAAAAGAACATACACGCAATGAATACGGTGCATCCATATGTGGTTTATGAAAAGAACACACATGCAATGAATCTAGTGCTGGTTTTAGTATAAGAACATACATGCAATGACTCTAGTGGGTCCATATGTGATTTGTGGAAAGAACACACATGCAATGACTATAGTGGATACATATGTGGTTCATGAAAAGAACACACATGCAGTGACTATAGTGGATCCACATGTGGTTTGTGAAAAGAACACACATGCAATGACATTGGTTGATCCATGTGGCTGGTGGAAAGAACAGACATGCAATGACTATAGTTGTTCCATGTGTGGTTTGTGAAAAGAACACACATGCAATGACATTGGAGGATCCATGTGTTTTATGAAAAGAACATACATGCAATGACTTCGGTGCAACCATATGTGGTTTGTGAAAAGAACACACATGCAATGACTCTAGTGCTGGTTTTACTATAAGAACACACATGCAATGACTTTAGTGGGTCCATTTTTGGTTTGTGGAAAGAACAAACATGCAATTACTAGAGTGGATCCATATGTGCTTCATGAAAAGAACACACATGCAATGACTATAGTGGATCCATATGTGGTTTGTGAAAAATCACATGCAATGACTCTAGTGGATCCATATGGGGTTTGTGAAAAGAACACACATGAAATGACATTGGTGGATCCATGTGGTTTGTGAGAAGACACACATCTAGTGACTCTAGTGGAACATATGTGGTTTGTGAAAATAACAAACATGCAATGACTCTAGTTAATTCATATGTGGTTCATTAAAAGAACACACATGAAATGGCATTGGTTGATCCATATGTGGTTTGTCATTACAAGAACATACATGCAATGACTATATTGGATCCATATGTGGTTTGTGAAAAGAGCACACATGCAATGACATTGCTTGATCCATATTTGGTTTGTCGAAAGAACACACATGCAATGACATTGGTGGATCCATGTGGTTTGTGAGAAGAACACACATGCAATGAATCTAGTGGATCCATATGTGGTTTCTGAAAAGAATATACATGCAATGACTCTAGTGGATCCATATGTGGTTTCTGAAAAGAACACACATGCAACGCCATTGGTTGATCCATGTGGGTTATGGCAAGAACACACATGTAATGACTATAGCTGGTCCATATGTGGTTTGTGAAAAGAACACACATGCAATGACATTGGTGGATCCATATGTTTTATGAAAAGAACATACATCTAATGACCCCAGTGCATCCATATGTGGTTTGTGAAAAGAACACAAATGCAATGACTCTAGTGTTGGTTTTAGTATAAGAACACACATGCAATGACTCTAGTGGGTCCATATGTGGTTTGTGGAAAGAACACACATGCAATGACTATAGTGGATCCATATGTGGTTCATGAAAAGAAGACACATGCAATGACTATAGTGGATCCATATGTGGTTTGTGAAAAGAACACACATGCAATGACTCTAGTGGATCCATATGTGATTTGTGAAAGGAACACACATGAAATGACATTGCTTGATCCATATATGGTTTGTGGAAAGAACACACATGCAATGAAATTGGTGGATCCATGTGGTTTGTGAGAAGAACACACATGCAATGACTCTAGTGGATCCATATGTAGTTTGTGAAAAGAACATACATGCAATGACTATAGTGGATCCATATGTGGTTTGTGAAAAGAACACACATGAAATGCCATTGGTTGATCCATGTGCTTTGTGGAAAGAACAGACATGCAATGACTATAGTTGTTCCATATGTGGTTTGTAAAAAGAACACACATGCAATGACTTTGGTGGATCCATGTGTTTTATGAAAACAACATTCATGCAATGACTCTGGTGCATCCATATGCGGTTTGTGAAAAGAACACACATGCAATGACTCTAGTGTTGGTTTTAGTATAAGCACGCACATGCAATGACTCTAGTGGGTCCATATGTGATTTGTGGAAAGAACACACATGCAATGACTATAGTGGATCCATATGTGGTTCATGAAAAGAACACACATGCAGTGACTATAGTGGATCCACATGTGGTTTGTGGAAAGAACAGACATGCAATGACTATAGTTGTTCCATATGTGGTTTGTGAAAAGAACACACATGCAATGACATTGGTGGATCCATGTTTTTTATGAAAAGAACATACACGCAATGAATCCGGTGCATCCATATGTGGTTTATGAAAAGAACACACATGCAATGACTCTAGTGCTGGTTTTAGTATAAGAACATACATGCAATGACTCTAGTGCGTCCATATGTGGTTTGTGGAAAGAACAAACATGCAATGACTATAGTGGATCCATATGTGGTTCATGAAAAGAACACACATGCAATGAAATTGGTTGATCCATATGTGGTTTGTGGAAAGAACACACATGTAGTTACATTGGTGGATCCATGTGGTTTGTGAGAAGAACACACATGCAATGACTCTAGTGAATCCATATGTGGTTTGTGAAAAGAACATACATGCAATGACTCTAGTGGATCCATATGTGGCTTGTGAAAAGAACACACATGCAACGCCATTGGTTGATCCATGTGGTTTGTGGAAAGAACAGACATGCATGACTATAGTTGTTCCATATATGGTTTGTGAAAAGAACACACATGCAATGACATTGGTGGATCCATGTGTTTTATCAAAAGAACATGCATCCAATGACTCCGGTGGATCCATATGTGGTTTGTGAAAAGAACACACCTGCAATGACTGTAGTGCTTGTTTTAGTCTAAGAACTCACATGCAATGACTCTAGTCGGTCCATGTGTGGTTTGTGGAATGGACACACATGCAATGACATTGGTTGATCCATACGTGGTTTATGAAAAGAACACACATGCAATTACTCTGGTGTATCCATATGTGGTTTGTGGAAAGAACACACATGCAATGACATTGGTGGATCCATATGTGGTTCATGAAAAGAACACACATGAAATGACATTGGTTGATCCATAAGTGGTTTGTAAAAATAACATACATGCAATCCATATGTGGTTTTTGAAAAGAACATACATGCAATGACTCTAGTGGATCCATATGTGGTTTTTTAAAAGAATAAAATTGCAATGACTCTAGTTGATCCATATGTGGTTCATGAAAACAACACACAGGCAATGACATTGGTTGATCCATATGTGGTTTGTCATTACAAGAACATACATGCAATGACTATATTGGATCCATATGTGGTTTGTGAGAATAACACACATGCAATGACATTGGTTGATCTATATGTGGTTTGCGGAAAGAACACACATGCAATGACATTGGTGGACCCATGTGGTTTGTGAGAAGAACACACACGCAATGACTCTAGTGGATCCATATGTGGTTTGTGAAAAGAACATACATGCAATGACTCTAGTGGATCCATATGTGGTTTGTGAAAAGAACACACATGCAATGCCATTGGTTGATCCATGTGGTTTGTGGAAAGAACAGACATGCAATGACTATAGTTGTTCCATATGTGGTTTGTGAAAACAACACACATGCAATGACATTGGTTGATCCATGTGGTTTGTGGAAAGAACAGACATGCAATGACTATAGTTGTTCCATATGTGGTTTGTGAAAAGAACACACATGCAATGGCATTGGTGGATCCATGTGTTTTATGAAAAGAACATACATGCAATGACTCCGGTGCATCCATATGTGTTCTATGAAAAGAACACACATACAATGACTCTAGTGCTGGTTTTAGTATAAGAACATACATGCAATGACTCTAGTGGTTCCATATGTGGTTTGTGGAAAGAACAAACATGCAATGACTATAGTGGATCCATATGTGGTTCATGAAAAGAACACACATGCAATGGAATTGGTTGATCCATATGTGGTTTGTCATTACAAGAACATACATGCAATGACTATATTGGATCCATATGTGGTTTGGGAAAAGAACACACATGCAATGACATTGGAGGATCCTTGTGTTTTATGAAAACAACATACATGCAATGACTTCGGTGCAACCATATGCGGTTTGTGAAAAGAACACACATGCCATGACTCTAGTGCTGGTTTTACTATAAGAACACACATGCAATGACTTTAGTGGGTCCATTTGTGGTTTGTGGAAAGAACAAACATGCAATTACTAGAGTGGATCCATATGTGCTTCATTAAAAGAACACACATGCAATGACTATAGTGGATCCATATGTGGTTTGTGAAAAACTCACATGCAATGACTCTAGTGGATCCATATGGGGTTTGTGAAAAGAACACACATGAAATGACATTGGTGGATCCATGTGGTTTGTGAGAAGACACACATCTAGTGACTCTAGTGGATACATATGTGGTTTGTGAAAATAACAAACATGCAATGACTCTGGTTAATTCATATGTGGTTCATTAAAAGAACACACATGAAATGGCATTGGTTGATCCATATGTGGTTTGTCATTACAAGAACATACATGCAATGACTATATTGGATCCATATGTGGTTTGTGAAAAGAGCACACATGCAATGACATTGCTTGAGCCATATGTGGTTTGTCGAAAGAACACACATGCAATGACATTGGTGGATCCATGTGGTTTATGAGAAGAACACACATGCAATGAATCTAGTGGATCCATATGTGGTTTCTGAAAAGAATATACATGCAATGACTCTAGTGGATCCATATGTGGTTTCTGAAAAGAACACACATGCAACGCCATTGGTTGATCCATGTGGGTTATGGCAAGAACACAAATGTAATGACTATAGCTGGTCCATATGTGGTTTGTGAAAAGAACACACATGCAATGACATTGGTGGATCCATATGTTTTATGAAAAGAACATACATCTAATGACCCCAGTGCATCCATATGTGGTTTGTGAAAAGAAAACAAATGCAATGACTCTAGTGTTGGTTTTAGTATAAGAACACACATGCAATGACTCTAGTGGGTCCATATGTGGTTTGTGGAAAGAACACACATGCAATGACTATAGTGGATCCATATGTGGTTCATGAAAAGAACACACATGCAATGACTATAGTGGATCCATATGTGGTTTGTGAAAAGAACACACATGCAATGACTCTAGTGGATCCATATGTGATTTGTGAAAGGAACACACATGAAATGACATTGCTTGATCCATATATGGTTTGTGGAAAGAACACACATGCAATGAAATTGGTGGATCCATGTGGTTTGTGAGAAGAACACACATGCAATGACTCTAGTGGATCCATATGTAGTTTGTGAAAAGAACATACATGCAATGACTAGTGGATCCATATGTGGTTTGTGAAAAGAACACACATGAAATGCCATTGGTTGATCCATGTGCTTTGTGGAAAGAACATACATGCAATGACTATAGTTGTTCCATATGTGGTTTGTAAAAGAACACACATGCAATGACTTTGGTGGATCCATGTGTTTTATGAAAACAACATACATGCAATGACTCGGTGCATCCATATGCGGTTTGTGAAAAGAACACACATGCAATGACTCTAGTGTTGGTTTTAGTATAAGCACACATGCAATGACTCTAGTGGGTCCATATGTTATTTGTGGAAAGAACACACATGCAATGACTATAGTGGATCCATATGTGGTTCATGAAAAGAACACACATGCAGTGACTATAGTGGATCCACATGTGGTTTGTGGAAAGAACAGACATGCAATGACTATAGTTGTTCCATATGTGGTTTGTGAAAAGAACACACATGCAATGACATTGGTGGATCCATGTTTTTTATGAAAAGAACATACACGCAATGAATCCGGTGCATCCATATGTGGTTTATGAAAAGAACACACATGCAATGACTCTAGTGCTGGTTTTAGTATAAGAACATACATGCAATGACTCTAGTGCGTCCATATGTGGTTTGTGGAAAGAACAAACATGCAATGACTATAGTGGATCCATATGTGGTTCATGAAAAGAACACACATGCAATGACATTGGTTGATCCATATGTGGTTTGTGGAAAGAACACACATGTAGTTACAATGGTGGACCCATGTGGTTTGTGAGAAGAACACACATGCAATGACTCTAGTG
Source organism: Avena insularis (assembly GCA_023614405.1). Taxonomy (NCBI): domain Eukaryota; kingdom Viridiplantae; phylum Streptophyta; class Magnoliopsida; order Poales; family Poaceae; genus Avena; species Avena insularis. The sequence goes on from CM042696.1 coordinate 408,786,965, forward strand.
AATCCATATGTGGTTTGTGAAAAGAACATACATGCAATGACTCTAGTGGATCCATATGTGGCTTGTGAAAAGAACACACATGCAACGCCATTGGTTGATCCATGTGGTTTGTGGAAAGAACAGACATGCATGACTATAGTTGTTCCATATATGGTTTGTGAAAAGAACACACATGCAATGACATTGGTGGATCCATGTGTTTTATCAAAAGAACATGCATCCAATGACTCCGGTGGATCCATATGTGGTTTGTGAAAAGAACACACCTGCAATGACTGTAGTGCTTGTTTTAGTCTAAGAACTCACATGCAATGACTCTAGTCGGTCCATGTGTGGTTTGTGGAATGGACACACATGCAATGACATTGGTTGATCCATATGTGGCTTATGAAAAGAACACACATGCAATTACTCTGGTGTATCCATATGTGGTTTGTGGAAAGAACACACATGCAATGACATTGGTGGATCCATATGTGGTTCATGAAAAGAACACACATGCAATGACATTGGTTGATCCATAAGTGGTTTGTAAAAAGAACATACATGCAATGATTCTGGTGGATCCATATGTGGTTTTTGAAAAGAACATACATGCAATGACTCTAGTGGATCCATATGTGGTTTTTTAAAAGAATAAAATTGCAATGACTCTAGTTGATCCATATGTGGTTCATGAAAAGAACACACAGGCAATGACATTGGTTGATCCATATGTGGTTTGTCATTACAAGAACATACATGCAATGACTATATTGGATCCATATGTGGTTTGTGAGAATAACACACATGCAATGACATTGGTTGATCTATATGTGGTTTGCGGAAAGAACACACATGCAATGACATTGGTGGACCCATGTGGTTTGTGAGAAGAACACACACGCAATGACTCTAGTGGATCCATATGTGGTTTGTGAAAAGAACATACATGCAATGACTCTAGTGGATCCATATGTGGTTTGTGAAAAGAACACACATGCAATGCCATTGGTTGATCCATGTGGTTTGTGGAAAGAACAGACATGCAATGACTATAGTTGTTCCATATGTGGTTTGTGAAAACAACACACATGCAATGACATTGGTTGATCCATGTGGTTTGTGGAAAGAACAGACATGCAATGACTATAGTTGTTCCATATGTGGTTTGTGAAAAGAACACACATGCAATGGCATTGGTGGATCCATGTGTTTTATGAAAAGAACATACATGCAATGACTCCAGTGCATCCATATGTGGTCTATGAAAAGAACACACATACAATGACTCTAGTGCTGGTTTTAGTATAAGAACATACATGCAATGACTCCAGTGCATCCATATGTGGTTTCTGAAAAGAACACACATGCAACGCCATTGGTTGATCCATGTGGGTTATGGCAAGAACACAAATGTAATGACTATAGCTGGTCCATATGTGGTTTGTGAAAAGAACACACATGCAATGACATTGGTGGATCCATATGTTTTATGAAAAGAACATACATCTAATGACCCCAGTGCATCCATATGTGGTTTGTGAAAAGAAAACAAATGCAATGACTCTAGTGTTGGTTTTAGTATAAGAACACACATGCAATGACTCTAGTGGGTCCATATGTGGTTTGTGGAAAGAACACACATGCAATGACTATAGTGGATCCATATGTGGTTCATGAAAAGAACACACATGCAATGACTATAGTGGATCCATATGTGGTTTGTGAAAAGAACACACATGCAATGACTCTAGTGGATCCATATGTGATTTGTGAAAGGAACACACATGAAATGACATTGCTTGATCCATATATGGTTTGTGGAAAGAACACACATGCAATGAAATTGGTGGATCCATGTGGTTTGTGAGAAGAACACACATGCAATGACTCTAGTGGATCCATATGTAGTTTGTGAAAAGAACATACATGCAATGACTAGTGGATCCATATGTGGTTTGTGAAAAGAACACACATGAAATGCCATTGGTTGATCCATGTGCTTTGTGGAAAGAACATACATGCAATGACTATAGTTGTTCCATATGTGGTTTGTAAAAAGAACACACATGCAATGACTTTGGTGGATCCATGTGTTTTATGAAAACAACATACATGCAATGACTCCGGTGCATCCATATGCGGTTTGTGAAAAGAACACACATGCAATGACTCTAGTGTTGGTTTTAGTATAAGCACGCACATGCAATGACTCTAGTGGGTCCATATGTTATTTGTGGAAAGAACACACATGCAATGACTATAGTGGATCCATATGTGGTTCATGAAAAGAACACACATGCAGTGACTATAGTGGATCCACATGTGGTTTGTGGAAAGAACAGACATGCAATGACTATAGTTGTTCCATATGTGGTTTGTGAAAAGAACACACATGCAATGACATTGGTGGATCCATGTTTTTTATGAAAAGAACATACACGCAATGAATCCGGTGCATCCATATGTGGTTTATGAAAAGAACACACATGCAATGACTCTAGTGCTGGTTTTAGTATAAGAACATACATGCAATGACTCTAGTGCGTCCATATGTGGTTTGTGGAAAGAACAAACATGCAATGACTATAGTGGATCCATATGTGGTTCATGAAAAGAACACACATGCAATGACATTGGTTGATCCATATGTGGTTTGTGGAAAGAACACACATGTAGTTACAATGGTGGACCCATGTGGTTTGTGAGAAGAACACACATGCAATGACTCTAGTGAATCCATATGTGGTTTGTGAAAAGAACATACATGCAATGACTCTAGTGGATCCATATGTGGCTTGTGAAAAGAACACACATGCAACGCCATTGGTTGATCCATGTGGTTTGTGGAAAGAACAGACATGCATGACTATAGTTGTTCCATATATGGTTTGTGAAAAGAACACACATGCAATGACATTGGTGGATCCATGTGTTTTATCAAAAGAACATGCATCCAATGACTCCGGTGGATCCATATGTGGTTTGTGAAAAGAACACACCTGCAATGACTGTAGTGCTTGTTTTAGTCTAAGAACTCACATGCAATGACTCTAGTCGGTCCATGTGTGGTTTGTGGAGTGGACACACATGCAATGACATTGGTTGATCCATATGTGGCTTATGAAAAGAACACACATGCAATTACTCTGGTGTATCCATATGTGGTTTGTGGAAAGAACACACATGCAATGACATTGGTGGATCCATATGGTTCATGAAAAGAACACACATGCAATGACATTGGTTGATCCATAAGTGGTTTGTAAAAAGAACATACATGCAATGATTCTGGTGGATCCATATGTGGTTTTTGAAAAGAACATACATGCAATGACTCTAGTGGATCCATATGTGGTTTTTTAAAAGAATAAAATTGCAATGACTCTAGTTGATCCATATGTGGTTCATGAAAAGAACACACAGGCAATGACATTGGTTGATCCATATGTGGTTTGTCATTACAAGAACATACATGCAATGACTATATTGGATCCATATGTGGTTTGTGAGAATAACACACATGCAATGACATTGGTTGATCTATATGTGGTTTGCGGAAAGAACACACATGCAATGACATTGGTGGACCCATGTGGTTTGTGAGAAGAACACACACGCAATGACTCTAGTGGATCCATATGTGGTTTGTGAAAAGAACATACATGCAATGACTCTAGTGGATCCATATGTGGTTTGTGAAAAGAACACACATGCAATGCCATTGGTTGATCCATGTGGTTTGTGGAAAGAACAGACATGCAATGACTATAGTTGTTCCATATGTGGTTTGTGAAAACAACACACATGCAATGACATTGGTTGATCCATGTGGTTTGTGGAAAGAACAGACATGCAATGACTATAGTTGTTCCATATGTGGTTTGTGAAAAGAACACACATGCAATGGCATTGGTGGATCCATGTGTTTTATGAAAAGAACATACATGCAATGACTCCAGTGCATCCATATGTGGTCTATGAAAAGAACACACATACAATGACTCTAGTGCTGGTTTTAGTATAAGAACATACATGCAATGACTCTAGTGGTTCCGTATGTGGTTTGTGGAAAGAACAAACATGCAATGACTATAGTGGATCCATATGTGGTTCATGAAAAGAACACACATGCAATGGAATTGGTTGATCCATATGTGGTTTGTCATTACAAGAACATACATGCAATGACTATATTGGATCCATATGTGGTTTGGGAAAAGTACACACATGCAATGACATTGGTTGATCCATATATGGTTTGTGGAAAGAACAGACATGCAATGACATTGGTGGATCCATGTGGTTTGTGAGAAGAACACACATGCAATGACTCTAGTGGATCCATATGTAGTTTGTGAAAAGAACATACATGCAATGACTCTAGTGGATCCATATGTGGTTTGTGAAAAGAACACACATGCAATGCCATTGTTTGATCCATGTGCTTTGTGGAATGAACAGACATGCAATGACTATAGTTGTTCCATATGTGGTTTGTGAAAAGAACACACATGCAATGAATTTGGTGGATCCATGTGTTTTATGAAAAGAACATACATGCAATGACTCCGGTGCATCCATATGTGGTTTGTGAAAAGAACACACATGCAATGGATCTAGTGTTGGTTTTAGTCTAAGAACGCACATGCAATGACTCTAGTGGGTCCATATGTGATTTGTGGAAAGAACACACATGCAATGACTATAGTGGATCCATATGTGGTTCGTGAAAAGAACACACATGCAGTGACTATAGTGGATCCACATGTGGTTTGTGAAAAGAACACAGATGCAATGACTCTAGTGGATCCATATGTGGTTTGTGAAAACAACACACTTGCAATGACATTGGTGGATCCATGTGGTTTGTGAAAAGAACACACATGCATTGACTCTAGTGGATCGATATGTGGTTTGTGAAAAGAACATACATGCAATGACTCTAGTGGATCCATACGTGGTTTGTGAAAAGATCAAACATGTAATGACTCTAGTTGATCCATATGTGGTTCATGAAAAGAACAAACATGCAATGCCATTGGTTGATCCATATGTGGTTTGTCATTACAAGAACATACATGCAATGGCTATAGTGGATCCATTTGTGGTTTGTGAAAAGAGCACACATGCAATGACATTGGTTCATCCATATGTGGTTTGTGGAAGGAACACACATGTAGTGACATTGGTGGATCCATGTGGTTTGTGATAAGAACACAAATGCAATGACTCTAGTGGATCCATATTTGGTTTGTGAAAAGAACATACATGCAATGACTCTAGTGGATCCAAATGTGGTCTGTGAAAATAACACACATGCAATGCCATTGGTTGATCCATGTGTTTTGTGGAAAGAACAGACATGCAATGACTTTAGTTGTTCCATATATGGTTTGTGAAAAGAACACACATGCAATGACATTGGTGGATCCATGTGTTTTATGAAAAGAACATGCATGCAATGACTCCGGTGGATCCATATGTGGTTTCTGAAAAGAACACACCTGCAATGACTCTAGTGATGATTTTAGTCTAAGAACCCGCATGCAATGACTCTAGTGGGTCCATATGTGGTTTGTGGAATGCACACACATGAAATGACATTGGTTGATCCATATGTGGTTTATGAAAAGATCTCAGATGCAATTACTCTGGTGGATCCATATGTGGTCCGTGGAAGGATACCACATGCAATGACATTGGTGGATCCATATGTGGTTCATGAAAAGAACACACATGCAATGACATTGGTTGATCGATATGTGGTTTGTAAAAAGAACATAGATGCAATGATTCTGGGGGATCCATATGTGGTTTTTGAAAAGAACATACATGCAATGACTCTAGTGGATCCATATGTGGTTTGTAAAAAGAATAAACATGCAATGACTCTGGTTGATCCATATGTGGTTCATGAAAAGAACACATAGGCAATGACATTGGTTGATCCATATGTGGTTCATGAAAAGAACACATAGGCAATGACATTGGTTGATCCATATGTGGTTTGTGAAAAGAATAATCATGCAATGACTCTGGTTGATCCATATGTGGTTCATGAAAAGAACACATAGGCAATGACATTGGTTGATCCATATGTGGTTTGTCATTAAAAGAACATAAATGCAATGACTATAGTGGATCCATATGTGGTTTGTGAGAAGGACACACATGCAATGACATTGGTTTATCTATATGTGGTTTGTGGAAAGAACACACATTCAATGACATTGGTTGATCAATATGTGGTTTGTGGAAAGAACACACATGTAATGACATAGGTGGATCCAGGTGGTTTTGAGAAGAACACACATGCAATAAATCTAGTGGATCCATATGTGGTTTGTGAAAAGAACATACATGGAATTACTCTAGTGGATCCATATGTGGTTTGTGAAAAGAATAGACATGCAATGCCATTGGTTGATCCATCTGGTTTGTGGAAAGAACAGACATGCAATGACTATGGTTGTTCCATATATGGTTTGGGAAAGGAACACACATGGAATGACATTGGTGGATCCATATGTGTTTTATGAAAAGAACATACATGCAATGACTCTGGTGGATCCATATGTGGTTTGTGAAAAGAACACACATGCAATGACTCTAGTGCTAGCTTTAGTATAAGAACACACATGCAATGACTCTAGTGGGCCCATATGTGGTTTGTGGAAAGAACACACATCCAATGACATTGGTTGATCCATATGTGGTTTATGAAAAGAACACACATGCAATTACTCTAGTGGATCCATATGTGGTTTGTGGAAAGAACACACATGCAATGACATTGGTGGATCCATATGTGGTTCCTGAAATGAACACACATGCAATGACATTGATTGATCCATATGTGGTTTATGAAAAGAACATACATGCAATGACTCTGGTGGATCCATATGTGGTTTGTGAAAAGAACTCACATGCAACAACATTGGTTGATCCACATGTGGTTTATGAAAAGGACATACATGCAATGACATTGGTGGATCCATGTGGTTTGTGAAAAGAACACACATGCAATGACTCTAGTGGATCCATATGTGGTTTGTGAAAAGAACATACATGCAATGACTCTGGTGGATCCAGATGTGGTTTGTGAAAAGAACACACATGTAATGACATTGGTTGATTTGTGTGTTTTGTGAAAAGAACATACATGCAATGAATATAGTGGGTCCATATGTGGTTTGTGAAAAGAACGCACATGCAATGACATTGGTGGATCCATGTGTTTTATGAAAAGAATAGACATGCAATGAATCTGGTGGATCCATATGTGGTTTGTGAAAAGAACACACATGTGAATGACACTAGTGGATCCATATGTGTTTTGTGACAATAACACACACACAATGACACTGGTGGATCCATATGTGGTTTGTGAAAAGAACACACATGCAATGAACACTCGTGGATCCATATGTGGTTTGTGACAATAACACACATGCAATGACTTCGGTGGATCCATATGTGGTTTATGAGAAGAACACACATCCAATGAACTCTAGTGGATCTATCTTGGCATAATTTTATGTATGCAACGATGTATTTCATTAAAAAAGACACTCACTTTCAATTTTATACTACTCAGCTTTGCCCTTGGTTTTTTGATGCTACTAAGTTTTGCCCCCTCTCTCTAACTTTCGTAGAAGCCCAAACATGTGCCCACTCTGTCTGCTATGCCCTGATGGGTTGTCACAGTTGTCACGCGGATCGTGCGCACCAACCGTTGATCCTGTGTGATCCAACAAGGCTTGTTGCACATGTCGTGCCCTTCACAGTACATCGTGAGACAACACGGAGGTCTCCCTCAGCGAGACTTCTACAAGAAGGAACACGATGTCATCCATGGAAAAAGTCGTTGAGTGGTCATGTCACGTTTAATCTAGTCTGCAAAGGCTACAAGTCTACTACATGGCAACTGGTCATCCATGGCCCACGGGATATACCATTTTTACTACGCAGCACGCCTGCACGCTCACTTCCGACAGACCCCCACCACACGAACCTTCCACGCGGCAGAAGAGCTGCCTACTGATGTCTACGCACTTCTATTCTTGTAGATAGTTGTTGGGCCTCCAAGTGTAGAGGTTTGTAGAATAGCAGCAAGTTTTCCCTTAAGTGGATCACCCAAGGTTTATCGAACTCAGGGAGGAAGTGGTCAAAGGTATCCCTTCTCAAGCAACCATGCAATCAAGATACAAGAGGTCTCTTGTGTCCCCAACACACCCAATACACTTGTTAGGTGTATAGGTTCACTAGTTCGACGAAGAGATAGTGAAATACAAGTGGTATAGATAATTATAAGTGGTAACGGTGCCAGAAAATAGCTTGCTGGTGTGTGGTTGATGTGGGGAAAGACTAAAGGCAAACTGAAATAAAGAAGGAAGCAAGCAAACATGTAGCAAATCTAATTGCAAACGGTGTATCAATGCTTAAAAACAAGGCATAGGGATCATACTTTCACTAGTGAACACTCTCATATAAATATATTCTCTTTATGATACTACTCTTAATTACTCTCCGGTTCATCTTTCCCATCTAGAAAACCCCACACTATCACCTTGAGTACTAGGTGGTTCAAATAAACACCACATTTTCATAAAGACATCCAACTCCAAATATAACTCATAACAAGTATTTGAAATCTCTAGCCTAAGTGCCACCATGGTGTGCACACTATCAACTTCAAACACATGGGGAGAGCAAATATCTATTAAAGCACTTGAGTAGCAAGGTAGATCTATAGATTACAAGATCATGATGTCAACAAGATCATGCATAGAGAGAGAGAGATGAACACATAGCTACCAGTAGAACCCTTAGCCTCGAGAGAGAACTACTCCCTCCTCATCATGGGAATCAGCAACGACGATGGAGATGGTGGTGGAGATTGATGGAGATGGCTCCAGGGGCACTTCCCCGTCCCGGCATGGTGCTGGAATAGAGACTTTCTGTCCCCCGAATCTCCCCTTCAGTGGCGGCGGTGCTGCGGAACTTTTCGTGGCTGAAGGATTGATTATTTAGGGTTTATGCATCGGGAGGCTCTTATAGGCGAGAGGGGCCCACACCACCCCCTGGCGCGGCCTGGCCTGGCCCGCGCCACCAGGTAGTGTGGCCACCCTCTGGCCCTTCTCCGTCTCATATTCTAGCTCCAAGTGTCCCCGTAAAATAATAACTTTGGCTTTTGTCCTGTCTAATTCCGAGAATATTCATTTTCTGACTTCCTGGAACCAAAAACAGCAGAAAACAGGCAGCTGGCACGGTGGTACTTATTAATAGGTTAGTCAAAGAAATCATATGAAAAGTACTCCAAAGTGTGGACAAACACAAGAAAGTAGATAAAACCAAGCATGGAACATCAAAAATTATAGATACGTTAGCAACGTATCAACATCCCCAAGCTTAACTCCTGCTCGTCCTCGAGTAGGTAAGTGATAAAAAGAAAGAATAATTTTTAAGGTAACATGCACCATCATAAACTTGATCAAAGTATTTGTAAAACATTCGAAGCTGGGATCATAGTACTTCAATCATAACATGATAGACAGAGTTCTAGCAATAAGACAAAGAAACTATGTTGCAACATAAAAAGGCACAAACAAAAGATTCATGAATAACAATGCTTTGCAAGACGTTTGTTTGTTTCACATAAAGAAAACATAACAAAGTGGTATTCAGCTTGTCCCTCATAGAGTAGCAAGCATAAATGCATAGGACACCTTCAAAGTTTATAAGAGTGACTAGATACAAATAGTTTAAAACAAGCAATATCAAAGCTATGCATCAATCAACAAGTCTTGGGACAATGCACATAGAACTAAGAATGGCCACTATGCTCTCAAAGTAGGTGCATAAAGATAGAAGGTGGAGACTCAATATAATGGTGGAAGAAAGGCCTTCATAGAAGGAAGTAGGGATTCAAGTTTCATAATGATCTTCAAAAAATTATGGTACTTAGTAGCTTTCATCTCTCATTGCCCCTATCATAAGCATCTTGAAGTGATTAAGGTTAAAGTGAACAAACTATGGTGTATATGCTTGACGAAGTATAAGTTGGGAATCTCATGTCCCTCGAATACGAGGGCCGCTCCTCATGCTACTCAAGTTTAGTTACCGGTAAGTTCTTGTCATCGTAAGTACATGTGTATCATAGAGAACCGCCAACGGGGTACCCCTTGCCTGATGATACGGAAGAATCCCCATCTCAAAATGACAAGGCAAGCAGACAACAAGCATCTCATCAATCTTCTTATTTACCATGGGAATATGTTGCTTTTTTCTCTCTTTCCTCTTTTCATAATCTCTTTTTTTTTCTCTTTTTTCTCAATATAGGACTCTTTTTTTATAAGAAGAATGCTTCATAGACAGCTCATTATGGTTACGCTGCAGGTTTCCACCATGTCAGCATTGTCGTTGGATTGAGGATAAGTACGCCATGAGGGGGTCCTTGAGGCGTGCAGAAGAGAGGGGTGTGAGACGTACGGTGTTCCGGGACGGTGAGCATGAAGTTTACTGAGGTTGAATCACTGCCTTTGGACGGACCCTACTCCTGCTAGCAATACAGTAATACGGCAGAGCCGGAATATGGGTTACAAGGGTTTCGCCTGTGCAAGTTGAGATTGTAGCCTATTGAGGTGTTTCCCTAAATGCTCTCCCTAGGATGGCTTATATAGATATGCGGCCTAGGGTTTACAGGAGCGATCTATCTGGATACGACTAAGAGTCAGTTACAGAGTACTTCTTGAACTACAAGTAACACTATGGGCCTAAGTCGGTAAGTCTTATGGGCCTTCCCGTAGCCGGATTGGACTCCGTCTTTCTCCCTGACTGGGCGGTCCGTGAAGCAAAGCTCTAACCCAAAATGGGCCAGCCTGGTCAGTGAGGAACTGTGAGGATACCCGGAAAGTATATCCCCAACAGCAGCCCCCGGAAGTCTCCATAATCCAAAGTCGGATTTACCATCAATAGGTTACTCGGATTTTCCAGCTTGATTTCAAACTTAAGCCGGAATTTGGTCTCTAACGCCACCTAACATAAGTCATGGTCAGGTCACGTCATCTGACGGACATCCTATCAGCACGACCATTGGTGGGTCCATAGTTCACGGAACTGAGGCGCCGTTTCAATGCGCACACGGAGATCGAGGCGACGTAATCATCGTGTGGGTCCTTCCCAGTTCCTTCCACGACGCGTGGAGGTTACACTGTAGCATTTGCACGAATCTTGGCACGGTTAGGTGGATATAAGGGGTGAGGATTCTTCTCCTCTTATCTTCACCTGTCCTTTTCCTTTTCCTCTCCTCCCAATCTCCCTGCGTGCATAGAGCTCCTATGCTTTCCCCCAAAAAACTCCCAGCGCCGCCCATCCTAGGTCAACCACTCGCCGGAGAAATGGCTTCTTCTTCCTCTTCTAGCTTGGTGGCAGCGACGACGACGGCGGTGACGGAGGCGGCGGCGGAGAAGGAAAGCTTCCGCGGGGTCTGGATTCCCTGCGTACTCGACGATGATAAGCTCCAGAACATGGAGACAGAAGGGCTCCTCCGCGCCGGCGAGTGGCGGAGCGGCTTCGAGGAAACCGTCCCCAACCCGCGCGCCAGCGAGCGGGTCCACTTCGGCATCCACCTCGACAGAGGTTTGTCATTTCCTCCCTCAGAGTTCTTCTCCGAGGTGATTGATCATTTTGGTGTCCAACTCCACCATCTTCCTCCCAATTCTCTACTAGAGATGAGCGCTTACGCTTCCTTGTGTGAGGGCTTTCTCGGCATTAGGCCGAGTTTGACCTTATTCCGGTACTATTTTCATGTCTAGAGAAACTCTATCACTGCCGGTGTTCCTTACATCACCGGTACTATTAGTTTTTCACTTAGACGTGAGCATGCATATCCCAAAATCTTAGCTAGTGACTCGGTCAAACAATGGCCAGCCACATTCTTTTATCATAAGGATATTCCGGCGCCCGGCAAAGCCACTGCTTTGCCGGCTTTCATCAACGGAGCTGCCACGGCCCAACCATCTTGGGACGAGGCTCCTCCGGCTCTCACAGACGATCTGATCCTCGCTAAGAGGCGGGTCGAATACTTGATCAAACACAAAGGACTGAAGGGATCCGACTTGGTACAATGCTGGGTCTCACGCCGGATCCATCCCCTTCAGTACCACGGAACTCGACTGATGCACTCCATCACGTCGTCCAAGAAAGACTCCCTCCGCATCAGCCCCAAAGCCTACACCACACAAGGCTATATAAGCCAGATCAAGTGGCTGATCAGGGAGCGGATCGAGAGGAGGATCTCGGAGGTTTCTCTGGATATGCATACGGTGGAAAACCCCATAGTGCCGGTAAGCTTCTATCAGTACACCTTTTTATGTGTTTCAATCTTTGAGTTACATTGCAAGACTGATATGTTTTCTTCTTTTCAGCTTGCTGACCTACCCGAGTCGGAATTTGCTCCGCTCGAAGGATATCCTCTAGAGTTTTCTCAGGAGACAGAAGTGGTACCATTGCCGGATGCTGCGCTCAAGAAGCGCAAAGCTCCAACACTGGCTGTTGGCACAAAGGAGGTGCCCGTCATGAAGAGGTAACTTTCAATCACAACTTCCGCCTTTGTACTTTATTCAGATACTCTTCTGAGATGTAATGTTTCTGACTTTATCACATTCTCAGAGCTAAACAGCTCATCAAGGGCAAAGGAAGGGAACTTGTTCGAGGCCCCTACGACAGGCGAAGCTTACCATAGCTTCTCCTATCGTGGCTCCTCCGACTCCTGCCCCTCAACCTTCCGCAACGCCGGTGATCTCTCCGGATGCCGTAGAAGATCCGGCTCCTTCATCGGAGCCCGTGATCCTTGAATCACAAACTGACGTCACCATGGGTGAGTCAGATTTAGATAAGGGTGAACCCTCTTTGGGTAATGATCCCTCGGCAGAAACCTTTGCCGAAAACCTTATCAGCAATCCGGGACTTGCCAACTTTGGCCTGTCCCGAAAATCTGCTGAAGAGATCCAGCGGCTGGCCAGGTAATGCCTGGAGAAAAGAAACTTATCCGCCGAAGAAGAAGCACAAGAGGCAGAGGACATCAAGCACTCTGACCTTCTTGAACAAGTGCGTCTTCACGACGAGAGGATACGGACCGGTGAGCTTCCAACAGCTCCAGTGGTCCCTCTGACTCTCGCCGAGAAGGTTACAGTTGAAGTGAATGCGAGTTTGGACAAACCTACTCGCGAACAATATGTAAGTCGGAATTCTAACTCCTGTTTTTCCTTTATTTCATATCATATCCTCTAGCCCCCAAGCATGAAGTAGGATAAATAATCTGGGTTTATGCTTCCTTAGGATGCCAAAGAACGAACTAGTGTAGCCCCCAAGGCTCATGCTGATATTAGCAAAAATATTAGCCCGAGTCTTTAGTACCTTTCTGACTTTGGGTATTCTGACTTACAGAAAGTATGTTCCTATAACCAGGATTTATTGAAGAATGTCTGTGATAAGCGGAGAGAGATCAAGGCTCTCCGACTTACAAATGCTGAACTTAAGGTCTCCAAGGATGAGGCTGAAGGTAAACATTTCGAGACTCAAACCTTGTCTTTCATGTTTTCATAGTCGAACTTTTCTGAAATGTTGTTCTTTTTGACTTACAACACTAGTAAAACAATCTTGCGCCATGATTGAAGAGGCCGAGAACCTCAAAACTTTGGTGGTGGTGAACAAGGAGCTTCACCAAGAGCTGGATCAGCTCAAGGCGGATCATGAAAAAAGCATCGCTCAAATCCTTGAATCCTCCTCCATGGCTACTGATGAGCATGAACGCAAGATCGCTGCTCAAGATCAGAAAATCTCGGACCTCAATAATGAGCTTAGCAGAGAGAGGGACCTTTCCGAGGCGCTCCGGGCTGAACTCCAGAGTCTTCGGGAAGAGAAGACCAAAATTGACGACGTCATTTTCGGTACGTTCCATCTGTCTGACTTTTCCGCTTTCTTTGACTTCTATCAATGTCGGATTTTTCTTAACTTGTTTTGTGTATAGGTCCTCTGAACTTGACAAACTCTTCCTCCGCCGAGCCCCGCACCCACCGGCTTACTCAAGTCGGCGACCTGCCAATCCCTTGAGGACATCGGCGAAGCTCTGAAGATTCCGAACATGCACAACAAGTCAGATTTTCAGGTGTGGGACAAGACAAAGGAGATGCCACAACTTGTTCAGGATTGGAACATGTCCTATGGGCGGACTGTGGTGCAGAACGCTCTCACCATGGTCATGAGCCAGCATGGAAACATGGAAATATGGTAAGTGACCAGAGGGTACTGCAAAGTAGATGAAGACGGCCAGGAGCAGGACCTTCAAGCCATCATGCACTCCTATGCCAGATATGGGTGTCACGTGGCTTGATTTGACCAGCTACGAAACCCCTTTCTTCACCCACGTGGACACTCTGCCTCCACCTCTAGAAGAATCAGCAGAAGTTTCCGACAATGACCGCACCGTTTCGGATGTGGATATCTCGGAACGATACCAAGGCAGTGTATCCAGCGAGCCGGCAGCTCCTTCTTCTCCTCCTGCATCATAGATTGCCAGAAAAATTTGTATTATTCTGAAATATATGACGGGTCTGTAATTATGTAGTACTATAATTTTGCTAGTGCCAAGCTTTTGATCTATTCAACACTTTTGGCTTTAAATATTCGTGTCCCTGAAATGTTTTCATAAGCACTTGTATTTTTTCGTCTATTCTTATCGTTTATCTGGCTTTCCGCCTCGTCCCTTTCGTGAGCCGGCTAAACCTTCTGCCGGAAACTTTGTCGAGCAACAGAGCTCAATTGCTAAACCAGTTTAAACTCGGAAACAAAGCCGGCTTCCAGTACCAACAATTCACTACTCGAAAAATGCCCGCATCTAGCAATCAGACAAATAATCAAAGTAAAGACTAGAAACTTTAGAGTTATACCCGAGGGTAGCAGTTTTAGAATCGGAAATCTAAACCAGAACAAACATGAGCATAAAGTACTTTCAAGCATTCTGGGATTTTCGACTATGACATGATCATTCGGAAATAAGATGGTAAAAACTTCTCAGAAAAAATTGAGGCAACCAAAAATTGGTTTTCTCACAGAACATGTACATATATATGATTACAAAGAAGGATAAACTAGGAATAAAAGGGACATAGTTGAGCAATATTCCATGGTCTGTCTAGATTTGTACTGCCTCCAGCTCTCTTTCTCTTCTTAGTAGCAGGTCTTTCTTTGACTGGCCTCATGTCAGTTAAGTAATATGAACCATTGTGCAATACTCGACTAACTAAAAAGGGCCCTTCCCATACTAGGAAAGTTTGTGCTTTCTTTGTTGCACAAGCCGGAGAACCAAATCGCCTTTATTGAAAGATCTATTTCTGACTCTCTGGCTATGATACTTGCGTAACTTCTGCTGATAGGTTGTTGATCTCATTTGAGCAACGACGCGAACTTCTTCGACTAAGTCGAGATCATTTTGTCGAGAAATCTCGGCATCCTCTTTAATATATGCGACCACTCTAGGAGAAGTGTGAATCAAATCACTACGAAGAACTGCTTGTGCCCCATAGACCAAGAAGAAAGGTGTGTATCCGGTTGACCTGTTCGGAGTTGTTCGTAAGCTCCATATTACAGAGGGTAATTCCTCCGCCCAAGCCCCCGCAGCACGTCGTAGTGGTGCTTCGAGTCTCGGTTTTAGGCCGTGTAGGATTAAATCATTTGCTCTTTCACCTTGTCCATTAGCCTGTGGATGTGCGACTAACACAATGTCAAGCCGAATATTTTGCTCATTGCAGAATTTGTCCAATTCTCCCATAGAGAAGTTACTCCCGTTGTTCGTGATAATGCTATGTGGATAACCATACCGGATTATAACATCCTCGACAAGTATTTTGGTTGTTGCTCCATCACAACTAGTGACAGGTTTAGCCTCAATCTATTTGGTGAATTTATCCACCATCACTAAGAGATGAGTAAATCCACTTGGAGCTCGTTTAAATGGTCCTACCATATCAAGCCCCCAAACCGCAAAGGGCCATGTTATAAGTATTGTTCGCAACTGATCAGCTGGAACATGAGCTTGTTTGGCGTACTTTTGGTAGCCTTTGCACGTCTTGACTAATCGTTCGGCATCTTCCTGAGCTGTAAGCTAGAAAAATCCGTGTCTAAAAGCTTTTTCCACTAAAGATTTGGCTGCAGTGTGATGACCACACTCGCCTGCGTGGATTTCCCTTAAGATTTCCACTCCTTCTTCCGGAGATACACAACGCTGAAAAACCCCAGAAACACTCCGCTTATAGAGCTCACCTTTAACTATAGTATAGGCTTTTACTCATCGGATGATTTGACGGCTCAGCACCTCGTCTTCAGGTAATTTTCCATCTACCAAATAATCGAGGTAGGGTTGAGTCTAGCTGGGAATTATAGCCAGAACTGCTATCAAAGGTAAGTCGGATTTGGTCGGATATTCCTCATCTACTCCCTTTATTGAGGGAACTTTGAGGTGCTCTAAAAAAAGCGCCATCTGGGACCTCTTTCCGAGATAGTGCGTCTGCTTCCTCATTTTGTGCTCGAGGGATGTGTTGAACTTCAAACCCTTCGAACGATTTAGATAGATCATCCACGACAGCTTTATATGCTGCCATGTGCTTATTTGCATTACAAATATCCGACACTTGTTGAGCAACAAGATCCGAATCTCCGTAACACATCAAACGTCGGATGCCAATATCCTTAGCAATCCGGATTCCATGTAGCAGTGCTTCATACTCGGCAATATTATTTGTTGCTATGAAGTGGATCTGCAACACGTATAGAAGTTTATCTCCTTGGGGTGATTTGAGCGCCACGCTAGCCCCTGATCCCCCTCGAGCCTTAGACCCATCAAAATAGAGGGTCCAATATTCTGACTCAGGGAGGATCATGTTCTCCTTCGTCTCTGTCCAATCAGCGACAAAGTCAGCAAGGATCTAGGATTTGATTGCGGTCCGAGGTTTATACTCAATATCAAAAGCTGAAAGCTCTATGCCCCATTTGGCAACGCGTCCTGTGGCGTCACTATTGTTGATTATATCTCTCATGGGAGCTGTGCTCAGCATGGTAATTGGATGCTCTTGAAAATAGTGTCGTAACTTACGAGATGCTAGAAAAACACCGTAAGCCAACTTTTGATAATGCGGATACCGCTATTTTGATTATGTCAAGACTTCACTGACAAAGTAAGTCGGGCGCTGCACCAGGTGCTCCTGATTTTCCTCCGGTCTCTCCACCACCATGACGATACTAACGACCTTATTTGTCGCAGCAAGATAAAGCAACATCGGTTTTTGGGGCTCCGGTGCTGCAAGGATGGGAGAAGATGAGAGTACTTTCTTCAGGTCTTGTAGTGCAGCTTCAGCTTCATTAGTCCAAACAAAATCTTGGTCTTTTTTAGGAGTTTGTATAATGGTGCGGCTCGTTCACCAAGCCAGCTTACAAACCGACTGACTGCAGCAATGCAACCAGTTATTCTTTGTACGTCCTTCAGGCGAGTTGGCCTGGAAATATTGAGTATAGCCTTGATTTTGTCCCGGTTCACCTCTATGCCTCTTTGAGACACGATGAAACCTAACAATTTTCTGGCTGGTATTCCAAAGAAACATTTCTTCGGGTTAAGCATGATATTGTATTTTCGTAGATTGGCAAACGTTTCCTCCAAGTCGGAAATCAGCGTTTCCTTCTTTTTGGACATCACTGCGATATCATCCACGTATGCATGTACATTGCGTCTGAGTTGGTCGTGGAGGCAACGTTGCATCGTACGCTGGTACGTAGCTCCTGCGTTCTTCAGCCCAAAGGGCATCATAACAAAACAGAAGGTTACAAAGGGGGTTATGAATGAAGTTTTGACTTTGTCATATTCCTTCATACGGATTTGGTGATAGCCGGAATATGCGTCGAGAAAATAGAGGAGTTCCGAGCCTGCCGTAGAATCGATAACTTGAACAATTCCAGGCAGAGCAAACGGATCTTTTGGACAAGCCTTGTTCAAGGCAGTATAATCAACACACATCCTTAAATCAGTGGTGTCCTTTTTAGGGACCATTACAGGATTGGCCGACCACTCAGTGTGGATGACCACTTCTATGAATTCGGCTAACTCGAGCCGTGCTCGTTCCTTAGCTATTGCCTTACGCTTTTCATCGCCGAAACGTTGTAAGGACTGTTTGACGGATTTAGCGTTCGGGTTTACATTTAAAGAGTGCTTGGCAAGTTCCCTAGGTACTCCGGTCATGTCAGATGGCTGCCATACGAAGATATCTTGATTTGCTTGGAGGAACTTGACGAGCACGCTTTCCTATGCGCTGCCTAGACCTACGCCTATCTGGGTCACCTTGGAGGATCATCATCCTTCAACAGCGTATTCTTCATCTCTTCTGATGCCTTGAACTCCGGATTTGGCTTTGTCACCTCCTTCTTCGTTCTGGGCATCTCGGACGGATCTATGTTCTTCTTGATTTCCTCGTACTCCTGGGCGTGCAACACGGCTTTGGCAAAGGCGGCATTTCCATCCTCGCACTCTCACGCTTTCTTCGGGTCTCCCTTGATGGTGATCACACCATTGGGACCTGGAATTTTCATCATATTGTAAATGTAACACGGACGAGCCATAAAAGCCCAGTAAGCCGGACGTCTGAAAATAGCGTGGTACGCGCTCTTGAACGGGACCACTTCGATGGAAAGTGCCTCTGTCCGATAGTTCTTTGGAGTTCCGAAGGTAACTTCCAAAGTGATCTCTCCTAGGGAATTGGCTTGTCTTCCTGGGACAACTCCGTGAAAGATCACAGAGCTATGGTTCAGCTGTGTTTCCGAGATCTTCATCCGGCGTAGCATTTCGACATAGAGAATATTGATACTGCTACCACCGTCCATGAGGGTCTTGGAGAAACCATAACCGTCAATAAGTGGATTAATGATTAAGGCATATTTTCCTCGCCTATGCAACTTAGGCGGATGATCAGCGCGGTCAAATGTGATTGCCACTTCTGACCAGTCTAGGTACTGGGGGAGAGCCAGAACTGTTGCATTGAGCTCATGTAGAACTGCTTTTTTGACCATTGCTGGTTGAGATCCAAGGAAAGTGAGATAAGTGTCCTTCTTGGTGGGAAAATTTTTCTTCCCTGCCGGCTTGGGATTTGAGGCATCAGCTTCCTCCATGTCGGAATCTTCCTTGGTCTCTTTTTCCTTTTCGGGATTCTTCTTTCCCTTCTTCCGCTTAGCTTTGTAGCCCGTGGTGTCATCTCTTTTGATGTCGTCATTGAAACGACATTTGGCGTTGGTGTGGGACGAGCCTCCATTGGCGTCTAAGTGATGCACAGATGGGTTATTGGCAATGTCGGCCCAAGAGTAGGTTTTTGTCTGGTTGTTGGTCTCCTCTACCTTGGACTCTTGAAGTTCCACGCCCACGCCCGCGGCCTCCACCGTGTCCTCCTTGTCCTCCAGACCCGAAAGTAGCAGTGACCATTGCTGTTTCCGCGTTGGGTTTTTCTTCCGAGGTATTTTTACGCTTCTGAGCTTGTTGCTTTGGTTGTTTTGCTGACTGTGGCACAGCTAGGGCATTGAGTAATCCCTCTGCATCGTCATCAGCGTCTGCATACTTGCTCGCTGTTTCTATCATCTCTCCCAGATCAGTAACTTTGTCACACTTCAAGCGATGGCGCAGTATACCAATTGGGAGACCTACAATGAAAGCTTTAATCGCAGTTTGATCATTTACACCTTCACAGGAATTCTTGGTGTCGATCCATCGTCCGAGGTAATCCCGGCAAGTTTCTCCGGCCTTCTGGGTGCAACGTTGTAGGTCTCTGACCGTATAGGGCCTCCGATATGTGCCTTCGAAATTCCGAAAGAACGCACTTTGCATGTCATACCAGTTGTGGATGGTGTTCTCCGGAAGTTCATTAAGCCATGATCGTGCCGTCTTCCGCAACATAAGTGGGAGATATCGGGTTGCGACCGCTGTTTAGCTGGCGTCAAACAAGCTTGGAAAAATATCGTAACTGTATCGGCGAGCAATGCCGTCATAGGCTTGGATATGTCTTGAGATAGCAAATCCTTCCGGGAATTTTGTAGCTCTGATGCATGGTCCGAAGCACTTTGGGCCCACGTAGATATCATCGTTTTCGTAGCGTCGCGCCTCTATGTTGGAATTGATCATGTGCCTTGCATCGTTCGGGGATAGAGATCGTCCCGAATGTCGGCTGCGGCTATCGTGCCTTGGAGCCGGACTTCGCCTTCTTCCACCACCTCCTCCGCCATGTCGTCCTCCTTGTCCCCGTTGAGAGCCGTTGTGATGACTACTTGGTGGAGATGGTGGGGACCCTGGATTGTTTCCGGCTGATCGCCGGCCTCCGTCCAGAGTGTCATTGTTGCTGTTCCGGGGAGGGTCTTCACTATGACGAGCCCCCTTCCGGCTTGTACCAACATGGTTTCCGTCGTTCCTTCGTCCGTAGTTCCCACTACGGTAAGGCTCAGCCAGACGACTTGCATGTTTAGGAGGTGGCATTTTTTGACGACCCTCCTCCCGATGTTTTTCTTTATCTTCTCCCCTTCGATTGTTTGACTCACGTCAGGGAGGATTCCTCGGATACAGTGCATCAATGGCATCCTGCTCTGGCGCTGGAACGACGTTGCTCCAGTCACGCGCAGTTCTGTGATGCTGTCCTGATGATCCGGTTCTAGAGTAGTTATCTTCCCGTCGGTCGAAACGGTGACGCTGTTCCGGAACACGCTAGGGCCTTATATCATTCCAGGCTGAGTCTGTGTGACATTGGTCAGATTTCGAGACCAGTTTTCCACTTTCGGATTTCGCAACCGTCTGTTGCTCCAGACCCTTGGTGAGTAGCTTGATGCCCAATCGAACCTGTTCTGGGCCTGGGTTATTTGATAGAATATCTCGAGCTATGATAGTGTTCTGTACTGGTGTTGGGTACACCAGGTCTCCTTTGCTGTCGAGCCGAGGCATCCCTGGATCTCCTTCAAAGAGTACCCTGTTTACCTCCGGACATTTACCATCACCCGTGTAACGTTGCCGGGTCTTCTGATGCAACCGAGACATGTAATCTTTAGTTGCCATGCGTTGCTTTTCTCCCTCGATGTTTTTAGCTTCATCCAGGAGTTGTTGACGACGCGCTTCTAGGTCCTGGGCCCTTTCATCTAGTTCTTCAGCAGTGAGTTCTGTAGCTGTAGGGATAGGTGTGGTTAATGCAGCATCGATGAGTTTGCGCGCACCTTCAGTGATCACGTGTCCATCCACCGATTCTTCTTTTTTCGGCTCTTGTAGGATAAGTGCTCCATCCGAGTCTTCCTCATATTTCCTGGCGATCACCTCCTCTATCAGAGGGTCTTTTGCCGGGGTCTTATTCCTCTTGTTCTTCTTCTTTGCCTTCTTGGGAGCACCGGTAGCAAAGATGGCTTTGGGTCCATTTCCCGGAGTCAAGCTCTGATCGATACTTTCAGACATCTGGACCTCGGGATTATCTCCGACGTCCATGTCATCCTGCGCTTTGGGAGAGTGTTCCCCGGATCCTTCATCCATGGCTTCTCCTTCTTCTGCAGCTTTGGAGTTATACTCCTCTTCATATTCCGCGGAGAACTTTCAGAAGTCTGCTGACGACATCGATTCATCCGAGGATGCGGGTACGTCGGCGTTTGTTCCAATTGCCTCCAACACAGAGTTGGTGTTTTCTCCAGCATTGGCAGAGCTGGATCCGGATCCCACATACCCAAAGAAGTGCGACGCGTGCTTCCTGAGGTACCTGCGGCTCTCGCGATCAGCCATGTCGAAACTTTTGATGGTCTCGAGAATTGCATCTGCGCTTGCATCTTGCATTATCATACGTCGCAGTGTGTACCTTAGGAAAGGTCTGTCTATCCCGGCGTCATTAGAGCCAGAATCAGTGTCGTTGATATGCTCCTCTTGGATTTCGACTTCCGCGGGTGGGTCGATCTGGGATACGGTCTCTCCGAGGAGATCCACTCCAGATTCGGCTTTAACCGCTAGGTCTTCCTCAGGCTCGGATTTCTCCACTATCTCCGTAGCTGGTGCGGGCTGGGTGGGATTAGGGTTTTCTAAGATCCGGAACTCTGCTGCCTCCACGGACAAAGGGGACCCAGAAGATTCTTCTGCCTCTATCATCATCGCTGGGGTGGGTGGGGCGTTTTCAGCGAAACCGATGTAGACATCGATCTCGCCAAAAGACATGATTGTGTAGGCAGTCACGGCCTCCTTAGCCGGGATCCACGTCTCGTCGAGAACGATGAGAGGGACATCGCTGGTGTAGAGGATGCGACCAACGGCGATGGTCTTGCCAATTCTGATTCTTGCAGATTCCGCTCGGAACGCAGATCTGAAGCTCACTTGCCCCACGGTAGGCGCCAACTGTCGTCGGATTGAAGACAAGTACGCCATGAGGGGGTCCTCGAGGCGTGCGGAAGAGAGGGATGTGAGACGTACGGTGTTCCGGGACAGTGAGCATACAAGTTTACCCAGGTTCAAATACGCTGGCTTTGGATGGACCCTACTCTCGCTAGCAATCTAGTAATACGGCAGAGCCGGAATATGGGTTGCAAGGGTTTCGCCTGTGCGAGTTGAGATTGTAGACTATTGAGGTGTTTCCCTAAAGGCTCTCCCTAGGATGGCTTATATAGATATCCGGCCTAGGGTTTACAGGAGAGATCTATCCGGCTACGACTAAGAGTCGGTTACAGAGTACTTATTGAACTACAAGTAACACTATGGGCCTAAGTCGGTAAGTCTTCTGGGCCTTCCCGTAGCCGGATTGGACTCCGTCTTTCTCCCTGACTGGGTCGTCCGTGAAGCAAAGCTCTAACCCGAAATGGGCCACCCTGGTCAGTGAGGAACTGTGAGGATACCCGGAAATTATATCCCCAACAAGCATGGATTAGACCAGCGGCCCAGACGTTTCTCTAACACATATATATAACTCCATGGACTTACAAGCTCCCCTTTCATTTCACACCGACGACATCCATAGATAAAAGAGCATGATATCAACTAGGTACAAAGTACCAGTGCAATGTTGAAAGCGTTCCCCATGATAGCATGGTTCTGCTAATCCCCAACAAATAAGTGCAAGCATATACAACATAGACGACACAATGGTTCAAGTTTATTAAGGGCAAGAAAAGTAAAGTGTGCATCAAGTTCGTGAGAGCTTTAATCACTAGTTTTCTCATAACAAGTTTAATTTGGAAGGTAAAAAAACATGAATATACTTGGAATAGATTAAGCTAGTAGGTAGGTATGGTGGACTCTTTGGAATAACTTGGTTTAGGGAGTTGGATGCATGAGTGGAACTCATACTTGGTTGCGGAGGCTAGCAAAAGACTGGGAGCGACAAACTAAGAGAGCAATAATGGCCATAATCATGCAGAGCGACAAAACATCATTAATCAAAGCATAAAGTGATACTACAAGTTGAAAACTAAAGGATCATAAAGGCTTATGGTGACTTGGGATAGTCATAACATGGTGTGAGCATGTGCCAAGTCAACCCAAATAAAACATCAAAGGAGAATACCACAATACTATGCTTTAATATGCTAAAACAACGCATGATTCTTCCAAGGCACATTAAGCAATAACAATTGTTTATAACAAGTCATGCTACAACAAAGAATACTAAGCATAAAGCCAAAACAATATCAAGCATGGTATGACAAAGCATAGGCTAGAGTAAAAAACAAGCTCTCTTTACCACTTAAGCATGAACTTTTCCTACTCTTTTCCAATCCAAACCAAACTATTTTAAAACCAGTGCACGAAAGAGGGGGTCCAACCAATTTATTCAGCAAACTAAGAAACCAAGCAAACGAAAACCAAAAACAAAAACGAAAAATGAAGTGTTTGGAATCCCAAACAACACAACTATGCATGAAACAATAAAAATGAAGTGTTTGGAAGAAACCTGAGATTTTTATTGATGAAGAGGGGGATTCCTTGGGCATCCCCAAGCTTTGGCGCTTGTACTTCTTGGATATTTCTTGGGGTGACACGCATGGAATCCCCAAGCTTGAGCTTTAGTCCATTCTTCATCTCATTACTCATTCCTTCCATACACCTGAAATTTCTCCTTCATACAAAACTTCACACAATCTTTATTAGCAATATTAGTGCACTCAAGATAATAAGTATTTAGGTTCAGTTTCAACACCAATAGAACTTCCATTAAAACACAAGATACTGTAGCACTTCCCTCAAAAAGCTCAATTCCCCAAAAGAACTCAAAAAGGAACCAACAAGAAGCAAATGCAAATAATGACAGAAATCTGTCAAAACAGACCAGCAGGTAAAGACGAATTTTTTCGAACACCTTCTGTTGCTCAAATAAAAAAGTGTTGAACTAACGAAAGTTAGATAACAACCTGGGGCAGAAGCACAAAAATTCACGCCTCAAAAGGATGTACAGAGATTTTACGGTAAAGCACAAAAATCTGTTTCGGGATAGCAACTATCCCAATCATTACTTCTCTCTCATTAGAGGTTACTCTTGGCACAAAAAGCAAATAAAAAGGATAAGGAGCGGTTATTACTGAGGTAATAACTTCCAAGACTCATCTAAAACTTTTGGGTTATCTCCCAATAAGTACTTTTCTTTAACGCCTTTAAGTTAGGCATGATAGTTTGAGAAAGATGCTCACATAAGAAATATGAATTGAAGTAAAAGAGAGTATCAAGAAGCAAATTCAAACCACATTTAAGTCTAACCCACTTCCTATGCATAGGAATATTGTAAAGAAACAAGTCATGAAAGCACAAAGCAACAAGCATAGGAAAGCAAAACAAGTGCAACTTCAAAATTTTCAACATAAAGATGGGAAACTTAATATTATTGAGATGCATAAAACCATGTTTCACTCTCTCATAATAACTTTCAGTAGCATCATGAATAAAATTAACAATATAACAATCACATAAAATATTCTTATCATGAGACACATGCATATAATAAGTATTACTCTCCTTATAAGAATAGTCATTCTTATTAATCATAGTGGGAGCAAATTTAACAAAATAGCTATCATTATTATTCTCATCACCATAATCATCAAATATAGGAGGCATATTGTAGTCATAATTAATTTTATCCTCAATAGTAGGTGGACTGAAAATATCATATTCATCATTGTAATAATCATATATTGGAGGTTTGATATCATCATAAGCAATAGAATAGCTATCTTCCAAAGCTAGGGAACTAAAAAGATCATTTTCATCAGAACTAGCTTCCCAAAGCTTAGACTTTTCCATAGCATTAGCAATAATGGTGTTCAAAGAATTCATACTAACAACATTGCTATTATCATGCAAATAAAGTTCCATAGGTATTTTAATTTTCTCTTTAAACACTTCATGTCCTAACTCAAGATAAATACTATAAAGCTCTCTAACTTTGTTGTTGTTTTCCATTAAGCCTAACTAGTGAAAACAAGAAACAAAAAGACAAAATTGCAGAATCTAAAGGAAATAACTTCGAGCACTCACACCAGAGGATGTGAGTACCTTTTACCTTACCTCCCCGGCAATGGCGCCAGAAAATAGCTTGATGTCTACGCACTACTATTATAGAAAGTTGTTGGGCCTCCAAGTGCAGACGTTTGTAGAACAGCAGCAAGTTTTCCCTTAAGTGGATCACAAAAAGTTTATCGAACTCTAGGAGGAAGTGGTCAAATGTATCCCTTCTCAAGCAACCCTGCAATCAAGATAGAAGAAGTCTCTTGTGTCCCAAACACACCCAATAAACTTGTCAGGTGTATAGGTGCACTAGTTCGGCAAAGAGATAGTGAAATACAAGTGGTATAGATAATTATAAGTGGTAACGGTGCCAGAAAATAACTTCCTGGCATGTGGTTGATGTGGGAAAAGACTAAAGGCAAACTGAAATAAAGAAGGAAGCAAGCAAACATGTAACAAATCTAATTGCAAACGGTGTATCAATGCTTAAAAACAAGGCCTAGGGATCATACTTTCACTAGTGAACACTCTTATATAAATATATTCTCTTTATGATACTACTCTTAACTACTCTCTGGTTGGACACTCTAGGGCTATAACAGCACACCTCAAAGTTCATCTTTCCCATCTAGAAAACCCCACACTGTCACCTTGAGTACTAGATGGTTCAAACAAACACCACAATTTCATAAAGACATCCAACTCCAAATATAACTCATAACAAGTATTTGAAATCTCTAGCCTAAGTGCCACCATGGTGTGCACACTGTCAACTTCACACATATGGGGAGAGCAGACATCTATTAAAGCACTTGAGTAGCAAGGTAGATCTATAGATTAAAAGCTCATGATCTCAATAAGGTCATGCATAGAGAGAGATGAACACATAGCTACGGGTAGAACCCTTAGCCTCGAGAGAGAACTACTCCCTCCTCATCATGGGAATCAGCAACGGCGATGGAGATGGTCGTTGAGATCGATGGAGACGGCTCCGGGGGAACTTCCCCATCCCGACAGGGTGCCGGAACAGATACTTTCTGTCCCCCGAATCTCCCCTTCGGTGGCGGCGACACTGCGGAACTTTTCGTGGCTGGAGGCTTGATGATTTAGGGTTTATGCATCGGGAGGCTCTTATAGGCGAGAGGGGAGACCGAGGGTGTGCCGGAGGGGCCCACGCCACCAGGTGGTGTGGCCACCCTCTGGCCCTTCTCCGTCTCGTATTCTGGCTCCAAGTGTCCCCGGTAAAATAATAACTTTGCCTTTTGTCCCATCCAATTCCGAGAATATTCATTTTCTGACTTCCTGGAACCAAAAACAGCAGAAAACAGGCAGCTAGCACTATGACTCTTGTTAATAGGTTAGTCCAAGAAATCATATGAAAAGAAATCCAAAGTGTGGACAAAACACAAGAAAGTAAATAAAACCAAGCATGGAACATCAAAAATTATAGATATGTTAGCAACGTATCACCTACCGGGGCCCTCGAGGAGGCCTAAACATCCCCGCATTAAAAACCCAGCCTATCGGCTCCTCCATTCGCACTCATCCACTCCTCTCACTTCCCTATCTATCAAAACCCCACAATCTTCAACGTACAGCCACGCACCTTCGCCGCCGGGGTGGTGCTTCATGTGGCAGACCTGGAGGAGCATCACACAGCACAAGGCGAGGAGGACGTGCAGTTCAACCCCTTGGGGGACCATGTGCTCGCTGGTGCTTACGACTTCAGAGGCCCCGATGAGGGCGTGGAGTTCGATGAACACCCTCCGCTCGTGTACCCGGAGGTACATCTATTTCTACATGTTTCATATTTTCTTCTCGAGGTTAATCTATCCTGGCTTCATAAAAAAATCGAGTCCTAATGATTAGATGCACCGTATGAATCGGTACATGGAGAGATCTAGTCTGTTTTGAATGAATCCACATTATTTATTTATTAATAAGTTATCAAGAACAAGGGAGACGGCCGTAATGAACTACTGAACCTGTATATATATGTTATTGTATTGAAACTAACTCGGAATGGTGGGAGGAATATATATTTATTATTTTGCTCATTTCGGTTTGCATTTCATACATTACAGGTAGATTCAAGTGAGATGGACTCTGACAAGGAGAACAGGGACAACAAGAGCCTCCATGTCATGAAGAAGCTCTAGAGCAAGATAATCCCTTTCTGCACTCGACTTGGGGAGCTCAGGTGCCCTTTCTGTAAGAAAGGAGTCAACCCAAGGATTGCCAGCTTGATTCCGCATACGTTTGGCATCGGTAAAAGCCCGTCTAGTAAACACAAGTCGATGACCAAGGGTAAGCATGATGCTTATGGCAAATTCCTGAGGTAGTATGTCAAGACCGGCCTGGTGTCCCCTTACTTAGGAATAAGCAACTTCTAGCTAACCAGCCCGTCACTGTGCTAGCCTGGCCACTAATAATATTTAATTATCTTACCGTTTCGAGACCCTTAAACTATGGGAATTTCTATTTTCGTATCCTCGGTTCATTAGTTGTACTCAGTTTTCCCCAGCCTCTTAGTTTTTCCTCACTTTTGCCCATCTCCTTGTCGGAAACTCTCAGATGGTCTGAAACTCGCCATCCGTCAGCCTTGCCGTTACGTGCTGACAAGTGGGGCCGCGTCATGATAATGTTGTGCTAATAAAATCCTGATCATTTATCATTTCCGTGGAGTGGAATGTAATGCATAAACTTGCGTATACGAAAATTATACACATTTCAACT
The DNA here is from genome assembly GCA_023614405.1 of Avena insularis. NCBI lineage: Eukaryota > Viridiplantae > Streptophyta > Magnoliopsida > Poales > Poaceae > Avena > Avena insularis. Next base: position 408,815,217 of record CM042696.1, read on the forward strand.
CTTTGAAATCGCACTTAATATGTGATAATATTGTGCTAAGAAAATCTTGAGAGATTATCATATTCATAGAGTGGAATGTAATGCACAAATTATACACCTTCGAACATGTTCCCTTCAAATAATATTCAAGTTCATTTGTTTATGGAGTTAAAGTTCCGGTGGCATACTCGTTATTTTGCATGGATAGAGGGGTGCCCCCGACAGATATAGGGGATATCCTGTCCGCTAGATCATAGAGGATCAACGGTTGGTGGGAACGATCATTGTGACAACTCTCTCGACCAATCAGAGCGTAGCAACGAAGATGAGCACATGTGCGAGAGATGGATATAAAGAGAGGGGAAAACTGAGTAGCACTTAAGAACCAAGGGAAAAACTGAGTAGAACTTAAAAACCAAGGGCAAGACTGACAAAGGGATTCAAATAGAAAATATAAAAGGATTAAAAAAATGGGAAATGCGTATTTTATATAATAAAATACATCTTGGCATACATCAAACTATTTGCAATTCAAATATACACCAGTTTGACAATTATTGCCTCATTCATACAATCTATTTTTAGGGAGGGATGTTTTGGGAAGAGGCTTGAGTAGAAAGCCATGAACCATCATAGATAGTAGGTGATTTGATGTAAGATCTCACCATAATAAGGTAAGATCAATGTGATTGCAGTGCTAGTCCCTGGATCGAAGATGCTAGCACCCACAGTTTAAGATGAAGTACACAGAAACAAAGGTCATTATAACATCGCATATCCAGGAATATAATGGTTCTTACATCTCACTTAGCCCAAGGCTAAGACACTTAAGGTTCACATTACATAGCATAATAATAATAGAGTCTTTAGTCTTCATGTGCCACAGGCAAGCATGTTGAGTGTAGACCCACAACCCTACTCATCATCAGAGTATCCTGCAACATAATAAGTTACAGCCACAAGGGTCAATACATTTGGAATTGTATTGGCAAGTGATACCATAGATACTTAGTATAATCCAACAACTACATGAATATATGGATAAGTGGGGTTATGGCTGGCTTCGCTAAAATTAGTTTGACTTATAGTTTTTGAAGAAGTTTTTCATTCCAGCTATAAGGTACCAATGATAGACATCACTGAACCTCTACCCATGTTCACCCACAAGTTTTAACTTAGAGAAATTTGGATGAGGAGATTATTGAATTACTTCACTATCTTGGGGCTCAAGAATGTCCATAACCGGGGACACGGCTAAGTACTTAGTTTTACCCTCTCGAGAGGTGATGCACTTTCCCCACAAGACTCGACATGCATCGAGATGAGACTTTTCAGAAGCAATCCCTTAGACCACCACGGACACGTTCCATCCTATCATCACTACCACCCTCTGTTCGTCTGGCTGAGTTCTTGCAACTTAGTCGGTCAAGGCAGAGCCCATATGCCATGTGGCTGCACTGGAAGCTTCATGACAAGACTGTCTCCAATCTCTTTGTTCCGGGGTGGCCATCCACAAGTGTTATACACCAGCTGACCATAGACATGGCCCCTGAGTAACCACTCAACATAATCCAAGCAAGCCCCATTCCACCCAGGTGTTTCATTAACATTAGTTGTTTTCTTAGTTAAACAAAAATAATATCTTTCCATGCTATCTTATGTGTATATTCCACCCACGAATTCTAATAGCATAGCTAAGCATTCTAGCATACAAAGTCTTTAACTAGGGAATACTACCAAGATATACACTATAGGGTAGCATAGCATAGTATGGTAGCATACGAATAATTCTATCATGCTAAGATCTAACAAAATAACACTAGTGCAATAGTGAAAAATAATAGGACATGAGATGAAATATCACTTGCCTTGGTAGCTAGGGGAATAGGTACAATCCTCACAGCAACAAACTTCACAATCCACACAATCTACACAAGAACAATACAACAACAATATTTCAATCAATAAAACATTACAAAAACATTAATGCATGCAAAATGCCATGATATGAACATAATTCTATAATTTACAGAGTCTACAGTACAGAGGATAAAATACCTCATCTAAATACATAAGAAATACCCCAAAATAATTTATAGAACAATTTTTGTGAGCAAAATACTCCTAAAAAGGTCCTGCCTATAATTCCAAGTTTACAGAGGCAAAAGTGTGAAACAAGGCCTCCATAATAAAGGTCTTTTTTTTGAATCCATAGACAGCAAATTTGTATTTTTCTGATTTGTGGATCAAAAGTTATGGATTTTCTAAGTTTAATACTAAATCTGTCTATTTTATAATTAAACAGAAATAGTCTGGCGACGTGGCGCTATCCTATTGGCTGGTACCGGTTCGGCCAGATCTTAAGTGACTACAGACGGACCTGATTAGCCCGTACCCTTTCGTTTAGTGATCTAATCCTAGCCGCAGATACAAGATCTAATGGTCCTTAGCGACTTGGCCGGAGATGGGCGCCGACCAGCTACAAGGGCGGTGAGCATCGGCGGATGAGGTTCTGGCGATTCTACAAGGGCTGGGAGACCGTGGACACGTACCAGAGGTTGAGGAGGTCGTGGCGATCTCGATAGAGGTCACTGCGGTGCGGGGGTGCTCGGGCTTGGCCTGGATCCCTCGCCGGAGTTGCGCAGACGGTGGAGTTCATGGCTCGGTGTTGGAGACCGTGACCTGGGGCTCGAACCAACCAGAAAAGAGGTCAGCGAGGTGCGCAAGTGTCTGCACGACCTAGTAAAGACCAAAAGGGGGTGGCGGGAACCCTACCTTTATCGGAGAAGGTGACTGACGGTGGCGGCAGAGGGAGTTAGCCGGACTTGGTCCGTGTCGTCGACCTGGAGCACGAGAAGGCACATAGCCGGGGTTAAAACATGCGCTAGGACATGATGATACATATGGGACAGAGGGGAAGGTGCCTGGTGGCCTGGGTTCACCGGAATTATCGCTGGAGTTGCCGTCGGTATGTGGTGATCGAGCTCGGGATTTGGGGAGCTTGCGGGCTCTCCGGGGGTGGCGACTGGGGGAGATGATGAGGAGAGGGTGAGGGTTAAGTAGGAGTAATCGCTGGGGCAATTAATCGCGAGAAACTGCCGGGATTAAATCGATTCGAAACGGCCGAAGGGGAGAGGTCCATCATCGGCAGGGAAGACGACGAGGTGACGTCGGCGTGGGGTCGACCTGTCAGCGGGAGGGGTAGAAACGAGGGGGTGAGAAAAGACAGAGAAGGGGAGAGGGAGTCCGGGTGGGCTGCTGGGCCGGATTGGGCCAAAAGGCCAGAAGCTGTTTGCTGTCCCCTTTTTTTCTCCCTTTTTCTTTTTCTATTTCTGTTTTCTCCACAACTTTGGATTTAAGGATTCAAATTGATTCAAACCAATTTGTGAACATTTGTAAAAACTCAAATTAGGTTTTTAGGGTATTATAGAACATATTTATCTTCTATTTTAATCCAAAGTAATTACTTGGATTTAATAGGTAATATAGCATTTTCTTTGATTCTCTTTTTCAAAATAATTCATATCTTTTTATTCATGGCTCAAAATTACACCAAATTTTTGGAGGACATTCTAAATGCAATGCAATTACATGCTATGCTGATAAGAGTGCAATGATGATGATTTTAGATGACATTTTGGGATGTTACAAATCTAACCCCCTTAAGATGAATCTCACCCTCGAGATTCGGGTTGGCTAGCAAATAGGTGAGGGTGATCTCTCCGAAGTTCATCCTCTCGCTCCCATGTTGCTTCTGATTCAGTGTGATGGTTCCACTGCACTTTGCAGAATTTGATGGTCTTGGTACGGGTAATTCTTTCTGTGGTCTCTAGAATCTTAATAGGTTTCTCTTCATAAGTGAGATCATTATCTAGCTGAACCTCCTCCAATGGTATAGTGTCTTTCAACGAAGTTTCTTCCATCTCTGGGTGACACTTTTTCAGCTGACTGACATGGAATACGTTATGAACTGCTGACAGAGATTCTGGTAATTCTATCTCATATGCCACTTCTCCTTTGTGGCTCAAAATTTTGAAAGGTCCTACATAGCGTGGTGCTAATTTTCCTTTGATTCCAAATCTCTTCACACCACGAAGTGGTGATACCCTGAGATAAGCTCTATCACCAACCTCATAGGTAACCTCTCTACGTTTTGGATCAGCATAGCTCTTCTGCCAAGATTGAGCTACCTTTAGCCTATCTCTCACCATCTTGACTTTCTCTTCGGCTTCTTGGATTAGGTCTGGCCCGAACAAATTTCTTTCTCCTACTCCATTCCACAACAATGGTGTAGTACACTTCCTTCCGTAAAGGAATTCAAATGGAGCCATTTCTATACTTGATTGATAGCTATTATTGTAGGAAAACTCTGCGTATGGTAGACTTTCATCCCAACTGGATCCATAATCTAACGCACATGCTCTTAGCATATGCTCTAATATTTGATTGGTCCTTTCTGTCTGTCCATCAGTTTGTGGATGAAATGCAGTGCTGAACTCCAGTCGAGTTCCCAAAGACTCGTGAAGTTGTCGCCAAAAGTGCAAAGTGAATTGAGTTCCTCTGTCGGACACGATACTTTTAGGTACCCCATGCAAACATATAATTCTATTCATGTAAATCTTGGCTAGTTTTGCACTTGTATAAGTGGTTTTCACTGGTATGAAATGGGCCACTTTTGTCAAGCGGTCAACGATAACCCATATGGAATTGTATCCAGATTTAGTCCTGGGTAGTTTGGTGATAAAATCCATACCAATTTTATCCCATTTCCAATCAGGTATTGGCAGTGGTTGTAATAATCCTGCCGGTTTCTGATGTTCCGACTTTACACGACTGCACACGTCGCACAAGGCAATGTGCTCTGCTATGTCCTTCTTTAAATTGTTCCACCAAAACCTCTCCTTAACATCCATATACATCTTAGTATTACTAGGATGAATTGAATATGGTGAGTGGTGCGCTTCTTGTAAGATCAACTTCTTAAGTTCAAGATCCTGCGGAACACAGATACTTTTTTCGTACCATAAGATTCCTTGATCATCTACATGGAATCCTTTTGCCTTGCCTTCACTAACCTTACTTTTGATTTCTTCTATTTCTTTGTCCAACTTTTGGGCTTCTTGAATTCTGTCCATTAGTGTGGGTTGCACTTCCAAGGATGCAAGGTACCCTTCAGGCACTATTTCAAGTCTCAGCTCTCTAAATTGGGCACATAACTCCTCCGACAATTCTCCTTTATTGAGGCCATTTACATGAGCCTTGCGGCTTAATGCATCGGCTACGATGTTTGCCTTTCCAGGGTGGTATTGCATACTTAAGTCATAGTCCTTGATAAGTTCTAGCCATCTTCTTTGCCTCATGTTGAGCTCTTTCTGTGTAAAAATATATTTCAAACTCTTGTGATCGGTGAACATTTCACAACGTTTTCCCATAAGATAATGTCTCCATGTTTTTAGTGCATGCACAACTGATGCCAACTCTAGATCATGAGTAGGGTAGTTCACTTCATGATTTTTGAGTTGTCTTGATGCATAAGCTACCACTCTACCTTCCTGCATCAACACACCTCCTAATCCTTGGTGAGATGCATCACAGTATACTTGAAAGTCTTTCTCAAGATCTGACAAACATAACACTGGTGCTGAAACTAGCCTCTTTTTCAATTCCTGAAAGCTGGTTTCGCAAGTTTCTGTCCAATTAAACTTATTCTCCTTCTTCAGCAGATTAGTCATGGGCTTTGCAATCTTAGAGAAATTTTCAATGAACCTTCGATAGTACCCTGCTAGGCCAAGGAAACTACGGATTTCTTTAACTGATTTAGGAGGTTCCCATTCTGTCACAGCTGCCACTTTTGCTGGATCAACAGCTATACCATTACCAGATACTATGTGTCCAAGAAATCCCACTTCATTCAGCCAGAATTCACATTTGCTGAACTTGGCATAAAGTTTATGTTCTCTAAGTTTCTCTAGAATCAGGCGTAGATGTTCTTCATGTTCTTTGCTGCTCTTGGAATATACCAATATATCATCGATGAATACCACTACGAACTTGTCAAGAAATTCCAAAAAAAACCTTATTCATCATGTTCATGAAGTAGGCCGGTGCATTAGTCAATCCAAATGGCATCATTGTATATTCATACAACCCGTATCTAGTGGTGAATGCAGTCTTGGGTATGTCATGTTCTCTAATCTTTAGTTGGAAGTATCCTGATCGAAGATCAATTTTTGAGAAAACACATGCTCCCTCTAGCTGATCGAAGAGATCATTTATTCTAGGCAGGGGATATTTGTTCTTTATGGTCACTTCATTGAGTGAACGATAATCCATGCATAGACTTTGACTTCGGTCCTTCTTCTCAACAAACAAGACTGGTGCTCCCCAAGACGACGAGCTTGGTTGAATAAATCCATTTTTCAACTGTTTCCCAGCTGTTTCTTGAGTTCTTTTAACTCGTCCACCAACATTTTATAAGGTCTCTTTGCTATAGGCCCCGTTCCTGGTAGCAGGTCTATCAGAAACTCCACGTCCCTATCTGGTGGCATGCCAGGTAATTCCTCGGGGAACACATCTGGATATTCCCTCACTATTGGCACATCATTTAGGCTAACCCCCTTAAGATGATTAACCTTGCTCCCCTTGGGTTCAAAGTTATACTTGAACCTGATCCTTTTCTTTTCTGGGGTGGTGAGCATAACAGTCCGCTTGGCACAATCAATCACCCCTTCATAACGGGTCAACCAGTCCATCCCTAATATTACATCTAATCCTTGGGACTCTAGGATTATTAAACTAACCGGGAACTCGTTCTTTCCAATTTCTAAGATGATATGTCGGCACCCTGAATTTACTATCATTTCTCCACCCGGAGAACTTACCTTTATAGGACATCCAATAGTTTCAGTGGAGAGTTCGTTTTTGATTACAAATTCTCTTGAAATGAATGAATGCGATGCGCCAGTATCAAAAAGGATAAGTGCAGGAAAGGAATTAATCTTGAACTTACCGATCACGGCATCAGATCCTTCTTGAATTTCCTCCACATTAATGTGATTCACATGACCCTTTTGGAATGGGTTTGGCTTAGCCCCATCAGTCTTCTTTTCTGGGCTTTCATTAGCATAGTGTCCTGTCTTTTTACACTTGAAACATTCCACCTGACTGATGTCTTTCTTCGTTGGTTGACTGTGACGGTTCTGACCATTTTGGTTCCCATGGCCATGATTATTGTTATTGTTCCTGAATCCACTTTTGTTATGTCCATGATGATTGTTTCCATCATGGTGGTGGTTGTTGTTACGATGGTTATTATGATTCCCATTCTTGTGGAATCCTGAGCTCCCACTTCCTTCACCATGAGGGCGCTTCTGAGGAGATCCTGATCCAAACTTATCAAAATGATGCTTCCTCTTTCTACCCTCCACTAGCTTCATCTTGTTTTCCAGGATGGTAGCTTTGTCACATAAAGATTGATAAGTTGGAACATATGCAACAGATAGTTGCATAGAAATTTCATCATTTAACCCATCTAGGAACTTCTCCTTCCTCTTTGCATCAGTGTCAACGTCATCGGGTGCATAACGTGACAAATTATTGAACTCCTTGATGTATTCAGAAATACTGCGATGGCGTTGCTTGAGGTTATGAAACTCCTTTTTCTTCAATCCCATTATTCCTGCAGAGATGTGAGTGGTGCGAAACCCATCTTCAAACATTGCCCAAGTCACTTCCTCAATAGGGTGGGTAATTTGAAAATTATCCCATCAAGCAGCTGCATGACCTTCCAATAAGTGTGCTGCAAATCTGACCTTTTCTGCATCCGTGCATCCAACCGTAACTAGGTCCTTATTCACAGAACGTAGCCAATCGTTTGCTACCATGGGGTCAGAGGTACCTGAGAACTTAGCAGGTCTCAGCCTTAGAAATCTGGTCAGCATATCCAGAGGTGGTGGATTGTTCTGGTTGTTATTGTTATTATTGTTGTTCTGATTCTGGTTCGCCATAAATTGAGTCATCATTTGCATCAATTGGGTCTGTGAAGCCATCATCTGCTGCATTCCATTGTCATTGTCATTGTTATCCTCGTTGTTACGTCGGGGAGGCATTTGTGGGTTTAGTAAGGGTAAGTAATGATAGATAACCCAAATAAAACAACAATTAGACAAACAAGCACATGTTCCAGCATCACAACAAAAACAGAGTTTGCAAAAATAACATACTAGCATAGTCACCCACAAGTCGGTATGACCTATGCACTCAATAATAATAGAACGATAGGTAGATGGAATAGTATCACTACTCCTCCATGTCGACTTCCTCCTCTACTAGAGCAAGTCCTGCTGATGCGAATCCTACCTTGTATTCCTCCAAGCTGGTAGTCAGAGCATCGATCTTCGTCTGTATCTCTCTCTTCTGTGTGCGTAGTCTCTCTATCACCTCGTGATCCGCTTCCAGCTCAATGTTCTCCAGCTCTAACTCGGTCTCCAAGTCTCTAATCTTCTTGTTCTTCTCCTGAACTCTCTTCTCTTGGCTCTTGAATTTCTTATCTTGGTCTTCAAACTTCTTCTCCATTTTCTTAATTCGATTTTCCTATTCCTGGAAGGCCTTGTCCTTTTCCTTGAGTTGGACTCGTAGTTCATCATTGCTAAGCATCACGTTAGTCCTATCAGTATCAAGGTGTCTAATAAGGCTCTCTAAGTCCCGGAGGTAGTGACGCACGGGCTTGATAGACTCCTTAGTGGCCTTGTCCAACACAATAGGCTCACCATCCTCGTCGCGCCTTCCAAAGAAGTGGAAGTAGTGGCTCTTGATCTCAGAAGAGTGACGTCCACATAGGCGTCCCAACAGCTCCTGCATAGCGACGTCGAGGCCCCTCTCCATGTCATCATGGAGAACCTTGAAGGTAATCTCCCCAGTTTGGGGCTCTGTCTCACGTCCTGGCTGGGTAACTCTGAATCCCCATAAGTCCTTCCTTTGAAACTTCCTCAGCTGAAGTCCCTGAATAGTGGGGATTGGAAGAGCGAGCACTTGGACTAGCTCCAAGATACGAGTCCCAAAGCGAGTCCCCTTGAAATCCTCGGCCGTCCTGTAGACAAAGTTCGGCATCTTTTGCATAGTATGGAGAAAATTAGTAACACAATAGAGAAAGAAAATACAAGTCACAAAATAAGAGGGAATTCAACCAACAAAACATTCCAAGTAGCAATACATTAATTGAACTCAAGCACTCAAGGTTCCAGACATAACTTATTTTTGCCATACCACATAGGTTGGTATGGTCGAAATACTAACGTGATAAAACGCCTAGGGTGGTGGTCCAACTAATATCTCACTCCTTCTTAACCAAGGTGGCAATCTGGGCATCCTTGGCAGCAATCTGCTTGTCTTGGTCACATAGCTCCAAAGCTAGGCCTATGATATCCTTACTTAGGCGTTTCACAGTGGCATGTGAGTCTTGGGCAAGACGCTTCTCCTCCTTGAGATCCTCCTGAGTATTGAGCATTCTATACTTGAGTCTCTCCCCAAGTTCCTCAATAGCCTTCCATGCAGCATTCCTTGCAGAGTCAAAGAATGACGGGTGCATTTCAGAGTTGGTGAACATGCAGAATCCCGTACTCTTGGGATCGTCTTCCTTGTTCTTGTACAAGTGGAGTTGCACCCACCAATACTCTTGTCCTTCATCTATCACAGGAAATCCCTTGTACACGGCTTCACCATTCATCCCCAAGCCGAGCATGAGGTTCTTGAGCACATTGGGAAATTCTGTCTCACACTCCAGGGTCATAGTCATCAATGGTGCCTTCTTGACAGATTCATTGATGGTGGACATCTACAAAAATAGATGAGAAGGATAATTAGGGAAAGCTTTACGAGATGAAAAGACAAGTGTAAAGTTGAAATATAGAGTTATGTTTCCTAAGGGTTTTCCTTAGTCTAATCCATTCTAGGGTCACGAACCTACAGGCAACACAATGCTCTGATACCATCTGTAAGATCTCACCATAATAAGGTAAGATCCCTGTGATTACAGTGCTAGTCCCTGGATCGAAGATGCTAGCACCCACAGTTTAAGATGAAGTACACAGAAACAAAGGTCATTATTACATCGCATATCCAGTAATATAATGGTTCTTACAGCTCACTTAGCCCAAGGCTAAGACACTTAAGGTTCACATTACATAGCATAATAATAATAGAGTCTTTAGTCTTCATGTGCCACAGGCAAGCATGTCGAGTGTAGACCCGCAACCCTACTCATCATCAGAGTATCCTGCAACATAATAAGTTACAGCCACAAGGGTCAATACATTTGGAATTGTATTGGCAAGTGATACCATAGATACTTAGTATAATCCAACAACTACATGAATATATGGCTAAGTGGGGTTATGGCTGGCTTTGCTAAAATTAGTTTGACCTATAGTTTTTGAATAAGTTTTTCATTCTAGCTATAAGGTACCAATGATAGACATCACTGAACCTCTACCCATGTTCACCCACAAGTTTTAACTTAGAGAAATTTGGATGAGGAGATTATTGAATTACTTCACTGTCTTGAGGCTCAGGAATGTCCATAACCGGGGACACGGCTAAGTACTTAGTTTTACCCTCTCGAGAGGTGGTGCACTTTCCCCACAAGACTTGACATGCATCGATACGAGACTTTTCAGAAGCAATCCCTCAGACCACCACGGACGTGTTCCATCCTATCATCACTACCACCCTCTGTCCGTCTGGATGAGTTCTCGCAACTTAGTCGGTCAAGGCAGAGCCCATATGCCATGTGGCTGCACTAGAAGCTTCATGACAAGAATGTCTCCAATCTCTTTGTTCCTGGGTGGCCATCCACAAGTGTGATACACCAGCTGACCATAGACATGGCCCCTGAGTAACCACTCAACATAATCCAAGCAAGCCCCATTCCACCCAGGTGTTTCATTAACATTAGTTGTTTTCTTAGTTAAACAAAAATAATATCTTTCCATGCTATCTTATGTGTAGATTCCACCCACGAATTCTAATAGCATAGCTAAGCATTCTAGCATACAAAGCCTTTAACTAGGGAATACTACCAAGATATACACTATAGGGTAGCATAGCATAGTATGGTAGCATACGAATAATTCTATCATGCTAAGATCTAACAAAATAACACTAGTGCAATAGTGAAAAATAATAGGACATGAGATGAAATATCACTTGCCTTGGTAGCTAGGGGAATAGGTACAATCCTCACAGCAACAAACTTCACAATCCACACAATCTACACAAGAACAATACAACAACAATATTTCATTCAATAAAACATTACAAAAACATTAATGCATGCAAAATGCAATGATATGAACATAATTCTATAATTTACAGAGTCTACAGTACAGAGGATAAAATACCTCATCTAAATACATAAGAAATACCTCAAAATAATGTATACAACAATTTTTGTGAGCAAAATACTCCTAAAAAGGTTCTGCCTATAATTCCAAGGTTACAGAGGCAAAAGTGTGAAACAAGGCCTCCATAATAAAGGTCTTATTTTTCTGAATCCATAGACACCAAATTTGTATTTTTGTGATTTGTGGATCAAAAGTTATGAATTTTCTAAGTTTAATACTAAATCTGTCTATTTTCTAATTAAACAGAAATAGTCTGGCGACGTGGCGCTATCGTATTGGCTGGTACCGGTTCGGCCGGATTGACCGCTAGGGGCCATCAGATCTTAAGTGACTATGGACAGACCTGATTAGCCTGTACCCTTTCGTTTATTGATTTAATCCTAGTCGCATATACAAGATCTAATGGTCCTTAGCGACTTGGCCGGAGATGGGCGGCGCCGACCAACTGCGTGCGGCGGCGGAGCGTCAGCCAATGAGGTTCTGGCGATTCTACGAGGCCTAGGAGACCGTGGACACGTACTAGAGGTTCAGGAGGTCGTGGCGATCTCGATGGAGGTCACTGCGGTGCGGGGGCTGCTCGGGCTTGGCCTAGATCCCTCGCTTGAGTTGCGCAGACGGTGGAGTTCATGGCTCGGTGTCGGAGACCGTGACCTGGGGCTCGAACCAACCAGAAAAGAGGTCAGCAAGGTTCGCAAGTGTCTGAACGACCTAGTAAAGACCAAAAGGGGGTGGCGGGAACCCTACCTTTACCGGAGAAGGTGACTGACGGTGGCGGCAGAGGGAGTTCACCGGACTTGGTCCGTGTCGTCGACCTGGAGCACGAGAAGGCACATAGCCAGGGTTAAAACACGCGCTAGGACATGACGAAACATATGGGACAGAGGGGAAGGTGCCTGGCGGCCTGGGTTCACCGGAATTGCCGCCGGAGTTGCCGTCGGTATGTGGTGATCGAGCTCGGGATTTGGGGAGCCCGGGGGCTCTCCGGGGGTGGCGACTGGGGGAGATGATGAGGAGAGGGTGAGGGTTAAGTAGGAGAAATTGCTGGGGCAATTAATCGCGAGAAACTACCGGGATTAAATCAATTTGAAACGACCGAAGGGGAGAGGTCCATCATCGGCAGGGAAGACGACGAGGTGACGAGGGAAAATCCAGGTCCCGCTTCTGATTATTGATTTGAGAGGGGTCTCAATCAAGTCTGCATTATTCGCGAACCGTAGGGTGGCACACTTAAGGGTTGCTGGGCACTATTTTGGAGCACATATGTTTTAGACAAAAGAATCGCAAAGCGCAGGAATTGTTTCGATAGAAACCGAAATTGTTTCGGGTGAAATTGCAGAAACTGGTTCTGCATGTGACATTGAAATGTTACAATGGATTTTATGTGAATGTTTGTTAATTAAAGTAATTAACAAAATTATTAATAAAATAGATAAAAGAGTTTTATTAATTGAGAGTTGCATTAAATTTGGTGGAAATTTAATGCATGTGAGTGGAACTTTGGGTGGAGGCTAAATTGATGTGAGTGGAGCTTCCACCACATGAATGAGGAAGAGGTGGGGTCACCCCCCTTGGCTGCCGGCGATGGGAGGGCAGGAGCCCCCCTCTCCTCCCTCACAAAGCACACCTCCTCGTGAAGGATCTCTCTCCCCCTCTAGATATTCCCCCATGGTCTCGGATTAGCGAGATACATGTTCCCGATGGCCTTGCGTTTGGAAGGATTTGCTCCTTCCGCTGATTTGCTGGAGCGAGGAGGTGGAGGTTGTCCGGTGGCTTGAACGTGTGTGTGAAGACGGATGCGCTGCTGGTTTGCGGCGCTAGGACTACTACACGATCTTGAGATCGGCAAGAGTATGACTACATCATCCACGAGTTCCAACTCATTAACAAAACTATGTTGTCTTTGAGGGTAAGTTCTCTATCGATGTATATCCACCCGTTTCTTTGTATCTAGTAGATAGATCTTAGCGTATAGTTCTCATCGTAGGAAATTTTTTGTTTTCTATGATGCGAACCCAACAGTGGTATCAGAGCCTGATCTATGTGTAGGTGCTTTGCACGGGTAATACACATATGTTTATATGTAGGCGATGATGATCATGTTATTGCATCTTCTATGTATTTTGGATATTGGTGGCATAGTGGGATGAATCGGCCCGGACCAACCTTACATGTCATCGTACATGAGACCGGTTCCACGACTGACATGCAACTAGTTTTGCATAAGTGGTTGGCTGGTGTCTGTCCCTCCTACTATAGTCAGTATCTGATTTACAACGAGTTGCTAATAACTTGGTTATCCTCGTTGTGGTTCCATGTTCGTAGGTAAGACCGGTTATATCTCTGAAAGCTCTAAGCCACGTAAAACTTGCAATGGATAAATTAGAGGCGTCTAGTTTAGATCATTGTTGGGCTAGTGTCTTGATATGGTAATGTTGTAAGTAGATGTATGATAGATACTCTTACAACACACTTAACGTGTAAGTTCCATAGACCTTGGCCTTACACACAAAGGAATGATAGATATCATACCACGATGCAAATGATAGAGATCAAATGCATGGACCATATCATCTCACTTTACACATTAGATGTTTGCATCTTATATTGCTAGTTTGGTGCTTTTGGTAGCATTGTAAGATGATCCCTCATTTAGATATCAAGATAAAATGTGTTCTTCCTTAAGTATGCACTGTTCTATGGATCGTGTTTCGAGACATCATGTGATGATCGGGTGTACTCGACTCTACGCTTTCATACAACGGGTGTAAGACAGTTTTACACACGCGAATACTAAGGTTCTTACTTGGCGAGCCTAGCATGTGCAGGCATGGCCTCGGAACACAGATAGAAAGGTTAAGCATGAGTCATATACTTTATATGATGCCCATATAGATGCTCGCCTTTGAAGCTACACTGACTCGCGTGATGATCGGACTTGGTGTAGTTGATTTGGTTCATGTAATCACCAAAAAGACACGAGGGATGTTGTTTTTGAGTGAGAGTTCATTAGTAATTTGGATTAGTTGAACTCAATCTATCATAAACTTAGTCTAAATAAACTTTACAAATTCTGTTGTAGAAGGCACCACCTGCTTTTAATTTCAATGTGCTCATGGAGAAAGAGAAACTTGCTGCGAATGGTAGCAACTTCACCAACTGGGCTATGAATTTAAGGATTCTCCTCACTCCTGCACAAAAGCAATATGTGCTAGAGGCACCGCTAGGCCCCCCACCAGCTCCTGATGCCCCTGACAAGGAAAACAATGTCTATATAACTCGTCAGGAGGACCACAACTTAGTTCATTACGGCATACTGTATGTGCTAGAGCCAGAACTTCGAAAGCGTTTTGAAAATGGCAATGCCTTTGATACCATGGGAGAGTTGAAAATGATTTTCAATACCCATGATGCCGTAGAGAGTTAAAATGCTTCTGAAAAGTTCTTTAGCTGCATGATGGAGGAGAACAGCTCCATTAGTGAGCACGTACTCAAAATGTCTGGGTACGCCGATAAGCTTATGTCTTTGGGAATAACGATTCCCATTGACTTAGGCATACATCGTGTTCTCCAACCTCTGCCACCTAGCTACAAGAGCTTCATGATCAACTATAACATGCAGGGCATGAAGAAGTCTCTTCCCGAGCTTTTGTCAATGCTTAAGACTGCAGAAGTGGAGATTCTGAAGGAACATCAAGTGTTGATGATCAATAAGACCACCGGTTTCAAGAAGGACAAGAAAGGCAAGCAGAAGGGTAAGAAGGGCGGCAAATCTGTTGCCGTACCTGAAAAGAAATCCCGAGTTGGCCCCAAGTTTGATACCGAGTGTTATTATTGCAAGGGGACTGGCCATTGGAAGCGCAACTGCCCCAAGTATTTGGCGGACAAGAAGGCCGGCAAGGCAAACAAAGGTATATGTGATATACATGTTATTGATGTGTACTTGACTAGTACTCGGAGTAGCACCTGGGTTTTGATACAGGATCGGTTGGTAATATATGTAACTCGATTCAGGGGTTGTGGAACAAGAGACATCTAGCAAGGGATGAGGTCACGATGCGGGTCGGCAATGGATCAAGAGTTGATGTGATCGCCGTCGGAACGCTGCCTCTCCATATGCCATCGGGACTAGTGATAAATCTAAATAATTGTTATTTGGTGCCTGCACTAAGCATGAACATTGTATCCGGATCGTGTTTGATGCGAAGTGGTTATTCCTTTAAATCTGAAAATAATGGTTGTTCGATTTATATGAATGATATCTTTTATGGTCATGCACCTGTGTTGAATGGTTTATTTCTGTTGGATCTCGATAGTAGTATTACGCATATTCATAATGTTGATGCTAAAAGGATTAAACTTGATAATGATATATCTGCATATATGTGACACTGCCGTCTAGGTCATATTGGCGTTAAACGCATGTAGAAACTCCATTCTGATGGACTTTTCGAATCACTTGATTTTGAATCATTTGATACATGTGAGCCATGCCTTATGGGCAAGATGACTAGAACACCGTTTTCCGGTTCAATGGAACAGGCGACAGATTTATTGCAAATCATACATACTAATGTGTGTGGACCAATGAGTGTGTCGGCGCGAGGTGTCTATCGTTATTTTGTTACTTCCACGGATGATTTGAGTAGATACGGGTATATCTATTTGATGAAACATAAGTCTGAAACCTTTGAAAAGTTCAAGGAATTTCAGAATGAAGTGGAAAATCATCATAACAGAAAGATCAAATTTCTGCGGTCCGATCGTGGAGGAGAGTATCTTAGTTACGAGTTTAGCACACATATGAAAGACTATGGAATAGTTTCACAACTCACGCCTGCCGGAACACCACAACGTAATGGTGTGTCGGAACATCATAATCGTACTTTATTGGATATGGTGCGATCTATGATGTCTCTGACTGACTTGCCACTGTCATTTTGGGGTTATGCACTAGAAATCGCTGCATTCAATTAAATCGGGCACCATCTAAGTTCGTTGAAACGACACCGTATGAATTATGGTTTGGAAACAAACCAAAGATGTCATTTCTTAAAGTTTTGGGATGCGATGTTTATGTGAAGAAACTTCAGCCGGATAAACTCGAACCCAAATCGGAAAAATGTGTGTTCATAGGATACCCTAAGGAAATGATTGGGTATACCTTCTATCACAGATGTGAGGGCAAGGTTTTTGTTGCCAAGAATGGATCCTTTCTTGAGTAGGAGTTTCTCGCGAAAGGTGTGAGTAGTCGGAAGGTAGAACTCGAAGAGGTTATTGAACCTTCTCTTCATGAAATGGCGAGTGGCGCAGCACTGGAAGTTGTTTCGGAGTTGACTTCACCTGATGAAGAGAGAGCTAATGATAATGATCGTGAAACTCCGAAAGAGGTTACTACCAAACCTCGTAGGTTAAGCGGGACATGTGCAGCTCCTGAACTGTATGGCAATCCTGTTATGAATTTCATGATTGACGAAATGGATGACCCTGCGACGTATGAAGAAGTGATGATGAGCCCGGATTCCAACAAATGGCTAGGAGCCATCAAATCCGAGATGGAATCCATGTATGAAAACCAGGTTTGGACCTTGGTGGACTTACCTCACGATCGAAAGGCCATTGAGAATAAATGGATTTTCAAAAGAAAAACTGATGTTGATGGTAATGTGACCATCTATAAAACTCGACTTGTCGCAAAAAGGTTTCGACAAATTCAAGGAGTTGACTACGATGAGACATTCTCTCCCATAGTGATGCTAAAGTCGGTTAGGATTATGTTAGCAATTGCTACATATTTCTATTATGTAATATGGCAGATGGATGTCAAAACCGCATTCCTGAATGGTAAAATTGAAGAAGAGTTGTATATGATACAACCTAAGGGTTTTCTCGATCCTAAGGATGCTGATAAGGTATGCAAGCTTCAATGATCCATCTATGGACTGAAGCAAGCATCCCGGAGTTGGAATCTCCGCCTTGATGAGGTGATCAAAGAGTTTGGATTTGTCCAAACTTGTGGAGAGGCTTGTATTTACAAGAAAGTGAGTGGGAGCAATGTGGCATTTCTGATATTATATGTGGATGACATATTATTGATTGGAAATGATATAGATCTTTTAAATAGTGTTAAAAGTTATCTAAACAGCAAATTTTCGATGAAAGACCTTGGTGAAGCTTCATATATATTAGGCATTAAAATCTATAGAGATAGATCAAGACGCCTAATTGGGCTATCGCAAAGTACATACCTCGATAAGATATTAAAGAAGTTTAATATGGACAGAAGTAAAAAGGGGTTCTTACCTATGTTGCAAGGCAAGACATTGTGTAAGACTCAAAGTCCGGCTACGGCAGAAGAAAGAGATATAATGGATAAGATCCCCTATGCCTCAGCCATAGGCTCTATAATGTATGCCATGCTATGTACAAGACCGGATGTGGCACATGCTATTAGTTTGACTAGTAGGTACCAATCTGATCCAGGTTCGGAACACTGGATAGCGGTCAAGAATATCCTTAAGTACTTAAGAGGAACTAAGGATATGTTTCTTGTATACGGAGGTGAAGAAGAGCTAGTCGCTAAGTGTTATATCGATGCTAGCTTTGACACCGATCTGGATGACTCTAAGTCTCAATCCGGATATGTATTCCTCTTGAACGGAGCAGCAGTTAGTTGGAGGAGTTGCAAACAACCTGTGGTGGCTGGATCAACGACGGAGGCGAATATGTTGCTGCTTCAGAAGCGGCACAGGAAGTGGTTTGGATGAAGGAGTTCATAACGGAACTAGGTGTGGTTCCTAGTGCATTGGACCCAATGGTGATCTATTGTGACAACAATGGAGCCATAGCCAACGCCAAGGAACCAAGGTCTCACAAGAATTCCAAGCATATTAAGCGCCGGTTTCACTCCATCCACGAGCATGTCAAGGATGGAGATATAAATATTTGTAAAGTACACATGGACCTAAATGTAGCAGATCCGTTGACTAAAGTTCTCCCTAGGGCAAAACATGATCAACACCAGAACTCCATGAGTGTTAGATTTATCACTATGGGAACTAGATTATTGTCTCTTGTGTAAGTGGAAGACTGAAGGAAATATGCCCTGAGAGGCAATAATAAAGTTGTTATTATGTATTCCTTGTATATGATAGATGTTTATTTTGCATGCTATAATTGTATTGATAGGAAACGTCAATACATGTGTGTTTCATAAACAAAAAGGTTCCTAGTTATGCCTCTCTTATAAACTAGCTCGTTGATTAACAAGATGATCAAAGTTTCCTGATCATGGACATTGGATGTTGTTAATAACGAGGTCACAACATTTGTGAAATGATGTGATGAACATTCATCCGAAGTATAGCATTATGATCAAAGTCATTATGTTTATATTTCTATAACATCATACGAAGTAATCTTAGTCCTTACACCATGAGATCATGTTAATTGCTAACACCGGAAGAGTATCTTGATAACATCAAACGTCACACCATAACAGGGAGACTATAAAGGTTGGTTCAGTGCTACGAAGGTGTTATGTTGAGGCTCATGGATCAAGAGTGGAATTTGTCAATCCCGATGACGGATAGATATACTTTGGGCCCTCTCGGTGATATCACATTAAGATAGCTTGCAAGCAAGTGATGTGATCACTAGAAATGTTATATCACAGGAACGAGAAAAGAGTGCATGTCGGTAATGAGATCAAACTAGGTATTTGGATACCGATGATCGAATCTCGGACATGTATTATATCATGAGACAAAGGGATTAAATTACTAGCGTTAAAGGTTGTCACAATCACATAAGTCATTGTTTAATGTGCATGAATCAGTATGGATCTCCAGGTCCCGCTTCTGATTATTGATTTGAGAGGGGTCTCAATAATGTCTGCATTATTCGTGAACTGTAGGGTGACACACTTAAGGGTTGTCGGACACCATTTTGGAGCACATATGTTTCAGACAAAAGAATTGCAAAGTGCAAGAATTGTTTCGATAGCAACCGAAATTGTATCGGGTGAAATTGTAGAAACTAGTTCTGCATGTGATATTGAAATGTTACAAGGGGTTTTATGTGAATGTTTGTTAATTAAAGTAATTAACAAAATTCTGAATAAAATAAATAAATAAACCTCCAAGAAAACCCCAACCACGCCGGCAATGGAGAAGAACAGCGCGGTGGCCATCGGCACCTCCAAGGCCGCCGAAGAGGAGGGTCCCGTCCCCGTACATGACCCTGTCCCCATCCCCGCATCCATCATAGGCGCCAGCGAGGAGGCCCCCGCCAGTCTCGGACAGATCCCGCTCGACTGGGACCCCTACGAGGAGGTTGTATACATAAGGCCGGAGAACCCCTACGACACCAGCATCGCCGACCCATGGTCGGAGGTAACCAAGGTTTTCTCCCCTTCCTTGTTCTTCTCTCGTTCCCATTGTTGGATGATAGATCGTATGCTATTAGGGCTCGACTATTCGTATTTTTACAGTAGCTAATCCTCTTGTGTTAGATCTCGTATTTTGATGAATCCTGTTGTTTGTATTTGAACCCCCTTGTTCGTAGTTGGGATCAGTATTCGATTTGGTTTGAGATTTGGGGAATAATCAGGAGATCTCAATCGGTTAATTTATGCAAATAATCAATCCCGATAATCAAA
Organism: Avena insularis; assembly: GCA_023614405.1. Lineage (NCBI taxonomy): Eukaryota > Viridiplantae > Streptophyta > Magnoliopsida > Poales > Poaceae > Avena > Avena insularis. Next base: position 408,835,251 of record CM042696.1, read on the forward strand.
GTATCTCAATCATGTCCTTATTGCACTCTACTATTTTTTCCAACATGAGGATAGCAGCGATGTCCGAAGCGACGACGAGTCCAAGGACACCAAGACTCGTCATGTGCTGAGGAGGTTGAAGTCCGGCCAGTACAACAACTTCTTCGCCAATGACGTGTAAAGGTGCCCCTTCTGCCCCACCAGGAGGCTCCACGCCACGGACTTCAACTCTCTCGTGAAGCATGACAAGGACGTGAGGACATGCGGCGAGTCCATGAATGTCCACGACTTCATAGCCAAGCACCAGGTGCTTGGTCTTCACCTCCGCAACCTCTAGAACGTGGCTATCGAGGAGGGTCGCATGCATCCGATCAAACCCAAGGTGCCCAAGGTCAAGGGACTGGGCAGCGAGAAGTGAGGAGGCGCCAGAGGGAGGAGGCGGAGGCCCTCCTGGTAGAGGCCACGAGGGGCCACTGATCTACTGCTGCTGTAAAGCAGTTTCTTTTTTCTTTGTCTTTGTTGAACTTGTGAGCTGCTGCTGCTGAGCAGCCTAATTGTCGAACCTCGTTAAGTACCATACTATATAACCTATATTAGCTGCTTTATGTACATCTGATCTGTTTACTGAATTTTTTTATGGTGCTGGTTAGTTTTGCTGCTCTAGATTTGCTACCAGATTGCGGGAAAAGAGGGCAAAAGGAACAATGAATGAAGAGAGAAGTTGCTCTATATTTGCTACCTTTTTGGGCAAAAAAGCAAAACTATTAGAGAGAGAGGGGAAAAGGGGCTCTTAAAAAGGCGAAATAACAAAAAAAACTTCCAATTTAGGCGACAGGGCACACGTAACCACCAAACGCACCCACATGGTCCCACACCACGTCCCCCATAATCAGCGAGAGATGGATGGCTGGTCTGCTGTGTATCCTGGTCCCACCTATCTGCATGTAACGGTCGAGCCGACGTAATGTAACACTCAACGCACGACCCGCCCCAACGTGGTCCCACTGGTCAACAAGTAATAGTCAAGCCTTTGACCAGACGGCACGTCCCCGTCCGAGCGCATGTGAGGGTTTCAGAATGGAGGGAGGGAAAAAGTGAGAAAAAAGTAAGTGGCTGGGGAAAACTGAGTACAACTAACAAACCAGGGGCACGAAAATAGAAATCCCTAAACTATGTGGTGCGTTGAAACCTCATGTTTTTCCATCGACACGTGTGTTGCAAAGTTGCTTGATCGTGCATGCTTGACCATTGGTCTACTCAGAAACTTATAGAAGCATGGGTAAACGAGCTTCAATTTGGTAAATTCTGGACAAATCACCAAATTAAAGAAAGCAAATTGCAAGCTTTGCGCAATCGGCAGGCCTGAGCGGCTGGCCCAGGGTGCATGGATGCTAGTATTCTGTCTATGCTTACACTTCTTAAACTTGTTGCGAATAATAATCATAAATAGTTGTACACTTCCTTATGTCCTGTCACGTTACGTCGTGTCAGCATCACGCACCCGTTGCGGATCGGCAATGGGACGGTGGTCTCCGTGACCGGTCTCTGCCACACCAAAGCCATGTCACACACCCGTCCCATCGCCTACCGGGCACGGCCGCCAAATTTAATTGCTAGGATTGGAAACCAACGGTGCTCGCCCGGTCAAACTTGCTTCCACTTGGGTATTACCGGAATATTGGTAAACGCAATTTAAGCATCACCTTCCATCTCCACAGCACATCACTGTGCAAAAATCCCCAACTCCTTCCGCTGCCGCCGCCACAGCCACTTCAAGAACCATCGAGGCTGCCACAGGCACCGCCTCCGCCAAGCCATACCACTGCAACAGATCACTCCACCGCCACGCCCAGTCCCAGCCACCGCTACCAACCCTATTCCACCGCCGCCACATTAGCTGCCACCATGGACACAGAGTACGGCGTGTTCGGCGACGAGAGCGACTTAATCGACGAGTACACCGTCACCTCCCATGGCACCACCAAGATGACGGTCATCCACACAAATGTGTCAGCCGAGGTTGCCAAGGTTAGCGCAATATACGAGCGGTGGCTACTAGAGCCGATGGATAGGTACAAGATCGTCGGCCTTGACCTCGAGTATACCGGAGATAGGAAGAGGGCGACACTTTTGCAACTGTCCATGCGCAACCACTTCCTCCTATACCATGTATGCAGGGCCAAATCTGTATGCTCGGAGCTTCACGAGTTCCTATGAAGGGGGAAGATATACTTCCCCAGCATCGACATCGAGAACGACACTCCGAAGCTAGAGCGGGATCTCCTCGTTCATCTCATCAATCAAGTCGATCTCCAACGTTTGTGGAGGTACCCGGATGACGATACGGGGAAAGCCGGCATGGCTAGACTCGCTGCCGACATCATCGACCGCGAGTACGCCGGTATGAAAGTCGAGTTCCCGATGCACCTGCACGAGCGATGGGAGTGGAGGCACCTGAATTACGATATGATCAAGTACGCAGCTAGGGACGCGTATGTCTGCTACGAGATCCTCAATAGGATCTGGCAGGTGGGTGAGTGCGTTGTTTACCACTACTAGTTTCGCATTCCATTCCTAGTTTTATCTCTCCTATATTTTATCTCGCATGTATTTTCTAAGCATTCTGTGTGTAAGAACCGAGCTCGTATGATCCCTGTGCTATTAGGTAGTTAACCTGTATGAATTACATTTCCCCCTTTTGTATGCTCAACATTCATACTTACAAATTCTGTCTGTGCCCTTTGCATGCAGCAGAATCCAGGACTGACATGCATAAGCTGGTATACAGTCATAAGTGATAACAAAACCTAGATTATAGCGAAGGATACAATCATAACCAAACCAACATTATAGTTCGACAAAGGTAATACACAGCAGTTCGTAATTTCTCACATAGTGTACTTCTGAAATAACATGTTTTCATAAACATAACAAGCCCCATACAAACACAACAATCATGACCTAAAAGTCTACATCCCATCTTATTGGTGAAGGCAACCGATCCCAGGATGCCTTCGGTCGCTTTCCTTGGCCTGTAGATTCATCTACACTCTGGCATCTAGGGCAAACAACTTCCCTTGGTGGTGGTTCAATGGTGCGATGCCTAGAACGCAAATTTACAATCTGGCGGTACAACTAACATACCTGTCAATTGTAGCGTACTTCAGATTAGGTTAAGAAAGCGGCTTATCCTCCCAGTAATCGTGCCCTAAACGCCTCCACCAACATCTCGACAATTTCCCCTTCATGTGAGCGTACCACAGGTCGATGAGTTCGGTGGAAAGACCGTCCATCCTGGTCCTCCTACTCTTCGTCCCTGGGATCCAGTAATTTTTTTGGATGTCCACTCCGCACTCCTTTGGGATTTTAATGTTGACATTCGGGCTTTCAAGCAGTATAGTGTCATTCATGATGTCAACACTAGTAAATGTTATGTGCTGGTTCCCGAGAAAGTCATGAAACAGTGACCTAATCCTTTCGCCCCACCTGCATGAAAATGAATTGAGACAAATAATATAGCAATAACTTTTGCAAACAGACGGTTCAGGAACAAAAAGACAACAAAGTCTACATGTTGCTGTCAGCCCCCATCTCGCAAAAAGGCTGGTATAGGAGGACATGCCCATTCATGGAGAGTTGCACCACGGCGATCCTACGGTGATCGTGGCTATACTCGAGGTCGAGACCTACGAACATGTTTTCTTTGAACCACAACCAACTCGTGTAATTATTCAGAGTGTTCCTCACCGTTCGAAGGTCAGTGGTGTAGATGACATCGATCTTCTTCACGCCATGTACTTCTATGTCGAAGTACGCAGTCCCTAGCCTGCCTTCGTTTCGGACATCCAACAAGTCCATGACTACAGGAAAGAGGGAAAGGATACGGAGGAAGAGGGTGATGTTGTCATGGAGGAAATGGATGACGCCATGGAGGAGAAAGACGATGAGGCCGTGGAGGAGGAAATGAGACGGAGAAGTGAAACTGCTTACTACAAGATTCGAACCTCCCTTACTAATATCTGGAATGGTCCACGGCTGTTCGTAGTAGGGTGAAGGTGGAGAAAAACGGCAGTTTTACATGTTGACGCTAGCGCTACCTAAAATTTGTTCTGTGCCACTTCCATGCAGTGGAATCGAGGTCTGCCATGCAAGATCCAAGTCAAAAGTAGTCACGTTTGTGCGTGCTGACCTTCACTCACTGACAGGCGGGCCGCACATTTTTCACTCTTACGATTTATTTTTTCACTTCCTCTAGACGGTTCCGGTGCGTGCCCTCAATAACTACGCCCCCTTCCTTGTCTTCCATGCGGACAAGAACCGGCGGCAGCGGCGGTTCCTCACTGGGTCACTCCCTACTCGAACAACTGCCCAATCCCTAATTCCATCCCCTCTCGAATCCATCCGCCTCCATTAAACTATCGGAATCTAGACTCCATTTGTCACTATGGGTAGAGCATGGGGTAGCAATAGGCTGAAGGAAAAGGTAGGAAACGACGACGCGGATGGCCAGGGCGACCACCACTGTGAGTATTGGGGATGGTCGAACCTCAGCGCCGTGAATGTGCATAGGATCGCCACAGGGTTGGACATCATCTCTTCCGATTGCCTCACTCGCTGCATCCCTGGCTACTGCTTCACGATGCGGGACATGGACGAACAACCATTCAGCACGCCAGGCCTTCTTTACCACGATATCAGCAAATGGACAAACGAACGCGATGGAAACGTAAGTTCTAGTACCTTTCTTATTGGTTCATGAAGGAAATATGCCCTGAGAGGCAATAACAAAGTTGTTATTATATATTCCTTATATATGATAATGTTTATTTTACATGCTAGAATTGTCTTGATCAGGAAACAGCAATACATGTGTGTTTAATAAACAAAAAGGGTTCCTAGTTATGCCTCTCTTATAGACTAGCTTGTTGATTAACAAGATGATCAAGGTTTCCTGATCATGGACATTGGATGTTGTTAATAACAAGGTCACAGCATTGGTGGAATGATGTGATGAACATTCATCCGAAGTATAGCATTAAGATCAAGTCATTATGTTTATATTGCTATAACATCATACGAAGTAATCTTTATCCTTAGACCATGAGATCATGTTAATTGCTAACACCGGAAGAGTATCTTGATAACATCAAACGTCACACCATAACAGGGTGACTATAAAGATGGGTTCAGTACTACGAAGGTGTTATGTTGAGGCTAATGGATCAAGAGTGGAATTTGTCAATCCCGATGACGGATAGATATACTCTAGGCCCTCTCGGTGATATCACATTAAGATAGCTTGCAAGCAAGTGATGTGATCACTAGAATGTTATATCACGGGAACGAGAAAAGAGTGCATGTCGGTAACGAGATCAAACTAGGTATGGAGATACCGATGATCGAATCTCGGACATGTAATATATCGAGAGACAAAGGGATTTAGTTACAAGCGTTAAAGGTTCTCACGATCACATAAGTCATCGTAGGAGTCAGTACGGATCTCCAGGTCCCGCTGCTGATTATTGATCGGAGAAGGGTCTCGATCATGTCTGCATTATTCACGAACCGTAGGGTGGCACACTTAAGAGTTACCGGACACCATTTTGGAGCACATATGTTTCAGACGAAATAATTACAAAGCGCAGGAATTGTTTCAATAGAAACCGGAAATTGTTTCAGGTGAAATTGCAGAAACAGGTTCTACATGTGATATTGAAATATTGCAAGGGGCTATATGTGAATGTTTGTTAATTAAAGTAATTAACAAAATTCTGAATAAATTTAATAAAAGAGTTTTATCAAATGAGAGAGCATTAAATTTGGAGAAATTTAATGCATTTAAAGTGGAGACTTTAAAAGGGAATGTGAAGAGGCATTTTAATGTGGAGGGGTTACCACCACATGAATGGGGGAGGTGAGGGGTCACCCCCCCATGCGCCGGCCATGGAGAGAGGGGCACCCCCTCCTCCTATAAAAGGCCACCCATTCCCTCCTTCATCCACACACCTCCTTGTGAAGGATCTCTCTCCCCCTCTAGAATTATTCCCCCATGGTCTAGGATTAGCGAGATAAATGTTCCCGGTGGCATTTCATATGGAAGGAGTTGTTGCTTCTACTGGATCGCTCGAGCGAGGAGGTGGAGGTTGTCCGGCGGCGCTCGGACTTCTTCACGATCTTGAGATCGGCAAGTGTACGACTACATCAACCACGAGTTCCTACTCGTTAACAAAACTCGTTGTATTCGAGGGTAAGTTCTCCATGGATGTATGTCCACCCGTTCCTCTTTATCTAGTAGATAGATCTTGGCGTGTAGTTCACACCGTAGGAATTTTTTGTTTTCTATGCTGCGGACCCAATAGTGGTATCATAGCCTGATCTATGCGTAGGTGCTTTGCACGGGTAGTACACATATGTTTATATATGGGCGATGATGATCATGTTATTGCATCTTCTATGTATTTTGGATATTGGTGGCATAGTGGGATGAAGCGTCCCGGACCAACCTTACATGTCATCGTACATGCGACTGGTTCCACGACTGACATGCAACTTGTTTTGCATAAGTGGCTGGCGGGTGTCTGTGTCTCCTACTATAGTCAATATTTGATTTACAACGAGTTGCTAATAACTTAGTTATCCTCATTGTGGTTCATGTTCGTAGGTGAGAACGGTTCTATCTCCGAAAGCCCTAAGCCACGTAAAACTTGCAATTGATAAATTAGAGGCGTCTAGTTTAGATCGTTGACGGGCTAGTGTATTGATATGGTATTGTTGTAAGTAGATGTATAATAGATACTCTTACAACACACTCAACATATAAGTTCCATAGACCTTGGCCTTACACACAAAGGAATGATAGAGATCATACCACGATGCTAGTGATAGAGATCAAATGCATGGACCATATCATCTCACTTTACACATTAGATGTTAGCATCTTATACTGCTAGTTTGGCGCTTTTGGTGGCATTATAAGATGATCCCTCATTTATATATCAAGATAAAAATGTGTTCTTCCTTAAGTATGCACCATTTTGTGGATCGTGTTTCGAGACATCACGTGATGATCGGGTGTACTCGAATCTACGCTTTCATAGGAACGGGTGTAAGACAGTTTTACACACGCGAATACTACGGTTCTTACTTGGCAAGCCTAGCATGTACACACATGGCCTCGGAACATGGACCGAAAGGTTAAGCATGAGTCATATAGTTGATGTGATGCCCATATAGATGCTCGCCTTTGAAGCTACATCAACTCACGTGATGATCGGACTTGGTGTAGTGGATTTGGTTCTGTAATCACCAAAAAGGACACGAGGGATGTCGTTTTTGAGTGGAAGTTCATTAGTAATTTGGATTATTTGAACTCAATCTATCATAAACTTAGTCTAAATAAACTTTACAAATTATGTTGTAGATGGCACCACATGCCTTTAATTTCAATGTGTTCATGGAGAAAGAGAAACTTGTTGCGAATGGTAACAACTTCACCAACTGGGCTATGAATTTGAGGATTCTCCTGACTGCTGCACAAAAGCAATATGTGCTAGATGCGTTGCTAGGCCCCCCACCAGGTCCTGATGCCCCTGACGAGGAAAAGAATTACTATGTGACTCGTCAGGAGGACCACAACTTAGTTCATTGCGGCATATTGTATGGGCTAGAGCCAGAACTTCGAAAGCATTTCGAAAATGGCAATGCCTTTGATACCATGGGAGAATTGAAAATGATTTTCGATACCCATGCTGCCGTAGAGAGTTATAATGCTACAGAAAAGTTCTTTAGCTGCATGATGGAGGAAAACAGCTCCGTTAGTGAGCACGTACTCAAAATGTCTGGGTACGCCGATAAGCTTGTGTCATTGGAATAATGATTCCCATTGAATTAGGCATACATCATGTTATCCAATCTCTGCCACCTAGCTACAAGAGCTTCGTGATGAACTATAATATGCAGGGCATGAAGAAGTCTCTTACCGAGCTTTTGTCAATGCTTAAGACTGCAGAAGTGGAGATTAGGAAAGAACATCAAGTATTGATGATCAATAGGACCACCGGTTTCAAGAAAGACAAGAAAGGCAAGCACAAGGGAAAGAAGGGTGGCAAGTCTGTTGCCACGCCTGAAAAGAAACCCCGAGCTGGCCCTAAGTCAGACACCGAGTGATACTATTGCAAGGGGACTGGCCATTGGAAGCGCAACTGCCCCAAGTATTTGGCGGACAAGAAGTCCGGCAAGGCAAACAAAGGTATATGTGATATACATGTTATTGATGTGTACTTGACTAGTAATCGCAGTAGCACCTAGGTATTTGATACGAGATCAGTTGCTAATATATGTAACTCAGTTCAGGGGCTACGGAGCAAGCGACAACTAGCAAGGGATGAGGTCAGGATGCGGGTCGGCAATGGATCAAAAGTTGATGTGATCGCCGTCGGGACGCTACCTCTCCATTTGCCATCGAGTATGTTATAAACCTAAATAATTTTTATTTAGTGCCTACACTGAGCATGAACATTGTATCTGGATCATGCTTGATGCAAAGTGGTCATTCCTTTAAATCTAAAAACAATGGTTGTTTGATTTATAAGAATGATATCTTTTATGGTCATGCACCTATGTTGAATGGTTTATTTCTGATAGATCTCGATAGTAATATTACACACATTCATAATGTTAATGCTAAAAAGAATAAACTTGATGATGATATGTCTACATATATGTGGCACTGTTGTCTAGGTCATATTGGCGTTAAATGCATACAGAAACTCCATTCTGATTGACTTTTGGAATCACTTGATTTTGAATCATTTGATACATGTGAGCCATGCCTTATGGGCAAGATGACTAGAACGACATTTTCCGGTTCAATGGAATGGGCGACAGATCTATTGGATATCATACATACTGATGTGTGTGGACCAATGAGTGTGTCGGCGCGAGGTGGATATCGTTATTTTGTTACTTTCATGGATGATTTGAGTAGATATGGGTATATCTATTTGATGAAACACAAGTCTGAAACTTTTGAAAAGGTCAAGGAATTTCATAATGAAGTGGAAAATCATCGTAATAGAAATATCAAATTTGTACGGTCTGACCGTGGAGGAGAGTATCTAAGTTACGAGTTTAGCACACACATGAAAGAGTGCGGAATAGTTTCACAACTCACGCCTGCCGGAACACCACAACGTAATGGTGTGTCAGAACATCGTAATCGTACCTTATTGGATATGGTTCGATCTATGATGTCTCTGATCGACTTACCGTCATTTTGGGGTTATGCACTGGAAACAGCTACATTCACTTTAAATCGGGCACCATCTAAATCCGTTGAAACGACACCGTATGAATTATGGTTTGGAAACAAACCTAAGCTGTCATTTCTTAAAGTTTGGGGATGCGATGTTTATGTGAAGAAACTTCAACCAGATAAACTCGAACCCAAAGCGAAAAAATGCGTCTTCGTAGGATACCCTAAGGAAACAATTGGGTATACCTTCTATCACAGATCCGAGGGCAAGGTTTTTGTTGCCAAGAATGTATCCTTTCTTGAGAAGGAGTTTCTCGCGAAAGGTGTGAGTAGTCGGAAGGTAGAACTCGAAGAGGTTATTGAACCTTCTCTTCATGGAATGGCGAGTGGCGCAGCACCGGAAATTGTTTCGGAGTTGAATTCACCTGATGAAGAGAGAGCTAATGATAATGATCATGAAACTCCGAAAGAGGACACTACTAAACCTCGCAGGTCAAGCAGGACACGTGCAGCTCCTGAACTGTATGGCAATCCTGTTGTGAATTTCATGGTTGATGAAATGGATGACCCTGCGACGTATGAAGAAGCGATGAGCCCGGATTCCAACAAATGGCTGGAAGCCATGAAATCCGAGATGAAATCCATGTACGAGAACCATGTTTGGAACTTGGTGGACTTACCTCACGATCGAAAGGCCGTTGATAATAAATGGATTTTCAAAAGAAAAACTGATGCTGGTGGTAATGTGACCATCTATAAGGCTCGACTTGTCGCAAAGGGGTTTCAACAAATTCAAGGAGTTGACTACGATGAGACATTCTCTCCTGTAGCGATGCTTAAGTCGGTTAGGGTTATGTTATCAATTGCTGCATATTTCGATTATGAAATATGGCAGATGGATGTCAAAATTGCGTTCCTCAATGGTAATATTGAAGAAGAGTTGTATATGATACAACCTAAGGGTTTTGTCGATCCTAAGGATGCTAATAAGGTATACAAACTTCATCGATCCATCTATGGACTGAAGCAAGCATCCTGGAGTTGGAATCTCCGCTTTGATGAGGTGATCAAAGAGTTTGGATTTGTCCAAACTTATGGAGAGGCTTGTATTTACAAGAAAGTGAGTGGGAGCAATGTGGCATTTCTGATATTATATGTGGATGACATATTATTGATTGGAAATGATATAGATCTTTTAAACAATGTTAAAAGTTATCTAAACAGCAAATTTTCGATGAAAGACCTTGGTGAACCGTCATATATATTAGGCATTAAAATCTATAGAGATAGATCATGGCACCTAATTGGGCTATCGCAGAGTACATACCTTGATAAGATATTAAAGAAGTTTAGTATGGACGAAAGTAAGAAGGGGTTCTTACCTATGCTGCAAGGCAAGACATTAAGTAAGACTCAAAGTCCGCCACTCTGGCGGAAGAGAGATGATGGATAAGATCACCTATGCCTCGGCCATAGGCTCTATTATGTATGCCATGCTATGTACAAGACCGGATGTGGCACATGCTATTAGTTTGACTAGTAGGTACCAATCTGGTCCAGGTTCGGAACACTGGATAGCGGTAAAGAACATCCTCAAGTACTTGAGAAGAACTAAGGATATGTTTCTTATATACGGAGGTGAAGAAGAGCTAGTCGCTAAGTGTTATGTCGATGCTAGCTTTGACACCGATCCGGATGACTCTAAGTCTCAAGCCGGATACGTATTTCTCTTATGCGAATGGAGTTAGTTGGAGGAGTTCCAAACAACCTGTGGTGGCTGGATCAACGACGGAGGCGAAATATGTTGTCGCTTCGTAAGCGGCAGAGGCGGTTTGGATGAAAGAGTTCATTACGGAACTAGGTGTGGTTCCCAGTGCGTTAGCCCCAATGGTGATCTATTGTGACAACAATGGAGCCATAGCCAACGCAAAGGAACCGATGTCTCACAAGAATTCCAAGCATATTAAGCGCTGGTTTCACTCCATCCGCAAGCATGTCAAGGATGGAGATATAAAGATTTGTAAAGTACACACGGACCTAAATGTAGCAGATCCGTTGACTAAAGTTCTCCCTAGGGCAAAACATGATCAACACCAGAACTCCATGGGTGTTAGATTTATCACTATGTGGACTAGATTATTGTCTCTAGTGCAAGTGGGAGACTGAAGGAAATATGCCCTGAGAGGCAATAATAAAGTTGTTATTATATATTCCTTATATATGATAGATGCATGCTAGAATTGTATTGATCAGGAAACATCAATACATGTGTGTTTAATAAACAAAAAGGGTTCCTAGTTATGCCTCTCTTATAGACTAGCTTGTTGATTAACAAGATGATCAAGGTTTCCTGATCATGGACATTGGATGTTGTTATTAACAAGGTCACACCATTGGTGGAATGATGTGATGAACATTCATCCGAAGTATAGCATTACGATCAAGTCATTATGTTTATATTGCTATAACATCATACGAAGTAATCTTTATCCTTATACCATGAGATCATGTTAATTGCTAACACCGGAAGAGTATCTTGATAACATGAAACGTCACACCTTAACAAGGTGACTATAAAGATGGGTTCAGTACTACGAAGGTGTTATGTTGAGGCTCATGGATCAAGAGTGGAATTTGTCAATCCTGATGACGGATAGATATACTCTGGGCCCTCTCGGTGATATCACATTAAGATAGCTTGCAAGCAAGTGATGTGATCACTAGAATGTTATATGACGGGAACGAGAAAAGAGTGCATTTCGGTAACGAGATCAAACTAGTATGGAGATACCGATGATCGAATTTCAGACATGTAATATATCAAGAGACAAAGGGATTTAGTTACTATCGTTAAAGGTTCTCACGATCACAGAAGTCATCTTTGAATGTGTAGGAGTCTGTACGGATCTCCAGGTCCCGCTTCTGATTAATGATCGGAGAAGGGTCTCGATCATGTCTGCATTATTCGCGAGCCGTAGGGTGGCACACTTAAGAGTTACCGGACACCATTCTGGAGCACATATGTTTCAGACGAAAGAATTGCAAAGCGCAGGAATTGTTTCAATAGAAACCGGAAATTGTTTCGGGTGAAATTGCAGAAAGAGGTTCTTCATGTGACATTAAAATATTGCAAGGGGCTATATGTGAATGTTTGTTAATTAAAGTAATTAACAAAGTTCTGAATAAATTTAATAAACGAGTTTTATTAAATGAGAGAGCATTAAATTTGGAGAAATTTAATGCATTTAAATTGGAGACTTTAAAAGGGAATGTGAAGAGGCATTTTAGTGTGCAGGGGTTACCACCACATGAATGGGGGAGGTGAGGGGTCACCCCCCCATGCGCCGGCCATGGAGATATGGGGCACCCCCCTCCTCCTATAAAAGGCCACCCATTCCCTCCTTCATCCACACACCTCCTTGTGAAGGATCTCTCTCCGCCTCTAGAATTATTCCCCCATGGTCTCGGATTAGCGGGATACATGTTCCCGGTGGCATTTCGTCTGGAAGGAGTTGCTGCTTCTGTTGGATCGCTGGAGCGAGGAGGTGGAGGTTGTCCGGTGGCTTGAATGTGTGTGCGAGTACGGATGCGCTGCTGAGTTGCGGCGCTCGGACTTCCTCACGATCTTGAGATCAGCAAGGGTACGACTACATCAACCACGAGTTCCAACTCGTTAACAAAACTCGTTGTCTTCGAGGGTAAGTTCTTGTTGGATGTATGTCCACCCGTTGCTTTGTACCTAGTAGATAGATCTTGGCGTGTAGTTCACACCATAAGAAATTTTTTGTTTTCTATGCTGCAGACCCAATAGTTCAGTCACATCGTTGATTCATATGTGATGAACTCTCATCGGAATCCTACGTTCCTTTTGTCGAACGTGTTATGTGCACGCGCAGTTTGAACAAATTGAACCATTTAAGACTATTTTGTACAGTGGAAGCTCTGCTCGTACCTGATATTCTGGTATTTTCATAGTGACACGGTCTTAATTTAGGTGATAGAAGAGTTGTCAATTTCGATTTGCAATGGAATGCCTACTAGGTGATATTCTGTTTCCTAAAATAAAAATAAACAGATTAGACGATTTACAGCTGTTATGCCCCTAGCTGTTTATGTTCATCGTCAGGAGTTTGTTTTAGGGGAGGTCTGCTCCTACTCCATATATTGGGTATCTTCGTAGTGACATGGGCACAATTTAGGCGATATCTGTGGAGACACTCGTATTTAGGCGATATTTTGGGTACGTTAATCTGAAGGTCCAGTTGTCAAATTGTATTTGCAATGGAATCCATGCTAGATGATTGTACCAACTGACAACAAACTCTGTAGAATATTCATTCAAAAATGGTGCTACTGGATAAGTGGTCGGAATCAGTAGTGGTGAATATCAAGGAAGAAGAAGAGACAGAAATGGGAGATGACCAGACTGGGTTGGTGGCAATAGCGAGTGGCTGGTCCTTTTATCCCAGGATGGGAGTACTTGGACTGTAAAAAATGGCTACAGATTGTTGAGATTTACATTGCCATCTTTGGAGGGTGTCGTCATAACTGCATTCAACAACGGGTGGGCGCCACCCATTTCCGAATTCGCTTACAGGTTCAACATGGCAGAACTTGAGCTTCTGAAGGTACAACTCCCACATAGACCCGGAAGGTGTGGAAGACCTGGGACTACGACCTCTTAGCGGTGTTCGACAAGGCAATCACATTGATTAGATGCCCAGAAGACAAGGAATGGACAGTATTGCACGATGACTTCCTATGGCCGGAGAAGTATGTCGACACCGTCTTCACCTCCAGCTACCATTCCAACAAACCGCAACGCATTTATGCGGTCATTGAACCTAGCGGCGACGTGCGTGTTTGGGAGTCGTTCATATGGGGTGAGTCATGGGGTTATATAGCATGTAAAATGTAACATCCCAAAACTTTAATCCAAGTGATCAAGATCCAAATCACCCAATTTAGGGTTAACAAAAACTTTTTCCATTTAAAATATTTAAGCATGCATATGTGTGTTGCATTAAATAAGAGTTGATTTGAATTGCCATGATTGTTTGTTCTAATGGTTGTAAAATGATTCTAAGATGAATGCCACATCATCTACATCATCTAGATCATCTAGATCACTTTTTCCATTTTAATCAACTAACCCACTTTGGATATTCCTAGCACTCAAATTCCAACAGAAACAATTGTGGATCTTTGCACCCCTTGATAGTACAAGTAGTAATGTACCAAGGACCACTTTGTTATCTTCCAAAAACATTCAAACTCTCATTTTAAAAGACATTTGAAAATGGAACCTAGTTCATATGTCTAGATCACCCTTTTTCAAAAACCATCCAAATGAACTCCATTTGACAAATCCTAGCAACCAGAGATGCTTAAGCATGTGACAAACCACTCCACCAAAAATCTCTAACAAATTCAAATCTTTGTGCCATGCAGCCATTTGGTCGAACACTTGGCATGCACTGATCAGACCCTAGTATAACATCACTATTTCTATAGGGTTTTGCAACCCATTTGACCTCAATTGACTCCCTTTGTCCCTCTTTGATCTAACCATGCCTTAACCAGCCCACCCCCTAGTCCCTAGCAATAGTGCCATGCAACCCCGACGCCATGCTCGCCGACCAACCATGCCCAAGCCGCAGGAGACCACCATCCCCTCTCCGCCGCTCCAGGAAGGAAGCGTGACCTCGCCGCCGTCCATGGCCCACCCCACGGCCACAGCTAATCCCTGGACCACCGAGGCCAAGCCCCGCACTATATCTCTGCACCGTGCCAGTGCACGCCAGAGCGCCGTCACCAACAGAGCGCCACATGCCACGCCTCGACCCCAGACCATGCGTGTCGCTCCGCCTTGACCACCTCAACCCGCCAGACACGCCCTTACCCCGCCGCGCGACCCACAGTCGCCGGGAACCACGTCGAGCACCGCCTCTGCCTCTCAGAGCGCGCGACGCTCCCGACCGCAATCCACTACCCCTAGCACCGCCATTAAGCCCTAGCTGACCGCCAGGGAACCACCCACCGTCCGCCTACATGCCCACGCCGATAGCCCCCTATGCCGTCGTCACCGACGAGCTCCGCCCACACCTCTCTGCTGCCTCGCCGGGCCTATATAAGGGAGCCTCCCCAACACCATTTCTTCACACTCTCACACTCCCCTCTCTCCACTGGTCCTTCCCACCTCTCGCCGTAGAAGCTCAAGTAGCCAGCTGCTGGAATTTCGTCTCCTCGTTCATTTGCCCGCCTCGCTGCACTCGCTGGAGCCCTGGTACACCCTCACCGCACCCCACTAAGTCGTTAGGGTTCCACCTTGCCGGTGACAGGTCCGTTGTCGACGATGAACGTGAGTCGTAGATGCTAGTTCTAATCCTACGGTCCACATTGCCCCATACCGCTTCGCGTTTAATGTGCCGCTGACAAGGGGGACCCCCCTTTCAGCATTCCTCAGTGCCGCGGAGTGAAACTGGGCCGGCCCATTAGTGTTCCCGTGCTGGCCCTGTGATTCAAATCTAGATTTTTCTTTTTAGACTTAAACTTAGTTATGTCTTTTAGTTTGAAAATGAATTCAGGGAGTTTTACAAATCCAAATTGAGTGATTCCAATTGTGTTGGAAAGGTAATAAAAATCTCTATCCAAGACCATTGGATTTAAATCATTTAGACTTATAGATCTCTCCTAGATAAAATAACAAGACAAAAGATTTTTCACCTTCAAACATTTTTATAAAATCAACCATAATGGCTTTTGAGTTGATTCCAACTCTCAAAAATCACGTTTAACCATATATATCTGAATACGAAATAAGATTAAGGTTTGCATGTAGTGACTTTGGACTAGTACCAAAATAATGCTATATAGGCATTTCTAGTCACTTTAAATCATTAAATAATAAGCTTAAACTTATTAAAATGTGAGCTAACATTTAAATGACATTTCCATGTACTAGAATATGTGGTGATTACATGTGTCCACATGATCCCATATTTTAATTGGAGAATATTAAATCTTAGTTAATTTCAATGAGAATAAATTACTTTTCTAAAATAAAGTAAATGAAATTAGTTCATTAAACCTTGTAATTTTTGTGACGATACTTGATCATCAAATGTGTGCCTTAGTGTGATAAGTAGACTAGTTAAGTATTGTTTGGTGATTGTGTATTCTGTATGTATTTATAGACGATAGTACCGACCAAGTCTACGAGGAGGAGGTATTCTACCTAGAAGAAGAAGAGGAGAATTTCAACCACTGCACCAACCAAGGCAAGCCATCATTAACAATGCAAGCTAACCCTTGCAAGATAGATAACCTAAGCAAATGCATTAGGCATGCTTTGGTTATACCTTTTGACTTATACCTACTCCAAGTTTTATTTACAAGCTTTACTTTCCTTACTTTACCAAAGTTTCTTACTTGTTTAGAGATAGCATAAAGAGTATAAAACTTGACATATCTCGTTAGACTTAGATGTCATTCTATGGCATGAGATTGATCTTAGCATCCCACATTAGTGAACACTCATAACTTAGTAGTTAGAGCTAAACCAAAACTTGATCACTTTAGATGGGAATACTTGGTGAAAATGACTTGTGAAAACCTTGGAATGATGAGTCATTCTATTGAGATGTTTTGACATGTGTTGAGAAACACAAATAGTTTATGATGATGAAAATGTTAAGGCATGAGCCTTAGCCCTTTTATAAAAACTGATGGTTGGGTTCGGATGTGATATCATTCCAATTTTACCATACAACCACAATACCTGAATTGGGTAAGGCTTAGCCGGAAGTTTATATGCATTAGTATTAATTCCCTCGTGGGAGAGGTTTGAGCTGAGGCTAGCTCTCAATGTTGTCCACCTATGCAGTGCCCAGGATGGCAGATGGCCATGGCTGGGAGGCCAAGCTCATAGGAGAGGTACTTATACTAGAGTGTGTAAAAGAAAGGTTATGTTTGATTATATTCATACTAAGTATGATGATTCAGGGTTACCCCTGACAGATGTATCGAATTTTGTGGTGAAAGTGTACCACCTCTGCAGAGTGTCAAACTATTCGAATAGCTGCGTCTGCGGTTATGGACAGTTGGAGTGGCCATACTGTTCCGTTGTCACATGTTTTCAAAATGACTTATGAAATGAATTATACATGACTTGACCACAACATGGTTGTGACAATGACAACTAAGTTCCCACTTAGGTGATTTAGAACTTTATTTTATCTTTCTTTGTTTCTGAACTCAGCTTAGGTCTCAAACTTAACTTTACAAATAAACTTAGAGTTTAGCATTCCTATTAGAACTACCTTACTTGTTAGTGATAGATTGCGAGTACTTAAAGAGTACTCATGGCTTTTGTCCCTGGCTATTCCTATGGCCAGACTATGAGGAGGACTACCCTGAAGGAGGACAGCAGGACGGCTATGACAACTAGGATCATCTCTCATCATCAGCATTGCATGTGACACTGAAGATGGAGCCCATCGCTATGCTATTTATTCTGCTACTTGTTTGTACTAAGACTGGATCACGAGATCCTTTGATTTGTGTAAGACCTTATTATGGTTTGTAATGGATGATGTACTGTGATATCCAATTTGTTATGTCTCGCAAAAATGGTAATCCTGGGATTGCGATGTATGGCATAACAGGCATCTGGGATTAAAAATCGGGGTGTTGACAAGTTGGTATCAGAGCCATCCTGACCATAGGAGACCCTAGTTAGAATGGATGTCCGAACAAAAACTTAGTTTCAAAACCAAAGTGAGTATTTGTGAAAATCTATTTACTCTCTTACCATTGGGAGTCTTTCTCTCAAAAAATACATGTTCCTCAAAAATTCTTACTTACTACGTAAAATTTTGACACACTTGATCACTTCACTAACTTTCTCATCCTAAATTCTTATAGATGGGAGTTCAGTACTGCAAGTCCTACCAGTTGGGTAATGGAGGACAACTGATCTTCGAGAGGGATCTTGATTCACTGTTTGAGTACTTGGAGCACCCACATCCGGAATTCTTTGGAGCTCAACTCCCTCGTCCACCAGGAGGAGATTTACAATGGCTAGTAGTTGCTGATCTTTGAGGCAAGTTAGAAGCACCAATGTTCGAGAAGATTCATTTCTCCATGAGAGAGAACAACTGGCTAGATGGATTAGCCAGGGAAATGCATGAAGCTCACGCTCGTCTCTGCGCATAGAATGTCAACCTAATCCAAGGAACCTGCTTTGCTCACTATGCATGGCGTGATTCTATGGGAATGCCGCTAGAGATGCCAAGTCACCCGGAGTTGAAGCGTCAAGTGGAGAACCTCGACTTCCTACTGTACGATAGACATGAGGAATTGGACAATGCTAGAGAATTCGCCAACCACAACCTTGCCATTGCCGCCCAGAAGGCCCAGACTTTCTCACTGCTCGTCAAGGATCGTCTCTTTGCGTCAGCGCAAGAAAGAAGGATCGCTTTCATCGACCGTCTTCGCAAGAAGGTGGCCAACATCAAGAAGACCATCAAGGAGCAAGAAGCTTAGCTTGCAGCAAAAGAAGAAAAAGAGGAAGGTGAAGACATCGAAGGGGATATTCACTCATACCTCAGCAATGATGATGACTATCTAGAGGATGATGCTATGGACTTCTACACCGACGATGATGACTCCGACTTCATCGATGATGAGTAGATGCCCTAGAGCACTATCGTAGGAGTAAGAAGTATCGGTCCCATTGTATCTTAGCTTACAGAATGGTTCTTAAAACCATTTGTTTTCCTTTCAAGTTGTGGTGTGTGTGTGTTTGTATCGTGTGCTTGCTTGAATGAATGAAAATAAGTTAGTTGCAAAACCTGAGTCAAACACAAAGTTTTAGCTTGAAACCAAAACCATGAACCTTAACTTTCCCTCTTACCCCGTTATCTATCTCAATCTTCAGATGACTCGTGAAAACCAAGGAGGGAGCAACTCATCGCAAGACCCATTGCTGCAGATTCTGCAGACTCTCATTGTAGACCGTGAAGCTAGTAGGGCAGAGCGCCAAGCAAATCTCGCCACCCTGCAGCAGATCGCCAAATGGCTCACAACAACCAGAACCATGGAAATCAGGATCATCATGGATCCAAACTCAAAAACTTCCAGAATACCAATCCCCCAATATTTAGCAAGTCTGAAGACCCACTGGATGCTGATGATTGGTTGCAGACAATGGAGAACAACTTAGAAGTCACCGGAGTGGATGCAAACAAGAAAGTTCTGTTTGCCACCCACTATTTGGCTGGAGATGAAAGAGCTTGGTGGAACAGCACCCGCATGATGAACCATGGTCAAGTGATGACATGGGAAGCCTTCAAAGTCAAGTTCAGCCGCACCCACATGCCGCAGGGTCTAGTCACCAGAATGAGAGATGAATTCAGAGAGTTATAGCAAGGTAGAATTCCTGTAGTGGAGTACCGTGACAGATTCTTGTCCCTCACCAGGTATGCACCTGATGAGATCAACACGGAGGCCAAGAAGAAGGAGAGATTCCTGAACGTACTTCATGATGAGATGCAGACTGTTCTCGTCAACATCCGTTTTGAGGATCTCGAAGAGCTAGTCGACTCTGCTATTCAGATGGAAGGGAAGATTAATCAAGCGAACGACAACCGCAGACGTCGGATGATGCACCAAGCTAGAGCCAGCAGTCACCAGAAGTACCGTCCCAACCCGTCTGCTGGATATGCCCCGAGGAACAATCGACCCCCAATGTCTCGCCCAAGCTATCCCAACCGCAGCGGGGGAAATTTGAAGTCTGGAGGAAAAAACTACCACCCCGGCAACTCCGGCAATTTCAACCGTGCACCTACCAAGCACAACAACAACAACAACACTGCACCCAGAACTGGAAGCAATGTTGTGCCCGTGGTAGCAAAGGACAAATGTCAGATTACTTGTTTCGAGTGTGGAGTGAAGGGTCACTACTCCAATGAGTGTCCCAAGAAGATTGCCGCCACTACCAATGTGAACGCCCCAGCTCAACAACAGCTTTGTGTTCAACCAGGAAGAAGATTTGCCCCAGGGAACCCTCACAACCGCAACGGCCGTCTCTTCCACATGAACGCCAAAGAAGCCCAAGAAGCGCTAGATGTAGTGCTGGGGATGTTTTCTGTCAACTAAGTTTTAGCAAGAGTGTTGTTTGATTCTGGAGCATCGCACTCATTTTTCACCGAAGAATTTGCATGCACTAGTAAGATTCACCCAACCAACTTGAAGCATGTCATCATAGATCAAATACCTGGTTCAGCTACAAAAGCTAGAAAAATTTGCAAAGCTGTGCCTATCAGAATACATGGGATAGATTTTTATGCCAATCTAATAGTACTTGGAACCAAAGGTTTGGAAGTAGTACTAGGAATGGATTGGATGTCAAAGCATAAAGAATTGATTGACTGTGCAAAGAAAGCCATCACCATGACCAGTAGCTCTGGAGTATCAATAGAGCATATATCTAAAACCTTGCCCCGTTAATTCAAGTGCAATAAGAGTCTAGCCCTACCCACCATAGACCAAGTCAGAGTAGTCTGTGAATACCCCGACGTATTCCCAGATCAATTGCCTGGTATGCCCCCAGATAGGGATATTGAGTTCATTATTGAACTAATCCCCGAAACCGGTCCCATAGCTCAGAGACCCTATAGCATGAACCCCTCAGAGTTAGTGGAACTAAAGAAGCAGTTGGATGCTATGCTGGAGAAAGGCTTGATTCAACCAAGAGCATCGCCATGGAGATCGCCCGTGTTATTCGTCGACAAGAAAGATGGAGGTAACCATTTGTGCACAGATTACAGGAAGCTGAATGACGTCACAATCAAGAACAAGTAACCTGTGCCAAAGATAGAGGATCTATTTGATCAGTTGACCGGTGCTAGTGTGTTCTCTAAGATCGATCTTACGACTGGTTATCACTAACTTAAGATTCATGCAATGGATGTTCCAAAGACCGCCTTTACTACCCGATATGGATTATATGAGTATACGGTTATGTCTTTTGGATTAACGAATGCCCCTGCTTATTTCATGAATCTCATGAATAAGATCTTTATGAATTTTCTAGATAAGTTTGTCGTTGTGTTTATCGACAATATCCTTATATACTCCAAGTCAGAAGAAGACCATGAGCAACATCTGAGAATCATTCTTGAAACCCTTAAAGAGCATCAGTTGTATGCGAAGTTCAGCAAATGTGAGTTTTGGATGAAAGAAGTAGGATTCCTAGGACATATTGTGTCTGCCGGAGGAGTCGCTGTTGATCCCGCCAAGATCAAAGATGTCAAAGAATGGGAAGCCCCAACCACTCAAACCCAAGTCCGTGCATTTCTCGGATTAGCGGGATATTACCGCAAGTTCGTAGAGGGATTTTCGAGCATCGCAAGACCCATGACCCAATTGTTGAACAAGGATAAGAAGTTTGAATGGACCGACAAATGTGAAGCAAGTTCCCAAGAAGTGAAGAAGAGATTGATTTCAGCCCCAATATTGATTATGCTAGATATCAAGAAGCCGTTTGATGTGTATAGTGATGCATCCAAGATTGGTCTTGGATGTGTATTGATGCAAGAAGGCAAAGTCATCGCATATCTGTCTCGACAACTAAAGCAGCATGAACAGAACTACCCTACCCATGATCTTGAATTAGCAGTCGTAGTATTGGCACTGAAGACATGGCGTCATTATCTTATGGGTAATCGCTGTAAGATTTACTTAGATCACAAGAGCTTGAAGTATATTTTCACTCAGAAGGAGCTGAATATGAGGCAAAGGAGATGGATAGAATTAATCAAGGATTATGACCTTGGCATTCACTATCACCCCGACAAAGCCAATGTGGTAGCGGATGCTCTTAGCAGGTTGCCGTGTAGGCTAAACACTATGATCAAGGAGAAGCAACCAAGTTTGTATGAGGAGTTGGAGAAGTTTAGAACTGAGCTAGTTAGCAAAGGATTCTTAGCTATCATTTAACTTGAACCCAGTTTGATTAGCCAAATCAAGGAAGCCCAAAAGGGAAATGAAAGTATCGACGGAATCAAGCATCGTATTGGTACAGCAAAGGTACCTTGATTTACCAAAGATGAGGAAGGAGTTTTGTGGTACAAAGGACGTATCTGTGTGCCAGCAGATTCGGAACTGAAGCAAGTTATCATGCAAGAAGCTCATGATACTCTTTATTCTATCCACCCCGGAGGAACGAAGATGTATCAGGATTTGAAGGAGCAATTTTGGTGGCACAAGATGAAGAGAGAAATTGGAAGCTACATCGCCAAGTATGATATTTGTTAGAGAGTCAAAGCGGAATATTAGAGACCTGTAGGACTTTTGCAACCATTGCAGATTCCGGAATGGAAATGGGATTCCATCGGAATGGACTTTATCACCGGTTTGCCTACTTCTAGTAGGGGAAATGACTCTATCTGGGTCATAGTTGATAGACTGTCCAGCTCATTTTATACCTGTCAAGACAACCTACCAGAGTTCGAAGCTAGCAGAGTTGTACATTGCTAAAATCATCAGTTTGCATGGAACCCCCAAGACAATAGTGTCAGACCGAGGAACCCAATTTACCTCGAGATTTTGGCAGAAAGTCCAAGAAGGATTAGGAACCAAGTTGAATTGAAGCACAGCTTATCACCCGCAGACCGATGGACAGACTGAAAGAGTCAACCAAATCTTAGAAGATATGTTAAGATCTTGTGTGTTAGAGTATGGATCAAAATGGGAAGATTGTCTACCTTTCGCAGAATTCTCATATAACAACAGTTATCAAGCCAGTTTGCAAATGGCCCCATTTGAGTTCTTATATGGAAGAAAGTGTCGTACCCCTTTGAATTGGTCGCAAGTAGGAGATAGTCAAATTTTTGGACCCGACATTCTCTGAGAAGCCGAAGAGAAGGTTCACAAAGTCCGTGAGAACCTCAAGACCGCCCAATCCAGACAGAAGAGTTATGCTGACAAGAGAAGGAGAGACCTGACTTTCAATGTCGGAGATTTTGTATATCTCAAGGTTTCTCCATTGAAGGGAAACCTATAGTGAGCAGTAGTTTTGGTCACCATTTGGCCCTAACTTGGTCCCCTGGTTCCCCCAGCTAGAAACCCGGCCCTAGCCCTCTCTCCCTCTCCTCTGTCTGCTCCAGTAGCTCGCCGCCCGAAGCCTTGCCCTAGGTCGACCACAGACCACTCGCCCCAGCCCGTCGCACGCTCTCCTTCGCTTGCTGGGAGACAGGCACCATCACACGGCTTCGCCTCGACCAGGCCCCGACCAAAAACGAGCGGAAGACAAGCCTCAATTGCTCACGCCCTTGCCGCTGTCCGCCATGCCGATCACCCTGGAGCGCCGCGCCCGCTAGAGCCGCACATACCGTGCCTAGCTCTAGCTTTGCGTGTCAGCAGCCGCAGCAGGCCCAGCAACCGCCCAGACATCATCGTTCGCTGCCACACGACCAACAGACCGGAGGAACAGCGTCGAACACCGCCGTCTGCGTGCAGTTCATTGCACGCTCCCGACTAGTAGAGACCTCGCCTTGCCACGCCTTTAAGCCTCAGAGGACCGCCGGGGAACAAAGCACCCAACGCCGCCCTCGCCCATGCCGAGAGAGCCTCGCAGCATCGTCACCGATGACCTCACCATCGCCCGTTCTGTCCCCTCGTCGACCCTATATAAAGCGGCAACCCCAGCACCATTTCTCCCTACTCCCACACTCCTCACATCTCACTGAATCTTACCCACCTCTCGCCAAAGCCGCTCGAGCTCTGTCTAGCGGAATTGAAGCCGAAGCCGCCATAGCAGGAGGAGAAGGGCGTTGGCGATTTAGAGCACCCCAAGCTCTGCCACAACCGCGCCTCGCCTTGCCGTCGTCTACGAGCCCATTTGCCCACCTCGCCGATGTTGCTGGAGCCCTGGTATGCCCCCAATCGACCCCCACCACCGCGGCTAGGTCACGTTCTCGCTGGAGTGATCTGTTGTCGACGATGACTCACCATCGTTGGATTGTCTTTAGATCGTGTGGCCTAGGATTCTAGATATCGTTTTGGTTAGGTTGTGCCGCTGACCGGTGGAGCCCGCCTGTCAGACAGCCCGCTGCGCATGTTGTGCGTAGCTGGGCCGGCACAGTTAGTTCCCGCGCGTGTGAAAGTTTCAAATTTAGTTTTTCCTATTTAGAGTTAATCTAGTTTCTATCCACTAGTTTAAAAATCAATTCTGGGAGTTTGACAACTCAAAATTGCATGAATCCAATTTTTCCTGAAAGGTATTGAAATTATTTATCCAAGCCCGTTGGATTTAATTCAATTAGAGTTATAGATCTCTCCTAGTAAAAATAAAAAAACAGAAGCATTTGCACCCTGCAACATTTTTATAAAATCAACCAAGTTAGCTTTTGAGTTGATTCCAACTCTCAAAAATCACATTTCATCATACCTATCTGAATATGTGGTGACATTGGACTAGTATGAAAATAATGCTATATAGGCATTTCTAGTCACTTTAAATCATTAAATAATGAACTTAAACCAAAGTAATTATGATCCAACCCTTAAATTACATTCCCACATGTTAGAATATCTGGTGATGACATGTGTCCACATGATCCCATATTTTAAGTAGTGAATATTAAATCTTAGTTAATTTTTCAATGAGTAGAAATTACGTTTCTAAAATAAAAAGGAGGAAACTATTGAATAAAACTTGTGATTCTTGTGATGATAATAGATCATCAATTGGGTGCCTTAGAGTACTAAGTAAACTAGTTAAGTATTGTTTGGTGATTGTGTACTCCGTATGTATTTATAGAATATAGTACCGGCCAAGCTTACGAGGAGGAGGAGTTCTACCAAGAGGAAGAAGAAGAAAACTTCAACCACTTCACCAACTAAGGCAAGCTAACCCTTGCAAAACATACTTTAGCAAGCCACCATTAACAATGCAAGCTAATCCTTGCAATCTAGATAACCCAAGCAAAGATGCTTTAGGCCTGTTTTGATCATACCACTTGGACTAGTACTTACCCCAAGTCTTACTTTCAAGCTTTACTTCCTTTACTTTACACAAAGTCCCTTACTTGTTTTGAAGGTAGCATAAAGAGTATAAAACTTGACCTATTTAGATAAGCTTTAGATGTCATTCTATGGCATGAGATTGAACCCATCATCTTTCCACCTTAGTGAACACTCTTAACTTAGTAGTTTAGAGTAGATCAAAACTTGAGTCACTTTAGATGGAAACACTTGGTGAAAATGAATTATGAAAACCTTGGAATGAGGAATCATTCTATTGAGATGTTTTGGACATGTGTTGAGAAACACAAATGGTTTATGATGATGAAAATGTTGAGGCATGAGCCTTAACCTTTTTATAAAACTGATGGTTGGATTCGGATGCGATACCATTCCAAATTTACCATACAACCACACTACCTGAATTGGGTAAGGCTTAGCCAGAAGTTTATATGCATTAGTATTAGTTTCTCACAGGAGAGGTTTGAGATGAGGCTACCTCTCAATGTTGTCCACCTATGTAGTGCCCAAGATGATAGATGGTCATGGTTGGGAGGCAATGCTCATAGTAGAGGTGCTTATACTAGGGTGTGTAAAGGAAAGGTTATGTTTGATTATCTGCATACTAAGTATGATGATTCAGGGTTATCCCTGACAGATGTATCGAATCTTGTGGTGAAAGTGTACCACCTCTGCAGAGTGTCAAACTATTCGAATAGCCACGTCCGCGGTTATGGACAGTTGGAATGGCCATACTGTTTCGTTGTCAGATGTTTTCAAAATAACTTATGAATGAATGATGAATCTTGACTTGACCACAACAGGGTTGTGTTTATGACACTAGCTTCCCACCTTAAGTGATTCTAGAATTTTATTTTATCTTTCTTTGCTTCAGAATCAGCTTAGGTTTCAAACTTAACTTTATAGTTAAACTTAGATTTAGCACTTTAACTTAGCACTATAGTACTTGTTAGTGGTAGTTTGCGAGTACTTAAAGAGTACTCATGGCTTTTGTCCCTGGCTATTCTCATGGCCAGACTATGAAGGAGACTATCAAGATGATGGCCAACAGGACAGCTATGATAACTAGGACTATCTTCCTTCGTCAGCATTGCCTTTTCCCCTGAAGATGGACCCCACCGCTACGCTTATCCTTTATTTCCGCTGCTTGTTGTATTAAGACTGGATCATGAGATCCTTATTTGTGTAAGACCTTATGTATGGTTTGTAATGGATGATGTACTATGATATCCAATCCGTTATGTCTCGCAAAAATGGTAATCCTGGGATTGCGAGGTATGGCATAACGGGCATCTGGGATTAAAAATCTAGGTGTTGACAGCACGGGCCCTTTCTGGGCGGCGAGTTTCGAGAGCTCGTCCACTAGGACGTTTTCTCCCTATGGAATGTGCTCCATCTGGTTGCCCGAAAACATCGCTCGAGATGTCGTACCTCGTCCACATACACCCACATTTGTGGGTAGTCGTATTCTTTGTTGACTTGATTCACCACCAGTTGGGAGTCCCCTCGCAGTATGAGTTGCTTTATCACGAGGCCTACTGCTGACCTAAGGCCTGCAAGCAGTGCCTCGTATTTAGCGACATTGTTGGAGGTCCTCTCGTTATTCGTGAAGTCGAGCAGAACCGCGTACTTAAGGTGCTCCCTAGTAGGGACTTGAAAAGCACACCGTCCCCATCCCCCTCGTAGGCGAAGGATCCATCGAAGTACATGACTGATTGCCCTTGATCTTGTTGTTGGGGAGGCAGGACAGTTCTTCCCGCTCCCAACCGACACCGGGGTCCATTCATCGATGAAGTTGATGAGCGCCTTACTTTTTATGGCATGAGCCCAGGTAAAGTTCAGCTCGAATTCGGATAGCTCCATGGCCCACTCCGCGGCGCGCCCCGTGGATTCACAGTTATGCCAAACACTCTGAAGGCCAAAGTCGATCACCACGTTGATGCAGTATGCGTGGAAGTAGTGCTGCAGCCTTCGGGAAGCAACTAGGACACTGAGCAGCAGTTTCTGCGCAAAGGAGTACCATTCTCGTGCGTCGCGCGATAATTCTCTCACGAAGTACACCGAGCGTTTCTCCCACTCCTCCTTCTCGGGTGTCTTAGCGGCACCTCTCTTCTTCCCTTCTTTGTCATATAGAGTCCTCGCCTCGCTGCACTTACCAATTCCCAGGGTTTCTTGCCGCTCTACCACAAGTGTTGCACTTACCACCCTATTGGTGGCAGCAACATACAGCAAGAGAGGCCCGCAAGGATAGGAAGGTCCATCAGGTACTTTTTGAGATCCCTAAAGGCCTTCTCCACCTCCATGGGCCACTCTAAAGGAAATTTCTTATTTAGAAATTTGATGAATGGCAAGGCCCGCTCTCCCAGCCACGATATGATGCGCCCGAGGGAAGTAACGCACCCGTTCAAGCACTACACATCCTTCACCTTCTAGGGAGCCTTCATCTCCTTGATGGACCTGTTTTGTCTTGGTTGGCCTCGATCCCCTAGTGCGAGACTGATGACCCACAAGTATAGGGGGTGTATCGCAGTATTTTCGATAAGTAAGAGTGTCGAAACCAACGAGGAGCAGAAGGTGTTGACAAGTGGCTTGGAGCAGGAATTCTCTGTAAATACTTAACAAACGGATTTTAGGGTTTTTTGATAATGTAGATAAATAAAGTAGGAGTAAATAAAAGATAGTAATAATAACTGCAGCAAGTGGCCCAATCCTTTCTTTAGCAAAGGACAAGCCGGTTGTATTACGTAAGATGACCAAATGTTCTCGAGGGCACATGGGAATATCGTCAAGTGTTTTTGCTTCATATAGTTGATTAATGTACCGACCTTCCTAGGACTAATACATACTTGTGATTATACCCCTTGCAAGCATCCGCAAGTACAAGAAAGTAATTAAGATAGAAACCTAACCACAACTTTAAACTCTAAGATCCTGACATCCCTTGTGCAAAGGTTTCCTAACGCGGGTTCATGTTGTGTCACTCTGGCAACCCCTACGATTAGTATCCAAATACACAATGCATTCCCCTAGGCCCATAAAGGTGAAGTGTCATGTAGTCAACATTCACATGACACCACTAGAAGAATAACACCAGAACTTAGATAACAAACTATTGAATCTTTCTCAACACAATTCCACTACTAACAACATGACTTCTCCCAAGTCCTCAAGAACTAAACGAACTACTCGTAAGACATCATATGGATCAAGATCAGAGATGATATAATGATATGTAACAATATGAACATAACAATAATTCAATGGTTCCACTCAATAGCATCAACTACGACAAGTAATCAACACCGAGAAAGTTTCCCCTAAGAACTATGCAAGATTAAACCCAATTGTTACAGCGGTATGAAGTGGTGATGATGGTGCTGGTGGAGATGATGATGATGATGATCCCGATGAAGTCGAGCTTGATGGTGGTGATGATGGCAACGATGTCCCCTCTCCGGGAAGGAATTGCCCTGGCAGAATTTTGTCTACCAGAGAGATCTTTCTCTCTATAGTTTTCCGCCCCGCAGAGGCGGCGGAATCTTTCTGTGGTCCCTCCTTAGGTATTAGGGGTTCGTGGGGATAATATACGCCAAAGGGGAGAACCAGCAGTGGGTTAGGGTGGCTACACCACCTGGTGGAGCGTCCAGGGGTGGCCCGCGCCAGGGGGTGGTGTGGTCCCCCTTTGGCCCATCTCCACTCCCTTCTAGCATCCTTCGTCTTCTGGAAAAATAGGATTTTCCATGTATTTTCCCGGATTTTCTGATCTTCGCGAATTTCGCCTCCAAACAGCACCTTTTCCATCAGAATCCTGACTGTAGCGGTCCATCCTCCAAAAGTCATCAACCATGCAAAAACAGATGAAATAACATAAGTATCATCTCTTAATGTGAAATATATCAATGGATAACAGTAAATTATGATATAGAATAGTGATGAAAAATGGACGTATCAGAGCCCAGGAAATCGAGGAGTCTCCTAGACGGCTCCCCGAAGACGCATTTTTGGGCTTGAGGCGTAGGCTCACTTTCCACAAATTTTCAATAGTCTCCCATAGGTCACTAACAAGAGTGTCACAATGGCATGTTTGAACAATGTCATTGATATCCTCCACATTGCACCCCATTTGTGGGCCAAAGAAGAGGCGCATAGATCGCTGAAAGGTAGCCCCTGCGTTCTTGAGCCCGAATGGCATGCATGTGTAGCAGTAACACCCCATGGGGTGATGAACACTATATTTTTTCGTCCTCCACTGCCGTCCTGATTTGATGGTAGCCTGAGAATGCATACAAGAAGCAAAGCAGTTCACACCCAGCGGTGGAGTCCACCATCTGGTCTATCCACGGAAGCGGAAAAAGATCTCTATGATAGGCCTTCTTTAGGTCATTGAAGAAGATGCATAGCCTCATCTTATGATTTGGCTTGGGCACCATGACTGGCTTGGCCGTCTAGGTGGGGTAGAGTACCTCGAGCACCATCCCGTCCTCTCTATCTTGCACACCTCTTCCACGATGAAGTCTTGGCGGTACTGATCTTGACACTGCACCTTTTGTCGCTCGGTCTGTGTATCCGGGTATACTGCCAAGTGATGCTCTATGACGTGCCTTGGCACCCCCTAAAGGCCTAACGGATCCCAAGAAAAGATATCCACATTTTTTCCGTAGGAAAGCAATAAGCTCCTCCTCGTTGGCAGACGCTAACCGACTCGCGATGGAGACGAAATGACCTTCAGCATCACCGAGCGGTAGTTTTTTTGATCATATGCCGATCTCTCTTAAGCCTCTGTTTCCAGGGGTGGCATCCACTTCGGTGACCGCCAAGGTGGTGCCTTCATCCCTGCCCCCAAGCGGGATTTCCCATTCGGTGCCCTCGTGCCACCAGTGGGCATGCCCTCCTCCGCAGCGTCTGTAGCGGGACTAGGGGTAGGACCGCTTGTCGGAGATTTGTCCTGCGAAGGAACTTGGGTCCAACGATCCCTGGTTTCATGAGTGGGAAGAACACGCGATTCTGAGGGAACTCAACGACGGCTATGGTGGCAGAGCAAACGCATGGCAGAGAGTTGACATCGGGGTGTTTTACCCAGGTTCGGGACCATCATGAGGAGGTAATGCCCCTACTCCTGCTTTGTTGTATTTCTCGCTTGCCTCGCGAGGTTACAATGGAGGATGGAAGTCTAGGGTTTTAGATCTCTGGGACCAGTCCCTTGCAAGGTGGGAGAAGGGCTCCTTATATAGGGTGGCGTCGGGCCTCTCCCCCCGGTCTATGGATGAGGAGGGTCACCGAAGTGCCGCCCTTCTAAGTGCTGGTTTACAAGACTACTTTTTGGTGGACCAAGTCCCTTGGCCCGGATGCAGCTCTGCCAGTTGATAAAGTGGCCTCCCTTTGCCTAGTTTGTCTCCATCTAGTGCTACCTGTTGTCCCCTTGACACCCAAACGGCAACTGGTGTACCCACTATGCTGAGATATTTGGTCCCCCTGCTGTAAGAGAAGTGTGGGTGGACCGGATATTCCTTCTCTGAGGCAAATGGTTAGGACACGGTGACTGTGCTCTATGTCATGACCTAGCCCGTTTGCTGATTGCTTAGCAGCCTTATAGAAGGACCCGGGGCATGCTTTGAAGCACCCTCAAGAGGATCTACAAGACCTTTTCTTGGGAGGTCGTTTCCTCACAAGGGGGAACCCTCTCGAGGGCTGCTCCGTCTTAGGAGGCAACATGGGATCGGGAGGGTGCGGCATTCCGAGGTGCTAGAGGTTGCCGGCTGTTGGGACACGGTACCCTAGTTGCCAGGGCCTCGACACCGCTGGCACCTGGGATGTTCACGCCGTCCCGCAACCCTCCATGGCCCACTTGTCCTGCTACCATGACAGGTGTGTACGATGCCAACGACAACGATGACGTCAGTGCCAATGAATACGACCGTTGAGGTCGAATAACTAGCGTCCCCTACCTGGCGCGCCAGATGTCGCGTGTCGAAACACGGACATCGAGCATGTTGCACACCCCCTTCTGGTTCCGCAGTGGGCACTAAGGTAACACGACCTCAACTCATACACAAATCACACATAACACACACGATGTTTTTTACCCAGGTTTGGGCCGCCGTTCAAATAACATACCTACATCCTACTTTGGTGGATTATCTTGTGGGTATCTTACAACGAGATCATCAATCTAGTGCTGGGGAGCCTCTTTCAGCTAGATTCTACATTTCTGGGGCTTCCTCTTCCTTTTTCTCCATGAGAGCGTCTCAACTCTAGATCTCTCTAGTCCTCCTCTCCCAACTCTCAACTTTTCTCGAACTCTCTCTCGACGCTGCTAGAGGTACCAACTGTGCCTCTCTCAACCTTCATCTTGTTCTTCTCTAAACCTCTCTCAAAACCTTGCCAAAAAATCTCTCCTCTCCCCTCTGGCTAAGGACCTCCTTTTATATCGCAAGGTTTACCACAGTGGTCGTCATGTGTGCGCCTTCCTATCGTTCACGGGATCCACTACTGTCGTGCCACGTGGCATGGAGGCATTTGGGTGGTGCTGTTCAGTACTCCTAGATGAGGGCAGTGCCATTCGCCACTCCTTGGCCACGGGTGGTGCTGCACAGTATTGACAGCGAGGGGACATCACAGGGGATATGTTGTCACATCGGGACTGTGGCGCCTACACCATCTTCAACGTCCTACATAGGCACGGGGATAAGTTCGACACCTGTCACCCAAGATGTCCCATATGTTGCCATTTATTGCGGCTCGGTTGACTGATGTTCTTGGTCCATGCTTAACCTGACAGGGCGGTCAGAAGCATCCTCATGTCGTGCTTTGTACCCTCCTGGCTAGGTCGTGGCCCTGGTAGTCGAGAAGTGGGCGTTTTAACACGCTCCCAGGCGTGATGTGTGGGACCCCTAGCCCCGTTGCATTACAAATGAAGAGATATAGTCTGGGCCCTCTCGGTGATATCACCTCAACACCGCTTCCAAAGCATGTGACTAGGTTAGAAGGATATTTTATCACATAACGAGGAAAGAGTACTTAGGTAAAGAGATCAAACTAGGGTATGGTTGATACCTATGATCGGATCTTGAACAAATAACATATCGCGAGACAAAATGAATTGGGTACGACATTGATAGTTCACATGATCACAAGATTTATCATTGAATGTGGATGAGTCAGTACAAATATCTAGATCCTGCTGCTGATTATCGATAAGATAAGTGTCTCTATTATGTCTGCATTATTCGTGAACCATAGGGTGAAACACTTAAGGTATACCGACACTATTGGGTAGATAAAATATACCAGAGAAAGTTTTTGATAGAGCTAAAATTGTTTCGATGATCACCGGAATTGTTTTAGGTCAAATTGCTGAAATTGTTCTTAGATGAGATATCAAAGTAATGCAAGGAGTTTTAAATATTTTCTAATTAAATTAATTAACAAAATTATGAATAAATGAAATAAATGTGTTTTTAATAGAGAATTGCATTTAATTTAGTGGAGAGTCCACCCACATGAATGAGGGAAAGGTGGGGTCACCCTCCATGGCCCCCTTGGGATTCCCTCCCCTATAAAATGAGCCCATTCCCTCCTCTCCATTTGCAACACCTCTTCATGAAGGTTCTCTTCCCCCTCTAGCAAATTCCCCATGGCTTTGGATTAGCAAAGTACATGTTCTCGATGGTTTATCTGGAAGGATCTGCTGCTTCCGTTGCTCTTCTGGAGTGCGGGTGTGGAGGTAGTCGGGAGCTGGATATGTGTTCAAGGACGGATACGCTGCTGGTTTGCGGTGTTCTTCAACTCGAGCTTGAGATCGGAAAGTGATCAACTACATCTATAAAAAAATATTTTTCGTAAAAAGCTTTTGATCTTCAAGGGTAAGTTATTATGGTTACCCCCTTACTCGTTACTAGCATCTACTAGATTAGAACTTGGCATAATTAAGCATTCATATCATAGGATTTTGTTTTGTTTTCTATGCCGCGAACCCTTTAGTTGTATCATAGCCATATCTATGCGTAGATGTTCTGTACGAGTAGAAGACATGTGGTTGTAGGCGTTGATGATCATTTTATTGCAAATTTTTGTGAATATTGGATCTTAGTGGAATAGTCTGATGAAGTGGCCCAAACTAACTTTACATGTCCTCACACATGAGACATGTTCCATGCTTGACATGCAACTCATATTGCATAAGTGGATCGCGGGTGTCTATCTATCCTACTATAGTTAAGATCTAGTATACAACGGGTTGTTAATAATTTGTTTATCATTGTTGTGATTTGGAGTTTTTAGGTTGAATGATTCTTCGTAAGCCCAAAGGCATGTAAAATATGCAAAAGAAATTAGGGGCGTCTAACTTGTTTTTCCAGGGCATGTGATGTGATATGGTAAAATGCTACAAATTTTATGTATGCAATGATATTATTTGTAAGTAATGACAACCAGATGGAGCCATATGGTTGTTTCATTCTTTTATGGCTTGCATGCTAGAAATGGAATTCCATGTAATCTAAATAGGTGGAGAACAACCAATATGGTGGCATCATGAACCTTGGCGCCATGCCGATGTAATGATGGTGATCATACCATGGAGCACAAGATGGATATCAAGTGCAAGAAATGACCATATCATATCACATCATTTATGCATGTGATGTTTATCCCTTTTATGCATCTTATTTATACTTATGTCTTGTTTAGATCTTGGAAGTTGCATTATAAGATGAGCCCTCTCACTTAATATCAAGATAAAAATATGTTCTTCCTTAAGTTTGCACTTTTAAGAAAGATCGTCATTTTGAAGAACCACGTGATGATCGGGCATGATAGAATATACATTCGCATACAATGGGTGTAAGACATATTTACACATGCGAATACTAAGGTTCTACCTGGAGAGCCTAGCATGTACATACCTGGCCTCATAACACGAACCAAAAGGTAAAACATGAGTCATATAGCTAATATGATGACCATATTGATGCTCGCCTTTGCAGCTGCACCAATTCACGTGATGATCGGTCTTGGTGTAGTGAATTTGGTTCATGTAATCACCAAAACGACTCGAGGGATTTTCTTTTTGAGTGAGAGTTCACGTAGTAATATGATTAAAGTTGAACTCAATTTATCATAAAGTAAATCAAAGTGAATTTGCATAGTTTATTGTAGTCACTGTCATTCGTTTACTACCTTGCGCTTAACTTTAATTAAGATAACAAAACTATAGAATTCTAGATATTTAACTTTATGAACTGGTATCGTATTGTTTTGAGTATCAATCGAAAGTTTAAAATTCATATTGCAAACTTTCAGCAAACTCCACCTACTCCATGAAGTTTATTAAGTACTATTAAATAAATAGTAACAACTCCAACGTTAGTATCTAAATATCATGTTTGCCTCCATGATCCTTGATTTTCAAAAGTTGTTTCAGTATCAAGGTTCTAGGAGCTGAAAGAATTGTTTCAGAAACTATCCTGTGTGGAAGATATTGTGATACCTGAAACAATGCTTGGTTGCAATCTGATAGATTTTTTAGTAAGATACATGTTCTCATATTGTATGAGAATTTGCAAATGTTGGACACACTAGGTGTCCTGATCTCCCAAAAGGTTTGGGGAACTAACATTAAGATCACATTTTGTCTTTGTAGGATATAGTAGCTTGACCATGAAAGTTGTCATGATAGGATGAATAAAACATGTAGGTAAATGTTTACTACACTAAAATATTGATAATGGTGATACACATCAAAGTTCAAGTCCAATGGTAATAGTGTTTAGCTAACGTACTTTGGACTATCTATCATGTGTATCGCACCACTATTGATGTTTATAGATTCTTCTAGAAACAAAAGGAAATGCGGAAAGAAAATATGGAAAATATTTGGCAGAAAAGAAAATACTGGAAATGTCCATCTTAGGTATATAGATTATATATATGTTGTTGGTGTATTCTTGGCCTATTAAACAATGTGGTTTTTGGGTATTGGATATCAAATTGGTTGGTGTGAAGTGTCATATAGGACAACACAATTCATGAACTGCAATGGCCTAAGTAACTAGCAAGATAATATGGGATGATGTTCATTGGAAACAAATAAAGTGTTATTGTGTTTCTAACTGGCATCAAACCTAGCCTTCAAGATTTGTTTTAATTGTTATTTTGTTCAAGGTACTATGAGAATAATGGTTATTCAAATAATTATCTTATTCCATAGAATATGGATGAACTCTTATAAGTCTAGTTGGCAAAATCACATCCATAACACTAATGCTAAAATGTCACAAGACAAATGATTAAAAGATCACTTATGATTGACATCGCTGTTTAAATTATATTGGAAATAAAACATGAAGATACTCCATGTTGATGGATTTTTGGAGTCTTCGATTTTGATCAATTGATGCTTGTGAGACTTTCCTGGAGATAAATAAAAGTTCGTTCATAGGCCAAAGAACAATGACCGACTAACCTATTGGACATTGTGAATGTTGATGTATATAGTCCATTATGTGTAGTCATGAGCGATGTATTTCAACTTCATATACTTTCTCCAAAAGTTTGAGTGGTTATATGTGTATATTTACTTAATGATGAAGAAGTATGAAATATCTGAAAAATGTTCAAAGACTTTCGACATGAAGTAAAAAACCATTGTAACAAGAAAATAAATAATTTATGATTGGATCATAAAGGAAGATATTTGAGTTACAAATTTTAAAAAAACCTAAGATTTGAGGAATCATTCCATTGGTTTGTGTTTCCCAAAACCCTGTAGGAGTATGGACTGTTCGAGGGATGTAATCAAACTTTGTTTGATAATGTAAGATCAAAGATGTCATTTATAAAACTGCCATTTTATTTTGAAGATTAAGCTTTAGATAATACCACATTTACACTGATAGGAGAACTATCATGATCCATTTGAATTGACTTCATATGAGTTATGACTTGGGAAACCCGAGTTCACCTTTCTTAAATGTTGATATGCTAGGCATAAGTAAACTATTTACAAACAAAGCCATATAAGCATGTTTTTTGTAGGTTATCCCAAAGAAATTGTTGGGTATTCCTCCATAACACCGAAAACAAAGTGTTTGTGGCTTAGAAAATCAAGTTTCTTGAGAAGGAACTTTTTGCAAAAAGTTAAGTAGGAGGACAATAGAACTTTGATTAGGTTGATGAACTTGAGCATCATGTGCTGAGTAGCATAGCGCTGAAAAGTGTCCCAGAGGCGGACACAATTCCCATGGCTCCTAGACCTCAAAAGTTGTGGTCACGGAGATCTAAGTTCATATTAAACTGCGTAGGTAGGGTAAACAATTAAATACTAAGATTTGAGATCAAATCATCATTATTTGACAATGATGAAACGACTACATGCAAAGAAGCGATGATGGGCCCTGACTCCATAAAATGGATAAGCCATAAAAATCCGTGATAGTTTCATACACGAGAAACCAAGTTACTGAACTTAAAAGACCCCCAAAAGGCATGAAGCCTATCAACTATATTTGGATATATATAAATAAACAGACATGGATGTTTCACATCTAGGAGATAGTACATATGTCAGAAAAGAGTTTATGATAGTTTTCAAGGAGTTGACTACAACAAAATTCAATCTTTCGTAGCGATATTTAGTCTGGACGGATTATTATAGAAACCACTATATATATATATCTATTTTGGTATATGATAGCTGAACAAACAAAATAGTGTTCTTATAATAGAATGGTTACCTAGGACGTGTACGTGACACGGTCCGAAGGGTTTTGTTAATTCAAAGGATGCCAAAATGGCATGCAAACTTCAGTGGTTGAACTAAGCATAGAGGAGTTGGAATCTTCACCATGATGAAAATGTTTAAAAAATTAATTTCATCAAAGACGATGAAGATGCTTGCATTTGCAAGAAATTAAGTGGGAGCACTAAGACATATTTCTAATACATTATGTATACGACATGTTTTTGATTAGAAATGATCTATCTTTTATTAACACAGGTTAAGAATTTCATTAAAATTAAGATTTTGATGGAAGACTTAGGCAAAACGGGAATATTAGACATCAAAGTCTATATGAATAGATTGATACGCTAATATGCTTGTGCGATATGTACATAGATGAAATAATGAATGAGTTCAATATGGAAAAGATGCAAAAGGTTTTTTCCACATGGAAAAGATTGAATCAAGATTCAAGTGTATTAACATTTGGTGAGTGAAATAAGATTCAAGTGTTTCGACACTTGGTGAGCGAAATCACATAATTTTTTGATCAATCATAGCGTGATATGTACACATGCAAATATGTCATATGCTCTAGATGATATGAGCATATACCAGGATGACTCATAAGATGATCATTTGGACGATAGTAAGGATATTCTTATTATCTTTTGAAGAACTAAGAATATATTCTGTATGTAGAGGTGAAAAATAGTGCATTGTAAAGTGTGACATTGGTACTAGACAAATAGTTCATTGTAAAGTGTTACATCGATACTAGTTTTTTCACAAGATACAAATTAAGTTTATCTTAATTTACGCTACAGGTTAAGGTGGCACAATGTAATAGAAGAAAGTTCCATGATGGATATTAATAAGTTTCATAGTTAAAGACATTGTTATGGGTACTACAACAAAGGCTGAGTATATGACTACTCTAGTAGCAGCAAAGGAGGGAATTTGTGTCAAGAAGTTTGTTAAATCAAACTAGGTGTAGTTCCAAGAGGGATTATACAACGAAGATCTATTGTAGGACAATAGTATCAACATGTTTTAACCCCAAGGAACTAAGGTCTCACCAAAGTTCCAAATTTATACAATGCCATCTCATTTGAGAATGATTGATGTGTATAGACGCGAATACATGCAAATACACACGGACTTGAAATTGTCAGATCTAGATTTTTGGTTTACCACAAGGAAAGCGTATGAAAAAACACCATAAAGCCATATGTGTTGAATGAACAAGATTCAACTAGATTATTGACTCTAGTGCATGTTGGGGACTGAAGGGAATATGCCCGAGAGGCAATAGTAAAATGGTTATTTTCTTATTCCATGTTTATGATAAATGTCTATTTCTTAGACTAGAATTTTATTAATAGGAAACATTAATACATGTGTGTTTAATAAACAAACTAGAGTTCCAAGTTATGCTTCTCATTTAACTAGCTCGTTGATTAATAGATGATCAAGGTTTCCTGATCATGAAAAGTGGATGTTGTTAATAACAGGATCAGTACATTAGAAGAATATTATGATGAACATACACCCAAACTAGTTATAGTAATATGATCTAGTCATTAAGTTCACATTACTACATCAAACACATACGAATTAGCCCTAATCCTTAGACCATGAGATCATGTCAATCACTAATACCGAAAGTCATTTGATAATATCAAACTTCACATCGTAATAGGGTGACTATAAAGGTGGGTTTAGTTATTCTGAAAGTGTTATGTAGAGGCTCATGGATCAAGAGTGGGATTTTTCAACCCTAATTATAGAGTGATATACTCTAGGCCCTCTCGGTGATATCACATCAACACCGCTTGCAAGCATGTGACTAGGTTACAAGGGTGTTGTATCACAAAACGAGTAAAGAGTACTTGTCGGTAACAAGATCGAACTAGGGTATGGTTGATACCTATGATCTGTAACACCCCAAAACTTCAATCCAAACTTATCAAGATCTAAATCAACCAAAAATGGGGTTAACAAAAACTTTTCCAAATATAAAATGAAAGCATTCATATGTGTGTGCATTTAAAATAGGAGATGTTTTGAATTGCCATGATTGTGTGATCCAATACTTGTAAAATGTTTCTTAAGTGATTTAAACATCATCTACATCATTCCCAAACTTTTCGTAAAGAAAATCAAATCAAAAAGAATTCAAAAGGAGGAATGGTCATTTTGGCCATTTTAATCCACTACACTACTTTGGCTATTCCTAGTAGTCAATTATTAATAGAAACAATTCTTGATCTTTGTACCCCTTGCTAGTACACATAATGAGGTACCAAGGCCGACCTTTTGATCTGCTAAAAACATTCTTTTACTTATTTTAATTCGCATGTGAAAATTGAATCTAATGCATATGCATAGATCACTCCTATTTCAAAACCCATCCATTTGAGCTCCATTTCCAAAACCCTTGCAACCAGAGACTATCTAGCACTAGTGGAGATCACTTAAAAATTTTGAAACCAAAATTCAAAACTAAACCTCATGCGGCCATTTCATCAAACACTTGGCATGCATAATTTCCACCCTAATCCTAGCTCAATGTTTTGAACAGGGTTTTGCCCCCCAAATGATCTACATTTATCTCCTTTGTCCCCTCCTAGTCTAACCAGGCCCTTAACACCCCTCTTCCTTGTCCCTAGCCCCCATGTCATGCCAAACCAAGGGCATGGTCGCCGGCCAAACCTTGCCCCGCCGCAGCAGACCATCTCCCCCTCTCTCTCCATGTCTAGGAGGTAGCCAGGAGCTCACCGCCACCCCTTGTCCCCTGCCCGAGCCCAACCCTGCAGTGGACCACTGAGGATACCACGCGCCCAGTGCCACCGCACCATGCCAGTGCCGCCCCCAGAGCGTGCTCTGTCCCCGCTCGCATAGACCGCCCCTTGGCCGCAGCCCGTGCCCGC
Organism: Avena insularis; assembly: GCA_023614405.1. Lineage (NCBI taxonomy): Eukaryota > Viridiplantae > Streptophyta > Magnoliopsida > Poales > Poaceae > Avena > Avena insularis. Next base: position 408,875,185 of record CM042696.1, read on the forward strand.
CGCTCTGCCACGACCTGGAGAACCCCCCCAGACACCCCATTGTCCGCCGAACGCCTCATAGCCACCGATCGCCGTGGACACCGCCGCCTCTGCCGCTCAGAGCACCACCTCGCCCAGACCGCATGCCACCGCCCCTACGGCTGCATTCAATCCCTAGAGCACCACCAGGGGACCGCCCGTCGATCGCCACCCCCAGCCATGCCTCTACCTCGCCGTAGCCATGTCACCACCGTCGCCTGCCCATCCCGCTCGGTCTCACCGTCGGGCCTATAAAAGGAGCCCTCCCCAGCCTCTTCTCTCCACACCACTCCACTCCCCTCACCTCTCTGAACCTCACCCACCTCTAGCCGGAGCAGGGCGAGCTCTGCCTCGCCGGAATTGGAGCCGGAGCAGCCGCAGCACGAGGAGAAGGGCGTCGCTGATTGCGACTACCCCAAGCTCCGCCGCAACCGCGCCTCGCCTCGCCGTCGTCGTCGCTGACCCTGCTGGAGCCCTGGTACGTCCCCAGCAGACCCCCACCGAGCCGCTAGGGTTCGAGCTCACCGGCGACCTGTTCGTCGTTGACGACGACCCTCGGCCGTAGATCCCCTTTCTAATCCTACGGCCCACGGAGAGCGTACCGTTTCGCGTGTTAAGTGCCACTGACAAGCGGGACCCCCCTGTCAGCTGAGCCCCGCACCGTGGAGCGCCACTGGGCCGGCCCAAGTCTTTTCCCGCGCTAGCCCACCCATTCAAATCTAGATTTTTCTTTTTAGTTTGAATCTAGTTTTTGTCCCCTAGTTTGAAAACCAATTCAGAGAGTTTTATAAATCCAAATTGCATGAAACCAATTTTGTCTGAAAGGTACGGAGATGATCTATCCAAGCCCGTTGGATTTAATTCAATTACAGTTATAGATCTCTCCTAAAAAAATAACAAAACAGAAGCATTTGCAACTTGCAACATTTTTATAAAATCAACCAAGTTAGCTTTTGAGTTGATTCCAACTCTCAAAAATCACATTTCATCATATCTATCCAAATATGTAATAATATTAAGGTTTACATGCAGTGACTTTGGACTAGTACCAAAATAATGCTATATAGGCATTTCTAGTCACTTTAAATCATTAAATAATGAACTTAAACCAAAGTAATATTGATCCAACCCTTAAATCTCATACCCACATGTTAGAATATGTGGTGATGACATGTGTCAACATGATCCCATATTTTAAGTGGTGAATATTAAATATTAGTTAAATTTTCAATGAGTAGAAATTACTTTTCTAAAATAAAAAGGTTGAAACTATTGAATTAAACTTGTGATGCTTGTGATCATAATAGATCATCAATTGTGTGTCTTAGAATGCTATCTAGCCTAGTTAAGTATTGTTTGGTGATTGTGTACTCCGTATGTATTTATATAAGATAATACCGACCAAGCTTACGAGGAGGAGGAGTGTTATCAAGACGAAGACGAAGAAAACTTCAACCACTGCACCAACCAAGGCAAGCCACCATTAATAGTGCAAGCTACCCTTAGCAAGATATCAATACCCAAGATTAACCCTTGCAAGTTTAGTACTTAGCAAACTAGAAACAAACTAGATGGTCTAGCAAAGATGCCTTAAGCATGCCTTGATCACACCCCCTTTAACTATTAGTACCTCAAGTCTTCTTGACAAGTTTTACCTCCCTTAGTTTACACAAAGTTCTTTACTTGTTTTTGAAGGTAGCATAAAAAGTATAAAACTTGACCTATTTAGAACTCTTTAGATGTCATTCTATGGCATGATATTGAACCCATCACTTCCACCTTAGTGTACACTCTTAACTTAGTAGTTAGAGTAGATCAAAAACGTGAGTCACTTTAGATGGGAACAATTGGTGAAAATGATTTGTGAAAACCTTGGAATGATGAGTCATTCTATTGAGATGTTTTGACATGTGTTGAGAAACACAACTGGTTTATGATGAGGCATGATCCTTAACCCTTTTATAAAACTGATGGTGGATTCGGATGAGATACCATTCCAAATTTACCGTACAACCACATTACGTGAATTGGGTAAGGCTTAGCTGGAAATTTATATGCATTAGTATTAGTTCCCGCACGGGAGAGGTCTGAGCTGAGGCTAGCTCTCAATGATGTCCACCTATGCAGTGCCCAAGATGACTAATGGTCATGGTTGGGAGGCCATGCTCATAGGAGAGGTGCTTATACTAGGGTGTGTAAAGGGAAGGTTATGTTTGATTATCTTCATACTAAGTATGATGATTCAGGTTATCCACGATGATGTATCGAATCTTGTGGTGAAAGTGTACCACCTCTGCAGAGTGTCAAACTATTCAAATAGCCGCGTCCGCGGTTATGGACAGTTGGAATGGCCATATTGTTTCATTGTCAGATGTTTTCTAATTAGCTTGAAATGAATGATGAACTTAGACTTGACCACAACAGGGTTGTGTTTATGACAATAGCTTCCCAACTTAAGTGATTCTAGAACTTTAGTTTATCTTTCTTTGCTTCTGAACTCAGCTTAGGTTTCAAACTTAACTTTATAGTTAAACTTAGATTTTTCACTTTAACTTAGAACTATAGTACTTGTTAATAGTAGTTTGCGAGTACTTAAAGAGTACTCATGGCTTTTGTCCCTAGCTATTCTCATGGCCAGACTATGAAGGAGACTATCAAGAGGATGGACATCAGGACGGCTATGATAACTAGGACTATCTGCCTTCGTCAGCATTGCCTGTGCCCCTGAAGATGGACCCCACCGCTACGCTTATCTTTTATTTCTGCTGCTTGTTGTATTAAAGACTGGATCACGAGATCCTTGTTTGTGTAAGACCTTATGTATGGTTTGTAATGGATGATGTACTGTGATATCCAATCCGTTATGTCTCGCAAAAATGGTAATCCTGGGATTGCGAGGTATGGCATAACGTGCATCTGGGATTAAAAATCCGGGTGTTGACAAGTTGGTATCAGAGCCATCCTGACCATAGGAGACCCTAGTTACAATGGACGTTCAAAGAAAAACTTAGTTTCAAAACCAAAGTGAGTATTTTTGAAAAACTATTTCCTCTCTTACCCTTGTGAACTCATTCTTTCTCAAAAATTCATGTTCCTCAAAATTCTTACATTACTACTTAAAACTTGACACACTGGATCACTTCACTAACTTCCTCATCCTTAATTCTTGTAGATGGAGACTCAATTCAGCAAGTTTTACCAGTTGGGAAACGGAGGTCAGCTGATCTTCGAGAGGGATCTGGATTCACTGTCAGAGTTACTGGGACGCCCACATCCGGAGTTTCTTGGAGCTCAACTTCCAGGACCCCCAGGAGGAGACCTCAGTGGCTAGTCACCGCAGATCTTCGAGGAAGCATCGAAGCACCAACTTCTGGAAGAATTCAGTTCTCCGTGAGAGAGAACAACTGGCTAGATGGATTAGCCAGGGCAATGCATGAATCTCTCGCATGTCTATGTGCCCTCAGCGTCAACAAGATCCAAGGAACCCGTTTTGCCCACTATGCAAGACGTGACTTCATGGGAATGCCGATGGAGATGCCAAGTCACCCAGAATTGCGGCGTCAAGTGGAGAACCTCGACTTCTTGCTTCACGACAGACAGCAGGAACTGGATAATGCCAGGGAGTTAGCCAACCAGAACCGTGCAATTGCCGACCAGAAGGCCTAGACTTTCGCACTTCTCGTCCAAGATCACCAGTCTTCTCGCCGCCAATGTGCCAAGAAGGATCGCACCATCGCCCGTCTTTGCAAGAAGGTGGCCGACCTCGAGAAGACCGTCTAGGAGCAGGAAGCTCAGCTTGCCGCCAAGGAAGAAGAAGATGAGGGTGAAGACATCCAGGGAGATATGGATTCTTACCTCAGCAACGATGATGACTTTCTGGAGGAGGATGTTGTGGACTTCTACACTGATGATGAGGACTCCGACTTCATCGACGATGAGTATATGCACTAGAGCACTGTCGTATCATGAGATGTATCATCTCACTGTATCGTAGCTTATAGAATGGTTCATCAAACCATCTGTTTTCCCTTTGATTGTTGTGGTGTGTGTTGTATCATGTGCTTGCTTGGATGAATGAAAATGAAGTTAGTTGAAAAACCTGAGTCTAACTCAAAGTTTTAGCTTTGAAAACCCAAAACCATGAATCTTAGAATTTCCCTCTTACCCCTATATCTATCTCAATCTTCAGATGACTCGTGGAAACCAAGGAGGGAGCAGCTCATCACAGGACCCAATGCTGCAGATCTTGCAGAATCTCATCGCGGACCGTGAAGCAAGTCGGGCCGAGCGTCAAGCCAACTTAGCAACATTGCAGCAGATCGCCCAAATGGCTCTCAACAACCAAGGACATGGAAATCAGGATCACCATGGATCCAAACTCAAAAAAATTCAGAACACAAATCCCCCAATCTTCAACCAATCTGAGAACCCATTAGATGCTGATGACTGGTTACATACCATGGAAAACAACCTTGAAGTTGCAGGAGTTGATGAAAATGATAAAGTTCTCTTCGCCACCCACTATCTGGCGGGAGATGCTAGAGCTTGGTGGAATAGCATCCGTAATATGAACCATGGCCAGGTTATGACCTGGGAAGCATTCAAAGTCAAGTTCAGCCGCACCCACGTGCCGCAAGGTCTCGTCAACAGGATGAGAGATGAATTCCGTGAATTGAAGCAAGGAAGAATGACTGTGGTGGAGTACCGTGATAGATTCTTGTCACTTGCCAGATATGCACCGGATGAGATCAACACAGAGGCCAAGAAGAAGGAGAGATTCTTGAACGGACTGCATGATGAGATGCAGACTGTCCTTGTCAACATCCGTTTTCAGGATCTCGAAGAACTAGTCGACTCTGCCATTCAGATGGAAGGGAAGATTAACCAGGCAAACGACAACCACAAGCGTCGTATGATGCAACAGTCTGGATCCAATAGTCACTAGAAGTACCGTCCCAAACCCTCGCCAGGATATGCACCAAGGAACAATCGACCCCCAAATCCTCGCCCAAGCTACCCCAACCGTAGCGGAGGCAATGTGAAGTCAGGAGGAAACAATCACAACTCCAGCAATGCCAACAATTTCAACCGTCCCCTCCCAAGAGCAACAACAACACTGCACCCAGAACTGGCAGCAATGTTGTGCCTGTTGCAGTCAAGGACAAGTCCCATATCACTTGTTTCGAGTGTGGAGTGAAGGGTCACTACTCCAATGAGTGTCCCAAGAAGACTGCCGCCAATGCCCCTGTGAACGCCCCAGCTCAGCAGCAGCGTCATGTTCAACCAGGAAGGAGATTTGCCCTAGGGAACCCTCACAACCGCAACAGTCATCTCTTCCACAGGAACGCAGAAGAAGCCCAGGAAGCGCCAGATGTAGTGTTGGGTATGTTTTCTGTCAACTCAGTTTTAGCAAGAGTATTGTTTGATTCTGGAGCATCGCATTCATTTGTCACCGAAGAATTTTTATGCACTAGTAAGATTCACCCAACCAACCTGAAGCATGTCATGATAGTTCAAATCCCCGGTTCAACTACAAAAGCTAGAAAAATTTGCAAAGTTGTACCTATCAGAATATATGGGATAGATTTTTGTGCCAACCTAATTGTACTTGGAACCAAAGGATTGGAAGTAGTACTAGGTATGGACTGGATGTCAAGGCATAAAGGATTGATAGACTGTGCAAAGAAATCCATCACCATGACCAGTAGTTCTAGACTAATAGTAGAGCATATCTCTGAAACCTTACCCCGTCAATTCAAGTGCAACAAGAGTGTAGCCCTGCCCACCATAGACCAAGTCAGAGTAGTCTGTGAATACCCTGACGTTTTCCCAGATGAATTGCCAGGTATGCCCCCAGATAGGGATATTGAGTTCATTATCGAACTAATCCCTGGAACCGGACCTATAGCCCAGAGACCCTATAGCATGAACCCCTCAGAGTTAGTGGAACTGAAGAAGCAGTTCGATGCCATGTTAGCCACAAGCTTGATTCAGCCAAGCGCATCGCCATGGAGATCACCAATGTTATTCGTCGACAAGAAAGATGGAGGCAATCGTCTGTGTACAGATTACAGGAAGTTGAATGATGTCACCATCAAGAACAAGTACCCTTTGCCAAAGATAGAGGATCTATTTGATCAGTTGATTGGAGCCCAGGTATTCTCAAAGATTGATCTTAGGACTGGTTATTACCAACTTAAGATTCGTGCAACGGATATTCCGAAGTCCGCCTTTACTACTCGCTATGGTTTATACGAGTATTTGGTTATGTCTTTTGGATTAACCAATGCCCCTGCTTATTTCATGAATCTCATGATTAAGATCTTTATGAATTTCCTAGATAAGTTTGTAGTTATGTTTATCGACGACATCCTTATCTACTCCAAGTCAGAAGAAAAGCATGAGCAACATCTGAGAATCATCCTAGAAACCCTGAGAGAGCATCAGTTATATGCCAAGTTCAGCAAGTGTGAGTTTTGGCTGAAAGAAGTAGGATTCTTAGGACATATTGTGTCTGCCGGAGGACTCTCTGTTGATCCCACCAAGATCAAAGATGTCGAAGAATGGGAAGCCCCAACCACTCAAACCCAAGTCCGTTCATTTCTTGGATTAGAGGGATATTACCGCAGGTTCGTAGAAGGATTCTCGAGCATAGCCCGACCAATGACCCAATTGTTGAAGAAGGACAAGAAGTTTGAATGGACAGACAAATGTGAAGCCAGTTTCCAAGAGCTGAAGAAGAGATTGATATCCGCCCCAATTTTGATCATGCCAGACATCAAGAAGTGATTTGATGTATATTGTGATGCATCCAAGATTGGTTTAGGATGTGTATTGATGCAAGAAGGCAAAGTCATCGCGTATCTGTCTCGACAACTGAAGCAGCATGAGCAGAACTATCCGACCCATGATCTTGAGCTAGCAGCTGTGGTGCTAGCATTGAAGACATGGCGTCATTATTTGATGGGTAATCACTGTGATTTACTTAGATCATAAGAGCTTGAAGTATATCTTCACTCAGAAAGAGCTAAATATGAGGCAAAGAAGATGGATAGAGTTAATCAAGGATTATGACCTTGACATTCACTATCACCCCGGCAAAGCCAACATGGTAGCGGATGCCCTTAGCAGATTGCCGTGTAGGCTTAACACCATGATCAAGGAGAAGGAACCAAGTTTGTATGAGGAGTTGGAGCAGTTCAGGACTGAGTTAGTTAGCAAAGGATTCCTAGCCAGCATTGAACTTCAACCCACTTTGATTAGCCAAATCAAGGAAGCCCAGAAGGGAAATGAAAGTATCGACGGAATCAAACGTCGTATTGGTACAGGAAAGGTACCTGGATTCACCGAAGACGAAGAAGGAGTACTGTGGTACAAAGGACGTATCTGTGTGCCAGCAGATTCGGAGCTGAAGGAAGTTATCATGAAGGAAGATCATGATACTCTTTATTCTATCCACCCCGGAGGAACAAAGATGTATCAGGATTTGAAAGAGCAATTTTGGTGTCACAAGATGAAGAGAGAAATCGGAAGCTACATCGCCAAATGTGACATCTGTCAAAGAGTCAAAGCAGAGCATCAAAGACCTGCAGGATTGTTGCAACCATTGCAGATTCCGGAATGGAAATGGGATTCTGTCGGAATGGACTTTATCACCGGTTTACCTACTTCTAGTAGGGGAAATGACTCAATCTAGGTCATCGTTGATAGACTGTCCAAGGTAGCCCATTTTATACCTGTCAAGACACCCTACCAGAGTGCAAAGCTAGTAGAGATGTATATTGCTAGGATTGTTAGTCTGCATGGAACCCCCAAGACCATCGTATCGGATCGAGGAACCCAGTTTACTTCAAGATTTTGGCAGAAAGTTCAGGAAGGTTTAGGAACCAAGTTGAATTTCAGTACGGCGTATCACCCGCAAACAAATGGACAAACTGAGAGAGTCAACCAGATCTTGGAGGATATGCTTAGAGCTTGTGTGTTGGAATACGGATTAAAATGGGAAGACTGCCTGCCTTTTGCAGAATTCTCATATAACAACAGTTATCAAGCTAGTTTGCAGATGCCACCATTTGAATTCCTATACGGAAGAAAGTGCCGTACCCCTTTGAATTGGTCGCAAGTAGGAGAGAGTCAGATCTTTGGACCTGACATTCTTCGAGAAGCAGAAGAGAAAGTTCACAAAGTTCGTGAGCACCTCAAGACCGCCCAATCCAGACAGAAGAGCTATGCTGACAAGAGAAGGAGAGACCTGACTTTCAATGTCGGAGATTTTGTATATCTCAAGGTTTCACCATTGAAGGGAACTCAACGCTTTAGTGCGAAGGAAAGTTAGCCCCTAGATATATCGGACCTTTCAAGATTACGAACCGAGGAGAAGTATCGTATCATTGGAACTCCTCAAGAGATGTCAGCCATCCACAATGTGTTCCATATCTCGTTACTTCGCAAATGCTTGGAAGTGCCTGAGAAGACTAAAGTTTTCAAGAACATCGATCACAGAGCTGTGGAAATCAACAATGACCTGACCTATCAGGAAGTACCCATCCGTATCTTAGAAGAAGCCTACAGAACCACCAGGACCAGAAGCATCAAGTTTCTCAAGATTCAGTGGAGCAACCATACCGAGGAAGAAGCCACATGGGAGCGAGAAGATTACATTAGGACAGAGTTCCTAGATCTCTTTAAGTCCTAGTTTTCTTTGTAAATCTCGGGACGAGATTTTGTTTAAGGGGGGAAGGTTTGTAACATCCCAAAACTTCAATCCAAGCTTATCAAGATCTAAATCAACCAAAAATGGGGTTAACAAAAACTTTTCCAAATTTAAAATGAAAGCATTCATATGTGTGTGCATTTAAAATAGGAGTTGTTTTGAATTTCCATGATTGTGTGATCCAATACTTGTAAAATGTTTCTTAAGTGATTTAAACATCATCTACATCATTCCCAAACTTTTCCTAAAGAAAATCAAATCAAAAAGAATTAGAAAGGAGGAATGGTCATTTTGGCCATTTTAATCCACTACACTACTTTGGCTACTCCTAGTACACAATTCTTAACAGAAACAATTCTTGATCTTTGTACCCCTTGCTAGTACACATAATGAGGTACCAAGGCACACCTTTTGATCTGCTAAAAACATTCTTTTACTTATTTTAATTGGCATTTGAAAATTGAATCTAATGCATATGCATAAATCACCCCTATTTCAAACCCCATCCATTTGAGCTCCATTTCCAAAACCCTTGCAACCAGAGACTATCTAGCACTAGTGGAGATCACTCAAAAATTTTGAAACCAAAATTCAAAACTAAACCTCATGCGGCCATTTCATCAAACACTTGGCATGCATAATTTCCACCCTAATCCTAGCTCACTGTTTTAAACAGGGTTTTGCCCCCAAATGATCTACATTTATCTCCTCTGTCCCCTCCTAGTCTAACCAGGCCCTTAACACCCCTCTTCCTTGTCCCTAGCCCCCATGTCATGCCAAACCGAGGGCATGGTCGCTGGCCAAACCTTGCCCTGCCGCAGCAAACCATCTCCCCCTCTCTCTCCATGTCTAGGAGGTAGCCAGGAGCTCACCGCCACCCCCTGTCCCCTGCCCGAGCCCAGCCCTGCAGTGGACCACCGAGGATACCACGCGCCCAGTGCCACCGCACCATGCCGGTGCCGCCCCTAGAGCCTGTCCCTCGCCTGACAGACCGCCCCTTGGCCGCAGCCCGTGCCCGCTGCTCCGCCACGACCTGGAGAACCCCCCAGACACCCCCGCTGGCCGCCCAACGCCTCACAGCCACCGCTTTCCATGGACACCGCCGCCTCTGCCGCTCAGAGCGCCACCTCGACCAGACCGCATGCCACCGCCCCTATGGCCGCATTCAATCCCTAGAGCACCGCTAGGGGACCGCCCGTCGATCGCCACCCCCAGCCATGCCTCTACCTCGCCGTAGCCATGTCGCCACCGTTGCCTGCCTATCTCGCTCAGTCTCACCGTCGGGCCTATAAAAGGAGCCCTCCCCAGCCTCTTCTCTCCACACCACTCCACTCCCCTCACCTCTCTGAACCTCACCCACCTCTAGACAGAGCAAGACGAGCTCTGCCTCGCCGGAATTAGAGCCGAAGCAGCCGCAGCAGGAGGAGAAGGGCGCCACTGATTGCGACCACCCCAAGCTCCGACACAACCGCGCCTCGCCTCGCTGTCGTTGTCCAGTTTGTTTGCCCGCCTCGCCGACACTGCTGGAGCCCTGGTACGTCCCCAGCAGACCCCCACCGAGCCGCTAGGGTTCGAGCTCGCCGGCGACCTGTTCGTTGTCGACGACGACCCTCAGCCATAGATCCCCCTTCTAATCCTACGGCCCATAGCGCGCGTACCTTTTCACGTGTTAAGTGCCGCTGACAAGCGGGACCCCCCTGTCAGTTGAGCCCCGCGCCACGGAGCGCCACTGGCCATCCCAAGTCTTTTCCCGCGCTAGCCCACCCATTCAAATCTGGATTTTTCTTTTTAGTTTGAATCTAGTTTCTGTCCCATAGTTTGAAAATCAATTCAGAGAGTTTTATAAATCCAAATTGCATGAAACCAATTTTGTCTGAAAGGTATGGAGATGATCTATCCAAGCCCGTTGGATTTAATTCAATTAGAGTTATAGATCTCTCCTAATAAAAATAACAAAACAAAAGCATTTGCAATTTGCAACATTTTTAATAAATCAACCAAGTTAGCTTTTGAGTTGATTCCTACTCTCAAAAATCACATTTCATCATATCTATCCAAATATGTAATAATATTAAGGTTTACATGCAGTGACTTTGGACTAGTACCAAAATAATTCTATATAGGCATTTCTAGTCACTTTAAATCATTAAATAATGAACTTAAACCAAAGTAATATTGATCCAACCCTTAAATCTCATGCCCACATGTTAGAATATGTGGTGATGACATGTGTCAACATGATCCCATCTTTTAAGTGGTGAATATTAAATCTTAGTTAAATTTTCAATGAGTAGAAATTACTTTTCTAAAATAAAAAGGTTGAAACTATTGAATTAAACTTGTGATGCTTGTGATGATAATAGATCATCAATTGTGTGTCTTAGAATGCTATCTATCCTAGTTAAGTATTGTTTGGTGATTGTGTAGTTCGTATGTACTTATAGAAGATAATACCGACCAAGCTTACGAGGAGGAGGAGTGCTATCAAGACGAAGACGAAGAAATCTTCAACCACTTCACCAGCCAAGGCAAGCCACCATTAACAGTTCAAGCTACCCTTAGCAAGCTAGAAATACCCAAGATTAACCCTTGCAAGTTTAGTACTTAGCAAACTAGAAACAAACTAGATGGTTTAGCAAAGATGCCTTAAGCATGCCTTGATCACACCCCCTTTAACTATTAGTACCTCAAGTCTTATTGACAAGTTTTACCTCCCTTAGTTTACACAAAGTTCTTTACTTGTTTTTGAAGGTAGCATAAAAAGTATAAAACTTGACCTATTTAGAACTCTTTAGATGTCATTTTGTGGCATGAGATTGAACCCATCACTTCCACCTTAGTGAACACTCTTGACTTAGTAGTTAGAGTAGATCAAAAATTTGAGTCACTTTAGATGGGAACAATTGATGAAAATGATTTGTGAAAACCTTGGAATGATGAGTCATTCTATTGAGATGTTTTGACATGTGTTGAGAAACACAACTGGTTTATGATGATGAAAATGATGAGGCCTGAGCCTTAACCCTTTTATAAAACTGATGGTTGGATTCAGATGCGATACCATTCCAAATTTACCGTACAACCACATTACCTGAATTGGGTAAGGCTTAGCTAGAAATTTATATGCATTAGTATTAGTTCCCTCACGGGAGAGGTCTGAGCTGAGGCTACCTCTCAATGATGTCCACCTATGCAGTGCCCAAGATGACTGATGGTCATGGTTGGGAGGCCATGCTCATAGGAGAGGTGCTTATACTAGGGTGTGTAAAGGGAAGGTTATGTTTGATTATCTGCATACTAAGTATGATGATTCAGGGTTATCCCTGACAAATGTATCGAACCTTGTGGTGAAAGTGTACCACCTCTGCAGAGTGTCAAACTATTCGAATAGCCGCGTCCGCGGTTATGGACAGTTGGAATGGCCATACTGTTTCGTTGTCAGATGTTTTCTAAATAACTTGAAATGAATGATAAACTATGACTTGACCACAACATGATTATGTTTACGACAATAGCTTCCCAACTTAAGTGATTCTAGAACTTTACTTTAACTTTCTTTGCTTCTGAACTCAGCTTAGGTTTCAAACTTAACTTTATAGTTAAACTTAGATTTTTCACTTTAACTTAGAACTATAGTACCTGTTAATAGTAGTTTGCAAGTACTTAAAGAGTACTCATGGATTTTGACCCTGGCTATTCTCATGGCCAGACTATGAAGGAGACTATCAAGAGGATGGTCATCAGGATGACTATGATAACTAGGACTATCTGCCTTCGTCAGCATTGCCTGTGCCCCTGAAGATGGACCCCACCGCTACGCTTATCTTTTATTTCCGCTGCTTGTTGTATTAAAGACTGGATCATGAGATCCTTATTTGTGTAAGACCTTATGTATGGTTTGTAATGGATGATGTACTGTGATATCCAATCCGTTATGTCTCGCAAAAATGGTAATCCTGGGATTGCGAGGTATGGCATAACGGGCATCTGGGTTTAAAAATCCGGGTGTTGACATGATCGTATCTAGGACAAGTAACATATCGTGAGACAAAAGGTATTGGGTACGACCTAGATGGTTCACACAATCACAAGAGTTATCGCTGAATGTGTAGGAGTTAGTACGGATCTCCAGATCCATTTGTTGATTATTGATAATAGAAGTGTCTCTATCATGTCTGCATTATTCATGACCTGTAGGGTGATACACTTAAGGTATACCAACATTACTGGGAAGATAAAAGATACTAGAGAAAGTTATTAATAGAGCTAAAATTGTTTTGATGATCACCAGAATTTGATTCAGGTTCAATTGCTGAAATTGGTTTTAGATGTGATATCAAAATAATGCAAGGGGTTTTATGCAAATGTTTGTTAATTCAAATAATTAATAAAATTATGAATAAAATAAATAAAAGTGTTTTTATTTAATAGAGAAATGTATTTAATTTAGTGGACATTAAATGCATGTGAGTGGAGAAGGAATTCATGTGAGTGGAGAGTCCACCCACATGAATGAAGGAGAGGTGGGGTCATCCTCCATGTATGGCGCCATGGCCCCTTGGGATTCTCCCTCCCCTATAAAAGAAACAAGTTCTTGCTAATGGAAAAAAGGGAGGGTTGAATGTGGGTGCTGTTCTTATTTTGCACGAGGATTGAATTAGCGCATGGCCGTATTTTCCCTGAATTGAAAGAAAAGATAGGAAATCTATCTTTTCAGAGTTATCGTCCCGATAAAACAAATATTCTTGTGATAGGCCCTGTTCCCGGTAAGAAATATAGTGAAATTGATGATCCCATTCCCTCATCTCCATTGGCACCGCCTCCTCATGAACGTTCTCTTCTCCTACTAGAAAATTCCCCATGGCTTCGGATTAGCGAAGTACATGTTCTTGGTGGTTTCTCTACAAGGATATGCTACTTCCGCTGCTCTACTGGAGTGTGGGCGTGGAGGTTGTGGGACATGGATGTGTGCCCGAGGACAGATATGTTGCTGGTTTGCAGCATTCTTAAACTCGACCTTGAGAACGGTAAGTGATCGACTACATCAATAATGAAATCAGTTTTCATGAAAATCTTTCGGTCTTCGATGATAAGTTATTCTAGTTACCCCCCCTTACTCATTGCTAGCATCTAATAGATTAGATCTTGGCATAATTGAGTGTTCCTATCATATGAATTTTTTGTTTTCTATGTTGTGAACCCTTCACATATGATCCCTTTTCTGAATGACTTGTTGTCCACTCGTCATGTCGTGTGTTTGGCCCTGTGGCATTTTATCACCTTTTGCTAGTTGCCTAGTCATCCCTATCTTTGGGAGCGAGCCTTCAAAAGAACTAGACCTTATCATCCTCTCATTTGTGGAAGTGTGCCGGTGGAAAAATAATGTCACTATCACTGAAATTCCTTGTTACTCTATATCCTCCATGAATTTTTCCCAAATTATGATTCCAATCCCATATATGTTCTCAATTTCTAGCCCATTTGTCATGGCATGCACAAGGACTTGATGTCGATATGGAGGTGGAAGATACACGGTCGACCAATGAGATCTCTCACTGCGCGACAGAAGATGCATGAGGGACCGAGGAGATCTCCCACAATGCGGCCACAGGTACTCGAACAACCATGGAGACATCCATCAACATGGGGGAGATACACGGTCGACCATGGAAACCACCACTAGCAAGGCAACAAATACATGGTTGCCAAGTAGACACCATATAGCCCAAGGATGACATATGTAAGAAACTCAGAGTTGAGCCCAAGGATGATAATAGGAAACTAAAGGTTGAGTGCACCCACCTCTTCGAATAGAACGGTGGTGTCATCGCGAAGTGCGCTGAGGCTGTGAACGAGGCCTTCTCCAAGCGCAATGACCTTGAGGAGTTGCTGAAGACGTTGTAGGAGTCAAACGCCAAACTAAGATTGACCTTAGGTTATTGTGGTGACCCATCATACCTCTGCATGTTATATTATGCAAGTCACTGACATAATACCTCCGGAAGACCCGTTCCGCAAATATTACATACCTTAGAGTGGTACAATAGAAAGATTGTGGGTCGAAAATACATACAAACTTATTATTACAATAGCAAAAGAAGTGATACCACAATGTTTTCCTGACTTACAATAAGCTAAACATCTTATTTAGAGTTGTTACAACTTAAGAACAATAAGAACCAAAATAACTAAAAAGTCTCAGGAGATCAACAACTTATTTATTAAAGTTCTACACTACTCGACTCAACCTTAATACTAAGATCTATTTTGGTAACTACTCGGACTCATTGACTCCAGATCCATAGTGGATTTCGTAATCCACACCCTTGACTCCTTCGGATAGGTCAGATTCTTCGTATGAGTTATCCTCCTGACATTTAGCAACATACAATGTAGCCTCCTCTTGGTCTTCAAAGCCTAAGCATGGGATCAAAGGAATGGGTGAGTAATAGTGTTAGCCAGCAAACTTATTTTATGCAAGATGGAAAGTTTGATGCACTAGCTACAACCACAGACCAAAGGTTGTAGGCTTAATGCAAGTTTTGTAAACATTTCTTCAGAGATATATTTTATTATGAAAATAATGACTATCAACCTTCACAGGTTTAACAGGGCTTCTTGGAGCTCCTTTCCTGCCCGGTTCGTAGCTCCTTCCTGGAACAGGGAGTAACATGTCATAATTTTATACACTCTACAGAGGTGCGTTGCTTTACCCATAAGAGATCAAATCCTTGTTGCACAATCGGGTGTAGCTTCCCGTCCAGAATTCCGTGATGTGGGCCTAGTAGATGATGTAGGCCAATCACTGTCTTTACCCACAATCCTGCATGCCTACCCAATTATGTAAGAAGAACCTACCCTTGGTAGCTGTAGTGATTAACATGCTAGTCCCTAGATCCTTAGCTAGCACTCACAGTCGATGAAATATCATGTAAACATAAGTCTTTATTACATGAATCGAATAATCCAGAGTTTACATTATTACAACAGAAGCAATATATATACAACTTGGAGTCCCATCAATGCCATAGGTAGGTTGAGTGAAGACCCATGATCCTAGCGCACCTTTCGATGATCTCCAATTTCTGCACATGAAACGTGCAGCCAAACAAGTTGGTCAATACTTTGAATGTATTGGCAAATTACACCAAGCAAGAATAATACTAACTCTACATGCAAGGCTAGGAGTAGGCTTTGGGGTTCATTTTCCTAAAGCCAATTTTCCCTAAGTAAGAAGAAAATAGGGAGAGTTTTACCCTACTTTGTAAACATTGTCTAAGTAGTATAGGGTCGAGTGGAACACGAGGATATTACTAACCAAGTGTCCAATTAACCTAGCACATGGATATGACACACCAAGGGACACTTGAATATTACGCACTAAGTTACTCGGATATGACACACCAAGTCCCCAAAATCCCACCCATTAGCGATATTACTCACGCCATGGGGTTTTAGAAAAACTTTGGAAAGAGAGAGGAAGATCCTTTAGGGGCTCCATCCTTCAGATTCTCAAGTGTTCTTTTCCATGAACTCGGCTGATCAATCAGATTGCAATACTCTCGAGAGGTTGTGCACTTTCCCCACAATCCATGATCAAGTACTTTTAGAGACAATACCATGGCGAGGCTTTCCCTTAGTAGTCCCTCTACCAGCTGGATCCAACCGTGCCAAGAACCTCCAAATGTTGGTACCCTGGTGAGGTTTCCTACTAAGTACTAGGCCAAGACAGAGCCCATATGTATTGTGGTTGCATTAGAAGCTTCTGAATTCTGAAACGTGGCAGACTTCTTTGATTCCTGGGTGGCCGTCCTCCACCAAATTCCACTCATTGACCCGATAACCATTCCGCACAGAAGAAAACTTAGTTTTATTTTGAAGATGGTTTTGATGGGAAAGGTTCGCTCGAGATAGCTCTTGTACTTAGAAAATTTTGAGTCTTTCGAAACCCCCAACGGTAATTTATATATATAGCATAGCAAGCAAAGCTTAGCAAAAACAGGATAACCTATTGGATGGAAAAATCCTAAGTATAGAGCTACTCATGGCATACTACAAAACCGCACTTGTAAAATAATACTAAGAAAATCTACCAAAATACTACACATGCATACTACAGAATTTGAAAGTCAAAATATGCATAGTCAAAATTGGGACATAAATATGAATAAGTGGTGTAACTTGCCTTATGTTTGTATTATGAGTAATGATTGAATTCTTCTGTAGAAATTGCACTCTCTGAACAATCCAATGAGAGGAAAAATAACTCTAATCACCAGAATTGCAAACATAGCAACAATACAATACAACAAACATGCATAATGATTTAATAATAGTTCTTTGAATGGTATTACACCATATGATGCATGTAGGATATTATTTAATGCAATAGGGTATTTATTATTAAATCTTGATGACCAAATAAGGGGTTTTAGTAGTTCTGTTGCAACTTCCATCCTAATTGTCGAATTAAATTTGGTTATTGGTTTTCCTAGATAGAGGACATTAATACGAACCAGTAGGAATTGGATTCACCCTCATTGAGGTTGTAGATCGTTTTCTATGATTTATTTACTATTTAATAGAGTTTAAATCATTCAAAATATTTACTACAGATCTGTATTCTACATGAAATTGTGAATCTATAAATACTCCCTCTGTCACGGTTTACAGGGCTCAAAATGTTTTGTATCATGACCAAGGCAATTTTTTATTGGACTTCTCCTCTCTCCAATTAGATGTCATCATTAACTCTATCTATTTAACATTGCACACATGCAACCAATCAGGCGTGCAAACTGGTTTTGTTTTCCATCCATCCTTATGCATGAATATAATTAGTGAGGGACTATTACTCCTAATTAAATGCATGAAGGCTTAGAGAAGAGGTATCGTGGGACAAATGTTTTTTCAGATTAGGCCCAGTAAACCTGGACGCAAGGAGTAATTTATTATGAAATTAATAATATAAATGGCCATTAAAACTAATTAAACTACTACAGTAATTACACACTACAAAAATTAGATCTAACAGCATATTAACGTGTTATATTAAATTATGAATCCATAGATACCTTATTTGTATTTTCTGATCTTCAGATAAATTACTATAATTTATTTAGTGTAAAAGGGCTATTAAACCATTTAAATTATTTCAGTAAATATATACCGCACAAGTGAGATATAATAACATAATAATATTCTACACAATTTTCTGAATCCATAGATATATTATTTACTAAATTTGGGACTATATTTGATTTTATATAAAGTTTACAATATTTGATAATTTTCTGTCTATTTTAAATATTAAAAACAATTAACTGACGATGATTGTGCATTGACTGCGATGTGTCACTGACCTTCCGCTGACGTGGCTGGATAACGAGGAGGGACAAGTTGCACGCGCAGATTTGTTGATACCCCTTCGTGGGATCAATCTAATCTGGGATGTCCAGGGGCGATCTGATGGTCCGGAGTCGTTGCTTCCCCGACTCCGATGACGGCGGAGGCTCACGGCGGTGCGGATCCAGGTAGCGACAGTGGCAGCGGTTCTGTTGGTTACCAGAGACGGAGAGGTAGGCGACGGGGTGCGAGGGATCACGGCGAGGTAGACGGTATCTCTTTCGTCGTTTCTCGCTTCCCAGGGCAACGCCACTGTGCGGCTAGAGGAGCTCGGGTTACCACGGGCTCCGGCGAGCTCGTGTGCTCTCTGTGGTGTTCCTGCAGAAGGGGAGAAGGGTTAGGGAGTAGCAATAGTGCACGGGGAATAAGGTCAGAGGGGAAAAGAGGGCCGGGGTAGTTGGGAATCTCGACTTCGAGGTTGATCTGAAGGAGTCTGGTGGCGGAGAGATTGAAGCTCGACAGTGGGGGTGCTAGGGTTCGGGAAAAGGCGAAAATGTACACGAGGAGGTGCTAGGGGTTTATATGGGGAAATTTTGTGCGGAAGGGGCAAGAAAATGGGAACGGAGACAGCCAAATCGATCAGGATTTTGAAACGGGAGGACGAACCGTGTTCATCCCGGTCTCTAGCGACGCGGGGAAGAAGGAGCGGTGGGACTCGCCTGTCAGCGTTAGAGAGGGAGAGGCAGGCTTAGCGGGCTGCTGTTGATGGGCCAGCCCGGTGCCCTGTTGTGATGCGCGTTGCGCGCTGGTGGGCGTGGCGGTAGATAGTGGGGAGGAGGGTAGGTGGGCTGGGCCGGGTTGGTCCGCGGGGATGGATCGGTTTATTTTTTTTTGTTTTTCCTTATTCTTTTCCTTTTCTATTTCCTTGTTTTCTTTATAACTTTTTCATATGATCTCCCAATGAGTTGATTCTTGTCTCCAAGATTTTCTAAAATTCTGTAGATCCTCTTGGCATCATTTTTGTAGACTTTAGCTAGTTTGAGAGTAATGGATTTATATATCCCTTTTTATATTCTTGTAGGAGTATTTTGGTAATTAAAAATAGGGCTTTGTATATGGGGTTTTAACTTAAGAACTTTGTATTAAATGCAAGGATCTTGAATGAAAAACAAACACAAATGTCTTGGACTTATTCAAAACTTCTCAACCAATGTGACAGTCATATTAATCCACTTCTTTTAATATGGCTTGGCAAAATTCAAACAAACAACAAAAGTTTCTTTTTATTCAAAAAAAAATTCAACATGATCAAACAATTCAATCAATTTACTTTATTATTTTAACATTCCAAAATAGAATTTTTTTGGGATGTTACAGTAGCCCACATCATAATGGCATACCAACCTCTGAAAACCCTTACAGACCATCATAGACACCAAGTATCGTGGGGCATGAAGGGGTCACACCCATGTGCTGGATCCTACAAAAGGAATCTGTAGCGTCACATGCAAAAGGAAGAAGATACATTTGAGCTCACTGTCCCATTCTTGATCTTATGGTTAACAAATATTATACTGTGCTATAATCATCGATGACATTGGTTATTAAATCCTATATGATACATTCCTATGTAAATGAAACCTCCACCAAATCACATACCATGGTTCCATTGCTAGCCGTAATAGATTATCACCACTCGAATAGATAACCAATAAGTTATATTATTACAAAAGTAATATTTTCTCTCTCCTTTTTGAATATAGGTGATATGATTAATAGATTGCAAATACTTTATAAACACATCAAAGTACATGAGCAAGTGAGGAATTTGCCTTAAGACTACAAGGTAGTGAAGTCAAATGCTTCTACTTGACCTTGTGCTTCGGTTTCTAGGAAACATCATCATTTCCTTGCAAGTAGAATGTTTAAAGAAACAAATAATGACTTAATGCATAATATTGTCATGCAATCCTTTATTTTGAGTTTATTACTCTTCTTACGTGTTTTTCCCAAGTTTTTAGGTTGGAAATGATTTTTTAAAGTATTAAAACCATTTTATTCGCATTTAAAAGAAAATAATATCTTTTCTTTATTAGAGTAAATAATAGTGCTAGATTGTTTTGGCGCAAACTACTATCCATGTCGTCGCGATTCTCTTCAGCTATGGGATGGACGCTGAGGACGACATGCGGTGACATCACAATGGAGCCTTCCTATCCCTTCAGGTAGGTCCCGTTGCGAGCCATGGTGAAAGATTCCATATAGTTGACAGTTGTACCACGTGTCGTCGTATCCCGTGTCGCTTGAAAGTTGGCCATGCGCGTGACAGGGGTCCACCATCAACATCATGGGTTGGAACATACGCGATGAAAAGCATTCTCTATGTGAAAATGCTCTGGACCCGCCGGGTTACGGGGCCCACCAAGAGCTAATGTGGTGATGTGAGCCATGTCGTCTGTGGGGTCCCCTGGATTTATTGTCCGAGAAATCCCTGTTATGCACATATCCACGTTCTCATGATCAGTGAGCCATGGAACATAACCGACCAGTATCATTACAACATCCAAAAACTGAGCGAATACAAGACTTACATAGATGTCATTATGGCTACTCAATCTTCAGCAGCAGATCTTCATCAAATGTAGACCCCAATCATACCTTAACCTACAGGCAACTGATTAGGAAGATGGTCTAGCTCGCATAGACGTCAACGACTCCAATATCCTCCATTCTTCTAAAAGTCTAGACAAGTAAATAGCCAGGGACAATGCCAATAAGTACTTTGAATGTACCCACAAACCACGGAGATCAGGTAAACAAGAGTAATGCAGTTTGGCTGTGGAGAGATAGCTCTAGTTATGGTTGTTTTTGAAAATCCTAGTTTCTCTGGTAGACATGGCATCTCTATATCTTTGTAGAAAATGAGTTTTGAAAACATGTCTCTGTTTCAAAATCTGGATACCTCCATATCCTTACTGAAAACCTTTTTGAAAATAGTTTTATAGGAAAACCCTTTTTAAACATCTTAGACCATCTATGGTCAAAACAAAGCCTTAACCTCATGTTCTCACGTGACCATGTCACATCATTTTTATCCTTCTCAGACCATCTCTTGGGTACTCCTAGTAATCACCTTTCCAACCGTCCTTAACCGTGGACATGGCTATTCGAATAGATTATACTCTACAGAGTTTGTGCACTTTAGCCACAAGAATCAATACATCCATAGGCATTCAACTACGGCCTGTTACACACGGTAAATGGGGGTTTGGATAATTAAAAATAACCATTCATCTGTCAACCCTACCAAAGGCACCATTCCCTTTTGGGTTTGACTTCCCTAGAGCGCATATCTGGCTCACTGTACCATAGTCCTCCCTTCTATACTGGCCTATATCCAAACTTCCGGTTTGGGATATACCATAATCTTTTGTGACTTCTTCTTCCTCCCTTACTCCTAGTCATACCGTCCGTGGGATACCCAATTGTTGCACTAACCCTTTTCAGAGACATCCGCTAACCCTAGATCCTTAGTCCTTTACATGGGGAAAGCCAGAATTCAGGGGACTTCTATCACATATCACGCGTAGGAGCCGCCCGTGCTAAAGCAAACAAACTACAAGCTACACCCCAGCTCCTGGGGTAATGTGGTTGCACGGATAAGTTGTTCTAGTAAAGGCGTAGAATATCCCTTCTCAACATCAAGTTCATCATCTCATTCTTCCTCATCACTATTTCTTTTTTCCATTTGGAAGTGACGAGGGTTTAACTCATCAATGCCCATTGTTATGGACTTGGGTTTTGGAGAATGAGGGAGCGCTGGAGACATCTATCGGCTAACAGACAAGCACACATGGGACAAAGATTTACCCAGGTTCAGGCCTCGTAGAGGTCCCTACTCCTGCTTGTCTGCTCGTGGAATTATCGAAGGAACCGAAGGTTACAATGGTGCGCAGATGCAATCTGGCGAGGGTGGTGGAAACTAGGGTTGCATGTGTCCTCCTCGCTGCCCCCTCCCAGCCTTTATATAGATAGGCTAGGTCCCGGGTAGTAGGCCGAGTCGGTTACAATTTAGGGTTTTCCCCTTTGAACTTTCTATCTTTAACTTCTTCTTGTTCTTCAAGTAATCGAGAGTCTGCAGGTTACTCGAATCCTTCGTTTGGGACTTGGCGACACGATGGTCCTGTACGCATTTAGACCGTACATACCAATCTCGAGTACCTGTAGGGTATACCTATGTCAGTAGCCCCCGAGTGTCCAGTGGAATCGTAGATTCGACTGGGGACTTTTGAAGTCTTTCGAGTGCCTGAATGAGTATATATTTTGACTACTTTTAATTGTGTAATAGGGATTGTTGATATACGTGCCTGATATAACCGAAGTATCGGTATCAGTTAACCACCTTAGGGTGAAACAACGCAATCTACTCGAACTCGAGTCCCCGGACTCGAATACGGAAAAGTGCTGGTGTAATTCGACTCAAGCAGCGGAGGTCTTACAGGAGTCGAATTCCAGTTATATGGGTGTGAGCACTCGACGCGTTCATCAAGGCATGTTAATCGTACCTGTAGGCACGGATACATTTCTGGTAATGCGCAGCTACTGCGTTGCCAAGCCTTATTCAGCTCTTACCTTCACGCTGTAAGCACGGCATCCGAATTTTATCATCGCGGAGACGATTCGGGTGACCGAGGAGATGCAGTCTCTTTGTAGGGTAAATTATGAGGTGGTGTCGCCATGAGTTTCGAGTGTGGATGTTATCGACACACAGTTTTTGCATAAATAATCATAGGGTGCGTGACCAGCGCTCCCTATGGGAGTAGCCCCCGAGTGCCTGGTTGAGTCGAAGACTTAGGCAGGGACTAAAGAATCATTTTACGACTGCTGTGCTTGGTTGGGTCGAAGACTCAGGTAGGGACTAAAGAATCATTTTGCGACTGCTGTCGTCTTTTGCTTGTTTCATTCGAATTTGTTTTTGGCGCTCCCTATGGGAGTAACCCATGTCCATAATCGAATCATATTTCGAGTGATTGGGTTTGCCTTTGGATTGTCCATGTTCCTCCAAAAAGAAAAGAAAAAAAATTATAGGGTGCGTGACCAGCGCTCCCTATGGGAGTAGCCCCCGAGTGCTTGGTGGAGTCGAAGACTGGAGCAAGGAATAAAGTAGTCGAAACCCTCTGCTGCATAGCTTTGATGACGTCAGTGCTGACACTTGTATGACCTCAGTTGCCCGCGTGAGCGAGTTTGAAGAGACGTGACGAGCAGTGGGTCCCACTTTCTCACTTTGATTTGACTAGGCGTGCGTAATATTTATTTTAACTACGTCTCCTCAATTTCCGTGCGTAATGGGAGTAGTGGATGGACGGTTCGCGCTTTCCCTTCTCCACGTGTCCAACGATGTGTGCCACATGTTCAGTAGGGTTTTTCTGATCCGTTGGATTGCATCTTCTAGGGGTTAAGTAGCAGCGATGCGACGGTAATTTTCCCATCTGTTCTCACTCATCCTTGCTGCCATCGCCATTGTCGCTGCTCCTCTGCTTTTCTCTATGCCCGTTTCCTCCACGACGCTGGACGAGCTCCGCTCGTTTCCGAGCTACTTTCTTCGCTCGCATCGCCGTCGTGCAATGGGGAAGAAGAAGGGAGGCGTTGCTGCTGATTCCGCGGCCACTGCTGCCGTGGCGAAGAAGAAGGGCGGCTCCACCGCTGCGGGTACCAGCACCGCCGCCGGCGGGAAGAAGAAGGTCGCGGGCACCCGCGTCACGAATGGTGTGTGGCGTCCTTCCATCATCAAGGCGTCCGATCTCCGTCTTCTTCGCCAAGACGGAGTATTGTCTGCCACAGTCGCTGACGCGCGCGTCCCTAGCGGTGAGACCATTCCTGCTCCACCTGCTGGTTTTCGAGTGATGTTTCTAGCATTCATCATTCGCGGTCTCTCCATGCCTCTTCACCCCTTTTTTAGGGGTCTTCTTTGTTTCTACGGGCTCCAGCTCCATCAGCTGTCCCCAAATTCGATCCTCCATATCTCTTGCTTCATCACACTCTGCGAGTGCTGGCTCGGAATCGAGCCACACTTCATCCTTTTCAAGCGCATCTTCAAATTGAAGCGCCAGTCTGCGTCTAGCTCTTTAGTTTATGATGTAGGTGGTTGCGAAATCCAGGTCGACCCATCCGCAACCTATTTTGACATCAAGCTCAAGGCGTCCGTCCAAGGGTGGAGGAACAAATGGTTCTACATCCGCGATCAGAAGGCCAGTGGTGAGCACTTTGAACTCGCGCCCTTCGATCCCGCGACGCCGTGCAGGAGGATGCGCTCCTAGAAGAACATAGTCATGCCTGGCGAGCTCGCGGAGACAGACGTGCTGTATCAGCGCGTCTGCGACCTCGAGGGTCGCATAGGCAAAGAGGAGGGAGGTTGCGCTCTCATCCGCACTTGGCTGCGCCGTCGCGTCCAGCCCCTGCAAGCCAGAGTCCACCCCATGTTTTAGTGGGCTGGCTCTGATGATGCCACTCGCATGTCTGCCGATGGCATGTCCATGAGTGAGGTGGACAAGAGGGTTCGACTGGTGACCAAGTACACCATCAAGGATGTGCTTCCCAGTGAGCCAGTTGTTCCTCCCTTTGATGCTTCGAACCCTCCTACTGAGGTATAGTTGTGCTACACAGTAGCTAATTTTTTCGATTGCTTTTTTGTTGCTTACTTGCTTTTTGCTGAATTTCGTTGTCTGTATGTAGGATTGGGCGGTGTCGCCTTGCATGCCCCCTCTTCCAGAGGGGATTATTCCTCGCGAAGCCTTGGAAGAGGATGAGTCTGAGTCGATCGTCCCTTCTGATGTGGAGGAGGAAGCCCCCGAGTCCGATAGTCCAGACACTCGCAAGCGTTTGCGCAGCGAGGATTTCGACACGTCATCTCCTTCGACTCCGGAAGGTACGGGTGTTGGTGCAGAGTCGCCAATTCCTGCTGTTCCCGTGAGCGTTGTGGCACCATCTTCTCGCAAGAAGATGCGATTTCCCAAGGAGTCTTCGTCGGAGTCGAAGGAGGCTACATTTGATTTTGACAAACTTGACTGGTAAGTTTGCTAGCTTACTTGTCCTTTTCTGTTTTGCCCTTTTTGGCCTGTCTCTGGGTTTGCCATTTGTTGATATGGTTTTTATCTTGCAGTCAATAGGCGTCGTCATCTTCTGGCGACGTCTAATTTTTGAAGGAATTAGGAGTCACGACCTCGAGGGCCAAGGAAGAGGTCGAGCGCGCCCCTTCTCCTCCAGTGGCGGCCCACTCCAGGCACAACTCTTCTAGTTCTCCTCATGCAGGGGAGCATCGAATGGTTGCCCGGATGACGGTACAGCAGACATCTTTGGAGTCACTAGAGAACCATGTAAGTGTAGCTTTTCTCCTTTGTAGTGTTGCAGTCGATGTTATTAATTGCTTCTGATGATTCTTTGTTGTGCGATAGCTCCTTGTGAAGGAAGCCGCGCACTTGGCAGAACAAGTGATGGAAATGGGCCGCCAGCATGCAATGTTGGAGACGCGTCACCGCGTGGTTGAAAGTGAGTGTTCTACACTTATTCTTCTTCGTCTTCTCCTTTTCATATAGTCGACAGATAATCAACTTTTGTTTGTCATGTAGCCAAACATAACGCTCTCCTGCGCAATGTTGCCACCATGGAAAAGACCCTCGCCGCGGCAGTGAAGGGTCGCGACGAAGCAATCGCGGCGCATGACGAGGCGCAAAGGCGCAAAGAGGATCTGCGTGCCTCCTTCGCAGCCAGGGAGAAGTTGTTCGAGGAACAACTGCTCTTGATTGCTAAGGCCCTTTCAGGTAACTTGCTTGTGGATGTTGTTATCCTTCTCTACTCCGAATGTCTTTGCCGGTGGCGCTGATGTTTTTATCCATATGTGAATTTATGTACAGATGCTGGCGATTTGAGCTTTGACCCGCAGGCCCTTCATCGTGATGACGCTCTGGCGGGTGCACTGTCAGCAGTCGAAGACCGCAGCATTACTATGCAGGACACGCTCTCCAAGGCCAAAAGCATACTCAGTCGCCTTCGGGAGGAGCTGATGCCCAAGGCAGAGCTAGTCGAGAATATAGACGAGCTGGTGGAGTCACTCGCTAGAGGTGTGCCTGCCAGCTTCAAGAACTCGCTTCGCTCGGCTGGCACGTCCATGTCGCTTGCCATGGTGCAGGCCCATGGAGTCGAGATTGACCCTGCTGCGGTGTCGAAGGCGATGCCTGTGAGTGCGGACGGCCAGTAGGTAGTCTTCGCTCCCTTCGCGACTGCCTGTGGCAAATATGGGCCTCAGTTGATAAATACTGTTGCAAAGTATTCTGAGGAGCTCCAACGTGCCAAGAAGGCGGCGAAAGCTTCGGCATTAGGGGCCGGCGGAAAGTCAGTGGAGTCTAACACTGCCACGGACTTGATGAAGCCCCCAAATCCATCGAAGTCGAAGAAGCCAGTTGCTCCTTAGTTAGCTTTGTAATAGTTGATTAGTTTATGTCCTTTTGTTTTCTCTTGATCTTCCTCCTTCATTCGGATTTGATTATAGCCTGAGTAGGCGTCGAAGAAGCATAGGCGCTCGCATCCCGTGGTGGAATCGATGATCTGGTCGATCCACGCCAACGGGAAGTGATCCATTGGGCAGTGCTTGTTCAAAGAGGTGAAGTCCACGCACATCCACAGGATATCCGTGTCCTTTTTCGGTACCTGCACCGTGTTGGCGAGCCAAGTGCTTTCCTTGATCTCGCGTATGAACTTGGCCTCGAGGAGTCTGTTGATCTCCATTCCGACTGCCTGCGCTCTTGGCTCAGACAATCGCCGAATTGTTTGCTTGACTGGCCGTGCGTCGGGGTTGACGTTGAGTGTGTGCTCGGCGAATTCCCTGGGAACTCCTGGCATGTCCGCAGGACACCAGGTGAAACTTTCCCAGTGCTCACAGAGGAATTCGACGAGCGTGAGTTCCTATGCGGGACTCAAGTTGTTGGCGATGAGGGCCGTCTTGGCAGGATCCGATGGGTGGACCTGCACTTTCTTCGTGTGCACCGATGAGTCGAAGGAGAGATCGGGTGAGCTTGGCCGGCTCAAGGGAGGCAGACTGTTGTTTGTCGTCTCCTTTAGTCTCGTGAGTTCCTCCTGCATGCCAAAGGACTGGGAAATTCTGTTGAATTCCCTGTCGCAACTGTATCGCTCGAAGCTCCCGTTGATCGTGATGACTCCATGGGGACCTGGCATTTTCATCTGCAGGTAGGCGTAGTGGGGCACTGCCATGAACCTAGCGAACACAACGCGCCCGAGGATGCAGTGGTACTGTGAGGGCGAGTCGACGACCTCAAAGTCGATGCACTTGCACCGGAAGTTCTTGGGCATGCCGAAGATGACGTCGAGGTTGATTTTGCCTAGGGGGTATACGCCTTTCCCTGGGACGATGCCATGGAACATTGTGTCCGAGGCCTCTAGGCATGTTAGGCGGATCCTCATTGCTCGCAAGGTACTCGCGAATATAAGGTTGATGCTGCTTCCGCCATCCATGAAGACGCGGCTTGTGTCGAAGCCTACGATTTGCACCTCGAGTACGAGGGGGCAATGGCGAGTGTGATGCAGGACTCGCTTCCACTGAGGTACTCAGTGGTGGATGGTGGCGAGTGTGTGGCCAAGTTGACTTGGCGAGTGATCGCCTTCTATACCCTTTTGGAGGGGCGTCCCTTTTGGATCATCATGGTGCCCATGGCTCGTGGGTACGACTCGCCTCCATGGTGCTGGTCTGGTGCGGCTGCATTCAGGGGTGGCCCAGGTGGAGGTGGCGGAGCGCCATGTGCCACGGCGCCTGGAGCCGCTCCGTAGCCTCTTTCGACTGCATTGCGGTTCATCTGAACTAGTCCCTCATGTAGCTTGAGGAACTCGCGGCAATCCTTGAGGAGGTGGCTGGACTTCTTCTTGCCATCATGCTTGTCGATGTAGAAGTGCACCGTACATGGCCCGGACAGTTTATCCTCAATGGAGCTCGCGGGTGCCTCGTCGCGAGTGCGGCGTTGCCACACTTGCGTGGTTTTCCTAGAGTCGCGGTATCTGCCGCTTCGGTATCCACTGTTGCGGTTGCCATCACGTCTTTCGGCGTAGCCAGCCGTGACCATGTTGACGTCGTCGCGGTCATCGTAAATGCGCATGCGACGCTTGCCTCGGCGATCGCGTCTGCGCTCGAGCTCTGCCTCCTCGTTGGAGTGAACACGATTTTTCACTGAGTCTTCTCCATCGGCCCACCGCTTCGCGATCTCCATCAGGTGGTCAATGGTCTTGGGCTTTGAGCGGCCCAGGTCCTCTCTGAGTTCTAAGTGGCGGACACCACCATTGAATGCGTCGATTGCGCGATCCTCCGAGATGTTTTCTGCGGAGTTCTTGATGATGGACCACCTTTGGATGTAGGAGCGCAGGGATTCGCTAGATCTTTGCTGGCAGTAACTCAACTCTTCGATTGATGCGGGCCGCTTGTATGTGCCCTTAAAATTGCGCACGAAGCTGTAAACCAGCTCGTCCCAACTGCGAATGGATCCGCGTGGGAGGTTGTTGAGGCATGCTCGGGCAGCGCCCTGCAGCTGTACCTGCAAGCATTGCATGGCCATGCTTCGACTGCCTCCGCGGAGTCTGACGGAGGAGCAGTAGTCCTCCAGCCAGATCTTCAGGTCCTGTAGGCCGTCAAACTTCGGGTTCTCCGACGGGAGTCTGAACCCTTTAGGCATTCGCTTCTGCCTAATGGATCTGCTGAAGCATCTGGCGCCGCAGAGCTCCACGTCCTCCTCTTCTGAGTTAGTCGACCGAGCACATCGTGCTCTTGATTTGTCGATCTTGCGCTGCGTGATGTCATCACGTGTGTCATAGTCGTGGTCGTGTCGTCGTGAGCGGCGATGTCGAGACAAGTCGTGGCTGTCATCGCTGGATGAGGGCGTGGAGTAACGCTTTGCTAGCGCTTTGCCCTTCTTTGGTTCCGGTGTCGGCTCCTTGTCGATGGCGGCCTCGATTAATCCCAAGCCCGCGATTGTAGATCGGTGCATAGCGGCTCTAGGGTCCCTAACTGGTGGTTGGTTGTTCAGGAGGTACATGGTGGCTGCTGTCACCATAGCCTGTGGCGTCTTGGGGACCACATTGCCCCTGGTGTCGACTGTCATAGAGCTGAAGTCGGGGACCTTTGCGGCCTCTATGCGTTCCTGCTCGGTGAGATGGGCCATCCAAGACTGCCCCTTCTTGGCGAGGTGCTCGTTGCCCTTTGAGGAGGATCCTCCGTAGGAGGAGAGTCCAGCACGACGAAGGCTCGACTCGTCTGCCGCCTTTTTGCGTGCCTCGAGTTGCGCGATTGTTTGTACTTGGCGCTTGAAATCTTCCTTCAGGAGCCATTGATAGCCCATCAGCAGCTCCTGCGGGGATCCGAAGGGTAGAGGGATGCCTCGCAGGGCCTCGCGGCAGCGAGCCCATTCTTGCTCGTTGAGCTTGATTACGACGCGTTCGCCAGTTTGCTCATTTACTATGGTTGGAGGTTCGACTGCCCCTCCATTGTCAACGGGGACGCGATTGCCACCGTTACCGCCGTTTCCGCCATTGACACCGTTGCCGCCGTTAGGCGGGTCGGTTCTGTTGCCGCGATTGCCGCCGTTGTCACGGTTGGCAGAGGTGTCTCCTGTGTTGATGACGGTGCACATGAAGTGATTGGGAAAGCTGCTGCTTCCACAACTCTTAGATCCAAAACCGTAGGTTCCATCTTCAGTGGCCAGATCGCTCAGATCGGAGTCGCGACTGCTATCGCTGACCGTGTTCTCGACTGTTTTCGAGGCGTTGAGCTCGCGAGGGTGCGATCGATGGAGGAAACCATGATGCTGGGGCAATCGCCGGTGTTGTCGGTTGATCAGGCATGCGAAGTGTGCCCATCTGACCAACTTGGAAGCTCGATCGCCGAGCTGATTCCGCCACCCGACTCAAGGCGGGCGAGTGGCTGGCGTGTGGACGGTGAAGTCGAACGCGCCGAAGAGCTGGCGAATCTCCGCTGTTGCGGAGTTTTAGATCGCGGTTGATGGGGCCGAAGAAGCCGCAACATCAGCACTCCCAATTCCCACAGACGGCGCCAATTGACGAGGGTTTAACTCATCAATGCCCATTGTTATGGACTTGGTTTTTGGAGAAGGAGGGAGCGCTGGAGACATCTATCGGCTAACAGACAAGCACACAGGGGACAAAGATTTACCCAGGTTCAGGCCTCGTAGAGGTCCCTACTCCTGCGTGTCTGCTCGTAGAATTATCGAAGGAATCGAAGGTTACAATGGTGCGCAGATGCAATCTGGCGAGGGCGGTGGAAACTAGGGTTGCTTGTGTCTTCCTCGCCGCCCCCTCCCAGCCTTTATATAGATAGGCTAGGTCCCGGGTAGCAGGCCGAGTCGGTTACAATTTAGGGTTTTCCCCTTTGAACTTTCTATCTTTAACTTCTTCTTGTTCTTCAAGCAATCAGGAGTCCGCAGGTTACTCGAATCCTTCGTTTGGGCCTTGGCGACACTGTGGGCCTGTACGCATTTAGACCGTATATACCAAGCTCAAGTACCTGTAGCGTATACCCATGTCAGGAAGAGATTCCTCTTCCCAAGGGTTTTGCCAAAACATTTTTAAAGCATTTGAAGTAGGGTGATCGCCAAATCGATTTTGTTTATCAAAATACGAGCTTTCCAATGAGGTAGGATGCTAACCATTGTACTATCAATCTAAGGGGTAGGATAGGTTGTTCACAACGGGAAGTGCCCTTCTGGACGCCAAGTAATAACTTGGAGGAGCGAAGTTATCAGCATAGTAATAGTAAAACAAAACATGTAGGTAAATAATGCAGTTTATAAGGGAGTTACAAAATAGGTAATAAAAGGGGTAGGACAAGTATCGGAATTCTGGAAGGGTGGCTTGCCTATGATTAGCAATAAGTCCCTGGATGTCTTCTTCTTAGATAACCAATAATAATAATAATTACATGATCCTTTCTTCTCGACATCAACACAATCACAACTATCGTTGTCGACGAGCATACATGCTAACAAGCAATACCACAATCAATACAAGACAAACAAGCACCAAAGAAATACAACATACAAACATATAATGCACCACTAGTTCCAGTAGGTTTGGTTAATTTGGGATTATAGCAAGTGGAATTACTTTAATTGGATTAGTGGAATTGCTTTTATGATTAGTAGTCCAAAACTAATTCAATAAGAGGTTTTCCAACTAGGACTTGATTATGTATGATGTCAATGTACAAACATGATATCATCATTTATTTAATTATTGATTTTCTAGTTAAATAAACCCTAGTTTTAGGGAATAAATCACTAGAAATGATATGTGAGTCCAAAAATCATTTTCTTGGATGGTTTTGGAGGGATTTGAGTTCTAGTTCACTGAGAGTTGGATTCATTTCAAAACAATTACCAGAATGCCCTTGGTAAAATCCCAAATTAAGTTTTATAGTTAATTATCCCTTTTCACCAGATTAAATCTATAGAGGCTTTTGTTATGATTCCAAGGATACATGTTAGGTATTTCAACTACCTTTCTGTATAAATTGGATTCACCCAATTTGGAGTTACAGAACTCCTAGAATGAATTATTTGGTGGAATAACCCAATGTAGAAGGGTTTAAATCCCTAAAAATCACTAGCTACTCAAATAAATCCGAGCTCCTGGTATTAGATAGATCTTGGTTTGCATGTTCCCTATGGGTTGGATTTATATCAAAATAATTTTTATTTTCATCTAGAGAATTTATTAAAGTCAGGTATGGGATGATTTTGTTATTTTTAGCACTGCCAAACGACAAGGCTTTATAGGGTAGGCCTAGGGTAGCATGCAAGGGATCAAGGATACGTTGCATTACCAAAAGGTTTCAAGTCCTTTGGGGTTACGAAACTCTCTGAAAGATTTATTTGGTCTCAGAGACATATCTGTGTATTTTATTTTACAAAAAAGTTACAAATATTGAACTGGGCCTCTGTTTGTACTGAATGTTTGAAGAAATCGTGTAGAGATCTAGTAAAATTTGATCTAGGCATTTGGTGGGGTTTTCCATTTTTAATTGAATTTAAACCAAACTACTACTTTATAGATCTGCAAAATAAAAGATAAAAGGGAGAGGGATTAGGTTTGCTGGGATTTCTCGACACGGCCGTGGGCCACATAGAGGCTGGCTGGCCCAGCTCGCGGTGCGTGCGCGTGGGAGGCCACGGTTCAAATCTCGGATGGTCGGGGCCTGCTTGGCAGCGAGAGGTGGGAATGAACAGGTATTAGCCTCCGTGAGCCATGCAATTAGACTAGGATGAATGGCACGGGACCGTCATTCAACTCTGGCCTGAAGCAGCGGTGTTGGGTGGATACCCGCGAATAGGGTCACGCCAGGGTATAAAGGCCATGTTAGCCGAGGTACGGCAAGGTCAAAGCGTAAGCTGGCCAAGTCACCTCAAGGCAGGCAGACTTACGGAGTGACCCGGGCCAAAGGATATTCGTCTAACCTTGTCCCGGCTGACATATAACGTATGCTGGCTAGCCTTTTGTAACTTGTTTGTAGGTACCCACGGGGCAGAGTTAACTAGGTGCTAGCCGGGTTACCACTTGGCTTACAAGAGAAGAAAGGAATCTCACTGGTCAAAAGGTGGTCTCTCTCCACTGTAGCATGAGTGAAGCGGACAGAGGGAAGGATCAGCGGGAAGTGGCCGACAAGGGTGACCTAGCCAATGTTGGCTGACGCCACCAATGTCGGATGATGCCATGCCACAATGGGGCTCATGGAGGCTTACGCCCTGAGTACAGACCAGCGTGTTAAATTGTAAAAGAGGCATCTTACTTTATCGAGGAGCATATTCGGAGAGCATGCCTCCACGTATGCCCTAAGTTGTAACCTAGCCCCCCATATAAGGAGGGGCAGGACCTCCATAGAGAGGGTCAGCAATTTTTACTAAGGGAGAACCCTAGAGAGTAGCTGTGGGGAGTAAGAGAAGTAGTCTCCTTCCCATAAATAGTTCAAGGTACCCTTGTAATCCATCATCGACAAGAGAGAAATACAAACATCTGAGTGTGGAATCACCACACTATCCCTCCCTGGATTCCTCTAGTGCACATTGGCCCCATCTTTAGCCTATACATGGCATCTGCCGTGCCACCACCATGACAGTTTGCGCCCACTATGGGGCTAGCAGTGCTAGCAAGAGTGCAGATACGGATGGGAAACATCATTGGCACCGGTGAACGCATCATCCCCAGGCTCGTTCAGCGCTTTGGAGCACTGGACTATGTCAGCGATAACGTTGGTAGCTTCGGCAGGTGCCCTCCACCGCGCAATGATCTCTTCATCAAGCTTGACACCCACAAGATCTACGTCGGCATCGATGAGTCCTGTGTTCACCTGTCGTACGTCGTCGAGGGAGGCAAACCACCTCTCAGCACGGCTTGCAGCTCGCGTATCACTCACCCAGCTAGTTGCGTTGAGGTCATGATGACGGCGCCTGATGCAGGAGCAAAGAAGGGCCTGGCACCAGATCCAGACGCTACACCGAAGCAGGCAAGATCTAAATTCCCTCCACTAGAGAGGCCAGAGAATGTACTGCAGCAAGCAATAGATAGCTTAGCAACACCCATAGCACTAGCAGTAGATCTAGCTCAGGCATAGGCCAAGTTAGAGTAGAGTAGGCAGAAAATGTTAGCTGGGCAAAAAAGGTAGCTGACTTACAGCAGTCACTGAACATTACTCTGCGAGTGTATGCAAAAGCAAAACGTATAGATGGAGTGAAAATCAGAGGTAGAAACTTGATCACTGAGATTGACATGGAGTATGTGCATAAGCTGGGGCAAACAGCTATGCTGGTAACAGTAGGACTGGAGAGGTACAGTACCCCGACGAAGAACCTTAGGGCTACAGAGGTAGCTGCATCCGAGTTAGAGGGACTAACCGGAGAAGCCCGGGAGAGGTAGCAAGAGAGAGTTAATCACTTAGTGAGAGTGGTGAATAAGCAAAATGAGGAGATATTCAAAGCAAACCCGACAATACCAGGAGGATCTCACCTAGCTCATTCGGTGAGGGGTAACCCAGCAAAGTCCGCTAGGGCTGCATGATCACCTCATGATGGCCCTAGAAGAGATGAAGTGGTAACCTCGGGGAGAAATGACAAACAAATGGTCTCGTATGACCCGGCGAGGGTAGGGAAAGGAAAATTAGTGCAAATTGATGAGGATCGTCATAGTGCCAGCCGGGGTGAAGCTGCCCGAGGTAACCACGACCAAGGCAATGCCGGTCAAGGAACTGCTGCCAACGGTAATGCCGAACAGCGTAATTCGGCGGGAGCAGGGAAAAATGCACCTCGGTAATAGTAGCAGCAATACGCACCTCGGCAAGAGAGAAGTGTTGGCCCAGCAATGCAGTAGCAATATGCTCGTCTGGGTCAAGATAGATACAGTGATGGTTACTCGGTAATGGATGATGCCGGATTTCCTAGACCATAGCACCATGTGATTGGATCGAGATTGGGTAACAGGAATTTGTAGCCAGATGATGCAAGGTTGAAGTTAGACCGGATGTATAGGTTGGAGATGATCGAGGTACAAGGTCCTCCGGGTCCAACATGATTTGGACCTTGGATCATGAGAGAACCACCTGTGGCGATCTTTCAGTTAGCCACAGGAACAAGGACGTATGACGGCAGCACCAAGCTGGATGATTGGCTTATTGATTATGCAACAACAGTAAACATTGCCACAGGCAACTTGAGATGGGCTGTGAGATATGTACCACATATGTTGGAGGGGCCAGCAAGGGTCTGGTTGAACAATTTGCTGCCAGGTAGTATTAACTGTTTGTTGGACTTTGAGGATCTGTTCATTAGCAACTTCTCGGGCACGTACAAGAGATCGAATAGGCCACAGACTTTGGCACTGTGCAAGCAAAGACCGAATGAGCCTGACCGATAATTATTGACTCGGTGGTGCAATGTGTGCAATTCCTATGAAGGGGTAATTAAATAACAAACTATTGTGTGGTTTTCCCAAGGTTGTAAGTATGGAAGTATGTTGTGGCAGAGGTTGCAGCGAGATATGCCAACTACCTTGGCAGAAACAATTCGGATCGCTAATTCGTATACCTTGGGTAATCCAACCCAACCTCGGCTAATGTCAAGTGGGTCAAATGAGGAGTACTACAACATAGATGGTTCCGGGTCATCCCGGAGGAATTATCTCTGAGGTAAAAGAAGATACGATCGGCCGGATTACCGATACAGCTCACAGCAAGTGGCAGTGATGACCCACAAGTATAGGGGGTGTATCACAGTATTTTTGATAAGTAAGAGTGTCGAACCGAACGAGGAGCAGAATGTGTTGACAAGTGGTATGGATCAGGAATTCTCTGTAAATACTTAGCAAACGGATTATTAGGGGTTCTTGATAATGCAGATAGATAAAGTACGAGTAAATAAAAGACAATAAT
The DNA here is from genome assembly GCA_023614405.1 of Avena insularis. Taxonomy (NCBI): domain Eukaryota; kingdom Viridiplantae; phylum Streptophyta; class Magnoliopsida; order Poales; family Poaceae; genus Avena; species Avena insularis. The sequence goes on from CM042696.1 coordinate 408,910,746, forward strand.
AATAAATGCAGCAAGTGGCCCAATCCTTTCTTTAGCAAAGGACAAGCCGGTTGTATTACTTAAGATGACCAAACGTTCTCGAGGACACATGGGAATATCGTCAAGTGCTTTCGCTTCATATAGTTGATTAATCTTCTCTAGATGGATAAATGTTGTGTGGGTGAACCTGTGCTAATGTACTGACCTTCCTAGGACTAATACATACTTGTGATTATACCCCTCGCAAGCTTCCGCAACTACAAGAAAGTAATTAAGATAGAATCCTAACCACAACCTTAAACTTTGAGATCCTACACTCCCTTGTGCAAAGGTTTCCTAACAAGGGTTCAGGTTTCTGTCACTCCGGCAACCCCTACGATTAGTAGCCAAATACACAATGCATTCCCCTAGGCCCATAAAGGAGAAGTATCGTGTAGTCGACGTTCACATGACACCACTAGAAGAATAACACCACAACTTAAATATCAAACTATTGAATCTTTCTCAAAACAATTCAACTACTAACAACATGACTTCTCCCATGTCCTCAAGAACTAATGAACTACTCACAAGACATCATATGGATCAAGATTAGAGATGAAATAATGATAAGTAACTGTCAACACCCAGATTTTTAATCCAGATGCCTGTTATGCCATACCTCACAATCCCAGGATTACCATTTTTGCGAGACATAACAGATTGGATATCACAGTACATCATCCATTACAAACCATAAATAAGGTCTTACACAAATAAGGATTTGATGATCCAGTCTTAGTACAATAAAGTAGCGGAATAAATAGCGTAGCGGTGGGGTCCATCTTCAGAGTCACAGGCAATGCTGACGATGGGAGATGATCCTAGTTATCATAGTCGTCCTGCTGTCCTTCATCTTTGTAATCTCCTTCATAGTCTGGCTACGGGAATAGCTAGGGACAAAATCCATGAGTACTCTTTAAGTACTCGCAAACTATCACTAACAAGTAGTATAGTTCTAGTAGGAATGCTAACTCTAAGTTTACTTGTGAAGTTGAGTTTGAAACCTAAGCTGAGTTCAGAAACAAAGAAAGGTAAAATATGTTTGAAAACACCTAAGTGGGAACTTAGTTATCATAGTCACAACTCTGTTGTGGTCAGGTCATGTCAAAATTCATTTCATAAGTTGTTTTGAAAACATCTGACAACGGAACAGTATGGCCACTCCAACTGTCCATAACCGCGGATGCGGCTATTCGAATAGTTTGACACTCTGCAGAGGTGGTACACTTGCACCACAAGATTCGATACATCTGTCAGGGATAACCCTGAATCATCATACTTAGTATGGAGATAATCAAACATAACCTTTCCTTTACACACCCTAGTATAAGCACCTCTCCTATGAGCATGGCCTCCCAGCCATGACCATCTGTCATCATGGGCACTGCATAGGTGGACAACATTGAGAGGTAGCCTCAACTCAGACCTCTCCCGCGAGGGAACTAATACTAATGCATATAAACTTCCGGCTAAGCCTTACCCAATTCAGGTATTGTGGTTGTACGGTAAAATTGGAATGGTATCGCATCCGAACCCAATCATCAGTTTTTATAAAGGGCCAAGGCTCATGCCTCAACATTTTCATCATCATAAACCATTTGTGTTTCTCATCACATGTCAAAACATCTCAATAGAATGACTCGTCATTCCAAGGTTTTCACAAGTCATTTTCACCAAGTATTCCCATCTAAAGTGAATCAAGTTTTGGGTTTTGTTCCAACTACTAAGTTAAGAGTGTTCACTAAGGTGGGATGCTAATCTCAATCTCATGCCATAGAATGACATCTAGGTCTAAACTAGATAGGTCCAGTTGTATACTCTTTATGCTACCTTTAAACAAATAAAGGACTTTGGTAAAGTAAAGAAAGTAAATCTTGGAAATAGAACTTGGAATAGGTATAAGTCAAAATAGTATAACCAAAGCATGCCTAATGCCTTTGCTTAGGTTATCTAGCTTGCAAGGGTTAGCTTGTATTGTTAATGATGGACTGCCTTGTGTAGTGCAGTGGTTGAAGTTTTCTTCCTCCTCCTCTTGGTAGAACTCCTCCTCTTCGTAGACTTGGTCGATACTATCGTCTATACATACAAACGGAATACATAATCACCAAACAATACTTAACTAGTCTACCTAGTACAGTAAGGCACATATTTGATGATCTATTATCATCACAAGCATCACAAGGTTTAATGAACTAGTTTCATTCTTTTTATTTGAGAAAAGTAATTTCTACTCATTGTAATTAACTAAGATTTAATATTCTCCAATTAAAATATGGAATCATGTGGAGACATGTCATCACCACATATTCTAAAACATGGGAACGTGATTTAAAGGTTGGATCATATTTTAATAAGTTTAAGTTTAATACTTAATGATTTAAAGTGACTAGAAATGCCTATATAGAATTATATTGGTACTAGTCCAAAGTCACTGTATGCAAATCTTAATATTATTACATATTCCGATAGGTATGGTTAAATGTGATTTTTGAGAGTTGGAATCAACTCAAATGCTATTATGGTTGATTTTATAAAAATGTTTGAATATGCAAACGCTTCTGTTTTGTTATTTTAACTAGGAGAGATATCCAACTCTAAAAGATTTAAATCCAACGGTCTTGGATAGAGATTTTTAGTATCTTTCCAACAAAATTGGAATCACTCAATTTGGTTTAGTAAATCTTCCTGAAATGATTTTTAAAATAAGGGACATAATTTATTCTAAGTATAAATAGAAAAACCTATATTTGAATTACTGGGTCAGCGCGGGAAACTAAATGGGCCGGCCCAATGGCGCTCCGCGGCGCAGAGGGCGACTGGCAGGCTGGTCCCGCATGTCAGCGACAGTTAAAACCCGAAGCGGTACGGGGCAATCTGGGCACTACGATTAGAACACAGATCAACAGTCCACGGTCGTCGTCGACGACAGACTAGTCGCCGGCAAGACCGAACCCTAGAGTGGTTAGTGGGGGTATGGTGAGGGCATACCAGGGCTCCAGCTAGTGCGGCGAGGTGGGCAAACAAACTGGACGGCGACGGTGGACTCAGGCGAGGTCACGGCAGGGGCTGAGGTGGACGAAATCGACGGGGACTTCTCCTCCTCTGCAGCGGCTACCTCCTTCGCAATTCCAGTGATGTGCGGCTCGAGCGGATCCGGCGAGAGAGGGGAAACGGTCAGTGGGGAGAGGGGAGTAAGGTGGTGTGCATAATGAGGCTAGGGGTGGCCTCCTTATATAGGTTCGACGAGGGGACCGACGGGTGTGGGCTGGCGTCTCCGGCGAGGGCGGTACAGAGGGCTTCCGGCATGGGCGAGGTAGGCGGACGGTGGGCGGTCTGCTGGCGGTCCTCTACGGCGTAATGGCGATGCTAGGGACGGTGGCGTTTGGTCGGGGGCTTCCCACGCTCTGGGAGACAGAGGCGGTGCTCGACAGCAATCATGGCGACTGTGGGTCGCGCGACGGTGCACGGCCGTGTCTGGCAGGGTGTGGGTGTCGAGGCGGAGCGGCGTGCGTGATGTGGTGTCGAGGCGCGGTCAGTGGAGTGCTTGCAGCGATCGCGCTCTGGCTTGCGCTGCGCATGGCACAGAGATAAAGGGCGGTGCTGCTCTGGGGTGGTCCAGGGGCTAGCAGCGATCGAGGGGTGGACATGGAGTCAGGGTGTGGTCTGGTCTATCTCCTAGACATGGCGAGAGAGGGAGGGGCGATTGGCTAGGAGTTGTCCATGCTCGACCAACGAGCATGGCGCTCAGGTGGCATGGCACTGCTGTAAACGGCTAAGGGGTAGCCCCTTGATGGCATGGTTGGTACTGGGGAGACAATGGGAGAGGTTTTAGGCCTTAGTGGCATTGGATCACTTTCTCTAAAACAGTAATAATTAGGCAGTTTGTTTAGTGCTCACTAAGTGTTCGACACAATGGCCGCAAGAGATTTTTAATTGAATTTTTGAAAGATTTTTGGTGTGTGCTTTGATCTGATGTTTGGTAGACTGTGGTTGCTAGGATTTGTTAAATGGAATTCATTTGAGTGGTTTTTGCAAGAGTGGTATCTAGACATATGAACTAGATTCAATTTTCTACTGTCATTTAAAATTAGTGTTTGAAGGTTTTTGGGAGATCACAAAGTGGTCCTTGGTACATCACTACTTGTACTAGCAAGGGGTGCAAAGATCCACAATTGTCTCTGTTTGGAAATGAGTGCTAGGAATAGCCAAAGTGGGCTATGTAATTAAAATGGCAAAAGTGACCATTTGCTTATTTAATTCTTTTTGATTTATTTTTTCTTTGGGATTTGCTTGGGGATGATCTAGATGATGTGTAATTCACCTTATAGTCATTTTACAATCAATAGATCACTCAATTATGGCAAATCAAAACAACTCCTATCTAAATGCACACACATATGAATGCTTAAAGTTTTTTAAATGGGAAAGTTTTTTAACCCTAAATTTGGTAGATTTGATCTTGATCACTTGGATTAAAGTTTTGGGATGTTACAAACTTTTCCCCCTTAAACAAAATCTCGTCCCCATATTTAAGAAAGAAAACTAGGAACTAAAGAGATCTAGGAACTCAGTCCTAATGTAATCTTCTCGCTCCCAAGTGGCTTCCTTGTCGGTATGGTTGCTCCACTGAATCTTGAGAAATTTTATACTGCTGGTCCTGGTGGTCCTGTAGGCCTCCTCCAAGATACGGATGGGCACTTCACGATACGTCAGGTCCTTGTTGGTATCAACAGCTCAGTGATCGATGTTCTTGAAGACTTCGGTCTTCTCCGGCACTTCTAAGCATTTGCGAAGTAACGAGATATGGAACACATTGTGGATGGCTGACATCTCTTCTGGCAGTTCTAGTTGATACGATACTTCTCCTCGACGGTTCAGAACCTTGAAGGGTCCGATATATCTGGGGGCTAACTTTCCATTCAGACTAAAACACTGGGTTCCCTTCAATGGTGAAACCTTGAGATATACAAAATTTCCGACATTGAAAGTCAGGTATCTCCTTCTCTTGTCAGCATAACTCTTTTGTCTGGATTGGGATGTCTTGAGGTGCTCACGGACTTTGTGAACCTTCTCTTCAGCTTCTCGGAGAATGTCGGGTCCAAAAATCTGAATCTCTCCTACTTGCGACCAATTCAAAGGGGCACGACACTTTCTTCCTTATAGGAACTCAAATGGGGCCATTTGCAAACTGGCTTGATAGCTGTTGTTATATGAGAATTCTGCGAAAGGCAGACAATCTTCCCAGTTTTATCCATACTCTAACACACAAGCTCTCAACATATCCTCTAAGATTTGGTTGACTCTTTCAGTCTGTCCATCGGTTTGCGGGTGATAAGCTGTGCTAAAATTCAACTTGGTGCCTAATCCTTCGTGGACTTTCTACCAAAATCTCGAGGTAAATTGGGTTCCTCGATCTGACACTATGGTCTTGGGGGTTCCATGCAGACTGAAAATTCTGGCAATGTACAACTCTGCTAGCTTCGAACTCTGGTAGGTTGTCTTGACAGGTATAAAGTGAGCTACTTTGGACAGTCTATCAACAACGACCCAGATTGAGTCATTTCCCCTACTAGAAGTAGGCAAACCAGTGATAAAGTCCATTCCGATGGAATCCCATTTCCATTCCGGAATCTGCAATGGTTGCAATAGTCCTACGGGTCGATGATGTTCCGCTTTAACTCTTTGACAGATATCACACTTGGCGATGTAGCTTCTAATTTCTCTCTTCATCTTGTGCCACCAAAATTGCTCTTTCAAATCTTGATACATCTTCGTTCCTCCGGGGTGGATAGAATAAAGAGTATCATGAGCTTCTTGCATGATAACTTGCTTCAGCTCCGAATCTGCTGGCACATAGATACGGCCTTTGTACCATTGAACTCCTTCTTCGTCTTCGGTGAATCCAGGTACCTTTCCTGTACCAATACGACATTTGATTCTGTTGATACTTTCATTTCCCTTCTGGGCTTCCTTGATTTGGCTAATCAAAGTGGGTTGAAGTTCAATGCTAGCTAGAAATCCCTTTCTAACTAGCTCAGTCATAAACTGCTCCAACTCCTCATACAAACTTGGCTGCTTCTCCTTGATCATAGTGTTTACCCTGCACGGCAATCTGCTAAGAGCATCCACTACCACATTGGCTTTGTCAGTGTGATAGTGAATGTCAAGGTCATTATCCTTGATTAACTCTATCCATCTCCTTTTCCTCATATTCAGCTTCTTCTGAGTGAAAATATAATTCAAGCTTTTGTGATCTGAGTAAATCTCACAACGATTACCCATAAGATAATGACGCCATGTCTTCAATGCCAAAACTACGGCTGCTAACTCAATATCATGGGTGGGGTAGTTCTGCTCATGCTGCTTCAGTTATCGAGACAGATAAGCAATAACTTTTCCCTCTTGCATCAATACACATCCGAGACCAATCTTGGATGCATCACAATACACATCAAATGGCTTCTTGATATCTGGAATGATCAATATTGGGGCTGAAATCAATCTCTTCTTCAGCTCTTGGAAACTGGCTTCACATTTGTCGGTCCATTCAAACTTCTTGTCCTTCTTCAACAATTGAGTCATGGTTATGGTGATGCTCGAGAATCCTTCTACGAACTTGCGGTAATATCCCGCTAATCCGAGAAATGCACGGACTTGGGTTTGAGTGGTTGGGGCTTCCCATTCTTTGACATCTTTGATATTGGCGGAATCAATAGCTACTCCTCCGGCAGACACAATATGTCCTAGGAATGCTACTTCTTTTAGCAAAAACTCACATTTGCGGAACTTGGCATACAACCGATGCTCTCTAAGGGTTTCAAGGATGATTCTCAGATGTTGCTCATGCTCTTCTTCTGACTTGGAGTAGATAAGGATATCGTCGATAAACACAACGACAAACTTGTCTATAAAATTCAAAAAGATCTTATTCATGAGATTCATGAAATAAGCAGGGGCATTGGTTAATCCAAAAGACATAACCGTATACTCGTATAATCCATATCGAGTAGTAAAGGCGGTCTTCAGAATATCCATTGCACGAATCTTAAGTTGGTGATAATCAGTCCTAAGATCGATCTTAGAGAACACATTTGCTCCAGTCAACTGATCAAATAGATCTTCTATCTTTGGCAAAGGGTACTTGTTTTTTATGGTGACGTCATTCAGCTTCCTGTAATCGGTGCACAGACGGTTGCCTCCATCTTTCTTGTCGATGAATAACACTGGGGATCTCCATGGCGATGCGCTTGGTTGAATCAAGCCTATTGCCAACATAGCATCTAGCTGCTTCTTCAATTCCACTAACTCTAAGGGGTTCATGCTATAGGGTCCCTGGCTATGGGTCCGGTTCCGGGGATTATCTCAATAATGAACTCAATATCCCTATCCGGGGGCATACCTGGCAATTCATCCGGGAATACATCGGGGTATTCACAGACTACTCTGACTTGGTCAATGGTGGGCAGGGCTAGGATCTTATTACATTTGAATTGACGGGGCAAGGTTTCAGATATGTTCTCTACTGATACTCCAGAGCTACTGGTCATGGTGATGGCTTTCTTGGCACATCCAATCAATCCTTTATGCTTTGACATCCAATCCATCCCTAGTACTAGTTCCAAACCTTTGGTTCCAAGTACTATTAGATTGGCAAAGAAATCTATCCCATGTATCCTGATAGGCACAGCTTTGCAAAATTTTCTAGCTTTTGTAGTGGAACCAGGGATTTGAACTATCATGACATGCTTCAAGTTGGTTGGGGTGAATCTTACTTGTGCATGCAAATTCTTCGGTGACAAATGAGTGCGATGATCCCGAATCAAACAATACTCTTGCTAAAACTGAGTTGATAGAAAACATACCCAGCACTACAGCTGGCGCTTCTTGGGCTTCTTCGGCGTTCATGTGGAAGAGCGCCGCTATGGTTGTGAGGGTTCCTCGCGAATCTTCTTCCTGGTTGAACACGACGCTTTTGTTGAGATGGGGCGTTCACATTGGCAGTGGCAGCAATCTTCTTCGGGCACTCATTGGAATAGTGACCCTTCACTCCACAATCGAAACAAGTGATCTGAGACTTGTCTTTCGCTTCCATGGGCACAACATTGCTTCTAGTTCTGGGTGCAGTGTTGTTGTTGTTGTTGTTGTTGTTGCTCTTGGCAGGTGCACGGTTGAAATTGTTGGTGTTGCCGGGGTGATTGTTGTTTCCTTCGGACTTCACATTTCCTCCGCTACGATTTGGGTAGCTGGGGTGAGACATTGGGGTCGGTTGTTCCTCGGTGCATATCCCACAGAAGGGTTGGGACGGTACTTCTGGTGACTGTTGGATCTAGCTTGGTGCATCATACGACATTTGCGGTTGTTGTTTTCTTGGTAATCTTCCCTTCCATCTGAATGGCAGAGTCGACTAGCTCTTCGAGATCCTGGAAACGGATGTTGACGAGGACAGTCTACATCTCATCATGCAGTCCGTTCAAGAATCTCTCCTTCTTCTTGGCCTCCGTGTTGATCTCATCAGGTGCATACCTGGCAAGGGACAGGAATCTGTCATGGTACTCCACTACAGTCATTCTGCCTTACTTCAACTCTCGGAATTCATCCCTCATTCGGGTGACTAGACCCTGCGGCACGTGGGTGCGGCTGAACTTGATTTTGAAGGCTTCCCATGTCATCACTTGACCATGGTTCATTGTGCGGGTGCTGTTCCACCAAGCTCTTGCATCTCCTGCCAAATAGTGGGTGGCAAAAATAACCTTGTCATTGGCATCCACTCCTGCTACTTCTAAGTTGTTCTCCATTGTCTGCAACCAGTCATCAGCATCCAGTGGGTTATCTGAAGTACTAAAGATTGGGGGATTTATATTATGAAAGGTTTTGAGTTTGGATCCATGATGATCCTGATTTCCATGGTTCTGGTTGTTGTGAGCCATCTGGGCGATTTGCTGCAGTGTTGCTAGATTAGCTTGGCACTCTGCCCTGCTTGCTTCCCGGTCTGCAATGAGAGTCTGCAGAATCTGCAGCATTGGGTCTTGCGATGAGCTGCTCCCTCCTTGGTTTCCACGAGTCATCTTAAGATTGAGGTAGATAAAGGGGTAAGAGGGAAAGTTCTAAGGTTCATGGTTTTGATTTCAAAGCTAAAACTTTGAGTTTGACTCAGTTTTTTGCAACTAACTTCTTTTCATTCATTCAAGCAAAGTACATGATACAAACACACACACACACCACAACATCAAAGGAAAACAGATGGTTTTAGGAACCATTCTGTAAGCTACGATACAATGGGACCGATACTCCTCATTCTACGATAGTGCTCTAGTGCATCTACTCATCATCGATGAAGTCAGAGTCATCATCGTCGGTGTAGAAGTCCATGACATCCTCCTCCAGAAAGTCATCATCATTGCTGAGGTAGGAGTCAATATCTCCTTGGATATCTTCACCTTCCTCTTCTTCTTCCTTTACAGCAAGCTGAGCTTCTTGCTCCTTGATGGTCTTCTCGAGGTCGGCCACCTTCTTGTGAAGATGGTCGATGGTGCGATCCTTGTTTGCGCGTTGACAGCAAAGAGACTGACGATCCTGGACTAGCAGTGAGAAAGTATGGGCCTTGTGGGCGGCAATGGTGAGGTTGTTTTTGGTGAGCTCACTAGCATTGTCCAACTCCTTCTGTCTGTCGTACAGTAGGAAATCAAGGTTCTCCACTTAACGCTTCAGTATTGGGTGACTTGGCATCTCTAGCGGCATTCCCATGGAATCACGCCTTGCATAGTGAACAAAGTGGGTTCCATGGATTAGGTTGATACTCAGGGCACACAGACGTGCGAGAGCTTCATGCATTGCTCTGGCAAATCCATCTAGCCAGTTGTTCTCTCTCACCGAGAACTGAATCCTCCCAGATACTGGTGCTTCTATCTTGCCTCGAAGATCAGCAGTCACTAGCCATTGTAAATCTCCTCCCGGTGGACCCGGGAGTTGAGCTCCAAGGAATTCCGGATGAGGATGCTCCAAGAACTCAGACAGTGAATCCAGATCCCTCTCGAAGATCAGTTGGCCTCCGTTGCCCAACTAGTAGAACTTGCTGTATTGGGCTTCCATCTATAAAAATTCAGGATGAGGAAGTTAGTGAAGTGATCAAGTGTGTCATGGTTTTATGTAGTAATGTAAGAATTTGGAGGAACATGAATTTTTTTGAGAGAAAGAATCCCCAAGGGTAAGAGAGGAAATAGTTTTCATAAATACTCACTTTGGTTTTTGAAACTAAGTTTTTGCTCGGACGGCCATTCTAACTAGGGTCTCCTATGGTCAGGATGGCTCTGAAACTTGTCAACACCCGGATTTTTAATCCCAGATGCCTGTTATGCCATACCTCGCAATCCCAGGATTACCATTTTTGCGAGACATAACAGATTGGATATCACAGTAGATCATCCATTACAAACCATAAATAAGGTCTTACACAAATAAGGATCTGATGATCCAGTCTTAGTACAATCAAGTAGCAGAATAAATAGCGTAGTGGTGGGGTCCATCTTCAGAGTCACAGGCAATGCTGACAATGGGAGATGATCCTAGTTATCATAGCCGTCATGCTGTCCTTCATCTTGGTAATCTCCTTCATAGTCTAGCCACGGGAATAGCCAGGAACAATAGCCATGAGTACTCTTTAAGTACTCGCAAACTATCACTAACAAGTAGTATAGTTCTAGTAGGAATGCTAACTCTAAGTTTACTTGTAAAGTGAAGTTTAAAACCTAAGCTGAGTTCAGAAACAAAGAAAGATAAAAGAAGTTTGAAAACACCTAAGTGGGAACTTAGTTATCATAGTCACAACTCTGTTGTGGTCAAGTCATGTTAAAATTCATTTCATAAGTTGTTTTGAAAACATCTGACAACAGAACAGTATGGACACTCCAACTGTCCATAACCGCGGACGTGGCTATTCGAATAGTTTGACACTCTGCAGAGGTGGTACACTTACACCACAAGATTCGATACATCTGTCAGGGATAACCCTGAATCATCATACTTAGTATGCAGATAATCAAACATAACCTTTCCTTTACACACCCTAGTATAAGCACCTCTCATATGAGCATGGCCTCCCAGCCATGACCATCTGTCATCCTGGGCACTTCATAGGTGGACAACATTGAGAGGTAGCCTCAGCTCAGACCTCTCCCGCGAGGGAACTAATACTAATGCATATAAACTTCTGGCTAAGCCATACCCAATTCAGGTATTGTGGTTGTACGGTAAAATTGGAATGGTATCACATCCGAACCCAACCATCAGTTTTTATAAAGGGCCAAGGCTCATGCCTCAACATTTTCATCATCATAAACCATTTGTGTTTCTCAACACATGTCAAAACATCTCAATAGAATGACTCATCATTCAAAGGTCTTCACAAGTCATTTTCACCAAGTATTCCCATCTAAAGTGAATCAGGTTTTGGGTTTTGTTCCAACTACTAAGTTAAGAGTGTTCACTAAGGTGGGATGCTAATCTCAATCTCATGCCATAGAATGACATCTAGGTCTAAACTAGATAGGTCAAGTTTTATACTCTTTATGCTACCTTTAAACAAGTAAAGGACTTTGGTAAAGTAAAGAAAGTAAAGCTTGGCAATAGAACTTGGAATAGGTATAAGTCAAAATTGTATAACCAAAGCATGCCTAATGCCTTTGCTTAGGTTATCTAGCTTGCAAGGGTTGGCTTGCATTGTTAATGATGGCTTGCCTTGTGTAGTGCAGTGGTTGAAGTTTTCTTCCTCCTCCTCTTGGAAGAACTCCTCCTCTTTGTAGACTTGGTCGATACTACCGTTTATACATACATACGGAATACATAATCACCAAACAATACTTAACTAGTCCACTTAGTACACTAAGGCACATATTTGATGATCTATTATCATCACAAGCATCACAAGGTTTAATGAACTAGTTTCATTGTTTTTATTTGAGAAAAGTAATTTCTACTCATTGAAATTAACTAAGATTTAATATTCTCCAATTAAAATATGGAATCATGTGGAAACATGTCATCACCACATATTCTAACACATGGGAATGTGATTTAAAGGTTTGATCATATTTTAATAATTTTAAGTGACTAGAAATGACTATATAGCATTATTTTGGTACTAGTCCAAAGTCATTGTATGTAAACCTTAATATTACTACATATTTAGATAGGTATGGTTAAATGTGATTTTTTTGAGAGTTGGAATCAACTCAAAAGCTATTATGGTTGATTTTATAAAAATGTTTGAATGTGCAAAAGCTTCTGTTTTGTTATTTTAACTAGGAGAGATCTCTAACTCTAAAAGATTTAAATCCAACGGTCTTGGATAGAGATTTTCAGGAGCTTTCCAACAAAATTGGAATCACTCAATTTGGTTTCGTAAATCTTCCTAAAATGATTTTTAAACTAAGGGACATAATTGATTCTAAGTCTAAATAGAAAAACCTATATTTGAATTACTGGGTCAGCGCGGGAAACTAAATGGGCCGGCCCATTGGCGCTCCGCGGCACAGAGGGCCACAGATAGGCTGGTCCCGCATGTCAGCGGCACTCAAAACCCGAAGCGGTACGGGGCAATCTGGGGCTACGATTAGAACATAGATCAACGGTCCATGGTCATCGTTAATGATAGACTCGTCGCCGGAGAGACCGAACCCTAGAGCGGTCAGTGGGGGTACGGTGAGGGCATACCAGGGCTCCAGCTAGTGCTGCGAGGCGGGCAAACGAACTGGACGGCAACGGCAGACTCATGCGAGGTTGTGGCAGGGGCTGAGGTGGACGAAATCGACGGGGACTTCTCCTCCTCTGCAGCGGCTACCTCCGGCGCAATTCCGGCGATGTGCAGCTCGAGCGGCAGATTTCTGCCTGCCGGAGAACTCTTTCTCTCTCTGTAGTTTTCCACCCCGCAGAGGCGGCGGAACCTTTCTATGGTCGCTCCCTGAGTCTTCGGGTTTCGGGAGGGTTATATACGCTAAAGAGCAGAGCCAGAAGTGGGCCAGGGTGGCCACACCACCTGGTGGCGCGGCCTAGGGTGGCCCACGCCAGGGGATGGTGTGGGCCCCGTGTGGCCCATCTCCGCTCCCCCTTCTGGCTTCCTTCGTCTTCTGGAAAAATAGGATTTCCATATATTTTCTGGGATTTTCTGATCTTCGTGAATTTTGCCTCCAAACAGTGCCTTTTCCATCAGAATCCAGACCTCAGAGGTCCATCCTACAGAAGTCATCAACCATGCAAAAAACAAATAAAATAACATAATTATCATGTCTTAATATGAAATATATCAATGAATAACAGTAAATTATGATATAGAATAGTGATGCAGAATGGACGTATCAACTGCCCCCAAGTTTAGACTTCGCTTGTCCCCAAGCGAAAACTGATCTCAATAAACATGACCTCAGGTTTATGGAGTGAAGTGTCGATAAAAGAATACGGACAAGAAGCATCACATTCATCAATACACAAATCATAATAGAAGACAACTCACTATTATATAACTTGACTTGCAATAAGTAAAGGAAACACAATAAATATACACAAAGTAAATCATAATTGGTAATGGCAAACTTTGTTCTTGGTCAAAGAATGGTTAACAATTTGCAGGAGTTCAAACATAATGGGGTTTTGAATGATAGCTTTCAAAGTAATATTCACTAAGATAAGAGCAGTGTGCAAAACAAAGAACATAAGAAACATGATTGAATAAATCATCATATGAATGAATGAAACACAACAACTCAAATACTTGCTTGAGATATAAAGGAATAGGTTTACTGACTCAACTAAAAAGTAAAAGATAGGCCCTTCGCAGAGGGAAGGACGGATTTCAAGTTTCATAAAGAGCTTCCAAAAATTATGGTACTTATTAGCTTTCAGCTCTCATTACCCCTATCATAAGCATCTTTAGGTGATTAAGGTTAAACTGAACAAATATGAGGATATGCTTGACATGCTATAAGCTAAAAATATCATGCCCCTTGCTTACGAGTACCGTTCCTCATGCTACTCAACTTTAGTCACAAGTAAGTTCTTGTCATTGTAAGTACATGTGTATCATAGAGAACCGCCAACGGGGTACCCCTTGCCCGATGATGCAGAAGCTTTCCCATATCCAAATGACAACGCAAGCAGACAATGAGCATCTCAACGATCTTTTTGTATGCAATTTGCATAGGGTTTTCCCTTTTTTTCTTTTTTTAGGATGTTTCACAGATTGCTCACTATGGTTATGCTGCACGTTTCCACCATGATTAGGCATGGCTTAGACTAGCCGCCCAGGCATTTCTCAAACACATATACGAACTCCATGAGCCTTACAAGATCCCCTTTCATTTCACACCGTCGGGATCCATAAGCAAAAGAACATGATATCAACTAAATAAAGTGCAATGTTGAAAGCGTTCCCCATGGTAACATGGTTCTGCTAATTCACAACTTATAAAACGCAAGCATATATGCAACATAGATGGGAACAACGATTCAAGTTTATTAAGGGCAAGTAAAGTGTGCCACCAAGTTTGTGAGAGCTTTAATAACTAATTTTCACATAACAAGTTTAATTCGGAAGGTAGATAAAAAACATGAATTCACTTGGAATAGGAATCATTCTAATAGGTAGGTATGGTGGACACAAATGGAATAGGTTCTGTTTTTAGGATTGGATGCATGAGAAGCATTCCCTCTCAGTACAGGTTTTTGGCTAGCAAGGCTGGGTAGCAAGCATAAGAGTTGAAGGAAACAAACAAACATACAAGTGATAAAAACAAACATGCAATCTTCCTTGGAAGCATAAAAGATCTTAACTAGAGAATACTAAGCTTATGATCCAATCAAGAAAGAAAGATGATGAAATTATATTTCTTAAGAGTACTTTTATCTTTTTCATTCAATTATCATGATAGTGTTGCTACTGACCGAGCCAGGTTTGCTAAAACCAACTAAATTTACTTAATGATCCCAAAGTGATACCAATACTAACAAAAAGATCAATCATATAACAGAAATTGCAAACTAAAATAAGATGTGTAAAAAATAAATGAGAGAACTTCTCATTAATATTCCTTAACCGCAACTCACACCAAGGGATACATAGATTTCTAACTAGAGGGGAGATACTTCCACAATGCAAACCATCCTATATAATAACTTCTCTATTCATGATATGACTCTACTGAAAAGGTAAAAAGATAAAAGATAATGATATCATACCGCAACACTCTCCCAAGCTTGGAACAAACCAAGGGGATGCCAAAACCTGATGACGAATTACTCCTTCGGTGGTGGTGGTGTTCTCTCGTCATCGTCCGACTTCCAAGGTAAGGGCTCCCCATCAACAGAAGACATCCTGGTTTCCAACAACATGAAACTCAGCACTTATGTGTTTAAACCTAACCTCATACTCACAGTTTTGATTTTGCACGTCGTAGAGCTGTGCTTGTAGTTGGTTGGTTGTTCGGTGAAGTGAGAGAATTTCATCCTTAAGCTCAGTAGTCTCCTTCTGGTGCTCGGTGATGAGTTATGAACTAATCTTATGGATGGTATCCACTTCGCGTTCCGCCATCTTCTTGTACCTAAAGACTTCTTGCTCCAGTACTTCCATCCTATCCTCTAGACTACCTTCACCTTTAGGTCCCTGAACCTCTTTTATTTGTACCTTCCCATCTTCGAGCAGCAACTCCTTGGGATGAATCTTCAACTCACGCATGTACGGGTTGATGATGTCCGCATAGGAATCTTCCTTGGCTGATCTAGAGGAAGACATTGTGGCTCCAAAACTGAGACTCTACCTGTCAGAAACAGATCGAAACGAAAACACGATGAGAACATGATATACGAACCTCGGGGGATCCAGGGGATTATATATTATGAAGTTTGACAATAAAAGGAAAGTACTGACAGAAAACGGGTCGGAGACGGGCTCTAGGGTGGCCACAACCCCGGGTGGAGCGGCTAGGTGGGCCCGCGCTATGGGGCGGTGTGAGCCACCTAGGCTCCGTTTCCGTCCTTCTTTCTACACATTGCTTTCCATGTTAGATAAAAACTGCAAAAATATAAATTGACAGATTTTTCGTGGACCTTTTCTTACCAGAACTGTTACCTATTTGAAAACGGACTCTGCAGGTTTCTGAATTTGGTCTTCGGCAATTTTTTCCGGAGTCACTTGAATAACATCAATATCTTCATCTTCATAAACATATTGCTTGAGTCTTTTAACCATTCACCATCTTATTACACCATTTTCTCCTACAACCTGGAAATTTCTTTCACATAAAACTTCACACAATTATCATTAGCAACATTAGTGCATGCAAGGTAATAAACCTTTTAAGTTCAATTTGAACCGACATCCATCAAAACATAAGCTACTGAAACAACTCCTCTCGAAAGCCCAAAAGGGAATTCAAAAAGGAAATCGATTTAAGAGGCAAATGTAGAAATGGCAGAAATTTGTCAAAATAGACCAGCAGGTAAAGATCAATTTTTTCGAAAATCTTCTGTTGCTCAAATCAAAAAGTGCAAAACTAACGAAAGTTAAATAATAACCTGGGGCATGCACACAAAAAATTATAGATCAGTATGACGTTCTAGGATTTTTAACGATTTTTTATAGTGAAGCATAAAAATATGTTTTGGGACAGCAACTTCCCCAAATATTACTTCTCTCTCATTAGAGGTTGATCTTGACACAAAAACCAAACAAAAGGATAAGGAGAGGTTTTTGCAGAAGCAATAACTTCCAAGACTCAAATAAAGAAAAAAAACTGAAAGCAAAAATATATTTGGTTGTCTCCCAAAAAGCTCTTTCTTTATAGACATTAAGATGGGCATGATAATTTCAATGATGCTCACATAAGAATATGAATTGAAGTAAAAGAGAGCATCAAGAAGCAAAAATACACATGTTTAAGTCTTTCAGCTAGCATAGGAAGGGAAAACAAGTGCAACATAAAGACTTTCAGCATAAAGCGAGGAAACTTAATATTATTGAGATGCATAAATGTAACGATATAACTATCACATGAACCATTGTAGCAATGATCACTTATTCTAACAGAAAAAACAGGGACACTAGGACTCCTAACTCTACTTTGTGAAACAATATTAGAAGTATCCTTATAGAGGATAGTGTGTCCATCTTGTACATATTTAGTGACAAAGTCTTTCACATTTGTTATTACAGGTTCTACAACTATTTGTTCATTGGGTTCAACAGCTTTATTTGTACTTTCATTAACCATACTAGCTATCATAGAATGTTCCTTTACCTTGACTGTGAAAGGAATTTTCTCAATGTAAGGTTCACGTAAAATATGATTAGCACTATAAACTTCGGTATCTCTTGCAGGAACACAATTAACATAAATATTTATTGAAAACCAGACACTTGCTGCACCACCAATAGGTCCTTATCATGAAGAGAAAGTCTTGCATAAAAGTTATTGAAAATAATATTGTTAGGGAGCTCATGAATAGGAAATTTGAGAATTAGTAACTTCAATCTCCCCCAAGCTTGACCTATACTCTCACCATGACGAGGCCAAAAGATGTATATTTGATTCCAATCTTTATGAATCTCACTAGGAGGATAAAATTTTGAATAAAAGAGAGGTACAACTTCCTCCCATTCAAGAGCTTGACCATTCTTAAATAGCATGTACCATTCCTCAGCTCTTCCTTTTAGTGATAACGAGAACAACTTCTTCTTGACTTGATCTGTTGTAATACCTGCACACTTGAACAACCCACATAATTCGTGTATGAATAGAAAATGACCACCGGGATGGACAGTTCCATCTCCAAAATAGTAGTTATCCATAACACGATCATAATTATTGTAGGTATCTTAAAAGTATCATTTTCAACAGGTGGAGGTTCATCTACTACCTTAGTAGTGGTAGTAGCATTACGAAATAATAAACTAAGTGAAATATCCATATTGAAATAAAGTAACTAATAGAAATAAACAATACTCACAGTATAAGTTTCATTTACCAGTTCCACTCTTCAAAAGAGCTTCACTCCCCGGCAACAGCGCCAGAATATAATCTTGATGACCCACAAGTATAGGGGGTCTATTGCAGTATTTTCGATAAGTAAGACTATCGAACCCAACGAGGAGCAGAATGTGTTGACAAGTGGTATGGATTAGGAAATCTCTGTAAATACTTAGCAAACGGATTTTTAGGGTTTTTTGATAATGCAGATAGATGAAGTACGAGTAAATAAAAGAAAATAATAATAAATGTAGTAAGTAGACCAATCCTTTGTTTAGCAAAGGACAAGGCGGTTGTAGTACTTAAGATGACCAAATGTTCTCGAGGACATATGGGAATATCATCAAGTGCTTTCGCTTTATATAGTTGATTAATCTTATCTAGTTGGATAAGTGTTGTGTGGGTGAACCTGTGCTAATGTACTGACCTTCCTAGGACTAATACATACTTGTGATTATATCCCTTGCAAGCATCCGCAACTACAAGAAAGTAATTAAGATATAATCCTAACCACAACCTTAAACTTTGAGATCCTACACTCCCTTGTGCAAAGGTTTCCTAACGAGGGTTCAGGTTTCTGTCACTCCGGCAACCCCTATGATTAGTATCCAAATACACAATGCATTCCCCTATGCCCATAAAGGTGAAGTATCATGTCTTCAATGTTAACATGACACCACTAGAAGAATAACACCACAACTTAAATATCAAACTATTGAATCTTTCTCAACACAATTCCATTACTAACAACATGACTTCTCCCATGTCCTCAAGAAATAACGAATTACTCACAAGACATCATATGGATCAAGATCATAGATGAAATAATGATAAGTAACAATCTAAACATGAATGATAATTCAATGTTCCCACTCAATAACATCAACTATAACGAGTAATCAACACCGGGAAAGTTTCCCCTAAGAACTATGCAAGATTTAACCCAATTGTTACAGCGGTACAGAGTGGTGATGATGGTGTTGGTGGAGATGATGATGCAGATGATGATGATCCCGATGAAGTCTAGCTTGATGGTGGTGTTGATGGTGAAGATCTCCCCTCTCCGAGAAGGAATTTCCCCGGCAGATTTCTGCCTGCCAGAGAGCTCTTTCTCTCTCTGTAGTTTTCCGCCCTGTAGAGGCGGCGGAACCTTTCTGTGGTCGCTCCCTGAGTCTTAGGGTTTTGGGAGGATTATATACGCCAAAGAGCAGAGCCAGAGGTGGGCCAGGGTGGCCACACCACCCGGTGGCACGACCTAGGGTGGCCTACGCTAGGGTGTGGTGTGGCCCCCCTATGGCCCATCTCCGCTCCCCCTTCTGGGTTCCTTCGTCTTCTAGAAAAATAGGATTTTCCATATATTTCCCGGGATTTTCTGATCTTTGCAAATTTTGCCTCCAAACAGTGCCTTTTCCATCAGAATCCTGACTTCAGTGGTCCATCCTCCAAAAGTCATCAACCATGCAAAAACAAATAAAATAACATAAGTATCATCTCTTAATATGAAATATATCAATGAATAACAGTAAATTATGATATAGAATGGTGATGCAGAATGGATGTATCAGGCAGCTGTGCATCAGGATCAACCCAATGCCAGCGCCAACTAGCATTAGAAAACTAGAGGGCAACAGTGGCAAAAAAGGGTGAAGGCAAGAAACGTTGGATGCCAGAGCAGAAGAAATAGTGGCAAGAAAGAAAGGATAGGCCGAGATACACATATGAGTCTATGCTGGATCAGCCGTGCAAGTTCCACACGCCAGGTCCGGATAATCCGGCGAATCATACGACCTGACAATGTGAGTGGACGAGGAAGATAGAGCAAGGTTGCTTAGGGAATGCTCAGGCACCTCGTCATGAAGCACCTCAGCATGATGGACCTCAACACGAAGCACCTCGGAATGATGCACCTCGGTAGCAGCAACTCACTAGGGGAATGGACATCAACTGATGTTGCCTCCACCTATACCCAGGTATGAGAATCGTGAGAGGAGGGATGCAGTGCATCAGGTAAATAATCAGCAACAACAAGACCAAGGGTATCATGGCAATGATGGCAGGAATGAATACAGAGACCATCATCAGAGTTACTATCTATTCACCATAGAGGAAACTAATAGAAAGATCTTGCAGTGCCGACATATGGAGGTGAACACGGTAATGCCAGTTGTGACGAGGTATATGCCTTGAGCAGAACAAGAAATCACTTGGAGCATCAAGGATCACCCAAGGCTCATGCAGAGTCCTGGATCATACGCACTAGTGTTGGATCCGACGTTCATTGGGTCGAATATCAATGTGAGATTTTCCAAGGTGCTAATAGACAACGACATTAGCATTAACATCATGTACAAGGATACCATGCACACCTTGGGAATATTGGAGAACATGCTCCATGCAATAAAGACCACTTTCCATGGCATTGTGCCGGGTATCTCATGTGAGCCCCATTGGTAAGGTCCGGGTTAACGTGTTATCGACACAAGGGACAACTGCCAGACTGAGAACTTGGAGTTTGAGGTTGTGAACTTAGAAAGCGCGTATCACGCATTACTCAGTAGGCCTGCTCTGAACAATTTTATGGAAAGTACTCACATCAGTTACTTAAATATGAAGTTGCCTGGACGAAAGGGAGTGATCACCATAACTAGGGATTTCAGCGTTCCTTTGAGTGTGCTTCAGCCGGGTCTAACTTGGCCGAGTCACTTGTGATTGCTTAGGAGAAAAAGAAAATTCAGGAAGTGGCAGCATTGGCTCAGTCCGCACAGCAGCATATGCTGGCTCTGACTAACCCGCATGGGAGTGTCTCATTCCAAGCGACGAAGGATACAAATAAGGTGCCCATTGATGATCAGTTCCTAGAGCGCACCGTAACCATTGGTGCTAGGTTAAGCAACAATTAGGAAAGCGAGCTCATCACCTTCCTCCATGAGAATCGAGATATCTTTGCTTGGTCTACAGAGGACCTGCAAGGTGTGCCGAGGGAGTTGGCTGAGCACTCTTTGAATGTAAGATCCAGAGCAAAGCCGGTGAAGCAACCTCTCCGCCGCTTTGCCGAAGACAGGAGAAAGGTCATTGGAGATGAGATAGCTCGGTTCCTTGTAGCCGGGTTTATCATGGAAGTACTTTACCTGGATTGGCTCTCTAATCCGGTGCTCGTGTAGAAGAAGAAGGATGATCCGAATGTGGCAGTGGTGTGGCGTATGTGTATCGATTACACGAACCTGAATAATGAGTGTCCAAAAGATCCATTTCCACTACCAAGGATAGACCATATCATAGATTCAACTGCTGGGTTTGAGTTGTTATCATTCATAGATGCATATTCTGGCTTCCACCAGATACCTTTGAACCCGGATGATCAAATAAAGACCGTGTTTATCACCCCATACGGGGCTTATTGCTATCACACTATGTCCTTTGGTTTATGTAATGCAGGAGCAACGGATCAACGACGCATGTAAAAAATGTCTGCATGACTAAATTGGTCGAAATGTGCAAGTGTATGTGGATGATGTTGTAATAAAAACTAAGGAAAGTAAAACACTCCTTTATGATATCCGGCAAATATTCGCGAAACTACAAAGGTTCTGAATGAAGCTTAACCCAGAGAAATGTACCTTTGGTGTGCCGGCTGGGAAGTTACTCGGTTTTCTCGTATCCAGCCGAGGTATCGAGGCTAACCCCACGAAAATCCGAGCCATAGAACGAATGGAACTGCCGAAGTGTCTTAACGATGTGCATAAGTTTATTGGTTGCCTGGCATCGTTAAGTCGGTTTGTATGTCAGCAAAGAGAGAAGGCATTGCCCCTCTACCAGTTAATGAAAAAGGTAGATAAATTTATATGGACACCACAAGCTAATAGCGCATTTCATGAACTAAAAAATATGCTAGCCTCTGCACTAGTGTTAGCCTCGCCACTATCCAAAGAGCCAATGTTGCTCTATATAGCAGCGACCAACCGAGTCGTAAGTGCGGTCATAGTGGTGGAGCGTGATGAGGAGGATAAGTCAGTGCAGAGATTAGTGTCTTACCTAAGCGAGGTGTTGTCAACTTCGAAGCAGAATTACCCTCACTATAAGAAAATGGCATATGGCGTATATATGGCAGCCAAGAAGCTCAAGCATTACTTTGAGGAGCACCCCATAAAAGTGATATGCGAAGCGCCCATATCTGAGATAATGAGCAACAAATATGCTAGTGGGTGAATTGCAAAAGGGGAAATTGAGTTAGCCCCATATGCACCATAGTTTGATAGGAGAGATGTGATTAAATCTCAAGCAGTGGTAGATTTCTTCGTGGATTGGGCTGAGATGCAATATGAACCAACTTTGTCGGACTCAAATTATTGGAGACTGCACTTTGATGGGTCAAAGTTAAAGGAAGGACTAGGGGTCGGGGTAGTACTTACCTCGCCCAAGAAAGATCAGCTGAAATACGTCCTCCAGATCCATTTCAGAGCATCAAATAATCTTGCCGAGTATGAAGCACTCGTGCATGGACTTAAGGTGGCAAAGGAAGTAGGGATACATCAGATACAATGTTTTGGTGATTCAGATTTGGTGGTGCATCAAGTGTCTGGCAATTTTGATGCTCTGGATGCAAACATGGCCCTTTATAGATTCCATGTACAAAAAATAAGTGGGTTCTTTTAAGGATGTGAGTTCCATCATGCACCTCGGCTTGAAAACGAGGAAGCCAACGTATTGTCTAAATTTGGGTGATCTCAGCAGCCAATCCCGCCAGGCGTTGCTTTGGAGCACTTGAGAAAGCCATCTGTCACACCTTCACCGGAATCCGACTCAATCTATTTCCCGGCACGCTCCGGATCAGAAGCTACCCCTATGGATATAGACTAGGGGATCACCGTAGCAGACCCAGGGACTTCCTCGTATAACCCAGGGACTGTTCAGCTTGATCTGGCTGGAGTTATGTCGGTGGAAGCAATGGAAATTGATGAGGAACTTTTCCCTGTTCGAGCTATACCTGCATGGGCAAAGCCAATATTTGAGTTCTTGAAAGAAGGAACCTTACCAAGTGACGAGATACTTTGAAGGAAAATCCAAATTAGAGCAAAGGAATACACTATTATCAATGCCGAGCTATACAAAAGGAGTGTCACAAGTGTTCTACAATGATGTGTTGCCCCGGAAGAAGGGCTTAACATCCTCTGAGATATCCATCAGGGGGAATGTGGGCATCATGCATCATCCAGAGCATTGGTGGAAAAGCTTTCCGACATGGATTTTACTGGCCAAGTGCCTTGGAGAAAGCAGAAGATCCTGTAAGAAAATGCAATGGTTGTCAGAGGTATTCCACCAAGACACACATGCCTATGTCAGAACTGAAAACCATACTTATCACTTGGCCATTTGTGGTATGGTGTTTGGATATGGTCGGCCCATTAAAGATGGCAAAAGGAAACATCACCCATATCTTGGTTATGGTAGACAAATTTACCAAGTGGATTAAGGTAAAGACAATCAGGAAATGTGATGGGGCAATAGCTGTGACATTCCTCAAGGATAGAATCTCGAGATATGGCTATCCTCACAGTATCATAATTGATAATGGCACAAATTTTGCTGAAGGAGCGTTTGCGAGGTTCTACCGAGAAAATAAGATCCGGCTAGATATTGCATCAGTAGCCCACCCCGCATCGAACGGACAAGTGGAAAGATCCAACGGACTAGTTTTTTGCAGGTGATACATTGCAAATGTATCTATAATTTTTGATGTTCCATGCTTGGTTTTATCCACTTTCTTGTGTTTTGTCGACACTTTGGAGTACTTTTCATATGATTTCTTGGACTAACCTATTAACAAGAGCCACAGTGCCAGCTGCCTGTTTTCTGCTGTTTTTGGTTCCAGGAAAGTTAGAAAATGAATATTCTCGGAATAGGACGAGACAAAAGCCAAAGTGCCTATTTTTCCGGAAGTCATTAGATGCCAGAATACGAGACGGAGAGGAGCCAGGGGGCCACCACACCACCTGGCCGTGCCAGGGGGTGGTGTGGCCAGCCCAGGCACCCCCTCGGCCTCTCCTTCTGCCTATATATTTTCCTCGGGATGAAAACCCTAAGTGCCCAATCAAAAATCCATGAAAGAGTCTGTATCCCCCGTCATCTCCATCCCTAGATCGGGAGGGATCTGAAGCTCTTCCCGGCACTAGGCCGGAGAGGGGAATTCACCCTGGAGGCCTTCTTCATCACCATGCAAGCCTACAGTGTGATGCATGAGTAGTTCATCCTTGGACTATGGATCCATGTAGTAGCTAGATGGCTGGTTCTAATCCTTTGTGCTTTCATGTTTAGATCTTGTGAGCTCCGTTCATGATCAAGATCATCTATTTGTAATTCAGCATGCTATGTTTGCGGGGATCCGACGGATATTGAGATGCTATTTCAGATTGATTATTGATTCTATCATGTCTTTGTTATTTGTGATCTTGCATGCTTTCCTTTGTTAGTAGCTATCTTGGCCAAGTAGATGCTAGCAACTCCAAGAGTTAGTATTTATGCTCGATAGTGGGTTCATGCCTCCGTAACTGGGAAGTGACAGAAATCTCTAAGGTACTAGATGTGCTGTTGCTACTAGGGAGAAAACAACAATCCTTTGTTCATAGAAAAATCGTATTGTTTACTTTACACCCAGTTCATAAAGCAATAATATGTTGCTTGCAACTTAATACTGGAGGGGGTTCGGATGATAACCCTAAGGTGGATTATTAGTCATAGATGCAGTTGAATGGCGGTCTATGTATAATGTTATAATGCCCAATCGAATCTCAAAGGAGTCAAGATGATTAATATATGCATGTATTGCTTTCTCGATGTTTGTCAATTGCCCCGCTGTAATTTGTTCACCCAGCATGTTATCTATCTAAGGAGAGCCACCTCTAGTGAACTATGGATCCCGGTCCTTTTTCTTTACAAACAATCTATAAACTATTTACTGCTTTGTGTTTACTTTCTGCAAACTTTTACTTCTTTCCATTTGATACGTTTAATACTTGGTTTTCCGCAAAACATGGTGAGATTGACAACCTCATCGCAAGTTGGGGACAAACTTCTGTGGTTGTGTTGTGCAGGTCTCCACGTTGCTACTAGCACGGGTAGTGCGCCCTGCCAAGGCTCAGCTAGCAACACCTTTGCGGTGTTTCCTTGCTCCTACTGGTTTGATTAAACCTTGGTTTCATAACTGAGGGAGACTTGCTGCTGTGCTCATCATACCTTCCTCTTGGGGTTCCCAACGAGCTCTACATCAACACCGCACCAGCACTTTTCTGGCGCCGTACATTGAGCCATCAAGCATTTTTCTAGCACCGTTGCCGAGGAGTCAAGGACATCTTGACAAGGGGAGTCCCTCATAACCAATCTCTTTACTTTGTTATTTTTTTTCTTAGTTTCCTTTTGCTTTGTTTGCTTGTTTTGTTTTCAAAAACACAAAAAAAATTGTTTTACTAGTTTGCTTTCTTATTTCAAAAAACACAAAAAAAATTAGTTACTTTCTTAAGTTGCCACTATGTCTAGCCTTGCTCCAGTCACTATGTCACCCGAGGAAATGATTTTCACTTTTAAACAAGGAATTGAGGAAATTTTTAAGGAAGCTTGGTCTAGAATCTCTGATCTACATGAAAAAACTAAGCCTAAAATGACTCAAAGCTTGTTCCTTAGCAGTTTTTACCTTGGGATTGCTCTTTGCTATAGATATGCTTTAGATTCTATTGTGGGAGGAGATTTCCTCCAATGTAATGAGGATGATGCTATTAATGCTATAAAGTAATTGATCCTTACTTACAACTTGCCTAGCCAAACTGATATTTCTTTCGCAAAAATATTTGCTAGATTGAACACTCTTGAGACTAGCACTACTAGCTTAAAAGATTGCTATAATACGCTTAGGGAGCATCACAATTATGTTCCAATAAATTCTGAACCATCAAAGTGGCTCCCTACAGTAAAGATTGAGATAAACACTTAAACTTTTCAAGCTCGATGTGATATCATGTCTGAATTTTGTCTTATGCCCAATGATATTTATGAATCTTTGAATCTTTGGGGGATTACTAAAGGAGGAAAAGAAATATCTCTTGCTAATAAAGCTACCATATTACCTATTGGAATAGCTGAATGAGTGTTTAGAAAGATCCTTGGGAAAATGATTTCTACTGATTATCTTGTTATTGAATGTGCAGGAAAAGGACAAATTACACTTGGAAGGTTCCTATTAGAACTCCTTGGAGCAATAATAGATGTGGGAAAGGGGACCATGTACCTGTCTTCTCCACCAAAAAATCATGTTTTCCCCAAGGTTAAGAATAAAAGTAAGAGAGGTAAGGGCAAGAAATTTGGTTTTAATGCTTCTTCATTTGAGAACACTTGATTCTTTCTTGCTTCTTATGCCTAACTTAAAGGCGTTAAAGAAAAGTACTTATTGGGAGATAACCTAAAAGTTTTAGATGAGTCTTGAAGTTATTACTTCAGTAATAACCGCTCCTTATCCTTTTTATTTGCTTTTTTGTGCCAAGAATAACCTCTAATAAGAGAGAAGTAATGATTCGGAAAGTTTCTGTCCCGAAACAGATTTCTATGCTTCACTGTAAAAATTCGTGTAAAATCTTTGAACGTCTTTTTGAGGCGTGACTTTTTGTGCTTCTGCCCCAGGTTGTTATCTAACTTTCATTATTTCAACACTTTTTGATTTGAGCAACAGAAGGTCTTTGAAAAAATTCATCTTTACCTGCTGGTCTGTTTTGACAAATTTCTGCCATTTTCTACATTTGCTTCTTGTTGGTTCCTTTTTTGAGTTCTTTTGGGGAATTGAGATTTTTGAGGAAAGTGCTTCAGTAGCTAGTGTTCTAATGGAAGTTTATTTTGTGTTAGAACTGAACCTGAAGACCTATTATCTTGAGTGCACTAATGTTGCTAATAAAGATTGTGTGAAGTTTTGTATGAAGGAAAAATTTCAGGTGTATGGAAGGAATGAGTAATGAGATGAATGATGGACTAAAGCTCAAGCTTGGGGATGCCATGCTTGTCACCCCAAGAAATATCCAAGAAGTACAAGCATCAAAGCTTGGGGATGCCCAAGGCATCCCCTTTTTCATCAATAAATATCCCAGGTTTCTTCCAAACGCTTCATTTTTATTGTTTCATGCACAGTTGTGTTGTTCTTGGAGCGTCTTCTTTTTCATTTTTGTTTTGGTTTTTCGTTTGCTTGGTTTGCTTAGTTTGCTGAATAAATTTGTTGGACCCCCTCTTTCATACATTAGTTTGCAAATAGTTTGGTTTGGTTTGCAAAATAGTAGGAAAGTTCATGCTTATGTGGTAAAAAGAGCTTGTTTTTGACTGTGGCCTATGCTTTGTCATGCCATGCTTGATATTGTTTTGGCTTTATGCTTAGTATTCTTTGCTGTAGCATGACTTGTTATAAACAATTGAGATTGCTTAATGTGCCTTGGATGAATCATGTTTTGTTTTAGCGTATTAAAGCATAGTATAGTGGTATTCTCCTTTGATGCTTTATTTGGGTTGACTTGGCGCATGCTCACACCATGTTATGACTATCTCAAGTCACCATAGCCTTTATGATCCTTTAGTTTTCAACTTGTAGTATCACTTTATGCTTTGATCAATGATGTTTTGTTGCTCTGCATCATTATGGCCATTATTGCTCTCTTAGTTTGTCGCTCCCAGTCTTTTGCTAGCCTCCACAACCAAGTATGAGTTCCACTCATGCATCCAACTCCCTAAACCAAGTTATTCCAAAGAGTCCACGATACCTACCTACTAGCTTATGCTATTCCAAGTATATTCATGCTTTTTTTTACCTTCCAAATTAAACTTGTTATGAGAAAACCAGTGATTAAAGATCTCACGAACTTGATGGCACACTTTACTTTTCTTGCCCATAATAAACTTGAACCATTGTGTCGTCTATGTTGTATATGCTTGCACTTATTTGTTGGGAATTAGAAGAACCATGCTTTCATGGGGAACGCTTTCAACATTGCACTTGGTACTTGTACCTAGTTGATATCATGCTCTTTTGTATATGGATGTCGTCGGTGTGAAATGAAAGGGGAGCTTGTAAGTCCATAGAGTTATGTATATGTGTTAGAGAAACGCCTGGGCTGCTGGTCTAATCCATGCTGACATGGTGGAAACCTGTAGCATAACCATAATGAGCTGTCTATGATGCATTCTTCTTATAAAAAAAGAGTCCTATATTGAGAAAAAGAGAAAAAGAAAAAAAAGTGATTATGAGAAGAGGAAAGAGAGAAAAAAGCACCATATTCCCATGGTAAATAAGAAGATTGCTGAGATGCTCATTGTTTGCTTGCCTTGTCATTTTGATATGGGGATTCTTCCGTATCATCGGGCAAGGGGTACCCCATTGGCGGTTCTCTATGGTACACATGTACTTACAATGACAAGAACTTACCGGTGACTAAACTTGAGTAGCATGAGGAGCGGCCCTCGTATACAAGGGACATGAGATTTCTAACTTATACTTTGTCAAGCATGTACACCATAGTTTGTTCACTTTAACCTTAATCACTTCAAGATGCTTATGATAGGGGCAATGAGAGCTGAAAGCTATAAGTACCATGATTTTTGGAAGCTCTTTATGAGACTTGAATCCCTACTTCCTTCTATGAAGGCCTTTCTTCCACCATTACATTGATTCTCCACCTTCTATCTTTATGCACCTACTTTGAGAGCATAGTGGCCATTCTTAGTTCTATGTGCATTGTCCCAAGACTAGTTGATTGATGCATATCTTGATATTGCTTGTTTTAAACTATTTGTATGTAGTCACTCTTATGAACTTTGAAGGTGTCCTATGCATTTATATTTTCTACTCTATGAGGGACAAGCTGAATACTATTATGCTATGTTTTCTTTATGTGAAACAAACAAACGTCTTGCAAAGCATTGTTATTCATGAATCTTTTGTTTGTGCCTTTTCATGTTGCATCATAGTTTCTTTGTCTTATTGCTAGAACTTTGTCCTTCATGTTTTGATTGAAGTACTATGATCCCAACTTTGAATGTTTTACAAATACTTTGATCAAGTCTTTGATGGTGCATGTCACCTCAAAAATTATAACACTTACCTACTGGAGGACGAGCAAGAGTTAAGCTTGGGGGTGTTAATACATTGCAAATGTATCTATAATTTTTGATGTTCCATGCTTGGTTTTATCCACTTTATTGTGTTTTGTCCACACTTTGGAGTACTTTTCATATGATTTCTTGGACTAACCTATTAACAAGAGACACAGTGCCAGCTGCCTGTTTTTTGCTGTTTTTGGTTCCAGGAAAGTCAGAAAATGAATATTCTCAGAATTGGACGGGGCAAAAGCCAAAGTGCCTATTTTTCAGGAAGTCATCAAATGCCAGAATATGAGACGGAGAGGAGCCAGGGGGCCACCACACCACCTGGCCGCGCGGGCCAGGCCTGGCCGCGCCAGGGGGTGGTGTGGCCAGCCCAGGCACCCCCTTGGCCTCTCCTTCCGCCTATATATTGTCCTCGGGACGAAAACCCCAAGTGCCCGATCAAAAATCCGCGAAAGAGTCTGTAGCTGCCGTCATCTCCATCCCTAGATCGGGAGGGATCTGAAGCTCTTCCCGGCACCCTGTCGGAGAGGGGAATTCACCCTGGAGGCCTTCTTCATCACTATGCAAGCCTCCGGTGTGATGTGTGAGTAGTTCATCCTTGGACTACGGATCCATGTAGTAGCTAGATGGTTGGTTATCCTCCTTTGTGCTTTCATGTTTAGATCTTGTGAGCTCCGTTCATGATCAAGATCATCTATTTGTGATTCAGCATGTTGTGTTTGCGGGGATCCGATGGATATTGAGATGCTATTTTAGATTGATTATTGATTCTATCATGTTTTTGTTATTTGTGATCTTACATGCTTTCCGCTGTTAGTAGCTATCTTGGCCAAGTAGATGCTAGCAACTCCAAGTGTTAGTATTTATGCTCGATATTGGGTTCATGCCTATGGTAATCTAGGGAAGTGATAGAAATCTCTAAGGTACTAGATGTGCTGTTGCTACTAGGGAGAAAACAACAATCCTTTGTTCATAGAACTATCGTATTGTTTACTTTACATGCAGTTCGTAAAGCAATAATCTGTTGCTTGCAACTTAATACTAGAGGGGGTTCGGATGATAACCTGAAGGTGGATTATTAGTCATAGATGCACTTGGATGGCGGTCTATGTATAATGTTGTAATGCCCAATCGAATCTCAAAGGAGTCAACATAATTAGTATATGCATGTATTGCTTTCTCGATGTTTGTCAATTGCCCCGCTGTAATTTGTTCACCCAGCATGTTATCTATCTAAGGAGAGCCACCTCTAGTGAACTATGGATCCCGGTCCTTTTTCTTTACAAACAATCTATAAACTGTTTACTGCTTTGTGTTTACTTTCTGCAAACTTTTACTTCTTTCCATTCGATATGTTTAATCCTTTGTTTTCCGCAAAACACGGTGAGATTGACAACCTCATCGCAAGTTGGGGACAAAGTTCTGTGTTTGTGTTGTGCAGGTCTCCACGTTGCTACTAGCACCGGTAGTGCGCCCTGCCAGGGCTCAGCTAGCAATACCTTTGGGGTGTTTCCTTGCTCCTACTGGTTCGATTAAACCTTGGTTTCATAATTGAGGAAAACTTGCTGCTGTGCTCATCATACCTTCCTCATGGGGTTCCCAACGAGCTCTACATCAACACCGCACCAGCACTTTTCTGGCGCCGTACATTGAGCCATCAGCAGGATAAAACCCCGGCTCATTGAGCCACTCCAAAGATCAGTGGGGTGCTGGATAGAAGAACTACCAGTAGTACTGTGGAGTTTAAGAAAAACTCTGAAGCGATCAACATGCTATACGCCATTCTTTCTGGTATAAGGGGCAGAAGCTATATTACCAGCCGACATAGAGCATGACTCGCCCAGGATCGCCCAATACACAAAAGACGAAGTGCAGGAAGCCCAGCAAAATGATGTTGACTGCTAGAAGTTGCAAGAGAACTGGCCTTATCCAGATGCGCCATATATCAGCAAAATCTTCGATGCTACCATAGCCGAAATGTAAACCCCCGAATCTTCCGGGAAGGTGATCTGGTACTTCGGCTAGTGCAGCACACTACTGGCATGCATAGGTTTTCCCTCCATGGGAAGGACCATTCATTGTAAGCAAAGCATTACATACTGATTCCTATTATCTCATTGATGCGCAACCACGGGAGAAAAACAAGACGAATAGGTTCGGCATGGAATTTAAGCATCCATGGAATGTAGCTCTACTTTGTCCATTTTACACTTCATGAAGAATTGTATATATCCGAGTCTCTCATATGTCGGTATGTATGTCGGCAATGAGATTATCAATGAATCCTTGGCACCCCAAGCAGAAACTCGGGGACTTCCTTAATAATTATCTTTTCTCTATTTACTTTTTATATGTTGGTTGGCTTAAATTACTTACACCTTAGCCGGGTTAGTAGTGTGTAGGCACCAAAAACCTAACTCTTCGACTTGCTACTGTCCAACAAGAATTGGCTTCATGGCAAGGAAGAGAACAAGTTTGGAATTGCAAAGCACATGAAAACCGACTAAGGAAAGGAACATAATCGAGCCAACATTTGTTATTCTGACTAACACTATATTTATTTTATTTATATTATGTTGCATTACTTTGAGCTAATCCTAAAGTTTCAAGTATTGTTAAGTCATTTTTTTGAACCTCGGACTCGTGTGTCAAAAAACTGAATCAAGGTAGATGCAAGCTGAATCACAAAATTGGGGAAACAAGAAAATGGAACTCGGGGACTACGCCCAAGTTAATCTGACAAAATAACTTCGTAGCAAAACATAACCATTGTGTTTGATACATCTGCACCCGGCATACCAGGGATCTGATAAATGTTAAAGTGTTTTTCGCTCTAAGGAGTAGCAACGCCCGAGGTATTAGTCGCAAGAGGTGGTAATTCGGCATCGGTGGGGGAGATTCAGTCTCTGCCTCGTCCTCTGGGTTGGCCCCAGAGTCCTCCAGATCTTCAGTATCCTCGGTAAACTCTGAGGCATCTTCTTCTTCTTGGTCGGCTGATCCATCCGAGACATAGGTGTCATCAACAACGTCGAGGAAGCTCGGTCCTTCGTTTCCAGCTGTGGACAAAGGCATACTGGATGAGGTTGTAAGCGCAGGCCTTGCGCAGAGTGATCCACTCCGGATCATTCATCCACTTAGATCGGGTGTGCAAGTTATCAAGAACCTTCAGATCCAAGCCCTCATACCAAGATAGCACAAAGCTTAGCGCCGTGTCAGCTCTAGTGCGTGCAGCGGATTCCCTCTAGATGTTCAGCTGGGTCTCACACTCCATCAGTTTTGCAATAAAAGTTGTACTACCTCTAGGAGTGGGATCAGTCGGCCAAAGGGAATTGAAGATCCATGCAGCTGCATTCATGATGTCCGCGCCATAATTGTTCATAGTTTCAACTTGGGCAGCGAGGCTCACCAACATGTCCTCCATATCATAGGGAATAGACTCAGAGCCAGGACCAACTGGAGTACCTCTTTGCAGATGGAATTTGGCAATAGCAGCAAAAGCGATGGCATCGCTCTCTAGAAATTTTCTTGGAAACAAGACAAGTAACATCAGTAAGTAAGGGTGCATGACCCCGACAAGTAAGTGTCGGTGGAAGGAAAAGAACTAATGAGGGATACAACCAAGGATATGGGTCATCTCCTTGATACCGCCAGCATTCCTCTTTTTGAGCTTCTCGTATTCTATGGTCACCGACTCAAATTTGATGTCGGCTTCCTTCAGCAATTCTTGGTCCTTTTGAAGCTGAGTTTTCAAGTGCTCCTTTTCCTCGGAGAATTATTGATCAGCCTTGTCTAGCTCAGCCTTGTGGGACTTCTTTAACTTCTTGGTTTTGGCATTTAACCGAGTAATCTCATCATCTTTCAGTCGGAGTTCGGCGATCTCGTCATCCTTTTTCTTAAGCTTGGCCTCATGATGCCCTGCTTGTTCGAGAAAGTGAAGCACCATATCAGGCAATGGCACGCTATCTTCAAGGGACACTATAAATAATTTGTAGACCCGGCAGAGTCAAGGTATAATTATCTGCCGAGTCAGGATGGAAAAGGGTAAAGGTTGAGTAACCAAGGCGAGTTACCTCTGATCTCAGCCAAGTTCTTTCACATGATGATTTTCTCAGCTTCAACTTCGACTGTGCAATCCGGATAGCAAGTTAGTTCGGACAACAAATGAGGCAAAAGAAGTAAGAGTAAAAAATACTAAGTGAGATAACTTACATTTCTTCTTCAACTCAGCGTTTAATTTACCATGCTTTGAGCGAAGATCCTCGTGTGTGTCCAGAAGACGCTGGAAATGAGCGGTTCGGCGGTTGGTGGTGATCTAAAGAGGAAAGTGTTAGTTCATGAATAGGAAGGCCTATTCGAAGTTTATAAGATCTTGACCAAGTGGAACTTAACTCGACTCTAGGTGTGTGAATATTCGAAGTTTACAAGACCCGGGCCAAGTGGAACTTAACCCGGCTCTAGGTGTGTGAATATTCGAAGTTTACAAGATCCGGGCCAAGTGGAACTTAACCCGGATCTATGTGTGGTTTAGTTCGAACTTTACAAGATCTAGGCCAAGTGGAACTTAACCCGGCTCTATGTGTTTGGATATTCGAAGTTTACAAGATCTGGGCCAAGAGGAACTTAACCTGGCTCTCGGTGTGTGTGAATATTCGAAGTTTACAAGATCCAGGCCAAGTGAAACTTAACCTGGCTCTAGGTGTATGAATATTCGAAGTTTACAAGATCTAGGTCAAGTGGAACTTAACCCGGCTCTATGTGTGCGCATATTCGAGGCTACTAAGGAACTACGCTAATTTTCTAGGAGCATCCGGCCAAGTAACAAGTTACTCCCCTAGAGGCTCGGGGACTGGTGGATATATCTCTAAGTACTTGTGCATATTAAAGGCATGACAAAGAGGTTTACCTCCATCATTCGGCCGGCAATGGAAATAGCCTTGGTCGCTGTGTTCATTTGGGCGCTGAAATCAGCGAGACCAAACTTGTCTGGGAGGTTGTCATTAGGGTTGATGAACTCGGCGTCATTCCAGTTGTTAACATATTCGATCAACGTCGGACCATAGTTCTCCCCGGTGAGCGTCTGGGTCGCCACCTAGCCCTTGGCATGGGCCTCTTTCCTTGCGATCTGGGCAGCAGCTAGGCTAGTATGAAGAGTGAGTTGCTTGCTGCCAGCAGACCTGGAAGCAGCTGAGCCAGAGGCGGTAGTCCCCTTCTTTATCATGGGCACAAGACTGCGTTGTCCAGATTCAGTATTTGATTCCTTGGGGGTTTTGGCGGCTTTGGCAGCTGATTGGCCTTTGGAGGCATCAGAACCCTTCTTGGCCTAGGTTCCTTCTTTGGGTTGTTGCTATGAAGGAGACACTACAAGAAATATGCTAACCGGTGAACCAAAATATTGGTTACTGAAAGGTCATAGTAATCCATCTATGACCTTTCTATGACCAAAACGAGTAGGTCACATAGTGAGGGTCACTATAGACAACTCAATACCTTTTTTTGAATTGGTCATGGACTACTATGACCAAAATAGATGGTGATAGATTCTACGACCAAAATTTTGGTCACAGGCTATCTAGGCTGTGCACGGAGGATCCTACGTGGCCAATCCTACGTGGCAAATCTGTGACCAAAATAAATGGTCTTAGATCAAATTCATCTAGGTCCGGCTCCCTCCTTTTCATGGGCTAAGCCCAATAATCCAGCCTATTTGTTTTTCTTTTTTTATCAATTCAGGTATGTAAACGGGGCAAGCCTAACAATTTGGACTATCTATTTCTAGGCTTTTTTCCTTTTGAAGTCCATTTACTATTTACTTTCAGCCTTATTATTTTGGAGCATGTCCCACTATTCAGATGGGTCCCATCTGTCATATTGATCTCAATAGATGGTCCCACATGTCAGAAGGGTCAAAGTGTGAATTACGATTCAGAAGTAGGTCCTAGTGGTCATGTTTCCATTTCCCACAAATTCATATAACATGCATATTCAATATTTCAAACAGAACAAAAGAGAACATGAAAATATTTAAATAAGTCTATTACAATCTCTATTACAATTTACAAGCCACATATGCCTAGTACTCCCACCAACACAACGTGCATCTCAGCTCCTTGATGGATCGCGACTCCACCTAATCGATCGCCACTCCACTCCACAAGGAGCTCCAACTGACCACTACACCTAATCGATCGCCACTAGCCCTACATCATCTCGCCTGTGCAGGAGAAACGCTGGCAGCTCACTCCTGACGTCCCAGCTGCATAGGAGGCATCACCGGCAGCTCCGGTAGCTCGCCCCTGACCACCCGGTTATCCGGCAGCACGCCCCCAATCTCCCCAATGAGCAGGAGGCAGCACTAGCAGCTCCATATGGGCTTGCCATTGACATCGCGTGCAACGTCACCTTCTCGCTGGCAGCTCCGCCCCTAACGCATCTGATACCGTGCTCTGCCTTCGTCTAAGCCGGATCTCAACATTAGTCCTCCAGAGGATGATGAAGTACCTGAAGAACACGGTCAAGAAGACGGTTAGGAAGCCAATAATGATCACGCAACATGTATAACATAATCTTGAATATGTCTGCAACTAAAAATGACAATGAGAATCTAAAAATTCAACTTTAATTGAGTATAGTGAGACTCATCTAAAGTCCCTGAATTCAACTAAAAATAACAGTGAGAACAAACTTACAAATCCTACATTTGCAGAACCCAAAATAATTATAGTGAGAACAATATTTGTAGAACCCAAAATCATTATAGTGAGAACAAACTGACAGATCCTACATTATAAAACAAACTGATAGCGAGATTATAATTATATTTAGTACTACTGTGAGTGTGATTTAACAGAAGAACAGATTGTTTATATCAAACAAGAAGACAATTTGTATTCAGCAGAAGAATAAGCACACAAATAGCAAACATGCAGACATAGAAGATCGATGGGTCTATGAATTAACCTGGGATTGAGGGAGGTGTGCGCGGTGAGGTCCTAGGACTAGTACTTCGCTGGCGCCCCCGTCAGTCATGCCACTATCATCATCTCCCCTTCCAACCTCTCTCTCTTCTTCTCGTCCACAACTAGTACTACAGCCTAACAACATGGTACCTGAATAGAGGTCAATATGACAACAACTAGTACTATCATACTAATGTCAAGATATTTACAAGAATCAGACTATAAAAGGCTCATAATTTAATATAGATGTAGCTGATTGTTCAGGTTCATAGACATGCTTTTCTCTATCACCAACAAGCATATCCCTGAGATAACAAAACACAATAAATTAATAGAGTAGCATTTAGTACTAATAACCCAACAGGTAACCATATTATTGGTGCAGCAAACAAGTTAACGCAGCAAGCAAAAGCACAACTTTAATAAACAACTTGTAAGTGAACAAGATCAACATGGTTCAATCTGACAGCTCCTCCATGTAGAAATAATATACAATAAACTATATTAATAGATCTATCTTCAAAGTCAGATACAAGAGTATGACAATCAGAACGTATATCCATAGAAGCAGACATGATGTAATGTTATAGGAAATAACCTATCGATTTGGTAGCTAGGTGTTTATAGACCATGTGAAAATATCCATACATACACATATAATTATCTTTTTTATAGGCCATGTGAAAATCTGACAACACCTATGTACACATATAATTATACCACCCATACATGCATCCACAAATATACTAACAGGCTAACAGGAGCCACACAAATCTGAGTTGTTCTACATCTGGATCCACTAACTACAAGCACACAGGTTTGAGTTCTGCATCACGATCCACTAACAGCAAGCACACTCATACAAGATAAGACAATCCATATCTGAAGAAAAAACGAATATAGATGGGTGGATGCAACTAATCCGAAAAGCAGTACAGCGACTCACATCAAAGGATGCATCGGACTGAAGAACTCAAGAACATATAACATCATGTACTGATGGGGAGGTCTATGAACATAATCGAGGCAATTTGCTGCACCAAATTAATCTAACAACAGAACTTCCAAGTCAAGAGGCTATAGAAAGCAACATGCGATAAACACATATGTACAACAACTCGATGACGATGGCAGCGACAGAGAATAGGATAGAGATCAAACGCACCAGGTGATGGTGTCCTCGATGGGGGAGAAGGGCATCCTGAAGTCCGGGTGGCTGGCCTTCTAGGCGTCCTCGAACGCCATCTGTAGCACAGAGAAACAAGCAGGGGTATTGTCAAGGCACTACGCGGAAGGAGGCAATGCAATGGCGCTGTTTGGTAGTAGTACAAACCAATCAAGAAGGCTCTTGGCGATGCACATACAACACTAATTCCACACTAATCATAGAAAAGCGAAATCTCCTACAACTATAGTGATATAGAAAAAGTGTTCTGCGACACAACCAGAAAATTTCTTGAAACATCATGAAGTAAGAACAATTGGGAAACAAGAAATTGATACTCCAGTAGAAAAAACTGTCAAAGAAATAGACATCATATGTAGATGTGAAAGGCTACTCCTTAGAACTAACCACAATAACTAGCAAACCTAGTGAGGAGAACCCAAGAACATGACACTATGCCCACTCACTGAACACTTTGATTCTGCAACTCAGCAAGAACGCCCTATCTATACTACCATCACACATCAACATATAACTTATCCGCAGTAGTAGTAGAAGCTCTACAAGATGTATGTAACGCCGCTGCTTCTCTCTAAATTATGGACTCTGGAGGCAACCAAAGCATGGCACAGTATGACAGTCAACAACAACATATAATTCCTAATTGCAGAATGAGCACCAATGCAAAGTAAGCACATACGATTTTCTTGTCCTAATTCTCATGTAATTCAAGAAAATCAGAGGCGGAGATCATGAGTATGTGCATACTTCGTGAGGGCGGGAGCACCCTGTCGTCGTGCGCATGTTGCTGCACCAGATCTTGGAGGTGATGAGGACATCATGATGGCCTTCCCAGTGGGTGGATGTGAGGTCGCCGATGGTCGTGTGGAGAAGGGCCCGGAGCTTTGGCTGCATGTCCTCCATGATTTGCGTCGCCGCCATGTCCGCTTCCTCGACGTGGCCATCGAATCTAGCATGTCCGGCCTCACATCATGCGACAGATTTTAATCCGGAATAGGTCACAGATTAAAAACAATCTATCATCATTAGGTAATCAATCAAATCGAAATCAATGGGATGAAGAGGAATCAGGAAGCGAGCACGCACCTTCTCAACAGGGAGTGTGAAGAGCGCGACGCTGACCGCGGAGAGCGGGATGACCCTGACGGCTAGGCGGATGGCCGAGGGCTAGCAAACTTGGAGTAAAGGGGTTGATCATCATGCTGCCGCTAGAGGAAGGGGTCGACATCGTGCTACATCTAGAGGAAGGGGTCGGCGTCGTGCTGCTGCTGGAGGAATGGGTCGGCCGTCGTGCTGCCTCTAGAGGAAGGGGGCGGCCGTTGTGCTGCCGCTAGACCAGGATGAGATTCTCCGCTTGGTGTGTTGGGAGATGCTCCTCTTGGGGTTGTAGCTACTGGGAATATGGGGAAGAGCTGGTGACCTAGCTATAGAGTAATGAGCGCGCGGTGGTGGGGTGGTGGTTCGAGGTTGTTGGGGGCTCACGGGAGAGAAAGTGGGCGGCGGGGATAGAGTGGTGTTGCGCGCGCGAGATAGAGAGAGCTGAGGGCGGTGGTGTCCGGAGGTGGGGGAGACGGAGGGGCTGCGGTTAGCCGGCGGTGCATGAGTGCGAGGGATATGGATCGAGAGAGGGGCGACATGAGAGAGATCTTGGAAGAAATGGCAGCAAGGTCTGGGAAGAGGAGAGAGTGGTGTGAGGCGATTAGGGTTCGGGTGTCCCTCCCGGTCGTGATCTGGAACGAATTCGCGAAACTACCCCTGATCAATTTTTTGCAAGACTGTGGGAATAGTAGGGTATTTCAGTCATTTCATGTTGAAACTGTGTGGTGTGGTGGGTGGAGAACTGACAAGAAATTTTACGTGTTGGATGTATGATAGGTGGACAGTTATGATCCATAGGTGGGGTGATTCGGGGACAGTCTCACTCTCTAATTTTATTGGCTAGCTGTATTTTGCACAAAAGTGTATTTTCAGTCGAAGGGGTTATGGCATTGGTCCAATTTAAACTATCGGTGCACACATTATGCACAGATATGCATCATGGGATGGAGAGCAATGTTGTAGGAGGAAGTTTTCCTTTTCGTCGCACGGAAATAGGCATTTTCCAGTTTCCGAGTGCAAAACCGGAGTGTTTTGTGAAGCAACCACCAAAAGAATAATTCAAAATGGTACCAACCTATTTTTCAAAAATACTAGACTACCTTACATGTACAATTTCCCAACCGGGGAGTCTCAAACCTTTCTGTTAACCCCTAGCGAAAAAGACAAATTCCTGCTGAATCGGTAGGAGGTGGGTTCGATTTGAACTACAGGTACATGATCGAGTGCTTATGATTTTTTGTGAAAATCATTTTTAGGTTTATAACATGTTGTTTTATCAAAGATCCAATGCAAGTTTGGCGAGGCTTAGCCCCTAGCTAAGAACCTTCCTACCCGCCATTTTGACCATAGTTTGAAACAGGCATAAACAAATTTAAAAACGGTCCGAATAATGTAAATCCTTCACGTGGTGTCATATTATGTGACATAGTTGCAAGGAAAAATACCAAACTTGGTATACTGCAAACATCTCAAAAAAGCTTCTCAAAAATGACATATCGTGTTTGAGGTTTCATGTCTTCTAGCCAAACAACCAATGTTATGGCTAGAATCGTGGCATAGTTTGTGATAATGTGCCCAAATTATGTACGCATGTGCATCATGGGATGGCGAACAATGTTGCAGGAGGAACTTTTCCTTTTTGTTGCACGGAAAAGAAAAGGCATTTTGCATTTTCCAAGTGAAAAACCGGGGTGTTTTCTCAAGAAACCACCAAAATCATCATTCAAAATCGTACGGAACTATTTTTCAAAAATACTAGACTACCTTACATGTATAATTTCCCAAACAGGAAATCTCAAACCTTTTCGTTCACCCCTGGTGAAAAAGACAAATTCCTGCCGAATCGGTAGGAGGTGGGTCTGATTTGAACTATAGGAACATGATCAAGTGCTTGTGATTTTTTGCAAAATTCATTTTTAGGTTGACAATATGTTGTTTTCTCATAGATCTAATACAAGTTTGGCGAGGCTCAGCCCCTAGCTAAGAACCTTCCTACCCGTCGTTTTGACCATAGTTTGAAACGGGTATAAAAAATTCAAAGACGGTCCGAACAATATAAATCCTTCGTGTGGTCTCATTTTATGTGACATAGTTACAAGTAAAAATACCAAACTTGGTATATTGCAAACATCTCAAAAAACCTTCTCAGAAATGACCTATCATGTTGGAGGTTTCATGGCTATCTGGCCAAACGACCAATATTATGGCTATAATCGCATCATAGTTTGTGATAATATGGCTAAATTATTCGCGCATGTGTATCATGGGATGGCAAACAATGTTGCAGGAGGAAGTTTTCCTTTTTGTCGCACGAAAAAGGCATTTTCCATTTTACGAGTGCAAAAACCGGGGTGTTTTGTGAAGCAACCACCAAAAGCATAATTCAAAATGGTACCAACCTATTTTTCAAAAATACTATACTACCTTACATGTACAATTTCCCAACCTAGAAATTTCAAACCTTTTCATTCACCCCTGGTGAAAAAGACAAATTCATTCTGAATCGTTAGGAGGTGGGTCCGATTTGAACTACAGGTACATGATCGACTGCTTGGGATTTTTTGGAAAAGTCATTTTTAGGTTTACAATATGTTGTTTTATCCGATATCCAATGCAAGTTTGGCAAGGTTCAGCCCCTGGCTAAGAACCTTCCTACCCGCCGTTTTGACTATAGTTTTAAACGGGCATAAAAATTTCAAAAATAGCCCGAACAATGTAAATCCTTCGCGTGGTGTCATGTTGTGAGACATAGTTCCAAGGAATAAAACCAAACTTGGTGTATTGCAAACTTCTAAAAAACCTTCTAAAAATGACCTATCATGTTCGAGGTTTCATGGCTTTCTAGCCAAACGACCAATGTTATGGCTAGAATCACAGTATAGTTTGTGATAATATGCCCAAATTATGTACACATGTTTATCATGGGATGGAGAGCAATGTTTTAGGAGGAAGTTTTCCTCTTCATCGCATGGAAAAGACATTTTCTATTTTCCCAGTGCAAAAACTGAGGTGTTTTGTGAAGCAACCACAAAAATCATAATTCAAAATGGCACTAACCTATTTTTCAAAAATACTAGACTACCTTACATGTACAATTTCCCAAACGGGAAATATCAGACCTTTCTGTTCACCCCTGGTAAAAAAGACCAATTCCTGTGAAATCGGTAGGAGGTGGGTTTGATTTGAACTATAGGTACATGATCGAGTGCTTGTGATTTTTTGTAGAAATCATTTTTAGATTCACAATATGTTGTTTTATCATTGATATAATGCAAGTTTGGCAAGGCTCAGCCCCTAGCTAAGAATCTTCCTGCCTGTCGTTTTGACCATAGTTTGAAACGGGCATACAAAATTTAAAAACAGTCCGAACAATGTAAATCCTTCGATTGATGACATTTATATGACATAGTTACAACAGAAAAAATATCAAACTTGGTATATTGCAAACATCTCAAAAATCCTTCTCAGAAATGACCTATCATGTTTGATGTTTCATGACTTTCTATTCAAACGACTAATGTTATGGCTAAAATCGTATCATAATTTGTGATGATGTGGCTAAATTATGTGCACATGTGCATCATGGGATGACGAACAATGTTGCAGGAGGAAGTTTTCCTTTTCGTCGCACAGAAAATGCATTTTCCATCTTCCAAGTGCAAAAAACCGGGGTGTTTTGTGAAGCAATCACCAAAAGCATAATTGAAAACTGTACCAACCTATTTTTCAAAAATACTAGACTACCTTACATGTACGATTTCCCAATCTCAAACCCTTTCGTTCACTCCTGGTAAATATGACAAATTCCTGCCGAATCGGTAGGAGGTGGGTCCGATTTAAATTATAGGTACATGATCGAATGCTTGTGATTTTTTACAAAAATCATTTTTAGGTTTACAATATAGTGTTTTATCAAAGATCCAATGCAATATTGGTGAGGCTCAACCCATAGACAGAAAATTTGAATTCAAATCCCTATTATCAAACCCATGATTCAAAATCTCGATTTACACCTATTAAGGTTTTATATGAAAACTATTCCCTTATATTTTCATGGAAAATAAAAGTGTTCCATAATGTCCTAAAAATGTTCTATAAACTGACAAGTTTTCTGAATTTTGTTTTACTCAATTTAGAGTTATTAATAAAAAGATACAAAAGAATTCAGAAAAATATAAAGAGAAAAAAATAGCTAAAGGTGCCCGACGGAGCGTACCCACCAGCCAAACGGCCTGCTCAGCAAGGTGTGCGTGGTGGCACGCCGCCATTGAGCCAAGTTCAGCCCACAGAGCATCCAAGCAGCCACAGATGCCTCATGCGCTCGAGGGCCAAGCCTACGGACGAAGCTATAGACTTATAGCGGTCGCGTCCGTATGAAGCATCGAGTTGTGTTGTGACCTTGTGGTTGGCATACTTAATCTTTCGACGGAGGTCCCAGGTTCATTTTTCCTTGGCTCCCTCTTTTTTCCGGGATTTATTCCCCACGAGGGGTTGTGAAAAAATAGGGCTAGGTCTATCACCGAAGCCAAATCCCAACACGTTGAATTGGTTGAAGTTGAGTCGTGCTATTATTTTTTCACGATTTATTTGGTGGTTGTGTGGCAAGCCACATGTGGGACAATCAGAGGTCTCAAGCTTGATTTCCCGGTACTCCCATTTTTGCTGGGATATATACCTATTTGTTTTCACTGTATGGTAGTGGAGCCCGTTTGTCAGGTCCAGCATGTCAGTTTCTGAAGGGCCCGTGTGTCAGCTGGTTGTGGTACTCTTTTGTGGCCACGTTCCCGTGTGTCAGTTGGTTGTGGTACATTTTGTGGCCACGTAGACATTAAATTGACATGTGACACGTGGACATGGCATGTGGCATAATACGTAGATTATAAATTGATACATGGACATGACACCTAGACGAAACTGCCAAGTTGTCCATCTGAACATCTCAACGCATCAATAATCAGTAGTATTGACCATTTAAATTGGTCGTAGTTGCCCAAAATTAAGGTCATGGACTAGTGATGTATATGTTATGACCAATTGGTGTAATCAAGTTATGACCTTCTTGATAAAAAAGGTCGTGGTATTCCAGAGTTTGTACCCTCCCAACTGGCATATCACCAGTTGGTTCGAAATGGTCATAGATCTACGACCAATAAACTTAGGATCATTAAAAAAAGGTCATTAGTTAACATATTTCTTGTAGTGAGAGGCTTGAGCTCCGGGTTTGTCTTGAGGCTTCAGCTGGAATAGATTCTTGACAGAAGCAGCTGACGCGGGAGATTTGGCTGGAATCTTGGTCTTAGTTTGGTCTCCTCGCCGAGTCTTGGGAGA
The DNA here is from genome assembly GCA_023614405.1 of Avena insularis. Classification (NCBI taxonomy): domain Eukaryota; kingdom Viridiplantae; phylum Streptophyta; class Magnoliopsida; order Poales; family Poaceae; genus Avena; species Avena insularis. The sequence continues at coordinate 408,954,470 of CM042696.1, forward strand.
CACAGATGATGCAGGAGGACTTGGTACAGAGCTTGAAGCTGGTTCTGGTGCAGGTGTTGGTGCTAGTGCTGGTGTTGGTACTGGTGATGGTGCTGAAACAGGAGAAGGTGTTGGAGCTGATGAAACTTGGGTCGGTGCCGAAGTAACTAGCAGCTCGTTGACGGCAGGTTGCGGCTGGGCCGATGAAGAACTGGGAAGATACGGCATAGTCGTATCCTCGGCAGCGCCACTTTCCCCCGCACCGACCTTGCCCTCCTAGTGACGAGGTGGGCTAAGGTTCGGCACGGCCGTGAAGCTCTCCAGAATAGGGCTTAGCAAGTGCACATCGTCATTGCGAGGGGAGATGGGGAACTACGGATAGGCGAAGCAATGCTCGAGCCGCTCTGGGGGGTCTCCCTAGACGCCCTATCGAATTAGAAAATGAACAACAAGTAATAACAGAAAAAGATAAACAAGGAATACATGAAGATAGTGAAATATGATCAAAAAATGGACAAAGAAGAAAAAAAGACTTACTCAGATGAGGTTGGAAGTTCCCTGGGCTTGGGTGCTCTCCGGACCGTGTCCCTGGGCACGGGTTTGCCAGCACCCTTGACGCCAGGTTTCTTCTACCTTTCCTTTGCTTGGACGGCTCGGAAGAAGCAACCGAGGTAGCCACACGCTTCTTGGAGGGAGCAGGAACCGGATCATCCACGGCAAGAGGAGGATCCTCGTGGACCTGCCCGGCCAGATTAGCTGAAGCCGAATCAACCAGAAACGGGTAAGAAATTGGCATCGGGTCAAGTACCTCCATAATCTCAATATCAGAGTCTTCATCATCAGGTCAATCCCTTAAATAATAGACTTTACCAGAAGTTCGTTTGGAGCCATCCAAAGTGGGCAAAAACATTTCTGAATCTCGCTCCACCGTGTTTGAGTCTTGATGGTCATTCCCCCATTTAAGGGACGGCTCTGTACCATCTTCAATGGTCTGCTAAAGAAACAACTAACGGACAAAATACAAAGGAATCGAGTAATAGGATTGTCCGACATAAGACTAGAGTCGGAAAAAGGGTCAAGTGGGAAACATACCGGAGGAGGCATCTTTTTTTGGCAGAAAAGTTCCAACCCCCATTCCCATTCCTCGGTGAACTCCTTCTCTATCTTGAAGATAGCCTTGACCCGGTGGAAAATCTCGGTGTTGTTGAGCTCGAAGGAGGAGGTTCGGTTCGGGTCAAGATGCCCACTCATATGGCAGAGCTTGTGTGTATGTTTCTGCAGGAGAGAGATCTGGCTACGGACGAAGGTGATGATCACGTCCTCGCTGTGTAGCCCTAACTTGTTCAGCTCCTTGATTCCTTTCTCCATCAGATTCGCCGAGGCAGTTGGCTGCCTTGGGATTCAGTTCCACAAGGAGGTATCTGGAACACCCAGTTTGAAGGGGCGCAGCCGGATCAGGTCCTCATCCATATTGTTCCTCACGTAGAAGAATGCCCGGGCCTAGCCTTTGCAAGACTCGAGGCCAGTGACTCGGGGGAATGCGGAGTTTTGCGGGGAGAGACAGAGGATCCACCACACTAGGTTAAGGATTTGTCAAGAGGGGCAGCAAAAGGATCAGGGATGACATTTTTGCGGAGGCCAAAGAACTTGATCCAGAGCTCCTTGGTGGGCCAAAGGCCGACATACCCTTCTATGCCGGATGCAATGGAGGAAAGCAAGGTGATGGCGCTCGCCGAAAGATGATGCGGTTGGAGCTCGTATATGTTGATGAAATCATGGAAAAGATAGCTGACGGGGAGACCGAAGCCGCGTTGGAAGTGAGAGAGGAAGACCAAGAACTCACTCGGATTGGGAGAGGGAGCGATCTCCTGGGAGGTGAGGCGGCAAGTTACTCCTTCGGGGATGCGGCGGGTCCAGTAGAGCCAGTCAAGATCATCTTGACAGACCTAGGAGACGGCCCAAGCGCCGCGCTCATCCACCTCGCCGCTCTCCTCCTCCTCAACAATTGCAATTTCTTCTTCTGTCATCTCCAAGTAGCTGTCCTTGTAGACCCAATCGGAGGTGGGGGACAGTGGCCTGGATTGGCGTGGCCCCGTGGCGGCGTGGATACGTTTAGGCGGCAACGCGACTATGGCAGAAAGGCATAGCAGCAAGGCGCGGCGGCGGCGGTGCTACAAGGAGCAGAAGAAGCAGCAACGACAACGCTGTGGTGGTGAAGAAGGAAGAGGAAGAACAGAGGAGTGTGCAGAGTGGGAGAAAACAACTAAGGGGCACCCCTCTTCCCTATTTAACCACACCCGTATGTGGGAAAGTGGGATCCAGCAGTACAGCTAAGCCACACGGTGTGGCCATATATTTTCCAGGTCAGTCAATCAAAGGCGAGCCACAAGAAGGGCCACAAGGAGCAGCGGATACCACAACGTGATTTGGTGATACAGTTAACAAGGTGACTTCCACGATGCGACGTTTGCAGCAGTTATCCCTGACAATGAATACAGTAACTGGCGCAGACCCTTAAAATGAGGCAAAACAATGATTATCCTCCACGTAGGATGTGGGGAAGCGTACAAGAGAAGGAAGGATGACCCGGATAAATAGAAAGTAACCTGACCAGCAATATATCTCGGAATGAGACAAGGGAATGTAAAGTCACAAGAGCCGAGTTACAGAATAACTCGGTCAAGAGAGCATAGAACTTAGTAGGTTGAACCTGCTGTGGCCTTATCAGCTGAAGTTGCTAATACCGCACCAGCTTCGCGGACTAATGTTGGGGGGATACCCCTGGGTAGGGTCACGCCGGGGTATAAAGGCCATGTTAGCCGAGGTACGGCAAGGTCAAAGCGTAAGCTGGCCGAGTCACCTCAAGGCAGGCTAACTTAGGAAGTGACCCAGCCCGAAGGATATTCGTCTAACCTTGTCTCGGCCGACATATAACGTGTGTCGGCTAGCCTTTTGTAACTTGTTTTCAGGTACCCACGGAGCCGAGTTAACCAGGCGCTAGCCGTGTTACCACTTGGCTTACAAGAGAAGAAAGGAATCTCGCTGGTCAAAAGGTGGTCTCTGTCCACTGTAGCATGAGCGAAGAGGACAGAGGGAAGGACCAGCGGGAAGTGGCCGACAAGGGTGACGTAGCCAATGTCGGCTAACGCCACCAATGTCGGATGATGCCACGCCATAGAGGGGCTCGGAGAGGCTTACGCCCTAAGTCCGGACCAGCTTGTTAAAGTGTAAAAGAGGCATCTTACTTTACCAAGGAACATATTCGGAGAATATGCCTCGACGTATGCCCTAAATTGTAACCTAGCCCCCCTATATAAGGAGGGGCTAGACCTCCATAGAGAGGGTCGACCGTTTTTACTAAGGGAGAACCCTAGAGAGTAGCTATGGGGAGTAAGATAAGTAGTCTTCTTCCCATGAACAGTTCAAGGATGTAGCATCCCAATTGTCTAACAATTGCAATACTACTTGCCTAGTCTATATATTGCTACTTCCTATATCTCATTCTTGCATTGCATAATATCATGCTGATGTCACCATGCCACATTGCATTTGAGCATCATATTAAATCCCTTTCATTTGGTTCTTCTTCATATGCATTTGCCTTATTAATTGTATTTGTCTCTTGATAAATTGTATTTGATTCTTGATATATATTGGTATATGCCCAAGTCGATTTGGGGGCATCTCTCTTTAATCCAATCCATCATACTAACTTGTCATATATCATTTTTCTTTTGGTCTCATTCTAATTCTGTCATACATATGTATGTGGGCATCTTATTTGCTCTTGCTATTTAAATCAAGCACACATAGATATCTTGTATGGGTCCTTTCACTATTCATACATAGCCATAAATGTGGTTGACCCAAATCATTTCTAAATGATGCATGTACAAGTCTATTCTAATGTCTTTCTTACGTACATGAGGCTCCATTTGTTTTCACAAACTAGAGCCCACATGGTATATCAAGCCATGCATGTGACGTTGAAACATTCTAGGATATGCAATATCAAATCTATATGCAAGCATGCCTTCGCTATATAAATTCATTTCTTCATTCCTTTGGTCTATTTGATTTTTGATCATCTTGTCTATGTATTTAAAATTCCATCAAACCACTACCAACATATGGCCATGAGGATACACATGCCTCATTTTCTTCTTGTGATCTTTTTCTTCCTCTATCTTCTATCTCTCTCTATCTAGATCTCTCTTATATATCTTATATATCCTAAGCTAGCTATTTCCTAGCTAAACTTCTTCCAACTCCAACAGGTGGATGGCTGCGTGTCACCACACACACTCTACTCCCAAGCTAACCGTGTGTGCCACATACACACATACATCTACACCTTTTACACACACTCTCAACTAATAAATCAAACTGTGGCCACACACCTCTAACTATGAACCTGAAAACGAGTGAGCCACCACCTGCTACTTGTTTGATCGAGCCTCAGCTATTTGTTGATGCACTGATCGATCAATCAGCCCCAAACCCAACTTTTGTGCTCCTTTCTGGACCAAACCTGGCGCCCCTGTCTCTGAACCCTGAACCCATGCGCAGCTACACCGACCTGAACCAGCTGAGACTGTCCAACCCCTCCCCTTGCCTGGCCTCTATTCCGACTCAACCTGATGGACAGCAGACGGCTACTGTTTTTCTTCTAGCCGAGCACGTGAAGCCAACCGAGCGAGGACAGCGCCCCACGCCGCGCGCGTGCGCTCTCTCTCTAACCTCTGCATAAAGCAAGCTACAGACGCTGGCAGCCTCATCCCTATCGTCCCAACCACTCCAGATCGAGTCCCCTTCCCCTTCTCCTTCCTCGGCAAAGCCGTGGAGGTGGAGCCGGACCTGTAAGGATCCCTCCCACATCGCCGTCCCTGTCGAGACCGAGGAGGAGCTTCGCCGATCCGCTCCCTCTCTGTCCCGGAGCTCCAGCCCGCCTCCAACACCGTTTCCAGTGGGAATTGGTCGAGGTGAGACCCCTCTCCCTTCCTTGTACTTCCCACCTCCCCTCTGGCCCCAATTCGAGTCCACCGTGTATGTATTTCTACTCCTGCACGCGCCCTTCCGCCATGTCTGTACGAATTCAGTTTTGGAGAGCATGTTCCGTCAGTCTAGACAGTAACACCAGTGAATTCAGCACCTCTGTTCCTCGCGTTCTCACGTCACTTACACTCTGTATTCGGCGATTATTCTTGCATATAGTTATAGCTAGTCATACCATCTACCCCATGAACCAAACTTTGCACAAAACGGAGGTCCGTAGCTCCCAGAATCATCCGCCCAACATCAGCCAAACTCGTTGTCAAATCTCGGTCAGTTTCATCAGTCTCAGCACTCGTTCCAGTCACTGTTTCGCGCGGTTATCCCGCTGATCTGCTACTCCTCCGACGTTGAGCCAAGGTAAGAAGATGTAAAAGGTAGCACCGGCATCATCTCGGTGAAAACCGATATGGAATTCGAGCTCTGAGCTGCTCCCAGTGATCTGCCAAAGTTCACCGAAACCTCTGTTAAACTGACTCGGTTTTCAGAAAATTCAGAGAAGAGTTTTTAACTTTTTCATGCTGACAAAACCCCATTAGAACAGCGTGTTCCCCTCCGTATCTGTGAATTCTGTAAACATGAAAGTTGTAGACCTCGTCTTTTTCTACAAATCACTCTTCTAAGGCAAACTCTAATTCGTCCTAGATTGGTCTCCTGGATCAATCCAAGACAGGAAATGTTAACAGTCCTCTGTTCTAGTTTTTTTCCTGTTATCAGTTGGCCTCGAAAATCACTCCAGAACTCGTACTCCCTTTACAATTTTGAAAATCTTGTCAACACCAAAGTTGTAGAGCTCATCATCCTCTACAACTATGTTCTTATCAAAAATTTCAGATTCCCAACAGATCTCTCTTCACAGTCAGTCAAAATCAGAATGTTTTAAACAAAACTAGCAATCTCAAACATGGAACTTTGACCACATTTTAAAAGTAGGATCTGTACATCAATTTTGTTTGGTTTTAAATTCTGAACATGAATATGACCTCTGTTGTTATTTGATGCATCTTGAAAATATCAAATGTTTTGGGAATATTATAAATGCTTTGTTCAATATTTAATAACAATTTCAAATTCATAATTCTAAATAATACAAATAATATATGTTTCTTGATCAGAAAAATGTGAGGAATTCAAATATGCCATCCAAAATAATTCTTGAGAAAATTAAAAATTTCGAAATAATTTAAATGCTATTAATGCCTTTATCTTAAATAATTCATAACTTTAATTTCGTAATTCCAAATTCGACAAATAATATGTCTAAATCGATCAGCGCGATGAGACCGTTCTAACTATGCATTCCATGATATGAATTGAAGCATGCATCATGTATAACTATCAAAACCTGAATGGTTTATGCCACTAAAATATGCCTAATAAATACTAAAAGTGCTATTTTATTGTCCCCACACCTCACCCTTGCCATGCTACATTATTGCCATGTAAATTGTGCATCATTCATCATGGCATACTTGTTTGCTCGTTGCATTATATTTATGTTGGCCCTTGGTTGTTTGGTTCTTCTTTCGAATAGATGCCGGACAGGGGAATTCACAGGAATCCCAGGAGTACTACCCAGATCCATCCTTCGCTTCAACTGAGCTTCCAGGCAAGCACTACTACATGCTTGCATACATATAGTACCTATTGCTTCTATTTTATTCTTGCATCATGGAGTCGCGAATGCATTAAATTGAATCCCAAGTACTGCATAGCCTTTACTTTTAAAACCCCACCGAGCTTGTTCCTCCATCCCATGAGCCACTACTACAGGAGTTGTTTGAGCCATTCTAGTCGTAGAACAGCATGTGTAGGGTTTGTGAGTGTCTGGTGGAAAGCGAGGTACCTAAACAACTTAACCTAAGTAGTAATGGGATAACTAATGAAAGAGGCACCAGTGGGCAATATCTATTATTTGATTTTTCATGCTCACTTGTGTCTCGTAGGACCCCGAGTACTTGATACCTATTCCTTGACTATTCGCACTATCCACATATGGGAGACTCTATGGATCCCCCTTCGCTTGAGCTTGATTCGCACTTTATTTCTTGGGGCCACAAAGTAGTTTGGGGCTTTATTACTATCCTGTACTTATGCCATGCTTTACTGCTTTATTTACGATTGTGCGTGGAGCACCTGTACTGTTTAGGAATGTGGAATGTTTTCGCGGTATCGACAAGCCCAGTCACACTTTCGTTCCCGATCGTTTGACCATTGACACAAACCTTGGGTCCGTCTCGGAGCCGGCCAACTTCGTTGCGGGTAGCTTAATGGGGTGGCCCCCTGAAATAATTTTATGAATCCTGTGAATGCATTGTCGTGAGGCCTCGTTGCTTTTTATTTGGTTCTTCCCGAGGTTGATCGTGTGTGTGTTTCTATTTGTGCACCCCTGCAGGGTAAAATCTTTCTATAAGCCATGTCCGCGGTTATGGACGACTTGGAGCACAGTTTCTCGATCATAGACAAGCATAACTAAAGTATCGTGTTTAATTTGACTAAATACCTAACTAGTAATTAGTGCAATACTCATGGAATGGTTAATAAAACTGCCAATGGATGGCTTGTTCGTCCGCCTACTCGTTGGTAAGCGAGAGGGAGGATGGATCTGTTACTTCATGCTGTTATAACTGTTATTCTAATTAACGGACATCCGTCTATCAATGGTTAGGCAGATGGTTAGCGAGTATCTATAGACTTGTTAGTTATTATCTTTCGCCGCAATTGCGTCACCCCCAGGTTGTTCCCTTTAGATGCATTAAGACTTGCTGAGTACCCCTAGGGTCTCACATGATAAATTGTTTGATTCAGATGAATAGGTATATTCGCAAGATAGATACTGGGTGGAAGAATCAGAGGATGTTGGCAACGACCACTCGGTGTAGAGATTCCGGGGATGGAGATCCGTGAGATTTGTGGGCGGGATGTGCTTATTTATGTGGCATCTTATGCCGATTTGCTTCTTGTCCGTACTCGGATCTTGTTTCCCGCTTCCGCTTGATACTCTGGTGCGTGATGTTTGAGGATGTATTCTAAAATATTATATCTATCTAGGATATTTGGATCTTGTCGTAGGGCGTTGAATATTCCTATTTCTATTTCTTTTAGATGGTATGACTCTGAAGTCTGTTGTAAGTCGCAGGCATACATACTCATTTGTGTATGTCGTGGTCGTGTTACCTGTCGCTTACACCACTCGCTCTTGTCCCGATGTTCTTGAAAGTGGATAAGGTGGTAGGTCGGTAGCGTGCCCTACTCCGCTTCGACGGGCCTACGCGTGGGTGGCCTTGGGCCTCCGCGGTAGAGTCACTTATCCACTTTCGTTTGTCCAGGCTTGAACTTAGAGCGTAATGTCCGAGGTATTACAAAGGAGGCCATGTAATCCATCGTTGACAAGAGAGAAATACAAACATCTGAGTGTGGAATCACCACACTATCCCTCCCTGGATTCCTCTAGTGCACACTAGCCCCATCTTTAGCCTATACATGGCATTTATCATGCCACCACCATGACAAGCAAGGACTAAACCCTAGCAGCACCGGAGATCAACAGGGAGAGCACACCTGGGGCGGGGTAGACATCAAGGAGGCGATGAGGTGGCGCGGCGCGTCAAGGAGATCTAGAAGAGGGGTGGAAGGTGTTCTTTTGACGATAGAAAAATGTAGCGTGCATCCCCGTGACGGTGGATGCTCGGAGGGTAGTCGATGCTCATCCTGGGGTTGTTCCTGAGCAAGAAAAGGGGTAGGGTTAGTTGGATACTACCTAGGTAGGAGCATGCAGAGGCAGGAGGGAGAACAGGCGTAGTGGTTTGGCACCAATGATGATGGAAGGCTTGCGGCACCACAGGGATATTTCCCTTCTCCTCGGATGTAGAGTGAGGAAGAGGGCTTGAGCTCCTGGGGATAAGAGTGGGGAGGAAGAGGATGGAAATGAGAGGCAGATGGGCACTGGGGTGTTTCAGGGCATTTTATCCAGGGATGTAGTCGTCCATGGTGGACCTGGCTCACGCTCGAATTGGGCAGGGACAAGTCTTCTCATTGGTCTAGAAGGGCGGTGGGGAGTGCTATGAGGTATAAGGAGGGAAGAGAGGTGTCCAATGGGGCCCTGTATGCCAGGGTGATGCTCCCTCTCTCCTTTGGGTATGTGAAGAAAATGGGAGAGGGAGGAAGCTTGGTTAGATAAGGCGGCTGCAGGTGGGGTAGAGGGGTGCTATAGGGGCCTGGTACACAAGCCAAATGGGTGGACGGGAGGGTGGTTGATGCAGCCCAACATATGGCAATCACCATTGGTCTAGATCATGCTACACCAACCACTCCTACACAGGTGAATTCCTTCCATCTCTTACCGTCCGTTGTCTATCATGTGAATGGAATCCTACTTGTGCCAAGTATCCATTGTGTGACTAGGCCTGTGATCATGATGCCAAGCGGATGCGACAAGGATGAACCAGGAGCCAAGACACCCAAGCAAGAAGCTGCTGGAGCAAGACCGGAGTCTCCGCCCTAGACATCGAAGTCTCCGGCCTGGACTCCGGACCAGACTCCGAACCAGCGCTAGGACCATTCACTACACCACCCTGGAGACTAGCCGGAGACCGCAGCTAACACCGGAGTCTCCAGCCTTCAGACACCGGAGTCTCCGGTGTAAGTGAAACAGGCCTACGTGCTCGAGTTGGGCCTGACCCATGTAGCACTCCCCAAACTCCTATTTATGCCTATTTACCCCTAGCTCATGGCTGGCATATATATATGCCCCCACTCCTTCCTTGAAACCCTAGAGTTAATGAATTGAGGCATGTGCCTAACCCTAGATGGGAACCCCTCTCAATAGATTATCTATGAGTTGTACAAGGCCTTGGATTCGGTGTCCTTCTCCAAGTCATCAAGACACTCCTCAAGTGTTTGGTCTCTCCCTATCATGGATTCTAGTAGTGCTTGGTCTCTCCCCTTTGCGATTCTACTTGGTTGCTACTCTCTCCTTGGTTTGGATTCTATCATCTGCTTGCCGATCTCTCCGTTGGTGATTCTACCTGTTGGGTTCACAACATAGAAAACAAAAAATTTCCTACGATGGGAACTATACGCCAAGATCTATCTACTAGATACAAGCAACATGTCGATATACATCCATAGAGAACTTAGCCTTGAAGACAACAAAGCTTTGTTAACAAGTTGGAACTCGTGGATGATGTAGTCGTACACTTGCCGATCTCAAGATCATGATGAAGTCCAGCAAGTCCGGCTCCAGCACGTCCATCAAATCCATCTCCAGCAAGTCCATCACCACCAAGTCCAAAGATCATAAAGCAGCGTGCATCCGTGATCGCACACACGCCGCACTGACAACCTCCATCCTCGCTCCGAAAGCAAAGTGAAGCGAACTTCTTTCCAGATAAAGCCACCGGGAACATGTATCTCGCTAATCCGAGACCATGGGGAATAACTAGAGGGGGAGAGAGATCCTTCACCAGGATGTGTGTGTTGTGAGGAGGAGAGGGGGGCCTTTTATATGGAAGAGGGGGGGAACCCAAGGGCCATGGCGTGGCAGCCATGGTGGTTCCCCACCTCTTCCACATTCATGTGGGTGGAGCTCCCACTCCCATAAAAAGCCTCCACTCAAAATTCCACTCACACATGCATTAAATTTCCACCAAATTTAATGCAAGCTCTCATTAAATAAAACTATTTTATTTATTTTATTCAGAATTTTTTTAATTACATTAATTGATAAACATTCACATAAAACCCCCTAAAACATTTTAATATCACATGCAGAACCAATTTCAGCAATTTCACCCAAAATAGTTTCGGTGTCTATTGAAATAATTCCAGCGCATTCTTAAATATTTACCTAAAACATATTTTCTCCAAATGGTGTCGCTATCCCTTAAGTGTGCCACCCTACGGTTCGTGAATAATGCATACATGATCGAGACCCCTCTCCGATCAATAATCAGCAGCGGGACCTAGAGATCCGTAGTGACTGTCACATATTCAACGATGACTCTTGTGATCGTGTGAACCTTTAACGTCATAACTAATTCCCTTTGTCTCATGATATATTACATCTCCGAGATTAGATTATCGGTATCCAAATACCTAGTTTGATCTCGTTACCGATATGCACTCTTTTCTCGTTCCCGCGATATAACATTCTAGTGATCACATCACTTGCTTGCAAGCTATTTCAATGTGATATCACCGAGAGGGCCCAGAGTATATCTATCCGTCATCGGGATGGACAAATCCCACTCTTGATCCATGAGCCTCAACATAACACCTTCGTTGCACTGAACCCACGTTTATAGTCACCCTGTTACGGTCTGACGTTTGATGTTATCAAGATACTCTTCCAGTGTTAGTGATTAACATGATCTCATGGTCTAAGGACTAAGATTACTTCGTATGATGTTATAGCAATATAAACATAATGACTTTGATCGTAATGCTATACTTCGGATGAATGTTCATCACATCATTCCACCAATGTTGTGACCTCATTATTAACAACATCCAATAAGTTAGTCATCCCTTCCTCTTTGGCCTATGGACAGAGTTTCAATTATCTCGAGGAAAGTTTCACAAGCGTCAATTGATCAAAATCAAAAGACTCCAAAAATCCATCAACATGGAGTTTCTTCATGTTTACTTTCCAATATAATTCAAACAGCGATGTCACTTCATAAGTGATCTTCCAATCATTTGTCTTACGACATTTTAGCAATAATGTTTATGGATGTGATTTCTCCAACTAGACTTGTAAAAGTTCATCCATCCATTATGGAATACGGTAATTATTTGAACAACCATTGTTCTCGTAATACCGGAACAAAATAACAATTATTAAAACAAATCTTGAAGGATAGGTTTGACGACAACGAAAACACAATAACACTTTATTTGTTTTTGATGAACATCATCACTTATTATCTTGCCAGTTACTTAGGCCGTTGCAGTTCATGAATTGTGTTGTTCTGTATGACACTTCACACCAACCAATTCGGTATCCAATACCGGTATCCAATACCTCAGAACCACATTGTTTAACAAGCAAGGAATACAACCACATGTATATCTTCTATATACCTAAGTTGGACATCTCCAACCTTTTCTTTTCTGCCAAATATTTTATAGATTCTCTTTCAACAATTCCTTTTCTTTTAAAAGAATCTATCAACATCAATAGTGGTGTCATTCACATGACACATAGTACAAAATATATATAGTCAAATACTAATACCTTTGGACTTGCACTTTGAAGTGGATCACCATCATCAAATGTTTGGTGTTCTTTCAAAAATCCACTCTTTAGTAATCTATTAGTGTAGTAAACATTTTACTTACATCTTCTATTCATCCTTATCATGAAAACTTTCATGATCAAGCTACTATAGCCTATAAGGAAGAATCGCGAGTATAATGTTAGTTCCCAAAACCTTTTTGGGAGATCCGGATGCCTAGCATCTCCATTCTTCACAAATTCTCATACAATGTGAGAACATGTATTTTGCTAAATTATACTCTATCATAATGCAACCAAAAACATTGTTTCAAATATCACAATATCTTCCACACATGATGGTTTCTGAAACAATTTTTCAGCTCCTAGATAAACATGATACTTTAGATACTAGATAAACATGAATATCAATAATCATGGAGGCAAACATGATACATTGGAATTCTTACTCTTGATTTAATACTACTTATTAAGCATCATGGAGTAAATAGAGTTTGCTGAAAGTTTGCAATAGGACTTCTAAACTTTAAATTGACATTCAAAACAATACGATACCAGTTCGTAAAGTAAATATCCAGAATTCTATAGTTTTATTATCTCAATTAAAACTAAGCATAAGGTAGTGAATAGATGCCAATGACTACAATAAATTATGCAAATTCACTTCGATTTAGTTTATGAAAAATTGAGTTTGACTAATCCAAATTAGAAATGAACTCCTAATCAAAAACGACATCCCTCGTGCCTTTTTGGTGATTACATGAACCAAATCCACTACACCAAGTCCGATCATCACGTGAGTCAGTGTAGCTTCAAAGGCGAGCATCAATACGGGCATCACATCAACTATATGACTCATGCTTAACCATTCGGTCCGTGTTCCGAGGCCATGTCTGTACATCCTAGGCTCGCCAAGTAAGAACCTTAGTATTCGCGTGTGTAAAACTGTCTTACACCCATTGTATGAAAGCGTAGAGTCGAGTACACCCGATCATCACGTGATGTCTCGAAACACGATCCATAGAACGGTGCATACTTAAGGAAGAACACATTTTATCTTGATATTTAAATGAGGGATCATCTTATAATGCTACTAAAATGCCAAACTAGCAATATAAGATGCAAACATCATATGTGTAAAGTGGAATGATATGGTCCATGCATTTGATCATCATCATGTGCATCGTGGTATGATCTTTATCATTCCTTTGTGTGTAAGGCCAAGGTCTATGGACTTACAACATTACCATATCATGACACTATCCCAGCAACAATCTAAACTAGACGCCTCTAATTTATCCATTGCAAGTTTTATGTGGCTTAGGTCTTTCGGAGATAGAACCGGTCTTACCTACGAACATGGAACCACAACGAGGATTACCAAGTGATTAGAAACTCGTTGGAAATCAGATATTTACTATAGTAGGAGAGACAGACACCTACTAGCCACTTATGCAAAACTAGTTGCATGTTAGTTGTGGAACCGGTCTCATGTGCGGTGACATGTAAGGTTGGTCCGGGCCGCTTCATCCCACTATGCCACCAATATCCAAAATACATAAAAGAAGCAATAACATGACCATCATCGCCCACATATAAACATATGTGTAATACCCGTGCAAAGCACCTACGCATAGATCAGGCTCTGATACCACTGTTGGGTTCACAGCGTAGAAAACAAAAATTCCTACGATGGGAACTATACGCCAAAATGTATCTACTAGATACAAGCAACGGGTGGATATACACCCATAGAGAACTTAACCTCGAAGACAACAAAGCTTTGTGAACAAGTTGGAACTCGTGGATGATGTAGTCGTACACTTGCCGATCTCAAGATCGTGATGAAGTCCAAGCAGTCGGCCCAAAGACGTCCATCAGATCCAGCTCCAGCAAGTCCATCACCACCAAGTACAACACCACAAAGCAGCGATGCATCCGTGATCGCAAACACGTCCGGTACCCCGACAACCTCCGTCCCTCGCTCCAGCAAAGCAGCGAAAGCAAAACTTCTTTCTAGATAAAGCCACCGGGAACATGTATCTCGCTAATCCGAGACCATGGGGAATAACTAGAGGGGGAGAGAGATCCTTCACGAGGAGGTGTGTGTTGTGAGGAGGAGAGGGGGCCTTTTATAGGGAAGAGGAGGGGCACCCAAGGGCCATGGCATGGCAGCCATGGTGGTGCCCCCACCTCTTCCACATTCATGTGGGTGGAGCTCCCACTCCCATAAAAAGCCTCCACCCAAAATTCCACTCACACATGCATTAAATTTCCACCAAATTTAACGCAAGCTCTCATTAAATAAAACTATTTTATCGACATGCACTCTTTTTTGTTCTCGTGATATAACATTCTAGTGATCACATCACTTGCTTGCAAGCTATTTCAATGTGACATCACCGAGAGGGCCCATAGTATATCTATCTATCATCGGGATGGACAAATGCCACTCTTGATCCATGATCCTCAACATAACACCTTCGTAGCACTGAACCCACCTTTATATTCACCCTGTTACGGTGTGACGTTTGATGTTATCAAGATACTCTTCCGGTGTTAGTGATTAATCTGATCTCATGGTCCAAGGACTAAGATTACTTCGTATGATGTTATAGCAATATAAACATAATGACTTGGATCATAATGCTATACTTCGAATGAATGTTCATCACATCATTCCACCAATGTTGTGACCTCATTATTAACAACATCCAATGTCCATGATCAGGAAACCTTGATCATGTTGTTAATCAACGAGCTAGTTTATATGAGAGGCATTACTACTAACTTTGTATTTTGTTTATTAAACACCTATGTATTAACGTTTCCAATTAATACAATTATAGAATGCAAAATAAACATTTATCATAAACATGGAATAAGATAATAACCACTTTATTATTGTCTCTCGGGCATATTCCCTTCACTACCGCAAGGTTTCACGCCAAGGATTCTATTGGATTGGTTGTTAGAACCAATAGGAGCAAATTGAATCGGTGTGTTTTGGCATGTTTTTGTATCTTTACCTTGCATTAGAGTTGCGTTCATCATTATAATCGCATGTTCCCTCACTCCCCACCTCAAATCCGTGAAGATCGGACCACCTCAAGGGTAAATCCATAAGGAGACCCATATCAACTGGTATCAGCAGCTTTTGGTTGCCACGGATTTGACTTTGTTCTTTGATTTCCACCATAAATTGAAAAATACCAAAAATATAGCCCCAAATTTCGTTTGGATCGATCTCTCAGTTTTGTGAGTTGATTATTGTTTTGGTCCTAGAGAAACTTGTCTTTGGAGTTGGTCTACCATTTGCCTACTTTTTCCAGCCCAATTTGGTTGAAATTTTCTGGATTTCAGGATAGAAGGCCTGGATTTCCGCCCAAGAACACGAGTTGTTCGTGGTGCTGGCCCCGACAACGGAGTATCCGACCGCTAGCACCAGAGTCTCCATCCCACACTGGAGTCTCCATCCAACAGACACCGGAGTCTTTGGCCTCCCACCGGAGTTTCCGGCCACTAGACACCGGAGTCTCGGCCCTGACAAAACTTTTCTCCTCTTTTCCTTTTAGACTGATTTCCTTTTGACATTTGTGTTTCATGTGCGTGTCTGTCAACAAACAAAGCTTCCGCAACATCAACAACTTCTCGCGCTTGACATCGACACCATGGAACTCAAACCATCCCTCCACAAACGGTTGCAAGTACGTCATCACCACAAGGTATAACTTGCACCACCTTGTTAACCCCCTTTATTCCTTTGTGTGTTACCTAACCTATGGAGAGTATCTCATCTTGCGTTTGCCGAAGCATTGTGCGCTTGCTCTTGCATAGTCATAGTGTAGAGGCAATAATAAAACTTCACTCCATGGCATGAAAAGAAAAAGAGGTACAAAAAAAGAGAAAACAAAGAAAATCTTCTAAGCAAAATAAAAAGAGAAAGATACCAATAGCAAAAGAGAGTCCAAAGCTTCTAAGCAAGAATGCGAGCAAGGGCAAGGCAAGCATGCAAATCCGTTGCTTCTCAATCTTTTGGCAAACAGGCTATGGTCTCTCCTAGTGTTGGCACGACACCATGCATTAGTCTTTGTTAGGACCAATTTTGTTCGTTGCTCATTTTCATAGTCGTGTTAGCCACATTAATCTCCACCGTGTGTATAGTCGTAGGTTCTTGTCACCTCTTTTTGACCTTTTCCCTTGACTTTGTTTTTGTTGGATCTTACCCACTTTTAACAATAACCTTTGTGTTTGGTTGTTCCATTTGCTATTGACCTTCCTAACCTTCCACCATAGCCCTTTGTGTGTGTGTGTCTTGTGTATTTGCTTTGCTCTCGGCAAGAACAACCTTCCCAATTATTTACTTGGTGAGGCAAGGTAACACATACCATTCCTGTTGGGGGGATACCCCCGGGTAGGGTCACGCCGGGGTATAAAGGCCGAGTTTGCCGAGGTTCAGCAAGGCTAAAGCGGATGCTGGCCGAGTTACCTCAAGGCAGGCCGAATCTCGGGGTAACCCGGACCAGGGGGTGTCCACCTAACTGAGTCTCATCCGACTTAAGCAGTGAGTCGAATAGATGAATCTAACTTGTATGCAGGAACAGGTGTGACCGAATCCTCCACGATCCGGGTCATAGCAAGCTTCTAGCAGAAGGAAGGAATCTCGCTGGTCAAAAGTAACCCCGGTACGCACTGCATGAGCAAAGCGGGACAGACCACCGAGGCGTGGCGACAGAGGTGACGACGCCCGTGTCGGCCGACGAGCGCCATGCAGAGGCTCACGTAGCCTCTGCATGGGTGACGCGGGGGAAAAGCACCCCGGTCGGTTTGCTATTTTGGGAGGAGGCATATTCCCTAGAATATGCCTCCACGTATACCCTAAGTGGAGACCTAGCCACCCCTATATAAGGAGGCTAGGGTCTCTATAGAGGGGGCTGGGCTATTCTGATTGGTTTTAGGTTCTAAGGGTTGATCTCTAGTTGGTCTGGTACGGGTTAACTGTGGGTGAGAGTAAGAGACTTCCTTCTTTCTCCTCTCATCAATATAGCTCTAGGAGCACTTGTAACCTTGGAAGTGAATCCAATACGAACCTTCTGTGTGGGGAATCACCTCACTATCCCTCCCTGGATTCCCCTAGTGCTATTAGTCCCCACCTTTAGCCTATCCATGGCATCTGCCGTGACACCACCACTTACGCTTGGCGCCCACGTGGGCTAAGCGCTAGCAGGTCAAGATCCGGACGGAAACCTCATCGCACCGCTAACGATCGCCTCCGGGCTTGTTCAGCTTTGAGCGCTGGATTTAGCGACAACGCTTAGCTGCTTGACGCGCCCACCGCCAAGAACGGCCTCTTCGTCAAGCTTGGTGCACACAAGGTCTACGTTGCTGTGGACGTATCATGCGTTCATCCGTGGCACGTCGTCGAGGCAGGGGAGCCACCCCTTAGCGTGGTTCACGGGGCGCGTATCACTCACTCCCCGGACCGTGCTGAGGTGATGATGACTGCGCCAGGTGCAGGCGCAAGCAAGCAAGGATCCGCACCAGATCTGGAGGTAACACCTAAGGCACCGAGGAAAAGTAGAGGTCCTCCACTAGAGAGGCCTGAGAATGTACTGAGAGAAGCTATGGATAGCTTGGCAAACCCGGTAGCAGCAGTGGTAGATCCGGCTCAGGCACAGGCCGAGCTAGAGGAAACTAGGCAAAAAATTCTAGAAGGAGCAAAAAAGATAGCAGCGGCTCAGCAGTCGTTGAACATGGTGCTGTGTGAGTACGCAAAGGCAAATAAAGTAGATGCTATAAAAGTGACGGGGAGAAATCTCATGAGTGAAATGAACAAAGAGGGTGATACTAGGATTGAGGAGTCAGAGAACTGTTTGTCTGTGGGGATGCCAAAGTATAGTACCCCGAAAAAACCTCAGAGCAGCGGATGCAGCTGCGTCCGAGTTAGAGGGTCTAACGGGTGAAGCCCATCAGAGACAACAATATAGGGTCAATGAGTTGGTTCGGATCGCGAACGGGCAAAATGAGGAGTTGCTCAGGGCTAACCCGGAGAGAGCTGGGGCCTCCAAGATCGTTCATTCGGCGGTGGGTAACCCGGAGAAATCCGCTGGAGCCGCATCGTCTCCTCATGGTGGTCCTAGGAGAGAAGAAGTAGTAACCTCGGCCAGGAGAAACAAGTAGATTGTTCCGTATGACCCGACAAGGGCAGGAAAGGCAAAAGAAGTACAAAGAAATGACGATCGACGGAGTGTAAGCCGAGGTGAAGCTGGCCGAGGTAACCGTGACACGGGCAATGCCGGTCAAGAAAACGCTGTTAATGGCAATGCCGGACAGCGCAACTCGGTAGGACAACCGCAGCAGCGGAATATACCAAGGCAAGAGGAAAGTGCCGGCCTAGGTATGCAGCAGAGAGATGCGCCACGAGAGCGAGACCGGTATAATGATGGAGATTCGGAAATGGTGAATGCGGGATACCCAAGGCCGGACTATCATGTGATAGGGTCGGGATTGGGAAGCAGGGATCTGATGCCGGACGACGCCAGGTTGAAACTGGATCGGCTGTATAGGTCGGAGCAGATTGAAAGTCAAGGTCCTCCGGGTCCTGCGTGTTTTGGACCCCGGATCATGAAAGAGCCACCGGTACCTAACTTCCAGTTACCCAGAGGCACGAAGACGTATGACGACAGCACTAAGCCGGAGGATTGGTTGATAAACTATGCTACGGCTGTGAAAATTGCTACAGGTAACTTGCGATGGGCTGTGAGATATGTACCCTAGATGTTGGAGGGGCCAAGAAGGGTATGGTTGAACAATTTGCTGCCCGGAAGTATTAACTACTGGATCGATTTTGAGGAGATGTTTATCAGCAATTTCTCAAGTACGTATCAGAGGCCAAATAGGCCACAGACCCTAGCTATGTGCAAGCAGAGACCGAATGAGACGGACCGGGAGTTCTTAACCCGGTGGTGCACCGTGAGAAACTCGTGTGAGGGTGTGATAGAGTCACAGGCCATAGCATGGTTTGCGCAGGGGTGCGGGTATGCAAGCGAATTGTGGCAGAAGTTGCAAAGGAAAATGCCAACCACTTTGGCAGAGATGATCTGGATTGCTGATTCGTATGCTCTGGGTGATCCGACTCAATCTAGGCTCGTATCAAACGAGTCCAATGATGAGTACTACCAGAGAGATGGAGCCGTATCATCCCGGAGAAATGACTACAAAGGTAAAAGAAGAGATGACAGACCAGATCACCGGTACAGTTCGCAACAAGTGGCAGCTGTGAATCAAGATCAGCCCGGAGCAGGGGGCAATCAACGACAGAAAACTGGAGGGCAATGGACTCCGAGAAATGATGGCAAGAAAACTTGGACGCCAGAGCAAAAGAAATAGTGGCAAGAAAAGAAAGACCGTCCGAGGTATACTTACGAGTCAATGTTGGATCAGCCGTGTAAATTTCACACGCCGAATCCGAGTAACCCAGTGGGTCATACAACAAGGCAATGTGAGTGGATGCGTAAGATAGAACAAGGTGGTTCGGGGAATGCTCAGACACCCTGGAATGATCAACCTCGGCAGGAGTTACCCCGGAAGCAATTGCTCTCTGGAGCGAACACGCAACAGCTAATGTTGCCTCCCCCTCCGCCGAGGTATGATAACCATGAGAGAAGGGATGCAGTGCATTAAGTAGAAAACCAGCATCAGCCGGTTCAGAGGCACCCCGGAAATGAGGGGAGGAATGAGTACAGGGAGCATCATCAGAGTTACTGTGTGTTTACCACTGAGGAAACCGATAGGAAGAGCTTGCAGCGCCGACATATGGAGGTCAATGCGGTAATACCAGCGGTGACGAGGTATATGCCTTGGTTGGACTAGGAAATCACCTGGAACATCAAATATCATCCCAAGCTTATGCCGAGTCCTGGCTCATATGCGTTAGTACTGGATCCGACATTCATTGGGCCTAACATCAACGTGAGGTTCTCCAAGGTACTGATTGACAATGGAAGTAGCATTAACATCATGTATGCGAATACGATGCGCAAGTTGGGTATCTCGGAGAACATGCTCCAAGCTACGAGGAACACTTTCCATGGTATTGTACCAGGCATTTCCTGTGAGCCCATAGGCAAAGTCCGGGTTGACGTGTTGTTCGGCACGAGAGATAATTGCCAAACCGAGAATCTGGAGTTTGAGGTGGTGAACTTGGAAAGTGCGTACCACGCGTTACTCGGAAGACCAGCATTGAACAAGTTCATGGCGAGCTGTCACATCAGTTACTTGAAGATGAAGTTGCCCGGGCCAAATGGAGTGATTACCATTGCTGGAGATTTCCGACAGTCCATTGAGTGTGCCTCAGCCGGGTCTAACTTAGCCGAGTCACTTGTGATCGAGCAAGAGAAAAGAAAAATCCAAGAGGTGGCGGCATTAGCTCAGTCCGTGCAGCAGTATATGCCGGCGTTGAGTAACCCACATGGTAGCGTTTCATTCCAAGCCGCAAAGGATACCAAGAAAGTGCCTGTTTATGATATGTTTCCGGAGAGCACTGTAACAATTGGTGCCGGGTTGAGTGATAAATAGGAAAGCGAGCTCGTCAACTTCCTCCGTGAGAATCGGGATATTTTTGCTTGGTCCACACAGGACTTGCAAGGTGTTCCGAGGGAGTTGGCCGAGCACTCTTTGAACGTGAGACCCGAAGCAAGGCCGGTGAAGCAACCTCTCCGCCGCTTCACCGAGGATAGGAGAAAAGTCATTGGAGATGAAATAGCTCGGTTACTAGCAGCAGGATTTATCATGGAAGTACTTTACCCGGGTTGGCTATCTAATCCGGTGCTGGTGGAGAAGAAGAAAGATGATCCGAATGTGGCAGTGGTTTGGCGTATGTGTATCGATTGCACGAACCTGAACAAGGCGTGTCCAAAAGATCCATTTCCACTGCCGAGAATAGATCAGGTCATAGACTCAACTGCTGGATGTGAACTGTTGTCATTCATTGATGCATATTCTGGATTCCACCAGATACCTCTGAATCCGGATGATCAAATAAAGACTGCATTTATCACCCCGTATGGGGCTTATTGCTATCGCACCATGCCGTTTGGTTTACGTAATGCAGGGGCAACGTACCAAAGATGTATGCAGAAATATTTGCACGACCGAATAGGTCAAAATGTACAAGTGTATGTGGATGATGTGGTTATCAAGACCAAGGAAAGCAAAATGCTCCTTGACGACATCAGGCAAACATTCGCGAACTTAAGAAGGTTCCGAATGAAGCTTAACCTGGAAAAATGTACCTTCGGTGTCCCGGCTGGAAAATTACTCGGATTTCGTCTCCGGTAGGTATCGGGTTAATCCAACTAAGATCCGGGCCATTGAACGAATGGAACTGCCGAAGTGTCTTAACAATGTCTAGAAGTTCACTGGTTGCCTGGCATCGTTAAGTCAGTTTGTATGTCGGTTGCGAGAAAAGGCATTGCCTCTCTACCAACTCATGAAAAAGTCGGATAAGTTTGTTTGGACGCCACAGGCAGATGAAGCCTTTGCCCACTTAAAGAAGATGTTAGCCACTACACCAGTTTTAGCCTCTCCACTATCAAAGGAACCAATGTTGCTCTACATAGCCGCAACCAACCGAGTTGTAAGTGAAGTGATTGTGGTAGAGCGCGACGAAGAGGGTAAGTCGGTGCAAAGGGCAGTGTATTACTTGAGTGAGCTGTTATCTTCCTCAAAGCAGAACTACCCACACTATCAAAAGGTGGCATATGGTGTCTATATGGCAGCTAAGAAGTTAAAGCATTACTTTGAGGAGCATCCCATCAAAGTAATATGTGAAGCTCCCATATCCGAGATAATGCGTAACAAAGATGCGAGTGGCAGAATTGCGAAATGGGCAATTGAACTAGCTCCTTATGCGCCACAATATGACAGAAGAGAAGCAATCAAGTCTCAGGCTGTGGCCGACTTTTTTGTGGACTGGGCCAAGGTACAATATGAACCACCGCCACGAGATCCGAACTACTAGAGGATGCATTTTGACAAATAAAAAACAAAAACCGGGCTAGGCGCCGGAGTTGTGCTTACCTCGCCAAAGAAGGACCAGCTGAAATCTGTGCTGCAGATCCATTTCACGGCATCAAACAATGCCGCTGAGTATGAAGCACTTGTGCATGGGCTCAAAGTGGCAAAAGAGATTGGGATACGTCGGATACTATGCTTTGGCGACTCGGACTTGGTAATACAACAAGTGTCGGGATTGTGGGACGCCCTTGATCCAAACATGGCTCTGTACAGATTTCATGTGCAGAAGATATCTGGTTACTTTGAGGGATGTGAATTTCACCATGTACCCCAGGTGGAAAATGAGGCTGCCGACATGTTGTCAAAGCTCGGGTCAACCCGACAAGCAATTCCACCGGGTGTAGCATTGGAACACCTCAGAAAACCGTCTATCAGGCCGTCCCCAGGAACCGACTCAATTTATGTACCGGAAGATACAGAATCCGGAGCTGTGCCCATGGACATTGACATGGGAGGTATTGCGCGAAACCCGGGGACTACATCAGCAAACCCGGGGACTGCCTCAGCGAACCCGGGGACTGTCTCGCAGGACCCGGGGACTGCTCAGCGTGATCCGGTTGAGGTTATGCCGGTGGATCAGATGGAAATTGATGAGGATGTGTTCCCTGTGCGAGCAATACCAGCTTGGGCACTACCTATATTTCAATTCCTGAAATATGGAACGTTACCCACTGAGGAGGTGTTATCCAGGCAAACTCAGAGGAGAGCAAAGGGATACACAATCATCAATTCCGAGCTATACAAACAGAGTGTGACCAATGTCCTCCAACTATGCGTTGACCCGGAAGAAGGGCTTGTCATCCTCCGAGATATACATCAAGGGAAGTGCGGGCATCATCCCTCGTCCCGAGCCTTGGTGGCAAAAGCTTTCCGGCATGGATTCTATTGGCCAAGTGCCTTAGAACAAGCAGAAGATCTGGTGAGAAAATGCAATGGTTGTCAGAGGTATGCTACCAAGACACATATGCCTATGTCAGAACTCATAACCATACCAATCACGTGGCCATTTGCCGTATGGTGTTTGGATATGGTTGGCCTGTTCAAACCAGCAATGGGGAATATGACTCACATTTTGGTCATGGTTGACAAGTTTACGAAATGGATTGAAGTGAAGCCTATAAGAAAATGTGATGGAGCTACGGCCGTAACATTTCTCAAAGACATTATCTTGAGATACGGTTATCCTTATAGTATCATAACTGATAATGGCACAAATTTTGCTGAAGGAGCATTCGCGTGATTCTGTCGAAATAAGAAGATCCGGCTAGACGTTGCCTCGATAGCCCACCCCGCATCGAACGGACAAATGGAAAGATCCAACGGATTGGTATTATCCGGGATAAAACCCCGTCTCATTGAGCCGCTGCAAAGATCAGCGGGGTGCTGGATAGAAGAACTACCAGCGGTGCTATGGAGTTTAAGAACAACTCCGAATCGATCAACAGGCTATACGCCATTTTTTCTGGTATATGGGGCAGAAGCTGTATTACCAGTCGACATAGAGCATGATTCGCCTAGGGTCACCCAATACATAGAAGCCGAAGTGCAAGAAGCCCAGAAAAATGATGTTGATCTGCTGGAAAAAGCAAGAGAATTGGCATTGTCCAGATCCGCCATATATCAGCAAAATCTCCGACGCTATCATAGCCGGAAAGTGAGCCCCCGAGTTTTCTGGGAAGGCGATCTGGTGCTACGGTTGGTACAACGTACCGCTGGCATGCATAAGTTATCCCCCCCATGGGAAGGGCCGTTCATTGTGAGCAAAGCATTGCACAATGATTCTTATTATCTTATCGATGCAAAGCCACAAGAAAAGAACAAGGCGGACAAGTCCGGCGAGGAATCTAAGCGTCCATGGAATGTAGCTCTACTTCCTCCTTTCTACACTTAGAAGAGAAGTGTATGTATCCGAGTCTTCTCATATGTCGGTATGTATGCCGACAATGAGCCTATCAATGAAATGTTGGCACCTCGAGCAGTAACTCGGGACTGCCTTAATAATATTTGTTGTCTTTCATTATTTATACGTCACCTGGAGTAAGTTGTTCTACTTAACTCGGATTAGTAGTGTGTGAGCACCAAAAACCCAACTCTTCGAGTTGTTGCTGTCCAACAAGAATTGGCTTCATGGCAAGCAAGAGAACAAGTTTGGAATTGCGGAGCACATGAAAAACGACTAAGGAAAAGAACTTAATCGAGCCGACATTTGTTTTTCAGAATAACCTTGTATTTACTTTCAAATTATTATGCTGAGTTATTTTGAGCTAAACCTAAAGTTTCCAAGTATTGTTAAAACAATTTTTGAAGCTCGGATTCATAAGTCGTAAAACCGAATCAAGCTAGACACGAACCGAGCCAGAAGATTGGACGAACAAGAAAATGAAACTCAGGGGCTACGCCCAAGTTGATCCGGCATAAAAACTTAGTAGCAAAATATCACATGTGTACTGGATACAATTCCACCCGGCATACCGGGGATCTGATAAATTTTAAAGTGTTTTCACTCAAGGAGCAGCAGGAGGAGGAAGTTCAACGTCATCTTCGCCTTCGTCAATATCCGAGGCATCGTCCTCTCCATCCTCGTCCGAGCCATCTTCAACGTTCTCAACCTCTTCGTCACCAGCGGCTTCCAGGAAGCTCGGTCCCTCAGTCCATTCATGAATGGGAGCATATTCGATGAGGCTGTGGGCGCAAGCCTGGCGCCGAGCTACCCACTTCCGGTCATTGGTCCATTTGGATCCGGTGCGAAGGCGCGTCAGGAGGTTGAGATCGATCTTCTCGTACCACGTGAGTATGTGGTGAAGAACGGTGTCAGCTGCAGCACGTCCAGCGGACTCCCTCTAGAGGTCGAGCTGGGTTTCGATTTCCATCAACTTTTCAGCATGAACTGCGGTTCCCTCCGGAGTGTCTTTGGCAGGCCAAAACATGTTGAAAACTCGGACTGCAACGTTAAGGAGATCCTTGCCATAGTTCTTGATAATTTCCACGCGAGATGACAGGCTGACCAGCAGGTCCTCCATGTCATAGGGAATGTCTTCACCGTCAGGAGCAACGTGAGTACCCCTATCTTGGCGGAAATTGGCAATGGCGGCGCTCACAATGGGAGTACCCTCTGGAAATTTGCCTAAAAACGGGACAAGAGAAGCAAGTAATGAAAAGACATGTGAGGTAACCCGGAGAAATATGCCGGATAAGGAAAAGGAACTTACGTAAAATGTGGCTGTGGATCCGGGTCAATTCCTTGGTACAATCATCGTGTCTTTTGTGGAGCTGCACCAGTTCAGCGTTTGCTGACTCAAACTTGACGTCGGCCTCCTAGAGAAGTTCTCGATCCTTGGCAATTTGGAGATTGAGGCGCTCGTGCTCTTCGGTGTAGTCCTGGCCAGCCTTTTCAAGCTCGGTTTGGTGCTGCGCTTTCATCTTCTTCATTTCTGCCTTTAACTTGGCAATCTCGTCATCCTTGGTTCAGAGGAGGGCAAGCCCATCGTCTTTCTTCTTGAGCTCAGCTGATCTTTGCCGCTTGTTCGAGAAAATGCAGCATCATATCAGGCACGGGCACACTATCTTCCAGCAATACTGAAATAGTTTGTTAACCCGGCAAAGCCGAGGTATAAATGTTTGCCGAGCCAAGGAGAAAAGGAGATAGAAAGCAAAGCAAGGTCGGACAAAAGTAGCTTACCCTTAATCTGATCCAGATTCTTCCTCATAAGCTTGTTCTCAGCCTCCACCCCAGCTGCGAAAACCGAATGACGGATTAGTTCGGCAGAAAAAGATGAAGGAGAACAGAAAAACGTGGAGAAGAGAACTCACCCCTTTTCTCGTGCTCAGCGAGATGTGCATTGTGCTTTGCGAGCAGCATTTTGTGAGTGTCCAGGAGACGCTGGAACTCAGCGCTCCGGTGGTTGGTGGTCACCTGAAAAGAGTACAAAAATTTAGCTTAAACCTTGTGCATATTTGAAGTGTACAAGATCCGGGCCAAGTGGAACTTAACCCGGCTCTAGGTGTGTGCATATTCGAAGTGTACAAGATCCGGGCCAAGTGGAACTTAACCCGGCTCTAGGTGTGTACATATTCGAAGTGTACAAGATCCGGGCCAAGTGGAACTTAACCCGACTCTAGGTGTGTGCATATTCGAAGTGTACAAGATCCGGGCCAAGTGGAACTTAACCCGGCTCTAGGTGTGTGCATATTCGAAGTGTGCAAGATCCGGGCCAAGTGGAACTTAACCCGGCTCTAGGTGTGTGCATATTCGAAGTGTGCAAGATCCGGGACAATTGGAACTTAACCTGGCTCTAGGTGTGTGCATATTTGAACGTATCAAGACGCTGCGTTAGTTTTCTAAGGAGCACCTGGCCGAGTAACAAGTTACTCCCCCGGAGGCTCGGGGACTAATGGTTATATCGCTAGTACATGCTAAGGAAAAGGTGAAGTAACGTACCTCCATCATCTGACCTGCAAGGTTAATCGCCTTAGCGGCTGTGCTCATCTGAGCAGAGAACTCGGCCGGACCGAACTTCTCCGGGAGATCGTCGTTGTAGACGAACTCCGCCTTGTTCCAGTTGTTCATAAACTCGATCAAGGTCGGAGGATATCGCTCACCTCTGAGCATGTGGGGCGCCACCAAGCCCTTCGCATGTGCTTCCCTCCTCTTAACCTGAGCAAGGGTCGGGCTTGTGTGCAGAACAAGTTGTTGCGCATCAGTTGGCTCGGCAGGGGCGTCCTTCGGTGCTGGAGGCTTCTTGGCAAGCATGGACGCAAGGGTGCACTGTCCAGACTCGACTGACGCTGCCCTGGTGGCATCAGGGGCTTTCTTGCCTTTGAGCTGCTGAGAGGAGGAAGTGGTTGTGGCAGATTTTCCCTTAGGAGCTACCTAGGTACTTCCTCGCCAAGACTGAGAAGACTCGGACGAGGCGGAGGAGCTTGGCGCTGGCGCTCTTGTTGCTGGACTTGGTGCTGTTGCTGATGTTCTTGCTGCCGGAGTTGGTCTTTGGTCTTGGAGTGGTTCTTTGGTCTGGTGCTAGAGCTGGTCTTTGGCCGAGGTAGTCTCGTAGTTTCTGGTTGCGGTGAAGCCGAAGTTGTGGAGGCCGCCTCGGCTGGGCCGTCTCCCCGCCTAAGGTTAGCCCCTCTTGACGAGGTGGAATAGAACCAGGCAGCCGTAGTAGAACCCTCCGGAATAGGGCTCGTGGCGTGATTAACGTGACGAGGGGGAGAAGGGCTAAGTCGGAGCAGCGAACAGATGCTAGATCCACTCTGGGGGACCTCCACCGCAGCACTGCCGAATCAAATAATGTCAGAAGAGAAACTAAAACAATGCAAGGAAGAATAAGTTGTAGAGGGAAAAGAGGCTTACGCATCCGAGGTCAGGGGCTCCTTGGGTTTCCGAGCCCTTCGTGTTGGGGCCTTGCCTGCTAGCTTGGAGGCGGTTTTGTCTCTAGACTTCTTTCGCCTTTTGGCGGGCTGAGAAGGTCCGGAGGAGGAACTTGATCCAGCTCCACGCCTCTTCTTCGGCGCTACCGGAACAGGTTCACCCGTAGCAAGGGGAGGGTCCTCGTGGATCTGCGCACCGAGGTTAGCTGATGCCGGAAAAGCATAAGAAAGGGGGACAGCGTCAACAACTTCCATCACCTCGATATCCGAGTCATCTTCATCATCGGGCCAATCTCTAATAGAAGAGAGTTTACCGGTAGGTCGCTTAGTCGCGTCGGCCATTGGGAGGAACATCTCCTGGTCTAGTTCTTCCTCGTCCGAGCTTTCCCGGTCAGGCGCACATTTGAGGGTGGGATCAGTACCATAGTCGATGGTTTGCTGAAGGAATTGCTAAGGGAGAAAAAAGACAACTGAGTTAAAAATACAACGGCAACCGACATAAGGTTTAATTCGGAGAAAGTTGGTGGCACGAAGCTTACCACGGGAGGAAGCCTATCCTGGCAATAATGCTCAATTCCCCACGTCCACTCAAAGGAGAAGTCCTTGTGGGTGGTGAAGAGCGCCTTAACCCGGCGGTAGATTTCTGTGTTGCTAAGCTCGAAGGACGAGGTCCGGTTGGGGTCGCGGCCCCAGCTCATGTGGCACACCTCGTGAGTGCGCTTCTGCAGAGGGGAGATTCGGTTGCGGACGAATGTGATCTTGGGGACAACGTCCCACAACTCCGGGTTAGGTGGACCCGGAGCATAGGGAAGCAGCCGGATCAAGTCTTCAGTGCCCTCGTCCCGGACATAAAATAAAGTCCGGGCCCATCCTTTGCAGGAGTCCAGCCCGGTGACTCGGGGGAAAACGGATAGCCTCCGGGGTGAGATGGACGCAGCTCCGAATTGAGTGAGCTGCTTGTCCTCCAGATCAAGTGGAATGTTCGATATGACATTACGACGAAGGCCGAAAAACCGGATCCACAGCTCCTTCGTGGGCCATAGTCCGGCATAGCCTTCGATCGTGGAGGCAAAAGCAGAAAGAGAAGTAATTGCGTTGGCACGAAGGTGGTGCGGCTGGAGTTCGTAGGTGCTTAACCAATCATGGAAGAAATCGCTGACCGGCAAACCGAACCCCCGCTGGAAGTGGGACAAGAACACAACATACTCACCCGGATTGGGTGAGGGGGCGAATTCGGCGGAGGCGAGGCGCGCGATGACGCTGGCGGGAATGCGTGCGTGTAGAGCGATCTAGGTCGTCTTGGCGGACCTGTGACCAGCCCACGCACCACTGCTGCGTGGAGGTGTCTTCCTCCATCTCTTGCTCGGCGACAGCGAGCTCCTCCTCTGTCATCTTGTGTTCGCTGCCCTCATTGGCGCTATCGGCGGTGGGAGGCAACGACCTAGATTGACAACGACCCGTGGCGGAGGAGGTGCGTGGCGTGGCGCAATCTTGGCGTGGGGAAGCGGTCTTGTGGCGCTACTACTTAGAAGTAGTGGCGGCGACGCTGTCGCGGGGAAGACGAAGAAGAAGAAGAAGAGCTAGAGGCAGAGGGGCGCGGAAGGGGGACAAGACCTAAGGGGTGCGCCCCTCCCCTATTTAACCACTCCCTCGAGGGGGAAGTGGGATCGTGTCATGCGGGTACGCCACACGGTGTGGCCGTGTACATCCCGCATCGACCAATCAGCAGCGAGCCACACGGAAGGCCACAAGGTGTAACTGATCCCATGACGTGATGCATTGATGCGGTCAACGAGGCAGGCGTGACGTGACTTCGGCAGGATGATAGCCGACAATTATCGGCAAGTGCATCGTGGTCGTCCCTTAAAATGAGGCAACCTGATGATTAGCCTCCACGTGGGTTAGCGTACGAGAGAAGGAAAGAAGACCCGAATGAGACCATGGTAACCCGGCCAGCAAGTGAAAACTTGGAATGTGCCAAGGGAAGGTAAAACCATGAGGTCCGAGTTAAGGTGGTAACCCGGCCAGTGAGTGAAAATTTGGAACGTGCCAAGGGAACGTAAATCCATACAACCCGAGATAAGGAGATAACTCGGAAATAACATCCAAAACTCAATAAAATTGAACCTGGTGTGGCCTTAGAAGCCAAGGCAGCTAAGACCGCACCAGCTTCAGGGACTAATGTTGGGGGGATACCCCTGGGTAGGGTCACGCCGGGGTATAAAGGCCGAGTTAGCCGAGGTTCGGCAAGGCTAAAGCGGATGCTGGCCGAGTTACCTCAAGGCAGGCCAAATCTCGGGGTAACCCGGACCAGGGGGTGTCCACCTAACTGAGTCTCATCCGACTTAAGCAGTGAGCCGGATAGATGAATCTAACTTGTATGTAGGAACAGGTGTGACCGGATCCTCCACGATCCAGGTCATAGCAAGCTTCTAGCAGAAGGAACAAATCTCGCTGGTCAAAAGTAACCCCGGTACGCACTGCATGAGCAAAGCGAAAAGGAGCAGGACCACCGAGGCGTGTCCGACAGAGGTGACAATGCCCGTGTCGGCTAACGCACGCGCCGTAGAGGCTCACGTACCCTCTGCATGGGTGACGCGGGGGAAAAGCACCCCGGTTGGTTTGCTATTTTGGGAGGAGGCATATTCTACATATTCCCTAGAATATGCATCCACCCATGCCCTAAGTGGAGACCTAGCCACCCCTATATAAGGAGGGCTAGGGTCTCTGTAGAGGGGGCTGTGCTATTCTGATTGGTTTTAGGTTCTAAGGACTGATCTCTAGTTGGTCTGGTACGGGTTAACTATGGGTGAGAGTAAGAGACTTCCTTCTTCCTCCTCTCGCCAATACAGCTCTAGGATCACTTGTAACCTTGGAAGTTAATCAAATACGAACCTTTTGTGTGGGGAATCACCTCACTATCCCTCCCTGGATTCCCCTAGTGCTATTAGTCCCCACCTTTAGCCTATCCTTGGCATCTGCCGTGACACCACCACGACAATACCACCAATACCACCCTTACTTTCACTTGTGGTCATACAACTTGTCTAGGGGAAGAGGATATAGCAGAGATGGAAACTTCAACAACCAAGATGGTTTCTCCACGCGCCACAACTTATGGGTGCAACATCAAGAATTCAATGCCCAATTTGAGAGGCTTGAGAACCGACTTGATGAAACTTTCCGATAGTTCGACTACCGTGACCGGCAATGCCAAGTGGAGCACAATGCTCAATTCCAAGCTCTTCACCAAGCTATTGCAAACCTTGGCAACCGTCATGGACATCATTCAAACTCGTCAAGTTCATCTCGGACGCGCTCTTCAAGTCGTCATGGTGATGCTTCACGCTCACATTATCATCATGGAGAACCCCATCACCACAATGGGGAACACCAAGCTCGTCATCGACAAGAAAAAGCGGTTGATCCACAAGCTCAACAACCATACCACACAAGACATCATTGATACCATGACCATCATGGTCATCCACAACAAGAAAACGGACATGGTCACCCTCTGCAACACGCAATGGTACAAGTGCAACCTCCACAAGAACAAGAACGTCATGGTGAAGACTGTTGGGGATGGCAGCAGAAAACAAAAATTTCCCACGATGGAACCCCAAAACTGCCTAGGATCTATCTATGTAGTAATGTAGTAACGGCCAGAGCGTATAGAATACATACCCTTGTAGACCGTACGTGGTTAACATTCCGCGGGGAACGTGGTTGAAGTAGTCGCACTGGTAGCCGACCTCAAGGTCGTGAAGCTCGCAGGTCACCCCTTGCTCCTTCGTCATCTCAAATCGTGCAGCAGCTCCGGCTCACGACATTTAAGCGCTCCAAGTGTTGTGCCTCGTGTCATCGTACACATTCGGTGCACGATGATACCTCCGGCTCCCCGATCCCGCCGGGAGTGCGGAAGTTGATATCTGGCTAGGAATCCCTGCAGCGCAACGGTATATACTACAGGTGTGCATTGATCGCACAGCCCAGACTTGGGGCCATGGTCATAAGGTATAGAGAGAGGGAGGGAGAAAGTCTACTAAAAGACTTCTCTACTTGTGTGTTTTAGTCCTCCCATGGGAACCCCCTTATATAGGCAGAGAGGGGCGTGCCCTCTCCATTAGGTGCCCCATGTGGGACTAATAGTCTAGGAAAAAGGGCAAAAAGAAAGGGCAAGCGGCCAGCGGGCCAGCCACGCCCATGCCCATCTTGCACCGCTCACGCCATGACCCGTGGCCGGGTGGAACGATGGCGGCCTGCGGCCCGCGCCTCGCACCGCTCGGGTGGGCCGGCTCGCCCGCCCGGTCCGCTCTCCCGCGAGCCCCGCATGGGCCGGGGTTGAGCAGGTCCGCGGCAGTGGCCGGCGATTGTGGTCCGCCCCTGTGCGGCGGCAACTATCTGCCACCCACGTGGGCTGTTTTCCTTTTCCTTTTTCCTTTTATTTTTCTGTAGCTTTTATTCTAGGCCTTTTCCCTCTGGGATTTGTCCTAATATAAAAGTTGTTTTTATAAATCTTAACTTAAATATTATTTAAAATATATCAATTCACAATTAACATATAATAAATCTATATTAAAATTTCGATTTATCCGAAAATACTTTTCCGGTCTTTTCCTTTATTCTTTCTCTAAACAACTTCGGATCTCTCCGTGGAACGATTCCGGCTTTCTCTCTTTCTCTATTGTGATTCCGTCTTACGAATGATCACTCTCATCGTACCCTTAAGTGTATCCTCTCACGGCTCGGGAATGCTCTAGACATGATCTGTATCAATGATCAACAGAGGGACCAGGGAAGTCCATGTGACCCCTATGCATTCCTGATGACAATGTTGTTTGAACCGCTAAATGTAGCATCCTCTTCCTTTTGTTTCTCGATACAACTTGTCCGAGATCCGATCATTGGTATCCCATACCTTGTTCAATCTCGTTCACAACAAGTTATGTTTTCTTGTTACCTTGATATTACATCCCCGTGACCTAGTCACATGTTGCAACATTTATGGATGTAATCTCACCAAGCCGGTCATATGTATCTTTACCCGTCATGTGGGTGAACAAATCCCGGTCTTGCAGTCACATGTCATCTATTGTTCCTTCGGAATACCCAACGTACACCTTTATAACCACTGTATTACCAAGTGGCGCTTGATGCAGTGTAAGCAGCCTCGGGAAACAATGAGTAATATGAGGTCACTGTCTAAGGAGAAGGAGTCTAGGTATATCTATTGCAACAATGAACTATATGACTTGATCATGTTGCAATCCTTCGAGGAATGTCCAATCACATCATTCTCCAATGAAATGATCTCGTTGTTAGTCGGCATAAATGCCCATGATCTTGAAACCCAGATCATCCTCATGACAAACGAACTAGTATAAATAGAGGCTACTAGGGACTTGGTTGTTTCATACCACACATGTACCAATGTTTCTACTTGGCACAGTTATAGCACAATATGAAACTATTATAAACTAATTGAGATATGACAATAAAAACCTATTTATTATTTGCCTCTAGGGCATATCTCCTTCATACTCCCACTTGCACTACACTACAAATAATTGATACATTGCAAATGTATCTATAATTTTTGATGTTCCATGCTTGGTTTTATCTACTTTCTTGTGTTTTGTTCCAACTTTGGAGTACTTTTCATACACTTTCTTGGACTAACCTATTAACAAGATGCCATAGTGCCAGTTGCCTGTTTTCTGCTGTTTTTGGTTCTAGGAAAGTCAGAAAATGAATATTCTTGGAATTGGACGGGACAAAAGCCAAAGTTCCTATTTTCCCGGAAGACTCACGGAGGTAGAAGGAGAGTCGGAGAGGAGCCAGGGCCTGGCCACACCCCCCAGGCGCGGGCAACTCTAGGCCGTGCCAGGGCATGGTGTGGGCCCCCTGGCCGGCCACCAACCTTGCCTCCTTCGCCTATAAGAGCCTCCCGATACAAAAACCCTAGATGGTCAATCAGAAATCCACGAAAATTTCCGCATCACCGCCGCCACCGAAGGGGAGATTCGGGGGACAGAAAGTCTCTGTTCCGGCACCCTGCAGGCAGACGGGGAAGTGCCGCCGGAGCCATCTCCATCGATCTCCACCGCCATCTCCATCACCATTGCTGATTCCCATGATGAGGAGGGAGTAGTTCTCTCTCGAGGCTAAGGGTTCTACCGGTAGCTATGTGTTCATCTCTCTCTCTATGCGTGATCTTATTGTGATCATGAGCTTGTAATCTATAGATCTACCTTGCTACTCAAGTGCTTTAATAGATCTCTACTCTCCCCATGTGTGTGAAAGTGACAACGTGCACACCATGGTGGCACTTAGACTAGAGATTACAAATACTTGTTATGAGTTATATTTGGAGTTGGATGTCTTTATGAAATTGTGGTGTTTGTTGGACTCATCTAGTACTCAAGGTGACAGTGTGGGGTTATCTAGATGGGAAAGGCTTACTTTGAGGTGTGCTGTTATAGCCCTACCATGGATTAGAGTCTCCAACCGGAGAGTAGTTAAGAGTAGTGTCATGAAGATAATATATTTATGAGAGAGTGTTCACTAGTGAAAGTATGATCCCTAGGCCTTGTTTCTAAGCATTGATACACCGTTTGCAATTACATCTGGTACATGTTTGCTTGCTTCTATCTTTATTTCAGTTTGTCTTTAGTCTTTTCCCACGTCGACCACACGCCAGCAAGCTATTTTCTATCACCATTACCACTTATAATTATCCATACCACTTGTATTTTACTATCTCTTCGCCAAACTAGTGCACCTATACACCTGACAAGTGTATTGGGTGTGTTGGGGACACAAGAGACTTCTTGTATCTTGATTGTAGGGTTGCTTGAGAGGGGATACCTTTGACCACTTCCTCCCTGAGTTCGATAAACCTTGGGTGATCCACTTAAGGGAAAATTGCTGTTGTTCTACAAACCTCTACACTTGGAGGCCCAACAACTGTCTACAAGAATAGAAATGCGTAGACATCAAACTATTTTCTGGCGTCGTTGCCGGGGAGGTAAGGTAAAAGGTACTCACATCCTCTGGTGTGAGTGCTCGAAGTTATTTCCTTTAGATTCTGCAATTTTGTCTTTTTGTTTCTTGTTTTCACTAGTTAGGCTTAATGGAAAAGAACAAAAAAAATAGAGAGCTTTATAGTATTTATCTTGAGTTAGGACATGAAGTGTTTGAAGAGAAAATTAAAAAACCTATGGAACTTTATTTGCATGCTAATAGCAATGTTGTTAGTATGAATTATTTGGACACCATTATTGCTAATGCTATGGAAAGTCTAAGCTTGGGGAAGCTGGTTTTGATGAGCATGATCTTTTTAGTCCCCCAAGCATGGAGGAGAAAATTTACTTTGATGATAGTATGCCTCCAATATATGATGATTACAATGATGAATATGATATTTTTAGTCCACCTACTATTGAGGAGAAAATTAATTATGATTACAATATGCCTCCTATATTTGATGACTATGGTGATGAGAATAATAATGATAGCTATTTTGTTGAATTTTCTCCCACCACAATTAATAAGAATAACTATGCTTATGTGGGGAGTATTAATTCTTTTATGCATGTGTCTCATGATAAGAATGTTTTGTGTGATAGTTATATTGTTAATTTTATTCATGATGCTACTGAAAGTTATTATGAGAGAGGGAAACATGGTTTTATGCATCTCAATAATATTAGGTTTCCCCTCTTTATGTTGAAAATTTTGATGTTGCACTTGTTTTGCTTTCCTATGCTTGTTGCTTTGTGCTTTCATGACTTGTTTCGTTACAAGATTCCTATGCATAGGAAGTGGGTTAGACTTAAATGTTCTTTGAATTTGCTTCTTGATGCTCTCTTTTACTTCAATTCATATTTCCTATGTGAGCATCTTCTCGAACTCTCAAGCCTAACTTAAAGGCATTAAAGAAAAGTACTTATTGGGAGATAACCCAAAATTTTTAGATGAGTCTTGGAAGTTATTACTTCAGTAATACCGCTCCTTATCCTTTTTATTTGCTTTTTGTGCCAAGAGTAACCTCTAATGAGAGAGAAGTAATGATTGGGAAAGTTGCTGTCCCGAAACAGATTTATGTGCTTCACCGTAAAAATTCGTGTAAAATCTCTGAACGTATTTTTGAGGCGTGAATTTTTGTGCTTCTGCCCCAGGTTGTTATCTAACTTTCGTTAGTTCAACACTTTTTGATTTGAGCAACAGAAGGTCTTCGAAACAATTCGTCTTTACCTGCTGGTCTGTTTTGACAGATTTCTGCCATTTTCTGCATTTGCTTCTTGTTGGTTCCTTTTTGAGTTCTTTTGGGGAATTGAGATTTTTGAGGGAAGTGCTACAGTAGCTAGTGTTCTAATGGAAATTTCTTTGGTGTTATAACTGAACCTTAAGACTTATTTATCTTGAGTGCACTAATGTTGCTAATAAAGATTGTGTGAAGTTTTGTATGAAGGAAAAATTTCAGGTGTATGGAAGGAATTAGTAATGAGATGAAGGATAGACTAAAGCTCAAGCTTGGGGATGCCACGCGTGTCACCCCAAGAAATATCCAAGAAGTACAAGCATAAAAGCTTGGGGATGCCCAAGGCATCCCCTCTTCATCAATAAAAATCGCAGGTTCCTTCCAAACGCTTCATTTTTATTGTTTTATGCATAGTTGTGTTGTTCTTGGAGCGTCTTCTTTTTTGTTTTCATTTTGGTTTTTAATTTGCTTGGTTCTCTTAGTTTGTTGAATATATTGGTTGGACCCCTCTTTCATACATTGGTTTTCAAATAGTTTGGTTTGGTTTGGAAAAGAGTAGGAAAGTTCATGCTTATGTGGTAAAAAGAGCTTGTTTTTGGCTGTGGCCTATGCTTTGTCATGCCATGCTTGATATTGTTTTGGCTTTATGCCTAGTATTCTTTTCTGTAACATGACTTGTTATAAAGAATTGAGATTGCTTAATGTGCCTTGGATGAATCATGTGTTGTTTTAGCATATTAAAGCATAGTATAGTGGTATTCTCCTTTGATGCTTTATTTGGGTTGACTTGGCACATGCTCACACCATGTTATGACTATCTCAAGTCACCATAACCTTTATGATCCTTTAGTTTTCAACTTGTAGTATCACTTTATGCTTTGATCAATGATGTTTTGTCACTCTGCATGATTATGGCCATTATTGCTCTCTTAGTTTGTCGCTCCCAGTCTTTTGCTAGCCTCCACAACCAAGTATGAGTTCCACTCATGCATCCAACTCCCTAAACCAAGTTATTCCAAAGAGTCCACCATACCTACCTATTAGCATATGCTATTCCAGGTATATTCATGCTTTTGTTTACCTTCCAAATTAAACTTGTTATGAGAAAACTAGTGATTAAAGCTCTCACGAACTTGATGGCACACTCTAATTTTTGCATCTAATAAACTTGAACCATTGGGTCCTTCTTTGTTGCGTATATGCTTGCGCTTTATAAGTTGAAATTAGCAGAACCATATTTCATGGGGAACGCTTTCAACATTGCACTTGTACTTTGTACCCCGTTGATATCATGTTCTTTTGCTTACGGATCGTGATTGTGAAATAAAAGTGGAACTTGTAAGATCATGGAGTTTGTATGTGTGTTAGAGAAACGTATGGGCCGCTATCCTAAGCCATGCCTAATCATGGTGGAAACTTGCAGCATCACCATAATGAGCACTCTATGAAGCATCCTCAATAAAAACCTATGCTGCTTGGCTTGTCATTTTGATTATGGGAAAGCTCCCGTATCATGTGCAAGGGGTACCCCGTTGACGGTTCTTAATGATACACATATACTTACAATGACAAGAGCTTACTCGTGACTGAAGTTGAGTAGCATGAGGATTGGCCTTCATAAGTAAGGGGCATGAGATTTCGATTTATAACTTGTCAAGCATATCCTCTTAGTTATGTCACTTTAACCTTAATCACCTTAAAGATGCTTATGATAGGGGCAATGAGAGCTGAAAGCTATAAGTACCATAATTTTTATAAGCTCTTTATGAGACTTGAATCCCTAATTCCTTTTATAAAAAGGCCTTTCTTCCACCATTATATTGAGTCTCCACCTTCTATCTTTATGCACCTACTTTGAGAGCATAGTGGCTATTCTTAGTTCTATGTGCATTGTCCCAAGACTAGTTGATTGATGTATAACCTGATATTTCTTGTTTTAAACTATTGTATCTAGTCACTCTTATGAACTTTGAAGGTGTCATATGCATTTATATTTGCTACTCTATTGAGGGACAAGCTGAATACTATTATGCTATGTTTTCTTTATATGAAACAAACAAACGTATTGCAAAGCATTGTTATTCATGAATCTTTTGTTTGAGCCTTTTCATGTTGCATCATAGTTTCTTTGCTTATTGCTAGAACTTTGTCTTTCATGTTATGATTGAAGTACTATGATCCCAGCTTCGAATATTACAAATACTTTGATCAAGTTTATGATGGTGCATGTCACCTAAAAAATTATTCTTTCTTTTTGTCACTTACCTACTCGAGGACGAGCAGGAGTTAAGCTTGGGGATGTTGATACATTGCAAATGTATCTATAATTTTTGATGTTCCATGCTTGGTTTTATCTACATTCTTCTGTTTTGTTCCAACTTTGGAGTACTTTTCATACACTTTCTTGGACTAACCTATTAACAAGATGCCATAGTGCCAGTTGCCTGTTTTCTGCTGTTTTTGGTTCCAGGAAAGTCAGAAAATGAATATTCTCGGAATTGGACGGGACAAAAGCCAAAGTTCCTATTTTCCCGGAAGACTCATGTAGCCAGAAGGAGAGTCGGAGAGGGGCTAGGGCCTGGCCACACGCCCCAAGGCGCGAGCAACCCTAGGTCGCGCCAGGGTATGGTGTGGGCCCCCTGGCCGGCCACCGACCTTGCCTCCTTCGCCTATAAGAGCCTCCCGATACAAAAACCCTAGATGGTCAATCAGAAATCCACGAAAAGTTCCGCATCGCCGCCGCCACCGAAGGGGAGATTCGGGGGACAACAAGTCTCTGTTCCGGCACCCTGCCGGGACGGGGACGTGCCCCCGGAGCCATCTCCATCGATCTCCACCACCATCTCCATCACCATTGCTGATTCCCATGATGAGGAGGGAGTAGTTCTCTCTCGAGGCTAAGGGTTCTACCGGTAGCTATGTGTTCATCTCTCTCTCTCTATGCGTGATCTTATTGTGATCATGAGCTTGTAATCTATAGATCTACCTTGCTACTCAGGTGCTTTAATAGATCTCTGCTCTCCCCATGTGTGTGAAAGTGACAGCGTGCACACCATGGTGGCACTTAGGCTAGAGATTACAAATACTTGTTATGATTTATATTTGGAGTTGGATGTCTTTATGAAATTGTGGTGTTTGTTGGACTCATCTAGTACTCAAGGTGACAGTGTGGGGTTATCTAGATGGGAAAGGCATACTTTGAGGTGTGCTGTTATAGCCCTACCATGGATTAGATTCTCCAACCGGAGAGTAGTTAAGAGTAGTATCATGAAGATAATATATTTATGAGAGAGTGTTCACTAGTGAAAGTATGATCCCTAGGCCTTGTTTCTAAGCATTGATACACCATTTGCAATTAGATCTGTTACATGTTTGCTTGCTTCTATCTTTATTTCAGTTTGTCTTAATCTTTTCCCACATCAACCACACGCCAGCAAGCTATTTTCTATCACCATTACCACTTATAATTATCCATACCACTTGTATTTTACTATCTCTTTGCTGAACTAGTGCACCTATACACCTGACAAGTGTATTGGGTGTGTTGGGGACACAAGAGACTTCTTGTATCTTGATTGTAGGGTTGCTTGAGAGGGGATACCATTGAGTTCGATAAACCTTGAGTGATCCACTTAAGGGAAAACTTCCTGCTGTTCTACAAACCTCTGCACTTGGAGGCCCAACAACTGTCTACAAGAATAGAAGTGCGTAGACATCAATAATCCAGCTCGCATTTTACTCATATAAACCATATGCCATATGCGTTTACGGATCATGCATGCTCATGGGAAACGTCATGTCCATGTTCTGTTTTACCAGATCATTATGTCTTTTGCAAATCGTTAATGTCTTCCTAGTTATGACATTCACACCATTATCATATAATGGGTCAAAGTATTTGTTCGGCAACAAAGCGAGACTTTGTTTCTAGTATTTATGATGACGGTCATTTTCATCGTTGTCATCTAAACTTCGAAACACACTTTGCTATCCTCTGTGTATATACTATAGTCATGGCAGCAGAACAAGGCCGGATTCCAGGAGCTTACAGTGACTTTAGATCAATCTCGAGGGCTTTCTCATGGGCACTGGGCCCTGAGACACATCATTCTACGTTAAAAGCGAACTAGCCCCGCCATAACATTATACATCACATCAGATGTAGCCTTTATACTTCTATATCTATGTAGATCCTAGTGCATGAAATGCAACTATGCCACTTACATTGCTTCTTGCCATTTATGTACAAACTTAATTCTAGTTTAGTGATCAACTCAGGAATCACTTAAAGACATATTCTTACAGTTAAGAATTTGTCCTACCAACCATAACTTCAGGTCACATTACGTCGAGTATACAACATGGTTATGTGGAAGAACCTATGACTGAGGCATAGGAGATGCAACACATCTCTTTCTTCAACCATAGTTGCAATACTAACTCAATGCTTCATATAGTAAGAACTACTTTCTCACCTTGTTCCATTCCGAACTTCTTCAGAATCTTGCTTAGGACATTCTGAACATCTTTCAGAATCAAGTCCAGGAAGCATTCGACATTTAGTGTTTATTAAACTCACCAATCTATCTCGATGGATTTTCTTGTTTAATAACTTCAACTTCGTCCTTATTTATCTAACTTAAACATTATTAACACTAATCACATCATTCATATATGTCGTCCACATATCCCAGAATGATTTCACGCTCCCATTCAAATATGACATTCATGTTTGAGATCCAGGGATTTCACTTAGCTCCCACTCAAAATATGCCAGCTACAAATTATGAATTAGCCAAGCTGATTTGCTCCCACTCAAATCTAGGTCCTCTCGATAATCTTGTTCATTCTAAAATTCTTTGATCACCATCAATTCGAGAATTCCACTAACGAGATTTCAATGACCATTCATTTCTCGTACTTAGGTCCATCACACTTCTTTGTAATTCGTAGGTATGTCTTGTTCAAAACATGACAAGTGAATCAACAATATAATTCTACAAACTTGTAGAATATATAGTTGAATCCTACTTTCTTTAGTGAAAATATTTCCTGAAACTTTAGGATTATTATCATTGGTTTCTCCTCTATTTGTAGAGTTTGGATTCACAAAACAAATTCCGCTCCGCCACTCAACAATCCAGAGGTAAGGTCAAATGCAATCTTTTACTTTCTTCCACCTATATCTTCATCAAGACACATCAACTTAGGACAATGCAGGTTTGCCTCTTGTGGATGATGCATTCATAGCTACCTAAGAATGCTCTACAAAGACTTGTTTACTCGCCACGACTTCGACTTATCGAAATCTCCAGAAACTCGAACGTGCATAACACTTATGGTGTTGTTTCCACGAATCTTTTGGATGTTCCTTTGTATTTCAAATGAGTGTTTGCTTATTTCGATCTCTAACTTTAAATGACAACTACAACCCCGATAAGAGATAATATGTATCTAATACAAAATGATTATGATGTTTCGAAACTTCAACAAAGTTTGAATTCATCCAACTATCATAATTTGTGAAACATCTTTCACAAGTCCCTTTTATGCTAAACTTAACTTGAATACTTTAGTCATGTCGATCAAATCGAAGCGACTTCGTATTCTTGTTAATTTCAATATCCTCCTTTTGTTGTGAACTCATTCGAACAATTCAAATCATTTCAAACTTATGTTTCATTAAGTAAATACACTTATTCACTTAAGTCCACAATCAACAAATGATTTCCACTACTTGTTGAAAATAAATACATCACTATGTATAAGATTCAACATTTCTTCGCATATCACCGTTTTACCAGAATGCGGAGTTTTAGTCATTCTGCCCAAGAGGCATGGTTTTGCAAAGTCTCTAGATTAAGCATCTAGGACCCCGATCTTTCATAAAGAACTTGCAATAACGAAAATGACTTAAACGATAGTGTCATTTCATTATTAAACTTTGGATATGTTTCAAAATTCTAATCCTTTATAAATGTTTAAACTATTATCATTAACATAGTGATGAGAATAACTTGTTTGTAATCGTAATGTGACCATAACGGTATTGTTCATAATAATAGTACAAACTGGCTTGTAACTTGTTCATATGAATAATCGTCTCGCCAAAAGCAAGACACACATGCAAGGATTACAAATTATATTCAAGTCCACTAATCCAAATGACAAAATTTGAGGAACGAGGTGATGTCGGCCATCAACTGATTTACTTGCCGTCATCAAG
Source organism: Avena insularis (assembly GCA_023614405.1). Lineage (NCBI taxonomy): Eukaryota > Viridiplantae > Streptophyta > Magnoliopsida > Poales > Poaceae > Avena > Avena insularis. The sequence continues at coordinate 408,996,674 of CM042696.1, forward strand.
TCACGTTGCCTCAGAACCAGCAATTCTCAAGCAGATTTTCCGGGATATAGATTGACTCGGATTCTGGGGGTGACCTGATAGATGGCTTTCTGAGGTGCTCCAATGCTACACCCGGTGTAATTGCTTGTCGGGTGGATCCGAGTTTCTACAGTACGTCGGCAGCCTCATTTTCCAGCCGGGGTACATGATGGAACTCGCATCCCTCGAAGTATCCTGATATTTTCTGCACATGAAATCTGTATAGTGCCATGTTTTCAACCAAGGAATCCCATACCCCCGAGACATGCTGAACTACCAAATCCGAGTCGCCAAAGCATTGGATCCGACGTATTCCAATTTTTTTTGCCACTTTGAGCCCATGCACAAGTGCTTCATATTCTGCAACATTGTTTGATGCTGCGAAGTGGATTTGTAGCACATACTTCAGCTGGTCCTTCTTGGGCGAGGTAAGCACAACTCTGGCGCCTAACCCGGTTTTCGTTTTTTATCCGTCAAAGTGCATTCTCCAGTAGTTCGGATCTGGCAATGGTGGCTCATACTGCATCTCAGACCAATCCACGAAAAAGTCGGCCACAGCCTGAGATTTGATCACATCTCTCTTGTCGAATTGTGGAGCATAAGGAGCTAGTTCAATTGCCCATTTTGCGATTCGGCCGCTTGCATCCTTATTGCTCATTATCTCAGATATGGGGGCTTCACATATTACTTTAATGGGGTGTTCTTCAAAATAGTGCTTCAGCTTCTTTGCTGCCGTATATACACCATATGCCATTTTTTGATAGTGAGGATAGTTCTGCTTTGATGCTGATAATACTTCGCTCAGGTAATAGACTGGCCTCTGCACCGACTTACCCTCTTCGTCGCGCTCTACCACTATTACTGCACTTACAACTCGGTTGGTTGCGGCTACGTAGACACTTCTGGACATCGTTAAGACACTTCGGCAATTCCATTCGTTCCATGGCTCGGATTTTCATTGGGTTAACTTCGATACCTCGGCTGGAGACAAGAAATCCGAGTAATTTTCTAGTCGGGACACCAAAGGTACATTTCTCCGGGTTAAGCTTCATCCGGAATCTCCTTAGGTTCGCGAATGTTTGCCTGATATCCTCAAGGAGCGTTTTTCTTTCCTTAGTTTTTATGACCACATCATCCACATATACTTGCACATTTCCACCAATTTGATCGTGCAAACATTTTTGCATACATCTTTGGTACGTTGCCCCTGCATTACGTAAACCAAAAGGCATGGTGTTATAGCAATAAGCCCCATACGGGGTGATAAACGCAGTCTTTATTTGATCGCTTGGGTTTAGAGGTATCTGGTGGAAACCAGAATACGCATCTATGAATGACAACAGTTCACACCCAGCAGTAGAATCTATGACCTGATCTATCCTTGGCAGTGGGAATGGATCTTTAGGACACACCTTATTCAGGTTCGTGTAATCGATGCACATACGCCAAACCACTGCCACATTCAGATTATCTTTCTTCTTTTCCACAAGCACCGAATTAGATAGCCAATCTGGGTAAAGCACTTCCATGATAAACCCGGCTGCGAGGAGCCGAGCTATCTCATCTCCAATGACTTTTCTCCTATCTTCGGCGAAGCGGCGGAGAGGTTGCTTCACCGGCTTTTCTCTGGGTCTCACATTCAAAGAGTGCTCGAACAACTCCCTCGAAACACCTTGCAAGTCCTGCGTGGACCATGCAAAGATATCCAGATTCTCATGGAGGAAGTTGACGAGCTCGCTTTCCCATTTGTCAGTTAACCCGACACTAATTGTTACGGTGCGCTCTAGGAACAAATCATCAACATGCACTTTCATTGTATCCTTTGTTGCTTGAAATTAGACACTTCCATGTGGGTTACTCAGCGTCGGCATATATTTCTGCGCGGATTGAGCCAATGCCGCTACTTCCTGGATCTTTCTCTTTTCTTGTGTGATTACAAGTGACTCGGCTAGGTTAGACCCGGCCGACGCACACTCAATGGAACGTCGGAAATCTCCTGCTATGGTAATTACTCCATTTGGCTCGGGTAACTTCATCTTCAGGTAACTGATGTGAAAACTTGACATGAATTTGTTCAGGGCTGGCCTACCGAGTAACGCGTGATATGCACTTTCTAAGTTCACAACTTCAAATTCCAAGTTCTCAATTCGGCAGTTATCTCGTGTACCGAATAATACGTCAACCCGGACCTTGCCGATGGGTTCACATGAGATGCCTGGCACAATACCATGGAAAGTTGTCCTCGTAGCTTGGAGCATGTTCTTCGAGATACCCAACTTGCGCACTGTATCCACGTACATGATATTGATGCTGCTGCCATTGTCAATCAGTCCCTTGGGAAATCTCACATTGATATTTGGCCCGATAAATTTTGGGTCCAGCACCAACGCATACGAACCAGGGCTCGGCATAAGCTTGGGATGATCTTTGATACTCCAAGTAATTTCCTGATCCGACCAAGGCATATACCTCATCACTGCAGGCATAACCGCATTCACTTCCATATGTTGGCGTTGCAAGCTCTTTCTATCCATTTCCTCCGTGGTAAACACACAGTAACTCTGGTGCTGCTCCCTGTATTCATTTCTCCCCTCATTTCTGGGGTATCCTTGATCTGGTTGATGCTGATTTTCCACCTGATGCACTGCATCCCTCCTCTCCTGGTTTTCAGACCTCGGCGGAGGTGGTGGCAACATTAACTGTTGCGTGTTCGCTCCGGAGAGCAATTGCTGTCGGGGAAACTCCTGCCGAGGTTGATCATTCTGAGATGCCTGAGCATTCCCCGAACCACTTTGTTCAATCTTCCTCATCCACTCACATTGCCGAGTTGTGTGACCTGCCGGGTTACTCGGATTCGGCGTGTGGAATTTGCACGGCTGATCCCCCAAAGCATACGAATCAGCAATCCGGATCGTCTCTGCCAGTGTAGTTGGCATATCCCTTTGTAGCCTTTGCCACAGCATGCTTGTATATCTACACCCTTGTGCAAACCAAGCTATTTCCTGTGACTCGATCACGCCCTCACATGAGTTTCTCATGGTACACCAGCGGGTCAAGAACTCCCTATCTGTTTCATTTGGTCTTTGTTTGCACATCGCTAAGGTCTATGGCCTATTCGGCCTCTAATACGTACTCGAGAAGTTACTGACAAACATTTCCTCAAAATCAATCCAACAGTTGATACTTCCAGGTGGTAAATTGTTTAGCCATACCCTCGCTGGACCTTCCAGCATCTGAGGCACATATCTCATAGCCCATCTGAAGTTGCCCGTAACAATTTTCACTGCCGTAGCGTAGTTGATCAACTAATCCTCCGGCTTGGTGCTGCGGTCATATGTTTTTGTGCCTTTGGGTAACTGGAAGTTTGGTACCGCAGGCTCCTTCATGATCCGGGGCCCAAAACATGCTGGACCCGGAGGACCTTGACACTCAATTTGCTCCGACCTATAAAGACGATCCAGTTTTAACCTGGCGTCGTCTGGCATCAAGTCCCTTCTTCCCAATCTTGACCCTATCACGTGATAATCCGACCTAGGGTACCTTGCATTCACCATTTCCGAATCACCATCATTGTATCTGTCTTGCTCTCGTGGAGCGCCTCTCTATTGCATACCTTGGCCGGCACTTCGCTCTTGCCGTGGTATATTCCGCTGCTACGGTTGCCCTACACCCGCCGAGTTGTGCTGTCCGACATTGCCGTTTACAGCGTTTCCCTGACTAGCATTGCCTTGGTCGAGGTTACCTTCGCCAGCTTCACCTCGGCTGACACTTCGTCGATCATCATTTCCCTTCACTGCTTTTCCTTTCCCTGCCCTTGCCGGGTCATAGGGGACTATCTGTTTGTTTCTCCTTGCCGAGGTTACCACTTTCTCTCTTCTTGGATCACCATGAGGGGATGATGCAGCTCCAGCTGATTTCTCCGGGTTACCTACAGCTGAATAAACGACTTTGGAAGCCCCAGCCCTTGCCGGATTAGCCCTGAGCAACTCTTCATTTTGTCTGTTAGCGATCCAAACTAACTCATTGACCGTCTCCTGCTGTCTTTGCCGGGCTTCACCCGTCAAACCCTCTAACTCGGACGCAGCTGCATCCGCTGCTCTGAGGTTCTTTGCCGGGGTACTGTACTTCGGCAGCCCACGGACAGAAAGTTCTCTGACTCCTCAACTCTAGTATCACCCTCTTTGTTCATTTCACTGATGAGGTTTTTCCCCTTTACTTGTACGGCATCTACCTTATTTGCTCTTGCGTACTCGCGCAGTGTCATGTTCAACGGCTGCTGAGCCGCGGCTATATATCTTTTTCGCACCCTCTAGTATTTTTTGCCTAGTCTCCTCTAACTCGGCCTACGCCCGAGCCGGATCTACTGCAAGAGCTATGGGGCTCTCTGGCCTCTCTAGTGGAGGACCTCTACTTTTCCTTGGTGCCTTGGGTGTTACCTCTGGATCTGGTGCCGGATCTTTGCTAGCGCCAGCGCTAGGTGCCGTCATCATCACCTCGGCGCGGTCAGGGGAGCGAGTGATACGCGCCCCGTGAACCACTCTAAGGGGTGGCTCTCCTCCCTCAACGATTTGCCGCGGGTGAACGTACGACACATCGACGATGATGTAGATCTTGTGAGCACCAAGCTTGACGAAGAGGCCGTTGCGTGGAAGCGGTCGTTTGCCGAAGCTGCCAGCATTGTCGCTGACGAAGTTCGGCGCTCCAAAGCGCTGAACGAGCCCAGAGACGATGCGCTCGCCGTTGCCGATGAGGTTTCCCGTACGGATCTTCACTCCTGCTAGCTCCGCTAGCCCCACGGTGGGCGCCAACTGTCGTGGTGGTGTCACGGCAGATGCCATGGACAGGCTAAAGGTGGGGACAAGATGCACTAGAGGAATCCAGGGAGGGATAGTGTGGTGATTCCACACACAGATGCTTTGTATTCTTCCAGCTAGATGAGTTTACAAGTGCTCCTTGAGATGTATTGGGGAGAGGAGGAAGAAGGAACTCTCTTACTCTCAGCACCAATTTGCTCTCGGCAACCCTCTACCCAAATGCCAATCAACTAGCCATCAACCAAGTAAAACTGAACCCCTTCTACAGAGGCCCTAGCCCTCCTTATATAGGGGAGGCTAGGTATCCAACTAGGGCATACGTGGAGGCATATTCCAGGGAATATGCCTCTTCCCAAAATAGCAAACCGACCGGGTTACTTTTCGCCCTCGTAAGCCATGCAGAGGCTACGTGAGCCTCTGTGGCGGCAACGTCATCCGACACATGCAACGTCACCCTTGTTGGCCACGCCTCGGTGGTCCTTCCCTCTGTCCGCTTCGCTCATGCTCCAGCGTACAGTGGCCACGTTTTGACCAGCGAGATACCTTCCTTCTCTTGCAAGCCTGATATAACCCGGATCATGCGTGGTTAATCCTGCCACGTGGGTACCTGCATACAAGTTACATGAATCCTGCCGACATACTACGTATGTTGGCCGGGACTCAGTTAGGTGGACATCGTCCGGTCTGGGTTACTCTGTGATTCGCCCTGCCTTGAGGTGACTCGGCCAGCACTTGCTTTGACCTTGCCGTACCTCGGCTAACTCGGCCTCTATACCCCGGCGTGACCCTACCCAGGGGTATCCCCCCAACATGCTAAGTACCAAATTAAGAAATGGGATAGGCCAAGGTCTACTAAGATATTTGCAAATAGACATCTAGACTAAGTTTATAATAAGAGATCAATTTATAATTGGTCTCCACTAAAATTGTCATCCCCTGGATGATTTCAGTGATTGCATGATCCCTATCCTCTTCACCTCCCTCGTGTTACACGGCCATCAGTGCATTATCAAAGGTAGACATTCAACAATGCCAATCACATCATCCATGTGACTCAAGCTCGATCTTTCGATCTCTTGTGTCCCGAGGCCATGCTTCTGTGGCATGCTAGGCTTGCCAAATCTAACTTGTGTGTATTCGCTGTGCAACATGGCTTACACCCACTGTATGCGAACATAGATATGTCTGACCCCTACTCACCGCAGAGCGCCTCATACCAAAGAACTTTCTTGGTGGTGCACACACAAGGGGAACACGGAACATTGGAATTCAATAGGGATTATCTTATTTGCTACCGTTGAGTATCTAAATACTAGCACACAATAAGATATAAAAACAGGTATCAACATCATAAGTATAATGTGATATGGTATGGTATTTCTTGCGCCTTGATCTCCATCGAGCGCTCCGGCATGATCTCCATCTTGCCCTTGGTTTGACGCCAAGTCCACTACGCCTCCACCAGGTCATTCATCGGAACGATGACTATTACTATACTCCTTAGTAACAGAAAAGTAAACTACTTTACCTTCGTAACGACCAATGCCATATCATAATCACATGCCCCCTGCAAAATAAAGTTAGACGCATCTACTTTATCTATTGCAAGTTTTACATGGTTGTTAGGGCTTTCACACTAGAACCGTTTCTAAACTACGAACTTTCCAACCACAACATGGATCCGATAGTTGTCTCTACTACACCCCTTTCGGGGCCCTCCGTTGTAAATGCTATATCAACTACCGAATGAGAGACAGACACCCGCAAGCCACTTATACGGTACAAGCCATATGTTGAGCATGGAACCAGTCTCGTGTACGAATATGCGTAAGGTCGGTCCGGGCTGCTTCATCAAATAATACCGCGATATAAACTAGTACACGTTAGAGGGTAACAACTAAGTGATCAATGCCCAAACAAAACTTATGCATACTGGCCGTACAACACTCCTACGCATAGATCGGCTCTGATACCACTATTGGGGATCGCAGCAGAAAACAAAAATTTCCTACGATGGAACCCCAAAACTGCCTAGGATCTATCTATGTAGTAATGCGGTAACGGCCAGAGCATATAGAAAACATACCCTTGTAGACCGTACGCGGTTAACGTTCCTCGGGGAACGTGGTTGAAGTGTCGTACTGGTAGCCGACCTCAAGGTCGCGAAGCTCCTCACAGGTCACCCCTTGCTCCTTCATCATCTTCATCGTGCAGCAGCTCCGGCTCACGACATTTAAGCACCCCAAGTGTTGCGCCTCGTTTCTTCGTACACATTCGGTGCACGATGAGACCTCTGGCTCCCCGATCCCACCGGGAGTGTGGAAGTTGATATCCGGCTAGGAATCCCTGCAACGCAACGGCATACTGCAGGTGTACCTTGATCGCACAACCCATACTTGGGGCCATGGTCACAAGGTATAGAGAGAGGGATGGAGCAAGTCTACTAAAAGACTTCTCTAATTGTGTGTTTTAGTCCTCCCATGGGCACCTCCTTATATAGGCAGAGAGGGACGTGCCCTCTCCATTAGGTGCCCCATGTGGGACTAATAGTCTAGGAAAAAGGGCAAAAAGAAAGGGGCAGCCGGCTGGGCTAAGACTGCCAGCCCATCAACCAGCAGCAGCAAAAGAGCTGCCAGCCGGGTGGGCCTGGCGGCACCCACCGTGGCCCAGCTTGCAGCAGCGGAGGCTATGAGCTTGCCAGCTGCTCGCGCCAGCAGCCCGAGGCCGGGTGGGCTGGTGGCGGCCTGCGGCCCGCGCCCCACACCGCCCGGGTGGGCCGGCTCGCCCACCCAGTCTGCTCTCCCACGAGCCCCGCATGGGCCAGGGTTGAGTAGGCCCGCGGCAGCGGCCGGCGATTGTGGTCCGCCCATGTGCGGCGGCAATTATCTGCCGCCCACGTGGGTTGTTTTCCTTTTATTTTTCTGCAGCTTTTATTCTAGGCCTTTTCCCTCTGGGATTTGGCCTAATATAATAGTTGCTTTTATAAATCTTAACTTAAATATTATTTCGAATATATTATTTCACAATTAACATATAATAAATCTATATTAAAATTCCGATTTATCCGAAAATACTTTTCCGGTCTTTTCCTTTATTCTTTCTCTAAAGAACTTCGGATCTCTCCGTGGAACGATTCTGGCTTTCTCTCTTTCTCTATTGTGATTCCATCTTACGAATGATCACTCTCATCGTACCCTTAAGTGTATCCTCTCACGGCTCGGGAATGCTCTAGACATGATCTGTATCAATGATCAACAGAGGGACCAGGGAAGTCCATGTGACCCCTATGCATTCTTGATGACAATGTTGTTTGAACCGCTAAATGTAGCATCCTCTTCCTTTTGTTTCTCGATACAACTTGTCCGAGATCCGATCATTGGTATCCCATACCTTGTTCAATCTCGTTCACAACAAGTTATGTTTTCTTGTTACCTTGATATTACATCCCCGTGACCTAGTCACATGTTGCAACATTTATGGATGTAATCTCACCAAGCCGGTCATATGTATCTTTACCCGTCATGTGGGTGAACAAATCCCGGTCTTGCAGTCACATGTCATCTATTGTTCCTTCGGAATACCCAACGTACACCTTTATAACCACTGTATTACCAAGTGGCACTTGATGCAGTGTAAGCAGCCTCGGGAAACAATGAGTAATATGAGGTCACGGTCTAAGGAGAAGGAGTCTAGGTATATCTATTGCAACAATGAACTATATGACTTGATCATGTTGAAATCCTTCGAGGAATGTCCAATCACATCATTCTCCAATGATATGATCTCGTTGTCAGTCGGCATAAATGCCCATGATCTTGAAACCCAGATCATCCTCATGACCAACAAACTAGTATAAATAGAGGCTACTAGGGACTTGGTTGTTTCATACCACACATGTACCAATGTATCTACTTGGCATAGTTATAGCAGAATATGAAACTATTATAAACTAATTGAGATATGACAATAAAAACCTATTTATTATTTGCCTCTAGGGCATATCTCCTTCAAAGACCACCGCGATGATAGGCGCGAACACCCACACCATGACCATCACCAACCACCACAAGTAGATTGAGCACCGCAATGGGATAACAAGTCATGATGAGGAGGATTCACGTCGTGCTAGATGCAACAACTGCTATGCTCAACCCCACCATCATCACCAACAACCAATGAATGCAAATGATCCTAAGCAAAGGCGTAGAAGATACTTTGAGAATCAATCTCCTCCTCCACCGCCGCCTCGAGACAATCGAGCTCCCCCTCCTCCATGTGCTCCAAGTAAAGCAAGCATGCGACTAGAACGCCGCAACCACCAACGTGAGCATGAAGATGGCGAGTTTGGGAAGCTCTAGCTCATTATGCCCAAGTTCAAAGCCGATGCATAAATTGATTGGGACATCAAAGTTGACAAAATCATCCGAGTCCACAATTACTCCGAAGAGAAGAAAGGTTCAATGGCATCCCTTGAGTTTGAGGACTATGCAAATGTTTGGTGGGAAGACTATGAAAAACACCATGAGAACCAAGATGAGCCTCCAATTGAAACTTGGATGGAGATGAAGGAAGTGATGTACAAGAGGTTCGTCCCCAAGCATTATAGACATGATCTCTTCGACAAGCTACAAAAATTGAGGCAAGGCACCAAGTCAATTGAAGAGTTCTAAAAGGAAATGGAGAAAACTATGATGCGAGCCGATGTGAGAGAACTCGAAGACCAAACAATAGCAAGGTTCTACAATGGGTTGAGCTGCCCAATAAGGAAGATTGTGGACTTCCAACCTTACAAGAACCTCACCGAGCTCCTCCATGAAGCTACCAAAGTCGAGCGTCACTTGCAAAAAGAGAATGCCTATGGGAATACAAAGGCATACTTTGCATCCGTCAATGCAAATGCCTCCAACAAGCCAACAAACCAAGCACCAAGCTCATCCAAGCAATCAAAGACGATTACAGAATCCTCCTCCAACAAGACATTGGATAGTCAAGTCACTTGCTTCAAGTGTGGAGTGAAGGGTCACAAGTCATATGAGTTCACCAACACACGAGTGATTCCTACGGATGAAAATGGCACAACCTATTCCGTGTGTGAAGAGGAATATGAAGGATTGACTCAACAAGCGATTGCTAGGGAAGCCACAATGGAAGTGGATGACACCCTCATATGCGAGCATGATCCAAGCTCTTCGATTGTCATTGCTCAAGTCTTGACAATAAACTCCATACCAAGAGACTACCAATGCCTCAATATCTTCCAAACTCATGTCAGAATTGATGGCAAGTCCATAAAGATTATCATCGATGGAGGTAGTTGCCACAACCTTGCAAGTATGGAGCTTTGTGAGAAACTCAAGTTGCCATGCATAGAGGACCCTCACCCCTATCACGTCAAATGGTTTGAAGACAATGGAGCACTCAAGATAACATCAAAGGTCAACGTCTCCTTCAAGATTTGCCCATATGAAGACACCGTCGAGTGTGATGTCGTGCCAATGTCCTTGTGCCACATGCCACTTGGGAGACCATGGCAATGCAATAGAAGAGCCATACATCATGGTCGTACTAACCAATAATCCTTGAAGTGGAATGACAATACATTAGTGCTCCAACCCATGACTCCAAGCTAAGTAGTTGCATCCAACAGGACATCCATGCACAAGATAAAGCAAGCTAAGGACCCTTGTGAGATGAGTGGTGAGAGAGTGAACGACCATCAATAGAGTGAGTGCCACAAGCCCCAAATGAGAGGAAAAATCATGAGTTCCACGAAGCAAGCCACCAAATGTGAGAAGAGAGAATTGAGTGTGACCCATACTAACAACCCATCATACAATTCTCTCTCTTTGTTGTCGGTTTTGCAAGGTACCCAAGATAGACCACCACCTACAAGGATCATGCTACAAGATCCCCAACCACGACATGATGACAAGAGGTACCACAAGCTCTTCAACATGTTTGAAAATGGCTTTGACATCGGCGATCCATCCGTGTCCAAGAATAAGGCCAAGGGCTCATATCATTGCTTGCATGATGAAAGAACATCGTCGAGCTCAACTCATTTTCAAGTAGGGGTAGATGATGCAGACCAACATATGGCAATCATCATTGGTCCACATCATGCTACACCAACCACTCCTACAAAGGTGAATTCCTTCCATGTCTTACCATCCATTGGCTATCATGTGAACAGGATCCTACTTGAGCCAAGTATCCATTATATGACTAGGCATGTGATCATGATGCCAAGAGGATGTGACAAGGATGAACCTGGAGCCAAGACACCCAAGAAACAAGCCTGGAAGAGAAGACGCAAGAAGCTGCTGGAGCAAGACCAGAGTTTCTACCCTAGACACCCGAGTCTCTGGCTGATGACCTCGGGGTCTCCGCCCTGGGCTATGGACCATACTCTAGGCCAGCGCCAGGACCATTTAGTACACCACCCCAGAGACTGGCCGGAGACTGCAATTGACACCAGTCTCTGGCCTTCAGACACCGGAGTCTCCGGTGTAAGTGAAACATGCCTACGTGCTTGAGTTAGGATTGGCCCATGAATTGCTCCCCAAACTCTCCTTTATGCCTCTTTTACCCCTAGCTCGGGGCTAGCCTATATATATGCCTCCACTCCCTCCTTTAAACCCTAGAGTTGATGATTATTTTATGCATGTTCCTAACCCTAGATGGGAACCCCCTCTCAATAGATTATCTATGAGTTGTACAAGGCCTTGGAGTCAGTGTCCTTCTCCAAGTCATCAAGACCCTCCTCAAGTGTTTGGTCTCTCCTTATCAAGGATTCTAGTAGTAATTGGTCTCTCCCCTTTGGGATTCTACTTGGTTGCTACTCTCTCCTTGGTTTGGATTCTATCATCCGCTTGCCGATCTCTCCTTGGTGATTCTACCACAAGGACTCTCGCCGAGAATTCTATTGGATTGGTTGTTTGAACCAACAGGAGGAAATCGAATTGGGTGTCTTTGGGAGTGTGTTTGTATCTTTACCTTGAATTAGAGTTGCGTTCATCATGTTCATCGCGTGTCCCCTCACTCCCCGTGTTATGACCTTGGATCTTTAAAGATCCTAAGTCCCTGTGATTAGCATGCTAGTCCCTGGATCAATAGCTAGCACATCACAGTCGATGAATATCATGTAAAATACAAGTCATTATTACATGAATAATCTAGAGTATAATTATTACAACTTGCATAGCTTATAGCTAGCTCAAATAAAACAACGGAAACTAATGAAACTTGAGTCCATCAACGCCCTAGGCTAGTTGCGTGAAGACCCGCGATCCCTACGCACCATTCAGTCTTAGGATTCTGCACATAAAACGTGCAGCCAACAAGTTGGGTTAATACTTTGAATGTATTGGCAAATTACACCAAGGAAAGAATAAGACTAACTCTACATGAAAGGCTAGGAGTAAGCTCTGGGGTTCATTTGCATTAAGCCAATTTCTCTAATTAAGAAGAAAAGAGGGAGAGTTTTACCCTACTTTGTAAACATTGTTTAAGTAGTATAGGGTCAAGTGGAACACGAGGATATTACACACCAAGTGTCCAATCAACCTAGCACTTGTATATTACGCAACAAGTCCCCAAAAACCCACCCATTAGCGATATTACGCATGCCATGGGGTTTTAGAAAACTTTAAGTTTGGAAAGAGAGAGGACGATCCTTTAGAGGCTCCGTCCTTCAGATGCTCAAAGTGTTCTTTTCCGTGAACTCGGCTGATCGATCAGGTTGCAATAATATCGAGAGGTTGTGCACTTTACCCACAATCCATGATCAAGTCCTTTTACAGACAAGACCATGGCGAGGCTTTCCCTTAGTAGCCCCTCTACAAGCTGGATCCAACTGTGCCAAGAACCTCCAAATGTTGGTACCCCGGTGAGGTTTCCTACTAAGTACTAGGCCAAGATAGAGCCCATATGTATTGTGGTTGCACTGGATGCTTCTGAATTCTGAAACGTGGCAGACTTCTTTGATTCCTGGGTGGCTGTCCTCCACCAAATTCCACTCGTTGACCCGACAACCATTCCGCCCAGAAGAAAATTTAGTTTTTTTGAAGGGGGTTTGGAGAGGAAAAGGTTCACTCGAGAGAGCTTCTATACTTAGAAAATTTTCAGACTTTCGAACCCCTCCCCCCTAATGATACTTTATATATATAGCATAGGAATAGAAAGAGAATGGAAGAAAAGCGCCCGTGTCCAGGAATTGAAAGAAAACGGCGGTGCTAGGAATACTTGGAGAGTATGTGGTGGCCGGAGCTCACTATTGGAGAACGGGCGTTTAGTCCTGGCTCGTAAGGGGATTTAGTCCCGGTTCTGGAACTGGGACTAGAGAGGCGGGACTAAAGGCCCACCCACTAGTCCCGGCCCGCTTACCAGCCGGGACCAATGGGCGTCCACGTGGCCGCCCCTGCGAGCTAGGTTCCCCCCATTAGTCCTGGTTCCTATTACGAACTGGGACTAATGGTTCTCTGCCGCAACAGAGTTTTGGGCCCTTTCTCTGCCGCGGCAGAGAATTCATTTTGTTTCATTTTATTTATTTCTTTTTTCATTTCAAAATAGTTTTCTACGCTACCACATACCATACACGTTTGTGCATATATAAGATAACTTGTTTTAGGATCGAGCATACAAATATATACGTGATAGTTACATGGAGACATCACAATTACCGGGACTAGAGCCCGCCTATTCAATTACACAGTCGGGATCATCAGTAGCGCCTATTCACACTAAATTCTTCGGCGTCATCTATCATATCGTTCATCAAGAATCCTTCCAGTTCTTCAGCAATTCCTAGTACGCGTTGCTCTGGTAGGAGCTGATCCCGCATTTATCGAACTATATAAGAAAAGGAGATCAATATGAATACCAATCATGATAACAAAAAGTGACGGTAATAAAAATAATGTTGTGAATGTATTTCTTACATCGACTCTATAATCTTTGTGCTCAGTGGTAGACGTGCGAATGAACTTGCAAACGTAGAATCCACATAGATTCGTCCTGGGTGGCTTCCTAGCGCACTTTATGAGAATAGAATTCAATCAAAATAATAATCTAGCATCATAATTGTATTGAAAGTAGAAGTAAAGAGATGCGTGTACTACTTACCGAGACCGGCTTAAATGTTAGCTTCTCACTAAAGTGACCCGTAACCGCACTCTTGAACTGGTTCCAACCCCTGCCCAGTAAAGAAAATGAATGAGTTATTTATTACATGATATCTTAGAAAATCAATGAAAGAGACTGATGTAGCACGAAAATTACCTCTAGAGCGTGTCCTGCATGTCCCTAAACTGTTCTAGGGTTCTCTTTAATGAGTCCATGATTTCCACTCTTCCCTTATCAAGTTGAATGTTTAGCAGAATCCAGTGGAATCTGCACACGTTTATATATACATCAGTAACTCATCAATTACACTTAATATGGTGTAAGCAAAAGTGTGTACAACAGATTAAGACCCTCACTTGAAGTTGGAAGGAAACAGTATGTGGTCACAGAAATTTTGCTCTGTTAGAAACCTTAGAAGGTTTTCCTCTGTCTCCTCGGGTTTATCCATTAGCGTCTTTATATGTATTTTATCTGGGTCAATGAACCCAACACTAAAGAGTGACCTTCTTTTACATTCTTGGATCTTCATTCTGCATAATAATAGAGTACAAAAGGATGTAATGAGGACAATTACATGCAATGAACTGAACAACTGAAAAACTGAACAACTTATATGTATACAATGAATTCAACAACTTAAAGAACAATAGGAACTCATGAGACTTTTGTCGAGGGCGTCGAAATTGTATAACTGGAAGAGTTCTTGAAACTCAACATGGATCTCATCGGCTCGGAAGTAGTAGTCATGTGGGACTTTTGCCACGATCATTATTCTCTCCTCCGTTGCGGCATTCAAGTACCATTTATGTAAACTCCGCATTTGTGTTGGCAGTTGTTGCTACATCTCTTGGGTGACCAACGGCATCCCTGGGATATCAGCCTTGGGTAACTTGTCGTCTTGCGAACCTAGCAATTCTTCAACAGTCACATTCATAGCGGCCGCAAGCTTCATAGCTTCTTCCATATCCTATGGCTGGGGAATGTCATAGGATGCCACCCTAAGGGGTGGGATCGATTTTTTGGCCTGTTTCCCGAGCTGGGGGACGTCGTTTCTTTTCCCGGTTGCACTTTGACTTGATGATTTGCTCCCGCTTGCACTTTTACTTGATTTTCTCTTATTCACTTCCTTTTGAAGTGTGCGTAGATAGTCATCTGGCTTATAGTGCAAGTCATATTGCGATTTTGTGTTCAGAAAACCAGGTGCATACGCTTTTTTCTTCTCGGTGTATACCAGGGCGGGCTCAGGTTTCTTCTTTCGAAGCTGCGCAACACATTCGGTCTTTGCGATCACTGCGCTTTCCTCTTCAGTACGATCGTAAGGTCTGATGGGAAGATTCTTATGACGTACTCTTGGGAGGGGGGACATTTGTCATTTTGGGCTGCTGTGTCGTTTAGTACTCATCGACGGAGCACGCTTCTGCTTATTGTCCTTAGCGGGCGATGAAGACTGCTGACCCAGCGGTGGAGATCGAGATGGACTCGCGCTGTGGTGGTCGTAGTCATGGGATGGGCTTCTTGGAGGTGATGGAGGTGAAGGTGATATGCGACGACTCGGAGGTGGTGTTGGCCTTGGCGCTGAGCCTAGAAGCTTGATGTTGATCTTGTACCATAGAATGATACCACCCAATACTTATCCGAGTGTCCTCTCACCTTCAGGTATAGGAATGTCAAGCTCCATTGAGTCCCAACCTGTTGCGATTTCATCCACCCCGACTTTAGCATAGCCAGCTGGAATCTCAGGGCCATTCTAGCGTGCGTCAGGTGGACAAGGTAAAGCACATCTGACCGCCACCTTGATGGATAGGTTCTTCACATTCTGATGGAGCTCACAAGATGTCTGCTCCTTGATTCGATCCACGGGGTAGCCGAGACCACCATCTACCATCCGTGCATCGTCAGACAGGACCTCCGATTCAAGCACGTTGCTTCTCCGTTGAGATGGGACGACGGTAATATCGAGTGCAAGATCTTGCAGGCATGCTACTCCTCGAAGTTTGGCAATCTGTTGCTGATGCTTCTGGAGTGTTCCTACCAACTCGTTGAACCTGTCTCCCTCCTCCTCCTGCCGTCGCCTGTTTGCTCTCTCTAGGCTCCTATAACTATCTCTGTCTTTGGGAAATTCCATCTCCCATGTATAACTAGGGCCAAGGCCTCGTACTCGTCCTCCGCGTTCGTCATTCCCGAGGACCTTTGTGAGCAAGTATTTCTCTCTATCGGGACAGAACTTTGTTGTCCCCTCTTTAATTTCCTTCACCACTCTCTTCCATGTCTCCCGGGGTATCCTAATCCCATCACTACAAATAAGGTCCCATGTATTTTCATCGTACTCACTCCCATGCCCAAGGAACCAATTTCTTGTCCTCAAATCCCATTCTCCGCGTATTGGTTCTGAAGTGATCCCTTTAGATATGAGTATGACTAAAGGGGGCCTTTAGTCCCGATTCCTTAGTCCTAGTTTCTTAATAATAATAAATGTCTTGAGTGTTATTCCCAGTTTGTGGCTGGACCGGCGGGACTAAAGGCCCCTTAGTCCTGATTTCGTAGTCCTAGTTAGAAACTAGGACTAATGGATCGTTTCCTACTAGTGTTGGTATCTCTACAACATTCCTGAACTATGAAGATGTTGTTCTATTCTTGTGCCGGGGAGCTAACTAATTTCACATATTAGGGAGTACATCTATGGCCAACTTGTTGGAGATGCCGGAGGACTAGGCTCTACCGGCATCTCCCTCAAGTTGGGCGTAGTGTTGTCCCTGCTCTCGCACACCATCTTGTAGTTCATAACTTCTCTAGCTAGATCAATATGCCAGGGAGCTAACTAATTTCACATATTAGGGAGTGCCTCTATGTCCAGCTTTAGAGAGATGCCTAAGGACTGGATCATTAGGCGTCTCCCTAAAGTTGGCCGTAGTGTTGTCCCTGCTCTCGCAAACCATCGTGTTTCACATATTAGGGAGTACATCTATGGCCAGTTTGCTAGAGATGCCAGAGGACTGGGCTCCACCGACATCTCCCTCAAACTGGTTGTAGTGTTGTCCCTGCTCTTTCACACCATCTTTTTTGCAGTTGATAACTTCAAAGGGATGCCTATTTATAGATTAAGCAGCACAACATAGTTTCAACACTCACGACATAATGTCGACACTCACCCCTGTCATAGTGTTAACACTCACCCCTTAAGTCCCGGCTAGTTTCTTCAACCGGGACTAAACATGCTCGTGCCGGCTCTAGCCTGCCGCAACCCCTTAAGTCCCAGTTGGTTTCTTCAACCAGGACTAAAGATATTCTATGACATAGTTGCAAGGAAAAATACCAAACTTGGCTCATCCTTTATCTTTAGTACAATGTTGCATAGATTTATTACATAAAAGGTTTAATACATTATTACACATCACCAACATCTAGTGTTGTGGTTTTCTTCTACACTGTAGCCATGGAGAATCTTCATCATTTAACAGGATGCTTGGGTCAGTTTTCACTTTGAATGGTGGAATTTCATCTAACTTATGGTAATCTTCTAACATGTCTGTCTTGTCATCCACTCCCACAATGTTTCTTTCCCTGAAAGAACTATGTGGCGCTTTGGCTCATCATATTCTGTATTCTTTTGCGTATCTTTCCTTTTTCTCGGTTTGGTAGACATGTCCTTCACATAGAAAACCTGAGCCACATCGTTGGCTAGGATGAATGGTTCATCCATGTACGCAAGATTGTTGAGATCCACTGTTGTCATGCCATACTTTTGGTCTACATGTACCCTGCGTCCTATCAGCTTGACCCATTTGCACCAAAACAAAGGGACCTTAAAAGTATGTCCATATTCAAGTTCCCATATCTCCTCTATGTACCCATAATATGTGTCCTTCTGCCCATTGTCATCTGTTGCATCAAAGCGGACACCACTGTTTTGGTTGGTGCTCTTTTTATCTTGGGCGATCGTGTAAAATGTATTCCCATTTATCTCGTACCCTTGGAAAGTACATATAGTCAAATATGGTAACCTGGAGAACGAGTACAACTGATCTCCAATAGTGGTGTTATTCATGAGATGTGTCTGCAACCAACTGCCGAAATTCTTCTTGTGTCCCCCTTTAACCAAGGAGACAGGCTTCCCCGGGTTTTCGGAGCATAGAATATTCTTGTGTTTCTCGATATACGGAGCCACCACAGTGGAATTGTGTAGAACTGTGTAGTGTGCTTGAGTAAAAGAATACCCGTCCCTACATACCATTGATTTCCTTTCTAGTGTTCCTTTTCTAGTCAGCCTCTCCTCACACCGAGATTCGGGAACACCAATCGGTTAAGGTCAGGAAGAAAGTCAACACAAAACTCAATGACCTCCTCGGTTCCATAGCCCTTGAAGATGCTTCCTTCTGGCCTAGAATAGTTATGAACATATTTCTTTAAGACTCCCATGAACCTCTCGAAGGGGAACTGCCAACACCTGGATTTTTAATCCCAGATGCCTATTATGTCATACATCGCAATCCCAGGATTACCATGTTTGCGAGACATAACAGATTGGATATCATAGTACATCATCCATTACAAACCATAAATAAGGTCTTACACAAATAAGTATCTCATGTTCCAGTCATAATACAACAAGTAGCGGAATAAATAGTAAGCGTAGCGGTGGGGTCCATCGTCAGGGGCATAGGCAATGCTGACGAAGGCAGATAGTCCTAGTTATCATAGCCGTCCTGCTGTTCGTCATATTGGTAGTCTCCTGCATAGTCTGGCCATGAGAATAGCCAGAGACAAAAGCCATGAGTACTCTTTAAGTACTCGCAAACTACCACTAACAAGTAGTATAGTTCTAGTGTAAATGCTAACTCTAAGTTTAACCATAAAGTTAAGTTTGAAACCTAAGCTGAGTTCTGAAACCAAGAAAGATAAAACAAAGTTCTAGAATCACTTAAGTTGGGAAGCTAGTGTCATAGTCACAACCCTGTTGTGGTCAAGTCAAGATTCATCATTCATTTTGAAAACATCTGACAACGCAATAGTATGGCCACTCCAACTGTCCATAACCGCAGAAGCGGCTATTCGAATAGTTTGACACTCTGCAGAGGTGGTACACTTTCACCACAAGATTCCATACATCTGTCAGGGATAACCCTGAATCATCATACTTAGTATGCAGATAATCAAACATAACCTTCCCTTTACACACCCTAGTATAAGCACCTCTCCTATGAGAATGGCCTCCCAACCATGACCATCTGTCATCTTGGGCACTGCATAGGTGGACAACATCGAGAGGTAGCCTCAGGTCAAACCTCTCCCGTGAGGGAACTAATACTAATGCATATAAACTTCCGGCTAAGCCTTACCCAGTTTAGGTATTATGGTTGTACGGTAAATTTGGAATGGTATCGCATCCGAATCCAACCATCAGTTTTGTAAAAGGGTTAAGGCTCATGCATCAACATTTTCATCATCATAAACCATTTGTGTTTCTCAACACATGTAAAAACATCTCAATATAATGACTCATCATTCCAAGGTTTTCACAATTCATTTTCACCAAGTATTCCCATCTAAAGTGACTCAAGTTTTAGTTTAGCTCTAAACTACTAAGTTAAGAGTAATCACTAAGGTGGGATGCTAAGATTAATCTCATGCCATAGAATAACATCTAAGGTTATCTAGATAGGTCAAGTTTTATACTCTTTATGCTACCTCCTAAACAAGTAAAGGACTTTGGTAAAATAAAGAAAGGTAAAACTTGTAATTAAATCTTGGAATAGGTATAAATCCAAAATGGTAGCACCAAAGCATGCCTAATACCTTGGCTTATGTTATCTAGCTTGCAAGGGTTAGCTTGCATTGTTAATGATGGCTTGCTAACAATAGCTTGCCTTGGTTGGTGAAGTGGTTGAAGTTTTCTTCCTCCTCCTCTTGCTAGAACTCCTCCTCCTCGTAAGCTTGGTCGGTACTATCGTCTATAAATACATACGGAGTACACAATCACCAAACAATACTTAACTAGTCTACTTAGCACTCTAAGGCACACATTGGATGATCTATTATCATCACAAGCATCACAATGTTTTATTAACTAGTTTCATTCTTTTTATTTGAGAAAAGTAATTTCTACTCATTGAAAATAACTAAGATTTAATATTCTCCACTTAGAATATGGGATCATGTGGAAACATGTCATCACCACATATTCGAACATAAGGGAATGTGATTTAAAGGTTCGATCACATTTAATTAAGTTTAAGTTTAATATTTAATGATTTAAAGTGACTAGAAATGCCTATATAGCATTATTTTGGTACTAGTCCAAATTCGCCGCATGTAAACCCTAATATTATTACATATTCAGATAGGTATGGTTAAATGTGATTTTTGAGAGTTGGAATCAACTAAAAAGCTATCATGGTTGATTTTATAAAAATGTTTGAAGGTGAAAAAGCTTCTCTCTTGTTATTTTTACTAGGAGAGATCTCTGACCCTAAATGAATTCAATTCAACGGGATTGGATAGATCTTTTCAGTAGCTTTCTAAAAAAATTTGAATCATTCAATTTGGTTCAGTAAATTTTCCTGAATGGATTTTAAACTAAGGGACAGAAGTGAGTTCAAACTAAAATAGAAAAACCTATATTTGAATTCATGGGCTAGCGCGGGAAAACTAACAGGCCGGCCCAGTGGCGCTCCACGGCGCGGATGACAACTGACAGGGGCGTCCCGCAGGTTAGTGACAAATTAAACGCGAAGCGGTATGGGGCACTCTTAGTGCTACGATTAAAAGGTTGATCAACGGCTAAGGATCGTCGTCCCTGGCGAACAGGTCGTCGGCAAGAGCTAACCCTAGCGGATCGGTGGGGGTACGTGGGGGCTTACCAAGGCTCCAGCTAGACTTGGCGATGGGGGTGATTGAATGTGCGGTCGACGGCAGACTCAGGCGTGGTCGCGGTGGCTCCTAGAGTGGACGAAATCGACGACGCCTCTCCTCCTCTACTGCGGCAAGCTCCGGCAAAATTCCGGCGAACGGCAGCCCGCCTTGCTCCGGGGATGGGGAGTGAGCTGGTGTGCAGAATAGGGCTGGGGGTGGCCTCTATTTATAGCTCGACGAAGCGACCGAACGTGATGGGCTGGCGACTCCGGCGAGGGCTGTACAACCTGATATCATCGTGGCTGGAGGTAGGGGATGGTGGCCTGCCTCCTGGCGGTGCTCTACGGGTTAAATGCGCGGCTAGGGGCGGTGGCATTTGGTCGGGAGAAGCTGGTGCTCTACGCGGCAGAGCCGGTGTTCGACGCGGCGCACGGGTGTTGCAGGTCAAGCGGCGGCGAACGAGCATGTCCGGGCGGTTCCTGGGGTCGTGGAAATGCGGTGAGCGCGGGCTGCGGTCGAGGCACGGCGTGTGCACGCTTGTCGGGCGCGGCGCTTTGGCATGTTCTCGGCATGGTGCAGACGTTCTGGGCGCGGCGCTCTGCGAGTGGTCCATGGCTCAACTCTGCTCGGGGAGGGGACAGAGGGCGGTGGTGTGGTCTGGTCTAGCTCCTAGACATGGCGAGAGAGAGAGAGGGGTGGTCGGCTGCGAGCTATCCATGCTCGACCGGTGAGCATGGTGCTCAGGTGGCGCGACACTGCTTCAAATGGCTAAGGGGTAGCCTCTTGATGTTTTGGTTGGGCCTGGGGGAGACAAAGGCATCTACTATGCTTCAAATGGTTTGACAAAAATCGATCAAAAACAGTATAAGTTAGGCCAAATCGATTCTGTCTGCAAGGTGTTCGATCAAATGGCCGCAAGAAATTTAAATTCGAATTTTGAAAAGATTTTTGGTGTGTGATCTGATCTTATACTTGGTAGTCTCTCGTTGCTAGGAAAAGTCAAGGTGAATTGGTTTGGTTGGTTTTTGCATAAGTGGGATCTTCTCATATGTACTACATTCAATTTTCAATTGCCATTTAAAATTAGTGTTTGAAAGTTTTTAGGCTGAAACAAAGTGGGCCTTGGTACATCACTACTTGTGCTAGCAAGGGGTGCAAAGTTCCATATTTGTTTCTGTTAGGTTTTGAGTTCTAGGAATAGCTAAAGTAGGATGGTGATTAAAATGGCACAAATGACCATTTATTTATTTTATTCTTTTTGAGTTGTTTTTCTTTGGGATTTGTTTGGGAATGATCTAGATGATGTTTATTTAGCCTTAGAATCATTTTACAATCAATGGATCACTTAAACATGGCAATTCAAGTCAACTCCTAAATTATATGCACACACATATGAATGCTTTAATATTTTTAAATGGAAAAGTTTTTGTTAACTCTAAATTTGATGATTTGGATCTTGATCACTTGGA
Source organism: Avena insularis (assembly GCA_023614405.1). Taxonomy (NCBI): domain Eukaryota; kingdom Viridiplantae; phylum Streptophyta; class Magnoliopsida; order Poales; family Poaceae; genus Avena; species Avena insularis. Next base: position 409,018,947 of record CM042696.1, read on the forward strand.
TTAAAGTTTTGGGATGTTACAGGAACATATTGTGTAGAAACACAGGACCGATAATTCTAATCTCTTTGACTAGGTGAACTAGGAGGTGCGTCATAATATTGAAGAAGGATGGCGGGAACAACAACTCAAAGCTGACCAGACATTGGACCACATCAATTTGTAACCCTGATAACTTTCTTGATCGATTACCTTCTGAGAAATTGCATTGAGGAATGCACATACCTTCACAATGGCGAGTCGAACATTTTCTGGTAGAATTCCCCTCAATTCAACCGGAAGCAATTGCGTCATAAGCACGTGGCAGTCATGAGACTTTAGGTTTTGAAATTTTTTCTCTTTCATATTTACTATTCCCTTTATATTCGACGAGAAGCCAGACGGGACCTTGATACTGAAAAGGACTTCAAAAAAGATTTCCTTCTCTTCTTTGGTAAGAGCGTAGCTAGCAAGCCCTTGAAACTGCTATGGATGCTTGCCGTCTCGTCCTTTATAATGTTGCTGGTCCTCCCGTGTTGCCTGGGTATCTTTTGACTTCCTATACAAGCCTAGGAAGCCTAGAATATTCACGCAAAGATTCTTCATCAGGTGCATCACGTCGATTGCAGAGCGGAACTCATGCACTTTCCAATAGGATATCTCCCAAAATATAGATTTCTTCTTCCATATGGGTGCATGTCCGTCGGCGTCTTTCGGAACAGGTTGTCCTCCAGGACCCTTTCCAAAGATTACATCCAAATCCTTAACCATGCCAAATACATCAGCACCAGTACGGGGGACGGGCTTCGTCCGGGTTTCTGCCTTGCCATTGAAATGCTTGCCTTTCTTCCTTAAGGGATGACTGGGCGGAAAAAAACGACGATTGTACGGGTACACATTCTTCCTACATTTATCCAGATATATACTTTCAGTATCATCTAAACAGTGCGTGCATGCATTGTATCATTTGTTCGTCTGTCCTAAAATGTTACTAAGAGCAGACCAATCATTGATCGTTACAAACATCAACGCTTGTAGGTCAAATTCCTGCTGTTTATGCTCATCCCACACACGTACACCTAGTTTGGCCTACAACTGTAAAAGTTCATCAACTAATGGCCTTAGGTACACATCAATGTCGTTTCCGGGTTGCTTTGGGCCTTGGATGAGCACTGGAATCATAATGAACTTCCACTTCATGCACAACCAAGGAGGAAGGTTGTAGATACATAGAGTCACGGGCCAGGTGTTGTGACTACAGTTCTGCTCCCCAAAAGGATTCATGCCATCGGTACTTAGACGAAACCATAAGTTCCTTGCGTCACCAGCAAAGTCCGAGAAGTCTCTCTCGATTTTTCTCCACCGCCGACCATTAGCAGGGTGCATCAACTTCCCGTCTTTCTTACGGTCTTCTATGTACCATCGCAACATCTTGGTATGCTCTTTGTTTCGGAACAAACATTTCAACCGTGGTATTATAGGAGCATACCACATCACCTTGGCAAGAACCCTCTTCCTGGGTGGCTCGCCCTCAACATCGGCAGGGTCATCTTTTCTGATCTTATATCGCAATGCAGTGCATACCGGGCATTTATCCATATTTTCGTACTTCTCACCACGGTAGAGGATGCAGTCATTAGGGCATGCATGTATCTTCTGCACATCTAATCCTAGAGGGCAGACAAGCTTCTTTGCTTCGTACGTACTGGAGGGAAATTCGTTATTTCTTGGAAGCAGGTTCTTCATTATTACCAGCAACTTTTCAAATCCCAAGTCAGTCACACCGGACTCTGCATTCCACTTCAGCAATTCAGTGTGCTACCCAACTTCTTCTGGTCATCTTCACAAGTTGGGTCCAATAATTTGTTGTGGTCCTGTAACATCTGTTCGAACTGCAATCTCTCCTTTTCTCTGTCGCAGTCTCGCTTTGCATCAGAAATGACCCGACCAAGATCATCAGCGGGCTCATCTGGTTCCTGTTCTTCACCCCCTTCTTCTTCATTGTCTTCCAATGCGGTATCAACGTATTCAGGGAATATAGATCGGTAGTTGTCATCACCGTTCTCTTCTTCATCGCTGTCTTCCATCATAACCCCTCTTTCTCCGTGCTTGGTCCAAACATTATAGCCGAACAGGAAATCGGACCGAAGCAGGTGGCTCTGAATGACTCTTGAGGAAGTGTGAGCCTGCTCATTCCGACATTCAACACATGGACAACACATAAAACCATTCCGCCGCTTGTTCGCCTCGGCCACAAGGCAAAAAGAACGCACGCCTTTTCTGTAAGCATCAGAGTATCGGTTACCGTACATCCATGGATGGCTCATCTGCATCATACAACCATATATATCAAACAGTGCTCAAATTAGTACCATGAGGTCTAAACGAGAAAATAGTTGCTGACCTTTTAGGACACTTCGAAACAAAGAGGAGAAACGTTAAGTGTGGCTTGGACACCTCATATCATGTTTGTCTTGTGTGAACTCAAGTGGCATCGTTGTCACAGGCATTTCATCGAGCACCGCTAGTGCATAAGAGAAAAAACTAGCACAAACTTTGCCACACCTTCCTCCATGAAAAAATAGAGGAGACCATGTGTCATATATAGGCCAGCCCATTGGTCCCGGTTTGAGATAAAACCAGGACTAATGGGTGTGTCAGGGCCGCGCAGCAGGTACCAGACCCTTTAGTATCGGTTTGTATCGGTCTCTTACGGGCCGGGATAAGTGTTTTCGGGGACTAATGGCCGTCCTTTTTCTACTGGTGGCTGCTTGCTCGTTGGGGGATCTGGAGGCAGGGGAGTGCGTCTATGCACGGGACACTGGGTGAGGAGAGGAGCTGGTGGAAATCGATTGGGCAGCAGGGTGGATCTGGTTGTTCGCCCCAAAATTAGTAAAAGGATGCCACGATGGGATCTTGCTCGTATTGCAAAGGGAGTTGAGCTGCTGCCTTGCATGCAAACCCAAGCAGGATTTGATATGGGTGTTGAGGAAAACGAGCAAGAAGGAAAAATAACACAGCGGCCGATAGAGACCAAATATGCTTGTCCACTGGCGGTGCAAGGATTTGAGAAAAAGAATGACGGCCAGGACATGGTGCAAGGACAAACGCACATGAATTACACCCGGATTTGCTAGGTAAAGGCATACAACAATGCCAGGATTTGCAAGGAGCCAAAAGGGATATGGCCGGCGAGAAACAATTTGGAAAAAGAAACAAGAGATTTAGATTAGATTTGGGGCCTATGGTTTGGGAGCTGTAAGACGAGTTGTTTTGAGCACATATATAGTCCAAGGTAGACTAAAAAAGGCTAGTTTTAGGCTAAAATTTTAGACGGGCTTTTGAGACAAATTTTTTTTTAGCGTACGGACCGGAATATTATGTTTTAAAATAACAAATAGACAAATGGTTTATTAAACCATAGAGATATTTAGAAAAAGAAAAACAGGTTTTTTTAACAAAAATAATTTTATGGCTGAAAATATGCAGCAAACATATGTATGATGTTGTGATAATGAAAAAAAAAACATGCAAATCTAATTCGGGATATTTTCCCGGACATTACAGAAGATGCCTAACCAACTTGAATATTACCTATGATTTCCAACTATTTATTTAACAGACGCACAACAGATGGTGCAATGTCGCCTATCATCTCCACTACGTTTTGTAGTGCATGACGTATAATGTTACCTATAAGCAAATAAATGCCTAAAAACGATTATAACATCAAACGGATTGCCTTATAGACACGACCCGAGACTCACGTGGGCCTGTCTAAAGCCAAAGAGAGGCGATAGTATCGTCATGCACGTATGGTTGCACATCATCCTAATTCGTTGCACCTTTTCATAGACGATTTAGCTCAGCAACCGTTCTACCTAATAGTCGCGCTCTAGAGGCGCAGAGATTTTTTTGTCTCGAAGCTTTCATAAAAATGTTAGAGTAACCACTCGCCGTCTCTTTGAAAAGTAAAAATATTAGAGTAACCACTCGCCGTCTCTTTGAATAGTCGCGTCTCGGGCGTTGTTTTATCCCGTCGATCAGTATACCACATTTTTACATAGCACAATCATAGCGTACCGTATAAAACGCAGGTCTATAATCGCATGCGTGCCTCACCTATCCAATAGCCATCACGGGTCACCAATGCAATAGCCGTCACGGGTCATCAAAAACATCTATACAAAGAAACTAAGATGACAAACACCAGCTATCAGTCAAGTATTGATAGCTAGTGTTTGATGTTTTTGTTGCATGCTTCTTTATTTTCTAGATTATAAACTGCTTAAACACTTTCTAAACTCTGAGGTGGGACTAAACATCGATAGAGGAGACAGTGTTTAAAAACTTTATTCGGTGTGGGGGTGCTTCATGGACACGTCGGAGTGAGGATACAACAGATGATAGCACTGCTACGCGACATTTTGTCTCACCTTTCCAAATCATGGTTTCGTCTACACGTGATAGCACAATATGTGATAGCACAGCTACGCGACATGTTGTCTCACCATGCCAAACCATGGATTCGTCTAATCAATTAATTTGCGTGAATTTTCCAAATTTCGAGGTGCGACAAAATATCGATAGAGACATCGTTCCAAAAATGCTATATTTAATGCTTCTTCAGACGTTATGTTTGAAAGCCGTGCCCCGTGGGGCGCAGGGAGGACTATAGTTGTAGGGGTTCGCGTATGAAAACAAAAACAATTTACCCTACGCCCCTAAACCCGTGATGTTGACAGGACCTATCTATTAGTAATGCAGTAATGAGAGGGGCTTTTCGCGGACTTACCCTTGAAGACCGAAAAGTGTTGTCAATGCTTAGGAGAGCATGGTTGATGTAGACGAGCCGAAGCCGACCTCAAGGTCGTGATGAAGTCCTTGCGCTCCTACGGCTGAAACACTGGATCCGAATCCCGCAACGCGATGGCGCTCCACGGTGAAGATGTCTCTCGTTCACGAAGTCCGAACTTGGGACCACGATCATGAGAGAGAGAGAGAGAGAGAGAGAGAATATCAATTGGAGGTCTCCCCAAAAGTGCGGAAACCTTTATTGAATATTGTGTGTATTTATCTGGCAAATACCCCCACTATATATAGGGGAAGGGGAGGTACTACCTCCCTCAAAGTCCCGGGGTGGGACTAAAGGAGGGGGAGAGGGGGGGAGCCGCCGGCTAGCCCTAGTGGGCCCCGTGCGGGGGGGGGGGGGGGGGCTTGGCTCAGCCGGCCACCCCATTGCCTCCTCTCTCCTCTTGCCTCTCCCTCATGGGCCCTTCTCCCTCCCGAATTGGCCCATTAAGCCTTTTGACCTTTTAATTGATTTTCTCTTTTATTAAATAATTATAAATAAATGATTAAATCAATATTTAACATTCATTCACATATTATTCAGTATCTGTGGTTATGTAACACCTTCCATCTCCACTCCGGACATCCTCCGGACTTACCGAAACACTTTTGGTTTTTTCTCTACTCTTCTTCGGTGATTCTACCGATCCTGTAAACACTCTCTAAGCATCATCAAGCCCTTAAGCGTGATACCCCACGGTTCGGGAACACTCTAGACATGGTCGGGACACTCCCGGACAAATGATCGACATAGGGACCTGGATGGTCATGTGAACCCTATGCATTCCACGAAGATCTTTCGTCGTTAAACCGGGAAAGGGGTGCCTTATTCCTTTTGTCTCTCGATACTTGCATTGTGCGATATCTAATAAATGACATCACCATGTCGTGTTTAATATCGTTACCGAACAATGCTACTTGACTCGTTTCGACAAGTGATATCCATGTGATCAAATCACACGCTACGCAGCTACTGGATATAACTTCTCCGAGTGGGCCCTTGAGTATCTTTTCGTCATGCGGATGGATAAATACCGTTCTTAACATATATTGCCTCTACGGTTCCTCCGAGTACCTGAACACACATTTATGATCACTGTATTACCAAGTGACGTTTGATGCTATATAAGCACTCTCAGGAGACAATGATTGATATAGCCTCACGATCTAAGGAATAGTCTACGAGGGTCTATTCTAATCATCATAACTTGACTTCGTGACATGATCGTGTCACTATGTTTAGGTTGGATATTGGTTCATCATCTTATTCTCAGGATGAGTTGATTCTATTTCCAACTGACATAAATGCCACATGTTCAGGAAACCTTGATCATCTATTGACCAATGAACCAGTGACTAGAGTTTTACCAGGAACCCCCGGTTGTTTAGATATCGCACGTGTATTGACGTTTCCTTTCAATACAGTTATAGAATGATATAAAACTTAATCATAAACTTTATGAAATATGATAATAATCCTTATTATTTGTCTCTAGGGAATATTTCCAACAGTTTCCCACTTGCACTAGAGTACAAATAAATTAGCTGCTTTTGTTCTTAATTATTGGCACCATATTTCCTAGTACCCTGAACATGCTTGCTCATGGAAGAGGTTGCGTCTTGGTCCTGTACTTTACAGTCCCAAATCCTTTGCAACTTACTAATGTAACCTGGATTGACATTAGTACTTTATCATCACACGATAACATCTTTGTGTATGCATCATCGCTATGGAAGTAGAACGAGGCCAGATTCCAAGAGCCTACAGTGACTTTAGATCAACCTCGTGAGCTTTCTCATGGGCACTATGACCTGGGACACATCATTCTACGTTAAATGTGAACTAGCCCTGCCATAACATTGTACAACACTTTAGATGGTACCCTTATCTATTATTATAAATGTAATTATCGAAACACGAGTGCACCTTGTGCAACTTTCGATGTTTTTGTTCACCTCGCTTCCTACTTGACTTTAGATGGTATTACAGGAGTTTCCAACATATTCCCTTATAACATAACCCTTTATGCTTTAAGATATGTCATCCTTTATGGATTTGGAAAAACATGCCTACAGTTCTCTATTTAGATACTACAGACAAACTAAGCTAAACGTTGATTCAAACTTAATCACTTTTCAAACGTTCCTTATTGGATCATATATTATGTTAAGTTATCATCTTGGTTTTCTAAGATAGAACCTATGTCTCAACATAGTGGATGATGATCATCCTTTTCTTTCTTTCAACCATTAATGTTAAACTTAATACTATTCCTACCTTTAGTTATTAAGGACCAGTTCCTTAATTAACTTCTATTTTGAAACCATTTTCTGAATCCTTGAAGGAATACTACATAATATCGTAATATTCTTATTATCAACTTCTACTCCCTATAAATCATTATTTATTGGTACTTGCGCTTTTATTCTTAATGTGTCATATACACACTTAAGAATCACTCCTTTAAGCTCCCATTCAAAATATGTTCCCAACATATTTGGGTACGAGTCACTACTCTTACTCAAACTGTGTTCCTACATATTTGAATTTGAGACTTATATTGCTTCACTCAGAATGTGTTCCCGACACATTTGAGTTCGAGACTTACATTGCTCCCACTCAAAAATATGTCATTCACATATTGTTTTAGGAAGACTTTCATAGCTCCCACTCAATTTCATGCAAATTGGATATCCACTCACTATTTTGAACAACTTCAAAATCCTTTGATCAAATATCAAACTTGGAGATTTACTATGAGATACTAGTACTTTACTAGTTTTAAATCGACCAGACTTTCAGCACACTGGAATCAAATTCATTTGAGTTTGTCCAACACTTTACAAATTGTGCTTTTGTCATTCACCCCTTTTCCATTATGGCTTTGCAGTCATTTGGGAAAATCCAAGTAACCCCTTTACTTGTAAGATTAAACAACGAATTGCTTTCCAATCTCAAGTGAACTTTTCTTTAGGATTTCTCATAATTTTAGTTTACCATTATTTCCTTAGTAGTTCGTAGGTATGTCATATTCTGGTAATCATGACAAATGATTCACAAATGTCTCCATACAAGATATGGGTTACATTTTGAATCCTACTTCATGTAGTGAAAACACTAGCGGGGAAAACACAATGGTCATTATCATTGATTCTTTCCTTTGTGAAGAGAATCATTCAGGAACGATTTCCGTTGCGCTTATCAACACTCTGATGCAGGGTTTTGAATCCTCATCATGTCTTTCACTATTTTCCATTTGCTCCATAATCAAGAAATATCACTGAATGTGAACTTTCTCGAGAATGCACCAAAATCCAAGAAATACTAGTTTTGCTTCTCTTTTGGTTTCAGCTATGGATTCCGTATTCAAAGTTTCCAATGACTACTCTACAAGGACTTATTCGCTATTGTTTTGGTTATATCGAATAACCCCAAAACTTCCACGACGATCCATACTAGATATGGAGCTGATCTCACGAATCCATATGGTTCACTATATGTCCTAATTGAGTGCTAACTAATGGTCTCTACATCTACACTACAGTGATTTATTTTGTGCCATCTATTCACCCACTTTGATATCTAATATCATATTGTGATGCTTTGCATTTTGACATTTCAAACGCATTGCATTTCACAATTTCTTTTATGCTAATCTTATAAAGTTGAATTTCATTACTATTGATCAAATCGTAGTAATTAGATTCTCATTTATCTTTAATACCCTCTGTTGATGAAATAATTTGATCATATCAAGTAGTTTCAAACTTATGTTTCCTTTGATAAACTTGTTTACACATTTAAACAATTATATAATGATAATCACCATTTTTGTTAAACACAATACATCGAATATGTATTTACTTTTAACAATTCATCAAACACTTTGTTTTCAAGTAATACACAGTGTTCAAGTTATTTTGCCGAACTTAGGCATGATTCATATGTGACGAGAAATCGAATGTCTTTCACATATAATCACATAACTTTGAATTTAAACAATGGTTTTCATTGAGGAATGAACATATCATTAAGTTGGGTATTTTCAAGGTATTTTAATATTTTACAAATGTGCATGTATTATCAATTAGTTTCAAAACAAGGATAATTCACACATAATTGAACATGAAATGAACACAAATAGAAATCATTCATAAAAGTGGAACAACTGTTTGTTACAATCTCATATGAATAACCGTCTCACAAAGTGTGAGACACACTAAAGAAGTTCACAATCTTTCGATTACAATAATCATCCTAAAACATAAAGTAAGTGATAAATGTTGAGGGATAGTGTCGTTGGCCATCATCATCATGCTCACCATCAACACGCAACGTCACCACCTCTCCAGCAAGCACCTCTCATGCAGAAGGACCTGTTTCCAGCAAAACAAAACAAGTATCAAATATACTTAACACTGCAAATGTGTTTGCAAGATTATAACATTTATAAAATGGTATATCAAATATATACCTTTGTCATTTATGACTTCTCCTGCAATGGGTTCCACCTCCATAATCCTGAGATGTGATATGAACCTGTGGAAATATTGTGTTTCCGCATCGCCTCTCGTGTGCAAGTCCTGACATGTGCTCGGTTGCTTGGTGGCAGCGACCGCATCACAACGCCATTTGCAAAAGAGCTTGTCATCTAGTTGTCCAGGAAGTATGCTGGCCTCATGTACGCATCATGCATGCACTCCAAGTGGTCGTCAAGCGAAGAGTTCTCCTCCATCTTAATGGAGAGGAAATCTCCAATCACCTCATGCTCCCATATGCGTGCTTGTTCCACGAAATGTATCCTAAGTTGTAGCATTACCGTACGAGGGTCGACATTACCCATGATAGACCATAGCTCATCCACCATTCTGAAATGCATTGTAACTGAAATGAAGGAGGCCATCTCACGACGGTAATGGCGGTCTTCTCGCTGCTCTGGGGTCTCTAGGTCACTTGGCTGACCCAAATCCATCTTGTTGAGTATATAGTCGACCATGTTGTTATCGCTAAGGAGAACGTGGAGACGCGCAACCCATATAGATAAGTTTGATCCATCTAGTCTTAGCTTCTCTCCTTCAAACCAATTGTCAACAGGAAAGGTAGCATTAGGGAGAACCATTTTCTACATTTATAATTGCAAAAGGAATTTAGACTAAGTTTATCACTAAATGAGTTAATAATAACTCCACTCAGAAACACATATCCCCTGAAGGGTTCTAGTGATAACACGACCCCCTTTACCCACATCTCCCCCGATCATCACGGCCATCAATGTGGGTTCTAGGGTGGACGTTAAATGTCGGTCACATCATTCATGCGACTCGTGCTCGATCTTTCGACCATCCGCGTTCCGAGGCCATGTCTGTCACATGCTAGGCTCGCCAACTCAACCTTAGTGTATTCGCTGTGCAACATGGCTTACACCCACAGTATGCGAACGTAGATATGTCTGACACCCGATCATCACGGCCTACCTCATACCGAAGAACTTTCTTGGTGGTGCACACTAAGGGGGAACACAGTCATTGGTAATTTTTTTATAGAAGGGATCATCTTATAAGGCTACCGTCGAGTATCTAATACTAGCACACAATAAGATATGCAAACAATAATATTGAATGTAAATGCGATGTGATATGGTCCTTCACGCCGTGTTCTCCATGCGGTGTCACCGGATTCTAGTGTCCTAGTGTCTTTCCGGCGTGGTAGTCCTTCACCTTCGTGACTATCTACTACTACTTCGTAACATAAGGTAATCATTTTACCTTTGCCACAACCATATCACAAAGAAACGCCCCCTGCAAAACAAAGTTAGACGCCTCTACTATATCTTTGCATGTTTTATGTGGCTGAATGGGCTTTCGCACGAGAACCATTCTTACCTACGAACTTTCACCACAACGTTGATCAAGTAGTTGTCTATACTATACCACTTTTGGGGCCCTCCATTGCAAATGGCATACCAACTAATGCGAGAGAGACAGACACCCCCCAAAGCCACTTTATACGGTACAAGCCGTATGTCAAGCGTGGACCAGTCTCGCGAATGAACGCATAAAGTCTGTTGGGGCCGCTTCATCAAGCATTACTGCGGTATACACAAGTACACGTGGTAGGGTAACAACTAAAAGATCAACGCCCACATGCTACATCTCGTGTGTTCTACCCGTACTAGCATTACTACGCATAGATCTAGCTCTAATACCACTTTAGGAGTTCGTGTATGGAAACAATAAAATTTTACCCTACACCCCTAAACCCCTAATGTTGCCAGGACCTACCCATTAGTAATGCAGTAATGGGAGGGGATTTTCGCGAATTTACCCTTGAAGACCAAAAAGCATTGTCAACGCTCAGGACAGCGTGGTTGATGTAGACGAGCCGAAGCAGACCTCAAGGTCGTGATGAAGTCCTTGCGCTCCTGCGGCTCCAACGACTTGATTGCCTCAAGTGTCACACCTCGCAGGGAGTTACATGCATCCGGTGCCTGACGAGGACTCCCGCTACCCCGATCCAGCAGCAGTTGTGGAAGTAGAGCTCCTAGATCTGAATCCCGCAACACGATGGTGCTCCGTGGTGAAGAGGTCTCTCGTTCGCGCAGTCCGAACTTAGGACCACGGTCACGAGAGAGAGAGATAGAGAGAGAGAGTATCAATTGGAGGTCTCCCCAAAAGTGAGGAAACCTTTATTGAATATTGTGTGTATTTATCTAGCCAAATACCCCCACTATATATAGGGGGAAGGGAGGTACTACCTCCCTCAAAGTCCCAGGGTGGGACTAAAGGAGGGGGAGAGGTGCACGGCGGTCCTAGTAGGCCCAGCAGGCTTGGCCCAGCCGGCCACCCCTTGCCTCCTATCACCTCTTGCCTTTCCCTCATGGGCCCTTCTCCCTCCAGAATTGGCTCATTAAGCCTTTTCACCTTTTAATTGATTTTCTCTTTTATTAAATAATTATGAATAAATGATTAAATCAATATTTAACATTCATTCACATTTTATTCAATCTCCATGGTTATGGAACACCTTCCATATCCACTCCGGACATCCTCCGAACTTACCAAAACCCTTCCGGTTTTCTCTCTACTCTTCTTTCGGTGATTCTATCGATCCTGTAAACACTCTATAAGCATCATCAATCCCTTAAGCGTGATACCCCATGATTTGGGAATGCTCTAGACATGGTCGGGACACTCCCGGACCAATGATCGACAGAGGGACCTGGATGGCCATGTGCCCCCTATGCATTCCATGAACATCTTATGTCGTTTGAACCAGGACAGTCGTGTCTAATTCCTTTTCTCTCTCGATACTTGCATAGCTCGAGATCTTATCAATGACATCACCATGTCATGTTCAATCTCGTTACCAAACAATGCTACTTGACTCGTGCCGACAAGTGATATCCATGTGATCAAATCACACGCTATGTAGCTATTGGATATAACTTCTCTGAGTGGGCCCTTGAGTATCTTTCTGTCACGTGGATGGACAAATGCCGCTCTTGATATATATTGCCTCTATGGTTCCTCAGAGTACCTGAACACACCTTTATGATCTCTGTAATACCAAGTGACGTTTGATGCTATCTTAGCACTCTCGGGAGACAGTGATTGATATAGCCTCCCGGTGTAAGGAATAGTCTACGAGGGTCTATTCTAATCATCATAACTTGAACTTCGTGACATGATCGGGTCATGATGTTTAGGTTGGGTATTTGTTCATCATCTCATTCTCGGAATGAGTTGACTCCATTTACAATTGGCATAAATGCCACATGATCAGGAAAACTTGATCACATGTTGACCAATGAACCAGTGACTAGAGTTTCATCGGGAACCCCTGGTTGTTTATATATCACATGTGTATTGATGTTTCCTTTCAATACAGTTATAGCATGCTATAAAACTTAATCATAAACTTCATGAAATATGATAATAATCCTTATTAGTATTTGTCTCTAGGGCATATTTCCAACACTAGTATCAATAAATCCTAAACAATTTAAGTAAAGCTAAAATGAATTTATTTTTATTTATAAGTAATAAAATAAAATACATTCCCTTTACTTTACTACAAGAAAAGGATTTTATAAATCCCTTTATAACATTTATTTTATAAATCCTAAGTTGACATGGAATTTCATATTTAGTATTTTTTGAATAGTAGATTAATTTTAATACATAAAAATGATCTTTATTAATCATTAGGATTTTTGTGTATTTTCTAGAGCTTCTATAATTTATAGGGTTATTTTTGTAAAGAAAATATTGTTTCTATTTATTTTTCCATGTGCTTTTAAAACTGGGCCTTGCTGGCAACCTAGCCTAGCCCACTGAGCAGCTCATAGGGTTGGGTCTAACCCTAACCAACATGGGTCGGTAGGCCCAACCAGCCAACACACACTCTTGCACGCTCCTTTCTCTTCTCCCTTCCTCTCTATGGCGATGATAATCACATCGCCACGAGGTTTTTAATTTTTGGCCCGAAAGTTGAGCCGCCAAGGCATAGCGGGGCCGAGTTCTTTGTAATCAGATCACATTACCCATAGTTGGCGTGCCAAATGCTTAGAGGGTCTTATTCGACACGAATTCAACATAACATTTGAACACAAAATATCACGCGAACGCCCGTCAAGTTGGGCCCCTCCTGTCAGTTTTGACCGTTGTCTTGATGCCATCATTGCTGCCATGTAGACTTGCAGCGTTGGCACTTGCATCCATCCCCATTATGCCGCCTTCTTCTTCCTTAGAGCGGTGATCTGTGGTCTTGACCATGGCATAGAGCTGAGATGCCAATTCTTGCAGGGGTGAGATCCGGAACCTGGCCGAACCTGCTCGGGCCCACTCTCCTTCTCCTCCCGATTCAGAGCTCGCCCTCACCCTGGCCACACGCATAGCACGGCGTGGGGACGATAATTCATTCTTGGAGGAGATCTATCACCATGCTGAACCTGCTTGGTCCTGTTGTCCTCCTCACGAATTGGAGTTTGCCATCACCATGGTCACACCCGCACCATCCACCTCGCCTTCCTCTCAGAACCCCAAGGCCACATCCATTTTGTTCGGCACAACGCCAACAAGGTGAAATTTCATCCGTTTTTCTTTTGCGACTATGGTAGAAGACTATGTACAAATATGTGGTTTACTAGAATTTCCTTTGAAATTAGTAGCTCCATGATGAAGAAACAGAGAGAACCTAAATGGAATGATGATGAAGACCATGCAATGTACTTTGCATTGCATCACCAAGCCCTCATTGGCAAAGCATGTTACCAAGAAGTGGAGTTCATCAGCCATTGCCAAAAACATGGGAACAAAGCCATGAGAGATTCAATGCAATTACGCGAAGAGAAGTTAGATCCATGTCATCAATCATGAATAGATGGCACATTCTAGCGTTGCACTCAAATGCATACACCATGTATCATTCTTAACAATAACACTATCAGAAGTGTTGCTAGCTGTTTGTATGAGCGATTCATTTTATATGTTGATGACACCTTACTTTTCCTGGATAGTAATCTTGAAACTGCAATTAACTTGAAGTGGTTTTTATCCTGTTTTGAGAAAATTTCGGGTATAAACATTACCTTTGTTTGTTCTATGTTGTAATTCTGCTGTTATGGGTAGGGAAAGAAAAGCTGGGCACATTAGTGACCTAGCTAGAGTCACACAAAAATATAGGCTTCACTAAATATTACACAGATAGGCCTAACTTAGTCTTACACACATAGTCTTAACTTGTTCATACAAAAATAATCAAATCTTAGTGTTACACAAATAAGCATAACTAAGTCTTGACCAAAGAAGCATTACTTCGTAGAACTAGGGTAAAACAAAAGATAAAGATAAATAGTTCATCAGATCTGCCAGTTGAGCACTAGGTCACTAGGGCTAGTGGCATCATTGAAACGAATCAGAATGCTGCGTTTCACCATGAATCATGCCTTATAAAGTCGTACAACCCCACTAATGAGCCAATGGAAGGGCCCCTCTCAACATGCATTCAACTCTAGGTCAGATCTGGAGGGTCCACATGATAGGCACGAGAGCGTGCAGCACACACATAGTCTGCTATCAACACTGTAAGTGCAGGCACCTCAACAACAACACTAGCTAGTTCTTCCTATAATACGGCAGCAGTCTCAGGTTGTTCGCCGTCGGCATCAATAGCGGCATCAGCAAGTATTTCGTCAGCTTCACCACCACCACCACCAGCGGCAGCGACGGGAGCCGGGACTGTGTGAGCAATCATAGGTTCAACAGCTCTAGGGGCTTTGAGGAAGAAATGGTAGTTGATCCCAATAAATGCAAATTGTCTATTCAGGTTGTAGACTCTGCTCCACACGTGTTCTACTTGGTCATGGTCTGGACTTGTGGACCTCGAGAAAAGGTGACACCTCAGTGATGGGTATGAAGAATGTAGCGTCCCCATATGCTCTATTGTATCACCAACATTGTGTAGTGCTCCCCTGATATGAATCCACATGAGTTCAGCATCCTATTTCACATCGGCTCCGAGAGGTGCCAAGAACTAGCACCATGATCCAAGATCACCATCTATTACTACACTGCATCTTCGATCACCAGAGCTTGAATGACACGCGGGGATGCCTGTGTACCTGCATGTTACTTACAATCAGTACAGGGGTCGAAAACAAAGCTTGAAGTGGAATTTTTGATGGGATTTGACAAGCTTAACATGACACACCCTAGGTGAATGGCTCCCAAACATGCATGGCACTACTAGTTTCAGTGACCGCATAAATGTGATGCAGTGTGTCAGACCAATAGGAGCTATAGGTGAAGACGGCATCGACATACTTATCTGGCCACAGGTATTCATCGTGCTAGATTATCCATTTCTTGTTAGCAAGACATCTAATGAATGCGATTACCTTGTCCAAAAATACTATGGCATCGTAATGCCATTTCTCATTCACTAGTGGGGCCTCTGTGGGAGTTGTATCTTTAAGAGCTCAAGTTCTCCCATGTTGAACATGAAATGGATCGTATGGGCACCTAGAGGGGGGGGGGTGATTAGGTGCTACACCAATTTTTAATTCTTTTTCAATTTTAGTCTTAGCACAAAGGGTAAATTCTCTAGATAAACTATGAGGTGGAATTTCCCTATATGCAAACCTATCTACTAGCGAGTAAAGAGCGAGTGGAAGAGGAACGAGTAAACCGAAGTGAAGCACGCGGAGACACAGGATTTGTTTGACCACAGTTCCTTCCTTGTTAAGGGAAGTACGTATGCGTTGGAGGGATGGGCGGTACTAAGACCACCACGCCACAAAAGGCCTCACCCTGTTCTCCGATGGATCTCGCCACAACAGGCCTGATCCACCTTCCACTATAGGTACCCTTCGAGGCGGGCACCGACGCGTTTACACAACTAGCGGGGAAATAACTCCACAACAACTTGGAGTCTCCCGAAATGACAACAAGCTGCCACAAGAACAAACTTATCAAATACAATAAATACGATCTAGGTATTAACAAGAATACTAGATCAGGGATTTCTCCAAGTGAATGGAGGGGAGTTGAAGCGCTTGATTCTTGATGTTGATGATGAACTTCTCCTCCTTCAATTCCACCAAAGATCAAGACCTTCGGGTGGTTGAAGTGGGAGATCGAGAATGAGTGCTCTTGCACAAGGTCTGGTCAATTTCGAATGAATCAAGAGTTCTGAACATTTGGGAAGAAGGGGTACTTATACCCCCTTCCGAAATCAGCCGTTGCAGACTTTGGGGGCCGGATTATCCGGCCCAAGTAAGGGCCGGATTATCCGGCCTGGGGAAAACACCGCCCCAGACTCGGAATATCCGGCAGATAATCCACCCCCTATCAGAGAGACGCGCCGAGCTTGCCCTTGATCAACTTCTGGGGGCCGGATTATCTGGTCCTATGTGAGGGACGGATTATCCGGCCTGGGGAAGAAAAACCACCCCAGTTCGGATTTTCCGGGAGAAATTCCGACCGGATACCGTGCGACGCGCCTTGGCCTCTTTTGCTCGAAAACTGGGGGCCGGATTATCCGGCCCTTGCGACACCCGGATTATCCGGCCTGGGGAGGAAAAACCGCCCCAGTTTGGATTTTTCGGGAGAAAATCTGACTGGACACCGAGCGATGCACCTTGGCTTCCTTGAGAGATGAGGTAGGCCGGATTATCCGGCCCTTGGTGGGGAAGATTATCCGCCCCCCTCAAAACTTCCTGCACACTTTGCACACATGAAAAGTCTCCATAGTATTGTTATCTAACACGCAAAACATAGGAAAACATGAAATGTTCTTTCAATCTCCCCCTTTTTGGTGTTAGATGACAATACCAGGATTTGCAGGAGAAAGACACAAGACAAACAGAGATAACTATGAAAGGGACTCCCCCTTAATGTGTGCATAATAGAGTTTTGCATTGGAATACAAATGCACACAAATAGGTGAATCTATTCCATAGACATCAGGGCAAAAACACATACCACCGAAGTAGAGAATAGGCATCCTTGACATAAATCACAATTATTACCGGATAACCATTATGAGCGCGCGCCTTCCGTGATAAACCTCCAGCAATAGGATATGAATAGATAGAACCAAAAGCTAAATGGGCATAAGCAAGAAATAACGAATAGAAAAGTGCAAGTGCTTATGCCTGACCCATGCAAATCCACAGACAACCTAATAGAACTACTTCTCCCCCTTTGGCATCAAGACACCAAAAAGGGAGAAGAGCGATGCTAGTGCCCCAAGGGATCACTCATCGTAGTCCTCGTCCTCGTCATCATCTTCATTCTCTTCCTCATCCTCATCTTCAAGCTCCTCAGTGTCACCTTCCTCATCTTCATCATCAGCAGCAGGCGCAGAGGGGAACAAGTGACGCTCCAGCTCACCATAGTTCAGCCCAGAGGAAGAGTTCCACCGAGCATACGGAGTGGGAGGTGTAGGAGCCGGAGGAGCACCCGAAGCGCCAGACACGTGGTGGAGAATGAGCTGCTGGGAGTGATCCAACTCATGGCGCTGCATGTATGCCTCGTACTGACCCTTGCGCGTGTCCACGCCCATGCAGAGAATGTGATGATGGAACCAGTTCAGCTGCTTGATCTCACGGGCCACGGGAGGCACAGGGGGCCTGCGAGCATCCCTCATGAGGCCCTCAGGAGCAGAGGAGGGGTGAGAGGTCTTCCGAACCTTGTTGTATATCTTCTTGGCCTTGTGCACCGAGTCAATGTGGAACTCCTCAGCATGAACCAGGTGGCGGATGAGCAACATAATGTAGGGCGCATAGGGAATGGACAGAAGGTTGAACATAGCATCACACAGCTCATGGTAAATGAAGTCCATGGCATCCAGCCTTTACTGCACTGACTCGTCCTCGCAGGAGGCAACCTCATGAGAAAATTGAAGTAGCTGAACAAGGTGACCACGGATGCTGTCATTATTGCCCCTACTCGGTGTAATACAGTCACGGAAGAGACCCACCAATGCTGCATAGATGGGAGCAAGACCAGCCACAGTACCCACAATGCCATTGTTCATAGTGCAAGGAGAGAGATCATCTTCCTTGTTGGGTTTCAGCTGAGTGATGATGCGGTGGTCACTGGCTCTATCCCTGTTGCGGAAGGAGTACCCTAGAACCTCAGCAAACATGTGAAAGTCAGCAGTCATGGGCCTGTCATGAGTCATCCACTTCATAGTGCGAAGCTCATCCCCACAAATCACCAGAGTGGAGAAGAACTGCTTCACCACCTCAGAGTCAAAGGAGCACTAGAGAGACATGAGATGGTGCAGCCCCATCCTCTCAGCCACAAACATCGCATCCACAAGATGCGCCTTCTCCAAAGCATCAACAAGTACCAGAGGGTGCATAGGCCTAATGCTCAGCCTGGCATAGATGTCTTCATAGATCCCCTTCTGTTCTGCACACCAAAAACGGGTATCCCCCAGCTCATCATCATGAGGCAGCTCAGCAAACAAGTCACGGTGACGGATGGCGGAGAAGGAGACCGCATCCAAAGTCCTGTAGTTGATCTTGGGCTCCTTGCCCTTCCTCTTGGACACCCCCTTCCTAGTCCTCTTGGATTGTTCAGCCATGCGCTTCTCTTCGTTCTTCCTTCTCCTCAATTCAACTTCGTCCACTAGGTTACCTTGTCCGTCGTCCCGAAAGTATCTTGAGCGAGGATGGTGCTTGTAGGTCTTGGGAACACCGGAACCACCTGTGAGGAGAATAAGGGCGATAGCAAGGGGATAAGCATACACACAAGTCCAGGAGAGAGCATGGAAAAAGTATTCAAAAAGTTCATAGGACAAACTACTCAATGCATACACCATAGTGAAACTGAAGCAGAATTGAATCTGTCAGGCCGGATTATCCGGCCTGGCCAGGGGCGGATAATTGGGCACTGGCAGAAATTTTCGATTTCACCTAGATTGAATGCAAAAAAGTAGATCGGGCCTAGAAACTGCAAGACTACGATTTCTATGCGAAAACACATCCTTCTAGACAACGTTCTACCCAACAAGATACACATCTAGCAAAGATGGGGAGGGAGGGAGTTACCCTCACTCATTGCAGGAAGAACACGGAGGAGAAGGTACCCGGAGGCACGAAGAAGAAGATCCGAGGAGGCCCAGAAAATCCGGTGGTCGGAGAGGCTCTGGGGAGGGTGAGGGGCGGCAGGCGGTGGCTGTGGAGGAGGAGAGGGCTGGGGGAGAAGTGCTGCTCGTTATGAGCCCTTCCCCCCGAGCCCTGCCCTTTAAGATGAAATCTGCCAGGGCCGGATTATCCGGCCTAAATTCTGGGATTCTGTTATACACAGAACAAGGCTCGCGCGTCCCCAAAAAACACCCCCACAAGGTGTACAAGGGACTTGTGTGCAAGAATAGATGACTTAGGGGTAGGGAAAGGCGATTAAGAAAGCCAAACTGAGATGGTACTAGACACTCAAACTTGCAAAAACCAAATCAAATAAAAGCCAAGAGTGAGTGTCATTCCCATAAGAACATGAGAGAGCAAATAACATCCAAAAAGATCCAATTCTCCTCAAGGAGAGGGCAGTGGCCGAAGCCACCTTGTTGGAGTGTATGGTGTGACACCGCGAAGATATATCTTGGGTTCACGACCAATACTCATCAATAAGCTCACATATCACAACAGGATATTAAGAGAAATGATATATCTTGCTATTGGCATTATGGGGGGAGGGTTAGCCCAATGAGTCAGGACCACACTCCCCCTATATCCATGCCCACACCTAGACCAAACAAGGATTGAGATGTACGAGTGAGTGCATGGGAAATCAAGACAAGCTCCCGGAATCAATGATATTTAGCTCATTCCTCAAATAGCAGAATCTTGCTTCATCAAGTGGCTTTGTAAAAATATCCGCCAGTTGGTTCTTCGTGCTCACAAAGGATAGATCAATATCGCCACGAGCAACATGGTCTCGAACAAAATGATTCCGAATCTCAATATGCTTTGTCCTTGTGTGCTGAACAGGATTGTATGCAATTTTGATTGCACTTTCATTATCATATAAAAGAGGCACTTTGTCACAATTGACACCGTATTCCTTTAAAGTTTGCCTCATCCACAATATTTGAGTACAAGCGCTGACAGCAGCAACATATTCAGCTTCGGCAGTGGAGAGAGATATACAATTCTGCTTTTGGAGGACCAACATACAAGACATCTTCCCAAGAATTGACAAGCTCTAGAAGTGGATTTCCGATCATCCTTATCACCAGCCCAATCTAAATCAGTCTAACCACATAAAGAGAAATTGGAGCCCTTGGGATACCAGAGACCAAAGTTGGGGGAATGAACCAAATATCGAAAGATCCTCTTGACCGCCACTAAGTGGCTTTCTTTAGGAGCTGCTTGATACCTTGCACACACTCCCACACTCAACACAATATCGGGTCTAGATGCGCAGAGGTAAAGGAGAGAGCTGATCATGGAGCGGTATACCTTTTGGTCCACATCTTTAGCATGAGGGTTGAGTTCAAGATGACACTTTGTTTGCATCGGTGTGGCGACACCATTTAGATCCGTCATCTTGAATCTCTTGAGCATGTCTTGGATGTACTTTGCTTGATTAATAAAGGTTCCTTTTCTAAGTTGCTTGATCTCGAATCCAAGAAAGAACCGTAATTCCCCCATCATAGACATCTCAAACCTGTCAGTCATAAGCTTTGAAAATTCATCGTTAAAAGCTTTGTTAGTAGAACCAAAGATGATATCATCTACATATAGTTGGCATACAAAGAGCTCCCCCTTAACCTTCTTAGTAAAAAGAGTGGGGTTAATTTGCCCAACTTCGAAGCCATGACCTAACAAAAGCTCTTTAAGGTGCTCATACCACGCACGTGGGGCTTGTTTAAGGCCATAGAGTGCCTTATCGAGTTTGTAGACATGGTTCGGAAAGTAAGGATCCTCAAATCCCGGGGGTTTCTTTACATATACCAACTCATGTAGAGGACCGTTAAGGAAGGCACTCTTGACGTCCATTTGCTGCAACTTAAAATTGTTATGTGCAGCATAAGCTAGTAGGATATGGATGGACTCAAGGCGAGCCACGGGTGCATAGGTCTCGCCGAAGTCGATGCCTTCAACTTGGGAGTACCCTTGTGCCACAAGTCTTGCCTTATTCCTCACAACAATGCCATTCTCATCTTGCTTGTTCTTGAAAATCCACTTGGTGCCGATAACATTGCGGCACTCTTTGGGTTTCTCCACTAGTTTCCAGACTTTGTTGCGCTCAAAATTATTCAATTCTTCATGCATAGCAACAACCCAGTCTGGGTCTTCAAGAGCTTCAAAGACCTTCTTAGGTTCCACCATGGAGATATGAGCTTGATGTTCACCAAAACTGGCCAATTCTCTTCTTGTAGAAACCCTTCGTCGAAGATCACCAACAACCTTGTCGAGAGTGTGACCCCTCAACTCAAGGTTACGATCAGCCCGAGCCTTGCGACGAAGTTCAATAAATTTGTTGTCTCTTGGAGGAGAAGATTCATTGCTTGAGTCATCATTGGAAGCATTTTCTCCGCCTTGATCAAGAACTGGAACATCAGTAGCAGGTGGTGGAGACGCATGCCCTTGAGGTGAATCCGTAGCCATAACAGGAGGCTACAAAACTGGAGAGTTAGGGCCGGATAATCTGGCCGATGGAGAGGCCGAATAATCTGGCCTAGGAGTACTTGCAGCAGCTTCATCAGGAGGCCTGGGACTTGCTTGAACTGGATAGGGGCCGGATAATCCAGGGCTAGCCGGAAAATCTGGCCTGGAGCTTGAGTTGAAATTTTCTCCAGCAGGAGCAACATGGTCAGCTGTAGCGGGGTGGCCGGATAATCCGGTGCTAACCGGAAAATCCGGCCTGGAGCTTTCTGAAGCATCTTGACCTTCAGCAGTTGATGGAGATGGTGTAGAAGTTGCCCCCGTGGTTGGAGCACATTGAGTATGTGTAGATGAGGGATCTATATGAGTAGAGCATTGTCCTTCCCGGTCTGCCACAAGGGGTTCCTCAATGGGGCAGAAGAATCCCACGCCCATTCTTCTTATGTCATCTTGGGGTATTTCAACATCTGCATCACAAACACCAACTTGCTCCGCACGGGAGCCGTCATTTTCCTCGAACACCACACTACAAGATTCTACAACAGTTCTGGAGAGCTTATTGTAGACTCTATAAGTGTGGGATTCGGCACCATAACCAACAAAAATACCTTCTAAAGCCTTAGATTCAAACTTATATAAACGAACTCCTTTAATAAGAAAGAAAACTTACACCCGAATACCCGAAAGTATGAGATGTTTGGCTTGTTACCGGTAAGTATTTCATACGGAGTCTTGTCCAAGATCTTGTGGAGATATAAACGGTTGGATGAATGACAAGCAGTAGAGATTGCTTCAGCCTAGAAGTTATATGGAGATTTAAATTCGGCTAACATTGATCTTGCCATGTCCATTAGAGTTTGATTTTTCCTCTCGGCTACACCATTTGGTTGAGGGGTGTACACAGCGGAATATTGATGTCTTATCACCTCTTCACATATGAACTCATTTAAGGTGTAGTTCTTGAACTCCGAGCCGTTATCACTCCTTATAGCCAGAATAGGGACGTTGTGTTGACGTTGAACCTCGTTGGCGAAGTCGATGACAGATTGTTGAGTTTCACTCTTCAACTTGAAGAAATAAACCCAAGTGTATCTTGAGTAATCATCAACAATCACTAGACAATACTTCTTCTCACCGAGGCTTGCATGAGATGGAGGTCCGAAGAGGTCCACATGAAGGAGGTCCAAAATCCTTTTAGAAGAGATAATGGTTTTCCTTCGATGAGATGAATCATGCATTTTCCCTTTAACACACGCCCTGCAAACACGATCTTTGGCAAAACAGACATTTTCTTTTAGTCCAAGAATGTGGCCACCCTTGTGGAGACTTTGCAAAGTTCTCATATTGACGTGGGCTAGTCGGCAATGCCATAGCCAGCCCGCGTCAGGCTTTCCAAAAAGACACATCGGGCCTGTAGTGGTTTTCCCCGAAAAGTCCACCACGTACAGGTCGTTTTCGACATATCCCACGAAAGCGACTTTAAGAGACTTGCTCCACAAGAGTACCACTAAATCGGCATCAATGTAAACTGCAAAGCCCATCTTACCAAGGGCACAAACTAAAAGTAAGTTATACCCGAGGGTCCCAACAAGCATGACGTCCATGAGAGAGATATCGTGAGCCACCACAACTTTGCCGAGACCCAATACCTCAGATTTTGACTTGTCACCATAGGAGACGTTAATGTGATCAAGGTTTGGCCGCATCTCCGTGTTGATCTCCTTGCTTCCGGTCATATGACTCGTGCAACCGCTATCGAGTACCCATTTAGAACCACAAGAAGCATAGCCCTACAAGAAAATTACTTCTTGGTTTTAGGTACCCATTTTTCAGTGGGTCCTCTCATGTTAGTAACAAGGGTCTTGGGAACCCAAATAGACCAAGGAATGTAACAATCATAAGGCCGTACATAACTAGCATAAACATCACCATAACAATCACAATATAGTTCAAAGTTAGGATTGTTGATCCCTGCAAAAACCATCATAATTAGTCTTGTCATTGGTAATGTTGCTAGTCTTCGATTGAGCAGTCTTGTTCTTCTTCTTCTTATTCTTCTTGTTTTTCTTGCACTTTATCTTGGGTATGTAACCAAGACCTTCTTTACTATTGTTTGTCCTGCTCAGTATCTCATCAATAACCCCTTTACCTTTGTGTTGAGAACTTCTTGCAAGATATTATTTTCCAAAGGATGAAGTGGAGGTACTTGGCACATCATGTCGTTTCAATTGAGTTTGGAGCTGGTCATGAGACTCATTTAGAGTAGAATGATCACTCTTCAATGCCATGTGAGCACTTTCAAGATTATAAAACTTCTCCAAAAGTCTAGCATGAACAGCCCCAAAGTCAATCTTTTCTTTCTTTAGTTTCTTAACCTTGGCAAGAGCATGGTCACGTTCTTTAATGAGCTGAGCTACAGCTTCTTCTTGTGACTCCACAAGGGATTCGAGTCTTTCTTCCAAAGATACTTGAGCCTCCTCTTCCTCTTCCAAGGCATTCTTCAAAGAAGCTATCTCCAAGGCATCTTCTCTTTCAATTCTGCCCTTTTCTTCAAGGAGATCTTCAGCTTGAGCAAGTTGACTCATAAGAACATCAAAATGGAGTTTGTGCTCACCTTGTAGGTTAGTGAAAAAAGTATCCAAGGCAATAACTTCTTCTTTCATTTCAAGACTGTCATGATCATCCATATCCAAAATTATGTTAGTCTTAGGAAATGAAGAGCTAGAAGTTGATACCTCGGATCCTCTTGCTATTAGGAAAGTGGCGTTGTTGTTGATGGCGTTCTCGCTCATGAGTCAAGAGAGAGGAGGGAGTCGATGTGGTGGCTATAGCAGCCACTTCACGGGAACTATCATCATCCTCTTCATCTTCACTTGCGGAGGAGTATTCCTCTTGAGCTACAAGGACAATCTTGGGTTGCTTCTTGAAAGGGCCATTCTTCTTAATAAATGGCTTCTTCTTAGGAGCTTTAGATTTCTCTTTAAGAATGAGCCTGCCACCATTGTCTTCTCTATTTTGATAAGGACACTCGGCTACAAAGTGCATTCTATCTCCACAGTTGAAGCAAGTTCTCAATCTTGGGCCACTTTCTCTTCTTCCATTTGACCCGTTCTTGCGCTCAAGGTCAGATTTGGATTTGGTAGGGTCCTTCCAAAAGTTCCTTGCATAGAATGCAATGTACTCACCATGAGCGCGTTTGACCACATCGGGGCAGTCCATGGATACCCCCTCAAAAGCTCCTTCATCTTCCTCTTGCTCAACAACATTGGCTTTGAGAGCCACATTGACACCCTTTTGCATTCCAATGGCCCGAGCACGGGCATCTTCAGCATTCTTTGCCGCCACTTTGAATGACGCCATTTCTTGCATGACTTTGTTGGATGTCATTTGATGATAGTTGTGTCTACCTTGCAGGATCTTCAAATCCGTTGGCTCGAAAGGCATTAAGGCACTCACATATTTTCTTTTTATCCAAGCATCATCAATGTGAGTGGCCCCATGCTTTTGAAATGTTGTTCTGATGCCCTTGAGTCTTCTATACATGTCTTCATGGTTTTCACCATCCAACATGTAGAATCCCTCAGCTTCATTACTAAGGGCATCATACCTATTTCTTCTCATGCTTTCATTTCAAACAAAAAGGTCCATAAGAGCATCCCATGCCTCTTTAGCTGTGTTGAGATGTTCAATGTGTGGCATGTCCTTGGGACCCACACCCAGCTATATCATGTGGAGAGCGGTGGCATTCAACTGGCTATCCACAACTTCTCTTCTTGTTAGATTGGTTTGATCTCCAATATGAAGACCTTCTTCAATAATCCTCCACAATTCAATAGAGGAGCTGCAAACATGAGATTTCATTAGGAATTGCCATTGGTTAAAAGAGGATGCAGTGAGCTTGAGTGGATCACCCCTATTGTTTATATGAGGATGAGGGATAGGTGGGTCGGGGGAATATACGTGGCGAACCTCACTATATTCCTCCTTACCACTTCCCTTTTTGGAGGTGGAACCATTTAGTTTTTCACCTTCCACATCATCATCCTTGGATCCGGTGTTACCCTTTTCCTTAGATGATGGTGTGGGAGCCTCATAGGAGGATGGAGATGGGGCTATGGATGATGTAAGGCGAGCAATCATTTGATTCATCTCCTCCATCTTGGCCTCAAAGGATTTCAACAAGGTTGTTTCCAACGACTTGAGATCATCCATTGTGACCTTATCCACAACCTCATTTCTATCATCCTTGGTACCCATACTACTCTTATGCAGTTAAGCCCGAATTAAGAGCCGGGGCTCTGATACCAATTGAAATGGATCGTATGGGCACCTAGAGGGGGTGAATAGGCGCTACACCAATTTTTAATTCTTTTTCAATTTTAGGCTTAGCACAAAGGGTAAATTCTCTAGATAAACTATGAGGTGGAATTTCCATATATGCAAACCTATCTACTAGCGAGTAAAGAGCGAGTGGAAGAGGAACGAGTAAACCCAAGTGAAGCACGTGGAGACATAGGATTTGTTTGACCGCACTTCCTTCCTTGTTAAGGGAAGTACGTCTGCGTTGGAGGGGTGGGCGGTACTAAGACCACCACGCCACAAAAGGCATCACCCTGTTCTCCGATGGATCTCGCCACAACAGGCCTGATCCACCTTCCACTATAGGTACCCTTCGAGGCGGGCACCGGCGCGTTTACACAACTAGCGGGGCAACAACTCCACAACAACTTGGAGGCTCCCGAAATGCAACAAGCTGGCACAAGAACAAACTTATCAAATACAATAAATACGATCTAGGTATTGACAAGAATACTAGATTAGGGATTTCTCCAAGTGAATGGAGAGGAGTTGAAGCGCTTGATTCTTGATGATGATGATGAACTTCTCCTCCTTCAATTCCACCAAAGATCTAGAACTTCAGGTGGTTGAAGTGGGAGATCGAGAATGAGTGCTCTTGCACAAGGTCTGGTAAATTTCGAATGAATCAAGAGTTCTGAACATTTGGGAAGAAGGGGTACTTATACCCCTTTCCGAAATCAGCCGTTGCACACTTTGGGGGCCGGATTATCCAGCCCAAGTGAGGGCCGGATTATCCGGCCTGGGGAAAACACCGCCCCAGACTCGAAATATCCGGCAGATAATCCACCCCCTATCAGAGAGACGCGCCGAGCTTGCCCTTGATCAACTTCTGGGGGCCGGATTATCCGGTCCTATGTGAGGGCCAGATTATCTGGCCTGGGGAAGAAAAATCGCCCCAGTTCGGATTTTTCAGGAGAAAATCCGACCGGATACCGTGCGACGCGCCTTGGCCTCTTTTGCTCGAAAACTGGGGGCCAGATTATCCGGCCCTTGCGACACCCGGATTATCCGGCCTGGTGAGGAAAAACCACCCTAGTTCGGATTTTCCGGGAGAAAATCCGACTGGACACTGAGCGACGCGCCTTGGCTTCCTTGAGAGATGAGGTAGGCCGGATTATCCGTCCCTTGGTGGGGCGGATTATCCACCCCCCCTCAAAACTTCCTGCACACTTAGCACACATGAAAAGTCTCCATAGTATTGTTATCTAACACGCAAAACATAGAAAAACATGAAATGTTCTTTCTGAACATGTAAGTGAATTTGGAGCTGGTCGCCCACTAGGACGTGAGTATAGTAATGTCAATACACTCCACAGATGGCAGTGTAAATCTCATCTATCTGTAGGCATTTTTGAGTGTCCAAATTCTCCGGTCCATGGATACAAGTACCAGACTCTCGTAGTTGCCACCCACCTAGTTCCGGTCATCTCCCATTTCTGTCTCATCTTCCTCTTTGATATTTAGCACCACTAATCCCGGCCACTTATCTAGAATCATCAATTTTGCCAGAATATTCTGCAAAGTTTGTCGCCAGTTGGTAGAATCACCTAGCATGGATTCCATTGCAAATACAAAATGACACCTAGATCCTTAGATTAAAGTATTTTTTATGACTGTCTCCTCGGCTCTTGCCTAGATTATGACTATGTCACTATGAAAATACCAAAATATCAAGTAGGAGCAGAGCTTCCACTGTACAAAATAGTCTTAAATGGTTCAATTTGTTCAAAGTGCGTGTGCACACAACACGTTTGAAGGAAAGAACATATGATTTCGATGAAAGTTCAGAACATATGAATCAACAATATGACTAAAGAAATAAGCAAGAGATTGGAACTTACGTAGCTGTAACGGTCATCTGCCATGAGATGTGTGCTGACTCGTGTATTAACGAGCTCGTTGGGGAACCCCAAGAGGAAGGTATGATGAGCACAGTAGTAAGTTTCCCTCAGTTATGAAACCAAGGTTATCAATCCAGTAGGAGCAAGGAAACACCCCAAAGGTGTAGCTAGATGAACGTTGGCAGGGCGCACTACCGTTGCCAGCAGCAACATGGAGACCTGGACAACACAACCACAGAACTCTGTCCCCAAACTTGCGATGAGGTTGTCAATCTCACCGGTTTTGCTGAAAACAAAGGATTAAACATATCGAATGGAAAGAAGTAATAGTTTGCACAAAGTAAACACAAAGCAGTAAACAGTTTATAGATTGTATGTAAGAGAAAGTACCGGGGTCCATAGTTCAGTAGAGGTGGATCTCCTTAAGATAGATAACATGTTGGGTGAACAAATTACAGCGGGGTAATTGACAAACATCGAGAAAGCATACAAGCATATACTAATCATCTTGACTCCTTTGAGACTTGATTCGGAATTACAACATTATACATAGACCGCCATCCAACTGCATCTATGACTAATAATCCACCTTCAGGTTATCATCCGAATCCCCTCCAGTATTAAGTTGCAAGCAACAGATCATTGCTTTACGAATTGCGTGTAATGTAAACAATACGATTGTTCTATGAACAAAGGATTGTTGTTTTCTCCCTAGTAGCAACAGCACATCTAGTACCTTAGAGATTTCTGTAACTTCCCTAGATTACCAGAGGCATGGACCCACTATCGAGCATAAATACTAACTCTTGGAGTTGCTAGAATCTACTTGGCCAAGATAGCTACTAAGAACGGAAAGGATGCAAGATCACAAATAACAAAGACATGATAGAATCAATAATCAATCTGAAATAGCATCTCAATATCCATCGGATCCCCGCAAACACAACATGCAGAATTACAAATAGATGATCTTGATCATGAAAGGAGCTCACAAGATCTAGACATGAAAGCACAAAGGAGGAGAACCAACCATCTAGCTACTACATGGACCCGTAGTCCAGAGATGAACTACTCACGCATCACACCGGAGGCTTGCATGATGATGAAGAAGGCCTCCAAGGTGAATTCCCCTCTCCGGCAAGGTGCCGGGAAGAGTTTCAGATCCCTCCCGATCTAGGGATGGATATGACGGCGGATAAAGACTATTTCGTGGATTTTTGATCGGGTACCTAGGGTTTTAGTCCCGAAGGAAATATATAGGCGGAAGGAGAGGCCGAGGGGGTGCCTGGGCTGGCCACACCACCCCCTGGCGTGGCCAGGTGGTGTGGTGGCCCCCTGGCTCCTCTCCGTCTCGTATTCTGGCTCTAGATGACTTCCGGTAAAATAGCAACTTTGGCTTTTGTCCCGTCCAATTCCGAGAATATTCATTTTCTGACTTTCCTGGAACCAAAAACAACAAAAATCAGGCAGCTGGCACTGTGGCTCTTGTTAATAGGTTAGTCCAAGAAATCATATGAAAAGTACTCCAAAGTGTGGACAAAACACAAGAAAGTAGATAAAACCAAGCATGGAACATCAAAAATTATAGATACATTTGCAATGTATCAACATCCCCAAGCTTAACTCCTGCTCTTCCTCTAGTAGGTAAGTGATAAAAAGAAAGAATAATTTTTGAGGTGACATGCACCATCATAAACTTGATCAAAGTACTTGTAAAACATTCAAAGCTGGGATCATAATACTTCAATCATAACATGAAAGACAAAGTTCTAGCAATAAGACAAAGAAACTATGATGCAACATGAAAATGCACAAACAAAAGATTCATGAATAACAATGCTTTGCAAGACGTTTGTTTGTTTCACATAAAGAAAACATAGCATAATAGCATTCAGCTTGTCCCTCATAGAGTAGCAAATATAAATGCATAGGACACCTTCAAAGTTCATAAGAGTGACTGGATACAAATAGTTTAAAACAAGCAATATCAAGTTATGAATCAATCAACTAGTCTTGGGACAATGCACATAGAACTAAGAATGGCCACTATGCTCTCAAGGTAGGTGCATAAAGGTAGAAGGTGGGGACTTAATATAATGGTGGAAGAAAGGCCTTCATAGAAGGAAGCGGAGATTCAAGTTTCATACAGAGCTTCCAAAAATTATGGTACTTAATAGCTTTCAGCTCTCATTGCCCCTATCATAAGCATCTTGAAGTGATTAAGGTAAAAGTGAACAAACTATGGCGTACATGCTTGATGAAGTATAAGTTAGAAATCTCATGTCCCTTGAATATGAGGGCCGC
The DNA here is from genome assembly GCA_023614405.1 of Avena insularis. Lineage (NCBI taxonomy): Eukaryota > Viridiplantae > Streptophyta > Magnoliopsida > Poales > Poaceae > Avena > Avena insularis. The sequence goes on from CM042696.1 coordinate 409,049,398, forward strand.
TCCTCATGCTACTCAAGTTTAGTCACCAGTAAGTTCTTGTCATTGTAAGTACATGTGTATCATAGAGAACCGCCAACGGGGTACCCCTTGCCCGATGATACGGAAGAATCCCCATATCAAAATGACAAGGCAAGCAGACAACGAGCATCTCAGCAATATTCTTATTTACCATGGGAATATGGTGCTTTTTCCTCTCTTTCCTCTTTTCATAATCTCTATTTTTTTCTTTTTCTATTTTTTTTCTCAATATAGGACTCTTTTTTATAAGAAGAATGCTTCATAGACAGCTCATTATGGTTACGCTGCAGGTTTCGACCATGTCAGCATGGATTAGACCAATGCCCGTGCGTTTCTAACACATATACATAACTCCATGGACTTACAAGCTCCCCTTTCATTTCACACCGACGACATCCATAGACAAAAGAGCATGATATCAACTAGGTACAAGTACCCGTGCAATGTTGAAAGCGTTCCCCATGACAGCATGATTCTACTAATCCCCAACAAATAAGTGCAAGCATATACAACATAGACAAAAGAATGGTTCAAGTTTATTAAGGGCAAGAAAAGTAAAGTGTGCCATCAAGTTCGTGAGAGCTTTAATCACTAGTTTTCTGATAACAAGTTTAATTTGGAAGGTAAACAAAAACATGAATATACTTGTAATAGCATAAGATAATAGGTAGGTATGGTGGACTCTTTGGAATAACTTGGTTTAGGGAGTTGGATGCATGAGTGGAACTCATACTTGGTTGCGGAGGCTATCAAAAGACTGGGAGCGACAAACTAAGAGAGCAATAATGGCCATAATCATGCAGAGCAACAAAACATCATTGATCAAAGCATAAAGTGATACTACAAGTTTAAAACTAAAGGATCATAATGGCTATGGTGACTTGAGTTAGTCATAACATGTTGTGAGCATGCTCCAAGTCAACCCAAATAAAGCATCAAAGGAGAATACCACTATACTATGCTTTAATATGCTAAAACAACGCATGATTCATCTAAGGCACATTAAGCAATCTCAATTGTTTATAACAAGTCATGCTACAACAAAGAATACTAAGCATAAAGCCAAAACAATATAAAGCATGGCATGAAAAAGCATAGGCCACAGTCAAAAACGAGCTCTCTTTACCACTTAAGCATGAACTTTCCTACTCTTTTCCAAACCAAACCAAACTATTTGAAAACCAATGTATGAAAGAGGGGGTCCAGCCAATTTATTCAGAAAACTAAGAAAACCAAGAAAACGAAAAACCAAAACAAAAACGAAAAAGAAGAAGCTCCGAGAACAACACAACTGTGCATGAGACAATAAAAATGAAGTGTTTGGAAGAAATCTGGGATTTTTATTGATGAAGAAGGGGATGCCTTGGGCATCCCCAAGCTTTGACGCTTGTACTTCTTGGATATTTCTTGGGGTGACACACGTGACATCCCCAAGCTTGAGCTTTAGTCCATCCTTCATCTCATTACTCATTCCTTCCATACACCTGAAGTTTTTTTCTCATATAAAACTTCACACAATCTCTATTAGCAACATTAGTGCACTCAAGATAATAAGTCTTTAAGGTTCAGTTATAACACCAAAAAAACTTCCATTAAAACACTATCTACTGTAGCACTTCCCTCAAAAATCTCAATTCCCCAAAAGAAGTCAAAAAGGAACCAACAAGAAGCAAATGCAGAAAATGGCAGAAATCTGTCAAAACAGACTAGCAGGTAAATACGAATTTTTTCGAAGACCTTATGTTGCTCAAATCAAAAAGTGTTGAACTACCGAAATTTAGATAACAACCTGGGACAGAAGCAAAAAAATGCACGCCTCAAAACGACGTACAGACATTTTACACGAATTATTACGGTGAAGCACAGAAATCTGTTTCGGGACAACAACTTTCTCAATCATTACTTCTCTCTCATTAGAGGTTAGTCTTGGCACAAAAAGCAAATAAATAGAATACGAAGCGTTTATTACTGAAGTAATAACTTCCAAGACTCATCTAAAACTTTTGGGTTATCTCCCAATAAGTACTTTTCTTTAACGCCTTTAAGTTAGGCATAAGAAGCAAGAAAGAATCAAATGTTCTCAAATGAAGAAGCATTAAAACCAAATTTCTTGCCCTTACCTCTCTTACTTTTATTCTTAACCCTGGGGAAAATATGATTGTTTGGTGGAGAATAAAGGTGCATGATCCCCTTTCCCACATCTATTATTGCTCCAAGGAGTTCTAATAGGGACCTTCCAAATGTAATTTGTCCTTTTCCTGCACATTCAATAACAAGATAATCAGTAGAAATCATTTTCCCAAGGATCTTTGTAAACACTCCTTCAACTATTCCAATTGGTAATATGGTAGCATTATTAGCAAGAGATATTTATTTTCCTCCTTTAGTAAGCCCCCAAAGATTCAAAGATTCATAAATATCTTTGGGCATAAGACAAAATTCAGACATGATATCACAGCGAGCTTGAAAAGTGTCATTATTTATATCAATGTTTACTGTGGCGAGCAACTTTGATAGTTCAGAATTTATTGGAACATAATTATGATGCTCCCTAAGCGTATTATAGCAATCTTTTAAGCTAGTAGTGCGGGTCTCAAGAGTGTTTAATCTACCAAATATGCTTGCGAAATAAATATCAGTTTGGCTAGGCAAGTTGTAAGTAAGGATCAATTTTTTATAGCATTAACAACATCATCCTAATTACATTGGAGGAAATCTCCTCCCACAACAGCATCTAAAGCATATCTATAGCAAAGAGCAATTCCAAGGTAAAAACTACTAAGGAACAAGCTTTGAGTCATTTTAGGCTCAGTTTTTTTCATGTAGATTAGAGATTCTAGACCAAGCTTCCTTGAAACTCTCCTCAATTCCTTGTTTAAAAGTGAAAATCATTTCCTCGAGTGACATAGTGACTGGAGAAAGGCTAGACATAGCGGCAACTTAAGATAGGAACTATTTTTTTGTGTTTTCAAATAAGAAAGCAAACTAGTAAAACTAATTTTTTTGTGTTTTTAATAACAAAACAAACAAACTAAGCAAAAAGAAACTAAGCAAAACAAAAATAACAAAGTAAAGAGATTGGTTATGAGGGACTCCCCATGTGAAGATGTCCTTGACTCCCTGGCAACGACGCCAGAAAAATACTTGCTGACTCATGTATTAACGAGCTCGTTGGGGAACCCCAAGAGGAAGGTATGATGAGCACAGCAGTAAGTTTCCCTTAGTTATGAAACCAAGCTTATCAATCCAGTAGGAGCAAGGAAACAACCCATAGGTGTAGCTAGCTGAACGTTGGCAGGGCGCACTACCGGTGCCAGCAGCAATGTGGAGACCTGCACAACACAACCACAGAACTCTATCCCCAACTTGCAATGAGGTTGTCAATCTCACCGGTTTGGCTAAAAACAAAGGATTAAACGTATCGAATGGAAAGAAGTAATAGTTTGCAGAAAGTAAACTTTAAGCAGTAAACAGTTTGTAGATTGTATGTAAGAGGAAGGACCGGGATCCATAGTTCACTAGAGGTGGCTCTCCTTAAGATAGATAACATGTTGGGTGAACAAAATATGGCGGGGCAATTGACAAACATCGAGAAAGCATACAAGCATATACTAATCATCTTGACTCCTTTGAGACTTGATTGGGCATTACAACATTATACATAGACTGCCATCCATCGGCATCTAAGACTAATAATCCACCTTCAGGTTATCATCCGAACTCCCTCCAGTATTAAGTTGCAAGCAACATATTATTTCTTTATGATTTGCATGTAATGTAAACAATACAATTGTTCTATGAACAAAGGATTGTTCTTTTCTCCCTAGTAGCAACATCACATCTAGTACCTTAGAGATTTCTATCACTTCCCCAAATTACCAGAGGCATGAACCTACTATCGAGCATAAATACTAACTCTTGGAGTGGCTAGCATCTACTTGGTCAAGATAGCTACTAACAACGGAAAGCATGCAAGATCACAAATAACAAAGACATGATAGAATCAATAATCAATCTAAAATAGCATCTCAATATCCATCGGATCCCCGCAAGCACAACATGCAGAATTACAAATAGATGATCTTGATCATGAACGGAGCTCACAAGATCTAGACATGAAAGCACAAAGGAGGAGAACCATCCATCTAGCTACTACATGGACCCGTAGTCCAGAGATGAAGTACTCACGCATCGCACCGGAGGCTTGCATGATGATGAACAAAGCCTCCAGGGTGAATTCCCCTGTCCGGCAGGGTGCCGGGAAGAGCTCCAGATCCCTCCCGATCTATGGATGGAGATGACGGCGGCTACAGACTCTTTCGTGGATTTTTTATTGGGTACTTAGTGTTTTGGTCCCAAAGGCAATATATAGGCGAAAGGAGAGGCCGAGGGGGTGCCTGGGCTGGCCACACCACCCCCTGGCTTGAGCAGGCCTGGCCCGTGCGGCCAGGTGGTGTGGTGGCCCCCTGGCTCCTCTCTGTCTTGTATTGTAGCTCCAGACGACTTCCGGTAAAATAGAAACTTTGGCTTTTGTCCCGTCCAATTCCGAGAATATTCATTTTATGACTTTCCTGGAACCAAAAACAACAGAAAACAGGCAACTGGCACTGTGGCTCTTGTTAATAGGTTAGTCCAAGAAATCATATGAAAAGTACTCCAAAGTGTGGACAAAACACAAGAAAGTAGATAAAACCAAGCATGGAACATAAAAAATTATAGATACATATGCAATGTATCAATGTGATCGTGGTAAAGAAGGTTTGACATGCCTAACAGGAGGTTGGGGTTGTTCCGCATCGAGACGCGGTAGCCAGGGATGCTGGGAGCGATGTGACCGACGGAGATGATTTCGAGCCCCGCAGAAATCTTCTCCATGTTCACAGCACAGAGGTTCACCCATCCCCGTTCCTAGCGGTGGCCACCATTGCCATTCGCATTGTCGTCATCCTCCTTGCGCTTCAGCTTGATGATACCCCAATGCTTATCCCAGTGCATAGCAGCAAATGGAGTCTGGAATCCGGTATATTAATGGAGGCGGTGGGATCCGGAGAGGATGGATTCAAGAGGGGATGGATTGAGGAGGGGATTAGTTGTTCGAGTTGGAGGTGAGGAACCACCACCGCCGGTCGCGTCCGCGTGGAAGACAAGAAAGGGGGTGCTATAATTACTAAAGGTGGGCACATGAAGCGTATAGAGGCAATGAAAAAACTAATCGTAATAGAAAAAAGTATGGTCCCACCTGTCAGCGCATGAAGGTCGACATGCGCAACCATGACTACATTTGACTTAGATCATGCATGGAAGACCTTGATCTCACTTCATGCAAGTGGCACAAACCCAATTTCAGGTAGAGCTTGTGGCACGATTGTAAAATCTTTCGCCATGTAAATCCACCATCTTACTCCAACCCACTACGAATGGTCGTGCACCATTCCACAATTTAGGAAGGGCGGTTGAAATCCTGGAATAAGTGGTTCCACTTTTCCATATCATTTCCTCTGCCACAACCTCATCCTATTCCTCCTCCACGACCTCATCCATTTCCTCTTCCATAGCCTCATCCTCTTCCTTTGTCTCCTTTCCCTCTTTTATGAAGTCGTGGCTTGGCGGCGGCTTCTGCCCGATGTCCGAAATGACAGCTTGTTAGCGACTACAAAATTCTAGATAGAATTCCATGGCGGTTAGAAGATCGATGTCGTCTACACCATAGACCCTGCAACAATGGAACACACTCTAGCCATGTACGAGAATTGGCTACAGTTCGAAACCTGCACGTTCTTTGGTCTTGACCTAGACTACATCTGCGATCTTCGTAGGATCGCCGTGGTGCAACTCTCCCTAGGGGGCACGTCTTGGTATACCAGCCTTATTGTGAGGAGGGGCGTGAGGGGCTTAGGTATATGTCGTTGTTCTTTTGTTTTTAGGGAAAAATGGGACATAATCCCACTGCAGCTTTTATTGATTTGGAGTTAAGTTTATTTACATAGATATAACTAAAAGGAACTAAGAAAACTGAAAGTAAAAAATATACTAGATTTGCACTTGGGACTGAAGCGATTCCTTAAAAGATTGCACACGCTTCTTCTTCATTACGTAGCTGACCAAGTTTAATTCTTGCTTGTAAATTTGTTTCTAGCCATTGAAGCTTGGTTGATCATTGTTGAAAATCTTATTTTTTTCTTGTTATCCATATACTCCAAGCAACAATTATGATAATATCCATGGAGAAAGGCCAATGTAGCTTCTGCTTTATATCAGTGAATAATTCCATAGTTGATAAGTTCCTGGATCTTTGGGGACAGATGTAGTCCCAAAATTGCTCATTAAAAGGACACAAGATAAACAAGTGTTGTAACATTTCCTCTTGAGCACAATCCAGAACTGCACAAGAATAGGATTGAAGTATCATTTTCTTCCTAACCGATAAATTCATGGTGTTGAGCCTATCAAGTAGAATAACCAAAAAGAAGAACTTATGTTTTGCCTGGTAAGAAGAGTTCCATATCCAAGAAAAGTGAGGAGGGGTTGGTTGCTATCCCATCATCATTTTGTATGATTTTTGGGTTAAGAAGTTTTTATATCCCCAAATGTAACTCCATGTATCATAGGAACTTCCTTCTATAGTAATCTGAGTTTGAATGCAAATTTCCTCAAGTTCTTGAAATTCTTGGAACCTGGCTGAGATAAAGGTACGTGGAAAAGATCCTCCAAAAATTCAATATTGATGATATCATGGATATAACTATTGGTCCTTTTAGCAAATGATAGTAAATACAGAAACTTTTGATGCAAACAATTGTTTTGCCACAAATCAGTCTAGAAAAGGATGCTCTTTCCACAGTCCCTCTAGCCATTGATTTATATAAGTCAAGGAGTTTTAAATGAGATTTCCACCAAAATGAACCTCCCATATGATTACCAGGCAAAGATCCATTATTATAGTAGGTGCCCAAAATTAACTTAACCCAGGGCACATCATGATTATTGAATAATTTATCCAATTCTTGAGAAGCAAAGCATTATTATGAATGTCCAGATTCAGAACCCCAAGATCTCCCTAAGATTTAGGCCTGCAGTCTTTTTTCCAAGCCACCATGGAGGTGCCATCTTCTTGAACCTTAGAGTTTTTCTTTCTCCATAAACAATGCCTCCTGTAATTAATGACTTGGTCTATGATTATGGGTGGAATCTCCAGGCATCTCATATAAAACATTGGAAGGGATGACAAGACTGATTTCACCATTTCTAGTTTCCCACCATAGTTTGAAAAATTGGCTATGCCACAGAGTCTTCTCTCTACTCTTTCCACTAGAGGCAAGCAGTGCTCCAAAGAGGGTTTACTGATGCCCAAAGGAAGTCCAAGGTATGTAAAAGGGAAGGAGCCCATCTGATAGTTTAGGGTGCTTGCAAAGTGAGACAATCTTGCAAAATCGATATTGATTGGTGTGGGCCCCCCGGATTAATCCTCCGAGAATCCCCGTTATGCATACAACCACGATCCAATGATCAGTTAGTCGTGGAACATAACCGACAAGTATCATTACATCATCCGAGACATACCGAATTACAAGACTTACATAAATGTCGTTACGGCTACATCAATAATCATCAGTGGAACTTCATCAAACGTAGAGCCCGATCCATGCCTTAACCTACAGGCAACTGACTAGGAGAACGTCCTAGCTCGCCTAGTCGCCAACATCATCTTCTTCTTGATATCTAACCAAGTTAATAGCCATGGACAATGCTAGTGAGTACTTTGAATGTACTCACAAACCACCTTAATATAATAATAAAACAAGGGGATATGCAATATAGCTGTGGCAGTAGGTGGGATCCAGGGGAGGTTCTTTTCTCAAATAGTTTCTCTTGTAGATATAGCATCTACATATCTTTGTTGAAAACTTTTGCAAATCATTTTGGAAACCTTTTTGAAAAGTTTTGGAAAACATTAGGACTGGGTCACCCATTTGTTCCCGTATTCAGGTCGTCCCACGAACAAACTCCTTTCATTCCTTTCTGACCATCCCATGGTCAAAACCTTTCTCCTTTTCGACCATCCCATGGTCAAAATATTTTCAAAGCTTTTGCTTTTCCGAAAAACTTTTCGAAAACAAAACCAGCACCGCTCTACAAAAGTTTGTCCAACCCGTCCATGACCGTGGACACGACTATTCGAATAGATTTACACTCTATAGAGGTTGTACACTTTACCCACACCATCCGGGTACACTACCTTGATCTTCACCGATCGTGGGTCGAGTAACCGATCAAGACTCTCTGGATGCCCACTCCAATATAAGTGCCTACCCTATGAGTGTTAATCTCCTTAAAACCGGGACGTCGGGTACCGAGGACCAACCGGAGCGCTTTTTTCCACTTCTCGAGTGTGCGCTTTCAATGAGGGGCTCATAGTAACGCGTGGAGCCCAGCAGACCCTTCATTCCTTCTCCAGTACGATGTCCCACATGGACCTTTATCGGAGAAGGCCCACCGTCAAGGGATCCCCGAGCCCCTGTAGTAGTTATGAGGAAGCTTATACAAGAATAAACAACCATCAAATCCAGCCCTGTCCCATTCTAGAGTAATGTGGTTGCACAGGGTTAAGTTGTTATAGCTAAACTGCAAAGAACCGGGTGTGTTTTTGTAAACCTTTTTCCTCCGGTTTTTCCTCCAGCATTTTATAAAACAAAACATGTTCTTTTTCTCAACATCTCCTGGGAGGTCCCACCTCACCATGGTTTCATCATAAAACATTTGGTAAAACGTTTTCCGGGGTCTTCCCATCCTCTAGCTTGCTTCGGCTAAAACGGGGTCTCCAAAGGGTATGGTGTATTACACCATCTATTCTACTAGGGACAAGTAGGTGTCACCAAGGGGGTTGTACTTAATAGTAACAAGGTGTAATAGTTCGGAGGAGCCAAACGACTACTAGATATACATCATCATATAGCAAAACAAGGCAATTTTTAATAAACAGTAGATAAAACATGCTTAAGTAAAATAGTAGGACACGGCTTATGATCTAGAAGGTGGCTTGCCTGATGATCAACAATATGGAAATATGTCCCTGGACTTCTTCTTCGAAAACCAAAATAACCAATAAAAACCATCTTCTTCTGCTCTCCAATATAATCGCAACTATCGTCGATAGGAAACACATGCAAACAAACAAAAGGGCACAATCAAAACAAGGCATACAATCACCCATACCATTCAGCAAACAAGCAATTGAATAAACTCCAATTAAGGTTCATTAGTTTTAGAGAGGATTGGATTTAGGAGGTTGAGAGGGCCGTGGAGAAGGGGATGAAAATCCCTTAGGATTTATAGTCTAGAAACTACCTAAGAGATGGATTTTGGGACGAGACCATATTATGTATAATACAATTGTGTACCAATGATACCAACAGATAGGTGTTGATAAAATGAAGCCAACAAAAGTGATTTCACTATTTCATCACTTACCAAAGATTTATAGTGACTTTTATAGTGAATAAGACTCTTGTTTTAGGAAATAATTCACCAGGAAGGTTCTGGAGCTCCAAAAATCATTTCTTGGATGGTTAGGTAGGGATTCATGTACTTGTTCACGGAGAGTTGGAATCACTCCAAAATAATTACCAGAATGCCCTCAGGAAATTCCCAAAGGCAGTTCTGTAAGCAATTTGTCTTTTTCACCAGATTAATTCTACCAAACCTTTTGATTTGATTCCAAGGACACGTTGTGGGTATTTGGAATACCTTTCTGTAGAAATTGAAATCAACATTTTTGGATTAGTATCACTACTATAGTGAATTTATAGGTGAATAAACCATGCACAGAATAGTTTAATTCACAGAAAAATATCCAAGGCTCAATAAATTATGATCTCCTAGGGTTTGCTAGATATGGATGTATCTCAACCAGGATAATTGGAAATGGTTCAATTGGACCAATGGTTCGGTGTCAGGAATTTTCTAAAGTCATAAATGAATTGTATTTTTTTATTTTTACTCAGGATAACCTACTATTCACCTTGGCATGAGACCAAGGTCGAGAGATGGGTACATTCAAAAGCTACCAGTGGCACTTGATTTCATTCCATTTGGAGAAGCGAAGCTCACAGAGGAATTTAATTAGTGGGATACACACATTTTGGTGGAAATAATGCCCATAAATAATGAAAATTACTTTGGGCAAATGACTAGTTCTGTAGGTCGCAAAACACTCTAAGATAGTTGTTAAAAATTGTGATCTGGGCAAAAGGGGTAATTTCCAATTTTATATTGAATTAAACCAATCAGTAAAATTGCAGATATGAAAATAATATATAAAGACAAAAAAGAAAAGGACAGAGCCAGGCCAGATCTGAGCCGGAATTGGGCCTTACCAGGCTGCTCCGGCCCACGGTGCTCGGGCATCACGCGGAAGCCTGGTTCGAATCGGCGCGGGCGGGGCCCACCCTTCAGCCGCAGTATGAGGGTGAAAGGGTATCGGCGCTCGTCAGCCATTCGATTAGAACTGATCCGATAGTAGTGTGTCGTCTTCCCCCAAGACTCGCGACGGTGGCGGTTAGGAACCCTAGCTCGGGGCGGCACTGGCAGGAGTGCTTCCTGGGGCGGGGAGGAGAGGCAGGGACGCTGTAGGGAGACGCGGTCAACGACGGCGGTCCTGGAGATGGGCGAGAATGATGGGTTCCATGCCGGGAGGGACCTCGCGTGACGACGCCTGAGGGTGTGCTCGCGGGAGCTCACCGGAGATGTTGCATGTAGTGGTTCCTATGGCAAGGGAAGGGCAGGGCTAGTTGTAGGGGAGTGAGGCACTTCTGGGAAGGGCGACGAGCAACAGAGGAGAGGCAAGAGGGGTGGTGTTCTTAGCTCGAAGGGGAGGAGGCCGATGTCAACACCTGGATTTTTAATCCCAGATGCCCGTTATGCCATACCTCGCAATCCCAGGATTACCATTTTGCGAGACATAATGGATTGGATATCACAATACATCATCCATTACAAACCATACATAAGGTCTTACACAAATAAGGATCTCATGATCCAGTCTTAATACAACGAGCAGCGGAAATAAAAGATAAGCGTAGCGGTGGGGTCCATCTTCAGAGGCACAGGCAATGCTGACGATGGCAGATAGTCCTAGTTATCATAGCCGTCCTGCTAGCCATCATCTTGATAGTCTCCTTCATAGTCTGGCCATGAGAATAGCCAGGGACAAAAGCCATGAGTACTCTTTAAGTACTCGCAAACTACCACTAACAAGTAGTATGATTTTAAATTAAAGTGCTAACTCTATGATTAACTATAAAGTTAAGTTTGAAACCTAAGCTGAGTTCAGAAACAAAGAAATATAAAATAAAGTTCTAGAATCACTTAAGTGGGAAGCTAGTGTCATAAACAACCCTGTTGTGGTCAAGTCAAGATTCATCATTCCTTTCATAAGTTGTTTTGAAAACATCTGACAACGAAACAGTATGGCCATTCCAACTGTCCATAACCGCGGACACGGCTATTCGAATAGTTTGACACTCTATAGAGGTGGTACAATTTCACCACAAGATTCGATACATCTGTTAGGGATAACCCTGAATCATTATACTTAGTATGCAGATAATCAAACATAACCTTTCCTTTACACACCCTAGTATAAGCACCTCTCCTATGAGCATGGCCTCCCAACCATTACCATTTGACATCTTGGGCACTGCATAGGTGGACAACATTGAGAGGTAGCCTCAGCTCAAACCTCTCCCGCGAGAGGACTAATACTAATGCATATAAACTTCCGGCTAAGACTTACCCAATTCAGGTATTGTGGTTGTACGGTAAATTTGGAATGGTATCGCATCCGAATCCAACCATCAGTTTTATAAAAGGGCTAAGGCTCATGGCTCAACATTTTCATCATCATAAACCATTTGTGTTTCTCAACACATGTCAAAACATCTCAATAGAATGACTCATCATTCCAAGGTTTTCATAATTCATTTTCACCAAGTGTTCCCATCTAAGTGACTCAAGTTTGTATCTACTCTAAACTACTAAGTTAAGAGTATTCACTAAGGTGGAAAGATGGGATCAATCTCATGCCATAGAATGACATCTAAAGTTATCTAAAATAGGTCAAGTTTTATACTCTTTATGCTACGTTCAAAACAAGTAAGGGACTTTGTGTAAGGTAAAGGAAGTAAAGCTTGAAATTAGTACTTGGGGTAAAGAATAGTCAAAGTAGTTTAACCAAAGCATGCCTAGAGCATCTTTGCTAAACCATCCAGTTTAATCCTAGCTTGCTAATAGTAGCTTGCCTTGGTTGGTGCAGTGGTTGAAGTTGTCTTCCTCCTCTTGGTAGAACTCCTCCTCCTCGTAAGCTTGGTCGGTACTATCTTCTATAAATACATACGGTATACACAATCACCAAACAATACTTAACTAGTCTAATTAGCACTCTAAGGCATACATTTGATGATCTATTATCATCACAAGCATCACAAGTTTTATTAACTAGTTTCATTATTTTTATTTAAGAAAAGTAATTTCTACTCATTGAAAATTAACTAAGATTTAATATTCACCACTTAAAATATGGGATCATGTGGACACATGTCATCACCACATATCTTAACATGTGCGAATGTAATTTAAGGGTTGGTTCATAATTACTTTGGTTTAAGTTCATTATTTAATGATTTAAAGTGACTAGAAATGCCTATATAGCATTATTTTGGTACTAGTCCAAAGTCACTACATGTAAACCTTAATATTATCACATATTCTGATGGGTATGGTTAAATGTGATTTTTGAGAGTTGGAATCAACTCAAAAGCTATCATGGTTGATTTTATAAAAATGTTGCAAGGTGCAAATGCTTCTGTCTTGTTATTTTTAGTAGGAGATATCTCTAACTCTAATTGAATTAAATCCAACGGGCTTGGGTGGATATTTTCAGTAGCTTTCTAGAAAAATTGGAATCACTCCATTTGGATTTGTAAATCTCACTGAATTGATTTTCAAACTAAGGGACAGAACTAGGTTCAAACTAAATAAAAAATCCTAATTTGAATTAACTGGGTCGCGCGGGAATGCTAACGGGCCGGCCCAGTGCCATTCCGCGGCGCGGGGCTCAGCTGACAGGGGGGTCCACCGGTCAGCGGCTCATAACACGCGAAGTGGTACAGGGCGATGTGGGTCGTCTGATTAGAACGGGGATCAACGGCTGGGGATCATCGTCAACGACGGACCTGTCGTCGGCGAACTCTAACCCTAACGGCTCAGTGGGGGTGCTCAGCGGGGTACCAGGGCTCCAGCGATGATGGCGAGGCGAGCAAACGGACTGGTGGTCGACAACGACCTTAGGGACTGTCGAGGCAGCTCCGAGGGTGGTCAGAATCAGCGGCGCCCTTCTCCTCTAGAGGCGGCCTGCTCCGGTGCAATTTCAGCAAACGGCTGCTCGCCTTGCTCCGGGGAGAAGTGGGGAAGGTCCAGTGAGGTGAGGGGAGGTGAGTGGTGTGCAGAGAATGCCTGGGGGTGGCCTCTATTTATAGGACGACGACGCGACCGAGAGGCATGGGCGAGCGGCTCCAGCGAGGGCTACACAGCGTGCTAGCAGCGTAGCTCGAGGTAGGGGGCGGTCGCTGGTCTCCTGTTGGTGCTCTACGTGATCAATGCGGGACTAGGGGTGGTGGTATGCGGTCGAGCGGTGCTGGCGCTCTGAGCGGCAGAGACGGCGGTGTCCATGACGAGCGGTGGCTGTGCGTTAGGCAAACGGCATGTCGGCGTGCTCCGGTCGTGCAAAGCAGCGATGGGACGAGGGCTGCGGTCGAGGGGCGGCTTGTGCACGTGTGTCGGGCTCGGCGCTCTGGCGCGTGCTCGGCATAGCGCAGTCGCACTGGGCGCGGCGGTTTGGCGGTGGTCCATGCTCTGACCTGGCTTGGGGAGGGGACAGAGAGTGGCGGTGAGGTGAGGGCTAGCTCGTAGACATGGTGAGAGGGGGCGAGATGGTCTGCTGCGGTGGTGGCATGGTCGGCCGGCCAGTATGTGCTCGGCATGGCATGGCATGGCCACTAGGGGATAGGGGAGGGGGTGATAATGCATGGTTAGATCATTTGGAGACAGAGGGAGTGTTTTGAGGAGAATTGGGTGCAAAACCCTGTAATAAAGAAGCTAGATATTAGGTGTAATTCATGCATGCCATGTGTTTGATGAAATGGCCGCAAGAAACTTAATTTGGAATTTTGAAAAGGTTTTTGGTGGGTGTGCTAGGCATAAGCTTGATACTCTATGGGTGCTTGGGTTTTGAAATTTGAGCTCATTTGAGTGGTTTTTGAAATAGTGGGATCTTCCCATATGAAATAGATTCAATTTTCAAATGCCATTTAAATATAGTGTTTGAATGTTTTTGGCAGATCACAAGGTGGGCCTTGGTACAACATTATGTGTACAATCAAGGGGTGCAAAGATCCATACTTGTTTCTGTTAGGTTTTGAGTACTAGGAATAGCCAAAGTAGGCATGCTGATTAAAATGGCACAAATGACCATTTTCTTCTTTTATTCATTTTGATTTGTTTTTCTTTGGGATTTGTTTGAGGATGATCTTGATGATGTTTATTTCACCTAAGAATCATTTTACAAGCAATGGATCACTTAAACATGGCAATTCAAACAACTCCTATTTTTAAATGCACACACATAAGAATGATTTGATAATTTCAATTGAAAAAGTTTTTGTTTACCCTAATTTTGATGATTTGGATCTTAATAACCTTGGATTAAAGTTTTGGGATATTACAGCCGAATTCCTTTGGGTGGCTTCCCTCGGGCCAGAGAGGGCAGGGCACTAGCCGGGAAGCTCGGGTAGAGTAGATCTGAGGTAGGGGAAGGCACTGAGGCCACATGTAGGGGAAGGAGGGCTCGGGAGAGGGCACCTCAAGCTCGAGCTCATCAATGGCCGAGGAGGTGTTATTACTCTCTTCCTAGCTGTGGCAGGACATGGAGAGGAAGTGGGATGTAGGGGAGGTGAGTGGGAGGGATTGGGGGCAAATGAGAGGCAGAGGGGAGAGCTGGGTGGCCTAGGGGTATTTATTCCAAGAGGAGATGTCCATGGTGGCACAAGTCCATGGGAGGACAAGGGGAGGGGAGCTGGCCATCCATTGGGCGTGTAGGGCGGTGTAGAGGGCATTGTGGTCGTGTAGGGGACAGAGAGGAGGTGGCAGTGGAGTGCTGCAAGAAATAAAGACAAGATGTGACCAATGTGTGCATCTTTCCTTCCTCCAAGCACTAAAGACAAGGGGAAGAGGTTTGCTACAGTGATGCTACATTGCAATTCGACCAAAGAGTTAAGAGGTGTGTTGTGCAAGTTTGTTTGACCAAGTGGTATAGGTTTGGTGGGTTTTTGATTTGAGGATTTGTCTCCTTGGAAATTTGATCAAATAGATGGCTATGAATAAAGCCTAAAAACTTGCATTGGACAAGATGGGGAAATGGTACTAGTGGGTAGATGAGGTCAAGATATACCTCCAGGATTTATTTGAGATTTTTCAGAGGAGTTTTAGTCCACTTAAATCTATTTATTCAAAAAGTGCAGAAGGGGTTTATAGAAGCTCATTTGATAAATTTACATTGGACCAGGTTGGATTTTGAGGTGAGATGGTCCCAAATGTGAATACACACTTAGGGGAATTTTCCCAAGATTTACGGGAAGATAAAGTATTTAAAACAATTATTATTCCAATTCAGCCATTTATGAAATGGGCAAAAAGAAATAATAAAACCCTTCAAGAATATTATTTTTGAAGTTGGGAAGATAGGGTATGATATATGGGCCTCAAAAGTGCTTAGAGTTGGGGAAGTGTTTTGGCAAAAAGCAAACTTTCCTTTGGGAAAGGAGTTTTGGAGATTTTGACTCTTAAAGAGATTTATTAGATTTGGAGCCATAATAATTATGGATAATATTTGATAAATCTTGATGATCAAGGTAGATGATGTAGACAAGGTGTAGCAAGCATTTATCACATTTGTAATTGGATATCCAACTTGAATTAGATGAAAAAACAAGGAATTGAGGATCTAGGGTGATGTTATTTTTATACCACCAAAACCTTGTTGGATATTCGAGCTCAGAGCTCAACTTGATGCAAGGGATAGATGGATAGTTAGACCAAGTCATATATATGATCATGGAAGAAGGAGTTTGGATTGGTTACATTTGAGGTGGTCTAGAAGTGATGGCAAACTTTGTTGAAATTAAGGCTGCCATACCAGATGAGTCATGATGCCTTATAAACCATGTGGGTTTAAGGAGCACAAAGATCCACTTGGAACAAGTTAAGTAGATATTGATATAACTATATGAGTATAACATAACCATGTAAAGAGTTAGTCCATAAAAGGTTGGATGGTGGTGTGAGCTTCTATCAAAGTAGGCATGTTGACTAGATTTGCAAGAATAGTTATTTTCTTGCCTGCAAAACCATCAAGAACAAGTGGGTTGGAGGATGATATAACCAAGGTAAAAGTGGGCCTTGGTATTCCTTAGGATGGTTAACAAGATTGTTCAGATGCATTTTCAAAAATTCACAAGGGTTGAGAAAGGGAGGCATTCAAAAAGGTGATGTTGGAAATAGTTTTCCAGACTCATTGACGTTGCTTCCGCTTGGTGGTGAAGTAGACCCGTCGCCTTCAGGCAGTCCTGTCTTCAGGATGTTGGAGTCATCTGATCTTTCAGGGAGGAACTTCCTGTTGATTTGGGTAGGGTCGAATAGAATAGCTAGTCTCCTGCGGTAGTTGGAAGGTGGGATATACCGGAGGTCAGCGTAGTTAGATCTTCACTTCTTGTCTTGGTTGACTTATCAGGTGGTTTCTTGTGGGTATTGGGGATCCTTCGGTGATTGACTTCCGGTTTCAACGGGATTCTTGCTATAGTAGACCGAGGCACAAGGGAGCGTGGTGCCATTGATGAGTCTTGCGAGGTGAGTTTGGCAAGGTATGATGTCCTGCTGAGGTGAAATTTTCGAGTTGATTCTGACTTGATGATGTCAAACTCCTGGTTCTTGCGATGATTTTCCTCCCATATACTTTCGAGGTTAGTCTGGGTCTCATTACCGGCAGCTAACACAGGGGTTTCCTGAGTTACTAGGTGGGGTTATCGCTCCTCGAGTCACATTTTTTAGGAGGTCAAAGCAACCAGAGCATACAAACAATTCCTAAATTTGAATTCGTGGGCTAGCGCAGGAACGGAAATGGGCCGGTCCAGTGGTACTCCACGGCGTAGAGAACATCTGACGGGGGGGTCCACATGTCAGCGGCTCTTTAAACACGAAGCGGTACGGGGCAACATGGACCGTGCGATTAAAAGGAAGATCTACGGCTTTGGCTTGTCGTCGACAACAGACAGATCGTCGTCGACGTGGAACCTTAGCGGCTCGGTGGGGGTCTGGGGCGGCTTACCGGGGCTCCGGCGAGGTTCGGCGAGGCAGGCAAATGAACAAGTCGAGGACGGCGGTTCTCCTGGTACCGGCAGCGTCCCAAGAGGTGGCCTTGATCAACGGCCCCCTTCTTCTCCCTCCGCAGCAGACTCCGGCGAAATTCCGGCGCTGCGGACGGCGGCTTGCTCCGGTGGTGCTCTGCGAGTGCTGTGAGAGGGAGGGGATGAGAGTGGTGTGACGAATTGGTGCTGGGGAGGCCTCTATTTATAGGCTCGGTGAAGCGGCAGAGGAGCATGGGCGGTGCTCGCTGGTGACGACGGCACAGCGAGCTAGAGGTGTGGGCAGTGCGCTAGGACGATGGGCGGTGCCCTGGCGAGTGTCACGGAGGTGCGTGTGCAGTGAATGGCGGTCGAGAGGGGTGAGTGGCGCGGCGCGCGCGATGTCTCTGCCGACAGCGAGTTTCTCAGCGGCCGACGACTACGGGGCACGGTCGGGGGAAAGGGGATGTCCGTTAGCTTCCTAGGACGATGGTGATCGTGTAGACGGGCGGCTGTAGCGAGGCGGGGTCTGGCTGAGCGGGGACCGGGCGCGCTCTATGGGCGGCTTCGGCATGGCGGACAGGCTCCGGGCGTGGCAGTTCCTGGCTGCTCCTGGCGCTGTCCTCGGGCTAGGGCTGTTTGGGCGGTGGAGGTGGACCACATGCGACCTCCTGGACATGGTGGGCGATGCTGGCGGCGGCTGTGGCGCGCTGTCGCCGGTGGGAGTGCCCAAATGGTGCTCGGCCTTAATGTCCATGACCATTTGGTCGTGGCACAGTGGGTAGCTGGGCTAGAGAAGGGTAGGTGGTGCACTGGGTGGCTGTGGTTGCAAAATGGGAGACCAATTTGGTCTAAACACTGCTCAAAATAGTGTTTTTGGTTTTTGTTTGAATTCTGCCCACAAGGTGTTTGTAGAAATGGCCGCAAGAATTCAAGTTTTGAATTTTTGGATGATTTTTGGTGGAGTTGCTAGGCACATGCTTAAGCCTATGTGGTTGCTTGGGTTTTGAAAATGGAGCTCATTTGAGTGGTTTTTGAATAAGTGGGATCTTCTCATATGAACTACATTCAATTTTCAATTGCCATTTAAAATTAGTGTTTGAAAGTTTTTGGTAGATCACAAAGTGGGCCTTGGTACATCACTATATGTATTAGCAAGGGGTGCAAATATCCACATTGGTTTCTGTTAGGTTTTGAGTTCTAGGAATAGCCAAAGTAGGCATGGTAGTTAAAATGGCACAAATGAACATTTCTTTCTTTTATTCATTTTGATTTTCTTTTATTCACCTAAGAATCATTTTACAAGCAATGGATCACTTAATCAAAGCAATTCAAAACAACTCCTATTTAAATGCACACACACCTGAATGCTTTAATAATTTTAATTGGGAAAGTTTTTGATAACTCTAAATTTTGATGATTTGGATCTTGATCACTTGGATTAAAGTTTTGTGATGTTACAAGATGCATTTTCAAAAATGCACAAGGGTTGATAAAGGGAGGCATTCAAAAAGGTGATGTTGGAAATAGTTTTCCAAACAGCCAAATTTGGCAGATTTAGGGTTTTTGACTAGAGCATGAGAGGGGATGTTTTTGTTGGGTTGCAAGGTACACAAGCATCATCAAGTGGATGTTGTTGAAGTGTAGATTGAGTATAAAGGATCCATGCTTGATATTGGTCTTCATTGACTTGGAAACTTCTAGAAGGGATATCTTCAGAATTGATCTGGTTAAGGGTTTTAGATGATCACCTGGTGGCTACAGATCAGATCCAGGTTTGTATTCTTCCTTAGGGTGTGATTATTTGGAAACATCTTGATCCTAGTGATGAGCTCCTAGAGTAGCTCATACTATCTCCTAAGCAGACAAATCAAACAGCAGATCAAGGCAATTCATCAGAAAGTAGAGCAAGGCAACTCATCTTATAAACTAAGCAAACCTACTACTAGGGTTACCATCAAGTCTGACTTGAGGTAAGGTTGGGCAATTTTAAAAGGGTTGGAGTTTGAATAAGATGAGAGTCTTTGGTATCTCTACCAAGAGTAGAATTCAAATGCTTCATAAAAAGGTTTTGTTAAATCTAGAGATAAGAATAGTAGAAGGTTCTGTCTTGAAAACATAAGGAGATTATGTTATATAGCTCTCCATAGTTTGATCAATAGAAGCTACTAAAATAGTTGGTTTGCAAAGGCTTCTTGGCTCAGGTTTTGAAATGCTAGAACATTTTAGAATATGGAAATTAAGCCAAGACTGTTTTGGGAAGTAGCTTTTGTCAACTGGTGTAAGGAGTATCATATGGTATACACTCACATGCACAAGCACAAACAAACAACAAGCAAACCCTGCACCAATGGACAAGAAAAGTTTTTGTTCCCCCTGATTTTTGCATTCTGGACAACTAATCAGGGTTGCTGAAATTGGGATGTTACAATTGGTATCATACTTGATTTATGATAATTTACTTTTAGTCCAGTATATAAAGGAAAGGAGTGTAACAAACATTTCAGGAAAATAAGTTGTTGTGCATCTGCCTTCATGACCAAGAGAGTGTCATATGCATACTGAATGACAGGAAAATTTGGACAGGTAGGGAAGTTTATTGGCGGGACAAAGAGGTTTTAGTACATTTCTTTGTTCATTATAGTTTGTAGGAGATCAGCATCAATAACAAACAATAAGGTGAAAATAGGTCCCCTTGCCTAACACCCCTTCTGCAATGTAACTTTTTCCCTGGCACTCCATTGAGAAGAATAGTAGATGTACCGGATCCTAGGATCATCTCAATCCAACTTATCCACTTTTTTAAAAGCCTCTAGCTTTTACAATACCTATGATAGTACACTGTTTAATATTTTCAAAGGCTTTCTCAAAATCCAGCTTTAGCACAATGATCTCTTCTTTTGAGTTGTGACACTGAAATAGGTACTCAAATGCCCAACCAAGAGAATCTTGAATAGATCTCTTTTGTAATAAATCATACTGATTTTTATGAACCAGATTTAAGATAATTTTCTGCAATATGTTGGCCAAGATCTTGGTAATGATCTTTAAGACATTGTTTAAGAGGGAAATGGGTCTGAAATCCCCAGGAGAAGTGGGGTTATCAATTTTGGGTATAAGAGTTATGAAGGAGGAGTTTATGCTCTCCGGGGAAATGTTTCCTTCATGGAAATCCCAGATAAGAGTTTTGATATCCTCTCCAATAATTCACGAGAAATTCTTGATAAATTCATTATTAAAACCATCAGGTCCAGGGTATTTCTCATTGGGTAAATATTTAATGACAGTCTCAATTTCCTCATTTTGAAGGGGATTTCTAGAGCATCACTTCTTTCTTGATCCATACCATCAAAGATCTCAGCTAGGTTGAAATGCATTTTGGGTTTTTAGAACTCCCCATTCTTTCTTTGAAAGCATTCCAAAGAAATAAAGCCTTAACATCATGATCAGTAATTTCATCTTGGCTTTCATGAACATGGAGATATAATTGTGCCTGTAATTAATTGTAGCTTTTGTGTGGAAGAATTTGGTGTTACCATCTCCAAATTTCACCCATTTTATCTTCCCTCTTTGTTTCCAGTAAGAATTTTGATTCTACAGCAGTGTGATAACCTATATTTTAGAACATCTCTTCAGTTCCATTCATGCAAGTTAAGATTTCTAAACTCTTCCATATTATCCAGAAGCTCAGTGACTACATTGACTTTACTAATTTGTAGTTTGAGGCAAGGTAGATTTTTTGCCCACAATTTTACACCTCTTTTGACATTTTTCAATTTGGCATTGATTCTTTTTCCACTATTAGAAAAATCCACAGGAATATTCCAACCATTCTCAACTATTTGTTTAAATTCACTATGTTGCAGCCAATAGTTTTCAAATCTGAAAACATTTGCTCTTGTAATTTTTGTGCCAATGGCAATTACACATGGTAGGTGGTCAAAAGTAGGTTTTACGAGGGGTAGACAAAAGTGGATGGGTAATAAATGGTCCAAGAGCCCGAAGTGAAAAACCAATCCAGCCTTTCCAACAATGGCTCTTGTCGCATATTGCTCCAAGTGAATTATGTCGATTTTATAGGTAATTTCACCAAGCCTAGACTGCTTATTGCCTCATTAAATATTAGCATTTCATTAATATCCCCTCCATCCTTATTCCTATATGAAGTTTTTCTCATGAAATTAAAGTCTCCCATGATAATCCAGTCCATGGCATTAGACATATCAATGTTAGAGAACCAATCAATAAAGGTAGCCCTTCTATCAGGTTGATAAGGCCCATAGATTTTTGTAAGGATCCAGCAATCATAGGAAAGATTGTTGCAAAATTTTATGGAAACTGAGAACTCATTTTGAAAAGCTAATTCTCCATTGAACAAGGCACCATTCCAAATCACTATGACTCCCCAGAAGCTCTTAGAGAAGGAAAGAATTCAAACTTATTAAACTTTTTGGGACAAAACTTCCTCACATAATCAGAGTCAAACAATTCTATTTTGGTTTCTTGTAGGAAGACAATATCACAACTAGATTTACTAGCTAAGGCCATCCATTTTTCTTAGATTATATTTGATATGGGTCTCCTTGTGGTTTTACCGTTGGGGTCGCTAGATGTTCATGGATTTGAGGCAGGGACTGAGGGAACACACGATGAACACAATGTGCGCAACTCTAATGCAAGGTAAAGATACAACCACACACCAAAACACACCCGATTCTATTTTCTCCCATTGGTTTAAACAACCAATCCAATAGAATCCTCAGTGAGAGACCATGCGGTAGAATCACCAAAGGAGAGATCAGCAAGCGGATGATAGAATCCAAACCAAGGAGAGAGTAGCAACCAGGTAGAATCCCAAAGGGGAGAGACCAAGCACTATTAGAATCCTTGAAAGGGAGATAACAAACACTTGAGGAGGGTCTTGACGTCTTGGAGAAGGGAACCGACTCCAAGGCCTTGTACAACTCATTAATAATCTATTGAGAGGGGGTTCCCATCTAGGGTTAGGAACATGCCTTAATTCATCATCATATCTAGGGTTTCAAGGAGGGAGTGGGGCATATATATAGGCCAACCACGAGCTAGGGGTAAAATGGGCATAAAAGGGAGTTTTGGGGTGTTACATGGGCCAGTACCAATTCAAGGCGCGCAGGCCTGTGTCACTTACACCGGAGATTCTAGTGTCACATGGACGGTGATTCTGGTGTGGACCAGAGACTCCAGTGTCAGCTATTGTCTCCGATCCATCTCCGAGGTGGTGTATAGAATGGTCCTGGCACGGGTTTAGAGGCTGGTTCAGAGTTAGGACATGGACTCCGGTGTCTAGGGTGCAGACTCTAGCCTTGCTCCAGTAGCATCTTGTGTCTTCTCTTCTAGGACTCTTGTTGGGTGTCTTGGCTCCAAGTTCATCCTTGTCGCATCCTCTTGGCATTATGATCACATGCCTAGTCACACAATAGATACTTGGAGAAGGGCACCGACTCCAAGGCCTTGTACAACTCATATATAGTCTATTGAGAGGGGGTTCCCATCTAGGGTTAGGCACATGCCTTAATTCATCATCATCTCTCCGGGTTCAAGGAGGGAGTGGGGGCATATATATAGGCTAGCCATGAGCTGGGGGTAAAATGGGTATAAAAGGGAGTTCGGGGGCATTACATGGGCAAGTCACAATTCAAGGCGCGCATTCCTATGACACTTACACCGGAGATCCTAGTGTCTGGGCCGGAGACTTCGGTGTGGGCCGGAGACTCCGGTGTTAGCTGCGGTCTCTGGTCCATCTCTAGGGTGGTGTATAGAATTGTCCTAGCGCGGGTCTGGAGGCTGGTCCGGAGTCAGGCCGGAGACTCACGGCATCGCAGGCTGAAGACTCCTGTGTCTAGGGCAGAGACTCCAGTCTTGCTCCAGCAGCTTCTTGTGTCTTCTATTCTAGGCCACTTGCTTGGGTGTCTTCACTCTAGGTTCATCCTTGATGCATCCTCTTGGCATCATGATCACAGGCCTAGTCACACAATAGATACTTGGCTCAAGTAGAATCCCATTCACATGATAGTCTATAAACAGTAAGAGATGGAAGGAATTCACCTTTGTAGGCATAGTTGGTGTGGCATGATGTGGAACAATGGTGATTGCCGTATGTTAGGCTGCATCAATATGCCTCTTATATTCTAGTTCAAAATTTTCCAAATTATGTTGTTATTCATTGGAAATTATGGGGAGAAGTAAAGCTGATGAAAAGTAAAGTATACTTTCATCCAAGTCAAGCAAGTAATTCTTGAATAAATCACCATCAAGTAGAGATAAAAGTATTGTTCCTAGAACACATCAACATCTTCATAATAGTCATACAGAACATTCTAATCCAAAGGTACTTAAACTTATTATAGGATGAACATAAAACACTACCATGACTAGAGAGTTCACACAGTTCTATCATTGGATCACATTACTTTGGAGATTTCTTCTTTGCTTGCTAGGCACAGCTACCAGCAACATCACATTTCTTAGTACTAATAGCATTCCCTTTGGAACCACCAACATGAGAGTTCTTGGTCCCTGGTGCTTTGTTTTCCTTTTCAAGGATCTTACTCTTCTTGTTGAGATTTTTTTCCAGTCCCTCCTCAGCCGCCTTAAAAAAAGAGGCGGCCAGGTTTTTAACAATATTAGTGTTTAAATCAGGTGGAGCAGTATTACATGTCAGGCAATTCTCGTCAGTGCAATTAACATGACTCTTAAACCCATCATTCAGTTCAACTATTCAAGGACTCCTCCTCACCTCAGTATCAACCATAGGACCATTTCCTTTCTTTTTCCTTTTGGGTGTTGCAAGAATAATAGTCTCCACATCCTGACAAGGATTCATTCCAAACTCATACCTTTTTAACTCAGAAAGCTTACGAGAGCATAAGAGTGACAAAATTGTACCAACTTATAAGGATTTGGAAAATGTTCTTGCAGCTTTTATCCTGGATGTGGGGAGCAAAGAATATTTCCCAAAGTTCCATTCCTTCAATTGAGAAACCTCGCTTCATGGTGTGTTCATGAGGTACAGGGGCAACGAAGGTTCTAGCCAGGCCAATTTATAGGTGAGCCTGATTAGGGACAGCATCTCAACATCCTCCATGATATGGTCCTCATTAGGGTCTTGTACTTCTTCATCCTCATTATGATCTTGGTAAGCCTCCATGATGTTTTGTAGTCCTTCTCCAAGGGTTAGCCCTTGTTCCTGGTTGACCTCCTCTTCAGGTGCCAATGGTGAATTCTGAATAAGGATATTGCTATTGCTAGAAATGGTTATGCCACTATTATTGTCTTGGGTAGTGGGATTCAAATTGTCAACTGGCATCTGCTCCCCTTCAACCTCATTAATCAGAGCATCAAGAGCATCTATTCAAGGATCACCCAGTTCTAACTACTAAGCATTATTAACACCCATGGCCTAGTGTCCCCAACCATCATCAACATCAACATTATCAGTTTATGGAGGAGAAGGTGTTGTAGGAGGTTGAAAGCATGGCACCATATTTCCAGGAAGAGGATGAGGATTCACACCATCTTCAGGTAAAAGGTCTTCATCTTGGGCCATACCACCAAGGAGATTTTGTGTGTGAATCTCAGTAGAGAATGTCCAGGAGTTAGCATCGGGGTTGTCACCTTCTGTAAACCTGACACTCTTTGGGATATCTTCTAGGTTTGTGACCCTAACCTTGATAAGCACTTTCCCAAGATTACCAGGGTCCTTCTCCCACATGATCAATTCCCAATGTCAGCAAATGTAGCATTAAGATCTTCAGTATGTAAATAATCTAGAGGGGGCCCAACTAGCAGTAGCCAACACTCTCTGTTAAATTGCAAACGCCTCCAGTTATTTCCCTCATTGTGCTTTCTGAAGGAGATTGTGACATCCTCAAAAGGTATTGGGATATAATCAACCAGCATGTCTCTATCGTTGACATGAGTAAACTGAACATAGGCCGCACCAAAGGGACAAGATTGAACAGACCAGAATCCAACCTGAGCAGAGGCAATGAGGAAGTCTTGCAGCACATATATGATATTGGCAAAAGGCACCTGACCTTGAGGCATCGGGTTGATAGTTGAAATTGCAAAGGATTCATGAACTCGTGGCCTTCTTGCAACAATAACCCTCTTCACTCCAATCTTCCTTCAACATTCAGAATCTCAAACCTTCAAGGGGCAAAGGTTCGAGGATCAATGGGGATATTCGCCATTTGCTTTTGCAGCGATACCAACGGAGAACATGCGAGGGCAAACAAATCAAAACCTTGTTGCGAGAATTTAACTTTGTTGTAAATTTCAAAACCCACTACTTTGGATGCAAAATAGAAATGAAAGGTCCCGTTCTGAAGTAATTTCACTTCGTACCGGACATCTAAACCACCAAACAAGATTTAAGAGCAACACTTGCAGTGTAAACATCCAATTTGAAATTTGCTCCACCAAAGGAAGGTACCAGATAAAATTCTCTCCTTATGAAACCTTCAAGGAAGTTAACAGAGTATCCAAATTTTTATTGAATACTTTTAGCAAACAATAATCCCATTGAGAAATCTAGTGAAGGGGCAGAAGGACTGACGAAGTGAGGAGATTTTGACTTGTTCTGAGGGGCAAGCTTATGCCCAGGTGGCATTGGTGCTGAAGTAATTTGATCACCCACTAAATGCTCGTGAACTGGTAAATAAAAATGTGCTCTCGAGATCACAAATTTCACCCTAAAATAAATATATAGCATCCAAGACCACTCACAAGGAGTTAAGAAGAACTAGCCTTTTAGCCCTAGGATGAAGAAGCAGAACTGCCTCAAAATCTTGGGAATCCATCGAAACTAAGGAGTTACAGGAAACTTTCAATTTTAAAGGAGGATCTTTGGCACCAGAAGAAAGT
The DNA here is from genome assembly GCA_023614405.1 of Avena insularis. NCBI lineage: Eukaryota > Viridiplantae > Streptophyta > Magnoliopsida > Poales > Poaceae > Avena > Avena insularis. Next base: position 409,075,770 of record CM042696.1, read on the forward strand.
TCATTCGAAAAATATAGATATTCAGAAGAAAGGCTTAAAAAACCATTCATCCGGAGTAGATGAGAGGGGAACCTCACGCCTGATCCAACATGAAAAACCTCCCCATTTTCAATATGTCTACCCTCAAGGGGTTGTTCAAAAACCTTTTTGAAAATAGTTTTAGGGGAAAAACCCTTTTTAAACATCTCTGACCATCCATGGTCAAAACAAAACCTTAATCTCATGTTCTCTCATGACCAAGTCACATCCTTTTATCTTTCTCAAACCATCACTTGGGTACGCCTAGCAATCACCTTTCCAACCGTCCTTGACCATGGACACGGACATTCAAATACATTATACTCTGTAGAGTTTGTGCACTTTCCCCACAAGAATCAACACATCCGCCGGATTCAACCACGACCTAGTACACATGGTAAACGAGGGTTCGGATAATCAAACATAACCTTTCATTTGTCCACACTAGCAAAGGCACCATTCCCTCTTGGGTTTGTTCTCCCTGGAAATGTGTATGTGGCTCTCGGCACCATAGTCCTTCCTTTCGTGCACGCGTATGCCCAAATCGCAGTTTGGGAAATACCTTGATTTAGGTGACTCCACATCCTTTCGTACTTCCTAAGTCATATCGTTTGTGAGAGACCCAATTGTTGCACCGACCCTTGTCCAAGACATCCGCTAACCCCAAATCCGTAGAACTTTACATGGGGGAGCCCGAAATTCGGAGGATTTCTCCCTATAGCAAGTGTAGGGGTTCCCATGCTAAAGAAGACAATCTACAAGTTGATCCCCAGCTCCTAGAGTAATGTGGCTACATGGATAAGTTGTTCTGGTAAAGGCATAGAACATCCCTTCTCAAACTCAAGTCCACCATTCTCATCCTTCCTCATCATTTTTCCTTCTTGAAAACCTCTTCTTGGAAACGGTGCCTTTTTCCATGGGTTTTACCAAAACACTTTTTAAACCAGTTATCGGAAATCCCCAAAACAATTTTGTTTATCAAATCCAAGGGTTTCAACGAGGTAGGATACTAACCATCATACACTCGGGACAACAAGGTAGGTATACATAAGGGTGTTTGTCAGATGGGACAACAAGCCATAACTTGGAGGAGCCAAGTTACTAGTGCGGTAGTAGTAAAACAAGACATGCAAATAATATGCAATTTATAAAGGAGATACAAACAGGTAGTAAAGTAGTAGGACAAGTATCGGAATTTAGAAAGGGTGGCTTGCCTTCGATCATAAATATGTCCCTAGACTCCTTAGATAATCAATAATCATAATAATAAGATCCCTTCTTCTTGATGTCAACAAAATCACAACTATCATCATCAAGGAGCATATATGCAAACAAATAGTACCCCAATCAATACAAGGTAGACAAGCACTAAGGCAATATAGAATACAGACATACAATACACCAGTATCTTTAGTAGGTTTGGATAAATTGTGTCCGTAGCGAGTGGATTTGCTTTAATGGTATTTGTGCATTTTCTTTTATGATTTATGAGTCCAGAACTACTTCAATAAGGGGTTTCCAACCAAGCCTTGGGTCTGTATGATACCAATGTACAAAATTGATATCATAAGATAGGCGGTGATATAACAAAGCCACCAAAAGTGGTTTCAATATTTTATCAAATTCCTTTATTTAGTTACGGATTTTCTAGTGTGATCAATCCTAGTTTTAGGAAATAATTCACCATAAATGATCTCTAAGTCTAAAAATATTTCTTTGTATGGTTAGAAAGAGTTTTTAATGATGGCTCACAAGGATTTGTATTCATTTCAAAATAATTACAAGAATGCCCTTGGCAAAATCCCAAAGTCAGTTCTACAAGCAATTTGTCTTTTTCACCAGATTTATCTTATAGGTCTAAATGGCATGAGGCTAAGGACACTGGATAGGTATCACTAATATATTTCTACATAAATGTGATTCACAATTTTTAAGATTGTAGAACTCCTGGAATGATTTACCCAATGAAGTAGTCCTATTTAGAAGAGTTTAGTTCACTTTAAATCACTAGAGGTTGAAAAATCTACGAACTCTTCGGATTTGATAGGTCGTTCAGGTGTGCTGAGAGTTGGAATTATCTCAAAACAATATATATTGGCATGGGGAAAGTTTCAAAGTCAGAAAAGAAGTGATTTTGTTATTTTTACTACAATATAATTATAGATCTATTTAATATGGATCCAAAAGTAACATGAAAGGTACCTTGAAAACCTACAAGTAGCAAGTGGTTTAACTCCAAAAGGAGTTGCATAAATGTAGATATTAATGTTTGGGTGAAAACACACATTTTAATAGATGAATTCTCAGAAAATACAAAAATATTATCTTGGCAAGGGTTTGATACTTCATGTTGGAGGAAACATTTAGGAACTGGTGAAAATATAGACCTTGAGGTTTAAAGGTATTTTAGGTTTTCAAAATTATTTATTTCAACTTGCATGTAGACAGATCTGGTGAAATTGATTCGGAATTTATTGGAAAAATAACTAGGCCAGATCTATAAGGGGTTGGGTTGCACCTCACTCAGTTGGCCCATCACCACTCCCTAGCGAGCGGGAGGCTAAAATTTAAGGGCCTGACGAGCAGGGTCCGCCTATTAGTGGGTGGATGAAGTCAAAGGGGTATGGGGAAACTCACACCATTAGATTAAGTTGCGTACAATTGTGAGGGGGCATCGTCTTCCTCCCGACGGCAACACGGAGCAGAAACCCTAACACTGTTAGGGCTCGAGCGGCGGCTCACCTTCGGTGCTCCCTCAGCGAGGACGGGGCAACGATGCGACATAGCATGGAGTGGTGAGCAGATTGAGTGGCAGCAAGGGCAGGTTCAACAACATGTAGTAGCTTGCACACATGCACCTATAACACAGGCTTGGAAGCTCCATGGAGGCGTTGGCTGGGAAGGTTCTAGGATGAAAAGGGGACACTGTTAGGTAGCACTAGAAGAGGGTATCACGAGAAGGCAGAGAGGGAGGGCGAAGTGGTCCTGTATCGACGGCTAGCTTGCCATCTCTTTCATATACGAGGAGGACTTCTCCTTGTCACCAGCAGTACATAGGAGGAGAAGGTATTTCTTCTTGAGGGGTTGGTAGATGGTGGTTTGGGGAGTGTATGGGCAAGGAAATGAGGGGAGTGGGTGTACGGTTTGGTTTATAGGGGAGGGAGGTGGTGTATGTGGGCATGGTCTATTTTGGACAGGGAGGATGGATAAATGGCACGAGTTGGTCGAGGGAGGCGGTGGCGCTCGAGCAGAGAGGTGTGGGGCACCCAATGATGCTTGGTCTGCTACAACAGCTAGAAAGAGAATGGGAGGTTTCTCTCTCCCTTTCATTTGATGCTTTTTAAGAAATGGTGAGGCGGAGAGGATAGGGCGAGATAGGGCAGCCTCTAGGGTGCAGGAGGGGTGAGGTGGGACCCTAGGACTCGCCATATGAGTGGAGGGAGGTGGGGTACAACTGCTGTGCACATGTGACAAGATCTCTCAAATATTATGGCATATCTCTCTCTCATTCTCTCCATGCACAAAGGACAAGGTAAGAGGGTGCTGCTACAGTGGAAGACCATAGGGGTGTAGTGGGTGCTGCTACTATAGTACACGACCATAGGGGTGTAGTGGGTGCTAGAGTAATTAGTGGAAGACATTTTGGTGGATGTTAAATATTCTTGGAGGACAAGGATGATCATGCATGTAGTAGGCATGCATGGGATTAAGGGAGGGACTTGGGTTCTTGTATTGATTAAGTAGTTGAACTAGGTAGGTGTATAGATATGGAGGTGAGTGTTGTGGGACTGATCCAAGAGATTTAGTAAAGGTTTGGTTGCTTTGGCAAATTGTTGCATAATACAACTTTTTGTTTTGTTTTTAAACTACCTCACCATCCTTCACGATCATGGTCAAGGATGGTTGATAGGTTTTAGCAAGATATAGTAGGGTAGAGAGTGTAGGGTAGATGATTAGTAGGTTTTGAGAAGAAGCCAAATTAAGAAAATTTGATTTTAAGGGTGTTTGGTGATCTTGGATGTTAATATTTTTATGCATGGTTTGACAAGTGAAGGTGATGATCCAGGTGTCCAAAGGGTTCATGGGGCATATGGTTGGATATATAAATTGATGTATATCTACCTAGTTCATAATATTGAGGTTGATAAAGCTTGTGATTCCCTAGAGATTGAGCCAATTTTGATAAAAAATAACGAGGTCATTACATATTATTAAATAGCCTCACAAACATTGTGGGTTTTTGAATCATGAAGATCCATTAGAGATATGGAAGATATGGATGAGTAGAAACTTATGATTAGAACACACTCAAGCAAATAGTTGGTCAAAAGAATATGGCATAAAGATAAGAGCTTTATCCAAGGTAGGCATCTTGATAGGATTTGCAACAAAAAAATTCTTGCCTACAAAACCATTAAGAACAAAGGGGTCAAGAGATGATTTAGCCAAACTCAAGAGCTGGATTTTTAGATGATTAGGAGTTTATACAAGATGGTTCAAGTGCATTTAAAAAATGCACAAGGTTTGAAAAAACAAAGTCTCAAATAAGTGATGTTGTTAAGGATTCCAGACATAGCCACATTTTGGCAGAGTTGGTTTTTTTACTAGGATTCAAGAGGGGGTGCTTTTGAGGGGATGCAAGGTTTCAAACTAATCACCAAGTGGGTGTTGTTGAAGAGTGGATTAAGTAGAAAGGATTCATGGATTGAGTTGGTACTTTCTAAAAAGGAATTGAATTAAAATGGAGTCTGATAAGTAAAAATAGTTGATCACTTGAGTGATTAAGGGTCAAATCAAACTTGGGGAAGTTGGGGAATGGATCCATTGATCAATGGAAAGTATAGAATATGGTGGGTTGCATCCCAAGGATAATGGTATAGGTGGCATTAGGCCTTAGATCAAGAGTTAGGGGTGTTTAGGTAGCCTATCCAAGATGATCCTGGGTAACAAAGAGAAGGTTATTCTTTTTGCTGGGTTTTGATGATTTATACTCAAGGGAGTAGGGATTATATTGTTTGGGTGTAGTTTGTTCCTAAAGTAAGCTCCTAGGTTAGCATCACACTACTTCCTATTCAAGCAAGTCAAGCAGTAGATAAAGGAATTTCATCTTGCAAATGTCTTAAGTCTACTTCTAAGGTTACCATCAAGCTCAGCTTGAGGTAAGGATGGGTATTTTGAAAAGGGTTGGGTTTTGAAGTAGGTGAGAATCCTTGGTACTTATACCAAGATTGGAATTAAAAAGTTTTATCAAAGGTTTTGGTAAAAATAGAGGTAAGATCATTTGGAGGCTCTATATTGGAAATATAAGGAGATATTAGCATATAGATTTCCATAGTTTTGCAAATAGTAGCTACTAAAATACTTGGTGTAATAAAGGCATCTTGGCTTTTGTTTTTTAAATGCTAGAACATTTTGAAATATGTAAAATAAGCGAAGACGTATCTTTTGTTAAATAGCTTTTGTCAACTGAGAGTGAGGTAAGGAGTATAACATCCACTACACATGTATGTGCATAAGTACAAACAGACAAACAAACAAAGCATCTTCAAGCAAGAAAAAGTTTTTGTTTCCCCCTGATGTTTGCATTCTGGACAAGTCAACAAGGATACTGAAATTGGGATGTTGCAGGCATTTCCTCATTAAAAGAATGTCATCCTGATATTTAGGAGAGATAAAGTCGGGGGGAATTATGTTGAGGGTTATACTATGTCTTGGTAACTCGGAGGTACTAGGCTTACTGCAAGACTACTATGTCAGAATCGGGTCTATGCTTGGTTACTTCTGCTCCTAGAGTGTCTGAGAGTCCAGTTTAGAGGCTGCTGGTGGAATCATTGGGGGTGCTTCATCTTAAGCTTCAGAGATGCTAGCGGAGTGCTTGCATAACTTGAGGAGGTAGGCTGCCCTTCTAGTTAGCGGAGGTTGATCTTATTATTTTCTTCCTGGAGCTTGGAGGCTTGTCTAGTTGAGGTTGTGGGGGTTGTCCTTGATCAAGCGCTTATTTTAATATAGTTGGAAAGACATAGTCTTTACCCCGTAGGGTTAAACTGAGGTAGCTCAGAGATGATGCACTTCTTCGTTCTTGAAGTCGTAGGGGGATGTTAGGTAAGTATTGCATCTTTCCATCTAGAGTTTAAATCTTCAAACAACGTTCGCCAACTATGTCCTACGAGGCACATATACTAATTTTATTTGTACTTACACTATTGGAGCAGTTGAATTCGTGGAACTTCTAGACGGTTAAAACTGGGGGGATTAGTGGGTCCACGGTCCTTCAAGTGGGTCTTCAGCTGAAGTAGAAGAGGAGGGGCTTCATAACACCTTCTTAGGTATTGATTGTTTGAGCTACTTCAACACTTTGGAGGGTAGTCTTGCCGGCTTCGGGTATTCTTGTCGTCTTGATTCTGAGCTTCTTGGGTACTAGAAGGTTGACTAGATGTCTAACGTTATTGCTAAGGTCTATCTTCTGTTATTTCCCACCTAAGGATTCTCGAGTTGGTGCTTGGGGAAGGACATCGGATTGGAAATCTGAAGGGAATATGCCCGAGAGGCAATAATAAAGTGGTTATTATCTTATTCCATGTTTACGATAAATGTTTATTTTCAATGCTATAATTGTATTGATCAGAAACGTCAATACATGAGTGTTTAATAAACAAAATACAAATTTCCTAGTAATGCCTCTCATATAAACTAGCTCGTTGATTAACAAGATGATCAAGGTTTCCTGATCATGGACATTGGATGTTGTTAATAACGAGGTCACAACATTGGTGGAATGATGTGATGAACATTCATCCGAAGTATAGCATTACGATCAAAGTCATTATGTTTATATTGCTATAACATCATACGAAGTAATCTTAGTCCTTAGACAATGAGATCATGTTAATTGCTAACACCGGAAGAGTATCTTGATAACATCAAACGCCACACCGTAACAGGGTGACTATAAAGGTGGGTTCAGTGCTACGAAGGTGTTATGTTGAGGCTCATGGATCAAGAGTGGGATTTGTCCATCCCAATGACGGATAGATATACTATGGGCCCTCTCGGTGATATCACATTAAGATAGCTTGCAAGCAAGTGATGTGATCACTAGAATGTTATATCACGGGAACGAGAAAAGAGTGCATGTCGGTAACGAGATCAAACTAGGTATGGAGATATCAATGATCGAATCTCGGACATGTAATATATCGCGAGACAAAGGGATTTAGTTACTAGCGTTAAAGGTTCTCACGATCACAGAAGTCATCGTTGAATGTGTAGGAGTCAGTATGGATCTCCAGGTCCTGCTTCTGATTATTGATCTGAGAGGGGTCTCGATCATGTCTGCATTATTCGTGAACCGTAGGGTGACACACTTAAGGGATACCGACACCATTTGGAGAAAATATGTTTCAGATAAAGATTTAAGAAAGCGCTGGAATTATTTCAATAGACACCAAAACTGTTTCGGGTGAAATTGCTAAAATTGGTTCTGCATGTAATATTGAAATGTTGCAGGGGGTTTTATGTGAATGTTTGTTAATTAAAGTAATTAACAAAATTCTGAATAAAATTAATAAAAGATTTTTATTAAATGAGAGAGCATTAAATTTGGAGAAACTTAATGCATTTAAAGTGGAGACTTTAAAAGAGAATGTGAAGAGGCATTTCAATGTGGAGGGGTTACCACCAAATGAATGGGGGAGGTGAGGAGTCACCCTCCCATGGGCGCAGACCATGGGGGAGGGGTACCTACCTCCTCCTATAAAAGCCCCCCCTCACTCCCCTTCTTCCTCACACCTCCTCGTGAAGGATCTCTCTCCCCCTCTAGTATTATTCCCCCATGGTCTCGGATTAGCGAGATACATGTTCCCGGTGGCTTTATCTGGAAAGGAGTTGCTGCTTCCGCTGCTTTGCTGGAGCGAGGGACGGAGGTTGTCGGGGTACCGGACGTGTGTGCAATCACGGATGCACCGCTACTTTGTGGTGCTGGACTTGGTGGTCTTGGACTTGCTAGAGCTGGATCTGAAGGACGTGCTGGAGCCGGACCTGCTGGACTTCATCACGATCTTGAGATCGGCAAGTGTACGACTACATCATCCACGAGTTCCAACTTGTTAACAAAACTCGTTGTCTTCGAGGGTGAGTTCTCCATGGATGTATATCCACCCGTTGCTCTGTATCTAGTAGATAGATCTTGGCGTATAGTTCACATCATAGGAAAAAATTTGTTTTCTATGCTGCAAACCCAACAAAATTTTCCTGAAGTATCTTCCGGTAGGCGGTTTTCTAGAATTGAGTGGGAAGATGCAGTATTTCCACCATAGAGCTTTACTAGGGTTCTTCGAGGCAGCATAGCGGTTAACAATACTTTTGGATAGTCTCTAGTCACGATAGAGGCACCAAGCTTCAGAGTAGCTGTTTCACTTGAACTCTTTGTGTTGCTTTCATTCGATGGTGGAGTAAACTCGTTGTCTTCAGGCATCCTTGTCTTCAGGATTTTGGAGTATTCTGGCTTTCTGGTGAGGAACTTCCCATTGGTTTTGGCAGAGTGGACAAATACAATAGTCAGTCTGGTGGGGCTATAGGTGTAACATCCCACTTTCAGCAACCCTGATTAGTTGTACAGAATGCAAAAATGAGTGGGAACAAAAAAATCTTGTTTGTGATGCATTGTTTGCTTGTTGTTTGTTTGTGCTTATGCATCTAAATGTGTAACAGATGATATACTCCTTATCTCACCCTCAGTTGACAAAAGCTATTTAACAAAAGAAATGTCTTAAGTTATTTTACATATTCTCAAATGTTCTGGCATTTAAAAACTTGAGCCAAGATGCCTTTGCAACAACAATTATTTTCTTAGTTTCTATTTACAAAACTATGGAGATCTATATGATATCATCTCCCTATTTTTTCAAGACAAAACTTTCAAATAAAATTACCCCTAGGTTTTCCAAAACCTTTTATAAAGCTTTTAAATTTTATTCTTCGTAGAAGTACCAAGAAATATTACCTTCTTCAAAACCCAAACCTTTCAAACTACCCATCCTTTTCTCAAGCTATGCTTGATGATAACCTTAGTATAAGATTGGTATGCTTTCTTAGATGAATTGCCTTCATCTGCTGCTTGACTTGTGTTCTTAGGAAGTAGTATGAGCTACTCGAGGAGCTCATACTTTAGGATCAAGCTAAATTAAGAATACAAACCTTAACCAAGTTTGCAAATCTAGATCTAATCTCTAGTCACTAAACTGACTTCTCTAATCCCCTTAACTAGATCAATCTAGAGCTAATCCTTTTGCATGGCTTCCAAGTAAATGAATTCCAATATTAAGAAATGATCCCTTCCACTCAATATACACTTCAACATCATCCACTTTAAGATTCCTTGGAACCTTGCAACCAATCAAAAACATTAAGTCTTGTATACTAGTCAAAATCCCCAAATCTGCCAAAAATGACTAAGTCTGGAAAACTATTATCAATATCACATTTTTAGACTCTCTCTTTCTCAACCCTTGTGCATTTTTGGAAATGCAGTTGAGCCATATTTTAAACCATCCTAGGAAGTCCCACTCTTTCCCTTGGATAGGCCATCATTGAACCCACTTGTTCTTGATGGCTTGGTAGGCAACAAATTAATCTTCCCTCCAAATCGTCCCAACATGCCTATTTTGGCAGAAGCTCACATCTCCGTCTTAGCTTCGTTTGACCAACTCTTTGCATGTGTGTACTCTAATCATGAAGGTATATCCATACATACTTCACTTGTTTCAATTGGATCCTTTTGCTTCTAAAACCCACATGGTTTTGAGGGCTACATGATAATCTTCTTTGGCACCCTTATTTTATTCAAATTTGGGAACAATCCTGGCAGAGCCCAAACATGATCAACCTCCAACATATGAACAACACCTTCATGCTTCCTTCAATGACAACTTGCGCAAGAGAGACGGAGGAGAAGTAAAGGGAGGTGTTGTAGATCTAGAGGAGAAGAGACTTCACTTACATATGAGTGTCAACCAATGGAGATTGAGCAAGCTTCTATGGTGAATCAATGTGGGAAATGAGGTGGGAGAAGGAGGGGGCGACCAAATCTGTCTTTTGGTGAAGAGGAAGAAGTGAGGCAAGTGAGTGGGGTGCATGTGCCAAAAAGGTGCAAAAAAAGTGAGCCAGGTTATGTGAGGCGCATATTGCCATAAATGCGCCTCCTATAGTGTGAACTATCTGAGGCGCACATGCTAACATGCGGCCACCCGGGCCCGTAGGGGTTACTTGAGGCACATGTTACCTAATGCGCCTCTCCTATTGTCAAGTATCGGAGGTGCATGTGACTATATGCGCCTCGCATATTGGACCACCGATCTCCACGCGGGCCCACCCAACATATGCGAGGCACATTTGCCACATATGTGCCTCACCTATTTAAGTACTAGAGGCACATATTTGGCTGGTGCGCCTCGCATAAGATGGGGGTGCCAGATTTCAACCGTACAGATGCTAGAGGAGGCGCATCCTGCAGATATGCGCCTCGCCTATTTAAGTACTAGAGGCGCATGTCTGGCTGGTGCGCCCCGCCTATTTTATCAGAGGCGCATATAGTATAAATGCGCCTCTAATGTGCATGTATCCTATATCCTTTTCTCTAGTAGTTACTTGGTCTATCCATAAATCTATCCCATGAACTAAGGGGAGCTTTGAGATCCTAAATCCTATAATGTTTTGATGGTATAGAAATAACATCACCCAAGATCCTCTACCCCTTGTTTTCCTTCAAAATCTACTTTGATTTTCAAAACCAAAGGTTGCAAATGATTGATACCTCATGTGGACATCATCTACCTTGGATATAAAGATTTATGAAATATTATCCATATTTACCAAAAAGTATTTAATTCGTTTAATGGACAAAAACTCCAAACGTCCCTCTATAAAAGAAAGTTGGTTTTTCTCCAAAGCACTTTGCCAATTTTAGGCACATTTGATGCCTATATATCATACCCTATCTTCCCACTTCAAAAATAAATATTTTTTGAAGAGTTTTATTATTATTTTTCCCTTTTTCTCAAATGGAAAATATGAGAAATAATTGTTTAAAATTCCTTTTCCTCTTCAATAAACCTTGGCAAAATTCTCCAAAGTATAAATTCAAATTTTAGGCCATCTCAAACCAAAAACCCAACCTGCCAAATTAAAGTTTATGAAATGAATTCATTTAGATCACTTCAGCACTCTTTCAAAACATGATAATAATTAAGGGCAAACACCTGTGAAATCCCAAATAAATCCTAAAGGTGTGTCTTGACCTTACATATCTACCAGTATCATTTCCTCACCCTCACAAGATCAAAACTCAAGAAGTTCCTCATAATACTCATTATGATAAAAATTGGAGTTTAATCAAATCATGAACTAAAACTCCACCAAACCCCTATCAAACCTGGCCTAGCAATACTCCATAGTAACCACACCACATATAGCCGAGATACACTACATCCACTGTAGCTAACCCTAGTTCTTGTCCTATGAGTTTATATGATAGGGAGACAAAGGCAATGTCATGTCTTGCTTTTTAATACACTTTGCAGCAGCACCCACTGCCTCTCTGCCCTCTCTAGACCCAGGACACCTCTCTCCACCACCTCCCTCGAACAATACCTGAGCACCACCTCCCCTACAAGCTTTCCCTACTCCATGTCCACCGTGAGCCACACCCCTATTATTAAATAGGCCAAAGGCCCTTGCAACTTGCCTCTTCCCCTCATTTGTATCCCCTCACTCCCACTTACCTTCCTCGAGCACCAGAACTCTTCCCTTAGACAACCTTGCCCTAGAAAAGAAGAAACTCCATTTTTGGTCATTTTCAAGACTTGGCTGGTATGCGTCTTCTCTGCTCCCCTACCTTTGCATGCCAGCTTGCTGAGATCCCCTTGCCTAGAACCATCTCTATCGCCATCGCCATGAAGCTCCGAAGAGGCCACTGTGGTCGCGTTCACGCGAGCTTGCTCCCGAGCCCAAACAACACCATGCCACCCATCACTGGTTTAGCTGTCGACCACCACCTCGCCCAACCCCTCCCTGTCACCGGAGAACCTTCCTAGGTGAGCCTCTGCTCCTGCTAGCATTGCCCTAGGGTTTCGCTTGTCGGTGTTCGGTCGAGCCGAGGAAGATGACCAAGGGCCATGGATCACCACTCTATCTCACGTTCTAGGTCGCCGAGTACCCCTTCATCCCATACTGTGATTGACAGATGGGCCCCTCCTATGAGTCTAAATGAGAGGTCCCGTGCGCCAGTACCACGAGCTAGGCTGGCCCATGTGTTGTGCCGCTGGGTCTGCTCAAATGAGGCCCACGCCCTTAGCTCTCCCCTTTTTTGTTTTAACCAATTTCCTCTAGATTCTCCTATAGGTTTTTGATTTAATAGATATGAAAATGGAAACCACCCTACTTTGTCTTGATACAAATTCCTACATGTTCCCACATGTTCTGCCTAACATGCAGAGCCAACCCTAGGTCAAAAATCTAAATAATTATTTTCTAGGATTTAATCAAGTAGAATGTGTCTTTTTCACTCAACAAAACTTGCAGAGCTTATAGAAATCCCAAATGGGGTGAATCCAATATCCTCTAGTTGCTAATTCATATACCTATCATCTAGCCTTTAGCTCATGCCAAGTTGAGGTATAGTTTGACTGTACCAAAAATGACAAAAAACTACATCTCTGACTTTGAGAAATTACCTAGGTAGATCTACATCACCTACTGAGTTGATTCCAACTCCCCTAGATGTGTTGCAACAAGGTCTACCAAGCTCCAATAACTCATAATTTATTGAGCATTTAGTGAATTCTTTTCAATTAAATACCACTTCCTGCATTTGTTTCACTAGATAAATCATAATAGAATTTATGGAACTCCTAAAATGATGTTTCCAATTTCTACTTGAAGGTATTTGTAAGTACTATCCAATGTCCTTTGTCTCATATTGTTTGGATCTATAAAATAAATCTAGTCAAAAAGACAAATTGCTTGCAGAACTGACTTTGGGAATTTCCCAATGGCATTCTGTTAATTATTTGGAGGTGATTCTAAATATCAAAAAACACAAACTCAAATATATACATAACCCTCTGAGGACAAATCCATTTGAGTTCCAGTTCTTTTTTGGTAAATTATTCACCTCAACTAGGGTTATTTCCACTATAAAATCCATATCTAATTAAAGAAAACTGATAAAATCATGAAACTATTTTTGTGGGCCATGTTATTTCTATACATATTTTATGATATCATTTTTGTACATTGATATCATACTGACCCAAGCCCTAGTTCAAAACCCTTTCTTTAAATGTCATTGGACAAATAAATCTTAAAAGCCATTCCACAAAGGCTACTAAATTAATTCCAAGTGCCATGAACTCAATCCATCAAAACCAACTGAATATTAGTATTGTGATGTATGTTTGTTTGCTATATTGTACTGGTTCTTGTATGATTTGTGTTGATTATTGTCTTGACTTCTTGCATGTATGACCCCTCAGGACGATATTTGTGATTATATCGAAGACCCGAAGAATATGGTTATTATTGGTTATTCTGGTATTATAAGAAAAAGGCTAGGGACATATCGACAGATTGCTGATCTAAGGCAAACCACCTTATTTCTCATAAGCCTTGTCCTACTATTTTTCTTATTCATATTTTACCTACAGTTTATGAAGACTACATTGTTTTATTATGTGATGATCTATATCTGGTAGTGGCTTGGCTCCTCCAACCCATTACACTTTATACTACTAAGTATGTAATACCTCATACCCTACGCTCTAAGAAACAAGCCAGGATGAACCAAAAGTGGATACGGGGGCTACCACAGAGGCCCAAAGGCCACCCACGTGTAGGCCCATAGAAGCGGAGTAGGGCACGATACCGGACAACCACCCTACCCACTTTTCAAGAACACTGTATCAGGTGCGAGCGGCATAGTCGATAGGTACGCGAACAAAACATACACAAATGAGTATGTATGTCAGCGACATACAAGAGTACATCAGAGCAATTCCATCTATAAAGAAAGGAAATATTGCAATGCCATACGACAAGATCCAAATATCCTAGATAGATATAATAGTTTAGGATACATCCTCATACATCAATCAACATAGTATCAAACGGAAGAAGAAAACAAGATCCGAGTACGTATTAAGGAGCAAATGGACATAACATGCCACATAAATAAGCACTTTCCCGCCCATAGATCTAAAATATCTCCATCCCCGGAATCTCTACGCAAGAGGGTCGTTGCCTCCTTCATCGGCCTCATCGATGTAGTAGCTTCCATATGGATGTACCTGACAACCTAATCAATAATTTGTGTGAGACCCTAGGGGTACTCAGCAAGTCTTTATGAATCTAAGGGGAACAATCTAGGGGTGACGCAATTGAAGTGAAAGATATTATCTAGACAGTTCTATAGAGACACGCTATAACATCCGCCTAACCAAAGATAGACGGACGCTCATTAATTAGAAACAATAGTTATATAAGAAGCATAAATAAACTTTGCTGACCCTCCTTGTCGCTTACCAAACGAGAAGGCGGAAGAATATCCCATCCATTGGCGGTTTTATTAACCATTCCATTAGTGTTGCATATTTATTAGTCATGTTTTAGTCAAATTAAACACGGTACTTTAGTTATAGTTATCTATGATCGAGAAACTGTGCTCCAAGTCGTCCATAACCGCGAACCTGGCTTTTTGAAACGTTTACCTTGCAGGGGTGCACAAATAGCAACACATGCATGATCAACCTCGAGAAGAACCAAATAAAAAGCAATGAGGCCTCATGACAATGCATTCACATGATTCATAAATTATTTCAGGAGGACACCCCAATAAGCTACCCGCAACGAAGTTGGCCGGCTCCAAGGCAGACCCAGAGTTTGCGACAATAGCTGTAAACGACTGGGAACCCGAAAGTGTGACTAGGATTGTCGATATCGCGAAAACATTATGCATTCCTAAATAGTACAGGTTCTCCACACGTAATAGTAAATAAAGCAGTAAAACATGGCATAAGTACATGATAGTAATAACGCCCCAAACTAGTTTGTGGCCCCAAGAAATAAGATGTGAATCAAACTCAGGCAAAGGGAGATCAATAGAGTCTCCCACAAGTGGATAGTGCGATAGTCAAGGAACAAGTATCAAGTACTCGGGTCCTACAGGACACAAGTGAGCGTGGTAGAACCAAATAACAGCTATTGCCCACCGGTGTCTATTTCTTTAGTTATCCTATTACTACTCAGTTTAAGTTGTTTAGGTACCTCGTTATCTAAAGACTCGCACAAACCCTAAACATGCAATTCTATGACTCGCATGGCTCAAACAACTCTTGCAGTAATGGCTCATATGATTGAGGTACAATTTTTGGTGGGGTTTAAAATTAAAGGCTTTGTAGTACTTGGGATTCAATTTAATACAATCGTCACTCAATGATGCAAAAATAAGATAGAGGCATATGTGCTATATGTAATGCAAGCATGGGGAATTGCTTGCCTGTCAGATCAACAACAAGGTAATCGGGATCGACGTAGTACTCTTGGTTCTCCTAATAGTTCCCTTACTCAGCGTCTATCCGGAATAAAAGCCAAACATACAGAGACCATAATAAATAAAGTGCACAATCATATGACTATATGAAACAAGCAAACAGGGTATGCCATGATGGAATGATGCAAAATTTCATGGTATAACATAGCATGACATGGGTGAGGTGTGGGAACATTTATAAAACACTTTAATTAATGATTTAGGCATGTTTTAGCCTCATAATCCTTGCTATTTTTGTAAATATTTATATGATGCATGCTGCAAATTAGAACATGTAATGCATAAACAGAACAGACTCGTCGTGCTAATCAATTTAGACATATTATTTGTCGAATTTAGAATTACGGAATTAAAGTTGTGAATTTATTAAGATAAAGGCTTATTAATGGTATTTATTAATTCAAAAACTTTTAATGGCCCAGAAAATATTTTAAATAACATATTCATATTCCTAGCATTTTTTAGATCAGAAAACATATATGATTTGTATTATTTCGAAATATAGATTTAATTCAATATTTAAATGCAAAATAATTCAAATTGGGTCAAAAGTCAAAGGTTTGACTAGTTAGAGTGGAATTTGGTCAAATTTGAATTTAGGTTTAAATATGTATTTCATTTAATCAGTTTTTGCAAATTCTAATTAATTTAAAAGATATGAATTTATTTGGATATATTCTATATTCTAGAATTTTATTTGAATTAGAAATATATGGAACAACTTTTATTACTGAGGCTAGTTCTACCCACCAACGCTGACGGGTGGGTCCATGGGCTGGGAGGCCACTATGTGCGCGTGGCTAGCAGAGCCCTGACACGTGTGCGAGCCAGGGACCACGGGTGGAGTTTTGAAAAGGGTGAGGGGCTTTTCTACAAAAGCTTCCGGAGGTTCTGTGTTCTCTGAATTTGGAAGACAAGGTTTCAGTGAAAACTTTTGTACTTTGAGAGAAGATTGCGAGAGATATACAACTTTATTTTGAGCGAGGTTTGAACTAGGAACTAGAGACATAGGAATACACTTCTTGTCAAGGAAGATTTGCCGGAGAAGCACTGTACTGGACGGGAGAAAGCGATGAACAGAGGAAGAAAACACTGTCTGCACGGACTGAATTTTGACAGACAAAACGTTTGCTGCAACGATCTGGTGATGAGGTTTACGACTGATGTAGAGCACCAATTCATGTGAGATTTACTTCTGCGGTGCGCTGGGACAACCTAGACCAAGATTCCAGGAAAGTTGCACTGGTGACGAGCTGTGGTGGTTGGTAAAAATTCAAGAATAGAGGGACAGACACACTGCAACGCACGCTCATCACTAACAAATTGCAGATGAAACTCAGATTTGATGATGCGGAAAGCTTGTTATATCAAGATTTTCTGTGTGCGAAGAGCTGGGCCAGAGATCAATTGAAGAGGGTGAAAATAAATCGAGAATAAAGGGTTGAACATGCTGCTGTTGTTGTGCACGTGTTGCTGTTGTCTATTGCGGGCGTGTGCGGCGTGGCACACGTAGGTGTTGGCGAGTTACCTTGCGGGATGGTTTGGCGACAAAGACCAGGTTCAGGAGGTGCTTCGGTCAAGGGGAGGCCAGAGGACATGATATTTAGCACCGGTAGTGGTTGTAGAAGCAGCGAGCAACGTTGACTGGTGGCAGCCAGATGGTACGCTTGTGAGCTTGTCCTGGACGGAGGCCAGTCAATGGGAACCGAGAGGAAGCGGGGGTGACCTAGGTAGGAGTAGATGCTCACAAGCGTGCTGCTAGTGAAGCAGCGGTGTCTAGGGAGGAAGGGACTGCCACCGGGAAGAAGTCCAAGCAGCGGGGGCCGTCATGTGCACTGTACTGTTGAGTGCATATTTGCATCATGTTTTATATTATTATTTCACACTGTAGTTGTAGGATCTTAGTATTTTATGGCGTTCGCGCGCATATTTTATGTCTATTTTCACCCGGATCAGGACAGATGATGGATACAATAGAAACAATTCTTGGAGCAGTTGTATTGGGGAGAAAAGGAGTCAAGAACAATGTAAATCGCTTATTTGGGAAATATCAATAACACTAGAAGAAAACCCGAAGGAATTGAGGCATCCACAGGGTTTAACGACCAATTATACGACGAGAATACTTTTTCTAGCCGTATAGTTCTGGTTGTATAGTTTCACCCTGCCTCCTCAAATAGTTTCACCCCGTGCAACTGGATTAGGGAGACGACATACAAAACACCCAGAAATCGCCTAAACCTCATCTTCGGAAGAAATCTGGAGGGGGAACTTGCCCAAGGGATCCATCTTCGCCATACGCAGATCATGGAATCCAAGCCATTGATCTTCATCAACCCCTGCACCACCATAATCTCCATCCGATCTTCACACCATATAGATCGTGTTGTAATTTCCATACTAGTTGTGGATTTATACAAGAACTATTCATTTACAATTGTTTCTATTACCATTGCCATGATGTTGATTGCCTCCATGTCTGAGTAGATCATTAGTTCTTGGGAAGATGGAGAAACCCTAGCATATGATTGAGATAAGATAGATATTATTATGTTATACATCATTATATGTATGTGTTAATTGTCTTCATCTTGATGTTCGGAGTTGTGCACCTTCTTAATGTTTGCCTCTTATGGGGACACGATGAAGGGGATTACTTGTTGGTAGACGGAGGGATGATAGCACTTACTGTGACTATAAAGCTATTGTCATTCTTTACGTACTAACTTGGGGAAACAAGGAGAACTCATAAAACCATGTCCATGCCACGGGAGAAATCCCTTAATAGCGGGATAATACGATTGATGTCGTTTATCTATCAGCTGTGGTTTTGAAGCATGATGTGAGCAGTGGTTGTTGCCTATTCGTCCATATATGGAGCTCCTCCCACATACATACATATCACGAGAATATTTGTATAATAATATTGATTGCTTAGTCTAAATAGCTAGCGATGTATCCACCACTCCCTGAGAACGCCTTTTTCCCTATTGCAGTTCCAAGTTCTTTTACATACGCGATTCTTACTCTTTGCATTAAGTTTTACGTTACTTTATTCGATTAATTCAATCAAAAACCCAAACACAGCTCTACTTTTCTTCCATCTCAAAGTTATTTCTTAAGTACTTGGTTTAGTTTTAGTTAAAAACATTTTCGTCTTTCGCCTACTGCTCCCTGTGGGATCGATATCTTTATTTCGAAACTAGCTACAAACGATCTGTGCACTTGCAGTCATCTGGGACCGACTGGATTTTAAGAGGCCTTCTCCTCCTCGATCCCTGAAGCGAGGATGATGCTGATGACGACATGGTGCTCCTGGTGCAGTGATACTGTTGTTGTTGGAGTGGCGTGATGTCCCACAAGCATAGGGGGTGTATCTCAGTATTTTCGATAAGTAAGAGTGTCGAACCCAATGAGGAGCAGAAGGTACTGGCGAGTGGCTAGGAGCACGATTTCTCTGTAAATACTTAGCAAACAGATTTTTAGGGGTTTTGATAATGCAGGTAAATAAAGTACGAGTAAATAAAAGATAATAAGAATAAATGCAGCAAGTGGCCCAATCCTTTCTTTAGCAAAGGACAAGCCGGTTGTATTACTTAAGATGACCAAACGTTCTCGAGGACACATGGGAATATCGTCAAGTGCTTTCGGTTCATATAGTTGATTAATCTTCTTTGTTAAGTGTTGTGTGGGTGAACCTGTGCTAATGTACCGACCTTCCTAGGACTAATACATACTTGTGATTATACCCCTTGTAAGCATACGCAAGTATAAGAAAGTAATTAAGGTAGAAACCTAACCACAACTTTAAACTCTAAGACCCTGACATCCCTTGTGCAAAGGTTTACTAACGGGGGTTCAGGTTTCTGTCACTCCGGCAACCCCTACGATTAGTAGCCAAATACACAATGCATTCCCCTAGACCCATTAGGGATATTAAAACTGAGTCAAAAAGGAGGCTTCTCACTAACTGGGCAGTTTTGACCATTGGATGATCCTCAACTCCCGCGTGGGCGGGATTATCCCTTAGGGACGCTTCTCTAGACATCAAAAAGGCTTTCTATGCTTAATTGGGCTGGAATGTCTATCTATTTCGGCCCGCTCTACTCCACCTTCGACAACCGGGTCTCCTCGTACGGAACCACCAGATTTGTTTGAAGAGGACACATGCGGTAGTAGGGGCAGTTTTGGCTGTCCGATCGCGCCCCCACGTCATTCTGACCGTTGGATGATCCTCAGCTCCCGCGTGGGCCGAATTATCCATTAGGGACGCTTCTCTAGACATCAAAAAGACTTTCTATGCTTAATTGGGCTGGAAAGTCTATCTATTCCGGCCCGCTCTACTCCACCTTTCGACAACCGGGTCTCCTCGTACGAAACCACTAGATTTTTTTGAAGAGGACACATGCGGCAGCAGACTCCAATGGAGACCGGGTCTCCTTGCTCATACGGAACCACTAGATTTTTTTTTGAAGAGGACACACGATGCGGTGGCAGACTCCAATGTAAATTCGACCACCCAGACAAGACGCACACCTCCCGATCGATTGGACCGCAGGCCGAAATCTAGAGCAGGCATGTACCAGACTCCAATCGAGATTCGACCGACCGAGACTAGATGCACACGTCTCGATCCGTTTGAACGTAGGCCAGAATCTGGAGCGGCCATCGATCTCTCTTGTGGATGCAGTATAGATCCTGCCCTCGCCTCCCCATTCATGGCGACCTGATGCGCCGGTCTTAATTGATCTTTATGACCGTGTTATTTTTTCAGTTCTTGCAAATCCCTAATGGCACCCATGGTGCACAAATTGATGGCGACAGATGATTATGATACGTTACTACACTGCCTACACGTTCTATAAAATCTCGTGCCTCAGTTTTTGCCCGTGCTACTCCCACTCGATAGCAGATTCCAGGTCTAATGGTGGTTTGATAGGTTGATTCTATTTCCAAGAGAAATACCCATCTTCTTCAGATAACAATTGTCATCTTTTCTAAATTATAAATATATTTCTCTACAGGTTGTGCTTGTTCTAGCTCAGCTGCTTACATTCTATTGCTTCTTGGTGATTGGTCGAATTTTCATCTGGTTGATTTTGTTGGACTCGGTATTACCAATGGCTGCTGGATAGGTGAGTTCCTCAATTACATCACTAATTTTGCTTAATAGTATACGCCTTATTATTATAAATGTATGCCATTGCTATACTTATATCCATGTCACTTGCACCATTGTAAATTGTCCAAGGTTGATCGCGGTGACAGGATAGGACAATCTGCTCCGAACTCCGTGCCATTGCTGTTTGTTTACATAGGTCTCGGATTTGGCCCATTTGAGTTGATTTTTGCCCTGTTTTGGCTAATTTCTTCAACATTAGACTGGTGTGCTTCTTTTACAACTCAAAGGTACTGATTCTAAAATTATGACAGTATATACAAATTACTTTTTATTTTTGTGTGGCGGTGAAATAGTTAATCAAGGCATATCCAGAACAATATCTTCATTTCCATTTTGATGCCATCTTACTTTTGGAAATCTTGGCATGTCTCTTTGGTTCTATAGTGTAGTTAGAGATGTATTTTACAATATTACACATGCGTCAATTCCTGTCCCACTACAATGATTCACGATTTTTTATTCAGTTTTTTCCCATCTTTGAATTCATCATTCGTGAAAAAAACAATCAGAACAGAAGAAAAATTTTAAGGATTACAAAAATTAATGATTCTAAAAATAATTTGAACAATGTAGAACATTCATATATCACACATACTCTCTCTTTGTTGACCCTCCATGCCATCCTTCCAATAAACTACTAATAAACCTATG
Source organism: Avena insularis (assembly GCA_023614405.1). Taxonomy (NCBI): domain Eukaryota; kingdom Viridiplantae; phylum Streptophyta; class Magnoliopsida; order Poales; family Poaceae; genus Avena; species Avena insularis. Next base: position 409,097,222 of record CM042696.1, read on the forward strand.
AAGAATTTTAGCTTAAAATGCAAATGAATTTCACCATATAGGGGTACATGCAAGTTGCTCTTATAAGAGCATATATTATCAAATATCGTCCAAAACCTGACTTGATACTTTGGAACATGTTATCGAATATATTTTCATCAATTTATAATAATATATTATTCTAATGGACGGGCGCGGCAACACGCGCCTATATGATCTATTATAGGTGAAGTGTCATGTAGTCGATATTCACCTGACACCACTAGAAGAAATACACCACAACTTAAATATCAAACCATTGAATCTTTCTTAACATAATTCCACTACTAACAACATGAATTATCCCATGTCCTCAAGAACAAAATGAACTAATCACAAGACATCATATGGATCAAGATCAGAGATGAAATTATGATGTGTAACAATTTGAACATAAATGATAATTCAGTGGTTCACTCAATAGCATCAACTATAAGGAGTAATCAACACCGGGAAAGTTTCCCCTAAGAACTATGCAAGATTCAACCCAATTGTTACAGCGGTATGAAGTGGTGATGATGGTGCTGGTGGAGATGATGGGGTGATGGTGATGATGATGATCCCGATGAAGTCCAGCTTGATAGTGGTGTTAATGGCGATGATCTCCCCTCTCTAGGAAGGAATTCCCCCGGCAAAATTCTGTCTGCCAGAGAGATCTTTCTCTCTCGGTGTTTTCTGCCCCGCAGAGGCGGCATAATCTTTCTTTGGTTGATCCCCGAGTCTTAGGGTTTTGGGAGGATAATATACGCCAGAGGGGAGAGCCAGGAGTGGACTAGGGCAGCCACACCACCTGGTGGCGTGGCCTGGGGTGGCCCGCGCCAGGGGGTTGTGTGGGCCCCTGTGGCCCATGTCCTCTTCCCCTTCTGGCAACCTTCGTCTTCTGGAAAAATAGAATTTTCCATGTATTTTCCCGGATTTTCTGATCTTCACGTCGCCTCCAAACACCACCTTTTCTATCAGAATCCTGATTGCAACGGTCCATCCTCCAAAATTCATTAACCATGCAAAAATAGATGAAATAACATAAGTATCATTTATTAATATGAAATATATCAATGAATAACAGCAAATTATGATATAGAATAGTGATGCAAAATGGACGTATCAACTCCCCCAAGCTTGTACTTCGCTTGTCCCCAAGCGAAAACTGAGCTCAATAAACATGACGTCAGGTTTATGGAGTGAAGAGTCGGTAAAAGAATACGGATTAGGGAGATGGTGATGATGATGATCCAATGGATCAAGATCAGAGATGAAATAATGATGTGTAACAATCTGAACATAAACGATAATTCAATGGTTCGCTCAATAGCATCAACTACAAGGAGTAATCAACATCGAGAAAGTTTCCCCTAAGAACTATGCAAGATTCAACCCAATTGTTACAGCGGTATGAAGTGGTGATGATGGTGCTGGTAGAGATGATGGTGGTGATGGCGATGATGATGATGATGATCCCGATGAAGTCTAGCTTGATGGTGGTGTTGATTGTGATGATCTCCCCTCTCCGGGAAGGAATTCCCCCGACAGAATTCTGTCTACCGGAGAGATCTTTTTCTCTCGGTGTTTTCCGCCCAGCAGAGGCGGCGAAATCTTTCTCTGGTCGCTCCCCGAGTCTTAGGGTTTCGGGAGGATAATATACGCCAGAGGAGAAAGCCAAGAGTGGACCAGAGGGGCCACACCACCCGACATGGGGTGGCCCGCGCTAGGGAAGTAGGTGGCTACCCTCCAAGATCTCCATTTGGGAGTGGTTTGGGATGGGGTTTGTGAGGGCAGCTGCTATTTGTTTAAGCATAGGAGAGACAGATCACGAGTGCAACGTGGTGTTGTCCTCCCTCGGCCTCGATGATGTGGGAGCGGGGAAGGAGAGGAACAGGGTTGCCTGGCTCGCTGGTGCTACAGGATGGTTGATCAAGGCAAAAAAAAATATACGTGTGGTTGCATGCACATGGTGGAGTGTGGTTTAGTGTGTATGTATGTAGATTGGGGTGCATGCACACTATTAGAGTAGACAACTTAGCTAGAAATTTAGCTAGGTGTAGAGAGAGATTAGATTTGGTGTGTATATGGTTAGTTGATTAGGATTTGAAGACAATTTCAAATAAAACACAAACTCAACAAGAATTCAAAAGAGGAGATACAACATATAGGGGGCTTGTTATTTCATGTGACTATAGGTTGGAGGGTTTATATTGCATGTGCCCACTAGAAGAAAAATAAATAAAAGGGTGGCACATGCACTTGAGGTAAAATAGAAACATGGTGACAAGGTAAAATATAGCAAGATCATGGACAACATATTGGGATTGATCCACACATAATTATACATGGGCATGAATTAAATCATGAAAAAATGGATGGATCCCATGTATATATCCATGCATGGTGGAAAGGAACAAAAACAAGTGACAAGTGGCCATAACATGTTAGTAGAGAGAATAACTTAAAGAGATATGCCCTCAACTCATATTAAGCATTATATCAAGTATTAAAATAGCAAATACAATATATCAAGAAGCAAAACAATAATAACACAAATGCAATGTGAGGAGAAGAACCAAATGAAAAAGGTTTTAATATGATGCTCAAATCCAATGTGGCGTGGTGACATGAGCATGATATTATGAGGATGCAACAATTATTATGTAGAGGTAGCCTTATATTTATTAGACCATGTAGCATTTCAGTTTTTAGACAATTGGGATGCTAAAACTCTCCCCCACTAAACATGAATCTCGCCCCGAGATTCCTAGGAAAAGAAGAAGACACAAGGAGTGGCAGGTGCTCGGAACGAAGGTGATCATCACTTTCCCAAGTGATTTTTTACAGAATGGTGCAACCAGTGCACCTTGCAAAACATGATAGACTTGTTGCGAGTCTTCCATGCTGCTTCTAGAAAACAAAGGACTTGAAGCAATGAATGATTGTTGTGAAAAAAGGAAGGTAGTATGACCATATCTCAGGTATTCTCAAGAATAGTATAAAAGAAAAGAAGCACTTATTGAAAGAATTTTGAAAGGACGATGTATCGATGAGAAACAAAAGCACATCTTTAGGATTAAAGATCAAAAGATGCACGTGAATATGATTGTTTGTTTTGCTAGAAGAAAAGATCAACTTTGAAGAAGTTATCAAGCACTATGAAAATTGCATTGTTACTTCCCTCAGATTTAAGAAATGAAGTTCGGAAAAACAATCTTACCTTAAAATAATAGAGTTCCTCGGTGTCAATGGAATAAGATTAGAGTTGAGGAATTCTTTGATAGATTCTTCTTGTGCTGGTAAGAACCAAAGGATCACAAAAAAGAGGTGTGCAGATTCATCTTCAAGAGAAAGAGTGACACGATTTTTTGGTGGAATCCTGAGAAAGAAGTTGAATATTGAAGATCTAGAGTTTAGTGTAGAGATGCTTATTTCTTTCCTTAACCATGAGGTTAATGCAATAGATTTTGCAATTGATGGAATCTACCATAATTGGCTTTACCAAGAGAAAAGTATTTGGACATTGAAGTCATAGATATTTTCCATCCATCTTGCATGATGATGTAGAACGCCAGCAGAATGAAGAGGACATAGAAGATTTTGCATTTGTTTCCACCATATCATTGAAGATTTTTCTCCATATTGAAATAGACGTGACCACCAACAAGAGATTATTGCTTATGTTCTTTGAGAGAACACTCCGGAAAAAAAGGACGGAAGTTAAGGCCACTTCTGACTTCCATGTAATAAGTGAAATTGAATTAATCCACCAATTCAATGTAACAAAGTGAATTATAAGAGTAGTGGTATGGTAATGACTCCATCCCGCACCTAAAGCATTACTCTGTACATGAATAAGATAAGCATGCAACCCAACTCTAGATTTCCAGACTAAAGATCTTGATAAGAATTTAGGAAGCTCCATAAGGAAACAAAGATTTGATGCAAACACTTCGTCGGATCCAAAATAGATGAAGATGATAATGTTGTCGTCGTGTCAGAAGTTCCAAGCCATTGGAAAAGATATGAATGAAGATCACAGATATAGATAAAAGATTCAACAGATAAACAAGTATAGCACCCAAAATTTTGATAGAAGAATATGAAAGATCAGGAAATTGTCGTGGCATCCTTTGGATTGAGGACAAAATAAAAAGCGAGAGGGTTTCCAAAGATATCTTGACGAGTCGGAGACCAAAAGAATACCTTGTTCTTCTGGAGAATATCTGAGAGAGATTTAGCTGTCTTGAGGAAGCCTTCAACAAAGCTGCAATTATTACTTGTCAAACAAACGATAAAGCTTCGGAGTTGGTTGAAGGTGGAGCATAGAACTAACAATTGACTTGATGATTCTAGAATTGTAGCAATGTCTTTAGACTAAAGCCATGGCCCTGATAAGTGACTTCATAAAGGCGGAATTCATACTTTGACAGGCGGTGTTCATGAAGCTTGAGATAAAAATAAGATGGTCTTCCATGTCCCTCCATTGGACAAATAAATTATCTGGCCCTTCGGATGCTAGAAGATATGTCGAGTTGTCCCCATACTTGATCGGATCACCAGTTGAAATGATAAGGAGATCTTGGATAAAGTAGTGATTATAACTCATTTATTTCAGAAAAGATATCGGAGATGAACAGATCAGATTCTCATGTATCAAAGGGAACCTTTGTGGATATAGAGTTCAAAGGATATGAAGCACGACAATCAGATGAAAATCTTGCATAAGTGCATTAAGAAATCTCTAGATTACCAAAGATACTTGGATATGATATAGATATGATCACATTATAACTCAAAATCACAAGAGATAACCGCCATCATTTGGAGGATTAGATTGATAACATTGACCATATTCCACTCATGATAAGTGTTATATAGCTATACCGGGAACCAATTACAAACGAAAGCATCGGATCGATGGAGGTTATGTATTTAGCTCAAAAGAATTTGAAGATGAAGTAAAAACTTCAGGATTATGTGTCGGTGACAACAATACCAACTAGATGCGAAAAAACTTAATGGATAGATATTAGCAACTCCACATTCAGTGAAAGCATGTCGAAAAGAAGAACACCCTTAATAAGATCACGCCGATTAACAAAGAGTTAGCTAGATCGTGTCAGTTTACACACAATCCTATCGACATGGAATGTACCAACAGTTGATAACCAAAGAAAGATTGCCAAGAAAAGTTGGATGCAACAGATCAACAAAGGATTAACACATCCTATGGTACTATAGATACCCTGAACACGTTAATTCTAGTTTGAATTTTTAGAAGATGATAGACAAACGTTACACTCCCTTACTAGAATACGGTGGGTGGGTTAGAAGAAAAATGGAAGCAGTACTACTCTCACGTTTAGTTTTCCCCCTGGTATACGTAGCTACCAAAATATTTTCTAGACTGACAACGACCACCTTAGTTGAGACCCTAAAGAGCGGAATTGCTCTAATACCAATTGTAATACCTCGGACCCTACGCTCTAAGCAAAAAGCCAGGATGAACCAAAAGTGGATAAGGGGTGCTATCGTGGAGGCCCAAAGGACACCCACGTCTAGGCCTGTACAAGCAGAGCAGGGCATGGTACCGGCCAACCACCCTACCCACTTTTCAAGAACATCGTAACAGGTGCGAGCGGCATAGTAGACAGGTATGCGAACAAAACATACACAAATGGGTATCTTTGTTAGCGACATACAAGAGTACATCAGAGTAATTCTATCTATAAAGAAAGGAAATATTGCAATGCCATACGGCAAGATCCAAATATCCTAGATACATATAATAGTTTAGGATACATCCTCATACATCATTCAACGTAGTATCAAGCGGAAGCGAAAAACAAGATCCTAGTACGGATTAAGAAGCAAATCGTCATAAAATGCCACAGAAATAAGTAGTTTCCCACCCATATATCTCAGAGATCTCCATCCCCGGAATATCTATGCAATAGGGTTGTTGCCTCCTTCATCAGCCTCATCGACGTAGTAGCATCCATATGGATGTACATGACAACCTAATAAATAATTTATGTGAGACCCTAGGGGCACTCAGCTAGTTTTTATGCATCTAAAGGGAACAACCTGGGGGTGGCGCAATTGCAATAAAAGATATTATCTAAATAGTTCTATAGAGACATGCTACAACATCCGCCTAACCAAAGATAGACGAATGCTCGTTAATTAGAAACAACAGTTATATAAGCAGCATAAATAAACATCGCTCACCCTCCTTCTCTCTTACCGAACAAGAAGATGGAAGAACATCCCATCCATTAGCAGATTTATTAACCATTCCATGAGTGTTGCACTATTTACTAGTTATGTTTCAGTCAAATTAAACACGGTACTTTAGTTATAGTTATCTATGATCAAGAAACTGTGCTCCAAGTCGTCCATAACCATGGACACAACTTTCAGAAAGATTTACCCCGCAGGGGTGCAGAAACAGAAACACACGCAAAATCAACCTCGGGAAGCACAAAATAAAAAGCAATGAGCCCTCACGATAATGCATTCACATGATTCATTAATTATTTTAGGTGGCCACGCTAATAAGCTACCCTCAACGAAGTTGGCCAGCTCCGAGACAGACCCAGGGTTTGCGACAATGGCTGTAAATGACTGGAAATCTGAAAGTGTGACTGGGCTTGTCGATACCGCGGAAACATTCCGCTATGCTAAATAGTATAGGCGCTCCATACGCAATAGTAAATAAATCAGTTAAACATGCCATGTGTACAAGATAGTAATAATGCCCCAAACTAGTTTGTGGCCCCAAAAAATAAGATGTGAATCAAGCTCAGGCGAAGGGAGATCCATAGAGTCTCCCACATGTGGATAGAGCGATAGTCAAGGAATATGTCTCAAGTACTCGGGTCCTACGGGACACAAGTGAGCGTGGTAGAACCAAATAACAGCTATTGCCCACCGGTGCCTCTTTCTTTAGTTATCCCATTGCTACTCAATTTAAGTTTTTTAGGTACCTCGTCATCCAAAGACTCGCACAAATCCTACACATGAAATTCTATGACTCGCATGGCTCAAACAACTCATGTAGTAATGGCTCATAGGACTGAGGTACAAGTTTCGGTTGGATTTAAATGTAAAGACTATGTAGTACTTAGGATTCAATTTAATGCAATCGTGACTCAATGATGCAAAAATAAGATAGAGTCTTATTAGCTATATGTAATGCAAGCATGGGGAATTGCTTGCATGTCGGATCAGCAACACGGTAACCGGAATATGCGTAGTACTCTTGGTTCTCCTAATAGTTCCCATGTTTGGCGTCTGTCTAGAATAAAAGCAAAACATACAAAGGCCATAATAAATAAAATGCGCAATCATATGAATATATGCAACAAGAAAACAGGGTATTCCATGATGGAATGATGCACAATTGCATGGAATAACATAGCATGACATGAGTGAGGTGTGGGAACATTAATAAAGCACTTTATTTAATGATTTAAGCATGTTTGAGCCCCATAAACCTTGTTGTTTTCTTAGTATTTATATGCTATGTGTGCCAAATTATATCATAGAATGCATAAACATAACGGGCTCGTCACGCTGATCGATTAAGACATATTATTTGTCAAATTTGGAAATACGGAATTAAAGTTGTGAATTTATTAAGATAAAGGCATATTAATGGTATTTATTAATTAGAAAATTTTAATTGCCCATAAAATATTTTAAATAGAATATTCATATTCCTGGCATTTTTCTAATCAGAAAACATATATTATTTGTATTATATGAAAAAAGATGGGTTTAATTCAAGATTTAAATGCAAAATAATTCAAATTTTGTCAATAGTCAAAGGTTTGACTAGTTAGAGTTGAGTCTGGTCAAATTTGAATTTAGTTTGAATTCATATTTGAAAATCATTAATATCTCATTTAATAAGTATTTGCAAATTCGAATTAATTTAAAAGATATGCATTTATTTGGATATATTCTATATTCTAAAATTTTATTTAATTAGAAATATACGCAACAACTTTTATTACTCAGGCTAGTTCTACCACCGACACTGACGGGTGGGGCCATAGGCTGTGCTTTGAGAGAAGATTGCGAGAGATATAAAACTTGATTTTGAGCGAGGTTTGAACTAGGAAATAGAGGAGACATTGGAATACACTTCTCGTCAAGGAAGATTTGCTTGCGAAGTACTGTACTGGACAGGAGCAAGCGATGAACAGAGGAAGAAAACACTGACTGTGCGGACTGAATTTCGACAACAAAACTTTTGCTGCAGCGGTCTGGTGATGAGGTTTATGAGTGATGTAGAGCACCAATTCATGCGAGATTTGTTTCTGCGACACGCTAGTAAAACCTAGATCAAGATTCCAGGAAAGCTGCACCGACGTCAAGCTGTAGCGGTTGGTAAAAATCCGAGAATAGAGGGACAAACACACTGCAACGCGCGCGTCACTGACTATCAAAATCGCTGATCTTTGCAAGAAGATTTCGAACGATTCAGAGCGCCGTTTTTGGTCACATTCAATGATGCGGAAAGCTTGTTATATCAAGATTTTCTTTGCATGAAGAGCTGGGCCGGAGATCAATTGAAGTGGGCAAAAATAAATCGGGAATAAAGGGTTCAACACATTGTTGTTGTTGTGCATGTGCTGCTGCTGTCTATTGCGGGCGTGTGCCACGTGGTGCGCGTCGTCTCTAGCGAGTGAGATTCCGGGATGGTTCGGCGATGAAGGCCAGGTTCAAGAGTTACACCGGTCAAGGGGAGGCCAGAGGACATGATATTTAGCACCGGCGGTGGCTGTAGCAACGACGAGCAATGTCGAACGGTGGCGGCCAGATAGTCCCCTTGCGAGCTTGTCCTGGACGGAGGCGAGGCTATGGGAACCGAGAGGAAGCGGGGGTGACCTGGGTAGGAGTAGATGCTCACCGACGTGCTTCTAGCAAAGGAGCAGAGTCCAGGGAGGAAGGGACCGCCGCCAGGAAGAAGTCCTAGCTGCAGGGGCCATCAGGTGCACGGGACCGACTGGGTTTTGAGAGGATTTCTCCTCCTCACTCCTTGAAGAGAGGATAATGCTGACGACGACATGGTGCTTCTGGTGCGGCGATATTGGTGTCATTGGAGTGGCTCGGGACGACGAGTTCAAGCGGCCGGCGAGGAGAACGGTGTCGGCATAGGGTTTGGGCTAGGCTTCCTTTGCTTGGGGAGTAGGTGGCGGCCCTCCTAGATTTCAATTTGGGAGTGGTTTGGGATGGGCTTTATGAGGCCAGATGATATTGCTTTAAGCACAGGAGAGAGAGATCACGAGCGCGGCGTGGTGCTGTCCTTGCTCGGCTTCGATCACGTGGGCGTGAGGAAGGAGAGGAACATGGTCGCCCGGCTCGCTAGATGCTACAGGCTAGTTAAGCAAGAGCAGGGATGGGGAAGGGTTCGGTCGAGTAGCATCAGGGTGCTTCAGTTGGTTCCAGTGTGTGTGCACCACGGTTTGATCAAGGCAAAAAAAATATACCTGTGGTTGCATGCACATGTTGGTGTGTGGTTTAGTGTGTACGTATGTAGATTGGGGTGCATGCACACGGTTAGAGTAGACAACTTAGCTAGAAATTTAGCTAGGCGTAGAGAGAGAGCTTAGATTTGGTGTGTATATGGTTAGTTGATTAGGATTTGAAGACAATTTCAAATAAAACACAAACTCAACTAGAATTCAAAAGAGGAGATACAACATATAGGGGTCTTGTTATTTTATGTGACTAGAGGGTGAAGGATATATATTGCATGTGCCAACTAGAAGAAAAATAAAATAAAAGGGTGGCACATGCACTTGAGATAAAATATAAAGATGGTGACATGGTAAAACATAGCTAGATCATGGACAAGATATTTCGATGGATCCACACATAATTATACATGGGATGAATTAAATCATGCAAAAATGAATGGAGCCCATGTATATATCCATGCATGGTGGAAAGGAACAAAAGCAAGTGACAAGGGGCCATATCATGTTAGTAGAGAGAATGACTTAAAGAGATATGCCCTCAACCCATATTGGGTATTATATCAAGTATTGAAATAGCAAATACAATATATCAAGAAGCAAAATAATAATAAGACAAATGCAATATGAGGAGAAGAACCAAATGAAAAAGGTTTTAATATGATGTTCAAATGCAATGTGGCATGGTGACACGAGCATGATATTATGATGATGCAACTATTATTATGTAGAGGTAGCCTTATATTTATTAGACCATGTAGAATTTCAATTGTTAGATAATTGGGATGCTACAAAGTACAACCTCCATGATGACACCTACTTGTCTCTAGTATGGTAGATGGTGTATAACACCATACCACTTCCGAGACCCTGTTTTAGCCGAAGCAAAGCTATAGGATGGGAAGACCGCGGAAAAGTTTTGCAGAATGTTTTATGGTAAAACCTTGGTGAGGTTTGACCTACCAAGAGAAGTTTAAAAAATAAAAAGGGTTTTGTTTTACAAAAGATGCTGAAGGAAAGAGGAGGAAAATTGTTTACAAAAACGCATCCGGTTCTTTTCAATTTTCTAGAATTTATTGTTCACTATGGTATGGGATTCCTCGCAACTACTGATAAGGGATCTTCTCCCTCCAATGCCGAATTTCCTTTACAGAAAGGGTCAACTGTCAGCTAGTCACCTGGAGGAGATGCGAACTTCCCTCGGGAGCAGCCGGGCGATACTATGAGCCTCTCATTGAAAGTGTAGTTCCCAAGATTGGAATGCGCTCAGGTTGGATTTTCAACAGTACCGGTCATCTCTACATTGAGAGGAACGACTGCTATGGTAGGGCCTATATCAGAGTGGCATCCGGAGAGTCTTGATTGGTTACCCGACCCACGATCAGTGTGGGATCAGGGCAGGGTACCCGAATGGTGTGGTTAAAGTGTGCAACTCTATAGAGTCTAAATCTATTCGAATAGCCGTGTCCACGGTCATGGACGGTTTGGAGGGTTGCTGTAGAGCGGTGCTGGTTTTGTTTTCCAAAAATGATTTCGGAAAAGAAAGAGTTTTCGAAAATTGGTGGTATAAAGGACACCAGGGAACATGAGGTGATCTTGAAAGATCACGGAAGATGATAAGTCGGTCGATGATGATCGTGAGATGAGACATGGGTGACCCAATCCTAGTGTTTTCCAAAACTTTTCAAAGGACTTCCAAAATGTTTTACAGAAGTTTTTCAACAAAGTTATGTACATGCTATATATACAAGAGAAACTATTTTAGAAAATAACCTCTCATGGAGCCCTCCTACTACCACAACCATATTGCATAGCCTCTTGTTTTATTGTTATCTCTTAAGGTGGTTTGCGAGTACATTAAATGTACTCACTGGCATTGTTCCTAGCTATTATCTTCGTCAGATCCAAGAACTAAAATAAGAAGAAGGTGATGTTGACGACTATGCGAGCTACGATGTTCTCCTAGTCAATTTCATGTATGTTAAGGCATGGCTCAGGCTCTACGCTTCATGAAGTTCCACTTATGATGATTGATGTAGCTATAATGATAATCTAGGTATGAATTGTATCCGTTTAAGTAATGGAAGTTTACTTTGATACTTGTGGGTTATGTGCCACGACAGACTGATCATGGGATCATGGTGATATGCATAACAGGGATTCTCGAAGGATTAATCCGAGGGACCCACATACTTGGTATCAGAGCCATCCTGACTGTAGGAGAACCTTAGTTAGCATGGATATTAGATAGGAAAACTAATACTTTGGAAACACCGGCTTTCGAAAACTATTTTCTCAAAAGCTTTTCGAAAATTCTACTTATTATCTTTGTGTACTTTAAATGATTTTGAAAATGGTTCCTTCTGTCTCTTGTCCAAATTTCAAACATACGGATTTAAAACAAATAGTTCCTAGAACTCGGTGAAGGTAGTGATAACGAGATAAAGAGAAGCAACTCCGAGCAAACACAAGGAGACTATAAGATCGCCCTATCAGCAGAATCCTCATAATCCGAAGAAATCAAGTGCTACACTATCGAGAAGCGTCCCATAATACGGTGAAGGCTTCATCTACAAGATAGTGACTCCGACCTTAAGAAAGACGATACCTAGGATCAATAGTCCTAAGATAGGATTCCCTTTCATCAAGGGTAGTTAACTCCTTGGTCCCTGTAGTAGGCCGTGTTTACTTGCCTAAATGCATGATGTATTGCTTGTTGAGTGTTGTTTGCCTTGCTAGGTTAGGAAGAACCTTGCGACCCTATCACTTTGTCCACCGTGTATGTGTGTTCTGGCTTTTTTGACCCTATTCAAATGTGTTCTGGGAATCGATAAACTACCTAGAAACTCAAGAACCCCTGTTAGTTATGAGAGGAATATTTTATCAAGAACCTCGCGAGTTATGTGAGGAACCTCGGGAGTTATGAGAGGAAGATTTTATAAACAACCTAGAGTTCAACATCGTCAAGTTAGAAAACCCTTGAAGACTTCTCCTCAGTAGGATGGCCTACTTCATCAAAATCAACTCTCAAGACTCATCATCAATATTGCGCGCCATCACTCACCTACAGACAATTGCAAGAATCCCGTGAAGCCGGAAGTATACCACCGAAGGATCCCCATCATTCACAAGAAACCACAAGACTTGCTAAACCAGACAGGAAGTAAAGAGATAAGTCAACTAACCTTTGGTATATTAGAGCTTCCGACCACCTAATGAGACTAACTATTTTAGTCGACCCTATCCAAACCAACGAGAAGTTCCTCCCTAGAAGGTGAGAAAGCTCCAAACTCTTGAGGATAGTTATGCATGAAGACAATGAGTCTACCCGCCATCGAATAGAAGAAACACAAAGAACTCAAGCAAAGATAGCTCATCTGAAGCTGGATGTCCCTACTCTGACGGAAGACTAGCAATACATGTCGATAACTGCTAACCTGCCCAGAGTTAACTCCTTAAGGCTTCGCTAGGAAACAACCCCCGACAAGGCTTTCGCAATAGGACGTTACTCGAAGCCCCCAACTTAAGACCCAAGGAAATACAGTCGTACTCTAGCAACATGCCAGCTCCATAAGGCGGAAGATGTACCCCATCCCTGAAGACTCTTAGTGAAGCTCTAAGGTGGAAAGACTACATCTTTCCACTCAGTCCCAAAAAACCGCCTGCTGGAAGCTACCCCTGGAAGATTTCCAGTCTGACGTCCTTCTCGAAGAATCAACTCAAGAGTCCTTAGCTGGAAGAATAACTAGAAAGACACACCGTCAACAACTGTTAGAAGTCTAAGCAACCCCTCTGATTCCAAAGAAGCCCAAAATCAAGACAACAAAAATATCTGAAGTAGACAAAACCACCCTACAACGAGTATGAAACAATCTAAAGAAGCCACATCCACCAAATATCTTATGAAGAACCTCTACTACTTCAGGTAAGGACCCCCACCTGAAGGATCTCCGATTCACTAACCTCATCAGTTCTAAACCGTCCGAAAGATCTGCAAATCCCATGGCCCCAATAGGCTAAGTACGAATAAAGTAGTATATGATCCTTGTAGGATAGAGTTTGCAGATATCATTTGATGATTCCAAGAAGGAAGTACGACATTATCTCCGAGCTAACTTAGTTTAACCCTAAGGGGGAAAGACTACGTCTTTCCTACAAAATTAAAGTACCCATCCACCAGAAATAACCTCCAAAGTTTTAACCTTAAATCGGTAAATAGGATGCAACCTAACTCTAGATTTTTAGACTAAAGATCTTGATAAGAACTTAGGAAGCTCCGTAAGAAAACAAAGATTTGACGCAAACACTTCGTCAGATCCAAAATAGATGAAGATGATAATGTTGTTGTCGTGTTAGAAGTTCTAAGCCATCGGAAAAGATATGAATGAAGATCACACAGATAGATAAAAGATTCAACAGATAAACAAGTATAGCACCCAAAACTTTGATAGAAGAATACGAAAGATCAGGAAATTGTCGTGTCATCCTTTGGATTGAGGACAAAATAAAAAGCGAGAGGGTTTCCAAAGATTTCTTGACGAGTACGAGACCAAAAGAATACCTTGTTCTTCTGGAGAATATCTGAGAGAGATTTAGCTGTCTTGAGGAAGCCTTCAACAAAGATGCAATAATTACTTATCAAACGAACGATAAAGCTTTGGAGCTGGTTGAAGGTGGAGCATAGAACTAACAATTGACTTGATGATTCTAGAATTGTAGCAATGTCTTTAGAACTAAAGCCATGGTCCTGATAAGTAACTTCAAAAAGGCGGAATTCATACTTTGACAGGCGGTGTTCACGAAGCTTGAGATAAAAAGAAGATGGTCTTCCATGTCCCTCCATTGGACAAATAAATTATCTGGCCCTTCAGATGCTAGAAGATATGTCGAGTTGTCCACATACTTGATCGGATCACCAGTTGAAATGATAAGGAGATCTTGGATAAAGCAGTGATGATAACTCATTCATTTAAGAAAAGATATGAGAGATGAACGGACGAGATTCCCATGTATCAAAGGGAACCTTTGTGGATATAGAGTTCAAAGGATATGAAGCACGACAATCGAATGAAAATCTTGCATAAGTGCATTAAGAAATCTCTAGATTACCAAAGATGCTTGGATATGATATAGATATGATCACGTTATAACTCAAAATCACAAGAGATAACTGCCATCATTTGGAGGATTAGATTGATAACATTGACCATATTCCACTCATGATAAGTGTTATATAGCTATACCGGGAACCAATTACAATCGAAAGCATCAAATCGATGGAGGTTATGTATTTAGCTCAAAAGAATTTGAAGATGAAGTAAAAACTTCAGGATTATGTGCCGGTGATAACAATAAAGAGTAAGCATGAACATGCCGACAAAAGAAAATAGGTAGTGTATCACACACGACTGAAAAGGAGTGTGGAAACACAAATGTATGAAAGAATTTTTTTTCAAATTTTTCGGCATTAAAATACCAACTAGATGCAAAAGAAACTTAATGGATAGATATTAGCAACTCCACATTCAGTGAAAGCATGCCGAGAAGAAGAACACCCTTAAAAAGATCACCCGGTTAACAAAGAGTCGGCTAGATCGCGTCAGTTTACACACAATCCTGTCGGTATGGAATGTACCAATAGTTGATAACCAAAGGCAGATTGCCAAGAAAAGTTGGATGCAATAGATCAACAAAGGATTAACACATCCTATGGTACTATAGATACCCTGAACACATGAATCCTAGTTTGAATTTTAGAAGATGATAGACAAACGTTACCCTCCCTTACTAGAATAGGATGGGTGGGTGGGTAAGAAGAAAAAATGGAAGCAGTCCTACTCTCACTTTTAGTTTTCCCCCTAGTATACACAGCTACCAAAATATTTTCTAGACTGACAACGACCACCTTAGTTGAGACCCTAAAGGGTGGAATGGCTCTAATACCAATTGTAATACCTCGGACCCTACGCTCTAAGCAAAAAGCCAGGATGAACCAAAAGTGGATAAGGGGTGCTATCGTGGAGGCCCAAAGGCCACCCACGTCTAGGCCTGTACAAGCAGAGCATGGCATGGTACCGGCCAACCACCCTACCCACTTTTCAAGAACATCGTATCAGGTGCGAGCGGCATAGTAGACAGGTATGCGAACAAAACATACACAAATGGGTATCTTTGTTAGCGACATACAGGAGTACATCAGAGTAATTCCATCTATAAAGAAAGGAAATATTGCAATGCCATACGGCAAGATCCAAATATCCTAGATACATATAATAGTTTAGGATACATCCTCATACATCATTCAACGTAGTATCAAGCGGAAGCGAAAAACAAGATCCCAGTACGGATTAAGAAGCAAATCGTTATAAAATGCCACAGAAATAAGTAGTTTCCCACCCACAGATCTCAGAGATCTCCATCCCCGGAATATCTATGCAATAGGGTTGTTGCCTCCTTCATCAGCCTCATTGACGTAGTAGCCTCCATATGGATGTACATGACAACCTAATCAATAATTTATGTGAGACCCTAGGGGTACTCAGCTAGTGTTTATGCATCTAAAGGGAACAACCTAGGGGTGGCGCAATTGCAACAAAAGATATTATCTAAATAGTTCTATAGAGACATGCTACAACATCCGCCTAACCAAAGATAGACGAATGCTCGTTAATTAGAAACAACAGTTATATAAGCAACATAAATAAACATCGCTCACCCTCCTTCTCGCTTACCGAACAAGAAGATGGAAGAACATCCCATCCATTAGCAGTTTTATTAACCATTACATGAGTGTTGCAGTATTTACTAGTTATGTTTTAGTCAAATTAAAAACGGTACTTTAGTTATAGTTATCTATGATCAAGAAACTGTACTCCAAGTCGTCCATAACCGTGGACACAACTTTCAGAAAGATTTACCCCGCAAGGGTGCACAAACAGAACCACACGCAAGATCAACCTCGGGAAGAACAAAATAAAAAGCAATGAGCCCTCACGATAATACATTCACATGATTCATTAATTATTTTAGGTGGCCACCCTAATAACCCTCAACGAAGTTGGCCAGCTCCGAGATAGACCCAGGGTTTGCGACAATGACTGTAAATGACTGGAAACCTGAAAGTGTGACTGGGCTTGTCGATACCGCGGAAACATTCCGCTATGCTAAATAGTATAGGCGCTCCATACGCAATAGTAAATAAATCAGTAAAACCTGCCATGTGTACAAGATAGTAATAATGCCCCAAACTAGTTTGTGGCCCCAAAAAATAAGATGTGAATCAAGCTCAGGCGAAGGGGGATAGTGCGATAGTCAAGGAACATGTATCAAGTACTCGGGTCCTACGGGACACAAGTGAGCGTGGTAGAACTAAATAACAGCTATTGCCCACCGGTGCCTCTTTCTTTAGTTGTCCCATTACTACTCAGTTAAATTTTTTTAGGTACCTCGTCATCCAAAGACTCGCACACATCCTACATATGAAATTTTACGACTTGCATGGCTCAAACAACTCATGTAGTAATGGTTCATAGGACTGAGGTACAAGTTTCGGTGGGGTTTAAATGTAAAGTCTATGTAGTATTAGGATTCAATTTAATGCAATCGTGACTCAATGATGCAAAAATAAGATAGAGTCTTATTAGCTATATGTAATGCAAGCATGGGGAATTGCTTGCATGTCGGATCAGCAACACGGTAACCGGAATATGCGTAGTACTCTTGGTTCTCCTAATAGTTCCCATGTTTGGCGTCTGTCTAGAATAAAAGCAAAACATACAAAGGCCATAATAAATAAAATGCGCAATCATATGAATATATACAACAAGAAAACAGGGTATTCCATGATGGAATGATGCACAATTGCATGGAATAACATAGCATGACATGAGTGAGGTGTGGGAACATTAATAAAGCACTTTATTTAATGATTTAAGCATGTTTGAGCCCCATAAACCTTGTTGTTTTCTTAGTATTTATATGCTATGTGTGCCAAATTATATCATAGAATGCATAAACATAACGGGCTCGTCACGCTGATCGATTAAGACATATTATTTGTCAAATTTGGAATTATAGAATTAAAGTTGTGAATTTATTAAGATAAAGGCATATTAATGATATTTATTAATTTGAAAATTTTAATTGCCCATAAAATATTTTAAATAGCATATTTCATATTCTTGGCATTTTTGTGATCAGAAAACATATATTATTTGTATTATTTGAAAATATGGATTTAATTCAAGATTTAAATGCAAAAGAATTCAAATTTCGTCACAAGTCAAAGGTTTGACTAGTTAGAGTTGAGTCTGGTCAAATTTGAAATTAGTTTGAATTTATATTTGAAAATCATTAATATCTCATT
Source organism: Avena insularis (assembly GCA_023614405.1). NCBI lineage: Eukaryota > Viridiplantae > Streptophyta > Magnoliopsida > Poales > Poaceae > Avena > Avena insularis. Next base: position 409,115,078 of record CM042696.1, read on the forward strand.
TGATAAGTATTTGCAAATTCAAATTAATTTAAAAGATATGAATTTATTTGGATATATTCTATATTCTGAAATTTTATTTAAAGTAGAAATATACGCAACAACTTTTATTACTCAGGCTAGTTCTACCCACCAACACTGACGGGTGGGGCCATAGGCTGTGCTTTGAGAGAAGATTGCGAGAGATATAAAACTTGATTTTGAGCGAGGTTTGAACTAGGAAATAGAGGAGACATTGGATTACACTTCTCGTTAAGGAAGATTTGCTAGCGAAGCATTGTACTGGACGGGAGCAAGCGATGAACAGAGGAAGAAAACACTGACTGTACGGACTAAATTTCGACAACAAAACTTTTTGCTGCAGCGATCTGGTGATGAGGTTTATGAGTGATGTAGAGCACCAATTCATGCAAGATTTGTTTCTATGGCACACTAGTAAAACCTAGATCAAGATTCCAGGAAAGCTGCGCCGGCGTCAAGCTGTAGCGGTTGGTAAAAATTCGAGAATAGAGGGACAAACACACTACGACGCGTCACTGACAAATTGCAGATGAAAATCGCTGATCTTTGCAAGAAGATTTCGAACGATTCATAGCACCGTTTTTGGTCACATTAGATGATGCGGAAAGCTTGTTATATCAAGATTTTCTTTTCGTGAAGAGCTGGGCCAGAGATCAATTGAAGTGGGCAAAAATAAATCGAGAATAAAGGGTTCAACATGTTGTTGTTGCTGTGCATGTGCTGCTGTTGTCTATTGCGGCGTGTGCAGCGTGGCGCACGTCGTCGCCAGCGAGTAAGCTTCCGGGATGGTTCGGTGATGAAGGCTAGGTTCAAGGGTTACTCTGGTCAAGGGGAGGCCAGATGACATGATATTTAGCACCAGCGGTGGCTGCAGCAACGATGAGCAATGTCGAACGGTGGCGGCTAGATGGTACCCTTGCGAGCTTGTCCTGGACGGAGGCGAGGCTATGGGAACTGAGAGAAAGCGGGGGTAACCTGGGTGGGAGTAGATGTTCACCGACGTGCTTCTAGCAAAGCAGCAGAGTCCAGGGAGGAAGGGACCGCCGCCAGGAAGAAGTCCTAGCTGCTGGGGCCGTCAGGTGCACGGGACCGACTGGGTTTTGAGAGGCTTTTTCCTCCTCACTCCTTGAAGCGAGGATAATGCTGACGATGACATGGTGCTCCTAGTGCGGCGATATTGGTGTCATTGGAGTGGCTCGAGACGACGAGTTCAAGCGGCCGGCGAGGAGAACGGTGTCGGCATAGGGTTTGAGCTAGGCTTCCTTTGCTTGGGGAGTAGGTGGCGGCCCTCCCAGATTTTGATTTGGGAGTGGTTTGGGATGGGCTTTGTGAGGCCAGATGATATTGCTTTAAGCATAGGAGAGAGATATCACGAGCGCGGCGTGGTGCTGTCCTTACTCGGCTTCGATCACGTGGGCGCGAGGAAGGAGAGGAACATGGTCGCCCGGCTCGCTAGATGCTACGGGCTAGTTGAGCAAGACCAGGGATAGGGAAGGGTTCGGTTGGGTAGCATCAGGGTGCTTCAGTTGGTTCCTGTGTGTGTGCACCACGGTTTGATCAAGGCAAAAAAAATTATACCCGTGGTTGCATGCACATGGTGGTGTGTGGTTTAGTGTGTACGTATGTAGATTGGGGTGCATGCACACGGTTAGAATAGAAAACTTAGCTAGAAATTTAGCTAGGTGTAGAGAAGATTAGATTTGGTGTGTATATGGTTAGTTGATTAGGATTTGAAGACAATTTCAAATAAAACATAAAATCAACTAGAATTCAAAAGAGGAATACAACATATAGGGGTCTTGTTATTTTATGTGACTATAGGGTGCAAGGTATATATTGCATGTGCCCACTAGAAGAAAAATAAGTAAAAGGGTGTCACATGCACTTGAGATAAAATAGAAAGATGGTGACATGGTAAAACATAGCAAGATCATGGACAAGATATTTGGATGGATCCACACATAATTATACATGGGATGAATTAAATCATGCGAAAACGAATGGAGCCCATGTATATATCCATGCATGGTGGAAAGGAACAAAAGCAAGTGACAGGGGGCCATATCATGTTAGAAGAGAGAATGACTTAAAGACATATGCCCTCAACCCATATTGGGTATTATATCAAGTATTAAAATAGAAAATACAATATATCAAATAGAAAAATAATAATAAGACAAATGCAATATGAGGAGAAGAACCAAATGAAAAATATTTTAATATGATGTTCAAATGCAATGTGGCATGGTGACATGAGCATGATATTATGATGATGCAACTATTATTATGTAGAGGTAGCCTTATATTTATTAGACCATGTAGAATTTCAATTGTTAGACAATTGGGATGCTACAAAGTACAACCTCCATGATGACACCTACTTGTCCCTAGTATGGTAGATGGTGTATAGCACCATACCACTTCCGAGACCCTGTTTTAGCCGAAGCAAAGCTATAGGATGGGAAGTGTGGAAAAGTTTTGCAGAATGTTTTATGGTAAAACCTTGGTGAGGTTTGACCTACCAAGAGAAGTTTAAAAATAAAAAGGGTTTTGTTTTACAAAAGATGTTGAAGGAAAGAGGAGGAAAATTGTTTATAAAAACGCATCTGGTTCTTTGCAATTTGCTAGAATTTATTGTTCACTCCGGTATGGGATTCCTCGCATCTACTTATAAGGGAACTTCTCCCTCCAATGCCAAGTTTCCTTTACAGAAAGGGTCAACTGTCAGCTAGTCCCTGGAGGAGATGCGAACTGCCCTCGGGAGCAGCTGGACGATACTATGGGCCTCTCATCGAACGTGTAGTTCCCAAGATTGGAATGCGCTCCAGTTGGATTTTCAACAGTACCGGTCATCTCGACATTGAGAGGAACGACTGCTATGGTAGGGCCTATATCAGAGTGGCATCCGGAGAGTCTTGATTGGTTACCCGACCCACGATCAATGTGGGATCAGGGCACGGTACCCGAATGGTGTGGTTAAAGTGTAAAACCTCTATAGAGTCTAAATCTATTTGAAAAGCCGTGTCCACGGTCATGGACGGTTGGGAGGGTTGCTGTAGAGCGGTGCTAGTTTTGTTTTCCAAACAAGATTTCGAAAAAGAAAGAGATTTCGAAAATTGGTGGTATAAAGGACACCAGGTAACATGAGGTGATCTTGAATGATCACGGAAGATGATAAGTCGGTCGATGATGACCGTGAGATGAGACATGGGTGACCCAATCCTAGTGTTTTCCAAAACTTTTCAAAGGACTTCCAAAATGTTTTACAAAAGTTTTTCAACAAAGATATGTAGATGCTATATATACAAGAGAAACTATTTTAGAAAATAACCTCTCATGGAGCCCTCCTACTACCACAACCATATTGCATATCCTCTTGTTTTATTGTTATCTCTTAAGGTGGTTTGCGAGTACATTAAATGTACTCATTGGCATTGTTCCTCGCTATTAACTTGGTCAGATATGACAACTAAAATAAGAAGAAGGTGATGTTGACGACTATGCGAGCTATGATGTTCTCCCAGTCAGTTTCATGTATGTTAAGGCATGGCTCGGGCTCTACGCTTCATGAAGTTCCACTTATGATGATTGATGTTGCTATAATGATAACTGAGGTATGAATTGTATCCATTTAACTAATGGAAGTTTACTTTTATACTTGTGGGTTATGTGCCACGACAGACTGATCATGGGATCATGGTGATATGCATAACAGGGATTCTCGAAGGATTAATCCGAGGGACCAGCATACTTGGTATCAGAGCCATCCTGACTGTAGGAGAACCTTAGTTAGCATGGATGTTAGATAGGAAAACTAATACTTTGGAAACACCGGCTTTCGAAAACTATTTTCTCAAAAGCTTTTCGAAAATTCTACTTATTATCTTTCTATCCTTTAAATGATTTCGAAAATGGTTCCTTCTATCTCTTGTCCAAATTTCAAACATACGGATTTAAAACAAATAGTTCCTAGAACTCGGTGAAGGTAGTGATAACGAGATAAAGAGAAGCAACTCCGAGCAAACACAAGGAGACTATAAGATCGCCCTATCAGCAGAATCCTCATAATCCGAAGAAATCAAGTGCTACACTATCGAGAAGCGTCCCATAATACGGTGAAGGCTTCATCTACAAGATAGTGACTCCGACCTTAAGAAAGACGATACCTAGGATCAATAGTCCTAAGATAGGATTCCCTTTCATCAAGGGTAGTTAACTCCTTGGTCCCTGTAGTAGGCCGTGTTTACTTGCCTAAATGCATGATGTATTGCTTGTTGAGTGTTGTTTGCCTTGCTAGGTTAGGAAGAACCTTGCGACCCTATCACTTTGTCCACCGTGTATGTGTGTTTTGGCTTTTTTGACCCTATTAAAATGTGTTATGGGAATCGATAAACCACCTAGAAACTCAAGAGCCCCTGTTAGTTATGAGAGGAAGATTTTATCAAGAACCTCCGGAGTTATGAGAGGAACCTCGGGTGTTATGAGAGGAAGATTTTATAAATAACCTAGAGTTCAACATCGTCAAGTTAGAAAACCCTTGAAGACTTCTCCTCAGTAGGATGGCCTACTTTGTCAAAATCAACTCTCAAGAGTCATCATCAATACTGCACGCCATCACTCACCTGCAGACAATTGCAAGAATCCCGTGAAGCCGGAAGTCTACCACCGAAGGATCCCCATCATTCACAATAAACCCCAAGACTTGCTAAACCAGACAGGAAGTAAAGAGATAAGTCAACTAACCTTTGGTATATTAGAGCTTCTGACCCCTCATGAGACTAACTATTTTAGTCGACCCTACCCAAACCGACGGGAAGTTCCTCCCTAGAAGGTGAGAAAGCTCCAAACTCTTGAGGATAGTTATGCATGAAGAAAATGAGTCTACCCGCCATCAAGTAGAAGAAACACCAAGAACTCAAGCAAAGATATCTCATCTGAAGCTGGATGTCCCTACTCTGACGGAAGACTAGCAATACATGTCGATAACTGCTAACCTGCCCAGAGTTAACTCCTTAAGGCTTCGTTAGGAAACAACCCCCGACAAGGCTTTCGCAATAGGACGTTACTCGAAGCCCCCAACTCAAGACCCAAGGAAATACAGCCGTACTCTAGCAACATGCCAGCTCCATAAGGCGGAAGATGTACCCCATCGCCGAAGACTTAGTGAAGCTCTAAGGTGGAAAGACTACATCTTTCCACTCAATCCCAAAAAACCGCCTGCCGGAAGCTACCCCTGGAAGATTTCCAGTCCTGCGTCCTTCTCGAAGAATCAACTCGAGAGTCCTCAGCTGGAAGAATAACTAGAAATACACACCGTCAACAACCGTCAGAAGTCTAAGCAACCCCTCTCATTCCGAAGAAACCCAAAATCAAGACAACAAAAATATCTGAAGTAGACAAAACCACCCTCCAACGAGTATGAAGCAATCTAAAGAAGCCACATCCATCGAATATCTTATGAAGCACATCTACTACTTCAGCTAAGGACCCCCACCTGAAGGATCTCCAATTCACTAACCTCATCAGTTCTAACCCGTCCAAAAGATCTGCAAATCCCATGGCCCCAATAGGCTAAGTACGAATAAAGTAGTATATGATCCTTGTAGGATAGAGTTTGCATATATCATCTAAAGGCTTCAACTCTAGATGAAAGGTTTCAACATTCACCTAACATCATTTGATGATTCCAAGAAGGAAGTACGGCATTATCTCCGAGCTAACTTAGTTTAACCCTAAGTGGGAAAGACTACGTCTTTCCTACAAAATTAAAGTACCCATCCACTAGAAATTACCTCCAAAGTTTTAACCTTAAATCTGTAAATAGGATGCGATAAGCCTCTAAGAAATGTAGTAGATACATATCAAAAGGACATCAAGCTACAGATTCCATCCTCAAAAGGATACGTCACGAAATTCCATTTAGGAGTGGTTCACCTAGCCTAAGCCCTTGAGACATCGAGTCTGAAAGGAGAAGAAGATCATAGGTTTGGAACTTGCTCATCTCTATGGGAATCCAAGAAGATTGAAGTTCATATCTACCGACACAGTAACCACGTTTGAAGACAAATCCCTTAAGTTAGTAAGCTTGAGACACATAGTAGTACCCCGACTCAGAATCCCCTAACCCTAGTCTCCTGAATCTTGGGACAAGATTCTTTTAAGGGGCAAAGGTCTATAATATCCCACTTTTAGCAATCCTGATTAGTTGTAGAGAATGCAAAAATTAGGGGGAACAAAAACTTTTTCTTGTTTGTGATGTAGTGTTTGCTTGTTGTTTGTTTGTTCTTATGCATCTAAATGTGTAACAGACGATATACTCCTTATCTCACCCTCAGTTGACAAAATCTATTTAACAAAGAAATATCTTAGGTTATTTTACATATTCTCAAATGTTCTAGCATTTCAAAACTTGAGCCAAGATGCCTTTGCATCAACAATTATTTTCTTAGTTCCTATTTACAAAACTATGGAGATATATATGATATAATCTCCCTATGTTTTCAAGCTAGAACTTTTAACTACAATTACCCCTAGGTTTTCCAAAACCTTTTATAAAGATTTAAAATTCTATTCTTGGTAGAAGTACCAAGAAATCTTACCTTCTTAAATACTCAGACCTTTTAAACTACCCATCCTTATCTCAAGCTAGGATTGATAATAACCTTAGTAGAAGATTGGTAGGCTTTCTTAGATGAATTGCCTTGATCTGCTACTTGAATTGTGTGATTTGGAAGTATGATCTACTCTAGGATCAAGCTAAATTAAGAATACAAACCTTAACCAAGTTTACAAAGCTGGATCTAATCTCCAGTCACTAAAGTGACCCTCTAATCCCCTTAACTAGATCAATCCAGAGCTAATCCTTTCTCATAGCTTCCAAGTAAATGAAGACCAATATTAAGAAATGGTCCCTTCCACTCAATATACACTTCAACATCATCCACTTTAAGATGCCTTGGAACCTTGCAACCAATCAAAAACATTAAGTCTTGTATACTAGTCAAAATCCCCAAATCTGCCAAAAATGACTAAGTCTGGAAAACTGTTATCAATATCACATTTTTTAGACTCCCTCTTTCTCAACCCTTGTGCATTTTTGGAAATGCACTTGAACCATATTGTAAACCATCCTAGTAAGGCACACTCTTTCCCTTGGATAGGCCATCGTTCAACCCACTTTTTCTTGATGGATTGGCAGGCAACAAATTAATCTTCCCTGCAAATCGTCCCAACATGCCTATTTGGGCAGAACCTCACATCTCCATCTAAACTTCGTTTAACCAACTCGTTGCATGTGTGTCCTACAATCATGAAGTTATATCCATCCATACTTCATTTGTTTCAATGGGATCCTTGTGCTTATAAAACCCACATGGTTTTAAAGGCTACTTGATAATCTGTTTTGGTACCCTTATTTTATTGAAAGTTTGGCATCAATCCTTGGAGAGCCCAAACATGATCAACCTCCAACATCTACACCATGGTGATCTAAATCCCTTGTTATATCCATCCATCTAGCCCGTGACCCAAGGGGAGCTTTGAGCTCCTAAATCCAACAAGGTTTTGAAGGTATAAAAATAACATCACCCAATATCATCTACCCGTTGTTTTCCTTCAAAATCAAGTTTGATTTTCAAAACACAAGGTTGAAAATGATCGATACCTCATGTGGACATCATCTACCTTGGATATAAAGATTTATCATATATTATCCATAATTATTTTGATCCAAAAAGTATTTAATTCTTGTAATGGACAAAAACTCTGAACCTCTCTCTATAAAAGAAAGTTGGTTTTTCTCCAAATCACTTTGCCAACTTTAGGAACATTTGATGCCTATATGTCATACCATATCTTCCCACTTAAAAAATAAATAGTTTTTAAGAGTTTTATTAATTATTTTTCCCTTTTTCTCAAATGGTAGAGATGAGAAATAACTGTTTAAAATTACTTTTCCTCTTCAATAAATCTTGGGAAAATTCTCCAATGTATAAGTTCATATTTTAGGCCATCTCAAACCAAAAACCCAACCTGCCCAATTAATGTTTATCAAATGAATTCATTTATATCTCTTTAGCACTTTTTGAAAACATGATAATAATTGGGGGAAAACACCTCTAAAAAATCCCAAATAAATCATGGAGGTGTGTATTGACCTTACCTATCTACGAGTATCATTTCATCACCCTTACAAGATCAAAACTCTAGAAGTTCCTCATAATCCTTATTATGGCAAAAATTGGAGTTTAATCAAATCATGAACTAAAACTCCACCAAACCCCCATCAAACCTGGCCTAGCTATCCTCCACAGTAACCACACCACCTACGGCTGAGCTACACTATAGCATCCACTGTAGCTAACCCTAGTTATTGTCCTATGTGTTTGTATGAGAGGGAGACAAAGGCAATGTAATGTCTTGCTCTTTAATACACCTTGCAGCTGCCCCCACTGCCTCTATGCACTCTCTGGACCCAGGACAACTCTCTCCACCGCCTCCCTCAAGCAATACCCAAGCACCACCTCCAACACAATCTTTCCCTACTCCATGTCCACCATGAGCCACACCCCCTCTTGTTAAATAGGCTAGAGGCCCTTGCAACTCGCCTCTAGCCCTCATTTGCATCCCCTCACTCCCACTTACCTTCCTCGAGCACCAGTACTCATCCCTTAGAATGCCCTGCCCTGGAAAAGAAGAAACTCCATTTCGGTCATTTTCAAGATTTGGTCCGTATGCCGTATTCTCTGCTCCCTACCTCTGCATGCTAGCTTGCTGAGATCCCGTGGCCCTGCTGTATCTAATCTTACTATTCTCCTTGCCTGGGAACATCTCTATTACCGTCATGATAAAGCTCTAAAGAGGCAACCGTGGTCGCATTCGTATGAGGTCGCTCCCACGCTAGAACCACCCCATGCCGCCCATCACTGGATTCACCGTTGACCATTGCCTCGCCGCAACCCCTCCCTGTTGCTGTAGAACCTTCCCAGGTGAGCCTCTGCTCCTGCCAGCCCACACTAGGGTTTCCCTCATCGGTGTTCTGTCGAGGCGAGGAGGCGACCAAGGGTCGTGGATCACCCCTTGATCCAACGTTCCAGGTCGCCCTGTAGCCCTTCGGCCCTTGTTGTCATTGATAGATGGGCCCCTCCCCTGAATTTAAACCAGATGTCCCGCGCGCCGGCACTGGGAGATGGGCTGGCCAATGTGTTATGCCGCTGGGTCTGCTCAAATTAGGCCCATGCCCTTAGATCTCCCCTTTTTAAACAAATGTTCTCCATATTCGCCTATTAGGTTTTTGGATTAAATAGATATGAAAATGGAAAACACCCTACTTTGGCTTGATCGAAATTCCTACATGTTCTGCCTAACATGCAGAGCCAACCCTAGGTCAAAAATCTCTATAAGTATTTTCTGGTATTTAATCAAGTAGAATGTGTGTGTTTTCATTTAATAAATCTTGCAGAGCTTATGGAAAACCAAATGGGGTGAATCCAATATCCTATAGTTGCTAATTCAGATACCTATCATATAGCCTTGAGCTCATACCAAGTTGAGCTATAGTTTGATAGTGGCAAAAATGACAAAAACACTACATCTTCGACTTTGAGAAATTCCCTAGGTAGATCTATAGCACCTATTGAATGGATTACAACTCTCCTATATGTGATGAAACAAGGTCTACCAAGCTCCAATAGCTCATAATTTATTGAGCATTTAGTAAATTCTTGTGAATTAAATACTACTTCCTACATTTGTTTCACTAGATAAATCATAATAGAAGTTCTTGAACTCCTAAAATGGTGTTTCCAATTTATAATGGAAGGTATTAGTAATATCTATCCATTGTCCTTTGTCTCATACTATTTGGATCTATAAAATAAATCTAGTGAATAAGACAATTTACTTGTAGAACTGACTTTGGTAATTTCCAAGGGCATTCTGATAATTATTTTGAGGTGATTCCAACTCTCAATAATCACAAACTCAAAGATATACAAAAACCTTTGAGGAAAAATCTTTGAGTTCAGATCTTTTTTGGTGAATTTTTCACCTACACTAGGGTTATTTCCACTATAAACTTCTCAACTCTCCATGCGTCCAAGGAGATTGAAGTTCTGCTCCACCGACACAGTAACCACGTTTAAAGACAAAGCCCTTTAGTTAGTATGCTTGCGACACACAATATTACCTAGACTCACAATCCCATAACGCTACTCTCCTGAATCTCGGGATGAGATTCTTTTAAGGGGGAAAGGTCTGTAACATCCCACTTTTAGTAACCTTGACTAATTGTCCAGAATGAAAAAATCAAGGGGAACAAAACCTTTTTCTTGTTTGGTGAGGCAGTGTTTACTTGCATTCTTGCTTGTTAGTATTTATGCATCAATCTATGTATTAGATGATATACTCCTTACCTCACCTAGGATGACAAAAGTTATTTAAGAAAACTATCTTGGCACATTTTAAATTTTCTCAAATGTTCTAGCATTTCAAAAACCTAAGCCAAGATGCCTTTGCAACCCTAACCATTTTAGTAGCTTCTATTGATAAAATTATGGAGATATATAAGATATAATCTCCTTATGTTTTTTGTACAGAACTTCCAACTACTCTTACCTCTAGGTTTTTCAAAAACCTTTTATAAAGCTTTAAAATTCTATTCTTGGTAGAGGTACCAAGGAACTTACCTAATTGAAAAATCCAACCTTTCAAAATATCAATCCTTACCTCAAGAAAGGCTTGATGGTAACCCTAGAAGTAGTTGAGTTTCTTGCTAATATGAATTGCCTTGATCTACTGCTTGACTTGTTTGCTTAGGAAGTAGTATCAGCTACACGAGGAGATCATCCTCTAGGAATCAACTAAGTTAATAAATACCAAACCCAAATCAAACTACCAAAGCTTGGTCTAACCTCTAGTCACTAAAGTGACTATTTAATCCCTTAACTAAATCACCTTAGAGTTAACCCTTCTCTAGAAGCTTCCAGGTATGTGAAGACCAACTCCAATCATGGATCCATTCTACACTTCAACCCCATCCATTTGATGATGAGTTTGTAACCTTTCATCTTCTAAAAATCATTCCCTCTTGTATTCGAAAAACACAAATCTGCCAAATTTGGCTAAGTCAATGAAGAACAACTATAAGCATGGATCCATTCTACTCCATATACACTTCAACCCCATCCATTTGATGATCAGTTTGGAACCTTGCATCTTCTCAAAATCATTCCCTCTTGTATTCTAGTGAAAACCACAAATCTGCCAAATTTGGCTAAGTCTAGAAAAAGGTTATCAATATCACATCTTTGAACCTCCCTCATTTCAAACCCCTAGGCATTTTTTGAAATGCACTTGAACCATCTTGTATACCATCTTAAGGAATACAAAGGACCACACTTTACCTTAGCTAGACCAACTTATGAACCACTTGTTCTTGATGGTCCTGGAAGCAATAAAATAATATTCTCTGTAAATCTTATCAACATGCCTACTTTGGCAGAAGCTCACATCCTCATACTATCTTCTCTTGACCAAATCTTGGCATGGTTATGATTTACGTATGAATATCTATCCATCCATACTTCACTTATCCCAACTGGAGATTTGTGTTTCTTAAACCCACACGGTTTTTGAGGTTATTTGATAATCTGCTTTAACACTCTTATTTTATTCAAAGTTTGTCATCAATCCTTGGAAACCTCAATCATGATCAACCTCAACCCCTTGCACCATGATGATACACATCACTTGGTTTATCTAACCATCTATACCATGACCCAAGGGGAGCTGTGAGCTCCAAGATCCAACCAAGTTTTGGTGGCATAAAAATAACTTTGCCCAAGATCCTTTATCTCTAGATTTATCCCCAAATCAAGTTGGATTTCCAAAAAACAAGGTTGCAATTGATGGATATAGCATGTGTACATCATCTACCTTAGATATAAAAATTTATCAAATATTATCCATAGTTATTTTGACCCAAAAACCATTAATTCCTTTATTTAACAAAAACTCCAAAACTCACTCTATAAAGGAAAGTATGTTTTTCTCCAATACACTTGTCCAACTTTAAGCACATCTGGGACATATACATCATACCCCATCCTCCCACTTAAGATATAAATATTGTTGAAGAGTTTTAATAATTCTTTTTGCTTATTTTTTTTAATGGAAGAAATATGAAAAAAAAATTAATAGTTATCTTCTTCGATAAATCCTAATAAGTCTCTAGTGTGTGACTTAATATTTGGGAACAACACAAACTTAAAACTCAATTTGTACAATTCAAAAATCTCAAATGAATCAAATAAAACATATTCAATAGTAATTGAATAAATGCTATAAATATAATAAAAATGCTCCACATTGACCACATCTTGGAGAACCTTCTTCATAATCATCAATATGGCCAAAATGGAGCTTAACCCTTTCTTAAACTTCAAGAATCTCTAAGCCTCACCAACCCCACCCTTGACTACCACAACAACCCCTATCAACCCTGGTCGTGACCACTCTAGACAAACATTGTAGCAAACCCTAGCTACTTGTCTTTTATTGCTTGGATCATGGAGAGACAAAGACATGACCCATCTTTCTCATTTATTTATATTCTCACAGTAGCAGCCTCCATGTCCCTACTCACCTTACAGTATAACCCACAGCCTCATACACATCCCTCTACATCACTGAGTAGATGCCCTAGTTGGCCCTACAACTCCTCTCTCTACTTTCTTAATTAGGCCGAAAGCAAACAAAGGAAAGCAAGTTTGGCTTGCAAAGCTTATATGGAAACCTCCTGCCCGTCCTGACCACCCCACGACCCACTCCACCGCCCCTGAGGCCCAACCATCACTCACCACCTCCTCCCTTGCCTCTCCATTGACATGGTCCGTTGTACACCCTTGGTCTTCGGATTATAAGGCTAGAGACCAGTACATCGCTTCCCACTGCCCTAATTTCATTCCCCTCCCTCACACTTACCACCCTCAAGATCCACTCCCCCTATCCCGCTGTCCTAGCCAGGACATGTGAACAAAGACACCTCAGCCATCTACAAAAGCATGGTGCTCTCTCCCCCGCTCCTTCTCCATCTACATGTCATCTTGCTGAAACCTCCTTGTCGTCCTCTACCTAACCATGATGTTCTTCTCCTCTCAGGACCGTCCCAGACCTCTCGTCTGACGATCTCCGCATCATTGGTTCCAGATGCCGACGTGCGAGCCGCCTTCCAAGATCAAGCCAGACCTTGTCGTTCCTCTCCGAGATCATCATCATCAGCCATGTCGACCTGTGCCATCCTCGTCGCTGGAAACACCCTGGGTGAGCCCTCCTCATTGCCTCCTGAGCGCGCTAGCGTTTCCCCTCTCGTTGCCGTGGCCTGAGGTTGAAGACAACCCGGAGCAGTCGATGGCCACTAAATCTAACGGACCACATCGCTTCTTACCCCTTCGGTCCCCAATATGGATGACACATAAGCCCTCTCCTACCCTTTTGAAAACACGGACTCCCGCTCACCGCATAGGCAGATGGGCCAGTTTGCCCCCTATGCATCCTAGTTCCCTTAGATTCGGCCCAATAACCCTCTATTCTTTTCCTTTTTTATAAATCTTTTACAGATCTATTTATTGCTCTTTGGTTTAATTCGAAATAAAATGGAAAATAGAGGAAATGGACCAGATCTATTTTTGTGCATGTTCCCTAATAAATCCTCTAACATGCATACCAAATCCTAGGGCCAGATTAATATTTACTATTTTCTGGTAATAATTATACTAGAAAGTATCATTTTCCCTAAATAAATTTGTCAGTGAGCTATACATACCCAAATGGTATGAATCAATGTTCCTCTGAAAGTTATTTGCTATACCTATCAGTTATACTTTATCTCATCTCAAGATGAACCATGGTTTAGCATTAGTAAAAGTAACAAAATCCAACCAATATTGCCTTTAGAAAATTCCCTAGGCAGATCTATAGAACCTATTGAGTTGTTTTCAACTCTCAGTGATGTGGTACACAAAAACCTACCAAACCCCAGGAGATCAAGATTTATTAATCTATTAAAATTATATAGGAAATTAAACTTTTCTGCTTACTGTAGTTTCACTCATTAAATCCTAGCAGAAGCTCTACAACTCCAAAAATGATGATTCCAATTTCTTCTGCAAGGTATTTGTAATACCTATCCACTTCGCATGGCCTTATACTATTTGCACCTATATAATAAATCTAGTTAAAAGACAAATTGCATACAGAAGTGACTTTGTGAATTTCCCAAGGGAATTCTAGTAATTATTTTTGAAGTGATTCCAACTCTCACAAATCAGAAATTTAAAGTGGTACAAAATACTCTGAGGACAAATTTATTTGAGATATAGATATTTTCTGGTGATTTATTCCCTAAAACTAGGGTTTATTTGACTAGAAAATTCATAACTAATTAAAGAAAAGTGCAAACATAGTGAAACCACTTTTGTTGGCCTTGTTATTTCAATACCTATCTAATGATATAATTTTGTATGTTGATATCATACAGACCCAAGCCTTAGTTCAAAACCCCTTCTTTAGGTGGTATTTGACAAGTAATTCATAAAACAAATTCCCCAATTACAATTAAAGTCATTCCAATTGCTATATACTCAACTTATCAAAACCTACTGAAGTGAGTAATGTGTTGTATGTTTTATTGTTGTATTATATTGGTTCTTGTATGGCTTGTGTTTACTGTGCCCCTTCATGCATGTCTGATCCCTGACAATAATAGTTGCGATTATATCGAAGACCCAAAGAAGATGGTTATTATGGAATTCTAAGAAGAAATTCAGGGACATATTGCCATATTGCTGATCATAGGCAATCCACCTTCTTGCTCATAAGCCTTGTCCTATTGTTTTACTTATGCATGTTTTACCTACTGTTTATGAAAACTGCATTGTTTTATTATATGATGATCTATATTTAGTTGTGGCTTGACTCCTCCAAATCATTACACTTTTGTACTACTAAGTACAACTCCATTGATTACACCTACTTGTCCCTAGTATGGTAGATGGTGTATAACACCATACCCCTTTGGAGACTCGTTTTAGCCGAAGCAAAACTATAGTATGGGAAGAGCCCAGAAAAGTTTTACAAAAGTGTTTTATGATAAAACCTTGGTGAGGTTTGACCTACCAAGATAAGTTTGAGAAAACAAAAAGATTTTGTTTTACAGATGATGCTGAAGGCAAGAGGAAAAAAATGTTTACAAAAATGCACTTGTTTCTTTGCAGCTTTAGCTATAACAGCTTAACTCGTGCAACCAAATTAATCCTACATGGGAAGGGGATGGACTTGATATTTGTCTACTCTTGTATGGGATGCCTCGCAACTACTTATAAGGGATCAAATCCCATGAATACCGGGTTTCCTTTACAAAAGGGTCAACTGTTAGATAGTCACCTAGAGGAAGTGTGAACTGTCATCGTCTCATTGAAAGTGTCCACTCTCGAGGAGTCGCAATGCACTCCTGTTGGTCTATGGATCCCGATGTCGCGGTCTTGAGGGGAACAACTCATAGGGTAGGGTCTATGCTAGAGTGGGCATCTAGAGAGTTTTGATCGGTTATTCGACCCATGATTCGTGCAGAAGTAGGGTAACCGGATGGTGTGGGTAAAGTGTAGAACCTCTACAGAGTGTAAAATATTCGAATAGCCATTTCCACGGTTATGGATGGATTGGATAAACTACTATAGAGCGGTGCTAGTTTTGTTTTCAAAAAGTATTTCATAAAATAAAGAGTTTTTGAAAACTGGTGGTCTGTAGGATACCAGAGAAGGTGAGGTGATCTTGGAGGATCACAGAAGATGGAAGTTTCGGTCGGTAATGACTATGAGATGAGAAATGGGTGAACCAATCCTAGGGTTTTTCTAAAAGAATCCAAAAAGGTTTCCAAAATGTTTTACACAAGTTTTCAACAAATATATGTAGATGATATATCTACAAGAGAAACTATTTTATAAAAGAACCTCTTATGGAGCCCTCCTACTACCACCTCCATATTGCATATCCTTTTATTGGTACTCTCATAAGGTGGTTTGCGAGTATTTTCAAAGTACTGACTGGCATTGTCCCTGGCTATTAACTTGGTCAGATTCGAGAAGAAGTCGAAGAAGAAGATGCTATGATGACTATGCGAGCTAGAACGTTCTCCTAGTCAGTTGCATGTAGGTTAAGGCATGGCTCGGGCTCTACGCTTGATGAAGTTGCGCTGATGTTGATTGATTAGCCATAATGGAAAATAAGGTACGACATGTATCCGCTTAACTAATGGATGTTTACTTTGATACTTGTCGGTTATGTGCCACGACAAACTGATCATGGGATCGTGGTATATGAATAATAGGGATTCTCGAAGGATTAATCTAGGGCCCCATAGACTTGGTATCAGATCCATCCTGAGTGTAGGAGAACCATAGTTAGCATGGTCGTTAGACAATAAAACTGTTTTGGAAACACCGGCTTTCAAAAACTACTTTCTCAAAAGCTTTTCGACAAGTTCTACTTCTTATCTCCCTCTAATTTAAACTATTTAGAAAATGGTTTCTTCTACCTCTCATCCAGATTTCAAACATGCAAATTTTAAAATAACTAGGACCTATAAGACGATGAGAACAAGATGATGATAACAAGACAAAGAGAAGAAACTATCAACAAACACAAGGAGACTACAAGATGGTCCTAATAGCTGAATCTTCGTAACTCAAAGAATCAAGTGCTACACTACCGAGAAGCGTCCAAAGTTTTAGCAAGAGCTTCAATGGGGCAAGATAGTGATCAAGACTACCGATAGCATCGATACCTAAGATCGATAGTTCTAAGTTAGGATTCCCCATATCGCGAGTAGTTAACTCCTTGGTCACTACTATAGGCTATGTTTGCTTGCCTAAGTACATCATGTGTTGCTTGATGTGTTCTGTTTGCGAAGGACAATGTGACCCCCTCGCTCTGTTCACCTTGTATGTATGTTCTGGCTAGATTGACCGCATTCCAATGTGTTTTAGGGGATCTATACACCATATAAGAACTCTGGCACCCCATGTTAGTTTTAGCTAACGAGAACCATACGAACCCCGGGAGCTATGAGAGAAAAAGCATCGCGAGAGCCCGGAGTTCGACCTCGTCAAGTTAGAAAACCCTCGAAGACTTCTCCTCAGCAAAATGGTCCACTTTGTCAAACTCAACTCTCAAGACTCGCCATCCACACTGCGCCATGATCACCTGCCAACAATAGCCAAAATGTCATTGAAGCCAGAAGTCTACCACCAAGGGATCCTCACTATCCACATGAAACGACGAGATTTACTACCCAAGAACAGAAGTGAATACCTGACTCCACTAACCTTTGACATGATTAGATCTTATGATAACCCCATGAGACTAACTAGTTATTCGACCCCTCGACCCAAGATGATGAGAAGATTCCTCACCAGAAGGCCAGAATACTCCCAAAATCCCGAAGACAATGCTGCAGGAAGACAACGAGTCTACTCTGCAATCGATCAGAAGCAACGTCAATTATTCAACGGAAGATAGCTCATATGAAGCTGGATGTCTCTACTCCGACAAGATTATCAAGAAGTGTCGGTAACAGCTACGCCGATTCCTTAAAGCCTCGTTAGGAAACCACCCCCAACAAGGTTTGCAAAATAGGACGTCACTAGAAGACCTCAACTCAAGATCCAGGAGATATAGCCTTCTCTAGCATCACGCTAGCACTCCTAGACAGAAGATCTAGACCGTTCTCGAAAAACCTTAGTAAAGCTCTACCAGAAGACCGTGTACCGGAAGATACTTCAGAAAGATTTCTAGATCCGATGTCTTTTCACCAAGCATCAACTCATGAGTCATCAGATGAGATACTAATTGAAGATTTTATGAAGCCTCTCTGTTACTTTAGCTGAAGACCACCCCTCAAGGACTGCAGTTTCGCTAACCCCATCAGTTCTAACCCATTTGGAAGGTCCACAAATCCAACTACTCCGATAGGCTAAATACGAAGAAGAGTAGTTTATCAGCCTCGTAGGACATAGTTGCAGACATCCTCTAAAGATTTCAACTCAAGACAAAAAGTTGTCGATAGTCTTCCAAACATCATTCTACTACTCCAAGAAGCTAGGACAGGCATATCTCCAAGCTACCCCCCCCCCTGCTAGAAAGCAACCTCAGGAGTTTTGACCTTAAGTCATTGAGTATGATCCGATGAGCCTCTAAGGAAATGGTGTAGATACTTATAAATAATACTTTAAGCAATAGATCCTACCCTCAGAAGAGTAATCCGTGAAGTTTCAAAATTAGAGGTAATTTGTCTAGCCCAAGCCCTCGAGATTTTGAGTCCAAAAGGAAAATAAAATCATCCATCACAATCAGGACTAGAAACTGCTCAACTCTCCACGCATCTAAGAAGATTGAAGTTCACCTCCACTAACACAATAACCATCTTTAAAGATGAATCCCTTTAGTTAGTACGCTTGCGACACATAGTACTACCCTGACTCATAATCCCCTAACCCTACTCTCCCCAATCTCGGGCCGAGATTCTTTTAAGGGGAAAGGTCTGTAAAATCCTACTTTTAGTAACCTTGACTAACTGTCCAGAATGCAAAAATCAGGGGCAACTTAAAAAATTTCTTGTTTGGTGAGGTAGTGTTTGCTTGCCTACTTTCTTGTTAGTGTTTATTCATCTGACTGTGTATTAGATGACATACTCCTTACCAAACCTCAGTTGACAAAAGCTATTTAACAAAACTGTCTTGGCTCATTTTAAATTTTCTCAAATGTTTTGGCATTTCAAAAACCTGAGAAAATATGCCTTTAGAACCCTAACCATTTCAGTAGCTTCTATTGATAAAATGATGGAGATCTATCAGATATAATCTCCTTATGTTTTCAGGACAAAACTTCCAACTACTCTTACCTCTAGGCTTTTCCAAAACCTTTTAAAAAGTTTTCAAATTCTATGCTTGGTATAGGTACGAAGGACCTTAGCTAATTCAAAACTCCAACCTTTACAAATATCCATCCTTACCTCAAGCTAGTCTTGATGGTAATCCTAGTAGTAGTTGAGTTGCTTGCTAAGATGAATTGCGTTGATCTGTTGCTTGACTTGTTTGCTTAGGAAGTAGTATGAGCTACTCTAGGAGATCATCCTCTAGGAATCAACTAAGTTAATAAATACCAAACACTAAGCAAACTACCAAATCTTGGTCTAACCTATGGTCACTAAAGTGACTATCTAATCCCTTAACTAAATCACCTTAGAGTTAACCCTTCTCTAGAAGCTTCCAAGTCAATGAAGACCAACTCCAAGCATGGATCCATGTTACTCCATATGCAATTCAACCCCATCCATTTGATGATGAGTTTGGAACCTTACATCTTCTCAAAATCATTCCCTCTTGTATTCTAGTGAAAACCACAAATCAGCCAAATTTGGCTAAGTTTAGAAAAAGGTTATCAATATCACATCTCTGAACCTCCCTCATTTCAAACCCCTATGCATTTCTGGAAATGCACTTGAACCGTCTTGTAGAACATCTTAAGTACTACCAATGTCCACACTTTCCCTTGGCCAGACCAACTTCTGAACCACTTGTTCTTGATGGTTTTGCAGGCAATAAAATAATATTCTCTACAAATGTTATCAACATGCCTACTTCCGCAAAAACTCACATCCACATACTATCTCCTCCTGCCCAACTCTTGGCATGGTTATGATTTACTTATGAATATTTATCCATCCATACTTCACTAATCCCAATTGGAGCTTTGTGCTTCCTAAACCCACATTGTTTTTCAGGCTATTTGATAATCTGCTTTGGCACTCTTATTTTATTCAAAGTTTGTCATGAATCCTTGGAAAGCTAAATCATGATAAACCTCAACTCCTTGCACCATGATAATATACATCACATGGTCTATCTAACCATCTAGCCCATGACCCAAGGGGAGCTATGAGCTCCAATATCCAACCAAGTTTTGGTGGCATAAAAATAACCTTGCCCAAGATCCTTTATCTCTTGCTTTTTCCCAAATCAAATTGGATTTCCATAACCCAATGTTGAAAATGATGGATACAACATGTGAAAATCATCTACCATGGATATAAAAATTTATCAAATATTATCCATAATTCTTTTGACCCAAAACCATTTAATTCCTTTATTTAACAAAAACTCCAAAACTCACCCTATAAAGGAAAGTATGTTTTTCTCCAAAACACTTGTGCAAATTTAAGCACATCTGGGACATATACATCATACCCTATCCTCCCACTTTAGAATTAAATATTATTGAAGAGTTTTAATAATTCTTTCTGCTTATTTTCTTAAATGGAAGAAACAAGGAAATAATTATTTAAAATAGTTATCTTCTTCAATAAATCCTAGGAAAATTCTCCAGAGTGTGACTTCATATTTGGGAACATCTCAAACTTAAAACTCAATTTGTCCAGTTAAAAAATCTCAAATGAATCAAATAAAATAGATTCAGCACTAAGTGAATAAATGCTATAAATATAATATAATGCTTCAATAAATTCTTTGGGGATGCACCTTGACCACATATACCTACCAGCACCCTTGACTAAACTTGCCAAGATCAATTTTGGAGAACCTTCTTCATAATCATCAAAATGGCCAAAATGGAGATTAACCCTTTCTTCAACTTCAAATCATCTTTAACCCTCACCAACCGCCATCCTTTACCACAACAGCAACCCCTATCAACCCTAGTCGTCACCACTATAGACAAACATTGTAGCAAACCCTAGCTACTTATCTTTTATTCCTTGGATCATGGGAAAACAAAGACATGACCCATCTTGCTCATTTATTTATCTCCTCACAACAGTAGCCTCCCTGTCCCTACTCAGCTTACAACATGACCCATAGCCTCATACAAACCCCTCTACATCACTGACTAGCTGCCCTACCTAGCCCTACCATCCCTCTCCCTCTCTACTTTCTTATTTATACCGAAAGCAAACAAAGGCAAGCAACATTGGCTTGCAAAGCTTACCTGGCACCCTCCTGCCCCTCTTGACCACCCATGACCCACTCCATCGCCCCTGAGGCCCAACCATCAACCACCACCTCCTCCCTTGCCTCCCCACGAACATGGTCCATTGTATACCCTTGCTCTTCAGATTATAAGGCCAGAGGCTAGTACAGTGCTCCCCATCGACCTCATTTCACTTCTCTCCCTCCCACTTACCAACCCGAGCTCCACTCCACCTATCCTCCTCTGTCCTGGCCAGGAGAGGTGAAGAAAGAAACCTCGACACCTTCAAAATCCAAGCGTGGTGTTCTCTCCCCACTCCTTCTCCCTCGACATGTCATCTTGATGAAACCTCCTCATCCTCCTCTAGCTAACAATGTTGTTCTTCTCCTCTCAGTACCGTTGCAGACCTCTCCTCCGATGAGCTTCGCCTTGGTGGTTTCAGATGCCGAGGCGCGAGCCATCTTCCAAGGTCAAGATGGACCCTCCCACCCGTCTCTGAGATCTTCATCGTCAGCCGCGTCGACATGTGACATCCTCGTCGCTGGAAACCCCTTGGGTGAGCCCTCCTCATTGCCTCCTGAGCGTGCTAGGGTTTCCCCTCTTATTCCCATGGCCTGAGGTTGAAGACAACCCGAAGCCGTCGATGGCCACTAAATCCAATGGACCACATCACTTCTTACCCCTTCAGTCCCCAATATGGTTGATTGCTGGGTCCGCCCCTACCCTTTTCAAAACATGGACTTCCGCTCATCGGATAGCCAGATGGGACGGTTTTCCCACTGTGTGTCCTGGTTCCCTCAGATCCGGCCCAATATCCCTCTATTCTTTTCCTTTTTATAAATCTTTTATAGATCTATTTATTACCCTTTGGTTTAATTCGAAACAAAATGGAAAAGAGATGTAATGGACTAGATCTATTTTGTGGATGTTCCTTGATAAATCCTCTAACACGCAGACCAAATCCTAGGGCTAGATTAATATTTATTATTTTCTGGTAATAATTATACTATAAAGTATCCTCTTCCCTAAATAAATTTCTGAGTGAGCTATACATACCCAAATGGTATGAATCAAAGTTCCTCTAAAAGGTATTTGCTATAGCTATTACTCAGACTTGATCACATGTCAAGGTGAACCATGGTTTGACATTAGTAAACATAAGAAAATCCATCCAATATTGCCTTTAGAAAATTCCCTAGGCAGATCTATAACACCTACTGATTTGTTTCCAACTCTTAGTGATGTGGTACACGCATTAAGGATCTTGACCATAGAGAAGTGCGCCAACCCCGACGTGCCAGGTGCACACAGTTTCATCATGTACCGCGGCCATAAGCACATGTCCTGCCTGATGCACACCAAGGACACGATGGCGGCCGGGCCGAGAACGCTGATGGTCAGGACGAACAAGGTACCGTCATCCCCGTAGAGGATGCGCGAGAATCCCCTCGTGCTTCATGGTGGTGGAATCGGGATCAGGCAAAAGAAGGCGTTGTCATAGATGGCCCTGGTTACTATGACCGTGTGGGCCTCCTTCATGTGGGGAATGGGCCCTACTGGTGAGGCGATGAAATCATAGGTGGGATCCATGCAGGAGCATGGGCTGTGTGGGCACACGATCTTGTGGTCATCGAGCTTGTTGATGGCAACCAAGCTAAAGCAGCCGTCGTAGGGGAACTCAATCATCGCCGTAGACTCGACGGCATCCATAGCAGTTGGCTCACAGTCGAATTGGCTGATGCGGTAAACGCACTTGTGGAAGTGGTTATAGAGGGAAGATCGGCTCACTGACATAGTGCCTGCCACCCAGAAACCTGGTTTGGGTATACTTTTTTTTCAAAATGGGGAGCGGAGCCCCGGCCTCTACATCGAGCGATGCACATAGCCATTATTTATTATTAGAACCACAATGTTTGGTAAAGGCCATTAGGAAGATCATACAAACCGGAACCGCCAAAACAAAACACCGACCGAAAAAGATAACCGTATCGCCAGCTCCCCAACGAGATCTATCAAACACCTATCTACCTGTTTCAACCACGCCCAATGCTCACTCACACAATTGCCACTCGCCAAGAGAACCTAGAGCGCCTTGGCGCGGCGGCTCGAACTCAAGAAAAAGGAGCCCTAGAACCGCAGAGCATATCCACGGAGCGATGCCCACGCACACGCTCCGAATGTCGCTGCCTTCACTATCTTCCACCAACCATCTTTAGCATGTCGATCGATGTGCCGACTCTTGCCACAGCAGCCACCGACACCACCGCGGTGCCAAGCAGCACCACACCCCACGCGCTAGCCGCTCCACCTCTCCTGCCACTTCCATCCAACGCTGCTCCATAGGCAATGCTCCCAGGAGGGAAAGCGATACCGACACCCCAGCACCGCCATCACCCGACCCGAAGATCTTAGGGTTTCCCCCGGAGTAGCACGATTGAGGTCAACACAAGGTGCATGGTGATTCCTTCATCAAGGTAACGACGTGGTAACGCCACCATCGCCTGCCAATGGCTCGGTTTTCACCGGCACCTAGGTAACCTCGCCTTGCTGCTGGGACTGGAAGACAGATCGCGAGATCTGCCAATCCAGCCGCAGGCTAGCCACCTTTGATCGAGAACATGTCCACCTCCACCAAACCAGGGCCTCCTCCCCGCGAGCCCTCATGATGCAAAGTAGGCTACAGAATACCACAGAACGACACCGGCCGATGTCGAGGACGCGAAGACGTCACCGATCTAGGAACCCTAGATCTAGACACCATCCGCCGCCCCGCCGCCTAGGGACCACTGCCGTTAGAGCTCACTGGCCGCCGCCCACCCACCATCATTGCTAGAGATCCAATGGAGCACCACCACGGAACCGACGACGGCAAAGAGGAGAGGTGTGCAGGAGGGGGTGGCTGGCCGGAGGCGAGGGTGACGACCCGGGGCAGCGGCGGCCGTGCCGCACGGGGTATACTGAAGAGTATACTAATTGAGTTTGATACTTTACTGGTACGAGTTCACAGGAATACTCAAGATATCGACGCACCGGCGACGGCTGAGGCTCTGCACTTGACCACCTGCCTCTATCTCTATACGTACATAGTAGTAGTACAACACAAGATTTTAGTGTAGACCACTTCACACCATGCTTCACACTACTTTGTCAAAACAAAAAGGCTGCAGAAGCTGACAGGTGAGTAAAGCAGGTGTCATGCTGTACTATACCAGACAAAGAGATCCACATGAGAGGCAAGAAGATCTACTCCTGGAGGGAGATAGAAAAGCCTAGGGCCTGGTGCATGGTGTACAGTGTTGTAGGAGAGAGATCGAGGACTGCATGCATGTCTTCGGCACCAACCTATAATTAACTTTTTTGGTCTTATAAAATTTAAATGGCCTTAATAATCCCAGACAGAGGGAGTACTAGTACTAGTACATCTTAGAAAAATTAGACAAACTAGTACTTCATTTACTAGTGGTACATTTTTGAGAAATTATTAGTAATAGTACATACATATGTGATCAACCAATCCAAGTTACTATTCTAATAGAGAGTACGATCACTCTATTGTATGTGTTCTTGTTTGCTACGTACTAGTAGTAAAATCTAGAATGTAGATAATTTCAGAACAAATTTTGGCTCTACAATATGTAGAATACGCGCAAACCTCAGAAGACACTTCATTGTTTAGTTTCAGGGGCCTTGTGCTAAATGCATGGACTTGGATGTGATTTTCATTTTTATGAGGTCCTTGATGTAACTTGTACTTGCACCAACCGCGTGTTAACAAAAGCACCTCGCTCCTACGGGACCTACCACAATTAAAAGAATATTACACTACCCCAATTACCAAACAAAGTGGACCATGGTTTCTTATAATTCCAAAGTTTTTAGAAATATGTTTTTTCAAGCTTCCCAGCTAACTTCACACACTTTAGTGACTTTTTGCTACACAAGTAAGGGCAATTGATTGCTCTTGAATTAAATGTATTATCATAGGCACATGGGTGCATATTCATGTAGTAAACAATGTTGTCGGTGTGAGTTTCCAACTATCACGAATGAACATTAAATTCTCAATTTTCTAAGTGATGACGAGATTGTTCTTTTCCATAAAAAAATACGAAGAATATGGGTTTGAATCCCACGAGCCAAGTTTTAAGACATATATAGTGGACCAACATGTTGTACTGATGATACCCATGTTTAATGAGCTTTCAAACTTCCTAGCTAACTCCGCCGACTTGAATGACTTTATGCCAATTTATCCAAATTAGGTCAAATTTGAACTAAAAGTAAATTATAGGTTGCTTTGAAAGTTTTATGAAAAATCTTATGGAGGTACCAATCTCGGGGTGAATTAATATATCATAAACCACAGAGATTTTTTATGACAAGTTCAGCTTCTTGCTAAGATTTTGCATCTTGATAGTTTAACAAAATTAGGTCAAACTTGAGCTACAAGTAAGAGCAATAGATCGCTCTTGAATTAAATGTAATTTCATATGAAATAAATGTCTATTAGGAAAGAATATGGATCTCAATGCCATAAGCCAAGCTTCTAGAAATATTACACTTGCTAGGATTTTGCATAATGACTATTTAATGAAATTAGATCAAACTTGATCTACATGTAAGCATGATAGATTACTCTTGAAATAAATGTCTTTTCAGAGGTAGATGGGTGCATTTTCTTGTAGTAAACAGTATTGTTAGTGTGATTTTCCAACTATCAGGAAAGAACTTTCAATTCTCAATTTTCAGAGTGATGATCAGCGAGGTTGTTCTTTTCCATAAAGCAAAGTGTACATACATATATAGTGGACCAACATGTTGAACCAACGATTCCCATGTTTTATGAGTTTTCAAACTTCCTAGATAACTCTACCCATTTGAATGACTTTAATGTCGATTTATCGAAATTAGGTCAAATTGGAAACTACAAGTAAATTGTAGGTTGCTTTGAAAGTTTCGTGAAAAAGATTTTGGAGGTACCCATCGAGTGGTCACAATTAATATGTCAGAAACCACCGAGTGTTTTGACGATAGGTTCAACTTCTTGCTAAGATTTTGCATCTTGAGAATTTAATGAAATTAGGTCAAAATTGAGCTACAAGTAAGCGCGATAGATTGCTTGTGAATTAAATGTCTTTTCAGAGGTAGATCGGTGCATCTTCTTGTTGTAAGCAATGTCGTCAGTGTTTGTTTCCATCGATCAGGATAGAACATTCAATTCTACATTTTTTGAGTGAAGACGAGTGAGGTTATTCTTTTTTGTAAAGAAAAGTCCAAAGAATATTGGATGTGAATGCCACAAGCCAAGTTTACAGACATATATAGTGTAACATCCCAGCATTAGAGCTTAGAAAAATTGAGAATATAGACCGGTGTAGTTGTCCTTAAGAGTAAAGAGAAAATTCGAAAATAGATCGGTGTAGTGTAATAGGAAAACCGGATTGGAATGGACAAAATGTGTCCACCACCAATTCTAAATAGGACTATAAGGACATAAGCCAAAGGGATTATCGTAAAAGGAACCGTGGGTTAACTTAGAACAAAAGTTGTATATTGTTAGTGTCGTACATATGCCCAAGAGGCAATAATAAAAGTGGTTATTATTATATCTTTGTGTTTATGATGAATGTTTACATCCCATGCTATAATTGTATTATAAGGAAACAGTGATAAATGTGTGTTTTGTAAACATAAAAGAGTCCCTAGTAAGCCTCTTGTTGAACTAGCTTGTTGATTAATTGATGATCATGGTTTCCTGATCATGGACATTGGATATCATTAATAACAAGGTTATATAATTAGGAGAATGATGTGATGGACACACACCCATAGTAAGCGTAGCATAAGATCAAGTCATTAAGTTCGTATTGCTACAAGCTTTCAAATGCATAGTAACCTAATCCTTCGACCATGAGGTTATGTTAATCACCATCACTGGATGGGTACTTTGATGACATCAAACACCGCTTCGTAACTAGGTGGTTATAAAGGTGTCATTGGGTATTCTGAAAGTATGTGTTGAAGCGCATGGACCAAGATTGGGATTTGTCCATCCATATGATGGATATATATGCTCTGGGCCCTCTCAGTGGAATGTCATCTAGTTAGCTTGCAAGCATGTGACTAGGTCACAAGGGATGACATAACATGGAACGAGTAAAGAGTACTTATCAGTAACGAGGTAGAACTAGGTATGGAGATACCGACGATCAAACCTCGGATAAGTAGAGTATCATGTGACAAAGGGAATTGGTTTCGTATGTTAATGGTTCTATCAATCACGAAGTCATTGTTGAGTATGTGGGAGCCGTTATGGATCTCCAGATCCCGCTGATGGTTATTGATCGGAGAGGTGTCTCCATCATGTCTGCATATTCACGAACCGTAGGGTGACACACTTAAGGTTCGATGCTGTTTAGGTAGATATGGAATGTGCGTTGGAGACCGAATGTTGTTCGGAGTCTCGGATTGGATCTGAGACATCACGAGGAGATCCGGAATTGTCCGGAGAATAAGATCCATATAATGGAGATCATTTTCTAGGATCGGAAATGTCCCGGAGTGTTTATATGGGGGTTCTAGAAGGTTTCAGAATGTTCCGGAAGGTTCTAGAAATTTCTATGGAGTTTGCTTGAAAACCAAGAAAGAAAAAGGGGAAACTTGGGCGGAAGGAAACTCCCCCCAAGCCCCCCTTGTGCGCCGGCCCTAGGAGGTGGGCCTAGGGGTGGGAACCCTAGGCCGCACCCCTCCCTCTATATATAGAGGGGTGGAGGCGCCACCCCCTTGCCCCTCCACTCTTGCCCTAGCCGCCTCTCTCCTCCTCCTTCCTTCTGCTTAGGCTTAGGCGAAGCCCTGCAGAATTCTCTACTCCACCACCACCACCACGCCGTCGTGCTGCTGGGATTCCGTGGAGAGATCTACTACCTCCGCTGCTCGCTAGAACAGGGAGAGGAAGGTCTGCATCGACTCCGCACGTGTGACCGACTGCGGAAGTGCTGCCGGAACGCGGCGCCGGAAGGATCGTCTACTCGATCTTGAGATCGGCAAGTGATCGTCTACATCAACCACAAGATCCGATCTTGCACAAGGCTTTCAGATCTACAAGGGTTAGTACAGATCTATCTCGTTGCACATGTCTAATAGATTAGATCTTGGCTTTTATCTAGATTAGATCTGGGTTTTGTTCGTTCTTGCAGTAGAAATTTTTTGTTTTCCATGCTACGAACCCATAATTAGATATGAAGAGGATTCAAGGAAAAAGATCTAGATACGGGATACCACAATTATCCCCAATTGTGATCACAATGGAGTTGAGAAATGTTGTGATCAATACAAGTCAATACCTCATCTCGAAACTCAAGAGAGTACGAACTTTAGGGACGAAGTTTATTTTAAGGGGGAGAGACTATAACATCCTAGCATTAGAGCTTAGGAATAAGCTGAGATGAGGTATGTGCATTGCATTCATGCATAGAAAATTTGGATAATTTTCGCGCTTTTAAATAAAACTTGTCTAAGTGATTGAAGCTTCTCTTAACTTGGTGGAAATAAAGTAGATCATCAAGTTGATTCCCATAAGTTTCAATATGACCTTTGCCAAAACCCTATTTTTAAGTAGTATAATTTGATCTATGGGTAGATCAAATGTTAAAGAGCTAAACCTATAACACACTACTTAATGAACAATATTGGATCCTATAGAGATCATGCCAGGGCATTCATTATAGCAACTCTTGAATACTCAATCAAGTACATAACTCCATGTAAAGAAACCCCATCACTAAATATTGATACACTTGCTTGCCATAGATGTTCCTACCATGAGCATCATGGTAGTTCCCAAAAATTAACCTTTGTTACAAATAGAGTAGAAAAAGAAACCAAGCCCAGTCTATTTACCATATATATTTATTGTCATATTAAAAGATGACATTCCTATTTAACCAAGTCCTAGTGTCAATTGATCATCAATGATTGAGTGATCAATTCTTGACCTAAAACTTATTTACCTATTATATTGGCCTTCCAAAGACCTTAAGTAAACTAATAAGAAGGAAGAACTAGTTATGGTAGAGTGTGCCATCATCAATGGAATGTGATCCTTGGTGGAGATCAAACCATTTGATGTTGGAGGAGTGAACTCACTCATGAGTTAACGAGAAGAAGTATCTAAACCAAAGAGTTTAGATAGTAATTATGAAGCTATGAGAAAGCTAGTAGTAGTAGAGAATCCAATGATAATATTGTTAAGCCAAGTAGGAATAAACCTAAAGAAAGTTTCCTTAACAAGATAATCCTTATAGAGAGACTAGTACAAGTCTACTACTTATTGATGATAGATCTTGATCAGACAATTAGAAGTCTAAACTTTGTTTGATCAAAGTTTGGTGGTCATTACTCTCAAGACACTTGAAAATAGATTACTAGGTGTTGAAGAAGAGTTGTGAGTATACCAAATTAGGCAAAGCCCTTGTAAGCTGAATCATCTAGCTTGATCATGAGAAGTCAAGCTAGAGTATGATGAAGTATTTGATGAGTTGTATGGAGTAGTTGGAAGCATAGTAGTGCAAACAAGCTAATACAAGAACAAACTTGTATTATGGGAAGTAGTACCATACCCATTCCAAAGGATTGATATCACATGTGATATAGAGAGGATTGTAATTTTGCAAGTCTTGGATATAGATGAAAGGTGAATATAAAGGAGTTAATGGATGGAGTTAGTAATAGCTACATTGATGGAATAATTAGAGGTAGTTTAGAAATGGAAGTAATATGTACTAGGAGAAGAAGGAAGAAGTAATGTTGAAGTGGCATGACCATGTCATCATATGATGATGGATATGGTGGAGTCAGATGATTGACTTATTCAGGACGATGTGATCTTTGTGAATAAGATAAGAGAGATATATAGAGTATATTTAGGAAAGGAATTCCTTAACCATGACCCAAGCCTAGTGAAGTGTGAGGATAGGAATTCTTGAGACACCTTTAAACAAGGTTATATCAAGCCATGACAAGACCATGTCTACCTCCTTGTTTGTCAACACCCGGATTTTTAATCCCAAATGCCCGTTATGCCATACCTCGCAATCCCAGGATTACCATTTTTGCGAGACATAACGGATTGGATATCACAGTACATCATCCATTACAAACCATACATAAGTTTTTACACAAATAAGGATCTCATGATCCAGTCTTTAATACAACAAGCAGCAGAAATAAACGATAGCATAGCGGTGGGGTCCATCTTCAGGGGCACAAGCAATGCTGACGAAGGCAGATAGTCCTAGTTATCATAGCCGTCCTGCTGACCATCATCTTGATAATCTCCTTCATAGTCTGGCCATGATAATAGCCAGGGACAAAAGCCATGAGTACTCTTTAAGTACTCGCAAACTACTACTAGCAAGGAGTATAATTCTAAATTAAAGTACTGAATCTAAATTAACTCTCAAGTTAAGTTTGAAACCTAAGCTGAGTTCAGAAGCAAAGAAAGATAAAATAAAGTTCTAGAATCACTTAAGTTGGGAAGCTATTTTCATCAACACAACCCTGTTGTGGTCAAGTCAAAGTTCATCATTCATTTCAAGTTATTTAGAAAACATCTGACAACGAAACAGTATGGCCATTCCAACTGTCCATAACCGCGGACGCGGCTATTCGAATAGTTTGACACTCTGCAGAGGTGATACACTTTCACCACAAGATTCGATACATCTGTCAGGGGTAACCCTGAATCATCATACTTAGTATGCAGATAATCAAACATAACCTTCCCTTTACACACCCTAGTACAAGCACCTCTCCTATGAGCATGGCCTCCCAACCATGACCATCAGTCATCTTGGGCACTGCATAGGTGGACATCATGAGAGGTAGCCTTAGCTCAAATCTCTCCCGTGAGGGAACTAATACTAATGCATATAAATTTCTAGCTAAGCCTTACCCAATTCAGGTAATGTGGTTGTACGGTAAATTTGGAATGGTATCGCATCCGAATCCAACCATCAGTTTTATAAAAGGGTTAAGGCTCATGCCTCGTCATTTTCATCATCACAATCTAGTTGTGTTTCTCAACACATGTCAAAACATCTCAATAGAATGACTCATCATTCCATGGTTTTCATAATTCATTTTCACCAAGTGTTCCCATCTAAAGTGACTCAAGTTTTTGATCTATACTAAGGTACTAAGTTAAGAGTGTTCACTAAGGTGGAAAGATGGGATCAATCTCATGCCATAGAATGACATCTAAAGGTTTCTAAGTAGGTCAAGTTTTATACTCTTTATGCTACCTTCAAAATTAAGTAAAGAACTTTGTGTAAACTAAGGGAGGTAAAATTTGTCAATAAGACTTGGGGTACTAATAGTTAAAGGGGTGTGATCAAAGCATGCTTAAGGCATCTTTGCTAAACCATCTAGTTTTATTCTAGCTTGCTAACAATAGCTTGCTAAAGTATGTTTTGCAAGGGTTAGCTTTCCACTAATAGCTTGCTAAAGTATGTTTTACAAGGGTTAGCTTGCCACTAATAGCTTGCCTTGGTTGGTGCAGTGGTTGAAGTTTTCTTCTTCTTCTTCTCCTTGGTAGAACTCCTCCTCCTCGAAAGCGTGGTCGGTACTAGCGTCTATAAATACATAGGGAGAAGACAATCACCAAACAATACTTAGCTAGGATAAGTAGCATTCTAAAAACACACAATTGATGATCTATTATTTTAGAAAAGTTTAATTTCACAACATAAGCATCACAAGTTTAATTTCAAAAGTTTCATCCTTTTTATTTTAGAAAAGTAATTTCTACTCATTGAAATATTAACTAAAATTTAATATTCACCACAAAAATATGGGATCATGTGAACACATGTCCTCACCACATATTCTAACATGTGGGAATGAGATTTAAGGGTTGGATCAACATTACTTTGGTTTAAGTTCATTATTTAATGATTTAAAGTGACTAGAAATGCCTATATAGCATCATTTTGGTATTAGTCCAAATTCACTGCATGTAAACCTTAATATTATTACAAATTTGATAGATATGATGAAATGTGATTTTTGAGAGTTGGAATCAACTCAAAATCTAACTTGGTTGATTTTATAAAAATGTTTCAAGTTGCAAAAGCTTCTGTCTTCTTATTTTTATTAGGAGAGATCTATAACTCTAATTGAATTAAATCCAACGGGCTTGGATATCTCATTTCAATACCTTTCAGACAAAATTGGTTTCATGCAATTTGGATTTCTAAAACTCTCTAAATTGATTTTCAAACTAGTGGACAGAAACTAGATTCAACTAAAAAGAAAAATCCAGATTTGAATCGATGGGCTAGCACGGGAAAAGGAATGGGCCGGCCCAGTGGCACTCTGCGGCACGAGGCTCAGCTGACAGGGGTTCCCGCTTGTCAGCGGCATTTAACACGCGAAACGGTACGCGCGCTGTGGGTCGTGCGATTAGAAGCGTGATCAATGGCTGAGAGTCGTCGTCGACGATGAACAGGTCACCGGCGAGCTCGAACCCTAGCGGCTCGGTGGGGGTCTACTGGGGGCGTACCAGGGCTCCAGCAGGGTCGGAGAGGCGGGCAAACGAAGTGGAAGACGACAGCGAGGCGAGGCGTGGTGGCGGCTGAGCCTGGGACGATCGAAATCAACGTCACCCTTCTACTCAAGAGGCGGCGGCGAGCTGCTGCTCCACTGGCTCCGGCGAGAGGTGGGTGAGGTTCAGAGAGGTGAGGGGAGTGGAATGGTGTGAGAAGAATGGCTGGGGAGGGCTCCTTTTATAGGCCCGACGGTGAGACCGAGCGGGATGGGCGGTCGACGGTGGCGACATGGCTACGGCGAGCTCGCGGCATGGCTGGGGATGGCGATTGATGGGCGGTTCCCTGGCGGTGTTCTAGGACTTAAATGCGGCCGTATGAGCGGTGGTATGCGGCCTGGGCGAGGTGGCACTCTGAGAGGCAGAGGCGGCAGTGTCCATGGCAAGCGTTGGCTGTGGGGCTTTGGGCAGCGAACGGGGATGTCTGGGGTGTTCTCCAGGTCGAGGCGGAGCGGCGGGCGCGGGCTGCGGTCGAGCGGCGGCTTGTGCACACGGGGACAAAGCGTGCTTTGCGGGAGGCACTGGCATGGTGCGGTGGCACTGGGCGCAGGCTCTCCTCGGTGGTCCACGATAGCACTTGGCTCGGGCAGGTGACAGAGAGGGGCGGTGAGCTGTTGGCTACCTCCTAGACATGGCGAGGGAAGGGGGAGTGGTCTGCTGCAGCGGGGCAAGGTTTGGCCGGCGAGCATGTCCTCGGTTTGGCATGGCCTGGGGGTTAGGGACAAGGGATAGGGGTGCTAAAGGCCTGGTTAGACCAAGAGGGACAGAGAGGTTAAATGGAGATCAAATGGGGGCAAAACCCTGTGCAGAATAGTGAGCTAGGATTAGAGGTGAGATTAAGCATGCCAAGTGTTTGACGAAATGTCCGCAAGAGAAAAAGTTTTGAATTTTGAGTTCAAATTTTTTGAGTGATCTCCACTAGTGATAGGTAGTCTCTGGTTGCAAGGGTTTTGAAAATGGAGCTCAAATAAATGGTTTTTGAAATAGGGGTGATCTATGCATATGCATTAGATTCAATTTAAAACTATCATTTAAAATAGCTAACAAAATGTTTTTAGCAGATCAAAAGGTGGGCCTTGGTACCTCATTATGTGTACTAGCAAGGGGTGCAAAGATCAAGAATTGTTTCTGTTAATAATTGAGTACTAGGAATAGCCAAAGTAGGCATGAGAGTTAAATTTGCCAAAATGACCATTCCTTCATTTTAATTATTTTTGATTTGATTTTCTTTAGGAAGAGTTTGGGAATGATGTAGATGATGTTTAAATCACCTAAGAAACATTTTACAAGCATTGGATCAATCAATCATGGCAATTCAAACAACTCCTATTTTAAATGCACACATATATGAATGCTTTCATTTTAAATTTGGAAAAGTTTTTGTTAACCCTATTTTTGGATGATTTGATCTTGATAAGCTTGGATTAAAGTTTTTGGATGTTACAAACCTTCCCTCCTTAAACAAAATCTCGTCCCGAGTTTTACAAAGAAAACTAGGAACTAAAGAGATCTGGGAACTCTGTCCTAATGTAATCTTCGCGCTCCCAAGTAGCTTCCTCTTCGGTATGGTTGCTCCACTTAATCTTGAGAAACTTGATACTCCTGGTCCTGGTGGTTCTGTAGGCTTCTTATAAGATACAGATGGGTACTTCCCGATAGGTCAGGTCCTTGTTGATTTCCACAGCTCTGTGATCGATGTTCTTGAAAACTTCAGTCTTCTCAGGCACTTCTAGGCATTTGCGACGTAACGAGATATGGAACACATTATGGATGGCTGACATCTCTTCAGGCAGTTCCAGTTGATACGATACTTCTCCTCGGTGGTTCAGAATCTTGAAAGGTCCGATATATCTGGGGGCTAACTTTCCCTTCAGACTAAAGCGTTGAGTTCCCTTCAATGGTGAAACCTTGAGATATACGAGACATTGAAAGTCAGGTCTCTCCTTCTCTTGTCAGCATAGCTCTTCTGTCTGGATTGGGCGGTCTTGAGGTGCTCACAGACTTTGTGAACTTTCTCTTGTGCTTCTCGGAGAATGTCGGGTCCAAAGATCTGACTCTCTCCTACTTGTGACCAATTCAACGGGGTACGACACTTTCTTCCGTATAGGAATTCAAATGGTGCCATCTGCAAACTATCCTGATAACTGTTGTTATATGAGAATTCTGCGAAAGGCATGTAGTCTTCCCATTTTGATCTGTATTCCATCACACAAGCTCTAAGCATATCCTCTAGGATCTGGTTGACTCTCTCAGTCTGTCCATCTGTTTGCGGGTGATAAGCGGTACTAAAATTCAACTTGGTTCCTAAACCTTCCTGGACTTTCTGCCAAAATCTTGAAGTAAACTGGGTTCCTCGATCTGATACGATGGTCTTGGGAGTTCCATGCAGACTAACAATTCTAGCAATGTACAGCTCTGCTAGTTTTGCACTCTGGTAGGTTGTCTTGACAGGTATGAAGTGGTCTACCTTGGATAGTCTATCAACTATGACCCAAATTGAGTCATTTCCCCTACTAGAAGTGGGTAAACCGGTGATAAAGTGCATTCCGACGGAATCCCATTTCCATTCCGAAATCTGCAATGGTTGCAATAGTCCTGCAGGTCTCTGATGCTCTGCTTTGACTCTTTGACAGATGTCACATTTGGCGATGTAGCTTCCGATCTCTCTTTTCATCTTGTGCCACCAAAATTGCTCTTTCAAATCCTGATACATCTTTGTTCCTCCGGGGTGGATAGAATAAAGAGTATCATGAGATTCCTTCATGATAACTTCTTTCAGCTCCGAATCTGTTGGAACACAGATACGTCCTTTGTACCATAGTACACCTTCTTCGTCTTCGGTGAATCCAGGTACCTTTCCTATACTAATACAACGTTTGATTCCGTCGATACTCTCATTTCCCTTCTGGGCTTCCTTGATTTGGCTAATCAAAGTGGGTTGAAGTTCAATGCTAGATAGGAATCATTTGCTAACTAACTCAGTCCTGAACTGCTCCAACTCCTCATACAAACTGGGTTGCTTCTCCTTGATCATGGTGTTAAGCCTACACGGCAATCTGCTAAGAGCATCCGCTACCACATTGGCTTTGCCGGGGTGATAGTGAATGTCTAGGTCATAATCCTTGATTAACTCTATCCATCTTCTTTGCCTCATATTCATCTCCTTCTGGGTGAAGATATACTTCAAGCTCTTATGATCTGAGTAAATCTCACAACGATTACCCATCAAATAATGACGCCATGTCTTCAATGCTAAAACCATGGCTGTTAGCTCAAGATCATGGGTCGGATAGTTCTGCTCATGCTGCTTCAGTTGCCGAGACAGATACGCGATGACTTTTCCTTCTTGCATCAATACACATCCTAGGCCAATCTTGGATGCATCACAATACACATCAAATGGCGTCTTGATGTCTGGCATGATCAAAATTGGGTCTGATATCAATCTCTTCTTCAGCTCTTGGAAACTGTCTTCACACTTGTCTGTCCATTCAAACTTCTTGTCCTTCTTCAACAATTGGGTCATTGGTCGGGCTATGCTCGAGAATCCTTCTACGAACTTGTGGTAATATCCCGCTAATCCAAGAAATGAACGAACTTGGGTTTGATTGGTTGGGGCTTCCCATTCTTCGACATCTTTGATCTTGGTGGGATCAACAGAGACTCCTCTGGCAGACACAATATGTCCTAGGAATCCTACTTCTTTCAGCCAAAACTCATACTTGCTGAACTTGGCATATAACTGATGCTCTCTCAGGGTTTCTAGGATGATTCTCAGATGTTGCTCGTGCTCTTCTTCTGACTTGGAGTAGATAAGGATGTCGTCGATAAACACAACTACAAACTTATCTAGGAAATTCATAAAGATCTTATTCATGAGACATGAAATAAGAAGGGGCATTGGTTAATCCAAAAGACATAACCGTATACTCGTATAAACCATAGCGAGTAGTAAAGGCGGTCTTCGGAATATCCGTTGCACGAATCTTAAGTTGGTGATAACCAGTCCTAAGATCAATCTTTGAGAATATCTGAGCTCCGGTCAACTGATCAAATAGATCCTCTATCTTTGGCAAGGGTTACTTGTTCTTGATGGTGACGTCATTCAACTTTCTGTAGTCTGTACACAGACGGTTGCCTCCATCTTTCTTGTCGACGAATAACACTGGTGATCTCCATGGCGATGCGCTTGGCTGAATCAAACCTGTTGCTAACATGGCATCCAACTGCTTCTTCAGTTCTACTAACTCTGAGGGGTTCATGGTATAGGGTCTCTGGGCTATAGGTCCGGTTCCGGGTATTAGTTCGATAATGAACTCAATATCCCTATCCGGCGGCATACATGGCAATTCATCTGGGAATACGTCGGGGAATTCACGGACTACTCTGACTTGGTCAATGGTAGGCAGGGCTACACTCTTGTTGCACTTGAATTGACGGGGTAAGGTTTCAGAGATATGCTCTACTGTTACTCCAGAACTACTGGTCATGGTGATGGCTTTCTTAGCACAGTCTATCAGTCCTTTATGACTTGACATCCAGTCCATACCTAGTACTACTTCCAATCCTTTGGTTCCAAGTACAATTAGGTTGGCATAAAATTCTATCCCATGTATTCTGATAGGTACATCTTTGCAAATTTTTCTAGCTTTTGTTGTCGAACCGGGGATTTGAACTATCATGACATGCTCCAGGTTGGTTGGGCGAATCTTACTAGTGCATACAAACTCTTCGGTGACAAATGAATGCGATGCTCCAGAATCAAACAATACCCTTGCTAAAACTGAGTTGACAGAAAACATACCCAAAGACTACATCCGGCGCTTCGGCTTCTTCTGCGTTCATGTAGAAGAGACGACCGTTCTTGATTGCGGGTTCCACTGGGCAAATCTGCTTCTGGCTGAACACGACGTTGCTGCTGAGCTGGGGCATTCACAGGGGCATTGGCGTCAGTCTTCTTGGGACACTCATTGGAGTAGTGACCCTTCACTCCACACTCGAAACAAGTGATCTGGGACTTGTCCTTGACTGCGACAAGTACATCATTGCTGCCAGTTCTGGGTGCAGTGTTGTTGTTGTTGTTGCTCTTGGGAGGGGCACAGTTGCAGTTGTTGGCGTTGTTGGAGTTGTTATTGTTTCCTCCGGACTTCACATTTCCTCCGCTACGGTTGGGGTAGCTTGGGAGAGAATTTGGGGGTCGGTTGTTCCTTGGTGCATATCCTGGTGAAGGGTTAGGACGGTACTTCTGGTGACTACTGGATCCAGACTACTGCATCATACGGTGCTTGCGGTTGTCGTTTCCCTGGTTAATCTTCCCTTCCATCTGAATGGCAGAGTCGACTAGCTCTTCGAGATCCTGGAAACGGATGTTGACGAGGACAGTCTACATCTTATCATGCAGTCCGTTTAAGAATCTCTCCTTCTTCTTGGCCTCCGTGTTGATCTCATCCGGTGCATATCTGGCAAGTGACAAGAATTTATCATGGTACTCTACCACAGTCATTCTTCCTTGCTTCAATTCGCGGAATTCATCTCTCATCCTGTTGACAAGACCTTGCGGCACATGGGTGCGGCTGAACATGACCTTGAATGCTTCCCAGGTCATCACCTGGCCATGGTTCATATTGTGTATGCTATTCCACCAAGCTCTGGCATCTCCCGCCAGATAGTGGGTTGCGAAGAGAACTTTCTCATTCTCATTAACTCCTACAACTTCGAGGTTGTTTTCCATGGTCTGTAACCAGTCATCGGCATCTAATGGGTTTTCAGATTGGTGGAAGATTGGGGGATTGGTGTTCTGATAGTTTTTGAGTTTAGATCCATGGTGATCCTGATTTCCATGTCCTTGGTTGTTGAGAGCCATTTGGGCGATTTTCTGCAATGTTGCTAAGTTGGCTTGGCCGCGTACGCTTGCTTCACGGTCCGCGATAAGATTCTGCAAGATCTGCAGCATTGGGTCCTGCGACGAGCTGCTGCCTCCTTGGTTTCCACGAGTCATCTGAAGATTGAGATAGATATAGGGGTAAGAGGGAAACTCTAAGGTTCATGGTTTTGGGTTTTCAAAGCTAAAACTTTGAGTTAGACTCAGGTTTTTCAACTAACTTCATTTTCATTTATGCAAGCAAGCACACGATACAACACACACCACAACAATCAAAGGGAAAACAGATGGTTTGATGAACCATTCTATAAACTACGATACAATGAGATGATACATCTCATGCTACGATAGTGCTCTAGTGCCTCTACTCATCGTCGATGAAGTCGGAGTCTTCATCATAAGTGTAGAAGTCCACAGCCTCCTCTTCCAGAAAGTCATCATTGTTGCTGAGGTAAGAATCCATATCTCCCTTGATGTCTTCACCCTCATCTTCTTCTTCCTTGGCGGCAAGCTGAGCTTCCTGCTCCTTGATTGTCTTCTCGAGGTCGGCCACCTTCTTCCGAATACGGGCGATGGTGCGATCCTTCTTTGCACGCTGGCGATGAAGAGACTGACGATCTTGGACAAGCAGTGCGAAAGTCTGGGCCTTCTGGTCAACAATGGCACGGTTCTGGTTCCTGCTGTCGATCATGCAGCAAGAAGTCAAGGTTCTCCACTTGACGCCTCAATTCTGGGTGACTTGGCATCTCCATCGGCATTCCCATGAAGTCACGTCTTGCATAGTGGGCAAAACGGGTTCCTTGAATCTTGTTGACGCTGAGGGCACATAGACGTGCGAGAGGTTCATGCATTGCCCTGGCTAATCCATCTAGCCAGTTGTTCTCTCTCACGGAGAACTGAATTCCCCCGGAAGTTGGTGCTTCGATGCTTCCCCGAAGATCCGCGGTGACTAGCCACTATAGGTCTCCTCCTGGGGGTCCTGGAAGTTGAGCTCCAAGAAACTCCGGATGTGGGCGTCCCAGTAACTCCGATAGTGAATCTAGATCCCTCTCGAAGATCAGCTGACCTCCGTTTCCCAACTGGTAAAACTTGCTGAATTGAGTCTCCATCTACGAGAATTAAGGATGAGGAAGTTAGTCAAGTGATCAAGTGTGTCAAATTTTAGGTGGTAATGTAAGAATTTTGAGGAACATGTATTTTTGAGAAAGAATGAGTTCACCAGGGTAAGAGGGGAAATAGTTTTTCATAAATACTCACTTTGGTTTTGAAGCTAAGTTTTTATTTGAACGTCCATTCTAACTAGGGTCTCCTATGGTCAGGATGGCTCTGATACCAACTTGTCAACACCCGAATTTTTAATCCCAGATACCCGTTATGCCATACCTCACAATCCCAGGATTACCATTTTTGCGAGACATAACGGATTGGATATCACAGTACATCATCCATTACAAACCATACATAAGGTTTTACACAAATAAGGATCTCATGATCCAGTCTTTAATACAACAAGCAGCGGAAATAAACGATAGCATAGCGGTTGGGTCCATCTTGAGGCACGAGCAATCTTGTGAAGGAAGATAGTCCTAGTTATCATAGCCGTCCTGCTGACCATCATCTTGATAATCTCCTTCATAGTCTGGCCATGATAATAGCCAGGGACAAAAGCCATGAGTACTCTTTAAGTACTAGCAAGGAGTATAATTCTAAATTAAAGTACTGAATCTAAGTTAACTCTCATGTTAAGTTTGAAACCTAAGCTGAGTTCAGAAGCAAAGAAAGATAAAATAAAGTTCTAGAATCACTTAAGTTGGGAAGCTATTTTCATCAACACAACCCTGTTGTGGTCAAGTCAAAGTTCATCATTCATTTCAAGTTATTTAGAAAACATCTGACAATAAACAGTATGGCCATTCCAACTATCCATAACCGCGGACGCGGCTATTCGAATAGTTTGACACTGCACAGAGGTGGTACACTTTCACCACAAGATTTGATACATCTATCAGGGATAACCCTGAATCATCATACTTAGTATGAAGATAATCAAACATAACCTTCCCTTTACACACCCTAGTACAAGCACCTCTCCTATGAGCATGGCCTCCCAACCATGACCATTAGTGATCTTGGGCACTACATAGGTGGACATCATGAGAGGTAGCCTCAGCTCAAACCTCTCCCGTGAGGGAACTAATACTAATGCATATAAATTTCTAGCTAAGCCTTACCCAATTCAGGTAATGTGGTTGTACGGTAAATTTGGAATGGTATCGCATCCGAATCCAACCATCAGTTTTATAAAAGGGTTAAGGCTCATGCCTCATCATTTTAATCATCACAATCCAGTTGTGTTTCTCAACACATGTCAAAACATCTCAATAGAATGACTCATCATTCCAAGGTTTTCATAATTCATTTTCACCAAGTGTTCCCATCTAAAGTGACTCAAGTTTTTGATCTATACTAAGGTACTAAGTTAAGAGTGTTCAGCAAGGTGGAAAGATGGGATAAATCTCATGCCATAGAGTGACATCTAAAGGTTTCTAAGTAGGTCAAGTTTTATACTCTTTATGCTACCTTCAAAATTAAGTAAAGAACTTTGTGTAAACTAAGGGAGGTAGAATTTGTCAATAAGACATGGGCTACTAATAGTTAAAGGGGTGTGATCAAAGCATGCTTAAGGCATCTTTGCTAAACCATCTAGTTTTATTCTAGCTTGCTAACAATAGCTTGCTAAAGTATGTTTTGCAAGGGTTAGCTTGCCACTAATAGCTTGCTAAAGTATGTTTTGCAAGAGTTAGCTTGCCACTAATAGCTTTCCTTGGTTGGTGCAGTGGTTGACGTTTTCTTCTTCTTCTTGGTAGAACTCCTCTTCCTCGAAAGTTTGGTCGGTACTAGCGTCTATAAATACATAGGGAGAAGACAATCACCAAACAATACTTAGCTAGGCTAAGTAGCATTCTAAAAACACACAATTTATGATCTATTATCATCACAAGCATCACAAGGTTAATTTCAAAAGTTTCATCCTTTTTAATTTAGAAAAGTAATTTCTACTCATTGAAATATTAACTAAAATTTAATATTCACCACCAAAATATGGGATCATGTGAACACATGTCCTCACCACATATTCTAACATGTGGGAATGAGATTTAACGGTTGGATCAATATTACTTTGGTTTAAGTTCATTATTTAATGATTTAAAGTGAGTAGAAATGCCTATATAGCATCATTTTGGTTCTAGTCCAAAGTCACTGCATGTAAACCTTAATATTATTACATATTTCGATAGATATGATGAAATGTGATTTTTGAGAGTTGGAATCAACTCAAAAGCTAACTTGGTTGATTTTATAAAAATGTTTCAAGTTGCAAAAGCTTCTGTATTCTTATTTTTATTAGGAGAGATCTAGAACTCTAATTGAATTAAATCCAATGTTCTTGGATAGATCATTTCAATACCTTTCATACAAAATTGGTTTCATGAAATTTGGATTTCCAAAACTCTCTGAATTGATTTTCAAACTAGTGGACAGAAACTAGATTCAACTAAAAAGAAAAATCCAGATTTGAATCGATTGGCTAGCGCGGGAAAAGGAATGGGCCGGCCCAGTGGCGCTCCGCGGCGCGGGGCTCAGCTGACAGGGGGGTCCCGCTTGTCAGCAGCACTTAACACGTGAAACGGTATGCGCGCTGTGGGCTGTGCGATTAGAAGCGTGATCAACGACTCAGAGTCGTCGTCAACGACGAACTGGTCGCCGGCAAGCTCGAACCCTAGCGGCTCGGTGGGGGTCTACTGGGGGCGTACCAGGGCTCCAGCAGGGTTGGCAAGGCGGGCAAACTACGTGGAAGACGACGGCAAGGCGAGGTGTGGTCACGGCGGAGCTTGGGGCGGTCGAAATCAACGGCACCCTTCTCCTCCAGAGGCGGCGGCTCCGACTCCAATTCCGGCAAGCTGCTGCTCCACTGGCTCCGGCAAGAGGTGGGTGAGGTTCAGAGAGGTGAGGGGAGTGGAATGGTGTGGAGAAGAATGGCTGGGGAGGGCTCCTTTTATAGGCCCGACGGTGAGACAGAGCGGGATGGGCGGTCGACGATGCCGGCATGGCTACTGCGAGCTAGCGGCATGGCTGGGGATGGCGATCGATGGGCGGTTCCCTGGCGGTGCTCTAGGACTTAAATGCGGCCGTAGGGGCTGTGGTATGCGGTCTGGGCGAGGTGGCGCTCTAAGAGGCAGAGGCGGCGGTGTCCACGGCGAGCGGTGGCTGTGGGGCTTTGGGCGGCGAACGGGGATGTCTGGGGTGTTCTCCAGGTCGAGGTGGTGCGGCGGGCGCGGGCTGCGGTCGAGCGGCGGCTTGTGCACGCGGGGACAAAGCGTGCTCTGCGGGCGGCACTAGCATGGTGCGGTGGCACTGGGCACGGGCTCTCCTCGGTGGTCCACGACAGCACTTGGCTCGAGCAGGGGACAGAGAGGGGCGATGAGGTGTTGGCTACCTCCTAGACATGGCGAGGGAAGGGGGAGTGGTCTGCTGCAGCGGGGCATGGTTTGGCCGGCGAGCATGTCCTCGGTTTGGCATGGCCTGGGGGTTAGGGACATGGGACATGGGTGCTAAAGCCCTGGTTAGACCAAGAGGGGACAAGGAGGTTAAATGGAGATCAAATGGGGCAAAACCCTATGCAGAATAGTGAGCTAGGATTAGAGGTGAGATTAAGTGATAGGTAGTCTCCGGTTGCAAGGGTTTTGAAAATGGAGCTCAAATAGATGGTTTATGAAATAGGGGTGATCTATGCATATGCATTAGATTCAATTTTAAACTGTCATTTAAAATAGCTAACATAATGTTTTTAGCAGATCAAAAGGTGGGCCTTGGTACTTCATTATGTGTACTAGCAAGGGGTGCAAAGATGAAGAATTGTTTCTGTTAATAATTGAGTACTAGGAATAGCCAAAGTAGGCATGAGAGTTAAATTTGCCAAAATGACCATTCCTTCATTTTAATTCTTTTTGATTTGATTTTCTTTAGGAAAAGTTTGGGAATGATGTAGATGATGTTTAAATCACCTAAGAAACATTTTACAAGCATTGGATCAATCAATCATGGCAATTCAAACAACTTCTATTTTAAATGCACACATATATGAATGCTTTCATTTTAAATTTGGAAAAGTTTTTGTTAACCCTATTTTTGGATGATTTGATCTTGATAAGCTTGGATTAAAGTTTTGGGATGTTACATTGTTCAAAACCCCAAGATAAAATTGATAGTGGAACCATTTCCTATTCCTAATTAACCATTGAATATTGTCTCTTGGACAAATGAAGTTTCCAAGAGATAATTAGAGGACCAGATGAGTGCTTATGGATGAAAGCCTTGTCTACTTTATTTTCTTACACCCTAATAGAAACCTAAAATAATATAACTATCAAGATCACATTAGCAAAGCAATATCAAATAGCTCACTCTAAGTTGATTTATTTTCCATGGCGACAAAACATGAAGGCAATTCATCCTAGCTCTTAATCTTCATCCATATTCATAATAGATATGAGTCTATTCAACCTTCCTAAAACTCATTTCCATTATTTGGAAATGAACATTTTCATTTCCTCATTAATGATTGTTATTCATGCATTATTACTTAACCAAGATTACTCTGTGGTAATCCTAAACACTACAAATTAAGTAGAAGTTGAACAAGTGAAATCACCAAATGTTGAGATATCATTTAGAATTATAAATTCAGGATCAATCCTTAAACTTTGATCCATAGCAACATTCACTAATAAACTTGAGGGTATGTATCTTCTAGGATCCATAGTAAGTGTGGTATTAGAAAACCTAAGTAAATGTTGCTAGGCATTGAGATCACTTGTGCCACATGAATGATAATGGTTGTTCACCATTATATAATAAACTTTTATCAAAACATTAACCACACTTAAGAGAGTAGTGAATAACTTGTTCAAGAAGTGATACATGCCTACTTTGAAAAAGAGTAGAATGGTTATGAAGAAATTTTAATGGAATTGGAATAAAAGAAGTTCCAAACTTTAAAGAGCTTTAAAATTTAAATCACTACATTATAAACCACAACATTAGTCCTTAAAACCCTAAATTCTTAATGAATCAAAAGAACCTTTCATATACTCATGAATTTTGAAAAGATAAAGAAAAATGAAGAGAAGATTTAGTATAGTGGATC
Organism: Avena insularis; assembly: GCA_023614405.1. Classification (NCBI taxonomy): domain Eukaryota; kingdom Viridiplantae; phylum Streptophyta; class Magnoliopsida; order Poales; family Poaceae; genus Avena; species Avena insularis. The sequence goes on from CM042696.1 coordinate 409,159,826, forward strand.
TCTAAACCATTTGGAATATTCCGCCAGAACTCTGAGGATTTAAAACCTTGTAGAAATCAAATTTGAAAGAAAATTGGAAATAGAAAAGAAAACATAAAATAGAATATATCTTATCAAAGTGACTAGAAATGCCTATATAGAATTATTTTGTTACTAGTCCAAAGTCACTGCATGCAAACCTAAATATTTTTACATATTCAGATATATCTTATCAAATGTGATTTTTGAGAGTTGGAATCAACTCAAAAGCATTTATGGTTGATTTTTGCAAAATGTTTGAAGTTGAAAAGGCCTCTATCTTGTTATTTTTACTATAGTTGATCTCTAACTCCAAATGATTTAAATCCAACGGGCTTAGATAGATAATTTAAATATCTTTCTGACAAAATTGGAATCATGCAATTTGGTTTAGTGAAACTCTTTGAATAGATTTTTGAATCTATGGACAGCAACTAGTTTTAACTAAATTGGAAAATACTAATTTGAATTTCTGGCTCTGTGAAACTAAGCAGGCGGCCCAACTGCCTTTGCCAGCCTTGATTGGCTGCTGACAGACAGGGTCCACTAGTCAGCTACTCTAATTAAACGAAACGGTATCTGCGAATCTGACCCCTATGATCTATATCTAATGTAACGGCCGAGAGTCATTGTCGACGACGAACCGCGCCGGCGAGGAATTAACCCGAACGTGACAGTGGGGGTCCAGGGAGGCTCACCAGAGCTCCAGCTAGGGTCGGCGATGCAAGCGATCGACGTGGTAGACGACGGCGGTTCGAGGCACGGTCACGGCAGGCCTTGGGGTTGTCGCAATCGACGGCGCCCTTCTCCTCTAGCAGCGGCGGGATCTAGCCAAATTCCGGCAAGAGAGAGCTCTCCTTGCTCTGGGAAGAAGTGTGGGAGGCTCAGAGAGGAGTGGGGAGTGGAATGGTGTGGAGAATGGAGGCGGGAGAGGCCTCTACTTATAGTGCGACGAGGGGACCGAATGGTGTGGGCGCGGGCTCGTCGGTGACGATGCTATAGGCTGCTAGCGGTGCGGCTGAGGCTAGGGGCTGGTGCTATGTTCCCTGGCGGTTCTCACGGGTGTAATGGCTAAGCACGGGGCGGTGTAGATTGGTCGGCAGCATGCGGTGCTCAAAGAGGGAACGGAGGTGTTCGCGGCGGCATGCGGGAGCTACGAGTCACGGCAGCGAACGAGGGTGTCTGCGGGGTTGTGGTGATCATGGAGAGCGTGAGCGTGTGAGGCAAGGGCAAGGTGCGGTCTGTGCAAGGTGTGTCAACACCCGAATTTTTAATCCCAAATGCCTGTTATGCCATACATCGCAATCCCAGGATTACCATTTTTGCGAGACATAACAGATTGGATATCACAGTACATCATCCATTACAAACCATAAATAAGGTCTTACACAAGTAAAGGATCTCATGATCGAGTCTTAGTACAATCAAGTAGCGGAATAAATAGCGTAGCGGTGGGGTCCATCTTCAGAGTTACAGGCAATGCTGACGATGGGAGATAGTCCTACTTATCATAGCCGTCCTGCTATTCTTCATCTTGGTAATCTCCTTCATAGTCTGGCCACGGGAATAGCCAGGGGCAAAAGCCATGAGTACTCTTTAAGTACTCGCAAACTATCACTAGCAAGTAAGATAGTTCTAGTAGGGATGCTAAACTCTAAGTTTAACTATAAAGTTAAGTTTGAAACCTAAGCTGAGTTCAGAAACAAAGAAAGATAAAATAAGTTTGAAAACACTTAAGTGGGAACTTAATCATCATAGTCACAACTCTGTTGTGGTCAAGTCATGTCACAATTAATTTCATAAGTTTTTTTGAAGACATCTGACAATGGAATAGTATGGCAGATAATCAAACATACTTAGTATGCAGATAATCAAACATAACCTTTCCTTTACACACCCTAGTATAAGCACCTCTCCTTTGAGCATGTCCTCCCAACTATGACCATCTGTCATCTTGGGCACTTCATAGGTGGACAACATTGAGAGATAGCCTCAGCTCAAACCTCTCCCGCAAGGGAACTAATACTAATGTATATAAACTACTGGCTAAGCCTTACCCAATTCAGGTATTATGGTTGTACGGTAAAATTGGAATGGTATCGCATCCGAACCCAACCATCAGTTTTGTAAAAGGGCTAAGGCTCATGCGTAAACATTTTCATCATCATAAACCGTTTGTGTTTCTCAACACATGTCAAAACATCTCAATAGAATGGCTCATCATTCCAAGGTTTTCACAAATCATTTTCACCAAGTATTCCCATCTAAAGTGATCTAGTTTTTGGTTTAGCTCTAAACTACTAAGTTAAGAGTGTTCACTAAGGTGGGATTCTAAGATCAATCTCATGCCATGGAATGACATCTAAGTCTAACTAGATAGGTCAAGTTTTATACTCTTTATGCTACCTTCTAAACAAGTAAAGGACTTTGGTAAAGTAAAAAAAAGTAAAGCTTGGAATTAAATCTTGGAATAGGTATAAGTCCACAATGGTATAACCAAAGCATGCCTAATGCCTTTGCTTAGGTTTTCTAGATCACAAGGGTTAGCTTGCATTGTTAATTATGGCTTTCTAGTATAATACTTGCAAGTGTTCACTTGCCTTGGGTAGTGCAGTGGTTGAAGTTTTCTTCCTCCTCCTCTTGGTAGAACTTCTCCTCTTCGTAAGCTTGGTCGGTACTATCGTCTATAAATATATACGGAGTACACAATCACCAAACAATACTTAACTATTCTATTTAGCACACTAAGGCACACATTTGATGCTCTAATATCATCACAAGCATCACAAGGCTTAATGAACTAGTTTCATTTATTTTATTTGAAAAAAGTAATTTCTACTCATTGAAATTAACTAAGATTTAATATTCTCCAATTAAAATATGGGATCATGTGGACACATGTCATCACCACATATTCTAACATATGGGAATGTGATTTAAAGGTTAGATCATATTTTACTAAGTTTAAGTTTAATATTTAATAATTTAAAGTGACTAGAAATACCTGTATAGCATTATTTTTGTACTAGTCCAAAGTCACTGCATGCAAACCTTAATATTATTACATATTGAGATAGATATGGTTAAATGTGATTTTTGAGAGTTGGAATCAACTCAAAAGCTATTATGGTTTATTTTATAAAAATGTTTGAATGTGCAAATGCTTCTTCCTTGTTATTTTTATTCGGAGAGATCTCTAACTCTCAATGAATTAAAACCAACGGGCTTGGATAGATCTTTTCAGATGCTTTCCAACAAAATTGGAATCACTCAATTTGGTTTAGTGAATCTTCCTGAATTCATTTTTGAACTAAGTGATAGAATTGAGTTTAAACCTAAATAGAAAAATCTAGTTTTGAATTACTGGGTCAGCGCGGGAAATGAAATGGGCCGGGCCAGTGTATCTCAGCAGCGCAGAGGGCGGCTCACAGGTTGGTCCCGCTTGTCAGCGAGACTTAAAACCCGAAACGGTATCTAGCGATCTAGGCCACACGATTATAACGCGGATCAACGGCTCACAGTCGTCGTCGACGACAGACTCGTCGCCGGCGTGACCGAACCCTAAACGGACCGTGGGGGTCTACTAGGGACGTATCAGGGCTCTAGCTAGTGCGGCGAGGCGGGCGATCGAACTGGATGGCAACGACGGACTCAGGCGAGGTCACGGCAGGGGCTGCGGTGGACGGAATCGACGGCAGCGTCTCCTCCTCTGCAGCGAGCTCCTCCGGTGCAATTCCGGTGAACTACGGCTCGAGCGGCTCCGTCGAGAGAGGGGAAATGTTTAGGGAACAGAGGGGAGTGGAATGGTGTGAGGAATTCGTGTTGGGGAGGCCTGCTTATATAGGCGCGACGGTGAGACCGAGAGGTCTGGGCAGGCATCTCCGGCGAGGGCGGTACAAGGGGGATATCATCGTGGGTGAGGTAGGCGGACGCTGGGCGGTTCCCTGGCGGTTCTCTACGGTGTAATGGCACGGCTAGGGGCGGTGGGATATGGTCGGGAGCTTCCCGCGCTCTAGGAGACATAGGCGGTGCTCGACGGTGATCATGGCGATTGTGGGTCACGTGGCAGTGCACGGCCGTGTCTGGCGGGGTTCTGGGGTCGAGGCGGAGCGGCGTGCACGGTGTGGGGTCGAGGGGCGACCTGCTACATGCTGGCGGCTATCGCGCTCTGGCGCACTCTAGTGAGCTCATAGAGAGAAAGGGCGGCTACGCTGGGGAGTGGTCCAGGGGCTAGGGTTGATCGAGGGGTGGACAGTGCGCGGCGGTAGGGTTGGGTGGAGCTTGGGGATGTGCTGGTTTGGCGCGGCGTGGTCCCTGGCGCGTTGCCCGCTTCTGGCCGACGGTGACCATAAAGTGGCGGCGCTCCACTGCTGCTCCAGGCTTAGGGGTAGGCCGGTGGGGTTTTTGTTAGAGCTGGGACGGACAGGGGAACCAAATGAGGGCCAAACACTCGACAAAGCATTGATCTACACACAATAATAGTTAGGCAGAATTTTTGTGCATGCCACCTGTTCGACACAATGGCCGCATGAACAAAATATTTTAATTTTGGGCTTATTTTTGGTGGAGTGATGTAACTTATGCTTAAGCATCTAGTCTTGCTTGGGATTTAAAAATGGAGTTCATTTGAGGGGTTTTTGAATAAGTGTGATCTATACATATGAACTACATTCCAATTTCAAATGTCATTTAAATTTAGTGTTTGAAAGTTTTTGGGATGAAACAAAGTGGGCCTTGGCACATCACTACTTGTACTAGCAAGGGGTGCAAAGAACCACAATTTTTTCTATTAAGGTTTGAGTTCTAGGAATAGCCAAAGTAGGCTAGGTGATTAAAATGGCAAAAGTGACCATTTGCTTATTTTATTCTTTTTGATTTGTTTTTCTTTGGGATTTGTTTGGGAATGATCTAGATGATGTTTAATTCAACTTAGAATCATTTTACAACCAATGGATCGCTCAAACATGGCAATTCAAAACAACTCCTAATTTAAATGCACACACATATGAATGCTTAATCATTTTAAATGGAAAAGCTTTTGTTAACCCTAAATTGGGTAGATTTGATCTTGATTAACCTTGGATTAAGTTTTGGGATGTTACAGGTGCGGCGAGCTGGCGCGCTCTGGGCATGGCGCAAAGACATGGAGCGAGGCGTAGCTAGGTTGGTCCAGGGTCAGGCTGGGGTCATGGCTTGGATAAGGGGTGGCGGTAGACTGCGGCGTAGCTCGTGCGCGTCGTGGGCGAGGGCGGCGATGCTTCTAGCGTGCTGTCCACTGTCGGTCGGTGATAACCACATTCTGGCGGCGCTCCACTGTGCACAACGGCTAAGGGGGGCTTGTCTAGTGCTTGGCTAGGTTCAGGGGAGACAAGGGAGTGAAGAGGGGACACTGGGGTGCAGGATTACTGCTCAGAACAGTGAAGTTAGGTAGTAGTTAGATTAGTGTCTACAAGGTGTTTGTTGTAATGGCTGCAAGAAAATTAATTTGGAATTTTTGAATGAAACTTTTTTAGTGATTTGATCTTAAGCTTGAGTATCTATGTTTGCTTGGAGAGGTCAAGTGGAAATGTTTTGATGGGTTTTTGAAAAGGTGGGATCTTAGCATATGAACTAGATTCAAATTTCAACCGTCCATTTAATTGATTTGGAAAATGTTTTTGTAACCTTGTAAAGTGGGCCTGGATACACTTTTCTTGGTCTAGCAAGGGGTGAAAAGAAGTAGAATTGTTTCTGTTAAAATTTCTCTTCAAGGAACACTCAAAGTGACCTAGTGATTAACTTTGGCCAAAATGACCATTTGGTTATTTAATTTATTTTTCATTTCTTTTTCTTTGGATTTTGTTTGTAATTGGTCTAGATGATGTAGCATTCACCTTTAAACCTTTTCTCATCATTTGTAGAAATCAAGCATGGCAATTTCAATCAATTATACACTAATGCAAAACACACATGCATTCATATTCAAAATATTAATAAAAGTTTTTGTTAACCCTAAACTTGGGTGATTTGAACTTGATAATCTGGATTAGAAGTTTTGGGGTGTTACAAACCTTCCCTCCTTGAACAAAATGGTGTCCCGAGATTTAAGAAAATCTAGGAACTAAAGAGATCTGGAAACTCAGTCCTAATGTAATCTTCTCACTCCCAGATAGCTTCTTCTTCAATATGGTTGCTCCATTGGATCTTGAGAAACTTGATACTCCGGGTCCTGGTGGTTCTAAAGGCTTCCTCCAAAATACGGATGGGTACTTCACGATACGTCAGATCCTTGTTGATATCTATGGCTCGGTGATCGATGTTCTTGAAAACTTCGGTCTTCTCCAGAACTTCTAAGCATTTGCGAAGTAACGAGATATGGAACACATCATGGATGGCTGACATCTCCTCTGGCAGTTCCATTTGGTATGATACTTCTCCTTGGTGATTCAAAATCTTGAAGGGACCAATATATCTAGGGGCTAACTTTCCATTCAGTTGAAAACGTTGCATTCCCTTCAAGGGTGATACTTTGAGATACACAAAATCTATGACATTCAAAGCCAGGCCTTGACGTCTCTTGTCAGTATAACTCTTCTGTCTGGATTGGGTGGTCTTGAGGTGTTCACGGACTTTGTGAACCTTCTCTTTGGCTTCTCGTAGGATGTCAGTCCAAAAATCTGACTTTCTCCTACTTGCGACCAATTCAAGGGGGTACGACACTTCCTTCCATACAGAAATTCAAATGGGGCCATTTGTAAACTGGCTTGATAACTGTTGTTGTATGAGAATTCTACGAAAGGAAGACAATCTTCCCCTTTTGATCTATACTGTAGCACACAAGCTCTCAACATATCTTCTAAGATTTGGTTGACTCTCTTGGTTTGTCCATCAGTCTACGGGTGATAAGATGTGCTGAAATTCAACTTGGTTCCTAATCCTTCTTGGACTTTTTGCCAAAACCTTGAGGTAAACTGGGTTCCTCGATCCGACACTATGGTCTTGGGGGTTCCATGCAAACTGACGATTCTACAATGTACAACTCATGCAGATGAGTATCATGAGCTTCCTGCATGATAACTTGCTTCAGCTCCGAATCTGCTGGCACACAGATACATCCTTTGTACCACAAAACTCCTTCTACCATCTTCGGTGAATCCAGGTACCTTCCTTGTACCAAAACGACGTTTGATTCCATCGATACTTTCATTTCCTTTCTGCGCTTCCTTGATATGACTGATCAAAGTGGGTTGAAGTTTAATGCTAGCTAAAAATCCTTTGCTAACGAGCTCGGTTCTAATATGCTCCAACTCGTCATGCAAACTTGGCTGGTGTTCTTTGATCATGGTGATTAACCTACACGACAATCTGCTAAAAGCATCCGCTACCACATTGGCTTTGCTGGGGTGATAGTGAATGTCAAGGTCATAATCCTTGATTAACTCTATCCATCTCCTTTGCCTCATATTCAGCTCCTTCTGAGTGAAAATATACTTCAGGCTCTTGTGATCTGAATAAATCTCACAGCGATTACCCATAAGGTAATGACGCCAGGTCTTCAAAGCTAAAACTATAGCTAGTAGTTCAAGATCATGGGTAGGGTAGTTTTGCTCATGATGCTTCAGTTGTCTTGAAAAATATGCTATGACTTTTCCTTCTTGCATCAACACACATCCGAGACCAATATTGGATGCATCACAATACACATCAAACGGTTTCTTGATATCCGGCATAATCAAGATTGGGGCTAAAATCAGTCTCTTCTTGAGCTCTTGAAAGCTTGATTCACATTTATCCGTCCATTCAAACTTCTTATCTTTCTTCAACAATTGGGTCATTGGTCTTGCAATGCTCAAAAATCCTTCGACAAACTTGCGGTAATATCTTGCTAATCCGAGAAATGCACGGACTTGGGTTTGAGTGGTTGGGGCTTTCCATTCTTCAACTCTTTGATCTTGGCGGGATCAACATCGACTCCTCCTGCCGACACAATATGTCCGAGGAATCCTACTTCCTTCAACCAGAACTCACATTTGATAAACTTAGCATACAACCGATGTTCTCTAAGGGTTTCGAGGATGGTTCTCAGGTGTAACTCATGGTCTTCTTTGGACTTGGAAAAGATTAGAATATCATCGATAAAAACAACGACAAACTTATCCAGGAAGTTCATAAAAATCGTATTCATGAGATTCATGAAATAAGTGGGGGCATGGTTTATCCAAGAGACATGACCGTATACTCATACAATACATATCTGGTGGTAAAGGCAGTCTTTGGAATATCTGTTGCATGAATCTTGAGTTGATGATAACCAGTCATAAGATCAATCTTAGAAAACACTCTAGCACCTGTCAACTGATCAAACAGATCCTCAATCTTTGGCAGTGGGTACTTGTTCTTTCTGGTGACATCATTTAGATTCGTGTAATCCGTACATAAACGGTTACCTCCATCTTTCTTATCCACAAACAAAATAGGTGATCTCCATGGCGATGCTCTTGGTTGAATCAGACCTTTCTCCAGCATAGCATCAAGTTGCTTCTTTAGCTCCACTAATTCAGATGGGTTCATACTATATGGTCTCTAAGCTATGGGTCCAGTTCCAGGAATTAGTTCAATAATGAACTCGATATCCCAATCTGGGGGCATACCAGGCAATTCATCTGGGAATACGTCGGGGTATTCACAAACTACTCTAACTTGATCTATGGTTGGTTGGGCTAGACTCTTGTTGCATTTGAAATGACGGGGCAAGGTCTCAGATGCATGCTCTATTGATACTCCAGAGCTACTGGTCATGGTTATGGATTTCTTGGCACAGTCGATCAATCCTTTATGTTTCGACATCCAATCCATTCCTAGTACTACTTCCAAACCTTTGGTTCCAAGTACTATTATATTGGCATAAAAAATCTATCCCATGGATTCTGGTAGGTACATCCTTGCAAATTTTTCTAGCTTTGGTGGTTGAACTAGGTATTTTAACTATCATAACATGCTTCAATTTTGTTGGTTGAATCTTACTAGTGCATGCAAATTCTTTGGAAACAAATGAGTGCGATGCTCCAGAATCAAACAACACTCTTACAAGTACTGAGTTAACAGAAAACATACCTAGCACGACATCGGGCGCTTCCTAAGTTTCTTCAGCATTCATATGGAACAGACGGTCGTTGCGGTTGAGCGAATTCCCTGTGGCGAATCTCCTTCCAGGCTGAACACTTCGTTGCTGCTGAGCTGGGGCATTCACATTTGTGGCTGCTGCAAGCTTCTTGGGGCGCTTGTTGGAGTAGTGATCCTTGACTCCACATTCAAAGCAAGTAATCTGGGACTTGTCTTTGCCTGCAATAGGCACAGCATTGCTTCTAGTTCTTCGGGCAGTATTGTTGTTGTTGTTGTTGTTGGACTTTGGAGGTGCACAGTTGAAATTGTTGGAGTTGTCGGGGTTGTTGTTGTGGTCTCCTCCAGACTTCAGGTTTCCTCCACTACGATTGGGGTAGCTTGGACGGGACATCGGGGGTCTATTGTTTCTTGGGGCATATCCTGCAGACGGGTTGGGGCGATACTTCTAGGTATTGTGGGATCCAGTCTGGTGCATCATCCTGTGCTTGCGGTTGTCATTGGCTTGGTTTATCTCCCCTTCCATCTGAATGGTCCAGTCTACTAGCTCTTCTAGATCTCCAAAACGGATGTTGACTAACACAGTCTGCATCTCATCATGCAATCCATTCAGGAACCTTTCCTTCTTCTTAGCTTCAATGTCGATCTCATTAGGGGCATATCTAGCTAGGAACATGAATTTAGGCAGTAGTTAGATTAGTGTTTGCAAGGTGTTTGTTGTAATGGCCGCAAGAAAATTAATTTGGAATTTTTGAATGAAACTTTTTTAGTGATTTGATCTTAAGCTTGAGTATCTATGTTTGCTTGGAGAGGTCAAGTGGAAATGTTTTGATGGGATTTTGAAAAGGTGGGATCTTAGCATATGAACTAGATTCAATTTTCAACTGTCCATTTAATTGATTTGGAAAATGTTTTTATAACTTTGTAAAGTGGGCCTGGATACACCTTTTCTTGGTCTAGCAAGGGGTGAAAAGAAGTAGAATTGTTTCTGTTAAAATTTCTCCTCTAGGAAAACTCAAAGTGACCTATTGGTTAACTTTGGCCAAAATGACCATTTGGTTATTTAATTTATTTTTGATATCTTTTTCTTTGAATTTTGTTTGTATTGGTATAGATGATGTAGCATTCACCTTTAAACCTTTTCTCATCATTTGTAGCAATCAAGCATGGCAATTTCAACCAATTCTACACCAATGCAAAACACACATGCATTCATATTCAAATTATTAATAAAAGGTTTTGTTAACCCTAAATTTGGGTGATTTGAACTTGATAATCTTGATTAGAACTTTTGGGGTGTTACAATAAATGTGAAACTGGTATAAAAGTGCAACACATTCTAAAGAAACCATCCCTAGTTTCTGAACCCTAGATCAGATACGATTATTCTGGGGATTCGCGTTTATCAAATTTCACTACATTAATTATGCATAGATGCATCTTTCTTCTTTAAACATTCATCCTTACCGGACCAATGATGCTAATTTTAGATTTTTGGATCTTTTATTATCTCGAAGACCGTGAGTGCATAATCTTGCAATCACAAAAGGCAAGTTCACACTTGCTCATGTCATTTGATTATTTTCTATAAAATCCTTGTAACTCAAATGTTGTCATCACCTGCATTTCAAAAGGGTCATAAAACACTACTTTCATAATAATATGATTATGGATTATTTACCAAATGGTAATTCTATTGATACAGTTCCAGTGGTAAATGAACATAATATCTACGACTTAACAACCAATGTCGCTAGTGATTCTAGCGCCGTATATTGTGTGTTAACCATGAGATTTGGAATGGGACAGAGAAGTCAGATGTATCTTCTTCCTTTTGTATGTAGCTGGAAGCGCAGGTCATGGATGTTATCCTTGTTGCGTGCATTAATTGGTAATTCATAGAGGATATGTAGCATATGGGTCGGAACCCTCAACGTCCCATGATAGTTCTGGCATCTGAACGGTCTGTACTAACCATTGTCGTAATTCTATATGTGGGCATGGCGTACACCAAGGAGACACGCGGGGTTGCGAAGGGGGTAGTGATCGGCTTAGATCTTAGGCTGGGCCCCATACCAAGGAAGTGTGGATGAGCCTGCAACTCGGATGAGCAATAAGGCTAAGGTCTCTCATAGGTAAAGCAGCACACCTCTGCAGAGTGTAAGAACTGTGACATGTTACTCCCTGTTCCAGGAAGGAGCTACGAACACTGCAGGAAAGGAACTCCATGAAAGTTCTGGTAAACCTGTGAAGGTTGACGGACATAGTTTTCAGAATAAAAGCAACCTTTGAAGAAATGTTTACGAAAACTTGCATTGCCTACGACCTATGGTCTATTGTTGTAGATATAGTGCATCAAACACTCCTTTTTACTAAACTTGCTGAGTACGCTCGTACTCAACTGTACCTTCTTAAACCTTGCTAGGTTCTAAGCCGTTGAAGACGATGTCCACATCAATTTCTCCTCAAGAAACCATCGTCGACAGCTCAAGTTCTTCAAGGAAGTCAACGAAGTAAACATGTGCATCAACAAAAGTGAAGACGACATTACTGAATAGATAGGAATAGATGCTCTAGCCATAAAACTTATATCTCTAGAGCATTGCAATAGCAGCAATGGCAAGCCAAATAGTTTAGATACTAGTCTTAGTCTAAAAATAGTTCTGAGTGTTATTCTGGTTCTTCTTTGTAAGAAGTTTCTTTCTTCCTCTTTAACCTAGAGTGTCCTCTATATCTGTTGTAAAGAGTCGAGTTGTAATCTGTAGTCATGTCTTGGACCTGCTGTGTTTCTGTTATACTACTCTAAGGGATGTAATACTAGTGAACGGTGTTTCATTGGTGTTATGTCGACGACTATAGTGTACTACATCATGCAGTGGTATGTTGGGTCACTTCATATAGTGGACCAACATGTTGTACCAACGATTCATTTGTTTTATGAGTATTCAAACTTCCTAACTAACTATGCCCATTTGAATGACTTTATGTTGATTTATCAAAATTAGGTCAAATTTGAAACTACAAGTAAATTGTAGGTTTTGCTTTGAATGTTTTAAGAAAAAGCCTTTGGAGGTATCCATCGAGGGGTCACAATTAATATACCAGAAACCAGCGAGAGTTTTGACGATAGTGAAAGGATATTAATTTCTCTTTGTATTTTGGTGTTGATGACAACTTCAATTGTGGTGTAACCATGTGCCTAAATTGCAGTTTTACCTATGGACGGTTTAGCGTGTGGAATCATCTCTTGAAGGAACTTGAAGGTAGTGTCTCTTTTTTCACTTTATCTCTCTTTATGTTTTTTGGAGACCGTACTATCAAGAGGGGGTCCACCTAGGAACGTTGTGGGAAATCAAGCTTTCATGCATAGACCATACTTGCATATCCACAACCATCCTATTGTTTAGCGAGAGATTGAGTTTTTGAGGTGGTTGAGGGTTTTTTGCCCTGACCTGAAGTAACGGCCGCACGTCGGTAGTACCGCTCATCGGGTTCTATGTGGTTAGCCTAGGGGTACTTCTGGCCCTTGTTTCTACACTACTTTCGATCACATATAGTATACTTATGTTTCCATATGAACTATTTGACGGAACTAGAGTCAGAACTAGGCCCGGTAGTTTCGGCCAGAAGTTTCAGCTGCTCCCCGCTAGAACTTCAGGCCAGCTCATCTAGATCACACCCCTTGCGCGGTAGTACCGCTGATGGCCGGTAGTACCGGTTAGGACCTCGCGACCCTGTATTTCCGGCGCTAGTTCCGCTGAAGCTTCCACCCAGCAAATCTTTGCTTTAGTATAGTTCTATCTCGAATTGACGAATTTGTCGAAATCTAGACTGGAACTTGTGGCGGTAGTATTGGTCAGAAAGTAGTGCTCGTTGAGTTGGCTTTTTGACCATTCCAAGGAGCGACTCTGGACCATTGGGGCCCTTCTCATCGGAAGTACCGGCCCACCACCAGTAGTACCGGTGGTGCCGCGGGGGCAGAAAACTGCTCGTTTTGAAGGGGCTTATTTAAGGCACCCTTGTTCCTCCTCTCTTCTTATCTCTTGGTTTTCTCTCTCCTCCATTAATACAAGCGCTTCATCCGCCTAGATATCTCTCTCTACCCACTCAAACCTCTGGATATTTTGAGGATTGGGAGAGGTGACCTAGATCTACACATCCACCAAAGGAATCGTGATTCCCCCACCCATCCTTAGTGGATCTTGTTACTCTTGGGTTCTTGGAACCCTAGACGGTGTAGGGAATCCTCGGGGCTAGGGAAATTGTTGTGCAGCTTTGTGGTGTCCTTGAGGGCCTCCAATTGAGTTGTGGAGTCTCCCCTCAACATTGCTGTAAAGGTTTCGGTTAGCGCCTTCAAGGTCACCGGTTAGTGGATTGTGAGGCCACCTTTGTGATGGTTCTCAATGGAGAAGAAGGTGAGGCCTTTGTGGCGCTCGGGTGACCTTGTGTGGACCGGATACCTCTCCAACATAGACGTAGCTTCCTTGGAAGTTAACTACGGGAATTACATCTCCGTGTCCCCTCATCGATTTATCCGTTCCTCTCCTTTACTACTTGCAATTACCGTCTTGCTTACTTTTTGCATCGTTTGGCATATAGGTTGTTCATCTAGTTGCATATCTAGATAACTTACTTTCGAGCAAAGCCTAAATTTGTAAGAAAAGAATAAAAATTGGTAGTCTCCTCTTCACCCCCCTCTAATCGACTAAAGTTGGGCCTTTCAATTGGTATCAGAGCCAAGGCTCTTACTTCGGTCTTAACCGCCTAAGAGACAATGGCCGACAAAGAGGGGAGTGTGGGTGCAACCACCAAGAATTCGGCATCCATGGATGACCTCACTTGATTGGAGACATCCATGATGACCAAGTTTGAGGAAATGATGACCCTTTTGCAATCCATTAAGCCTAACCCCATGGTAGCCACTCCTCATGGAGCATCTCAAACCGTCGAGGCCCCTCCCTGCAATTGTGCAAGTGGTCTCCCCATGGTGAATCCCGTGGCGGCCCCAAAACACTTGGGATTATGATTTGTGTCTCAAACCAGCAAGCCCCCAAGCGAGAGCACCGAGGGGCTAAGTGACTCCTCCTCCAAAGAGGGAGAGGAGGGAAAGGACTACTCGGCGGTGCCACCACCACCAAAGTACACTCTGGACCCACCTATTCCCATGCCGCATATCATACCTCAAGGAGAACCTCCCATGTTAGATACTTCAAATTTCGCCAATTGGCAATATATAATGCAATCTCACATTTCCATCTCTTCTATTGAATTGATGAGGATTGTGGAAGAAGGATTCTCGCCATATGATGCAAATAAGTTGACCCGTGCTAAGGTTGTGGACAAGCAGCTCAATGTTACCTCTTTGGGCATGATCCAAAAGGCATTGACTCCCAAGGACTTTTCTCACATTCACCAATTCTCCACTACCAAAGATGCTTGGGATCATCTCAACGAGTTGTATGTCGGGAATGCTAGCATTCAAAGCTCCAAGTTTGATGAAGTCAATAATGAGTCTGATGGCTTTGCAATGCAAGATAATGAGACTCCCGAAGACATGTATCGTTGACTCAAGGTTCTCTGTTTCACTATGAGGGACCTTGGTGCTACCTATGTTGATGACAAGTTCATGAAGAGGAAGTTTGTTCAAGCCCTCCTTCCATTTGAGGAGCAAAAACTCAATTCTATCAAGGGGAGAAGCACCTATCACATCATGTCCTCTCAAGATGTGTTGAGTGAAATTTTTGCCCTGACTATTGCCAATAAGAATGTGGATTCCGCTCGCGCTCGTGCCCATGGGTCTCAAAAGGTGAACCTAGCCTTGAAGGCCCAAGTGGTGTATGTTGATGAAGATGAAGACACTAGTGAGTGGTCTCAAGAGGACATAAAGTACGCCTTCAATGAGCACTTGGCTCTCGTATCAAGGGCATTTTGTAACAAGCTGGGCATGAAGTCAAGATCAAGGGACAACTCAAGATTCAACTCAACCATGAAGGCTCCAAAGGCAAGATCTTGCTACAATTGCAACGACAACAGTCACTTCATGGCCCAATGTCCCTTAAAGAATAGAGAGGACAATGGAGGCCGTCTTATTCACAAGAGCAAGCCAAGACCTCCTTAACCCATGAACAAGAACTTCCAAAACAAGAACCCTCCAAACAAGAGAGGGCAATGGTGGTCCATGAAGAGTACTTCTTGGATGCGGATGATGATGATGAGAGTGAAGGTCAAGATGGAGAGATCGTGGGAGTTGTCACTATTACTACTTCTTCTACCCCACGAGTGTCTCTCTTCGACTTGCCGAATGAGAACATCATCAATTATAACCAAAAGTGTCTCATGGCCAAGTCCACCGAGGTAACACCCGCTTCCAAGTCTGCATCAAATGAACTTCCTTTGCATGATCTAGATGGTCTAGAGGTTAAGAAAGACATGGTAAGCATATGTGAATCCATGGAGCATCTAGATGATGATACTAGAATGTGCTTTGAAACTCTTGTAAATCAACTTGACCATGCTAGGGAAATGTAAAATGAGAAGGAAGATCTAATCAACATGCTAGGTAAAAATGAAAGAGAGGCCGCGGATGAAATTGCCTCTCTATCACACAATCTCTTGAAGATGAACATAATATGAGAATAACTCTTGAGGAGAGTGTTTCTAAGCTTGGAGATGACCATAACTACTTCATGTCACAACTTGTTAAAGAACGGGATGATGCTCTTGCTTCATTGAATGCCCTTAAAATGAAAAGGTTGAGTTTGGTGTTGGTCATGAATGTCTAACGTACTTTGAGAAACTCAAAGAGGAACATCATG
Organism: Avena insularis; assembly: GCA_023614405.1. Taxonomy (NCBI): domain Eukaryota; kingdom Viridiplantae; phylum Streptophyta; class Magnoliopsida; order Poales; family Poaceae; genus Avena; species Avena insularis. Next base: position 409,175,758 of record CM042696.1, read on the forward strand.
CCTTGGAGAGTAAATTCTCAAGTCTTTTTGAGGCTCATGAGCGACTTCAAACTCAATTGAACAATGAACAATCAATGTCTTCTGCTATGCCTGTTATACATTTTCCTTGTTCTTATAACCCTTGTTACAAGAATGTGAATCTTGTTTAGGAAAAAAGGAGTTGAAAGAACAACTTGCAATAGGGCAAGTTGACAAGAAGGGTATTGGTCACACTCCTAGGCCCAGGAAGAAGAACAAGAAGAAGAAAAAGAAGAAAATCAACAGCTTTGCTCAAGGACCCCCTTATGCTTCTACCATTGTGCAAAGTGATAACTTTGCCAGGAAGAACAATCCTTCCTACATTCTTTGCAAATCTTTTGATGGTCATGTTTATGAAAAATACATTGGCACTTCTTACACTCATGATTATCCTTGGAATATTTGGGTACCAAAGACCCTCGTGACTAACAAAAGGGGACCCATTGCAAAATGGGTACCTAAAACCAAAGCTTGATTTTCTTGTAGGACCTTGCTTCTGGTGGAGTTAAATGAGTGCTTGATAGTGGAGCTACAAGCCATATGACCGGAAGCAAGTCTATCATGTCGGAGATTAGGCCTAATTTTTCCTATACTATGGTCTTCTACGGTGATGAAACAAGCTCTCAGGTTTTGGGTTTTGGTAAGGTGGTACCCCGGATGTTTCCTTGGTTATAATCTCCTTTCTGTTCGTGCTTTAGCCATTATGGGTATTTCTTCTTTCTTTAATGAGCATTTTGTGGTCCTCATGTGGAGCAAGACTCTCATGGTGGCTTTCGTTGGATACGTAGATCATGACTTGTATGTGGTGGATTTGTCCGGAAAACCCTCTACACATGTTATATGTCTCTATCGAAAACCGACGTGGGCTGGTTGTGGCATCGCCGCTTGGCCCATGTAAACATGAAGTCTTTGCAAAGTCTCTACACGGGGGGCCACATCCTTGGACTAAAAGACATTTCCTTTGCCAAATATCGTGTGTGAATGGCTTGTATTGAAGGAAAGATGCATGAGAAGCCTCATAAGATGCTCAATCAAATAACCACCAAGAGATGCTTCGAACTTCTTCACATGGATCTCTTTGGGCCACCTTCTCATGATAGTCTTGGAGGAAAGAAGTATTGTTTGGTGATCGCTGATGACTTCTTAAGATACACATGGGTCTACTTCTTCAAGTTCAAGAGCGAGATTCAACAAACCGTCATCACTTTGCTAATCAAATTCAACAGAAACATAATGCTAAAATCCTTACCATTTGGAGTGACAATGGGACCGAGTTCAAGAACTACACTTTGGATGAGTTTCTGAGTGATAAGGGGATCAAGCATCAATATTGAACTCCATACACCCCTCAACCAAATGGCGTTGCCGAAAGGAAGAATCGTACTTTGATGGATGCAGCCCGGACCATGTTGGTGGAATTCAAGTCACCATATAACTTTTGGGCCGAAACCATCTCAACCGCTTGCCATGCCACAAACCGTCTCTACCTACGCAAGAATAAGAACAACACTCCATATGAGCTTCTCACCGGACACAAGCCCAATGTCAAATACTTTCGGTTGTTTGGGTGTAGATGTTACGTTCTCAAGAAGGGTGTCCACTTGTCAAAGTTTGAGTCTAGAGCTCAAGAAGGGATCTTCGTTGGCTACTCCATGCAATATCATGCATATATAGTCTACAATAAACCCACAGGAAGAGTTGAAGAATCTAGCAATGTCGATTTTGATGAAGATCATGAGTCTCTTTTGAGGCAAGATGGTGTTTGTGATCCAAATGATGAAATTCTTCCCCAAGCCATAAGAAGAATCGGCGTGGGATTCTTCCGCCCCATTGAGGATCCCCTTGTGGCCGAAAGATAAGGACCAAGCTCTACTCAATTTGAGACCTCACTCTCACAAGAACATCTTTCTTCTCAAGGACAACTTATTGCTTCTCAAGGTTCTCCAAGATCTTCACAAGATCATCATATCCATGACTCTCCAAGCTCAAGTCAACCTAAAGTTGATCAATCTCTACCTCACCAAGATGGTGAAACTCCTTAAGTCAATATTGATCAAGGTAAAGTTGAAGAAGCTCAAGGCCAAGCTAGAGAAGATCAAGGTCAAGCTAACAATGACCAAGGCCAAGATAATGTCTCTCCACCCAATGATTATGACTCTCCAATGGTTGATATGGATGAAGACAGTGATCAAGTTCGTGCATATAGTCAAGGCGAGGACTCGAATCATGGTGATGATCAAGTGGTTGCTCAAGAATCTTGTCTTGATACCCAAGCCCGCCATCAAGCATATCGTCTCGACAAGCTCATCAAAGAAGGCCATATCCTTGATTATGTTTATGGATTTCAGTAGGGGCTCCACTACTAAGAGACAACTAACCTTTTTTAGTTCTCATCATGCTTTTATTTCTCATGTTGAGCCCCAGAAGGTCTTCGAAGCACTTGAAGATGATGATTGGCTTGATGTTATGAATGAAGAACTTCAAAATTTCAAGAGCAACAAGGTGTGGACACTAGTGAAACGGCCAAGAGATTGTCAAAATGTGATTAGGACCAAGTGGATTTTCAAGAACAAGAGGGATGCCAATGGGATAGTCATCCGTAACAAGGCAAGGTTAGTTGCCCAAGGAGACTCTCGAGTTGAGGGCATTGACTATGGTGAAACTTATGCCCCTGTTGCTCGTCTAGAATCCATTCACATGCTTCTTGCTTATGCTACCCATCATAACTTTGAATTGCATAAAATGGATGTCAAGAGTGCTTTTCTTAATGGTGCCTTAAAGGAATTGGTCTATGTCAAGAAACCTCCGGGCTTTGAGGATCCCCTCTTCCCAGACCATGTCTACAAACTTGATAAGGCACTATATGGTCTCAAACAAGCCCCACGTGCATGGTATGAGTGCCTTGGAGAGATTTTGTTAGACCTTGGTTTTGAAGTATGCCTCATTGATCCCACTCTTTTTAGTAAGAAAGTGGGAGGAAACTTGTTCATTTGCCAAATCTATGTTGATGACATTATTTTTGGTTCTACTAACAAAGCTTTCAATGAGGATTTTGCCAAGCTCATGACCAATCGCTTCGAGATGTCTATGATGGGGGAGTTGGAGTTCTTTCTAGGATTTGAAGTCAAGCAATTGAGAAATGGCACCTTCATCAACCAAGCCAAATATGTTCAAGACATGCTAATACGTCCATTTTGCATCACTATTCTATATCATAATTCACTGTTATTCATTGATATATTTCATATTAAGAGATCATACTCATGTTATTTCATCTATTTTTGCATGGTTGATGTCTTTTGGAGCATGGACCGCGGCAGTCAGGATTCTGATGTAAAAGGTGCTGTTTGGAGGCAAAATTCACGAAGATCAGAAAATCCAGGAAAATATACGGAAAATCCTATTTTTCCAGAAGACGAAGGTTGCCAAAAGAGGGAGTGGAGATGGGCCACAGGGGGGCCACACCACCCCCTGGCGCGGGCCACCCTAGGCCGCGCCACCAGGTGGTGTGGCTGCGCCTGCCCACTCCTCCGGGCGTATATATTCCTCCCGAAACCCTAAGACTCGAGGAGAGACCACATAAAGATTCCGCCGCCTCTACGGGGCGGAAAACACCGAGAGAGAAAGATCTCTCCGGCAGACAGATTTCTGCCGGGGGAATTCCTTCTCGGAGAGGGGAGATCGTCGCCATCAACACCACCATCAAGCTAGACTTCATCAGGATCATCATCCTCATCACCACCATCATCACCATCAGCACCATCATCACCATCTCCATATTGCTGTAACAATTGCGTTGAATCTTGCATAATTCTTAGGGGAAACTTTCCTAGTGTTGATTACTCTTTGTAGTTGATGCTATTGAGTGAACCGTTGAATTATTGTTTATGTTCAGATCGTTATACATCATTATTCCATCTCTGATCATGATCCATATGATGTCTTGTGAGTAGTTCGTTTAGTTCTTGAGGACATGGGAGAAGTCATGTTGTTAGTAGTGGAGTTGTGTTGAGAAAGATTCAATAGTTTGATATTTAAGTTGGTGTACTTTTTCTAGTGGTGTCATGTGAACATCGACTACATGACACTTCACCTATATGGGCCTAGGGGAATGCATTGTGTATTTGGCTACTAATCGTAGGGGTTGCCGGACTGACAGAAACCTGAACCCCCGTTAGGAAACCATTGCACAAGGGACGTAAGGGTCTTAGAGTTTAGAGTTGTGGTTAGGTTTCTACCTTAATTACTTTCTTGTACTTACGGATGTTTGCAAGGGGTATAATCACAACTATGTATTAGTCCTAGGAAGGTCGGTACATTAGCACAGGTTCACCCACACAACACTTAGCAAGCTAAGTAAGATTAATCAACTATATGAAGCGAAAGCACTTGACAGTCTTCCCATGTGTCCTCGAGAACGTTTGGTCATCTTAAGTAATACAACCGGCTTGTCCTTTGCTGCATAAAGGATTGGGCCACTTACTGCATTTATTCCTACTATCTTTTATTTTACTCGTACTTTATTTAGTTGCTTTATCAAAAACCCCTAAAAATCCGTTTGCTAAGTATTTGCAGAGAATTCCTGATCCATACCACTAGCCAACACCTTCTGCTCCTCGTTGGGTTCGACACTCTTACTTATCGAAAATACTGCGATACACCCCCTATACTTGTGGGTCATCAAGACTATTTTCTGGCGCCGTTGCCGGGGAGTGAAGCGCTATTGGATAGTGGAACTGGTAAATGAAACTTCTATTATGAGTATTGTTTACTTCTGTTAGTTGCTTTATTTTCATTATGGATAATTCGCTGAGTTTCTTATTTGGTAATGCTACTACCACTTCTAAGGTAGTAGACGAACCACCACCTGCTGAGAATGATGCTTTCAAAATACTTACAAGAATTATTGATCGTGTTATGGATAACTACTATGTTGGGGATGGAAATGTCCATCTCGGTGATCATTTACTCTTTATACACGAATTATGCGGGTTGTTCAAGTGTGCAGGTATTACTATAGATCAAGTTAAGAAGAAGTTATTCTCATTATCACTGAAAGGAAGAGCTGAGGAATGGTATAAGCTTCTAAGAATGGTAAAGCTCTTGAATGGGAGGAAATAGTGCCTCTCATTTATTCAAAGTTTTATCCTCCTAGTGAGATTCATAAAGATCGGAATCAAATATACAACTTTTGGCCTCTTGATGGAGAGAGTACAGCTCAAGCTTGGGGGAGATTGAAGTTACTAATGCTCAAATGTCCCATTCATGAGCTCCCCAACAATACTATTATCAATAACTTTTATGCAAGGCTCCCTCTACATGACAAGGATTTATTGGATGCTTCTTGTGCTGGATCATTCACTCGCATGGAAGAAGAAGCTAAATGGGATCTTCTGGACCATATTCAAGATAATTCTGAAGCTTGGGAGAATGACAAAGGTAGAAAGTCAGGAATAAATTATGATTATGAATGCATTGAATCTTTTATGGGAACTGATGACTTTCAAAATATTAGTAATGCTTATGGTCTTGATTTACAAGTTATTACAAATTGTTTTAAGGCTTTTGCTTCTTATATTGAAATCCCAACAAAGGGATGGAGCAAGTACCATGCTCCCCATAAAGATATTGCTGACTGTGTTCCTGTTGGGAGTACTGAGTATTGCATTATTGATCATGTTTTACCTGAACCTTACATTGAGAAGATACCCTTCCCAGATAAGGTAAAGGATCATCATATGATAACTAGTGTAATCACTAAAAGTGAAAAGAGAATTGTAAAACCTGATGAACAAATAAGCATTAAACATGTAGTAACAATTGTTAAAGATCTTGTAACTAAAAGTATAGAAGATGGGCACATAGTCTTTTGTGAGGACGTGTCTAATGTTGTCTCACATCCTAATAGAACTAAAAAGGCTAGTGTCCATGTGTTATCTATTAGAATTGGTGATCATTGCTATTATGGTTTGTGTGATATTGGTGCAAGTTCAAGTGCTAGTCCTTATGAGCTTTATAAAGAAATTATGCATGAAATCAGTCCCTGCGAGTTGGAAGAGATTGATGTGGTTATTCACCTTGCTAATAGAGAAACCATCTCTCTAATTGGTATTGTGCGGGATGTAGAAGTTCTTTGTGGTAAGATTAAATATCCTGCTGATTTTCTAGTAATTGGTTCAGCTGCTAGTAAAACTTATCCCATCATTTTTGGTAGACCTTTCTTGAGTACTTGTGGAGCTATTATAGATTGCAAAAGAGAGAAAATCTTGACTAAGTTTGATGGGGAATCTTATGAGTTTAATTTTCGAAATTTACTAAAGAACCTTGTGAAAATGAAACCCATAATGAGGATTTTAGAGTTGAACAACTTGCTTCTATTTCTCTTGCTCCTAATAATGCTTTGCAGCAGTATATGGAAGACCACGGAAGTGAGATCTTCATGGAAGAAAGAAATGAGATTGACGAGATTCTCCGTCATCAACCTAAGATGCTTAAGCATAACTTGCATGTGGAAGATTTGGGTACCACATTGCCGCCTAAAAAGGATCCGGTCTTCGATCTAAAACCTCTCCCTAATGATCTTAAATATGCTTACATTGATGACAATAAGATATATCCTGTTATTATTAGCTCTAAACTTTCAGGGAAGGAAGAAGAAAGGTTATTGGAGGTTTTGAAGAAACACCGAGGGGCTATGGGCTATACTCTGGATGATTTAAAAGGGATTTCACCTACTATATGTTAGCATGCTATCAATATAGAACCAGATGCAAAGCCAGTAGTAGAGCACCAACGGCGTTTTAATCCTAAGATGAAGTAAGTGGTAAGAAATGAGGTATTGAAACTCCTTGATGCTGGTAATATTTACCCTATTGCTAATAGTGAATGGGTTAGTCCTATTCATTGTGTCCCTAAAAATGGAGGTATTACTGTTGTGCCTAATGATAATGATGAGCTTATTCCCCAAAGAATAATAGTAGGCTATAGGATGTGCATTGATTTTAGGAAAGTCAACAAAGTTACTAAGAAAGATCATTACCCGCTTCCTTTTATTGATCAAATGTTGGAAATGTTGTCTAAAAAGACCCATTTTTGTTTTCTTTATGGTTATTCTGGTTTCTCTCAAATTGTTGTTAAACAACAAGATCAAGAAAAACAACTTTTACTTGCCCTTAAGGAACCTATGCTTATGGATGCATGCCTTTTTGTTTATGTAATGCTCCTGCTACTTTTCAAAGATGCATGTCTGCTATCTTTCATGGTTTTTGTGAGGAAATTGTGGAGGTGTTCATGGATGACTTCTCCATCTATGGAACTTCTTTTGATAATTTTCTTCACAATCTTGATAAAGTCTTGCAGAGGTGTGAAGAAACTAATCTTGTTCTTAATTGGGAGAAATGCCACTTCATGGTTAATGAATGTATTGTCCTTGGGCATAAGGTGTCCGAAAGAGGCATAGAGGTGGATAGAGCTAAAGTTGAGGCAATTGATAAAATGCCCTACCCAAGAGACATCAAAGGTATTCGTAGTATCCTTGGTCATGATGGTTTCTATAGAAGGTTTAGTAAAGATTTTTCTAGAATATAAAAACCCCTCACTATTCTCCTTCAAAAAGATGTATCTTTTGTTTTCGATGATGATTGTAAGGAAGCTTTTGAAACTCTTAAGAAGGATTTAACTATAGCTCCTATTGTTCAACCACCTGACTGGAGTTTACCCTTTGAAATAATGTGTGATGCTAGTGATTTTGATGTAGGAGCTGTCCTTGGGCAACGAATTGATAAAAAGCTAAATGTTATTCATTATGCTAGTAAGACTCTAGACGCTGCTCAAAGGAATTATGCTACTACTGAAAAAGAATTTTTAGCTGTCGTCTTCGCTTGTGATAAGTTTAGACCCTATATTGTAGACTCAAAAGTCACCATTCATACTGACCATGCTGCTATTAAGTACCTTATGACGAAGAAGGACGCTAAGCCTAGGCTTATTAGATGGGTACTGCTTTTACAAGAGTTTGATCTACATATTGTAGATAGGAAAGGTGCTGAAAACCCTGTAGCTGATAATTGATCTCGATTGGAAAATATCTCCTTTGACCCTATGCCTGTTAATGATAGTTTCCCAAATGAACAGTTGGCTGCGGTAGGGGTAAACTCGCGAGGGAGCCCTTGGTACGCTGATTATGCTAACTTTATTGTCTCCAAGTATCTGCCTCCAACTTTTACAGCTCAGCAAAGAAGAAAGTTCTTTTATGATTTGAGGCATTATTTTTGGGATGACCCACACTTATATAAAGAAGGAGTGGATGGTATTATGCGAAGATGTGTTCCAGAATATGAACAAAAAGAGATATTGCATAAATGTCATGGTAGTGCTTATGGAGGACATCATGCAGGAGATAGAACAGCGCAAAAGGTGCTACAATCAGGTTTCTACTGGCCTACCCTTTTTAAAGATGCAAGAAAATTTGTTTTATATTGTGATGAGTGTCAGTGTGTTGGTAATATTTCTAGACACAATGAAATGCCTATGAACTACTCTCTAGTTATTGAACCCTTTGATTGCTGGGGATCTGAATTTATGGGTCCTTTTCCTCCCTTGAAAGGTTATACTCATATTCTTGTTGCCATTGATTATGTTACTAAATGGGTAGAAGCCATCCCTACGAAGAGTGCTGACGGGGAGACCTCTCTAAAAATTCTTAAGGATGGTATCTTTCCTAGGTTTGGAGTGCCTAGGTATCTCATGACTGATGGAGATTCTCATTTCATTCATGGTGGTTTTAGAAAGACCCTTGCTAAATATGATGTTAATCATAGAATTGCTTCATCTTATCACCCCCAAACTAGTGGGCAAGTAGAGTTATCAAATAGAGAAATTAAATCCATCTTGCAAAAGACTGTTAATAGATCTAGAAAAACTGGGCTAAAAAGTTGAATGATGCTTTATGGGCTTATAGGACTGCCTACAAAAACCCTATGGGGATGTCTCCTTATAAAATGGTTTATGGGAAAGCTTGTCACCTACCTTTAGAATTAGAACACAAAGCTTACTGGGCAGTTAAAGAACTAAATAGAGAATGTAAGCTCGCAGGTGAGAAAAGATTATTTGACTTAAGTTCTTTAGATGAATGGAGGAGTGAAGCCTATGAAAATGCTAGGCTCTTTAAGGAAAAAGTTAAAAGATGGCATGACAAGCGAATACTGAAAAAGATAATTTCATGTGGGTGAGAAAGTTCTATTGTATAGGTCTCGTCTCAGATTTTTTGTAGGAAAGATATTGTCAAAATGGGAAGGACCTTTCATTATTGTAGAAGTGTACCATTCAAGAGCAATAAAAATTTCTTCTTTAAAAGATAATACTACACAAGTAGTGAATGGGCAGCGACTCAAGCACTATATTGCTGGAGATTCATACAATGAAGATGTGGATGCCTTTCAAGTTATAACTCTGGAAAAAATTATCAAGAACCAAATTCAGAGACCTGCAGACTCTGTTTTTTTAAAATAGGTAACAGTTCTGGTAAGAAAAGTTCCACGAAAGATCTATCCAGTTATATTTTTGCAGTTTTTAGTCAATAAGGAAAGTTACAAAGTGAAAGTGGGACGGAAACGGAGCCAGGGTGGCTCACACCACCCTATGGCGCGGGCCCACCCCTGGCCGCGCCACCAGGTGGTGTGGCCACTCCGGACTCCGTCTCCGACCCGTTTTCTCCCAGTACCTTCCTTTTGGTGTGAAACTTCGTAATATATAATCCCCCGGATCCCTCGAGGTTCGTATATTGTGTTTTCGTCATGTTTTTGTTTCGGTCTTTTTCTGATAGGTAGAGTCACAGATTTGGAGCCACAATGTCTTCCTCTAGATCAGCCAAGGAAGATTCTTTAGAGGCTATCATCAACCCATACTTGAGAGAGTTGAAAATTCATCCCAAGGAGTTGTTGCTTGAAGATGGGGAGGTCCGGATAAAAGAGGTTCAAGGACCTAAGGGTAAAGGAAGTCTGGAGGACAGAATGGAAGTACTGGAGCAAGAAGTCTTTAGGTACAAGAAGATGGCAGAACACGAAGTGGATATCATCCATAAGATTTGTTCCGAACTCATCGCCGAGCACCAAGAGGAGACTGCTGAGCTCAAGGATGAAATCCTCTCACCCCGCCAAACAACCAACGAACTGCAAGCATAGCTCTACGACGTTCAAAATCAAAACTGTGAGTATGAGGTTAGGTTTAAACGCATAAGTGCTGCGGCAAGTTTCAGGATACTGGAAACCACGATGTCCTTTGTTGATGGGAATCCCTTACCCTGGAAGTCGGACGATGATGAGAGGATACCACCACCACCGAAGGAGTAATTCATCATCAGGTTTGGCATCCCCTTGGTTTGTTCCAAGCTTGGGGGAGTGCCGCGGTATCACATCACTATCTTCTATCTTTTTACCTTTTTAGTAGAGTCATATCATGAATAGAGAAGTTATCATGTAGGATGGTTTGCATTATGGAAGTGTCCCCTCTCTCGTTAGATATGTATCCCTTGGTGTGAGTTGCCGTTATGGAATATTAATGAGAAGTTCTATAATTTACTCTTTTGCATATCTTATTTTAGTTTTCAATTCATGGTTATATGATTGATCTTGTTGTTAGTATTGGTATCACTTTGGGATCATTGAGTTCATTTAGTTGGTTTTGGCAAACCTGGCTTGGTCAGTAGCAACACTATTTTTGAGAGTTGAATGAAAAAGATAAAAGTACTCTAAAGCAACACTATCTTTCTTTCTTGATTTTCTCATAAGTTTAGTATTCTCTAGTTAAGATCTTTTGTGCTTCCAAGGAAGATTGCATGTTTGTCTTTATCACTTGTATGTTTGTTTGTTTCCTTCAACTCTTGTACTGGCTACCCAGCCTTGCTAGCCAAAAACTTGTACTGAGAGGGAGTTCTTCTCGTGCATCCATCCTTTAAAACCAAAACCCATGCCATTTGTGTCCACCATACCTACCTATTAGCACTATTGCTATTCCAAGTAAATTCTTGTTTTTATCTACCTTTAAAATTAAACTTGTTATGTGAAAATTAGTGATTAAAGCTCTCACGAACTTGATGGCACACTTTATTTTCTTGTACTTAATAAACTTGCACCATTGGGTCCTTCTTTGTTGCGTATATGCTTGCGCTTTATGAGTTGAAGTTAGCAGAACCATGTATCACGGGGAACACTTTCAACACTGCCATGGTACTTTGTACCTAGTTGATATCATGATTATTTTGCCTATGGATCCCGGCGGTGTGAAATAAAAGGGGAACTTGTAAGATCATGGAGTTTATATGTGTGTTAGAGAAACGCCTGGGCCGCTAGCCTAAGCCATGCCTAATCATGGTGGAAACTGCAGCATAACTAAAGTGAGCATGCTATGAAGCATCCTCAATAAAAACCTATGCAAATACCAAATAAAAAGATCGCTGAGATGCTCATTGTCTGCTTGCCTTGTCATTTTGATTATGGGATAGCTCCTGTATCATGTACAAGGGGTACCCCGTTGGCGGTTCTCGATGATACACATGTATTTACAATGACAAAAGCTTACTCGTGACTGAAGTTGAGTAGCATGAGGTTCGGTCTTTGTAATTAAGGGGCATGGGACTTCAATTTATAACTTGTCAAGCATATCCTCTTAGTTGTGTCACTTTAACCTTAATCACCTAAAGATGCCTATGATAGGGGCAATGAGAGCTGAAAGCTAATAAGTACCATAATTTTTGGGAGCTCTTTATGAAACTTGAAATCCCTGCTTCCATCTGCGAAGGGCCTTTCTTTAAATTTTTAGTTCGGTCAGTAAACCTATTCCCTTCTATCTCAGCAAGTATTTTGAGTTGTTTTGTTTCATTCATTCATATGATGATTTATTCAATCATGTTTCTTATGTTCCTTGTTTTGCACATTGCTCTTATCTTGGTGATTACTACTTTGAAAGCTATCATTGAAAATCAGTTATTTGTGAACTCCAGCAAATTATCAACTATTCTTCGACCAAGAGATAAGTTTGCCATTACCAACTATGATTTACTTCATGTATCTCTATTGTGTTTCCTTTACTTATTGCAAGTAAGTTATATAATAGTGAGTTGTCTTCTATTCTGATCTATGTATTGATGAATGTGATGCTTCTTGTCCGTATTCTTTTTATGGACTCTTCACTCCATAAACTTGAGGCCATGTTTATTGAGCTCAGTTTCGCTTGGGGACAAGCGAAGTCTAAGCTCGGGGGGAGTTGATACGTCCATTTTGCATCACTATTCTATATCATAATTCACTGTTATTCATTGATATATTTCATATTAAGAGATGATACTCATGTTATTTCATCTGTTTTTGCATGGTTCATGACTTTTAGAGCATGGACCAAGCGCAGTCAGGATTCTGATGGAAAAGGTGCTGTTTGGAGGCTAAATTCACGAAGATCAAAAAATCTAGGAAAATATACGGAAAATCCTATTTTTCCAGAAGACGAAGGCTGCCAGAAGAGGGAGTGGAGATGGGCCATAGGCGGCCCACACCACCCCCTAGCACGGGCCACCCTAGGCCGCGCCACCAGGTGGTGTGGTCGCCCTCGCCCACCTCCGGCTCTCCCCTCTAGCGTATATATTCCTCCCGAAACCCTAAGACTCGAGGAGCGACCATAGAAAGATTCCACCGCCTCTACAGGGCGGAAAACACGGAGAGAGAAAGATCTCTCCGGCAGACAGATTTCTACCGGGGGAATTCCTTCCCGGAGAGGGGAGATCGTCGCCATCAACACCACCATCAAGCTGGACTTCATCGAGATCATCATCATCATCGCCACCATCATCACCATCTCCATATTGTTTTAACAATTGCGTTGAATCTTGCATAGTTCTTAGGGGAAACTTTCCCGTTGTTGATTACTCTTTGTAGTTGATGCAATTTAGTGAACCTTTGAATTATTGTTTATGTTTAGATTGGTGTACATCATTATTCCATCTCTGATCATGATCCATATGATGTCTTGTGAGTAGTTCGTTTAGTTCTTGAGGACATGGGAGAAGTCATGTTGTTAGTAGTGGAGTTGTGTTGAGAAAGATTCAATAGTTTGATATTTAAGTTGTGGTGTACTTCTTCTAGTGGTGTCATGTGAACGTCGACTACATGACACTTCACCTATATGGGCCCAGGGGAATGCATTGTGTATTTGGATACTAATCGTAGGGGTTGCCGGAGTGACAGAAACCAGAACCCCCGTTAGGAAACCATTGCACAAGGGACGTAAGGGTCTTAGAGTTTAAAGCTGTGGTTAGGTTTCTACCTTAATTACTTTCTTGTACTTACGAATGTTTGCAAGGGGTATAATCACAAGTATGTATTAGTCCTAGGAAGGTCGGTACATTAGCACAGGTTCACCCACACAACACTTAGCGAGCTAAAGAAGATTAATCAACTATATGAAGCGAAAGCACTTGATAGTCTTCCCATGTGTCCTCGAGAACGTTTGGTCATCTTAAGTAATACAACCGGCTTGTCCTTTGCTACATAATGGATTGGGCCACTTGCTGCATTTATTCCTACTGTCTTTTATTTTACTCGTACTTTATTTACTTGCTTTATTAAAAAACCCTAAAAATCCGTTTGCTAAGTATTTGCAGAGAATTCCTGATCCATACCACTAGCTAGCACCTTCTGCTCCTCGTTGGGTTCGACACTCTTACTTATCAAAAATATTGTGATACACCCCCTATACTTGTGGGTCATCACATGCTCAAGAAGTTCAACCTTCATCAAGTCAATGGAGCCAAAACTCCCATGCCCACACAGGTTAATCTTGATATTGATCACAAGGGTAAGGATGTGGATCAAAAACTTTATCGATGGATGATTAGTTCTTTACTTTATCTTTGTGCATCCCGTTTGGATATCATGTTGAGCGTGGGTATGTGTGCAAGATTCCAAGCTACACCGAAAGAAAGCCACATGGTGGCGGTCAAGAGAATCTTTCGATATTTGGTTCATACCCCAAACTTTGGGTTGTGGTAACCCAAGGGAGCCAAGATTGACCTCATTGGATACACGGATTCTAATTGGGCGAGAGACAAGGTGGAAAGGAAGTAAACCTCCGGTGCTTGTCATTTTCTTGGAAGATCCTTGGTGTGTTGGTCCTCAAAGAAGCAAAATTGTGTGTCTATGTCCACCCCCTAAGCGGAGTACATCTCAGCTGCAAGTTGTTGTGCTCAATTGCTATGGATGAAGCAAAATATGAAGGATCTTGGTCTTTCTTTCAAACAGGCGCCCCTTCTTTGTGATAATGAGAGTGCCATTGCTATTGCTCACAACCCGGTGTAACACAACTGAACCAAGAACATTGAGATTCATCATCATTTCATTCAGGATCATGTTGCAAGAGGAGATATTCTTTGGAGTATGTTCTGACCAAGGCCAACCTAGAGGATTTTTTCACGAAGCCTCTTGATGAAGCAAGGTTCCGGGAGTGAAGGCATGAGCTAAATATCATAGATTTGAGCAATGTGGCTTAAGTGACTTGAACACCTACCCGTGTCTCAAAGGATATCTCTTGTGGATGTACGCATGGATTTAGGGGGAGTGTAGTTCCTCTCATGAATCAACGCTCTCCTTATTATGAACACATTAATGCATTCATTCTATATGGTCTCTCAAGGAGACAAAATGAGCTTAAATAATGAGTTTTGGTAATGAACCCAAGAAATATCTTCGCGGTGTCACGCTAAATATACTCATATATGGTGGCTTAGGCCATCGACCTTGTGTGTTGTTCTTTGTATTCATTCGTGTTGTTTTTTGCCTCTTTTTGGTGTTCTTGGTTGTTTTTGGGTCTTCATTTGGTTCTTCCCAGTTTTTGCGATCTATCCCAAGCCTTTATTCCTCCCCAAGAGCCCCTCTCTATCTAGCACAAGGTCTTTCTTTGCCACAATATAAATCTAGGATTCTTCATCTGTTGGCACTAGAAATTCTGGCCGAAGCCAGTAGCACCCCTCCTGGGAGATTTCTCCGGAAGCACTCCTCGGGCCGGTACTACCGCTCGTGCCTAGAAAATCCATGTGACCGGTAGTTCCGTCCGCTGGCCGGTACTAATGGTCGGGTTCATCGATTTGTAAATAAATGTAACATCGCAGCATTAGAGCTTAGAAATAAGGTGAGATAAGGTGTGTGCATTGCATTCATGCATAGAAAATCTGGATAATTTTCGTGCTTTTAAATAAAACTTGTCAAAGTGATTGAAGCTTCTCTTAACTTGGTGGAACTGAAGTAAATCATCAAGTTGATTGCGATAAGTTTCAATATGACCTTTTCTAAAACCTTATCTTTGGGTAATATAATTTGATCTAAGGGTAGAACAAATGTAATGAAACTAAGTCACAACACACTACTCAATAAGGAGTACTAGATCTTCTAGAGATCATGACATGGTATTCTATACAACAACTTAAGGTTGAACACTTAATCTTCTAAAAGATTATATTAAGGTACCATTCACAACAAAACCTAAATACCAAGTCAAGTATATAACTCCAAGTAAGGAAACCCCATAACTAAACCTTGCAACACTTGCTTGTTATAGTTATTCCTACCATGGGTATGATGGGTAGTTCTTAAACATTAACTCTTATCACTAATAGAGTAGAAAAGGAAGTCAAGCCAAGACCATTCATCACATGTCCTTATTGTCATTTTAACAGATGACATTCCTATTTAACCAAGTTCTAGTGTCAATTGATCATCCATGTTGAGTGATCAATTCTTGACCTAGAACTTATTGACTCATAGTCTTTGACCTATTATGTTGACCTTCCAAAGACCTTAAGTAAATTAATCAGAATAAGGAATTAGTTATGGTAGAGTGTGCCATCATCAATGGAATGTGATCCTTAGTGGTGATCAAACCATTATATACTAGAGGAGTTAACTCAATCATAAGTTAACTAGAAGAAGCAGCCACACCCAACAATTAACTAGTGCTTGAGGAGCCATGATAAAGCTAGTAGTATTAGTGTGTCAAATAATAATCTTGTTAATCCAAGTAGGTATAAACTTAAAGCAAGCTTCATTAACAAGATAAGCCATAGAGAAACTAGTACAAGTTTACTACTTAGTGATAGTAGATCTTGATCAAACAATTAGAAGCCTAAGCTTTGTTTGATCAAAGGTTGGCGGTCATTACTCTCAGGTCACTTGAGGATAGATGACTAAATGTTGAAGAATAGTTGTGAGAATACCAAATTAGGCAAAACTTTAGTAAGCTGAATCATCTAGCTTGATCATGAGAAGTCAAGCTAGATTTTGATGAAGTATATAATATGAGCTGTATGGAGTAGTTAGAGGCATAGTAGTTTAACCAAGATAATACCTGAACCATCTTGTATTATGGAGAATAGTACCATACCCAGTACAGAGGATTGGTATCACATGTGATAGAGAGAGCATTGTAATCTTGCAAGCCTTGAAAGTAGAGTCAATCTTTTTATAAAGGAGTTTATGGATGGAGTTAAAAGTCGTTACATTGATGGATTCATCAAGGGTGGCTAAGTAATAGAAGTTATATGTAGAAGAATGGAGAACGAGAATTATTCAAGTGGCATGACCATGTCATCATATGATGATGGATATGGTGCAGTCACATGATTGTCTTAATCAGGAAAATGTGATCTTTGTGAATAACATAAGAACGATTTATAGAGTATATCTAGGAAAGGAATTTCTTATCTAAAAACAAGCTTTGTGAGGTATTAAGGTAGGAGTGCTTGAGAAACCTTTAACCAATAGTATATCAAGCCATGATAGAACCATGTCTACCTCTTTGTCCAAAACCCCAGAATTAAGTTAATAGTGGAACCATTCATGTTTATAAACAGCCAATGGAAAGGTATCTCTTGGTCAAATAAAGTTCCTAAGAGATAATTAGAATACCATATGAGTGTTTATTGATGAGTGCCTTGTCCACCTCATTATATTAAACCCTATTAGAAACTTAGAAGAATAGAACCATCAAGATCACATTAGGAGGTAATCCCAACAGCTCACTCTAAGTTGTGATATAATTCATGGTCACCAAACATGATGGCAATATGTCTTAGTCTTAAATCTTTATCCCTAACCATAATCTAATATGAGTTCTATAGTTTATAAAAAGTGCTTAGAATAGAAACTCTACATAAATTTTGCTTGGCACTTAAATCATATGTGCCACATAAATGGTAGTTTCTATTAACCATGGGGTATTCTAATATTCTATCAAGACATTTACCATGATTAAGAAAGTAGTAAACAACTAGTTATGTAATTACCCTACCCAATTTGAAAATAAGTAGAATGGTTATAAAGAAATTGTAATGGAATTGGAATAAAAGACATTCCAAACTTTAAGGAACCATGAAATTTAAACCACCATGTTATAAACCATAAGTTTTAATGCATATACATTAGTTCCTAGATGATTCTAAGTATGAATAGCATTTTTATAGATATCATTAACCACTTTAAACCATTACCATTAAAATTATCAAGTGAAAACAAAGTCATCTTTAGAGGATACTTAAATAAGAAGTAATCCCTAAAACCCTAATTCCTATTAATATTTCCTAATGAAAAGTACCTTTCATATAATTATGAATATTTTTAATGCACAATAAGAAATGAGGAGAAGAGGGTCATACTTGCTTTATACAACAATATTCATGACCTGCAAATTCTCTAGATATTTAAATCCTTGAAGAAATTCATATTTGAAAAGGTTTTACAAGAACAGAAAATACAAAACAATAAAGAAAAAGAAAAATCAGTGCAACAGCTTTGGCCTGTGGCCCAGCAGGCCTCGCACATACCTAACGCCCGCGTGCGCTAGCTGCCACTGCTCGCACACTTTGCAATAGCACAGCTCTGGCCCAGACCCACATAGCGGTTCGTCATTGTCTTCCTCATCTAGCTAAGAAGCTCGGTGGCCGCTCCACCGCCGCTCGCCGGCGCTACGATACGTGTTGCATGCCAAAATGTGTGCCACCGCTCTTCGTCGGCTATAAAAACCCTAGCACCACCGTCGGAGAAGCTTAGGTCCCATTTCTCACTCTTCCTCGCATCATTGTGTGTAGGACAAAACCGTAGCTCACCGCTAGTCAACGCTCTCACTGTCTCCGGTCACCCTAGACCCTGCTGAGACCACCCCTAGGTGCGCCTCACCATCCTCATTCGTCTCTAACAAGCCTCGCAAGCAGGCACGCAATGGGCAGTGTGGAATCGAGCTCGGCATCCTGCCAGGCACCACGGCCATTGCCATCGATTCATCGCCATCGAACCTCCCCATGCCTCATTGTCCTCACCATCATCACCAGCGTGAGCTTCTGCATCTCCTTGTGCCCTCCACTCTCTTCTTGTTGATGTGTATCGTCATCCCACCGTGCACCGCTATTGACCACCACAGTTGTTGGTTGCTAGAGCAGCTCCAGTGACCAAAAGTGGGCGGCGCCACCACTACTAGGTTCCTCACGTCGTCCTCTTTCCAACAAGCCTAGACATAGCCGCACGCGAGTACCCGATCGACAGATCGATCCACGACCTGGGAGGATCATTCCCAGGTGATGTCAGCATGACATCATGCTGATGTCATAATGGTGTTTTATTTATTGTTTTAAAGTTTTTGGAAATGACGTGGCATAGGTCCCACCGGTCAGTGGTTAGGGTAGAACTACTTCGGTGTAAAAAGGTCTAACCCACGTGTGGGTGTCATGCTGACGTCATCATGATGCAATAAAACATTAAATAAATTCCAGAAATTGATTAAGTTTTATAAAAATAATATCTTTTGTTTTTTAATTCATAAAAATTTATATTATATATCAAAATATTCATAAAAATAAATTCTATATTCTAAACCTATTATTATAATTTATTTTCTAACTTAAGTATAATAATTATTGTTTGTTACTAAATACCCTATTAATGATAAATCTTTTAAAAAGCATATTCTAATATCAAAATTCTTAAAAATAAGTATAAGATATTAAAATTCTTAGAAACCTAAAATATATATTTATAAACTTATTTCATATATTTTTGTGACACTTAATTTAATATTTATTACTTATTAAGACTTAAATGATCACAAAAATATTATATAATATACCAAAATCATATTTTATTATTTATTATTTAAACATAAAATGATAAAACATATAAAAATCATATTTTATTATTTAAAAAATCACAAAAATACATATAATATACCAAAATGATCACAAAAATAAATTTTACACATTAAAAATATCCTCTTGGACATTTGAAGTCAAATAAAGGTAAACATTTAATAAGTCTTGATTAAAACTATTTTCTACTATCTTATTGGATTAAAAATACACAAATCTTTACTTTGCCTTTGGCATTATTTGTTTAAAGTCTAAAAAAGGAAATAACAAGTTCAATTGATGTTTAAGTGAAGTTAACATAGGTCTAACCATTTTAAGATGTATTTACTAAAACTATCATCTAAAATTAAGTATATCTTAATTTTCCTAAAAAGATTTTATCAATTAAGAAATCAACTAAAATAGTGTATTGTTTATCACAAGGCTGATAATCACTTATAAAATCATCAAGCTCATATTTACAAATTCCTCTACTAGTCTGGAAAACTACTTAAATTTAAACCAAGATCTTAAGTAATTAAAGTAATGCATATTTTGTACCTAAGAAGCATAACCTTAAGAAAACACAAATTTCACAAAAGCAATGATAATTGTATTCTACCTTTAGGAAACATTAAGAAGTAAATCACCTGTAACATGATACCATATTCAAAATATATAAGTCTCCACTCGCTAGAAGAATAGTTATCCAAAGATGCTAAATAGTTTCTTCTTAAATACTTTTCGTTAATAGGAAACCCTAAAAGTATAACTTCAAGATTGAAATGCATTTACTTTGAAAAGTAACCTTTTCCTCAAATGTAATTCTTTTAAGAAAATGCAAATGAAGTATATCATTTGTCTTTAATCTCTAAATTGTAACAGAAAACTTGAATAGAAGATACTCTGAATCATTCGCCAACACTTGAGTGCTCCAATATTGAATGCTACTTGTTATATTGACATATTGTTTCACACACTCTCACAAGCCTTAATCAGAAGCACAAGTGTGAAGCTGGTATAAAAGTGAAACACATTCTAAAGAAATCATTCCAAGTTCCAAACCCTAGATCAGATATGATTACTCTGGGGATCCGCGTTTATCAAACTACACTACATTAATTATGCATAATTGGATCTTGCTTCTTTAAACGTTCATCCTTATCGGACAATAATACTATTTCCAGATTTTAGATCTTCTATTGTCTTAAAGACTATGAGTGCATAATCTTGAAATCACAAAAGGCAAGTTCACACTTTCTCATGTCCTTTGATTATTTTATATGCTTGTAACTCAAATATTGTCATCACCTGCATTTCAAAAAGGTCAGAAAACACTATTTTCATAATAATATGATTATGCATTATTTACCAAATGGTAATAATCTGCTGATATTGTTCCAGTGGTAAAGGAACATAATATCTAGGACTTAATAACCAATGTCACTAGCGATTGTAGAGCCGTATTATTGGTATCAGTTGTACCCTCTTCATTTCACATGTAGCCGCATGTGCGGGTCATGGATGTGATCCTTGTAGCGTGCATTAATTGGTAATTCGAAGAGAATATGCAGCATATGGGTGGGAGCCCTCAATGTCCCACGATAGTTCTGGCATCTGAACGGTCTGTACTAACTATTGTCATAATTCAATATGTGGCCATGGCATACACCAAGGAGACATGCAGGGTCGTAAAGGGGGGCAGTGATTGGCTTGGATCATCTACTGGGCCCCACATCACGGAATTGTGGATGGGAAAGATTCGCCTAGTTGTGCAACAAGGATTTGGTCTCTCATGGGTAAAGCAACGCACCTCTGCAGAGTGTAAGAACTGTAACTTGCTACTCCCTTCTCTGGGAAGGAGCTACGAACGTGGTAGGAAAGGAACTCCATGAAATTTCTGGTCAACCTGTGAAGGCTGTCGGACATAGTTTTCAGAATAAAAGCAACCTTTGAAGAAATGTTTATGAAAACCTGCATTTCCTACGATCTTTGGTCTGTGGCTGTAGAGATAGTGCATCATACACTATTTTGTAGTGAACTTGCTGAGTATGTTCGTACTCAACTGTACCTTCTTAACCCTTGCTAGGTTCTAAGCCATTGAAGACGACTTCAACACCAACTTGTGCTCTAGAAACCATCATCGACAGCTCAAGTTCTTCAATAAAGTCAATGAAGTCAACATATACATCAACCGAAGTGAAGACGGAGATCTTGATTAGATAGGAGTAGATACTCTAGCCATTAAACCACTTTTGTAGAGCATTGCATTAGTAAAAATTGCAAGCCAGATAGTTTAGATGCTAGTCTTATTAGAGAGATAGTTATGAGTTATTCTTTCTAGTTTTTATTTGTAAGAAGTTTCTTTCTCTCTCTTTAACCTAGAGTGTCACTAGATCTTTTGTAAAAAGAGTCGAGTTGTAATCTATAGTCATGTCTTGGATCTGCTGTGTTTCTATTGTACCACTCTGAGGGATGTAATACTAGTGAACTGTTTTTCATTGGTGTTATGTCAACGACTATAGTGTAGTACATCATGCAGTGGTATGCTGGGTCACCGCAACTGGTATCAGAGCATATGCTTTGACCTTAGGATTAAAACCCTTTTAGGATATCTGTAGGTTGGATAGTGACTATAGGAGCCATCTTATCTAAACCAAGACTTGTGATGGTATCCACTTGGGGATAACCTTTTCACACTTAAGTTGGATACTTTTGTTATCTTTCTTAAGGATTAGTTATCCATCTTCTATAGAGAAATATCATCTTATTGTAGTCCTAAATAGGTATAACCACCCTAAGATCTCTTACATGAGTTAAAATATCAAAGAAGATTATGACTAACTTTAGGATATAATGTGGAGTAGTATTAGTGATGGGGTCTATAGTTAGAATCCCTGTGAAGCAGCAAAATCTTATCACTACTAGATACCACTATACCACAAAGGGTAGACCACTAGAGTATGTATAGATACAATGGGAAGTAAATCATGTGGCATTCACTTGAGAATCCCATGTGATGGAGTAGAATTTTGTTAAGAATCATTAATAGTAATCTAAGAAGAAGAGTCGTCATGGTGAGATTAGCTCCCCAATCATGATGACTATGTAAATCTTAACAAGTTCATTGTGGGAATAGCTCTGAGACCATGATAAGTTTGTAATTAGGAAAAGTACTCAATAAAAAATCTTGTAATGATAGTAAGTAAAGAATAGTGTAGGTCAATGATAGAAGTCATATGTGTCATAATATTACGATAATTTTTGGATTAAGGTAGTAACTTCAATTTTGTTAGTAGTTTTGAGACATCATGTGAGGATAGTTTACGATAGAATGGAAAATTGGTAGTCTTTAGTAGTCCCGAAAGGAAGGTAATAGGTTAGTCAAAACCAAAGTGTGACCACTTTGCTCCAAATTATCCAATTGCAATTGAGCAATTTGGGTAAATTTTGAGATAAAAAGTATAGTTCGACCCTAAGTGTTGAGTATCACGATGTAAAACTATACTAGGAGGTGTTATATATTACACAGCTATGCCTGAATTCTAGAGGTATTATACTCAACTACTATATTCCGGACTTAGAATAATGTTTGTTATATGTACCATATTTGGATTTCTTGGTTATTCTTGATTGACTAGATTTGTGCATGAAGTTGACTTGATGTGCAAATGCATGTGGCATCATCAAGTTATTACTTGATGTTATAGACCTACATAGAAAAGGGAATTCGTTTAAGGGAGTGACGAGTTTCGAAGCTCAAGATGAAGACTTGCATGATGATGGAAGCCAAATATAAGGAGTATCAACACTATTTTGAAGGATGGATCAATCCCAACTCACTATGAGCTGGCAATAAGAACGAATATTCATGCAAAAAAGGTATGGAGAAACATGAAGGAATGAATTAAATTCACTCAAAGTAGATAATGTTGTTAAGAAATTAATGAAGTAGTTGTACCAAGTTTATGCCGGTAACTTGGAAGGGTGCAAAGAAGAAGTCTTGGAACAAGGGTGGTATTCAAGCTCTGACAACTTAGAGAGAATGCCAGTAAGAAGTAGAAAATTTGTAGGGTAATCCATACACCTATAGGAGGATCCACAGCTGGTATTTGTAGCAGGTATCCTAGCGGTTTAGCTAGTTATATCATCTTTGTATAATTTAAAGAGCATAAAACTTGGCCTAAGTTATGAGGGACATAAAGAAGTATAAAATTTAAGGCGAATGGCGTTCAAGACGATCTGCGAAATCAGGTTCATTAGTGAGGAATAATGTCTAAGAAGATAAAAGTAAGACAAGTAATGTTGGAAGATTCATTTCGGAGATCAACAACTATGTGGGTATACCATAGATTCTTTCGTGAGACCTTATATAGGTGAGGTGTAAGCTAGACATAGATTGAGATCCTAACTATGCAGTCAAGGATGGTTATATATGCAGATTAAAGGCCATTAGAAAACCCCGAGGGGAGAGTAAACAATAAACACTGCAGTGTTGTTATTTAACTTGCCAACTTAATGTTCCTGATGAAAGATCGAAGGAGATATAATAGATTAAACCAAATGGACTAGTGCTAAAGGAAACACTACAAGAAAAGTTGGCTTTTACAACGGACGATTTTCGTGGTTGAAGGCCTGTGTTTAGTGGTTAAAAAGTCTTCTACGACGGATGCCCTTCGTGGTAAAAGCCCCGTCACAAAAGAATCTACCATGGTTTTTTCTGACCGTGGTGGATCACACCCTTCAGTCATGAGAACTTGTTTCGTCGTAGATCTATTCGTCAGTTGCGTTGACTGCTGATGTCATGCAAACTGCCACGTGGCAGCCGTCGTTAGCGGTCGGTTACCGCCGTTAACGGTCATAGAAACCATGGCAGAAGCCAGGCCCAGCCAAGGCCTGCTAAATACTAACTGGGCTGGACCATTAGGAGAGCCCAATAAGAAGATGGCCCGTTACTATTTTGTCCTGCACTGTTTGAAATGGGCCCAAAGTTGCAGCCAGCAGCGGCCCATGAACTTTCAGGCCCGATTCTGTTTCGGCCTAATGAAGGCCCATGTTGGTCCAACACTCTACAGCCCATTATCAGTCTGCGCCAAGTCGCTCCTGTACATTTAAGGCCTGTGGGCAGCCCATCACTGTTTATCGCAGCCCATCATGGGCCGCCTACTGACGGCCCTTTTCTGAGATGGCCAGTTACTATTTCGGCCAGTTACTATTCTGGCCTTTCACTATTCCGGGCTTTAGCTGTTCAGGCCCACAAGCGTCCCTTTACTGTTCTAGTCTGGTAAATGTGTCGGCCTGTCGCTGCCCTCGTCTGGAAATTTCTCGGGCCGTTACTATTCTGGCTTGTCACTATTCTAGCCTTTCACTTTTGCGGCCCTTTACTGTTGATGCCGGCTACTATTTTGGCCTGTTACTTTTCTAGGATTTTACGTTTTCTTGCCTGTTAGTGCGATGGGCTATTTCTGGTACGGCCTGCTACTGTTACGGCCTGCTACTATTAAGGCATGTTACTGTTAAGGCCTATTACTATTATGGCATGTTATTGTTATGACATGTTACTCTTACAGCCTATTACTATTACGGCATGTTACTGTTACGTCTAGTTACCACTTTTAGGTTAGCCCGTTATGTTTACGGACCTTTACAATTTCAGCCTTTCTGAAGCCCATGCCAATATCATAAAACGTGTATAATAATCCAACATTTTTACTGTTCATCGTCGGCCGAATACACGACGGGCCAATAACAAAGCACGGTATTGTTCCCTAATCGACATGCCTGGCATAGTTACCATAATGACTACCGCAATGTGTGTATGTTGTCAACTAAATGCCTACGTGGCCAACGCGAGTTATCTAGATATTACAACAACTGCAAACTTCTTAAAATTATTACATATTATCAACTCAAGGGAAAGAAAAATCGGCATTTCAGTTGACAATCAAGTTGATAGCAGAGTCCTCAATTTGCTTTCTCAATGGATCACATGCATCTTCCTTTAAGTGTGACATCTACATTGGAGGAGACATGATCTTGCAGCCCCCTCTTTGGTGGTGATAGCAATAATTGCACCCTGAAAATAAGTAATAACAAGTTAATACATCAAACAAGACAAACTACTCATTTGACTGATATGACAGGAGCTACAATCTAGAGTTTACAACTGGTCAATGGTTCAATTATTGACCAACACGTCAAACAAACAGGACAAGCAAGCATGCATTCAACAAGTGTGCCTACCGTGAAACAAGCAATCAAAAAATGTGTGCGTGGCTTAGAATTTCAGCAAAAAATAAACTAGCCAGGTCATTTCAACAAATATATATGGAAGCAGTTATATACCCTAAAATGCAAGAGACGTTGGGTGACTCGAAATTTGCACTGAGCCACAAAATGGCATGCAGTTACTGTCATAGTGAAGAATGAACCAGATAGAAATTATAACCGCATCATACGAGAACTTGTAGAGCAGGAATGCAAACCATCAATGAACTACATATTGTAGAGGATAGTTATGTCATGTCTAAGGACAAACAAAACCCAGAACCAGATACGAGATATATTAGCGTCACTCGTGAACCTGTAGAACAGGACAAACAAGCATTAGACAAGTGTGCCTAGAATGAAATGAGTAATCAAACAAAGTGTTTCTTAGAATTTCAGCAAATATAAACAAATGAGGTCATTTCAGCAAATATATATGGAAGTAGTGGCATCTTCTGGAATGCATAGAGTCGTTGGGTGACTCAAAATTTGCGGTGAGCTGCGCAATGGCATGTAGTTACTGTCATAGCTAAGAATCAACCAGATAGATATTATAATGGCATCATAAGAGAACTTCTAGAGTAGGAAGGCAAACCACGAGTGAACTACATAGTAGAGGACAGTTATGTCATTGTCAGGATGAACCAACACCAGATAAGGAATTAATGACATCCCTTGTGAACCTGTAGAATAGGCTATGCAAACCAACATGTACATTGTTCCGTTTTGAGATATATACAAGAAAAAGGAAATAGTTAGTGATGCAGCTTTTGAAGAACCGGATGGCAACAACAAAATTATAATCGAATTAGTACGAAGAGTTTAAATGGCTACCACATGATAGCAGAACGACGCCAAGGAGAAAATAATAGCAGGAACTGATCTCAGGACAAACCAGATAGATTCAGCACCTGTAGAGTAGGGAATCCACACTAATATTTTCCGTTAACTTCAGATTTTGCAAGCATTACATGGTAGCAGGCAATTACTGTTGTATGGAGTAGCTAAGAACATGTGTATGCCAAAATAATAGACATGTACATGACTTGAAATTTGTAGAGTAGCGAATGCAAACCAAGATGTCTAATGACATTGTATGTACTAGCATGAAGAACAAGCATGCCCACTTACTTGTATGTACGAGCACGATAACAAAAATGCAGTTCACTACGACAGGCTTGAACCTGCTATACTGCTGACAAAACAAAAACAGGTTGTAGACTTGGTTAACCTTGGTCGGAGAGGCGTCTAAGCATCATCCGTACCGTGTGGGTGTTGTCCAGGTCACCGAGGGTGCTACGGTTACAGTGGTTGTTGGCGTCGGGGAAGCAGATCTTCGGCGTTCGATGCCAGCTTGAGCACGGTGGACAAGAGCATCACTGAGGCAGATCCAGTGTAGTGAATAGCGACGGCCGAGCAGCTGGTCTATAGTGGTGTACATGGAACTCCTTGGACTAGATCACATCCGATGTACACCGTTGAAGCGGATCCGGTATGGTTGGGTAGCTTTCGGCGGCCGGGAAGCAGAGCTTGGGCGGTCGATGACGCCATCGGCGTGGTGAACAACACCGTAGCTCCGGTGCAATGGCAGAGAGACCCGGTGAACCAGATCCGGTGGGTGAGCATCGGTGAAGCGGGTGCACGGTGGTGCACGAGACCGCAGCTCAAGCGGCTCCGGCCGCCGTGGAATTGCCGCCTGCCGATGTCCGTGGTGGTCGTGGAGGTGAGGGTGTGGGAAAGGAGGCTAGGATTTTTGGAAGGACCAGCGGGAAAATCTGGGCGAATCCGGACTAAGGAGGTGAACAGAAACATAAATTATGATCGTGCCCCCAAGCTACTGATTTAGCTTTCTCATAGGGTATGAGAACAATGGGTAGAATGGGAATTTTGAAGTCAAAAGTTTTTGAAACTGAGCGGCGGGAAATTCTTTAAGATGGTGTGTGATTTTGCTGCTTGATTGAGATATTGAATTTGGCAACTATCCATCTAATAATAATATAAAAATGGTACTGCCCCGGTGGGATATTTTGCCTCAAAGTTTTTGAAACTGAGGTGCGGGAAATGCTTCAAAGTCAGTGTATGGTTTAGCTACTCGATTAAGATTTTGAATTTGATAAGCACCCATCTGATAATAATACAAAAATGGTACTCCCCCGTAGGGAGATATTGCCTCAAAGTTTTGAAACGGAGGGGCGGGAAATGCTTCAAAGTTCGTGTGCGGTTTTGTCGCTCGATTGAGATTTTGAATTTGACTAGCGCCCATCTTCTGATAATAATACAAAAATGGTACTCCCCCGATGGGAGATTCTGCCTCAAAGTTTTTGAAATGGAGGGGCGGGAAATGCTTCAAAGTGGGTGTGTGGTTTTGCCGCTCGATTGAGATTTTGAATTTTTCTAGCGTCCATGTACTAGTAGTAGTAGTAGTAGTAGTAAAGGTGGTAGAACATACGGCCATATGGTCTGGAATTCATGGCCGAGAGTCACATCAACTGATCATCCATATAACCACAAATGAGGTACTCCCTGTGTTTGGTATTACTAGGCCGGAGTAGTACTAGTTCGGAGAATTAACTTGACCTACTCGCTTTATAGCTAGTTATTGCATGCAGTAGTAATCCTAAAATCCAGCCAATGCACGTGGCCACCGCATCTAAATAAAAACATGCAAACCAATGGATGCACTCCCGTTTTAACAATATGATCAGCTAGGAGCATTACATGACGTGGTGGTTCATATTTTACGGTCAACTAGAGGAGTAATTGAGCAAAACTAGGAGCATTAATAGATCCTCCGGCCTAGCAATTGAGGCTGTAAAATAATTAAGAGGTATATACACCTTTAGTCCCACATCTTGCACCGCGAGAGTTTTTTAGTCCCACATATTAAAAAATGAGCAATACTAGTCCCACAACTTATATCTCGAGAGCATTTTAGTCTAGTTTAATCGAATTTCAGTGAATTTGACTTAATTTGTCCACAAATGATGTTGATTTTTTTAAATGACCCCTCTATATTTTTCTATGTCATTTGTGTCCCTGTGCGGACTGATAAGTGGGCCACCTGTTAGTAGATGTACAAATAAAATAGTTAAAATATCTAATAGGAGAATGGATTCGAACTTACAACTTTTGTACAACGACACACACACCCACAAGCCACTATGCCGGTAGATGCCCACGACTACTCATGTCAGATGAGGAGTACTTGAGATGACGTAATTATGACAAACGAGGAGTACTTGGGGGAAGTAATTATTCATATAATAAAAAAGCACATACGAACGCAAAAATGCTCACGTATATATTGGCACGGTCCATAATATCAATTGTATAGCTTTGTTGTTAACCTAGTAGCTAGCTATAGTGTCTAGAATGAACTTGAGATTTTTAGTATTCGCAAAAATGAAAAGGAATAATGTTGAGTTGTTATTGTAGCCCAGAACACAAATTATGAATTGAGAATTTGGATCTTTTTTTTACATTTTTTCACATCTTCAGAACATATATTTTTAAATATCCAAAATAAAGAACACATCAGCGGGAGCTCTCTTCAGTTAATCACTTATGTGTGCATGTTGTAGTGGCAAGGTTGATTTCTTCAGTAGCGCAGGTAATCAATTCGATACCCTACAATGCATTGGTAGTTTTTCTTATTTGTTTTCTTATTTAGATCCTCCTGTCAAGTCGTACCAATATCACAACTGGCAGGCAGAAAATACATAGGGGTCATTTTGCAAAACTTATGATGCCACATGTCACTTCCAGAATTAATTACGATGAATTCAGACAAAATCACAGAAATTCGATTGAATTGGACTAAAATGTTCCTGGTTACAAGTTGTGGGGATAGTGTTTGTCACTTTGCAAGAACATGATGTTTTTAGCTCCACGGAGGATACACCCCATCCGGCCACATGGTGAGCATCCAAGGGCACAGCCAAAAAGTGAAATTGAAAAATGGAAAATGCCATGCAAAAAATGGAAAATGTCCTGCGTTTGCATGTGCCATGAGGGACCAGGGAGCGCATGTTTTCTTATTAGATTTTGGGATAATTAAATACAATGAGGTTATGATGCTACTACTAATAGTATCATTATCATGGTGGTGGCACGACAGATACCATAGATAGGCTAAAGATGGCGCCAATGAGCACTAGAGGAATTCAGGGAGGGATTGTGTGGTTATTCCACACACAGATGCTTGTATTTCACTCTATCAATGGTTGTTTACAAGTGCTCCTTGAGCTGTTCGTGAGAAGGAGACTAGCTCTCTTACCCCCACTACTATGCTCTAGGATTCTACCTAGATAGAATGATCGATCCTCCTCTATGGAGGCCCTGGTGCTCCTTATATAGGGGAGACCGGGTTACAAAGCTAGGGCATACGTGGAGGCATATTCCCCGAATATGCCCATTGATTAAAGCTAGATGTTTTTTATTCACTTTAATGGTTTGTCCGGGCTATGGACATAACCCTCTGCGTACTCCATGCCTTTAAGCGTCACCAGACACGGGCTACGTCAGCCGACACTGCCCGCGTCATCTTGGTCTGCCATGCCCCGCTGGTCCTTCCCTCTGCTTGCTTCGCTCATGCTACAGTGGACAGAGGCCACCTTTTGACCAACGGGAGATTCCTTCCTTCTCTTAGAAGCCAAGTGGTAGCCCGGCTAGCGCCTGGCTAACCCGGCTATGAGGGTACCTGCACAATTGGTAGAAAAATATGGCCAAGATATATTTCATGCCGGCCAGATTAATGCTAGGCAAATACCCACCGGGCCGGGTTACTCCGTAAGTCAGCTTGCCTTGAGATGGCCCGGCCAACACTTGCTTTGACCGTGCCGCACCTCGGCTAAATCGGCCTTTATACCCGGCTTGACCCTACCTGGGGGTATCCCCCAACATTAGTCCCCGAAGCTGGTGCGGTTTTAGCAACTTCAGTTGTTAAGGCCACAATGGGTTACCCTATCTGAATCTGCGCTTCTTCAGATGAGTTATTCCGTAATCCGAACCCTTTGCCTCGATATTCCCTTGGTTTTTGCCCCCATATACAGGTCATCTTTCCTTCTTTCATACGCTTCCCCATGTCCTACGTGGAGGGTAATCATCACTTTGCCTCATTTTAAGGGCTGTACGAGTTTACTGCGCTGGTTACTATAGTAATGTATGGAATAACTTCCCCGCACGTCCCATCGCGACAACGCCTCGTTAACTGTATCATTGCATCATGTCATGGGATTCTTTATTCCCTGTGCCCCTCACTGTGGAATGTGCTTGATTGGTTGATTTGTTGGGTACACGGCCATAGCATGCGATTGGGCTGCAGCAACGGATCCCACTATGCGCCCGCGACGCGTTGTTAAATAGGGGGCAGGGGTAACCTTTGGGAAGTTCCCCACCTTGTGCGCATCCCTGCCTTTCTTCTTATCCTCTACGATGCCACTGCCGCCACCGCTTCTGCACCAGTGCTGCTCTGCCGCAACCACGCCCAGCCGCTCCTAGTGACCGCGCCATCGCATTTGCCTGAGCCGCTCACCACGGGGCCCTACGCTTCTAGGTTCCCCGCGGCCGTCTACCTCTCATCTGACTTCGTTCTTGAGGAACTTGACCTCACCATGACCGAAGAGGAGGCCTCCGTTGTTGCCTAGGAAGAAGAAGAAGATGAAGCCCATGAGCGTGGTGGCTGGGCTGGCGCGTTCGTCTGCCAGGACGACATCGACTGGCTCTACGCCACACGCCGCATACCTGCGGGCGTCGCCTTCTGCCTCGCCGCTCAGGAGGTTGCTCCTTCACCAAATCTTGGTGAATTTGTTGTTTTCTCTCCCACTTCCAACGCGGCTTCGACCTACCTATTTTGGATTTCTTCCATGATTTCATTTCCACCAATCAACTACAACCGCATCACATCCCCACCATTACCTCTCTTTCTTCTTTTGCCTCCGGCATAGAGGGGTATATCGGCCTCTGGCCCTCCAAGGAGATATGGATCAAATTCTTTGGTGTGAGGAAAAATGTCATTCCTGACAAGCACCTCACCCCTGTCGAGAAACACTTGACTCGATGTGGTGGAGCCTCCATCTCTCCCTGCAAGAACTCCGCTTTCCCGTGGGTCACTGGCCTCAAATCCTGCAAGGGCTGGGCTCGGACCTTCTTCTATGTCTGGAATACCATGGACAAAGACCTGATCCGGCTCCTCCCTTTCAAGATTGGTGTCCCGGACACCTCTTTGTGGGACAGTATTTCGAAGTGGCCCACTGCCTTGGCGACTCAGGTTGACCACCAGATCAAGGAGCCGGTCAAGGAGGAATTGCAGGGCGAGGATATTATGATCACTTTCGTCCGCAGCCGGGTCTCTCCCCTCTAGAAGAGCACCCACAAGATCTGCTATCTTACTGCCCCCTTGACCCCCACCGGACCTCCTCCTTCGAGCTTACCAACTCTGAGGTATTCTGCCGGGTCAAGGCCATCTTCGATGTGGAGAAGGATTTCTCCGAGGCTTGGAAATGGGGGCTCGCACACTTTACCTGGGCCAATCCGCCTCCTAAGGTAAATCCCTCTCTTGCCATTTTTTTCGGATTCTCTCGGTATGTCGGAAATTTTTTCTAACTCAACCATTGATGCTTTTGCTCCCAGCGATTCCTCTAGCAACCACTTGAGGATGACAAAGAGCTGGCGAGCAAGTGGGTGGCGGAGCGTGCTGAGCCAGACGAGGTGGATCCTGACTTGGAGAAGTTCTTGCCTACTCCGGACACCACCAAGCGTACCTCTAGTAAGGCCTCTTCTCTAAGGGATTGGCTGGATGACGATGACTCGGATGTTGATGTTCTGGAGGTACTTGACACGGTGCCTATATCTTACGCATTGCGGGTTATGTCTGAATCTTCAGCTAACCTAGCCGGTCCGGGCCTCGAGGTTCCCCCTCTCGCCACGGGTGATCCGGTCCCTGCCCCTTCCCAGAAGCGTGCGGCTACCTCGGCCGCATCTTCGGAGGTGCCATAGCCCAAGAAGAGGCAGAAGAAGTCTAGGGTTAAAGCTTCGGCCAAGCCTGTGGCCAAGAGAAGAATCCGGAGGGCACCCAAACCTCGGGTGCCCCCAACCTCGGACGAGTAAGTCGTTGTTCCTTTCTCATTTGCCTTTGAGTCCTTTCATCTCTGCCTTTGCCTTTTATCTATTTTTCTTTCTTTCTCTGACTTGCTATTTTTTCATTACTCCAGCGCTCCTAGGTTCATTCCCAAGAGCGGCCCTAGCATTTATTCTCCGATTCGGAGCGGTTCTTCTCCACCCGCGACGATGGCATTCGCCAGCTGAGTCCTATCCACGAGGACTCCGCGGTTGCGCCTGATCAGAGCCCACCTCATCATGAGGAGTGCAACGTCAACATGGGGGGCAACGGAGCGGCCGAGCATATGGAAATGTCGGATCTCCCCAATTCCACTGCTTCGCCACAACCATCCATCTCTAAGGTGCCAGCTTCATCGGCACTGCCCCAAACAGTTCCTTCTTCAGCTACAGTTTCTTCAGTATCAGCAACACCAGCAATTCCAGCAACACCAGTACCAGTACCAACAGCACCAGAATCAACATCAGCATCAGCATCAGCACCAGCAGCACCAACAACAGCACCAGCCCCAGCACCAAAGCCAGCAGCAACAGCCGCAACCAAGCCCTCGAAGAAAAAGTCTCTATCTGCTGCCTCCGGATCCACTTTGTCCACAAAGGACATTTTTCAGCCAGCCTCCCAAGCTCATTCCGGCTCTGGAGCCTCTGCTCTTCTTCAACGGCCTGTCTCATTCAGCAAGAGTAAGAAAGTCACCGAGCTTGTTAACGATTCTGCTTCCAGGTCTCCTGCTGCCGGATTAGAGGGTAGTAGGCAACTGGTCCTGCATACTAGTCTCGCTGCTGCTCAGTCCATGAGGCGGGAGGCCCATGCCAAGGGCTTTGTGATGACGCATTCTCCTAGCGGCGAGAGCTACAGCTCGGTGCTTATTAAATACTTGGACAACTGGAAAAATGCCGACTTCATTGATCCGCAAGAAGATCTGCCGGAGAAGTTTGGTCCAGCAGAGTTTAGCGCTCAAATGAACTCCGCCACCAAGGCTATTTCTCTGGCTGGCCGAATGATGGAGGTAATCCTTTTATTCTTCTATGCTGCTTTATGTACATGAACACTTATGGATATATCCACTAGTCCCCGAGCCTCCGAGGGAGTAATTTATTGCTCGGTCGGATGCTCTTAGAGATTTGAGTGTAAGTCCTTAGCATTTTCAAACATCCACACACCTAGAGCCGGGTTAAGTTCCACTTGGCCCGGATCTCGAATACTTCGAATATCCATAATCCTAGAGCCGGGTTAAGTTCCACTTGGCTTGGATCTTGAATACTTCGAATATCCACAGACCTAGAGCCGGGTTAAGTTCCACTTGGCCTGGATCTCATAGATTTCGGATTATTTTCTCTTTACTAGTGAACTAACATTGTCTTGCTTTTTAGATCACCACCAACCGCCGAACTGCTGAGTTCCAGCGCCTGCTGGACTCATACAAAGACCTTCGTGCAGATATGGCAAGTTATTGGTGGATCACCAGAAGAAGGGTAGGTTCCTTCACTTAAGCCTTTTTATCTACCTTACTTTGGGATATTATTTATCCGTATTAACTTATTATCCGAATTATGCAGCCGAGGTTGAGGCTGAAAATATAATCATGCGCAAAAATCTGGCTGAAATCCAAGGTAATTTGTCTTGTTCTCTTCGCCATTGTGCGCAAAAATGACTCGATAGTCATTTATACCTCGACTCCGCCGTGTTAACCCAATATTGCAGTTGCACTTGAAGATAGCGTGCCCATTCCTGATATGATGACACATTTTCTCGAACAAGTAGGGAAGCACCAAGCTGAATTGAAGAAAAAGGATGATGAGATTGCTCAGCCGCGCCTCTAGAACTCGGAGATTACTCGGCTGAACACCAAAATCCAAAGGCTCAAGGGCTTTCATAAATCCGAGCTGGATAAGGATGATCAAGAGTTTGGCGAGGAAAAGGAGCGCTTGACCACTCAACTCTCCAAGCACAAGGACTTGCTGTAGGAAGGCGACGTAAAACTTACGTCGGTGACCTCCGAATATGAGAAGTTCCAGGCCAGCAATTCAGATGTGTATGCCGAGCTTACTCGCATCCTCTTCCAAACTTCTCGTGAGTTCCCTTCCTCTTTTCCATTCTTATTTCTCC
Organism: Avena insularis; assembly: GCA_023614405.1. Lineage (NCBI taxonomy): Eukaryota > Viridiplantae > Streptophyta > Magnoliopsida > Poales > Poaceae > Avena > Avena insularis. The sequence goes on from CM042696.1 coordinate 409,210,419, forward strand.
GGTTTATGTATTGTTGCTCACTAACATCCCTCGTTCTATTCTCAAGCAAGTCCCCTGAGGGCGACTCTATTACTGCCTGTGCAGTGACCAAGTCTCGCCAGCAGCAGGGTATTCCAACAGGTCCTACCGCCGGGTCAAACACTTATGACATGGAGGACCTGTTGGTTAGCCTTTCTGCTCGCATGGAGATGGTGAAGAATTATGGTGTAGATATCATGTCGGCTGATGGGGATATGCCGAACGGGGTATACCCAGCAGGACGTTCCGATTGGGTCAAAGGCTTAGCGAGTGGGCCTGCAGGACGGTGACTAGAATGCGACTGAGGAGAAGGCCTGGCGATTTGAGACTGGAGGCCCAGAAGCGTACTCGAAACCCAGTCGAATTAGGTTAAAGCCTCTGAATCCATATCTTGTTCGGTTGTAAGCTGTAAACCCTAGCGAGGTGACTCCTATATAAACCTCCCTAGGGTACTCTGAGGACTTACGTTCCATCATACACCCCTTCGAGCGACTCGCTGCTTAGACGCCGAGCTCGCCACCCTTGTAACTCGCTCTCCATGAATCTAATCTAGTAGGAGTAGGTCTTTACCCTCCGGGGGGCTGAACCTGGGTAAACCCATGTGCATCCGCCCCCATCTCGCACCGCAGCTGGCCGCCAGCTCTCACCCCGATTATGTCAATCGCTGCCTACTGCAGCGACTGCAGTGGCCATTTCCGTGACAGTGGCGGCCACCATGGGGCCTGGCCGGACTGGCCTGAGTTCTGCGGCGAGACCCTACTCGCCGATCGACCGGCCGATCGCCATCGGCCGCATGATCGCCATCGGCGGGATCTTACAGATCCTTCCTAGCAGCTACATCACGGCGTCGCCCCCGGTCATCCACAGCGCAATAATGTCAGTTGGCTCCATCAACCTGTTCTTCAGCTTCACCGGCGAAGTCGATCCGGCAGCAACGGCGATTGTCGGTGGATCACCACCATGCCGCGATCTGCTCTCGGAGGAGCAGGTCCGATCCATCAGGAGCCTCACCTCCGAGTACGGTTCGGCCACCAGTAACACGGTCGAGACCAACACCACCGCGAACGACGCGGCCCTACATGACGATGCCGACTCCATGACCCCTGCCTCGGTCGATAGATCCATCATCGTGGCATCACGGGAGGACTCCATCACGCGGGTCTCCAACCCCGAGGATTTTGAGGACTCCTCAATCCTTGGGATCTTCGATTCCGACTCAGGTTCGAAGTCCCCCGAGGACTTCCGTGCCAGATCCAATCGCTTCAACACGATCTACATGGCGGGCAGCACGGTCGCCCCGCCAAATCCATTCTCCACACCAATCCCTCCAACCGCGACGACCACGGAGGTGGAGGAAGCCCGCCAGCGACTGGGGGAGGCGACACGCAAGGAGATAGCCGAGAGCGAGAAATTCTGCCTCAAGCGGGCAACAGCGCAGGAGCTGTCGCTCTACCACCAGCACCGCATCAGGACCCGCCTGAACTCCAGCGTCCAAGGCCGTGTCCTAAACATCAACGATGAGAGCGACCCCGCACGCGCGGCTGAGCACGAGTACTATGAGAACGCACCACCAGGCGGCAGCAATCGACCACCACCCGGCGCACCAGCGACTGGGGCCCCGCCACCACCCATTGGTCGCGCACCCCCGCTGGACTAGCCGCGGATCATAATCTCGCCACAGGCCCGTGACGCCAACGGACTCCCACTATACTCCACCCTGATGGACAACGTCGTCGCAACCGACGCCGCAGTCGCCAACCTCAACGTCCAGGGAGAGGGTGCGCTGCAGATCCAGTACGCCAAGGCCCTACTCGCTAGGGCCGTCGAGCAGCAAGCCGCGGGAATCGACCCGCGGGGGACGATGTACTCCCACTCCTTGGCAAGCAGGGTTGCCTCAAGCGGTCACCCAACCATCGCCAACGCTGTAACCTGCCCACCACCACAGCCCCTGCCAACACAGCCACGAGCCGCCAACCCTGCGCTCTCCACCAATGAGCCGCGACCGGTGAACAACACGGTCACCGCAACCGGGCAACCCATCGACGCCCAAACGCACATCGTCAACAACCAGGCTTGGCGGGTGCACCAGCCCAATGACTTGAGGCACACCCTCACCAACTACGGCGACCCCGAACCCAGGGGTTCGCTCAGCCGAGTCGCCCCCAGTTTTTCGGACCTATGATCCGAGGCGAGAAGTACCCTGCCAACTTCAAGGCGCCCAAGGAGATCGAAAAGTACGATCCAACGTACAACCCAGTGGTCTGGCTAGACACATACCTCATGGCAATGGGAATCGCTGGCCACACCGACCTACTTGACACCCGCTACCTTCCCCTGATGATGAGGGTGCGACCCGACAATGGATCAACACCCTTCCCGCCGATAGCATCGACTCGTGGGAGGAGATGCGGGACGCCTTTGTCAGGCACTTTGAGGGCTCCTACACCCATGCCACCACCATCGAGGACCTGGAACGATGCATCTAGAGACAACATGAGTCAACCCGTCAAAGCATCCAAAGGTAGCAGGAACTATGGATGAACGCCTCCGGCATCCACCCGGACACGGCAATACATTGCTTCAAGAACGCGTGCTGGTACGAACCCCTGGTCGCCAAGATCAAGAGGGTCTACCGGACGCTTGACAACATCCCCGACCTCCTCGAGATCGCCAAGCGCTACGCGGAGGAGGATCCCAACCAAGACTCCGATGACGAGGCAGGGGGAAGACGCCGCGCCAGTGTCCATGACAGCAGGCTAAAATGCGACATGCGCTATAGCAACACTCGCACCACCAGCAAGCACCGCGATGACAGGCGAGTCGACTTTGTCGCCAATGCTGGCTATGGCCAGCGCGACCCGAATAACTTCCGCCGTGACGGATGAAACTACCTCCATAGCAGACACTACCGCGCCAACAACACGACGAGGCCGAAATTCGACCTCGCCACCCTACTCAACCAACCTTGCGTCTACCACAGCAGGGAGGGAAAACCCGCCACCCACACTACCATCGACTTCCACTCCCTCAAGGAGATCAAAAAGGCAAGACGAGCATGGAACGACCCCAACAACAACCCGCCATGGGATAACGGAAATGTCGGCGGCTTCGGCAACGCCATCGGATCGCTCCATACCTTCACCGGGATCGACACTAAGCGCGAGAGGAAGGTGCTCGCCCGCGTAGTCGCTGTTAGTGCGGACACAGGTCGATATCCCACGCTTCCTCAACTGGTCCGAGCAGAACATCACCTGGATCGCCAGGGCCACGCACCAAAAATCGAGTACCTAGGGCAAGTTGCCCTGGTGGTCAGGCCCAAAGTGGCCGACTATTGGCTTCCCAAGACACTGATGGACGGCGGGAGCTCCATCAACATCATGTACCTAGAAACGTTCAAAAGGCTCTAGCTCCCAGAATCAGCAATTAAGCCGACCCTGACAACCTTCCATGGCATCGTCCCCGATCGGAAGGCATACCCGATTGGGAAATTGACCCTGCCGGTCACCTTCGGCACACCAGCAAACTACCGTACCGAGCGGATTGAGTTCGAGCTAGTGAACTTCCGCAGCCCCTACCACTGCATCCTGGGATGCCAAACGTTCGCCAAATTCATGGCGGCCCCTCACTACGCCTACAATATGATGAAGCTTCTAGGGCCAAGCGGCATCATCGCCGTCCACGGCGACCCCGATATGGTCGTGTAATGCGAGGCAAAGGCGCCAAATTCGTCGATGCCGTCATTGTCGTGGAGACTGACCACGTGGAGGAGCTCGCGAAATACACGGGAAATATCAACAAGGATGACCCCACCATCCTGAAAAAGCCAACCGCCGCAAGCTCCACATTCGAGGCAACCACGCACACCGCACAGTCGAGCTCGTCCCGGGCGATTCCAGCCAGACGGTCACCATTGGGGCGCACATGAGCCCCGCATATGAAGCGTGCTCATCGGGTTCCTCCGTGAGAATCGTGATATCTTTGCATGGAAACCATCTGAAATGCCCGGTGCGTCGAGGGAACTCGCTGAGCACAAACTCAACGCTGATCCCAAAGTGCGACCAGTAAAGCAGTCGCTGCGGCCCTTCAATGAAGAGCGCCGCCGAACAATCGTCGAAGAAGTACAGCGCTTGCTGGCCGCCGGCTTCATTCGGGAAATCAAATACTCCAAGTGGCTGGCAAACCCAGTCCTGGTCCTGAAAAAGAACAACATGTGGAGAATGTGTATCGACTACACCAACTTCAACAGCGCCTGCCCGAAGGAGGAGTTCGTCCTACCGCAGTTCGATCAGATCATCGACTCGACCGCGGGATCAGAGTCGATGTTCTTCCTCGACATGTATTCTGGCTACAAAAGGATCAAAATGGCGGTCGAGGATGAGGAGAAGACGGTGTTCATCACGCCATTCGGCGCCTTCTGCTACACGGCCATGACGTTCGGCCTCAAGAACGCCGGCGCAACATAACAAAGGTGCATGCAGGAGTGCCTTGCGAGCCAAATTGGCCGCAACATACACATCTACATCGATGACGTGGTGGTAAAATCCACCCGCCAGGACGACCTACTCGCCGACCTGGCCGAAACCTTCGCAAACCTGCAAAGGTACAACATCAAACTCAACCCAGGGAAATGGACCTTCGGTGTCCCCACTGGACAACTCCTGGGATATGTGGTCTCCAAACGAGGAATCGAGGCCAACCCTACCAAGATCGACACCATCGCGCGACTCGGGAAACCCGAGTGCCTGCGTGACGTCTAGAAGTTGGTCGGACGAGTCACGGCTCTCAGTCGCTTCATCCCTTGGCTCGGCGAGAAGGCAATGCCCCTCTACCGCCTAATGCGCAAGAACCCTATGTTCCAATGGGACGTGGAGGCGGACAACGCACTCAACACACTCAAAGAAGTGCTACTCGCGGCTCCACTCCTAGCTGCCCCCGTCGACAAAGATCCAATGCTCATCTATGTGGCAGCTTAGACTCGAGTCGTCAGTGCCATGATGGTCATCGAACGGCTAGAGGAGGGCAAGGAACGCCCTATGCAGCGCCCCGTCTACTACATCAGTGAAGTCCTGACGGACTCAACACAGCGCTACCCGCAGTACCAGAAACTGGTATACACGGTATTCCAAGCTCAACGGTGACTCCCACATTACTTCCAGGAACACCCAATCATGGTCGTCTCCTCCGTGCCACAACCGGACATAATATGCAATCACGAGGCCACTGGGCGAGTCACCAAATGGGCCGTCGAAATCGGCATCCACAACATCAAGTATGAGCCCCGCAAAGCGATCAAATCGCAAGCCCTCGCTGACTTCCTCGCAGACTGGGAAGAAGCACAGCAGCCGGAGAAGCTCCCATACCTCCATTACTGGTTGCCCCAATTCGATGGGTCCAAGAACGCCGACGGCGCCGGGGCCAGGGTCATACTGACCTACCCCAAGGGAGACAAGCTCTGCTACGTGCTCCACCTCAACTTCAAGCCCTCCACCAACAACATGGCAGAGTACGAGGCCCTCCTTCACGGCATACGGTCCGCCAAGGAGATGAACATCAACCGCTTATGGTGCTACGGCGACTCCGATCTAGTCGCCGGCCAAGTCGCCGGGACCTGCGACATCGTCTCCCCGACAATGATAGCATACCACCAAGCGGTAGACCAGCTGGGTGGACACTTCGATGGTTATTCAGCCGAGTGGATCGACAGGCGAAAGAACGAGGAAGCAGACACCCTCTCCCGCATCGGGTCGGCTCGGCAAACACCACCCGCGGGCGTCTTCCTCGACATCATCCACAAGCCTTCGGCCTCCCCGCTGAAGGAGATCGACGTCGGGATACCATTACAACCTGAGCCGGCCCTAGTCGCAATGATCGTGGAGCCCAGCGACTGGACGGCACCATATGTCGCCTTCCTCGAGCACAAGATCCTCCCAAGCAACGAGATGGAAGCGCGAAAGATCATGCGCCGATCCAAGTCCTTCGTTATCATCAATGGCGAGCTCCACAAATGCAGCATGACCGGCATGTTCCAGCGCTGCGTACATCCAGAAGAAGGACGCAAGATCTTCCAGGACATCCACGCCGGCAACTGCGGCCATCACGCCGGCGCTAAGTCGCTAGTCGCCAAGGACATACGGCACGGTTTCTACTGGTTAAACGCACACGCCGACGCCATCGACATCGTCCAATGATGCGTCGGATGCCAGAAGTACGCCAACCAGACGGATCTCCCTGGTTCGGCACTCAAGACCATCCCCATCACCTGGCCATTCGCCGTATGTGGCATGGACATGGTCGGCCCATTCAAGAAGGCCCCATCCGGCTTCACCCACCTCCTGGTCACAGTCGACAAATTCACCAAATGAATCGAACCCAAGCTAACCAAAAAATGCGACGGCAAGACAGCCACCAAGTTCCTCCGCGAGGCCATCTACCGGTACGGCTACCCGTACAGCATCATAAAGGACAACGGCACCAACTTCGCGAAGGGCGCCATGGCGGAATTCTGCGAGGAGCACAACATACGACTCGACCTTGCCTCAGTCGCCCACCCGGAGTCAAGCAGAACGCACCAATCAGAGCGTCCTCCAAGGAATCAAACCACGACTCCAAGTGCCCCTCGAGCGAACCCCAGGATGCTGGGTTGAAGAGCTCCCCTCCGTAATATGGGGGATTCGCACTTCCGTCAACCACTCCACGGGGTTCACGCCCTTCTTCATGGTATACGGCACCGAAGCCGTGATGCTGATGGACCTGGAGCACGACTCACCTCGAGTCGCCAACTACGTCGAGGCGACAAATGAGACCGCCCGCCAAGACATCATCGACCAGCTCGACGAGGCACGCAACCTGGCTCGCTCCCGCACCGCCATCTACTAGCAGGGACTCCACCGCTACCACAGCCGCTGAGTCTGGACCCGCACCTTCCAGGAGGGCGACTTGGTCCTACGGTTGGCCTAGGACAAGAAAGGCATGCACAATCTCTCCCCTCCATGGGAGGGGCCATTCGCCATAGGACGCGTCCTCGGCAATGACGCCTACTACCTCATCGACATACGAGGCAATGGCCAACTTGAGTTCGGGAGGCCATGGAATATAAACCTTCTCCGAAAGTTCTAAACATAGAACTCAAACTTGTACCCAGACGATATATAATGAAATTCATTCGGATCGCACAAATTGTGTTCACTTGCGATACTCTTGTGCCTCTCACACTCGTACATTAAGCAATACGCTATCTACGGAAGGCAACCCTTTGTCGAGCGACCGGCACGACTAAGTAGTGTGACCCAAAGGCACCGAAGACATTCGGGCCTTGCGTCATCCACGAACACGCCAACCCGGAGCCACCATCGGAGTCGCCCCGCTTGACTGGCCCACCGGGCCAAGACGACCGATGTCCGCTTCCCACAGTGACCTATCCTCCCCATCCTCGAGCAAAGCGACTTGAATGGTGTGTACCACGCAAGGGGACTTCGCAAACAGAAACCCTCACGCAGCTCGGGAACACACCAAGTAAGAGAGCTGCCTTGGAATCGGCACACAGCTGGCTCTCCGAGCCAGGGGAGAGACACATTACAAACAACACACCAACAACCCGCAATAGGAACACGCTCGGGGACTCGCCTAAAACAACTCCACTCGCGCTCAGGGACTCGCCCTTTTGGAGTCACAAGGGACAACCAACAAAAAAATCCAAAGCAAACACATACGTCCACAAACGAGTTATACCCCAATAAAGGGCGGACACGCTCGGGGACTCGCTCAAACAAAAGTCAAACACACCACAAAATTAAGCTTGCATTGCGAGTCGATTGACTCCTCTTACTCCCATACAAAATATTGTTCACATTATAAAAAGTCGCCACTTAGCATATCTTAAAATTGCCGAGAGATGCTATCTATTTCGCAGGTCCTAATGAAGAAGCATCATCACCACCCTTGACACGGACGAATGGCTGCCATGGGTTCGTCGGGTAGGTCGTCAGCGACATCGACAGCGCCGACTGGAAGGGCTGCTCCGACTTCAGGTCACGATGTTCTGGCTCAAGGTCGCCCGACGCCACCACTGTTTCCTGGTATGGAAGCAGGTCCCCCATCGCCAGCACCCGATCAGCAAAGCGGGCAGCCTTGGCGGTAAGCTTCAGCACCTCCGACATATCCATCGCGCCAGTCGCCGAAGGGTAGCCGCTGGTGACATCGTCGAGGTCGAACTCGTCGGGAAAATGCGCGAGCCCCAGGCTCAATATTGTGGTGGCCCCGCGCCTGAAAGCTGAACGCGTCATCCACTCCACGACGTCGGGTACCTCCGCCAGGTAGCGCCACACTTCAGTCAGCCCCCCAGGTATAACCTCGGTGGGAGACATTCCTTAGAGAAGTGCCTGGACGGACAATGCCGAGACAGTAACGGCATTCACCACCGCGGTCACACACTGTGAAGCATTGAAGGTATGCACCACCGGATCGCTCTGACCTATTATAGCTGCAACGTCAGACGTCAGCCAGGGGCAGACTTACCGTCCGGGCACCCTGGGCACGTGCGCGGGATCGACGGCGTAGCTTGATGGCACTCCGGTGAGGATTTAGATGGACAGACATACGTAGCTGCAACTGTAAGTTTCTGCTCAAAAATACGTGCATTGCGTTGGCCTGGCCAGTTTAGGCCTATTCATCTATTCCCTAGGAGAACAGAGTGGCCCATTACATTCCGTATTGTCTATATTGGGCCAGTACAAACGTTCACCAACGACAAACAAGAATCGTTCGATCAGTTCATCCTTTCCTTTGTGAGTCGCTAGGTTAAACCAACAGCCCGGGACATCGGCGACAGCGCGCCTTGTATGGGCGAGATGGAGAAGGAACTATGGCTCCTAGCCATTGCTCCATCAGGCTACGACTCCACCAAGAGACGCTGTCGCCCGGAAGCGGCAAGACGGCGATAGCAGCGGGAGTTCCGATCAGGCTGACGGTGGCTCGTAGTTGGGCGGCAGTCAGCGACAATTTTCCAACCTGTGAAAATTTGATTTTATCATTGTCTAGTTAGTATTTTCATCGGGATATTTGCTACCTTAGTTCATATTTTTTACATTTTTAATATCTGAAATTTAATTGATTATATTAATATGATGTATATCCAAATATGTGACATTTATGGTTCTTACTAGCACAAAGAAAAGACTTTTAGTTTCAGTGTGTCCGGGGTTCCAAAAATTGCTAGGTCCGTCACTGACGTCAGCGCCACCACGAAATCACCCACTCGGGGACTCTTTGCACATATCAAAAGGGGAGCAATGACTCACCAAGGAGCTTCCGGCAGTGCTCGGTGACGTGATTCTCCAAGGCAACGAAATTGCCCTGTAGCCCAAGGATGATGGAGTCCGCAGCCCTCCGCTCCTCCTCAGCCGCGGCGACTACGGCTTTAGCCCTATCTTAAGAGGAGTTCACGGCCGCTTTCTCCTCCTCCAACTCCTTTACAAGCGAGTCGATACGCCCATTCACCACGTCCAACTCGACAGTTGGAACGTACCCTTCCCGGGCTTTGGCAATGGCGGCAGGAAGACCATCTGCACGGAACAGAAACAACAGTCAAGACTCCGACAAACATTAGCAGCTCGCAATCGCCAACTGAAACATGTACTCACCGGCAGCCTCCTGAAGTCGCCGGTTTGTCTCCTGCGCCACGCAGCAGTCACGCCTCGAGCGGCCTGCTGGTCAGCTAACTCCCTTTGCAAGCCCTACAAGCGGAACGACAAATAAGCAACTGCAAAAACATAAATTCAGTGTCCAACCGCTGAAATTTAGCGACTAGACACTCCGGGACTGGCGACTAGAAGAAAATCAGTGCCTAGCCGCCGAAATTCAGCGACTAGATACTCGGGGACTGGCGACTAGAAGAAACTCAGTGCCTAGCCGCTGAAATTCAGCGACTAGACACTCGGGGACCGGCGACTAGAAGAAACTCAGTGCCTAGCCGTTGAAATTCAGCGACTAGACGCTCGGGGATTGGACGTACCTGAATGGCGGCGCCAAGCATATTATGTAGTTCTCTGGCATCCGTCATAGGGACCACGAAGGAGGTACGCCCACGATGTGGCCCGACGTCCTCATCGACGATTTCCGGCATCTGCGGAGATTCGTTCTCCGCCACGGTCCAAAAACCCCTCGCAATGAAGCGCGGAAACGTCGCGGATGCCCTCGCCGGGGCGCTGGTTACTAGAGCTAGCGGTCCTGCCGTCGGAGCCCCATCAGCTGGCTCCGATTGAGTGGTTGCCACCTCCTCGCCACCAGCAGTGGCATCTCTCGCCCTGGCGCCAGCTTGTCCTGCGGCCCCGTCGGGCTCACCCTTCTGCTTCTTCGCGTCTTCAACAGGCGCGGCATCTACAGCAGGTTTCCTCTTCCTGGGGAGCTCACCTTCCCCCGTGGTGACAGTCGATGGAATTTTAGCCACCGAAGGGAGGCCTATCTTCTTAGCACCGGATCTACAAAAACATCCAAAGTTAGCAAAGAAATCACACAAAAATAAGTCCAACAATTGGAAAGGAAACCTCTAAGGACTTACTTGGCGACTGGAAGAAAGCGCAACCCCGTGCTGATGTGGGCAGGCTTGTCCAACTTCGGGCCTAGCTTGCGCGTTAGACCTTTCTCGAAGATATCTGAAGCCCACGACACCGCGGGCCTCTTCGATGATGAGGCCGCAGTCGCAGGAACCTCCGATTCAGAAGATGCCACCGTTCCCGAAGGTGACGGCGACTTTGACGCCGCGGCCTCGGCTACCTCCTGCTCTGGCACTGTCGAAGTTGTTGGCGCGATCACCGCAAGAGGAACCTCCACGGAAGCTTTGGTGCCTTCATCCTCTGATCCTGTCATCGGAACTGTGCCCTCCGGGATCTTGCGTGAGGTCTTGGCCTTGTCATCATCGGACTCATCATCCGACTCGAACACCACCGCCGACCTAGATGGTGACGCCGGCTTCTTTGCTGGCAACTTCGGCTTGCGCGGAGGCTTCGCTGGCGTGGTTGTTCGCCGAGAGCTCTACTCTTGCAGGATCTCGTCATCCTCTTCGCGCTCTTCAAGACTATGGCTCGCCTCGAACTCGCACTGCTTCTGCATGCGAGTCTTGCGGGCCGCGGGCGCTGGGGGAGGAACCTCTATTTCCTCCTCTTCGTCCTCAGAAGATTCCCCTACGGAACCTCCCTAGAATTCTTGGGGGACCTCTTCGTCGAGTGGAGGGAGCCAGCCTTCCAGAACCTGGAACAACTGAGAGTGAACATGAATGAGTTTCAGATGATGTCGCTGCAAATTGCACCGTGGGAGTCACGACTGAAGATAAATTCGGAGAAAAGGACTTACTGTGGGGGCTTCATTCTTCACAAGCACGTACAGAGCGAGCCCGGCCGACGTGGTTGTAAATTTCGCGTCAGTGATCTTCTTCAAGGCGGTCTTGTAATCTTCAGCGTCCCACGACTCCTTGCTGGTCCGAGAGGGATCATTCTTCTTCTTGTACTCGTACATCCGGTCTTGAGCTGCTAAGCGGAACCAGCGCCTCAGCCCGTTATGCAGGTTGATCGAGGATAGACCTTGGTCCATCAACTTTTGGATCTGGTTCATCATCTCCGCGACAACCATCCTTTGATCATCGGGGAGCCTGTCCGTTGCCAGCCGACGGGGCTCGCTCCTCTCCACGACGAACTCCGGGAACGCCACTTCGCCGAAGGGGGTGGACTCCTTCATAAAGAACCAACTCTTCTTCCACTCGCTTGCGGCCTTCTTCAGAAGCATGAGCTTGACGAAGTTGACCTTTGGCTTCGGCTAGAAGGTGACACCTCTGGCCGCCAAGATTGGGCCGCCGGACCCTTTGCACCCAATGCGGCCATGGAAAAGGTCCAGCCACAGTGGGAAGTATGGCCTGCAGCCAAGGTAGCACTCGCAGAAGGCGACGAAGATCGCCAGCTGCTCGATGTTGTGCGGACCGAGATCCGACGGTTTGACCGTGTAATACGCACAGAACCGCCGAAAGAATAATGAAGTAGGAAACCCCAAGCCCCTCTCCAAATGGCTTGGGAAGCAGATGAAATCGCTGGTGCGCGGCTTCGGCTCGATCTCGGAAGATGCGGGAATCCGCCAATTCCCTTTGCGGAGGATTCCGGTGTCCTTGAAGGACCTGAGTTGCACCGCGGTGCACTTAGATTTCCCCCACGAGCCTTTTGGAGGCGCCATCAGGAGGAAAGCCGGGTCGCTTGGTCTGGAGAGTTTAGGTCAAGGGAAGATAGAAGAAATGGATGCGCAAGAATGAAGAACATGAGGAAGGATCTGCGAGACTGATCTGTCGCTCCACTTATAAAGGAGTCCTACCCGCCAAATCTCGGGGTAGCCGTTACCCACGGTAATTGCACCAAAGTTACCGTTGGACTACCCAACAGTAGTTTGACCAGGCTGACGGTCCAACTCCTTCATTCGACTACTTTGCACCGTGCCTTTCCATTACAGGCGGCTATTTGGATACACGGAGGAAAATTTCCTTTTTTCAACAGAGTCCATGGCCGATTTGACTAGGCGTTCAAATTGGACTTGCTTACTCCGACTGCCAAATGAACACCTGCGTTTGAATCAACGATGGCCTCGGGGACTACTGATGGGGATATGCCGAACAGGGTATACCCAGCAGGACGTTTCGATTGGGTCAAAGGCTTAGCGAGTGGGCCTGCAGGAAGGCGACTGTAATGCGACTCAGGAGAAGGCCTAGTGATTGGAGACTAGAGGCCCAGAAGCGTACTCGAAGCCCAGTCGGATTAGGTTAAAGCCTATGAATCCATATCTTGTTCAGTTGTAAGTTGTAAACCCTAGCGAGGTGACTCCTATATAAACCTCCCTAGGATACTCTGAGGACTTACGTTCCATCATACACCCCTTCGAGTGACTCGCTGCTTAGACGCCGAGCTCACCACCCTTGTAACTCGCTCTCTAGAAATCTAATCTAGCAGGAGTAGGTCTTTACCCTCCGGGAGGCCGAACCTGGGTAAACCAATGTGCATCTGCCCCCATCTCGCACAGCAGATGGCCGCCAGCTCTCGCCCCCGATTTTAGCAATCGCTGCCTACTGCAGCGACTACCGTGGCCATTTCCACGACATCTGCAGCGATGCGGGTGTTCAATTCTCTCTGGCCCACTAAGCCCTCCCCCAAGGGAAGCGTTGCTTCTATAGAAAAGTTGATGGAGTATGAAACTGAGGTGCACCTCTGGCGGGAATCTGCTGCGCAAGCCGGAGCTAACACAACATTGCAGTTTGCTCTCTCATGGTACAAAGGGATAGACTTGGGGCTGCTTGAACATATGCACACCTGATCAAAGTGGTCCAATGATCCGGAGTGCGTCGCTCAACACAAAACCTACGCAAACAAGCTCATCCAATATTCCTTCTGCCATGCTTGGAATGAGGGTCTGAGCTACCTGGATGCCATCGATGACGCCTACGTTTCTAAGGGCACGGAGGATGAGGAGGGTGAGGACGAGGCCTCTGAACTTGGAAATGATGCCGAAGATTCAGAAGATGAGGAGGCCAATCCCGAAGATGAGGCCGAGGCCATTGCCCTGCCCACAGACACCGAAGTACCTCATCCGTCGGCCGATGATCTGGCTTCTGCTGCTGCTCCTTGAGCATTAAAAAACACTTAACAATATTTGTCAGATCCCTAGAATGCCGGGTGAAGTTGTATCTAAGCATTGTGGTTTGGTTTTGCTAGAATTACTGTCGTTTGCTACTAAGTTCTTAGTGTCGGATTATCGTGGGTGAAGTCCCCAAGTTTCCTTTTCTTGTTCCCCCAATTTTTGACTCGGCTCGTGTCTACCTTGATTCGTTTTTTCGACTTACGGATCCGAGGTTCAAAAAAATGACTTAACAATACTTGAAACTTTGAGACTAGCTCAAATTAACCCGACAAAAAGTGAATGAAGTGAACAAGGGGTTAGTCCAAATAATAAATGTCGGCTCAATCACGTTCTTTTCCTTAGTGGTTTTCGTGTGTTTTGCAATTCCAAACTTGTTCGCTTGCTCGCCATGAAGCCAATTCTTGTTGGACAGCAGCAAAGTCGAAGAGTTGAGTTTTCAGTGCTCACACACTACTAATCCGGCTAAGGTGTAAGAAACTTAAGCCAGACGATGTATAAAAACATACAAACAAGAAAGACAATTATTATGGCAGTCCCCAAGTTTCTGCTAGGGGTGACAAAGTTTCATTAATAAACTCATTGCTGACATACATACCGACATACGAGTAGCTCGGATACATTCACCTCTTGTCAGGTGTAAAAAGTTCGAAGTAGCGCTACATTCCATGGACGCTTAGATTCCTCTCTGGACCTGTCCGCCTTGTTCTTTTCCTGTGGTTGTGTATCAATAAGATAGTAGGAATCATTATGCAAGGCTTTGCTTACAATGAAAGGTCCTTCCCATGGAGGGGATAACTTATACATGCCAGCAGTGCACTGCACCAGCCGGCTATGGTAGTGTCGGAGGTTTTGCTGATATATGGCGGATCTGGACAAGACCAGTTCTCTCGCTGCTTCCAGCAGATCAACATCATTTTGCCGGGCTTCGCGCACTTCGGCTTCTGTGTATTGGGTGACTCTTGGCGAACCATGCTCAATGTCGGTTGGTAGTACAGCTTCTGCCCCATATACCAGAAAAAATGGCGTATAGCCCATTGATCAATTCAGAGTTATTCTTAAACTCCACAGTATCGCTGGTACTTCTTCTATCCAGCACCCTGCTGATCTTTGCAGCGGCTCTATGAGCTGGGGTTTTATCCCGGACAAGACTAATCTGTTGGATCTTTCCACCTGCCCGTTCGATGCGGGGTGAGCCACGGAGGCAACATCTAGCCAGATCTTCTTCTCTCGGCAGAACCTCGCAAATGCTCCTTCAGCAAAATTTGTGCCATTATCAGTTATGATACTATGGGGATAACCATATCTCAAGATTATATCCTTGAGGAACTTTACTGTTGTTGCCCCATCATGTTTCCTGATTGGCTTCACTTCAATCCATTTAGTAAATTTGTCCACCATAACCAAGATATGGGCCATTCCTCCCTTAGCCGGCTTAAATGGTCCTACCATGTCTAGGCACCATACATCAAATGGCCAAGTAATGGGGATGGTCTTCAGTTCCGACATTGGTACATGGGTCTTGGTGGCATACCTCTGACATCCAGTACATTTCCTCACCAGATCCTCTGCTTGTTCTAAGGCATTTGGCCAATAAAATCCATGCCGAAAAGCCTTTGCCACTATTGCTCTTGAAGATGCATGATGGCCACATTCTCCTTGGTGGATATCCCGGAGTATCTCAAGCCCTTCCTCTGGATCAACGCATCGCTACAGCACAATGGTTACACTTCTTTTGTATAACTCGGTGTTGATGATAGTGTATGCCTTTTCCCTTCTCTGGATTTGCCTTGGGAGTACCTCATCATCTGGCAAAATTCCATCCTTTAGGAAATCAAATATTGGCTTGGACCAAGTGGGTATAGGTCGGATGGGAAAAAGTTCCTCATCGATTTCCATCGCCTCTACCGACATAACTCCTGCCGAGTTTAGCTGAACAGTCCCCAGGTTTGCTGAGGCAGTCCCCGGGTTCAACGAAGCAGTTCCCGGGTTTGCTGAAGTGCCTCCCCAATCTATTTCCATCGGTATAGCTTCTGACCCAGAGAGAGCCGGGATATAGATTGACTCAGATTCTGGCGATGGTGTAATAGCTAGTTTCCTTAAGTGTTCCAAAGCAACATTTGGTGGGATTGGTTGCCGGGATGAGCCCAACTTGGACATTACATCAGCTGCCTCATTTTCAATCCGAGGTACGTGGTGGAATTCACACCCCTCAAAGAATCCTCTTATCTTTTGAACATGAAATTTGTAAAGGGCCATGTTGGCATCCAAGGCATCCCAATTATCAGATACTTGCTGCACCACCAAATCCGAGTCTCCAAAGCACTGTATCTAACGTATCCCTACTTCTTTAGCCACTTTGAGCCCATGCACAAGTGCCTCATATTCCACAACATTGTTCGAGGTGTTGAAATGGATTTGGAGGACATACTTCAACTGATCTTTCTTGGGCGAGGTAAGTACTACTCTGACGCCCAGTTCTTCTTTCAGTTTTGACCCGTCAAAGTGCATTTGCCAATAATCGGAGTGCGGCAGAGGCGGTTCGTATTGCATCTCGGCCCAATCCACAAAGAAATCTGCCACAGCCTGTGATTTGATTGCATCTCTTCTGTCGAACTGTGGTGCATATGGAGCTAACTCAATTGCCCATTTTGCGATTCGGCCACTAGCTTCTTTATTGCCCATAATCTCAGTTATGATATATTAATTGTGACCCCTCGATGGGTACCTCCAAAAGATTTTCTATAAAACTTTCAAAGCAACCTACAATTTACTTGTATTTTCAAATTTGACCTAATTTCGATAAATCAACATAAAGTCATTTGGTCAAATGGGCAGAGTTGGAAAATATGGGAATCATAGGAAGTTCGAAAACTCATAAATAAAACATGGAAGTTTGAAAACTCATAAATAAAACATGGGAATCATAGGTACAACATGTTGGTCCACTATACATGTCGGTAAACTTGGCTTCTAGCATTCAGATCTAATATTCTTCAGACATTTCTTTACAGAAAAGAACAACCTCGCTCGTCATCACTCGGAAAATTGAGAATAATTGAATGTTCATTCCTGATATAGTTGGAAAATCACACCGTACCGATGGCACTGTTTACTATAAGAAAATACACCCATCCACCTCTCTGAAAAGTCATATATTTCAACAACAATCTATCGCGCTTACTTGTAGCTCAAGTTTGACCCAATTTTGTTAAATAGTGTCATGCGATGCAAAATCTTAGCAAGAAGTCAATACTGTTGTCAAAACTCTCAGTTGTTTCTCATATATTGATTGTGACACCCTCCTGATCGGTACGTTACCTCCAAAATCTTTTTCGTAAAACTTTCAGAGGAACCTACAATTTAGTTATAGTTCAAGTTTGACATAATTTCGATAAATCGACATGTAGTCATTTAAGTGGGTGGAATTAATTAGCTAGGGAGTTTGAAAACTCAAAAAATATATGGAAATTGTAAGTAAAACATGTTGGTCCACTTATATGTTTAGAAGCTTGGCTTATGGCATTGAGATCCATATTCTTCGAGCTTTCTTTACGAAAAAGAACCTGAGCTAATTTCTTTAATCGACAAGAAGTCACTGAAGTGTGCGAAGTTAGCTAGGAAGCTTGAAAAATCCTAGTACTAAAAACTTGGGTATTACATAAAAGAAATTGTGGTCTAGTTTGCTTTATAATTAGGGCCGTTGAATTTTCTTTTAACTGTGGTTGGTCTTGTAGGAGCGAGGTTCTTGAGAATTAACACGGTCGGTAGAAGTACAAGTTACATCAAGGACCTCATAAAAAATGAAAATGGCACCCAAGTCCATGCATTTAGCACAAGGACCCTGCAACTGAGCAATGAAGTTTGTGTTTTGAGGTTTGCGCATACTAGCGTTCATCGTGCTAAAGACTATCAGTAGAATCTTTGTAGATGCTAAGAATGGAAAAGAAGATCCAACGGTTAGCAATGTTTGGATTTGCCGGTCTTGATCCAACGGTCAATGTTCGAAGTTATCCGTACACTATACAGTGGTATGGCATGGTATTGTAAGATATAAGATAAGATAAAGATAAGATAAGAAGTACTACGAATGGCTGATTTTTTGAGTAAGCTTCCCACCCGATGTTTGGGAAGCAAGTGAAAATTTCGAAAGCCGAAAAAGTTTGAATTTTTTTGCTGCCAAGGACCAAAGTGGTTTCCTTGCTATATACTCCTCATCCCTACTCCACACCAACGCGGCTTCCGAACATGCCAGAGACACATGCCAAAGACCATGTCTCTTTGTGGACGAGGGAGAGATCACCGGGCAAAGGGAAGGGAAAGGGTAGGAGAGAGGGAGGATGGATGGTGAGAGGAAGCGAAGGAGAGAGAAAACACACAATTTGTTTTGCGTGCATAGGTCCTGAAATTGACTACTAGTAGAGTGGCCGCAGGAGTACCTCGTGTCAGGAACCTTTCATAACTTTCCTCTGACATTGAACCGTCTTCAACTCCTCTTCGATGCTGCCCACTTTTACCCTACCTACGTTTTATTCTCTCAGCATATACAGCGCGTGGACAGAGGTGAGCATATGTATAAGCAAAGAAATGAGTACTACTACTAGTGTACTACTAATATACTATTTGCTTTTTCCCTAATAAGGGCATCAACAATGTGTACAAAAGTATGTGGCATCCGCTAAGGTTCACCATATACATTGTGGAGAAAATAGAGTTTGTATCTTTAAGCCTAGCGTGCACCTCAAGCTTGTGGGTTACCGATAGAGAATAGAAAAATCATTTCCCCTCTCTCCCTATTTCATGTGATCGTTTTCAAAAGGTGTTCAAAATTTTCATGATGCAAAATCTTATCTAGAAGTCGAGCACTCGTCAAAACTCTCTGTGGTTTCTAATATATTAATTAACCGCTCGATGGGTACCTCCAAAAGCTTTTTCATAAAACTTTCAAAGCAACCTACAATTTATTACTTGTAGTTCAAGTTTGACCTAATTTCATTAAATTCAAGAGCAATCTATCGGACTTAGTTGTAGCTCAAGTTTGACCTAATTTCCTTAAACTCTCAAGACGGAAAATCTTAACAAGAAGATGAACTTGTCATCAAAACTCTCTGTGGTTTCTAATAGTATATTAATTAACCCCCACCCCCTCTAATGGATACCTCTAAGAGGTTTTTCATAAAACTTTCAAACCAACCTACACAATTTACTAGTTCAAATTTTACCTATTATATTTTTCTGCTTTACCTATTATAATTTTATATAGTGATGATATGCTAGATGTCTATTATCTGAGTCTCACGTGCAGGGCACATGCAATTTACTAGTACTTGTAGTTTCAAATTTGACCTAATTTCGATAAATCGACATAAAGTCATTCTAATGGGCAGAGTTAGCTGGGAAGTTTGAAAACTCATAAAACATGGGAACCGTTGGTACAACATGTTGGTCCAATATATATATATGTAAACTTGGCTTGTGGCATTCAGATCCAATATTCTTCGGACCTTTCTTTAGGAAAAAGAACAACCTCGCTTGTATTCTTCACTCGGAAAATGTAGAACTGAATGTTCTTTCTTAATAGTTGGAAACTCACACTGACGATACTGTTTACTACAAGAAGATGCGCTGATGATCTACCTCTGAAAAGACATTTAATTCAAGAGACATCTATGGCATTTACTTGTAGCTAGATCAAGTTTGACCTAATTTCGTTATATTGTCAAGATGCAATGTCTTAGCAAGAAGTTGAACCTATCATCGAAACTCTCGCTGGTTTCTGATATATTAATTTTGACCCCTCGATGGGTACCTCCAAAAGCTTTTTCGTAAATCTATCAAAGAAAAACCTATAATTTACTTGTAGTTTCAAATTTGATCTAATTCCGAGATATCGACATAAAGTCATTCAAATGGGCGGGGTTAGCTAAGAAGCTTGAAAACTCATAAAACATGGGAATCGCAAGTACAACATGTTGTCGATCCACTATATATGTATGTCAACTTGGCTTGTGCATCCACATACAATATTCTTTGGACTTCTATTTACGCAAAAGAACAATTAGCCTCGCTCATCTTCACTCGGAAAATGTAGAATTGAATGTTCTTTCCTGATAGTTGGAATCTCACACTGACGACATTGTTTACTACAACAACATGCACCGATCTACCTCTGAAAATACATTTAATTCAAGAGCAATCTATCCCGCTGACTTGTAGCTCAAGTTTGACCTAATTTTGTTAAATTGTCAAGATGCAAACTCTTAGCAAGAAGTTGAACCTATAGTCAAAAATGTTGGTGTTTTATGATATATTAATTGTGACTGCTCGATGGGTACCTCCAAAATATTTTTCGTAAAACTTTCAAAGCAACCTAAAATTTACTTGTAGTTTCAAATTTGACCTAATTTCGATAAATCGACATATAGTCATTCGGTCAAATTCGCAGAGTTAACTAGGAAGTTTGAAAACTCATAAATAAAACATGGGAATCGTTGGTACAACATGTTGGTCCACTATATATGTGTGTAAACTTGGACTGGCATTCACATCCAATATTCTCCGGACTTCTTACGAAAAAGAACAACCTTGCTCGTCTTCACTTGGAAAATGTAGAATTAAATGTTCTTTCCTGATAGTTGGAAACTCACACTGACAGCATTGTTTACTAAAACAAGATGCACCGATCTACCTCTGAAAATACATTTAATTCAAGAGCAATCTATCGTGCTTAATTATTTGTAGCTCAGGTTTGACTTAATTTCGTTAAATTGTCAAGATGCAAAATCTTAGCAAGAAGTAGAACCTATTGTCAAAACTCTCTGTGTTTTATGATATATTAATTGTGACTCGTCGATGGGTACCTCCAAAAGTTCTTTTGTAAAACTTTCAAAGCAACCTATAATGTACTTGTAGTTTCCAATTTGACCTAATTTCAATAAATCAATATAAAGTCATTCAGTCAAATGGGCAGAGTTAGCTAGGAAGTTTGAAAACTTATAAAACATGGGAATTGTTGGTACAACATGTTGGTCCACTATATATGTCGGTAAACTTGGCTTCTGGCATTCAGATCAAATATTATTCGGTCATTTATTTACGGAAAAGAACAACCTCGAGTCATCACTCGGAAAATTAAGAATTGAATGTTCTTTCCTGATAGTTGGAAAATCACACCAATGATACTATTTACTACAAGAAAATGCACCCATCTACCTCTGAAAAGTCATATATTTCAAGAGCAATCTATCGCACTTACTTTGTAGATCAAGTTTGACCCAACTTTGTTAAATAGTGTCATGATGCAAAATCTTAGCATAAAGTCAAACCAGTTGTCAAAACTCTCGTTTGTTTCTCATATATTGATTGTGACCCCCTGATGGGTACCTCCAAAAGCTTTTTCGTAAAACTTTCAGAGCAACCTACAAAACTTGTAGTATATAGTTCAAATTTGACCTAATTTTGATTAATCCACATATAAAGTCATTCAAGTGGGAAGAGCGATAAGCTACGGGAAGTTTGAGAACTCATAAAACATGGGAAATCGTAAGTACAATATGTTGGTCCACTATATATGTGTGAAAACTTGGCTTATGGCATTCAGATCCATATTCTTCGGACTTCCTTTATAGGAGAGAATAATCTCGATATCACTCGAAAAAATGAGAATTTCTTTCCCGATAGTTGGATACTCACGTTGATAGCATTGTATACTACAAGAAGATGCACCCATCTACCCTTGAAAAGACATTTAATTCAAGAGAAATCTATCGCGCTTACTTGCTTGTAGATCAAGTTTGACCTAATTTCGTTAAATTGTCAGGATGCAAAATCTTAGCAAGAAGTTGAAACTATCGTCAAAACTCTCGGTGGTTTCTGACATATTGATTGTGACCCCTCGATGGGTACCCCCAAAAGCTTTTTCCTATAACTTTCAAAGCAACCTACAATTTACTTGTAGTTTCCAATTTGTCCTAATTTTGATAAATCAACATAAAGTCATTCAAACGGGCAGAGTTAGCTAGGAAGTCATTCAAATATCGACAGACATTTAATTCAAGAGCGATCTTTCGCGCTTACTTGTAGCTCAAGTTTGACCTAATTTGTTAAACTGTCAAGATGCAAAATCTTAGCAAGAAGTTGAACGTGTCGTCACAACTCTCAGTGGTTTACGATATATTAATTGACCCCTGAATAGGTACCTCCAGAAGAGTTTTCATAAAACTTTCAAAGCAAGCTACAATTTACTTGTAGTTCAAATTTGACCTAAATTCGATAAATAACTGGCATAAAGTCATTCAAGTTGGCGGAGTTAGCTTGGAAGTTTGAAAGCTCATAAAACATGGGTATCGTCAATACAACATGTTGGTCCACTCTTTATGTCTAAAAACTTGTCTTTTGGTATTCAGATCCATATTCTTCGGAGTTTCTTTACGTAAAAGAACAATCTCGTCATCACTCGAAAAATTGAGAATTAAATGTTCTTTCGTGATAGTTGGAAACTAACAACGACGACATTGTTTAGTACATAACCTATCTACCTATAAAAATACATTTAATTAAATAGCAATCAATTGCCCTTACTTGTGTAGCAAATGTTTGACCTAATTTCGTTGAATCGGCAAAAAGTCACTAAAGTGTGCAAAGTTAGGTGGGAAGCTTGAAACATCCTATTTCTAAAAACATTGAAATTATAAGAAACCATGTTCCACTTTATCTGATAATCGGGACAGTGTAATTATTTTTAATTGTGGTAGGTCCCGTAGGAGCGAGGTGCTTTAGTTAACACGCGGTCGGTGGAAGTACAAGTTACATCAAGGACCTCATAAATATGAAAATTACATCCCATTCCATGCATTTAGCACAAGATCCCTGAAACTAAGAAATGAAGTGTCTTTTGGGGTTTGCACGTATGCTAGATACTGTAGAGCCAAAATTTGTTCTGAAATAATATACATTCAAGCTTTTACTACTAGAACATATAGTAAACAAGAATCCATAAAACAGAGTGATTGTGCTCTCTATTGGAGTAGTAACTTGGATTGGTTTTTCACATATCTGAGTACTACTACTAATTATAATTTCTCAAAAAAAGTACCATTAATAAATGCAGTACTAGTTTGTCTGATTTGTCCTAAGATGTACTACTACTATTACTAGTACTCTCTCTGTCTGGGATTATGAAGGCTATTTAAGATAAGACCAAAAAAGTTAATTACAGGTTGGTGTAGAAGACATGCATACAGTCCTTGGTCTCTCCCCTGCAGCATTGTACACCCTGCACCAGGCCGCAGGCTTTTCGTCTCTTTCCAAGAGTAGATCTTCTTGTCTCTCGCTCACCTGGATCTTCTTGTCTCGGTCTCTCCCTCTGTCTATAATGTACTGTCTGGTATAGTACAGTGTGACACCTGCTTTATTACTCACCTGTCAACTTTCTACAGCCTTTTTGTTTTGATGAAGCATGTACAGCGTGTGGACACTGTCTAAGAAAAAAGTGGCCAAGTGCAGCCGCCGCCGGTGCGCTAATGCCTAGCGTATTCCTGTACAATCATACTAGTATAGTATGAAACTCAGTCAGTATATTCTTCAGTATACCCACTCAACCCGGGTTTCTGGCCAGCGGGCACTACATCGGTGAGCCGATCTTCCCTTTGTAATCACTCCCACAAGTTCGTGTACCGCGTCGGCGGATTTGACCATGAGCCAGCTTCTATGGATGTTGTCCAGTCTGAGGTGATTATTGAGTGCCCCTACGACGGCTGCTTTAGCTTGGTCTCCTTCGACAAGCTCGACGAGCACAAGATCGCATGCTCCCACGGCCTGTGCTCCTGCATGGATTCCGTATGTGATTTTATTGCCTCGCCAGCAGGGGTCCTTCCCCACATGAAGGAGGCCCACGGGGTCATAGTAACAAGGGCCGTCTACGGCAGCGCCTTCTTTTGCCTCATCCCGACTCCACCACCAACAAGCACGAGGGGATTCACGCGCTTCCTTTGCGGGGATGTCAGTGCCGTGTTCGTCCTGACCATCAGCATGCTCGGCCTGGCCGCCGTCGTGTCCATGGTGTGCATCAGGTAGGACAGGTGCTTGTGACCGTGGTACACGATGAAACGATGTGCGCCTGGCCCACCGGGGTCGGCGGACTTATCGATGGTCGAGAGCCTTAATGCGGTAATCGAGCTGACGAGCAGCTCGTCACTGGCCAACTTCCCATCCGACAAGCTCAGGACGTACCTCGGGGTGCCGCCACGGTTCCTGATGAAGGTTGGACAGTCCATCCATGTATCTTTCTGGATTTGCATCAATAGGAAAAATGATCTTAAACTACGGATGATGATCAAGACTGTAATGGTGTATTAGTAGATAAATAGTACTACTAGTAGTAATATTTTACTACTCCATTTTACTAGTAGGACTCGCATGTAGGTTCTCTTTTGGTACTAGGAAGGATGCATTTTAGATGTAAACTAAGTTTTCTGCTAATGTTATTATGGAGTATTTAGGGGTTTAGTACGACTTTTATGTAATTTTTCACTTCTACGACATGGACCAGAGATAAACACACTAACTGTTCTTACGGTGCTTCGATTTTAGTCATCTAACTTAGTGATTATGGAATTTTATGCCCAAACTTGTCAATTCGACTTGATTTAAGTCTTGAACCAAGATTACCGTCGAAATTGCACTGGTGTGGACGACACTTCGACGTGGGTCCAGCGTGCAGGATAGGCTGCCCTAGAATTTTTTCTAAATGTCTCGAAAATAATATGGACATCTACGACATCAACTACATGTTATCGGAATCATCACAAACCATGTTTTCATATTATATGCGTTTGACATTATGTAAGTTAGTATGTTTGTACATATAGTTGGTCAAACTTTATAAATATTGATTTCGACAAAAACTAGTATGATTTATAATTTAGAAATGAGAGAGCATCTAAGTACTAAAATGCGTTGAAATACATACTTATCTAGATAAAGCCAAGTCAGTAACTACTATTTTAGGATGGAGGGAGTAATTATTTATGAGTAATCTATTTTTTACAAAAATTTACTACTACAACACGTGCCCACGAGTAGAGCATGGACCAATGCATAATAATCATGCGACCATGTGGTGGCGATCTACTCCGTACTGGATTACCCTACATGTAGAGGCGCACTAGTGGAGCACACGCTCGTGCCATTCCTGAGTACGTAGTACTACTAGTATACGCAAATAGGAGTACAAAAATAGATAGATCTTGTTCCTCATCATACTATTTTTTCCTGTAAGGCAACCTGGACGTGACTACTACAGTGTTATATTGGCACAACTTCTGCTTTTGGCTCTACAAGATGAATGTGGAACTCTCTGTGTAACATTACTGTACTAGTACTTCTTATAGTCTCTAGTTTTTAGGATGCGCGGTAAAGTAGTGCAGTAAGTCTGTTTGGTCAAGCTGTATGCCACGAGTATTGGTTTGACAGAATAATTCAGGTTTTTAGATATCCAAATTTCTACTCCAGTTCGATGGCTCAAGACATGAAGCAGCTAGTACTCCTCTAACCTCCGGCTGTCGCCCCGATCAAAATGAACAAGCAAAAGATTGTGTATCTTGGAAATTGCCATGGTCATTTATTACCTGCAGAGCTTTATTTTTTTCTTCGAGGCACCTGCAAAGACTGATACGTACTACTGTACTAGTATGCTACTAGTAATAACGTGCTACGATTGGACCCTACAGCTAGTACTAGACATAGACTCTAGTAACTACTCTTGTCATAGTGAATTTTCCAAGAGGTGGAGTTCCTTTTTTTTCTCTGATAGGTGGAGTTCCTTTTTTCTCCAAGAGGTGGAGTTCCTTTTTTTCCTGAGAGAGGAAACATTTTTCTATTCCTTCTTTGATTCAAAGAAAATTCAAAGGTTTTGTGAAGGATCTTGTCCCTTAGGAAATAATCCTACGCTGTTTTTTTTATTCATAGGATTCTAATATGTACGAATTATGTCCCATTTGGAACGTGGGATAGGAAAAATATAGGAATAGGAAAAACACGGGAATTGAGATTCCTTCAAAGTATTCCTTTGCCCTCTATTTTTTAGGAAAATTTCCATCCAGTCCAACCTCATGGTATAATTGCTTTGCTTTCCCTGTGATTCAAACACATACTTGATCCAAATTCCTGTAGTTTGCTCTTTCTATGTTTTGAGAATCCTGCAAATCAAACGAGCCCTGAGAGATGGTCTTTTTTTGTCTTTGATCATTTTTTTTGTTTGAACATAGGTTCATAGAGCTTCCTCGAAACACGAGGAGGGTAGAAATTGCACAAACCTCCAACAATTGGATTCGAAATTGTAGGGAACTCCAGATAATCAGGATAGTCTAGTTGCAATAAACTACTACAATTACTTTTGGGTACAAATGCTGCACATAGCACAAAATTTTCGATTAGCCCTCTTAACATTATTTCTTACATACCCAGGGCTCAACAGTTGGAGCTCTTTAGAACTACGACTCGAATTGTTGTAGGTTTGTGCAACTATCCTCAATTTGAGCCCCACCCCCACTCGCACACCTTCTGTAGTACTACTACGCACCATCAACTTTTGTCTTCTCCATCGTACCCCGGCCACCAGCTCATGCCAAAGAAAGCCCCCAGACACCATCTGCAGCCTCCTTCCATGGTGAGATCGAGCATGGTCTGTAAAGATCCTGAGCAGTTTTAGAAGGCGTTCACTGAAGGCCCTCTTCAAGTACTCACCAACCATTGCGACGCCACCACTATAGCGAGCCTCGTCGGTTCATCCAAACATATTCTTCAATCAGCAAAAGAGAGCGGAACTACGCCTTCTTCTCATTCCTTTGGCCTCCCATGTGTTCTTCATTCTCACCCGATAGTGAGACCGTGGGAATCCAAAGGCTGCTTCGAAGTGGCGGGCAGCTGGTGCAAGCTGCACCACTGGACAGGTTCTCCTCCGATGCTGTGATGTCAAATGGTTTTTATGAGCAGCGAGCAGGCGATAATGGAGATTTGATCGTTACTGTTGGGCTCGATTTCACGTGGGACCTTGTCAACGTGTACACTCGTTGCAAGATTGTTATTACGGAAGTGTCGGGGTTTTAACCAAGCAAAGGTTCTGCACTTGAATTTTAGGATGATGCTGATGAAGGTCGGCATACTAAACTGCAGAAGATAGTCATTTGCCAAGTTCTGACAGTTTCTAGGGGATACAAAGATTTATCTCTAGTCGCCATTTTCGAATTCAAGATTGTTGTCATTAACAGGAATGACAGTCATGGATGGTCAGTTGGTGTGAACGAGTTCCAGGGCTACTTCAGATACTGTGATGCTATTATCCAACACAATCGTGTGTTCGCCGTGACCGAGAACAGCTGTGTTTATGCATGGAAGTCTCTGGAACTAGGTAAATTCTCCTCCCTACATATTTTATTAGCTTTGTTCCTGAATCGATGTAAGCTAATTTTTCTGAACTTTCATTGGTTAGGAGGAATTCCATTAAAATTTTAGTTTCTTTGATTCGAAGGAATTCCCTAGGAATTTCAAAGGAATGCAATATTTAGGAAGTTTTCTTACATATAAGTAGTTTCTTTCATATGATTGAGTTCTGCTGGTAGTATTGATTCATCTCCTAGTACATCCCATAGAAAATAGGGTATCTACTAGTAGTAAGTACTTATGTGAGACCCAAATGTAAGCTATTTTTTCTGAAGTTTCGTTGGTTAGTAGGAATTTCATAGGAATTTTAGCCTCTTTGATCGAACGAATTCCCTAGGAATTTCAAAGGAATGCAATCCTTACTAAGATTTCTTACATATAAGTAATTTGATTTATAGGATTGAGTTCTGCTGATAGTATTGCCTTGTCTCCTAGTACTAGTACATCCATGGAAAATATGGTATCTACTAGTAGTATTTACGTGAGACTCAAATACTAGACATATGACATGTCATAACTATATAGAATTATAATACTAGGTAAAGCTCAAAAAAATAGAAATTTGATCGACATCTATAAAGTATGGGTGCATATTTAGTTCTTGTATTTTCTATCATGTAGAAGTCAACGTTTATTAGGTACTAGTACTTGTAAATTTTGTTAACATGGTCTTGAGAAATGAAGGAGAAGATTCTAGAATGATGGAGAAGTGTGTTTTGAGGATTGTGCATGGCGTTCATTGTGCTAAAGACTATCAATAGAATCTTCAAGTAGATGCTAGAATGGAAAAGAAGATCCAACGACTGGCAATGTTGGGATTCGCAAGTACTGATCCAACAGTCAATATTTAAAGTTATTCATATACTATATAGTGGTAAGATAAGATAAGATAATATAAGATATTAAAACCTCCTAGAAATAGTTCTTGTTGGTTTTACTTTGGTATATAATACACCAAAATCTTGTAGGATTCAACCTTGCTTTTTTCCCTATGAACTTTACATTCAAGATCCTATAGGATTATTTCCTATTTCATTTGATCATATGAATCAAACCGTGTCTCTAGGAGAATTTCCTTAGCATATCCCCATTTCGAAAAGAATTAGAATTTACATAGCATCTCCCTAGGTTGGCATTTTTTTATGCAATCAACCATCTTAAGTATAATCAATATTTTTGAAAATAGTACTGTATATCAACTTCTACAATGTCAGATCAATATCAATACTATTTCCATGTTATATTCCTTTCCCTTTGAAGGTCCTATCCTTATCATGTCGCCACGCGATGTGCTATACCTAACACATGGGTTTGTTGAGATTGATGAGGAGAATGATCCTGGTAGGTGGTGGTTAGCAAGATCTGTCGATGGTTCAAGACTTCTTCTGGTCTATACATATGGTGTCTCAGGCAATGCAATTGTTGATGATACTAGTGTTATTCACTATGGTCGCACCTTTCGCACCTATCCTTCTGGGTTTGAGTGCATGGTGTTCTCGATGGACACAAGCCAGTTAACTGCAGGTAACCAATGGAAAAGAGTTACTAACCTTGGATCATATTCTCTTTTCCTTGGCGTGAACTATCCGATTATCATTGTAGTAGGCGATGCAAATGATTCGCCAGGACATCTGACAAGAAGGAACTATGTTTAAACATCACACCAAGCAATTGGCTACGAGTATAAGTCGTGTCCTGAAATTTGCTGCTTCAGTCTGAATGGTGACCCAACAGTTGGTTTCCACACCAACACTCGCTGGATATGGTCGGAGACTCCATTTTGGTTCATCCCAAGCTTCTCAAACGCCTTGGAGTGGAACGAGCCTGTTCAAGGATAGCTCATTTGGTCTCGGCCTTCTGTTGAACTCTTTCTTTTGGGTGGTTTTTAGCTGATATACGAGTACTTGGTATTTAGTTTTGCACCTAGCCCGGCTTGTAAAATACTCCGTATGACCAAAAACCCCTTTTGTACACTTGGTAGTTTCTCTAGTATGTATATTTTACCAAGCTTGTAAAAGAACCTTATTAGGAGTATAGTTGTACTCTACTACTACTATTCTATTCATAATTTCTTCCAGAATTTTGTATAATAGTAGTACTGTTAGTATTACTCCTTGCAGGTTCGTAGTTTTGTTTCTTTTTCGCTGCAATTTGGGTCGTGTAAGCCTAAGTTGGACGTGTTGGTAAGTATTTCGCTCAGAAACTGCATGCGGTGGAAGGAACATGATGTTTCTAGATTTACCAGTAAAAACATGTCGCTCATCATGACATTGCCAGTGATTTGACAAGGCAATATTGTACAACAGTGTGCTAATCTAGTTTTTTCTTCTAAACAAGTACTGCTTGTCTACCTAGTAGTAGTAGTAAAGGTCTACTAGTAGGAGTACCAGAGAACTCGATGAAGGTAGCTGGAGTACTACTATCAGTAGCTGCCGCAGAAGAGAGAGGGAGGGAGTTTTGCACATGCCGGTGCACGTGGGAGCGTGTTCCTTCAGAGACAAGCTGGATTTAACTCCCTCACCAGCCTCCCGCCAAACACACACAGCCTCTTTTCCTCAGTCCCTTCTTCCCATCCACTACCGCCCCTAGCCTCTCGCTCCATATTGTTGCCAACCAGCTCCTCGGCTCTGTCCTCTACAGGTGGCGGCGAGATCAGCGCGGCAACCTTCTGTAGGGCGGTGGAGAATCCATCATCTCTGTCCCGCGGCAGCAATGGCGGTTTGTGAAATACAAGAACACTTGTACTTATTCCCTCCGTTTCATAATATAAGATATTTTATCTTATGTTAAACGAGTGTATCTAGATTCACTCCGAACTTACATGATAGAGTTGATGATGCGGTTAAATTTTTATTGTCGATTGCGTAGCATTGTCATGTGTAGAGTAGTTCTTATCTCGGGTATGCATCCTTTTTTTGTAGACTAGGATTGCATAGAAGCTTGTTTTCTGGGCTAGATCCCATAACTAAGAACAGTGGGGATCCGTTCGAAGTTGGTAGTTCGACAGCATAAACTTTTGAACATTTGCATATATTTGTCAATCAACATCATGTAATCAATATTACATCTTGCTGCAGAAGGAGATAGGGGAAGGAGCGAAAAAGAGGATTCTCGATGAAATAGGCTCCAATCATGTGACTTCTGCTATCCCAGATGACAAGGTAAATCAATAGAATGACATATTTTCTTGTCGTCCCGCGCGGATGCTTTCGCTGTAATCTCTATTTATCTTGTAACCGCAGAAGCACAAAGTTTAAGAAGACTCTCAGTTTCCTGATGACGGAGTACAAAATGGATGTCAAATCGCTACACCTAAGACGACACCTTGTTTACCTTCTGTGGAGACTGGTGCAATTGCACCTGCAGCTGGTACTGATGAGCCTGCACCTGCCATCATCATGACAGATGATGGAGGTGGTGTATTGGTTTTACCATCCACGGAGACTTGTGCAGCTAGAGATGGAAGTGAAGAGCCTTCAGAGGATATTGTGGTGCTTGATAGTTCACCTATTGTGGAGACTCATGCTACCGGTGCTGGCGCTGCTGTTGGTGTTGCTGATCCCGCTCTCGAAATTATCATGCCACCTGAAGGAGGCGGTGATTTGGGTTTACAATCTGTAGAGACTGTTGCACCTAAAGGTGGTGAACTATGATGCGGAGCTTTCTTTCTTATGATTTGTATGCTTTTCTCTAGAACCTATATTATGAAGCTCCCTTACGCATTTCTTACACTTTTGCATGTTGAACTATAGTGTGGAACTGGAACTACTCCTAGTATGTAATCATAATATTCAAATGCTTAAGTATTATCGATGATAAACCAATGCTAGCTGAGCTACACGAGAATTGGCCTCTGCCACTTGCAGGCGTGGTTCCTGGCTCATCTCATGTTCACAAGCACGGTGAAAATATTGTTACGTTCCTTTTCTTGCAATGCCATTATGCTTGTGTTATTGATCTGACAATTTTATGCTGATTTTGTCACCCAATCCGCATTTATGTCTCTACATACAAGCATATTTGTTCACATGACTTGAACACAAAATAGTATCTTCTTTGCATCGACTAACAAAAGGAGACATGCAAATATTTATTTAGTTTTGAATCAAGGCAAGAGATATGCCACTTTCATTGATAGAGAGGGACATGCAATTCAATTAAATTATGATAACTACTCATACAAGTGATAGAATGGTATGGATTTCCATAGGAAATCATCACCTCCAGCATCTTGTTCTATAAAAGGCGTTATTACCAAATCCACAACCTTATTTTCCTTAGGATGACAATGTCAAGTGCAGGATTTCGAATCGAAACGCAATCCAGTGCGGGTTCATCAGGATAACCTCTAGCTGCGTTAGTCTCCACGAAAGGTACATCAACGCTATGGAAGACACCGTTGGAAATGCAAGCTGAAGCTATTGTTATACTCCTATCAGGACCACAGCTAAGGGCCAGAAATTCAAGTTCTGAAATCTAGCGTTACAAAATAGACAAGAGGTTACCCCATCTAGACTCATAGACAATTCACAATGCAATTTGAGCGTCTTACATGATCCTTAGATCTTAGTCCATCCGGTCTTTTTATTGGTGGAACGAAATTTGCTGGTACTTTTATTTCTACGAAGAACCTACAAAACATAGTCAAGTCACACATATGAATATATCTAACTTTTCTACAGTCTTATATGTGAAGATATCTTTGCATAACACTCACTTATCAAACTGTCTACAAATATCTTCCTGCTCCTTGGAATTGCGAAGTCGACATTCTATAGGGTACATCCATCTATACTGTACTATACCCCTAAGTACTTCCTCATCAGGTACATCAACAACCAAATGCTCCATCGTATCAAAGAAGGATGGGGAATATATCAGGTCAAAAGCTTGCATAGGATCTCTGCCAAGTCCTTTTAAGATGTTTTCGAACTCTTCTGTCCAGGGCTTTACTATAGATTTACCCAAATCTACAAGCACCTTGTAAATCTAGATGGTCACAAGCATTAACCAGAGCCAAGAAGAATGTCTAGTGCTTGAATCTAGCAGGCGAAGCCCAGGTGACTGTTGGCCGGTGCGTCTCGTGAAGAATGGTGCGGCTAATGGTGGTAGGCCGACACTGTTGATAGAAAGGCGTCGAGAAATTTTTTAAGGCGTGGAGAAGTTTGCGGCCTGGTTCTAATCTGGGGCATCTCCCATAAGAACGGCGCAAAATTTGAAGAGACAGGGGCTGGTCGCTCGACTGAGGGCGGACTTAGGAAAGTTTGGGGTCTCGGCGGAAAGTTTTGGCAGGCGCGGGGTGTTTATCCACAATTTCCACAGAAATATCTATGAATATTTTATCGGATTTGCCAGTTCTCAAGAGTCACCTCTCTCACCATTGGATTTACCTTGCGATTCATGCAATGCGAGGGTTGCACAATCGTTGCAACTAGCTTGTAACTGGGAATTTAATGAGTTGCAACTACTAGGTTACAATTGAGTATTTCCCTCAAAAAAAGGTTACAACTAAGAATTAGCACAATTAGTAGGGTGACGATAGCGCCTTAACATAAAAAGTTCTTAGGCGCTTGGGATCTAGGCGCTCATATTTTATACCTTTTTTTCCTTGTTTACGGCTTTGTTTCGAATCCAGCCGAGCCCCAGCACGTAGCTTGAGATTTTAACTATCGAGCCCCAGAAATTAGCCCATCTGGCCTCATTATAGCCCAAGACCTTCTAACTCGGCCATGTTTTGGGTCATTCGGCCGCGCAAATAGCCCAGTTAGATTGGGCGAGAGCCCGTGAAAAAGAGCCCAGCAATCCCTGCTTGGCCCATTTTTCTTTAATTCGGCCTTTTTTGGGCACCATCCACCCACCCCTAAAAAAACTCCGCCTATCCATGTTTTTAAGTACTACCTACATTATTTATACTTAACATTTTTTAGTTGAGCTGCTAGCAATCACGCGTAGCATATGGACAAGCAATTGTTTAAGAAGAAAAATAAATAAGTCATATACGATGTTAGTATACATATTTTACGTTTTATAAAAGCATAACAATTTTCTTGTGTAGTGGCAAGTCATGCAGTTTATCTGTAGCAATATTTTTGTACTAAGAGGCTGACATGGCCAACCCACCTGCCTGCAGCTAGCGCTCATCAACCTTACCATACAAGAGATCAAGTTTAACGAGCGCATTTAAAAAGTACTTGTACAACAGTCACGACCGGAAAAAAGAAGACCAAGATCGACACGTTTCTTGTCGAGAGAGGCTGACACATGGGTCCCAGCAGCAAGACCATACATGCCTGCCGCATGGAACAACATTACCAAGGTCAAACCGACGGACACGACCCAAAAAATGTCCAACATACAGACGTTTCCTACATAGGCGACTGACATGTGGACCCAGCAGGGAGACATTATATAGGTGATGTATCGAGCAATATTGCCAAGTTCCAAATGGGAAGATGCGAGAGAAGAAAAACAAGTCAAGCATGCACACGTTTCCTGCATAGAGGAGGCTGACATGTCGAGCCCACCAGCCTGTATAAACGGCTGAAGCAGTGAGAAACGCTATCAAGTTTGGAACACGAAGGCACGACAGAGGGTATAAAATCCATCATACACACGTTTCTTCTAATTAGAGGATGACATGTGGGGCCCAGCAGTGTGATTAAACGGTAGATGCACCGAATAGCGCTATCAAGTTCTGAACAGGGTAGAGCGAAGGAAAAAAATTCATCATACACATGTTTCCTCTAATGAGAGGATGACATGTGGGGCTCAGGAGGTTGGGTAAACAGTAGATGCATCGAGCAGCGCTATCAACTTCGGAATAGGGTAGCACTAGCGAAGGAAAAAATTCCATCATACACATGTTTCTTCTAATGAGAGGATGACATGTGGGTCCAAGGAGGTTGATTAAACGGTAGATGCATTGAGCAGCGCTATCAACTTCGGAACAGGGTAGCGCGAGCGAAGGAAAAAAAATTCCATCATACACACGATCCTTCTAATGAGAGGCTGACATGTGGGACCTAGCATCCTAACTAAATGGCAGACGCATCGAGCAACATTATCGAGTTCAAATCAGGGAGGCCTGACCAAAAATTATGGTCCGCTAGAGACACTAACGTCTAGGACCCACACGCCAAAGACTTCGGCGAGTCAACATCGCGCGAGGAAACGAAAATCTTGCTTCTGCCACGGGCTGGCCGAGCTTCCTCCACATTTTAGCAGATCCATTGTAGTAGAGGGCCGCGAAACCGAAAAAAAGAAGTTTTCCATCGGCCACGGCCGAGCCAAGCATTTCGTCGCGGAAGACGCGCCTTCTACGATGACCGTCGGGACAAGTCGTTGCGGAACGAAACTTTTCTTGTAGTGAAAGTTGTCCTTAAGGGGCAATAAAGTACTCCAATATAGGCTAGTGTAGAGTAATATGATAGCCTGGTCAGAATGGACAAAATGTGTCCATAACCAATTCTAAACAGGACTGTAAGGACATAAGCCCAAAGGGAATATCATAAAAGGACTGCAAGTGTCTCAATATATTATCGAGAATGAAGAGGATTCAGGGAAAAAGGTCTGTATACGGGATACCACAATTATTCCCAATTGTGATCACAATGGAGTAGAGAAATATCGTGATCAATACAAGATAACTCCTCATTCCGAAACATAAAGAGAGTACGAACTTCGGGGAAGAAGTTGATTTTAAGGGGGGAGTCTGTAACATCCTAGCATTGGAGCTTAGAAATAAGCTGAGATAATGTGTGTGCATTGCATTCATGCATAGAAAATCTGGATAATTTTCGCGTTTTTAAATAAAACTTGTCAAAGTGATTGACGCTTTTCTTAACTTGGTAGAACTGAAGTAGATCATCAAGTTGATTGCGATAAGTTTCGATATGACCTTTGCTAAAACCTTATCTTTGGGTAATATAATTTGATCTAAAGGTAGATCAAATGTAATGAAACTAAGTCACAACACACCACTCAATAAGGAGTACTAGATATTCTAGAGATCATGACATGATATTTCATACAACAACTTAAGTTTGAACACTTAAGCTTATAAAAGATTATATCAAGGTACCATTCACAACAAAACTTGAATACCAAGTCAAGTATATAACTCCAAGTAAGGAAACCCCATAACTAAACCTTGAGACACTTGCTTGCTATAGTTATTCCTACCATGGGTATGATGGTAGTTCTTAAACATTAACTCTTATCACTAATAGAGTAGAAAAGGAAGTTAAGCCAAGAGCATTCATCGCATGTCCTTGTTGTCATTTTAACAGATGACATTCCTATTTAACCAAGTTCTAGTGTCAATTGATCATCCATGTTTAGTGATCAATTCTTGACCTAGAACTTATTGACTCATAGCCTTTGACCTATTATGTTGACCTTCCAAAGACCTTAAGTAAATTAATCAGAAGAAGGAACTAGTTATGGTAGAGTGTGCCATCATCAATGGAATGTGATCCTTAGTGGTGATCAAACCATTTGATATTAGAGGAGTTAACTCACTCATAAGTTAACTAGAAGAAGCATCCACACCCAAGAAGTAACTAGTGCTTGAGGAGCCATGATAAAGCTAGTAGTATTAGTGTATCAAATAATAATCTTGTTAAGCCAAGTAGGTATAAACTTAAAGCAAGCTTCCTTAACAAGATAAGCCATAGAGAGACTAGTACAAGTTTACTACTTAGTGATAGTAGATCTTGATCAAACAATTAGAAGCCTAAGCTTTGTTTGATCAAGGGTTGGCGGTCATCACTCTCATGTCACTTGAGGATAGATGACTAGATGTTGAAGAAGAGTTGTGAGAATACCAAATTAGGCAAAACTTTAGTAAGCTGAATCATCTAGCTTGATCATGAGAAGTCAACCTAGAGTTTGATGAAGTATAAAATATGAGCTATATGGAGTAGTTGGAGGCATAGTAGTTTAACCAAGGTAATATAAGAACCATCTTGTATTATGGAAAATAGTACCATACCCATTATAGAGGATTGGTATCACATGTGATATAGAGAGCATTGTAATCTTGCAAGCCTTGAAAGTAGAGGCAAGTTATTATAAAGGAGTTTATGGATGGAGTTACAAGTTGTTACATTGATGGATTCATCAAGGGTAGCTAAGTAATAGAAGTTATATATAGAAGAATGGAGAATGATAATTACTAAAGTTGCCTGACCATGTCATCATATGATGATGGATATGGTGGAGTCAAATGATTGTCTTATTTAGGAAAATGTCATCATTGTGAATAAGAGAAGTGATACGTCCATTTTACATCACTATTCTATATTATAATTCACTGTTATTCATTGATATATTTCATATTAAGAGATGATACTTATGTTATTTCATCTATTTTTGCATGGTTGATGACTTTTGGAGCATGGACCGCTGCAGTCAGGATTCTGATGGAAAAGGTGATGTTTGGAGGCAAAATTCGTGAAGATAAAAAAATCCGGGAAAATATACAGAAAATCCTATTTTTCCAGAAGACGAAGGCTGCCATGAGATAGAGTGGATATGGGCCACAGGGGGCCCACACCACCCCCTGGCGTGGGCCACCCTAGGCCGCGCCGCCAGGTGGTGTGGCTGCCCTGGCCCACCTCTGGCTCCCCCCTCCGGCGTATATATTCCTCCCGAAACCCTAAGACTCAGGGAGCAACCACTGAAAGATTCCGCCGCCTCTGCAGGGCGGAAAACACCGAGAGAGAAAGATTCTCCAGAGATGATTTCTCTGGGAATTCCTTCCGGAGAGGGAGATCGCCATCAACACCACCATCAAGCTGGACTTCATCGGGATCATCATCATCACCACCATCATCACCATCAGCACCCTCATCACCATCTCCATATTGCTGTAACAATTGGGTTGAATCTTGCATAGTTCTTAGGGGAAACTTTCCTGGTGTTGATTACTCTTTGTAGTTGATGCTATTGAGTGGAACCATTGAATTATTGTTTATGTTCAGATTGTTATATATCATTATTCCATCTTTGATCATGATCCATATGATGTCTTGTGAGTAGTTCGTTTTGTTCTTGAGGACATGGGAGAAGTCATGTTGTTTGTAGTGGAATTTTGTTGAGAAAGATTCAATAGTTTGATAGTTAAGTTGTGCTGTACTTCTTCTAGTGGTGTCATGTGAACGTCGACTACATGACACTTCACCTATATGGGCCTAGGGGAATGCATTGTGTATTTGGCTACTAATCGTAGGGGTTGCCGGAGTGACAGAAACTTGGACCCCCGTTAGGAAACCATTGCACAAGGGACGTCAGGGTCTTAAAGTTTAAAGTTGTGGTTAGGTTTCTACCTTAATTACTTTCTTGTACTTACAGATGTTTGCAAGGGGTATAATCACAAGTATGTACTAGTCCTAGGAAGGTCGGTACAATAGCACAGGTTCACCCACACAACACTTAGCAAGCTAAAGAAGATTAATCAACTATGTGAAGCGAAAGCACTTGACAGTCTTCCCATGTGTCCTTGAGAACGTTTGGTCATCTTAAGTAATACCACCAGCTTTTCCTTTGCTGCATAAAGGATTGGGCCACTTGCTGCATTTATTCCTACTGTATTTTATTTACTCGTACTTCGTTTAGTTTCTTTATCAAAAAACCCTAAAAATCCGTTTGCTAAGTATTTGCAGAGAATTCCTGATCCATACCACTAGCCAGCACCTTCTGCTCCTCGTTGGGTTTGACACTCTTACTTATCGAAAATACTGCGATACACCCCCTATACTTGTGGGTCATCAATAAGAGAGATTTATAGAGTATATCTAGGAAAGGAATTCCTCATCTAAAAATAAGCTTAGTAAGGTATTAAGGTAGGAGTGCTTGATAAACCTTTAACCAACATTATATCAAGCCATGACAGAACCATGTCTACATCTTTGTCCAAAACCCCAGAATTAAGTTAATAGTGGAACCATTCATATTTATAGACAGCCAATGGAAAGGTATCTCTTGGTCAAATAAAGTTCCTAAGAGATAATAAGAATACTAGATGAGTGTTTATTGATGAGAGCCTTGTCCACCTCATTATCTTAAACCCTATTAGAAACTTAGAAGAATAGAACCATCAAGATCACATTAGGAGGTAATCCCAATAGCTCACTCTAAGTTGAGATATAATTCATGGTCAGCAAACATGATGGCAATATGCCTTAGTCTTAAATCTTTATCCCTAACCATAATCTAATACAAGTTCTATAGCTTATAAAAAGTGCTTATAATAGAAACTCTACATAAATTTTCCTTAGCACTTAAATCATATGTGCCACATAAATGGTAGTTTCTATTAACCATGGTATTCTAATATTCTATCAAGACATTAACCATGATTAAGAAAGTAGTAAACAACTAGTTATGTAATTACCCTACCCAATTTGAAAATAAGTAGAATGGTTATAAAGAAATTGTAATGGAATTGGAATAAAAGAAATTCCAAACTTTAAAGAACCATGAAATTTAAACCACCATGTTATAAACAATAAGATTTAATGCATATACTTTAATTACTAGATGATGCTAAGTATGAATAGCATTTTTATAGATATCATTAACCATTTTAAACCATTACCATTAAAATTATCAAGTGAAAACAAAGTCATATTTAAAGGATCCTTAAATAAGAAGTAATCCCTAAAACCCTAATTCCTATTAATATTTTCGATTGAAAAGTACCTTTCATATAATTATGAATATTTTTAATGCACAATAAGAAATGAGGAGAAGAGGGTCATACTTGCTTTATACAACAATATTCATGACCTGCAAATTCTCTGGATATTTGAATCCTTGAAGAAATTCATATTTGAAAAGGTTTTACAACAAAAAATAGAAAATGGTAAAGAAAAAGAAAAAGTAGTGCAGCAGCTCGCACTTACCTAAC
Source organism: Avena insularis (assembly GCA_023614405.1). NCBI lineage: Eukaryota > Viridiplantae > Streptophyta > Magnoliopsida > Poales > Poaceae > Avena > Avena insularis. Next base: position 409,249,447 of record CM042696.1, read on the forward strand.
GCCCGCGTGCGCCAGCCACCACTGCTCACACACTTTGCAATAGCCCAGCTCTGGCCTAGGCCCACATACCGGTTCGTCATTGTCTTCCTCATCGAGCAAAGCAGCTCGGTGGCCCCTCCGTCGCCACTCGCCGGTGCTACGATACGCACCGCGCTCCAAGATGTGCACCATCGCTCTCCGTCTGCTATCAAAACCCTAGCGCCACCGCCGGAGAACCCTAGGTCCCATTTCTCCTTCTTCCTCACTTTATCGCGTGCAGGCCGAAATCCTAGCTCGCCGGCAGTCAGCGCTCTCGCCATCTCTGGTCGCCCCAGACCCCGCTGAGACCACCCCTAGGTGCGGCTCACCGTCCTTGTTTGTCTCTGACAAGCCTCGCAACCAGGCACGAAACTAGCAGCACGGAATCGAGCTCAGCATCCTACCGGCCACCACGGCCATTGCCGTCGATTCGCCGCCATTGGACCTCCCCATCCCTCATCATCCTCACAATCATCACCAGGAAGAGCTTCTGCACATCCCTGTGCCTGCCACTCTGTTCCTCTCCATGTGTATCATCGTCTCGTCGTGCACCGCCGACGGCCACCGTAGTTGTTGGTCGCCGGAGTAGCTCCGGTGACCAGAAGTGGGCGGCGCCACCACTACCAGGTTCCTCGCATCGTCCTCTTTCTAGCAAGCCCAGCCATAGCCGCGTGCGAGCACCCGATCGACAGATTGATCCACAACCTGGGAGGATCATTCCGAGGTGACGTCAGCATGACATCATGCTGATATCATAATGGCATTTTATTCATTGTTTTAATTTTTTTGGAAATGATGTGGCATCAGTCCCACTGGCCAGTGGTTAGGGTAGAACTAGACTGGTGTAAAAAGGTCTAACCCGCATGTGGGTGTCATGCTGACATCATCATGATGCAATAAAACATTAAATAAATTTCAAAAATTGATTAACTTTAATAAAACTCATATCTTTTGTTTTATAATTCATAAAAATGTATATTATATATCAAAATATTCATTAAAATAAATTCTATACTCTAAACCTATTATTATAATTTATTTTCCAACTTAAATAAAATAATTATTGTTTATTAGTAAATACCCTATTAATGATAAATCTTTTAAAAAGCATATTATAATATTCAAAATTCTTGAAAATAAGTATAAGATATTAAAATTCTTAGAAACATAAAATATATATTTATAAACTTATTTCATATATTTTTGTGACACTTAATTAAATATTTATTACTTATTAAGTCTTTATAAAATGATAAAACTTATAAAAATCATTTTTTATTATTTAAAAATCACAAAAATACATATAATATTCCGAATGATCAAAAAAATAAAGTCTACGCATTAAAAATATCCTCTTACATATTTGAAGTCAAATAAATGTAAATGTTTAATAAGTCATGATTAAAACTATTTTCTAATATCTTAATTGATTAAAAATACATAAATCTTTACTTTGCCTTTGGCATTATTTGTTTAAAGTCTAAAAAAAGGAAATAACAAGTTCTATTTATGTTTAAGTGAAGTTAACATAGGTCTAACAATTTTAAAATGTATTTACTAAAACTATCATCTAAAATTAAGTATATCTTAATTTTCCTAAAAAGGATTTGTCAATTATAAAATCAACTAAAATAGTGTATTGTTTATCACAAGGCTTCTAATCACTTATAAAATCATCAAGCTCATATTTACTAATTCCTCTACTAGTCTGGAAAACTACTTACATTTAAACCAATCTCTTAAGTAATTAAAGTAGTGCCTATTTTGTACCTAAGAAGCATAACCTTAAGAAAACACCAATTTCATAAAAGCGATGCTAATTGTATTCTACCTTTAGGAATCAATAAGAAGTAAATCACCTATAACATGATGCCATCTTCAAAATATATAAGTCTCCACTTGCTAGAAGAATAGTTATCCAAATATGCTAAATATTTTCTTCTTAAATACTTTTCATTAATAGGAAATCCTAAAGGTATAACTTCAAGATTGAAAAGCATTCACTTTCAAAAGTAACCTTTTCCCCAAAATTAATTATTTTAAGAAAATGCAAATGAACTATATCATTTGTCTTTAATCTCTAAATGTAACAGAAAACTTGAATAGAAGAAACTCTGAATCATTCGCCAACACCTGAGTGCTCTAGTATTGGATGCTACTTATTGTATTTACATATTGTTTCACACACTCTCACAAGCCTTAATAAGAAGCACAAGTGTGAAGCTGGTATAAAATTGAAACACATTCTAAAGAAATCATTCCAAGTTCTAAACCCGAGATCACATACGATTACTCTACGTTTCGCGTTTATCAAACTACACTACATTAATTATGCATAATTGCATCTTGCTTCTTTAAATGTTTGTCATTATCAGACAATGATGCCATTTTCCAGATTTTGGATCTTCTGTTGCCTTAAAGACTGTGAGTTCATAATCTTGCAATCACAAAAGGCAAGTTCACACTTTCTCATGTCCTTTGATTATTTTCTATGCTTGTAACTCGAATATTGTCATCTCCTGCATTTCAAAAAGGTCAGGAAACACTATTTTCATAATAATATGATTATCGATAATTTACTAAATGGTAATAATCTACTGATACGGTTCTAGTGGTAAAGGAACATAATATCTAGTACTTAATAACCAATGCCGCCCGTGATTCTAGCGACGTATAATACGCGTTAACCATGAGATTTGGAATGAGACGGAGAAGTTAGTTGTATCTTCTTCCTTTCGCATGTAGCTGAATGTGCGGGTTGTGGCTGTTATCCTTGTAGCATGAATTAATTGGTAATTCATAGAGGATATGCAGCATATGGGTGGGAGCCCTCAAGGTCCCACGATAGTTCTAGGATCTGAACGGTTTGTACTAACCATTGCCGTAATTCAGTATGTGGGCATGGCGTACACCAAGGAGATATACGGGGTCGCGAAGGGGGCAATGATTGGCTTGGATCATCTACTGGGCACCACATCCCGAAATTGTGGATGGGAAAGATTCGCCCGGTTGTGCAACAAGGATTTGGTCTCTCATGGGTAAAGCAATGCACCTCTATAGAGTGTAAGAACTATAACTTGTTACTCCCTATTCCGGAAAGGAGCTACGAACACGGCAGGAAAGGAACTCCATAAAAGTTCTGGTCAACCTGTTAAGGCTATCGGACATAGTTTTCAGAATAAAAGCAACCTTTGAAGAAATGTTTATGAAAACCTGCATTGCCTATGATCTTTGGTTTGTGGCTGTAGAGATAGTGCATCATACACTCCTTTTTAGTGAACTTGCTGAGTACGCTCGTACTCAACCGTACCTTCTTAACCCTTGCTAGGTTCTAAGCCGTTGAAGACGATGTCAACACCAACTTGTGCTCTAGAAACCATCATCAACAGCTCAAGTTCTACAATAACATCAATGAAGTCAACATATACATCAAACAAAGTGAAGATGAGGATCCTAATTAGATAGGAGTAGATACTCTAGCCATTAAACCTAATTCTATAGAGCATTGCATTAGTAGCAATTGAAAGCCAGGTAGTTTAGATGCTAGTCTTATTAGACAGATAGTTCTGAGTTATTCTTTCTGGTTCTTCTTTGTAAGATGTTTTTTTATCTCTCTTTAACCTAGAGGTTCGATGGATCTTTTGTAAAAAGAGTCAAGTTGTAATCTATAGTCATGTCTTGGACCTGCTGTGTTTCTGGTGTACCACTCCGAGGGATGTAATACTAGTGAACGGTGTTTCATTGGTGTTATGTCAATGATTATAGTGTACTACATCATGCAGTGGTATGCTGGGTCACCGTAATAACGGGCTCGGGAAAAAATGGGAACCTCCCCTCATTTTCATCCCCGACCTATTCTTTACAGAGAACCACTGTCGGCTGCAAGAACTCCCGTTGAGGCGCCACCGGGGCCTCCGATTCCATCTGCCCCCCTCTACACCTTCTCCGTGGGAACCTTACCCACCTCGATCTCCCGCCATGGACCCTGGTATTTGCTCCTCTCTCCCTACTTTCATGGAGATCTGGCCATTCCTGTGCTTGAGTTAGGGCTTGCAATGTTTAGGGCTCTTCTTTAGCTAGAACTGTCCCGGGACATCTTGGTAGGCCTAGGATCCATTGGTAGAGTAGATTGACTCTATACATTGTTTGGATTCCACGTATTCATGCCCGTAGATTCGACGAATCGCCCCATTCATTCTCTCGCTGGTAGTACCGATGGGCATGACCAGTACTTCTGGTGGGCTCTGCTCCACTGGTAGTTACGGTAGCTCAGCGGAACTACCGCTACACCTTTTTTGGATTCCAATTTATGTATTCTGTCAATCTCTCTTTGTTTGTCTTTTCTTTCGACCTTGTGCACTTACCCTCCATTCACTCGCTACTCTATGCTTTCTTCTCAGGGCAAGGTGGTTCCCGTGGTGGCTACAAGCATTCCCGTGCATTCACTATTGGTTCTCCGGAGGTTGATGAGGATGATCTTGAGGTTGTCCATCCGCCTTCTCAGACTGCATGTTAGAGAGCTGCTACTGATCGCCGCGCTGCGGTGGCTGAAGGAAAGAGGCCCGCTCTGGCTAGCCAGAAGAAAACCACCACTGGTCCTGACAGAAACAATAAGAAGATCTCGTCTTGGCCTCAGCAATCTTATGAGAAGTTTCGCAAGATGGATCCCTATGTTGCTCCCCATGACCGTCTGTCACAAGATCCTTTTTCCGCACAAAGCGTCAAGAAGGGATTTATGTCGAAGTGTATGTCTCCAAGAAGAAGCATGTTGTTGCCCCCCAGCAACACATCAATGTGTCTCGCACGGAGAGCAAGCCTGAGTATTTTGGTGAGGCTCTTTAGATGTGTAGGAAGTTTGGGCTCATAAAGCTTATGGAGCACCACCAGGATTATGATGAGAGGGCCATTGTGCAGTTCTACACCACCCTTCACATTGATATTGATCCTTAGGATAGAACTTTGAAGTGGATGACTCACAACAGGTTGTTAACTTCCAAGTGGTCTGAATTTGCTGCTCTCCTTGGCTATCCAATTCTGCAAGGCAAGCGCACTAATGGGTGGCGCATCCACAGGTCCAAGGCCTTCGCTCCTAAAGTTTTGGAGACCTTGTACATTGAGGGCTGGGGTGTCAATGGTTAGGTAGCAAACCTCCTTCCTACCTATGATATCATGTGCATAGTTTACCAAAACACCATTGCTCCCAAGGCAGGTAACTTCGATCAGCTTCATGCCTTCCAGATTGATCTCATGTTTTAGACTTATCGCCACAGAGATTCTCAGGAACGTCTTGATGTTATGGATTATCTGTTTGAAGAGATCTGGCTTGCTATGATTGAAAAAGGGTTGTGTCCTTATGCTCCTTACATCCAGACTCTGATCAATGCCAAGTGGCTGGATGCCCAACACTCCTTTTCCACAGGATGGCTGCATTATTCTTGAGGATAAGACCCTCAATGTGATGAAACGCAAGAAACCCTGCTCTCAAGCTGAGAGGGAAGCTGCTACATCAAGGGATGCCATAGACAATGCTAAGGCATCAGGCCATGCTAGTGTGGGGACCGTGTTGAGGCTTATCCTCCACTCCGATTTGAGAGATAGCCATCTAGGGCTAAGAAGCTGCTGAAGAAAGTAAAGAAGACCTTCTGTTTTATTCAGGACCGTGAGTATCAATCCTATGTTGCTCAGAGGCACGGTGTCAAGACGGAGAAGGCAATCATGAGTAAGCTTGATATTGAGGTATCCCCTAAGTTCAGCTCCATCATCGCACCCAAGGATCAGTGGGTCAGTGCTCATTGCAGGTGGACTGACAGTGATGATGAGTATGAAGTCACCGGTCCCTATCCGCCTGGTTGGAACAATCCCACATGGACCCCGAGCCTTCTGCTCCGTATGTTGGTGGGTGGGGCGCTTAGTTTGTTCCTTTGTCCCTTTTTGGGTCTTGATGCCAAAGGGGGAGAAAGTGTTCCTCTAGGGCTACGGGATTTGCATCAGTTGTGTCACGAGCTTGTTCTTTTCTTTGATCCTTTATGCTCGTGCACACTTATATCTCCTTATTTATGTTGTGGACCTCCATTATCTATTTGTCTGTGGACCTCCATTTTGTATGATGCTTTGTGGGTGAGACTATGTATTGTGATATCTATGTGATGTTCTAGTGGTTATCTATGTGATGTTCTAGTGGTTATATTGGGTGGAATTATCTCCTTCTATCTTATATTGTCTCACCACATGTTTGTTGGTGCAAAGGTATGATTCTCTCCCTTTTGTATCCTTTTCCTTGCACCTTTGTTGTTGTTGTGTTGAAAGGGGGAGCTCTCCCATATGTGTGCTCGTTGCATTCCATAAGCATTCCTTCAGATTACACACATCTAGGGGGATCTTCTCCCTTCTTTCATAAGGCTATTTTGCTTTGTTATTTTTCTATGCAAATCTTATGGGGTTATCATGAAACATCAAAAAGGGGCAGATTGAAAGGATATTAATTTGTCTTCAATTATGGTTATGGTGTTGATGACAACTTCAATTGTGGTTTAACCATGTGCCTAAGTTGCAGGTTTTACCTATGGGCAGTTTAGCGTGTGGACTCATCTCTTGAAGGAACTTGAAGACGGTGTCTCTTTTTGTACTTTCCCTCTCTTTATGTTTTAAGGAAACCGTACTATCAAGAGGGGGTCAACCTAGGAAGGTTGTGGGAAATCACGCTTTCATGCATAGAGCATACTTGAACATCCACAGCCATCCTATTTTTCACTGAGAGATTTAGTTTTTGCGGTGGTTGAGGGTTTTCTGCCCTGACTAGAAGTACCGGCCTTGCGCCGGTAGTACCGCTCGGCGGGTTTTGTGTGGTTGGCCCAGGGGTACTTCCGGCACTTGTTCCGGCACTACTTCTGGTCATGTTCAGTATACTTCCGTATCCATATGAACTATTTGACGGAACTAGAGTCAGAACTAGGCCTGGTAGTTCTGGCCAGAAGTTTCAGCTGCCCTCGGCTGGAACTTCCGGCCAGCTCAGCCAGCCCACACCCCTTGAGCGATAGTACCACTGCGGCACCGTAGTACTGGTCAGGACCTCGTGACCCTGTATTTCTGGCGCTAGTTCCGCTCCAGCTTCCACCCAGCAAATCTTCGCTTCAGTATACTTCTATCTCGAAGTGACGTATTTGTCAGAATCTGGACCAGAACTTGTGGCGGTAGTACTGGTCAGAAAGTGGTGCTCGCTGAGCTGGCTTTTTGACCGTTCTAAGGAGTGGCTCCGGACCGTTGGGGCATTTCTCACCGGAAGTACCATCCTTCCACCGGTAGTACCGATGGTGTCGCGGGGGCAGAAAACTGCTCGTTTTGAAGGGGCCTATTTAAGGCACCCTTGTTCCACATATCTTCTTATCTGTTGGTTTTCTCTCTCCTCCATTAATACAAGAGCTTCATATGCATGGATCTCTCTCTACCCACTCAAACCTCTTGATCTTTTGAGGATTGGGAGAGGTGACCTAGATCTACACTTCCACCAAAGGAATCGTGATTTCCATCACCCATCCTTAGTGGATCTTGTTACATTTGGGTTCTTGCAACCCTTAGATGGTGTAGGGCATCCTCGGAGCTGGGGAAATTGTTGTGAAGCTTTGTGGTGTCGTTGAGGGCCTCCAATTGAGTTGTGGAGTCTCCCCTCAAACTTGTTGTAAAGGTTTCGGTTGGCGCTTTCAAGGTCACCGGTCAGTGGATTGTGAGGCCACCTTTGTGGTGGTGCTCACTAGAGAAGAAGGTGAGGCCTTTGTGGCGCTCGAGTGACCTTGTGTGGCCCCGACACCTCTCCAACATAGATGTATGATGTAGCCTGACCTTCGGTCATTACCACATCAAGGTCTCCAACTTATGCCAAGTCGTCATGGACTCCAAAGCTGAATCTGTTCCTCTATGCGAGCCCACTTCCTGCCCTTTTGAATGGTATACTACTTCATGACCCGTCCTGCGACCATGATAGGTTCACACCGACAAGCACGGAGGCAAGGGATCAAGCCCAAGGACTCACGCCCGACAAGACGGAGGCTTGGAAGAGGAGACGAAGTAGACAGAGCCAAACATGTGGCAGAACCAGCGAACCGGTTTCCAGGCTGGAATTCTTGGCGCCCGCTCTGGCAGATCGGAGCCCACGCCGACCGAATAGGCGACCACCGAACTAGACCAGCACCCCACTGGAATAGACTTCTGACTGCCATTCCGGCGAGCGACTGGAATATACGGCGGCGACGAAAATACCGGTGCCAGATCCGGCGTCGCCGGGTTTATTGCCGGAAACACCTGCCTGCGCGCGGATCTAGGTTTGATGCCCTGGAATATTCTCTTTACTTACCATTTTTCCTAGTTTATCCTCAAACTACCCCTGTACTAGTGGCTAGCCAATAAATAGAGCCCCCACCCACTCATATATCCGGAGGCATAGATGATAGACTAAAAACACCGCCCCCTTTGTGGAATCTCTAGTTTTGCCTCATCCCCTTACCAAAGGGGACTGACTATCATCACCACCTCATTGGAGTTTGCATCGTGCCTCCCTCGTTGTACAAGGCCTACGTTTGCGAGCGCGTGAGCATAGTTATCAAGACCCTCTCCAATGTGTTCTTTCCTCTCCGCTTGGGATCGAGGGAGCACGTTGACCGATCTTTCCTTGCGAGGATTCTATTGGACCGGTGGCCACCGGCGGGAGAAATCGGCCTTGTATTGTGTGAGTTTTGCATGTGTTCATCATGTTATTCATGAGGTGTGCATCTGCTTCCGCTTCCTTCTCCCTTTCCCCTCGCTTTCCCATCGATTTGACCACGAGATCCGTGAAGATCGGGCCACCCACGAGGTTAGCCCTCAATAACGTAGCTTCCTTGGAAGTGAACTACAGGAATTACATCTCCGTGTCCCCTTGCCAGTTTATCCGTTCCTCTCCTTTACTACTTGCAATTACCGACTTGCTTACTTGTTGTATCGTTTGGCATAGGTTGTTCATCTAGTTGCATATCTAGATAACTTACTTTCGAGCAAAGACTAAATTTATAAGAAAAGAATAAAAATTGGTAGTATCCTATTCACGCCCCTCTAGTCTACCAAAGTTGGGCCTTTCAGATAGGTTCAACTTCTTGCTAAGATTTTGCATCTTGACAACTTAACGACTTTAGGTCAAACTTGAGCTACAAGTAAGCACGATAGATTGCTCTTGAATTAAATGTCTTTTCAGAGGTAGATCGGTGCATCTTCTTCTAGTAAACAATGTCGTCAGTATGAGTTTCAAACTATCAGGAAAGAACGTTCAATTCTACATTTTCCGAGTGAAGACGAGCGAGGCTATTCTATTCCGCAAAGAAAAGTCCAAAGAATATTGGATCTGAATGCCACAAGCCAAGTTTACAAAAATATATAGTGGGCCAACATGTTGTACCAACGATTCCCATGTTTTATGAGTTATCAAAATTCCTAGCTAACTCTACCCATTTGAATGACTTTATGTCGATTTATCGAAATTAGGTCAAATTTGAAACTACAAGTAGATTGTAGGTTGCTTTGAAAGTTTTACGAAAAAGCTTTTGGGGTACCCATCAGGGGTCACAATTAATATATCAAGAATCACCGAGAGTTTTGACGATAGGTTCAACTTGATGCATCCCATCCTACCAATGTCCCTACATCTACACCACCAAGTCCCCTAAGTAGACCGATGACTCGTGCTAGAGCCTAGCTCCCTAAAGCTAAGGTGAATTCACTCCTCGTCTCATGTGATTTTGATACATCCTTGGATGGCTTGCAACTTCATGCCATACCTAATTCATCCTTAGCTATGAACCCCATGAAGAAATTCCAAGTGAAGGAGCCAAGCCATCACAAGACGGAGTTCCAGGTCAAACCGGTGCCAGGCTTGGTGGACCGGAATCCTCGCTGGAATTCTTGGTGCACACTCTAGCGAACCAGACCCACAACCGAATTCTGGCTAAAACCAATCAGCTAATTCAACTGGTCACGCCGGCCTTATCGCTGAAATGCCCCAGAGTAAAGTCAACTATGGGTTTGAAGCCCAAAAATATTCCTATTTCGTCCAGATTTTACCCTTTTGTGCCCAAACTACCCATGTTTTAGTGGTTGGCCTATATATAGCCCCCACACCCCTTTGTATTACTCAGACTTGGATAATTGAAATTAGAAGACACCCTTGTGGATCTCCCTAATTTCTAGTCTCATCCTCCTTGATAAAGGAGCACCAATTACCCCCACCTCGTTGGAGTTTACAACGTGCCTCCCTCGTTATACAAGGCCTTGGCATCAGAGCCCTTTCCAAGACGTCAAGATCTCACCAACACTCCCCACTCTCCATGCCAGTTCGAGAGAGATCTTCGCCCGACACCGATCCTAGGGATGGCGCCGGACCGGTAGATGCCGACATGATCTATGGGTTTGTATCGTGTCTTCGTGTGTGTGTGTCTGTTCATCGTGTTCTTTGTGCATGAGTTCGTGGATTTACAAGGGATTCCTGAAAGATCATGCCATCCTCAAGGTTAACCCTCAACATATTCGTATCAGAGCTTCATTGCTCACCAATTCCCCATCAATGTTTCTTCTATCCACCAAAAATTCGAACCCCCCCCCCCCCAAAATAGAGCCCCAAATTGCCTTCAGATCAATCTCTAGATTTGGTCAATTTTTCGTGGTTTTGGTCCATAGATCTGTTGGTTTGAGTGTCAATCTACCTTGCTCTGACCTTTCCCCAGCCCAATTTGGATAGATTTCCAAAGATTTCGTCACGAACTCATTTCGGCAAAAATTCTGCCTAATCGGTTCCCACGTAGAAATTTCTAGCGATAATTTCGGCACGCCGAACTCGCCGCCGGAAATATCGGCACCAGAACTGGCGCCGCCAGGTGCTTCGTCGAAAAATTGTTTTGACCCATTATGACCTTTTTCCTCTTGTGTTGTTCGTGTCTTGTGTGAGTGTCGCCCAAACTAACGTCAGGCTTCCGCAAATCATCACATACCGTGCTCCACAACACCACGACGACGAACATCATCCCAACAAAGGTAACAGGTCATCAACAATACCAAAGGTATAACTTGCTCCACCTTGTTAACCCTTCTTCCTGTGTGTGTATCTATCCTATGAGAGTAGCTCATCTTGTGTTTGCCTAAGCATTGTCCACTTTCCCGTGGAAAGTGAGAGTGTGTAAGAAAATACAAAATTTGACATAGTAGTATAGAAAGGGAGAAAAAGAATAAAAAAAGAAAGAGAGAGAAAAAAAGCAAAATAAAAATAGCAAGATACATAGTCTCCCAATACAAAGAAAGTCTCAAGCTTGTAAGCAAAGAGAGATAAAGAGTGCAACCAAGGAAAGTGCACAAGTACGTTGCTTATCATCTTTTGGCGAACGAGTTGTGGTCTCTCCTTGAGTTGGCATGACAACCAAGCTTAGTCTTTGTTAGGACATTTTGTGCTCATTTTCATAGTCGTCCTAACCACATTCGTCTCCATGTGTGTATATCCTTTGTGTTTTTGTAGATCTTATACTTTTTTATTTTGATCCTTGGTTCTCTACCAACTTTAACGATAAACTTTTTCTTTGGATCTCTTCGTTTGGTTTTCCACAACCCTAACCTTCCACCAAAAGTTTTTGAGAGTTTAGTTCTTTATTTAGTGTGAGGTTTCTTTGCGATTTCACTTTGCAAGCTAATAGCTCTCACTTGTGGTTTCTACTTCGGTGCAATCCCCAAGGTGAGGTAAAAGGATAACACCACCATATTAAACTTCCATATACAATCCTTGTGTCTATTGCATGATGGATAGGCACGGTGAGTCGAGCTAACCACCTCCCCAGGAAGAAGAACAAGGTCCATACATGACGTGTGCAAGCCACTACATCATCCGGCATGAGTTCCTTGAATGTTGCGAGGCTCTTGAGACACGACAAGTTGAACAATTCGGTGAGACTCAAGCCGAGTTCAAGAGCATCGAAAACCGCTTCGGTGGCCTCTGATACCTTCGATCTGGATTCATGGATGTAGTATAATAGCCTTTTCCCTAAAATACCTAGGTTTAATCGAACCTCGGAAAGAAATGCTAAAAGGAAATTAAAAGGACACGTCTACAAGACTTTGTTTGTTCATTTTACCTTAGCTTACCGGGCCAATCTAGTTTACTTTATAATGGGTTGAATCAATGGATGGAGATAGGCCAGGGTTGAAGATCCACCTGCAGCTTCACATCATGGGATAAAAGATAATAATAAGCATAGTCATTTATAATGTTTCAACATAGATAATCTCTTGGGGGTAACACATCCTAATATTCTAGAGACCCCATGATGTGGCGGGCATAGAAATAGACTTTTAATCCAATTGAGTGTACACCAAAGCCACGGGTTACAAACGATTGTTAAGTGTAAAACACAAATCAAAGCTTTAAGTGGTGATGTTGTTGTTGATCCCGAACGGGGTGTTAAGCGAAGACCGTACTACCCTTTCTATCACTAAGGTTCCTATGAGATCGCTGCTAGCCAAGTATCTCACCTCAATCCTTTATCAATCTATGGGATCTTGGGCACCTTCAAGTCCACAGATCAATACAAGAGACAAAGAAACAAAAGATACAAATCCCAATTGCAAACAAAATACAATACTCACATGATCTAGACACACATAATCACAGCGAGGTTTCTCCCCAACCTGCAGCCCGTGAGAACTACTCACACATAACAAATAGATCAGAGATAGAAAAAATCATACAAATACTTAGATTGAAATCAAATATTCTTACAATGGTCGCCAAATCACAAGGATATATAAAGTACAAAGCAATGCCTATGGCTAGTGGATGGATGGATGGTGGAAGTGATGAACAGTGGATGAAAATGGCATGGATATCCTTTGGTGTTGTTGTGATGAAATCTGAGAATGGTGGCTCTCTCGCCAGCGGCTGGAGCCTGAAAATATATAGGCATCTTCACAAAAGTTGTAGTGTTTGACGAGAAGAAGTCGTCGCCACCTGGTACAGGTGGGCGGTACGGGTGGGCCTTGCCCGTACTAGTGGTTGTTAAGCGTGTTGACGCCCTGGTATAACTTCCCAATTACTTGGCCATGTGGACTTCCTCAAAAACCTTCATTATGACTCCTTATTTCACATTAAAAACCGTGATTTCCTGCACAACACAATTCAAAGAGAGGTTTTGCATATCTTTGCAATTATTAGTCATTAGTGGCAAGGATTGAGAGTTTCTTGGTAATTGCTTGACCAAAAACAATGTTTAAACAAAATGGAAGATGGCAAATATTGGAGCCATCAGCCTCGAAAGACAAATGCATGCAATGTAACACAACTTTGTCCATCACAATGAAGCGCTCCAACATTCTATCGATGAAACAAATGACAAGCTTCTCCTACACATCGAAGGAATGACAAACAACACAAGACCGCATTCACGCGCATCAAGCTCTTCAATCTCGTCGCGTCACCGCTCTGCTCTTTGTCAAGACCCTCATCCAAGTGCTCCAAGACACAATGATGCCCCCGTGGTTGAAGATGGAAGTTCTTCGCACTATGTACCTTCACTACGGCACGCCGCAACATCAAGTTATGATGGTGATTTCTCCTCAAGGCCCCAAGCAAGGAAAGAAGGAAACCGTCATCACGCAAGGGCACTAGTGATCCAACAAGCGCAACCACACGTGTAACGTAGAGTGGAACCACAAATACATCGCCATCGTCTGTGAGACATTCTTGACTCAACAAGTGATGAGTCAAAGTTGGAGGATCAAGCTCGTCATTGACGTGATGCTATTCAAGACCCTCCTCTTCGTCATCGACGACATGAACATCCACATCGCCACTATGGTCACCATGAAGAGCCTCTTCCACCACATCAAGTGTAACATCCCAAAACTTCAATCCAAGCTTATCAAGATCAAATCATCCAAAAATAGGGTTAACAAAAACTTTTCCAAATTTAAAATAAAAGCATTCATATGTGTGTGCATTTAAAATAGGAGTTGATTTGAAGTGCCTTGTTTAACTGATTCAATGCTTGTAAAATGTTTCTTAGGTGATTTAAACATCATCTACATCATTCCCAAACTTTTCCTAAAGAAAATCAAATCAAAAAGAATTAAAAAGGAGGAATGGTCATTTTGGCCATTTTAATCCACTACACTACTTTGAGTGTTCCTAGCACTCATTTCTTAACAGAAACAATTCTTGATCTTTGCACCCCTTGCTAGTACACATAATGAGGTACCAAGGCCCACCTTTGGATTTGCTAAAACCATTCTGTTAACTATTTTAATTGGCATTTGAAAATTGAATCCAATGCATATGCATAGATCACCCCTATTTCAAAACCCATCTATTTGAGCTCCACTTTCAAAACCCTTGCAACCAGAGACTACCTAGCACTAGTGTAGATCACCCAAAAAATTTGAAACCAAAATTCAAAAGTTTATTTTTTGCGGCCATTTCATCAAACACTTGGCAGGCAGGTTTAAACTCTAAATCCTAGCTCACTATTCTGCACAGGGTTTTGCCCCCATTTGATCTCCATTTAATCCTTATGTCCCCTCTTGGTCTAACCAGGCCCTTAGCACCCCTCTCCCTTGTCCCTAGCCCCCATGCCATACCAACCCGAGGACATGCTCGCTAGACAAACCTTGCCCCGCTGCAGCAGACCACTCCCCCTTCCCTCGCCATGTCTAGGAGGTAGCCAGGAGCTCACCGCCACCCTATGTCCCCTGCACGAGCCGAGCCTCGCCATGGACCACCGAGGAAAGCCCGCGCCCAGTGCCACCGCACCATGCTGAGCACGCGCTAGAGCACTGCACCCGGCACGCGTGCACAGACCACCGCTCGACCGCAGCCCGCGCCTACCGCTCCTCCGCGACCTAGGGAACACCTAGACACCCCCGTTCGCCGCCCAACTCACCACAGCCTCCGCTCGCCGTTGACACCGCCGCCTCTGCTGCTCAGAGCACCACCTTGCCTAGACCGCATACCACCGCCCCTACGGTCGCATTCACTTCCTAGAGCACCACCAGGAGACCGCATGTCGATCGCCACCCTCAGCCATGC
This sequence comes from Avena insularis, assembly GCA_023614405.1. Taxonomy (NCBI): domain Eukaryota; kingdom Viridiplantae; phylum Streptophyta; class Magnoliopsida; order Poales; family Poaceae; genus Avena; species Avena insularis. Next base: position 409,264,544 of record CM042696.1, read on the forward strand.
CGCTAGACGGCCGTAGCCTTGTCGCCACCGTCGCCTGCCCATCTCGCTCGGTCTCACCGTTGGGCCTATAAAAGGAGGCCTCCCCAGCCTCTTCTCTCCACACCCACTCACTCCCCACCTCTCACTGAACCTCACCCACCTCTAGCCGGAGCAAGGCGAGCTCTGCCTCGCCGGAATTGGAGCCGGAGCATCCGCAGCAGGAGGAGAAGGGCACCGCTGATTGCGACCACCCCAAGCTCCACCACAACCGCGCCTCGCCTCGCCGTCATCTTCCAGTTTGTTTGCCCGCCTCGCCTACCCTGTTGGAGCCCTGGTACATCCCCAGCAGACCCCCACCGAGCTGCTAGGGTTCGAGCTCGTCGGCGACCTATTCGTCGTCGACGACGACCCTCAGCCGTAGATCCCCCTTCTAATCCTACGGCCCACAGCGCGCGTACCGTTTCGCGTGTTAAGACCCACTGACAAGCGGGACCCCACATGAGCCTGGCGTCATGAGCGGGCCACTGGGCCGGCCCAAGTTCTTTCCCGCGCTAGCCCACCCGTTCAGATCTGGATTTTTCTTTTTAGTTAAATCTAGTTTCTGTCCACTAGTTTAAAATTCAATTCAGAGAGTTTTATATATCCAAATTGCATGAAACCAATTTTTTCTGAAAGGTATTGAGATTATATATCCAAGACCATTGGATTTAATTCAATTAGAGTTATAGATCTCTCCTAATAAAAATAACAAAACAGAAGCATTTGCACCTTGCAACATTTTTATAAAATCACTAAGATAGGTTTTGAGTTGATTTCCAACTCTCAAAAATCACATTTCATCATATCTATCTAAATATGTAATAATATTAAGGTTTACATGCAGTGACTTTGGACTAGTACCAAAATAATGCTATATAGGCATTTCTAGTCACTTTAAATCATTAAATATTGAACTTAAACCAAAGTAATTTTGATCCAACCTTTAAATCTCATTCCCACATGTTAGAATATGTGGTGATGACATGTGTTAACATGATACCATATTTTGAGTGGTGAATATTAAATCTTAGTTAAATTTTCAATGAGTAGAAATTACTTTTCTAAATTAAAAAGAATGAAACTATTGAATTAAACTTGTGATGCTTGTGATGATAATAGATCATAAAATGTGTGCCTTAGAATGCTACTTAGCCTAGTTAAGTATTGTTTGGTGATTGTGTACTCCATATGTATTCTTATAGACGATAATACCGACCAAGTCTATGAAGAGGAGGAGTGCTATCAAGACGAAGAAGAAGAAAACTTCAACCACTGCACCAACCAAGGCAAGCTAGCACTGTCCAAGATTAACCCTTGCAAGTTATACTTGCAAGCCACCATTAACAGTGCAAGCTATTAGTGTCAAGTTAACCCTTGCAAGTTTAGTACTTAGCAAGCTAAGATCAAACTAGATGGTTTAGCAAGGATGCCTTAAGCATGCTTTGATCACACCCCTTTGACTATTAGTACCTCGAGTCTTATTGACAAGTTTCACCTCCCTTAGTTTACACAAAGTTCTTTACTTATTTTGAAGGTAGCATAAAAAGTATAAAACTTGACCTACTTATAAACCTTTAGATGTCATTCTATGGCATGAGATTGAACCTATCACTTCCACTTTAGTGAACACTCTTAACTTAGTAGTTTAGAGTAGATCAAAAACTTGAGTCACTTTAGATGGGAACCTTTGGTGAAAATGAATTATGAAAACCTTGGAATGATGAGTCATTCTATTGAGATGTTTTGACATGTGTTGAGAAACACCAATGGTTGATGATGATGAAAATATTGAGGCATGAGCCTTAACCCTTTTATAAAGCTGATGGTTGGATTCGGACGCGATACCATTCCAAATTTACCGTACAACCACATTACCTGAATTGGGTAAGGCTTAGCTGGAAATTTATATGCAATAGTATTAGTTCCCTCACAGGAGAGGTCTGAGCCGAGGCTACCTCTCATGATGTCCACCTCTGTAGTGCCCAAGATGACTGATGGTCATGGTTGGGAGGCCATGATCATAGGAGAGGTTCTTATACTAGGGTGTGTAAAGGGAAGGTTATGTTTGATTATCTGCATACTAAGTATGATGATTCAGGGTTATCCCTAACAAATGTATCGAATATTGTGGTGAAAGTGTACCACCTCTGCAGAGTGTCAAACTATTCGAATAGCCGCGTCATGATTATGGGCGATTGGAATGGCCATACTGTTTCGTTGTCAGATGTTTTCCAAATAACTTGAAATGAATGATGAAATTTGACTTGACCACAACAAGGTTGTGTTTATGATAATAGCTTCCCAACTTAAGTGATTCTAGAACTTTACTTTACCTTTCTTTGCTTCAGAACTCAGCTTAGGTTTCAAACTTAACTTTGTAGTTAACCTTAGATTTAGCACTTTAACTTAGAACTATAGTACCTGTTAATAGTAGTTTGCGAGTACTTAAAGAGTACTCATGGCTTTTATCCCTAGCTATTCGCATGGCCAGACTATGAAGGAGACTATCAAGAGGATGGTCATCAGGACGGCTATGATAACTAGGACTATCTGCCTTCGTCAGCATTGCATGTGCCCCTGAAGATGGACCCCACCACTACGCTTATCTTTTATTTCCGCTGCTTGTTGTATTAAAGATTGGATCATGAGATCCTTATTTGTGTAAGACCTTATGTATGGTTTGTAATGGATGATGTACTGTGATATCCAATCCGTGATGTCTCGCAAAAATGGTAATCCTGGGATTGCGAGGTATGGCATAACGGGCATCTGGGATTAAAAATCCGGGTGTTGACAAGTTGGTATCAGAGCCATCTTGACCATAGGAGACCCTAGTTAGAATGGACGTCCAAACCAAAACTTAGCTTCAAAACCAAAGTGAGTATTTATGAAAAACTATTTCCTCTCTTACCCTTGTGAACTCATTCTTTCTCAAAAATTCATGTTCCTCAAAATTCTTACATTACTACTTAAAACTTGACACACTTGATCACCTCACTAACTTCCTCATCCTTAATTCTTGTAGATGGAGACTCAGTTCAGCAAGTTCTACCAGTTGGGAAACAGAGGTCAGCTGATCTTCGAGAGGGATCTGGATTCACTGTCGGAGTTATTGGGACGCCCACATCTGGAGTTTCTTGGAGCTCAACTTCTAGGACCCCCAGGAGGAGACCTACAGTGGCTAGTCACCGCAGATCTTAGAGGAAGCATCGAAGCACCAACTTCTGGAAGAATTCAGCTCTTCGTGAGAGAGAACAACTGGCTAGATGGATTAGCCAGGGTAATGCATGAAGCTCTCGCACGTCTATGTGCCCTCAGCGTCAACAAGATCCAAGGAACCCGTTTTTCCCACTATGCAAGACGTGACTTCATGGGAATGCCGATGGAGATGCCAAGTCACCCCGAGTTGAGGCGTCAAGTGGAGAACCTTGACTTCTTGCTACATGACCGACAGCAGGAACTGGACTATGCCAGAGAGTTAGCCAACCAGAACCGTGCCATTGCCGACCAGAAGGCCCAGACTTTCGCACTGCTCGTCCAAGATCGCCAGTCTCTTCACCGCCAGCGTGGAAAGAAGGATCGCACCATCACCCGTCTTTGCAAGAAGGTGGCCGACCTCGAGAAGACCGTGAAGGAGCAGGAAGCTCAGCTTGCCGCCAAGGAAGAAGAAGATGAGGGTGAAGACATCCAGGGAGACATGGATTCTTACCTCAGCAACGATGATGACTTTCTGGAGGAGGATGCTATGGACTTCTACACTGATGATGAGGACTCCGGCTCCATCAACGATGAGTAGATGCACTAGAGCACTATCGTAGCATGAGTTGTATCGGTCCCACTGTATCGTAGCTGGCAGAATGGATCTTCAAACCATCTGCTTTCCTTTGTTTGTTGTGGTGTGTGTTGTATCATGTGCTTGCTTCAATAAATGAAAATGAAGTTAGTTGAAAAACCTGAGTCTAACTCAAAGTTTTAGCTTTGAAAACCCAAAAACATGAACCTTAGAATTTCCCTCTTACCCCCTATATCTATCTCAATCTTCAGATGACTCGTGGAAACCAAGGAGGGAGCAGCTCGTCGCAAGACCCAATGCTACAGATCTTGCAGAATCTCATCGCAGACCGTGAACCAAGCAGGGCCGAGCGCCAAGACAACTTAGCAACATTGCAGCAGATCGCCCAGATGGCTCTCAATAACCAAGGGCATGGAAATCAGGATCACCAGGGATCCAAACTCAAAAAAATTCAGAACACCAATCCCCCCATCTTCAACCAATCTGAGAACCCATTAGATGCTGATGACTGGTTACAAACCATGGAAAACAACTTAGAAGTTGCCAGAGTTGATGAAAATGAGAAAGTTCTCTTTGCCACCCACTATCTGGCAAGAGATGCCAGAGCTTGGTGGAATAGCATCCGCAATATGAACCATGGCCAGGTTATGACATGGGAAGCATTCAAAGTCATGTTCAGCCGCACCCACGTGCCGCAAGGTCTCGTCAACAGGATGAGAGGTGAATTATGTGAATTGAAGCAAGGAAGAATGACTGTGGTGGAGTACCGTGACAGATTCTTATCCCTTGCTAGATATGCCCTTGATGAGATCAACATAGAGGCCAAGAAGAAGGAGAGATTCTTGAGCGGACTGCATGATGAGATGCAGACTGTCCTCGTCAACATCCGTTTTCAGGATCTCGAAGAGCTAGTCGACTCTACCATTCAGATGGAAGGGAAGATTAACCAGGCAAACGACAACCACAAGAGTCGTATGATGCAGCAGTCTGGATCCAGTAGTCACCAGAAGTACCGTCCCAACCCCTCACCAGGATATGCACCAAGGAACAACCGACCCCCAAATTCTCGCCCAAGCTACCCCAATCGTAGTGGAGGCAATGTGAAGTCCAGAGGAAACAATCACAACTCCGGTAATGTCAACCATTTCAACCGTGCCCCTCCCAAGAGAAACAACAACACTACACCCAGAACTGGCAGCAATGTTGTGCCTGTCGCAGTCAAAGACAAGTCCGAGATCACTTGTTTCGAGTGTGGAGTGAAGGGTCACTACTCCAATGAGTGTCCCAAGAAGACAGTAGCCAATGCCAATGTGAATGCCCCAGCTCAGCAGCAGCGTCGTGTTCAACCAGGAAGGAGATTTGCCCTAGGGAACCCTCGCAACCGCAATGGTTGTCTCTTCCACATGAACGCAGAAGAAGCCCAGGAAGCGCTAGATGTAGTGCTGGGTATGTTTTCTGTCAACTCAGTTTGAGCAAGAGTATTGTTTGATTCGGGAGCATCGCATTCATTTTTCACCGAAGAATTTGCATGCACTAGTAAGATTCACCCAACCAACCTAAAGCATGTCATGATAGTTCAAATCCCCGGTTCAACTACAAAGGCTAGAAAAAATTGCAAAGTTGTACCTATCAGAATACATGGGATAGATTTTTATGCCAACCTAATTGTACTTGGAACCAAAGGATTGGAAGTAGTACTAGGTATGGACTGGATGTCAAGGCATAAAGGATTGATAGACTGTGCTAAGAAAGCCATCACCATGACCAGTAGTTCTGGAGTAACAGTAGAGCATATCTCTGAAACCTTACCCCGTCAATTCAAGTGCAACAAGAGTGTAGCCCTGCCTACCATAGACCAAGTCAGAGTAGTCTATGAATACCCCGACGTATTCCCAGATGAATTTCCAGGTATGCCCCCGGATAGGGATATTGAGTTCATTATCGAACTAATCCCCGGAACCGGACCTATAGCCAGAGACCCTATAGCATGAACCCCTCAGAGTTAGTGGAACTGAAGAAGCAGTTGGATGCCATGTTAGCAACAGGCTTGATTCAGCCAAGCGCATGGCCATGGAGATCACCAGTGTTATTCGTCGACAAGAAAGATGGAGGCAACCGTCTGTGCACAGATTACAAAAAGTTGAATGACGTCACCATCAAGAACAAGTACCCTTTGCCAAAGATAGAGGATCTATTTGATTAGTTGACTAGAGCCCAGGTATTCTCAAAGATTGATCTTAGGACTGGTTATCACCAACTTAAGATTCGTGCAACGGATATTCCGAAGACCGCCTTTACTACTCGCTATGGTTTATACGAGTATACGGTTATGTCTTTTGGATTAACCAATGCCCCTGCTTATTTCATGAATCTCATGAATAAGATCGTTATGAATTTCCTAGATAAGTTTGTAGTTGTGTTCATCGACGACATCCTTATCTACTCCAAGTCAGAAGAAGAGCATGAGCAACATCTGAGAATCATCCTAGAAACCCTGAGAGAGCATCAGTTATATGCCAAGTTCAGCAAGTGTGAGTTTTGGCTGAAAGAAGTAGGATTCCTAGGACATATTGTGTCTGCCAGAGGAGTCTATGTTAATCCCGCCAAGTTCAAAGATGTCGAAGAATGGGAAGCCCCAACCACTCAAACCCAAGTCCGTGCATTTCTCGGATTAGCGGGATATTACCGCAAGTTCATAGAAGGATTCTCGAGCATAGCCCGACCAATGACCCAATTGTTGAAGAAGGACAAGAAGTTTGAATGGACACACAAGTGTGAAGCCAGTTTCCAGGAGCTGAAGAAGAGATTGATATCAGCCCCAATTTTGATCATGCCAGACATCAAGAAGCCGTTTGATGTATATTGTGACGCATCCAAGATTGGTCTAGGATGTGTATTGATGCAAGAAGGCAAGGTCATCGCGTATCTGTCTCGACAACTAAAGCAGCATGAGCATAACTATCCGACCCATGATCTTGAATTAGCAGTCGTAGTTTTGGCATTGAAGACATGGCGTCATTATCTGATGGGTAATCGTTGTGAGATTTACTCAGATCATAAGAGCTTAAAGTATATTTTCACTTAGAAGGAGTTGAATATGAGGCAAAGGAGATGGATAGAGTTAAACAAGGATTATGACCTTGACATTCACTATCACCCCGGCAAAGCCAATGTGGTAGCGGATGCTCTTAGTAGATTGCCGTGTAGGCTTAACACCATGATCAAGGAGAAGCAACCCAGTTTGTATGAGGAGTTGGAGCAGTTCAGGACTGAATTAGTTAGCAGAGGATTCTTAGCTAGCATTGAACTTCAACCCACTTTGATTAGCCAAATCAAGGAAGCCCAGAAGGGGAATGAATGTATCAACGGTATCAAACGTCGTATTGGTACAGGAAAGGTACCTAGATTCACGGAAGACGAAGAAGGAGTACTGTGGTACAAAGGACGTATCTGTGTTCCAGCAGATTCGGAGCTGAAGGAAATTATCATGAAGGAAGCTCATGATACTCTTTATTCTGTCCAACCCGGAGGAATGAAGATGTATCAGGATTTGAAAGAGCAATTTTGGTGGCACAAGATGAAGAGAGAGATCGGAAGCTACATCGCCAAATGTGACATCTGTCAAAGAGTCAAAGCAGAGCATCAGAGACCTGCAGGACTGTTGCAACCATTGCAGATTCTGGAATGGAAATGGGATTCCGTCGGAATGGACTTTATCACCAGTTTACCTACCTCCAGCAGGGGGAATGACTCAATCTAGGTCATAGTTGATAGGCTATCCAAGGTAGCCCACTTTATACCTGGCAAGACTACCTACCAGAGTGCAAAGCTAGCAGAGCTGTATATTGCTAGGATTGTTAGTCTGCATGGAACCCCCAAGACCATCATACAGATCGAGGAACCCAGTTTACCTCGAGATTGTGGCAGAAAGTTCAGGAAGGTTTAGGAACCAAGTTGAACTTCAGTACCGCTTATCACCCGCAAACATATGGACAGACTGAGAGAGTCAACCAGCTCCTAGGGGATATGCTTAGAGCTTGTGTGTTGGAATACGGATCAAAATGGGAAGACTGCCTGCCTTTCGCAAAATTCTCATATAACAACAGTTATCAAGCTAGTTTGCAGATGGCACCATTTGAATTCCTATACGGAAGAAAGTGTCGTACCCCTTTGAATTGGTCGCAAGTAGGAGAGAGTCAGATCTTCGGACCCGACATTCTCCGAAAAGCAGAAGAGAAAGTTCACAAAGTCCATGAGCACCTCAAGACCGCCCAATCCAGACAAAAGAGCTATGCTGACAAGAGAAGGAGAGACCCGACTTTCAATGTCGGAGATTTTGTATATCTCAAGGTTTCACCATTGAAGGGAACTCAACGCTTTAGTCTGAAGGGAAAGTTAGCCCCCAGATATATCGGACCTTTCAAAATTCTGAACCGTCGAGGAGAAGTATCATATCAGCTAGAACTGCCTAAAGAGATGTCAGCCATCCACAATGTGTTCCATATCTCGTTACTTCGCAAATGCTTGGAAGTGCCTGAGAAGACTGAAGTTTTCAAGAACATCGATCACAGAGCTGTGGAAATCAACAATGACCTGACCTATCGGGAAGTACCCATCCATATATTAGAGGAAGCCTACAGAACCACCAGGACCAGGAGCATCAAGTTTCTTAAGATTCAGTGGAGCAACCATACCGAGGAGGAAGCTACTTGGGAGCGTGAAGATTACATTAGGACAGAGTTCCCAGATCTCTTTAGTTCCTAGTTTTCTTTGTAAATCTCAGTACGGGATTTTGTTTAAGGGGGGAAGGTTTGTAACATCCGAAAACTTCAATCCAAGCTTATCAAGATCAAATCATCCAAAAATAGGGTTAACAAAAACTTTTCCAAATTTAAAATAAAAGCATTCATATGTGTGTGCATTTAAAATAGGAGTTGATTTGAAGTGCCTTGTTTAAGTGATACAATGCTTGTAAAATGTTTCTTAGGTGATTTAAACATCATCTACATCATTCCCAATCTTTTCCTAAAGAAAATCAAATAAAAAAGAATTAAAAAGGAGGAATGGTCATTTTGGCCATTTTAATCCACTACACTACTTTGAGTGTTCCTAGAACTCATTTCTTAACAGAAACAATTCTTGATATTTGCACCCCTTGCTAGTACACATAATGAGGTACCTAGGCCCACCTTTGGATCTGCTAAAAACATTCTGTTAAATATTTTAATTAGCATTTGAAAATTGAATCCAATGCATATGCATAGATCACCCCTATTTCAAAACCCATCTATTTGAGCTCCACTTTCAAAACCCTTGCAACCAGAGACTACCTAGCACTAGTGTAGATCACCCAAAAAATTTGAAACCAAAATTCAAAAGTTTATTTCTTACGGCCATTTCATCAAACACTTGGCAGGCAGGTTTAAACTCTAAATCCTAGCTCACTATTCTGCATAGGGTTTTGCCCCATTTGATCTCCATTTAATCCCCATGTCCCCTCTTGGTCTAACCAGGCCCTTAGCACCCCTCTCCCTTCTCCTAGCCGCCATGCCATGCCAACTCGAAGACATGATCGCCGGCCAAACCTTGCCCCGTTGCAGCAGACCACTCCCCCTTCCCTCGCCATGTCTAGGAGCTAGCGAGGAGCTCATCGCCACCCTCTGTCCCCTGCCCGAGCTAACCCTCACCATGGACCACCGAGGAAAGCCCGCGCCCAGTGCCACCACACCATGCGGAGCACGCGCCAGAGCACCGCACCCGACATGTGTGCACAGACCGCCACTTGACCGCAGCCTGCGCCTACCGCTCCGCCGCGACCCAGGGAACACCCCAGACACCCCCGTTCGCCGCCCAACTCACCACAGCCACTGCTCACCGTGGACACCGCCGCCTCTGCCTCTTAGAGCGCCACCTCGCCCTGACCGCATACCACCGCCCCTACGCTCGCATTCACTTCCTAGAGCACCGCCAAGAGACCTCCTGTCGATCGCCACCCTCAGCCATGCCGCTAGCCGGCCGTAGCCTTGTCGCCACCGTCCCCTGCCCATCCTGCTCGGTCTCACCATCGGGCCTATAAAAGGAGGCCTCCCCAGCCTCTTCTCTCCACACCCACTCACTCCCCACCTCTCACTGAACCTCACCCACCTCTAGCCGGGGCAAGGCGAGCTCTGCCTCGCCGGAATTGGAGCCGGAGCAGCCGCAGCAGGAGGAGAAGGGCGCCGCTGATTGCGACCACCCCAAGCTCCGCCGCAACCGCGCCTCGCCTCGCCGTCGTCTTCCAGTTTGTTTGCCCGCCTCTCCTACCCCGTTGGAGCCCTGGTACGTCCCCAGCAGACCCCCACCGAGCAGCTAGGGTTCGAGCTCGCCAGCGACCTGTTCGTCGTCGACGACGACCCTCAGCCGTAGATCCCCCTTCTAATCCTACGGCCCACAGCGCGCGTACCGTTTCGAGTGTTAAGACCCACTGACAAGCGGGACCCCCTGTCAGCTGAGCCCCGCACCGTGGAGCACCACTGGGCCGGCCCAAGTTCTTTCCCGCGCTAGACCACCCTTTCAAATCTGGATTTTTCTTTTTAGTTAAATCTAGTTTCTGTCCACTAGTTTAAAATTCAATTCAGAGAGTTTTATAAATCCAAATTGCATGAAACTAATTTTGTCTGAAAGGTATTGAGATGATCTATCCAAGCCCGTTGGATTTAATTCAATTGGATTTATAGATCTCTCCTAATAAAAATAACAAACAGAAGCATTTGCACCTTGCAACATTTTTATAAAATCAACTAAGGTAGATTTTGAGTTGATTCCAACTCTCAAAAATCAAATTTCATCATATCTATCTAAATATGTAATAATATTAATGTTTACATGCAGTGACTTTGGACTAGTACCAAAATAATTCTATATAGGCATTTCTAGTCACTTTAAATCATTAAGTGTTGAACATAAACCAAAGTAATTTTGATCCAACCTTTAAATCTCATTCCCACACGTTAGAATATGTGGTGATGACATGTGTCAACATGATCCCATATTTTGAGTGGTGAATATTAAATCTTAGTTAAATTTTCAATGAGTAGAAATTACTTTTCTAAATTAAAAAGAATGAAACTATTGAATTAAACTTGTGATGCTTGTGATGATAATAGATCATCAAATGTGTGCCTTAGAATGCTACTTAGCCTATTTAAGTATTGTTTGGTGATTGTGTACTCCATATGTATTCTTATAGACGATAGTACCGACCAAGTCTACGAAGAGGAGGAGTGCTATCAAGACGAAGAAGAAGAAAACTTCAACCACTTCACCAACCAATGCAAGCTAGCACTATCCAAGATTAACCCTTGCAAGTTATACTTGCAAGCCACCATTAACAGTGCAAGCTATTAGTGTCAAGTTAACCCTTGCAAGTTTAGTACTTAGCAAGCTAGGATCAAACTAGATGGTTTAGCAAGGATGCCTTAAGCATGCTTTGATCACACCCCTTTGACTATTAGTACCTCGAGTCTTATTGACAAGTTTCACCTCCCTTAGTTTACACAAAGTTCTTTACTTATTTTTAAGGTAGCATAAAAAGTATAAAACTTGACCTACTTATAAACCTTTAGATGTCATTCTATGGCATGAGATTGAACCTATCACTTCCACTTTAGTGAACACTCTTAACTTAGTAGATTAGAGTAGATCAAAAACGTGAGTCACTTTAGATGGGAACCTTTGGTGAAACTGAATTATGAAAACCTTGGAATGATGAGTCATTCTATTGAGATGTTTTGACATGTGTTGAGAAACACCAATGGTTGATGATGATGAAAATGTTGACGCATGAGCCTTAACCCTTTTATAAAGCTGATGGTTGGATTCGGATGTGATACCATTCCAAATTTACCGTACAACCACATTACCTGAATTGGGTAAGGCTTAGGTGGAAATTTATATGCATTAGTATTAGTTCCCTCACGGGAGAGGTCTGAGCTGAGGCTACCTCTCATGATGTCCACCTATGCAGTGCCTAAGATGACTGATGGTCATGGTTGGGAGGCCATGCTCATAGGAGAGGTGCTTATACTAGGGTGTGTAAAGGGAAGGTTATGTTTGATTATCTGCATCCTAAGTATGATGATTCAGGGTTATCCCTGACAGATGTATCGAATCTTGTGGTGAAAGTGTACCACCTCTGCAGAGTGTCAAACTATTCGAATAGCCGCGTCCGCGGTTATGGATAGTTGGAATGGCCATACTGTTTCGTTGTCAGATGTTTTCCAAATAACTTGAAATGAATGATGAACTTTGACTTGACCACAACAGGGTTGTGTTTATGATAATAGCTTCCCAACTTAAGTGATTCTAGAACTTTACTTTACCTTTCTTTGCTTCAGAACTCAGCTTAGATTTCAAACTTAACTTTATAGTTAAACTTAGATTTAGCACTTTAACTTAGAACTATAGTACCTGTTAATAGTAGTTTGCGAGTACTTAAAGAGTACTCATGGCTTTTGTCCCTGGCTATTCTCATGGCCAGACTATGAAGGAGACTATCAAGAGGATGGTCATTAGGACGGCTATGATAACTAGGACTATCTGCCTTCGTCAGCATTGCCTGTGCCCTTGAAGATGGACCCCACCGCTATGCTTACCTTTTATTTCCGCTGCTTGTTGTATTAAGACTGGATCATGAGATCCTTATTTGTGTAAGACCTTATGTATGGTTTGTAATGGATGATGTACTGTGATATCCAATCCATTATGTCTCGCAAAAATGGTAATCCTGGGATTGCGAGGTATGGCATAACGGGCATCTGGGATTAAAAATCCGGGTGTTGACATCAAGACATGGAGCATCAAATGGTACCAATTGAGCGATGCCCTCCACGTCATGAGGCTCAAGACCATGATCTTCGTCGTGAGGCCCAAGTGCCTAACCTGTAACACCAACTGAGGAACGAGCCTCCTCTTCGTCAACAACCATGTCAAGAGGCTTCACATCCTGATCATCGTCATGAGGCCCACATGCCTCCTCTTTGTCAACAACTGCGCGAAGAGCAAGAGCAATCTCCTCAAGAATGTCACGTGAATCAAGTTCCACCACCTCAAAATGCGGCTCCTCAACCGCAAGTACATCAACAAGGTCACCAAGCTTGTCGCAATGATTACATGGAAGATGAAGACCGCCAACATCATGGCAATGACCACTACCATGACCGCAATGATGAAGAAACCTTTGGCAAGCTCAAGCTCATGATTCCCAAGTTCACCGGTTCAAATGATCCCAAAGAATACCTATCATGGGTTCTCAAGGTCGACAAGATCTTCCGTATGCACAAGTATAGAAATGAGAATATGGTCGCTATGGCTTCGCTTGAGTTCGATGATTACGCCATGACGCAAGAGAACAGCCTCCAATCACAACTTGGCATGACATGAAGGCTCATATGAGATCCCACTTTGTCCCTACGCACTACATGCGTGACCTCTTCAACAAGCTACAATCGCTTAGTCAAGGGACAAAGAATGTGGAAGAGTACTTCAAGCAAATGGAGCTCACCATGAGACGCGCCAACATTGAAGAGCGTGAGGAGCAAACATTGGCACGTTTCCTCATCGACTTGACCCATCCAATCAAGTGCATCATCGAGTTCGAAAAGTACAGTCACATGGTTGAGCTTGTGCACATTGCAACAAAAGCCGAGCGTCAAGTACAAGAGGACATCAAGTACAACAAGCCCAAGACGTACTTCACCTACAAGCAAGCTTTAACCACTATACCAACAACCTTCAATGGAAGCTCCTCAAGTACCACCAAGCCTTCCTTCAAGCCCACACTTCCTCAAAGAAAACTGCCCCCAAATGGCAAGCACACAAAGGATGATCCACCCTTCAACAGCGAATGCTACAAGTGTGGAGGCAAAGGACTCAAGTTGGACAATTGTGGAAACAAGAAAGTATCGTTCATCCATGACAATGGCGACAAAGAATACTTGAGTGAAGATGAATTTGATGCCTGAGTCAAGGGAGCAATGACAAGGCAACATGTGGAAGATGATCAAGAACTCCTCATGTGTGAACATGACGCAAGTCCATCACTTGTCGTCATAAGGATCTTGACCACTCAAGCACAAGAGCATGAAGATCAACGATCCAACATCTTCCAAACACGTGTCAGCATCAATGGGAAATCTATCAAGATGATGATCGATGGAGGGATTTGCCACAACCTTGCTAGCATCGAGTTTTGTGAGAAGCTCAACCTCACCCTCCATGCTCATATGCAACCCTACCACATCCAATGGCTAAGTGACCAAGGTCCAAGAAGATCAAGCATACCGTCTCGGTAACATTCTCAATTGGTCCATACAAAGACACGGTGGAGTGTGATGTAGTCCCAATGATGGTTTGTCACATGTTGCTTGGTTGACCATGGCAATTCGATAAAGGTGCTCTACATGATGGTCGCACAAATGTATACACCTTCAAATGGCTTAACAAGACATGTGTTTTGCAACCAATGACTCCTAGCCAAATAATTGCGGAAAATGCAAAGGCTTTAGTGAGGGCGCAAACCACAACACAAAATTTAGAGAAGAGTGGTGAGCGAGAGAACCACCATATATCGAGTGAGAGCCACAAGCCTAACTCGAGTGGAAAAACTAAGAGTGTTCTCCTTGCCACCAAAAGTGAGATGAGAGATGTGAGGAATAACCCATCCATCTAGCACTATGTCCTCGTTGCAAGGGACTAGTGCAAGGAACTAATGACTTGACAAATATTCGTCCCTCTTTGATGGACATTTTGCAGGAATTCAAGGATGTGTTTGAAGGGAATATGCCCGAGAGGCAATAATAAAGTGGTTATTATCTTATTCCTTGTTTATGATAAATGTTTATTTTGCATGCTATGATTGTATTCATTGGAAACGTTAATACATGTGTGTTAATAAACAAATAAAGGGTTCATAGTTATGCCTCTCTTATAAACTAACTTTTTGATTAACAAGATGATCAAGGTTTCCTGATCATGGACATTGGATGTTGTCAATAACGGGGTCACAACATTGGTTAAATGGTGTGATGAACATTCATCCAAAGTATAGCAATATGATCAAAGTCATTGTGTTAAAATTTCTATAACATCATACAAAGTAAGTTTAGTCCTTAGATCATGAGATCATGTTAATTGCTAACACCGAAAGAATACTTTGATAACATCAAACATCACACCGTAACAGGGTGACTATAAAGGTGGGTTTGGGTACTCCGAAAGTGTTATGTTGAGGCTCATGGATCAACAGTGGGATTTTTCCACCCCGATGATGGATAGATATACTCTAGGCCCTCTCGATGATATCACATTGAGATATCTTGCAAGCAAGTGATGTGATCACTAGAATGTTATATCACGAGAACGAGAAAAGAGTGCATGTCGGTAACGAGATCAAACTAGGTATGGAGATACCGATGATCGAATCTTGGACATGTAATATATAATGAGACAAAAGGATTTAGTTATGATGTTAAAGGTTCGCATGATCACTAGAGTCATAGTTGAATGTGTGGGACTCAATACAGATCTCCAGGTCCCGCTGCTGATTATTGATCGGAGAGGGGTCTCGATCATGTATGCATTATTCGCGAACCATAGGGTGACACACTTAAGGGATACCGACACCTTTTGGAGCAAATATGTTTCAGATAAAGATTTAAGAAAGAGCTAGAATCATTTCAATGGAAACCGGAATTGTTTCGGCTGAAATTGTAGAAACTGGTTTTGTACATGATATTGAAATGTTGCAGGGGGTTTTATGTGAATGTTTGCTAATTAAAGTAATTAAGAAAATTAATAATAAAATAAATAAAAGTGTTTTATTTAAATAAAAAAATGCATTTAAATTAGTGGACATTAAATGCAAGTGAGTCGAGTTGAAATTTATGTTAGTGGGCTTAGTGGAAGCTCCACCCACATGAATGATGGAGAGGTGGGGGCACCCACCATGGCTGGCCAGCCATGGCCATGGGGTTGCGCCCCACCCCCTATAAAAGGAGCCCCATGGCTCCTCTCCTCTTGCACCACCTCCTCACTAAGGTTCTCTTCCCCCTCTAGAAATTCCCCGTGGTCTCGGATTAGTGAGATACATGTTCCTGGTGGCTTTTTATGGAAGGATTTGCTGCTTCTATTGCTTTGCTGGAGCAAGGACTCAGAGGTTGTCGGGTTACCAGACGTGTGTGCAATCACGGATGCACTGCTGCTTTGCGGTGCTGGACCTGCTAGACTCGATGGACTTCATCACGATCTTGAGATCGGCAAGTGTATGACTACATCAACCACAAAATCAGTTTCGTTAACAATGCTTTGTCTCTCTTCAAGGTTATGATCTCTATGGATGTATATCCATCCATTGTATCTAGTAGATAAATCTTGGTGCTTAGTAGTTCCCATCGTAAGAATTTTATGTTTTCTATGCTGTGAAACCAACAGTGGTATCAGAGCCTAATCTATGGGTAGATGCGTTTCATGGGTAGTACACATAAGAGTATGTGGCCGTTGATGATCATGTTATTGCATCTTTGTCAACACCCGGATTTTTAATCCCAGATGCCCGTTATGCCATACCTCGCAATCCTAGGATTACCATTTTTGCGAGACATAACGGATTGGATATCACAGTACATCATCCATTACAAACCATACATAAGGTTTTACACAAATAAGGATCTCATGATCCAGTCTTTAATACAACAAGCGGAAATAAGCGATAGCGTAGTGGTGGGGTCCATCTTGAGGGCACAGCAATCTTGTGAAGGCGAGATAGTCCTAGTTATCATAGCCGTCCTGCTGACCATCATCCTGATAATCTCCTTCATAGTCTGGCCATGATAATAGCCAGGGACAAAAGCCATGAGTACTCTTTAAGTACTCGCAAACTACTACTAACAAGGGTTATAGTTCTAAGTTAAAGTGCTGAAATTAAAGAATAACTATCAAGTTAAGTTTGAAACCTAAGCTGAGTTCTGAAGCAAGAAAAGATAAAGTAAAGTTCTAGAATCACTTAAGTTGGGAAGCTATTATCATTAACACAACCCTGTTGTGGTCAAGTCAAAGTTCATCATTCATTTCAAGTTATTTAGAAAACATCTAAAGACGAAACAGTATGGCCATTCCAACTGTCCATAACCGCGGACGCGGCTATTCAAATAGTTTGACACTCTGCAGAGGTTGTACACTTTCACCACAAGATTCGATACATCTGTTAGGGATAACCCTGAATCATCATACTTAGTATGCAGATAATCAAACATAACCTTCCCCTTACACACCCTAGTATAAGCACCTCTCCTATGAGCATGGCCTCCCAACCATGACCATCAGTCATCTTGGGCACTGCATAGGTGGATAACATTGAGAGGTAGCCTCAGCTCAAACCTCTCCCGTGAGGGAACTAATACTAATGCATATAAATTTCCAGCTAAGCCTTACCCAATTCAGGTAATGTGGTTGTACGGTAAATTTGGAATGGTATCGCATCCGAATCCAACCATCAGTTTTATAAAAGGGTTAAGGCTCATGCCTCATCATTTTGATCACCATAACCCAATTGTGTTTTGTCAACACATGTCAAAACATCTCAATAGAATGACTCATCATTCCAAGGTTTTCATAACTCATTTTCACCAAGTGTTCCCATCTAAAGTGACTCAAGTTTTTGAGCTATTCTAAAATACTAAGTTAAGAGTGTTCACTAAGGTGGAAAGATGGGATCAATCTCATGCCATAGCAGGACATCTAAAAGTTTCTAGGTAGGTCAAGTTTTATACTCTTTATGCTACCTTCAAAATTAATTAAAGAACTTTGTGTAAACTAAGGGAGGTAAAACTTGTCAATAAGACTTGGGGTACTAATAGTTAACGGGGTGTGATCAAAGCATGCTTAAGGCATCTTTACTAAACCATCTAGTTTTATTCTAGCTTGCTAACAATAGCTTACTAAAGCATGTTTTGCAAGGGTTAGCTTGCCACTAATAGCTTGCCTTGGTTGGTGCAGTGGTTGAAGTTTTCTTCCTCTTCTTCTTGGTAGAACTCCTCCTCCTCGAAGGCTTGGTCGGTACTATCATCTAGAAATACATAGGGAGTGCACAATCACCAAACAATACTTAACTAGGCTAAGTAGTATTCTAAACCACACAATTGATGATCTATTATCATCCCAAGCATCACAAGTTTAATTCAATAGTTTCAACCTTTTTATTTTGGAAAAGTAATTTCTACTCATTGAAAAATTAACTAAAATTTAATATTCACCACCAAAACATGGGATCATGTGGACACATGTCATCACCACATATTCTAACATGTGGGAATGAGATTTAAAGGTTGGATCAATATTACTTTGGTTTAAGTTTACTATTTAATGATTTAAAGTGACTAGAGATGCCTATATAGCATTATCTTGGTACTAGTCCAAAGTCACTGCATGTAAACCCTAATATTATTACATATTTGGATAGATATGAGGAAATGTGATTTTTGAGAGTTGGAACCAACTCAAAAGCTAACTTGGTTGATTTTATAAAAATGTTTCAAGTTGCAAAAGCTTCTGTCTTCTTATTTTTATTAGGAGAGATCTATAACTCTAAATGAATTAAATCTAATGGGCTTGGATAGATAATTTTAATACCTTTCAGAAAAAATTAGTTTCATGCAATTTGGATTTGTCAAACTCACAGAATTGAATTTTGAAACACTGGACAGAAACTATATTCTAACTAAAAGGAAAATTCCTAATTTGAATTTGAAATGTGCGCGGGAACGAAATGGGCCGGCCCACTGCACTCCGCGCAGCGTCACAGACTGACTTAAGCGAGGGCCCCACCCGTCAGTGGAACAGGGGGGTACCGAAGGGGTATGGATGAAAGGTGGCCGTGCGATTAGAGGGTAGATCGACGGCTCACAGCTATCATCCTTGTCGGAACAGGACACGACGGGAGCTAACCCTAGTGCGGTCGGTGAGGGTGCAGTGGGGGCGTACCGGGGCTCCAGCGGGGTCGGCGAGGCGGGCAACTGGGCTGGTAGACGATGGCGGTTCTCCTGGTACAAGCGGCGCTTCCTGGGATGGCCTGGATCAACGGCGCCCTTCTCCTCCCGAGGCGGCGGCTCCGGCTGCAATTCCGGCGCGCTGGTGCTCAAGCGGCTCCGGCTGGCTGTGGGGAGTGAGAGTGAGAGGTGGGGATGAGAATGGTGTGAACAGAGCTTGCTGGGGAGGCCTCCTTATATAGGCGAGCGAAGGGTGCAGAGCGGCATGGGCAGAGCTTGACGTGGGCGACGGCACAACGAGCTAAGGGCATGGGCGAGGTAGGCGGACGTTGGCCGGTCTCCTGGCGATCCTCTATGGCTTGATGGTCGAGTTGTCCATGGTTGACCTGGCGCATGGCGTCGGGCGGCTTGGCACTGGAGCGTCTAGGGGAGAGGGAGAGAGAGCTAGGGCTAGGGTTTGAGCTGGGGGGACAAGGGGACCGAGTTAGGCCCAAATGGTGACAAGAAGCACTGCACACTATAGTGTTTTGAAAATGGTCTGATCTGTGTCTGCCACCTGTTTGATGAAATGGCCGCAAGCGACCAAGTTTGAATTTTGAGTTCAAATTTTTTGAGTGATCTCTACTAGTGCTAGGTAGTCTCTGGTTGCAAGGGTTTTGAAAATGGTGCTCAAATAGATGGTTTTTTAAATAGGGGTGATCTATGCATATGCATTAGATTCAATTTTAAACTGTCATTTAAAATAGTTTACAGGATGTTTTTAGTAGATCAAAAGGTGGGCCTTGGTATCTCATTATGTGTACTAGCAAGGGGTGCAAAGATCAAGAATTGTTTCTGTTAAGAAATCAGTACTAGGAATAGCCAAAGTAGGCATGAGAGTTCAATTTGTCAAAATGACCATTCCTTCATTTTACTTCTTTTTGATTTGATTTTCTTTAGGAAAGGTTTGGGAATGATGTAGATGATGTTTAAATCACCTAAGAAACATTTTACAAGCATTGGATCAATCAATCATGGCAATTCAAACAACTCCTATTTTAAATGTACACATATATGAATGCTTTCATTTTAAATTTGGAAAAGTTTTTGTTAACCCCATTTTTGGATGATTTGATCTTGATAAGCTTGGATTAAAGTTTTGCGATGTTAGAAACCTTCCCCCCTTAAACAAAATCTTGTCCCGAGATTTACAAGGAAAACTAGGAACTAAAGAGATCTGGGAACTCTGTCCTAATGTAATCCTCGCGCTCCCAAGTAGCTTCCTCCTCGGTATGGTTGCTCCACTGAATCTTGAGAAACTTGATACTCCTGGTCCTGGTGGTTTTGTAGTCTTCTTCTAAGATACGGATGGGCACTTCCCGATAGGTCAGGTCATTATTTATTTCCACTGCTCTGTGATCGATATTCTTGAAAACTTCAGTCTTCTCAGGCACTTCCAAGCATTTGCGAAGTAACGAGATATGGAACACATTGTGGATGGCTGACATCTCTTCAGGCAGTTCCAGTTGATACGATACTTCTCCTCGGCAGTTCAGAATCTTGAAAGGTCCGATATATCTGGGAGCTAAGTTTCCCTTCAGACTAAAGCGTTGAGTTCCCTTCAATGGTGAAACCATGAGATATACGAAATCTCCGACATTGAAAGTCAGGTCTCTCCTTCTCTTGTCAGCATAACTCTTCTGTCTGGATTGGGCGGTCTTGACGTGCTCACGAACTTTGTGAACTTTCTCTTCTGCTTCTCGGAGAATGTCGGGTCCAAAGATCTGACTCTCTCCTACTTGCGACCAATTCAAAGGGGTACGACACTTTCTTCCGTATAGGAATTCAAAGGGTGCCATCTGCAAACTAGCTTGATAACTGTTGTTATATGAGAATTCTGCAAAAGGCAGGCAGTCTTCCCATTTTGACCCGTATTCCAACACACAAGATCTAAGCATATCCTCCAAGATCTGGTTGACTCTCTCAGTCTGTCCATCTGTTTGCGGGTGATACGCGGTGCTGAAGTTCAACTTGGTTCCTAATCCTTCCTAAACTTTCTGCCAAAATATTGAAGTAAACTGGGTCCCTCTATCTGATACGATGGTCTTGGGGGTTCCATGCAGACTAACAATTCTAGCAATGTATAGCTCTTCTAGTTTTGCACTCTGGTAGGTTGCCTTGACAGGTATGAAGTGGGCTACTTTGGATAGTCTATCAACTATGACCCAGATTGAGTCATTCCCCCTACTAGAAGTAGGTAAACCGGTGATAAAGTCCATTCTGACGGAATCCCATTTCCATTCCGGAATCTGCAATGGTTGCAACAATCCTGCAGGTCTCTGATGCTCTGCTTTGACTCTTCGACAGATGTCACATTTGGCGATGTATCTTCCGATCTCTCTCTTCATCTTGTGCCACCAAAATTTCTCTTTTAAATCTTGATACATCTTTGTTCCTCCGGGGTGGATAGAATAAAGAGTATCATGAGCTTCCTTCATGATAATTTCCTTCAGCTCCGAATCTGCTGGCACACAGATACGTCTCTTGTACCACAGTACACCTTCTTCGTCTTCGGTGAATCCAGGTACTTTTCCTGTACCAATACGACGTTTGATTCTGTCGATACTTTCATTCCCCTTCTGGGCTTCCTTGATTTGGCTAATCAAAGTGGGTTGAAGTTCAATGCTAGCTAGGAATCCTTTGCTAACTAACTCAGTCCTAAACTGCTCCAACTCCTCATACAAACTTGGTTGCTTCTCTTTGATCATGGTGTTCAGCCTACACGGCAATCTGATAAGAGCATCCGCTACCACATTGGCTTTGCCGGGGTGATAGTGAATGTCAAGGTCATAATCCTTGATTAACTCTATCCATCTTCTTTGCCTCATATTCAACTCCTTCTAGGTGAAGATATACTTCAAGCTCTTATGATCTGAGTAAATCTCACAGCGATTACCCATCAAATAATGACGCCATGTCTTCAATGCTAGAACCACGGCGGCTAGCTCAAGATCATGGGTCGGATAGTTCTGCTCATGCTGCTTCAGTTGTCGAGACAGATACACGATGACTTTGCCTTCTTGCATCAATACACATCCTAGACCAATCTTGGATGCATCACAATACACATCAAACGGCTTCTTGATGTCTGGCATGATCAAAATTGGGGTTGATATCAATCTCTTCTTCAGCTCCTAGAAACTGGCTTCACACTTGTCTGTCCATTCAAACTTCTTGTCCTTCTTCAACAATTGGGTCATTGGTCGGGCTATGCTCGAGAATCCTTCTACAAACTTGCGGTAATATCCCGCTAATCCGAGAAATGAACGAACTTGGGTTTGATTGGTTGGGGCTTCCCATTCTTCGACATCTTTGATCTTGGCGGGATCAATAGAGACTCCTCCGGCAGACACAATATGTCCTAGGAATCCTACTTCTTTCAGCCAAAACTCACACTTGCTGAACTTGGCATATAACTGATGCTCTCTCAGGGTTTCTAGGATGATCCTCAGATGTTGCTCATGCTCTTCTTCTGACTTGGAGTAGATAAGGATGTCGTCGATAAACACAACTACAAACTTATCTAGGAAATTCATAAAGATCTTATTCATGAGATTCATGAAATAAGCAGGGGCATTGGTTAATCCAAAAAGACATAACCGTATACTCATATAAACCATAGCGAGTAGTAAAGGCGGTCTTCGGAATATCCGTTGCACGAATCTTAAGTTGGTGATAACCAGTCCTAAGATCAATCTTTGAGAATACCGAGCTCCGATCAATGATCAAATAGATCTTCTATCTTTGGCAAGGGGTACTTGTTCTTGATGGTGACATCATTCAACTTTCTGTAGTCTGTACACAGATGGTTGCCTCCATCTTTCTTGTCGACGAATAACACTGGTGATCTCCATGGCGATGCACTTGGTTGAATCAACCCTATTGCTAACATGGCATCCAACTGCTTCTTCAGTTCTATTAACTCTAAGGGGTTCATGGTATAGGGTCTCTAGGCTATAGGTCCGGTTCCGGGGATTAGTTCGATAATGAACTCTATATCCCTATCCGGGGGCATACCTGGCAATTCATCTGGGAATACATCGGGGTATTCACAGACTACTCTGACTTGGTCAATGGTAGGCAGGGCTACACTCTTGTTGCACTTGAATTGACGGGGTAAGGTTTCGGAGATATGTTCTACTGTTACTCCAGAACTACTGGTCATGGCGATGTCTTTCTTAGCATAGTCTATCAGTCCTTTATGCCTTGACATCCAGTCCATACCTAGTACTACTTCCAAACCTTTGGTTCCAAGTACAATTAGGTTGGCATAAAAATATATCCCATGTATTCTGATAGGTACAGCTTTGCAAATTTTTCTAGCTTTTGTTGTTGAACCGGGGATTTGAACTATCATGACATGCTTCAGGTTGGTTGGGCGAATCTTACTAGTGCATACAAATTCTTCGGTGACAAATGAATGCGATACTCCAGAATTAAACAATACTCTTGCTAAAACTGAGTTGACAGAAAACATACCCAGCACTACATTTGGTGCTTCCTGGGCTTCTTCTGTGTTCATGTGGAAGAGATGACCGTTGCGGTTGTGCGGGTTTCTTGGGGCAAATCTCCTTCTGGTTGAACACGACGCTGCTGCTGAGCTGGGGCATTCACAGGGGTATTGGCGACAGTCTTCTTGGGACACTCATTGGAGTAGTGACCCTTCACTCCTCACTCGAAACAAGTGATCTAGGACTTGTCCTTGACGGCGACAGGTACAGCATTGCTGCCAGTTCTGGGGGCAATGTTGTTGTTGTTGCTCTTGGGAGGGGCACGGTTGAAGTTGTTGGCATTGCTGGGGTGATGATTGTTTCCTCCGTACTTCACATTTCCTCCGCTACGGTTGGGGTAGCTTGGGAGAGAATTTGGGGGTCGGTTGTTCCTTGGTGTATATCCTAGTGAGGGGTTAGGACAGTACTTCTGGTGACTACTGGATCCAGATTGCTGCATCATACGACGCTTGCGGTTGTCGTTTGCCTGGTTAATTTTCCCTTCCATTTGAATGGCAGAGTCGACTAGCTCTTCGAGATCCTGGAAACGGATGTTGACGAGGACAGTCTGCATCTCATCATGCAGTCCGTTTAAGAATCTCTCTTTCTTCTTGGCCTCCGTGTTGATCTCATCCGGTGCATATCTGGCAAGTGACAAGAATTTGTCACGGTACTCTACTACAGTCAATCTTCCTTGCTTCAGTTCATGGAATTCATCTCTCATCCTGTTGACAAGACCTTGCGGCACGTGGGTGTGGCTGAACTTGACCTTGAATGCTTCCCAGGTCATAACCTGGCCATGGTTCATGTTGCGGATGCTATTCCACCAAGCTCTTGCATCTCCCGCCAGATAGTGGGTGGCGAAGAGAACTTTCTCATTCTCCTCAACTCCTGCAACTTCGAGGTTGTTTTCCATGGTCTGTAACCAGTCATCAGCATCTAATGGGTTTTCAGATTGGTTGAAGATTGGGGGATTGGTGTTCTGAAAATTTTTGAGTTTAGATCCATGGTGATCCTGATTTCCATGTCCTTGGTTATTCAGAGACATTTGGGCGATCTGCTGCAATGTTGCTAAGTTGGCTTGACGCTCGGCCCTGCTTGCTTCATGGTATGCGATGAGATTCTGCAAGATTTGTATCATTGGGTCCTGCGATGAGCTGCTCCCTCCTTGGTTTCCACGAGTCATCTGAAGATTGAGATGGATATAGGGGTAAGAGGGAAATTTTAAAGTTCATGGTTTTGGGTTTTCAAAGCTAAAACATGGAGTTAGACTCAGGTTTTTCATCTAACTTTACTTTCATACATGCAAGCAAGCACACGATACAACACACACCACAACAATCAAAGGGGAAAACAGATGGTTTTAAGAACCATTCTGCAAGCTACGATACAATGAGATGATACATCTCATGCTACGACAGTTCTCTAGTGCATCTACTCATCGTCGTTGAAGTCGGAGTCTTCATCATCAGTGTAGAAGTCCACAGCATCCTCTTCTAGAAAGTCATCATCGTTGCTGAGGTAAGAATCCATATCTCCCTGGATGTCTTCACCCTCATCATCTTCTTGTTTGGCGGCAAGCTGAGCTTCCTGCTCCTTGACGGTCTTCTCGAGGTCGGCCACCTTCTTGCGAAGACGGGCGATGATGCGATCCTTCTTTGCACGCTGGCGATGAAGAGACTGACGATCTTGGACGAAAGCAGCAATGGCACGGTTCTGGTTTGCTAACTCTCTGGCGTTGTCCAGTTCTGCTGTCGGTCATGAAGCAAGAAGTCAAGGTTCTCCACTTGACGCCTCAATTCTGGGCGACTTGGCATCTCCATCGGCATTCCCATGAAGTCACGTCTTACATAGTAGGCAAAACGGGTTCCTTGAATCTTGTTGACGCTGAGGGCACATAGACGTGCGAGAGCTTCATGCATTGCCCTGGCTAATCCATCTAGCCAGTTGTTCTCTCTCACAGAGAACTGAATTCTGCCGGAAGTTGGTGCTTGAATGCTTCCTCGAAGATCTGCGGTGACTAGCCATTGTAGGTCTCCTCCTGGGGGTCCTGGAAGTTGAGCTCCAAGAAACTCCGGATGCGGGCGTCCTAATAACTCCGATAGTGAATCCAGATCCCTCTCGAAGATCAGCTGACCTCCGTTTCCCAACTGGTAAAACTTGCTGAACTGAGTCTCCATCTACAAGAATTTAGGATGAGGAAACTAGTGATGTGATCAAGGGTGTCAAATTTTAAGTAGTAATGTAAGAATTTTGAGGAACATGTATTTTTGAGAAAGAATGGGTTCACAAGGGTAAGAGGGGAAGTAGTTTTTCATAAATACTCACTTTGGTTTTGAAGCTAAGTTTTTGGTTTGGATGTCCATTCTAACTAGGGTCTCCTATGGTCAGGATGGCTCTGATACCAACTTGTCAACACCCAGATTTTTAATCCCAGATGCCCGTTATGCCATACCTCGCAATCCCAGGATTACCATTTTTGCGAGACATAACGGATTGGATATCACAGTACATCATCCATTACAAACCATACATAAGGTTTTACACAAATAAGGATCTCATGATCCAGTCTTTAATACAACAAGCAGCGGAAATAAACGATAGCGTAGCGGTGGGGTCCATCTTCAGGGGCACAGGCAATCTTGTGGCCGAGATAGTCCTAGTTATCATAGCCGTCCTGCTGACCATCATCTTGATAATCTCCTTCATAGTCTGGCCATGATAATAGCCAGGGACAAAAGCCATGAGTACTCTTTAAGTACTCGCAAACTACTACTAACAAGGGTTCTAGTTCTAAGTTAAAGTGCTGAATTTAAAGAATAACTATCAAGTTAAGTTTGAAACCTAAGCTGAGTTCTGAAGCAAGAAAAGATAAAGTAAAGTTCTAGAATCACTTAAGTTGGGAAGCTATTATCATTAACACAATCCTGTTGTGGTCAAGTCAAAGTTCATCATTCATTTCAAGTTATTTAGAAAACATCTGACAACGAAACAGTATGGCCATTCCAACTGTCCATAACCGCAGACGCGGCTATTCGAATAGTTTGACACTCTGCAGAGGTGGTACACTTTCACCACAAGATTCGATACATCTGTCAGGGATAACCCTGAATCATCATACTTAGTATGCATATAATCAAACATAACCTTCCCCTTACACACCCTAGTATAAGCACCTCTCCTATGAGCATGGCCTCCCAACCATGACCATCAGTCACCTTGGGCACTGCATAGGTGGACAACATTGAGAGGTAGCCTCAGCTCAAACCTCTCCCGTGAGGGAACTAATACTAATGCATATAAATTTCCAGCTAAGCCTTACCCAATTCAGGTAATGTGGTTGTACGGTAAATTTGGAATGGTATCGCATCCGAATCCAACCATCAGTTTTATAAAAGGGTTAAGGCTCATGCCTCATCATTTTCATCATCATAAACCAATTGTGTTTTGTCAACACATGTCAAAACATCTACATATAATGACTCATCATTCCAAGGTTTTCATAACTCATTTTCACCAAGTGTTCCCATCTAAAGTGACTCAAGTTTTTGAGCTATTCTAAAATACTAAGTTAAGAGTGTTCACTAAGGTGGAAAGATGGGATCAATCTCATGCCATAGCAGGACATCTAAAAGTTTCTAGGTAGGTCAAGTTTTATACTCTTTATGCTACCTTCAAAATTAATTAAAGAACTTTGTGTAAACTAAGGGAGGTAAAACTTGTCAATAAGACTTGGGGTACTAATAGTTAACGGGGTGTGATCAAAGCATGCTTAAGGCATCTTTACTAAACCATCTAGTTTGATTCTAGCTTGCTAACAATAGCTTACTAAAGCATGTTTTGCAAGGGTTAGCTTGCCACTAATATCTTGCCTTGGTTGGTGCAGTGGTTGAAGTTTTCTTCTTCTTCTTGGTAGAACTCCTCCTCCTCGAAGGCTTGGTCGGTACTATCGTCTAGAAATACATAGGGAGTGCACAATCACCAAACAATACTTAACTAGGCTAAGTAGTATTCTAAACCACACAATTGATGATCTATTATCATCCCAAGCATCACAAGTTTAATTCAATAGTTTCAACCTTTTTATTTTGGAAAATTAATTTCTACTCAGCTCGATTTTGGTCGGGGGCTGGTCGAGGCGATGCGGTGTGATGGCGCCTGTCTGCCAGCGGGCGAGAGAGCTGGGTGAGCAGTAGTCTGTCCATGGTCAACTCAAGATGGCGCATGGCGTTTGGCACCGGAGCAGCTAGGAGAGGGAGAGAGCTAGGGCGGGTTTGAGCTGGGGGACAAGGGGACCGAGTTAGGCCTAAATGGTGACAAGAAGCACGCACACTATAGTGTTTTGAAAATGGTCCGATCTGTCCGCCACTGTTTGATGAAATGGCATATGCATCAAAGTTTGAATTTTGAGTTCAAAATTTTTGAGTGATCTCTACTAGTGCTAGGTAGTCTCTGGTTGCAAGGGTTTTGAAAATGGTGCTCAAATAGATGGTTTTTTAAATAGGGGTGATCTATGCATATGCATTAGATTCAATTTTAAACTGTCATTTAAAATAGTTTACATAATGTTTTTAGTAGATCAAAAGGTGGGCCTTGGTACCTCATTATGTGGACTAGCAAGGGGTGCAAAGATCAAGAATTGTTTCAGTTAAGAAATGAGTACTAGGAATAGCCAAAGTAGGCATGAGAGTTAAATTTGTCAAAATGACCATTCCTTCATTTTACTTCTTTTTTATTTGATTTTCTTTAGGAAAAGTTTGGGAATGATGTAGATGATGTTTAAATCACCTAAGAAACATTTTACAAGCATTGGATCAATCAATCATGGCAATTCAAACAACTCATATTTTAAATGTACACATATATGAATGCTTTCATTTTAAATTTGGAAAAGTTTTTGTTAACCCTAGTTTTGGATGATTTGATCTTGATAAGCTTGGATTAAAGTTTTGGGATGTTCCAATCTTCTATGTATTTTGGATATTGGTTGCATAGTGGGATGAAGCGGCCCAGACTAACTTTACATGTCCTCGCACATTAGACATATTCCACGTGACATGCAACTAGTTTTGCATAAGAGGTAGTGGGTGTCTATCTCTCCTAGTATAGTCAATATCTGATTTACAATGAGTTTCTAATAATTTTATTATCATCGTTGTGGTTCCATGTTCGTAGGTAAGACCAGTTCTATCTTTGAAAGCCCTACGCCACGTAAAACTTGCAATTAATATACTAGAGGCGTCTAGTTTAGATTATTGCTGGGCATGTGTCATGATATGGTAATGTTATAATTTGAAGTATAGCTAATACTCTTGGAAATTATAGCATACCTAACGTGTAGCTTCCATAGACCTTGACCTTACACATAAAGGAATGATAAAGATCATACCAGGATGCACATGATAGTGATCAAGTGCAAGAACCATATCATTTCACTTTATGCATATGATGTGTTGTTTGCATCTTATATTGCTTGTTTGGCGCTTTAGTAGCATCATAATATGATCACTCATTTAGATATAAGGATAAAAATGTGTTATTCCTTAAGTACGCACCGTTTTATGTTTCGTCGCTTCAAGACATCACGTGATGATTGGGTGTACTTGAATCCACATTTGTATAACTGGTGTAAGACAACTTTACACAGGCAAGTACTAAGGTTCTTACTTGGCGAGCCTAGCATATACAGACATGGCCTCGGAACACGGACCGAAAGGTTAAGCATGAGTCATATGGTAGATATGATGCCCATATAGATGCTCGCCTTTGAAGCTACACCGACTCACGTGATGATCGGACTTGGTGTAGTGGATTTGGTACATGTAATCACCAAAACAACTCAAGGGATGTTAGTTTTGAATGGGAGTTCATTTGTATTTTGGATGATTCGAACTCAGTTTATCATAAACTAAAATCGAAGTCAATTTGCATAATTTGTTGTAGTCATTGGCATTTGTTTACTACCTTGCACTTAGTTTTAATTGAGATAATAGAACTATAGAATTTTGGATATTTACTTTACGAATTGGTATCGTATTGTTTTAAATGTCAATTTAAAGTTTAAAAGTCCTATTGCAAACTTTCAACAAACTTCATCTACTCCATGTTTGCCTCCATGATTCTTGATATTCAAAAGTTGTTTTAATATCGAGGTTATCTAGGAGTTGAAAGAATTGTTTTAGAAACCATCATGTGTGGAAGATATTGTGATATCTGAAACAATGTTTAGGTTGCAACATGATAGCGTATAACTTGGAAAAATACATGTTCTCATATTGTATGAGAATATGCGAAGGTTGGATACGCTAGGCGTCATAATCTCCCAAAAAGGTTTTGGGAACTGACATTATACTCACGATTCATCCTTATAGGCTATAGTAGCTTAATCATGAAAGTTCTCTTGATAAGAATGAATAGAAGATGCAGGTGAAATGTTTACTACACAAAAATATTACTAAAGAATTGATTTTTTGAAAGAACACCAAACATTTGATGATGGTGATCAACTTCAAAGTGCAAGTCCAAAGGTATTAATTAGTATTTGACTATACACGCTTTGGACTATCTGTCATATGTATGGAACCACTTTTGATGTTGATATATTCTTTTAAAAAGAAAAGGAAATGCTCAAACAGAATCTATAAAATATTTGGCAGAAAAGAGAAAGACTGGAAATGTCCAGCTTAGCCATATAGATTATATACATGTTATGGCTATATTCTTTGCTTGTTAAACAATGTGTTTATTAGGTATTGGATACCGAATTGGTTGGTATGAAATGTCATACAAAACGACGCAATTCATGAACTACAATGCCCTAAGTAACTAGCAAGAGAATATGTGATGATGTTCATCAAAAACAAATAAAGTGTTATTGTGTTCATCGTTGACATCAAAGCTTTCCTTTAAGATTTTTTTAAATAATTGTTATTTTGTTCCGGTATTATGAGAATAATGGTTGTTCAAATAATTACCATATTCCATAGAATATGGATGAACATTTACAAGTCGCAAGACAAATGATTGAAATATCACTTATGAAGTGACATCGCCATTTAAATTATATTGGAAAGAAAACATGAAG
Source organism: Avena insularis (assembly GCA_023614405.1). Taxonomy (NCBI): domain Eukaryota; kingdom Viridiplantae; phylum Streptophyta; class Magnoliopsida; order Poales; family Poaceae; genus Avena; species Avena insularis. The sequence goes on from CM042696.1 coordinate 409,294,988, forward strand.
AAACTCCATGTTGATGGATTTTTGGAGTCTTTGATTTTGCTCAAATGACGATTGTGAAACTTTCCTCGAGATAATTGAAACTCCATTCATAGGCCAAAGAGGAATGGATGACTAACTTATGGAATTATGCATGTTGATGTATATATTCCATTATATGTAGCCATGTGCGGTGGATCTTTCGACTTCATATGCTTTCTCCATTAATTTGAGTGAATATATCTGTATATTTACTTAATAAGGAAGAAGAAGAAACATTTGAAAATTGTTCAGATACATTCAAGATGAAGTTGAAAATCATTGTAACAAGAAAATAAAGAGTTTATGATTCAATCATAAAGGAAGATATTTGAGTTACATGTTTAGCAAAACACCTAAGATTTGAGGAATTATTCCATGGATTTGCATTTCCCGATAAACCATAGGAGTATGGAGTGTTCGAGAGATGGAATCGAACCTTGTTTGACATGGTAAGATCAAAGGTGTCATTTATAAAGTTGCCATTATGTTCTATAGATTAAATCGTTCGAGACTACCGCTTTTACACTAAAAATAGCACCATCGTTATTCCTTGAAATGACAATATAAAGGTTATTGTTTGGGATAAAACCCGAGTTGACTTTTCTTAAATTTTGGTATGCTATGCATAAGTAAAATGTTTACAACCAAAGTCACATAAGCACGTCTTTGTAGGTTATCCCAAAGAATTTGTTGGGTATTCCTCCATAACACCGAAGACAAAATAGTTTGTCGCTTGGAATGTGAAGTTTCTTATAGAAGGAATTTTTCACAAAAGTTAAGTGGGAGGACAATAGAACTTTGTTAAGGTTATTGAAACTTATCTATATGTGCTAAGTAACACAGCACCGGAAAGTGTCCCGGAAAATGCTCATGTCTCCTGTGATTACAAAGGTTGTGATCTCGGAGATTAGAGTTCCTGTTGAACCGTATGGGTCAGGTAAGAATTAAATATTGAGATTTGATAAACAAGTCATTATTTGTTTGAGAATGATGAACCGACTGCATGCAAAGAAGCGATGATGGGCCCTGAATCCATAAAATAACTAGAAGTCATAAAATCCGTGATAGTATCCATACACAAGAAATCAAGTTTCTGAACTTGGAAGACCCTCCAGAAAGGCGTGAAGCCTATCGGTCGTATTTGGATCTATAAAAAAATAGACATGGATGTTTGACATCTATGAAATAGTCGACATGTCAAAAAGGAGTTTATGACAATGTTCAAGGAGTTGACTATGAAAAGATTTGATCTTTCATAGCGATATTTAGTCTTAACGGATTAATGTAGCAACCACTACATATAATTTGGTATATGGTAGTTGAACAAACAAAACAATGTTCTTCTATTAGAATGATTACCTAGGACATGTACATGACACGGTCCGAAGGGTTTTGTTAATTCAAAGGATGGTAAAAGGGCGTGCAAACTTCAATGGTTGAAGTAAGCATAGCGGAGTTGGAATATTCATCGTGATGAAATTGTTAAAAGGTTTAATTTCATCAGAGGCGATGAAGATGCTTGCATTTGCAAGACATTAAGTGGGAGCGCTGAGATACATTTCTAATACATTGTGTAGAGGACATGTTGTTGATTGGAAATATTGTATCTTTTATTGACACGGATTAAGAATTTCATTAAAATTGGATTTCGATGAAAGACTTGGGCAAAAACGGAATATTTGGCTTCAATGTCTATATGGATAGATTGAGGCGCCAATATGGTTGTGACAGACGTACATATATGAGATATTGAAAGGGTTCAATATGGAAACGAAAAGAAAGGTTCTTGTGATGTCTACGCACTTCTATTCTTGTAGACAGTTGTTGGGCCTCCAAGTGCAGAGGTTTGTAGAACAGCAGCAAGTTTTCCCTTAAGTGGATCACCCAAGGTTTATCGAACTCAGGGAGGAAGTGGTCAAAGTTATCCCCTCTCAAGCAACCCTGCAATCAAGATACAAGAAGTCTCTTGTGTCCCCAACACACCCAATACACTTGTCAGGTGTATAGGTGCACTAGTTTGGCGAAGAGATAGTGAAATACAAGTGGTATAGATAATTATAAGTGGTAACGGTGATAGAAAATAGCTTGCTGGCGTGTGGTTGACGTTGGAAAAGACTAAAGGCAAACTGAAATAAAGAAGGAAGCAAGCAAACATGCAACAGATCTAATTGCAAACGGTGTATCAATGCTTAGAAACAAGGCCTAGGGATCATACTTTCACTAGTGACCACTCTCATATAAATATATTCTCTTCATGATACTACTCTTAACTACTCTCCGGATGAACACTCTAATCGATGGTAGGGATATAACAACACTCCTAAAAGTTCACTTTCCCCATCTAGATAACCCCACACTGTCACCTTGAACACTAGATGGTTCAAACAAACACCACAATTTCATAAAGACATCCAACTCCAAATATAACTCATAACAAGTATTTATAATCTCTAGCCTAAGTGCCACCATGGTGTGCACACTGTCAACTTCACACACATGGAGAGAGCAGAGATCTATTAAAGCACTTGAGCAGCAAGGTAGATTTATAGATTACAAGCTCATGATCACAATAAGATCATGCATAGAGAGAGATGAACACATAGCTACCGGTAGAACCCTTAGCCTCGAGAGAGAACTACTCCCTCCTCATCATGGGAATCAGCAATGGTGATGGAGATGGTGGTGGAGATCGATGGAGATGGCTCCGGGGGCACTTCCCTGTCCCGGCAGGGTGCTAGAACAGAGACTTTCTGTCCCCCGAATCTCCCCTTCGGTGGCGGCGGTGCTGCGGAACTTTTCGTGGATTTCTGATTGACGATTTAGGGTTTTCGCATCAGGGCTTCTTATAGGCGAAAGGGCAAGGTCGGTGGAGGCCGGAGGGGCCCACACCACCTGGTGGCGCGGCCAGGGTGGACCTGCGCCACCCTATGGTGTGGCTGGCCCCTCGCCCCTCTCCGACTCTCCTTCTGGCTCCGTGAGTCTTCCAGGAAAATATCAACTTTGGCTTTTGTCCCGTCCAATTCCAAGAATATTCATTTTCTGACTTTCTGGAAGCAAAAACAGCAGAAAACAGGCAACTGACACTGTGGCATCTTGTCCAAGAAACCATATGAAAAGTACTCCAAAGTTGGAACAAAACACAAGAAAGTAGAAAAAACACAGCATGGAACATCAAAATTATAGATACATTTGCAATGTATCAACATCCCCAAGCTTAACTCCTGCTCGTCCTCGAGTAGGTAAGTGATAAAAAGAAAGAATAATTTTTGAGGTGACATGCACCATCAAAGACTTGATCAAAGTATTTGTAAAACATTCAAAGCTGGGATCATAGTACTTCAATCATAACATCAAAGACAAAGTTCTAGCAATAAGACAAAGAAACTATGTTGCAACATGAAAAGGCATAAACAAAAGATTCATGAATAACAATGCTTTGCAAGACGTTTGTTTGTTTCACATAAAGAAAACATAGCATAATAGTATTCAGCTTGTCCCTCATAGAGTAGCAAATATAAATGCATAGGACACCTTCAAAGTTCATAAGAGTGACTAGATACAAATAGTTTAAAACAAGCAATATCAAGGTATGCATCAATCAACTAGTCTTGGGACAATGCACATAGAACTAAGAATGGCCACTATGCTCTCAAAGTAGGTGCATAAAGGTGGAAGGTGGAGACTCAATATAATGGTGGAAGAAAGGCCTTCATAGAAGGAAGCAGAGATTCAAGTTTCATAAAGAGCTTCCAAAAATTATGGTACTTATAGCTTTCAGCACTCATTGTCCCTGTCATAAGCATCTTGAAGTGATTAAGGTTAAAGTGAACAAACTATGGTGTACATGCTTGACAAAGTATAAGTCAGGAATCTCATGTCCCTTGAATACGAGGGCCTCTCCTCATGCTACTCAAGTTTAGTCACCAGTAAGTTCTTGTCATCGTAAGTACATGTGTATCATAGAGAACCGCCAACGGGGTACCCCTTGCCCGATGATACGAAAGAATCTCCATATCAAAATGACAAGGCAAGCAAACAACGAGCATCTCAGCAATCTTCTTATTTACCATGGGAATATGGTGCTTTTTTCTCTCTTTCCTCTTTTCATAATCTCTTTTTTTTCTCTTTTTTCTCAATATAGGACTCTTTTTTTATAAGAAAAATGCTTCATAGACAGCTCATTATGGTTACGCTGCAGGTTTCCACCATGTCAGCATGGATTAGACCAGCGGCCCAGGCGTTTCTCTAACACATATACATAACTCCATGGACTTACAAGCTCCCCTTGCATTTCACACCAACGACATCCATAAACAAAAGAGCATGATATCAACTAGGTACAAAGTACCAGTGCAATGTTGAAAGCATTCCCCATGACAGCATGGTTCTGCTAATCCCCAACAAATAAGTGCAAGCATATACAACATAGACGACACAATGGTTCAAGTTTATTAAAGGCATGAAAAGTAAAGTGTGCCATCAAGTTCGTGGGAGCTTTAGTCACTAGTTTTCTCATAACAAGTTTAATTTGGAAGGTAAACAAAAACATGAATATACTTGGAATAGCTTAAGCTAATAGGTAGGTATGGTGGACTATTGCAAATAACTTGGTTTAAGGAGTTGGATGCATTGGTGGAACTCATACTTGGTTGCGGAGGCTAGCAAAAGACTGGTAGCGACAAACTAAGAGAGCAATAATGGCCATAATCATGCAGAGCGACAAAACATCATTGATCAAAGCATAAAGTGTTACTACAAGTTCAAAACTAAAGGATCATAAAGGCTATGGTGACTTTGGATAGTCATAACATGGTGTGAGCATGCACCAAGTCAACCCAAATAAAGCATCAAAGGAGAATACCACAGTACTATGTTTTAATATGCTAAAACAATGCATGATTCATCCAAGGCACATTAAGCAATCTCAATTGTTTATAACAAGTCATGCTACAGCAAAGAATACTAAGAATAAAGCCAAAACAATATCGAGCATGGCATGACAAAGCATAGGCCACAGTCAAAAACAAGCTCTCTTTACCACTTAAGCATGAACTTTCCTACTCTTTTCCAATCCAAACCAAACTATTTGAAAACCAATGTATGAAAGAGGGAGTCCAAACAATTTATTCAGCAAACTAAGAAAACAAAGCAAACGAAAAACCAAAACAAAAACAAAAAGAAGACGCTCCAAGAACAACACAACTATGCATGAAACAATAAAAATGAAGCATTTGGAAGAAACCTGGGATTTTTATTGATGAAGAAGGGGATGCCTTGGGCATACCCAAGCTTTGACGGTTGTCCTTCTTGGATATTTCTTGGGGTTACACACATGGCATCCCCAAGCTTGATCTTTAGTCCATCCTTCATCTCATTACTCATTCCTTCCATACACCTGAAATTTTTCCTTCATACAAAACTTCACACAATCTTTATTAGCAACATTAGTGCACTCAAGATAATAGGTCTTTAGGTTCAATTACAACACCAATAAAACTTCCATTAAAACACAAGCTACTGTTGCACTTCCCTCAAAAAGCTCAGTTCCCCAAAAGAACTCAAAAAGGGACCAACAAGAAGCAAAGGCAAATAATGGCAGAAATCTGTCAAAACAGACCAGCAGGTAAAGAGGAATTGTTTCGAAGACCTTCTGTTGCTCAAATCGAACAGTGTTGAACTAACGAAAGTTAGATAACAACCTGGGGTAGAAGCACAAAAATTCACGCCTCAAAAGGACGTACAGAGATTTTACACGAAATTTTACGGTGAAGCACAGAAATCTGGTTCGGGACAGCAACTTTCCCAATCATTACTTCTCTCTCATTAGATGTTACTCTTGGCACAAAAAGCAAATAAAAAGGATAAGGAGCGGTTATTACTGAAGTAATAACTTCCAAGACTCATCTAAAACTTTTGGGTTATCTCCCAATAAGTACTTTTATTTAATGCCTTTAAGTTAGGCATGATAGTTTGAGAAAATGCTCACATAAGAAATATGAATTGAAGTCAAAGAGAGCATCAAGAAGCAAATTCAAAGCACATTTAAGTCTAACCCACTTCCTATGCATAGGAATCTTGTAAAGAAACAAGTCATGAAAGCACAAAGCAACAAGCATAGGAAAGCAAAACAAGTGCAACTTCAAAAATTTCAACATAAAGAGGGGAAACTTAATATTGTTGAGATACATAAAACCATGTTTCCCTCTCTCATAATAACTTTCAGTAGCATCATGAATAAAATTAACAATATAACTATCACATAAAGCATTCTTATCATGAGCCACATGCATAAAATTATTATTACTCCCCACATAAGCATAGTCATTCTTATTAATTGTGGTGGGAGCAAATTCGACAAAATAGCTATCATTATTATTCTCATCACCATAGTCATCAAATATAGGACGCATATTGTAATCATAATTAATTTTCTCCTCAATAGTAGGTGGACTGAAAATATCATATTCATCATTGTAATCATCATATATTGGAGGCATAATATCATCAAAGTAAATTTTCTCCTCCATGCTTGGGGGACTAAAAATATCATGATCATCAAAACCAGCTTCCCCAAGCTTAGACTTTTCCATAGCATTAGCAATAATGGTGGTCAAAGAATTCATACTAATAACATTGCTATTAGCATGCAAATAAAGTTCCATAGGTTTTTTAATTTTCTCTTCAGACAATTCATGTTCTATATTACGAAAAATACTAAAAAGCTCTCTAATTTTGTTGTTGTTTTCCATTAAGCCTAACTAGTGAAAACAAGAAACAAAAAGACAAAATTGCATAATCTAAAGGAAATAACTTCGAGCACTCATACTGGATGATGTGAGTACCTTTTACCTTACCTCCCCGGCAACGGCGCTAGAAAATTGCTTGATGTCTACGCACTTCTATTCTTGTAGACAGTTGTTGGGCCTCCAAGTGCAGAGGTTTGTAGAACATCAGCAAGTTTTCCCTTAAGTGGATCACCCAAGGTTTATCGAACTCAGGGAGGAAGTGGTCAAAGGTATCCCCTCTCAAGCAACCCTGCAATCAAGATACAAGAAGTCTCTTGTGTCCCCAACACACCCAATACACTTGTCAAGTGTATAGGTGCACTAGTTCGGCGAAGAGATAGTGAAATACAAGTGGTATAGATAATTATAAGTGGTAACGGTGATAGCAAATAGCTTGCTGGCGTGTGGTTAACGTGGGAAAATACTAAAGGCAAACTGAAATAAAGAAGGAAGCAAGCAAACATGTAACATATCTAATTGCAAACGGTGTATTAATGCTTAGAAACAAGGCCTAGGGATCATACTTTCACTAGTGAACACTCTCATATAAATATATTATCTTCATGATACTACTCTTAACTACTCTCCGGTTGAACACTCTAATCGATGGTAGGGCTATAACAACACTCCTCAAAGTTCACTTTCCCCATCTAGATAACCCCACACTGTCACCTTGAGCACTAGATGGTTCAAACAAACACCACAATTTCATAAAAACATCCAACTCCAAATATAACTCATAACAAGTATTTATAATCTCTAGCCTAAGTGCCACCATGGTGTGCACACTGTCAACTTCACACACATGGGGAGAGCAGAGATCTATTAAAGCACTTGAGTAGCAAGGTACATCTATAGATTACAAGCTCATGATCTCAATAAGATCATGCATAGAGAGAGAGATGAACACATAGCTACCGGTATAACCCTTAGCCTCGAGAGATAACTACTCCCTCCTCATCATGGGAATCAGCAATGGTGATGGAGATGGTGGTGGAGATCGATGGAGATGGCTCTGGGGGCACTTCCCCGTCCCGGCAGGGTGCCGAAACAGAGACTTTCTGTCCTGCAAATCTCCCCTTTGGTGGCGGCGGTGTTGCGGAACTTTTCGTGGATTTCTGATTGACGATTTAGGATTTTCGCATCGGGGTCTTCTTATAGGCTAAAGGGAAAGGTCGATGGAGGCCGGAGGGGCCCACACGACCTGGTGGCGTGGCCAGGGTGGACCCGCGCCACCCTATGGTGTGGGTGGCCCCTGGCCCCTCTCCGACTCTCCTTCTAGCTCTGTGAGTCTTCTGGGAAAATATCAACTTTGGCTTTTGTCCCGTCCAATTCCGAGAATATTCATTTTCTGACTTTTTGGAACCAAAAACAGTAGAAAACATGTAACTAACACTGTGGCATCTTGTTAATAGGTTAGTCCAAAAAATCATATGAAAAGTACTCCAAAGTTGGAACAAAACACAAGAAAGTAGATAAAACCAAGCATGGAACATCAAAATTATAGATACATTTGCAATGTATCATCTTGCTGCATGGAAAGGATTGAATCAAGGTTCAAGTGTATCGACACTTGGTGAGTGAAATCACATGAATATTTTGATCAATAATACCGTGATATGTACATATCCAGATATGTCATGTGCTCTAAATGTTGTGAACATATACCATAATGATTCATAAGATGATCATTGGACGATAGTAAAGATATTCTTATGAGCTTTGGAAGAACTAAGAATATATATCATGTATAAGTGACAAATAGTTAAAAGTAGTTCATTGTAAAGTGTTACATGATACTAGTTTGTCACAAGATACAAATTAAATTTATCTCAATATAAACCATGGGTGGCACAGTGTAATGCAAAGGAGGTTCCATGATGGATTTGGATGAGTTCCAAAGTTGATACATTGTGACAGATACTACAACAAAAGGCTAAGTATATGACTTCTATAATAGCAGCAAAGGAGGGAATTTGGTTAAGTAGTTTGTTATCAAACTAGGTGTGGTTCACAATAGGCTAGTACTATGAAGATATATTATGCGATAATTATATCAATGATGTCTACGCACTTCTATTATTGTAGACAATTGTTGGGCCTCCAAGTGCAGAGGTTTGTAGAACAACAGCAAGTTTCCCTTAAGTGGATCACCCAAGGTTTATCGAACTCAGGGAGGAAGTGGTCAAAGGTATCCCCTCTCAAGCAACCCTGCAATCAAGATACAAGAAGTCTCTTGTGTCCCCAACACACTCAATACACTTGTCAGGTGTATAGCTGCACTAGTTCAGCAAAGAGATAGTGAAATACAAGTGGTATGGATATAAGACAACTGTGCCAGAAAATAGCTTGATGGCATGGAAGAGACTAAAGGCAAACTGAAATAAAGATGGCAGCAAGCAAACATGTAACAGATCTAGTTGCAAACGGTGTTTCAATGCTTAGAAACAAGGCCTAGGGATCATACTTTCACTAGTGAACACTCTCATATAAATATATTCTTATTTATGATACTACGCTGAACTACTCTCCGGTTGGACACTCTAATCCATGGTAGGGCTATAAAAGCACTCCTCAAAGTTAGCCTTTCCCATCTAGATAACCCACAATGTCACCTTGAGCACTAGATGGTTCCAACAAACACCACAATTTTATAGAGACATCGAACTCCAAATATAACTCATAACAAGTATTTGTAATCTCTAGCCTAAGTGCCACCATGGTGTGCGTGCTGTCACTTTCACACACATGGGGAGAGCAGAGATCTATTAAAGCACTTGAGTAGCAGAATAGATCTATAGATTACAAGCTCATGATCTCAATAAGATCATGCATAGAGAGAGAGATGAACACATAGCTACTGGTAGAGCCCTTAGCCTCGAGAGAGAACTACTCCCTCCTCATCATGGGAATCATCAATGGCGATGGAGATGGTGGTGGAGATCGATGGAGATGGCTCCGGGGGCACTTCCCCGTCCCGGCATGGTGCCGGAACAGAGACTTTCTTTCCCCGAATCTTCCCTTCGGTGGCGGCGGCGCTGCGGAACTTTTCAGGGCTCGAGGCTTGACGATTTAGGGTTTTTGTATCGGGAGGATCTTATAGGCTAAAGGGGAGGCCGAGGGGGTGTCGGAGGGGCCCACACCACCCCCTGGCGCGGCCTGGCTTGGCCCGTGTCACCAGGTGGTGTGGCCAGCCCTGGCCCCTCTTCGTCTCGTCTTTTGGCTCCGTGAGTCTTCCGATAAAATATCGACTTTGGCTTTTGTCCAGTCCAATTCCGAGAATATTGATTTTCTGACTTTCCTGGAAGAAAAAATAGTAGAAAACAGGCAACTAGCACTGTGGCACTTGTTAATAGGTTAGTCCAAGAAAGTGTATGAAAAGTACTCCAAAGGGTGGACAAAACATAAGAAAGTAGATAAAACCAAGCATGGAACATCAAAAATTATGGATACGTTAGCAACATATCAACATCCCCAAGCTTAACTCCTGCTCGTCCTCGAGTAGGTAAGTGATAAAAAGAAAGAATAATTTTTGAGGTGACATGCACCATCATAAACTTGATCAAATTATTTGTAAAACATTAATAGGATCATAGTACTTCAATCATAACATGAAAGACAAAGTTCTAGCAATAAGACAAAGCAACTATGTTGCAACATGAAAAGGCACAAACAAAAGATTCATGAGTAACAATGCTTTGCAAGACGTTTGTTTGTTTCACATAAAGAAAACATAGCATAGTAGTATTCAGCTTGTCCCTCATAGAGTAGCAAACATAAATGCATAGGACACCTTCAAAGTTTATAAGAGTGACTAGATACAAATAGCTTAAAACAAGCAATATCAAGGTATGCATCAATCAACTATTCTTCGGACAATGCACATAGAACTAAGAATGGCCACTATGCTCTCAAAGTAGGTGCATAAAGATAGAAGGTGGAGACTCAACATAAAAGTAAAAGAGAGGGCCTTCATAGAAGGAAGTAGGGATTGAAGTTTCATAAAGAGCTTCCAAAAACTATGGTACTTTTTAGCTTTCAGCTCTCATTGCCCCTATCATAAGCATCTTGAAGTGATTAAGGTTAAAGTGAACAAACTATGGTGTATATGCTTGACGAAGTATAAGTTGGAAATCTCATGTCCCTTGAATACGAGGGTCGCTCCTCATGCTACTCAAGTTTAGTTACCAGTAAGTTCTTGTCATAGTAAGTACATTTGTATCATAGAGAACCGCCAACGGGGTACCCCTTGCCCGATGATATGGAAGAATCCCCATACCAAAATGACAAGGCAAGCAGACAATGAGCATCTTAGCAATCTTCTTATTTACCATGGGAACATGGTGCTTTTTCTCTCTTTCCTCTTTTCATAATCTCTTTTTTTCTTTTTCTCTTTTTTCTCAATATCTGACTCTTTTTTTATAAGAAGAATGCTTCATAGACAACTCATTATGGTTACGCTGCAGGTTTCCACCATGACAGCATGGATTAGACCGGCGGCCCAGGCGTTTCTCTAACACATATACATAACTCCATGGACTTACAAGCTCCCCTTTCATTTCACACCGACGACATCCATAGACAAAAGAGCATGATATCAACTAGGTACAAAGTACAAGTGCAATGTTGAAAGCGTTCCCCATGACAGCATGGTTCTGCTAATCCCCAACATATATGTGCAAGCATATACAACATAGACGACACAATGGTTCAAGTTTATTAAGGGCAAGAAAGTAAAGTGTGCCATCAAGTTCGTGAGAGCTTTAATCACTAGTTTTCTCATAACAAGTTTAATTCGGAAGGTAGATAAAAACATGAATATACTTGGAATAGCATATTCTAGTAGGTAGGTATGGTGGACTCTTTGGAATAACTTGGTTTTAGGAGTTGGATGCATGAGTGGAACTCATACTCTGGTTACGGAGGCTAGCAAAAGACTGGGAGCGACCAACTAAGAGAGCAATAATGGCCATAATCATGCAAAGTGACAAAACATCATTGATCAAAGCATAAAGTGATACTACAAGTTGAAAACTAAAGGATCATAAAGGCTATGGTGACTTGGGATAGTCATAACATGGTGTGAGCATGCGCCAAGTCACCCAAATAAAGCATCAAAGGAGAATACCACAATATTAATGCTTTAATATGCTAAAACAACGCATGATTCTTCAAAGGCACATTAAGCAATATCAATTGTTTATAACATGTCATGCTACAGCAAAGATTACTAAGCATAAAGCCAAAACAATATCAAGCTTGGCATGACAAAGCATAGGCCACAGTAAAAAACAAGCTCTCTTTACCACTTAAGCATGTACTTTCCTACTCTTTTTCAATCCAAACCAAACTATTTGAAAACCAATATATGAAAGAGGGGGTCCAACCAATTTATACAGCAAACTAAGCAAACCAAGCAAACGAAAAACCAAAACGAAAACGAAAAAGAAGACGCTCCAAGAACAACACAACTGTGCATGAAACAATAAAAATGAAGTGTTTGGAAGAAACCTAGGATTTTTATTGATGAAGAGGGGAATGCCTTGTGCATCCCCAAGCTTTGACACTTGTACTTCTTGGATATTTCTTGGGGTGACACGTGTGGCATCCCCAAGATTGAGATTTAGTCCATTCTTCATCTCATTAATCATTCCTTCCATACACCTGAAATTTTTCCTTCATACAAAACTTCACATAATCTTTATTAGCAACATTAGTGCATTCAAGATAATAAGTCTTTGGGTTCAGTTTCAACACCAATAAACCTTCCATTAAAACACAAGCTACTGAAGCACTTCCCTCAAAAAAGCTCAATTCCCCAAAGAGAACTCAAAAAGGAACCAACAAGAAGCAAATGCAATTAATGACAGAAATCTATCAAAACAGACCAGTAGATAATAACCAATTTTTTCGAAGACCTTATGTTGCTCAAATCGAAAAGTGTGGAACTAACGAAAGTTAGATAACAACCGGGGGCAGAAGCAAAAAAAATTCATGCCTCAAAACGACCTATAGAGATTTTACACGAATTTTTATGGTGAAGCACAAAAATCTGTTTCGGAACAGCAACTTTCCCAATCATTACTTCTCTCTCATTAGAGGTTACTCTTGGCACAAAAAGCAAATAAAAAGGATAAGGAGCGATTATTACTGAAGTAATAACTTCCAAGACTCATATAAAACTTTTGTGTTATCTCCCAGTAAGTACTTTTCTTTGACGCCTTTAAGTTAGGCTTGATAGTTTGAGAAGATGCTCACAAAAGAAATATGAATTGAAGTAAAATAGAGCATCAAGAAGCAAATTCAAAACCCATTTAAGTCTAACCCACTTCCTATACACAGGAATCTTGTAAAGAAACAAGTCAGAAAAGCACAAAGCAACAAGCATAGGAAAGCGAAACAAGTGCAACTTCAAAATTTTCAACATAAAGAGGGGAAACTTAATATTATTGAGATGCATGAAATCATGTTTCCCTCTCTCATAATAACTTTCAGTAGCATCATGAATAAAATTAACAATATAACTATCACGTAAAACATTCTTATCATGAGCCACATGCATATAATAATTATTACTTTCCACATAAGCATAGTCATTCTTATTAATTATAGTGGGAGAAAATTCAACAAAATAGCTATCATTATTATTCTCATCACCATAATCATCAAATATAGGAGGCATGTTGTAATCATAATTAATTTTCTCCTCAATAGTAGGTGGACTGAAAATATCATATTCATCATTGTAATCATCATATATTGGAGGTTTGATATCATCATAAGCAATAGAATAGATATCTTCGAAAGCTGGGGAACTAAAAAGATCATTTTCATAAAAACTAGCTTCCCCAAGCTTAGACTTTTCCATAGCATTAGCAATAATGGTGTCCAAAGAATTCATACTAACAATATTGCTATTAGCATGCAAATAAAGTTCCATAGGTTTTTTAATTTTCTCTTCAAACACTTCATGTCCTAACTCAAGATAAATACTATAAAGCTCTTTAATTTTTTGGTTGTTTTCCATTAAGCTAACTAGTGAAAACAAGAAACAAAAAGACAAAATAGAAGAATCTAAACGAAATAACTTCGAGCACTCACACCGGAGGATGTGAGTACCTTTTACCTTACCTCCCTGGCAACGGCGCCAGAAAATAGCTTGATGTCTACGCACTTCTATTCTTGTAGACAGTTGTTGGGCCTCCAAGTGCAGAGGTTTGTAGAACAGCAGCAAGTTTTCCCTTAAGTGGATCACCCAAGGTTTATCAAACTCAAGGAGGAAGTGGTCAAAGGTATCCCCTCTCAAGCAACCCTGCAATCAAGATACAAGAAGTCTCTTGTGTCCCCAACACACCCAATACACTTGTCAGGTGTATAGGTGCACTAGTTTGGCGAAGAGATAGTGAAATACAAGTGGTATGGATATAAGACAATTGTGCCAGAAAATAGCTTGATGGCGTGGAAGAGACTAAAGGCAAACTGAAATAAAGATGGCAGCAAGCAAACATGTAACAGATCTAGTTGCAAACGGTGTTTCAATGCTTAAAAACAAGGCCTGGGGATCATACTTTCACTAGTGAACACTCTCATATAAATATATTCTTCTTTATGATACTACGCTTAACTACTCTCCGGGTGGACACTCTAATCCATGGTAGGGCTATAACAACACTCCCCAAAGTTAGCCTTTCCCATCTAGATAACCCCACACTATCACCTTGAGCACTAGATGGTTCCAACAAACACCACAATTTCATAGAGACATCCAACTCCAAATATAACTCATAACAAGTATTTGTAATCTCTAGCCTAAGTGCCACCATGGTGTGCACGCTGTCACTTTCACACACATGGGGAGAGCAGAGATCTATTAAAGCACTTGAGTAGCAAAATAGATCTATAGATTACAAGCTCATGATCTCAATAAGATCATGCATAGAGAGAGAGATGAACACATAGCTACCGTAGAGCCCTTAGCCTCGAGAGAGAACTACTCCCTCCTCATCATGGGAATCAGCAATGGCGATGGAGATGGTGTTGGATATCGATGGAGATGGCTCCGGGGGCACTTCCCCGTCCCGGCAGGGTGCCGGAATAGAGACTTTATGTCCCCCGAATCTCCCCTTCAGTGGCAGCGGCGCTGTGGAACTTTTCGTGGCTGAAGGCTTGACGATTTAGGGTTTTTTGCATCGGAAGGATCTTATAGGCGAAAGGGGAGGCCGAGGTGGTGCCGGAGGGGCCCACACCACCCCCTGGCGCGGCCTGGCCTGGCCCGTGCCACCAGGTGGTGTGGCTAGCCCCTGGCCCCTCTCTGTCTTGTCTTCTGGCTCCGTGAGTCTTCCGGTAAAATATCGACTTTGGCTTTTGTCCGGTCCAATTCTGAGAATATTGATTTTCTGACTTTCCTGGAAGAAAAAACAGCAGAAAACAGGCAACTGGCACTGTGGCACTTGTTAATAGGTTAGTCCAAGAAATTGTATGAAAAGTACTCCAAAGTGTGGACAAAACATAAGAAAGTAGATAAAACAAAGCATGGAACATCAAAAATTATGGATACGTTAGCAACGTATCAATCAACATGTTTGAACCCAAAGGAACTAAAGGTCTCACCAAGGACTAAATCTATACAATGCCATCTCATCAGAGAATGAGTGATGCGTAGAGACGCAAAGACATGTAAATACATCATGGGTTCGTACCATGGAAAACAAAAAAATTCTACCGCAAGAATGAACAAAACCAAGATCCAATCTATGGAAAAGCCAAGATCTAATCTATGAGATAAATGCAACGTGATAGATCTGTACTAACCCTTGTAGATCCAAAGCCTTGAGCAAGATCGAATCTTGTGGTTGATGTAGACAATCACTTTCCAATCTCAAGATCGCATAGACGATCCTTCCAGTGTCGCGTTCCGGTAGCGCTTTCGCACTCGGTCACACGTACGGAGTCGATGTAGACCTTCATCTCCCTGTTCTAGCGGGTAGCAGAGGTAGTAGATCTCCTCGGAATTCTAGCAGCACGACGGCGTGGTGGTGGTGGAGGAGGAGAAAACCTTCAGGGCTTCGCCTAAGCCTGAGCAGGAGGAAGGAGGAGGATGGTGGCGGCTAGGGTTGGGTGGAAGGGACAAGGGGGAGGCACCTCCACCCCTCTTTATATAGAGGGGGTGCAGCCTAGGGTTCCCCCCCCCTTGGCCCCACTCCCTAGGGACACCGTATGAGGGGAGGGGGCAAGTTTCCTTCCCTCCCAAGTCTTATCCCCTACAATCTAGGGATTCATGTTTATCTCTTCATATAACCTTTTGGAACATTCCGAAACCTTCTAGAAGCTCCAAACAAAACTCTAGAACTTTATCGAACCCTAGAAAACGACTTGCATTATATGAATCTTATTCTCCGGACCATTCCGGATCTCCTTGTGATGTCCTAGATCCAATCCAAGACTCCGAACAACATTCGGTCTTCAACTCATATTCCATATCTACTTAAACAACGTCGAACCTTATGTGTGTCACCCTACGGTTCGCGAACTATGCAGACATGATCGAGACACCTCTCCGATCAATAACCAATAGCGAGACCTAGAGATCCATAATGGCTCCCACATGTTCAACGATGACTTCTTGATCGATAGAACCATTAACATACGAGACTGATTCCCTTTGTCACGTGATACTCTACTTATCCGAGGTTCGATCATTGGTATCTCCATACCTAGTTCTACCTCGTTACTGATAAGTACTCTTTACTCGTACTGTGGTATGACATCCCTTGTGACCTAGTCACATGCTTTCAAGCTAATTGGATGCCATTCCACCGAGAGGGCCAAGATCATATCTATCTGTCATATGGATGGACAAATCCCATTATTGATCCATGCGCTTCAACACACACTTTCAGAATACCTAATGCCACCTTTATAACCACCCATCTAAGAAGTGATGTTTGATGTCATCAAAGCACTCATCCGGTGATGGTGATTAACATAATCTCATGGTCGAAGGATTTGGTTACTATGTATTTTAAAGCTTGTAGCAAAAAGAACTTAATGAATTGATATTATGCTATGCTTACTATGGGTGTGTGTCCATCACATCATTCTCCTAATGATATGATCTTGTTGTTAATAACATCTAATGGCTATGATCAGGAAACCATGGTCATCTATTAATCAACAAGCTAGTTCAACAAGAGGCTTACTAGGGACTCTTTTATGTTTACAAAACACACAAGTATTAGTGTTTCCTATTAATACAATTATAGCATGGGATGTAAACATTTATCATAAACACAAAGATATAATAATAACCACTTTATCATTGCCTCTTGGGAATATCTCCAACAGTCTCCCACTTGCACTAGAGTCAACAATCTAGATTACATGGTAATATACCTAACAACCATGGCATTCTGGTGTTGGTCATGTTTTTCTCTAGGGAGAGGTTTAGTCAACGGATCTGCCACATTCAGATCAATGTGTACTTTGCAAATTTTTATGTCACTTTCTTGGACATACTTGCGAATAGCATGAAAATGTAGCTTGATGTGCTTCAGCTTCTTGTGTGACCTTGGCTCCTGTGCATTAGCTATGGCACCCATGTTGTCACAATAGATGGCCATCGGGTCCAACGCACTAGGAACCACACCAAGCTCAGTAATGAACTCCTTCATCCATATCGCTTCTTGTGCAGCCTCCGAAATAGCTATCTATTCTGATTCAGTTGAAGATTTCTCCACAACACTTTGCTTGGCACTCCTCCTGCTCACTGCTGCACCATTCAAAATAAATACGTATCCAGACTGTGACTTTGAGTAATCCGAATCAGTGTTCCAACTAGCATCAGTGTAACTGTTTACAACGATCTCTTCGTCACCTCCATAAGAAAGAACCATATCCTTAGTCCTTTTCAGGTACTTCAAGATATTTTTGACCACTGTCTAGTGTTCCATTCCAGGATCACTCTGATATATGCTGGTCAAACTAACAACATGTGTGATATCCAGTCTCGTACACAACAGGGATACATGACAGAACCTATGGCCGAGGCATAAGGGATTTTACTCATCTTCTCTCTATATATTGCCGTAGCTGGACTTTGAGTCTTACTCAAGGTCTTACCTAGCAACATGGGCAAGAACCATGTCTTTCTTTCTTCCATTCTAAACTTCTTTAGAACCTTGTCCAGGTATGTACTTTGTGAAAGCGCTAATAAGCGTCTTGATCAATCTCAATAAATCTTGATGCCTAAGATGTATGCCGCTTCGCCAAGATCCTTCATTGAAAACTATTATTCAAATAGGCTTTGACACTTTTAAGTTCTATATCATTCCCAATCAACAATATGTCATCCACATACAATACTAGGAATGCTACAGAGCAACCACTCACTTTCTTGTAAATACAAGATTCTCCAAAAGTTTGTATAAATCCAAAGTTTTTGATCACATTATCAAAACACTGATTCCAGCTCTGGGATGCTTTCTTTAGTCCATAAATGGAGCACTGTAGCTTGCATACCTTGTTAGTATCTTTAGGATCGACAACACCCTTGGGTAGTACCATATACAACTCTTCCTCAATGTCACCATTAAGGAACGTTGTTTTGACATCCATCTGCCAAATCTCATAATCGAAAAATGTAGCGACTGCTCACAAAATCCTCACAGACTTTAGCTTTGCTACCGGTGAGAAAGTCTCATCGTAGTTAGCTCCTTGAATTTGTCAGAACCCTTTCGCAACAAGTCAAGCTTTATAGACAGTAACGTTACCATCAGTGTCTATTTTCCTTTTAAAGATCCATTTGGTCTCGACAGCCTTGCGGCCATCTGGTAGGTCCACCAAAGTCCATACTTAGTTTTCGTACATGGATCCAATTTCAGATTTCATGGCTTCTTGACATTTGTTGGAATCTGGGCTCATCATCGCTTCCTCATACGTCACAAGTTGGTCGGTGTCGTCCACCAACATGACACTCAAGGCAGGGTTATACCAATCAGGAGTGGAACGAACCCTCGTCGACTAGTGAGGTTTAGCAGCAACTTCGTTCGAAGTTTCATGATCATCATCATTAGCTTCCTCTCTTATTGGTGCATCCGGCACAAAAACATCTTCCTGTGTTGTGCTACTTTCAAATTAGAGAGAAGGTTCAACAACCTCGTTGAGTTCTACTTTCCTTCCAGACACTTCTTTCAAGAGAAACTCCTTTTCAAGGAAGGATCCATTCTTGGCACGAAAACTTTGCCCTCAGATTTATGATAGAAGGTATATCCAATTGTTTGTTTAGGGAATCCTATGAAGATGCATTTTTCCGCTTTGGGTTCGAGCTTGTCGGGTTGTAACTTCTTTAAATAAGCTTCACAGCCCCAAACTTTAAGGAACGACAACTTAGGTTTCTTGCCAAACCACAATTCATACGGTGTCGTTTCAACGGATTTAGATGGTTCCCGATTTAAAGTGAATGTGGTTGTCTCTAATGCATAACCCCAAAATGATAACGGTAAATCTGTAAGAGACATCATAGACCAAACCATATCTAAGAGAGTTCGATTATGATGTTTGGGCACACCATTACGCTATGGTGTTCCCAGTGGTGTCGATTGCAGAAGTGTTCCGCATTTCTTTAAATGCATGCCAAACTCGTAACTTAGATATTCAGCTCCACGGTCAGAATGCAGAAACTTAATCTTCTTGTTATGCTGATTTTCTACTTCACTTTGAAAAATTTTAAACTTCTCGAAAATTTTGGACTTATGTTTCATAAAGTAAACATACCCATATCTATTCAAGTCATCCGTGAAAGTAAGAACATAACTATATCCACCGCGTGATGCTCACTCATTGGGCCACACACATCGGTATGTATTATTTCCGATAAGTCCGTAGCTTGCTCCATTATCCCAGAAAATGGAGTCTTAGTCATTTTTCCCATTAGACAAGCTTCGCATCTTCCAAGTGATTCAAAATCAAGTGATTCAAGAAGTCCATCGGTATGGAGTTTCTTCATGCGTTTCACTCTAATGTGACCAAGATGACATTGCCACATGTATGTGGTATTATCATTCAATTTTATTCGTTTAGCATCTATGTTGTGAACATGTGTATCACTACTGTCGAGATTCAATAAGAATAAACTATTCATCTCAGGTGCATGACCATAAAGGATATTACTCATATAAGTCGAACAACCATTATTCTCAGACTTAAACGAATAACCGTCTCGCAATAAACAAGATCCATATATAATGTTCATGCTTAATGCAGGCACCAAATAACAATTATTAAAATTCAAAACTAATCCCGAAGGTAGATGAAGAGGGAGCGTGTCGATGGTGATCACATCAACCTTGGATCCATTTCCAACGTGCATCGTCACCTCATCTCTTCCCAGTCTTCGTTTATTCCGCAGCTCCTGTTTCAGGTTACAAATATGAGCAACCGAACCAGTATCAAATACCTAGGCACTACTATGATTACTAGTAAGATACACATCAATAACATGTATATCAAATATACCTTCTTCTTGATGTTGCCATTCTTCAGATTGGCCAGGTACTTGGGGAAGTTACGCTTCCAGAGACCTTCACCCTTGTAGTAAAAGCACTCAGTATCAGGCTTAGGGCCAGCAGTGGGCTTCTTAGCAGGTGCGGCAGCTTTCTTGTCATCCTTCTTGAAGTTGCCCTTGTTCTTAGGCTTACCCTATTTCTTGAAATTTGTGGTCTTATTGACCATCAACACTTGGTGCTCTTTCTTAATCTCCACTTCAGCAGTTTTCAGCATGGAGAAGAGTTTAGGCAACGTCTTGTTCATGCAATGCTTATTGTACTTCATCACAAAGTTCTTGTAACTAGGTGGAAGTGATTGGAGGACACGATGAATCCCCAACACATTAGGAATCGTTATTCCCAATTTTTGGAGCATGTTCGTGTGCCCAGACATTTTCAGCATCTTCTCGCTAACGGAGCTGCCCTCTTCCATTTTATAGTTAAAGAACTTCTCAGAGGCCTCATAACTTTCCATGGCCGCATGAGTTTCCAAAATCAGTTTTAGCTCATTGATAATTTCAAAAGGGTCACGGTGTTCAAAACGCTTCTGAACCTCCGATTCTAAACCATACAGGATGGCACACTAAACTGTGGAGTAGTGATTCTTCCGAGTGAGGAAAACATTTTTAACATCATCGGGAACATCCTCTGGAGGTGGGTCACCTAGCGGTGGATCAAGCACATAGGTCACTGACTAGCGCTGAGGATAATCCTTAATCCACGGAACCAGTCTGTGAAGATGCTTCCATTGTTTTTTAGCTTTTATTGGTGGTGGTGGCATAGCGGAACTCTTTCTAGAAAAACATCGAACCCCCTTGGTTTTTAGGTCAAGGGGTAACTTATAGGCGAAGAGGGAGGCCGAGGGGGCAGCCGAGGCGGCCACACCACCCCCAGGCACGGCCAGGTGGTGTGGGCCCCTCGTGGCCCTACTCCGTCTCGTCTTCTGGCTCCGTGAGTCTTCTGGT
Source organism: Avena insularis (assembly GCA_023614405.1). NCBI lineage: Eukaryota > Viridiplantae > Streptophyta > Magnoliopsida > Poales > Poaceae > Avena > Avena insularis. Next base: position 409,316,297 of record CM042696.1, read on the forward strand.
GAAATAGGATTTTTGGCATATTTTCCTGAATTTTTCCTGATAGTTGATTTTCTGCACAAAAAGTAGACACCAAGGTAATTCTGCTGAAAACAGCGTCAGTCCATGTTAGTTGCATCCAATTCACACAAGTTTTGAGGAAAAACAATAGCAAAAGTGTTCGGGAAAGTAGATACATTTTGGACGTATCAACTCCCCCCAAGCTTAGCTTATTGCTTATCCTCAAGCAATTCAGTTGAAAACTGAGTGCGATAAAAGAAACTTTCACGAACACATTTGCTTCATAAGATTTATATATTCTCAGCATATGATCAACTACTCAGGCAATTCATAATAAAGAGTATGCAACTAAGTTTACTTAAGAGTCATTGCAAGCTATGAAGAGATTCCAACTCAAAAATAGTAAGTAGCATGAAACATGAACATAAGCAACATTGCAATGCTCATAACAAGGTATGATAGAGTGGTGCCTCGCTTGCCTTTGATTGTAGAGCAAACATAAATGCCAAGGCGCCTCTGAAGTTCAAGTGAAGACTAGAAGTAAAGATATCAGAGATACAAGTATCAAAGTCATAACACAAATAATCAAGTTTTGAGACAAGCATATTACACTAAGAATGACAACTATGCTCTCAAGAAAGTGCTCATAGAATAGGTGGTGACTTAGCAAAGAAATGAAAAGGTTTTGAAAAGTTTGAAAGGCTTCCAAATGCTGAAAGTATGGTACTCATTAGCTTTGAGCTCTCATTGCCCCTATCATAAGCATCTTTAAATGGTTAAGGTGAAAGTGAGGTCCAATCTGGGTTATATGCTTGACAGACTATAAACTAGAAATCTCATGTCCCTTGAGTACGAGGGCCGCTCCTCATGCTACTCAACTTTAGTTACCGGTAAGTTCTTGTCATAGTAAATACATGTGTATCATAGAGAACCGCCAACGGGGTACCCCTTGCCCGATGATACGGAAGAATCCCCATATCAAAATGACAAGGCAAGCAGACAACGAGTATCTTAGCAATCTTCTTATTTACCATGGGAAAATGGTGCTTTTATCTCTCTTTCCTCTTTTCTCATATCATCTTTTTTTTTCTCAGTAGCTATATCTCTCTCTTTTTTATAAGAAGAATGCTTCATAGATACTCATTATGGTTATGCTGCAGGTTTCCACCATGATTAGGCATGGATTAGACCGGCGGCCCAGGCGTTTCTCTAACACACATACATAACTCCATGGACTTACAAGCTCCCCTTTTATTTCACGCCGACGACATCAGCAAACAAAAGAGCATGATATCAACTGGGTATATATTTACAGGTGTTGAAAGCGTTCCCCGTGACAGCACGGTTCTGCTAATCCCTAGCCTATAATTTGCAAGCGTATGACTTTCATGGACAGTCACAATGGTTCAGGTTTATTAAGTGCAAGAAATAAAGTGTGCCATCAAGTTCGTGAGAGCTTTACTAACTAACTTTCTCATAACAAGCAAACATTTTATTCGGAAGAAAACAAGGCATACTGAATATGCACAGAAAAGCAAATGATGCTAATAGGTAGGTATGGTGGACACTTTTGGCAATATTGGTTTTGGGGAGTTGGAAACACGAGTAGGTCTCATACTCAGTGCAAGTGAGGGCTAGCAATAGTAAGGGAGCGACAAACGAGAGAGCAATAACTGTCATAATCATGCTTGCAACAAAACAGGACTAATCATGGCATGAAAGTGATTCAAGACCCCTGAGGCAAAATAATTCATCGAGGCTTAACTGATTTTTGTTTCAGTCATATGCATGCATTAGCATGTGCCAAGTCGATTCAAGTGAAACATTCAGAGGAGGATACCACAGTGTCATACCAAGTTATGAATAGAGCAATGCAAGGATACTTTCATATGACATGCTACAAACTATTAGCAAGCTGGAGTTAATCATAAGAAAGCAAGAACTACTAAGCATCCATAATAACATACACCCTACATGAACAGACTAAGCATGCCCACAATGATGAGTATATGTACAAAAATGAAAACAAATAGAGTTTGTTACCAGCCTCTTACCACACCTCAAGTTGTCATTAATTCTCATTATTGCCCTTCACTTGTGTGGCTTGAATAATAACATGAAACCAAATTCCACTAAGGACTGCTGAACCCTGCAACAAACTTCACAAAACCAAAGAAGAAGAACAAATATTTTTGGTGTTTTCGATTTTTAAAGGCAAGAACAAAAAGAAAAAACAAGCAAAGCAAAATCTTTTTGGGTTTTTTCGAATAGTTCAAACAAAACAAAAAGGAAAAAGCAAACCAAGGCAAAAAGAAGAAGAAGCAAACAAAGAAAAACAACGGAAATATTTTTGTATTTTCGTGTTTTAGAAAGCAAAAGTAAAGAAAGAACAAAAACTAAAACGAGAACGAAGCATCGATATACAAAGTACCGACTAAACATGATATGGAGATGAGTGTGATGTCGATGTACCTCCCCCCAAGCTTAGGCTTTTGGCCTAAGTGGGTATCAATCCCAAGCTGGCCAAGATGGAGCGCCTCCGTAGTACGGAGAGGAGGTACCCTCGTCCTGGTGCAAGCTCGAGGATGCCCCACCGTAGTGCACAGAGTAGTCGTAAGAAGGCACATCCTCCTAGTGCTGCCTGTGGAAACCAAGCAGACGGAGCTGCTCGTCCACCTCCTCCTTGGAACGCGACCACGGCCTCCTGTGAACACTGAACAAAGTAGATTGCGGCAAAGGAATCTCCCTTTCATCCCCGTCAGTAAACAACATCCTGTATACTAAATTGTCCCTATCAGAGTCAGCAGTGACGAAGTGATGTGTTTTCATGGCAGTATGATCAAGCCTTTGTGGTGCCAATATAGTATCATTAGGATCCACAGAAAGCTCTAATGCAGTAACCATACATGAAGCAATAGTGCCCCCATAAATAGGTCCCCTAGCAGCTAGGCAGCGAGCAATGAGAGAGCCAAGATTGTACCGAGTATCATTATTAAGTGCAGCAGCAAGGAAGGCTAAATGATAATTGGAGATATTACTTGTATTCTCCCTACCAAGAATGCTAGTAGCAAGATAATAAGCAAAGTATCTAAGAGCTGGGAGTTGGATGTTTCTTATCTTACCGCACTGAGCTACGCGGTCATCGTCATTTGTCACACTTCGATAAAGTTCCAGCAAATCAGCGGGTCGCCCTTGGATCTTCTTCATGGTCCCCGTCATGCCTATACCTATAATGCTGCAAAATCTTTCCAATGACATGGTAATAGGCTGACTATAAATTATGAAAGAAACAGTTGACTGATAGGGGGTGTTAGTGAAAACGAAACTCTCAACGAAAGTTTTGGTGAGCACGGCATATTGCTCACTCTCATCCTCCATGTATGAGGTCAAACCGACCCTCTGAACCAGTAGTAAGAAATCATCGAGGATCCTTGCAGCTTGCAAAAAGGTATAACAAGGAAAAGTAGATGGGTGAGCATCCCCATCATCTCCTTCATTGCCAAAGCATGGTGTAATGAGATCTTCATTGTATGAAGGCCTAAACTGAGAGGCTGATGTTGAGGGCCTTGACCTCCTAGGTGTGTCCCTCTCAAATATCTCTCCAAATGTGTGGTTGTTCATCCTTGATATTCTGAAATTTAAACATCCATTACACAAGTGATTGCAAAGTGAATATATAATGAAGGGCACTACGCATAGGGACTTGTAAGAGGCCTAAGCATGCATCAAAACAATATCTCTAAGCAATGAACAAGCTTACAAGATCTCATAACCTGTCACCTATAGCAGCAAAATACTCAAGATATAATCCACTAATCACAAATCTACTTGGACAAGCGGAGGAGTCACATACCGGAGAACAAATGCTCCAAATTTCAGCAGCAAAGATGGGCTGAGCAAGGGGATAGAAAAATCATGGGCAAGAACAGCAAGAACGCGATTTCGAGCAAAGAACTGATGTTTTCTCGGGAGAGAGAAAGAAGTGGGAAGTGAGAGAGTGAGTGGAGGGCTAGGGGTGGCCCACACCATGGCCAGGCGCGCCCCTGGGTTGGCCGCGCCACCAGGTGGTGTGCCTGCCTGGTGGGGCCCCCTGGTACTCTCCAGGCACTCCTCTGCCCCTTTTGTCACGTAAAAATTTAATATGAATTTTCTGAAATTTTTCGAGACACTTTATTTTTGAGCAATTTTCAGGTGTAGATGAATGATTTTCTGACAGAAAGACTTTTTTGGAATGATGCAACGACAAAACAAAACTAAAACTTCAGAAGTTTTAAGACACTCTAGCAAGCAAGCAACTGACAACAGAAAAGTAAACTAAACGAAAGCAAAAACTAAAATGGATAGAATGGAAGTAAGCGGAGATAATCATGGTGAAGACATTGTTTTGTTCATTTAAAATCCTTTTGTTAACAAGGTTGATCAGGTCTTGTTACCAAAACAATTTTATATGAAACAAAACTTTGTGTTCCACTAATGATTATGTTACCTCAACCTTCATAGCAATTGTTCCAATCAAAATAGTTTCATATTTTTATTTTGGTATGGGACAATATATTTCTCCAACTTGAATGCCATCAACATGTTCAATTGAATTCAAACCATAAGTCCTATCAATCTTCTTGGGGAAATAGACAATATGCTCTTTGTCATTAACACTAAAAGTCACCTTTCCTTGATTACAATTAATAACAGCTCCTGCAGTATTAAGAAAAGGTCTCCCAAGAGTAATAGACATATTATCATCTTCAGGCATTTCAAGCACAACAAAATCAGTTAATATCAAGCAATATTGAGCCACTTGAATAGGTACATCCTCACATATACTAACAGGAATAGTAGTAGATTTATCAGCCATTTGCAAAGATATATCAGTTGGTATTAGTTTTTCCAGTTGAAGTCTCTTGTAGAGAGAAAAAGGCATAACACTAACTCCTGCTCCCAAATCAGACAAAGCGGTTCTAACATAACTATTTTTAATAGAGCACGAGATAGTTGGAATCCCTAGGTCTCCAAGTTTCTTTGGAACCTTACCATTAAAGGAATAATTAGCAAGCAAAGTAGAAATTTCTTCATTAGGGATCTTCCTTTTATTCGAGACAATATCCTTCATATACTTTGAATAAGGAGGCAATTTAATAGCATCAGTCAAAGGAATTTGTAAGAATACAGGTTTCATCCACTCACAAAACTTATTATAGTGTTCATCTTCCTTTGACTTGTGTTTCTTATCAGGGAAAGGCATAGGTTTTTGGACCCAAGGCTCTCTTTCACTACCATGTTTCTTAGCGACAAAATCTTCTTTAGTGTATTTAGTATTCTTAGTGTGCCTTTCGGGTTCTTCTTAAACTTTTTCTTTATCAGGAACATCATTTTCTTCATTACCACTTTCAGTTTCAGCATCAGAGACAGATATACTATTAGGATCTTTAGCAGGTTCAGTGGGTTCTACAATAGTTTTATGTTTCTGCTTTCTTTTCTTAGGAGTAGTACCATTATTTTCAGCTTGCTGAGAATCCTGCTCAATTCTTTTAGGATGGCCCTCGGGATATAGAGGATCCTGGGGGGCAGCACCACTTCTAGTTCTAATTTCATAAGCATGTTTTTCCTTAGCAGCACTAACTAGCAAGTCTTTTTGTACTTTAATAAGCTGATCAATTTGAGTTTGCACCATTTGAAAATGTTTAACAAGCATTTTGGCATCATTAGAGGTTCTTTCCACAATATCTTTTAACTCAACAATAGCTCTTGTGTTTTCCATTAGATGATTTTGTACCATTTTATTAAAATTATCTTGCTTAACAATAAAAACATCAAATTCTTCTAAGCATTGATCAGGAGGTTTAGAGTAAGGAATATCACCTTCATCAAAATGTTGGAGAGAGTGTACCTCAATAGTGGATGAGTGGGGAATTGGCTTACATAATTCTTCTATAGGAGGTAAATTCTTGACATCAGCGGCTTTAATTCCCTTCTCCTTAAGACATTTCTTAGCTTCCTTCATCACTTCATCATTTAGTTCAATAACTCCCCTCTTCTTAGATGATGGTATAGGCGTAGGTATAGCTGGTTCAGGTATAATTGTTTCAGGTATAGCTGGTTCAGGAGGAGTCCAGTCTTTATAATTCTTGCTTATTTTAGCCAATAATTCCTCAGCTTCCTTGGGAGTCCTATTCCTGAAAACACAATCAGCACAACTGTCCAGGTATGTCCTAGATTCTTCAGTTAGTCCATTATAAAATATATCAAGAAGCTCATTCTTAGGTAATGGACATCCAGCCTGTGCATGAATCAAAGCACAAAACCTTGCCTATGATTCAGGCAATATCTCTTTTTCTCCCTGTTTAAAATCAAAAAGTTCCTGCAAAATAGCATGTCTAGCACTAGGAGGAAAATATATCTGCAGGAAAGTACTAATCAAGCAATCAGGGCTATCAATAGATCCAGGAGGTAAATTATTAAACCAAGTTTTAGCTTCTCCTTTCAGTGAAAAAGGGAAATTTTAGCAACAAAGTAGGTACGCATCTTAATATCATTAGAAAACAGGCCACTCATGGTCATTCATATGTGCTACCGCACTTTCATTCTTAGTCCCATAAAAATATTCTTTCTCAACAATAGCTATGTAAGATAGATCAAGAGAGAAATCATAATCCTTATCTTTAATATTTATGGGAGATGCAGCAAACTTAGCATTAGGAGACAATTTAGGTTTTATAGTACGCCTCTCAAGGAGACTCTTAATAGCACTCCTATCATGGGTGTTTTGACATTCTTTAATAAATTTATCGGTCATTTCAATATAACCGTCTTCAATATCATAGCTCTCTCTAGACTCAGGTGAACTAAAAGGTGTAGTAGTGTCTTCAATAGGAGTTTCAGTATTTCCATCTATAGTTCTAGCAATCGTAGCATCTAGGAAAGGACCTAATGAACCACTCTTATCCAGCACAGTAGAAGCATCATCATAACTATCAGAAGTTTCAGATTCAGCAGTAGTAGCAGTGTGTAGCATGTGTATGTGGTGGTGTAAGGAGCTTACTCATAACAGATGGTGAATCAAGAGCAACAGAGGTGTTCAGAACGGTACCTCTTCTTGTAGTGGATGGTAGAATAAGAACCTTGCCATCACGAGACTTACCCATGATGGATGGATGGCAGCGAATAATAGTGATTCCAAGTGAACTTGATAAATAAAGCTATGCTCCTCGGCAACTGCGCCAGAAAATAGTCTTGATGACCCACAAGTATAGGGGGTGTATCGCAGTATTTTCGAGGGAAGTGAAACCCAATTGATTGATTCAACACAAGGGGAGCCAAAGAATATTTATAAGCCTTAACAACTGAGTTGTCAATTCAGCTGCACCTGGAAACAATCTTGCTCACAACAGTTTATCAGTAGCAACAGTTTTGTAATAGCAATAGTAAAGTAATAGCAGTAGTAAAGTAAAGACAGTAGTAACAAATGCAGTAAACAGTGGGATTAGAGCGTGCTAGGCATAGGGATGGATGGACGGGCATTGCATGGACAAGACAATTCATATAGCAATCAGAACATAGGGCATTTACAGATAAATAAGATAAAGCATCCAAGTACTAGATAATCATAGGCATGTGTTCCATATATAGTCATACGTGCTCACAATGAGAACTTGCACAACATCTTTTGTCCTGCCAGCCCGTTTGCAGCGGGGCCTTAAGGGAACTACTGGCAATTAAGGTGCTCCTTTTAATAGAGCACTGAGCAAAGCATTAACACTCCATGAACACATGTGATCCTCACATCAAAGCCATTCCCTCGGGTTATCCCGATTGCTGTCACTTCGGGGCCTTTGGTTCCGGACAACAACGTGTGTATACAACTTGCAGGTAAGATCATAAACAATACTATCATAATGAATCAATAACATGTTCAGATCTGAAATCATGGCACTCGGGCCCTAGTGACAAGCATTAAGCATAACAAGTTGCAACAAAGTCAAAAAGCACTAATAATAGATACTAGGCACCATGCCCTAACAATCTGATGCCATTACATGAACGATCTCATCCAATACCTACCATCCTCATAGCCTACACCGGGGGATTACTCACTCGTAGATGAGGGAAACATGGATGGTCGATGGAGAAGTGATGGTGATGATGATGGCGATGATCTCCTCCAATTCACTGTCCTGGCAGGGTGCCAAAACGGAGTTTCTGGTTCCGAATCACGGAATCTGGTGGTGGCGGCGTAGTGGAACTCTTTCTGGAAAAATGTCGAACCCCCCTTGGTTTTTAGGTCAAGGGGCAACTTATAGGCGAAGAGGGCAGCCGAGGCGGCCACACCACCCAGTGGCGGCTGGCCTGGCCCGTCTTGACGGTGGTGTGGCCCCTCGTGGCCCTACTCAGTCTCGTCTTCTGGCTCCGTGAGTCTTCTGGAGAAATAGGATTTTTGGCATATTTTCCGGGATTTTTCCTGATAGTTGATTTTCTGCATAAAAACTAGATACCAAGGTAATTCTGCTGAAAACAGCGTCAGTCCGTGTTAGTTGCATCCAATTCACACAAGTTTAGAGGAAAAACAATAGCAAAAGTATTCGGGAAAGTAGATACGTTTTGGACGTATCAGTAATACACATAAGAGTATATGGGCGTTGATGATCATGTTATTGCTTCTTCTATGTATTTTGAATATTGGTGCCATAATAGGATGAAGCGGCTCGGACTAATTTTACATGTCCTCGCATATTAGACCTGTTCCACGCTTGACATGCAACTAGTTTTGCATAAGTGGCACTACAAGGATTTTGGTCTATTGCAACAATAAGATTTGTGGCAATAAGTGCCGAATTGTGGCAATAAGTACCTATTGCCACAACATGACTTTCATTGCCAAGCGTTGTGACAGGACGTATGGTAATAGTTTGTTGCCACGAAATCCAAACTATGGCAAGAAAGCGTGCTATTGCAACGACCATGTGACAAGCTCCCACATTTTTTCTCATGGAAGCACGTGCTTAATACCACAATTTGGTTCATTGGGATAGCTTAATGCAACGGCCATAAAAATTGTGGAGATTGACCGTTTGTGGCGATATGCATTTGTGGCGATAGCCTATTCCAGCAACACTTGTTTTGTGGTGCATACCCTTCCGTGGAAATAGCCAACTGCTGCAATACACTCGAACCCTATAGCAACAACTCTTGTTTTCGTGGGTACACCTCTTTTGCCAGAAACCCCATTTTTGTGGCATTAATTTATGGCAACAACTCTCTGAACATGGTAACAAAAAATAGCAATATACTAGTTTTGGTGATGACAGATAGTTGTCACAACAGCCAAATGTTCATGGTGATAAGCTATTGCGCCAATGCAAATGATTCGTGGAGAAAGGACTATTTCAACAAAGCTGATTTGATAATACAAATGATTTGTGGCAAAAGGACTATTTCAACAAAGCTAAATTTGATGGCGACAGATGATTATCACAAGGACCAAAATATTTGTGGCTAGCAGTTATCTCGACAATACAAACGGTTTGTGGTGACATCCTAGTGCGACACAATTGATAGACGTGGTGGCTAAGATATGACGCAACACTATGTTTTTCGTGGTAATAACATGTCGCAACCGAAACTATCTTGTGATAATAGACTATCGCAACCAAAAAATGGGCATTCAATTAGATGATTCAAATCACAGGTATCTGATGTAGATTCATAAAATATCATATTTCACATAACAAATATCCATAAATAATTCAGCAATCATTCAACATACTAAATGTGCTATCCTAATTAAGTGCAAAGATTAAACTAGTTGTGGTGCATACTGAATTTCCAGTCCAATCCAGTCAAATATTTGAATCATACAATCAAAAAAATGAAGAAATTGTTTAGCTCAAGTTAATCAGTCCAACATAACATACGCCATCTTTTTCTCCACCCTCCCTCCATCTCCTCTCTCCTCTTCCCTTGAGAACAACCAAGAGGGTTCTGGGTCTCCCCTGAGCCCACTCTGCTAGCGCTGTCGGGCAGAGTTGGGGGAGGGGTACGCCGAAGTAGTTAGGGCTAGGTGTAGTTTCGGCCTTGTGCCAGGTTTGGGATTTTTGCCCCGTAGTGGACGCGGAGCACAAGATCTGTGCGCCAAGATCTATGGTGCTATTGGGCTGCTCTTCCTCGTTTCCTTGCTCCGGTGGTCGGAGCGGCGAGCAGTGAAGGGAGTCGACGCCTCCTTCAATAAAGTAGTGGCTGGTGGTCACTGCAAGGTGCAGAGATGTTGCAGGCTTGGTCTCTTCCTGGCCGGCCATGGTGGCAAGGAGGAAGGGAGGAGAGGAGCAGCGAGTGGAGAAGGGATCCCTCTCCTGGCCGGCCATGGAGGCGGGGGGAGAAGCTTCGGTGCTACTGCCTCTGTGGCGAGCTGGTGGCCAGGCCCTCCTGCGGTGGGGGCTGATAAATTGGAGCACTGGAGTGAGTGGAAGGTGGCCCCTCTGTCGTCTTCACGCCGTCTTGGCGGTGGCATGACGGCGGAAGTGAATCCCTCTCTCCAGCTCACCCTAGTGGCTCCCTAGGAAGTGGTGGGGGTGTCCAACCCCTCACCAAAGCTGCATCTGAAGCATCCAAGCTCCGGTGGCTTCGCCAGCGCTATCCTCTGACCAAGAAGGCCGCTACTTCCTCGGCTTCGACCGAGGTCTTCTTCCTCCACAGGAGGAAGTTCCTCGACCTCTCCTCGGGATCCATGGCCTATATCACCCCAAGTGGCGTAGTCCCCAGCGGTCGTGCAGGTTCCGATCGGCGAGGTCCAGCGAGATCGGTGGAGATGACGAAGGACTCGATTGCATTTTTCCCAATCTTTTTCGGGTACGGTCTGTAATTTTTTGGTCCTTATCTTCGAATCCCCTGGCCTTGAGGGACCTGAATGTAATATGTACCCACCGACAGTTTAATACAAGCAGCTTCTAGGGTCTTCGTACCCTTTCCCTATTGAATAAAATAACATAAAATAACGTACGCCATAAAACTATTTCAGCACCATTGTAATTTTCATTGGCATACTAGAGTAGTACAAGCTGTAATAAGGTTACATTTGCAAGAAGAATATAGAATATGAATAACTACACAGTACGAACCTGTACGAACCCACCAAACCTGCTGCTCCTTGGCCGTGGTATACAACCGCTACTGCAGCTACCTTTTGACCCAATCAAGGCAACTCCTATTCCCTTCCAATTCCATGGCTGCGCCTCTGACCCGGTTCCTATCGTCTCCTCGTTGGCTGCGGGCCATGGAACACCGGTGCTGGCTTCACCCCTGCTTCTGACGCCAGACAACAAGGTCCACACCACTCCTGATGGGCTTCAGCGCCTTAAGCAGGCCCTCTTCCTCGCGGGCCAGGGAGGCCACGCTCCAGGCCGGGGCGAAAACCCACTCGCAGGTGGGACTCTAAACATGCTGGGATGTGTTGGGCCTTTCCTTTACAAGCCGGCTGAGGGAAGGCCTGCTGCTCGGGAGGCAGAGGAAGTCGTGGGCCGCAGGCACATGGTCGACAGGAAGGGCAAGGGCCCAATGGAGAAGCCGATGCCGTCTAGAGCAACAGAGAGCCCATCTCAGCCTGATGAAACATAGCGACGGGCTGGACTGCTGCCTTTCTCGGACTCTGAATCTGATCTCACCGAGCCGCCAGGGAAGATGACCAAGGGCAGGCTAGTGACGTACCAGAGGCGCAGCGAGAGGATCAGGAAGCTACAAGATGGAGCAAGGTTGGATCTGTGGAAAGGGCCTCTCAACGCAAAGCTTCCTCTGATGAAGGGTCGGGACAATCTCTTGGTTCGACATCGACCCGCAGAAGGAAGACTAGGAGAATCCCAGACATCAACCTGGTCGCCCCAATGCCGATCACTGAAGCTCCTGCTGGATGCAGCCGTCAGACGCTCCTTGACCGGGCCAGCTGCTACGGTATCCTCAACTTTGATCAAGTCCTCAAGAACAAGGGAAAGGAGATCGCCCCGGAGACTAACGGATCTCATGGCTGAAGCAGCGCCTGTTCCTGTAGTTCCTGCTTGGCATTACTTAGATAGGGTGCTAGTTTGCTTTCACCACCACCTGCACTTTGTGTTTCCTTCAAAGTTGGTGCTGCTCACGATGTGTGATGCACACGACCAACATTGCATCCGCTCTTTTATTTTGTTGCTTTGTATCGCACCCTGTAATGTCAATAGATGCTTTAAGTTTTTATGTCGCCTGCACACCCTTTTTCTCACTTTCCCATGGCATAATGCATTGCATTACTCTGTTTCTTTTGGGGCTAACCATGTTACAAAATGAAGATCCTTTCTTGGAATGTAAGAGGTTTAGGTGATGAAGACAAAAACGCAATCATTTATAAGTTAATTGGCGAGTCAGGGGCAATGGTTGTCTGCCTGCAAGAAACCAAGCTGCAAAATATAGATGTCTTTAAAGCAAGGCAGATCCTACCAACAAAATACTCCAAGTTCTTGTACCATCCCTCAGAGGGATCTGCGGGTGGGACCTTAATCGCCTGGTCTAACAAAGATCTCGATGTCACAGTGATAGCACAGAAAAAACACTCCCTGACAGTCAATGCAACTGCTACAGCTAATAACACCAAGGTGATTATCACAAATGTCTATGCCCCATGTGATGCTCAAGAGAGGCTACTCTTTTTTCATGATTTGAAAGAACTAAGGGAAAATGTCGATGCTCCATGGGCCTTACTGGGGGATTTCAACATATACAGGTATACTCATGAAAAGAACAATGATAACATCTCATGGGGGAGATGGAGGCTTTCAACACTTGGATTGATGAGCTTGAGCTGATGGATGTTGACATTTTCAATTCAAAATTTACTTGGTCAAATATGAGGAGAGATCCTACCTTAATCAAGCTGGATAGAGTGCTAATCAACACTTTCGATTGAGTCGAATTTCACGTGCATGCGAGAACACTATGCGAGGCCAACCTCGACCACAAGCCTCTTATGCTTGATACCAAAAGCTATTCTGACACCTAGCAAGATCTTCCGATATGAGGACTACTGGCTGAAGTCTGCAGAGCTCAACCAGATGACAAGACAGATTATACAACAGTCCACCAGGCCAATGTCACCTGTATCGAGGCTAAACTACAAACTGAGAGCGATAAGGGCAGCTACCAGAAGCTGGCAAAGAGGCAAGACCACAGCCAAAAAGTTGCATGCTAACATAAACCATGCTCTCCTGTTTTTTGATGCTATCAAAGAATGGAGGCCTTTGACTGATTGGGAATTTATAGTCAAAGCCCTATGCCGGCAAAAAATGGATGAGCTTTGATGTGCAGACAAATCAAAATGGACTAGAAGAGCAAAAGTAAAGTGGTGTCAACTTGGGGACGAAAACACCAAGTTTTTCCACACTATGGCAACTTACCAGTTTAGAAAGAATAAGATCAAACTCTTCAGGTTGGGATAGCAGGACTTCTATGAGCAAAATGACAAGCTCAAAATTGCAACAGAATATTTCAGAGGGTTCTTCTCTGGAGACAGGGCTTGGGAACCTTGCATCAACATTGCCCACCTGTATACTGAACATTCATAGCTTTCATGCCTGGCCGAGCATTTTACCTGGGAAGAGATTCAGAAGGCAGTCCAGGAGTCACCTGCAAATAAGAGTCATGGCCCAGATGGCTTCACCAACGAATTTTACAAGTTCTATCTGCCAGAGCTAAAGGACAGCATTATGACAATATTCCAAGCTTTTCACAACAGGACACTTAACTTGAGTGGAGTAAATTCTGCATTTATTGCCCTGCTGCCGAAAATTGAAACACCTCCGGAGGTAAAAGACTACAGACCTATATCTCTACAACACTCCATTCCAAAGTTGATTCCAAAGGTCTTAGCAAACAGACTGCAACCACTTATACCAGAGTTAGTAGATCAGATGCAATCTAGCTTTATAAAAAATAGGACTATTGTTGAGAATTTCTCCACAGCCATCGAGATGGTGCAGTGTGCTAGGAAATTCAAGAGGAAAGCTTTAGTGCTAAAACTGGACTTTACAAAGGCATTCGACTCGATTAATTGAAAGCAATCCTACACACACTAGAGGCTAGGGGATTCCCAGAGCTTTGGATATACTGGATTGAACAACTGCTGCAAACATCTAAAGCACGGGTACTGATTAATGGCCAGTGCGGAAAAAGGTTCAGGATTAAAAAAGGGGTCCGACAGGGGGATCCTCTGTCACCATACATATTCATTTTGATGGCCGATATTCTACAACAGATGTTTAGACAAGCTTACAACAGTGGATTTCTAATGCACCCAATTGAGCAAGGCGCTCCGATGCCTGCGTTGCAATATGCGGATGATACCCTACTTCTCCTGCAAGGATCGCTACAACAAGCTGAGTTTGCAAAAATACTTCTTGACACATTTGCCAACTTCACGGGATTAAAGATCAACTACCAAAAGAGTACCTTTGTGCCAATGAACATCCCAACACTTGAAGCAACTGGAATTTCTATGGTGCTAGGATGCCCCATTGCACAAATGCCTTCCTCCTACCTAGGCCTACCGCTAACTACGAACAAGATCAACCACAAATTGCTGCAACCGGTGATTGACAGAGTATGCAGCCGTCTGCCGGGCTGGATGCCAAGGATGCTAAACATCGGAGGAAGGATTTAGATGGTGAACTCAGTTTTGTCAGCTATACCGAACTACTTCATGGCATGCATCGAGTGGTATAAAGCAAGTATAGACGTTGTAGATAGGCTGAGAAGGGCTTTTCTATGGAAGAACGGTGAGAAAGTCAACGGTGGTTCCTGGTGGCCTGGGACGTAGTGACAATGCCAAAAGCACAGGGTGGACTAGGGATAAGAAACTTGTGCCTTCATAAACAAATCTATGATGGCGAATCTGACTGCAAAGCTTCTCTCAAATGGAACGGGTCCCTGTTTCACCTGGTTAGCAAATTGGTACCTACAGAGCACTATTCCGCGGCATCCTTCAACCACAGACTCGGCTTTCTGGAAACCAATAATGAAGCTCATCCCCGTGGTACAGCAAACCACACGGTGTATCCCCCAAGTTGGCACCAGGACATCCTTTTGGCATGACAGTTGGACAGGGCTAGCAGTTGGACAGGGCTAGGACGCCTCAATGCCGCCCTTCCAGTTCTCTTCACATATGCACAGGATCAGCAATGCACAGTTGAATCCCAAAAACTGAATGGAAATTGGGACATCAAACTATACAGCCCACTATCACAAACGGCGGAAGAGCAGCTACAAGCTCTCATGACAGAATTTCTTAACCATCAAGCACAAGCGCAGATACAACATGACACCAGACTCATGATTGTGACTAACAAACCCGCAACAACAAGAGACTACTATCGCCTCTTCAGTGATCGCGGAATGCGTTGGACTCCGGCAAAATGGATTTGGAAATCAATCATACCACACAGACACAAAGTGTTCCTCTGGCTAGCATTCAGACATAGATTGAACACGAAGGACAACATGGTCAACAAGAAATGGTGTAATGACAGTAGTTGTGATCAATGCCCGGCTCTAGAAAGTTTCGAACATATTGCCCTACATTGCCGCCAGGCCTCCTGGGTTTGGGAGAAGTTAAACGTTGCCCACACAGCCGCTCAGAAAAATGATCTCGTGGATTTCATGGAATCAAGTATTACAGGCAGAGACAGCAGGACATGGCCTGTCCTCCTGGCTGCATGTTTTCTTCAGCTTTGGCACGCAAGAAACAACAGAATCTTTAATAACAAGAACACCAATAGGCAGACTTTGTTCAGCAACATCAATCAGACACTTGATCTATGGGCTACAAGATCTGCTAAGCTAGCATAGGAGTTATTGAAGTGGAAACAAAAGTTTCTACTTAACTAAACCGTCTTCTTGTTTTCTTTTTTACTCCTTCAAAACCCCCCGATTATTCCCGGTTGTACATTCTGCCCTAAGTCTGTATCTCTGCTGTACTCATAAGGCCTTGGGTGTTTCCCAGCCTTGATATATGAAATATATAATTCAAAAAAAGATAACTACACAGTACGCATCTGTAGTAGCCCAACAACATTTAAACAAGAAATCGTGGTTTAATGCAAATAGACAGAAGAATATAACAATAAATAAAAGTGGCCTATGTCAACTGCATTAATGTATTCATAAAATTTTAAAGACTTATAGTTTATAGATTATGCACAGGAAGACAACTCTAGGACCACACATGTAGTCTCGTTTGAACCGTGTCGCTTGGAAAGATGGATATATACCATCCAAGAGTAAGAAAGGCTAGTTAAGTAAAACAAAAGGAAAGATGGATATATACCATCCAAGAGTAAGAAAGGTTAGTTAAGCAAAAAAACGACGACGGACCTCTAGGATGGTTTGTAAGGACATGGATTGGTGTTAAATGGAACAAATGAACATAGGAAGATTGGTACACATCCTAAGATTGGTGTACTGAACCAATATGAATACCACAAACTATAATTTAATGTTCCTACAGTATCCACCACTAGTCATCAGCCCGTGCAACTGCACAAGCTAGAATTTAAAATCTCTGAAGGGCGTTCCTTGTCGCTTAATGTAAAAACTTAAAATGGCTTTACTTCCACGTTCAAATGGTTAACATTTAATTTACTGAACCAGTGCTGAAGGCTAAAAATATAGATGGCGGTGTGTAACACATAATCTAACATAAATAAGGAAATAGATAGTGTTCCTCTTACATGATAATATAGTTTCTTTAATAGTAAATACCAACTCATTCATCTAATCGAACACAAACTTGACTCCTGATATCGCGCTTAGCAAATGATAGAGTTGTAGAGAAATGTTTGGCAAATGATAGGAGGTTGCGGAATCAGACTCAGTTAAAATTAGATAAATATAGCACCGCAAAAAATAGATAATGAGAACCTCATTAAAATATCATATTGTGCTACTCTGGAGGAGTTTACGATGTCAAATTTCCCAAAGTCGTTTTATTCCTATTTTGCTCCATTTCCCATGGATGTATTCAGAAACATCACTTGTACTACTCTAGTTTAATCATGGGATCCTCTCAATCAACTTATAGCAATCTTATTGATTTACAAAAGAGTATATCAATGCTTCTGATAAAAAATGCAAATAAGTCTATCCTATTATAGACTGCGTTGTCAATATCCTTTCAGAATCTAGCAAAGTAGTATAGATAATTATTTGTATACTGACAATATGGGCATGAACCAATTATTTCTCATTGGGGACTGTGCACATGTACGACCATGCAGCAATACTGCACTCATATGATTTATTATGTGTCAAATGAATTGCTCTACTCTACCTCTACATCGCTAGCTCCAATGTTCCTATATATAGTTGTTATTGATATATTGGGACACAGATGATTTAGTAGATACATCGACAACATTGCACCATGGTACTTATTATTTATTTCGCAAATACTCCTTTATAAATCAAGAAGAGGTGAATTTCCGAACTTCATTGTTGTGCACACATGTACTCCAAAACAGAAGATATTCAGAAATAATAACAGCTGCTAAAAGAAGCGTCTCAAATCCTACAAATTGTCTAGTTATATGAGAGATACATATTTAATCCGAATATGCAAGGTAAGGACAACACTTGTCTAGAAGTCCTATGCATGGCAAGATGATCTCCGTTCACCTATCAGTTAGTTGTTTTGTCAAAAAAAAAAAAGGTTGATGGATGAGTCATTCACCTTACCACATTTTCCGACGTAACTTGTTAGCATATTGAATATATTCAAGTCTTTAGTCTTAGGAACCAGATGCGGATTCTACTTGTAGCTCTATGTTTGAATGCAAAATTAAAATATTGTCAATACTGCTCTCTGCGACTCTCCATCCCTGAAAAATTGAAGTAGACCTTTATGTTAACTGGAGTTTACTTTTAAAATTCATGCAAAGACACAATATGTAGGTAATGAATTGACGACCTTCAGTTAATATCTGAACTCATATATTCCACATAGGTAAACACTGACCTTATATACCAAACTGGAATATAAAAAGTGGAGAGACAATCTCTTACTACACTGTATATGCTGTAGTTTATAAGAATCAATTTTAGTGCTAAGAATCTGCACATAAAACTTCTAGGGAATCTAGGGAAGCAAATCCACAGAACAACATCTATTGTTCCCCACACACAGAAAAACTATGTGTTACTTAGTGAGTAAATGTAAATGTAGTTTGTCCTAATTGACAACCTTTACCATGCTTTCAAGGATATGTCGCCAGAATTTATATATCAGCTAAATTATTTTTATTTATAAATCTTCACATCCAGTAAAAAGAAATAAGCATAACGTAGTTGTTTTCTTTGCATATTACCTCAAACACTTGGTGAGCAGGACCAACTAACGGTGGTGGCGATTGCTTTCGTCTAGGCATTGCCGACGACAGTCAAGATGCTGCTGCACATGCATGGTGGACACGTTAATCCTCTTGTAGGTCAGACTACTCAGTGTCTCACTGTCTTGACCTGTACTACATATTGACGTGTCTTCAAGAGAATGACTTTCATCTTCCTCTCCATCCAGGTCTCCTGTCTGATGTGTGTCAGGTTCTGAACATGAAGACAAACGTGATGCTTAACAGGCGATAGTTGGCAAGGGCATGCAGGAACGACCAAGGAGGGCATATACAGTCATGTTTTTACGCGGCCTCTTCAACACCTGCAATATCCAGATCTGATTCAAACTTCCATCGATGCCTCAAAGTGTTAATTTCATTTAAACCTTGTGTTTGCCAGTTAATCTAATTTTACAAACAAAGAGGATTGTCGAATATTCTTGGCTGGATGCATTTTGTTATGTCCAGGACGGGTGCATTTCGTCGCGTCCAGGACAGAAAATAGTGCACTGCAGGCTGTTGTGTTAACAATTTGCTGAGAACAACAAGATTTTGAATCCAACTATATCCTATTAATTCAACCTATTTTTTCTAACGGAAGTCACCGCGAATTTAAAATTTGGTGCAACTGCATCACACCTATCTCGCCTTCATACAACAGCTGCAGCTAACCGAACGGAACTTAAATATGAACTACACTATGATAATGCCGTCTTTTTTTTATATACCCATCTACTTTGTTCTGTCATCTTGTACTTTTCAATCACGGAAATAAGTACAACTTTAATATATATACATGAAAAGGATATTTAAAAAAATGGCAGCAAATACAAAAAGTACAATTTTGTTGTAGCCCTGTTGAGCTGATTGAGGGCTTGATGCCCGTTAGACCAATACCTAAGTTTCGATGATACATTTTTCATGGATTCTATGAACAAAAGGATACTATTTCTTCTTTTAAAATCAAATAAGTTTAGAACAAAATTATCACCAAGTATCTAACAGACTACTGCTAACTGAACCTAAATCAGAACACATACTTGCTAACTACACCTAAATTCAGAAAACACTACAGCTCACGCTGAGGGAGGGATCAACGATCCATAGACAAGTATTGAAGGTGTGTACCATTCCACCGCCGTGGGGCTCGATGGTGGCCTGCTCTCTAGAAGAGCTCCTAGTCGAACCGCGGGATTGGCAAGGTGTTGGCAGTCGTGGTCGTGGTCGCAGCCGCCGTGGCTGTGGTCGCCGTGGCCGAGGCCGTGGACGGCATCGACGACAACAGGTCAACCGTATGCTAGCTAGGTGTGAGCGCTGCCACCACTGCAGCCTTGCCGGTCGCCGGCGATGGGGCCAGTTGCATCCTCAGGGGAAAGGGGGCGCTGTGCTGAGAGATATCCACAGGCCGTCCGGCCGGAGGACGACATGGACTTGGTCGCCGGCGATGGGGCCTGTTGCATCCCGAGGGGAAAGGGGGCGCTGCGCTGAGAGGGATCCACAGGCCGGCCGGCCGGCTGGAAGACGACAGGGATCGCTTCTCTCTTCGCCTCACGTGAGAGCAGGACAAGGGGAACGAAAGGGTGTGGAGAAGATTTGGAAGGAATTACCTGTGACACTCTCTGTTCGATACTCTGGTGTGTTCCGAAGTGTCCACGGTGCCGTCATAACGCCGTGAGAACGGAGGAAGAGAGAGCTCAGATCCAATCTCACAGTCTGTTTGTTTAAGAGGAGAGAGAAATAATCGGGAGTACTTATGAACGGTTTTTAGAGAGAGGTTAGAAAATTATATGGCCCAATACACAATACACGACCAAAATTTGGTGGGAAGGAAGAAAAATTGAAGGTTAGCAGGATGGAAACAATTAGCTCCACAAAGTAGAGTATACACACTTACTTACTATTTGTTTGGACAGTAATTATTTTAAGTGATCATTTATGCTACCGAAATAAATTGGGAAAAAATATTTTGAACCAATATGGAATATATCTGCTTCTAAAAATAATATTACTAAAATTTGTTCGTAGTAGGTTATTTCGTTGACTAGGTACATGCTAGTTGTGATGGCGGGGAGAGTATGCGGTACAAGAACAACTGTCGAACCGACGACGATAATGGAGGTGGTGTGCAAGGACGACTTCGATCACGGGCTACAAACTCACCGGGGAGGATAATGGATCCGGATGGCACACATACTCACCCCACCACCTACCTCCATACCATTCGTCGGGTCCGTTTCTCCACCAGACCTGCGATCCAACATCGCCATCTTGAGTCCATAGCAGTTGTCGGGGTCATCCGATACCTGCAACTTGAGGGCCATCTCAACGTAGTCGCACGGTGTCAACCACTCCGGTGTGGGCTGCTTCTTCGGCATCTGCAGCTCGCTAGAACTCTTCTCCTTCTTCGGCTGGACCATGCGGAGGTGGCCACACAATGGTGACAGCGGGAGGATGGCGATGCTGTCGCGAGAACGGGTGCGTGGAGGAGACGACGGGTTGGGCTTCACCGGGAGCAGCAACCACGAGGTGAAGCATGACGATGTAAAGCGGGGCAGGGTGGAGGTCGTTGCCAAGTTGGGGGAGCATGAGGTCGATGCCGACAAAGTAGATAAAGGCCCTGCCATCCTCCTCGGCAGTCACGAACTGCCGCGGGGCAGAAGAGGGAGGTCGGCCTTGCCAACGGGTAATGGAGGCACAGGTACGTGGCGGTCCCTGAAGTACGCGCGCCAGCCAAGGATTTGGTTACCGGTCGGTAAATTCGGTTACCGCCCGGTAACCGCATATCCCGAGCACCCTCAGGAAACCGACATACCGTGCAAAAAATCCCGAGTTTTTCTGAATTTTTTGAATTTAAACGCACTAGAATGTAGGTAAATAAGTAACAGCTCTGAATATTTCATGGTAGGATGTTGTGGTGCGATGTCAGCGCTCCTGGACTTTCCTGCTGGAGGAAATGACAAAAAACCACTATATTTGAGGCGTCGGTGTCACATGACCACCAAGTGGAGGCTAAGCGACACATAACCACCACCTCAGGGGCAGGTGCTCGACAGAGAGCACTGATTGCATGATTTGCTCGGGTTAATCAGTTTTCCGACAGGTGGGGCCTGCTGTCAGGTATGGTGTTGTCTTGATGGAGGGCGTGGACAGAATGTTCGCGTGGAATTACTGCTCGCTGCACTGCCTCCCGCTCCCGCCGCGGCAGGGCCCGCGCTTGCGAGCGGGCGAGCGCGATCGGATATGAAGGTCGCCGCGTGGAGGGGGCACGGCGGCCTCGCGGCGGCTGTGGCCCACCACCTCGGCGTCAGCGGAGGCGGAGCGGTGCTGCACGGCTTGCTGGCAGCAGCGGGCTCTCTCTGGCGTCGCGCTTCGCCTTCCGTCGTTGCCTTCCGCCGTGTGGTTCGACGGCTTCCTCGCCTCCGCGTCGCCCTACCGCGTGCAGGTCTCGGGCTTCTTCTCCTCCCTGTTCCCCGCCAACTCCTCCTCATCCTCCCCGGCGATCCCCGGCAGCGTCGCGCCGAGGCAGAGCGGTGGCGACTTCGTGGCGAGCGTCGCGGAAGCGGGAACCAAAGGGTCCAGTGCGGGTCGGCCCGGCAAGCGACCGGGAGGCGGTGGCGTGGTACCAGGCGGCAGCGGTTCGGGAGGAGTTCGCAGCGACATCTCCGCCTCTCGTAACGCTACTACATCTGTGATGCAGAGCAACGCGCCGCCCAATGTTCGCGTGGTAGGCGGCGGTGGTGCGAGCAGTAATTCCACATGGATTGCCGGTGCAGCGAGCAGTAATTCCACTGGGATCCTCCGTCAAGACAACACCACGTCATACCTGACAGCGGGCCCCACCTGTCGGAAAACTGATTAAACCGAGCAAATCATGAAATCAGTGCTCTCTGTCGAGCACCTGCCCCTGAGGTGGTGGTTATGTGTCGCTTAGCCTCCACTTGGTGGTCATGTGACACCGACGCCTCAAATGTGGTGGTTTTTTGTCATTTCCTCTTCCTGCTGAGATCTTTGGTTCGAGTTTTTCCATCGGCAATATTGTTTTTCGACGATTAATACATGGTTTATGAAAACAAATCTGTAAAAACGCAAAAATAGCTGGTTGGGATCCTCGAACGAGCAACCTGCTAAGTTCAACAAGATTTAGCAGTAAGGCTTAACCACTGCGACTGTGTCTCTTACCTCTATTAGATAGTTTAAAGATGTAATAATCAGGCAAACAGAAATTTGAAATTTGTTTTTTGAATTTGTCCGGTAACCGCGAATCCCGAGCCCCCTCGGGAAAAAAAATCTTGGCGCCAGCTAGCGTCTAGCGTGGTTGTCGGGGTGCTAGCGGGGATCCGCCCTGTCCTCGTCTATCTTGGTGTGGAACAAGGCAGTGCCATCGGGATGGCTTGAGAGGGGACAATCAGGATGTTATCGATGGCTATCGCAACAGGTTGGGCACGAGCACTGCAGACACAACGAAGTACCCGGGTTCAGGGCCTTTTGGCGAGGTAACACCCCTACTCCTTCAAGGATCTACTATCTCGGGACGGATGCCGAATACAAGTGCTCCTTGATTTGTTTCCCTATCGAGCTAAGGAAGAACTAGAGGTGGAAGATGGTGATCTTGATCTTGAATGAATACCTAGGGTTTACAATGCAGGCCGGCTGGCGGGGCCCAGCCGGTGGTGCCTGGTACCATGGTCCGCACGACCGCCTTTGGTGATAGCGCTACAGTGCCCATCGATAAAGCTATAGTGCTCAGCCGCCAGACAGCAGCGCTTTGTCATCGGGGTAACGCTCAGCGTCTAGCTTTGTCCCGCTTTACGCAGTTGTCTGGTTGTGCCACGTGGGGCAGTGCCGCAGTCCGCTGTCTGGTGATGCAGGATCTGGAGACGTGCTTTGACATAGCGTCACACCTCCATGTCCCCCACCGAATCTGAGGTGACCGGGTGGAGTTGGCCACCCGGTCTGCTCTTCTGGTTGGCTGGCTAGACGAGCCAGCCGGGGTATCTTGGTATTGGTCCGGCTGGAGCATCCCAACCGGTTGTAGCATCTTGCCTTGTGGCCATCCAACATATTTCTTCTGGAGCTGGCCCGATTGGCCCGGATTATCCCACCTGGTGGTTATCCCCCTGACACTAGTCCCCGAGCGCGTTAGGACATCACTCTACGGGGAAGTTCTTGCACGCATTTTGCTGAGATGAGGTATTTCTCGATGGAGCTAGCTAGGGCTTTACCTTCTCGCTTTTGTTGATATCAGACTAGAATATACTTGGCTACAAAATCGGTGGCCACCCACTAGGTGAAACGATGATGGATAGCGGCCGACTGGCACGACTAGAGCTCTGGGAGACAGAAAGTTGGACGTTGAGGTTAGCGCCTGCGTTAGACACATCCGGACTCTCTGACACGTCCCGTCATTTTGAATTTCTCTGAGTAACTGACCACACATCTCGTCGCTTCAGTTTCTTGGTAATCGCGCGCGCACACCTCGTTAACTCTTTCTGGATCTTCTGTGTTGATCTCTTCTAGCGCATGCAATCCCGAGCCAAACCGTCATGGAGGAGAGGGGCGGTTGCCTTCCACGTGGGGGAAGTGGAGCGGAACCGACGCGGGATGCCGCGGTGATAAATAGTGGCTTGGGAGTTAGGATTTTCCCCTCTTGCACTTTCCCTTCCTCTGCCTTCTTGCCTCTGCGCTGCGTCGCCTCGTTTTTTCTCTTGTGCTGCCAGTTAAAGGTCGCCGACATCGCCACAATCTTGTGCGACGACGGGGCCTATATTCTCCACCACGGCGCCTCCTCCAGAGATATTGCCTGAGCAGCGCGGTGGGTGGTGCGGCTCCTTCGTCATGAAGGAGCTAATCCAGAAGTATCGATGCGGCCGTTTCTTGCCGCCGAAGAGGCTTATCAAGGAACAACTTGCGCTGGAAGGGGAGATCGTCCCGAACTGCGAGGCCGACGTGGTTGTCGTCTTCCTCGCGCACTTCGCTCGCGGGTTCGGCCTTCCCACGAGCGATTTCCTTCTCCAATTGTTCATCATGTTCGACCGTCGCCTGCATCATCTCGAAGAGAACGTCATGGCGTAGCTCTCGCATCATGTCGCGTGCTGCGAGCCCTATCTCGGTATGCGCCCGGACACGGCGAACTTCCTACGCTTCTTCAACTTTAATGCACAGACGGTGTTCAAGGGTGACCATCTGGTAGATGTTGGCTGCTACGCCATCTACCCATGTCCTCCTTTGTTATGCCGCGGTTCGATCTCCCCGACACCGTCAAACTGTGGCAGCTCTCGTACTTCTACGTGCACAATGCCATCGAGGTCGACTAGATCCGGTTATCGGAGTTTGCCAACGTCATACTTATACAAGTGGGCTTTTAGGGTTTCACCCAATGGGCCTAGGGTTCACAATGCGGTCCGGCTGGCGGGACCTAGCCGGTGGTTCCTGGTGTCGTGGTCAGCACAGCCGCCTTTGGTGACAGCGCTATAGTGCCCAACAACAGAGCTACAGTGCTCAGCCTCCAGACAGAAGTGCTTTGCCATCGGGGTAAAGCTCAACATCTAGCATTGTCCTGCTTTATGCAGTTGTCTGTCAGTGCCACGTGGGGCAGCGCCACAGTCCTCTATCTGGTGACGAAGGATCCAGAGGCGTGCTCTGACATAGCGTTACGCCCTCCATATCCCCCCACCGAATTCAAGGCGACCGGGTGGAGCTGGCCACCCGGCTTGCTCTTTTGGTTGGCCGGCTAGATGAGCCAACTAGGGTATCCTGGTATTGGACTGGCTGGAGCATCCCAACTGGTTGTAGCTATCTTGCCTTGTGGCTGTCCAACCTATTTCTTCTGGAGCCGACCCGATTGGCCCGGCTTATCCCACCCGAGGGTTATCGCCCCAACATCGTCTGTCATGCCGACGAGGACATCTTGGATCTCGGCGACCATGGTGACACCTTATGTAGGTGGGAGAATGGGGACACCGCCCGCGCTAAGCCTCCAGGTCGGCGGTGGCGGGTAGCCGACCTCGTATAGGAGGCAGCCCTCCTACTCATCGAGAGAGCATCGGATGAACCCATTCGCTGATGTACCGTCACTAGGGAAGCACTCTGCCATTCCTATGCTGAGGTAAGGTGAGTAATTGTAGGGAAAAGGCTTCGTTGTTGTCTAGGTGAGGAGGTGTCAGGACGACGATGAAAGTGTGTCAGTTTTATTGCACGGGAGGGGACGAGGCGCACGCAGGAGGGGTGTAGGTGGGGTGGGATTACGAGGAAGTAGTAAAAGCTAACCGACGACTGACTAACTCGTGTGCGGAGCCAAGGAGATGAGCATGACGAAGCTCTCTCGCTGAGAGACTCGGGATACATGGCGAAAGGGTTTTCCCGCTGACGAGGGGTTAACTCATCAATGCCCATCACAGATGGACTTAGGTTCAAGGAAGTGGGGAGCGCTGGAAGCATCGATCAACTAGCAAACAAGCACAAAGGGACGCAAGGTTTACCAAGGTTCATGCCTTGTAGAGGACCTTACTCCTGCTTGTCTGCTCTTGGAATTATCAAGCAGTTAAAAGTTACAAGGGGTGCGCAGATGCAATCTAGCGATGGTGTGGAAACTAGGGTTATGGATTGTCCTCCTCGCCACCCCCTCCTAGACTTTATATAGATAGGCTAGGTCTTGGAATAGCAGGCCGAGTCGGTTACAGGTTAGGGTTTTTCCTTTAAACTTCTATCATAAGTTTTCCATGTGCTGCAAGCAGTCGGAGTCTCCCAGATCACCCGAATCTTGGATGGGCCTTAGAAACGTCATAAGCTTCTTCAATGCTGGACCGTATATGCCAAGCTTGAGTACCTGTAAGGTATGCCCATCTCAGTAGCCCTCGAGTGTCCGGTTGAATCGCAGATTCGAGTGGAGACTTATGAAGCCTTCGAGTGCATAGTCGAGCATGTTTTCGAGTGCTCTAATTTGTATCATAGGGTTTATCGATATACGTGCCTGATTCATCCGATATATCGGGATCAGTTAACTTCCTTAGGACAAAACAACGCAATCTACTCAAACTCAAGTCTCCAGACTCGAATTCAGAAAAGTGCTAGCGTAATTCGACTCAGGCCGCGGAAGTCTTATAAAGTCGAATCCCAATATATAAGTGTGAGCACTCGACGCGTCCGTCAAGGCTTATTTCATCATGCCTGCAGGCACAAATTATGTCTGGTAGAGCGTAGCAGGTGTGTTGTCAGGCCTTCTTCATGTCTTATCTTCACGCTGCAAGCGTGGCATCTGAATTTTGTCATCATGGATATGATTCGGGTGGCCTAGGAGACGTAGTCTCTTTGCAGGGAAAATATGAGGCAGAGTCGCCAAAGCTTTCGAGTGTGGACGTAGTCAACACATAGTTATGTATAAGAAATCGTAGGGTGCTCAACCAGCGCTCCCTATGGGAGTAGCCCCCGAGTGCCTATTCGAGTCGTAGACTCGAGTGGGGACTATAAGTATTTTGTGACTGCTGTTGTCTTTTGCTTGTTTTAGTCGAATATGCTTTCAGCGCTCCCTATGGGAGTAACCCTGAGTCCTCAGTTAAATCGTTAATTCAAGTGAAGGATTGTGAGAGAAAATACATCATCATAATGCTTGGAGATCTATATAGTTCATCGGGTGCTCGGCCAGCGCTCCTGTTAGGAGTAGCCCCCGAGTGCTTGGTCGAGTCGAAGACTCGATTAAGGAATAGAGTAGCCAGAAAGTGCTCCTATTGGAGTTAATGACATTAGTGATGATGATGAGATGATCTTAGTTGCCTGCGTGAGCGGTTTTAACGGGACCTAATGAAAAGTGAGGCCCCATTTCTGACTTGGATTTGACCAGGCGTGCGTAATCTTTGATTTTAGCCGTGTCTCCTCGATTCTCGTGCATAATGGGGGAGTGGAGCGACAGTTCACTGTTTTGCTCTGCCACATGTCTATATCCATTTGCGCCACGCGTCTGGCTGGTGTTCTGCTGGCCGTTGGATGGCATCTGCGAGTAGGTTAAGTAGGGGTTTGTTGTTCGGTAATTTCCCCACAGCTCATCTTCTTCCTCGTGCACTGCCTCCATTGCTGCTCCTCGTTGTTCCATTGCTCGCATCCTCTTGTGGCGCTGGATGGCCTTCACACTTTTCCCAGCTACTTTCTACGCTCCCACCGCAAGCGCCAGATGGGGAAGAAGAAGGGTGCTTCTACTGCTAGATCTACGACCGCCACTGTTGCGGCCAAGAGGAAGGGCGCCGCTGCCATGGGCACCAGCACTGCCGCTGCAACTAGAAAGAAGAAAGGCCTAGGCATGCGCGTCACAATGGGTCGTGGTGGCTAACCACCATCAAGGACACAGAGCTCTTCAACCAGCGCTAAGATGGTGCTCTCCCCGCTGCCGAAGATGACTGCCAAATTCCCGGCGACGAGGTAATCCGCAGTCCCCCCGCCGAATTTCGAGTGATGTTCCTCGCATTTATCATTCGTGGTCTTTCTCTCCCCCTTCATAAGTTTGTGAGGGGGTTGCTCTACTTCTACGGGCTCCAACTGCATCAGCTGACCCCAAAATCCATCGTTCACATCGCATGCTACATCACCCTTTTCGAGTGCTAGCTCGGAATCGAGCCACACTTTGGTCTCTTCAAAAAGCTTTTCAAACTCAAAGGCCAGTCGAGCTCTGGGTTAGTAGTCTATGATATAGGAGGCTGCGGGATCCATGTCGACTCCAATGCCACATATTTTGCCATCAACTTCAATGTGTCTATCCAAGGATGGAGGGAGAAATGGTTCTACATTTGCGACCAGAAGGCTGATGGAGAACACTACGAACTCGCACCTTTTGATCCGATGGCAGCATGCAAGAGAAGGAGGTTGTGGAAGAACACTGTGATGCCCAGTGAAGCCGAGGAAACAGAGACTCTATACCAGCGTGTCTGTGACCTTGAACGCCGCATAGGAAATGAAATAGGTGGCACAAACCTCATTCACACTTGGATGCACCGTCGAGTGCAGCCGCTGCAGGCTAGGGTGCATCTAGTGTGTTGCTGGACTAGTGCTGACGATGTGACTCGCATCTCGCGAGAGAACATCTCCTCGGGCGAAGTAGACAAGAGGTTTCTACTATTGACCAAGCACACCGCCAAGGAGGAATTCCTGGGTGACTTAGTCGTGCCTCCCTTCTTTGCAAGTCATCCTCCGGCTGAGATGGATTTCTCTTAAAGTTCTTCTTGTTTTTTGATTGCCTGCTGGGTGTCTTTTATACTGATGTTTGGTCCTGGTTTCAGGACTAGAAGGTGACCACTTTATTGCCTCCTCAGCCTGAGGGAGTAATCCCTCGCGAAGCCGAGAGGAGGACGAATCAAGATCTACCCTCCCTGTCAAGGGAGAGCAGGAAGTCCCCGAGTCCAGCGAGAAAGGGGATCGCAAGCGCTCCTGAAGTGAGGACTCGGATGCCTCATCACCGACGACGCCGGAGGGTCCTCCTAATATGGCAGAGGAGCCGATTCCTGCCTTGCATGTGCACGCCATGGCTCCTCCTTCGCGGAAGAAGTTGAGGATACCAAAGGAGGCATGTGAGGACTCCTTTGACCTCGACAATTTTTACGGGTATGTTTTTATTCTTGTGAGTTCGTCTTGTCCTCCCGAAATCTGTTCTTCTGAAGGAGTTCTGGATATTTTTGTAGTCAAACAGCGTCGTCAACATCCGATGACTGTCGCTTTGTCAAGGAGACTGGATTCGCGGACTCCAAAGACAAGGAGGTGGCGGCATGATCTCCTTCTCCTCCGGTGCCGGCCCACTCCAGTGCCAATTCTTCGAGTTCCCCCCATGCTGGGGAGCACCAGATGGTTGCTCGAACGTTGATTCAAAAGGAAACTTCAGAGTCCCTGGAGGAACATGTGGGTTTTTTCTTGTCACTGGCAGTCGATTTTTGGTTAATGCTAACACTTTTTCTTTTGTAGGCTGTCTTCAAGGAATCAACTCGCCTCGCCGAGCAGATCTTTTCCTTAGGTCGTCAGCATGCTTCGCTGGAAACCCGTCATCGTGCCTTCGAAGGTTAGTTTTATACTTTTTCTCCGTTCTACTTGTGTAGAGGCAGGTGAGCTCAAGTGTTGCCATTTTATCCTTTTTAGGTGAGCATAATGAGCTTCTACGCCATGTCGATTCCCTCCAAAAGGGTCTTGTCGCCGTAGAAAAAAACACGACGAGGCACTCCAAGCCAAGGAACGCTCTGCCCAGGAGTTGAAGACTCACGAGGAGAACCTGCTGGCAGCTGTGGCTGACAGGAAAAAGG
Source organism: Avena insularis (assembly GCA_023614405.1). Lineage (NCBI taxonomy): Eukaryota > Viridiplantae > Streptophyta > Magnoliopsida > Poales > Poaceae > Avena > Avena insularis. The sequence continues at coordinate 409,345,950 of CM042696.1, forward strand.
TGTTCGTAGAACAGCTTTTCGCTGTTGCTAAGGCACTCTCGGGTGAGATACTGTATTATTTTATTTGATGTGTATTTTGCTTGTTCGTTGTTGTACTCATGTGTACTTTTTGCAGATGCTGATGACATGCATTTCGACGCCCAGGCTTTGGCCCGCTCAGATGCATTGGCTGGTGATGTGGCCACAGTCGAAGACCACAGCGTCTCTGTCAAGGACTCACTCGAGAAGGCCAAAGACTTGCTTGGGCGTCTTCGAGAGGATATGGTCCCCAAGGCCAAGTTGATCGAGGATCTCGATGGCTTGGTGGAATCCTTCGCTGGAGGTGTGCCCATGGATTTCAAGAATGCTCAAAGGGGTGTTGGACCGACCATGGGACTTGCCATGGTGCAAGCTCACGATGTTGATCTGAACCCCAGTAGGATCTCCTCAGCGATGCCGATCACTGCGGATGGCCAGCAGGTAGTGTTTGCTCCCTTTGCCACTAGTTGCAATAAATATCGGCCTCGGCCCATTGAAACACTCACCAAGTATTCAGTGGAACTGAGGCAGTTGAAGACGGAGAAACTCACTGCATCAGAGGTTGTAGTCGAGAAGACTGTGGCGTCGGAGACTACCACAGACTCAAGGAAGCCCCCGAGTGCCAACGTCTAGCTGTAGTCTGCTGTTTAATCACCTTTTTGTAATAGTCTAGCTTTTCCCTTTCGAATTGTACCTTGTGGGGGTGCCCCTTTTGAGATTTGTTGAACCTTGATGTTTCTTCTGTTGGCATTTATTTATGAATGGTTGGTATTATTTGCTTCTTACTCTGCTTGTAATAGGGTCCTTCGAGTGGTCCATCCGACTCACCTCCCACCGATGAACCTGTGGCACAACCACGTTAAAAGGTGGAGGCGTTGTCGCTGCTATCTCGATTGCGTGACCGCATAAAAAATTTGGAGCGAGAGATTCCCATGATCCATGGTAGTGCAGACCGATGGCCAAACCGAGGTCGTCAACCGAAGCCTCGACACCCTCCTTTGTGTGTTGATCAAGAAGAACCTCAAGGATTGGGAGGAATGCATTCCCCACGCCGAGTTCGCCTATAATCATGCCAAGCACTCTACAACGAAGATGAGCCCATTCATGATCGTCTATGGATTCGAGCCCCTCACCGTGCTTGACATCCTACCACTATCTCTCCCTAGGTGCACCAACATGGACGTTAACAAGCGCGTCCAAGCTATGAAGAAGCTTTGTGAGGAAACAAGAGCTACTATCCAGCAACAAGTCCTTTGCCAAGCTTCAATGTTAAACAAGGGCAAGAAGGAGATAATATTTGAGGAAGGCGACCTTGTGTGAATACACTTGAGCAAGGACCGTTTCCCCAAGGAATGTGATTCCAAGCTCAAACCAAGAGGAGATGGTCCCTTCAAGGTCCTCAAGGGGATCAACAACAATGCCTACATCATCGACATCCTAACCTCCAAGTACCTTGTGAGCAATATGTTGAATGTCAAGGACCTTTCGCCTTTCCATGTAGATGTTAAAGATGATATGCATGAAGAGTCGAGGACATCTCTTTCCGAAGGGGGGAGCTGATGTAACACCACAATTTCAGCAACCCTGATTAATTGTCCAGAATGCAAAAATCAGGGGGAACAAAAACATTTTCTTGTTTAGAAATGCAGTGCTTGCTTGTTATTTGTTGGTGCTTATGCATCTGAATGTATAGCATATGGCATACTCCTTACCTCACCATCAGTTGACAAAAGCTATCTAACAAAACTGTCTTGGCTCACTTTGCATATTATCAAATGTTTTGGCATTTCAAAACCTGAGTCAAGATGCCTTTGCAAACCAAACTAGTTTAGTAGCTTCTATTAACAAAATTATGGACATCTATATGATATAATCTCCCTATGTTTTCCAGACAGGACTTCCAACTACTCTTCTCTCTAGGATTTTCCAAAACCTTTTTATAAGCTTTTGAATCCTACTCTTAGTAGAAATACCAAGGACTCTCACCTTATTCAAACTTCAACCTTTCAACATACCCATACTTAACCCAAGCTAGGCTTGTTGGTAACCAAAGTAGTAGTTTGATTTGATTGAAAGATGAATTGCATTGATCTGCTGTTTGACTTGTTTGCTTAGGGAGTAGAATGAGCTACCCTAGGAACTCATCATCTAGCATATAACTAATCCAAGAGTCTCAAACCTAAGCAACTTAACCATGTTGGATATGATCTATAGTCACTAGGTGATCATCCAAAACCCTTAACCAGATCATTTTTGAAGTGATCCCTTCTAGAAGTTCCCAAGTCCATGAAGACCAATATCAAGCATGGATCTCTCCTACTCCAACTAACTTCATCACCATATACTTGATGATGATTTGGAACCTTATTTCCTCTCCAAAGCATCCCCCTCTTGTACTCTTGTCAAATTCCTCAAAACTGCCAAATTTGACTAGGTCTGGAAACTGTTTCAACATCACTTCTTTGAATAACTTTCCTTCTCAACCCTTGTGCATTTTTGGAAATGCACTTGAACCATATTTTATACCATCCTAAGGACTACTAAGCCCCACTCTTTCACTTTTCTATACCATCCTCTAACCCACTTGTTCTTGATAGTTTTGCAGGCAAGAAAATAATATTTCCTGCAAATCTTATCAACTATCCCACTTGGTCAGAAGCTCACACCTTCATCCTACCTTCTTTGGACCAACTCTATGCATTATGGTGTTGTACTCATAAAGGTCTTGCAATAACCATTTCACTTGTTCCAAATGGATCCTCGTTCTTCAAAAACCCACAAGATTTTGAAGGCTATTTTATAATTTGCTTTGGCACCCTTATTTTATTCAAAGTTCGAGATCAATTCCTAGAGCACACAAGCATGATCAAGCTCAAATTATTGTACCATGGTTATCTACTAAAATTGTTCTATCCATCCACCTAGCCCATGCCCCATGGGGAGAATTGAGCTCCAAGATCCAACCATGTTTTGAAGGTATAAAAATAATAATGCCTAAGATCCTATATCTCTTGCTTCCTTCCAAATCAAGTTGGATTTTCAGAACCCGAGCTTACAAATGTTAGGTTCATCATTTGTACATCATCTACCTTGGATCTGAAGATTTGTAAAATAATATCAATAATTGTTTTGGCCTAAAAACAATTAAATCCCTTCTTTTACATAAATCTCAAAACCACCTCAATAAAGGAAATGATTGTTTTTCTCCAAAACACATCCCCAACTTAAGGCACATTTGAGTACTATACATCATACCCTACCTTCCTATCTCAAAAATGATTATTTTTGAGATTCTTTGTTATTTCTTTTTGCCTTTTTTCTTAATTGGCAGAAATAAGAAATAATTGATTTAAAATACCTTTCCATCTCAATAAATCCGAAGAAACGTCTCCTATGTGTGTTATGGTATTTAGGACCATATCACATCAGAAACCAACCTTGTCCAATGTAAAAATATCAAATTAGTTTCCAGAAACCACTTCTGCACTTTTTGAATAAATGGATTTAAGTGGACTAAAACTCCTTTGAAAAATCTCAAATAATTATAGGAAGGATACCTTGAATATATCTACCCATTAGTACCACTCGCTCATTTTATAAAGACTACATCTATGTACTTCCTTCATAACCCTTGTTTTGACCAATTATGCAAACTAATCAAACCACCTCCAACCATCATCAAAACTTGACCAGCATTTCTCTCCAGCACCCCTCACACCCTTATTCGTGTACCGCTGTAGCAGTAGCCCTCTCCCTTGTCCGCTACCTCTTGGAAGCTTAGAGAGAGAGAGAGGGAAATAGCATACCCCTTAAGATCTTGGCAAATAAATGCAGCGATGCGTGAGGCTCCCTCTCCCTTCTGGTCGATTTGTGGACCCATGATGCCTCCACCTCCCCTCTCACCCAATGGCTAGCCCTAGCCCTTCCTCCCTCCACTTTCTCCCTATGGCCGAAATAAAGAAGGAGAAGAAAAGCTGGCAGTCTACGACCTCTCCAACCCACCTCTGCTCTCTAGTGGTCCCACACCATACTATCCACCGCCTCCCTCGATGAATCAGAAGCCAAGCCCCCTCTCCAGCTCGAGCCTAAACCCGGTGCACCATAGACCGCACCCTCCCTAGATATAAGGCCTCGGTCCACCCCCATCACCCTTCCCTAGCTCATTTGCTCCCCTTCCCCTCTACTGCACACACCCCAGCACCACTCCTCCTCATCTGCTCGGTCCTGACCGGGATAAAGGAGAGAAGAACTCTCGACCGTTTTCAAGTTCTGAGGTCTAGATCTCCTTCCCCTGCTCCTCCCTCTCTGCATGTTGCCTCTTAGTAATCCCCATCCCAGTCTGCATCTAAACCCCCTTTTTCTGTTGCTCAGGATAGACCCATCGACCGCCACCGTCGAGCTCCGACGAGCTTGGTTCTGTCCATAGCACGCGAGCCCTGGACCTGCGCCAAAATCTCCACTCCCGCCCTCGCCGAGCGCGTCACGGAGCACCGCCTCTCTTCCCGCACCTCCCCGTTAGCCTCTGCCCCTAGGTAAGCTCTCCCGACGAGCTGCCGTCGCCCCTAGGGTTTCCCAGCGACCTCACCTTCTCAGCTGAGACGACGAGCCCTCCGCCGTCGATCGTCACTTCATCCAGCGATGTTCATTCGCCCTTATCGCTTCAAAGCAACTGTCGCTGACCGTCGGCCCCTGTAGGCCGTATTTTTAACCATCCTTCCCGTGCGTGGCGATGCCCTATTGGGTCGAGACAGCCCAGTGAGGTCGCTCCCAGCCAGATCCAGCCCTTTTTCATTTTTTATCTCCCCAAATCATTTTCCTTTTTCTAGATCTGCAGGATACCATTTAGGTTTAAATCATTTTGAAATTGAAAAATGCTTAGAAATGGTCAAAGCTATATTTCCTAGGGTACCAGAAGATTTTCTTCAACATGCAGTACCAGAGGTGGACCAACATAATATCTAGTTTAACTATAGCAATTTAAACACCAACATATGTCTTATACACTAATAAATCAGTTTAGTGAGTTTGATTTATCCAAATAGCATGAAACAAAATTTTAATGCAAGGCATTTCTAGTACCCTGCATGTGACCTTGGCCCCATATAATTTTGCTTCCTAGTTTGACCCTAGTAAAAATAAAAAAAATAGCCCCTTTTTTCCTTTAAGAAATTTTTTAGGTCAAACCGGAACTGGTATTGACCTAATTCCAACTCCCAGAACTCCCAAACCATCCTATCTTCCAAAACCGAGAAGCCCATATTTTATTAAACCAAGGTTGATTTATTGTGAATTAAACTATTCTATGTATGTTTAATTCACTAATAAAATCTGATGGGTTCGTAGCATGGAAAACAAAAAAATTCTACCGCAAGAACGAACAAAACCCAGATCTAATCTAGATAAAAGCCAAGATCTAATCTACTAGACATGAGCAACGAGATAGATCGGTACTAACCCTCGTAGAACCGAAAGCGTTAACGAGATTAGATCTCGTGGATGATGTAGTCGATCACTTGCCGATCTCAAGATCGTGTGGACGATCCTTCCAGGTGCAGCGTTAAAGCGGCTTCATGAGACGGTCACACGTGCGGAGTCGAAGCAGACCTTCCTCTCCCTGTTCTAGCGAGCAGCGGAGGTAGTAGATCTTCTCCACGGAATCCCAGCAGCACGACGACGTGGTGGTGGTGGTGGAGATGAGAATTCTGCAGGGCTTCGCCTATGCCTGCGGAAAGAAAGCGTGGAGGAGAGGCGGCTGAGATTGGGAGTTATGAGACAAGGTGCAAGAGGGGGCGCCCCCTCCATCCTATTTAAAGGAGGGAGGTGCGCCTGGGGAGGGGGAGTCCTAGTAGGACTCCCTCCTCCTTGGGCCGGCGGGTTGGGGGGAGGAATCCTCCTCCCCCACAAATCTGTGTCTTGCCCCACTTGGTTTCTTTGATCCCTTTCTTGGTTTTCAAGCAAACTCCAAGAAATCCTCTAGAACCTTCCAGAACATTCCGAAACCTTCTAGAATCTCCATACAAACACTCCGGAACATTTTCTAACTTAGAAAATGATCCCCAATATATGAATCTCATTCTCCGGACCATTCCGGATCTCCTCGTGATGTCCCGGATCCATTCCGAGACTCCGAACAACATTCTGTCTCCAACGCAAATTCCATATCTACTTCAAACAACTTCGAACCTTAAGTGTGTCACCCTACGGTTCGTGAATATGCAGACATGATGAAGACACCTCTCCCATCAATAACCATCAGTGGGATCTGGAGATCCATAACGGCTCCCACATACTCAACGATTACTTCGTGATCGATTGAACCAATTAACATACGAAATCAATTCCCTTTGTCTCGCGACATTCTACTTATCCGAGGTTTGATCGTCAGTATCTTCATACCTGGTTCTTCCTTGTTACTGATAAGTACTCTTTACTCGTTCCATGTTATGTCATCCCTTGTGACCTAGTCACATGCTTGCAAGCTATCTAGATGACATTCCACCGAGAGGGCCCAGAGTATATCTATCCGTCATATGGATGGACAAATCCCAATCTTGGTCTATGCGCTTCAACACATACTTTCAGAATACCCAATGACACCTTTATAACCGCCCGATTCTGAGCGGCGTTTGATGTCATCAAAGTACCCATCCGGTGATGGTGATTAACATAACCTCATGGTCGAAGGATTAGGTTACTATGTATTTCAAAGCTTACAGCAATACGAACTTAATGACTTGATCTTATGCTACGCTTACTATGGGTGTGTGTCCATCATATCATTCTCCTAATGATATAACCTTGTTATTAATCACATCCAATGTCTATGATCAGGAAACCATGATCATCAATCAATCAACAAGCTAGTTTAACAAGAGGCTTACCAGGGACTCTTTAATGTTTACAAAACACACAAGTATTAGTGTTTCCTAATAATACAATTATATCATGGGATGTAAACATTCATCATAAACACAAAGATATAATAATAACCTCTTTTATTATTGCCTCTTGGGCATATCTCCAACAAAATCACCTCGGCAGTTTTGTAAATCCAAAAAGGGCGATTCCAATTTCTACAGAAAGGTATTTCAAATACCTAACATGTGCCATCGGATTGATATCAATAGCTTCTGTAGAATTAAATTGGTGAAAAAGACAAAATAGCTACATAACTGAACTTGGGAATTTCCCGAGGGCATTCTATTAAATATTTTGAATTGATTCCAACTCTCAGTGAATCAGTCCATCATACCCTACTTAACCATCCAAGGAAATGATTTTTGGACATACAGAACTTTTCTTGTGAATTAATTCCTAAAACTAGAGTTTTTAACCCTAGAAAATTCATAAGAAATTAAAGAAAATTGGTAAACTAGTGAAACCACTTTTGTTGGTTCCGTATTATCAGTACCTATTAGATAGTATCATTTTTATACAAGGATATCCTACAGAACCTGGAACTTGGATTAAAACCCCTCAATTAAGTAGTTTCGGCCTCCAAATCATTAAAGAAAACCCTCAAATGCCTTTCAAATAATTCCACTTGCCTAAATCCAACTACTCAAAACCTACTAATTCGTAAACTTGTATTGTGAATTGCTTGATGTATGTTTTGATGCTTGGATGCCTTGTATTGATTGATGTATTGCTTGTATACGTGTTTGCTTGATAACGACGATATTTGCGATTGTGTGACGCTGAGAAGAAGGAAGTCCCTTATTATTATTGGTATTCTTGGTTATCTAAAGAGAAGTCCAGGGACATATTGCTGATCACAGGCAATCCACCCTTCCTGAATTCCAATACATGCCCTACTCCTTTTATTACCTATTTTACATCTCCTTTATAAATTGCATTACTATCAGCATGTCTTGTTTTATAAATACTGCGGTAATGAATTGGCTCCTACAAGTTATGACTTGGTGTCCCTCATGACACCCACCCTGATGTATACCTACCATTTACACCCTTTAGATCGAGTTATGATGATTAGCATCCTACCCCATGGGCAACTACGGATTTTTGATGAATAAATTGTTTTGGGATTTAGCCTACTACAAATGTTTCTAAAATGCTTTGTAAAACCCTTGGGAAGAGGCATCGTTTCCAAGTGGATGTTTTAACTAAAGAAGTGGTGATGATGAGAAATGAGAAAAATGGACAAGAGAAAGAGAAGGGATGTTCTACGCCTTTACCGGAACAATTTATCCGTGCAACCACATTACCCCAGGAGCTGGGGCTTAGCTCGTAGTTTGTTGTCTTTAGCCGGGCAGCTTGTACACTGCTAATTGTAAGAAATCCCTTGAACTCCGAGTGGGATCTAGAACAGATCTATGGATCTATGGCCTATAGCTTGTTTCGGCTAGTTGTCGGTGCAACAATTGGGTCTGCCGCGCATGGTATGACTTAGGTAGTACGGAAGGAAGTGGACTCACCAAATTAAGGTATACGCCAAGATACGGTTTGGGTATACGCATGTACGGAAGGCAAGACCATGGTGCGGGGCGCCACATACTTGTTGCCGGGGAGAACAAACGCAAAACGAAAAGCCGCCTTTTCTAGGGATGACAAATGAAAAGTTAGGTTTGATTATCCGAACCCATGTTTACCGTGTGTAGCGGGCCGTGGTTGTATCCCGGCGGATATATTGATTCTTGTGGGTAAAGTGTACAAACTCTGTAGAGTATAATCTATTCGAATAGTTGTGTCCGTGGTCAAGGACGGTTGGAAAGTTGATTGCTATGAGTACCCAAAATGTGGCCTTGGAAATATGGATGAAAATATGGCGGTCCTGAGAGGGCCATCCTCTTGATAGTCTCCTTCATAGTCTGGCCATGAGAATAGCCTGGGACGAAAGCCATGAGTACTCTTTAAGTACTCGCAAACTACTATTAACAGGTACTATAGTTCTAAGTTAAAGTGCTAAATCTAAGTTTAACTCTAAAGTTAAGTTTGAAACCTAAGCTGAGTTCAGAAGCAAAGAAAGATAAAGTAAAGTTCTAGAATCACTTAAGTTGGGAAGCTAATATCATAAACACAACCCTGTTGTGGTCAAGTCAAGATTCATCATTCATCTCAAGTTATTTAGAAAACATCTGACAACGACACAGTATGGCCATTCCAACTGTCCATAACCGCGGACGCGGCTATTCGAATAGTTTGACACTCTGCAGAGGTGGTACACTGTCACCACAAGATTCGATACATATGTCAGGGATAACCCTGAATCATCATACTTAGTATGCAGATAATCAAACATAACCTTCCCTTTACACACCCTAGTATAAGCGCCTCTCCTATGAGCATGGCCTCCCAACCATGACCATCAGTCATCTTGGGCACTGCATAGGTGGACATCATTGAGAGGTAGCCTCAGCTCAAACCTCTCCCGTGAGGGAACTAATACTAATGCACATAAATTTCCAGCTAAGCCTTACCCAAATCAGGTAATGTGGTTGTACGGTAAATTTTGAATGGTATCACATCTGAATCCAACCATCAGTTTTATAAAAGGGTTAAGGCTCATGCCTCAACATTTTCATCATCATCAACCATTTGTGTTTCTCAACACATGTCAAAACATCTCAATAGAATGACTCATCATTCCAAGGTTTTCATAATTCATTTTCACCAAGTGTTCCCATCTAAAGTGACTCAAGTTTTTGATTTACTCTAAATTACTAAGTTAAGAGTGTTCACTAAGTTGGAAGTGATGGGTTCAATCTCATGCCATAGAATGACATCTAAAGGTTTCTAAATAGGTCAAGTTTTATACTTTTTATGCTACCTTCAGAACAAGTAAAGAACATGGTGTAAACTAAGGGAGGTAAAAACTTGTAAACAAAGACTTGAGGTAACTACTAGTTAAAAAGGGGTGTGATCAAAGCATGGTTAAGGAATCTTTGCTAAACCATCTATTTTGATCCTAGCTTGCTAAGCACTAAACTTGCAAGTGTTATCTTGCACTGTTAATGGTGGCTTGCCTTGGTGGGTGCAGTGGTTGAAGTTTTCTTCTTCTTCTTCTTGGTAGAACTCCTCCTCCTCGTAAGCTTGGTCGGTACTATCTTCTATAAATACATACGGAGTACACAATCACCAAACAATACTTAACTAGGCTAGATAGCATTCTAAGACACACAATTGATGATCTATTATCATCACAAGCATCACAAGTTTAATTCAATAGTTTCATTCTTTTTATTTTAGAAAAGTAATTTCTACTCATTGAAAAATTAACTAAGATTTAATATTCACCACTTAAAATATGGGATCATGTTGACACATGTCATCACCACATACTCTAACATGTGGGAATGATATTTAAAGGTTGGATCATAATTAATTTGGTTTAAGTTTATTATTTAATGATTTAAAGTGACTAGAAATGCCTATATAGCATTATTTTGGTACTAGTCCAAAGTCACTGCATTTAAACCTTAATATTATTACATATTTAGATAGATATGGTGAAATATGATTTTTGAGAGTTGGAATCAACTCAAAAGCTATCTTGGTTGATTTTATAAAAATGTTGCAAGGTGCAAATGCTTCTGTTTTGTTATTTTTATTATGAGAGATCTATAAGTCTAATTGAATTAAATCCAACTTGCTTGTATATATCATTTCAATAGCTTTCAGACAAAATTGGTTTCATGCAATTTGGATTTATAAAACTCCTAGAATTGATTTTTAAACTAGTGGACAGAAACTAGATTCAACTTAAAAAGAAAAATCCAGATTTGAACGGTTGGGCTAGCGCGGGAAAGAACTTGGGCCGGCCCAGTGGCGCTCCGTGGCACGGGGCTCATCTGATAGGGGGGGTCCCGCTTTTCAGTGGGTCTTAACACGTGAAATGGTACACGCGCTGTGGGTCGTAGGATTAGAAATGCGATCTACGGTTGAGGGTCGTCGTCGACGACGAACCGGTCGCCGGCGAGCTCGAACCCTAGCGGCTCGGTGGGGGTCTGTTGGGGATGTACCAGGGCTCCAGCGGGGTAGGCAAGGCAGGCAAACGAACTGGAAGATGACGGTGAGGCGAGGCGTGGTTGCGGCGGAGCTTGGGGTGCCCTGAATCACAAGCGCCCTTCTCCTCCTGCTGCGGCTGCTCCGGCTCCAATTCCGGCGAGGCAGAGCTCGCTTGGCTCCGGCGAGAGGGGTGAAAGGATCAGTGAGAGGTGGGGAGTGAGTGGATGTGGAGAAATGGTGCGGGGGAGGCCGCTTTATATAGGCCCGACGGTGAGACCAAAGGGTATGGGCAGGCGACTCCGGCGACACGGCAACGAGCCGCTAGCGGCATGGCGGAGGATGGCGATCGACATGTGGTCTCCTGGCGGTGCTCTAGGAAGTGAATGCGAGCGTAGGGGCGGTGGCATGCAGTGCAAGCTGAGCGGCAGAGGCGGCGTGGCAGTGTCCACGGTGGCTAGGGTGAGTTGGGCGTCCAGCGGGGGTGTCTGGGGTGTTCCCTAGGTCATGGTGGAGCGGTAGGTGTGAGCTGCGGCCAAGGGGCGGTCTGTGCACGCGGGGACAGAGCATGCTCTGCGGGCGGCGTCGGCATGGTCGACCAGCTCCGGGCGCGGCGGTTCCTGGCCGCTCTGCTCTCTGTCTCTGGCCTGGGGCTGGTTGGACGGTGGAGGTGGACCCTTTGGCCAGGAGTGGCTCGACATGGCAAGAGGCAATGATGCAGCTAGGAGGTAGGGGATGTGCTGGTGTGGGTCTGGTTAGGCTTGAGGGGGACAAAGATGATCAAAGAACTTCAAATTTGCTAGACAAGATCAGCCCAAAACAGTACTAGTTAGGCCACTTTGATCTTGCTAGCAAGGTGTTTGACAAAATGGCCGAAAGAGAAAAACTTTTGAATTTTGATTTCAAAATTTTTGGGTGTTGTCCACTAGTGCTAGGTAGTCTCTGGTTGCAAGGGTTTTGAAAGTGGAGCTTGTTTGAATGGTTTTTGAAAAAGTGGGATCTTCCCATATGCACTAGATTCAAATTTGAACTATCATTTAAAATTAGCATTTGAAAGATTTTTGCAGATCACAAGGTGGGCCTTGGTACCTTATTATGTGTACTAGCAAGGGGTGCAAAGATCATGAATTGTTTCTGTTAAGAAATGAGTGCTAGGAACACTCAAAGTAGTGTAGGGGATTAAAATGGCCAAAATGACCATTCCTCCTTTTTAATTCTTTTTTATTTGATTTTTTTGGTAAAAGTTTGGGAATGATGTAGATGATGTTTAAATCACCTAGGAAACATTTTACAAGCATTGGATCACTTAAACAAGGCACTTCAATTCAACTCCTATCTTAAATGTACACACATATGAATGCTTTCATTTTTAATTTGGAAAAGTTTTTGTTAACCCTATTTTTGGATGATTTGATCTTGATAAGCTCGGATTAAAGTTTTGGGATGTTACAGACATGAGATTAAGGCTTTGTTTTGACCAGAGATGGTCAAAGATGTTAAAAAGGGTTTTTTATCTAAAACTATTTTCAAAAAGGTTTTCAACAAGGATATGGAGATATCCCGATTTATAAAATGGAGACATGTTTTCAAAACTCCTTTTCAACATAGATGAAGAGATGCCATATGTACAGGAGAAATCTAGGCATTTCAAAAACTACCCTAGATAGAGCTATCTCACCACAACCCAACTGCATTATCTTGTTTAACTTATCTTGGTGGTTTGCGTGCACATTCAAAGTACTCACTGGCATTGTCACTGACTATTTACTTGGCCATATATTTCAGAAGTTAGAAGATGGAAGGATAAGGTGACGTCTATGCGAGCTAGGCTGTCTTCCCAGTCAGCTGTCTATAGGTTAAGGCATGATTGGGCTCTACGTTTGATGATGATCCGCTGCTGAGATTATGTAGCCATAATGGCATCTATGTAAGTCTTGTATTCGTTAAGTTTTGGATGTTGTAATGATACTTGTCGGTTATGTTCCACGGCTCACTAATCATGGGAACGTGGATATGTGCATAATAAGAATTTCTCGGACGATAAATCCGAGAGACCCGACAGCTGAAGCAGCACGTCTCTTGAATTAAATGTATTTTCAGAGGTAGATGGGTGCATCTTCTTATTGTTAACAATTTCGTCAGTGTGAATTTCCAACTATCAAGAAATAACATTCTCAATTTTCCGAGTGATTGCAAGATTATTCTCTCTCGTAAAGAAAGTACGAAGAATATGGATTTATATGCCACAAGCCAAGTTTTCACACATATATAGTGGACCAACATATTGTACTTACGATTTCCCGTGTTTTACGAGTTCTCAAGTTTCCTAGCTAATAACTCCACCCACTTGAGTGGCGACGTGGCGATCACTGATTTGGTAAAATAGGAAATCTCCAGTTCGGATGCTACCGTCACTAATTCATCGATGCAGAGCTCTCACAACTCACGTCCCTACATCTACGCCACCAAGTACCCCAAGTGGACCGATGACTCATGTCCGAACCAAGCTCCTTCAATCTAAGGTGAATTCGCTCCTTGTCTCATGCGATTTCGATACATCCTTGGATGGCATGCTACTTCATGCCAATACTTTATGAATCCTCAACTATGAACCCCATGAAGAAATGCCAAGAGAAGGAGCCAAGCCATCACAAGACGGATTTCTAGCTCAAATCAGGGCCAGGCTCGTCGGACCGGAATCCTCGGCGGAATTCTCGGCGCACACTCCAGCGGACTGGACCCTCGACTAGAATTCTCGGCGCTCGCCGAAACCAACCTGCACCGACCGAACCGTGCTTCTGAACACTGTTTTGGCGCCTCACCAAAATGACCGACGCTGACCGGAATGTCCGGCATACATTTCGGCTACGCCGGGCTTATCACCGAAATGCCCCAGACTTAATCTGCCCAGACATTCCTATTTCGTCCAGATTTTACCCTTTCATGCCCAAACTACCCCTATTTTAGTGGCTGGCCAATATATAGCCCCCACACCCCTTTTTATTACTCAGACTTGGATAATTGAAATTAGAAGACACCCTTGTGGATCTCCCTAATTTCTAGTCTCATGCTCCTTGATAAAGGAGCAATAATTATCCCCGACCTTGTTCGAGTTTGCATCATGCCGCCCTTGTTGTACAAGCCTTGGAATCAGAGCCCCTTGCCAAGACGTCAAGATCTCACCAAGACTCCCCACTCGTTGTGCCGGTGAGAGAGAGATCTTCGCCCGACGCTGATCCTAGGGATTGCGCTGGACCGGTAGCCACCAGTGTGAACTATGGGTTTGTATCGTGTCTTCGTGTGTGTGTGTTCATCGTGTTATTCATGCGTGAGTTTGCGGATTCCATCCTCTCCCTCATCCCCACTCACTCCGCCTCGATTTCCAAGGGATTCTTGAAAGATTGGGCCATCCACGAGGTTAGCCCTCAACATATTGGTATCAGAGCTTTCTTGCTCACGAATTCCCCATCAATTTTTATTCTATCCACCAAAAATTCAAAAATCCCCCCAAAAAAGAGCCCCAAATTGCCTTAGGATCTATCTCTGGATTTGGTGAATTTTTCATGGTTTCGGTCCATAGATCTGTTGCTTTGGGTGTCGATCTACCTTCCTTTGACCTTTCCCTAGCCCAATTTGAACAGATTTTCAAAGTTTTCTCAGATTTGAATTATTGGAGTTTGTCACAAATTCATTTCGGCAAAAATCCCGGTGAACCGGTGCCCACGCTGAAATTTCCGGCGAGTATTACTGCACGCCAAAATTTCCTTCGAGTATTCCTGCACACCAAATTCACCGCCGAAAATATCAGCGCAAGAACCTTTTTTGGGGTTTTCAAATAGATAACAAGAAAGTAAACTAATAACAAGAATTAAACTACAACTAATAATAAAACTAAAAACAAGGTCACCTTCGTGTGGGGCAAAGCACAACAAAAAGCTTTTTATGAGCTTAAAAAGAGGCTTAATGTAGCACCTCTTCTCGCATTACCTGATTTCACAAAAACTTTCGAGATAGAGTGTGATGCTAGTGGTATTTGTATTAGAGGAGTCCTTATGAAAAACCAATGTGTTTTACTTATGATTCCCATGTTTTATGAGTTTAACTCTGCCACTAGCTTAAACTTCTTGCTAAGATTTTGCATCTTGACAATTTAACGAAATTAGGTCAAACTTGAGCTACAAGTAAGCGCGATAGATTGATCTTGAATTAAATGTATTTTCAGAGGTAGATGGGTACATCTTGTTGTAGTAAACAATGTCGTCAGTGTGAGTTTCCAACTATTAGGAAAGAACATTCTCAATTTTCTGAGTGATGACGAGATTATTATCTCCCGTAAAGAAAGTCCAAAGAATATGGATCTGAATGCCACAAGCCAAGTTTATAGACATATATAGTTGACCAAGAAGTTGAACCAATAATTCCCATGTTTTATCAGCTTTCAGACTTCCTAGCTAACTCTGCCCATTTGAATGACTTTATCTCGATTTCTCGAAATTAGGTCAAATATGAAACTACAAGTAAATTGTAGTTTTTTGCTTTGAAAGTTTTACAAAAAGGCTTTGAAAGTTTAATATATAAGAAACCAGCGAGACTTTTGACGATAGGTTCAACTTCTTGCTAAGATTTTGCATCTTGACAATTTAACAAAATTAGGTGAAACTTTAGCTACAAGTAAGTGCGCTAGATTGCTCTTGAATTAAATGTCTTTTCAGAGGTAGATCAGTGCATATTATTGTAGTAAACAATGTCCTCAGTGTGAATTTCCAACTATCAGGAAAGAACATTCAATTATAAATTTTTCGAGTGAAGACGAGCGAGGTTGTTCTTTTCCATAAAGAAAAGCCCAAAGAATATTGGATGTGAATGACACATGCCAAGTTTACACACATATATAATGGACCAACATGTTGTACCAATGATTCCCATGTTTCATGAGTTTTCAAACTACCTAGCTAACTCTACCCATTTGAATAACTTTATGTCGATTTATCAAAATTAGGTCCAATTTGAGACTACAAGTAAATTGTAGGTTGCTTTGAAAGTTCTACCAAAAAGCTTTTGGGGTACCCATCAAGGGGTCACAATTAATATATCAGAAACCATTGAGAGTTTTGATGATAGGTTCAACTTGATGCAGCCCGTCCTATGGACGTCCCTACAACTACACCACCAAGTCCCCCAAGTGGACCGATCTCTCCTGCCCGAGCCAAGATCCTTCAACCTGAGGTGAATTCTCTCCTCGTCTCATGTGATTTCGATACATCCTTGGATGGATTTCTATGTCATGCCAATACTTTATGCATCCTCATCTATGAACCCCATGAACAAATGAAGAGAGAAAGAGCCAAGCCATCGCAATACGGAGTTCCAGGTCAAACCAGCACCAGGCTCGCCAGACTAGAATCCTCGCTAGAATTCCCGGTGCACACTCCGGCGGACCAGACCCATGATCGGAATTCCTAGCACTCGCCAAAACCAACTGGCGCCGACTGAACCATGCTTCTAAACGGTATTTCAGTGCCAGACCGGAATGACCGGCGCTGACCGAAATTTCTAGCGTACATTCCGGTCCTGCCGGACTTATCACCAAAATGCCCTAGACTTAAGTCAACTATGGGTTTGAAGCCCGAGAATATTCCTATTTCTTCCAGATTTTACCATTTTGTGCCCAAACTACCCCTGTTTTAGTTGCTGCCCTATATATAGCCCCACACCCCTTTGTATTACTCAGACTTGGATAATTGAAATTATAACACACCCTTGTGGATCTCCCTAATTTCTAGTCTCATGCTCCTTGATAAAGGAGCAGCAATTATCCCCGACCTTGTTCGAGTTTGCATCGTGCCTCCCTCGTTGTACAAGCCTTGGCATTAGAGCCCCTTGCCAAGACATCAAGATCTCACCAAGACTCCCCACTCGTTGTACCGGTGAGAGAGAGAGATCTTTACCCGACGCTGATCCTAGGGATTGCGCTGGACCGGTAGCCGCTGGCGTGAGCTATGGGTTTGTATCGTGTCTTCGTGTGTGTGTGTGTTCATCGTGTTCTTCATGCGTGAGTTCACGGATTCCATCATCTCCCTCATCCCCCACTCACTCTGCCTTGATTTCCAAGGGATTCTTGAAAGATCGGGCCATCCACAAGGTTAGCCCTCAACATATTGGTATCAGAGCTTCGTTGCTCACGAATTTCCCATCAATTTTTCTTCTATCCACCAAAAATTCGAAAATCCCCCAAAAAAGAGCCCCAAATTGCCTTAGGATCTATCCCTGGATTTGGTGAGTTTTTCATGGTTTCGGTCCATAGATCTGTTGCTTTGGGTGTCGATCTACCTTCCTTTGACCTTTCCCTAGCCCAATTTGAACAGATTTCCGAAGATTTCTCAGATTTGACTTATTGGAGTTCATCACAAATTCATTTCGGCAAAAATCCCGGCGAACCTGTTCCCACGCTGAAATTTCCGGCGAGTATTACTGCACGCCGAAATTTTCGGCGAGTATTACTGCACGCCGAAATTTCCGGCGAGTATTCCTGCACATCGAACTCACCACCCTATTTTAATAGATCTCTATTAAACCTCCAGCCTGTAGCCTCCAGCCCAAAAACTCTAAATCATTCAGCCTCCACCCTAAATATATAGATCTACTTTGCTACTCAAGTGCTTTAATAGATCTCTGGTCTCCCCATGTGTGTGAAGTTGACAGTGTGCACACCATGGTGGCACTTAGGCTAGAGATTACAAATACTTGTTATGAGTTATATTTGGAGTTGGATGTCTTTATGAAATTGTGGTGTTTGTTGGAATCATCTAGTGCTCAAGGTGACAGTGTGGGGTTATCTAGATGGGAAAGGCTTACTTTGAGGTGTGCTGTTATAGCCCTACCATGGATTAGAGTGTCCAATCGGAGAGTAGTTCAGCGTAGTATCATAAAGAAGAATATATTTATATGAGAGTGTTCACTACTGAAAGTATGATCCCTAGGCCTTGTTTCTAAGCACTGAAACACCGTTTGCTATTAGATCTATTACATGTTTGCTTGCTTCTATCTTTATTTCAGTTTTACTTTAGTCTTTTCCATGCCATCAAGCTATTTTCTATCACCGTTACTGCTGACTCGTGTATTAACGAGCTCGTTGGGGAACCCCAAGAGGAAGGTATGATGAGCACAGAAGTAAGTTTTCCCTCTGTTATGAAACCAAGGTTATCAATCCAGTAGGAGCAAGGAAACACCCCAAAGGTGCAGCTAGCTGAACTTTGGCAGGGCGAACTACCGGTGCCAGCAGCAACGTGGAGACCTGCACAACACAACCACAGAACTATGTCCCCAACTAGCGATGAGGTTGTCAATCTCACCGGTTTTTCTAAAAACAAAGGATTAAACGTATCGAGTGGAAGAAAGTAATAGCTTGCAGAAAGTAAACACAAAGCAGTAAACAATTGATTGTAGATTGATAGTAAAAGAAAGGACCGGGGTCCATAGTTCACTAGAGGTGGCTCTCCTTAAGATAGATGACATGTTGGGTGAACAAATTACAGCGGGGCAATTGACAAACATCGAGAAAGCATACAAGCATATACTAATCATCTTGACTCCTTTGAGATTCGATTGGCATTACAACATTATACATATACCGCCATCCAACTGCATCTATGACTAATAATCCACCTTCAGGTTATCATCCGAACCCCCTCCAGTATTAAGTTGCAAGCAACGGATAATTGCATTACTTGGAATAGCATATGCTAATAGGTAGGTATGGTGGGATCTTTGGAATAACTTGGTTTTAGGAGTTGGATGCGTGAGCGGAACTCAAACTTGGTTATGGAGGCTAGCAAAAGACTGGGAGCGACAAACTAAGAGAGCAATAATGGCCATAATCATGCAGAGCGACAAAACATCATTGATCAAAGCATAAAGTGATACTACAAGTTGAAAACTAAAGGATCATAAAGGCTTATGCTGACTTGGGATAGTCATTACATGGTGTGAGCATGTGCCAAGTCAACCCAAATAAAGCATCAAAGGAGAATACCACAATACTATGCTTTAATATGCTAAAACAACGCATGATTCTTCCAAGGCACATTAAGAAATCTCAATTGTTTATAACATGTCATGCTACAGCAAAGAATACTAAGCATAAATCCAAAAAAATATCAAGCATAGGCCACAGTCAAAAACAAGCTCTCTTTACCACTTAAGCATGAACTTTCCTACTCTTTTCCAAACCAAACCAAACTATTTGAAAACCAATGTATGAAAGAGGGGGTCCAACCAATTTATTCAGCAAACGAAGAAAACGAAAAACCAAAATGAAAACGAAAAAGAAGACGCTCCAAGAACAACACAACTGTGCATGAAACAATAAAAATGAAGCGTTTGGAAGAAACCTGGGATTTTTATTGATGAAGAGGGGGATGCCTTGGACATCCCCAAGCTTTGACGCTTGTACTTCTTGGATATTTCTTGGGGTGACACGCGTAGCATCTCCAAGCTTGAGCTTTAGTCCATTCTTCATCTCATTACTCATTCCTTCCATACACCTGAAATTTTTCCTTCATACAAAACTTCACACAATCTTTATTAGCAACATTAGTGCACTCAAGATAATAAGTCTTTAGGTTAAGTTCCTACACCAATAAAACTTCCATTAAAACACTAGCTATTGTAGCACTCCCCTCAAAAAGCTCAATTCACCAAAAGAACTCAAAAAGGAACCAACAAGAAGCAAATGCAAAAAATGGCAGAAATCTGTCAAAACAGACCAGCAGGTAAAGAAGAATTTTTTCGAACACCTTCTGTTGCTCAAATCGAAAAGTGTTGAACTAACGGAAGTTAGATAAAAACCTAGGGCATAAGCACAAAACTTCACGCCTCAAAAGGACGTACAGAGATTTTACACGAATTTTTATGGTGAAGCATAGAAATCTGTTTCGGGACAGCAACTTTCCCAATCATTACTTCTCTCTCATTAGAGGTTACTCTTGGCACAAAAAGCAAATAAAAAGGATAAGGAGCGGTTATTACTGAAGTAATAACTTCCACGACTCATCTAAAACTTTTGGGTTATCTCCCAATAAGTACTTTTCTTTAACGCTTTTAAGTTAGGCATAAGAAGCAAAAAAAAGAATCAAGTGTTCTCAAATGGCACCAACAATTCTAAGAAAAGGTCTTCCCAAAGTAATAGGACAAGAAGCATTGCATTCAACATCCAAAACATAGAAATCAACGGGGACATAGGCATTGTTAACCATAATAAGAACATCATTAATACTCCCCATGAGTTTCTTTTTAGCATTATCATCAAGTGGGACATTCAAATAACAATCTTCAAGTGGTGGCAAATCAAGCATATCATAAATCCTTCTAGGCATAATATAAACACTACTATCAAGATCACATAAAGCTTTGAAATCAAAATCATTCACTTTCATATTAATGATGGGTTCCCAACCATCTTCTTGTTTTATCGGAATAGAAGCTTTATGTTTCATCTTTTCTTCGTTAATCTTTATGAGAGCATCAGTAATGTGTTTTGTAAAGGCCATATTCATAGCACTAGCATTAGGACTTTTAGCAAGCTTCTGTAGGAACTTAATAACTTTAGAGATATTGCAACCATCAAGATCAAAATCATAATTATCATCTAAAGTAGTAGAGCTATTACTAGCCTCAACACTAGTGGTAGTGATAGTAGAAACACTAATGTTTCTAGCAATTTCATCTTATCTTTCCCACTTAGCATGCAATTCAGCTAATAGTCTAACATTTTCATCAATTCTTACTTGTATGGCATTAGTAGCTGCAAAGGGATTGTCAATAGTTTCAGGTTTAGCAGCCATTTTATTCAAAGAAGATTGAGCTTCAGCCAAAGATGCTATATTTCTTTCAGCATTATAGAGTTTTTCCTCAATAGTTTTATTGAAAGCAGTTTGTTTACTAATAAAGTCCTTAAGCATAACTTCAAGTTCAGAGGGAGCACTCCTATTATTGTTGTAGGAATTTCCATAAGCATTACCATTGTTGGGAGGATATGGCTTATAATTGCTGTTACCAAAATTATTCTTGTAGGCATTGTTGCTAAAATTATTATTTCTTATAAAGCTCATGTTAACTTGCTCTTCTTGAGCAACCAAAGAAGCTAAGGAAACATTATTTGGATCAATATGGGCTTTCCCATTAACAAGCATAGACATAATAACATCAATCTTATTACTCAAGGAGGAGGTTTCCTCAACAGAATTTACCTTCTTACCTTGTGGAGCTCTTTCAGTATGCCATTCGGAGTAGTTAACCATCATATTATCCAGAAGCTTTGTTGCAGCACCCAAAGTTATGGTCATAAAGGTACCTCCAGCGGCAGAATCCAATAAATTTCTTGAAGAATAGTTCAATCCTACATAAAAGGTTTGGATGATCATCCAAGCAGTCAGTCCATGAGTGGGACAATTCCTTACCAAAGATTTCATTATTTCCCAAGCTTGAGCAACATGTTCGTTATCAGATTGTTTAAACTTCATTATTTCACTTCTCATAGATATAATCTTAGCAGGAGGATAGTATTTTCCAATAAAAGCATCTTTGCATTTAGTCCAAGAATCAATACCTTTCCTAGTTAGGGAATTTAACCATTCTTTAGCTTTTCCTCTCAAAGAGAAAGGAAACAATTTGAGCTTAATAATATCTCCATCTATATCCCTATGCTTTTGCATCTCACAAAGTTCAACAAAGTTATTTAGATGGGCGTGACATCTTCATTACCAATACCAGAAAATTGTTCTCTCATAACAAGATTGAGTAAGGCAGGTTTTATTTCAAAGAAAGTAGCTTCAGGAACAGGTGGAGCAATAGGTGTGCTCATAAAATCATTGTTGTTAGTTCTAGTGAAGTCACACAACTTAGTATTTTCCAGAGTACTCATTTTCTGTGTTTTTAATAAAGAAAGCAAACTTGTAAAACTATTTTTTGTGTTTTTGATAAAGAAACAAGCAAACAAAGCAAAAATAAACTAAGCAAAACAAAAAAACAAAGTAAAGAGATTGGTTATGAGGGAATCCCCTTGTGAAGATGTCCTTGACTCTCCGGCAACGGCGCCAGAAAAAGTACTTGCTGACTCGTGTATTAACGAGCTCGTTGGGGAACCCCAAGAGGAAGGTATAATGAGCACAGCAGTAAGTTTTCTCTCAGTTATGAAACCAAGGTTATCAATCCAGTAGGAGCAAGGAAACACCCCAAAGGTGTAGCTAGCTGAACTTTGGCAGGGCGCACTACCGGTGCCAGCAGCAACGTGGAGACCTGCACAACACAACCACAGAACTCTGTCCCCAACTTGCGATGAGGTTGCCAATCTCACCGGTTTTGCTGAAAACAAAGGATTAAATGTATCGAGTGGAAGAAAGTAATAGTTTGTAGAAAGTAAACACAAAGAAGTAAATAGTTGATTGTAGATTGGTAGTAAAAGAAAGGATTGGGGTCCATAGTTCACTAGAGGTGGCTCTCCTTAAGATAGATGACATGTTGGGTGAACAAATTACAGCGGGGCAATTGACAAACATTGAGAAATCATACAAGCATATACTAATCATCTTGACTCCTTTGAGATTCGATTGGGCATTACAACATTATACATAGACCGCCATCCAACTGCATCTATGACTAATATTCCACCTTCAGGTTATCATCCGAACCCCCTCCAGTATTAAGTTGCAAGCAACGGATAATTGCATTACGAATTGCGTGTAAAGTAAACAATACGATTGTTCTATGAACAAAGGATTGTTGTTTTCTCCCTAGTAGCAATAGCACATCTAGTACCTTAGAGATTTCTGTCACTTCCCAAGATTACTAGAGGCATGAACCCACTATCGAGCATAAATACTAACTCTTGGAGTTGCTAGCATCTACTTGGCCAAGATAGCTACTAACAACGGAAAGCATGCAAGATCACAAATAACAAAGACATGATAGAATCAATAATCAATCTTAAATAGCATCTCAATATCCATCGGATCCCCGCAAACACAACATGCAGATTTACAAATAGATGATCTTGATCATGAACGGAGCTCACAAGATCTAAACATGATAGCACAAAGGAGGAGAACCAGCCATCTAGATACTACATGGACCTGTAGTCCAGAGAAGAACTACTCACGCATCACACCGGAGGCTTGCATGATGATGAAGAAGGCCTCCAGGGTGAATTCCCCTCTCCGGCAGGGTGCCGGGAAGAGCTTAAGATCCCTCCCGATCTAGGGATGGAGATGATGGCGGCTATAGACTCCTTCGTGGAATTTTGATCGGTGCCAGGGTTTCGTATCGGAGGCAATATATAGGCGGAGGAGAGGCCGAGGGGTTCTGGCGGGACCCCCCACAGGCAGGCCAGGCCTGGCCTGACCAAGTGGTGTGGCGGCCCTGACCCTCTCATCTCGTATTCTAGCTCTAGGTGTCCCTCGGTGAAAAACTGACTTTGGCTTTTGTCCCGTCCAATTCCGAGAATATTCATTTTCTAACTTTCCTGGAACCAAAAATAGTAGAAAACAGGCAGCTAGCACTGTGGCTCTTGTTAATAGGTTAGTCCAAGAAATCATATGAAAAGTACTCCAAAGTGTGGACAAAACATAAGAGAGTAGATAAAACCAAGCATGGAACATCAAAAATTATGGATACATTTGCAACGTATCAGTTACCACTTATAATTATCTATACCACTTGTATTTCACTATCTCTTTGCCGAACTAGTGCACCTATACACCTGACAAGTGTATTGGGTGTGTTGGGGACACAAGAGACTTCTTGTATCTTGATTGCAGGGTTGCTTGAGAGGGGATACCTTTGACCACTTCCTCCCTGAGTTCGATAAACCTTGGGTGATCCACTTAAGGGAAAACTTGCTGCTATTCTACAAACCTCTACACTTGGAGGCCCAACTACTGTCTACAAGAATAGAAGTGCGTAGACATCAGGTCTTGCCGGACTTATCACCAAAATGCCCCAGACTTAAGTCAACTATGGGTTTGAAGCCCGAGAATATTCCTATATATATCCCCCACTCCCCTTTGTATTACTCAGACTTGGATAATTGAAATTATAACACACCCTTGTGGATCTCCCTAATTTCTAGTCTCATGCTCCTTGACAAATTATCCCCCACCTCGTTGGAGTTTCCATCGTTCCTCCCTCGTTGTACAAGGCCTTGACATCGGATCCCCTTGCCAAGATGTCAAGATCTCACCAAGACTCCCCACTGGTCGTGCTGGTTCAAGAGAGAGAGAGAGAGAGAGATCTCCGCCTGACGTCGATCCTAGGGATTGCACCGGACCGGCAGCCACCGGCGTGAGATATGGGTTGTATCATATCTTCATGTGTGTGTTCATCGTGTTCTTCGTGCATGCATTTGCGGATTCCATCCTCTTCCTCATCCCCACTCACTCTGCCTCGATTTCCATGGGGTTCGTGAAAGATCGGGCCATCCACGAGGTTAGCCCTCAACATATTGGTATTAGAGCTTTGTTGCTCATGAATTCCCCATCAATTTTTCTTCTATCCCACAAAAATTTAAAAATCCCCAAAAAAAGAGCCCCAAATTGCCTTTGGATTGATCTCTATATTTGGAGCATTTTTCGTGGTTTTGGTCCATAGATCTATTGCTTTGGGTGTCGATCTACCTTCCTTTGACCTTTGCCCAGCTCAATTTGGACAGATTTCCGAAGATTTCTGAGATTTGACTTTTTGGAGTTCGTCATGAACTCATTTCGGCAAAACATCTGGCTAACCGGTTCCCATGCCAAAATATTCGGCGAGAATTCTGGCACGTCGAAACTCGGCACCAGAACTAGCGCCGCCGGGTACTTCGCCAAATTTTTTTTTGACCCAGTTTTGACCATTTTTCCTCTTGTGTTGTTCATCTTGTGTGCGTGTCGCCCAAACTAACATCAAGATTTTGCAAATCATCACATACCGTGCTCCTCGACACCGTGAAGCCAAACATCATCCTAACACCGGTACCAAGTCGTCAACAATACCAAAGGTATAATTTGCTCCACCTTGTTAACCCAACTTCCTTTGTGTGTATCTATCCTATGAGAGAAGCTCAATTTTTGTTTACCTAAGCATTGTGCGCTTTCCCTTGGAAAGTGAGAGTGTGTAAGAAAATACAACATAGTAGTATAGAGAGGGAGAAAAGAATCAAAAAAATAAAGAGAGAGAAAAAGAAAAAGAAAAAGCAAAAGATAAAGAAAAATAACAAGATACATAGTCTCCCAATACAAAGAGAGTCTCAAGCTTATAAGCAAAGAGAGAGAAATAGTGCGACCAAGACAATTGCACAAATTCATTGCTTATCATGTTTTGATGAATGGGTTGTGGTCTCTCTTTGCGTTGGCATGACAACCGAGCTTAGTCTTTGTTAGGACATTTTGTGCTCATTTTGATAGTCATGCTAACCACATCAGTCTCCACGTGTGTGTATCTTTTGTGTTTTTGTAGATCGTATACTTTTTTATTTTACTTTGGTTCTCTAGCACCTTTAACAATAACCTTTTTCTTTGGATCATTTCGTTTGGTTATCCACCACCCTAACCTTCCACCAAAAGCTTTTGAGAGATTAGTTCTTTCTTTAATGTGAGGTTTCTTTGCGATTTCACTTTGCAAGCTAATAGCTCTCACTTGTGGTTTCTAGTTCGGTGCAATCCTCAAGGTGAGTTAAAAGGCTAACACCACCATATTACACTTCCATATACAATCCTTATGTGTTTTGCATGATGGATAGGCACGGTGAGTCGAGCCAACCACCTTCCCAGGAAGAAGAACAAGGCTCGTACATGACACGTGCAAGCCATTACATCATACAACATGAGTTCCGTGAATGTTGTGAGTCTCTTGAGACATGACAAGATGAACAATTCGGTGAGACTCAAGCCGAGTTCAAGAGCATCGTCAACCACTTCGATGTCCTCAAAATACAAATGCATGCAATGCAACACAACTTTGACCATCACAATGAAGCGCTCCAACGTTCCATTGATGAAACAAATGACAAGTTCCGCCTACTCATCGACGGAATGACAAACAACACAAGACCATGTTCACGCGCATCAAGCTCTTCAAGCTCGTTGCATCACCACTCTCCTCTTTGTCAAGACTCTCATCCAAGTGCTCCAAGATGCAATGTCGCCCCCGTGGTTGAAGATATAAGTTCTTCGCACTATGTACCTTCCCCATGGCACGCCGCAACGTCAAGTTATGATGGTGATTTCTCCTCAATGCCCCAAGCAAGGAGAGAAGGACACCATCATCACACAAGCGCACTACTGATCCAACAAGCGCAACCACAAGTGAAACCCCGAGTGTAACCTCAAATACATTGCCATTGTCCGCGAGACATTCTTGACTCAAAAAGTGATGACTCCAACTTGGAGGATCAAGCTCGTCACCATAGTGATGCTCTTGAAGACCCTCATCTTCATTATCGACGTAATGAACGTCCACACCGCCACCATGGTCACCATGATGAGCCTCCTCCACCACATCAAGACATGGAGCATCAAATGGTACATATTGAGCGATTCCCACCATGTCATGAGGCTCAAGACCATGATCTTTGTCATGAGGCCCAAGTGCCAAACCCGCAACACCAACCGAGGAATGAGCCTCCTCTTTGTCAACAACCACGTCAAGAGGCTCCACATCCTGATCATCGTCATGAGGCCCAAGTGCCTCCTCTTTGTCAACAACCGTGCCAAGAGAAAGAGCAAGCTCCTCAACAACGTCGCGAGAATCAAGTTCCACCACCTCAAAATGCGGCTCCTCAAATGAAAGTACATCAATAAAGTCACCAAGCTCATCGCAATGATTCCAGGGATGATGAAGACCGCCAAAATCATGGAAACAACCACTACCATGACCACAATTATGACGAAACCTTTGGCAATCTCAACTTCATGATGCCCAAGTTCACCAGTTCAAATGATCCCGAAGAATACCTCTCATGGGCGCTCAAGGTCGACAAGATCTTCCGTATGCACAACTATAGCAATGATAATATGGTCGCCATGGCTTCGCTTGAGTTCGATGATTACACCAACCTTTGGTGGGAACAAGTTCAAGTCACTCATGACACAAGAGAAGAGCCTCCAATCACAACTTGGCATGACATGAAGGCTCATATGAGATCCTGCTTTGTCCCTACGCACTACACACGTGACCTCTTCAACAAGCTACAATCGCTTAGTCAAGGTACAAAGACCGTGGAAGAGTACTTCAAGCAAATGGATATCAACATGATCAGCACCAACATTGAACAGCGCGATGAGCAAACAATGGCACATTTCCTCATCGGCTTTAACCATCAAATCAAGCGCATCGTCGAGTTCCAAAAGTACAGCGACATGGTTGAGCTTGTGCACATTGCAACAAAAGCCGAGCGTCAAGTACAAGAGGGCATCAAGTACAACAAGCCCAAGATGTACTTCACCTACAAGAAAGCTGCAACCGCTATACCAAAAACCTTCAATGGAAGCTCCTCAAGTACCACCAACCCTTCCTTGAATCCCACACTTCCTCAAAGAAAACCGCCCCCAAGTGGCAAGCACACAAAGGATGATCTTCCCTTCAACAACGAATGCTACAAGTGTGGATGCAAATTACACAAGTTGGCCAATTGTGGAAATAAGAAAGTATTGTTCATCCATGACAATGGCGACGAAGAATACTTAAGTGAAGATGAATTTGATGCCCGAGTCAAGGAAGCAATGACAAGGCAACATGTGGAAGATGACCAAGAACTCCTCATGTGTGAACATGATGCTAGTCCAACGCTTGTCATTACAAGGATCTTGACCACTCAAGAACAAGAGGATGAAGATCAATGATCCAACATCTTCCAAACACATGCCGATATCAATGGGAAATCTATAAAGGTGATCATCGATGGAGGGAGTTGCCACAACCTTGCTAGCACCAAGTTGTGTGAGAAGCTCAACCTCACCCTCCATCCTCATAAGCACCACTACCACGTCCAATGGCTAAGTGACCAAGGGTCCGTGAAGATCAATCATACCGTCTCGGTAACATTCTCAATTGGTTCATATAAAGACACGGTGGAGTGTGATGTAGTCCTAATGAGGGTTTGTCACATTTTGCTTGGTCGACCATGGAAATTCGACAAAGGTGCTCTACATGATGGTCGCACAAATGTATACACCTTCAAATGGCTTAACAAGACATGTGTTTTGCAACCAATGGCTCCTAGACAAATAATTGCGGATAATGCAAAGGCTTTAGCGAGGGCGAAAACCACAACACCAACTTGTGAGAAGAGTGGTGAGCGAGAGAACAACCATATAGGGAGTGAGATCCACAAGCCTAACTCGAGTGGAAAAACTAAGAGTGTTCTCCTTGCCACCATAAGTGAGATTAGAGATGTGAGGAATAACCCATCCATCATGCACTATGTCCTTCTTTGCAAGGGACTAGCGTAAGGAACTAATGACTTAACAAATATTCCTCCCTCTTCGATGGCCATTTTGCAGGAATTCAAGGATGTGTTTCCCGAAGATCTCCTGCATGGACTTCCTCCTCTTCACGGAATAGAGCATCGCATTGACCTCATACCCAGTGCACCTCTTCCAAACCGTGTCGCCTACCGCACAAACCCAGAGGAGACGAAATAGGTCGAATGCCAAATCAACCAACTCGTCTCCAGAGGTTTGATCCAAGTAAGCACTAGTCCAAGTGCGGTATCCGTAATTCTTGTCCCAAAAAAATGATACGTTGCGGTCATGCATGGACTGCCGTCCAATCAATGCTATCATAGTGTGTTATCGACATCCTATACCTCGTCTCGATGACATGCTTGATGAGTTGTGTGGAGCCACTATTTTCTCCAAAATTGATCTTCGTAGCGGGTACCATCAAATACGAATGGCCAAAGGTGATGAGTGGAAAACCACCTTCAAGACTAAACTTGGTCTCTATAAATGGTTGGTCATGCCTTTTGGCTTATCTAAGGCCCCATCCACCTTCATGCGCCTTATCAATCATATTTTGCATTCTCCCATTGGAAAAGGTGTTGTTTTGTATTTCGATGATATTCTTGTTTATAGCAAGTCACTTGTGGAACATGTTACACATGTAAAGGAGGTTTTGCAAATCCTTTGAAATAAAAAGATATATGTTAGTTTTCCCAAGTGTACTTTTTCTAAAGACAAGTTGATTTTCCTTGGCTTTGTTGTTTCTTCCAATGGCATTAAAGTCGATGTTTCTAAAGTTAAAGACATTTGAGAGTGGCTTATCCCCAAAAATATGAGTGAACTTCGAAGTTTTCATGGGTTGGCCGTTTTTTCTCATCACTTTGTGAAAGACGTCTCTACCATTGCTTGCCCTCTGAACAAGTTGACCAAAAATAATGTCACCTTCGTGTGGGGGCAAGGCACAAAAAAAGTTTTGATGAGCTTAAAAAGAGGCTTACCGAAGCACCTATTCTCGCGTTACCGGATTTCACAAAAACTTTCAAGATAGAGTGTGATGCTTGTGGTATTGGTATTGGAGGAGTCCTTATGCAAAACGGACGTACTATTGCCTACCATAGAGAGAAACTTGATGGCGCATGCCTTAACTATCTGATTTATGACAAAGAGCTTTTTGTTGTAGTTCATGTTTTACAAGTTTGGAAACATTACCTTTGGCCTAAGGAATTTATCATACATTCCGACCATGAGTCATTGAAATATCTCAAAGGACAAGCCAACTTGAGTAAAAGACACGCTAAATGGGGTTGAGTTTAAGGAGTATTTTCCTTACATTGTCAAGTATAACAAGGGCAAATATAATGTTGTTGTGGATGCTTTGTCTCACAAGAACACAAGCCTTCTTACTAGACTCAAAGTAAACGTGTTGGGTCTTGATGAAATCAAAACTTTGTATGCTTCCAACACGTTCTTTGGACCAATTTTCACAAAGTGCTCCATTGACAAAGGAGTTGATGGTTTCTATTTTCATAAGGGATTTTTCTTTAAACAAAATAAGCTTTGCATTCCGAAGTCGTCTCTCCAACTTTTGCATCTCCAAGAATCACATGGTGGAGGCCTCATGTGTCACTTTGGACATGACAATATGTTGTACATGCTCTCCACTCATTACTATTGGCCAAAGATGAAGCAAGACATGGAGCTCTACATCCAACCATGCACTACATTCCTTCAAGCTAATTCTAGGTCTAACCCATTTGGTCTTTATATGCCATTACCTATTCCGCATGCACCATGGTTGGATATTAGCATGGACTTCGTATTAGGATTACCTAGGATCTCTTTTCAAAATGGCATACTTCATACCATGCCATAAGACTGGCGATGCTTGACATGTTGCAAATTTGTTTTCAGAGAAATCGTCCATGTTTATGGTGTGCCAAGAACAATCATCTCCGAACGCGATGTCAAATTCATGAGCTACTTGTGGAAGACCCTCATGGCCAAGTTTGGCATCAAGCTCCATTTCTCATCCGCGTCACATCCGCAAACCGATGGCCAAACCAAGGTCATCAACCGAAGCCTCGACACCACCCTTCGTTTGTTAATCAAGAAAAACCTCAATGATTGGGAGGAATGCATTCCCCAAGCTGAGTTTGCCTACAATCGTGCCAACCACTCTACAACGAATATGATCCCATTCATGATCGTCTATGGCTTCGAGCCCCTCACCGCGCTCGACATCCTACCACTACCTCTCCATGAGCGCACCAACATGGATGTTGACAAGCGCGCCCAAGCTATGAAGAAGCTTCATGAGGAAACAAGAGCTACTATCGAGCAACAATTCCTTCACCAAGCTTCAAGGTTAAACAAGTACAAGAAGGAGATGATCTCTGAGAAAGGTGGCCTTGTGTGGATACACTTGAGAAAGGACCGTTTCCCCAAGGAACATGATTACAAGCTCAAACCAAGATGAGATGGTCCCTTCAAGGCCCTAAATAGGATCAACAACAACACCTACATCATCTACATCCCGACCTCCAAGTACCTTATGAGAAATACATTCAATTTCAAGGACCTTTCGCCTTTCCATGGAGATGTTCAAGATGATATGCATGAAGATTCGAGAATGACTCTTTCCCAAGGGGGGAGCTGATGCAGCTCGTCCTACGGACGTCCCTACATCTATACCACCAAGTCCCCCAAGTGGATCGATAACTCGTTCCCGAACCAAGACCCTTCAAGCTAAGGTGAATTCGCTCCTCGTCTCATGTGATTTCGATACATCCTTGCATGGCTTTCTACTTCATGCCAATACTTTATGCATCCTCAGCTATGAACACCATGAAGAAATGCGAAGAGAAGGAGCCAAGCCATCGCAAGACGGAGTTCAAGGTCAAATTGGCGCTAGGCTCAGTGGACCGGAATCCTCGCCGAAATTCTTGACGCACACTCCGGCAGACCGGACCCACGACTGGAATTCCCAACGCTCGCCAAAACTATCCGGTGTCGACCAAACCACGCTTCTGAATGCTATTTTGGCGCCTGACCGGAGCGACCGGCGCTGACCGGAATTTCCGCCGTACATTCCGGTCATGCCGGACTTATTGCCGAAATGCCCCAAACTTAAGTCACCTATGGGTTTGAAGCCCGAGATTATTCCTATTGCATCCAGATTTTACCCTTTTGTGCCCAAACTACCCATGTTTTAGTGGCTGGCCTATATATAGCCCCCACACCCCTTTGTATTACTCAGACTTGGATATTGAAATTAGAAAACACCCATGTGGATCTCCCTAATTTCTAGTCTCATGCTCCTTGATAAAGGATCACCAATTATCCCCTACCTTGTTGGAGTTTGCATCGTGCCTCCCTCGTTGTAAAAGTCCTTGGAATCAGAGACCCTTGCCAAGATGTCAAGATATCACCATCACCAGGACTCCCCACTTGTCGTGCCGGTTCGAGAGAGATATTCGCCCGACGCCAATCCTAGGGATTGTGCCGGACCGGTAGCCGTTGGCGTGAGCTATAGGCTTGTATCGTGTCTTCATGTGTGTGTGTTCATCGTGTTCTTCGTGTGTGAGTTTGCGGATTCCATCCTCTCCCTCATCCCCACTCACTCAGTCTCTATTTCCAAGGGATTCGTGAAATATCGGGCCATCCACGAGGTTAGCCCTCAAGACAACTTCTTGCTAACTTTTTTCATCTTGACAAATTAACGAAATTAGGTCAAACTTGAGCTACAAGTAAGCGCGATAGATTTCTCTTGAATTAAATGTCTTTTCAGAGGTAGTTGGGTGCATCTTATTATAGTAAACAATTTCGTTAGTGTGAGTTCCCAACTATCAGGAAAGAACATTCTCAATTTTCCGAGTGATGGCGAGATTATTCTCTCCTGTAAAGAAAGATCGAAGAATATGGATCTAAATGCCACAAGCCAAGTTTTCACACATATATAGTGGACCAACATATTGTACTTATGATTTCCCGTGTTTTATGAGTTCTCAAACTTCCTAGCTAATAACTCCACCCACTTGAATGACTTTATGTCGATTAATCGAAATAAGGTCAAATTTGAAGTACTACAAGTAAATTGTAGGTTGCTCTAAAAGTTTTACGAAAAAACTTTTCGAGATACCCATTGGGGGGTCACAATTAATATATGAGAAAACACCTAGAGTTTTGACGACAAGTTCAGCTTCTTGATAAGATTTTGCATCTTGGCAGTTTAACAAAATTAGGTCAAACTTGAGCTACAAGTAAGCGCAGTAGATTGCTCTTGAGTTTCCAACTATCTCAGGAAAGAACATTCTCAATTTTCCTAGTGATGACGAAATTGTTCTTTCACATAAAGAAAGTCCGAATAATATGGATCTGAATGCCACAAGCTAAGTTTTCAGACATATATAGTGGACCAACATGCTGTACTTACGATTTCCCATGTTTTATGAGTTCTCAAATTTCCTAGCTAACTTCGCCCACTTGAATGACTTTATGGAGATTTATCGAAATTAGGTAAAATTTGAACAAGTAAACTATGTAGGTTACTTTTAAAGTTTTACGAAAAAGCTCTTGGAGGTACCCATCGGGAGGGTCAACTAATATATCAGAAACCACCAAGAGTTTTGATGACAGGTTCATCTTATTGCTAACATTTTGCATCTTGACAGTTTAATGAAATTAGGTCAAACTTGAGCTACAAGTAAGCGCGATAGATTGCTCTTGTATTAAATGTCATTTCAAAGGGTAGATGGGTGCATCTTTTTATAGTAAGCAGTGTCGTCGGTGTGAGTGTCCAACTACCAGGAAAGAACATTCTCAATGTTCCGAGTGATGATGAGATCGTTCTTTTCTATAAGGAAACTACGAAGACTATTGGACCTGAATGCCACAAGCAGTGTTTTTAGACATATATAGTGGATCGACAACATGTTGTACTTGTGATTCCCATGTTTTATGAGTTTCTGATCTTCCTAGCTAACACCGCCCACTTGAATGACATTATTTTGTTGTATCAAAATAAGGTCGAATTTGAACTACAAGTAATAAATTGTAGGTTGCTTTGGAAGTTTTATGAAAAAGCCTTTGGAGGTACCCATCAAGAGGTTAATTAATGTATCAGAAACCATAGAGAGTTTTGACGACTGGTTCGACTTGTAGCTAAGATTTTGCATCTTGAAAATTTTGAACCCCTTTTGAAAATTATCACATGAAATAGGGTGAGAAGGGAAATGATTTTTCTATTCTCTGTGCGCAACCCACAAGCTTGAGGTGCACCTTACGCTTAAATATAACTTTGTTTTCTCCATAATGTATATGGTGAACCTTAGCAGATGCCACATACTAGGCCTTAAGGTGTGCTTTTTTACACATTGTGGGTGCCCTTATTAGTGAAAAAGCAAATACTGGTACACTAGTATATTTCTTTGCTTAGACATATGGTCATCTCTGTCCACGCGTTGTACATGCTAAGAGAATAAAACATAGGTATGGGAAGAGAGTAACAACAAAGAGGAGTTGAAGGCGTTTCGATGTCAGAGCAAAGTTATGATGGGTTCGTAACACGAGGTACTCATGCGTCCACTCTACTAGTAGTAAATTTTAGTACCTATGCACACAAAAAAATAGTGTGTTTTCTCTCACCTTTGCTGCCTCTCACCATCCATCCTCCATCTCTCCTCCCCTTTCCCCTCACACACCGGCCCGGCTGATTTCTCCCTCGTCCATAGCGTGGCATTGCGCACGTGTGCCTTGGTACGGTGGCTCTGTGTCTCTGGCGTGTTCGGTAGCCATGTTGGTGCGGAGTAGGAGTAGTACATAGGAATAAAACCACTTTGGTCCTTGGCAGCAAAAAAATTCAAACTTTTACGGTTTTCAAAATTTTCACTTGCTTCCGAAACATCAGGAGGGAAGGTTATTCAAAAGATCAGCCATTCGCAGTACTTCTTATCTTGTTTTTATCTTGTCTTATCTCTTACAATACCATACCACTATATAGTGTACGGATAACTTTGAACATTGACCGTTGGATCAAGACTAGCAAATCCAAACATTGCTAATCGTTGGATCTTCCATTCCATTCTTAGCATCTAGAAAGATTCTATTGATATAGTCTATAGCACGACGAATGCTAGTATATGCGCAGACCTCGAAACACAATTCATTGCTCAGTTTTAGGGTCCTAGTGCTAAATGTATGGACTTAATTGGATGAAATTTTCATTTTTTTAAAGGTCCTTGATGTAACATGTACTTCCACCGACCGTGTTAACTCAAGCACCTCGCTCCTACATGACCTACCACAGTTAAAATAAAATGCAACTGCCCCAATTATCAAACAAAGTGGACCACAGTTTATTATACGTAATACCCAAGTTTTTAGTACTAGGATTTTTCAAGCTTCCTAGTTAACTTTGCTCACTTTAGTGACTTCTTGTCGATTTAACAAAATTAGGTCAAACTTGAGCTAAAAGTAAGCATGATAGATTGCTCCCAGTGAACTAAATGTCTTTTCAGAGGTAGATGGGTGTATCTTCTTGTAGTAAACAATGTCATCGGTGTGAGTTTCCAATTATCAGGAAAGAAAATTCTCAGTTTTCTGAGTGATGACGAGATTGTTCCTTTCCGTAAAGAAAGTACAAAGAATATTGATCTCAATGCCATAATACAAGCTTCTAGACATATTAAGTATGGACCAACGTGTTTTACTTATCACTCCCACGTTTTATGAGTTTTCAAACTACCTAGCCAATTAACTCTGCCCACTTGAATGACTTTATGTCGATTTATTGAAATTTCGTCAAATTTTAACTACAACTAAATTGTAGGTTGCTTTGAATGTTTTAAGAAAAAAAGCTTTTGGGAGGTCCCTATTGAGGGGTTAACTAATATATCAGAAACCACCGAGAGTTTTGACAGTAGGTTTAACCTTTTGCTATGTTTTTTCTTTTAACATAATGAAACCATGAATAGAGCTCAAAACACACTTCTCTAACCATTCTACAATCTTTTATGCTTAAAATATTCCAACTTACTGATACGTTGCTAACGTATCCATAATTTTTGATGTTCCATGCTTGGTTTTATCTACTTTCTTATGTTTTTTCCACACTTTGGAGTACTTTTTATGCACTTTCTTGGACAAACCTATTAACAAGATGCCACAGTGCCAGTTGCCTATTTTCTGCTGTTTTTGGTTCCAGGAAAGTCAGAAAATCAATATTCTCAGAATTGGATGGGACAAAAGCCAAAGTTCCTATTTTACCGGAAGACTCACGGAGCCAGAATACGAGACGAAGGAGGGCCAGGGCCTGGCCACACCCCCCCAGGGGCGGGTACCCTCAGGCTGCGCCAGGGCATGGTGTGGGCCCCCTGGCTGCCACCGACCTTGCCTCTTTCGCCTATATATTCCTCCCGAGGCAAAAACCCTAGATCGTCAAGCCTCCAGCCACGAAAAGTTCCGTAGAGCCGCCGCCACCGAAGGGGAGATTCGGGGGATAGAAAGTCCCTGTTCCGGCACCCTGCCGAGACGGGGAAGTGCCCCCGGAGCCATCTCCAACGATCTCCACCACCATCTCCATCACCATTGCTGATTCCCATTATGAGGAGGGAGTAGTTCTCTCTCGAGGCTAAGGGTTCTACCGGTATCTATGTGTTCATCTCTCTCTCTATGCGTGATCATATTGTGATCATGAGCTTGTAATCTATAGATCTACCTTGCTACTCAAGTGCTTTAATAGATCTCTGCTCTCCCCATGTGTGTGAAAGTGACAGCGTGCACACCATGGTGGCACTTAGGCTAGAGATCTCAAATACTTGTTATGAGTTATATTTGGAGTTGGATGTCTTTATGAAATTGTGGTGTTTGTTTGAACCATCTAGTACTCAAGGTGACAGTGTGGGGTTATCTAGATGGGAAAGGCTTACTTTGAGGTGTGCTGTTATAGCCCTACCATGGATTAGAGTGTCCAACCGGAGAGTAGTTAAGAGTAGTATCATAAAGAGAAGATATTTATATGAGAGTATTCACTAGTGAAAGTATGATCCCTAGGCCTTATTTCTAAACATTGAAACACCGTTTGCAACTAGATCTGTTACATGTTTACGTGCTTTCATCTTTATTTCAATTTGCGTTTAGTCTTTTCCATGCCATCAAGCTATTTTCTATCACCGTTACCACTTATAATTATCCATACCACTTGAATTTCACTATCTCTTCGCCGAACTAGTGCACCTATACACCTGACAAGTTTATTGGGTGTGTTGGGGACACAAGAGACTTCTTGTATCTTGATTGTAGGGTTTCTTGAGAGGGGATACCTTTGACCACTTCCTCCCTGAGTTCGATAAACCTTAGGTGATCCACTTAAGGGAAAACTTGCTGTTGTTCTACAAACCTCTGCACTTGGAGGCCCAACAACTGTCTACAAGAATAGAAGTGCGTAGACATCAAGCTATTTTCTGGTGCCATTGCCGGGAAGGTAAGGTAAAAGGTATTCACACCGGAGGATTAAAGAAGAAGAACCTCCCACGGCAAACGCCTATTTTTTGGCGCCGTTGCCGGGGAGGTAAGGTAAAAGGTACTCACATCCTTTGGTGTGAGTGCTCGAAGTTATTTCCTTTAGATTCTACAATTTTGTCTTTTTGTTTCTTGTTTTCACTAGTTAGGCTTAATGGAAAACAACAACAAAATTAGAGATCTTTATAGTATTTATCTTGAGTTAGGACATGAAGTGTTTGAAGAGAAAATTAAAAAACCTATGGAACTTTATTTGCATGCTAATAGCAATGTTGTTAGGATGAATTCTTTGGACACCATTATTGCTAATGCTATGGAAAAGTCTAAGCTTGGGGAAGCTAGTTTTTATGAAAATGATCTTTTCAATCCACCTACTATTGAGGAGGAAATTAATTATGACTACAATATGCCTCTTATATTTGATGATTATGGTGATGAGAATAATAATGATAGCTATTTTGTTGAATTTGCTCCCACTATGATTAATAAGAACGACTATGCTTATGTGGAGAGTAATAATTATATGCATGTGGCTCATGATAAGAATGTTTTATGCGATAGTTATATTGTTAATTTTATTCATGATGCTACTGAAAGTTATTATGAGAGAAGGAAACATGGTCTTATGTATCTCAACATTATTAAGTTTCCCCTCTTTATGTTGAATGTCTTGAAGTTGCACTTGTTTTGCTTTACTATGCTTGTTGCTTTGTGCTTTCATGACTTGTTTATTTACAAGATTCCTATGCATAGTAAGTGGGTTAGACTTAAATGTGCTTTGAATTTGCTTCTTTATGCTCTCTTTTACTTCAATTCATATTTCTTATGTGAGCATCTTCTCAAACTATCATGCCTAACTTAAAGGCGTTAAAGAAAAGTACTTATTGGGAGATAACCCAAAAGTTTTAGATGAGTATTGGAAGTTATTACCTCAGTAATAACCGCTCTTTATCCTTTTTATTTGCCTTTTGTGCCAAGAGTAACCTCTAATGAGAGAGAAGTAATGATTGGGAAAGTTGCTGTCCCGAAACAGATTTTTGTGCTTCACCGTAAAAATTCGTGTAAAATCTCTGTACGTCCTTTTGAGGCGTAAATTTTTGTGCTTCTGCCCCAGGTTGTTATCTAACTTTCGTTAGTTCAACACTTTTAGATTTGAGCAACAGAAGGTCTTCGAAAAAAATTATCTTTACCTGCTGGTCTGTTTTGACAAATTTCTGCCATTTTCTGCATTTGCTTCTTGTTGGTTCCTTTTTGAGTTCTTTTGGTGA
Source organism: Avena insularis (assembly GCA_023614405.1). Taxonomy (NCBI): domain Eukaryota; kingdom Viridiplantae; phylum Streptophyta; class Magnoliopsida; order Poales; family Poaceae; genus Avena; species Avena insularis. Next base: position 409,384,186 of record CM042696.1, read on the forward strand.
ATTGAGCTTTTTGAGGGAAGTGCTTCAGTAGCTAGTGTTCTAATGGAAGTTTATTTGGTGTTAGAACTGAACTTTAAGACCTATTATCTTGAGTGCACTAATGTTGCTAATAAAGATTGTGTGAAGTTTTGTATGAAGGAAAAATGTCAGATGTATGGAAGGAATGAGTAATGAGATTAAGGATGGACTAAAGCTCAAGCTTGGGGATGCCACGCGTGTCACCCCAAGAAATATCCAAGAAGTACAAGCGTCAAAGCTTGGGGATGCCCAAGGCATCCCCTTCTTCATCAATAAAAATCCCAGGTTTCTTCCAAACGCTTCATTTTTATTATTTCATGCACAGTTGTGTTGTCCTTCGAGCGTCTTCTTTTTCGTTTTTGTTTTGGTTTTTCGTTTGCTTGGTTTTCTTAGTTTTCTGAATAAATTGGTTGTACCCCCTCTTTCATACATTGGTTTGCAAATAGTTTGGTTTGGTTTGGAAAAGAGTAGGAAAGTTCATGCTTAAGTGTTAAGGAGAGCTTGTTTTTGACTGTGGCCTATGCTTTGTCATGCCATGATTGATATTGTTTTGGCTTTATGCTTAGTATTCTTCGCTGTAGCATGACTGGTTATAAACAATTGAGATTGTTTAATGTGCCTTGGATGAATCATGCGTTGTTTTAGCATATTAAAGCATAGTATTGTGGTATTTCCCTTTGATGCTTTATTTGGGTTGACTTGGCGCATGCTCACACCATGTTATGACTATCCCAAGTCACCATAGCCTTTATGATCCTTTAGTTTTCGACTTGTAGTATCACTTTATGCTTTGATTAATGATGTTTTGTCGTGCTGCATGATTATGGCCATTATTGCTCTCTTAGTCGATCCCTCACAGTCTTTTGCTAGCCTCCATAACCAAGTATGAGTTCCACTCATGCATACAACTCCTAAAACCAAGTTATTTCAAAGAGTCCACCATACCTACCTATTATCATTTGCTATTCCAAGTATATTCATGTTTTTATCTAACTTCCAAATTAAACTTGTTATGAGAAAACTAGTGATTAAAGCTCTCACGAACTTGATGGCACACTTTACGTTTCTTGCCCTTAATAAACTTGAACCATTGTGTCGTCTATGTTGTATATGCTTGCACTTATTTGTTGGGGATTAGCAGAACCATGCTGTCATGGGGAACGCTTTCAACATTGCACTGGTACTTTGTACCTAGTTGATATCATGCTCTTTTGTCTATGGATGTCGTCGGTGTAAAATGAAAGGGGATCTTGTAAGTCCATGGAGTTATGTATATGTGTTAGAGAAACGCTGGGCATTGGTCTAATCCATGCTGACATGGTGGAAACCTGCAGCGTAACCATAATGAGCTGTCTATGAAGCATTCTTCTTATAAAAAAGAGTCCGATATTGAGAAAAAGAGAAAAAGAAAAAAAAAGATATACGAAAAGAGGAAAGAGAGAAAAAAGCACCATATTCCCATGGTAAATACCAAGATTGCTGAGATGCTTGTTGTCTGCTTGCCTTGTCATTCTGATATGGGGATTCTTCCGTATCATCGGGCAAGGGGTACCCCGTTGGCGGTTCTCTATGATACGCATGTACTTACGATGATAAGAACTTACCGGTGACTAAACTTGAGTAGCATGAGGAGCGGCCCTCGTATTCAAGGGACATGAGATTTCCAACTTATACTTTGTCAAGCATATACTCCATAGTTTGTTCACTTTAACCTTAATCACTTCAAGATGCTTATGATAGGGGCAATGAGAGCTTAAAGCTAAAAAGTACCATAATTTTTGTAAGCTCTTTATGAAACTTGAATCCCTACTTCCTTCTATGAAGGCCTTTCTTTTACTTTTATGTTGAGTCTCCACCTTCTATCTTTATGCACCTAATTTGAGAGCATAGTGGCCATTCTTAGTTCTATGTGCATTGTCCCAAGACTTGTTGATTGATGCATAGCTTTCATATTGCTTGTTTTAAACTATTTCTATCTAGTCACTCTTATGAACTTTGAAGGTGTCCTATGCATTTATGTTTGCTACTCTATGAGGGACAAGCTGAATGCCACTATGCTATGTTTTCTTTATGTGAAACAAACAAACGTCTTGCAAAGCAGTGTTATTCATGAATCTTTTCTTTGTGCCTTTTCATGTTGCAACATAGTTGCTATGTCTTAATGTTAGAACTTTATCTTTCATGCTATGTTGAAGTACTATGATCCCAGCTATCAATGTTTTACACATACTTTGATCAAGTCTGTGGTGGTGCATGTCACCTCAAAAATTATTCTTTCTTTCTATCACTTACCTACTCGAGGACGAGAAGGAGTTAAGCTTGGGGATGTTGATACGTTGCGTTTGATGTTCCATGCTTGGTTTTATCTACTTTCTTATGTTCTGTCCACACTTTGGAGTACTTTTTATACACTTTCTTGGACTAACCTATTAACAAGATGCCACAATGCTAGTTGCCTGTTTTGTGCTGTTTTTGGTTCCAGGAAAGTCAGAAAATCAATATTCTCAGAATTGGACGGGACAAAAGCCAAAGTTCCTATTTTATCGGAAGACTCACGGAGCCAGAATACGAGACGGAGGAGGGCCAGGGCCTGGCCACACACCCTAGGCGCGGGTACCCCCAGGCCGCGCCAGGGCATGGTGTGGGCCCCCTGGCTGGCCACCAACCTTGCCTCTTTCGCCTATATATTCCTCCCAAGGCAAAAACCCTAGATCGTCAAGCCTCCAGCCACGAAAAGTTCCACAGCGCCGCCGCCACCAAAGGGGAGATTCGGGGGATAGAAAGTCCCTGTTCTGGCACCCTGCCGGGACGGGGAAGTGCCCCCGGAGCCATCTCCATCGATCTCCACCACCATCTCCATCACCATTGTTGATTCCCATGATGAGGAGGGAGTAGTTCTCTCTCGAGGCTAAGGGTTCTACTGGTAGCTATGTGTTCATCTCTCTCTCTCTATACGTGATCATATTGTGATCATGAGCTTGTAATCTATAGATCTACCTTGCTACTCAAGTGCTTTAATAGATCTCTGCTCTCTCCATGTGTGTGAAAGTGACAGCGTGCACACCATGGTGGCACTTAGGCTAGAGATCTCAAATACTTGGTATGAGTTATATTTGGAGTTGGATGTCTTTATGAAATTGTGGTGTTTGTTTGAACCATCTAGTACTCAAGGTGACAGTGTGGGGTTATCTAGATGGGAAAGGCTTACTTTGAGGTGTGCTGTTATAGCCCTACCATGGATTAGAGTGTCCAACCGGAGAGTAGTTAAGAGTAGTATCATAAAGAGAAGATATTTATATGAGAGTATTCACTAGTAAAAGTATGATCCCTAGGCCTTGTTTCTAAACATTGAAACACCGTTTGCAACTAGATCTGTTACATGTTTGCTTGCTTTCATCTTTATTTCAGTTTGCCTTTAGTATTTTCCACGCCGTCAAGCTATTTTCTATCACCGTTACCACTTATAATTATCCATACCACTTGTATTTCACTATCTCTTCGCCGAACTAGTGCACTTATACACTTAACAAGTGTATTGGGTATGTTGGGGATACAAGAGACTTCTTGTATCTTGATTGCAGGGTTGCTTGAGAGGGGATACCTTTGACCACTTCCTTCCTGAGTTCGATAAACCTTGGGTGATCCACTTAAGGAAAAACTTGCTGGTGTTCTACAAACCTCTGCACTTGGAGGCTCAACAACTGTCTACAAGAATAGAAGTGCGTAGATATCACTTACTTTTTGAATAGAACTGCCATTGTTTTTGTTTTATCTTATCTTGTGACGAGACTACATTTTTTATAAATAGTCATTTTTGTTTTGCATATGGAGGTAAAAAATGTGGTACTTAATTAGAAGAGACGTCTTTCGAATGATATGCCATACTTTTATTATACGAGTTCTCTCGTGCAAGCCACGTGTAACTTACTAGTATGGCTTAGAATGCTACCACCCTAATTTCACACAAAGTGGACCGTGTTTTATGGATAATCCCTAAGTTTTATTAAATTTCCAATAGATAGGCTATGTGGGACATGATCTTAATTAAAGGTATTATGGGAGTTTCTCGAAATAGTGGTGTGAAATATTTTGCAAGGAATAGGGGCGCCAAGTGGAATAGAAATATAAATAACAACCATCATACGGTACAATAAAGGGTCTCCGCTTTGATCGAAGAATATTAGCCAACCCTCTCTCTATGTCTCTCATATCCTTTTTTGAACAGAACGGGCCTTGAGAGGCCCAGAAGCTGTATTAAAAAATCGGCGGGTACAAGTTTACAAGGAGACCCATAACATTCCTTGTCCAGAAATACCAAAATTTGAGGATAATGCCTCTCACTTTACATAAAGAACCCTAGCATGACAAATCAACTATGTCTGCACCCTTGTTTATTCTGCAGCTCCACAACAATATCTGCCAGTTGTAGCTCGGGCATTCAGGTTCGTTCTGTAAGATGTCTGTTTGTTATGTGGTTTTTTATTTATGTGATGGAATTGTCATGTCATTAACCACATATCTGTAACCTATCTTGCAAAAAGTTTAAATAAATCCTTCCACCTTTATTTGCTAAAAAGGCTTATATTGTAGAACAAAGAGAGTATATTTCAAGTTGTTGTTGTTGCTGCTGTGTGCGGGTCCGTTTGTGCGTGTGGGTGTGTTATAATAGTTTGCATCAGTATTTGTTTTGCCTCATTTTGTGTGTGGAGATTTACCCCATCTTTGCATCTAATTTGTGTTACTACTAATTAATTATCCCTTAGCAATCGCTGCACAGTATAAAGAGAAAAGCATCCAGTGAAAACCACTTAAAAATGTTGTTTAGATTTTCTAAAAAAAACCAAAAAATATGCATTGTATTTGGCAAATAGAGTTCTATAGACATGTAAAATTTCAATTTGAACTCAAAATTATTTAGGAGCTATGAAAATGCCAAATTGAGCAATCAATAGTAGAATACAGTAAACTCTACTATTCATTGCTGAATTTGTCTTTTATATGACCGTGAAAGGAATATGAGTTGGAACTTGCAAATTTGCATGCTTTTATAACATCATCCTCCCAACATGATGTAATTTATCTCATAATTTTTTGAAACTCATAAGTATGATACCCATTCTTGTTTGAGATTCCTGAATATTGGGAGTACGGCCATGGATGATCAGTTGAGGTGTGAAACTGAGGAGGTACAGCCTTGGATTCCTGAACAGAGAGGGAGTACAGCCTACCAATATTTGATTATTACATGGACCATGAACAAATTAAAAACCAAAAGAAAGCGGTAAAATCACTCGCCTATCGGGACATACTTTGTGCCCCAAAATTTTAGATATATCAAAATTCCCATTCGACCCCTAGTGAATTCGGTAGGTGGGGATCTTCACTCGTATTTTCTCCAGTATAGTACTAGTAGTAGCTCTAAACCCTACCCCCTTTATGCGGACATTCCATTGATGATTGAAACGCTAGGACGACCTATGATATGTAATTTTAAGTCTATGGTTGTGTCAAACATTGCAGCTATGTTATTGAGTCCGAGTCCAGGTTAGGGCCGAGTCCGTTTGTGTGTTTGGTTTGAGTCTGTCCAACCAACTAGTTGTAGGCCTCCTATATAAAGGAGTCAGGCGCCTAGGGTTTAGGGAGTTCAGAATTTTAGGCAAAACATTGAGTTTTGTTGCTGCGTGTAGCATCCCCCCGGGGACGGCGCTACCGTTATCTATCTTATGAAGTGAATCGCTGTGAAGGTTCTTGTGTTGATCAAGAATTATCAGGCTCGGGTTTGAGGCATGTTGATTATCTTCATGTTGCTTACTAGATTTGTTCCTCTTCTTCATATTGCGTTCATCGCGTGATTAGAAGAATTATCTATCCGCTTGACTTGCTGTGAAAGATTAGGACAGAACTCTAGGATCATCAACGTGATCCTTATCATGTTGTATCAAAGTTCTGGGTTGATCACGACGAGTTTTGGTTGTTGATTGATATGCGGCATGTTCTTCACCGACAATTTTCAGATCAGATTGATTAGGGAGAGAACGAAAGAATTGCACAATTTTCGGGTGGTCGGTTTTGATCTATTCTACATTTGCAGGTCGATCTAGTGCAAGATCGATCGTTTTACCTCTGAAATTCGGAATCAGCTAGTACATAGAGTCCACGAGAGAAAGAAAGAGAAGTTCTGCCTCAGATCTGATTATCCATTGTTTTATTCAGTTTATGTGCACTAACCAAATTAAGGAGAAGCCGTGCATCACGGCGTGGAGTACGGACAAGTAATTGCAGATCGGATTGGTATTGGTATACGTGATGAAAACTAAGGAATCAAAAACAGTCTGGTGTGAATTAAATTGGGCAGATTTTTTGTTCCGATTTTTTCCTGCCGTGAAGGCACGCGCCGTGCCAGGGAGTTGTCTCGCGGCATATTTCCTTTGATCGCGTGGATTTAGGGAAGGGAATACAGTTTCCATTGTGAGCGGTACGTCTGTTAAAAAAATCTGGTTCGATCTGTACGTAAGGGCTTTGCTCGTATGTGAGGCGCTCAGTTGAAAAAAAAGCAATGCCTATTGCTACAGGTCTGATCGATACCCATCTCACGTACGTGAGTTCTCTAGCAAGAAGAAAAAAAGAATACTGCCATCGCCCCGCGTGCCCACGCGCCTGAGGACAGACGCCCTCTGTCCTTCAGTGAGGCCACGCGCGCCCGCACCCCATCGGGACTCGTTCTTCCGCGTCGCCGCACAGACATCGTGTGTCCCCCAAGCCTAGGCCGGCCCATTAGCTGTAATCGAGCGCTTTAAACTCTGCTTGCTCCGCCTGGTGTCGAGCGGGCTCCGGATCAGACAGCGAGGATTTTTGTGTCTGGTTCGGTGCGTAGGAAAGGACTAGTCGGAGGCTTGGAAAATGTAGAAAAACAAGATGGATTGTTTTCCGCGTGATTATTATGGCAAACGGTATTTTTCTAAAAAGAGATATGGTGATGTGTACAATGATTATCTAGACATCTTGAATAGTGTGGTATGTTATGATTCTTAAATGAGGTGGAGATTGGTCAACATAGCGACATATGCTGAATATGAGTTGTGGGAACGTCACATGCAAGAGGGTTTTTACAGATGTTATACACATGAGTATTTGGATGATTCTACACGTGTGGTTCTTGCACTGCGACGCGTGGATGAGGAGATAACTCGTTGGTGGGATAAAGAGATGTGTGAGAAGGACGTTATAGATGCAACTTGATATGACTTTAATAAAATTTTGCGTGGTTGTTTTATGTCTTCTCGTCGTAAGGTATCTTGTACCAAGACCGTGAAGGCAGTCCAACAGTCGCCCAGGGTTACAGTTGTGTCTATTCCATCCCATGCAAAGGAGGCTACGACAGTTGTTCCAGTGCAAACGGTCAACACTGCAGTGATAAAAATTTCTGAAGAGAAGCAACCTGATGTTGACAAGGTTGTTGCGTGTGCTAAAACTGCAGTGAAAAAGGTTGAACCATTGAGTAGGCTAAATATGCAACTCAAGAGAGTTTATGGTGATGCTTGTATGCCAGCGGATAGAGGCCAATGTTGGAGTTAATTTCAAACCCAGTGCATGATCAAAGGCAAAGCGTGCAAGTTGATGATTATTGTGGCAGCTGTACTGATAACATAAGGAAGGCAATGGTGGTATCATTGGGATTGTCCACATGGCGTATTCCTGTATTCCTGAACCGAAGCATCTCGAGTGGTTGAATAGCTGCAATATGCTTAAGGCTACACATAAGGTGTGTGTGCCATTTATAGTTGGTGAGTATAATGATGAGTGTAGCATCCCAATTGTCTAACAATTGCAATGCTACTAGCCTAGTCTATATATATGTTACTTCCTATATATAATTGTTGCATCATAATGATATCATGCTCATGTCATCATGCCACCTTGCATTTGAGCATCATATAAAACCCTTTTCAATTTGGATCTCCTCTCATATGCATTATTAATTGTATTTGCCTCTTGATATTGTATTTGGTTATTGATATATTGTTTAATGCCCAAGTTGAGTTGGGGGCATATCTTTTAATCTACTCCACCACCCTTTCTTTCACCCCATCATTCCACCATTCCACCATATATGAGCATTGCAACTTATTTGGTTTTACTTCTAGCTCATGTGGGTTGGGATGGATCCAGCCCTATCTCCACATGCTCTCATATATGCATCATGTTGTTTTCACATTATTGATATGTGGAGCCACCTTTGCATGCATTATGAGTAGTGCTCCTTTTCCTAGCTTTCATATGGATTATTATGGATTTATGCTCATGTTGGGATATTTTTGGAACTATTAAACATCTAGTGGAATATACACACTAGCAAGTCCCAATTATAATCAAATATGATCATCTCCATCTACTCCACTTGGAACTTTCTTTCAAATTCTTTTGCTTGGCCTTACTCCACATTTTGGGTAATGCATAGGAATAATGCCATGATTATTATTTTTGTTTTCACAAGAATTTAACCAAGGCATTTATTATTTTTGCATGGGCCATGCAAGAGTACCACCACTTTAGCCATTTGTTTACTCTCTTGGTTTTGATGGGTTTTCTCTTTATGGGGCTATATCCATCCATCACCTTTATTCCTCTCTACACTCCTTTTTGTTGGATTTTGTTTGAGCTTGCTAGAAACCCTAAACTCTTCCTCCACCCCTCTCTCCTCTCTTTTGACACCTCATGTTTTGATCATGCTTCAAACCCTAAGCCTTCAGCTCTCCTCTCTCTAAATCCTACCACCATCTACCCTAACCCTAAACCTAACCCTAGACCGAGCCCATGCCATCTACCCCTCCCCTCTCGGTTACCCTCTCTTCTCCTCCCCCTCACCTTGGTCCACCAGCAGCCATCAACCAGCACCACCACGTCACACCCCTCCTCTGCCCCACTCTTTTCTTTGGCTTCAAGACAAAGAGAGAAAGGAGGGAGAAGGAAGCCCCACCCGAGCCCTTTTTGCACCACACCAAACCCCATGTGCAAGCCATGACCCTCTCCTTATCTACCCCTCCTCCACGCCTTGACCAGATGGAGATCAACCAGAAGATCCCCTCCCTCCGTCCTCCTTTCCCCAAGAAAAACCACAGCCATGGCCTTCCCCATGCCGAACCCAAACCCTAGACCCATCTACCTCCTTGCCTCGTCGTTCTGAAGCTCCCCAAGGCGATCCAGGAGCACTAGAAGCTTTCTCTGCTTCCTCTTCGACGCCTAGGCCGCGGAGTAGTACCAGAAGCTCGCCGGAGAAGCCTCGCCGCCGCCGTGTCCGTGAGCACCAGGAGTACTCCGGCCCCGCTGCTTCCTCGTTGATCTACGCTACCCCGAGCCCGCTTAGTCGCACCGAGGGTCGTGGGTGAGCCCACCGACCTCCTGGACATCATCTTCCTCCTCTCTCACCTTGCATCGCCGCCCGACGCCGAACACCTCAGTGCACGCGGCCAGATTCACCGACAGACGCGTCTGCAGCCAGCCTGCTGCCCTCGGTTTCCCCTAGTTTTCCGCGCGCTGTATCCCACCTCCGTGCTAGTGCTCTGAACGAAAGATGTAGCCCGTGGTGCCCTCTACGCTTTTCGTTTTTGGAGCGATGCGTTTCGCCCAGCGGAGGCGTCGCCATCGTCGCCGGAAGACGGCCAGTCTTTCGCCAGGCAAGACTGCGTCCGTCGAGTCAAGTGACCGGCCGTTTTGCGTAGAACCCCCTCCCCTTTTTCCCGCCTAAACCCGCAGTCCCCGGAAGCCCACCTGTCAGCCTCTTCGTTCGTTTTCAGATAAGCCCCTTAGTTCTTCCAGCCTCAACCCGCACGCCCTGGATCGCCGCGTGTCGCCCGCTCACGGCCGAGGCTGTGGCCTCGCCGCTGAGGCCCACATCATCCGTTCTGGTTGGGTGTGCATGATGCAAAAAGTCCGCCGGACCGCCAGGTCGGCTATTGCTGAGTCAGCATCGACCCCACCCATCAGTGTCTAGGGCTAGAATGAGTTGAGTAAGAAAAGGATTTCTGTATTTCTGTTTTAATTCAAACTTTTCCAAATTAATTTAAATTCAAATTTCAAATCTGTTTTCAAATAACTTTTAAAATATAAACCCAAATTAAACATATAATATATGTTTTGAAATCAGAAAAATGTGAGGAATTCAAATCTTCCATTCAAAATATATTTTGAACACTTAAAATTTGAGTTGAATAAAATTACAATAAAATGCCCTTTTTCCTTAATTAATTAATAACTTTTGTTTTATGACTCCAAATTTAACAAATAATATGTCTAAAATGATTAGCTCGACGAGACCTTTCTGTTTATGCATTCCATGTTCTGAATTGCAGCATGCATCATATAAATATAAAGCATACAGCAACTTAATTGAGTATAAAATATGATTAAAACTCAATAAAATGCTTATTTCTTGTATTCCACACCTCACCCATGCCATGCTAACTTATTTCCATGCAAATTGTGCATCATTCATCATGGCATGATTGTTTGCTTGTCGCATTTAACTCATATGCTTGTGCACTTTATTTATGTTGGCCCTTGTTTGTTTGGTTCTTCTTTGTAACACCCTCAGAATCGACCCTATGCAAGTTTTAGCGAAACCCGCCAAACCCGCATAGAAACGATTCAAAGGTGCCCACCAGGCACTTTCGTGCGGGTGGAAAACGAAGTAATAACATTACACAACAGTCCTCGATGGGACCCACAGAACAGATATATACAACAGCGACTCAAAGAGTCAAGAATACAGATGTAAAATACAAAGATCCAAATCACCTTGAAAATGATAGAGCGTCTGACTACGGACAAGATGCAAATGGGGCTAAGAGCCCTGAAGAATAACCAATGGCGTCCATAACCCTGCCCAGGCCAAGCCGGAAGGGTAACCCTGCTAACGACGTCGATCTCAAAACCTGCTTATACAAAAGGGGTGCCGACAAAGGGCAAAGGAAAAGAGGGCGTCGAGGCCAAGACGGCAGTGAAGTCTAGGCGGTCCTCGCCTACATAGGTATGGTGGATGGCGGCAGGCAGATGCACTAAACAACCTATAGAGACTCGATACAATGGCGGATATCGAGAGGGATAAGAAGGACCTATTCGAACCAACAGGAAGCTAACACCAAACAAACCCATCTGGTATCCCCTCGAGACCAACGAGGAAGTCAACCGAGGAACTCACACGTTGGCAGTTTTATTTATTCGATTATCGTTGCAGCAATTACTAGTCGGTGTAGATAGTCATCCCGATAAAATAAGCGATGGGCACTTTTAGTTAACCATTCCGTTATAGTTGCAACAATTACTAATCAGTGCAGATAGCATGAGATAAACCCAAAACCCAGCAGTTGTTGGTACTTTTATTTAGCCATTCCGTTGTAGTTGCAATACTTACTAGTCAGGTACAATGGTCGCAAGCGACACCCAAACAAGCAATTGTTGGCAGTTTTATTTAGCCATTCCATTATAGTGAAGCTGATTACTAGTCATTATAAAGTCAAATTTATAGCACTACTTTAGTTATAGTTGTCTATGATCGAGAAACTGTGCTCCAAGTCGTCCATAAATCATGGACACGGCTTTGAGAAGTTTTACCTAGGGTGCACAAATAGCAACACACACTCGATATGCCTCGGAAAAACCAAATCAAAACCCAACGAGGCAGTCACGACAAAGCAATCACAGGATTCAGAAATATTTCAGGGGGCCACCCCATTAAGCTACCATAACGGAGTTAGTGACTCGAGACGGACTCAAGGTTTGCGCCAATGGCTGTAAACGATGAGATCCCAAAACTGGACGATACCGCTGAAAACACTCCGCTTCCTAAACAGACAGCGTGCTCCTCACAATCGTAAATAAAGCAGTAAAGCATGGCATAGGTACAGGATAGTAAATAAAACCTCAAACTAGTTGTGGCCCCAAGAAATAAGAATGAATCAAGCTCTGGCTCAGGGGGGTCCATAAGCCTCCCGGATGTGGATAGCGCGATAAATCAAGGAACAGGTATCAAGCACTCGGGATCCTACGGGACACAAGTGGGCGTTCGGAAACCAAATATTATCTATCACCCACCGATGCCTACGCTTATTTCAATTTTAGTTGTTAAACAGGAATTAAAGTGAGCGATAAGTAAAACTATGATCATCTCCAACATCAACATGCGGCAATACGTCAACAACTGTGGCACTTGACGACACGCAACAGCACTTGAGCAAGCGACTACGACGCGCAAGTCCAACTATCTACCAAACAACAGGTAATAGGGTGTGTCCAATGCAATATAGGGCTGCAAGGGATATCACGGGTACGGAAAACTAAAGCATCGCAACACAGATAGCAATAGATCAACAGGAGGGAATAAATACTATAAAAGTAAGATAGGTAGAAAGGGGGAGATGCTCGCCTGAAAACATTGCCGAAGGTTCCAACGAAGATCGGGGCGAAGCTCACATCAACTCATCGGCCTTATCCGCGAAGAAGCAAAACACTAGAATAAACACCGGATGCAATATTTAATACAACGGCAGAAGATCGGCATGATGCATGTATGATGCATGACATGGCAAGAAAGCGGCGTAATTAGGTCATATTAAGCGGAACCGGGGTCCCGACATTTAATTAGATGGTGCAAGTTATTTAGAACCCCCGCAATTTAGATGTTGTTTTAACATGGCAGAAGATAGCACCGGGTTCGCTACACAAATTTAAATGAGGCCAATATAAGGCTAGATTTGCCCGCATATGGGCCCCATATTTAATTATGAGGTGAATCGGCATAAGGCCCCCAAACCACACAAATATGCATGCATGAATAATTAATATGCAACAATTTATATAGTTAGCAAATTATAAAATAGGGTTTCGGGAAGGGGTTCACACATTAGGGTTCGGCGATCTTGGCGTTCCGGGGTTCGGGGTCGGTCTCAGGGTCCAGATCTGGGGTTCAGGGTTCGACGGATCGCTCTCGGACTCCGGGATCGTTCTCGGATAACGGGGTAGATCTTGGCGCATCCGGAAAGCAGGACTTGGTTTGGTGCCGGGGCGCATCGGATTCTTCCGGGTCGGTGTCGTTCTTATCATCGCGAAGGTCTTGCCGGGTCCGCGCTTCGGATTCCGTGAGGCGATCTTGACGCTCCGTGCCCGTGAAGTAGAACTTGTCATCCGGCGGTAGATCTTGTCGACGCGTCGAAGAACTCGGGTTCGGGTGTCGGTGGACTACTTGATGTTCCCCTTAGACGATCTTCGGTTTCCGTGAAGGAGTTCTTGTAGTACCGGAAATCCTCGGGGTCGATCATCGGATCCGGCGACGGGCTTCGCGGCACTTGTTATAGGGTCTGCCTTGTATCTCCAGGTACGGGGGTCTCGGGTCGAAGAGCTTGGCGCGCCCGGGTTCGGTCTCGGTTTTCCCCAAGGCGAAGAGCTACGCGTTCCATGAAGAAGTTCATGTCGATGGTAGATCCTGGCATTGCGTACATGGCCGGGGTCGACGAGAATATCGGAGTACATGCATCGCCACGGTCTCACGGCGGATCTTGGGGCAGCTGGCCATCGACGCAGACACGCTGGCGGAGGTCGGCCGGACGGAGCGGTGGAAGGCGTCGGGCTGGGAAGGAGAGGAGGCGTCGGTGGGTGGGGCGGGGGGTTGCTGGGGAAGGGGGGACGGGCGTGGGACCGGGGACAGCGACAGATGGGGAGGTGGGGACGCGGTGTGGGCGGGGTGTGTGGCTGGCGTGCGTGTGTGCGTGTGCTGCAGGGTGGGACCCGGCGGTCAGGGAGAGGGGGGCTGAGAGGTGAGGTGGCTGGGTGAGGGAGGAGGGAGAGAGAGAGAGGTGACGGGGCAGGGTCTGATTGGCTAGGGGAAAGGTGAGGGTGAGGTGGCGAGAGCCGATTGGAGGGAGTGAGTTGGAGGAGGGTGGTTAGAATAGGACCGGGTAGACTAGGGATTTTGGGGTGGGCGATTTAATTTCTGGGGTGGTCGTTGGGTCAATTCGCCTGCTCGACGCCACTAAAATACTCTGATATTTTATTTGTTTTAAACACGGCTTCTACAACCCAATAGCGCAAACAAAATATCCGGAGATCCGGTTTTATGCTTGAATTAAGACGGGCGTTAGAAAACAAAACGGGTTTTTCCACAAATAGTTTTATACAAGCAAATGCACGATGATGACGATGCTCAAATGCAATGTGGCATGATGACATGAGCATGCGGTCATGATGATGCAATGCACAAAACAACGCGATTTTCTAGTAGTGGTTTTATGGGATGCCACAATTCGACACCACTAACAATGGATCTCGCCGAGATCCGCCTCATGGTACCGGAAGGAAGGTCGGCGATCTGATCTTCTCGCTTCGTAGATCCTCGCGACACCACTAACAAGAGGTCGTTGTCCGTGATCGTCGTGAGAACACTCCGGTAACAAAGGACGAAGGTAAAGGTATCCACAAATAAAGCCACCTCTAACTTCGATAAAAGAGAGGACCGATGCATTCTCATCTACTTCAATGTACACAAGCGAATAGAAAGGGTAGTCGGCATGGGGGCCAATCCATCACGCACCAATCTATTACTCCGCACAATTAGTAGAAAAGCGGCAACCATTCTCGAATCGATCAAGATCTCGACAAGCGAGGGTCGGAACAAAGGAGTGATGCGACTGCATCGGATCTGGCGTAGATGATGTCGTCGCCGGAAAAACACCTAAGGCACGAGGAGGAACAAGGAGAAGACCACCAGACGAAGGATTCCTCGGATAGCATGAAGACCAGATGTAGCAACACCGTTACCAAAGGAGGAAGCGAAACCCTGAAGGTACGAAGGAACCCAACCACGAGAAATCCTGGACTCGAAGAAAGAGAAGAGAGCGGATTCAAAACGCGTAGAGGTAAGAGGAGAATAGCAGAGGGTTAAGGAGTAAAATCAGACCTAATCAGAACTATCCAACCGATTTTGCAAAATAGTTTTGACACTCTACTTCGGCCGTTAGCTAGGTTATCCTACAGGCTGGACTCGTGGGGTATCGCAATGCCGAGCTCGATACCACTCAGAACACCTCGAATCGACCCTATGCAAGTTTTAGCGAAACCCGCCAAACCCGCAGAAACGATTCAAAGGTGCCCACCAGCACTTTCGCATGGGTGGAAAACGGTAATAACATTACACAACAGTCCTCGATGGGACCCACAGTAACGATATACAACAGCGACTCAAAGAGTCAAGAATACAGATGTAAAATACAAAGATCCAAATCACCTTGAAAATGATAGAGCGTCCGACTACGGACAAGATGCAAATGGGGCTAAGAGCCCTGAAGAATAACCAATGGCGTCCATAACCCCGCCTGTGCCAAGCGGAAGGGTAACCCCGCTAACGACGCCGATCTCAAAACCTGCTTATACAAAAGGGTGCCGACAAAGGGCAAAGGAAAAAGAGGAGCGTCGATCGAGGCCAAGACACATGAAGTCTAGAATTCGCGGCCCTCGCCTACATAGGTATGGTGGATCGAGCGCAGCGCAAAGATGCACTAAACAACCTATAGAGACTCGATACAACCTGGCGGATATCGAGAGGGATAAGAAGGACCTATTCGAACCAACCGAAGCTAACACCAAACAAACCCATCCCGGTATCCTCGAGACCAACGAGGAAGTCAACCGAGGAACTCACACGGTTGGCGTTTTATTTATTCAGTTATCGTTAGCAATTACTAGTCGTGTAGATAGTCATCACGATAAAATAAGCAAGGCACTTTTAGTTAACCATTCCGTTATAGTTGCAACAATTACTAATCGTGCAGATAGCATGAGATAAACCCAAAACCCAGCTTGTTGGTACTTTTATTTAGCCATTCCGTTAGAAGTTGCAATACTTACTAGTCAGGTACAATGGTCGCAAGCGACACCCAAACAAGCAATTGTTG
This sequence comes from Avena insularis, assembly GCA_023614405.1. Lineage (NCBI taxonomy): Eukaryota > Viridiplantae > Streptophyta > Magnoliopsida > Poales > Poaceae > Avena > Avena insularis. The sequence continues at coordinate 409,400,145 of CM042696.1, forward strand.
GCAGTTTTATTTAGCCATTCCATTATAGTGAAGCTGATTACTAGTCATTATAAAGTCAAATTTATAGCACTACTTTAGTTATAGTTGTCTATGATCGAGAAACTGCTCCAAGTCGTCCATAACCATGACACGGCTTTGAAAGTTTTACCGCAGGGTGCACAAATAGCAACACACACTGATATGCCTCAAAAAACCAAATCAAAACCCAACGAGGTCACACAAAGCAATCACAGGATTGAGAATATTTCAGGGGCCACCCATTAAGCTACCCGAACGGAGTTAGCTGACTCGAGACGGACTCAAGGTTTGCGCCAATGGCTGAAACGACGCAGATCCCAAACTGGACTTGTCGACATCGAAAACACTCCGCTTCCTAAACAGACAGCGTGCTCCTCACACAATCGTAAATAAAGCAAAGAAAGCATGGCATAGGTACAGGATAGTAAATAAAACCTCAAACTAGTTGTGGCCCCAAGAAATAAGAATGAATCAAGCTCTGGCTCAGGGGGGTCCATAAGCCTCCCGGATGTGGATAGCGCGATAAATCAAGGAACAGGTATCAAGCACTCGGGGTCCTACGGGACACAAGTGGGCGTTCGGAAACCAAATATTATCTATCACCCACCGATGCCTCTGCTTATTTCAATTTTAGTTGTTAAACAGGAATTAAAGTGAGCGATAAGTAAAACTATGATCATCTCCAACATCAACATGCGTAACACGTCAACAATCGTGGCACTTGACGACCACGCAACAACACTTGAGCAAGCGATCACGACGCATAAGTCCAACTATCTACCAAACAACAGGTAATAGGGTGTGTCCTGCAATATAGGGCTGCAAGGTATATCACGTGTACGGAAAACTAAAGCATCGCAACACAGATAGCAATAGATCAACAGGAGGGAATAAATACTATAAAAGTAAGATAGGTAGAAAGGGGGAGATGCTCGCCTGAAAACATTGCCGAAGGTTCCAACGAAGATCGGGGCGAAGCTCACATCAACTCATCGGCCTTATCCGCGAAGAAGCAAAACACTAGAATAAACACCGGATGCAATATTTAATACAACGGCAGAAGATCGGCATGATGCATGTATGATGCATGACATGGCAAGGTGCGATGCAATTAGGTCATATTAAGCGGAACCGGGGTCCCGACATTTAATTAGATGGTGCAAGTTATTTAGAACCCCCGCAATTTAGATGTTGTTTTAACATGGCAGAAGATAGCACCGGGTTCTCTACACAAATTTAAATGAGGCCAATATAAGGCTAGATTTGCCCGCATATGGGCCCCATATTTAATTATGAGGTGAATCGGCATAAGGCCCCCAAACCACACAAATATGCATGCATGAATAATTAATATGCAACAATTTATATAGTTAGCAAATTATAAAATAGGGTTTCGGGAAGGGTTCACACATTAGGGTTCGATCTTGGCGTTCGGGGTCGGTCTCGTGGTCCAGATCCGGGGTTCGTGACGGATTGCTCTCGGACTCGGATCGTTCTCGGATAACGGGTAGATCTTGGCGATCCGGAAAGCAGGACTTGGTTTGGTGCCGGGCGCGGATTCTTCCGGTCGGTGTTCTTATCATCGCGAAGGTCTTGCCGGTCCGCGCCCGGATTCCGTGAGGCGATCTTGACGCTCCGTGCCCGTGAAGTAGAACTTGTCATCCGGCGGTAGATCTTGTCGACGCGTCGAAGAACTCGGGTTCGGGTGTCGGTGGACTACTTGATGTTCCCCTTAGACGATCTTCGGTTTCCGTGAAGGAGTTCTTGTAGTACCGGAAATCCTCGGGGTCGATCATCGGATCCGGCGACGGGCTTCGCGGCACTTGTTATAGGGTCTGCCTTGTATCTCCAGGTACGGGGGTCTCGGGTCGAAGAGCTTGGCGCGCCCGGGTTCGGTCTCGGTTTCCCCAAGGCGAAGAGCTACGCGTTCCATGAAGAAGTTCATGTCGATGGTAGATCCTGGCATTGCGTACATGGCCGGGGTCGACGAGAATATCGGAGTACATGCATCGCCTCACTTCGGATCTTGGGGCAGCTGGCCATCAGACGTCGGAGCAAGTGGGCATGAGGTAGAAGCGTCGGGGCTGGGGAAGGAGAGGGAGGCGTCGGTGGGGTGGGGCGAGCGGGGTTGCAGGGGAAGTGGGGACGGGCGTGGGACCGGGGACAGCGACAGATGGGGAGGTGGGGACGCGGTGTGGGCGGGGTGTGTGGCTGGCGTGCGTGTGTGCGTGTGCTGCAGGGTGGGACCAGCCGTGAGAGGGGCTGAGAGGTGTGGTGGCTGGGTGAGGGAGGAGGGAGAGAGAGAGAGGTGACGGGGCAGGGTCTGATTGGCTAGGGGAAAGGTGAGGGTGAGGTGGCGAGAGCCGATTGGAGGGAGTGAGGTGGAGGAGGGGTGGTTAGAATAGGACCGGGTAGACTAGGGATTTTGGGGTGGGCCGATTTAATTTCTGGGGTGGTCGTTCGGGTCGATTCGGCCCGTTCGACTGCCCCACTAAAAATACTCTGATATTTTATTTGTTTTAAACACGGCTTCTACAACCCAATAGCAGACAAACAAAATATCCGGAGATCCGGGGTTTTATGCTTGAATTAAGGCATCGGGCGTTTAGAAAACAAAAACGGGTTTTTCCACAAATAGTTTTATACAAGCAAATGCACGATGATGACGATGCTCAAATGCAATGTGGCATGATGACATGAGCATGCGGTCATGATGATGCAATGCACAAAAACAACGCGATTTTCTAGTAGTGGTTTTGCGGGATGCCACATTCTTCGAATAGACGCTGAGCAGGGGATATATCAAGAAACCTAGGAGCACTACCCAGATCCTTCTCTCGCTTCAACTGAGCTGCCAGGCAAGCACTACCACATGCTTGCATACATATAGTACCTATTGCCTCTATCTTATTATTGCATCATGGAGTCGGATTGCATTAAACTAAATCCCAAGTACTGCATAGCCTTTACTTTTAAACCCCACCGAAGCTTGTTCCTCCATCCCATGAGCCATTACTACAGGAGTTGTGTGAGCCATGCGAGTCGTAGAACAGCATGTGTAGGGTATGTGAGTGTCTGATGGATAACGAGGTACCTAAACAACTTAACCTGAGTAGTAATGGGATAACTAATGAAAGTGGCACCGGTGAGCAATATCTGTTATTTGGTTTTTCATGCTCACTTGTGTCCCGTAGGACCCCGAGTACTTGATTCCTGTTCCTTGAATATTCGCGCTATCCACATCCGGGAGGCTTATGAACCCCCCTGAGCCAGAGCTTGATTCATTCTTATTTCTTGGGGCCACAAACTAGTTTGAGGTTTTATTACTATCATGTACTTATGCCATGCTTTATTGCTTTATTTAAGATTGTGCGTGGAGCACCTGTACTGTTTAGGGCCGTGACACATTTTCGCTGTATCGACAAGCCCAGTCACACTTTCGGGTTCCCAGTCGTTTACAGCCGTCCACACAAACCTTGAGTCCGTCTCGTAGCCAGCCAGCTTCGTTGCGGGTAGCTTAATGGGGTGGCCCCCTGAAATATTTCTGAATCCTGTGATCGCTTTGTCGTGAATGCCTCGTTGGGTTTTGATTTGGTTTTTCCGAGGTTGATCGAGTGTGTGTTGCTATTTGTGCACCCCTGCAGGGTAAAACTTTCTGAAAGCCGTGTCCGCGGTTATGGACGACTTGGAGCACAGTTTCTCGATCATAGACAAGTATAACTAAAGTACCGCTTTTAATTTGACTAAGTACCTGACTAGTAAATAGTGCAACACTCATGGAATGGATAATAAAACTGCCAACGGATGGGGGGTTGTTCGTCCGCTTCCTCGTTGGTAAGCGAGGAGGAGGATGGATCTGTTAATATTACCGTTATAACTGTTGTTATTAATTCACGGACATCCGTCTATCTTTGGTTAGGCGGATGGATAGCGAGTATCTATAGAATTGTTAGGTATTATCTTTTGCTGCAATTGCGTCACCCCAGGTTGTGTCCCCTTTAGAGGCATAAAGACTTGCTGAGTACCCCTAGGGTCTCACACGATAAATTGTTTGATTCAGATGAACAGGTAAACTCGCAAGATGGATACTGGGTGGAGGAGACGGACGATGTGGGCAACGATCATTCGGTGTAGAGATTCCGGGAACGGGGATCCGTGAGATCTGTGGGCGGGATGTGTTTATTTATGGGGCATCTTATGCCGATTTGCTTCTTATCCGTACTCGGATCTTGTTTGCCGCTTCCGCCTGAAACCCTGATGTTTGATGTATGAGGAGATATCCTAAACTATTATATCTATCTAGGATATTTGGATCTTGCCGTATGGCGTTGCAATATTTCTATTTCTTTTAGATGGAATGGCTCTGAGGACTGTTGTATGGTGGCTTGCATACATACTCATTTGTGTATGTAGTTGATCCCTTCGCCTGCCGATTACGCCGCCCGTTCTTGTCCCGATGTTTGGAAATGGTTAGGACGGCCGAAAGGTCTACCTGTGAGTGGCACTTGGGCCCCACCGTACTATTTTAACCATTTCCGCTCATCCAGGCTTGTAACTAGGAGCGTAATTCACCGAGGTAGTTACAATGAGGTAGAGTGTGATGTGTTGCCATTGGAGGTGTGTGGGTTGTTACATGGACATCCATGGCAGTATGATCACAATGCTATGCATGCAGGACGAGCCAATACTTATACTTATGTGCATGATGGCAAACAGAGGACGCTGAAGCCTCTAGCGGATGATATGATCACATATGATGTGGTGTTGGTGGTATGCAAGGAGAACGTGCACAAGGCTACGTCGCGACCGAGGACGGTCACGCTTCAATAAGGGGAGCATGATGCAGGGAGCATCAATAGTCATGATATTTCAGCTCTACCTGTTGATGACAAGCCATTTGTTTCAGCTATGCATGTTAGTGACAAGTCAGTTGAAGTCAAGCCTCTTAGCGAATAAAGGAAGGATGATACAGCAGTTTCTACACTTCCAGTTTGTGTCGATAAAGGCGTTCAAACTGATGATAGTCATGATGATCCTGTAACAGTGCATATGGAGGAGAGGGTCATAGACCGCAGATTTGTTGTAGCAACTATGCAGAGAGTTGGAGCGGGAGTGCGTATGCACAAAGTAAAATATGGATGTCTTAATCAATTGTGTGGTCTGGGCATTGCACCTGTTTTGTAGGGTTATATGAAGAGGGTTCACGTTCAGATTTAGAGGGAACCATCGAGAGATGACAAGAAGAAGGTGGTGGCGCCAAAATCCAAGCTCGTGTGGAGGAGGAAGGAGGCGCCAAGTGAAGCATCAAGTCAAGCTAGCCGAGAGGGAGGATGTGGTGTGGCTGGCAGGCAAGACTTGAAGTTGAAGTTGAAGTTGAAGAGTGGCGATGTTTCTGATATGATGCCACATGTTGGAGAACACATTCCAACGTTGAGGACAATGCCTTTCCAAGGGGGAGAGGATGATGCGAGCATTCCATTGATGATTGGCATGCTAGGACGACCTACAGTATGTAATGATAAGTCTAAGGTTGTGTCAAACATTGCAACTATGTTATTGAGTCTGAGTCCATGCACTACAAGAATCTGTATGATTCATGATGTTTTATTCATGAAATACCTAAAAACGTCATACATGCGCGACGTTCTGGGCCATTTCATCGCGACGCACTCGAAGGGCCTCCAGCCAAGGTATCCATGACGTTCCAGATTTTTGATGACCCACAAGTATAGGGGGTGTATCGCAGTATTTTCGAGGGAAGTGAAACCCAATTTATTGATTCGACACAAGGAGAGCCAAAGAATATTTATCAGCCTTAACAACTGAGTTGTCAATTCAGCTGCACCTGGAAACAATCTTGCTCACAACAGTTTATCAGTAGCAACAGTTTTGTAGTTGGAAAAGTAAAGTAACAGTGAGTAAAGCAAAGATGAGTAACAAAAGCAAAGATGGGATGCGAAAAGCGGTAGGCATAGGGATGGATGGACGGGCGTTGCATGGACAAGACAATTCACATAGCAATCAGAACATAGGGCAATTGCAGATAAATAATATAAAGCATCCAAGTACTAGACAATCCTAGGCATGTGTTCCATATATAGTCATACGTGCTTGCAATGAGAACTTGCACAACATTTTTTGTCCTGCCAGCCCGTTTGCAGCGGGGCCTCTAGGGAACTACTAGCAATTAAGGTGCTCCTTTTAATAGAGCACCGGAGCAAAGCATTAACACTCCGTGAACACATGTGATCCTCACATCAAAGCCTTTCCCTTCCGGTTATCCCGATTTCTGTCACTTCGGGGCCATAGGTTCTGGACAACAACGTGTGTATACAACTTGCAGATAAGACCTAAAAACAATACTATCATAATGAATCAATAATACATTCAGATATGAAATCATGGCACTCGGGCCCTAGTGACAAGCTTTAAGCACAACAAGTCGCAACAAAGTCATAAAGCACTAATAAAAGATACTAGGCACCAAGCCCTAACAATCTGATGCCATTACATGAACGATCTCATCCAATCCCTACCATCCCCATAGCCTACAGCGGGGGATTACTCACTCATAGATGGGGGAAACATGGATGGTCGATGGAGATGATGGTGGAGATCGATGGACATGGCTCCAGGGGCACTTCCCCGTCCCGACAGGGTGCCGGAACAGAGACTTTCTGTCCCCCGAATCTCCCCTTCGGTGGTGGCAGCGCTGTGGAACTTTTTCTGGAAAAACGTCGAACCCCCCAGAGTTTTTAGGTCAGAAGGCTTCTTATAGGCGAAGAGGGAGACCAAGGGGGTGCCTAGGGCCACCACACCATGCCTGGCAGCCCGGCCCAGCCTTTGGGGATGGTGTGGCCAGCCCCTGGCTCTTCTCCGTCTCGTATTCTGGCTCCTGGAGTCTTCTGAAAAAATAGGCACTTTGGCTTTTGTCCCGTCCAATTCCAAGAATATTCATTTTCTGACTTTCCTGGAACCAAAAACAGCAGAAAACAGGCAGCTGGCACTGTGGCTCTTGTTAATAGGTTAGTCCAAGAAATCATATGAAAAGTACTCCAAAGTTGGACAAAACACAAGAAAGTGGATAAAACCAAGCATGGAACATTAAAAATTATAGATACATTTGCAATGTATCAATTTTCATCGACAAAAATTTGTCGCGGATTTCGTCCGAGGCCCTGAAGCCCAGTTCGGCATTTCGTCCCGCATAAAATCGTCACGGAATTCGTCAAGGGCCTTTGGTTGACTGTGTTTTTTTCGACTGTCGGGCTATCCGTGCCTGCACCCTACCTGTTAGCTCGGTTTGAACGGTAGGGCCTAACGGGTTATTCTCAGAGTTTTAGCCGGGCCCAGCTGTCAGTCCATCTGGTATAAATTAGATGGCATAAAAATAGAGTACCCTGACCAGGGTTCGAACTCGTGAGCACACTCGTTGGTCGAAGGTTCGGAACCACTGGACTAGCGGACTGTGTTCCAACAAATCTACTATTTTTCCATTCTTATAAGCATGTCCTAAATCAGTCGTCCTTCAATAAATACGCTGATGTTTTGACTAACAGCTGCAACAGCTGGATGATACGTCCATTTTATATCACTATTCTATGTCTTAATTCACTATTATTTATTGATATATTTCGTATTGAGAGGTGATACTTATGTTATTTCATCTGTTTTTGCATGTTGATGACTTTTTGGAGCATGGACTGATGTAGTCAGGATTCTGATGGAAAAGGTGTTGTTTGGAGGCAAAATTCGCGAAGATCAGAAAATCCGGGAAAATATACGGAAAATCCTATTTTTCTAGAAGACTCAGAATGCCAGAAGATGGAGTGGAGGTGGGCCGCAGGGGGCCCACACCACCCCATTCCGCGGGCAGGCCTAGGCCGCGCCTGGGAGTGGTGTGGTCGCCCTGGCCCACTCCAGCCTCTCCCCTCTGGCGTATATCAACCTCCCTAAACCCTAAGACTCGGGGGGCGATCATAGAAAGATACTCAGTGTAAGTGAAGGCTAGCAATAGTACGGGAGCGACAAGCGAGAGAGCAATAATGGCCATAATCATGAAGAGCGACAAAACATCATTGATCAAAGCATAAAGTGATACTACAAGTTGAAAACTAAAGGATCATGAAGGCTTATGGTGACTTGAGATAGTCATAACATGGTGTGAGCATGTGCCAAGTCAACCCAAATAAAACACCAAAGGAGAATACCACTATATTATGATTTAATATGCTAAAACAACGCATGATTCATCCAAGGCACATTAAGCAATCTCAATTGTTTATAACAAGTCATGCTACAACAAAGAATACTAAGAATAAATCCAAAACAATATCAAGCATGGCATGACAAAGCATAGGCCACAGTCAAAAACAAGCTCTCTTTACCACTTAAGCATGAGCTTTCCTACTCTTTTCCAAACCAAACCAAACCATTTGAACACCAATGTATGAAAGAGGGGGGGGTCAACCAATTTATTCAGCAAACTAAGCAAACAAAAGCAAACGAAAAACCAAAACAAAAACAAAAAGAAGATGCTCCAAGAACAACACAACTGTGCATGAAGCAATAAAAATGAAGTGTTTGGAAGAAACCTGGGATTTTTATTGATGAAGAAGGGGATGCCTTGGCCATCCCCAAGCTTTGACGCTTGTACTTCTTGAATATTTCTTGGGGTGACACGCGTGGCATCCCCAAGCTTGAGCTTTAGTCCATCCTTCATCTCATTACTCATTCCTTCCATATGCCTGAAAATGTTTCTTCATACAAAACTTCACACAATCTCATTAGCAACATTAGTGCACTCAAGATAAAAGGTCTTAAGGTTCAGTTCTAACACCAAATAAACTTCCATTAGAACACTAGATACTATAGCACTTCCCTCAAAAAGCTCAATTCCCCAAAAGAACTCAAAAAGGAACCCACAAGAAGCAAATGCAGAAAATGGCAGAAATCTGTCAAAACAGACCAGCAGGTAAAGACCAATTTTTTTCGAGGACCTTCTGTTGCTCATATCAAAACGTGTTGAACTAAGGAAAGTTAGATAACAACCTAGGGCAGAAGCACCAAAAATTACAGCTCAATCCGACATACAGAGCTCTCTCACAAATTTTTACGGTGAAGCACAAAAATCTTTTTCGGGAGAGCAACTTTCCCAATCATTACTTCTCTCTCATTAGAGGTTACTCTTGGCACAAAAAGCAAATAAAAAGGATAAGGAGCGGTTATTACTGAGGTAATAACTTCCAAGACTCATCTAAAACTTTTGGGTTATCTCCCAATAAGTACTTTTCTTTAACGCCTTTAAGTTAGGCATAAGGAAAAACTGAAATGGATAGAATAGAAGTAAGCGGAGATAATCATGGTGAAAAAATTGTTTTGTTCAATGAAATCCTTTTTTTAACAAGGTTGATAAGGTCTTGTTACCAAAACAATTCCATATGAGACAAAACTTTGTATTCCACTAATGATTATGTTACCTCAACCTTGATAGCAATGGTCCCAATCATAATAGTTTCAATTTTTCCTCTTGGTATGGGACAATATATTTCTCCAACTTGAATGCCCTCAACATGTTCAATTGAATTCAAACCATAAGTCTTTTCAATCTTCTTGGGGAAATAGACAGTATGTTCCTTGTCATTAACATTAAAGGTCACCTTTCCTTGATTACAATTAATAACAGCTCTTGCAGTATTAAGAAAAGGTCTCCCAAGAATAATAGACATATTATCATCTTCAGGCATAAAAAGTTTAAGAGGATGCTCTCATAAGAAATATGAGTTGAAGTAAAAGAGAGCATCAAGAAGAAAATTCAAAACACATTTAAGTCTAACCGACTTCCTATGCATAGGAATCGTGTATGCAAATAAATTCGCAAGGAACAAAGTGGCAGGCATAGGAAGATAAAACAAGAGTAACTTCAAAACTTTCAGCAGATAGAGAGGTGTTTCAATACCATGAAAACTTCTACAACCATATTTTCCTCTCTCATAATAATTTTCAGTAGCCTCATGAATAAACTCAACAATATAACTATCACAAAAAGCATGATTTTCATGATCTACAAGCACTAGAGCTTTATCATAAACATCTTCAAAAGAAAACCTCGGGAACATAACATTCATCCTCCTTTAGTAAGCATGGAGGACAATCAAATAATGTAAGGGATAAAGAGTTACTCTCATTAGAATGTAGGCATGGGTAGCTAATCCATTCTTCCTCCTTTTGTTCATCACTCTCCTCCTCTTTTTCATCTAATGAGATTTTAGGTTCATCAATTTCTTCTTCCATAGGAGCCTGCAAGGCATTAGTCTCTTCCATAGGGTCCTGCAAGGCATTAGTCTCTTCCATTTGTGGAAAGCATCTATTAAAATATTCAAGGATATGGCTATTTTCATCCTTGTAATTATCAAAGCAAAATTTAAGTATACCATAAACCTCATACTTATAAGGTGAATCATCAATATTTTCAAGCAAACTAGCAAGTTCAAAAGCACCCTTCCAAGCAATAAATTCTTCAATTTGTTCTGCATCATAAAAGTCATAAATTCCTTTAGCATAGGAAGATATGGTATCATTATCACTATACTCACATTGAAAAGGGAGGTGTTTATACCTCTTTCTGCAACAAGACTCATCACAGCAATAAGTAACATTATAAGTAGAGCACACGTTTCTAGCAATGGTATACAATATATCAACTTGTTTCCATAAGTGTTTCCCTTTTTGTGACAAGCGGTGTTCCTTATAATAATATTTTTGATCTTCCGTGAACCCACCTTGCCAATAAGCTTCAGTTTCAAAGAAACCAACCATTGACAACCAGCATGACAAAGCAAGACAATAACAGACCAACGAAAATAACAACTAGAGTAGGAACTAATTTTTTTTTGTATTTTTGGAAAGAAACAAGCAAACAAGGAGAAAATAAACTTAGCTTGAACAATAGTGAATCCAAGTGGACTTGATAAATAAAGCTATGCTCCCCGGCAACGGCGCTAGAAAATAGTCTTGATGACCCACAAGTATAGGGGGTGTGTCGCAGTATTTTCGAGGGAAGTGAAACCCAATTTATTGATTCAACACAAGGGGAGCCAAAGAATATTTATCAGCCTTAACAACTGAGTTGTCAATTCAGCTGCACCTGGAAACAATCTTGCTCACAGCAGTTTATCAGTAGCAACAGTTTTGTAGTTGGAAAAGTAAAGTAACAGCAGTAGCAAATCAAAGACAGTAGTAACAAAAGCAGTAACAGTGGGATGCGAGTGTGGTAGGCATAGGGATGGATGGACGGGCGTTGCATGGACAAGACAATTCACATAGCAATCAGAACGTAGGACAATTGCAGATAAATAAGATAAAGCATCCAAGTACTAGACAATCCTAGGCATGTGTTCCATATATAGTCATACGTGCTCGCAATGATAACTTGCACAACATCTTTTGTCCTGCCAAGCCGTTTGCAGCGGGGCCTCTAGGGAACTACTGGCAATTAAGGTGCTCCTTTTAATAGAGCACCGGAGCAAAGCATTAACACTCCGTGAACACATGTGATCCTCACATCAAAGCCTTTCCCTTCCGGTTATCCCGATTTCTGTCACTTCGGGGCCATAGGTTCTGGACAACAACGTGTGTATACAACTTGCAGATAAGACCTAAAAACAATACTATCATAATGAATCAATAATACATTCAGATATGAAATCATGGCACTCGGGCCCTAGTGACAAGCTTTAAGCACAACAAGTCGCAACAAAGTCATAAAGCACTAATAAAAGATACTAGGCACCAAGCCCTAACAATCTGATGCCATTACATGAACGATCTCATCCAATCCCTACCATCCCCATAGCCTACAGCGGGGGATTACTCACTCATAGATGGGGGAAACATGGATGGTCGATGGAGATGATGGTGGAGATCGATGGACATGGCTCTAGGGGCACTTCCCCGTCCCGGCAGGGTGCCGGAACAGAGACTTTCTGTCCCCCGAATCTCCCCTTCGGTGGTGGCAGCGCTGTGGAACTTTTTCTGGAAAAACGTCGAACCCCCCAGAGTTTTTAGGTCAGAAGGCTTCTTATAGGCGAAGAGGGAGACCAAGGGGGTGCCTAGGGCCACCACACCATGCCCTGGCGCGGCCAGGCCTAGCCCGTGCCTAGGGATGGTGTGGCTAGCCCCTGGCTCTTCTCTATATCGTATTCTGGCTCCTGGAGTCTTCTGGAAAAATAGGCACTTTGGCTTTTGTCCCGTCCAATTCCGAGAATATTCATTTTTTGACTTTCCTGGAACCAAAAACAGCAGAAATGTACAGGCATCGTGGCTCTTGTTAATAGGTTAGTCCAAGAAATCATATGAAAAGTACTCCAAAGTTGGAACAAAACACAAGAGAGTGGATAAAACCAAGCATGGAACATCAAAAATTATAGATACATTTGCAATGTATCAATTTTCATCGACAAAAATTTGTCGCGGATTTTGTCCGAGGCCCTGAAGCCCAGTTCGGCATTTCGTCCTGCATAAAATCGTCACAGAATTCGTCAAGGGCCTTTGGTTGACTGTGTTTTTTCGACTACCGGGCTATCCGTGCCTGCACCCTACTTGTTAGCTTGGTTTGAACGGTAGGGTCTAATGGGTTATTCTCAGAGTTTTAGCCGGGCCCAGTTGTTAGTCCATCTGCTATAAATTAGATGGCATAAAAACAGAGTACCCTGACCAGGGTTCGAACTCGTGAGCACACTCGTTGGTCGAAGGTTCGGAACCACTGGACTAGTGGACTGTGTTCCAACAAATCTACTATTTTTCCATTCTTATAAGCATGTCCTAAATCAGTCGTCCTTCAATAAATACGCTGATGTTTTGACTAACAACTGCAACAGCTGGATGATACGTCCATTTTGCATCACTATTCTATGTCTTAATTCACTATTATTCATTGATATATTTCGTATTGAGAGGTGATACTTATGTTATTTCATCTGTTTTTGCATGGTTGATGACTTTTTGGAGCATGGACCGCTGCAGCAGATTCTCGATGGAAAAGGTGCTGTTTGGAGGCAAAATTCAAGATCAGAAAATCCGGAAAATATACGGAAAATCCTATTTTTCTAGAAGACTCAGATGTCGAAGATGGAGTGGAGGTGGCAGGGGGCCCACACCACCCCATGGCGTGGCAGGCCTAGGCCTACCGGGAGTGGTGTGGCCGCCTGCCCACTCCAGCCTGGGCGATATCAACCTCCCGAAACCCTAAGACTCGGGGGCGACCACAGAAGATTCGCTGCCTCAAGGGCGAAAACACCGAGAGAGAAGATCTCTCCGCAGATGATTTCGCCGGGGAATTCCTTCCCGGAGAGGGGAGATCATCGCCATCAATAGCACCATCAAGCTGGACTTCATCAGGATCATCATCATCACCATCATCATCACCATCATCACCCTCATCACCATCTCCATATTGCTGTAACAATTGTGTTGAATCTTGCATTAGTTCATAGGGGAAACTTTCCCGGTGTTGATTACTCCTTGTAGTTGATGCTATTGAGTGAACCATTGAATTATTGTTTATGTTCAGATTGTTATACATCATTATTCCATCTCTGATCATGATCCATATGATGTCTTGTGAGTAGTTCGTTTTGTTCTTGAGGACATGGGAAGTCATGTTGTTAGTAGTGGAGTTGTGTTGAGAAAGATTCAATAGATTGTTATTTAAGTTGTGGTGTACTTCTTCTAGATGTGTCATGTGAACGTCGACTACATGACACTTCACCTATATGGGCCTAGGGGAATGCATTGTGTATTTGGCTACTAATCGTAGGGGTTGCCAGAGTGACAGAAACCTGAACCCCCGTTAGGAAACCATTGCACAAGGGACGTAAGGGTCTTAGAGTTTAAAGTTGTGGTTAGGTTTCTACCTTAATTACTTTCTTGTACTTACGGATGTCTGCAAGGGGTATAATCACAAGTATGTATTAGGCTTGGATGGGGCGGTACATTAGCACAGGTTCACCCACACAACACTTAGCAAGCTAAAGAAGATTAATCAACTATATGAAGCGAAAGCACTTGATAGTCTTCCCATGTGTCCTCGAGAACGTTTGGTCATCTATAGAAATACAACCGGCTTGTCCTTTGCTGCATAAAGGATTGGGCCACTTGCTGCATTTATTCTTACTGTCTTTTATTTACTCGTACTTTGTTTACTTGCTTTACTCATACCACTAGCCAGCACCTTCTGCTCCTCATTGGGTTCGACACTCTTACTTATCGAAAATACTGCGATACACCCCCTATACTTGTGGGTCATCAAGACTATTTTCTGGTGCCGTTGCTGGGGAGTGAAGCGCTGTTGGAGAGTGGAACTGGTAAAGGAAACTTCTACTGTGAGTATTGTTTACTTCTGCTAGTTGCTTTATTTTTGTTATGGATAATTCACTGAGTTTCTTATTTGGTAATGCTACTACCACTTCTAAGGTAGTAGATAAGCCACCACCTGCTGAGAAAGATGTTTTCAAAATACCTACAAGAATTATTGATCGTGTTATGGATAACTACTATGTTGGGGATGGAACTGTCCATCCCGGTGATCATTTACTCTTTATACACGAATTATACGGGTTGTTCAAGTGTGCAGGTATTACTACAGATCAAGTTAAGAAGAAGTTATTCTCATTATCACTGGAAGGAAGAGCTGAGGAATGGTATAAGCTGTTGAAGAATGGTCAAGCTCTGGAATGGGAGGAAATAGTGCCTCTCTTTTATTCAAAGTTTTATCCTCCTAGTGAGATTCATAAAGATCAGAATCAAATATACAAATTTTGGCCTCTTGGTGGAGAGAGTATAGCTCAAGCTTGGGGGAGATTGAAGTTACTAATGCTCAAATGTCCCATTCATGAGCTCCCCAACAATATTATTATCAATTATTTTTATGCAAGGCTCCCTCTACATGACAAAGATTTATTGGATGCTTCTTGTGCTAGATCATTCACTCGTATGGAAGAAGAAGCTAAATGGGACCTTCTAGATCGTATTCAAGACAATGCTGAAGCTTGGGAGAATGACAAAGGTAGAAAGTCAGGTATAAATTATGATTATGAATGCATTGAATCTTTTATGGGAACTGATGACTTTCAAAATATTAAAAATGCTTATGGTCTAGACTCTCAAGCTATTACTTCTTATTTTAAGGATTTTGCTTCCTATATTGAAGTGCCTAAAAAGAAGTGGAATAAGTATCATGAACCTTATAAAGATATTGCTAAGAGTGTTCCTTCAAGAAATACTGAAGTTTATACTACTAATCATGTTTTACCTGAACCTTATATTGAGAAAATGCCTTTTCCAGTTAAGGTAAAGGAACATTCTATGATAGCTAGTATGGTTAATGAAAGTACTAGTAAAGCTGTTGAACCTGATAAACAAATGGTTGATGAACCTATAGTAGCAAATGTGAGAGACTTTGTCACTAAGTATGAAAAAGAGGGACACACTATCCTTTGTAAGGATACCTCTAATATTGTTTCACAAAGTAGTGTTATGAGAGCTAATATTCCCGTGTTTTCTGTTAGAATAAGTGATCATTGTTATGATAGTCCTTGTTATAGCTATATTATTAAGTTTATGCATGATACTAAAAGTTACTATGAGAGAGGGAAAAGTGTTCTTATGTATCTCAATAATATCAAGTTTCCTCGTTTTACGCTGAAAGTTTTTATATTGCCCTTCTTTTGCCTTCTTATGCAAGTTGCCCTTGGTTTCAATAACTTGTTTGTTTATAAAATCCCCTTGCATAGGAAGTGGGTTAGACTTAAATGTGTGTGTTTTTGCTTCTTAATGCTCTCTTTCACTTCAATTCATATCCCTATGAGAGCTTCTTCAAAATTATCATGCCCATCTTAATGGCTATAAAGAAAGAGCTTTATGGGAGACAACCCAATTTGTTTTGGCTTTCAGTTTGTTTTTGTTTCTTTGAGTCTTGGAAGTTATTACTTCGGTAATAACATCTCCTTATCCGTTTTGTTTGGTTTTTGTGTCAAGATCAACCTCTAATGAGAGAGAAGTAAGATTTGGGGAAGTTGCTGTCCCGAAACAGATTTTTGTGCTTCACCGTAAAAATTTGTGAGAGATCTCTGTATGTCGTATTGAGCTGTAATTTTTTGTGCTTCTGCCCCAGGTTGTTATTTAACTTTCGTTAGTTTTGCACTTTTTGATTTGAGCAACAGAAGATTTTCTAAAAAATTGATCTTTACCTGCTGGTCTGTTTTGACAGATTTTGCCAATCTTGCCTTTGCTTCTTTATTCGATTTCCTTCTTGAATTCTTTTTTTGGGTTTTCAGAATGAGTTGCTACAGTAGATTTTGTTTTGATGGTTTCAGTTGAAGTTGGACTCAAAAGGTTTTATCACTTGACTTATACTAATGTTGCTAATAAGAACTGTGTGAAGTTTTGTGTGAAAGAAATTTCCAGGAAGTGGAGATAATGGTGTAATAAGAAAGAGAAGGGTTTTATGACTCAAGTAATAAGTGTATGAAGATGAAGATATTGATGCCTTTCAAGTTATAACTCCGGAGAAATTCATTGAGGACCCAATTCAGAGACCTGCAGAGTCCGTTTCCAAATAGGTAACAGTTCTGGTAAGAAAAGTTCCGCGAAAATACAATCCAACTATAATTTTGCAGTTTTCAGTCAATAAGGGAAGCTACGAAGCGAAAAAGGGACGGAAACGGAGCCAGGGTGGCCCACACCACCCCATGGCGTGGGCCCACCCCTGGCCACGCCACCAGGTGGTGAGGCCACCCAGGACTCCGCCTTCGACTCGTTTTCTCCCAGTACCTTCCTTTTGATATGAAACTTTGTAATATATAACCCCCCGCAACCGCCGAGGTCCGTATATCGTGTTTTCGTCATGTTTTGTTTCGATCTGTTTCTGTCAGGACATACATTTTGAAAGCCTAGGAGCACAATGGTGTCCGCCAAGGATAAAGGGAAGGATCCCATGGAGGAAGACCTCCAAGACCCCGGGAAGGAGAAGGAGATCAAGAGTGAAGGTGAAGAGGAGCAAGGCCAACACCCGCACACCCGCACTACCATTGCAAGCATTGGAGTGGTGGAAAATCCAGCCATTGGAGGGAAGACTCCTCATCACCGTTCAGATCCCTGGTCACTTCCTCCATGCACCAAGAATCCTTTCCATACCCTTATCCATGAGCATCAATACCAGAATATGTCCAAGGGGAAATTACCCTTCAATTGGGATTTGCCTCGTTCTAGCCATGCAGGAAAAGAAGACTTCAAGGAGGAAGAGTGGGGAAAGAATAGCAAGAGATGGAATTCTCAACACGACATGATCATGAGCCGCATTGAGCAAAACTCACAGCTGATTCGTAATCTCACCTTCGAGATTGAGGACTTGGGGAAACTGATAAAGGAGCTCATTGAGAGGATACCACCACCACCAAAGGAGTATTTCGTCATCAGGTTTGGCATCCCCTTGGTTTGTTCCAAGCTTGGGGGAGTGTCGCGGTATCATATCACTATCTTCTATCTTTTTACCTTATTAGTAGAGTCATATCATGAATAGAGGAGTTATTTTGTAGTATGGTTTGCATTATGGAAGTGTCCCCTCTCTCGTTAGATATGTATCCCTTGGTGTGAGTTTACGTTATGGAATATTAATGAGAAGTTCTATCATTCACCCTTTTGCGTAGCTTATATTAGTTTTCAATTTGTGGTTATATGATTGATCTTGTTGTTAGTATTGGTAGCACTCTGGGATCATTTAGTTAATTTAGTTGGTTTTGGCAAACCTGGCTCGGTCAGTAGCAACACTATTTTTGTGAGTTGAATGAAAATGATAAAGGTACTCTAGAGTAAAATAATTTCATCATCTTTCTTTCTTGATTTGCTCATAAGTCTAGTATTCTCTAGTTAAGATCTTTTGTGCTTCCAAGGAAGATTGCATGTTTGTCTTTATCATTTGTATGTTTGGTTGTTTCCTTCAACTCTTGTACTTGCTACCTAGCCTTGCTAGCCAAAAACTTGTACTGAGAGGGAATTCTTCTCGTGCATCCAACTCCTTTAAACCAAAACCTATGCCATTTGTGTCCACCATACCTACCTAGTAGCATTATTGCTATTCCAAGTAAATTCTTGTTTGGTCTACCTCCCAAATTAAACTTGTTATGTGAAAATTAGTGATTAAAGCTCTCACGAACTTGATGGCACATTTTACTTTCTTGCATTTAATAAACTTGAACCATTGGGTCCTTCTTTGTTGCGTATATGCTTGCGCTTTATGAGTTGAAGTTAGCAGAACCATGTATCATGGGGACCGCTTTCAACACTTCATTGGTACTTGTACCTAGTTGATATCATGTTCTTTTGCTTATGGATCCCGGCGGTGTGAAATAAAAGTGGAACTTGTAAGATCATGGAGTTTTTATGTGTGTTAGAGAAACGCCTGGGCCGCTAGCCTAAGCCATGCCTAATCATGGTGGAAACTTGCAGCATAACTATAGTGAGCATTCTATGAAGCATCCTCAATAAAAACCTATGCAAATAGCAAATAAAAGATCGCTGAGATGCTCACTGTCTGCTTGCCTTGTCATTTTGATTATGGGATAGCTCCTGTGTCATGTGCAAGGGTTACCCCATTGGCGGTTCTCAATGATACGCATGTATTTACAATGACAAGAGCTTACTCGTGACTGAAGTTGAGTAGCATGAGGATCGGTACTCATAAGTAAGGGTCATGAGATTTCAACTTATAACTTGTCAAGCATATCCTCTTAGTTGTGTCACTTTAACCTTAATCACCTAAAGATGCCTATGATAGGGGCAATGAGATCTGAAAGCTAGTAAGTATCATAATTTTTGGGAGCTCTTTATGAGACTTGCAATCCCTGCTTCCCTCTTTGAAGGGCCTTTCTTTTACTTTGTAGTTGAGTCAGTAAACCTACTCCCTTCTATCTCAGGAAGTATTTTGAGTTGTTATGTTTCATTCATTCATATGTTGATTTATTCAATCATGTCTTATGTTCCTTGCTTTGCACATTGCTCTTATCTTGATGTTTACTACTTTGAAAGCTTTCATTGAAAAACCAGCTATTTGTGAACTCCGGCAAATTATCAACTATTCTTAGACCAAGAGCTAAGTTTGCCATTACCAATTATGATTCACTTTATGTATCTTTATTGTGTTTCCTTTACTCACTGCAAGTTGAGTTATATAATAGTGAGTTGTCTTCTATTATGATCTATGTATTTGATGAATGTGATGCTTCTTGTCCGTATTCTTTTATCGACTCTTCACTCCATAAACCTGAGGCCATGTTTATTGAGCTCAGTTTTGCTTGGGGACAAGCGAAGTCAAAGCTTGGGGGGAGTTGATACGTCCATTTTGCATCACTATTCTATGTCTTAATTCACTATTATTCATTGATATATTTCGTATTGAGAGGTGATACTTATGTTATTTCATCTGTTTTTGCATGGTTGATGACTTTTTGGAGCATGGACCGCTGCAGTCAGGATTCTGATGGAAAAGGTGCTATTTGGACGCAAAATTCGCGAAGATCAGAAAATCCGGGAAAATATACGGAAAATCCTATTTTTCTAGAAGACTCAGGATGTCAGAAGATGGAGTGGAGGTGGGCCACATGGGGCCCACACCACCCCATGGCACGGGCAGGCCTAGGCCGCGCCTGGGAGTGGTGTGGCCGCCCTGGCCCACTCCAGCCTCTCCCCTCTGGCGTATATCAACCTCCCAAAACCCTAAGACACGGGGGGCGACCACAGAAAGATTCCGCCGCCTCTGCGGGGCGGAAAACACCAAGAGAGAAAGATCTCTCCGGCAGACAGATTTTTGCCGGGGGAATTCCTTCCCGGAGAGGGGAGATCGTCGCCATCAACACCACCATCAAGCTGGACTTCATCGGTATCATCATCATCACCATCATCATCACCATCAGCACCCTCATCACCATCTCCATATTGCTGTAACAATTGCGTTGAATCTTGCATTAGTTCATAGGGGAAACTTTCCCGGTGTTGATTACTCCTTGTAGTTGATGCTATTGAGTGAACCATTGAATTATTGTTTATGTTCAGATTGTTATACATCATTATTCCATCTCTGATCGTGATCCATATGATGTCTTGTGAGTAGTTCGTTTTGTTCTTGAGGACATGGGAGAAGTCATGTTGTTAGTAGTGGAGTTGTGTTGAGAAAGATTCAATAGATTGTTATTTAAGTTGTGGTGTACTTCTTCTAGATGTGTCATGTGAACGTCGACTACATGACACTTCACCTATATGGGCCTAGGGGAATGCATTGTCTATTTGGCTACTAATCGTAGGGGTTGCCGGAGTGACAGAAACCTGAACCCCCATTAGGAAACCATTGCACAAGGGACGTAAGGGTCTTAGAGTTTAAAGTTGTGGTTAGGTTTCTACCTTAATTACTTTCTTGTACTTACGGATGTTTGCAAGGGGTATAATCACAAGTATGTTTTAGTCTTGGATGGGGCGGTACATTAGCACAGGTTCACCCACACAACACTTAGCAAGCGAAATAAGATTAATCAACTATATGAAGCGAAAGCACTTGACAGTCTTCCCATGTGTCCTCGAGAACGTTTGGTCATCTATAGAAATACAACCAGCTTGTCCTTTGCTGCATAAAGGATTGGGCCACTTGCTGCATTTATTCTCATCTTTTTATTTACTCGTACTTTGTTTACTTGCTTTATCGAAAACCCCTAAAAATCCGTTTGCTAAGTATTTGCAGAGAATTCCTGATCCATACCACTAGCCAGCACCTTCTGCTCCTCGTTGGGTTCGACACTCTTACTTATCGAAAATACTGCGATACACCCCCTATACTTGTGGGTCATCACTGGACTAGACAACTACATTTCAAACATAGCACTACTTCATATTTCTTATACACATGTTCTCAATCACACAAAGAAGCAAAATGTGAAAGTACATGAAATTATAGCAATAATCAACACAACACATATCAACATGGAGATAACACACAATCTTGCAAATATATAGAGAACATGGTTGACATACAATTCCAAACCAATTAGACAACTAGATTCACAAAGAGTTCCAAACCAAGTATACAACCTGCAGGTTCACATTTAGTTCCAAACCGAGTACGAGTTCACATGAAGCCAACCCGCATAACGAGGTACTTTGTGCCCTCATTTCAGGTGACCTACATGACACGTGAAGCCAGACATGAGCTCCTCAAAGAAGGTGAAGACGAACAAACCCCCTTTTTTTGATTCGAGAAGCGTCGACAACCTTTGACCAGTTTCTTGTCATTTGGGCAACATCATTCCTGTCTTGGATGAAGTGAACATTCTCACGTCCTACATGATCTACGACTATGACAGGAATCTCCAGCGGCAGATACCTGTTGAGGTGGGCATTGCTGTACCTAGCTAAAAAGTACTGGATGTGAAGAATAAAGTTAGTTGTTGAAGTATAATTCAATGTGCATAAGTAGATTTAGGGCTCGTTTGGTTCAAAGGATTTGTAAAACACAAGGATAGAAAAAGTGCAGGAATAGAATGGCATGACACTAAGCATCCTACAGGAATGAAAATTGCAGGAATCGGTAAGATAAGTTGTTTGATTACACCATAGAAAAAACGCAGGAAATTTTATAGGGTTTAGGTATATGTCATAGTTATCATAAACACATAGGAATCTTTCCAAGAGGTCTCACCTCTTGCTAGAAATCCTATAGGATTTTAGTGTAGGAAAGTTATGCATAGGAATTTTGTAGGATTTATTCCTTTAAAACAAATACGCCCTTAAAGAGTCAAATCTCATAAGTTTACCATCTTATCCTTCCCAGGCATGACATTTGACTTTTTCATCTTGGACACAAAGTGCAGTATAGGTGGCTTGTGTCCTGAAATTGCTCTGAAATACACTGCTTGGTTTGAAGTCAATTCCATGTCGTTTCCAAACACGTAGTAATCATCGAAGTCCTCCCCTCCCTTCATCGATGGACCTAGAAATAATATATTAGAATGTAATATGTAGCGGCATAAGAATGACTATATCTTTAAGCCAATGTCAATGACTCTAACCTCTAGTAAGGTCCCTCGGTTTCTCAGCGTTCTTGGCTATAGGTTGCTTCACCTCGTCATAAGATGGAACATTGTTCCGGAGGTTGAAATTTCTCGACACCGTTGCCATGATGTTTTGCACAATAACTTCCAAATTTTCAGGGTTCAACATCATGTGGTCCATCTGAAGATCATTAAGAAGTCTGAGGATGACTATTACTACGGTAGAACAAGGATGCGATGTGTACAGTTAGTGCTAGAAGGAACAATTTTAGAACTTGCACATGTATCTCCCTAGCCTTAATGTCACAGAACCTATAATCCTCACAGTTCATCCTACCTGCCCCAGAGAGTAAATACAAGAATTAAATTAGAAGCACAAGCATCAAGTGACTAAAACAACTGTAAGGGCCTAGATCGAGTGTTAACCTGGGGCCTAGACCTAGATCGTGTGTTTACCTGGGCCTAGACCTTGATCGAGTGCTTACCTAGAGCCTAAACCTAGATAGAGTGTTTACCTAGGGCCTAGACCCATCGTCGGTGACCTACAACACAGACGCGGTGACCTAGATCGAGCACGGCATTACCGACACACGTCGCCTGTGATCAAACACAGACATGCAGTAGTACAGATGCATGGACATAGTTCGAGGAGCCTTACCCATGATCCTGTAGCCACCACTACCGTTGTCGTTGCCAGGGAGGGGCGGGGATTTGTGTCGCTGGGAAGAGCGAATGTGTGTGAATTGGTTGGGTCTAGGGAGGGTTAAGCGAGCAGCAGCATGATGAGAGGGTCCCACATGGTGTCATATTTTGTTACTATCTTATTTAGGAAAGGTTAAAATCATCTACATTTACAATGTTCTTTAGTTATAAGGATGTAGTTTGTGATAAATCCCACATGACCACACACACTCCAGTGGGTGTGGTGATGCAACTTCTGCCACACTGGTTCACCATCCCCATGTGATAGTTGCATATTCCAGGGGATCTTTGGGCTTTCTGACCATCATGGTTGTTTGACACACATGGAGTCTCTAGAGATCAATGCATGTGTTATTCTCAAAACTACACCTTAATGATCCACATGACCACACACACTCCAGTGGGTGTGGGTGATGCAACTTCTGTCACACTGGTTCACCTTCCCCATGTGGTTGTTGCATACTCTAGGGGCTCTTTGGGCTTTCTAACAACCATGGATGTTTGACACACATGGAGTCTCTAGATATCAATGCATGTGTTATTCTCAAAACCACACCTTGATGATCCACATGACCACACACACACTCTAGTGGGTGTGCTGATGCAACTTCTATCACATTGGTTCACCATCCCCATGTGGAAGTTGCATATTCCAGGGGCTCTTTGGGCTTTCTGACCACCATGGTTGTTTGACACACATGGAGTCACTAGAGATCAATGCATGTGTTATTCTCAAAACTACACCTTGATGATCCACATGACCACACACACTCAAGTGGGTGTGGGTGATGCAACATCTGTCACACTAGTTCACCATCCCTATGTGTCCGTTGCATATTCCAGGGGCTTTTTGGGCTTTCTGACCACCATGGTTATTTGACACACATGGAGTCTTCTAGAGATCAATGCATGTGTTATTTTCAAAACCACACCTTGATGATCCACATGACCACACACATACTCTAGTGGGTCGGGTGATGCAACTTCTGTCACACTGGTTCACCATTCCCATGTGGAAGTTGCATATTCCAGGGGCTCTTTGGGCTTTCTAACCACCATGGTTTAACACACATGGAGTCTCTAGAGATAAATTCATGTGTTATTCTCAAAACCACACCTTGATGATCCACATGACCACACAAACACTCCAGTGGGTGTGGTGATGCAACTTCTGTCACACTGGTTCACCATCCCCATGTGGTAGTTGCATATTATAGGTCTCTTTGGGCTTTCTGACCACCATGGTTGTTTGACACACATGGAGTCTCTAGATATCAATGCATGTGTTATTGTCAAAACCACACCTTGATGATCCACATGACCACACACACTCTAGTGGGTGTGGGTGATACAACTTTTGTCACATTGGTTCACCATCCCCATGTGCCAGTTGCATATTCCAAGGGCACTTTGGCCTTTCTGACCACCATGGTTGTTTGACAAACATGGAGTCTCTTGAGATAAATGCATATGTTTTTTCTCAAAACCACACCTTGATGATCCACATGACCACACAAACACTCCAGTGGGTGTGGTGATGCAACTTCTATCACACTGGTTCACCATCCCCATGTGGCAGTTGCATTCCAAGGTCTCTTTGTCCTTTCTGACCACCATGGTTGTTTGACACACATGGAGTCTCTAGAGATCAATGCATATGTTTTTCTCAAAACCACACCTTGATTATCCACATGACCACATACACACTCCAGTGGGTGTGGTGACGCAACTTCTGTCACACTAGTTCACCATCCCCATGTGGAAGTTGCATTCCAAGGGCTCTTTGGACTTTCTTACCACCATGGTTTGACACACGTGGAGTCTCTAGATATCAATGCATGTGTTATATATTCTCAAAACCTCACCTTGATGATCTGGATGACCACACACACTCTAGTTGTGTGTGGTGATGCAACTGTTTATGTCACACTGGTTCACCATCCTTTTGTGGCAGTTGCATATTCCAGGGGCTCATTGGGCTTTCTGACCACCATGGTTTGACACACATGGAGTCTCTAGAGATCAATGCATGTGTTATTCTCAAAACCACACCTTAATTATCCACATGACCACACACACTCAAGTGGGTGTTGTGATGCAACTTCTGTCACACTAGTTCACCATCGCCATGTTGCAGTTGCATATTCCTAGGGCTCTTTGGGCTTTTTTCACACCTTGGTTTGACACACATGGAGTCTCTAGAGATCAATGCATGTGTTATTCTCAAAACCACACCTTGATGATCCACATGACCACACACACTCAAGTAGGTGTTGGTGATGCAACTTCTGTCACACTGGTTCACCATCCCCATGTGGCTGTTGCATATTCTAGGGGCTCTTTGGCCTTTCTGACCACCATGGTTATTTGACACACATGGTGTTGGGGGATAACCCCGGGTAGAGTCACGCTGAGGTATAATGGCCGAGTTAGCCGAGGTATGGCAAGGTCGAAGCAAGAGCTGGCCGAGTTACCTCAAGGCAGGCCGACTTACGATAGACCCAACCCGAAGGATGTTTGTCTAACTCTACCGCACCTGACATAAAATGTATGTCATCTCGCTCTTTGTAACTTGTTTGAAGGTACCCACGGGGTCGAGCTAACCAGGCCTAAGCCAGGTTACCACTTGGCTTATGAGGGAAGGAAGGAATCTTCTTGGTCAAAGGTTTTATCTCTCCACTATAGCGTGAGCTCAGAGGATAGAGGGATGGACCAGCGAGTACGGGCCGACAAAGGTGACATTGCCTATGTCGGGTGACGTTGGTTATGTCGGATCACATCGCGCCACATAGGGGCTCAAAGAGGCTTACACCATGAGTCCAGATCAACCTAGACAGAGAAAAGAGGAGCATCGCTTTGCTATTCTGGGTGAGGCATATTCGGAGAATATGCCTTCCACGTATGCCCTAACTTGTAACCTAACCCCCCTATATAAGGAGGGGCCGGATCTCCATAGAGGGGGTCGGCCATTTCACTAAGGGAAAACCCTAGAGGGTTGTGTGGGTAGTAGAGAAGTTCATCCTCTTCCACCCCAAGAATAGCCCAAGGATCCCTTGTAATCCACCATTGTCTAAGAGAGAATACAAAGATCTATGTGTGGAATCACCATACTATCCCTCCCTGGATACCTCTAGTGCTCATTAGCCCCATCTTTAGCCTATACATAGCATCTGTCGTGCCACCACCATGATAATTGGCGCCCACCCTAGGGCTAGCGGCGCTAGCAGGAGTGAAGATCTGGACAGGAAACATCGTCGCCACCAGGGAACGCATCGTCTCCGGGCCGGTTCAGCACTTCGGAGCGCTGGACTACATCAGCGACAACGCTGGCAGCTTCTCCAACCGACCTCCTCCATGCAACAGCCTCTTCATTAGCCTCAACACGCACAAAATCTATGTGGGCATGGATGAGTCCTGCACTCACCCACTACACGTCGTTGAGGGAGGCGAACCACCTCTTAGCACGGCTCACGTATCACTCACCCCGCTAGCTGCATTGAGGTCATGATGACTACGCCAGATGTAGGAGCAAGAAAGGACCCGACGCATGATCTGGAAGCTACCTCGAAAGCATCTAGGTCTAGATTCCCTCCACTAGACAGGCCAGAGAATGTGTTGCAACAAGCAATAGATAGCTTAGCTACTCCCATAGCACATGTGGTAGATCTGGCTTAGGCACAGGCCGACCTAGAGGAAACCCGGCATAAAATGTTAGAAGGGGCGAACAAAGTAGCTGAGTTACAGCAGTCACTGAACATCACTTTGCGTGAGTATGCAAAGGCAAACCATTTGGATGGAGTTAAAATTAGAGGTACAAAATTGATCACTGAGATAGACAAGGTGAAGGGGATCGCAGCAGAAAACAAAAAATTTCCTACAATGGAACCCCAAAACTGCCTAGGATCTATCTATGTAGTAATGCAGTAATGGCCAATGCGTAGAGAATACATACCCTTGTAGACCGTACGCAGTTAACGTTCCGCGGGGAATGTGGTTGATGTAGTCGTACTCGTAGCTGACCTCAAGGTCGCGAAGCTCCTCACAGGTCACCCCTTGCTCCTTCTTCATCTTCATCGTGCAACAGCTCCGGCTCATGACATTTAAGCGCCCCAAGTGTTGCGCCTCGTGTCTTCATACACATTCGATGCACGATGAGACCTCCGGCTCCCTGATCCCGCTGGGAGTGCGGAAGTTGATATCCAGCTAGGAATCCCTGCAGCGCAACGACATACTATAGGTGTGCCTTGATCGCACAGCCTAGACTTGGGGCCATGGTCACAAGGTATAGACAGATAGAGGAAGGAGGAAGTCAACCAAAGGACTTCTCCAAATATTGGTGTGTTTATTCCCACCTATGGGCACCCCTTTATATAGGGGGAGGGGGTGTGCCCTCTCCTTTGGGTTTCCCATGTGGGACTAATCAAGGGAGAGGGGGGAGGCACATGGGCCTCATGGGCCAGCCGGCCAGGGGTGGGCCCCACCCTGCACACAGCCCTAGGCTGGCTGGGTGGGCCCCCTTGAGGCGCCTGGGCCTTGGCCCTTTGTCCCTTGGCCCTTCCCTCCTTCGGTTTTCCCTCATGGGCCCTTTTTCCCTAGGAGGTTTGGCCCATTAGTGGAATACCCCTTCAAATTAGATTTTAATATTATATTTAATATTAATTACATTAATTAATATGTAAATACATATTACAAAATTTGTCTTGACCCAAAACACCTTTCGATTTCCTCCTAATGACTTTGGATCTTTCCCGGAATGATTCTGGTCCTTTATTCTTTCTCCGAACAACTTCGGATCTCTCTGTGGAACGATTCCGGCTTTCTCTTTCTATACTGTGATTCCATCTTACGAATGATCGCTCTCATCGTACCCTTAAGTGTATCCTGTCATAGCTCAGGAATGCTCTAGACATGATCTGTATCAATGATCAACAGAGGGACCAGGGATATCCATGTGACCCCTATGCATTCCTGATGACAATGTCGTTTGAACCGCTAAATGTAGCATCCTCTTCCTTTTGTTTCTCGATACAACTTGTCCGATATCCGATCATTGGTATCCCATACCTTGTTCAATCTTGTTCACAACAAGTTCTGTTTTCTTGTTACCGTGATATTACATCCCCGTGACCAAGTCACATGTTGCAACATTTATGGATGTAATCTCACCAAGCCGGCCGTATGTATCTTTACCCGTCATGTGGACGAACAAATCCCGATCTTGCAGTCACATGTCATCTACTGTTCCTTCGGAATACCCAACGTACACCTTTATAACCACCGTATTACCAAGTGGCGCTTGATGCTGTCTAAGCAACCTCGGGAAACAGTGAGTAATATGAGCTCACGGTCTATGGAAAAGGAGTCTAGGTATAGTTGTTGCAACAATGAACTATATGACTTGATCGTGTTGCAATCCTTCGAGGAATGTCCAATCACATCATTCTCCAATGATATGATCCCGTTGTCAATCGACATAAATGCCCATGATCTTGAAATCCAGATCATCCTCATGACCAACGAACTAGTATGAATAGAGGCTACTAGGGTCTTTGTTGTTTCATACCACGCCTGTACCAATGTTTCTACTTGGCACAGTTATAGCACAATATGAAACTATTATAAACTAATTGAGATATGACAATAAATACCTATTTATTATTTTCCTCTAGTGTATATCTCCTTCCGCAATAACTAGCGATAAAGCGAATAGGTGAAGTTAATTCTCCAGACTAAGTATTTACGGAATACTATGTATCTGCTTTTGCTCTCCGGCCTAGTAGTCCCGAAAAGAGGGAGAACTCAAGCGTGGTTATGGATGCTCAGTTGATGTGACTCTCGGCCATGAATTCCTGACCAGATAGCCATACGTTCTACCACCTTTTTTACTACTACTACTAGTACATGGACGCTAGACAAATTCAAAATCTCAATCGAGCGGGAAAATCACACACCCTGACTTTGAAGCATTTCCCGCCTAACCATTTCGAAAACCTTTAGGCAAAATCTCCCACCAGAGGAGTAACATTTTTGTATTATTATTAGATGGACGCTAGACAAATTCAAAATATCAATCAAGCGGCAAAACCACACACGGACTTTGAAGCATTACCTGCTCCTCCGTTTCAAAAACTTTGAGGAAAAATCTCCCACTAGGAGTATCATTTTTGTATTATTATTAGATGGATGCTAGCCAAATTCAAAATCTCAATCGAGCGGCAAAACCACACACCGACTTTGAAGCATTTCCCACCCCTCTGTTTCAAAAACTTTGAGGCAAAATGTCCCACCCAGGGAATACCATTTTTGTATTATTATTAGATGGACGGTCGCCAAATTGATAATCTTAGTCAAGCAGAAAAATCACACACCAACCTTGAAGCATTTCACTGTTGGGTTCACAACATAGAAAACAAAAAATTCCTTCAATGTGAACATCTAATCACCAAGATCTATCATCCTAGATACAATCAACGGGTGGATATACATCCATAGAGAACATACCCTTGAAGAGCGACAAAGCATTGTTAATGAAACTGATTTCATGGTTGATTTAGTCGTACACTTGTCGATCTCAAGATCGTGATGAAGTCCAGCGAGTCTAGTAGGTCCATCACCAGCAAGTCCAGCACCGCAAAGCAGCGGTGCATCCGTGATCAGACACACGTCCGATACCCGACAACCTCCGCGTCCTCGCTCCAGCGATGTAGCGGAAGCGGAAACTCTTTCCCATATAAAGCCACCGGGAACATGTGTATCGCTAATCCGAGACCATGGGAATAATTTCTATAGGGGGAGAGAGATCCTTCACGAGGAGGTGTAAGTGAGATGGAGTGTGACATGGGTATACCCTACAGGTACTCGAGCTTGGTATATACGGCCTGAATACATAGAGGCCCACGGTGTCGCCAAGGCCCAAATAAAGAACTCGAGTAACCTATGAACTCTCGATTGCTTGAAGAACAAGAAGAAGCTAGAGATAGAAAGTTCAAAGGAAAAAACCCTAACCTGTAACCGACTCGACCTGCTATGAGGCAGACAAGCAGGAGTAGGGACCTCTATGAGGCCTGAACCTGGGTAAATCTTCGAGTCCCCTGTGTGCTTGTTTGCTAGCCGATAGATGTCTCCAGCGCTCCCTCCTTCTCCAAAACCCAAGTCCATAACAATGGGCATTGATGAGTTAAACCCTCGTCAATTGGCGTCGTCTGTGGGAATTGGGAGTGCTGATGTTGCGGCTTCTTTGGCCCCATCAACCGCGATCTACAACTCCGCAACAGCGGAGATCCGCCAGCTCTTCAGCGTGTTCGACTTCACCATCCACACGCCGGCCACTCGCCCGGCTTTAGAGTCCGTGGGGGACGGAATCAGTATGGCAATCGAGAGCTTCTGCTTCCAAGTTGGTCAGATGGGCACGCTTCGCATGCCTAACCAGCCGACGGCACCATCGATTGCTCTAGCATCATGGTTCCCTCCACCGATCGGCACCCTCAGTGAGTTCAACGACCTGACAACAGTCGAGAATACGGTCAGCGACAACAGTCGTGACTCCGATCTGAGTGATCTGGCAACTGAGGATGGAGCCTATGGCTCCGGATCTGAAAGTTGCGGGAGCAGCTGCCTCCCCAACCACTTCATGTGCACCGTCATCAATGCGGGCGACACCTCCGCCAATCGTGACAACACGGGTAACCGTGGCAACGAAACCGACCTGCCTAACAACGACATACCCAATGGCGGACCACCGCCCAATGGAGGCAACGGCGGCAACGGCGCCCCCGTCAACAATGGAGGAGCAGTCGAACCTCCAACCATGATAAACGAGCAAACTGGCGAACGCATTGTGATCAGGCTCAACGATCTCGAGTGGGCCCGTTGCCGCGAAGCCCTATGAGGCCATCATCTACCTTTCGGTTCCCCACAAGAACTGCTGATGGGCTACCACTAGCTCTTGAAGGAGGAATACAAGCGCTAGCTACAGACAATCGCGCAACTCGAGGCGCGAAAAAAGGCGGCTGATGAATCAAGCCTCCGACGAGCCGGGCTCTCCTCCCACGAAGGATCCTCCTCAAAGGGCAACGAGCACATCGCAAACAAGAGGCGATCCCGGATGGCTCATCTCACCGAGCAAGAACGCATAGAAGCTGCAAAGGTCCTCGACTTCAGCACTATGACAGTCGATACACGGGGCAATGTGGTCCCCAAAACGCCGCAGGCTGCGGTGATAGCAGCCACCATGTACCTCCTCAACAACCAGCCGCCGACTGGAGATCCCCGAGCTGCGATGCACCGATCCACGATCGCGGGCTTAGGAATAATCGAGGCCGCCCTCGACAAGAAGCCAACACCGGAGCCGAAAAAAGGCAAAGCGCTAGCAAAGCGCTACTCCTCGCCCTCATCCAGGGACGACAGTCACGACCTGTCCCGACGCCGCCACTCACGGCGACACGACCACGACTATGATGCGCGCGATGACCTCACGCAGCGCAAGATCGACAAATCAAGGGCGCGACGTGCTCGGTTGACTGACTCAGAAGACGAAGATGTGGAGCTCTGTGGCGCCAGATGCTTCAGCAGGGCCATCAGGCAAAAGCAAATGCCCAAGGGGTTTAAACTCCCATCGGAGAACCCAAAGTTTGACGGCCTACAAGACCCGAAGATCTGGTTGGAGACCCACATCTCATCCGTCAGGCTTCATGGCGAAAGTCGAAGTACGTCCATGCAATGCTTGTAGCTACAGCTGCAGGGCACCGCCCGAGCCTGTCTCAACAACCTCCCACGCGGATCCATTCGCAGTTGGGAAGAGCTGGTATACAGCTTCGTGCGCAACTTCAAGGGCACGTACAAACGGCCCACATCAATCGAAGAGCTGAGATGCTGTCAGCAAAGATCGGGCGAATCGCTACGCTCCTACATCCAGAGGTGGTCCATCATCAAGAACTCCACAGAGAACATCTCGGAGATCACGCGATCGATGCATTCAACAGCGGCGTACGCCGCATAGAGCTCAGGGAGGAGCTGGGCCACTCGAAGCCCAAAACCATCGACCACCTGATGGAGATCGCGAATCGCTGGGCAGATGGAGAGGATTTGGTGAAAAATCGCGTTCACTCCGACGACGAGGCAGAACTCGAACGCAGACGCGACCGCCGAAGCAAATGCCGCATGCACATCTACGATGACCGTGACGACGTCAACATGGTCGCAGCCGGCTACGCCGACAGACGCAACGACAACCGCAACAGCGGCTACCGCAGTGGTGGATACCGCGACTCCGGAAAGACCACGCAAGTGTGGCAGCGCCGCAATCGCGATGAGGCACCCGCAACATCCATTGAAGACAAGCTGTCCGGGCCATGCACCGTGCACTTCTACATCGACAAGCATGACGGAAAGAAGAAGTCCAACCACCTCCTCAAGGACTGCCGCGAGTTCCGCAAGCTACATGAGGGACTGGTTCGGATGAATCGCAACACAGTCGAAAGGGGCTACGGAGCCGCTCCAGGCGCCGTGGCACATGGCGCTCGACCACCACCACCTGGACTACCCCCAAATGCAGTTGCGCCAGACCAGCACTAGGGAGGCGAACCATACCCACGGGCCATGGGTACCATGATGATCCAAAAGGGACGCCCCTCGAATAGGGTGCAGAAGGCCATCACTCGCCAAGTCAACTTGGCCTAAAACTCCCCACCATCTACCACTGAGTACCTCAGCGGGAGCGAGTCATGTATCACCTTCGACAAGCGCGACCATCCGCCCCAAGTACCTCGTCCAGGCCACTCTCCCCTCGTACTCGAGGCGCAAATTGGAGGTTTCGACATGAGCCGTGTCTTCATAGACGGCGGAAGCGGCATCAACCTTATATTAGCGAGTACCTTGCGAGCAATGAGGATCCCTCTGACTTGCTTAGAGGCCTCAGACACAACATTCCACGGCATCGTCATAGGCAAGGGCGTGTATCCCCTTGGCAAAATCAACCTCGACGTCATCTTCGGCACGCCGAAAAACTTTTGGCGAGAGCGCATTGACTTTGAGGTCGTCGACTGGCCCTCACAGTACCACTGCATCCTCGGATGTGTCGCGTTCGCTAGGTTCATGGCAGTGCCACACTACGCCTATCTACAGATGAAGATGCTAGGCCCTAATGGTGCATCACAATCAACAGGAGCTTTGAGAGATCCAATAGTTGTGATAGGGAATTCAACAGAATCTCCCAGTCCTTCGACATGCAGGAAGAACTGGCGAGACTAAAGGAGTCGACAGACAATAGTCTGCCTCCCTCTAAGCCGACCAAGTTCGCCCGATCTATCTTTCGACTCATCGGTGCACACAAAGAAAGTTCAGGTCCACCCATCGGATCCCGCCAAGATGGCCCTCATCGCCAACAACTTGAGTCCCGCATAGGAACTCGCGCTCGTCGAATTCCTCCGTGAGCATTGGGAAATTTTCACCTGGTGTCCAGCGGACATGCCAGGGGTCCCCAGGGAATTCGCCGAGCACGCACTCAACGTCAACCTGGCTTAAAGGCCACCAAGCAAACAATCCGCGATTATCTCGAGTTAAGAGCAAAGGCAATGGAATGGAGATCAATGCACTCGACGCCAAATTCATACGCGAGATCAAGGAAAGCACTTGGCTCGCCAACACGGTTCTAGTGCCAAAAAAGGACACGGACATCCTGCGGATGTGCATGGACTTCACTTCTTTGAATAAGCATTGTCCGAAGGACCACTTTCCGCTACCGCGAATCGACCAGATCATCGAATCAACCACGGGATGCGAGCGCCTCTGCTTCCTCGACGCCTACTCAGGCTATAACCAGATTTGAATGAAGGAGGAAGATCAAGAAAAAACAGCGTTTACAACGCCTTTTGGTGTGTTCTGCTACAACACGATGCCCTTTGGGCTAAAAAACGCAGGAGCCACCTACCAACGTGCATGCAGGCTTGCCTCAAGAACCAACTTGGTCGCAACATTGAAGTCTATGTCGATCACATAGTAATCAAGACCAAAGAGGAAGCCTCGCTAATCGACGACTTGTGCGAAACCTTCGCCAACCTCGACCGCTACCGGATCAAGCTCAATCCGGACAAATGCGCCTTCAGTGTACCATCTGGGCAACTACTCGGGTATCTCATCTCCGCGAGAGGAATCGAAGCAAACCTGAAGAAAATAAAAGCTATACTGGCCATGGAGAAGCCGAAAAACATAAGGGGCGTCCAACAACTGGTTGGGCGAATCGCGGCTCTCAGTCGATTCGTCAGTCGGATGGGTGAAAAGGCGCTGCCCTTCTACCAACTCCTCCGCAAAGCTGACAAGTTCGAGTGGACCAATGAGGCGCAAGAAGCATTCGAAGACCTCAAGTGCCTACTATCCACTTCGCCAGTACTAGTGACCCCACGAGAAAGGGAACCGTTGTTGCTATATATCTCCGCCACCAACCAGGTGGTCAGCATAGTGCTCGTGGTCGAACGAGCCGAGGAAAACAAGGTCCACGGGGTACAGCGCCTAGTCTACTACCTCAGCGAGGTACCCACACTACCAGAAGCTAGCATACAGCATCTTCATCACTGCCCGGCGACTGCACCACTACTTCCAGGAACACCCAATCGTGGTGGTCAACGACGCCTCGCTAGAGCATATCCTCAACAAACCCGACGCCACGGGGCAAGTCGCACTTTGGGGAATCGAACTGTATCCACGAGACATCACATATGAAAAACGCGACACAATCAAGTCGCAAGTTCTCCCTGACTTCCTCGTACACTGGATGGAGAACCAGCTCCCCAAAAAACCAGATATGTCCTACCTCTGGACAATGCACTTCGACGGATCCAAGCGGAAGGACGGAGCTGGTGTAGGTGTCATACTAACATCGCCCCAGGGGGACAAGCTGAAATATATCCTGCGAATGCAGTTCACCGCCTCCAACAACGAAGCTGAATACGAGGCCCTGCTACACGAGATGAGGATGGCAAAAGCCTGTCGCGCCGAGAGGCTCATTATATACGGCGACTCCAAGCTGGTCGTCAACCAAACAATGCATCAGTACGACGCACTGAACGACAACATGATCGCCTACCGCGACCTCTATGACACACTCGAAGGGGATTTCGACGGCTGCGAGCTGCGGCACATAGGACGCGAAAGCAATGAAGAGGCGGACACACTCGCCAACATAGGCTCTACCTGCGCCCCCATACCACCTGGGGTATTTCTCGAGCGCATCTGTGAACGCTCCATCAAGCCAAAGACTGCACAAAAGAAAACAAGCGCAACAACGGACTCGGGGGCTATGCCGCCCAATGAGCCAATGGCACTCGATGACTTGGATCTGGACACAGGACTCGAAGGACCAATGAGCGTCATGATGATCGAACAATCCTGGACTCAACCGTACATTACGTACCTTCTCAGCAAGAGGCTACCGGACAATCCGACTGATGCACGACACGTCGCGTGGCGATCCAAGGCATTCACTGTTATCAAGGGCGAACTATACAAGCGCAGCATCATAGGAGTACTCCAACGATGCGTCTCCACGCCCGATGGAAGAGCTGTCCTCCTCGACATCCATGAGGGGACTTGCAGGCATCATGCCGGTAGTCGTGCCCTCGTTGCCAAAGCTCTACGAGCTAGATTCTACTGGCCTACGGCCATGTGCGATACCAAGGACATCGTCCAGAAATGCAACGCATGCCAGCGATTCGCGGACAAGCCGCACGCACATGGCGTAGAGCTTCGGCCAATTCCATTGGCCTGGCCCTTTGCGCAATGGGGACTCGACATGGTCGGCAAACTCCCAAAGGTCCTCACGAGGAGGCTACGTCTACCTCTTGGTCACAGTCGACAAATTCACCAAGTGGATAGAGGCCATGCCGCTGACTAACCAGTCAGGATTCAGCGCAGTCAAATTCTTCGAGTCCATCGTCTACCGCTTCGGAGTGCCACACAGCATCATCATGGACAATGGGACCAACTTCACATCCAAAGAGTTCCAAGAATTCTGTGAGAATCTAGGAATCAACGTTAGCTATGCCTCTGTGGCACATCCTCAGACCAACGGTCAAGTCGAGAAAGCTAACGGGCTCGTTTGCGGCGGCATCAAGAAGCGACTCCTCAGGCCACTCGAACAGGCCGCGGGTTGCTGGCCAGATGAGCTGCAATCGGTACTCTGGAGCCTGCGAACAACTCCAAACAGCGCCACAGGATACACCCCGTTCTTCATGGTGCACGGAGCTGAAGCGGTGCTACCAAGAAGAAGAAGAAGAAAAGTTCAACCACTCCACCAACCAAGGCAAGCTATTGTTAGCAGGCTAGAATTAAACTAGATGGTTTAGCAAAGATGCCTTAAGCATGCTTTCATCACACCCCTTTGACTATTAGTACCCCAAGTCTTATTGACAAGTTTTACCTCCCTTAGTTTACACAAAGTTCTTTACTTATTTTGAAGGTAGCATAAAAAGTATAAACCTTGACCTACTTAGAAACCTTTGGATGTCACTCTATGGCATGAGATTGAACCCATCACTTACACCTTAGTGAACACTCTTAACTTAGTATCTTAGTATAGATCAAAAACCTGAGTCACTCTAGATGGGAATACTTGGTGAAAATAAATTGTGAAAACCTTGGAATGATGAGTCATTCTATTGAGATGTTTTGACATGTGTTGAGAGACACAACTAGTTTATGATGATGAAAATGATGAGGCATGAGCCTTAACCCTTTTATAAAACTGATGGTTGGATTCGGATGCGATACCATTCCAAATTTACCGTACAACCACATTACCTGAATTGGGTAAGGCTTAGCTAGAAATTTATATGCATTAGTATTAGTTCCCTCACGGGAGAGGTTTGAGCTGAGGCTACCTCTCAATGTTATCCACCTATGCAGTGCCCAAGATGACTGATGGTCATGGTTGGGAGGCCATGCTCATAGGAGAGGTGCTTGTACTAGGGTGTGTAAAGGGAAGGTTATGTTTGATTATCTGCATACTAAGTATGATGATTCAGGGTTATCCCCGATGATGTATCGAATCTTGTGGTGAAAGTGTACCACCTGTAGAGTGTCAAACTATTCGAATAGCCGTCCGTGGTTATGGACAGCTTGGAATGGCCATACTGTTTTGTTGTCGATGTTTTCTAAATAACTTGAAATGAATGATGAACTTTGACTTGACCACAACAGGTTGTGTTGATGATAATAGCTTCCCAACTTAAGTGATTCTAGAACTTTACTTTATCTTTCTTTGCTTCGAACTCAGCTTAGGTTTCAAACTTAACTTGATAGTTAACTTAGATTCAGCACTTTAACTTAGATTTATACTCCTTGCTAGTAGTAGTTTGCAGTACTTAAAGAGTACTCATGGCTTTTGTCCCCGGCTATTATCATGGCTGACTATGAAGGAGATTATCAAGATGATGGTCACAGGACGGCTATGATAACTAGGACTATCTCGCCTTTGTCAAGATTGCCTCGCCCTCAAGATCGACCCCACCGCCACGCTATCGCTTATTTCCGCTACTTGTTGTATTAAGACCGGATCATGAGATCCTTATTTGTGTAAGACCTTATATGGTTTGTAATGGATGATGTCTGTGATATCCAATCCGTTATGTCTCGCAAAAAATGGTAATCCCGGATTGTAGGTATGGCATAACGCATCCGGGATTAAAGTCCGGTGTTGACAAGTTGGTATCGAGCCATCCGACCATAGGAGACCCTAGTTAGAATGGACGCCCAAACCAAAAACTTAGCTTCAAAACCAAAGTGAGTATTTATGAAAACTATTTCCTCTT
Source organism: Avena insularis (assembly GCA_023614405.1). Classification (NCBI taxonomy): domain Eukaryota; kingdom Viridiplantae; phylum Streptophyta; class Magnoliopsida; order Poales; family Poaceae; genus Avena; species Avena insularis. The sequence goes on from CM042696.1 coordinate 409,437,757, forward strand.
ACCCTTGTGAACTCATTCTTTCTCAAAAATTCATGTTCCTCAAAATTCTTACAATACTACTTAAAATTTGACACACTTGATCACTTCAAGAACTTCCTCATCCTTAATCCTCAGAGATGGAGACTCAGTTCAGCAAGTTTTACCAGTTGGGAAACGGAGGTCACCGATCTTCGAGAGGATCTGGATTCTGTCGGAGTTATCGACGCCCACATCCGAGTTTCTTGAGCTCAACTTCTAGGACCCCTGTGAGGAGACCTATAGTGGCTAGTCATCGGATCTTCGGGAAGCATCAAAGCACCAACTTCCGGGAGAATTCAGTTCTCCGTGAGAGAGAACAAATGCTAGATGGATTAGCTGTGGCAATGCATGAAGCTCTCGCACGCCTATGTGCCCTCGGCCAACAAGATCCAAGGAACCCGTTTTGCCCACTATGCAAGACGTGACTTCATGGGAATGCCGATGGAGATGCCAAGTCACCCAGAGTTGAGGCGTCAAGTGGAGAACCTTGACTTCTTGCTTAATGACCGACAGCAGGAACTGGACAATGCCAGAGAGTTAGCAAACCAGAACCGTGCCATTGCTGACCAAAAGGCCCAGACTTTCGCACTGCTTGTCCAAGATCATCAGTCTCTTTGCCGCTAGCGTGCAAAGAAGGATCGCACCATTGCCTGTCTTTGCAAGAAGGTGGCCGACCGCGAGAAGACTGTCAAGGAGCAGGAAGCTCAGCTTGCCACCAAGGAAGAAGAAGATGAGGGTGAAGACATCCAGGGAGATATGGATTCTTACCTCAGCAACGATGATGACTTTCTGGAAGAGGATGATGTGGACTTCTACACTGATGATGAAGACTCCGACTTCATCGACGATGAGTAGAGGCACTAGAGCACTGTCGTAGCATGAGATGTATCATCTCATTGTATCGTAGCTTGCAGAATGGTTCTTCAAACCATCTGTTTTCCCCTTTGCTTGTTGTGGTGTGTTGTATCGGGTGCTTGCTTGCATGAATGAAAAAGAAGTTAGTTGAAAAACCTGAGTCTAACTCAATGTTTTAGCTTTGAAAACCCAAAACCATGAACCTTAGAATTTCCCTCTTACCCCTATATCTATCTCAATCTTCAGATGACCCGTGGAAACCAAGGAGGGAGCAGCTCGTCGCAGGACCCAATGCTACAGATCTTGCAGAATCTTATCGCGGACCGTGAAGCAAGCAAGGCCGAGCGTCAAGCCAACTTAGCAACATTGCAGCAGATCGCCCAAATGGCTCTCAACAACCAAGGACATGGAAATCAGGATCACCAAGGATCCAAACTCAAAAACTTTCAGAACACCAATCCCCCAATCTTTAACCAATCTGAAAACCCAATAGATGCTGATGACTGGTTACAGACCATGGAAAACAACTTAGAGGTTGCAGGAGTTGATGAAAATGAGAAAGTTCTCTTCGCCACCCACTATCTGGCGGGAGATGCCAGAGCTTGGTGGAATAGCATCCGCAATATGAACCATGGCCAGGTGATGACCTGGGAAGCATTCAAGGTCAAGTTCAGCCGCACCCACGTGCCGCAGGGTCTTGTCAATAGGATGAGAGATGAATTCCGCAAATTGAAGCAAGGAAGAATGACTGTGGTGGAGTACCGTGACAGATTCTTGTCACTTGCCAGATATGCACCGGATGAGATCAACACGGAGGCCAAGAAGAAGGAGAGATTCTTAAACGGACTGCATGATGAGATGCGGTACCCTCGTCAACATCCGTTTTGATGATCTTGAAGAGCTAGTCGACTCTGCCATTAAGATGGAAGGGAAGATTAACCAGGCAAACGACAACCGCGAGCGCCATATGATGCAGCAGTCTGGATCTAGTAGTCACCAGAAGTACCGTCCTAACCCCTCACCAGGATATGCACCAAGGAACAACCGACCCCAAATTCTCGCCCAAGCTACCCCAACCGTAGCGGAGGAAATGTGAAGTCCGGAGGAAACAATCACAACTCCGGCAATGCCAACAATTTCAACCGTTCTCCCAAGAGCAACAACAACAACAACAACAACTCCAGAATCCTGGCAGCAATGTTGTACTGTCATGATCCAAGGACAAGTCCTGCATCACTTGTTTCGAGTGTGGAGTGAAGGGTCACTACTCCAATGAGTGTCCCAAGAAGATCGCCGCCAATGCCCCTGTGAATACCCTAGCTCAGCAGAAGCGCCATGTTCAACCAGAAGGAGATTTGCCCTAGGGAACCCGCAAGACAATCAAGAACGGTCGCCTTCCACATGAACGCAGTATAGCCTGTGAAGCGCCGATGTAGTGCTGGGTATGTTTTCGTCAACTCAGTTTTAGCAAGAGTATTGTTTGATTCGAGCATCACATTCATTTGTCACCAAGAATTTGTATGCACTAGTAAGATTCGCCAACCAACCTAAAGCATGTCATGATAGTTCAAATCCCCGGTTCAACAACAAAAGCTAGAAAAATTTGCAAAGATGTACCTATCAGAATACATGGGATAGATTTTTATGCCAACCTAATTGTACTTGGAACCAAAGGATTGGAAGTAGTACTAGGTATGGACTGGATGTCAAGGCATAAAGGACTGATAGACTGTGCTAAGAAAGCCATCACCACGACCAAGAGTTCGAGTAACAAGAGAGCATATCTCCAAACCTTACCTCACAATTCAAGTGCAACAAGAGTGTAGCCACGCCCACCATAGACCAAGTCGAGTAGTCTGTGAATACCTGACGTATTCCTGCATGAATTGCTGTATGCCCCGGATAGGGATATTGAGTTCATTATCGAACTAATCCCTGGAACCGGACCTATAGCCCAGAGACCCTATACCATGAACCCCTCAGAATTAGTGGAACTAAGGAAGCAGTTGGATGCCATGTTAGCAACCGGCTTGATTCAGCCAAGCGCATCACCATGGAGATCACCAGTGTTATTCATCGACAGGAAAGATGGAGGCAATCGTCTTTGTACAGATTACAGAAAGTTGAATGACGTCACCATCAAGAACAAGTACCCCTTGCCAAAGATAGAGGATCTATTTGATCAGTTGACCGGAGCTCAGGTATTCTCAAAGATTGATCTTAGGACTGGTTATCACCAACTTAAGATTCGTGCAACGGATATTCCGAAGACCTCCTTTACTACTCGCTATGGTTTATACGAGTATACGGTTATGTCTTTTGGATTAACCAATGCCCCTGCTTATTTCATGAATCTCATGAATAAGATCTTTATGAATTTCCTCGATAAGTTTGTAGTTGTGTTTATCGACAACATCCTTATCTACTCCAAGTCAGAAGAAGAGCATGAGCAACATCTGAGAATCATCCTGGAAACCCTGAGAGAGCATCAGTTATATGCCAAGTTTAGCAAGTGTGAGTTTTGGCTGAAAGAAGTAGGATTCCTAGGACATATTGTTTCTACCGAAGGAGTCTCTGTTGATCCCACCAAAATCAAAGATGTCGAAGAATGGGAAGCCCCAACCAATCAAACCCAAGTTCGTTCATTTTTCGGATTAGCGGGATATTACCGCAAGTTCGTAGAAGGATTCTCGAGCATAGCCCGACCAATGACCCAATTGTTGAAGAAGGACAAGAAGTTTGAATGGATGTATAAGTATGAAGCCGCCTGTGAGCTGAAGAAGAGATTGATATCCGCCTTGATTTTGATCATGCCAGACATCAAGAAGCCGTTTGATGTGTATTGTGATGCATCCAAGATTGGCCTAGGATGTGTATTGATGCAAGAAGGCAAAGTCATCGCGTATCTGTCTCGAAAATTGAAGCAACATGAGCAGAATTATCCGACCCATGATCTTGAGCTAGCAGCCGTGGTTCTAGCGTTGAAGATATGGCGTCATTATTTGATGGGAAATCGCTGTGAGATTTACTCATATCATAAGAGCTTGAGGTATATCTTCACTCAGAAGGAGCTGAATATGAGGCAAAGAAGATGGATAGAGTTAATCAAGGATTATGACCTTGACATTCACTATCACCCCGGCAAAGCCAATGTGGTAGCGGATGCTCTTAGCAGATTGCCGTGTAGGCTTAACACCATGATCAAAGAGAAGCAACCAAGTTTGTACGAGGAGTTGGAGCAGTTCAGGACCGAGTTAGTTAGCAAAGGATTCCTAGCTAGCATTGAACTTCAACCCACTTTGATTAGCCAAATCAAGGAATCCTAGAAGGGAAATGAAAGTATCGACGGAATCAAACATCGTATTGGTACAGGAAAGGTACCTGGATTCACCGAAGACGAAGAAGGTGTATTGTGGTACAAAGGACGTATCTGTGTGCCAGCAGATTCGGAGCTGAAGGAGGTTATCATGAAGGAAGCTCATGATACTCTTTATTCTATCCACCCCGGAGGAACAAAGATGTATCAGGATTTGAAAGAGCAATTTTGGTGGCACAAGATGAAGAGAGAGATCGGGAGCTACATCACCAAATGTGACATCTGTCAAAGAGTCAAAGCAGAGCATCAGAGACCTGCAGGATTGTTGCAACCATTGCAGATTCCGGAATGGAAATGGGATTCCGTTGGAATGGACTTTATCACCGGTTTACCCACTTCTAGTAGGGGAAATGACTCAATCTGGGTCATCGTTGATAGACTGTCCAAGGTAGCCCACTTTATACCTGTCAAGACTACCTACCAGAGTGCAAAGCTAGCAGAGCTGTACATTGCTAGGATTGTTAGTCTACATGGAACCCCCAAGACCATCGTATCAGATCGAGGAACCCAGCTTACCTCAAGATTTTGGCGAAAGTTCAGAAGGTTTAGGAACCAAGTTGAACTTCAGACCGCTTATCACCCGCAAATGATGGACAACCGAGAGAGTCAACCAGATCCTAGAGGATATGCTTAGAGCTTGTGTGTTGAATACGGATCAAAGTGGAAGATCGCCTTTTCGCAGAGAATTCTCATATAACAACAGTTATCGGCTAGTTTGCGATGGCACCATTCAATTACTATACGGAAGAAAGTGTCGCACTTTGAATTGGTCGCAAGTAGGAGAGAGTCGATCTTTGGACCCGACATTCTCCGAGAAGCGTAAGAGAAAGTTCACAAAGCACGTGAGCACCTCAAGACCGCCCAATCTGCATGTAAGAGCTATGCTGACAAGAGAAGGAGAGACCTGACTTTCAATGTCGGAGATTTCGTATATCTCAAGGTTTCACCATTGAAGGGAACTCAACGTTTTAGTCTAAAGGGAAAGTTAGCTCCCAGATATATCGGACCTTTCAAGATTCTGAACCGCTGAGGAGAAGTATCGTACCAACTGGAACTGCCTGAAGAGATGTTAGCCATCCACAATGTGTTCCATATCTTTATACTTCGCAAATACTTGGAACTGTGACAACTCCAAGACAACCAAGTTCTTCATGGTGCATGGATTCATGGTGCTATGGAAATACGATACAAAGCACCACGTGTGGTTGCTTATAGCGAGCAGGAGTCAACCTTGGCACTCGAAGACCCTGTCGACCTCCTTGATGAGGCAAGGGAAATCGCCACAGAAAGATCAACGATTTACAAGAACCTGCACTACCAGAGGAGGCTATGCCCTGATCCTTCGTCGGGCGACTGGTCTGTCCCGACTTGAGCAAAGGACATCTCAGGCTTGACTCCGGAGGGACCATATGTGATTACATAAGTAATCCTGTATGCCTATCGCCTTCAAGATTTAGAGACAGATTACATCCAACCCCTAGAACGTCAGCAACATGACGCTTCTTCTACCCTTAGTCGTTTTTACTTTTACATTGCAAATAAGGCTACTCAGCCAAGGCTACTTAGCCACACATTGTACTTCGTACTTGTAACATCCCATAACATCAATCCAAGCTTATCAAGATGAAATCATCCAAAAATAGGGTTAACAAATACTTTTCCAAATTTAAAATGAAAGCATTCATATGTGTGTGCATGTAAAATAGGAGTTGTTTTGAATTGCCATGATTGTGTGATCCAATGCTTGTAAAATGTTTCTTAGGTGATTTAAACCTCATATACATCATTCCCAAACTTTTCCTAAAGAAAATCAAATCAAAAAGAATTAAAAAGAAGGAATGGTCATTTTGGCAAATTTAACTCTCATGCCTACTTTGGCTATTCCTATTACTCAATTCTTAACAGAAATAATTCTTGATCGTTGCACCCCTTGCTAGTACACATAATGAGGTACCAATGCCCACCTTTTGATCTGCTAAAAACATTCTGTTAACTATTTTAAATGATAGTTTAAAATTGAATCTAATGCATATGCATAGATCACCCCTATTTCAAAAACCATCTATTAGAGCTCCATTTTCAAAACCCTTGCAACAAGAGACTACCTATCACTAGTGAAGATCACTCAAAAATTTTGAAACCAAAATTCAAAACTTTTTCTCTTATGCCATTTCATCAAACACATGGCGTGCGAATCAAACACAAATAGCTAGCTCACTGTTTCTACAGAGTTTAGCCACCCATTTAACCACAAAACACTCCCTCTATCTCCACTTGATCAAGCCATGCCATTACCACCCCATCCCCTACACCCTAGTGGCCAGGCCAAGCCATGCCGAGCACCAACTCGCCGGCCAACCTTGCCCTCACCCTAGCAGACCACCTCCCCCTCTCTCTCCATGTCTAGGAGGTAGCCAGCACCTCTCGCCCTCTCATCCCCGCCTGAGCCAAGTGCTGCCATGGACCACCGAGGAAAGCCAGCGCCAGCACATCACCATGCCGGTGCCGCCCAGAGCGCGCCTTGTCCTCACAGGCACAAGTCACCGCCGACCAGCCCGCGCCCGCCCGCCTCGACCTAGAGAACACCCAGACATCCCGTCACGCCCAAATCCTCACACCACCGCCGTGGACACCGCCGCTGCCGCCGCAGAGCGCCACCTCGCCTGCATCACGTGCCACCGCCTCACGGCCGATTTAAGTCCTAGAGCACCGCCAGGAACCGCCCATCGATCGCCATCTCCGCCATGCCGCTTAGCTCGCCAGTAGCCATGTCGCCACCGTCGACCGCCCATCCCGCTGGGTCTCACCGTCGGCCTATAAAAGGAGCCTCCCAGCCGTTCTTCTCCACACCATTCCACTCCTCACCTCTCGAACCTCACCCACCGTTAGTCGGAGTAATCGGAGCAACAGTCGCTGAATTGGAGCCGAGCCGCCGCCTAGAGGAGAAGGGTGTCGTTGATTTGACCGCACCAAGCTCGACCGCCCATGCCTCGCCGCCTTTCCACATCGTTTGCCAGCCTTGCCGACCCCGCTGGAGCCTTGGTACGCCCCCAGAAGACCCCCACTGAGCCGCTAGGGTTCGAGCTCACGGCGACTGTTCGTCGTCGATTTACGACCTCAGCCGTTGATCTCGCTTCTAATCGTACGACCCACAGCACGCGTACCGTTTCGCGTGTTAAGTGCCGCTGACACATGGGACCCCCTGTCAGCTGAGCCCCACGTCGCGGAGCGCCACTGGGCCGGCCCATTTCTTTTCCCGCGCTAGCCCATAGATTTAAATCTGGTTTTTCCTTTTTAGTTAAATCTAGTTTCTGTCCCCTAGTTTCAAAAATCAATTCAGAGAGTTTTATAAATCCAAATTGTATGAAACCAATTTTGTCTGAAAGGTATTAAAATGATCTATCCAAGACCGTTGGATTTAATTCAGTTAGAGTTACAGATCTCTCCTAATAAAAATAACAAAACAGAAGCTTTTGCAACTTGCAACATTTTTATAAAATCAACCAAGTTAGCTTTTGAGTTGATTCCAACTCTCGAAAATCACATTTCATCATATATATCTAAATATGTAATAATATTAAGGTTGACATGCAGTGACTTTGGACTAGTACCAAAATAATGCTATATAGGCATTTCTAGTCACTTTAAATCATTAAATAATAAACTTAAACCAAAGTAATATTGATCCAACCCTTAAATCTCATTCCCACATGTTAGAATATGTGGTGAGGACATGTGTCCACATGATCCCATATTTTGGTGGTGAATATTAAAATTTTAGTTAATATTTCAATGAGTAGAAATTACTTTTCTAAAATAAAAAGGATGAAACTATTGAATTAAAACTTGTGATGTTTGTGATGATAATAGATCATCAAATGTGTGTTTTAGAATGCTACTTAGCCTAGTTAAGTACTGTTTGGTAATTGTGCACTCCCTATGCATTTATAGACGCTAGTACCGACCAAGCTTTCGAGGAGGAGGAGTTCTACCAAGAAGAAGAAGAAGAAGAAAACTTCAACCACTGCACCAACCAAGGCAAGCTATTGTTAGCAGGCTAGAATTAAACTAGATGGTTTAGCAAAGATGCCTTAAGCATGCTTTGATCACACCCCTTTGACTATTAGTACCCCAAGTCTTATTGACAAGTTTTACCTCCCTTAGTTTACACAAAGTTCTTTACTTATTTTGAAGGTAGCATAAAAAGTATAAACCTTGAACTACTTAGAAACCCTTGGATGTCGCTCTATGGCATGAGATTGAACCCATCACTTCCACCTTAGTGAACACTCTTAACTTAGTATCTTAGTATAGATCAAAAACCTGAGTCACTCTAGATGGGAATACTTGGTGAAAATAAATTGTGAAAACCTTGGAATGATGAGTCATTCTATTGAGATGTTTTGACATGTGTTGAGAGACACAACTGGTTTATGATGATGAAAATGATGAGGCATGAGCTTAACCCTTTTATAAAACTGATGGTTGGATTCGAATGCGATACCATTCCAAATTTACCGTACAACCACATTACCTGAATTGGGTAAGGCTTAGCTGGAAATTTATATGCATTAGTATTAGTTCCCTCACGGGAGAGGTTTGAGCTGAGGCTACCTCTCAATGTTGTCCACCTATGCATTGCCAAGATGGTGATGGTCATGGTTGGGAGGCCATGCTCATAGGAGAGGTGCTTGTACTAGGGTGTGTAAAGGGAAGGTTATGTTTGATTATATGCATACTAAGTATGATGATTCAGGGTTATCCCTGACAGATGTATCGAATCTTGTGGTGAAAGTGTACCACCTCTGCAGAGTGTCAAACTATTCGAATAGCGCGTCATGATTATGGAGCGATTGGAATGGCCATCTTGTTTGTTGTCGATGTTTTCTAAATAACTTGAAATGAATGATGAACTTTGACTTGACCACAACAGGGTTGTGTTGATGATAATAGCTTCCCAACTTAAGTGATTCTAGAACTTTACTTTATCTTTCTTTGCTTCTGAACTCAGCTTAGGTTTCAAACTTAACTTGATAGTTAACTTAGATTCAGCACTTTAACTTAGATTTATACTCCTTGCTAGTAGTAGTTTGCGAGTACTTAAAGAGTACTCATGGCTTTTGTCCCTGGCTATTATCATGGCCAGACTATGAAGGAGATTATCAAGATGATGGTCAGCAGGACGGCTATGATAACTAGGACTATCTTCCTTCGTCAGCATTGCCTGTGCCCCTGAAGATGGACCCCACCGCTACGCTATCGTTTATTTCTGCTACTTGTTGTATTAAGACTGGATCATGAGATCCTTATTTGTGTAAGACCTTATATATGGTTTGTAATGGATGATGTACTGTGATATCCAATCCATTATGTCTCGTAAAAATGGTAATCCTGGGATTGTGAGGTATGGCATAATGGGCATCTGGGATTAAAAATCCGGGTGTTGACAGTACTGTCCCGCGAATAAATAAAGCTAAATTCCCCAAAACTCTGTGTTTTCCTTTATTTTTTTGCAGCTTATCCACTCGGGGGCTGCGCCACCCTATACACATCTGTTCTACGAACTAAAACGCGATATCCTGAGTAGCTGGCACACCAATCGAAACCCTTGACAAACATCAACCCAGTTGCAACGCACCTGACAGGTTGACAAGGGACTGAGATAAATTCATGGCCAGGCTAACGAAAAGGACTCGCATAGTGCAACGCACTCACGAAACATACATGCTAACAAGCTCTTTTATACATCATCGACAATCAATTATACACAGCATACATACAAACTTTACAACATTGGTACAATTATATGCAGGATACAAACTAAGCTACTATTGCAACAAGAGAACGTTCGTTTGCTCCTCAAAGAAGTCGACGATCTCCTCTGCTGGGCGTTCTATCGCCTGATAGTGCGGCACCATATTCCAAGCGTAACCGCGGTGGCGCAGTGGTCCAACAGAATTGTCAACATCTACATCAGGCCTATGCAGTCGCACCAGCGACAGAGCGGCCTTGGCACCATCCACCAACTACTGTCTTACACACTCGCGAACCACAGTCAGGTCTTGGAACTTGGCAAGGAGGGCCAGCAGGCTCGATGGCACAACATCTAGCGGAAACATCATCTGATAAATGTTCTTCAATCACGATTGCGACTTCTTCAGGAAGTGCAGCACTCGCGACGCACAATCCTATAGGGTCGCCAATGCAATTGCACGATCATGATCCACCCAGAAATATCCACTCTCTTGAAGCTGCTCTTGGGTCAGATCGTTCATGCGAATAGGAATCCTATCCTTCTCATCCTGCGGATGGCGCGCGCTGACAACTATACAAGGCAAAAGTGGAAGTATGAGGACAGCACACCATCGCGAGTGACTACAAGGAAAAGATAAGAGTAAGAAAGCTAACATTTAAATTGGTTGCCCAACTGCGTCACCTTCCCCAACAGATATTGTTCTCGAGCGGTGGCCTTCTCCGCCTTCGATTTCCATACATCCGCATTACCGCGGAGTATAGGCAATTCATGCTCCAACTGCTTCACGCGATCATGGAGTCGCGAGAGTAGAGACAGCTCATCCACCCTTGAGCGCGGTGGTGCCAAGTGTCATCAAGGGGCGGCGAATCTTGAGGTTCCCTCAAAGGATCACTTGATGTGCCCTATCACAAGCCAATCAAGAAGTAATAAGAAGACCAAATCGATGCGCAGACAAAAGATTCGAGTGCATTCAAGATTAGCAAAAGTATCAGCAGATACACTCGCCAAAAGGCATGTTTTCGACAAAAGATATAAGACATCTAACTATTACAAAGCTACTGAGGAGCAACAGGTTTCTTCGACTTGGACTTTGGCTTTGGGGGCCTCATCGAGTCCGTGGTAGGATCAGATGCCACTGACTTTCCGCCGGCCCCTGATGCCACGGCCTTCGCAGCTTTCTTGGCTCGCTGCAGCTCCTTAGAGTACTTTGCAACGATGTTGATCAGTTGTGGCCCATATTTGCCACAAGCAGTCGCAAAAGGAGCAAAGACTACCTGCTGGTCGTCTCAGCCGACGGCATCGCCTGCATCATTGCATGATCAACCGACTGTGGGCCTACACCATAGCGAGTGACATTGACGCACCAGCCGCACGGAGCGAGTTCTTGAAGCTTGCAGGGACGCCTCCGGCAAGAGACTCCACCAGATCGTCCATGTTCTCGATCAGCTCAGCCTTGGGCACCAGCTCTTCCCGGAGGCGACTAAGCACGCCCTTGGCCTTGGAGAGCACATCTTGAACAGCGGTGCTACGGTCCTCGACTGCTGGCAGAGCACCCGCCAAGGCATCGTCACAGCGAAGGGCCTGAGGGTTGAAGCTCAAATCGCTAATATCTGTACAGAACCCACACATGGGCACGAAAGTCAGCGCCAACGACAAATTCGAACAGAGAACAATAATGATATCCAAGCAAGGTACCTGAGAGAGCCTTGGCAATCGAGAAAAGCTGTTCTTCGAACAACTTCTCCCTAGCTGCAATGGAGGCACGTAGATCCTCTTCGCGCTTTTGCGCCTCGTCACGCACCACGATTGCCTCATCGCGGCTCTTCACAGCCGCGGCGAGTGTCTTTTCCATGGTGGCGGCGTTGCGAACAAGGGCATTATGTTCAGCTACAAAACAAAACAACAGGGATAGACTACCAGTTGACTACGTAACAGCGATGCAGTAGAAGAAGAAGTAAATGGAACTTACTTTCCACCACGCGATAGCGCTTATCCAGCATGGCATGCTGGCGACCCATCGCAAGCACCTGCTCCGCCAGGTGAGCGGCTTCCTTCACAAGGAGCTGTCGAAAAAAGGAAAACATCAGAAGATCAGGAGATGCCATAGATAAAATCAACTGCAACATCAGAAGAAGAGATGCTACACTCACATGATCCTCCAATGACTCCGAAGTCAATTGATGAGCAGTCATCCGAGCAACCATCCGGTGCTCTCCATCATGCGGAGAGCTGGATGAGTTATGCCCAGAGTGGGCCGCCAATGGAGGGGAAGGAGCACACTCAGCCTCTTTCTTGGCCCTTGAGGTCGCGACTCCAGATTCTTTCAGAAATTGGACATCGCTAGAAGATGACGATGCCTGCTGATTGCAAGACCAAACCAACATCAAGAAAAGGAAACTCCAAAAGAAGAACCAAAAAGGAAGACTCGAATACTTACCAATCAAACTTATCAAAGTCGAAGGTTGGATTCCCCGACTCTAACGACGATTCCTTCGGCAGCCGCATCTTCTTGCGAGAGGATGGCGCCATGGCACTCACAGGAATGGCAGGGATTGGCGACTCCGCACCAATGCTCGCGCCTTCCAGAGTCAAAGGAGACGACGCATCAAAATCCTTGTTGCACGAATGCTTGCAAGTATCCAGACTATCCGACTCGGGGGCTTCCTCCTCCACATCAGATGGGACGGTCAACTCTGACTCGTCCTCTTCCAAGGCTTCACGAGGGATAACCCCCTCAGGAAGAGGGGGCATACAGGGTGACACCGCCCAATCCTACATACAGACAATAAGTTAGCACAAGGTTAAGAAACAGCAAAGAAGCAATCAACAAACCAAGCTACTATGTAGCACAACTATACCTCAGGAGGAGGGTTAGCAGCATCGAACGGAGGAACGACTGGTTCACTGGGGAGCACATCCTTGACGGTGTACTTGGTGACCAGTCGCACCCTTTTGTTTACCTCACTCGCGGACATGCCATCGGCAGACACACGAGTGACATCGTCCGTGCCAGCCCACTGGAACATGGGGTGGACTCTGGCCTGTAGGGGCTGGACACGACGGCGCAGCCATGTGCGAATGAGGGCACAACCTCCCTCCTCTTTGCCCATGGGACTCTCGAGGTCGCAGACGTGCTTGTACAGCACATCTATCTCCGCGGACTCGCCGGGCATAATCACATTCTTCCAGGAGCGCCTCCTCTTGCATGGCATCGAGGGGTCGAAGGGCGTGAGTCCGAAGTGGTCTCCGCCGGCCTTCTGGTCGCGAACTTAGAACCACTTGTCCCTCCACCCTTGGACGGACATCATCATCTTGATGTCGAAGTATGTGGCGGATGGATTGACATGGATTCCGCAGCCGCCTACATCATAGACTACGGAGCCAAACGCCGACTGGCGCTTCAACTTGAAGAGGCGCTTGAAGAGGCTGAAATGTGGCTCGATTCCGAGCCAGCACTCGTAGAGGGTAATGTAGCAAGCTACATGGAGGATGGAATTGGGGGACAGTTGATGGAGCTGGAGCCCGTAAAAACAAAGAAGGCCCCTAAAGAAAGGATGCAGGGGCAACGAGAGGCCGCGGATGATGAACGCTAGGAACATCACCCGAAAACCGGCAGGAGGAGAGGGGATTACCTCGCTGCTAGGGACGCGCGCGTCGGCGACTGCGGAGGACAAAACTCCGTCTTGGCGAAGAAGACGAAGTTCTGAGGACTTAATCACAAAAGGACGCCACGCGCCATTTGTGACGCAAGTGCCCGCGCCTTTCTTCTTGCCGCCGGCGACGGTGCTAGTGCCTGCAACGGCGGAGCCACCTTTCTTCTTCGTCGCAGCCACGGCAGCAATGGAATCGGCCGCAGCACCTCCCTTTTTCTTCCCCATTCCGCGGCGGCGATGCGACCGAAGGAAGTAGCTGGGAAATACGCGGAGCTGGTCCAGCACCGCGAAAGAAAGGAGCGCAAGGAAGCAGAGGAGCAGCGGCAATGGCGATGAAGGCAAAGGCAGAAAAGAAGTAAGATGTGAAATTTGCCGTCGCCGCATCGCTACTTAACCCCCTGGAAGATGCAATCCAACGGCTCAGAATAACCCTATCAGACGCGTGGCGTTCATCGAGCTCGACACGTGGTGGACCTGAAACGCGAACCGTCCCCCACTACTCCCATTACGCGTGGAAATCGAGGAGGCACGGTTAAAATAAAGATTACGCACGCCCGGTCAAATCAGAGTCAGGAAATGGGACCCATCGCTCGTCACGTCCCGTCAAACTTGCTCACGCGGGCAACTGAGGTCATGGAATCGTCGGCACTGACATCATCAAAAACTACGCAGCAGAACACTTCGACTAGTTTAGTCCTTGCTCGAGTCTTCGACTCCACCAATCACTCGGGGGCTACTCCCATAGGAAGCGCTGGTCGCGCACCCTACGATTTTTTTATTTTTCTTTTTGCAGGAACATGGACAATCAAAGCAAACCCAATCACTCGAAACACGGTTCGACTATAAACATGGGTTACTCCCATAGGGAGCGCCGGAAGCAAACCAGACTGAAACAAGCAAACAAAAGACGACAGCAGTCGCAAAAGTTCTTTAGTCCCTGCCTGAGTCTTCGACTCAACCAGCCACTCGGGGGCTACTCCCATAGGGAGCGCTGGTCGCGCACCCTATGATTATTTGTACACCGTACTGTGTGTTGATAACATCCACACTCGAAGCTTATGGCGACACCGCCTCATGACTTTTCCCTACAAAGAGACTGCGTCTCCTGGGTCAACCGAATCGTCTCCATGATGATAAAATTTCGGATGTCGCGCTTGCAGCGTGAAGATAAGACCTGAATAAGGCCTGGCAACGCATTAGCTGCGCACTACCAGAAATATATCCGTGCCTACAGGTACGATGAACATGCCTTGACGGACGCGTCGAGTGCTCACACCCATATACTGGAATTCGACTCCTGTAAGACCTCCGCGGCTTGAGTCGAATTACACCAGCACTTTTCCGGACTCGAGTTCGGGGACTCGAGTTTGAGTAGATGGTGTTGTTTTACACTAAGGTAGTTAACTGATACCGATACATTGGTTAAATCAGGCACGCACATCAACAATCCCTATGACATAAACAGAGCAGTCGAAAAACATACTCAGTCATGCACTCGAAAGGCTTCATAAAGTCTCCAGTCGAATCTGCGATTCTACTGGACACTCGGGGGCTACTGACATGGGTATACCCTACAGGTACTCGAGCTTGGTATATACGGCATGAATACATAGAGGCCCACGGTGTCGCCAAGGCCCAAATAAAGAACTCGAGTAACCTACGGACTCTCGATTGCTTAAAGAACAAGAAGAAGCTAGAGATAGAAAGTTCAAAGGAAAAAACCCTAACCTGTAACCGACTCGACCTGCTACTCGAGACCTGGCCTATCTATATAAAGGCTAGGAGGGGGCGGCGAGGAGAACACACGCAACCCTAGTTTCCACAACCCTCGCCAGATTGCATCTGCGCACCATTGTAATCCTCGATTCCTTTGATAATTCCACGAGCAGACAAGCAGGAGTAGGGACCTCTACGAGGCCTGAACCTGGGTAAATCTTTGAGTCCCCTGTGTGCTTGTTTGCTAGCTGATAGATGTCTCTAGCGCTCCCTCTTTCTCCAAAATCCAAGTCCATAACAATAGGCATTGATGAGTTAAACCCTCGTCAGAGTGAGAGGGGTGCCTTTTGTAGGAGGAGGGGGCAACCAAGGGCCATGGCGTGGAAGCCATGGTGGGTGCCCTCACCTCTTCCTCATTCATGTGGGTGGAGCACCCACTCACATAAAAGACCTTCCCTCAAAATTCCACTCACGCATGCATTAATTTTCCACCAAAATTAATGTATCTCTCATTTAATAAAACTATTTTATTCAGCATTTTGTTAATTACATTAATTAACAAACATTCACATAAAACCCCTGCAACATTTCAATATCACATGTAGAACCAGATTCTGCAATTTCACCTGAAACAATTCCGGTTTCCATCGGAATTATTCCAGCGCTTTCTTAAATCTTTATCTGAAACATATTTGGTCCAACCGGTGTCGGTATCCCTTAAGTGTGCCACCTACGGTTCGCGAATAATATAGACATGATCGAGACCTTTATCCGGTCAATAATCAGCAACAGGACCTGGAGATCCGTACTGACTCCCACACATTCAACGATGACTCTAGTGATCGTGTGAACCTTTAACGTCATAACTAAATCCCTTTGTCTCGCGATATATTACATCTCTGAGATTCGATCATCGGTATCTGTATACCTAGTTTGATATCATTACCGACATGCACTCTTTTCTTGTTCCCGTGATATAACATTTTGATCACATCACTTGCTTCCAAGCTATCTGAGTGTGATATCACCGAGAGGGCCCAGAATATATCTATCTGTCATCGGGATGGACAAATCCCACTCTTGATCCATGAGGTTGAACATAACACATTCGGCCTATCTGAACCCACCTTTATAGTCACCCTATTACGGTGTGACGTTTGATGTTATCAAGTTACTCTTCTAGTGTTAGCGATTGACATGATCTCATGGTCTACAGACTAAGATTACTTCGTATGATGTTATCTTTACTACTCCCTCTGACCCATATTAGTTGACTTGGATTTGTCTAAATTTGGATGTATCTAGACATGTTTTAGTGCTAGATACATCCGAATCTAGACAAATTCAAGTCATCTAATATAGGTCGGATGGAGTATTAAAAATAAGTTGGTGTTGGTAGGTTGCACTTTGACACTTTGGCATCAAACATTAAAAGAATCCTGACCGTACAATCTTACACAAAAAAACCACCCGTACGATCAAAAACAAGTCCCACAAATAGTAATTACGATGCAATTGCCACCGCAGAGAGTAGCAAAACGTTTCTTTTCCTTTTCTCCTGTGTCTCTACTCATAAGTAGTCCCTCTCGTATGGACAGTGTTGAGCGTCCTCCGGAGGACGCACGCGACGCAACCTCCGACTTGTACGTTGTTAGATTGAGCAAACCTGGACCGTCTGATACAACTACTAGTATCCTCCTCCCGCTTTTGCGCTACGCAGCAAATATTCGGAGGTACGCAGCAAAAAAACCTGGAACGGGGGCCGCGGCGGAGCTCTCGCGATCTCGCGACGACGGCCAGAACAGGGGCCGGGGCGGCTGGATCCGTTCATGGCGCATCTCCTAAGATCCGTCCTATACCCTCCTATTGGTCATCCTAACCATCTTATTCCTCCACCAATTGTTGCTTCTAGCTCTAGTTCAAACCCTGCTCCACGGCGGCGCTGTGAACTCGATTCGTGACAGCGACAAGAGTTCAAAATCGGGCTGAACAATCCTCCAACGTATTTCGACCAAGACCAAGAAGCTGATGACCCTGCTCCATCGGTATGCTCCATCCCTTCCCGATTTGCTGCTAGGTTATAAATTTTGAACTCTGGTAATGTGCTCTGTATGTTAGTCATCTGGTAAAGTTGTTGTATGATCGACTTGTTGTGGATAAAATAATGTTGATGCACAACAAATAAATATGCACAACTAACATACAGAGCAATTAAATTTTGCTGCTTACATGCTGCAATAAGAAACATGTTTGGCAAAGAATTAAATTTTGTCTATGCCGCAATGCGCTGGTAATGTGCTGGTTTTTGATTAGATATGCATCATTGGCATATGTGGTTTGATTAGATATGCATCATTGAAATATAATTTGCTGGTAATGTAACAAGAATATTTATTTTCCAATGTCAGGGTTTTGTGGTGACAAAGATACATGCTGGTTTTGACCTGAACAATGATCCTCCACAGCCAGAAGGATTTGCTTCAAACTTGAACCACAATGGTGATGTGCCACAATTTGTTCCAGGCCCTCAGAGTGCGGCAAGTGCAAGTGAAGTACATGTTGCTGTTGAAGATGGAGAAGAAATTAGTTCACAGCCTGTGGTGCCATATGTCGGTATGGTATTTGATGATCTTGAAGAGGCCAGAAAAGTGTACAACAATTATGCTTGGAAACTTGGATTTGGCACACGGATTGGAAACACAAAGTACTGACAGCAAAAGGAGCACCAAAATCTACCATTCTTAATAGGGTGTTTGAGTGTGTGCATACCGGTAAACCAAATGCTCATGAAGCAAAAATTGAGCGCAGCACGACAGGTGTTGGTGCAAAAGGTAAAGAAGCTATCATAGACTTGAGCAACTTTAGTGGACAAAAGTCACGTAGCAAATAGGCCGGATTGCATATGGATGTGAAGGACACGAGGCAGCGGAACAGAATTTTGCGTCATGACTGTAAAGCACACATGCATGTTGGGAAGCGAGATGTGGTTTGGGTGGTGATCAGATTCAAAGCAACACACCCATCCAATGGTGACGCAAATAGGTCGTCGGAGGTACTATCGCTCTCACAGGAAGGTCCCGGAAGAGGATTTCCAATTCATCCAAACTTTGCATCAACAAAACATTAGCACTGCTAAAATCATGGGATGCTTGGGGAGTGTTCATGGTGGTGACCCAAGGTGCCTAGGGTACGTGAAGAAAGATGTGTCTAACATCAGAACAATGCTGCGAGAAGAGGTCTCAGTGCGAGACATGAGTATGGTTATTGAGTACTTTGAAAAGCGGCAAGCTGAAAGTCCACACTTCTTTTATGCAACACAACTAGACCAGAACAATGCCGTACGTGCCCTTTTCTGGGTGGATGGACGGACAAGGGCACTGTATCAAAAGTACAAGGATTGTGTCTTCTTTGATACAACATTTTGCACCAACAAATACAACATGCCCTTTGCTCCAATTGTTGGCATCAACAACCATACACATACTATTGTTTTGGGATGCGCTTTGCTGCCAGATGAGAAGATCGAAACATTTGAATGGGTGTTCAAAAAGTGGAAATTAGCAGTTAATCTGCCTCCTGACCACATCATGACAGATCAAGACCAAGCAATGAGCACAGCAATTTCAAATATTTTCCCTGCTACAATCCACAGGTGCTGCATCTACCATGTGCTTGCAGTTGCAAGAAAAAAACTTGGTCCACTTTTGGTAGATGGAAATCCGTTTGCAGATGCGTTTTACTCATGCATTTATGGCACGGACACTGTTGCGGAGTTTGAGATATGCTGGCAGAATATGCTGCAAAGGTTTGAAATGACTGATAACACCCACCTAGATAACATGTGGAAAAGCAGAAGGAAATGGGCCCCGGTGTATTTTTGGCGCAATTTCTTTCCATTCACAAGCACAACAGGGAGATCAGAAGGACTGAATGCCTACTTCAAATCATTGGTTCAACCAAGCGACTCGGTGTACAATTTTGTGCAGCAGTACGAGTTATGCCAGAATCTGATGCTTGATAGGGAAGATAATGCAGGATTCACAATGGAGACGACTACTGCACCACTTTGGGGAAGGTGAGACCACATCATAATAGTTTCTAAAAATGAAGCATAAAATGTTTTGTAGCATTCTGTTTTACCTGTTTTAGAAAATTCTGATGCTATTTTCACCGAAAACTGTTGCAGGTACATGATAGAAAGGCAGGGTTTGAGATTTTACACTAGGGAGATATTTGAAAGGTTCCAGATGATCATACAGGCATCAACATTGTTTTATCCACAACAAGTCGAGGGATAAGGGTTGTGTTTCGATCTTGTTCCGAATGAAGGTCTCGATGTGAAAACATATCGGGTTCTGGTTGTTGCTACAGAGGGGCTCTATTCGTGTGGTTGCAACGAATTTGAGATGTGTGGGTTACTCTGCCCACATATAATCAGGGTGATGGTCCAGTTAAATGTTCAGGAAATCCCTGCGAGATACATGCTTGAGCGGTGGTCTGCAGCAGCAACAACACCTGCTCCTAACCCGGGCACTAATACAATTAGGTTTGGAGTACCAACGACAAATACACTGAGGTACAACTCGTTGTGTATGAAGATGAATAATTTGGCCTCTGATGCCTGTTTCAATGAGGATGCATATGCAGTGGTGTCTAGCATGGTAGATGAGGCGACCAAAGTCATTGCAACAATGAGAAGAGCACAACATGTTGCACAACAGCAAGAAGAAGAAAATGCTACATCTACACAGCAACCTCAAATGCATTACCAAAATCAACAACAGCCTGCACCACAAGATGCTCCTACAACTAGCATGTTGCAAAATCCTCCCCGGACAAAGCCAAAAGGCCGTCCAAAAGAGAGTGAAAAGAGAAGGAAGCCGCTTATTGAGCTCCGAGAAGAAGCAAACAACAAAAGGAGGAAGAAGGCAAGTGAGCCAAAGAAGCAAAAAGAACCAAAACCATCTAGGAAGTATAGAAAAAAGAAGTGTCCATACTGCAACGAGGAAGGCCACACGGTGCAAGATTGCAAGTATATGAAGGTTGCATTGGCAAAAGATGCCGAGAAAGAAGCAGGAGTGGACTTGCATTTGTAGATGATTGCATTTTATAGATGATTGGAACACATGTTTGATACATAGGAGCAAAAACTGTTTGATACATATACAAATGCAAAATTTGCATACTTAGTTCATATAGTTAATTGCTTTATTCTACCTCTTTTGTATCACTACCTGTCACATTATCTTGCTGCTATTTGTGGGAAAAAGAGCAAATGTTGTGTATGGAGCAACTGATGTGACAAAATTTATGTAGCAATTATGAGACACCAACATAGCAATTTAATTTGTCTAATATAGCAATTGTATTATGTGTTTACAACAACATAATATGTTTTATGAAAAACCTGAATAGTTTTTAGTCTGGTTAACCATCATACACTGCATTTGTATGCAACACATTTTACTCGATTGGCAAAACCTGTAAATCCATTTGAGTGTGACATTTTCGCATTCCTGTGTAATGAGCAATTACGGATAACATATATAGCACTTTTATATGGATATACAATAAAAAAAAAGCAAGACTATGTTATTCAATCATCACTGCTGCATAAATGGGAAAACGATTTTCCCAGGTAACAGAGCAATTCTGGATAACATATATAGCACTTTTTATATGGATATATAATAAAAAAATCTGCTTGTAGTCGACAACTTAATGCTTCCCAGATACAATAGCAATTCTGAATAACATAACTAGCAATTTTTACATGAATATACAGCAAAAAAAGCAGCCCAGTTTTGGATAACATAACTCTGAATAACAAAGTTTTGTGCATACACAAGTTCCCAGATTTCTTTCTTCATCCATCAGTTTTGTTCGACCATTCATCTTACAAACATGTTTCAAAAGCATCCATCTAACATGATCCAAACATTACAGGTTTGACAAAGACAAAAACAAACATGACTAGTTTCCAATCAACTCCTCGGCCATTATCTTCTTGACATCATCATTGTGGTTCTCTCTACCATCAATAAGAATTGATGCCAAGAACTTGCGGAAGTCCAAGACTGAATCGCTGTCAATCTTCGGCATTATCTTGGCGTTGTAGTGCTCCATGTATAGAATGATGTAGAACCCGCAATCATATCTACAAACAAAAGTTTAAACTCTTAGCATCACAAAATACACATGAAACCAACACATGCAGCAAATAAAACAGAATAAAAAGTAGTAAGGTATGTAGAAAATTACAGTGTTTGTTGCTGTGAATGGCTGGGATTGATATGCTTGAAACTAGCAAAGTCAACGTTGCAAATCTCTGATTCAGTTGCAGTCCTCACAAAGTTGGTGAACTACAGGAGAATGATACATATATAAACAAACAGTCTTAAAAAAGTGCCAAAGTTGCAATGCTTAACAAACTAACAGTTATGCAAGTTTCGAAGCTTCGACACCATTGGCCGGTGTCATGGAGTCAAACGTGTGAAATTGTTTGTGGAGCAAGTTGGCACAGCAAACAATCCAGTGTTGTTGTGCTACAATGGGAAAATAAAGCTACATACACAAAGTAAAGAAAAAGAAAGGAAAAGCAGTTATTAAACATCTAGATGTTCATAATGAAACAACTCTTTTATGAATATGTAGCACTATAATATATCATATATAGCAAAAAAACATTGTTCACAACATTGTTGTAGCACTATAATATATCATACAATAGAGTGGTGCAGGCTCCTTATGTACAAAAATGTAGCAATAAGTATGTTCATAAAAAGCAAAAAAGATTAAATCCATTTTACTCACAAGGTCATCCTTTAGGATTTTGAACTTGCTACAAGCTTCCTTAAAATCTTTCATGAAACCATTGGGGTTGAATATTGATGGCTCAGCAACAAGCTTGTCCTGTCATTATTTTTGATGGATGAGCAACACGCAATATTGATGGTTTAGCAAGAACATTGTTGGTTTAGAAAGACCAACACAGGCTTACCGTGTCATATGTTGAAAAAGAGTACTTCTTCTTTGCGCGAGTGTTCTTGACAGCATATGCTTTTGCTACATTGTTGAATTTCTCAAGAAACACATTCATCACCTCGCTGCTCAGATATTGGCGGGGGCGGAGAGACTCTTGGAAACCTCTGTAGGAAGTATAGAACCTACCATACTTCACAAAACATTTGCTGGAAATAAAAACAAAACAACATTATAATTTGGGGGCAACCAGATTGTACAAATGAAGCTCATGTTGGGGATTAATGTAGCATATAAAATTGGTAGGGGTAACTCACGGTGCATTTTTCTTAGCCCTCTTGAATCTGCGACCATTCATGACAAATTTGTCATATGTGTGGATCATATCTTGAGAGACCTTAATCTTTTTCATCTTGGGAGGTGAAAGAACTTCTTTGGCTGCCCTTTTGAACCTATTCTTCTTCTCAAGTGTTCCAGCACCAATACTATCATCTTTTGTTACATCATCTGATAAACAATTGTCACCAAGGAAGTTAAGAAGCATATGCAAGTAAATAGCCAAAACTTAATTCAGCATTCTATGCAGCATGTGCAAAACCAAAAAATATAACTTCTAACCTGTGCTCATGCGGTTGGTTGGGGTTGCAGGCTTGTTCAAAACTTCTACTGATTTAGCTTCCTCGGAAGCTTTCGGTGACAATGCTACATTGGTCTTGTCTTCAGAAGCTTTCGGTGACAAAGCTATATTGGTCGGTTCTTCGTAAGAATTAGGTGACTTTGATTGAGCGTCCTTGAAGGATTTAGGTGACACTGGTGCAACATTTGCATCATCCATTTCTTTAGCCTGCTCTGTAAGGCCTACAGAAATCAAAACAAGCAAAAACACGACAAGTTTGTAAAAGTTAGAATCACATTAGCATATGAAGCAAAATTAATAGATGAATGAAGCAAAATTAATAGATGAATGAAGCATGAAAATGAAAATGGTAAGCATGAAATCTAAAAACGAACCATATAATATGCAGTAGTGCTTATATCCTAATGTAGCAAGAATATATCATTTATGTAGCAAGAATATAGCAACTTATGCAGCAGTGATGATTGAAATACCCATTTATGCAGCAAGAATATAGCAACTTATGCAAGCAAAGATATAGAAACTTATGCAGCTAGATTTTCATACTAATACTGCAATATAAATGTACTGTGGCAGCATGATATGCATCTCCTAAAAAAACATAAAAAAGACATCCATCCAAAAATACACCTTCACTGGTTTTTCCATGATATTATCCTCTTGAGAGAAAAGTTCAAACGATGGAGCATCGGGGCTGCATTCCATGCTTGATTGATATACCATGAGGTGGGCTGGACGGTAAGGTGAACTAACTGGCTGTTAACATCGGAAGGCCGCCAACAACACCTCCAGGGTCAACAAATCCACAATTATTGCAGTGTGGAACATCTTGTGTGGTGGTTCGTACGCTTGAGCACCCTAAATTTTCTGCAAGGTTGACTTCATCATCATCATCGGTTTCCTCATCGGTGCTCGATAATCCACATGTTCCATATCCCCTTTGCTTCAGCCTCAAGGACTCCTCCCTCTTTCTCTATGCCCTGCTCTTTAGATCCCATATCAAATTCGGATCGCATTTCAGCATTACCATTTGGCTCTTTCTCAGGTGCAGCTTCTGTTGGAAACATGACGCTTGGATCGTCTTGTGAATTCTGCGCAGCATCAACATCAAGAAGCAAAGAAGCCATCCGATGTGCATTCATTTGTTTGAACCCAACACCAAAGTTCTTCACAGCCATGTCAATATCAGCACCGTAGATGGCCTTGTGCTTGTCATACAAGTGCTTGAAGCGAGCTGGAACCTGTAAAAGAAGTGTAAAATAATGTAACAATGGAGCACTGTTTTAAAACAAAATGACACAGCAACAATACATAAAATGATAGTGAATGTAGCAAAATCATATGGTTGAAGTAGCAAACTAGACATATGAATGAAGCATAAAACTTTAGTTTATGAAATAACACAAAAGTGGTGAAAACTGTAAGTAGCAAAAAATATAAATTAATGTAACAAGAATATAACATTAATGCAAGAGATAACTGAAAGTAGCGAACACTTTAAAAGTTGTATGCAAAAATATATAACATATGTAGCAACTGGTAGAACATAATAAAGCAAAAATACAAGAAAAATACAACAATAATATCAATTACATGTGCTCAGAAATTGTTATGATGAAGCAACTAGAAAAGTACCTTATGAAGCATTAAATTTATGCAATTAATGCTAAAACAAGATCATAAGGAAGCATGTAATGTACCTCTAATTCCTGACTACTAGGGAACACTAGCCATTCGTTTAGAGAGGCGGACAAGTTGCCTTCTGCTGCTCCCATAGCCTCAATGATAGGTGGTTCAACTTCATGTGGAGTTGCTGATATTTGAAGAAACTACAAACAAATATAGAAAAAAGAGAAAAGTAAAAGAATGAGGAGAATAATTTTGACAAAAGAGAAAAAAGAAAAGATAAACATCAATAGAAGTACAAAAGATGTTGGTCAACTTACCGGACGCCTTCCAAAAACGGTTGTATTGTTCAGAATCTTTCTTTCAATATATGTCTTCACTACAAACTTGAAATCGGAACTAGTCACATGACACACTCTAGGTAGCGAGTAGTCAAAGACATGAGAGTTAGGTGGAAACTGAAGGTGGTCCATGTATACAATCTGTTGAAAACAATAAGCAGAAAAAATAAACTAGTTAATCAACAATGTCAAAATTGAATAAATGCAACATGTGAAACACCAACAAAGCAAAAAGAAAAATGATCAGGCAGAAGACAACTTACACCAAGCATTGAATAAGGCCCGGTGATCCAGAACTCAAATTTAGGAGCCTTGGCACCTTTCTCATCACCCTCCTCGTCACCCTCCACCGCAAAGATGCTTTGCTCCTTTTTTGCATTTTTCTGAACACACTGCTTTGCACCTTTCTTGGGTTCTTTCTCCTCCGGTAGTTTCAGAGGCATGGCTTTGTGATTTTGAATATTTTGCACCAAATCCATAGCAAGCTGCAGCAAGTGTTCATTCCATGCAAATTCAGCTGTCCTTGTAGGATCCTCCATGCTGGCTAGATAATCCAATGTCAGCATATTACCACTGCTAGGATCGACCACAGTTGCTAAGCAAATAAGATCCCATGATCTAAGAATTGTTGCTTCATCATCACGGGACACTTCATGACAAGTCGACAAAGATTTTGAATATCAGGCCTCGCTTGGGATTACCATTCTTGTACACCTCTCTAAGCTCGTCGCTCACTCTTCTTCAACCGTAAAACTGGCCTGTTGCGCATGGATGCCATAAACTTTCCTCACCATGTCCTTGCTGAAAACAATCTTGTTGTTGTTGAACTTGAACTCACGCAGGGGTTGTGTTAGTAGCAATGAAATCAATGAGCTTGTTTGGAATAATGAAAGGGATACATTAAGCAACGCCCAAACGCTCTTATTTTCAATTATACTTCTCTTGTCGTGACAAGTTTATCAACAAATGAACGGAGCCGTCATGACAAAACGGTCCTTTGACATCCACATAGGTGGCTCCTGCTAAAGCAAACATACATAAGGACCAAATATGCACAACTAACAAACCAAAACTGCTACAACCTAACAGAAAATATAATGCGCCTAAGCAATTAATATCAAAAGAGTAAAACTAGGTATGCTAAAAGCAAAAAACACTAACATAGGAAGCAAATCTACAAAGTAAAACAAAATGAATTTATGTCAAACTAACAAAAACTAGGTATGTATATAAAACAAAAACAAAATGAAATGAAGCAAAATTGGAAGCACCACAGTAAGAACAACAACAATAAGAACATGAACTCATCTCATACCTGAATTGCTACAAAATTAGAAGCACAACGTAAGAACACATCAAAAAGCATCAACCTACATAGCATGAAAATTTCTGCACACTAACTTGCTACAAAAATTGGGGAAAGCATCAACCAATCAGGCTTAGTAGGGCTTGGAAGTAGAGAAAACACTTACACCCATGCCGTGACGAGGAACTTGCTTCTCCATCGCCAAAATGATCCCCCACCGTGATTTCTTCTCTTTCCGCCAGAAGCACGAGATGGGTAGTTAGGGTTTCTATGGCGCAGAGAATCGGCGGGGAGAATCAGGGATGCAAGCAAAATCAGATGGAGGAACTTACGGAGACAATCGGAGGGCGGCGGCGCCGCCGTTCGCAGGTCCAGCAGTCACCGGCGGGGGCACCGGCTTCGCCCCTGCGGTCGCCCTGCGGTCGCCTCCGTCTGCGAGTATGTGAGTCTGCGGGGGAGCGATGCTGCGAGAGAGAGAGTAGATGCTGCCCAACTCCTGCGTCTACGTGGCAAACCGAGAACCGTCCGATCTGCAGGAACCAACGTCCCACGATCCGGAGGACGCGTGCGACCCAACCTCCGACGGAAACGGAGCGTTTTCGCTCTCGTATTGCCAAGAAAAGTAGTCTCTCTCGCTCACATATGGTTTCCTCCCTAAAAACGAACCACTGCCGCCCCGGCCGACTCTTGGAGCCACCGACAGTCCACCTCTCGGTTCCTCCGCGAATGACCCCTGCCACCAGCGCCCACTTTCCCCTTGATCCCCGCAGCTTCCTAGATCCCACGCGAGGATGACGACTAGAAGCCCCGCAATGAAGAGCTTCTTCGTGCACTACTGCCTTTGACCCACCCAGATCCCCTCTTCATGGATGTCTAGGAGCTTGCTGATCATCTCCAGGTACACAGCTCCTTTCGCATGATTCTCACGCTGAAGAGGGAGACACCGTCGAGTGGGGGCAGGTTGCACAAATTGAAGTTATTCCACTACATCGAAACATCAGCGCCTCCTTTCTACCGGTTCGCCTCCACCTCGCCGCCGCTGCCCCTCCCCCTTACTTACTACCCCTCACCCACAAGAGAACGATGGCAGAGGTTGCCGGACATGTAGGAGGCGGAGGGGATCTTTGACATGGAGAGGAGCACCTGCGATCCAACACATCTAGGCTCTCTGCACCCACGGGCTCGACGACGGCGGCTTTGCTAAGAACCAGCTACTGTCGAGGTATGTTCCTACAATTAAGTTCATGCGATGTGATTGGCAAAATTCCTACATGTGTTGTTTCATTCTACATAGCTAATGAATCCAATTTGTTGTGTATAACATACTACTTTGTCCCCCAAATTTTAAGGTAATCCTTTGCTTGCTGGGCTAATCAAATTTGTGGCATCCTTCATAAGTGAGTTCTTGAATCGGGAGAATGCAATAGGTGTCTAATCACAAATTAAAATATGATGTTCATAAGTCCAATACAGTCTTGCAGAAAAAATTAAGTGAATTGATAGCATGGCTTTGCTTGATTTCATTTTATAGTTCTTAGAATGCCACTACAGTTTATTCCATTAGGAAAAGCATAAGTGCCATGGACACCGGAGAACAACAATTTACCTATAAGAGATCATTAAATCTTTGAAGTGATATGACATGTCTGAAATATTATTGTTTTAAGGAGAATAGTAAGAGAGGATCTCCAAATTAATGTGTGTTTTCACATTTTCCTCATGTAGATTCTTTGGTAAGATCCTATCGATGGCGTGGAAGATCCGGTGAAACTTTACTAATCAGCCCCCTACCGTCCGGTGACCCACCGCTGCGAGGAGAGGTAGTGGCTGCCTGTACTGCATCACCATGCTCAGGATGATAGAATCAACGCAGAGAGACCTGGGGCAGAAGCATAACTGCATGAACTAGATCCCCAAGGTCGCCATGGCCATCAACAATGTCATTCTCTTGAAGATAAAAATATACTTCCTTTCCAAGGTGACCTCAAATATCTTGCTCTAAAAGGTTTTTGGTTTTCGGGTTGATCTTATTTGTCCGCACAGGCTATTGGTTCTGATGTGATTTCACATGTTCCAAGGAAAGTTTTAAGCAGAGTATTTGTTGTTCCCATGCAAGCTTTTAGAGATATTTTTAGAGGGCGAGGCCCTGGAGGTCCCGTGGAACACCCTCATGGACCTGATGGTGTCAGACAAGAGCGTAATGCTGGCGAGCTTGGCTGACGAAATTCTAATGTGCCTCAAGCAACAATTTCCAGGAATGCCTCCCTTTCCCATCGCGCTATCGAGAGAACTGTTTACTGCATGAAGGTTCAGGGTCATACATAGCATACATAAGCATGTAATCATGAGGGAAGTTATTTTCTGTACAATGAAAAAGAATTTATACCTTATAGTTTGTAGTTTATATTTGCTGAACTAGGGGCTTCCATAACATAGAAATATATCATAATCATGTTATATAACGTGAGACTTTTTTTGGTAAAGAGAAATCTTTGTGATGTGATTTTTGTGTGCCCATGCTGAATAATCAAATACGGCATGCAAAACCCTGTGAGTTCAATTGTTTTACGATAACTCAATATTTTGGATTGTATATTTTTTCATAAGCTAATACGAGAACTCAACATTCCAAAATGTCGGATGTACCAAATCTTATTAATTACAAGATACCTAATTCTTAGGGAGGATGCTCTTTCATATTTTTCTGGGAGTTGAAAGTTTTGAAAGTAAGTACAATATATGATTATTAGAAGCAGTTTCAGGTTGTTGAACCTAAGCAGTAATGTTTACTATATTTCTCCAATCCTGCTTTCTTCTTTCCTACACCACTTTGATGTCTAATGGAATAAATAAATAAATAAATAAATAACACTATCTTCACTATTAAATTGGAGTTGGTGTTGATAGGTCTTCGCTGACATCAACCATTTAAGGCATTTAGGCGATCCAATCATCCACAACCAAAAACAACCGTCTAATCCCATGCTCTCCCCCGATGGTCGAAACCTCCCTCTCGTTCGCCTCGGCTCCTCCACCCTTACACACTCCTTTATCTCTCGAGTGGAGCGAGCGGCTAGGGCTCCTCTGCGCCACCGCCTAATATTACCGCCTTTCGACGCCTCCCCAACCTCACATTTACACACCCACCGCCGTTGCCTTGCACCGCATCTGACCACCGCCTCGCCGGGTTTACCCCTCAACCAGCTTGCCACATCCTCGAGTCGGCTTGCCACATCCTCGAGTCGGCTTGCCACACCCTCAACCGGCTTGCCGCATCTGACCATTTGTGGGATCCGCCAGCCACAAATGAGAATGAGGATGGAGGTTGGCCTTGTTCCTGGAGGGAAGTGGTTGACTCCAAGGTGATGTGTGTCTACATCTGCTGCATCGCTATGCTTTCATCTATAAATGATCTATAAATACTTTAAGTTGGCTGTTATATTTTCCTTTTTGACTGGTCGTCTTGGTGCTTGTGTTTTCATTTAGACACAAACTATGACTTCAACGCTATGGTGTATTGCGATTGTTTCTCTTTTTTGTAGAAAATTTTCCAAAGCAAATCGGGGCAGAATTTTGGACGGTTGTGAGCGACAGTTGATCTGTGTTTTCATGCAGTCACCCTTCTTACAATATATCGGTACGTGGTTTTCTGGATTGGCTTTTTGTTCACAGATAATATGCCAACCATGCAAGCTACACTTTAAAATTACTGTGTCTCTTGGTACGGTTATATATTTTAATCATTAGGCTTATTGGAGTTTGAAGATTAGTGCATGGACACGTGATTTCAATAGAGGAGTCCAAGAAATACTTTGTTCTTGAGTCATTGCCACATAGGGTTAATATTATCATTTATTTTGTTTCACCTCCTTGCCTGTTCTAACATAGCTACTCATATTTGTTCAGGAGTGTTAGAAAAACTACTATTTGGTTGGAGCACAAAATATGCTAGATTTTGCATCTTTCTAATAAAAACGAGCCTCTTATTCTAAGAATCTTTGTTTCTTTCGATGATTGTCCTAATGAATGATGCATTTTCAGCACCACTAAAATGAGGGTATGTAGATATCTTTGTTACTTAAGAAAATACGAGGCTCTTATTATTTTCTCCGAAAGTTGTTCTTTATCCATTGGAATATTCTTTGTCAGAACTCTCTTTGAGTTACTCTATTATGGTTCAGTAAGAAACATAGTTTGCTCTCCTTTTGTTCAAATTCAGTCCAGTTCAATACAATGTTAAAAAGTGATCCACGAAAGTCAAAATGGAGCAGATGCATTTAGTTAAGCATGGATACTTGTTGTGTGATTCTAGGGTATACATTGCAACTTAGTTAAGCATTAATCTCCAAACTTGCACATTATAGATTGCTCAATCATGTACTCTTTCTATTTGAATTTATCATTCCACCTTGATATGTAAATTGCACATTACTCCAATTTCATATATTAGTCATTATTACACTGCCTGGCACTTAGAAACAAGTTCCTAATCCACCCAAGAATGCTAGCAGTAGCACTGTGCTCCCCATAGCAGCTTGCACCTCCTTAGAATATATGGAATACACCAGCTATTCTGAACTTGTACGGCTTATGACTAGAAATGGTAGAAAAAACGAGGGGAGCGGATTAATCACTAAAACACAACTCTTACATTGTATTTTGTCTGGATGGTCCCAAAACATGTCTTCCACGATATGGTCGGTCAGAGATGGTTCAAGTCTTCACCCGATAATCTAAACATCATCGTTCCCTACCAAGAACCGTATTACAAAGGATCTAGAGGTTGAACTCCTCAAAAGCGTGACCCATTAGAACTTGATGATTCTATTTTATTTATTTTTGACTGACACTTCCTAGATCTTGGAGAGGATGGAGGCACGCAACGGTGTCTGAGCGGGCAAACACTAGAGTGGCAATGGTGTCTGAGTGGGCAAACACTAGGATGGTCAATTGGCTTGTCGTTATATTTTTCATTTATTTTCTGCTCTGTATCAATGTTATTAGACGTGTAGTGTGTGGATGAAAGTTACTAAATGATGCATGCCTCATTTTCGTTAGTAAATATAAAGGTAAGGTTTTTGTTGCATTCCTATTGTAACACGGAAACTTGCTGCAGAGACCTGAGTAGACGGCTAGCAGGGGAGAAAGATAAATGTTTAATATGTAGGTGCCTTCCATTCAGAAATATGATACCGGATTATAGACTCGCTAGAAGTTCTCGTGGACCTTTTGATAACTGGTTTATAGCTCCACAAAGCTGAATCGACTGCTTACTTTTATTCCGTAGCAACGCACGGGCATTCAACTAGTAGCAATTTAAACACAATGACTTTAATCGTAATACTATACTTTGGATGAATGTTTATCACATCATTCAACAATGTTGTGACCTCGTTATTAACAACATCCAATGTCCATAATCGTCGTCTCGAAGCTCTGACTTAATCGGTTGCCGATCAGGTTTGTAAGGTTTTTTAAGAGGAAACCTTGATCATCTTGTCAATCAACAAGCTAGTTTATAAGAAAGGCATAACCACGAACCCTTTATTTGTTTATTAAACACACATGTATTAAAGTTTCCAATTAATACAATTATAGCATGCAAAATAAACATTTACCATAAAAAACGAATAAGATAATAACCACTTTATTATTACCTCTCGGGCATATTCCCTTCATTCACGCCCCTCCATTTCAAAATATTTTGACTTCAAAATTCCCATTCTACCCATTGTTCAGATGCCCTATGGACAAGCTAAAGTCGGTAGCTTGGGGACACGATTGTAATTATCTTTCTATTCACCTCCTTAGTCCCAATTCGCGTAGTTTTTCCTACTGGCCCTCCCAAAAATCGTGGGCTCCTCTCCCACACCCTCACCTGCACGACCACCATGCGCATCGGCCAGCGGCAATTCCACGGTGGCCAGAGCCGATTGAGCTGCAGTCTCGTGCACCGCCGCGGAGCCGCTTCACCGACGCTCACCCACCAGATCTAGTTCACCAGGTATCTCTGCCACTGCACCGGAGATGTGGTGTCATTCACCATGCTGATGGCGTCATCGATCTCCCAAGCTCTACTTCCCGGCCGCCGAAAGCTACCCAACTGTACTAGATCCTCTTCACCGGTGTCCACTGGACATGATCTAGTTCAAGGAGTTCCATGTCCACCGCTCTAGACCAGCTGCATGGCCGTTGCCGTTCACTGCACTGGATCTTCCTCAGTGACACTCTCGTCCACCATGCTCAAGATGACATCGACCGCCCAAGATCTACTTCCCCGCCGCCAACAATCACTGCAACCGAAGCACCCTCGATGACCTGGACGTCACCCGCATGGTACCAACGATGCTTTGATGCCTCTTCGACCCTTAACCAAATCTCTAACCCGTTTTTGTTTTGTCAGCAATATAGCAGGTTCAAGTCTGTCGCAATGAACTGCATTTTTGTAATCATGCTAGTACATAAAAGTCACTGGGCATGCTTGTTCTTCGTGCTAGAACATACAAGGTCATTAGACATGTTAGTTTGCATTCGCTACTCTACAAATGTCAAATCATGCATATGTTTGTTAATTTGTCATGCACATGTTCTTAATTACTCCGTACAGCAATAATTGCATGCTACTGTGTAGTTCTTGCAAAATATAAAATCAGTGGAATATATTAGTGTGGATTTCCTGCTCCATAGTTATTGAATCTATTTGGTTCATCATCAGCTAAGTTCCTGCTATTATTTCCTCCTTGGCATCGTTCTGCTATCCTGTAGTACCCGTTTAAACTCTTCATACTAATTCGATTATAATTTTTTTATTTCCATATGGTTCTTCAAAAGCTGCAACACTAACTATTTTCTTTTTCTTGCATAGAGCTCAAAATTGAACAATGAACATCTTGGTTTGCATAGCATATTCTATAGGTTCACAAGCGACGCCATTATTTCCTTGCCTAGTGCTGGTTCGTCCTAAGCAACGGCATAACTGTCCTCTACTATGTAGTTTACTCGTGGTTTGCATTCCTGCTCTAGAAGTTCTCTTATAATGCCATTATAATTTCTATCTGGTTGATTCTTAACTATGACAATAACTATATGCCATTGTGTAGCTCATCACAAATTCTGAGTCCCCCAACGTCTGTTGCATTCCAGGAGATACCACTGCTTCCATATATATTTGTTAAAATGACCTGGCTAGTTTATATTTGCTGAAATTCTAAGAAACACATTGTTTAATTGCTCATTTCATTGTAGGCACACTTGTCTAATGATTATTTGT
The DNA here is from genome assembly GCA_023614405.1 of Avena insularis. Classification (NCBI taxonomy): domain Eukaryota; kingdom Viridiplantae; phylum Streptophyta; class Magnoliopsida; order Poales; family Poaceae; genus Avena; species Avena insularis. The sequence goes on from CM042696.1 coordinate 409,471,291, forward strand.
CCTGTTCTACAGGTTCACAAGCGACGTCATTATATCTTGTATCTGGTTCTGGTCCGTCCTAAGCAATAACATAACTATCCTCTACTATATATAGTTCATTCGTGGTTTGCATTCTTGATCTACAACTTCTTGTATGATGCGATTATAATTTCTATCTGGTTCATTCTTGGCTACGATAGTAACTGCAGTCCATTGTGTAGCTCAGTGCAAATTCCAAGTCGCCCAACGTATCTTGCATTTTAGGGTATACAACTTCTTCCATATATATTTGTTGAAACGACCTAGATAGTTTATTTTTGCTGAAATTCTAATCCACACACACATTTTTTGATTACTCGTTTCACGATAGGCACACTTGTTTAATGTGTGCTTGCTTGTCCTGTTTGTTTGACGTGTTGGTCAATATTGAACCATTGACCAGTTGTAAACCCAAGTTCACAGCTCTTGTCACAATAATCAAATGAGTAGTTTGTCTTGTTTGATGTATTAACTTATTATTACTCTTTTCAGACTGCAATTATTGCTATCGCCACCAAAGAGGGAGCTGCAAGATCATGTCTCCTCTAATGTAGTTATCACACTCAAAGGAAGATGCAGGTGATAGATTGAGAAACAAAATTGATGACTCTGCTATCAACTCGATTCTCAACTGAAATGCCAAATTTTCTTACCCTTGAGTTGATAATATGTAATAATTTTAAGAAGTTTGCACGTGATATAATATCTAGTTAACTCGCATAGGCCATATAGGCATTTAGTTATATGGCATTTAGTTGGCGCAATCCACGCATGGCAGTAGACAGTACCATAACTGCGCCAACCAGGTCGATTAGGGAACAATATCGGGCTTTGTTATTGATCCGTCTTGTATTGGGTCGACCATGAACAGTAAAAGATGCTCGCTCATTATACACCTTTTATGATTTTGGCATGGGCTTCAGAAAGGCCAAAACTTTAGAAGTCCGTAAAGTAATGAGCCTACCCATAGCTGGCAAGTAGTAACAGTAACAAGCTAGAACAGTAACAGGCCATAATAGTAACAGGCCAGAGCACTAGCAGGCCAAAACAGCAGAAGGCTAGCACAGTAACAGACCAAAACCGTAATGGGCCAAAGCAGTAACCGGCCAGAATACTAATATGCCAAAATAGTAACAGACCATAATAGTGATAGGCCACAACAGTAATATGCTAGAATAGTAGCAGGCCTGAACAATAAAGGATCGCAACAGTAATAGACTAGAACAATAAAAGGCCAGAACAGTAACGAGCTAGAACAGTAACATGCGAAAAAATTACCAGACAAGAATAGTAACATGTAAAATAAATACCAGACCAGAACAATAACAAGCTGACTGTGGGCCTAAACAGTTGATGGCCGGAATAGTAAAAGTCGAGAAAAGTAACAGACTTCTCAAAGAAGGGTTGTTAGTAGGCGGCCCACGACGAGCTATGAGAATAGTGATGGGCCGACCGTAGGCCTTAATAGTATCAGACCGACTTGACGCAGGCTGCTATCGGGGCGCACAGTATTCGACCAATGTGGGCCTTTTGAAGGCCGAAATAGTATCGGGTCTGAAAGTTCGCGGGCCGCGGCTGGCTGCATTAATGGGTCCATTTCAAACAGTGTAGGACAAAACAGTAAAGGGCCGTAATCTTATTAGGCTACCCTCATGGGTTTGCCCACTTAATAATTAGAGGCCAGGCTTCTACCACAGTTTATGTGACCGTTAACAACGGTAACAAGGCATTAACAATGTTTGCCACGTGGTAGTTTGCATGACGTCAGCAGTCAACGCGGCTGGCGAATAGATCTAAAACAGAACAAGTTTTCTGGCTGAAGGGTGCGATCTACCATCGTCGAAAAAAACTGTGGTAGATTCTTTTGTGACACAGCTTTTCCCACAAAGGTCATCCATCATAGAATACTTTTTAACCACAAAAATGGAACTTCAACCACGCCTGTTGTAAAAGCCAGCTTTTCTTGTAGTGACACTCTCACATTCAGCTAGGGCTGGATTGAACATGAACCTTGAATTGCACGGCACAGTCTGTGCACCAAAAACAAAATAATCAGACATTAAACAAATGGTTATAGACTTACAGTGTAGTTTTAAAGGTAATTGCTTGTTACCACTTACCACTGAGTTCTGGAACCCCTCTAACTCTGACAAGTAGATACACAATGACATGCCCAATGACAACCTAGATTCGCAATTGCTCTTGCATACTAGACACGATGCCAGATCCTGTTAGGCAAAAATGATGAATGTCTAAATGATATATGGAACTAAACTCTCAAAAGGAATAGACTGTATATACATTAAACGTATTATAATTTAAACACCTGAGTTGTGATCCTAGTTTTCTTAGCTTTGTTGATTCTAACAACAACATTAGATGCTCTGAATGTCTCTTTCTTAGGTTTCTTGACTAGTTACTTCACATCATCATCAAATCCTCTAAACCTTGCTTTCTTAGTGTCAACACCTGGATTTTTAATCCCAGATGCCTCTTATGCCATACATCACAATCCCAGGATTACCATTTTGCGAGACATAACAGATTGGTACCACAGTACATCATCCATTACAAACCATAATAGGGTCTTACAAATAAAGGATCTCATGATCCAGTCTTAATACAAATCAAGCAGCAGAAAATAAACGTAGTAGGGGCTCCATCTTTAGGGTCATAGGCAATGCTGACGATGGGAGATGATCCTAGTTGTTGTAGACCTCCTACTGTCCATCATCCTAGTAGTCCTCCTCATAGTCTGGCCACGGGAATAGCCAGGGACAAAGCCATGAGTACTCTTTAAGTACTCGCAAACTATCACTAACAAGTAAGGTAGTTCTAGTGGGAATCTTAAGCTCTAGGTTTATTTGCAAAAAGCTAGGTTTATCTCATACTGAGTTTAGAAGTAAAGAAAACTAAGTTAATGTTCTAAATCACTTAAATGGGAACCTAGCTTTCATATCCACAATCCTGTTGTGGTCTTGTCAAAGTCATAGTTCAATTCACAAGTCATTTTGAAAACATCTGACGACGGAAAAGTATGGCCACTCCAACTATCCATGACCGCGGACACGGCTATTTGAATACTTTGAGACTCTACAGAGGTGGTACACTTTCACCACAAAATTCGATATATTCGTTAGGGATAACCCTGAATCATCATACTTAGTATGCGGATAATCAAACCTAACCTTTCAATTACACACTCTAGTATAGGCACCTCCCCTATGAGCTTGGCCTCCTAGCCATGGCCATCTGCCATCCTGGGCACTGCATAGGTGGACATTCACACTCACGAGGTAGACTCAGCTCAACCTCTTTCCGCGAGGGAACCGATACTAAGGCATATAAACTTCTAGTTAAGCCCTACCCAATTCAGGTATTGTGGTTGTATGGTAAAATTGGAATGGTATCGCATCTGAACCCAACCATCAGTTTTTATAAAGGGCTAAGGCTCATGCCTCAACATTTTCATCATCAAATCCTTTAGTGTTTCTCAACACAAGTCAAAACATTTCAATAGAATGAATCCTCATTCCAAGGTTTTCATAATTATTTTCACCAAGTATTCCCATCTAAAGTGATCAACTTTTATGCTTAGCTCTAGCCACTAAAGTTGAGAGTATTCACTAATGAGGGGTACTAATCAAGGGTAACTATCCAACTATAATCTCATGCCTTGGAATGACATCTAAGTATAACTAGTTAGGCCTAGTTTTATACTCTTTATGGTATCTATACTATTCTTCCAATACTCACAAAGCACTAACTAAAAATAAAGAACTTTGGTAAAGTAAAAGAATAAAGCTTGCAAGTAAAACTTGGGATTGGTATAATCAAAGTTATATAACCAAGCATGCCTAATGCATCTTGCTTAAGTTATCCAGTGGGGAAGTGTTAACTTGCATAGTTAACTTGTATTGCTAGGCTTGCCTTGAGTAGTGTAGTGGTTGAAGTTTTCTTCTTCTTCTTGGTAGTACTCCTCCTCCGCGTATCCCGGAACGATACTGTCGTCTATAAATGAATACGGGGTACACAATCACCAAACAATACTTAACTATTTCTATTTAGCACACTAAGGCTCACAGTTGATGATCTAGCCTCATCACAATCATCACATGAAATAAAGACTTAATCTTGTTTGTCTTATTTTAGAAAAGTAATTTCTACTCATTGAAAATACTTAAGATTTAATATTCTCCAATTAAAATATGGGATCATGTTGACACATGTCATCACCACATATTCTAATACATGGGAATGTGATTTAAAGTAGTGGACATATTTTATAAAGTTTAAGATTATCATTTAATAGAATTAAAGTGACTAGAAATGTCTAAATAGCATCCTTTTGGTACTATTCCAATGTCACTGCAGGCAAACCTAAATATTTTTACATATTCAGATAGATCTGATCAAATGTGATTTTTGAGAGTTGGAATCAACTCAAAAGCATTTATGGTTGATTTTTGAAAAATGTTTGAATGTGGAAAAGTCTATGTCTTGTTATTTTTACTATAGGTGATATCTAACTCCAAATGATTTGAATCCAACGGTATTGGATAGATAATTTGAATAGCTTTCTAACAAAATAGGAATCATGCAATTTGGTTTAGTGAATCTCTTTGAATTGATTTTTGAATCTACTGACAGAATCTAGTTTCAACTAAAATGGAAAATAACTATTTGAATCTACAGGCCTACGCGGGAAACTTACTGGGCCGGCCCAATCTGCACAGCACGACGCAGAGGGCTACTGACAGGGGGTCCCACTAGTCAGCGACTCTATCTAACCGAAACGGTATCTTTCAATCTAGGCCCTACGATTAGAACCTGATTTAACGGCTGAGGTTCATCGTCAACGGCGAACAGCTCCGGCGAGGTCTAAACCCTAACGCGATGGTGGGGGTCGTGTGAGGCTCACCAGGGCTCCAGCTAGGGTCGGCGATGGGGGCGAACAATGTTGTCGACAATGGCGGTTCGAATGGTGGTCGCGGCAGCTCCTAGGGCGGCTCCAATCGATGGCTCCCTTCTTCCTCTGCAGCGGCGGGCTCCGGCCAAATTCCGACGATGCGGTGCTTGCCTTGCTCCGGGAAGAAGTGTGGGAGGTGTTGTGAGGAGTGGGGAGTGAGGTGGTGTGGAGAATTGAGGCGGAGAGGACTTCTATTTATACACCGACGAGGGGACCGAGCGGGATGGGTTGGCTTCTCCGGCGACGGCGGTACAGCGAGCTATCGGCATGGCTGAGGGTAGGGGCGACGCAGTGCTCCCTGGCGGTCATCACGGGCTTAAAGGCACGGCACATGGCGGTCGAGGATGATCGGGCGCGTGCGGTGCTCTGTGCGGGACTAGTGGTGTTCGAGACGGTGCATGGGGGCTACGGGTTGCACAACGACAAACGGGGATGTATAGGAGCTAGTTCGGGGTTATGGTGAGTGTGAGCACACGCGGAGAGGGCGAGGCGCAACGCGTGCGAGCTGGTCGGGTGCGACGCTCTGGCGAGCTCTTGGCACGGCGTAGAGAAAATGGGCGCGGCGATGCTGGGGTGGTCTAGGGCCTGGCTGCGGTCAAGGGCTAGACAGGGGTGGCGATGGACGGTTGCCTGTCTCCTGGTTGTCGTGGGAGAGGGCGGCGTGGTCTCCATGGTCGACCTGGCGTGGTGGCTTCGGGCGGCGCTGCACTGGCGCAACGGCAAAGGGGGGAGTGGTCTGCTACGCTGCTAGAGGCTGGGGGAGTGCAATGGGGGCAATTGGTTGAATGATCACTGCTCAAAACAGTATAGTTAGGCAGTAATTGATTTGTGTCTGCAAGGTGTTCGACTAAATGGCCGCAAGATTTTAAATTTGAAATTTTTGAATGAAATTTGGTGAGTGTTTTGATCTTATGCTTGGTAGTCTCTGGTTGCTTGGGTTTGCCAAGGTGAATTGATTTGAGTGGTTTTTACAGAATGGTGGTCTTACCATATGAACTTGATTCAATTTTGAACTGTCCTTTAAATAGATTTGAAAATAGTTTATGTGAGTTTGTAAAGTGGGCTTGGGTTCACTTTTACTTGGTCCAGCAAGGGGTGAAAAGAAATGGAAATGTTTCTGTTAGAAATTCTTTACTAGGAACGCTCAAAGTGGCCTAGTGGTTAACTTTGGTCAAAATGACCATTTGATCATTTTATTCATATTTGATTTCTTTTTCTTTGGATTTTGTTTGTAGTTGGCCTAGATGATGTAGTATTCATCTTTAAACCATTTCTTATCATTTTTAGCAATCAAACATGGCAATTTCACTCAATCCTACACTAATGCAAAACACGCATGCATTCACATTCAATTTAGTAATAAAAGTTTTTGTTAACCCTAATTTTGGGTGATTATAACTTGATAATCTTGATTAGAATTTTTGGGGTGTTACAAACCTTCCCTCCTTGAACAAAATCTCGCCTAGAGATTTAAGAGAAACTAGGAACTAAAGAGATTTAGAAACTCGGTCCTAATGTAATCTTCTCGCTCCCAAGTAGTTCTTCTTCAGTATGGTTTCTTTTATATTACATGTGGCTCTATTATGTGAAAACAACATAGACACACATGCATAAAGGAAATAAGAGAGTGCATAGCACTAGAAGGATATATAGCAATATTTAGATTAAAGGATCCCCATTTTGGCATGGTTTGGATCAAACCAAGTGGAATAAAATCCATAATACCAATGTAGAAGATAAGAATCCATCATATAGCATGTAGGCATGATTTAAATTCAAAAAAATTCAAATGAGGACCCACTTATGCTATAGATGGTGGAATTCAAGTAGATCATGGAGACAAGTGTATGGGCGTGTTCGGATATGGTCCATCTTCGTGAAAATCCTTCGATCCAACTTCCTGGTGCGACTCCAGTGTCTCGGATGGGGCACGAAAGATTCGGCTGAGCTCCTCACTAGAGAACGCAGGTTACGACTGGACGGGCCAGTGTTTGGGTGGGCTTTTCGCTAGCTGGGCTGGTACATGTGGTGGAAGGGTGCCTGTTGCTTTTTTCTCATGAATTGGGTTGTCGATACAGGAAGACTTACAGCTAGAAGAGGTCAGGGATGAGGCACTGATGCACTCGGGCATATGCGCCAGAGTAAGGTCTAGACATGGCTGAGGACGCCCCGATCTGGAGGCGGGCGGAGGCATGCTCGGGAGCTCGAGATGGCTGCACGCGAGGCGCAGTTGAGTGAACTTCTCCGCGCGAGGCCGGAAGAGGAACAGAGGCGGCGTCAGGGTGGCGGCGGGGAAGGCGAGCTATTGGCGGTAGTGGCCCAGTGGGTGTTGGTCGTTTGGCTCAGGAACCTGGCGACATTGGTAGGAGGGGATCGAACGAGGGGGAATAGAAGACGACACCGAACCTTTCTCACTTAGCGGTGGCAACTGGCTGTAAATAGAAGGTGCTCCGTGATTTGGTGATCCAGGGATTTGCAAAACTGGTGCTCCGAGTTTTGTACGTGAAAGCATGCCAACTTCCTGGATCTAGGACGTTCGGCAGTGCTCCACCGAGAATTTTTAGGAAGCTGGAAGCCAGTGGACTCTCAAACACGCCCTATATATGGATATTGTGGCGAGGATACACACATTAATACATGGGCATGATTTAACTCAAGCAAATAAATAAGGAGCCCATATATATATATATATGTATATATATATGCATGGCAGAATCATTGAGTAAGATATCATCACAATGATCCATAGCAAGGTTATAGGTGGAATGATTTAAAGAAACATGGCCTCAACTCAAATTGGGCATTACATCATTAATGAAAAGGCAAATACATGATATCAAGAAGCAATAATAATAAGACAATGCAATATGAGGAATAGAACCAAATGTGGTAGTTTTAATATGATGCTCAAATGCAATGTGGCATGATGATATGAGCATGATATTATGATGATGCAATAATAACAAGTATATAGTACCATTGTTCTTTATTTATTATGTAGCATTACAAGGGTTAGACACTTGAGATGCTACAACTCTCCCCCACTTAACAAGAATCTCGCCCCAAGATTCCTAGGAAAAGAAGAAAACACCAAGTGAGGCGGATGCTCGGAACGAAGTTGATCCTTACGTTCCCAAATGGTTTTATCAACGGAATGGTGTGACCACTGCACCTTACAAAACATGATAGGCCTTGTTTCTAGTCTTCCATTTTGCTACTTGATAACAAAGGATTTGAAGCATTTTCATGCGAAAAGGAAGGTAGGATGAACATTTCTCACGTATTCTTAGAGGAACATAATAAAAGAATAGAACCATGTTTGAAAGAATTGAAACGACGATGTATCAAGGAGAGAAAAGAAAGACACATCGTTAGGATTAAAGATCAACAAATTCACTTGAAGATGCTTCTTTGTTTCGTCGGAAGAAAATATCAACTTTGGAGAAGTTATCAACCACTATGAAAATAGAATTGTTTCTTCCTTTAGATTTAAGAAATGAATTTTGGAGAAACAATATTTCCTTTAACCAATAGAGTTCTTGATATCAACAGAAAAGATTTGGGTTAGGAGTTCTCGGATCAGATTCTTCTTACACCAGTAGAAACCAAAGGATCACACAGTTGAGATGCGCAGATATATCTTCAAAATACGGAGGTGGCGCCAGTTGATGGTGCAATCCTAAAGAAGAAGTTGAATGGTTAATATCTAGAGATTATTGTAGAGATGCTTATTGCTTTCCTTAACCATGAGGTAATTGCAATAGCCTTTGCGATTGATGGGATTGACCATAATTGGCTTTACCAAGAGAAAGGAATTTGACAAAAGGAAGTCAGATATATCTTACATATATCTTGTTTGATGATGTCGGGCACTGGTAGAAAGAAGAGGACAGAGAAGATTTTGCATTTGTTTCCACCAGATCATTGAAAATTTGTTCTATCTTGAAATAGAGGAGACCACCAACAAGAGATTACTGATTATGTTCTTCGAGAGAACCCTTCGGAAAAACAAGGATGGAAGTAAAAGTCTCGAGGGATAAAGGCCACTTCTGACTTCCGTGGAATGAGTGAAATCGCATTAATCTACCAATTCAATGTACAAGAGCGAATGAAAAGAAGAGTGGTATGGTAGCTACTCCATCCCGCACCCAAAGCATTACTCTGTACATGAATAGGAAAATCATGCAACCCAACTCTCAGCAATTTAGACTGAAGATCTTGACAAGCAGGATTCATGATGCTTCGTAAGAAAACAAGGAGGTGATGGCAACACTTCGTCAGGTCCAAATTAGATATAGATGATGATGTTGTCGTCGTGTTGGAAGTCCCAGGCCATCGAAAAGATATGAATGAAGATCACAGAGACATATAAAAGATTCAACACATGGATTAAGGATAGCACCCAAAACTTTGAATAGCAGAATTATGAAAGATCTGGAAAAAATTCGTGGCATCTGACGGTTGATGATATAAAATTAAGCGAGAGGTTTCCAAAGATTTCTTGACGATTCGGAGACCAAAACAATACCTTGTCCTTCTGAAAAATATCTGAGAGAAATTTAGCCATCTTGAGAAAGTCTTCAACAAAGCAGCGAGAATTACTTGTCAAACAGAGGAAAAACTCCGGAGTTGATTGGAATCAGTAGGATGGAATTAACAATTGACTTGATGATTACAGAATTATAGCAATGTCTTAAGTAGAAGGACGTGGTCGAGATAGATGACTTTAAAAAGTCGGGATTTACACTTTGATAACTTTGCACACAGGTGACATTCACGAAGCTTGAGAGAAAGAGAAGAAGATGATCTTACACTGATATAGAATAGGCATGCATATCGTAAAGATATACCACCATGAATTTAACAAGATATTCCAAGAATACCAAGTCCATGAGTCGGAAGAACAAACAATGTTTGAAACACTTTGTGAGCTCAATGCTCTTCGAAAGATCCACATTAAGAGCAAGGATTCATGTTGAAGAGATTCACTAGAAAAATAGATTATCTAGCCCTTCGGACGATAAAGGAGATGCCGACTTGTTCACATAGTCAATAGGATCACCGGTTGAAAAGAGAAGAGATCTGGATAAGAAGCGACGGTAACTCATACATTTAAGCAAAGCTATCAGATATGCAGAGACGAATCCTCTCGCATCAAAGGGAACCTTTGCGGATATGGAGTTCAAGCAAGATATGAAGAACGAAAATTGGATGATAATCCACCGTAGTGCCTTAAGAAACCTCCGGATTGCCAAAGATACTTGAATATGATATAGGTATGATCACGATATAACTCAAAATCACAAGAGATAACCACCATCATTTGGAGGATTAAATTGATAGCATTAACCATATTCCACTCATTATAGGTGTCATATAGCTATACCGAAAACCAAATTACAATCGCAAGCATCGGATTGATGCAAGTTATGCATTTAGCCCAAAAGAATTGAAGATGAAGTGAAAACTCCAGATTTATGCGCTTGTGACAAAATAATGAGTTAGCTTGAACATGCCGCCAAAAGAAAATAGATAGTGTATCGCACACAACTGAAAAGGAGTGTGGAAACACAGATGTATGAAAGAAAAATTTCCGCATTTTTCAGCATTAAAATACCAACTAGATGCGAAAAACAACTTAACATATACATATTAGCAACTCCACATTCTGTGAAAACATGCCAAAAGGAAGAACACCCTTAACAAGATTGCATCAGTTAACAAAGAGTAAGACAGGTCACATCGGTTTACAGACAGTCGGATAGATCGTGTCGGCTTACACATAAGCTTGACGGTATGGAATGTACCAATAGGTGATAACCAAAGGAAGATTGCGACAACAAGGTTGGATGCAATAGATAGATAAAGAATTACACACACCCTATGGTACTACGGAAACCCTAAATACGTGAATCCTAGTTTTAATTTTTAGAAGAGGATAGACAAACATTACACTTCCTTACCAGAAAAATGGTGGGTGGGTGGGTAAGAAGAAAAATGAAATCAGTCCTACTCTGACGTTTAATTTTTCCATAATATAAATAACTAGCATAATATTTTCTAGACTGACAACAACCATCTTGGGTGAGACCCTGAAGGGCGGAATGGCTCTGATACCAATTGTAATACCTCGGACCCTACGCTCTAAGCAACAATCCAGGAATGAACCCAAAAGTGGATAAGGGATTCTACCGTGGAGGTCCAAGGCCACCCATGTGTAGGCCCGTAGAAGCGGAGCAGGGCACAGTACCGGCCAACCACCCTACCCACTTTCAAGAACATCGTGACAAGAGCGAGTGGCATAGTCGATAGGTAAAGCGATCAAAAACATACAAAAGTGAGTATGTATATATGTCAGTGACATACAACAGTCATCAAAGCCACACCATCTAAAAGAAATAAAAATATTGCAACACCGTATGGCAAGATCCAAATATCCTAGATAGAGATAATAGTTTAGTATACATCCTCATACATCACATATGAGAGTATCAAGCGGAAGCAGAAAACAAGATTCGAGTACGGATAAGAAGAAAATTGGCATAAGATGCCCTGAAAATAAGCACATTCTACCCACAGATCTCACGGATCTCCATCTCCGGAATCTCTACACCTGATAGTCGTTGCCTCCATCATCAGTCTCTTCGACCTAGTAACCTTCTTGAGAGTATACATGTCCATCTGAACCAAATATTTATCGTATGAGACCCTAGGGGTATTCAGTAAGTCTTAATGCATCTAAAAGGAACAACCTAGGGTGACGCAATTGCAGTGAAAGATAATAACTAAACAGTTCCATAGAGACACACTACAACATCCGCCCAACCAGATATGGACGGACACTCGTTAATTAGTAACAATGGTTATGTAAGCGATATAAATAAACATAGCTCGCCCTCCTTCTCGCTTACTGACGAGAAGGTGGAAGAACATCCCATCCATTGGTAATTTTATTAACTATTCCATGAGTGTTTCGCTATTTACTAGTCATGTCTTAGTCAAATTAAAGGCGGTACTTCAGTTATGCTTGTCTATGATCGAGAAATTGTGCTCCAAGTTGTCCATAACCGTGGACATGGCTTTCAGAAAGATTTACCCTACAGGGGTGCACAAATAGCAACACACGCATGATCAACCTCAGAAAGAACCAAATAAAAAGCAATGAGGCCTCACGACAATGCATTCACAGGATTCATAAATTATTTCAGGGGGCACCCCACTAAGGTACCCACAACGAAATTGGCCGGCTCCAAGACAGACCCAGGGTTTGTGAAGACGGTTGTAAATGACTGGGAACCTGAAAGTGTGATTGGGCTTGTCGATACCACGAAAACGTGTCACAAGTCCTAAACAGTATAGGCGCTCCACGCGTAATAGTGAATAAAGCAGTAAAGCATGGCATAAGTACATGATAGTAATAAAGCCCCAAACTAGTTTGTGGCCTCAAGAAATAAAGTGCGAATCAAGCTTAGGCGAAGGGAGATCCATAGAGTCTCCCAAATGTGGATAGTGTGAATAGTCAATAAACAGGAATCAAATACTCGGGGTCCTACGGGACACAAGTGAGCATGGAAGAACCAAATAACAGTTATTTCCCACTGATGCCTCTTTCTTTAGTTATCCCATTACTACACAACTTAGGTTGTTTAGGTACCTCGTTATCCAAATACTCGCACAAACCCTACACATGCAATTCTACGACTCGCATGGCTCAGAGAACTCCTGTAGTAATGGCTCATTGGATTGATGATACAAGCTTCGGTGGGGTTTAAAAATAAATACTATGCAATACTTGGGATTCAATTTAATGCAATCATGAATCAATGATGCAAGAATAAGATAGGGGCATAGGTGCTATATGTATGCAAGCATGGGGAATTGCTTTCCTATCAGATCAGCAGTAGGGTAACCGGGATCCGAGTAGTACTCTTGGTTCTCCTGATTGTTTCCTTTCTCGGCGGCACGACACGTGATGGAGAGGCGGCTTCGGTAGTAGGCAGCGACGGGGAGAGGAGTGTAGGGGACATGGTGGTCTGGGCTAGCAGCGAGCAATACGGGATGGATGGTGTCGTCGCTAGGGTGAACGAGAGAGATGGAGAAGGAAGGGGATAGGGATTGGAGCGCACCGTGGTGTCATTCTGCAAGGGCCGAGGTGATGACACTCTCAACAGCAAGCCTGCTGGTGCGCGGGGGCGACGACAGGTTCCAGGACGTCTCCTCCTCGTTCCCTGAACTATGCAACTCCTCGCAAGGCTACTGGATGCGGCGTCTTGGCTCCGATGGCATTCGATCGACGACAAGGCATGGTAGACTGCGGCTATGCACAAGCTGAGGTTTAAGACATGGATGTGGGCGAGAGAAACCTAGAGATCGAGGAGAGCAAAGTGGCGGCGATGGAAGGAGGGGGTGGACGCTATGGTTGTAGGGCTGACACGGGAGGGCGTTTAAGGAGGAAGGTATGGTCTGCGCCATCCCATCACTCAGGTGCCCAACGTGGCATCGCTCGGTTGCCTAATGTACCAACCAGAGGAAGAAGGCAAACAACAAACCAGTGGGATGGGCCAAGTGGATTGGATGATGTGTTGTGGGCTTCTTTCTCCTTATTTATCTTCTTCAAAAAAAATTCTACTCACAGATTTTTCAAAGAAGTAAAAGATAGATAAAAAGGTTTTGAAAAAAGACAGAGAAAGAGGGACACAGACAGGGTGACCAGGTTCAGGTTGGGATTGAGGTGTGGTCTAGGTAGTGTGGAAGACTATGTTAGATTAGTTTAGTTAATTTCAAAAACAAAAGAACATTTGGTTTGAATTCAAAAGAAAAATCTCAATCTAATAAAACTAAGAGAAAAAAGGCAAGGGGTTATGATTGCATGAGACATGCAACTAAGTGACATGCATGCATGTGAGGATATTTTGTGAAGACAAAATATATGGCACATGTATTGTAACATCCCAAAAAAATTATAATGAGAATATCAATTTCCAATCAACTAAAATTAGGGTTAACAAAAGCTTTTACTATTAAAAACTATATGAAATGCAAGAGGTGTTTGTTAATGATGTATGAATGCATGTCATGCCATGTTTGTTTGTTATAAATGATGAGAATTAGTTTAGAGATCAAAACCATATCATCTAGGTCAAATCCAAACCAAATCAAATTATGAAGCATATGACCTAATGGTCATTTTTGCAAAAGTTAACACCTAGCTCACTTGGAGCATCTCTAGTATATGATTTCAAACAGAAACAATTCCATTTCTTTTCTCACCTTGCTAGACCAGGTAATAATGAACACAAGTGAACTTTCAAAACTTACCAGAACAAATTCAAATGCATTTGAGGGAATTTTCAAAATTGAATCAAGTGTATGTATCAAGATAGCCATTTTTCAAAAACCATCCAAACTTTCTCCACTTGACTAATCCTTGCAAAGAGAGACTCCCAAGCATATGATCAACCAACCCACCAAATATAATTTGAAAATTCAAATAATTCTTTCATGCGGCCATTTGATCGAACACATATCAGGCACAGTACACAGCTACCAATTATACACTGTTTGGAGCAATCTTGTGATCATCTTGGTACCTCACTAAGATTCCACTACTCGCCCACGATCACCCCAGTACCAGCCTATGCAGTGGAGGCTCTCTCACTCGCCAATTGGACTAGTGCCAGCCCGTACCCGAGCATGCCATGCCGGCCGGACATGGACACGACGCCACAAGCCTCGCTGCCCTCATCCACGACCACTAGGAGATAGGTGTCAACACCCGGTTTTTTAATCCCAGATGCATGTTATGCCATACCTCGCAATCCCAGGATTACCATTTTTGCGAGACATAAGAGATTGGATATCACAGTACATCATCCATTACAAACCATAATAAGGTCTTACACAAATAAGGATCTCATGATCCAGTCTTAGTACAATCAAGCAGCGCAATAAATAGCATAGCAGTGGGGTCCATCTTCAGAGTCACACGCAATGCTGACGATGGGAGATGATCCTAGTTGTCGTAGCCATCCTGCTATCCTCCTTCAGGGTAGTCCTCCTCATAGTCTGGCCATAGGAATATTCAGGGACAAAAGCCATGAGTACTCTTTAAGTACTCGCAAACTACCACTAACAAGTAAGATAGTTCTAGTAGGAATGCTAACTCTAAGTTTATTTGTAAAATTAAGTTTGAAACCTAAGCTGAGTTCAGAAACAAAGAAAGATAAAAGAAGTTTGAAAACACCTAAGCGAGAACTTAGTTGTCATAGTCACAACTCTATTGTGGTCAAGTCATGTCACAATTCATTTCATAAGTCGTTTTGAAAACATCTGACAACGGAACGGTATGGCCACTCCAACTGTCCATAACCACGGACGCGGCTATTCGAATAGTTTGACACTCTACAGAGGTGGTACACTTTCACCACAAGATTCGATACATCTGTCAGGGATAACCCTGAATCATCATACTTAGTATGCAGATAATCAAACATAACCTTTCCTTTACACACCCTAGTATAAGAACCTCTCCTATGAGCATGGCCTCCCAACCATGACCATCTGTCATCTTGGGCACTACATAGGTGGAAAACATTGAGAGGTAGCCTTAGCTCAAACCTCTCCCGCGAGGGAACAAATACTAATGCATATAAACTTACGGCTAAGCCTTACCCAATTCATCGCATCCGAACCCAACCATCAGTTTTATAAAAGGGCTAAGCCTCATGCCTCAACATTTTCATCATCATAAACCATTTGTGTTTCTCAACATGTCAAAACATCTCAATAGAATGACGCATCGTTCCAAGGTTTTCACAAATCATTTTCACCAAGTATTCCCATCTAAAGTGAATCAAGTTTTGGTTTATCTCCAAACTACTAAGTTAAGAGTGTTCACTAAGGTGGGATGCTAATCTCAATATCATGCCATAGAATGACATCTAAGTCTAACTAGATAGGTCAAGTTTTATACTCTTTATGCTACCTTTAAACAAGTAAGGGACTTTGGTAAAGTAAATAAGGTAAAGCTTGTAAAATAAGACTTGGAGTAGGTATAAGTCAAAAATGGTATAACCAAAGCATGCCTAATGCCTTTGCTTAGGTTATCTAGCTTAATTCTAACTTGCTAACAATAGCTTGCATAGTTAAGACACTTGCAAGTGTTAGCTTGCTCAATTTACTTGAAGTGCTAGGCTTGCCTTGGGTAGTGCAGTGCTTAAAGTTTTCTTCCTCCTCCTCTTGGTAGAACTCCTCCTCCTCGTAGACTTGGTCGATACTATCTTCTATAAATACATACGGAGTATAGAATCACCAAACAATACTTAACTAGTCTATTTAGCACACTAAGGCACACATTTGATGATCTATTATCATCACAAGCATCACAAGGTTTCATGAACTAGCTTCATTCTTTTTATTTGAGAAAAGTAATTTCTACACATTAAAATTAACTAAGATTTAATATTCTCCAATTAAAATATGGGATCATGTGGACACATGTCATCACCACATATTCTAATATATGGGAATGTGATTTAGAGGTTGGGTCATATTTTAATAAGTTTAAGTTTAATAATTAATGATTTAAAGTGACTAGAAATGCCTATGTAGCATTATTTTGGTACTAGTCCAAAGTCACTGCATGCAAACCTTAATATTATTACATATTCAGATAGGTATGGTTAAATGTGATTTTTGAGAGTTGGAATCAACTCGAAAGCTATTATGGTTGATTTTATAAAAATGTTTGAATGTGCAAAAGCTTATATCTTGTTATTTTTACTAGGAGTGATCTCTAAATCTAAATGATTTAAATCCAACGGGCTTGGATAGATATTTTCATTATCTTTCTAACAAAATTGGAATCACTCCATTTGGATTTATAAAACTCACTGAATTGATTTTTGAACTAAGGGACAAAACTAGGTTTTAATTAAAATAGAAAAAGCTAAATTTGAATCTACGGGCTTAGGCGGGAACACTAACGGGCCGGCCCAGTGATGCTCAGCGGCGCAGTGGGCAACTGACAAGGGGGGTCCACACGTCAGCGGCACTTAAAACCCGAAGCGGTATGGGGCGATGAGGACCACACGATTAGAACATAGATCAACGGCTCACGGTCGTCGTCAACGACGGACACGTCGTCGGCGAGACTGAACCCTAGCACGGTCAGTGGGGGTCTACTGGGGATATACCAGGGCTCAGGCGAGGTCGCGGCAGGGGCTGAGGTGGACGAAATTGACTGCAACTTCTCCTCCTCTACAGTGGCTACCTTCGGCGGATTTCCAGCGATGGGCTACTCGAGCGGCTCCGGCGAGAGAGGGGAAACAATCAGTGGAGAGAGGGGAGTGGAATGGTGTGGCGATTGAGGCTAGGGCTGGCCTCCTTATATAGGCTCGACAAGGGGACCGACGGGTGTAGGCGGAGCTCGTCGGTGACAGTGATGATCTGAGGCTACCGGCGTGGCGATCCCTCTACGGTGTAATGGCGATGCTAGGGGTGGTGGCTAATGGTCGGGAGCTTCCCGCGCTCTAAGGGTCAGAGGCGGTGTTAAGCAGTGCTCTCTTGTGTGGGTCTACCGGGTGTGCAGCCGTGTCTGGCGGTGATGGGTTCAAGGCGGAGGCGTGCGTGGTGCAGTGTCGGTGATGCGTGGCGTCTTTGGCGGCGAGGGCGCTCTAGCGTGTGTTGCGCATGGCATGGAGGCTCAGTGCGGGGACTGTCCATGGTGGTCCAGGGGCTGGCAGCGATCGTGGGGTGGACAGGTAGTCGCAGTAGGGTTGGTCGGAGCTAGTGGGTAAGCTAATTTGGCGCGGCGTGGTCTGGTCATGAGTTGCATGCTCGGAAGCGGTGACCAAAAAAAAGACGCATAGCTGCTGCTCCAAGCTAAAGGGTAGGCCGGTGAGGGTTTGGTTAGAGCTGGGGGAGACAGGGGAACCAAAATGGGCCAAAAAACTCGACAAGGCATTGATCCATAAATAGTCTTTATTAGGCAGAAAAATCTTGCCTGCCACCTATTCGACCAAATGGCCGCATGAAACTTTTATTTGAATTTTGAGATGATTTTTGGTGGAGTGGTTTATCTTATGCTTAAGCTTCTAGGATTGCTTGGGATTTTGAAATGGAGTTCATTTGAGTGATTTTTGGAAAAGTGGTATCTATACATATGAACTAGATTCAATTTTCAATTGTCATTTAAAATTAGAGTTTGAATGTTTTTGGGATGACACAAAGTGGTCCTTGGCACATCACTACTTGTACTAGCAAGGGGTGCAAAGATCCATAATTGTTTCTGTTGAAAATTGAGTGCTAGGAATAGCCAAAGTGGGCTAGGTGATTAAAATGGCAAAAGTGACCATTTCCTTATTTAATTCTTTTTGAATTCTTTTTCTTTGGGATTTGCTTGGGGATGATCTAGATGATGTGTAAATTACCTTAGAGTCATTTTACAACCAATAGATCACTCAATCATGGCATATCAAACAACTCCTATTTTAAATGCACACACATATGAATGCTTAAAGAGTTCAAAATAGAAAAAGTTTTTGTTAACCCTAAATTGGGTAGATTTGATCTTGATCACTTGGATTACAGTTTTGGGATGTTACAAACCTTCCCCTCTTAAACAAAATCTTGTCCCGAGATTTAAGAAAGAAAACTAGGAACTAAAGAGATCTGGGAACTCAGTCCTAATGTAATCTTCTCACTCCCAAGTGGCTTCTTCTTCGGTATGGTTGCTCCATTGAATCTTGAGAAATTTGATATTCCTGGTCCTGGTGGTTCTGTAGGCTTCCGCCAACATACGGATGGGCACTTCACGATATGTCAGATCCTTGTTGATATCAACAACTCGGTGATCGATGTTATTGAAGACTCCGGCACTTCTAAGCATTTGCGAAGTAACGAGATATGGAAAACATTGTGGATGGCAGACATCTCTTCAGGTAGTTCTGGTTGATAAGATACTTCTCCTCGACGGTTCAGAATCTTGAAAGGTCCGATATATCTGGAGGCTAACTTTCCTTTCAGACTAAAGCGTTGTGTTCCTTTCAATGGCGAAACCTTAAGATATACAAAATCTCCGACATTGAAAGTCACGACTCTCCTTCTCTTGTCAGCATAACTCTTCTGTCTGGATTGGGCAGTCTTGAGGTACTCACGGACTTTGTGAACCTTCTCTTCGGCCTCTCGGAGAATGTCGGGTCCAAAAATCTGACTCTCTCCTACTTGCGACCAATTCAAAGGGGTACGACACTTTCTTCCGTATAGGAACTCAAATGGTGCCATTTGCAAACTGGCTTGATAACTGTTGTTATATGAGAATTCCGCGAAAGGCAGGCAATCTTCCCATTTTGATCCATATTCCAACACACAAGCTCTCAACATATCCTCTAGGATTTGGTTGACTCTTTCAGTCTGTCCATCGGTTTACGGGTGATAAGCGGTGCTGAAATTCAACTTGGTTCCTAATCCTTCTTGGACTTTCTACCAAAATCTTGAGGTAAATTGGGTTCCTCGATCCAATACTATGGTCTTGGGGGTTCCATGCAAACTGACGATTCTAGCAATATACAACTCTACTAGCTTTGAACTCTGGTAGGTTGTCTTGACAGGTATAAAGTGAGCTACCTTAGACAGTCTATCCACGATGACCCAGATTGAGTCATTTCCCCTACTAGAAGTAGGCAAACCGGTGATAAAATCCATTCCGACGGAATCCCCTTTCCATTCTGGAATCTGCAAGGGATGTAACAGTCCTGCGGGCCTCTGATGTTCTGCTTTGACTCTCAGACAGATATCACACTTGGCGATGTAGCTCCCGATTTCTCTCTTCATCTTGTGCCACCAAAATTGCTCTTTTAAATCTTGATACATCTTCGTTCCTCTGGGGTGGATAGAATAAAGAGTATCATGAGCTTATTGCATGATAACTTGCTTCAGCTTCGAATATGCTGGCACACAGATACGGCCTTTGTACCATAGAACTCCTTCTTCGTCTTTCGTGAATCCAGGTACCTTTCCTGTACCAATACGACGTTTGATTCCGTCGATACTTTCATTTCCCTTCTGGGCTTCCTTGATTTGGCTAATCAAAGTGGGTTGAAGTTCAATGCTAGCTAAGAATCCTTTGCTCACTAGCTCAGTTCTAAACTGCTCCAACTCCTCATACAAACTTGGTTGCTTCTCCTTGATCATGGTGTTTAGCCTGCACGGCAATCTACTAAGAGCATCCGCTACCACATTGGCTTTTCCGGGGTGATAGTGTATGGCAAGGTCATAATCCTTGATTAACTCTATCCATCTCCTTTGCCTCATATTCAGCTCATTCTAAGTGAAAATATACTTCAAGTTTTTGTGATCTGAGTAAATCTCACAACGATTACCCATAAGATAATGACGCCATGTCTTCAATGCCAAAACTACGGCTGCTAACTCAAGATCATGGGTCGGATAGTTCTGCTCATGCTGCTTCAGTTGTCGAGATAGATAAGCGATAACTTTGCCTTCTTGCATCAATACACATTCGAGACCAATCTTGGATGCATCACAATACACATCAAACAGCTTCTTGATATCAGGCATGATCAATATTGGGGCTGAAATCAATCTCTTCTTCAGCTCTTGGAAACTTGCTTCACATTTGTCGGTCCATTCAAACTTCTTGTCCTTCTTCAACAATTGGGTCATGGGTCTGGCGATGCTCGAGAATCCTTCTACGAACTTGCGGTAATATCCCGCTAATCCGAGAAATGCACGGACTTGGGTTTGAGTGGTTGGGGCTTCCCATTCTTCAACATCTTTGATCTTGGCGGGATCAACAGCGACTCCTCCGGCAGACACAATATGTCCTAGGAATCCTACTTCTTTCAGCCAAAACTCACATTTGCTGAACTTGGCATACAATCGATGCTCTCTAAGGGTTTCAAGGATGATTCTCAGATGTTGCTCATGCTCTTCTTCTGACTTGGAGTAGATAAGGATATCGTCGATAAACACAACGACAAACTTATCTAGAAAATTCATAAAGATCTTATTCATGAGATTCATAAAATAAGCAGGGGCATTGGTTAATCCAAAAGACATGACCGTATACTCGTATAATCCATAACGAGTAGTAAAGGCGGTCTTCGGAATATCCATTACACGGATCTTAAGTTGGTGATAACCAGTCCTAAGATCGATCTTAGAGAACATATTTGCTCCAGTCAACTGATCAAATAGATCCTCTATCTTTGGCAAAGGGTACTTGTTTTTGATGGTGACGTCATTCAGCTTCCTATAATCTGTGCACAAACGGTTGCCTCCATCTTTCTTGTCGACAAATAACACTGGCAATCTCCATGGCGATGCGCTTGGTTGAATCAAGCCTGTTGCCAACATAGCATCCAGCTGCTTATTCAATTCCACTATAGGGTCTCTAGGCTATGGGTCCGGTTCC
This sequence comes from Avena insularis, assembly GCA_023614405.1. Classification (NCBI taxonomy): domain Eukaryota; kingdom Viridiplantae; phylum Streptophyta; class Magnoliopsida; order Poales; family Poaceae; genus Avena; species Avena insularis. Next base: position 409,492,713 of record CM042696.1, read on the forward strand.
GGGGATTAGTTCAATAATGAACTCAATATCCCTATCATGGGGCATACCGGGCAATTCATCTAGGAATACATCGGGGTATTCACAAACTACTCTGACTTGGTCAATGGTGGGCAGGGCTAGACTCTTATTACACTTGAATTGACGGGGCAAGGTTTTAGATATATGCTCTACTGATACTCCAGAGCTACTGGTCATGGTGATGGCTTTCTTGGCATAGTCAATCAATCCTTTATGCTTTGACATCCAATCCATTCCTAGTACTACTTCCAAACCTTTGGTTCCAAGTACTATTAGATTGGCATAAAAATCTAATCCATGTATTCTGATAGGCACAACTTTGCAAATTTTTCTAGCTTTTGTAGTTGAACCGGGGATTTGAACTATCATGACATGCTTCAAATTGGTTGGGTGAATCTTACTAGTGCATGCAAATTCTTCGGTGACAAATGAGTGCGATGCTCCAGAATCAAACAACACTCTTGCTAAAACTGAGTTAACAGAAAACATACCCAGCACTACATCTGGCGCTTCTTGGGCTTCTTTGGTGTTCATGTGGAAGAGACGGCCGTTGCGGTTGTGAGGGTTCCCTGGGGCAATTCTTCTTCCTGGTTGAACACGACACTGCTGTTGAGCTGGGGCATTCACATTGGCAGTAGCGGCAATCTTCTTCGGGCACTCATTGGAATAGTGACCCTTCACTCCACACTCGAAACAAGTGATCTGAGACTTGTCTTTTGCTGCCATGAGCACAGCATTACTTCCAGTTCTGGGTGCAGTGTTGTTGTTGTTTCTCTTGGGAGGTGCACGGTTGAAATTGTTGGTGTTGCCGGGGTGATTGTTGTTTCCTCTGGACTTCACATTTCCTCTGCTACGGTTGGGGTAGCTTGGGCGAGACATTGGGGGTCGATTGTTCCTCGGTGCATATCCGGCAGAAGGGTTGGGACGGTACTTCTGGTGACTATTGGATCCAGCTTGATGCATCGCACGACGTTTGTGGTTGTCGCTTGCTTGATTAATCTTCCCTTCCATCTGAATGGCAGAGTCGACTAGTTCTTCGATATCCTCGAAACGGATGTTGACAAGGACAGTCTGCATCTCATCATGCAGTCCGTTCAGGAATCTCTCCTTCTTCTTGGCCTCCGTGTTGATCTCATCAGGTGCATACCTGGCTAGGGACAAGAATCTGTCACGGTACTCCACTACAATCATTCTGCCTTGCTTCAACTCTCTGAATTCATCCCTCATTCGGGTGACTAGACCATGCGGCACGTGGGTGCGGCTGAACTTGATTTTGAAGGCTTCCCATGTCATCACTTGACCATGGTTCATTGTGCAGATGTTATTGCACCATGCTCTTGCATCTCCTGCCAAATAGTGGGTGGCAAAAAGAACCTTCTCGTTGGCATCCACTCCTGCTACTTCTAAGTTGTTCTCCATTGTCTGCAACCAGTCATCAACATCCAGTGGGTTCTCTGAAGTACTAAAGATTGGGGGATTGGTGTTCTGGAAGTTTTTGAGTTTGGATCCATGATGATCCTGATTTCCATGGTTCTGATTGTTGTGAGCCATCTGGGCGATCTGCTGCAGTGTTGCTAGATTAGCTTGGCGCTCTACCCTGCTTGCTTCCCAGTCTGCAATGACATTCTGTGGAATCTGCAGCATTGGGTCTTGCGATGAGCTGCTCCCTCCTTGGTTTCCACGAGTCATCTGAAGATTGAGATAGATAAAGGGGTAAGAGGGAAAGTTCTAAGGTTCATGGTTTTGGTTTCAAAGCTAAAACTTTGAGTTTGACTCAGGTTTTGCAACTAACTTCTTTTCATTCATTCAAGCAAAGCACATGATACAAACACACACACACCACAACATCAAAGGAAAACAGATGGTTTTAAGAACCATTCTGTAAGCTATGATACAATGGGACCGCTACTCCTCACTCTACGATAGTGCTATAGTGCATCTACTCATCATCGATGAAGTCGGAGTCATCATCGTCGGTGTAGCAGTCCACGGCATCCTCCTCTAGATAGTCATCATCATTGCTGAGGTAGGAGTCAATATCCCCTTGGATATCTTCACCTTCCTCTTCTTCTTCCTTTGCTGCAAGCTGAGCTTCTTGCTCCTTGATGGTCTTCGGCCACCTTCTTACGAAGACGGTCGATGGTGCGATCCTTCTTTGCGCGTTGACAGTGAAGAGACTAATGATCCTTGACGAGCAGTGAGAAAGTCTGAGCCTTCTAGGCGGCAATGGCGAGGTTGTTGTTGGCGAGCTCTCTAGCATTGTCCAACTCCTTCTGTCTGTCGTACAGTAGGAAGTCGAGGTTCTCCACTTGACGCTTCAGTATTGGGTGACTTGGCATCTCTATCGGCATTCCCATGGAATCACGCCTTGCATAGTGAACAAAGAGGGTTCCTTGGATTAGGTTGACAATCAGAGCACACAAACGTGCGAGAGCTTCATGCATTGCCCTGACTAATCCATCTAGCCAGTTGTTCTCTCTCACGGAGAACTGAATCCTCCCAGATACTAGTGCTTCTATCTTGCCTCGAAGATCAGCAGTCACTAGCCATTGTAAGTCTCCTCCTGGTGGACCCGGGAGTTGAGCTCCAAGGAATTCCGGATGAGGATGCTCCAAGAACTCAGACAGTGAATCCAGATCCCTCTCGAAGATCAGTTGGCCTCCATTTCCCAACTGGTAGAACTTGCTATATTGGGCTTCCATCTATAAGAATTTTAGGATGAGAAAGTTAGTGAAGTGATCAAGTGTGTCAAAGTTTTATGTAGTAATGTAAGAATTTGGAGGAACATGAATTTTTGAGAGAAGGAATTCCCAAGGGTAAGAGAGGAAATAGTTTTCATAAATACTCACTTTGGTTTTTCAAACTCAGTTTTTGTTCGGACGTCCAGTCTAACTAGGGTCTCCTATGATCAGGATGGTCTCCTATGAACAGGACGTCCAGGGAGTGGTGTGGCTGCCCTGGCCCACTCCAGCCTCTCCCCTCTGGCGTATATCATCCTCCCGAAACCCTAAGACTTAGAGAGCGACCACAGAAAGATTCCGCCGCCTCTGCGGGGCGGAAAACACCGAGAGAGAAAGATCTCTCCGGCAGATAGATTTCTGCCAGGGGAATTCCTTCCCGGAGAGGGGAGATCGTCGCCATCAACACCACCATCAAGCTGGACTTCATCGGGATCATCATCATCACCACCACCATCATCACCATCAGCACCCTCATCACCATCTCCATATTGTTGTAACAATTGTGTTGAATCTTGCATAGTTCATAGGGGAAACTTTCCCGGTGTTGATTACTCTTTGTAGTTGATGCTATTGAGTTTACCTTTGAATAATTGTTTATGTTCAGATTGTTATACATCATTATTCCATCTCTGATCATGATCCATATGATGTCTTGTGAGTAGTTCGTTTTGTTCTTGAGGACATGGGAGAAGTCTTGTTGTTAGTAGTGGAGTTGCGTTGAGAAAGATTCAATAGATTGTTCTTTAAGTTGTGGTGTACTTCTTCTAGTGGTGTCATGTGAACGTCGACTACATGACACTTCACCTATATGGGCCTAGGGGAATGCATTATGTATTTGGCTACTAATCGTAGGGGTTGACGGAGTGACAGAAACCTGAACCCCCGTTAGGAAACCATTGCACAAGGGATGTAAGGGTCTTAGAGTTTAAAGTTGTGGTTAGGTTTCTACCTTAATTACTTTCTTGTACTTATGGATGTTTGCAAGGGGTATAATCACAAGTATGTATTAGTCTTGGATGGGGTGGTACATTAGCACAGGTTCACCCACACAACACTTAGCAAGCTAAAGAAGATTAATCAACTATATGAAGCGAAAGCACTTGACAGTCTTCCCATGTGTCCTCGAGAACATTTGGTCATCTATAGAAATACAACCGGCTTGTCCTTTGCTGCATAAAGGATTGGGCCACTTGTTGCATTTATTCCTACTGTCTTTTATTTACTCGTACTTTGTTTACTTGCTTTATCAAAAAACCCTAAAAATCCGTTTGCTAAGTATTTGCAGAGAATTCCTGATCCATACCACTAGCCAGCACCTTCTGCTCCTCGTTGGGGTCGACACTCTTACTTATAGAAAATACTGTGATACACCCCCTATACTTTTGGGTCATCAAGACTATTTTCTGGCGCCGTTGCCGGGGAGTGAAGCGCTATTGGAGAGTGGAACTGGTAAAGGAAACTTCTACTGTGAGTATTGTTTACTTCTGCTAGTTGCTTTATTTTCGTTATGGATAATTCATTGAGTTCCTTATTTGGTAATGCTACTACCACTGCTAAGGTAGTAGATAAGCCACCACCTGCTGAGAAAGATGTTTTCAAAATACCTACAAGAATTATTGATCGTGTTATGGATAATTACTATGTTGGGGATGGAACTGTCCATCCCGGTGATCATTTACTCTTTATACACGAATTATGCGGGTTGTTCAAGTGTGCAGGTATTACTACAGATCAAGTTAAGAAGAGGTTATTCTTATTATCGCTGAAACGAAGAGCTGAGGAATGGTATAAGTTGCTGAAGAATGGTCAAGCTCTGGAATGGGTGGAAATAGTGCCTCTCTTTTATTCAAAGTTTTATCCTCCTAGTGAGATTCATAAAGATCGGAATCAAAAAAAAAAATTTGGCCTCTTGATGGAGAGAGTACAGCTCAAGCTTGGGGGAGATTGAAGTTACTAATGCTCAAATGTCCCATTCATGAGCTCCCCAACAATATTATTATCAATAACTTTTATGCAAGGCTCCCTCTACATGATAAAGATTTATTGGATGCTTCTTATGCTGGATCATTCACTCGCATGGAAGAAGAAGCTAAATGGGATCTTCTGGACCATATTCAAGACAATGCTAAAGCTTGGGAGAATGACAAAGGTAGAAAGTCAGGTATAAATTATGATTATGAATGCATTGAATCTTTTATGGGAACTGATGACTTTCAAAATATTAAAAATGCTTATGGTCTAGACTCTCAAGCTATTGCTTCTTATTTTAAGGCTTTTGCTTCCTACATTGAAGTGCCTAAAAAGAAGTGGAATAAGTATCATGAACCTTATAAAGATGTTGCTAAAAGTGTTCCTGCAAGGAATATTGAAGTTTATACTGCTAATCATGTTTTACCTAAACCTTATATTGAGAAAATGCCTTTTCCAGTTAAGGTAAAGGAGCATTCTATGATAGCTAGTATGGTTAATGAAAGTATGAATAAAGCTGTTGAACCTGATAAACAAATAGCAAATGTGAAAGACTTTGTCACTAAGTATGAGGAAGAGGGACACCCTATGCTTTGTAAGGATACCTCTAATATTGTTTCACAAAGTTGTGTTATGAGAGCTATTATTTCTGTGTTTTCTGTTAGAATAAGTGATCATTGCTATGATAGTCCTTGTGATAGCTATATTGTTAAGTTTATGCATGATACTGAAAGTTACTATGAGAGAGGGAAAAGTGTTCTTTTGTATCTCTATAATATTAAGTTTCCTCGCTTTATGTTGAAAGTTTTTATGTTGCACTTCTTTTGCCTTCTTATGCAAGTTGCTTCTGGTTTCAATAACTTGTTTGTTTACAAAATTCCCTTGCATAGGAAGTGGGTTAGACTTAAATGTGTGTGTTTTTGCTTCTTAATGCTCTCTTTCGCTTCAATTCATATCCCTATGAGAGCTTCTTCAAAATTAGCATGCCCATCTTAAAGGCTATAAAGAAAGAGCTTTATGGGAGACAACCCAATTTGTTTTGGCTTTCAGTTTGTTTTTGTTTCTTTGAGTCTTGGAAGTTATTACTTCGGTAATAACCGCTCCTTATACGTTTTGTTTGGTTTTTGTGTCAAGATCAACCTCTAATGAGAGAGAAGTAAGATTTGGGGAAGTTGCTGTCCCGAAACAGATTTTTGTACTTCACTGTAAAAATTCGTGAGAGATCTCTGTATGTCAGATTGAGCTGTAATTTTTTTTGCTTCTGCCCCAGGTTGTTATTTAACTTTCGTTAGTTTTGCACTTTTTGATTTGAGCAACATAAGATTTTCTAAAAAATTGATCTTTACCTGCTGGTCTGTTTTGACAGATTTAGCCACTTTTGCATTTGCTTCTTTATTCGATTTCCTTTTTGAATTCTTTTTGGGTTTTCGGAAGGAGTTGCTACAGTAGGTTTTGTTTTTATGGGTTTCAGTTGAAGTTAGACTCAAAAGGTTTTATCACTTCACTTATACTAATGTTGCTAATAAGAACTGTGTGAAGTTTTGTGTGAAAGAAATTTCTAGGAAGTGGAGACAATGGTGTAATAAGGAAGAGAAGGGTTTTATGACTCAAGCAATAAGTGTATGAAGATGAAGATATCAATGATATTCAAGAGATGACTCTGGAAGAATCTACTAGATACCAAATTCAGAGACCTGCAGAGTCCGTATTCAAATAGGTAATAGTTCTGGTAAGAAAAGTTCCACGAAAGTACAATCCAACTATATTTTTGCAGTTTTCAGTCAATAAGGAGAGCTACGAAGCGAAAAAGGGACGGAAACGGAGCCAGGGTGGCCCACACCACCCCATGGCGCGGGCCCACCCCTGGCCGCGCCACCAGGTGGTGAGGCCACCCAGGACTCCGCCTCCGACTCGTTTTCTCCTAGTACCTTCTTTTTGATATGAAACTTAGTAATATATAACCCCCCGGATCTCCCGAGGTTCGTATATCGTGTTTTCACCGTGTTTTTGTTTCGATCTGTTTCTGCCAGGTAGAATCCCAGATTTGGAGCCACAATGTCTTCCTCTGGATCATCCAAGGGAGATTCTTTAGAGGATATCATCAACCCATACATGAGAGAATTGAAGATTCATCCCAAGGAGTTGTTGCTCGAAGGTGGGGAGGTCCGGATTAAGGAGGTTTAAGGCCCTAAAGGTGAAGGAAGTCTGGAGGACAGGATGGAAGCATTGGAGCAAGAAGTCTTTAGGTACAGGAAGATGGCCGAGCGCAAAGTGGACATCATCCATAAGATTTGTTCCAAACTCATCACCGAGCACCAAAAGGAGACTGCTGAACTCAAAGACGAAGTCCTCTCACTTCGCCAAACAACCAACAAACTGCAAGCACAATTCTATGACGTTCAAAATCAAAACTATGAGTATGAGGCTAGATTTAAACGCATAATTGCTGCTGCAAGTTTCAGGATGTTGGAAACCACGATGTCCTTTGTTGATGGGAAGCCTTTACCTTGGAAGACGGACGAAGATGAGAGGATACCACCTCCACCTAAGGAGTAATTCGTCATCAGTTTTGGCATCCCCTTGGTTTGTTCCAAGCTTGGGGGAGTGCCGCGGTATCATATCACTGTCTTCTATCTTTTTACCTTATTAGTAGAGTCATATCATGAATAGAGGAGTTATTTTGTAGTATGGTTTGCATTATGGAAGTGTCCCCTCTCTCGTTAGATATGTATCCCTTGGTGTGAGTTGCCGTTATAGAATATTAATGAGAAGTTCTATCATTCACTCTTTTGCATAGCTTATATTAATTTTCAATTCGTGGTTATATGATTGATCTTGTTGTTAGTATTGGTATCACTTTGGGATGATTGAGTTAATTTAGTTGGTTTTGGAAAACCTGGCTCGGTCAGTAGCAACACCTTTTTGAGAGTTGAAAAGAAAAAGATAGAAGTACTCTAAAGAAAAATAATTTCATCATCTTTCTTTCTTGATTTGCTCATAAGTCTAGTATTCTCTAGTTAAGATCTTTTGTGCTTCCAAGGAAGATTGCATGTTTGTCTTTATCATTTGTACGTTTGTTTGTTGCCTTCAACTCTTGTACTTGCTACCTAGCCTTGCTAGCCAAAAACCTGTACTGAGAGGGTATTCTTCTCGTGCATCCACCTCCTTTAAACCAAAACCTTTGCCATTTGTGTCCACCATACCTACCTAGTAGCATTATTGCTATTCCAAGTAAATTCTTGTTTTATCTACCTCCCAAATTAAACTTGTTATGTGAAAATTAGTGATTAAAGCTCTCACGAACTTGATGGCACACTTTACTTTCTTGCATTTAATAAACTTGAACCATTGGGTCCTTCTTTGTTGTGTATATGCTTGCGCTTTACGAGTTGAAGTTAGCAGAACCATGTATCATGGGGACCGCTTTCAACACTTCGTTGGTACTTGTACCTAGTTGATATCATGTTCTTTTGCTTATGGATCCCGGCGGTGTGAAATAAAAGTGGAACTTGTCAGATCATGGAGTTTATATGTGTGTTAGAGAAACGCCTGGGCCACTAGCCTAAGCCATGCCTAATCATGGTGGAAACTTGCAGCATAACTATAGTGAGCATTCTATGAAGCATCCTCAATAAAAACCTATGCAAATAGCAAATAAAAAGATCGCTGAGATGCTCACTGTCTGCTTGCCTTGTCATTTTGATTATGGGATAGCTCCTGTGTCATGTGCAAGGGGTACCTCGTTGGCGGTTCTCAATGATATGCACATATTTACAATGACAAGAGCTTGCTCGTGACTGAAGTTGAGTAGCATGAGGATCGGTACTCATAAGTAAGGGGCATGAGATTTCAACTTATAACTTGTCAAGCATATCCTCTTAGTTGTGTCACTTTAACCTTAATCACCTAAAGATGCCTATGATAGGGGCAATGAGAGCTGAAAGCTAGTAAGTATCATAATTTTTGGGAGCTCTTTATGAGACTTGCAATCCCTGCTTCCCTCTCCAAAGGGCCTTTCTTTTACTTTGTAGTTGAGTCAATAAACCTACTCCCCTCTATCTCAGCAAGTATTTTGAGTTGATGTGTTTCATTCATTCATATGATGATTTATTCAATCATGTGTCTTATGTTCCTTGCTTTGCACATTTCTCTTATCTTGAAGTTTACTACTTTGAAAGCTTTCTTTGAAAACCAGCTATTTGTGAACTCGGCAAATTATCAACTATTCTTCGACCAAGAGCTAAGTTTGCCATTACCAATCATGATTCACTTTGTGTATCTTTATTGTGTTTCCTTTACTTATTACAAGTTGAGTTATATAATAGTGAGTTGTATTCTATTATGATCTATGTATTTGATGAATGTGATGCTTCTTGTCCGTAGTCTTTTATCGACTCTTCACTCCATAAACTTGAGGTCATGTTTATTGAGCTCAGTTTCGCTTAGGGACAAGCGAAGTCTAAGCTTGGGGGGAGTTGATACGTCCATTTTGCATCACTATTCTATGTCTTAATTCACTATTATTCGTTGATATATTTCGTATTGAGAGGTGATACGTATGTTATTTCATCTATTTTTGCATGGTTGATGACTTTTGGAGCATGGACCGCTGCAGTCAGGATTTTGATGGAAAAGGTGCTATTTGGAGGCAAAATTCGCAAAGATCTGAAAATCCGGGAAAAATATACGGAAAATTCTATTTTTCCAGAAGACTCGGGATGCCAGAAGATGGAGTGGAGGTGGGCCACAGGGGGCCCAGACCACCCCATGGCGCGGGCAGGCCTAGGCCGCGCCAGGGAGTGGTGTGGCCACCCTGGCCCACTCCAGCCTCTCCCTCTGGCGTATATCATCCTCTCGAAACCCTAAGACTCAGAGAGCAACCACAGAAAGATTCCGCCGCCTCTGCGGGGCGGAAAACACCGAGAGAGAAAGATCTCTCCGGCAAACAGATTTTTGCCGGGGGAATTCCTTCCCGGAGAGGGGAGATCGTCGCCATCAACACCACCATCAAGCTGGACTTCATCAGGATCATCATCATCATCACCACCATCATCACCATCACCACCATCTCTGTATTGCTGTAACAAGTGTGTTGAATCTTGCATAGTTCATAGGGGAAACTTTCCCGGTGTTGATTACTCTTTGTAGTTGATGCTATTGAGTGAACCTTTGAATTATTGTTTATGTTCAGATTGTTATACATCATTATTCCATCTTTGATCATGATCCATATGATTTCTTGTGAGTAGTTCGTTTTGTTCTTGAGGACATGGGAGAAGTCTTGTTGTTAGTAGTGGAGTTGTGTTGAGAAAGATTCAATAGATTGTTCTTTAAGTTGTGGTGTACTTCTTCTAGTGGTGTCATGTGAACGTCGACTACATGACACTTCACCTATATGGGCCTAGGGGAATGCATTGTGTATTTGGCTACTAATCGTAGGGGTTGACGGAGTGACAGAAACCTGAACCCCCGTTAGGAAACCATTGCACAAGGGATGTAAGGGTCTTAGAGTTTAAAGTTGTGGTTAGGTTTCTACCTTAATTACTTTCTTGTACTTATGGATGTTTGCAAGGGGTATAATCACAAGTATGTATTAGTCTTGGATGGGGCGGTACATTAGCACAGGTTCACCCACACAACACTTAGCAAGCTAAAGAAGATTAATCAACTATATGAGGCGAAAGCACTTGACAGTCTTCCCATGTGTCCTCGAGAACGTTTGGTCATCTATAGAAATACAACCGGCTTGTCCTTTGCTGCATAAAGGATTGGGCCACTTGCTGCATTTATTCCTACTGTCTTTTATTTACTCGTACTTTGTTTACTTGCTTTATCGAAAACCCCTAAAAATCCGTTTGCTAAGTATTTGCAAGAGAATTCTGATCCATACCACTAGCCAAAGACCTTCACGCTCGTTGGGTTCGACACTCTTACTTATCAAAAATACTGCGATACACCCCCTATACTTGTGGGTCATCAGATATCATAGTACATCATCCATTACAAACCATAATAAGGTCTTACACAAATAAGGATCTCATGATCTAGTCTTAGTACAATCAAGCAGCGGAATAAATAGCATAGCGGTGGGGTCCATCTTCGGAGTCACAAGCAATGCTGACGATCGGAGATGATCGTAGTTGTCGTAGCCGTCCTGCTATGCTCCTTCAGGGTAGTCCTCCTCATAGTCTGGCCATAGGAATAGCCAGGGACAAAAGCCATGAGTGCTCTTTAAGTACTCGCAAACTACCACTAATAAGTAAGATAGTTCTAGTAGGAATGCTAACTCTAAGTTTATTTGTAAAGTTAAGTTTGAAACCTAAACTGAGTTCAGAAACAAAGAAATATAAAAGAAGTTTGAAAACACCTAAGTGGGAACTTAGTTGTCAGTCACAATTCTATTGTGGTCAAGTCATGTCACAATTCATTTCATAAGTCATTTTGAAAACATCTGACAACAGAACAGTATGGCCACTCCAACTGTCCATAACCACGGACGCGGCTATTCGAATAGTTTGACACCTCGCAGAGGTGGTACACTTTCACCACAAGATTCGATACATCTGTCAGGGATAACCCTAAATCATCATACTTAGTATGCAGATAATCAAACATAACCTTTCCTTTACACACCCTAGTATAAGCACCTCTCCTATGAGCATGGCCTCCCAACCATGACCATCTGTCATCTTGGGCACTACATAGGTGGACAACATTGAGAGGTAGCCTCAGCTCAAACCTCTCCCGCGAGGGAACTAATACTAATGCATATAAACTTCCGGCTAAGCCTTACCCAATTCAAGTATTGTGGTTGTACGGTAAAATTGGAATGGTATCGCATCTGAACCCAACCATCAGTTTTATAAAAGGGCTAAGGCTCATGCCTCAACATTTTCATCATCATAAACCATTTGTGTTTCTCAACACATGTCAAAACATCTCAATAGAATGACTCATCATTCCAAGGTTTTCACAAATCATTTTCACCAAGTATTCCCATCTAAAGTGAATCAAGTTTTGGTTTAGCTCCAAACTACTAAGTTAAGAGTGTTCACTAAGGTGGGATGTTAATCTCAATCTCATGCCATAGAATGACATCTAAGTCTAACTAGATAGGTCAAGTTTTATACTCTTTATGCTACCTTTAAACAAGTAAGGGACTTTGGTAAAGTAAAGAAGGCAAAGCTTGTCAAATAAGACTTGGAGTAGGTATAAGTCAAAAATGGATAACCAAAGCATGCCTAATGCCTTTGCTTAGGTTATCTAGCTTAATTCTAACTTGCTAACAATATCTTGCATAGTTAAGACACTTGCAAGTGTTAGCTTGCTCAGTTTACTTGAAGTGCTAGGCTTGCCTTGGGTAGTGCAGTGGTTGAAGTTTTCTTCCTCCTCCTCTTGGTAGAACTCCTCCTCCTCGTAGACTTGGTCGGTACTATCTTCTATAAATACATACAGAGTACACAGTCACCAAACAGTACTTAACTAGTCTATTTAGCACACTAAGGCACACATTTGATGATCTATTATCATCACAAGCATCACAAGGTTTAATGAACTAGCTTCATTATTTTTATTTGAGAAAAGTAATTTCTACTCATTGAAATTAACTAAAATTTAATATTCTCCAATTAAAATATGGGATCATGTGGACACATGTCATCACCACATATTCTAATATATGGGAACGTGATTTAGAGGTTGGATCATATTTTAATAAGTTTAAGTTTAATAATTAATGATTTAAAGTGACTAGAAATGCCTATATAGCATTATTTTGGTACTAGTCCAAAGTCACTGCATGCAAACCTTAATATTATTACATATTCATATAGGTATGGTTAAATGTGATTTTTTGAGAGTTGAAATCAACTCAAAAGCTATTATGGTTGATTTTATAAAAATGTTTGAATGTGCAAAAGATTCTGTCTTGTTATTTTTACTAGGAGTGATCTCTAACTCTAAATTATTTAAATCCAACGGGCTTGGATAGAGATTTTCATTATCTTTCCAACAAAATTGGAATCACTCCATTTGGATTTGTAAAACTCTCTAAATTGATTTTTGAACTAAGGGACAGAACTAGGTTTTAATTAAAATAGAAAAAGCTAAATTTGAATTTACGGGCTTAGGCGGGAACACTAACGGGCCGGCCCAGTGACGCTCAGCGGCGCAGCGGGCAACTGACAAGGGGGGTCCACATGTCAGAGGCACTTAAAACCCGAAGCGATATGGGGCGATGAGGACCACACGATTAGAACACAGATCAACGGCTCATGGTCGTCGTCGACGACGGACACGTCGCCGGCGAGACTGAACCCTAGCACGGTCAGTGGGGGTCTAATGGGGACGTACCAGGGCTCTAGCTATTGTGGCGAGGCAGACAAACGAATTGGTGGACGAAGGCGGACTCAGGCGAGGTCGCGGCAGGGGCTGAGGTGGACGAAATTGACTGCAACTTCTCCTCCTCTGCAGTGGCTACCTCTGGCGGATTTTCGGCAATGGGCTACTCGAGCGGCTCCGGCGAGAGAGGGGAAACGATCAGTGGAGAGAGGGGAGTGGAATTGTGTGGCGATTGAGGCTGGGGGTGGCCTCCTTATATAGGATCGACAAGGGGACCGACGGGTGTGGGCGGAGCTCGTCGGTGACGGCGATACAGGGGGCTACCGGCGTAGGCGAGGTAGGCGGACGGTGCACGGTCTGCTGGCGGTCCTCTACGGTGTAATGGCGATGCTAGGGGTGGTGGCTAACGGTCGGGAGCTTCCCGCGCTCTAAGGGATAGAGGCGGTGCTAGACGGTGCTCCTGGTGACTGTGGGTCACGCGGCGATGCACGGTCGTGTCTAGCAGGGTGATGGGTTCAAGGCGGAGCGGCGTGCGTGGTCTGGTGTCGAGGCGCGGTCTGTGGCGTGCTGGCGGCGAGGGCGCTCTGGCGTGCGCTGCGCATGGCGTAGAGGCTCAGTGCGGGGGCTGTCCATGGTGGTCCAGGGGCTGGCAGCGATCGTGGGGTGGACAGGGAGTCGCGGTAGGGTTGGGCGGAGCTAGTGGGCAAGCTGTTTTGGCGCGGCGTGGTCTGCTGCGAGCTACGCATGCTCGGCCGGCGGTGACCAAAAATGGGCGGCACGCAACTGCTGCTCCAAGCTAAAGAATAGGCCGGTGAGGGTTTGGTTAGAGCTGGGGGATACAGGGTAACCAAAATGGGCACAAAAACTCGACAAGCCATTGATCCATAAACAGTCTTTGTTAGGCAGAAAAATCTTGCCTGCCACCTGTTCGACCAAATGGCCGCATGAAACTTTTATTTGAATTTTGAGATGATTTTTGGTGGAGTGGTTTATCTTATGCTTAAGCTTCTAGGTTTTCTTGGGATTTTGAAATGGAGTTCATTTGAGTGGTTTTTGGAAAAGTGGTATCTAGACATATGAAGTAGATTTAATTTTCAATTGTTATTTAAAATTAGAGTTTGAATGTTTTTGGGATGACACAAAGTGGGCCTTGGCACATCACTACTTGTACTAGCAAGGGGTGCAAAGATCCACAATTGTTTCTGTTGAAAATTGAGTGCTAGGAATAGCCAAAGTGGGCTAGGTGATTAAAATGGCAAAAGTGACCATTTCCTTATTTAATTCTTTTTGAATTCTTTTTCTTTGGGATTTGCTTGGGGATGATCTAGATGATGTGTAAATTACCTTAGAGTCATTTTACAACCAATAGATCACTCAATCAGGGCATATCAAACAACTCCTATTTTAAATGCACACACATATGAATGCTTAAAGATTTCAAAATAGAAAAAGATTTTGTTAACCCTAAATTGGGTAGATTTAATCTTGATCACTTGGATTATAGTTTTGGGATGTTACAATAGGCGTGACCTCACCGCACCCGCTAGTGTATGCCTCGGCTAATGACAGCCAGTGGAGACGCCAGCGCAACCACGCCCATTTACTCTGTCCGCCATGTCGAGCGCACACCAAAGCACCGAGCCGTCCCGTGCAACCACGCTGCGCCTCGCTCTCCCCTCGCATAAATGCAATCTTTGCAACGCCAGCAACCTCCCAGACATGCTCGTTTGATATCGCGTGACCTGTGACCATCGTACGCCATGGCGAACACCCGCGGTACCTTACCAGAGCATGGACGTCCCCGTCCGATTAAGACCGTGTCTCGCCGTGCCACTGTACGCATGACGATCGCCCAAGAGCACCGCGTCTACCTACACCCTCAGCCATGCTGATAGCACCCTATATCGACGTCGCCAACGAGCCCGAGCCATGCCCCCAATGCTTCCTTGCCGGGGTATAAATAGACCCCTCCCCTTGCCTCAAAATGCACCCACTCGATTCACCTCTCCCCCACCAACCCCTCTGACCCATTCCCGGAGCAAGGTGAGAAGCGCAGTGCCGGAATTCACCGGAGCTCGCCACTCGTGTGGTGGAGCAGAGCCATCGCTAGGAGCCGCCCCAGGAGCTGTCGCGACCACCTTTCGAACCACCGTCTACCAGTTCGTTCGCCCCCATCACCGGACCTAGCTGGAGCCATATAAGCCCCCGACGACCCACGCCGTAGAGATAGGGTTGAAATCTCCTGTGCGCCATGTGACGGAGACGATGACGTTGAGTCGTTGATCGCGCTCTAATCGTGCAACCCAGATTAGCGCGTACCGCTTCGCGTTAGAATAGCCGTTGATAGGTAGGGCAAGCGCAATTGCAACCTACTGCGTGCGTGCTGTGCTGTTGGGCCGGCCCAATATCATTCCCGCACATGCCCACGAATTGAAATCTAGATTTCTCTTTTATTCAAAAAACCCTATTCAGTAGGTGACTTTGAAATTGAATTCCAGAAGTTTCACTAAACCAAATTGCATGATTTCAATTTTGTTAGAAAGTTAATGAAAATATCTAACCACTCCCGTTGGATTCAAACAGTTTGAATTTATAGATCAACCATAGTAAAAATAACAAGGCAGAGATTTTTCCAACTTCAAACATTTTTCTAAAATCAACCATAAATGCTTTTGAGTTGATTCCAATTGTCAAAAATCACATTTGTCATGCTCTATATGAATATGTAAAAATATTTAGTTTTACATGCAGTAGTCATGGGCTCATATTAAAAGAATGGCTATAGAGTCATTTCTAGTCATTTTAATCATATTAAATAGCAATATTAAACCTTGTAATATATGCCATCTACATTAAATCACATTCCCAAGTATTAGAGTATGTGGTGATGAAATGTGTCAACATGATCCAATATTTTATAATTGGAGAATATTAAATCTTAAGTATTTTTCAATGAGTAGAAATTGCATTTCCAAAATAAGATTAATAAGAATATGTCACTAATTTATGTGGTGATTAAGATGATGCTAGATCATCTAGTGTGAACTTTTGTGTGCTAATAGAAGTAGCTAAGTATTGTTGGGTGATTTTGTACCTCGTATTTATTTATAGACGCTAGTACCAACCCGGGCTACGAGGAGAAAGAATTCTACGAAGAAGAAGAGGAGCACTTCGACAACTGTACCAACCAAGACAAGCTAAACTATACAAGCCCCACTATGCAAACTAACCTATGCAGGATACACTATGCATACTATTGTGATGCAACCTTGATTATACCAATCCCAAGTTTTACCTACAAGCTTTATACTTTTACCCTTTACCAAAGTTTCTTAAATAGTTAATTATTGGTGATTAGTGGAAAAATAGGAAAGAGGCCATCAAGAGCATAGAACTAGTCTTGGGTAGTTACACTTGATTAGCACCCCTCAATAGTGACACCCTCATTGATTGTTGCTAGTGCTAAACTAATATTGATCACTTTAGATGGGAACACTTGGAGAAAATGATTATGAAAACCTTAGAATGATGAGTCATTCTATTGAAATGTTTTGACATGTGTTATGAAACACAATGATTTGAAGATGATACTAAATGAGGCATGTGCCTTGACTTTGATAAAAACTGATGGTTGGGTTCGGATGCGACCATTCCAACTTTACCGTACAACCACAATACCTAAGTTGGGTAGGGCTTAACTGAAAGTTTATGTGTCTTAGTATGGGTTCCCTCACGGAAAGAGGTTAAGCTGAGGCTACCTCGTGAATATGAATGTCCACCTATGAAGTTCTCGGGATGGAGGATGGCCATGGCTGGGAGGCCAAGCTCATAGGGGAGGTGACTATACTAGGGTGTGTAATTGAAAGGTTAGGATTGATTATCCGCATACCAAGTATGATGATTCAGGGTTATCCCTGACGGATGTATCGAATTTTGTGGTGAAAGTGTACCACCTCTTCAGAGTGTCAAACTATACGAATAGCCGCGTCCGTGGTCATGGACAGTTGGAGTGGCCATACTGTTCTGTTGTCATATGTTTTCAAAATGACTTGTGACTTGAAATATGACTTTGACTTGACCACAACAGGGTTGTGGAAATGAAAAATAGGTTCCCACTTGAGTAATCTAGATAACTAAAATAGGTCTTTACTACTAAGTACGCCTGAAATAAAATTGTCTTGTTGCAAACAAGACTAGAGCTTAGGATTTCTACTAGAAATGTCTTACTTACATTAGTGATAGTTTGCGAGTACCTGAAAAATACTCATGGCTTTGTCCCTAGATATTCCCATGGCCAGAATATGAAGAGGACTATCCGGAGGACGGATAGCAGGATGTCTACGATAATTAGGATCATCTCCCATCGTCAGCATTGCCTGTGACAATGAAGATGGAGCCGCTACTACGTTTATTTCCGCTGCTTTGATGTGTATTGAGACTTGATCATGAGATCAACTATTTGTAAGACTATTATGGTTTGTAATGGATGATGTACTATGCTATCAACTTTGTTATGTCTCGCAAAAATGGTATTCCTGGGATTGCGATGTATGGCATAACAGGCATCTGGACTTAAAAATCCGGGTGTTCACAAGTTGGTATCAGAGCCATCCTGACCATAGGAGACCCTAGTTAGAATGGACGTCTAAAAAACTTAGTTTCAAAACAAAGGAAGTGAGTATTTATGAAAACCTATTCTCACTGTTATCCTTGATATTCTTTCAAAAAAGGTTTCACATGTTCCTCAAAATTCTTGCAATTCTACATAAAATTTGACACACTTGATCACCTCACTAACTTTACTCATCCTAATTGCTTATAGATGTAAGTCAAGTACAGCAAGTTCTATCAGCTTGGCAACGGAGGAGAACTCATCTTCGAGAGGGACTTGAGCCAGCTAGCGGAGTTTCTTGGACGCCTGCATCCCGAGTTCTTTGGAGCACAACTCAATGATCAGCCAGGAGGAGAACTGCAGTGGTTGATCATTGTAGATATGAGAGGAAAGATGGAGCCACCCACCTCGGAGAAGATACAGTTCAGCTTGAGGGAGAACAACTAGCTGGATGGACTAGCTAGAGCAATGCAGGAAGCACTTGCCCATCTGTGTGGGCAAAACATCAACCAAATCAATGGCACTCGCTTCACTCACTATGCAAGACGTGACTCCATGGGATAGCACTTGGCCATGCCAGGACATCCGAAGCTGAAGCATCATGTGGATCACCTCGACTTCATGTTGCACGAGACTCAGAAGGAGTTGGACAACGCCCCGTGCCTACGCCAACCAGAAGCACATTGTTGCAACAGAGAAGAACCAAACCCTCGCCATACTAGCTAAGGAGCGCAAGACACTTCGCCGCCAGTGTGACAAGAAGGATCGCATCATCGCTCGCCTCCACCCGAAGGTGGCAACCCTCAAAGAAACCATCCATGACCAAGAGATTCAGCTTGAGGAGAAGGAAGAAGAAGGTGAATATATTCGTGGGGATATCACTTCTTACCTTAGTGACAATGACGACTACCTGGAGGACATCAACATGGAGTTCCACACTGGTGAGGAGGACGCAGATTTCCTGGATGATGAAGAACCCACCAGTTCTGATGATGAGTACTAGCACTAGGTCACTGTCGTAGGTGTGAGTTTGTATCTGGTCCCAATGTATTGTAGAATGATAGAATAGTTCTTAAAACCATCTGCTTGGTAGTTGTTTGGAATGGTTGTTTGTAATGTGTTGCTTGGAATGAATGAATGAAAAGGAGTTGTGGTTTTCAAACCTTAGCAATACTCAAGTTTAAAGCTTTTGAACAAAACCCATAAGCCATAGAAATTTCCCTCTTGTCTTATGATTTATCTCAATCTTTAGATGACTTGCGGCAACCCTGGTGGAAGCAGCTCATCCCAGGATCCAATGCTGCAGATTCTGCAGATGCTAGTATCAGATCAAGAAGCCGGTAGAGCCGAGCGTCAAGCCAATCTACCCACTCTTCAGTAGATCTCCCAGATGGCACACAACAACCAAGGCCATGGAAATCAGATTCACCATGGATCTAAGCTCAAGAACTTTCAAAACACCAATCCTCCTATGTTTAGCAAATCTGAAGAGCCCTTAGATGTCGATGACTGGCTGCAGTCAATGGAGAACAACTTGGAAGTTGCAGGAGTAGATGCTGCGGAGAAAGTACTATTTGCCACCCACTATCTGGCAGGTTATGCAAGATCATGGTGGAACAACACTCGTACGATGAACAAAGGACAAATGATGACCTGGGAGGAATTCAAGATCAAGTTCAGTAGGACTCATGCGCCCCCAGGTTTGATCAAAAGGATGAGGGATGAATTCAGGGAGTTGAAGCAAGGACGAATGATTGTGGTAGAATACCGTGACAAATTTCTGTCTCTGGCTAGGTATGCCCCTGATGAGATTGACACTAAGGCAAAGAAGAAGGAAAGATTCCTAAATGGCCTACATGATGAGATGGAGACAGTGTTAGTCAACATTCCTTTGGATGATCTAGAAGCTCTAGTGGATTCTGCTATCCAGATGGAAGGAAAAATCAATCAAGCAAGTGAGAACCGCAAGCGTCGTATGATGCACCAGCCTAGACCCCACCATACCCCGAAGTACCGCCCTAGCTCGTCTGCAAGATTTGCACCAAGAAACAACAGGCCACATATGTCCCGTCCGAACTTTCCCAATCGTGGTGGAGGAAACCCGAGGCCTGGAGGCCACAACAACACTGGTAACCCCCATAACTTCAACCGTGCACTGCCAAGGTCCAGCAACAACAACAATACTGCCCCAAGGACTGGAAGCAATGCTATGCCTATTGCCGGGAAGGACAAGTCAATGATAACCTGCTTTGAATGTGGAGTCATGATTCACTACTCCAATGAGTGCCCCAAGAATCTTGCTGCAGCCACCAATGTCACTACACCTGCCCAACAGCAGCACCGTGTCTAGCATGGAAAGAGGTTTGCCCCAGGCAACCCGCACAACCGTACAGGCCGTCTGTTCCACGTGAATGCGAAAGAAGCCCAGGAAGCGCCAGATGTCGTGTTGGGTATGTTTTCTATTAACTCAGTACTTTAAAGGGTGTTGTTTGATTCTGGAGCATCGCACTCATTTGTTACAGAAGAATTTGCATGCATTAGTAAGATTCAATCAACAAATTTGAAGCATGTTATGATAGTTCAAATACCTGGGTCAACCACCAAAGCTAGAAAAATTTGCAAGGCCATGCCTATCAGAATACATGGAATAGATCTTTATGCCAATTTAATAGTACTTGGAACAAAAGGTTTGGAAGTAGTACTAGGAATAGATTGGATGTCGAAACATCAAGGATTAATAGACTATGCCAAGAAAGCCATAACCATGACCAGTAGCACAGGAGTATTAGTAGAGCATGTGTTTGAGACGTTTCCCCGTCAATTCAAATGCAACAAGAGTTTAGTCCAATCAACCATAGTGAAATGGATCGTATGGGCACCTAGAGGGGGTGAATAGGTGCTACTTCAAACTTTAATGCTTTTTCAATTTTAGGCTTGACACAAAAGGTAAATTCTCTAGATATACTATTATATAGAATTTCCCTATATGCAAACCTAACTACTAGCGAGTAAAGGCGAGTGAGATAGAGGAACGAGTAAACCATAGTGGAGCACGCGGAGACATAGGATTTGTTTTACCGCAGTTCCTTCCTTGTTAAGGGAAGTACATCTGCGTTGGAGGGGTGGGCGGTACTAAGACCACCATGCCACAATCCCTGTTCTCTGATGGATCCCGCCACCAAAGGCCTGATCCACCTTTCCACTATAGGAACCCTTTGAGGAGGGAACCGGTGCCTTTACATAACTAGGAGGGCACAACTCCACAACTAAATTGGAGGCTCCCATAATGACAACAAGCTGCCACAATAACAAGTTATCAATAACAAAACACAAGATCTAGATATTAACGAGAATACTAGATCGGGGATTTCTCCAAGTGAATGGAGAGGAGTTGATGCACTTGATTCGTGATGTCGATGTATGATGTCTCCTCCTTCAATTACCCCAAAGATCGAAGCCTTCGGGTGGTTGAAGTGGGAGATCTAGAGAGAGAGCTTTTGCAACATGTCTGGTCTTTTTCGAATGAACCAAGGCTTCTGACCAAAAGGGATGATGGGGATTTTATACCCCCTGTCCCAACTGAGCCGTTGGAGCCTTTGGGGGCCGGATTATCCAGCCCAAGTGAGGGCCGGATTATCCGGCTTGGGAAAACTCCGTCACAGACTCGGATTATCCGGCAAATAATCCGCCTTTGAACATAAGCTCGTGCAGGGCGGGCCTTGGCATCTTCTCCTGGTGACCGGATTATCCGGCCTTAGAGGAGGGCCGGATTATCCGGCTGGGGGGAAAATCTGCCCCAGCTACGGATTGTTCGGGGGGAGGGAAATCCGCCCCCAGACAGAAGCACGCGCAGACGCTCCCTTGGGCAATTTCCCTAGGGCCGGATTATCTGGCCCTAGAGGAAGGCCGGATTATCCGGCCCATGGAAGAAAATCCGCCCCAGAGCCAGACTGTCCGGGGGAAAATCCGCCCCTAGACAGAAGCTCGCGCGCGGCTAGCCCTGGCCAAGATGGTCAGGTCGGATTATCTGGCCCATGATGGGGTCGGATTATCCGGGCCCCAAACACCCAAAAGCTTTCCTGCAACACTTAGTGCACATTAGAAAGTCCACGGTATTGTTATCTAACACACAAAACATAGGGAACCATGAAATGTTCTTTCAATCTCGCCCTTTTTGGTGTTAGATGACAATACTAGGATTTGCAAGAAAGCTCACATGACCACCAACATTAAATACATGAAAGAGACTCCCCCTCAATGTGTGCATACTAAAAATTTGCATTTGAATACAAATGCACACAAATAGGTACGAGTCTATTTCATTGGAATATAAACAACATAATCATGCCACCGAGAGAGAGAGGTGTCCTCAAGATAGCCAGTATAACCAATGTGATAACCATTATAAACGCCTTCCTCAAGATAGATATCCAATATGATAGAATATGATAGATGAATCCATAGGAGTAATCCAAGAGATAAATCTAGAGCCACATAAACACATAGTTTCATACAAAGCAAATCACAAATGAAGGTTCAACGCTAAATGGACACAAGCGAGAAAAAGACGAATAGATAAAGTGCAAATGCTTGCGCCCGACCCATGCAAATCCTCGGAGACCTAATAGAACTACTTCTCCCCCTTTGGCATCGAGACGCCAAAAAGGAAGAAGAGCGATGATAACGCCCCAAGGGATCACTCGTAGTCCTCATCCTCATCCTCGTCCCTGTCCTCATCCTCATTGTCAAGCTCCTCCGTGTCATCCTCCTCATCATCAGTAGTGGCCGCGGAAGGAAACAGGTAACGCTCAAGATCTCCATAGTTAAGCCCACAAGAAGAATTCCACCGAGCATATGTTGTGGGAGTAGTAGGAGTTGGGGGATCGCCTGATGCTCCGGACACATGGTGGAGAATGAGCTGCTGACTGTGAGCCATCTCGTGGTGCTGCTTCTACGCCTCATACTATCCCTTGCGAGTGTCCACCCCCATGCAAAGAATGTTCCGTTGGAACCAATTCAGCTGCTTGATCTCACGAGCAATAGGAGGCACTGGGTGGCTACGAGCACTGGCACGAGCATCCCGCATGAGACTCTCAGGAGCATAAGATGGGTGAGAGGTCTTCCTGACCTTGGTGTAGATCTTATTCGCCTTATGCTCAACATCAATGTTAAATTCTTCAGTGGGAAGCAGGTGCTTGATCAGCATCATAATGTAGGGTGCATATGGGATGGGGAGCCTATTGAACATGGCATCAATCAACTCATGGTAAATAAAGTCCATCACATCCAGCTTGTAATTAACGGACTCATCCTCACTAGATGCAACCTCATGAGAAAAGGCTAGAAGCTGAACCAGGTGACCACAGATACTATCATTGTTTCCTCCACTTGGGGTGATAGAATCACGGAAGAGACCCACCAAGCTAGCATATATTGGAGAAAGACCAGCAAAGGTGCCCACAATACCATTGTCAACTGTGCACGGAGAGAGGACTGCATCTTTATTGGGCTTGAGTTGGGTGATGATACGGTGACCACTAGCACGATCCCTGTTGCGGAAAGAATAACCAAGAACCCCAGCAAAAACACGAAAATCAGCTTGCATAGGCCTGTCACGAGTCATCCACTTCATGGTGCGATGCTCATCACCACAAATAACCAAGGTGGAGAAGAACTGCTTCACAATCTCAGAATCATAAGAGAATTGAAGAGCCATGAGATGGTGCAGCCCCATCCGCTCAGCCACATACATTGCATCAACAAGGTGAGGCTTTTCCATGGCCTCAGCAATAATTAGAGGATGCATAGGCCGAGTCTTCTGCCGAGCATAAACATCTTCATAGATACCCTTTTGTTCAGCGCACCAAAAACGAGAGTCACCCAGCTCAGTATCATGTGCTAATTCAGCAAACAAATCACGATGATGAATGGAAGAGTAAGTAATAGGATTCATCTTCTTATAGTCAATCTTGGGCTCTTTGCCCTTCCTCTTGGACACACCCTTTCGGGTTCTATCCCTCTTTTCCTGCTCAGCCTCTTTCTTTCTTCTCCACAGTACGACCCTCACTGTCTTCCCTAAAATAGAGACCACGAGGACGACGCTTGTAGGTCTTGGGGACACTGGAACCACCCTCACTCATTGAAGGAAGAACGCAGAGGATAAGGTACCTGGAGGCGCAGAGAAGAAGATCCGGGGAGGCCCGGAGAATCCAGCGGCCAGAGAGGCTCCGGGGAGGGTGAGGGTGGTAGGCAGTGGCTAGGGAGATGGAGAGGGTCGAGGGAGAAGTGATGCTCGTTATGAGCCCTTCCCCCGATCCCAGACCTTAAAGACTGCAGCCGCCAGGGCCGGATTATCCGGCCTACACTTGGGCCAGATTATCCGGCCTAAAATCTGAAATTCTATTATAGACAGATTTAGGCCCGCGCATCCCCAAACAAAACCCCCACAAGGTGAACAAAGGACTTGTGTGCGAGAAGAGATGGCTTAGGGGTAGGGAGAGGCTTGGGATTAAGAGAACCAAACTGAGATGGTACTACACACTCAAAATTGTAAGAATCAAATCAACTAAAGTCCAAAATTGAGTGTGATTCCCATAAGAACATGAGATGAGAAAAAACAACCAAAAAGATCCACATAAATCCAACTCTTCTCATGGAAGAGGGTGGTGGCCGAGGCCACCTTGTTGGAGTGCATGGTATGACACCGCGAAGATATATCTTGGGTTCATGACCAATACTCATCAATAAGCTCACATATCACAAAATGATATTAAGAGAAATGATTTGACTTGCTTTCGGCATTATGGGGGGAGGGTTAGCCCAATCAATTAGGACCACACTCCCCCTATATCCATGCCCACACCTAGACCAAATAAGACTCAGATGTAAGAGTGAGTGCATGGGTAATCAAGACAAGCTCCTTGAATCAACGATATTTAGCTCATTCCTCAAGTAACAAAACCTTGCTTCATCAAGTGGCTTTGTGAAAATATCAGCAAGTTGGTTCTTCGTGCTCACAAAAGATAGATCAATATCGCCTCGAGCTACATGGTCCCGAATAAAATGATTCTGAATCTCAATATGCTTCGTCCTTGTGTGTTGTACCAGATTGTACGCAATTTTGATTGCACTTTCATTATCGCATAAAAGAGGTACTTTGTCACAAATGACATCGTATTCCTTTAAAGTTTGCCTCATCCATAGTAATTGAGTACATGCACTAGCAACAGCCATATATTCAGCTTCGGTGGTGGAGAGAGATATACAATTCTGCTTTTTAGAAGACCAGCATACTAGAGACCTTCCCAAGAATTGACAAGCTCTAGAAGTTGATTTCTAATCATCCTTATCACCAGCCCAATCTGAGTCAGTATAGCCACATAGAGAGAAATTGTAGCCCTTGGGATACCATAGACCGAAATTAGGGGAATGAACCAAATATCGGAAGATCCTCTTGACCACCACTAAGTGGATTTCTTTAGAAGCTGCTTGATACCTTGCACACACCCCTACACTCAACACAATATCGGGTCTAGATGCGTAGAGGTAAAGAAGAGAGCTGATCATGGACCGGTATACCTTTTGGTCCACATCTTTACCATGGGGATTAAGTTCAAGATGACATTTTGTATCTCTTAAGCATGTCTTGGATGTATTTTGATTGATTGATGAAGGTTCCTTCTCTAAGTTGCTTGATCTCAAATCCAAGAAAGAACCATAACTCCCCCAACATAGACATCTCAAACTGTCAGTCATAAGATTTGAAAAATCATCATTAAAAGCTTTATTAGTAGAGCCAAAGATAATGGCGTCTACATATAGTTGGCATACGAAGAGCTTCCCCTTAACCTTCTTAGTAAAAAGAGTGGGATCGATTTGTCCAACTTCGAAGCCATGGTCTAACAAAAGCTCTTTAAGGGGCTCATACCACGCACGTGGGGCTTGTTTAAGGCCATAGAGTGCCTTATCGAGTTTGTAGACATGGTTCGGAAAGTTAGGATCCTCAAATCCTGGGGGTTGCTTTACATATACCAACTCATGTAGAGGACCATTAAGAAAAGCACTCTTAACATCCATTTGTTGTAATTTAAAATTGTTATGAGCAGCATAAGCAAGAAGGATATGAATGGACTCAAGGCGAGCCACAGGAGCATAAGTCTCGCCGAAGTTGATGCCCTCCACTTGGGAATAGCCTTGTGCCACGAGTCTTGCCTTGTTCCTTACAACAATGCCATTTTCATCTTGCTTATTCTTAAAGATCCACTTTGTGCCGATAACATTGTTGCAATCCTTGGGTTTCTCTACTAATTTCTAGACCTTGTTGCGCTCAAAGTTATTCAACTCTTCATGAATAGCAACAACCTAGTCCGAATCTTCAAGAGCTTCAAACACTTTCTTGGGTTCCACGATGGATATGTGAGCTTGGTGCTCACCAAAACTTGCTAACTCCCTTCTCGTGGACACCCTTCGCCGGAGATCACCTACAACTTTGTCAAGAGTGTGACCCCTTAATTCAAGGTTCCTATCCGCACGAGCTTTGCGACAAAGTTCAATCAGCTTGTTGTCTCTTGAGGAAATAACTTCATCATTTGAGTCTTTGTTGGAATCATTGTCTTGACCTTGATCTTTAGCTTGATTAGCAGGAATAGGAGATGTTGAATCTTGCCCTTGATATTGGACAGGAGCTGTAATAGGAGGCTGCTATTCTTCAGGATTTTTAGGGCCAGATAATCGGGCCGAGGGTGAGGCCGGATAATCTGGCCTGGGAGAACCTGAAGCATCTTCACATACTGGACTGGATCTTGATCGAACTGGAGAGTGGCCGGATAATCCGGGGTTAGCCAGACAATCCAGCCTGGGACTTGCAGTAGTTTCTTCGATAGGTTGATCATTTCTGCCAGTTGAGGAGGGTTGGCCGGATAATCCGGTGTCCACCGGATAATCCAGCCTAGAGCTTTCAGGAGCATTTTGATCTTCAGCATTTTGTGTGGTTGGTGTATAAGTTTCTCCAATGGTTGGAGCATGTTGAGATTGTGTCGATGAGGGCTCCACTTGAGTAAAGCATTGTCCTTCCGGATCTGCCACAAGGGGTTCCTCAATGGGGCGGAAAATCCCACGCCCATTCTTCTTATGGCATCTTGGGGTATTTCAACATCTGCATCACAAACATCAACTTGCCCCGCACTGGAGCCATCATTTTCCTCGAACACCACACTACAAGATTCTAAACAGTTCCGGAGAGCTTATTGTAGACTATAAGTGTGGGATTCGGCACCATAACCAACAAAAATGCCTTCTAAAGCCTTAGACTCAAATTTAGATAAACGAACTCCTTTAATGAGAAATAAACACTTACAACCGAATACCCGGAAGTAGGAGATGTTTGGCTTGTTACCAGTAAGTATTTCATATGGAGTCTTGTCCAAGATTTTATGGAGATAGAGCCGGTTGGATGAATGGAATGTGGTAGAGATTGCTTCAGCCTAGAAGTTATAAGGAGACTTAAATTCAGCTAGCATAGATCTGGCCATATCCATTAAGGTCTGGTTCTTCCTCTCGGCAACGCCATTTTGTTGAGGGGTGTACGCAGCGGAATATTGATGTCTTATCCCCTCTTCACTTATAAATTCATTTAAGGTGTAGTTCTTGAACTCGGAGCCGTTATCACTTCTAATTGCCAAAATAGGGACATTGTGTTGACGTTGGACCTCATTGGCAAAGTCGATGACCATTTGTTGAGTCTCGCTCTTCAACTTGAAGAAATAGACCCATGTGTATCTTGAGTAATCATCAACAATTACGAGGCAATATTTCTTCCCACCGAGACTTGCATGAGATGGAGGACCAAAGAGATCCACATGGAGGAGCTCTAAAATCCTATTTGATGAAATAATGGTCTTCCTTCGATGGGGAGAATCATGCATTTTTCCTTCAACATAAGCCCTCCAAACACGATCTTTGGCAAAGGAAACATTTTCTTTTAGTCCAAGGATGTGGCCACCCTTGTGGAGGGTTTGCAAAGTTCTCATATTGACGTGGGCTAGTCGGCGATGCCATAGCCAACCCGCGTCGGCCTTTCCGAAAAGACACATCGGGCCTGTAGTAGTTTTCCTCGAAAAGTCCACCACGTACAGGTCATTTTCGACATATCCCATGAAAGCGACCTTTAGAGACTTGCTCCACAAGAGTACCACCAAATCAGCATTAATAAAAACTGCAAAGCCCATCTTACCAAGGGCACGAACTGAAAGTAAATTGTAATCGAGGGTCTCAACAAGCATGACGTCCACGAGAGAGATATCGTGAGCAACCACAACTTTGCCAAGACCCAATACCTCAGATTTTGACTTGTCACCATAGGAGACGGTTATGTGATCATGGTTTGGTCACATCTCCGAGATGATCTCCTTGCTTCTGGTCATATGACTAGTGCACCCGCTATCGAGTACCCATTTAGACCCACCGGAAGCATAACCCTGCAAGAAAATTACTTCTTGGTTTTAGTTACCCATTTTTCAATGGGTCCTCTCATGTTAGTGACAACGGTCTTGGGAACCCAAATAGACCAAGAAATGTAACTATCATAAGGACCTACATAGCTAGCATATACATCACCATAATAATCACAAAATAACTCATAATTAGGATTATTAGCCCCTACAAAACCATCATAGTTGGTCTCGTCATTACAGGTGGTGCTTGTCTTTGGTTGAGCAGTTTTGCTCTTCTTCTTCTTGTTCTTCTTCTTCTTTGTCTTGGGGACATAACCAAGACCTTCTTTCCCATTGTTTGTCCTTTGCTTGCTAAGCACCTCATCTAGGACTTCTTTACCTTTATGTTGAGATCCCTTTACAAGTTCTTCTTTTAACCTTGCATTTTCCTCAACAATGTCTTCATGTCCACAAGATAGAGTGGAGGTGCTGGGCATATCGTACTTGTCCAATTGAGTTTGGAGCTGATCATGAGACTTATTTAGAGTAGAATGTTCACTCTCCAATGCCTTGTGAGCAATGTCAAGTTTCTCAAACTTCTCTGAGAGTCTAGCATGAGCAGCTCCAAATTCAACCTTTTCTTTCTTTAGTTTCTTTACCTTAGCAAGAGCATTGTCACGTTCTTTCATGAGCTGGGCAACCTCTTCATGGGATTCCTCAATTGACTCGAGTTTCTCCTCCAAGGATACACGAGCTTCCTGTTCTTCTTCTAAGGCATTCTTCAAGGAGGATATCTCCAAGGCGTCTTCTCTTTCAATTCTACCCTTTTCTTCGAGAAGAGCTTCAGAATGAGCAAGTTGACTCATAAGAGCATCAAAGTGAAGTTTGTGATCACCTTGCAAGTTAGTGAAAAAAATGTCCAAAGCAATAACTTCTTCTTTTATCTTAAGATTAGTATGATCATCCATATCCATATTTATGTTAGTCTTAGGAAATGAAGAAATAGAAGATGATACCTCGGACCCTCTTGCCAGAAGGCAAGTGACATTGTTGTTGATGATGTTTTCATTTGGAGAGTCGAAGAGTGATGACGGGGTAGATGTGGTGGCTATAGCAGCCACCTCACGAGAACTATCTTCATCCTCTTCATCTTCACTTGCAGAGGAATATTCTTCTTGTGCCACCAAGACAATCTTGGGTTGCTTCTTGTAAGGACCATTCTTTTTGATAAATGGCTTCTTTCAAGGTGCCTTGGACTTTTCTTTAAGGATGAGTCTGCCACCATTGTCTTCTCTACTTTGGTAAGGACATTCAGCCACAAAGTGTAACCTATCTCCATAGTTGTAGCATGTTCTCAGTTTTGGGCCATTCTCTCTTCTTCCACTTGACCCATTCTTGCGCTCGAGTTCTGACTTGGCCTTGGCTGGATCCTTCCAAAAATTCCTTGCATAGAAAGCCATGTACTCACCATGAGCACGCTTGACTTCCTCGTGATAGCCCATGGAGACACCCTCGTATCCTCTTTCATCCTCATCTTGTTCAACAACATTTGCCTTTAGAGCAACATTGACCCCCTTTTGCATTCCAATAGCCCGGGCACGGGCATCTTCAGCGTTCTTAGTTGTAACCTTGAATGATGCCATTTCTTGCATGACTTAATTGGAAGTCATTTGATGGTAGTTGTGTCTACCTTGAAAACTCTTCAAGTCCGTTGGCTCAAATGGCATTAGAGCACTCACATATTTCCTTTTTATCCAAGCATCATAAATGTGAGTGGCTCCATGCTTTCTAAATATTGTTGCAATGCCCTTGAGCCTTTTATACATACTTCATGGTCTTCACCATCCAATATGTAAAATCCTTCAGCTTCATTGCTAAGGGCATCATACCTATTTCTTCTCATGCTTTTATTTCCAATAAATAGGTCGGTGAGTGCATCCCAAGCTTCTTTGGCGGTGTTGAAGTGCTCAATGTGGGGCATGTCCTTGGGACCCGCTCCGAGCTGAATCATGTGGAGAGCCATTGCATTCATTTGACTATCCACAACTTCTCTCCTAGTCAAGTTGGTGGGGTCTCCAATATGAAGACCATATTCGATAATCCTCCAAAGCTCAATAGACGAACTGCATACATGAGATTTCATTAAGAATTGCCATTGATTAAATGAAGATGTAGTAAGCTTGGGTGGATCAACCCTATTGTTTATATGAGGAAGAGGGATAGGTGGGTTGGGAGAATATAGATGAGGAACCTCACTATAGTCCTCCTTACCACTTCCCTTCTTGGAGGCGGAACAATTATGTCTTTCACCTACCACTTCATCTTCCTTAGATCCGGCGTGAGCCTTATCCTTAGATAGAGGAGTGGTGGCCTCAGAGGAAGATGGGGATGGGGCTGTAGATGATGTGAGGCGAGCAATCATTTGCTGCATCTCTTCCATCTTGGTCTCAAAGGATTTCAACAAGGTTGTTTCCAACGTCTTGAGGTCATCCATTGTGACCTTGTCCACAACCTCATTCCCATTTTCCTTAGTACCCATACTTCTCTTAGGCGGTTAAGCCCGAATTAAGAGCCGGGGCTCTGATACCACTTGAAATGGATAGTATGGGCACCTAGAGGGGGGTGAATAGGTGATACTTCAAATTTTAATGCTTTTTTGAATTTTAGGCTTGACACAAAAGGTAAATTCTCTAGATATACTATTATATAGAATTTCCCTATATGCAAACCTAACTACTAGCAAGTAAAGGCGAGTGAGATAGAGGAACGAGTAAACCGTAGTGGAGCACGCGGAGACACAGGATTTGGTTTACCACAGTTCCTTCCTTGTTAAGGGAAGTACATCTGCATTGGAGGGGTGGGCGGTACTAAGATCACCATGCTACAATAGGCCTCACCCTATTCTCCGATGGATCCCGCCACCAAAGGCCTGATCCACCTTTCCACTATAGGAACCCTTCGAGGCAGGAACCGACGCCTTTACACAACTAGCAGGGCACAACTCCACAACCAAATTGGAGGCTCCTGTAATGACAACAAGCTGCCACAAGAACAAGTTATCAATAACAAAACACAAGATATAGATATTAACGAGAATACTAGATCGAAGCCTTTGGGTGGTTGAAGTGGGAGATCTAGAGAGAGCTTTTGCAACAGGTCTGGTCTTTTTCGAATGAACCAAGGCTTTTGACTGAAGGGGATGATGGGGCTTTTATACCTCCTGTCCCAGCTGAGCCTTTGGGGGCGGATTATCCGGCCTGGGAAAACTCCGCCCTGGACTCGGATTATCCGGCAAATAATCCGCCTTCGAACAGAAGCTCGTGCAGGGCGAGCCTTGGCATCTTCTCTTGGGGACCAGATTATCCGGCCCTAGAGGAGGGCCGGATTATCCGGCTGGGGGAAATCCTCCCTAGCTACGGATTGTTCGGGGGAAAATCCGCCCCTAGACAGAAGCACGCGTAGACACTCCCTTGGGCAATTTCCCTGGGGCCAGATTATCCGGACCTAGAGGAAGGCCGGATTATCCGGCCCATGGAAGAAAATCCGCCCCAGAGCCGAACTGTCCAAGGAAAATCCGCCCTAGACAGAAGCTCGCGCGCGGCCAGCCCTGGCCAAGATGGTCAGGCCAGATTATTCGGCCCATGATGGGGTCGGATAATCCGGCCCCCAAACACCCAAAAGCTTTCCTGCAACACTTAGTGCACATTAGAAACTCCATGGTATTGTTATTTAACACACAAAACATAGGGAACCATGAAATGTTCTTTCACATAGACTAAGTCAGAGTAGTCTATGAATACCCCGATGTGTTCCCAGATGAATTACCCGGTATGCCCCTAGATCGGGATATCGAATTTATCATTGAACTAGTTCCTGGAACCGGACCCATAGCTCAGAGACCGTATAGTATGAACCCAACCAAATTAGTGGAGCTAAAGAAGCAACTTGATGACATGTTGGGGAAAGGTCTGATACAACCAAGTGCATCACCATGAAGATCACACGTTTTGTTTGTGGATAAGAAAGATGGTGCCAACCGTTTGTGTATGGATTACCGGAAGCTGAATGATGTCAAGAACAAGTACCCATTGCCGAAGATCGAAGATCTGTTTGATCAGCTGACTGGTGCCAGAGTGTTTTCTAAGATTGATCTTAGAACTGGTTATCATCAACTAAAGATCCGCGCAACGAATATCCCAAAGACTGCTTTCACTACCAGATATGGATTGTATGAGTACAATGTCATGTCATTTGGATTGACAAATGCCCCCGCTTATTTCATGAATCTCATGAATAAGATTTTTATGAACTTCTTGGATAAGTTTGTCGTTGTTTTTATCGATGATATTCTGATATACTCCAAGTCAGAAGAGGACCATGAGCAGGACCTAAGAACCATCCTTGAAACCCTTAGAGAGCACCAGTTGTATGCCAAGTTTAGCAAATGTGAGTTTTGGTTAAAGGAAGTACGATTCCTAGGACATATCTTGTCGGCAGGAGGAGTTGCCGTTGATCCCGCCAAGATTAAGGATGTTAAAGAATGGAAAGCCCCAACCACTCAAACCAAAGTCCGTGCATTTCTTGGATTAGCTGGATATTACCGCAAGTTCGTCGAAGGATTTTCAAGCATTGCAAGGCCGATGACCTTGCTGTTGAAGAAAGACAAGAAGTTTGAATGGACGGACAAATGTGAAGCAAGTTTTCAAGAGCTTAAGAAGAGATTGATTTCAGCCCCAATTTTGATCATGCCTGATATCACGAAGCCTTTTGATGTATATTGTGATGCATCCAAGATTGGTCTCGGATGTGTGTTGATGCAGGAAGGCAAAGTAATATCATATCTGTCCCGACAACTAAAGCAACATGAGCAGAACTATCCCACCCATGACTTAGAATTGGCAGTCGTAGTTTTAGCCTTGAAGACATGGCGTCATTACCTCATGGGTAACCGCTGTGAGATTTACTCGGATCACAAGAGTTTGAAGTATAGTTTCACCTAGAAGGAGTTGAATATGAGGCAATGGAGATGGATAGAGTTAATCAAGGATTATGACCTTGACATTCACTACCACCCCGGCAAGGCCAATGTGGTAGCGGATGCTCTTGGTAGACTATCGTGTAGATTAAACACCATGATTAAGGAAGACCATCCAAGTTTGCATGAGGAGTTGGAGAATTTTAGAATGGAGCTAGTTAGTGAAGGATTTCTAGCCAGTATTGAACTTCAACCCACTTTGATCAGTCAGATAGAGGAAGCCTAAAAAGGAAATGCTAGTATCGATGGAATTAAGCGTCGTATCGATACAGGGAAGGTACCCGGATTCACCGAAGATGAAGAAGGCAGTTTGTGGTATAAAGGACGCATCTGTGTGCCAGCGGATTCAGAGTTGAAGCAAGTCATTTTGCAGGAAGCCCATGATACTCTTTATTCTATTCATCCGGGAGGAACGAAGATGTATCAGGATTCGAAGGAGCAATTTTGGTGGCACAGAATGAAGAGAGAAGTCAGAATCTATATCACCAAGTGTGATATCTTTCAGAGAGTCAAAGCGGAACACCAGCGACCCGCGGGACTTTTGCAGTTGTTGGAAATTCTGGAATGGAAATGGGATTTAGTTGGAATGGATTGTATCACCGGTTTACCTACATCTACTAGAGGAAATGATTCTATCTGGGTCATAGTAGATAGACTGTCCAAGGTAGCTCATTTCATACCCGTCAAGACCACCTATCAAAGCTCGAAGCTAGCAGGGTTGTACATTGCTAGAATAGTCAGTCTGCATGGAACCCCCAAGACAATTGTGTTAGATCGAGGAACCCAGTTTACCTCAAGGTTTTGGAAGAAAGTCCAAGAAGGATTAGGAACCAAACTAAACTTCAGCACAGCTTATCACCCACAGACCGACGGACAGACCGAAAGAGTAAACCAGATACTAGAAGATATGATGAGAGCTTGTATACTAGAATATGGATCTAAATGGGAAGACTACCTCCCTTTTGCAGAATTCTCATACAACAACAGTTATCAGGCCAGTTTGCAAATGCCCCCATTTGAGTTTTTGTATTGAAGGAAGTGTCGTACCCCCCTGAATTGGTCGCAAGTAGGAGAGAGTCATATATTAGGACCCGACATCCTACGAGAAGCCAAATAGAAGGTCCACAAGATCGGTGAACACCTCAAGACCGCTCAATCCAGATAGAAGAGTTACGCTGACAAAAGACGTCGAGACCTGACCTTCAATATTGGAGACTTTGTGTATCTCAAAGTATCACCTTTGAAAGGAATGCAGCATTTTCAACTTAAAGGGAAGCTTGCACCCAGATATATCGGACCCTTCAAGATTTTAAGTCACCGAGGAGAAGTATCATATCAGCTAGAACTGCCTGAAGAGATGTCAGCCGTACATGATGTGTTTCATATCTCGTTACTTTGTAAATGCTTAGAAGTTCCGGAGAAGACCGAAATTTTCAAGAACATCGATCACATAGGCGTGGATATCAACAAGGATTTAATCTATCATGAAGTACCCATTCGTATTTTGGAAGAAGCCTTCAGAACCACCCGGACCAGAAGTATCAAGTTTCTCAAAATCCAGTGGAGCAACCATACTGAAGAAGAAGCCACCTGGGAGCGAGAAGATTATATTAATACTGAGTTTCCAAATCTCTTTAGTTCCTAGTTTTTCTTGAATATCGGGACGAGATTCTGTTTAAGGAGGAAAGGTTTGTAACATCTCAAAAAAAAAAATGAGAATATCAATTTCTAATCAACTAAAATTAGGGTTAACAAAAGCTTTTACTATTAAAAACTATATGACTGCAAGTGATGTTTGTTAATGATGTATGAATGCATGTCATGCCATGTTTGTTTGTTATAAATGATGAGAATTAGTTTAGAGATCAAAACCATATCATCTAGGTCAAATCCAAACCAAATCAAATCAAAAGAAAATCAAATTATGAAGCATATGACCTAATGGTAATTTTTGCAAAAGTTAACACCTAGCTCACTTGGAGCATCTCTAGTAAATGATTTCAAATAGAAACAATTCCATTTCTTTTCTCACCTTGCTAGACCAGGTAACAATGAACACAAGTGAACTTTCAAAACTTACCAGAACAAATTCAAATGCATTTGAGGGATTTTTCAAAATTGAATCTAGTTTATGTATCAAGATAGCCTTTTTCAAAAACCATTCAAACTTTCTCTACTTGACCAATCCTTGCAACCAGAGACTCCCAAGCATATGATCAACCAACCCACCAAATATAATTTGAAAATTCAAATAATTCTTTCATGCGGCCATTTAATCGAACACATATCAGGCACAGTACACAGCTACCAACTATACACTGTTTGGAGCAATCTTGTGATCATATTGGTACATCACTAAGCTTCCACTACTCGCCCACGATCACCCCAGTACCAGTCCATGCAGTGGAGCCTCTCTCACTCGCCAATTGGACTAGTGCCAACCCGTACCTGAGCGTGTCATGCTGGCCAGACATCGACGCGACGCCACAAGCCTCGCCGCCCACGTCCACGACCACTAGGAGATAGGTGTGACCTCACCGCATCCGCTAGTGTACGCCTCGGCCAATGACAGCCAGTGGAGACACCAGCATGGCCGCGCCCATTTACTCTATACGCCACACCGAGCACACGCTAGAGCACCGAGCCGTTCCGCCCAACCACTTCACGTCTAACTCTCCCCTCACATAAATGCAATCGCCGCGACGCCATCAACCTCCCAGACATGCCCATTTGATGTTGCGTGACCTGTGACCACCGTATGTCGTCACAAACACCCACGGTACCTGAGTAGAGCATGGACGTCTCTGTCCGATTAAGACCGCGCCTCGCCGTGCCACTGTGCGCATGATGATTACCCAAGAGCACCGCGTCGGCCTACACCCTCAGCCATGCTGATAGCACCCTGTATCAACGTCGCCGACGAGCCCGAGCCATGCCCCAATGTTTCCTCGCCGGGGTATAAATAGACCCCTCCCCTTGCCTCAAAATGCACTCACTCGACTCACCTCTCCCCTAGCAACCCCTCTGACCCATTCCCGGAGCAAGGCGAGAAGCGCAGAGCCAGAATTTCACTAGAGCTCGCCGCTACTGTGGTGGAGCGGAGCCATCACTAGGAGCCACCCCAGAAGCTGCCGCGACCACCGTTCGAACCACCAATATCTACCAGTTCATTCGCCCCCATCACCAGACCTAGCTAGATCCCTGGTAAACCCCCGCCGACCCCCGCCGTAGAGCTAGGGTTGAAATCCCCCGCGTGCCGTACGACGGAGACGATGACACTAAGTCGTCGATCACGCTCTAATCGTGTGGCCCAGATTAGCGCGTACCCCTTTGCGTTAGAATAGTCGCTGATAGGTAGGGCCAGCACAAGTGCAGCCCGCTGTGCGTCATGCAGTTGGGCCGGCCCAGTATCGTTCCCGCGCGTGCCCACGAATTCAAATCTAGATTTCTCTTTTATTCAAAAATCCTATTCAGTAGGTGACTTTGAAATTGAATTCCAGAAGTTTCATTGAACCAAATTGCATGATTTCAATTTTGTTAGAAAGGTAACGAAAATATATAACCACTCCTGTTGGATTCAAACAGTTTGAATTTATAGATCAACATAGTAAAAATAATAAGGCAGATCCTTTTCCAACTTCAAACATTTTTCTAAAATCAACCATAAATGCTTTTGAGTTGATTCCAATTGTCAAAAATCACATTTGCCATGCTCTCTATGAATATGTAAAAATATTTAGTTTTACATGCAGTAGTCATGGGCTCATATTAAAAGAATGGCTATAGAGTAATTTTTAGTCATTTTAATCATATTAAATAGCAATATTAAACCTTGTAATATATGCCATCTACATTAAATCACATTCCCAAGTATTAGAGTATGTGGTGATGACATGTATCAACATGATCCAATATTTTATAATTGGAGAATATTAAACCTTAAGTATTTTTCAATGAGTAGAAATTGTGTTTCCAAAATAAGATGAATAAGAATATGTCACTAATTTATGTGGTGATTGAGATGATGCTAGATCATCTAGTGTGAACTTTTGTGTGCTAAATAGAAGTAGCTAAGTATTGTTTGGTGATTGTGTACCTCGTATTTATTTATAGACGCTAGTACCAACCCGGGCTATGAGGAGGAAGAATTCTACGAAGAAGAAGAGGAGCACTTCGACAACTGTACCAACCAAGGCAAGCTAAACTATACAAGCCCCACTATGCAAACTAACCTATGCAGGATACACTATGTATACTATTGTGATGCAACCTTGATTATACCAATCCCAAGTTTTACCTACAAGCTTTATACTTTTACCCTTTACCAAAGTTTCTTAAATAGTTAATTATTGGTGATTAGTGGAAAAATAGGAAAGAGGCCATCAAGAGCATAGAACTAGTCTTGGGTAGTTACACTTGATTAGCACCCCTCAATAGTGACACCCTCATTGATAGTTGCTAGTGCTAAACTAATATTGATCACTTTAGATGGGAACACTTGGAGAAAATGATTATGAAAACCTTAGAATGATGAGTCATTCTATTGAAATGTTTTGACATGTGTTATGAAACACAATGATTTGAATATGATACTAAATGAGGCATGTGCCTTGACTTTGATAAAAACTGATGGTTGGGTTCGGATGCGATACCATTCCAACTTTACCGTACAACCACAATACCTAAGTTGGGTAGGGCTTAACTGAAAGTTTATGTGTCTTAGTATGGGTTCCCTCACGGAAAGAGGTTAAGCTGAGGCTACCTCATGAATATGAATGTCCACCTATGTAGTTCTCGGGATGGCGGATGGCCATGGCTGGGAGGCCAAGCTCATAGGGGAGGTGACTACACGAGGGTGTGTAATTGAAATGTTAGGATTGATTATCTGCATACCAAGTATGATGATTCAGGGCTATCCCTGACGGATGTATCGAATTTTGTGGTGAAAGTGTACCACCTCTGCAGAGTGTCAAACTATTCGAATAACCGCGTCCGCGGTCATGGACAGTTGGAGTGGCCATAATGTTTCGTTGTCATATGTTTTCAAAATGACTTGTGACTTGAAATATGACTTTGACTTGACCATAACAGGGTTGTGGAAATGAAAAGTAGGTTCCCACTTGAGTAATCTAGATAACTAAAATAGGTCTTTACTACTAAG
Organism: Avena insularis; assembly: GCA_023614405.1. NCBI lineage: Eukaryota > Viridiplantae > Streptophyta > Magnoliopsida > Poales > Poaceae > Avena > Avena insularis. Next base: position 409,531,018 of record CM042696.1, read on the forward strand.
TACTCCTGAAATAAAATTGTCTTGTTGCAAACAAGGCTAGAGCTGAGGATTTCTACTAGAATTGTCTTACTTACATTTGTGATAGTTTGCGAGTACTTTAAAAGTACTCATGGCTTTGTCCCTAGATATTCCCATGGCCAGACTATGAAGAGGACTATCTGGAGGACGGACAGCAGGATGTCTATGATGACTAGGATCATCTCCCATCGTCAGCATTGCCTGTGACAATGAAGATGGAGCCGTTGTTGGGTTCGCAGCATAGAAAACAAAAAATTTCCTACGGTGTGAACTACACGCCAAGATCTATCTACTAGGTACAAAGCAAACGGGTGGACATACATCCATAGAGAACTTACCCTCGAAGACAACGAGCTTTGTTAACGAGTAGGAACTCGTGGTTGATGTAGTCGTACACTTGCCGATCTCAAGATTGTGAGGAAGTCCGAGCGCCGCAACTCAGCAGCGCATCCGCACTCGCACACACGTTCAAGCCACCGGACAACCTCCACCTCCTTGCTCCAGCGATCCAGCGGAAGCAGCAACTCCTTCCAGACGAAATGCCACCGGGAACATGTATCTCGCTAATCCGAGACCATGGGGAATAATTCTAGAGGGAGAGATCCTTCACAAGGAGGTGTGAGGATGAAGGAGGAATGTGGCCTTTTATAGGAGGAGGGGTGCCCCTCTCTCCATGGCGGCGCATGGGGGTGACCCCTCACCTCCCCATTCATGTGGTAACTCCTCCACATTAAAATGCATCTTCACATTCCCTTTTAAAGTCTCCACTTTAAATGCATTAAGTTTCTCCAAATTTAATGCTCTCTCATTTAATAAAACTCTTTTATTAAATTTATTCAGAATTTTGTTAATTACTTTAATTAACAAACATTCACATATAGCCCCTTGCAATATTTCAATATCACATGCAGCACCACTTTCTGCAATTTCACCCGAAACAATTTCCGGTTTCTATTGAAACAATTCCTGCGCTTTGCAATTCTTTCGTATGAAACATATGTGCTCCAAAATGGTGTCCGGTAACTCTTAAGTGTGCCACCATACGGTTCGCGAATAATGCAGACATGATCGAGACCCTTCTCCGATCAATAATCAGCAATGGGACACGGAGATCCATCGACTCCTACACATTCAACGATGACTCCTGTGATCGTGAGAACCTTTAACGCTTGTAACTAAATCCCTTTGTCTCTCGATATATTACATGTCCGAGATTCGATCATCGGTATCTCCATACCTAGTTTGATCTCGTTACCGACATGCACTCTTTTCTCGTTCCCGTGATATAACATTCTAGTGATCACATCACTTGCTTGCAAGCTATCCTAATGTGATATCACCGAGAGGGCCTAGAGTATATCTATCCGTCATCTGGATTGACAAATTCCACTCTTGATCAATGAGCCTCAACATAACACCTTCGTAGCACTGAACCCATCTTTATAGTCACCTTGTTACGGTGTGACGTTTGATGTTATCAAGATACTCTTCCGGTGTTAGCAATTAACATGATCTCATGGTCTAAGGATAAAGATTACTTCGTATGATGTTATAGCAATATAAACACAATGACTTGATCGTAATGCTATACTTCGGATGAATATTCATCACATCATTCCACCAATGGTGTGACCTTGTTATTAACAACATCCAATGTCCATGATCAGGAAACCTTGATCATCTTGTTAATCAACAAGCTTGTCTATAAGAGAGGCATAACTAGGAACCCTTTTTGTTTATTAAACACACATGTATTGATGTTTCCTATCAATACAATTATAGCATGTAAAATAAACATCTATCATATACAAGGAATACATAATAACAACTTTATTATTGCCTCTCAGGGCATATTTCCTTCAGCCGCTACTACGTTTATTTCCGCTGCTTTGATGTGTATTAAGACTTGATCATGAGATCAACTATTTGTAAGACTATTATGGTTTGTAATGGATGATGGATTGTGCTATCAACTCTGTTATGTCTCGCAGAAATGGTATTCCTGGGATTACGATGTACGGCATAACAGGCATCTGGACTTAAAAATCAGGGTGTTCACATGTATGTGAGGTGAAGATTTGCCAAAATAAAAGATGCAAATAAACTATGACTTTGAGAATGGACATGTTTACATGTCATGTTTGGATTGGTTTGGGTCAAACCACATGTAGTGTTTATTATTGCATGCGCTAGAGAGAGCCATTATTGCATGCATGCACTAGGAAGGATGCTTTTATATTACATGTTGCTCTATTATGTGAAAACAACATAGACACACATGCATAAAGGAAATAAGAGAGTGCATAAGCACTAGAAGGATATATAGTAATATTTAGATTAAAGGATCTCCATTTAGCATGGTTCCATAATACCAATGTAGAAGATAAGAATCCATCATATATCATGTAGGCATGAGTTAAATTCACAAAAAATCAAATGAGGACCCACTTATGCTATAGATGGTGGAATTCAAGTAGATCATGGAGACAAGTGTATATATGGATATTGTGGCGAGGATACACAAATTAATACATGGGCATGATTTAACTTAAGCAAATAAATAAGGAGCCCATATATATATGCATAGTAGAATCATTGACCAAGATATCATCACAAGGATCCATATCAAGGTTATAGGTAGAATGATTTAAAGAGACATGTCCTCAACTCAAACTGGTCATTACATCATTAATCAAAAGGCAAATACATGATATCAAGAAGCAATAATAATAAGACAATGCAATATGAGAAAAAGAACCAAATGGGGTAGTTTTAATATGATGCTCAAATGTAATGTGGCATGATGACATGAGCATGATATTATGATGATGCAATAATAACAAGTATATAGTAGCATTGTTCCTTATTTATTATGTAGCATTACAACGGTTAGACAATTGTGATGCTACAGAATTGGTTCGTCCGATGTCCGTCGCCGCTCTAGTAGCTCGTCGGAGCTTGATTTGTGTCCCACGGATGCGGCGGTGGCCTCCGGTAGTTTGTGCAGATTTTGATCTGCTACATTTTATGTAAAATTCTATGTATGTATGAACCTGATCGACGAATGGAATGATTGAATTTTGCTGGGTGGGCAAAATTTAAATTTGAAGTTTATATTTATGGGTATTGATATTTGCGAGCAGTTCTTGATCCCATTTTTTATAAGTTAACCATCGTATATTAAGTATGCAAGCCGCTCATTAAAATCTTCTAGTCCCCTCAGGTATCCTGATAAGAAAAAAGAGTGCATCTGAAACTTACAGCTCTTAGGGAGACTCGGCACTTCTTGTTTACGAGTTGGCAATTGTTGCTGTTAGTTATAGTTACTCCCTCCATTCCAAAATATAAGACGTTTTAGCTTTATGAAATGAATGTATCTAGACACATTTTAGTGTATAGGTTCGTAACCTATATACTAAAATATGTCTAGATACATTCGATTAACAAAACTAAAATATTTTATATTTTCGAACAGAGGGAGTAGTTAAGAAATCGAGCAATGGGAGGTGGGCAGGGAACTAGATCCTCTAACATTGAGAAGCAAAGTTAGAGAAGCTACAGTAGCCTAACGTTGCTTCTTCCCATCTATATGATTAGAGCAAAATATGATTTGAATTAATTTTTAAAAAACAAATTTAAGGTATACTTCTGCCGTTAGTATATATAGACAAACTTATGGTGTAATAAAATCAATTTTAAATTTTTATATCTACAGTACTACCTACATTAAATAACTTGCTAATAGCCCCTAACTTTCCTTCTTCAATTTACACTAGACTAGCACTATAGCAGGGTGACTTTGCTTCTTAACGTTAGAGTATCTCCACTCGACCCCCGTACGGCGTCCGACACGGCCTGATTTTGGACCGTATGATGGGGCGCCGGACTAGTTCACGATTTGGGAGGGCGCTGGCTCCCAGCCGTGCCCCCATACAAAAAAAACAATATTTTTTGTCAAATCAACAACTAATTTAAACATGTTCAATACAACAAATAAATAATTGAACATTCCGATTTATTACAAATTCATGAAATTAAAAAAACAATTCAAAATGTTCATTATAACAAACAAAGGCAAGCAAATAAACAAACTAGCTGGCTCCTTTGAGCCTCCACAGATGCTCCACCAGATCATTCTGCAGTTGGCTATGAGTATTTGTATCTCGAACTTCCTGCCGCCTAGCAAGAAAAGTAGCAAACACATGTGGCACTTGGTGGTCAATATCTGCAAGAGGAACCTGGCAAAAATAGGGTTTAGTGTCAAACACTTTATCCTCTAGCTCGCTCTCGATGATCATGTTGTGCAAGATCACACAGGCAGTCATGATATCCCACATCTGATCTTTTGACCAAGTAAGGGAAGGGTACCTGACAATGGCAAATCGATCTTGCAGCACACCGAATACCCTCTCCACATCCTTCCTACAAGCCTCCTGCTATTGGACAAACCAAGCTTTCTTTCCTCCAGGCACATGGTTTGAGATTGTCTTCACAAATGTTGACCATCTTGGGTAGATGCCATCTATCAAGTAGTAGCCCTTGTCATACCGGTGGCCATTGATCTCGAACTGCACTGGAGGAGCTCTTCCTTCAACAAGCTTGACAAACACATTTGAACACTGCAACACGTTGATGTCATTGTGTGATCTTGCCATACCGAAGAAAGCAAGCCAAATCCATATATCCTGATCTATCACAGCCTCAAGCACCACACTGCATGATCCTTTGTGACCTTTGTACATGTCTTGGTGCGCGAATGGACAGTTCTTCCAAGCCCAGTGCATACAGTCAATGCTTCCAAGCATTTCTGGAAAACCTCTTGCAACATTCTGTTCCAAGATTCGAGTTGTGTCTTCTGCATTGGGTGTTCTCACGTATTTCTTCCCATACACTGCCACAATGCAGTCGATGGCCGTTGACTCTGTCATGCGGAGGTAGTCATCCTGTGTGTCTCCATCAACTCCATATGCAAGCATCCGAAGAGCAATTGTGCATTTCTGGATTATGGAGAAACCAAGTGTGTCGACGACATCTCTCTTTAGTTTGAAGTTGTCGTCGAAGTCTCTCCATTCCTCGACAATCTTATGAAAAAGCTTCCAGCACATTCTGAAACTGCGCCAAAATGTGACGTCATCGTGCAATGGGTCATCGGTGAAGTAGTCGGCGTAGAGCATGCAATAGCCTTCCATCCTCTGTCTTGGTTTTCTCTTGCGCCGCCTAGGCTTTGAACCCCTAGCAGGCGGCTTGTCATCAGCGTCAGTGATCATTCCTAGGAGGGACGTGACGATCAGGAGATGATCATCGTCATCGATGCTGTCTCAGACACCAGCAATAATGGCGACTCCATCATCCATCAGAGCGGCAAACATCTCTTCCTCGTCCAAATCCATGCCTTCGGCTACCGGCGGCCGTGGAGCCGGGTAGGGAGTGAGTGTGGGCGGCTCAGGAGGGTTTGGGGAGTGTTCTCGGTGGCTGTGGCGGTGTCTCTAGCGGGCTGAACGGCGGACGACAGTGAGGGGTGGTAGCGGTGTCAAGTGGTGGCAGCGGGTGGAAGGGAGGGTGGGTGGGTGAGAACACGGCATGTGGGCGGCTTTCGCAGGTGTGTGTTGCTGATAGGGCTAACCCACGTCATTTTTAGCTCCATCCGGCACCCCTGCTTGCCCACCATGGACTGGGTTCGTCCTAGGGGCGCCGGATAACTAAACAGGCTGCTCTGGCACCAAAAAACATTTGGGGGACGCGGCTGGGCGTCAATTTGGGCGCCGACATACCCCAAAGGCCTTTGGGGGGCCTTTAGGGGTGGACGAGTGGAGATGCTCTTAGGGCGTGTTTGGTTGCCCGTTTTCCCGTTTCTCGCATGGACTGAGAAAAAATAAGGGTGTTTGGTGTATTGGGTTGCATGTGTTTGTTGCATCACACGAACTTTAAAGCAGCCCAAAAGTTGGCCCACTGGGAACACCGATTTTGGGTGTTTCTGCGGGGACATGCCCCACTTCTGCAAAAGGTAAGCGGCGGAAGAGGCGGTGGTGGTTGTAGATCGGCCGATGCAGGCGTTATTCTCCAAGATCTTCATCCTCGACGTGCTCCGCTCCTCCGATGCTGGTGAGTTTCATCAAACCCCACGTCTAGTAGCTTCGGTATGTTAGCACCTCTTAGATCTGATTGTAGTTTGCGGTAGATCTTTATTAGTATGCCTAAGGAACTGCTAGGTATAGTCATAGATTGGTGTTTTCCTAGACTCATTGTATGTTTAAGCTTGTGTTGATGTGTAGTCTAGGTCCTGATACGTGCGACCGTGAAATCTGTAGGACATGACCAACGTTGAGTTCAGCCAGGCCCTCCTGGATTCTTAGGAGACTGATGGCCCAAAATATATCGAGCTCGTTGGGAAACCCCAAGCGGAAGGTATGATGAGCATAGCGGCAAGTTTTCCCTTAGTTATGAAACCAAGGTTATCGAACCAGTAGGAGCAAGGAAACACCTCCAAGGTGTTGTTGCCAACTTGGAATCCTGCACAACACAACCACAGAACTTTGCCCCCAACTTACAGTGAGGTTGTCAATCTCACCGATTTTGCTAAAAATAAAGGATTAAACGTATTGTGTGGAAGAAAGTAAAAACTTGCAGAAAGTAAACAGAAAGCAGTAAACATTTGTATATTGATGATAAAAAAAAGGACCGGGGTCCATAGTTCACTAGTGGTGGTTCTCCTTAAGATAGATGACATGTTGGGTGAACAAATTACAGCGGGGCAATTGACAAAACATCGAGAAAGCATACAAGCATATACTAATCATCTTGACTCCTTTGAGATTTGATTGGGCATTACAACATTATACATAGACCGTAATCCAACTACATCTATGACTAATACTCCACCTCCAGGTTATCATCTGAACCCCCTCTAGTATTAAGTTGCAAGCAACAGATAATTGCATTACGCATTGCGTGTAAAGTAAACAATACGATTGTTCTATGAACAAAGGATTGTTGTTTTCTCCCTAGTAGCAACATCACACCTAGTACCTTAGAGATTTCTATCACTTCCCTAGATTACTAGAGGTATGAACCCACTATCTAGCATAAATACTAACTCTTGGAGTTGCTAGCATCTACTTGGCCAAGATAGCTACTAACAACGGAAAGCATGCAAGATCACAAATAACAAAGACATGATAGAATCAATAATCAATATGAAATAGCATCTCAATATCCATCGGATCCCCACAAACACAACATGTAGGATTACAAATAGATGATCTTGATCATGAATGGAGCTCACAATATCTAAACATGGTAGCACAAAGGAGAAGAACCAACCATCTAGCTACTACATGGACCCGTAGTCCAAGGATGAACTACTCACGCATCACACCGGAGGCTTGCATAGTGATGAAGAAGGCCTCCAGGGTGAATTCTCCCCTCCGGCAGGGTGCCGAGAAGAGCTTCAGATCCCTCCCAATCTATGGATGGAGATGACAGTGGCTACAGACTCTTTCGTAGAATTTTGATCGGGTACTTAGGGTTTTTGTATCGGAGGCATCTTATAGGCGAAAGGGGAGGCCAAGAGGGTGCCCTAGGCGGCCACACCACCCCCTGGCGCGGGCCAGGCCTAGCCGCGCGACCAGGTGGTGTGGTGGCCCTCTGGCCCCTCTCCGTCTCATATTCTGGCTCCCTGTCCCCCTCGGTGAAAAACTGACTTTGGCTTTTGTCCCGTCCAATTCCGAGAATATTCATTTTCTGACTTTCCTGGAACCAAAAATAGCAGAAAACGGGCAACTGGCACTGTGGCATCTTGTTAATAGGTTATTCCAAGAAAGTGTATAAAAAGTACTCCAAAGTGTGGACAAAACATAAGAAAGTAGATAAAAACCAAGCATGGAACATCAAAAATTATGGATACGTTTGCAACGTATCAGAGACCTTTATAGCTGAGACCCACTCGCAGCTCCCGCCTCTGAGGCTCATCTATCCTCAGCGCACCGAGATCTTGTCTGTGCCTTCGATGACCGGGTACATGGTGGAGAAGATTGCAGAGCAAGCTGCCAAAATCATGGCTAAGAAGAAAGCCAAGGCTAGCGAAGCCCAAAGCACAGGCTAGTGCAAGGGAGTTAAGTGCACCATAAAGTGGGAACCGTTCCTCTCGGCGTTTGTGCTCAACTAGATATGCGAGATCATCAAGAGCGGTGTTAGGACGAAGAAGGGGTTCAAAGAAGTGCACCTGAACACTGTTGCCAGCAAGGTGTTTGAATTTTATGGCATCGAGGTGTCCTCCCAGCAGGTGTATAACTACCTGCGTAAGTGGAGGACCAGGTGGATCCATGTCTCCAAGATCAGAGACCTTAGCAGAGCTAGCTGGGACGAGGAGACCTGCACCATCATCTTGGAGGATGCCCACTACAGGGGATACATCTCGGTATTAACTAATTTCAGTAACATCTCCTTTGATTTTGAACACTAACCTCACTAACCTCGCTAACCTCCCAGCAATTCCCTGTCTCAGGATCACCCCAAGGATGTCGAGTATCTGAACAAGCCTATCGCCAACTATATGCAGATGGAGGCCATCTTCTCCTTCGGCCTTGCCACTGGCAGGTTTGCAACGGGCACTAGTGAGCCTCTTGGCGAACCAAGCCCTGAATACATACATACCCAGGAGTCGAAGATAGTGGTACTTGATGACGAGGCCGAGACCGATGCCACCACAGGTTCTCCTATTGCCGGTGTTGGTCAAGGCAGCAACACAAATGCTTATGTTACAGGTGGATCTCCTTGCAAGAAGAGGAAGAGGTCGCTGCTGGGGGAGGAGGATGTCATCGCCATCACGTGCATGACCGAGGTCGTGAAAGCGGTGGCGACCGCCATCACCACTGCTCCCCTCCTAATGTGCACCCAGCTCTGTACGACGCCGTCATGGCAGCCAAAGGGTACAACCCCGAGGCTCTAATGGTGGCGCTTAGCCACCTCTTCGATAATAGGGCCGGGCAACGGCTTTGTTCAGATGGCAGAGGACCATAGGGATCTCTGGCTCAGGACCTTCCTGGCCAAGCACTACAACTTGCTCCCTAATCATGGAGATGGTGGCGGTAGTGCATGCATGATGAAGAAATTGTATATTTTGAAGTAGCTAGGGACTTGATGAAAACTTATGCCTGTTTATTATGAGGTGGTATATACTAACCCCTCACATGATGTAGAACTTATGTGGTGTTAGGATTGCACCCCCTTTGATGTGGTGGTAGAATCTCACCATAGATGTTGGTCGTGATCGGTTGGATCACTAACTTGGTAGGTTAGAACTGCTGATACTTGTGCCCATATGATCATTGCATACTTAACTAGTTTATGCTTGTTCCTTGTGTTTGTGAACTTGATCTGTCTGCTTTAGTTGTGATCCTTATAGGTTGCATGTGTGTTATGTCTCACAGAAATACAACCGGTACGTGGTGTACTATGCCAAGAAGCCAGGAATCTACAAGATATGGGAGGAGTGCAGCCAACAAGTGACGGGTTACCAACGCAACCTCCATAAGGGGTTTAAGACTCTAGAACATGCACAAAAAGCCTACTCCAAGTTCTTAGCAAAGCGTTCCCAGAAGGAACAATCGTCAGTAGATATGAAGATCAATTTCACTCCACCGCCATCACTTCGTCAACAAGTTCATCCACACGAGCAAGTTCCACCTATAGAGGGTGCAAGTATGATCAAAGACATCACCATTGTCGACCTAATCATGTGGATTTTCCACTACCAGTTGTTCTGATTCATGTTGATCGATCATGTAAGATCTTAAACCCTGATGGCTATTGGTAAGCTCATCATTTTGCCATGCGAGGTAAGCATATCGGGCCGGATGCGGCTCCCAAATGTGGCACCACTAGAGTCCAATCTAGAAAACCAGAGCTCTCCTAGTGGGGAAACGAAAATACATACAACCAAATAAACAACACATCCTAACCCGAGGACAATCTCCCCCATGCAACACCCAGCAGGCCAAATCACAAAAAACAGAAAATTCCGCCCCGAGCAACCAAACACGTCCTAGAGGGTCCAATTGCGATGGGCAGGTGGCCCTCGGATACACAATATACAAACGTAAAATCTATCTCTAAACTGACCTTGATCTGGCGCAAACCGAGGTCACACCTTGCGGCCGCACCATCACCATCCCACGCCTCCGCGTATCCATTTTTTTTTGACAAGACACGAGGTCACACCATTGCATGCTTCCACTTGTGTATTTAATTATGAATTTTGAAAATTTAAAATGTTTTCTAGCTTAAACCGTTTATCCAAATTAGATTCCATTTTTATCGTTGGACTAGTCATGACGATATCTTCAAAACTAGATCCCATATCAATATGTTTCGATGACTTTTTTTGAGGACATAACTTTTTACTAGATATAACTCTCTGCTAACTGAGATGTAACTTTTTTGCTAGATGATGTAAGTTTTTTTGCTAATTTAGATGTAATTTTTTTCTGATATTTCAGATATAACTTTTCATGTAAATTGAATGTAATTTGATCGGATGTAACATCCACAAAGTTACATGTAAAATTCGTGGAAACATATCGATATGTGATCTAGTTTCAAAGATCTCGTCATGACAAGCTCAACTGTGAAAACGGATCTTGAAGCGGATAAATGGTTTGAGCTAGAAGACATTTCAAATTTTCAGATAATTATATAGGTGAGATAGAGTGTGTGCAGTGCCAAAACTCATTTGCTTTTTCTATTAAAAAATAGTAATACTAGTGGGCTGAACTGATTTCATTTTTTGCTAAAACGAGGTCGACCGCCACACCCATATCTCTTCTCTATCTCTACTATCTAATCTAAATCTAATAATAAAAATCTAAAAAGCAGGAAGGCGTTCCGTTTTCACCTCGCACTACGTCGCGTCCTTCGTCGCGTCTTGCCGATTTTTTCTGACATCCCTTCATCTCCACCGGTTTTTTCATGCTTGCCCACGTAATCCATTTTATCGCTCGTCTCTCTCCCTCACCCATCTCCTGTCTTTCACCACCACCGCCGCCACTAAGTACCGAGCGCATCTGCCGTCGATTAGCACCGCCAAGGTGCCACCGGACTCCGCCTACTCCACCATCTCCTTCCTCCCTCGCCATCACGCCTACCCTGTAACGTCCCCTCGCTATTTCGTGGATAACCCTAGCCGTCCCTTGTGCAAAGAGACGTATCAACCCTAGGCGGACGAGACGCTCTGTCGAGGGAGGCTGGCGACGCTGAAGGATGCTGCGGAGGCGCTCTATCACGGGATTGCGGTAGAGGATGGGAGGATCGGGAGCTACGATGGGAGATGTCGGTCTGGACTAATAATAGACTGTAGCTCCCATACGATGAGAGATTCAGCCGCGCCGACGCATCCTTCGACTACAGCTCCCGCAATTGTTGCTGGTAAGTGTCCGATCCCCACTATTGTCTCTCTATCTTTCTTCAGAATTTTTTCCTCTACTGCACAATTTCGATGTGAATGTTGTTTGACCATGGAGCTAATTAGACCCTACATATCAATTAGTCCTAGCTTTTGTTTCCTTGACAAAACAGGATATGTGTTTAGAAGTTAGGGTCAATAGATGGACAAAGTGTGTTAACAGCGTAATAGATTCATCTTCTCTCCTTTCGTGAAATGTGTTCTTAGTCCTAAAAGGTTATATGTTGCTTTTTCCAAATTTTCCCAGCCCACTTTCAGTAACATTGAGAGAATTTAGGTAGTCAACTCTCTCTTCTAATGGTAGTTCAGACAGTTCAACCTCAACCTGGTATACAACTCCACATTTTTCTAATGCTAAATCGATGAAGATGCTAATACTTATCACAAACTTGGCCACTTCTTTAACATAACACGCTTTCTTATGATCAGATTCTGTTACATTAGCAACATAAATAACATGCTTCATAGTTAGCAGATAAATATGATGTATAACTTCGTTTTCATGGTCAGCCAACTCATAGATCTTGCACGCTTTCCATCCATAAACGTGTTCAGATTTTTTCCAATCCCGATCTTTCGGCTTCTTCCTAAGAAAGGGGAAACTGTTGGAGCAAAACTCATCTTATCTTGCTTTAACTTTCTATTGTGGATCTTTAGTTTACACTTCTTAAGCTTATCTAATCTCATCTATATCTGCAATTTTTACGAAATTGTCATGGTTGAGGTTTGAACATAAACAGAAAATCCATCCATGAGTTTGTTTAAAAATATCGTTTGACATACCCTCAATTACCTGATTGTTCTCTCAAACTCTGATTTATTATGTTGTAAAGTTGTGGTGGCTAAATGTAATCCCCTGAACTGAATACTTAATTATAACTTTTGGTAACTAAATGGTAACCCCGTTTAGCATCACCTGCAACGACGATCACATGTATATCAGCCCTACATCATGCTACAATACTGGTGGAAAAATACGGTGTTGGCAAGTTGACCCATTCTTGCATTACTAGATTCCAGAAATCATTTATATGACAACCCAGATGTTGCGACCTGTACAAAACCATGTCTATAACCACCGTTCTTCTTTAGAAATAAATCACTGTCATCCAAGGGACGAGTACGTAGATGCCTCCTAGAAGTACAGAATGCTGTCGTCCTCAAGGCTCAGTTTGTGGCCTAATTTTTCTTGCCATGTTGTATCCTGATGCGAATCATGTTCGGAAGTACTACCTAATGCGTCCGGATAGCGAGCAGTTCCTGATGCACAAGTTAACTTGTTTAATATTTGTTGTTTCTGATGTTAGGACTCTCCTGCCCTAAAAAACCTTTTAAGTATATCATGGAGTGCACGCTCAAGGTGTCATAATCTTGAGTAAGCATGCTTGGTTACAATATTTAGGGCTGCAAAACACTATGTTCTTTGTTTTTTTATATGGATTTCTCTTCTTTGATTACAGGTGCACAGAAAACCACGTTCCTTGCCTTTTACTATATGGATTATTTCACTTACCAGATTTTAGTAAAGATTTACAGGCATCATACCAAGAACGAGTGTGCATGACGAAGTTGTATTGCTTTGCAGGAGCTGCTGATATTTCAAATTCAAGAGAAATCTTTACATTATCTTTACCTGGTTGATGATTGTTACTATAAGGCTAGAACCACTAAGTAAACATTATTGCCTCCAAATATTTCTCAAGCTTGGTGAGCAAAGCACACCGTTCTGAATCTACCGTATTTTCCGTTTTCTTGGTCTAAATCTCTACTTCACATTGTAAAGTACCATGTTACACTTCAAAGGGGTGCTTTTTACAAGACATTACGTTTCAAACTTTTATTGGCATCTTAGAGTGAAAGAAGCTTGGCATGTTTTAACATTTTTATCTATTATGTTTCTATGTAAGAAGTGTTTCATATTTCCATATGTGGTTTGATTGCAATGTTGGTATGCTAGCTGTTAATTCTTCAGAGTTGTTAGTCATGCACTGATATGTGTGACAATTCTAGAGTATTTTTTATGAAATCGGTGAATTATTATCCTTGTCTTCAATAAAAAATTAGGTCCCCACATTTTATTGAATTGGTTCATCTCATCCCGTCTTTGTTTCCTTGTAATATAGTTCTTCACTCCCTGTCTTAATTTATAATTTTCGCTCTTTGATTCTCTACAATTAGTTAATCACCAACATAATCAGATAAGCCAACCCTTCTAACTAAGCTACAGATTCCAATTAAGTTATAACCACCCAATTATTAATTACATGGGTACAGTCTGCATAATGTTCAGTTGTTCACGAAAAAATCGTCAATGACATGTGACCTTCCCTTTATCTCCAGGCTGTAGCTCGTAAAGCTCTAGATCTATCGAAAAAAAAATGCTTGTGTTCATTGGTTAACTAAAATCTTAATTAGGCAATGGACGATACAGTCCATGACTCTATGCACATATCCCAGCGTTTAAGCAATTGTAGCATCTATTTCCAATAAATTTAATTTTTTTTAATTCCATGGTATTGGATCCGAGTTAAAAACTATGCCAGAGGTCTAATTCCTACCTTAGAGATAACAAAATCATTGTTAAGACGGATGAAGTAAAAAATGATAGCAATTCATGTTGGCTGTTGATTACTATGATTATGCTACTTATTAAATATATGAAGATAGCTGATTTTTGATATATTGGGCCTGTAGCCTTGCTAATCTCTTCATTTGAACTGACTTTGCAGAAGTATTGTTTCTGAAATTTAATTTCTATGTGTACTATTTGTCCTTTTGTTGAACTGTAGCTTGTTAAGTTAATTTTAGCATAAAATGCAAGCATTTGCTTGTTGTGTGTTTCCAAGGAAAAAAGCATGTGATTTGGGCATTAATACGCACATGATCGTGCCGTATTTCTACATTCCCTAGGATGAACTATTTCAATTCTTCATTTTCCTTGAGATTGCGACCCTGCTTTCATTAGATATATACTGCTATTGACTGAGTTCAAGCAATATGTTTGATGTTTCAGGTCATGGACTGTTAGAGATTTCATAATTCTTTGCGAAATAAAAATATAGTTTACAACAAGGGATAACTTATAAGTATGTTGTTCTATAATAGAAATTGGTATAGATGTTATGTGTGATAGATCGTTTCTTTACAAATCCGATTTTGCCTACACATTCTTTAGGTTTGTTAAGGTGTTTCCTATTTCTCGTGGTGAAGTATCTAAAAAAGTAGAGATATGTATGATCAACTGGTAGATGCGTCGATCCCGATTCTTATGATGATTTTTAAATATAATGCATGACACATCTACCTTTTTTGAAGTACATGCATGGCGGCGGAAAGCTGCTTGGATTAAAGGACAGTCAATCCGAAGCTCGACGGACAACACCAATTCAAACATGGCAGCAAGTTAAGAGTTTTAGGGATATCAACTCGGCAATATCCATCAAATGTAGCCAGTTCAAAAATAACCAACAACTGGTTCATTTTTTGGTTCATCTCTACTATCTTGTATGGACCGACGACTTATGACACATGTGGTATTTGAAATTATTTCTGCCTTTTTTGTATATCAGGTTGATTAGTTAGAAAATGTATGCACAGAAATGATTGATGACAAGAAAGAATATTTATACGTTAACATCAAATATCTTGCGGGGATTCCCTACAATATCCTCAAAGGTCAAGGTATTTGGCATTCCATTTGCGCACGGGTGGGTAGAGGCGATAGTGAGGGTGAGCCACAAGCCAGAAAGAACAGCACAAAGTGGATGTGCTAAAGTTGGCTGTTTTGTATAACTTGTTTTGGCTGTTAAAAAAAATGTACATCTCCACGATGAAGATTTTGCCGCCCGTTGCAACGCACGGGCATGAAACGCAGAAAGGAATCGACCCACCTCCCCAAAACGCCCTCCCTGCTCTATACAACTCGGACCTGTTGGTTCGTCCTTCTCGCCTCTTCCGTCGCATCTTCTCCTGTCCTCGTGTCTCCACGCACGGTCATCTCCTAGGGTTTACTCCGACCCTCGGCTTCTTAGATTCGTGGACTCTTCCGTCGACTCTAGGTAAGATGCGCGCTCCTCGTTTGCTTCGTTCCATTAGTTCTGCCGGCATACGGTGCTGTTTGTGTGGAACGTACCCTCGGTGTCCGCCTCCACGTGTTCTGGTGGGTGGACTCCGCGCTCCGGTGGGGGAAGGGCGGGTTGCCCTCCATGTAGGGGCGACTCGTCGGGTGTACACGGCGGCTGTTTGTGATCAAATTGCCTGATTGTTTGGGTTGAACTGGGATTGGGCCGGCGTGGATTGCTGTTTCTGGGTTATAAGGTGGTGAATGGTAGAGCCCAAAGAGATCTGTGTGTGTGACTAGAGGAAATTCTGTTGGTCATAGCAACGATTAGTCTTTAAGTGTTTACCACAAGGTGATTTGTGTTATAGTTACTGAGATGAGGGGTGTTATTGCATTGGGTTTCGAGGCAAATCCCTGTGTTGGAAATCTCCGTGTTGCATCTCTTGCCTGGTGGCTCTTTGTGGTTATCGATTGCTCTCATTGGTTTGTGGTTTGCATGTCAGGAGGTATGCTAGGGTATATGGTCTTGTTCTTATGCAAAAGGGAGGTACTATGTAACCTTTATTTGTCATCTAAATTGTGAATTTTTGTCTCTCAGAGGTTAAGTGCATTTGAATGGATTCGTTGTTGGTATTTGAAGAAAATGCCATATCTCCATGAACAAATTCCTCCATATGTTCGCACACACGCAAATTATGAAACAGCAATGAACCAACAGGCCACTTATAGATATAGTTTTTTTAGTGTACTAGTTATTTCTTAAATAGGACAAGTCGCTATATACTGAAAGCAGCATGGTGGTGTTTATGATTTATAATTATTTGCTCTAGTATGCTTGCAGCTTGTTTGTGCTATTCCAAAGCTTTATAATCACGGATGCTTGGCAACTTAGTCGCTGAAACAAGTGCAGTTGATTTTCTTTTATCTGATGAATAAATCACACTTCTCATAGACGAATTGTTACTTGTTGTTTCTTGTAATTTTGTTTTCTTCATTTCAGGAGATTATTATGGAGTGCAACTCTTCAGATGTACATATGTCACAGTGTGCGGAGGAAACAGAGACTACAATAGAGATCAAAATTAAAACCTTGGATTCTCAAACATACAATTTGCGTGTGAATAAATGTGTAAGTTGATAATGAATGTTCGTATCAAAAGCTCTGGTTACAAGTTGCTCTTTGGCAACAAATGATGTGCTGCATTGCTTTTGTTGTTTTCTGCTGTTTGTTGGAAACACTTGGCTGTTTCTTTGCAAAAATCATAATCGTTGTGGTTCCTGTGATGTCCTGCTGTTTTTGTTTAGAGCAAATTACTGTAACACTCCGCTCTTGACAAGACATTTGTAGATGACAGTATGGAACATTTGTTCTAATCTCCCTAATTAATTTTGATAACTTACCAATACATCCATATTTCACCTTTTGAGTTGAGTATAATATGTTGGTTCGATGCCATTTAATACTATGGCTTTATGCCAAACATTAGAGGTTGCAATTTGTTCCTTTTTCCTATCTTTCTCTATGAGCCATTTGTCTAGTTCATTGTGTGCGAACAGCGGTTTTTGAGGAAGTTTTAATCAAGGTAAATGATATTTTTGGGGCTTGGGTCCTGGTCCAGTGGTGCTGATTTAGGACCAAGCAGTCGTCGCATGCAGGAATTACTTTTATGTGAACAGTGTGCCTGAACAGTATTGTGGTCAATTAAATATGGATGTAAGATAGTAGGTTATTTAATTAGTATGGATATCTATTTAATTAGGAAATAGATCGGTTTAGTTAGAAAGATAAATATATAATTTGTTAGGAAAGCTGGGATTCTGTTCTTAGGTGTCAATTTGAGTCCTCACTATAAAAAAAAGTACACCATGTACCCTTGTCGATTATGAATGAACGAGAATAAAATATTCCCTCCGTCCCAAATTAGTTGTCTCAGCTTTGTCTAGATTCACATGTATGTAGACGCATTTCAGTGAAAGTTAAGACAACTAATTTGGGATGGAGGGAGTATTAAATATCTAATCCTCTCCCCCAACCTTCTCCCCCTCTAGTCCTTGGTGCATGGCCTGCTGAGTGCTGACCCTCACTCCTTGGAACTGTACCCACATTCTACACATGAACCTCGATTCTAGGACCATTATCCACCGTGATACTGAGAAAACTAAATGACAGATATAGTGCCAACTGTATAACCATACAGCACTACCATGCAAACATAACTTATGTGCCTAAACTCAATCTAATAAAAGTATTATCACATAAAATACTTGTTGGAGTGACGAGGAAAATGAGTAACTAATAAGATTAATAATCAGTTGCAACTTATTAGCACATAAGCATTACTTTGCTTCTCCATCTATTTTGAAAGAGAGTAACAAAAGCTATGCATAGTGAAATGTCGAAAACAGACAATGCATTTTTTTAATAGCTGGTGTCGTTACTATCTTCTCTAAATATGGCAAATCGTGTGATCATGTTAATCCTTTGTCTTGTTACAGGTGCCAGTTCCTTTGCTAAAAGACAAAATAGCTACAGTAACTGGGATATTGTCTGAACAGCAACGTCTGATTTGTCGTGGAAGAGTCTTAAAGGATGATGAACTTCTCTCTGCATATCGTATCCTCATGTTCTTTCGAATTGCAATCTTATATTTTTTGGTCTTGAATTATTTTTACTCAATAGACGGACATCATTTTGGACGTACTTGATCATTACATGTCATCCAGTGCACAGTATTTTCTCTTGACATAATGCAAAAGCTTTTCCTCTAGATGCATTAATAGAAATGCGATAGCTATGTTACAAGCCTAGGACCTAGGTTATGAATGCCATACAACCCAACTGTCATGTTACATTCTCCAAAGTTGGCAAAACCTGATGTACACACGCAGTGCCTGCCAATGCCCCATTCTCTTGCCTCTGCCTGGATCTTTTGCACAATGTGGAATATGTCTGGTGGTTCGCCGTTGAAGATTCACCCATTGTGAACACACAATATCATAAAGATATCAGGTTATATACTGTACAGTGTTATGGAATTTTCTATTCCATGTACTTTGTATCGTTAGTTTTAAATTGTCTAATTATTTTTACAGAGGATAATGGTCAAATTGTATGGATTTTGTGATGCTTCAGTTGAGATCTTTTGGTATATATTGTCAAAGTAGATCTGTACTTTTGTTGCAGCAAACTATCAATTTCTTTCCTTATACTATTTGTGTCGGTACCCATTAAGCAAAGCCTCAAAGATGATTTATTCATTCATGTACTTATTCCTCTCAGAAGAAGTTGCTAAAACCTAACTAAAATGTCCATGGATCATGCGAACAGATGGTTTAAGTGCTGTGTTCTAAGTTGCACTTAGATTGATCTCTCCTTAACAGTAGTTTTTAGATGTTGAAGATGGCCATACACTGCATCTTGTTGTTAGACAACCAGGCCAGCCAGCTACATCAGGAAATGCAGGAAATGAAGGTTTGTGAAATTGGTCAAGTGTGTAGTGTGGATGTTTTATTGACTATTTTAAAGATGATTGAAACTCTAGCAGGAACTTCTTTTAAAAACCTGGGTATCTTTGTATCTGTGGCTGAATTTTGTTTCGTGTGCTGTTTCTTCTTCCTTAGTTTGATGTCTGTGAAATACTTGTGTTCCAGAAAAAGTCCTTGAATACTTGTATGATGCGTGTCAACATTTGCCAGTCATAAGTGCAGTTCGTGCTATATGTTGAATCTCTCGCATGATGTTATTATCTTTTTGATGTGTCTTCACATAGTTGCAATGTCCAATCTATAAGGGAAAATTTGCTACAGGACACCGTTATTTTCCGACGTTTGCCAAAACACACCATCCGATTGTGTCTTTGTCAGGTACCATTACAATTTTGTGGCACATTTGCCAGAACACATCACGTGGCCAAAAGTGGAAAGTTTTGGCACTTTTATCTGGGTGACCATGTTATGGCCAGGTTTGAAGAAAATGTACCAAACTTTCCCTTTTTGGCCTTGCGGTGTGTTTTGGCAAACGTGCCGCAAAATTGTAATGGTACCTGGCAAAGACACAATTGTGCAGTGTGTTTGGGCAAACGACAGAAAATAACGGTGTCCTGTAGCAAAATTTCCCAATCTATAATGGTGCAGCAACGCTGCTACACGTACGACAGAAAATGTCCGATTTCTATACGACGCAGACGTACAGCCGTTGCCGTGGTAGCGCAAGCAGCAGTGCAGCCGTAGGATTCGGTGTAGTACACGCATCGGACACTAAAGTTCGTACGTGAAGTAGTTTCGATGGTGCAGTGAGGCAGGTATGTTGGCACATACAGTTCCAGTGATATAATGGCCAAATGCAGATACAGTAGTGTGGTGTGTAGCATCAACTATTATAGACAAATTTTATCATGTATTGACCATTCTGTAAATACTGTGAGCATGTTGCCCTCAGCGTGTGGTTGCTATGGACGATAATCTGTAGAAACTTCCGCAGTTACAGTCTGTAGATTGTTACAGCCTGTTGCATATCTATACAAAACATTTGTGGCACAGTAACACTATGGTTTCATTCTGTATCTTAGGACGCACTCTTTGATGTTATCTTCCAAATACCAACTTTTTTTTATCGGAATAGCTTCTATTCACTTCAAAACGTCAATATTTTGCAGCTGCTGCATCAAATTCTGCTCGCCGTCATGGTCCCACAGTGGCTCGCAGCATTGTACTGGAGGCTGTCAATTTGGACCAGGGTAGTGAATTCTCTAGCATTGCCCAGGTAATTGTACATGCTTTATATATTTTACCTGTTCTTATTCAAAAACCTCTATATTTGACAGCGACTGAGGTTTTGTTCAAATTGCATGTATTCTTCTTTTATTAGATTCTCCAAAGCATGTTGAACGGCCCACTAGCTTCGGTAATCCATCATTCTTATAGTACTTTAGATGGTAACTTCAGGAACTTAAACTTGTTTAAGATCAACTGTTTTAATGCCAGGGTGGATCAGCACCTTCTGAACCTACGCAATCTTCATTCCTAAATGGTGTCAGGGCTGAGTTTGATCAACAGCAGCCATCCCTGCTTTTCCCTGAAGTAGCACTTGGATCATCACTGCCAAATGTGAATGTTTGCTTTGTCTT
Organism: Avena insularis; assembly: GCA_023614405.1. Classification (NCBI taxonomy): domain Eukaryota; kingdom Viridiplantae; phylum Streptophyta; class Magnoliopsida; order Poales; family Poaceae; genus Avena; species Avena insularis. Next base: position 409,551,680 of record CM042696.1, read on the forward strand.
TAATCCTCGTCATATGGCACATGGTGAAATTTAGGATGTAGTGGCTCTAACATGTTCATCTTTTGCAGGTCATTCCTGATTCCTTGACCACTATTTCTCAGTACATTAACTTTATGCGGGATTCTTTTAGGAGGGAAGGCTTCAACGGAAATGGTTTGCATATGCTTCAGTTCTGCGAGTAAAATTAATTATGTAGTTTGTTCTGTGAAGATTTACCTCCATTCTCTTTTGCAGCACAAACTGTGGGTACTAGTGAGCCCAGAACTACACAAAGAGCTCATGTAGGTGGCAATCAAAATCAGGAAAACCAGCCTGATTCAGTTTCTGCACAACATGGACTACCTACTGCAGCATCGCTAGCTGAAAACATGCACTCAATTAGACAGCTTCTTGTTGATCTGGCTGGAGCATTGCTATCTGTAAGTCACATGTTTCTTCTGGGTTTCATGTGTCTAATGCAGTAATGCTAGTATTTAGCACTTTAGCCACTTTCTAAATAGTGCAAGCTGTTTTTGTTTATTCTTTTTGTGTTGAGAATGCTGTTTATTTGTTATTTACCTAATCCTCAGTGATACTGAACCTCAGATATTTCGTCATTAAAGTAATATATAGGAGTAGCTATTTGAATGGTGCCATGTTGGTATACTTGATTTTATTTTGAAGTGGATAAATAAACTAGATAAAGAGGTTTAAGGTTTTATTTTATAGCTAATCATCTAGTTAGCTAGAAAAACTAAATTTGACATCGAAATGCATTAATTTCTTGAAAGCGGCATCAAAATGAATCAATTTATTGTGTGATGTGTGTTATGATGTTGCACTTCAGTATGCATAAAGGGAAGTTGAATGCTTCCTGTCTGTAATATTCACTTACCTGTGTTTAGAAGTACCGTAATTTGAAATCATGTTCCATTCCAGCAACTCTCGACACAATTGGGAGATCTTGGGAATGTAAGTGACTCCACAACACGGAGGAACCTTCAACAAAGCGCAATGAGACATGGTGTTATCCTCCAGAATCTTGGTTCATTACTTCTAGAACTTGGTCGCACAACAATGATGCTTCGTATCAATCCTGCGCCTGTAGGTTTCTGTGACATGTACCTTATTTCAGATTGGAAATTGATTTTGTATTTGTACCGATCTATTCGCTCTTTTCAGTCAGAAGCTGTAATAAATTCTGGACCTGCTGTTTTTATATCTCCGTCTGGGCCAAACCCTCTTATGGTTCCTGTAAGTTTTTTGAATTTTGGTTTAGAATTAATGGGTTGGTAAGGCCCTTATTCTGCTTATGTATTTTGCTAACTCATTTTTTGTCCAGCCTGTTCCCTTTTTTCCAGGACCAAGATCTGTTCAAATGGGTCCAATGTTCTCTAGTCTTAGTTCGCAGGGCTCTGTTCTGCAGCCAAGGGATGCTGATATCCATGCCCGTGCAAGTGAGTAAAGCTTTATTTAATCTATCCTTTCAGTTTTCCTCTTGGAGCATCATCAGCACATGAATTTTTATTTTTGCCTCTGTATCCATCTGAAATTACTTTTTGTTCCACACCATTTTTTTTTGCTTTGGTGTGTGTATTGAAGGTTTGTTCAGCTATCTAATCTTAAAATTACAGTCAGTGGTGGAAACATGAATTGTAAGAGTCAAGCAGTGTTATTGTTTAGACTGAGTCGTAACTTAGTGGACTGAGTAAATAAAAAACAGACAGGGTGAATGTTTCGTTTGAAAGTTTGTTTGTGTAAACCTCTACCAGATAATGGTTTGATATTGCCACATTGTTGCAACTGCCAGTTTGTAAGATCAGATCGGTGATGGTTTATATCTGGCGTATTAAATCAATCAGAGCATGCAGGGATAGGTGCGTCTGTTCAAATTAGTCAGTAATAGATTGCAGAGTCCATGAAACTTGTTTTTATCAGTTTATGGTGTTATAACTTTATGCCAGTTAGTAAACGCTGATCAGAATCAGGGATTATTGTGTCATATTAAATAGATCAGAACCAGCAGGCTAGGGTGTGTCAGGTCAAAGTTAGTGAACAGTGGATCAGAGGAATTGAATCTGGATATGGTTTATCCTGTCCATGTGGGGGCTTGTGATTTCCCTCCCCTTCTCTTAAATAGTTCTCTCTTTTGCTTATTCTTATATGGGTCTAAATAAATAAATAATTGATGCATCTAGATAACTTCCTAGTGTGTTCATTTTTTTCTTCTGCTGCTACTTTTGTTGATAATAATGGTTAAATGCCAGTCTTTTTGGTCATTAGGTGGGTCTGTGCCTGTAACGAGTACTAACCCAAGTGAATCGGTTGGGGCACAGCCAGCACAAGAAAATACAGATGGAACTGGCAATGCTTCGCATTCAAACGTTAGGGAGGCATTTGCGCGAGTTGCAGGCGGTGCTCCTTTTGCTGTTGGGTCTGGAGTTAGACTGGTTCCACTCAGAACAGTTGTTGCTGTGCCTGCTGGCATCAGTCGCCCTCCATCAGGTTCTTCTAGTGGGGGAATTGGTGTTATCTATCCAACGGTCACCAGAATGCAACAAAGAGTAAATACTAATGGTAGTGATGCACAAAATGGACAAACTCCAAATGAACCTGATCATAGTGACACCCATGCTAATCTGCAACCGAATCCTCAGCCATCTCAAGCTCGCGAAGCAGGTGAATTAGTTTCCTCACTTCATCTGTATTGTTTTTTACCTTTTAATTGTTTGCATTCGTTCTTTAAACATGAAGTTTCTACTAGAAATGCAATCTGGTTCAAGACTAATCCGATCTGAATCTGCGTCCTGTCAATTCCGTCAAGAGATAATATTGAAAATGCACACCACTCAGATGCTTGTCACTAGTTAGATGGCTCTGGCACACCAGTGGAGTGAATGGAAAGAATAAAAAAGGGGTATCTGGGTGTCCCGTTGCTGGGGACAAGTGGCGTCACAGGAAGTCTGTACCTCCTTTCCTTAGTTTTGACATCATGTACGTGCTGGTTTGGTTAGTCTGTTTGCTATGGCAGGCCAACAAGTTTTGGCATCAAATTTCATACTTTATCCGATTTTGAGAAAGAATAAGCTGGTTAGGATATGGGGAAGATCATATCTGACAAATCTGGTTGCATGATAGTTTCTATCTGAGTTATCACCACCTTCCGTGAGCCATAATTTGTTTTCTAGACGGTTGCCTCAACGAATGCATGCTTTTCTTTGATGATTATTCATTCTTTTGTTTAGGGTATTCTGGTCCACATGTTGACCTTTTGGCATTCCAAAAGAAAAAGGCTTTATCCTCTTATGCCGTTTTCACCATGGCTGGATTTTGTTGCAGGTAATCTGGGACCACAGGTTGATGTCAATGTGGGGAACATATCTCAGGCTTCTCATGGGCAGCAGAACGGCCAGGGTCCTTTTTCTCAGTTGATGGACAGTCTCCAGTGGATTGGATCACTATTTTCTGGAGAAAATCCCCGAGCAAATGGCACAAGTCAGCATGTACCAGTGGCATCTGCTGAGCAGGTAGATGCTAGAAACCATCTAGCACCCGAAGTGTCAGGAGTCAGCGATGAGGGGATACGCTTTGCAAATTTGGTGCGTGAAATTATGCCTTTTATCTCCCAAGCTGAAAATCAACCTCAGAGCGCCCCAGCAAATAGCAGCAGTACTCCTTCACAGGTAAATGAAATTCCTGTTACTTGATGCAGTTATCTCTTGATGGATGGTAACATCAGTACTGGATGCAGGCCGTGTCTGAGAGCTTAAACAGTGCAAGGGATGTGCCAAGTGATTCTAGGAATTCACATCGACATAACCGTGACCCAGTTGACGGGCCTAATTCTAAAAGGCAAAGGTATTGCACGACTTGCACATCCAAAAAAGTGTATACATATCTATACTGTTAATGCTGATAAAAAATTGACCTGGCTTGAGTTAGGCACTGGATGGAGTAGGGTAGTTATATATGATTGTGGCATTGTTCTATGATTGTTCTTTCAGTTAGTTACAACATCACCTTGCATGATACTGGTGTCTGTGGACTAATCATTTAAACCATGTTCACCACCTTTGTGCAGAATGAGTGACTGATTCAGGTCGGCTTGTTATTTGTTTGGAGTAAGCTGCTTTGCAGTATGTGAGCTGAGAAGTTTTCCAGTTGATATTGCAACAAGAGGATTAAAGTGATCAAAACGAGAGTCACGAGTTATCGAGACAAAGTGAGATTATTTGTAGTGTATAGTTCAACTAGGATATTAGGTGAGGCAGCTGTGCTTGTCCTTGTTGCGCAGCAGTTCCTGTAATCTTATACTTTTGAGAACATGCATATTTTCGGAATCTGGTATCCGCCTCCACTGTGTACAAGTCCAATTTATTTGAGGTGGAAGTATCTGTGCAATTGATGAAGCTGCACAAGGTGGTTTTGTAATGCAACTTCCTGTAACATAAGCATCATCGAATTCTGAGGAAAAGAAATGGGTGGGACTTGGCCCTTGGGTGTGGCTGAGCATCTCAAGCAGAGGAGAAAAACTTCACAAAATCATGTTTTTGTGGGAGGAGACTGTTTAGGGATTCCAGAGATCTGCTGCTGTAGCAGGAGAAATTTGGATCCCTAATTTTTCTGTGTATTGACTATAAATCTATGAACTCCCTAAATTTTCTGTGTATTGACTATAAATCTATGAACTCAATGTTACTCCCTCTGGCCTGAATTATTGGCCGCTTCGGTCGTTTTGCAAAAAAAGTCCCTGTGAAATCCTTGACAAACCCAGCAGCCCACGACCTCGTCTTCCTCACTGGTTGCTTGCTTGCTCCGCTCTGCTCAGCAGCTCGCCCATCGCGGTCACCCCCACCCTACTACGCTACATACCCTGAGGATCTCTCTAATTCCCTTCTAGATCAACCAGCGCTGCCGTTCCCAAACCATTAGCCACGAGGGAAGGCGCGAGAGGATCCCTTCCTCGCGCTCGTGGTGGTGGACTGCCAAGGCACGGCTGGGGATCTGAGGGAAGCGGCGAGCCGTGGAAGACGCTCCTTGGGGGAGCCTGGGGTGGCGGCGGCCTCCACAGATCCTCCGACAACGAGCCTAGTGCCCTCACTAGCCTCTTCTTCTCATGCCTGCGTTCAGGAGAAGTGGGTCCGTCAGACAACAGCAGGAGAGGGAAGTCATCAATCGAAGCCCTCAAGAGGGTAACCCAGTGCTCGCTTGTACGGCCGACGCAGGAGCAGTTGCCCCTCTTCAAGCCCGGAGGAATGAAAGTGGGTCCCCCCAGTCATGTAGTACAGAGCGGCAGAGCACCTCGCGGCCACAACACCGGCTTCCCTAGTCATGAGGGGTGCCATACGACCTTTGTCCATGGCGGTGGCGCGAGCCCCGACGCATCGAAGGTCTCCGGCGTCGTCCTCTAAGGGAGGTATGCTGCGAGTCAGCCTCCCCGGATGAAGGGGCCGAGAAGCTTTGCCGCCTTCGCTCTACGACATGCCCTCATCGACCGGCACGCACATGAGATTCCGCACCAGGGCCGAGGTGGAAGGCTCCTCGGGAGGTCCTCTCGCCTGAGTGTTCTCCCCCACTGCTCGAAGGAGGGAAGCCCCGAACGGACGGTGTAGGCGGCACTCGCCGAGTACACGGGACGAGCCCCTAAGGGAATCTTAGGCATGACTCCCTCTCCAAGTAGAAGCCGCGTGAGGGCAACCACCATGTCTTCAGCGCGAAGCCCCGTGGACAGCCTAATCGCATCTTGAGGAGAGTTCAAGTCCCACATGCCCTTGTGGTGCTCCTGGAGGGGCGCGATCTGCTGGTGGAGGAACTCCCGGACCACCATCTCACCCGTCAGCCCTTGACTCTTCAAGTCCTCCACCCGCCTCGCGAGGGGTTTGGAGCTCATGCAGAAGGTGGCGACCCGAGCCCATCCAGGGTTCTCCATAGCCGCCTTGTTGGAACACGGAGCTGGTGGAGTATCCAAGAGGCATCCACGAGGACCCAGTCCTGGCAGAACTCGTACGCTACCCCCAGGATGGAAAGGGGAAGGAAGTCCTCGCCGTCTTCAGCAAAGAACCCAAGACCCCCCGAGTCTGTCATCCGACACGAGGACGTGAAGACGAAAGAAATGTCGAAAGAGCGCCAGCGAGGGCATCACGCCCACGAAGGCTTCGCACCAGTAAGCGAAGGTGGCTAGGAGGGTCACACTCCGCAGATGAAGGTGGAGTAACTGGATGCAATAATGCTCTAGGACGACGATGAGGAAGGGCGAGAAGGAGGAACAAGACTGATGGCAACGGAGTGCATGAAGACCAGGAACACGGTGGCAGGTCGCTCGTCCCCGCCAACCCTAGCACACCACACCCGGGAGGTGACCCACTCGTTTGAGGAGGAGGCCATCAGGCGCCTGACATTCTGCAAGCCCTCCTCGTTGAAGATTGACGATGCTGGCAAGAGTTGGATGCTCGCCGTGGAGAAGTTCGCCGCGCTTGGAGTATCACGTGCCTTCTTAGGCGCCATCTTGAGAGCTACGGAGGTCAGGAGCGTGGCAGTGGGGCAAAGACATGGAGATGACTGATGGCAAGAAGGCAAAGTGATAAACCCCCACTCAGGCTTGGGTTTCTCTAGGGGAACCAGACCCCGAGGCTTGGCCGAGGCGATGGGTCGTGCGTCCAACGGACACTGCCTCAAGTCAAGGATATGTGGGGGACCTGGGAGAGCCCACGGGAGGATGTGCGCTGGCATGGTCAGGCGCGGACCCAACACTAGATGATCTCTTGACTTTCCCGCCTCTTTGCCGGTAGCGTGCAAGGCAAGCGATCGGGGGCTACTATCGGACTACTAGAACAAGGGGTAGCCCGTCCCGTCAGGTTGCCAGACCCGCGCTTGGTGCTCTAACAAGGGATGTGAGGAGCACCGCCCTCTAGAAGACAGGATGGAGGGAAAGAAGGCAAGAGAACGCCAAGACCGGCCTCCTCCAGAGCCAGGGCTCCCTAATGAGGGATTGGTGAAGTACTGAAGTGACACCGTCATGTCTCGCAATGCGACGGTGCAACGGCCGGTCCAAGCTGTGATCGGTCCTCCTAGGTAATGTGATACACTGCCTACCCGCCTTGGTGATAAAGGCGGGAAGACCACGCGGGAGCTCTGTCAGTACCCGACATTGCCACTTTGGTGCGTGGAGACCAGGGTGACGTGACGGGGCAAGGGGTACGTCATCGGTTACCTCAATAGCATGCCACTATCTCTAGTCAGAGCTAGCTCGTGGCCAGAGGGAAAAGGGTCTTGTTGGTTTGTGGCCCGAAAGTTTCCAGGCAAGTGCATCGCGGTACCCAAGTTGCCTGAAATTGCCGCATTTCGCAAAGTTGGGCTGCCAACTACCGAGAGGGACCATTTCGAGGCAAACTCATCTCACCCCTACCAAATTTAAACATTCCGTTAAACTGCCCCGTGAAGTAGACGGCCGGGACCCTCATGTCAGTAATCTGTCCGTGACACGAGCACCAACGTGGCAACCTCTTAGTCAAATCGAGGAACTAAGTGGCTTGGTGCATTGACCAATTTCACAAATCCTCTCCCTCCTTTCCCCTAGCACCGGAGGCGTCGAAATCCACCCTCCAAGCAGAATGATCCCTTCGAACATTTTACTTCCGGCGCCAAGTTGCTGCACCCATTCGGTGTTCCCGAGCTCCAATGTTGCACGCCTCCGCCACTGTTGCGAGGCTCTAGCCCGCCTCCGCCGCCGACGAGCTGAACAACACCGAGGATGGCAGATCCTACTACCGAGGAAGAAGTAGTTCTAGCTAATTGCGGGTGACTTACCGCTGTTTATAGTAGGTGTGATCTGGGTTTAGATATTGTTTAGGCTGGTTGCAATTTTGTGTTTAGTGCGAGTGCAAATTTTATGCCTCATTTTATTACTTCCAAGTTTACTGAGGATTGTAATAATCTGTTGTAATTCGCAGTTGTAAGTTGTTTGAGGATTGTTACAAACCTAACATCTATCTGAATTACTACACGAACATTAAAAAACAGTTAAATTGTAAGAGGTACAACACACGATCTTATGGAAACATGGAGAACATCCATTGTATTACACGGGCACCGCATAGAACTTGCATAATTCATAGATGTTCACTACAAAAAACTGAACAGACAAAGAGCCGGCCTGAAGAGAATACATTAGGAGTAGACTCACACGATCCGTCAATCTGACAGATAGTCGTCGTAGTAATCGTAGTGGTTATTACCATCCACGTCATAAGGTGGCACCATCTCTAGCTCAGAATGCTCGTAAATTCTGCAATACTCCACCAACAATCTTACGTGTTCGAAAGGATGGTCATTGATCCATAATCCTCCTACTCCATACCCATATACAACCCTTGGCTCCTCTTCCGACGCAAGAGCCTCAAAGTTGTAAGATCTAATCTCGGATAGGTCCGTATAGTATATGCTGCATGCTTGCACCGTGGGACCCTGGCGCTGTCGACGTAGACGCACCGATTGTCATCAATGAAGAGAGCACGACTTCTGATGCCTCTGACCGGCTGAAGGACATGGATCTGGGTATCAACCCGGTAAACAACCGGCCTGCCGCCGTAGATGGGTCCACTCACAACGAACAACAGCTCTTTGTTGGACTCAACATGGTAAAAATGATTCTCTGGGAACTGGCAACCCGGAACATGGCCTGCAACGGTGGGATGCATCTCTAGGGTCCATGCGGAGTGCTGCAGCTGGACATCTCCATGAGCAGCGCCACACATAGTTGAGAGGACATACCCGTATCTGTCTGCGATGAAAACAACACCGGCGTAAGAAGTCATGCTCTAGAGTTCCGCGAAGTCATACAGCGAGTACGACCCTTCGCCAAAGACCAGGCGTCTCCCTTCCTCCGTACTCTCATCTTCCCACTGAATGTTGTTGTGCAGATGGTTTGATGTAAACACCATCAACGACAGGAACATCATCACAGTGATAGAAGCCACCTGCTCGGTCGGTATCTCTACCCTCAGGCGCTTGATAGCATCGGAGAAGGGGTTGTACAACCGGGTCTTGTACGGATGCACCCTCTGTCCAAGCACAAGCAGGCCACCGGATGTGCTACCCACATAAAAGTACCTTCAAGAAGAGAAACAGAGATTCAGTAAAGGTAAACAGACTAAGCTTCAATTAAAGTAAACCAACTAGTAGAAGAAGAAACATAACTTGAAAAATAGATAATATAGGAGGTGAATGCAAAAAAGGATCACATATATAAAGATGAATATCAACAAAGCACCTGCGAATAACCCGACTAATCTTCTTCTCAAGGTGGTGGCCAGTTCTCACGTTCAACAACGTGATGGCGTCATCATCTACCGGATACTCCTCCGACAACTGGTGCTCCAGAACAATCCAGTTGGCTGGCAAGCGCTCCTCCGTGCAGCCGCGCCAGGCGTTGCATACTTCCTGGAAGGCGGCGTAGTAGTCGAAGTCGTCCGTCAAACGGAAGATGTCACCTATCTTCTGGACGAGTCCCTCAGGGAGACTAGCCCACGGTGAGTCCTGCTGCTTCTTGCTGGACATGGATGATGGTGTTCGAGTGGTCTCGGTCCTGTTAACTAGCACAGGAAGCGGTTCCAAAGACAAGCATTTAAAAAACATCTGTGAAAGCCTAGCAAAGCGTCTGGAAACGATATGGCGCCATGCACATAGCCACTGCAACCGCGTTTCATCAAGCTAGCATGGGCACGCGTTTGCGCCTGTGCACGCGCACTAATTACGAACAATGGAAGTGCACACCAGTGTATGACCCTTGGAGCAAGCGAATGTGTAGGATGATACTAGTAGTAGAATCATAACCTCATTGTATATAATTATCCCTAGGAGCACGCGAATGTGTAGAGACAATTGTAGGTAACACCAACATTCGTGGCATTTGATGCACAAAACACAAAAACACAGTTTGTGGCTTAAATTTTTGCACCTGGCCCAAATGAACTGCTTCACTTAACAAGATGAATAAGAGAGAATCTAATAGTTCATACAACATTATTCATACTTGCAAGCTCCATTTATTTATTCATAGATATCCCACATGCTGGTCGAGAAGGGCAGCGTGCTGGCGGCGGACGGGGGGATGGGGGGACAACAAATTGTGTTTGTGCCATTTGCATGCAGGTGGGGAAAGAGGCTTTGAGGGGAAAGAAGAGAAAATTGGACGTGACACTGGCAGGTGGGCCCAAGGAACACGTGACCCTGGAAAGTGGGAGTGCGCGGTATTGCCAGTTTTTCCATAGCAAGCGGTCGGTAGGCGTGGCCAATCATGTCGTAGAACAACCTACTCGCAGATCACTCTAGAACCATCACAATCGTCCAAGCGCCCGATCAAACGGTATGTAACAATCGTGATGCAGAACAAGTGTCTTGGGGCGCGCCTTCTAGAAGACTCGATCTAACGTCCACCATTGGGAGCTATGGTTAGGGCTCTCCTAAGGTTAGGATCCATGTGGTTTATGAAAAGAACACACATGCAAATGGCCCGGGTGGATCCATGTGGTTTATGAAAAGAACACACATGCAAATGACTCTAGTGGATCCACATGGTTTATGAAAAGAACACAAATGCATTAAACTCTAGTGGATCCGTGTGTTTTATGAAAAGAACACACATGCAATGATTCTAGTGGTGGTTTAGAAGAAGGACACACATGCAATGACTCTAGTGGATCCATATGTGATTTTGAAAAAGAACACACATTCAATGACACTGGTGGATCCATGTGGTTTATGAAAACAACACACATGCAATGACACTGGTGGATCCATGTGGTTTATGAAAAGAACACACATTCAGTGACACTGGTGGATCCATGTGGTTTATGAAAAGAACACACATTCAATGAACTCTGGTGGATCCATGTTGTTTATGAAAAGAACACACATGCAATGAACTCTAGTGGATCCATATGGTTTATGAAATGAACACAAATGCAATGAACTCTAGTGGGTCCATGTGGTTTATGAAAAGAACACACATGCAATGACTCTAGTGGTGATTTATGAAAAGAACACACATGCAATTACTCTAGTGGTGGTTTAGGAGAAGAACACACATGCAATGACTCTAGTGGATCGATATATGGTTTAGAAAAAGAACACATATTCAATGACACTAGTGGATCCATGTGGTTTATGAAAAGAACACACATGCAATGACTCTAGTGGATCCATGTGTTTTATGAAAAGAACAGACATGCAATGAAATCTAGTGGATCCATGTAGATTCTGAAAGAACAAACATTCAATGACTTTAGTGGTGGATTATGAAAATAACACACATGCAATGACTCTAGAGGTGGTTTATGAAAAGAACACACATGCAATGACTCTAATGGTGGGTTATGAGAAGAACACACATGCAATGACTCTAGTGGATCCATATGTGGTTTAGAAAAAGAATACACATTCAATGACACTGGTGGATCCATGTGGTTTATGAAAATAACACACATGCAATGACTCTAGTGGATCCATGTGGTTTATGAAAAGAATACACATGCAATAAACTCTAGTGGATCCATGTGGTTTATGAAAAGAACACACATGCAATGAACACTAGTGGATCCATGTGGTTTATGAAAAGAACACACATTCAATGAACTCTAGTGGATCCATGTGGTTTATGAAAAGAACACACATGGAATGAACTGTAGTGGATACATGTCGTTTTTGAAATGAACACAAATGCAATGAACTCTACTCGATCCATGTGGTTTATGAAAAGAACACACATGCAATGACTCTAGTGGATCCATATGTGGTTTAGAAAAAGAACACACATTCAATAACACTGGTGGATCCATGTGGTTTGTGAAAAGAACACACATGCAATGACTCTAGTGGATCCATGTGGTTTATGAAAATAACACACATGCAATGAACGCTAATGGATCCATGTGGATTCTAAAAAGAACACACATTCAATGAACTCTAGTGGATCCATGTGGTTTATGAAAAGAACACACATGCAATGACTCTAGTGGATCCATGTGGTTTATGAAAAGAACACACATGCAGTGGACTCTAGTGGATCCATGTGGTTTTTGAAAAGAACACACATTCAATGAACACTAGTGGATCCATGTGGTTTATGAAAAGAACATACATGGAATGAACTCTAGTGGGTCCATGTGGTTTATGCAATGAACTCTACTGGATCCATGTGGTTTATGAAAAGAACACACATGCAATTACTCTGGTGGTGGTTTATGAAAAGAACATACATGCAATGACTCTAGCTGTGGTTTATGAAAAGAACACACATGTAATGACACTAGTGGATCCATGTGGTTTATGAAAAGAACACACATGCAATGAATCTAGTGGATCCATGTGGTTTATGAATAGAACACACATGCAATGAACTCTAGTGGATCCATGTGGTTGTTGAAAAGAACACACATTTAATGAACTCTAGTGGATCCATGTGGTTTATGAAAAGAACACACATGCAATAAACTCTAGTGGTGGTTTATGAAAAGAACACACATGCAATGACTCTAGTGGTGGTTTAGGAGAAGAACACACATGCAATGACTCTAGTGTATCCATATGTGGTTTAGAAAAAGTACACACATTCAATGACACTGGTGGATCCAGGTGGTTTAGGAGAAGAACAAACATGCAATGAACTCTAGTGGATCCATGTGGTTTATGAAAAGAACACACATGCGATGACTCTAGATGTGGTTTATAAAAAGAAGACACATGCAATGATACTGGTGGATCCATGTGGTTTATGAAAAGAACACACATTCAATGACACAAGTGGATCCATTTAGTTTATGAAAATAACACACATGCCATGACTCTAGTGGATCCATGTGGTTTATGAAAATAACACACATGCAACGAACTCTAGTGGATCCATGTGGTTTATGAAATGACCACAAATGCGATGAACGCTCATGGATCCATGTGGTTTATGAAAAGAACACACATGCAATGACTCTAGATTTGGTTGATGAAAATAACACACATGCAATGATACTGGTGGATCCATGTGGTTTACGAAAAGAACACACATCCAATGAAACTTGTGGATACATGTGGTTTATGAAAAGAACACACATGCAATGACTCTAGTGGATCCATGTGGTTTAGGAGAAGAACACACAACACACATGCGTTGAACTCTAGTGGATCCATGTGGTTTATGAAAATAACACACATTCAATGAACTCTAGTGGATCCATGTTGTTTATGAAAAGAACACACATGGAATGACTCTAGTGGTGGTTTAGGAGAAGAAAACGCATGCAATGACTCTAGTGGTGGTTTAGGAGAAGAAAACACATGCAATGACTCTAGTGGATCCATATGGTTTATGAAAAGAACACACATTCAATGAACTCTAGTGGATCCAGGTGGTTTAGGAGAAGAACAAACATGCAACAAACTCTAGTGGATCCATGTGGTTTATGAAAAGAACACACATTCAATGAACTCTAGTGGATCCATGTGGTTTATGAAAATAACACACATGCAATGAACTCTAGTGCATCCATGTGGTTTATGAAATGACCACAAATGCAATGAACTCTAGTGGATCCATGTGGTTTATGAAAAGAACACCCATGCAATGACTCTAGTGGTGGTTTATGAAAAGAACACACATGCAATTACTCTAGTGGATCCATGTGGTTTAGGAGAAGAACACACATGCAATGAACTGTAGTGGATCCATGTGGTTTATGAAAATAACACACATTCAATGAACTCTAGTGGATCCATGTGGTTTATGAAAAGAACACACATGGAATGACTCTAGTGGTGGTTTAGGAGAAGAACACACATGCAATGACTCTAGTGGTGGTTTAGGAGAAGAAAACACATGCAATGACTCTAGTGGATCCATCTGGTTTATGAAAAGAACACACATTCAATGAACTCTAGTGGATCTAGGTTGTTTAGGAGAAGAACAAACATGCAATGAACTCTAGTGGATCCATGTGATTTATGAAAAGAACACACATTCAATGAACTCTAGTGGATCCATGTGGTTTATGAAAATAACACACATGCAATGAACTATAGTGGATCCATGTGGTTTATGAAATGACCACAAATGCAATGAACTCTAGTGGATCCATGTGGTTTATGAAAAGAACACACATGCAATAACTCTAGTGGTGGTTTATGAAAAGAACACACATGCAATGACTCTAGTGGTGGTTTAGAGAAGAACACATGCAATGACTCTAGTGGATCCATATGTGATTTAGAAAAGTACACACATTCAATGACACTGGTGGATCCCTGTGGTTTATGAATAGAACACACATTCAATGATCCGTAGTGGATCCATGTGGTTTATGAAATGAACACAAATGCAATGAACTCTAGTGGGTCCATGTGGTTTATGAAAAGAACACACATGCAATGACTCTAGTGGATCCATATATGGTTTAGAAAAAGAACACACATTCAATGACACTGGTGGATCCACGTGGTTTATGAAAAGAACACACATGCAATGACACTGGTGGATCCATGTAGTTTATGAAAAGAACACACATTCAGTGACACTGGTGGATCCATGTGGTTTATGAAAATAACACACATGCAATGAACTCTAATGGATCCATGTGGATTCTAAAAATAACACACATCCAATGAACTCTAGTGGATCCATGTGGTTTATGAAAAGAACACACATGCAATGACTCTTGTGGATCCATGTGGTTTATGAAAAGAACACACATGCAGTGGACTCTAGTGGATCCATGTGGTTTTTGAAAAGAACACACATTCAATGAACACTAGTGGATCCATGTGGTTTATGAAAAGAACATACATGGAATGAACTCTAGTGGGTCCATGTGGTTTATGCAATGAACACAAATGCAATGAACTCTACTGGATCCATGTGGTTTATGAAAAGAACACACATGCAATTACTCTAGTGGTGGTTTATGAAAAGAACATACATGCAATGACTCTAGCTGTGGTTTATGAAAAGAACACACATGTAACGACACTAGTGGATCCATGTGGTTTATGAAAAGAACACACATGCAATGAATCTAGTGGATCCATGTGGTTTATGAAAAGAACACACAAGCAATGAACTCTAGTGGATCCATGTGGTTGTTGAAAAGAACACACATTTAATGAACTCTAGTGGATCCATGTGGTTTATGAAAAGAACACACATGCAATGAACTCTAGTTGTGGTTTATGAAAAGAACACACATGCAATGACTCTAGTGGTGGTTTAGGAGAAGAACACACATGCAATGACTCTAGTGTATCTATATGTGGTTTAGAAAAAGTACACACATTCAATGACACTGGTGGATCCAGGTGGTTTAGGAGAAGAACAAACATGCAATGAACTCTAGTGGATCCATGTGGTTTATGAAAAGAACACACATGCAATGACTCTAAATGTGGTTTATAAAAAGAACACACATGCAATGATACTGGTGGATCCATGTGGTTTATGAAAAGAACACACATTCAATGACACAAGTGGATCCATTTAGTTTATGAAAAGAGCACACATGCCATGACTCTAATGGATCCATGTGGTTTATGAAAATAACACACATGCAATGAACTCTAGTGGGTCCATGTGGTTTATGAAATGAACACAAATGCGATGAACGCTCATGGATCCATGTGGTTTATGAAAAGAACACACATGCAATGACTCTAGATTTGGTTTATGAAAATAACACACATGCAATGATACAGGTGGATCCATGTGGTTTACAAAAAGAACACACATCCAATGAAACTGGTGGATACATGTGGTTTATGAAAATAACACACATGCAATGACTCTAGTGGATCCATGTGGTTTAGGAGAAGAACACACATGCAATGAACTCTAGTGGATCCATGTGGTTTATGAAAATAAGACACATTCAATGAACTCTAGTGGATCCATGTGGTTTATGAAAAGAACACACATGGAATGACTCTAGTGGTGGTTTAGGAGAAGAAAACACATGCAATGACTCTAGTGGTGGGTTAGGAGAAGAAAACACATGCAATGACTCTAGTGGATCCATATGGTTTATGAAAAGAACACACATTCAATGAACTCTAGTGGATTCAGGTGGTTTAGGAGAAGAACAAACATGCAATGAACTCTAGTGGATCCATGTGGTTTATGAAAAGGACACACATTCAATGAACTCTAGTGGATCCATGTGGTTTATGAAATGACCACAAATGCAATGAACTCTAGTGGATCCATGTGGTTTATGAAAAGAACACACATGCAATGACTCTAGTGGTGGTTTATGAAAAGAACACACATGCAATTACTCTAGTGGATCCATGTTGTTTAGGAGAAGAACACACATGCAAGGAACTCTAGTGGATCCATGTGGTTTATGAAAATAACACACATTCAATGAACTCTAGTGGATCCATGTGGTTTATGAAAAGAACACACATGGAATGACTCTAGTGGTGGTTTAGGAGAACACACATGCAATGACTCTAGTGGTGGTTTAGGAGAAGAAAACACATGCAATGACTCTAGTGGATCCATATGGTTTATGAAAAGAACACACATTCAATGAACTCTAGTGGATCCATGTGGTTTATGAAAAGAACACACATGGAATGACTCTAGTGGTGGTTTAGGAGAAGAAAACACATGCAATGACTCTACTGGTGGTTTAGGAGAAGAAAACACATGCAATGACTCTAGTGGATCCATATGGTTTATGAAAAGAACACACATTCAATGAACTCTAGTGGATCCAGGTGGTTTAGGAGAAGAACAAACATGCAATGAACTCTAGTGGATCCATGTAGTTTATGAAAAGAACACACATTCAATGAACTCTAGTGGATCCATGTGGTTTATGAAAATAACACACATGCAATGAACTCTAGTGGATCCAGGTGGTTTATGAAATGACCACAAATGCAATAAACTCTAGTGGATCCATGTGGTTTATGAAAAGAACACACATGCAATGACTCTAGTGGTGGTTTGTGAAAAGAACACACATGCAATTACTCTAGTGGATCCATGTGGTTTAGGAGAAGAACACACATGCAATGAACTCTAGTGGATCCATGTGGTTTATGAAAATAACACACATTCAATGAACTCTAGTGGATCCATGTGGTTTATGAAAAGAACCCACATGGAATGACTCTAGTGGTGGTTTAGGAGAAGAACACACATGCAATGACTCTAGTGGTGGTTTAGGAGAAGAAAACACATGCAATGACTCTAGTGGATCCATATGGTTTATGAAAAGAACACACATTCAATGAACTCTAGTGAATCCAGGTGGTTTAGGAGAAGAACAAACATGCAATGAACTCTAGTGGATCCATGTGATTTATGAAAAGAACACACATTCAATGAACTCTAGTGGATCCATGTGGTTTATGAAAATAACACACATGCAATGAACTATAGTGGATCCATGTGGTTTATGAAATGACCAGAAATGCAGTGAACTCTAGTGGATCCATGAGGTTTATGAAAAGAACACACATGCAATGACTCTAGTGGTGGTTTATAAAAAGAACACACATGCAATGACTCTAGTGGTGGTTTAGGAGAAGAACAAACATGCAATGAACTCTAGTGGATCCATGTGGTTTATGAAAAGAACACACATTCAATGAACTCTAGTGGATCCATGTGGTTTATGAAAAGAACACACATGGAATGAACTGTAGTGGATACATGTCGTTTTTGAAATGAACACAAATGCAATGAACTCTACTCGATCCATGTGGTTTATGAAAAGAACACACATGCAATGACTCTAGTGGATCCATATGTGGTTTAGAAAAAGAACACACATTCAATAACACTGGTGGATCCATGTGGTTTGTGAAAAGAACACACATGCAATGACTCTAGTGGATCCATGTGGTTTATGAAAATAACACACATGCAATGAACTCTAATGGATCCATGTGGATTCTAAAAAGAACACACATTCAATGAACTCTAGTGGATCCATGTGGTTTATGAAAAGAACACACATGCAATGACTCTAGTGGATCCATGTGGTTTATGAAAAGAACACACATGCAGTGAACTCTAGTGGATCCATGTGGTTTTTGAAAAGAACACACATTCAATGAACACTAGTGGATCCATGTGGTTTATGAAAAGAACATACATGGAATGAACTCTAGTGGGTCCATGTGGTTTATGCAATGAACTCTACTGGATCCATGTGGTTTATGAAAAGAACACACATGCAATTACTCTAGTGGTGGTTTATGAAAAGAACATACATGCAATGACTCTAGCTGTGGTTTATGAAAAGAACACACATGTAATGACACTAGTGGATCCATGTGGTTTATGAAAAGAACACACATGCAATGAATCTAGTGGATCCATGTGGTTTATGAACAGAACACACATGCAATGAACTCTAGTCGATCCATGTGGTTTATGAAATGAACACACATTTAATGAACTCTAGTGGATCCATGTGGTTTATGAAAAGAACACACATGCAATGAACTCTAGTGGTGGTTTATGAAAAGAACACACATGCAATGACTCTAGTGGTGGTTTAGGAGAAGAACACACATGCAATGACTCTAGTGTATCCATATGTGGTTTAGAAAAAGTACACACATTCAATGACACTGGTGGATCCAGGTGGTTTAGGAGAAGAACAAACATGCAATGAACTCTAGTGGATCCATGTGGTTTATGAAAAGAACACACATGCGATGACTCTAGATGTGGTTTATAAAAAGAAGACACATGCAATGATACTGGTGGATCCATGTGGTTTATGAAAAGAACACACATTCAATGACACAAGTGGATCCATTTAGTTTATGAAAATAACACACATGCCATGACTCTAGTGGATCCATGTGGTTTATGAAAATAACACACATGCAACGAACTCTAGTGGATCCATGTGGTTTATGAAATGACCACAAATGCGATGAACGCTCATGGATCCATGTGGTTTATGAAAAGAACACACATGCAATGACTCAAGATTTGGTTGATGAAAATAACACACATGCAATGATACTGGTGGATCCATGTGGTTTACGAAAAGAACACACATCCAATGAAACTTGTGGATACATGTGGTTTATGAAAAGAACACACATGCAATGACTCTAGTGGATCCATGTGGTTTAGGAGAAGAACACACAACACACATGCGTTGAACTCTAGTGGATCCATGTGGTTTATGAAAATAACACACATTCAATGAACTCTAGTGGATCCATGTGGTTTATGAAAATAACACACATGCAATGACTCTAGTGGTGGTTTAGGAGAAGAAAACGCATGCAATGACTCTAGTGGTGGTTTAGGAGAAGAAAACACATGCAATGACTCTAGTGGATCCATATGGTTTATGAAAAGAACACACATTCAATGAACTCTAGTGGATCCAGGTGGTTTAGGAGAAGAACAAACATGCAACAAACTCTAGTGGATCCATGTGGTTTATGAAAAGAACACACATTCAATGAACTCTAGTGGATCCATGTGGTTTATGAAAATAACACACATGCAATGAACTCTAGTGCATCCATGTGGTTTATGAAATGACCACAAATGCAATGAACTCTAGTGGATCCATGTGGTTTATGAAAAGAACACCCATGCAATGACTCTAGTGGTGGTTTATGAAAAGAACACACATGCAATTACTCTAGTGGATCCATGTGGTTTAGGAGAAGAACACACATGCAATGAACTGTAGTGGATCCATGTGGTTTATGAAAATAACACACATTCAATGAACTCTAGTGGATCCATGTGGTTTATGAAAAGAACACACATGGAATGACTCTAGTGGTGGTTTAGGAGAATAACACACATGCAATGACTCTAGTGGTGGTTTAGGAGAAGAAAACACATGCAATAACTCTAGTGGATCCATCTGGTTTATGAAAAGAACACACATTCAATGAACTCTAGTGGATCTAGGTTGTTTAGGAGAAGAACAAACATGCAATGAACTCTAGTGGATCCATGTGATTTATGAAAAGAACACACATTCAATGAACTCTAGTGGATCCATGTGGTTTATGAAAATAACACACATGCAATGAACTATAGTGGATCCATGTGGTTTATGAAATGACCACAAATGCAATGAACTCTAGTGGATCCATGTGGTTTATGAAAAGAACACACATGCAATAACTCTAGTGGTGGTTTATGAAAAGAACACACATGCAATGACTCTAGTGGTGGTTTAGGAGAAGAACACACATGCAATGACTCTAGTGGATCCATATGTGATTTAGAAAAGTACACACATTCAATGACACTGGTGGATCCCTGTGGTTTATGAATAGAACACACATTCAATGATCCGTAGTGGATCCATGTGGTTTATGAAATGAACACAAATGCAATGAACTCTAGTGGGTCCATGTGGTTTATGAAAAGAACACACATGCAGTGACTCTAGTGGATCCATATATGGTTTAGAAAAAGAACACACATTCAATGCACTGGTGGATCCACGTGGTTTATGAAAAGAACACACATGCAATGACACTGGTGGATCCATGTAGTTTATGAAAAGAACACACATTCAGTGACACTGGTGGATCCATGTGGTTTATGAAAATAACACACATGCAATGAACTCTAATGGATCCATGTGGATTCTAAAAATAACACACATCCAATGAACTCTAGTGGATCCATGTGGTTTATGAAAAGAACACACATGCAATGACTCTAGTGGATCCATGTGGTTTATGAAAAGAACACACATGCAGTGGACTCTAGTGGATACATGTGGTTTTTGAAAAGAACACACATTCAATGAACACTAGTGGATCCATGTGGTTTATGAAAAGAACATACATGGAATGAACTCTAGTGGGTCCATGTGGTTTATGCAATGAACACAAATGCAATGAACTCTACTGGATCCATGTGGTTTATGAAAAGAACACACATGCAATTACTCTAGTGGTGGTTTATGAAAAGAACATACATGCAATGACTCTAGCTGTGGTTTATGAAAAGAACACACATGTAACGACACTAGTGGATCCATGTGGTTTATGAAAAGAACACACATGCAATGAATCTAGTGGATCCATGTGGTTTATGAAAAGAACACACATGCAATGAACTCTAGTGGATCCATGTGGTTGTTGAAAAGAACACACATTTAATGAACTCTAGTGGATCCATGTGGTTTATGAAAAGAACACACATGCAATGAACTCTAGTTGTGGTTTATGAAAAGAACACACATGCAATGACTCTAGTGGTGGTTTAGGAGAAGAACACACATGCAATGACTCTAGTGTATCTATATGTGGTTTAGAAAAAGTACACACATTCAATGACACTGGTGGATCTAGGTGGTTTAGGAGAAGAACAAACATGCAATGAACTCTAGTGGATCCATGTGGTTTATGAAAAGAACACACATGCAATGACTCTAGATGTGGTTTATAAAAAGAACACACATGCAATGATACTGGTGGATCCATGTGGTTTATGAAAAGAACACACATTCAATGACACAAGTGGATCCATTTAGTTTATGAAAAGAGCACACATGCCATGACTCTAATGGATCCATGTGGTTTATGAAAATAACACACATGCAATGAACTCTAGTGGGTCCATGTGGTTTATGAAATGAACACAAATGCGATGAACGCTCATGGATCCATGTGGTTTATGAAAAGAACACACATGCAATGACTCTAGATTTGGTTTATGAAAATAACACACATGCAATGATACAGGTGGATCCATGTGGTTTACAAAAAGAACACACATCCAATGAAACTGGTGGATACATGTGGTTTATGAAAATAACACACATGCAATGACTCTAGTGGATCCATGTGGTTTAGGAGAAGAACACACATGCAATGAACTCTAGTGGATCCATGTGGTTTATGAAAATAAGACACATTCAATGAACTCTAGTGGATCCATGTGGTTTATGAAAAGAACACACATGGAATGACTCTAGTGGTGGTTTAGGAGAAGAAAACACATGCAATGACTCTAGTGGTGGGTTAGGAGAAGAAAACACATGCAATGACTCTAGTGGATCCATATGGTTTATGAAAAGAACACACATTCAATGAACTCTAGTGGATTCAGGTGGTTTAGGAGAAGAACAAACATGCAATGAACTCTAGTGGATCCATGTGGTTTATGAAAGGACACATTCAATGAACTCTAGTGGATCCATGTGGTTTATGAAATGACCACAAATGCAATGAACTCTAGTGGATCCATGTGGTTTATGAAAAGAACACACATGCAATGACTCTAGTGGTGGTTTATGAAAAGAACACACATGCAATTACTCTAGTGGATCCATGTGGTTTAGGAGAAGAACACACATGCAAGGAACTCTAGTGGATCCATGTGGTTTATGAAAATAACACACATTCAATGAACTCTAGTGGATCCATGTGGTTTATGAAAAGATACACATGGAATGACTCTAGTGGTGGTTTAGGAGAAGAACACACATGCAATGACTCTAGTGGTGGTTTAGGAGAAGAAAACACATGCAATGACTCTAGTGGATCCATATGGTTTATGAAAAGAACACACATTCAATGAACTCTAGTGGATCCATGTGGTTTATGAAAAGAACACACATGGAATGACTCTAGTGGTGGTTTAGGAGAAGAAAACACATGCAATGACTCTACTGGTGGTTTAGGAGAAGAAAACACATGCAATGACTCTAGTGGATCCATATGGTTTATGAAAAGAACACACATTCAATGAACTCTAGTGGATCCAGGTGGTTTAGGAGAAGAACAAACATGCAATGAACTCTAGTGGATCCATGTAGTTTATGAAAAGAACACACATTCAATGAACTCTAGTGGATCCATGTGGTTTATGAAAATAACACACATGCAATGAACTCTAGTGGATCCATGTGGTTTATGAAATGACCACAAATGCAATAAACTCTAGTGGATCCATGTGGTTTATGAAAAGAACACACATGCAATGACTCTAGTGGTGGTTTGTGAAAAGAACACACATGCAATTACTCTAGTGGATCCATGTGGTTTAGGAGAAGAACACACATGCAATGAACTCTAGTGGATCCATGTGGTTTATGAAAATAACACACATTCAATGAACTCTAGTGGATCCATGTGGTTTATGAAAAGAACCCACATGGAATGACTCTAGTGGTGGTTTAGGAGAAGAACACACATGCAATGACTCTAGTGGTGGTTTAGGAGAAGAAAACACATGCAATGACTCTAGTGGATCCATATGGTTTATGAAAAGAACACACATTCAATGAACTCTAGTGAATCCAGGTGGTTTAGGAGAAGAACAAACATGCAATGAACTCTAGTGGATCCATGTGATTTATGAAAAGAACACACATTCAATGAACTCTAGTGGATCCATGTGGTTTATGAAAATAACACACATGCAATGAACTATAGTGGATCCATGTGGTTTATGAAATGACCACAAATGCAGTGAACTCTAGTGGATCCATGTGGTTTATGAAAAGAACACACATGCAATGACTCTAGTGGTGGTTTATAAAAAGAACACACATGCAATGACTCTAGTGGTGGTTTAGGAGAAGAACAAACATGCAATGAACTCTAGTGGATCCATGTGGTTTATGAAAAGAACACACATTCAATGAACTCTAGTGGATCCATGTGGTTTATGAAAATAACACACATGCAATGAACTCTAGTGGATCCATGTGGTTTATGAAATGACCACAAATGCAATGAACTCTAGTGGATCCATGTGGTCTATGAAAAGAACACACATGCAATGACTCTAGTGGTGGTTTATGAAAAGAACACACATGCAATTACTCTAGTGGATCCATGTGGTTTAGGAGAAGAACACACATGCAATGAACTCTAGTGGATCCATGTGGTTTATGAAAATAACACACATTCAATGAACTCTAGTGGATCCATGTGGTTTATGAAAAGAACACACATGCAATGACTCTAGTGGATCCATATATGGTTTAGAAAAAGAACACACATTCAATGACACTGGTGGATCCACGTGGTTTATGAAAAGAACACACATGCAATGACACTGGTGGATCCATGTAGTTTATGAAAAGAACACACATTCAGTGACACTGGTGGATCCATGTGGTTTATGAAAATAACACACATGCAATGAACTCTAATGGATCCATGTGGATTCTAAAAAGAACACACATTCAATGAACTCTAGTGGATCCATGTGGTTTATGAAAAGAACACACATGCAATGAGTCTAGTGGATCCATGTGGTTTATGAAAAGAACACACATGTAGTGGACTCTAGTGGATCCATGTGGTTTTTGAAAAGAACACACATTCAATGAACACTAGTGGATCCATGTGGTTTATGAAAAGAACATACATGGAATGATATCTAGTGGGTCCATGTGGTTTATGCAATGAACACAAATGCAATGAACTCTACTGGATCCATGTGGTTTATGAAAAGAACACACATGCAATTACTCTAGTGGTGGTTTATGAAAAGAACATACATGCAATGACTCTAGCTGTGGTTTATGAAAAGAACACACATGTAATGACACTAGTGGATCCATGTGGTTTATGAAAAGAACACACATGCAATGAATCTAGTGGATCCATGTGGTTTATGAAAAGAACACACATGCAATGAACTCTAGTGGATCCATGTGGTTGTTGAAAAGAACACACATTTAATGAACTCTAGTGGATCCATGTGGTTTATGAAAAGAACACACATGCAATGAACTCTAGTGGTGTTTTATGAAAAGAACACACATGCAATGACTCTAGTGGTGGTTTAAGAGAAGAACACACATGCAATGACTCTAGTGTATCCATATGTGGTTTAGAAAAAGTACACACATTCAATGACACTGGTGGATCCATGTGGTTTAGGAGAAGAACAAACATGCAATGAACTCTAGTGGATCCATGTGGTTTATCAAAAGAACACACATGCAATGACTCTAGATGTGGTTTATAAAAAGAACACACACGCAATGATACTGGTGGATCCATGTGGTTTATGAAAAGAACACACATGCAATGAATCTAGTGGATCCATGTGGTTTATGAACAGAACACACATGCTATGAACTCTAGTGGATCCATGTGGTTGTTGAAAAGAACACACATTTAATGAACTCTAGTGGATCCATGTGGTTTATGAAAAGAACACACATGCAATGAACTCTAGTGGTGGTTTATGAAAAGAACACACATGCAATGACTCTAGATTTGGTTGATGAAAATGACACATATGCAATGATACTGGTGGATCCATGTGGTTTACGAAAAGAACACACATCCAATGAAACTGGTGGATACATGTGGTTTATGAAAAGAACACACATGCAATGACTCTAGTGGATCCATGTGGTTTAGGAGAAGAACACACATGCAATACTCTAGTGGATCCATGTGGTTTATGAAAATAACACACATTCAATGAACTCTAGTGGATCCATGTGGTTTATGAAAAGAACACACATGGAATGACTCTAGTGGTGGTTTAGGAGAAGAAAACACATGCAATGACTCTAGTGGTGGGTTAGGAGAAGAAAACACATGCAATGACTCTAGTGGATCCATATGGTTTATGAAAAGAACACACATTCAATGAACTCTAGTGGATCCAGGTGGTTTAGGACAAGAACAAACATGCAATGAACTCTAGTGGATCCATGTGGTTTATGAAAAGAACACACATTCAATGAACTCTAGTGGATCCATGTGGTTTATGAAAATAACACACATGCAATGAACTCTAGTGGATCCATGTGGTTTATGAAATGACCACAAATGCAATGAACTCTAGTGGATCCATGTGGTTTATGAAAAGAACACACATGCAATGACTCTAGTGGTGGTTTAGGAGAAGAACACACATGCAATGAACTGCAGTGGATCCTGTGGTTTAGGAGAATAACACACATTCAATGAACTCTAGTGGATCCATGTGGTTTATGAAAAGAACACACATGGAATGACTCTAGTGGTGGTTTAGGAGAAGAACACACATGCAATGACTCTAGTGGTGGTTTAGGAGAAGAAAACACATGCAATGACTCTAGTGGATCCATATGGTTTATGAAAAGAACACACATTCAATGAACTCTAGTGGATCCATGTGGTTTATGAAAAGAACACACATGGAATGACTCTAGTGGTGGTTTAGGAGAAGAAAACACATGCAATGACTCTAGTGGTGGTTTAGGAGAAGAAAACACATGAAATGACTCTAGTGGATCCATATGGTTTATGAAAAGAACACACATTCAATGAACTCTAGTGGATCCAGGTGGTTTAGGAGAAGAACAAACATGCAATGAACTCTAGTGCATCCATGTGGTTTATGAAAAGAACACACATTCAATGAACTCTAGTGGATCCATGTGGTTTATGAAAATAACACACATGCAATGAACTCTAGTGGATCCATGTGGTTTATGAAATGACCACAACTGCAATGAACTCTAGTGGATCCATGTGGTTTATGAAAAGAACACACATGCAATGACTCTAGTGGTGGTTTATGAAAAGAACACACATGCAATTACTCTAGTGGATCCATGTGGTTTAGGAGAAGAACACACATGCAATGAACTCTAGTGGATCCATGTGGTTTATGAAAATAACACACATTCAATGAACTCTAGTGGATCCATGTGGTTTATGAAAAGAACACACATGGAATGACTCTAGTGGTGGTTTAGGAGAACAAAACACATGCAATGACTCTAGTGGTGGTTTAGGAGAAGAAAACACATGCAATGACTCTAGTGGATCCATATGGTTTATTAAAAGAACACACATTCAATGAACTCTAGTGGATCCAGGTGGTTTAGGAGAAGAACAAACATGCAATGAACTCTAGTGGATCCATGTGGTTTATGAAAAGAACACACATTCAATGAACTCTAGTGGATCCATGTGGTTTATGAAAATAACACACATGCAATGAACTCTAGTGGATCCATGTGGTTTATGAAATGACCACAAATGCAATGAACTCTAGTGGATCCATGTGGTTTATGAAAATAACACATGCAATGACTCTAGTGGTGGTTTATGAAAAGAACACACATGCAATTACTCTAGTGGATCCATGTGGTTTAGGAGAAGAACACACATGCAAGGAACTCTAGTGGATCCATGTGGTTTATGAAAATAACACACATTCAATGAACTCTAGTGGATCCATGTGGTTTATGAAAAGAACACACATGGAATGACTCTAGTGGTGGTTTAGGAGAAGAAAACTCATGCAATGACTCTAGTGGTGGTTTAGGAGAAGAAAACACATGAAATGACTCTAGTGGATCCATATGGTTTATGAAAAGAACACACATTCAATGAACTCTAGTGGATCCAGGTGGTTTAGGAGAAGAACAAACATGCAATGAACTCTAGTGGATCCATGTGGTTTGTGAAAAGAACACACATTCAATGAACTCTAGTGGATCCATGTGGTTTATGAAAATAACACACATGCAATGAACTCTAGTGGATCCATGTGGTTTATGAAAATAACACACATTCAATGAACTCTAGTGGATCCATGTGGTTTATGAAAAGAACACACATGGAATGACTCTAGTGGTGGTTTAGGAGAAGAACACACATGCAATGACTCTAGTGGTGGTTTAGGAGAAGAAAACACATGCAATGACTCTAGTGGATCCATATGGTTTATGAAAAGAACACACATTCAATGAACTCTAGTGGATCCATGTGGTTTATGAAAAGAACACACATGGAATGACTCTAGTGGTGGTTTAGGAGAACAAAACACATGCAATGACTCTAGTGGTGGTTTAGGAGAAGAAAACACATGAAATGACTCTAGTGGATCCATATGGTTTATGAAAAGAACACACATTCAATGAAGTCTAGTGGATCCAGGTGGTTTAGGAGAAGAACAAACATGCAATGAACTCTAGTGGATCCATGTGGTTTATGAAAAGAACACACATTCAATGAACTCTAGTGGATCCATGTGGTTTATGAAAATAACACACATGCAATGAACTCTAGTCGATCCATGTGGTTTATGAAATGACCACAAATGCAATGAACTCTAGTGGATCCATGTGGTTTATGAAAAGAACACACATGCAATGACTCTAGTGGTGGTTTATGAAAAGAACACACATGCAATTACTCTAGTGGATCCATGTGGTTTAGGAGAAGAACACATGCAAGGAACTCTAGTGGATCCATGTGGTTTATGAAAATTAACACATTCAATGAACTCTAGTGGATCCATGTGGTTTATGAAAAGAACACACATGGAATGACTCTAGTGTTGGGTTAGGAGAAGAATACACATGCAATGACTCTAGTGGTGGTTTAGGAGAAAACACATGAAATGACTCTAGTGGATCCATATGGTTTATGAAAAGAACACACATTCAATGAACTCTAGTGGATCCAGGTGGTTTAGGAGAAGAACAAACATGCAATGAACTCTAGTGGATCCATGTGGTTTATGAAAAGAACACACATTCAATGAACTCTAGTGGATCCATGTGGTTTATGAAAATAACACACATGCAATGAACTCTAGTGTATCCATGTGGTTTATGAAATGACCACAAATGCAATGAACTCTAGTGGATCCATGTGGTTTATGAAAAGAACACACATGCAATGACTCTAGTGGTGGTTTATGAAAAGAACACACATGCAATTACTCTAGTGGATCCATGTGGTTTAGGAGAAGAACACACATGCAAGGAACTCTAGTGGATCCATGTGGTTTATGAAAATAACACACATTCAATGAACTCTAGTGGATCCATGTGGTTTATGAAAAGAACACACATGGAATGACTCTAGTGGTGGTTTAGGAGAAGAACACACATGCAATGACTCTAGTGGTGGTTTAGGAGAATAAAACACATGCAATGACTCTAGTGGATCCATATGGTTTATGAAAAGAACACACATTCAATGAACTCTAGTGGATCCATGTGGTTTATGAAAAGAACACACATGGAATGACTCTAGTGGTGGTTTAGGAGAACAAAACACATGCAATGACTCTAGTGGTGGTTTAGGAGAAAACACATGAAATGACTCTAGTGGATCCATATGGTTTATGAAAAGAACACACATTCAATGAACTCTAGTGGATCCAGGTGGTTTAGGAGAAGAACAAACATGCAATGAACTCTAGTGGATCCATGTGGTTTATGAAAAGAACACACATTCAATGAACTCTAGTGGATCCATGTGGTTTATGAAAATAACACACATGCAATGAACTCTAGTCGATCCATGTGGTTTATGAAATGACCACAAATGCAATGAACTCTAGTGGATCCATGTGGTTTATGAAAAGAACACACATGCAATGACTCTAGTGGTGGTTTATGAAAAGAACACACATGCAATTACTCTAGTGGATCCATGTGGTTTAGGAGAAGAACACACATGCAAGGAACTCTAGTGGATCCATGTGGTTTATGAAAATAACACACATTCAATGAACTCTAGTGGATCCATGTGGTTTATGAAAAGAACACACTGGAATGACTCTAGTGGTGGTTTAGGAGAACAAAACACATGCAATGACTCTAGTGGTGGTTTAGGAGAAGAAAACACATGAAATGACTCTAGTGGATCCATATGGTTTATGAAAAGAACACACATTCAATGAACTCTAGTGGATCCAGGTGGTTTAGGAGAAGAACAAACATGCAATGAACTCTAGTGGATCCATGTGGTTTATGAAAAGAACACACATTCAATGAACTCTAGTGGATCCATGTGGTTTATGAAAATAACACACATGCAATGAACTCCAGTGGATCCATGTGGTTTATGAAATGACCACAAATGCAATGAACTCTAGTGGATCCATGTGGTTTATGAAAAGAACACACATGCAATGACTCTAGTGGTGGTTTATGAAAAGAACACACATGCAATTACTCTAGTGGATCTATGTGGTTTAGGAGAAGAAAACACATGAAATGACTCTAGTGGATCCATATGGTTTATGAAAAGAACACACATTCAATGAACTCTAGTGGATCCAGGTGGTTTAGGAGAAGAACAAACATGCAATGAACTCTAGTGGATCCATGTGGTTTATGAAAAGAACACACATTCAATGAACTCTAGTGGATCCATGTGGTTTATGAAAATAACACACATGCAATGAACTCTAGTCGATCCATGTGGTTTATGAAATGACCACAAATGCAATGAACTCTAGTGGATCCATGTGGTTTATGAAAAGAACACACATGCAATGACTCTAGTGGTGGTTTATGAAAAGAACACACATGCAATTACTCTAGTGGATCCATGTGGTTTAGGAGAAGAACACACATGCAAGGAACTCTAGTGGATCCATGTGGTTTATGAAAATAACACACATTCAATGAACTCTAGTGGATCCATGTGGTTTATGAAAAGAACACACATGGAATGACTCTAGTGGTGGTTTAGGAGAAGAAAACACATGCAATGACTCTAGTGGTGGTTTAGGAGAAGAAAACACATGAAATGACTCTAGTGGATCCATATGGTTTATGAAAATAACACACATTCAATGAACTCTAGTGGATCCAGGTGGTTTAGGAGAAGAACAAACATGCAATGAACTCTAGTGGATCCATGTGGTTTATGAAAAGAACACACATTCAATGAACTCTAGTGGATCCATGTGGTTTATGAAAATAACACACATGCAATGAACTCTAGTGGATCCATGTGGTTTATGAAATGACCACAAATGCAATGAACT
The DNA here is from genome assembly GCA_023614405.1 of Avena insularis. Lineage (NCBI taxonomy): Eukaryota > Viridiplantae > Streptophyta > Magnoliopsida > Poales > Poaceae > Avena > Avena insularis. The sequence goes on from CM042696.1 coordinate 409,582,416, forward strand.
CTAGTGGATCCATGTGGTTTATGAAAAGAACACACATGCAATGACTCTAGTGGTGGTTTATGAAAAGAACACACATGCAATTACTCTAGTGGATCCATGTGGTTTAGGAGAAGAACACACATGCAAGGAACTCTAGTGGATCCATGTGGTTTATGAAAATAACACACATTCAATGAACTCTAGTGGATCCATGTGGTTTATGAAAAGAACACACATGGAATGACTCTAGTGGTGGTTTAGGAGAATAACACACATGCAATGACTCTAGTGGTGGTTTAGGAGAATAAAACACATGCAATGACTCTAGTGGATCCATATGGTTTATGAAAAGAACACACATTCAATGAACTCTAGTGGATCCATGTGGTTTATGAAAAGAACACACATGCAATGAATATAGTGGTGGTGGTTTAGGAGAAGAAAACACATGCAATGACTCTAGTGGTGGTTTAGGAGAAGAAAACATGAAATGACTCTAGTGGATCCATATGGTTTATGAAAAGAACACACATTCAATGAACTCTAGTGGATCCAGGTGGTTTAGGAGAAGAACAAACATGCAATGAACTCTAGTGGATCCATGTGGTTTATGAAAAGAACACACATTCAATGAACTCTAGTGGATCCATGTGGTTTATGAAAATAACACACATGCAATGAACTCTAGTGGATCCATGTGGTTTATGAAATGACCACAAATGCAATGAACTCTAGTGGATCCATGTGGTTTATGAAAAGAACACACATGCAATGACTCTAGTGGTGGTTTATGAAAAGAACACACATGCAATTACTCTAGTGGATCCATGTGGTTTAGGAGAAGAACACACATGCAAGGAACTCTAGTGGATCCATGTGGTTTATGAAAATAACACACATTCAATGAACTCTAGTGGATCCATGTGGTTTATTAAAAGAACACACATGGAATGACTCTAGTGGTGGTTTAGGAGAAGAACACACATGCAATGACTCTAGTGGTGGTTTAGGAGAATAAAACACATGCAATGACTCTAGTGGATCCATATGGTTTATGAAAAGAACACACATTCAATGAACTCTAGTGGATCCATGTGGTTTATGAAAAGAACACACATGGAATGACTCTAGTGGTGGTTTAGGAGAACAAAACACATGCAATGACTCTAGTGGTGGGTTAGGAGAAAACACATGAAATGACTCTAGTGGATCCATATGGTTTATGAAAAGAACACACATTCAATGAACTCTAGTGGATCCAGGTGGTTTAGGAGAAGAACAAACATGCAATGAACTCTAGTGGATCCATGTGGTTTATGAAAAGAACACACATTCAATGAACTCTAGTGGATCCATGTGGTTTATGAAAATAACACACATGCAATGAACTCTAGTCGATCCATGTGGTTTATGAAATGACCACAAATGCAATGAACTCTAGTGGATCCATGTGGTTTATGAAAAGAACACACATGCAATGACTCTAGTGGTGGTTTATGAAAAGAACACACATGCAATTACTCTAGTGGATCCATGTGGTTTAGGAGAAGAACACACATGCAAGGAACTCTAGTGGATCCATGTGGTTTATGAAAATAACACACATTCAATGAACTCTAGTGGATCCATGTGGTTTATGAAAAGAACACACATGGAATGACTCTAGTGGTGGTTTAGGAGAACAAAACACATGCAATGACTCTAGTGGTGGTTTAGGAGAACAAAACACATGAAATGATTCTAGTGGATCCATATGGTTTATGAAAAGAACACACATTCAATGAACTCTAGTGGATCCAGGTGGTTTAGGAGAAGAACAAACATGCAATGAACTCTAGTGGATCCATGTGGTTTATGAAAAGAACACACATTCAATGAACTCTAGTGGATCCATGTGGTTTATGAAAATAACACACATGCAATGAACTCCAGTGGATCCATGTGGTTTATGAAATGACCACAAATGCAATGAACTCTAGTGGATCCATGTGGTTTATGAAAAGAACACACATGCAATGACTCTAGTGGTGGTTTATGAAAAGAACACACATGCAATTACTCTAGTGGATCCATGTGGTTTAGGAGAAGAAAACACATGAAATGACTCTAGTGGATCCATATGGTTTATGAAAAGAACACACATTCAATGAACTCTAGTGGATCCAGGTGGTTTAGGAGAAGAACAAACATGCAATGAACTCTAGTGGATCCATGTGGTTTATGAAAAGAACACACATTCAATGAACTCTAGTGGATCCATGTGGTTTATGAAAATAACACACATGCAATGAACTCTAGTCGATCCATGTGGTTTATGAAATGACCACAAATGCAATGAACTCTAGTGGATCCATGTGGTTTATGAAAAGAACACACATGCAATGACTCTAGTGGTGGTTTATGAAAAGAACACACATGCAATTACTCTAGTGGATCCATGTGGTTTAGAAGAACACACATGCAAGGAACTCTAGTGGATCCATGTGGTTTATGAAAATAACACACATTCAATGAACTCTAGTGGATCCATGTGGTTTATGAAAAGAACACACATGGAATGACTCTAGTGGTGGTTTAGGAGAAGAAAACACATGCAATGACTCTAGTGGTGGTTTAGGAGAAGAAAACACATGAAATGACTCTAGTGGATCCATATGGTTTATGAAAAGAACACACATTCAATGAACTCTAGTGGATCCAGGTGGTTTAGGAGAAGAACAAACATGCAATGAACTCTAGTGGATCCATGTGGTTTATGAAAAGAACACACATTCAATGAACTCTAGTGGATCCATGTGGTTTATGAAAATAACACACATGCAATGAACTCTAGTGGATCCATGTGGTTTATGAAATGACCACAAATGCAATGAACTCTAGTGGATCCATGTGGTTTATGAAAAGAACACACATGCAATGACTCTAGTGGTGGTTTATGAAAAGAACACACATGCAATTACTCTAGTGGATCCATGTGGTTTAGGAGAAGAACACACATGCAAGGAACTCTAGTGGATCCATGTGGTTTATGAAAATAACACACATTCAATGAACTCTAGTGGATCCATGTGGTTTATGAAAAGAACACACATGGAATGACTCTAGTGGTGGTTTAGGAGAATAACACACATGCAATGACTCTAGTGGTGGTTTAGGAGAATAAAACACATGCAATGACTCTAGTGGATCCATATGGTTTATGAAAAGAACACACATTCAATGAACTCTAGTGGATCCATGTGGTTTATGAAAAGAACACACATGGAATGACTCTAGTGGTGGTTTAGGAGAACAAAACACATGCAATGACTCTAGTGGTGGTTTAGGAGAAGAAAACACATGAAATGACTCTAGTGGATCCATATGGTTTATGAAAAGAACACACATTCAATGAACTCTAGTGGATCCAGGTGGTTTAGGAGAAGAACAAACATGCAATGAACTCTAGTGGATCCATGTGGTTTATGAAAAGAACACACATTCAATGAACTCTAGTGGATCCATGTGGTTTATGAAAATAACACACATGCAATGAACTCTAGTGGATCCATGTGGTTTATGAAATGACCACAAATGCAATGAACTCTAGTGGATCCATGTGGTTTATGAAAAGAACACACATGCAATGACTCTAGTGGTGGTTTATGAAAAGAACACACATGCAATTACTCTAGTGGATCCATGTGGTTTAGGAGAAGAACACACATGCAAGGAACTCTAGTGGATCCATGTGGTTTATGAAAATAACACACATTCAATGAACTCTAGTGGATCCATGTGGTTTATGAAAAGAACACACATGGAATGACTCTAGTGGTGGTTTAGGAGAAGAAAACACATGCAATGACTCTAGTGGTGGTTTAGGGGAAGAAAACACATGAAATGACTCTAGTGGATCCATATGGTTTATGAAAAGAACACACATTCAATGAACTCTAGTGGATCCAGGTGGTTTAGGAGAAGAACAAACATGCAATGAACTCTAGTGGATCCATGTGGTTTATGAAAAGAACACACATTCAATGAACTCTAGTGGATCCATGTGGTTTATGAAAATAACACACATGCAATGAACTCTAGTGGATCCATGTGGTTTATGAAATGACCACAAATGCAATGAACTCTAGTGGATCCATGTGGTTTATGAAAAGAACACACATGCAATGACTCTAGTGGTGGTTTATGAAAAGAACACACATGCAATTACTCTAGTGGATCCATGTGGTTTAGGAGAAGAACACACATGCAAGGAACTCTAGTGGATCCATGTGGTTTATGAAAAGAACACACATTCAATGAACTCTAGTGGTGGTTTAGGAAAAGAACACACATGCAATTACTCTAGTGGATCCATGTGGTTTAGGAGAAGAACACACATGCAAGGAACTCTAGTGGATCCATGTGGTTTATGAAAATAACACACATTCAATGAACTCTAGTGGATCCATGTGGTTTATGAAAAGAACACACATGGAATGACTCTAGTGGTGGTTTAGGAGAAGAACACACATGCAATGACTCTAGTGGTGGTTTAGGAGAAGAAAACACATGCAATGACTCTACTGGATCCATATGGTTTATGAAAAGAACACACATTCAATGAACTCTAGTGGATCCATGTGGTTTATGAAAATAACACACATGGAATGACTCTAGTGGTGGTTTAGGAGAACAAAACACATGCAATGACTCTAGTGGTGGTTTAGGAGAAGAAAACACATGCAATGACTCTAGTGGATCCATATGGTTTATTAAAAGAACACACATTCAATGAACTCTAGTGGATCCATGTGGTTTATGAAATGACCACAAATGCAATGAACTCTAGTGGATCCATGTGGTTTATGAAAAGAACACACATGCAATGACTCTAGTGGTGGTTTAGGAGAAGAAAACACATGCAATGACTCTAGTGGTGGTTTAGGAGAAGAAAACACATGAAATGACTCTAGTGGATCCATATGGTTTATGAAAAGAACACACATTCAATGAACTCTAGTGGATCCAGGTGGTTTAGGAGAAGAACAAACATGCAATGAACTCTAGTGGATCCATGTGGTTTATGAAAAGAACACACATTCAATGAACTCTAGTGGATCCATGTGGTTTATGAAAATAACACACATGCAATGAACTCTAGTGGATCCATGTGGTTTATGAAATGACCACAAATGCAATGAACTCTAGTGGATCCATGTGGTTTATGAAAAGAACACACATGCAATGACTCTAGTGGTGGTTTATGAAAAGAACACACATGCAATTACTCTAGTGGATCCATGTGGTTTAGGAGAAGAACACACATGCAAGGAACTCTAGTGGATCCATGTGGTTTATGAAAATAACACACATTCAATGAACTCTAGTGGATCCATGTGGTTTATTAAAAGAACACACATGGAATGACTCTAGTGGTGGTTTAGGAGAAGAACACACATGCAATGACTCTAGTGGTGGTTTAGGAGAATAAAACACATGCAATGACTCTAGTGGATCCATATGGTTTATGAAAAGAACACACATTCAATGAACTCTAGTGGATCCATGTGGTTTATGAAAAGAACACACATGGAATGACTCTAGTGGTGGTTTAGGAGAACAAAACACATGCAATGACTCTAGTGGTGGTTTAGGAGAAGAAAACACATGAAATGACTCTAGTGGATCCATATGGTTTATGAAAAGAACACACATTCAATGAACTCTAGTGGATCCAGGTGGTTTAGGAGAAGAACAAACATGCAATGAACTCTAGTGGATCCATGTGGTTTATGAAAAGAACACACATTCAATGAACTCTAGTGGATCCATGTGGTTTATGAAAATAACACACATGCAATGAACTCTAGTCGATCCATGTGGTTTATGAAATGACCACAAATGCAATGAACTCTAGTGGATCCATGTGGTTTATGAAAAGAACACACATGCAATGACTCTAGTGGTGGTTTATGAAAAGAACACACATGCAATTACTCTAGTGGATCCATGTGGTTTAGGAGAAGAAAACACATGAAATGACTCTAGTGGATCCATATGGTTTATGAAAAGAACACACATTCAATGAACTCTAGTGGATCCAGGTGGTTTAGGAGAAGAACAAACATGCAATGAACTCTAGTGGATCCATGTGGTTTATGAAAAGAACACACATTCAATGAACTCTAGTGGATCCATGTGGTTTATGAAAATAACACACATGCAATGAACTCTAGTCGATCCATGTGGTTTATGAAATGACCACAAATGCAATGAACTCTAGTGGATCCATGTGGTTTATGAAAAGAACACACATGCAATGACTCTAGTGGTGGTTTATGAAAAGAACACACATGCAATTACTCTAGTGGATCCATGTGGTTTAGGAGAAGAACACACATGCAAGGAACTCTAGTGGATCCATGTGGTTTATGAAAATAACACACATTCAATGAACTCTAGTGGATCCATGTGGTTTATGAAAAGAACACACATGGAATGACTCTAGTGGTGGTTTAGGAGAAGAAAACACATGCAATGACTCTAGTGGTGGTTTAGGAGAAGAAAACACATGAAATGACTCTAGTGGATCCATATGGTTTATGAAAAGAACACACATTCAATGAACTCTAGTGGATCCAGGTGGTTTAGGAGAAGAACAAACATGCAATGAACTCTAGTGGATCCATGTGGTTTATGAAAAGAACACACATTCAATGAACTCTAGTGGATCCATGTGGTTTATGAAAATAACACACATGCAATGAACTCTAGTGGATCCATGTGGTTTATGAAATGACCACAAATGCAATGAACTCTAGTGGATCCATGTGGTTTATGAAAAGAACACACATGCAATGACTCTAGTGGTGGTTTATGAAAAGAACACACATGCAATTACTCTAGTGGATCCATGTGGTTTAGGAGAAGAACACACATGCAAGGAACTCTAGTGGATCCATGTGGTTTATGAAAATAACACACATTCAATGAACTCTAGTGGATCCATGTGGTTTATGAAAAGAACACACATGGAATGACTCTAGTGGTGGTTTAGGAGAATAACACACATGCAATGACTCTAGTGGTGGTTTAGGAGAATAAAACACATGCAATGACTCTAGTGGATCCATATGGTTTATGAAAAGAACACATTCAATGAACTCTAGTGGATCCATGTGGTTTATGAAAAGAACACACATGGAATGACTCTAGTGGTGGTTTAGGAGAACAAAACACATGCAATGACTCTAGTGGTGGTTTAGGAGAAGAAAACACATGAAATGACTCTAGTGGATCCATATGGTTTATGAAAGAACACACATTCAATGAACTCTAGTGGATCCAGGTGGTTTAGGAGAAGAACAAACATGCAATGAACTCTAGTGGATCCATGTGGTTTATGAAAGAACACACATTCAATGAACTCTAGTGGATCCATGTGGTTTATGAAAATAACACACATGCAATGAACTCTAGTGGATCCATGTGGTTTATGAAATGACCACAAATGCAATGAACTCTAGTGGATCCATGTGGTTTATGAAAAGAACACACATGCAATGACTCTAGTGGTGGTTTATGAAAAGAACACACATGCAATTACTCTAGTGGATCCATGTGGTTTAGGAGAAGAACACACATGCAAGGAACTCTAGTGGATCCATGTGGTTTATGAAAATAACACACATTCAATGAACTCTAGTGGATCCATGTGGTTTATGAAAAGAACACACATGGAATGACTCTAGTGGTGGTTTAGGAGAAGAAAACACATGCAATGACTCTAGTGGTGGTTTAGGAGAAGAAAACACATGAAATGACTCTAGTGGATCCATATGGTTTATGAAAAGAACACACATTCAATGAACTCTAGTGGATCCAGGTGGTTTAGGAGAAGAACAAACATGCAATGAACTCTAGTGGATCCATGTGGTTTATGAAAAGAACACACATTCAATGAACTCTAGTGGATCCATGTGGTTTATGAAAATAACACACATGCAATGAACTCTAGTGGATCCATGTGGTTTATGAAATGACCACAAATGCAATGAACTCTAGTGGATCCATGTGGTTTATGAAAAGAACACACATGCAATGACTCTAGTGGTGGTTTATGAAAAGAACACACATGCAATTACTCTAGTGGATCCATGTGGTTTAGGAGAAGAACACACATGCAAGGAACTCTAGTGGATCCATGTGGTTTATGAAAAGAACACACATTCAATGAACTCTAGTGGTGGTTTAGGAAAAGAACACACATGCAATTACTCTAGTGGATCCATGTGGTTTAGGAGAAGAACACACATGCAAGGAACTCTAGTGGATCCATGTGGTTTATGAAAATAACACACATTCAATGAACTCTAGTGGATCCATGTGGTTTATGAAAAGAACACACATGGAATGACTCTAGTGGTGGTTTAGGAGAAGAACACACATGCAATGACTCTAGTGGTGGTTTAGGAGAAGAAACACATTCAATGACTCTACTGGATCCATATGGTTTATGAAAAGAACACACATTCAATGAACTCTAGTGGATCCATGTGGTTTATGAAAATAACACACATGGAATGACTCTAGTGGTGGTTTAGGAGAACAAAACACATGCAATGACTCTAGTGGTGGTTTAGGAGAAGAAAACACATGCAATGACTCTAGTGGATCCATATGGTTTATTAAAAGAACACACATTCAATGAACTCTAGTGGATCCATGTGGTTTATGAAATGACCACAAATGCAATGAACTCTAGTGGATCCATGTGGTTTATGAAAAGAACACACATGCAATGACTCTAGTGGTGGTTTAGGAGAAGAAAACACATGCAATGACTCTAGTGGTGGTTTAGGAGAAGAAAACACATGAAATGACTCTAGTGGATCCATATGGTTTATGAAAAGAACACACATTCAATGAACTCTAGTGGATCCAGGTGGTTTAGGAGAAGAACAAACATGCAATGAACTCTAGTGGATCCATGTGGTTTATGAAAAGAACACACATTCAATGAACTCTAGTGGATCCATGTGGTTTATGAAAATAACACACATGCAATGAACTCTAGTGGATCCATGTGGTTTATGAAATGACCACAAATGCAATGAACTCTAGTGGATCCATGTGGTTTATGAAAAGAACACACATGCAATGACTCTAGTGGTGGTTTATGAAAAGAACACACATGCAATTACTCTAGTGGATCCATGTGGTTTAGGAGAAGAACACACATGCAAGGAACTCTAGTGGATCCATGTGGTTTATGAAAATAACACACATTCAATGAACTCTAGTGGATCCATGTGGTTTATTAAAAGAACACACATGGAATGACTCTAGTGGTGGTTTAGGAGAAGAACACACATGCAATGACTCTAGTGGTGGTTTAGGAGAATAAAACACATGCAATGACTCTAGTGGATCCATATGGTTTATGAAAAGAACACACATTCAATGAACTCTAGTGGATCCATGTGGTTTATGAGAAGAACAAACATGCAATGAACTCTAGTGGATCCATGTGGTTTACGAAAAGAACACACATTCAATGAACTCTAGTGGATCCATGTGGTTTATGAAAATTACACACATGCAATGAACTCTAGTGGATCCATGTGGTTTATGAAATGACCACAAATGCAATGAACTCTAGTGGATCCCTGTGGTTTATGAAAATAACACACATGCAATGACTCTAGTGGTGGTTTATGAAAAGAACACACATGCAATTACTCTAGTGGATCCATGTGGTTTAGGAGAAGAACACACATGTAATGAACTCTAGTGGATCCATGTGGTTTATGAAAAGAACACACATGTAATGACTCTAGTGGTGGTTTAGGAGAAGAACACACATGCAATGACTCTAGTGGTGGTTTAGGAGAAGAAAACACATGCAATGACTCTAGTGGATCCATATGGTTTATGAAAAGAACACACATTCAATGAACTCTAGTGGATCCATGTGGTTTATGAAAAGAACACACATGGAATGACTCTAGTGGTGGTTTAGGAGAACAAAACACATGCAATGACTCTAGTGGTGGTTTAGGAGAAGAAAACACATGAAATGACTCTAGTGGATCCATATGGTTTATGAAAAGAACACACATTGAATGAACTCTAGTGGATCCAGGTGGTTTAGGAGAAGAACAAACATGCAATGAACTCTAGTGGATCCATGTGGTTTACGAAAAGAACACACATTCAATGAACTCTAGTGGATCCATGTGGTTTATGAAAATTACACACATGCAATGAACTCTAGTGGATCCATGTGGTTTATGAAAATAACACACATTCAATGAACTCTAGTGGATCCATGTGGTTTATGAAAAGAACACACATGGAATGACTCTAGTGGTGGTTTAGGAGAAGAACACACATGCAATGACTCTAGTGGTGGTTTAGGAGAAGAAAACACATGCAATGACTCTAGTGGATCCATATGGTTTATGAAAAGAACACACATTCAATGAACTCTAGTGGATCCATGTGGTTTATGAAAAGAACACACATGGAATGACTCTAGTGGTGGTTTAGGAGAACAAAACACATGCAATGACTCTAGTGGTGGTTTAGGAGAAGAAAACACATGAAATGACTCTAGTGGATCCATATGGTTTATGAAAAGAACACACATTCAATGAACTCTAGTGGATCCAGGTGGTTTAGGAGAAGAACAAACATGCAATGAACTCTAGTGGATCCATGTGGTTTATGAAAAGAACACACATTCAATGAACTCTAGTGGATCCATGTGGTTTATGAAAATAACACACATGCAATGAACTCTAGTCGATCCATGTGGTTTATGAAATGACCACAAATGCAATGAACTCTAGTGGATCCATGTGGTTTATGAAAAGAACACACATGCAATGACTCTAGTGGTGGTTTATGAAAAGAACACACATGCAATTACTCTAGTGGATCCATGTGGTTTAGGAGAAGAACACACATGCAAGGAACTCTAGTGGATCCATGTGGTTTATGAAAATAACACACATTCAATGAACTCTAGTGGATCCATGTGGTTTATGAAAAGAACACACATGGAATGACTCTAGTGGTGGTTTAGGAGAAGAAAACACATGCAATGACTCTAGTGGTGGTTTAGGAGAAGAAAACACATGAAATGACTCTAGTGGATCCATATGGTTTATGAAAAGAACACACATTCAATGAACTCTAGTGGATCCAGGTGGTTTAGGAGAAGAACAAACATGCAATGAACTCTAGTGGATCCATGTGGTTTATGAAAAGAACACACATTCAATGAACTCTAGTGGATCCATGTGGTTTATGAAAATAACACACATGCAATGAACTCTAGTGGATCCATGTGGTTTATGAAATGACCACAAATGCAATGAACTCTAGTGGATCCATGTGGTTTATGAAAAGAACACACATGCAATGACTCTAGTGGTGGTTTATGAAAAGAACACACATGCAATTACTCTAGTGGATCCATGTGGTTTAGGAGAAGAACACACATGCAAGGAACTCTAGTGGATCCATGTGGTTTATGAAAATAACACACATTCAATGAACTCTAGTGGATCCATGTGGTTTATGAAAAGAACACACATGGAATGACTCTAGTGGTGGTTTAGGAGAAGAACACACATGCAATGACTCTAGTGGTGGTTTAGGAGAATAAAACACATGCAATGACTCTAGTGGATCCATATGGTTTATGAAAAGAACACACATTCAATGAACTCTAGTGGATCCATGTGGTTTATGAAAAGAACACACATGGAATGACTCTAGTGGTGGCTTAGGAGAACAAAACACATGCAATGACTCTAGTGGTGGTTTAGGAGAAGAAAACACATGAAATGACTCTAGTGGATCCATATGGTTTATGAAAAGAACACACATTCAATGAACTCTAGTGGATCCAGGTGGTTTAGGAGAAGAACAAACATGCAATGAACTCTAGTGGATCCATGTGGTTTATGAAAAGAACACACATTCAATGAACTCTAGTGGATCCATGTGGTTTATGAAAATAACACACATGCAATGAACTCTAGTGGATCCATGTGGTTTATGAAATGACCACAAATGCAATGAACTCTAGTGGATCCATGTGGTTTATGAAAAGAACACACATGCAATGACTCTAGTGGTGGTTTATGAAAAGAACACACATGCAATGACTCTAGTGGTGGTTTATGAAAAGAACACACATGCAATTACTCTAGTGGATCCATGTGGTTTAGGAGAAGAACACACATGCAAGGAACTCTAGTGGATCCATGTGGTTTATGAAAATAACACACATTCAATGAACTCTAGTGGATCCATGTGGTTTATGAAAAGAACACACATGGAATGACTCTAGTGGTGGTTTAGGAGAAGAAAACACATGCAATGACTCTAGTGGTGGTTTAGGAGAAGAAAACACATGAAATGACTCTAGTGGATCCATATGGTTTATGAAAAGAACACACATTCAATGAACTCTAGTGGATCCAGGTGGTTTAGGAGAAGAACAAACATGCAATGAACTCTAGTGGATCCATGTGGTTTATGAAAATAACACACATTCAATGAACTCTAGTGGATCCATGTGGTTTATGAAAATAACACACATGCAATGAACTCTAGTGGATCCATGTGGTTTATGAAATGACCACAAATGCAATGAACTCTAGTGGATCCATGTGGTTTATGAAAAGAACACACATGCAATGACTCTAGTGGTGGTTTATGAAAAGAACACACATGCAATTACTCTAGTGGATCCATGTGGTTTAGGAGAAGAACACACATGCAAGGAACTCTAGTGGATCCATGTGGTTTATGAAAATAACACACATTCAATGAACTCTAGTGGATCCATGTGGTTTATGAAAAGAACACACATGGAATGACTCTAGTGGTGGTTTAGGAGAAGAACAGACATGCAATGACTCTAGTGGTGGTTTAGGAGAAGAAAACACATGCAATGACTCTACTGGATCCATATGGTTTATGAAAAGAACACACATTCAATGAACTCTAGTGGATCCATGTGGTTTATGAAAAGAACACACATGGAATGACTCTAGTGGTGGTTTAGGAGAACAAAACACATGCAATGACTCTAGTGGTGGTTTAGGAGAAGAAAACACATGCAATGACTCTAGTGGATCCATATGGTTTATTAAAAGAACACACATTCAATGAACTCTAGTGGATCCAGGTGGTTTAGGAGAAGAACAAACATGCAATGAACTCTAGTGGATCCATGTGGTTTATGAAAAGAACACACATTCAATGAACTCTAGTGGATCCATGTGGTTTATGAAAATAACACACATGCAATGAACTCTAGTGGATCCATGTGGTTTATGAAATGACCACAAATGCAATGAACTCTAGTGGATCCATGTGGTTTATGAAAAGAACACACATGCAATGACTCTAGTGGTGGTTTATGAAAAGAACACACATGCAATTACTCTAGTGGATCCATGTGGTTTAGGAGAAGAACACACATGTAATGAACTCTAGTGGATCCATGTGGTTTATGAAAAGAACACACATGTAATGACTCTAGTGGTGGTTTAGGAGAAGAACACACATGCAATGACTCTAGTGGTGGTTTAGGAGAAGAAAACACATGCAATGACTCTAGTGGATCCATATGGTTTATGAAAAGAACACACATTCAATGAACTCTAGTGGATCCATGTGGTTTATGAAAAGAACACACATGGAATGACTCTAGTGGTGGTTTAGGAGAACAAAACACATGCAATGACTCTAGTGGTGGTTTAGGAGAAGAAAACACATGAAATGACTCTAGTGGATCCATATGGTTTATGAAAAGAACACACATTGAATGAACTCTAGTGGATCCAGGTGGTTTAGGAGAAGAACAAACATGCAATGAACTCTAGTGGATCCATGTGGTTTATGAAAAGAACACACATTCAATGAACTCTAGTGGATCCATGTGGTTTATGAAAATAACACACATGCAATGAACTCTAGTGGATCCATGTGGTTTATGAAATGACCACAAATGCAATGAACTCTAGTGGATCCATGTGGTTTATGAAAATAACACACATGCAATGACTCTAGTGGTGGTTTATGAAAAGAACACACATGCAATTACTCTAGTGGATCCATGTGGTTTAGGAGAAGAACACACATGCAAGGAACTCTAGTGGATCCATGTGGTTTATGAAAATAACACACATTCAATGAACTCTAGTGGATCCATGTGGTTTATGAAAAGAACACACATGGAATGACTCTAGTGGTGGTTTAGGAGAAGAACACACATGCAATGACTCTAGTGGTGGTTTAGGAGAAGAAAACACATGCAATGACTCTAGTGGATCCATATGGTTTATGAAAAGAACACACATTCAATGAACTCTAGTGGATCCATGTGGTTTATGAAAAGAACACACATGGAATGACTCTAGTGGTGGTTTAGGAGAACAAAACACATGCAATGACTCTAGTGGTGGTTTAGGAAGAAAACACATGAAATGACTCTAGTGGATCCATATGGTTTATGAAAAGAACACACATTCAATGAACTCTAGTGGATCCAGGTGGTTTAGGAGAAGAACAAACATGCAATGAACTCTAGTGGATCCATGTGGTTTATGAAAAGAACACACATTCAATGAACTCTAGTGGATCCATGTGGTTTATGAAAATAACACACATGCAATGAACTCTAGTCGATCCATGTGGTTTATGAAATGACCACAAATGCAATGAACTCTAGTGGATCCATGTGGTTTATGAAAAGAACACACATGCAATGACTCTAGTGGTGGTTTATGAAAAGAACACACATGCAATTACTCTAGTGGATCCATGTGGTTTAGGAGAAGAACACACATGCAAGGAACTCTAGTGGATCCATGTGGTTTATGAAAATAACACACATTCAATGAACTCTAGTGGATCCATGTGGTTTATGAAAAGAACACACATGGAATGACTCTAGTGGTGGTTTAGGAGAACAAAACACATGCAATGACTCTAGTGGTGGTTTAGGAGAAGAAAACACATGAAATGACTCTAGTGGATCCATATGGTTTATGAAAAGAACACACATTCAATGAACTCTAGTGGATCCAGGTGGTTTAGGAGAAGAACAAACATGCAATGAACTCTAGTGGATCCATGTGGTTTATGAAAAGAACACACATTCAATGAACTCTAGTGGATCCATGTGGTTTATGAAAATAACACACATGCAATGAACTCTAGTGGATCCATGTGGTTTATGAAAATAACACACATTCAATGAACTCTAGTGGATCCATGTGGTTTATGAAAAGAACACACATGGAATGACTCTAGTGGTGGTTTAGGAGAAGAACACACATGCAATGACTCTAGTGGTGGTTTAGGAGAAGAAAACACATGCAATGACTCTAGTGGATCCATATGGTTTATGAAAAGAACACACATTCAATGAACTCTAGTGGATCCATGTGGTTTATGAAAAGAACACACATGGAATGACTCTAGTGGTGGTTTAGGAGAAGAAAACACATGCAATGACTCTAGTGGTGGTTTAGGAGAAGAAAACACATGAAATGACTCTAGTGGATCCATATGGTTTATGAAAAGAACACACATTCAATGAACTCTAGTGGATCCAGGTGGTTTAGGAGAAGAACAAACATGCAATGAACTCTAGTGGATCCATGTGGTTTATGAAAAGAACACACATTCAATGAACTCTAGTGGATCCATGTGGTTTATGAAAATAACACACATGCAATGAACTCTAGTCGATCCATGTGGTTTATGAAATGACCACAAATGCAATGAACTCTAGTGGATCCATGTGGTTTATGAAAAGAACACACATGCAATGACTCTAGTGGTGGTTTATGAAAAGAACACACATGCAATTACTCTAGTGGATCCATGTGGTTTAGGAGAATAACACACATGCAAGGAACTCTAGTGGATCCATGTGGTTTATGAAAATAACACACATTCAATGAACTCTAGTGGATCCATGTGGTTTATGAAAAGAACACACATGGAATGACTCTAGTGGTGGTTTAGGAGAAGAAAACACATGCAATGACTCTAGTGGTGGTTTAGGAGAAAACACATGAAATGACTCTAGTGGATCCATATGGTTTATGAAAGAACACACATTCAATGAACTCTAGTGGATCCAGGTGGTTTAGGAGAAGAACAAACATGCAATGAACTCTAGTGGATCCATGTGGTTTATGAAAAGAACACACATTCAATGAACTCTAGTGGATCCATGTGGTTTATGAAAATAACACACATGCAATGAACTCTAGTGGATCCATGTGGTTTATGAAATGACCACAAATGCAATGAACTCTAGTGGATCCATGTGGTTTATGAAAAGAACACACATGCAATGACTCTAGTGGTGGTTTATGAAAAGAACACACATGCAATTACTCTAGTGGATCCATGTGGTTTAGGAGAAGAACACACATGCAAGGAACTCTAGTGGATCCATGTGGTTTATGAAAATAACACACATTCAATGAACTCTAGTGGATCCATGTGGTTTATGAAAAGAACACACATGGAATGACTCTAGTGGTGGTTTAGGAGAAGAACACACATGCAATGACTCTAGTGGTGGTTTAGGAGAATAAAACACATGCAATGACTCTAGTGGATCCATATGGTTTATGAAAAGAACACACATTCAATGAACTCTAGTGGATCCATGTGGTTTATGAAAAGAACACACATGGAATGACTCTAGTGGTGGCTTAGGAGAACAAAACACATGCAATGACTCTAGTGGTGGTTTAGGAGAAGAAAACACATGAAATGACTCTAGTGGATCCATATGGTTTATGAAAAGAACACACATTCAATGAACTCTAGTGGATCCAGGTGGTTTAGGAGAAGAACAAACATGCAATGAACTCTAGTGGATCCATGTGGTTTATGAAAAGAACACACATTCAATGAACTCTAGTGGATCCATGTGGTTTATGAAAATAACACACATGCAATGAACTCTAGTGGATCCATGTGGTTTATGAAATGACCACAAATGCAATGAACTCTAGTGGATCCATGTGGTTTATGAAAAGAACACACATTCAATGACTCTAGTGGTGGTTTATGAAAAGAACACACATGCAATGACTCTAGTGGTGGTTTATGAAAAGAACACACATGCAATTACTCTAGTGGATCCATGTGGTTTAGGAGAAGAACACACATGCAAGGAACTCTAGTGGATCCATGTGGTTTATGAAAATAACACACATTCAATGAACTCTAGTGGATCCATGTGGTTTATGAAAAGAACACACATGGAATGACTCTAGTGGTGGTTTAGGAGAAAACACATGCAATGACTCTAGTGGTGTTTTAGGAGAAGAAAACACATGAAATGACTCTAGTGGATCCATATGGTTTATGAAAAGAACACACATTCAATGAACTCTAGTGGATCCAGGTGGTTTAGGAGAAGAACAAACATGCAATGAACTCTAGTGGATCCATGTGGTTTATGAAAATAACACACATTCAATGAACTCTAGTGGATCCATGTGGTTTATGAAAATAACACACATGCAATGAACTCTAGTGGATCCATGTGGTTTATGAAATGACCACAAATGCAATGAACTCTAGTGGATCCATGTGGTTTATGAAAAGAACACACATGCAATGACTCTAGTGGTGGTTTATGAAAAGAACACACATGCAATTACTCTAGTGGATCCATGTGGTTTAGGAGAAGAACACACATGCAAGGAACTCTAGTGGATCCATGTGGTTTATGAAAATAACACACATTCAATGAACTCTAGTGGATCCATGTGGTTTATGAAAAGAACACACATGGAATGACTCTAGTGGTGGTTTAGGAGAAGAACAGACATGCAATGACTCTAGTGGTGGTTTAGGAGAAGAAAACACATGCAATGACTCTACTGGATCCATATGGTTTATGAAAAGAACACACATTCAATGAACTCTAGTGGATCCATGTGGTTTATGAAAAGAACACACATGGAATGACTCTAGTGGTGGTTTAGGAGAACAAAACACATGCAATGACTCTAGTGGTGGTTTAGGAGAAGAAAACACATGAAATGACTCTAGTGGATCCATATGGTTTATGAAAAGAACACACATTCAATGAACTCTAGTGGATCCAGGTGGTTTAGGAGAAGAACAAACATGCAATGAACTCTAGTGTATCCATGTGGTTTATGAAAAGAACACACATTCAATGAACTCTAGTGGATCCATGTGGTTTATGAAAATAACACACATGCAATGAACTCTAGTGGATCTATGTGGTTTATGAAAATAACACACATTCAATGAACTCTAGTGGATCCATGTGGTTTATGAAAAGAACACACATGGAATGACTCTAGTGGTGGTTTAGGAGAAGAACACACATGCAATGACTCTAGTGGTGGTTTAGGAGAAGAAAACACATGCAATGACTCTAGTGGATCCATATGGTTTATGAAAAGAACACACATTCAATGAACTCTAGTGGATCCATGTGGTTTATGAAAAGAACACACATGGAATGACTCTAGTGGTGGTTTAGGAGAACAAAACACATGCAATGACTCTAGTGGTGGTTTAGGAGAAGAAAACACATGAAATGACTCTAGTGGATCCATATGGTTTATGAAAAGAACACACATTCAATGAACTCTAGTGGATCCAGGTGGTTTAGGAGAAGAACAAACATGCAATGAACTCTAGTGGATCCATGTGGTTTATGAAAAGAACACACATTCAATGAACTCTAGTGGATCCATGTGGTTTATGAAAATAACACACATGCAATGAACTCTAGTCGATCCATGTGGTTTATGAAATGACCACAAATGCAATGAACTCTAGTGGATCCATGTGGTTTATGAAAAGAACACACATGCAATGACTCTAGTGGTGGTTTATGAAAAGAACACACATGCAATTACTCTAGTGGATCCATGTGGTTTAGGAGAAGAACACACATGCAAGGAACTCTAGTGGATCCATGTGGTTTATGAAAATAACACACATTCAATGAACTCTAGTGGATCCATGTGGTTTATGAAAAGAACACACATGCAATGACTCTAGTGGTCGTTTAGGAGAAGAAAACACATGCAATGACTCTAGTGGTGGTTTAGGAGAAAACACATGAAATGACTCTAGTGGATCCATATGGTTTATGAAAAGAACACACATTCAATGAACTCTAGTGGATCCAGGTGGTTTAGGAGAAGAACAAACATGCAATGAACTCTAGTGGATCCATGTGGTTTATGAAAAGAACACACATTCAATGAACTCTAGTGGATCCATGTGGTTTATGAAAATAACACACATGCAATGAACTCTAGTGGATCCATGTGGTTTATGAAATGACCACAAATGCAATGAACTCTAGTGGATCCATGTGGTTTATGAAAAGAACACACATGCAATGACTCTAGTGGTGGTTTATGAAAAGAACACACATGCAATTACTCTAGTGGATCCATGTGATTTAGGAGAAGAACACACATGCAAGGAACTCTAGTGGATCCATGTGGTTTATGAAAATAACACACATTCAATGAACTCTAGTGGATCCATGTGGTTTAT
The DNA here is from genome assembly GCA_023614405.1 of Avena insularis. Classification (NCBI taxonomy): domain Eukaryota; kingdom Viridiplantae; phylum Streptophyta; class Magnoliopsida; order Poales; family Poaceae; genus Avena; species Avena insularis. Next base: position 409,601,985 of record CM042696.1, read on the forward strand.
GAAAAGAACACACATGGAATGACTCTAGTGGTGGTTTAGGAGAAGAACACACATGCAATGACTCTAGTGGTGGTTTAGGAGAATAAAACACATGCAATGACTCTAGTGGATCCATATGGTTTATGAAAAGAACACACATTCAATGAACTCTAGTGGATCCATGTGGTTTATGAAAAGAACACACATGGAATGACTCTAGTGGTGGCTTAGGAGAACAAAACACATGCAATGACTCTAGTTGTTGTTTAGGAGAATACAAAAGATGAAATTACTCTAGTTGATTCATATTTTTTATGAAAATAACACACATTCAATGAACTCTAGTGGATCCAGGTGGTTTAGGAGAAGAACAAACATGCAATGAACTCTAGTGGATCCATGTGGTTTATGAAAAGAACACACATTCAATGAACTCTAGTGGATCCATGTGGTTTATGAAAATAACACACATGCAATGAACTCTAGTGGATCCATGTGGTTTATGAAATGACCACAAATGCAATGAACTCTAGTGGATCCATGTGGTTTATGAAAAGAACACACATTCAATGACTCTAGTGGTGGTTTATGAAAAGAACACACATGCAATGACTCTAGTGGTGGTTTATGAAAAGAACACACATGCAATTACTCTAGTGGATCCATGTGGTTTAGGAGAAGAACACACATGCAAGGAACTCTAGTGGATCCATGTGGTTTATGAAAATAACACACATTCAATGAACTCTAGTGGATCCATGTGGTTTATGAAAAGAACACACATGGAATGACTCTAGTGGTGGTTTAGGAGAAGAAAACACATGCAATGACTCTAGTGGTGGTTTAGGAGAAGAAAACACATGAAATGACTCTAGTGGATCCATATGGTTTATGAAAAGAACACACATTCAATGAACTCTAGTGGATCCAGGTGGTTTAGGAGAAGAACAAACATGCAATGAACTCTAGTGGATCCATGTGGTTTATGAAAATAACACACATTCAATGAACTCTAGTGGATCCATGTGGTTTATGAAAATAACACACATGCAATGAACTCTAGTGGATCCATGTGGTTTATGAAATGACCACAAATGCAATGAACTCTAGTGGATCCATGTGGTTTATGAAAAGAACACACATGCAATGACTCTAGTGGTGGTTTATGAAAAGAACACACATGCAATTACTCTAGTGGATCCATGTGGTTTAGGAGAAGAACACACATGCAAGGAACTCTAGTGGATCCATGTGGTTTATAAAAATAACACACATTCAATGAACTCTAGTGGATCCATGTGGTTTATGAAAAGAACACACATGGAATGACTCTAGTGGTGGTTTAGGAGAAGAACAGACATGCAATGACTCTAGTGGTGGTTTAGAAGAAAACACATGCAATGACTCTACTGGATCCATATGGTTTATGAAAAGAACACACATTCAATGAACTCTAGTGGATCCATGTGGTTTATGAAAAGAACACACATGGAATGACTCTAGTGGTGGTTTAGGAGAACAAAACACATGCAATGACTCTAGTGGTGGTTTAGGAGAAGAAAACACATGCAATGACTCTAGTGGATCCATATGGTTTATTAAAAGAACACACATTCAATGAACTCTAGTGGATCCAGGTGGTTTAGGAGAAGAACAAACATGCAATGAACTCTAGTGGATCCATGTGGTTTATGAAAAGAACACACATTCAATGAACTCTAGTGGATCCATGTGGTTTATGAAAATAACACACATGCAATGAACTCTAGTGGATCCATGTGGTTTATGAAATGACCACAAATGCAATGAACTCTAGTGGATCCATGTGGTTTATGAAAAGAACACACATGCAATGACTCTAGTGGTGGTTTATGAAAAGAACACACATGCAATTACTCTAGTGGATCCATGTGGTTTAGGAGAAGAACACACATGCAAGGAACTCTAGTGGATCCATGTGGTTTATGAAAATAACACACATTCAATGAACTCTAGTGGATCCATGTGGTTTATGAAAAGAACACACATGGAATGACTCTAGTGGTGGTTTAGGAGAAGAACACACATGCAATGACTCTAGTGGTGGTTTAGGAGAATAAAACACATGCAATGACTCTAGTGGATCCATATGGTTTATGAAAAGAACACACATTCAATGAACTCTAGTGGATCCATGTGGTTTATGAAAAGAACACACATGGAATGACTCTAGTGGTGGTTTAGGAGAACAAAACACATGCAATGACTCTAGTGGTTGTTTAGGAGAAGAAAACACATGAAATGACTCTAGTGGATCCATATGGTTTATGAAAAGAACACACATTCAATGAACTCTAGTGGATCCAGGTGGTTTAGGATAAGAACAAACATGCAATGAACTCTAGTGGATCCATGTGGTTTATGAAAAGAACACACATTCAATGAACTCTAGTGGATCCATGTGGTTTATGAAAATAACACACATGCAATGAACTCTAGTGGATCCATGTGGTTTATGAAATGACCACAAATGCAATGAACTCTAGTGGATCCATGTGGTTTATGAAAAGAACACACATGCAATGACTCTAGTGGTGGTTTATGAAAAGAACACACATGCAATTACTCTAGTGGATCCATGTGGTTTAGGAGAAGAACACACATGCAAGGAACTCTAGTGGATCCATGTGGTTTATGAAAATAACACACATTCAATGAACTCTAGTGGATCCATGTGGTTTATGAAAAGAACACACATGGAATGACTCTAGTGGTGGTTTAGGAGAAGAAAACACATGCAATGACTCTAGTGGTGGTTTAGGAGAAGAAAACACATGAAATGACTCTAGTGGATCCATATGGTTTATGAAAAGAACACACATTCAATGAACTCTAGTGGATCCAGGTGGTTTAGGAGAAGAACAAACATGCAATGAACTCTAGTGGATCCATGTGGTTTATGAAAAGAACACACATTCAATGAACTCTAGTGGATCCATGTGGTTTATGAAAATAACACACATGCAATGAACTCTAGTGGATCCATGTGGTTTATGAAATGACCACAAATGCAATGAACTCTAGTGGATCCATGTGGTTTATGAAAAGAACACACATGCAATGACTCTAGTGGTGGTTTATGAAAAGAACACACATGCAATTACTCTAGTGGATCCATGTGGTTTAGGAGAAGAACACACATGCAAGGAACTCTAGTGGATCCATGTGGTTTATGAAAATAACACACATTCAATGAACTCTAGTGGATCCATGTGGTTTATGAAAAGAACACACATGGAATGACTCTAGTGGTGGTTTAGGAGAAGAACACACATGCAATGACTCTAGTGGTGGTTTAGGAGAAGAAAACACATGCAATGACTCTACTGGATCCATATGGTTTATGAAAAGAACACACATTCAATGAACTCTAGTGGATCCATGTGGTTTATGAAAAGAACACACATGGAATGACTCTAGTGGTGGTTTAGGAGAACAAAACACATGCAATGACTCTAGTGGTGGTTTAGGAGAAGAAAACACATGCAATGACTCTAGTGGATCCATATGGTTTATTAAAAGAACACACATTCAATGAACTCTAGTGGATCCAGGTGGTTTAGGAGAAGAACAAACATGCAATGAACTCTAGTGGATCCATGTGGTTTATGAAAAGAACACACATTCAATGAACTCTAGTGGATCCATGTGGTTTATGAAAATAACACACATGCAATGAACTCTAGTGGATCCATGTGGTTTATGAAATGACCACAAATGCAATGAACTCTAGTGGATCCCTGTGGTTTATGAAAATAACACACATGCAATGACTCTAGTGGTGGTTTATGAAAAGAACACACATGCAATTACTCTAGTGGATCCATGTGGTTTAGGAGAAGAACACACATGTAATGAACTCTAGTGGATCCATGTGGTTTATGAAAAGAACACACATGTAATGACTCTAGTGGTGGTTTAGGAGAAGAACACACATGCAATGACTCTAGTGGTGGTTTAGGAGAAGAAAACACATGCAATGACTCTATTGGATCCATATGGTTTATGAAAAGAACACACATTCAATGAACTCTAGTGAATCCAGGTGGTTTAGGAGAAGAACAAACATGCAATGAACTCTAGTGGATCCATGTGATTTATGAAAAGAACACACATTCAATGAACTCTAGTGGATCCATGTGGTTTATGAAAATAACACACATGCAATGAACTATAGTGGATCCATGTGGTTTATGAAATGACCACAAATGCAATGAACTCTAGTGGATCCATGTGGTTTATGAAAAGAGCACACATGCAATGACTCTAGTGGTGGTTTATGAAAAGAACACACATGCAATGACTCTAGTGGTGGTTTAGGAGAAGAACACACATGCAATGACTCTAGTGGATCCATATGTGGTTTAGAAAAGTACACACATTCAATGACACTGGTGGATCCATGTGGTTTACGAATAGAACACACATTCAATGAACCGTAGTGGATCCATGTGGTTTATGAAATGAACACAAATGCAATGAACTCTAGTGGGTCCATGTGGTTTATGAAAAGAACACACATGCAATGACTCTAGTGGATCCATATATGGTTTAGAAAAAGAACACACATTCAATGACACTGGTGGATCCATGTGGTTTATGAACAGAACACACATGCAATGACACTGGTGGATCCATGTAGTTTATGAAAAGAACACACATTCAGTGACACTTGTGGATCCATGTGGTTTATGAAAAGAACACACATTCAATGAACCCTAGTGGATCCATGTTGTTTATGAAAAGAACACAGATGCAATGAAATCTAGTGGATCCATGTGGTTTATAAATTGAACACAAATGCAATGAACTCTAGTGGGTCCATGGGGTTTATGAAAAGAATACACATGTAATGACTCTAGTGGTGGTTTATGAAAAGAACACACATGCAATGACTCTAGTGGTGGTTTAGGAGAAGAACACACATGCAATGACTCTAGTGGATCCATATGTGGTTTAGAAAAAGAACACACATTCAATGACACTGGTGGATCCATGTAGCATCCCAATTGTCTAACAATTGCAATGCTACTAGCCTAGTCTATATATATGCTACCTTCCTACATATATTTGTTGCATCATAATCATATCATGCTCATGTCATCATGCCACCTTGCATTTGAGCATCATATAAAACCCTTTTTGTTTTGGTTCTTCCCTCATATGCATTGTAAATTGTATTTGCCTCTTGATATTGTATTTGGTTCTTGATATATTGTTTAATGCCCAAGTTGAGTTGGGGGCATATCTTTTATTCCACTCCACCACCTTTTCTTTCACCACCTTATAATTCCACCATCCAACTAAATATGAGCTTGGCACTTATTGGGTTTTACCTCTAGCTCATGTGGGTTGGGATGGATCCAATTCTTTTCCACATGCTCTCATCTTAGCATCATGGTGTTTTCACATTATTGATATATGAGAGCCACATGGCCACCTTTGCATGCCTTGTGGGTGGAACCCTTTTCCTAGCTTCCATATGGATTATTTTGGATCTATGCTCATGTGGGAATATTTTTGGGACTAGTAGGCATCTAGTGGAATATACACACTAGCAAGTCCCAATTATAATCAAATGTGATCATCTCCATCTACTCCACTTGGAACTTCCTTTTAAATTCTTTTGCTTAGGCCTTACTCCACATTTTGGAATGCATAAGAATAATGCCATGTAAATAATCTTGTTTTCACAAAAATAAGCATGGTATTAATTATTTATGCATGGCCCATGCAAGTACCACCACAATTAGGTCTTTTGGTTTTTATTTGAATCCTTGGGTGGTTCATCTCTCATCTATCTCTCCCTCCTTTTGGCTTGATCTTAATTTGATCTTGCTTAAACCCTAACCTCATCATCCCTCTCTTTTCTTGTCTTGATCTTGTTGGAGCTTGGCATGTGCTAGGCTTGATCTTGACAAAAGCAAACCCTAGCTACCATACCACTCCTCTCTCTTCATCCCCTCTCTAAACCACACCCTAATCATCTAACCCACTTCCACCATCCACCATACCCCTTCTCTCCTAAACCCTAAACCATGACCTACCCTAGCTAACCACCTACCCTCTCTCCTCTCTGCCCTGCAGGCCCTACCTGACCACCCTGGACCCACCTAGCTACCCCACCCCCAGCAAAAACCCTAACCCGAGCCTCCCCTACCCAACCCTAGCTCCAACCCGAGCCCCTCTCTCCCTCTAGCTCTCTCTCTGCCTGCATGCCCCACCAGCCGAGCCTCCCCCTGCCTCCCTGGCCTCACCTTGCCCCACCTGCCAGCTGCCTACCTGCCCTGCCCCGACCCGAGCACGTGAAGAGGAGAGGGAAAGGTGGCACCCGAGCCACCTTTTTCCCTCCACCACCTCCCCACGGCATCTCCTTCTCCCTCTCTGCCTTGCCCCCGCCCCATAACCCCTCTGCCTCTCCCAGATCCGCCCAGGGCCTCGCCCTCTTCTCTCGTTCCCCTCCACCACCGTCTACCCCCAACGCCGGCCACCGTCTGCTGCACCGGCGCTGCTTCGATCCAGACGACAAGCGCGACGAGGAGGTGATCGAGGAGGACGAGGAGGTCCTCTGCATCCGCTCTGTACACGCCATCGAGGAGGAGGAGGACCAGAGCCACCAGGCCGACGCCGCACCGACGCCAAACCCTAGCTCCGCCGGCCTCTGCTTCATCGTCGATCGACCGCCTCCCGCCTGCTCCACCGCCTCCAACAGCCTCTCGGTGAGCCACGCAACCTCCTAGACACCCTCGCTTTCGTCGTCGTGTCCTGGCCGCGGCGTACGTCCCGTCGAGCACCCTCGGTGCACCGACGAGCGCGCGCGTCTGCTCGCTTCCATGTCGCGTAAAACCCTATCTAGGCCGCGCCTGACCCCCTAACGACTACCCCGCCCTAGCCCAGTGGTCACCGCCCCTGCGTGCAAGCCCAGGTCGCGGGATCGAATCCCCATGCCTTGCTGCCGCTGTCGACCGTAAGAGAAGAGAGAAGAGAAATGTAATGGCGCCGTTTGCGAAAACCCTCTGCTTTTTCTTCGCCTCAACCCGCGCTCCCTCTAGGCCCACATGTCACCTCCCATGGCGTTTTGCAAAAAGGATCCGGAGTTTTGTACTCCTCAACCCATGATCCCGGATCCACCACGTGTCGACCACCGGTGGCCAGTCTGCAAGTGGACCAGCGAGACCGCCAACCTCACGTCCGCTTAGGCTAGAAAGCCCATGGTGAGAAAAGCCTACGCTAACTGCGTTGCTTTGAGTCAGCGTGGCCCACCGTCAGCGGCTGGGTCAGTATCTGCCTAAGTGAGAAAAGTTTACGTATTTACATTTTAATTCAAATCTTTTCAAATTTATTTCAAATTAAAATTCAAATCTGTTTTATAAAAACTTTTAATTCTTAAATCCAAATAATACAAATAATATATGTTTTCAAATCAGAAAAATATGTGGAATTCAAATATGCCCTTCAAAATATATTTTGAACATTTAAAATTGCAAGTTGATTAAAATTACAATAAAATGCCCTTTTTCCTTAATAAATTAATAACTTTTGTTTTATAAGTCCAAATTTAACAAATAATATGTCTAAAATGATTAGCTCAACGAGACCTTTCTGTTTATGTAGTCCTTGTTCTGGTTTGCAGCATGCATCATATAAATATAATGTATACAGCAACTAATATGAGGATAAAATGGGGCCAAAACTCAATAAAATGATTTATTCTTGTATTCCACACCTCACCCATGCCATGCTACTTTATTGCCATGCAAATTGTGCATCATTCATCATGGCATGATTGTTTGCTTGTCGAATTAATTCATATGCTTTTGCTCTTTATTTATGTTGGCCCTTGTGTGTTTGGTTCTTCTTGAATAGACGAAAGGTGGGATATACCAAGAGACCCAGTGAGCACTACCCAGATCCTTCTCTCGCTTCAATCGAGAGCTGCCAGGCAAGCACTACCACATGCTTGCATACATATAGTACCTATTGCCTCTATCTTATTCTTGCATCATTGAGTCGCGATTGCATTAAATTGAATCCTAAGTATTGCATAGCCTTTACTTTTAAACCCCACCGAAGCTTGTTCCTCCATCCCATGAGCCATTACTACAGGAGTTGTTTGAGCCATGCGAGTCGTAGAACAGCATGTGTAGGGTATGTGAGTGTCTGTTGGATAACGAGGTACCTAAACAACTTAACCTGAGTAGTAATGGGATAAATAATGAAAGTGGCATCGGTGAGCAATATCTGCTATTTGGTTTTTTATGCTCACTTGTGTCCCATAGGACCCCGAGTACTTGATTCCTGTTCCTTGAATATTCGCGCTATCCACATCCGGGAGGCTTATGAACCCCCCTGAGCTAGAGCTTGATTCATTCTTATTTCTTGGGGCCACAAACTAGTTTGGGGTTTTGCTACTATTCTGTACTTATGCCATGCTTTACTACTTTATTTAAGATTGTGCAGTCTTGCACTGCATTGTTTAGGTAAGCGAGTGTTTCAGCGGTATCGACAATCCAGCCACATTTCGGTTCCCGCGTTTGACCATTGACGCAAACCTTGAGTCCGTCTCGAGTCATCCAACTTCGCTGGTAGCTTAATGGGTGGCCCTGAAATATTTCTGAATCCTGTGATCGCTTTGTCGGATCGCCTCGTTGGGTTTTGATTTGGTTTTTCCGAGGTTGAGCGAGTGTGTGTTGCTATTTGTGCACCCCTGCAGGGTAAAACTTTCTGAAAGCCGTGTCCGCGGTTATGGACGACTTGGAGCACAGTTTCTCGATCATAGACAAGTATAACTAAAGTACCGCTTTTAACTTGACTAAGTATCTGACTAGTAACTAGTGCAACACTCATGAAATGGATAATAAAACTGCCAACGGATGGGGGGGGGGGGGTTGCTCGTCCGCTTCCTCGTCGGTAAGCGAGGAGGAGGATGGATTTGTGGATATTACTGTTATAACTGTTGGTATTAATTCACGTACATCCGTCTATCTCTGGTTAGGCGGATGGTTAGTGAGTATCTATAGAATTGTTAGGGTTTATCTTTTGCTGCAATTGCGTCACCCCAGGTTGTGTCCCCTTTAGAGGCATAAAGACTTGCTGAGTACCCCTAGGGTCTCACACGATAAATTGTTTGATTCAGATGGACAGGTAAACGAGCAAGATGGATTCTGGGTGGAGGAGACGGACGATGTGGGCAACGATCATTCGGTGTAGAGATTCCGGGAACGGGGATCCGTGAGATCTGTGGGCGGAATGTGTTTATTTATGGGGCATCTTATGCCGATTTGCTTCTTATCCATACTCGGATCTTGTTTTCCGCTCACCGATACTCGATGTTTGATGTATGAGGAGATATCCTAAACTATTATATCTATCTAGGATATTTGGATCTTGCCGTATATGCGTAATATTTCCTTTCTTTTTAGATGGAATGACTCTAAGAACCATTGTATGGTGGCTTGCATACATACTCATTTGTGTATGTAGTTGATCCCTTCGCCTGCCGATTACGCCGCCCGTTCTTGTCCCGATGTTTGGAAATGGTTGGGACGACCGAAAGGTCTACCTGTGAGTGGCATTTGGGCCCCACCGTACTATTTCAACCATTTCTGCTCATCCAGGCTTGTAACTAGGAGCGTAATTCACCGAGGTAGTTACAATTGGTATCAGAGCCATCCCGCCCTTCAGGGTCTCAGCCAAATGGTCGTTGTCAGTCTAGCAAATATTTTGGTAGCTATGTATACTAGGGAAAAACAAAACGTGAGAGTAGGACTGCTTCCACTTTTCTTCTTACCCACCCACCACCCTTTTCTGGTAAGGAAGTGTAACGTTTTCAATCCTCTTCTTAAAATTCAAACTAGGATTCACGTGTTCTGGGTTTCCGTAGTACCATAGATTGTGTGTGTGTGTGTGTGTAATTCCTTGTCTATCTGTTGCATCCAACATGTTATCTTTATCTGCCTTTGGTTATCAACTGTTGGTACATTCCATGCTGACAGGCTTTTGAAAACTGGTGCGATCTATCCGACTCCTTGTTAACCGGTGCCATCTTCTTAAGGGTGTCCTTCCTTCTAGCAACTCCACATTCTGTGTAAGCATCAGTAGCTAATCTCTACCTGATAAGTGGTTTTGCGCATCTATTGGTATTTTAATGCCGAAAAATGCGGAAATTTTTTCTTTGATATATCTGTGTTTCCACACTCCTTCCAGTCGTGTGTGAAACATTATCTATCTCCCTTTTATCAGCATGTTCATGCTAACTCATTCTTTTGTCACCGGCGCTTAATCCTAGAGTTTCTTTTCATCTCCAATTCTCTTGGGCTAATTACATAACATGTGTCGATCCGATGCTGGTGATTGTAATTTGGTTATCGACATAGCTATATGACACTTATCATGAGTGGAATATGGAAAATGCTATCAACGCTATCCTCAAAATGTTGACGGTTATCTCCTGTGATTTTGAGTACACCGTGATCATATCTATGCATATTCAAGCATCTTTGGCAATCCGGAGTTTCTCAAAGCACTACGGCGGTCTATCATCTGTTCATCATGCTGCACATCTTTTTGAACTCCATATCTGCAAAATTCTCTTTGAGACGAGGGAATTGCATCTTTTCGTCTCTGGTAGCTTTGCTTGAGGTATGAGCTATCATCGTTTCTTTATCCAAGATCTCTTTATCTTTGTAACCGGTGATCCAATCGACAATGTGAACCAGGTGACATCTCTTTTCCTTCTGAAGGACCAGATAATCTATTCTTCCAGTGCATCTTCTTCCACACGAACCCGTGCTCTTAATATTGATCTTTCTAAGAGCGTTGAGCTCAGGAAGTGTTCGAGCATTTGTTCATTTCTCTCGCCTTTTGGAACTTGGTATTCTGGGAATATCTTGTTAATCCTTGGGGGTATATGTTGATAATATGCTTGCCTATTCGATATCAATGGAAGGACATGGAAGATCATCTGTGTCTCTTTCTCTCAAGCTTCGTGAGCATTGCCTGTGTGCAAAGTCTCAAAGTGTGAATTCTGACTTTTTGAAGTCACCTATCTCGGCCACGTCCTTCTGCTAAATAGATCGCTTCAATTCTGGAATCAGCAAGTCCATTGTTAATTCCATCTTCCATCTTCAATCAAACCCGGAGTTTTCCTTGTTGGCAAGTTATCATCGTCGTTTCACTAAAGTTTTTCCTCAAAACTGCTAAAGCTCTCTAAATCATTTCAAGAGAACATGGAGTTCTTTCACCTCAGTCTCGTCAAGTCATCTTTTGAAACCCTCTCGTTCTATCATCTATGCTCAATCCACCGGAGGCCATGAAGATTTTTCAGACCTTTTGTAATCCTTATGTTCAAGTGGTGCTATCTTTTTCTTTACCTGTGGAATCTTGCAGTTGTCTCCGTAATCTTCCTTCATATCTTTCCGGTGGCTTGGTACTTCAGACATGACGACAACATCATCATCTTTATCTATCTATGAATCCGGCGAATCGGTTGCATCTATCCTTGTTTTCTAACGAAGTTCCATGAGTTATTGTCAATATCTTCAGTCTGTTTCGGTAGTTGGGTTGCATGGTTTTCTTATTCATGTGCGGAGTAATGCTTTGAGTGCGGGATGGAGTAGGTACCATACCACTACTCTTATCATTCGCTCTTGTACATTGAATTGGTGAATTAATGTGATTTCACTCATTCCACGGAAGTTAGAAGTGGCCTTTATCCCTCGATACTTTTACTTCCGTCTTTGTTTTTCCGGAGTGCTCTCTCGAAGAAAGTAATCAATAATCTCTTGTTGGTGGTCTGTCTATTCTAGCTGGAGCAAAATCATCAATTATCTGGTAGAAGCAAACGCAAACTCTTTTCTGTTCTCGTCTTTCTACCGGTGCTCGACATCCACAAACAAGATGAAAGGAAACTATCTCTCTCTTTGTTTCATCAATTCTTTTTTCGGTGGTAAAGCCAATTATGGTTGATGCCATCAGCCGCAAATCTATTGCGTTAGCCTCAAGGCTAAAGAAAGCAATAGGTATCTCTACAATAAACTCCAGATCCTCCATATTCTTTGTTTCTCGGGATTCCACCATGATCTGGCTTCACATCCGTCTCTGGAAGTATATCCGCGCACCTCAACTGCGTGATCCTTTGGGTCTTACCGGCGCAACAAGAATATAATCCGACGATGTCTAACTAAATCTTTCTGTTGATATCAAGGGACTCTATTGTTTGAAGGCAATATTGTTTCCGTACTTCCTTTCTCAAATCCGAGAGAAGATAGGATGCTATTGTCATAGTGGTTCAAAACCTCTCCAATCTAACTCTTTTTCTTCCGGCGAGATAAAGATTCAACCTCTCTCGTATCAGTAAATCTTTAATCTTAATGGCGTGTCTTCTTTATTCCGGATACATCATCTTGTCTTTTCTTTCAAGTGGTTCTGGTCTTTTATCTTGTTTCTTGAGAAAACTGGAGCTATGTCCATCCTATCCTTCTTGTCTCACGACAATCCTTCAACTCTTCTAACCGTTGTTTCTCAAGCAAAACGCAAGACTCGCAACAAGTCTAGCAAGTTTGCAAGGTGTAGTGGTCGCACCATTCCGTTGTTCATCAACTTGGGAACGTGAGGGTCACCTTCGTTCGAACACCCGCCTCTCCTTGTGTTGTTTTCTTTTTCCTAGGAATCTCGGGGCGAGATTCTTGTTTAGTGGGGGAGAGTTGTAGCATCCCAATTGTCTAACAATTGCAATGCTACTAGCCTAGTCTATATATATGCTACCTTCCTACATATATTTGTTGCATCATAATCATATCATGCTCATGTCATCATGCCACCTTGCATTTGAGCATCATATAAAACCCTTTTTGTTTTGGTTCTTCCCTCATATGCATTGTAAATTGTATTTGCCTCTTGATATTGTATTTGGTTCTTGATATATTGTTTAATGCCCAAGTTGAGTTGGGGGCATATCTTTTATTCCACTCCACCACCTTTTCTTTCACCACCTTATAATTCCACCATCCAACTAAATATGAGCTTGGCACTTATTGGGTTTTACCTCTAGCTCATGTGGGTTGGGATGGATCAATTTTTCCACATGCTCTCATCTTAGCATCATGGTGTTTTCACATTATTGATATATGAGAGCCACATGGCCACCTTTGCATGCCTTGTGGGTGGAACCCTTTTCCTAGCTTCCATATGGATTATTTTGGATCTATGCTCATGTGGGAATATTTTTGGGACTAGTAGGCATCTAGTGGAATATACACACTAGCAAGTCCCAATTATAATCAAATGTGATCATCTCCATCTACTCCACTTGGAACTTCCTTTTAAATTCTTTTGCTTAGGCCTTACTCCACATTTTGGAATGCATAAGAATAATGCCATGTAAATAATCTTGTTTTCACAAAAATAAGCATGGTATTAATTATTTATGCATGGCCCATGCAAGTACCACCACAATTAGGTCTTTTGGTTTTTATTTGAATCCTTGGGTGGTTCATCTCTCATCTATCTCTCCCTCCTTTTGGCTTGATCTTAATTTGATCTTGCTTAAACCCTAACCTCATCATCCCTCTCTTTTCTTGTCTTGATCTTGTTGGAGCTTGGCATGTGCTAGGCTTGATCTTGACAAAAGCAAACCCTAGCTACCATACCACTCCTCTCTCTTCATCCCCTCTCTAAACCACACCCTAATCATCTAACCCACTTCCACCATCCACCATACCCCTTCTCTCCTAAACCCTAAACCATGACCTACCCTAGCTAACCACCTACCCTCTCTCGGCCTCTCTCCTCTCTGCCCTGCAGGCCCCACCTGACCACCCTGGACCCACCTAGCTACCCCACCCCCAGAAAAAACCCTAACCCGAGCCTCCCCTACCCAACCCTAGCTCCAACCCGAGCCCCTCTCTCCCTCTAGCTCTCTCTCTGCCTGCATGCCCCACCAGCCGAGCCTCCCCCTGCCTCCCTGGCCTCACCTTGCCCCACCTGCCAGCTGCCTACCTGCCCTGCCCCGACCCGAGCACGTGAAGAGGAGAGGGAAAGGTGGCACCCGAGCCACCTTTTTCCCTCCACCACCTCCCCACGGCATCTCCTTCTCCCTCTCTGCCTTGCCCCCGCCCCACAACCCCTCTGCCTCTCCCAGATCCGCCCAGGGCCTCGCCCTCTTCTCTCCTTCCACCACCCACTGCCTGCTTCGATCCAGACGACAAGCGCGACGAGGAGGTGATCGAGGAGGACGAGGAGGTCCTCTGCATCCGCTCTGTACACGCCGTCGAGGAGGAGGAGGACCAGAGCCACCAGGCCGACGCCGCACTGACGCCAAACCCTAGCTCCGCCGGCCTCTGCTTCATCGTCGATCGACCGCTCCCCTGCCCGATCCACCGCCTCCAACAGCCTCTCGGTGAGCCACGCAACCTCCTAGACACCCTCGCTTTCGTCGTCGTGTCCTGGCCGCGGCGTACGTTCCGTCGAGCACCCTCGGTGCACCGACGAGCGCGCGCGTCTGCTCGCTTCCACGTCGCGTAAAACCCTATCTAGGCCGCGCCTGACCCCCTAACGACTACCCCGCCCTAGCCCAGTGGTCACCGCCCCTGCGTGCAAGCCCAGGTCGCGGGATCGAATCCCCCGTGCCGCGCGCGCTGCCGCTGTCAGCTTCGTCAGAGAAGAGAGGAAGAGAAAGCATGTCGCCGTTTTGCAGAAAACCCCTCTCTGTTTTCTTCGCCTCAACCCGCGCTCCCTCTAGGCCCACATGTCAGCCTCCCGTGGCGTTTTTGCAAAAAGGATCCCGGAGTTTTGTACTCCTCAACCCGCAGTCCCCGGATCCACCACGTGTCGACCACCAGCTGGCCGTGCGCGCAGTGGACCCGCGAGACCGCCAGCCCCACCCGTCAGTCGCTTAGGCTAGAAAGCCCCGCGGTGAGAAAAGCCTGTTCGCCATTGCGTTCTTTGAGTCAAGGCGTGGCCCACCTCGTGAGCTGGGTGCAGTATCTGCCTAAGTGAGAAAAGTTTCTGTGTATTTCTGTTTAATTCAAATCTTTTCAAATTTATTTCAAATTAAAATTCAAATCTGTTTTATAAAAACTTTTAATTCTTAAATCCAAATAATACAAATAATATATGTTTTCAAATCAGAAAAATATGTGGAATTCAAATATGCCCTTCAAAATATATTTTGAACATTTAAAATTGCAAGTTGATTAAAATTACAATAAAATGCCCTTTTTCCTTAATAAATTAATAACTTTTGTTTTATAAGTCCAAATTTAACAAATAATATGTCTAAAATGATTAGCTCAACGAGACCTTTCTGTTTATGCAGTCCTTGTTCTGGTTTGCAGCATGCATCATATAAATATAATGTATACAGCAACTAATATGAGGATAAAATGGGGCCAAAACTCAATAAAATGATTTATTCTTGTATTCCACACCTCACTCATGCCATGCTACTTTATTGCCATGCAAATTGTGCATCATTCATCATGGCATGATTGTTTGCTTGTCGCATTTTATTCATATGCTTGTGCACTTTATTTATGTTGGCCCTTGTGTGTTTGGTTCTTCTTCGAATAGACGCGAAAGGTGGGATATACCAAGAGACCCAGAGCACTACCAGATCCTTCTCTCGCTTCAATCGAGCTGCCAAGCACTACCACATGCTTGCATACATATAGTACCTATTGCCTCTATCTTATTCTTGCATCATTGAGTCGCGATTGCATTAAATTGAATCCTAAGTATTGCATAGCCTTTACTTTTAAACCCCACCGAAGCTTGTTCCTCCATCCCATGAGCCATTACTACAGGAGTTGTTTGAGCCATGCGAGTCGTAGAACAGCATGTGTAGGGTATGTGAGTGTCTGTTGGATAACGAGGTACCAAAACAACTTAACCTGAGTAGTAATGGGATAACTAATGAAAGTGGCATCGGTGAGCAATATCTGCTATTTGGTTTTTTATGCTCACTTGTGTCCCGTAGGACCCCGAGTACTTGATTCCTGTTCCTTGAATATTTGCGCTATCCACATCCGGGAGGCTTATGAACCCCCCTGAGCTAGAGCTTGATTCATTCTTATTTCTTGGGGCCACAAACTAGTTTGGGGTTTTGCTACTATTCTGTACTTATGCCATGCTTTACTGCTTTATTTAAGATTGTGCGAGGTACTGCACCTGTACTGTTTAGGTAAGCAGAGTGTTTTCGCGGTATCAACAAGCCCAGTCACATTTTCGGGTTCCCAGTCGTTTACAGCCATTGACGCAAACCTTGAGTCCGTCTCGGAGTCGGCCAACTTCGTCGCGGGTAGCTTAATGGGGTGGCCCCCTGAAATATTTCTGAATCCTGTGGTCGCTTTGTCGTGACTGCCTCATTGGGTTTTGATTTGGTTTTTCCGAGGTTGAGCGAGTGTGTGTTGCTATTTGTGCACCCCTGCAGGGTAAAACTTTCTGAAAGCCGTGTCCGCGGTTATGGACGACTTGGAGCACAGTTTCTCGATCATAGACAAGTATAACTAAAGTACCGCTTTTAACTTGACTAAGTATCTGACTAGTAACTAGTGCAACACTCATGGAATGGATAATAAAACTGCCAACGGATGGGGGGGGGTTGCTCGTCCGCTTCCTCGTCGGTAAGCGAGGAGGAGGATGGATCTGTGGATATTACTGTTATAACTGTTGGTATTAATTCACGGACATCCGTCTATCTCTGGTTAGGCAGATGGTTAGCGAGTATCTATAGAATTGTTAGGGTTTATCTTTTACTGCAATTGCGTCACCCCAGGTTGTGTCCCCTTTAGAGGCATAAATACTTGCTGAGTACCCCTAGGGTCTCACACGATAAATTGTTTGATTCAGATGGACAGGTAAACGAGCAAGATGGATTCTGGGTGGAGGAGACGGACGATGTGGGCAACGATCATTCGGTGTAGAGATTCCGGGAACGGGGATCCGTGAGATCTGTGGGCGGAATGTGTTTATTTATGGGGCATCTTATGCCGATTTGCTTCTTATCCGTACTCGGATCTTGTTTTCGCTTCACCGATACTCTGATGTTTGATGTATGAGGAGATATCCTAAACTATTATATCTATCTAGGATATTTGGATCTTGCCGTATGGCGTTGCAATATTTCCTTTCTTTTTTAGATGGAATGACTCTGAGAACCATTGTATGGTGGCTTGCATACATACTCATTTGTGTATGTAGTTGATCCCTTCGCTTGCCGATTACGCCGCCCGTTCTTGTCCCGATGTTTGGAAATGGTTGGGACGACCGAAAGGTCTACCTGTGAGTGGCATTTGGGCCCCACCGTACTATTTCAACCATTTCTGCTCATCCAGGCTTGTAACTAGGAGCGTAATTCACCGAGGTAGTTACAATCCATGTGGTTTATTAAAAGAACACACATGCAATGACTCTAGTGGATCCATGTGGTGTATGAAAAGAACACACATGCAATGAACTCTAGTGAATCCATGTGGATTCTGAAAAGAACACACATTCAATGAACTCTAGTGGATCCATGTTGTTTATGAAAAAAACACACATGCAATGAAATCTAGTGGATCCATGTGGTTTATGAAATGAACACAAATGCAATTAACTCTAGTGGATCCATGTGGTTTATGAAAAGAAAACACATGCAATGACTCTAGTGGTGGTTTATGAAAAGAACACACGTGTAGTGACTCTAGTGGTGGTTTATGAAAAGAACACACATGCAATGACTCTAGTGGTGGTTTAGGATAAGAACACACATGCAATGACTCTAGTGTATCCTTATGTAGCTTGTTAAAAGAACACACAAGCAGTGACTCTAGTGGATCCATACGGTTTATGAAAATAATAGACATGCAATGACTCTAGATGTGGTCTATGAAAAGAACACACATGCAATGACACTTACAGATCGATGTGGTTTATGAAAAGAAAACGCATCCAATTACTCTAGTGGATCCATATGTGGTTTATAAAAAGAACATACATGCAATGACGCTAGCTATGGTTTATAAAGAGAATACACATGTAATGACACTAGTGGATCCATGTGGTTTATGAAAATAACACACATGCAATGAATCTAGTGGATCCATGTGGTTTATGAAAAGAACACACATGCAATGAACTCTAGTGGATCCATGTGGTTTTTGAAAAGAACACACATTCAATGAATTCTAGTGGATCCATGTGGTTTATGAAATGAACACACATTAAATGAACTCTACTGGATCCATGTGGTTTATGAAATCAACATAAATGCAATGAACTATAGTGGATCCATGTGTTTTATGAAAAGAACACAAATGCAATGAATCTAGTGGTGGTTTATGAAAAGAACACACATGCAATGACGCTAGTGGTGGTTTATAAAAAGAACACACATGCAATGACTCTAGTGGTGGTTTAGGAGAAGAACAGACATGAAATGACTCTAGTGGATGTATATGTGGTTTAGAAAAATCACACACATTCAATGACACTGGTGGATCCATGTGGTTTATGAAAAGAACACACATGCAATGACTCTAGTGGATCCATGTGGTTTAGGGGAAGAACACACATGCAATGAACTCTAGTGGATCCATGTGGTTTATGAAAATAACACACATGCAATGAACTCTAGTGGATCCATGTGGTTTATGAAAAGAACCCACATGGAATGACTCTAGTGGTGGTTTAGGAGAAGAACACACACGCAATGACTCTAGTGGTGGTTTAGGAGAAGAAAACACATGCAATCACTCTAGTGGATCCATATGGTTTATGAAAAGAACACACAGTCAATGAACTCTAGTGGATCCAGGTGGTTTAGGAGAAGAACAAACATGCAATGAACTCTAGTGGATCCATGTGGTTTATGAAAAGAACACACATTCAATGAACTCTAGTGGATCCATGTGGTTTAGGATAAGAACACACATGCAATGAACTCTAGTGTATCCATGTGGTTTATGAAATGAACACAAATGCAATGAACTCTAGTGGATCCATGTGGTTTATGAAAAGAACACACATGCAATGACTCTAGTGGTGGTTTATGAAAAGAACACACATGCAATGACTGTAGTGGTGGTTTAGGAGAAGAACACACATGCAATGAGTCTAGTGCATCCACATGTGGTTTAGAAAAAGTACACACATTCAATGACACTGGTGGATCCATGTGGTTTATGAAAAGAATACACATGCAATGATACTGGTGGATCCATGTGGTTTATGAAAAGAACACACATTCAATGAACCCTAGTGGAACACACATGCAATGAAATCTAGTGGATGCATGTGGTTTATGAATTGAACACAAATGCAATGAACTCAAGTGGGTCCATGTGGTTTATGAAAAGAATACACATGCAATGACTCTAGTGGTGGTTTATGAAAACAACACACATGCAATGACTCTAGTGGTGGTTAAGGAGAAGAACACACATGCAATGACTCTAGTGGATCCATATGTGGTTTAGAAAAAGAACACACATTCAATGACACTGGTGGATCCATGTGGTTTATTAAAAGAACACACATGCAATGACTCTAGTGGATCCATGTGGTTTATGAAAAGAACACACATGCAATGAACTCTAGTGAATCCATGTGGATTCTGCAAAGAACACACATTCAATGAACTCTAGTGGATCCATGTTGTTTATGAAAAGAACACGCATGCAATGAAATCTAGTGGATCCATGTGGTTTATGAAATGAACACAAATGCAATCAACTCTAGTGGATCCATGTGGTTTATGAAAAGAAAACACATGCAATGATTCTAGTGGTGGTTTATGAAAAGAACACACGTGTAGTGACTCTAGTGGTGGTTTATCAAAATAAAACACATGCAATGACTCTAGTGGTGGTTTAGGATAAGAACACAAATGCAATGACTCTAGTGTATCCTTATGTAGTCTATTAAAAGAACACACATGCAATGACTCTAGTGGATCCATACGGTTTATGAAAAGAATAGACATGCAATGACTCTAGCTGTGGTTTATGAAAAGAACACACATGCAATGACCCTTACAGATCGACGTGGTTTATGAAAAGAACACGCATCCAATTACTCTAGTGGATCCATCTGTGGTTTATAAAAAGACCAGACATGCAATGACGCTAGCCGTGGTTTATGAAAAGAATACACATGTAATGACACTAGTGGATCCATGTGGTTTACGAAAATAACACACATGCAATGAATCTAGTGGATCCATCTGGTTTATGAAAAGAACACACATGCAATGAACTCTAGTGGATCCATGTGGTTTTTGGAAACAACACACATTCAATGAATTCTAGTGGATCCATGTGGTTTATGAAATGAACACACATGAAATGAACTCTACTGGATCCATGTGGTTTATGAAATCAACATAAATGCAATGAACCATAGTGGATCCATGTGTTTTATGAAAAGAACACACATGCAATGACTCTAGTGGTGGTTTATGAAAAGAACACACATGCAATGACTCTAGTGGTGGTTTCTAAAAAGAAAATACATGCAATGACTCTAGTGGTGGTTTAGGAGAAGAACAGACATGAAATGACTCTAGTGGATGTATATGTGGTTTAGAAAAAGAACACACATTCAATGACACTGGTGGATCCATGTGGTTTATGAAAAGAACACACATGCAATGACTCTAGTGGATCCATGTGGTTTAGGAGATGAACACACATGCAATGAACTCTAGTGGATCCATGTGGTTTATGAAAATAACACACATGCAATGAACTCTAGTGGATCCATGTGGTTTATGAAAAGAACACACATGGAATGACTCTGGTGGTGGTTTAGGATAAGAACACACATGCAATGACTCTAGTGGTGGTTTAGGAGAAGAAAACACATGCAATGACTCTAGTGGATCCATATGGTTTATGAAAAGAACACACATTCAATGAACGCTAGTGGATCCAGGTGGTTTAGGAGAAGAACAAACATGCAATGAACTCTAGTGGATCCATGTGGTTTATGAAAAGAACACACATTCAATGAACTCTAGTGGATCCATGTGGTTTAGGATAAGAACACACATGCAATGAACTCTAGTGTATCCATGTGGGTTATGAAATGAACACAAATGCAATGAACTCTAGTCGGTCCATGTGGTTTATGAAAAGAACACACAGGCAATGACTCTAGTATTGGTTTATGAAAAGAACACACATGCAATGACTCTAGTGGTGGTTTAGGAGAAGAACACATATGCAATGACTCTAGTGGATCCATATGTGGTTTAGAAAAAGTACACACATTCAATGACACTGGTGGATCCATGTGGTTTATGAAAAGAATACACATGCAATGACACTAGTGGATCCATGTGGTTTATGAAAAGAACACACATTCAGTGACACTGGTGGATATATGTGGTTTATGAAAAGAACACAAATTCAATGAACCCTAGTGGATCCATGTTGTTTATGAAAAGAACACACCTGCAATGAAATCTAGTGGATCCATGTGGTTTATGGAATGAACACAAATTCAATGAACTCTAGTGGGTCCATGTGGTTTATGAAAAGAACACACATGCAATGACTCTAGTGGATCCATATATGGTTTAGAAAAAGAACACGCATTCAATGACACTGGTGGATCCATGTGGTTTATGAAAATAACACACATGCAATGACATTGGTGGATCCCTGTGGTTTATGAAAAGAACACACATTCAGTGACACTGGTGGATCCATGTGGTTTATGAAAATAACACACATTCAATGAACCCTAGTGGATCCATGTTGTTTATGAAAAGAACACACATGCAATGAAATCTAGTGGATCCATGTGGTTTGTGAAATGAACACAAATGCAATGAACTCTAGTGGGTCCATGTGGTTTATGAAAAGAACACACATGCAATGACTCTAGTGGTGGTTTATGAAAAGAACACACATGCAATGACTGTAGTGGTGGTTTAGGAGAAGAACACACATGCAATGACTCTAGTGGATGCATATGTGGTTTAGAAAAAGAACACACATTCAATGACACTGGTGGATCCATGTGGTTTATTAAAAGAACAAACATGCAATGACTCTACTGGATCCATGTGGTTTATGAAAAGAACACACATGCAATGAACTCTAGTGAATCCATGTGGATTCTGGAAAGAACACACATTCAATGAACTCTAGTGGATCCATGTGGTTTATGAAAAGAACACACATGCAATGAACTCTAGTGGATCCATGTGGTTTATGAAATGAACACAAATGCAATCAACTCTAGTGGATCAATGTGGTTTATGAAAAGAAAACACATGCAACGACTCTAGTGGTGGTTTATGAATAGAACACACGTGCAATGACTGTAGTGGTGGTTTAGTAAAAGAACACACATGCAATGACTCTAGTGATGGTTTAGGATAAGAACACACAAGCAATGACTCTAGTGTATCCTTATGTAGTTTGTGAAAAGAACACACATGCAATGACTCTAGTGGATCCATACAGTTTATGAAAAGAATAGACGTGCAATGACTCTAGCTGTGATTTATGAAAAGAACACACATGCAATGACACTTGTGGATAGATGTGGTTGATGAAAAGAACACACATCCAATGACTCTAGTGGATCCATATGTCGTTTATAAAAACAACTGACCTGCAATGATTGTAGCTGTGGTTTATGAAAAGAACACACATGTAATGACACTACTAGATCCATGTGGTTTATGAAAAGAACACACATGCAATTAATGTAGTGGATCCATGTGGTTTATGAAAAGAACACACATGCAATGAACTCTAGTGGATCCATGTGGTTTTTGAAAAGAACACACATTCAATGTACTCTAGTGGATCCATGTGGTTTATGAAATGAACACACATGAAATGAACTCTAGTGGATCCATGTGGTTTATGAAATGAACACAAATGCTATGAACTATAGTGGATCCATGTGTTCTATGAAAAGAGCACACATGCAATGACTCTATTGGTGGTTTATGAAAAGAACACACATGCAATGACTCTAGTGGTGGTTTATAAAAAGAACACACATGCAATGACTCTAGTGGTGGTTTAGGAGAAGAACATACATGAAATGACTCTAGTGGATGTATATGTGGTTTAGAAAAAGAACACACATTCAATGACACTGGTGGATCCATGTGGTTTATGAAAATAACACACATGCAATGACTCTAGTGGATCCATGTGGTTTATGAAAAGAACACACATGCAATGAACTCTAGTGGGTCCATGTGGTTTATGAAAATAACACACATTCAATGAACTCTAGTGAATCCATGTGGTTTATGAAAAGAACACACATGCAATGAACTCTAGTGGATCCATGTGGTTTATTAAATGAACACAAATGCAATCACTCTAGTGGTTTATAGAACACACATGCAATGACTCTAGTGGTGGTTTAGGAGAAGAACACACATGCAATGACTCTAGTGGATCCCTATGTGGTTTAGAAAAAGAACACACATTCAATGACACTTGTGGATCCATGTGGTTTATGAAAAGAACACACATGTAATGACTCTAGTGGATCCATGTGGTTTATGAAAAGAACACACATGCAATGTGTAACATCCCAAAACTTTAATCCAAGGTTATTCAAGATCCAAATCATCAAAATTAGGGTTAACAAAAACTTTTCCAATTAAAATTATTAAAGCATTCATATGTGTGTGCATTTAAATAGGAGTTGATTTGAATTGCCATGATTAAGTGATACATTGCTTGTAAAATGATTCTTAGGTGAAATAAATATCATCTAGATCATTCCCAAACAAATCCCAAAGAAAAACAAATCAAAATGAATAAAAGATGAGAATGGTCATTTGTGCCATTTTAATCAGCATGCCTACTTTGGATATTCCTAGTACTCAAAACCTAATAGAAACAATTGTGGATCTTTGCACCCCTTGCTAGTACACATAATGGTGTACCAAGGCCCACTTTGTGATCTGCCAAAAACATTCAAACACTATTTTTAAATGGCATTTGAAAATTGAATCTAGTTCATATGGGAAGATCCCACTATTTCAAAAACCATTCAAACAAGCTCAAATTTCAAAACCCAAGAACCCACAGAGTCTCAAGCTTATACCTAGCACACCCACCAAAAATCTTTTCAAAATTCAAAACTATTTTTCTTGCGGCCATTTCCACAAACACATGGCAGGCAGGGTTTACACTCTAAACATAGCTCACTGTTTTGTATAGGGTTTTGCACCCAATTGTCCTCAAAACACTCCCTCTGTTCCCTCTTGATCTAACCATGCCACTTGCACCCCATCCCCTACCCCCAAGTGGCATTGCCATGCCAACCCGAGCACCTAGTCGCCGGCCAAACTTGCAACCGCCGCATCAGACAACCCCTCTCCCTCTCACCATGTCTAGTAGCTAGCCCGGACCTCACCGCCACTCTCTATCCCCTCCTCGAGCCAGGCAAAGCCGTGGACCACCGAGGAACCACCGCGCCCAGTGCGTCTACACCATGCCGAGCACGCGCTAGAGCGCCGCGCGCGACACGCGTGCACACGCCGCCCCTCGACCGCAACCCGCGTCCACCGCTCTGCCACGACCCCAGGAGCACGCCAGACATGCCCGTTCGCCGCCCAACGCACCAAAGCCACCGCTCGCCGCTGAGACCACCGCCTCTGCCGCTCAGAGCGCGCGCACTACCTGACCGCATACCACCGTCTCTAGGCCCGTATTTAATCCGTAGAGCATCGCCAGGAGACCAGCCACCGTCCGCTACCTCGAGACAAGCTGCTAGCATGCGACCCTCGGAGTGGCCTGCCCATCCTCTCTCGGCGGCTGCCGTCCTATAAATAGAGGACACCCCTAGCCCCATTCGGCACACCACTCACCTCCCCTCTTGCCACTGACCCTTCCCCACCTCTAGCCAGAGCAGCGCGAGCACTTGTTCACCGGAATTTGGCCGGAGTAGCCCGCAGCAGAGGAGGAGAGGGCGACGTCGATTTCGTCCACCCCCGGAGCCTCCTCGACCACCCCTGAGCTCGCCGTCATCTACTAGTCCGTTTGCCCGCCTCGCCGTTGTCGCTGGAGCCCTGGTATGCCCCTGAGCACCCCCACTGAGCCGCTAGGGTTCAACCTCACCGGCGACCTGTTTGTCGTCGACGACGAGCCCTAGCCGTTGATCCCTGTTCTAATCTAATGGCCCACATCACCCATACCGCTTCACGCGTTATAAGCCACTGACCGGTGTACCCCCTGTTAGCTGTGCCCCGTGCCGCGTAGTGTCACTGGGCCGGCCCGTTAGCTTTCCGGCGCGACCCAATTAGTTTGAATTAGGAATTTTCTATTTTAGTTTAAACCTAGTTCTGTCCCCTAGTTTGAAATTCAATTCAGAGAGATTTACAAATTCAAATGGAGCGATTCCAATTTTGTTAGAAAGCTACTAAAAAGATCTATCCAATCCCGTTGGATTTAGTTCAATTAGAGTTAGAGATCTCTCCTAGTAAAAATAATAAGACATAAGCATTTGCAACCTGCATTTTTTTATAAAATCAACCATGATAGCTTTTGAGTTGATTCCAACTCTCAAAAATCACATTTAACCATACCTATCTGAATATGTAATAATATTAAGGTTTACATGTAGTGACCTTGGACTAGTACCAAAATAATGCTATATAGGCATTTCTAGTCACTTTAAATCATTAAATATTAAACTTAAACCAAAGTAATTGTCATCCAACCTTTAAATCACATTCCCACATGTTAGAATATGTGGTGATGACATGTGTCCACATGATCCCATATTTTAAGTGATGAATATTAAATCTTAGTTAATTTTTCAATGAGTAGAAATTAATTTTCTTAAATAAAAAGAATGAAACTAGTTAATAAAACTTGTGATGCTTGTGATGATAATAGATCATCAAATGTGTGCCTTAGAGTGCTAATTAGACTAGTTAAGTCTTGTTTGGTGATTGTGTACTCCGTATGTATTTATAGACGATAGTACCGACCAAGCTTTCGAGGAGGAGGAGTTCTACCAAGAGGAGGAAGAAAACTTCAACCACTGCACCAACCAAGGCAAGCTAGAACTATCCAAGCTAGATAGTTTAGCAAAGATGCTTTAGGAATGCTTTGGTCATACCACTTTGAATATTACTACCCCAAGTATTACTTTCCAAGCTTTACTTCCTTTACATTACCAAAGTCCCTTACTTGTTTTGAAGGTAGCATAAAGAGTATAAAACTTGACCTATATAGATAACTTTAGATGTCATTCTATGGCATGAGATTGATCCCATCTTTCCACCTTAGTGAACACTCTTAACTTAGTAGTTTATAGTTAGAAAAAAACTTGAGTAACTTTAGATGGGAACACTTGGTGAAAATGAATTGTGAAAACCTTAGAATGATGAGTCATTCTATTGAAATGTTTTGACATGTGTTGAGAAACACAAATGGTTTTGATGATGAAAATGTTGAGGCATGAGCCTTAACCCTTTTATAAAACTGATGGTTGGATTCAGATGCGATACCATTCCAAATTTACCGTACAACCACAATACCTGAATTGGGTAAGGCTTAGCCGGAAATTTATATGCATTAGTATTAGTTCCCTCGCGGGAGAGGTTTGAGCTGAGGCTACCTCTCAATGTTGTCCACCTATGCAGTGCCCAAGATGACAGATGGTCATGGTTGGGAGGCCATGCTCATAGGAGAGGTGCTTATACTAGGGTGTGTAAAGGAAAGGTTATGTTTGATTATCTGCATACTAAGTATGATGATTCAGGGCTATCCCTGACAGATGTATCGAATCTTGTGGTGAAAGTGAACCACCTCTACAGAGTGTCAAACTATTCGAATAGCCGCGTCCGCGGTTATGGACAGTTGGAATGGACATACTGTTTCGTTGTCAGATGTTTTCAAAATAACTTATGAAAGGAATGATGAATCTTGACTTGACCACAACAGGGTTGTGTTTATGACACTTGCTTCCCAACTTAAGTGATTCTAGAACTTTATTTTATCTTTCTTTGCTTCTGAACTCAGCTTAGGTTTCAAACTTAACTTTATAGTTAAACTTAGAGATAACACTTTAACTTAGAACTATACTACTTGTTAGTGGTAGTTTGCGAGTACTTAAAGAGTACTCATGGCTTTTGTCCCTAGCTATTGTCATGGCCAACAGGACGGCTATGATAACTAGGACTATCTGCCTTCGTCAACATTGCCTGTGCCCCTGAAGATGGACCCCACCGCTACGCTTATCTTTTATTCCGCTGCTTGTTGTATTAAGACTGGATCATGAGATCCTTATTTGTGTAAGACCTTATGTATGGTTTTTAATGGATGATGTACTGTGATATCCAATCTGTTATGTCTCGCAAAAATGGTAATCCTGGGATTGCGATGTATGACATAACAGGCATCTGGGATTAAAAATCCGGGTGTTGACAAGTTGGTATCTGAGCCATCCTTACCATAGGAGACCCTAGTTAGAGTGGACATCCGAACCAAAAACTTAGTTTCAAAACCAAAGTGAGTATTTATGAAAAACTATTTCCCCTCTTATCCTTGGGAATTCATTCTTTCTCAAAAATTCATGTTCCTCAAAATTCTTACATTACTACTTAAAATTTGACACACTTGATCACTTCACTAATTTCCTCATCCTTAATTCTTGTAGATGGAGACTCAGTTCAGCAAGTTCTACCAGTTAGGAAACGGAGGTCAACTGATCTTCGAGAGGGATCTAGATTCACCGTCAGAGTTACTGGGACGCCCACATCCGGAGTTTCTTGGAGCTCAACTTCCAGGACCCCCAGGAGGAGATTTACAGTGGCTAGTCACCGCTGATCTTAGAGGAAGCATCGAAGTACCAACGTCCGGGAGAATCCAGTTCTCCGTGAGAGAGAACAACTGGCTAGATGGATTAGCCAGGGCAATGCATGAAGCTCTCGCACGTCTATGTGTCCTCAGCGTCAACCAACTCCAGGGAACCCGTTTTGCTCACTATGCAAGACGTGACTTCATGGGAATGCCTCTGGAGATGCTAAGTCACCCGGAGCTGAAGTGTCAGGTGAAGAACCTTGACTTCCTGTTGTACGATCGCTAGAAGGAATTGGACAATGTCAGGGAGTTCGCCAACCACAACCGTGCCATCGCTGCCCAGAAGGCCCAGACTTTCTCACTGCTAGTCAAGGACCGTCAGTCTCTTCACCTCCAGCGCGAGAAGAAGGATCGCACCATCATCCGTCTTCACAAGAAGGTGGCCGGCCTCGAGAAGACCGTCAAGGAGTAGGAAGCTCAGCTTGCAGCCAAGGAAGAAGAAGAGGAATGTGAAGACATCCAGGGAGACATGGATTCTTACCTCAGCAATGATGATGACTTTCTGGAGGAGGATGCTGTGGACTTCTACACTGATGATGAGGACTTCGACTTCATCGACGATGAGTAGATGACTAGAGCACTGTCGTAGCATGAGATGTATCTGTCCCACTGTATCATAGCTTGCAGAATGGTTCTTCAAACCATCTGTTTTCCTTTGATTGTTGTGGTGTGTGTTGTATCGTGTGGTTGTTTGCATGGATGAAATGAAGTTAGTTGCAAAACCCGAGTCAAACTCAAAGTTTTAGCTTGAAACCAAAAACCATGAACCTTAGAACTTTCCCTCTTACCCCTTTATCTACCTCAATATTCAGATGACTCGTGGAAACCAAGGAGGGAGCAGCTCGTCGCAAGACCCAATGCTGCAAATCTTGCAGAATCTCATCGCAGACAGAGAAGCAAGCAGGGCAGAGCGCCAAGCTAACTTAGAAACATTGCAGCAGATCGCCCAGATGGCTCTTAACAACTAGAACCATGGAAACCCGGATCACCATGGATCCAAACTCAAAAATTTTCAGAATACCAATCCCCCAATCTTCAACCAAGCTGAAAACCCACTAGATGCAGATGACATGCTACAGACAATGGAAAACAACTTAGAAGTTACAGGAGTTGATGACAACGAGAAAGTTCTCTTCGCCACTCACTTTCTGGCGGGAGATGCAAGCGCTTGGTGGACTAGTATCTGCAATATGAACCATGGTCAAATGATGACATGGGAAGCCTTCAAAACAAAGTTCAGCCGCACCCACGTGCTGCAAGGTCTAGTCACCAGACTAAGAGATGAGTTTCGCGACTGGAAGCAAGGCCGAATGACTGTGGTGGAATACCATGACAGATTCCTGTCGCTTGTAAGATATGCCCCGGATGAGATCAACACAGAGGTGAAGAAGAAGGAGAGATTCTTGAATGGACTGCATGATGAGATGCAGACTGTCCTCGTCAACATCCGTTTCAAGGATCATGAAGAGCTAGTCGACTCTGCCATTCAGATGGAAGGGAAGATTAACTAGGCAAACGACAACCGCAAACGTCATATGATGCAGCAATCTGGATCCAGCAGTCACCAGAAGTACCGTCCCAACCCCTCACCAGGATATGCACCAAGGAACAACCGACCCCCAATGTCTCGCCCATGCTACCCCAACAATAGCGGAGGCAATGTGAAGTCTGGAGGAAACAGTCACAACCCCGGCAATGCCAACAATTTCAGCTGTGCCCCTCCCAAGAACAACAACAACAACACTGCACCCAGAACTAGCAGCAATGCTGTGCCCGTCGTAGCAAAGGACAAGTCCCAGATCACTTGTTTCGAGTGTGGAGTGAAGGGTCACTATTCCAATGAGTGTCCCAAGAAGACTGCCGCCACTGCCAATGTGAATGCCCTAGCTCAACAACAGCGTCGTGTTCAACCAGGGAGAAGATTTGCCCTAGGGAACCCTCACAATCGCAATGGTCGTCTCTTCCACATGAACGCCGAAGAAACCCAAGAAGCGCCAGATGTAGTGCTGAGTATTTTTTTGTCAACTCAGTTTTAGCAAGAGTATTGTTTGATTCGGGAGCATCGCATTCATTTGTCACCGAAGAATTTGCATGCACTAGTAAGATTCACCCAACCAACCTGAAGCATATCATGATAGTTCAAATCCCCAGATCAACTACAAAAGCTAGAAAAATTTGCAAAGCTGTACCTATCAGAATACATGGGATAGATTTTTATGCCAACCTAATTGTACTTGGAACCAAAGGATTGGAAGTAGTACTAGGTATGGACTGGATTTCAAGGCATAAAGGAATGATAGACTGTGCTAAGAAAGCCATCCCTGGCTATTCTCATGGCCAGACGATGAAGGAGACTACCAAGATGATGGCCAGCAGGACGACTATGATAACTAGGACTATCTGCCTTCGTCAGCATTGCCTGTGCCCCTGAAGATGGACCCCACCGCTACGCTTATCTTTTATTCCACTGCTTGTTGTATTAATACTGGATCATGAGATCCTTACTTGTGTAAGACCTTATGTATGGTTTGTAATGGATGATGTACTGTGATATCCAATCTGTTATGTCTCGCAAAAATGGTAATCCTAGGATTGCGATGTATGACATAACAGGCATCTGAGATTAAAAATCTGGGTGTTGACACAATGACTCTAGATGTGGTTTATGAAAAGAACACACATGCAATGACACTGGTGGATCCATGTGGTTTATGAAAATAAAACACATTCAATGACACTGGTGGATCCATGTAGTTTATGAAAAGAACACACATGCAATGACTCGAGTGATTCCATGTGGTTTATGAAAAGAACACACATGCAATGAACTCTAGTGGATCCATGTGGTTTATGAAATGAACACAAATGCGATGAACTCTAATGGACCCATGTGGTTTATGAAAAGAACACACATTCAATGAAACTGGTGGATCCATGGGGTTTATGAAAATAACTTACATTCAAGGAACTCTAGTGGATCCATGTGGTTTAGGATAAGAACACACATGCAATGAACTCTAGTGGATCCATATGGTTTATGAAAATAACACACATTCAAGGAACTCTAGTGGATCCATGTGGTTTATGAAAAGAACACACATCGAATGACTCTAGTGGTGGTTTAGGATAAGAACACACATGCAATGACTCTAGTGGTGGTTTAGGAGAAGAAAACACATGCAATGATTCTAGTGGATCCATATGGTTTATGAAAAGAACATACATGCAATGAAATCTAGTGGATCCATGTGGTATATTTAATGAACACAAATGCAATCAACTCTAGTGGATCCATGTGGTTTATGAAAATAGCACACATGCAATGACTCTAGTGGTGGTTTATGAAAACAACACACATGCATTGACTCTAGTGGTGGTTTAGGAGAAGAACACACATGCAATGACTCTAGAGGAACCATATGTGGTTTAGAAAAAGTACACACATTCAATGACACTGGTGGATCCATGTGGTTTATGAAAAGAACACACATGCAATGAACTCTAGTGGATCCATGGGGTATATTTAATGAACACAAATGCAATCAACTCTAGTGGATCCATGTGGTTTTTGAAAAGAACACACATGCAATGAACTCTAGTGGATCCATCTGGTTTATGAAAAGAACACACATTCAATGAACTCTAGTGGATCCATGTGGTTTATGAAAAGAACACACATGAAATGAACTCTAGTGGATCCATGTGGTTTATGAAATGAACACAAATGTAACGAACTCTACTGGATCCGTGTGGTTTATGAAAAGAACACACATGCAATGACTCTAGTGGTGGTTTATTAAAATAACACACATTCAATGATTCTAGTGGTGGTTTATGGAAAGAACACATGCAATAACTCTAGTGGTGGTTTAGGAGAAGAACAGACATGAAATGACTCTTGTGGATGCATATCTGGTTTAGAAAAGAACACACATTCAATGACACTGGTGGATCCATGTAGTTTATGAGAAGAACACACATGCAATAACTCTACTGGTGGATTTTGAAAAGAACACACATGCAATGACTCTGGTGGTGGTTTATGAAAAGAACAAACATGCAATGACTCTAGTAGTGGTTTAGGAGAATAACAGACATGAAATGACTCTAGTGGATGCATATGTGGTTTATAAAAAGAACACACATTCAATAACACTAGTGAATCCATGTGGTTTATGAAAAGAACACACATCCAATGACCCTAGTGGATCCACGTGGTTTATGAAAAGAACACACATGCAATGAACTCTAGTGGTCCATGTGGTTTATGAAAAGAACACACATTCAATGAACTCTAGTGGATCCATGTGGTTTATGAAAAGAACACACATGCAATGAACTCTAGTGGATCCATGTGGTTTATGAAAAGAACACACATGCGATGACTCTGGTGGTGGTTTATGAAAAAAACACACATGCAATGACTCTAGTGGTGGTTCAGGAGAAGAACACACATGAAATGACTCTAATGGATCCATATGTGGTTTAGAAAAAGAATGCACATTCAATGACACTGGTGGATCCATGTGGTTTATGAAAATAACACACATGCAATGACTCTAGTGGATCCATGTGGGTTATGAAAAGAACACACATGCAACGACTCTAGATGTGGTTTATGAAAAGAACACACATGCAATGACACTAGTGGATCCATGTGGTTTATGAAAAGAACACACATTCAATGACACTGGTGGATCCATGTAGTTTATGAAAAGAACACACATGCAATGACTCTAGTGGATCCATGTGGTTTATGAAAATAACTCACATGACTCTAGTGGCTCCATGTGGTTTATGAAATGAACACAAATGCGATGAAATCTAATGGATCCATGTGGTTTATGAAAATACAACACATGCAATGACTCTATATGTGGTTAATGAAAAGAACGCACATGCAATGACACTAGTGGATCCATGTGGTTTATGAAAATAACACACATCCAATGAAACTGGTGGATCCATGTGGTTTATGAAAACAACACACATGCAATGACTCTAGTGGATCCATGTGGTTTAGGATAAGAACACGCATGCATTGACTCTAGTGGATCCATGTGGTTTATGAAAATAACACACATTCAATGAACTACAGTGGATCCATGTGGTTTATGAAAAGAACACACATGGAATGAATCTAGTGGTGGTTTAGGAGAAGAACACACATTCAATGACTCTAGTGGCGGTTTAGGAGAAGAAAACACATGCAATGACTCTAGTGGATCCATATGGTTTATGGAAAGAACACACATGCAATGAACTCTAGTGGAATGCATGTTGTTTATGAAACGAACAAAAATGCAATCAACTCTAGTGGATCCATGTGGTTTATTAAAAGAACCCACATGCAATGACTCTAGTGGTGGTTTATGAAAATACACACGTGCAATGACTTTAGTGGTGGTTTATGAAAAGAACACACATGCAATGACTCTCGTGGTGGTTTAGGAGAAGAAGACACATGCAATGACTCGAGTGGATCCATATGTGGTTTAGAAAAAGTACACACATTCAATGACACTGGTGGATCCATGTGGTTTATGAAAAGAACACACAAGCAACTAGTGGGTCCATGTGGTTTATGAAAAGAACACACATGCAATGAACTCTAGTGGATCCATGTGGTTTATGTAAAGAACACACATTCAATGAACTCTAGTGGATCCATGTGGTTTATGAAAAGAACACACATGAAATGAACTCTAGTGGATCCATGTGGTTTATGAAATGAACACTAATGCAATGAACTCTACTGGATCCATGTGGTTTATGAAAAGAACACACATGCAATGACTCTAGTGGTGGTTTATGAAAATAACACACATGCAATGACTCTAGTGGTGGTGTATGAAAAGAACACACATGCAATTACTCTAGTGGTGGTTTAGGAGAAGAACAGACATGAAATGACTCTAGTGGATGTATATGTGGTTTAGAAAAAGAACACACATTCAATGACACTGGTGGATCCATTTGGTTTATGAAAAGAACACACACGTAATGAATCTAGTGGATCCATGTGGTTTATGAAAAGAACACACATGCAATGAACTCTAGTGGATCCATGTGGTTTATGAAAATAACACACATTCAATGAACTCTACTGAATCCATGTGGTTTATGAAAAGAACGCACATGCAATGAACTCTAGTGGATCCATGTGGTTTATGAAATGAACACAAATGCAAAGAACTCTACTCGATCCATGTGGTTTATGAAAATAACACACATGCAATGACTCTAGTGGTGGTTTATGAAAAGAACACACATGCAATGACTCTAGTGGTGGTTTATAAAAAGAACACACATGCAATGACTCTAGTGGTGGTTTAGGAGAAGAACAGACATGAAATGACTCTAGTGGATGTATATGTGGTTTAGAAAAAGAACACACATTCCATGACACTGGTGGATCCATGTGGTTTAGGATAAGGACACAGATGGAATGAACTATAGTGGATCCATCTGGTTTATGAAAATAACACACATTCAATGAACTCTAGTGGATCCATGTGGTTTATGAAAAGAACACACATGGAATGAATCTAGTGGTGGTTTAGGAGAAGAACACACATTCAATGACTCTAGTGGTGGTTTAGGAGAACAAAACACATGCAATGACTCTAGTGGATCCATATGTTTTATGAAAAGAACACACATGAAATGAACTCTAGTGGAATGCATGTGGTTTATGAAATGAATAAAAATGCAATCAACTCTAGTGGATCCATGTGGTTTATTAAAAGAACACACATGCAATGACTCTAGTGGTGGTTTATAAAAAGAACACACATGCAATGACTCTAGTGGTGGTTTAGGAGAAGAACAGACATGAAATGACTCTAGTGGATGTATCTGTGGTTTAGAAAAAGAACACACATTCAATGACACTGGTGGATCCATGTGGTTTATGAAAATAACACACATGCAATGACTCTAGTGGATCCATGTGGTTTAGGAGAAGAACACACATGCAATGAACTATATTGGATCCATGTGGTTTATTAAAATAACACATTCAATGAACTCTAGTGGATCCATGTGGTTTATGAAAAGAACAAACATGGAATGACTCTAGTGGTGGTTTAGGAGAAGAAGACACATTCAATGAATCTAGTGGTGGTTTAGGAGAAGAAAACACATGCAATGACTCTAGTGGATCCATACGGTTTATGAAAAGAACACATATGCAACAAACTCTAGTGGATGCATGTGGTTTATGAAATGAACAAAAATGCAATCAACTCTAGTGGATATATGTGGTTTATTAAAAGAACCCAAATGCAATGACTCTAGTGGTGGTTTATTAAAAGAACACTTGTGCAATGACTCTAGTGGTGGTTTATGAAAAGAACACATTTGCAATGACTCTAGTGGTGGTCTAGGAGAAGAATACACATGCAATGACTCTAGTGGATCCATATGTGGTTTAGAAAAAGTACACACATTCAATGACACTGGTGGATCCATGTGGTTTATGAAAAGAACACACATGCAATGAATCTAGTGGTGGTTTAGGAGAAGAAAAGACATGAAATCACTCTAGTGGATGCATATGTGGTTTAGAAATAGAACACACATTCAATGACACCGGTGGATCCATGTGGTTTATGAATAGAACACACATGCAATGACTCTAGTGGATCCATGTGGTTTATGAAAAGAACACACATGCAATGAATCTAGTGGATCCATGTGGTTTAGGAGAAGAACACACATGCAATGAACTCTAGTGGATCCATGTGGTTTATCAAAATAACACACATTCAATGAACTCTAGTTGATCCATGTGGTTTATGAAAAGAACACATGGAATGACTCTAGTGGTGGTTTAGGAGAAGAACCCACATGCAATGACTCTAGTGGTGGTTTAGGAGAAGAAAATACATGAAATGACTCTAGTGGATCGATATCGTTTATGAAAAGAACACACATTCAATGAACTCTAGTGGATCCAAGTGGTTTAGGAGAATAACAAACATGCAATGAACTCTAGTGGATCCATGTGGTTTATGAAAAGAACACACATTCAATGAACTCTAGTGGATCCATGTGGTTTATGAAAAGAAAACACACAATGAACTCTAGTTGATCCATGTGGTTTATGAAATGAACACAAATGCAAAGAACTCTACTCGATCCATGTGGTTTATGAAAATAACACACATGCAATGACTCTAGTGGTGGTTTATGAAAAGAACACACATGCAATGACTCTAGTGGTGGTTTATAAAAAGAACACACATGCAATGACTCTAGTGGTGGTTTAGGAGAAGAAGACATGAAATGACTCTAGTGGATGTATATGTGGTTTAGAAAAAGAACACACATTCCATGACACTGGTGGATCCATGTGGTTTAGGATAAGAACACAGATGGAATGAACTATAGTGGATCCATCTGGATTATGAAAATAACACACATTCAATGAACTCTAGTGGATCCATGTGGTTTATGAAAAGAACACACATGGAATGAACCTAGTGGTGGTTTAGGAGAAGAACACACATTCAATGACTCTAGTGGTGGTTTAGGAGAACAAAACACATGCAATGACTCTAGTGGATCCATATGGTTTATGAAAAGAACACACATGAAATGAACTCTAGTGGAATGCATGTGGTTTATGAAATGAACAAAAATGCAATCAACTCTAGTGGATACATGTGGTTTATTAAAAGAACACACATGCAATGACTCTAGTGGTGGTTTTAAAAAGAACACACATGCAATGACTCTAGTGGTGGTTTAGGAGAAGAACAGACATGAAATGACTCTAGTGGATGTATATGTGGTTTAGAAAAAGAACACACATTCAATGACACTGGTGGATCCATGTGGTTTATGAAAATAACACACATGCAATGACTCTAGTGGATCCATGTGGTTTAGGAGAAGAACACACATGCAATGAACTATATTGGATCCATGTGGTTTATGAAAATAACACACATTCAATGAACTCTAGTGGATCCATGTGGTTTATGAAAAGAACAAACATGGAATGACTATAGTGGTGGTTTAGGAGTAGAAGACACATTCAATGACTCTAGTGGTGGTTTAGGAGAAGAAAACACATGCAATGACTCTAGTGGATCCATACGGTTTATGAAAAGAACACATATGCAACAAACTCTAGTGGATGCATGTGGTTTATGAAATGAACAAAAATTCAATCAACTCTAGTGGATACATGTGGTTTATTAAAAGAACCCACATGCCATGACTCTAGTGGTGGTTTATTAAAAGAACACTTGTGCAATGACTCTAGTGGTGGTTTATGAAAAGAACACATTTGCAATGACTCTAGTGGTGGTTTAGGAGAAGAATACACATGCAATGACTCTAGTGGATCCATATGTGGTTTAGAAAAAGTACACACATTCAATGACACTGGTGGATCCATGTGGTTTATGAAAAGAACACACATGCAATGAATCTAGTGGTGGTTTAGGAGAAGAAAAGACATGAAAATCACTCTAGTGGATGCATATGTGGTTTAGAAATAGAACACACATTCAATGACACTGGTGGATCCATGTGGTTTATGAATAGAACACACATGCAATGACTCTAGTGGATCCATGTGGTTTATGAAAAGAACACACATGCAATGAATCTAGTGGATCCATTTGGTTTAGGAGAAGAACACACATGCAATGAACTCTAGTGGATCCATGTGGTTTATCAAAATAACACACATTCAATGAACTCTAGTGGATCCATGTGGTTTATAAAAAGAGCACACATGGAATGACTCTAGTGGTGGTTTAGGAGAAGAACCCACATGCAATGACTCTAGTGGTGGTTTAGGAGAATAAAATACATGAAATGACTCTAGTGGATCGATATTGTTTATGAAAAGAACACACATTCAATGAACTCTAGTGGATCCAAGTGGTTTAGGAGAAGAACAAACATGCAATGAACTCTAGTGGATCCATGTGGTTTATGAAAAGAACACACATTCAATGAACTCTAGTGGATCCATGTGGTTTATGAAAAGAACACACACACAATGAACTCTAGTTGATCCATGTGATTTAGGAAATGAACACAAATGCAAAGAACTCTAGTGGATCCATGTGGTTTATGAAAAGAACACACATGTAATGACTCTAGTGGTGGTTTATGAAAAGAACACACATTCAATGACTCTAGTCGTGGTTTAGGAGAAGAACACACATGCAATGACTCTAGTGGATCCATATGTGGTTTAGAAAAAGAACACACATTCGATGACACTGGTGGATCCATGTGGTTTATGAAAAGAACACACATGCAATGACTCTAGTGGATATATGTGGTTTATGAAAAGAACACACATGCAATGACTCTAGTGGTGGTTTATAAAAAGAACACACATGAAATGACTCTAGTGGTGGTTTAGGAGAAGAACAGACATGAAATGACTCTAGTGGATGTATATGTGGTTTAGAAAAAGAACACACATTCCATGCCACTGGTGGATCCATGTGGTTTAGGATAAGAACACAGATGGAATGAACTATAGTGGATCCATCTGGTTTATGAAAATAACACACATTCAATGAACTCTAGTGGATCCATGTGGTTTATGAAAAGAACACACATGGAATGAATCTAGTGGTGGTTTAGGAGAAGAACACACATTCAATGACTCTAGTGGTGGTTTAGGAGAACAAAACACATGCAATGACTCTAGTGGATCCATATGTTTTATGAAAAGAACACACATGAAATGAACTCTAGTGGAATGCATGTGGTTTATGAAATGAATAAAAATGCAATCAACTCTAGTGGATCCATGTGGTTTATTAAAAGAACACACATGCAATGACTCTAGTGGTGGTTTATAAAAAGAACACACATGCAATGACTCTAGTGGTGGTTTAGGAGAAGAACAGACATGAAATGACTCTAGTGGATGTATCTGTGGTTTAGAAAAAGAACACACATTCAATGACACTGGTGGATCCATGTGGTTTATGAAAATAACACACATGCAATGACTCTAGTGGATCCATGTGGTTTAGGAGAAGAACACACATGCAATGAACTATATTGGATCCATGTGGTTTATGAAAATAACACACATTCAATGAACTCTAGTGGATCCATGTGGTTTATGAAAAGAACAAACATGGAATGACTCTAGTGGTGGTTTAGGAGAAGAAGACACATTCAATGAATCTAGTGGTGGTTTAGGAGAAGAAAACACATGCAATGACTCTAGTGGATCCATACGGTTTATGAAAAGAACACATATGCAACAAACTCTAGTGGATGCATGTGGTTTATGAAATGAACAAAAATGCAATCAACTCTAGTGGATATATGTGGTTTATTAAAAGAACCCAAATGCAATGACTCTAGTGGTGGTTTATTAAAAGAACACTTGTGCAATGACTCTAGTGGTGGTTTATGAAAAGAACACATTTGCAATGACTCTAGTGGTGGTCTAGGAGAAGAATACACATGCAATGACTCTAGTGGATCCATATGTGGTTTAGAAAAAGTACACACATTCAATGACACTGGTGGATCCATGTGGTTTATGAAAAGAACACACATGCAATGAATCTAGTGGTGGTTTAGGAGAAGAAAAGACATGAAATCACTCTAGTGGATGCATATGTGGTTTAGAAATAGAACACACATTCAATGACACCGGTGGATCCATGTGGTTTATGAATAGAACACACATGCAATGACTCTAGTGGATCCATGTGGTTTATGAAAAGAACACACATGCAATGAATCTAGTGGATCCATGTGGTTTAGGAGAAGAACACACATGCAATGAACTCTAGTGGATCCATGTGGTTTATCAAAATAACACACATTCAATGAACTCTAGTGGATCCATGTGGTTTATGAAAAGAACACACATGGAATGACTCTAGTGGTGGTTTAGGAGAAGAACCCACATGCAATGACTCTAGTGGTGGTTTAGGAGAAGAAAATACATGAAATGACTCTAGTGGATCGATATCGTTTATGAAAAGAACACACATTCAATGAACTCTAGTGGATCCAAGTGGTTTAGGAGAATAACAAACATGCAATGAACTCTAGTGGATCCATGTGGTTTATGAAAAGAACACACATTCAATGAACTCTAGTGGATCCATGTGGTTTATGAAAAGAAAACACACAATGAACTCTAGTTGATCCATGTGGTTTATGAAATGAACACAAATGCAAAGAACTCTACTCGATCCATGTGGTTTATGAAAATAACACACATGCAATGACTCTAGTGGTGGTTTATGAAAAGAACACACATGCAATGACTCTAGTGGTGGTTTATAAAAAGAACACACATGCAATGACTCTAGTGGTGGTTTAGGAGAAGAACAGACATGAAATGACTCTAGTGGATGTATATGTGGTTTAGAAAAAGAACACACATTCCATGACACTGGTGGATCCATGTGGTTTAGGATAAGAACACAGATGGAATGAACTATAGTGGATCCATCTGGATTATGAAAATAACACACATTCAATGAACTCTAGTGGATCCATGTGGTTTATGAAAAGAACACACATGGAATGAACCTAGTGGTGGTTTAGGAGAAGAACACACATTCAATGACTCTAGTGGTGGTTTAGGAGAACAAAACACATGCAATGACTCTAGTGGATCCATATGGTTTATGAAAAGAACACACATGAAATGAACTCTAGTGGAATGCATGTGGTTTATGAAATGAACAAAAATGCAATCAACTCTAGTGGATACATGTGGTTTATTAAAAGAACACACATGCAATGACTCTAGTGGTGGTTTTAAAAAGAACACACATGCAATGACTCTAGTGGTGGTTTAGGAGAAGAACAGACATGAAATGACTCTAGTGGATGTATATGTGGTTTAGAAAAAGAACACACATTCAATGACACTGGTGGATCCATGTGGTTTATGAAAATAACACACATGCAATGACTCTAGTGGATCCATGTGGTTTAGGAGAAGAACACACATGCAATGAACTATATTGGATCCATGTGGTTTATGAAAATAACACACATTCAATGAACTCTAGTGGATCCATGTGGTTTATGAAAAGAACAAACATGGAATGACTATAGTGGTGGTTTAGGAGTAGAAGACACATTCAATGACTCTAGTGGTGGTTTAGGAGAAGAAAACACATGCAATGACTCTAGTGGATCCATACGGTTTATGAAAAGAACACATATGCAACAAACTCTAGTGGATGCATGTGGTTTATGAAATGAACAAAAA
Organism: Avena insularis; assembly: GCA_023614405.1. Classification (NCBI taxonomy): domain Eukaryota; kingdom Viridiplantae; phylum Streptophyta; class Magnoliopsida; order Poales; family Poaceae; genus Avena; species Avena insularis. The sequence goes on from CM042696.1 coordinate 409,643,076, forward strand.
TTCAATCAACTCTAGTGGATACATGTGGTTTATTAAAAGAACCCACATGCCATGACTCTAGTGGTGGTTTATTAAAAGAACACTTGTGCAATGACTCTAGTGGTGGTTTATGAAAAGAACACATTTGCAATGACTCTAGTGGTGGTTTAGGAGAAGAATACACATGCAATGACTCTAGTGGATCCATATGTGGTTTAGAAAAAGTACACACATTCAATGACACTGGTGGATCCATGTGGTTTATGAAAAGAACACACATGCAATGAATCTAGTGGTGGTTTAGGAGAAGAAAAGACATGAAAATCACTCTAGTGGATGCATATGTGGTTTAGAAATAGAACACACATTCAATGACACTGGTGGATCCATGTGGTTTATGAATAGAACACACATGCAATGACTCTAGTGGATCCATGTGGTTTATGAAAAGAACACACATGCAATGAATCTAGTGGATCCATTTGGTTTAGGAGAAGAACACACATGCAATGAACTCTAGTGGATCCATGTGGTTTATCAAAATAACACACATTCAATGAACTCTAGTGGATCCATGTGGTTTATAAAAAGAGCACACATGGAATGACTCTAGTGGTTTAGGAGAAGAACCCACATGCAATGACTCTAGTGGTGGTTTAGGAGAATAAAATACATGAAATGACTCTAGTGGATCGATATTGTTTATGAAAAGAACACACATTCAATGAACTCTAGTGGATCCAAGTGGTTTAGGAGAAGAACAAACATGCAATGAACTCTAGTGGATCCATGTGGTTTATGAAAAGAACACACATTCAATGAACTCTAGTGGATCCATGTGGTTTATGAAAAGAACACACACACAATGAACTCTAGTTGATCCATGTGATTTAGGAAATGAACACAAATGCAAAGAACTCTAGTGGATCCATGTGGTTTATGAAAAGAACACACATGTAATGACTCTAGTGGTGGTTTATGAAAAGAACACACATTCAATGACTCTAGTCGTGGTTTAGGAGAAGAACACACATGCAATGACTCTAGTGGATCCATATGTGGTTTAGAAAAAGAACACACATTCGATGACCTTTGGTGGATCCATGTGGTTTATGAAAAGAACACACATGCAATGACTCTAGTGGATATATGTGGTTTATGAAAAGAACACACATGCAATGACTCTAGTGGTGGTTTATAAAAAGAACACACATGAAATGACTCTAGTGGTGGTTTAGGAGAAGAACAGACATGAAATGACTCTAGTGGATGTATATGTGGTTTAGAAAAAGAACACACATTCCATGCCACTGGTGGATCCATGTGGTTTAGGATAAGAACACAGATGGAATGAACTATAGTGGATCCATCTGGTTTATGAAAATAACACACATTCAATGAACTCTAGTGGATCCATGTGGTTTATGAAAAGAACACACATGGAATGAATCTAGTGGTGGTTTAGGAGAAGAACACACATTCAATGACTCTAGTGGTGGTTTAGGAGAACAAAACACATGCAATGACTCTAGTGGATCCATATGGTTTATGAAAAGAACACACATGAAATGAACTCTAGTGGAATGCATGTGGTTTATGAAATGAACAAAAATGCAATCAACTCTAGTGGATCCATGTGGTTTATTAAAAGAACACACATGCAATGACTCTAGTGGTGGTTTATAAAAAGAACACACATGCAATGACTCTAGTGGTGGTTTAGGAGAAGAACAGACATGAAATGACTCTAGTGGATGTATATGTGGTTTAGAAAAAGAACACACATTCAATGACACTGATGGATCCATGTGGTTTATGAAAATAACACACATGCAATGACTCTAGTGGATCCATGTGGTTTAGGAGAAGAACACACATGCAATGAACTATATTGGATCCATGTGGTTTATGAAAATAACACACATTCAATGAACTCTAGTGGATCCATGTGGTTTATGAAAAGAACAAACATGGAATGATTCTAGTGGTGGTTTAGGAGAAGAAGACACATTCAATGACTCTAGTGGTGGTTTAGGAGAAGAAAACACATGCAATGACTCTAGTGGATCCATACGGTTCATGAAAAGAACACATATGCAACAAACTCTAGTGGATGCATGTGTTTTATGAAATGAACAAAAATGCAATCAACTCTAGTGGATACATGTGGTTTATTAAAAGAACCCAGATGCAATGACTCTAGTGGTGGTTTATTAAAAGAACACTTGTGCAATGACTCTAGTGGTGGTTTATGAAAAGAACACATTTGCAATGACTCTAGTGGTGGTTTAGGAGAAGAATACACATGCAATGACTCTAGTGGATCCATATGTGGTTTAGAAAAAGTACACACATTCAATGACACTGGTGGATCCATGTGGTTTATGAAAAGAACACACATGCAATGAATCTAGTGGTGGTTTAGGAGAAGAAAAGACATGAAATCACTCTAGTGGATGCATATGTGGTTTAGAAATAGAACACACATTCAATGACACTGGTGGATCCATGTGGTTTATGAATAGAACACACATGCAATGACTCTAGTGGATCCATGTGGTTTATGAAAAGAACACACATGCAATGAATCTAGTGGATCCATGTGGTTTAGGAGAAGAACACACATGCAATGAACTCTAGTGGATCCATGTGGTTTATCAAAATAACACACATTCAATGAACTCTAGTGGATCCATGTGGTTTATGAAAAGAACACACATGGAATGACTCTAGTGGTGGTTTAGGAGAAGAACCCACATGCAATGACTCTAGTGGTGGTTTAGGAGAAGAAAATACATGAAATGACTCTAGTGGATCGATATCGTTTATGAAAAGAACACACATTCAATGAACTCTAATGGATCCAAGTGGTTTAGGAGAAGAACAAACATGCAATGAACTCTAGTGGATCCATGTGGTTTATGAAAAGAACACACATTCAATGAACTCTAGTGGATCCATGTGGTTTATGAAAAGAACACACACACAATGAACTCTAGTTGATCCATGTGGTTTATGAAATGAACACAAATGCAAAGAACTCTACTCGATCCATGTGGTTTATGAAAATAACACAGATGCAATGACTCTAGTGGTGGTTTATGAAAAGAACACACATGCAATGACTCTAGTGGTGGTTTATAAAAAGAACACACATGCAATGACTCTAGTGGTGGTTTAGGAGAAGAACAGACATGAAATGACTCTAGTGGATGTATATGTGGTTTAGAAAAAGAACACACATTCCATGACTCTAGTGGATCCAAGTGGTTTAGGAGAAGAACAAACATGCAATGAACTCTAGTGGATCCATGTGGTTTATGAAAAGAACACACATTCAATGAACTCTAGTGGATCCATGTGGTTTATGAAAAGAACACACACACAATGAACTCTAGTTGATCCATGTGGTTTATGAAATGAACACAAATGCAAAGAACTCTAGTGGATCCATGTGGTTTATGAAAAGAACACACATGTAATGACTCTAGTGGTGGTTTATGAAAAGAACACACATTCAATGACTCTAGTAGTGGTTTAGGAGAAGAACACACATGCAATGACTCTAGTGGATCCATATGTGGTTTAGAAAAAGAACACACATTCGATGACACTGGTGGATCCATGTGGTTTATGAAAAGAACACACATGCAATGACTCTAGTGGATATATGTGGTTTATGAAAAGAACACACATGCAATGAACTCTAGTGTATCCATGTGGTTTATGAGAAGAACACCCATTCAATGAACTCTAGTGGATCCATGTGGTTTATGAAAAGAACACACATTCAATGAATTCTACTGGATCCATGTGGTTTATGAAAAGAACACACATGCCATGACTCTAGTAGTGGTTTATGAAAAGAACACACATGCAATGACTCTAGTGGTGGTTTAGGAGAAGAACACACATGCAATGACTCTAGTAGATCCATATGTGGTTGAGAAAAAGAACACACATTCAATGACACTGGTGGATCCATGTGGTTTATGAAAATAATAGACATGCAATGACTCTAGTGGACCAATGTGGTTTATGGAAAGAAAAACATGCAATGACTCTAGATGTGGTTTATTAAAAGAACACACATGCAATGACTCTAGTGGATCCATGTGGTTTAGGAGAAGAACACACAAGTAATGAACTCTAGTGGATCCATGTGGTTTATGAAAATAACACAGACTCAATGAACTCTAGTGGATGCATGTGGTTTATGAAAAGAACACACATGGAATGATTCTAGTGGTGGTTTAGGAGAAGAACACACATGCAAATACTCTAGTGGTAGTTTAGGAGAAGAAAACACATGCAATGACTCTAGTGGATCCATATGGTTTAGGAAACGAACACACATTCAATGAACTCTAGTGGATCCAAGTGGTTTAGGAGAAGAACAAACATGCAATAAACTCTAGTGGATCCATATGGTTTATGAAAAGAACGCACATTCAATGACTCTAGTGGATCCATGTGGTTTATGAAAAGAACACACATGCAACGAAATCTAGTAGATCCATGTGGTTTATTAAAATAACACACATGCAATGACTCTAGTGGTGGTTTATGAAAAGAACACACATGCAATGACTCTAGTGGTGGTTTAGGAGAAGAACACACATGCAATGACTCTAGTGGATCCATATGTGGTTTAGAAAAAGAACACACATGCAATGACTCTAGTGTATATATGTGGTTTATGAAAAGAACAGACATGCAATGACTCTAGTGGACCAATGTGGTTTATGAAAAGAACACACATTAAATGTCCCTGATGGATACATGTAGTTTATGAAAATAACACACATGCAATGACTCTAGTGGATCCATCTGGTTTATGAAAAGAACACACATGCCATGAACTCTTGTGGATCCATGTGGTTTACGAAATGAACACAAATGCGATGAACTCTAATGGATCCATGTGGTTTATGAAAAGAACACACGTGCAATGACTGTAGATGTGGTTAATGAAAAGAACACATGGAATGACACTGGTGGATCCATGTGGTTTATGAAAATAACACACATCCAATGAAACTGGTGGATCCATGTGGTTTATGTAAAGAACACACATGCAATGACTCTAGTGGATCCATGTGGTTTAGGATAAGAACACACATGTAATGAACTCTAGTGGATCCATGTGGTTTATAAAAATAACACATATTCAATAAAATCTAGTGGATCCATGTAGTTTATGCAAAGAACATACATGGAATGATTCTAGTGGTGGTTTAGGAGAAGAACACACATGCAATGACTCTAGTGGATCCATATGGTTTATGAAATGAACACATATTCAATGAACTCTAGTGGATCCAAGTGGTTTAGGAGAAGAACAAACATGCAATAAACTATAGTGGATCCATGTGGTTTATGAAACGAACGCACATTCAATGACTCTAGTGGATCCATGTGGTTTATGAAAAGAACACACATGCAATGAAATCTAGTGGATCCGTGTGGTTTATGAAATGAACACAAATGCAATGAACCCTAGTGGATCTATGTGGTTTAGGAAAAGAACACACATGCAATGAATCTAGTGGTGGTTTATGAAAAGAACACACATGAAATGACTCTAGTGGTGGTTTAGGAGAAGAACACACATGCAATGACTCTAGTGGATCCATATGTGGTTTAGGAAAATAACACACATGCAATGATTCTAGTGGATATATGTGGTTTATGAAAAGAACACAAATGCAATGAACTCTATTGGATCCATGTGATTTATGAAAGAACACACATTCAATGAAATCTAGTGGATCCACGTGGTTTATGAAAAGAACACACATTCAATGAACTCTAGTGGCTCCATGTGGTTTATGAAATGAACACAAATGCAATGAAATCTAGTGGATCCATATGTGGTTTAGAAAAAGAACACACATTCAATGACCCTGGTGGATTCATGTGGTTTATGAAAAGAACACACATGCAATGACTCTAGTGGACCAATGTGGTGTATGAAAAGAAAAACATGCAATGACTCTAGATGTGGTTTATTAAAAGGACACACATGCAATGACTCTTGTGGATACATGTGGTTTAGGAGAATAACACACATGCAGTGAACTCTAGTGGATCCATGTGGTTTATGAAAATAACACACATTCAATGAACTCTAGTGGATCCATGTGGTTTAGGAGAATAACACACATGCAGTGAACTCTAGTGGATCCATGTGGTTTATGAAAATAACACACATTCAATGAACTCTAGTGGATCCATGTGGTTTATGAAAAGAATACAAATGCAATGACTCTAGTGGTGGTTTAGGAGAAGTACACACATGCAATGACTATAGTGGACCCATATGGTTTATGAAAAGAACACACATGCAATGAACTCTAGTGGATCCATGTGGTTTATGAAATCAACACAAATGCAATGAACTCTAGTGGATCCATGTGGTTTATGAAAAGAACACACATGCAATGACTCTAGTGGTGGTTTATGAAAATAACACACATGCAATGACTCTAGTGGTGGTTTATGAAAAGAACACAGATGCAATGACTCTAGTGGTGGTTTAGGAGAAGAACATACATGCAATGACTCTAGTGGACCCATATGTCGTTTAGAAAAAGAACGCACATTCAATGACATTGGTGGATCCATGTGGTTTATGAAAAGAACACCCATGCAATGACACTGGTGGATCCATGTGCCTTATGAAAAGAACATACATGCAATGAATTCTAGTGGATCCATGTGGTTTATGAAAAGAACACACATGCATTGACTCTAATGGATCTATGTGGTTTATGAAAAGAACACATATTCAATGAAATCTAGTGGATCGATGTGGTTTATGAAAACAACACACATGCAATGAACTCTAGTGGATCCATGTGGTTTATGAAATGAACACAAATTTAATGAACTCTAGTGGATCCATGTGGTTTATGAAAAGAACACACATGCAATAACTCTAGTGGTGGTTTATGAAAAGAACACACATGCAATGACTCTAGTGGTGGTTTATGGAAAGAACACACATGCAATGACTCTAGTGGTGGTTTAGGAGAAGAACATACATGCAATGACTCTAGTGGATCTAGATGTGGTTTAGAAAAAGAACACACATTCAATGACACTGGTGGATCCATGTGGTTTATGAAAAGAACACACATGCAATAACACTGGTGGATCCATGTGGCTTATGAAAAGAACACACATGCAATGAACTCTAGCGGATCCATGTGGTTTATGAAAAGAACACACATGCAATGACTCTAATGGATCAATGTGGTTTATGAAAAGAACACACATTCAATGAAATCTAGTGGATCGATGTGGTTTATGAAAAGAACACACATGCAATGACTCTAGTGGACCAATGTGGTTTATGAAAAGAAAAACATGCAATGAGTCTAGATGTGGTTTATTAAAAGAACACACATGCAATGACTCTAGTGGATCCATGTGTTTTAGGAGAAGAACACACATGTAATGAACGCTAGTGGATCAATATGTGGTTTAGAAAAATAACACCATTCAATGACACTGTTGGATCCATGTGGTTTATGAAAAGAACACACACATAATGACACTGGTGGATCCATGTGGCTTATAAAAAGAAAACACATGCAATGAACTTTAGTGGATCCATGTGGTTTATGAAAAGAACACACATGGAATGACTCTAGTGGATCCATGTGGTTTATGAAAAGAACACACACTCAATGACACTGGTGGATCCATGTGGTTTATGAAAACAACACACATGCAATGACTCTAGTGGGTCCATGTGGTTTATGAAAAGAACACACATGCAATGAACTCTAGTGGATTCATGTGGTTTATGAAATGAACACAAATGCAGTGAACTCTAGTGGATCCATGTAGTTTCTAAAAAGAACACACATGCAATGACTCTAGATGTGGTTGATGAAAAGAACACACATCCAATGACACTGGTGGATCCATGTGGTTTATGAAAAGATAACACATCCAATGACACTAGTGGATCCATGTTGTTTATGAAGAGAACGCACACGCAATGACTCTAGTGGATCCATGCGGTTTAGGAGAAGAACACAAATGCAATGAACTCTAGTGGATCCAAGTGGTTTAGGAGAAGAACAAACATGCAATAAACTATAGTGGATCCATGTGGTTTATGAAATGAACGCACATTCAATGACTCTAGTGGATCCATGTGGTTTATGAAAAGAACACACATGCAATGAAATCTAGTGGATCCGTGTGGTTTATGAAATGAACACAAATGCAATGAACCCTAGTGGATCTATGTGGTTTAGGAAAAGAACACACATGCAATGACTCTAGTGGTGGTTTATGAAAATAACACACATGAAATGACTCTAGTGGTGGTTTAGGAGAAGAACACACATGCAATGACTCTAGTGGATCCATATGTGGTTTAGGAAAATAACACACATGCAATGACTCTAGTGGATATATGTGGTTTATGAAAAGAACACAAATGCAATGAACTCTACTGGATCCATGTGATTTATGAAAAGAACACACATTCAATGAAATCTAGTGGATCCACGTGGTTTATGAAAAGAACACACATGCAATGAACTCTAGTGGATCCATGTGGTTTATGAAATGAACACAAATGCAATGAAATCTAGTGGATCCATATGTGGTTTAGAAAAAGAACACACATTCAATGACCCTGGTGGATTCATGTGGTTTATGAAAAGAACACACATGCAATGACTCTAGTGGACCAATGTGGTGTATGAAAAGAAAAACATGCAATGACTCTAGATGTGGTTTATTAAAAGGACACACATGCAATGACTCTAGTGGATCCATGTGGTTTAGGAGAAGAACACACATTTAATGAACTCTAGTGGATCCATATTTCGTTTAGAAAAATAACACACATTCAATGACACTGGTGAATCCATGTGGTTTATGAAAAGAACACACATGCAATGACACTGGTGGATCCATGTGGCTTATGAAAAGAAAACACATGCAATGAAGTTTAGTGGGTCCATGTTGTTTATGAAAAGAACACACATGGAATGACTCTAGTGGATCCATGTGGTTTATGAAAAGAACACACACTCAATGACACTAGTGGATCCATGTGGTTTATGAAAACAACACACTTGCAATGACTCTAGTGGGTCCATGTGGTTTATGAAAAGAACACACATGCAATGAACTCTAGTGGATCCATGTGGTTTATGAAATGAACACAAATGCAGTGAACTCTAGTGGATCCATGTAGTTTCTAAAAAGAACACACATGCAATGACTCTAGATGTGGTTGATGCAAAGAACAAACATCCAATGACACTGGTGGATCCACGTGGTTTATGAAAAGATAACACATCCAGTGACACTAGTGGATCCATGTTGTTTATGAAGAGAACGCACATGCAATGACTCTAGTGGATCCATGTGGTTTAGGAGAAGAACAGAAATGCAATAAACTTTAGTGTATCCATGTGGTTTCTAAGAAGAACACATATTCAATGACTCTAGATGTGGTTGATGAAAAGAACACACATGCAATGATGCTGGTGGATCCATGTGGTTTATGAAGAGAACACACATGCAATGACTCTAGTGGAACCATGTGGTTTAGGAGAATAACACACATGCAGTGAACTCTAGTGGATCCATGTGGTTTATGAAAATAACACACATTCAATGAACTCTAGTGGATCCATGTGGTTTATGAAAAGAATACACATGCAATGACTCTAGTGGTGGTTTAGGAGAAGTACACACATGCAATGACTCTAGTGGACCCATATGGTTTATGAAAAGAACACACATGCAATGAACTCTAGTGGATCCATGTGGTTTATGAAATCAACACAAATGCAATGAACTCTAGTGGATCCATGTGGTTTATGAAAAGAACACACATGCAATGACTCTAGTGGTGGTTTATGAAAATAACACACATGCAATGACTCTAGTGGTGGTTTATGAAAAGAACACAGATGCAATGACTCTAGTGGTGGTTTAGGAGAAGAACATACATGCAATGAATCTAGTGGACCCATATCTGGTTTAGAAAAAGAACGCACATTCAATGACACTGGTGGATCCATGTGGTTTATGAAAAGAACACCCATGCAATGACACTGGTGGATCCATGTGCCTTATGAAAAGAACATACATGCAATGAATTCTAGTGGATCCATGTGGTTTATGAAAAGAACACACATGCAAGGAACTCTAGTGGATCCATGCGGTTTATGAAATGAACACAAATTTAATGAACTCTAGTGGATCCATGTGGTTTATGAAAAGAACACACATGCAATAACTCTAGTGGTGGTTTATGAAAAGAACACACATGCAATGACTCTAGTGGTGGTTTATGGAAAGAACACATGCAATGACTCTAGTGGTGGTTTAGGAGAAGAACATACATGCAATGACTCTAGTGGATCTAGATGTGGTTTAGAAAAGAACACATTCAATGACACTTTGGTGGATCCATGTGGTTTATGAAAAGAACACACATGCAATAACACTGGTGGATCCATGTGGCTTATGAAAAGAACACACATGCAATGAACTCTAGCGGATCCATGTGGTTTATGAAAATAACACACATGCAATGACTCTAATGGATCAATGTGGTTTATGAAAAGAACACACATTCAATGAAATCTAGTGGATCGATGTGGTTTATGAAAAGAACACACATGCAATGACTCTAGTGGACCAATGTGGTTTATGAAAAGAAAAACATGCAATGAGTCTAGATGTGGTTTATTAAAAGAACACACATGCAATGACTCTAGTGGATCCATGTGTTTTAGGAGAAGAACACACATTTAATGAACTCTAGTGGATCCATATGGTTTAGAAAAATAACACACATTCAATGACACTTTGGATCCATGTGGTTTATGAAAAGAACACACATGCAATGACACTGGTGGATCCATGTGGCTTATGAAAAGAAAACACATGCAATTAAGTTTAGTGGGTCCATGTTGTTTATGAAAAGAACACACATGGAATGACTCTAGTGGATCCATGTGGTTTATGAAAAGAACACACACTCAATGACACTAGTGGATCCATGTGGTTTATGAAAACAACACACATGCAATGACTCTAGTGGGTCCATGTGGTTTATGAAAAGAACACACATGCAATGAACTCTAGTGGATCCATGTGGTTTATGAAATGAACACAAATGCAGTGAACTCTAGTGGATCCATGTAGTTTCTAAAAAGAACACACATGCAATGACTCTAGATGTGGTTGATGCAAAGAACAAACATCCAATGACACTGGTGGATCCACGTGGTTTATGAAAAGATAACACATCCAGTGACACTAGTGGATCCATGTTGTTTATGAAGAGAACGCACATGCAATGACTCTAGTGGATCCATGTGGTTTAGGAGAAGAACAGAAATGCAATAAACTCTAGTGTATCCATGTGGTTTCTAAGAAGAACACACATTCAATGACTCTAGATGTGTTGATGAAAAGAACACACATGCAATGATACTGGTGGATCCATGTGGTTTATGAAGAGAACACACATGCAATGACTCTAGTGGATCCATGTGGTTTAGGAGAATAACACACATGCAGTGAACTCTAGTGGATCCATGTGGTTTATGAAAATAACACACATTCAATGAACTCTAGTGGATCCATGTGGTTTATGAAAAGAATACACATGCAATGACTCTAGTGGTGGTTTAGGAGAAGTACACACATGCAATGACTCTAGTGAACCCATATGGTTTATGAAAAGAACACACATGCAATGAACTCTAGTGGATCCATGTGGTTTATGAAATCAACACAAATGCAATGAACTCTAGTGGATCCATGTGGTTTATGAAAAGAACACACATGCAATGACTCTAGTGGTGGTTTATGAAAATAACACACATGCAATGACTCTTGTGGTGGTTTATGAAAAGAACACACATGCAATGACTCTAGTGGTGGTTTATGAAAATAACACACATGCAATGACTCTTGTGGTGGTTTATGAAAAGAACATAGATGCAATGACTCTAGTGGTGGTTTAGGAGAAGAACATACATGCAATGACTCTAGTGGACCCATATGTGGTTTAGAAAAAGAACGCACATTCAATGACACTGGTGGATCCATGTGGTTTATGAAAAGAACACCCATGCAATGACACTGGTGGATCCATGTGCCTTATGAAAAGAACATACATGCAATGAATTCTAGTGGATCCATGTGGTTTATGAAAAGAACACACATGCATTGACTCTAATGGATCTATGTGGTTTATGAAAAGAACACATATTCAATGAAATCTAGTGGATCGATGTGGTTTATGAAAACAACACACATGCAATGAACTCTAGTGAATCCATGTGGTTTATGAAATGAACACAAATTTAATGAACTCTAGTGGATCCATGTGGTTTATGAAAAGAACACACATGCAATAACTCTAGTGGTGGTTTATGAAAAGAACACACATGCAATGACTCTAGTGGTGGTTTATGGAAAGAACACACATGCAATGACTCTAGTGGTGGTTTAGGAGAAGAACATACATGCAATGACTCTAGTGGATCTAGATGTGGTTTAGAAAAAGAACACACATTCAATGACACTGGTGGATCCATGTGGTTTATGAAAAGAACACACATGCAATAACACTGGTGGATCCATGTGGCTTATGAAAAGAACACACATGCAATGAACTCTAGTGGATCCATGTGGTTTATGAAAAGAACACACATGCAATGACTCTAATGGATCAATGTGGTTTATGAAAAGAACACACATTCAATGAAATCTAGTGGATCGATGTGGTTTATGAAAAGAACACACATGCAATGACTCTAGTGGACCAATGTGGTTTATGAAAAGAAAAACATGCAATGAGTCTAGATGTGGTTTATTAAAAGAACACACATGCAATGACTCTAGTGGATCCATGTGGTTTAGGAGAAGAACACACATGTAATGAACTCTAGTGGATCCATATGTGGTTTAGAAAAATAACACCATTCAATGACACTGTTGGATCCATGTGGTTTATGAAAAGAACACACACGCAATGACACTGGTGGATCCATGTGGCTTATAAAAAGAAAACACATGCAATGAACTTTAGTGGATCCATGTGGTTTATGAAAAGAACACACATGGAATGACTCTAGTGGATCCATGTGGTTTATGAAAAGAACACACACTCAATGACACTGGTGGATCCATGTGGTTTATGAAAACAACACACATGCAATGACTCTAGTGGGTCCATGTGGTTTATGAAAAGAACACACATGCAATGAACTCTAGTGGATTCATGTGGTTTATGAAATGAACACAAATGCAGTGAACTCTAGTGGATCCATGTAGTTTCTAAAAAGAACACACATGCAATGACTCTAGATGTGGTTGATGAAAAGAACACACATCCAATGACACTGGTGGATCCATGTGGTTTATGAAAAGATAACACATCCAATGACACTAGTGGATCCATGTTGTTTATGAAGAGAACGCACACGCAATGACTCTAGTGGATCCATGCGGTTTAGGAGAAGAACACAAATGCAATGAACTCTAGTGGATCCATGTGGTTTCTAAGAAGAACACACATTCAATGACTCTAGATGTGGTTGATGAAAAGATCACACATGCAATGACGCTGGTGGATCCATGTGGTTTATAAAAAGAACACCCATCCAATAACACTAGTGGCTCCTTGTGGTTTATGAAGCGAACACACATGGAATGACTCTAGTGGATCCATGTCGTTTAGGAGAAGAACACACATGCAATGAACTCTAGTGGATCCATGTGTTTTATGAAAATAACACACATTCAATGAACTCTAGTGGATCCATGTGGTTTATGAAAAGAATACAAATGCAATGACTCTAGTGGTGGTTTAGGATAAGTACACACATGCAATGACTCTAGTGGACCCATATGGTTTATGAAAAGAACACACATTCAATGAACTCTAGTGGAACCATGTTGTTTAGGAGAAGAACAAACATGCAATGAACTCTAGTGGATGCATGTGGTTTATGAAAAGAACACACATTCAATGAACTCTAGTGGGTCAATGTGGTTTCTGAAAAGAACACACATGCAATGAACTCTAGTGGATCCATGTGGTTTATGAAATGAACACAAATGCAATGAACTCTAGTGGATCCATGTTGTTTATGAAAAGAATACACATGCAATGACTCTAGTGGTGGTTTATGAAAAGTACACACATGGAATGACTCTAGTGGTGGTTTAGGAGAAGAACACACATGCAATTACTCTAGTTGATCCATATGTGGTTTAGAAAAATAACACACATTCAATGACACTAGTGGATCCATGTGGTTTATGAAAAGAACACACATGCAATGAACTCTAGTGGATCCATGTGGTTTATGAAATGAACACAAATGCAATGAAATCTAGTGGATCCATATGTGGTTTAGAAAAAGAACACACATTCAATGACCCTGGTGGATTCATGTGGTTTATGAAAAGAACACACATGCAATGACTCTAGTGGACCAATGTGGTGTATGAAAATAAAAACATGCAATAACTCTAGATGTGGTTTATTAAAAGGACACACATGCAATGACTCTAGTGGATCCACGTGGTTTAGGAGAAGAACACACATTTAATGAACTCTAGTGGATCCATATTTCGTTTAGAAAAATAACACACATTCAATGACACTGGTGAATCCATGTGGTTTATGAAAAGAACACACATGCAATGACACTGGTGGATCCATGTGGCTTATGAAAAGAAAACACATGCAATGAAGTTTAGTGGGTCCATGTTGTTTATGAAAAGAACACACATGGAATGACTCTAGTGGATCCATGTGGTTTATGAAAAGAACACACACTCAATGACACTAGTGGATCCATGTGGTTTATGAAAACAACACACTTGCAATGACTCTAGTGGGTCCATGTGGTTTATGAAAAGAACACACATGCAATGAACTCTAGTGGATCCATGTGGTTTATGAAATGAACACAAATGCAGTGAACTCTAGTGGATCCATGTAGTTTCTAAAAAGAACACACATGCAATGACTCTAGATGTGGTTGATGCAAAGAACAAACATCCAATGACACTGGTGGATCCACGTGGTTTATGAAAAGATAACACATCTAATGACACTAGTGGATCCATGTTGTTTATGAAGAGAACTCACATGCAATGACTCTAGTGGATCCATGTGGTTTAGGAGAAGAACAGAAATGCAATAAACTCTAGTGTATCCATGTGGTTTCTAAGAAGAACACATATTCAATGACTCTAGATGTGGTTGATGAAAAGAACACACATGCAATGATGCTGGTGGATCCATGTGGTTTATGAAGAGAACACACATGCAATGACTCTAGTGGATCCATGTGGTTTAGGAGAATAACACACATGCAGTGAACTCTAGTGGATCCATGTGGTTTATGAAAATAACACACATTCAATGAACTCTAGTGGATCCATGTGGTTTATGAAAAGAATACACATGCAATGACTCTAGTGGTGGTTTAGGAGAAGTACACACATGCAATGACTCTAGTGGACCCATATGGTTTATGAAAAGAACACACATGCAATGAACTCTAGTGGATCCATGTGGTTTATGAAATCAACACAAATGCAATGAACTCTAGTGGATCCATGTGGTTTATGAAAAGAACACACATGCAATGACTCTAGTGGTGGTTTATGAAAATAACACACATGCAATGACTCTAGTGGTGGTTTATGAAAAGAACACAGATGCAATGACTCTAGTGGTGGTTTAGGAGAAGAACATACATGCAATGACTCTAGTGGACCCATATGTGGTTTAGAAAAAGAACGCACATTCAATGACACTGGTGGATCCATGTGGTTTATGAAAAGAACACCCATGCAATGACACTGGTGGATCCATGTGCCTTATGAAAAGAACATACATGCAATGAATTCTAGTGGATCCATGTGGTTTATGAAAAGAACACACATGCATTGACTCTAATGGATCTATGTGGTTTATGAAAAGAACACATATTCAATGAAATCTAGTGGATCGATGTGGTTTATGAAAAGAACACACATGCAATGAACTCTAGTGGATCCATGTGGTTTATGAAATGAACACAAATTTAATGAACTCTAGTGGATCCATGTGGTTTATGAAAAGAACACACATGCAATAACTCTAGTGGTGGTTTATGAAAAGAACACACATGCAATGACTCTAGTGGTGGTTTATGGAAAGAACACACATGCAATGACTCTGGTGGTGGTTTAGGAGAAGAACATACATGCAATGACTCTAGTGGATCTAGATGTGGTTTAGAAAAAGAACACACATTCAATGACACTGGTGGATCCATGTGGTTTATGAAAAGAACACACATGCAATAACACTGGTGGATCCATGTGGCTTATGAAAAGAACACACATGCAATGAACTCTAGTGGATCCATGTGGTTTATGAAAAGAACACACATGCAATGACTCTAATGGATCAATGTGGTTTATGAAAAGAACACACATTCAATGAAATGTAGTGGATCGATGTGGTTTATGAAAAGAACACACATGCAATGACTCTAGTGGACCAATGTGGTTTATGAAAAGAAAAACATGCAATGAGTCTAGATGTGGTTTATTAAAAGAACACACATGCAATGACTCTAGTGGATCCATGTGGTTTAGGAGAAGAACACACATGTAATGAACTCTAGTGGATCCATATGTGGTTTAGAAAAATAACACCATTCAATGACACTGTTGGATCCATGTGGTTTATGAAAAGAACACACACGCAATGACACTGGTGGATCCATGTGGCTTATAAAAAGAAAACACATGCAATGAATTTTAGTGGATCCATGTGGTTTATGAAAAGAACACACATGGAATGACTCTAGTGGATCCATGTGGTTTATGAAAAGAACACACACTCAATGACACTGGTGGATCCATGTGGTTTATGAAAACAACACACATGCAATGACTCTAGTGGGTCCATGTGGTTTATGAAAAGAACACACATGCAATGAACTCTAGTGGATTCATGTGGTTTATGAAATGAACACAAATGCAGTGAACTCTAGTGGATCCATGTAGTTTATAAAAAGAACACACATGCAATGACTCTAGATGTGGTTGATGAAAAGAACACACATCCAATGACACTGGTGGATCCATGTGGTTTATGAAAAGATAACACGTCCAATGACACTAGTGGATCCATGTTGTTTATGAAGAGAACGCACACGCAATGACTCTAGTGGATCCATGCGGTTTAGGAGAAGAACACAAATGCACTGAACTCTAGTGGATCCATGTGGTTTCTAAGAAGAACACACATTCAATGACTCTAGATGTGGTTGATGAAAAGATCACACATGCAATGACGCTGGTGGATCCATGTGGTTTATAAAAAGAACACCCATCCAATAACACTAGTGGCTCCATGTGGTTTATGAAGCGAACACACATGGAATGACTCTAGTGGATCCATGTCGTTTAGGAGAAGAACACACATGCAATGAACTCTAGTGGATCCATGTGTTTTATGAAAATAACACACATTCAATGAACTCTAGTGGATCCATGTGGTTTATGAAAAGAACACACATTCAATGAACTCTAGTGGAACCATGTTGTTTAGGAGAAGAACAAACATGCAATGAACTCTAGTGGATGCATGTGGTTTATGAAAATAACACACATTCAATGAACTCTAGTGGGTCAATGTGGTTTCTGAAAAGAACACACATGCAATGAACTCTAGTGGATCCATGTGGTTTATGAAATGAACACAAATGCAATGAACTCTAGTGGATCCATGTTGTTTATGAAAAGAATACACATGAAATGACTCTAGTGGTGGTTTCTGAAAAGTACACACATGGAATGACTCTAGTGGTGGATTAGGAGAAGAACACACATGCAATTACTCTAGTTGATCCATATGTGGTTTAGAAAAATAACACACATTCAATGACACTAGTGGATCCATGTGGTTTATGAAAAGAACACACATGCAATGACTCTAGTGGATACATGTGGTTTATGAAAAGAACAAACATGCAATGAACTCTAGTAGATCCATGTGGTTTAAGAAAATAACACACGTTCAATGAACTCTAGTGGATCCATGTGGTTTAGGAAAAGAACACACATTCAATGAACTCTAGTGGATCCATGAGGTTTATGAAATGAACACAAATGCAATGAACTCTATTGGATCCATGTGGTTTATGAAAAAACACACATGCAATGACTCTAGTGGTGGTTTATGAAAACAAAACACATCGAATGACTATGGTGGATCCATGTGGTTTATGAAAAGAACACACATTTAATGACTCTAATGGACCAATGTGGTTTATGAAAAGAACACACATTCAATGAAATCTAGTGGATCGATGTGGTTTATGAAAACAACACACATGTAGTGAATTCTAGTGGATCCATGTGGTTTATGAAATGAACAGAAATGCAATGAACTCTAGTGGATCCCTGTGGTTTATGAAAAGAACACACATTCAGTGAAATCTAGTGGATCGATGTGGTTTATGAAAAGAACACACATGCAATGAACTCTAGTGGATCCGTGTGGTTTATGAAATCAACACAAATGCAATGAACTCTAGTGGATCCATGTGGTTTATGAAAAGAACACACATGCAATGACTCTAGTGGTGGTTTATGAAAATAACACACATGCAATGACTCTAGTGGTGGTGTATGAAAAGAACACGCATGCAATGACTCTAGTGGTGATTTAGGAGAAGAACATACATGCAATGACTCTAGTGGATCCATATGTGGTTTAGAAAAAGAACACACATTCAATGACACTGGTGGATCCATGTGGTTTATGAAAAGAACACCCATGCAATGACACTGGTGGATCCATGTGCCTTATGAAAATAAAAAACATGCAATGAATTCTAGTGGATCCATGTGGTTCATGAAAAGAACACACATGCATTGACTCTAATGGATCAATGTGGTTTATGAAATGAACACAAATGCAATGAACTCTATGTAACATCCCAATTTCAGCAACCCCGATTAGTTGTCCAGAATGCAAAAATCAGGGGGAACAAAAACATTTTCTGGTTTAATGATGAAGTGTTTGCCTGTTGTTTGAATATGGTTATGCTTATGAATGTGCATTGGTAGATATATCCCTTACCTCAACATCTGTTGTCAAAAAGCTATTTAGCAAAACTATCCTAGCTCAATTTATATATTCTCAAATGTTCTGGCATTTCAAAACATGAGCCAAGATGCTTATGTAACCAAAACTATTTTAGTAGCTTCTATTGACAAAACTATGGAGTGATATATAATATAATCTCCTTATGTTTTCAAGACAGAACCTCCAACTTTACCTCTAGGATTCTCAAAACCTTGTATAAAACCTTTGAATTCTACTCTTGGTAGGGATACCAAGGACCTTACCTTATTCAAGATCCAAACTCTTCAAAATGCCTCAACCTTACCTCAAGCTAGGCTTGATGGTAACCCTAGTAGTAGTTGATTTGTTTGTAAGATGAGTTGCATTGATCTGCTGCTTGACTTGATTGCTTAGAAGCAATATGAGATACCCTAGGAGCTCATCTACTAGGATCAAGATACTTTAAAATCACTAAACCCTAAGCAAGAATACAATCTGGACCTAATCTCTAGCCACCCGGTGATCATCTAAAACCCTTAACCAGATCTATTCTGCATTGATCCATTCTATAAGTTTCCAAGTCAATGAAGACCAATATCAAGCATGGATCCCTTCTACTACATCTACACTTCAACATAATCCACTTGATGATGCTTTGGTACCTTTAAACCCATCAAAATCATCACCACCCACATTCTAGTCAAAAACCCTAAATCTGCCAAATTTGGCTGTCTGGAAAACTATTTCCAACATCACCTTTTTCAATGCCTCCCTTTCTCAACCCTTGTGCATTTTTGAAAATGCATCTGAACCATATTGTTACCCATCCTAAGGACTACCTAGGACCACTATTTCCATTGGTTATATCATCCTCCAACCCACTTGTTCTTGATGGTTTTGCAGGCAAGAAATTAACTTTTTCTGCAAATCTAGTCATCATGCCTACTTTGATAGAAGATCACACCACCATCAAACCTTCTATGGACAAAATATTTGCATGGTTGTGGGATACTCATATATTTCTATCAATATCTACTTCACTTTTTCCAATTGGATCCTTCTGCCTCTTAAACCCACAAGGTTTTGAAGGCTAGATGATAATCTGCTTTGGCAGGCTTATTTTATTCAAAGTTTGAAATCAATTCTTGGTGAACTCAAGCAAGATCAAGCTCAAACCTCTATACCAGGTTGATGTACATGACTTGGTCTAACTAACCATATATCCCATGCCCCAAGGGGAGATCTGAACTCCAAGATACAACCATGTTTTGATGGTATGAAATTAACACCACCCTAGATCCCTAATCTATGGTATTCCGCCAAAATCAACTTAGATTCTCCAATCCCAAGGTTTAAAATGCTTGATACACCTTGTCTACATCATCTAACTTGATCATCAAGATTTATGAATAATTATCCATAATTATTATGGACCAAAACTATTTAAATTCCTTTAATAGGCAAAACCTCCAAAACTTCTTCCATAAAGGAAAGTTTGGTTTTTGCCAAAACACTTCCTCAACTTTTGGCTCAATTGAGGTCCATATATCATACCCTAACTTCCAACTTCAAAAATAAATATTTTTGAAGAGTTTTATTATTTCTGTTTGTCCATTTTCTTAAATGGCTGAATTGGAATAATAATAGTTTTAAATACTTTTAAGCCTCAATAAATCTTGGGAAAATTCACCTAAGTGTGTATTCACATTTGGGACCATCTCACATCAAAAACTCCACATGTCCAATTCAAAAATATCAAACGATCCTCTAGAATCTACTTCTGCCCTTTTTGAATAAATGGATTTAAGAGGACTAAGACCCCTTATAAAAATCCCGAATAATTACTGGGCATGTATCTTGGTCACACCTATCTACTAGTACCCTTGCTCCAGAATTCCAAGATCAAACTCTTAAACTTGCTTCACAATCACCTCTTTAGTAAATATTTGAGATTTTGCAAACTCAAGCTTCTACACCAATCCAACCACCACCAAACTAGTCAACCAAACTTGCACAGCACACCTCTCATACCTCTGGTCGAGATACACTGTAGCATCAATGTAGAAACCCTCTTCCCCTTGTCTTTAGTGCTTGGAGGAAGGAGAGAGGCACACATTGGTCCCATCTTGGCTTTAATTCTTGCAGCACTCCACCTCACCTCCTCTTTGTCCCCTGCATGACCCCAGTACCCTCTCCACCACCCCTGCTGCCCAATGGCAAGGCCATGGACCTGCCCCTGCCCTCCCTACACCCCTTCCACCATAGACCGATCCACCTCAGTTTATAAGGCCAGAGGCCACCCCCACACGCCTCTGCCCTTCATTTTCCTTCCCTCAACTCCCTCCAACCATCCCTGAGCTCCAGATCATGCTACCTCGCTCCCCATTGCCATGGAGGAGGAGAAACTCTCCTCTCGGCCCCTCTCCTCAAGTCGAGCTAAGCTCTCTCACTCCTGCTCCTCTCCCCATGCATGCAAGTTTCTGAGACCCCCAGTGATTTCTGAGTCTAACCCTATCTTCCTCTTGCTTAGGAAGGCCTCCAGGGACCGCCACCATCGAGCTCCGGCGAGCTCCCTCTCGGGCGTGGACAGGCGGGTCGACCCTTGGCGTAGAACCGTACCTTGCCGCCCACCGTTAAGGTTGCCGTCATCCACCACGTCCTCTCCGCTCCTCCCCATCGCCTCCCCGTGGCCCCAGGTGAGCCCTCTGCCGCCGTCGAGCCCGCTTAGGGTTTCCAGTGCCGCCGCTATGTTCAGAGAAGGAGGATGAACAGGAGTCGTTCATCTCCCTTTTAATCGGACGATCCCCGTCCCTCCTTACCCCTTCGCTGCCTGCTGCGGCTGGCAGGCGGGCCCTGCCCGGAGGGATTCGAAATCCTCTCCCGCACGCTCTCCTAGTGAGCTGGGCCGGCCTTGCTCCTCCGTGGCCCAACTCCCCTCCAGATCCGGGCCCATGACACCCTTTTCTTTTTTCCTTTTTGGTTAATTATTAGATCTCATTTCTGCAGTCTAGTTTAAATCTATTTGAAAAGGGGAAATGAGGTATTTTGTCCAAATAGAATTTTTACCATGTTCCTGTGTGTTTTGTGCAACATGCAGAATAGGTCCTCTTCCAAAAAAAAATTTCTTTATTTATTGGCATTATATCCACTACAACTGTATCTTGTACACTAAATAAATTCCTCTGTGGGCTAGCCTTACCCAAATGAGATGGAACAAAGATCTACTGGAAGGTAATTGAAATACCTGCCATCTAGCATAGGTCTTATGACAAAGTGAATAGTAGTGTGCCCTTAGCAAAAATAATAAAAACAACCAATATCTGCCTTGGGTAAATTCTTTAGGTCAAACCAAATGTGGTATTGACCAGATTCCACCTCCCAGCACACCCTGATATCAACATCTATCAAACCCTAGTACCTCAGATTTTATTGAGCTCTAGGGTATTTACAGTGAATTAAATACTTCTATAAGTGGTATTTTCACTAAATAAATCACTCCAGGAGTTTGACAACTCCAAAAAGGTTTATTCCAATTTCTACAGAAAGGTATTCTAAATACCTACCATGTGCCCTTGGAACCAACTCAAAATATTCTGTAGATTTAATCTGGTGAAAACGATAAGTTGTGTACACAACTGCCTTTGAGAATTTCCTGAGGGCATTCTGGTAATTGTCTTGACTTGATTCCAACTCTCAGTGAACAAGTACATCAAGCTCCACTTAACCACCCAAGGAAATAATTTTTGGTAGTACAGAACTTTCCAGGTGAATTATTTCCTAAAACTAGAGATTTTATCACTAGGATATTCATAATAAATTGAAGAAAAGTGATAAAATAGTGAAACCAATTTTGTTGGTTTCATCTTATTAAATCCTATCTGTTGGTATCATTTCTACCCAATGGAATCGTACAGAATATGTCCTTGGTCCAAAACCCCTCTTAGGTAATTCCTAGACTATAAATCCTCAGGGTTCTTCTTCCATATTTCCAAGACAAGACCAATCTCATTAATCAATTCTTCCTCAGGCCTACTAAGTTGTAAACTTGTGTTGTCATTTTCTTGCTGTATGGTTTTGATGCTTGTATGCCTTGTGTTGATTGTGCTCTTGCTTATTTGCATGTGTGCTCCCTGACGATGATAGTTGCGAGTATCTCGGAGATCAAAAGAGGATGGTTTTTATTGGTTATTATGGTTTTCTAAGAAGAAGTCCAGAGACAATTATGCCATATTGCTGATCTCAGGCAAGCCACCTTCTTGCTCATAAGCCTTGCCCTACTATTTTACTTATGCATGTTTTATCTACTGTTTATTAAAACTGCATTGTTTTACTATATGTTGATGTATATATGGTAGTGGTTTGGCTCCTCCGAACTATTACACTCTTGTACTATTAAGTACAACCCCCTTGGTTACACCTACTTGCCCCTAGTATGGTAGATGGTGCAATACACCATACCCTTTGGAGACCCCTGATTTAACCGAAGCAAAGCTAGAGGATGGGAAGACCCCGGAAAAAGTTTTACCAAATGTTTTATGATAAAACCTTGGTGAGGTGGGACCTCCCAAGAGATGTTGAGAAAGAAAAAGGTTTTTGTTTGACAAAATGCTGAAGAAAAGCTGGAGGAAAAAGGTTTACGAAAATGCACCCGGTTCTTTGCAGTTTAGCTATAACAACTTAACCCTGTGCAACCACATTACTCTGGAATGGGACAGGGCTGGATTTGATGTTTGTTTATTCTGGTATGAGCTGCCTCGTAACTATTACAGGGGATCAGGGATCCCTGGAGGGTGGGCCTTCTCCGATAAAGGTCCATGTGGGACATCGACCTGGAGAAGGAATGAAGGGTCTGCTGGCCTCCACACGTTACTATGAGCCCCTCATTGAAAGCGCACACTCGAGAAGTGGAAAAAGCGCTCCGGTTAGTCCTCGGTACCCGACGTCCCGGTTTTGAGGGGATTAACACTCATAGGGTAGGCACTTATATTGGAGTGGGCATCCAGAGAGTCTTGATCGGTTACTCGACCCACGATCGGTGAAGATCAGGGTAGTGTACCCGGATGGTGTGGGTAAAGTGTACAACCTCTGTAGAGTGTAAATCTATTCGAATAGCCGTGTCCGCGGTCATGGACGGGTTGGACAAACTTCTGAAGAGCGGTGCTGGTTTTGTTTTAAAAAGGATTTCAGAAAAGAAATGGCTTTGGAAATGTTTTGACCATGGGATGGTCGAAAAAGGAGGAAGGTTTTGACCATGGGATGGTCGGACGGGAAAGAAAGGAGTTTGGTCATGGGACGACCGGAAGAAAGGAACAAAAGGGTGACCCAGTCATATTGTTTTCCAAAACTTTTCAAAAGGTTTCCAAAACAGTTTACAAAAGTTGTCAACAAAGATACGTAGATACTATATCTACAAGAGAAACTATTTGAGAAAAGAGCCTCTCTTGAAGCCCTCCTACTCCCACAGCCACATTGCATGTCTTCTTGTTATTATAAATTTTTCTTTAGGTGGTTTGCGAGTACATTCAAAGTACCCACTAGCATTGTCCCTGGCTATTAACTTGGTCAGATATCAAGAAGAAGATGATGTTGGCAACCAAGCGAGCTAGGACGTTCTCCTAGTCAGTTGCCTGTAGGTTAAGGCATGGCTCGGGCTCTACGCTTAATGAAGTTCCACTGATGTTGATCGATGTAGCCATTATGGAAAATAAGGTATGGCATGTACTCGTTATGTTTTGGATGTTTACTTTGATACTTGTCGGTTATGTGCCACGACTAACTGATCATGGTATCGTGGTTGTATGCATAACAGGGATTCTCGGAGGATTAATCCAGGGGCCCCACACTCTAGTGGATCCATGTGGTTTATGAAAAGAACACACATGCAATAACTCTAGTGGTGGTTTATGAAAAGAACACACATGCAATAACTCTAGTGGTGGTTTATGAAAAGAACACACATGGAATGACTCTAGTGGTGGTTTAGGGGAAGAACACACATGCAATGACTCTAGTGGATACATATGCTTGATGAAATGAACACACATTCAATGAACTCTAGTGGATCCATGTGGTTTAGGAGAAGAACAAACATGCAATGAACTCTAGTGGATGCATGTGGTTTATGAAAAGAACACACATTCAATAAACTCTAGTGGGTCAATGTGGTTTCTGAAAAGAACACACATGCAATGAACTCTAGTGGATCCATGTGGTTTATGAAATGAACACAAATGCAATGAACTCTAGTGGATCCATGTGGTTTATGAAAAGAACACACATGCAATGACTCTAGTGGTGGTTTATGAAAAGAACACAGATGGAATGACTCTAGTGGTGGCTTAGGAGAAGAACACACATGAAAGACTCTAGTGGATCCGTATGTGGTTTATGTAAAGAACACAAATGCAATGACTCTAGTGGGTCCATCTGGTTTATGAAAAGAACACACATGCAATGAACTTTAGTGGATCCATGTGGTTTATGAAATGAACACAAATGCAATGAACTCTAGTGGATCCATGTCGTTTGTAAAAAGAACACAGATGCAATGAATCTATATGTGGTTAATGAAAAGAACACACATCCAATGACACTGGTGGATCCATGTGGTTTATGAAAAGAACACACATCCAATGACACTGGTGGATGCATGTTGTTTATGAAGAGAACACACATGCAATGACTCTAGTTGATCCATGTGGTTTAGGAGAAGAACACAAATGCAATGAACTCTAGTGGATCCATGGGGTTTCTAAAAAGAACACACATTCAATGACTCTAGATCTGGTTGATGAAAACAAAACACATGCAATGACACTGGTGGATCCGTGTGGTTTATGAAAAGAACACACATCCAATGACACTGGTGGATCCATGTGGTTTATGAAAAGAACACACACGCAATGAACTCTAGTGGATCCATGTGGTTTATGAAATGGCCACAAATGCAATGAACTATAGTAGATCCATTTGGTTTATCACACATGCAATGACTCTAGTGGTGGTTTATGAAAAGAACAAACATTCAATGACTCTAGTGGTGGTTTAGGAGAAGAACACACATGCAATGACTCTAGTGGATCCATATGTGGTTTAGAAAAAGAACACACATTCGATGACACTGGTGGATCCATGTGGTTTATGAAAAGAACACACATGCAATGACTCTAGTGGATAGAAGTGGTTTATGAATAGAATACACATGCAATGACTCTAGTGGGTCCATGTGGTTTATGAAAAGAACACACGTGCAATGAACTCTAGTTGATCCATGTGGTTTATGAAATGAACACAAATGCAATGAACTCTAGTGGATCCATGTCGTTTGTAAAAAGAACATAGATGCAATGAGTCTAGATGTGGTTAATGAAAAGAACACACATCCAATGACACTGGTGGATCCATGTGGTTTATGAAAAGAACACACATCCAATGACACTGGTGGATCCATGTTGTTTATGAAGAGAACACACATGCAATGACTCTAGTTGATCCATCTGGTTTAGGAGAAGAACACAAATGCAATGAACTCTAGTGGATCCATTTGGTTTCTAATAAAAACACACATTCAATGACTCTAGATCTGGTTGGTGAAAACAAAACACATGCGATGACACTGGTGGATCCATTTGGTTTATGAAAAGAATACACATCCAATGACACTGGTGGATGCATGTGGTTTATAAAAAGAACACACACGCAATGAACTCTAGTGGATCCATGTGGTTTATGAAATGAACACAAATGCAATGATCTTTAGTAGATCCATGTGGTTTATCACATATGCAATGGCTCTAGTGGTGGTTTATGAAAAGAACACACATTCAATGACTCTAGTGGTGGTTTAGGAGAAGAACACAAATGCAATGACTCTAGTGGATCCATATGTGGTTTAGAAAAAGAACAAACATTCAATGACACTGGTGGATGCATGTGGTTTCTGAAAAGAACAGACATGCAATGACTCTAGTGGACCAATGTGGTTTATGAAAAGAAAAACATGCAATGACTCTAGATGTGGTTTATTAAAAGAACAAACATGCAATGACTCTAGTGTATCCATGTGGTTTAGGAGAATAACAAACATGTAATGAACTCTAGTGGATCCATGTGGTTTATGAAAATAACACACATGCAATGACTCTAGTGGATAGAAGTGGTTTATGAATAGAACACACATGCAATGACTCTAGTGGGTCCATGTGGTTTATGAAAAGAACACAAATGCAATGAACTCTAGTGGATCCATGTGGTTTATGAAATGAACACAAATGCAAGGAACTCTAGTGGATCCATGTCGTTTGTAAAAAGAACACAAATGCAATGACTCTAGATGTGGTTAATGAAAAGAACACACATCCAATGACACTGGTGGATCCATGTGGTTTATGAAAAGAACACACATCTAATGACACTGGTGGATCCATGTTGTTTATGAGGAGAACACACATGCAATGAATCTAGTTGATTCATGTGGTTTAGGAGAAGAACACAAATGCAATGAACTCTAGTGGATCCATTTGGTTTCTAAAAATAACACACATTCAATGACTCTAGATCTAGTTGATGAAAACAAAACACATGCAATGACACTGGTGGATCCATGTGGTTTATGAAAAGAACACACATCCAATGACACTGGTGGATCCACGTGGTTTATGAAAAGAACACACACACGCAATGAACTCTAGTGGATCCATGTGGTTTCTGAAATGAACACACATGCAATGAACTTTACTAGATCCATGTGGGTTATCACACATGCAATGACTCTAGTGGTGGTTTATGAAAAGAACACACAGTCAATGACTCTAGTGGTGGTTTAGGAGAAGAACACACATGCAATGACTCTAGTGGATCCATATGTGGTTTAGAAAAGGAACACACATTCGATGACACTGGTGGATCCATGTGGTTTATGAAAAGAACACACATGCAATGACTCTAGTGGATATATGTGGTTTATGAAAAGAACACACATGCAATGAACTCAAGTGTATCCATCTGGTTTATGAAAAGAACACACATTCAATGAACTCTAGTGGATCCATGTGGTTTATGAAAAGAACACACATTCAATGAACTCTAGTGGATCGATGTGGTTTATGAAAAGAACACACATGCCATGACTCTAGTGGTGGTTTATGAAAAGAACACACATGCAATGACTCTAGTGGTGGTTTAGGAGAAGAACACACACGCAATGACCCTAGTGGATCCATATGTGGTTTAGAAAAAGAACACACATTCAATGACACTGGTGGATCTATGTGATTTCTGAAAAGAACAGACATGCAATGACTCTAGTGGACCAATGTGGTTTATGAACAGAAAAACATGCAATTTAAAAGAACACACATGCAATGACTCTAGTGTATCCATGTGGTTTAGGAGAAGAACACACATGCAATGAACTCTAGTGGACCCATGTGGTTTATGAAAATAACACAGACTCAATGAACTCTAGTGGATTCATGTGCTTTATGAAAAGAACACACATGGAATGATTCTAGTGGTGGTTTAGGAGAAGAACACACATGCAATGACTCTAGTGGTGGATTAGGAGAACAAAACACATGTAATGATTCTATTGGATCCATATGGTTTATGAAACAAACACACATTCAATGAACTCTAGGGGATCCAAGTGATTTAGGAGAAGAATAAACATGCAATAAACTCTGGTTGATCCATGTGGTTTATGAAAAGAACGCACATTCAATGACTCTAGTGGATCCATGTGGTTTATGAAAAGAACACACATGCAATGAACTCTAGTGGATCCAAGTGGTTTATGAAATGAACACAAATGCAATGAACCCTAGTGGATCCATGTGGTTTATTAAAAGAACACACATGCAATGACTCTAGTGGTGGTTTATGAAAAGAACACACATGCAATGACTCTAGTGGTGGTTTAGGAGAAGAACACACATGCAATGACTCTAGTGGATCCATATGCGGTTTAGAAAAAGAACACACATCCAATGACTCTAGTGGATAGATGTGGTTTATGAAAAGAACACACATGCAATGACTCTCGTGGTGGTTTATGAAAAGAACACACATGCAATGACTCTAGTGGTGGTTTAGGAGAAGAACATACATGCAATGACTCTAGTGGATCCATATGTGGTTTAGAAAAAGAACACACATTCAATGACACTGGTGGATCCATGTGGTTTATGAAAAGAACACACATGCAATGACTCTAGTGGACCAATGTGGTTTATGAAAAGAAAAACATGCAATGACTCTAGATGTGGTTTATTAAAAGAACACACATGCAATGACACTGGTGGATCCATGTGGTTTATGAAAAGAACACAAATTAAATGACCCTGATGGATCCATGTAGTTTATCAAAATAACACACATACAATGACTCTAGTGGATCCATCTGGTTTATGAAAAGAACACACATCCAATGAACTCTTCTGGATCCTTGTGGTTTATTAAATGAACACAAATGCGATGAACTCTATTGGATCCATGTGGTTTATGAAAAGAACACACGTGCAATGACTCTAGATGTGGTTGATGAAAAGAACACATGCAATGACACTGGTGGATCCATGTGGTTTATGAAAAGAACACACATCCAATGAAACTGGTGGATCCATGTGGTTTATGTAAAGAACACACATGCAATGACTCTAGTGGATCCATGTGGTTTAGGGTAAGAACACACATGTAATGAACTCTAGTGGATCCATGTGGTTTATGAAAATAACACATATTCAATAAACTCTAGTGGATCCATGTGGTTTATGAAAATAACATAGATGGAATGATTCTAGTGGTGGTTTAGGAGAAGAACTTACATGCAATGACTCTAGTCGTGGTTTAGGAGAAGAAAATACATGCAATGACTCAAGTGGATCCATATGGTTTATGAAACGAACACATATTCAATGAACTCTAGTGGATCCAAGTGGTCTAGGAGAAGAACAAACATGCAAGAAACTATAGTGGATCCATGTGGTTTGTGAAAAGAACGCACATTCAATGACTCTAGTGGATCCATGTGGTTTATGAAAAGAACACACATTCAATGAACTCTAGTGGGTCAATGTGGTTTCTGAAAAGAACACACATGTAATGAACCCTAGTGGCTCCATGTGGTTTAGGAAAAGAAGACACATGCAATGACTCTAGTGGTGGTTTATGAAAAGAACACACATGCAATGACTCTAGTGGTGGTTTGAGAGAAGAACACACATGCAATGACTCTAGTGGATCCATATGTGGTTTAGAAAAAAAACACATGCAATGACTCTAGTGTACATATGTGGTTTATGAAAAGAACACACATGCAATGAACTATAGTGGATCCATTATGTTTATGAAAATAACACACATTCAATGAACTCTAGTGGATCCATGTGGTTTATGAAATGAACACAAATGCAGTGAACTCTACTAGATCCATGTGGTTTATGAAAAGAACACACATGCAATGACTCTAGTGGTGGTTTATGAAATGAAAACACATGCAATGACTATGGTGGATCCATGTGGTTTACGAAAATAACACACATTCAATGACTCTAATGGATCCATGTGGTTTATGAAAGGAACACACATTCAATGAAATCTATTGGATCCATGTGGTTTATGAAAAGCACACACATGCAATGAACTGTAGTGGATCCATGTGGTTTATTAAATGAACACAAATGCAATGAACTCTAGTGAATCCATGTGGTTTAGAGAAGAACACACATGCAATGAACTCTAGTGGATCCGTGTGCTTTATGAAAATAACACACATTCAGTGAACTCTAGTGGATCCATGTGGTTTATGAAAAGAACACACATGCAATGACTCTAGTGGTGGTTTAGGAGAAGTACACACATGCAATGACTCTAGTGGACCCATATGGTTTATGAAAAGAACACACATTCAATGAACTCTAGTGGATCCATGTGGTTTAGGAGAAGAACAAACATGCAATGAACTCTAGTGGATCCATGTGGTTTATGAAAAGAACACGCGTTCAATGAACTCTAGTGGGTCAATGTGTTTTCTGAAAAGAACACACATGCAATGAACTCTAGTGGGTCCATGTGGTTTATGAAATGAACACAAATGCAGTGAACTCTAGTGGATCCATGTCGTTTCTAAAAATAACACACATGCGATGACTCTAGATGTGGTTGATGAAAAGAACACACATCTAATGACACTGGTGGATCCATGTGGTTTATGAAAAGATAACATATCCAATGACACTAGTGGATCAATGTTGTTTATGAAGAGAACGCACATGCAATGACTCTAGTGGATCCATGTGGTTTAGGATAAGAATACAAATGCAATGAACTCTAGTGGATCCATGTGGTTTCTAAGAAGAACACACATTCAATGACTCTAGATGTGGTTGATGAAAAGAACACACATGCAATGACGCCGGTGGATTCATGTGGTTTATAAAAAGAACAGCCATCCAATGACACTGGTGGATCCATGTGGTTTATGAAGAGAACACACATGCAATGACTCTAGTGGATCCATGTGGTTTAGGAGAAGAACACACATGCAATGAACTCTAGTGGATCCATGTGGTTTATGAAAATAACACACATTCAGTGAACTCTAGTGGATCCATGTGGTTTATGAAAAGAACACACATGCAATGACTCTAGTGGTGGTTTAGGAGAAGTACACACATGCAATGACTCTAGTGGACCCATATGGTTTATGAAAAGAACACACATTCAATAAACTCTAGTGGATCTATGTGGTTTAGGAGAAGAACAAACATGCAATGAACTCTAGTGGATCCATGTGGTTTATGAAAAGAACACACATTCAATGAACTCTAGTGGGTCAATGTGGTTTCTTAAAAGAACACACATGCAATGAACTCTAGTGGATCCATGTGGTTTATGAAATGAATACAAATGCAATGAACTCTAGTGGATCCATGTGGTTTATGAAAAGAACACACATGCAATGAACTCTAGTGGATCCATGTGGTTTATGAAATGAACACAAATGCAATGAACTCTAGTGGATCCATGTAGTTTATGAAAAAGCACACATGGAATGACTCTAGTGGTGGTTTATGAAAAGAACACACATGGAATGACTCTAGTGGTGGTTTAGGAGAAGAACACACATGCAATGACTCTAGTTGATCCATATGTGGTTTAGAAAAATAACACACATTCAATGACACTTGTGGATCCATGTGGTTTAGGAAAAGAACACACATGCAATGACTCTAGTGGATACATGTGGTTTATGAAAAGAACAAACATGCAATCAACTCTAGTAGATCCATGTGGTTTATGAAAATAACACACATTCAATGAACTCTAGTGGATCCATGTGGTTTACTAAATGAACACAAATGCAATGAACTGTAGTGGATCCATGTAGTTTATGAAAAAACACACATGCAATGACTCTAGTGGTGGTTTATGAAAATAAAACACATCGAATGACTATGGTGGATCCATGTGGTTTATGAAAAGAACACACATTCAATGACTCTAATGGATCAATGTGGTTTATGAAAAGAACACACATTCAATGAAATCTAGTGCACGATGTGGTTTATGAAAAGAACACACATGAAGTGAATTCTAGTGGATCCATGTGGTTTTGAAATGAACACAAATGCAATGAACTCTAGTGGATCCCTATGGTTTATTAAAAGAACACAAATTCAATGAAATCTAGTGGATCGATGTGGTTTATGAAAAGAACACACATGCAATGAACTCTAGTGGATCCATGTGGTTTATGAAATCAACACAAATGCAATGAAATCTAGTGGATCCATGTGGTTTATGAAAAGAACACACATGAAAGGACTGTAGTGGTGGTTTATGAAAATAACACACATGCAATGACTCTAGTGGTGGTTTATGAAAAGAACACACATGCAATGACTCTAGTGGTGGTTTAAGAGAAGAACATACATGCAATGATTCTAGTGGATCCATATGTGGTTTAGAAAAAGAACACACATTCAATGACACCGGTGGATCCATGTGGTTTATGAAAAGAACACCCATGCAATGACACTGGTGGATCCATGTGCCTTATGAGAAGAACAAACATGCAATGAACTCTAGTGGATCCATGTGGTTTATGAAAATAACACACATTCAATGAACTCTAGTGGGTCAATGTGGTTTCTGAAAAGAACACACATGCAATGAACTCTAGTGGATCGATGTGGTTTATGAAAAGAACACACATGCAATGAACTCTAGTGGATCCATGTGGTTTATGAAATGAACACAAATTTAATGAACTCTAGTGGATCCATGTGGTTTATGAAAAGAACACAGATGCAATAACTCTAGTGGTGGTTTATGAAAAGAACACACATGCAATGACTCTAGTGGTGGTTTATGAAAAGAACACACATGCACTGACCCTAGTGGATCCATGTGGTTTATGAAAATAACACACATGCAATGACTCTAGGTGTGGTCTATGAAAAGAACACACATGTAATGACACTAGTGGATCCATGTGGTTTATGAAAAGAACACACATGCAATGACTCTAGTGGTGGTTTAGGAGAAGAATATACATGCAATGTCTCTACTAGATCCATATGTGGTTTAGAAAAAGAACACACATTCAATGACACTGGTGGATCCATGTGGTTTATGAAAAGAACACACATGCAATGACACTGGTGGATCCATGTGGCTTATGAAAAGAACACACATGCAATGAACTCTAGTGTATCCATGTGGTTTATGAAAAGAACACACATGCAATGACTCTAATAGATCAATGTGGTTTATGAAAAGAACACACATTCAATGAAATCTAGTGGATCGATGTGGTTTATGAAAATAACACACATGCAATGAACTCTAGTGGATTCATGTGGTTTATGAAATGAACACAAATGCAATGAACTCTAGTGGATCCATGTGGTTTATGAAAAAGAACACAAATGCAATAACTCTAGTGGTAGTTTATGAAAAGAACACACATGCAATAACTATAGTGGTGGTTTATGAAAAGAACACACATGGAATGACTCTAGTGGTGGTTTAGGGGAAGAACACACATGCAATGACTCTAGTTGATCCATATAGTTTATGAAATGAACACACATGCAATGAACTCTAGTGGATCCATGTGGTTTATGAAAACAACACACATTCAATGAACTCTAGTGGGTCAATGTGGTTTCTGAAAAGAACACACATGCAATGAACTCTAGTGGATCCATGTGGTTTATGAAATGAACACAAATGCAATGAACTCTAGTGCATCCATGTGGTTTATGAAAATAACACACATGCAATGACTCTAGTGGTGGTTTATGAAAAGAACACACATGGAATGACTCTAGTGGTGGTTTAGGAGAAGAACACACATGCAATGACTCTAGTGGATCCATATGTTGTTTATGAAAAGAACACACATGCAATGGCTCTAGTGGGTCCATTTGGTTTATGAAAAGAACACACATGAACTGAACTCTAGTGGATCCATGTGGTTTATGAAATGAACTCAAATGCAATGAACTCTAGTGGATCCATGTCATTTCTAAAAAGAACACATATGCAATGACTCGAGATGTGGTTAATGAAAAGAACACACATCCAATGACACTGGTGGATCCATGTGGTTTATGAAAAGAACACACATCCAATGACACTGGTGGATCCATGTTGTTTATGAAGAGAACACACATGCAATGACTCTAGTGGATCCATGTGGTTTAGGAGAAGAACACAAATGCAATGAACTCTAGTGGATCCATGTGGTTTATGAAAAGAACACACATGCAATGACTCTAGTGGTGGTTTATGAAAAGAACACACCTGGAATGACTCTAGTGGGTCCATGTGGTTTATGAAAAGAACACACATGCAATGACTCTAGTGGGTCCATGTGGTTTATGAAAAGAACACACATGCAATGAACTCTAGTGGATCCATGTGGTTTATGAAATGAACACAAATGCAGTGAACTCTAGTGGATCCATGTCGTTTCTAAAAATAACACACATGCAATGACTCTAGATGTGGTTGATGAAATGAACACCCATCCAATGACTCTGGTGGATCTATGTGGTTTATGAAAATATAACATATCCAATGACACTAGTGGATCCATGTTGTTTATGAAAAGAACACACATGCAATGACTCTAGTGGATCCATGTGGTTTAGGAGAAGAATACAAAGGCAATGAACTCTAGTGGATCCATGTGGTTTCTAAGAAGAACACACGTTCAATGACTCTAGATGTGGTTGATGAAAAGAACACACATGCAATGACGTTGGTGGATCCATTTGGTTTATAAAAAGAACACCCATCCAATGACACTGGTGGATCCATGTGGTTTATGAAGAGAACACACATGCAATGACTCTAGTGGATCCATGTGGTTTAGGAGAAGAACACACATGCAATGAACTCTAGTGGATCCATGTGGTTTATGAAAATAACACACATTCGGTGAACTCTAGTGGATCCATGTGGTTTACGAAAAGAACACAAATGCAATGACTCTAGTGGTGGTTTAGGAGAAGTACACACATGCAATGACTCTACTGGACCCATATGGTTTATGAAAAGAACACACATTCAATGAACTCTAGTGGATCCATGTGGTTTAGGAGAAGAACAAACATGCAATGAACCCTACTGGATCCATGTGGTTTATGAAAAGAATAAACATTCAATGAACTCTAGTGGGTCAATGTGGTTTCTGAAAATAACACACATGCAATGACTCTAGTGGTGGTTT
Source organism: Avena insularis (assembly GCA_023614405.1). Classification (NCBI taxonomy): domain Eukaryota; kingdom Viridiplantae; phylum Streptophyta; class Magnoliopsida; order Poales; family Poaceae; genus Avena; species Avena insularis. Next base: position 409,678,943 of record CM042696.1, read on the forward strand.
ATGAAAAGAACACACATGGAATGACTCTAGTGGTGGTTTAGGAGAAGAACACACATGCAATGACTCTAGTGGATCCATATGTTGTTTATGAAAAGAACACACATGCAATGACTCTAGTGGGTCCATGTGGTTTATGAAAAGAACACACACGAAATGAACTCTAGTGGATCCATGTGGTTTATGAAATGAACTCAAATGCAATGAACTCTAGTGGATCCATGTCATTTCTAAAAAGAACACATATGCAATGACTCTAGATGTGGTTAATGAAAAGAACACACATCCAATGACACAGGTGGATCCATGTGGTTTATGAAAAGAACACACATCCAATGACACTGGTGGATCCATGTTGTTTATGAAGAGAACACACATGCAATGACTCTAGTGGATCCATGTGGTTTAGGAGAAGAACACAAATGCAATGAACTCTAGTGGATCCATGTGGTTTATAAAAAGAACACACATTCAATGACTCTAGATCTGGTTGATGAAAACAAAACACATGCAATGACGCTGGTGGATCCATGTGGTTTATGAAAAGAACACACATCCAATGACACTGGTTGATCCATTGGGTTTAATAAGAGAACACACATGCAATGACTCTAGTGGATCCATATGGTTTAGGATAATATCATACATGCAATGACCTCTAGTGGATCCATGTGGTTTATGAAAATAACACACATTCAATGAACTCTAGTGGATCCATGTGGTTTATGAAATGAACACAAATGCAATGAACAATACTGGATCCATGTGGTTTATGAAAAGAACACACATGCAATGAATCTAGTGGTGGTTTATGAAATGAAACACATGCAATGACTCTGGTGGATCCATGTGGTTTACGAAAATAACACACAGTCAATGACTCTAATGGATCCATGTGGTTTATGAAAGGAACACACATTCAATGAAATCTAGTGGATCCATGTGGTTTATGAAAAGAACACACATGCAATGAACTCTAGTGGATCCATGTGGTTTATCAAATGAACACAAATGCAATGAACTCTAGTGAATCCATGTGGTTTATGAAAAGAACACATATGAAATGATTCTAGTGGGGGTTTATGAAAAGAACACACATGCAATGACTCTAGTGGTGGTTTATGAAAAGAACACACATGCACTGACTCTAGTGGTGGTTTAGGAGAATAACACACATGTAGTGACTCTAGTTGATCCATGTGGTTTATGAAAAGAACACACATGCAATGACTCTAGATGTGGTTTATGAAAAGAACACACATGCAATGACACTGGTGGATCCATGTGGTTTATGAAAAGAACACACATTCAATGATTCTAGTGGATCCATGTGGTTTTTAAAAAGAACACACATGCAAAGACTCTATCTGTGGTTGATGAAAAGAACACACATGCAATAACACTGGTTGATCCATGTGGTTTATGAAAAAAGACACATCCAATGACACTGGTGGATCCATGTGGTTTATGAAGGGAACACACATGCAATGACTCTAGTGGATCCATGTGGTTTAGGAGAAGAACACACATGCAATTAACTCTAGTGGATCCATGTGGTTTATGAAAATAACACATATTCATTGAACTCTAGTGGATCCATGTGGTTTATGAAAAGAACACACATGCAATGAATCTAGTTGTGGTTTAGGAGAAGAACACACATGCAATGACTAGTGGATCCATATGGTTTATGAATAGAACACACATTCAATGAACTCTAGTGGATCCATGTGGTTTAGGAGAAGAACAAACATGCAATGAACTCTAGTGGATCCATCTGGTTTATGAAAAGAGAACACATTCAATGAACTCTAGTGTATCAATGTGGTTTCTAAAAAGAACAGACATGCAATGAACTCTAGTGGATCCATGTGGTTTATGAAATGAACACAAGTATAATGAACTCTAGTGGATCCATGTGGTTTATGAAAAGAACACACATGCAATGACTCTAGTGGTGGTTTATGAAAAGAACATAGATGGAATGACTCTAGTAGTGGTTTAGGAGAAGAACACACATGCAATGACTCTAGTGGATCCATATGTGGTTTAGAAAAAGAACACACATTCAATGACACTGGTGGATCCATGTGGTTTATGAAAATAACACACATGCAATGTGTCACATCCCAAGATTTTCCAAATCTTGTAATGTGAAAAATAAATGAATAAAATAAAACTTTGTTGATTTTCAGAGTCAGAAGAAACTTTTGAATCCAAATGGGAACCTTCAAACCTATTTTGAACAAATAAATCCTAAAGGGACTAAAAAGGTAAATATTTAATAAAGGAAAAAATAAACATGTTTTATTACTACTTTGAAATCTTTTTATAAAAGATTTTGGTTTTAAGAAGAAAAGGTGGATTTATAAATAAAGATTATTTTATAAAGCCAAATTAAACCTTGGCCAAGCTTTTGAAATAAAATATTTCTATTTCATAAAAATAGTAAAGGTTTAATCAAAATAAATTAATAAGGATTTAATATCCAATTTTATTTAAGTAAAGACTTTTCCTATTTTAAATAAACACTAAAACTTATTTATTTAAATAAGTTTTCCAAATGTTTTATGTTCTCAAATAAAACCTACTGAAGTATTTTGATTTTATTTATATTTCAAATAAAGATTTTAAATAAAACAAACCCTACTTGATTTATTAACTAAGGTCCATTCTATTTAATTATTAATGGAACCTAAAATAAAAGGTTATTTTGTTTTAAACAAGATTTCCAAATATCATATATTTTCAAATAAAACCTACTGATTTAGTTTTGAAAATGTTTTGGATTTCAAATGAAGATTTTATTAAATAAATCAAACCCTATTTGATTAAATAACTAAGGTCTATTTTATTTAATTATTAAATAGATCCTAAAATGAATAAAAATACTATTTTATTTTGGAATATTGGTTTATGTTGATAAACAGAACCAAAAACTTATTTAAGTGTGGTGATTATCTGAATTGGTTGAATGTTTGAATAATTGATTGAAAATTCAAAACAGAAATTGATTTGGAAAATAGAAAAAGGTTTCAAACAGAAAAAATAGAAACTAGCCGACCCAGCCCACCCTTTGGCCCAACTAAACCAACAGCAGCCAACCTAGCCCACCTGTTCCCACGCCCCGAATCGTTTTTCCTCACTCGGGAACTTAACCGCGCAGAGACTGACCAGTGGACCTCACTCGCATTTCTTTTCCCACTGACCGGTGGACCACACATCTACTGCTCATCGTCCACACCCGCGCGACCCCCTCTCCCCAAATTTCGCTGCCGTTGCTGCCATTCAAAGCCGCGTTCAATTCTCAGTAATGCCGCGTGTTAATCTCGCCGTGATTGCACTCTATAAGTCGCCAGCATCCCTTCTTCATTTCCCCTCCGACTCCTCCCTCAATCACGCCACCAGGCCGCCCCAATTCCTCCTCGAGCTCCTCTGTTCCGACCACCGTCTCCGACCAATTCAGGCCAGTACACACGACCCCCTACCTTCCCGAGCACCCTAGCAGCTTCCCCACTCCCAGACGCATCTCCCAGCACTTTTAGTTCGACCGCGGGCGCCCCCGAGCAACGTCTGCAACGAGCCCTGAACGACGCCGCCGTCCGCTCCAACTCCGGCGAGCCCCACAGGTAGATTCCGGCCGCCCCTCCTCTTCTCGTTCACGCACACAACTTTGCCTGGGTCCTGCGCATCTAACAGCGTCTTTGTTATGCCTTAGGGTGAATCACAGCACCGCCCACGACGACCACCTGACGCACCCGACGCCGTCCTCCACTCCGGCGAGCAATCCTGCTAAGACCAGAACGCCCCTCGCTCGACCAACATCTCCTCGAGCATCACCGTGACCTCCTGAACCCGGTGAGCCCCTTCTCCTTCTCTCTCGCTTCCTAGACCACCGGCACCGTCCACACCTGACAGCCGCTTGACCAGTCAAACACGCGAGCCGTTCGATCTAGATCGGGCGAGCGAGATAGAATCACTTAGTCGCGAAGAGGTACGCACTCTGGACCACACGATCGATTAGATCCAACGCACATAACGCTGATCCGCTGAGCGTACCGTCCAAAGAAATCACGCCGCGTGTCACCTATTCTGTTTAAAAACAGATTTGAAAACAGAATTATTTGCAAACTTCAAACCCTTATAACTTTGGATCCACACGTCCAAAAATTACAAATTTTATGTCGTTGGATTCAGGAGAACAAGACCTAGCCAACCATGCCCTTAGTTTAGCAAATAGTATTTGTTAGTTTACTTGTTTTTGCAGATTCATTTGTGTGCTTGCTAAGATTAGAAAAAATGTTTAAAAATGATTTTAGGGTTAAAACTTTTGCAAAATGGTTGGTTGTGACCTTACTGACCCTAAGAACCAACCCATGGTTTTGAAAATGGATTTGGAAAAGTTTAGAAAGGATTAAATGAATTAGTCCATTTCTAGCCAAATGAAAATAAAGATTTTGGTTATGAAAATGTTTTTGTAAAGAAAACTTTGGGAAAATGTTTTAGATCAAACCTACTGACCATAGGAAACACTTTGTGGTTTCAAAATTGTATTTGGTGAAACAAAATAATGATTCTTTAATTTAAAACCATTTCTAGTCAAATAGAAATGTGGTTTATTTATTAAAAATGGTTTTGGAAGAAAACCTTTGGAAAATGTTTTATTTTAAACTCTCTGACCCCAAACACCAAGTTTTATGGTTTAAAAACATATTTGGTGAACCCTATAGGTTAATGCCTTAGTAAAAATATTTCTACACCACATAAAGTGATACTTTATTTTGAAAATGGTTTTGAAGTGAAACCTTTTTGCAAATGACTTTGCCACTTTGGTAAATGACCAATTTGGATCATACAAAGTTTAGAAATCCAATAGAGACCCTCTTTGCAAAAAATAAAACTATCTTGTGCATGCTCCCAAGCATGAATTAGTTTCCATTGTCTTGTGTGTATGAATTTGTTTGAGTGATTATTGGTTTGGAATGTTAGTTGATTTTGTGTTTGCTTGATTGACTTGTAGTGAAGTTAGAGAAGTGTGAGACTAGCAAGATCAAGGAGTGAACCACCATTCTCTACCAAAAAGGCAAGTGATGCTTCATATTTTTTGTCCCATTACTTTCTCTATGCATTAGTGATTTTTGCTAAGTAAACCTTGCATGGAATTTTGCTAAGTATAAACCTTGCTATAGAAAAACCTAGTAGATGAAACCTTAGTGGAAATCTTCCTAAGTTAAGATTCCTATTACTATCAAGCTTAGCCTAGCTAATAGAAAACATGGGTGGAATATATATATTCACACTATGGAAAAATATTCTAAGTCTGAGGACTTGTGTTTTGTTTAATAAAACAACTAAGTTAATGAATCACCTGGGTGGAATGGGATTGCTTGGTGGTTTTTGGTTGAGTGGTTACACAAGGCCAGGGGACTGGTGAACCTTGTGTATCACACTTGTGGATGGCCACCCAGGAACAAAGAGATTTGAGATGTCAAATGTTGAGAAGCTTCAAGTGCAACCACTTGGCAATATGGGCTCTGCCATGATCATATAGGTTGCAAGAACTTAGCCATATGGACAGTTGGTGGTAGTGTTTGATAGGTTGGAACGCGTCCATTTTGGTCTAAGGGAAAGCTTCTGAAAGATATTGTCTTGGGAAACCAAGTCTTGTGGGGGAAAGTGCACCACCTCTGCAGAGTGTAAAACCTAAGTACTTAGCCATGTCCCTGGTAAAGGACAATTTGAGCATCAAGACATGGAAGCAATCAAGAATCTCATCATTCAAATTTCTAAGTTAAAATCTTGTGGTTTGAACAAGGGTTGTTTGAAATCTTCAATCTTTGATTGAGAGATGCCTTGTAAAGGATCTTCAATCTTTGATTGAGAAAAATGATTTTATCAAAGCAAAAACTTAGTATTTTCAAATGTTAAGGAAAAATCTATTTTGAGCAATGCAAGCCTCAACTCCACTTAGCCAAATGCATATAGATGATAGACTCCACCATACTATTATAGTATCACTTGCCAATACAATTCAAATGTATTGACCCTTTGTGGCTGTAACTTGTATGTTGCAGGTTTGATTGATTTTAGTGAAGATTGTTTGATTAGGATTACAAAGTCTACAACCAACATGTCTGCCTGTGGCACTTGAAGATGAAGGACCCCATGACTATAGTTATTCCGCTGCAATGTAATGTAATAGCCAAATGAGCTATGTATGATGTAATAAAATTTATGTTATTCCTGGTTATAAAGTTATGTTATGACCTTTGTTTCTTGATATTACATCTTAACTGTGGATGCTAGCTATTGATCCATGGACTAGCATTGTAAACACAGGGGGCTCTATCTTATTAAAGATTGGAACCCCTACACAATGACTCTAGTGGATACATGTGATTAATGAAAAGAACACAAATGCAATGAACTCTAGTGGATCCATGTGGTTTATGAAAAGAACACACATTCAATGAACTCTAGTGGTTCCATGTGGTTTATGAAAAGAACACACATTCAATGAACTGTACTAGATCCATGTGGTTTATGAAATGAAAACAAATGCAATGAACTCTAGTGGATCCGTGTGGTTCATGCAAAAACACATATTCAACGACTCTAGTTGTGGTTTATGAAAAGAAAACACATCGAATGACTATGGTGGATTCATGTGGTTTATGAAAAGAACACACATTCAATGACTCTAATGGATCAATGTGGTTTATGAGAAGAACACACATTCAATGAAATCTAGTGGATCCATGTGGTTTATGAAAAGAACACACATGCAATGAACTCTTGTAGATCCATGTGGTTTATGAAATGAACACAAATGCAATGAACTCTAGTGGATCCATTAGGTTTATGAAAAGAACACAAATGTAATGACTCTAGTGGTGGTTAATGAAAAGAACACACATGGAATGACTCTAGTGGTGGTTTATGAAAATGACACACATGCAATGACTCTAGTGGTGGTTTAGGAGAAGAACATACATGTAATGACTCTAGTGGATCCATATGTGGTTTTGAAAAAGAACACACATGCAATGACTCTGGTGGGTCCATGTGGTTTATGAAAAGAACACACATGCAATGAACTCTAGTGGATCCATGTGGTTTATGAAATGAACACAAATACAGTGAACTCTAGTGGATCCATGTCGTTTCTAAAAATAACACACATGCAATGACTCTAGATGTGGTTGATGAAAAGAACACGCATCCAATGACTCTGGTGGATCCATGTGGTTTATGAAAATATAACATATCCAATGACACTAGTGGATCCATGTTGTTTATGAAGAGAACACACATGCAATGACTCTAGTGGATCCATGTGGTTTAGGAGAAGAATGCAAATGCAATGAACTCTAGTGGATCCATGTGGTTTCTAAGAAGAACACACATTCAATGACTCTAGATGTGGTTGATGAAAAGAACACACATGCAATGACGCTGTGTGGTTTCTAAGAAGAACACACATTCAATGAACTCTAGTGGATCCATGTGGTTTATGGAAAGAACACACATCCAATGAACTCTAGTGGATCCATGTGGTTTACTAAATGAACACAAATGCAATGAACTGTAGTGGATCCATGTAGTTTATGAAAAAACACACATGCAATGACTCTAGTGGTGGTTTATGAAAATAAAACACATCGAATGACTATGGTGGATCCATGTGGTTTATGAAATGAACACACATTCAATGACTCTAATGGATCAATGTGGTTTATGAAAAGAACACACATTCAATGAAATCTAGTGGATCGATGTGGTTTATGAAAAGAACACACATGAAGTGAATTCTAGTGGATCCATGTGGTTTTGAAATGAACACAAATGCAATGAACTCTAGTGGATCCCTATGGTTTATGAAAAGAACACATTCAATGAAATCTAGTGGATCGATGTGGTTTATGAAAAGAACACACATGCAATGAACTCTAGTGGATCCATGTGGTTTATGAAATCAACACAAATGCAATGAAATCTAGTGGATCCATGTGGTTTATGAAAAGAACACACATGAAAGGACTGTAGTGGTGGTTTATGAAAATAACACACATGCAATGACTCTAGTGGTGGTTTATGAAAAGAACACACATGCAATGACTCTAGTGGTAATTTAAGAGAAGAACATACATGCAATGATTCTAGTGGATCCATATGTGGTTTAGAAAAAGAACACAAATTCAATGACACTGGTGGATCCATGTGATTTATGAAAAGAACACCCATGCAATGACACTGGTGGATCCATGTGCCTTATGAGAAGAACAAACATGCAATGAACTCTAGTGGATCCATGTGGTTTATGAAAATAACACACATTCAATGAACTCTAGTGGGTCAATGTGGTTTCTGAAAAGAACACACATGCAATGAACTCTAGTGGATCGATGTGGTTTATGAAAAGAACACACATGCAATGAACTCTAGTGGATCCATGTGGTTTATGAAATGAACACAAATTTAATGAACTCTAGTGGATCCATGTGGTTTACGAAAAGAACACACATGCAATAACTCTAGTGGTGGTTTATGAAAAGAACACACATGCAATGACTCTAGTGGTGGTTTATGAAAAGAACACACATGCACTGACCCTAGTGGATCCATGTGGTTTATGAAAATAACACACATTCAATGACTCGAGGTGTGGTCTATGAAAAGAACACACATGCAATGACACTAGTGGATCCATGTGGTTTATGAAAAGAACACACATGCAATGACTCTAGTGGTGGTTTAGGAGAAGAACATACATGCAATGACTCTAGTGGATCCATATGTGGTTTAGAAAAAGAACACACATTCAATGACACTGGTGGATCCATGTGGTTTATGAAAAGAACACACATGCAATGACACTGGTGGATCCATGTGGCTTATGAAAAGAACACACACGCAATGAACTCTAGTGTATCCATGTGGTTTATGAAAAGAACACACATGCAATGACTCTAATAGATCAATGTGGTTTATGAAAAGAACACACATTCAATGAAATCTAGTGGATCGATGTGGTTTATGAAAAGAACACACATGCAATGAACTCTAGTGGATTCATGTGGTTTATGAAATGAACACAAATGCAATGAACTCTAGTGGATCCATGTGGTTTATGAAAAAGAACACAAATGCAATAACTCTAGTGGTAGTTTATGAAAAGAACACACATGCAATAACTATAGTGGTGGTTTATGAAAAGAACACACATGGAATGACTCTAGTGGTGGTTTAGGGGAAGAACACACATGCAATGACTCTAGTTGATCCATATAGTTTATGAAATGAACACACATTCAATGAACTCTAGTGGATCCATGTGGTTTAAGATAAGAACAAACATGCAATGAACTCTAGTGGATCCATGTGGTTTATGAAAATAACACACATTCAATGAACTCTAGTGGGTCAATGTGGTTTCTGAAAAGAACACACATGCAATGAACTCTAGTGGATCCATGTGGTTTATGAAATGAACACAAATGCAATGAACTCTAGTGCATCCATGTGGTTTATGAAAATAACACACATGCAATGACTCTAGTGGTGGTTTATGAAAATAACACACATGGAATGACTCTAGTGGTGGTTTAGGAGAAGAACACACATGCAATGACTCTAGTGGATCCATATGTTGTTTATGAAAAGAACACACATGCAATGACTCTAGTGGATCCATTTGGTTTATGAAAAGAACACACATGAAATGAACTCTAGTGGATCCATTTGGTTTATGAAATGAACTCAAATGCAATGAACTCTAGTGGATCCATGTCATTTCTAAAAAGAACACATATGCAATGACTCTAGATGTGGTTAATGAAAAGAACACACATCCAATGACACTGGTGGATCCATGTGGTTATGAAAAGAACACACATCCAATGACACTGGTGGATCCATGTTGTTTATGAAGAGAACACACATGCAATGACTAGTGGATCCATGTGGTTTAGGAGAAGAACACAAATGCAATGAACTCTAGTGGATCCATTTGGTTTCTAAAAAGAACACACATTCAATGACTCTAGATCTGGTTGGTGAAAACAAAACACATGCAATGACACTGGTGGATCCATGTGGTTTATGAAAAGAACACACATGCAATGACTCTAGTGGTGGTTTATGAAAAGAACACACATGGAATGACTCTAGTGGGTCCATGTGGTTTATGAAAAGAACACACATGCAATACCTCTAGTGGGTCCATCTGGTTTATGAAAAGAACACACATGCAATGAACTCTAGTGGATCCATGTGGTTTATGAAATGAACACAAATGCAGTGAACTCTAGTGGATCCATGTCGTTTCTAAAAATAACACACATGGAATGACTCTAGATGTGGTTGATGAAAAGAACACCCATCCAATGACTCTGGTGGATCCATGTGGTTTATGAAAATATAACATATCCAATGACACTAGTGGATCCATGTTGTTTATGAAGAGAACACACATGCAATGACTCTAGTGGATCCATGTGGTTTAGGATAATAATACAAATGCTATGAACTCTAGTGGATCCATGTGGTTTCTAAGAAGAACACACATTCAATGACTCTAGATGTGGTTGATGAAAAGAACACACATGCAATGACGCTGGTGGATCCATGTGGTTTATAAAAAGAACACCCATCCATTGACACTGGTGGATCCATGTGGTTTATGAAGAGAACACACATGCAATGACTCTAGTGGATCCATGTGGTTTAGGAGAAGAACACACATGCAATGAACTCTAGTGGATCCATGTGGTTTATGAAAATAACACACATTCAGTGAACTCTAGTGGATCCATGTGGTTTACGAAAAGAACACACATGCAATGACTCTAGTGGTGGTTTAGGAGAAGTACACACATGCAATGACTCTACTGGACCCATATGGTTTATGAAAAGAACACACATTCAATGAACTCTAGTGGATCCATGTGGTTTAGGAGAAGAACAAACATGCAATGAACCCTAGTGGATCCATGTGGTTTATGAAAAGAATAAACATTCAATGAACTCTAGTGGGTCAATGTGGTTTCTGAAAATAACACACATGCAATGACTCTAGTGGTGGTTTATGAAAATAACACACATGGAATGACTCTAGTGGTGGTTTAGGAGAAGAACACACATGCAATGACTCTAGTGGATCCATATGTTGTTTATGAAAAGAACACACATGCAATGACTCTAGTGGGTCCATGTGGTTTATGAAAAGAACACAAACGAAATGAACTCTAGTGGATCCATGTGGTTTATGAAATGAACTCAAATGCAATGAACTCTAGTGGATCCATGTCATTTCTAAAAAGAACACATATGCAATGACTCTAGATGTGGTTAATGAAAAGAACACACATCCAATGACACTAGTGGATCCATGTGGTTTATGAAAAGAACACACATCCAATGACACTGGTGGATCCATGTTGTTTATGAAGAGAACACACATGCAATGACTCTAGTGGATCCATGTGGTTTAGGAGAAGAACACAAATGCAATGAACTCTAGTGGATCCATGTGGTTTCTAAAAAGAACACACATTCCATGACTCTAGATCTGGTTGATGAAAACAAAACACATGCAATGACGCTGGTGGATCCATGTGGTTTATGAAAAGAACACACATCCAATGACATTGGTTGATCCATTGAGTTTAATAAGAGAACACACATGCAATGACTCTAGTGGATCCATATGGTTTAGGAGAATATCATACATGCAATGACCTCTAGTGGATCCATGTGGTTTATGAAAATAACACACATTCAATGAACTCTAGTGGATCCATGTGGTTTATGAAATGAACACAAATGCAATGAACTCTACTGGATCCATGTGGTTTATGAAAAGAACACACATGCAATGAATCTAGTGGTGGTTTATGAAATGAAAACACATGCAATGACTCTGGTGGATCCATGTGGTTTACGAAAATAACACACATTCAATGACTCTAATGGATCCATGTGGTTTATGAAAGGAACACACATTCAATGAAATCTAGTGGATCCATGTGGTTTATGAAAAGAACACACATGCAATGAACTCTAGTGGATCCATGTGGTTTATTAAATGAACACAAATGCAATGAACTCTAGTGAATCCATGTGGTTTATGGAAAGAACACATATGCAATGATTCTAGTGGGGGTTTATGAAAAGAACACACATGCAATGACTCTAGTGGTGGTTTATGAAAAGAACAGACATGCACTGACTCTAGTGGTGGTTTAGGAGAATAACACACATGTAGTGACTCTAGTTGATCCATGTGGTTTATGAAAAGAAAACACATGCAATGAACTTTAGTGGATCCATGTGTTTTATGAAAAGAACGCACATGGAATGACTCTAGCGGATCCATGTGGTTTATGAAAAGAACACACATGCAATGACACTGGTGGATCCATGTGGTTTATGAAAAGAACACACATTCAATGACTCTAGTGGATCCATGTGGTTTTAAAAAGAACACACATGCAAAGACTCTATCTGTGGTTTATGAAAAGAACACACATGCAATAACACTGGTTGATCCATGTGGTTTATGAAAAAAAGACACATCCAATGACACTGGTGGATCCATGTGGTTTATGAAGGGAACACAGATGCAATGACTCTAGTGGATCCATGTGGTTTAGGAGAAGAACACACATGCAATGAACTCTAGTGGATCCATGTGGTTTATGAAAATAACACATATTCAATGAACTCTAGTGGATCCATGTGGTTTATGAAAAGAACACACATGCAATGAATCTAGTTGTGGTTTAGGAGAAGAACACACATGCAATGACTCTAGTGGATCCATATGGTTTATGAATAGAACACACATTCAATGAACTCTAGTGGATCCATGTGGTTTAGGAGAAGAACAAACATGCAATGAACTCTAGTGGATCCATCTGGTTTATGAAAAGAGAACACATTCAATGAACTCTAGTGGATCAATGTGGTTTCTAAAAATAACAGACATGCAATGAACTCTAGTGGATCCATGTGGTTTATGAAATGAACACAAATGTAATGAACTCAAGTGGATCCATGTGGTTTATGAAAAGAACACACACGCAATGACTCTAGTGGTGGTTTATGAAAAGAACACACATGGAATGACTCTAGTAGTGGTTTAGGAGAAGAACACACATGCAATGACTCTAGTGGATCCATATGTGGTTTAGAAAAAGAACACACATTCAATGACACTGGTGGATCCATGTGGTTTATGAAAAGAACACACATGCAATGACTCTAGTGGATACATGTGGTTAATGAAAAGAACACAAATGCAATGAACTCTAGTGGATCCATGTGGTTTATGAAAAGAACACACATTCAATGAATTCTAGTGGTTCCATGTGGTTTATGAAAAGAACACACATTCAATGAACTGTACTAGATCCATGTGGTTTATGAAATAAAAAAAAATGCAATGAACTCTAGTGGATCCGTGTGGTTCATGCAAAAACACATATTCAACGACTCTAGTTGTGGTTTATTAAAAGAAAACATATCGAATGACTATGGTGGATTCATGTGGTTTATGAAAAGAACACACATTCAATGACTCTAATGGATCAATGTGGTTTATGAGAAGAACACACATTCAATGAAATCTAGTGGATCCATGTGGTTTATGAAAATAACACACATGCAATGAACTCTTGTGGATCCATGTGGTTTATGAAATGAACACAAATGCAATGAACTCTAGTGGATCCATTAGGTTTATGAAAAGAACACAGATGTAATGACTCTAGTGGTGGTTAATGAAAAGAACACACATGGAATGACTCTAGTGGTGGTTTATGAAAATGACACACATGCAATGACTCTAGTGGTGGTTTAGGAGAAGAACATACATGTAATGACTCTAGTGGATCCATATGTGGTTTTGAAAATTAACACACATTCAATGACACTGGTGGATCCATGTGGTTTATGAAAAGAACACACATGCAATGACACTGGTGGATCCATGTGGCTTATGAAAAGAAAACACATGCAATGAACTTTAGTGGATCCATGTGTTTTATGAAAAGAACGCACATGGAATGACTCTAGCGGATCCATGTGGTTTATGAAAAGAACACACATTCAATGACACTCGTGGATCCATGTGGTTTATGAAAGGAACACACATGCAATGATTCTAGTGGGTCCATGTGGTTTATGAAAAGAACACACATGCAATGAACTCTAGTGGATCCATGTGGTTTATGAAATGAACACAAATGCAGTGAACTCTTGTGGATCCATGTCGTTTCTAAAAATAACACACATGCAATGACTCTAGATGTGGTTGATGAAAAGAACACCCATCCAATGACTCTGGTGGATCCATGTGGTTTATGAAAATATAACATATCCAATGACACTAGTGGATCCATGTTGTTTATGAAGAGAACACACATGGAATGACTCTAGTGGATCCATGTGGTTTAGGATAAGAATACAAATGCTATGAACTCTAGTGGATCCATGTGGTTTCTAAGAAGAACACACATTCAATGACTCTAGATGTGGTTGATGAAAAGAACACACATGCAATGACGCTGGTGGATCCATGTGGTTTATAAAAAGAACACCCATCCATTGACACTGGTGGATCCATGTGGTTTATGAAGAGAACACACATGCAATGACTCTAGTGGATCCATGTGGTTTAGGAGAAGAACACACATGCAATGAACTCTAGTGGACCCATATGGTTTATGAAAATAACACACATTCAGTGAACTCTAGTGGACCCATGTGGTTTACGAAAAGAACACACATGCAATGAACCCTAGTGGATCCATGTGGTTTATGAAAAGAATAAACATTCAATGAACTCTAGTGGGTCAATGTGGTTTCTGAAAATAACACACATGCAATGACTCTAGTGGTGGTTTATGAAAATAACACACATGGAATGACTCTAGTGGTGGTTTAGGAGAATAACACACATGCAATGACTCTAGTGGATCCATATGTTGTTTATGAAAAGAACACACATGCAATGACTCTAGTGGGTCCATGTGGTTTATGAAAAGAACACACATGAAATGAACTCTAGTGGATCCATGTGGTTTATGAAATGAACTCAAATGCAATGAACTCTAGTGGATCCATGTCATTTCTAAAAAGAACACATATGCAATGACTCTAGATGTGGTTAATGAAAAGAACACACATCCAATGACACTGGTGGATCCATGTGGTTTATGAAAAGAACACACATCCAATGACACTGGTGGATCCATGTTGTTTATGAACAGAACACACATGCAATGACTCTAGTGGATCCATGTGGTTTAGGAGAAGAACACAAATGCAATGAACTCTAGTGGATCCATGTGGTTTCTAAAAAGAACACACATTCAATGACTCTAGATCTGGTTGATGAAAACAAAACACATGCAATGACGCTGGTGGATCCATGTGGTTTATGAAAAGAACACACATCCAATGACACTGGTTGATCCATTGGGTTTAATAAGAGAACTCACATGCAATGACTCTAGTGGATCCATATGGTTTAGGAGAATATCATACATGCAATGACCTCTAGTGGATCCATGTGGTTTATGAAAATAACACACATTCAATGAACTCTAGTGGATCCATGTGGTTTATGAAATGAACACAAATGCAATGAACTCTACTGGATCCATGTGGTTTATGAAAAGAACACACATGCAATGACTCTAGTGGTGGTTTATGAAATGAAAACACATGCAGTGACTCCGGTGGATCCATGTGGTTTACGAAAATAACACACATTCAATGACTCTAATGGATCCATGTGGTTTTTGAAAGGAACACACATTCAATGAAATCTAGTGGATCCATGTGGTTTATGAAAAGAACAAACATGCAATGAACTCTAGTGGATCCATGTGGTTTATTAAATGAACACAAATGCAATGAACTCTAGTGAATCCATGTTGTTTATGAAAAGAACACACATGCAATGATTCTAGTGGTGGTTTATGAAAAGAACACACATGCAATGACTCTAGTGGTGGTTTATGAAAAGAACACACATGCACTGACTCTAGTGGTGGTCTAGGAGAATAACACACATGTAGTGACTCTAGTTGATCCATGTGGTTTATGAAAAGAACACACATGCAATGACTCTAGATGTGGTTTATGAAAAGAACACACATGCAATGACACTGGTGGATCCATGTGGTTTATGAAAAGAACACACATTCAATGACTCTAGTGGATCCATGTGGTTTATGAAAAGAAAACACATGCAATGAACTCTAACGGATCCATGTGGTTTATGAAATGAACACAAGTGCGATGAACTCTAATGGATCCATGTGGTTTCTAAAAAGAACACACATGCAAAGACTCTATATGTGGTTGATGAAAATAACACACATGCAGTAACACTGGTTGATCCATGTGGTTTATGAAAAAAACACACATCCAATGACACTACTTGATCCATGTGGTTTATGAAGGGAACACACATGCAATGACTCTAGTGGATCCATGTGGTTTAGGAGAAGAACACACATGCAATTAACTCTAGTGGATCCATGTGGTTTATGAAAATAACACATATTCAATGAACTCTAGTGGATCCATGTGGTTTATGAAAAGAACACACATGCAATGAATCTAGTTGTGGTTTAGGAGAAGAACACACATGCAATGACTCTAGTGGATCATGAATAGAAGACACATTCAATGAACTCTAGTGGATCCATGTGGTTTAGGAGAAGAACAAACATGCAATGAACTCTAGTTGATCCATCTGGTTTATGAAAAGAGAACACATTCAATGAACTCTAGTGGATCAATGTGGTTTCTAAAAAGAATAGACATGCAATGAACTCTAGTGGATCCATGTGGTTTATGAAATGAACACAAGTATAATGAACTCTAGTGGATCCATGTGGTTTATGAAAAGAACACACACGCAATGACTCTAGTGGTGGTTTATGAAAAGAACACACATGGAATGACTCTAGTAGTGGTTTAGGAGAAGAACACACATGCAATGACTCTAGTGGATCCATATGTGGTTTAGAAAAAGAACACACATTCAATGACACTGGTGGATCCATGTGGTTTATGAAAAGAACACACATGCAATGACTCTAGTGGGTCCATGTGGTTTATGAAAAGAACACACATGCAATGAACTCTAGTGGATCCATGTGGTTTATGAAATGAACACAAACGCAGTGAACTCTAGTGGATCCATGTCGTTTCTAAAAATAACACACATGCAATGACTCTAGATGTGGTTGATGAAAAGAACACCCATCCAATGACTCTGGTGGATCCATGTGATTTATGAAAATATAACATATCCAATGACACTAGTGGATCCATGTTGTTTATGAAGAGAACGCACATGCAATGAATCTAGTGGATCCATGTGGTTTAGGAGAATAATACAAATGAAATGAACTCTAGTGGATCCATGTTGTTTATGAAATGAACACAAACGCAGTGAACTCTAGTGGATCCATGTCGTTTCTAAAAATAACACACATGCAATGACTCTAGATGTGGTTGATGAAAAGAACACCCATCCAATGACTCTAGTGGATCCATGTGGTTTATGAAAATATAACATATCCAATGAAACTAGTGGATCAATGTTGTTTATGAAGAGAACACACATGCAATGACTCTAGTGGATCCATGTGGTTTAGGAGAAGAATGCAAATGCAATGAACTCTAGTGGATCCATGTGGTTTCTAAGAAGAACACACATTCAATGACTCTAGATGTGGTTGATGAAAAGAACACACATGCAATGACGCTGGTGGATCCATGTGGTTTATAAAAAGAACACCCATCCAATGACACTGGTGGATCCATGTGGTTTATGAAGAGAACACACATGCAATGACTCTAGTGGATCCATGTGGTTTAGGAGAAGAACACACATGCAATGAACTCTAGTGGATCCATGTGGTTTATGAAAATAACACACATTCAGTGAACTCTAGTGGATCCATGTGGTTTACGAAAAGAACACACATGCAATGACTCTAGTGGTGGTTTAGGAGAAGTACACACATGCAATGACTCTACTGGACCCATATGGTTTATGAAAAGAACACACATTCAATGAACTCTAGTGGATCCATGTGGTTTAGGAGAAGAACAAACATGCAATAAACTCTAGTGGATCCATGTGGTTTATGAAAAGAATAAACATTCAATGAACTCTAGTGGGTAAATGTGGTTTGTGAAAATAACACACATGCAATGACTCTAGTGGTGGTTTATGAAAAGAACACACATGGAATGACTCTAGTGGTGGTTTAGGAGAAGAACACTCATGCAATGACTCTAGTGGATCCATATGTTGTTTATGAAAAGAACACACATGCAATGACTCTAGTGGGTCCATGTGGTTTATGAAAAGAACACACACGAAATGAACTCTAGTGGATCCATGTGGTTTATGAAATGAACTCAAATGCAATGAACTCTAGTGGATCCATGTCATTTCTAAAAAGAACACATATGCAATTACTCTAGATATGGTTAATGAAAAGAACACACATCCAATGACACTAGTGGATCCATGTGGTTTATGAAAAGAACACACATCCAATGACACTGGTGGATCCATGTTGTTTATGAAGAGAACACACATGCAATGACTCTAGTGGATCCATGTGGCTTAGGAGAAGAACAAAAATGCAATGAACTCTAGTGGATCCATGTGGTTTCTAAAAAGAACACACATTCAATGACTCTAGATCTGGTTGATGAAAACAAAACACATGCAATGACGCTGGTGGATCCATGTGGTTTATGAAAAGAACACACATCCAATGACACTGGTTGATCCATTGGGTTTAATAAGAGAACACACATGCAATGTGTCTAGTGGATCCATATGGTTTAGGAGAATATCATACATGCAATGACCTCTAGTGGATCGATGTGGTTTCTGAAAATAACACACATTCAATGAACTCTAGTGAATCCATGTGGTTTATGAAATGAACACAAATGCAATGAACTCTACTGGATCCATGTGGTTTATGAAAAGAACACACATGCAATGACTCTAGTGGTGGTTTATGAAATGAAAACACATGCAGTGACTCCGGTGGATCCATGTGGTTTACGAAAATAACACACATTCAATGACTCTAATGGATCCATGTGGTTTTTGAAAGGAACACACATTCAATGAAATCTAGTGGATCCATGTGGTTTATGAAAAGAACAAACATGCAATGAACTCTAGTGGATCCATGTGGTTTATTAAATGAACACAAATGCAATGAACTCTAGTGAATCCATGTTGTTTATGAAAAGAACACACATGCAATGATTCTAGTGGGGGTTTATGAAAAGAACACACATGCAATGACTCTAGTGGTGGTTTATGAAAAGAACACACATGCACTGACTCTAGTGGTGGTCTAGGAGAATAACACACATGTAGTGACTCTAGTTGATCCATGTAGTTTATGAAAAGAACACACATGCAATGACTCTAGATGTGGTTTATGAAAAGAACACACATGCAATGACACTGGTGGATCCATGTGGTTTATGAAAAGAACACACATTCAATGACTCTAGTGGATCCATGTGGTTTATAAAAATAAAACACATGCAATGAACTCTAACGGATCCATGTGGTTAATGAAATGAACACAAATGCGATGAACTCTAATGGATCCATGTGGTTTATAAAAAGAACACACATGCAAAGACTCTATATGTGGTTGATGAAAAGAACACACATGCAGTAACACTGGTTGATCCATGTGGTTTATGTAAAAAACACACATCCAATGACACTAGTGGATCCATGTGGTTTATGAAGGGAACACACATGCAATGACTCTAGTGGATCCATGTGGTTTAGGAGAAGAACACACAGGCAATTAACTCTAGTGGATCCATGTGGTTTATGAAAATAACACATATTCAATGAACTCTAGTGGATCCATGTGGTTTATGAAAAGAACACACATGCAATGAATCTAGTTGTGGTTTAGGAGAAGAACACACATGCAATGACTCTAGTGGATCCATATGGTTTATGAATAGAAGACACATTCAATGAACTCTAGTGGATCCATGTGGTTTAGGAGAAGAACAAACATGCAATGAACTCTAGTTGATCCATCTGGTTTATGAAAAGAGAACACATTCAATGAACTCTAGTGGATCAATGTGGTTTCTAAAAAGAATAGACATGCAATGAACTCTAGTGGATCCATGTGGTTTATGAAATGAACACAAATATAATGAACTCTAGTGGATCCATGTGGTTTATGAAAAGAACACACACGCAATGACTCTAGTGGTGGTTTATGAAAAGAACACACATGGAATGACTCTAGTAGTGGTTTAGGAGAAGAACACACATGCAATGACTCTAGTGGATCCATATGTGGTTTAGAAAAAGAACACACATTCAATGACACTGGTGGATCCATGTGGTTTATGAAAAGAACACACATGCAATGACTCTAGTGGATACATGTGGTTTATGAAAAGAACACAAATGCAATGAACTCTAGTGGATCCATGTGGTTTATGAAAAGAACACACATTCAATGAACTCTAGTGGTTCCATGTGGTTTATGAAAAGAACACACATTCAATGAACTCTACTAGATCCATGTGGTTTATGAAATGAACACAAATGCAATGAACTCTAGTGGATCCATGTGCTTCATGCAAAATCACATATTCAACGACTCTAGTTGTGGTTTATGAAAAGAACACCCATCGAATGACTATGGTGGATTCATGTGGTTTATGAAAAGAACACACATTCAATGACTCTATTGGATCAATGTGGTTTATGAGAAGAACACACATTCAATGATAGCTAGTGGATCCATGTGGTTCATGAAAAGAACACACATGCAATGAACTCTTGTGGATCCATGTGGTTTATGAAATGAACACAAATGCAATGAACTCTAGTGGATCCATTAGGTTTATGAAAAGAACACAGATGTAATGACTCTAGTGGTGGTTAATGAAAAGAACACACATGGAATGACTCTAGTGGTGGTTTATGAAAATGACACACATGCAATGACTCTAGTGGTGGTTTAGGAGAAGAACATACATGTAATGACTCTAGTGGATCCATATGTGGTTTTGAAAAATAACACACATTCAATGACACTGGTGGATCCATGTGGTTTATGAAAAGAACACACATGCAATAACACTGGTGGATCCATGTGGCTTATGAAAAGAAAACACATGCAATGAACTTTAGTGGATCCATGTGGTTTATGAAAACAACACACATGGAATGACTCTAGTGGATCCATGTGGTTTATGAAAGGAACACACATTCAATGACACTGGTGGATCCATGTGGTTTATGAAAAGAACACACATGCAATGACTCTAGTGGGTCCATGTGGTTTATGAAAAGAACACACATGCAATGAACTCTAGTGGATCCATGTGGTTTATGAAATTACACAAACGTAGTGAACTCTAGTGGATCCATGTCGTTTCTAAAAATAACACATATGCAATGACTCTAGATGTGGTTGATGAAAAGAACACCCATCCAATGACTCTGGTGGATCCATGTGATTTATGAAAATATAACATATCCAATGACACTAGTGGATCCATGTTGTTTATGAAGAGAACGCACATGCAATGACTGTAGTGGATCCATGTGGTTTAGGAGAATAATACAAATGAAATGAACTCTAGTGGATCCATGTGGTTTCTAAGAAGAACACACATTCAATGACTCTAGATGTGGTTGATGAAAAGAACACACATGCAATGACGCTGGTGGATCCATGTGGTTTATAAAAAGAACACCCATCCAATGTCACTGGTGGATCCATGTGGTTTATGAAGAGAGCACACATGCAATGACTCTAGTGGATCCATGTGGTTTAGGAGAAGAACACATATGCAATGAACTCTAGTGGATCCATGTGGTTTACGAAAATAACACACATTCAGTGAACTATAGTGGATCCATGTGGTTTAGGAGAAGTACACACATGCAATGACTCTACTGGACCCATATGGTTTATGAAAAGAACACACATTCAATGAACTCTAGTGGATCCATGTGGTTTAGGAGAAGAACAAACATGCAATGAACTCTAGTTGATCTATCTGGTTTATGAAAAGAGAACACATTCAATGAACTCTAGTGGATCAATGTGGTTTCTAAAAAGAATACACATGCAATGAACTCTAGTGGATCCATGTGGTTTATGAAATGAACACAAATATAATGAACTATAGTGGATCCATGTGGTTTATGAAAAGAACACACACGCAATGACTCTAGTGGTGGTTTATGAAAAGAACACACATGGAATGACTCTAGTTGATCCATATGTGGTTTAGAAAAATAACACACATTCAATGACACTTGTGGATACATGTGGTTTAGGAAAAGAACACACATGCAATGACTCTAGTGGATACATGTGGTTTATGAAAATAACAAACATGCAATGAACTCTAGTAGATCCATGTGGTTTATGAAAATAACACACATTCAATGAACTCTAGTGGATCCATGTGGTTTAAGAAAAGAACACACATTCAATGAACTAAAGTGGATCCATGTGGTTTATTAAATGAACACAAATGCAATGAACTCTAGTGGATCCATGTGGTTTATGAAAAAACACACATGCAATGACTCTAGTGGTGGTTTATGAAAATAACACACATCGAATGACTATGGTGGATCCATGTGGTTTATGAAAAGAACACACATGAAGTGAATTCTAGTGGATCCATGTGGTTTATGAAATGAACACAAATGGAATGAACTCTAGTGGATCCCTGTGGTTTATGAAAAGAACACACATTCAATGAAATCTGGTGGATCGATGTGGTTTATGAAAAGAACACACATGCAATGAACTCTAGTGGATCCATGTGGTTTATGAAATCAACACAAATGCAATGAACTCTAGTGGATCCATGTGGTTTATGTGAAGAACACACATGCAATGACTCTAGTGGTGGTTTATGAAAATAACACACATGCAATGACTCTAGTGGTGGTTTATGAAAAGAACACACATGGAATGACTCTAGTGGTGGTTTTGGAGAAGAACATACATGCAATGATTCTAGTGGATCCATATGTGGTTTAGAAAAAGAACACACATTCAATGACACTAGTGGATCCATGTGGTTTATGAAAAGAACACCCATGCAATGACACTGGTGGATCCATGTGCCTTATGAAAAGAACATACATGCAATGAATTCTAGTGGATCCATGTGGTTTCTGAAAAGAACACACATGCAATTACTCTAATGGATGAATGTGGTTTATGAAGAGAACACATATTCAATGAAATCTAGTGGATCGATGTGGTTTATGAAAAGAACACACATGCAATGAACTCTAGTGGATCCATGTGGTTTATGAAATGAAAACAAATTTAATGAACTCTAGTGGATCCATGTGGTTTATGAAAAGAACACACATGCAATAACTCTAGTGGTGGTTTATGAAAATAACACACATGCAATGACTCTAGTGGTGGTTTATGAAAAGAACACACATGCAATGACTCTAGTGGTGGTTTAGGAGAAGAACATACATGCAATGACTCTAGTGGATCCAGATGTGGTTTAGAAAAAGAACACACATTCAATGACACTGGTGGATCCATGTGGTTTATGAAAAGAACACACATGCAATGACACTGGTGGATCCATGTGCCTTATGAAAAGAACACACATGCAATGAACTCTAGTGTATCCATGTGGTTTATGAAAAGAACACACATGCAATGACTCTAATAGATCAATGTGGTTTATGAAAAGAACACACATTCAATGAAATCTAGTGGATCGATGTGGTTTATGAAAAGAACACACATGCAATGAACTCTAGTGGATTCATGTGGTTTATGAAATGAACACAAATGCAATGAACTCTAGTGGATCCATGTGGTTTTTGAAAAGAACACAAATGCAATAAGTCTAGTGGTAGTTTATGAAAAGAACACACATGCAATAACTCTAGTGGTGGTTTATGAAAAGAACACACATGGAATGACTCTAGTGGTGGTTTAGGAGAAGACCACACATGCAATTACTCTAGTTGATCCATATAGTTTATAAAATGAACACACATTCAATGAACTCTAGTGGATACATGTGGTTTAGGAGAAGAACAAACATGCAATGAACTCTAGTGGATCCATGTGGTTTATGAAAAGAACACACATTCAATGAACTCTAGTGGGTCAATGTGGTTTCTGAAAAGAACACACATGCAATGAACTCTAGTGGATCCATGTGGTTTATGAAATGAATTCTAGTGGATCCATGTGGTTTATGAAAAGAACACACATGCAATGACTCTAGTGGTGGTTTATGAAAAGAACACACATGGAATGACTCTACTGGTGGTTTAGGAGAAGAACACACATGCAATGACTCTAGTGGATCCATATGTGGTTTATGAAAATAACACACATGCAATGACTCTAGTGGGTCCATGTGGCTTATGAAAAGAACAGACATGTAATGAACTCTAGTGGATCCATGTGGTTTATGAAAAGAACACAAATGCAATGAACTCTAATGGTTCAATGTGGTTTATGAAAAGAACACACATTCAATGAAATCTAGTGGATCGATGTGGTTTATGAAAAGAACACACATGCAATGAACTCTAGTGGATCCACGTGGTTTATGAAAAGAACACAAATGCAATGAACTCTAGTGGATCCATGTTGTTTATGAAAATGTAGAGGCCTCAACCTGATAATAAGGTTGATCCCTCCTGTGTTTACAATGCTAGTCCCTAGATCAATAGATAGCATCCACAGTTAAGATGTAATATCAAGAAACAAGGGTCATAATTCAACTTTATAACCAGGAATAAAATACTTTATTACATCTTACATAGCTCATTTGGCTATTACATTACATTGCAGCGGAATAACTATAAGCATGGGGTCCTTCATCTTCAAAGTGCCACAGGCAAACATGTTGGTTGTAGACTTTGTAATCCTAATCATTCAACTTCACTAATATCAATCAAACCTGCAACATAATAAGTTACAGCCACAAGGGTCAATACATTTGAATTGTATTGGCAAGTTTCACTATTATGTATAAATAAGTGGATCCTATCATTACATGCATATTTGGCTAAGTAGGGTTTAGGCTCCTTTGCAGAAAGCAATATAGTTTTATCCTATCTTTTCAAAATAGTTTTTGATCTTTTGTCAAATCTTTCTGAACTTCTTGGAAAACTCCAAGTGCTTCAAATCCCTTGTTGTCACCATCAAGTTTTACTTTGAGAAATTGGAATGTCGAGATCTTCCATAGCTTCAGGCCTTAGTTGCTCAGAGTTGTCCGTAACCGGGGACACGGCTAAGTACTTAGAATTTGATCTTCTGCAGAAGTTGTACACTTTACCCACATGACACAATCTGCCTTGACGCCACCAAAGGGTCAGCTGGATAAGTACTCACCAAAATGGAGTACCGGCAGATCGAGAATGTGACAAAGTCTTTCCATAGGAGTCCTCCCAATACAAAATGCTAGCTTGTCTATCAGGCACCAATGTAGGGTTTTCACGTTCCCTAGCACAAATCCAGTTAACCTGAAGATGCCAATGCACGGGTCTTCCACTATGTAGTTGACTAAGCCAGAGCCCATTTAGCATGTGGCTGTACACGGAAGCCACTGTACGAGAAACATGTTCAATCTCTAAGTCTCTGGGTGGTTTTCTTCTAGTGCACAACAAAAGAGATAGCCATATAAACATGGTTCCTTTTGTTGCCACCTTGTCCATCCTTGAGTATCCTTGTCCACCCAGGTGGTTCATTGAGTACTTGTTTTATTATATAAAACATAAGTCTTTTCAATACTTCATATAATCATAACATGTATCCCATCCCAATATATAGCTGGGCTAAGCATACTACAACTACAATGTTTTCTCTAAGGAATGTATAAGGTATCCTAATAGGATTTAGCATAGCATAAGTATAAAATTATTTTCATGCATGTTTTCAAAATCCACTAAGTATAATGAAAATAGTAGGACTTTGGATGATAGTGTAACTTGCCTTTTTGGTAGGGAATGATGGTTCACTCCTTGATCTTGCTAGTCTCACACTTCACTACAAGTCAATCAAGCAAACACAAATTCAATTCACATTCCAAACCAAAGTCAAAAAAACAATATTTCACACACAAAGTAATGGAATCTAAGTCATGCATAAGCATGCAAAGGTTGGTTCTATTGTAAGGATGGTCTCCACTAGGCTTCTAAACTTTGTAAGTTCCAATTTGGTCATTTACCAAAATGGCAAAGTCATTCGCAAATGGGTTTTACTTTAAAAACCATTTTCAAAACAAAGTATTATTTTATGTGGTGTAGAAATATTTTTACTAAGGCATTAACCTATAGGGTTCACCAAATATGTTTTCAAATCACAAAACTTGGTTTTTGGGGTCAGAGAGTTTAAAACAAAACATTTTCCAAAGGTTTTCTTCCAAAACCATTTTTAATAAATAAACCACATTTCTATTTGACTAGAAATGGTTTTAAATCAAAGAATCATTATTTTGTTTTACCAAATACATTTTTGAGTCCACAAAGTGTTTCCTAGGGTCAGTAGGTTTGGTCCAAAATATTTTCCCAAAGTTTTCTTTATAAAAGTATTTTCATAACCAAAATCTTTATTTCCATTTGGCTAGAAATGGGCTAAATCAAGTTTTCCATCCTAAACTTTACCAAATTCATTTTCCAAATCATGGGTTGGTTCCTAGGGTCAGTAAGGTCACAACAAACCATTTTGCAAAGGTTTTAACCCTAAAAATCATTTTTAAACAATTTTTATACTCTAAACAAGCTCACAAAAGAATATGCAAAAACAAGCAAACTAACAGAT
The DNA here is from genome assembly GCA_023614405.1 of Avena insularis. Taxonomy (NCBI): domain Eukaryota; kingdom Viridiplantae; phylum Streptophyta; class Magnoliopsida; order Poales; family Poaceae; genus Avena; species Avena insularis. The sequence goes on from CM042696.1 coordinate 409,705,834, forward strand.
ACTATTTGCTAAACTAAGGGCAGGGTTGGCTAGGTCTTGCTCTCCTGAATCCAACGACATAAAATTTGTAATTTTTGGACGTGTGGATCCAAAGTTATAAGGGTTTGAAATTTGCAAATAAATCTGATTTCAAATTCTATTTCAGATCGTCTGGTGCCACGCGTCATGTTTTAATTCGCCCGTACCGGTTCGCGTGGATCGACCAACTTGGGCCACTGGATCTAAAGTAAATCTTACGGCGCAGATTGACTGATACCTCTTTGTTAATTGATCCGTTCCTACGCGTCGGATTGAAATCTAACGGCGCAGATCTATGCGACCAAATAGTGGCGGCGCTGCGCGGCGGCAGACGACGGAGCATGCTTGCTCGCGGCGGAGCTGGCGATATAGGAAGCGAGGGAGAGGGGGAGATGGCTCACCGTGTTCGCAATGAGATGCCGAAGCTCAACGTATTGTTGGTTTAACGAGGGGCGCACAGGGATGGTGGCAATTCCTCGCCGGAGTAGCTCCTGACGACAGGCGGCTCTGTTTGCTATCGAAGGTGAGATTGCAGGTCGCGCCGAGGCAAAACAAGGACGTGGTCAGACGCGTAATGATCTGGGGAAGATGGGAGCATCAACAGGAGTTGCGGGGGTGAACGGAGTTTACCTGGGGAGGTCGCCGGAGCCAAGGCAGACGCGACGGCGCGTTGAGCTCGTCCTTGCCGACGATCTGGGGCAGGCGCGGGTGAACTGGAGGCACTAGCAGGTGCGCCTGGAGGTGGAGAATATGCCTGCGTGTAGAGGGAGTCGGGGGCGGCCGTGGTTCGCCGGAATTGACCGGGGAAGTTGTCGGAGGCAGAGAGGTTGGAGCTCTCGATTTGCTCAGCCTGGGGTAGAGAGGGAGAGGCGAGTGAGGGGAAAGGTAGAGGAGAGGCGTGCGCTTAAGTGTGCGTGGTCATCGGAGGAGTTAACGCAGGAATGAACGCGAATTTAACGCCGGAGTAAATCGGCAGAGCGCCGTTGAGGGGAGGGGGAAGAAACGGCTGGCGCGGGTGAAACGATGCACAGTGGTGTGGGGTCGTCTTGTCAGCGATAGAGAAGGAAAGGGAGTTGGGTCCACCAGTCAGCTGCTTAGCGGGTTCTTTCTGCGGTGAAGAAAACGGTTCGGGGCAAGGGAACAGGTGGGCTAGACTGGGCTTGTTGGGCCAGAGGGTGGGCTGTTCTATTTTTTTTCTGTCTGAATTCTTTTTCCTTTTCTATTTCTATTTTTCTGTTTTGAATTTCAAACTATCAAACAACATTCAAATTGATTCAAACAATCACCAAACTTCACAACTTTGAACTTGGTTCTGTTTATCAACATAAACCAAATTAAAGTAATAATTTTTTATTCTTTTTAGGATCCATTCTTTAGTTAAATAAAATGGATCTTTAGTTTATTAATAAAATAGGGTTTGATTAATAGAATTTCCATTTGAAATCCAAATATTTTCAAAACCAAATCAGTAGGTTTTATTTGAAAATAATAGATATTTGGAAAACTTGTTTAAAATAAAATAACATTTTTACTATAGGGTTCATTAATAATTAAATAAAATGGACCTTAGTTAATAATTCAAATAGGATTTGTTTTATTAGAATATTTATTTTGAAATCTAGAATAAAACCAAAAAATTTCAGTAGGTTTTATTTTGAGAATATAAAATACTTGGAAAACTTATTTTAAATAGATAAATAAGTTTTGATGTTTTGGAAATAGTAAAACCTTTATTAATAAAACTTGGATATTTAAATCCTTTTTGTTTAAATAAACCTCTACTATTTTAATCAAAGCAAAACCTTTTGTTTCAAAATCTTGGCCAAGGTTTAATTTGGCTTTATAAAATAATCCTTATTTAAAATATTTCTTTTCCCTTTGAAAACCAAAACCTTTATAAAAAGATTTCAAAAATAGTAATTCCAAAACATTTTATTTGCCTTTATTAAATGTTTATCTTTATAAATCTCTTTAGGATTTTATTTGATCCAACTGGTTTGAAGTCCCAATTGAATTAAAAAGTTTCTTCTGGCCCTGAAAATCAAACAAAGTTTTATTTTATTCATTTATTTTCACATTACAAGATTTGGAAAATCTTGGGATGTGACAGAAAAGAACACACATGCAATAACTCTTATGGTGGTTTATGAAAAGAACACACATGCAATGACTCTAGTGGTGGTTTATGAAAAGAACACACATGCAATGACTCTACTGGTGGTTTAGGACAAGAACACACATGTAATGACTCTAGTGGATCTATATGGCTTATGAAAAGAACACCCATTAAATGAACTCTAGTGGATCCATGTGGTTTAGGAGAAGAACAAACATGCAATGAACTCTAGTGGATCCATGTGGTTTATGAAAAGAACACACAGTCAATGAACTCTAGTGGGTCAATATGGTTTCTGAAAAGAACACACATGCAATGAACTCTAGTGGATCCAGGTGGTTTATGAAATGAACACAACTGCAATGAACTCTAGTGGATCCATGTGGTTTATGAAAAGAACACACATGCAATGAACTCTAGTGGATCCATGTTGTTTATGAAAAGAGCACACATGCAATGACTCTAGTGGATCCATGTGTTTTATGAAAATAACACACATGCAATGACTCAAGATGTGGTTTATGAAAAGAACACACATGCAATGACACTGGTGGATTCATGTGGTTTATGAAAATAACACACATTCAAAGACACTGGTGGATCCATGTGGTTTATGAAAAGAACACACATGCAATGCCCAAGAGGCAATAATAAAGCGGTTATTATTATATCTTTATGTTTATGATAAATGTTTACATCCCATGCTATAAATGTATTAACCGGAAACATTAATACTTGTGTGTTTTGTAAACATAAAAGAGTCCCTAGTAAGCCTCTTGTTAAACTAGCTTGTTGATTAATGGATGATCATGGTTTCCTGATCATGGACATTGGATGTCATTGATGACAAGATCATATCATTAGGAGAATGATATGATGGACAAACACCCATAGTAAGCGTAGCATAAGATCAAGTCATTAAGTTTGTTTTGCTACAAGCTTTCAAATGCATAGTAACCTAATCCTTCGACCATGAGGTTATGTTAATCACCATCACCGGATGGATACTTTGATGACATCAAACGCTGCTTCGTAACTGGGTGGTTATAAAGGTGTCATTGGGTATTCTGAAAGTATGTGTTGAAGCGCATGGACCAAGATTGGGATTTGTCCATCCATATGACGGATAGATATGCTCTGGGCCCTCTCGGTGGAATGTCATCTAGTTAGCTTGCAAGCATGTGACTAGGTCACAAGGGATGACATAACATGGAACGAGTAAAGAGTACTTATTAGTAACGAGGTAGAACTAGGTATGGAGATACCGACGATCAAACCTCGGATAAGTAGAATATCGTGTGACAAAGGGAATTGGTTTCGTATGTTAATGGTTCTATCGATCACGAAGTCATCGTTGAATATGTGGGAGCCATTATGGATCTCCAAATCCCGCTAATGGTTATTGATCGGAGAGGTGTCTTCATCATGTCTGCATATTCACGAACCATAGGGTGACACACTTAAGGTTCGAAGTTGTTTTAAGTAGATATGGAATATGCGTTGGAGACCGAATGTTGTTCGGAGTCTCGGATTGGATCCGGGACATCACGAGGAGATCCGAAATTGTCCGGAGAATAAGATTCATATATTGGGGATCATTTTCTAAGTTAGGAAATGTTCCGGAGTGTTTGTATGGAGATTCTAGAAGGTTTCGGAATGTTCTGGAAGGTTCTAGGAGATTTCTTGGAGTTTGCTTGAAAACCAAGAAAGGATCAAGGAGTCCTTATGGGGAAAGACAAGGAGTCGTGGGGGAGGAGGACTCTCCCCCAATCCCTGCCAAGGAGGGAGGGAGTCCTACTAGGACCCCCTCCCATGGCGCCCTCCTTTAAATAGAGGGTGGGGCGCCACCCTTGCCTCCACTTGAAGCCCTAGCCACCGCCTCTCCTCCTCCTTCCTCTGCTCAGGCTTAGGCGAAGCCACTGAGAATTCTCTACTCCACCACCACCACCACACCGTCAGCTTTTGGGATTCCGTGGAGAAGATCTACTACCTCCGCTCACTTGGAACGGGAGAGGAAGGTCTGCTTCGACTCCGCATGTGACCGATCATGAAGCGCTGCCGGAACGCGGCGCCGGAAGAATCGTGCACACGATCTTGAGATCGGCAAGTGATCGACTACATCAACCCCGAGATCTAATCTCGTAACGCTTTCGGATCTACGAGGGTTAGTACAGATCTATCTTGTTGCACATATCTAATAGATTAGATCTTGGCTTTTATCTAGATTAGATCTGGGTTTTGTTCGTTCTTGCGGTAGAAATTTTTTGTTTTCCATGCTACGAACCCATCAGTGGTATCAGAGCCTTGTCTATGCGTAGATCTGCTGCGAGTAGAACACAATGGTTTTGTGGGCGTTGGTGCTCGTGCCTTTTTTGCTTTGTGTACTTTGCATCTTGCGGTATGGTGGGATGAAGCGGCTCGGCTAACCTTACATGTCATCGCATGAGAGTTGCTCCACGCTGACGTGTAACTTGCTTTGCACAAGTGGCTTTATGGGTGTCTCTCCCACCATAGTATAGATCCAATCTACACTTTGCACTTGATAGCACTTGTATCAACGTTGTGGTTCAGTTTCGTAGGTAAGATCCGTTCTTATTCGAAAGCCCCAAACCACGTAAAACATGCAAAGAAAATTAGAGGCGTCTAACTTGTTTTTGCAGGGTTTTTGTGATGTGATATGACCATCATGTGATTGTGATTATATTTGATGTATGCAATGATCCTTGTTGTAATATGGCAACCAGCAGGAGCCTAATGGTTGTCTTTAATTCTGTTAAGACCTGCGTGTCTATTCATCTTGTAATAGCTTTATTCCAAGTAGTTGTAATAGTTGCTAGTGATGATGGACAACCATGAAGAGGCGCCACTGACCTTGACGCAATGCTGGTGATGATGGAGATCATGTCCGTGCTTTGGAGATGGAGATCAAAGGCATAAGAAGAAAGGGCCATATCATATCACACTAATTATGAATTGCCTGTGATGTTAATCCTTTATGCATCTTGTATTGCTTAGATCGCGACGGTAGCATTATAAGATGATCCCTCTCACTAAATATCATGTAATAAAGTGTTCGTCCTTAGTAGGCACCGTTGCTAAGACTCGTCGTTTCGAAGCATCTCGTGATGATCGGATGTGATAGATTCTACGTGTGCATACAATGAGTGCAAGCTAGATTTGCAGATGCGGATACTAAGGTTAACCTTGACGAGCCTAGCATGTACAGACATGGTCTCGGAACACGGAATACCGAAAGGTAAAGCATGAATCATATGGATGATATGATGAACATGTTGATTGTTCGCCTTTAAAGCTACATCATCTCACATGATGATCGGACTTGGTGTAGTGGATTTGGTTCGTGTAATCACTAAAACAACTGGAGGGATGTTGTTTTGAGTGGGAGTTCATTTGTAATTTGGATTAGTCAAACTCAATTTATCATAAACACAATCAAAGTGAATTTGCATAGTTTGTTATAGTCATTGGCATCCGTTCACCACCTTACGCTTAGTTATAGTTGAGATAGTAGAACTATAGAAATTCTGGATATTTGCTTTACGAACTGGTATCGTATTGTTTTGAGTGTCAATCTAAAGTTTAAAAGTCATATTGCAAACTTTCAGCAAACTTCGTTTACTATCTGAAGTTTAATAAACAGTATTAAATCAAGAGTAACAATTCCAGTGTTAGTATCTAATGTATCATGTTTGCCTCCATGATTCTTGATACTCAAAAGATTGTTTTTAATATCAAGTTTATCTAAGAGCTAAAAGCAATGTTTTAGAAACCATCATATGTGAAAGGTATTACGATATCTAAAACAATTTGTTGGTTACAACATGATAGAGTATATGTCCTCATATTTGATGAGAATTTGTGAAGGTTGGAGACGCTAGTCGTCCTAATCCTCCAAAAGGTTTTGGAAAAGAAACATTATACTCGCAATTCACCTTTATAAGTTGTAGCAGCTTGATCATGAAAGTTGTCATGATAAGGATGAATAGAAGATGTAAGTAAAATGTTTACTACACTAAGAGATTACTAAAGAATGGAATTTTGAAAGAATTCCAAACATTTGATGAAGGTGATCCACTTCAAAGTGCAAGTCCAAAGGTATTAGTATTTGACTATACACACTTTGTACTATGTGTCATGTGAATGACACCACTATTGATGTTGATAGATTCTTTTAAAAGAAAAGGAATTGTTGAAAGAGAATCTATAAAATATTTGGTAGAAAAGAAAAGATTGGAGATATCCAACTTAGGTATATAGAAGATACATGTTATGGCTGTATTCCTTGGTTGTTAAACAATGTGGTTCTACGGTATTGGATACCGAATTGGTTGGTATGAAGTGTCATACAGGACAACACAATTCATGAATTGCAATGGCCTAAGTAACTAGCAAGAGAATATGTGATGATGTTCATCGAAAACAAACAAAGGGTTGTTGTGTTGCTCGTTAACATCAAAGCTTGCCTTCAAGATTTGTTTCAATAATTGTTATTTTGATCAGGTATTATGACGACAAAAGGTTGTTCAAATAATTACCGCATTCCATAATAGATGGATGATATACAAGTATGGTTGGAGAAATAACAACCATAAAACTAATGCTAAAATGTCGCAAGACAAATGATTGAAAGATCACTTGCGAAGTGACATCACCGTTTAAATTATATTGAAAGGGATACATGAAGAAACTCCATGTTTATGGATTTTTGGAGTCTTTGATTTTGATCAAATGACGCTTGTGATACTTTCCTGGAGATAATTAAAACTCCGTTCATAGGCCAAAAGAGGAACGGACGACTAACTGATTGGAATTTGTACATATTGATGTATATAGTTCATTATGTGTAGTCGTGGACGATGGATTTCAACTTCATATGCTTTCTCCGAAGATTTGAGTGAGTATATGTATATACTTACTCAATAAGGAAGAAGTATGAAACATTTGAAAATGTTCAAAGACTTTCAAGATGAAGTGGAAAATCATTGTAACAAGAAAATAAAAAGTTTATGATTGGATCATAAAGAAAGATGTTTGAGTTACAAGTTTAGCAAAACACCTAAGATTTGAGGAATCGTTCCATAGATTTGCATTTCCCAAAACACCATAGGAGTATGGAGTGTTCGAGATATGTAATGAAACCTTGTTTGACATGGTAAGATCAAAGGTGTCATTTATAAAACTGCCATTATATTTTAAAGATTAAAGCTTTAGTGACTACCGCTTTTAATCGAAAAGAGCTCCATCGTGATCCGTTGAAATGACACCATATAAGTCATGGTTTGGGATAAAACCCAGGTTGTCCTTTCTTAAATTTTTGGTATGATAGGCATAAGTAAAATGTTTACAACCAAAGTCGAATGAGCATGTCTTTGTAGGTTATTTCGAATAACCATTGGGTATTCCTCCATAACACCGAAGACAAAATTTTTTGTCGCTTAGAGTGTCGAGTTTCTTGAGAAGGAATTTTTGGTGAAAAGTCAAGTGGGAGGACAATAGAACTTTGACAAGGTTGTTGAACCTTGGCTAATATGTGCTGAGTTGCGCAGCATCGGTAAGTGTTCGGAGGCAGCAACAATGCTCATGGCTCACGTGCCTCAAAGGTTGTGGTCACGGAGATCTAAGTTCCTATTGAACCAAGTAGGTCGGGTAAGTAATCAAATGCCAAGATTTGAGAGTTAAATCATTGTTGTTTGACAATGATGAACCGACTACATGCAAATAATCAATGATGGGCCCTGACTTTGTTATGTGGCTTGAAGCCATAAAATCCGTGATAATTCCATACACGAGAAATCAAGATTTGAATTTGAAAGACCCTCTAGAAAGGTGCAAGACCTTACAGTCGTATATGGATCTATAAAGAAATAGACATGGATGTTTCACATCTATGAAATAGTCGACATGTCAGAAAGAGTTTACGACAATGTTCAAGGAATTGACTGTGATCTTTCATAGCGATATTTAGTCTGGATGGATTAATGTAGCAACCACTACATATATTTTGGTATATGGTAGTTGAACAAACAAAACAAGTTCTTCTAATAGAATGGTTACCTAGGACGTGTACATGACACAATCCAAAGGGTTTTGTTAATTCAAAGGATGCTAAAAGAGTATGCAAAACTTCAATGGTTGAAGTGAGCATCGCGGAGTTGGAATCTTCACCATGATGAAACCGTTAAAAGGTTTAATTTCATCAGAGATGATGAAGATGTTTGCATTTTGCAAGAAATTAAGTGGGAGTGCTAAGACATATTTCTAATACATTATGTGAAAGACATATTGTGGATTAGAAATGATTTATCTTTTATTGACACAGGTTAAGAATTTCATTTCGATGAAAGACTTAGGCATAACCCAAGAATTAGGCATCAAAGTCTATATGGATAGATTGAGGCGCTAATATGGTTTTGCCAAATGTACATAGATAAGATGTTGAATGAGTTCAATATGGAAACAACAAGAAAGGTTCTTGATGCATGGAAAGGACTGAATCAAGATTCAAGTGTGTTGACACGAGATTCAAGTGTTTTGACACTTGGTGAAATCACAAGAATATTTTGATCAATCATTCTTTGAGATGTACACATCCAGATATGTCCTATGCTCTAAATGTTATGAGCATATACCAGAATGACTCATCAGATGATCATTGGACAATAGTAGGGATATTCCTATGATCTTTGGAAGAACCAAGAATATATTATAGTGGTGACAAATAGTTCATTGTAAATTGTTGCATTGATACTAGTTTTGTCACAAATTAAGTTTATCTCAATTTAAACTATGGGTGGCACAATGTAATGGAAAGGAAGTTCCATAACGGATTTGGTTGAGTACCAAAGTTAAAACATTGTGACAGATACTACAACAAAAGGCTAAGTATATGATTGTTATTGTAGCAGCAAATGAAGGCATTTGCATCAAGTAGTTTGTTATCAAACTAGGTGTGGTTCATAGCAGGATAATACTATGAAGATACATTGTACGACAATTGTATCAACATGATTTAATCTCAAGGAACTAAAGGTCTAACCAAAGGACCAAATTTATACAATGCCATCTCATTGGAGAATGAGTAATGCGTAGAGACGCAAGGACATGCAAATACACACGGACCTGGAAGTGTCAGATCCGAAGATTATGTTTACCACTAGCAACAGTGTCTATACAACACCAGAAAGCCATAGGTGTTGAATGCACAAGTTTTTTAACTAGATTATTGACTCTAGTGCAAGTGGGAGACTATTGGAGATATGCCCAAGAGGCAATAATAACGTGGTTATTAATATATCTTTATGTTTATGGTAAATGTTTACATCCCATGCTATAATTGTATTAACCGGAAACATTAATACTTGTGTGTTTTGTAAACATAAAAGAGTCCCTAGTAAGCCTCTTGTTAAACTAGCTTGTTGATTAATGGATGATCATGGTTTCCTGATCATGGACATTGGATAAGTAGAATATCGCGTGACAAAGGGAATTGGTTTCATATGTTAATGGTTCTATCGATCACGAAGTCATTGTTGAGTATGTGGGAGCCGTTATGGATCTCCAGATCCCGCTGATGGTTATTGATCGGAGAGGTGTCTTCATCATGTCTGCATATTCACGAACCGTAGGGTGACACACTTAAGGTTCGAAGTTGTTTTAAGTAGATATGGAATATGCGTTGGAGACCGAATGTTGTTCGGAGTCTCGGACTGGATCCGGGACATCACGAGGAGATCCGGAATTGTCTAGAGAATAAGATTCATATATTGGGGATCATTTCCTAAGTTAGGAAATGTTCCAGCGTGTTTGTATGGAGATTCTAGAAGGTTTCAGAATGTTCTGGAAGGTTCTAGAAGAGTTCTTGGTGTTTGCTTGAAAACCAAGAAAGGGTCAAGGAATCCTTGTGGGGCAAGACACGGATTCGTGGGGGAGGAGGACTCTCCCCTTCCCAACTCTGGCCAAGGAGGAGGGAGTCCTACTAGGACTCCTCCCATGGCGCCCTCCTTTAAATAGAGGAGGGGCGCCAACCCCTAGACCTCTCCCATAACAAGCCCTAGCCGCCTCTCCTCCTCCTTCGCTCACACGCTTAGGCGAAGCCCTGCAGAATTCTCTACTCCACCACCACCACCACACCGTCGTGCTGCTGGGATTCCGTGGAGAAGATCTACTACCTCTGCTGCTCGCTGGAACAGGGAGAGGAAGGTCTGCTTCGACTCCGCACGTGTGACCGACTGCGGAAGAGCTGCCGGAACGCGGCGCCGGAAGGATCGTCCACACGTTCTTGAGATCGGCAAGTGATCGACTACACCAACCCCGAGATCTAATCTCGTAACGCTTTCGGATCTACGAGGGTTAGTACAGATCTATCTCGTTGCAAATATCTAATAGATTAGATGTTGGATTTTATCTAGATTAGATCTGGGTTTTGTTCGTTCTTGCGGTAGAATTTTTTTGTTTTCCATGCTACGAACCCATCATTTAGCAAAGTACAAGCCGGTTGTATTACTTAAGATGTCCAAATGTTCTCGAGGACACACGGGAATATCGTCAAGTGCTTTTGCTTCATATAGTTGATTAGTCTTCTTTAGTTTTCTAAGTGTTGTGTGGGTGAACCTATGCTAATGTACCGACCTTCCTAGGACTAATACATACTTTTGGAACTTAACCCAACTCTAGGTGTGTGAATATTTGAAGCTACTAAAGACCTGCGCTAGTTTTCTAAGAGCATCCGGCCGAGTAAAAAATTACTCCCCCGGAGGCTCGGGGACTAGTGGGTATATCACTAAGTGTTTATACATACTAAAGGCATAACGGAAAAGGGTTTACCTCCATCATTCAGCCAGAAAAAGAGATGGCCTTGGTGGCAGTATTCATCTAGGCGTTGAACTCAGCCGGACCAAACTTCTTTGGAAGATCATCTTGGGGGTTGATAAACTCGGCGTCATTCCAATTATTGACATATTCAATGAGCGTAGGGCTAAACTCTCCCTGCTGAGCGCATGGCTCATCACCAGACCTTTGGCATGGGCCTCTCGCCTCGCGATCTACATAACAGCTAGACTGCTGTGCAAGGTAAGCTGCTTGCTACCATCAGATCTAGCGGCAGATGACCCGGAGGCGGCGCCACCCTTCTTAGTCTTGGACGCGCTTGTACGCTGTCCAGACTCAATATTAGTTCCCTTGGAGGCTGGGTGTTTGGCAACCTTGGCAACCTACTTGCTCTTGCTACCGGGCTTGGGTCGCTGTAGAGGAGCCGAAGGTTGCATTCTGGATTGAGCATGAGATGCTTGTTGGAATATGTCCTTAATGGAAGGAGTTGATCCGGAGGCAGTTGCCTGAGGATTTTTGGGTGCCGGTGCTGGTACTGGTGTTGGCGCTGGTGTTGCTGTTGCTGCTGGTGTTGGTGCCGATGCTAGTGTTCATGTTGTTGCTGGTACTGGTGTTGTTGTTGTTGCTAGTGCTGGTGCTGGTGATGACACTGGTGCTAGAGCTGATGCTGCTGCTCACACTGGTACTAGAGAAGAAGAGGTTTGGGTCGGTGCCGATGAAACTGGCACCTCAATGACGGCGGGTTGCGGCTGAGCCAAAGAGGAGCTGGGGAGATCCGACATAGCCATATCCTCGACAGCCCCACTCCCCCCCGCACTGACATTGCCCTCCTTGTGAAGAGGTGGGCTCAGATCCGGAGCGTCCTTTGAGCTCTCTTGGATGGGGCTCAGCGGGCCAACATCGTCGTCACGCGGGGGGGGGGGGGGGCGGGGGGGGCGATGGAGCACTCCAGATAGGAGAGGTGATGCTGGGAGCACTCTGGGGGATTTCCCTGGCAGCCCTGCCGAATCAGACAACAAACATCAAATTAAAAAGGAGAAAGAGAGACAAGTAATACGTGAAGACAGTGAAGCATAATCCGGAAATGGATGAAGAAGGAAAAGGGACTTACTTGGAAGAGGTTGGAGGTTCCTGGGCTTGGGCACTCTCCAGACGATGGCCTTGGGTACATGCTTGTTGGCACCCTTGATGCCAGATTTCGTTTGCCTCTTCTTGGGCGGCGGCACCTCAGAAGCAGCAACTGAGATTGCCTGGCGTTTCTTGGGAGGGGCAGGAGCTGGATCACCCACGGCAAGAGGACGATCATCGAGGACCTGCCCAGCTAGTTAGCTGAAGCCGAGTCAACTGGAAATGCGTAAGAAATGGGCCCCAGATCAAGTACCTCCATAATCTCAACATCGGAGTCGTCATCATCAGGCCAATCCCTTAAAGAAGATGCCTTACCAGAGGTTCGCCTGGATCCATCCGGAGTGGCCAGGAACATCTCAGTATCCCTCTCCACCGTGTCTAGGACTTGGCTGTCCTTTGCCCATTTGAGGGATGGCTCCTTGCCGTCTTCCATAGTCTTTTGTAGAAACAACTGAGAGCAAAAATACTAAAGGATCAAATAAGGATACGGTCTGACATACAACAAGACTCGAAAGACGGAGTAAGAAAGAAACATACCGAAGGAGGCAACTTGTCCCAGCAGAAGTGCTCCATTCCACATCCCCATCCCTCGGAGAACTCCTTATTTGTCCAGAAGATGGCCTTGACCTGGCGGAATATCTCTGTGTTATTGAGCTCGAAGAAGGAGGTTCAGTTGGGGTCAAGGGGCCCACTCATGTGGCATAGCTTGTGGGTGCGCTTCTGCCGGGGCGAGATCCGGATGCGGACAAAGGTGATCATCACGTCCTCGCTGCAAAGCCCCAAGTTCTTCAGTTCCTTGAGTCGCTTGTCCACCTGATTCGCCAAAGTGGTTGCCCAATTTGGGATCCGGTCCCACAAGGACGTATTCAGGACACCCAGCTTGAAGGGGAGCAGCCGGATCAAGTCTTCATCCGTGTTATTCCTCACGTAAAAGAATGTCCAGGCCCAACCTTTGCAAGACTCAAGGCTTGTGACCCAGGGAAACAATGAGTTTTTGCAGGGAGAAAAGGAGGCCCCACCGCATTGGGTCAAGGATTTATCGGCCGGGACAAGATAAGGATTGGGAATGACGTTTTTGCGAAGGCCAAAGAACTTGATCTAGAGTTCCTTGGTGGGCTAGAGGCTGACATATCCTTCTATGCTAGAGGTGAAGGAAGAAAGGGAAGTAATGGCATTTGTCGGAAGGTGGTGCGGTTGAAGCTCATAGACATTAACGAAATCATGGAAAAAGTCACTGATGGGGAGGCCGAAGCCACGCTGGAAGTGATACAAGAACACCACGAACTCACCCGGATTTGGGGAGGGAGCGATCTCCTCGGTGGCGAGGTGGCAGGTGACTCCGGCAGGGATACGAGCATCTAGTATAGCCAGGTGATGTCGTCCTTGCAAACCCAGGAGCCGGCCCAGGCGCCATGCTCATGCGCCTCCCTCTCCTCCTCCTGCTCCTCGACAATGGTGATTTCTTCCCCAGTCATCTCCAGATCACTGTCTTTGCAAAAGTTATTTGCGGTGGAGGGCAGCGGCCTAGATTGGTGAGGCCCCATAGCAGCAAGGTTGCATGGGAGCGACAACGCGGCTACGGAGGAGCAGTAGGGCAACGAAGCACGGCAACAACGGTGCTACGCGGAGCAGAAGCGGTGGCGGCGGAACTGTCGAGGAAAAGAAGGAAGAAGAAGGGCAGGTGCGCATGCAAAGTGGGGGAAAATCCCCAAGGGCCGCCCTTGTCCTCTATTTAACCGCACCCCTGAGAGGGGTAGTGGGATCCAGCGCTTCGAAGGAGCCACACATTTTGTCCGTGTATTTCCCAAGTCAACCAATCAGACGCAAGCCACATACAAGGCCACAGGGAGCAGCGGATCCCTTGACACGACGTGGTGATACAATTAACGAGGAGGTTGCCACGATGTGACGGTAGCAACAGTTATTCCTGACAATGAATACAGTACTTGGCGCGAGCCCTTAAAATGAGGCAAAGTAATGATTACCCTCCACGTAGGATGTGGGGAAGCGTACGAGAGAAGGAAGAATGACCCGGATAAGTGGGAATAACCCGTCCAACAAGTAGTAACTCGGAATGAGCCATGGGAAAATCAAGTCAAAAGAGCCGAGTTATAGCATAATTCGGTGAAGAGAACATGAATCTTGATAGGTTGAACCTGTTGTGGCCTTATCAGCTGAAGTTGCTAAGATCGCACCAGGTTCGGGGACTAATGTTGGGGGGATACCCCCGTGTAGGGTCACGCCAGGGTATAAAGGCCGAGTTAGCTGAGGTACGGCAAGGTCAAAGCAAATGCTGGCCAACTCACCTCAAGGAAGGCCGACTTACAGAATGACTCGGCCCGGTGGGTGTTCACCTAACAGTAGCCCGGCCGGCATACAACGTATGTCAGCTATGTTTGATCTACCTTGCTTGTAGGTACCTTCCTGGCCGAGTTAGACGGGCGCTAGCCGGGTTACAACTCGGCTTCCAGGAGAAGGAAGGAATCTTGCTGGTCAAAAGGTGGCCTCTGTCCACTGTTGCGTGAGCGAAGAGGACAAAGGAGAGGACCATCAAGGCATGGCTGACAAGGGTGACGCAGTTAGTGTCGGCTGACGCCACCAGTGTTGGATGACGTTGCGCCGCAGAGGGGCTCAAAGAGGCTTACGCCCTGCATCCGGACTAGCCGTTTAAAGTGTAAAAAGAGGCATCTTACTTTACCAAAGGGTATATTCCGAGAATATGCCTCCACGTATGCCCTAGATTTGTAACCTGGGCTTCCCTATATAAGGAGCACCAGGGTCTCCATAGAGGGGGTCGGCCATTTTTACTAAGGGAGTGCCGTAGAGATTAGTTGTGGGTAGTAAGAGAGCTAGTCTCCTTCCCACGAACAGCTCGAGGAGCCTCTGTAATCCATCATCTTCAAGAGAGAAATACAAACACTTGTGTGTGTGGAATAACCACACTATCCCTCCCAAGATTCCTCTAGTGCTCATTGCCCCCATCTTTAGCCTATACATGGCATCTGCCATGCCACCACCACGACATTTATGAAAAGAACACACATGCAATGACTCTAGTGGTGGTTTAGGATAAGAACACACATGAAATGAGTCTAGTGGATCCATATGGTTTATGAAAAGAACACACATTCAATCAACTCTAGTGGATCCCGGTGGTTTAGGAGAAGAACACACATGTAATGAACTCTAGTGGATCCATGTGGTTCATGAAAAGAACACACATTTAATGAACACTTGTGGATCCATGTGGTTTATGAAAAGAACACATATGCAATGAACTCTAGTGGATCCATGTGGTTTATGAAATGAACACAAATGCAATGAACTCTAGTAGATCCATGTGGTTTATGAAAAGAACACACATGCAATGACTCTAGTGGTTGTTTATGAAAAGAACACACATGCAATGACTCTAGTGGATCCATATGTGGTTTAGATAAAGAACACACATTCAATGACTCTAGTGGATCCATGTGGTTTGTGAAAATAACACACATGCAATGACTCTAGTGGATCCATGTGGTTTATGAAAAGAACACACATGCAGTGAACTCTAGTGGATCCATGTGGTTTATGAAAAGAACACACATTCAATGAACTCTAGTGGATCCATGTGGTTTATGAAATGAACACAAATGCACTGAACTCTAGTGGATCCACGTGGTTTATGAAAAGAACACACATGTAATGACTCTAGTGGTGGTTTATTGAAAGAACACACATGCACTGACTCTAGTGGATCATGTGGTGTATGAAAAGAGCAGACATGCACTGACCCTAGTGGATACATGTGGTTTATTAAAATAACACACATGCAATGACTCTAGGTGTGGTTTATGAAAAGAACACACATGCAATGACACTAGTGGATCCATGTGGTTTATGAAAAGAACACGCATGCAATGACTCTAGTGGTGGTTTAGGAGAAGAACACACATCCAATGACCCTAGTGGATCCATATGGTTTATGAAAGGAACACACATTGAATGAACTCTAGTGGATCTAGGTGGTTTAGGAGAAGAACACACATGCAATGAACTCTACGGGGTCCATGTGGTTTATGAAAAGAACACACATTCAATGAACTCTAGTGGATCCATGTGGTTTATGAAATGAACACAAATGCACTGAACTCTAGTGGATCCACGTGGTTTATGAAAAGAACACACATGTAATGACTCTAGTGGTGGTTTATTGAAAGAACACACATGCACTGACTCTAGTGGATCATGTGGTGTATGAAAAGAGCAGACATGCACTGACCCTAGTGGATACATGTGGTTTATGAAAATAACACACATGCAATGACTCTAGGTGTGGTTTATGAAAAGAACACACACGCAATGACACTAGTGTATCCATGTGGTTTATGAAAAGAACACACATGCAATGAACTCTTGTGGATCCATGTGGTTTATGAAAAGAAAATACATTCAATGAAGTCTAGTGGATCCATGTGGTTTATGAAAAGAACACACATGCAATGAACTCTAGTGGATCCATGTGGTTTATGAAATGAACACAAATGCAATGAACTCTAGTGGATCCATGTGGTTTATGAAAAGAACACACATGCAATGACTCTAGTGGTGGTTTATGAAAAGAACACAGATGCACTGACTCTAGTGGATCATGTGGTTTATGAAAAGAGCACACATCCAATGACCCTCGTGGATCCATGTGGTTTATGACAAGAATAAACATGCAATGAACTCTAGTGGATCCATGTGGTTTTTGGAATGAACTCTAGTGGATCCATGTGGTTTATGAAATGAACTCTAGTGGATCCATGTAGTTTCTGAAAAGAACACAGATGCAATGACTCTAAATGTGGTTTATGAAAAGAACACACATGCAATGACACTAGTGGATCCATGTGGTTTATGAAAAGAACACACATCCGATGACATTGGTGAATCCATGTGGTTTATGAAAAGAACACACATTCAATGACACTGGTGGATCCATGTCATTTATGAAAAGAACACACATGCAATGACTCTAGTGCATCCATATGGTTTATGCAAAGAACACACATTCAATGAACTCTAGTGGATCCAGGTGGTTTAGGAGAAGAACACAGATGCAATGAACTCTAGTGGATCCATGTGGTTTATGAAAACAACACATATTCAATGAACTCTAGTGGATCCATGTGGTTTATGAAAATAACACACATGCAATGAACTCTAGTGGATCCATGTGGTTTATGAAATAAACACAAATGCAAGGAACTCTAGTGGATCCATGTGGTTTATGAAAAGAACACACATGCACTGTCTCTAGTGGTGGTTTATGAAAAGAACACACATGAAATGACTCTAGCGGTGGTTTAGGAGAAGAACACACATGGAATTACTCTAGTGGATCCATATGTGGTTTAGAAAAAGAACAGACATTCAATGACACTAGTGGATCCATTTGATTTGTGAAAAGAACACACGTGCGATGACTCTAGTGGATCCATGTGGTTTATGAAAAGAACACACATGCAATGAACTCTAGTGAATCCATGTGGTTTATGAAAAGAATACACATTTAATGAACTCTAGTGGATCCATGTGGTTTATTAAATGAAACACAAATTGAATGAACTCTAGTGTATCCATGTGGTTTATGAAAAGAACACACATTCAATGAACTCTAGTGAATCCATGTGGTTTATGAAAAGAACACACATTCAATGAACTCTAGTGGATCCATGTGGTTTATTAAATGAACACAAATGCAATAAACTCTAGTGTATCCATGTGGTTTATGAAAAGAACACACATGCAATGACTCTAGTGGTGGTTTATAAAAAGAACTCACATGCAATGACTGGTGGAGCCATGTGGTTTATGAAAAGAACACACATTCAATGACTCAAATGGATCGATGTGGTTTATGAAAACAAGACACATTCAATGAACTCGAGTAGATCCATGTGGTTTATTAAAAGAACACACATGCAATGAACTCTAGTGGATCTATGTTCTTTATGAATTGAACACAAATGCAATGAACTCTAGTGAATCCATGTGGTTTATGAAAGGAACACACATGAAATGACTCTAGTGGTGGTTTATGAAAAGAATACACATGCAATGACTCTAGTGGTGGTTTATGAAAAGAACACACATGCAATGACTCTAGTCGTGGTTTAGGAGAAGAACAAAAATGGAATGACTCTAGTGGATGCATATGTCGTTTAGAAAAAGAACACACATTCAATGACACTGGCGGATCCATGTGGTTTATGAAAATAACACACATGCAATGACACTGGTGTATCCATGTGGTTTATGAAAACAACACACATGCAATGACTCTAGTGGATCCATGTGGTTTATGAAAAGAACACACATGTCGTGAACTCTAGTGGATCCAGGTGGTTTATGAAAAGAACACACATTCAATGAACTCTAGTGAATCCATGTGGTTTATGAAAAGAAGACACATTCAATGAAATCTAGTGGATCCATGTGGTTTATGAAATGAACACAAATGTAATGAAATCTAGTGTATACATGTGGTTTATGACAAGAACACACATGCAATGACTCTAGTGGTGGTTTATCAAAAGAACACACATGCAATGACTCTGGTGGACCCTTGTGGTTAATGAAAAGAACACATATTCAATGACTCTAGTGGATCCATGTGGTTTATGAAAAGAGAACACATGCACTGACCCTAGTGGATCGATGTGGTTTATGAAAATAACACAGATGCAATGAGTCTAGGTGTGGTTTATGAAAAAATTGCACATGCAATGACACTAGTGGATCCATTTGGTTTATGAAAAGAACACACATGCAATGAGTCTAGTGGTGGTTTAGGAGAAGAACACACATCCAATGACTCTAGTGGATCCATATGGTTTATGAAAGGAACGCACATTCAATGAACTCTAGTGGATCCAGGTGGTTTAGGAGAAGAACACACATGCAATGAACTCTAGGGGATCCTTGTGGTTTATGAAAAGAACACACATTCAATGAACTCTAGTGGATCCATGTGGTTTATGAAAAGAACACACATGCAATGAACTCTAGTGGATTCATGTGGTTTATGAAATGAACACAAATACAATGAACTCTAGTGGATCCATGTGGTTTATGAAAAGAACACACATGTAATGACTCTAGTGGTGGTTTAAGAAAAGAACACACATGTAATGACTCTAGTGGTAGTTTAGGAGAAGAACACACATGCAATGACTCTAGTGGATCCATATGTGGTTTAGAAAAAGAACACACATTCAATGACACTAGTTGATCCATGTGGTTTGTGAAAACAACACACATGCAATGACTCTAGTGGATCCATGTGGTTTATGAAAAGAACACACATGAAGTGAACTCTAGTGGATCCATGTGGTTTATGAAAAGAACACACATTCAATGAACTCTAGTAAATCCATGTGGTTTATGAAAAAATACATATTAAATGAACTCTAGTGGATCCATGTGGTTTATGAAATGAACACAAATGCAATGAACTGTAGTGTATGCATGTGGTTTATGAAAAGAACACACATGCAATGACTCTAGTGCTGGTTTATGAAAAGAACACACATGCAATGGCTCTAGTGGATCCATGTGGTTAGTGAAAAGAACACACATTCAATGACTCTAGTGGATCCATGTGGTTTATGAAAAGAATACACATTCAATGAACTCGAGTGGACCCATGTGGTTTATGAAAAGAACACACATGTAATGAACTCTAGTGGATCCATGTGCTTTATGAATTCAACACAAATGCAATGAACTCTAGTGTATCCATGTGGTTTATGAAAAGAACACACATGCAATGACACTAGTGGCAGTTCAGGACAAGAACACACATGCAATGACTCTAGTGGGTCCATATGTGGTTTAGAAAAAGAACACACATTCATTGACACTGGTGTATCTATGTGGTTTATGAAAATAACACACACGCAATGACACTAGTGTATCCATGTGGTTTATGAAAAGAACACACATGCAATGAACTCTTGTGGATCCATGTGGTTTATGAAAAGAAAATACATTCAATGAAGTTTAGTGGATCCATGTGGTTTATGAAAAGAACACACATGCAATGAACTCTAGTGGATCCATGTGGTTTATGAAATGAACACAAATGCAATGAACTCTAGTGGATCCATGTGGTTTATGAAAAGAACACACATGTAATGACTCTAGTGGTGGTTTATGAAAAGAACACACATGCACTGACTCTAGTGGATCATGTGGTTTATGAAAAGAGCAGACATGCAATGACCCTCGTGGATCCATGTGGTTGATGAAAAGAACACACATGCAATGAACTCTAGTGGATCCATGTGGTTTATGAAATGAACTTTAGTGGATCCATGTATTTTATGAAAAGAACATACATGCAATGACTCTAGATGTGGTTTATGAAAAGAACACACATGCAATGACACTAGTGGATCCATGTGGTTTATGAAAAGAACACACATCCAATGACATTGGTCAATCCATGTGGTTTATGAAAAGAACACACATTCAATGACACTGGTGGATCCATGTAATTTCTAAAAAGAACACACATGTAGTGAACTCTAGTGGATCCATATGGTTTATGCAAAGAACTCACATTCAATGAACTCTAGTGGATCCAGGTGGTTTAGGAGAAGAACACACATGCAATGAACTCTAGTGGATCCATGTGGTTTATGAAAACAACACATATTCAATGAACTCTAGTGGATCCATGTTGTTTATGAAAATAACACACATGCAATGAACTCTAGTGGATCTATGTGGTTTATGAAATGAACACAAATGCAAGGAACTCTAGTGGATCCATGTGGTTTATGAAAAGAACACACATGCACTATCTCTAGTGGTGGTTTATGAAAAGAACACACATGAAATGACTCTAGTGGTGGTTTAGGAGAAGAACACACATGCAATTACTTTAGTGGATCCATATGTGGTTTAGAAAAAGAACACACATTCAATGACACTAGTGGATCCATGAAATTTGTGAAAAGAACACACATGCAATGACTCTAGTGGATCCATGTGGTTTATGAAAAGAACACACATGCAATGAACTCTAGTGAATCCATGTGGTTTATGAAAAGAACACACATTTAATGAACTCTAGTGAATCCATGTGGTTTATGAAAAGAACACACATGTAGTGAACTCTAGTGGATCCATGTGGTTTATGAAAAGAACACACATTCAATGAACTCTAGTGAATCCATGTGGTTTATGAAAAGAACACACATTCAATGAACTCTAGTGGATCCACGTGGTTTATGAAATGAACACAAATGTAATGAACTCTAGTGTATACATGTGGTTTATGAAAAGAACACACATGCAATGACTCTAGTGGTGGTTTATAAAAAGAACACACATGCAATGACTCTGGTGGACCCATGTGGTTAATTAAAAGAACACATATTCAATGACTAGTGGATCCATGTGGTTTATGAAAAGAATATACATTAAATGAACTCGAGTGGATCCATGTGGTTTATGAAAAGAACACACATGCAATGAACTCTAGTGGATCCATGTGCTTTATGAATTGAGACCAAATGCAATGAACTCTAGTGAATCCATGTGGTTTATGAAAAGAACACACATGCAATGACTCTAGTGGTGGTTTAGGAGAATAACACACATGCAATGACTCTAGTGGATCCACATGTTGTTTAGAAAAAGAACACACATTCAATGACATTGGTGGATCCATGTGGTTTATGATAATAACACACACACAATGACACTGGTGTATCCATGTGGTTTATGAAATGAACCCACATGCAATGAACTCTTGTGGATCCATCTGGTTTATGAAAAGAAAATACATTCAATGAACTCTGGTGGATCCATGTGGTTCATGAAAAGAACACACATGCAATGAACTCTAGTGGATCCATGTGGTTTATGAAAAGAACACACATGCAATTACTCTACTGGTGGTTTATGAAAAGAACACACATGCAATTATTCAACTGGTGGTTTATGAAAAGAACACACATGCACTGACTCTAGTGGATCATGTGGTTTATGAAAAGAGCACACATGCAATGACCCTAGTGGATCCATGTGGTTTATGAAAAGAACACACATGCAATGAACTCTAGTGGATCCATGTGGTTTATGAAATGAACACAAATGCAATGAACTCTAGTGTATCCATGTGGGTTATGAAAAGAACACACATGCAATGACTCTAGTGGTGGTTTATGAAAAGAACGCACATGCAATGACTCTAGTGGATCAAGTGGTTTATGAAAAGAGCACACATGCAAAGACCCTAGTGGATCCATGTGGTTTATGAAAAGAACATATATGCAATGAACTCTAGTCGATCCATGTGGTTTATGAAATGAACTCTAGTGGATCCATGTAGTTTATGAAAAGAATACACATGGAATGACTCTAGATGTGGTTTATGAAAAGAACACACATGCAATGCACTAGTAGACCCATGTGGTTTATGAAAAGAACACACATCCAATGACACTGGTGGATCCATGTGGTTTATGAAAAGAACACACATTCAATGACACTGGTGGATCCATGTGGTTTATGAAAAGAACACACATGCAATGACTCTAGTGGATCCACATGGTTTATGAAAATAACACACATTCAATGAACTCTAGTGGATCCAGGTGGTTTAGGAGAAGAACTCACATGCAATGAAATCTAGTGGATCCATGTGGTTTATGAAAACAACACACATTTAATGAACTCTAGTGGATCCATGTGGTTTATGAAAAGAACACACATGCAATGAACTATAGTGGATACATGTGGTTTATGAAATGAACACAACTGCAATGAACTTTAGTGGATCCATGTGGTTTATGAAAAGAACACACATGCACTGTCTCTAGTGGTGGTTTATAAAAAGAACACACATGAAATGACTCTAGTGGTGGTTTAGGAGAAGAACACACATGCAATTACACTAGGGGTCCATATGTGGTTTAGAAAAAGAACACACATTCAATGACACTAGTGGATCCATGTGGTTTGTGAAAAGAACACATATTCAATGAACTCTAGTGAATCCATGTGGTTTTTGAAAAGAACACACATTCAATGAACTCTAGTGGATCTATGTGGTTTATGAAATGAACACAAATGCAATAAACTCTAGTGTATCCATCTGGTTTATAAAAAGAACACACATGCAATGACTCTAGCTGTTGTTTATGAAAAGAACACACATGCAATAACACCGGTGGATCCATGTGGTTTATGAAAAGAACACACATGCAATGACTCTAGTGGTGGTGTAGGAGAAGAACACACATGCAATGACTCTAGTGGATCCATATGGTTTATGAAAGGAACACACATTCATTGAAATCTAGTGGAACCAGGTGGTCTAGGAGAAGATCACACATGCAATGAACTCTATGGGATCCATGTGGTTTATGAAAAGAACACACATTCAATCAACTCTAGTGGATCCATGTGGTTTATGAAAAGAATGTTGGAGATATGCCCAAGAGGCAATAATAAAAGTGGTTATTATTATATCTTTGTGTTTATGATGAATGTTTACATCCCATGCTATAACTGTATTATAAGGAAACACTGATACATGTGTGTTTTGTAAACATAAAAGAGTCCCTAGTAAGCCTCTTGTGGAACTAGCTTGTTGATTAAATGATGATCATGGTTTCATTATCATGGACATTGGATGTCATTAATAACAAGGTTATATCATTAGGAGAATGATGTGATGGACACACACCCATAGTAAGCGTAGCATAAGATCAATTCATTAAGTTCGTATTGCTGTAAGCTTTCAAATGCATAGTAACCTAATCCTTCGACCATGAGGTTATGTTAATCACCATCACCGGATGGGTACTTTGATGACATCAAACACCGCTCAGAATCGGGTGGTTATAAAGGTGTCATTGGGTATTCTGAAAGTATGTGTTGAAGCGCATGGACCAAGATTGGGATTTGTCCATCCATATGACGGATAGATATGCTCTGGGCCCTCTCGGTGGAATGTCATCTAGTTAGCTTGCCAGCATGTGACTAGGTCACAAGGGATGACATAACATGGAACGAGTAAAGAGTACTTATCAGTAACGAGGTAGAACTAGGTATGGAGATACCGACGATCAAACCTCGGATAAGTAGAATATCGCGTGACAAAGGGAATTGGTTTCGTATGTTAATGGTTCTATCGATCACGAAGTCATCGTTGAATATGTGGGATCCATTATGGATCTCCATATCCCGCTAATGGTTATTGATCGGAGAGGTGTCTTCATCATGTCTGCATATTCACGAACCGGAGGGTGACACACTTAAGGTTCGAAGTTGTTTTAAGTAGATATGGAATATGCGTTGGAGACCAAATGTTGTTCGGAGTCTCGGATTGGATCCGGGACATCACGAGGAGATCCGGAATTGTCCAGAGAATAAGATTCATATATTGGGGATCATTTTCTAAGTTAGGAAATGTTCCGGAGTGTTTGTATGGAGATTCTAGAAGGTTTCGGAATGTTCTGGAAGGTTCTAGGAGATTTCTTGGAGTTTGCTTGAAACCCAAGAAAGGATCAAGGAGTCCTTGTGGGGCAAGACAAGGAGTCGTGGGGGAGGAGGACTCCTCCCCCCCTCCCAATCGGCCGGCCAAGGAAGGGAGGGGAGTCCTACTAGGACTCCCCCTCCCATGGCGCCTCCCTCCTTTAAATAGAGGGGTGGGCGCGCCACTCCCTTGCCCCCTCCACTTGAAGACCTAGCCACCACCTCTCTCCTCCTCCTTCCCTCTGCTCAGGCTTAGGCGAAGCCCTGCAGAATTATCTACTCCACCACCACCACCACACCGTCGTGCTGCTGGGATTCCGTGGAGAAGATCTACTACCTCCGCTACTCGCTGGAACGGGGAGAGGAAGGTTTGCTTCGACCAAGACGCAGGACCGATCATGGAAGCGCTGCCGGAACACGGCGCCGGAAGGATCATCCACACGATCTTGAGATCAGCAAGTGATCGACTACATCAACCCCGAGATCTAATCTCGTAACGCTTTCGGATCTACGAGGGTTAGTACAGATCTATCTCGTTGCACATATCTAATAGATTAGATCTTGGCTTTTATCTAGATTAGATCTGGGTTTTGTTCGTTCTTGTGATAGAATTTTTTTGTTTTCCATGCTACGAACCCATCAGTGGTATCAGAGCCTTGTCTATGCGTAGATCTGTTGCACGAGTAGAACACATTGGTTTTGTGGGCGTTGGTGCTCGTGCCGTCTTTTTCTTTGTGTACTTTGCATCTTGCGGTATGGTGGGATGAAGCGGCTCGGGCTTGACGTGTAACTTCGCACATGAGACTTTCTCCACGCTTGACGTGTAACTTGCTTTGCACAAGTGGCTTTGCGGGTGTCTGTCTCTCCTACCATAGTATAGATCCAATCTACACTTTGCACTCGATAGCACTTGTATCAACGTTGTGGTTCAGTTTCGCAGGTAAGATCCGTTCTTATTCGAAAGCCCCAAACCACGTAAAACATGCAAAGAAAATTAGAGGCGTCTAACTTGTTTTTGCAGGGGTTTTGTGATGTGATATGGCCATCATGTGATTGTGATTATATTTGATGTATACAATGATCCTTGTTGTAATATGGCAACCGGCAGGAGCCTAATGGTTGTCTTTCATTCTGTTAAGACCTGCGTGTCTATTCATCTTGTAATAGCTTTATTCCAAGTAGTTGTAATAGTTGCTGGTGATGATGGACAACCATGAAGCGCGCTTACCGACCTTGACGCAATGCTGGTGATGATGGAGATCATGTCCGCTTTTGGAGATGGAGATCAAAGGCATAAGAAGAAAGGGCCATATCATATCACACTAATTATGAATTGCCTGTGATGTTAATCCTTTATGCATCTTGTATTGCTTAGATCACGACGATAGCATTATAAGATGACCCCTCTCACTAAATTTCAAGTAATAAAGTGTTCGTCCTTAGTTGGCACCGTTGCTAAGACTCGTCGTCTCGAAGCATCTTGTGATGATCGGATGTGATAGATTCTACGTGTGCATACAACGGGTGCAAGCCAGATTTCCACATGCGGAAACTAAGGTTAATCTTGACGAGCCTAGCATGTACAGACATGGTCTCGGAACACGGAATACCGAAATGTAGAGCATGAATCATATAAGTGATATGATGAACATGAAGATTGTTCGCCGATGAAACTACATCTTCTCTCGTGAAGATCGGACTTGGTGTAGTGGACTTGGTTCGTGTAATCACTAAGACAATGTGAGGGATGTTTTTTTGAGTGGGAGTTCACCTAGTTAATTTAAGAATTAAAATTGAACTCAATTTATCATAAACTTAGTCTAAACTACTTGCAAATTTTTTGTAGATTATGGCGAACCTCTCCATCAATTTCAATGCGTTCCTAGAGAAAGAAAAGCTTAAGAACAATGGAAGCAACTTCACGGACTGGCTCCGTGGTCTGAAGATTGTCCTCAGGGCTGGTCAGATGACCTATGTGCTCGAAGCACCGCTAGGTGACCCACTTGCAGATGATGCCACCGATGACGTAAAGAATGTTTACGCCACTCGGAAAAATCATTACTCCACAGTTTAGTGTGCCATCCTATACGGTTTAGAAACGGAGCTCTAGAAGCGTTTTGAGCACCACGACCCGTTCGAGAACATTAAGGAGATCAAGCTCATTTTTGAGACTCACGCGGCCGTGGAGAGCTATGAGGCCTCCGAAAAGTTCTTTACCTGTAAGATGGAAGCTCCGTTAGAGAGCACGTGCTCACCATGTCTGGGCACGCAAACAAGCTCCAACAGTTGGGGATAACGATTCCTAATGAGTTAGGGATTCACCGTGTCCTCTAATCACTGCCACCGAGTTATAAGAACTTTGTGATGAACTACAATATGCACTGCATGAACAAGACGTTGCCTGAACTATCGTCCATGCTGAAAACTGTTGAAGTGGAGATCAAGAAGGAGCACCAAGTGTTGATGGTCAATAAGACCACCAATTTCAAGAAACAGGGCAAGCCTAAGAAAAAGGGCAACTTCAAGAAGGACGGCAAGAAAGCTGCCACACCTGCTAAGAAGCCCAAGGCTGGTCCTAAGCCTGAAACTGAATGCTTCTACTGCAAGGGTGTCACTGGAAGCGTAACTGCCCCAAGTACCTGGAGGATCTGAAGAACGGCAACATCAAGAAGAAAGGTATATTCTATATACATGTTATTGATGTGTATCTTACTAGTAATCGTAGTAGTGCCTGGGTATTTGATACTGGTTCGGTTGCTCATATTTGTAACTCAAAACAGGAGCTGCGGAATAAACGAAGAGCGAGACGAGGTGACGATGCGTTGGAAATGGCTCCAAGGTTGATGTGATCGCCGTCAGCACGCTCCCTCTACATCTACCTTCGGGATTAGTTTTAAATTTAAATAATTGTTATTTGGTGCCTGTGTTAAGCATGAACATTATATCTGGATCTTGTTTATTGCGAGACGGTTACTCTTTTAAGTCTGAGAATAAAGGTTGTTCGATTTATATGAGTAATATCTTTTATGGTAAAGCACCTGAGATGAATGGTTTATTCTTATTGAATCTCGATAGTAGTGATACACATGTTCACAACATAGATGCTAAACGAATAAAATTGAATGATAATTCTACATACATGTAATCGCGTCTTAGTCACATTGGAGTGAAGCGTATGAAGAAACTCCATTCTGATGGACTTCTTGAATCACTTGATTTTGAATCACTTGAAAGATGCGAAGCATGTCTAATGGGAAAAAGACTAAGACTACATTCTCTGGAATAATGGAGCGAGCTACAGACTTATTGGAAATAATACATACCGATGTGTGCGGTCCAATGAGTCTAGCATCGCGTGGTGGATATCGTTATGTCCTCACTTTCACGGATGACTTAAGTAGATATGGGTATGTCTACTTTATGAAACATAAGTCCGAAACTTTCGAGAAGTTTAAGGAATTTCAAAGTGAAGTGGAAAATCATCATAACAAGAAGATTAAGTTTCTGCGTTCTGATCACGGAGGTGAATATCTGAGTTATGAGTTTGGCATGCATTTAAAGAAATGTGGAATACTTTCCAGCTTGACACCGGGAACACCACAACAGAATGGTGTGTCCGAACATCGTAATCGAACTCTCTTAGATATGGTTCGGTCTATGATGTCTCTTACAGATTTACCGCTATCGTTTTGGGGCTATGCATTAGAGACAGCCGCATTCACTTTAAATAGGGCACCATCTAAATCTGCTGAAACGACACCGCATTTAATTGTGGTTTGGTAAGAAACCTAAGTTGTCGTTCCTTAAAGTTTGGGGTTGCGAAGCGTATGTAAAGAAGTTACAGCCTGATAAGCTTGAACCCAAAGCGGAGAAATGCGTCTTCATAGGATACCGTAAAGAAACAATTGGGTATACCTTCTATCATAGATCCGAAGGCAAAGTTTTCGTTGCCAAGAATGGATCCTTTCTTGAGAAGGAGTTTCTCTCGAAGGAAGTGACTGGAAGGAAAGTAAAACTCGACGAGGTTATTGAACCTTATCTCGGAGTTGAGAGTAGCGCAGCATCGGAAGATGTTTTTGTGCCGCCTGCACCAATTGGAGAGGAAGCTAATGATGGTGATCATGAAACTTTGAACGAAGTTACTGCAGAACCTCGCAGGTCAATGAGGGTTCGTACCACTCCTGAGTGGTATGAATCTGCCTTGAATGTCATGTTGGTGGACAACACTGATGACCCTGCGACGTATGAAGAAGCTATGGTGAGCCTAGATTCCGACAAATGGCTAGAAGCCATGAAATCCGAGATGGGATCCATGTACGAAAACCAAGTGTGGACTTTGGTGGACTTACCGGATGGCCGTAAGGCTATCGAGAACAAATGGATTTTCAAAAGAAAAACAGATGCTGATGGTAATGTTACCGTCTATAAAGCTTGACTTGTCGCGAAAGGGTTCCGACAAATTCAAGGAGTTGACTACGATGAGACTTTGTCACCAGTAGCGAAGCTAAAGTCTGTGAGGATTTTGTTAGCAATCGCTGCATATTTCGATTATGAAATTTGGCAGATGGATGTCAAAACGATGTTCCTTAATGGTGACATTGAGGAAGAGTTGTATATGGTACAACCCAAGGGTTTTGTCGATCCTAGTGATGCTGACAAGGTATGCAAACTTCAGCGCTCCATTTATGGACTGAAGCAAGCATCCCGGAGTTGGAATCAACGTTTTGATAAAGTAATCAAAAACTTTGGATTTATACAAACTTATGGAGAAGCTTGTATTTACAAGAAAGTGAGTGGGAGCTCTATAGCATTCCTAGTACTATATGTAGATGACATATTGTTCATTGGGAATGATATAGAACTTCTTAATAGCGTCAAAACCTATTTGAATAATAGTTTTTCAATGAAGGATCTTGGCGAAGCGGCATATATTCTAGGCATCAAGATTTATAGAGATAGATCAAGACGCCTAATAGCGCTTTCACAAAGTACATACTTAGACAAAGTTCTAAAGAAGTTTAGAATGGAAGAGAGCAAGAAAGGGTTCATGCCCATGTTGTCGTGTAAGACCTTGAGTAAGACTCAAAGTCCGCTCTGGCAGAAGATAGAGAAAAGATGAATAATATTCCTATGCCTCGCCATAGGTTCTATCATGTATGCCATGCTGTGTACAAGACCGGATATAGCACATGCCGTTAGTTTGAGTAGCGTATATCAAAGTGATCCTGGAATGGAACATTTGGACAGCGGTCAAGAATATCCTAAAGTACCGAATAGGACTAAGGATATGGTTCTTTCTTATGGAGGTGATGAACAGCTTGTTGTAGCGGTTACACCGATGCTAGTTGGAACACCGATCCGTATGACTCAAGTCACATGCGGATACATATTTATTTTGAATGGTGCTGTAGTGAGCTGGAGGAGTGCCAAGCAAAGCGTTGTGGCGAAATCTTCAATGAATCGGAATACATAGCTGCTTGAGGCTGCACAAGAAGCCATATGGATGAAGGAGTTCATTACTGAACTTGGCGTGGTTCCGGCATTGGACCCGATGGCCATCTCTGTGAAAACACAGGTGCCATAGCTAATGCACAGAGCCAAGGTCACATAGCAAGCTGAAGCACATCAGCTACGTTTCCATGCTATTCAGCGAGTATGTCCGAGATGGTGACATAAAGATTTGCAAAGTACACTTGATCTGAATGTGGCAGATCCGCTGACTAAACCTCTCCCTAGAGCAAAGCATGACCAACACGAGCAACATGGGTGTTAGGTATATTACCATGTAATCTAGATTATTGACTCTAGTGCAAGTGGGAGACTGTTGGAGATATGCCCAAGAGGCAATAATAAAAGTGGTTATTATTATATCTTTGTGTTTATGATGAATGTTTACATCCCATGCTATAACTGTATTATAAGGAAACACTGATACATGTGTGTTTTGTAAACATAAAAGAGTCCCTAGTAAGCCTCTTGTGGAACTAGCTTGTTGATTAAATGATGATCATGGTTTCCTGATCATGGACATTGGATGTCATTAATAACAAGGTTATATCATTAGGAGAATGATGTGATGGACACACACCCATAGTAAGCGTAGCATAAGATCAATTCATTAAGTTCGTATTGCTGTAAGCTTTCAAATGCATAGTAACCTAATCCTTCGACCATGAGGTTATTTTAATCACCATCACCGGATGGGCACTTTGATGACATCAAACACCGCTTCATAACTGGGTGGTTATAAAGGTGTCATTGGGTATTCTGAAAGTATGTGTTGAAGCGCATGGACCAAGATTGGGATTTGTCCATCCATATGACGGATAGATATGCTCTGGGCTCTCTCGGTGGAATGTCATCGAGTTAGCTTGCAAGCATGTGACTAGGTCACAAGGGATGACATAACATGGAACGAGTAAAGAGTACTTATCAGTAATGAGGTAGAACTAGGTATGGAGATACCGACGATCAAACCTCGGATAAGTAGAATATCGCGTGACAAAGGGAATTGGTTTCGTATGTTAATGGTTCTATCGATCACGAAGTCATCGTTGAATATGTGGGATCCATTATGGATCTCCAGATCCCGCTAATGGTTACTGATCGGAGAGGTGTCTTCATCATGTCTGCATATTCACGAACCGGAGGGTGACACACTTAAGGTTCGAAGTTGTTTTAAGTAGATATGGAATATGCGTTGGAGACCGAATGTTGTTCGGAGTCTTGGATTGGATCCGGGACATCACGAGGAGATCCGGAATTGTCCGAAGAATAAGATTCATATATTGGGGATCATTTTCTAAGTTAGGAAATGTTCCGGAGTGTTTGTATGGAGATTCTAGAAGGTTTCGGAATGTTCTGGAAGGTTCTAGGAGATTTCTTGGAGTTTGCTTGAAAACCAAGAAAGGATCAAGGAGTCCTTGTGGGGCAAGACAAGGAGTCGTGGGGGAGGAGGACTCCTCCCCCTCCCAATCCGCCGGCCAAGGAAGGGAGGGGAGTCCTACTAGGACTCCCCCTCCCATGGCGCCTCCCTCCTTTAAATAGAGGGGTGGGGGCGCCACCCCCTTACCCCCTCCACTTGAAGCCCTAGCCACCGCCTCTCTCCTCCTCCTTCCCTCTGCTCAGGCTTAGGCGAAGCCCTGCAGAATTCTCTACTCCACCACCACCACCACACCGTCGTGCTGCTGGGATTCCGTGGAGAAGATCTACTACCTCCGCTACTCGCTGGAACAGGGAGAGGAAGGTTTGATTTGACTCCGCACGTGTGACCGACTGCGGAAGCGCTGCCGGAACACGGCGCCGGAAGGATCATCCACACGATCTTGAGATCAGCAAGTGATCGACTACATCAACCCCGAGATCTAATCTCGTAACGCTTTCGGATCTACGAGGGTTAGTACAGATCTATCTCGTTGCACATATCTAATAGATTAGATCTTGGCTTTTATCTAGATTAGATCTGGGTTTTGTTCGTTCTTGTGATAGAAATTTTTTGTTTTCCATGCTATGAACCCATCAGTGGTATCAGAGCCTTGTCTATGCGTAGATCTGTTGCACGAGTAGAACACATTGGTTTTGTGGGCGTTGGTGCTCGTGCCGTCTTTTGCTTTGTGTACTTTGCATCTTGCGGTATGGTGGGATGAAGCGGCTTGGGCTAACCTTACATGTCATCGCACATGAGACTTTCTCCACGCTTGACGTGTAACTTGCTTTGCACAAGTGGCTTTGCGGGTGTCTGTCTCTCCCACCATAGTATAGATCCAATCTACACTTTGCACTCGATAGCACTTGTATCAACGTTGTGGTTCAGTTTCGCAGGTAAGATCCGTTCTTATTCGAAAGCCCCAAACCACGTAAAACATGCAAAGAAAATTAGAGGCGTCTAACTTGTTTTTGCAGGGGTTTTGTGATGTGATATGGCCATCATGTGATTGTGATTATATTTGATGTATACAATGATCCTTGTTGTAATATGGCAGCGTGAGAACTAATGGTTGTCTTTAATTCTGCTAAGACCTGCGTGTCTATTCATCTTGTAATAGCTTTATTCCAAGTAGTTGTAATAGTTGCTGGTGATGATGGACAACCATGAAGCGGCGCCATGACCTTGGCCTTAATGCTGGTGATGATGGAGATCATGTCCGTGCTTTGGAGATGGAGATCAAAGGCATAAGAAGAAAGGGCCATATCATATCACACTAATTATGAATTGCCTGTGATGTTAATCCTTTATGCATCTTGTATTGCTTAGATCGCGACGGTAGCATTATAAGATGATCCCTCTCACTAAATTTCAAGTAATAAAGTGTTCGTCCTTAGTTGGCACCGTTGCTAAGACTCGTCGTCTCGAAGCATCTCGTGATGATCGGATGTGATAGATTCTACGTGTGCATACAACGGGTGCAAGCCAGATTTCCACATGCGGAAACTAAGGTTAATCTTGACGAGCCTAGCATGTACAGACATGGTCTCGGAACACGGAATACCGAAAGGTAGAGCATGAATCATATAAGTGATATGATGAACATGAAGATTGTTCGCCGATGAAACTACATCTTCTCTCATGAAGATCGGACTTGGTGTAGTGGACTTGGTTCATGTAATCACTAAGACAATGTGAGGGATGTTGTTTTGAGTGGGAGTTCACCTAGTTAATTTAAGAATTAAAATTGAACTCTTGTGGATCCATGTGGTTTATGAAAAGAAAACACATTCAATGAACTCTAGTGGATCCATCTGGTTTATGAAAAGAACACACATGCAATGAACTCTAGTGGATCCATGTGGTTTATGAAATGAACACAAACACAATGAACTCTAGTGGATCCATGTGGTTTATGAAAAGAACACACATGCAATGACTCTAGTGGTGGTTTATGAAAAGAACACACATGCACTAACTCTAGTGGATCATGTGGTTTATGAAAAGAGCACACATGCAATGACCCTAGTGGATCCATGTGGTTTATGAAAAGAACACACATGCAATGAACTTTAGTGGATCCATGTGGTTTATGAAATGAACTATAGTGGATCCATGTAGTTTAGGAAAAGAACACACATGCAATGACTCTACATCTGGTTTATGAAAAGAACACACATCCAATGACACTGGTGGATCCATGTGGTTTATGAAAAGAACACACATTCAATGACACTGGTGGATCCATGTCGTTTATGAAAAGAACACACATGCAATGACTCTAGTGGATCCATATGGTTTATGAAAAAACACACATTCAATGAACTCTAGTGGATCTAGGTGGTTTAGGGGAAGAACACACATGCAATGAACTCTAGTGGGTCCATGTGGTTCATGAAAACAACACACATTCAATGAACTCTAGTGGATCCTTGTGGTTTATGAAAATAACACACATGCAATGAACTCTAGTGGATCCATGTGGTTTATGAAATGAACACAAATGAAATGAATTCTAGTCGATCCATGTGGTCTATGAAAATAACACACATGCACTGTCTCTAGTGGTGGTTTATGAAAAGAACACACATGCAATGACTCTAGTGGTTGTTTACGAGAAGAACACACATGAAATTACTCTAGTGGATCCATATGAGGTTTAGAAAATGAACACACATTCAATGACACTAGTGGATCCATGTGGTTTGTGAAAAGAACACACATGCAATGACTCTAGTGAATCCATGTGGTTTATGAAAAGAACACACATACAAGAACTCTAGTGCATCCATGTGGTTTATGAAAAGAACACACATTCAATGAACTCTAGTGAATCCATGTGGTTTATGAAAAGAACACACATTCAATGAACTCTAGTGGATCCATCTGGTTTATGAAAAGAACACACATGCAATTAACTCGAGTGGATCCATGTGGTTTATGAAATGAACACAAATACAATGAACTCTAGTGGATCCATGTGGTTTATGAAAAGAACACACATGCAATGACTCTAGTGGTGGTTTAAGAAAAGAACACACATGCAATGACTCTAGTGGTGGTTTAGGAGAAGAACACACATGCAACGACTCTAGTGGATCCATATGTGGTTTAGAAAAACAAAACACATTCAATGACTCTAGTGGATCCATGTGGTTTGTGAAAAGAACACACATGCAAATGTGGTTTATGAAAAGAACACACATGCAGTGAACTCTAGTGGACCCATGTGGTTTATGAAAAGAACACACATTCAATGAACTCTAGTGAATCCATGTGGTTTATGAAAAGAACACATATTCAATGAACTCTAGTGGATCCATGTGGTTTATGAAATGAACACAAATGCAATGAACTCTATTGTATCCATGTGGTTTATGAAAAGAACACACATGCAATAACTCTAGTGGTGGTTTATGAAAAGAATACACATGCAATGGCTCTGGTGGATCAATGTGGTTAGTGAAAAGAACACACATTCAATGACTCTAGTGGATCCATGTGGTTTATGAAAAGAATACACATTCAATGAACTCAAGTGGATCCATGTGGTTTATGAAAAAACACACATGCAATAAACTCTAGTGGATCCATGTGCTTTATGAATTGAACACAAATGCAATGAACTCTAGTGAATACATGTGGTTTATGAAAAGAACGCACATGCAATGACACTATTGGTGGTTTAGGAGAAGAACACACATGCAATGACTCTAGTGGATCATGTGGTTTATGAAAAGACCACACATGCAATGACCCTAGTGGATCCATGTGGTTTATGAAAAGAACACACATGCAATGAACTCTAGTGGATCCATATGGTTTATGAAAATAGCACACATGCAATGACCCTAGTGGATCCATATGGTTTATAAAAAGAGCACACATGCAATGACCCTAGTGGATCCACTAGAGTCATTGCATGTGTGGTCTTTTCATAAACCACATGGATCCACCAGTGTCATTGGATGTGTGTTATTTTCATAAACCACATCTAGAGTCATTGCATGTGTGTTCTTTTGATAAACTACATGGATCCACTATAGTTCATTTCATAAACCACATGGATCCACTAGAGTTCATTGCATGTGTGTTCGTTTGATAAACAAAATGGATCCACTAGGGTCATTGCATGCGTGTTCTTTTCATAAACCACATATGGATCCACCAGAGTCATTGCATGTGTGTTCTTTTCAAAAACCACATGGATCCACCAGTGTCATTGCATGTGTGTTCTTTTCATAAACCACAGCTAGAGTCATTGAATGTATTTTATTTTCGTAAACCACATGGATCCACTAGAGTCATTGCATGCGTGTTCTTTTCACAAACAACATATGGTTCCACTAGAGTTCATTGCATGTGTGTTCTTTTCCAAAACCAGCCCTAGAGACATTGCATGTCTGTTCTTTTCCTAAACCACATATGGATCCACTAGAGTCATTGCATGTGTGTTCTTTTCATAAACCACATGGATCCACAAGTGTCATTGCATGTGTGTTATTTTCATGAACCATAGCTAGAGTCATTGCATGTTTGTTCTTTTCATAAACCACATGGATCCACTAGAGTCATTGCATGTGTGTTCTTTTCACATACCACATATGGATCCACTAGAGTCATTGCATGTGTGTTATTTTCCTAAACCACATATGGATCCACTAGAGTTATTGCATGTGTGTTCTTTTCATAAACCACATGGATCCACAAGTGTCATTGCATGTGTGTTCTTTTGATGAACCATAGCTAGAGTCATTGCATGTCTGTTCTTTTCATAAACCACATGGATCCACTAGAGTCATTGCATGTGTGTTCTTTTCCTAAACCACATATGGATCCACTAGAGTTATTGCATGTGTGTTCTTTTGATAAACCACATGGATCTACCAGTGTCATTGCATGTGTGTTCTTTTCACGAACCACAGCTAGAGTCATTGCATGTGTCTTTGTTTCATAAACCACATACGGATCCGCCAGAGTCATTGTATGTGTGTTCCTTTCATAAACCACATGGATCCACCAGTGTCATTGCATGTCTGTTCTTTCCATGAACCACAGCTAGAGTCATCGCGTGTCTTGTATTTTCATAAACCACATGGATGCACTAGAGTCATTGCATGTGTGTTCTTTTCACAAACCACATGTGGATCCACTAGAGTCAGTGCGTGTGTGTTCTTTTTTCCTAAACCAGCACTAGAGTCCATTGCATGTGTGTTCTTTTCCTAAACCACATATGGATCCTCTAGAGTCATTGCATGTGTGTTCTTTTTAGAAACCACATGGATCCAATAGTGTCATTGCATGTGTGTTCTTTTCATAAACCATAGCTAGAATCATTGCATGTCTGTTCTTTTCATAAACCACACATGGATCCACTAGAGTCACTGCATGTGTGTTCTTTTCATAAACCACATGGATCCACTAGTGTCATTGCATGTGTGTTCTTTTCATATACCACAAATAGAGCCATTGCATGTCTGTTCTTTTCATAAACCACATGGATCCACTAGAGTCATTGCATGTGTGTTCTTTTCACAAACCACATATGGATCCACTAGATTCGTTGCATGTGTGTTCTTATCCTAAACCAGCACTAGTGTCATTGCATGTGTGTTCATTTGCTAAACCACATATGGATCCACCAGACTCATTGCATCTGTGTTCTTTTCATAAACCACATGGATCCACCAGTGTCATTGCATGTGTGTTATTTTCATGAACCACAACTAGAGTCATTGCATGTGTGTTCTTTTCATAAACCACATGGATCCACTAGAGTCATTGCATGTGTGTTCTTTTCACAAACCACATATGGATCCACTAGAGTTCATTGCATGTGTGTACTTTTCATAAACCACATGGATCCACTAGTGTCATTGCATGTGTGTTATTTCCATAAACCACAACTAGGGTCATTGCATGTCTGGTATTTTCCTAAACCACATATGGATCCACTAGAGTCATTGCATGTGTGTTCTTTTCATAAACCACATGGATCCACCAGTGTCATTGCCTGTGTGTTCTTTTCATAAAGCATGGCTAGAGTCATTGCATGTCTGTTCTTTTCATAAACCACATGGATCCACTAGAGTCATTGCATGTGTGTTCTTTTCACAAACCACATACAGTACAAGAAAAGTTTCCTTCCGCAACGACTTGGCCTGACGGTCGTCGTAGAAGGCGTGTCTTACGCGATGAAATTCTCGGCTCGACCGTGGCTGATGGAATTTTTTCCCCAGTTTCGCGGCCCTGTACTATGACAGCACCGCTAAAAATGTGGAGGAAGCTCGACCGGCGCGTGGCAGAAGCAAGATTTTTGGTTCCTCGCTCGATGTTGACTTGCCGAAGTGTTTTGAGGCGTGCGGGTCCCAGACGTTAGTGTCTCTAGAGGACCATACTTTTCGCTCGCGCCTCCCTGATTTGAACTCGATAACATTGCTCGATGCGTCTGCCGTTTAGTTAGGCTGCTGGGTCCCACATGTCAACCTCTCATTAGTAGAATCGTGTGTATGATGGAATTTTTTCGCTCGCGCTACCCTGTTCCGAACTTGATAGCGTTACTCGATGCATCTACTATTTAATCATGCTGATGGGACCCACATGTCATCCTCTCATTAGAAGAAACGTGTGTATGATGGAATTTTTCCCCTCGATCACGCCTCCGTGTTCCGAACTTGATAGCGTTGCTCGCTTCATCAACCGTGCTAGTGGGTTCCTTATGTCAGTCTCACATTAGAAGAATCGTGGGTATGATGGACTTTTTTTCTACTCTAGCCCTACCCTGTTCCTAACTAGATAGCGTTGCTTGACGAATCTGCCATTTGGTCAAGCAGCTAGGTCCCACATGACATCCTCTCATTAGAAGGATCGGTTGTATGATTGACTTTTTTCTCTGCTCGTGCCTCCGTGTTTCAAACTTGATAGCATTGCTCGCTGCATTAGCCATTTTTTAGGCTGCCGGGTCCCCCATGTCAGCCTCTCATTAGAACAAACATGTGCATGATGGACTTATTCTGCGCTCGCGCCTCCCTGCTTCGAATTTGGCAACATTGCTCGATACAACACCTGTATAAGGCCACGCTGGTGGGACCCACATGTCGGTCTATCTTTAAATTAAATGTGTGTATGATAGACCTTTTTTCGGTCGCGTCTGCTATTTTGATCTTTGCAACGTTGCTCCATGTGGCAGCCGTGTATGTTTTTGCTCCTAGGGCCCCCATGTCAGCTTTCTGGTATGTTTTGGCTTGTGGGTCCCTGATGCAGCCTTGTATGTTCTAGCGGGTAGGTCCCTGATGCCAGCCTCTCTATACAAGTATTTAACTTTTTTTGAAACCCGACCAATAAACTCGAGGGATGCTGCAGCTGGTGGGTCCGTGACGTCAGCCTCTTCGTAAGGCAATATTACTACAGTAGAAGAAAAAAACACAAGACTTCCAATAGATTTAAACTGTGTGTGTGATGACCCACAAGTATAGGGGGTGTATCGCAGTATTTTCGATAAGTTAGAGTGTCGAACCCAACGAGGAGCAGGAGGTGCTGGCTAGTGGTATGGATTAGGAATTCTCTGCAAATACTTAGCAAACGGATTTTTAGGGGTTTTTGATAAAGCAAGTAAACAAAACACGAGTAAACAAAAGACAGTAGGAATAAATGCAGCAAGTGGCCCAATCCTTTATGCAGCAAAGGACAAGCCGGTTGTATTACTTAAGATGACCAAATGTTCTCGAGGACACATGGGAAGACTGTCAAGTGCTTTCGCTTCATATAGTTGATTAATCTTCTTTAGCTTGCTAAGTGTTGTGTTGGTGAACCTGTGCTAATGTACCGCCTCATCCAAGACTAATACATACTTGTGATTATACCCCTTGCAAACATCCGTAAGTACAAGAAAGTAATTAAGGTAGAAACCTAACCACAACTTTAAACTCTAAGACCCTTACGTCCCTTGTGCAATGGTTTCCTAACGGGGGTTCAGGTTTCTGTCACTCCGGCAACCCCTACGATTAGTAGCCAAATACACAATGCATTCCCCTAGGCCCATATAGGTGAAGCGTCATGTAGTCGACGTTCACATGACACCACTAGAAGAAGTACACCATAACTTAAATAACAATCTATTGAATCTTTCTCAACACAACTCCACTACTAACAACAAGACTTCTCCCATGTCCTCAAGAACAAAACAAACTACTCACAAGACATCATATGGATCATGATCAGAGATGGAATAATGATGTATAACAATCTGAACATAAACAATAATTCAACGGTTCACTCAATAGCATCAACTACAAAGAGTAATCAACACCGGGAAAGTTTCTCCTATGAACTAATGCAAGATTCAACACAATTGTTACAGCAATATGGAGATGGTGATGAGGGTCCTGATGGTGATGATGATGGTGGTGATGATGATGATGATCCCGATGAAGTCCAGCTTGATGGTGGTGTTGATGGCGATGATCTCCCCTCTCCGGGAAGGAATTCCCCCGGCAGAAATCTGTCTGCCGGAGAGATCTTTCTCTCTCGGTGTTTTCCGCCCCGCAGAGGCGGCGGAATCTTTCTGTGGTCGCTCCCCGAGTCTTAGGGTTTCGGGAGGTTGATATACGCCAGAGGAGAGAGGCTGGAGTGGGCCAGGCTGGCCACACCACCTCCTGGCGTGGCCTAGGACTGCCCGCGCCATGGGGTGGTGTGGGCCCCCTGTGGCCCATCTCCACTCCATCTTCTGGCATCCTTAGTCTTCTGGAAAAATAGGATTTTCCGTATATTTTCCCGGATTTTCTGATCTTTGCTAATTTTGCCTCCAAACAGCACCTTTTCCATCAGAATCCTGACTGCAGCGGTCCATGCTCCAAAAGTCATCAACCATGCAAAAATAGATGAAATAACATAAGTATCACTTCTCAATATGAAATATATCAATGAATAATAGTGAATTAAGACATAGAATAGTGATGCAAAATGGACGTATCAACTCCCCCCAAGCTTAGACTTCGCTTGTCCCCAAGCGAAACTGAGCTCAATAAACATGACCTCAGGTTTATGGAGTGAAGAGTCGATAAAAGAATACGGACAAGAAGCATCACATTCATCAAATACATAGATCATACTAGAAGATAACTCACTATTATATAACTCAACTTGTAATAAGTAAAGGAAACACAATAAATATACAAAAAGTGAATCATAATTGGTAATGGCAAACTTAGGTCTTGGTCGAAGAATAGTTGATAATTTGCTGGAGTTCACAAATAACTGGTTTTTCAATGATAGCTTTCAAAGTAGTAAACATCAGGATAAGAGCAATGTGCAAAGCAAGGAACATAAGAAACATGATTGAATAAATCATCATATGAATGAATGAAACACATCAACTCAAAATACTTGCTGAGATAGAAGGAAGTAGGTTTACTGACTCAACTACAAAGTAAAAGAAAGGCCCTTCAAAGAGGGAAGCAGGGATTGCAAGTCTCATAAAGAGCTCCCAAAAATTATGATACTTACTAGCTTTCAACTCTCATTGCCCC
Organism: Avena insularis; assembly: GCA_023614405.1. Classification (NCBI taxonomy): domain Eukaryota; kingdom Viridiplantae; phylum Streptophyta; class Magnoliopsida; order Poales; family Poaceae; genus Avena; species Avena insularis. The sequence goes on from CM042696.1 coordinate 409,746,917, forward strand.
TATCATAGGCATCTTTAGGTCATTAAGGTTAAAGTGATCAAAAATGAGGATATGCATTGACAAGTTGTAAGTTGAGAATGTCATGTCCCTTGAATACGAGGGCCGCTCCTCATGCTACTCAAGTTTAGTCACCGGTAAGTTCTTGTCATCGTAAGCATATGTGTATCATAGAGAACCGCCAACGGGGTACCCCTTGCCCGATGATACGGAAGAATCCCCATATCAAAATGACAAGGCAAACAAACAACAAGCATCTCAGCAATCTTCTTATTTACCATGGGAATATGGTGCTTTTTTCTCTCTTTCCTCTTTTCATACTATCTCTTTTTTTATTTTCTCTTTTTCTCAATCCCTATCTCTTTTTTTATAAGAAGAATGCTTCATAGATACTCGTTATGGTTATGCTGCAGGTTTCCACCATGTCAACATGGATTAGACCAGCGGCCCAGGCGTTTCTCTAACACACATGCATAACTCCATGGACTTACAAGCTCCCCTTTCATTTCACACCGACGACATCCATAGACAAAAGAACATGATATCAACTTGGTACAAAGTACCAGTGCAATGTTGAAAGCTTTCCCCATGACAGCATGGTTCTGCTAATTCACAACTTACAAAGCGCAAGCATATACGCAACATAGGTGAGCACAATGGTTCAAGTTTATTAAGTGCAAGAAAGTAAAGTGTGCCATCAAGTTCGTGAGAGCTTTAATCACTAATTTTCACATAACAAGTTTAATTTGGGAGGTAGAGAAAACAAGAATTTACTTGGAATAGCAATAATGCTCATAGGTAGGTATGGTGGACACAAATGGCAAAGGTTTTGGTTAAAGGAGGTGGATGCACGAGAAGAATACCCTCTCAGTACAGGTTTTTGGCTAGCAAGGCTGGGTAGGAAGTACATGAGTTGAAGGAAACAAACAAACATACAAGTGATAAAGACAAACATGCAATCTTCCTTGGAAGCACAAAAGATCTTAACTAGAGAATACTAAACTTATGAGCAAATTAAGAAAGAAAGATGATGAAATTATTTTTCTTTAGAGTACTTCTATCTTTTTCATTCAACTCTCAAAAATAGTGTTGCTACTGACCGAGCCAGGTTTGCCAAAACCAACTAAATTAACTCAATAATCCCAGAGTGCTACCAATACTAACAACAAGATTAATCATATAACCACGAATTGAAAACTAATATAAGCTATGCAAAAGAGTGAATGATATAACTTCTCATTAATATTCCATAACGGCAACTCACACCAAGGGATACATATCTAACGAGAGAGGGGACACTTCCATAATGCAAACCATACTACATAATAACTCCTCTATTCATGATATGACTCTACTAAAAAGGTAAAAAGATAGAAGATAGTGATGTGATACCGTGGCACTCCCCCAAGCTTGGAACAAACCAAGGGGATGCCAAACCTGATGACGAATTACTCCTTAGGTCATGGTGGTATCCTCTCATCTTCGTCCATCTTCCAAGGTAAAGGCTTCCCATCAACAAAGGACATCGTGGTTTCCAACATCCTGAAACTTGCAACAACACTTATGAGTTTAAATCTAGCCTCATACTCACATTTTTGATTTTGAACGTCATAGAACTGTGCTTGCAGTTTGTTGGTTGTTTGGCAAAGTGAGAGCACTTCATCTTTGAGTTCAGCAGTCTCCTTTTGGTGCTCGGTGATGAGTTCGGAATAAACCTTATGGATGATATCCACTTCGCGCTCCGCCATCTTCTTGTACCTAAAGACTTCTTGTTCCAATGCTTCCATCCTGTCCTCCAGACTTCCTTCACCTTTAGGGCCTTGAACCTCTTTAATCCGAACCTCCCCACCTTCGAGCAATAACTCCTTGGGATGAATCTTCAATTCTTTCATGTATGGGTTGATGATATCTTCCAAGGAATCTCCCTCAACTGATCTAGTGGAAGACATTGAGGCGACCAATCTGAGATTTTTACCTGGCAGAAACAGATCGAAACAAAAACACGACGAAAACACGATATACGAACCTCGGAAGATCCGGGGGGTTATATATTACGAAGTTTCATATGAAAAGGAAGGTACTGGGAGAAAACAAGTCGGAGGCGGAGTCCTGGGTGGACTCACAACCTGGTGGCGCGACCAGGGGTGGGCCCGCGCCGTGGGGTGGTGTGGGCCACCCCGGCTCTGGTTCCGTCCCTTTTTCACTTTGAAACTTTCCTTATTGACTGAAAACTGCAAAAATATAGTTGGATAGTATTTTTGCGGAAATTTTCTTACCAGAACTGTTTCCTAGATGAAAACAGACTCTACAGGTCTCTGAATTTGGTCCTCAATGAGTTTCTCTGGAGTTATAACTTGAAAGGCATCAACATCTTCATTGTAATAATCTCCAGCAATATAGTGTTTGAGTCGCTGCCCATTCACTACTTGTGTAGTATTATCTTTTAGAGAAGAAATTTTTATTGCTCCTGAACGGTGTACTTCTTCAATGATGAAAGGTCCTTCCCATTTTGATAGTAGCTTACCTGCAAAAAATCTGAGACAAGACCTATACAATAGAACTTTCTCACCAACATGAAATTATCTCTTAAGTATTCGCTTATCATGCCATCTTTTAACTTTTTCCTTAAAGAGCCTAGCATTCTCATAGGCTTCACTTCTCCATTCATCTAAAGAACTTAAGTCAAATAATCTTTTCTCACCAGCGAGCTTACAATCTCTATTTAGTTCTTTCACTGCCCAGTAAGCTTTGTGTTCTAATTCTAAGGGTAGGTGACAAGCTTTCCCATAAACCATTTTATAAGGAGACATTCCCATAGGATTTTTGTAAGCAGTTCTATAAGCCCATAAAGCATCATTCAACTTCTTAGCCCAGTTTTTCCTAGACCTATTAACAGTCTTTTGCAAGATAGATTTAATCTCTCTATTTGATAACTCTACTTGCTCGCTAGTTTGGGGGTGATAAGCTGAAGCAATTCTATGATTAACATCATATTTATCAAGGGTCTTCCTAAAACCACCATGAATGAAATGAGAACCCCCATCAGTCATGAGATACCTATGCACCCCAAACCTAGGAAAGATAACATCCTTAAACATTTTTAGAGAAGTCTCTCCGTCAGCACTGTTTGTAGGAATAGCTTCTACCCACTTAGTAACATAATCAACGGCAACAAGAATATGAGTGTAGCCTTTCGAAGGAGGGAAAGGACCCATAAAGTCAAATCCCCAACAATCAAAAGGTTAAATAACTAGAGAGTAGTTCATAGGCATTTCATTGCGTCTAGAAATATTACCAACACGCTGACATTCATCACAAGATAGGACAAACTTTCTTGCATCTTTAAAAAGGGTAGGCCATTAGAAACCTAATTGTAGTACCTTTTGTGCAGTTCTATCTCCTGCATAATGTCCTCCATAGGCACTACCATGACATTTACGCAATATCTCCTTTTATTCATATTTTGGAACACATCTTCGCATAATACCATCAACTCCTTTGTATAAGTGTGGGTCATCCCAAAAATAATGCCTCAAATCATAGAAGAACTTTCTTCTTTTCTGAGCTGTAAAAGTTGGAGGCAAATACTTGGAGACAATAAAGTTAGCATAATCAGCATACCAAGGGCTTGCTCGCGAGCTCACCCCTACTGCAGCTAGCTGTTCATTTGGAAAACTATCATTAACAGGCATAGGGTCAAAAGAGATGTTTTCCAAACGAGATAAATTATCAGCTACAGGGTTTTCAGCACCCTTCCTATCTACTATATGTAGATCAAACTCTTGGAAAAGCAGTACCCATCTAATAAGCCTATGCTTAGCGTCCTTCTTCATCATAAGATATTTAATAGCAGCATGATCAGTATGAATGGTTACTTTTGAGTCCACAATATAGGGCCTAAACTTATCACAGGCAAAAACAACAACTAGAAATTCCTTTTCAGTAGTGGCATAATTCCTTTGAGCAGTGTCTAGGGTCTTACTAGCATAATGGATACCATTTAACTTTTTATCAATACGTTGCCCAAGGATAGCCCCTACAGCAAAATCACTAGCATCACACATTATTTCAAAGGGTAAACTCCAATCAGGTGGTTGAACAATAGGGGCTGTAGTTAAAGCCTTCTTAAGAGTTTCAAAAGCCTCCCTACAATCATCATCAGAAACAAAGGGTACATCTTTTTGAAGAAGATTAGTGAGAGGTTTTGATATCCTAGAGAAGTCTTTAATAAACCTCCTATAGAAACTAGCATGACCAAGGATACTACAAATACCTTTGATGTCTCTTGGACATGGCATCTTCTCAATTGCCTCAACCTTAGCTCTATCAACTTCTATGCCTCTTTCAGAAACCTTATGCCCAAGAACAATCCCTTCGTTAACCATGAAGTGGCATTTCTCCCAATTAAGAACAAGATTAGTTTCCTCACATCTCTACAAAACTTTATCAAGGTTGTGCAAACAATTATCAAAAGAAGTTCCATAGACAGAAACGTCATCCATGAACACTTCTACAATTTCCTCACAAAAACCATGAAAGATAGCAGACATGCACCTTTGGAAAGTAGCAGGAGCATTATGTAAACCAAAAGGCATACGTCTATAAGCATAAGTTCCATAAGGGCAAGTAAAAGTAGTTTTTTCTTGATCTTGTTGTTTGATAGCAATTTGAGAGAAACCAGAATAACCATCAAGAAAACAAAAATGGGTCTTTTTAGACAACCTTTCCAACATTTGATCAATAAAGGAAGCGGGTAGTGATCTTTCTTAGTAACTTTATTGACTTTCCTAAAATCGATGCACATCCTATAGCCTACCACTATTCTTTGAGGAATAAGCTCATCATTATCATTAGGGACAACGGTAATACCTCCCTTTTTAGGAACACAATGAACAGGACTAACCCATTCACTATCAGCAATAGGGTAAATAATACCAGCATCAAGGAGTTTCAATACCTCATTCCTTACCACTTCCTTCATCCTAGGATTTAAACGTCATTGGTGCTCCACTTTCACCGCATCTGGTTCTATGTTAATAGAATGCTGACATATAGTAGGTGAAATCCCTTTTAAATCATCCAGAGTATAGCCCATAGCTCCTCGATGTTTCCTCAAAACTTCCAATAACCTTTCTTCTTCCTTCCCTGAAAGTTTAGCGCTAACAATAACAGGATATATCTTTTTATCATCAATATAAGCATATTTAAGATCATCAGGGAGAGGTTTTAGATCGAAAACCGGATCCTTTTTAAGTGGCATCGTGGTACCCAAGTCTTCTATAGGCAAGTCGTGCTTAAGCATCATAGGTTGATCACGGAGAATCCTGTCAATCTCATTCCTTTCTTCCATGAAGATTTCACTTTCATGATCTTCCATAAATTGCTGCAAATCATTGTTAGGAGCAAGAGAAATAGAAGCAAGTTGTTCAACCCTAAAATCCTCGTTATGGGTTTCCTCTTCGCAAGGTTCTTTAGCAAATTTCGAAAAATTAAACTCATAAGATTCCCCATCAAACTTAGTCAAGATTTTCTCCCTCTTGTAATCAATAATAGCTCCACAAGTACTCAAGAAAGGTCTACCAAAAATGATAGGGTAGGTTTTACTAGCAGCCGAACCAAGTACTAGAAAATCAGCAGGGTACTTAATCTTACCACAAAGAACTTCCACGTCTCGTACAATACCAATTGGAGAGATGGTCTCTCTATTAGCAAGGTGAATAACCACATCAATCTCTTTCAACTCGCAAGGACTGATTTCATGCATAATTTCTCTGTAAAGCTCATAAGGAATAGCACTAGAACTTGCACCAATATCACATAAACCATAATAGCAATGATCACCAATTCTAACAGAAAGCACAGGAACACTAGCCTTTTTAGTTTTATTGGGATGTGAAACAATATTAGAAGCATCCAAACAAAAGACTATGTGCCCATCTTCTACGCTTTTAGTGACAAGGTCTTTCACAATTGCTACCACAGGTTCAATGTTTATTTGTTCATCAGGTTTTACAGTTCTTTTTTCACTTTTGGTGATTACATTAGTTATCATAGGATGGTCCTTTACCTTTTCGGGGAAGGGAATCTTCTCGATATAAGGTTCGGGTAAGATGGGGTCAATAATGCAATACTCAGCACTTCCAATAGGAGCATAGTCAACAATATCTTTGTAAGGTGCATGGTGTTTGTTCCATCCCCTTTTTGGAATTTCTATATAGGAAGCAAAATCTCTAAAGCAATTCGTAATAACTTGCAAATCAAGACCATAAATATTACTAATATTTTGAAAGTCATCGGTTCCCATAAAAGATTCAATGCATTCATAATCATAATTTATACCTAACTTTCTACCTTTGTCATTCTCCCAAGCTTCAGCATTGTCTTGAATACGGTCCAGAAGATCCCATTTAGCTTCTTCTTCCATGCGAGTGAATGATCCAGCACAAGAAGCATCCAATAAATCTTTATCATGTAGAGGGAGCCTTGCATAAAAGTTATTGATAATAATATTGTTGGGGAGCTCATGAATGGGACATTTGAGCATTAGTAACTTCAGTCTCCCCCAAGCTTGAGTTGTACTCTCTCCATCAAGAGGACAAAAGTTGTATATTTGATTCCGATCTTTATGAATCTCACTAGGAGGATAAAACTTTGAATAAAAGAGAGGCACTATTTCCTCCGATTCTAGAGCTTGACCATTCTTCAGCAGCTTATACCATTCCTCAGCTCTTCCTTTAAGCGATAATGAGAATAACTTCTTCTTAACTTGATCTGTAGTAATACCTGCACACTTGAACAACCCGCATAAGTCGTGTATAAAGAGTAAATGATCACCGGGATGGACAGTTCCATCCCCAACATAGTAGTTATCCAAAATCAATAATTCTTGTAGGTATTTTGAAAACATCATTCTTAGCAGGTGGTGGCTTATCTACTACCTTAGAAGTGGTAGTAGCATTACCAAATAAGAAACTCAGCGAATTATCCATAACGAAAATAAAGCAACTAACAGAAGTAAACAATACTCACAGTAGAAGTTTCCTTTACCAGTTCCACTCTCCAATAGCGCTTCACTCACCGGCAACGGCGCCAGAAAATAGTCTTGATGACCAACAAGTATAGGGGGTGTATCGCAGTATTTTCGATAAGTAAGAGTGTCGAACCCAACGAGGAGCAGAAGGTGCTGGCTAGTGGTATGGATCAGGAATTCTCTGCAAATACTTAGCAAACGGATTTTTAGGGGTTTTTGATAAAGCAAGTAAACAAAGTACGAGTAAACAAAAGACAGTAGGAATAAAGGCAGCAAGTGGCCCAATCCTTTATGCAGCAAAGGACAAGCCGGTTGTATTACTTAAGATGACCAAACGTTCTCGAGGACACATGGGAAGACTGTCAAGTGCTTTCGCTTCATATAGTTGATTAATCTTCTTTAGCTTGCTAAGTGTTGTGTGGGTGAACCTATGCTAATGTACCGCCCAATCCAAGACTAATACATACTTGTGATTATACCCCTTGCAAACATCCGTAAGTACAAGAAAGTAATTAAGGTAGAAACCTAACCACAACTTTAAATCTAAGACCCTTACGTCCCTTGTGCAATGGTTTCCTAACGGGGGTTCAGGTTTCTGTCACTCCGGCAACCCCTACGATTAGTAGCCAAATACACAATGCATTCCCCTAGGCCCATATAGGTGAAGTGTCATGTAGTCGACGTTCACATGACACCACTAGAAGAAGTACACCACAACTTAAATAACAATCTATTGAATCATTCTCAACACAACTCCACTACTAACAACAAGACTTCTCCCATGTCCTCAAGAACAAAACAAACTACTCGCAAGACATCATATGGATCATGATCATAGATGGAATAATGATGTATAACAATCTGAACATAAACAATAATTCAACGGTTCACTCAATAGCATCAACTACAAAGAGTAATCAACACCGGGAAAGTTTCCCCTATGAACTAATGCAAGATTCAACGCAATTGTTACAGCAATATGGAGATGGTGATGATGGTGATTATGGTGGTGGTGATGATGATGATGATCCCGATGAAGTCCAGCTTGATGGTGGTGTTGATGGCGACGATCTCCCCTCTCCGGGAAGGAATTCCCCCGGCAGAAATCTGTCTGCCGGAGAGATCTTTCTCTCTCGATGTTTTCTGCCCCGCAGAGGTGGCGGAATCTTTCTGTGGTCGCTCCCCGAGTCTTCGGGTTTCGGGATGTTGATATACGCCAGAGGGGAGAGGCTGGAGTGGGCTAGGGTGGCCACACCACCTCCTGGCGCGGCCTAGGCCTGCCCGCGCCATGGGGTGGTGTGGGCCCCCTGTGGCCCATCTCCACTCCATCTTCTGGCATCCTTAGTCTTCTGGAAAAATAAGATTTGCCGTATATTTTCCTGGATTTTATGATCTTCGCGAATTTTGCCTCCAAACAGCACCTTTTCCATCAGAATCCTAACTGCAGCGGTCCATGCTCCAAAAGTCACCAACCATGCAAAAATAGATGAAATAACATAAGTATCACTTCTCAATATGAAATATATCAATGAATAATAGTGAATTAAGACATAGAATAGTGATGCAAAATGGACGTATCAGTGTGTCGCCACTACGCCAAAGATATTTAAAGAAAATATATTATTAAACATTCCTTAGTACCTGAAGGAGTTATGCCCTAGAGGCAAATAATAAAGTGTATTATTTGATATATCTCCTATATGTTCATAATACGTTTCATACTGTGCTATAACTGTGTTAATACGAAACGTTAATACACATGTGGTATGCAAACAAACTTTGTCTCTAGTTACCTCTAGTGAACTAGTTCATTGGTCATGAGGATGGTCTGTGTTTCAAGACCATGGGCATTTATGCCAACTGATAATGAGGTCATGTTATTAGTTGAATAACATGATAGACAAACATCCGACCGTTATATCTTAATGGGATCTAGTTACAAAGTTCACCATTGATGATAAAACACAGAGAACCTCGCAACCCGATCCTTTGACTGTGAGGTAATGCAAATCACCATTCTTGAAGAAGCTTAGATGGTTATCAAGAGTCATCTCGTAACAGGGTGATCAAAAAGGTGCCACTCAGGTTTTCTGAAGGGATGCGTAGAGGAGTACATATCAAGACCAAGATTTGTCTAGTCCGTGTAACGGACAGATACATGTGGCCATCTCGGTGACGTTGCATTAATGAAGCTTGCAAGCATGTGACTAGATCACGGAATGCAACGACATGAGAACAAGAAAACAAGTTCATCAGTAACGAGATCGAACTAAGGTATAGAGATACCAAAGATCAAAGTCTCGGATGAATTAGGTATCGAATGACAAAGGGAATGGGGAACGACTATCTCATGGTTCGAGCTATTGTATTCGTGAAACGCACGGGGGTCACATGGCCATCCAGGTCCCTTTGTTGATCATTGATATGAGAGTGGTCTATATCATGTCCGGAGTGTTTCTGAACCAAAGGATGTCACGCTTAGGGTAGATGAGGTATCGTATGAGAAATAGAGAGAGAGAAACCGGAATAGTTTCGGTAACATCTGATGGAGATCGGAAGGGGTCTGGAAGGTGTTCCGGAGTGAAGGAATAATATAATATGTGTATTTGAATGTTAATTGGAGAATGAATATTAAATATATATTTTATTTTATTTTTAAAGGCTCCATATTGCTAATGGGCCTCACCCGAAGGGAGGCCCAATAGGGCAAGGCGCATAGGGAGAGGGGGCCGGCCAGCCTAGGGCTGGTGGGCCGCCCCAGTGAGGCCCACCTAGGGCCGACGGCTGCCCCAAGGTGGCCGGCGGGTGTGGGGATTAGTCCCACACCGCCAGGCCCGGGTGGTGCCCCCTCCCACTATATAAAGGGGTTCCCCTCCCCCTTTGGAATCACCCATTCCTCTCATTCTCTCTCTCTCATCTGCCGAGGACTTCCCCGTAATATTAGGGAGGACCTCGTAGTTGAGTTCTCCACTTTCACACTATCGTCATGTGAACAGGCGATCCGGCATCTACTTCTTCCGCTGCTCGGCTGGATCGAAGTCCGGTTGACGTCTCCTACACCGGACGTGTGACGAACTTCGGAGGCAGCACACTTGGGGTGCTGCTCGTCTTCATCGATATACACCTTCCTGCGTAAGGCGTGCCTCTGTTTGCAAAGGTATGAATACTATATTCCTTCTCGGTTACTTATGTCTACATAGTATAGATCCTGGTATTAGTGTTCGAGTAGATAGAATTTTTTTGTTTTCTGCTACGGAACCCTTCAGTGGTATCAGAGCGGGTCTATGGGTAGACATGTCGTACGGATAGAACACATAGCAATATGTGGGCATTGATTCTCTAGTTGCTGCCCTTTTAATGTTATTGTTCATATCGCGACACTGTTTGATGAAGCGGCCCCCAACCGACCTCACGTGGTGATTCACGAGACTGGTCCACAAATCAAAGTGGCTTAGGGGGGGTGTCTGCCTCTCTACAGTTGTTGATATGGCATTGACACTAGAGGGCCCTGAAAATGGAAGAAGAACGACAATCATTGAATCCAACTTGTGGCTCGACGTTCGTAGGTGGGAAGGGATTCTACTGCGAAAGCCCTAAAGTCGCATAAAACATGCAATAGTTAATATAGAAGCGTCTATCTTTATTATTGCATAGGGGCAAGTATTATAACATGGCAATGACAAGTTTGTGGAACTCTCATTGAAGCTATTGATGATGATCATAAAGCTATAACCATGTCATAACACTTCACTTTTGAAGTATTACTTATTATGCTAGTATACTTACTAGACGGTGGCATAATAAGATAATCCCTCATAGTATTCTAGTTATCGTATTCCCCTTGTGTGTACAACCAAGAAAGTTCTTCGGTATGAGGCGATCCAGGGTTACAGGCCTGGGTGTCAGACATATCTACGTTCACATACAGTGGGTGTAAGCCATGTTGCACTGCGAATACACACGGGTTAGGACTAGCGAGCCTAGCACGTTAGAGAAATGTGGCCTCGGAATACAAGAGACCAAAAGGTCGAGCATGAATCACATAGTTGATGTGATCGACATTAGGGAATGTCCACCTTTGATACTGCACTGATGGCCGTGACAATCGGGGGAGGTGCAGAGGATAGGGATCATGTGATCACTAAACGAGTAGAGGGATGTTCGTTTAAGTGGGAGTTCTTTTAGTTAAAACTTGAACTCATTATTATGAACATAGTATAAACACTTTGCAAATCCTTTGTAGATGTCTCGCCCACCCACCTTCAACCTTAGCACTTTCCTCGAGAAGGACAAGCTAAAAACTGATGGAACCAACTTCACCGCATGGTTATGCAATCTTAGGATCCTCCTAGTCCCCTACAAGCTGACCTATGTCATCGAGGCTGAGCTTCCGGCGAAGCCTGCAGATTCCTCCTCCCAGGACGAAAAGAATGTCTGGCAGTCCAAGGCGGATGATTTCTCCCTCATCCAGAGTGGAATGCTCTATGCCATGGAGCCGGAGCTTCAAAAGCGTTTTGAGAAGATGAATGCTTTTGAGATCATTGAGGATCTCAAAGCTGTCTTTGCTCCACAGGCTCGTATAGAGAGGTATGATGCTTCCGAGCTCTTCTTCTCTGCTAAAATGGAAGAGCACAGCAGTATTAGTGAGCACGTGGTCAAAATGTCTGGTTACGTTAAATGCTTAAACGCCCTGGATTGCAAATTCCCGGAGGAGCTCGCTATAGATAGGGTGCTGCACTCGTTGCCCCCTAGCTATAAGGGTTTTGTGATGAACTACAACATCTAAGGGATGACTAAGACCCTTGCTGAGGTGTTCGCCATGCTCAAAACTGCTGAGGTTGAAATCAAGAAGGAGCACACGGTGCTGATGGTCAACAAGACCACCAACTTTAAGAAACCGGGGCAAAAGGGGAAAGGCAAGGGTAAGAAGTCTAAGAGGGATGGCAGGTTTGGTCCTAGCACCTCAAAGACTGCCAAGCCTGGTCCTAAGCCTGGCACTTCGTGCTTCTACTGCAAAGGGGATGGGCACTGGAAACACAACTGCCCTAAGTACCTTGAAGACAAGCGAGCTGGCAAGATAGCCATCCCGGACTAAGGTATATATGATATACATGTTATTGATGAATTCCTTACGAGCGCCAGGAGTAACACCTGGGTATTTGATACCGGATCTGTTGCTTACATTTGTAACTCTCAGCAGGATCTGCAGAGTAGGAGGCGCCTGAGGAAGGACGAGGTGACGATGCGCGTCGGCAATGCTTTGAGAGTCGAAGTGATGGCCGTCGGCACCCTGCATCTGCGTCTACCATCAGGATTATTGTTGATTTTGAATAAATGCTATTATGTACCCGTGCTGAGTATGAATATTGTGAGTGGGTCTTGCTTGTTGCAAGACCGTTATTCGTTTAAATCAAGAACAAATGGTTGTTCAATTTATATGAATGATGTTTTCTATGTTCATGCTCCTGTACGTGATGGTTTATTCTTACTTCATCTTGATTGTGATACACACATCCATAGCGTTGATGCTAAACGTTGTAAGCACAGTAACGACAATTCCATGTTCATATGGCATTGCCGTCTTGGTCATATTGGCATAAAGCGCATGAAGAAACTTCATTCAGAAGGGCTTCTTGGATCATTGGATTTCGAATCCCTTGACACATGTGAGCCATGCCTCATGGGCAAGATGACTAGGACACCATTCTCCGGAATAGTGGAGAGAGCTGTAGACCTACTTGGGATCATACATACGGATGTATGTGGACCAATGAGTATCTCAACACGCAATGGTTATCGTTACTTTGTTACCTTTACTGACGACTTAAGAAGATATGGATATATCTACTTGATGAAGCACAAGTCTGAAACCTTTGAAAAGTTCAAGGAATTTCAGAAAGAGGTAGAGAATCAACTTAACAAGAAAATCAAGCACGTTCGATCGGATCGAGGAGGCGAGTATTTGAGTTATGAGTTTAACATGCACTTGAAGGACTGTGTGATTATCCCACAGCTTACGCTAGCCGGAACATCACAGCGTAATGGTGTGTCGGAACATCGTAACCGAACCCTATTGGATAGTGTACGGTCCATGATGTATTTAACTGATTTGTTTGTGTCTTTTTGGGGATACGTGTTAGAAACCGCCGCTTTTATTTTAAACCGAGCACCATCCAAATCCGTGGAAACAACCCCATATGAGATATGGCACGGCAAGAAGCCATTGTTGTCATTTATGAAAGTTTGGGGTTGTGAGGCTTACGTTAAGAAACTGCAGCCTGACAAACTCGAACCCAAATCAGAAAAATGTATCTTTGTGGGATACCCAAGGGAAATCGTTGGGTATACTTTCTACAACCAAGCCAAAGGCAAAACGTTTGTCGTAAAAACTGGCACCTTTCTCGAGAAAGATTTTCTTGCAAAAGGAGTGAGTGGAAGGAAAATTGAGTTAGATGAAATTGTTGACCCTTCTCTCCGTATTCCGAGTAGCACAATGGAACCTGTTCCGAAACCGCTCTCCAATAGGGAGGAAGAGCCCATTGATGCTGATCAAAACAATGACATCGAGACTCCTGAGGTTCGCACGTCTACAAGGTTTTGTGCCACTCCAGATTGGTATAGTAGCCTTGTGATGTCTGTCATCTTAGATGATCAGGAAGAACCTGCAAACTACAAAGAAGCTATGGATAGTGCTGACTCCGAGAAATGGCTAGAAGCCATGAAATCCGAAATAGGATCCATGCATGAAAACCAAGTTTGGACCTTGGTGGATCTTCCAGAGGGCCGCAAGGCCGTGGAAAATAAATGGATCTTTAAGAAAAAGACAGATGCGAATGGTAATGTGACCATTCACAAAGATTGACTTGTCGCAAAGGGGTTTGGACAAATTCAAGGAGTTGACTACGACGAGACTTACTCTCCCGTAGTGATGCTTAAGGCTGTCAGTGTTCTAATAGCAATTGTTGCACATTTCGACTATGAAATTTGGCAGATGGATGTCAAGACCGCTTTCCTCAATGGTCACATTGATGAAGAGTTGTATATGATGCAACCGTAAGGTTTTGTTGATCCTAAGGATGCTGGAAAGGTATGCAAGCTTCAACAATCCATTTATGGATTGAAGCAAGCATCTCGGAGTTGGAACCAACGTTTTGATCAAGTGATCAAAAGTTTTGGATTTGTCGAAAACCAACAAGAGTTCTGTGTTTACAAGAAACTGAGTGGGAGCTCGGTTGTTTTCTTAGTAGTATATGTGTATGACATATTACTCATGGGAAACGATGTGGATCTTATGAAAAGCGTGAAAGCATATTTGAGCAACCAATTTTCCAAGAAGGATCTAGGTGAAGCTGCGTATATATTAGGAATCAAGATCTATAGAGATAGATCAAGACACCTAATAGGATTGAGTCAGAGTACTTACATAGATAAGATTTTGAAGAGGTTCAAAATGGAAAACACCAAGAGGGGTTTTACACCTATGATGAAGAATTGCAAAATGAGTATGACTCAATGTCACAGCAGACGATGATAGAGAGAAGATGTCTTACATCCCCTATGCTTCAGCCATAGGATCTATCATGTATGCAATGCTTAGTACCCGACCTGATGTGGCATTGGCTCTTATTTCGACGAGCCGATATCAGAGTAATCCAGGACCGGATCACTAGACAGCTGTGAAAAATATCCTGAAGTATCTGAGAAGAACAAAGGATATGTTCCTAATCTATGGAGGAAATGATGAAGCTCTAAATGTAACAGGTTACGTAGATGCAAGTTGGAATTCATATCATGATGACTCAAAGTCTCAGACATGATTTGTTTTCTTGGTGAATGGTGGGGCGGTAAGCTGGAAGAGCAAGAAGCAGCCAGTGGTGGCACAATCTTCAGTGGAGTCTGAATACATTGCGGCTGATGTGAATGAAGTCATTTGGCTAAGGAATTTCGTCATCGAACTGGGAGTTTTTCCCAATGCGCAAGACCCTGTGACGATCCATTGTGATAACACGGGAGCTATTGCAAATGCAAGGGAACCAAGAACTCATTCCACAGCCAAACACATCAAGCTTAGATTTCACGTCATCCGGAAGAACGTTGACGAAGGTGAAGTCAAGATTTGCAAAGTAGATACGTTACTGAATGTGGCAGATCCTTTGACGAAAGCTCTCCATATAGACAAGCATGAACAACACTGAGATTCCATTGGTGTTAGGTTCCTGCCTATTGAAAACTAGTTTTGTTTATACTCTAGTGGAAGTGGGAGACTGAAGGAGTTATGCCCTAGAAGCAAATAATAAAGTGTATTATTTGATATATCTCCTATATGTTCATAATACGTTTCATACTGTGCTATAAGCGTATTGTCTGAAACATTAATACACGTGTGGTATGCAAACAAACCGTGTCTCTAGTTACCTCTAGTGAACTAGTTCATTGGTCATGAGGATGGTCTGTGTTTCAAGACCATGGGCATTTATGCCAACTGATAATGAGGTCATGTTATTAGTTGAATAACATGATAGACAAACATCCGACCGTTATATCTTAATGAGATCTAGTTTCAAAGTTCACCATTGATGATAATACATAGAGAACCTCGCAATCCGATCCTTCGACTGTGAGGTAATGCAAATCACCATTCCGGAAGAAGCTTAGATGGTTATCAAGTGTCATCTCGTAACAGGGTGATCAAAAAGGTGCCACTCAGGTTTTCCGAAGGGATGCCTAGAGGAGTACATATCAACACCAGGATTTGTCTAGTCCGTGTAACGTACAGATACATGTGGCCATCTCGGTGATGTTGCATTAATGAAGCTTGCAAACATGTGACTAGGTCACGGAATGCAACGACATGAGAACAATAAAACAAGTTCATCAGTAAGGAGATCGAACTAAGGTATAGAGATACCGAAGATTAAAGTCTCGGATGAATTAGGTATTGAATGACAAAGGGAGTGGGGAACGACTATCTCACGGTTCGAGCGATTGTATTCGTGAAACACACGGGGGTCACATGGCCATCCAGGTCCCTCTATTGATCATTGATATGAGAGTGGTCTCTATCATGTCCGCAGTGTTTCCGAACCGAAGGATGTCACACTTAAGGGTAGATGAGGTATCATATGAGAAATAGAGAGAGAGAGAAACCAGAATAGTTTCGGTAACATCCAATGGAGATCGGAAGGGGTCCGGAAGGTGTTCCAGAGTGAAGGAATAATATAATATGTGTATTTGAATGTTAATTGGAGAATTAATATTAAATATATATTTTATTTTATTTTTAAAGGCTTCATATTGCTCATGGGCCTCACCCGAAGGGAGGCCCAATAGGGCAAGGCGCATAGGGAGAGGGGGCCGGTTGGCTTAGGGCTGGTGGGCTGCCCCAGTGGGGCCCACCGAGGGCCAGCGGCTGCCCCAAGGTGGCCGGCGGGTGTGGGGATTAGTCCCACACCGCCTGGCCCCTGGGTGGTGCCCCCTCCCACTATATAAAGGGGTTCCCCCTCCCCCTTGGGAATCACCCATTCCTCTCATTCTCTCTCTCTCATCTGCTGAGGACTTCCCCGTATTATTGGGGAGGACCTCGTAGTTGAGTTGTCCACCTTCACACTACCATCGTGTGATCAGGCGATCTGGCATCTACTTCTTCCGCTTCTCGGCTGGATCGGAGTCCGGTTGACGTCTCCTACACCGGACGTGTGACAAACTTTAGAGGCACCACACTTGGGGTGCTGCTCGTCTTCATCGATATATGCCTTCCTGCGTAAGGCGTGCCTCTGTTTGCAAAGGTATGAATACTGTATTCCTTCTCTGTTACTTATGTCTACATAGTATAGATCCTGGTATTAGTGTTCGAATAGATAGAATTTTTTTCTGCTACGGAACCCTTCAGTACCTTCAAGTTATGTTTTAATGTTTTTAAAAAGATGTCATGTGTTCGTGTTTATATTTTTAAAAATAAAAGGGCAGCCTCCTGACATTTAAATTTATAAAATGCCACATATATAATGGATTAGTTTCTTAAAAATATGGCGGAGTTTTTTAGGAGGTGGAGGCGGAGTTTTTTTAAGAGGTGGGGGGATGCTCAAAAGGCCAAATTAAAAAACATTTTGGGCTATTCCACATGTCCATCTACATGCGCTATACTCCATGAGATCCTTGCTTAAATTTCACTGGGATGTGCTAAGTAGTCCCTTGCCCCAGACAAGGCCGAATTAAAAATGTTCTTGCCTATGCTCCATGGGATCCTTTATGAAATTTCACTGGCCTGTGCTCAGCAGTTCCCTGACCCTGCGCTAAAAAAAGCAGTTCCCTGACCTCAAAAAGGCGTGTGTATGTTGGACTGTTTTTTCGGGTCAAACTTGATAATTTTGTTGGGTCCTCCATGCTAGCCTCTCACCATGCTGGACTTTTTCTCGCTTGCACCTCCCTATTTCGAACTTGGCAATGTTGCTCGATGAAGCATCTCTATAAGGCCGTGCTGCTGGGTCCCATGTGTCAGCCTCTCTGTAAATGAAACATGCGCATGATGGACTTTTTTCTGCCCCATCCGCTGTTTTGATATTGGTCTGTTGCTAGGTCTAAATATAAATGGTACAAAGTAAAGGACCAAATATACTCCCATACTATATAGATGTCGATCAAATTATATTTTTTTGAGAATTATCTATTATAATTTTATATAGTGATGATATGTCATATGTCTATTATCTGGGTCTCACATGCTGGGTACGTGGAACTTACTAGTAATGAAGTAGTTTCTACAAAAAAACATAGGTAGGCGGAGATTTTTTGGGGGGCTGGGGAAGGGGATGACCATAAAGGCCGAATTAAAAAGAATCTCGGCTAACTAGGGGCGGATGCCCTATTCTTCATGGGCTCACTCTGAAACCGAATGCGCTATGGTCGGCGGCCACAAGACAATGAAAAGGCCGAATTGTAAGGTTTTGGACTATGCTTGGGCCTGATAGTGTGGGGCCCCGGGATTAATCCTCCGAGAATCCCTGTTATGCATACAACCATGATCCCATGATCAGTTAGTCGTGGCACATAATGGACAAGTATCAAAGTAAACATCCAATACATAACGGATACCTATCATATCTTATTTGCCATTATGGCTACATCGATCAATCATCAGCGGAACTTCATTAAGCGTAGAGCCCGAGCCATGCCTTAACCTACAGGCAACTGACTGGGAGAACGTCCTAGCTCGCATAGTCATCCACTTCACCTCTTCTTGATATCTGACCAAGTTAATAGCCAGGGACAATGCCAGTGAGTACTTTGAATGTACTCGCAAAACACCAAGATAAGTTAAATAAGGAAATGCAATTCTGGCTGTGGTAAGATAGCTCTATCTAGGGTTGTTTTTGCAAAGCCTAGACTATCTCTTATAGTTATGGCACCCCCATATCTTTGTTGAAAAAGAGTTTTGAAACATGCTTCCGTTTTATAAATCAGGATATCCCCATATCCTTGCTGAAAACCTTTTTGAAAACAGTTTTGGAAAAAACCCTTTTTAAACCTCTTTGACCACCTATGGCCAAAACAAAACTTTAAACTCAGGTTCCCTCAGAACCTCCATACTTTCATCCATTTTTCCAAACACCACCATTTGGGTACTCCTAGCCATCACCTTTCCAACCGTCCTTGACCGTGGACGCAGCTATTCGAATAGAATATACTCTGTAGAGTTTGTGCATTTTCCCCACAAGAATCAATACATCCGCCGGGATAAAACCACGGCCCTCTACACACGGTGGACGGGGGTTCGGATAATCAAACCTAACCTTTCCCTTGTCAACCCTAGCAAAGGCTGCTTTTACTTTTGGGTTTGTTCTCCCCGACAACGAGTATGTGGCCCCCGGCCATAGTCCTGCCTTCCGTACACGCGTATACCCAAACCGCAGCTTGGCGTATACCTTAACTTGGTGACTCCACTTCCTTCCATACTACCTAAGTCACACCGTCCGCGGGAGACCCAATTGTTGCACCGGCACTCCTGCTAAGACAGGCTCACTCTTGCCGAAGCAAGCTACAGGCTTCAGATCCATAGAACTGTTAGCGCCTACTCGGAATTCAAGGGATTTCTCCCAATAAGCATTGTACAAGCTGCCTCGGCTAAAGAAGACAAACTACAAGCTAAGCCCCAGCACCTGGGGTAATGTGGTTGCACTTATAAATTGTTCCGTTAAAGGCATAGAACATCCCTTCTCTTTCTCTTGTCCATTTTCTCGTTTCTCATCATCACCACTTCTTTAGTTAAAACATCCGCTTGGAACGATGCCTCTTCCCAAGGGTTTTAACAAGCAGTTTTGAAACATTTGTAGTAGGGTAAATCCCAAAACAATTTATTCAACAAAAATCCATGGTTTCGCAACGGGGTAGGATGCTAACCATCATAACCTCGATCAAAAGGGGTAATTGGTGGGCTTACATTAGGGTGGGTGCCACGAGGGACACCAAGTCATAACTTGGAGGAGCCAAGTCATTAGCGCAGTATTTATAAAACAAGACATGCAGATAAATAATGCAATTTGTAAAGGAGGTACGAAACAGGTAATAAAAAGAGTAGGACAAGTATCGGAATTCAGGAATGGTGGCTTGCCTGATGATCAGCAATATGGCAATAAGTCCCTGGACTTCTTCTTAGAATACCCAACAATACCAATAATAAGAACCATCTTCTGATCTCCGATTTCACCGCAACTATCATCGTCAAGATAGCACATGCAAGCAAACCAAACCACCATCAACACAAGGCATACAAACCTCATTATAATACAACAAACAAACATAAGTAACACTACTTAACTTAGTAGGTCTTGGAGCAGTTGGGTACTAGTAATGGAATTACTAGATTGCTAAACTAGAGTTTTCCTTTGGAGGATAGTTGTCAAGGCTATTTACCAGGAACTTGGGGTGGGGGTCTGAGGTATGTAGGATACCAATGTGCAACAATGATATCCTCAGATAGGTCTTGACAAAACAATACCAACACAAGTGGTTTCACTAGATTATTACTTACCTAGATTTAGTTATGCTTTTTATAGTGGAATAAACTCCAGTTTCAGGAAATAATTCACCAGAATTTATCTAGAGGCCCAAAAATTATTTCCTTGGGTGTTTAGATAGTGTTTGACGTACTGAACCACATAGAAGTGGAATCTTGTCAAAAGAATTACCAAAATGCCCTTAATAAATCATCAAAGGAAGTTCTGTAAGGTATTTGTCTTTTTCTCCCGATTTATTTTACAGAAGGTTTTAGTGTGATTCCAACTTTACATGGTAGGGATTGGAAGTACCTTTCTGCAGAAATTAAAATTACCCATTTTGGATATCCAGAACCACTAGAGGGATTTATCTAGTCAAAAAGGGGTACACAGAATAGTTTAATTCAATATAATTCAACCAGACATCCATAAAATCTGAGCTACTGGGGTTTGATAGATGCTGCTATTAGGATGTACTGGGAGGTGGAATCAGGTCAATACCACATTTGGGTTGACCTAGAGAAATTCCTTAAGGATAATATGTCCTGTTTTTGTTATTTTTGCTAAGGTTGGACCTTAGTTCACCTTGGCATGAGATAAATGCTAGATGGTAGGCCTATGGATATACTTTCAATGGAACTTCGTTTCATCCATTTTGGAGATGTTTTGGTCACTGTGGAATTTATTTACTAGAGATGGTACATTTTAGTAAATAATCTACAGAGAAGATACTAGTTGTATTTGGCCAAACTTTTGGTTCAACATGATAGAAAAAAACTAAGGTATCCTAGGAAATTTGTATCAGATCATTTGGAGGTATTTAACATTTTTATTTACATTTAAATTAAACAGCTAGATATGGATTTACAGAAAATGGTTAAAAGAAAAAGGGGGTGGAGCAGTGCTGGGCTAGGATCTGGAGGCAGCTGGGCCGGGCGACAGGAAGGCAGCCCAACCGACAGGCGGTGCACGGGAGGAGGGTTCAAATCCCTCCTGGCAGGGCCCGCGCGTCATAGGGAGGGGGTGCCGAAGCGGTATTTGAAGATGCTGGCCGTCCGATCAAGACGGATCAATGACCACACTCATTTCTCTTACCTCGCGATAGGCGCGGTGGCGGAAACCCTAACATGCACCAGCGATGGCGGGGAGGCTCACCATGGGAGTCCAGGGTGGCCGTGGATCAGCGGAGGTGAAGCGGTTCTCCGCGGCGACTCTAGGGAGGGGCGGCATGAGGGGTATCCCGGACGGAGAGCAGCTCATGCAGTAGCACCCAAGAGGGAGCTCGCCGGAGCTCGACGGCGCCACCGGAGCAGAGGTTCCTGTGCATAAACAAGGGGTAGGTTAGATGCGGGGCATAGAGGAGGGTTCGGAAAGGTGACATGCAGCACGAGGGGTGGGGAGGAGAGAGCTCTAGGCTCAGATCTTATAGATGGCCGAGGAAGGAGTTCTTCCTCTCTAGGAGAGAGACATGGGAGGGAACTCTGTGGGGATGATGCATGGAGCAAAGTAGAGTGGGGAGGAGTGGAATGGGGATGGAGAGGGAGGATCGAGTGGCCTGGGGCCTTATATCCGAAATGGGTGGTGTCTATGGTGCACCGAGTCCATTAGGGGCATGGGGGAAGGGCGGCAGTAGGGGAGTGGTCGAGAGGGGAGGTGGGAGCTCGTGGAGAGGGAGTGGGGATGTGTGAGAGGCTCCTACCAGGCTGCAAGGGACGCGGGGGAGTGAAATAGGCCACTCTCTCTCTAGCCTCGGGTATGGGAAAGAAAAAGAAAAAGAGAGAGGGGGGGGGGGGAAGCAGGGCTAGCCATGTGCAACTGCCATGTGGGGTAGGGGATGTATGTGGGTTCAAGTACACGCCCATCTACTGGCTGGAGGGGAAGGTGATGTTGCTGCATTTATTTTTCAAGATTTACCAAGATATGGCCTTTGTTTGGTTGTCATTCTCTCTCACTTCTAATAAAATGGGGCAAGGGGAGGAGGGTGCTACAGGGTTTGCTCTAGTGTATTTCGACCAGAGTGGTGTCATGGTTGCTCTGGTGAGTGATGGTGAGCTTTGGTGATGGTTTTATTTTTGTTTAGCTCAATTTTGTTTGTTTGCCCAAATTGATCAAATAGATGGTTGTGCAACATGTCTAAGGAATTGTCTTCAGCAGAATGGGTAAATGGTACTGGTGGATATATTATGTCAAGGTACCTTTCTATGAATTAATTGAGGTTTATTGGATGATTTTTAGTCCACTTTACATCATATATTCAAGAAGTGCAGAAGTAGTTTCTAGAAGCTTATTTGATATTTTTACATTGCACAAGATTGGTTTTTGATGTGAGATGGTCCTAAAAACATTATCTCATATTGGGGAATTTTCTTGGGATTTATTTGGAAGGAAAAGTATTTTTAAGGATTTATTTCTTGTTTCTGCCATTTAAGAAAATGGGCAGAAAGAATTATTAAAACACTTCCAAAATATTTATTTTTGAAGTGGGAAGATAGGGTATGATATATGGGCCTCAATTGATCCAAAAGTTGGAGAAGTGTTTTGGCAAAAATCAAACTTTCCTCCATGGAAGAAGTTTTGCAGGTTTTGTCTATTAAAGGAATTAAATAGATCTTGGTCCATAATTATTATTCAAAAACCTTGGTAAATCATTATGAGCAAGGTAGATGGTGTACACAAGGTTTAACAAGCACTTGCAACCTTGGGATTTGAGAATCAAAGTTGATTTTGGTGAAAACAAGAGATTTAAGGATCTTGGGTAAGATTGTTTTCATGCCACCAAAACCTTGTTGAATCTCGGAGCTTAGATCTCCCATTGGGGCATGGGATAAATGGATGGATAGACCAAGTGATGTACATCAACACAGTATAGAGGTTTGATCTTGATCTTGCTTGAGTTCACCAAGAATTGATTTCAAACTTTGAATAAAATAAGCCTGCCAAGGCAGATTATCAGCTAGCCTTCAAAACCTTGTGGGTTTAAGAAGCACAAAGATCCACTTGGAACAAGTGAAGTAGTTATTTGTATAACTATATGAGTAGAACAAAACCATGCAAAGAGTTGGTCCATAGAAGGTTGGATGGTGGTGTGAGCGTCTGTCAAAGTAGGCAAGTTGACTAGATTGGCAGGTATAGTTATTTTCTTGCCTGCAAAACCATCAGGAACAAGTGGCTTAGAAGATTATCTAACCTATGGAAAGAGAGGGCCTTGGTAGTACTTAGGATGGTTAACAAGATGGTTCAAATGAATTTTCAAAAATGCACAAGGGTTGAGAAAAGGAGGCATTCAAAAAGGTGATGTTGGAAATAGTTTTCTAGACTTAGCCAAATTTGGGTGGCAAGGTACCAAAGCATCATCAAGTGGATGATGTTGAAGTGTATATTGAGTAGGAAGGATCCTTGCTTGATACTGGTCTTCAAATACTTGGAAGCTCCTAGGAGGGATCACTTCAGAAGGGGTCTGTTTAGAGGTGTTAGATGATCACCTAGTAGCTAGAGATCTTATCCGGATTGGTATTCTTGCTTAGGGTGTGATGATTTGGAAACATCTTGATCCTAGTGATGAGCTCCTAGAGTAGCTCACACTATCTCCTAAGCAGACAAATCAAGCAGCAGATTAAGGCAACTTATCTTACAAACCAAGCAAACCTACTACTAGGGTTACCATCAAGCCTAGCTCGAGGTAAGGATGGGTATTTTGAAAAGGTTGTGGTATGGATAAGATGAGAGTACTTGGTATCTCTACCAAGAGTAGAATTCAAAAGCTTTAAAAAGAGGTTTTGGGAAACCTAAAGATAAGAATGGTTGAAGGTTCTGTCTATAAAACATAAGGATATTATAATAGGTTGCTCTCCATAGTTTAGGGAAATAGAAGCTACTAAAATAGTTGGTTTGCAAAGGCTTCTTGGCTCAGGTTTTGAAATGCCAGAACATTTGAGAATATGTAAAATGAGCCAGGACAGTTTTGTTAAATAGCCTTTTGTCAACTAATGTTGAGGTAAGGAGTATATCTTCTAATCACATTCATAAGCATAAACATTGTCAAACAACAGGCAAACACTTCATCACTAACCAAAAAATAAGTTTTTGTTCCCCCTGATTTTTGCATTCTGGACAACTAATCAAGGTTGCTGAAATTGGGATGTTACAGATAGGATAATTTCAGGGGCTCAGTAATAAAAATTCCAGACCTCAACAAGGAAAAAAAAGAGGGAGAAAATTTTGGCTGATATTTCGCGTGAAAATTGTTGACAACCAGGACACATACCACTACTAGAGAAAAGCCTACCCGAGGCGCACCTGGAACCCCATCCGAGGCGCATATGGTATGCGCCTCTAGCGACGCGCCTCTAGTATTTGCTACGCGAGGCGCATATCATATGCACCTCTAGTATCTGTTATGCGAGGCGCATATCACATGCGCCTCCTATACTTCATATACGTGATATGCGCCTCACGTATATGAAGTATAGGATGTGCATGTGATATGCGCCTCGCATATGTGGTGGTATGTGCCTCGGGTAGTACCCAATATGCGCCTCCTATACTTCCCATATGCGCCTCGGGTATATTTTCGAAATTCAAGTTTTAGAACAATTTTCAAATTACAGTTTACAGGTATTCAAATATACAATACAGTCCAGAATATAGTATAAACAACACAGAATTTTCTAGAAACTTGCAATTGGCCAAAGCATAATAGAACCAGCATGAATACAAGTATATTACACATCAATCGCGACATACACGTTCATACATAAACAAGTGCAAAGTTTTCACACAACACCAAGTGTTTGTGCCACAAGTTCACACCTGCGAGTACAAGTTCACTATAACATTACAACTCCAACGACGGAGCTCTATCTAGATCAAGTAGAGCACATAACCTACCATGTAGAGCAACAAGGTTGTGATCACGAGTAAGTTCCTCCACTTCTTCCTCACGTTCCTCCTCCACTTCTCTTCCGCCACCTCTCTAGTCTTTTAGCTTTTGTAGCTGTTACCCGAGAATTTGTTCACTTGCTTCTGGCAGTCTTCCCACTCCTCGTACACACCTGGAACCTTGCCGGTGTACACGACATAGAACTTCTTCACCATCTCCTATACACAAGATAGATGATATTATCTATGTTAGTGCAAAGCAATAGCAGTTCACAAGATAAGGTCATGCATTTATATATGGGTGCAACAAGATGTAAGAAATCAAGTTCTAATCATCGGCATTTTGAAGAAAGACAAAAAAAGCAAACTAAGAATGACTTGCATTAGTGCCTCATACTTAGGTTGGGCATGGAAATAACAATGCTCGTTGTTTGATCTCGTGCGACAAGTAGAGTATATGCCCAAATTACTAGTGGTCTTCTCGTACAACTCCTTGAAGTACTGACTCTTGGCCTTGCCCATGGCGGATTCACATCTGGCCTTGAACACCTTGAAGTATTCTTCCCTGAACAGAGGCTCCCTCTTGACGACCTCCGAATAACTTAGCTCGTCCTTGAAAATTAGCTTCTTCACCCGGACCTTTTAATTTGACAAGGCCCTGGTCATCTTCTTGAGGGTGTACTTGTTCACCGGATTCCCTTTGAGATTGTCGTTATTGTACTTGTGTTACTCATCACCGGGAATGTGCAACTTGCGTGCAGCTTCCAGAAGAGCTGGATGCGGAAACCCCTGTTCTCTTCGGCCTTCAGGTTCTCCTTGTTGATCATGACGGTGTTCCGGTGGATTGCCACGAGCTGGTTTGAGTAACCCGCGACAAACTCGGCCGACTCCAAAGGCGTACCTTCATCGTTCACGCTTGTGATGATGGACCTTTTGATGTCGACCACGATCAGGGCAAGCTCCTTCCGGGCCTTCTTCGATGTGCTACCACCACCGTAGTAGCTTCACCGCCACCATTAGTGGTAGTGGCATCGCTATCCGTGTCCCCCATCTCCTCATCGCCCGACGACATATCCTCGTCCGCCTCCATCTCATCATCCCACGGAACGAATTTCGGGTCCTCTTGGGATTCCATCTCCGCCTGCTACTCCCAAAAGGACTTCTTTCTAGAAGGGCCCTGCTCCGCCGACATTTCTAAACACACAAATAAATGGAACTACTAAGCACAAAAATTCATAGAAAATTTTGGCATAAGCTTTGCTAATTTTCTATGTCTAGGAGTGCCAGAAATTCGCCGGAACAGAAATGAATCAACATTCCGGCGAAACATTGGCAACTCAAAAAGAAAAACCTGCACAAAAAAGCCTAAATAGGCACAAACACAGCCATTTTGCTGCCAGCATACACAAACACAACAATACAAAACTTGCTTCCAGCAGCATACAAGAAATCTAGACAGCATACACCACATATATGATTCGCTATACAAAGGTAAGCTTTTATGACCTTCTCTGCACATGCACAAACTAAAAAAATAAAGAAACAAAATTTACACTATACTAGCAGGTCTGAAGCTTATAGGATTTGCAGCAGAAGCTCATTCACAAAAAAACAGAAGCTCAATAACAAAAAGGAAGAGAAGCTCAATATTTATTTTATTTGCATGTGCACTGTTTTATTTTAACATCATGGAGAATTAGGTAGCCACACTATAGCATATGTTCTTATACAGTGTTTGGCCTCAGTCTTAGCATCCTTGGCAGCCAATTAGAAGTTCCCTAGATAGTGAATCCCAATGGCCAACTACCAAAGAATAGCTACCACTGTGTACACTCTAGATGGAGGCATCATAGGGGAAGATATGCTCGCAGCAGCCACAGATCTTGGCTTAACCAGAGAAGCATCCAACAACGCATAATTTTTTTTGGGTAATCTGAAATCTACCTCTAATCATTTCTCCAATAAGCTAGCTAGATATCATTAAATCATGGGTATCTACTATACAAGTAGATAGATATTAATTAGGTAGGTTTTCCAGGAACCATAAGGTTCAGTTAAGCATATGAGAATACAAATGGTACCATATAGCAAGTACTTGATCTAGATGAGCTACAACTCTAGTATACACTCTAGTATGCTAGAATGACTATAAGATCATCTTGAGATTAATTATAAGAAAAACTATGAATAACCAGGAAGCACACATCAATTAAACTATCTCTACTATAAACGCTCAATGAGTTTATATACATATATATCTTCATTGCATCTATTCATGCAAGATTAATGATACATTTGCACATCACATACGCAATTTCTTGCTGAAATTTGTGTGTGTACCTTTTAATTCTACACTATTTGTTTCTGTGGATTAAATGGGTAGAGGATTTAGTTGTATATGCAATTATAGCTAGATCCTAACTAGAAATACCACACTTGTATGCTAAGAAAATCATGTAACAAAGGTAATTATATATCTAAAAATTACAGCAATAGCATTCTCTACTCTAGGAGACCTAGAACTACTAGGAAGCAATAACAATCATCCAACTAGCATGACAACACATCATACTCTTGTACTATAACACCCTCGAATCGGCCCTATGCAAGTTTTAGCCCTTTTCCGCCAAACCCGCATAGAAACGATTTAAGGACGCCCACCAGGCACTTTCGTGCGGGTGGAAAACAAAGTAATACCATTACACATTAGTCCACGATGGAACCCACAGAACATATATATACAACAACGACTCCATGAGTCAAGAATACAGATATAATATACAAAGATCCAAATCACCTTGAAAACGATATAGTGTCCGATTAGGAGGTTCATGTTGTTTAGCTACCCCACAATTTAAATGTTGGCTTAGCAAGGCGAAACATGGCATCGGTTCGCTACACAAATTTAAATGGAGCCAATATAAGACTAAAATAGCCCGCATATAGACTCCATATTTAATTTAGGTGAATCGACTATTTAACCCAACCCACCAGATGACATGTATGCAAGCATGATGATTTAATGATGCGACAGGTATATGTCATATTATAAAAATAGAGGCTTAGCGTCACACATCTGAGGTTCGGAAGATCTTGGGTTCCAGGGGTTCGGGGTCTGGTCTCAGGGTTCGACGGGTCGGCAAGGTTCGGATACAAGATGGAGAACTTGAGTACCAAGCTGTCGATCTTGCCGTCGATGGCGAACTTGAGTGGATCGGGTACCGGTGGTCTTCGAATCCGTGTAGACGGTCATGGCGTCCAGGATGAGGAACTTGGCATATCTGGCGGTGATCTTTGCGGTCTTCAGGTTCAGGTCTTGGCGTTCGATGAAGGAGGTCTTGTCGCATCCGATGGATCGGTCCTCGGGGTCAAAGAACTTGGCGTGCCAGGGTTCGGTCTTCGGATCTTGGTCGGGTCGTTGGTTTCCCGGGCCGAAGGACTTGGCGTCCGAGAGAGATCTTGGCGTTCCGGGTTCTCGGGCATCAGATCCATGAAGTAGATCTTCGTGTCATCGGCTCGTGAGGAAGAACTCTAGTTCGGTGTCTTTATTGTCGGTTTCAGAGTTAGGTTCCATCTCGATGATGCCCGACCTTCGTGTAGAAGTTCTTGTCGGTGTAGATATCATCTTGCCCTTTGGTGCTTGGTCCTTGTTCACCCTGATACTCTTGTCAGCCGGGAGATCTAGATCGAGCATCGCCCAGACATGTGCAACGGAGGGCCCGGAGATGCACGCGCGCACGAAAAGCAGGTCGTGTAGCTTCCCTGCAGAACACGCGTGGAGGAAGTCCACGTTCACCCCTTTGACACAAAACAAACAGGCTCTCCCGAACGGTCGTGCGCTGCAGAGATAGCTCGCAGGATCAAGCGGTAGCTGGGGAGGCCGACGAGGAAGAGCTTGATGAGCTCTCTGTAGAACAAAGAGGGCAAGCACGACGTCAGGGCAGAGACGAGCTTGGTGGCTCAGAGAAAGGCGAAGACGGGGCGAAGCCGCGCGGCAGCGGGCCGGAGGGGACCTGTAGGGCGGCGGTGCTTGTCCTGGCCGGAGACGCGGTAGAGGGTGGCGACGCCAGGAGGGGAGTGGTCGGTGCTGAGGTTTGAGCAGCGGCTCGCCCGGGGAAGAGGACGACTCGGCCAGGCGACGAGGTGGTGGCGCTCGTGGATGAACGATGGAGCTGGTCGTGGGTGACGGGGAGATGGAGCACGACACGGCACGCAGAGGCGGCCGCGGATCCGGTCGAGGGGAGAGTGGACGTTTGCGGCGACGCTCGACGAACGGGGCGAGGTAGGTGGGACCACGCGGCGGCGCTCACGCCGCCGGAGGCTGACCAGCGTGAGGTGGCGGGGCCTGGCCGAGGCGGCAGGGCCTGGCCAAGGCGGCGGGGCAGCGGGGCGCGCAGAGGAGATGGCGAGCAAGGGAGATGGTGGTCGGAGCCGCCATGGCGAGGCCGCCAGTCGCCGAAGGGGATCTGGGCGTCGAGGTTGGTGGGTGAGATAGAGAGGCGGGTTGTAGGGGATCGTGTGGATCGAGGAGATGAGGCGGGGTGCAGGACAGCACGGGAGTGGGACCGGGCGGTTGGTGGCCCTGGGGCGATGCGGGAGTGCGCACCCAGGTGGCAGTTGGTCAGGGTGCAGGCGGTGCTAGGCGGGAAAACACAGGAGGGGAGGGAGTTGGGGGTGAGGTGGTGGCTTGGAGATAAGAAAGAGGTTGGGTCGGTCGGTGGGGGATTGGTGTGCGGCTGGGTGTGTGCGTGTGTGTGGGGATTGGGCTAGGGGGTGTGGGCTGGTGAGGTGGCGAGACGGGGTTGGTCGGGATGAGGTGGAGGGGTGCCAGGGTGGTGGGGTGGAAGGCATGAGGTTGCGGCCTAAGCGTCTGTGTAGTGAGTGAAAGCAATGGTGCTGCAGTAGGTGGGGCTAGGTTTGATTAGGTTAGGGTAGGGATGGGTTTAGTCAGGTCTAGGTAGATTAGATTTAGGGTATGGAGGTGGCCGGCCGGGCTTTCGGGTCTAGCGGGCTGCCTCCTAAAAATAATTGAAATTTTTTATTTATTTAAAACGGGGCTTTTGCAAACCGTATTTAGACAAACCAAAATATTCCGAAGAACCGGGTTTTAATTTGAATAAAGACGGGAATATTTGGACAACAAAACTAGGTGTTTTGAAAATAGTTTAGACAAAAACCATGCATGCTGATGACGATGCTCAAATGCAAGGTGGCATGATGACATGAGCATGCGGTCATGACGATGCAATGCACAAAAACAACGTGATTTTCTAGTAGTGATTTTGCGGGATGCCATAATTCGACACCACTAACAATGGATCTCGCCCTCGAGATCCGCCTCATGGTACCGGAAGAAGGCCGACGATCAGAATCTTCTCGCTTCGGGTAGATCCCCGCGACACCACTAACAAGATTGTTGCTCCATCTTGAAATCAGCGACACCACCAACAAGGGGGCATTATCCATGGTCGTCGAGAAAACACTCCGGGAACAAAGGACGAAGGTAAAGGTATCAAGAGATAAGGCCACCTTTAACTTCCGTGAACGGAGTAAAATTACTGGATCCACCGATTGATATACAAAGCGAATGATAAAAGTAGTGGTATGGTTGCGACTCCATCCCGCACTCATATCATTACTCCGTACATGAATAGCAGAATTATGCAACCAACTCTCGGAATCAGACTGTAGATCTCGACAAGCGAGGTTCGGAACAAAAGAGTGATGCAGACTCTACATCAGACCTGGCGTAGATG
Source organism: Avena insularis (assembly GCA_023614405.1). Classification (NCBI taxonomy): domain Eukaryota; kingdom Viridiplantae; phylum Streptophyta; class Magnoliopsida; order Poales; family Poaceae; genus Avena; species Avena insularis. The sequence continues at coordinate 409,777,570 of CM042696.1, forward strand.
ATGTCATCGCGTTAGAAAACACTGGAAGGCACGAGAAGGAACAAAGAGAAGTCCAACAGATGAAGGATTCCTCAGATAGCATGAAGACCGTATGTAGAAACATTGTTGCCAAAGGGGAAGCGAAACCCTAAAGGCACGACGGAAAAACCCAACCACGAGAAATTCCTGGACTCGAAGAAAAGATAAGAGAGTAGATTCAAAACACGCAGAGGTAAGAGGAGAACAACAGAGGGGTAAGGAGTAAAATCAGACCTAATCAGATCTATCCAACCGATTTTGCAAAATAGTTTTGACACTCTACTTCGGCCGTTAGCTAGGTTATCCTACAGGATGGACTTGTGGGGTATCGTAACTGCTGGGCTCTGATACCACTCTGTAACGCCCTCGAATCGGCCCTATGCAAGTTTTAGCCCTTTTCCGCCAAACCCGCATAGAAAGGATTCAAGGATGCCCACCAGGCAGTTTCGTGCGGGTGGAAAACAAAGTAATACCATTACACATTAGTCCACGATGGAACCCACAAAACATATATATACAACAACGACTCCATGAGTCAAGAATACAGATATAATATACAAAGATCCAAATCACCTTGAAAACGATAGAGCGTCCAACTATGGACAAGATGCAAATGGGGCTAAGAGCCCTGAAGAATAATCAATGGCGTCCATAACCCTGCCCAGGCCAAGCCGAAATGGTAACCCTGCTAACGACGTCGATCTCAAACCTGCTAAAACAAAAGGGGTGCCGACAAAGGGCAAAGGAAAAAGAGGAGCGTCAGTACTGAGGCCAGTACATGGCGAGGCTAGAATTCGGCGGCTCTCACCTACATAGGTATGGTGGACTGAAGCGGCAGCGTAGCATGCACTAAACAACCTATAGAGACTCGATTAACCGTCGGCTATTAGAAAGAGATAAGAAAGACCTATTCGGAACCAACCGTATACTAACACCAATCATACCCATACTGGTATTCCCCCTCGAGACCAAACGAGGAAGTCAAACCGAGGAACTCACACCGTTGGCAATTTTACTCATTCCGTTATAGTTGCAGCATTTACTAGTCAGATATATAGCTTGAGTCATCCTGATAGCATAAGTAGTGGGCAGTTTTAGTTAACATTCCGTTGTAGTTGGAACATTTACTAGTCAGATATAATTGTCCTGAGGAATCCCAAAACCCAGCAGTTGTTGGCACTTTTATCACATTCTATTGGAGTTGTAATACTTACTAGGCAGGTATATCAAAACACGATACGACCAAGATCCACCAGTTGTTGGCATTTTTAATATCCATTCCGTTATAATTGAGCTGATTACTAGTCACATATTAAGTCAAATTTATAGCACTACTTTAGTTATGCTTGTCTATGATCGAGATACTGTGCTCCAAGTCGTCCATAACCGCGTACACGGCTTTTAGAAAGTTTTACCCTGCAGGGGTGCACAAATAGCAACACACACTCGATCAACCTCGGATATACCAACTCAAAACCCAACGAGGCATTCACGACAAAGCGATCACAAGATTCATAAAATATTTCAGGGGGCCACCCCACTAAGCTACCCGCAACAAAGTTGGCAGGCTCCGGAACGGACCGAGGGTTTGCGACGACGGCTGTAAACGACTGGGAACTCGAAAGTGTGACTGGGCTTGTCGATACCACAAAAACGTGGCGCGATCCCAAAATAGTACATGTGCTCCACGCACAATCTTAAATAAAGCAGTAAAGCATGGCATAGGTACATGATAGTAATAAAACCCCAAACTAGTTTGTGGCCCCAAGAAATAAGAAATGAATCAAGCTCTGGCTCAGGGGGGTCCATAAGGCCTCCCGGATGTGGATAATGTGAATAGTCAAGGAACAGGTATCAAGTACTCGGGGTCCTACGGGACACAAGTGAGCGTGGAAGAACAAAATAACATCTATTGCCCACCGATGTCTCTGCATTAGTTATATCTAGCAATTTAATAGTTGTATTTAAAGTCTTGATCATCTCCACCAATAAGCATCTGCCTGCATTCCAACAACTGTGGTACTTGACAACACGAGATCGCACCTGAGCAAGCGACTACGACTCGCAAGGCCAGCTATCTACCAAACACAGGTAATAGGAGGTGTCCAAGGAAATATAAAGGCTACACGGGATATAACTGGTGTACGGAAATGAAAGCATCACGACACGGATAGCAATAGATCAACAGGAGGAAATAAAGACTATAAACACAAAATAGGTAGAAAGAGGGAGAGATGCTCGCCTGGGAAACAGTGTCGACGGATCATATTCGGAGAACTTGTCGATACTCGCATCAACTCATCGGCCTAATCCGCGAAGAAGCAAACACTAGAAGAAACACCGGATGCAATATTTAATACTACGTCAGAAGACCCGGCATGACTACGATATGATGCAGATGTGGTGCAATTAGGTAGTATTAAGCAGAACCGGGGTCCCGATAATTAATTAGGAGGTTCATGTTGTTTAGCTACCCCACAATTTAAATGTTGGCTTAGCAAGGCGAAACATGGCATTGGTTCGCTACACAAATTTAAATGGAGCCAATATAAGACTAAAATAGCCCGCATATAGACTCCATATTTAATTTAGGTGAATCGACTATTTAACCCAACCCACCAGATGACATGTATGCAAGCATGATGATTTAATGATGCGACAGGTATATGTCATATTATAAAAATAGAGGCTTAGCGTCACACATCTGAGGTTCGGAAGATCTTGGGTTCCGGGGGTTCGGGGTCCGGTCTCAGGGTTCGACGGGTCGGCAAGGTTCGGATACAAGATGGAGAACTTGAGTACCAAGCGGTCGATCTTGCCGTCGATGGCGAACTTGAGTGGATCGGGTACCGGTGGTCTTCGAATCCGTGTAGACGGTCATGGCGTCCAGGATGAGGAACTTGGCGTATCTGGCGGTGATCTTGGCGGTCTTTAGGTTCGGGTCTTGGCGTTCGATGAAGGAGGTCTTGTCGCATCCGATGGATCGGTCCTCGGGGTCGAAGAACTTGGCGCGCCAGGGTTCGGTCTTCGGATCTTGGTCGGGTCGTCGGTTTCCCAGGCCGAAGGACTTGGCGTCCGAGAGAGATCTTGGCATTCCGGGTTCTCGGGCATCAGATCCATGAAGTAGATTTTCGTGTCGTCGGCTTGTGAGGAAGAACTCTAGTTCGGTGTCTTTATTGTCGGTGTCGGAGTTGGGTTCCATCTCGGTGATGCCCGACCTTCGTGTAGAAGTTCTTGTCGGTGTAGATATCATCCCGTCCTTTGGTGCTTGGTCCTTGTTCACCCTGATACTCTTGTCTGCCGGGAGATCTAGATCGAGCATCGCCCAGACGATGTGCAATGGAGGGCCCGGAGATGCACGCGCGCACGGAAACCAGGTCGTGTAGCTTCCCTGCAGAACACGCGTGGAGGAAGTCCACGTTCACCCCTTTGACACAAAACAAACAGGCTCTCCCGAACGGTCGCGTGCTGCAGAGATAGCTCGCAGCATCAAGCGGTAGCAGGGGAGGCCAACGAGGAAGAGCTTGATGAGCTCGTTGTAGAACAAAGAGGGCAAGCACGACGTCAGGGCGGAGACGAGCTTGGCGGCTCGGAGAAAGGCGAAGACGGGGCAAAGCCACGCGGCAGCGGGCCGGAGGGGACCTGTAGGGCGGCGGTGCTTGTCCTGGCCGTAGACGCGGTAGAGGTTGGCAACGCCAGGAGGGGAGTGGTCGGTGCTGAGGTTTGAGCGGCGGCTCGCCCGGGGCAGAGGACGACTCGGCCAGGCGACGAGGTGGTGGCGCCCGTGGATGAACGACGGAGCTGGTCGTGGGTGACGGGGAGATGGAGCACGACGCGTCACGCAGAGGCAGCCGCGGATCCGGTCGAGGGGAGAGCGGACGTTTGCGGCGACGCTCGACGAACGGGGCGAGGTAGGTGGGACCACGGGGTGGCGCTCACGCGACCGGAGGCTGACCAGCGTGAGGTGGCGGGGCCTGGCCGAGGCGGCTGGGCGGCGGGGCGCGCTGAGGAGATGGTGAGCAGGGGAGGTGGCGGTCGGAGGCGCCATGGCGAGGCCGCCAGTCGCCGAACGGGATCTGGGCGTCGGGGTTGGTGGGTGAGACAGAGAGGTGGGGTGCAGGGGATCGTGTGAATCGAGGAGTGGAGGCGGGGTGCGGGACAACACGGGAGTGGGACCGGGCGGTTGGTGGCCCTGGGCGACGCGGGAGTGCGCGCCCAGGTGGCAGTTGGTCGGGATGCAGGCGGTGCTGGGCGGGAAAACACATGAGGGGATGGAGTTGGGGGTGAGGTGGCGGCTGGGAGATAAGATGGAGGTGGGGTCGGTCGGTGGGGGATTGGTGTGCGGCTGGGTGTGTACGTGTGTGGCGTGTGTGGCAGTGTGGGGATTGGGCCAAGGGGTGTGGGCTGGTGAGGTGGCGAGACGGGGTTGGTCGGGATGAGGTGGAGGGGTGCTAGGGTGGCAGGGTGGAAGGCTGGCGCGGGTTGCTTGCAGCGCTAGCGTGCGGCGCGCTGCGGATGGGGCTGGCGGCTGTAGTAGGTGGGGCTTGGTTTGATTAGGTTAGGGTAGGGTTGGGTTTAGTCAGGTCTAGGTAGATTAGATTTAGGGTATGGAGGTGGCGGGCCGGGCTTTCGGGCCCGGCAGGCTGCCTCCTAAAAATAATTGAATTTTTTATTTATTTCAAATGGGGCTTTTGCAAACCGTATTTAGACAAACCAAAATATTCAGGAGACCCGGGTTTTAATTTGAATAAAGACGGGAATATTTGGACAACAAAACTAGGCGTTTTGAAAATAGTATAGACAAAAACCATGCATGCTGATGACGATGCTCAAATGCAAGGTGCAATGATGACATGAGCATGCGGTCATGACGATGCAATGCACAAAAACAACGCGATTTTCTAGTAGTGGTTTTGCAGGATGCCGCATGTACCGTGCAACTTAATTGCACACACGAACTAGAACTAAATCAAGATTGCTAGTAGATCATCACAATCACAATAAAGCTAGTTAGAGCAGCCGTGTGAACCTATCTATCTGTAGGGGGAAGGGAGAGGGGGGAGCGACGCTCACCTTGGGGTGCTCGGCGAGGACGAAGGTGAGGTTGCAGACGAGGTGGCCGGCGGGAAGAAGGTCTTCGAGCACGGGCAGCAGGTCTTCGGGCAGCAGTAGCAGTGCAAGTCACGGGCGGCAGGCTCCTCCTCCATGGGACGGGCGTGTCGCGGGTAGAAGGTCTTCGAGCATGGGGCGGTTGCGGGCTCCTCTTCCACAGGGCGGGCTCCTCCTCCCTATGGCTGGTAGCCGAGATGTCAGAGAGAGGGAATATGGATAGGGGGAAGGGGAGGGAGAGGGGAAGGGGGTCGGGGTTCACCTCGATGATGGTGGATGGTGGGCTGCTGCGGGCACAGACGGCGGGCTGCTGCGGGCGCAGACGGTGGCGGACGACGGTAGGAAGCGGATGGCGGCGCGAGAGGTTGCAGAGTAGTACACAGATCAACTTAGTCGATCGACTCGATCCAGAGAAAAAGTGACAGGTATCAGCTTATGCGAGGCGCATATTTGAAAATGCGACTCACATAAGTTTACGCAAGGCGCATACTCAGCTATTCTTCACTTCTAGTCAACTAGCGCGCTGCTCTGGTATCTGTCAACTAACACACTAGGCCACTGGTATCGACCCTTGTCATGTTCTCAACCCTAGCCACCCAGGTTTGTATCCTGGGGGCAACATATTTTTGTAAAATGTTTTTAAAGGCCATTTTTCATGTAAAAATATTGTCCAAACACAATATAAACTATAAAATATACTGCAAATATTTTAAAAATTCAAATATTGCCAAAAAACAAAAGAGAGTATTACGAATGTGTCTCGTCGATACATAATATTCTCAATGCAATATTATAACATACAAAAAATAATAATTATAAATGTTTCGATACATAATAGTATGCCACACACACACGACGTTTCTTGACAATGGTCAGAGCATGCTAGCGTTTCTTGACAATGGTCGTCTTCTTGCCCTTCTTTGTCGCGGTTGCATAGGTTAGGTCCGGGGACGTCTTCTCTACTTCTTTTGAACGAGAGTCCTTTCTTAGGTAGGGTTGTGGTGTACGATGCTTGGTTGCCGTATCCGTCTTCCATCTTCCGGTCACCATTCTGGTCAAAGTCTTACTCGTTGGCGACTCCGTCCATTCTGATGATGTTCCTTTTGCCTCTCCTGACGACAACCCGGCTAGGCTTTGACGGGTCTGTGATGTACAAGCATTGGTCGACCTTGCTAGCTAGAACCCAAGGCTCATTTCTCGTGGGTGCGTTCACGCTGGTGGTCTTTGATGGTATAACCATGGTGGTGAAATATCGGCCTTCTTTCTCGACGCTCTTGGCCCACCTGACACGGAACATCGGCACCTTCTCCGTAACATAGTCGAGCTCCCAAATCTCCTCGATCCTTCCGTAGTATCTTTCCGGGATGTCGCCGGTGTAGAATATCCCCGTAACCCCTGAGTTCTGGTAATCGCAGTTATTGTCCTTTTCCTCTGTATAGAACATGTATCTGTTGATATCGTATGCCTGATAGGTCATCAGGTTGTGCGAGGCGCCCCGTGACAAGGAGAATATGAGTATATCTTCCTCTGAGTACTCGCCCTGTGGTGGATTAGCAATGACCTTCTCCCTGAACCACTGCGTGAAACCGGAGTTGTGCTCCTTGATAACGTCTTCCTCCGAAATCGGCGCCAAGTCGATGTAATTCTTCTTGATAAACTCTTTGTGCTCATATATGTATGGATCGACCACCTGCAGGTGCTGTAGCGTGACCAGGTTTGCTCTTTCAAAGTCCTTGGTTCGGCCCTCGATGTCGACATGCTTTGGGCGCCGACCCTCATGATGACCGCATCCAGCAAGCCTCCCGAGGTGCTTGTTGAATGGTAGACCAAGAGGGGTCTCGGTTTGTAGAAAGTTTGAGTACAAAGAGATGCACTCTTTGGCCAGGAAGTTGTTTGCTATGCTTCCATCTAGACAGGACCTGTTCGTAACGTATCCTCTGATGTGTCCATTGAGCCTTTCGAACGACATCATGCTTCGCAGAAACGGAGGAGCGAGCTAGACGATATCCTCCATGACATGGAGAAGCAGATGAAGCATGACGTCGAAGAATGCGGGGGGGGGGGGGGGAATAAATCTCGAGCTCGCATAGTATCACCACGATCTCGTCATGTATCCTCGTGAGTTGCTTAATGCCTATCGACTTCCGAGAGATGACGTCGAAAAAGTTGCAAAGGCCAAACAACATTTCACAAACGTGCTTGTCCATTATACCTCGGATCACGACTAGGAGTACCTGCGTCATCAGCACGGCGACATCGTGAGACTTCATCCCACTAAAGTGCTGCTTCGCCTCGCCTAGCCATCTGCTTATCTTCCCTGAATAGCCGTTTGGAAATTTGACTCCGAGGAGGCACTTCATAAACTATATGGCCTGCTTCTTACTCAGAGTGAAGCATGAGGCCTTGAGCTTGATCTCGCCCTTCTTGACCTACTTTTTGCCCTTGCAACGATGGCTATTCTGCGTTTCTGTATCCTCCTCCTCATCCTCCTCCTCGTCATCACTAGGTGGTGGTTGAAGTTCATCCCTGATGCCCATATGCTTCAAGTCGTTCCTTTCCTTCGGCCCATCTTTGGTGTTGTCGGTGTTAAGGAGGGTGGCAAGCAGACTCTCGCCCACGTTCTTCGTGATATGCATGAGATCGAGGCTATGAGGGACGCGGAGGATCTTCCAGTATGGCAAATCCCAGAAAATAGACCTCGCCTTCCATACCTTCAGCAGCGGCTCTGGCTTCTTTTGGGTCTTTCCTAGTGCAGGCCATTCCTTCCAATTATTCAACAACTCATAGATTTGTGCACCACTCTACTGGTCCGGGATTCCTTGGAGCTCGACCGCCCCATCGAACAGATCTCCTAGCTTTCTCCAGGCGTGATTCTTGGGAAGCCATCTCCGAGCCCCAAGGAACACGGTTTTCTTGGACCCAGGATATTTCTGTAGCTGGCGTTATGTTGTATTATCTTTGCACCTAACGCACCCATAGAATCCTTGGACCACCTGCCCCGAGAAGTATCCGTAACCGGGATAGTCTTGCACCGTCATGATCACTACCACTCTCATGTTGAAGTATTCTTGTCTCGAGGCGTCCCACGTACGGGCTCCTTCTTCCCATAATGTGGCCATCTCCTCTTTCAACAATGTGAGATAAAGATTGATGTCTGTACCGGGTTGTTTTGGCCCTTGAACCAGCATACTCATGGTTACGTACTTCTTCTTCATGCACAACCAGGGGGGAGATTGTAGATCCATACAAACACGGGCCATGTGTTATGTGTGTTGCTCTGGCTTCCGAACAGATTGAGTCCGTCGGTGCTCACTGATACGTTGCAAACGTATCTATAATTTTTGATGTTCCATGCTTGTTTTATATCTACTTTCTTGTATTTTGTTCCAACTTTGGAGTACTTTCTATACACTTTCTTGGACTAACCTAATAACAAGTGCCACAGTGCGAGTTGCCTATTTTCTGCTGTTTTTGGTTCCAGGAAAGTCAGAAAATCAATATTCTCGGAATTGGACTGGACAAAAGCCAAAGTCAATATTTTACCGGAAGACTCATGGAGCCAGAAGACGACACGGAGAGGGGCCACAGGGTGGCCACACCATATGGTGGCGCGGGCTAGACCTGGCCACGCCACCAGGTGGTGTGGGCCCCCTGGCTGACCACCGACCTTGCCTCTCCGCCTATAAGATGCCTCCTAATGCAAAAACCCTAAGTCATCAAGCCTCCTGCCAAAAAAAGTTCCGCAGCGCCGCCGCCACCGAAGGGGACAGAAGTGTCTGTTCCGGCACCCTGCCGGGACGGGGAAGTGCCCCCGGAGCCATCTCCATCGATCTCCACCACCATCTCCATCACCATTGCTGATTCCCATGATGAGGAGGGAGTAGTTCTTCCTCGAGGCTAAGGGTTCTACCGGTAGCTATGTGTTCATCTCTCTCTCTATGCATGATCTTATTGAGATCATGAGCTTGTAATCTATAGATCTACCTTGCTACTCAAGTGCTTTAATAGATCTCTACTCTCCCCATGTGTGTGAAAGTGACAGCATGCACACCATGGTGGCACTTAGGCTAGAGATTACAAATACTTGTTATGAGTTATATTTGGAGTTGGATGTTTGTATGAAATTGTGGTGTTTGTTGGAACCATCTAGTGCTCAAGGTGACAGTGTGGGGTTATCTAGATGGGAAAAGCAAACTTTGAGGTGTGCTGTTATAGCCCTACCATCGATTAGAGTGTCCAGCTGGAGAGTAGTTAAGTGTAGTATCATGAAGAGAATATATTTATATGAGAGTGTTCACTAGTGAAAGTATGATCCCTAGGCCTTGTTTCTAAGCATTTAAACACCATTTGTTACTAGATCTGTTACATGTTTGCTTACTTCCTTCTTTATTTCAGTTTGCCTTTAGTCTTTTCCCCACGTCAACCACACGCCAGCAAGCTATTTTCTGGCACCGTTACCACTTATAATTATCCATACCACTTGTATTTCACTATCTCTTTGCCGAACTAGTGCACCTATACACCTGACATGTGTATTGGGTGTGTTGGGGACACAAGAGACTTCTTGTATCTTGATTGCAGGGTTGCTTGAGAGGGGATACCTTTGACCACTTCCTCCCTATGTTCGATAAACCTTGGGTGATCCACTTAAGGGAAAACTTGCTGCTGTTCTACAAACCTCTGCACTTGGAGGCCCAACAACTGTCTACAAGAATAGAAGTGCGTATACATCAAGCTATTTTCTGGCGCCGTTGCCGGGGAGGTAAGGTAAAAGGTACTCACATCCTCCGGTGTGAGTGCTCGAAGTTATTTCCTTTAGATTTTGCAATTTTGTCTTTTTTTTCTTGTTTTCACTAGTTAGGCTTAATGGAAAATAACAAAAAAAATTAGAGAGCTTTGTAGTATTTATCTTGAGTTAGGACATGAAGTGTTTGAAGAGAAAATTAAAAAACCTATGGAACTTTATTTGCATGCTAATAGCAATTTTGTTAGTATGAATTCTTTGGACACCATTAATGCTAATGATACGGAAAAGTCTAAGCTTGGGGAAGCTAGTTTTTATGAAAATGATCTTTTTAGTTCCCCAGCTTTGGAAGATAGCTATTTTATTGCTTATGATGATACAAAACCTCCAATATATGATGATTACAATGATGAATATGATATTTTCAGTCCACCTACTATTGAGGAGAAAATTAATTATGATTATAATATGCCTCCTATATTTGATGATTATGGTGATGAGAATAATAATGATAGCTATTTTATTGAATTTGCTCCCACTACAATTAATAAGAATGACTATGTTTACGTGGAGAGTAATAATTATTATATGCATGTGGCTCATGATAAGAATGTTTCATGTGATAGGTATATTGTTAATTTTATTCATGATGCTACTGAAAGTTATTATGAGAGAGGGAAACATGGTTTTATGCATCTTAATAATATTAAGTTTCCCCTCTTTACGTTGAAAGTCTTGAAGTTGCACTTGTCTTGCTTTACTATGCTTGTTGCTTTGTGCTTTCATGACTTGTTCCTTTACAAGATTCCTATGCATAGGAAGTGGGTTAGATTTAAATGTGCTTTGTATTTGCTTCTTGATGCTCTCTTTTACTTCAATTCATATTTCTTATGTGAGCATCTTCTCAAACTATCATGCCTAACTTAAAGGCGTTCAAGAAAAGTAATTATTGGTAGATAACCCAAAAGTTTTAGTTGAGTCTTGGAAGTTATTGCTTCAGTAATAACCGCTTCTTATCCTTTTTATTTGCTTTTTGTGCCAAGAATAACCTCTAATGAGAGAGAAGTAATGATTGGGAAAGTTGCTGTCCCAAAACAGATTTTTGTGCTTCACCGTAAACATTCGTGTAAAATCTCTATACGTCCTTATGAGGCGTGAATATTTGTGCTTCTGCCCCAGGTTGTTATCCAACTTTCATTAGTTCAACACTTTTCGATTTGAGCAACAGAAGGTCTTCGAAAAAATTGGTTTTTACCTGTTGGTCTGTTTTGACAGATTTCTGCCATTATTTGCATTTGCTTCTTGTTGGTTCCTTTTTGGGTTCTCTTTGGGGAATTGAGCTTTTTGAGGGAAGTGCTATAGTAGCTTGTGTTTTCATGGAAGTTTTATTGGTGTTGAAACTAAACCCAAAGACTTATTATCTTGAGTGCACTAATGTTGCTAATAAAGATTGTGTGAAGTTTTGTATGAAGGAAAAATTTCCAGGTGTATGGAGAGAATGATGTAATGAGATGAAGAATGGACTAAAGCTCAATATTGGGGATGCCACGCGTGTCACCCCAAGAAATATCCAAGAATTACAAGCATCAAATCTTGGGGATGCCCAAGGCATCCCCTTCTTCATCAATAAAAATCCCAGGTTTCTTCGAAACACTTCATTTTTATCGTTTCATGCACAATTGTGTTGTTCTTGGAGCGTCTTGGTTTTTGTTTTTAGATTTTAGTTTGCTTGGTTTTCTTAGTTTGCTTGAATAAATTGGTTGGACCCCCTCTTTCATATATTAGTTTTCATATAGTTTGGTTTGTATTGGAAAAGCGTACGAAAGTTCATGCTTAAGTGGTAAAGAGAGCTTGTTTTTAACTGTGGCCTATGATTTTTCATGCCATGCTTGATATTTTTCTGGCTTTATGCTTAGTGATCTTTTCTTTAGCATGACATGTTATAAACAATTGAGATTGCTTAATGTGCCTTGGAAGAATCATGCGTTGTTTTAGCATATTAAAGCATAGTATTGTGATATTCTCCTTTGATGCTTTATTTGGGTTGACTTGGCACATGCTCACACCATGTTATGACTATCCCAAGTCACCATAGCCTTTATGATCCTTTAGTTTTCAACTTGTGGTATCACTTTATGCTTTGATCAATGATGCTTTGTCGCTCTGCATGATTATGTCCATTATTGCTCTCTTAGTTGGTCGCTCCTAGTCTTTTGCTAGCCTCTATAACCAAGTATGAGTTCCACTCATGCATCCAACTCCTAAAACCAAGTTATTCCAAAGAGTCCACCATACCTACCTATTAGCATATGCTATTCCAAGTATATTCATGTTTTTGTCTACCTTCCGAATTAAACTTGTTATGAGAAAATTAGTGATTAAAGCTCTCACAAACTTGATGGCACACTTTACTTTTTTTCATTTAATAAACTTGAAACATTTCGTCCATCTTTGTTACGTATATGCTTGTGCTTTATAAGTTGAAGTTAGCAGAACCATGTATCATTGGGAACGCTTTCAACATTGCACCTATACTTTGTACCCCGTTGATATCATGTTCTTTTGCTTATGGATCCCGGTGGTGTGAAATAAAAGGGGAACTTGTAAGATCATGGAGTTTGTATTTGTATTAGAGAAACGGCTGGGCCGCTAGCCTAAGCCATGCCTAATCATGGTGGAAACTTGCAGTATAACCATAATGAGCACTCTATGAAGCATCCTCAATAAAAACCTATGAAAATAGCAAATAAAAAGATCGCTGAGATGCTCATTGTCTGCTTGCCTTGTCATTTTGATTATGGGAGAGCTCCTATATCATGTGCAAGGGGTACCCCGTTGGCGGTTCTTTATGATACATATGTACGTATAATGACTAGAGCTTACTCGTGACTAAAGTTCAGTAGCATGAGGTTCGGTCTTCATAAGTAAGGGGCATGAGATTTCGGTTTATAACTTGTCAAGCATATCCTCTTAGTTGTGTCACTTTAACCTTAATCACCTTCAAGATGCTTATGATAGGGGCAATGAGAGGTGAAATCTATAAGTACCATAATTTTTGGAAGCTCTTTATGAGACTTGAATCCCTACTTCCTTCTATGAAGGCCTTTCTTTTACTTTTATATTGAGTCTCCACCTTCTATCTTTATGCACCTATTTCGAGAGCATAGTGGCCATTCTTAGTTCTATGTGCATTGTCCCAAGACTTGTTGATTGATGCATAACATTGATATTGCTTGTTCTTAAACTATTTGTATCTTGTCACTCTTATGAACTTTGAAAGTGTCCTATGCATCTATGTTTGCTACTCTATGAGGGACAAGCTGAATGCCACTATGCTGTGTTTTCTTTATGTGAAACAAACAAACGTCTTGCAAAGCATTGTTATTCATTAATCTATTGTTTGTGCCTTTTCATGTTGCAACATAGTTTCTTTGTCTTATTGCTAGAACTTTATCCATCATGCTATGTTAAAGTACTATGATCCCAACTATCAATGTTTTACTAATACTTTGATCAAGTTTATGATGGTGCATGTCACCTCAAAAATTATTCTTTCTTTTTATCACTTTCCTACTCGAGGACGAGCAGGAGTTAAGCTTGGGGATGTTGATACGTTGCAAACGTATCTATAATTTTTGATGTTCCATGCTTGTTTTATATCTACTTTCTTGTGTTTTGTTCCAACTTTGGAGTACTTTCTATACACTTTTTGGACTAACCTATTAACAAGTGCCACAGTGCCAGTTGCCTATTTTCTGCTGTTTTTGGTTCCAGGAAAGTCAGAAAATCAATATTCTCAGAATTGGACTGGACAAAAGCCAAAGTCCATATTTTACCGGAACACTCACGGAGCCATAAGACGAGACGGAGAGGGGCCACAGGGTGGCCACACCATATGCTGGCCAGCTGAACCTGGCCGCCACTGGTGTGTCAGGTCTGGTCGACCACCGACCTTGCCTCTCCGCCTATAAGATGCCTCCCGATGCAAAAACCCTAAGTCATCAAGCCTCCAGCCAAAAAAAGTTCTGCAGCACCGCCGCCACAGAAGGGGAGATTCGGGGGACAAAAGTCTCTGTTTCGGCACCCTGCCGGGATGGGGAAGTGCCCCCGGAGCCATCTCCATCGATCTCCACCACCATCTCCATCACCATTGCTGATTCCCATGATGAGGATGGAGTAGCTCTTCCTCGAGGCTAAGGGTTCTACCGGTAGCTATGTGTTCATCTCTCTCTCTATGCATGATCTTATTGAGATCATGAGCTTGTAATCTATAGATCTACCTTGCTACTCAAGAGCTTTAATAGATCTCTGCTGCACACCATGGTGGCACTTAGGCTAGAGATTACAAATACTTGTTATGAGTTATATTTGGAGTTGGATGTTTGTATGAAATTGTGGTGTTTGTTGGAACCATCTAATGCTCAAGGTGACAGTGTGGGGTTATCTAGATGGGAAAAGCGAACTTTGAGGTGTGCTGTTATAGCCCTACCATCGATTAGAGTGTCCAACCGGAGAGTAGTTAAGAGTAGTATCATGAAGAGAAGATATTTATATGAGAGTGTTCACTAGTGAAAGTATGATCCCTAGCCCTTGTTTCTAAGCACCGAAACACTGTTTGCTACTAGATCTGTTACATGTTTGCTTGCTTCCTTCTTTATTTCAGTTTGCCTTTAGTATTTTCCCCACGTCAACCACACGCCGGCAAGCTATTTTCTGGCACCGTTACCACTTATAATTATCCATACCACTTGTATTTCACTATCTCTTTGCGGAACTAGTGCACATATACACCTGACATGTGTATTGGGTGTGTTGGGGACACAAGAGACTTCTTGTATCTTGATTGCAGGGTTGCTTGAGAGGGGATATCTTTGACCACTTCCTCCCTAGGTTCGATAAACCTTGGGTGATCCACTTAAGGGAAAACTTGTTGTTGTTCTACAAACCTCTACACTTGGAGGCCCAACAACTGTCTACAAGAATAGAAGTGTGTAGACATCACTCACGCCCAGCCTGAGCTTCCTTGACTCTTTCCCTAAATCTTGGTAATATTGGAGGTCCAAAGACTTCCACTGGCAAGCATCCGAAGGGTGCCTCAGCATTTCCTCCTTGTCTGGATCATCGTCTTCGGGCCTCTTTCTTTTGGCGTGCCATCGCATGAGCTCTACTTCCTTAGGGTCCGCGAAATATCGCTGCAGACGAGGAGTTAGAGGAAAGTACCACACCACCTTTCTAGGAGCTTTCTTGGTCCCTCTCTTGTATCGAAAGGTCTTGCACACCGGACACGTGGTCTTCTCCGCGTCCTCGCCCCGGTAGATGATGCAATCATTTATGCAGACGTGGTATTTCACGTGCGGTAGATTGAGAGGGCACACGACTTTCTTGGCCTCGACGATACTAGTCGAACATGCGTTCCCCTTCTTGGGAAGAATATCGTGCCAGAATGCAATGTTGTCATCGAAGCATTTGTCAGTCATTTTATGTTTCGCCTTCATCTCTAGAGCCTTGAGCGTTACATTCAGACGGGTATCCCCATTGTTGCATCCATCAAACAATGGAGTGACCGCGTATTTCTTGATTTGCTCCAGCTTAGATTTCTCTCTAGCGGTGGCTCTGGCGTTACTCGTCTCCTTGAGAAGCAGATCTTGGACATGAGGGTCTTGCAGCCAGCTCGAATCATGGTCAACACCTTGATCTTCGTGTTCATTCCCAACGCCACATTGATCATCTTCGTGTTCATGCCCGACGCCACCCTGATATTCATGATCATCACCTGCCCTGCCATCGGCACCTTGATCTTCGTGATCATGACCGACATCTTGATCTTCACCATTATTGACATCCTCATCATCATCTTCGTCATCACGTATCAACCGAGTGTAGCCATCCATGAAACTATGTCGGAGCAGGTGCGACTCCAGCATTCCGGAATCATGCCTTATCAGATACATCAGCTTACAGTCGTGACACGGACATCTTATCTCTGTCTTGTTTGCGCATGCCATATCGGTCCTCACGCATCTCATCCACCTATCCACAAGGGCTTTGCGAATCAGTGGTCGGACCATGGTCGCCTATGCGTGGTACAAAGAGCAAGATAATAATTAGAACATATATGGACATCTAGATTGTCCGAAAAATTCGGCATGACCTCCCCTAAAAAGAGGACATCCGCGAGTGTCAGAAATTCGCCGGAAAAGAAATTAATCAACATTCTGGGGAAACATTGGCATATCAAATGAAATCCTTGCACAAAAAGAAGCATGCACCACAACACAATCATATAGTCGTGGTGTCGCCGACAACGCACATGAGCATACAAGCAACGCCTTCACGCTTCCTCCAACGACAACTTGCGCAAGAGAGACGGAGGAGAAGTAAAGGGACATGTTGTAGATCTAGAAGAGCAAGAGACTTCACTTACATATGAGTGTCAACCAATGGATATTGAGGAAGCTTCTATGGTGAATCAATGTGGGAAATGAGGTGGGAAGAAGGAGGGGGCGACCAAATCTGTCTTCTGGTGGAGAGGAAGAAGTGAGGCAAGTGAGTGGGGTGCATGTGCCAAAAAGGTGCAAAAAATGTCAGCCAGGTTATGCGAGGCGCATATTGCAGTAAATGCGCCTCCTATAGTCTGAAGTATCTGAGCCGCACATGCCAACATGCGCCTCGCCTATGTGGCCACCCGGGCCCGTAGGGGTTACTTGAGGCGCATGTTCCCTAATGCGCCTCGCCTATTGTAAGTATGAGAGGCGCATGTGACTATATGCGCCTCGCATATTGGACCACCGATCTCCACCCGGACCCACCCAAGATATGCGACGTGCATTTGTCACATATGCGCCTCGCCTGTTTAAGTACTAGAGGCGCATGTCTGGCTGGTGTGCCTCGCATAAGATGGGGGTGCCAGATTTCGTCCGTACATATGCTAGAGGAGGCGCATCCTGTAGATATGTGCCTCGCCTATTTAATTACTAGAGGCGCATGACTGGCTGGTGCACCTCGCCTATCTTATCAGAGGCACATATAGTATAAATGCGCCTCTAATGTGCATGTCTCCTATAGGCTTTTCTCTAGTAGTGTACTCCACGCGCGCCAAAACTTTCCCACTCGCGCCTTCACTCTAGCAGCCAGCTACTATCTCTTTGCTCCATTCTTCTGGAGACGTGCAGGCGGTCAAAACCACAGGACGCACACCAAAACATTCACACTCCGTCTTCAGCCAGGACGGCCTAGCACCATTGCTGGTGGCGCCCTTATTTTTGAGATGCACATAGGCCGGCGGTCAGCTAGTCGATCCCTATGGTACGCTTATAATATCCTTAGTTCGTACTCGATTTTTTCGTTTGACATTGTTCTGCACTTGATCTATTGTTCGAATTGGTTGGCATTTTGCGCTTGGTCGATCTGTTCTCTCAAATATGTAACATAGTTCTGCACTCAATTTCTGAAATAAGCTAAAATTACATGGTATTTATAGTTCTATATTCAATCAGGTTGCTCAGATATCTTGGCTTAATTAGATTTGTAATCAACTTGTTCGGTGGAATATCTTGAAATATTCTGACTATCTCTATCCTCACCAGATGGACATATATTGGATACTGAATAGGAAAAAGCAACACCTTCTTATTGGGAAGGTGTTAATGACTTCATGAAGTTTGTTAGACAGCATAACGGTGACTTGGATGTGTTTTGCCCATGATGACAATGTCTTAATTATAAAAAGTTGAGTCAAAGCATAGTCGTAGATCATACATTCGTTAATGGGATACAACAGACATATATTAGGTGGACTAAACATGGTGAACCATATGATCAGCCTGTTCTTGGTCCTCTACCTGATGCTGATCCGCCTGAAGCTCATCAGATCAAGGATGAGGACCTTTCTGGTTTGTTAAGGGACATGTACCCCACTGCAAGCAAAAAGGCGATCCTTCTCTTAAAAGATCACATTTCTCTAACCTGATAGAAGATGCCAAGTGTTCAGTGCATCCTGATTCTGGTATCTCAAGATTCGAACTGGTAATGAAATTACTAAAGGAGAAGTCGTTCAACAAGATTACTAACAAAGCTTTCGATTCAGTGATTAAGGTGTACAGCGAGTCAATCGCTAGGGAAGGACTTCCATAATCCTGTTATGAGATGAAATAGTACATCAAGGTACTTGCACTATCATATGAGAAGATCCATTTTTGTCCAAATAAGTGTGTACTGTTCTCAGAGGATTATGAAAACCTCGATGAATGCCCAGTATGTAACGAATCAAGATGGAAAATGGTAATAAAAAGAAGAAAGATCCTTGTAAGGTTCTGAGATATTTTTCAATTATAGATAGATTGAAGAGGTTGTTTTAGTCAGGACAAACATCTAAGGAAACAAGATGGCACAAACAGATTCTCAAGCCAGACGATTACTTACTCAGACATCCAGCTGATGGCGATGAATCACTACAATAAAAGTTTCCTTCCGCAACGACTTGGCCCGACGGTTATCATAGAAGGCGCGTCTTCCGCGGCGAATTTCTTGGCTCGGCCGTGGATGATGGAATTTTTTTTCCGGTTTCACAGCCCTCTACTATGATGGATCCGCTAAATACATGGAGGAAGCTCGGGTGGCGCGTGGCAGAAGAAAGATTTTCGTTTCCTCGCGCGATGTTGACTCGCTGAAGTCTTTTGAGGCGTGTGGGTCCTAGACGTCTGTGTCTCTAGCAGACCATACTTTTCGGTCGTGCCTCCCTGATTTGAACTTGATAACGTTGCTCGAGGCGTCTGCCATTTAGTCAGGCTGCTAGGTCCCACATGTCAGCCTCTCATTAGAAGAATCGTGTGTATGATGGAATTTTTTCCTTCACTCGTGCTACCATTTTCCGAAGTTGATAGCGTTACTCGATGTATCTACTGCTTAATCAGGCTGCTGGGACCCAAATGTCATCCTCTCATTAGAAGAAACGTGTGTATGATGGATATTTTCCTTCGCTCGCGCTACGTACCCTATTCTGAAGTTGATAGCGCTTCTCGATGCATCTACCATTTAATCAACATCCTGGGCCCCACATGTCATCCACTCAATAGAATAAACATGTGTATGATGGAGTTTTTGCCCTTGGTTGCACCTTCGTGTTCCGAACATGATAGCGTTGCTCGCTGCTTCAGCCGTTTATATAGGCTGGTGGGCCTGACATGTCAGCCTCCCTTTTTTTCCTTCTCTCGCACCTCCCCGGGTGGAACTTGGCAACGTTGCTCGATACAGCACTCGTATAATGTCTCCCTGCTAGGTCCACATATCAATCACCTATGTAGAGGAAACATGTGTATGTTGGACATTTTTTTGGTCGCGTATGCCGGTTTGACCTTGGTAACGTTGTTCCATGCGGTAGGTGTGTATGGTATTTTTGCTGGGGCCCACATGTCAGCCTCTCTTGACAAGAAACGTAGCGATCTTGGTCTTATTTTTTGCAGTCGTGACTGTTGTACAAGTACTTTTTAAACGTGCTCGTTAAACTTGATCTCTTGTATAGTAAGGTTGATGGGCGCTAGCTGTAGGCAGGTGGATCGGACATGTCAGCCTCTCAGTACAAAAATATTTCTACCGATAAATTGCATGCATTGCCACTACACAAGAAAATTGTTATGCTTTTATAAAACATAAAAAATATATACTAACATCGTATATAACTTATTTAGTTTTCTTCTTAAAAAATTGCTTGTCCATCTGCTAAGCATGATTGCTAGCCGCTCAACTAAAAATGTTAAGTATAAATAATGTAGTATGTAGTACTTCAAAACATGGATAGGCGGAGTTTTTTTAGGGGTGGGTGGACAGTGTCCCAAAAAGGCCGAAGTAAAGAAAAATGGGACAAGCAGGGATTGATGGGCTATTTTTCATGGGCTCTCGCCCAATCTAACTAGGGTATTTGCATGGCCAAATGACCCAAAAAATGGCCGAGTTAAGGTCTTGGGCTATAATGAGGCTGGATGGGCTAATTTCTTAGGCTCGATAGTAAGAATCCCAAGGTATGTGCTGGGGCTCAGCCGGATTCGAAACAAAGACGTCAACAAGGAAAAAAAGGTATAAAATATGAGTACCTAGATCCCAGGCGCCTGCGAACTTGTTATGTTAAGGCGCTGGCGTCACCCTACTAATTGTGTTAATTCTCAGTTCTAACCTAGTAGTTGCAACTCATTAAATTCCCAGTTACAAGCTAGTTGTAAAAAATGTGTAACCCTCATGTTGCACGAATCGCGAGGTAAATCCAATGACGAGAGATGTGACTCTTGAGAACTGTCAAATCTGATAAAATATTCATAGATATTTCTGTGAAAATTGTGGACAAACACCCCGCACCCACCAAAACTTTTCGTCGAGACCCCAAACTTTCCTAAGTCGGCCCTCAATCGAGCGACCAGCCCCTGTGTCTTCAAATTTTGTGTCGTTCTTATGGGAGATGCACCGGATTAGGACTAGGCCACAACCTTCTCCACACATTAAAAAAACTTCTTGACGCCTTTATATCAACAGTGTCGGCCTACCACCATTGGCTGCGCCGTTCTTCATGAGACGCACCAGCCGGTGGTTAGCTGGGCGATCCCCACGCTTCGCCTGCTAGATTCAGGCGCTAAACATTCTTCTTGTCTTTTGTTTGTTCTCCACCTCTCCTAGAAATAGTTAAAGCTTGTGACCATCTAGATTTACAAGGTGCTTGCAGATTTGGGTAGGTACGTTCTTTAGGTAAATCTATAGTAAAGCTCTGGACAGAAGAGTTCGAAAACATCTTAAAAAGGACTTGACAGAGATCCTGTGCAAGCTTTTGACCTGATATATTCCCCATTGTTCTTTGATACGATGGAGCATTTGGCTGTTGATGTACCTGACGAAAAAGTACTTAGAGGGATAGTACAGTATAGATGGATGTACCCTATAGAACATCGACTTCAAATTTCCAAGGAGCGGGAAGATATCCGTAGATAGTTTGATAAGTGAGTGTTATGCAAAGATATCTTCACATATAAGACTATAGAAAAGTAAGATATATTCAGATGTCTTACATGGCTATGTTTTGTAGGTTCTTCGCAGAAATAAAAGTACCAGCAAATTTCGTTCCACCAATAAAAAGACGGGATGGACTAAGATCTTAGGATCATGTAAGACGCTCAAATTGCACTCTGAATTGTCTATGAATTGTCTAGATGGGGTAACCTCTTTTCTATTTTGTAATGCTAGATTTCGGAGCTTGAATTTCTGGCCCTTATTTGTGGTCCTGATAGGAGTATAACAACAGCTTCAGCTTGCACTTCCAATGGTGTCTGCCATAGCGCTAATGTACCTTCTATGGAGACTAACACAGCTGGAGGTTGTCCTGATGAACCCGCACTGGATTGCGTTTAGATTCGAAATCTTGCACTTGACATTGTCGTCCCAAGGAAAACAAGGTTGTGGATCTGGTAATAACGCCTTCTGTAGAACAAGATGCTGGAGGTGATGATTTCCTATGGCAATCCCTACCATTCTATGATTTGTACGAGTAGTTATTGTAATATAATTGAATTGCATGTCCCTCTCTATCAATGAAAATGGCATATCTTTTCCCTTGTTTCAAAAATAAATAAATATTTGCATGTCTCCTTGTGTTGTCAATGCAAATAAGATACTATTTTCTATTCAAGTCATAAATGCGGATTGGGTGACAAAATCAGCATAAAATTGCCAGATCAATAACACAAGCATAATGGCATTACAACAAAAGGAATAGAACCATCTTTTCACCGTGCATACTAGGAGTAGTTCTAGTTCCACACTATAGTTCAACTGGAAAAAGTGTAAGAAATGTGTAAGGTAACTCCATAATACAGGTTCCAGACAAAAGCATACAAATCATAAGAAAGAAAGCTCCGCATCACAGTTCACAACCTTCAGGTGCAATAGGTCTCTACGGATTGTAAACCCAAATCACCACCTCCTTCAGGTTGCACGATAATTTCGGGAGCAGGATCGGCAGCACCAACAGTAGCGCCAGTACCGGTAGCATGAGTCTCCATAATAGGTGAACTATCAAGCCCCACAATGTCCTCTAAAGGCTCTTCACTGTCCGCTCCAGCCGCACAAGTCTCCGCGGATGGTAAAACCAATCCACCACCTCCATCATCTAGCACGACGATGGCAGGTGTGCATTACCGCATCAGTCTCCACAGAAGGTAAACAAGGTGGCGTCTTAGGTGTAGCGATCTGACATCCATTTTGTACTCCATCATCAGGAAATTGAGAGTCTTCTTCAACTTTGTGCTTCTGCGGTTATAAGATAAACAAAGATTACGGCGAACGCATCTACGCGGGACGACAAGAACATATGTCATTCTATTGAATTACCTTGTCATCTAGGATAGCAGAAGTCACAGGATTGGAACTTATTTCATCGAGAATCCTCTTTTTCGCTCCTTCCCCTATCTCCTTCTACAACAAGTTGTAATATTGATTACATGATGTTGATTAACAAATATATGCAAATGTTCAAAAGTTTGCACTGTCGAACTACCAACTTCGAACAGATCCCCACTGTTCTTAGTTATGGGATCTAGCCTAGAAAACAAGCTTCTATGCAATCCTAGTCTACAAAAAAAGGATGCATACCTAAGATAAGAACTACTCTACAGATGACAATGTTGTGCAATCGACAATAAAAATTTAACCGCATCATCAACTCTATCATGTAAGTTCGGAGTGAATCTAGATACACTCGTTTCACATAAGCTAAAACATCTTATATTATGAAATGGAGGGAATAGGTACGAGTGTTCTAGTATTTCACAAATCGCCATTGTTGCCGTGGGACAGAGATGATGGATGCTCCAATCCTCTCTGAGAGGGGTTGTTTGCGCGATCTCGCCGCCTTAGTACAAAGCGTTTTCTCCCGGCCACACCTATAGAGGAGGACGGAGCCGAGGACTGGTCGGCAACAATATGGAGCGAGAGGCCAGGGGTTGGTAGTGGATGGGAAGAAGGGACTGAGTAAAAGAGGTTGTGTGTGCGTGGGGGAGGCCGGTGAGGGAGTTAAATTTAGCTTGTCTCGAAAGGAACACACTGGCACGTGCACCGGCGTGTGCAAACTCCCTCTCTCTCTCTTCTGTGGCACCTACTGACAGTAGTAATCCAGCTAGCTTCATCGAGTTCTCTGGTACTCCTACTAGTAGACCTTTACTACTACTACTACTAGGTAGACAAGCGGTACTTGTTCAGAAGAAGAAAAATACTAGACTAGCACATCGTCGTACAATATTGCCTTGTCAAATCACTGGCGATGCCATGATGAGCGACATGTTTTTACTGGTAAACCTGAAAATATTGTGTTCCTTCCACCGTGTGCAGTTTCTGAGTGAAGTACAACAAACACGTCCAACATAGGCTTATAGGACCCAAACTGCAGTAAAAAAGAAACAAAAACTACAGACCTGCAAGGAATAATACTAATAGTACTACTATTATACAACATTTTGGAAGAAATTATGTACGAAATAGTAGTAGTAGAGTACAATTGTACTCTTAATAAGGTTCTTTTACAAGCTTGGTGAAATATACATACTAGAGAAACTACCAAGTGTACAAAAGGGGTTTTTGGTCATACGGAATATTTTACAAGCCGGATCAGGTGATAAACTAAATGCTGAGTACTCGTACATCAGCTAAAAACCAGCCAAAATAAAGAGTTCAATAGAAGGCCGAGACCAAATGAGCTATCCTTGAGCAGGATCGTTCCACTCCAACGCGTTTGAGAAGCTTGGGATGAACCAAAATGGAGTCTCTGACCATATCCAGTGAGTGTTGGTGTGGAAACCAACAACTACATCACCATTCAGACTGAAGCGGCAAATTTCCGGACGCGGCCTGTACTCGTAGCCAATTCCTTGGTGTGATGTGTAAACACAATTCCTTCTTTTCAGATGTCCTGGCAGATCATTTGCATCGCCTACTGCAATGATAATCGGATAGTTCACGCCAATGAAAAGACAATATGATCCAAGGTCAGTAACCCTTTGCCATTGGTTAGCTAAAGTTAACTGGCTTGTGTCCATCGAGAACATCATGCACTCAAACCTAGAAGGATAGGTGTGAATGATGCAACCATAGTGAACAACACTAGTATCATCAGCAATTGCATTGCCTGAGACACCATATGTATAGACCAGAAGAAGTCTTGAACCATCGGTAGATCTTGCTAACCACCACCTACCAGGATCATTCTCCTCATCGTCCTCAACAAACCCATGTGTCAAGTACAGCACATCGTGTGGCGGCGGGATAGACCTTCAAAGGGAAAGGAAATGTAACATGGAAATAATACTGATATTGATCTGACATTGTAGAAGTTGATATATAGTACTACTTTCAAAAATCTTGATTATACTTAAGATGTTTCATTGCATAAAAAAATGCCAACCTAGGGAGATGCTATGGAAATTCTAATTCTTTTCGAAATGGGGATATGCTATGGCGGTTTGATTCATAGGATCAAATGAAATAGGAAATAATCCTATAGGATCTTGAATGTAATGTTCATAGGGAAAAAAACAAGGTTAGATCCTAAAATATTTTTGTGTCTTATATACCAAAGTAAAACCAACAAGGATTATTTCTAGGGGGTTTAATATCTTATCTTATCTTATCTTACAACTATCTAGTGTATGAATAACTTTGAATATTGACTGTTGGATCAGGACTTGTGAATTCCATCATTGCCAGCTGTTGGATCTTCTTTTCCATTCTAGCATCTACTTGAATATTCTATTAATAGTCTTTAGCACAATGAACGCTATGCACAATCCTCAAAATGCACTTCTCCATCATTCTAGAATCTTCTCGTTCATATCTCAAGACCATGTTAACAATACAAGTACTAATACCTAATAAACATTGACTTCTACATGATAGAAAATTCAAGAACCAAATATGCACCCATACTTTATACATGTCAATCAAATTTCTAATTTTTTGAGCTTTACCTAGTATTATAATTCTATATAGTTATGATATGTCATGTATTTAGTATCTGAGTCTCACGTAAATACTACTAGTAGATACCATATTTTCCATGGATGTACTAGTACTAGGAGACAAGGCAATACTATCAGTAGAACTGAATCCTATGAATCAAATTACTTATATGTAGGAAAACTTAGTAAGGATTGCATTCCTCTGAAATTCCTAGGGAATTTGTACGTATCAAAGAGGCTAAAATTCCTATGAAATTCCAACTAACCAACAAAACTTCAGAAAAATAGCTTACATTGATTCAGGAATAATATATGAGTCTCACATAAGTACTTACTAGTAGTAGATGCCATATTTTCCATGGGATGTACTAGTAGACGAAGCAATACTATCAGCAGAACTCAATCATATGAAACAAACTAATTATATGTAAGAAAACTTCCTAAAGATTGCATTGCTCTGAAATTCCCAGGGAATTCCTTCGAATCAAAGAAACTAAATTTTTTATGGAATTCCTACTACCAATGAAAGTTCAGAAAAATTAGCTTGCATTGATTTAGGAATGAAGCTAATAAAATACGCAGGGAGGAGAATTTACCAAGTTCCAAAGACTTCCATGCACAAACACATCCGTTCTCGGTCACGGCGAACACACGATCGTGTTGGATAATAGCATCGCAATATCTGAAGTAGCGTTGGGACTCATTCACACAAACTGACCATCCATGCCTATCATTCCCATAAATGACAACAATCTTAAATTCAAAAATGGCGACTAGAGAGAAATCTTTGTATCCCCCAGCAGCTGTCGGAACTTGTCAAATGACTATCTTCTGCAGTTTAGTATGTCGACCTTCATTAGCATCATCCTAAAATGTAAGTGCAGAACCTTCGGTCGGTTCAAACCCCGACACTTGCGGAATAACAATCTTGCGACAAGTGTACACGTTGACAAGGTCCCACGTGAAATCAGGCCCAGTTGTAACGATCCAATCTCCATTGCCGCTTGCTCGCTGCTCATCAAAACCATTTGGCATCACAACATCAGAGGAGAACCTATCCAGCAGCGTCAGCTTGCATGGGCTGCCCGCCACTTCAAATCAGTCTTTGGATTCCCATGGTCTCACTGTGGGTGAGAATGAAGAACACATGGGAGGTCAAACGGATGAGAAGAAGGCGTAGTTCTTCTCTATTTTGGTAATTGAAGAATATGTTTGGATGAACCGATGAGGCTCACGATGGTGGTGGCATCGCAATGGTTGATGAGTACTTGAAGAGGGCCTTCGGTGAACACCTTCTGAAACTGCTCAGGATCTTTACAGACCTTGCTTGATCTCACCATGGAAGGAGGCTGTGGATGTTGTTTTGGGGGATTTCTTTGGGGTGGGTTGGGGTGGGGGAGCGAGGGAAGATCGTTGGCGTGAGCTGGTGGCCGAGGTGAGATGGAGAAGACAAAGGCTCATGGTGTGTAGTAGTACTACTAGTAGTACTGCAGAAGGTGGGCGAGTGGGGGGTGGGGCTCCAATTGAGGCTAGTTGCACAAAAAATCAACAATTAGAGCCATAGTTGCAAAGAGCTCCAACTGTTGAGCCCCGGGTATGTAACAAATAATGTTAAGGGGGCTAATCGGAAATTTTGTGCTATGTGCAGCATTTGTACCACAAAGGAATTGTAGTAGTTTCTTGCAACTATACTATCCTGATTATCTGGAGTTCCCTGCAATTTCGAATCCAATTGTTGGAGGTTTGTGCAATTTCCACCCTCCTCGTGTTTCGAGGAATCTCTATGACCCTATGTTCAAAAAAAAATGATCAAAGACAAACAAAAAAATACCATCTCTCAGGGCTAGTTTGATTTGCAGGATTCTCAAAACATAGAAAGTGGAAACTATAGGAATTTGGATCAAGTATGTGTTTGAATCACAGGGAAAGCAAAGCAATTATACCATGAGGTTGGAGTGGATGGAAATTTTCCTAAAAAATAGAGGGCAAAGGAATACTTTGAAGCAATCTCAATTTTCGTGTTTTTCCTATTCCTATATTTTTCCTATCCTACATTCCAAACGGGGCATAATTCCTATATATTGGAATCCTATGAATCAAAAAAACAGCATAGGATAGTTTCCTAAGGGACAAGATCCTTCACAAAACCTTTGAATTTTCATTGAATCAAAGAAGAAATAAGAAAAGGTTTCCTCTCTTAGGAAAAAAAGGAACTCCACCTCTTGGAGAAAAAAGGAACTCCACCTCTTGGATAATTCAGTGTGATGAGAGTAGCTACTAGAATCTATATCTAGTACTAGCTGTAGGGCCCAATCGTAGCACGTTATTACTAGTACTAGTACGTCTCAATCTTTGCAGGTGCCTCGAAGGAAACAAAATAAAGCTCTGCAGGTAATAAATGTCTATGGCAATTGTGGGGTCCCTCAAATTTATCATCCGAGAAATCCCTGTTATGCATACATCCACGTTCCCATGATCAGTGATCCGTTGAACATAACCGACAAGTATCATTACAACATCCAAAACTTAACGAATACAAGACTTACATAAAGGCCATTATAGCTCATAAACTTTAGCAGCGGATCTTCATCAAACGCAGAGCCCAACTATGCCTTAACCTATAGGCAACTGACTGGGAAGATGGCGTAGCTCGCATAGACATCATCGACTCCACTATTCTTTGTGCGTCTGAAAATCTGGCCAAGTAAATAGCTAGGGACAATGCCAGTGAGCACTTTGAATGTACTCGTAAACCACCAAGATAAGATAAACAAGATAATGCAGTTAAGCCGTGGCGAGATGGCTCTATCTAGGATTGTTTTTGAAAAGCGTAGATTTCTCTTGTAGATATAGATCTCTATAACTTTGTTGAAAAAAGAGTTTTGAAAACATATCTCCGTTTTATAAATAGGGATATCACCATATCCTTGTTGAAAACCTTTTTGAAAGCAGTTTTGGATTTAACATCTTCGACCTTCTCTGGTCAAACCAAAGCCATTAATCTTAGGTCCTCTCAGGACCTCCATACTTTCATCCATCTTTCCAAAACCACCTTTTTGGGTACTCCTAGCAATCACCTTTCCAACCATCCTTGATCATGGACACGACTATTCGAATAGATTATACTCTGTAGAGTTTGTGCAGTTTACCCACAAGAATGAATACATCCGCCGGGATACAACCATGGCCCGTTACACACGGTAAATGGGGGTTCGGATAATCAAACCTACCTTTTCATTTGTCATCCCTAGCAAAGGCGGATTTTCCTTTTGGGTTTGTTCTCCCTGGCAATGAGTATGTGGCCCCCGGCCATAGTCCTGCCTTCCGTACACGCATATACCCAAACCACAGTTTGGCGTATACCTTAATTTGGTGACCCCGCTTCCTTCCATACTACCTACGTCATACCGTCCGCGGGAGACCCAATTGTTGCACTGACACTCTTGCCAAAGCAAGCTAAAGGCTCCAGATCCGTAGACCTGTTAGCGAACCTGCCCGGAATTCAAGGGATTTCTCCCAATTAGCAGTGTACAAGCTGCCCCGGCTAAAGACAACAAACTACAAGCTAAGCCCAAGCTCCTGGGGTAATGTGGTTGCACGGGTAAATTGTTCCGGTAAAGGCGTAGAACATCCCTTCTCTTTCTCTTGTCCACTTTTCTCACTTCTCATCATCACCATTTCTTTAGTTAAAACATCCACTTTTAAATGATGCCTCTTCCCAAGGGTTTTACAAAGCATTTTCAAAACATTGGTAGTAGGGTAAATCCCAAAACAATTTATTCATCAAAAATCTGTAGTTTCCAACGGGGTAGGATGCTAATCATCATAACCTCGATCTAAAGGGGGTGAATGGTAGGTATACATTAGGGTGGGTGTCATGGGGGACACCAAGTAATAACTTGGAGGAGCCAAGTCATTAGCGCAGTATTTATAAAACAAGACACGCTGATAGTAATGCAATTTATAAATGAGATGCAAAACAGGTAATAAAATGAGTAGGGCCAGTATCGGAATTCAGGAAGGGTGGCTTGCTTATGACTAGCGGGATGTCCGTGGGCTTCTTCTTTAGATAACCAGAATATCAAGAATACCCAACTATATAACAATAATAAACGATTGCTTCGTTCTTCTAGGCGTCACACCAACGCAACTATCACCGTTATCGAGCAAACATGCAAACAAACAAATACCACAATCAATACAAGCATACAAGCATCAATATATACATCAAACAAAGATACAACACAAGATTTACTTCAGTAGGTTTTGAACAAATTGGACTAAGGCAAATGATTTAATTTTAGTTGCATTTGTGGAAGTACTATTAAGATTATAGAGGTCAAAACTACCTACTTAAGGGGTTTTAGACAAAGATCATGTTCTGTCTGATTTGAATAAGAAAGGATGATATCACCAGATGGGTATTGATCAAATGAAACCAACAAAACTAGTTTCAATAATTGATCAATTTCCATTGATTTATAATGAATTTTCTAGTGGGAAATAATCTAGATTTAGGAGATAAATCACCATAAAAGTTTTGTAAGTCCAAAAATTATTTACTTGGATGGTTGTGTAGGGTTTGATGTACTAATTCACTGGGAGTTGGAATCATGTCAAGATATTTAGCATAATATCCTCAGGAAATTCCCAAAGTCAGTATTGTAGCTGTTTTGTATTTTTCACTAGATTAATTCTACAGAAGCTTTTGATGTGATTCTAAAGACAGATGTTAGGTACTTTGAATACCTTTCTGTAGAAATTGGAATCACTATTTTTGGGTATACATAAATACGGGAATGATTTATTTAGTGAATTGAACATACACAGAATAGTTTAATTCAAAATAAATCAACCGGGGCTTGTAAAAATTTTGCGCTCCTATGGTTTGGAGGATATTGGTGTGCATGTGTTCTGGGAGTTGGAATTAGGTCAATACCAATTTTGGTTTGCCCTCAAGAATTTCCTAAATGTATTAGGGCTGTTTTTGTTAATTTGGATATGGGAAAACCATGGGTCTTTAGGGGTAGGGTCGAAGGGGTATGTAAGGTACTAGACGTACCTTTCTGTACAAACAGGTACCACTCCAATTGGAGTTACTAAACCCCCATAGATAAACATATAGTGGAAAAATACACCCTTAGGAAATTAATTTAAAATGATAAATATAGCTATTGTTTTGACTAGATACTTTCTCTGCATGTTATACAAAATGTTTTTGCACATGTTCGAATTTAGATCTGGTTTATTCCCATTAGTTTTTATTTTTATTTCTATTTAAACTAAACAGCTAGTAAAAAGGATTCTAGAAAAATATAATGGGAAAAGGGGGTTGGCAGGGCAGATCTGGCCGGACCTAGCCTGACTGGGCCGTTTCGGCCCAGTCGAGCGACACGCTGCGTGGGAGGAGGTATTTTCGAACCCGACAGGTGGGACCCAGCGGTCAGTGGGAGAGGGCGACCGAAGAGGTATGGAGGATTTCTGGCTGTGGGATTAAGAGGAGATCGACGACCTCCCCATGTCTTTTTCCTAGCGAGGCGGCGAACAAAAGAAACCATAGGGCACATGGGAGGTCGTGGGGGGGGGGAGGTCTCACCCGAGGGCCTTACCGGCGGCGGGGAGGTGGCGGAGGAGAGGCAGGACTCCACGGCGAGCAGAACAAGGGGCGGGAGTAAGGGTTCTGGCACGGGAGGCGGCTCACGCGTTCACTCCGGCGAGAAGCTTCGGGAGCTTGATGGTGGCGCCGGTGGAGAGGTCTCTGAGAGGAAACAATGGTGGTGTTAGACTCAGGGGAGTGAGAGGAGTTCAACAAGGCAACATGCAGGGAGATAGAGAGGGGCAAGGAGGGAGTACCCGAGCAGATCCTTGAAAATAGCCGAGAGGCCTCCTCTTCCTTGTTCCAGACATGTCTGTTGAGTGGGAGGTAGAGGGGGAAAATGAGGGCAGAGGGAGGTGCTAGGGTGGACTGAAATCTTATATCCA
The DNA here is from genome assembly GCA_023614405.1 of Avena insularis. NCBI lineage: Eukaryota > Viridiplantae > Streptophyta > Magnoliopsida > Poales > Poaceae > Avena > Avena insularis. The sequence continues at coordinate 409,808,407 of CM042696.1, forward strand.
GGAAGGGGGTGGTCTAGGTGCACCGAGTCCATTTTGGACATGGGAGAAGGGTGGCAGCAGTGGATTGGTCGAGAGGGGCAGTGGGGGCTCGTGGAGAGGGAGTGGGGATGTGTGAGAGGCTTTTGCCAGGCTGCAAGGGACAGGGGGAGTGATTAGACCACTCTCTCTCTAGCCTCGGGCATAGGAAAGAAAGAGAGAGAGGGGGCTTAGGGCTAGCCATAGGCAGCTGCCAGGTGGGATAGGGAAAATCGATGGGTGCAGGTACACGCCAGATAAGTGGAGAGGGGATAGGGTGCCTGCTATTTGTGAGATATGGGAAGATACTCATTAATGACAAGATCTTCTCCTCTCCTTCTTCCAAGTACTAAAGGCAAAATAAGAGATGCTACAGCACACGTCACTCGTGGTACAGTGCAGCACGACCATTGGGGGTGTAGGGTGCTGGAGAGAAATGCTGGTCAAGTTTTGATGATGGTTGGAGGTGGTTTGATCAGTGAATTTGATTAGTTTGCAAAATTGGTCAAATCAATGGTTATGAAGGAAGTACATAGATGTAGTCTTTATAAAATGAGGGAGTGGTACTAGTGGGTAGATATAGTCAAGGTATCCCTCCTAGAATTATTTGAGATTTTTCAAGGGAGTTTTAGTCCACTTAAATCCATTTATTCAAAAAGTGCAGAAGTGGTTTATAGAAGCTCATTGGATATTTTTATATTGAACAATGGTGGTCTTTTGATGTGAGATGGTTTCAAATACCATATCACACATTGGGGAATTTTCTTGGAATGTATTGAGATGTAAAAGTATTTTTAAGCAATTATTTCTTATTTCTGCCAATTAAGAGAAATGGCAAAAAGAAAGAATAAAGCTGCTTAAGAATTTTATTTTTGAGATGGGGAGGTGGGGTGTGATATTTAGGCTTCAAGTGTGCTTAAAGTTGGTCAAGTGTTTTGGAGAAAACAAATTTTCCTTTATAGAGAGGGTTTTGGAGTTTCTGTCAATTTAGGAGATTGAATAGGTTTTGGTCCATAATAATTATGGATAATATTTTATAAATCTTTATAATCAAGGCAGAGGATGTACACAAGGTTTATCTATTATTTTCAACCTTGGGTGTTGAGAATCAAAGTTGATTTTGGTGGAAAACAAGATATTAGGGATCTAGGGGGATGTTACTTTCATACCAACAAAAGCTTGTTGGACTTGGAGCTCAGATCTCCCCTTGGGGTATGGAATATATGGATGTATAGATCAACTGATGTAGATCACCATGGTGCAAGATTTATCATCCTTGCATTCTCCAAGGATCGATTTCAAACTTTGAATAAAATAAGGGTGTCATAACATATTATCAGATAACCCTCAAAACCTTGTGGGTTTTTGAAGCCCAAGGATCCATTTGGAAGAAGTGAAGTAGGTATTTCTAGAACTTTATGACTGGAACACAATCATGTAAAGATTTGGTCCAAAGAACGTAGGATGAAAGTGTGAACTTCTACTAAAGTAGGCATGTTGATAAGATTTGCAGAAATTGTTATTTTCTTGCCTGTAAAACCATCAAGGACAAGTGGGTTAAAAGATGATATATCCAAGGGAAAGAGTGGGCCTTGGTAGTCCTTGATATGGTTTACAAGATTGTTCAAGTGCATTTCCAAAAATGCACAAGGGTTGAGAAAGGGAGACATTCAAAGAAGTGATGTTGAAATAGTTTCCAGACAAATTGGGCAGTATTGAGGAATTTGACTAGAGTACAAGAGGGGATGTTTTTGTTTGTTTGCCAAGTCCCAAAGCAACATCAAATGGATGATTTTGAAGAGTAGATTGAGCAGAATATATCCATGCTTTATATTGGTCTTTATTGACTTGGAAGCTTCAAGAAAAGATTAGCCTTAAGGGGATTTGGTTAAGGGTTTTAGGTGATCACCTAGCGGCCAGAGATAAGATCCATCTTGTATTCTTGCTTAGGGTTTATAAACTTAGTTTAGTTTGGTCCTAGATAATGAGCTCCTAGGGTAGCTCATACTACTTCTTAAGCAAACAAGTCAGACAGCAAATCAAGGTAATTCATCAGATAGCAGATCAAGGCAACTCATCTTACAAGCAAATCAACTACTACTAGGGTTACCAACAAGCTTAGCTTGAGGTAGAGATGGGTATTTTGAAAGGTTGGAGTTTTAATAAGGTAAGAGTCCTTGGTATCTCTACTAGGGTAGAATTCAAAAAGCTTTATAAAAAGGTTTTGGAAGACCTAGAGATAATAGTAGTTGAAGGTTCTGTCTTAAGAACATGAGGAGATTATATTACATAGCTCTCCATAGTTTGATCAATAAAAGCTAATAAAATAGTTTGGGTTGCAAAGGCATCTTGACTTAGATTTTGAAATGCCAGAACATTTGAGAAATTTTAAAATGAGCCAAGATATATTTGTTAAATAGCTTTTGTCAACTTATGGTGAGGTAAGGAGTATGTCCTATGATATACCTTCAGATGCATAAGCACAAACAAACAACAAGCAAGCACTGCATTACTAAACAAGAGAAAGTTTTTGTTTCCCCTTGATTTTTGCATTCTGGACAACTAATCAGGGTTGATGAAATTGTGGTGTTATAGCAATTTCCAAGATACACAATCTTTTGCTTGTTCATTTTGATCTAGGCGATAGCCAGAGGATAGAGGAGTACTATCTACTTCATGTCTTGAGCCATTGAGCTAGAATAGAAATTCGAATATCTAAAAACCTGAATTGTCTTGTCAAACCAATGCTTGTTGCATGCAGCTTGCCAAACAGACTTACTGCACTACTTTACTGCGTGTCTAAAAAACTATGGAGTACAAGAAGTACTACAATAATGTTACACAAAGAGTTCCACATTCATCTTATAGCGCCAAAAGAAGAAGTTGTGCCAATATAGTACTGTAGTAGTCACGTCCAGGTTGCCTTACACAGAAAAAATAGTATGATGAGCAACAAGATCTATCTATTTTTATACTCCTATTTGCGTATACTAGTAGTACTACGTACTCAGGAATGGCACGAGCGTGTTCTCCACTAGTGCGCCTCCGCAAGTAGGATAATCCAATACGGAGTAGATCGCCACCGCATGGTCGTGTGATTATTATGCATTGGTCCATGCTCTAGTCGTGGGAATGTGCCGTAGTAGTAAAAAAATTGTGAAAAATAGATTACTCATAATAATTACTCCCTCCATCCTAAAATACTTATTGACTTGGCTTTGTCTCGATACGCATGTATTTCAATGCATTTTAGTACTTAGATACTCCCTCATTTCCAAATTAGAAAGCATACTAGGTTTTATAAAAGTCAATATTTATAAAGTTTGACCAACTATATGTACAAACATACTAACTTACATATTGTAAACGCATATAATATGAAAACATGGTTCATGATGATTCTGATAACATTGAGTTGATATCGTAGATGTCCATATTATTTTCTAGATATTTAGGAAAAATTCTAGGGTAGCCTATCCTACACGCTGGACCCACGTTGATGTGTCGTCCACACCAGCGCAATTTCGACGACAATCCTGGTCCACGACTTAAATCAAGTCGAATTCACAAGTTTGGGCATAAAATTCCGTAATCACTGAGTTAAATGACTAAAATCGAAGAACCGTAAGAATGGTTAGTGTGTTTATCTCTGGTCCATGTTGTAGAAGTGAACAATTACATAAAAGTCATAATAAACCCCTAAATATTTCGTAATAACATCAGCAATAAACTTAGTTTACATCCAAAGTGCATCTTTCCTAGAACCAAAAGAGAACCTACATGCGACTACTACTAGTAAACTAGAGTAGTAAAATAGTACTACTAGTAGTAATATTTATCTTCTAATACACCATTATAGTCTAGATCATCAGTCGTAGTTTAATATCATTTTTTCCTGTCGATGCAAATCTAGAAAGATACATGGGTGGACTGTCCAACCTTCATCAGGAACCGTGGCGGCACCCCGAGGTATGTCCTAAGCTTGTCGGACGGGAAGTTGGCCAGCGACGAGCTGCTCGTCAGCTCGATTACCGCATTAAGGCTCTCGACCATTGAGAACTCCGCCGACCCCGGTGCGTTAGGCGCACATAGTTTCACCGTGTACCGCGACCACAAGCACATGTCCTGCCTGATGCACACCAAGGACACGATAGTGGCCGGGCCGAGCGTGCTGATGGTCAGGCCGAACATGGCACCGTCATCCCCATAGAGGAAGCGCGTGAATCCCCTCGTGCTTGCTGGTGGCGGAGTCGGGATGAGGCAAAAGAAGGCGCTTTCTTAGATGGCCCTGGTTACTATGACTCCGTGGGCCTCCTTCATGTGGGGAAGGAGCCCTGCCAGCGAGGCAATGAAATCACAGGAGGAATCCATGCAGGAGCAAAGGTCGTGCGATCACGCGATCTTGTGCTCGTCGAGCTTGTCGAAGGCGACCAAGCTAAAGTAGCTGGCTCACGGTCGAATCCGCTGACGCGGTCCATGAGCTTGTAGGAGTGGTTACAGATGGAAGATTGGCTTGCCGACATAGTGCCTGCCGGCCAGAAACCCAGGTTAGATGGGTATACTGAAGAGTATACTAATTGAGTTTCGTACTGCACTAGTATGATTGTACAGGAATACGCTAGGTATCAGCGCACCGGCGGTGGCTGCACTTGGCCACTTTTTTCTTAGACAGTGTCCACACGCTGTACATGCTTCGTCAAAACAAAAAGGCTGCAGAAAGTTGACAGGTGAGTAAAGCATGTGTCACGTTGTACTGTACCAGAAAGTACAATACATACAGAGGGAGAGACCGAGGCAAGAAGATCCAGGTGAGTGAGAGGCAAGAAGATCTACTCCTGGAGAGAAATGAAAAGCCTGCGGCCTGGTGCAGGCTGTATAGTGCTACAGGGGAGAGACCGACGAATGCATGCATGTCTTCGACACCAACCTATAATTAAGTTTTTTTGGTCTTGTCAAATATAAATAGCCTTAATAATCCCAGACAGAGGGGGTACTAGTACTAGTAGTAGTACATCTTAGAACAAATCAGACAAATAGTACTGCATTTATTAGTGGTACATTTTTTTGAAAAATTATAATTAGTAGTAGTACTTAGATGTGTGAAAAACTAATCCAAGTTACTACTTTAATAGAGAGTATGATCACTCTATTTTATGGATTCTTGTTTACTATATGTACTAGTAGTAAAAGCTAGAATTTAGATTATTTTAGAACAAATTTTGGCTCTACAATATCTACGCGCAAACCTCAAAATACACTTCATTGCTTAGTTTCAGGGATCTTGTTGTAAATGCATGGACTTGGATGTAATTTTCATTTTGACGAGGTCCTTGATGTAACTTGTACTTCCACCGACCGCGTGTTAACTAAAACACCTCGCTCATATGGGACCTACCACAATTAAAAAATAATTACACTGCCCCGATTATCAGACAAAGTGGAACATGTTTTCTTATAATTCCAAAGTTTTTAGAAATAGAATGTTTCAAGCTTCCTAGCTAACTTCGCACACTTTAGTGACTTTTTGTCGATTTAATGAAATTATGTCAAACATTTTTCATGCAAGTAAGGGCAATTGATTGCTATTGAATTAAATGTATTTTCAGAGGTAGATGAGTGCATCTTCATGTAGTAAATAATGTCGTCGGTGTTAGTTTCCAACTATCACGAAAGAACATTTAATTCTCAATTTTTCGAGTGATGACAAGATTGTTCTTTTACGTAAAGAAACTCCGAAGAATATGGATTTGAATACCACAAGACAAGTTTTCAGACATAAAGAGTGGACCAATATGTTGTACTGACATTACCCATGTTTTATGAGCTTTCAAACTTCCAATCTAACTCCGCCAACTTGAATGAATATTTATCGAATTTAGGTCAAATTTGAACTACAAGTAAATTGTAGGTTGCTTTGAAAGTACTATGAAAAATCTTCTGGAGGTACCTATTCAGGGGTCAATTAATATATCATAAACCACCAAGAGTTTTGACAACACGTTCAACTTCTTGCTAAGATTTTGTATCTTCACAGTTTAACAAAATTAGGTCAAACTTGAGCTACAAGTAAGCGTGAAAGATCGCTCTTGAATTAAATGCCTATCGATATTTGAATGACTTCCTAGCTAACTCTGCCCATTTGAATGAATTTATGTCAATTTATAAAAATTAGGACAAATTTGAAACTACAAGCAAATTGTAGGTTGCTTTGAAAGTTCTACGAAAAAGCTTTTCGGGGGTACCTATCGAGTGGTCACAATCAATATGTCAGAAACCACCGAGAGTTTTGATGATAGTTTCAACTTCTTGCTAAGATTTTGCATCCTGACAATTTAACGAAATTAGGTCAAACTTGATCTACAAGCAAGTAAGTGCGATAGATTTCTCTTGAATTAAATGTCTTTTCAAGGGTACATGGGTGCATCTTCTTATAGTAAACAATGCTGTCAGTATGAGTTTCCAACTATCGGGAAAGAACATTCTCAATTTTTCGAGTGATGTCGACATTATTCTCTCCTATAAAGGAAGTTAGAAGAATATGGATCTGAATGCCACAAGCCAAGTTTTCACACATATATAGTGGACGAACATATATAGTTCTCAAACTTCCTATAGCTTATCGCTCTGCCAACTTGAATGACTTTATGTCGATTAATCAAAATTAGGTCAAATTTGAACTATATACTACAAGTAAATTGTAGGTTTTAAGAAAAAGCTTTTGGAGATACCCAATAGGGGGTCATAATCAATATATGAGAAACAACCTAGAGTTTTGACAACAGGTTTGACTTTATGCTAAGATTTTGCATCATGACACTATTTAACGAAATTGGGTCCAACTTGAGCTACAAAGTAAGCGCAATAGATTGCTCTTGAAATATATGACTTTTAGAGGTAGATGGGTGCATTTTCTTGTAGTAAATTGTGTCGTCGGTGTGATTTTCCAACTATCAAGAAAGAACATTCAATTCTCAATTTTCCAAGTGATGACGAGCGAGGTCGTTGTTCATTTCCGTAAAAAAATGTCTGAAGAATATTGGATCTGAATGCTAGAAGCCAAATTTACCGACATATATAGTGGACCAACATGTTGTACCAACGATTCCCATGTTTTATTTATGAGTTTTCAAGCTTCCTAGCTAACTCTGCCCATTTGACCGAATGACTTTATCTCGATTTAACGAAATTAGGTCAAATTTGAAACTACAAGTAAATTGTAGGTTGTTTTGAACGTTTTATGAAAATATTTTGGAGTTACCAATCGACGGGTCACAATTAATATATCATAAAACACCGAGAGTTTTGACGATAGGTTCAACTTCTTGCTAAGATTTTGCATCTTGACAATTTAACGAAATGAGGTCAAACTTGACCAACAAGTAAGCGCGCTAGATTGCTCTTGAATTAAATGTATTTTTAGCGGTAGATCGGTGCATCTTGTTGTAGTAAACAATGCCATTAGTGTGAGTTTCCAACTATCAGGAAAGAACATTCAATTCTACATTTTCTGAGTGAAGACGAGCAAGGTTAGTTGTTCTTTACCGTAAAGAGAAGTCCAAAGAATATTGGATGTGGATGCCACAAGACAAGTTGATAAACACATATAGTGGATCAACAACATGTTGTACTTGTGATTCCCATGTTTTATGAGCTTTCAAACTTCCTAGCTAACTCTGCCCATTTTAATGACTTTAAGTCGATTTATCGAAATTAGGTAAATTTGAAACTACAAGTAAATTGTAGGTTTTTCTTTGAAAGTTATACAAAAATCTTTTAATTTGGAGGTACCCATCGAGGGGTCACAATTAATATATCGGAAAACAACGAGAGTTTTGACGATAGGTTCAACTTCTTGCTAAGATTTTGCATCTTGAAAATTTTACGAAATTAGGTCAAACTTGATCTATAAGTAAGCGCGATAGATAGATTTTGAATTAAATGTCATTTCACAGGTAGATGGGTGCATTTTCTAGTAGTAAGCAGTGCCGTGGGTATGAGTGTTCAACTACCAGGAAAGAACATTCAATTCTACATTTTCCGAGTGAAGACGAGCGAGGTTAGTTGTTCTTTTCCGTAAAGAGAACTCCAAACAATATTGGATGTGGATACCACAAGCCAAGTTGACAGACATATATAGTGGATCGAGAACATGTTGTACTTGCGATTCCCATGTTTTATGGGTTTTCAAGCTTCCTAACTAACCCCACCCATTCGAATGACTTTATGTCATTATCTCGGAATTAGGTCAAATTTGAAACTACAAGTAAATTGTAGGATTTGCTTTGATAGTTTTACAAAAAAGCTTTTGGAGGTACCCATCGAGGGGTCAAAATTAATATATCAGAAATCAGCGAGAGTTTCGACGATAGGTTCAACTTATTGCTAAGATTTTGCATCTTGACAATTTAACGAAATTAGGTCAAACTTGAGCTAGCTACAAGTAAACGCCATAGATTATTGCTCTTGAATTAAATTTCTTTTCCGAGGTAGATCATTGGTGCATCTTCTTGTAGTAAACAGTGTCGTTGGTGTGAGTTTCCAACTATCAAGAAAGAACACTCAATTCTACATTTTCCGAGTGAAGAATACGAGCGAGGTTGTTCTTTGTCCTAAAGAAAAGTCTGAAGAATATTGGATCTGAATGCCACAAGGCAAGTTTACATACATATATATTGGACCAACATGTTGTACCAACGATTCCCATGTTTTATGACTTTTCAAACTTCACAGCTAACTCTGCCCATTAGAATGACTTTATGTCAATTTATTGAAATTAGGTCAAATTTGAAACTACAAGTACTAGTAAATTGCACGTCCCTGCACGTGAGACTCAGATAATAGACATCTGGCATATCATCACTATATAAAATTATAATAGGTAAAGCAGAAAAATATAATAGGTAAAATTTGAACTACTAGAAGTGAACTGTGTAGGTTGCTTTGAAAGTTTTACGAAAAATCTCTTAGAGGTGCCCATTAGAGGGGGCAGGGAGTCAATTAATATAATATCAGAAACCACAGAGAGTTCTGACGATAGGTTCATCTTCTTGCTAAGGTTTTGCATCTTGACAGTTTAATGAAATTTAGTCAAACTTGAGCTACAACTAAGTGCGATAGATTGCTCTTGAATTTAATGAACTTAGGTCAAACTTGAACTACAAGTAATAAATTGTAGGGTGCTTTGAAAGTTTTATGAAAAATGCTTTTGGAGGTACCCATAGAGCGATTAATTAATATATCATCAACCACCGAGAGTTTTGACGAGTGGTTCGACTTCTAGCTAAGATTTTGCATCATGAAAATTTTGAACACCTTTTGAAAACGATCACATGAAATAGGGAGAGAGGTGAAATGATTTTTCTATTCTCTATGGAAAACCCACAAGCTTGAGGTGCACCTTAGGCTTAAAGATACAGACTTTATTTTCTCCACAATGTATATGGTGAACCTTAGTGGATGCCACATACTAGCCCTTAAGGTGTGCTTTGTACACATTGCTGATGCCCTTATTAGCAACTAGTAAGTTGCACGTGCCTTGCACATGAGACTCAGATAGTAGACATATGACATATCATCACTATATAAAACTATAATTACTAAAGCACAATAAATTATAAATTTGATCAACATCTATAAAGTATGGGTGTATATTTGGTCCTTCTACTTTGTATGTCATGTAGAAGTCAAATATTATTAGCTATCTAACACATGCATTTTTTGATAACATGGTCTAGAGAAAAAAGGGAGAAGATTCTAGTATGATGGAGAAGTGTGTTTTGAGGTTTGTGCATAGCATTCATTATGTCGAAGACTATCAATAGAATCTTCTAGATGCTAGAATGGAAAAGAAGATCCAACAGATGGAAACGTTGGGATTCACGAGTCTTGATCCAACGGTCAATATTCAAAGTTATTCGTACACTATATAGTGGTAAGATATCTCTATCTCTACTACTATAATGGAGCAGTTTTTAATTGGATCCATAGCACCAATCCTGATTGTTGGGCTGTTAGATCCAATGGTTCAGAGAAGCTGGATTCCCGTTGAATAGTACCTAGAGCAAACTCGACCATGCATGTTCTAGAACCATCATGCCACCACCCCCAAAATTTCATAGCACAATAGGTTGTATTCTCTCTACTACTACAGTGGAGCAGTTTTGAATTTGATCCATAGCACCAATCCTGACCGTTGGGCTGTTAGATCCAATGGTTCAAAGCAACTAGATTTGTGTTGAATAGTACAGACCTAGATAAAACTCCACCATGTTCTAGAACCATCATGTCACCACCCCCAAAATGCATAAATTAAGTCTATTAATAATAACTATCTACACATATTGAGAATACAACCTACTATGCTATGAAAGTTTGGGGGTGGTGACATGATGGTTCTAGAACATGGTGGAGTTTACTCTAGGTACTATTCAACACAAATCCAACTTCTCTGAACCATTGGATCTAACAGCCCAATGGTCAGGATTGGTGCTATGGATCCAATTCAAAACTGCTCTATTATAGTAGTAGGGATAATCGAGCAGTTTTGAATTGGATCCATAGCACCAATCCTGACCATTGGGCTATTAGATCCAATGGTTTAGAGAAGCTAGATTCGTGTTGAATAGTACCTAGAGAAAACTCCACCATGCATGTTCTCTCTACTGCTATGAAATTTTGGGGGAGGTGACATGATGCATGGTTCCAAAACATGGTGGATTTTGCTCTAGGTACTATTCAACATGAATCCAACTGCTCTGAACCATTGGATCTAACAGCCCAACGGTCAGGATTGGTGCTATGGATCCAATTCAAAACTGCTCAATTATAGTAGTAGAGATAAAGCAAATATTATATTAGTAGTACACTAGTACTAGTACTCATTTCTTTGCTTAGACATATGCCCACCTCTGTCCACGCGTTGTACATGCTAAGAAAATAAAACGTAGGCAGGGTAAGAGGGCAGCAACAAAGAGGAGTTAGAGGCAGTTCGATGTCAGAGGAAAGTTATGATGGGTTCCTGACATTAGGTACTCCTGCGGCCACTCTACTAGTAGTAAATTTCAAGACCTATGCACGCAAAAAAATTGTGTGTTTTCTCTCTCCTTTGCTGCCTCTCACCATCCATCCTCCCTCTCTCCTCCCCTTTCCCCTCGCGGACCGGCCCGGCTAATCTCTCCCTCGTCCACAGCGTGGTGCTGCGCGCGTGTGCCTTGGTACGGCGGCTCTGTGTCTCTGGCGTGTTCGGTAGCCACGTTGGTGTGGCGTAGGGACGAGGAGTACATAGGAAGGAAACCACTTTGGTCCTTGGCGGCAAAAAAATTCAAACTTTTCCGGTTTTGGAAATTTTCACTTGCTTCCCAAACATCGGGAGGGAAGGTTACTCAAAAGATAGGCCATTCACAGTACTTCTTATCTTATGTTTATCTTGTCTTATCTCTTACAATACCATACCATACCACTGTATAGTGTACGGATAACTTCGAACATTGACCGTTGGATCAAGACCAGAAAATCTAAACATTGCTAACCATTGGATGTTTTTTTCCATTCTTAGCATCTGCAAAGATTCTACTGATATTCTTTAGCACGATGAACGCTAGTATGCACAAACCTCAAAACACACACTTCATTGCTCAGTTTCAGGGTCCTTGTGTTAAATGCATGGACTTGGGTGCAATTTTCATTTTTATGAGGTCCTTGATGTAACTTGTACTTCCACAAACCGTGTTAACTCTCAAGCGCCTCGCTCCTACGAGACCTACCACAGTTAAAAGAAATTGCAACCGCCTCAATTATCACACAAACTGGACCACAGTTTCTTATACGTAATACCCAAGTATTTAGTACTAGGATTTTTCAAGCTTCCTAGCTAACTTCGCACACTTCAGTGACTTCTTGTCGATTAACGAAATTAGGTCAAACTTGAGCTACAAGTAAGCGCGATAGGTTACTCTTGAATTAAATGTATTTTTGGAGGTAGATGGGTGCATCTTCTTGTAGTAAACAATGTCGTCAGTGTGTGTTTCCAACTATCAGGAAATAAAATTCTCAGTTTTCCGAGTGACGACGAGATAGTTCTTTTCTGTAAAGAAAGCCCGAAGAATATGGATCTCAATGCCATAAGCCAAGCTTCTAGACATATTAAGTGGACCAACGTGTTTTACTTACGATTCCCATATGTTTTTTGAGTTTTCAAACTCCCTAGCTAATTAACTCTGCCCACTTGAATGACTACATGCCGATTTATCGAAATTAGGTCAAACTTAAACTATAACTAAATTGTAGGTTGCTCTGAAAGTTTTATGAAAAAGCTTTTGGAGGTACCGTACCGATCGGGGGGTCACAATCAATATATGAGAAACAACCGAGATTTTTGACAACAGTTTGACTTCTTGCTAAGATTTTGCATCACATGACACTATTTAATGAAATTGGGCAAACTTGAGCTACAAGTAAGCATGATAGATTGCTGTTGAAATATATGACTTTTCAGAGAGGTATATGTGTGCATTTTCTTATAGTAAATAGTGTCGTCGGTGTGATTTTCCAACTATATCAGGAAAGAACATTCAATTATTCTGAATTTTCTGAGTGATGACGAGCGAGGTTGTTCTTTTTTGTAAAGAAATGTCCGAGGAATATTGGATCTGAATGCTAGAAGCCAAGTTTACAGACATATTAGGGGACCAACATGTTGTACCAACGATTCTCATGTTTTATTTATGAGTTTTCAAACTTCCTAGCTAACTCTGCCCATTTGGCCGAATGAATTTATGTCGATTTATCGAAATTAGGTCAAATTTAAAACTACAAGTAAACTGTAGGTTGCTTTGAAAGTTTTACGAAAAATCTTTTGGAGGTACCCATCGAGGGGTCACAATTAATATATCATAAAACACCGAGAGTTTTGACGATAGGTTCAATTTCTTGCTAAGATTTTGCATCTTGACAATTTAACGAAATTAGGTCAAACTTGAGCTACAAGTAAGGGCGATAGATTTCTCTTGAATTAAATGTATTTTGAGAGGTAGATCGGTGCATCTTGTTGTAGTAAACAATGTCATCAGTGTGAGTTTCCAACTATCAGGCAAGAACATTCAATTCTACATTTTCTGAGTGAAGACGAGCGAGGTTAGTTGTTCTTTACCGTAAAGAGAAGTCCAAAGAATATTGGATGTGGATGCCACAAGCCAAGGTGACAGACATATATAGTTGATTGACAACATGTTGTACTTCCGATTCCCATGTTTTATGAGCTTTCAAACTTCCTAGCTAACTCTGCCCATTTTAATGACTTTAAGTCGATTTATCGAAATTAGGTCAAATTTGAAACTACAAGTAAATTGTAGGTTTTTCTTTGACAGTTTTACGAAAAAGGTTTTAATTTGGAGGTACCCATCGAGGGGTCACAATTAATATATCGGAAAACAACATGAGTTTGGACGATAGGTGCAACTTCTTGCTAAGATTTTGCATCTTGACAATTTAATGAAATTATGTCAAACTTGAGCTTCAAGTAAGCGCGATAGATAGCTCTTCAATTTAATGTCATTTCAGAAGTAGATCAGTGCATTTTATGGTAGTAAGTAGTGCCATGGGTGTGAGTGTCCAACTACCAGGAAAGAACATTCAATTCTACATTTTCCAAGTCAAGAAGAGTGATGTTAGTTCTTATTTTCCGTAAAGAGAAGTCCAAAGAATATTGGATGTGGATGCCACAAGCCAAGTGACAGACATAGATAGTGGATCGAAAACATGTTGTACTTGTGATTCCCATGTTTTATGGGTTTTCAAGCTTCCTAGCTAACCCTGCACATTTGAATGACTTTATGTCGATTTCTCAAAATTAGGTCAAATTTGAAACTACAAGTAAATTTTTGGTTTTGCTTTGATAGTTTTACGAAAAAGCTTTTGGAGGTACCCATTGAGGGGTCAAAATTAATATATCAGAAACTAGCAAGAGTTTCAACGATAGGTTCAACTTCTTGCTAAGACTTAGAATCTTAAAATTTTTGAAACCTTTTGAAAACGATCACATGAGAAATAAGGAGAGAGGAGAAATGATTTTTCTATTTTCTATGGCCAACCCATAGTCTTTTGAGGTGCACCTTAGGCTTAAAGATAACTTTATTTTCTCCATATTGTATAAGGTGAAGCTTAATTAGCGGATGCCACATAGGCATTAAGGTGTGCCTTTTTACACATTGCGAATGACCTTAGGGCATCACCTATGTATGTAAAAAATTGTTGATAAGATGGCTCCTAACATGACCATGAAATGAATATGTTTTGGAAATTGCAAATTTGCATGATTGTATAACATCACCCTCCCAACATGATGTAATTTATCTCATAATTTTTTGAAACTCCTAAGTTTGATATCCATTCTACTTCGAGATCATGAGCATTGGGAGTACGGCCATGGATGATGAGTTGAGGTGTTGGATTAAGGGAGTATGACCTTGGATTCCTGAACATAGAGAGGGTACGACCTACCAAATTTCTGTTATTAGATGGACCATGACCAAATTTAAAACCAAAATAAAGTGGTAAAATATCCCGCGTATTCAGACATAGTTCATGCCCAAAATATCAGATACTTCAAAATTCCCATTCGACCCCTATTAAATTTGGTGGGTGGGGGGCTTCACTCGTAATTATCCTAGTATAGTGTTAGCAGTACCTAAACCCTATCGCCTCTCTCCACCAGGAATACGTCACCGGTCGGAACATCCCCGCTACACTTTAGCCGGCGTACCCGCCACACCTGATCTGCTCAATGAACCCTCTTGTCCTGCGTGCTGAGCACATCATCGATCGCCTAGGATCTGCTCCACGGACGCCGTGGTCCAGCATTCTCCTCGAATCCTTGCCCGACCAAGATCTGCTTCCCCGTTGTTGACACCCACTATGATCGTAGAACCTTCGGCAACCTCGACATGCCCCTTGAGGATGCGGAGGAGGCCTAGATGCCGCCTAGACCGAGGTAAAACTAGATCTCCCTGCGCGATTTTTTTGTTGGAAATGTACTGTATTCGTGGTAAATTTCCTAACTAACAGGTTCTTTACTTGATATACACCTGTTATTTACTAAATTAACCCGTTGTGGTTATGCTTAAACTCCATGCATTGAACTGTTTTTATGTATTGTACTATTTCTTTGTGAATTATTAGTCACTTAACATATTTTTTACATTCTCTGTTGTACCTGTCCACATGAGATATGATTATATAATATCTCTCTCATTCGCCGATTTATGAAGTATAGTATTTCCATCGTTCTATTGTCCTGCTATCCTATACTACACGTTTACACATGTCATACTATTTGGCAATTATGTATTGTCGATTTGATCCCTCTTAACCTATGGCTCAAACTGTTTGCTGTTATTATGCAAGGAGCAGCCTCAGTTTGCACACAATATCATAGACTGAATGGCTCCTAAGACCCCATCACTTTTGTTTCACTTCATTACAACGTATATCATGTTGGAACCTGTTTGTATTTACAGTTGACCTTACCTTTATGCAGAGGAGCAACAATGGAGTACATACTCCACTCGTCCACATGAGCCGCCGTAGATCTCGTGTAACACCTACCGTAAGGCCCCCAACCCGAAGTTTGGTCCTTGCCACATTTTTTGTTTGCTTAAATTTAACATTTGTCTTTCTTGTCTTCATATTTTTTGCCAAAAATTAGCGTCAAACATCTTAGCCCCACTATGGCCTGATTTTGTTCCATGTGCTTAGTTCAATTTCCTAGATATGGAGAGGTCGGGTGTATTACATCTGAGTTGTCTGATAATAAGAACAAGGCCACACTAGCGATAAGATCCACACATGTATCATAAGGAACTATGTGCACTTCATCTCACTCTTATATCTACTGTGTATCATAGTTATATGAATTGGCTATTTTAATACGAGGCACTTGATGGTTCAGTTTGTTGTGCTCAGGCCACCGAATCATTGAAATTATCTGGCTATTCATGAATAATTCAATGTATGATTGCTTAATTCATTGTTTGTCTGAAATTATCTTGCTATCATATTTGAGGCTCACAATTAATGTATTTTTGTTGGCTAAGTTACTCTTTTTTGTCTATGAGTAAATCAGTGGTAGATTTTGTTGTGTAGTGCCTGGCTAGTTTATATATGAGAAACATAATAGCTGAGTTTTCATATTTGTTTTATTCATGTTTTGCACATTCTAGTTTGAGCAGTCTGCATCAGGTACTTTGGTTGATTGCTCACACTGTTATTCGAAATGAACTTGTAGTTTGTTTCCCAAGTCTATTGTTTAAGTAACTTGTTTTGTCTTGGTCTCAGCCATCTTCAAGTAGAGCAGTCATTTCACAGAGCAACACATGCTCGCATCGCTCCATGGTGCTAGCTGGTCCACTTATTCAAGAAGAAATAGATGTATGAGCCACCACTTGTAATTGCTTCCTTCCTTATATATTACCGCATTGACACGTTTAAAATTCATGGTGGTGTGATTGCATGGTAATGCTGTTATAACTTGTTTTGTGTTTGTTTCAGGCTGCAAATGACCCAATGAATGCCGAACAAAGACCCGCTTCTCCAAGTTTAGATTTTGTTTCACATAGCAGAAGTGACAATACCTATTGCTCATGGCACACCGCTTCGATTGATCCTCTTTTTCCAGCCGAAATATTATTTGAGGATGCCCTCCAAGATGCCCGTGATATTGTTGAGCAAGAAGCCAACAAAACAGATTCAGTAATCACCATAGCACGCAAAGACTTATATGAATTGAAAAATAGGCAAGATTTGACGCAGAACATACTTAATAATATCATCTACAGCTCTCATGGGAAGCCAGTTGTTACATGTCTCGCGATGTAAGCTCCATAGAGACCTTTTCTGTAACACAAGTTATGGTGTTTTTTAGTTGTCTGGACCCTGATGCAACTTTTATGCTTCATTTTATAACTATCAAGTTTATTGAGGATTGTAATATTCTAATATAATTCGCAGTTGTAAGTTGTTTGAGGATTGTTACTAACTAAGCATCTATCAGAATTACTACACACACATGAAAAAATAGTGAAATTGTAAGAGGTACAATACACGATCTACTAGAACAAGGAGAACATCCATTGTATTACACGGGCACCATAGACCTTGTAAAATTCATAGACGTTCACTCAACAAAGTGAACACATAAAGAGCAGAGTAGAAGAGAATATATCAGGAGTAGACCCACACAATCCATCAATCTTATGGATAGACGTCGTAGTAATTGTAGTGGGTGGTACCATCCTCACCATAAGGTGGCACCATCTGCAGCTCAGAATGCTCGATGATTCTGCAATACTCCGCCTGCAATCGATCGAGTTCTAAAGGACGGTCATTGATCCATAATCCTCCTACTCTGTACCCATATACAACCCTTGGCTCCTCTTCCCATGCAAGAGCCTCAAAGTTCTAAGATCTAATCTCAGATAGGTCCGCATGGTATATGCTACCGGCCTGCACCGTGGGCACCATGGCGCTATCGACGCAGACACACCGATTGTCAGCAACAAAGAGATCACGACTTCTAATGCCTCTGATCGGCTGAAGGACACGGTTCTGGGTATCAACCCAGTAAACAACCGGCCTGCCACCGTAGACCGGTCCACTCACAATGAACAACAACTCCCCATCGGACTCGACGAGGTAAAAATGATTCTCTAGGAAGTAGTAGCGCAGAATAGGGCCTGCAACAGTGGGATGCATCTCCAGGGTTCGTGCAGAGCGCTACAGCTGGACATCTCCATGAGCCGCATCACACATACTTGAGAGGATAGACCCATATCTGTCTACGACGAAAACATCACCCGCTTAAGAAGTCATGCTCCGGAGTTCCGCGAAGTCATACGGCGTGTACCACCCTTCACCAAAGACCAGGCGACTTCCTTCCTCCGTTCTCGCATCCGCCCACCGAATGGTGGTGTTCTGATGGTTTGATGTAAACACCGTCAATGACAGGAACATCGTCACAGCTATCATCACATTGATGACATGTACGCCATGAGGGGGTCGTCGGGGCGTGTAGAAGAGAGGGGTGTGAGACGTACGGTGTTCCAGGACGGTGAGGACACAAGTTTACACAGGTTCGAATCCGCTGGCTTTGGACGGATCCTACTCCTGTAGCAATCCAGTAATATGGCAGAGCCGGAATATGGGTTACAAGGGTTTCTCCTGTGCGAGTTGAGATTGTAGACTATTGTGGCGTGCCCTAAAGGATGGTCCCTAGGACGGCTTATATAGATATCTGGCCTAGGGTTTATAGGAGGGACCTATCTGGCTACGACTAAGAGTCGTTTACAGAGTACATCTTGAACTACAAGTAACATTATAGGCCTATGTCAGTAAGTCTTCTGGGCCTTCCCGTAGCCGGACTGGACTCTGTCTCTTCTCCCTGATTGGGCCGCTCGTGAAGCAAAGATCTAACCCGAAGTGGGCCACCCTGGTCAGTGAGGCACAATGAGGATACCAGGAAAGTATATCCCCAACAGCAGCATCGAGAAGCCTCCAAGATCCAGAGTCAGATTCATCTTCATCTAGCTTGATCCATCTTCGGCTTGCAGAATCTTGAAGGGTTCCTGAAACTTCAAAAGAACAGATAGGATCCGGGTCTTAAAAATAAGCCAGAGCTATGAGTACATCATTCGGGTTTCCAGCTTGAAATTCAAACTAAGCTCGAATTTGGTCTCTGATGTAACCTGACATCAGTCAATGTCAAGTCACGTCACTAACAGAAATTCCTGTCAGCAGGACCATTGGTGGGTCCGCCTTTAGCGGAACAGAGGCATCGTTTTAATGCGTGCGTGGAGATCAAGGTGGAACCAAGGTGTCGTTTTAACGTGAGGAGGTTACCCAGCTCCTTCCAGGATGCGTGGCATGGTTACTGTTCATCTTGCACGAATCTTGGCGCAGGTGAAGGATATAAGGTGTCAAGATCTCTTCCTTCTTCCTCACCAGCGCCAGTGCTTTCTCATTCCTCTCGACTCTTCCTGTGAAAAAGCTCCTCCGCCTCCCCCAAAGCCCACAACGTCGCCCATCCTAGGTCACCAACGCCCAAAAGATGGCCGAGGCTTTGTCTTCCGGCACATCGACGACAACGGCGATGGCCTCTACAGCAACGGAGAAGGAAAACTTCCACGGGATTTGGATCCCCTACGCCCTTGACGATGCCATGCTCCGTGTCTTCGAGAAGGAAGGCCTCCTCCATGCCAGTGACTGGCGGAGCGGTTTTGGACAAACCATCCCCACCCCCAACACCAACGAGCGAGTGCACTTTGGCACCCACCTCGATAGAGGTTTGAGTTTTCCTCCCTCAGATTTCTTCTCTGAGGTTATAGATCACTATGGAGTGCAAATCCACAATCTCCCCCCAAACTCACTTTTAGAAATGAGCGCTTATGCATCTTTGTATGAGGGATATCTCGGTATTAGGCCTAGTCTTGTTCTTTTTCGGTACTATTTCCATACTCGGAGAAATTCCATCACTACCGGTAATCCTTGTCGGGACTCTTAGCTTTTCTATTAGGAGAGAACGAGTATATCCTAGGATTAAGGCTAGTGTGTGTGTGAAGAAATGGCCGTCCATGTTCTTTTACCATAAGGACAAACCAGTTCCCAGCAAAGCAACTGCTTTGCTGGCTTTCGTTGATGGCGCCGCCATGCCCCAAGAGTCCTGGGACACGGATCCTCCGGTTCTCATTGACAATCTGCTTCTCGCTAAGAGGCGGATCGTATATTTGATGAAGCACAAGGGATGAAAGGATCCAACTTGATCCACTGCTGGCTGGCGCACCGGATTCATTCTCTCCAACATCATGGTGATCGGCTCATGCATTCAATCACCAAGACTAAGACAGATTCTCTCTGGATCTGCTCCAAATCTTATTCCGACAAGGACTATGAGTCTCAGATCAAATGGTTGATCAAGGAGCGGATCGAGAGGAAAATTTCAGAACTTTCCTTGGATATGCATACAGATGATGATCCTGTGACACCAGTAAGTTTCCAACAATTACTTCGAATATGTGTTCATCTATACTTTGTTATAGCTTATTCCAATACTGAAGTAATTCTTCTTTCAGCTTGTTGACCTCCCCAAGTCGAAGCTTGCTCCACTTGAGCTTGCTCCTCTTGGAGAACTTGTTCCATTGCTTAAGACACTTACCCGAAGGCGTAAGGCTCCGACTGTTTCTATCGGCACAAAGGAAGTGCCCATTGTGAAGAGGTAATATTTCCTCACAAGGTCTTTGTATTTTATCTCTTATTCTTTCTGAAGCATAACGATCTTGTTCTGTCACTTCTTTAGAGCTAAACAACTCATCAAGGGCAAGGGGAAAGGTGCCTCGTCAAATCCCCTACGCCAGTCAAAGATAAATTTGACTTCTCCTGCCGCAGCGCCTCCGACTCTAACCCCAAAGCCTTCTACAACACCAGGGGTTATTCCATCTCCAAGTGTTGTAGAAGATCCAGCTCAGCATTCTAAGCCACCGATCCTTGGATCGCAGACCGATGTCACCATGAGTGACTCGTTAACTGATAAGGGTGAACCCACAAAGGGTAATGATACCTCGGCAGAGGTTTTTGCCGATAACCTTCTCAGTAATCTGGGTACCGCCAAACTTGTCATTACTCGGAATACTACCGATGAAATCCAGAAAGTGGCTCAGCAATGCCTGGAAAGCCAGAACATCACCGCCGAGGAAGAGGCGCAAGAAGCCGAGGATGTCAAGTTCTCCGAGCTTCTTGACCAAGTTCGTCTTTGTGACGAGAAGCTGAAGGCCGGCGTGGCTCCGCCACCACCAATAATCCCACTAACTCTCGCCAAGAAGGTTACTACTAAGGTGAACATGAGTCTAAGCAAGCTTACCCATGAACAATATGTAAGTCAGAATTCCAAATCACTCTTTTACTTTATTTCATATCATATCCTCTAGCCCCGAAGCATGAAGTTGGATAGACAATCCGGATTTATGCTTTCATAGGATGCCAAAGAATGAATTGGTGTAGCCCCTAAGGCTCATGCTAATATTAGTTAAAATATTAGCCCGAGTCTTTAGTAGACTTCTAACTCTGGGTACTATTCTGACTTACAGAAAGTTAATGCTTATAACCATGAATTATTAAAGAATATTTGCAATAAGCGGAGAGAGATCAGACCTCTCCGTCTTGAAAATGCTAAACTAAAGATTTCCAAGGATGAGGCCAAAGGTAACCATTTCAGTCCTTATCCTTGTTCTTTTTGCTTTCATAGCCGAATTTCTTATTCGACTGTTTTCTTTTGTTTACAGAACTGGTCAAATAGTCATGTAGAATGATTAAAGAGGCCGAGAATTTCAAAACCCTGGACGTGGAACGCCAAATTACGGCGGGAGCTAATTGAACTTAAGACGGATCATGAGCGCAGCATTGCCAGCATTCTTGAGTCGTCCTATATGGCCACCAAAGAACATGATCGAAAGATCACAATCCAGGATCAGAAAATCTCGGATCTCAGTGATGAGTTGACCAAGGAGAAGGACATCACCCAAGCACTCCGGGTTGAACTCCAGAGCCTTAGGGCAGAGAAGACCAAAGTTGATGATGCCATCTTTGGTATTTTTCCTGTCTTTTGACTTTTCGTTCTTCCGACTCTAGGAGTTCGGATATATTTTCTGACCTTTTCTTTATATACGCAGGTCCTCTGAATTTGCTGGATTCCACCACCGAGTCTCGCACCAGTCGGCTTACCAAAGTCGGTGACTTGCTTCACAATTTCCGCCAATCATTGGAGGATATTGGCGAAGCTCTAAAAGTTCTGGACATGAACAGAATATCCTCCTTTGAGGTACAAGATAAGGCGAAGGAGATTCCCCAGCTCATCCAGGATTGGAACATGTCCTATGCGTGAACCGCAACACAGAATGCCCTTACCATGGTTATGAGCCACCATGGAAGCATATAAATCTGGCAAGTAACCAGGGGTTATTCAACTGTGGATGAAGACAGCAAGGGGCAGAACATCAAGGCCAACATGGACTCCTGTGCTGGTTATAGATGTCACGTAGCTGATTTGACCAGCTACAACACTCCTTTCTTCACTCGCATGGAAACGCCTCCTCCGCTTTTCGAAGAAACAACTAAAGTTTCCGATGACAAGCAAACCGAATCTAATTTGCCTGTCTCGGAAAGATATCAAGGCGAAGGCGATGTCTCTAGTGAGCCGGAAGCTCCTACCTCTCCTCCTGCATCGTAGAGTACCAGAAAAAACAATGTGTTATTCTAAAACAATCAGATTGTAATAAATAGTGTATTTTTTGCTAGTGCTAAGATTTGCAAGAACTGATGCTTTTGACTTCCTTTTTTAGCACTTTGGCTTTATTTTGTTGTGCCTGCAATTTTACATAAGAACTTTTTGTTTTTGTCTATACTTATCGCTTTTTCTGGCTTTCCGCCTCGTCCCTTTCGTGAGCCATCGAACCTTCAACACAAAACCTTTTCCCAGCAACGGAGCTCAATTGCTAAACTAGGTTAAACTCAGAAACAAAGCTAGTTTCCATTACCAACAATTCACTACTCGGAAAATGCCCGCATCCGGCAATCAGATAAAGAACCCAAGTATAGACTAGAAAAGTTGGACTTATACCCGAAGGTAGCATTTTTTAGAATCGGAATCTAACCAGAACAAACATGAGCATATATGATTACAAAGAAAGAAATTTTTAGAATAAAAGGGACGTAGCTGAGCAATATTCCACGGTTTGTCTAATTCTTCCGGGTGTGGACTGCCTCTAGCTCTCTTTTTCTTCTTAGTAGCAGGTCTTTCTTTGACTGGCCGCATATCAGTTAGATAGTAAGAACCATTGTGCAATACTCGAGTAACCAAAAAGGGCCATTCCCATACTGGGGAAAGTTTGTGCTTTCTTTTCTGCACAAGCCGGAGAACCAAATCGCCCTTATTTAAAGACCTGTTTCTGACTCTTTGGCTATGATAGTTGCGTAACTTCTATTGATAGGCTATTGATCTCTGCTCAACAATGATGTGAACTTCTTCGATTAAATCGAGATCATTTTGTCGAGAAATTTCGGCATCCTCTTCGATATACGCAACAACTCAGGGAGAAGTATGAATTAAAACGCTAGGAAGAAATGCTTCTACGCCATAGACCAAGAAGAAAGGTGTGCATCCGGTTGACCTGTTTGGAGTTGTTCTTAAGCTCCATATCACAGACAGTAATTCATCTGCCCAAGCCCCTGCAGCATGACGAAGTGGTGCTTCGAGTCTTGGTTTGAGGCCTTGTAGGATTAAACCATTTGCTCTTTCAACTTGTCCATTAGCTTGTGGATGCACGACTGATGCAATGTCAAGCCAGATTTTTTAATTGTCGCAGAACTCGGCAAGTTCTCCCATAGAAAAATTGCTCCCGTTGTCCGTGATAATACTATGCGGATAACCGTATCAGATTATAACATCTTCGACAAATCTTCTGGCTGTTGCTCCATCACAACTTGTGACGGGTTTAGTCTCAATCCATTTTATGAATTTATCCACCATCACTAAGAGGTGAGTAATCCACTTGGAGCCCGTTTAAACGGTCCTACCATGTCAAGCCATCAGACCGCGAAGGGCCATGTTATCAGAATTGTTCGCAGCTGATCAGCCAGAACATGAGCTTATTTGGTGTAATTTTGGCTGCCTTTGCATGTCTTGACCAGCCGTTCAGCTTTTTCCTTAGCTATAAGCCAGAAAAATCCGTGTCTGAAAGCTTTTGGCACTAAAGATTTGGCTGCAACATGATGACCGCATTCGCCTTCATGGATCTCTCTTAAGATTTCCACTCCTTCTTCCGGAGATACGCAGCGCTGAAAAACCCTAGATACACTCTGCTTATAGAGCTCACCATTTATTATTTTATAGCTTTTTGCTCATTAGACGATCTGCCGGCTCAAAACCTCGTGTTCGGGTAATTTTGCATCTACCAAAAAATCCAGGTAGGGTTTTGTCCAGCTAGGAATCATATCCATAACTACTACTAAAGGTGATTCGGATTTGGTCGGATATTCCTCATCAACTCCTGTAATAGAGGGAACTTTGAGGTGCTCTAAAAAGCGCCATCCGAGACCTTTTTCCGTGCAGAGCCTATTCGAGATAATGCATCTGCTTCCTCATTTTCTGTTCGAGGGATGTGTTGAACTTCAAATCCTTCGAACGATTTAGACAATTCATCCAAGACAACCCTATATGCTGCTATGTGTTTATTTGCATTATAGATATTCGACACTTGTTGAGCAACAAGATCCGAATCTCCATAACACATAAGTCGTCGGATGACGATATCCTTAGCAATCCAGATTCCATGCAATAGTGCTTCATATTCGGCAATGTTATTTGTTGCCGTGAAGTGGATCTGCAACACATAGAAAATCTTATCTCCTTGGGGTGATTTGAGCCCCACGCCAGCCCCCGAGCCTCCGAGCGCTTTAGACTCGTCAAAATGTAAGGTCCAGTATTCCGACTCTGAGAGGGTCATATTTTCTGTTGTGTCTGTCCAATTAGTGACAAAGTTAGCAAGGATCTAGGATTTAATTATTGTACGAGGTTTGTACTCAATGTCGAAAGCTGAAAGCTCTATTCCCCATTTTGCGACACGTCATGTGGAGTCGCTGTTGTTAATTATGTCTCTCATGGGAGTTGTGCTCACCACAGAAATTTGATGCTCCTGAAAGTAATGTCGTAACTTCCGAGATGCAAAGAACACACCATAAGCCAACTTTTCATAGTGCAGATACCGCTGTTTTGATTCGGTTCGGACTTCACTGAGGTAGTAAGTCGGACGCTGCACCAGGTGTTCCTGTTTTTCCTCTGGTCTTTCCACCACCATGACGACACTGATGACCCTGTTTGTCGGAGTGAGACAGAGCAACATCGGTTCGCGAGGTTCTGGTGCTGCAAGGATAGGAGCAGACGAGAGTACTGCTTTCAGGTCTTGTAGTGCAGCTTCAGCTTCATCAGTCCAAATTACCTTTTTTTGTCTTTTTCAGGAGCTTGTAGAGTGGTGCGTCTCTTTCAGCGAGCCGGCTTACAAACCGACTGACTGCATCAATGTAGGAAGTTAGTCTTCCAACTTCCTTCAGGCGAGTTGGCCTGGAAATATTGAGTATAGCCTTAATTTTGTCTTGGTTCACCTCTATGCATCTTTGAGACACGATGAAGCCTAACAATTTTCCGGCTGGTATTCCAAAGAAGCACTTCTTTGGATTAAGCATTATATTGTATTTTCATAGATTAGCGAATGTTTCCTCCAAGTCAGAAATTAAGGTTTCCTTATTTTTGCACATCACCGCTATGTTTTTCACATATGCATGTACATTGCGTCTGATTGGATCATGGAGGCAACGCTACATAGTGCGCTGGTACGTAGCTCCTATGTTTTGGAGCCCAAAAGGCATCGTAACGAAACAGAAGGTTCTAAAGGGGGTTATGAATGAAGTTTTGACTTTGTTTGATTCCTTCATCCGGATATGGTGATAACTGGAATATGCATCGAGAAAACATAGGAGTTCCAAGCCTGCTGTAGAAACGATAACTTGATCAATTCTAGGCAGAGCGAACGGATCTTTCGTACAAGCCTTGTTCAAGGCGGTATAATCAATACACATCCTTAATTCAGTAGTGTCCTTTTTAGGGACCATTACAGGATTGGCCGACCACTCAGTGTGGATGACCTCTTCTATGAATCTGGCTAACTCGAGCCAGCATAGATCCTTAGTTATAGCTTTTCGCTTTTCATCACCGAAACATCATAAGCACTGTTTGACGGGTTTAGAGTTTGGGTGTAAATTTAGAGAGTGCTTGATGACCCACAAGTATAGGGGGTGTATCCCAGTATTTTTGATAAGTAAGAGTGTCAAACCCAACGAGGAGCAGAAGGTGATGGCTAGTGGTATGGATCAGGAATTCTCTGCAAATACTTAGCAAACGAATTTTTAGGGGTTTTCGATAAAGAAAGTAAACAAAGTACGAGTAAATAAAAGACAGTAGGAATAAATGCAGCAAGTGGCCCAATCCTTTATGCAGCAAAGGACAAGCCGGTTGTATTTCTATAGATGACCAAACGTTCTCGAGGACACATGGGAAGACTGTCAAGTGCTTTCGCTTCATATAGTTGATTAATCTTCTTTAGCTTGCTAAGTGTCGTGTGGGTGAACCTATGCTAATGTACCGCCCCATCCAAGACTAATACATACTTGTAATTATACCCCTTGCAAACATCCGTAAGTACAAGAAAGTAATTAAGGTAGAAACCTAACCACAACTTTAAACTCTAAGACCCTTACGTCCCTTGTGCAATGGTTTCCTAATGGGGGTTCAGGTTTCTGTCACTCCGGCAACCCCTACGATTAGTAGCCAAATACACAATGCATTCCCCTAGGCCCATATAGGTGAAGTGTCATGTAGTCGATGTTCACATGACACCACTAGAAGAAGTACACCACAACTTAAATAACAATCTATTGAATCTTTCTCAACACAACTCCACTACTAACAACAAGACTTCTCCCATGTCCTCAAGAACAAAACGAACTACTCACAAGACATCATATGGATCATGATCAGAGATGGAATAATAATGTATAACAATCTGAACATAAACAATAATTCAATGGTTCACTCAATAGCATCAACTACAAGGAGTAATCAACACCGGGAAAGTTTCCCCTATGAACTAATGCAAGATTCAACGCAATTGTTACATCAATATGGAGATGGTGATGAGGGTGCTGATGGTGATGATGATGGTGATGATGATGATGATCCCAATGAAGTCTAGCTTGATGGTGGTGTTGATGGCGACGATCTCCCCTCTCCGAGAAGGAATTCCCCAGTAAATCTATCTCACGGAGATCTTTCTCTCGGTGTTTTCCGCCACAGAGGCGGAATCTTTCTGTGGTCGCCCCTCGAGTCTTAGGGTTTCGGGAGGTGGATATACGCCAGAGGGGAGAGGCTGGAGTGGGCCAGGGCGGCCACACCACTCCTAGGCGCGGCCTAGGCCTGCCCGCACCATGGGGTGGTGTGGGCCCCCTGTGGCCCACTTCCACTCCATCTTCTGGCATCCTGAGTCTTCTAGAAAAATAGGATTTTCCGTATATTTTCCCGGATTTTCTGATCTTCGCGAATTTTGCCTCCAAACAGCACCTTTTCCATCAGAATCCTGACTGCAGCGGTCCATGCTCCAAAAGTCATCAGCCATGCAAAAATAGATGAAATAACATAAGTATCACCTCTCAATACGAAATATATCAATGAATAATAGTGAATTAAGACATAGAATAGTGATGCAAAATGGACGTATCAGTGCTCGGCAAGTTCCCTAGGTACTCCGGTCATGTCAGATGGCTTCCGTGTGAAGATGTCTTGGAGGAACTTGACAAGCGCGCTTTCCTATGCGCTATCTAAACCTACACCTATCTGGGTCACCTTGGAGGGGTCATCATCCTTCAACGGCCTTGTCTTTGTCTCTTCTGATGCCTTGAACTCCGGAGTCGGCTTTGTAACCTCCTTCTTCATCGTGGGCATCTCAGATGGGTCGATGGTCTTCTTGATCTCCTGGTATTCCTAGGCGTGTAGTACGGCTTCAGCAAAGGTGGCATTTCCGTCCTTGCACTCTCGCTCTTTCTTCGGGTCTCCCCTGATGGTAATCACGCCCTTGGGAACTGGAATTTTCATCTTCTTGTAAATGTAACACGGACGAGCCATGAAAGCCTAGTAAGCCGGCCGTACGAAGATCGCGTGGTATGCTCTCTTGAACGGGACCACTTTGAAGGAAAGTGCTTCCCTATGGTAGTTCTTTGGAGTTCCAAAGGTAACATCCAAAGTGATCTCTCCCAGGAAATTTGCTTGTCTTCCTGGGACAACTCCGTGAAAGATCACAGAATTGTGATTCAGCTGAGTTTCTGAGATCCTCATCCGATGCAGCGTTTCGACGTAGAGAATGTTGATGCTACTGCCGCCGTCCATGAGAGTCTTGGAGAAACCGTAGCCGTCAATAAGTGGATTGACGACTAAGGTGTACTTTCCTTGGATGTGCAATTTAGACAGATGATCAGCACGGTCAAAGGTGATTGTCACTTCTGACCAGTACAAGAATTGAGGGATAACCGGCATAGTTGCGTTGAGCTCGTGCAAAACTGCCTTCTCGGCCTTAGCTGGTTGGGACCCAAGGAAAGTGACATAAGTGTCTTTCTTCATTGGGAAGTTCTTCTTTCCATCCGACTTGGGATTTGAAGGCTCTGCTTCCTCCATGTCGGAATCTTCCTTGGTCTCTTTTTATTTTTCGGGTTTCTTCTTTCCCTTTCTTTGCTTGTCCCTATAGCTAGCGGATTCGTCTTTCTTTTTGTCATCATTGAAACAACACTCGGCATTTGTGTGGGACGAGCCCCCATTGGCATCTAAGTGATGCACACATGGATTATTGGCAATGTCGGCCCATGAGTAAGTTTTTCCAGGTTGCTGGTCTCCTCTACCCTGGACTCTTGAGGTCCCACGACCGCATCCACGGTCGCCTCCGCGCCCTCCTCGTCCTCTACACCCAAAAGTGGCATTGACAACTGCCATTTCCGTGTTGGGGTTTTCTTCTGAGGTGTTCTTGTGCTTCTGAGTTGGTTGCTTCGGCTATTTTGCCGACTGTGGTAAAGCCAGGACGTTCAGTAGTCCTTCTGCATTATCGTTGGCGTCTGCATATTTGCTCGCCATCTCTATCATCTCTCCTAGATCAGTAACCTTGTCGAACTTCAAACGGTGACGTAGTAAACCAATTGGGAGTCCTGCAATGAAAACTTCAATTACAGTTTGATCGTTTACTCCTTCACAGGAGTTCTTGGTGTTGATCCATCGTCTGAGATAATCTCGGCAAGTTTCTCTGGCTTTCTCGGTGCAACGCTATAGGTCTCCTACCATACAGGGCCTCCGATATGTGCCTTCGAAATTCTGAAAGAACGTGCTCTGCATGTCATACCATTTGTGAATGGTGTTTTCCGGAAGTTCATTGAGCCAGGCCATCTTCCTCATCATAAGTGGGAGATACCGGGTCGTGACCAAGCTATTTCCGCCTTTAGCAATGCAGCAAGCCTGGAAAAAATTCGGAAGCCAAGTATCTGGCCAGGCCACACCGTCGTAGGCTTGAATGTGTCTCGAGATAGCAAATCCTTCCAGGAAGTGTGTTTGTCGAATGTGCGGTCCGAAGCATTTTTGACCCACATAATTATCATCGGACTCATAGCGACGCGCCTCTATGTTAGAGTTGATCCGGTGCCTCGCATCATTTGGTGACAGAGAACGCCGTCTTGGTTGTTCGCTGTGACTGTGGTGCCTTGGAGCCGGACTTCTGCTTCTTCCACCATGTCCTCCGCCCCGACGCCCTCCTTCGCCTCCTCGAGAGCCAGTATGATGGCTACTTGGCGGAGAGGGTGGCGCAGGTGGATTGTTTCTGGCTGAGTGTCGGCCTCCATCCGGAGCATCATTATTCCGGTTCTGGGGAGGGTCTGGATTACGACGAGCCCCCTACCGGCTTGACTCGGCACGGTGTCCGTCGTTCCTTGTAACATCCCAAAACTTTAATCCAAGCTTATCAAGATCCAAATCATCAAAATTAGGGTTAACAAAAACTTTTCCAAAGCAAAAATGAAAGCATTCATGTGTACGAGCATTTAAAATAGGAATTGATTTGAATTGCCATGGTTCTGTGATTCTTTGCTTGTAAAATGTTTCTTAGGTGAAATAAACATCATCTACATCATTCCCAAACTTTTCCCAAAGAAGAACAACTCAAAATGAATAATTGAAGTGAATGGTCATTTTGGCCAAATTAACTACCATGCCTACTTTGGCTATTCCTAGTACTCAAAACTTAACAGAAACATGTGTGGATCTTTACACCCATTGATAGTACACATAATGAGGTACCAAGGCCCACTTTGTAATCTGCAAAAATATTTCAAATGCTAATTTTAAATGACAGTTTAAAATTGAATCTATTTCATATGGGAAGATCCCACTATTTCAAAAACCACTCAAACAAGCTCAATTTTCAAAACCCAAGCACCCACAGAGTCTCAAGCTTATTCCTAGCAAACCCACCAAAAATCTTTTCAAAATTCAAAAGTTTATTTCATGCGGCCATTTCATTAAACACTTGGCAGGCATAATTTACACCCTAATCCTAGCTCACTGTTTTGAATAGGGATTTGCCCCCAAATGATCTTCATTTAATCCCTTTGTCCCCCTAGGGTCTAACCATGCCATTAGCACCCATCCCCTACCCTCCTACTGGCAAGGCCATGCCATGCCGAGCCACCCCTCGCCGGCCGACCATGCAGTCGCCTCAGCAGACCACTTCCCTCTCTCTCGCCATGTCTAGGAGGTAGCCAGGACCTCACCGCCACCCTCTGTCCCCTGCCCGAGCCAAGCCCGTCGTGGACTACCGAGGAGAGCCCGCGCCCAGTGCCACCGAGCCATGCCGAGCGCACGCCAGAGCGCCGCACCCGGCACGCGTGCACAAGACGCCGCTCGACCGCAGCCCATGCCCGCCGCTCCGCCACGACCCAGGGAACATGACGGACACGCCCGTTCACCGCCCAACACACCACAACCACCGCTCGCCGTGGACACCGCCGCCTCTGCCGCTCAGAGCGCCAGCTTGCCCTGACCGCATACCACCGCCCCTATGCCCGCATTGAGTTCCTAGAGCACCGCCAGGAGACCGCCTGTCGATCGCCACCCTCAGCCATGCCTCTAGCCGGCCATAGCCATGTCGCCACCGTCGCCTGCCCATCCCGCTCGGTCTCACCGTCGGGCCTATAAAAGGAGGGCACCCCCAGCCATTTGAAGCATGCCACTCCACTCCCCTCACCTCACTGACCGTTCCCCACCTCTAGCCGGAGCAGCGCGAGCACTTGCTCGCCAGAATTTGGCAGGAGTAGCCCGCAGCAGAGGAGGAAGGGGCGCCGCTGATTGCGACCACCCCCGGAGCTGCCTCGACCGTCCCTGAGCTCGCCGTCGACCACCGGTCCGTTTGCCCGCCTCGCCGACCTTGCTGGAGCCCTGGTACGCCCCCAATCGACCCCCACCGCCGCGTCTAGGTCAGACTCTCGCCGGAGTAATCCATCGTCGACGATGACTCTCCATCGTTAGATCCTCTTTTAATCGTGCGGCCTAGGATGCTAGATACCATTTCGGTATTTTGTCTTTTGTGGGCCATGAGCTGACCCGTTACCCTTGATGTCGTGGCCGGACCAGTTAGTTCCCGTGCGAGTTAGGATTTCAAATTTAGTTTTTTCTATTTGGAGTTAATCTAGTTTCTGTCCATTAGTTTAAAAATCAATTCGGGGATTTTGACAAATCCAAATTGCATGAAACCAACTTTTCCTGAAAGGTATTGAAATGATCTATCCAAGCCCATTGGATTTAATTCAATTAGAGTTATAGATCTCTCCTAGTAAAAATAACAAAATAGAAGCTTTTGCATATGGCAACATTTTTATAAAATCAACTAAGATAGGTTTTGAGTTGATTCCAACTCTCAAAAATCACATTTCATCATATCTATCTAATTATGTAATAATATTAAGGTTTACATATAGTGACTTTGGACTAGTACCAAAATAATGCTATATAGGCATTTCTAGTCACTTTAAATCATTAAATAATGAACTTAAACCAAAGTAATTATGATCCAACCTTTAAATCTCATTCCCACATGTTAGAATATGTGGTGATGACATGTGTCAACATGATCCCATATTTTATGTGGTGAATATTAAATCTTAGTTAATTTTTCAATGAGTAGAAATTACTTTTCTAATTTAAAAAGAATGAAACTAGTGAATTAAACTTGTGATGCTTGTGATGATAATAGATCATCAAATGTGTGTCTTAGAGTACTAATTAGACTAGTTAAGTATTGTTTGGTGATTGTGTACTCTGTATGTATTTATAGAAGATAGTACCGACCAAGCTTACGAGGAGGAGGATTGCTACCAAGAAGAAGAAGAAAACTTCAACCATTGCACCAACCAAGGCAAGATAGCCCTATCCAAGTTAACCCTTGCAAGTTGTACTTGTGCAAGTAACCATTAACAGTGCAAGCTATTGTTAGCAAGCTAGAATTAAGAGAGATGAATGAACAAAGATGCTTTAGGCATGCTTTGGTCACACCACCTTGACTATTACTACCCCAAGTATTACCTTACCAGCTTTAATTCCTTTAGTTTACACAAAGTCCCTTACTTGTTTTGAAGGTAGCATAAAAAGTATAAAACTTGACCGATTTAGCTAAGCTTTAGATGTCATTCTATGGCATGAGATTGAACCCATCATCTTTCCACCTTAGTGAACACTCTTAACTTAGTAGTTAGAGTAGATCAAAACTTGAGTCACTTTAGATGGGAACAATTGGTGAAAATGAATTGTGAAAACCTTGGCATGATGAGTCATTCTATTGAGATGTTTTGACATGTGTTGAGAAACACAAATGGTTTATGATGATGAAAATGTTGAGGCATGAGCCTTAACCCGTTTATAAAACTGATGGTTGGATTCGGATGCGATACCATTCCAAATTTGCCATACAACCACACTACCTGAATTGGGTAAGGCTTAGCTAGAAATTTATATGCATTAGTATTAGTTCCCTCACGGGAGAGGTTTGAGCTGAGGCTACCTCTCAATGTTGTCCACCTATGCAGTGCCCAAGATGACTGATGGTCATGGTTGGGAGGCCATGCTCATAGGAGAGGTGCTTATACTAGGGTGTGTAAAGGAAAGGTTATGTTTGATTATCTGCATACTAAGTATGATGATTCAGGGTTATCCCTGACAGATGTATCGAACCTTGTGGTGAAAGTGTACCACCTCTGCAGAGTGTCAAACTATTCGAATAGCCGTGTCCGCGGTTATGGACAGTTGGAATGGCCATACTGTTTCGTTGTCAGATGTTTTCCAAATAACTTGAAGTGAATGATGAATCTTGACTTGACCACAACAGGGTTGTGTTTATGATACTAGCTTCCCAACTTAAGTGATTCTAGAACTTTATTTTATCTTTCTTTGCTTCAGAACTCAGCTTAGGTTTCAAACTTAACCTTATAGTTAAACATAGAGTTTAGCACTTGACTTAGAACTATATTACTTGTTAGTGGAAGTTTGTGAGTACTTAAAGAGTACTCATGGCTTTTGTCCCTGGCTATTCTCATGGCTAGACTATGAAGGAGACTATCAAGAGCATGGTCATCTGATAACTAGGACTATCTGCCTTCGTCAGCATTGCCTGTGCCCCTAAAGATGGACCCCACCGCTACGCTTATCTTTTATTTCCGCTGCTTGTTGTATTAAAGATTGGATCATGAGATCCTTATTTGTGTAAGACCTTATGTATGGTTTGTAATGGATGATGTACTATGATATCCAATCCGTGATGTCTCGCAAAAATGGTAATCCTAGGATTGCGAGGTATGGCATAACGGGCATCTGGGATTAAAAATCCGGTTGTTGACAAGTTGGTATCAGAGCCATCCTGGCCATAGGAGACCCTAGTTAGAATGGACGTCCAAACCAAAAACTTAGCTTCAAAACCAAAGTGAGTATTTATGTAAAACTATTTCCTCTCTTACCCTTGTGAACTCATTCTTTCTCAAAAATTCATGTTCCTCAAAATTATTACATTACTACTTAAAACTTGACACACTTGAGCACTTCACTAATTTCCTCATCCTTAATTCTTGTAGATGGAGACTCAGTTCAGCAAGTTCTACCAGTTGGGAAACGGAGGTCAGCTGATATTTGAGAGGGATCTGGATTCATCAGGATTCTTGGGACGCCCACATCCGGAGTTTCTTGGAGCTCAACTTCCAGGACCCCCAGGAGGAGACCTACAGTGGCTAGTCACCGCAGATCTTAGAGGAAGCATCGAAGCACCAACTTCTGGAAGAATTCAGTTCTCTGTGAGAGAGAACAACTGGCTAGATGGATTAGCCAAGGCAATGCATGAATCTCTCGCACGTCTATGTGCCCTCAGCGTCAACTATGCAAGACGTGACTTCATGGGAATGCCGATGGAGATGCCAAGTCACCCATAGTTGAGGCGTCAAGTGGAGAATCTTGACTTCTTGCTGCACGACAGACGGCAGGAACTGGAAAATGCGAGGGAGTTAGCCAACCAAAACCGTGCCATCGCCGACCAGAAGGCCCAGACTTTCGCACTGCTCGTCCAAGATTGCTAGTCTCTTCGCCACCAGCGTGCAAAGAAGGATCGCACCATCGGCCGTCTTTGCAAGAAGGTGGCCCACCTCGAGAAGACCGTCAAGGAGCAGGAAGCTCAGCTTGTCGTCAAGGAAGAAGAAGATGAGGGTGAAGACATCCAGGAAGACATGGATTCTTACCTCAGCAACAATGATGACTTTCTGGAGGAGGATGCTGTGGACTTCTACACTGATGATGAGGACTCTGACTTCATCGACGATGAGTAGATGCACGAGAGCACTGTCGTAGCATGAGTTGTATCGGTCCCACTGTATCATAGCTTGCAGAATGGTTCTTCAAACCATCTGCTTTCCTTTGTTGTTGTGGTGTGTGTTGTATCGTGTGCTTGCTTGCATAAATGAAAATGAAGTTAGTTGAAAAACCTGAGTCTAACTCAAAGTTTTAGCTTTGAAAACCCAAAACCATGAACTTTAGAATTTCTCTCTTCCCCTATATCTATCTCAATCTTCAGATGGCTCGTGGAAACCAAGGAGGGAGCAGCTCGTCACAGGACCCAATGCTGCAGATCTTGCAGAATCCCATCGCAGACTGTGAAGCAAGCAGGGCCGAGCACCAAGCCAACATAGCAACATTGCAGCATATCGCCCAAATGGCTCTCAACAACCAAGGACATGGAAATCAGGATCACCATGGATTCAAACTCAAAAAATTTCAGAATACCAATCCCCCAATCTTCAACCAATCTGAGAACCCATTAGATGCTGATGACTGGTTACAAACCATAGAAAACAACTTAGAAGTTGCCAGAGTTGATGAAAATGAGAAAGTTCTCTTTGCCACCCACTATCTGGCAGGAGATGCAAGAGCTTGGTGGAATAGCATCCGCAATATGAACCATGGTCAAGTGATGACATGGGAAGCATTCAAAGTCAAGTTCAGCCGCACCCACGTGCCGCAAGGTCTCGTCAACAGGATGAGAGCTGAATTCCGCGAATTGAAGCAAGGAAGAATGACTGTGGTGGAGTACCGTGACAGATTCTTGTCACTTGCCAGATATGCACCTGATGAAATCGACACAGAGGCCAAGAAGAAGGAGAGATTCTTGAACGGACTACATGATGAGATGTAGACTGTCCTCGTCAACATCTGTTTTCAGGATCTCGAAGAGCTAGTCGACTCTGCCATTCAGATGGAAGGGAAGATTAACCAGGCAAACGACAACCGCAAGCGTCGTATGACACAACAGTCTGGATCCAGTAGTCACCAGAAGTATCGTCCCAGCCCCTCACCAGGATATGCACCAAGGAACAACCAACCCCCAAATTTTCGCCCAAGCTACCCCAACCGTAGCGGAGGCAATGTGAAGTCCGGAGGAAACAATCACAACTCCGGCAATGCCAACCATTTCAACCGTGCCCCTCCCAAGAGCAACAACAACAACAACTACAACCACAGAATCGGCAGCAATGCTGTACTGTCATGATCAAGGACAAGTCCCAGATCACTTGTTTCGAGTGTGGAGTGAAGGGTCACTACTCCAATGAGTGTCCCAAGAAGACTGCCGCCAATGCCCCTATGAATTCCCCAGCGCAGCAGCAGCGTCGTGTTCAACCAGGAAGGAGATTTGCCCCAGGGAACCCTCACAACCACAACGGTCGTCTCTTCCACATGAACGCAGAAGAAGCCCAGGAAGCGCCAGATGTAGTGCTGGGTATGTTTTCTGTCAACTCAGTTTTAGCAAGAGTATTGTTTGATTCTGGAGCATCGCATTCATTTGTCACCAGTAAGATTCACCCAACCAACCTGAAGCATGTCATGATAGTTCAAATCCCCGGTTCAACTACAAAGGCTAGAAAAATTTGCAAATCTGTACCTATCAGAATACATGGGATAGATTTTTATGCCAACCTAATTGTACATGGAACCAAAGGATTGGAAGTAGTACTAGGTATGGACTGGATGTCAAGGCATAAAGGATTGATAGACTGTGCTAAGAAAGCCATCACCATGACCAGTAGTTCTGGAGTAATAGTAGAGCATATCTCTGAAACCTTACCCCGTCAATTCAAGTGCAACAAGAGTGTAGCCCTGCCCACCATAGACCAAATTAGAGTAGTCTATGAATACCCCGACGTATTCCCAGATGAATTGCCAGGTATGCCCCCGGATAGGGATATTGAGTTCATTATCGAACTAATCCCCGGAACCGGACCTATAGCCCAGAGACCCTATAGCATGAACCCCTCAGAGTTAGTGCAACTGAAGAAGCAGTTGGACGCCATGTTAGCAACAAGCTTGATTCGGCCAAGCGCATCGCCATGGAGATCACCAGTGTTATTCGTCGACAAGAAAGATGGAGGCAATTGTCTGTGTACACATTACAGAAAGTTGAATGACGTCACCATCAAGAACAAGTACCCCTTGCCCAAGATAGAGGATCTATTTGATCAGTTGACTGGAGCTCAGGTATTCCCAAAGATTGATCTTAGGACTAGTTATCACCAACTTAAGATTCGTGCAACGGATATTCCAAAGACTGCCTTTACTACTCGCTATGGTTTATACGAGTATACGGTTATGCCTTTTCGATTAACCAATGCCCCTGCCTATTTCATGAATCTCATGAATAAGATCTTTATGAATTTCCTAGATAAGTTTGTAGTCGTATTTATCAACGACATCCTTATCTACTCCAAGTCAGAAGAAGAGAATGAGCAACATCTGAGAATCATCCTACAAACCCTGAGAGAGCATCAGTTATATGCCAAGTTTAGAAAGTGTGAGTTTTGGCTGAAAGAAGTAGGATTCCTAGGACATATTGTGTCTGCCGGAGGAGTCTCTGTTGATCCCGCCAAGATCAAAGATGTCGAAGAATGAGAAGCCCCAACCACTCAAACCCAAGTCCGTGCATTTCTCAGATTAGCGGGATATTACCGCAAGTTCGTAGAAGGATTCTCGAGCATAGCCCGACCCATGACCCAATTGTTGAAGAAGGACAAGAAGTTTGAATGGACCGACAAATGTGAAGCCAGCTTTCAGGAGCTGAAGAAGAGATTGATATCAGCCCCAATATTGGTCATGCCAGACATCAAGAAGCCATTTGATGTTTATTGTGATGCATCCAAGATTGGTCTAGGATGTGTATTGATGCAAGAAGGCAAAGTTATCGTGTATCTGTCTGGACAACTGAAGCAGCATGAGCAGAACTATCCGACCCATGATCTTGAGCTAGCAGCTGTGGTTCTAGCGTTGAAGACATGGCGTCATTATCTGATGGGTAATCGCTGTGAGATTTACTCAGATCATAAGAGCTTAAAGTATATTTTCACTCAGAAGGAGCTGAATATGAGGCAAAGGAGATGGATAGAGTTAATCAAGGATTATGACCTTGACATTCACTATCACCCCGGCAAAGCCAATGTGGTAGCGGATGCTCTTAGCAGATTGCCGTGTAGGCTAAACACCATGATCAAGGAGAAGCAACCAAGATTGTATGAGGAGTTGGAGCAGTTCAGGACGGAGTTAGTTAGCAAAGGATTCTTAGCTAGCATTGAACTTCAACCCACATTGATTAGCCAAATCAAGGAAGCCCAGAAGGGGAATGAAAGTATCGACGGTATCAAACGTCGTATTGGTACAGGAAAGGTACCTGGATTCACGGAAGACGAAGAAGGAGTACTGTGGTACAAAGGACGTATCTGTGTGCCAGCAGATTCAGAACTAAAGGAAGTTATCATGAAGGAAGCTCATGATACTGTTTATTTTATCCACCCCAGAGGAACAAAGATGTATCAGGATTTGAAAGAGCAATTTTGGTGGCACAAGATGAAGAGAGAGATCGGAAGCTACATCGCCAAATGTGACATCTGTCAAAGAGTCAAGGCCGAGCATCAAAGACCTGCAGGACTATTGCAACCATTGCATATTCAGGAATGGAAATGGGATTCTGTCGGAATGGACTTTATCACCGGTTT
The DNA here is from genome assembly GCA_023614405.1 of Avena insularis. Classification (NCBI taxonomy): domain Eukaryota; kingdom Viridiplantae; phylum Streptophyta; class Magnoliopsida; order Poales; family Poaceae; genus Avena; species Avena insularis. The sequence goes on from CM042696.1 coordinate 409,846,663, forward strand.
ACCTACCTCTAGCAGGGGGAATGACTCAATCTGGGTCATCATTGATATACTGTCCAAGGTAGCCCACTTCATACCTGTCAAGACAACCTACCAGAGTGCGAAGCTAGCAGAGTTGTATATTGCTAGGATTGTTAGTCTGGATGGAACCCCCAATACGATCGTATCAGATCGAGGAACCCAGTTTACCTCGAGATTTTGGAACCAAGTTGAACTTCAGTACCGCTTATCACCCGCAAACAAATGGACAGACTGAGAGAGTCAACCAGATCTTAGAGGATATGCTTAGAGCTTATGTGTTGGAATATGGATCAAAATGGGAAGACTGCCTGCCTTTCGCAGAATTTTCATATAACAACAGTTATCAAGCTAGTTTGCAGATGGCACCATTTGAATTCCTATACGGAAGAAAGTGTCGTACCCCTTTAAATTGGTCGCAAGTAGGAGAGAGTCAGATCTTCGGACCCGACATTCTCCGAGAAGCAGAAGAGAAAGTTCACAAAGTCCGTGAGCACCTCAAGACCGCCCAATCCAGACAGAAGAGCTATGCTGACAAGAGAAGGAGAGACCTGACTTTCAATGTCGGAGATTTTGTATATATCAAGGTTTCACCATTGAAGGGAACTCAACGCTTTAGTCTGAAGGGAAAGTTAGCCCCCAGATATATCATACCTTTCAAAATTCTGAACCGTCGAGGAGAAGTATCGCATCAGCTGGAACTGCCTGAAGAGATGTCAGCCATCCATAATGTGTTCCATATCTCGTTACTTCGCAAATGCTTGGAAGTGCCTGAGAAGACTGAAGTTTTCAAGAATATCGATCACAGAGCTGTGGAAATCAACAATGACCTGACCTATCGGGAAGTACCCATCCGTATCTTAGAAGAAGCCTACAGAACCACCAGGACCAGGAGCATCAATTTTCTCAAGATCCAGTGGAGCAACCATACTGAGGAGGAAGCTACCTGGGAGCGCGAAGATTACATTAGGACAGAGTTCCCAGATCTCTTTAGTTCCTAGTTTTCTTTGTAAATCTCGTGACGAGATTTTGTTTAAGGGGGGAAGGTTTGTAACATCCCAAAACTTCAATCCAAGCTTATCAAGATCTAAATCATCAAATTTGGGGTTAACAAAAACTTTTTCAAATTAAAAATAAAAGCATTCATATATGTGTGCATTTAAAATAGGAGTTGTTTTGAATTTCCATGATTGTGTGATCCTTTGCTTCTAAAATGTTTCTGAAGTGAATTAAACATCATCTACATCATTCCCAAACTTTTCCTAAAGAAAATCAAATCAAAAAGAATTAAAAAGGAGGAATGGTCATTTTGGCTATTTTAATCCACTACGCTACTTTGAGTGTTCCTAGTACTCAAAACTTAACAGAAACATGTGTGTATCTTTACACCCCTTGCTAGTACACATACTGAGGTACCAAGGGCCACCTTGTGATCTGCAAAAATCTTTCAAATGCTAATTTTAAATGACAGTTCAAAATTGAATCTATTTCATATGGTAAGATCCCACTTTTTCAAAAACCATTCAAACAAGCTCCACTTTCAAAACCCTTGCAACCAGAGACTACCTAGCACTAGTGTAGATCACCCAAAAAATTTGAAACCAAAATTCAAAAGTTTATTTCTTGCGGCCATTTCATCAAACACTTGGCAGGCAAGTTTAAACTCTAAATCCTAGCTCACTATTCTGCACAGGGTTTTGCCCCCATTTGATCTCCATTTAATCCCTATGTCCCCTCTTGGTCTAACCAGGCCCTTAGCACCTCTCTCCCTTGTCCCTAACCCCCATGCCATGCCAATCCGAGGACATGCTCGCCGGCCAAACCTTGCCCCGCTGCAGCAGACCACTCCCCCTTTCCTCGCCATGTCTAGGAGGTAGCCAGGAGCTCACCGCCACCCTCTGTCCCCTGCCCTGAGCCGAGCCTCGCCATGGACCACCGAGGAAACCACGCGCCCAGTGCCACCGCACCATGCCGATGCCGCCCGCAGAGCATGCTCTGTCCCAGCGTGCACAAGCCGCCGCTCGACCGCAGCCCGCACTTACCGCTCCGCCACGACCCAGGGAACACCCCAGATACCCCCGTTCGCCGCCCAACGCACCATAGCCACCGCTCGCCGTGGACACCGCCGCCTCTACCGCTCAGAGCGCCACCTTGCCAAGACCGCATACCACCGCCCCTACGCTCGCATTCACTTCCTACAGCACCACAGGAGACCACATGTCAATCGCCATCCTCCGCCATGCCGCTAGCCGCCCGTAGCCGTGTCGCCGGAGTCGCCTTCCCATACCCTTCGGTTTCACCGTCGGGCCTATAGAAACCGGCCTCCCCCGCACCATTTCTCCACACTCACTCACTCCCCTCACCTCTCTGAACCTCACCCACCTCTAGCCAGAGCAAGGCGAGCTCTGCCTCGCCGGAATTGGAGCCAGAGCAGCCGCAACAGGAGGATAAGGGCACCGCTGATTGCGACCACCCCAAGCTCTACCGCAACCGCGCCTCGCCTCACCGTCGTCTTCCAGTTGGTTTGCCTGCCTCGCCTACCCCGCTGGAGCCCTGGTACGTCCCCAGCAGACCCCCACCGAGCCGCTAGGGTTCGAGCTCGTCGACAACCTGTTCGTCGTCGATGACGACCCTCAGCCGTAGATCCCCCTTCTAATCCTCATTACCAGTAGCGTACCGTTTCGGCGTGTTAAGACCCAGCGACAAGCGGGACCCCTGTCATCGCTAAGCCACTGGGCCGGCCCAAGTTCTTTCCCGCGCTAGCCCACCCGTTCAAATCTGGATTTTTCTTTTTAGTTAAATCTAGTTTCTGTCCACTAGTTTAAAAATCAATTCAGAGAGATTTATAAATCCAAATTGCATGAAACTAATTTTTTCTGAAAGGTATTGAAGTAATCTATCCAAGACCGTGGATTTAATTCAATTAGAGTTACAGATATCTCCTAATAAAAATAACTAAGATAGGTTTTGAGTTGATTCCAACTCTCAAAAATCACATTTCATCATATCTATCTAAATAGGTAATAGTATTAAGGTTTATAGGCAGTGACTTTGGACTAGTACCAAAATAATGCTATATAGGCATTTCAAGTCACTTTAAATCATTAAATAATGAACTTAAACCAAAGTAATATTGATCCAACCCTTAAACCTCATTCCCACATGTTAGAATATGTGCTGATGACATGTGTCCACATGATCCCATATTTTAAGTGGTGAATATTAAATCTTAGTTAATTTTTCAATGAGTAGAAATTACTTTTCTAAATTAAAAAGAATGAAACTAGAGATTTAAACTTGTGATGCTTGTATGATAATAGATCATCAATTGTGTGTCTTAGAATGCTATCTAGCCTAGTTAAGTATTGTTTGGTGATTGTGTTCTCCGTATGTATTCTTATAGACGATAGTACCGACCAAGTCTACGAAGAGGAGGAGTGCTATCAAGACGAAGACGAAGAAAACTTCAACCACTGCACCAACCAAGGCAAGCCCCCATTAATAGTGCAAGCTATTAGTGTCAAGCTAACACTTGCAAGTTTAGTACTTAGCAAGCTAGGATCAAACTAGATGGTTTAGCAAAGATGCCTTAAGCATGCTTTGAGCACCCCTTTTTGACTATTAGTACCTCAAACCTTATTGACAAGTTTCACCTCCCTTAGTTTACACAAAGTTCTTTACTTATTTTTAAGGTAGCATAAAAAGTATAAAACTTTACCTACTTAGAAACCTTTAGATGTTATTCTATGGCATGAGATTGAACCTATCACTTCCACTTTAGTGAACACTCTTAACTTAGTAGTTTAGAGTAGATCAAAAACTTGAGTCACTTTAGATGGGAACCCTTGGTGAAAATGGTTTATGAAAACCTTGGAATGATGAGTCATTCTATTGAGATGTTTTGACATGTGTTGAGAAACACAAATGGTTGATGATGATGAAAATGTTGAGGAATGAGCCTTAGCCCTTTTATAAAACTGATGGTTGGATTCGGATGCGATAGCATTCCAAATTTACCGTACAACCACACTACCTGAATTGGGTAAGGCTTAGCTAGAAATTTATATGCATTAGTATAGTTCCCTCACGGGAGAGGTTTGAGCTGAGGCTACCTCTCATGATGTCCACCTATGCAGTGCCCATGATGACTGATGGTCATGGTTAGGAGGCCATGCTCATAGGAGAGGTGCTTATACTAGGGTGTGTAAAGGGAAGGTTAAGTTTGATTATCTGCATACTAAGTATGATGATTCAGGGTTATCCCTGACAGATGTATCGAATCTTGTGGCGAAAGTGTACCACCTCTGCAGAGTGTCAAACTATTCGAATAGCGCGTCATGATTATGGACAGTTGGAATGGCCATACTGTTTCGTTGTCAGATGTTTTCTAAATAACTTGAAATGAATGATGAATCTTGACTTGACCACAACAGGGTTGTGTTTATGACAATAGCTTCCCAACTTAAGTGATTCTAGAAATTTACTTTATCTTTCTTTGCTTCTGAACTCAGCTTAGGTTTCAAACTTAACTTTATAGTTAAACTTAGATTTAGCACTTTAACTTAGAACTATAGTACCTGTTAATAGTAGTTTGCGAGTACTTAAAGAGTACTCATGGCTTTTGTCCCTAGCTATTCTCATGGCCAAACTATGAAGGAGACTATCAAGAGGATGGTCATTAGGATGGCTATGATAACTAGGACTATCTGCCTTCGTCAGCATTGCCTGTGCCCCTGAAGCTGGACCCTACGCTTGTTGTATTAAAGACTGGATCATGAGATCCTTATTCGTGTAAGACCTTATGTATGGTTTGTAATGGATGATGTACTGTAATATCCAATCCATTATGTCTCGCAAAAATGGTAATCCTGGGATTGCGAGGTATGGCATAATGGACATCTGGGATTAAGAATCCGGGTGTTGACAGTATATCCCCAACAACAGTGATAGAAGACACCTGCTCGGTCGGTATCTCCACCCTCAGGCACTTGGTAGCGCCTGATAAGGGGTTGTACAATTGGGTCTTGTATGTCTACACCCTCTGTCCAAGCACAAGGAGGTCGCCGGTTGTGCTACCGACATAAAAGTACCTTCGAGAGAGAGAGGGGGAGAAACAGAGATTCAGTCAAGGTAAACAGATTGAAATTCAATCAAGGTAAACCATGGAGCAAAACCCTGGGCAACAAGTGGACGAAGAAACAAAACTTGAAAAACAGATAGTATATGATGTGAAGGTAAAAAAAGGATCGCATATATACATATGAATATAAAGAACGCACCTACGAATAACCCGGCTAATATTCTTCTCAAGGTGGCGCCTAGTTCTCACGTTCAGCAACATGATGGCGGCGTCGTCTACCTGATACTCCTCCGACAACTAGTGCTCTAGAACAATCTAGTTGGCTGGCATAAAGAGCTCCTCCGTGAATCCGCGCCAGGCGCTGCAGACTCCCCGAAAGGCGGCATAGTAGTCAAAGTCGTCCATCGAAAGGAAGATGTCACCTATCTTCTGGACGAGCCCCTTAGGGAGACAAGCCCATGGAGAGTCCTCCTACTTCTTGCCGGCCATGGATGATGGTGTTCGTGTGGTCTCGGTCACATCGACTGCCACAGGAAGCAGTTCTAGAGACACACATTTAAACAAAGGCCTGGGAAAGCAACATGAATTGACTAGAAATGAGACGACAACATGCACATAGAAACCACAAGCGCGTTTCATCAAACTGGCACAGGCACGCGCACTAATTACGATACAACGGTCGTGGACACCAGCGTACGACTCCTGGGAGCACGCGAGTGTGTAGGTGTAGGATGATACTAGTAGTAGTAGTATCATAACCTCATTTGGGGACAAATTAAGTCAAATTTTTGGACAAATTAAGTCATTTAAAAAAATCATTGTCATTTGTGGACAAATTAAATCAAATTCACTGAAATTCGATTCAATTGGACTAAAATGCTCTCGAGATATAAGTTGTGGGACTAGTATTGCTCATTTTTCAATATGTGGGACTAAAACGCTCTCGCGGTGCAAGATGTGGGACTAAAGTTGTGTATACCTCTTAATTATTTTATAGCCTCAATTTCTAGGCCAGAGAACCAATTAATGCTCCTAGTTTTGCTCAATTACTCCTCTAGATGACCATAAAATATGAACCACCATGTCGTGTAATGCTCCTGGCCGATCATGTTGCTAAAACAGGAGTGCATCCATTGACTTGCATGTTTTCAATTAGATATGGTGGCCACGTGCATTTCTAGATTTTAGGATTACTACTGCATGTAATAACTAGCTATAAAGCGAGTAGGTGAAGTTAATTCTCCGAACTAGTACTACTCCGGCCTAGTAATACACAACACAGGGAGTACCTCAAGTGTGTTTATATGGATGATCAGTTGATGTGACTCTTGACCATGAATTCCTGACCATATATCCGTACGTTCTACCACCTTTTTTAGTACTACTACTAGTAGTAGTACATGGACGCTAGCAAAATTCAAAATCTCAATCGAGCGGCAAAATCATACACACCGACTTTGAAGCATTTCCCGCCTAACCGTTTCAAAAACTTTGAGCCAAAATCTCCCACTGAGGGAGTACCATTTTTATATTATTATTTAGATGGACGCTAGCCAAATTCAAAATCTCCATCTAGCGGCAAAACCTCACACCACTTTGAAGCATTTACTGCCCCTCCGTTTCAAAAACTTTGAGGCAAAATCTCCCACCAGGGGAGTACCATTTTTGTATTATTATCAGAATATGGGTGCTAGTCAAATTCAAAATCTCAATCGAGCATCAAAACCGCACACCGACTTTGAAGCATTTCCCGCCCCTCCGTTTCAAAAACTTTGAGGCAAAATCTCCCACCAGGGGAGTACCATTTTTGTATTATTATCAGATGGGCGCTTGTCAAATTCAAAATCTCAATCTAGCGGCTAAACCATACACTAACTTTGAAGCATTTCCTGCCCCTCAGTTTCAAAAACTTTGAGGCAAAATATCCCACCGGGGCAGTACCATTTTTATATTATTATTAGATGGACAGTCACCAAATTCAAAATCTCAATCAAGTGGCAAAATCACACACCAATCTTGATGCATTTCCCGCCCTTTAGTTTCAAAAACTTTTGACTTCAAAATTCCCATTCTACCCATTATTCTGACGCCCTATGGGCAAGCTAAAGTCATTGGCTTGGGCGCACGAACATAATTTATGTTTATGTTCACCTCCTTAGTTTGGATTCACCCATATTTTCCCGCTGGTCCTTCCAAAAATCCAAGCCCCTCTCTCCCACGTCCTCACCTCCAGGACCACAACATGCACTGGTCGGCGGCTGGAGCCGCTTGAGCTGCGGTCTCGTGCACCACCGTGGAGTCACTTCACCGATGCTCACCCACCGGATATAGTTCACTGGGTCTCTCTGCCACTGCATCGGAGCTATAGCGTCGTTCACCATGCTGATGGCATCATCTACCACCCAAGCTCTGCTTCCCGGCCGCAGAAATCTACCCAACCGTATCGGATCCGCTTCACCGGTGTATACCGGACGTGATCTAGTTCAAAGAGTTCCATGTCCATCGTTCTAGACCATCTTCTCGGCCGTCACCATTCACTGCACTGGATCTTCCTCAGCGACTCTCTCGTCCACCACGCTCAAGTCGGCATCACCCGCCCAAGATCTACTTACCCGATGCCAACATACACCACAACCGCAGCACCCTCAATGACCTATACGTCACCCGCATGGTACCGACGATGCTTAGACGCCTCTCCGACCAAGGTTAACCAAATCTACAACCCGTTTTTGTTTTGTCAGCAGTATACCAGGTTCAAGCCTGTCATAGTGAACTGCATTTTTGTCATCGTGCTCATACATACAAGTTAGTGGGCATGCCTGTTCTTTGTGCTAGTACATACAAGGTCATTAGACATGTTGGTTTGCATTTGCTGCTCTACAAATTTCAAGTCATGGAAATGTATGTTATTTTGTCATGCACATGTTGTTAGCTACTCCATACAACAGTAATTGCCTGCTACCGTGTAATTCTTGCAAAATCTGAAGTCAGCAGAAAATATTAGTGTGGATTCCCTGCTCTACAGTTGATGAATCTATCTGGTTCGTCCTGAGATCATTTCCTACTATTATTTCCTCCTTGGCATCGTTCTGCTATCCTATAGTAGCCGTTTAAACTCTTCGTACTAATTCTATTATAATTTTGTTGTTGCCATCTGGTTCTTCAAAAGCTGCATCACTAACTATTTCCTTTTTCTTGCATATAGCTCAAAGTGGAACAATGAACATGTTTGTTTGCATAGCCTATTCTACAGGTTCACAATGGTTGCCATTACTTCCTTATCTGGTGATGGTTCGTCCTGAGCAACGGCATAACTGTCCTCTACTATGTAGTTCACTTGTGGTTTGCATTCCTGCTCTAGAAGTTCTCTTATGATGCCATTATAATTTCTATCTGGTTGATTCTTACCTATGACAGTAACTACATGCCATTGTGTAGCTCACCGCAAATTCTGAGTCACCCAACGACTCAATGCATTCCAGGAGATGCCACTGCTTCCATATATATTTGTTGAAATGACCTCGCTTGTTTATATTTGCTGAAATTCTAAGAAACACTTTGTTTGATTGCTCATTTCATTCTAGGCACACTTGTCTAATGCTTGTTTGTCCTGTTCTACAAGTTCACGAGTGACACCATTATATCTCGCATCTGGTTCTAGGTCTGGTTCGTCCTAAGACACGACATAACTATCCTCTACAATATATAGTTCATTCGTGGTTTGCATTCCTGCTCTACAAGTTCTCGTATGATGCGGTTATAATTTCTATATGGTTCATTCTTCACTATGACAGTAACTTCATACCATTTTGTGGCCCAGCGCAAATTCCAAGTCACCCAACGTCTCTTGCATTTTAGGGTATAGAACTGTTTCCATATATATTTGTTGAAATGATCTGGCTAGTTTATTTTTGCTAAAATTCTAAGCCACACACACACATTTTTTGATTGCTCATTTCGCGGTAGGCACACTTGTTTAATGCGTGCTTGCTTTTCTTCTTTGTTTAACATGTTGGTCAATAGTTGAACAATTGACCAGTTGTAAACTCTAGATCATAGCTCCTGTCATATTAGTCAAATGAATAGTTTGTCTTGTTTCATGTATTAACTTGTTATTACTTAGTTTCAGACTGCAATTATTGCTATCGCCACCAAAGAGGGGGCTGCAAGATCATGTCTCCTCCAATGTAGCTGTCACACTCAAAGGAAGATGCAGGTGATCATCAATTGATAAAGCAAATTGAGGACTCTGCTATCAACTTAATTGTCAACTGAAATGCCGATTTTTCTTTCCCTTGAGTTGATAATATGTAATAATTTTAAGAAGTTTGCAGCTGATGTAATATCTAGATAACTCGTGTAGGCCATGTTGGCATTTAGTTGACGTTGTCCACACATGGCGGTAGTCTTTACAGTAACTATGCCAGGCAGGTCAATTAGGGAACAATACCATGCTTTGTTATTGGCCCGTCGTATATTTGGCCGACGGTGAACAATAAAAAATGCTGGATTATTATACACGTTTTATGATATTGGCATGGGCTTCAGAAAGGCTGAAACTGTAAAAGGCCATAAACATAACGGGCTGACCTGTAAGTGGTGACATGCCATAACTATAACAGGCCATAACAGTAGCAGGCCGTAACAGTAGCAGCCAGAGGAGAAACAACCCATCACAATAACAAGCAAGTAACCATAAAATCTTAGAATAGTAACAGGACAAAACAGTAGCTGGCCGCAACAGTAAAGGGCCGCAATAGTAAAAGGCTAGAACAGTGAAAAGCCTGAACAGTAATGGCCCGAGAAATTTCCATATTCCAGATTGTACTATGAAGTTTGTGTAACTATGCTTGTACAATATCAATGCCTATAATAGTTTCAGACATTTCTCATCATTCTAATATGAGTTGGTGATTTCCAGGATCCAAGATGGTATCACTATTGTAGTCACCAAATAGTTATCCTTGGCAATAATTAGAGAGTTGTAGGAATCTTGTTGTTGGAGTTGTCTTCGGAGAGAATGAACTACTGCATTTTGTACTCCTTTCTTGTATTCAATTTGAAAATAAAATTTTAGGAGTTTGAACATTAATTTATGTTGAATTCCTTCCAATAGTTTTTGACTAACCAAATACTTAAGGTTGCATTGGTCAGTCTTGATGACCGGTTTGTTGCCAAGAAAGCAGTGTCTCCATTTCTTCAGAGTAGCAAATATTGCCTTAGCTTATTTTTCATAAATAGACATTGCACTTGTTTTAGGACCCAAGATTTGTGTAACTCCCCGATTTCAGCAACCCTGATTAGTTGTCCAGAATACAAAAATCAGGGGGAACAAAAACTTTCTCTTGACTAGTGATACAATGTTTGCTTGTTGTTTGCTTGTGCTTGTGCATCTGAGTGTATAACATATGACATACTCCTTACCTCACTATAAGTTGACAAAATCTATTTAATAAAATTGCCTTGGCTTATTTTACATATTCTCAAATGTTCTGGCATTTCAAAAACTTGAGCGAAGCAGCCTTTGCAATCCTAGCTATTTTAGTAGCTTCTATTGCCAAAATTATGCAAATCTATAAGATATAATTTCCTTAAGTTTCCAAGACAAAACTTTCAACTACTCTTACCTCTAGGTTTCCCAAAACCTTTTTATAAGGCTTCTAAATTCCACTCTTGGTAGAGATACCAAGGACTCTCACCTTATTCAAACTCCAACCTTTCAAAATACCCATCCTTACCTCAAGCTAAGCTTGATGGTAACCCTAGTAGTAGTTGATTTGTTTGTAAGATGAGTTGCCTTGATCTGCTAAGATGAATTACCTTGATCTCCTGCTTGAATTGTTTGCTTAGGAAGTTCTATGAGCTACCCTAAGAGATCATCATCTAGCAACAAGCTAATCCAAGGGTATCAACCCTATGGAAGTTAATCAAACTTGACCTAATCCCTAACTATTAGGTGATCCTCTAAAACCCTCAACCAGATCACTTCTTAAATTCTCTTCTTCTAGAAGCTTCGAAGTCAATGAAGAACAACCCCAAGCATGGATCCTTTCTACTCAATCTAAACTTCAACCTCATCCAGTTGATGATCATTTCGAACCTTGCAACCAATCAAAAACATCAACCCTTGTATTCTAGTCAAAACCCCTCAAACTGCCAAAATGGCTAATTCTGGAAAACTGTTATCAATATCACATCTTTGGGACTCCATCATTCCTATCCCTAGTGCATTTTTGGAAATGCAGTTGAACCATATTGTGGACCATATTAAGTACTACCAAGGCCCACTTCTTCCCTGGGCTAGATCATCCTCCAACCCACTTGTTCTTGATGGTTTTGCAAGCAAGAAAATAATAATTCCTGCAAATCTTATTAACATGCCTACTTTGGAAGAAGCTCACATCTTCATACTATCCTATTTTGACCAAATATTTACATGATTTTAATCTACTCATGAATTTATATCAATCCCTACTTCACTTGTTTCAATTGGAGCCTTATGCTTACAAAACCCACAAGGTTTTGGAGGCTATTTGATAATCTATTTTGGCAGGCTTAGTTCACTAAAAGTTTGAAATCAATTCTTGGAGCACTCAAGCATGATCAAGCTCAAATTCTTGTACCATGGTGATCTACATCACTTGGTATATCCATCCCATTATCCCATGCCCCAAGGGGATCTCTAAGCTCCAAGATCCAACAAGGTTTTGAAGGGATAAAAAATAATGCCTAAGATCCTCTATCCCATGTTCTCCTTGAAAATCAAGCATAAATGACAAAAAGAAAGGTTAAAAATGATTGATATAGAATGTGGACATTATCTAACTTGGATATAATAATCTAGCAAATATTACCCATAATTATTTTGGCCCTAAAACAATTAAACTCCTTTATTGGACAAAAACTCCAAAACTCCTTCCATAAAGGCAAGTTTGTTTTTATCCAAACTACTTTGCCAACTCAAGGCACATTAGATGCCTATATATACAATCCTATCTTCCCTCCTAAAATTAAATATTTTTGAGATTCTTTAAAAATCCTTTTTTCCCCTTTTCTTAGATGCTAGAAACAAGAAATAATTGCCTAAAAATACTTTTCTTTCTCCATAAATTCCAGGAAAATTATCCACACTGTAACTTGGTACCTAGGACCATCTCACATCAGAAACCAACCTTGTCCAATGTAAAATTATCAAATGAGCTTCTAGAACACATTTCAGCACTTTTTTCTTAAACGTTTATGAGTGGATATTAAATCCTTAGAAAAATCTAAAATAAATCATAGGAAAGTATCTTGACCTTACCCATCTATCCAAACCATCACCTCGTCTTGCAAGGATAAAACCCAAGAGTTTCTTCATAATCTCTCATTATAGCATATTTGATCATAACACAAAATCATTAATCAAACCACCTCCAACCCTCATCAAATCATGGCCATCACTTCTCCATAGATACCCCGCCCCTCTAGTCGTCACCACTTTAGTAGGGCACTATAGCCACCTTACTCCTCTTTGTATTTTTTGCTTATCCATGAAGGAGACTTAGGCTAGGTCATTTCCCCCCTTCTTTAACTCTCTTGCAGCAGCATCACTGTCCCTCTCTGCTCATCAGCACGACACAGAGTACCACCATCTCTCTCCCCACCGCCAAAGTCGACCAACCCCTGGCCAACACCTCTCCCCATGTCCAAAATAGGAATTGCACATCCTAAGCTCCCTCCATGGTTTAAATCTGCTAGAGACCACCCCCACGCCCCTCTGCCTCTCAATTGCCTCCCCTCACTCCCAACTACCTCCCCCGAGTCTCAGAGCTCCTCCCCATCCTTTCACTGGCTAGGAGAAAGGAGATAAGATTGTTCGGCTATTTTCGAGCTCCATCCTATATGCTCTCTCCCCACCTCCTCTCCATCTGCATGTCACCATACCAAGACCTCCTCGTCCCCCTATAGCTAACACCGCTCTTGTTTTTCCCTACAGCAACCCTAGCAGCGCTCTTCGGCGAACCTCTACGGTTTCTGCCTTGGGCGCCGATGTGCTGGACGTTCCCACCACCAAAACCCCTGTTTCCGCCCACCGTTAGGGTCGGTGTCGAGTGCTGCGTTGACCCCCCCCCCACATCCCCGTCACTCCTCAGAGCTCTGGTAAGCTACACCGCACCATCGGAGCCCCTCTTGGGTTTCGGCCGCCGCCACGCCTGTCTCACCTGGAACGATGAACCCGAGTTGTGGATCCCTTCTTGATCTAACGGTCGTGGTCTCTCGGTACCGGTTCGAGCTCCGCGCTCGCTGATGGTCGGACCCCACCTGGCAGGATCGAATCAGTTCTCCCGCGCGCCGGTGCCGCACGGGTGGGCCGGGATTTCCCTCCGTGGCCCATCTCAGTCCAAAGGTCCGGCCCGTGTCGCCCCTCTCCGTTTTAATTTTGCTAAAAAATTTCCAGATCTGCAGTAATGCATGTTGGTTTAATTCAATATGAAAATGCTAAATGACTCCGTTTGAGTAGATCTAAATTTCCTTGGGTATACACAAGATTTCTTAAACATGCATAACTAGTCTCATGTCAATATTCATTTTAGTTCTTTTCTGAGATTTAATTTACCAAACAAATATCCATTGTAGTAAATAAATCACACCCCGAGTTATACAGCTCCAAATGGAGTATTTACAACCTTCCCTGATACATATTTAAGTTGCCTATCATGCCACCCTTGTCTCAAGCCAAGTGGAGATATGGGTCTGAAGTAATAAAAATAACAAGATCAATTCATAAATACCTTGTAGAAATTCTCTAGGACAATATATCCTATATTTGAGTTGTCTTCAACTCTCAGTGATGTGTTACATCAAACCCTATCAAAACCTAGGAGCTTATTATTTATTGAGGTTCTGAGTATTTTTAAGAAATTAAATACTTCTACGCTGTGGTGTATTCACTAGATAAATCATTTCAGAAGCTTAATTAGTCCAAAAATAGTGATTCCAATTTCTACTGAAAGGTATTTTCAGTACCTATCCATTGTCCTTTACCTCATATCAATTGGACATGTATAACAAATCTGGTTAAAAAGATAAGTTGACTATAGAACTGAGTTTGGGATATTTCCAAGGGCATTCTGTTAATTATTTTGACGTGTTTCCAACTCTCAAAAATCACAAACCAAAATATACACAAAACCCTCTGAGGACAAAATTAATTGATCTCCAGATCTTTTGTGGTGATTTATTCACCAAAACTAGGGTTATTTTCACTAAAATAATCATAACTAATCAAGGAAAATTGATAAAATCATGAAACCACTTTTGTTGGCCTTGTTATATCAATACCTATCTATTGGTATCATTTTTGTACATTAATACCACTCAAACCGAAACCTTAGTCAAAACCCCCTTCATTAGGTGGTATTTGACAAATAAATCACAAAGGCAAATCCACAAAGGCAACTAAAGTATCTACAAATTCTATGATCTCAATCTATCAAAACCTACTGAAGTTATTAGTGTGTTGAATGTTTGTTTGCTGTATTGTGATGATGCTTGTATGCCTTGTGTTGATTGTGGCTCTGTTTGCTTACATGAATCCTCCTTGACGATGATAGTTGCGATTATATCGGAGATAGAAGATGGTTATTTATATTGGTTATTATTGTATTCTAAGAAGAAGTCCAGGGACATATATGCCATATTGTTGATCATAGGCAAGCCACCTTATTGCTCATACGCCTTGTCCTACTATTTTATTTGTGCATGTTTTACCTACTATTTTAAGAAAATTGCAATGATTTATTCTATGATGATCTATATCTGGTAGTCACTTGGCTCCTCCAAACCATTACAGTTTTGTACTATTAAGTACAACCCCCTTGAGGACACCTACTTGACCCTAGTATGGTAGATGGTGTATGATACCATACCCGTTGGAGACCCCGAGTTAGCCAAAGCAAAGCTACATGATGGGAAGACTCGTAAAACTTTTACTAAATGATTTACGGCAAAACCTTGGTGAGGTTTGACCTACCAAGAGAAGTTTGAGAAAAGAAAAAGGGTTTTATTTTACAAAATGCTGAAGGAAATATGGATGAAAAAGATTTACAAAAACACACCCAGTTATTTGCAGTTTTGCTAGAACAATTAACCCGTGCAACCACATTACTCTGGAATGGGACAGGGCTGGGCTTGAAGTTTGCTACTCTGGTGTGGGAATTCTCACAATTGTCTATAAGGGATCATCTCCCTCGAATTCTACGCTTCCTTTACAAAAAGGGTATACTGTTAGACTGTCACTTGGAGGAATGCAGGATCACCCATGCGAGTGACCGGGTGATACTATGAACCTCTTATTGAAAGTTCCCACTCTAGAGGAGTCAGAATGCGCTCCGGTTCGTCTGTGGCCCCGACGTCCCGGTGGTGAGAGGAACAACTCATAGGGTAGGGCCTATACTAGAGAGGCATATAGAGAGTCTTGATTGGTTACTCGACCCACGATCAGTAAGGATCAGGGCAGGGTACCTAGATGGTTTGGGTAAAGTGTACAACCTTTGTAGAGTGTAAATCTATTCGAATATCCGTGTCCATGGTCATGGACGGTTTGGAAGGTTGTTGTAGAGCGGTGCTGGTTTTGATTTCAAAAAGGATTTCGAAAAAGCAATGGCTTTGGAAATGTTTTGACCATGGGATGGTCGGAAAGGAAGGAAAGGAGTTTGGTCATGGGATGACCGGAAGGAAGAAACAAATGGGTGAACCAATCCTAGTGTTTTCTAAAACTTTTCAAAAAGGTTTCCAAAAAAGTTTTAAAAAAGTTTCCAACAAAGATATGTAGATGCTATATCTACAAGAGAAACTATTTGAGAAAAGAACCTCTCTTGGAGCCCTCCTACGACCATAGCCATATTGCATATCCCCTTGTTATTATTATTTTCTTAAGGTGGTTTGCGAGTACATTCAAAGTACTCACTGGCATTGTCCCTAGCTATTAACTTGGTCAGATATCAAGAAGATGATGGAGTTGACGTCTATGCGAGCTCGGACGTTCTCCCAGTCAGCAGCCTGTAGGTTAAGGCATGGCTCGGGCTCTACGCTTTATGAAGTTCCGCTAACGATTGTTGATGTAGCCATAATGGCATGTAAGGTATGACATGTATCCGCTTAAGTAATGGATGTTTACTTTGATACTTGTCGGTTATGTGCCACGACTAACTGATCATGGGATCATGGTGTATGCATAATAGGGATTCTCAGAGGATTAATCCAGGGGCCCCACAATTTGGCTGAAGAAGGAAAGTGTTTTGGAGCTCTGTATCAGTACTGCTCCCCAGCCAGTGGCACAAGCATTTGTATCCAGGGTGAAGGGAATAGAAAAGTTTGGGATGGCCAGTAAAGGAGGATTTATCATTACTTTCTTTAGATTCTCAAAGGCCTTCCTTTTTACAAGACAACATGGAGAGGCTGGCACATAGTATCATATCTAGGTATAAACCTTTTGTAGTACCCAGTCAGGCCCAAAAGTCCTCTCAATTTTGTAATTGTGGTAGGAGCTTTCCACTTGACTATGTCATGAATCTTTGTTGGATCGGTTTGCACTCCTTAGATAGAAATGATGTGTCCTAGATATTCAAGTTGTATTTCCCAAAGATGCACTTTAACATTTTGTCCTTTATTTCATGGTTTCGGAACAGTTGCATGGCAAGCTATAGATGTCTTGAGTGTTCTTGTGTGGACTTGATGTATACAAGTATATCATTAAAGAAGACTAAGACAAACTTCCTGAGATATGGAATAAACAAACTATTCATTAGCTCTTGAAAGGTGGCTGGAGTATTGCAAAGGCCAAATGGCATCACCAAGTATTCGTAGTGTCCCAAGTGTGTGGAGAATATTGTTTTGTGCACATCCTCTAGCTTCATCCTTATTTGATGATATCCTGATCTTAGATCAAATTTTTAGAATATAATTGCTCCATGTAGTTCATCTAGTAGGTCCTCATTGCTAGGAATAGGGAACTTATTTTTGATAGTTAATTCATTGAGTCCTCTGAATTCTAAACATAATCTCCAAGATTTATCATTTTTCCTAATAAGGCTGGCAGGTGAAGATAACATACTTTTGCTAGGTCTTATTTCAGGGTTTGCTAACATTGTTTGACTAGCAATTCTACTAAATCCTTTTGTCCATGTGACATCCTATAGGGCCTAATGTTTGGTGGTTTTTATCTTGGTTGTAAGGGAATATGATGGTGACAATATCTGTGAGGTGGCAAACCTAATGGTGGTTGTAAACATCCTAAAATTAATGTACTAGATTTCTCAGCTCATCTGGATTAGGGAAAAGTTCTTGTTCTTCATTTGCATTCTTTTCTTCAGTAGAATTGAGCAGAATGTAGACTTGAGCTCCTTGTTCAATTAACTTGATGCACTTGTCTGAAGAAATAATATTTTATCTCTAGGGAACATGTGGTCCTTGAATATGTCTTGTTTACCACTAATGCTTAGAGTGAGGCTTCTACCAATGAAATCAAAGGTCACTAGATTGTAGAAAGTAAACAAGTTGACCCCTAATATTACATCAGATCCTTGTAACTCTAATATTTTGAAATCATTAGTAAATTTTTGTCCTTGGATAGAGAATGAGCAGTTGTGGGCAACTGTTGTTGAAGAAATAATGCCAGCTCCAGCTATCTTATCTGATATTGATCTTGTTGTTATCATAGGAATGTTGTTTCTCAAGGCAAAGTCCATGTCCATGAATGTATTTGCACTACCAGTATCAGCTAGGGCAATAGCTTTTTATTTCCCCACTGATAATAATAGGGAAATGGTAGATTCATTAGGACATCCATTGTAGGCAGCTGTAGATATGTTCATGTGTTGTTCCTGAGGTTGCAAGCTATTGGTGGAATAATTGTTTTAGGAGCAACATCCTTGTCTAGAATAGCTAGTAATTGTTGGATTTCTTCTTCAGCAAGATTGTCATCATCATCATTGCCTTCATTTGTATAGCATTTAGTGCTCTTTGCATTTGCTGACATTTGTGTCCAATAGTCCAGTTACCAGGGCAATACTAAAACTTTTTGGGTTCCCTTACTCTTTTCATAGGGTTCTTAGGTATGTTGTCTCTAGTAGCTACTGACCTGATATTTTGCTAAGCAAACACTCTTGGTGCTGGTTCCAAAGATGGTGCTTTCTTTTTGGCAGACATGTATGCTTTCTCATATTGTCTTGCATAACAATATGCTGATAGCAGGGTGGTTGGTTTCTGACATTGCACGGTATGTTTGATGCCTTCTTTTAGCCCATTGATAAATTTTTTTACAAATATGTCTTGTGGTAGGTAGCTTCTTTCCCTTTTCATTTGTGTCATCCAAGTTTCATTTTAGTCAATGTATGCATTGACTAATGTCACTTGTTTCAACATCTGTAGTTGATCCATTGGGTCAAAGGCAATAGTGTTAGGAAATCTTTCAATGAGAATGTTGATGAGTTCAGACCATGAAAGTTTTGAATCCTGCACTGCTTAGCCATGTATTAGCTTGTCCGCTGATGTGAGGAATGCCCCATTTCACTCTGCTTTCCCTAGGAATTTGCGCCAAGTTGAAAATGTCTTCACATTCAAGTATTAAGGCTCTAGGAGAATCACCAGAGAAAATTGGCAGCTCCACATGAGGGGTTGTTAGGTGGATTTCTGTCTTACTATGTTGTTGTTGTTGGTTGTGTTGATGATTATTACTTTTAGGGTGTGTTTCTATATGTTGCCGAGACTGTTGTTGTTGAACCTAGTTGTCCTCTTAGCAGTTCCTTTTGTTAGGTGTATAGGTGGTGATGCTATGTGGACTGAAACTTTTGTTGTCCACTATTGTAAGTTGCATAAGTTTTTTTAGGCTGGGTTTAGGAGTTGTTCTGTTGTTCGTATAGTTGCAAATGGTGTTGTTGGTATTGTTGTTGCGGCTGATAGTTTGGTGTTTGTGTGTGGTATAAATTTGGTGGGTTTATGGTTGTTTGTGTGGTTGGGGTAATGGTGTATGGTAGTATTGTGAATAACATTGGTTTGAGGTGTTGCGGGTATGGTGGAATAGTTGGCTTTAGGGGTTATGTCAGAATTGTGGGGAATGAGGCTGGTATAAGTTTGGGGTTGTATGTTGATGAAAATGTTTAGAAATAGATGGGGTGGAAAGGTGTTGGGTTGTCACCAGAGCGTCGATTTCTGGGTATATTGGTCGGTATGAAGTATTTGGTGAGAAAGAATGTGAATTTGGGGGAAATTAGATGGGGAAGTTTGTCAATTTGGAGTTTGTCGAAGGTAGGTGGATGGTAGGGACGTGGGATGGAGGTGGAGTTTGGGGTAGGTGTTGGGATGGAAACTTTGGTGATTGATGAGAGGGGTTTGTAGGGGAGTGGAGGAGGGGGTTGAAAATTTCTTGGTTCGTTATTGTGGTAGGATCTACTGGTGTGTTGTTATCAGTACCCATGAAACGAGAAATATTTACAGACATCTTAGACATCATATTAGCCATTCAAGCTATCTCACCTTGCAACTGTATGAAGTCAGCTTGGTGGCGATCTAGCCGTCAACCGATGTGTCGTACATTAGGAGGAAGGTTCTTCCGACCATGCTCATCGTCTCCCTCGTCATCAGTGGTTCTTGGAGATGTGGCAACCTTGTTGGCGGCAGCGGTGGCAGAACTTTCCCGCTCGTGGGAAGATGAGCGATACCTTGTTCCCGTCGGCATGGAGATGGCGAGATCAGGTGAAAGCCTTGGTGAGGGATTTTATGACCAGATATTCCTAGTAACCTCGAATAGGGAAGGGAAGGGAGGGTAGGAAGTACTTGGTCCGGATATTGATGTCTCTAATACCACTATGTCAAGACCCATGGTCGCTAGCATGGTCGGAGAGGAGGAAGATGGTGGAGAGGGTGCTCAGATGTAAAGGAGCCTAAGGAAATAACTTGCAATATAGGAAAGAAGAGTAAATAGTTGTTTTTATTGATAGTGTGCCTCCCGACCACCCTCTCCCACCCCTTTGTATCGAAAGGATGGGACCACGCTTAAGTTTGATTACAGGTACTACAGGTTTATTACAGTTTAAATGCACTTAGGCGCTAAATGGAAACAAACGAGTCACATGACATGTGTGCTTTAGTAGCTGCTGTCAAGTATGAGGCCTGACAGGTGGGGGTCTCCACCGCTTTGAACACTCGCAGTGGTAATGTGTACCTGATACTACAAATTGGGCAATGTGTGATGACACCACTCGTAGAAATTCAGCATATGCAGTACAATGACGTTTTGCTGAGCGATCGCCGCGACATGGATCACTAAGAGGCCAAGAATTCATCCTCTCTTAAGACATAGTATCTATATCTATATCTATTATAGTAAAATGCCCGTGCATTGCCACAGGTGGCAATGCATTTAAAAAACAAAAAGATGGTTAAAATACAAACATCATGCCATCTATTTGTGACATTGTTTCTAAATGAAAATAACTATGTGTCATGGGTGGTAGCTACACAAAATTGCACATCCCATCGATCTAAGCGAAATAGACCTGTTTTAGCCTACTTTTGTTGTAGAACACACATTTCTAGTGTAGAAAAGTGGTTTCAATTATCTGGTTTGAATACTTTTGGTCCCTTTTTTTTCAAAAGTCAACTCGGCAAACCAACATTCAACGCATGAGTTTTATATTTACACAATTACAAAGTGTAACAAAAAGAGAAAAGGGAAAAAACTGCTAGCCCTCTTGGCTATTGAATTTGTTTGCCCAGGTCTGAATGGTTGTCGCCTCTGACCGCGATCGAATTTTCTAAAGTAGCAGCCCATTTGTAATCTGATTCCATAGACCATGTCTTGTTTTACTTTTCTCATTAAAGACTCGATCATGTCCGTAAAGCCCAAGCACAAGTTGCAAAGCATATTGGCCACTCTTTCGACCCATGTTAGTCTGAACATTTTCTACGAATTCTAGTAGCAAACTGGATCATGTTGCCTCTGCTTCCAATTGTATGTTCCGCCATGAATTTTAGCAGCACCAGTCAATAGGGATTTTGGTTCCATGACGAAGATTGCAGATTTTAGACAGTTCAACTATTTTCATACAAATTCAACATAACGTTTGTTATAAATATATTTATATAAAAATATAAATTATATTTATATATGGTTTTGGCAATGTGAAGTAAATAACTCTATATTATGAACAAATACAAAAATCTCTATGCTCCAAGTGCAAACATTCATACAAAAACAAATATTCTAATTTAAATCTCTCTCCAGCCGACCATGTTTTCTTTTTCTTTTTACAAAGGCAAGCATGTCTTCTTCCCCTCGTCTCTTCTCCCAAATGTCGACCGCCTCCTCCAAAATTCCCCAGGACTGCTGCTCCCTTCCCTAGCTCACTGGCATCGCTACTCTCTCCCTTCACAGTCCCTCTCTGACCGGTGCCTCTGCTTCCCGGTCCCTCTCCCCAATAATTGGTATCAGTCAGGGTTAGTGATAGATCATTTCTTATTTATACCTATGGTCATCGCAGATAAAAAAATATTGTCACTGCTTACATTCGAAACTTAGTTTATATTTGAATCATAAAGCTTCTTGATGAAATTCAAGTAGCAATCTAAAGGTGCAACAATACATTTAGAAGCTACAACTTTTCAACATATTTAGTCTTTAATCTACCACCAAGGTCATCGGTATGTGTATTTTTGAATCATAGAAAGGATGAAATGAATATGGTAAATAGAAATTTAGCAAAGCAATAGCAAGTATATTATTTCTGCCAACATGAAGTTTATGAGATCAGTGCATGTACATTCCATATTTTCAAGTTCCAATCTTACTTCCCTTGACACTACTATTTCACATGTATAGCTTCTAACTATTTTGTAAGCGTAAATTACATTTTTTCCTACCGTGTCCTTAATTTATGACCATATATCTAAGTTCAGATTTTACTTGGAATGCACCAAAAGCATGACATGACTTATATTAGCTAAATGAAGGGTACAACATATGCACACACTACTCATTTGGTCCCCATCACTACTTAATAAGGAACAAGCTAATAGTCAGTTCAGAAATCAAATCAAGATATTCAGTTCAGGCACTATTGATTGCCAAATCAAGAGGTCAAGATAAACCATTATATAACACCAATTAGCTGCAACCAGATGTCACCAAGTCCAATCTAATGAGAAACAAACTACATCGGCTAATACTGAATCCCAACAAAATTGACAGAATATCACGGTTTAACACAGTGAGCTACCTGCAGTTTCCTCTTCTTAGAGGGAAATACTCCATTTGGTATACACATCTGATTTCTTTCCTCCGCGTAGAATCGCTTTTGCATCTGCCAAACAAGCACCAAACGCCATAAGTTCCTTTTCTTCTTCTCATCAAGGTTATATGTAAAAGGAATATAAAATAGTATTGTTACATTAGCCATTACTTACTTCACACTTGGGGAAGAATTGAGCATGCCTAAGATCACATTGCACCCTCCAAGCGTACAATAGAGTGAGTGGATCCAAGCATACCATCATAGCAGAAACATGGCAGGGATCTCATGTGAGTGCATTTCTAGTACCCCTAGCTCAGCATGTATGTGGGCACGCCCACGGCTACCCACCAGCTGACCCACTTGTGCTCTTATAAACTAATGGGGTTTCACTTATGTCTGCCTAATTCTACAAGTGCTAAGCGGCGTCCATCTGTCCACTTAAACCCGTCAAGTTTCCACGCAAATACATGGTACACAAGTACTACACCGTAAAAGGCACCCAGCCGGACCGTCGCTATGGAAACGAATCGCAAATCCCTGCAACCAAAGAAATTCCACTCGCTACCGCCTTGGGCCATCTCGAATCCTGCCACCACTACCTTCCTATCACAAGCTATGTCAGGTGGCTAGCACGTTTCCGTCCCGACACTCCATTATCGAGTCAACGCGTCGTGCCCATGCGTGACCTCGGTAGGCATGCAGCGCCATGTTGTCTTCATCGCTGGCGAGCAACATCGTGTTGGCGGAGATGGAGGGAAGCGGAAGGAAGTACAAGGGCATACTATGCCGCCTTCTTCTGCCTCCGCGGCCCCCATGCCCCCGACACTGACCTAAACATGA
The DNA here is from genome assembly GCA_023614405.1 of Avena insularis. Classification (NCBI taxonomy): domain Eukaryota; kingdom Viridiplantae; phylum Streptophyta; class Magnoliopsida; order Poales; family Poaceae; genus Avena; species Avena insularis. The sequence continues at coordinate 409,869,871 of CM042696.1, forward strand.
TTTATTTTAAAATTTAGGATCTTAACTATGCAGAGAAACTCTTTGATTTAGAAGGATATATGATAGCATGATCTTACCAATTTTGCAAGACAAAGACATGAAGTGGTGAAATGGTACATTGATTGAAAGAAAATTATGATCGACGCAAATAGAACTTCATATCTTTATCCACATCCAAAATAGTATAATAAATGATACTCGTACTGCAAATAAAGTTAGGCATGGAATTAGAATTGCCTAATACATATCATAAAGACAACTCAAGTAACAACCATGGTAACCGGAAGATCACCTTTTCAGGATTAGAGGTCTTCCGCACGGAATGCACACCTAGTTATCATAAATAGTTGAGATGTTAAAAAGTACCAGTGTCCAATAATTCCATTCACGAGAGTATAATAAAATCTTAGTTGACGGTCCTTAAGACAAGCTCAGTGGCACTGACAGTCAAACAAAGAAGTATTCCTAAAAACCACATGAGAAAAAATATCATGAATTGTCACCATCTAATAAGTCAATAAAGGAATACCAGATTGTATTGTATAAATTAAGCGGATGCCTATGTATAACTCTAAACCTGACCCAAAGGCATCAATACTATTAACAGAGAAGCAATTTTGGCCGCCATATTTCAAGGAGCCCTTTCCAACAATTTTCACCATCTAAAACATAAGGTGCAAGGAGCCCTTTCCAACAATATTTCAACTTTCCACGCACCCGTGTGGCCGCCATCTTATTTTCTTAGACCCATGCTGGATTCCTGTTAGGATGGCCACAGTGATGACCTTGCATGGTCGTATCTCACCTGCTCTGCTCTCCCATGCAGGTATGTACAACTCCAAAGCTCTTCTAGTTCACATGAATCAAAAGCCCTAGAAAAATTATAAATAAAAGCCTGCCTCTTCTTTTGCATGCTTGTCGACAACGCAATTAACCTCCACAGCTGAGCGCTTTCTGCTGCTACTCTTTAACCCAATCGAGTTCCCTAACATGCTAGTTCACACAGTCAAGATGTCGATGGCGGCAGTGCCGCGAACACCCAGAGATGCATCTCCCCTTCCTCCATGCAGTGAGTGCAAGATATAGTGGCCAATGCCCAGCCATGCCCCTTCCACTATGCAATGATCACAGACTCCAGCGGAAGTGGTTTGAACCTGACGCTAGCGAGGCTTGTCTGGGCGATGACAACAGCTGATTGGGTGCGAATAGCATGCATCTGCATTGCAGAAACAGAATGAAACATATTACACAAATGATACGAAACAAAATATTTAGGGGCTGCGACATTGTTTGACATGTCGAATAGTAAAGATCTCATAAACTTTAACGATACCTTGTTTCTGCAGGCTAATGAGTTATTTCACTGTGTAATCGCAATATTGCTCAATTATACCATAGAAGGATGCTTGGTTCATCTCCACAATCAGCCCTTCCATCTGCATTCTTGGAGAAAATATCCATCATTTTACTCAACTTATGCTCAATATTTTGGACAGTCGGTGTAGGATAGGCAGACGATGCAGAGTTTGGACATGTATTTATTCAATTACTAAATGTGTGAGAGTGTTGTAAATGATTTTATTCATGGAAGATCGCACCGGCCAATCTAATTTGGATCCACCGTAAACAAAAGATTCATTTCAGAAGTGAATAAAATAAACAATTGTATACACTTGTGGCTCAACTACAGCTAGAGAGACAACCGATTACACAAGTAGCAATGGGTTTCGTTACCTTCTAGAGGGAGTGGCAGGCATACCTGGAAGTCTAGGACAACGAGAGCCAACTCCAGAACATGTTGAGCCACAACAGAAGCACGACGAACATGCCCAAGGTGATGGCGTACTTCCACTCCTCCATGGCCATCTATTTATCCTCCATCATATACATCTGGATATGTAAAATATGATCCTGCTAAAATAAACTCGATCAACGATTATTGCAACATCACAAATTAACTTACCTCGAGCGTGGCATGGTTTCAGCAGGCGTTTGCTCATTAGGAACTTACATGGAGTTGTCAAATTCATCAAACACTTTGCCTTCATAAGAGAGGTAGGGAGGCAGAAATTACATAATACCGAAACATAGGAGCATGGCATTGTGGCGGCGATGTTTCGTTGCAGGGTAGTCCACCCGTGGAGCTGGAGGACGGTGGCGGCGGCATCTAAGACCGCAAGGTGCAGGGCGACGGTGTCCAGGCTAGCGTGGGTCGCTGCAGGGCAGTCCGTCATGGAGCTCGAGGGCGTCGGCGCCTGTGTCCAAGCATGCAAGGTGGGGGCGACGCTGTCGAGGCCAGCGTGGAGGGTCAGAATCTCCCCGGCCTTTGAGGTGGCGGGAGACGGCAGCGGCCAAGATGTACGACGTTTCCAGGAAGTAGAAGGAGAAGGAGGAGCCCCGTGGCGTGTTTTTTGGATCTAATAAAACGGGGAAATTACTGGGTAACCCTTTATTTGCCTTTTTCCTTGGCGTGATTTGTGTCGCTGGTTCTGCGCGGGAGGAGGAAACTAAGTTGACGAAGCGGAGCGAGACATATTGGCGACGACGGAATTCAGCATCTTTTTAGGTAGTAGAGAAGATAGAGATACAGTAATCAGCTTGGCTAGTGTCTGGTGTTACACACTTGGCTAACAAAAATCACCTTGTTTGCATGATGAAATCCAACTACAACCAATTGCCCGTATTTATCTAATACATTCTATTTGTTTCTGATCCGTGTTTGCTTCGAATCCTTGTCCATTCATTATCCGATCCGGTCCGAATTCTGGCAAATAAAAATTGTAAAGGATATAGACAGAGAATTCTCTGATTCGTTTACGTCTAGTGGTGTCTCCTTATTAGGTATATTAGAACCCGGAAAAGAGGAAGTTCTCTCACGACCTGATCATTTCTAGTTGTCCGATAGCGCGATTTAGCTATTTCTGACCGCCGGATGCTCCTTAAACCTGAATTGGACCGGATATCCCTGAGAGATGCTTCTCCAGATGTCAAATCGGCTTCATGTGGGTAGCTGGCCCAAAAGCATCCCATTAGCTAGGAACCGATGGGAAAAAGCCCAGCCAACAAGATTCACATGGGTGAGGAGACACAAACGACACATCTGTTTGGATGCTACCCCTCTGTCAGATCGAGCGATTCGATTGAGAGAGGGATTGGGGTCAGAGGAGAAGCGGTAGGGGAGGCGATGCGGCGAGCAGCGAGCAGCATGGCGCCGCCATTCCGTCGCCCATGTTCTTCAAAGTGGAGCGGTGGAGTATCACCCCGCCCGTCATCGTCCAGCCACCACCATCCTCCTTCTGTGATGGTGCAATGGGTAGAGGCGCCACCTTGGGCTGCTCCGTGTCATAGCTGTCGTGGACGCCCATCTACCCTCCTTCACCTTATCCACTAGCATAGCTGTTGTGTGCAAGGCCGATTCCTAGAGGGACCTATACATCCTCAATCCGTAACAACTAGGTAGTCCGCGACTACCATTATCTGTCTCTCAGTCAACGCACTTGAACCACCGCTTCTAAGGCTTTCCATTGAATAGGTGGCATGTTGCGCCGAAGGGCCTACCAGATTGTATGGTTCTCCCTGTTGTTTCTGATTGGTTATGTGTGCTTGTAGTCTTGCAGTTGAAGGGTAAGATGGATGAGTTCAGAGGCTTTGTCCGTGGTGAGACGCTGGCGATGTCTAGGTTGGTTGGTACTCTTGTTCATGTTCAGTGTTGCGCTACAACATTCCCTTTGAGTTCTGTATAATCTTTGATGCATTGTTGAGGTGTTCTGTCTGTGACGTTGTCACCAAATCAACTTCCTCCAAGTCGATCACACGACAATTAAGAGAATGCGAGTAGTTGTTTGCTGCGTGTTTTACACAAAGATAGCAATTATGTACTACTTAATGAAGTAATCAATGTCATTTTTATATGCTGCCAACTCATTCTTTCATAATACAAGTTGCATTCCTTCCAATTTAGAAAAGATCGTTGGCAAAAATTTGATAGTTAGTTGCAATATATCTTTAGTTCCTACCTAGAATTTGTTTTTGCCCTGGAGGTTAATATGGTAAGAAAATTATTTAGTAGTTGTGAATTAGTTCCCTATAGAACCGAGCCAAAAATTATTGCCTTTAATTATTGTCAAATTTACTTTGAAAACTCGCCGTTTTCAACTATATTCCTATGGACTATAGTATAGTATAGCTTTTTTTATCTCTACTATGTACCTTATATTGACCAGTTTTCAGCGCCCAGTTATATTAATGTTTTTATGCTAACTAGTTCAAAAATAAATATTTATGTCGGATCATAATACCTGTTTTCTGTGTCCTGCACTATAGTAGGGATAATCCATGTGACTATTATTGTTAATTTACAGGGCCGCCCAGTCACCATACGAGGGGATCTCAAACATCAGTTCGAGATACATGGAGTTCTGTTTTTGATCCTTGCAGTACAATTCTTCAGTATATAATAGTCTTACCTTTTGCATTTCTTTCTAGTCATATTAAATGTCTTCTCTTATACATTTGTACCATCTTTTACCCAGTTATTGCAGGTTTGATGCTATTGTTCTCTCCTCATATGACCAAGATTTTCATAAGTTGTTCCTATAATTTGAAACATGTGTGTTTATCTTTCCAGAGAAGAAAGATGATGCATCTGTTTTTTCTTATAATGTTACTCTTTGTAGTATGCATGTTCTGAAAAAAGTAGAACATCCTAAGTTTGTGGAGTTATTTGTAATGATCACTATCATTTAAAGAATTGAATATTGTGTCTACGAATATATGAAATTAATGAAATTAGAGGTGTCATATTATGATACCGACCACCGCAAAGTTGACACTTGGGTTAGTCTTGGATAATGGTCGCGCCTCCGCAAAATTAGAAACCTACTTAACATTCTATAGTTCAAATCGATAGGGCACGACAACATGCGCCAACATGATCTAGTGACATGACTACTTGAAAATTTACTAGCGGAGTTGTTATATAGGTGCACCGTCACTACTAAGTTGTCAACTATTTTAATATTTCAAATAAATCTAGTTAAATATTTTAGTGACTTGGATTTGTCTAGTCTTATACTCCCCGTCCTAAAATAAGTGACATAATTTGTCTAATTTCGCATGCATCTAGACATATTTTAGTAGACATATTTTAGTGTATAGATACATCCGAATCTAAACAAATCCAACTCACTTATTCTGGGACAGAGGGAGTACAAATCATGGTATGCGAGTCATTTTTGATTTTAGTCAATAGCGGTGTCAAAAAATAGTTAGGGATGGCTAATGCTTGGTGCTAGTTTCATCACCAACCATCAACAAATAGTGGGGGAATGTAAGTGCCGGCAATTGGAGTTTCCCTCGTATTAACTTTTTTTGTACCAAGTGGTTCGAGCTGGCTTGCAAGTTTCATCGAGCCGCCTTGTCTAGCTTCCAACTTAGCTGAAAGGCTTAGTTTGTCTAATCAGGCTTTCGAGTCGAGCCGAGATTTTTTGAGCCCTGAGCCAAACATCAACCTTTTTTGTCCAGATCTATCATTGCCCTCCCGGAGAAGCTCCTCGCCGATTTCCATCCCATACCCATCAACGTCGGCTCTGCTTCTTCGTCAACCGACATCATCGACATGATCTAGTATGGAATCTCTTTCAAATGTGCCAAGTCCATCTCCCTGGCGAGAGGCCATTGTTTTATGCCGTTGATAGCACAATATCGAGGTATTTAGTATGTTATCTTGTATTAGTTACCCACGCTTTTCATAATGGAGTTAACCCATATGTTCAGCGTATAGTTAGCGACATGACACTGATGAAGTTACCCCGCCCTTTAAGCAATAGTTACCAACCAATTACTTACAAAATTACCCATGTGTTTAAGCTATAATTATCATCCACAAATCAATATAGTTATCCTTCTCCCTAGGTAAATGGTATACCAACCCGGTATTTTACAAAGTTATCGATGTGTTATAGGGTGTAGTTTTCACTACAAAATTGATACAGTTATCAAGCTCTCTAGGTAATAGTTACCAACCTAATACCTATAGAGTTACTCATGTGTTTTAGGGTAAAATAGTTATCACCAAAGTTTCGATATAGTTACATGTCCTCTTGCTAATATCTATCAACTCAGCTTCGATAGTGTTACCCACGTAGTTAAGATATAAAGTTATCATGACAAAATCCATATAGTTACACAACCCTCTTACTAAAAGTTACCAACCCGATACTGATGAATGTAAAAATTCATGCATGAACTTTGTAGTTTGTTGATATGAATTCCCAATTATGTGCAACATATATGATGTTATATCCATGTTTTGTTAATTTTTGGGGCAATGATCCTCTTTATTTTGGTTATAACTCTGTAGGATAGGAAAATCCTGTTTTATGTATTTTTAGCTTTCAGGGACCTAAATGAAGTCATATGGACCTGGGATTTCTGGAGCGTCAATATTTCATCAAGAGAAGCACCTGGAGCACTTGGACCACATGAGGAGAGCCCAGAGGCCCAAAAGAGCCCAGGTGGTGTGCCCAGTTGGGGTGGGGCGCCAACCATGCTCTTTTGCACCTTGGCTGTCGGATTCGCTTATTGTTTTGCTCAGGGACTCCGTCTGACCTAAAAACCTCTATATAAAGGACCCCTCGAGGCTTCCTCGAGGAGAGCTCCGCATAAACACCGAAACACCAAAACAAGCCAGAACCAGCAAAGATTGGAGGGGGAAACTCCACTAGAGCTGCCACCAGAGGGACCTCTACCTTCTCCAACGTCTCCACCATCATCACCATGATGAAGAGGGAGTAGTACACTTGTGGACTATGGGTTTGTGGTAGTAGGTTATCTATTTCTCTCTTGTTCTTCATGTATGTAGTACCATATGAGCCGCCCAACATGATTATGGTCATATATGTAATTCCTATGTGGTAGATCTTTATTCTATGATTTCATATATATGTGATTGGAACCTATTATGTGTGAGATGTATTGATAGATTCATAGCATGTACCACATTCTTAAGTACTTGTTCTGATCCAACTAGTATGCAAGAGCATGTGTGGGGAGAAGTGTGTATTAGATGGAGCAGTGATGCGTCCAAAATTGAAGCATATTTACCTTTTGTTTCTGCATAAATAGAGTAGGGATTTTTGTATTTCACTTCGCCTTTGTGAGCTATTTTGTTCTTGTTTAAACGGGATCCCAAATCATGGAGTCATATGTGAACATATCAATTAGATTTGTCATATTGTGTAATTATATGATATTTCTAAGGGATAAAAGTCATTTTAAGAATTTACCTTCGCAACTGGAAGATAAGAAACAAGGAGGAGGCACCAGTATCGTTAAAGACCACTGGTACGAGCGGAGCCCGCCCGTACCATTCGCCCGTACTAGGCGTCATCGCGATCGGCTCGCCAAATAGTTTCTCCTGGCGAACATGAGAGGGAGATCCAACATTCACAGCCACCAGAAACCACGAAACACCATGTCCGACAGGGATTTGAAGGAGGAACTTGGCTGGAGTAAAATCCCGGCTGCTTCACAGATCATTGGAGGACAACGCATCATCCCCTTCATCATCAACCGCCTCATCTTCATCACCACCACACCCCCATCTTTTCATCTATTAGATCACTTTGTAATTCCAGATCCAATTGTGGTTTGCATTAGATCTACCATCGTACTTATATCCATCCATTTTATTATGATGATGTTGTTGATTGTTTCCATGAGTGAGTAGTTCCTTTGTTCTTGGGGAGATGGAGAAATGTCAAAACCCGGATTTTTAATCCTAGATGCCCGTTATGCCATACCTCGCAATCCCAGGATTACCATTTTTGCGAGACATAACGGATTGGATATCACAGTACATCATCCATTACAAATCATACATAAGGTCTTACACAAATAAGGATCTCATGATCCAGTCTAAATACAACAAGCAGCGGAAATAAAAGATAAGCGTAGCAGTGGGGTCCATCTTCAGGGGCACAGGAAATGCTGACGAAGGAAGATAGTCCTAGTTATCATAGCCGTCCTGATGGCCATCCTCTTGATAGTCTCCTTCATAGTCTGGCCATGAGAATAGCCAGGGACAACAGCCATGAGTACTCTTTAAGTACTCACAAACTACGACTAACAAGTATTATAATTCTAAGTTAAATTGCTAAATCTAGGTTTAATTATAAAGTTAAGTTTGAAACCTAAGCTGAGTTCAGAAGCAAAGAAAGATAAAGTAAAGTTCTAGAATCACTTAAATTGGGAAGCTAATGTCATACACAACCCTGTTGTGGTCAAGTCAAGATTCATCATTCATTTCAAGTTATTTGGAAAACATCTGACAACGAAACAGTATGGCCATTCCAACTATCCATAACCGCAGACGTGGCTATTTGAATAGTTTGACACTCCGCAGAGGTGGTACACTTTCACCACAAGATTCGATACATATGTCAGGGATAACCCTGAATCATCATACTTAGTATGAAGATAATCAATCATAACCTTCGCTTTACACACCCTAGTATAAGCACTTCTCCTATGAGCATGGCCTCCCAACCATGACCATCAGTCATCTTGGGCACTGCATAGGTGGACATCATGAGAGGTAGCCTCAGCTCAAACCTCTCCCGCGAGGGAACTAATACTAATGCATATAAATTTCCAGCTAAGCCTTACCCAATTCAGGTAATGTGGTTGTACGTTAAATTTGGAATGGTATCGCATCTGAATCCAACCATCAGTTTTATAAAAGGGTTAAGGCTCATGCCTCAACATTTTCATCATCATTAACCATTTGTGTTTCTCAACACATGTCAAAACATCTCAATAGAATGACTCATCATTCCAAGGTTTTCATAATTCATTTTCACCAAGTGTTCCCATCTAAAGTGACTCAAGTTTTTGATCTACTCTAAATTACTAAGTTAAGAGTGTTCACTAAGGTGGAAGCGATGGGTTCAATCTCATGCCATAGAATGACATCTAAAGGTTTATAAATAGGTCAAGTTTTATACTTTTTATGCTACCTTTAGAACAAGTAAAGAACTTGATGTAAACTAAGGGAGGTAAAAACTTGTAAACAAAGACTTGAGGTAACGACTAATTAAAAAGGGGTGTGATCAAAGCATGCTTAAGGCATCTTTGCTAAACCATCTATTTTGATCCTAGCTTGCTAAGCACTAAACTTGCAAGTGTTTTCTTGCACTGTTAATGGTGGCTTGCCTTGGTTGGTGCAGTGGTTGAAGTTTTCTTCTTCTTCTTGGTAGAACTCCTCCTCCTCGTAAGCTTGGTCGGTACTATCTTCTATAAATACATACGGAGTACACAATCACCAAACAATACTTAACTAGGCTAGATAGCATTCTAAGACACACAATTGATGATCTATTATCATCACAAGCATCACAAGTTTAATTCAATAGTTTCATCCTTTTTGTTTTAGAAAAGTAATTTCTACCCATTGAAAAATTAACTAAGATTTAATATTCACCACTTAAAATATGGGATCATGTTGACACATGTCATCACCACATACTCTAATATGTGGGAATGAGATTTAAAGTTTGGATCATAATCACTTTGGTTTAAGTTCATTATTTAATGATTTAAAGTGACTAGAAATGCCTATATAGCATTAATTTGGTACCAGTACAAATTCACTGCATGTAAACCTTAATATTATTACATATTTAGATAGATATGATGAAATGTGATTTTTGAGAGTTGGAATCAACTCAAAAGCTAACTTGGTTGATTTTATAAAAATGTTGTAAGGTGCAAATGCTTCTGTTTTGTTATTTCTATTAGGAGAGATCTATAACTCTAATTTAATTAAATCCAACGGGCTTGGATAGATCATCTCAATACCTTTCAGACAAAATTGGTTTCATGCAATTTGGATTTATAAAACTCCCAGAATTGAATTTTAAACTAGTGGACAGAAACTAGATTCAACTTAAAAAGAAAAATCCAGATTTGAACGGTTGGGCTAGCGCGGGAAAGAACTTGGGCCAGACCAGTGGCGCTCCGTGGCACGGGGCTCAGCTGACAGGGGGTCCCGCTTGTCAGTGGGTCTTAACACGCGAAACGGTACGCGCGCTGTGGGCCATAGGATTAGAAAGGGGATCTACGGTTGAGGGTCGTCACGTAATGTGTCGCCAGGCAGCTCGAACCCTAGAAGCTCGGTGGGGGTCTACTGGGGATGTACCAGGGCTCCAGCAGGGTAGGCGAGGTGGGCAAACAAACTGGAAGATGACAGCGAGGCGAGGCGTGGTTGCGGCGGAGCTTGGGGTGCCCTAAATCGCAGACGCCCTTCTCCTCCTGCTGCGGCTGCTCCGGCTCCAATTCCGGCGAGGCAGAGCTCGCTTGGCTCCGGAGAGAGGGGTGAAAGGATCAGTGAGAGGTGGGGAGTGAGTGGATGTGGAGAAATGGTGCGGGGGAGGCCGGTTTATATAGGCCCGACGGTGAGACCGAAGGGTATGGGCAGGCGACTCCGGCGACACGGCTACGGCCGGCTAGCGGCATGGCGGAGGATGGCGATCGACAGGTGGTCTCCTAGCGGTGCTATAGGAAGTGAATGCGGCGAGGGCGGTGGCATGCCCTGGGCGTGGCGCTCTGGCGCAAGGCGGCGTGTCCACGGCGAGCGGTGGATGGGGTGAGTTGGGCGGCCACGGGGGTGTCAGGGTGTTCCTGTGTCATGGCGGAGCGTGGGCGCGGCCAAGGGGCGGTCTGTGCACGCAGGGACAGAGCATGCTCTGCGGGCGGCGTCGGCATGGTCGACCAGCTCCAGGCGCAGCGGTTCCTGGCCGCTCTGCTCTCTATCTCTGTCCTGAGGCTATTTGGACGGTGGAGGTGGACCACTGGCGACGTGCTAGACATGGCGAGAGAGGCTGGAGAGGTCTGCTGCTGCGAGTGCACGGTCGGCCGGCGAGGAGTGGCTCGGCATGGCAATGTAGTGCATCTAGGAGGTAGGGGATGTGCTGGTGTGGGTCTGGTTGGGCTTCAGGGAGACAAAGATGATCAAAGCACTTCAATTTGCTAGACAAGCTCAACCCCAAAACAGTAATAGTTAGGCCACTTTGATCTTGCCAGCAAGGTGTTTGACAAAATGGCCGAAAGAGAAAAACTTTTGAATTTTGATTTCAAAATTTTTCGGTGTTCTCCACTAGTGCTAGGTAGTCTCTAGTTGCAACGGTTTTGAAAGTGGAGCTTGTTTGAATGGTTTTTGAAAAAGTGGGATCTTCCCATATGAACTAGATTCAAATTTGAACTCTCATTTAAAATTAGCATTTGAAATATTTTTGTAGATCACAAGGTGGGCCTTGGTACCTCATTATGTGTACTAGCAAGGGGTGCAAAGATCATGAATTTTTTCTGTTAAGAAATGAGTGCTAGGAACACTCAAAGTAGTGTAGGGGATTAAAATTGCCAAAATGACCATTCCTCCTTTTTAATTCTTTTTTATTTGATTTTCTTTGGTAAAAGTTTGGGAATGATGTAGATGATGTTTAAATCACCTAGGAAACATTTTACAAGCATTGGATCACTTAAATAAGGCACTTCAATTCAACTCCTATCTTAAATGCACACACATATGAATGCTTTCATTTTTAATTTGGAAAAGTTTTTGTTAACCCTATTTTTGGATGATCTGATCTTGATAAGCTTGGATTAAAGTTTTGGGATGTTACAAGAAACCCTAGCACCACTATGAACTTGTAATAAAGATGATCTATTCTTGTGTCCATATGAATTGCTTGTCTATGATATAATTATGACTTGTGTTTGATTTCTCTCTTTAGATGATATGTGAAGTCGACCACATATCATTTGCCTTCGGGACTAAAGGGAGGAAGAAACCCTTTGGACGTGTTTTGGAAGCGTACTCGGAATGCCTCGTGATAGATTGGCACCGGCTCGTAACCTACACGGTCAAAGGGGGATTAAATAGGGACTCCCTAAGCTAATTACGATATCCATAGGGAAACCCTTAATTTTGGTGGTCTATATGGGTGATTTCTCTCACACATCACAGTGGTTATTTAGAGGTGACCTCACACTTGGCTCAACAAAGTGGCTTCCTACGAGCCTTGTCGTGAACATCTTATTATGGGCCTCTCTCCACACATATCATGACATAAGAAGTATGTTATCTTGATTACATATAATAATAATACTATGCTAGTGGTGTATCCTACATCCCTGAGAACATTTGAGCCTTATTGAGTTCAACCACGCTTTCATACAATCTTGTTACTTATTTCCTTTTTACTTGTTTTAATTAATTTTCCACAAACAACCATAAATCATTCAAACACCCTTTACTTGAGATAAAATACAACTTACAAGTATTCCTTGGTAGATAGTAACGAGGGGCATAAAGGCCTTTACCAATTGCTCTCTATGGGTTTGATATCTTTACTTCGAAACTAGCTACAATTGGTCTATGCACTTGCCGTCATCGAGCTATTTTCTAGCGCCATTGCCGGGGAGCTAAGCGCTTTTGGTCTTTGTTCTTAGTTACTTATTCTACTCATTGTTCTACTAAAGTTGTTTACTAGTTTCAGGTAAACACCATGGATGCACTCGGACTGATCAATCAGATCGATGCTACTAAATACCTTGGGAAATTCAATAGAGGATTAGTTAAAGAATTCCCGAGTGGAAGCGAACCAGAGTACGAGGTTAACCCTTGTTTTATCACTATTATTAAAGGGAAACTTTTGCAGGAGATGATCCCGATGAGGATCCTTATAATCATTTAATGCACTTTACTGAGCTATGTTGTACTCTGAAATTGAGAGGCTATTCTGATGATGAATTGAAACTTGAACTGTTTAGCCAATCTCTAACGAACACTGCTTTGGCTTGGTATAGAATTTTCCCTGTAGAGAAAATTGATACCTGGGAAAAACTTAAAATAGAATCTGTGTCTCGATTCTTTCCCAAGTTAAAGACTACTGAAGTAAGAAGGGCAATTACAAACTTAAAGAACCGCCCATGTCAAGGTTTGGTAAGAGCCTACAAAAGGTATAAGTATCTACTTCACAAATGTACCCATCATGATTTACCAGAATGGTATGTATTGCATATTTTTTTATGGAGGACTTAATCAAGAAATTAAACATGAGCTTGACACGAATTCAGGAGGTTCTTTCATGGAGTTAACTATAATAAAAGCTTGGGAACTTTTAGAACAAATTTTCCGTAATAGAGAAACATGGGGATTTGATTTAGGAGGCGAAGGAGGTATAGAAATTGAATATGATTGTCTCAATGCTTACAAAGACTCCGGCAAGGTAAAAGAAACTTCTAGTGAACTGCAACTTGATGATGATATTATCTTGCAAATCCTTCGGTCTTTTACGGAACACTTTGAAACTCCAAAGAAGGATTGGCTTCATTATACTCCGCCAGCTAAGCCAGTTGTTGAAGAACATCCAATAATTATGGCCCCTATCGAGCCAATGAGAGAGGTTCCCTCGTATGTTAAACCCTTTCCTTTTCCAAGGACGGTAAGAAGACACATGATGGCTCAGCAACTTGAGGATCAACGCAAAGAGGAAGAATTATTTTGTCAAGGAGCTAGAAGAGGAAACACAAATAAGGAAAACTGAAGAAGAGCATGAACAAGAGGCAGAGGCATTAATAAAATAAGATATATTAACCATGTTTGCACATTGCAATGTGATTGAGCTAGATTCCGAAGCCTCACAATCTGTTGAGGGGAAGGTAAAATCTAAATAAGTGGGTAAGCCTATCCTTCCATGCACTTTCGGAGGAACTTCCTATTATGGTCTTTGCAATATCGGTACAGCTGTTAATGTTATCCCTTTTAACTTTTATTTAAAAATTCAAAACGAATTAGCCCTAGATGAATTGGAAGATACGGACATGACTAGCAGATAAAACTATAATAGTCCCTGTGGGAATAATTAGGGATGTACCAATATTTATTGGACCCCACAAATATCCTATTGATTTTGTGCTTATTGATATGCCCACTGACGTTTATTGTCCCATCATCTTTGTAAGAACTTTTCTAAATACCGCAGGAGCAAACAGAGACTGCAAGAAGCAAACTGTGTCTCTCAAGTTTGGTGAAGAAAAAATGGATTTTCATTTCTCCAAATTTGACCATAAACTGGCTATTGACGAATTAGATGATGATGAATACGGACGTGAGGAAGAAGGTAATATCATAAACTTAGCCTCAATAATCATCGAGACTCCAGATGATGATCTAACAAGAAGTTTACCCAACAATAATAACATTCTTGAAGACATAGAAAAATTTGAAATAAATAACTATCTCGACTCCACACCGGAGGTGGGCATCAAGATCAATCAAAAATATGAAGAACATATAAGGAAAGGAGATGAGGCTCTTCCTCCCCCAACCCTTAAAACTCTATTAAAGTAACTAAAATATAGGTTTCTCGATGAGACAAATAATTTCCCTATTATTGTAAGTGCCAACCTCGTAGAAAAAGAGGAGGAAAATTTAATGAAGGTTCTCCGCATGCATCGAAATGCTCTTGGGTATTCGATGAGTGACTTGAAGGGGATTACTCCTCCGATAGCCACCCATAGAATATTCATGGAAGAAGGAGCTCAGTGATGAGTGCATATTTGCATCATGTTTTACATTATTATTTTGCATTGTAGATGTAGGATTTTGTGTCCACACCCGGATTTTTAATCCTAGATGCCTGTTATGCCATACCTCGCAATCCCAGGATTACCATTTTTGTGAGACATAACAGATTGGATATCACAGTAAATCATCCATTACAAACCATAATAAGGTCATACAAATAAAGGATCTCATGATCCAGTCTTAGTACAAATCAAGCAGCGGAAAGAAACGTATTAGGGGCTCCATCTTCAGAGTCACAGGCAATGCTGATGATGGGAGATGATCCTAGTTGTCATAGACGTCCTGCTATCCATCATCCTGATAGTCCTCCTCATAGTCTGGCCATGGGAATAACCAGGGACAAATCCATGAGTACTCTTTAAGTACTCGCAAACTATCACTAACAAGTAAGGTAGTTCTAGTAGGAATATTAAGCTCTAGGTTTATTTGCAAAAAGCCAATTTTATCTAAACTGAGTTTAGAAGTAAAGAAAACTAAGTTAATGTTATAAATCACTTAAGTGGGAACCTAGTTTTCATTTTCACAACCCTGTTGTGGTCAAGTAAAAGTCATACTTCACTTCACAAGTCATTTTGAAAACATCTGACGACGGAACAGTGTGGGCACTCCGACTGTCCATGACTGTGAACGCGGCTATTCGAATAGTTTGACACTCTGCAGAGGTGGTACACTTTCACCACAAAATTCGATACATCCGTCAGGGATAAACCTGAATCATCATACTTAGTATGCGGATTAATCAATCATAACCTTTCCTTTACACACTCTAGTATAGGCACCTCCCCTATGAGCTTGGCCTCTTAGCCATGGCCATCTGCCATCCTAGGCACTGCATAGGTGGACATTCACACTCACGAGGTAGCCTCAGCTCAAACCTCTTCCGCGAGGGAACCCATACTAATGCATATAAACTTCTAGTTAAGCCCTACCCAATTTAGGTATTGTGGTTGTACGGTAAAATTGGAATGGTATCGCATCTAAACCCAACCATCAGTTTTTTTTAAAAAGGGCTAAGGCTCATGCCTCAACATTTTCATCATCAAATCCTTTTGGTGTTTCTCAACACATGTCAAAACATTTCCATAGAATGAAAATCATTCCAAGGTTTTCATAATCATTTTCACCAAGTATTCCCATCTAAAGTGATCAACTTTTATACTTAGCACTAGCCACTAAAGTTGAGAGTGTTCACTAATGAGGGGTGCTAATCTCCAATATCATGCCATGGAATGACATCTAAGTATAACTAGTTAGGCCTAGTTTTATACTCTTTATGATATCTATCCTATTTTTCCAATACTCACAAAGCACTAACTAAAAGTAAAAAACTTTGGTAAAGTAAAAAATAATAAAGCTTGCAAGTAAACTTGGGATTGGTATAAATCAAAGGTATATAACCAAGCATGCCTAATGCATCTTGCTTAGGTTATCTTGCAATTAGTGATGGCTTGCATAGTTAAGAAACTTGCAAGTGTTAGCTTTCCTTGAGTAGAGTAGTGGTTGAAGTTTTCTTCTTCTTCTTGTTGGTAGTAGTCCTTCTCCTCGTATCCCGTGTCGGTACTATCATCTCTAAATAAATACGCGGTACACAATCACCAAACAATAATTAACTAATTTTATTTATCATACTAAGGCTCACACTTGATGGTCTAGCATCATCACAATCATCACATGTAATAAAGACTTAGTTTTATTTATTTTATTTTAGAAAAATAATTTCTACTCATTGTAAATAATTAAGATTTAATATTCTCCAATTAAAATATGGGATCATGTTGACACATGTCATCACCACATATTCTAATACATGGGAATGTGGTTTAAAGTGTGGATCATATTCTAATACATGGGAATGTGGTTTAAAGTGTGGTTTGAAGAGGGAACCAATTGGTCGAGGATCACTACTCAAAACAGGGAAGTTAGGCTAGAGTTAATTAGTGTCTGCAAGGTGTTTGTCTTAATGGCCGCAAGAATTTGAATTTGGAATTTTTTAATGAATTTTGGTGAGTGAGCTAAACTTATGCTTGAGTGTCTATGGTTGCTTGGAAAAGTCAAGGGGAATTGATTTGATAAGTTTTTGCAAAATGGTGATCTTACCATATGAACTAGATTCAAATTTGAACTATCCTTTAAATAGATGTGAAAATAGTTTTTATGAGTTTGTAAAGTGGGCTTGGATTCACTTTTACTTAGTCTAGCAAGGGGTGAAAATAAGTAGAAATGTTTCTGTTAGAAATTCTCTTCTAGGAACACTCAAAGTGGCCTAGTGGTTAACTTTGGTCGAAATGACCATTTGATCTTTTCACTCATATTTGATTTCTTTTTCTTTTGATTTTGATTGTAATTGGCCTAGATGATGTAGCATTCATATTTAAACCATTTCTCATCATTTGTAGCAATCAAACATGGAAAATTCAATCAATCATACACTAATGCAAATCACACATGCATTCATATAGATTTTTGGAATAAAAGTTTTGTTAACCCTAAATTTGGGTGATTTCAACTTGATAGTCTTGATTAGTATTTTTGGGGTGTTACAAACCTTCCCTCCTTAAACAAAATCTCGTCCCGAGATTTAAGAAAAACTAGGAACTAAAGAGATCTCGAAACTCAGTCCTAATGTAAACTTCTCGCTCCCAAGTATGGTTGCTCCATTGGATCTTGAGAAACTTGATACTCCGGGTCCTGGTGGTTCTGAAGGATTCTTCCAAAATACGAATGGGCACTTCATGATACGTCATATCCTTGTTTATATCAATGGCTCGGTGATCGATGTTCTTTAACACTCCGGTCTTGTTCGGAACTTCTAGGCATTTGCGGAGTAACGAGATATGGAACACATCATGGATGGCTGATATCTCCTCTGGCAGTTCCAGTTGATATGATACTTCTCCTCAGCAATTCAAAATCTTGAAGGTTCTAATATATCTAAGAGCTAACTTTCCTTTTCAGTTGAAAACATTGCATTCCCTTCAAATGCGACACTTTGAGATACACAAAATCTCCAACATTGAAAGTCAGGTCTCGACGTCTCTTGTCAGCATAACTCTTCTGTCTGGATTGGGCGGTCTTGAGGTGTTCATGGACTTTGTGAATCTTCTCTTCGGCTTCTCGTAGGATGTTGGGTCGGAAAATCTGACTCTCTCCTACTTGCGACCAATTCAAGGGGGTACGACACTTCCTTCCATACAAAAATTCAAATGGGGCCATTTGCAAACTGGCTTGATAACTGTTGTTGTATGAGAATTATGCGAAAGGCAGACAATCTTCCCATTTTGATCCATACTCTAGCACACAAGCTCTCAACATATCTTCTAACATTTGGTTGACTCTTTCAGTCTGTCCATCGGTTTGCGAGTGATAAGCTGTGCTGAAATTCAGCTTGGTTCCTAATCCTTCTTGAACTTTCTGCAAAAATCTTGAGGTAAATTGGGTTCCTCGATCTGACACTATGGTCTTAGGGGTTCCATGCAAACTAACTATTCTAGCAATGTACAGCTCTGCTAGCTTCGAACTCTGGTAAGTAGTCTTGACAGGTATAAAATGGGATACCTTGGACAGTCTATCAACTATGACCCAAATAGAGTCATTTCCCCTACTAGAAGTAGGCAATCCGGTGATAAATTCCATTCCGACAGAATCCCATTTCCATTCTGGAATCTGCAATGGTTGCAGAAGTCCTGCGGGTTTCTAATGTTCTGCTTTGACTCTCTGACATATATCACACTTGGCTATGTAGCTTCCGATTTCTCTCTTCATCTTGTGCCACCAAAATTGCTCCTTCAAATCCTGATACATCTTCGTTCCTCCAGCGTGGATAGAATAAAGAGTATCATGAGCTTCCTGCATGATAACTTGCTTCAGCTCGGAATCTGCTGGCACACAAATACGTCCTTTGTACCACAAAACTCCTTCATCTTCGGTGAATCCGGGTACCTTCCCTGTACCAATACAACGTTTGATTCCATCGATACTCGCATTTCCTTTTTGTGCCTCCTTGATCTAACTGATCAAAGTGGGTTGAAGTTCAATGCTAGCTAAAAATCTTTTGCTAACTAGCTCCGTTCTAAACTGCTCCAACTCTTCATGCAAACTTGGTTGGGCTTCTTTAATCATGGTGTTTAATCTACACGGCAATCTGCTAAGAGCATCCGCTACCACATTTGCTTTTTCGGGGTGATAGTGAATGTCAAGGTCATAATCCTTGATTAACTCTATCCATCTCCTTTGCCTCATATTCACCTTCTTCTGGCTGAAAATATACTTCAGGCTCTTGTGATCTGAATAAATCTCACAGCGGTTACTGCTGACTCGTGTATTAATGAGCTCATTGGGGAACCCCAAGAGGAAGGTATGATGAGCACAACAGTAAGTTTTCCCTCAGTTATGAAACCAAGGTTATCAATCCAGTAGGAGCAAGGAAACACCCCAAAGGTGTAGCTAGCTGAAGTTTGGTAGGGCGCACTACCGGTGCCAGCAGCAACGTGGAGACCTGCACAACACAACCACAGAACTCTGTCCCCAAATTGCGATGAGGTTGTCAATCTCACCGGTTTTGCTGAAAACAAAGGATTAAACGTATCGAGTGGAAGAAAGTAATAGTTTGCAGAAAGTAAACACAAAACTGTAAACAGTTGATTGATAGTAAAAGAAAGGACCGGGGTCCATAGTTCACTAGAGTTGTCTCTCCTTAAGATAGATGACATGTTGGGTGAGCAAATTATAGCGGGGCAATTGACAAACATCGAGAAAGCATACAAGCATATACTAATCATCTTGACTCCTTTGATATTCGATTGGGCATTACAACATTATACATAAACCGTAATCCAACTGCATCTATGACTAATAATCCACCTTCAGGTTATCATCCGAACCCCCTCCAGTATTAAGTTGTAAGCAACAGATAATTGCATTATGAATTGCGTGTAAAGTAAACAATACGATTGTTCTATGAAAAAAGGATTGTTGTTTTCTCCCTAGTAGCAACAACACATCTAGTGCCATAGAGATTTCTGTCACTTCCCCAGATTACCATAGGCATGAACCCGCTATCGAGCATAAATACTAACTCTTGGAGTTGCTAGCATCTACTTGGCGAAGATAGCTACTAACAACGGAAAGCATGCAAGTTCACAAATAAAAAAGACATGATAGAATCAATAATCAATCTGAAATAGAATCTCAATATCCATCGGATCCCCGCAAACACAACATGTAGAATTACAAATAGATGATCTTGATCATGAACGAAGCTCACAAGATCTAAACATGGTAGCACAAAGGAGGAGAACCAGCCATCTAGCTACTACATGGACCCGTAGTCCAGAGATGAAATACTCGCGCATCACACCGGAGGCTCGCATGATGATGAAGAAGGCCTCTAGCGTGAATTCCCCCTCCGGATGGGTGCCGGGAAGAGCTTCAGATCCCTCCCGATCTAGAGATGGAGATAACGGTGGCTACAGACTCTTTCGTGGAATTTTGATCGGATACATAGGGTTTCCGTATCAGAGGCAATATATAGGCAGAAGGAGAGGCCGAGGGGGTGCCTGGGGCGGCCAGACCACCCCCTGGCGTGGGCCAGGCCTGGCCGCGCGGCCAGGTGGGGTGGTCGGGCCCCAACCCTTCTCCGTCTCGTATTCTAGCTCCAGGTGTCCCTCGGTGAAAAACTGACTTTGGCTTTTGTCCCGTCCAATTCTGAGAATATTCATTTTCTGATTTTCCTGGAACCAAAAATAGCAGAAAACAGGCAGCTGGCACTGTGGCTCTTGTTAATAGGTTAGTCCAAGAAATCACATGAAAAGTACTCCAAAGTGTGGATAAAACATAAGAAAGTAGATAAAACCAAGCATGGAACATAAAAAATTATGGATACGTTTGCAACATATCAACATCCCCAAGCTTAACTCCTACTCGTCCTCGAGTAGGTAAGTGATAAAAAGAAAGAATAATTTTTGAGGTGACATGCACCATCATAAACTTGATCAAAGTATTTGTAAAACATTCAAAGCTGGGATCATAGTACTTCAATCATAACATGAAAGACAAAGTTCTAACAATAAGGTAAAGCAACTATGTTGCAACATGAAAAGGCACAAACAAAAGATTCATGAATAACAATGCCTTCCAAGATGTTTGTTTGTTTCACATAAAGAAAACATAGCATAATGGCATTCAGCTTGTCCCTCATAGAGTAGCAAACATAAATGCATAGGACACCTTCAAAGTTCATAAGAGTGACTAGATACAAATAGTTTAAAACAAGCAATATCAAAGCTATGCATCAATCAACAAGTCTTGGGACAATGCACATAGAACTAAGAATGGCCATTATGCTCTCAAAGTAGGTGCATAAAGATAGAAGGTGGAGACTCAACATAAAATAAAAAGAAAGGCCTTCATAGAAGGAAGTAGGGATTCAAGTTTCATAAAGAGCTTCCAAAAATTATGGTACTTATTAGCTTTCAGCTCTCATTGCCCCCTATCATAAGCATCTTGAAGGTGATTAAGGTTAAAGTGACACAACTAAGAGGATATGCTTGACAAGTTATAAACCGAAGTCTCATGCCCCTTACTTACGAAGACCGAACCTCATGCTACTCAAATTTAGTCACAAGTAAGCTCTTGTCATTGTAAGTACATATGTATCATAGAGAACCGCTTAACGGGTACCCTTGCACATGATACAGGAGCTATCCCATAATCAAAATGACAAGGCAAGGAGACAATGAGCATCTCAACGATCTTTTTATTTGCTATTTGCATAGGTTTTTATTGAGGATGCTTCATAGAGTGCTCATTATGGTTATGCTGCAAGTTTCCACCATGATTAGGCATGGCTTAGGCTAGTGGCCCAGGCGTTTCTCTAACACACATACAAACTCCATGATCTTACAAGTTCCCCTTTTATTTCACACCGCTAGGATCCATAAGCAAAAGAACATGATATCAACGGGGTACAAAGTACATGTGCAATGTTGAAAGTGTTCCCCATGATACATGGTTCTACTAACATCAACTTATAAAGAGCAAGCATATACGCAACAAAGATGGACGCAATGGTTCAGGTTTATTAAATGCAAAAAAAAGTAAAGTGTGCCATCAAGTTCGTGAGAGCTTTAATCACTAGTTTTCTCATAACAAGTTTAATTTGGAAGGTAGACAAAAACATGAATATACTTGGAATAGAATATGCTAGTAGGTAGGTATGGTGGACTCTTTGGAATAACTTGGTTTTAGGAGTTGGATGCATGAGTGGAACTCATACTTGGTTATGGAGGCTAGCAAAAGACTGGGAGCGACAAACTAAGAGAGCAATAATGGCCATAATCATGCAGAGCGACAAAACATCATTGATCAAAGCATAAAGTGATACTACAAGTTGAAAACTAAAGGATCATAAAGGCTATGGTGACTTGGGATAGTCATTACATGGTGTGATCATGTGCCAAGTCAACCCAAATAAAGCATCAAAGGAGAATACCATAATACCATGCTTTAATATGCTAAAACAACGCATGATTCTTCCAAGGCACATTAAGCAATCTCAATTTTTTATAACATGTCATGCTACAGCAAATAATACTAAGCATAAAGACAAAACAATATCAAGCATGGCATGACAAAGCATAGGCCACAGTCAAAAACAAGCTCTCTTTACCACTTAAGCATGAACTTTCCTACTCTTTTTCCAATCTAAACAAAACTATTTGAAAACCAATGTATGAAAGAGGGGGTCCAACCACTTTATTCAGAAAACTAAGAAAACCAAGCAAACTAAAAACCAAAACGAAAACGAAAAAGAAGACGCTCCAAGAACAACACAACTATGCATGAAACAATAAAAATGAAGCGTTTGGAAGAAATCTGGGATTTTTATTGATGAATAGGGGGATGCCTTGGGCATCTCCAAGCTTTGACGCTTGTACTTCTTGGATATGTCTTGGGGTGACACGCGTGGCATCCCCGAGCTTGAGCTTTAGTCCATTCTTCATCTCATTACTCATTCCTTCCATACACCTGAAATTTTTCGTTCATACAAAACTTCACACAATCTTTATTAGCAACATTAGTGCACTCAAGATAATAAGTCTTTGGGTTCAGTTTCAACACCAATAAAACTTCCACTAAAACACAAGCTACTGTAGCAATTCCCTCAAAAAAGCTCAATTCCCCAAAGAGAACTCAAAAAGGAACCAACAAGAAGCAAATGCAAATAATGACAGAAATCTGTCAAAACAGACCAGCAGGTAAGACGAATTTTTTCGAAGACCTTCGGTTGCTCAAATAGAAAAGTGTTGAACTAAATAAAGTTATATAACAAACTGGGGAATAAGTACAAAAATTCACGCCTCAAAAGGACATACATAGATGTTACACGAAATTTTACGGTGAAGCACAGAAATCTGTTTCGGGACAGCAACTTTCCCAATCATGACTTCTCTCTCATTAGAGGTTACTGTTGGCACAAAAAGTATATAAAAAGGATAAGGAGCGGTTATTACTGAAGTAAATAACTTCCAAGACTCATCTAAAACTTTTGGGTTATCTCCTAATAAGTACTTTTCTTTAACGCCTTTAAGTTAGGCATGATAGTTTGAGAAGATGCTCACATAGGAAATATGAATTGAAGTAAAAGAGAGCATCAAGAAGAAAATTCAAAACACATTTAAGTAAAACTCTCTTCGTATGCATAGGAATCTTATATGCAAATAAATTCACAAAGAACAAAGCGACATGCATAGGACGATAAAACGAGAGTAACTTCAAAACTTTCAGCAAATAGAGAGGTGTTTCTGTACCATGAAAACTTTTACAACCATATTTTCCTCTCTCATAATAATTTTCAGTAGCCTCATGAATAAACTCAACAATATAACTATCACATAAAGCATGCTTTTCATGATCTACAAACACTAGAGCTTTATTATAAACATTTTCAAAAGAATCCTCAAGAACATGACATTTGTCCTCCTTTGGTAAGCATGGGGGACAATCAAATAATGTAAGGGGTAAAGAGTTACTATCATTAGAAGGTAGGGATGGGTAGATGCATTCTTCCTCCTCTTGATCATCACTCTCCTCCTCTTTTTCATCCAATGAGCTTCCAGTTTCAGCAAATTCTTCTTCCATAGGCTCCTGCAAGGCATTAGTCTCTTCCATTGGTGGAGACCGTCTATTAAGATATTCAAGAATATAGCCATTTTCTACCTTGTAATTATTAAAGCAAAATTTAAGTATATCATAAACCTCATATTTATAAGGTGAATCATCGGTATTTTCAAGCAAACTGGCAATTTCAAATGCACCCTTCCAAGAAATAAATTCTTCAATTTGTTCCACATCATAAAAGTCATAATTTCCCTTAACATAAGAAGATATGGTAACATCATCATTATGCTCACATTAAAAAGGGAGGTGTTTATACCTCCTACAGCAACAAGATTTATCAAAGCAATAAGTAACATTATAAGTAGAGCACACGTTTATAGCAATGGTATACAATTTATCAAGTTGTTCCCATAAGTGTTCCCTTTTTGTGACAAGCGGTGTTCCTTATAATAATATTTTTGTTCTTCCGTGAACCCACCTTGCCAATAAGATTCAGTTTCAAAGAAACCAACCATTGATAGAAAGCATGATAAAGCAAGACAATAACAGACCAATGAAAATAACAACTATAGTAGGAAGTAATTTTTTGTATTTTTGATAAAGAAACAAGCAAACGAAGCAGAAATGAACTAAGCAAAACAAAAATAACAAAGTGAAGTGATTGGTTATGAGGGACTCCCCTTGTGAAGATGTCCTTGACTCCCCGGCAACAGCGCCAGAAAAAGTACTTGCTAACTCGTGTATTAACAAGCTCGTTGGGGAACCCCAAGAGGAAGGTATGATGAGCACAGCAGTAAGTTTTCCCTCAGTTATGAAACCAAGGTTTTCAATCCAGTAGGAGCAAGAAAACACCCCAAAGGTGTAGCTAGTTGAACTTTGGCAGGGCGCACTACCGGTGCTAGCAGCAACATGGAGACCTGCATAACACAACCACAGAACTCTGTCCCCAACTTGCGATGAGGTTGTCAATCTCACCGGTTTTGCTGAAAACAAAGGATTAAACGTATCGAGTGGAAGAAAGTAATAGTTTTCGGAAAGTAAACACAAAACAGTAAACATTTGATTGATAGTAAAAGAAAGGACCGGGTCCATAGTTCACTAGAGTTGGCTCTCCTTAAGATAGATGACATGTTGGGTGAACAAACTATAGTGGGGCAATTGACAAACATCGAGAATGCATACAAGCATATACTATTCATCTTGACTGCTTTGAGATTCGATTGGGCATTACAACATTATACATAGACCGTAATCCAACTGCAAATATGACTAATAATCCACCTTCAGGTTCTCATCCGAACCCCCTCCAGTATTAAGTTGCAAGCAACGGATAATTGCATTACGAATTGCGTGTAAAGTAAAGAATATGAT
The DNA here is from genome assembly GCA_023614405.1 of Avena insularis. Lineage (NCBI taxonomy): Eukaryota > Viridiplantae > Streptophyta > Magnoliopsida > Poales > Poaceae > Avena > Avena insularis. The sequence continues at coordinate 409,895,009 of CM042696.1, forward strand.
TATTCTATTAACAAAGGATTGTTGTTTTCTCCCTAGTAGCAACAACACATCTAGTACCTTAGAGATTTCTGTCACTTCCGTAGATTACCAGAGGCATGAACCCACTATCGAGCATAAATACTAAATCTTGGAGTTGCTAGCATCTACTTGGCCAAGATAGCTACAAACAACGGAAAGCATGCAAGATCACAAATAACAAAGACATGATAGAATCAATAATCAATCTGAAATAGCATCTCAATATCCATCGGATCCCCACAAACACAACATGTAGAATTACAAATAGATGATCTTGATCATGAACGGAGCTCACAAGATCTAAACATGATAGCACAAAGGAGGAGAACCAGCCATCTAGCTACTACATGGACCCGTAGTCCAGAGATGAAGTACTCACGCATCACACCGGAGGCTTGCATGATGATGAAGAAGGCCTCCAGGGTGAATTCCCCTCTCCGGCAGGGTGCCGGGAAGAGCTTCAGATCTCTCCCAATCTAGGGATGGAGATGACGGCGGCTACAGACTCTTTCGTGGAATTTTGATCGGGTACCTAGGGTTTTCGTATCAGAGGCAATATATAGGCGGAAGGAGAGGCCGAGGGGGTGCCTGGGGCGGCCATACCACCCCCTAGCACGGGCCAGGCCTGGCCACGCGGCCAGGTGGTGTGGCAGGCCCTAGCCCCTCTACGTCTCGTATTTTGGCTCTAGGTGTCCCTCGGTGAAAAACTGACTTTGGCTTTTGTCCCGTCCAATTCCGAGAATATTCATTTTTTGACTTTCCTGGAACCAAAAACAACAGAAAACAGGCAGATGGCACTATGGCTCTTGTTAATAGGTTAGTCCAAGAAATCACATGAAAAGTACTCCAAAGTGTGGACAAAACATAAGAAAGTAGATAAAACCAAGCATGGAACATCAAAAATTATGGATACGTTTGCAACATAGCAGTTACCCATAAGGTAATGATGCCATGTCTTCAAGGCTAAAACTATGGCTGCTTGCTCAAGGTCATGGGTAGGGTAGTTTTACTCATGCTGCTTCAGTTGTCGAGACAGATATGCTATGACTTTGCCTTCTTGCATCAACACACATCCGGGACCAATCTTGGATGCATCACAATACACATCAAAAGGCTTCTTTATATTTGGCATAATCAGAATTGGGGCTAAAATCAATCTCTTCTTGAGTTGTTGAAAACTTGCTTCAAATTTCTCAGTCCATTCAAACTTTCTATCTTTCTTCAACAATTGGGTCATTGGTCTGGCGATGCTCGAAAATCCTTCAATGAACTTGTGGTAATATCCCGCTAATCCGAGAAATGCACGGACTTGGGTTTGAGTGGTTGGGGCGTTCCATTCTTCAACATCTTTGATCTTGGAGGGATCAACAGCGACTCGTCCTGCTGACACAATATGTCCTAGGAATCCTACTTCCTTCAACCAGAACTCACATTTGCTAAACATGGCATACAACTGATGCTCTCTAAGGGTTTCAAGGATGGTTCTCAGATGTAGCTCGTGGTCTTCTTCAGACTTTGAGTAGATTAGAATACCATCGATAAAAACAATGACAAACTTATCCAGAAAGTTCATAAAAATCTTATTCATGAGATTCATGAAATAAGCGGGAGCATTGGTTCATCCAAAATACATGATCGTATACTCATATAATCCATATCTAGTGGTAAAGGCGGTCTTTGGAATATCAGTTGCACGAATCTTGAGTCGATGATAACCAGTTCTAAGATCAATCTTAGAGAACACTCTGGCACTAGTCAACTGGTCAAACAGATCCTCAATCTTCCGCAGTGGGTACTTGTTCTTGATGGTGACATCATTCAGCTTCCGGTAATCTGTGCACAAACGGTTACCTCCATCTTTCTTATCCACAAACAAAAGATGTGATCTCCATGGCGATGTGCTTGGTTGAATCAGACCTTTCTCCAGCATAACATCAAGTTGCTTCTTGAGATCCACTAGTTCAGATGGGTTCATACTATAAGGTCTCTGAGCTATGGTCCAGTTCCAGGAATTAGTTCAATGATGAACTCGATATCCCGATCTGGGGGCATACTGGGCAGATCATCTGGGAATACGTCTGGGTATTCACAGACTACTCTGACTTGGTCTAGGGTTGGTTGGGCTAGACTCTTGTTTCATTTTAATTGACGGAGCAAGGTCTCAGATACATGCTCTACTGATACTCCAGAGCTACTGGTCATGGTTATGGCTTTCTTGGCACAGTCGATCAATCCTTTATGTTTCGACATCCAATCCATTCCTAGTACTACATCCAAACCTTTGGTTCCAAGTACTATTAGATTGGCATAAAGTTCTATTCCATGGATTCTAATAGGTATAGCCTTACAAATTTTTCTAGCTTTGGTGGTTGAACCAGGTATTTGAACTATCATAACATGCTTCAATTTTGTTGGTTGAATCTTACTAGTGCATGCAAATTCTTTTGTAACAAACGAGTGCGATGCTCCAGAATCAAACAACACTCTTGCAAGTACTGAGTTAATAGAAAACATACCCAGCATGACATTGGGCGCTTCCTGAGCTTCTTCAGCATTCATGTGGAACAGATGGCCGTTGCGGTTGAGCGAATTCCCTGGGGCAAATCTTCTTCCAGGCTGAACACGGGGTTGCTCCTGAGTAGGTGCATTCACATTGGTGGCAGCTGCAAGCTTCTTGGGGCACTCATTGGAGTAGTGACCCTTGACTCCACATTCAAAGCAAGTAATCTAGGACTTGTCTTTGGCTGCAACATGCACATCATTGCTTCCAGTCCTTGGGGCAGTATTGTTGTTGTTGTTATTGGAATTGGGCGGTACATGGTTGAAGTTATTGGAGTTGCCGGGGTTGTTGTTTCTGTTTCCTCCAGACTTCAGGTTTCCTTCGCTACTATTGGGGTAGCTGGGACGGGACATCGCGGGTCTATTGTTTCTTGGGGCATATCCTGCAAACAGGTTGGGGCGATACTTCTGGGTATTGTGGGATCCAGTCTGGTGCATCATGCGATGCTTGCGGTTGTCATTGGCTTGGTTGATCTTCCCTTCCATCTGGATGGCAGAGTCTACTAGCTCTTCTAGATATCCAAAACGGATGTTGAATAACACAGTCTGCATCTCATCATGCAATCCATTGAGGAACCTTTCCTTCTTCTTGGCTTTAGTGTTAATCTCATCAGGGGCATATCTAGCTAGGGACAGAAATTTGTCACGGTACTCAACTACCGTCATCCTTCCTTGCTTCAGTTCCCTGAACTCATCTCTCATCCTGGTGACCAAACCTTGTGGCATATGGGTGCGGCTGAACTTGATCTTGAATGCTTCCCAAGTCATCATCTGACCATCATTCATGGTATGGGTGCTATTCCACCAGGCTCTTGCATCTCCTGCCAGATAGTAGGTGGCAAACAATACCTTCTCATTGGCTTCAACTCCTGCGACCACCAGATTGTTCTCCATGGTTTGCAGCCAGTCATCAGCATCTATGGGATCCTCAGACTTATTAATGATAGGTGGGTTGTGATGACCCACAAGTATAGGGGGTGTATCGTAGTATTTTCGATAAGTAAGAGTAACAAACCCAACAAGGAGCAAAAGGTGCTGGCGAGTGGCTAGGAGCAGGAATTCTCTGTAAATACTTAGCAAACGGATTTTTAGGGTTTTTTGATAATGCAGGTAAATAAAGTACGAATAAATAAAAGATAATAAGAATAAATGTAGCAAGTGGCCCAATCCTTTATTCAGCAAAGGACAAGCCGGTTGTATTACTTAAGATGACCAAACGTTCTCGAGGACACATGGGAATACCGTCATGTGCTTTCTCTTCATATAGTTGATCGATCTTCTTTAGTTTGCGAAGTGTTGTGTGGGTGAACCTATGCTAATGTACTGACCTTCCTAGGACTAATACATACTTGTGATTATACCCCTTGCAAGCATCCGCAAGTACAAGAAAGTAATTAAGGTAGAAACCTAACCACGGCTTTAAACTCTAAGACCCTGACGTCCCTTGTGCAATGGTTTCCTAACGGGGGTTCAGGTTTCTATCACTCCGGCAACCTCTACGATTAGTAGCCAAATACACAATGCATTCCCCTAGGCCCATATAGGTGAAGTGTCATGTAGTCGACATTCACATGACACCACTAGAAGAAGTACACCACAACTTAAATATCAAACCATTGAATCTTTCTCAACACAATTCCACTACTAACAACATGACTTCTCCCATGTCCTCAAGAACAAAACAAACTACTCAAGACATCATATGGATCATGATCAGAGATGGAATAATGATGTATAACAATCTGAACATAAACAATAATTCAACGGTTCACTCAAAAGCATCAACTACAAATAGTAATCAACACCGGGAAAGTTTCCCCTAAGAACTATGCAAGATTCAACCCAATTGTTACAACGGTATGGAGATGGTGATGATGGTGCTGGTGGAGATGATGGTGGTGGTGATGATGATGATGATCCCGATGAAGTTCAGCTTGATGGTGGTGTTGATGGCGACGATCTCCCCTCTCCGGGAAGGAATTCCCCCAGCAGAATTCTGTCTGCCGGAGAGATCTTTCTCTCTTTGTGTTTTCCGCCCTGCAGCGGCGGCGGAATCTTTCTGTGGTTGCTCCCCAGGTATTAGGGTTCCGTGGAGATAATATACGCTAGACGGGAGAGCTAGGGGTGGACCAGGGCGGCCACACCACCTGGTGGCGCGGCCTAGGGTGGCCCGCGCCAGGCGGTGGTGTGGGCCCCCTATGGCTCATCTCAGCCTCCCCTTCTGGCTTCCTTCATCTTCTGGAGAAATAGGATTTTCCATGTATTTTCCCAGACTTTCTGATCTTCATGAATTTTGACTCCAAACAACACCTTTTCCATCAGAATCCTGAGTGCAGCGGTCCATGCTCCAAAAGTCATCAACCATGCAAAAACAGATGAAATAACATAAGTATCATCTCTTAATATGAAATATATCAACGACTAATAGTAAATTATGATATAGATTAGTGATGCAAAATGGACGTATCAGGTTGGTATTCTGAAAGTTCTTAAGCTTGGATCCATGGTGATCCTGATTTCCATGGCCTTGATTATTGTGGGACATCTGAGCTATCTGTTGAAGAGTGGCTAGGTTGGCTTGGCGTTCGGCTCTACTAGCTTCATAGTCGGAAACTAGCATTTGTAGAATCTGTAGCATTGGATCCTGAGATGAGCTGCTTCCTCCGGGATTTCCACGAGTCATCTGAAGATTAAGATAGATATTGAGATAAGAGGGAAATTTCTAAGGTTCATGGTTTTGTTTCAAAAGCTTAAACTTTGAGTTTGACTCAGGTTTTGCAAACTAACAAATTCCTCTCATTCATTCAAAGCACACCAATACAAACACACACCACACACAAATAGAAAACATATGGTTTTAAGAACCATTCTGTGAAACTACGATACAGTGGGACCGGTACAACTCATTCCTCTGGTACTGATCAAGTGCATCTAATCATCATCAATGAAGTCTGAATCATCATCATCAGTGTGGAACTCCATGGCATCATCCTCTAGGTAGTCTTTGTCATCACTGAGGTAAGAGTAAAGATCTCCCTGGATATCTTCACCTTCTTCCTCCTCCTTTACTTCAAGCTCCTTGGTGAGAATGGCAAGAGTCTGGTCCTTCTTGACGGCAATGGCAAGGTTGTGGTTGGCATAGGCTCGGGCGTTGTCCAATTCCTTCTTCCTATCCTAAAGCATGAAGTCAAGATTGTCCACCTGGTGCTTCAGCTCCGGGTGTCCTGGCATCTCTAGAGGCATTCCCATAGAATCACGCCTTGCGAAGTGAGCAAAGCGAGTTCCCTGGATCAGGTTGATGTTTTGCCCACACAGATGATACATTGCAAATGTATCTATAATTTTTGATGTTCCATGCTTGGTTTTATCCACTTTCTTGTGTTTTGTCCACACTTTGGAGTACTTTTCATATGATTTCCTGGACTAACCTATTAACAAGAGCCACAGTGCCAGTTGCCTGTTTTTTGCTGTTTTTGGTTCCAGGAAAGTCAGAAAATGAATATTCTTGGAATTGGACGGGACAAAAGCCAAAGTGCCTATTTTACCGGAAGTCATCAGATGCCAGAATACGAGACAGAGAGGGGCCAGGGGGCCACCACACCACCTGGCCGCGCGGCCTAGCCTGGACCGCACCAGGGGGTGGTGTGGCCGCCTCCGACACCCCCTCGGCCTCCCCTTCCGCCTATAAGATGCCCTCGGGACGAAAACCCAAAGTACCCGATCAAAAATCCACAAAAGAGTCTGTAGCCGCCATCATCTCCATCCCTAGATCGGGAGGGATCTGAAGCTCTTCCCGGCACCCTGCCGGAGAGGGGAATTCACCCTAGAGGCCTTCTTCATCACCATGCAAGCCTCTGGTGTGATGCGTGAGTAGTTCATCCTTGGACTACGGATCCATGTAGTAGCTAGATGGCTGGTTCTCCTCCTTTGTGCTTTCATGTCTAGATCTTGTGAGCTCCGTTCATGATCAAGATCATCTATTTGTAATTCTGCATGTTGTGTTTGCGGGGATCCGATGGATATTGAGATTCTATTTCAGATTGATTATTGATTCTATCATGTATTTGTTATTTGTGATCTTGCATGCTTTCCGTTGTTAGTAGCTATCTTGGCTAAGTAGATGCTAGTAACTCCAAGAGTTAGTATTTATGCTCGATAGTGGGTTCATGCCTCTGGTAATCTGGGGAAGTGACAAAAATCTCTAAGGTACTAGATGTGCTGTTGCTACTAGGGAGAAAACAACAATCCTTTGTTCATAGAACAATCGTATTGTTTACTTTACACGCATTTCGTAAACCAATAATCTGTTGCTTGCAACTTAATTCTAGAGGGGGTTCGGATGATAACCTGAAGGTGGATTATTAGTCATAGATGTAGTTGGATGGCGGTCTATGTATAATGTTGTAATGCCCAATTAAGTTCAAAAGGAGTCAAGATGATTAGTATATGCATGTATTGCTTCCTCGATGTTTTTCAATTGCCCCGCTATAATTTGTTCACCCAGCATGTTATCTATCTAAGGAGAGCCACCTCTAGTGAACTATGGATTCCGGTCCTTGTCTTTTACATACAATCTATAAACTGTTACTTCTTTGTGTTTACTTTCTGCAAACTATTACTTCTTTTCATTCGATACGTTTAATCCTTTGTTTTCAGCAAAACGCGGTGAGATTGACAACCTCAGCGCAAGTTGGGGACAAAGTTCTGTGGTTGTGTTGTGCATGTCTCCACGTTGCTACTAGCACCGGTAGTGCGCCCTGCCAAAGCTCAGCTAGTAACACCTTTGGGGTGTTTCCTTGCTCCTACTGGTTCGATTAAACCTTGGTTTCATACTGAGGGAAACTTGCTGCTGTGCTCATCATACCTTCCTCTTGGGGTTCCCAACGAGCTCTACATCAACACCGCACCAGCACTTTTCTGGGTGCCATACATAGAGCCATCAAGCATTTTTCTGGCGCCGTTGCCGGGGAGTCAAGGACATCTTCACAAGGGGAGTCCCTCATAACCAATCTCTTTACTTTGTTGTTTTTGTTTTGCTTAGTTTCTTTTTGCTTTGTTTGCTTGTTTCTTTATCAAAAACACAAAAAAATTAGTTTTACAAGTTTGCTTTCTTATTTGAAAACCCAAAAAATGACTACTCTTGAAAACACTAAGTTGTGTGACTTCACTAGCATGAACAACAATGATTTTATGAGCACACCTATTGCTCCACCTGTGCCTGAAGATACTTTCATTGAGATAAAACCTGCTTTGCTCAATCTTGTTATGAGAGAACAATTTTCTGCTATTGGTAATGAAGATGCTACTTCCCATCTAAATAACTTTGTTGAACTTTGTGAGATGCAAAAGCATAGGGATATAGATGGTGATATTATTAAGCTGAAATTGTTTCCTTTCTCTTTTAGAGGAAAAGCTAAAGAATGGTTGAATTCCTTAACTAGGAATAGTATTGATTCTTAGACTAAGTGCAAGGATGCTTTCATTGGAAAATACTATCCACCTGCTAAGATTATATCTATGAGAAGTGAAATAATTAAGTTTAAACAACTTGATAATGAGCATGTTGCTCAAGCTTGGGAAAGAATGAAATCTTTGGTAAAGAATTGTCCCACTCATGGACTGACTGCTTGGATGATCATCCAAAATTTTTATGTAGGATTGAACTATTCTTCAAGGAACCTATTGGATTCTGCTGCTGGAGGTACCTTTATGACCATCACTTTGGGTGCTGCAACAAAACTTCTGGACAACTTGATGGTTAATTATTCTGAATGGCATACTGAGAGAGCTCCACAACGTAGGAAGGTAAGTTCTGTTGAGGAAACCTCCTCCTTGAGTGATAAGATTGATATTATTATGTCTATGCTTGTTAATGGGAAAGCCCATACTGATCCAAATAATGTTCCTTTAGCCTCTTTGGTTGCTCAAGAAGAGCAAGTTGATGTGAACTTCATAAGCAATAATAATTTTGGCAACAATGCTTATGGTAATAACAATTATAGGCCCTACCCTCCTAATAATAATTATGGCTATAATGGTAAACCTGGATTACCTAGTGAAGGAAGAATTTTAGAAGTTGAAAGAGCCACTAAAAAATTCATGCAAATGCAATATGAGCAAAACAAACTATTCACTAAAACCTGGAAATTCCTAGTTCACAATTGAAACTCTCTAATGCTGAAAGAAATATATCATCTTTGTCTGAAGCTCAATCTTCATTGATTAATAAAATGGCTACTAAACCTGAAACTAATGAGAATCCCTTTGCAGCTAATAATGCTATACAAGTAAGAATTGATGAAAATGTTAGACTATTAGCTGAATTACATGCTAAGTGGGAAAGAGAATATGAAATTGCTAGAAACATTAGTGTTTCTACTATCACCACCACTAGTGTTGAGGATAGTAATAGTTCTACTACTCTAGATGATAAATTTGATTTTGATCTCGATGGTTGCAATATCTTTGAAGTTATTAAGTTCCTACAAAAGCTTGCAAAAAGTCCTAATGCTAGTGCTATGAACATGGCCTTTACAAAACACATTACTGATGCTCTCATAAAGATTAAAGAAGAAAAGATGAAACATAAAGCTTCTATTCCTATAAAACAAGAATATGGTTGGGAACCCATCATTAATATGAAAGTGAATGACTTTGACTTCAAAGCTTTATGTGATCTTGATAGTAGTGTCTCTATTATGCCTAGAAGGATTTATGATATGCTTGATTTGCCTCCACTTGAAGATTGTTATTTGAATGTCCCACTTGATGATAATGCTAAAAGAAACTCATGGGGAGTCTTAATGATGTTCTTATTATGGTTAACAATGCCTATGTCCCCATTGATTTCTATGTTTTGGATGTTGAATACAATGCTTCTTGTCCTATTACTTTGGGAAGACCTTTTCTTAGAACTATTGGTGCCATCATTCATATGAAAGAAGGCACCATTAAATATCAACTCCCACTCAAGAAAGGTATAGAACACTTCCCTAAGAAGAGAGAGAAGATTTCTTTTGCTTCTCCTATGAAAACAAAATTTGGTCTTAATGCTTCTTCATTTGAGAACACTTGATTCTTTCTTGCTTCTTATGCCTAACTTAAAGGCGTTAAAGAAAAGTACTTATTGGGAGATAACCCAAAAGTTTTAGACGAGTATTGGAAGTTATTACCTCTGTAATAACCTCTCCTTATCCTTATTATTTGCTTTTTGTGCCAAGAGTAACCTCTAATGAGAGAGAAATAATGGTTGGGAAACTTGCTGTCTCGAAACAGATTTATATGCTTCACCGTAAAAATTCGTGTAAAATCTCTGAACGTCTTTTTGAGGCGTGAATTTTTGTGCTTGTGCCCCAGGTTGTTATATAACTTTCATTAGTTCAACACTTTGTGATTCGAGAAACAGAAGGGCTTCGAAAAAATTCGTCTTTACCTGCTGGTCTGTTTAGACAGATTTCTGCCATTTTCTGCATTTGCTTCTTGTTGGTTCCTTTTTGAGTTCTTTTGGGGAATTGAGCTTTTCGAGGGAAGTGCTACAGTACCTAGTGTTCTAATGGAAGTTTATTTGGAATTAGAACTGAACCTTAATACCTATTATCTTGAGTGCACTAATGTTGCTAATAAAGATTGTGCGAAGTTTTGTATGAAGGAAAAATTTCAGGTGTATGGAAGGAATGAGTAATGAGATGAAGGATGGACTGAAGCTCAAGATTGGGGATGCCACACGTGTCACCCCAAGAAATATCCAAGAAGTACAAGCGTCAAAGCTTGGGGATGCCCAAGGCATTCCCTTCTTCATCAATAAAAATCCCAGGTTTCTTCCAAAAGCTTCATTTTTATTGTTTCATGCACAGTTGTGTTTTTCTTGGAGCGTCTTCTTTTTCGTTTTTGTTTTGGTTTTTAATTTTCTTTTGTTTGCTTAGTTTTCTGAATAAATTGGTTGGACCCCCTCTTTCATACATTGGTTTGCAAATAGTTTGGTTTGGTTTGGAAAAGAGTAGGAAAGTTCATACTTATGTGGTAAAAAGAACTCGTTTTTTACTGTGGCCTATGCTCTGTCATGCCATGCTTGATATTGTTTTGGCTTTATGCTTAGTATTCTTTGCTGTAGCATGGCTTGTTATAAACAATTGAGATTGCTTAATGTGCCTTGGATGAATCATGTGTTGTTTTAGCATATTAAGGCATAGTATAGTGGTATTATCCTTTGATTCTTTATTTGGGTTGACTTGGCGCATCCTCACACCATGTTATGATTATCTCAAGTCACCATAGCCTTTATGATACTTTAGTTTACTTGTAGTATCACTTTATGCTTTGATAAATGATGTTTTGTCACTCTGCATGATTATGGCCATTATTGCTCTCTTAGTTTGTCGCTCCCAGTCTTTTGCTAGCCTCCACAATAAAGTATGAGTTCCACTCATGCATCCAGCTTCCTAAACCAAGTTATTCCAAAGAGTCCCCCATACCTACCTACTAGCTTATGCTATTCCAAGTATATTCATGCTTTTGTTTACCTTCCAAATTAAACCTGTTATGAGAAAACTAATGAATAAGCTCTCACGAACTTGATGGCACACTTTACTTTTCTTGCCCTTAATAAACTTGAACCATTGTGTCGTATATGTTGTATATGCTTGCACTTATTTGTTGGGAATTAGCAGAATCATGCTTTCATGGGGAACGCTTTCAACATTGCACTTGGTACTTGTACCTAGTTGATATCATGGTCTTTTGTATATGGATGTAAATGATTGTGAAATGAAAGGGGAGCTTGTAAGTCCATGGAGTTATGTATATGTGTTAGAGAAATGCCTGGGCCGCTGGTCTAATCCATGCTGACATGGTGGAAACCTGCAGCGTAACCATAATGAGCTGTCTATGAAGCATTCTTCTTATAAAAAAAGAGTCCTATATTGAGAAAAAAGAGAAAAGAGAAAAAAAAGAGATTATGAAAAGAGGAAAGAGAGAAAAAAGCACCATATTCCCATGGTAAATAAGAAGATTGCTGAGATGCTCGTTGTCTGCTTGCCTTGTCATTTTGATATGGGGATTCTTCCGTATCATCGGGCAAGGGGTATCCCGTTGGCGGTTCTCTATGATACACATGTACTTACAATGACAAGAACTTACCGGTGACTAAACTTGAGTAGCATGAGGAGCGGCCCTCGTATACAAGGGACATGAGATTTCTAACTTATACTTCGTCAAGCATGTACACCATAGTTTGTTCACTTTAACCTTAATCACTTCAAGATGCTTATGATAGGGGCAATGAGAGCTGAAAGCTATAAGTACCATAATTTTTGGAAGCTCTTTATGAGACTTGAATCCCTACTTCCTTTTATAAAAAGGCCTTTATTCCACCATTATATTGAGTCTCCAACTTCTACCTTTATGCACCTACTTTGAGAGCATAGTGGCCATTCTTAGTTCTATGTCCATTGTCCCAAGACTAGTTGATTGATGCATAACTTGATATTGCTTGTTTTAAACTATTGTATCTAGTCACTCTTATGAATTTTGAATGTGTCCTATGCATTTATATTTGCTACTCTATGAGGGACAAGCTAAATGCTATTATGATATGTCTTCTTTATGTGAAACAAACAAACGTCTTGCAAAGCATTGTTATTCATGAATCTTTTGTTTGTGCCTTTTCATGTTGCATCATAGTTTCTTTGTCTTATTACTAGAACTTTCTCTTTCATGTTATGATTGAAATACTATGATCCCAACTTTGAATGTTCTACAAATACTTTGATCAAGTCTTTGATGGTGCATGTCACCTCAAAAATTATTCTTTCTTTTTATCACTTACCTACTCGAGGACGAGCAGGAGTTAAGCTTGGGGATGTTGATACATTGCAAATGTATCTATAATTTTTGATGCTCCATGCTTGGTTTTATCCACTTTCTTGTGTTTTGTCCACACTTTGGAGTACTTTTCATATGATTTCTTGGACTAACCTATTAACAAGAGCCATAGTGCCAACTGCCTATTTTCTGCTGTTTTTGGTTCCAGGAAGTCAGAAAATGAATATTCTCGGAATTGGACAGGACAAAAGCCAAAGTGCCTATTTTTCCGGAAATCATCATATGCCAGAATACGAGACGGAGAGGGTCCAGGGGGCCACCACACCACCTGGCCGCGCGGCCCAGCCTGACCCGCGCCAGGGGGTGGTGTGGCCGCCTCTGACACCCCCTCGGCCTCCCCTTCTGCCTATAAGATGCCCTCAGGATGAAAACCCTAAGTACCCGATCAAAAATCCACGAAAGAGTTTGTAGCCGCCGTCATCTCCATCCCTAGATCGGGAGGGATCTGAAGCTCTTCCTGGCACCCTGCTGGAGAGGGGAATTCACCCTGGAGGCCTTCTTCATCACCATGCAAGCCTCCGGTGTGATGCGTGAGTAGTTCATCCTTGGACTACGGATCCATGTAGTAGCTAGATGGCTGGTTCTCCTCCTTTGTGCTTTCATGTCTAGATCTTGTGAGCTCCGTTCATGATCAAGATCATCTATTCGTAATTCTGCATGTTGTGTTTGCGGGGATCCGATAGATATTGAGATGCTATTTCAGATTGATTATTGATTCTATCATGTCTTTGTTATTTGTGATCTTGCATGCTTTCCGTTGTTAGTAGCTATCTTAGCCAAGTAGATGCTAGCAACTCCAAGAGTTAGTATTTATGCTCGATAGTGGGTTCATGCCTCTGGTAATCTGGGGAAGTGACAAAAAACTCTAAGGTACTAGATGTGTTGTTGCTACTAGGGAGAAAACAACAATCCTTTGTTCATAGAACAATCGTATTGTTTACTTTACACGCAATTCGTAAAGCAATAATTTGTTGCTTGCAACTTAATACTGGAGGGGGTTCAGATGATAACCTGAAGGTGGATTATTAGTCATAGACGCAGTTGGATGGCGGTCTATGTATAATGTTGTAATGCCCAATCAAGTTCAAAAGGAGTCAAGATGATTAGTATATGCATGTATTGCTTTCTCGATGTTTGTCAATTGCCCCGCTGTAATTTGTTCACCCAGCATGTTATCTATCTAAGGAGAGCCACCTCTAGTGAACTATGGATCCCGGTCCTTGTCTTTTACATACAATCTATAAACTGTTACTGCTTTGTGTTTACTCTCTGCAACTATTACTTCTTTTCATTGGATACGTTTAATCCTTTGTTTTCAGCAAAACACGGTGAGATTGACAAGCTCATCGCAAGTTGGGGACAAAGTTCTGTCGTTGTGTTGTGCAGGTCTCCACGTTGCTACTAGCACCGGTAGTGCGCCCTGCCAAATCTCAGTAGTAACACCTTTGGGGTGTTTCCTTGCTCCTACTGGTTCGATTAAACCTTAGTTTCATACTGAGGGAAACTTGTTGCTGTGCTCATCATACCTTCCTCCTGGGGTTCCCAACGAGCTCTACATCAACACCGCACCAGCACTTTTCTGGGCACCATACACAGAGCCATCAACAGACAGGCAAGAGCCTCGTGTATAGCCATGGCTAATCCATCTATCCAGTTGTTCTACCGCAAGGTGAATTGGATCTTCTCCGAAGTGGGTGCTTCCATCTTGCTTCTGAGATCTGCAACTATCAGCCATTGTAGATCTCCTCCTATGTGATCGTTGAGTTGGGCCCCGAAGAATTCTAGATGCGGGCACTCAAGATACTCTGATAGTGCATCTAGATCCCTCTCAAAGATCAGTTGGCCTCTGTTGCCCAACTGGTAGAACTTGCAATACTGTACTTCCATCTATAAGAATTTAGAATGAGTAAGTTAGTGAGGTGATCAGGTGTGTCAAATTTTATGTAGGACTGTAAGAATTTTTGAGGAACATGATTTTTTTTGAAAGAATCAAGGATAAGAGTGGGAATAGGTTTTCATAAATACTCACTTCTTTTGTTTTGAAACTAAGTTTTTGTTCGGACGTCCATTCTAACTAGGGTCTCCTATGGTCAGAAAGCTCTGATACCAACTTGTCAACACCCGGATTTTTAATCCCAGATGCCTGTTATACCATACCTTGCAATCCCAGGATTACCATTTTTGCGAGACATAATAGATTGGATATCACAGTACATCATCCATTACAAACCATAATAAGGTCATACAAATAAAGGATCTCATGATCCAGTCTTAGTACAAATCAAGCAGCGGAAAGAAACATAGTAGGGGCTCCATCTTCAAAGTCAGAGACAATGTTGACAATGGGAGATGATCCTAGTTGTCGTAGACGTCCTGCTGTCCATCATCCTGATAGTCCTCCTCATAGTCTGGCCACGGGAATAGCTAGGGACAAAGCCATGAGTACTCTTTAAGTACTCGCAAACTATCACTAACAAGTAAGGTAGTTCTAGTAGGAATCTTAAGCTCTAGGTTTATTTGCAAAAGGCCAGTTTTATCTAAACTGAGTTTAGAAGTAAAGAAAACTAAGTTAATGTTCTAAATCACTTAAGTGGGAACCTAGTTTTCATATTCACAACCCTGTTGTGGTCAAGTAAAAATCATAGTTCACTTCGCAAGTCATTTTGAAAACATCTGACGACGGAACAGTATGGCCACTCGAACTGTCCATGACCGCGGACATGGCTATTCGAATAGTTTGACACTCTACAGAGGTGGTACACTTTCACTACAAAATTCGATACATCCGTCAGGGATAACCCTGAATCATCATACTTAGTATGCGGATAATCAATCATAACCTTTCCTTTACACACTCTAGTATAGGCACCTCCCCTATGAGCTTGGCCTCCCAGCCATGGCCATCTGCCATCCTGGGCACTGCATAGGTGGACATTCACACTCACGAGGTAGCCTCGGCTCAAACCTCTTCCATGAGGGAACCCATACTAATGCATATAAACTTCTAGGTAAGCCCTACACAATTCAGGTATTGTGGTTGTACGGTAAAATTGGAATGGTATCGCATCCGAACCCAACCATCAGTTTTTTTTAAAAAGGGCTAAGGATCATGCCTCAACATTTTCATCATCAAATCCTTTTGGTGTTTCTCAACACATGTCAAAACATTTCAATAGAATGAAATATCATTCCAAGGTTTTCATAATCATTTTCACCAAGTATTCCCATCTAAAGTGATTAACTTTTATACTTAGCACTAGCCACTAAAAGTTGAGAGTGTTCACTAATGAGGGGTGCTAATCTCCAATCTCATGCCATGGAATGACATCTAAGTATAACTAGTTAGGCCTAGTTTTATACTCTTTATGCTATCTATCCTATTTTTCGATACTCACAAAGCACTAACTAAAAGTAAAGAACTTTGGTAAAGTAAAAAGAATAAAGCTTGCAAGTAAACTTGGGATTGGTATAAATCAAAGGTATATAACCAAGCATGCCTAATGCATCTTCCTTAGGTTATCTTACAATTAGTGATGGCTTGCATATTTAAGAAACTTGCAAGTGTTAGCTTGCCTTGAGTAGAGCAGTGGTTGAAGTTTTCTTCTTCTTCTTGGTAGTACTCCTCCTCCTCGTATCCCGGGTCGGTACTATCGTCTATCAATGAATACGGGGTACACAATCACCAAACAATACTTAACTAATTCTATTTAGCACACTAAGTCTCACACTGGATGGTCTAGCATCATCACAATCATCACATGGAATAAAGACTTAGTTTTATTTATTTTATTTTAGAAAAGTAATTTCTACTCATTCAAAATAATTAAGATTTAATATTCTCAAATTAAAATATGGGATCATGTTGACACATGTCATCACCACATATTCTAATACATGGGAATGTGATTTAAATTGTGGATCATATTTTATATCCTTAAGATTATTATTTAATAGAATTAGAGTGACTAGAAATGCCTATATAGCATTATTTTGGTACTAGTCCAATGTCACTGCATGCAACCTAAATATTTTTACATATTCAGATATATCTTATCAAATGTGATTTTTGAGAGTTGGAATCAACTCAAAAGCATTTATGGTTGATTTTTGAAAAAAATTTGAAGTTGGAAAAGTCTCTGTCTTGTTATTTTTGGTATAGGTGATCTATATCTCCAAATGATTTAAATCCAACGGGCTTGGATAGATAATTTAAATACCTTTCTAACAAAATTGGTATCATGCAATTTGGTTCAGCGAATCACTCTGAATTGATTTTTGAATCTACTGACAGAATGTGGTTTTAACTAAATTGGAAAATACTAAGTTGAATCTCCAGGCCCGCGCGGGAAACTAAACGGGCCGGCCCAATCTACACAGCATAGCACAGCGGGATACAGACAGGGGTGGTCCACTAGTTAGCGACTTAAACTAACCGAAACGGTATCATTAAATCTAGGTCTTACGACTAAAAGATGATCCAACGGCGGCAGTTCATCGTCGATGACGAATAGCTCCGGCGAGGAATTAAACCTAACAAGGCGGTGGGGGTCTAGTGAGGCTCACCTGGGCTCTATCTCGGGTCGGCGATGGGGGCGAACGACGTGGTCAACAACGACGGTTCGAACGTTGGTCGTGGTAGCTCCTGGGGCGGCTCCAAATCGACGGCGCCCTTCTCCTCCTACAGCGGCGGGCTCCGGCCAAATTCCGGTGAGGAAGAGCTCGCCTAGCTCCGGGGAAGGGTGTGGGAGGCTCAGTGAGGAGTGGGGAGTGTGTTGGTGTGGAGAATGGAGGAGGAGGGGGCCTCTATTTATACAACAATGAGGGGACTGAGCAGGATGGGCTCGGGCTCGTCGGTGACAACGATACATGCGGCTAGCGGTGCAGCTGAGGGTAGGGGGCGGTGTGGTGTTCCCTAGTGATCGTCACTGGCTTAATGGCTAGGCACGGGGCAGTCTAGGTTGGTCGGGCGTGTGCGATGCTCTACGCGGGAGCGACGGTGTTTGCGACGGCACATGGGTGCTATGGGTCATGCGGCAGCGAACGGGGGTGTCTAGGAGGTGGTGGTGATCATGGAGAGTGTGCGCGTGTGATGGACCAAAATATATCGAGCTCGTTGGGGAACCCCAAGAGGAAGGTATGGTGAACACAGCAACAAGTTTTCCCTCAGTTATGAAACCAAGGTTATCGAACCAGTAGGAGCAAGGAAACACCTCCAAGGTGTTGTTTCCAACATGGAATCCTGCACAACACAACCATAGAACTTTGCCCCCAACTTACAGTGAGGTTGTCAATCTCACCGGTTTTGCTGAAAAGAAAGGATTAAACATATTGTGTGGAAGAAAGAAAAAGCTTGTAGAAAGTAAACAGAAAACAGTAAATAGTTGTAGATTGATGGTAAAAGAAAGGACCAGGGTCCATAGTTCACCAGTGGTGGTTCTCCTTAAGATAGATGACATGTTGGGTGAACAAATTATAGCGGGGAAATTGACAAACATCGAGAAAGCATACCTGCATATACTAATCATCTTGACTCCTATGAGATTTGATTGGGCATTACAACATTATACATAGACCGTAATGCAAATGCATCTATGACTAATAATCCACCTTCAGGTTATCAATCCGAACCCCTCCAGTATTAAGTTGCAAGCAACAGATAATTCAATTATGCATTGCGTGTAAGGTAAATAATACGATCGTTCTATGAACAAAGGATTGTTGTTTTCTCCCTAGTAGCAACAACACATCTAGTACCTTAGAGATTTCTGTCACTTCCCAAGATTACTAGAGGCATGAACCCACTATCAAGCATAAATACTCCCTCTTGGAGTTTCTAGCATCTACTCAGCCAAGATATCTACTAACAACGGAGAGCATGCAAGATCACAAATAACAAAGACATGATAGAATCAATAATCAATCTGAAATAGAATCTCAATATCCATCGGATCCCCGCAAACACAACATGTATGATTTCAAATAGATGATCTTGATCATGAACGGAGCTCACAAGATCTAGACATGGTAGCACAAAGGAGAAGAACCAACCATCTAGCTACTACATGGACCCGTAGTCCAAGGATGAACTACTCACGCATCACACCGGAGGCTTGCATGGTGATGAAGAAGGCCTCCAAGGTGAATTCTCCCCTCCGGCAGGGTGCCGAGAAGAGCTTCAGATCCCTCCCGATCTAGGGATGGTGATGATGGTGGTATAGACTCTTTCGTGGAATTTTGATCGGATACTTAGGGTTTCTATATCGGAGGCATCTTATAGGCGAAAGGGGAGGCCGAAGGGGTGCCCTAGGCGGCCACACCACCCCCTTGCGCGGGCTAGGCCTGGCCACGCGGCCAGGGGTATGGGCGGCCTATATTTCCTATCCGTTTCGTATTCTGGCTCCGTGTCCCCCTCGGTGAAATATTGACTTTGGCTTTTGTCCCGTCCAATTTCGAGAATATTCATTTTTCGACTTTCCTGGAACCAAAAACAGCAGAAAACAGGCAGCTGGCACTATGGCATCTTGTTAATAGGTTAGTCCAAGAATGCGTATAAAAAGTATTCCAAAGTGTGGGCAAAACATAAGAAAGTAGATATAAACCAAGCATGGAACATCAAAAATTATAGATACGTTTGCAACATCCCCAAGCTTAACTCCTGCTCGTCCTCGAGTATGTGAGTGATAAAAAGAAAGAATAAATTTTGAGGTGACATGCACCATCATAAACTTGATCAAAGTATTTGTAAAACATTGATAGCTAGGATCATAGTACTTCAACATAGCATGAAAGATAAAGTTCTAAAAATAAGACATAGCAACTATGTTTTAACATGAAAAGGCACAAATAAAAGATTCATGAATAACAATGCTTTGCAAGACGTTTGTTTGTTTCACATAAAGAAAACATAGCATAGTGGCACTCAGCTTGTCCCTCATAATGTAGCAAATCATAATTGCATAGGACACCTTCAAAGTTTATAAGGGTGACTAGATACAAATAGTTTAAGAACAAGCAATATCAAAGTTATGCATCAATCAACAAGTCTTGGGACAATGCACATTAAACTAAGAATATCCACTATGCTCTCTCAATAGATGCATAAAGATAGAAGGTGGAGACTCAACATAAAAGTGGAAGAAAGGCCTTCATAAAAGGAGGCAGGGATTCAAGTTTTATAAAGAGCTTCCAAAAATTATGGTACTTATTAGCTTTCAGCTCTCATTGCCCCTATCATAAGCATCTTGAAGTGATTAAGGTTAAAGTGAACAAACTATGGAGTATATGCTTGACAAAGTATAAGTTGGAAATGTCATGTCCCTTGAATACGAGGGTTGCTCCTCATGCTACTCAAGTTTAGTTACCGGCAAGTTCCTGTCATAGTAAGTACATGTGTATCATAGAGAACCGCCAACGGGGTACCCCTTGCCCGATGATACGGAAGAATCCCCATATCAAAATGACAAGGCAAGTAGACAATGCGCATCTCATCAATCTTCTTATTTACCATGGTAAAATGGTGCTTTTTTCTCTCTTTCCTCTTTTCTCATCTTTTTTTTCTTTTCTCCCTTTTTCTCAATCTCTATCTCTTTTTTTATAAGAAGAATGCTTCATAGATTGCTCATTATGGTTACGCTGCAGGTTTCCACCATGATTAGGCATGGATTAGACCGGCGGCCCATGCGTTTCTCTAACACACATACATAACTCCATGGACTCACAAGCTCCCCTTTCATTTCACACCGACAACATCCATAGACAAAAGAGCATGATATCAACTAGGTACAATGTTGAAAGCGTTGCCCATGATAGCATGTTTCTTGTAATCCCCAACATATAAGTGCAAGAATATACAACATAGACGACACAATGGTTCAAGTTTATTAGGGCAAGAAAAGTAAAGTGTGCCATCAAGTTCGTGAGAGCTTTAATCACTAGTTTTCTCATAACAAGTTTAATTTGGAAGGTAGATAAAAACAGGAATATACTTGGAATAGCAAATGCTAATAGGTAGGTATGGTGGACTCTTTGGAATAACTTGGTTTTATTTGGAGTTGGATGCATGAGCGGAACTCATACTTGGTTATGGAGGCTAGCAAAAGACTGGAAGCGACCAACTAAGAGAGCAATAATGGCCATAATCATGCAAAGCAACAAAACATCATTAATTAAAGCATAAAGTGATATTACAAGTCGAAAACTAAAGGATCATAAAAGCTATGGTGACTTGGGATAGTCTTAACATGGTGTGAGCATGCGCCAAGTCAACCCAAATAAAGCATCAAAGGAGAATACCACAATACTATGCTTTAATATGCTAAAACAAGGCATGATTCTTTCAAGGCACATTAAGAAATATCAATTGTTTATAAGATGTCATGCTACAGCAAAGATCACTAAGCATAAAGCCAAAACAACATCAAGCATGACATGACAAAGCATAGGCCATAGTAAAAAACAAGCTCTTTTTACCACTTAAGCATGAACTTTTCCTACTCTTTTCCAAACCAAACCAAACTATTTGAAAGCTAATGCATGAAAGAGGGGGTCCAACCAATTTATTTAAGCAAACTAAGAAAACCAAGAAAACAAAAACAAAGACGCTCCAAGAACAACACAACTGTGCACGAAACAATAAAAATGAAGTGTTTGAAAGAAACCTGAGATTTTTATTGATGAAGAAGGGCATGCCCAAGATTTGACGCTTGTACTTCTTGGATATTTCTTGGGGTGACACGGGTGGCATCCCCAAGCTTGATATTTAGTCTATTCTTCATCTCATTACATCATTCTCTCCATACACCTGAAATTTTCCTGCACACAATCTTTATTAGCAACATTAGTGCACTCAAGATAATAAGTCTTTGGGTTCAGTTTCAACACCAATAAAACTTCCATTAAAACACAAGCTACTGTAGCACTTTCCTTGAAAATCTCAATTCCCCAAACAGAACCCAAAAAGAAACCAAGAAGAAGCAAATGCAAATAATGGCAGAGATCTATCAAAACAGACCAGCAGGTAAAAACCAATTTTTTCGAAGACCTTCTGTTTCTCAAATCGAAATTTAGATAGCAACCTGGGGAAGAAGAACAAACATTCACACGTCAAAACGACATACAGAGATTTTACACGAATTTTTACAGTGAAGCACAAAAATCTTATTCAGGACAACAACTTTCCCAAGCATTACTTCTCTATCATTAGAGGTTACTCTTGGCACAAAAAGCAAATAAAAAGGATAAGGAGCGGTTATTACAGAGGTAATAACTTCCAAGACTCATCTAAAACTTTTGGGTTATCTCCCAATAAGTACTTTTCTTTAATGCCTTTAAGTTAGGCATAAGAAACAAGAAAGAATCAAGTGTTCTCAAATGAAGAAGCATTAAGAGCAAATTTTGTTTTCATAGGAGAGGCAAAAGGAATCTTCTCTCTCTTCTTACGGAAGTGTTCTATAACTTTCTTGAGAGGGAGTTGATATTTAATGGTGCCTTCTTTCATATCAATAATGGCACCAACAGTTCTAAGAAAAGGTCTTCCCAAAGTAATAGGACATCCAAAACATAGAAATCAACGGGGACATAGGCATTGTTAACCATAATAAGAACATGATTAATACTCCCCATGAGTTTCCTTTTAGCATTATCATCAAGTGGTTCATTTAAATAACAATCTTCCAATGGTAGCAAATCAAGCATATCATAAATCTTTCTAGGCATAATAGAAACACTACTATCAAGATCACATAAAGCTTTGAAATCAAAATCATTCAAGTTCATATTAATGATGGGTTCATAACCATCTTCTAGTTTCATAGGAATAGAAGCTTTATGTTTCATCTTTTCTTCTTTAATTTTTATGAGAGCATCAGTAATGTGTTTTGTAAAGGCCATATTCATAGCACTAGCATTAGGACTTTTAGCAAGATTTTGTAGGAACTTAATTACTTCAGAGATATTGCAACCATCAAGATCAAAATCATAATTATCATCTAAAGTAGTAGAGCTATTACTAGCTTCAACACTAGTGGTAGTGATAGTAGAAACACTAATATTTTTAGCAATTTCATCTTCTCTTTCCCACTTAGCATGCAATTCAGCTAATAGTCTGTAACACCCCCAGGATCAAGGTTAAACAAATCCAGACCTTTAGCCTGACATAAGCTTAACCTAGAGCTTAAGGAAAGCTAGTGAGAAATCGATAACACAACAGTAACCCTGCGACACAAAAATTATTACATCAAGCTCATAACTGAGCGAAGAACCAAAATATTACAAGCAGAGGTCACTGACCACAAACATCAAACAACGGAAGGCAAATTATGCTATTAAGTATAGCAAACTTAACAAATGGACTAAGAGGCCTGAAGCATAATGATGACGTCCCAACCAATAGATTCCAGGCTGCCGGCCGGGAACCCCAAGCTACTTGTCGATGTCGATGTCATACGGAACTCGTCTTTATGACAACTCTTACTCTGAAAGTATCAACAAAGCAAGGGTGAGTACAGGGTGTACTACGCAAGACTTAAGGCTGGTGGGGTTATCTTCCATAAAGCCATCTTTGTTTGTAAAACAAGAGGGAGAAGAAGCTCGTCTAATCAGAATATTTTAAAAAGGGATAAGAGAGCAGCATCTCCAAAGAATTGATCATCATCTTGATATCCACCAAAGTAATCCTCATCTCACAACTAGGATCACCCCCTCGTACCCATGAGGAAGCATCCTTAATCACACATTGAACTTTCAAGTTTTACGTTAGGTTCATGTTCTCTATGATCTCACGTTCATTCCCAAGTCGTCCATAACCGTGGACACGGCTTTTTGAAAAGATTTAACCTTGCAGGGGTGTACAACTTTACCCACACGTACCAAACGACTCTTAATGCCACAATGATTAGCCCTCTTCCTTGGAAGGCCAACAAAGGGTGGTTGGACACGACCTTTACCTTGCTTTCGCCGAGACGATGAGTCACGCCCTAAGGAGGGTTCTGCCATAATGGGTCAAATCCCGAAGCCGATCCCTAGAGATGTGAGGCAAGGTTGGTTTACCAGGGGCGCCATCTACCGCTAGCAACCCCGTCCATGCTTACCTACCTGTTATGATGCACCTTCACCCGCCAAATCTTTCAAAACATTTTCTATGCATATGTCAAATGGAACACCAAACTATGTGACTCATGGAACCTACTAGGCAAGTTAGTTACTCGTGAGGTTTTCCAGGCCCCGTGTGGCTGTACGCTCGTCTCGTTTCCAAAGGCAATAACTCGGTTCCTAGTGGTGGCGAGCATGGGACTAGAAAAACCACATCCCACCGTGGCCTCCCATACAAGCCTTAGCATGTTTAACCTTTACCACTGATCTTACCTTGTTCTCCTGTCATACTAGATTCTCTGCATTTGGTACATCATCTGGATGAACCAGCACTGACGGCTAAGCATGGCTAAGCAGGACACAGATAAAAGCTCTAGAAGTGCACACAAGCCAAACCTAGTTATGCTAGGAACAGTGGATCAGGTAATATAAGCTCAAAGGGAGTAATGCAATAGATACGATACTCTATCTATTGATAAAAGACCACAGTAGAATCTTATGCATCATGGCAAGAATTGAAATGCTTTCGAAAACATATGATTGTATAATGGTGGGGCTATGCTTTCCTTGTTTGTTGATACGAAGATATAGATCTTCAGAAGCCTTGTATTTGACTTGATTACAGTTGGTCAAGTATTGTTCGTCGATCTTCGATGGTGTTGATCTCGGTCTTCGATCTCGATATCGATATCGTGTTCTACCGGGAAGAAGCAAACATCAGAAAGAAAGGGGAAACAACAATCAACACATGGCATCGATGCAATGCTCAAGCAAGGATGATGATATGACAAGTTAAATTGTATTGGAAAGGAACCCTAAGGCATACTTGGCAATTTAAGCGGCGTCCGAGGGGTGCAAACCCTAATACAGGAGAGACCCCGGAATCACCTACCGGGGTTCATTTAATTTTCTAATTAAACTTGCAAGCAAAGTTGTTGAACAATGCATGATTATGAGTCTACTATAAAGATCTCATTTTTCTGAACATTTTGATATATTATTTGTATTTTTCTGACTTATAAATAATTAGTTATTGAATTTATAAGATTAAACCTTTTTTAGAATTATTAAAACAGTTTAGTAAACTTTACTCCGTCACTATGATGTCAGCCTAAGGCTTTAACCTTTTTACACAAGGCCTGAATCTACCCGCTGTGACTCACTGCTGGGCCCGAGGCCACATCGACAGCCACGCTGGCGAGTGGGACCAGGGCCGTTGACCGGGGCTGACCGCGCGTGGCTGACGTCATGGTGACGTCAGCACGACGTCACGTCGACGACCACCACACGGTGAGCAACGGGGATGGCGACAAGGGACTCGCGGGACGACACAGAGGGGTGTGTTAGACGTAGCTCGATGCGATGGACCTAACCGTGGTGGCTCCGCTCCTATTTGGTAGCCGGAGCATCACTAGCGGCGTGCGTCTGCGGAAGCCAACGGCGGAGCTTGGTGCGGGAACGATATAGAGAGGGAGGAAAGTAGAGGAGAGCACTGACATGCTCAGAGGCTCACCTAGAATGCAGTGGAGACGTCGGCAAGGCCTGGCGAGGTCGGTGATGGCCGGAATCGTCCACGGTGATGGTGGTCGGAGTTCGGGCAGGAGGTACCGATTGGGGTGCCTGAGAGCCTCCTGGCCTTTGATTCTTGGTGGGGAAGAACAAGGAGACATCGGTGGTCCTAGCGATGGCCTCAGTAGATCCTGGGGCGGCCGGAGACGGTGCCGACTGGAAGTTGCCGTCGAGCTAGGGTTCGGGGTAGAGGGGATCACGAGGGAGAGGGCGAGAGGGCGAGCCAGAGGTACTGGAGAAAATGGCCACAACGCTGGGGGTCTTATCCCCTTATATTGGGAGGCGGTAGGCGCGAATCCTGGCGCAGAGAGCGACGGCAGCGCCGGCGACACGCAGCAGCTTTGCTGCATCCTTCTGGCGGAGGAAGAAGAAAGAATAAAGGGAGCGAAGAGGTACGGGCTAGGTGGGCTGGTTGGGCCGCACGTGGGCTGCAGGCTACTGCGTGCTGAGCGACGGAGAGGAAAAGGAGGAGATGGGCCGGCTGGGCTGCGCGTCCTGGAGACTCTGGCTTATATTTTTCTTTAACAAAAGCTTTTTCCTTTTTAGTTTCTGTTTTCTCTTTTGTAATTCAATTTCAAACTTGTTTTGGGTATTTCAAAAATACCAGAGGATTTTATAAAACTAGTAAAATATTGTGGGGCCCTCTTAGTCCATTTGGGCTCCATAATTTTGGCATTTTTCAAAATACAAAACCTTTTTGAATGCATTTCAGAAAAAGAGGGAAAAAATAGGGTTTAGGGTTTTATCTTCATTTTCTTGTTTGCACTTTTATGGGATGATTCTCATGAATGCACAATCAAAGCCCTAGTTTAAGATTAGCTAAAACTGGGGTGTTACAGCTCTATCCCCCTTACGAGAATCTCGACCCGAGATTCCAAAGATAGGAAGAGAGAGATAGAGGGAGAAAGAAACAGGGTTACTCTAAAGATAAGAGGGAAACACACTAAACAACACAATGAGTATCTCATGGTCAACTCATGAATGAGTGTTTAGAACAACTCTGAGGTGACAAGCATGAAACACGTCAAGGCAACAGAGGACAGAAGAGGAGAAGGTTTCAAGTTGTTAGATAGATGGTCTTCATAAGGATTGAGACCATGGAGCTTCAGAAGGGTTTAAGCTTCTAAATAGGAAAGCTTACCATGGAAAGAACATGACCACAAACTTCGAGAGGTGAAACTCTACTAAACGGCTTAAGTAGGGCTTCCAGGGATACAAAGATACGGAACTACTTTTGATACAGAAGGGTCACTCTTCGTTCAACAGAAGGTCAAGATAGAAAGGTGTTTTGTGGAGAGGACTCATAAGAGTCACAAGGAACTTGTAACAAGAGGAACTGATGTTTTCCAAAATCATAGTCACTCTATAAACATGTTAGAGGAAACAAGGGAAACTCTTTATTCATCCAGGTCTATCAAAATCTTTGCCAAAGATCATGATATCACTTTACACCACCAGATGAATAGGTAAGAAGATTCCTTATGACACGAGGAAAAAGAAACTTCATTCTCAGACTTCAATTACCTAGGCACAACAAGATGCTTGCCAATATAAAAGGGTCTGGAGGATCGACCGAGAGACATTTAGCAACACTACTTTAAATGTTCTCCTTGATGTTCGAGAATGTAGACATCAAGTAAAGGTCGGAGTTCGGATACAAAGGAAACATAAGCACAACTCCTATAATGAATCATTGAAGATGCCTTATGAGGAGTGGTTGTTATTTGCTAATTTAAGAGAATTTGACGATAGGCCTTCCGACTAGTTGTGCCAACCATTACATCAATCTTGCCAGATTTACAAAGAAACCTATGTAAAAACCTTGAGGAACACCAACCATCATATCTTCTTGAGATTCAGATTTGGTGAGGTGTAAAGATACTTTAGACTCAGCATGTCCGAGTAGAAAGCTTGCAACATTTACCACAAAGGTAAAGTTACTATATTCTCAAGGCATGGACTTTAGTGTTAAGCTCCAATAGACTGAGCTACATTGCTAGACTATTTATTAGCAAATTGTCAAAGGACAACTGCTCATACATTGAGTACTTGCAACAAAATACAACTATGTCCTTAAGATACGGAGTTAACTCTACTTGAATCCACGACGACATCTTTCAACTTTTGC
Organism: Avena insularis; assembly: GCA_023614405.1. Classification (NCBI taxonomy): domain Eukaryota; kingdom Viridiplantae; phylum Streptophyta; class Magnoliopsida; order Poales; family Poaceae; genus Avena; species Avena insularis. The sequence continues at coordinate 409,922,250 of CM042696.1, forward strand.
ATGTAAATCGGAGAAGGTTACTTCTAACATCCAGAACACATACTTCGAGATAACACAAAGGAGGTTCTCAAAAGTTTTCCAACATTAATGCCAAATGTTTCATATGAGTCTGTTCTAGTATGGAGAAGATAAGGATATTGTCGATGGGCTAAACAACAAACTTATCGATCTACTCCAAAATGATGGACTCATATGTTGCATAAACAAGGCATACGTATTGGTCAGACCAAAGTACATGAAGATGTACTCAAGTGAAACATCACGAGTAGTAACATCATCAAGATAGTCCTTGGAACTGAGTTTGATTTGACGATAACCCAAATCAAATCAAATGTGGGGGAAGATAACATATCGATGAAGGAGATACTATCTTTCTTCAGCACAAACAAAAGTAGACATACCTTTAAGATAAACTAAGTCAGATAGAACTTTTGTCTTACAACTCTCCAAGTTGTTGTTTAAGCTCAACCAACTAATTCAGGGGTATCCAACACGGATCCTTGGAGAAAGGAGCAGTTCAGAGAACTTGCTTGCTCAAGAACTTGACAATACGGTCATGTGGAACATGGTGATACTTCTAGTAGACAACCAGAATATCACGGACCACCGATATGTCACATAGTTCGAGAGGAAACTTGCTTGGTGAGGCAAGAAGACATAGTCTCAAAGTTTCAGCATGGGCCTAACTCCTTGACTGAAGAGAATGTACCGGAATAGCGGACTTGGTATCACAGTCAAAATTCGCTTAGTGATAGGGTTAACCATCACGCTGAGAATGACTCAAATGTCGTTGGAGTTCACAGCAATAAGAATTGCTAAGACTCTCAGATGGCCACATTATTACGCACATGCATCATTCTCGAGCGCGAAAGCTCAGGGGAAGGGTGGGTAATTATGTGTAAGAGCATCACTTCATTAAGAAGGTCATGAAACTCAACATAACTTCTTCATATAAAAGGGTGTGATACGCTAAGGTAGAACAAATAGAAGCTAATCATGCCTATTAATTTGTGGACTACAACACTTTGACCTGGTACTAGATATGATGAGGTACTGGAGTTTGTTTCTCCTGACATCCCGAATTGGTTTGTCATGACGAACCACAAGAGTATCTTGCATCAGAAGACACTGATGCATATACTTGGCTACCAACTGGTAGACAAAGGTCAGAAACAACAAGGGGAAAAAGAACATGCTCAGGATAGAATCCCAAGATGTGGATGCATACATTATCAATCTTCTGAAAACCAATGCATAGAAGGGAAGGTGTGGCAGAGTCACGATTATAGATGTGAGAGTCACGAGGAGTACTCTTGTCGTGATCTATTTGGTTCCATTAAAGAACATCTGACGTAGCTATTGGTAGGGGAAGTCCTTAATTGTCACAATTCAACGTGACAGTAACCACAAGCTCGAAGGCTAGAATTGTAGTATCAGCCATCCCGAGGTAATGTTTTAACATTAACGATAGGGGGCAATGGAATGGATCTTGGGTTAAAGATCATCTTCATGTACAAGATTCATAAACCTAGAATCCAGCACAATCCGGGATCTTCGGTTCAAGTCCAAGGGTTAAAACCAAAGAAATAAGTAACTACTACTTGATTGACACATAGTACACTGCAAGGTAGCAATCACGAGGTAACTTCCAAGAGAAGAAAGAACTTCTGAAGTACCCAAACAAACAAAAAGGAGGCACACGAGGCAAAAGGAAACCTCGAAGCCTAGAACAGAACACTATGGAGCCATACAATATAATATTGTGGGCCCATAAAGTAGAGAGATCATGATGGAAAGAAATCTCTCAACTGAAACAGAGCAAAGGGAAACAAGGAACACACACACACTGCCTCTAGAGAACTCTACACTAGTTCAACTGGCTGAGAAACGACATGCCTGGAAGGCACCTAAGCTTTGAAAGACTAGAAGAGATATCAAAACTTTTCAAAGTCAACACAAGATAAGATGACCCAGAGTTAGAGCGAAACTAGATAAGGAGAAAAAGAAGCATACTAGAGTTTTCGCAAATAGTTTTCATCTTTGAAATAGTTTTCACAAGAACTAGACTCAACATCGACCAATAGCAAGGTTTTCCTATGGTCAGTACTGCTCTGATACCAAAGACTATAACACCTCCGGGATCAGGGTTAAAGAAATCTAGACCTTCAGCCTGACATAAGCTTAACCTAGAGATCAAGGATATCCAGTGAGAAATCGGTAACACAACAGTAACCCTGCGACACAAAAATTATTACAGCAAGCTCATAACTGAGCGAAGAACCAAAATATTACAAGCAGAGGTCACTGACCACAAACATCAAACAACGGAAGACAAATTATGCTATTAAGTATAGCAAACTTAACAAATGGCCTAAGAGGCCTGAAGCATAACGATGACGTCCCAGCCCATAGATTCCAGGCTGCCGGTCGGGAACCCCAAGCTACTCGTCGATGTCGATGTCATACGGAACTCGTCTTCATGACAACTCTTACTCTGAAAGTATCAACAAAGCAAGGGTGAGTACAGGGTGTACTCCGCAAGACTTAAGGCTGGTGGGGTTATTTTGCATAAAGCCATCTTTGTTCGTAAAACAAGAGGGAGAAGAAGCTCGTCTAATCAGAATATTTTAAAAAGGGATAAGAGAGCGACATCTCCGAAGAATTGATCATCATCTTGATATCCACCAAAGTAATCCTCATCTCACAACTAGGATCACCCCCTCGTACCCATGAGGAAGCATCCTTCAGCACACATTGAACTTTCAAGTTTTACGTTAGGTTCATGTTCTCTATGATCTCACGTTCATTCCCAAGTCGTCCATAACCGTGGACACGTCTTTTCGAAAAGATTTAACCCTGCAGGGGTGTACAACTTTACCCACACGTACCAACCGACTCTTAATGCCACAATGATTAGCCCTCTTCCTTGGAAGGCCAGCAGAGGGTGGTTGGACATGACCTTTACCTTGCTTTCGCCGAGACCATGAGTCATGCCCTAAGGATGGTTCCACCGTAATGGGTCAAATCTCGAAGCCGGTCTCTAGAGATGTGAGGCGAGGTTGGTTTACCAGGGGCGCCATCTACCCCAAGCAACCTTGTCCATGCTTACCTACCTGTTATGATGCACCTTCACCCGCCAAATATTTCAAAACGTTTTCTATGCATATGTCTAATGGAACGCTGAACTATGTGACTCTTGGAATCTACTAGGCAAGTTAGTTACTCGTGAGGTTTTCCAGGCCCCGTGTGGATGTACGCTCGTCTCGTTTCCAAAGGCAAGAACTTGGTTCCTAGTAGTGGCGAGCATGGGACTAGAAAAACCACATCCCACCGTGGCCTCCCATACAAGCCTTAGCATGTTTAACCTTTACCACTGATCTTACCTTGTTCTCCTGTCATACTAGATTCTCTGCATTTGGTACATCATCTGGATGAACCAGCACTGACGGCTAAGCATGGCTAAGCAAGACACAGATAAAAGCTCTAGCAGTGCACACAAGATAAACCTAGTTATGCTAGGAGCAGTGGATCAGGTAATATAAGCTCAAAGGGAGTAATGCAACAGATAGGATACTCTATCTATCGATAAAATACCACAGTAGAATCGTATGCATCATGGCAAGAATTGAAATTCTTTCGAAAACATACGATTGTATAATGGTGATGGCCGGAATCGTCCATGGTAATGGTGGTCAGAGTTCTGGCAGGAGGTACCGATTGGGCGCCTAAGAGCCTCCCGGCCTGCGATTCTTGGCGGGGAAGAACAAGGACACATCGGCGGTCCTAGCGGTGGCCTTAGCGGAGCCTGGAGCAGCCAGAGACGATGGCGACTGGTGGTTCCAGCGAGCTAGGGTTCAGGGCAGAGGGGATCGCGAGGGAGAGGGCGAGCCAGAGGTACTGGAGAAGATGGCCATGGCGCTGGGGGTCTTATCCCCTTCTCCTAGGCGGCGGTAGGCGCGAATCCTGGCGCAGAGAGCAACGGCAGCGCCAGCGACACGCAGTAGCTTCGCTGCGTCCTTCTGGCGGAGGAAGAAGAAAGAAGAAAGGGAGCGAACAGGTACGGGCCAGGTGGGCTGGTTGGGCTACACGTGGGCTGCTGGCTGCTGCGCATTGAGCGATGGAGAGGAAAAGGAGGAGATGGGCCGGCTGGGCTGCGCGGCCTAGAGACTCTGGCTTATATTTTTCTTTAACAAAAGCTTTTTCCTTTTTAGTTTTTGTTTTCTCTTTTGTAATTCAATTTCAAACTTGTTTTGGGTATTTAAAAAATACTAGAGGCTTTTATCAAACTAGTAAAATATTGTGGTTCTCTCTTAGTCCATTTGGGCTCCATAATTTTGGCATTTTTCAAAATACAAAATGTTTTTGAATGCATTTCAGAAAGAGAGAGAGGAAAAAATAGGGTTTAGGGTTTTATCTTCATTTTCGTTTTTGCACTTTTTATGGGATGATGCTCATGAATGCACAATCAAAGCCCTAATTTAAGATTAGCTAAAACTGGAGTGTTACATAGTCTAACATTCTCATCAATTCTAACTTGTATGGCATTAGTAGCAGCAAAGGGATTTTCAATTTTCAGGTTTAGCAGCCATTTTATTAAAAGAAGATTGTGCTTCAGCCAATGATGTTATATTTCTTTCAGCATTTGAGATTTTTTCCACAATAGTTTTATTGAAAGCAGTTTGTTTACTAATAAAATCTTTAAGCATAACTTCAAGTTCAGAGGGAGCACTCCTATTATTGTTGTAGGAATTTCCATAAGCATTACCATTATTGGGAGGATATGGCCTATAGTTATTATTACTAAAATTATTCCTGTAGGCATTGTTGCTAAAATTATTATTTTTATAAAGTTCACATCAACTTGCTCTTCTTGAGCAACGAAAGAGGCTCAGGGAACATGATTTGGATCAATATGAGCTTTTGCATTAAGAAACATAGACATAATAACATCAATTTTATCACTCAAGGAGGAGGTTTCTTCAACAAAATTTACCTTCTTACCTTGTGGAGCTCTCTCGGTATGCCATTCGGAATAGATAACCATCATATTATCTAGAAGCTTTGTTGCAACACCCAAAGTAATGGTCATAAAGGTACCTCCAGCAGCAGAATCCAGTAGATTTCTTAAAGAATAGTTCAATCCTGCATAAAAGGTTTGGATAATCATCCAAGCAGTCAGTCCATGATTGGGACAATTCTTTACCAAAGATTTCATTCTTTCCCAAGCTTGAGCAACATGTTCATTATAATATTGTTTAAATTTCATTATTTCACTTCTCATAGATATAATCTTAGCAGGAGCATAGTATTTTCCAATGAAAGCATCTTTGCATTTAGTCCAAGAATCAATACTATTTCTAGTTAGGGATTGCAAACATTATTTAGCTTTTCCTCTCAAAGAGAAAAGAAACAATTTAAGCTTAATAATATCCCCATCTATATCCCTATGCTTTTGCATCTCACAAAGTTCAACAAATTTATTTAGATGAGCAGCAGCATCTTCAGTACCAATACCATAAAATTGTTCTCTCATAACAAGATTGAGTAAAGCAGGTTTAATTTCAAAGAAAGTAGCTTCAGGAACAGGTGGAGCAATAGGTCTGCACATGAAATCATTGTTGTTGGTGCTAGTGAAGTCACACAACTTAGTGTTTTCAAGAGTAGTCATTTTTGTGTGTATTTAATAAAGAAAGCAAACTAATACAACTAATTTTTTTGTGTTTTTTTTATAAAGAAACAAGCAAACAAGCAAAAATAAACTAAGCAAAACAAAAATAACAAAGTAAAGAGATTGGTTATGAGGGACTCCCCTTGTGAAGATGTCCTTGGGTCCCCGGCAACGGCGCCAGAAAAAGTGCTTGATGGCCGAAAATTTATCGAGCTCATTGGGGAACCCCAAGAGGAAGGTATGATGTGCACAGCAGCAAGTTTTCCCTCAGTTATGAAACCAAGGTTATCAAACCAGTAGGAGCAAGGAAACACCTCCAAGGTGTTGTTTCCAACTTGGAATCCTGCACAACACAACCACGGAACTTTGCCCCCAACTTACAGTGAGGTTGTCAATCTCACCGATTTTTCTGAAAATAAAGGATTAAACATATTGTGTGGAAGAAAGTAAAAGCTTATAGAAAGTAAATAGAAAACAGTAAATAGTTGTAGATTGATGGTAAAAGAAAGGACCGGGGTCCATAGTTCACTAGTGGTGGTTCTCCTTAAGATAGATGACATGTTGGGTGAACAAATTACAGCGGGCAATTGACAAACATCGAGAAAGCATACATGCATATACTAATCATCTTGAATCCTGTGAGATTTGATTGGACATTACAACATTATACATAGACCGTAATCCAACTGCATCTATGACTAATAATCCACCTTCAGGTTATCAATCCGAACCCCCTCCATTATTAAGTTGGAAGCAACAGATAATTGCATTACGCATTGTATGTAAAGTAAACAATACGATTGTTCTATGAACAAAGAATTGTTGTTTTCTCCCTAGTAGCAACATCACATCTAGTACCTTAGAGATTTTTGTCACTTCCCCAAATTACTAGAGGCATGAACCCACTATTGAGCATAAATACTCCCTCTTGGAGTTGCTAGCATCTACTCGTCTAAGATATCTACTAACAACAGAGAGCATGCAAGATCACAAATAACAAAGACATGATAGAATCAATAATCAATCTGAAATAGCATCTCAATATCCATCCAACCACGCAAACACAACATGTATTGTCATGGTGGTGTCACGGCAGATGCCATGGATAGGCTAAAGGTGGGGACTAATACACGCTAGGGGAATCCAGAGAGGGATAGTCAAGTGATTCTCCACACAGAAGTTTATATTTTCTTTGTCTCCAAGGTTACAAGTGCTCCTAGAGATGTATTGGTGAGAGGAGGAAGAAGGAGCTCTCTTACTCTCGCTCACAGATCACACTTAAAACCCTAGCCAAACTAGAAAAATTGGAACCCCCTCTACAGAAGCCCTAGCCCTCCTTATATAGGGGGGGCTAGGTCTCCACTTAGGGCATACGTGGAGGAATATTCCTAAGAATATGCCATCTCCCAAAGTAGTAAGCCGACCGGGTTACTTTTCCCTCACGTCACACATGCAGAGGCTACGTGAGCCTCTGCGGCGCCCGCGTCGGCCGACATGGGCATCATCACCCGTGTCGGCCACGCCTCGGTGGTCCTGCCCTTGTCCGCTTTGCTCTGGCAGTGCGTATCGGGGCTTCTTTTGACTAGTGAGATTCCTTCCTTCTCCTAGAAGCTGGATGTGACCCGGATCATAGTTGATCCGGCCACACCCGTTCCTGCATACAAGTTAAACATGCATTTCCGACTTACTGCTTAAGTCGGCTGAGACTTAGTTAGGCGAACGCCCCTAGTCCGGGTTACCCCGTGATTTGGCCTGCCTTGAGGTGACCCGGTCAGCATCCGCTTTGGCCTTGCCGAACCTCAGCTAACTCGACCTTTATACCCCGGCGTGACCCTACCCGGGGGTATCCCCCCAACATTAGTCCCCGAAGCTGGTGCGGTCTTAGCTGCCTCGGCCGCTAAGGCCACATCGGGTTCAATTATGTTTGAGCTTTGGACGTCATTTCCAAGTTACCTCCTTTTCTCGGGTTATATGGATTTACGTCCCCTTTGCATGTTCCAAGTTTTCACCTGCCGGCCGGGTTACCACTTCAACTCGGACCTTATGGTTTTACTTTCCCTCTGCACATTCCAAGTTTTCACTTGCTGGCCGGGTTACTACGGTCCTATCCGGGTCTTGCTTCCTTCTCTCGTACGCCAACCCACGTGGAGGCTAATCATTATGTTGTCTCATTTTAAGGGCCAGCACAGTAACCGCCGCAGTAATTGTCAGTCATCACTGTGCGCGGGTCACGTCACGCCTGCCTCCTCGTTTACCGCATCAACGTGTCACGTCATGGGACCAACTCCACTCTGTGGCCTTCCGTGTGGCTCCTTGCTGATTGGTCGATGCGGATGGTACACGGCCACTGCGTGTGGCGTACCCGCAGGACGCGATCCCACTTTCTCCTCGTGGGAGAGGTTAAATAGGGGAGGGGCATCACTTAGGCTTTTTTCCCCTTACCACGCCCCTCTGCCCTTTGCTCTTCTTCTTCATCTTCCTCCCGACTGCGCCGCCGCCAGTGCTCCCAAGCAGCAGCGCCGCCGCCGCATCTTTTCCTCCATATTTCTACGTCATCGGCACCGCTACGTGCCTCCTCCACCACGGGTCGCTGCCAATCTAGGCCTTTGCCCCCTTGCCCGCTAAGCGCCAGCGACGTGATTATCGATGATAGGAGGAGCTCATCGTTGCTGAGCAAGAGATGGAGGAGGACTCCGCCGCCGCGGACCGTGGTGCGTGGGCTGGGTCATGGGTCTGCCAAGATGACTTGGACTGGCTCTACTAGACCAGACGCATCCCCGCCGGTGTCATCGCGCGCCTTGCCTCCGCCGAACTCGTCCCCTCACCCAATCCGGGTGAGTACGTTGTATTCTTGTCGCACTTCCAACGGGGGTTCGGTTTGCCGGTCAGCAATTTCTTCCATGACTGGTTAAGCACATACGAACTCCAGCTGCACCACCTTCCTGCCAACGCAATCACTTCTCTTTCTGCTTTTGCTGCTACGATCGAGGGCTACACCGGATTATGGCCCACGAAGGAGCTATGGATCCGGTTTTTTGGCCTTCGTCGTAATGTAATTCCGAACATTCAACTCGATCCGGAGGACAAGCAGCTCACTCAATTCAGAGCTGCATCCATCTCACCCTGGAGGCTATCCGTCTTCCCTCGAGTCACCGGGCTGGAGTCCTGCAAAGGATGGGCCCGGACTTTCTTTTATGTCTGGAACGAGGGCACTGAAGACTTGATCCGGCTGCTTCCCTATGCTCCGGGTCCACCTAACCCGGAATCGTGGGACGTTTTCCCCAAGAAGCCCACAACCTTGGCCAACCAGGTCAACAAGAGGTTTGCGGAGCTGAAGAAGCTCGGGTTGCGCAACGAGGATGCTATGATCACGTTCGTGCGCAACCGAATCTCCCCCCTCCAGAGGCGCACCCACAAGGTGTGCCACATGAGCTTCGGCCGCGACCCCAACCGGACCTCGTCCTTCGAGTTGAGCAACTCGGAGATCTATCGTCGGGTCAAGGCTCTCTTCACCACCCACAAGGACTTCTCCACTGAATGGACATGGGGAATTGAGCATTTCTGCCGAGATAGGCTTCCTCCCTTGGTAAGCTTCGTGGCGCAAATTTACTCCGGGTTAATTATATGCCGGTCATTGTTCCATTTTTGACTTTGTTGTTCATTCTTTTCCTTAGCTATTCCTTCAGCAGACCCTCGAGGACGGCACCGATCCGACCCTTAAATGGGCGCCTGACCGGGAGACCCCGGACAAGGAAGAGCCAGACCAGGAGATGTTCCTCCCGATGACCGACGCTATGAAGCGACCCACCGGTAAACCCTCTTCTATTAGAGATTGGCCCGATGATGAAGATGACTCGGATGTCGAGGTGATTGAACCTGTTGATGCTGTCCCCCTTTCTTATGCTTTTCCGGCATCAGCTAACCCCGGTGGGCAGATCCACGAGGACCCTCCCCTTGCCACGGGGGAACCTGTTCCGGCAGCGTCGAAGAAGAAGCATGGAGCTGCATCAAGTTCCTCCACCGGACCTTCTCAGCCCTCCAAAAGGCGAAAGAAGTCCGGAGACAAAACTGCTTCCAAGCCTGCAAACAAGTCCCCCGCATGCAGGGCTCGGAAACCGAAGGAGCCCCAAACCTCGGACGCGTCAGTCTCTTTTTCTTCTGCAACTTGTTCTTTCTTGCATTGTTGTAATTTCTCTTCTGACATTATTTGATTTGACAGGGCTGCGGTGGAGGTCCCTTAGAGTGGATCTAGCATCTCTTCGCCGCTCCATCCTAGCTCTTCTCCCCTCGTGACGACGAGTCACGCCCGCTGAGCCCTATTCCAGAGGGTTCTGCGGCTGCTCCGGGTTCCAGCCCGCCTCGTCAAGAGGGGGGCGACCCTGGAGCGAGGGAGACGGATCCAGCCGAGGCAGCGCCATCCACCACTTCGGCTCCGCCGCAACCAGCAACTACTGAAACTACCTCCGTACCAGCACCGACACCAGCACCAGCACCAATTCCGGCACCAGCTACAAGGGCACCAGCGCCAAGCTCCTCCGCCTCGTTCGAGTCTTCTCAGTCTCGGCGAGGAAGTACCCAGGCAGCTCCTAAGGGGAAATCTGCAGCAACCACTTCCTCCTCTCAGCAAGCCAATGGCGAGAAAGCCCCTGACGTCACCAGGGCAGCGTCCACCGGGTTTGGACAACGCACCCTTGCGTCCATGCTTGCCCAGAAGGCTCTAGCACTGAAGGACGCCCCTGCTGAGCCAACTAGTGCGCAACAACTTGTTCTGCACACCAGTCCGGCCCTTGCTCAGGTTGAGAGGAGAGAGGCACATGCGAGGGGCTTGGTGGTGCCCCACATGCTCAGCGGTGAGCGATATCCTCCGACCTTGATCGATTTTATGAATAACTGGAACAAGGCGGAGTTCGTCTATAACATATATTAGCTAAATGAAGGGTACAGCATATGCACACACTACTCATTTGATCCCCATCACTACTTAATAAGGAACAAGCTAATAGTCAGTTCAGAAATCAAATCAAGATATTCAGTTCAGGCACTATTCATTGCCAAATCAAGAGGTCAAGATAAATCATTATATAACACCAATTAGCTGCAACCAGATGTCACCAAGTCCAATCTAATGAGAAACAAACTACATCGGCTAATACTGAATCCCAACGAAATTGACAGAATATCACGGTTTAACACAGTGAGCTACCTGCAGTTTCCTCTTCTTAGAGGGAAATACTCCATTTGGTATACACATCTGATTTCTTTCCTCCGCGTAGAATCTCTTTTGCATCTGCCAAACAAGCATCAAACGCCATAAGTTCCATTTCTTCTTCTCATCAAGGTTATATGTAAAAGGAATATAAAATAGTATTGTTACATTAGCGATTATTTACTTCACACTTGGGGAAGAATTGAGCATGCCTAAGATCATATTGCACCCTCCAAGCGTACAATAGAGTGAGTGGATCCAAGCATACCATCATAGCAGAAACATGGCAGGGATCTCATGTGAGTGCATTTCTAGTACCCCTAGCTCAGCATGTATGTGGGCATGCCCACGGCTATCCACCAGCTGACCCACTTGTGCTCTTATAAACTAATGGGGCTTCACTTATGTCTGCCTAATTCTACAAGTGCTAAGCGGCGTCCATCTGTCCACTTAAACCCGTCAAGTTTCCACGCAAATACATGGTACACAAGTACTACACCGTCAAAGGCACCCAGCCGGACCGTCGCTATGGAAACGAATCGCAAATCCCTGCAACCAAAGAAATTCCACTCGCTACCACCCAGGCCACCACCGCCGGGATCCTCAGATTCCACTGCCACCGTCGGCCACTACCTTCCTATCACAAGCTATGTCAGGTGGCTAGCACGTTTCCGTCCCTACACTCCATTATCGAGTCAACGCGTCGTGCCCGTGCGTGACCTCGGTAGGCAAGCAGCGCCATGTTGTCTTCATCGCTGGCGAGCAACATCGTGTTGCCGGAGATGGAGGGAAGCGGAAGGAAGTACAAGGGCATACTATGCCGCCTTCTTCTGCCTCCGCGGCCCCCATGCCCCCGACACTGACCTAAACATGATTTATTTTAAAATTTAGGATCTTAACTATGCAGAGAAACTCTTTGATTTAGAAGGATATATGATAGCATGATCTTACCAATTTTGCAAGACAAAGACATGAAGTGGTGAAATGGTACATTGATTGAAAGAAAATTATGATCGACGCAAATAGAACTTCATATCTTTATCCACATCCAAAATAGTATAATAAATGATACTCGTACTGCAAATAAAGTTAGGCATGGAATTAGAATTGCCTAATACATATCATAAAGACAACTCAAGTAACAACCATGGTAACCTGAAGGTCACCTTTTCAGGATTAGAGGTCTTCCGCACGGAATGCACACCTAGTTATCATAAATAGTTGAGATGTTAAAAAGTACCAGTGTCCAATAATTCCATTCACGAGAGTATAATAAAATCTTAGTTGATGGTCCTTAAGACAAGCTCAGTGGCACTGAGAGTCAAACAAAGAAGTATTCCTAAACACCACATGAGAAAAAATATCATGAATTTTCACCATCTAATAAGTCAATAAAGGAATACCAGATTGTATTGTATAAATTAAGCGGATGCCTATGTATAACTCTAAACCTGACCCAAAGGCATCAATACTATTAACAGAGAAGTAATTTTGTCCGCCATATTTCAAGGAGCCCTTTCCAACAATTTTCACCATCTAAAACATAAGGTGCAAGGAGACCTTTCCAACAATATTTCACCTTTCCACGCACCCGTGTGGCCGCCATCTTATTTTCTTAGACCCATTCTGGATTCCTGTTAGGATGGTCACAGTGATGACCTTGCATGGTCGTATCTCACCTGCTCTGCTCTCCCATGCAGGTATGTACAACTCCAAAGCTCTTCTAGTTCACATGAATCAAAAGCCCTAGAAAAATTATAAATAAAAGCTCGCCTCTATTTTCGCATGCTTGTCGACAACGCAATTAACCTCCACAGCTGAGCGCTTTCTGCTGCTACTCTTTAACCCAATCGAGGTCCCTAACATGCTAGTCCACACAGTCAAGATGTCGACGGCGGCAGTGCCGCGAACACCCAGAGATGCATCTCCCCTTCCTCCATGCAGTGAGTGCAAGATATAGTGGCCAATGCCCAGCCATGCCCCTTCCACTATGCAATGATCACAGACTCCAGCGGAAGTGGTTTGAACCTGACGCTAGCGAGGCTTGTCTGGGCGATGACAACAGCTGATTGGGTGCGAATAGCATGCATCTGCATTGCAGAAACGGAATGAAACATATTACACAAATGATACGAAACAAAATATTTAGGGGCTGCGACATTGTTTGACATGTCCAATAGTAAAGATCTCATAAACTTTAACGATACCTTGTTTCTGCAGGCTAATGAGTTATTTCACTATGTAATCGCAATATTGCTCAATTATACCATAGAAGGATGCTTGGTTCATCTCCACAATCAGCCCTTCCATCTGTATTCTTGGAGAAAATATCCATCATTTTACTCAACTCATGCTCAATATTTTGGACAGTCGGTGCAGGATAGACAGACGATGCAGAGTTTGGACATGTATTTATTCAATTACTAAATGTATGAGAGTGTTGTAAATGATTTTATTCATGAAAGATCGCACCGGCCAATCTAATTTGGATCCACCGTAAACAAAAGATTCATTTCAGAAGTGAATAAAATAAACAATTGTACTCCCTCCGTTCACCTTTACCCTGCGTCCTAGCTTTTTGAGAACTTTCACAATTACCTTGCGTTGTGGCTGTTTGCTTGTTGACTTCCTTATTTGCCCCGCGATGTCACTCGATCTCCCAAGCAGTAAAGCGCTGCGTGCGAGAACAAATGAGCTGGCCAGCTGAGCGTTACTGGCCATGCAATCAATTGCATATGAGGCCATACGTCTGTGACCAATGCGTGTGTGTGCATGGATTTAATGGCAGCAGCGCCAGTCGACTGCACAGGAGCAAATTAGTCTAACTTCACCTTAATTTGGCTCATCTCTTACTCACGTTGGTATCTGTGTTTAGCTCAGAACGCAAGGTAAAGGTGAACGGAGGGAGTATACACTTGTGGCTCAACTACAGCTACAGAGACAACCGATTACACAAGTAGCAATGGGTTTCGTTACCTTCTAGAGGGAGTGGCAGGCATACCTGGAAGTCTAGGACAACGAGAGCCAACTCCAGAACATGTTGAGCCACAACAGAAGCACGACGAACATGCCCAAGGTGATGGCGTACTTCCACTCCTCCATGGCCATCTATTTATCCTCCATCATATACATCTGGATATGTAAAATATGATCCCGCTGAAATAAACTCGATCAACGATTATTGCAACATCACAAATTAACTTACCTCGAGCGTGGCATTGTTTCAGCAGGCGTTTGCTCATTAGGAACTTACATGGAGTTGTCAAATTCATCAAACACTTTGCCTTCATAAGAGAGGTAGGGAGGCAGAAATTACATAATACCGAAACATAGGAGCATGGCGTTGTGGCGGCGACGTTTCGTTGCAGGGTAGTCCGCCCGTGGAGCTGGAGGACGGTGGCGGCGGCATCTAGGACCGCAAGGTGCAGGGCGACGGTGTCCAGGCTAGCGTGGGTCGCTGCAGGGCAGTCCGTCATGGAGCTCGAGGGCGTCGGCGCCTGTGTCCAAGCATGCAAGGTGGGGGCGACGCTGTCGAGGCCAGCGTGGAGGGTCAGAATCTCCCCGGCCTTTGAGGTGGCTGGAGACGGCAGCGGCCAAGATGTACGATGTTTCCGGGAAGTAGAAGGAGAAGGAGGAGCCCCGTGGCGTGTTTTTTGGATCTAATAAAACGGGGAAATTACTGGGTAACCCTTTATTTGCCTTTTTCCTTGGCGTGATTTGTGTCGCTGGTTCTGCGCGGGAGGAGGAAACTAAGTTGACGAAGCGGAGCGAGACATATTGGCGACGACGGAATTCAGCATCTTTTTAGGTAGTAGAGAAGATAGAGATACAGTAATCAGCTTGGCTAGTGTCTGGTGTTACACACTTGGCTAACAAAAATCACCTTGTTTGCATGATGAAATCCAACTACAACCAATTGCCCGTATTTATCTAATACATTCTATTTGTTTCTGATCCATGTTCGCTTTGAATCCTTGTCCATTCATTATCCGATCCGGTCCGAATTCTGTCAAATAAAAATTGTAAAGGATATAGACAGAGAATTCTCTGATTCGTTTACGTCTAGTGGTGTCTCCTTATTAGGGATATTAGAACCCGGACAAGAGGAAGTTCTCTCACGACCTGATCATTTCTAGCTGTCCGATAGCGCGATTTAGCTATTTCTGTCCGCCGGATGCTCCTCAAACCTGAATTGGGCCGGATATCCCTGAGAGATGCTTCTCCAGATGTCAAATCGGCTTCATGTGGGTAGCTGGCCCAAAAGCATCCCATTAGCTAGGAACCGATGGGAAAAAGCCCAGCCAACAAGATTCACATGGGTGAGGAGACACAAACAAAACATTTGTTTGGATGCTACCCCTCTGTCAGATCGAGCGATTCGATTGAGAGAGGGATTGGGGTCAGAGGAGAGGTGGTAGGGGAGGCGATGCGGCGAGCAGCGAGCAGCATGGCGCCGCCATTCCCTCGCCCATGTTCTTCAAAGTGGAGCGGTGGAGTATCACCCTGCCCGTCATCGTCCAGCCACCACCATCCTCCTTCTGTGATGGTGCAATGGGTAGAGGCGCCACCTTGGGCTGCTCCGTGTCATAGCTGTCGTGGACGCCCATCTACCCTCCTTCACCTTATCCACTAGCATAGCTGTTGTGTGCAAGGCCGATTCCTAGAGGGACCTATACATCCTCATTCCGTAACAACTAGGTAGTCCGCGACTACCATTATCTGTCTCTCAGTCAACGCACTTGAACCACCGCTTCTAAGGCTTTCCATCGAATAGGTGTCATGTTGCGCCGAAGGGCCTACCAGATTGTATGGTTCTCCCCGTTGTTTCTGATTGGTTATGTGTGCTTGTAGTCTTGCAGTTGAAGGGTAAGATGGAGGAGTTCAGAGGCTTTGTCCGTGGTGAGACGCTGGCGATGTCCAGGTTGGTTAGTACTCTTGTTCATGTTCAGTGTTGCGCTACAACATTCCCTTTGAGTTCTGTATAATCTCTGATGCATTGTTGAGGTGTTTTGTCTGTGACGTTGTCACCAAATCAACTTCCTCCAAGTCGATCACACGACAATTAAGAGAATGCGAGTAGTTGTTTGCTGCGTGTTTTACACAAAGATAGCAATTATGTACTACTTAATGAAGTAATCAATGTTATTTTTGTATGCTGCCAACTCATTCTTTCATAATACAAGCTGCATTCCTTTCAATTAGAAAAGATCATTGGCAAAATTTTGATAGTTAGTTTGCAATATATCTTTAGTTCCTACCTAGTATTTGTTTTTGCCCTGGAGGTTAATATGGTAAGAAAATTATTTAGTAGTTGTGAATTAGTTCCCTATAAAACCGAGCCAAAAATTATTGCCTTTAATTATTGTCAAATTTACTTTGAGAACTCGCTGTTTTCAACTATATTCCTATGGACTATAGTATAGTATAGCTTTTTTTATCTCTACTATGTACCTTATATTGACCAGTTTTCAGCGCCTAGTTAAATTAATGTTTTTATGCTAACTAGTTCAAAAATAAATATTTATGTCGGGTCATAATACCTATTTTCTATGCCCTGCACTATAGTAGGAATAATCCATGTGACTATTATTGTTAATTTATAGGGCCGCCTAGTCACCATAAGAGGGGATCTCAAACATCAGTTCGAGAAAATATCTAAAATGCTACATGGAGTTCTGTTTTTGATCCTTGCAGTACAATTCTTCAGTATATAACAGTCTTACCTTTTGCATTTCTTTCTAGTCGTATTAAATGTCTTCTCTTATACATTTGTACCATCTTTTACCTAGTTATTGCAGGTTTGATGCTATTGTTCTCTCCTCATATGAGCAAGATTTTCATAAGTTGTTCCTACAATTTGAAACATGTGTGTTTATCTTTCCAGAGAAGAAAGATGATGCATCTGTTTTTTCTTATAATGTTACTCTTTGTAGTATGCATGTTCTGAAAAAAGTAGAACATCCTGAGTTTGTGGAGTTATTTGTAATGATCACTATCATTTAAAGAATTGAATATTGTGTCTATGAATATATGAAATTAATGAAATTAGAGGTGTCATATTATGATCCCGACCACCGCAAAGTTGACACTTGGGTTAGTCTTGGATAATGGTCGCGCCTCCGCAAAATTAGAAACTTACTTAACATTCTATAGTTCAAATCGATAGGGCACGGCAACATGCGCCAACATGATCTAGTGACATGACTACTGGAAAATTTACTAGCGGAGTTGTTATATAGGTGCACCGTCACTACTAAGTTGTCAACTATTTTAATATTTCGAATAAATCTAGTTAAATATTTTAGTGACTTGGATTTGTCTAGTCTTATACTCCCCGTCCTAAAATAAGTGACATAATTTGTCTAATTTCGCATGCATCTAGACATATTTTAGTGTATAGATACATCCGAATCTAAACAAATCCAACTCACTTATTCTGGGACAGAGGGAGTACAAATCATGGTATGCGAGTCATTTTCGATTTTAGTCAATAGCAGTGTCAAAAAATAGTTAGGGATGTCTAATGCTTGGTGCTAGTTTCATCACCAACCCTCAACAAATAGTGGGGGAATGTAAGTGCCTGCAATTGGAGTTGCCCTTGTATTGACTTTTTTTGTACCAAGTGGTTCGGGCTGGCTTGCAAGTTTCATCAAGCCAGCTTGTCTAGCTTCCAATTTAGTTGAAAGGCTTGGTTTGTTTAATCAGGCTTTCGAGTCGAGCCGAGATTTTTTGAGCCCTGAGCCAAACATCAACCTTTTTTGTCCAGATCTATCATTGCCCTCCCGGAGAAGCTCCTCGCTGATTTCCATCCCATACCCATCAACGTCGGCTCTGCTTCTTCGTCAACCGACATCATCGACATGATCTAGTATGGAATCTCTTTCAAATGTGCCAAGTCCATCTCCCTGGCGAGAGGCCATTGTTCTATGCCGTATCAAGGTATTTAGTATGTTATCTTGTATTAGTTACCCACGCTTTTCATAATGGAGTTAACCCATATGTTCAGCGTATAGTTAGCGACATGACACTGATGAAGTTACCCCGCCCTTTAAGCAATAGTTACCAACCAATTACTTATAAAATTACCCATGTGTTTAAGCTATAATTATCATCAACAAATCAATATAGTTATCCTTCTCCCTAGGTAAATGGTATACCAACCCGGTATTTTACAAAGTTATCGACGTGTTATAGGGTGTAGTTATCACTACAAAATTGATACAGTAATCAAGCTCTCTAGGTAATAGTTACCAACCTAATACCTATAGAGTTACTCATGTGTCTTAGGGAAAAATAGTTATCACCAAAGTTTCGATATAGTTACATGTCCTCTTGCTAATAGCTATCAACCCAGCTTCGATAGTGTTACCCACATAGTTAAGATATAAAGTTATCATGACAAAATCCATATAGTTACACAACCTTCTTACTAAAAGTTACCAACCTGATACTGATGAATGTAAAAATTCATGCATGAACTTTGTAGTTTTTTTATATGAATTCCCACTTATTTGCAACATATATGATGTTATATCCATATTTTGTTAATTTTTGGGGCAATGATCCTCTTTATTTTGATTATAACTCTGTAGGACAGAAAAATCCTGTTTTATGTATTTTTAGCTTTCAGGGACCTAAATGAAGTCATATGGACCTGGGATTTCTGGAGCGTCAATATTTCATCAAGAGAAGCACCTGGAGCACTTGGGCCACACGAGGAGAGCCCAGAGGCCCAAAAGAGCCCAGGTGGTGTGCCCAGTTGGGTGGGGCGCCACCCATGCTCTTTTGCACCTTGCCCGTCCGATTCGCTTAATTGTTTTGCTCAGGGACTCCGTCTAACCTAAAAACCTCTATATAAAGGACCCCTCGAGGCTTCCTCGAGGAGAGCGCCGCATAAACACCGAAACACCAAAACAAGCCAGAACCAGCAAAGATTGGAGGGGGAAACTCCACTAGAGCTACCACCAGAGGGACCTCTACCTTCTCCAACATCTCCACCATCATCACCATGATGAAGAGGGAGTAGTACACTTGTGGACTATGGGTTTGTGGTAGTAGGTTATCTACTTCTCTCGTGTTCTTAATGTATCTAGTACCATATGAGCCGCCCAACATGATTATGGTCATATATGTAATTCCTATGTGGTAGATCTTTATTCTATGATTTCATATATATGAGATTGGAACCTATTATGTGTGAGATGTATTGATAGATTCATAGCATGTACCCCATTCTTAAGTACTTGTTCTGATCCAACTTGTATGCAAGAGCATGTGCGGGGAGAAGTGTGTATTAGATGGAGCAGTGATGCATCCAAAATTGAATCATATTTACCTTTTGTTTCTGCATAAATAGAGTAGGGATTTTTGTATTTCACTTCGCCTTTGTGCGCTATTTTGTTCTTGTTTCAACAGGATCCCAAATCATGGAGTCATATGTGAACATATCAATTAGAGTTGTCATATTGTGTAATTATATGATATTTCTAAGGGATAAAAGTCATTTTAAGAATTTACCTTCGCAACTGGAAGATAAGAAACAAGGAGGAGGCACCAGTATCGTTAAAGACCACTGGTACGAGCGGAGCCCGCCCATACCGTTCGCCCGTACTAGGCGTCATCGTGATCGGCTCGCCAAATAGTTTCTCCTGGCGAACATGAGAGGGAGATCCAACATTCACAGCCACCAGAAACCACGAAACACCATGTCCGATAGGGATTTGAAGGAGGAACTTGGCTGGAGTAAAATCCCGGCTGCTTCACAGATCATTGGAGGACAACGCATCATCCCCTTCATCATCAACCGCCTCATCTTCATCACCACCACACCCCCATCTTTTCATCTATTAGATCACTTTGTAATTCTAGATCCAATTGTGGTTTGCATTAGATCTACCATCGTACTTATATCCATCCATTTGATTATGATGATGTTGTTGATTGTTTCCATGAGTGAGTAGTTCCTTTGTTCTTGGGGAGATGGAGAAATGTCAACACCCGGATTTTTAATCCTAGATGCCCGTTATGCCATACCTCGCAATCCCAGGATTACCATTTTTGCGAGACATAACGGATTGGATATCACAGTACATCATCCATTACAAACCATACATAAGGTCTTACACAAATAAGGATCTCATGATCTAGTCTAAATACAACAAGCAGCGGAAATAAAAGATAAGCGTAGCAGTGGGGTCCATCTTCAGGGGCACAGTAATGAATGCAAGGCAGATAGTCCTAGTTATCATAGCCGTCCTGATGGCCATCCTCTTGATAGTCTCCTTCATAGTCTAGCCATGAGAATAGCCAGGGACAATAGCCATGAGTACTCTTTAAGTACTCGCAAACTACCACTAACAAGTATTATAATTCTAAGTTAAATTGCTAAATCTAAGTTTAATTATAAAGTTAAGTTTGAAACCTAAGCTGAGTTCAGAAGCAAAGAAAGATAAAGTAAAGTTCTAGAATCACTTAAATTGGGAAGCTAATGTCATACACAACCCTGTTGTGGTCAAGTCAAGATTCATCATTCATTTCAAGTTATTTGGAAAACATCTGACAACGAAACAGTATGGCCATTCCAACAGTCCATAACCGCGGATGCGGCTATTTGAATAGTTTGACACTCCGCAGAGGTGGTACACTTTCACCACAAGATTCGATACATATGTCAGGGATAACCCTGAATCATCATACTTAGTATGCAGATAATCAAACATAACCTTCGCTTTACACACCCTAGTATAAGCACCTCTCCTATGAGCATGGCCTCCCAACCATGACCATCAGTCATCTTGGGAACTTCATAGGTGGACATCATGAGAGGTAGCCTCAGCTCAAACCTCTCCCGCGAGGGAACTAATACTAATGCATATAAATTTCCAGCTAAGCCTTACCCAATTCAGGTAATGTGGTTGTACGGTAAATTTGGAATGGTATCGCATCTGAATCCAACCATCAGTTTTATAAAAGGGTTAAGGCTCATGCCTCAACATTTTCATCATCATCAACCATTTGTGTTTCTCAACAATTGTCAAAACATCTCAATAGAATGACTCATCATTCCAAGGTTTTCATAATTCATTTTCACCAAGTGTTCCCATCTAAAGTGACTCAAGTTTTTGATCTACTCTAAATTACTAAGTTAAGAGTGTTCACTAAGGTGGAAGCGATGGGTTCAATCTCATGCCATAGAATGACAACTAAAGGTTTATAAATAGGTCAAGTTTTATACTTTTTATGCTACCTTCAGAACAAGTAAAGAACTTGATGTAAACTAAGGGAGGTAAAAACTTGTAAACAAAGACTTGAGGTAACTACTAGTTAAAAAGGGGTGTGATCAAAGCATGCTTAAGGCATCTTTGCTAAACCATCTATTTTGATCCTAGCTTGCTAAGCACTAAAATTGCAAGTGTTTGCTTGCACTGTTAATGGTGGCTTGCCTTGGTTGGTGCAGTGGTTGAAGTTTTCTTCTTCTTCTTCTTGGTAGAACTCCTCCTCCTCGTAAGCTTGGTCGATACTATCTTCTATAAATACATACGGAGTACACAATCACCAAACAATACTTAACTAGGCTAGATAGCATTCTAAGACACACAATTGATGATCTATTATAATCACAACCATCACAAGTTTAATTCAATAGTTTCATCCTTTTTGTTTTAGAAAAGTAATTTCTACCCATTGAAAAATTAACTAAGATTTAATATTCACCACTTAAAATATGGGATCATGTTGACACATGTCATCACCACATACTCTAATACGTGGGAATGATATTTAAAGGTTGGATCATAATCACTTTGGTTTAAGTTCATTATTTAATGATTTAAAGTGACTAGAAATGCCTATATAGCATTAATTTGGTACTAGTCCAAATTCACTGCATGTAAACCTTAATATTATTACATATTTAGATAGATATGATGAAATGTGATTTTTGAGAGTTGGAATCAACTCAAAAGCTAACTTGGTGGATTTTATAAAAATGTTGTAAGGTGCAAATGCTTCTGTTTTGTTATTTTTATTAGGAGAGATCTATAACTCTAATTTAATTAAATCCAACGGGCTTGGATAGATCATCTCAATACCTTTCAGACAAAATTGGTTTCATGTAATTTGGATTTATAAAACTCCCAGAATTGAATTTTAAACTAGTGGACAAAAACTAGATTCAACTTAAAAAGAAAAATCCAGATTTGAACGGTTTGGCTAGCGCGGGAAAGAACTTGGTCCAGCCCAGTGGTGCTCCGCCGCACGGGGCTCAGCTGACAGGGGGGTCCCGCTTGTCAGTGGGTCTTAACACGCAAAACGGTACGCGCGCTGTGGGCCGTAGGATTAGAAAGGGGATCTACGGCTAAGGGTCGTCATCGACGACGAACAGGTCGCCGACGAGCTCGAACCCTAGAAGGTCGGTGGGGGTCTACTGGGGACGTACCAGGGCTCCAACAAGGTAGGCGAGGTGGGAAAACGAACTGGAAGACGACGGCAAGGCGAGACGCGGTTGCGGCGGAGCTTGGGGTGCCCTAAATCGCAGGCGCCCTTCTCCTCCTGCTACGGCTGCTCCGGCTCCAATTCCGGTGAGGCAGAGCTCGCTTGGCTCCGGCGAGAGGGGTGAAAGGATCAATGAGAGGTGGGGAGTGAGTGGATGTAGAGAAATGGTGCGGGGGAGGCCGGTTTATATAGGCCCGACGGTGAGACCGAAGGGTATGGTCAGGCGACTCCGGCGACATGGCTACGGGTGGCTAGCGGCATGGCGGAGGATGGCGATCGACAGGTGGTCTCCTAGCGGTGCTCTAGGAAGTGAATGCGGGTGTAGGGGCGGTGGCATGCGGTCAGATGCGGTGGTGTCCACGGCGAGCGGTGGCTGGGTGAGTTGGGCGGCCAGCGGGGGTGTCTGGGGTGTTCCCCAGGTCATGGCGGAGCGGTGGGCGCGGGCTGCGGCCAAGGGACGGTCTGTGCACGCGGGGACAAAGCATGCTCTGCGGGCAGCGTCGGCATGGTCGACCAGCTCCGGGCGCGGTGGTTCCTAGCCGCTCTGCTCTGTGTCTCTGTCCTGAGGCTGTTTGGATGGTGGAGGTGCACCACTGGTGACGTGCTAGACATGGCGAGAGAGGCTGGAGAGGTCTGCTGCTGCGAGTGCACGGTCGGCCAGCGAGGAGTGGCTCGGCATGGCAATGCAGTGCAGCTAGGAGGTAGGGGATGTGCTGGTGTGGGTCTGGTTGGGCTTGAGGGAGACAAAGATGATCAAAGCACTTCAATTTGCTAGACAAGATCAACCCCAAAACATTAATAGTTAGGCCACTTTGATCTTGCCAGCAAGGTGTTTGACAAAATGGCCGAAAGAGAAAAAATTTTGAATTTTGATTTCAATTTTTTTGGGTGGTCTCCACTAGTGCTAGGTAGTCTCTGGTTGCAACGGTTTTGAAAGTGGAGCTTGTTTGAATGGTTTTTGAAAAAGTGGGATCTTCCCATATGAACTAGATCCAAATTTGAACTATCATTTAAAATTAGCATTTGAATGATTTTTGCAGATCACAAGGTGGGCCTTGGTACCTCATTATGTGTACTAGCAAGGGGTGCAAAGATCATGAATTGTTTCTGTTAAGAAATGAGTGATAGGAACACTCAAAGTAGTGTAGGGGATTAAAATTGCCAAAATGACCATTCCTCCTTTTTAATTCTTTTTGATTTGATTTTCGTTGGTAAAAGTTTGGGAATGATGTAGATGATGTTTAAATCACCTAGGAAACATTTTACAAGCATTGGATCACTTAAATAAGGCACTTCAATTCAACTCCTATCTTAAATGCACACACATATGAATGCTTTCATTTTTAATTTGGAAAAGTTTTTGTTAACCCTATTTTTGGATGATCTGATCTTGATAAGCTTGGATTAAAGTTTTGGGATGTTACAAGAAACCCTAGCACCACTATTAACTTGTAATAAAGATGATCTATTCTTGTGTCCATATGAATTGCTTGTCTATGATATAATTATGACTTGTGTTTGATTTCTCTCTTTAGATGATATGTGAAGTCGACCACATATCATTTGCCTTCGGGACTAAAGGGAGGAAGAAACCCTTTGGACGTGTTTTGGAAGCGTACTCGGAATGCCTCGTGATAGATTGGCACCGGCTCGTAACCTACACGGTCAAAGGGGGATTAAATAGGGACTCCCTAAGCTAATTACGATATCCACGGGGAAACGCTTAATTTCGGTGGTCTATATGGGTGATTTCTCTCACACACTTGGCTCAACAAATTGGCTTCCTACGAGCCTTGTCGTGAACATCTTATTATGGGCCTCTCTCCACACATATCATGACATAAGAAGTATGTTATCTTGATTACATATAACAATAATACTATGCTAGTGGTGTATCCTACATCCCTGAGAACATTTGAGCCTTATTGAGTTCAACCACGCTTTCATACAATCTTGTTACTTATTTCCTTTTTACTTGTTTTAATTAATTTTCCACAAACAACCATAAATCATTCAAACACCCTTTACTTGAGATAAAATACAACTTACAAGTATTCCTTGGTAGATAGTAACGAGGGGCATAAAAGCCTTTACCACTTGCTCTCTATGGGTTTGATATCTTTACTTCGAAACTAGCTACAATTGGTCTATGCACTTGCAGTCATCAAGCTATTTTCTAGCGCCGTTGCCGGGGAGCTAAGCGCTTTTGGTCTTTGTTCTTAGTTACTTATTCTACTCATTGTTCTACTAAAGTTGTTTACTAGTTTCAGGTAAACACCATGGCTGCACTCGGACTGATCAATCAGATCGATGCTACTAAATACCTTGGGAAATTCAATAGAGGATTAGTTAAAGAATTCCCGAGTGGAAGCGAACCAGAGTACGAGGTTAACCCTCGTTTTATCACTATTATTAAAGGGAAACTTTTGCAGGAGATGATCCCGATGAGGATCCTTATAATCATTTAATGCACTTTACTTATCTATGTTGTACTCTGAAATTGAGAGGCTATTCTGATGATGAATTGAAACTTGAACTGTTTAGCCAATCTCTAACGAACACTGCTTTGGCTTGGTATAGAATTTTCCCTATAGAGAAAATTGATACCTGGGAAAAACTTAAAATAGAATTTGTGTCTCGATTATTTCCCAAGTTAAAGACTACTGAAGTAAGAAGGGCAATTACAAACTTGAAGAACCGCCCAGGTCAAGGTTTTGTAAGAGCCTACAAAAGGTATAAGTATCTACTTCACAAATGTACCCATCATGATTTACCAGAATGGTATGTATTGCATATTTTTTTATGGAGGACTTAATCAAGAAATTAAACATGAGCTTGACACGAATTCAGGAGGTTCTTTCATGGAGTTAACTATAATAAAAGCTTGGGAACTTTTAGAACAAATTTTCCGTAATAGAGAAACATGGGGAATTGATTTAGGAGGCGAAGGAGGTATAGAAATTGAATATGATTGTCTCAATGCTTACAAAGACTCTGGCAAGGTAAAAGAAACTTCTAGTGAACTGCAACTTGATGATGATATTATCTTGCAAATCCTTCGGTCTTTTACGGAACACTTTGAAACTCCAAAGAAGGATTGGCTTCATTATACTCCGCCAGCTAAGCCAGTTGTTGAAGAACATCCAATAATTATGGCCCCTGTCGAGCCAATGAGAGAGGTTCCCTCGTAAGTTGAACCCTTTCCTTTTCCAAGGACGGTAAGAAGACACATGATGGCTCAGCAACTTGAGGATCAACACAAAGAGGAAGAATTATTTTGTCAAGGAGCTAGAAGAGGAAACACAAATAAGGAAAACTGAAGAAGAGCATGAACAAGAGGCAGAGGCATTAATAAAATAAGATATATTAACCATGTTTGCACATTGCAACGTGATTGAGCTAGATTCCGAAGCCTCACAATCTATTGAGGGGAAGGTAAAATCTAAATAAGTGGGTAAGCCTATCCTTCCATGCACTTTCGGAGGAACTTCCTATTATGGTCTTTGCAATATTGGTACAGCTGTTAATGTTATCCCTTTTAACTTTTATTTAAAAATTCAAATCGAATTAGCCCTAGCTGAATTGGAAGATACGGACATGACTAGCAGATAAAACTATAATAGTCCCTATGGGAATAATTAGGGATGTACCAATATGTATTGGACCCCACAAATATCCTATGGATTTTGTGCTTATTGATATGCCCACTGACGTTTATTGTCCCATCATCTTTGTAAGAACTTTTCTAAATACCGCAGGAGCAAACAGAGACTGCAAGAAGCAAACTGTGTCTCTCAAGTTTGGTGAAGAAAAAATGGATTTTCATTTCTCCAAATTTGACAATAAACCGGCTATTGACGAATTAGATGATGATGAATACAGACGTGAGGAAGAAGGTAATATCATAAACTTAGCCTCAATAATCATCGAGACTCCAGATGATGATCTAACAAGAAGTTTAGCCAACAATAATAACATTCTTGAAGACATAGAAAAATTTGAAATAAATAACTATCTCGACTCCACACCGGAGGTGGGCATCGAGATCAATCAAAAATATGAAGAACATATAAGGAAAGGAGATGAGGCTCTTCCTCCCCCAACCCTTAAAACTCTATTAAAGTAACTAAAATATAGGTTTCTCGATGAGACAAATAATTTCCCTATTATTGTAAGTGCCAACCTCGTAGAAAAAGAGGAGGAAAATTTAATGAAGGTTCTCCGCATGCATCGAAATGCTCTTGGGTATTCGATGAGTGACTTGAAGGGGATTAGTCCTCTGATAGCCACCCATAGAATATTCATGGAAGAAGGAGCTCAGTGATGAGTGCATATTTGCATCATGTTTTACATTATTATTTTGCATTGTAGATGTAGGATTTTGTGTCCACACCCGGATTTTTAATCCTAGATGCCTATTATGCCATACCTCGCAATCCCAGGATTACCATTTTTGCGAGACATAACAGATTGGATATCACAGTACATCATCCATTACAAACCATAATAAGGTCACACAAATAAAGGATCTCATGATCCAATCTTAGTACAAATCAAGCAGCGGAAAGAAACGTATTAGGGGCTCCATCTTCAGAGTCACAGGCAATGCTGACGATGGGAGATGATCCTAGTTCTCATAGACGTCCTGCTGTCCATCATCCTGATAGTCCTCCTCATAGTCTGGCCATGGGAATAGCCAGGGACAAATCCATGAGTACTCTTTAAGTACTCGCAAACTATCACTAACAAGTAAGGTAGTTCTAGTAGGAATATTAAGCTCTAGGTTTATTTGCAAAAAGCCAATTTTATCTAAACTGAGTTTAGAAGTAAAGAAAACTAAGTTAATGTTATAAATCACTTAAGTGGGAACCTAGTTTTCATATTCACAACCCTCTTGTGGTCAAGTAAAAATCATAGTTCACTTCACAAGTCATTTTGAAAACATCTGACGACGGAACAGTATGGCCACTCCAACTGTCCATGACCGCGGACGTGGCTATTCGAATAGTTTGACACTCTACAGAGGTGGTACACTTTCACTACAAAATTCGATACATCCGTCAGGGATAACCCTGAATCATCATACTTAGTATGCGGATAATGAATCATAACCTTTCCTTTACACACTCTAGTATAGGCACCTCCCCTATGAGCTTGGCCTCCCAGCCATGGCCATCTTCCATCCTGGGCACTGCATAGGTGGACATTCACACTCACGAGGTAGCCTCGGCTCAAACCTCTTTCGCGAGGGAACCCATACTAATGCATATAAACTTCCAGGTAAGCCCTACACAATTCAGGTATTGTGGTTGTATGGTAAAATTGGAATGGTATCGCATCCGAACCCAACCATCAGTTTTTTTTAAAAAGGGCTAAGGCTCATGCCTCAACGTTTTCATCATCAAATCCTTTTGGTGTTTCTCAACACATGTCAAAACATTTTGATAGAATGAAATATCATTCCAAGGTTTTCATAATCATTTTCACCAAGTATTCCCATCTAAAGTGATCAACTTTTATACTTAGCACTAGCCACTAAAGTTGAGAGTGTTCACTAATGAGGGGTGCTAATCTCCAATCTCATGCCATGGAATGACATCTAAGTATAACTAGTTAGGCCTAGTTTTATACTCTTTATGCTATCTATCCTATTTTTCCGATACTCACAAAGCACTAACTAAAAGTAAAGAACTTTGGTAAAGTAAAAAGAATAAAGCTTGCAAGTAAACTTGGGATTGGTATAAATCAAAGGTATATAACCAAGCATGCCTATTGCATCTTCCTTAGGTTATCTTGAAATTAGTGATGGCTTGCATATTTAAGAAACTTGCAAGTGTTAGCTTGCCTTGAGTAGAGCAGTGGTTGAAGTTTTCTTCTTCTTCTTCTTCTTCTTCTTCTTGGTAGTACTCCTCCTCCTCGTATCCCGGGTCGATACTATCGTCTATCAATGAATACGGGGTACACAATCACCAAACAATACTTAACTAATTCTATTTAGCACACTAAGGCTCACACTTGATGGTCTAGCATCATCACAATCATCACATGGAATAAAGACTTAGTTTTATTTATTTTATTTTAGAAAAGTAATTTCTACTCATTGAAAATAATTAAGATTTAATATTCTCAAATTAAAATATGGGATCATGTTGACACATGTCATCACCACATATTCTAATACATGGGAATGTGATTTAAATTATGGATCATATTTTATATCCTTAAGATTATTATTTAATAGAATTAGAGTGACTAGAAATGCCTATATAGCATTATTTTGGTACTAGTCCAATGTCACCGCATGCAACCTAAATATTTTTACATATTCAGATATATCTTATCAAATGTGATTTTTGAGAGTTGGAATCAACTCAAAAGCATTTATGGTTGATTTTTGAAAAATGTTTGAAGTTGGAAAAGTCTTTGTCTTGTTATTTTTGGTATAGGTGATCTCTACCTCCAAATGAATTAAATCCAACGGGCTTGGATAGATAATTTATATACCTTTCTAACAAAATTGGTATCATGAAATTTGGTTCAGTGAATCACTCTGAATTGATTTTTGAATCTACTGACATAATGTGGTTTTAACTAAATTGGAAAATACTAAGTTGAATCTCTAGGCCCGCGCGGGAAAATAAACAGGCCGGCCCAATCTACACAGCACATTGCAGCGGGATACAGACAGGGGTGGTCCACTAGTTAGCGACTTAAACTAACTGAAACGGTATCATTAAATCTAGGCCGTACGATTAAAAGATGATCCAACGGCGGCAGTTCATCGTCGATGACGAATAGCTCCGGCGAGGAATTAAACCTAACGCGGCAGTGGGGGTCTAGTGAGGCTCACCTGGGCTCTAGCTAGGGTCGGCGATGGGGGCGAATGACGTGGTCGACAACGACGGTTCGAACGTTGGTCGTGGTAGCTCCTGGGGTGGCTCCAAATCGACGGCGCCCTTCTCCTCCTACAGCAGCGGGCTCCGGCCAAATTCCGGCGAGGAAGAGCTTGCCTTGCTCCGGGGAAGGGTGTGGGAGGCTCAGTGAGGAGTGGGAGTGTGTTAGTGTGGAGAATGGAGGAGGAGGGGGCCTCTATTTATATAACAATGAGGGGACTGAGCGGGATGGGCTCGGGCTCATCAGTGACAACGATATATGCGGCTAGCGGTGCAGCTGAGGGTAGGGGCGGTGTGGTGTTCCCTGGCGATCGTCACTGGCTTAATGGCTAGGCACGGGGCAGTCTAGGTTGGTCGGGCGTGTGCGATGCTCTACGCGGGAGCGACGGTGTTTGCGACGGCACATGGGTGCTACGGGTCACGCGGCAGCGAACGGGGGTGTCTGGGAGGTGCTGGTGATCATGGCGAGTGTGCGCGTGTGATGGACCAAAATATATCGAGATCGTTGGGGAACCCCAAGAGGAAGGTATGATGAGCACAGCAACAAGTTTTCCCTTAGTTATGAAACCAAGGTTATCGAACCATTAGGAGCAAGGAAACACCTCCAAGGTGTTGTTTCCAACATGGAATCCTGCACAACACAACCATAGAACTTTGCCCCCAACTTACAGTGAGGTTATCAATCTCACCGGTTTTGCTGAAAAGAAAGGATTAAACGTTTTGTGTGGAAGAAAGTAAAAGCTTGCAGAAAGTAAACAGAAAACAGTAAACAGTTGTAGATTGATGGTAAAAGAAAGGACCGGGGTCCATAGTTCACTAGTGGTGGTTCTCCTTAAAATAGATGACATGTTGGGTGAACAAATTATAGCGGGGCAATTGACAAACATCGAGAAAGCATACATGCATATACTAATCATCTAGACTCCTATGAGATTTGATTGGGCATTACAACATTATACATAGACCGTAATCCAAATGCATCAATGACTAATAATCCACCTTCAAGTTATCAATCTGAACCCCTCGAGTATTAAGTTGCAATCAACAAATAATTGCATTATGCATTGCGTGTAAAGTAAATAATAAGATCGTTCTATGAACAAAGGATTGTTGTTTTCTCCCTAGTAGCAACAACACATCTAGTACTTTGGAGATTTCTGTCACTTACCAAGATTACTAGAGGCATGAACCCACTATCAAGCATAAATACTCCCTCTTGGAGTTGCTAGCATATACTCGGCCAAGATATCTACTAACAACGGAGAGCATGCAAGATCACAAATAACAAAGACATGATAGAATCAATAATCAATCTGAAATAGAATCTCAATATCCATCGGATCCCCGCAAACACAATATGTATGATTTCAAATAGATGATCTTGATCATGAACGGAGATCACAAGATCTAGACATGGTAGCACAAAGGAGAAGAACCAACCATCTAGCTACTACATGGACCCGTAGTCCAAGGATGAACTACTCACGCATCACACCGGAGGCTTGCATGGTGATGAAGAAGGCCTCCAAGGTGAATTCTCCCCTCCGGCAGGGTGCCGAGAAGAGCTTCAGATCCCTCCCGATCTAGAGATGGAGATGACGGTGGTATAGACTCTTTCATGGAATTTTGATCGGGTACTTAGGGTTTCTATATCGGAGGCATCTTATAGGCAAAAGGGGAGGCCAAAGGGGTGCCCTAGGCGTCCACACCACCCCCTGGCGCGGGCTAGGCCTGGCTAGGTGGTATGGGCGGCCTCTATTCCCTATCCGTCTCGTATTCTAGCTCCGTGTCCCCCTCGGTGAAATATTGACTTTGGCTTTTGTCCCGTCCAATTTCGAGAATATTCATTTTTTGACTTTCCTGGAACCAAAAACAGCAGAAAACAGGCAGCTGGCACTATGGCATCTTGTTAATAGGTTAGTCCAAGAATGTGTATAAAAAGTATTCCAAAGTGTGGGCAAAACATAAGAAAGTAGATATAAACCAAGCATGGAACATCAAAAATTATAGATACGTTTGCAACATCCCCAAGCTTAACTCCTGCTCGTCCTCGAGTATGTGAGTGATAAAAAGAAAGAATAAATTTTGAGGTGACATGCACCATCATAAACTTGATCAAAGTATTTGTAAAACATTGATAGCTGGGATCATAGTACTTCAACATAGCATGAAAGATAAAGTTCTAAAAATAAGACATAGCAACTATGTTGTAACATGAAAAGTCACAAACAAAAGATTCATGAATAACAATGCTTTGCAAGACGTTTGTTTGTTTCACATAAAGAAAACATAGCATAGTGGCATTCAGCTTGTCCCTCATAATGTCGCAAATCATAATTGCATAGGACACCTTCAAAGTTTATAAGGGTGACTAGATACAAATAGTTTAAGAACAAGCAATATCAAAGTTATGCATCAATCAACAAGTCTTGGGACAATGCACATTAAACTAAGAATGGCCACTATGCTCTCTCGATAGATGCATAAAGATAGAAGGTGGAGACTCAACATAAAAGTGGAAGAAAGGCCTTCATAAAAGGAGGCAGGGATTCAAGTTTTATAAAGAGCTTCCAAAAATTATGGTACTTATTAGCTTTCAGCTCTCATTGCCCCTATCATAAGTATCTTGAAGTGATTAAGGTTAAAGTGAACAAACTATGGAGTATATGCTTGACAAAGTATAAGTTGGAAATGTCATGTCCCTTGAATATGAGGGTTGCTCCTCATGCTACTCAAGTTTAGTTACCGGTAAGTTCTTGTCATAGTAAGTACATGTGTATCATAGAGAACCGCCAACGGGGTACCCCTTGCCCGATGATACGGAAGAATCCCCATATCAAAATGACAAGGCAAGTAGACAACGAGCATCTCATCAATCTTCTTATTTACCATGGTAAAATGGTGCTTTTTTCTCTCTTTCCTCTTTTCTCATCTTTTTTTTCTTTTCTCCCTTTTTCTCAATCTCTATCTCTTTTTTTATAAGAAGAATGCTTCATAGATTGCTCATTATGGTTACGCTGCACGTTTCCACCATGATTAGGCATGGATTAGACCGGCGGCCCA
Organism: Avena insularis; assembly: GCA_023614405.1. Lineage (NCBI taxonomy): Eukaryota > Viridiplantae > Streptophyta > Magnoliopsida > Poales > Poaceae > Avena > Avena insularis. The sequence goes on from CM042696.1 coordinate 409,954,573, forward strand.
TGCGTTTCTCTAACACACATACATAAATCCATGGACTCACAAGCTCCCCTTTCATTTCACACCAACAACATCCATAGACAAAAGAGCATCATATCAACTAGGTACAATGTTGAAAGCGTTCCCCATGATAACATGTTTTTTCTAATCCCCAACATATAAGTGCAAGCATATACAACATAGACGACACAATGGTTCAAGTTCATTAGGGCAAGAAAAGTAAAGTGTGCCATCAAGTTCGTGAGAGCTTTAATCACTAGTTTTCTCATAACAAGTTTAATTCGGAAGGTAGATAAAAACAGGAATATACTTGGAATAGCAAATGCTAATAGGTAGGTATGGTGGAATCTTTGGAATAACTTGGTTTTATTTGGAGTTGGATGCATGAGTGGAACTCATACTTGGTTATGGAGGCTAGCAAAAGACTGGAAGCGACCAACTAAGAGAGCAATAATGGACATAATCATGCAAAGCAACAAAACATCATTAATTAAAGCATAAAGTGATATTACAAGTCGAAAACTAAAGGGTCATAAAAGCTATGGTGACTTGGGATAGTCTTAACATGGTGTGAGCATGCGCCAAGTCAACCCAAATAAAGCATCAAAGGAGAATACAACAATAATATGCTTTAATATGCTAAAACAAGGCATGATTCTTTCAAGGCACATTAAGAAATCTCAATTGTTTATAAGATGTCATGCTACAGCAAAGATCACTAAGCATAAAGCCAAAACAACATCAAGCATGACATGACAATGCATAGGCCACAGTCAAAAACAAGCTCTCTTTACCACTTAAGCATGAACTTTTCCTACTCTTTTCCAAACCAAACCAAACTATTTGAAAACTAATGTATGAAAGAGGGGGTCCAACTAATTTATTCAAGCAAACTAAGAAAACCAAGAAAACAAAAAAAACAAAGACGCTCCAAGAACAACACAACTGTGCACGAAACAATAAAAATGAAGTGTTTGAAAGAAACCTGAGATTTTTATTGATGAAGAAGGTCATGCCCAAGATTTGACGCTTGTACTTCTTGGATATTTCTTGGGGTGACACGGGTGGCATTCCCAAGCTTGATCTTTAGTCCATTCTTCATCTCATTACATCATTCTCTCCATACACCTGAAATTTTCCTTCACACAATCTTTATTAGCAACATTAGTGCACTCAAGATAATAAGTCTTTGGGTTCAGTTTCAACACCAATAAAACTTCCATTAAAACACAAGCTACTGTAGCACTTTCCTTGAAAAGCTCAATTCCCCAAAGAGAACCAAAAAGAAACCAAGAAGAAGCAAATGCAAATAATGGCAGAAATCTGTCAAAACAGACCAGCAGGTAAAACCAATTTTTTCGAAGACCTTCTGTTTCTCAGATCGAAAGTGTTGAACTAACGAAATTTAGATAACAACCTGGGGAAGAAGCACAAACATTCACGCGTCAAAACGACATACAGAGATTTTACACGAATTTTTACAGTGAAGCACAAAAATCTTATTCAGGACAGCAACTTTCCCAAGCATTACTTCTCTCTCATTAGAGGTTACTCTTGGCACAAAAAGCAAATAAAAAGGATAAGGAGCGGTTATTACAGAGGTAATAACTTCCAAGACTCATCTAAAACTTTTGGGTTATCTCCCAATAAGTACTTTTCTTTAACGCCTTTAAGTTAGGCATAAGAAGCAAGAAAGAATCAAGTGTTCTCAAATGAAGAAGCATTAAGAGCAAATTTTGTTTTCATAGGAGAGGCAAAAGGAATCTTCTCTCTCTTCTTACGGAAGTGTTCTATAACTTTCTTGAGTGGGAGTTGATATTTAATGGTGCCTTCTTTCATATCAATAATGGCACCAACAGTTCTAAGAAAAGGTCTTCCCAAAGTAATAGGACAAGAAGCATTGCATTCAACATCCAAAACATAGAAATCAACGGGGACATAGGCATTGTTAACCATAATAAGAACATCATTAATACTACCCATGAGTTTCCTTTTAGCATTATCATCAAGTGGTTCATTCAAATAACAATCTTCCAATGGTGGCAAATCAAGCATATCATAAATCTTTCTAGGCATAATAGAAACACTACTATCAAGATCACATAAAGCTTTGAAATCAAAATCATTCAAGTTCATATTAATGATGGGTTCCCAACCATCTTCTAATTTCATAGGAATAGAAGCTTTATGTTTCATCTTTTCTTCTTTAATTTTTATGAGAGAATCAGTAATGTGTTTTGTAAAGGCCATATTCATAGCACTAGCATTAGGACTTTTAGCAAGATTTTGTAGGAACTTAATTACTTCAGAGATATTGCAACCATCAAGATCAAAATCATAATTATCATCTAAAGTAGTAGAGCTATTACTAGCTTCAACACTAGTGGTAGTGATAGTAGAAACACTAATATTTCTAGCAATTTCATCTTCTCTTTCCCACTTAGCATGCAATTCAGCTAATAGTCTGTAACACCCCCAGGATCAAGGTTAAACAAATCCAGACCTTTAGCCTGACATAAGATTAACCTAGAGCTTAAGGATATCTAGTGATAAATTGGTAACACAACAGTAACCCTGCGACACAAAAATTATTACATCAAGCTCATAACTGAGCGAAGAACCAAAATATTACAAGCAGAGGTCACTGACCACAAACATCAAACAACGGAAGGAAAATTATGCTATTAAGTATAGCAAACTTAACAAATGGCCTAAGCGGCCTGAAGCATAACAATGACGTCCCAACCCATAGATTCCAGGCTGCAGGCCGGGAACCCCAAGCTACATGTCGATGTCGATGTCATACGGAACTCGTCTTCATGACAACTCTTACTCTATAAGTATCAACAAAGCAAGGGTGAGTACAGGGTGTACTACGCAAGACTTATGGCTGGTGGGGTTATTTTGCATAAAGCCATCTTTGTTTGTAAAACAAGAGGGAGAAGAAGCTCGTCTAATCAGAATATTTTAAAAAGGGATAAGAGAGTGGCATCTCCAAAGAATTGATCATCATCTTAATATCCACCAAAGTAATCCTCATCTCACAACTAGGATCACCCCCTCGTACCCATGAGGAAGCATCCTTAATCACACATTAAACTTTCAAGTTTTACGTTAGGTTCATGCTCTCTATGATCTCACGTTCATTCCCAAGTTGTCCATAACCGTGGACACGGCTTTTTGAAAAGATTTAACCTTGCAGGGGTGTACAACTTTACCCACACGTACCAACCGACTCTTAATGCCACAATGATTAGCCCTCTTCCTTGGAAGGCCGACAAAGGGTGGTTGGACACGACCTTTACCTTGTTTTCGCCGATACCATGAGTCACGCCCTAAGGAGGGTTCTGCCGTAATGGGTCAACTCCCGAAGCCGGTCCCTAGAGATGTGAGGCGAGGTTGGTTTACCAGGGGAGCCATCTACCGCTAGCAACCCCGTCCATGCTTACCTACCTGTTATTGATGCACCTTCACCTGCCAAATCTTTCAAAACATTTTCTATGCATATGTCAAATGGAACGCCAAACTATGTGACTCATGGAACCTACTAGGCAATTTAGTTACTCGTGAGGTTTTCCAGGCCCCGTGTGGTTGTACGCTCGTCTCGTTTCCAAAGGCAATAACTCAGTTCCTAGTGGTGGCGACCATGGGACTAGAAAAACCACATCCCACCTTGGCCTCCCATACAAGCCTTAGCATGTTTAACCTTTACCACTGATCTTACCTCGTTCTCCTGTCATACTAGATTCTCTGCATTTGGGACATCATCTGTATGAACCAGCACTGACGGCTAAGCATGGCTAAGAAAGACACAGATAAAAGCTCTAGAAGTGCACACAAGCCAAACCTAGTTATGCTAGGAATAGTGGATCAGGTAATATAAGCTCAAAGGGAGTAATGCAATAGATATGATACTCTATCTATTGATGAAAGACCACAGTAGAATTGTATGCATCATGGCAAGAATTGAAATGCTTTCGAAAACATATGATTGTATAATGGTGGGGCTATGCTTTCCTTGTTTGTTGATACCAAGATATAGATCTTCGGAAGCCTTGTACTTGACTTGGTTACAGTTGGTCAAGTATTGTTCGTCGATCTTCGATGGTGTTGATCTCGGTCTTCGATCTCGATATCGTATTCTACCGGGAAGAAGCAAACACCGGAAAGAAAGGGGAAACAACAATCAACACATGGCATCGATGCAATGCTCAAGCAAGGATGATGATATGACAAGTTAAATTGTATTGGAAAGGAACCCTAAGGCATACTTGGCAATTTAAGCGGCGTCCGAGGGGTGCAAAACCTAATACAGGAGAGACCCTAGAATCACCTACGGGGGTTCATTTAGTTTTCTAATTAAACTTGCAAGTAAAGTTGTTGAAGAATTCATGATTATGAGTCTACTATAAAGATCTCATTTTTCTGAACATTTTGATATATTATTTGTATTTTTCTGACTTATAAATAATTAGTTATTGAATTTATAAGATTAAACCTTTTCTGGAATTATTAAAACAGTTTATTAAACTTTACTCCGTCACTATGATGTCAACGTAAGGCTTTAACCTTTTTACACAAGGGCTGAGTCTACCCGCTATGACTCACTGCTGGGCCCGAGGCCACATCGACAGCCACGCTGGCGAGTGGGACCAGGGCCGTTGACCAGGGCTGACCGCTCGTGGCTGACGTCATGGTGACGTCAGCACGACGTCACGTCGACGGCCACCACACACTGAGCAACAGGGACGGCGACAAGGGACTCGCGGGACGACACAGAGGGGTGTGTTAGACGCAGCTCGACGCGATGGACCTAACCGTGGTGGCTCCGCTCCTATTTGGTAGCCGGAGCATCACCAGCGGCGAGCGTCTGGGGAAGCCAACGGCGGAGCTTGGTGCGGGAACGATATAGAGAGGGAGGAAAGCAGAGGAGAGCACTGACATGCTCAGAGGCTCACCTAGAATGCAGTGGAGACGTCGGCTAGGCCTGGCGAGGTCGGTGATGGCCGGAATCGTCCACGGTGATGGTGGTCGGAGTTCGGGCAGGAGTTACCGATTGGGGCGCCTGAGAGCCTCCTGGCCTGTTATTCTTGGTGGGGAAGAACAAGGAGACATCGGTGGTCCTAGCGATGGCCTCAGTAGAGCCTGGGGCGACCGGAGACGGTGCCGACTGGCAGTTGCCGTCGAGCTAGGGTTTGGGGTAGAGGGGATCACGAGGGAGAGGGCGAGAGGGCGAGCCAGAGGTACTGGAGAAAATGGCCACAACGCTGGGGGTCTTATCCCCTTATCTTGGGAGGCGGTAGGTGCGAATCCTGGCGCAGAGAGCGACGGCAGCGCCAGCGACACGCATCAGCTTTGCTGCGTCCTTCTGGCGGAGGAAGAAGAATGAATAAAGGGAGCAAAGAGGCAGTGGCATTGGTGCCGTCTTGGCTACTGAGCGGAGGAGAGGAAAAGGAGGAGGAGATGGGTCACTGGCTGCAAGGCCCCGGAGACTCTGGCTTATATTTTTCTTTAACAAAAGCTTTTCCTTTTTAGTTTATGTTTTCTCTTTTGTAATTCAATTTCAAACTTGTTTTGGGTATTTCAAAAATACCAGAGGCTTTTATAAAACTAGTAAAATATTGTGGGGCCCTCTTAGTCCATTTGGGCTCCATAATTTTGGCATTTTTCAAAATACAAAACCTTTTTGAATGCATTTCAGAAAGAGAGGGAAAAAATAGGGTTTAGGGTTTTATCTTCATTTTCTTGTTTGCACTTTTTATGGGATGATGCTCATGAATGCACAATCAAAGCCCTAATTTAAGATTAGCTAAAACTGGGGTGTTACAGCTCTATCCCCCTTACGAGAATCTCGACCCGGGATTCCAAATATAGGAAGAGAGAGATAGAGGGAGAAAGAAATAGGGTTACTCTAAAGATAAGAGGGAAACACACTAAACAACACAATGAGTATCTCATGGTCAACTCATGAATGAGTGTTCAGAACAACTCTGAGGTGACAAGCATGAAACACGTCAAGGCAACAGAGGACATAAGAGGAGAAGGTTTCAAGTTGTTAGATAGATGGTCTTCATAAGGGTTTAAGCTTCTAAATAGGAAAGCTTACAACGGAAAGAACATGACCACAAACTTCAAGAGGTGAAACTCTACTAAACGGCTTAAGTAGGGCTTCCAGGGATACAAAGATACGGATAACCAAGTTGTTGAACTACTTTTGATACAGAAGGGTCACTCTTCGTTCAACAGAAGGTCAAGACAGAAAGGTGTTTTGTGGAGAGGACTCATAAGAGTCACAAGGAACTTGTAACAAGAGGAACTGATGTTTTCCAAAATCATAGTCACTCTATAAACATGTTAGAGGAAACAAGGGAAACTCTTTATTCATCCAGGTCTATCAAAATCTTTGCCAAAGATCATGATATCACTTTACACCACCAGATGAATAGGTAAGAAGATTCCTTATGACACGAGGAAAAGGAAACTTTATTCTCAGACTTCAATTACCTAGGCACAACAAGATGCTTGCCAATATAAAAGGGTCTGGAGGATCGACCGAGAGACATTTAGCAACACTACTTTAAATGTTCTCCTTGATGTTCGAGAATGTAGACATCAAGTAAAGGTCGGAGTTCGGATACAAAGGAAACATAAGCACAACTCCTATAATGAATCATTGAAGATGCCTTATGAGGAGTGGTTGTTATTTGCTAATTCAAGAGAATTTGACGATAGGCCTTCTGACTAGTTGTGCCAACCATTACATCAATCTTGCCGGATTTACAAAGAAACCTATGTCAAAACCTTGAGGAACACCAACCATCATATCTTCTTGAGATTCAGATTTGGTGAGGTGTAAAGATACTTTAGACTCAGCATGTCCGAGTAGAAAGCTTGCAACATTTACCACAAAGGTAAAGTTACTATATTCTCAAGGCATGGGCTTTAGTGTTAAGCTCCAATAGACTGAGCTACATTGCTAGACTATTTATTAGCAAATTTCCAAAGGACAACTGCTCATACATTGAGTACTTGCAACAAAATACAACTATGTCCTTAAGATACGGAGTTAACTCTACTTGAATCCATGACGACATCTTTCAACTTTTGCATGTAAATCGGAGAAGGTTACTTCTAACATCCAGAACACATACTTCGAGATAACACAAAGGAGGTTCTCGAAAGTTTTCCAACATTAATGCCAATGTTTCATATGAGTCTGTTCTAGTATGGAGAAGATAAGTATATTGTCGATGGGCTCAACAACAAACTTATCGATCTACTCCAAAATGATGGACTCATATGTTGCATAAACAAGGCATACGTATTGGTCAGACCAAAGTACATGAAGATGTACTCAAGTGAAACATCACGAGTAGCAACATCATCAAGATAGTCCATGGAACTGAGTTTGATTTGACGATAACCCAAATCAAATCAAATGTGGGGGAAGATAACATATCCATGAAGGAGATACTATCTTTCTTCAGCACGAACAAAAGTAGACATCCCTTCAAGATAAACTAAGTCATATAGAACTTTTGTCTTACAACTCTCCAAGTTGTTGTTTAAGCTCAACCAACTAATTCAAGGGTATCCAACACGGATCCTTGGAGAAAGGAGCAGTTCGGAGAACTTGCTTGCTCAAGAACTTGACAACACGGTCATGTGGAACATGGTGATACTTCTAGTAGACAACCAGAATATCACGGACCACTGATATGTCACATAGTTCAAGAGGAAACTTGCTTGGTGAGGCAAGAAGACATAGTCTCAAAGTTTCAGCATGGGCCTAACTCCTTGACTGAAGAGAATGTACCGGAATAGTGGACTTGGTAGCACAGTCAAAATTCGCTTAGTGATAGGGTTAACCATCACGCTAAGAATGAGTCAAATGTCGTTGGAGTTCACAGCAATAAGAATTGCTAAGACTCTCAGATGGCCACATTATTACGCACACGCATCATTCTCGAGCGTGAAAGCTCAGAGGAAGGGTGGGTAATTATGTGTAAGAGCATCACTTCATTAAGAAGGTCATGAAACTCAACATAACTTCTTAATATAAAAGGGTGTGATACGCTAAGGTAGAACAAATAGAAGCTAATCATGCCTATTAATTTGTGGACTACAACACTTTGACCTGGTCCTAGATATGATGAGGTACTGGAGTTTGTTTCTCCTGACATCCCGAACTGGTTTGTCATGATGAACCACAAGAGTATCTTGCATCAGAAGACACTGATGCATATTTACTACTTGGCTACCAACTGGTAGAAAAAGGTCAGAAACAACAAGGGGAAAAAGAACATGCTTAGGATAGAATCCCGAGATGTGGATGCATAGATTATCAATCTTCTGAAAACCAATGCATAGAAGGGAAGGTGTGGCAGAGTCACGATTATAGATGTGAGAGTCACGAGGAGTACTCTTGTCGTGATCTATTTGGTTCCATTAAAGAACATCTGCCGTAGCTATTGGTAGGGGAAGTCCTTAATTGTCACAATTCAACATGACAGTAACCACAAGCTCGAAGGCTAGAATTGTAGTATCAGCCATCCTGAGGTAATGTTTTAACATTAACGATAGGGGACAATGGAATGGATCTTGGGTTAAAGATCAGCTTCATGTACAAGATTCATAACACTAGAATCCAGCACAATCTGGGATCTTCGGTTCAAGTCCAATGGTTAAAACCAAAGAAATAAGTAACTACTACTTGATTGACACATAGTACACTGCAAGGTAGCAATCACGAGGTAACTTCCAAGAGAAGAAAGAACTTCTGAAGTACCCAAACAAACAAAAAGGAGGCACACGAGGCAAAAGGAAACCTCGAAGCCTAGAATAGAACACTATGGAGCCATACAATATAATATTGCGGGCCCATAAAGTAGAGAGATCATGATGGAAAGAAATCTCTCAACTGAAACAGAGCAAAGGGAAACAAGGAACACACACACACTGCCTCTAGAGAACTCTACACTAGTTCAACTGGCTGAGAAACGACATGCCTGGAAGACACCTAAGCTTTGAAAGACTAGAAGAGATATCAAATAGTCTAACATTCTCATCAATTCTAACTTGTATGGCATTAGTAGTAGTAAAGGGATTTTCAATTTTCAGGTTTAGCAGCCATTTTATTAAAAGAAGATTGTGCTTCAGCCAATGATGTTATATTTCTTTCAGCATTTGAGAGTTTTTCCTCAATAGTTTTATTGAAAGCAGTTTGTTTACTAATAAAATATTTAAGCATAACTTCAAGTTCAGAGGGAGCACTCCTATTATTGTTGTAGGAATTTCCATAAGCATTACCATTATTGGGAGGATATGGCCTATAGTTATTATTACTAAAATTATTCCTGTAGGCATTGTTGCTAAAATTATTATTTCTTATAAAGTTCACATCAACTTGCTCTTCTTGAGCAACCAAAGAGGCTAAGGGAACATGATTTGGATCAATATGAGCTTTCGCATTAAGAAACATAGACAAAATAACATCAATTTTATCACTCAAGGAGGAGGTTTCTTCAACAAAATTTACCTTCTTACCTTGTGGAGCTCTCTCAGTATGACATTCGGAATAGATAACCATCATATTATCTAGAAGCTTTGTTGCAGCACCCAAAGTAATGGTCATAAAGGTACCTCCAGCAGCAGAATCCAGTAGATTTCTTGAAGAATAGTTCAATCCTGCATAAAAGGTTTGGATAATCATCCAAGCAGTCAGTCCATGAGTGGGACAATTCTTTACCAAAGATTTCATTCTTTCCCAAGCTTGAGCAACATGTTCATTATAAGATTTTTTAAATTTCATTATTTCACTTCTCATAGATATAATCTTAGCAGGAGCATAGTATTTTCCAATGAAAGCATCTTTGCATTTTGTCCAAGAATCAATACTATTTCTAGTTAGGGATTGCAAACATTATTTATCTTTTCCTCTCAAAGAAAAAAGAAATAATTTAAGCTTAATAATATCCCCATCTATATCCCTATGCTTTTGCATCTCACAAAGTTCAACAAATTTATTTAGATGAGCAGCAGCATCTTCAGTACCAATACCATAAAATTGTTCTCTCATAACAAGATTGAGTAAAGCAGGTTTAATTTCAAAGAAAGTAGCTTCAGGAACAGGTGGAGCAATAGGTCTGCACATGAAATCATTGTTGTTGGTGCTAGTGAAGTCACACAACTTAGTGTTTTCAAGAGTAGTCATTTTTGTGTGTATTTAATAAAGAAAGCAAACTAATACAACTATTTTTTTTGTGTTTTTTTATAAAGAAACAAGCAAACAAGCAAAAATAAACTAAGCAAAACAAAAATAACAAAGTAAAGAGATTTGTTATGAGGGACTCCCCTTGTGAAGATGTCCTTGAGTCCCCGGCAACGGTGCCAGAAAAAGTGCTTGATGGCCAAAAATATATCGAGCTCGTTGGGGAACCCCAAGAGGAAGGTATGATGTGCACAACATCAAGTTTTCCCTCAGTTATGAAACCAAGGTTATCAAACCAGTAGGAGCAAGGAAACACCTCCAGGGTGTTGTTTCCAACTTGGAATCCTGCACAACACAACCACAGAACTTTGCCCCCAACTTACAGTGATGGTGTCAATCTCACCGATTTTGCTGAAAATAAAGGATTAAACATATTGTGTGGAAGAAAGTAAAAGCTTATAGAAAGTAAATAGAAAACAGTAAATAGTTGTAGATTGATGGTAAAAGAAAGGACCGGGGTCCATAGTTCACTAGTGGTGGTTCTCCTTAAGATAGATGACATGTTGGGTGAACAAATTACGGCAGGCAATTGACAAACATCGAGAAAGCATACATGCATATACTAATCATCTTGAATCCTGTGAGATTTGATTAGGCATTACAACATTATACATAGACCGTAATCCAACTGCATCTATGACTAATAATCCACCTTCAGGTTATCAATCCGAACCCCCTCCATTATTAAGTTGGAAGCAACAGATAATTGCATTACGCATTGTGTGTAAAGTAAACAATACGATTGTTCTATGAACAAAGAATTGTTGTTTTCTCCCTAGTAGCAACATCACATCTAGTACCTTAGAGATTTTTGTCACTTCCCCAAATTACTAGAGGCATGAACCCACTATTGAGCATAAATACTCCCTCTTGGAGTTGCTAGCATCTACTCGGCTAAGATATCTACTAACAATGGAGAGCATGCAAGATCACAAAAAACAAAGACATTATAGAATAAATAATCAATCTGAAATAGCATCTCAATATCCATCCAATCCCCGCAAACACAACATGTATTGTCGTGGTGGTGTCACGGCAGATGCCATGGATAGGCTAAAGGTGGGGACTAATACACGCTAGGGGAATCCATAGAGGGATAGTGAAGTGATTCTCCACACAGAAGTTTATATTTGCTTTGTCTCCAAGGTTACAAGTGCTCCTAGAGATGTATTGGCAAGAGGAGGAAGAAGGAGCTCTCTTACTCTCGCTCACAGATCACACTTAAAACCCTAGCCAAACTAGAAAAATTGGAACCCCTTCTACAAAAGCCCTAGCCCTCCTTATATAGGGGGGGCTAGGTCTCCACTTAGGGCATACGTGGAGGCATATTCCTAAGAATATGCCATCTTCCAAAGTAGTAAGCCGACCGGGTTACTTCTCCCTCGCGTCACACATGCAGAGGCTACGTAAGCCTCTGGGCGCTGCGTCGCCACCGACATGGGCATCGTCACCCTTGTCGGCCACGCCGGTGGTCTCGCCTTGTCCGCTTCGGCCAGCAAGGCGATCGGGGCTTCTTTTGACCAGTGAGATTCCTTCCTTCTCCTAGAAGCTGGATGTCACCCGGATCATAGTTGATCTGGCCACACCCGTTCCTGCATACAAGTTAAACATGCATTTCCGACTTACTGCTTAAGTCGGCTGAGACTTAGTTAGGTAACGCCTGGTCCAGTTACCCGTGATTCGGCCTGCCTTGAGGTGACCCGGCCAGCATCCGTTTTGGCCTTGCCGAACCTCAGCTAACTCGGCCTTTATACCCCGGCGTGACCCTACCCGGGGGTATCCCCCCAACATTAGTCCCCGAAGCTGGTGCGGTCTTAGCTGCCTCTGCCACTAAGGCCACATCAGGTTCAATTATGTTCGAGCTTTGGACGTCATTTCCAAGTTACCTCCATGTCTCGGGTTATATGGATTTACGTCCCCTTTGCACGTTCCAAGTTTTCACCTGCCGGCCGGGTTACCACTTCAACTCGGACCTTATGGTTTTACTTTCCCTCTGCACATTCCAAGTTTTCACTTGCTGGCTGGGTTACCACGGTCCTATCCGGGTCTTGCTTCCTTCTCTCATACGCCAACCCACGTGGAGGCTAATCATTATGTTGTCTCATTTTAAGGGCCAGCATAGTAACCGCCGCAGTAATTGTCAGTCATCACTGTGCGCGGGTCACGTCACGCCTGCCTCCTCGTTTACCGCATCAACGTGTCACGTCATGGGACCAACTCCACTCTGTGGCCTTCCGTGTGGCTCCTTGCTGATTGGTCAATGCGGATGGTACACGGCCACTGCGTGTGGCATACCCGCAGGACGCGATCCCACTTTCTCCTCGTGGGAGAGGTTAAATAGGGGAGGGGTGCATCACTTAGGCTTTTTTCCCTTACCACGCCCCTCTGCCCTTTGCTCTTCTTCTTCATCTTCCTCGCGACCGCGCTGCCGCCAGTGCTCCCAAGCAGCAGCGCCGCCGCCGCATCTTTTCCCTCATATTTCTACGTCGTTGGCACCGCTACGCGCCTCCTCCACCACGGGTCGCTACCAATCTAGGCCTTTGCCCCCCGCCACCGCTAGCGCCAGCAAGGGCAGCGATTATCAGATGACAGAGGAGGAGCTCGTCGTTGCTGAGCAAGAGATGGAGGAGGACTCCGCCGCCGCGGACCATGGTGCGTGGGCCGGGTCATGGGTCTGCCAAGATGAATTGGACTGGCTCTACCAGACCAGACGCATCCCCGCCGGTGTCATCGCGTGCCTTGCCTCCACCGAACTCGTCCCCTCACGCAATCCGGGTGAGTACGTTGTGTTCTTGTCGCAATTCCAACAGGGGTTCGGTTTGTCGGTCAGCGATTTCTTCCATGACTGGTTAAGCACATACGAACTCCAGCCGCACCACCTTCCTGCCAACACAATCACTTCTCTTTCTGCTTTTGCCTCTACGATCGAGGGCTACACCGGATTATGGCCCACGAAGGAGCTATGGATCCGGTTTTTCGGCCTTCGTCGTAATGTAATTCCGAACATTCAACTCGATCCGGAGGACAAGCATCTCACTCAATTCGGAGCTGCATCCATCTCACCCCGGAGGCTATCCGTCATCCCTCGAGTCACCGGGCTGGAGTCCTGCAAAGGATGGGCCCGGACTTTCTTTTATGTCCGGAACGAGGGCACTAAAGACTTGATCCGGCTGCTTCCCTATGCTCCGGGTCCACCTAACCCGGAATCGTGGGATGTTGTCCCCAAGAAGCCCACAGCCTTGGCCAACCAGGTCAACAAGAGGTTTGCGAAGCTGAAGAAGCTCGGGTTGCGCAACGAGGATGCTATGATCATGTTCGTGCGCAATCGAATCTCCCCCCTCCAGAGGCGCACCCACAAGGTGTGCCACATGAGCTTCGGCCGCGACCCCAACCGGACCTCGTCCTTCGAGTTGAGCAACTCGGAGATCTATCGTCGGGTCAAGGCTCTCTTCACCACCCACAAGGACTTCTCCACTGAATGGATGTGGGGAATTGAGCATTTTTGCCGAGATAGGCTTCCTCCCTTGGTAAGCTTCGTGGCGCAAATTTACTCCGGGTTAATTATATGCCGTTCATTGTTCCATATTTGACTTCGTTGTTCATTCTTTTCCTTAGCTATTCCTTCAGCAGACCCTCGAGGATGGAACCGATCCGACCCTTAAATGGGCGCCTGACCGGGAGACCCCGGACAAGGAAGAGCCGGACCAGGAGATGTTCCTCCCGATGACCGACGCTACGAAGCGACCCACCGGTAAACCCTCTTCTATTAGAGATTGGCCCGATGATGAAGATGACTCGGATGTCGAGGTGATTGAACCTGTTGATGCTGTCCCCCTTTCTTATGCTTTTCCGGCATCAGCTAACCCCGGTGGGCAGATCCACGAGGACCCTCCCCTTGCCACGGGGGAACCTGTTCCGGCAGCGCCGAAGAAGAAGCGTGGAGCTGCATCAAGTTCCTCCTCCGGACCTTCTCAGCCCTCCAAAAGGCGAAAGAAGTCCGGAGACAAAACTGCTTCCAAGCCTGCAGGCAAGGCCCCAGCACGAAGGGCTCGGAAACCCAAGGAGCCCCAAACCTCGGACGCGTAAGTCTCTTTTTCTTCTGCAACTTGTTCTTTCTTGCATTGTTGTAATTTCTCTTCTGACATTATTTGATTTGACAGGGCTGCGGTGGAGGTCCCTCAGAGTGGATCTAGCATCTCTTCACCGCTCCATCCTAGCTCTTCTCCCCTCGTGATGACGAGTCACGCCCGCTGAGCCCTATTCCAGAGGGTTTTGCGGCTGCTCCGGGTTCCATCCTGCCTCATCAAGAGGGGGGCGACCCTGGAGCGGGGGAGATGGATCCAGCCGAGGCAGCGCCATCCACCACTTCGGCTCCGCCACAACTAGCAACTACTGAAACTACCTCCGTACCAGCACCAACACCAGCACCAGCACCAATTCCGGCACCAGCTACAAGGGCACCTGCGCCAAGCTCCTCCGCCTCGTCCGAGTATTCTCAGTCTCGGCGAGGAAGTACCCAGGCAGCTCCTAAGGGGAAATCTGCCGCAACCACTTCCTTCTCTCAGCAAGCCAATGGCAAGAAAGCCCCTGACGTCACCAGGGCAGCGGTCACCGGGTTTGGACAGCGCACCCTTGCGTCCATGCTTGCCCAGAAGGCTCCAGCACCGAAGGACGCCCCTGCCGAGCCAACTAGTGCGCAGCAACTTGTTCTGCACACCAGTCCAGCCCTTGCTCAGGTTGAGAGGAGAGAGGCACATGCGAGGGGCTTGGTGGCGCCCCACATGCTCAGCGGTGAGCGATATCCTCTGACCTTGATCGAGTTTATGAATAACTGGAACAAGGCGGAGTTCGTCTATAACGACGATCTCCCGGAGAAGTTTGGTCCCGCCGAACTAGTCGGATGATGGAGGTACATTACTTCACCTTCTCCTTATCATGCACTAGCAATATAACCATTAGTCCCCAAGCCTCCGGGGGAGTAACTTGTTACTCGGCCGGATGCTCCTTAGAGAACTAACGTATCTCCTTCATAATTTCAAATATGCACACACCTAGAGCCGGGTTAAGTTCCACTTGGCCCGGATCTTGTACACTTCGAATATGCACACACCTAGAGCCAGGTTAAGTTCCACTTGGCCCGGATCTTGTACACTTCGAATATGCACACACCTAGAGCTGGGTTAAGTTCCACTTGGCCCGGATCTTGTACACTTAGAATATGCACACACCTAGAGCTGGGTTAAGTTCCACTTGGCCCGGATCTTGTACACTTCGAATATGCACAAGGCTTAAGCCAAATTTTCGTATTCTTTTCAGGTGACCACCAACCGCCGGAGTGCTAAGTTCTAGCGTCTTCTGGATACCTACAAGATGCTGCTCACAAAGCACAATGCACATCTCGCTAAGCATGAGAAAAGGGGTAAGTTTCTCCCTTGGCGCTTCTCCGTTTTCCTTCATCTTCCTCTGCCGAACTAGTCTCATTATTTGGTTTCCGCAGCTGGGGTGGAGGCTGAGAACAAGATTATGCGAAAGAACCTAGAGCAGATCAAGGGTAAGTCCTTTTTGTCCGACCCTGCTCTGCTTTCCATCTTCTTTTCTTCTTGGCTTGGAAAACATTCATACCTCGGCTCTGCCATTTCAACACGCTATTTCATCTTCTCTTGAAGATAGTGTACCCATGCCTAACATGATGCTGCATTTTCTCGAACAAGCAGGGCAGCATCAGGCCGAGCTCAAAAAGAAAGACGATGAGCTTGCCCTCCTCCGAACCAAGAACGACGAGATTGCCAAGCTAAAGGCAGAAATGAAGAAGATGAAGGCGCAACACCAAACCGAGCTTGAAAAGGCTGGCCAGGACTACACCGAAGAACGCGAGCGCCTCAACCTCCAAATTGCTAAGGACCGCGAACTTCTCCAGGAGGCCGACGTCAAACTTGAGTCGGCGAACACTGAACTGGTGCAGCTCCGCCAAAGACGCGATAATTGCATCAATGAATTGACCTGGATCCACAGCCACATTTCACGTAAGTTCCTTTCCCTTATCCGACATACTTCTCCGGGTTACTTCATAAGTCTTTTCTTCAGGTTCTTCCTTTGCCTTGTTTTCAGGCCACTTTCCAGAGGGTACTCCTATCGCGAGTGTTGTTGTTGCCAATTTCCACCGAGAGAGGGGTACTCCCGTCGCTCTTGACGGTGAGAGCATTCCCTTTGACATGGAGGACCTATTGGTCAGCCTGTCATCTCGCGTGGAAATCATCAAGAACTACGGCAAGGATCTCCTCGATCTTTTAGTCCGAGTCTTCAACACGTTCTTGCCCGATGAGAGCGCTCCGAAGAGAATCACACTTCTTGCGGAAAAGTTGTCGGAGATCGAGACCCAGCTCGACCTCTGGAGGGAGTCCGCTGGACGTGCTGCAGCTGAGACCGTTCTTCACCACATACTCACGTGGTATGAGAAGATCGATCTCAGCCTCCTGACGCGCGTGCGCACCGGATCCAAGTGGACTGATGACCCGGAATGGGTAGCTCGGTGCCAGGCTTGCGCCCATAGCCTCATTAAATATTCTCCCATTCACGAATGGACTGAGGGTCCGAGCTTCCTGGAAGATGCTGGCGACGAAGAGGTCGAGAATGTTGAAGATGATTCAGACGAGGATGGAGAGGACGATGCCTCGGATATCGAAGAAGGCGAAGATGATGCCGAACTTCCTCCTCCTGCTGCTCCCTAAGTAAAAACACTTGAAAACTTATCAGATCCCCGGTATGCCGGGTGGAAATGTATCCTGTACTTATATAATATTTTGCTACTAAGTTTGTATGCCGGATTAACTTGGGCGTAGTCCCCGAGTTTCATTTTCTTGTTCGTCCAATCTTCTGGCTCGGTTTGTGTCTACCTTGATTCGGTTTTACGACTTACAAATCCGAGCTTCAAAAATTGTTTTAACAATACTTAGAAACTTTTAGGCTTAGCTCAAAATAATTTAGCATAATAGTTTGAAGGTAAATACAAGGTTAGTCCGAAAAACAAACGTCGGCTCGGTTAAGTTCTTTTCCTTAGTCTTTTTCATGTGCTACGCAATTCCAAACTTGTTCTCTTGCTTGCCATGAAGCCAATTCTTGTTGGACAACAGCAATTCGAAGAGTTGGGTTTTTGGTGCTCACACACTACTAATCCGAGTTAAGTAGAACAACTTACTCCAGCTGACGTAAAAATAAAAAAACAAATATTATTAAGGCAGTCCCCGAGTTACTGCTCGAGGTGCCAATATTTCATACATAAGCTCATTGTCGGCATACATACCGACATATGAGAAGACTCGGATACATACACTTCTCTGCTAAGTGTAGACAGGACGAAGTAGAGCTACATTCCATGGGCGCTTAGATTCCTCGCCGGACCTGTCCGCCTTGTTCTTTTCCTGTGGCTTTGCATCTATAAGATAATAAGATTCATTGTACAATGCTTTGCTCACGATGAACGACCCTTCCCATGGGGGGGATAACTTATGCATGCCGGCAGTACGCTGTACCAACCGGAGCACCAGATCGCCTTCCCGAAAGACTCGGGGGCTTACTTTCCGGCTATGATAGCGTCAGGGATTTTGCTGATATATGGCGGATCTGGACAATGCCAGTTCTCTTGCTTCTTCCAGCAGATCAACATCATTTTGCCGAGCTTCTTGCACTTCGGCTTCTGTGTATTGGGTGACCCTAGGCGAATCATGCTCTATGTCGGATGGTAATACAGCTTCTTCCCCATATACCAGAAAAAACGGCGTATAGCCTATTGATCGATTCGGAGTTGTTCTTAAACTCCACAGTACCGCTGGTAGTTCTTCTATCAAGCACCCCGCTGATCTTTGCAGTGGCTCAATGAGCCGGGGTTTTATCCCGGATAGTACTAATCCGTTGGATCTTTCCACTTGTCCGTTTGATGCGGGGTGGGCTACCGAGGCTACGTCGAGTCGGATCTTCTTGTCCCGGCAGAAGCGCGCAAATACTCCTTCCGCAAAATTTGTTCCATTATCCGTTATGATACTGTGTGGGTAACCGTACCTCAAGATTATATCCTTGAGAAACGTTACGGCCGTAGCCCCATCACATTTCCTTATAGGCTTTACTTCGATCCACTTCGTAAACTTATCCACCATGACCAAAATGTGAGTCATGTTTCCCCTTGTTGGTTTAAACGGGCCAACCATGTCCAAGCACCATACGGAAAATGGCCACGTAATTGGTATGGTCTTGAGTTCCGACATTGGCATATGTGTCTTGGTAGCGTACCTCTGATAACCATTGCATTTTCTCACTAGATCTTTTTCTTGTTCTAAGGCACTTGGCCAGTAGAATCCATGCCGGAACGCTTTTGCCACCAAGGCTCGGGATGAGGCATGATGCCCGCACTCTCCTTGGTGTATATCTCGGAGGATGTCAAGCCCTTCTTCCGGGTCAACGCATCACTGGAGGACACTGGTCACACTCCGCTTGTACAGCTCGGAATTGATAATTGTGTATGCCTTTGCTCTCCTCTGAGTTTGCCTGGATAACACCTCCTTAGTGGGTAACGTTCCATTTTTCCGGAATTGAAATATAGGTAGTGCCCAAGCTGGTATTGCTCGTACAGGGAACACATTCTCATCAATTTCCATCTGATCCACCGGCATAACTTCAACCAGATCATGCTGAGCAGTCCCCGGGTCATGCGAGGTAGTCCCCGGGTTCGCTGAGGCAGTCCCTGGGTTTGCTGATGCAGTCCTCGGGTTTCACGCACCACCTCCCATGTCAATGTCCATGGGCTCAGCTCCGGATTCTGTATCTTCCGGGACATAGATCGAGTCGGTTCCCGGGGACGGCCTGATAGATGGTTTTCTAAGGTGTTCCAATGCTACACCCAGTGGAATTGCTTGTCGGGTTGATCCGAGCTTCGACAGCATGTCGGCAGCCTCATTTTCCACCCGGGGTACATGGTGAAATTCACACCCCTCAAAGTAACCAGATATCTTCTGTACATGAAATCTGTACAGTGCCATGTTTGGATCAAGGGCGTCCCACAGTCCTGATACTTGCTGTACCACCAAATCCGAGTCGCCAAAGCATATGATCCGACGTATACCAATCTCTTTTGCTACCTTGAGCCCATGCACAAGTGCTTCATACTCTGCGACATTATTCGATGCCGCGAAATGGATTTGGAGAACATATTTCAGCTGGTCCTTCTTTGGCGAGGTAAGCACAACTCCGGCGCCTAGCCTGGTTTTTGTTTTTGACCCGTCAAAGTGCATCCTCCAGTAGTTCGGATCTGGTGGCGGTGGTTCGTATTGTACCTCGGCCCAATCCACAAAAAAGTCCGCCACAGCTTGAGACTTGATTGCTTCTCTTCTGTCATATTGTGGCGCATAAGGAGCTAGTTCGATTGCCCATTTTGTGATTCGACCACTTGCATCCTTGTTACCCATTATCTCGGATATGGGAGCCTCACATATTACTTTGATGGGGTGCTCCTCAAAGTAATGCTTTAACTTATTTGCCGCCATATAGACACCATATGCCACCTTTTGAAAGTGCGGGTAGTTCTGCTTTGAGGCAGATAATACCTCGCTCAAGTAATACACTGGCCTCTGCACCGACTTACCCTCTTCGTCGCGCTCTACTACAATCACTACTCTTACAACTCGGTTGGTTGCGGCTATGTAGAGCAACATTGGCTCCTTTGATAGTGGAGAAGCTAACACTGGTGCAGTGGCTAACATCTTTTTTAAGTGGGCAAAGGCTTCATTGGCCTGTGGCGTCCAAACGAACTTATCCGACTTTTTCATGAGTTGGTAGAGAGGCAATGCCTTTTCTCCCAACTGACATACAAACCGACTCAACGATGCTAGGCACCCAGTGAACTTCTGGACATTGTTAAGACACTTCGGCAGCTCCATTCATTTGATGGACCGGATCTTAGTTGGATTAACTTCGATACCTCGGCTGGAGACAAGAAATCCGAGTAATTTTCCAGCCGGGACACCGAAGGTACATTCTTCTGGGTTAAGCTTCATTCGGAACCTTCTTAAGTTCGCGAATGTCTGCCTGATGTCGTCAAGGAGCGTTTTGCTTTCCTTGGTCTTGATAACCACATCATCCACATACACATGTACATTTTGACCTATTTGGTCGTGCAAACATTTTTGCATACATCTTTGGTACGTTGCACCTGCATTACGTAAACCAAACGGCATGGTGCGATAGCAATAAGCCCCGTACGGGGTGATAAATGTGGTCTTTATTTGATCATCCGGATTCAGAGGTATCTGGTGGAAACAAGAATATGCATCAATGAATGACAACAGTTCACATCCCGCGGTTGAGTCTATGACCTGATATATCCTCGGCAGTGGAAATGGATCTTTTGGACACGCCTTGTTCAGGTTCGTGTAATTGATACACATACTCCAAACCACCGCCACGTTCGGATCATCCTTCTTCTCCACCAGCACCGGATTAGAGAGCTAATCCGGATAGAGTACTTCCATGATAAATCCTGCTGCTAGCAACCGAGCTATCTCGTCTCCAATGACTTTTCTCCTATCCTCGGCAAAGCGGCAGAGAGGTTGCTTCACCGGCCTTGCTCCGGGTCTCACGTTCAAAGAGTGCTCGGCCAACTCCCTCGGAACACCTTGCAAGTCCTGTGTAGACCAAGCAAAAATATCCCGATTCTCATGGAGGAAGTTGACGAGCTTGCTTTCCTATTTATCATTCAACCCGGCACCAATTGTTACCGTGCGCTCTGGGAACATATCATCAACAGACACTTTCTTAGTATCCTTTGCGGCTTGGAATGAAACGCTACCATGCGGGTTACTTAACACTGGCATATACTGCTGCGCGGACTAAGCTAATGCCGCCACCTCTTGGATTTTTCTTTTCTCTTGCACAATCACGAGTGACTCGGCTAGGTTAGACCCGGCCGAAGCACACTCAATGGAACGTCGGAAATCTCCAGCAATGGTAATCACTCCACTTGGCCCGGGCAACTTCAACTTCAGATAACTGATGTGGAAGCTTGCCATGAACTTGTTCAATGCTGGTCTTCCGAGTAATGCGTGATACGCACTTTCCAAGTTCACCACCTCAAACTCCAGATTCTCAATTTGGAAGTTATCTCTCGTGCCGAACAATACGTCAACCCGGACCTTGCCTATTGGCTCACAGGAAATGTCAGGCACAATGCCATGGAAAGTTGTCCTCGTGGCCTGCAACATGTTTTCCGAGATACCCAACTTGCGCATTGTGTCCGCATACATGATGTTAATACTGCTACCATTGTCAATCAGTACCTTTGAGAACCTTACATTAATACTGGGCCTAATGAATGTCGGGTCCAGCACTAACGCATACGAACCAGGATTCGGCATAAGCTTGGGGTGATCTTTGATGTTCTCGGTGATTTCCTGGTCCGACCAAGGCATGTAACTCGTCACCGCTGGCATTACCGCATTGACCTCCATATGTCGGTGCTGCAAGCTTTTCCTATATGTTTCCTCGATGGTAAATACACAGTAACTCTGATGATGCTCCCTATACCCATTCCTCCCCTCATTTCTAGGGTACCTCTGATCCGGTTGGTGCTGATTTTCCACCTGATGCACTGCATCCCTTCTCTCATTGTTGTCATACCTCGGCGGAGGGGGAGGCAACATTAACTGTTGCGTGTTCGCTCCGGAGAGCAATTGCTGCCGGGGTAACTCCTGCTGAGGTTGATCATTCCGGGGTGCCTGAGCATTCCCCGAACCACCTTGTTCTATCTTGCGCATCCACTCACATTGCCTCGTTGTATGACCCGCTGGGTTACTCGGATTTGGCATGTGAAACTTACACGGCTGATCCAACATCGACTCATAGTTGTACCTCGGGCGGTCCTTCCTTTCTTGCCACTGTTTCTTTTGCTCTGGCGTCCAAGTTTTCTTGCCATCATTTCTTGGTGTCCATTGTTGCCCTCCAGTTTTCTGACGTTGATTGCTTCCTGTTCCGGGCTGATCTTGATTCACAGCTGCAACTTGTTGCGAACTGTACCGGTGATCCGGTCTATCATCTCTCCTTTTACCCCTGTAATCATTCCTCCGGGATGATCCGGCTCCATCTCTCTGGTAGTACTCCTTATTCGACACGTTGGACACGAGCCTAGGTTGAGTTGGATCGCCCAAGGCATATGAATCCGCAATCTGGATCATCTCTGCCAACGTAGTTGGCATCTTCCTTTGTAACTTTTGCCATAGTTCGCTTGCATATCTGCATCCCTGTGCAAACCACGCTATGGCCTGTGATTCTATCACGCCCTCACATGAGTTTCTCATGGTACACCACCGGGTTAAAAACTCCCGATCCATCTCATTCGGTCTTTGCTTGCACATAGCTAGGGTCTGTGGCCTATTCGTCCTCTGATACGTACTCGAGAAATTGCTGATAAACATCTCTTCAAAATCTATCCAGAAGTTAATGCTTCCGGGCGGCAAGTTGTTCAGCCATACCCTTGTCGGGCGCTCCAACATCTGGGGTACGTATCGTACAACCCACCTCAAGTTGCCTATGGCAATTTTCACAACCGTAGCATAATTTATCAACCAATCCTCCGGCTTAGTGCTGCCGTCATACGTCTTCGTGCCTCTGGGTAACTGGAAGTTAGGTACTGGGGGATCTTTCATGATCCGGGGTACAAAACACGCAGGACTCGGAGGACCTTGACTTTCAATCTGCTCTGACCTATACAGTCGATCCAGTTTCAACCTGGCATCATCCGGCATCAAATCCCTGCTTCCCAATCTCGACCCTATCACATGATAGCCCGGCCTTGGGTATCCTGCATTTACCATTTTCGAATCTCCATCGTTGTACCGGTCTTGCTCTCGTGGCGCATCTCTCTGTTGCATACCTCGGTCGGCACTTTGCTCTTGCCTTGGTATATTCCGCTGTTGCGGTTGTCCTATAGAGTTGCACTGTCCGGCATTGCCGTTAACAGCGTTTCCTTGACCGGCATTGCCTTGGTCACGGTTACCTCGGCCAGCTTCACCTCGGCTTACACTCCGTCAATCGTCATTTCTTTGTACTTCTTTTGCCTTTCCTGCCCGTGTCGGGTCATACGGAACAATCTGCTTGTTTCTCCTGGATGAGGTTACTACCTCCTCTCTCCTTGGACCACCGCCAAATGAATGATCTTGGAGGCCCCAGCTCTCTCCGGGTTTGCCCTGAGGAGTTCCTCATTTTGCCTGTTCGCGATCTGAACCAACTCATTGACCCAATCCTGCTGTCTCTAACGGGCTTCACCCGTCAGACCCTCTAGCTCGGATGCAGCTGCATTCGCTGCTCTGAGGTTTTTCGCCGGGGTACTGTACTTCGGCAGCCCCACGGACAAACAGTTTTCAGACTCCTCAATCCGAGTATCCCCTTCTTTGTTCATTTCACTCATGAGATTTATCCCCTTCACTTTTACAACATCTACTTTGTTTGCCTTTGCATACTCACGCAGCGTCATGTTCAACGACTGCTGAGCCGCCGCAATCTTTTTCGCTCCCTCTAGAATTTTCTACCTAGTTTCCTCTAGCTCGACCTGTGCCTGAGCTGGATCTACCACTGCTGCTACCGGGTTTGCCAAGCTAGCCATAGCTTCCCTCAGCACATTTTCTGGCCTCTCTAGTGGAGGACCTCCACCTTTCCTCGGTGCCTTAGGCGTTACCTCCAGATCTGGCGCCGGATCCTTGTTTGCGCCCGCACCAGGCACAGTCATCATCACCTCTGCACGGTCCGGGGAGCGAGTGATACGCGCCACGCGAACCACGGTGAGGGGGGGCTCCCCTGCCTCGACGACGTGCCGCGGATGAACACATGACATGTCCACAGCAACGTAGACCTTGTGCGCGCCGAGCTTGACGAAGAGGCCGTTGCGCGGAAGTGGTCGCGTGCCGAAGCAGCCAGCGTTGTCGCTGACGAAGTCCAGCGCTCCAAAGCGCTGGACGAGCCCGGAGACGATGCGTTCGCGAGTGGCGATGAAGTTTCCCATCTGGATCTTGAACCCTGCTAGCGCCGCTAGCCCCACGGTGGGCGCCAACTGTCGTGGTGGTGTCACGGCAGATGCCATGGATAGGCTAAAGGTGGGGACTAATACATGCTAGGGGAATCCAGGGAGAGATAGTGAAGTGATTCTCCACACAGAAGTTTATATTTGCTTTGTCTCCAAGGTTACAAGTGCTCCTAGAGCTGTATTGGCGAGAGGAGGAATAAGGAGCTCTCTTACTCTCGCTCACAGATCACACTTAAAGCCCTAGCCAAACTAGAAAAATCGGAACCCCCTCTACATAAGCCCTAGCCCTCCTTATATAGGGGGGATAGGTCTCCAATTAGGGCATACGTGGAGGCATATTCCTAAGAATATGCCATCTCCCAAAGTAGTAAGCCGACCGGGTTACTTTTCCCTCGCGTCACACATGCAGAGGCTACGTGAGCCTCTGCGGCGCCCGCGTCAGCCGACATGGGCATCGTCACCCTTGTCAGCCACGCCTCGATGGTCCTGCCCTTATCCGCTTCGCTCAGGCAGTGCGTACCGGGGCTTCTTTTGACCAGCGAGATTCCTTCCTTCTCCTACAAGCTGGATGTGACCCGGATCATAGTTGATCCGGCCACACCCGTTCCTGCATACAAGTTAAACATGCATTTCCGACTTACTGCTTAAGTCGGCTGAGACTTAGTTAGGCGAACGCCCCCTGGTCCGGGTTACCCCGTGATTCAGCCTGCCTTGAGGTGACCCGGCCAGCATCCGCTTTGGCCTTGCCGAACCTCGGCTAACTCGTCCTTTATACCCCGACGTGACCCTACCCGGGGGTATCCCCCCAACATGTATGATTACAAATAGATGATCTTGATCATGAACGGAGCTCACAGGATCTAGACATGGTAGCACAAAGGAGAAGAACCAACCATCTAGCTACTACATGGACCTGTAGTCCAAGGATGAACTACTCACGCATCACACCGGAGGCTTGCATGGTGATGAAGAAGGCCTCCAGGGTGAATTCTCCCCTCCGGCAGGGTGCCGGGAAGAGCTTCAGATCCCTCCCGATCTAGGGATGGAGATGATGGCGACTACAGACTCTTTCGTGGAATTTTGATCGGGTACTTAGGGTTTCTGTATCGGAGGCATCTTATAGGCGAAAGGGAGGCCGAGGGGTGCCCTAGGCGGCCACACAACCTCCTGGCGCGGGCCAGGCCTGGTCGTGTGGCCAGGTGTTGTGGGCGGCCCCTGGCCCATCTTCGTCTCATATTCTGGCTTCGCATCCCCCTCGGTTAAATATTGACTTTGGCTTTTGTCCCGTACAATTCCGAAAATATTCATTTTCTGACTTTCTTGGAACCAAAAACAGCAGCAAACAGGCAGTTGGCACTGTGGCATCTTGTTAATAGGTTAGTCCAAGAAAGTGTATAAAAAGTACTCCAAAGTGTGGACAAAACATAAGAAAGTAGATATAAACAAGGCATG
Source organism: Avena insularis (assembly GCA_023614405.1). Classification (NCBI taxonomy): domain Eukaryota; kingdom Viridiplantae; phylum Streptophyta; class Magnoliopsida; order Poales; family Poaceae; genus Avena; species Avena insularis. Next base: position 409,980,351 of record CM042696.1, read on the forward strand.
GAACATCTAAAATTATAGATACATTTGCAATGTATCAGCATGCGCGGAGAGAGCGAGGCGTGGTCTGTGCGATCCGGTCGAGTGCAGCGCTCTGGCACGTTCTCGGCACGGCCCAGAGACATTGGGCGCGGCGCTGCTGGGGTGGTCCAGGGCTCTCCTGTGGTCTTCGGCTGGACAAGGGGTGGCGGTGGATGGTGTCGTGTCTAGTGCGCATCGTGGGAGAGGGTGGCGTGGCCTCTATCGCTCTGTCTGCGGTCGGCCGGCGATGACCATTTTCGGTTGGCACTGCACTGGAGCAACGGTAGATGGGGGTGGCTGTCTATGCATGGGTAGACACTGGGGGAGACAGGGGAGTGAAGAGGGAACCAATTGGTCGAGGATCACTGCTCAAAACAGTGAAGTTAGGCCAGAGTTAATTAGTGTCTGCAAGGTGTTTGTCTTAATGGCCGCAAGAATATGAAATTGGAATTTTTGAATGAATTTTGGTGAGTGAGCTAAACCTATGCTTGAGAGTCTATGGTTGCTTGGAAAAGTCAAGGGGAATTGATTTGATAGGTTTTTGCAAAATGGTGATCTTACCATATGAACTAGATTCAAATTTGAACTATCCTTTAAATAGATTTGAAAATAGTTTTTATGAGTTTGTAAAGTGGGCTTGGATTCACTTTTACTTGGTCTAGCAAGGGGTTAAAAGAAGTAGAAATGTTTCTGTTATAAATTCTCTTCTAGGAACACTCAAAGTGGCATAGTGGTTAACTTTGGTCAAAATGACCATTTGATCTTTTTATTCATATTTGATTTCTTTTTCTTTTGATTTTTCTTGTAGTTGCCATAGATGATGTAGCATTCATCTTTAAACCATTTCTCATCATTTGTAGCAATCAAACATGGCAAATTCAATCAATCATACACTAATGCAAATCACACATGCATTCATATAGATTTTTGGAATAAAAGTTTTTGTTAACCCTAAATTTGGGTGATTTGAACTTGATAATCATGATTAGTATTTTTGGGGTGTTGCATTTTGGTATTTTACGGTGCTCGCGCGCATATTTTATGTCTATTTTCACCAGGATCGGGACAGATGATTGATCCAATGGATATAATTATTGAAGCAATTGTACTCAGGAGAAAAGGGGTCAAAAACAACGTAAATAGCTTATTTGGGAAATATTAATAATACCAGAAGAAAACTAGAAGCGAACAAGGTAGACAGAGAGCGTAACGACAAACTATACAGCGGGAGAATTTATTCCGCCCGTATAGCTCCGACCATATAGTTGGCGCCACCTCCGCCTCGTCAAATTGTTTCACCACATGCAATTGGTTTGGGGAGACGACATACAGAACACCCAGAAATCGCGAAAACCTCACCTTCGGAAGGCATCTAGAGGGGGAACTCATCCGCCAGGGATCCATCTTCATCCTGTGCAGATCCGGGAGGTTAAGGCATCGACCTTCATCAACCACCGCTGCATCACCACCATCCTCATCCATCATATCTACATCTTGTCTAGATCTTGTTGTAATTCCTATACTCGTTGTGGATTTATACAAGTACTATTCATCTATGATTGTTTCCATTACTATTGCCATGATGTTGATTGCCTCCATGTCTGAGTAGATCTCTAGTTCTTGGGGAGATGGAGAAACCCTAGCATATGACTGAGATGAGATAGAGATTATTATGTTATACATCATTATGTGTACATGTTAGTTGTCTTCATCTTGATATTAAGGAGAAGTGCACCTTCTTAACATTTGCCTATTATGGGGACTCGATGGAGGGGATTACTTGTTAGTAGACGGAGGGATGATAGTGCTTACTGTGACTATAAATCTATTGTTATTCCTTATGTACTAACTTGGGGAACCAAGGAGAACTCATCAAGCCATGTCCATGCCACGGGAGAAATCCCTTAATAGCATGGTATGCAATGGTTGTCAGTTTCTGTCTATTCAGGTTATGAGGATGATGTGTGCAGCGGTTGCTGGCAAATCCGGATGGAGTCGAGATCCACCCTTTATTATTTGAGTTATTACATTCTAAGAAATTTGCAGGAACCAATGAAGAAATTCCATATGGACACTACCAATTTTTTGAAGACATTTTCAGTTCCTTTATTTTTGATGATTGTAATCTTGATATGGTTAAAATCCAGTTGTTTAGACAAACTCTCTCTCATAATGTTTATAACTGGTACAAATTTTTTTGTGCAGAAGCACCAAGGACTGGGAGGAATTGACAACAAAGCTCCTATCAAAATATTATTCTGAAAGCAAAGCTCACAGGATGAGAGGTATTATTATTAGTTTCAAAAATAATCCTAGTGAAGGCTTATATGAAGGATATCTAAGGTATAAAAGTTACCTAGATAATTTCCCCCATCATCATTTACCTCATTGGTTAATCACTCGTACATTTTATGGAGGGCTAAATATTGCAAATAGGATGAATCTAGACACTGCTTCAAATGGCAGTTTTCTATCTTATACATATGATTAGGCTTGGAATATAATAATAAAAATGAAAGAAGCAACTGAATATTCTAAAGATAAGGAAACTATTACAAATAGTTTTTCAGAATATGCTTGCATTAATGATTTCCTTGTAGATGAGAGGACAGATACAATGATTAAAACCCTCGGTATTGATTCTTACTCTACAAAGAAAATTATTGAGAATAATGCAGGGCATTTCCAGGTACCTACAGAATGGGAACCTCGTAAAATTCTCGAAGAAAAGAAGCGTGCAAGTGCACTAATGGAAGAGTTCTCCTCGATACCTATACGGGGAATCTTTGAAAAGAGACAAAGAGAGGAAGCATAAATAAAGAAGATACTAAAAAAACCAAAAAGAAATTCCGAAGCTACGAATATAAATGATGTTATAATAAAAGACCTTATGGAGGCACGAATAGTGGAGGATGAAGGGGTTATGTTAGACCATGAAACTTCAGAATTCATCCAAGGTATGGTTCAAGGTAACGAAACTTCAAAACCTATGACCCCTATATATTGTGGAGAAACTTTCTTATTTGGAATTTGTGAACCAATTTCCACCATAAATATTATGCCATCATCACTTGATTAAGAACTTCTCTACAACTACAATAATCTAGATGTTGAACCAGTAGACACTATTATAAAATTGTCTAATAGAACTAATATAAAACCGGAAGGGGTAATCAGGAATATTTATGTATTTATTGGCTCACTCATGTACCCCCTTGATTTTCATATTGTTGATATGCCACGAGATTCTTTATGCCCTATGCTTCTAGGCAGACCTTTTATTTCCATCACCAAATCTCGAGTGGATAATCAGAAGGAAAATATTTCATTAAAGTTTGGAGAAGAGTAAATGACATTCCACTTTGCCAAACTAAAAAAGAGGCCATATGAAGTGGAGGATATCAAGGAAGAAAAGACGATTGCGGATTTAGCAGCAATTCATTTCAGTACTCCACAAGATGAACTAGAAAGGAGTTTGATTAATTGGGAAGAAGCACCATATGATGAGAAGAAAGAAGACATGGATGATTACCTTGATTCAATTCCGGAAGCACAAAATCCACATGACTATGAAGAACTGGTAAGAACAGGAGATGAAGAACCTCCACTAATAGAATTGAAAAAACTTCCAGACAATATGAGGTATGAATTTTTAGCTATTCTTGATAAAGAAACTCCATTCTATCTAGACCATGACTGCATTGCAGCTTTTGAGAACCTTAAGGACAAACTAGTTTCAGCACCTATCATGCAATCTCCAAAGTGGGATGAACCTTTCGAAATTATGTGTGATGCTAGTGATTATGCTTTAGGGGTTGTGTTGGGACAGTTAGATGGAAAGAATTTAAATGTTATTTATTATGCTAGTAGACCTCTTAATAAAATCCAGAAACATTATGCTACTACAGAAAAAGAGTTTCTAGCTATAATTTTTGCTTGTGACAAATTTAGATCTTACATAATTAATTCTAAGGTAATAATTCATATGGATCACCAAGCTTTGCGTCACCTGTTTGTAAAAAAAGTTGCTAAGCCCAGGTTGATTAGGTGGGTTTTATTACTACAAGAATATGATTTGCAAATAGTAGATAGGAGGGGTAAACATAATCTGGTAGAAGATCATCTCTCTAGGATGGAGGAAATAATTAATGACCCCGTACCTATTAATGAATCATTTCCGGGAGAATATTTAGCAAAGCTAGAGATTGCTGATCCATGGTATGCAGATTATGCTAACTATCTAGCAACAAAAAATTTACCTCCCAGTATGTCAAGAAATCAAAGAATGAAATTCTTTAATGATCTTAAATATTACTTTTGGGATGATCCATATCTATATCATCATGGACTTGATGGAATGATCCGGAAGTGTTTTCCTAATCACGAAATGAATGTGATATTAAAGACTTGTCATGATAGTCCATATGGAGGGCATCATGCAGGTAAAAGGAAGGATGCAAAGGTACTTCAATCCGGATTCTATTGGCCACCTTGCTCAAGGATGCACACAAGTATGTGGAATATTGTGATGCTTGCCAAAGAAGAGGTAATATAGGTAGAAGACAAGAAATGGCGATGAATTATAGTCTAATAATTGAACCCTTTGATGTATGGGGAATGGATTACATGGGGCCATTTACAGAGTGAAACGGTTATACTCATATTCTTGTTGCTGTTGACTATGTTACTAAGTGGGTTAAAGCTATCCCAACAAATCATGCAGATGCAGCTACCTCAGTGAAGATGATCAACGATGTCAAATTCCCCAGGTTTGGAGTTCCTAGATTTCTAATTACTGATGGTGGTTCTCATTTTATGAAAGGGACTTTCAGAAAAATCCTCAGCAAGTATGGAGTAACTCACCGTGTTGTTGCACCATATCACCCCCAAACAAATGGTCAAGTGGAACTCTCAAATAGAGAACTGAAGAACATACATGAGAAGACGGTGGACAAATCAAGGAAGGATTGGTCATACAAGTTAAACGACACTCTATGGGCATACCATACTACGTTTAAAAATCCAATGGGTATGACACCTTATAAGATGGTGTACGGTAAGGCATGTCATTTACCATTAGAACTAGAACACCAAGCTTTTTGGGCAATCAAGAATCTAAATTATGATATCAAAGCAGTAGGGGAAAAGCGTTTATTAGATATGCATGTTTTAGATGAGTTTAGAAGTGAAGCCTATGAGAATGCTAGGTTGTTTAAGGAAAAGATTAAAAGATGGCATGATAGAAAAATAGAGAATACATTTTTTAAAAGTGGAGACAAAGTGTTGCTCTATAATTCTCGTCTTAAGTTGTTTCCAAGAAAACTCAAATCAAAGTGGGAAGGTCCATATGTAGTTAAAGAAGCCTATTCGTCGAGAGCAGTGAAGCTCCAAGGAAAAACACCCTCTCTTGCATGGGTGGTAAATGGAAAACGCTTGAAGCATTATCGGGTGAAAGAAGATATAAGTGAAATCACAATAGAGTTGAGCACTCCCAAAGAAGTGATAAAGCGAAAATATACGAAGAACAACAATTACAAGAAGAATGCACTCAAGACGGAATGAGCGGTACTACGGTCAAGCTATTGACCACATAAGAGCGCTTCATGGGAGGCAACCCAGGTGAAATAAAAGTTGAGTAAGTTTTTAAAATTCTCAGTTAAAGCCTAGTTTAAGTATTCTTTTAATGAAAATTATGCATGCTCTAGCAAAGAAGAAGGAAAATGGATGATGCCAAAATTGGTCGAAAGTCTAAGCTGACATTTCTCTGTCAAAACTCGATATTTCGTTAAGTTTCAGATTAATAAAGAATACTTGGAGAAGCTGAAATTTTTTGGTGGACACAGAAGGGTTAACGACCAACTATACGGCGGGAATAAAAATTCCAGCCGTATAGTTCCGGTCGTATAGTTGTTGCGATGACAACGGTTCCATCCGCGAAAGGTACTGATAGTTTAACGACCAACTATATGGCTGGAATTATAAATTCCGCCCATATAGTCGCGGTCGTATAGTTATTGACCCTTCTCCAAAAAAATTGTCCAGGAAACAAAGAGTTTAACGACCAACTATACGGCCGGAATTAAAAATTCTGCCCGTATAGTTGCGGTTGTATAGTTGTCTACACCTTTGACAAAATAATTTTTGTAATACTAGGAATTTAATGACCAACAATACGGCCGGAATTAAAAATTCCGCCCGTATAGTCGCGGTCGTATAGTTATCGACCCTTCTCCAAAAAAATTATCGAGAAAATAGAGAGTTTAACGACCAACTATACGGCTGGAATTAAAAATTCCGCCCATATAGTTCTGGCCGTATAGTTAGCTTCCATCATAGATCTAATCTATAGTCGGTTCACAACTATACGGTGGGAGCTATATGGGTTGCGCTCGTATAGTTGCTCGTTACGCGAGGCGGCTAGGGTTTTTGACCCCTCCTTTTAAAGTTGATCGCATCTAACCTTTTTCATTAAGTTGTCGCAGAGCTACAGCCTCCAGCCTCGAAAAATCCTCGCCATCCCTATACAAGCCCTCTAATAACATCCGTGCAGCGAAGCCATGCAGCCCTTCCACGTCAACCAGGTCTGGAAGAAGAAAGATGAGAAGCCTGTGAAGAGGATCGAGGAAGCATAACCTAAAGGATCATCATCATCCCGCCTGGAGATCAAGCCTCTCCCAAATTGGGAGGACCTATTCCCACAGAGGATGGAGATGATGAGACAAGCTGAGTGAGGAAGGAACAAGGATGAGTACCTCCCTGGTCTTTATCGTTACAACATAGGATCCTATTATAAACCTCCTCTTGGTCCATCACCTCTTAAACCTAAGAAGGTGTGGCAAGATGAGATTCATGATAAGATCTGTGAGTTAGAAAAGGCTTCTAAGGCATGCGTTGAAACAATTGGAGAAGGGATTGACTCCTACTAGATGATGAGCAAATACCTTGAGAAGAAGGTCAATGCAATCGATGGTAGAGTTGGTTTCTTGAATAAAATTATCTTTGAGTTAACAGGTGAGAAGAACTTCCTCAAGAGTAAAATGTTGAAGCTCCAATATGACATGGCCAAGCTCAGCATTCGCTTTGAAAGCATAGTTAAAGCAGACAATGTAAAAGAAGAAGGCGAAGCTCTAATTACCCAAGAGGAGGAATAGGTACCCACAAGGAGATAATTGATCCCGCCTAGCTTCATTCCAAGCTTGGGGAGATCTTTAAAGACCTTGTAATCTTTCTTATAAGTTTTATATTGCAGTTTTTGCATTAGTTCAAACAAGAAATAATATTTGCATCATTAGAATTCCCTTCAGCAATAGTCGATCCCTTTTATGAAATTCTGAGTTTATTATTATATATGGAGCAATATTGAGTTTGTGTTTGCTTTATTGATATATGAGTGGCTTGAATATGATTTTACTTGCACTTGATGATAGCAATAGGAGTCTTCCACACCATTGGTATTAATGGAACACATAAAGATAATTTGGTCAATATGTTGTAAGTCTACGGTTTGATTCACAAAGAAAAATTATATATTCAATTAAGTTGAAAAATAAAACCTTGGACAAAGGAAAATGAAAGTGATATCCAAATAGAGTGAGAACAAGTCATGGTAGAATCTCAAGTTATAAGAATGCTTCATATACAGTTGGAATTTGATAATTGAGATCGTTGAACTTTGAATTCCTAAATGAAGTGGAGTATATGGCTAGATCCTTTGCACAGCACTTAAAACAAAAGTGTGAGCATATATGCAAAAGAAAAGAAAAAGAGCGAATGTGCAAAGAGAAAATAGGCATATACCACTGTATTGTAGTATGACAAAGAGACACTTTTCGGATTTTGAAACTCAACTGAATATGTTGATCCTAAAACACTTGGGACTACCTCGTTAAATCATTCGGTTGAATTGGATACTTTTACATTATGTTCAGACTCATCTTTTATGAACTATTAATAACTAACCTGTGGAAGCCTTCCAATACTATTCAGATGGTTCGAGTAAGGTACTATTCATGAACTCATTCCCTGTATCGTATATGATAAACACATGCTGCAATTGCCTCATTTATTTTATCGACTCAGCTTCATGAATATGAGGATCACATCCATTAAGCTAAAAACTTGCTCGGGACGAGCAAGAGTCTAAGCTTGGGGAAGTTGATGAGTGCATATTTTGCATAATGTTTTACATTATTATTTTGCATTGTGGATGTAGGATTTTGGTATTTTACGGCGCTCGTGTGCACATTTTATGTCTGTTTTCACCAGGATCAAGACAGATGATGGATCCAATGGATACAATTATTGAAGCAGACGTATTGAGGAGAAAAGTAGTCAAAACAATGTAAATCACTTATTTGGGAAATATTAATTATAATAGAAGAAAACTAGAAGCGAATAAGGGAGGCAGAGAGCGTAACGACCAACTATACGGCGGGAGAATTTCTGCCGCCCGTATAGCTCCAGCCGTATAGTTGGCGCCGCCTCCGCCTCGTCAAATAGTTTCACCCCGTGCAATTGGTTCGGGGAGGCGACATATAGAACACCCAGAAATCGCGAAAACCTCACCTTCGGAAGGCATCTGGAGGGGGAACTCATCCGCCAGGGATCCATCTACACCCTGCGCAGATCCGGGAGGCTAAGGCATCGATCTTCATCAACCACCACTGCATCACCACCATCCTCATCCATCCCATCTACATCTTGTCTAGATCTTGTTGTAATTCCTATACTCGTTGTGTATTTATACAAGTACTATTCATCTATGATTGTTTCCATTACTATTGCCATGATGTTGATTGCCTCCATGTCTGAGTAGATCTCTAGTTCTTGGGGAGATGGAGAAACCCTAGCATATGACTAAGATGAGATAGAGATTATTATGGTATACATAATTATGTGTACGTGTTAATTGTCTTCATCTTGATATTAAGGAGACGTGCACCTTCTTAATATTTTCCTCTTATGGGGACTCGATGGAGGGGATTACTTGTTAGTAGACGGAGATATGATAGCACTTACTGTGACTATAAAGCTATTGTTATTCCTTACGTACTAACTTGGGAACCAAGGAGAACTCGTTAAGCCATGTCCATGCCACGGGAGAAATCCCTTAATAGCGCAGTAATGCGATGGTTGTCGGTTACTCTCTGTTGTGGTTATGAGGATGATGTGTGCAGCGGTTGCTGGTAAATCGTCCATATATGGAGATCCTCCCACATACATACACACTATGAGAATATTCATTATAATACTCTTGATTACTTAGTCTAAATTGCTAGCGGTGTATCCGCTACTCCCTGAGAACGCCTTTTCCCTATTGTAGTTCCAAGTTCTATTACACACGCGATTCTTACTTTCTGCATTTAGTTTTGCTTTACTTTAAATTACCTTGTTCAACCAAAAATCCAAAAACAACTCTACTTATCTTGCATCTTAAAGTTATTTCTGAAGTACTTTGTTTAGTTGTAGTTAAAAGCATTTTAGTCTTTCGCCTACTGCTCCATGTGGGATTGATATCTTTATTTTAAAACTAGATACAAACGATTTGTGCACTTGCAGTCATCAATCAGCCGGTGGCGGACTTTTAGCGATGTCTTAAACCTCACATGAAAGAGGATGTAAGAAAATAAATAATACATTTGTTGGATGCATGCTTCATCTTTCATGTGGAGGAGAGTGAATGGGTAAGTCCCATTCATTGTCTTCCAAAGAAAGGAGGGTTCATGGTTTTAGAAAAGCAACATAATGAAATGGTACCAACTAGAACTGTTGTTGGCCACAGGATATGCATTGACTATAGAAAACTTAACAAGGAAACTAGGAAGGATCATTACCCTTTACCATTTATAGATCAAACTTTAGAAAGGCTTGCTATGCACTCTCATTTTTTGCTACTTAGATGGTTATTCCGATTTTTCCCAAATTGCTGTACACCCTGATGATCAACTAAAAACTACTTTCATTTGTCCTTATGGCCTTTATGCCTATCGTCGTATTCCTTTTGGTCTTTGCAATGCTCCTGGCAATTTTTAGAGATGCATGACTGCTATTTTTGCCGATTATGTTAAAAGTATTATGGAGGTGTTCATGGACGATTTCTCTATTTATGGAACCTCCTTTAATCATTGTCTCCATAATCTTCATAAATTTTTGCAGAGATATAGAGACTAATTTAGTTTTGAACTGGGAGACATGTCATTTCATGGTCCAAGAAGGCATAGTACTCGGTCACAAAGTCTCAGGTAAGGGCATAGAAGTCGATAAGGCAAAGATTGAAGCAATAGAAAGAATGCTCCCTCCTCAAGATATAAAAGCTATAAGAAGCTTTTTCGGTCATGTAGGGTTTTATAGAAGATTTGTTAATAATTTTTCGAAAACTGCTAAACCATTCACTTACCTTCTTCAAAAGGATGTTCGTTTTAATTTTGATGAAAAATGCCTTACTTCTTTCAACTTATTAAAACAAGCCCTTCTTGAAGCTCCAGTTATTAAACCACCTAATTGGAAGAAACCTTTTGAGCTATTTTGCGACGCTAGCCATGGAGCTGTAGGAGAAATTCTTTGTCAGTATGATGGTGATGATCTTAATATCATTCATCATGGTAGTCGCACCTTAAACTGGGCCCAAAAGAACTATCCTATGGCTGAAAAAGAATTCTTCGATGTAGTCTTCTCTTGTGATAAATTTTGATCTTATATCATGGACTCCAAAGTTAGAGTACATACTAATCGTGTTGGCTTGAAATAAATCCTGAAAATGACTGATGTTAAGCCAAGAATGATCCGTTGGACTCTACTTCTGCAAGAATTTGATTATAGATCTTACAAAGGAAGGAAGAGCTGGAGGAAGCGTTCGTGGATACTCAAAGAGTTCTTAATCCTAAAGAGGTATCATTCGTGTGTATACCTGTGGGAATCCCACAACCAAAAAGGAAGTTCCCTATTTCCTCTTACAATGGTTTTGGCAATTTTCTGCGACCTGTTTTATTCGAAGAGAGGAAGAAAAGGAACTCAAATGAGACCATATTCCCTCGATGATCATGACTTATGAAATCCTAGACACACCATTGTTCTGGATGATTTTCTTCTATTTATTTTTTGCATATTTGAATTCCTTGCGTTTTTTCTAAGTCCATTGCTGGTCTTACAAGATTGGTATGGGTGTACGGTACGGCCGGATCCACCCATACCGATGGTCGTTAAGATCGCTGATGCCTCGTTGAGTTTCTCGCCGAAGCGGTATGACCGTGTGGTACGGGCGCACTGCCCCGTACCGCCAGTCATTAAGGGTTTGGTGACTTCCTTATTCTATTTCTCGTTTGCACTTTTATGAAAAAAATTATTAGAGAAGTTACGAAGTCGGTATGGACGGGTAGTATGGGCGGAACCTGCCCGTACCACTCAGTCGGTTAACCTTTTACCGACTTCGTCCCATGGTGTTTTTGAAATGACTCGGTACGGGCACACCGTACGGGCGCCGCCCGTACCAAATTGGTCGTTACGACCCGAATTTCCTTCTTTTGCACTTATTTGTTTCCTTATTTGTTAGGATTCTTTTCTTGGGCAACCCTTTTCCTCTCAATACAAATTTACCTTGCCTCTAACCCTTTATAAGTCTCTCGGAAGTGTTCTATCTTTGCCTTGATAATACAAATCTTCTTCACAATCTACTTCTTCCACATAAATTCTTTAGAGACCATGACCTCTACATTGAGCACCCTTCAAAAGAAGGAAGATTTCTATGGATCGTCTTCAAGGATTTCAGAGGAAGACAAAGTTGCTATACCAAAAGATAAGAAGCTAGAAGATGAGGATGGATTCAAGTTGATTGAAACAATAAAGGAAGGGCGCAAGGTGTTTAGCCTAGGAATTGGAATAGAAAGTGACTTTGATGAAGTTCAACTTGATTTAGAAGGAGATGGGGAGTTTTTCTTGAAAAGGGTGAAGAGACAAGGGGAGGTGATTCAAGCCTCCATGGACAAGCTCAATCGCCACATCAAGAAGATTGAGGTAAAATCTCCAGGATCTTCCAAACATATTGAACTGTTGTGCCGCTACCTGGACCAGATGGACTTGAAGATAATGAAGGGGATAGAGGCAAATCTCAACATCACCCTCAGATCCATCAACGCTCAGAAGCAAACAATAGAGATGTACAAGGCTCTTGTTGAGAAATTGGAGAAAGTCAATGAGCAATGCTGGATCCGCATCTTGATCTTGGAGACATCAAACAAGATGCTCCGTGCAAGTATTCGCGATTCCGGAGCCTCTTCACCATGAAGCACACCACGGTATCAAATAATCGCAAGGGCTTATTTGATCCACCCTGCTTGGCTCCAATCTTGGGGGGGATCTATGAGAACCTTGTAATCTATCTTACAGTTTTATCATGTTTACTTTTCTGCACGCATGGTTAGGTTTAAATTTCTGAATTTGCATTAGTTGCATCAACTTCGAGTTCCCTTTGTTCAAGAGAAGAATTATATCCATTGAGTTATGAGACTTTATGATAATTGAAGTTGTGTTTTATTCATGATTATTATATTAGAAGATTGAACTAGGTTGAGTGTTATGATACTTGTACAACTGTCATAATTTTAGGGACTTCCACACCTATAGAAGTATTGATTAAGTTATGAGAAGAAGAATTCTGGTAGAATATTATGATTAAGAGTTTTCGAAAGCCATTGAAGTAGTGAGCATGATCAAATAGCTTGCTGAAATGAAAAAGAGAAAAAGGGAGCAAGGAAAAACATAGATATGCAAGTCTCAAAAGATAGCAAAAGCAACTATCAAAAGAATCAAACATATATAAAAAAGAGAGAAAGAAGAAAAAAGAAAATGATCATGAATCTTCACTATTAAACTTAGTGCTACATACCTCTAAACTCTGTGATTATATGATATGTTGAATCACTTGTAGCTTCTTATAATTTCATTGATAATAGAAAAAGGTGGGGAAGCCTCTAAGTTATGTAATGTGTAAGGGTATGGTTATACCCTGACGTATCTCTACATCCGATGTTGTACTCCTGTTTCAATTTCTGCCTTATTTATTGTAATGTCTCATGTCTCATGAACATGATGATCTTGTCCATAAGCCACCATCTTCCTTGGAGACGAGCAAGAGCCTAGCTTGCGGGAGTTGATGCGTCCAAAATAGAAGCATATTTACCTTTTGTTTTTGTATAAATAGAGTAGGGATTTTTGTATTTCATTGTGCCTTTGTGCGCTATTTTGTTCTTGTTTCAATAGGATCCCAAATAATGTAGTCATATATGAACATATCAATTAGAGCTGTCATATTGTGTAATTAGATGATATTTCTAAGGGATAAAAGTCATTTTATAAATTTACCTTCGCACCTAGAAGAATAATAAACAAGGAGAAGGCACCAGCATCGTTAATGTAACATCCTAGCATTAGAGCTTAGAAATAAGCTGAGATAAGGTGTGTGCAGTGCATTCATGCATAGAAAATCTAGGGAATTTTCGCGCAAAGCTAAAGAAGCCATTGAGGGATCGGGATCTCTCTTGCTCTGATGGAAGCTTTTGGACAAGTGCGACAGATTTCTACATGACCTCTATTGTATCTTGGTGTTTGAGGGAATTCATTTTAAAATTTTAGTATATTTGAATTAGAAAATAATGTATAATGGGATGATAAATAGTAATTAAATTACAATAAGGAATAAGAGTTGAATTCTTATTATGAATAAGATACAATATGTACAAGTCTCAAATTACACTGGAAATAAAAGTTAAACATTACATTGCCCTTATAACAAAGGAATAAGAGATATTTCAATAAAAAAATAGTGTACAGAAATAAAGGGATAACTTTATTACCTCACACAATGTTACATTGTCTTTACAATATGTGTAATAATACAATCAGTAAAGGGAATAGAAAAGGATAACTTTAATACAATAATACAAACATTACACTGTTGTGACAAATATTAAGAGGAAAAAAGGAAATTACAATTATATGAATAAACAATTACATCAAAAGAAATAAAAATCCTACACTAATATTTAAGGAGATTTCGCCATCTTTCAGATATTTTCTTCTTCAATTGATCCCCGCAAATTAGACAGATAACAAGAAAAGAAAGAAAAAAAGAGTGTTTGGGTTAGTGAACTCTCAGAATGGCATAGAGTTGCTATGCCAGGCTCATCACAGAGTTTGCAATAAAGGGGCCATTTAGTAACTATTCTTATCAGGGTATTTCCCTCAGACTTATTGCATCATAGGCTAAAGGAAATCACATCTCAAAAATGATAGCTAACTAGCAGAAATATCTCAATCAAGCTGATCCATATGGGACAAGTTCCATTTGTGGAAACTTGAACCAGAGGAGGGCCACTGGACAGCAGCTCACACAAACATGCAAGTGCTGTGTTGTCAACACCACAAGAGAGTACCAGATAGGGAGAGAGCACAGCCGTAGCTAGCCAAACTACACCCTCCCAAATCCAACCATTTGATGTCCACAACTCCAGAGCATAAGGTTCAGCACCAAAACCTCCACAATGCACCACACCCACATCACTAGCACCCTGGTTGCTTGGGGAAGCCATCCAGGAGTACCAGAAAAGGGACATGAGCAAGGAGGAGAAGGTTTACCAGAAGATTCAGCAGCAACTGATCAAGATCCATCACTGGAACAGGTTTCAGGAAGCTCAAGGTAGGAAAAATAAGAGCCTTGGAAGATATAGTGCATATTATATCTATTCTTATCTGTTTTAGATAAAAGGGCAAGAAGAGGAAGTAATAAAGTATAGAAAAGAGAGGATTTCTCTCAGTTCTGCATAGAGGTGCTAGGCAAAATCATCATCAAGAAATTAATACCATAGCACAATATATGTCCTTATCCAGAGTTGTGCCTCAGCCTTTGCATCATTGGCAGGGCCTAGATAAAAGTATAATAGCTGATCTTGTCAAGATCATCCAATAAAATTAATCCAACACACAAGAAACTGCATAAAGAGAGAGCATCAGGGTCAAGAATGGAAAAGTAGTTAATCAAGTGATCCACCAGAGGCATGGAGTTTTAAATCTAGATGAGCAAGCTACAAGGGCATAGATGGTAGAAGATACAAAGTACAACAATCAAGATCCTAGGTTGATTTAGTGCATCCTTTATTTTCTGAACCTTTTAAGAGAGGGGTTCTTGTGAAACACTTATAGTGTTGCTAACAGCAACCAGATCTGTCCAGGAGCAAGTACATCAACCATAGAGCATAAAAACAGTATCGAACTGTAACATCCCAAAACTCTAATCCAAGGTTATTAAGATCCAAATCATCAAATTTAGGGTTAACAAAAACTTTTCCATTTAAAATGATTAAGCATTCATATGTGTATACATTTAAATTAGGAGTTGTTTTGAATTGCCATGTTTGAGTGATCCATTGGTTGTAAAATGATTCTAAGGTGAATTCAACATCATCTAGATCATTCCCAAACAAATCCCAAAGAAAAACAAATCAAAAAGAATAAAATAAGGAAATGGTCATTTGTGCCATTTTAATCACCTAGCCTACTTTGGCTATTCCTAGAACTCAAACCTTAACAGAAACAATTGTGGTTCTTTGCACCCCTTGCTAGTACAAGTAGTGATGTACCAAGGCCCACTTTGTTTCACCCCAAAAACTTTCAAACACTACATTTAAGTGACAATTGAAAATTGAATGTAGTTCATATGTATAGATCACACTTACTCAAAAACCACTCAAATGAACTCCACTTTTAAAACCCAAGCACACCTAGAAGCTCATGCATAAGATACATCACTCCACCAAAAATCAGCCCAAAATTCAAACATTTTGTTCTTGCGGCCATTTGATCGAACAGGTTGCAGACAGAAATAAACCTGCCTAACTAACACTGCTCCTAGTTAAACCCTTGTCCCCCAATTGACCCTCTCTACTCTCCCTGGCCTCCTAAGACCAACCAAACTCCCAGCTAGCCCCTCCCTTAGCTGCAGCAGCAGTGGAGCGCCACCACTTTGTGGTCACCGCCGGCCAGAAGAGGGCAACGCGCCAGGGACCGCACCGCGCCAAACCAGCAAGTCCCCTAGCTCCGCCCAACCCTACCGCACCTCCCTGTCCACCCCTCGATCAACCCCAGCCCCTGGACCACTCCCAGCGTCGCCGCCCTTTCTCTCTACGAGCTCGCTAGAGCGGGATAGCTGCCAGCACGCAGCAGACTGCCCCCTTGACCCCATACCGTGCACGCCGCTCCGCCTCAACCCCAGCACCCCGCCAGACACGGCCGTGCACCGCTGCGTGACCCACAGTTGCCGAGTGCCGCGTTGAGCACCACCTTTGTCTTGTTACGTCCCTGTTACGTCCCTAGTAGACCCCCACCGGCCGTTTAGGGTTCGGTCTCGCCGGCTACGAGTCCGTCGTCGACAACGACTGTGATCCGTTGATCCACGTTATAATCGTGTGGCCCAGATCGCTTGATACCGTTTCGAGTTTTAAGTCTCGCTGACAAGTAGGACCATCCTGTCAGCCACCCTCTGCACTGCTGAGCGTCACTGGGCCGGCTCATTTCCTTTCCCGCGCTGACCTAGTAATTCAAATCTAGATTTTTCTATTTAGGTTTAAACTCAATTATGTCCCTTAGTACAAAAATCAATTCAGGAAGATTTACTAAACCAAATTGAGTGATTCAAATTTTTTTGGAAAGATTCTGAAAAGATCAATCCAAAACCGTTGGATTTCTGTCATTTAGAGTTAGAGATCTCTCCTAGTAAAAATAACAAGACAGAAGCTTTTGCACATTCAAACATTTTTATAAAATCAACCATAATAGCTTTTGAGTTGATTCCAACTCTCAAAAATCACATTTAACCATACCTATCAGAATATGTAATAATATTAAGGTTTCCATGCAGTGACTTTGGACTAGTACCAAAATAATGCTATATAGGCATTTCTAGTCACTTTAAATCATTAAATATTAAACTTAAACTTATTAAAATGTGATCCAACATTTAAATCACATTCCCATATGTTAGAATATGTGGTGATGACATGTTTCCACATGATCCCATAGTTTAATTGGATAATATTAAATCTTATTTAATTTCAATGAGTAGAAATTACTTTTCACACATAAAAAGATTGAAGCTAGTTCAATTAAACCTTGTGATGCTTGTGATGATCATAGATCATCAAATGTGTGCCTTAGTGTGATAAGTAGACTAGTTAAGCTTTGTTTGGTGATTGTCTATCCTATATGTATTTATAGACGATAGTACCGACCAAGCTTTCGAGGAGGAGGAGTTCTACCAAGAGGACGAGGAAGAAAACTTCAACCACTACACCAACCAAGTCAAGCCTAGAACTTCAAGTAAACTGAGAAAGCTATGGTTAGAAAGCTAGAATTAAGATAGATAACCTAAGCAAGATGCATTAGGCATGCTTTGGTTATACCACTTTGACTATTACCCGCCCCAAGTTTTATTTCCAAGCTTTTACTTCTTTACTTTATTAAAGTACCTTACCTGTTTGAAGGTAGCATAAAGAGTATAAAACTTGACCTATTTAGTTAGACTTATATGTCATTCTATGGCATGAGATTGACATTAGCATCCCACTTTAGCGAACACTCTTAACTTAGTAGTTGGAACAAAACTCAAAACTTGATTCACTTTAGATGGGAATACTTGGTGAAAATGATGTGTGAAAACCTTTGAATGATGAGTCATTCTATTGAGATGTTTTTGACATGTGTTGAGAAACACACATGGTTTATGATGATGAAAATGTTGAGGCATGAGCCTTAGCCCTTTTTCAAAACTAATGGTTGGATTCGGATGCGATACCATTCCAATTTTACCATACAACCACAATACCTGAATTGGGTAAGGCTTAGCTGGAAGTTTATATGCATTAGTATTAGTTCCCTCGCGGGAGAGGTTTGAGCTGAGGCTACCTCTCAATGTTGTCCACCTATGCAGTGCCCAAGATGACAGATGGTCATGGTTGGGAGGCCATGCTCATAGGAGAGGTGCTTGTACTAGGGTGTGTAAAGGAAATGTTATGTTTGATTATCTGCATACTAAGTATGATGATTCAGGGTTATCCCTGACAGATGTATCGAATCTTGTGGTGAAACTGTACCACCTCTGCAGAGTGTCAAACTATTCGAATAGCCGCGTCCGCGGTTATGGACAGTTGGAGTGGCCATACTGTTTCGTTGTCAGATATTTTCAAAATGACTTATGAAATGAATGATGAATCTTGACTTGACCACAACATGCTTGTGACTATGACACTAGCTTCCCAACTTAAGTGATTCTAGAACTTTGTTTTATCTTTCTTTGTTTCTGAACTCAGCTTAGGTTTCAAACTTAACTTTACAAATCAACCTAGAGTTAGCATTTCCCACTAGAACTACCTTACTTGTTAGTGATAGTTTGCGAGTACTTAAAGAGTACTCATGGCTTTTTTCCCTGGCTATTCCTATGGCCAGACTATGAAGGAGACTACCAAGATGAAGGACAGCAGGACAGCTATGATAACTACGACTATGTTCCATCGTGAGCATTGCTTGTGCCTCTAAAGATGGACCCCACCGCTACGCTTATTATTTATTCCGCTACTTGTTGTATTAAGAGTGGATCATGAGATCCTTTATTCGTGTAAGACCTTATTATGGTTGGTAATGGATCATGTACTGTGATATCCAATATGTTATGTCTCGCAAACATGGTAATCCGAGGATTGCGATGTATGACATATCATGCATCTAGGATTAAAAATCCGGGTGTTGACAAGTTGGTATCAGAGCCATCCTGACCATAGGAGACCCTAGTTAGAATGGACGTCCGAACAAAAACTTAATTTCAAAACCAAAGTGAGTATTTATGAAAAACTATTTCCTCTCTTACACCTGGGAATTCATTCTTTCTCAAAAATTCATGTTCCTCCAATTCTTACATTACCACCTAAAATTTGACACACTTGATCACTTCACTAACTTCCTCATCCTAAATTCTTGTAGATGGAGACTCAGTTCAGCAAGTTCTACCAGTTGGGCAACGGAGGCCAACTGATCTTTGAGAGGGAACTAGATTCACTGTCTGAGTTATTAGGACGCCCACATCCGGAGTTTCTTGGAGCTCAACTTCCTGGACCCCCAGGAGGAGATTTACAATGGCTAGTCACCGCTGATCTTCGAGGAAGCATAGAAGCACCAACATCCAGGAGAATCCAGTTCTCCATAAGAGAGAACAACTGTCTAGATGGACTAGCCAGGGCAATGCATGAAGCTCTCGCACGTCTATGTGCCCTCAGTGTCAACCAAATCCAAGGAACCCACTTTGCGCACTATGCAAGGCGTGACTTCATGGGAATGCCAATGGAGATGCCAAGTCACCCGGAGTTGAAATGTCAAGTGGAGAACCTTGACTTCCTGTTGTATGATTGCCAGAAGGAATTGGACAATGCTAGGGAGTTTGCCAACCACAACCGTGCCTTTGCCGCCCCCAGAAGGCCCAGACTTTCTCACTGCTTATCAAGGATCGTCAGTATCTTTGCCTCCAGCGCGAAAAGAAGGATCGCACCATCGCCCGTCTTCGCAAGAAGGTGGCTAACCTCAAGAAGACCATCAAGGAGCAAGAAGCTCAGCTTGCAGCAAAGGAAGAAGAAGAGGAAGGTGAAGACATCCAGGGAGATGTGGGATTCTTACCTCAGCAATGATGATGACTTTCTGGAGGAGGATGCCGTGGACTTCTACACCGACGATGACGACTCCGACTTCATCGATGATGAGTAGATGCACTAGATCACTGTCGTAGCATGAGATGTATCGGTCCCATTATATCGTAGCTTGCAGAATGGTTCTTAAAACCATCTGTTTTCCTTTGATGTTGTGGTGTGTTTGTATCGTGTGCTTTGCTTGAATGAATGAAAAGAAGTTAGTTGCAAAACCTGAGTCAAACTCAAAGTTTTAGCTTTGAAATCAAAACCATGAACCTTAGAACTTTCCCTCTTACCCCTTTATCTACCTCAATATTCAGATGACTCGTGGAAACCAAGGAGGGAGCAGCTCATCGCAAGACCCAATGCTGCAGATCCTACAGAATCTCATCGCAGACAGAGAAGCAAGCAGGGCAGAGCACCAAGCTAATCTAGCAACACTGCAACAGATCACCCAGATGGCTCTCAACAACCAGAACCATGGAAATCAGGATCATCAAGGATCCAAGCTGAAAAATTTCCAGAATACCAATCCCCCAATCTTTAGCACTTTGGAGAACCCATTAGATGTTGATGACTGGTTGCAGAAGATGGAGAACAATTTGGAAGTAGCCAGAGTTGATGACAACGAGAAAGTTCTCTTTGCCACCCACTATTTGGCAGGAGATGCAAGAGCATGGTGGAACAGTATCCGCACAATGAACCATGGTCAAGTTATGACATGGGAAGCCTTCAAAATCAAGTTTAGTCGCACCCATGTGCCACACGGCCTAGTCACCCGAATGAGGGATCAATTCCGAGATATGAAGCAAGGCAGAATGACTGTAGTGGAGTACCATGATAGATTCATGTCCCTTGCAAGGTATGCACCTGATGAGATAAACACGGATGCCAAGAAGAAGGAGAGATTCTTGAACAGACTTCATGATGAGATGCAGACTGTCCTTGTCAACATCCGTTTCCAAGATCTCGAAGAGCTAGTCGACTCTACAATTCAGATGGAAGGAAAGATTAACCAGGCAAACGACAACCGCAAACATCGTATGGTGCAGCAATCTGGATCCAACAGTCACCAGAAGTACCGTCCCAGCCCCTCACCAGGATATGCACCAAGGAACAACCGACCCCCAATGTCTCGCCCAAGCTACCCCAACCGTAGCGGAGGAAATGTGAAGTCCGATGGAAACAGCAACAACCCCGGCAACACCAGAAATTTCAACTGTGCCCCTCCCAAGAGCAACAACAACAACAACAACAACAACACTGCACCCAGAACTGGAAGCAATGCCATGCTCGTCGCAGCTAAAGACAAGTCTCAGATCACTTGTTTCGAGTGTGGAGTGAAGGGTCACTATTCAAATGAGTGCCCCAAGAATATTGTTACCACTGCCAATGTGAATGCCCCAGCTCAACAACAGCGTCGTGTTCAACCAGGAAGAAGATTTGCCCCAGGGAACCCTCACAACCGCAATGGCCGTCTCTTCCACATGAACGCCGAAGAAGCTCAAGAAGCGCCAAATGTAGTGTTGGGTATGTTTTCTGGCAACTCAGTTTTAGCAAGAGTGTTGTTTGATTCTGGAGCATCGCACTCATTTGTCACCGAAGAATTTGCATGCACTAGTAAGATTCACCCAACCAACTTGAAGCATGTCATGATAGTTCAAATCCCCGGTTCAACTACAAAATCTAGAAAATTTTGCAAAGTTGTGCCTATCAGAATACATGGGATAGATTTTTATGCTAATCTAATAGTACTTGGAACCAAAGGATTGGAAGTAGTACTAAGTATGGATTGGATGTCAAGGCATAAAGGACTGATAGACTGTGCTAAGAAAGCCATCACCATGACCAGTAGCTCTGGAGTAACAGTAGAGCAACAAGAGTCTAACCCTACCCACCATTGACCAAGTCAGAGTAGTCTGTGAATACCCCGACGTATTCCCAGATGAATTGCCAGGTATGCCCCCGGATAGGGATATTGAGTTCATTATCGAACTAATCCCCGGAACCGGACCCATATCCTAGAGACCCTATAGCATGAACCCCTCAGAGTTAGTAGAATTGAAGAAGCAGTTGGATGCTATGTTAGCAATAGGCTTGATTCAACCAAGCGCATCGCCATGGAGATCACCAGTGTTATTGGTTGACAAGAAAGATGGAGGTAACCGTTTCTGCACCAACTACAGGAAGCTGAATGATGTCACCATCAAAAATAAGTACCCTTTGCCAAAGATAGAAGATCTGTTTGATCAATTGACGGGTGCCCTGGTATTCTCAAAGATTGATCTTAGGACTGGTTATCACCAACTTAAGATTCGTGCAACGGATATTCCAAAGACCGCCTTTACTACTCGCTATGGTTTATACGAGTATACGGTCATGTCTTTCGGATTAACCAATGCCCATGATTATTTCATGAATCTCATGAATAAGATCTTTATGAATTTCCTGGATAAGTTTGTCGTTGTGTTTATCGATGATATCCTTATCTACTCCAAGTCAGAAGAAGAGCATGAGCAACATCTGAGAATCATCCTAGAAACCCTGAGAGAGCATCGGTTATATGCCAAGTTTAGCAAATGTGAGTTTTGGCTGAAAGAAGTAGGATTCCTAGGACATATTGTGTCTGCCGGAGGAGTCTCTGTTGATCCCACCAAGATCAGAGATGTCGAAGCATGGGAAGCCCACACCACTCAAACCCAAGTCTGTGCATTTCTCAGATTTGCGGGATATTACCGCAAGTTCGTAGAAGGATTCTCGAGCATCGCCAGACCCATGAACCAATTGTTGAAGAAGAACAAGAAGTTTGAATGGACCGACAAATGTGAAGCCAGTTTCCAAGAGCTGAATAAGAGATTGATTTCAGCCCCAATATTGATCATGCCAGATATCAAGAAGCCATTTGATGTGTATTGTGATGCATCCAAGATCGGTCTCGGATGTGTACAGATGCAAGAAGGCAAAGTCATCGCTTATCTGTCTCGACAACTGAAGCAGCATGAGCAGAACTATTCGACCCATGATCTTGAGTTAGCAGCCGTAGTTTTGGCCTTGAAGACATGGCGTCATTATCTGATGGGTAATCGTTGTGAGATTTACTCAGATCACAAAAGCTTGAAGTATATTTTCACTCAGAAGGAGCTGAATATGAGGCAAAGGAGATGGATAGAGTTAATCAAGGATTATGACCTTGACATTTACTATCACCCCGGCAAAGCCAATGTGGTAGCGGATGCTCTTAGCAGATTGCCGTGTAGGCTAAAGACCATGATCAAGGAGAAGCAACCAAGTTTGTATGAGGAGTTGGAGCAGTTCAGAACTGAGCTAGTTAGCAAAGGATTTTTAGCTAGCATTGAACTTCAACCCACTTTGATTAGCCAAATCAAGGAAGCCCAAAAGGAAAATGAAAGTATCGACAGAATCAAACGTCGTATTGGTATAGGAAAGGTACCTAGATTCACCGAAGACGAAGAAGGAGTTCTGTGGTACAAAGGATGTATCTGTGTGCCAGCAGATTCGGAGCTGAAGCAAGTTATCATGCAGGAAGCTCATGATACTCTTTATTCTATGCACCTCGGAGGAACGAAGATGTATCAAGGTTTGAAGGAGCAATTTTGGTGGCACAAGATGAAGAGAGAAATCGGAAGCTACATCGCCAAGTGTGACATCTGTCAAAGAGTCAAAGCAGAGCATCAGAGACCCACAGGACTATTGGAACCATTGCAGATTCCAGAATGGAAATCGGATTCCATCGGAATGGACTTTATCACCGGTTTGCCTACTTCTAGTAGGGTAAATGACTCAATCTAGGTCATCGTTGATAGACTGTCCAAGGTATCTCACTTTATACCTGTCAAGACAACTTACCAGAGTTCGAAACTAGCAGAGCTGTATATTGCTAGAATTGTTAGTCTGCATGGAACCCCCAAGACCATAGTATCAGATCGAGGAATCCAGTTTACCTCGAGATTTTGGCAGAAAGTCCAGCAAGGATTAGGAACCAAGTTGAATTTCAGCACCGCTTATCATCCGCAAACCGATGGACAGACTGAAAGAGTACACCAAATCTTAGAAGATATGTTGAAAGCTTGTGTGTTAGAGTACGAATCCAAATGGGAAGACTGCCTGCCTTTCGCAGAATTCTCATATAACAACAGTTATCAAGCTAGTTTGCAAATGGCCCCATTTGAGTTCCTATACGGAAGAAAGTGTTGCACCCCTTTGAATTGGTCGCAAGTAGGAGAGAGTCAGATCTTTGGACCCGACATTCTCCAAGAAGCTGAAGAGAATGTTCACAAAGTCCGTGAGCACCTCAAGACCGCCCAATCCAGACAGAAGAGTTATGCTGACAAGAGAAGGAGAGACCTGACTTTCAATGTTGGAGATTTTGTATATCTCAAGGTTTCGCCATTGAAGGGAACCCAACATTTTAGACTGAAAGGAAAGTTAGCCCCCAGATATATCGGGCCCTTCAAGATTCTGAACCATTGAGGAGAAGTATCATATCAACTAGAACTACTAGAGGAGATGTCAGCCATCCACAGTGTGTTCCTTATCTTGTTACTTCGCAAATGCCTAGAAGTGCCAGAGAAGACCGAAGTTTTCAAGAATATCGATCACCGACCTGTTGATATCAACAAAGACCTGACGTATCGTGAAGTGCCCATCCGTATCCTAGAGAAAGCCTACAGAACCACCAGGACCAGGAGTATCAAGTTTCTCAAGATTCAATGGAGCAACCATACCGAAGAAGAAGACACTTGGGAGCGAGAAGATTAGATTAGGACAGAGTTCCCAGATCTCTTTAGTTCCTAGTTTTCTTTCGTAAATCTCAAGACAAGATTTTTTTAAGGGGGGAAGGTTTGTAATATCCCAAAACTCTAATCCAAGGTTATTAAGATCCAAATCATCAAATTTAGGATTAACAAAAACTTTTCCATTTAAAATGATTAAGCATTCCTATGTGTATGCATTTAAATTAGGAGTTGTTATGAATTTCCATGTTTGAGTGATCCATTGGTTGTAAAATGATTCTAAGGTGAATTAAACATCATCTAGATCATTCCCAAACAAATCCTGAAGAAAAACAAATCAAAAAGAATAAAATAAGGAAATGGTCATTTGTGCCATTTTAATCACCTAGCCTACTTTGGCTATTCCTAGAACTCAAACCATAATAGAAACAATTGTGGTTCTTTGCACCCCTTGCTAGTACAAGTAGTGATGTACCAAGGCCCACTTTGTTTCACCCCAAAAACTTTCAAACACTAAATTTAAGTGACAATTGAAAATTGAATGTAGTTCATATGTATAGATCACACTTATTCAAAAAGCACTCAAATGAACTCCACTTTTAAAACCCAAGCACACATAGAAGCTCAAGCATAAGGTACATCACTCCACCAAAAATTAGCCCAAAGCTGAAACATTTTGTTCTTGCGGCCTTTTGATCGAACGGGTTGCAGACAGAAATAAACCTGCCTAAATAACACTGCTCCTAGTTAAACCCTTGTCCCCCAATTGACCCTCTCTACTCTCCCCTGTCCCCCTGAGACCAACCAAACCCCCAGCTAGACCCTCCCTTAGCCGCAGCAGAAGTGGAGCGCCACCACTTTGTGGTCACCGCCGGCCAGAAGATAGCAACACGCCAGGGACCACGCCGCGCCAAACCAGCAAGTCCCCTAGCTCCGCCCAACCCTACCGCACCTCCCTGTCCACCCCTCGATCAACCCTCGCCCCTGGACCACTCCCCAGCGGCGCTGCCCTTTCTCTCTGCGAGCTCGCTAGAGCGCGATAGCCGCCAGCACGCAACAGACCGTCCCTCGACCCCATACCACAGACGCCGCTCCACCTCGACCCCAGCACCCCGCCAGACACGGTCGTGCACTGCCGCGCAACCCATAGTCGCCGAGCGCCGCGTCGAGCACCGCCTCTTTCTTCCAAAGCGCACAACGCTCCCGACCACATGCCACCGCCCCTAGCCGTGCCTTTAAGCCGTAGAGCACCGCCAGGAGGCAAGCCACCGTCCGCCTACGCCGCCCATGCCGATAGCGCCCTGTATCATCGTCACCGACGAGCTCGTCGTCGCCCCCTCGGTCCCCTCCTCGAGCCCATATAAGGAGGACTTCCCTAGCCTCAACCTCCACACCATTCGACTCCCCTCTCACTCCCAGTCCTTCCCCACCTCTCGCCGGAGTAGCTCGAGCAGCAGGATGCTGGAATTTCACTAGAGGAAGCCGCTGCAGAGGAGGAGACGCTGCCATCGATTCCGTCCACCGCAGCCCCTGCCATGACCTCGCCTGAGTCCGCCGTCGCCATCCAGTTTGATCACCCGCCTTGCTGCACTAGCTGGAGCCCTGGTACATCCCCAGTAGACCCCCACCCGCCGCTTCGGGTTCAGTCTCGCCAGCGACGAGGCCATCGTCGACGACGACTATGAGTCGTTGATCCACGTTATAATCGTGTGGCCCAGATCGCTTGATACCGTTTCGGGTTTTAAGTCTCGCTGACAAGCGGGACCATCCTGTCAGCCGCCCTCTGCGCTGCTGAGCGTCACTGGGCTGCCCATTTCCTTTCCCGTGCTGAGCGAGTAATTCAAATCTAGATTTTTCTATTTAGGTTTAAACTCAATTCCATCCCTTAGTTCAAAAATCAATTTAGGAAGATTTGCTGAACCAAATTGAGTGATTCAAATTTTGTTGGAAAGCTTCTGAAAAGATATATCCAAGTCCGTTGTATTTATTTCATTTAGTGTTAGAGATCTCTCCTAGTAAAAATAACAATACAGAAGCTTTTGCACATTCAAACATTTTTATAAAATCAACCATAATAGCTTTTGAGTTGATTCCAACTCTCAAAAATCACATTTAACCATACCTATCTAAATATGTAATAATATTAAGGTTTGCATGCAGTGACTTTGGACTAGTACCAAAATAATGCTATATAGGCATTTCTAGTCACTTTAAATCATTAAATATTAAACTTAAACTTATTAAAATGTGATCCAACATTTAAATCACATTCCCATATGTTAGAATATGTGTTGATGACATGTGTCCACATGATCCCATAGTTTAATTGGAGAATATTAAATCTTAGTTAATTTCAATGAGTAGAAATTACTTTTCTCACATAAAAAGATTGAAGCTAGTTCAATTAAACCTTGTGATGCTTGTGATGATCATAGATCATCAAATGTGTGCTAATTAGACTAGTTAAGCTTTGTTTGGTGATTGTGTATCCCGTATGTATTTATAGACGATAGTACCGACCAAGCTTACGAGGAGGAGGAGTTCTACCAAGAGGAGGAGGAAGAAAACTTCAACCACTTCACCAACCAAGGCAAACCTAGCACTTCAAGTAAACTGAGAAGCTATGGTTAGCAAGCTAAAATTAAGCTAGATAACCTAAGCAAGATGTATTAGGCATGCTTTGGTTATACCCTTTGACTATTACCCACCCCAAGTTTTATTTCCAAGCTTTTACTTCTTTACTTTATTAAAGTACCTTACTTGATTGAAGGTAGCATAAAGAGTATAAAACTTGACCTATCTAGTTAGACTTAGATGTCATTCTATGGCATGAGATTGAAATTAGCATCCCACTTTAGTGAACACTCTTAACTTAGTAGTTGGAACAAAACTCAAAACTTGATTCACTTTAGATGGGAATACTTAGTGAAAATGATGTGTGAAAACCTTGGAATGATGAGTCATTCTATTGAGATGTTTTTGACATTTGTTGAGAAACACACATGGTTTATGATGATGAAAATGTTGAGGCATGAGCCTTAGCCCTTTTACAAAACTGATGGTTGGATTCGGATGCGATACCATTGTCAACACCCGGATTTTTAATCCCAGATGCCCGTTATGCCATACCTCGCAATCCCAGGATTACCATTTTTGTGAGACATAACGGATTGGATATCACAGTACATCATCCATTACAAACCATACATAAGGTTTTACACAAATAAGGATCTCATGATCCAATCTTTAATACAACAAGCAGCGGAAATAAACGATAGCGTAGCGGTGGGGTCCATCTTCAGGGGCATAGGCAATGCTGACGAAGGCAGATAGTCCTAGTTATCATAGCCGTCCTGCTGACCATCATCTTGACAATCTCCTTCATAGTCTGGCCATGATAATAACCAGGGACAAAAGCCATGAGTACTCTTTAAGTAGTCGCAAACTACTACTAACAAGGGTTATAGTTCTAAGTTAAAGTGCTGAATTTAAAGAATAACTATCAAGTTAAGTTTGAAACCTAAGCTGAGTTCTGAAGCAAGAAAGATAAAGTAAAGTTCTAGAATCACTTAAGTTGGGAAGCAATTATCATTAACACAACCCTGTTGTGGTCAAGTCAAAGTTCATCATTCATTTCAAGTTATTTAGAAAACATCTGACAACGAAACAGTATGGCCATTCCAATTGTCCATAACATGAATGGCTATTCGAATAGTTTGACACTCTGTAGAGGTGGTACACTTTCACCACAAGATTCGATACATCTGTCAGGGATAACCCTGAATCATCATACTTAGTATGCAGATAATCAAACATAACCTTCCCTTTACACACCCTAGTATAAACACATCTCCTATGAACATGGCCTCCCAACCATGACCATCAGTCATCTTGGGCACTGTATAGGTGGACAACATTGAGAGGTAGCCTCAGCTCAAACCTCTGCCGTGAGGGAACTAATACTAATGCATATAAATTTCCAGCTAAGCCTTACCCAATTCAGGTAATGTGGTTGTACGGTAAATTTGGAATGGTATCGCATCCGAATCCAACCATCAGTTTTATAAAAGGGTTAAGGCTCATGCCTCATGATTTTCATCATCATAAACCAATTGTGTTTTGTCAACACATGTCAAAACATCTCAATAGAATGACTCATCATTCCAAGGTTTTCATAACTCATTTTCACCAAGTGTTCCCATCTAAAGTGACTCAAGTTTTTGAGCTATTCTAAAATACTAAGTTAAGAGTGTTCACTAAGGTGGAAAGATGGGATCAATCTCATGCCATAGCAGGACATCTAAAAGTTTCTAGGTAGGTCAAGTTTTATACTCTTTATGCTACCTTCAAAATTAATTAAAGAACTTTGTGTAAACTAAGGGAGGCAAAACTTGTCAATAAGACTTGGGGTACTAATAGTTAACGGGGTGTGATCAAAGCATGCTTAAGGCATCTTTACTAAACCATCTAGTTTTATTCTAGCTTGCTAACAATAGCTTACTAAAGCATGTTTTGCAAGGGTTAGCTTGCCACTAATAGCTTGCCTTGGTTGGTGCAGTGGTTGAAGTTTTCTTCTTCTTCTTCTTGGTAGAACTCCTCCTCCTCGAAGGCTTGGTCGGTACTATCGTCTAGAAATACATAGGGAGTGCACAATCACCAAACAATACTTAACTAGGCTAAGTAGTATTCTAAACCACACAATTGATGATCTATTATCATCCCAAGCATCACAAGTTTAATTCAATAGTTTCAACCTTTTTATTTTGGAAAAGTAATTTCTACTCATTGAAAAATTAACTAAAATTTAATATTCACCACCAAAACATGGGATCATGTGGACACATGTCCTCACCACATATTCTAACATGTGGGAATGAGATTTAAAGGTTGGATCAATATTACTTTGGTTTAAGTTTATTATTTAATGATTTAAAGTGACTAGAGATGCCTATATAGCATTATCTTGGTACTAGTCCAAAGTCACTGCATGTAAACCCTAATATTATTACATATATTGGATATATATGAGGAAATATGATCTTTGAGAGTTGCAAACAACTCAAAAGCTAACTTGGTTGATTTTATAAAAATGTTTCAAGTTGCAAAAGCTTATATCTTCTTATTTTTATTAGGAGAGATATATAACTCTAAATGAATTAAATCCAACGGGCTTGGATAGATCATTTTAATACCTTTCAGACAAAATTAGTTTCATGCAATTTGGATTTGTCAAACTCTCATAATTGAATTTTGAAACACTGGACAGAAACTATATTCTAACTAAAAAGAAAAATTCCTAATTTGAATTTGAAACGTGCGCGGGAACGAAATGGGCCGGCCCACTGCGCTCCGCGCAGCGCCGCAGGCTGACTTAAGCGAGGGCCCCACATGTCAGTGGAATAGGGGTGTACCGAAGGGGTATGGATGAAAGGTGGCCGTGCGATTAGAGGGTAGATCGACGGCTCACAGCTATCGTCCTCGTCGGAACAGGACACGACGAGAGCTAACCCTAGCACGGTCGGTGAAGGTGCAGTGGGGGCGTACCGGGGCTCCAGCGGGGTCGGCGAGGCGGGCAACTGGGCTGGTAGACGATGGCAGTTCTCCTGGTACAAGCGGCGCTTCCTGGGATGGCCTTGATCAAAGGCGCCCTTCTCCTCCCGAGGCGGCGGCTCCGGCTGCAATTACGGCGCCCTGGTGCTCAAGCGGCTCCGGCTAGCTGTGGGGAGTGAGAGAGAGAGGTGGGGATGAGAATGGTGTGAAGAGATCTTGCTGGGGAGGCCTCCTTATATAGGCGAGCGAAGGGTGCAGAGCGGCATGGGCAGAGCTCGACGTGGGCGACGGCACAGCGAGCTAAGGGCATGGGCGAGGTAGGCGGATGGTGGCCGGTCTCCTGGTGATCCTCTATGGCTTGATGGCGCGGCAAGGGGCTGTCTCTATTGGTCGGGAGCTTCTGCGCACTACACGGTGGCCGCAGGTGATCGACAAGAAATGCGGTGGCTATGGGTCGAGCGGCGGCATACGGGCGTGTCTGGCGAGGTGCTGGGCCTGCTGCGAGTGCCGCCACGCAAGGCTAGGGCTTGGCAAGGTCGGTGCTGCTATGGCGGACGCGGCGCTCCGGGGTGATCGGCATGGCGGACAGAGGCGTGGACGCGAGCAACTGGGGCTTATCCTCCGCTCGATTTTGGTCGGGGGTTGGTCGAGGCGATGCGGTGTGATGGCGCATGTCTGCCAGCGGGCAAAGGAGAGCGCGGGGCGGCTTTGTGCGAGCTGTCCATGGTCGACCTGGCGCATGGCGCAAGTGCTGCAACCTGGAGAAGCTAGGGGAGAGGGAGAGAGAGCTAGGGCCGGGGTTTGAGCTGGGGGGGGACAAGGGGACCAAGTTAGGCCCAAATGGTGACAAGAAGCACTGCACACTATAGTGTTTTGAAAATAGTCTGATCTGTGTCTGCCACCTGTTTGATGAAATGGCCGCAAGAGACCAAAGTTTGAATTTTGAGTGATCTCTACTAGTGCTAGGTAGTCTCTGGTTGCAAGGGTTTTGAAAATGGTGCTCAAATATATGGTTTTTGAAATAGGGGTGATCTATGCATATGCATTAGATTCAATTTTAAACTGTCATTTAAAATAGTTTACAGAATGTTTTTAGTAGATCAAAAGGTGGGCCTTGGTACCTCATTATGTGTACTAGTAAGGGGTGCAAAGATCAAGAATTGTTTCTGTTAAGAAATAAGTACTAGGAATAGCCAAAGTAGGCATGAGAGTTAAATTTGTCAAAATGACCATTCCTTCATTTTACTTCTTTTTGATTTGATTTTCTTTAGGAAAAGTTTGGGAATGATGTAGATGATGTTTAAATCACCTAAGAAACACTTTACAAGCATTGGCTCAATCAATCATGGCAATTCAAACAACTCCTATTTTAAATGTACACATATATGAATGCTTTCATTTTAAATTTGGAAAAGTTTTTGTTAACCCCATTTTTGGATGATTTAATCTTGATAAGCTTGGATTAAAGTTTTGGGATGTTACAAACCTTCCCCCTTAAACAAAATCTCGTCCCGAGATTTACAAGGAAAACTAGGAACTAAAGAGATCTGGGAACTCTGTCCTAATGTAATCCTCGCGCTCCCAAGTAGCTTCCTCCTCGGTATGGTTGCTCCACTGAATCTTGAGAAACTTGATACTCCTGGTCCTGGTGGTTCTGTAGGCTTCTTCTAAGATACGGATGGGCACTTCCCGATAGGTTAGGTCATTGTTGATTTCCACTGCTCTGTGATCAATATTCTTGAAAACTTCAGTCTTGTCAGGCACTTCCAAGCATTTGCGAAGTAACGAGATATGGAACACATTGTGGATGGCTGACATCTCTTCAGGCAGTTCCAGTTGATACGATACTTCTCCTCGGCGGTTCAGAATCTTGAAAGGTCCGATATATCTAGGAGCTAACTTTCCCTTCAGACTAAAGCGTTGAGTTCCCTTCAATGGTGAAACCTTGAGATATACGAAATCTCCAACATTGAAAGTCAGGTCTCTCCTTCTCTTGTCAGCATAACTCTTACATGCTGGATTGGGCGGTCTTGAGGTGCTCACGAACTTTGTGAACTTTCTCTTCTGCTTCTCGGAGAATGTCGGGTCCAAAGATCTGACTCTCTCCTACTTGCGACCAATTCAAAGGGGTAGGACACTTTCTTCCATATAGGAATTCAAAGGGTGCCATCTGCAAACTAGCTTGGTAACTGTTGTTATATGAGAATTCTGTGAAAGGCAGGCAGTCTTCCCATTTTGACCCGTATTCCAACACACAAGCTCTAAGCATATCCTCCAAGATCTGGTTGACTCTCTCAGTCTGTCCATCTGTTTGCGGGTGATACGCGGTGCTGAAGTTCAACTTGGTTCCTAATCCTTCCTGAACTTTCTGCCAAAATCTTGAAGTAAACTGGGTCCCTCTATCTGATATGATGGTCTTGGGGGTTCCATGCAGACTAACAATTCTAGCAATGTATAGCTCTGCTAGTTTTGCACTCTGGTAGGTTGTCTTGACAGGTATGAAGTGGGCTACTTTGGATAGTCTATCAACTATGACCTAGATTGAGTCATTCCCCCTACTAGAAGTAGGTAAACCGGTGATAAAGTCCATTCCGACGGAATCCCATTTCCATTCCGGAATCTGCAATGGTTGCAACAATCCTGCAGGTCTCTGATGCTCTACTTTGACTCTTTGACAGATGTCACATTTGGCGATGTAGCTTCCGATCTCTCTCTTCATCTTGTGCCACCAAAATTGCTCTTTTAAATCTTGATACATCTTTGTTCCTCCGGGGTGGATAGAATAAAGAGTATCATGAGCTTCCTTCATGATAATTTCCTTCACTCGAATTTCTTTGCACAGAATCGTCCCTTGTACCACAGACACCTTCTTTGTCTTGGTGAATCCAGTACTTTGCACTGTACCAATGACGTTTGATTCCGTCGATACTTTCATTCCCTTACAGGCTTCCTTGATTTGGCTAATCAAAGTGGGTTGAAGTTCAATGCTAGCTAGGAATTCTTTGCTAACTAACTCAGTCCTGAACTGCTCCAACTCCTCATACAAACTTGGTTGCTTCTTTTTGATCATGGTGTTTAGCCTAGATGGCAATCTGCTAAGAGCATCCGCTACCACATTGGCTTTGCCGGGGTGATAGTGAATGTCAAGGTCATAATCCTTGATTAACTCTATCCATCTTCTTTGCCTCATATTCAACTCCTTCTGGGTGAAGATATACTTCAAGCTCTTATGATCTGAGTAAATCTCACAGCGATTACCCATCAAATAATGACGCCATGTCTTTAATGCTAGAACCACGGCGGCTAGCTCAAGGTCATGGGTCGGATAGTTCTGCTCATGCTGCTTCAGTTGTCGAGACATATACGCGATGACTTTGCCTTCTTGCATCAATACACATCCTAGACCAATCTTGGATGCATCACAATACACATCAAACGGCTTCTTGATGTCTGGCATGATCAAAATTGGGGCTGATATCAATCTCTTCTTTAGCTCCTGGAAACTGGCTTCACACTTGTCGGCCCATTCAAACTTCTTGTCCTTCTTCAACAATTGGGTCATTGGTCGGGCTATGCTCGAGAATTCTTCTATGAACTTGCGGTAATATCCCGCTAATCCGAGAAATGAAGGAACTTGGGTTTGATTGGTTGGGGCTTCCCATTCTTCGACATCTTTGATCTTGGCGGGATCAATAGAGACTCCTCCGGCAGACACAATATGTCCTAGGAATCCTACTTCTTTCAGCCAAAATTCACACTTGCTGAACTTGGCATATAACTGATGTTCTCTCAGGGTTTCTAGGATGATTCTCAGATGTTGCTCATGCTCTTCTTCTGACATGGAGTAGATAAGGATGTCGTCGATAAACACAACTACAAACTTATCTAGGAAATTCATAAAGATCTTATTCATGAGATTCATGAAATAAGCAGGGGCATTGGTTAATCCAAAAGACATAACCGTATACTCGTATAAACCATAGCGAGTAGTAAAGGCGGTCTTCGGAATATCCGTTGCACGAATCTTAAGTTGGTGATAACCAGTCCTAAGATCAATCTTTGAGAATACCTGAGCTCCAGTCAACTGATCAAATAGATCCTCTATCTTTGGCAAGGGGTACTTGTTCTTGATGGTGACATCATTCAACTTTCTGTATTCTGTACACAGACGGTTGCCTCCATCTTTATTGTCGACAAATAACACTGGTGATCTCCATGGCGATGCACTTGGTTGAATCAACCCTATTGCTAACATGGCATCCAACTGCTTCTTCAGTTCTACTAACTCTGAGGGGTTCATGGTATAGGGTCTCTGGGCTATGGTCCAGTTCCGGGGATTAGTTCGATAATGAACTCTATATCCCTATCCGGGGGCATACCTGGCAATTCATCTGGGAATATGTTGGGGTATTCACAGACTACTCTGACTTGGTCAATGGTAGGCAGGGCTGCACTCTTGTTGCACTTGAATTGACTGGGTAAGGTTTCAGAGATATGCTCTACTGTTACTCCAGAACTACTGGTCATGGTGATGGCTTTCTTAGCACAGTCTATCAGTCCTTTATACCTTGACATCCAGTCCATACCTACTACTACTTCCAAACCTTTGGTTCAAAGTACAATTAGGTTGGCATAAAAATCTATCCCATGTATTCTGATAGGTACAGCTTTGCAAATTTTTCTAGCTTTTGTGGTTGAACCGGGGATTTGAAATATCATGACATGCTTCAGGTTGGTTGGGCGAATCTTACTAGTGCATACAAATTCTTCGGTGACAAATGAATGCGATGCTCCGGAATCAAACAATACTCTTGCTAAAACTGAGTTGACAGAAAACATAACCAGCACTACATCTAGTGCTTTCGTGGCTTCTTCTGCGTTCATGTGGAAGAGACGACCGTTCTTGATTGTCTTGGGTTTCACAGGGCAAATCTCCTTCCTGGTTGAACATGATGCTGCTGCTGAGCTGGGGCATTCACAGGGGCATTGGCGGCAGTCTTCTTGGGA
The DNA here is from genome assembly GCA_023614405.1 of Avena insularis. NCBI lineage: Eukaryota > Viridiplantae > Streptophyta > Magnoliopsida > Poales > Poaceae > Avena > Avena insularis. The sequence continues at coordinate 410,015,398 of CM042696.1, forward strand.
ACTCATTGGAGTAGTGACCCTTCACTCCACACTCGAAACAAGTGATCTGGGACTTGTCCTTGACTGCGACAGGTACAGCATTGCTGCCAGTTAAGGGGCGATGTTGTTGTTGTTGCTCTTGGGAGAACGGTTGAAGTTGTTGGCATTGCGGTGATGATTGTTTCCTCCGGACTTCACATTTCCTCCGCTTCTGATTTGGGGTAGCTTGGCGAAATTTGGGTCATTGTTCCTTGGTGCATATCTGGTGAGGGGTTAGGGTACTTACGGTGACTCTTGGATCGGTGATGCATCATCTGACGCTTGCGGTTGTCGTTTACTGGTTAATCTTCCCTTCCATCTGAATGGCGAGTCGACTAGCTCTTGAGATCCTGAAGCGGATGTTGACGAGACGATCGCATCTCATCATGCGTCCGTTTAAGAATCTCTCTTTCTTCTTGGCCTCCGTGTTGATCTCATCCGGTGCATATCGGCAAGTGACAAGAATTTGTCACGGTACTCTACTGATCAATCTTCCTTGCTTCAGTTCACGGATTCATCTCTCATCCTGTTGACAAGACCTTGCGGCGTGGGTGCGGTGAACTTGACCTTGAATGCTTCCCGGTCATCACTGGCCATGGTTCATGTTGCGGATGCTATTCCACCAAGCTCTTGCATCTCTGCCCGGATAGTGGGTGGCGAAGAGAACTTTCTCATTCTCCTCAACTCCTGCAACTTCGAGGTTGTTTTCCATGATGCAGTAACGATCATTAGCATCTAATGGGTTTTTAGATTGGTTGAAGATTGGGGGATTGGTGTTCTGAAAATTTTTGAGTTTAGATCCATGGTGATCCTTATTTCCATGTCCTTGGTTGTTGAGAGCCATTTGGGCGATCTGCTGCAATGTTGCTAGGTTGGCTTGGCCTTTCGCTTGCTTCACGATGCGTGATGAGATTACGCAAGATTTGTAACATTGGGTCCTGCGATGAGATGCTCCTCCTTGGTTTCCACGAGTCATCGAAGATTGAGATGGATATAGGGTAAGAGGAAATTTTAAGGTTCATGGTTTTGGGTTTTCAAAGCTAAAACTTGGAGTTAGACTCAGGTTTTCAACTAACTTTACTTTCATTCATGCAAGCATGCACGATACAACACACACCACAACAATCAAAGGGAAAGCAGATGGTTTTAAGAACCATTCTGCAAGCTACGATACAATGAGATGATACATCTCATGCTACGACAGTGCTCTAGTGCATCTACTCATCGTCGATGAAGTCGGAGTCTTCATCATCATTGTAGAAGTCCACAGCATCCTCTTCCAGAAAGTCATCATCGTTGCTGAGGTAAGAATCCATATCTCCCTGGATGTCTTCACCCTCATCATCTTCTTCTTTCGGCAAGCTGAGCTTCCTGCTCCTTGACGGTCTTCTCGAGGTCGGCCACCTTCTTGCAAAGCAGGCGATGATGTGATCCTTCTTTGCATCTTTGGCGACAAAGAGACTAACGATCTTAGACGAAAGCGGCGAAAGTCTGGGCCTTACGGTCGGCAATGGCACGATTCTGGTTTGCTAACTCTCGGCATTGTCCGATTCTGCTGTCGGTCATGAAGCAAGAAGTCAAGGTTCTCCACTTGGCCTCAATTGGGTGACTTGGCATCTCCATCGACATTCCCATGAAGTCACGTCTTGCATAGTAGGCAAAAGCGGGTTCCTTGAATCTTGTTGTTGAGGGCACATAGGCGTCCGAGAGCTTCATGCATTGCCCAGCTAATCCATCTAGCAGTTGTTCTCTCTCACAGAGAACTGAATTCTCCGGAAGTTGGTGCTTCAATGCTTCCTCGAAGATCTGCGGTGACTAGCCATTGTAGGTCTCCTCCTGAAGTCTTGGAAGTTGAGCTCAAGAAACTCCGGATCTGGGCGTCGATAACTCTGACGGTGAATCAGATCCCTCTCGAAGATCGGTGACCTCTGTTTCCCAACTGGTAAAACTTGCTGGCGAGTCTCCATCTACAAGAATTTAGGATGAGGAAATTAGTGATGTGATCAAGGGTGTCAAATTTTAAGTAGTAATGTAAGAATTTTGAGGAACATGTATTTTTGAGAAAGAATGAGTTCACAAGGGTAAGAGGGGAAGTAGTTTTTCATAAATAATCACTTTGGTTTTGAAGCTAAGTTTTTGGTGTGGACGTCTATTCTAACTAGGGTCTCCTATGGTCAGGATGGCTCTGATACCAACTTGTCAACACCTAGATTTTTAATCCCAGATGCCCGTTATGCCATACCTCGCAATCCCAGGATTACCATTTTTGCGAGACATAACGGATTGGATATCACAGTACATCATCCATTACAAACCATACATAAGGTTTTACAAAAATAAGGATCTCATGATCCAATCTTTAATACAACAAGCAGCGGAAATAAACGATAGCGTAGCGGTGGGGTCCATCTTCAGGGCGGGAATCTTGTGGCGAGATAGTCCTAGTTATCATAGCCGTCCTGCTGACCATCATCTTGATAATCTCCTTCATAGTCTGGCCATGATAATAGCCAGGGAAAAAAGCCATGAGTACTCTTTAAGTACTCGCAAACTACTACTAACAAGGGTTATAGTTCTAAGTTAAAGTGCTGAATTTAAAGAATAACTATCAAGTTAAGTTTGAAACCTAAGCTGAGTTCTGAAGCAAGAAAAGATAAAGTAAAGTTCTAGAATTACTTTAGTTGGGAAGCTATTATCATTAACACAACCCTGTTGTGGTCAAGTCAAAGTTCATCATTCATTTCAAGTTATTTAGAAAACATCTGACAACGAAACAGTATGGCCATTCCAACTGTCCATAACATGAATGGCAGACTATTCAAATAGTTTGACACTCTGCAGAGGTGGTACACTTTCACCACAAGATTCGATACATCTGTCAGGGATAACCCTGAATCATCATACTTAGTATGGATAAGCAAACATAACCTTCCCTTTACACACCCTAGTATAAGCACCTCTCCTATGAGCATGGCCTCCCAACCATGACCATCAGTCATCTTGGGCACTGTATAGGTGGACAACATTGAGAGGTAGCCTCAGCTCAAACCTCTCCCGTGAGGGAACTAATACTAATGCATATAAATTTCTAGCTAAGCCTTACCCATTTCAGGTAATGTGGTTGTACGGTAAATTTGGAATGGTATCGCATCCGAATCCAACCATCAGTTTTATAAAAGGGTTAAGGCTCATGCCTCATGATTTTCATCATCATAAACCAATTGTGTTTTGTCAACACATGTCAAAACATCTCAATAGAATGACTCATCATTCCAAGGTTTTCATAACTCATTTTCACCAAGTGTTCCCATCTAAAGTGACTCAAGTTTTTGAGTTATTCTAAAATACTAAGTTAAGAGTGTTCACTAAGGTGGAAAGATGGGATCAATCTCATGCCATAGCAGGACATCTAAAAGTTTCTAGGTACGTCAAGTTTTATACTCTTTATGCTACCTTCAAAATTAATTAAAGAACTTTGTGTAAACTAAGGGAGGTAAAACTTGTCAATAAGACTTGGGGTACTAATAGTTAACGAGGTGTGATCAAAGCATGCTTAAGGAATCTTTACTAAACCATCTAGTTTTATTCTAGCTTGCTAACAATAGCTTACTAAAGCATGTTTTGCAAGGGTTAGCTTGCCAGTAATAGCTTGCCTTGGTTGGTGCAGTGGTTGAAGTTTTCTTCTTCTTCTTCTTGGTAGAACTCCTCCTCCTCGAAGGCTTGGTCAGTACTATCGTCTAGAAATACATAGGGAGTGCACAATCACCAAACAATACTTAACTAGGCTAAGTAGTATTCTAAACCACACAATTGATGATCTATTATCATCCCAAGCATCACAAGTTTAATTCAATAGTTTCAACCTTTTTATTTTGGAAAAGTAATTTCTACTCATTGAAAAATTAACTAAAATTTAATATTCACCACCAAAACATGGGATCATGTGGACACATGTCCTCACCACATATTCTAACATGTGGGAATGAGATTTAAAGGTTGGATCAATATTACTTTGGTTTAAGTTTATTATTTAATGATTTAAAGTGACTAGAGATGCCTATATAGCATTATCTTGGTACTAGTCCAAAGTCACTGCATGTAAACCCTAATATTATTACATATTTGGATAGATATGAGAAATGTGATTTTTGAGAGTTGGAAACAACTCAAAAGCTAACTTTGTTGATTTTATAAAAATGTTTCAAGTTGCAAAAGCTTCTATCTTCTTATTTTTATTAGGAGAGATCTATAACTCTAAATGAATTAAATCCAACGGGCTTGGATAGATCATTTTAATACCTTTCAGACAAAATTAGTTTCATGCAATTTGGATTTGTCAAACTCTCAGAATTGAATTTTGAAACACTGGACAGAAACTATATTCTAATTAAAAAGAAAAATTCGTAATTTGAATTTGAAACGTCTTGTGAGGCAGAAATGGGCGGCTGCTGCGCTCAGCATGTGTCATGGCTGACTTAAGCGAGGGCCCCACCCGTCAGTGGAACAGGGGTGTACCGAAGGGGTATGGATGAATGGTGGCCGTGCGATTAGAGGGTAGATCGACGGCTCACAGCTATCGTCCTCGTCGGAACAGGACACGACGGGAGCTAACCCTAGCGCGGTCGGTGAAGGTGCGGTGAGGGGCGTCAGGGCTCCAGTGGGTCGGCGAGGCGAACTGGGCTGGTAGACGATGGCGGTTCTCCTGGTACAAGCGGCGCTTCCTGGGATGGCCTGGATCAACGGCGCCCTTCTCCTCCTGAGGCGGCGGCTCCGGCTGCAATTCCGGCGCCTTGGTGCTCAAGCAGCTCCGGCTAGCTGTGGGGAGTGAGAGTGAGAGGTGGGGATGAGAATGGTGTGAAGAGAGCTTGCTGGGGAGGCCTCCTTATATAGGCGAGCGAAGGGTGCAGAGCGGCATGGGCAGAGCTCGACGTGGGCGGCAATGGCCGAGCTAAGGGCATGGCGAGGTAGGCGGATGGTGGCGGTCTCCTGGTGATCCTCTATGGCTTGATGGCGCGGCAAGGGCATCTCTATTGGTCGGGAGCTTCTGCACTACACGGTGGCGGTGATCGACAAGAAATCTGGCGGTGGCTATGGGTCGAGGCATCTGGGCGTGTCTGGCGAGTCTTTGGGCCTGCTTTGCCGCCACGCAAGTCTAGGGCTTGGCGAGGCCAGTGCTGCTATGGCGGACCTTGGCGCTCCGGTGATCGGCATGGCGGACAGAGGCGTGGCGCGAGCAAGCGGGCTTGTCCTCCGCTTCGATTTTGGTCGGGGGCTGGTCGAAGCGTCTGGTGTGATGGTGTAGCATGTCTGAGCAAAGAGAAAAGGTGAGGCTGAAAGTGAAGTTGTCCATGGTCGACTGGCGCATGGCGTCAACCTTGGAGCAGCTAGGGGAGAGAGAGAGAGCTAGGGGGTTTGAGCTTGGGGGGACAAGGGGACGAGTTAGGCCCAAATGGTGACAAGCACTTCACACTATAGTGTTTTGAAAATGGTACGATCGTATACTTTTTTGTTTGATGAAATGGCATAAGAGACCAAAGTTTGAATTTTGAGTTCAAAATTTTTGAGTGATCTCTACTAGTGCTAGGTAGTCTCTGGTTGAAAGGGTTTTGAAAATGGTGCTCAAATAGATGGTTTTTGAAATAGGGGTGATATATGCATATGCATTAGATTCAATTTTAAACTGTCATTTAAAATAGTTTACAGAATGTTTTTAGTAGATCAAAAGTTGGGCCTTGGTACCTCATTATGTGTACTAGCAAGGGGTGCAAAGATCAAGAATTTTTTCTGCTAAGAAATGAGTACTAGGAATAGCCAAAGTAGGCATGAGAGTTAAATTTGTCAAAATAACCATTCCTTCATTTTACTTCTTTTTGATTTGATTTTCTTTAGGAAAAGTTTGGGAATGATGTAGATGATGTTTATATCACCTAAGAAACATTTTACAAGCATTGGATCAATCAATCATGGCAATTCAAACAACTCCTATTTTAAATGTACACATATATGAATGCTTTCATTTTAAATTAGGAAAAGTTTTTGTTAACCCCATTTTTGGATGATTTGATCTTGATAACCTTGGATTAAAGTTTTGGGATGTTACAACCATTCCAATTTTATCGTACACCACAATACCTAAATTGGGTAAGGCTTAGCCGGAAGTTTATATGCATTAGTATTAGTTCCCTCGCGGGAGAGGTTTGAGCTGAGGCTACCTCTCAATGTTGTCCACCTATGCAGTGCCCAAGATGACAGATGGTCATGGTTGGGAGGCCATGCTCATAGGAGAGGTGCTTATACTAGGGTGTGTAAAGGAAAGGTTATGTTTGATTATCTGCATACTAAGTATGATGATTCAGGGTTATCCCTGACAGATGTATTGAACTTTGTGGTGAAACTGTACCACCTCTGCAGAGTGTCAAACTATTCGAGTAGCCGCATCCGTGGTTATGGATAGTTGGAGTGGCCATACTGTTTCGTTGTCAGATATTTTCAAAATGACTTATGAAATGAATGATGAATCTTGACTTGACCACAACAGGGTTGTGACTATGACACTAGCTTCCCAACTTAAGTGATTCTAGAACTTTGTTTTATCTTTCTTTGTTTCTGAACTCAGCTTAGGTTTCAAACTTAACTTTACAAATCAACATAGAGTTAGCATTTCCCACTAGAACTACCTTACTTGTTAGTGATAGTTTGTGAGTACTTAAAGAGTACTCATGGCTTTTGTCCCTGGCTATTCCTATGGCCAGACTATGAAGGAGACTACCAAGATGAAGGACAGCAGGACGGCTATGATAACTAGGACTATCTTCCATCGTCAGCATTGCTTGTGCCTCTGAAGATGGACCCCACCACTACGCTTATTATTTATTCTGCTGCTTGTTGTATTAAGACTGGATCATGAGATCCTTTATTCGTGTAAGACCTTATTATGGTTTGTAATGGATGATGTACTATGATATCCAATCTGTTATGTCTCGCAAAAATGACATAACAGGCATCTGTGATTAAAAATCCAGGTGTTAACACAAACCATCCAGAAAAGCATCTACCCAATCTGGAGTTATACTACATATATATAGGTGGTCAGGTGATCACTACAAACTCAAGAACACACCATTAGGAAGAGATCACAAGAAGTATAATCATAATAGGTTATTTATTTGCTTACACCTGATCAAGTTAACCAGTAGAAGGTTATTTCTGGATCCTGGAGAATAATATAAGAAGATACAACAACAACCCTACAAGCAGCAGGTTGCTAATCTATAATCTAATCAAACATCTATTCTTGCAAGTTTAGTCTACCTAGCATTAGGTGTGTCCATCATAAACGCAGATCTTCTCAAGATCATGCTAAATATGACCATGGTGATGTGGACACTCTAAGAGGAGGCACCACAGTTATCCAAAAATCATTAAAATCCACAAGCAAAGGCATATACTTGATGTAGATAAAATTTTATACCTCAAGGTGAGCTTGTGATCATTTAGAACATCAAACTGTCCATCTAGAAGAAAATTGCAGCAACCTTATGCATCTATAAATTTTCCAAACAACATGTGTTCTTTGTTTTAAAAGAATAGGGACTAAGAAGTAACACAAGATTCTATTAGGCAGGACTAGAATATCTACATAAACAAGAGTATGATCTTATTAGTGTTCTAGAAGCAAGTCATGAAATTACAACCAATACTAACATTATCTATGCATGTTTTATTCTTTTACACTTCTCACACACCATTGTTTACAAGAAACCACAATTATACATTATCCTTATAAAGTATATACATATTTGCATCTAACGAAGTCCTTAATCAACTAGCAGGAGCTAACCAAAACTTAATCAACTATATTTTGTTCATTTCTTCAGAACAGATCATAACCACAACCCCAATTCCAAAATTACCTAAACCTAAATCCTATACCTAGAGTGGTTCTTCAGCTCGAAGGCCGGTTACAGTAGAATTACCTGGCCGGAGGCGTGGTCGTTCCATCAGAGACATCGTAGACGAACTAGGCAAGGAGATCAATGTCGGGGTTGCGCCATAGCACCGTCCCGCCGGCATCGACTTGAGCAAGGCATGGCGGAGAAGGAGCATGAATAGGAACCCGAGAAGGGGTAGTATTCCAAGAGAAGCCAGGAGAGTTGAACTGCATCACCATCGATGCCGAGCCTTGAGGAGGAGCAGGAGGATCTTGTGTTGAGGAAGGTCACGCGCGACGAGGAGTCGCTGGGGCGCACGTGCCGAGCCGGCGGCCAAACCCTAGACATGGATAGGGTTCCAGGGGCGTGCGTAGGGGCGTAGGTGCAGATAGAGGTGGCGGGAATTAGGTGGAGAGCCTAGAGAGGAGCTTAGCCGGCGAGAGGCCGCGGCTGATGCGGTCGGTGGTGGCTGGAGTGGCAGGCGGCGGCGCTGGCGGCGATGCCGTCGTGCGAGAGGAATGGGGGTGGGGCTGTGTCGTGTGCATGTGTGTGAGGGAGAGCAGGAGAAGGGGTGGGCTGGGGTGGGGTATGACCCCAAGCCCAACTAGGCCGGGTTGGTCTTAACCAGCCCATGGGCCAGAATAATTGTATAGGAAATAGAAAAAAAGAATTGTAAAGGAAATAATAAACTAGATGTAAAATTACCAAACTACCCCTGAAATTGTTTTAGCCCTAGAAAAATATAGAAAAATCCTAAAAATACAAATAACATATTGGAATGGTCACAAAAATAATATCTACCTAAGAAAAATATAACATTGTTTCTTTAAGTAAAATAAAATGCAAATAAGTATTAACACCATCAAAACCCAAGTGAAATTTCACAAAATAAGAAAAAATCCTAAAAATTAATAAAAAACATTTTTGCATTTGAAAATAAATCTACTATTTTATAAAAATACTAACTTAATTTGTTTTCAAACAAATCTTGAAGCAAATATTTAGAGATATATAATCCTTTGTGGAATTTTGTAAAAATAAGGATAACACCTAAAATTAAATAAAACTCACTTCTAAGATCTTAAGTAAGTATGTTTTATTAGAAAAATACTAATTATACTATTCCAACACATTTTAAGATTATTAAGAAATAAATCCTTATTTATTATTTAGTTGGTAAATTCTTTATCAACATTTTTAAATCAGAAATAATCATACTTTTATATAGAACCATAAATATTGTACATTGAAATACTATTTCTAAAACCATAACTTAAGTCTATAATAATACTTAAAAGTAAAACTATTAACATTTAGAAAAATCACTTAAACTAAAAGTAAATGATTCTATAACTTCAAACATGCTTGTTATAAGATTTAAAGTTTATTAATGCTTTTAAACACATCACACCCTAGATTTAATTATGTTTTATAGTTAACTTTTGTCTATTCCAAATTAAGTCATAAGGCATCTCAAATCTAAACTTATCGAACAAACACAAATGACATCGATCACATTCTACTAACCATAAAGATTGGTTAAACCTTAACAAAGAAACCTTCTTTTCAAAAGTTATTTGTTTTGCCACTTCAAACAACAATCTCATTATAAGCCTTCAACTCTTACAAAACAGAAAACATGGACTTCCATAATAGACACATAATATCAAATAACTCTAAGCATGTATTGTTATATTTACTCTGTATCATACATGTTAGTCTTAAGTTCCTTGTATAGGTATACTGGCTTACAAAGTAAACTTATAGACAAACTAAATATTAAAGAAATCACCTAGATTTAACTCATTCACCATATTAGGGTATTACTTCGGGGTTTTCCAAACTACATTACATTACTTATGCACAACTGCATCTTGCTTCTTAAAACATTAGTCCTTACTGGACCAATGATGTTATTTACAAAAATTGGATCTTCTATTGTCTTGAAGACCGTGAGTGCATAATCTTGCAATCACAAAAGGCAAGTTCACAACTTGCTCATGTCATTTGATTATTTTCTATGCTTGTAACTCAACTATGTTATCACCTACATTTCAAAATGGTCAGAAAACAATATTTTCATAATAATATGATTATGGATTATTTACCAGATGGTAATAATCTACTAATAGAGTTCCAGTCGTAAAGGAACATAATATCTAGGACTTAACAACCAATGTCGCCAATGATACTAGCGCCGTATATTACACGTCAACCATAAGACTTGGAATGGGACGGGAAAGTCAGCTATATCTTCTCCCTTTCATATGGAGGCAAGATGACCTTATCGTGAGGCTGTTGATTTCTCGTGGAATTCCAGCGAATCCAGCACATGGGTGGGACCCCTTAGTTCCACACGAGCTAGGTGTCTAGATTATCTGCGCAGGTTGTCTGGATCGGAGTTCACCATAGCTGATGGTGACCGCTAGTCAGAGCTGCTTATAGAGTCTTTGGGAACTTCCCATGGTTATAGCTTGCCCTAGTTGGCGGCTTAACGGAGGTGTAGTCAGCCCCGGAGGATCGTGCAGACATATGGGGTCGCGGAGAGGGCTTTACTGGCTTGGATCTTAGACTGGGCCCCATATAAAGGAATTGTGGACAGGAATAAGCTGCCCGGTTGTGCAACAAGGCTAAGATATTTTATGGGAAAAGTGACATCCCTCTGTAGAGTGTAAGAATTTTGACATGTTACTCCCTGTTCCAGGAAGGAGCTACGAACGCGGAAGGAAAGGAACTCCATGAAGTTCTGGTCAACCTGTGAAGGCTGTCGGACATACTTTTCAGAATAAAAGCAACCTTTGAAGAAATGTTTACGAAAACCTGCATTGCCTATGACCTATGGTCCATGGCTGTAGAGATAGTGCATCATACACTCCTTTTTAGTGAACTTGCTGAGTACGCTCGTACTCAACCGTACCTTCTTAACCCTTGCTAGGTTCTAAGCTATTGAAGACGACGTCAACATCAACTTTTGCTCAAGAAACCATCATCGACAGCTCAAGATGTTCAACAAAGTCAATGAATTCAACATATACATCAACTGAAGTGAAGAAAAAGTTCTTAAGTAGATAGGAGTAGATTCTCTAGCCATAAAACCTACTTCTGTAGAGCATTGCAATAGCAGCAATGGCAAGCCTATTAGTTAAGATGCTAGTCTTAGTTACTAGATATTTCTAGGTTATTATTTCTAGTTCTTCTTTGTAAGAAGTTCTTTCTCTCTCTTTAACCTAGAGTGTTCTCTGGATCTTTTGTAAAGAGTCGATTGTAATCTATAGTCATGTCTTGGACCTGCTGTGTTTCTATTGTACCACTCTGAGGGATGTAATACTAGTGAACGGTGTTTCATTGGTGTTATGTCAATGACTATAGTGTACTACATCATGCAGTGGTATGCTGGGTCACTGCAGCTGGTATCAGAGCATATGCTTTGACCTTAGGATTAAAACCCTTTTAGAAAGATCCGTAGGTTGGATAGTGACTATAGGAGCCATCTTATCTAAACCAAGACTTGTGATGGATATCCACTTGAGTATAAACCTTGTCACACTTAAGTTGGATGTTTTTAACATCTTACTTAAGGATTAGCTATATGTATTCTCTAGAGAAATGTCATTTTAGTATAGATCTAAATAGGTATAACACCACTGAGATATCTTAAGTAAGTTACAATATCAAAGAAGATTGCGACCAAGATTAGGGTATCATGTGGAGTAGTGTTCGTGATGGAGTCTATATTTAGAACCCCTGTGAAGTAGAAGAATCTTATCACTCGTTGATACCACCATACCACTTAAGTTAGACCATTAGAGTATGTATAGATACAATGGGAAGTAAATCATGTGGCATTCACTTGAGAATTACATGTGATGGAGTAGAATTTTGTTAAGAATCATTAATAGTAAGATAAGAAGAAGAGTCGTCAGGGTGAGATTATCTCTTTAATCATGATGACTTGGTAAATCTTAACAAGTTCGTGGTGAGAATAGCTCCGAGACCATGATAAGTCTATAATTAGGACAAGTATTTGGTAACTAATCTAGTAATAACAGTAAGTAAAGAACAATGTAGGTCTATGATAGAAGTCATAGATATTATAACATTACAATAATTTTGGGATTAAGGTAGTAACCATAGTTTTGTTAGTAGTTTTGATAGATCATGTGAGGATAGTTATGATAGAATAGAAAATTAGTAGTCTTTAGTAGTCCCGAAATAAAGGTAAGAGGTTAGTTAGAACCAAAGTGAGACCACTTTACTCAAAATTATCCTGTTGCACCTGAGCAATTTGGGTAGATATTGAGACAAACAGTAGTTTAAACCCTAAGTGCTAAGTATCACAAAGTAAACCTATACTAGGAGGTGTCATATACTGCACAGTTAAGCCTGCATTCTAGAGGTACTATACTCAACTACTATATTCCGGGCTTAGAATGATGTGTGTTATATGTACCACATTTGGATTTTTGGTTTTTATTGCATCTTCTTGATTGACTAGATCTGTGCATGAAGTTTGACTTGATGTGCAAATGCATGTTGCATCATCAAGTTATTACTTGATGTTATAGACCTAGATAGAGAAGGGAATTCGTGTAAGGGAGTGATAAGTTTTGAAGATCAAGATGAAGACTTGCACGAAGAAGGAAGCCAAATATAAGGTGTATCAACACTATTTTGAAGGATGGATCAATTCCAAGTCATTATGAGCTGGCAACAAGAAGGATTATAAATGCAGAAAAAGGTGTGGAGCAACATGAAGGAATGAACTTGAGTTCACTCAAAATAGGTGATGTTGCTCAGAAGCTAATGAATTAGTTGTATCAAGTTCATGGAAGTATCATGAATCAGAGCAAAGAAGAAGTCTTTGAGTAAGGGTGGTATTCAGCTCTGACAAACTCAGAGAGGATGCCAGTAAGAAGTCGAAAACCCATAGGGTAATTCATACACCTAGGAGGATCCGCAATTAGTATCCGCAGCTAGTATCCGTAGTTGGTATCCTAGTAGTGTAGTGAAGTAGATAATCTATGTGTAATTTAAAGAGTATAAAACTTGGCCTAAGCTAGCTTAAGACTAAAGAAGTATGAAATTAAAGATCGTCTTTCGAGACGCTTCGCGAAATCCGGCCTACCAAAGCAAAAATGTCCAAAAGGTTAAAAGTAAGATAAATAATGTTAGAAGATTCATCTCGGAGATCCACAACTATGTGGGTGTATCGTAGATTCTTTCATGAGACCTTATATAGGTAATCTATGAGCTAGACAAAGACCAATATCCTTACTATGGAGTTAATGGATGCTCTACATGTAGTTTAGAGACCATTAGGAAAACCCAAGGGGGAGAGTAAACAATAAACACTGAAGTGTTGTTGTCAAACTTTCTAACTAAAGGTTGGAGAAGAAGTACTAAGTCATGATGAGGTTAAGCCTTATTCTCATAAGGTTATAAGAAGTCATCATTATAAAGTATTTCCGAGAGTATGTTCGAATGAATGATCAAAGTATACATAACAGCTTAAACCAGTGGACTAGTTCTTAAAGAAACAACTCATCGGTTGTCCTTAAAGGGGAAGAAAGTACTCCAATATAGGACAGTGAAGTGTAATAGGAAAAATGGATTGGAATGGACAAAATGTGTCCACAACCAATTCTAAATAAGATTGTAAGGACATAAACCCAAGGGATTATAGTAGAAAGAGTTATGCTACCTCTTGGAAACGATAGTTGAAAGTTGCCAAGTATGAAGTGGATTCATGGAAAAAGATCTGGATACGGGATACCCCAATCATTCCCAATTATGATCACAATGGAGTTAAGAAATGTTGTGATCAATACAAGTCAATTCCTCATTCTAAAACGTAAGAGAGTGTGAATTTCGGGGACAAAGTTTATTTTAAGGGGGAGAGTCCGTAACATCCCAGCATTAGAGCTTAGAAATAAGTTGAGATAAGGTGTGTGCATTGCATTCATGCATAGAAAATCCGAGAAATTTGCGTGCAAAGCTAAAGAAGCCAGTGAGGGATCGTGATCTCTCTTGCTCTGATGGAAGCATTCGGACAAGTGCGAAAGATTTCTACATGACCTCTATTGTATCTTGGTGTTTGAGGGAATTCATTTTAAAATTTTAGTATATTTGAATTAGAAAATAATGTATAATGGGATGATAAATAGTAATTAAATTACAATAAGGAATAAGAGTTGAATTCTTATTTATGAATAAGATACAATATGTACAAGTCTCAAATTACACTGGAAATAAAAGTTAAACATTACATTGCCCTTATAACAAAGGAATAAGAGATATTTCAATAAAATAATACTGTACAGAAATAAAGGGATAACTTTATTACCTCACACAATGTTACATTGTCTTTACAATATGTGTAATAATACAATCAGTAAAGGGATTAGAAAAGGATAACTTTAATACAATAATACAAACATTACACTGTTATGATAAATATTCAGAGGAAAAAAGGAAATTACAATTATATGAATAAACAATTACATCAGAAGAAATAAAAATCCTACACTAATCTTTAAGGAGATTTCTCCATCTTTCTGATCTTTTCTTCTTTAATTAATCCCTACAAATTAGACAAATAACAAGAAAAGAAAAAAAAGAGTGTTTGGGTTAGTGAACTCTCAGAATGGCATAGAGTTGCTATGCCAGGCTCATCAGAGAGTTTGTAATAAAGGGGCCATTTAGTAACTATTCTTATCAGGGTATTTGCCTCAGACTTATTGCATCATAGGCTAAAGGAAATCACATCTCAAAAATGACAGCTAACCAGCAGAAATATCTTAGTCAAGCTGATCCATATGGGACAAGTTCCATTTGTGGAAACTTGAACCAGAGGAGGGACACTGGACAACAGCTCACACAACACATGCAAGTGCTTTTTTCTCAACACCACAAGAGAGTACCAGATAGGGAGAGAGCACAGCCGTAGCTAGCAAAACTACACCCTCCCACATCCAACCATTCCATATCCACAATCCAGAGCACAAGGTTTAGCACCAAAACCTCCACAATGCACCACACCCACATCACCAGCACCCTGGTTGCTTGGGGAAGCCATCCAGGAGCACCAGAAAAGGGACATGAGCAAGGAGGAGAAGGTTTACCAGAAGATTCAGCAGCAACTTATCAAGATCCATCACTGGAACAGGTTTCAGGAAGCTCAAGGTAGGAAAAATAAGATCCTTGGAAGATATAGTGCATATTATATATGTTCTTATCTGTTTTAGATAAAAGGGCAAGAAGAGGAAGTAATAAAGTATAGAAAAGAGAGGATTTCTCTCAGTTCTGCATAGAGGTGCTAGGAAAAATCATCATCAAGAAATTAAAACCATAGCACAATATCTGTCCTTATCCAGAGTTGTGCCTCAGCCTTTGCATCATTGGCAGGGCCTAGATACAAGTATAATAGCTGATCTTGTCAAGATCATCCAATAAAATTAATCCAACACACAAGAAACTGCATAAAGAGAGAGCATCAGGGTCAAGAATGGAAAAGTAGTTAATCAAGTGATCCACCAGAGGCATGGAGTTTTAAATCTAGATGAGCAAGCTACAAGGGCATAGATGGTAGAAGATACAAAGTACAACAATCAAGATCCTAGGTTGATTTAGTGCATCCTTTATTTTCTGAACCTTTTAAGAGAGGGGTTCTTGTGAAACACTTATAGTGTTGCTAGACAGTAACCAGATCTGTCCAGGAGCAAGTACATCAACCATAGAGCATAAAAACAGTATCAAACCATCCAGAAAAGCATCTACCCAATCTGGAGTTATACTACATAGATCTAGGTGGTCAGGTGATCACTACAAACTCAAGAACACACCATTAGTAAGAGATCACAAGTAGTATAATCATAACAGGTTATTTATTTGCTTACACCTGATCAGGTTAACCAGTAGAATGTTATTTCTAGATCCTGAAGAATAATCTAAGAAGATACAACAACAACCCTACAAGCAGCAGGTTGCTAATCTATAATCTAATCAAACATCTATTCTTGCAAGTTTAGTTTACCTAGCATTAGGTGTGTCCATCATAAACACAGATCTTCTCAAGATCATGCTAAATATGACCATGGTGATGTGGACACTCTAAGAGGAGGCACCACAGTTATCCAAAAATCATTAAAATCCACAAGCAAAGGCATATACTTGATGTAGATAAAATTTTATACCTCAAGGTGAGCTTGTGATCATTTAGAACATCAAACTGTCCATCTAGAAGAAAATTGCAGCAAGCTTATGCATCTATAAATTTTCCAAACAACATGTGTTCTCTATTTTAAAAGAATAGGGACTAAGAAGTAACACAAGATTCTATTAGGCAGGACTAGAAAATCTACATAAACAAGAGTATGATCTTATTAGTGTTCTAGAAGCAAGTCATGAAATTACAACCAATACTAACATTAGCTATGCATATTTTATTCTTTTACACTTCTCACACACCATTGTTTACAAGAAACCACAATTATACATTATCCTTATAAAGTATATACTTATTTGCATCTAACCAAGTCCTTAATCAACTAGCAGGAGCTAACCAAAACTTAATCAACTATATTTTGTTCATTTCTTCAGATCAGATCATAACCACAACCCCAATTCCAAAATTACCTAAACCTAAATCCTATACCTAGAGTGGTTCTTCGGCTCGAAGGCCGGTTCCAGTAGAATTAACTGAACCGGAGGCGTGGTTGATGCATCAGAGACATCATAGACGAACTAGGCAAGGAGATCAATGTCGGGGTTGTGCCACAGCACCATCCTGCCGGCATCGACTTGAGGAAGGCATGGCGGAGAAGGAGCATGAACAGGAACCCGAGAAGGGGTAGTAGTCCGAGAGAAGCCAGGAGAGTTGAACTGCATCACCATCGTTGTTGAGCCTTGAGGAGGAGCAGGAGGAGCTCGTGGTGAGGAAGGTCACGTGCGACGAGGAGTCGCTGGGGCGCACGTGCTGAGCCGGCGGCTGAACCCTAGACAGGGATAGGATTCCAGGGGCGCGCGTAGGGGCTCAGGCGCAGATAGAGGTGGCGGGAATTAGGTGGAGAGCTTGGAGCGGACCTCAGTTGGCGAGCGGTCGTGGCTGATGCGGTCGGTGGCGGCCGGAGTGGCAGGCGGCGGCACTAGCGGCGATGCCGTCGCGTGAGAGGAAGGGGGTGGGGCTGTGTCGTGTGCGTGTGTGTGAGTGAGAGCAGGAGAAGGGGTGGGCTAGGGTGGGTTATGACCCCAATCCCAACTGGGCCGAGTTGGTCTTAACCAGCCCACGGGCCAGAATAATTGTATAGGAAATAGAAAAAAAAATTGTAAAGGAAATAATAAACCAGATGTAAAATTACCAAAGTACCCCTGAAATTGTTTTAGCCCTAGAAAAATATAGAAAAATCCTAAAAATACAAATAACATATTGGAATGGTCACAAACATAATATCTACCTAAGAAAAATATAACATTGTTTGTTTAAGTAAAATAAAATGCAAATAAATATTAACACCATCAAAACCCAAGTGAAATTTCACAAAATAAGAAAAAATCCTAATACTGAATAAAAATCATTTCTGCATATGAAAATAAATCTACTATTGTATAAAAATACTAACTTAATTAGTTTTCAAATAAATCTTGAAGCAAATATTTAGAGATATATAATCCTTTGTGGAATTTTGTAAAAATAAGGATAACACCTAAAATTAAATAAAATTCACTTCTAAGATCTTAAGTAAGTATGTTTTATTAGAAAAATACTAATTATACTATTCCAACACATTTTAAGATTATTAAGAACTAAATCCTTATTTATTATTTAGTTGGTAATTTCTTTAACAACATTTTTAAATCAGAAATAATCATAATTTTATATAGAACCATAAATCTTGTACATTGAAATACTATTTCTAAAACCATAACTTAAGTCTATAAGAATACTTAAAAGTAAAACTATTAACATTTAGAAAACTCACTTAAACTAGAAGTAAATGATTCTATACCTTCAAACATGCTTGTTATAAGATTTAAAGTTTATTAATGCTTTTGAACACATCACACCCTAGATTTAATTATGTTTTATAGTTAACTTTTGTCTGTTCCAAATTAAGTCATAAGGCATCTCAAATCCAAACTTATCAAACAAACGCAAATGACATCGATCACATTCTACTAACCATAAAGATTGGTTAAACCTTAACAAAGAAACCTTCTTTTCAAAAGTTATTCGTTTTGCCACTTCAAACAACAATCTCATTATAAGTCTTCAACTCTTATCAACAGAAAACATGGACTTCCATAATAGACACATAATATCAAATAACTCTAAGCATGTATTGTTATATTTACTCTGTATCATACATGTTAGTCTTAAGTTTCTTATATAGGTATACTGGCTTACAAAGGAAACTTATAGACAAACTAAATCTTAAAGAAATCACCTAGATTTAACTCATTCACCATATTAGGGTATTACTTCGGGGTTTTCCAAACTACATTACATTACTTATGCACAACTACATCTTGCTTCTTAAAACATTAGTCCTTACTGGACCAATGATGTTATTTACAGAATTTGGATCTTCTATTGTCTTGAAGACCGTGAGTGCATAATCTTGCAATCACAAAAGGCAAGTTCACAACTTGCTCATGTCCTTTGATTATTTTCTATGCTTGTAACTCAACTGTGTTTTCACCTACATTTCAAAAAGGTCAAAAAACAATATTTTCATAATAATATGATTATGGATTATTTACCAGATGGTAATAATCTACTAATACAGTTCCAGTGGAAAAGGAACATAATATCTAGGACTTAACAACCAATGTCACCAATGATTCTAGCGCCGTATATTACACGTCAACCATAAGACTTGGAATGGGACGGGAAAGTCAGTTGTATCTTCTCCCTTTCATATGGAGGCAAGATGACCTTATCATGAGGCTGTTGATTTCTCGTGGAGTTTTAGAGAATCCAGCACATGGGTGGGACCCCTTAGTTCCACACGAGCTAGGTGTCTAGATTATCTGTCCAGGATGTCTGGAACAGAGTTCACCATAGCTGATGGTGACGGCCAGTCAGAGCTGCTTACAGAGTCTTTGGGAACTTCCCATGGTTATATCTTGCCATAGTTGGCGGCTTAATGGAGGTGTAGTCAGCCCCAGAGGATCGTGCAGACATATGGGGTCGTGGAGAGGGCAGTACTGGCTTGGATCTTAGACTGGGCCCCACATCAAGGAATTGTGGACGGGAATAAGCTGCCCGGTTGTGCAACAAGACTAAGATCTCTTATGGGAAAAGTGACGTACCTCTGCAGAGTGTAAGAATTCTGACATGTTACTCCCTGTTTCGGGAAGGAGCTACGAACGCGGTAGGAAAGTAACTCCATGAAGTTCTGGTCAACCTGTGAAGGCTGTCGGACATAGTTTTCAGAATAAAAGCAACCTTTGACGAAATGTTTACAAAAACCTGCATTGCCTACGACCTATGGTCTATGGCTATAGAGATAGTGCATCATACACTCCTTTTTAGTGAACTTGCTGAGTACGCTCGTACTCAACCGTACCTTCTTAACCCTTGCTAGGTTCTAAGCCAATGAAGATGACGTCAACATCAACTTTTTCTCAAGAAACCATCATCGACAGCTCAAGATCTTCAATAGAGTCAATGAAGTCAACATATACATCAACTGAAGTGAAGAAAAAGTTCTTAAGTAGATAGGAGTAGATTCTCTAGCCATAAAACCTACTTCTATGGAGCATTGCAATAGCAGCAATGGCAAGCCTGTTAGTTAAGATGCTAGTCTTAGTTACTAGATATTTCTAGGTTATTATTTCTGGTTCTTCTTTGTAAGAAGTTCTGTCTCTCTCTTTAACCTAGAGTGTTCTCTGGATCTTTTGTAAAGAGTCGAGTTGTAATCTATAGTCATGTCTTGGACCTGCTGTGTTTCTGTTGTACCACTCTGAGTGATGTAATATTAGTGAACGGTGTTTCATTGGTGTTATGTCAATGACTATAGTGTACTACATCATGCAGTGGTATCTTTGGGTCACATGATTAACAACCACTGTACGCAGAGCCCACCCGTCTGCGTCGCATACGTGCAGGCGTCATCCCGACCGGCTCGTCAAATAGTTTCTCCAGGCAAAGATGAGAGGGATATCCGACATTCACAACCACTAGAAACCACAAAACACCACGTCCGAGGTGGATCTGAAGGAGGAACATGGTTCGAGTAAAATCCCGGCTGTTTCACGGATCATTGGAGGACAACGCACCATCCCCTTCATCATCAACCGATGCATCTTCATCACCACCATCTCCCCCATCTTTTCATCTGTTAGATCTCTTTGTAATTCCACATCCAATTGTGGTTTGCATTAGATCTACCATCATACTTTTATCCGTCCATTTGATTATGATGATGTTGTTGATTGTTTCCATGTGTGAGTAGTTCATTTGTTCTTGGGGAGATGGAGAAACCCTAGCACCACTAGGAACTTGTAATAAAGATGATCTAATCTTGTGTCCATATGACTTTCTTATCTATGACATAATTATGACTTCTGTTTGATTTCTCTCTTTAGATGATATGTGAAGTCAACCACATATCATTTGCCTTCAGGACTAAAGGGAGGAAGAAACCCTTTGGACGTGTTTTGGAAGCGTACCCGGAATGCCCCATGACAGATTGGCACCGGCTCGTAACCTACACGGTCAAAGGGGGATTAAAGAGGGACTCCCTAAGCTAATTATGATATCCATGGGTAAACACTTAATTGCGGTGGTATGTATGGGTGATTGCTCTCAGACATCACAGTGGTTATTTAGAGGTGACCTCACACTTGGCTCAACAAAGTGGCTTCCTACGAGCCTTGTCGTGAACATCTTATTATGGGGATCTCTCCACACATATCATGACATAAGAAGTATGTTATCTTTATGTCAACACTTGATTTTTCATACCAAATCCTAAGGTCAACTCAAAGTTCATCATTCCACATTCCAACGTTATCACACCCAGTATGCACCTTCCCATGAGTAAGCTTCCCAACCATGACCATCATCTTGGGCACGACAGTGACAACATTGAGAGGTAGCCTTAGCTCAAACCTCTCCGGTGAGGAACTAATACTAATGCATAAATTTCTAGCTGTTCACCCAATTCAGGTAGTGTGGTTGTACGGTAAATTTGGAATGGTATCGCATCCGAATCCAACCATCAGTTTTATAAAAGGGTTAAGGCTCATGCCTCATCATTTTCATCATCATAAACCAGTTGTGTTTCTCAACACATGTCAAAACATCTCAATAGAATGACTCATCATTCCAAGGTTTTCACAATTCATTTTCAAAACATCTCAATAGAATGACTCATCATTCCAAGGTGTGACCGAGAGTGATGGGCGGGCGACACCGGCGAGGGCTGCACAGCGTGCTAGCGGCGTGGCTCGAGGTAGGGGACAGTGGCGGGTCTCCTGGCGGTGCGCTGTGGATTAAATGCGGGCTTAGGGGCAGTGGTATGCGGTCGGGCGGTGCTCACGCTTTGAGCGGCAGAGGCGGCGGTCTCCACGGCGACCGGTGGCTGTGGCGCATTGGGCGGCGAACGGGCATGTCTGCGGTGTTCCTGGGGTCATGGCGATGCGGTGAGCGCGGGCTGCGGTCGAGGGGCTGCGTGTACACGCGTGTCGGGCGATGCGGTGAACACGTAGTGAAAATGAATTATGAAAACCTTGGAATGATGAGTCATTCTATTGAGATGTTTTGACATGTGTTGAGAAACACAAATGGTTTATGATGATGAAAATGTTGAGGCATGAGCCTGAACCGGTTTACAAAATTGATGGTTGGATTCGGATGTGATACCATTCCAAATTTACCGTACAACCACAATACCTGAATTGGGTAAGGCTTAGCCGGAAATTTATATGCATTAGTATTAGTTCCCTCGCGGGAGAGGTTTGAGCTGAGGCTACCTCTCAATGTTTTCCACCTATGAAGTGCCCAAGATGACAGATGGTCATGGTTGGGAGGCCATGCTCATAGGAGATGTGCTTATACTAGGGTGTGTAAAGGAAAGGTTATGTTTGATTATCTGCATACTAAGTATGATGATTCAGGGTTATCCTTGACAGATGTATCGAATCTTGTGGTGAAAGTGTACCACCTCTATAGAGTGTCAAACTATTCGAATAGTCCCGTCTGCGGTTATCGACAGTTGGAATGGCCATACTGTTTCGTTGTCAGATGTTTTCCAAATAACTTATGAAATAAATGATGAATCTTGAGTTGACCACAACAAGGTTGTGTTTATGACAATAGCTTCCCAACTTAAGTGATTCTAGAACTTTATTTTATCTTTCTTTGTTTCAGAACTCAGCATAGGTTTCAAACTTAACTTTATAGTTAAACATAGAGTTAGCACTTTAACTTAGAACTTTACTACTTATTAGTGGTAGTTTGCGAGTACTTAAAGAGTACTCATGGATTTTGTCCCTGGCTATTCTCATGGCCAGACTATGAAGGAGATTACCAAGATGATGGCCAGCAGGACGGCTATGATAACTAGGACTATCTGCCTTCACAAGATTGCTTGTGCCCCTGAAGATGGACCCCACCGCTACACTTATCTTTTATTTCCTCTGCTTGTTGTATTAAGACTGGATCATGAGATCCTTATTTGTGTAAGACCTTATATATGGTTTGTAATGGATGATGTACTGTGATATCCAATCTGTTATGTCTCGCAAAAATGGTAATCCTGGGATTGCGTGGTATGACATAACGGGCATCTAGGATTAAAAATCCGGGTGTTGACAAGTTGGTATCAGAGCCATCCTGACCATAGGAGACCCTAGTTAGAATGGACGTCCGAACAAAAACTTAGTTTCAAAACCAAAGTGAGTATTTATGAAAAACTATTTCCTCCCTTATCCTCGGGAATTCATTCTTTCTCAAAAATTCATGTTCTCAAATTCTTACATTACTGCTTAAAATTTGACACACTTGATCAATTCACTAATTTCCTCATCCTTAATTCTTGTAGATGGAGACTCAGTTCAGCAAGTTCTACCAGTTGGGAAACGGAGGTCAACTGATCTTCGAGAGGGATCTGGATTCACTGTCGGAGTTATTGGGACGCCCGCATCCGGAGTTTCTTGGAGCTCAACTTCCAGGACCCCCAGGAGGAGATTTACAGTGGCTAGTCACCGCAGATCTTAGAGGAAGCATCGAAGCACCAACATCCGGGAGAATCCAGTTCTCCGTGAGAGAGAACAACTGGCTAGATGGATTAGCCAGGGTAATGCATGAAGCTCTCGCACGTCTATGTGCCCTTAGTGTCAACCAACTCCAGGGAACCCGTTTTGCTCACTATGCAAGACGTGACTTCATGGGGATGCCAATGGAGATGCGAAGTCACCCAGAGCTGAAGCGTCAAGTGGAGAACCTTGACTTCCTGCTGTACGATCACCAGAAGGAATTGGACAATGCTAGGGAGTTCGCCAACCACAACCGTGCCATTGCCGCCCAGAAGGCCCAGAGTTTCTCACTTCTAGTCAAGGATCATCAGTCTCTTCGCCTCCAGCGCGAGAAGAAGGATCGCACTATCGCCCGTCTTCGCAAGAAGGTGCCCGACCTCGAGAAGACCGTCAACGAGCAAGAAGCTCAGCTTGCAGCAAAGGAGGAAGAAGAGGAGGGTGAAGACATCTAGGGAGACATGGATTCTTACCTCAGCAATGATGATGACTTTCTGGAGGAGGATGCCGTGGACTTCTACACTGACGATAAGGACTCCGACTTCATGGATGATGAGTAGATACACTAGAGCATTGTCGTAGCATGAGATGTATCGGTCCCACTGTATCGTAGCTTATAGAATGGTTCTTTAAACAATCTGTTTTCCTTTGTTGTTGTGGTGTGTGTTGTATCGTGTGCTTGTTTGCATGAATGAAATGAAGTTAGTTGCAAAACCTGAGTCAAACTCAAAGTTTTAGCTTGAAACCAAAACCATGAACCTTAGAATTTCCCCCTTACCCCTTTATCTACCTCAATCTTCAGATGACTCGTGGAAACCAAGGAGGGAGCAGCTCGTCACAAGAACCAATGCTGCAGATCTTGCAGAATCTCATCGCAGATAGAGAAGCAAGCAGGGCAGAGCGCCAAGCTAACTTAGCAACATTGCAGCAGATCGCCCAGATGGCTCTCAACAACTAGAACCATGGAAACCAGAATCACCATGGATCCAAACTCAAAAACTTCCAGAATACCAATCCCCCAATCTTTAACCAAGCTGAAAATCCACTAGATGCAGATGACTGGCTGCAGACCATGGAAAACAACTTAGAAGTTGCAGGAGTTGATGACAACGAGAAAGTTCTCTTTGCCACCCACTATCTGGCGGGAGATGCAAGAGTTTGGTGGACTAGTATCCGCAATATGAACCATGGTCAAGTGATGACATGGGAAGCTTTCAAAACCAAGTTCAGCCGCACCCATGTGCCGCAAGGTCTAGTCACCAGACTAAGAGATGAATTTTGTGACTTGAAGCAAGGTAGAATGACTATGGTGGAATACCGTGACAGATTCCTGTCGCTTGCAAGGTACGCCCCTGATGAGATCAACACAAAGGTCAAGAAGAAAGAGAGATTCTTGAACAGACTGCATGATGAGATGCAGACTGTCCTCGTCAACATCCGCTTCGAGGATCTCGAAGAGCTAGTCGACTCTGCCATTTAGATGGAAGGGAAGATTAACCAGGCAAACGACAACCGCAAATGTCGTATGATGCAGCAATCTGGATCCAGCAGTCACCAGAAGTACCGTCCCAACCCCTCACCAGGATATGCACCAAGGAACAATCGACTTCAATGTCTCGCCCAAGCTACCCCAACCGTAGCGGAGGCAATGTGAAGTCCGGAGGAAACAACCACAACTCCAGCAACACCAACAATTTCAACCGTGCCCCTCCCAAGAGCAACAACAACAACACTGCACCCATAACTGGCAGCAATGATGTGCCCGTCGCAGCAAAAGACAAGTCCCAGATCACTTGTTTCGAGTGTGGAGTGAAGGATCACTATTCCAATGAGTGTCCCAAGAAGACTGCTGCCACTGCCAATGTGAATGCCCCAGCTCAACTACAGCGTCGTGTTCAACCAGGGAGAATATTTGCCCCAGGGAACCCTCACAACCACAACGGTTGTCTCTTCCACATGAACGCCGAAGAAGCCCAAGAAGCGCCAGATGTAGTGCTGGGTATGTTTTCTATCAACTCAGTTTTAGTAAGAGTATTGTTTGATTCAGGAGCATCGCATTCATTTGTCACCGAAGAATTTGAATGCACTAGTAAGATTCACCCAACCAACCTGAAGCATGTCATGATAGTTCAAATCCCCGGATCAACTACAAAAGCTAGAAAAATTTGCAAAGTTGTGCCTATCAGAATACATGAGATAGATTTTTATGCCAACCTAATAGTATTTGGAACCAAAGGATTGGAAGTAGTACTAGGTATGGACTGGATGTCAAGGCATAAAGGAATGATAGACTGCGCTAAGAAAGCCATCACCATGACCAGTAGCTCTAGAGTAACAGTAGAGCATATATCTGAAACCTTACCTCGTCAATTCAAGTGCAACGAGAGTCTAGCCCTACCCACCATAGACCAAGTAAGAGTATTCTGTGAATACCCCGACGTATTCCCAGATGAATTGCCAGGTATGCCCCCGGATAGGGATATTGAGTTCATTATCGAACTAATCCCCGAAACCGGACCCATAGCCCAGAGACCCTATAGCATGAACCCCTCAGAGTTAGTGGAACTGAAGAAGCAGTTAGATGCCCTGTTAGCAACAGGCTTGATTCAACCAAGCGCTTCGCCATGGAGATCACCAGTGTTATTCGTCGACAAGAAAGATGGAGGCAACCATTTGTGCATAGATTACAGAAAGTTGAATGATGTCACCATCAAAAACAAGTACCCTTTGCCAAAGATAGAGGATCTATTTGATCAGTTGACTGGTATTCTCAAAGATTGATCTTAGGACTGGTTATCACCAACTTAAGATTCGTGCAACGGATATTCCAAAGACCGCCTTTACTACTCGCTATGGTTTATAGGAGTATACGGTTATGTCTTTTGGATTAACCAATGCCCCTGCTTAGTTCCTGAATCTCATGAATACGATCTTTATGAATTTCCTAGATAAGTTTGTAGTTGTGTTCATCGACGACATCCTTATCTACTCCAAGTCAGAAGAAGAGCATGAGAAGCATCTGAGAATCATCCTAGAAACCCTGAGAGAGCATTGGTTATATGCCAAGTTCAGCAAGTGTGAGTTTTGGCTGAAGGAAGTAGGATTCCTAGGACATATTGTGGCTGCCGGAGGAGTTTCTGTTGATCCCGCCAAGATCAGAGATGTCGAAGCATGGGAAGCCCCAACCACTCAAACCCAAGTCCATGCATTCCTCGGATTTGCGGGATACTACCACAAGTTCGTCGAAGGATTCTCGAGCATCGCCAGACCCATGACCCAATTATTGAAGAAGGACAAGAAGTTTGAATGGACTGACAAATGTGAAGCCAGTTTCCAAGAGCTGAAGAAGAGATTGATATCAGCCCCAATATTGATCATGCCAGACATCAAGAAGCCATTTGATGTGTATTGTGATGCATCCAAGATTGCTCTCGAATGTGTATTGATGCAAGAAGGCAAAGTCATCGCGTATCTGTCTCGACAACTGAAGCAGCATGAGCAGAACTATCCGAACCATGATCTTGAATTAGCAGCCGTAGTTTTGGCATTAAAGACATGGCGTCATTATCTGATGGGTAATCGCTGTGAGATTTACTCAGATCACAAGAGCTTGAAGTATATTTTCACTCAGAAGGAGCTGAATATGAGGCAAAGGAGATGGATAGAGTTAATCAAGGATTATGACCTTGACATTCACTATCACCCCGGCAAAGCCAATGTGGTAGCAGATGCTCTTAGCAGATTGCCGTGTAGGCTTAACACCATGATCAAGGAGAAGCAGCCAAGTTTGTATGAGGAGTTGGAGCAGTTCAGAACTCAGCTAGTTAGCAAAGGATTCTTAGCTAGCATTGAACTTCAACCCACTTTGATTAGCCAAATCAAGGAAGCCCGGAAGGGAAATGAAAGTATCGACGGAATCAAACGTCGTATTGGTACAGGAAAGGTACCTGGATTCAGTGAAGACGAAGAAGGAGTGTTGTGGTACAAAGGACGTCTCTGTGTGCCAGCAGATTCAGAGCTGAAGCAAGTTATCATGAAGGAAGCTCATGATACTCTTTATTCTATCCACACCGGAGGAACGAAGATGTATCAAGATTTGAAAGAGCAATTTTGGTGGCACAAGATATAGAGAGAGATCGGAAGCTACATCGCCCAAATGTGACATCAGTCAAAGAGTCAAAGCAGAGCATCAGAGATTGCAGGACTGTTGCAACCATTGCAGATTCCGGAATGGAAATGGGATTCCGTCGGAATGGACTTTATCACTGGTTTGCCTACTTCTAGTAGGGGAAATGACTCAATCTGGGTCATAGTTGATAGACTGTCCAAGGTAGCTCACTTTATACCTGTCAATACTACCTACCAGAGTGCGAAGCTAGCAGAGCTGTACATTGCTAGGATTGTTAGTCTGCATGGAACCCCCAAGACCATAGTATCCGATTGAGGAACCCAGTTCACCTCGAGATTTTGGCAGAAAATCCAGGAAGGATTAGGCACCAAGTTGAACTTCAGCACCACGTATCATTCACAAACTGATGGACATACTGAGAGAGTCAACCAGATCTTAGAGGATATGCTTAGAGCTTGTGTGTTGGAATATGGATCAAAATGGGAAGACTGTCAACCTTTTGCAGAATTCTCATATAACAACACTTATCAAGCTAGTTTGCAAATGGCACCATTTGAGTTCCTATACGGAAGAAATTGTCGTACCCCTTTGAATTGGTCGCAAGTAGGAGAGAGTCAGATCCTTGGAAGGCATGAATTACACTCTAATCCTAGCTCACTATTTGAGTTCCTATTTTTCTTGCAGCCATTTCCACAAACACTTGGCAGGCATGAATTACACTCTAATCCTAGCTCACTATTTGCAACAGGGTTTTGCCCCCAATTGATCCCCATGTACTCCCTCTGTCTCCAAATGATCTAACCAGGCCATTAGCACCCCATCCTCTACCCCCTAGCAGCAATGTCATGCCATGCCGAGCACCATACTTGCCGGCCGACCATGCCATCGCCGTAGCAGACCACCCCTCTCCCTCTCACCATGTCTACGAGCTAGCCTGGACCTCACCGCCACTCTCTGTCCCCTCCCCGAGCCAGGCCAAGCCGTGGACCACCACCGAGCACCACAGATCGAAGTCTTCGCCATGTCGAGCACGCTGTAGCGCCGCCCTACACGCTGCGGTACACGCTACCGACCACAAAGACGCGCCACCAGGCCGCCATGACCCCAGGAACACCGCAGACATGCACGTTCACCGCCCAATGCACCACAGCCACCGCTCGCCATGGAGACCGCCGCCTCTGCCGCTCAGAGCGTGAGCATCGCCCGACCGCATCCCATCGCCCCTAAGCCTGCATTTAATCCATAGCGCACCGCCAGGAGACCAGCCACCATCCCCGACCTCGAGCCACGCCGCTAGCACGCTGTGCAGCCCTCGCCGGAGTCGCCTGCCCATCACTCTCGGTCGCACCGTCGAGCTATAAATAGAGGCCACCCCCAGCCTCATTCTGCACACCACTCACCTCCCCTCACCTCACTGGTCCTTCCCTACCTCTAGCCGGAGCAGCACGAGCACTTGCTCACCGGAATTTGGCCGGAGGATCCCGCGGCAGAGGAGGAGAGGGCGACATTGATTTCGTCCACCCCCGGAGCTGCCTCGACCACCCCTAAGCTCGCCGCTCACCATCTGTTTGCCCGCCGCCGCTGCCGCCGAGCCTGCACGCCTCGAGCACCCCATCGAGCCTCTAGGGTTAAATCTCGCCGATGACATGTTCGTCATCGATGACAAGCCCCAGCCGTTGATCCTATTTCTAATCTAACTACCACATCACTGCAGATCGCCAAGGCTGCTATGAGCCACGACCGGTGGACCCCTGTCACCGAGCTCACACCATGGTGTCACTGGCCGCCCGTTAGCTTTCCCGCGCGACCCATTTAGTTTGAATTAGGATTTTTCTATTTTAGTTTAAACCTAGTTCTGTCCCCTAGTTTGAAAATCAATTCTGAGATATTTACAAATCCAAATGGAGTGATTCCAATTTTGTTAGAAAGCTACTGAAAAGATCTATCCAAGCCCGTTGGATTTAATTCAATTAGAGTTCGAGATCTCTCCTAGTAAAACTAACAAGACAGAAGCTTTTGAGTTGATTCCAACTCTCAAAAATCACCTTTAACCCTACCTATCTGAATATGTAATAATATTAAGGTTTACATGCAGTGACTTTTGGACTAGTACCAAAATAATGCTATATAGGCATTTTAGTCACTTTAAATCATTAAATAATGAACTTAAACCAAAGTAATTATGAACCCACCCTTAAATTACATTCCCACATGTGATAATATGTGGTGATGACATGTGTCCACATGATCCCATATTTTAAGTGGTGAATATTAAATCTTAGTTATTTTTCAATGAGTAGAAATTACTTTTCTTAAATAAAAAGAATGAAACTAGTTAGTAAAACCTTGTGATGCTTGTGATGATAATAGATCATCAAATGTGTGTCTTAGAGTGCTAATTAGACTAGTTAAGTATTGTTTGGTGATTGTGTACTCCGTGTGTATTTATAGATGATAGTACCGACCAAGCTTTCGAGGAGGAGGAGTTCTATCAAGAGGAGGAAGAAAAAACCACTTCACCAACCAAGGCAAGCTAACACTTGCAAGTATTATACTTATCAAGCCACCATTAACAATGCAAGCTATTGTTAGCAAGCTAGAATTAAGCTAGATGACTTGAGCAAAGATGCTTTAGGCATGCTTGAGTTATACCACTTTGACTATTATTTACCCCAAGTATTATTTTTCAAGCTTTACTTCCTTTACTTTACCCAAAGTATTTTACTTGTTTTGAAGGTAGCATAAAGAGTATAAAACTTGACCTACCTAGATAACTTTAGATGTTATTCTATGGCATGAGATTAATCCCATCTTTCCACCTTAGTGAACACTCTTAACTTAGTAGTTTAGAGTTAGATAAAAACTTGAGTCACTGTAGATGGGAACACGTGGTGAAAATGAATTATGAAAACCTTGGAATGATGAGTCATTCTATTGAGATGGTTTGACATGTGTTGAGAAACACAAATGGTTTATGATGATGAAAATGTTGAGGCATGAGCCTGAACCGGTTTACAAAATTGATGGTTGGATTCGGATGTGATACCATTCCAAATTTACCGTACAACCAAAATACCTGAATTGGGTAAGGCTTAGCCGGAAATTTATATGCATTGTTATTAGTTCCCTCACGGGAGAGGTTTGAGTTGAGGCTACCTCTCAATGTTGTCCACCTATGCAGTGCCCAAGATGACAGATGGTCATGGTTGGGAGGCCATGCTCATAGGAGAGGTGCTTATACTAGGGTGTGTAAAGGAAAGGTTATGTTTGATTATCTGCATACTAAGTATGATGATTCAGGGTTATCCCTGACAGATGTATCAAATCTTGTGGTGAAAGTGTACCACCTCTGTAGAGTGTCAAACTATTCAAATAGCCGCGTCCGCGGTTATGGATAGTTGGAATGGCCATACTGTTTCGTTGTCAGATGTTTTCCAAATAACTTATGAAATAAATGATGAATCTTGACTTGACCACAACAGGGTTGTGTTTATGACAATATATTCCCAACTTAAGTGATTCTAGAACTTTATTTTATCTTTCTTTGTTTCAGAACTCAGCTTAGGTTTCAAACTTAACTTTATATTTAAACATAGAGTTAGCACTTTAACTTAGAACTTTACTACTTGTTAGTGGTAGTTTGCGAGTACTTAAAGAGTACTCATGGCTTTTGTCCTTGGCTATTCTCATGGCCAGACTATGAAGGAGATTACCAAGATGATGCCCAGCAGGACAGCTATGATAACTAGGACTATCTGCCTTCGTCAGCATTGCTCGTGCCCCTGAAGATGGACCCCACCGCTACTCTTATCTTTTATTCCCGCTGCTTGTTGTATTAAGAATGGATCATGAGATCATTATTTGTGTATGACCTTATGTATGGTTTGTAATGGATGATGTACTGTGATATCCAATCTGTTATGTCTCGCAAAAATGGTAATCCTGGGATTGGGAGGTATGACATAACGGGCATCTGGGATTAAAAATCCGGGTGTTGACAAGTACCCTGGGTCCCTAGTCGGCTGGGCCCTCAGGTGGTTCCGTTCGGATGCCTCGCGAGGGATTCGGGAGGATCCCCCCTCGCGAGGGTCAAAGACGAATGCGTTCGCATGTAAGAGGCTACAAGTAAGGCAAGGGTGGAGCATAGGATACTCTGTCCCGCGACACTCCAAGGGGCCCTAGGTGGTCAAAGGTTCCCCTGGAAAAAGGCCCGATAGCTGGGATGATGCCTCTCCGTTTCGGTGCAAGGGGAGCTAGAGGCGATGTGTTCTGTAGGAAAACATGTCATCCATGATCGAAGGCATGAGAAGGATGGGAGCCTTCAAAGCTGTATAGACCGAGTCCACCAAAAGTAGACTGGTAGACAAGGTCCTCAAGGGGTGGTAATGTGGTGACTCTTCCCGCCCAATGTTTGGGGAAGAGGCCCAGCCGCTCTATAAAAGGAGGCCTTCCTCTACCTTGGAGGAGATCGATTCCCAGGACTTGTAAGCCTAGACATTGATTCTCCATTGTACCCTCACGAAGCACTATGAGCAATACAACCAAGCAAGAGTAGGGGCTTTACCTCCTCATGAGGGTCCCATCGTCCTCGCCATTGCTGAGAAGCTTGAAACACGTGATTCAGCCCCCTCTCGAACTTAGGGCTCGTTGGACCACGGTTCATTCGTGGGACACATATCCGACATTTGGTGTGCTAGGTGGGGGGCTGAGGCGCGGTTCAGGGGTTTTCCTTGACTTCGGCGGCATGGCACTAAGCCCCGAAACACGGTCCCACTAGCGAGCCTCTACGGACGCCCTCGCTCGGGAGAGCATGCTGATCGAGGCACGGAGTTCGCTCCACCATGTCCTAGTTGCTCCCAGGCATGGCACACCCGCCTCGTTGGACTCCTGGGCGACCCACGGTTCGTCCTGGGCCCGACCGGCCACTAGACCCCGGGACCAGCACTGGGGTCGACAGGAGGCCGCACTGCTCCACATCAAGACGCCCCCGACACCATCGTATGCATCTTGGGGGGATCCCAGGCTCTCACCTCGGGGAGGCACTTCAAGCAGCTCTCGTGCAAGTTGACGGTAGCAAGGCTCAGCGCTGCCGCCGCCCGGCTTGAAATGTCGCAACAACTAGTCTCCTTTGGTGTCGACGATCACCCCGAGTCCACACGCAAGGTTGGAGTCATACCCATGGTGTGCTCTCCCACCATCAACGGCGACGACGTGTCCAAGACCCTCGTTGATGGTGGAGCCAGCCTGAGCATGCTTTCAGAGGAGGCATTCTGCCAGATGCGGGTGCCGGCACTGCCGTTCACGAGGGCGACGGAAGGCGAGACCGTGTCCTCGGGCAGGTGCGGTGTAATACCTCAGACACTATGCTCTAAGCAACAAGCCGGTATGATCCAAAAGTGGACAGGACGTACTACCATGGGGGCGCGCAACAACACACAGTAGGCCCACTTCGTGGAGCACGGGACGGTACCGACCAACCATCCCACCCACTTTTATGATCATAACTTCGGGTGCGAGCGACGTAGTCAACACGTAAAGCGATAAAAAGCATACACAAATGAGTATGTATGTCAACGACATACAATAGGACTTCAGAGCAACACCATCTAAAATAATAGAAATAGAAATATTCAACACCATATGGCAAGATCCAAATATCCTAGATAGAGATAATAGTTTAGGATACATCCTCATACAACACACATCAGAGTATCAACCGGAAGCGGAAAACTAGATCCGAGTACGGATAAGAAGCAAATTGGCATAAGATGCCCTGAAAATAAGCACATCCCGCCCATAGATCTCACGGATCTCCATCCCCGGAATCTCTACACCTGACAGTCGTTGCCACCATCATCAGCCTCTTCGACCCAGACCCTAGGGGTACTTAGCAAGTCTTAATGCATCTAAAGGGAACAACCTAAGGTGACGCAATTGCAGCGAAAGATAATATCTAAACAGTTCTATAGAGACACGCTATAACATCCGCCTAACTAGAGATGGATGGACGCTCGTTCATTAGTATCAACAGTGATATAAGTAACATAAATAAACAGCGCTCGCCCTCCTTCTCACTTACCAACAAGAAGGAGGAAGAACATCCCATCAGTTGGCAATTTTATTAACCATTCCAGTAGTGTTGCACTATTTACTAGTCATGTCTTAGTCAAATTAAAGGCAGTATTTTAGTTATGCTTATCTATGATCGAGAAACTGTGCTCCAAGTCGTCCATAACCACGGACACGGCCCTCAGAAAGTTTTATCCTGTAGGGATGCACAAATAACAACACACACACGATCAACCTCGGGAAGAACCAAATAAAAAGCAACGAGGCCTCACGACAATGAATTCACATGATACATACATTATTTTAGGGGGACACCCCCAATAAGCTACCCGCTACAAAGTTGGCCAGCTCCACGACGGATCCAGAGTGTGTGGCGATGGCTATAAACGACTGGGAACCCATGTGACTGGGCTTGTCGATATAGCATAAACGTGGCACGGGGTTCCTAAACTACAGGCGCTCCACGTGCAATCGTAAATAAAGCAGTAAAGCATGGCATAAGTACGACATAGTAATAAAACCCCAAACTAGTTTGTGGCCCAAGAAATAAATTGTGAATCAAGGTCAAGTGAAGGGGGATCCATAGTCTCCTGAATGTGGATAGTGTGAATAGTCAAGGAACAAGAATCAAGTACTGGGGGTCCTACAGGACAAGTAAGCATGGAAGAACCAAATAATAGCTATTGCCCACCGATGCCTCTTTCTTTAGTTATCCCATTACTATAAAGTTTAAGTTGTTTAGGTACCTCGTTATCCAAATACTCGCACAAACCCTACACATGCAATTCTACGACTCGCATGGCTCAAACAACTCCTATAGTAATGACTCATAGGATTGAGGTCACAAGTTTCGATGGGGTGTAAAAGTAAAGGCTATGCATTACTTGGAATTCAATTTAATGCAATTGTGACTCAATGTTGCAAGAATAAGATAGAGGCATAGGTGCTATATGTATGCAAGCATTGGGAATTGCTTGCCTATCAGATCAGCAGTAGGATAACCGGGATCCGGGTAGTACTCTTGGTTCTCTTTATAGTTCCCTTGATCAATGTTTGTTTGGAATAAAAGCCAAACACCCAAAGGGCCATAATTAATAAAGTGCGCAATTATATGAATATATGCAACAAGCAAACAAGGTATGTCATGATGGAATGATGCACAAATGCATGGTATAACATAGCATGGCATGGGTGAGGTGTGAGAACAATAATAAATAATTTTATTAATTATTTAGCCAAGTTTTACTTGTAGTAAAATAAAAAAGAACTTGAGTGCTTGAGAAGGAAGGGGATAGGGCCAGAGCAGGTGCGGAGGGAAGAATTACTCCGTTTTAAGTTGAGTCGGCTAGAGGAGCAAAAGGAGTTATATTGGAAACAAAGGGCCCATGTAAATTGGATGAAAATGGATATATAAACACAAAGTATTTCCACTAAGTTACATCGGAGAGGAGGAAGATGAATAGAATAAAAAATAAGAAAGGAGGATGGTAGTGTGGTGAAGGATGAGGGGGGCCTGAAAGATGTGGTAACTAACTATTTTATAAATATTTTTTCTTGTAATGCAGGTACCTGCATGGAGGAACTCTTGGTTCACATCAACCCACGAGTGACCCCAGCCATGAATGAATTGATATGCAAGGAGTTCAATGTAGAGGAGGTAAAATAAGCTGTTGATAGTATTGGGGATTTAAAGGCCTCGGGTAAAGATGGCATGTCGTCTATTTTTTACAAGAAAAGTTGGGAGCTTGTGGGTGAAAAAGTGACTGCTGAAGTCTTGAGTGTGCTCAATGGAGGACCCATGCCAGAGGGCTAGGATGATACATGTGTTGTACTAATACCGAAAATCAAGAATCCCGAAAGCATGAAGGATCTATGACCTATAAGTCTATTCAATGTGGTGTATAAGGTTGTATCTAAGGTTCTCGCAAATAGGCTGAAACAAATCTTGCCCGAGATTATATCTCCCAATCAAAGTGCTTTTGTGCTGGGTAGATTGATCACGGACAATATTCTCCTAGCTTATGAGTGTACTCACTATATGCAGAATAAGAGGAAGGGAAAGGAAGGATATGCTGCAATAAAATTGGATATGAGTAAGGCCTATGACCGGGTGGAGTGGATGGTTTTGGAGAAGATGATGACTAAACTTGGCTTTGACACAAGGTGGGTAGAGAGTATCATGCTCTGTGTTTCTTTGGTTACATACTAGTTCAGAGTAAATGGAGATTGTACTGATATGATAACACCACAGCGGGAGTTATGCCAGGGAGATCCCCTTTCCCCTTATCTTTTCTTAATATGTAGAGAAGGTTTCTCAGCATTATTAAACAAGGCAGAAGAAGATGGTAGTCTACCAGGAATCAAAATATGCCATGCTGCCCCGAGTATCAACCATTTATTGTTTGTAGGCCATTCTTTGGTGCTTATGAAAGCGTCACATCCAAGTGCCAGGTCTCTGCAATCTTTGCTACAACATTATGAAGGTTGTTCGGGGCAGACTATCAATTATGACAAGTCATTAGTCATGTTCAGTAAAAATACTAAGGAGTGGTGTAAGAAGGGTATGCTTGATGAAATGCATATTCGGGCTGAAGCAAGGACATAAAAGTATCTAGGCCTACCGGTCTTTGTGAGTAGGTCTCGTAAACAAACATTTGAATATTTAAAAGAAAGAATTTGGAAATAGATACAAGGATGGAAGGAGAGGTTCCTCTCTAAGGTGGGGAAGGATATTCTTATAAAGGCATGTGCACAAGCGATCCATATATTTGCAATGTCCTGTTTTAACCTCACCAAAATGTTTTGTGAAGATATGAGTGCTACGATCTATAGGTTTTGGTGGGAAGAACATGATAAGGAAAATAAGTTGCATTGTCTTAGTTGGGAGAAATTGACAAGATCAAAAAGAGACGGAGGATTGGGTTTTCGGGACCTATATGGTTTTAATTTGGCGATGCTAGCAAAACCGGCTTGGTGTATGCTTATTAATCCAGATTCTCTGTGTGTAGAGGTTTTGAAAGCAAAGTATTTCGCGAACTCTTCGATACTGCAAGAAAATACGGCGAATGGGATGTCATACACGTTCAGAAGTATTTTAAAAGGAGTGGATCTACTAAAGGAAGGCATCGTATGGCGGATAGGAGATGGGACAAGTGTGAATATTTGGACAGACCCATGGCTTGCTCGAGATGATGCACTAAACTCATTAATGCCATTACAGGATAGTGGGATGAACAATTGGTAAGAGATACGTTTATGAGAATTGATACCGAGACTATTCTGTTAACCCCAATTCACGATGATTTTGAAGATTTCCTTGCATGGCATTATGACAACAAAGGTCTATTTTCAGTCAAATCTGCTTATAAACTGTTTGTCCAACGTAGAGATGGTGCACAACAGTCTTCATCTAGCCAGGAGTCTTTGCAATGGGAAAATATTTGGAAATTAGAGTGTCCTCCAAAGATTAATCAATTTATTTGGAGATTCGCACATAACAGTCTCCGTCTCAGAATGAACACTAAAAGAAGAGGAATGGTTTGTGATACCAAATGTGTGTGTTGTCAAAGGCTTGACGAAGATGGTGCTCATTTGTTCCTGAAATGTAAAGAAGTAAAATATGTGTGGAGAGAGCTGAAGTTGAGGAGGAAAGACAGATCTTGTGTGCATGCCCGGATGCCAAAACTATGGTACAACAGCTGCTGTCGATGAAAGAGGAGAAGAGAGTTCGTATTGCTTGCCTGCTTTGGCATTGGTTGACCATAAGAAATAAATTAAATGCCAAAGAAAATGGAGGGGATAAGAATAACCTTGTTCATCAGGCACGGTACTGGGTAGGAGAATCAGCTCTATACTATTCGAATTTGCAAGCACAAAAATCCCAGGCAGAACATGTAGTAGGAGTGTCGCAGCCTCCGAAGAATAATATGCTGAAGATTAATATCGATGGGGTTTTTCTGCTGAGACTAAATCTGGTGGATAGGGTTTGTTGTCAGAGATAAGGGACAGACTCGTGGTTCTGGAGCAGGAAAGCTACCATATGCCTCGAGTGCGGCACAAGCAGAAATTCGTGCGTGTGAGGAGGCAATACATGCAGTTGTATCATGGGGAATGTCAAACATCCTAGTTGAATCAGATTCTCAGAACCTGGTACAAGCCATGCGAAGTACTGAGTTTGACAGAGCACCTGAAGAAATTATCTACAGAGATCTGCGACTCTATATGATGCTATCCTTCAATTCCTTTGAGTTTAGCTTTACACCATGTAATTGTAATAATTCAGCTCATGAGCTAGATGCTTATGGTGTGAATCGACAGGAACTTGGAACTGTGTGGCCGGAATCGCTACCGGACAATGTACGTGTGTTGATGGCCAGCGTTTCTGCTGAGCCGAGTATCTAATGGAATCATGTGTTCCAGTTAAAAAAACAGTTCTAAATATTTAATATTTATATGATACATGCTTCAATTCATATCATGGAATACATAATTAGAACTGTCTCGTCACGCTGATCGATTTAGACATATTATTTGCTGAATTCAGAATTACGCTTTAAAATATAGGATTTAATTCATATTTGAATAGAAAAGTCAAAATGGATAATAGTTTTTGTATTTGGAATAATCCATATTGAAAACCAATTTTATGTTTTAATTCTGTAAACAATTTCAACCAGTTTGCTTTTAAAACCTTTTCATTTTGAATCCTCTTATATATAAGCTACTAAACCATAGGGGATTTTCATAAAAGGTTTCTAAGGATAGGAACGGTATTACACAATACTGTTTAAGAGTACAAGGGGTTGTTTGCAAATTTTTCATCAGGAGCCGATCTGAATCTTCCCAGAACGTTTCTCTGAATTTTCTTCAGGCTGGCGTCGGTGCAAAAATAATACTCCCTCCGTTCTTTAATATAAGGTGTATTGGGGCAGTGGCCACTAGGCTACCACTCGGTTTGTGACTAATATCTACACGGGATTCTCTTAAAGGGTCAAGTATGGATCCGAGACTGACGAAACTGAAGTTTCAACCGACATATTTCAGCAAGATCGGGCCAACTTACGGGGACGATTGCGAGCTTGTCCGAGCATGAAATCGAATTTCGTTAATTGCGTTGGAGAGATGGATTAACCGAGAACGGCTCTGGGTGAAGTACATGTCCTAGGGAAGACGGAGAAGGACGGAAAAAATTTCGGAACATCGAGGGAAAACACGTAGGCCCACGCCCTGTGCGCTGACAGATGACACGATGATCGGCACAGGCAGCACTTGGGGAGGCGGCTCCGGTGAGATAGACGGACGGGGCAGGGTTCCAGGGGGTGTGGCGGGGCCAGAGGAACCTGGACGGCAAGGTTGCCAAGATTGGCTGCGAGTGGGACGGCAAGGATAGAAAAACGATGGCGGTGAACCCCAGTTGCTCGACGAAAGGAATTCACGGTAGGGGAAGCGAGTGAGAGCAGCATCATGTCCAGGGGTATGCAGTGCTCACCAGGACGTCACCTAGCAAGCCCCAGTTGCTGGGACGGAGGAGATCTTGAAGGAGACACGTTTCCAGATCGTTCGGTCTTCTGAGTTCATGGTGGTGGCGATGGTGCTCCAGGGCTTCTCCCGCATGGTTTCCAGCTCGAGGTGGTGCAGGAGATATATCTACGGCTACTGGTGCTGAGGGCCGAGCTTGGGACGCTGCAGAACCATGGCTTGGGAGGAGACCGAGCTAGGTCTAGAGGATGGCCATGGATGCTTGCGGTGGAGAGGAAGGAACGCATCTCGATCTGGTTTAGGGAGTAATTGGAGAAGGATGAGGATGAGGTTGTCCTGCTTTATGCACTAGAGGGGGAGAGAGACACGGCAGCGACGAGAGGCAGGCGATCACGTGCTCTGCGCGGGGAAGAAAAACAGGAGTGGGCTTGGTTGCACCAGGTCACGGGGGAAGGCCGGCTGGTCGGTTGGACTAGTGTCTGAGAAAGGCAGGGTGTATCCGGGGTGGGTTTTAGCTAGATCGATGGTGTGCTTCATGTGTTGCAAGCAAAACAAGGAGGGAGAGTGGAGGGATATACACCACATATTCCATGGGCACCATGTGAGGGTGCCCACGGC
Source organism: Avena insularis (assembly GCA_023614405.1). Lineage (NCBI taxonomy): Eukaryota > Viridiplantae > Streptophyta > Magnoliopsida > Poales > Poaceae > Avena > Avena insularis. The sequence goes on from CM042696.1 coordinate 410,054,899, forward strand.
CATGTGATAAAAGAAAAGTTAGATGGTTGATTTAGTTAAGTTGTTTGCGAAATACAAAGCTCAAAGATTTGAATTCCAAAGTCTCACAATTAAATAAAACGAGGTAGTGTGGTGGAAGGTGTTTCATATTGCATGTGCATGCAATAAAGGAGTACATGCATGTAGCATTTTTGTGAAAACAAAAATGTGTATGCATGTATGTGAGATATAGAGGCAATAAAAGAGTTGCACCACACAAGGATTGAGGAGGACATGGTACATGACATACTAGACCATGAAAGCGCGCTTTGCCGCGCCCGTCCATCTTCATAAAAAAATTGTTTGAACAAACACAAAATAGGGGCATTTGGTAAACTTGACCAATTAGAACTACAATGTGATGATACATGTTCTTCTGAACAAATACACTCACGTACCTCGCAAAAAAAAATACACTCACGTAACTGCTTTCTTTTCACATTTTCTCTAGATCACATTCATGATAATATAGTACAGAAACTTGTCATAGCATCTATCCTCTGAAAGCTTCCATCTTTTATTCTTGCATATTATTCAAATCTAAAATGAAGGTCAAGCTCGAAGAAATCAAAGCTTGCATTGCTGAGCAAAAATTCACTTTATTTTACTTTCTTGCTAAACCTGAATGCCAGCATTAAGTACAAAAGTAAAGCTAAGAAATGTCCCTCGCGGTAATAGGAACTATTATGTGAGAAATAGCAATAGTTAATCTCCTTTTATTATGAAAAACCCTGATGTCCACCATCCGTGGGTTCCATTTGAACAACAATAATATACAATTGTTAGTAACCAGAACCCAACTGATCAATAGAGTTAATGTAGCACTTGGATATAGAAGATGAACATTTGTTGCCGGTCTCTTCTTCCGATGAGAACAAGCTCTTGATTCTGGAACGTTGTGGCAAGCAGACCTATGTTTCACTGCCTTACCACATATGCAAAATGAGCAAGTAGTCAAGCAAATAGTCAATCTGGAATATTACCTTCACTAAATGTTTAGTGCAAAACTGATAATAAGAGACTCAAATTTCAGTTCTCTGTAACTCATAACCACATAAATGACAGGTATAGACAATTACAGTAAGTAGCTATTTTTTTGTGGTGGTAGTAAGTAGGTAGCCATGTTACCATAAGAAAAGTTTAATAGACACCTAATAATTGGTAAAATAACTATACACACCCTCAGATGCCACGTAGAAGATATAAAATTCCATTGCCACTAAGAACAAAAAAGCACAATGATTTAGACAAATCAGTTCCATACCCACATAGCCAAAAGCATAATGCTGCACCTCTCTGCAAAAAAAAAGGGGTTTTACTTGCTATCAGGTGTAACGGGAAGTTGAGAACTTGAGATGCTTCTCACCTAAAACTGAAGCGAGCAAAGAGTACTTGCAGCACAGCCGACAGAAGAGGGTGTTGCATTATGTTCATCATTTACTTGTCCTCATAGCCCAGCCACCACAAACGCAGATCAACCCACACTATATGAAGGTTCAAGGTCAGAAAATGTGTATATGAGATGAGCACGGGGAAAAAATCTGTACCAACACAAACAAAACGATTTCACAAAACTAAATATCAGAGGAGGCTAGTTAAAGTTCAGCTGGTTGTTGTGGACAGCGAAGGAGCTCTGGCCTCTGGCTGATGGCGGAAGACGGTAACAGCTCCTCCAACACTGCTAACGCCGCTTCACTCAGATGGCCTGCAGAAATTAGCTCAGAAAGCTTCTTCACATTCTCAACATGTTTAAGAATTGGTAAAAAATCAAGTCATATCGATAAGTGCATTGTAGCCTACACGATTTGGCAAATCATAATGTTGGGACGGATTGGACCTGTCTGTCAACTGATGGTGGATCTTGTGGAGCTCTTGCTTCTGAGGTTAGTCTTTTCAATTTCCACGACTCCTATCCTGCTCTTGCTTCGGGCGCTCCGCTTTGCATCCGGGAGATCGCCGAGAAGGCCGCTGCTGCCTCCCTAGTATCGTCTCTTGCATCATCGAGATGCTGACTTCGTCGGCCTCTTTTGCTTTTCCAAACCTGCCGCTGCACACAATGCCAGGAAAGACGAGAGGGTTACGCAGCACATATGAGGAGAATCAAGGAGAGAAATAAAACGGTGTTCCAAGGTGAGATTGAAAGTGTAAGGAAAAAAGATTGTTGGTTGCACTTATTTATCAAGGAGAGAAGAGAACTGATAATAATGCTTAGATTAATCTCCATAATTAGTCGAAGGAGTGGGTCGAAATTACCACCATGATTAAGGCGCCGGCGGTTTCAGTTTGCGAACCTTGATTACCAAGCCGCCCACACGAAACCGAAGGACAGGCGTTCATTCGGATGATGGGCCGGGGCCACCGGCGGATCGAAAAATCGTACGCCCGTATGGAGGGAGCCCGCTAATATGCATGTGCGGCATACGAACCTCGTTGGTGGCGTGGCGTCACCGGAGAAGAAACCAAAAGCATGTGCCGCCTCTTCTAAGTCTATGCAAAATATAGTGAGATCGATTACACGAAGGTGTTGGTAGCCTCACGTTCCTACTTCTCCTTTGGTGTGAATCGAGTTGTTAGTTTTTCGTTGCCGTACTCTTCGGCGGCGGTGGCCTAAGAGTAATGACGACGCAACCAGAATAGAGAGGAAAGCAGAGGGAAGAAGAAGGTCTGTATTTCTTCTATCTCCTAACGACAACAACTGTGACTGTGAGGAGAATTTTTTTAAAGGCCCAACTGCTGGCCCATTGGACCGATTTGGGGTCCGACAAACCTGCGGTGGCCTAAGTAGTTCTGTGGAGTAGCAGCCCAGTAACTAGTTGGACTGTTTTGTGGCGATTGAACAACGTAAAAACCTTCGTTAACCACGGTTCGGGATGACAGAGAACGCATAGACCATTAGATGAGAAGATCGGATGGCTTAGGAGTTTAAATGGCTGTGGGAGCTCCTAGCTAGGTAAGTTTTACTGTTTTTTAATTCCCTTTCTAGACTCCAACATGTCTATGTTTTCTCACTATTGGCGTGGTCTCCGTTTTTAGGTTCATATTTGTTTCGCTCGTCTATATTTGAAAAAATGATGAATATGGTGTACAAATTTCTATCTTTTGTGAAAGAAGAATTGATGAGTAGACTGGGGTTTAATTGTGTGACCTGTTAACAGTTGTATTAGGTTGCATTGCATTGGTTTCTATCTCAATATATTTAATTTCCTTAAATGAAGGGTTAGTGAAAGATAATGGCATCTTATGATATTTAGTTTCCATCAGTTATATTATAGTGCATTGGCTATGTGGAAAAGTTAGCAAATTGGCCGGCTATTTATAACATGTTTGTATCTATAGCATTCCTTGTGTTACACATATGTTAGTGTTAGAGAATTGCATCATGACTTGAGAAGGAAAGAGGGAACAATGGCAGTGGTGGCAATAAGTAATATATTTCATACATACATGTTAGTGGTTAATAGTCTTAGTAATGTCATTTATAAATTGGTTAAACTTACTGGGTGGATAACCATATAACCTCACAATTGTGCGCATCCCGTGGAAAGCGATTTTCTTAAGAAGATTGATGGAAGAAAAATTAAATGGACGTAACAATGCGGATAAGCTTACCAGATATGACTAACCGTACATTTTCAATAGTATTAAGGTCTCCAAGTAGCGAGAAAAACAAGTTTTCCCTCAGTCACACAAGCGATTGAAGAAACCTGCATGCATGCACATATCATGTATAAATCCCCAACCCAAGGTTGTCTAAAGAGGTCAGCTAATATGCTCTAACAGTGAAAGAGTCAAAAGAGGAATAGGCACGTATTGAGATGAAATGCATATATGAACAAAGGAGAGTTATCAACAGAAAATTAACCAATTCTTCCAGATCCTTTCTCTAATTGGTACCTACGGAACACCAACACTTCCTAAATGAACATCACTTGCAAAATACCATGAAAAAAGGATACAGAGGTTGGAGAGGAAGTGTTGCACAGGAACTCACCAGCGGCACCCATTAGAACACAATGGTGGGCGGCTGTTGAAGTAGAAGAAGAGATTCCATAGTCATATCTGTGCATTCAGACGACGGAAGAAGCCGGACGAGTCCTGTTTACATTGTTGGACACAATCGCCGAGGTTGGCCTGAGGCATCATGGTCTAGTGAGTCTCCAGGCTGTCAGCGAGCGGTGGTCGAGCTAGGTTCCCACGGGGCTTCACCACATCTCCACCGCAACCAACACTCCTCTGCCACCGCCAATGCGGAGCTGCCATAGAGGATTGATGAGTAATCCGGTCGTGAGAAGCACTATCACATGACCATGTGGACAGCCGGGTAGGAGGGAAGGAAGATATATCGGAGCGTTGTCGCCTCCTCCTCGGTGGTTCCTGGGAGAGGAGGGGAAACGTCCAGGACGCTGTCGTCCCGTCGCCTCGCTCTCGCTATGATACCTCACAATTTGTCCCTAAAGCAGTGGTCCATGATGCAACATAGCAACCCATTTGAAGGTTTCATGTTTTCTCGGCCCGATTAACGAGAGGTTGTCCATATCTGGGCTAGCTATTTGACGCAGGTTTACCGAAAGCACGGGTTCCAGCAACTCGAGGGAAGGCATGATGATCTGAAGCGTTCATAGGTTTGATCCAACGGCCTAGAACGTCAAATTGCTGTGGTAAAGCCCAGCTTGCAGGTTGCCACGCCCGTCCGTCTTAAAAACTAATGGTTGAAATTCGTAAAATATTCAAAATACCTGGAAAAACTGGACATTACAACAAAAGATGTCTCGACAGGCTCATGAAATTTCGGACCTACATAAAGGTGTTATGCATATCAGATCTAATTGATTTTTAGAGTGAGAGATCTGCTCGATTTGTACTGTGAGAGCCAACATTTCCAGGACAAATACTAAAATACACATTTCTATTATTATTTTTTTAACCGTAGCCTGCAAGGTTGGTCAAAAGAGAGTTTCCTACATGACCATGATGATAAAGTTACCAAACACGGTTTCCAAAAATAGCACACACCTTGTATGGTAGCAGTGTCAAAATAAAATACATGTAACAATAAATAGAATCAACAATGGGAAAGGAAGACTCGTAACTCGATATGATCTAACAGAAGGCTCCTAGTTGATTTCACCTAAAATAGCAGCTTCCTAGAAAATAAGTCAGACTGTGAAATATATTGGTTTTCTTGTATTATTGGTGTAGGTAGTGTATTACCACATTAGCTGATTTCACCTTGTGTGAAAGCATGTTTCTCTTTGATAGCCTCTTTGCTATTCCATCATAGTAGTCTTGCTTACAAAAAATTATTGATGAAAGTATATGCATGTCTATAAGATGCCCGAGATATAAATTGTTACATGGTAGAAATGAATAAGTAGATGTCATGACTCATGTCAGAAGTTTAGATGCCTCTAGGAAGGCTCTCTTGGAGGCTCATGGCATCAAAATCTCCTATACTTCATCATGCCAAATTTGAAGCTTATTGTCTACTTGGTTCCTGTATATTAAACTGTTCAAAATTCGTGATGCAAAATACATGATATGAAATTTATAGAGCAAGATAGAAAGCTTCGGATAGCCTCCAAAGGCTAGCACTATTTGCGAAATAACTTACATCAGTTGAGTCATCATGCTGTCATAACTTCTTAATGCTTAGCATCAAACTAGACCCCCCTTATGTTATTGTTGTCGTTGCTCCCTTAAGTAAAAAAAGAGTATATGTAACATGAAAATAACCTTTTCAAGATGTTGAAATATGTAATCAATATATTCTGGCAAAACTAACCGTTTAATCGGCTAGAAATAACACATCCTTCAGGGCTGGTATAAATAGGCTCTTGAGTAAAACATGAACTATGGCCATCGACAGTTGGCAAAGCTAAATAATAGTAGAATACTCATATTCTGAATTTGTTCTGTAGAACATGACACAAAAATCTTGAATCCTCTGAAGAGAGGGATGGAAAAAAATTCAATCAGCAAGCAACCAGATGTGATCCAGGGAATACGGAGATTTCCTCCTAGTCTTGTGGCTCACTGGCTCCTCAACGTTGCTGCTTTTGTTCACAGGTGGTGGTACGGCGACTGCAGCGACAATTCCCTCCCCACCTACTACCGTCCGCGCGCTGTCGTACCTGAGATACACCGGCACTGGTGACTGGTCTTGCACGGACTTCGCGACTCGACCACCGCGTCCTTGTTGCTGATCTATGCCATGGGGGCTGACGCGCTCCTGGGAAGGGAGAAGCGATCCGGCGAGGAGAAGGGAGCAGCCGCCATCGTCCCGAACGCGAACTCCTCGCCCTCTTCTCTCAGATCATCTCCGGTGGCAGCAACAACAGAGAAATCCAAACCAGCGGCCATCCCTGAAACAATTACAAAGAAACAACAAATAAGTTTACTCCGTAAAGCATAGTGGCTGTGACCGATGACAGAATAAGGAGGAAACAGTCGATGGGCGAATGCAGAACTAATCCATGGCAAGAAACATGGCTTCTTAGGCGGCGGACCAGATGAATGGGAGAGGAACCCTATTGCGATAAGCACATATGAGGAACCTTGAGGCTGATTACGGTAGGCAAACGGACTGGCTTCTCAATTCTCACCATTATTATGTTGCCGGCGCCGGTTTTAGGACCCAGGAGACATAGAGCAGGGAGACGACGTTGGGCCATGGTCACAGCCATAGTCCGGCGAATGGGAATTATGGCACCTAGGATTTCGAGGCCCATGCAAAGTCAAGCGACGATAGTTGAGCAGCTCTACTGGTGAGGGCAAGAGGAATATCTGGGCCGCCCACGGAATATTGGCCTGGTTCATGAGAGAGCGTGCATGTCAATTCTCGGAGCAGCAGCCTTGCTACATTGCACCTACGGAATGAAGCGACGCGGCAAGGGAGGCCCAAGCGAAGCTATGTAATGAAGGATCGATCATGCGCGTTCGTACACCTGATCCGACGGCAGTCGAATCTAAATCGATGTGAAGAGACCCTGGTAGTTCCATTTTACTATTTCTTAATAAGATTTAGGTTTGGATAAAACCCATGCGTGGATAGTTTATGAATAGAATTAGAGCCATAATAATATGGCTAGCTTGAATTAAAACCCAAGAACAAAATAAGATGGCCACATTCATATATATATATATAGAATGGTATTGGAAGTAAGTTGACAAGTTTGTAGATTGAAGGAATTAAAGATATATGCCTCAACTCAATTTGGCATTATATACATATATCAAAACCCAACTACAATATATCAAGAAGCAAATGCACTTAATAAGGCAAATGTGCAAATGAAAAAGAACCAAATAAAAGAGGTTTTATATGATGCTCGAATGCAAGATGGCATGGTGACATGAGCATGATATAATGCAATGCAATTAATGATATGTAGTATAGACTAGGCAAGTAGCATTACAATTGTTAGACAATTGGGATGTTACAACTCTCCCCCACTAAACAAGAATCTCGCCTTGAGATTCCTAGGAAAAGAAAGAGATCATGGAGAGGCGGGTGTTCGGAACGAAGGTGATCCTCATGTTCCCAAGTTTATTTATCAACAGGATGGTGCGACCACTAGACCTTCCAAAACTTGCTAGACTTGTTGCGAGTCTTGCGTTTTGCTTCTTCAAACAAGAACATGAAGAACCCGGAGTATTATTGTGTGAAGAGAAAGGTAGGATGAACATAGCTTTGGTGCTCTCGAGAAGCATGATAAAAGAATAGAAACACTTCTTGAAATAATTATGAAAGACGGTGTATCAAGGAGAAAGAAAAGACACATCATTAGGACTCAAGATCAAAAGCTGCAAGTGAGGATGATTCTTTGACTTGCCGGAAGGAAAGAACGACTTGGAGAAGTTATCAAGAACTATGAAAATGGCATTGTTTCTTTTCTCGGATGTAAGAAATGAAGTTTGGAAAACAACATCGCCTTCAAACAACAGAGTTCCTTGATATCAACAGAAAAAAATTGGGTTAGGAGTTCTCGGATTAGATTCTTCTTGCATCGGTAAGAGCCACAAGATCATGCAATTGAGGTGCGCGGATTCATCTTCAAGAGAATGAGGTGATTCTAGTTTATGGTGGAATCTAAGGAAGGAGTTGAATATTGAATATCTAGAGCTTTTGTAGGGATGCCCATTGCTTTCCTTCACCATGTGGTTATTGCGATAGATTTTGCAATTGATGGCATTGACCATAATTGGCTTTACCAAGAGAAGAGAACTTGACAATTGAAGTCAGAGCTATCCTCCATCCTTGTTATTTGATGATGTCGAGCACCGGTAGAATGAAGAGGACGGAGAAGATTTTGCATTTGCTTCCACCAAATCATTGAAGATTTGGCTCCGTGCTGAAACAGACGAGACCACCAGCAAGAGATTATTGACTATGTTTTTTGAGAGAACTCTCCAAAAAACAAGGACGGAAATAAAAGTATCAAGAGGTAACAACCACTTCTAACTTCCGTGGAATGAGTGAAATCGCATTAATCCACCAATTCAATGTACACGAGGGAATGATAAGAGTAGTGGTATTGTAGCTACTCCATCCCGCACCCAAAGCATTACTTCGCGCATAAATTCGAAAATTGTGCAACTCAACTCTCGAATTTTAGACTGAAGATCTTGATAAGAAGAATTCCCGAAGCTTCATAAGAAAACAAAGATGTGATGCAAACACTTCGTCGAATCCAAAATAGATAAAGATGATGATGTTGTCGTTGTGTTGGAAGTCTCAAGCTATCGGAAAAGATATGAAGGAAGATTACGGTGAACAGTTGCAAGATTTAATAGATAGAGAAAAAGATAGCACGAACTTGAATAGAAGTGTTACAAAGATCTGAAAAGTCTTAATGGCATCCAGAGGATTGAGGACAAAAGTTAAAATGAGAGGGTTTTGATGACCCACAAGTATAGGGGATGTATCACAATATTTTCGATAAGTAAGAGTGTCGACAACGAGGAGCAGAAGGTGCTGGCGAATGGCTAGGAGCAAGAATTCTCTGTAAATACTTAGCAAACGGATTTTTATGGGTTTTTGATAATGCAGGTAAATAAATTACGAGTAAATAAAAGACAATAAGAATAAATGTAGCAAGTGGCCCAATCCTTTCTTTAGCAAAGGACAAGCCGGTTGTATTACTTAAGATGATCAAATGTTCTCGAGGACACATGGGAATACCATCAAGTGCTTTCGCTTCACATAGTTGATTAATCTTCTTTAGTTTGCTAAGTGTTGTGTGGGTGAACCTGTGCTAATGTACCGCCCTTTATAGGACTAATACATACTTGTGATTATACCCCTTGCAAGCATCCGCAAGTACAAGAAAGGAACTAAGGTAGAAACCTAACCATAGCTTTAAACTCTAAGACCCTGACGTCCCTTGTGTAATGGTTTCCTAATGGGGGTTCAGGTTTCTGTCACTCCAGAAACCCCTATGATTAGTAGCAAAATACACAATGCATTCCCCTAGGCCCATATAGGTGAAGTGTCATATAGTCGACGTTCACATGTGTCAACACCCGGGTTTTTAATCCCAGATGCCTGTTATGCCATACCTCGCAATCCCATAATTACCATTTTTGTGAGACATAACAAATTGGATATCACAATACATCATCCATTACAAACCATAATAAGGTATTACACAAATAAAGGATCTCATGATCCAGTATTAGTACAATCAAGTAGTGGAATAAATAGCGTAGCGGTGGGGTCCATCTTCAGAGTCACAGGCAATACTGACGATGGGAGATGATCCTAGTTGTCATAGCCGTCCTGCTGTCCTCCTTCAGGGTAGTCCTCCTCATAGTCTAGCCATAGGAATACCCAGGGACAAAAGCCATGAGTACTCTTTAAGTACTCGTAAACTACCACTAACAAGTAGGATAGTTCTAGTAGGAAATGCTAACTCTAAGTTTGTTTGTAAAGTTAAGTTTGAAACCTAAGCTAAGTTCAGAAACAAAGAAAGATAAAAGAAGTTTGAAAACACCTAAGTGGGAACTTAATTGTCATATTCACAACTCTATTGTGGTCAAGTCAAGTCACCATTCATTTCATAAGTCATTTTGAAAACATCTGACAACGGAACATTATGGCCACTCCAACTGTCCATAACCACAGACGCGGCTATTCGAATAGTTTGACACTCTGCAGAGGTGGTACACTTTCACCACAAGATTCGATAATCTGTCAGGGATAACCCTGAATCATCATACTTAGTATGCAGATAATCAAACATAACCTTTCCTTTACACACTCTAGTATAAGCACCTCTCCTATGAGCATGGCCTCCTAGCCATGACCATCTGTCATCCTGCACACTGCATAGGTGGACAACATTGAGAGGTAGCCTCAGCTCAAACCTCTCCCGCGAGGAAACTAATACTAATACATATAAACTTCCAGCTAAGCCTTACCCAATCCAGGTATTGTGGTTGTACGGTAAAATTGGAATGGTATCGCATCCGAACCCAACCATCAGTTTTGTAAAAGGGCTAAGACTCATGCCTCAACATTTTCATCATCATCATAAACCATTTGTGTTTCTCAACACATGTTAAAACATCTCAATAGAATGACTCATCATTCCAAGGTTTTCACCAATCATTTTCACCAAGTATTCCCATCTAAAGTGAATCAAGTTTTGGTTCAGTTCCAACTACTAAGTTAAGAGTGTTCACTAAGGTGGGATGCTAATCTCAATCTCATGCCATAGATGACATCTAAGTCTAACTAGATAGGTCAAGTTTTATACTCTTTATGCTACCTTTAAACAAGTAAAGGACTTTTGGTAAAGTAAAGAAAGTAAAGCTTGTAAATAAAACTTGGAGTAGGTATAAGTCAAAGGGTATAATCAAAACATGCCTAATGCATTTGCTTAAGTTATCTAGCTTCATTCTAACTTGCTAACAATAGCTTGCAAGGTTTAGCTTACATTGTTAATGATGGCTTGCAAGTAATCACTTGCATGGTTAACTTGTATAATTCTATCTTGCTAACAATAGCTTGCCATTAATAGCTTGCCTTGGTTGGTGCAGTGGTTGAAATTCTCTTCCTCCTCTTCTTGGTAGAACTCCTCCTCCTCTTAGACTTGGTCGATACTATCATCTATAAATACATACGGAATACACAATCACCAAACAATGCTTAACTAGTCTACTTAGCACACTAAGGCACACATTTGATGATCTATTATCATCACAAGCATCACAAGGTTTAATGAGCTAGCTTCATTCTTTTTATTTGAGAAAAGTAATTTCTACTCATTGAAATTAACTAAGATTTAATATTCTCCAATTAAAATATGGGATCATGTGGACACATGTCATCACCACATATTCTAATATATGGGAATGTGATTTAAAAGCGTGGATCATATTTTAAATAAGTTCAAGTTTAATAATTAATGATTTAAAGTGACTATAAATGCCTATATAGCATTACTTTGGTACTAGTCCACTGCATGCAAACCTTAATATTATTACATATTCAGATAGGTATGGTTAAATGTGATTTTTTAGAGTTGGAATCAACTCAAAAGCTAATATGGTGATTTTATAAAAATGTTTGAATGTGCAAAAGCTTCTGTCTTGTTATTTTTACTAGGAGAGATCTCCAACTCTAAATGATTTAAATCCAACTGGCTTGGATAGATATTTTCATTATCTTTCCAACAAAACTAGAATCACTCAATTTGGATAGGTAAAACTCTCTGAGTTGATTTTTAAACTAGGGGACAGATTCTAGTTTAAGTCTAAAAAGAAAAATCCTAATTTGAATAAACTGGGTCGCGCGGGAAACTAAATGGGCCGACCCGTGTACACTCCATGGCGCTGAGGGCTCCTGACAGGGGGTCCCGCCTGTCAGTGACTCATTAAACACGAAGCGATACGGGGCGATAAGGGCCACACGATTAGATCTTGGATCAACGGCTCACGGTCGTCGTCGATGACGGACACGTCGTCGGCGAGACTGAACCCTAGCGCGGTCGGTGGGGGTACGGTGGGGGCTTACCAGGGCTCCAACTAGTGCAGCAAGGCGGGCAAATGAACGAGGCGACGACGGTGGGCTCAGGATAAGTCCCGGCAGGGGTTGAGGTGGATGAAATCGATGGGAGCTTCTCCTCCTCTGCTGCGGCTGTCTCCGGCGGAATTCCGGCGATGGGCTGCTCGAGCAGCTCCGGCGAGAGAGGGGAAACGATCAGTGGAGAGAGGGGAGTGGAATGGTCTGGCGATTGAGGCTAGGGGTGGCCTCCTAATATAGGCTCGACGAGGGGACCGAATGGTGTGGGCGGAGCTCGTCGGTGACGACGACATAGGGGGCTACCGGTGTGGGCGAGGTAGGCAGACGGTGGGCGGTTCCCTGGCAATCATCTAGAGCTTAATGGCGACGCTAGGGGCGGTGGCTAGCGGTCGGGAGCTTCCCGTGCTCTGAGGGACAGGGGCAGTGCTCGACGGGGTTCCTGGCGACTGTGGGTCGCGTGGCGGTGCACGGTCATGTCTGGCGGGGTGAGGGGGTCAAGGCAGAGCGCCGTGCGCAGTCTACGGTCGAGGCGCGGTCTGTGGCATGCGGGCGGCGAGGGCGCTCTGGCGTGCTCTGGAGCGGCGCAGAGACTTAGTGCGCGGCGTTTCCTCGGTGGTCCAGGGGCTAGCAGTGATCGTGGGTGGACCGTGGGCGGCGGTGAGGTCACGCCTCACTCCCTGGAGCGACGGAGAAGGGCTGGCGGTCTGCTGCGAGCTGTGCATGCTTGACCGACGAGCATGGCATCGGGGTGGCGTGGTACTGGCGCTATGGACTAGGGGATGGGGTGATTATGGTTTGGTTAGAGCTAGGAGGGACAGAGGGAGTAAGTGGGGTTCAATTGGGTGGCAAACTTCTGTAGAAATAGTGATATCACTAGTGAGTTAGTTCTGTGCATGCCAAGTGTTCGACCAAATGGCCGCATGAACAAAAGATTTGAATTTTTCAAAGATTTTTGGTGGAGTGGTTTATTTTATGCTTAAGCATCTGTGGTTGCTTGGGATTTTGAAATGGAGTTCATTTGGATGGTTTTTGAAAAAGTGTGATCTAGGCATATGAACTAGATTCCATTTTCAGTTGTCATTTAAAATTAGAGTTTGAATGTTTTTCGGAGATCACAAAGTGGGACTTGGCATATCTTTACTTGTACTATCAAGCGGTGCAAAGATCCACAATTGTCTCTGTTGGAAATTGAGTGCTAGGAATAGCCAAAGTGGGCTAGGTGATTAAAATGGCAAAAGTGACCATTTCCTTTATTTAGTTCTTTTTGATTTCTTTTTCTTTGGGATTTTCTTGGGAATGATCTAGATGATGTGACATTCATCATAGAACCATTTTACAACCATTAGAACAAACAATCATGGCATTTCAAACAACTCCTATTTTAAATGCACACACATATGAATGCTTAAAGATTTTAAATAGAAAAAGTTTTTGTTACCCCTAAATTGGGTGATTTGGATCTTGATCACTTGGATTAAAGTTTTGGGATGTTAAACATGACACCACTAGAACAAATACACCACAACTTAAATATCAAGCCATTGAATCTTTCTCAACATAATTCCACTACTAACAACATGACTTCTCCCATGTCCTCAAGAACTAAACGAACTACTCACAAGACATCATATGGATCATGATCAGAGATGAAATAATGATAAGTAACAATCTAAACATAAACAATAATTCAATGATTCACTCAATAGCATCAACGACAAAGAGTAATCAACACCGGGAAAGTTTCCCCTAAGAACTATGCAAGATTCAACCCAATTGTTACAGCGGTATGAAGTGGTGATGATGGTGCTGGTGGAGATGATGGTGGTGATGATGATGATGATGATCCCGATGAAGTCCAGCTTGATAGTGGTGTTGATGGCGATGATCTCCCCCCTCCGGGAAGGAATTCCCCTGGCAGAATTCTACTTGCCGGAGAGATCTTTCTCTCTCGGTGTTTTCTGCCCCGTAGAGGCTGCAGAATCTTTCTGTGGTCGCTCCCCGAGTCTTAGGGTTTTGGGAGGATAATATATGCCAGAGGGGAGAGGCTAGAGTGGACCAGTGCAGCTACACCACCTGGTGGCGTGGCCTGGGGTGGCCCGCACCAGTGGTGGTGTGGGCCTCCTGTGGCCCATCTCCACTTTCCCTTCTGGCATTCTTCTTCTGGAAAATAGGATTTTCCATGTATTTTCCTGAATTTTCTGATCTTCGCGAATTTCACCTCCAAACAACACCTTTTCCATCAGAATCCTGACTGCAGTGGTCCATGCTCCAAAAGTCATGAACCATGCAAAAATAGATGGAATAACATAAGTATCATCTCTTAATATGAAATATATCAATGAATAACAGTAAATTATGATATAGAATAGTGATGCAAAATGGACGTATCAACTCCCCCCAAGCTTAGACCTTGCTTGTCCCCAAGTGAAAACTGAGCTCAATAAACATGACCTCAGGTTTATGGAGTGAAGAGTCGATAAAAGAATACGGACAAGAATCAATGCATAAGTAATAATATAAGACAACTCACTATTATATAACTTAACTTGCAATAAGTAAAGGAAACACAATAAAGATCCATAAAGTAAATCATATTTGGCAATGGCAAACTTAGCTCTTTGTCGAAGAATAGTTGACAATTTGCTGGAGTTCACAAATAACTAGTTTTCAATGATAGCTTTCAAAGTAGTAGACACTAAGATAAGAGCAATGTGCAAAACAAGGAACATAAGAAATATGATTGAATAAATCATCATATGAATGAATGAAACACAACAACTCAAAATACTTGCTGAGGTAGAAGGGAATAGGTTTATGGACTCAACTAAAAAGTAAAAGAAAGGCCCTTCACAGAGGGAAGCAGGGATTTCAAGTTTCATAAAGAGCTTCCAAAAATTATGGTACTTACTAGCTTTCAGCTCTCATTGCCCCTATAATAGGAATCTTTAGGTGATTAAAGTTAAAGTGACACAACTAAGAGGATATGCTTGACAAGTTATAAGTTGAAATCTCATGCCCCTTACTTACAAGTTACCCTTTTATTTCACACCACCAGGATCCATAAGCAAAAGAATCATGATTTCAACGGAATATAAGTGCAATGTTGAAAGCGTTCCCCATGATACATGGTTCTGCTAACTTCAACTTATAAAGCGCAAGAATATATGCAACAAAGATGGACACAATGGTTCAAGTTTATTAAATGCGAGAAAGTAAAGTGTGCCATGAAGTTCGTGATAGCTTTAATCACTAATTTTCTTATAACAAGTTTAATTTGGAAGGTAGATAAAAACATGAATTTACTTGGAATAGCAATAGTGCTAGTAGGTAGGTATGATGGACACAAATGGCATAGGTTTTGGTTTAAGGATTGGATGCACGAGAAGCATTCCCTCTTAGTACGGGTTTTTGTCTAGCAAGGCTGGGTAGCAAGAATAAGAGTTGAAGGAAACAATCAAACATACAAGTGATAAAAACAAACATGCAACCTTCCTTGGAAGCACAAAAGATCTTAACTAGAGAATACTAAACTTATGAGCAAATCAAGAAAGAAAGATGATGAAATTATATTTCTTTAAGAGTACTTTTATCATTTTCATTCAATTCTCAAAATAGTGTTGCTATTGACCGAGCCAGGTTTACCAAAGTCAACTAAATTAACTCAATGATTCCAAAGTGATACCAATACTAACTATAAGATCAATAATATAACCATGAATTGAAAACTAAAATAAGATATGCAAAAGAGTAAATGATATAACTTCTCATTTATATTCCATAACGGAAAATCACACCAAGGGATACATAGATATCTAACAAGAGGGGGGACACTTCCATAATGCAAACCATCCTACATGATAACTTCTCTATTCATGATATGACTCTACTAAAAAGGTAAAAAGATAGAAGATAGTGATGTGATACCGCGGCACTCCCCCAAGCTTGTAACAAACCAGGGGGATGCCAAAACCTGATGACGAATTACTCCTTCGGTGATGGTGTTATTCTCCCGTCATTGTCCGACTTCCAAGGTAAGGGATCCCTATCAACAAAGAACATCGTGGTCTCTAGCATCCTGAAACTTGCAGCAGCACTTATGCATTTAAACCTAACCTCGTACTCACAGTTTTGATTTTGAACATCGTAGAGCTGTGCTTGAAGTTAGTTGGTTGTTTGGTGGAGTGAGAGAATTTCATCCTTGAGCTCAGCAGTCTCCTTTTGGTGCTCGGCAATGAGTTCAGAACAAATCTTATGGATGATATCCACTTTGCATTCTGCCATCTTCTTGTACCTAAAGACTTCTTGCTCCAGTGCTTCCATCCTGTCCTCCAGAATTCCTTCACCTTTAGGGCCTTGAACCTCTTTTACCCGTACCTCCCCATCTTCAAACGACAACTCCTTGGGATGAATATTCAACTCTCGCATGTATGGGTTGATGATGTCCGCTGAGGAATCTTCCTTGGCTGATACAGAGGAAGACATTGTGGCTCCAAGTTTGGGACTCTACCTATCAGAAATAGATCGAAACGAAAACACGACAATAACACAATATACGAACCTTGGGGGATCCGAGGGATTATATATTACGAAGTTTTACAACAAAAGGAAGGTACTAGGAGAAAACGGGTCGGAGACGGAGGCCGAGGTGGCCACGCCACCTGCTGGCGCGGCCAGGGGGCCGCGCCAGGGAGTGGTGTGAGCCACACTGGCTCCGTTTCTGTCCCTCTTTCGCTTCGTAGATTTCCTTGTTGGATAAAAACTCCAAAAATACAACTGAATAGAATTTTCGTGGAACTTTTCTTACTAGATCTGTTACCTATTCAAAAACGGACTCTGTAGGTCTCTGAATTTGGTCTTTGATAAAGTTTTCCGGAGTTACCACTTGAATAGCATCAATATCTTCATTGTAAGAATCTCCAGAAATATAGTGCTTGAGTCGCTGACCATTCACCACTTGTGTAGTGTTATATTTAAAAGAAGAAATTTTTATTGCTCCTAAACGATACACTTCTTCAATAACAAAAGGTCCTTCCCATTTTGAAAGTAGTTTCCCTGCAAAAAACTGAGACGAGACCTATACAATAGCACTTTCTCACCAACATGGAATTCTCTCTTAAGAATTCGCCTGTCATGCCATCTTTTAACTTTTTCCTTAAAGAGTCTAGCATTCTCATATGCTTCACTCCTCCATTCATCCAATGAACTTAAGTCAAATAATATTTTTTCACCAGCAAGCTTACAATCTCTATTAAGTTCTTTAACTGCCAATAAGCTTTGTGTTCTAATTCTAAAGGCAGGTGACAAGCTTTCCCATAAACCATTTTGTAAGGAGACATCCCCATATGATTTTTATAGGCAGTCCTATAAGCCCATAAAGCATCATTCAACTTTTTAGCCCAATTTTTTCTAGTTCTATTAACAGTCTTTTGCAAGATGGATTTAATTTCTCTATTTGATAACTCTACTTGTCCACTAGTTTGGGGATGATAAGCTGATGCGATTCTATGATTAACATCATATTTAGCAAGGGTCTTTCGAAAACCACCATGAATGAAATGACAACCTCCATCAGTCATAAGATACCTAGGCACTCCAAACCTAGGAAAGATAACATCCTTAAGCATTTTTAGAGAGGTCTCCCCATCATCACTCTTCGTAGGTATGGCTTCTACCCACTTAGTGACATAATCAACGGCAACAAGAATATGAGTATAACCTTTTGAGGGAGGAAAAGGACCCATAAAGTCAAATCCCCAACAGTCAAAGGGTTCAATAACTAGAGAGTAATTCATAGGCATTTCATTGCGTCTAGAAATATTACCAACACACTGACACTCATCACAGGATAAGACAAATTTTCTTGCATCTTTAAAAAGGGTAGGCCAGTAGAAACCTGATTGTAGCACCTTTTGTGCAGTTCTATCTCCCGCATGATGTCCTCCATAAGCACTACCATGACATTTCCGCAATATCTCCTTTTGTTCATATTCTGGAACACATCTTCGCATAATACCATCCACTCCTTCTTTATATAAATGTGGGTCATCCCAAAAATAATGTCTGAAATCGTAAAAGAACTTCCTTCCTTGCTGAGCTATAAAAGTTGGAGGCAAATACTTGGAGACAATAAAGTTAGCATAGTCAGCATACCAAGGGCTTCCTCGCGAGCTTGCCCCTATTGCATCCAACTATTCATTTGGGAAACTATCATTAATAGGCATAGGATCAAAAGAGATGTTTTCCAATCGAGATAGATTATCAGCTACAGGATTTTCAGCACCTTTCCTATCTACAATATGTAGGTCAAACTCTTGTAAGAGTAGCACCCATCTAATAAGCCTAGGCTTAGCATCTTTCTTCGTCATAAGGTACTTAATAGTAGCATGATCAGTATGAATGGTAACTCTTAAGTCAAGAATATAAGGTCTAAACTTATCACAAGCAAAGACAACATCTAAGAATTCTTTTTCAGTAGTAGCATAATTCCTTTGAGCAGCGTCAAGAGTCTTACTAGCATAATGGATAATGTTTAACTTTTTATCTATTCGTTGCCCAAGGACAGCACCTACAGAAAAATCACTAGCGTCACACATTATTTCAAAGGGTAAACTCCAATCAGGTGGTTGAACGATAGGAGCAGTAGTTAAAGCCTTCTTTAGAGTTTCAAAAGCTTCCTTACAATCGTCATCAAAGACAAAGGGTACATCCTTTTGAAGAAGATTAGTGAGGGGTTTTGATATCTTAGAGAAATCTTTAATAAACCTTCTATAAAAACTAGCATGACCAAGGATACTACGAATACCTTTGATGTCTCTTGGATAGGGCATTTTCTCAATTGCCTCGACTTTAGCTCTATCAACTTCTATGCCCCTTTCAGAAATCTTATGTCCAAGGACAATCCCTTCATTCACCATGAAGTGGCATTTCTCCCAATTAAGAACAAGATTAGTTTCTTCACATCTCTGCAAAACTTTATCGAGGTTGTGCAGACAATTATCAAAAGAAGTTCCATAGACGGAGAAGTCATCCATGAACACTTCCACAATTTCCTCACAAAAACCATGAAAGATAGCAGACATGCATCTTTGAAAAGTAGCAGGAGCATTACATGAACCAAAAGGCATACGTCTATAAGCATAGGTTCCATAGGGGCATGTAAAAGTAGTTTTTCTTGATCTTGTTGTTTAACAACAATTTGAGAGAAACCAGAGTATCCATCAAGAAAACAAAAATGGGTCTTTTTAGACAACCTTTCTAACATTTGATCAATAAAAGGAAGTGGGTAATGATCTTTCTTAGTAACTTTGTTAACTTTCCTGAAATCAATGCACATCCTATAGCCTACTACTATTCTTTGGGGAATAAGCTCATCATTATCATTAGGAACAACAGTAATTCCCCCTTTTTTAGGGACACAGTGAATAGGACTAACCCATTCACTATCAGTAATAGGGTAAATAATACCAGCATCAAGGAGTTTCAATACCTCGTTTCTTACCACTTCCTTCATCTTAGGATTTAAACGCCATTGGTGCTCTACCACTAGCTTTGTATCTGGTTCTATATTGATAGCATGCTGACATATAGTAGGAGAAATCCCTTTTAAATCATCTAGAGTATAGCCCATAACCCCTCGGTGTTTCTTCAATACCTCCAATAATCTTTCCTCTTCCTTGCCTGAAAGTTTAGAGCTAATAATAACAGGATAAATTTTATTATCATCAATGTAAGCATACTTAAGATCGTCTGGTAAAGGTTCTAGATCGAAGACTAGATCCTTTTTAGGTGGCAACATGGTACCCAAGTCTTCCACAGGCAAGTTATGCTTAAGCATCTTAGGTTGACGACGGAGAATCTCGTCAATCTCATTTCTTTCTTCCATGAAGATTACTTTCGTGGTCTTCCATAAATTGCCGCAAAGCATTGTTAGGAGCAAGAGAAATAGAAGCAAGTTGTTCAACTCTAAAATCCTCATTATGGGTTTCATTTTCACAGGGTTCTTTAGTAAATTTCGAAAAATTAAACTCATAAGATTCCCCATCAAATCTAGTCAAGATTTTCTCCCTTTTGTAGTCTATAATGGATCCACATGTACTCAAGAAAGGTCTACCAAAAATGATGGGATAGGTTTTACTAGCAGCTGAACCAAGTACTAGAAAATCAACATGATATTTAATCTTACCACAAAGAACTTCTACATCCCGCACAATACCAATTGGAGAGATGGTCTCTCTATTAGCAAGGTGAATAACCACATCAATCTCTTCTAGCTCGTAGGGGCTGATTTCATGCATAATTTCTTTGTAAAGCTCATAAGGGATAACACTTGAACTTGCACCAATATCACATAAACCATAATAGCACTGATCACCAATTCTAACAGAAATCACAGGGACACTAGCCTTTTTAGTTCTATTAGGATGTGAGACAATATTAGAAGCATCCTCATAGAAGACTATGTGTCCATCTTCTACACTTTTAGTGACAAGGTCTTTCACAATTTCTACAACAGGTTCAATGTTTATTTGTTCATCAGGTTTTACAATCCTCTTTGAACTTTTATTGATTACACTAGTTATCATCGGATGATCCTTTACCTTATCCGGGAAGGGTATTTTCTCGATATAAGGTTCAGGTAAGATGTGATCAATAGTGCAAAATTCAGTACTCCTAACATGAACACAATCAACAATATCTTTATAAGGTGCATGATACTTGTTCCATCCCTTTTTCGGATTTTCAATATAAGAAGCAAAATCCTTAAAGCAATTTCTAATAACTTGAGAATCAAGACCATAAACATTACTAATATTTTGAAAATCATCAGTTCTCATAAAAGATTCAATGCATTCATAATCATAATTTATACCTGACTTTCTTTGTCATTCTCCCATGCTTCAGCATTGTCTTGAATACGGTCCAGAAGATCCCATTTAGCTTCTTCTTCCATGCGAGTGAATGATCCAGCACAAGAGGCATCCAATAAATCCTTATCATGAAGAGAAAGCCTTGAATAAAAGTTATTGATAATAATATTGTTGGGGAGATCATGATTGGGACATTTGAGCATTAGTAACTTCAATCTCCCCCATGCTTGAGCTGTACTCTCTCCATCAGGAGGCCAAAAGTTGTATATTTGATTCCAATCTTTATGAATCTCACTAGGAGGATACAACTTTGAATAAAAGAGAGGTACTATTTCCTCCCATTCAAGAGCTTGACCATTCTTCAACATCTTATACCAGTCCTCAGCTCTTCCTTATAGGGATAATGAGAATAACTTCTTCTTGACTTGATTTGTTGTAATACCTGCGCACTTGAACAACCCGCATAATTCATGTATAAAGAGCAAATGATCACTGGGATGGACAATTCCATCTCCAACATAATAGTTATCCATAACACGAGCAATAATTCTTGTAGGTATTTTAAAAGTATCATCTCAGCAGGTGGTGGTTCATCTACTCCAGGAGTGGGCTCGGTTGCACCAGGCCACGTGGGAAGGCCTTCTGGTCGGTTGGACTAGTGTCTGAGAAAGGCAGGGTGTATCCGGGGTGGGTTTTAGCTAGATCGATGGTGTGCTTCATGTGTTGCAAGCAAAACAAGGAGGGACAGTGGAGGGATATACACCACATATTCCATGGGCACCATGTGAGGGTACCCACGGCCATGTGATTAAAGAAAAGTTAGATGGTTGATTTAGTTAAGTTGTTTGCCAAATACAAAGCTCAAAGATTTGAATTCCAAAGTCTCACAATTAAATAAAAAGAGGTAGTGTGGTGGAAGGTGTTTCATATTGCATGTGCATGCAATAAAGGAGTACATGCATGTGGAATTTTTGTGAAAACAAAAATGTGTATGCATGTATGTGAGATATAGAGGCAATAAAAGAGTTGCACCACACAAGGATTCAGGAGGACATGGTACATGACATATAAGATGTAGGTTTGGATAAAACCCATACATGGATAGTTTAGGAATATAATTGGAGCCATAATTATATGGCTAGCTTGAATTAAAACCCAAGAATAAAATAAGATGGCCACACTCATATAAATATATATATATGGTAGAAGTAGAATGGTATTGAAAGTAAGTTGACAAGTTTGTAGATTGAAGGAATTAAAGATATATGCCTCAACTCAATTTGGCATTATATACATATATCAAAAGCCAACTACAATATATCAAGAAGCAAATGCACTTAATAAGGCAATTGCAAATGAAAAAGAACCAAATAAAAGGGGTTTTATATGATGCTCAAATGCAAGGTGGCATGATGACATGAGCATGATAATAATGCAATGCAATTAATGATATGTAGTATAGACTAGGAAATTAGCATTACAATTGTTAGACAATTGGGATGTTACAACTCTCCCCCACTAAACAAGAATCTCGGCCTGAGATTCCTAGGAAAAGAAAGAGATCATGGAGAGGCGGGTGTTCGGAACGAAGGTGATCCTCATGTTCCCAAGTTTATTTATCAACGGGATGGTGCAACCACTAGACCTTCCAAAACTTGCTAGACTTGTTGCGAGTCTTGCGTTTTTTTTCAAACAAGAACATGAAGAACCTGAAGTATTATTGTATGAAGAGAAAGGTAGGATGAACATAGCTCTGGTGCTCTCGAGAAGAACGATAAAAGAATAGAAACACTTCTTGAAAGAATTATGAAAGACGGTGTATCAAGGAGAAAGAAAAGACACATCGTTAGGATTCAAGATCAAAAGCTGCAAGTGAGGATGATTCTTTGTTTTGCCAGAAGGAGAGAACGATTTGGAGAAGTTATCAAGCACTATGAAAATGGCATTGTTTCTTTTCTCGGATTTAAGAAATGAAGTTTGGAAAACAACGTCGCCTTCAAACAACAGAGTACCTTGATATCAACAGAAAAAATTGGGTTAGGATTTCTCGTATTAGATTCTTCTTGCGTTGGTAAGAGCCACAAGATCACGCAATTGAGGTGCGCGGATTCATCTTCAAGAGAATGAGGTGATGCTAGTTTATGGTGGAATCCTAAGGAAGGAGTTGAATATTGAATATCTGGAGCTGTTGTAGGGATGCCCATTGCTTTCCTTCACCATGAGGTTATTGCGATAGATTTTGCAATTGATGACATTTACCATAATTGGCTTTACCAAGAGAAAAGAACTTGACAATTGAAGTCAGAGCTATCCTCCATCCTTTTTGTTTGATGATGTCGAGCACCGGTAGAATGAAGAGGACGGAGAAGATTTTGCATTTGCTTCCACCAAATCATTGAAGATTTGGCTCCGTGCTGAAATAGACGAGACCACCATCAAGAGATTATTGACTATGTTTTTTGAGAGAACTCTCCAAAAAACAAGGACGGAAATAAAAGTATCAAGAGGTAACAACCACTTCTAACTTCCGTGGAATGAGTGAAATCACATTAATCCACCAATTCAATGTACACGAGGGAATGATAAGAGTAGTGGTATTGTAGCTACTCCATCCCGCACCCAAAGCATTACTTCGCGCATAAATTGGAAAATTGTGCAACTCAACTCTCGAATTTTAGACTGAAGATCTTGATAAGAAGAATTCCCGAAGCTTCATAAGAAAACAAAGATGTGATGCAAACACTTCGTCGAATCCAAAATAGATAAAGATGATGATGTTGTCGTTGTGTTGGAAGTCTCAAGCTGTCGGAAAATATATGAAGGAAGATAACGGTGAACAGTTGCAAGATTTAACAGATAGAGAAAAAGATAGCACGAACTTGAATAGAAGTGTTACAAAGATCTGAAAAGTCTTAATGGCATCCAGAGGATTGAGGACAAAAGTTAAAATGAGAGGGTTTTGATGACCCACAAGTATAGGGGGTGTATCGCAGTATTTTCGATAAGTAAGAGTGTCAAACCCAGCTGTGGGGCCCCCGGATTAATCCTCCGAGAATCCCTTGTTATGCATACAACCACGATCCCATGATCAGTTAGTCGTGGCACATAACCGACAAGTATCATTACAACATCCGAGACATACCAAATTACAAGACTTACATAAATGCCATTACGGCTACATCAATAATCCTCAGCGGAACATCATCAAGCGTAGGGCGTGATCCGCGCCTTAACCTAAAGGCAACTGACTGGGAGAACTTCCTATATCGCATAGCCGTCATCATCATCTTCTTCTTGATATCCGACCAAGTTAATAGCCAGGGACAATGCCAGTGACTACTTTGAATGTACTCGCAAACCACCTTAAGAGAGTAGTAAAAACAAGGAGATATGCAATATGGCTGTGGTAGTATGAGGGCTCCAAGAGAGGTTCCTTTCTCAATTAGTTCTCTTGTAGATATAGCATCTACATATCTTTGTTGAAAACCTTTGTAAACATTTTGGAAACCTTTTTGAAACGTTTTGGAAAACATCAGGACTAGGTCACCCATTTGTTCCCGTCTTCAGGTCATCCCACGACCAATCTCCTTTCTCCTCATTACGACCATCCCATGGTCAAAACCTTTCCAAAGCCATTTCTTTTCCGAAATCCTTTTTGAAAACAAAACCAACACCGCTCTACAGAAGTTTGTCCAACCCGTCCTTAACCGCGGACACGGCTATTCGAATAGATTTACACTCTGTAGAGGTTGTACACTTTACCCACACCATCCGGGTACACTACCCTGATCTTCACTGACCGTGGGTCGGGTAGCCGATCAAGACTCTCCGGATGCCCACTCCAATATAAGTGCGTACCCTATGAGTGTTAATCCCCTCAAAACCGGGACGTCGGGTACCGAGGACCAATCGGAGCGCTTTTTCCACTTCTCGAGTGTGCGCTTTCAATGAGGGGCTCATAGTAACATGTGGAGGCCAGCAGACCCTTCGTTCCTTCTCTAGGTCGATGTCCCACATGGACCTTTATCGGAGAAGGCCCACCCTCCAAGGATCCCCGATCACCTGTAATAGTTACGAGGCAGCTTATACCAGAATAAACAACCATCAAATCCAGCCCTGTCCCATTCCAGAGTAATGTGGTTGCACAGGGTTAAGTTGTTATAGCTAAACTGCAAAGAACCGGGTGCGTTTTCGTAAACCTTTTTCCTCCATCTTTCCTTCAGCATTTTGTAAAACAAAACCTTTTTCTTTCTCAACATCTCTTGGGAGGTCCCACCTCACCAAGGTTTTCTCATAAAACATTTGGTAAAACCTTTTTCCGGGGTCTTCCCATCCTCTAGCTTTTCTTTGGCTAAAACAGGGTCTCCAAAGGGGTATGGTGTGTTACACCATCCATTCTACTAGGGGAAAGTAGGTGTCACCAAGGGGTTTGTACTTAATAGTACAAAAGTGTAATAGTTCAGAGGAGCCAAACGACTACCATATATACATCAACATATAGTAAAACAATGGAGTTTTAATAAACAGTAGATAAAAACATGCATGAGTAAAACAGTAGGACGAGGCTTATGAGAAAGAAGGTGGCTTGCCTGAGATCAGCAATATGGCATAATTGTCCCGGGACTTCTTCTTTATATAACCCAGAATACCAATAGCAATAAAAAATACCACTTCTTCTGCTCTCCGATTTCATCGCAACTATCATCACCCCAACAGCAGATGCAAGTAAACCAAGCCACAATCAACACAAGGCATACAAGTAACAATACATACAGAAAACAATGAACAATACAAGTTTACAAATCAGTAGGCCTTAGGAAGCATTGATGAATGAGATTGGCCTTGTCTTGGAAATATGGAAGAAGATCCCTTAGGATTTATAGTCTAGGATTACCTAAGAGGGGTTTTGGACCAAGGACATATTCTGTATGATACCATTGTGTAAAAATGATACCAACAGATAGAATTTGATAAAATGAAACCAATAAAAGTGGTTTCACTATTTTATCACTTTTCTTCAATTTATTATGAATTTTCTAGTGATAAAGGACCTAGTTTGAGGAAATAATTCACTAGAAAAGTTCTGGAGCTCCAAAAATTATTTCCTTGGTTGGTTCAGTAGGGTTTTATGTACTTGTTCACTGAGAGTTGGAATCATGTCAAAATATTTACCAGAATGCCCTCAGGAAATTCCCAAAGGCAGTTCTATAGACAACTTGTCTTTTTCACCAGATTTAATCTAGAAAGGCTTTTGATATGAGGTAAAGGGCACTGGGTAAGTATTCCAAATACCTTCTAGTACCAATAGGAATCACTAGTTTTGGATTTGCAGAGCTACTGAGGTGATTTTATTAGTGAATTAACTAAGCCCAGAACATATTAATTCAGAATAAATCAACTGGTGTTTAGAAATTTATGGGCTCTTGGGTTTTGATAGATACTGATATGCAGTTTTACTAGGAGTTGGAGATGGGACAATACCTCTGTTGGTTTGACCTAGAGAAAATACCTAAGGCAGAAACTAATAGTTTTAGTTATTTTTACTATAGGCAACCTACTGTTCACCTTGGCATGGGACCAAGGTGGAAAGATAGGTGTGTTTAAGAACTACCAAGAGTAGTTGGTTTCACTCCAAATAGATATGTGAAGCTCACATAGGATTTTATTTAGTGAAATGGATAGGTGCTAGCATTTTAATTTCCACACAAATTGGGAATAATAAAAGGCTAGGATTTTGGTTCTGCATGTCAGATAAAACATACATGAACATGCCAAAAATTGAATCTGGGCAGAAAGAGGTATTTTTCATTTTCATATTGAATTAAACCTATTGGTAATACTAGGGATAGGAGGATTTGAATAAAAGAATAAGAAAAAGGGGCACGACCGGGACGATTTCTTCACCGCAATGGGCTGTGTAGAGAATTGCCCACCTGAGGCGAGCCACGCTGGAGGAAGTTCAAATCACACAAGTGGGCTGTCAGGCACACGAGGGCACGAAGCGGTATAGAGGTATGAGGGCCATAGGATCTACCGGAGATCGACGATGCCCAATCGTCTCCTTCCTCTAATCACGTAGAACAGGGAGGAAACCCTAGCGGCGGCACCGGCGGGTGCAGGGAGGCTTACCAGGGTCGTCTCCAGCAAAGAGGAGGCCGCAGGGCGACGCGAGAGACGACGTCGAACCCAGGGAGGGGCGGCTGTAGCAGGTTCCGCGACTGGAGGTGGCTCGTGCGATGACGCCCATGGAGCTCGCTTCGATGCTCGTTGGCGGCGATGGTAGAGGAGTTCCTAGGCCAAAAGAAGACTAGGGTCAGGTAGAGGAGAGAAAGGAGGTTGTAGCACGGTGACATGCAGAGGGAGAAGATAGAGGAGGGAACACAACTCTTAGATCTTGAGGGAGGCCGAGATGGAGTTCTTCTCCTCTCCTGGCTAGTACAGAGCGAGGGAGGGGAAGTGGGGGCGCTGGGGTGGTAAGAGGGAGCAGAGGGGGCAAATGGTGGGCAAGGGGAGGCACGGGGTGGCCTCTAGCCTTTATATCGAGGGGGAGAGGTAGATGGTGTAAATGTCCCCTTTGGACATGGGGGAGGAGTGGGGCTAGCCTGTGATTGGCTTAGAGGGCGGTGAGGAGGGGTAAGAGGGGTATTTGGTCGGGCAGAGAGATAGAGAGGGAGTGGTGGAGGCTACTACAAATAATTGGTCCCACTTGTTTGTCTCTCTCTCTCTCAAGCACTTGGGACAAGGGAGAGGGGTTTCTACCGTTGTGTCGACCTGGGGTGTGTCCTGGTGTTGAGGAGATGCATTGAGCAAATTTTGATGAGAGTTGGAAGTGGTTTGAGTAGTGGATCTGCTTACTTGGCAGATTTGATCAAATAGGTGGTTATGAAGATAGTCCAAAAACTTGCATTGGACCATATGAGGAAATGGTACTGGGAGATAGATGAGGTTAAGGTAGATATCCAGGAATTATTTGGGATTTTTCTGAAGCTTTTTAGTTCACCTAGTATCATTTATTCAAAAAGTACAGAAGTAGTTTCTAGAAGCTTATTTGATATTTTTACATTGGACAAGATTGGTTTTTGATGTGAGATGTTCCCAAATGTGAATATACACTTAGGGGAATTTTCCCAAGATTTATTGGAAGATAAAAGTATTTAAAACATTTATTATTCCAATTCAGCCATTTAAGAAAATGGGCAAAAAGAAGTAATAAAGCTCTTCAAAAATATTTATTTTTGAAGGGTAAGATGTGGTATGATGTGTGGACCTCAGTTGAGCCAAAATTTGGGGAAGTGTTTTGGCAAAAACCAAACTTTCCTTTATGGAAGAAGTTTTGAAGATTTGGTCTATTAAAGATATTAATTAGATTTGGAGCCATAATAATTACGGATAATATTTGATAAATCTTTATGACCAAGTTAGATGATGTAGACAAGCTTTAGAAAGCATTTGCAACCTTGGGATTGGAGAATCCAAGTTGATTTTGTTGAAATACCCTAGATTAAGGATCTAGGGTGATGTTAATTTCATACCATCAAAACATAGTTGTATGTTGGAGTTCAGATCTCGCCTTGGTGCATTGGTTAGATGGATGGATAGACCAAGTGATGTACATCAACATGGTATAGAGGTTTGAGCTTGATCTTGTTTGAATTTCCAAAGAATTGATCTCAAACTTTGAATAAAATAAGCCTGCCAAAGAAGATTATCAACTAGCCTTCAAAACCTTGTGGGTTTAAGAAGCACAAGGATCCACTTGGAACAAGTGAAGTGGATATTGATAGACCTATATGAGTATAACACAACCATGCAAAGAGTTGGTCCATAGAAAGTTTGATGGTGGTGTGAGCTTCTATCAAAGTAGGCATGTTGACTAGATTTGCAGGAATAGTTATTTTCTTGCCTGCAAAACCATCAAGAACAAGTGGGTTGGAGGATGATCGAACCAAGGGCAAGAGTGGTCCTTGGTAGTCCTTAGGATGGGTAACAAGATGGTTCAGATGCATTCTCAAAAATGCACAAGGGTTGAGAAAGGGAGGCAATCAAAAAGGTGATGTTGGAAATAGTTTTCTAGACAGCCAAATTTGGCAGATTTAGGGTTTTTGACTAGAATGTGGGTGGGGATGATTTTGATGGGTTGCAAGGTACCCAAGCATAATCAAGTGGATGATGTTGAAG
Organism: Avena insularis; assembly: GCA_023614405.1. Lineage (NCBI taxonomy): Eukaryota > Viridiplantae > Streptophyta > Magnoliopsida > Poales > Poaceae > Avena > Avena insularis. The sequence continues at coordinate 410,083,987 of CM042696.1, forward strand.
TGTAGATTGAGTAGAAAGGATCCATGCTTGATATTGGTCTTCATTGACTTGGAAACTCCCAGAAGGGATATCTTCAGAATTGGTCTGGTTAAGGGTTTCAGATGATCACCTAGCAGTTAGAGATCAGATCTAGCTCTGTATTCTTGCTTAGGGTGTGCTGATTTGGAAACATCTTGACCCTAGTGATGAGATCCTAGAGTATCTCATACTATCTCCCAAGTAGATAAATCAAGCAGCAGATCAAGGCAATTCATCTCACAACAATTTAACTACTACTAGGGTTACCATCAAGCTTGGCTTGAGGTAAGGTTGGGTATTTCAAAAAGGTTGTAGTTTGGAATAAGATGGGGGTCTCTTGGTATCTCTACCAAGGGTAGAATTCAAATGCTTCATAAAAAGGTTTTGTTAAATCTAGAGATAAGAATATTAGAAGGTTCTGTCTTGAAAATGTAAGGAGATTATGCTATATAGCTCTCCATAGTTTGATCAATAGAAGCTACTAAAATAGTTGGTTTGCAAAGGCTTCTTGGCGCAGGTTTTGAAATGCCAGAACATTTGAGAATATGGAAATTAAGCCAAGACTATTTTGGGAAGTAGCTTTTGTCAACTGGTGTTAAGGTAAGGAGTATATCATCAAATACACATTCATATGCATAAGCACCAACAAACAACAAGCAAACACTGCACCAATGAACAAGAAAAAGTTTTTGTTCCCCCTGATTTTTGCATTCTGGATAACTAATCAGGGTTGCTGAAATTGGGATGTTACACCAATGAGGAGCAGAAGGTGCTAGCGAATGGCTAGGAGAAGGAGTTCTCTGTAAATACTTAGCAAACGGATTTTTAGGGTTTTTTGATAATGCAGGTAAATAAAGTATGAGTAAATAAAAGACAATAAGAAGAAATGCAGCAAGTGGCCCAATCCTTTCTTTAGCAAAGGACAAGCCGGTTGTATTACTTAAGATGACCAAACGTTCTCGAGGACACATGGGAATGCCGTCAAGTGCTTTCGCTTCATATAGTTGATTAATATTCTTTAGTTTGCTAAGTGTTGTGTGGGTCAACCTGTGCTAATGTACCGACCTTCCTAGGACTAATACATACTTGTGATTATACCCCGTGCAAGCATCCGCAAGTACAAGAAAGTAATTAAGGTAGAAACCTAACCACAACTTTAAACTCTAATACCCTGACGTCCCTTGTGCAATGGTTTCCTAATGGGGGTTTAGGTTTCTGTCACTCTGGCAACCCCTACGATTAGTAGCGAAATACACAATGCATTCCCCTAGGCCCATATAGGTGAAATGTCATGTAGTCGACGTTCAGATGACACCACTAGAAGAAATACACCACAACTTAAATATCAAACCATTGAATCTTTCTCAACATAATTCCACTACTAACAACATGACTTCTCCCATGTCCTCAAGAACTAAACAAACTACTCACAAGACATCATATGGATCATGATCAGAGATGAAATAATGATAAGTAACAATCTGAACATAAACAATAATTCAATGGTTCACTCAATAGCATCAACTACAAAGAGTAATCAACACCAGGAAAGTTTCCCCTAAGAACTATGCAAGATTCAACCCAATTGTTACAGCGGTATGAAGTGGTGATGATGATGATGATTTCTTAGCCCAAAATATATCGAGCCCATTGGGGAACCCCAAGAGGAAGGTATGATGAGCACAGCAGCAAGTTTTCCCTCAGTAATGAAACCAAGGTTATCAATCCAGTAGGTGCAAGGAAACACCCCAAAGGTGTTGCTAGCTGAACTTTGGCGATGCACTACGGTGCAACAACAGCGTGGAGACCTAACAACAACCACAAAACTTTGCCCCAACTTGTGATGAGGTTGTCAATCTCACCGGTTTTGCTGAAAACAAAGGATTAAACGTATCGAATGGAAGAAAGTATTATTTTGCAGAAAGTAAACAGAAAACAGTAAACAATTGATGATTGATGATAAAAGAAAGGACCAGGGTCCGTAGTTCACTAGTGGTGGCTCTCCTTAAGATAGATAACATGTTGGGTGAACAAATTACAGCGGGGCAATTGACAAACATCGTTAAAGCAATCATGCATATACTACTCATCTTGACTCCTTTGAGACTTGATTGGGCATTACAACATTATACATAGACCGTAATCCAACTGCATCTATGACTAATAATTCACCTTCAGGTTATCATCCAAACCCCCTACAGTATTAAGTTGCAAACAACAGATAATTGCATTACGCATTGCGTGTAAAGTAAACAATACGATTGTTCTATGAACAAAGGATTGTTGTTTTCTCCCTAGTAGCAACAGCACATCTAGTACCTTAGAGATTTCTGTCACTTCCCCAGATTACTAGAGGCATGGACCCACTATCGAGCATAAATACTAACTCTTGGAGTTACTAGCATCTAGTTGGCCAAGATACCTACCACCAACGGAAAGCATGCAAGATCACAAATAACAAAGACATGATAGAATCAATAATCAATCTGAAATAGCATCTCAATATCCATTGGATCCCCGCAAACACAACATGTATGATTACAAATAGATGATCTTGATCATGAACGGATCTCACAATATCTAAACATGATAGCACAAAGGAGGAGAACCAGTGATACATTGCAAATGTAATATAATTTTTGATGTTCCATGCTTGGTTTTATCCACTTTCTTATGTTTTGTTCCAACTTTGGAGTACTTTTCATATGATTTCTTGGAATAACCTATTAACAAGAGCCACAGTGCCAGCTGCCTGTTTTCTGATGTTTTTGGTTCCAAGGGAGTCAGAAAATGAATATTCTCGGAATTGGACGGGACAAAAGCCAAAGTGCCTATTTTTTCGGAAGGGATCAAGTGCCAGAATATGAGACGGAGAAGGGCCAGGGGGCCACCACACCACCTGGCCGCGCGGCCAGACCTGGCCCACGCCAGGGGGTGGTGTGGCCGCTCTCGGCACCCCCTCGGCCTCTCCTTCTGCCTATATATTACCCTCGGGACGAAAACGCTAAGTACCCGATAAAAAATCCACGAAAGAGTCTGTAGCCGCCGTCATCTCCATTCCTAGATCGGGAAGGATCTGAAGCTCTTCCTGGCACCATGCCGGAGAGGGGAATTCACCCTGGAGGCCTTCTTCATCACCATGCAAGCCTCCGGTGTGATGCGTGAGTAGTTCATCCTTGGACTACGGATCCATGTAGTAGCTAGATGGCTGGTTCTCCTCCTTTGTGCTTTCATGCTTAGATCTTGTGAGCTCCGTTCATGATCAAGATCATCTATTTGTAATCCATACTTGTTGTGTTTGCGGGGATCCGATGGATATTGAGATGCTATTTCAGATTGATTATTGATTCCATCATGTCTTTGTTATTTGTGATCTTGCATGCTTTCCATTGTTAGTAGCTATCTTGGCCAAGTAGATGCTAGCAACTCCAAGAGTTAGTATTTATGCTTGATAGTGGGTTCATGCCTCTAGTGATCTAGGGAAGTGATAGAAATCTCCAAGGTACTAGATGTGATATTGCTACTATGGAGAAAACAACAATCCTTTGTTCATAGAACAATCATATTGTTTACTTTACACGCAGTTCGTAAAGCAATAATATGTTGCTTGCAACTTAATACTGGAGGGGGTTCGGACGATAACCTGAAGGTGGATTATTAGTCATAGATGCAGTTGGATGGCGGTCTATGTATTATGTTGTATTACCCAATCAAGTCTCAAAGGAGTAAAGATGATTAGTATATGCATGTATTGCTTTCTTGGTTTTTGTCAATTGCCCCACTGTAATTTGTTCACCCAGCATGTTATCTATCTAAGGAGAGCCACCTCTAGTGAACTATGGATCCAGGTCCTTTTTCTTTACATACAATCTACAACTGTTTACTTCTTTGTGTTTACTTTTTGCAAACTTTTACTTCTTTCCACTCGATACGTTTAATCCTTTGTTTTCCGCAAAACACGGTGAGATTGACAACCTCATCGCAAGTTGGGGACAAAGTTCTATGGTTATGTTGTGCAGGTCTCCACGTTGCTACTAGCACTGGTAGTGCGCCCTGCCAAAGCTTAGCTAGTAACACCTTTGGGGTGTTTCCTTGCTCCTACTGGTTCAATTAAACCTTGGTTTCATAACTGAGGGAAAACTTGCTGCTGTGCTCATCATACCTTCCTCTTCGGGTTCCCAACAAGCTCTACATCGAACGATGAGCACATCAAGATCTTTTCTGGCGCCGTTGCCGGGGAGTCAAGGACATCTTCACAAGGGGAGTCCCTCATAACCAATCTCTTTACTTTGTTGTTTTTGTTTTGCTTAGTTTTCTTTTTTGCTTTGTTTGCTTGTTTTGTTATCAAAAACACACAAAAATTAGTTTTACTAGTTTGCTTTCTTATTTGAAAACCCAAAAAAATGACTCTTCTTGAAAACACTAAGTTGTGTGACTTCACTAGCACCAACAACAATGATTTTATGAGCACACCTATTGCTCCACCTGTGGCTGAAAATACTTTCTTTGAGATAAAACCTGTTTTGCTCAATCTTGTTATGAGAGAACAATTTTCTGGTATTGGTAATGAAGATGCTGCTTCCCATCTAAATAACTTTGTTGAACTTTGTGAAATGCAAAATTATAGGGATATAGATGGTGATATTATTAGGCTGAAATTGTTTCCTTTCTCTTTGAGAGGAAAAGCTAAAGAGTGGTTGAATTCCTTAACTAGGAATAGTATTGATTCTTGGACTAAGTGCAAAGATGCTTTTATTGGAAAATACTATCCTCCTTCTAAGATCATATCCATGAGAAGTGAAATAATGAAGTTTAAACAACTTGATAATGAGCATGTTGCTCAAGCTTGGGAAAGAATGAAATCTTTGGTAAAGAATTGTCCCACTCATGGACTTATTGCTTGGATGATCATCCAAACTTTTTATGCAGGATTGAACTATTCTTCAAGGAACCTATTGGATTCTGCTGCTGGAGGTACCTTTATGACCATCACTTTGGGTGCTGCAACAAAACTTCTGGACCAGATGATGGTTAATTATTCCGAATGGCATACTGAGAGAGCTCCACAAGGTAAGAAGGTAAATTCTGTTGAGGAAACTTCCTCCTTGAGTGATAAGATTGATATTATTATGTCTATGCTTGTTAATGGGAAAGCCCATATTGATCCAAATAACGTTCCTTTAGCCTCTTTGGTTGCTCAAGAAGAGCTAGTTGATGTGAACTTCATAAGAAATAACAACTTTGGCAACAATGCTTATGGTAATAATGCTTATAGGAACAATTTTGGTAACAACAATTATAAGCCATATCGTCCCAACAATGGTAATGCTTATGGAAATTCTTACAACAATAATAAGAGTGCTCCCTCTGAACTTGAAGTTATGCTTAAAGAGTTTATTAGTAAACAAACTGCTTTCAATAAAACTATTGAGGAAAAACTCTCTAATGCTGAAAGAAATATAGCATCTTTGGCTGAAGCTCAATCTTCTTTGAATAAAATGGCTGCTAAACCTGAAACTAATGATAATCCCTTTGCAGCTACCAATGCTATACAAGTAAGAATTGATGAAAATGTTAGACTATTAGCTGAATTACATGCTAAGTGGGAAAGAGAAGATGAAACTGCTAGAAACATTAGTGTTTCTACTATCACCACCACTAGTGTTGAGGCTAGTAATAGTTCTACTACTTTAGATGATAAAGTTGATTTTGATCTTGATGGTTGCAATATCTCTGAAGTTATTAAGTTCCTACAAAATCTTTCTAAAAGTCCTAATGCTAGTGCTATGAACATGGCCTTTACAAAACACATTACCGATGCTCTCATAAAGATTACGGAAGAAAAGATGAAACATAAAGCTTCTATTCCTATAAAACAAGAGGAAGGTTGGGAACCCATCATTAATATGAAAGTGAATGACTTTGATGTCAAAGCTTTATGTGATCTTGATAGTAGTGTTTCTATTATGCCTAGAAGGATTTATGATATGCTTGATTTGCCTCCTCTTGAAGATTGCTATTTGAATGTCCCACTTGATGATAATGTTAAAAATAAACTCATGGGGAGTCTTAATGATGTTCTTATTATGGTTAACGATTCCTATGTCCCCGTTGATTTCTATGTTTTGGATGTTGAATACAATGCTTCTTGTCCTATTACTTTGGGAAGACCTTTTCTTAGAACTGTTGGTGCCATCATTGATATGAAAGAAGGCACCATTAAATATCAAATCCCACTCAAGAAAGGTACAGAACACTTCCCTAAAAAAAGAGAAAATATTTCTTTTGCTTCTCCTATGAAAACAAAATTTGGTCTTAATGCTTCTTCATTTGAGAACACTTGATTCTTTCTTTGCTTCTTATGCCTAACTTAAAGGCGTTAAAGAAAAGTACTTATTGGGAGATAACACAAAAGTTTTAGATGAGTCTTGGAAGTTATTACCTCTGTAATAACCTCTCCTTATCCTTTTTATTTGCTTTTTGTGCCAAGATTAACCTCTAATGAGAGTGAAGTAATGATTGGGAAAGTTGCTGTCCCGAAACAGATTTTTGTGCTTCACCGTAAAAATTCGTGAGAGAGCTCTGTATGTCGGATTGAGCTGTAATGTTTTGTTCTTCTGTCCCAGGTTGTTATCTAACTTTCGTTAGTTCAACACTTTTTGATTTGAGCAACAGAAGGTCTTCGAAAAAAATTCGTCTTTACCTGCTGGTCTGTTTTGACAGATTTCTGCCATTTTCTGCATTTGCTTCTTGTGGGTTCCTTTTTGAGTTCTTTTGGGGAATTGAGCTTTTTGAGGGAAGTACTACAGTAGCTAGTGTTCTAATGGAAGTTTATTTGGTGTTAGAACTGAACCTTAAGACTTATTTATCTTGAGTGCACTAATGTTGCTAATAAAGATTGTGTGAAGTTTTGTATGAAGGAAAATTTTCAGGTGTATGGAAGGAATGAGCAATGAGATGAAGGATGGACTAAAGCTCAAGCTTGGGGATGCCACTTGTGTCACCCCAAGAAATATCCAAGAAGTACAAGCGTCAAAGCTTGGGGATGCCCAAGGCATCCCCTTCTTCATCAATAAAAATCACAGGTTTCTTCCAAACGCTTCATTTTTATTGTTTCATGCACAGTTGTGTTGTTCTTGGAGCGTCTTCTTTTTCATTTTCGTTTTGGTTTTTAGTTTTCTTGGTTTTCTTAGTTTTCTGAATAAATTGGTTGGACCCCCTCTTTCATACATTGGTTTGCAAATAGTTTGGTTTGGTTTGGAAAAGAGTAGGAAAGTTCATACTTATGTGGTAAAAAGAGATTGTTTTTGACTGTGGCCTGTGCTTTGTCATGCCATGCTTGATATTGTTTTGGCTTTATGCTTACTATTCTTTTCTGTAGCATGACTTGTTATAAACAATTGATATTTCTTAATGTGCCTTGGATGAATCATGCGTTGTTTTAGCATATTAAAGCATAGTATAGTGGTATTCTCCTTTGATGCTTTATTTGGGTTAATTTGGCGCATGCTCACACCATGTTATGACTATCTCAAGTCACCATAGCCTTTATGATCCTTTAGTTTTCAACTTGTAGTATCACTCTATGCTTTGATCAATGATGCTTTGTCGCTCTACATGATTATGGCCATTATTGCTCTCTTAGTTTGTCGCTCCCAGTCTTTTGCTAGCCTCCACAACCAAGTATGAGTTCCACTCATGCATCCAACTCCCTAAACCAAGTTATTCCAAAGATTCCACCATACCTACCTACTAGCTTATGCTATTCCAAGTATATTCATGCTTTTGTTTACCTTCCAAATTAAACTTGTTATGAGAAAACTAGTGATTAAAGCTCTCACGAACTTGATGGCACACTTTACTTTTTGCCTCTAATAAACTTGAACCATTGGGTCCTTCTTTTTTGCGTATATGCTTGCGCTTTATAAGTTGAAATTAGTAGAACCATGTTTCATGGGGAACACTTTCAACATTGCACTTGTACTTTGTACCCCGTTGATATCATGTTCTTTTGCTTATGGATCCCGACGGTGTGAAATAAAAGTGGAACTTGTAAGATCATGGAGTTTGTATGTGTGTTAGAGAAACGCCTGGGCCGCTAGCCTAAGACATGCCTAATCATGGTGGAAACTTGCAGCATCACCATAATGAGCACTCTATGAAGCATCCTCAATAAAAACCTATGCAAATAGCAAATAAAAAGATTGCTGAGATGCTCATTGTCTGCTTGCCTTGTCATTTTGATTATGGGAAAGCTCCCGTATCATGTGCAAGGGGTACCCCGTTGGCAGTTCTTAATGATACACATATACTTACAATGACAAGAGCTTACTTGTGACTGAAGTTGAGTTGCATGAGGATCGGTCTTCGTAAGTAAGGGGCATGAGATTTCGGTTTATAACTTGTCAAGCATATCGTCTTAGTTGTGTCACTTTAACCTTAATAACCTTCAAGATGCTTATGATAGGGGCAATGAGAGCTGAAAGCTATCAGTACCATAATTTTTGGAAGCTCTTTATGAGACTTGAATCCCTAATTCCTTTTACAAAGGCTTTTCTTCCACCATTATATTGAGTCTCCACCTTCTATCTTTATGCACTTACTTTGAGAGCATAGTGGCCATTCTTAGTTCTATGTGCATTGTCCCAAGACTAGTTGATTGATGCATAACTTGATATTGCTTGTTTTAAACTATTGTATGTAGTGACTGTTATGAACTTTGAAGGTGTCCTATGCATTTATATTTGCTACTCTATTGAGGGACAAGCTGAATACTATTATGCTATGTTTTCTTTATGTGAAACAAACAAACGTCTTGCAAAGCATTGTTATTCATGAATCTTTTGTTTGTGCCTTTTCATGTTGCATCATAGTTTCTTTGCTTATTGCTAGAACTTTGTCTTTCATGTTATGATTGAAGTACTATGATCCCAGCTTTGAATGTTTTGCAAATACTTTGATCAAGTCTGTGATGGTGCATGTCACCTCAAAAATTATTCTTTCTTTTTATCACTTACCTACTCGAGGACGAGAAGGAGTTAAGCTTGGGGATGTTGATACATTGCAAATGTATCTATAATTTTTTATGTTCCATGCTTTGTTTTATCCACTTTCTTGTGTTTTGTTCCAACTTTGGAGTACTTTTCATATGATTTCTTGGACTAACCTATTAACAAGAGCCACAGTGCCAGCTGCATGTTTTCTGCTGTTTTTGGTTCTAGGAGAGTCACAAAATGAATATTCTCGGAATTGGACGGTACAAAAGCCAAAGTGCCTATTTTTCGGAAGGGATCAAGTGCCAGAATACGAGACGGAGAAGGGCCAGGGAGCCACCACACCACCTGGTTGTGCGGCCAGGCCTGGCCCACGCCAGGGGGTGGTGTGGCCGCTCCCGGCACCCCCTCGGCCTCTCCTTCCTCCTATATATTACCCTCGGGATGAAAACCCTAAGTACCCGATCAAAAATCCACGAAAGAGTCTGTAGCCGCCGTCATCTCCATCCCTAGATCGGGAGGGATCTGAAGCTCTTCCCGACACCCTGCCGGAGAGGGGAATTCACCCTGGAGGCCTTCTTCATCACCATGCAAGCCTCCGGTGTGATGCGTGAGTAGTTCATCCTTGGACTACGGATCCATGTAGTAGTTAGATGGCTGGTTCTCCTCCTTTGTGCTTTCATGTTTAGATCTTGTGAGCTCCGTTCATGATCAAGATCATCTATTTGTAATCCATACATGTTGTGTTTGCGGGGATCCGATGGATATTGAGATGCTATTTCAGATTGATTATTGATTCTATCATGTCTTTGTTATTTGTGATCTTGCATGCTTTCCGTTGTTAGTAGCTATCTTGGCAAAGTAGATGCTAGCAACTCCAAGAGTTAGTATTTATGCTCGATAGTGGGTTCATGCCTCTGGTAATCTGGGGAAGTGATAGAAATCTCTAAGGTACTAGATGTGCTATTGCTACTAGGGAGAAAACAACAATCCTTTGTTCATAGAACAATTGTATTGTTTACTTTACATGATTCAGAAAGAAATAATCTGTTGCTTGCAACTTAATCGGAGGGGTTAGGACGATAACTTTGAAGGTGGATTATTAGTCATAGATGCAGTTGGATGGCGGTCTATGTATTATGTTGTATTGCCCAATCAAGTCTCAAAGGAGTCAAGATGATTAGTATATGCATGTATTGCTTTCTCGGTGTTTGTCAATTGCCCCGCTGTAATTAGTTCACCCAGCATGTTATCTATCTAAGGAGAGCCACCTCTAGTGAACTATGGGTCCCGGTCCTTTTTCTTTGCATACAATCTATAGCTGTTTACTTCTTTGTGTTTACTTTCTACAAACTTTTACTTCTTTCCATTTGATGCGTTTAATCCTTTGTTTTCCGCAAAACACGGTGAGATTGACAACCTCATCGCAAGTTGGGGACAAAGTTCTGTGGTTGTGTTGTGCAGGTCTCCACGTTGCTACTAGCACCGGTAGTGCGCTCTACGAAAGGTCAGCTAGTAACACCTTTGGGGTGTTTCCTTGCTCCTACTGGTTCGATTAAACCTTGGTTTCATAACTGTAGTGACCTCGGATCGGTAAGGATCCTAAGTCCCTGTGAATAACATGCTAGTCCCTGGATCAATAGCTAGCACTCACAGTCGATGAAATATCATGTAAAACACAAGTCTTTATTACATGAATCGAGTAATCCAGAGTTTACATTATTACCACAGAAGCGATATAAATACAACTTGGAGTCCCATCAATGCCACAGGCAGGTTGAGTGAAGACCCGCGATCCTAGCGCACCTTCTAACGATCTCTGAAATTCTGCACATGAAACGTGCAGCCAACAAGTTGGGTCAATACTTTTGAATGTATTGGCTAGTTTAGGCTTTGGAGTTCATTTGCATAAAGCTAGTTTTCTTAAGTAGAGAGAAGAATAGCAGATTGTCCTACTTTGTAAACATTTGCTTTGATAAAATAAGGTCGAGTGGCACACGAGGATATTACGCACCAAGTGTCCAAACAACCAACACTTGGATATTACGCACCAAGCGTCACTTGGATATTACACACCAAGTTTCCCAAATTCCCACCCATTAGCGATATTACGCACGCCATGGGGTTTCAAAATTTTGTTTTTAGAAAAGAGAGAGGAAGATCCTTCAGAGGCTCCATCCTTCAGACGCTCATTGTTGTTCTGTTACCGTGAACACGGCTGATCGATCAGATTGCAATACTCTCGAGAGTTTGTGAACTTTACCCACAATCCACGATCAAGTCCTTTTACAGACAAAACCATGGCGAGGCTTTCCCTTAGTAGCCCCTCTACCTTCCGGATCCAACCGTGCCCAGAATCCTCCAAATGTTGGTACCCAGGTGAGGTTTCCCACTAAGTACTAGGCCAAGACAGAGCCCATAATGTATTGTGGTTGCACTGGAAGCTTCTGAATTCCGAAACATGGCAGACTTCTTTGATTCCTGGGCGGCCGTCCTCCACCAAAATCACACTCGTTGACCCGACAACCATTCCGCCCAGAAGAAAACTTAGTTTTATTTTGAAGTGGATTTGAGAAGAAAATTTGCTCTAGAGAGCCTTTATACTTAGAAAAATTCTTTGTCTTTCGAACCCCCCAACGGTACTTTGTATATATAGCATAGCAAGCAATACTTAGCAAAAACAGGGGTAACCTATTGGGATAGGAATCCTAAGTATAGAGCTACTCATGGCATACTACAAAATCATCGCACTTGCAAAATAATACTGAGGAAAAATTCTACTAGATCATCCTACACATGCATACTACAGAATTTTGAAGACCACATGCATAGAATCAAAACTGGGACAAAAATTATGAACAAGTGGTGTAACTTGCCTTATGTTGATAATATGGGTGTTAGATTGTATTTCTCCGCAGCAATCGCACTCTCCGAACAATCTAATACGAGGACAAGGTAGTTCCAATCAAAACAATTGCAAACATAGCAAACACCACAAGGATGATCGAAAACATGCATGATGATTTAACATGACACAATGGTTATAATTAGTTTTATGAACATTAATATATCATATGATGCATGTAAGAGTTCATTTAATGCAATAGGGTATCTATTATTAATACTTGATTGCCAATCTAGGGGTTTTAATAGTTCTGTTAAAACTTCTGTACTAATTGCCGTATTAAATTTGTATCTAAAGTGTACTGGATAGAGGGCATTAATACGAACTAGTAGCAATTGGATTCAACTTAATCGGAGTTATAAATCTTTTCTTACGATTTTAAAAAGTGTTTAATGGAGTTTAAATCATTTAAACAATTTCTGTTGTCTAAAATTCAAACTAAATACATATCTGTAATATACATGATAATGTGATTCCAGAGACATATTATTCATATTTTTCCGAGTTATAAATTATTTACTATGAATTTAATACTCTAAAAGTCCATTAAAACTATTTAAATCACTTCAGCAATTTTATACTGCAAAATTTTGGATCTAACAGCATATTAATGTTTTATATGAACTTATGAATCCATAGACACTTTATTTGTATTTTTAGGATCTACAGATAATTTACTATGATTTATTATGTCTAAAAAGCTCATTAAACCATTTAATTTATTACAGTAAATATGTACTATAAAAGTTATATCTAATCTCGTATTATTGTTCTACACAATTTTATGAATCCAACCATATATTATTTATAATTTTTGGACATGTATTCAATTTTATATGAATTTTACAAGATTGCCCAATATTCTGCCTATTCAAATCAATTTCAATTTAAAAAGGGAATATGCTGGGAATATGCTTTGCTTACGTGGACAGTGACTGGGCGCTGATCTGCTGACTGGCATTGACGTGGCTGCTGACTAAGCGATGTGCCACGCGGCACGATCCTAGTGGATGATACCCCTTCGTGGCTGGATCAAATCTAGACCACCAGATGGAAATCCGATGGTCCTGGATCGAAGCTCCCTGGGACTCACCGGAGATGACGTCACCGGCGGCGGAGCGTCTCGGAAGTGATGGCTGGCTGCGATTCTGGCAGTCACTGGAGACGGAGGGGTAGACTACGGTGTGAGGCGCGTCCTGTACAACCCGATGGCGTGCTCTGTGTCGGTGTTCGCTTCCTGGAGCAGCGATGGGAGGCGGCTGGAGGCGGTGGCCATGGTGCTTCTCCGGCGACGAATTCGGCGGCCTACGATGTTCCTGCGAGAGGGGAATTAGAACAGGGTGAAGCGGTTCTCCAAGGAGAAGGGATCTAGGGAGAGGAGAGGGCACGGGGTGGACCAAACCGTGCTCTACCTCGAGCTCCCGTGGGCAACAATGGCGCGGCGTCGGCGAGATCTGAATCGGCTCAGGGCTAGGGTTTCCAGGGTGTTTTGAAAGGGGAAAAAGTGGCGGCGGGGTCGGGTTTTTATGGGAGAGGGATTCGTGGAGAAGGGGCAAGAAAAACAACCGGAATCGATCGGATTTGAAAAAGGGGCGGCATCGTGCTCATCGCAGTCTCCTGTCGCGAGGTGGAAGAAGATGGGGTAGGCCCTACCTGTCGGAGAGAGAGGCGGGGGAAACGGGCTGGCTGGCGCGGCACTAACTGGGCCGGCTCGCTGTTGCGCGCCACTCGCGCGCGGGAGAGAAGGAGAGAGAGCAGGCGGGCTGGGCCGCTGGTTAGGTTTAGTTGTTCTCTTTTTTTTCCTGTAGTCTTTTTCTTTTATTCTTTTCTGTTTTTCCTTTATAACTTTTGTTTTAGGGCTCCAAATTGCACCAAATCAATCTCTAGAAATTTAAAAATTCAAAACACACCTTTAAGGATGTAAAGAATATGGTTTTACCAAAGTTGAAAAAAAAATCCATAATGCCATTTGCTTACAAGGTATTACTATTATTTCTTATGTTAAACATAACTTTTGTATTATAGCAGCAAAATGACTCAAATAAGTTTCTGTTGTTTTCTAAAATTGATATTTGTAGGTATACATCATTTATGAATTCTATTTCTTAATTGTTACTATGGACAAATCCATAGCTCCAGGGTTGTACTTAGAATGGGAAAATCCCATTTAGGGTTTTGATTTTTCTTTTAGGCAATACTAAATTTTTCTTAGGGTTTAAATGCAATGATGGTCATGCATGCTTAATGATTTTGAATTTTTGAAATCTTGCACTCCAATTCTACAATCCATAATCAATCCATGCCCTTTTGCCTATATGGCTACTTAGGTCTTAATAAAAGAAAATAAGATTTTGAAATCATGGTTGAGAGGATTTTCTATTCAAAAAGTTTCTTCTCTTTGAGAATTTTCAACAAAGTCAAACAATCAATCAAACTTATTTATTTATTTCACATTCCAAAAATTAGGAGAATTTTGGGATGTGACAATAACTGAGGGAAAACTTGCTGCTGTGCTCATCATACCTTCCTCTTGGGGTTCCCAACGAGCTCTACGTCGAACGACGAGCACATCAACCAGCCATCTAGCTAGTACATGAACCCGTAGTCTAGAGATGAACTACTCATGCATCACACCGGAGGCTTGCATGGTGATGAAGAAGGCCTCCAGGGTGAATTCCCCTCTCCAGCAGGGTGCCGGGAAGAGCTTGAGATCCCTCCCGATCTAGGGATGGAGATGACGGCGGCTACAGACTCTTTCGTGGAAATTTGATCGGATACTTATGGTTTCTGTATCGGAGGCATCTTATAGGCAAAATGGGAGGCCGAGGGGGTGCCTAGGCTGGCCACACCACCCCCTGGCACGAGCCAGGCCTGGCTGCATGGCTAGGTGGTGTGGCTGCCCTCTGGCGCCTCTCCGTCTCGTATTCTGGCTCCGGGTGTCCCTCGGTGAAAAACTGACTTTGGCTTTTGTCCCGTCCAATTCCGAGAATATTCATTTTCTGACTTTCCTGGAACCAAAAACAGCAGAAAACAGGTAGCTGCCATTATGGCTCTTGTTAATAGGTTAGTCCAAGAAAGTGCATAGAAAGAACTCCAAAGTTGGAACAAAACACAAGAAAGTAGATAAAACGAAGCATGGAACATCACAAATTATGGATACGTTAGCAACGTATCAGTGATCCCGATGAAGTCCAGCTTGATGGTGGTGTTGATGGCGACGATCTCCCCCCTTCGGGAAGGAATTCCCTTGGCAGAATTCTGCCTGCCGGAGAGATCTTTCTCTCTCGGTGTTTTCTGCCCCGCAAAGGCGGCAGAATCTTTCTGTGGTCGCTCCCCGAGTCTTAGGGTTTCAGGAGGATAATATACACCAGAGGGGAGAGGCTGGAGTGGACCAGGGCGGCCACACCACCTGGTGGCGCGGCCTGGGGTGGCCCACGCCAGAGGGTGGTGTGGGCCCCCTATGGCCCATCTCCACTTTCCCTTCTGGCATTCTTCGTGTTCTAGAAAAATAGGATTTTCCATGTATTTTCCCGGATTTTATGATCTTCGTGAATTTCGCCTCCAAATAGCACCTTTTCCATCAGAATCCTGACTGCAGCGGTCCATGCTCCAAAAGTCATCAACCATGCAAAAACAGATGAAATAACATAAGTATGATCTCTTAATATGAAATATATCAATGAATAACAGTAAATTATGATATAGAATAGTGATGCAAAATGGACGTATCAGGTTTCAAATGATTTCTTCGATAAGCGGAAAACCAAGGAATTTCTCATCCTTCTTACGAAGATCCGAGAGAGATTTAGCAGTCTTGAGGAAACTTCAACGGAACGACGATGATAACTTGCCAAACAAGGAAAAACTCCGAATTTGGTTGAAGGTGGAGGATGGAATTAATAATGGACTTGATGATTCTATAATTGTAGCGATGCCTTTAGTAGAAGGACGTGGCTGAGATAGATGTCTTCAAAATGTCAGAATTCCCACTTTGAGAACTTTGCGCACATGCGGTGTTCTTGAAGGTTGAGAGGATGAAAAGAAGATGTTCATCATATTCTTCCATTGATATAGAATAAGCGAGAATATCGTCAAGATATACCACCACGAAATTAACAAGATATTCCAAGAATACCAAGTCCATGAAGCGGGAGAACGAATGAATGCTCGAAACACTTTCTAAGCTCAATGCTCTTTGAAAGATCAACATTAAGAGCAAGGATTCGTGTTGGAAGAGATGCATTGGAAGAATAGATTATCTAGCCCTTCGCATAAGAAAAGAGATACTGACTTGTTCACCTTGTTGATCGGATCACCGGTTGAAAAGAGGAGAGATCTGGATAATAACCGATGACAACTCATACATTTAAGAAAAACTATCATAGATGAAAGAATGAGATTCTCCCGTATCAAAGAGAACCTTTCTAGATATAGAGTTCGAACAATATATGAAGCATGACACTCAGATGATAATCCATCATAGTGCCTTAAGAAACTTTGGATTGCCAAAGACACTTGAATATGATATAGATATGATCGCGGTATAACTCAAAATCACAAGAGATAACCGCCATCATTTGGAGGATTAAATTATTAGCATTAACCATATTCCACTCATGATAGGTGTCATATAGCTATACCGAGAACCAAATTACAATCTCAAGCATCAGATCGATGCAAGTTATGCATTTAGCCCAAAAGAATTGAAGATGAAGTGAAAACTCGAGATTGAAGCGTCGGTAGCAAAAGATCGAGTTAGGATGGACAATAAAAGAAGGTAGATAGCGTATCCCACACGACTGAAAAGGAGTGTAGAAACACAGATGTATCAAAGATTTTTTTTCCACATTTTTATGCGCTAAAATACCAACTAGATGCGAAAAACAACTTAGTGGATAGAGAATAGATACTCCACATTCAGTGAAAGCATACTAAAGAGTGGACACCCTTAACAAGATTGTGTCAGTTAATAAAGAGTCGGATAGATCGTGTCGGTTTGAACATAAGCCTGTCAGTATGGAATGTACCAATAGTTGATAACCAAAGGCAGATTGGAAAGCAAGGTTGGATGCAACAGATCAACAAAGGATTAACACATACTATGGTACTTCAAATACCCTAAAGATGTGAATCCTAGCTTGAATTTTTAGAAGAGGATAGACAAATGTTACACTTCCTAACCAGAAAAGGGTGGGTGGGTGGGTAAGAAGAAAATGGAAGCAGTCCTACTCTCGCGTTTAATTTTTCTCTAATATAAGTAACTACCAAAATATTTTCTAGACTAACAACGACCATCTTGGTTGACACCCTGAAGGGCAGAATGGCTCTGATACCAATTGTAATACCTCGGACACTACGCTCTAAGAAACAAGCCGGTATGATCCAAAAGTGGACAGGACATACTACCATGGGGCCGCGCAGCCACACACATTAGGCCCACCTCGTGGAGTAGGGCACGGTACCGGCCAACCATCCCACCCACTTTTATGATCATAACTTCAGGTGCGAGTGGCGTAGTCGACATGTAAAGCGATCAAAAACATACACAAATGAGTATGTATGTCAGTGACATACAATAGGACTTCAGAGCCACACCATCTAAAACAATAGAAATAGAAATATTCAATGCCATACAACAAGATCCAAATATCCTAGATAGAGATAATTGTTTAGGATACATACTCATACATCACACATCAGAGTATCAAGCGGAAGCGGAAAACAAGATCCGAGTATGGATAAGAAGAAATTTGGCATAAGATGCCCTAAAAATAAGCACATCCCGCCCACAAATCTCATAGAACTCCATCCCCAGAATCTCTACACCTGACAGTCATTGCCACCATCATCAGTATCTTCGACCTAGTAACTTTCTTGGGAGTATACCTGTCCATCTGAACCAAATATGTATCCTAGGAGACCCTAGGGGTACTTAGCAGGTCTTAAAGCATCTAAAGGAAACAACGTGGGGTGACATAATTGAAGTGAAAGATAATATCTAAACAGTTCTATAGAGACACGCTACAACATGTGTCCAACTAGAGATGGATAGACGCTCGTTAATTAGTAACAACAATGATATAAGTAACATAAATAAACAATGCTCGCCCTCCTTCTCACTTACCGGTGAGAAGGCGGAAGAACATCCCATCCATTGGCAATTTTATTAACCATTCTAGGAGTGTTGCACTATTTACTAGTCATGTCTTAGTCAAATTAAAGGCGGTATATTAGTTACTGTGCTCCAAGTCATCCATAACCATGGACATGGCTTTCAGAAAGATTTACCATGCAGGGGTTTACAAATAGCAACACACACACGATCAACCTCAGGAAGAACCAAATAAAAAGAAACGAGACCTCACGATAATGCATTCACAAGATTCATAAATTATTTTAGGGGGCCATCCTTAGTAACCCACCCGCTACGAAGTCGACCGGCTCCGCGACGGGCCAAGGGTGTGTGGCGACAGTTGTAAACAACTAGGAACCCTAAAGTGTGACTAGGCTTGTCGATACAGTGTAAACGTGGCACGAGGTTCCTAAACAGTACAGGCCCTCCACACGTAATCGTAAATAAGCATGGCATAAGTACAGGATAGTAATAAAACCCCAAACTAGTTTGTGGACCCAAGAAATAAAGTGTGAATCAAGCTCAGGCGAAGGGGGATCCATAGAGTCTCCTGAATGTGGATAGTGTGAATAGTTAAGGAACAGGAATCAAGTACTCGGGATCCTATGAGACACAAGTGAGCATGGAAGAACCAAATAACAGCTATTGCCCACCAGTGTCTATTTCTTTAGTTATCCCATTACTACACAGTTTAAGTTTTTTAGGTACCTCGTTATTCAAAGACTCGCACAAACCCTACACATGCAATTCTATGACTCCCATGGCTCAAACAACTCCTATAGTAATGACTCATAGGATTGAGGTCACAAGTTTCGGTGGGGTGTAAAAGTAAAGGCTATACATTACTTGAGATTCAATTTAATGCAATCGTGATTCAATGATGCAAGAATAAGATAGAGGTATAGGTGCTATATGTATGCAAGCATGGGGAATTGCTTGCCTGCCGGATCAGCAGTAGGGTAACCGGGATCCGGGTAGTACTATTGGTTCACCTGATACACTACAAGAAATGTTTCCTTCCGCAACGACTTGGCGTGACGGTCGTCATAGAAGGCGCGTCTTCCGCGACGAATTTCTCGGCACGACCGTGGCCGATGTAAAACTTTTTTCTAGTTTCGCGGCCCTCT
Source organism: Avena insularis (assembly GCA_023614405.1). Taxonomy (NCBI): domain Eukaryota; kingdom Viridiplantae; phylum Streptophyta; class Magnoliopsida; order Poales; family Poaceae; genus Avena; species Avena insularis. The sequence continues at coordinate 410,103,163 of CM042696.1, forward strand.
ACTATGACGGAACCGCTAAAAACATGGAGGAAGCTCGGCTGGCGTGTGGAAGAAGCAAGATTTTTGTTTGCTCGCACGATGTTGACTCCACGAAGTCTTTAGAAGAATCGGGTGTATGATGGAATTTTTTCCTTCGCTCGTGCTACCCTTTTCCAAAGTGGATAGCGTTACTTGATGCATCTACCATTGAGTCAGGATGTTGGGTCCCACGTGTCAGACTCTCAGTAGAAGAATCATGTGTATGATGGATTTTTTCCTTCACTCACGCTACTGTGTTCTGAAGTTGATTGCGCTGCTCGATGCACCTACCGTTTAATCAACCTCCTAGGCCCACATGACATCGTATCATTAGAATAAATGTTTGTATGATGGATTTTTTCCTTCGCTCACACTACCCTGTTTCGAACTTGATAGCGCTGCTCGATGCATCTATCATTTGATCAACCTACTGGGCCCCACATTGCATCCTCTCATTAGAAGAAACGTGTGTATGATGGTTTTTTTGTCCTCATTCACGCCTTCCTGTTTCGAACTTGATAGTGTTGCTTGCTGCATCAGCCATTTATTCAGGCTGGTTGGTCCCTTATGTTAGCCTCACATTATAACTAGCGCTACCCTCTTTCAAACTAGATAGCGTTGCTCGACGGCTCTATCATTTACTCATGCTACTGGGTCCCCCATTTCAGCCTCTCATTACAAGAAACGTGTGCATGCTGAACTTTTTTCTCGCTCGTGCCTCCCTGTTTTGAACTAGCAATGTTGCTCGATGCAACATCTATATAAGGTCGCGCTACTGGGTCCCACACATCAGTGTCTTTGTAAATGAAACGCGCGTATGATGGACTTTTTTTGGTTGTGTCCGCTGCTTTGACCTTGGCAACTTGCTGGGTCTCAGATGTCAACCTCCTTTGTGCAGGAAACGTGTCTATGTTGGGTCCCAGACGACAGCCTCTATTTGAAAGAAACGTGTGTATGTTGTACTGTTTTTTCTGGTCCCAGATGTCAGTTTCAAAGTGCAAAACATGCTCATCAATGCCGAATTAAAAAGATTCTAGGCTAACTCGGGGTGGATGCTTTATTCGTCATGGCTTATATTCCATGGGCTCACTCCTAAATTGAATGGGTTGTGGTCGGTGGCCATAGGACCACGAAAAGGCCGAATTAGAAGGTTTTGGGCTATGCTTGGGGCTGTTAGGCTAATTTCATGGGCCATGCTTGGGCCTGCTGGGTCCGACATGTCATCTTCTCTATAAGTGTAATGTATGTATGATGGACTTTTTTTTGGCCGCGTCCGCTGTTTTCACCCTGGTAGCCGTGTATGGTCTTACTATTGGGGCCCTTATGTCAACCTCTCTGGTATGTTCTGGCTTGTGGGTCCCTGATGCAGACTTGTATGTTCTGTCTGGTGGGTCCTTGATGCCAGCCTCTCTGTACAAGTATTTAATTTTTTTTTCAAATCCACCCTTAAATAAAACTCGAGGGACGCTGCATGCTGGTGGGTCCGTGATGTCATCCTCTCCGTAATGCGATATTGCTAGAAGAAGAAAATGTAAACCCAAGATACACACATAGGAAATTCGTACAAAAGACCTTCAAATCAAATAAACGTAAACTGCATGTGTTGCCACTACAATAAAGATATTTATAGAATAAATATCACTAAAGTTTTACTAGTACTACAAATTATGTATTAGTCTCTTAAAAATATTTTTTGTGTCTATGTTTATCTCTTTAAAAATATAAAAGGGCAGCGCTCCTAGAATCTCGATTTATAAAATGCCACATAATGGGGTATTTTCTTAAAAACATGGGTAGGCATAGTTTTTTTATTATAAGAGGTGGGGGGCAATGCCCAAAACGCCGAATTAAAAAGAGTTTGCCTATTCTACATAGGCTACTCTACGTTGGTTATATTCCATAGGCTATGCTCCATGGGCTTCATTCTCAAATTTCACTGGGTTATAGCAGTCCGATGACCCCTAAAATGCCGAATTAATATGTTCTCGGCTATGCTCCATGGGCTCCTTTCTCAAATTTCACTGGGATGTGGTCAACAGTCACTAACCCCAAAAAGACCAAATTAAAATGTTTGGGCTAAAGAGGGGCCCAATAAGCTACTCCCCCGATCCAAATTAATGTTCTTGGATTTTGCTAGATTCGGACGTATCTAGCACTAAAACATGACTAGATATATCAGAATCTAGACAAATGTGAGAACATTAATTTGGATCAGAGGGATTACTAAATTTTTTCTCCTGGTTAATAAAAATTGCATTGTGATGTGCTCTGCCAGATTCAAAACAAAGACCTCAGAGAGGGAGGGAAAAACGATAATTCATTTTGGCAGATATTCATGTCAAAATTCAGCATATAGAATAAGGTAGAAAAATTATCAACAAATTCGAAGTTCATATTCAGGAGCACTTGACCAATTTAGCAGCATTCCAAAAGTGACCAATTCAGCAATACAGGCCATGAAATACAATAACAGTACATAGAGAATCAATACTTGTTTCAGCTCTAAAAACCTTGTCACGCGATCAGTTTGCCCTTTTCACCAAACACACTCGACCATTAGAGCAAGCAAAATTGACGATTAAGTCTGCTTTGAGTACCTTCTTCTCACATCAATGCCTGTGTGACCCCCGTATGCAACCCAAAATGCCCAAGTCTCATCTAGATTGTGACAAGGCCATGTTTCAAAAGAAAAGAAAGACTATCTACTTTCCTTGATTTAAACTAGTACCATTACATCAGTATTAGTTGCACAAAATGCTTTAGTAATAGCAACAACAGAACATTTGAGAGATTCAGTAGCTTTCCTGCTTGAAATTCAATAGCAGTATAGAGAGAATCAGTTCTTGTTCCAGCTAAAAAAACCTTGGGGCGTGATCAGTTTGGCATGTTCTTCGAAGAGACTCAATCATTAGAGCAAGCAAAAGTGACGATCAAGTCTGCTTCTGTGTGAGTACCTACTCCTTACGTCAATGTCTGTGTGACCTCACATAGCAACCCAAAATGCCCAAGACTTATCTAGATAATTGTGACAATGCTAAGTTTTAAAAGAAAAGCCAGACAATCTGATGATTTCATCTAAACCAGTACCAGTATATCATAGTTTGTTCTACAAAATATTGTACTAATAGTAATGACAAAATATTTGACAGATTCAGTAGCATTTGAAAGATTCAGTAGTATAGAATAAGACTGTAAAAATATCAGATAGATTCCCGGTTCATATTCAGCAGCACTTGATAGAGTCAGCACAGCATTTCAAAGTGACTGGCTGGCAGTACGCAGATAGTGACCAAAAGAGTTGATAGATTCAGCAACACGGACATTGAAATTCAATAGATGTAGGAAGGACCAATTCAAAAGGAAAGAGACACCATATTCTGCACTCGACCGGTCGATCTGAACAAGTACCGAACAAAACTTTTGATAGGTTCAATAGCATTTGAAAGATGAAAAAGTACATAATAAGAAAGAAAAACATCGACAGATTCCCAGTTCACATTCAACAGCACTTGGACATATTCAGCAACATCTCAAAGTGACTAATTCCGTTTTCCCTTTTCTTTGCACACTCGATGATTGGAGCAAGCAAAACTGACAATCAAGTCTGCTTTTCTGTGCATGCCTTCTTCTCACATCAATGCCTATGTGTGACCTCCATAGACTTCTCAAAATGCCCAAAGCCTTGTCAAGATTATGAGATTATGACAAGGCCAAGTTACAAAAGGAAAGCAAGACCATCTACTGCACTTGATATAAACAAGTAGCTGTACATCAGTATTGGTTCTATAAAATGTCAAGTTCCAAAAGAAAAGCAAGACAATCTGCTGCACTTGATCTAAACAAGTACAAATACATCACGGTTAGTTCTACAAAATATTGTATTATACGTACTAATAGTAACAACAGAACATTTGACAAATTCAGTAGCATTTAAAAGATTCAGCAGTATAGAATAAGACCGAAAAAATATCGACAGATTCCCAGTTCATATTCAGCAGTACTTGACAGATTCCCAGTTTATATTCAGCAACACTTGATAGATTCAGTAGAATTTAAAAATGACCAAATTAGCAGTACACAGACAATAATTGACAGATTCAGCAATGCGCATATTGAAATTCGATAGATGTAGCTAGGTCTGATTCAAAAGTATAGCGAGACCATATTCTGCACTTCATCGGTCGATCTGAACAAGCAACAATACGTAGTTATTATTGCAAAATAAATTAGCATAGGAAGAACTCCATAGAAAATACTCAGAACTACCTTAAGCTAGGAACTACATCTCCCAAAATGATAAGTACACGTACATGTAGTAGGTATTACTACAAAATACATTAGCAGTAGTTGAACTCCATAAAAATACTGCTAAGAACAACTACTAAGAACAGGTAGTAAGTCTTTCTAGCAGTTCAAATACTCCAACACACATTAAGATGTGTTTATCTCACTCATGAATTCTATAATGCGAAGACAGTATTCCAAGGTGAACACTGACGGTCGACAAGCGACCAGGTGCGACATCAACACCGGTAGGAGCCACTACATCTCATCGAACGAGATGTCGTCGGGTGACGTGTTGCTCTCTGGCACGCATAGCCCGGAATTTTTATCCTTCTCCCCTCAATCATAGTCGACGACCAAAACTTCACCATGTACCATGATGACAAGCACGCCACCGACCTGATGCATATGACAGATACGACATGTAGCGTTTGGCGTGTGTTAAATCGCATCACGACCATAGTACCATCGTCCCCGTATTCGATGATATCTACTGTCCGCAGGATTTTTGCTGGCAGAGGCTTAGAGGTGTACCTGCGTGTTTTGCTGTAGCAGAAACTATGCACCCTCATCAAGTGAGATTCACGGAGGTGGGCAAGGAGCACTGCCGGTGAGGCGGCAAACATGCAGCCATCCTCCACGTAGTTGCAAGGGTCGTGCACGCACGCAATCTTGTGGTTGTGGACCTGATGGTAGGCGACCAATGCCCCGCAACCGTCGTTGGGGCATCTGCTACCTTTTCCGCTGGTGACTCGGAGGTTCAACTCCTTGGAGCATACGGCCAGCCGGACGGTGCTGGTAGTGTCCATACACACAGCGATCTCATTGAAGACGTCGGCGCTGACGTGGCTCCATCCGCTGTACCGCCAGTTGGGCCCCGAATACGCCATCGTGTCCTGATGGTTTGGGGGCGAGGCGGATCAATCTATGACTGTTCGGAGGTTTTGGTGGAGAGGGGTGGTGGCCTAGAAGGACCGATGCTGCAGGCGAGATGGCAAGGAAAATGAGTGAAGCGCGCGTTGGAGACGATACCAAATTCTGTCGAAGATGAGGAAGATGGTATGGCTCTTTGTACAAGGAGGTTTTTGTGTGTTCCTTCGTCGGTCTTCTACTGCAGGGCGTAGATGCATCGAGGAGATTTTAATTAGCTAGCTAGTCTAGCATGCCAATGATGTCTAGTACTGTAGCATCGAGGAAAGTTTAATTAGATAGCTAGGCTAGCAGGCCAATGTTGTCTAGTAGAATGCCATATCATCACAATATAAAATTGTACTCCATAAAGTAGTAATAGGTAAAGCTGAGAAAATAATTATAATTTCGAGCCACTTCCATAAAGTATCAGGTGTATATTTGGTTCTTGTACTTGTGCATAGCATTCATTGTGCTAAAGTCTATCAATAGAATCTCCTACTTCATCCGTTTTAAAATATAAGATGGTTTAGCTTTTGTGAAACAAATGTATCTAGACATCTTTTACTACACACTAAAAGTAGTGTGTAGGTTCGGAGTGAAACACACACTAAAAGTCGTCCAGATACATTCGTTTTGCGGAACTTAACACATCTTATATTATGGAATGGAGCGAGTAGATGCTAGATAGGAAATGAAGATTCGAGGGTTAGCAATGTTGGAATTTGCTAGTCTTGATACAACGGTTAATGTTGAAAGTTAACCATACACTATATAGTGGTAATATAAGATAAGATAAATCTCTAAAAAATATGGTCTCGTCATATGATCTTAACCAAAGAGTAGTGCATGAGGATAGAATCATTGAAGGCAAGGTTGTTTACATATAGTACGACCCTTACACAAGCATTGAGGTGATCGTTCCTTAAAGTGTATGGCATGTGGTCTGTAACATCCTGCTGATGCTAAAATTTCCATAATTTCTAAAGGAACTCAACAATCTGCGGACTAAAGGTCCAAAAAAATATAGTCAAGTTCATATGAGTAACTAAACATAGTACCGATACAAGGACATGTTTCAAAGGAGAGATACCAACAAGTTGAAAGCCGATGACTTCAGACAACCAAACAAAATAAACAGTTCAACATGGTCGAGAACTATTTCTCTTATTGTAGTACCAACTATTACATATGGATTGCATCAGTACGTACTGTGGCAACATGTCTTGTTTTTTAGTTAAGCATGAGGCCGGTTCCAATCGAGGGTGTTCGCGAAGGTTGGTACGAACCAAAGCGGATGCTTCACCGTTCCTGTCTAAAAGCGAGGGTTACTAATTCCCTTAAGGACATTGATTTCAGAAGTAACACCACAGTCTATACCACTCAGACTGAAGCGACATAACTTAGGCTGCCACTCTTTGGAAAGCCATGCTACAGTTGGTAAGATGTAGACACAATTTCTTCTCGTCAGATAACCTGACGTAAGATCTGCACCACCTACGCGCATGATAATCGGATAGTTCACTCCAAGGAAAAGAGAATATGATCCAAGGTCAGCAATCCTTTCCCATGGATTAGCTTGATCAACCTGATCAGTGTTCATTGAGAACACCAAGTAGCCAAACCCGGAAGTATAAGTGGAGGTAGTGTGACCGTAGTGTACAACACAGGGATGAGCATCACCAGTACGATGGCGGCAATGACAAGACAACTGGGATCATAAGAAGTGCCAAGCGTATATATATGAAGTATAGAACCATCTACATATCTTGCTAACCACAAAAAACCAAAAAAGTAGTCATGCTCATCTCCAGTAGAATTAAGAAATGAATCTACCAACTCATCCACGATAGCTGGTCGCGCCAAGACCAGCACATGACCTTGAAAAAGGTAGCAGAATGCATTTACTTATGATTCCGACAGCATGATATAGTGAATCCTACTGAAAATTTCCTTCCAATTGAACTGCATGCAAAGTAGCTCGAACATAGGAAAAACAACTACGGCCTAGAATCGTACAAAGGAAACAAAGCATTATATAATAGGGTAATTTCCAAAAGAACGAACTCATCTTTTTTTTGAACAAGACGGGCAAGTTTTGGCTCGTTTTATCTAAAAAAGGCAAAGAGAATTGACCGGTTCATTTGCAGGGGAACTTGCCAAAAACCCGTGGAAATGCAGAAAACATAGGATAGGAAAGACACAAGATTTTACATTTGCTTGTCCATTTATACTCCTGTAGGATTGCGGTTTGTTGGCTTACATTGCACGGAAAAACAATTGAACGGATTCTTTTCAGGAGCTTCAAGTATATCTTAAATTCCTATTGAATGAAAATAAAGATATTCGGAAAAATCTACTATGCATAATTCAATCCGATGAATCAAACGACTGCTATAAGAAAAAATTCTACGGAAAAACTATGATTTGTATAGTTCATAGAGTCTAAAATAACTACTCGTATTTTCATTTAATCGAAACACTCCCTATGTCAATTTAGTACAATAGCTTGGGAACATGAGTAATTAAGCCAGTACACTACATATGAAGGAATTATTACCAGGATGCAGAGGATCCCAAACATGAACATTTCCATACAAAGTTGTGGCAAACACTAGCCCATCGTGGGTAATTCCATCATTGTAACTGTAAGGGCTCATGGTGTGGTTAAGAGTAAGTGGAAGAACTGTCCATCCATCATCACTGCCCTGAAGGATGGCAATTCTGACATTGAAGACCGCAACAAGCGAGAAATCTTTATATCTCCCAGCAGATGTGAGAACTTGGCAAATAGCAATCTTCTGTTGTTGGGGATATGCTAAATGGGTATCACCATAGCATGTCCTTAATCCGGATAACCCGGGTGGCCCACAGTTGGTAGCAAGGCCTGTGGCCTGCTGGACGACCCACTTAGATGGATCCATAAGGGAGGCCCATGCCGGATAAAGGAAGGCTACACAGGAGTCACTGACGTACTCAGAGCCTTGGAGTGCAAGACACGAAAGACTAGTTCGTATTAGTATAGGACTCTTTACCTTATCCGGCAAGGTCTTTTCCCTGTAACCCTAGGTTCTGGTGCCTTTATAAACCGAACATGTGGGAGCCTTTAGGGCACAACCTATTAGATTGCTATGTACAACATGCAACACCTTGCATAGCAAACCTATCTCTATAACTCGGAGTATTGCCATTATAGTGATTTATAGCAGGAGTAGAGTTTCGCCACCATTGTGGGACTTGAACCTGGGTAAGCTGTGTTACCTCGTACCCGCCAACTCTCTGCCTTACCCCACGTCTCTAAACATGCACTGTGAGGACCCCTCCATGGCGTACTCGTAGGCAATACCACGTCAGTTGGCGCCCACCATGGGGAAAGAGGTGCTTCGAGCTCTACACCAGGCGAGGTCTAATCTCACAGGAATCGGCGACACTGTAGCCATCAGACATGTTCTCTTCTTTGGAAACGTCCTGATCATCCCTTTAGATGAATTCTCGGTTCTTGCAAAGACGAACCCTACACGCTGCTCTTTCATTCCCTTTGGAGACATCCACATCTTCATCAGCGAAACTGACTCGGGTCCTAACTCCTAGGAGTCGGAAACTCGTCAAGCCCCGCGCAGACTTCCTACGAGCAGGACACGTTTGCGAAAGGATTTGGGCCTTACCTCTCTCTAGAGTATGGCGGCTAAGATCAGAAAAATTCAAGGCCCACCCAAACTGCCCCTGTGCAGGATATAAAGATGGAAGGACCCCACAAATCCGCTTGGCTTCCTCGAGCGTTAGAGATGCGCAGGTCACACTTTGTCGGTGTCATCACCATCTTCGATCTGGCCAGATGCGTTCAAAGGGATGGAGAACCTCCCGGCGAATACCTCGCCAGATGGATGAGGGTGAGGGAAACCCTAGAGGGCGACCGCGCCGACAAGCTCGTGTACCACTTTGTGGAAGGGCTCACACTCGGAACACTCCTCCGGCATACCCTCCGAAGGCATAATTCCGCGGGTCCTCTCACCCTTGGTGAGATGGTCGCAATCGTTAACAAATACACGGAAGCCAAGGAGGAGGCTGAGGCCATGATCACCGTCGTAGCTGGAGGAGGAAACAACAAAAACAACAACAACAGCCTGCCTCCATGACCCTCCACATCCGCCGTCAACAACACCGAAGCCAACTCTGACTCTGTCCTTGACGCCCTATACGCCTACATCAATATGGATGGTGGTAGCTCGGATGCTAAGTTGGAGGAACACGATGCTGGTATGAGGGAGATTGAGAAGGAGGAGCGCGCCGAGAAGGCCAACACATCCCACCAGGTGCGAGTCGCCATTGGGAGCGTGATGGAAGAAGATGGACAAGAATCGGAGCATGAGAGAGCTCCGACCATGCTAGCGGTTACTAGAGCGGCAGCAGCCAAGAAATTCGCCGAGCCTCCGGCTCCAGCCAAAGCCATGCCCCCTCTGGTTATCCGCTCGCAACCAGCGTAGGAACTCACCACGCCCCCTAGTACTGCCAAGTAGTCAAACCATCCGCCAATGCCACCATCAACGTTTATAGCGAGCAATCCATTGGTTACACCCGCCGACAAGGCAATCTATGGTGCACTCCCCGTCGAGCCCATTACCATCGCCCATATCCGGAGCGTTATGGATCTTGATGAGAAGCGTGTGGCAATCCTAGCAGAGTCCAAGTGCATCGTAGAGCAGGGCGCTAGGCTAGATGAAGACATGGCCAAGGCGCATCAATCTATCAAGGCGGAAAGAGCAATGGAGGCTGAGTACAAACAGTTGCTGCTGAAGCACAAGGAAAAGAAAGCACTAGCTCTTTTTGTCGAAGACCCTGACATTCGATGCAAGTTGGGATATGAGGATCCAAGCCAGCAAAAGCCACCCTGTACATTGATTCAGAGGGGAGGCAAGTAATGCTAACTCCCGCCCTCAACATTGCCGTCACCAAGACCCTCCTGGAGTAGGACAGGTCGCCAGAAGAAGTTGCTTAGGTGTATGACCTCATCGCCAAGGCATGCAAGCAACAGGAAAAGGCTACCTCACAGAGGCTTGATTCCAACCCGGAGCTTTGCCAGTCAACCCTGAATAGCCGCAGAAGGCCAAGATCTCCCTGTGACGAGGGATCCCGCACAAGCTCCATAGAGCGAAGACGTAGGGACGCATGCAATAGGGCTAACGCCATACCCATATCTTTAGATCACAGAGAAAAGGCTCGCCCTCGTCGGTCGCCGCCTCCACCATCATCCCGGCATCACGAGGAACCACAGCCACGCCACCGTACAAGCATGCCACCGCCTAGATGTCCCTAGGTTGGCATCATTATACGCGACCAGGGCGAGTAGCCCCGGCATGCCGGAGAGTGCAGCAGTGTTGAAGGACATAGGAGCAGATACCACAAGGAACCGCCGTGTCCAACAAGCAATCACGATAGGCGTGAGGAGTCGCAGGAGGGTAACAACAAGAAGGCTAACCCACCACCTGCACCACCACCGTCGCCACCTAGCAGCCATCATGGCCGATGACACGGTGGATCTCATAGATCGCACCACAACTCCCCTCCCCATGATGGAAAAGGGAAGCAACCAGAGCCGTACGATGCACGTAAACGGCTGGAAAAGATCCAAGAAGCTCGGGAGCTCCCATAGCTTGGTCCACATTGTTTTGGGCCAGTAATATGGGCCTCAACTTACCCCAAGGGTCTCCGGATAGACAAGACCATCAAGCCCTATGATGGCACTGCTAGGCCAGCAACGTGGTTGTAGGATTACAGCAAAGCGATTCACATCGCAGGGGGAAACCCCAGTGTCGCCGTCAAGTACCTCCCACTCATGCTAATCGACACTTTCCGACAATGAATCGACAACTTCCCTAAGAAATCAATATGCTATTGGTTGGACATGCATGAAGCGTTCACCAAGAACTTCGTGGGTATGTACAAACGTCCATGTACTGTTGGAGACCTACATCGGTGTGTACAAGAAAAGGATGAAACCTCTCGTGCCTACCTCTCTTGCTGGTTGGATATGAAAAATTCCTGCGCAGTGGTGCACGAACAAACCGCTATGGCCGCCTTCATCGATGGTCTAGAGAAGGGAACTTTGCTCCGGCATATGTTGAAGCGCGAGCAAGACAACAATAAGCTCAACCTCAACGCAATGATCACCATGGCTAGCGAGTTCGCCGCTACTAATGACAACGCGTGCGGATCGTTGCCGGAAATAGCAATCCCTACCCAGGCTAGAAAGAACAACAATAACAAGCGGAAGACTCCGCCTGAAGAAAAGCAAACAACTAACATGGTCGCCGCAATGTTCACTGGCAGAGGTGGAGGCGGACAGTGTGGACGTGGCCGGGGGGATAGCCATTGCCAACAGAGGAGTGATTCTACACCCTCAGCGCCCTGTGTTCCCCAAACGTACGAAGAGTACCGTGATATGCCGTGTTTCATCCACCTCGATGCAATGGTCAAGCCACCCACACCAACTGCTAATGCAAGTTTGTCAATGATCTTAAGGAAGACCCTGAGTCCGGCTACAAGGGAAGTCGGAAGAACAGACCCCGCAAAAAGGGCAAAGGGAAGAAGGAGGAGGAATCCAAGGAATCAAGCGATATGGATGAAGACGTGGAACCTAATCTTCCGACAAGGGAGAGGGTAAAGGGAAAAACCCCTTCGAAAATAAGTCTCCGTGTTACCATACCTTCGTTGGTACCCCCACCATCCGGGGCCAGAAAACCACACCGAGGATACCGATGGCTACACTTCCTCTAGTTCCCCAGTACGTCAGGTGGTCGGAGATTCCAATTACTTGGGATAGGAAGGATCACCCAGATCTTATTCCAATAGAGAACCAGTATGCCATGGTCATCAAACCTTTGATTGACGACACAGAGTTCACCAAGTGCCTCGTGGACAGTGGAAGCAGCATCAACATCATATACCTAGATACACTGCACAAGATGAACTTGATGGAGACCCATCTAAGGAAGAGAAACACCGTGTTCCATGGGGTTGTCCCTGGCCAACAAGCAAATTCCTTGGGCTGCATCACCCTTCCGGTCGCTTTTGGCAATGTCAACAATTATCTCCAAGAACGCATGACCTTTTAAGTGGTGCCTTTCAAGAGCGTGTACCACGTCATTTTTGGCTGCGACATCTTCCACTCCTTCCTTGCAAGGCCATGCTTTGTCTACAATAATCTCAAGATACCTGGACCAAACGGCATCATCATCGTTGATGGAAGCTTCACCAAGGCACGAGAGTGAAATCTCAGTGAAGCCACCTTCGCCGAAGCAGTTCTCTATGGTGAGGAGTTTAAGGAGATCTAGAACTAGGTCAATGCCTCGGAGATGCCAACTTTGAAGAAGCATATCAGTACTGCCGAACCTGCATTCAAGGCCGCCATCAAGACCAAGTAGGTGGAGCATGTTGAAGGAGATTCCACCAAGACCACCGTCATTGGCACGGACCTGGATCCCAAATAGGAAAGCACGCTCATCAAGTTCCTCCATGAGAATAGGGACATCTTTGCCTGGCAACCTGCCGACATGAAAGGTGTACCTAGGGAACTTGCCGAGCATAGCTTGAATATTGATCCTAATGCTAAACCAGTGAAAGAACCTCTATGACGCGTTGGTGATGAAATACGAAGGGCACTAGGCAAATAAATAGCTAGGTTACTTAAGGCTGGCTTTATCCGAGAAGATATTCACACCCGATGGGTGGCAAATCCTATACTTGTTCCCAAAAGGGAACCAATGAATTAAGAATGTGCGTTGATTACACCGGCTTGAACAAAGCGTGTCCAAAGGATTTGTTTGCTTTGCCTCGCATTGACCAAGTCATTGAATCGATGGCTGGCTTGGAAATTCTGTGTTTTCTCGATGCCTACTCAGGTTGCCACCAAATCCGGATGGGAAAGTCGGACCAATTGGCCACTTCGTTCACCACACCTTACGACACATATTGCTATGTCACGATGCCCTTTGGGCTGAAAAACGCTGGTGCCACTTACCAGCGGACAATGCAACATTGCCTACACGACTAAATAGGTCGCAACGTACAAATTTACATGGACGATATCGCGGTAATGTCAAAGAAATCAAACAATCTTATCGCCGACTTGTAGGAAACCTTCGACAATCTTTGGAAATACAACATGATGCTAAACCCAAGAAGTGCGTCTTCGGGGTACCATCCGGCAAGCTGTTGGGCTTCATTGTTTCACACCACGAAATCAAAGTGAACCCGAAGAAAATCAAGGCCATCCTTGACATCAAGCGTCTGACATGCCCAAAGGACATACAAAGGCTCATAGGCTGCATAGCAGCAGTAAGCCGGTTCATAAGCCGAGTTGGGGAGAAGGCTATGCCGCTCTACAAAAAGTCAGACAAATTCATATGGACAGACGAGGCTGACGCAACACTTCAGGAGTTGAAGAGAATACTCTCCTCCCCACCAATACTTGCAGCACCGGTGTCAAGGGAGCCTATGCTAGTTTACATGGCGAAAACCAACCGAGTCATCATCATCATCATCGTGGTGGAGCACAAGGAACCAATGCACGAATACGGAGTTCAGCAACCTATTTACCATGTAAGCGAGGTCTTGACGGAATCCAAGAAGCATTACCCGCACTACCATAAGATAGCTTACGGAGTATTCCTTGCTTCATGGAAGCTAAGGCATTACTTCCAAGAGCACCCCATCACAGTAGTGAGCAAAGCTCCACTGTCTGACATCATCAACAACAGCGACGCTATAGGAAGAGTGGCAAAGTGGGGCATTGAACTTGCCGCCTTTGAAATCACCTACAAGAGACGCGACACTATCAAATCACAGGCATTGGTGGATTTTATTGCAGATTGGACATAGCTGCTAGAAGACACTCTTATGCCAAAACCAGAATATTGGGTCATGCACTTTGACAGATCAAAGCTATGCAACGGCTCGGGGGCTAGTGTATTGCTACAATCACCAACATGGGAGAAGTTTCAATATGTCCTGCAGATACACTTCAACGCTACCAAAAACATGGTGGAGTATGAGGCCCTCATTCACGGACTACGAGTAGCCAAGGATATTGGCATCAAGCGCATAGTTTGCTGTGGAGATTCCGACTTGGTTGCCCAGCAAGTAGCTGGCACCTGGAACACGCGGAACCCTATGATGGCGACATATCGAGATGAAGTAGACGAAATAGCCAAGTGCTTCGATGGCTACGAAGTCAAGTACGTCAAAAGGGAGGAAAATGAGGCAGCAAATCTGGTGTCAAAGCTTGGATCATCTCACCGACCAGTTCCGCCAGGCGTTTTCCTGGAACATTTATGGACCCCATCAGTGAAGGGAGCGGACCCTGACAACCTGGATAGAGTGGACTCATTCATTAACATAGTAATAGTGACCTCTCCGGCTTGGACGAAACCGTTCATGGACTATCTACAAGACGGAACTCACCGACGAAGTCGAAAGCTGGCAAATAGTACGCAGAGCAAAAAGCTACATCATCATTGATGGCTAGCTATACAAAATAAGTACCACATGAGTTTTGCTTCGATGCATCTCCTAGCAGCAAGCTATTGAAATCCTTAGAGAGATACATCTCGGAGATTGTGGGCATCATGCCGCTCCCCGATCATTGGTAGCTAAGGCCTTCCGACAAGGATTCTACTAGCTAACTACCAAGGCGGACGTCAACAAATTGGTACAAACATGCCTTGGTTGTCATTTCTGTGCAAGACAACCAAGTGTTCCAGCTGAAGAATTGCGAACCATACCAATAACTTAGCCATTTGCAGTTTAGGGGCTAGACATGGTGGGACCTTTGCAGACAACACCATGTGGATTTAGACACTTGCCAGGTAAGTTCACAAAATGGATTGAAGCTAAACCCATTAGAAAGGTTGATGGGGCAACAACCCCAAAATTTGTCCGAGATCTATTGGTGAGATTTGGTCTCCCACACAGCATCATCACCGACAACGACAGAAATTTGTCTCTCGGAGAAGTTGAGGAGTACTATCAAAAAAGGTGTCCTCCTTGGCCTAGCATCTGTGGCACACCCATAGTCAAATGGGCAAGTTGAAAGGGCCAATGGACTAATTCTACACGGAATCAAGCTACGCTTAGAAGCACCGCTACGTAGAGCAGCTGGATCCTGGGCGGGGAATTACCATCTATCTTGTGGAGTTTACGAACAACACCCAACAGATCCACCGACTTGACTCCTTTCTTCATGGTTTATGGAGCAGAAGCCGTCCTACCATCTGACATCCTCCATGATGCACCAAGAGTCACCGCCTACAAAGAGGATGCCGCTGAAGAATCCAGACACCTATCTATGGACCTACTCGAGGAAGAGCACGTGCTGGCATGCCAGAGATCCACCGTCTACCAATAGAAGCTACGTGGCTACCATAGTCACTGTGTTAAGTATCGCTCCTTTAAAGAAGGGGATCTGGTGCTTAGACTCAAGCAGGAGAAATCACACAAACTATCCCCACCTTGGGAAGGACCGTTCGTCATAAGCAAAGCATTTCTCAATGGTTCCTATTACCTCATCGATATTCGCGAGTTGAAAGAAAGGCCAAAAAATCGCAAGCGCAAGCAACGTGACTCCGATGATGATTACCTGGAGACAGATCGGACATGGAACATAGCACAACTATGTCCCTTTTACACTTAGCACATTTACATTATGTAATACGTTTCTTATATGATCGATGAAATAAAGCATTTGGTTCACTCAAATTCTCTGAGTATTTTACCTCCTTTAGTTGTTCATTTTTGGATCATATAAACCCTTATGCGCAAGTTTGCATTTGCACTTGTGAAAATTCCGCCTACAGGCGTTAGCTTAAGTTTTCATGTCTACACGTTTTCTGAAGTTTTTATGTGGATTCCGGAGTAGTGACTTCTCGGCACTCAAAGTCGGTGATTTCGCTCTTAGGTTATTGACGGTGCTATTAAGCATCATCACCTGAGAGCATAGTTCTATGCTGCGAGTCTTCCGTCTCACGAAAGGTCAAGCATACGAACCAGAATGATGGATAAGCCACCACTTGCTTAAAAAATATATACATGCTAGAAACAGATAAGTAGTAGGAAACTTGAGTACAAGTTTTTTCCGCCTTACAAAACACATAAGTTTTTCCGCATACACATCGCAGAGATACATTTAATACAAATATTGTTTTTATGGCTCTGCTGCAGGGGTCTTCATGGTGGCATCATCAGCAAAAGGAGAGCCAGGACGAGATAGCTCATCAAACTCGAAAGGAGATGGGCTAGACTCAGAAGAAGCCATGTCTTCATCAAGAATCTCGGTAGGCACGAAGACATCCGCCTTCACCATCTTGGCAATTCTGGTGTCGAAGCCGACAAGGGAATTCCAAATAGCATCGGTATCAATTTATTTCCCTTCCTCGTCCAGCTTGGGCATGCCAGAGGTCACCAGATCGATGTCGGTGTTGTTATAGTGTGCCTTGACCAAGGACAGGGTCATCCTTGCACCAGCTCGGACGCAAGAGGCATTCTAGTCCTTGACTTTCTCGGGGGCTCGGTGCAGGATTTCCGAGTACTTGGTTGTTGAGTCTGCCTCCTTGATGTTTATTCCTAGAGGCTGGGATATCTCCTTGGCCTGGGTAATGGCGGTGCTGACAAAGTTGCCGGCAAGAATCATGCATTCCTTGGGATCTGGAGCATGTTCACCCAAGTTGGCCAAGCCAATGGCAGTTATGGTTTGCATAAGATACAAGGATCATGAGTATAAAGAACATCAAACATTTGTCCAAGTTACATAATTGACAAATTCGGAGGAAAGTTATCGAAGATGCTCGTCTCATCTTGCTTGCAAGTCTCCGCCAAAATGTTCCGCTCCTTCTGAACTGTCTTGTACATCTCAAGGTTCCTCTCATTCTGCTCTTTGGCAGCTTGGTTCTGTTCCTTGAGTTGTGCAATTTTGTTCTTCAGGCGCTACATCTCGGCGTCAGTAGACTCTTGCAGCACCTTCATCGCCTCCTCAGGGCCCATGATAGCATCAGCTAGGTCTTTCTTCAAGATTTTATTCTCATCGTCAAGCTCTTGAATATGCTTGAATTGCTCGACGATGCTCTTGGCTTTGGCAATGGCCTCTGTAATATGGAAAATGGAAAGCACTATGAGAATACGGGAGAAATGAATCCATGAGTAAAAGTAAGGAGATGTTAAAAGAAACAGACTCTGGATATTTTTGATTTGTTGCTTCAGGAAGGCTGTTTTACCCTGTTCAAGGTCCAGTTCCTTCCGCAAGGCAGCAAACCTCTCATTGGCGGTTATCCTCCGTCTATTCTCATTCTGCAAAAAGTAAACATGCTTTGTTTGTCTAGAGCATGTAGTCAGAACTATCTAGTTTCAACTACATGCTCGGAGGCTACAATATAAGATTTTAATCAACTAGTGTTCTCTCTTAGAGTGTCTAGTTGGAATTATCATTCTAAACTAGAAACTCGCGGGCTACACGGACAAGTTCTACACTTAGTTCTTTTGGAGCACTTAGGCCAAACTTATCAAGATTTTGCCTAAGATCTCGGTGAAATGGATCATATGGGCACCTAGAGGGGGAGGGGGTGAATAGGTGCTACTTCAAATTTTAATGCTTTTTCAATTTTAGGCTTGACACAAGAGGTTAATTCTCTAGATTTGCAACTATGTAGAATTTCCCTATATGCAAACCTAACTACTAGCGAGTAAAGGCGAGTAAGAGTGAGGAACAAGGAAACCATAGTGGAGCACACGGAGACATATGATTTGGTTTACCGCAGTTCCTTCCTTGTTAAGGGAAGTACATCTGCGTTGGAGGGGTGGGCGGTACTAAGACCACCACACCACAATAGGACTCACCCTGTTCTCCAATGGATCTCGCCACCAAAGGCCTGATCCACCTTTCCAATATTGGAACCCTTCGAGGCGGGAACCGGCACCTTTACACAACTAGCAGGGCACAACTCCACAACCGAATTGGAGGCTCCCATAATGACAACAAGCTGCCACAAGAACAATTGTTATCAATAACGAAACAGAAGATCTAGATATTAACAAGAATACTAGCTCGGGGATTCTCCAAGTGAATGGAGAGGAGTTGAAGTGCTTGATTCGTGATGACGATGAATGATGGCTCCTCCTTCAATTCCCCCAAAGATCAAAGCCTTCGGGTGGTTGAGAGCTTTTGCAACAGGTCTAATCTTTTTCGAATGAATCAAGAAGTCTGACGGGAGGGGTGGATGTGGCTTTTATACCCCCTGTCTAGATGGAGCCGTTGGAGCCATTTGGAGCCGGAATATCCAGCCCAAGTGAGGACCGGATTATTTGTCCTGGGGAATACTCTGCCCCAGACTCAGATTATCCAGGGAAAATCCACCCTCGAATAGAAACTCGCGCCGGGCGTTCCTTGGCATCTTCTCCTGGGGGACGGATTATCCGGCCCTAGAGGAAGGACAGATTATCCGGCTGGGGAAAAAATCCGTGCCAGCAATGGATTGTCCAAGGGAAAACCGCCCCCAGACAGAAGCTCGCGCCGATGCTCCTTTGGCCATTTTCCCTGGGGGACGGATTATCCGGCCCACGAGAAAGGCCGGATTATCTGGCTAGGGGAGAATCCGCCCCGGCTACGGATTTTCCGGGGGAAAATCCGCCCCCGGACAGAAGCTCACACGTGACCAGCCCTAGCCAAGATAGACAGATTATCTGGCCCTTGATGGGGCCAGATAATCTGGCCCCTAAACACCAAATACACTTCCCTGCAACACTTAGCACACATGAGAAACTCCACGGTATTGTTATCTAACACACAAAGCACAGGGAACCATGAAATGTTCTTTCAATCTCCCCCTTTTTGGTATTAGATGACAATACTAGGATTTGCAAGATAGCATAAAACAACATTTAACAAATGAAAAAAGACTCCCCCTTAATGTGTGCATAATAAAAATTCGCATTTGAATACAAATGCACACAAGCAGGTACATGTCTCTTTCATGGGAACATAGACAAAATATTCATACCACCATGGGAGAGAGAGGCGTCCTCAAAATAGTATAAGAATACCCAATGATAACCATTATGAACGCCTTCCTCGAGATAGATATCCAATATAGCCAATATGATAGATGAATCCATAAGGATAATCCACGAGTTAAATCCAGAGCCACACATAAACATAGTCTTATACAAATCAAACCAGAATCCACGAATAAAAGTTCAATGCTAAATGGAAACAAGCGAGAGAGACAGAAAGTATAAAGTGCATATGCTTGCCCCCGACCCATGCAAATCCATGAAGACCTAATAGAACTACTTCTCCCCCTTTGGCATTGAAACGCCAAGAAGGAAGAAGAGCGATGCTAGCGCCCCAAGGGATCACTCGCAGTCCTCATCGTCGTCCCCGTCCTTGTCCTCATCCTCAAGCTCCTCGGTGTCTTCCTGCTCGTCATCAGTAGTGGCTGCGGAAGGAAACAGGTGACGCTCAAGCTCTCCATAGTTCAGCCCAGAGGAAGAATTCCACCGAGCATATGGTGTGGGAGAAGTAGGAGTGGGGAATCGACTGATGCCCCGGACACATGGTGAAGAATGAGCTGCTGAGGATGGGCCATCTCGTGGAGCTTCTTGTACGCCTCATACTGCCCCTTGCGAGTGTCCACCCCCATGCAAAGAACGTTCCGGTGGAACCAATTCAGCTGCTTGACCTCACGAGAAATAAGAGGCACTAGATTCCTACGAGCACTGGCACGGGCATCCCTCATGAATCCCTCAGAAGCAGAAGATGGATGTGAGGTCTTCCGAACCTTGTTGTATATCTTCTTAGCCTTATGCTCAACATCAATGTGAAACTCTCCAGTGGGAAGCAGGTGCTTGATCAGCATCATAATGTAAGGGGCATATGGGATGGAGAGCCTATTGAACATTGCATCAGTCAACTCATGATAGATAAAGTCCATCACATCCATCTTGCAATTAACAGACTCATCTTCATTAGATGCAACCTCATAAGAAAAGGCTAGAAGGTGAACCAGGTGGCCACCAATACTGTCACGGAAGAGGCCCACCAAGCTAGCATACAGAGAAGAAAGACCAACAAAGGAACCCACGATACCATTGTCAACTGTGCAAGGAGAGAGGAAAACATCTTTATTGGGCTTGAGCTAGATGATGATACGATGGCCACTATCACGGTCCCTGTTGCAGAAGGAATATCCAAGCACCCCAGCAAAAACCTGAAAATCATCTTGCATTGGCATGTCACGAGTCATCCACTTCATGGTGCGTTGCTCATCACCACAAATGACCAAAGTGGAGAAGAATTGCTTCACAACCTTGGAGTCATAGGAACATTGAAGACCCATGAGATGGTGCAGCCCCATCCTCTCAGTCACATACATAGCATCAACAAGTTGAGATTTTTCCATGGCCTCAGCAATAATTAGGGGATGCATAGGACGAATCTTTTGCTGAACATAAACATCTTCATAAATATACTTTTGGTCAGCACACCAAAAGCGGGAGTCACCATGCTCAGTATCTTGTGCTGATTCAGCAAACAGATCACGATGGCGAATAGAAGAGTAAGTAACATCATCCATCTTCTCTTAGTTAATCTTTGGTTCCTTTCCTTTTTTCCTGGACACACCCTTCTTGCTCCTATCCCTCTTTGCCTGTTTAGCCATGCGGTAAGCCTCTTTCTTCCTTCTCCTCAGTTCAACCTTGTCCACGATACCACCCTCATCGTCATACCGAAAATAGAGGCCACGAGGACGGCACTTGTAGGTCTTGGGAGCACTGGAACCACCCTCACTCATTGAAGGAAGAATGTGGAGGATAAGGTACCTGGAGGCTCGGAGAAGAAGATCTGGGGGAGGCCCGGAGAATCCGGTGGCTAGGAAGGCTCCGGGGAGGGTGGGGGCGGCAGGCGGTGGCTGGGGAGAGGGTGGGGGTCGGGGGAAGAACTGCTCGTTGTGAGACCTTTCCCCTGACGCCAGTACTTAATAGACTGCTGCCGCCAGTGTCGGATTATCTGGCCTACACTTGGGCCGGATTATCCGGCCTAAAATCTGAATTCCTGTTACACACAGGTTCAAGCCCGCGCGTCCCCCAAAAAAACCCCCACAAGATGAACAAAGGACTTGTGTGCTAGAAGAGATGGCTTAGGGGTAGAGAGAGGCTTGGGATTAGAGAACCAAACTGAGATGGTACTACACACTCAAGATTGCAAGAATCAAATCAACTAAAGGCCAAAATTGAGTGTGCTTTCCATAAGAACACGAGATGAACAAAAACAATAAATAATATCCACATAAAACCAACTCTTCTCATGGAAGAGGGTGGTGGCCAAGGCCACCTTGTTGGAGTGCATGGTATGAAACCGCGAAGATATATCTTAGGATCATGACCAATACTCATCAATAAGCTCACATATCACAAAATGATATTAAGAGAAATGATTTAACTTGCTTTTGGCATTATGGGGTGAGGGTTGGCCCAATTAATTAGGACCACACTCCCCCTATATCCATGGCCACACCTAGACCAAATAAGGATGAGATATAAGGGTGAGTGCATGGGCAATCAAGACAAGCTCCTTGAATCAATGATCTTTAGCTCATTCCTAAAGTAACAAAACCTTGCTTCATCAAGTGGCTTCGTGAAAATATCAGCAAGTTGGTTCTTCGTGCTCACAAAGGATAGATCAATATCGCCTCGAGCTACATGGTCCCGAATAAAATGATTCTGAATCTCAATATGCTTAGTCCTTGTGTGTTGAACCGGATTGTACGAAATTTTGATTGCACTTTCATTATCGCATAAGAGAGACACTTTGTCACAATTGACACCGTATTCCTCTAAAGTTTGCCTCATCCATAATAATTGTGTGCATGCACTAGCAGTAGCCACATATTCGGCCTCTGCGGTTGAGAGAGATATACAATTATGCTTTTTAGAAGACCAACATACCAAAGACCATCCCAAGAATTGACAAGCTCCATAAGTTGATTTCCGATCATCCTTATCACCAGCCCAATCCGAATCAGTATAGCCACATAGAGAGAAATTGGAGCCCATGGGATACCATAGACCAAAATTAGGGGAATTAACCAAATATCGGAAGATCCTCTTGACCGCCACTAAGTGGTTTTCTTTAGGAGCTGCTTGATACCTTGAACACACACCTACACTCAACACAATATCGGGTCTAGATGCACAGAGGTAAAGAAGAGAGACGATCATGGACTGGTATACCTTTTGGTCCACATCTTTACCGTTAGGATTGAGTTCGAGATGACATTTAGTTTGCATCAGGGTGGCGACGCCATTAAGATCCATCATCTTGAATCTCTTGAGCATGTCTTGGATGTATTTTGCTTTATTTATGAAGGTTCCTTCTCTAAGTTGTTTGATCGCAAATCCAACAAAGAACCATAACTCCCCCATCATAGACATCTCAAACCTGTCAGTCATAAGCTTTGAAAATTCATCATTAAAAGCTTTATTAGTAGAGCCAAAGATAATGTCATCTACATATAGTTGGCATATGAAAAGCTCCCCCTTAACCTTCTTAGTAAAAAGAATGGGATCATTTTTCCCAACTTCAAAGCCATGGTCTAGCAAAAGATCTTTAAGGTGCTCATACCACACACGTGGGGCTTGTTTAAGGCCATAGAGTGCCTTATCGAGTTTGTAGACATGGTTCCGAAAGTTAGGATCCTCAAATCCTGGGGGTTGATTTGCATATACCAACTCATGTAGAGGACCATTAAGAAAAGCACTCTTAACATCCATTTTCTATAATTTAAAATTATTATGAGCAGCATAAGCAAGAAGGATACGGATGGACTTAAGACGGGCCACTTGAGCATAAGTCTCACCGAAGTTGATGCCCTCAACTTGGTAATAGCCTTGTGCCACGAGTCTTGCCTTGTTCCTTACAACAATGCCATTTTCATCTTTCTTATTTTTGAAGATCCACTTTGTGCCGATAACATTGTGGCAATCCATGGGCTTCTCCACTAATTTCCAAACCTTGTTGTTTTCAAAGTTATTCAACTCTTCATGCATAGCAACAACCCAGTCCAGATCTTCAAGAGCTTCAAACAGTTTCTTGGGTTCCACCATGGAGATGTGAGCTTGGTGCTCACCAAAACTTGCTATCTCCCTTCTTGTGGACACCCTTCATCGGAGATCACCTACAACTTTGTCAAGAGTGTGACCCCTTAATTCAAGATTCCTATCTGCACGAGATTTGTGATGAAGCTCGATCAATTTGTTGTCTCTTGGAGGAATAACTTCATTATTTGAGTCTTCGTTGGAATCATTAGCTTGTCCTTGACCTCCAACTTGATCAGCAGGAATAGGAGATGATGAATCATGCCCTTGCTGTTGATCAACAACCATAACAAGAGGCTGCTGCTGTCCAGGAATTTCAGGACCAGATAATCCAGTCGAGGGTGTGGCCGGATAATCTGGCCTAGGAGAACTTGATGCATCTTCACCGGTTCTGGCTCGAACTGGAGAGGGGCCAGATAATCTGGGTCATCTAGAAAATCTCTCTTGGGACTTGCAGCAGGTTCTTCAACATTATGATCACTTCTGCAAGTTGAGGAGGGTTGGCCGGATAATCCGGTGTCCGCCGGATAATCTGGCCTGGATCTTTGTCGAGTAGTTGCTTGATGGTCTTCAGTAGTTCATGGGATTGGTGTAGAGGTTTCTCCAATAGTTGGAGCATGTTGAGCTTGTGTCGATGAGGGCTCTACTTGAGTAGAGCATTGTCCTTCCCGATCCGCCACAAGGGGTTCCTCAATGGGGCAGAAAAATCCCACGTCCATTCTTCTTATGGCATCTTGGGGTATTTCAACATCTGCATCACAAACATCAACTTGCCCCGCACGGGAGCCATCATTTTCCTCAAACACCACACTACAAGATTCTACAACAGTTCCAGAGAGCTTATTGTAGACTCTATAAGTGTGGGATTGGGCACCATAACCAACAAAAATGCCTTCCAAAGCCTTAGACTCAAATTTAGATAAACGAACTCCTTTAATGAGAAAGAAACAGTTACAACCAAATACCCGGAAGTAGGAGATGTTTGGCTTGTTACTAGTAAGTAATTCATAAGGAGTCTTGTCCAAGATTTTGTGGAGGTAGAGCCGGTTGGATGAGTGGCATGCGGTAGAAATTGCTTCAGCCCAGAAATTATATTGTGACTTGAACTCATCCAACATTGATCTTGCCATATCCATTAAAGTCCGATTCTTTCTCTTGGCTACACCATTTTGTTGAGGGGTGTATGTAGTGGAATATTGGTGTCTTATCCCCTCTTCACTTAGAAATTCATTTAAAGTGTAGTTCTTGAACTCGAAGCCGTTATCACTTCTAATTGCCAATATAGGGACATTGTGTTGACGTTGATCCTCATTGGAAAAATCGATGACTATTTGTTGAGTTTTGCTCTTCAACTTGAAGAAATAGACCCATGTGTATCTTGAGTAATCATCAACAATCACGAGGCAATATTTCTTCCCACCGAGGCTTGCATGAGATGGAGGACCAAAGAGATCCACATGAAGTAGCTCCAAAATTCTTGTTGATGAAATAATGGTCTTCCGTTGATGGGGAGAGTCATGCATTTTTCCTTCAACATAAGCCCTGCAAACACGATCTTTGGCAAAGGAAACATTTTCTTTTAGTCCAAGGATGTGGCCACCCTTGTGAAGACTTTGCAAAGTTCTCATATTGACGTGGGCTAGTTGGCGATGCCATAGCCAACCCGTGTCGGCCTTTCCGAAGAGACACATCGGACCTGTAGTGGTTTTCCCCGAGAAGTCCACCACATACAGGTCATTTTCTACATATCCCACGAAAGCGACCTTTAGAGACTTGCTCCACAAGAGTACCACCAAATCACCATCAATGAAAACTGCAAAGCCCATCTTACCAAGGGCACGAACTGAAAGTAAATTGTAACCGAGGGTCTCAACAAGCATGACGTCCACGAGAGAGATACCGCGAGCAACCACAACTTTGCCAAGACCCAATACCTCAGATTTTGAATTGTCACCATAGGAGACAGTTATGTGATCATGGTTTGGCCACATCTCCGAGATGATCTCCTTGTTTCCGGTCATATGACTAGTGCACCCACTATCAAACATCCATTTAGACCCACCGGAAGCATATCCCTACAAGAAAGTTGCTTCTTAGTTTTAGGTACCCATTTTTCAATGGGTCCTCTCATGTTAGTGACAAGGGTCTTGGGAACCCAAATAGACCAAGATATGTAACTATCAAAAGGACCTACATAGCTAGCATAGACATCACCATAATAATCACAAAATAATTCATAATTAGGATTATTAGCCCCTGCAAAACCAACATAGTTAGTTTTGACATTAGTGGTGATGTGTGTCTTTGGTTGAGCAGTTTTGCTCTTCTTCTTCTTATTCTTCTTTGTCTTGGGAACATAACCAAGACCTTATTTTCCATTGTTTGTCCTTTGCTTTCTAAGCACCTCATCTAGGACTTCTTTACCTTTATGTTGAGATCCCTTTACAAGTTCTTCTTTTAGCCTTGAATTTTCTTCAACCATATTTTCATGTCCACACGATGGAGTGGAGGTGTTGGGCAT
This sequence comes from Avena insularis, assembly GCA_023614405.1. Classification (NCBI taxonomy): domain Eukaryota; kingdom Viridiplantae; phylum Streptophyta; class Magnoliopsida; order Poales; family Poaceae; genus Avena; species Avena insularis. The sequence continues at coordinate 410,129,030 of CM042696.1, forward strand.
ATCATACTTGTTCAATTGAGTTTGGAGCTGATCACGAGACTCATTTAGAGTAGAATGTTCACTCTCCAATGCCTTGTGGGCAATGTCAATTTTCTCAAACTTGTTTGAGAGTCTAGCATGAGCAGCCCCAAATTCATCTTTTCCTTCTTTAGTTTCTTTACCTTAGTAAGAGCATTGTCACATTCTTTTATGAGCTTGGCAACAACCTCTTCATGGGACTCCTCAATTGACTCAAGTATCTCCTCCAAGGATACCCGAGCTTCCTCTTCTTCCTCTAAGGCATTCTTCAAGGAGGCTATCTCCAAGGCTTCTTCTCTTTCAATTCTACCCTTCTCTTCGAGAAGTTCTTTGGAATGAGCAAGTTGACTCATAAGAGCATCAAAGTGAAGTTTGTGCTCACCTTGCAATTTAGTGAAAAAATTGTACAAAGCAATAACTTCTTATTATATCTTAAGACTAGTATGATCATCCATATCCATATTTATATTAGTCTTAGGAAATGAAGAAATAGAAGATGATACCTCGGACCCTCTTGCCATCAGGCAAGTGACATTGTTGTTGATGCCATTTTCGTTTGGAGAGTCGAAGAGCGATGTAGGAGTAGATGTGGTGGCTATAGCAGCCACCTCTCGAGAACTATCTTCATCCTCTTCGTATTCACTTGTAGAGGAATATTCTTCTTGTGCCACCAAGACAATCTTGGGTTGCTTCTTGTAAGGGCCATTCTTTTTGATAAATGGCTTCTTTCGAGGTGCCTTGGACTTTTCTTTGAGGATGAGCCTGCCCCCATTGTCTTCTCTACTTTGATATGGACACTCAGCCACAAAGTGCAACCGGTCCCCACAATTGTAGAATGTCCTTAGTTTTGGCCCATTCTCTCTTCGCCCACTTGACCCATTATTGCCCTCATGTCCAGACTTGGCCTTGGCTGGGTCCTTCCAAAAATTCCTTGCGTAGAAGGCCATGTACTCACCATGCGCACGCTTGAATTCCTCAGGACAGCCCATGGAGACAACATCGTATCCTCTTTCATACTCATCTTGTTCAACAACATTTGCCTTTAGAGCAACATTGACTCATGTTTGCATTCCAACAGCCCCCAAGCACGGGCATCTTCGATGTTCTTGGCAGCAACTTTGAAGGCTGCCATTTCTTGCATGACTTCATTGGAAGTCATTCAGTGGTAGTTGTGTCTACCTTGTGGACTCTTCAAGTCTGTTGGCTCAAATGGCATCACAACAAGAATCTGGATGATCCGTGACGTTTTTTTATGACGCGACCTAAAAACGTCATGGATTCCTGACGTTCTAGAACATTTTGTCATAACGAGCTCCAAGCCCCTCTAGCCCGGTTATTCATGATGTTCCTTGTTTTCGTCGTGGCAAATTTGTCGTAGATTTCATCCCAGACCCTGAAGCCCAGTTTGCCATTTAGTCTGGTGCAAAATTCGTCGTGGATTTCGTCACGACACATATTCGACACTTTTTTTTCCGCATCGACCGTCTCCTACGTGCTTCAACCCCACTTGTCAGCTCGGTGTCGATGTTACGTATGTAGTGTATTTCACGGTAGTGCTGGGTTCGATGCGGCTTCGTGACATTTTCTGCCGGCCCCAGTTGTCAGTGCGTTTGATAGAAATTAAATAATAGAAAAACATTTCGTGCAGGTAGACGGAATCGAACCGTCAACCAATCTTTTGCAGAACTAACTTGCAGCCGATGCATCTGTCCATTGGTATTGTGCTAATCTACAACTTTATTCTGTATATTACATACCAGCTCTCAATCACAGGAAAGCAACAACATGAACACAATGAACCAAAATATATACATAGCATATGGAGATAATAGTACTTAGCATACAAAGCACCAGGTTGACAACAAGTTCCTTACCACTACAAGTTCACTAACAACATATTACGTTAGTGGTTCATCCAACACTGCAACATAAACAAGCAGATACTTTTTGGCCTCACTACAGAACATTAACACAACCCATGAAGCCATGTAGCCCCTCATTTAAAAAGGTGAAGATGCACACATTCCCCTCCCTTATTCTAGCGAGTTCGAGAACATTAGACCAGCCTCTTGTCATCTGGGCAGCATCATTCATGCCTTGGAAGAGGTTAACATGCTCAAACATGGTCTTGTAGGAGCATGCGAGTGGTAACACCTTTGGGATATAGCGGTTGAGGTGTGCATGGCTGTAGCTAACTGAAAAGTACTGTAGGAGAAGAATAATATTAGTTGTTGGCTAGAGTTCACTGTGCATAATAAAATTTAACTATTGAAATGTCAAATTTTAACCATTTTGGCCTTCCCACTGATGACATTTGACTTGTTCATATTGCACACATAGTATGGTATAGATGGCTTGTGTCGTTTAACTAACACTTTGAGGGAAGCAACTTGGTCAGAAGTCAATTCCAAATTGTTTCCAAACACGTAGTGCTCATCAAATTCCTCAACCCCCATCATACTTGGACCTAGAAAGAAAATATTAGAAAGTAATAATCTGTATCTGCATATATATAAATGTATCAAAACATGTATATAATGCCACACCTCTAGGAATAAGGATCCTCGGTTTCTCGACTACTCTAAATCTTTTCATATAAGCTTTAGCTCTTCGCCTTGCTATCTTAGATTTTATCTTGCGAAAAACTACATCAGCAGGTTTCTTCACATCATCATCAGATGAGACATCGATGAAGACATCATCCTTCATATCCTAAATTAGACATTGCACTAATTAGAATGTTAGATTTTATGCCATATATAGTAGTAGTGCCAGTAGCATCAATTTTAGAACCTGCTCATGTATCTCCCTGGCCTTCATCGTACCTACCCCAAAGAGGAAATACAAGAATCAAGTTAGTATACAATTCTAATTAGTCAATTATTACAAGAATCAAATTCAGTGAATAAACTAAAGGGCGCTTCCAGTGAACTAGATTGAGCCTTGTCGTAAGCAGCAACGTCGATGCGCGGAGCACTAGATTTAGGTATGTAAGTGGACGTCCGTATAGGCATCAAATCATGTCCGTCTTGTCCTATTTCTTTGGTAATCAACACTACTCCTTAATAAATCCCTTCCCTGCAGAAATTACACTGCTGTCCGTCTTGTCCGCCGGACAGACGGACTGCATCCCTAACTAGATTGTGAGTACATACGTGCTGCCATAGAACAAGGAGGTGATGCATCAAACTAGAACTAATTAAACAGCAACATCAACGCGGTGTCCTAGAACAAGGAGGCGATGCGTTGAACTAGAACGAGGAGGCGACCACATCGCAAGAAGGTTAATGAAGAGTTGAAAGGGCGCTAGGTTGAGGAGCGCTTACACGTCAGTTTGCAGCCCAAATCGAGATGGCAACACTCCATGGCAGGAAGACAACAGTCCAAGACGAGCAGACAGCTGCCCAGGCAAGCAACCAACTCCCCAAGGAAAGCACATTATATTGTTTGAATGGCACTTATTATATGGTAGAACACTAACTCCACATTATATGTTTGTAGATGATTTTGTCCATCATCCTTCTGAAGATACTATTGAACATGATGATCCTCAAATTGTCTTGAGGGAAAAAACATGGGGAAGCAGTGTGAGAACATGTCCAAAGGAGGAAAACTTCCATTTGCCATTCCTCCAGGAAGAACTATTATTTCCAAGTTTGCCACTGAGTGTGCAAAAATAGTCAGGACTGGTATGCCTATCTTCCCCTGCTGGAAAGAGTACAAGGACAGGCCAGATGTTAGAGCAGAGTTCTATGACAGAGTTTCCATATGTTATGTGACTCAACTACCCTTTTCTCCTCATTACTGTTCAAGCAAAGGCTGATGCACGATGTTTTATTTCAGCAAAAGTTTGTCATGGATACATCACACCCAGATGTGCAGGTTGCTTGCAACCAGCAGTTAATGAGGCACGCAAGAATTCAAAGGCATCTCCTGAAGAAGCAATTTTTTGACCCCCTCCCACTGAATGAAGTAACAAGGATTTCTCATGTTGAACACATGAACAATGCAGAGTGGTGCAAGCTTGTTGATTCTTGGACTGACCCCAGGAACCAGGTCAAGTCTTGTCTACTCAACTTCTCCCTGTTTGTGTTTAACCAGGACTGCCTCTTATACTGTATGCTCTTTCTTTGTGTAGGCTCGTTGTCTAATAAATAGGCAAACAAGAAATAGACAACCTTATCACAGTGACTTTTTTCTATGACAGCCGGGGCTTCTCTAATCACAGTGTGAAAAAAGCAACAGTAAGCCCTCCAAATACTTTTCATCTTTCTCATCTTCCAAAATTTCAATGCCATATTTGTCTCTGAAATGAGCATGATCATTTGTAATTTGCTGGATATTTTCTAATGTTTGATTCAATTCCTAAAACTCAATAGGCAACCAAGGAAAGCAAGATGGCACCTAATGGTACAGAAGATATCACTGAGGCTGAACAACCTCCTTCCACCAACACGGTGCACTATGCGCTATCGCAGGACATCAACATCCATTCTTCAAGACCATCCAAGACTCTCCTTGAAGCACAACTCGGGGCTCAGAGAGCATGGAATGCGATACTGCGCGGTGCCATTGTGGGGTTGCAGACGAAGATACTAGATGGCAAGGCAGAAGCCCTGAAGGAAGCGCAAGAAGTGTGGAAAAAGCTATACTAGGTCCATCTTTGTCATCTTCGTATAATTCAATACCTTGTTTGTCCATGAAGATGTGCTTGGAATTTGCTTGCTACTTTTCCAACGTTTGCTTCTATAACTGTCAAGCACCCATTGGAAGCACAGTGGCGCCAACTACTGTAGAAGATGGCATTGAGAATCAACCCCTTGCTTCCACTGATGAAAGCATCAATGCTTCAATACTAACCAGCTCTCTCCTTGAAGCACAACTTTTGGCTGAGAGAGCAGCGAATGGGGCACTAAGCAGACACATTGCAGCATTGCTGAAGGAGATAGAAGCAAAGATTGAAGCGCGGAAAGCACTTGTGAACTTTGCAGACCTTATAAATGCATCACTTCAGCAATTCTTAGCTATATTGCGTAAGTGAACTGGTGCTGTGACCCAAAGCTTGTTAGGCTCTTTTCTTTATTTTGTTGGAAACTTATGTGCGAACCTATTTATGTCCCGTGAAACATGTGGCCTGCAATTTCTGTCATTTTGATCTGGACGGTGCAATCTAGCAAAGTTACCAGCACTCTTCTCCAATGTAAATGTCATGCTTGTTTAGTTGACGAAAATATTTCCATCACTGATAGACACCTACGTGGCGCACTTTCACTTATCAACATCCTCGATGAAACACGAACGTCATCTCTTCTGCCCTAACGAATTGAGTTTGTCATGCGTTGGAGATACGTGTCCAACTCTCATTGGTACATGATTCACACTACAGATGGACCACGTGTTTCCTTCCTATTGGTCCACGTGTCGCCCTGGCGATCGGCCACACGTAAGCGGGCCAGCTTATTGTTGTGATGAAAACGCAATTCGTCTCTGCTAGCATGACGAAATGGGAAGGATGACATAAGCAAATGAAAGGATGACGTCATCAAACAGTGCTAGCGAAATCAGGCCGTGATGGAAAAAAATATTATGAAGTAGATGACGTCGTAGACGGCGAACAATGATGTCAGCAAACATTGCTAACGGCAATTCATGGTGCCGTCCGCCACGTGGCATGATTCATGATGAAATAAAAACGTCATGACAGACCGGGCCTAGGCCGGGCTGGTCTAGTTTACCGCGATGAAATTGGAGGAATGTCATGGATGGGCCGTGACATTTTTAGATAGAAAAAACGTCACAGATTGAATGATAACGTGAGGTCCGTGACCTATTTTTTCGTCGCAGAATTCGTCGCGGATGGCCATCTATGACATTTTGGCTCTCATCCACGACGATATCAGATTGTCATGAACCGCCCAGATTCTTGTAGTGCATGAGGGCACTCACATATTTCCTTTTGATCCAGGCATCGTCAATGTGAGTGGATCCATGCTTTCTAAATGTTGTGGCAATTCTCTTGAGCCTTCTATACATGTCTTCATGGTCCTCACCATCCAACATGTAGAATCCTTCATCTTCATTACTAAGAGCATTGTACCTATTCCTTCTCATGCTTTCATTTCCAATGAATAGGTCGGTGAGGGCATCCCAAGCTTCTTTGGCGATGTTGAAGTGCTCAATATGTAGCATGTCCTTGGGACCCAATCCGAGTTGAATCATGTGAAGAGCCGTTGCATTTAGTTGACTATCCACAACCTCTCTTCTAGTCAAGTTGGTGGGGTCTCTAATATGCAGACCATCTTCAATAATCCTTCAAAGTTCTATCGACGAACTGCATACATGAGATTTCATTAAGACTTGCCATTGATTAAATGAAGATGTAGTAAGCTTGGGTGGATCACCCCTATTGTTTATATGAGGATGAGGGATAGGTGGATCGGGAGAATATAGGTGAGGAACCTCACTATAATCCTCCTTACCAGTTCCCTTCTTGGAGGCGGAGCCATTATGTTTCTCACCCACCACCTCATCTTCCTTAGATTCGGCAGCAGGTTTGTTCTTAGATAGAGGAGTGGTGGCCTCAGAGGAAGATGGAGATGGGGCTGTAGATGATGTGAGGTGAGCAATCATTTGTTGCATCTCTTCCATCTTGGTCTCAAAGGATTTCAACAAGGTTGTTTCCAACGTCTTGAGGTCATCCATTGTGACCTTGTCCACAACCTCATTCCCATTTTCCTTAGTACCCATACTTCTCTGAGGCGGTTAAGCCCGAATAAAGAGCCGAGGCTCTAATACCAATTGAAATGGATCGTATGGGAACCTAGAGGGGGGGTGAATATGTAGCATCCCAATTGTCTAACAATTGCAATGCTACTAGCCTAGTCTATATAAATGCTACTTCCTATATATAATTGTTGCATCATAATTATATCATGTTCATGTCATCATGCCACCTTGCATTTGAGCATCATATAAAACCCTTTTTGTTTTGGTTCTTCTCTCATATGCATTGTAAATTGTTTTTGCCTCTTGATATTGTATTTGGTTATTGATATATTGTTTAAATGCCCAAGTTCAGTTGGGGGCATATCTTTTATTCCAATTCCACAACCTCTCTTTGTCACCACCTTAGAATTCCACCATCCCATTATCCATGAGCTTGTTTTTCTTCTTCTTTTGTTTTTAATCTAGCTCATGTGGGTGGGGTGGATCTAAATCTATCAATTCTTTTGCTTGGCCTTTATTCCACTTCTTGGGAATGCATAAGAATAATGCCATGCTATTATTTTGTTTTCACAAGAATTTAATCAGGGCATTTATTATTTTGCATGAGCCATGCAAGAGTACCACCACCTTTAGCCAATTGTTTCTCTCTTGGTTTAAATGGGTTTTCTCTTTATGGGGCCATATCCATCCATCACCTATATCCCTCTCTACCACTCCTTTTTGTTTGATCTTGTTTGAGCTTGCTAAAAACCCTACACCACTTCCACCCATTCTTGTATGATCTAGCTTGATGCATGCAAGAACCTAAAACCCTAAGCCCCCCTCTATCACCTCTCCTCTCTCTACCATGCTGGTCCCATCTAGCCTCCTCACCCCCTCTCTCCAAAACCCTAACCCGAGCCCTACCTAGCTAACCCGAGCCACCCTCTCTAGCATGCCCTAGCTAAAACCGAGCTAACCCTCTCCCTTAGGAGCATGAACCACCAGCTCCATCACATGCCCCTCCCCTGGTCCCCCTCTTTCTCTCTTAACAAAACAACAAGAGAGAGAGGAGAAGAAGTCACCGAGACCTTCTCTCTACCTTGCCAAAAGCTACCATCCTCCCACGTGCTCTTCCCTCCCACCTTCATCTTTTCCACCGGCCCCAGATCGAGATCCACCTCGCCTGGCTCCCTCTTCCTCCCCTCCTTCGGCCAACCAACCAAGGCAAGGCCACGCCCGAGAAAACCTAAACCTAGCTTGGTCTACCTCCTTCCTCGTCGGCCCGGTGAGTTGTAGCACGCCCGGGCATACCAGGACCTCCCTCTGTCTCCTCTACCTCACCCTGCACCGGCCACGCCTCACCGGAGTCCTCTGAAGCTCCCCGGGCACGCCGCAGCCACCGGATCAGAAGCTCGCAGAATCCCGCCTCGCCCGTCCCTGTTCCACCTCGTGCAGCGACGTCACGGATGACCCCTGGTGAGCCTCTCAATCTCCTAGACATGTCTGTCCTCCTCCTAGCAGCCCAGACTCGCCGGACATTCCGTCGAGCGAGCTCCGTGCGTCGCCGCTGCGATGTCCGTCGTGTATGTAGCAGCAACCGCAACATCCGGCCGCCCCTGTTCCTCACCCTGCCCCGCGCGCTGTAGACCACCTCCGTGCAAGTTCGCTGAACGAAAGATGTCGCCCGTGGTTCCCTCTATGTTTTTCGTTTTTGGGCGTAGCGTTGCCCAGAATGAGGCGCCACCGTCGCCGGAAGACAGCCAGGTCCGCCACCGTCAGAGCCGGATCCGTCAACGCGGATGCAGCAGCCGATGTCCTTCTTGCACTTAGCCCCCTACCTTTTTTCCCGCCTAAACCCGCAGCCCTAGGAGCCCACCTGTCAGTCGGCCACCGCTTTCGCAAAAGGGCACCTTAGTTTCCGGGAAAACTCCACTGCAGCCTGATCCTCGGACCATCGTGATCCTCATTGGGTGGCCACAGGGGCCCCTGCAGCCAAATTGTCACTGTCGGCTAAACTAGCCAGTAAGGTGTAAAGGGTTTTTCACAGACTACGCCGCCATGACTGGCCCACCACAACGACTCGGGCTAGCCCCCTCCGTGTGTAAAAAGTTTTATGCTTATCTGCTTTTAATTAAACCTTTTTCAGAAAGTGTTTTAAATTTAAATTCAAATCTGTTTTTAAATAACTTTTAAAATATAATTCCACATTCAACATATAATATATGTTTTTGAATCAGAAAAATGTGAGGAATTCAAATATGCCATTCAAAATATTGTTTGAGCACTTAAAATTTTCGAGATAATTAAAATTACAACAAAATGCCCTTTATCTTAATTAATTAATAACTTTAGTTTTATAACTCCAAATTTGACAAATAATATGTCTAAATCGATCAGCGCGACGAGCCCGTTCTATCTATGCATTCCATGTTCTGAATTGCAGCATGCATCATATAAATATAAAGGTTACAACAACTTAATTGAGGATAAAAGGTGACTAAAACTCCATAAAATGCTTTATTCTTGTATTCCACACCTCACCCATGCCATGCTACATTATTGCCATGCAAATTGTGCATCATTCATCATGGCATGATTGTCTGCTTGTCGCATTTTAATTCATATGCTTGTGCACTCTATTTATGTTGGCCCTTGTTTGTTTGGTTCTTCTTCGAATAGACGCTGAGCAGGGGATATATCAAGAAACCCAGGAGCACTACCCAGATCCATCCCTCGCTTCAACCGAGCTGCCAGGCAAGCACTACCACATGCTTGCATACATATAGTACCTATTGCCTCTATCTTATTCTTGCATCATTGAGTCGCGATTGCATTAAACTGAATCCCAAGTACTGCATAGCCTTTACATTTAAACCCCACCGAAGCTTGTTCCTCCATCCCATGAGCCATTACTACAGGAGTTGTTTGAGCCATGCGGGTCGTAGAACAGCATGTGTAGGGTATGTGAGTGTCTGATGGATAACGAGGTACCTAAACAACTTAACCTGAGTAGTAATGGGATAACTAATGACAGTGGCACCGGTGGGCAATATCTGCTATTTGGTTCTTCATGCTCACTTGTGTCCCGTAGGACCCCGAGTACTTGATTCATGTTCCTTGACTATTCGCACTATCCACATCCGGGAGGCCTTATGAACCCCCCTGAGCCAGAGCTTGATTCATTCTTATTTCTTGGGGCCACAAAGTAGTTTGGGGCTTTATTACTATCCTGTACTTATGCCATGCTTTACTGCTTTATTTAAGATTGTGAGTGGAGCACCTGTACTGTGTAGGACCGTGACACGTTTTGTGTTGTCGACAAGCCCAGTCACATTTTCGGGTTCCCGATCGTTTACCGCCCATCCCACAAACCACAGGTCCGTTTCGGAGCCGGCCAACTTCGTTGCGGGTAGTTTAGTGGGGTGGCCCCCTGAAATATTTCTGAATCCTGTGATCGCTTTGTCGTGAATGCCTCGTTGGGTTTTGATTTGGTTTTTCCGAGGTTGATCGAGTGTGTGTTGCTATTTGTGCACCCCTGCAGGGTAAATCTTTCTGAAAGCTGTGTCCGCGGTTATGGACGACTTGGAGCACAGTTTCTCGATCATAGACAAGTATAACTAAAGTACCGCTTTTAATTTGACTAAGTACCTGATTAGTAAATAGTGCAACACTCATGGAATGGATAATAAAACTGCCAACGAATGGGAGGCAGTTCGTCCGCTTCCTCGTTGGTAAGCGAGGAGGAGGATGGATCTGTTAATATTACTGTTATAACTGTTGTTATTAATTCACGGACATCCGTCTATCTTTGGTCAGGCGGATGGTTAGCGAGTATCCCTAGAATTGTTAGGTATTATCTTTTGCTGCAATTGCGTCACCCCAGGTTGTGTCCCCTTTTGAGGCATAAAGACTTGCTGAGTACCCCTAGGGTCTCACACGATAAATTGTTTGATTCAGATGAACAGGTAAACTCGCAAGATGGATACTGGGTGGAGGAGACGAACGATGTGGGCAACGATCACTCGGTGTAGAGATTAGGAACGGGATCCGTGAGATCTGTGGGCGGGATGTGTTTATTTATGGGGCATCTTATGCCGATTTGCTTCTTATCCGTACTCGGATCTTGTTTTCCGCTTCCGCCTGATACTCTGATGTTTGATGTATGAGGAGATATCCTAAACTATTATATCTATCTAGGATATTTGGATCTTGCCGTATGGCATTGCAATATTTCTATTTCTTTTAGATGGAATGGCTCTGAGGATTGTTGTATGGTGTCTTGCATACATACTCATTTGTGTATGTAGTTGATCCCTTCGCCTGCCGATTACGCCGCTCGTTCTTGCCCCGATGTTTTGGAAATGGTTAGGACGGCCGAAAGGTCTACTTGTGAGTGGCATTTGGCCCCACCGTACTATTTTAACCATTTCCGCTCATCCAGGCTTGTAACTAAGAGCGTAATTCACCGAGGTAGTTACAATTGGTATCAGAGCCATCCCGCCCTTCAGGGTCTCAGCCAAATGGTCGTTGTCAGTCTAGCAAATATTTTTGGTAGCTATGTATACTAGGGAAAAACAAAACGCGAGAGTAGGACTGCTTCCATTTTTCTTCTTACCCACCCACCCACCCTTTTCTGGTAAGGAAGTGTAACGTTTTCAATCCTCTTCTTAAAATTCAAACTAGGATTCACGTGTTCTGGGTTTCCGTAGTACCATAGAAAGTGTGTGTGTGTGTGTAATTCCTTGTCTATCTGTTGCATCCAATTTGTTATCACAATCTGCCTTTGGTTATCAACTGTTGGTACATTCCATCTTGATGTGCTTTTGAAAACCGTAGCGATCTATCGACTCCTTGTTAACTGGTGCCATCTTCTTAAGGGTGTTCTTCCTTCCAGCATGCTTTCACAGAATGTGGAGTTGCTAATCTCTACCTGATAAGTGATTTTGCGCATCTATTGGTATTTTAATGCCGAAAAATGCGGAAAATTTTCTTTGATACATCTGTGTTTCCACACTCCTTTCCAGTCGTGTGTGAAACATTATCTATCTCCCTTTTATCAGCATGTCCATGCTAACTCATTCTTTTGTCACCGGCGCTTAATCCTGGAGTTTTATTTCATCTCCAATTCTCTTGGGCTAATTACATAACATGTGTCGATCCGATGTTGGTGATTGTAATTTGGTTCTCAGCATAGCTATAGGACACTTATCATGAGTGGAATATGGAAAATGCTATCAACACTATCCTCCAAATGGTGACGGTTATCTCCTGTGATTTTGAGTACACCGTGATCATATCTATGCATATTCAAGCATCTTTGGCAATCCGGAGTTTCTCAAGGCACTACGGCGGTCTATCATCTGTCCATCATGCTGCACATCTTTTTGAACTCCATATCTGGAAAATTCTCTTTGAGATGAGGGAATTGCATCTTTTCGTCTCTGGTAGCTTTGCTTGAGGTATGAGCTATCATCGTTTCTTTATCCAAGATCTCTTTATCTTTGTAACCGGTGATCCAATCGACAATGTGAACCAGGTGACATCTCTTTTTCTTCCGAAGGACCAGATAATCTATTCTTCCAGTGCATCTTCTTCAACACGAACCCGTGCTCTTAATATTGATCTTTCTAAGAGCGTTGAGCTCAGGAAGTGTTCGAGCATTTGTTCGTTTCTCTCGCCTTTTGAACTTGGTATTCTGGGAATATCTTGTTAATCCATGGTGGTATATGTTGATAATATGCTTGCCTATTCCATATCAATGGAAGAACATGGAAGATCATCTGTGTCCCTTTCTCTCAAGATTTGTTAACACTGCCGTGTGCAAAGTTCCCAAAGTGGAAATTCTGGCTTCTTGAAGTCACCTATCTCGACCACGTCCTTCTGCTAAATACATTACTTCAACTCTGGAATCAGCAAGTCCATTGTTAATTCCATCCTCCATCTTCAACCAATCTGGAGTTATTCCTTGTTGGCAAGTTATCATCGTCGTTCCGCTAAAGATTTTCCTCAAGACCGCTAAACCTCTCTCAATCTTTTCAAGAACAACATGGAGTTCTTTTCACCTCTATCTCGTTAAGTAATCTCTTGAAACCCTCTCGCTCTATCGTCTATGCTCAATCCACCGGAGGCCATGAAGACCTTCCAGATCTTGTATTCCTTCTGTTCAAGTTGGTGCTATCTTTTCTGTAGCTGTTGAATCTTGCAATTCTTATCCGTAATCTTCCTTCATATCTTTCTGGTGGCTTGGTACTTCAGACATGACGACAACATCATCATCTTTATATATCTATGAATCTGGCGAATCGTTTGCATCTATCCTTGTTTTCTAACGAAGTTCCATGAGTTATTGTCAATACCTTCAGTCTGTTTCGGTAGTTGGGTTGCATGGTTTTCTTATTCATGTGCGGAGTAATGCTTTGAGTGCGGGATGGAGTAGCTACCATACCACTACTCTTATCATTCGCTCTTGTACATTGAATGGGTGAATTAATGTGATTTCACTCATTCCACGGAAGTTAGAAGTGGCCTTTATCCCTCGATACTTTTACTTCCGTCTTTGTTTTTCCGGAGTGCTCTCTCAAAGAAAGTAATCAATAATATCTTGTTGGTGGTCTGTCTATTCTAGATGGAGCAAAATCTTCAATTATCTGGTGGAAACAAACGCAAACTCTTTTTCTCGTCGCTATTCTACGATGCTCGGCATCCCCAAACAAGATGAAAGGAAACTATCTCTCTTTGTTTCATCAATTCTTTTTTCTGTGGTAAAGCCAATTATGGTTGAGGCCATCAGAAGCAAATCTATTGCGTTAGCCTCAAGGCTAAAGAAAGCAATAAGTATATCTACAATAAACTCCAGATCCTCCATATTCTTTGCTTCTCGGGATTCCACCATGATCTGGCTTCACATCCGTCTCTGGAAGTTATATCCGCGCACCTCAATTGCGTGATCCGTTGGGTCTTACCAGCGCAAGAAGAATCTAATCCGACGATGTCTAACTAAATCTTTCTGTTGATATCAAGGGACTCTATTGTTTGAAGGCAATATTGTTTCCGAACTTCATTTCTCAAATCCGAGAGGAGATACGATGCTATTGTCATAGTGGTTCAAAACCTCTCCAATCTAACTCTTTTTCTTCCGGCGAGATAAAGATTCATCCTCTCTCGTATCAGTAAATCTTTAATCTTAACGGTGTGTCTTTCTTTATCCATGATACATCATCTTTTCCTTTTCTTTCACAAGTGGTTCTAATCTTTTATCTTGTTTCTCGAAAAACCGGAGCTATGTTCATCCTACCTTCTTGCCTCACGACAATCCTTCAACTCTTCTAACCCGTTGTTTCTCAAGCAAAACGCAAGACTCGTAACAAGTCTAGCAAGTTTTGCAAGGTGTAGTGGTCGCACCATTCCGTTGTTCATCAACTTGGGAACATGAGGGTCACCTTCGTTCCGAACAACCGCCTCTCCTTGTGTTGTTTTCCTTTTCCTAGGAATCTCGGGGCGAGATTCTTGTTTAGTGGGGGAGAGTTGTAGCATCCCAATTGTCTAACAATTGCAATGCTACTAGCCTAGTCTATATAAATGCTACTTCCTATATATAATTGTTGCATCATAATTATATCATGCTCATGTCATCATGCCACCTTGCATTTGAGCATCATATAAAACCCTTTTTGTTTTGGTTCTTCTCTCATATGCATTGTAAATTGTTTTTGCCTCTTGATATTGTATTTGGTTATTTATATATTGTTTAAATGCGCAAGTTGAGTTGGGGGCATATCTTTTATTCCAATTCCACAACCTCTCTTTGTCACCACCTTAGAATTCCACCATCCCATTATCCATGAGCTTGTTTTTCTTCTTCTTTTGTTTTTAATCTAGCTCATGTGGGTGGGGTGGATCTAAATCTATCAATTCTTTTGCTTGGCCTTTATTCCACTTCTTGGGAATGCATAAGAATAATGCCATGCTATTATTTTGTTTTCACAAGAATTTAATCAGGGCATTTATTATTTTGCATGAGCCATGCAAGAGTACCACCACCTTTAGCCAATTGTTTCTCTCTTGGTTTAAATGGGTTTTCTCTTTATGGGGCCATATCCATCCATCACCTATATCCCTCTCTACCACTCCTTTTTGTTTGATCTTGTTTGATCTTGCTAAAAACCCTACACCACTTCCACCCATTCTTGTATGATCTAGCTTGATGCATGCAAGAACCTAAAACCCTAAGCCCCCCTCTCTCAACTCTCATCTCTCTACCATGCTGGTCCCATCTAGCCTCCTCACCCTCTCTCTCCAAAACCCTAACCCGAGCCCTACCTAGCTAACCCGAGCCACCCTCTCTAGCATGCCCTAGCTAAAACCGAGCTAACCCTCTCCCTTAGGAGCATGAACCACCAGCTCCATCACATGCCCCTCCCCTGGTCCCCCTCTTTCTCTCTTAACAAAACAACAAGAGAGAGAGGAGAAGAAGTCACCGAGACCTTCTCTCTACCTTGCCAAAAGCTACCATCCTCCCACGTGCTCTTCCCTCCCACCTTCATCTTTTCCACCGTCCCCAGATCGATATCCACCTCGCCTGGCTCCCTCTTCCTCCCCTCCTCGGCCAACCAACCAAGGCAAGGCCACGCCCGAGAAAACCTAAACCTAGCTTGGTCTACCTCCTCCCTTGTCGGCCCGGTGAGTTGCAGCACGCCTGGGCATACCAGGACCTCCCTCTGTCTCCTCTACCTCACCCTGCACCGGCCACGCCACGCCGGAGTCCTCTGAAGCTCCCCGGGCACGCCGCAGCCACCGGATCAGAAGCTTGCAGAATCCCTGCCTCTGCTCCGTCCCGTTCCACCCCTCGTGCCAGCGACGTCACGGATGACCCCTGGTGAGCCTCTCAATCTCCTAGACATGTCCGTCCTCCTCCTAGCAGCCCAGACTCGCCGGACGTTCCGTCGAGCGAGCTCCGTGCGCTGCCGCTGCGATGTCCGTCGTGTCTGTAGCAGCAACCGCAGCATCCGTCCGCCCCTGTTCCTCACCCTGCCTGGCCATAGACCACCTCCGTGCAAGTTCGCTGAACGAAAGATGTCGCCCGTGGTTCCCTCTACGTTTTTTGTTTTTGGGGCGACGCGTTTCGTCCAGCGGAGGCGTCGCCACCGTCGCTGGAAGACAGCCAGGTCCGCCACCGTCAGAGCCGGATCCGTCAACGCGGATGCAGCAGCCAATGTCCTTCTTGCACTTAGCCCCCTGCCTTTTTTCCTGCCTAAACCCGCAGCCCTAGGAGCCCACCTGTCAGTCGGCCACCGCTTTCGCAAAAGGGCACCTTAGTTTCCGGGAAAACTCCACCGTGTAGTCCTCGGACCCATCGTGTCGCATCCCATTGGGTGACGCTTGTGGCGTACCCCTGCGACCCGGTTGTCGTGATTTGCTAAACCGACCGTGGTGTAAAAGGTTTTTCCGCAGCAGTCTGGCGCCACGGCCCACCCACAACGACTCGGGCTAGCCCCCTCCGTGTGTAAAAAGTTTTGCGTTTATCTGTTTTAATTAAACCTTTTTCAGAAAGTGTTTTAAATTTAAATTCAAATCTGTTTTTAAATAACTTTTAAAATATAATTCCAAATTCAACATATAATATATGTTTTTGAATCAGAAAAATGTGAGGAATTCAAATATGCCATTCAAAATATTGTTTGAGCACTTAAAATTTTCGAGATAATTAAAATTACAACAAAATGCCCTTTATCTTAATTAATTAATAACTTTAGTTTTATAACTCCAAATTTGACAAATAATATGTCTAAATCGATCAGCGTGACGAGCCCGTTCTATCTATGCATTCCATGTTCTGAATTGCAGCATGCATCATATAAATATAAAGGTTACAGCAACTTAATTGAGGATAAAAGGTGACTAAAACTCCATAAAATGCTTTATTCTTGTATTCCACACCTCACCCATGCCATGCTACATTATTGCCATGTAAATTGTGCATCATTCATCATGGCATGATTGTCTGCTTGTCGCATTTTAATTCATATGCTTGTGCACTCTATTTATGTTGGCCTTTGTTTGTTTGGTTCTTCTTCGAATAGACGCTGAGCAGGGGATATATCAAGAAACCCAGGAGCACTACCCAGATCCATCCCTCGCTTCAACCGAGCTGCTAGGCAAGCACTACCACATGCTTGCATACATATAGTACCTATTGCCTCTATCTTATTCTTGCATCATTGAGTCGTGATTGCATTAAACTGAATCCCAAGTACTGCATAGCCTTTACATTTAAACCCCACCGAAGCTTGTTCCTCCATCCCATGAGCCATTACTACAGGAGTTGTTTGAGCCATGTGGGTCGTAGAACAGCATGTGTAGGGTATGTGAGTGTCTGATGGATAACGAGGTACCTAAACAACTTAACCTGAGTAGTAATGGGATAACTAATGACAGTGGCACCGGTGGGCAATATCTGCTATTTGGTTCTTCATGCTCACTTGTGTCCCGTAGGACCCCGAGTACTTGATTCCTGTTCCTTGACTATTCGCACTATCCACATCCGGGAGGCCTTATGAACCCCCCTGAGCCAGAGCTTGATTCATTCTTATTTCTTAGGGCCACAAAGTAGTTTGGGGCTTTATTACTATCCTGTACTTATGCCATGCTTTACTACTTTATTTAAGATTGTGCGTGGAGCACTGTCTTGTTAGGACCGTGACACGTTTTTTGTATCGACAAGCCAGTCCACATTTTCGGGTTCCCGATCGTTTACCGTCCACACAAAACCCTAGGTCCGCTTTGAGCGGCCAACTTCGTTCTGTAGCTTAGTAGGGTGGCCCCAAATATTTCTGAATCTGTGATCGCTTTGTCGTGAATGCCTTGTTGGGTTTTGATTTGGTTTTCCGAGGTTGATCAGTGTGTGTTGCTATTTGTGCACCCTAGGGTAAATCTTTCAAAGCCGTGTCCATGGTTATGGGCGACTTGGAGCAGTTCTCGATCATAGACAAGTATAACTAAAGTACCGCTTTTAATTTGACTAAGTACCTGATTAGTAAATAGTGCAACACTCATGGAATGGATAATAAAACGCCAGCGGATGGGGGTCATTTCGTCCGCTTCCTCGTTGGTAGCGAGGAGGAGGATGGATCTGTTAATATTACTGTTATAACTATTGTTATTAATTCACGGACATCCGTCTATCTTTGGTTAGGCGGATGGTTAGCAGTATCCCTAGAATTGTTAGGTATTATCTTTTGCTGCAATTCGTCACCCTGGTTGTGTCCCCTTTTGAGGCATAAAGACTTGCTGAGTACCCCTAGGGTCTCACACGATAAATTGTTTGATTCAGATGAACAGGTAAACTCGCAAGATGGATACTGGGTGGAGGAGACGAACGATGTGGGCAACGATCACTCGGTGTAGAGATTCCGGGAACGGGGATCCGTAGATCTGTGGGCGGGATGTGTTTATTTATGGGGCATCTTATGCCGATTTGCTTCTTATCCGTACTCGGATCTTGTTTTCCGCTTCCGCCTGATACTCTGATGTTTGATGTATGAGGAGATATCCTAAACTATTATATCTATCTAGGATATTTGGATCTTGCCGTATGGCGTTGCAATATTTCTATTTCTTTTAGATGGAATGGCTCTGAGGACTGTTGTATGGTGGCTTGCGTACATACTCATTTGTGTATGTAGTTGATCCCGCTTCCGATTCGCCCGCTTCGTTCTTGCCCCGATGTTTTGGAAATGGTTAGGACGGCCGAAAGGTCTACCTGTGAGTGGCATTTGTCCCCACCGTACTATTTTAACCATTTTCGCTCATCTAGGCTTGTAACTAAGAGCGTAATTCACCGAGGTAGTTACAGAATAGGTGCTACTTCACATATTAATGCTTTTTCAATTTTAGGCTTGACACAAGAGGTAAATTCTCTAGATATGCGACTATGTAGAATTTATCTATATGCAAACCTAACTACTAGCGAGTAAAGGTGAGTAAGAGTGAGGAACAAGGAAACCATAGTGGAGCATGCAGAGACACAGGATTTGGTTTACCGTAGTTCATTCCTTGTTAAGGGAAGTACATCTGTGCTGGAGGGGTGGGCGGTACTAAGACCACCACGCCGCAATATGCCTCACCTTGTTCTCCGATGGATACCTCCACCAAAGGCCTGATCCACCTTTCCACCATTGGAACCCTTCGAGGCGGGAACCGGCGACTTTACACAACTAGCAGGGCACAACTCCACAACCAAATTAGAGGCTCCCATAATGACAACAAGCTGCCACAAAAACAATTGTTATCAATAACGAAACACAAGATCTAGATATTAACAAGAATACTAGATTAGGATTCTCCAAGTGAATGGAGAGGACTTGAAGCACTTGATTCATGATGACGATGAATGATGTATCCTCCTTTAATTCCGCCCAAAGATCGAAGCCTTCAGGTGGTTGAAGTGGGAGATCCTGGGTGAGAGCTTTTGCAACAGGTCTGATATTTTTTGAATGAATCAAGAAGTCTGACAGGAGGGGTTGATGTGGCTTTTATACCCCCTATCCAGATGGAGCCGTTGGAGCCATTTGAGGCCGGATTATCTGGCCCAAGTGAGGGTCGGATTCTCTGGCCTGGGGAATACTCCGCCCCAGACTCGTATTATCCGGGGGAAAATCCACCCCCGAACAGAAGCTCGCGCCGGGCGGTCCTTGGCATCTTCTCCTAGGGGCCAGATTATCCGGCCCTCGAGGAAGGCCGGATTATCCGGCTGGGGAAAAAATCCGCCCTAGCAATGGATTGTCTGGGGGAAAATCTACCCTAGACAGAAGCTCGTGCCGATGCTCCTTTGGCCATTTTCCCTAGGGGCCGGATTATCCGGCCCACGAGGAAGGCCGGATTATCCGACCGGGGTAAATACGCCCCGGCTACGGATTATCTGGGGGAAATCCTCCCTCGGACAGAAGCTCACACGCGACTAGCCCTAGCCAAGATGGACAAGCCAGATTATCTGACCCTTGATGGGGGCAGATAATCCGGCCCCCAAACACCAAATACACTTCTCTACAA
Source organism: Avena insularis (assembly GCA_023614405.1). Classification (NCBI taxonomy): domain Eukaryota; kingdom Viridiplantae; phylum Streptophyta; class Magnoliopsida; order Poales; family Poaceae; genus Avena; species Avena insularis. The sequence continues at coordinate 410,148,803 of CM042696.1, forward strand.
CACTTAGCACACATGAGAAACTCCACGGTATTGTTATCTAACACACAAAACACTGGGAACAATGAAATGTTCTTTCACTCGGGGCTACAGTGGAATACAGTACAAAGTAAAAGAAGTGAAGTTTAAAGACTTACAATGGCAATAACTTTGAGATTGTTGGCCAGCTTGGCATATGTAGTATGGAAGATGCCGACATTGTTGTACACGACAACTGCCTGTGCAATAAGGTCATCCAGGCACAATGTCAGAGGGGTCATAGCCAGAGGAGTTGTTGAAGCCGGAGGCATGGATGATTGCCTAGCCGCCTGCTACATTATCGTTGCAGTTGATGGATCAGAGGCTCCCGCCTTGTCTGTTGCCACAACTACCTCCGCCTCCTCTCCTTCCATTACCTATTTCCCTTTCTCGATGGCATCCTCAGCCAAAGCTTCAGCCACTTTGGAGGAGGTACTCTCCTGCATCGCCTGACCGCTGGGAGCAACGTCCACCTCGACAGAGACTAAGGTATGAAAGATTGGATTGACATTTGTCTCCATGGTGGAGATCTCAGGGATGAAGGGCCAGCGGGACCAGGAGAGGGCTTGGTGGCAGGAGTAGGGGGAGTAGTAGCGGGAGAAGGCTTGGCGGCCACATCCTTGGTCAAAATATCACGAATGTTTTTTGACCCTCTAGCATCTCTGGAGGATCGCTTCAAGCTAACACCGGCTTTCCTCCTGAAACGTACAAAGTATAAGTACAGGAGTTGAATAAGGTGTGAGCTAAAAATACAATCCAGAGAATGAATACACTTACTCCACGGCAGGAGCCTTGGTTAGGGGAATGCCGGTGGATCTCTTCCTCTCTGCCTCTAAGGAGGCAGTGGATCGTCTAGAGACTCCACTCTCTGATTTCTTCTTCTTCTTGGCCTCGGTAGAAGCTTCAGAGGTGGATCTCTTCCGCTTTCGTGCTGCCGGAGCTGGCTGATCCTTGGGGGTGTCATCGTCGGACACCACCTGGATATCCTTTGGCTTAGGATCATAGACCTAGGAGGCCATTTGATTCGCCGCCAAGGTCACCAGCTGCAGGGTAAATGGTGTGTTAGACTGACAACTTCAAGACAGAAAGACCTTAGAGTATATACATAATGAGCAACAAAGGAAACCGAAGCTACCTCTAGGCACGTGCCGCCTTCAAAAATGTCATAGGTGATCTTGAAGCCACGCTTCATGTCTTTCACCTTGACTATGTCCTTTAGTCGGAGCTTGATGGATTCAGTGGAGAAGTTGTCCTGCGAGATACACATAGGATCCTCCCGGCTCTTGGTGTACTTGCACATCAGCTCGGCACGGTGCTACAGAGGCTGGATCCTCCTAGTGAACCAACACATGGCTAGGTCCAAGCCTGTAAGACCTCCGTCCACGAGACATTCAATCTGCCTTACGGCATGGTTGGCCTCATTGTCAGATGGAAGGGAGGCTGGGGTCCTCCAGGCAGGTACTTCGGCGATGGCTCCATCGACAAAGTCGGGATACATCTCAAGACGGTCAGGCAGGAGTTGGTCTATAGAAGTATGTGCGCTGCCAGTTCTTGCATGATTCATGCCCTACGATGTCAGGGAAACGCCTGTTAGGCTGGATCTTAAAGCTAATGGTTCCACAAGTTCACAATTCATCCTTGGACTCTACATACTCTCTCTTGACGGTGAAGAAGTATACAAACAGATCTAATCTAGGTTTGATTCTTAGATATCCTTCGCACAAAGCTACAAAGTTTCTAAGGACGAGGATGCTGTTAAGGGAGAGGTTTTGGGGAAGTACCTGGAAGTGCCAGAGGACGTCTAGGAAGAAGTTGGACACTGGCATGCTTATGCCTCATACCAGATGGGCTTTGAGGTACACCTTCCCTTCGGTTTGGGAAGAAGGAGTCACCTCGCCAGCCAGAGCCGGCCGCCAGACCAAACCCTCCGCCACGGGGAGATAACCCTCGGTGATGAGTTCTTGCAAATCCTCGGCGGAGAGGTCGGAACCCCTCCACACTCCCTTGTGGGAGTCATTGTCCTCTTTAGCAGCTTCTAGCGCCGCCCGTTCTTGGTCGTCGCTAGTGGTTTCCATGTAACATCCCAAAAAATATTAATCAAGCTTATCAAGTTTTAATCACCCAAGTTTAGGGTTAACAAAAACTTTTAGGATTAAACTAATAAGAATGCAAGTGTGGTTTGCATTAGTGTTTGGATGAGTTAAATTGCCATGAATGATGGTTGGTAATGATAAGGATTGGTTTAAATATGAATACTACATCATCTAGAACATTTACAAACAAAATCAAATGAAAATAAAATCAAATATAAAGACATATAAGCAAATGGTCATTTTGGCCAAACTTATCCACTAGACCACTTTGAGTGCTCCTAGTAAAGGATTTCTAACAGAAACAATTCCCAATCTTTTCACCCCTTCCTAAACCAAGTAAAGATGAATCTAAGCAAACCTTAGAAAAAGACAGAAACTATTTTTAAACCCCTTTGAGAGACATTTCAAAATTGAATCAAGTGTATGTACTAAGATCACCACTTTTCAAAAACAACTCAAATCAATTCACCTTGGCAAATCCAAGCAAACATAAACTACCATGCAAGTACTCAGATCACTCACCAAAAATCTTTCAAAAATTCAAAATATAAATTCATGCGGCCATTTGGGCGAACACCTGGCAGGCACAGTACCATCTCAACCACTATACACTATTTGAAACTATCAATTGCTCAACCTGTGTACTGCAATCGACTCCACTACTTGTCCTTGATCACCCCTAGTCCTTAGCCGTGTAGTGGAGAGCCTCCTGTCCACCATTGCACCAGTGGCACACCCGTACCGAGCCGTCCATGTTTGCCGAAAGACGAGCTGCCGCAAAGACGCCACACACGACTACCGCGATGTCCTACATCTTGCCATGACCTCACCGCCACCCCCTGACAAGCCCTTGACCAATGGAGAGGCGAGAAGGAGCCTGACGAGCCACGCCCATTTAATCCCCCGCCATGCCGAGAGCACGACAGAGCGTCGTAGCTGCCTCGCACGCACACGCCGCGCCTCGCTCTCTCCACCCGTACCCACGACCGCCATAGCACCAGTAAGCGCCCAGACATGACCGTTCGCCGGCGCTCGCCCCGTGATCACCGTACCACGTGGCGAACGCTCGTGTACTGACCAAGAGCACCGACATATCCTAGTCAATGGAGACCACCCCTTGCTGTGCCTTCACTCACGTGATGATCGCCATAGTCCCCTACACCGACCCATGCCCTCTGCCGTGATGAACGCGAACTATAGCGACGTCGCCAGAGAAGCCAACCCATGTCGCACTGCCGTCAACCCTGGTGTATAAATAGAGGCCACCCCAGCCCTCAATATCCACACCATTTCACTCCTCTCTCTCTCTCAACACCACCCTAGACCTTTCCCCAGAGCAAGACAAGCACCAGCCTGCCGGAATTTGACCGGAGTCCGCCACAGCAGTCGAGAAGGAGAGCTGCTGATTGCGACCACCCCAGGAGCTGCCTTGACCGTGCCTTGAACCGCTGTCGACGACAACCCCATTCACCCCCATCGCTGACCCTAGCTGGAGCCTAGGTGAGCCCCACACAACCCCACCGCCGTTTTAGGGTTCGTTTCTCGCCGGAGCTATTCGATGGAGACGACGAACCACAACCGTTAGATCCTATTCTAATCGTAGCACTAAGATTGAACCATACTGTTTTGGCTTAGTTGAGTCGCTGACGAGTAGGACCCGCTTGTCAGCAGCCCGCTGCGCCAGCACAGTGCAGTTGGGCCGGCCTGTTTAGTTTCCCGCGTAGAGCCCGTGGATTCAGATAGAATTTTTTTCCATTTTAGTTAGAACCAGATTCTATTAGTAGATTCAAAAATCAATTCAAAGAGATTCACTGAACCAAATTGCATGATTCCAATTTTGTTGGAAAGGTATTAAAATTGTCTATTCACTCCCGTTGGATTCAAACTGTTTAGAATTATAGATCGCCTATACTCAAAATAACAAGACAGAGACTTTTGACCCTTCAAACATTTCTGTAAAATAAACTATAAATGTTTTTGAGATGATTCCACCTCTCAAAAATCACATTTTCCATGCTCTACATGAATATGTAAAAACATTTGGTTTTGACATATATGAAACTTGGACTAGTATTAAAAGAAGGCTATATAGGCTTTTCTAGTCACTTTAAAATTATTAAATAGTAATATTAAAACTTGTAATATATGATCACCATTTTAAATCACATTCCCAAATGTTGGAATAGATGGTGATGACATGTGTCAACATGATCCAGTATTTTAATTGGAGAATATTAAATCTTAAGGATTTAAAATGAGTAGAAATTACTTTTCTCAATAAGAGAAATAAGAATGTATTTAAAATTCCTTATGATGATTGAGATGATGCTAGATCATCTAGTATGAACCCTTGTGTGCTAAATAGAAGTAGTGAAGTGTTGTTTGGTGATTGTGTACATTGAATATGTTTATAGATGCTAGTACCGACCCGGGATTCAACGAAGCGGAGTACTTCGAGGAGGAAGAGGAAAACTTCAACGACTGCAACCAACAAGGCAAGCCATCACTAAGAAATCTAGCACCATACATGATATCTAAGCAAGCTATCAATGCAAGTTAGCACTAGGAATGCTATATATGCAAGCCCTTATTCTAGATGCATTAGGTATACTGGGTTGTGTCACTTTACTTATACCATTCGCAGTTTTTCTCCAAGCTTTATTTTCCCTTTTATTACCATTTTCTTACTTAGTAATAAATTGTGATTAGTGGAAATTAGATTGGATCCTATCAAGATCATAGGACTAGTCTTGGATACTTATACTGTAGGGGTTCGTAGCATGGAAAACAAAAATTTTCTATCGCATACAAACAAACAAGCCAAGATCTATCTACTAGATTGTAGCAACGAGTCGATGGAATAACTCACCCTCGAAGATTCCAAAGTGTTTAACGAGAGCAGATTCTCGTGGGTGATGTAGTCGTACTCTTTCCGATCTCAAGATCGCGTAGACGATCCTTCCGGGCGCAGCGTTCCATGGCGCTCCCTTGATCGGTCACACGTTCGGTACTCGGCGAAGACCTTCCTCTCCCTTGTTCCAAGAGCGGAGGTTGTAGCACTCTCCTCGCGATTCCTATAAAGACAACGGGCGTGGTACCGGAGGTAGAGGGGAAATCCCGAGGCTTCGCCTTAAGCCAATGCAGTATGGTGGAGCTTATGAGAGAGGCTATTAGTGGTCTAGTAATTAGACACACCAATTAGAGGGCTCTAAACCAATTAGAAGGCTCTAAACCGAATAGCTCTAAACCGGGGTCCAGATCTAGGGTTTAGTTTAGAGGATAGGAAACTTGTGTGTCTAGGAGGGGAGGCCCTGCCCTTGCCTTTATAGGTGGGAGGGCCGGCGGCCAAGGGAGGAGTCCCTCCCAAGTCGGCCTTGGGAGGCGCCAGGCCAAGGGACTCCTCCCAAGTCGGTCTCCACTTCCTCCTCTTTTCCCACTTCCCAAAACTGGCGTTTGACTTTCAAACTAGCCGTTTGACTTTTCAATTTAGGATTTAAATAAATCCTTTATTTGGGACAGCAAGAATACTTAGTACATGATGCAATCATTCCAATATGTAATGACACACTCATGTACCCTTCCCCTCAGTGCCTGGGACATTCCGGACCTTCTAGAATGTTCCCGATGAAAACACGGAATCATTCCGCTACTCAAACGGACTTTCCTTATATGAATCTTATTCTCCGGACCATTCCGGATCACCTCGTATCTCGGATCCCATCCGAGACTCCGAACAACATTCGGTCTCTTTCTCATAATACCATAACTACTCAAACAACGTCAATCCTTAAGTGTGTCTCCCTACGGTTCGTGAATTATGCGGACATGATCGAGACACTTCTCGAACAATAACCAATAGAGGAATCTGGAAATTCATATGGCTCCCATATTTCTACGATTACTTTGCGATCGAATGAACCACTTACATACGATACCAATTTCCCTTTGTCTCACGATATGTTACTTATCCGAGGTTATGATCGTGGTATCTCCGCATACCTAGTTCATCCTCGTTCGATAAGTACTCTTTCTCGCTCCGTGATATGTGATCCCTTGTGACCAAGTCACATGCTTGCAAGCTAATTGGATGACATTTCACCGAGAGGGCCCAGAGAATATCTATCCGTCATGTGGATGGACAAATCCCACTCTTGATCCATGTGTTTCAACCAATACTTTCCAACACTCAATGCCACCTTTATAGCCACCCTGTTACGGTGTGGTGTTTGATGACATCAAAGCATCCATCCAAGAAAGGCAATATGCATGATCTCATGGTCGAAGGAATTAGGTTACTATGTATCAGAAAGCATATAGCAATTGAACTATTGAAATGACTTGATCTTTATGCTACGCTTGTCTATAGGAGTATGTCCACCATATCATTCTCCTAACGATATGATCTTGTTGTTGATAACATCTCAATGTTCATGATAGGGAAACCACAATCATCAATCAACCAACAAGCTAGTGAAGTATAGAGGCTATACTAGGGACTTCAAATTAGGTTTACAAATCACACAAGTATTAATGGTTTCCTTGTTAATACTATTATAGCATGAATGTAAACATTTATCATAAACACAAAGATATATAATAATAACTACATTTATTATTACCTCTAGGGCATATCTCCAACAGTCTCCCACTTGCACTAGAGTCATCTAATCTAGATTACATGGTAATATACCGAACACCCATGGCAGTTTGGTGTTGGTCATGTTTTGCCCTCGGGAGAGGTTTAGTCAACGGATCCGCCATACATTCAGATCTCAGGTGTACTTTGCAAATCTTTATATCCCCATCCCGGATATGTTCTCGAATAGCGTGAAAACGTAGCTTGATATGCTTCAGCTTCTTGTGTGACCTTGGTTCTTGCGCATTGGCTATGGCGCCCATGTTATCACAGAGATAGACATTGGGTCCAGCGCAGACTTGGAACCACACCCAGCTCTGTAATGAACTCTTTCATCCATATCGCTTCTTGTGAAGCCTCCAAGCAGCCATGTATTCGATTCAGTTGAAGATCTCGCCACATCGCTTTGCTTCGCACTCCTCCATAAGCTGCTGCACCATTCAAAATAAATCATTATCCAGTTGTGATTTAGAATCATCCGGATCGGTGTTCCAACTAGCATCGGTGTAACCATTAACAACTGTTCATCACCTCCATAAGAAAGAACCATATCCTTAGTTCTTCTCAAGTACTTAAGGATGTTTTGATCACGTCCAATGATCCACTCTGGATCACTTTGATATCTGCTAGTTAGACTAAAGATATGCGATGTCGGGTCTAGTACATAGCATGGCATACATTAGAGATCCTATGGCTGAGGCATAGGAGTCTTACTCATCTTTTCTCTATCTTCGCGATGTCGGACTTTGAGTTTTACTCAAGGTCGATTAAACATGGGCAAGAACCCTTTCTTGCTATCTTCCATTCCAAACCTCTTTAGAACTTTGTCCAAATATGTACTTTGTGACAATGATATTTGGCGTTCGATCTATCTCTATAAATCTTTATGCCTAATATGTAAGCTGCTAGCCAAGATCCTTCATTGAAAACTATTATTCAAATACTCTTTGACACTATTAAGAAGGTCTACATCATTCCCAATCAACAATATGTCATCCACATACAGTATTAAGAATGCTACTGAGCTCCCTCACTTTCTTGTAAATACAAGCTTCTCCATAAGTTTGTAAAAACCAAAACTTTTGATTACCTTATCAAAGCGTTGATTCCAACGGGATGCTTGCTTCAATCCATAGATGGACCGTTGAAGCTTGCATACCTTGTTAGCATCTTTAGGATCGACAAAACCTTTGGGTTGCATCATATACAACTCTTCATCAATGTCTCCATTGAGGAATGCTGTTTTGACATCCATCTGCCATATCTCATAATCATAATATGCAGCGATTGCTAACATAATCCTCACAGACTTTAGCTTCGCTACGGTGAGAAAGTCTCATCGTAGTCAACTCCTTGAATTTGTCGAAACCCTTTTTGCGACAAGTCGAGCTTTATAAAGATAACATTACCATCAGCATCTGTTTTCTTCTTGAAAATCCATTTGTTCTCGACGACCTTCCGGCCATCCGATAAGTCCACCAAAGTCCATACTTGGTTTTCGTACATGGATCCAATCTCGGATTTCATGGCTTCTTGCCATTTATTGGAATCTGGGCTCATCATCGCTTCCTCATATGTCTCGGGGTCATCGGTGTTGTCCACCAACATGACATTCATAACGGAATCATACCAATCTGGAGTGGTACGAGTTCTCGTTGACCTCCGAGGCTCTGTAGCAACAACTTCAGCAGTTTCATGATCACTATCATTAGCTTCCGTCTCTTATTGGTGCAGGCACCACGGAACTTCTTCCGGTGCGCTACTCGCAATTTCGAGAGAAGGTTCGACAACCTCGTCGAGTTCTACTTTCCTTCCAGTCACCTCTTTCGAGAGAAATTCCTTCTCTAGAAAGGATCCATTCTTAGCAACGAAGATTTTGCCTTCGGATCTATGATAGAAGGTATACCCAATAGTTTCCTTGGGTATCCTATGAAGGCATTTTTCGCTTTGGGTTCAAGCTTGTCCGCTGTAACTTCTTTACATAGGCGCATCCCCAAACTTTAAGGAGCGACAATTTAGGTTTCTTCCCAAACCATATGGTGTCGTTTCAACGGATTTAAACGGTGCCCTATTTAAAGTGAATGCGCTGTTTCTAATGCATAACCCCAAAATGATAGTGGTAGATCCGTAAGTGACATCATAGAACGAACCATATCTAAGAGAGTTCGATTCTGACGTTCGGACACACCATTACTGTGTGGTGTTCCGGCGGTGTCAAGCTGAAAGTATTCCACATTTCCTTAAATGTTCGCCAAACTCGTAACTTAGATATTCACCTCCACGATCGTAACGTAGAAATTTAATCTTCTTGTTACGTTGATTCTCTACCTCACTTTGAAACTCCTTAAACTTCTCGAAAGTTTCGGACTTATGTTTCATGAAATAGATATACCCATATCTGCTCAAGTCATCCGTGAAGGTAAGAACATAACGATAACCATCTGTGATGCTACACTCATTGGACCACACACATCGGTATGTATGATTTCCAATAAGTCCGTAGCTCGCTCCATCATACTGAAAATGGAGTCTTAGTCATTTTACCCATCGGACATGCCTCGCATCTTTCAAGTGATTCAAAATCAAGTGATTCAAGAAGTCCATCGAATGGAGTTTCTTCATACGTTTCACTCCAATGTGACCAAGGCAGCGATTGCCACATATAGGTCGAGTTATCGCTGATTTCAATCGTTTAGCTTCAATGTTATTAATATGTGTATTTCTACTATCGAGATTCAACATGAATAGACCATCTATCAAAGGTGCATGTGCATAAAACACATTACTCATATAAATCGAACAACCATTATTCTCGGTTTAAACAAGTAATTGTCTGCAATAAACAAGATCGATATAATGTTCATGCTTAACGCAGGCAAATAACAATTATTTAAGTATAAAACTAATCCTGATGGTAGATGAAGAGGTAGCGTCGACCGCGATCACATCAACCTTTGATCCGCTTCCTCTGGCGCATTGTCACCTCGTTCTTCACTAGCTTCCGTTTATTCTGCAGCTCTGTTTGAGTTACAAATATGAGCAACCGAACCATTATCAAATACCTGGGCACTACTACGAGTACTAGTGAGATACACATCAATAACATGTATATCAGATATACCTTTCTTCTTGATGTTGCCGTTCTTCAAATCCGCCAAGTACCTTGGGCAATTCCGCTTCCAGTGACCTTCTCCCTTGCAGTAAAAGCACTCAGTTTCAGGCTTAGGTCCAGCCTTGGTCTTCTTCGTCGGTATGGTAACTTTCTTACCACCCTTCTTGAAGTGTCCCTTTTGCTTAGACTTGCCTTTCTTGAATTTGGTGGTCTTATTGACCATCAACACTTGGTGCTCTTTCTTGATCTCCACTTCTGCAGATTTTAACATAGCAAACAGTTCTGGCAACTCTTTGTTCATGTTCTGCATGTTGTAGTTCATCACAAAGTTCTTGTAACTTGGTGGTAGTGATTGGAGGATGCGGTAAACCCCCAAAGTATTAGGAATCACTATACCCAAACTTTGAAGTTTATTTGCGTGCCCAGACATCTTAAGCACATGCTCACTGACGGAGCTACCCTCTTCCATCTTGCAGTTAAAGAACTTTTCAGAAGCTTCATAGCTTTCAATTGCCGCATGAGTCTCAAAGATTAATTTGAGATCCTCGACAATATCATATGGATCTGACTCTTCAAATCTTTTCTGAAGCTCCGATTCTAAACCATACAAGATAGCACACTGAACTATGGAGATCGATTCTTCCGAGCGAGGTAAACATTCTTTACTTCATTGGTAGCATCACCGGTGGGTCACCTAGCGGTGCATCCAGCACATAGGTCAAATTACCACTGTGAGGACAATCCTCAAATTGCGGAACCAATCCATGAGTTGCTTCCATTGTTTTTCAACTTTTCTTTCTCTAGGAACGCATTAAAATTGATGGTAGGGCTGCCATTGATCTACAACATATTTGCAATAGTTTAGACTAAGTTTATGACAAATTGAGTTCAAATTAATTAATGAAATTAAACTAGGTGAACTCCCACTCAAAACAACATCCCTCACATTGTTTTAGTGATCACACGAACCAAATCCACTACATCAACACCGATCATCACGAGAGCTGATATAGTTTTAATGGCGAACAATCATCATGTTCATCATATCTACTATATGATTCATGCTTTGCCTTTCGGCGATCCGTGTTCCTGAGGCCATACGTACATGCTAGGCTCGTCAAGATCAAACCTTAGCTTCCGCATAAGCAAATCTGGCTTGCTTACGTTGTATTCACCCGCGGAATCAAAGACACCCGATCATCACGTGGCGCTTCGAAGCAGCAAGCTTTGGCAACGGTGCATACTAAGGGTGAACACTTTAGAACTTGAAATTTATGTGCATGAGGGATCATCTTATAATGCTACCGTCGTCTACTAAGCAATACAAGATGCATAAAGGATTAACATCACATGCAATTCATAATATGTGATATGATATGGCCTTTCTTCTTTGTGCTTCCGATCTCCATCTTCAAGCACGAACATGATCTCCATCATCACCGGCATAGCATCAAGGTCAATGACGCTTCTTCATGGTTGTCGTCCACCAGCTTCAACTATTACAACTATTTTGAATAGACACGCAGGTCTTAACAGAAATTAAAGACAACCATATGGCTCTGCGGTTGCCAACTTACAATAAGGAACATTGCATACATCAAATATAATCACAATCATGGCCATATCACATCACTGCACACCCCTGCAAAACAAAGTTAGACGCTTCTACTTTCTTTGCATATTTTACGTGGTTTGGGGCTTTCCATAGGTGTCGTTCTAACCTACGAACAAGAACCACAACATTGATACTAGCATTGTTGATTACCCGTTGTAAATTGGATCTTTACTATGCTAGGAGAAACAGGCACCATAAAGCCACTTATGCAAAACGAGTTGCATGTCAGCGTGGAGCAAGTCTCATGAACGATGTCATGTAAGGTTAGCCGGCCGCTTCATCCCAACATACCGCAAGATGCAAAGTACACAAAAGCAATCTACAATAAAAGCATCAACGCCCACAATGACCATTGTGTTCTACTCGTGCAACAGATCTACATATAGACACGGCTCGATACCCTTTGTAGGGGTTCGTAGCATGGAAAACAAAATTTTCTATCGCATACAAACAAACAAGCCAAGATCTATCTACTAGATTGTAGCAACGAGTCGATGGAATAACTCACCCTCGAAGATTCCAAAGTGTTTAACGAGAGCAGATTCTCGTGGGTGATGTAGTACTCTTTCCGATCTCAAGATCGCGTGAGCGATCCTTCCGGCGCTGCGTTCCCAGCGCTCCTTGATCGGTCACACGCTCGATTTTCGACGAAGACCTTCCTCTCCCTTGTTCCAGTGAGTGGAGGTTGTAGCACTCTCCTCGCGATTCGGCAAAGACCTGGCGTGGTCTGGGAGGTAGAGGAAATCCCAGGGCCGCCTTAAGCCGGTGCAGTATGGTGGAGCTTATGAGAGAGGCTATTAGTGGTCTAGTAATTAGACACACCAATTAGGGCTCTAAACCAATTAGAAGGCTCTAAACCGAATAGCTCTAAACCGGGGTCCAGATCTAGGGTTTAGTTTAGAGGATAGGAAACTTGTGTGTCTAGGAGGGGAGGCCCTGCCCTTGCCTGTATAGGTGGGAGGGCGGTGACCAGGAGGAGTCCTCCCCAAGTCGGCCTTGGGGCGCCAGCCAAGGGGACTCCTCCCCCAAGTCGGTCTCCACTTCCTCCTCTTTTCCCACTTCCCAAAACTTGCCGTTTGACTTTCAAACTAGCCGTTTGACTTTTCAATTTAGGATTTAAATAAATCCTTTATTTGGGACAGCAAGAATACTTAGTACATGATGCAATCATTCCAATATGTAATGACACACTCATGTACCCTTCCCCCTCCGGAGTGCCGGACATTCCGGGACCTTCTAGAATGTTCCCAATGAAAACACGGAATCATTCCGCCAAGCAGGACTTTCCTTATATGAATCTTATTCTCCGGACCATTCCGGATCACCTCGTGATATCTCGGATCCCATCCGAGACTCCGAACAACATTCGGTCTCTTTCTCATAATACCATAACTACTCAAACAACGTCGAATCCTTAAGTGTCTCCCTACGGTTCGTGAATTATGCGGACATGATCGAGACACTTCTCCGAACAATAACCAATAGAGGAATCTGGAAATTCATATGGCTCCCACATATTTCTACGATTACTTTGCGATCGAATGAACCACTTACATACGATACCAATTTCCCTTTGTCTCACGATATGTTACTTATCCGAGGTTATGATCGTCGGTATCTCTGCATACCTAGTTCATCCTCGTTCGATAAGTACTCTTTTCTCGTTCCGTGATATGTGATCCCTTGTGACCAAGTCACATGCTTGCAAGCTAATTGGATGACATTTCACCGAGAGGGCCCAGAGAATATCTATCCGTCATGTGGATGGACAAATCCCACTCTTGATCCATGTGTTTCAACCAATACTTTCCGAACACTCAATGCCACCTTTATAGCCACCCTGTTACGGTGTGGTGTTTGATGACATCAAAGCATCCATCCAGTAAAGGCAATATGCATGATCTCATGGTCGAAGGAATTAGGTTACTATGTATCAGAAAGCATATAGCAATTGAACTATTGAAATGACTTGATCTTTATGCTACGCTTGTCTATAGGAGTATGTCCACCATATCATTCTCCTAACGATATGATCTTGTTGTTGATAACATCTCAATGTTCATGATAGGGAAACCACAATCATCAATCAACCAACAAGCTAGTGAAGTATAGAGGCTATACTAGGGACTTCAAATTAGGTTTACAAATCACACAAGTATTAATGGTTTCCTTGTTAATACTATTATAGCATGAATGTAAACATTTATCATAAACACAAAGATATATAATAATAACTACATTTATTATTACCTCTAGGGCATATCTCCAACATATACCTTACTAGCACCCCCAAGAGTGATAACCTCAGTATTAGTGGATAGTGCTAAGCTAAAACTTGATTACTTTAGATGGGAATACTTGGTGAATATGATTATGAAAACCTTGGAATGAAGATTCATTCTATTGAAATGTTTTGACATGTGTTGTGAAACACAATGGTTTGATGATGAAACTGATGAGGCATGAGCCTTGACTTTAATAAAAACTGATGATTGGGTTCAGATGCGATACCATTCCAATTTTACCGTACAACAACAATACCTGAGTTAGGTAGGGCTTGACTGGAAGTTTATATGTCTTAGTATGGGTTCCCTTGCGGAAGAGGTTGAGCTGAGGCTACCTCGTGGTAAATGTCCACCTATGAAGTACCCAAGATGGCAGATGGCCATGGTTAGGAGGCCAAACTCATAGGGGAGGTGCCTATACTAGGGTGTGTAATTGAAAGGTTAAGATTGATTATCCGCATACTAAGTATGATGATTTTGGGTTACTCCTGACGGATTATCGAATTTTGTGGTGAAAGTGTACATACTATTCAAATAGCCGTGTCCACGGTTATGGAAAGTTGGAGTGGCCATACTATTCCGTTGTCAGATGTTTTCAAAATGATTTGTGACTTGCAAGATGACTTTGACTTGACCACAACTGAGTTATGGACATGAGATCTAAGTTCCCACTTAAGTAATGTAAAGAACTAAATTAGTTCTTTACCCTTGAAGCTTTATGAAATAAACATGGCTTTTTGCAAACAAACCTAGAGCTTATAATTCCTACTAGTGTTACTTTTTCGTATGCTAGTGGTAGTTTGCGAGTACTTAAAGAGTACTCATGGCTTTGTCTGTAGCATCCCATCTGTCTAACACCTGTAATGCTACATGGTCTAATAATAAAATGCTACTTCCTACATATAATTGTTGCATCATAATTATATCATGCTCATGTCATCATGCCACCTTGTATTTGAGCATCATATAAAACCCTTTTACTTTTGGTTCTTATCTCATATGCACTATTAATTGTATTTGCCTCTTGATATGTTGTATTTGGTTCTTGATAAATGCTTGATGCCCAAGTTGAGTTGGTGGGCATGTCTCTTACAACACCACCACCTTTTCTATGTCACCACCCTATAATTCCACCATCCAAACTATATGTGGGCATTTGCACTTCTTTTGGCTCTTGTCTAGCTCACATATATTTAAATGGATCCACTCTACTTCCACATGCTCCCATATATGCATCATGTTGTTTTCACAATATTGATATGTGGAACCTCATGGCCACCTTTGCATGTCATGTGAGTAGAACTCCCTTTATTTAGCTCGTATGGTTTTATCTAATATATGCTCATGTATGAGGCTATTTTGGCTACAAGTGGAACAAGTGGGAAAATACACACTATCCAGGTCAGTTGGCTTCACATGTGTGCATATGTCGAATATTCTCCTATGATCAGCAAGCTTCCTTCTCTTGTGGAGCCACAATACAGATCTTGAATGCATGTATCAATATATGTCCATGTGTGCAATAGTTGTTTTCACAACTAGAACTATTGGTCCTATATCACATGTACGGGCCCATGCAAGCTTCCTCTCTCTCCTTTTTCTACCTATCTGATTTTTGCTTGTGTTTTGGAAGAGTTTTGAGTAGTTTGTTTTCAAACTAATAAAATAAATAAAAGAGAAATACACCTACCTTATCTCTACATCATGTCATACTACATGCAATAATAGTCTCTAATCACATGTGATATCAATGCCACTAGTGACCTTTCTTCTATTCAAATTCTTTTGCACTTGTCTGCTTGTTCAGATTTTGATCAAATCCTATATCTACACTCCATCTACCAAGTTTTCCTAGCTAATCTAGCTATCTAAATAAAGACTCCATCTCTAATATTTATATATTTTTGCCTCTTGGTCTCTGCCTAAATCTTTGACACTAATTCCGTCTAAAGTTTTGTCTAAAACTAGTCTCATCTAGTCTAGTTTAGACTAGATAAAAACTCCAATCCCCTTCTTCTTTTCCAAAATCCTAATCACCGGTACTTACACACACACCTAGATATAGTTATCTTATACTCAACCTAAACCTTCCTGGAAAACTCCTCTCTCCCTATGCCCTGGTGCCACCTGACCCTAACCGAGCCAGCTAACCTCTGTTTCTCTTCAGTTGGGCACGTGATCGCGGTAGGACAGTGTCCCATGCCTCGCGCTTGCTGCCTCTCTCTGGTGCATAAAGCATAGTAGCAGGCAGAGGAACCCCATCCTCTCAACCACCCCCTCTACCTCTCCTTTCCACCAGATCGGATTCCCCTCCTTCCTTCTTCTTCCCCACCAAGAAACGACCACACCGGCACCATGTCGCCGCCACCGCTAGCCGTCTCCTGTCCCTGGTGATCCTCGCGGCCTCGACCGCCTCCACATCGCCGACACGTTCCTCCTTCGACAACGTCTCCGGCCCGAGCCCCTGGACACGGAGAAGCACCTGCAGTACCAGGCCTTCATCATCCGTACCTCGACGCTGTGCTGCGCACCCGTAGACTCCCCGTCGCTCGCCGGCTACCACTGCCTCCTCGTCGCTGCACGCCCTACACCTAGGTCGGCTAGGGAGCGGGCGCTCGGTGAGCCTCAACTTCCCCCTGCCCTATTGTCTCCTCGCCGTCCTTGTGGAACCACGATAATGCGCGCCCAGCAGCCTTGCCGCTTGCCGCGTTGTGCCAGCGAGTGCGCACGCGCAGCAGATACTACAGTCGCGGACCCCTGTGCTCGTGCAAACCCTGGCCGTTTCCGTTTTCCTTCTAGAGAACTCTTCAACCCCCTGCGTAGAGGGAATGTTCCTCTCTCCAACGAATCAAATCACACTCCAAACCATCAACGGAACCTCTCAGAATCAACCGCGAAAGGTAGAAGAAAACACCGGATATCCCGTCAGTTCGACAGTTTTAGCCTTGAGATACTGCCTCTGATTCCATCAAGATCCCGACCGAATCAGTGCATCTCCGGTAGTATAATTCATGGCATATTATTCCCTGTTGTCCCAGATTTATAACGCAACCGACCGCTCTCCAAATGGAAATCCCAGTCTCCCACAATCTTCCGAGGAAGATCGGCTGTTTTCATGTTTCTCTCTGTCAGTTTCACAGTTCTATGCCTACGTATTCTTGTCCTCTGCTTATCGCGAGTTCCTGACCAGCACCAACGTATTACCGTGGATCTCTTAAACCTATGTGCATCTCCTATGAATCCTCTATCTACAGAAACAAACAGAGCTTCATTTGGATCATGGACGCGCTCACAATTGTCATCGCAAGGCAGCTCAATTCTCTATTTATCTGCGCCCAAAATTCAGTTAAGCCAACACACTTCAGGTTCAGTTAAGCCCCTTTCTTTTTCTTTTCCGAGGCTAAGGCCCCTCTTTGTTTGTCAAAAATAAGAGCACCCAGTTGTTGACACAAACATTAGATTCCCACAACCGCCAGCTCCTTGATTGTATATCTGGTAGACCTGAGACCGAATCCTCTCCTCGCAGAATTAAATCTGCCTTTTTTTCCTTTGTTTTCTGAGACATTCTGAAGCTTAGTTTTAGTTTTCTGAAACTGAATTCTTAACAACCATTTCAGTCTGGACAATTCCAAACAATCATTGCATAAACCGGTGGATCCCTAAATTACCAGACTATGTTCGTGTCTTCTGAACCTTTTGCTAAAAAGACCCCACGATTTCTAATGCCTATATATTCCAAAAATCTATCTCTAAACCATTTTTTAAAAACAAGAACAGTACAAGTTTTTGATTAAATAATTTGAATATTATTTTTGTTCTCTGAATATTTGCAAATAGACAAGCTATTAACAATTTTGCCCTTTTCCTATTAAAAGGCAATAAATCATATCTTTTATTTGGGTTATCAAAATAAAAATAAAAAGTAATATATGTTTTTGAATCAGAAAAATGTGAGGATTTCAAATCTTCCATCCAAAATAATGTTTGACTAATTTAATTTTGAAATTGTTTAATTGCAATAAAAATATATTTTCTTAAATAATTAATAACTTTAATTCTATAACTCCAAATTGGACAAATAATATGTCTAAATCGATCAACGCGACGAGCCCGGTCTGTTTATGCATTCCATGATATGAATTGAAGCATGCATCATGTCATTATTAAAAATCAGAACTGTTTATGGCAATAAAACCTGACCAAATAATTAATAAAATGGTTTATTCTTGTCCCCACACCTCACCCTTGCCATGCTACATTATTGCCATGTAAATTGTGTATCATTCATCATGGCATGTTTGTTTGCTTGTCGCATTTTATTTATATGCTTGTGCACTTTATTTATGTTGTCCCTTGTTTCTTTGGTTCTTCTTTCGAATAGGCTGAAAGGTGGGAAATATCAGGAATCCCAGGAGTACTACCCAGATCTACCTCTCGCTTCAACTGAGCTGCCAGGCAAGCACTACCACATGATTGCATACATATAGTACCTATTGCTTCTATCTTATTCTTGCATCATGGAGTCGTGATTGCATTAAATTGAATCCCAAGTACTGCATAGCCTTTATTTTTAAACCCCACCGAAGCTTGTTCCTCCATCCTATGAGCCATTACTACAGGAGTTGTTTGAGCCATGCAAGTCGTAGAACAACATGTGTAGGTTATGTGAGTGTCTGATGAATAACGAGGTACCTAAACAACTTAACCTGAGTAGTAATGGGATAACTAATGAAAGAGGCACCGGTGAGCAATATTTGTTATTTGGTTTTTCATGCTCACTTGTGTCTCGTAGGACCCCGAGTACTTGATTCCTGTTCCTTGACTATTCGCACTATCCACATCCGGGAGGCCTTATGGACCCCCTGAGCCAGAGCTTGATTCATTTCTATTTCTTGGGACCACAAAGTAGTTTGGGGCTTTATTACTATCCTGTACTTCATGCTTTACTATTTTACTTAAGATTGTGCGAGGAGCACCTGTACTGTTTTGGATGCGGAGTGTTTTTGCGGTATCGACAAGCCCAGTCACATTTTCGGATTCCCAGTTGTTTACAGCCATTGACGCAAACCTTGGGTCCGTCTCGGAGTAGGCCAACTTCATTGCGGGTAGCTTAATGGGGTGGCCCCTTGAAATATTTATGAATCATGTGATCGCTCTGTCGTGAATGCCTCGTTGGGTTTTGAGTTGGTTTTTCCGAGGTTGATCGAGTGTGTGTTGCTATTTGTGCACCCCTGCAGGGTAAATGTTTCAGAAAGCCGTGTCCGCGGTTATGGACGACTTGGAGCACAGTTTCTCGATCATAGACAAGTATAACTAAAGTACCGCTTTTAATTTTATTAAATACCTGACTAGTAAATAGTGCAATACTCATGGAATGGTTAATAAAAGTGCCAACAGATGGGTTGTTTGTCCACTTTCTCGTTGGTAAGCGAGAAGGAGGATGGATCTGTTACCTTATACTGTTATAACTGTTGTTTCTAACTAACGGACATCCGTCTATCATTGGTTAGGCGGATGGTTAGCGAGTATCTGTAGACTTGTTAGTTATTATCTTTTGCTGCAATTGCGTCACCCCAGGTTATGTCCCCTTTAGAGGCATAAAGACTTGCTGAGTACCCCTAGGGTCTCACACGATAAATTGTTTAATTCAGATGAACAGGTGTATTCGCAAGATGGATATTGGGTGGAGGAGACAGGTGATGTTGGCAACGATCACTCGGTGTAGAGATTTCGGGGATGGGGATCCATGAGATCTGTATGGATGTGCTTACTTATGTGGCATCTTATGCCGATTTGCTTCTTGTCCGTACTCGGATCTTGTTTTCCCGCTTCCGCTTGATACTATGATGGTTGATGTATGAGGAGCTATCCTAAACTATTATCTCTATCTAGGATATTTGGATCTTGCCGTATGGCGTTGCAATATTTCTATTTCTTTTAGATGGAATGGCTCTGAGAACTGTTGTAAGGTAGCTTGCATACATACTCACTTGTGTATGTATTTGATCTCTTCGCCTGTTCACGCTGGCCGCTTCTTGTCCCGATGTCTTGGAAGTGGTTAGGACGGCCGACGGTCTACACGCGTGGCCCTGGCCTCATTGACTATTTTAACCACTTCCGGTTCATCCAGGCTTGAACTTAGAGCGTAGGGTCCGAGGTTGTTACAATTGGTATCAGAGCCATCCCGCCCTTCAGGGTCTCAGCCAAATGGTCGTTGTCAGTCTAGCAAATATTTTGGTAGTTATGTATACTAGGGAAAAACAAAACGTGAGAGTAGGACTGTTTCCATTTTTTTTCTTACCCACCCACCCACCCTTTTCTGGTAAGGAAGTGTAACGTTTTTAATCCTCTTCTAAAATTCAAACTAGGATTCACGTGTTCTGGGTTCCGTAGTACCATAGGTTGTGTGGGTGTGTGTGTGTGTGTGTGTGTGTGAATTTCTTGTCTATGTGTTGCATCCAACTTGTCGCTATCTGCCTTTTGGTTATCAACTGTTTGTACATTCCATACCGACAGGCTTTTGTAAACCGACGCGATCTATCTGATTCATTGTAAACCGACGCGATCTGTCTTACTCTTTGTTATCCGATGCTATCTTGTTTTGGGTGTTTGTTTCCGTTGTTGCTAATCATTAGGTTCATCTTAAGAAGAATGGGAGTTGGGATATGTGTTTTACTTATTCATGTGCGGAGTAATGATTTGAGTGCGGGATGGAGTCGCGACCATACCACTACTTTTATCATTCTCTCTTGTATATTGAATTAGTACAGTTACTAATCTTGATTGGTTAAGTGGTTTTGCTCATATAGTGGTATTTTAATGCCGAAATTTGTGGAAAAAATTTCTTTGTTAGCTTGTGTACCACCCTCCTTGTTCAGTCGTGTGCGATATGCTTAATATCTTCTAGATGCTTTGTACTTTGTTGATATTTTAATATCATCTTTGTAATTTGTATCCTTTAATCTTGGTTAATTTCATTTTGGTACTATTTTGGATTATTATTATTCTCCATTATGGTACTGACTTCAGTTTTATATCAATCACATGATGACACCACCACGCCGTTCTGAGGAGGACATACCACCTGAACTGGGGGCTACGTTGGCAAGTATTGCTAATGCCTTGGGAACAATGCAGCAGAACCAACAGCGATTTGAAGAAAGTGTCAGGAGGAACGAGTTTGTTCCGCTACCTCCACCTCCCAAGCGAGGAGACATCAAGAGTTTTCTGAAGTTCATCCCGCGCCACCTTGAGGTGTCTGATCAGCCACTGGACGCCGATGATTGGCTGCGTGAGATGTCAAGGTTGTTGATGACTGCTGATGTTCCTGAGCAAGAATGGGTAAAATGTGCCACTCACCTTTTGAAGGGAGACGCAGCTCTGTGGTGGGAGAATTACCTCAAGGCAAATCACTCTAGTTTTCAGCTTACTTGGGAGCAGTTCACTGAGGCTTTCAAAGAGCAATACCTGTCAGAAATTGTCATGGAAAGGATGAAGGAAGTGTTTCTCAACCTCAAGCAGGGCAATGACAATGTCAATACCTATATCAGAAATTTCATGAATCTTTCTCGGTATGGTGGCGATGAGATCTCTAATGACAAGAAGAAGCAAAAGAGGTTCAGGCAAGGGCTCAATGCATCTATCAAATATGCAATCACTCATGCAAGGCCAGGGTCTTTTCTAGAACTCCAACATACAGCTCTATAGGAGGAAGCAAGTAGGCAAGTGTTTGAGGAGTCCAAGAAACACAACCGTGACGCAGCAAGCTCTTCAGCTATGACAGCTCCTTCTAAGCGCCGCGTGTGGGTTCCTAACACGCCACCGTCGCTCCCGCCTCCACCAAGACCTTCAAGCTACGCGGCAAGGCCACCAAACTCCTTCACCGCGGCTCCTAGGGGCTACAACCACAACTACCCTGAGCGCTCAAGGAGTCCTCGCCACGCTGCTCCACGTCCACCTGGTGCTTGTTACACTTTTGGGAACACTGGGCATTAACACTGGAGTTGTCCCATGAACAACAAAGCTCTTCCTCCACCACCTCCAAGACCTGCAACAAGTTCTTCTATGGTTCGTGCACCTCCACCGCGGGCTCTCAACATCAACACCAAGCCTGGGTCCACTATTGCTCGTGCCAACTGTGTCAACGTCGCTCAAGCTAAGCATGCACCTGGAGTTGTGATGGGTATGCTTCCTGTTAACTCAGTTCCTGCACGAGTTTTGTTCGATTCTGGTGCATCGCATTCTTTTGTTTCTCACAAGTTTGCAAATGAGAATGAGTTAGCAATGGATGCGCTTCCTAAGCGCTTGATGGTCCTTTTCTCCGGGCAACAATGGCATCTTCCAAAATCAGCCATGGCAATCAAATTGAGATTGGTGGTTCTTCGTTCCCTTCCTTAATTATTCGGGCAATTACGACATTGATGTTATCTTGGGCATGGATTGGTTCGATGTAAAATGCAGTTGTGATTGATTGTCTCAACGCTCGGTTTCTAAAAATTCTCAAGGCCATATAGTCTATTCCCAAGTCCGACTCGCAATTCAGCTTTTTCTCTTTGGCTACTCGAATGATGATGCTATGGAGGCTATTCAGAGTGTTCCTTGGTCCGTGAGTTTCTAGATGTTTTTCTGAAGAGTTGCTGGTATGCCTCCCGATCGTGAGGTCGAGTTTGTGATTGAGCTTGAACACGAACCGCCTATCTCCAAGCGGCCTTATAAAATGGGTCTCCTGAATTATTTGAACTCAAACGCCAAACTTGATGAACAAGAGAAGTTGGGTTTCATTCAACACAGTACTTCTTCTTGGGGTAGCCCAACCATCTTTGTGAAGAAGCGAGACAAGACTGGTAGACTTTGTGTTGACTATTGGGCTCTCAATGATAAAACCATCAAGAATAAATATCCCCTTCCACGGATTAATGATCTCTTCGATCAGCTAGCTGGAGCTATGGTATTCTCTAAGCTTGACTTTAGAAGTGGATATCATCAAATCAAGATTCACAAGGAAGATGTTCCCAAAATAGCTTTCACCACCCGCTATGGCCTGTATGAGTACACGGTCATGTCTTTTGGTCTCACCAATGCACCTGCCACCTTCTCGAGGCTTATGAACTCGGTTTTTTTGGAGTATCTTGATAAGTTCGCTGTGGTCTATCTGGATGACATTCTAGTCTATTCTAAGGCAAAGGAAGAACATGAAGAACACCTTCGGTGTGTCCTAAACAAGCTTCGTGAGAACAGCCTGTATGCAAAGTTCTGCAAATGTGAGTTCTGGCTGCCTGAAGTCACCTACATCATCTCTGCCAAGGGCATCGCCGTCACCCAGAAACTGTTCGGACAATTGTTGACTGGCTTCCACCCAAAAATGTCAAAGAAGTCTAGAGTTTCCTTGGTTTGGCTAGTTACTACTGTCGCTTCGTTCAGAACTTCTCGAAGATTGCGAAGCCTCTTACCGATCTCCTCAAGAAAGGCAAGAAATACCTTTGGTCTCCTGCATGTCAAGCAAGCTTTGAAACACTCAAAGAGAAGCTCACTTCTACACCAGTCTTGATTCCTCCAGATACATCAAAGCCTTTCCAGATATTCTGTGACGCCTCATTGCAAGGATTGGGTGCAGTCCTCATGCAAGAAATGCAAGTCGTTGCATATGCCTCTTGTCAGTTGAAAATTCATGAGCTCAACTATCCAACACATGACCTCAAACTCGTAGCAGTTGTCTTTGCTTTGAAAGTATGGAGGCACTACTTGTTTGGCAACCGTTGTGAGATCTTTTCTGATCACAAGAGTCTGAAGTATATCTTCACACAACCTGATCTCAACCTTCGTCAGAGGAGGTGGATTGAAGCAATTAATGATTTAGATCTGACAATCAACTACACTCCTGGCAAAGCTAATGTGATGGCCGATGCTCTCAGCCGAAAAGCCTATGTCAACAACCTCATGGTGGAAGAACAACATCCTCTCTTGTGCGAGGAATTCCGCTAGCTCAACCTTGAAATTGTGGATCAAGGGTATCTTCTGAACCTTCTGGCAACCCCTCTCTTGGAAGAAAAAGTTCGCTCCATTCAACTTGGTGATCCTTACACTAAAACGATCATCTCCAACATTCAGCTTCTAAAGTATGAGTCCTTCCACGTCGACGACCAATGCGCTCTATTCTTTGAAGACCGGATGTTTGTTCCGAACTACCCGGGTTTGAGAGAGAAAGTTCTTAAGGAGGCACATGATTCTGTTCTTTCTATCCACCCTGGAAGCACTAAGATGTACATGGACTTGAAAACACAATATTGGTGGCCTGGGCTGAAACGATATTGTGCGAAGTATGTCTCGGAGTGTGATGTCTGCCGTAGAGTTAAAGCTATCCATCAGAAACCTTCCGGTCTTCTATAGCCATTGAAGCCTCCGGAATGGTAATGGGAGAAAGTCGAGATGGACTTCATAACTGGTTTTCCAAGGTCGCAGAAGGGCAACAATGCAATCTTTGTTGTCATCGACAGGCTTTCTAAAGTGGCTCACTTCTTACCTGTCAAGTAAACAATTTCTGCAATTCAATTGGCTGAGCTCTATATCAATAGAATTGTCTCTCTGTATGGGTTCCTCTTGAGATCGAGGCACTGCGGAAGCATCTTCACTTCCAAGTTCTGGGGAAGTTTCCAAAATGCTTTGGGAGAAAGTTGAACTTCAGCACAGCTTACCACCCTCAGTCGCAAGGACAAGTTGAAAGGATCAATCAGATTCTGGAAGATATGCTCCGTGCTTGCGTCATCTCTTTTGGCATGAAGTGGGAAGAATGCCTTCCTTATGCTGAGTTCTCTTACAACAATAGCTTCCAGAAGAGTCTAAAGATGGCACCATTTAAGGTTCTCTATGGTCGCAAATGCAGAACTCCGATTGGTTGGTCGGGCGCAGGTGAAAGAACATTGTTTGGTCCCGACATTGTAACTCAAGCGGAGGAGAAGGTTCACATCATTCATGAAAATCTGAAGGTTGCTCAAAGTCGCCAGAAGAGCAACTATGACAGAAAGCACACGGACATGGAGTATGTCCCTGGTGATCTCGTTTACCTTCGTGTCACTCCCATGAGAGGCACGCACCGGTTTGGTATCAAAGGAAAGCTGGCTCCTAGATACATCGGTCCTTTCAAAGTTCGTGGAAGAAGAGGAAAAGTTGCTTATGCTCTTGAGCTCCCTGAAAAACTCAAGGTCCATGATGTTTTCCATATCTCTCAACTCAAGAAGTGCTTCAAGGATCCCGGCGGGACCGTGGATCATGAGCTCATCAATCTCCAAGAAGATCTGTCTTATCAAGAACAACCCACAAAAATCCTAGAAGTCGCAGAAAGAAGGACTCGCAACAAGTCCATCAAGTTTTACAAGGTGCAGTGGTCGCACCATTCCGTTGATGAAGCCACTTGGGAACGCGAGGATGAGCTCCGTACCAAGTATCCTACCCTCTTCGTGTCTTCTTCTTCTTCCTAGAATCTTAGGGCGAGATTCCTGTTTAGTGGGGGAGAGTTGTAGCATCCTATCTGTCTAACATCTGTAATGCTACATGGTCTAATAATAAAATGCTACTTCCTACATATAATTGTTGCATCATAATTATATCATGCTCATTTCATCATGCCACCTTGCATTTGAGCATCATATAAAACCCTTTTCCTTTTGGTTCTTATCTCATATGCACTATTAATTGTATTTGCCTCTTGATATGTTGTATTTGGTTCTTGATAAATGCTTGATGCCCAAGTTGAGTTGGTGGGCATGTCTCTTACAACTCCACCACCTTTTCTATGTCACCACCCTATAATTCCACCATCCAAACTATATGTGGGCATTTGCACTTCTTTTGGCTCTTGTCTAGCTCACATATATTTAAGATGGACCCACTCTACTTCCACAAGCTCCCATATATGCATCATGTTGTTTTCACAATATTGATATGTGGAGCCTCATGGCCACCTTTGCATGCCATGTGAGTAGAACTCCCTTTATTTAGCTCGTATGGTTTTATCTAATATATGCTCATGTATGAGGCTCTTTTGGCTACAAGTGGAACAAGTGGGAAAATACACACTATCCAGGTCAGTTGGCTTCACATGTGTGCATATGTCGAATATTCTCCTATGATTAACAAGCTTCCTTCTCTTGTGGAGCCACAATACAGATCTTGAATGCATGTATGAATATATGTCCATGTGTGCAATAGTTGTTTTCACAACTAGAAGTATTGGTCCTATATCACATGTGCATGGCCCATGCAAGCTTCCTCTCTCTCCTTTTTCTACCTATCTGATTTTTGCTTGTGTTTTGGAAGAGTTTTGAGTAGTTTGTTTTCAAATTAATAAAATAAATAAAAGAGGAATACACCTACCTTATCTCTACATCATGTCATACTACATGCAATAATAGTCTCTAATCACATGTGATATCAATGCCACTAGTGACCTTTCTTCTATTCAAATTCTTTTGCACTTGTCTGCTTGTTCAGATTTTGATCAAATCCTATATCTACACTCCATCTACCAAGTTTTCCTAGCTAATCTAGCTATCTGAATAAAGACTCCATCTCTAATATTTATTTATTTTTGCCTCTTGGTCTCTGCCTAAATCTTTGACACTAATTCCGTCTAAAGTTTTGTCTAAAACTAGTCTCATCTAGTCTAGTTTAGACTAGATAAAAACTCGAATCCCCTTCTTCTTTTCCAAAATCCTAATCACCCGTACTTACACACACCTAGATATAGTTATCTTCTACTCAACCTAAACCTTCCTGGAAAACTCCTCTCTCCCTATGCCCTGGTGCCACCCGACCCTAACCGAGCCAGCTAACCTCTGTTTCTCTTCAGCTGGGCACGTGATCGTGGTAGGACAGTGTCCCATGCCTCGCTTCTTGCCTCTCTGGTGCATAAAGCATAGTAGCAGTGCAGAGAACCCCATCCTCTCAACCACCCTCTACCTCTCCTTTCCACCAGATCGGATTCCTCCTTCCTTCTTCTTCCCCACCAAGAACAAACGAGACCACCGCACCACGACCGCGCCCACCGCTAGCCGTCTCCTCGGTGATCCTCGCGGCCTCGGCCGCCTCGCCGACACGTTCCTCCTTCGACAACGCCTCCGGCCCGAGCCTCGACACGGAGAAGCACTGCGAGACAGGCCTTCATCATCCGTACCTCGATTGTCGCGACCAGACTCCGTCGCTTCACGGCTACCATCGCCTCCTCGTCGCTGCACGCCTACACCTAGGTCGGCTGGGGCGCCAGGTGAGCCTCAACTTCCCCGCCTATTGTCTCGCCGCCCTTGTGGAACTGACGATAATGCGCTACAGCAGCCTTGCCGCTTATTGCGTTGTGTGAGCCTGAAAGCAGCAGATACTACGATCAAGGACCCACGTTCTGCAAACCCTGGCGCTTCCGTTTCCTTCTAGAGAACTCTTCAACCCCGAGAGGGAATGTTCCTCTCTCCAACGAATCAAATCACACTCCAAACCATCAACGAACCTCTCGTAATCAACCGCGAAGGTAGAAGAAAACACCGGATATCCCGTCGGTTACAGCTTTTAGCCTTGAGATACGCCTCGATTCCATCAAGATCCCGACCGAATCAGTGCATCTCCGGTAGTATAATTCATGGCATATTATTCCCTGTTGTCCCAGATTTATAACGCAACCGACCGCTCTCCAAATGGAAATCCCAGTCTCCCACAATCTTCCGAGGAAGATCGGCTGTTTTCATGTTTCTCTCTGTCAGTTTGACAGTTCTATGCCTACGTATTCTTGTCCTCTGCTTATCACGAGTTCCCGACCAGCACCAACGTATTACCGTGGATCTCTTAAACCTATGTGCATCTCCTATGAATCCTCTATCTACAGAAACAAACAGAGCTTCATTTGGATCATGGACGCGCTCACAATTGTCATCGCAAGGCAGCTCAATTCTCTATTTATCTGCGCCCAAAATTCAGTTAAGCGAACACTCTTCAGGTTCAGTTAAGCCCCTTTCTTTTTCTTTTCCGAGGCTAAGGCCCCTCTTTGTTTGTCAAAAATAAGAGCACCCAGTTGTTGACACAAACATTAGATTCCCACAACCGCCAGCTCCTTGATTGTATATCTGGTAGACCTGAGACCGAATCCTCTCCTCGCAGAATTAAATCTGCCTTTTTTTCCTTTGTCTCAAGCTTAGTTTCAGTTTTATGAAACTGAATTCCTAACAACCATTTCAGTCTGGACAATTCCAAACAATCATTGCATAAACCGGTGGATCCCTAAATTACCAGACTATGTTCGTGTCTTCTGAACCTTTTGCTAAAAAGACCCCACGTTTCTAATGCCTATATATTCCAAAAATCTATCTCTAAACCATTTTTTTTAAAACAAGAACAATACAAGTTTTTGATTAAATAATTTCAATATTATTTTTGTTGTCTGGATATTTGCAAATAGACAAGCTATTAACAATTTTGCCGTTTTCCTATTAAAAGGCAATAAATCATATCTTTTATTTGGGTTATCAAAATAAAAATAAAAAGTAATATATGTTTTTGAATCAGAAAAAATGTGAGGATTTCAAATCTTCCATCCAAAATAATGTTTGACTAATTTAATTTTGGAAATTGTTTAATTGCAATAAAAATACATTTTCTTAAATAATTAATAACTTTAATTCTATAACTCCAAATTGGACAAATAATATGTCTAAATCGATCAGCGCGACGAGCCCGGTCTGTTTATGCATTCCATGATATGAATTGAAGCATGCATCATGTCATTATAAAAATCAGAACTGTTTATGGCAATAAAACCTGACCAAATAATTAATAAAATGGTTTATTCTTGTCCCCACACCTCACCCTTGCCATGCTATATTATTGCCATGTAAATTGTGTATCATTCATCATGGCATGCTTGTTTGCTTGTCGCATTTTATTTATATGCTTGTGCACTTTATTTATGTTGGCCCTTGTTTCTTTGGTTCTTCTTTCGAATAGACGCCGAGCAGGGGAAATATCAGGAATCCCAGGAGTACTACCCAGATCTACCTCTCGCTTCAACTGAGCTGCCAGGCAAGCACTACCACATGATTGCATACATATAGTACCTATTGCTTCTATCTTATTCTTGCATCATGGAGTCGCGATTGCATTAAATTGAATCCCAAGTACTGCATAGCCTTTACTTTTAAACCCCACCGAAGCTTGTTCCTCCATCCTATGAGCCATTACTACAGGAGTTGTTTGAGCCATGCAAGTCGTAGAACAACATGTGTAGGTTATGTGAGTGTCTGATGAATAACGAGGTACCTAAACAACTTAACCTGAGTAGTAATGGGATAACTAATGAAAGAGGCACCGGTGAGCAATATTTGTTATTTGGTTTTTCATGCTCACTTGTGTCCCGTAGGACCCCGTGTACTTGATTCCTGTTCCTTGACTATTCGCACTATCCACATCCGGGAGGCCTTATGGACCCCCCTGAGCCAGAGCTTGATTCATTTCTATTTCTTGGGGCCACAAAGTAGTTTGGGGCTTTATTACTATCCTGTACTTATGCCATGCTTTACTATTTTACTTAAGATTGTGCGAGGAGCACCTGTACTGTTTTGAATGCGGAGTGTTTTTGCGGTATCGACAAGCCCAGTCACATTTTCGGGTTCCCAGTTGTTTACAGCCATTGACGCAAACCTTGGGTCCGTCTCGGAGTCGGCCAACTTCTTTGCGGGTAGCTTAATGGGGTGGCCCCCTGAAATATTTATGAATCATGTGATCGCTCTATCGTGAATGCCTCGTTGGGTTTTGAGTTGGTTTTTCCGAGGTTGATCGAGTGTGTGTTGCTATTTCTGCACCCCTGCAGGGTAAATGTTTCAGAAAGCCGTGTCCGCGGTTATGGACGACTTGGAGCACAGTCTCTCGATCATAGACAAGTATAACTAAAGTACCGCTTTTAATTTTACTAAATACCTGACTAGTAAATAGTGCAATACTCATGGAATGGTTAATAAAAGTGCCAACGGATGGGTTGTTCGTCCACTTTCTCTGGTGTTTAGAGAAGGAGGATGGATCTGCTATTTATACCGTTATAACTGTTGTTTCTAATTAATGGACATATCCGCCTATCATTGGTTAGGCGGATGGTTAGCGTAGCATCAGACTTGTTAGTTATTATCTTTTGCTGCAATTGCGCCACCCTGTGTTATGTCCCTTTAGAGGCATAAAGACTTTGAAAATTACCCTAGGGTCTCACACGATAAATTGTTTAATTCAGATGAACAGGTGTATTCGCAAGATGGATATTGGGTGGAGGAGACAGGTGATGTTGGCAACGATCACTCGGTGTAGAGATTTCGGGGATGGGGATCCGCGAGATCTGTGGGCGGGATGTGCTTACTTATGTGGCATCTTATGCCGATTTGCTTCTTGTCCGTACTCGGATCTTGTTTTCCCGCTTCCGCTTGATACTATGATGGTTGATGTATGAGGAGCTATCCTAAACTATTATCTCTATCTAGGATATTTGGATCTTGCGTATGGCGTTGCAATATTTCTATTTCTTTTAGATGGAATGGCTCTGAGAACTGTTGTAAGGTAGCTTGCATACATACTCACTTGTGTATGTATTTGATCTCTTCGCTTTTTACGCTGCCGCTTCTCTTGTCCCGATGTCTTGGAAGTGGTTAGGATGACCGACGGGTTTACACGTGGGTGGCCCCTGGGCCCCCGCTGTACTATTTTAACCACTTCCGGTTCATCCAGGCTTGAACTTAGAGCGTAGGGCCGAGGTTATTACATTGTTGCTAGCTATTCCGATGGCCAGACTATGAGGAGGATTACCCAGAAGGACAACAGGAGTTCTATGACAACTAGGATCATCTTCCATCGTTAGCATTGCCTGTGATCATGAAGATGAATCCCCGCTACGTTTACTTTCCGCTGCTTTGATTGTATTAAGACTAGATCATGAGATCCTTTATTCGTAAGACCTTATTATGGTTTGTAATGGATGATGTACCATGGTACCACTTCTGTTATGGCTCGCAAAAATGGTAATCCTAGGATTGCGAGGTATGGCATAACAGGCATCTGGAATTAAAAATCTGGGTGTTGACAAGTTGGTATCAGAGCCATCCTAACCATAGGAGACCCTAGTTAGAGTGTATGCCTGCAAAAAAAAAACTAGTTTCAAGACAAAGAAAGTGAGTATTTACGAAAACCTATTCTCATTCTTACCCTTGAGATTCTTTCCAAAAGAAATCACTTGCTACTCAAAACTCTTACAAGTCTACTTAAAACATGACACACTTGATCACTCCACTAACTTACTCATCTCAATTTCTTATATATGGAGGTCAAATACACCAAGTTTTACCAGTTGGGCAACGGAGACCAGCTTAACTTTGAGAGGGATCTGGATTCGCTTTCGGAGCATCTTGAGCGCTCGCATCCAGAGTTTTTTGGAGCTCAGCTTAAGGACCACACTAGAGGGGAGCTATAGTGGCTGATTGTTGCTAACCTGAGAGGCAGGATGGAGCCACCTCTTTCTAACAAGATTCAGTTCAGCGTTCGGGAGAACAACTGGCTAGACGGATTAGCCAGGGCTATGGAAGAAGCTCACGCTCGATTGTGTGCTTAGAACATCAACTAGACTATCGGAACCCATTTTGTTCACTATGCAAGACGTGACTCAATGGGACAACCCCTATCCATGCCAGCCCATCCAGAGTTGAGGCACCACGTGGACCACATGGATTTCATGCTACATGAGACCCAAAGGGAGTTGGATAATGCATGTGATCACGTCAACCAGAGAAATGCTACAGCTGTTGAAAGGAAGGAAACCATCGCCATCCTCGCCAAGGAACGTAAGTCACTTTGTAGTAAGCGCGACAAGAAGGATAATGTCATCGCCTGTCTTCATCAGAAGATAGCCACCTTGGAGGAGACCATCCACGACCAGGAGATCCAGCTGGAGTAACAGCAGGAGGAGGAAAGTGAAGAGATCCGTGGGGATATTCACTCTTACCTCAGTGGTGACAATGACTACCTGGAGGATGAAGCCATGGAGGACAACACTGATGAGGATGATGCTGCCTTCATTGATGATGATTAGATGCACTTGAGCACTATCGTAGGTGTGAGTTGTACCTGGTCCCACTATATCGTAGTTTCACAAAATGGTTCTTAAAACCATCTATTTCCTTATTGTGGTGTGTGTTTGTATTGAGTGCTATGAATGAATGAAAAGAAAGTTGCTAGTTTGCAAAACCCGAGTCAAACTCAAAGTTTAATGCTTTTGAAAACAAACCCATGAACCCTAGAAATTTCCCTCTTGTCTCACGATCTATCTCAATCTTCAGATGACTCACGGAAATCCTGGAGGAAGCAGTTCATCTCAGGACCCCATGCTGCAAATTCTGCAAATGTTAGTTTCTGACCGTGAAGCTGGAAGAGCTGAACCTCAAGCCAACTTAGCCACTCATCAAGAGATAGCCCAGATGGACCATAATAATCAAGGCCATGGAAAGTAAGATCACCATTGATCCAAACTTAAGAATTTCCAGAATACCAACCCACCCATGTTTAGTAAGTCTGAGGAGCCTCTAGATGCTGATGATTGGCTGCAAACCATGAAGAACAGTCTGGAAGTTGCAGGAGTTGATGCTAATGAGAAGGTGTTATTTGCCACCCACTATCTGTCCGGCTATGCAATATCTTGGTAGAATAGTACCCGTACGATGAGCCGAGGTCAGATGATGACTTGGGAGGAGTTCAAACTCAAGTTCAGCAGGACCCATGTACCCCCGGGTCTAATCAAGAGGATGAGGGACGAATTCAGAGACTTGAAGCAAGGAAGGATGACTGTGGTTGAGTACCATGACAAATTCCTGTCACTAGAAAGATATGCACCGAATGAGATTGACAATGAAGCTAAGAAGAAGGAGAGATTCCTGAATGGTCTACACGATGAGATGCAGATAGTGCTAGTCAACATTCCATTTGATGACCTTGAAGCCTTAGTGGATTCTGCAATTTAGATGGAAGGCAAGGTCAACCAGGCCAGTGAGAACCGCAAGCATAGGATGATGCATCAACCAGGACCCCACCATACCCCGAAGTATCGCCCCAACCCGTCTGCAAGTTATGCACCCAGAAACAACAGACCCCCAATGAACCGTCCGAACTATCCCAACCGTGGAGGAGGAAACCCAATGGCCTGAGGAAACCACAACAACAACCCCGGCAACTCCAACAATTTCAACTGTGCACCGCCAAAGTCCAACAAGAACAACACCAACAATACTGCCCCAAGGACTAGAAGCAATGTTGTACCTGTCGCAGGGAAAAACAAGTCAATGATAACTTGCTTTGAATGTGGAGTCACGGGTCACTACTCCAACGAGTGCCCCAAGAATCTTGTTGCAGCAACCAATGTGAATGCACCTTCCCAACGGCAACGCCATGTCCAGCCTGGAAAAAGATTCGCCCTAGGAAACCCGCACAACCGTAATGGCCATCTGTTCCACATGAATGCTGAGGAAGCCCAAGAAGCGCCATATGTCGTGTTGGGTATGTTTTCTGTTAACTCAGTTCTAGCAAGAGTGTTGTTTGACTCTGGAGCATCACACTCATTTGTTACCGAAGAATTTGCATGCACTAGTAAGATTCAACCAACAAATCTGAAGCATGTTATGATAGTTCAAATCCCTGGTTCAACCACCAAAGCTAGAAAAGTTTGCAAAGCAGTACCTATCAGAATACATGGGATAGAATTTTATGCCAATCTAATAGTACTTGGAACCAAAGGATTGGAAGTAGTGCTAGGTATGGATTGAATGTCCAAACATAGAGGATTAATCGATTGTGCTAAGAAAGCCATAACCATGACCAATAGCACCGGAGTATCAGTAGAACATGTATGTGAGACTTTGCCCCGTCAATTAAAGTGCAACAAGAGTCTAGCCAAAACCACCATAGACCAAGTCAGAGTAGTCTGTGAGTACCCTGACGTATTCCCAGATGAATTGCCCGGTATGCCCCCAGATCGGGATATCGAGTTTACCATTGAACTAATCCCTGGAACCGGACCCATAGCTTAGAGACCCTATAGTATGAACCCCTGTGAACTAGTGGAGCTGAAGAAGCAACTTGATGATATGCTGCGAAAAGGACTGATTCAACCAAGTGCATTGCCATGGAGATCACTTGTTTTGTTTGTCGATAAGAAGGATGGTGACAACCGTCTTTGTACGGATTATCGGAAGCTGAATGACGTCACCATCAAGAACAAGTACCCTTTGCCGAAGATAGAAGATTTGTTTGATCAACTGACTGGAGCCAGAGTGTTTTCTAAGATTGATCTTAGAACTGGTTATCACCAACTAAAGATTCATGCAACAGATATCCCAAAGACTGCCTCACCACCAGATACAGATTGTATGAGTACAATGTCATGTATTTTGGATTAACCAATGCCCCCGCTTATTTCATGAACCTCATGAATAAGATTTATATGAACTTTCTGGATAAGTTTGTCATTGTGTTTATTGATGACATTCTGATCTATTCCAAATCAGAAGAGGACCATGAGAAACATCTAAGAACCATCCTTGAAACCCTTAGAGAGCATCAGTTGTATGCCAAGTTTAGTAAGTGTGAATTCTGGTTAAAATAAGTAGGATTCTTAGGCCATATCCTGTCATCAGGAGGAGTCGCTATTGATCCCGCCAAGATCAGAGATGTTGAAGAATAAAAAGGCCCAACCACCCAAACAGAAGTCCGTGCATTTCTTGGATTAGCCGTATACTATCGCAAGTTTGTAGAAGGATTCTCGAGCATCGCAGGCTGATGACCCAATTGTTGAAGAAAGATAAGTTTGAATGGACTGACAAATGTGAAGCAAATTTTCAAGACCTCAAGAAGAGATTGATTTCAGCCCTAATTTTGATCATACCGGATATTTAGAAGCCTTTCAATGTGTATTGTGACACATCCAAGATTGGTCTCGGATGTGTATTGATACAAGAATGCGAAGTTATATCCTTTCTATCCAGACAACTGAAGCAGCATGAGCAGAACTACCCAACCCATGACCTAGAACTAGCAGCCGTAGTTTTAGCTCTCAAGACATGGAGTAATTACCTTATGGGTAACCGCTGTGAGATTTATTCGTATCACAAGAGCCTGAAGTATATCTTCACCCAAAAGGAGCTGAATATGAGGCAAAGGAGATGGATTGAGTTAATCAAGGATTATGACCTTGACATCCCGTATCACCCCGGCAAAGCCAATGTGGTAGCGGATGCTCTTAGCAGACTACCATGTAGATTAAATACCATGATAAAAGAAGCCCAGCCAAGCCTGCCTGAGGAGATATCAGCCGTGCATAATGTGTTCCATATCTTGTTACTTCGCAAATGCTTAGAAGTTCCGGAGAAGACCGAAGTTTTCAAGAACATCGATCATCGAGCCATAGATATCGACAAGGATCTATATTATCGTGAAGTGCCCAACCGTATCTTGGAAGAAGCATTTAGAACCACCCAGACCAGAAGTATCAAGTTTCTCAAGATCCAATGGAGTAATCATACGGAAGAAAAAGACACATGGGAACGAGAAGATTATATTAGGACCGAGTTTCGAAATCTCTTTAGTTCCTAGTTTTTCCTGAATCTCGGGACGAGATTCTGTTTAAGGAGGGAAGGTTTGTAACATCCCAAAAATATTAATCAAGCTTATCAAGTTTTAATCACCCAAGTTTAGGGTTAACAAAAACTTTTAGGATTAAACTAATAAGAATGCATATGTGGTTTGCAGTAGTGTTTGGATGAGTGAAATTGCCATGACTGATGGCAATACTGTTTCGGCTTAGTTGAACCATACTATTTCGGCTTAGTTGAATCGATGACGAGTAGGACCCGCTTGTCAGCAACCCGCTGCACCAGCGTGGTGCATTTGGGCCGGCCTGTTTAGTTTCCCGCGCAGAGCCCGTGGATTCAAATTTAATATTTTTCCATTTTACTTAAAACTAGATTCTGTTAGTAGATTCAAAAATCAATTCAAAGAGATTCAATGAACAAAATTGCATGATTCCAATTTTGTTGGAAAGGTATTAAAATAATCTATTCACTCCCGTTGGATTCAAACTGTTTAGAATTATAGATCACCTATACTAAAAATAACAAGACAGAGACTTTTGACCCTTCAAACATTTCTCTAAAATAAACTATAAATGTTTTTGAGATGATTCCACCTCTCAAAAATCAAATTTGCCATGCTCTACATGAATATGTAAAACATTTGGTTTTACAGATATTAAACTTGGACTAGTATTAAAAGAAGGCTATATAGGCTTTTCTAGTCACTTTAAAATTATTAAATAGTAATATTAAAACTTGTAATATATGATCACCATTTTAAATCACATTTACAAATGTCGAAATAGATGGTGATGACATGTGTCAACATGATCCACTATTTTAATTGGAGAATATTAAATCTTAAGGATTTAAAATGAGTAGAAATTACTTTTCTCAATAAGAGAAATGAGAATGTATTTAAAATTCCTTATGATGATTGATATGATGCTAGATCATCTAGTAGGAACCCTTGTATGCTAAATAGAAGTAGTGAAGTGTTGTTTGGTGATTGTGTACATTGAATATGTTTATAGACACTAGTACCGACCCGGGATTCAATGAAGAGGAGTACTTCGAGGAGGAAGAGTAAAACTTCAACGACTGCAACCAACAAGGCAAGCCATCACTAAGAAAGCTAGCACCATACATGATATCTAAGCAAGCTATCAATGCAAGTTAGCACTAGGCATGCTATATATGCAAGCCCTTATACTAGATGCATTAGGCATACTGGGTTGTGTCACTTTACTTATACCATTCCCAGTTTTTCTCCAAGCTTTATTTTCCCTTTTATTACCATTTTCTTACTTAGTAATAAATTGTGATTAGTGGAAATTAGATTGGATCCTATCAAGATCATAGGACTAGTCTTGGATACTTATACCTTACTAGCACCCCCAATAGTGATAACCTCAATATTAGTGGCTAGTGCTAAGCTAAAACTTGATTACTTTAGATGGGAATACTTGGTGAAAATGATTATGAAAACCTTG
Source organism: Avena insularis (assembly GCA_023614405.1). NCBI lineage: Eukaryota > Viridiplantae > Streptophyta > Magnoliopsida > Poales > Poaceae > Avena > Avena insularis. Next base: position 410,185,675 of record CM042696.1, read on the forward strand.
GAATGAAGATTCATTCTATTGAAATGTTTTGACATGTGTTATGAAACACAATGGTTTGATGATGAAATTAATGAGGCATGAGCCTTGACTTTAATAAAAACTGATGATTGGGTTCGGATGTGATACCATTCCAATTTTACCGTGCAACAACAATACCTGAGTTGGGTAGGGCTTGACTGGAAGTTTATATGTCTTAGTATGGGTTCCCTTGCGGAAGAGGTTGAGCTGAGGCTACCTCGTGATAAATGTCACCTATGCAGTACCCAAGATGGCAGATGGCCATGGTTGGGAGGCCAAACTCATAGGGGAGGTGCCTATACTAGTGTGTGTAATTGAAAGGTTACAATTGAATATCCGCATACTAAGTATGATGATTCAAGGTTACTCCTGATGGATGTATCGAATTTTGTGGTGAAAGTGTACAATCTCTGTAGAGTGTCAAAATATTCGAATAGCCGCGTCCGCGGTTATGGATAGTTGGAGTGGCCATACTGTTCCATTGTCAAATGTTTTCAAAATGATTTGTGACTTGAAAGATGAGTTTGACTTGACCACAACTGAGTTGTGGACATGAGATCTAAGTTCCCACTTAAGTAACATAGAGAACTAAATTAGGTCTTTACCCTTGAAGTTTTATGAAATAAACCTGGCTTTTTGCAAACAAACCTAGAGCTTATAATTCCTACTAGTGTTACTTCTTCGTATGCTAGTGGTAGTTTGCGAGTACTTAAAGAGTACTCATGGCTTTGTCCCTGGCTATTCCCATGGCCAGACTATGAGGAGGATTACCCCGAAGAAGGACAGCAGGAGTTCTATGACAACTAGGATCATCTCCCATCGTCGGCATTGCCTATGATCATGAAGATGAAGCCCCTCTATGTTTACTTTCCGCTGATTTGATTGTATTAAGACTGGATCATGAGTTCCTTTACTTGTAAGACCTTATTATGGTTTGTAATGGATGATGTACCGAGGTACCACTTCTGTTATGTCTCGCAAAAATGGTAATCCTGGGATTGCGAGGTATGACATAACAGGGATTTAGACTGAAAAATCCGGGTGTTGACATTCCACCATGTTGGTGACAGGGACCACGACCCCCTCTAGTGGGACCGTCACTCCTTGAGATGGCTCTGTTTAGCCTCGGGAGTCGCCGCCGTCGAAGGGACAGAGCTGCTGGAGGCCATTGCACTACTGGGAGTGAGTGGAGAAAGGTGAATCTCTGGCTAGGGTTTTCCGAGGAGGAGCTTGAACAGGCGCGTGGCTGGAGGAAGACGAAGACGCAGGTGAGAATGCAGGTAAAAGAAAATAACCTAGCCGTAGTCAAAATATATAGACCTAATGTGAAGATTCTTACAAAGGGATCCAATGGATGGAGCGTTGCCTACGTGGAAACGAACGTGCGCGGTAATTTCGCCACGTCCTCCGTCTTTGCCACTTTAACGTTTCAGATTTCGCGCGCGTAAAAACTGCTAATGATTAATTCCGTGCCTTTTGTGAGTTTCGAGGTAGCGTAGGATATACCCTAAGTCATGTTGCAGACAGTTGCAGTGGAGAGTCATGTTTGAAGATTCCATCGTAGGCGGAGATTGTCTGGCTCTGGAAATGAAGACTGAAGGAATCTCCGGCTACATTGCGAAGCCGGAGAGGATTGCAGGGTTCTTTGGGGGACCTTTGAGATATTGCTTGACAGATTGCCGGTATCACATAGACGGAGCATTCAAGACTAATGAGCAAGACGGTGCAAGATCTCGAAGTCGTCCGGGGGCTACTATTGGGGGTATGCTAAATGGGTATCACCATAGCACATCCTTAATCCGGCTAACCCGGGTGGCCCACAGTTGGTAAAAAGGCCTATGGCCTGCTGGGAGGCCCAGTTAGACGGATCTAGAAGGGAGGCCCATGCCAGATAAAGGAAGGCTACGCAGGAATCACTAACGTACTCGGAGTCTTGGAGTGCAAGACATGGAAGACTAGTTCGTATTAGTGTAAAACTCTTTACCTTGACCGGCAAGGTCTTTTCCCTATAACCCTAGGCTCTGGTGCCTTTATAAACCATACCTGTGGGAGCCTTTAGGGCACAACCTATTAGATTGCTACGTACAACATGCAACACCTCGCATAGAAAACATATCTCTGTAACTCGGCGTATTGCCATTATAGTGATTTATAGCAGGAGTAGAGTTCAGCCACTATTGTGGGACTTGAACCTGGGTAAGCTGTGTTACCTCGTACCCACCAACTCTCCGCCTTACCCCACGTCTCTAAGCACGCACTATGAGGACCCCTCCTTCGTGTACTCGTCGGCAATACCATGACATCTGAATTACAATTAGAAGATCATTATCCAATAAGAACGTGGTTGGCTGGTTGGTTTCTTGGAACGACAATGCTGGGTTAGGAATCTTGTGACGAGTGTACAAGTTGCAAAACTCCAACTTGCCTCTAAAGCCAGTCGTGGCAATCCAATATCCATTGGTGCCTACCCACTGCCCAAAAGTATAGCCTGGTACCATAGCGGCGGAGAACCTGTCTAGTGGCGAAAGCTTGCACGGGAGGCTATCAATTTTGAAGTAATGCAAGAAATCTAGCGGTCCCTTCGTTAGGGGGGAATGAAGAACACATGGGAGGCCAAATGGCATTGAAGCATCCAGAGTTGCACTAGCTTTCACAGATTCAAGAAAAGTTTGGACGAACCAATTAGGCTGGCGACGGTGATGATGTTGCATCGGGTTATGAGTTCTTCAAAGGGGCCTTCGGTAAACACATCGTGAAAAAGCTTAGAATCATGCTCACTGTTCTTGCTCGCTAATGCCATCGCAAGGAAGCGTCTGTATTTCATTGATTGGGGTTTCAGAAGAGAGGGGGAATTGACAGTGGAAACTGCCTAAGCGAGACGCAGAAGAGAATCTGAAAGCGCCATATGGCGGTAGCAGCGGCGCGTGGTGTGGAAGGGGAAGACGCCAGAAAGAGAAGGGGAAGACGCCCTCGAGGGTGCGGGGGAATAGGCAAGGGGAAATCTGGATTAATCAACACGAGCGTGTGCTCCTCAGCTGCATTTCAAGGAGACAGTGACCCGCCGACTCCATACTCCCTAGTACTAGTAGACATCGAGACAACCAGAGTAGTTAATTTGGAGGGGACTATGACCGGCTTGACTCCCTAGTACTAGTAGGCATCGAGACAATCAGAGAGTTAATCTGGAGCGGACTGTGACCGGCCTGACTCCCTAGTACTAAACGCCTAGGGTATGGGTCGTACTATAATTCGGAAATTCGAGGTCTGTATTTTTATTTTATTTGCATGGACGATCTTTGTATTTCTTTTTTCATGGAACAAGAGCTGTATTAGGACATCACCTATGTATGTGGTAAAACGTGTCGATAAGACGGGTCCTACATACTACACCATAAGATAATTGATTGCACCACAATGTGTGTAGACAGACTTGACCAGAAGTGAGGACCCACATTTAAGAGCTAACGACATACATTCTTGTGACTGAAATTAGTTTTATATTGCTATGTGTACTAGATATTATGATTTAGTGCTTGTGGACTACCCATAAGCTTATGGGTCACCCCTAAGCTTTTTGGCTTATGGACAAGCTCCATTATGTATATGGATAGCTCTTAAGGTGTATTTTTTGGATTATGGTGTGGTTTTTTCACACATAGTGGTAATGAAGCTGTGGATACATTTTACAGAAAGGACTAGAAGAAAACAAGGAGACACAACCAGGTCCCACAAAATTACAACAAGAACCTTGCAAGGATTCGTCGGAACGCGGTCCAGTCCCTATAAGAACGAGCTATGTATTTGCTTTGTCAATTCTATGCCCATGGAAAGCTAGTTTGATAAGGAGCTACACTTTTAGTCCTGCTTCTTACATCCGGGGTGCAAATTAGTCCCACATCTTGTAAATAGGGAAAAACTAGCCCCACACCTTGCACCTTGGGCGCAGTTTAGTCTATTTCAAACGGATTGGATGGAATATGAATGAACTGAGCAAATTTGACCGTGTTGAGTTGTCCTTACCAGCCAGTTTTGCAGGTTAGTCCATACTAGTAAGTGCACCTGCCTTGCACGTCAGACTCAGACAATAGAAGTATGACATAGCATCACTATAAAATTATAATAGGTAAAGATCGGAAAAATAATTATACTTCTGAGCCAGATCCATAAAGTATTGGATGTATATATGGTTCTTGTGCTTTATATAATGGTGATTTCAACCTTTATTAGCTACTTTGGTAACATGTGTTTGAGGTTTGTTCATAAATTTTATTGTGCTAAACACTATCAATAGAATCTTCTAGATCCCATAATGGAAAAGAAGATACAACCACTATCAATGTTGGGATTTGACAACCTTGAATCAACGACCATTGTTCAAAGTTCTTCATACACTATGTAGTTGTAAGATGTAAGATAAGATAAGAAAAGTGAGGCCATGGTAATTTATCGGTCCACGCAAGGCATCGTTGTTTACAGAAAAACCCATGTGCTGAAGCTAAAATCTTAGGAATTTGACATGATATGCGAACATCATATGTACATGTTCTCATTCAACATACTTCGCAATGATCAAGTTGAATCGTCACATAGCTACATAGACACAATATGTTTTGCGTGACAACAATGGCTTACATATATCACTCCAAATGTCAGTTAATTAAATAAATATATAACATCTTTTCTTAACTTGATAACTGAATAGTATAAGGCTCTACAATTAACATATAGGCACATGAACTTTGAATGAAAAATACAACATGAAAGTAATCACACTACTACACACGAATAGCAGAATTATGGTACTCCCTCTGATCGAGTGCTAGATACATCCGATTCAGCGACACATAATATGAATCAGAGGTAGTAAGTGTTTTTTCATAAAAATACCTTTGTTGCATCAAAACAGCCACAAATTTGCATGGTGAACATGGGATCCTAAACATGCGTAGAAGCCTAAACATGATGAACAAAATACAAAACTTATCCTTAATTAGTACTTTAATTTACACTCAAGTAGACTGTAGCAAACAAAATGGCCTAATAATAATCATGACGGGTAAACTATAATCTGCAAACTATTTTATTTGTAAACATCAATGTATCTAGCTTCAGATATGAATTTGCACACAAATTCCAAATATGCAGAGAGGTTATTCTTTATGGACTTATTAGAAGATTTTATTGTCAAGCTTGATGGCATGAAGGAGTAAAAAAAGAAAACAAGCACACTGGAATAGTTCTAGAACAAAGTTCCTGTGCATGTTTTGAATTATCCAATGCAATCAACTACAGTGTTGAATAAATATTTACTGGTCTTGGGATAAGTATTCCATATATCCAGTAATATTTGATATTTTTTTTATCTTGAAAGCGAAGTATATAAGAGCTTAGTTTCATAAAAGTAAATTTAAAAAAATATTTGTATGATATAGTATTTAATCTTCTTTACACAAAGAAAACTTTTTACTCATAGTATGTGTTGAAGCAACAAATCTTGTCATATGAAACATACTGCTAAAAGTCTAGTACGTAAAATTTGACATGGTGATGCATGCAATTTCAGTTACAGTAGACCCGTTTAGTACTTTGTATTTGAAAACTTACATGCACATTCGAGTTATTTTGCTTGATGAAAAGAAAATTCGTTATAGACTTATGCAAAAAAATGTTTCTGGCTTGTATCCAACTATTTCTTGCAAACATAAGTATAGTCACATTACATTTTCCTAAACACTAAACTCATAAGCTCTCAAAGGGTCAACCAAGAAATACAAAATCTGAAGGCACCAACTCAGAGAATATTACTGCAAACTGTGAACTTATATGATCATCCAAAACTATTAGCATCCTCTTGACACCAATCCGAAGAGTAAATATGCTATTTTTCTAGATGGATGCAAATCAGTTAATGTAACGCCCTCGAATTGAACCTATGCAGTTTTAAGCGATTCTCGCCAAACCCGCATAGAAACAATTAAAAGATGCCCACCAAGCACTTGTGTGCGGGTGGAAAACGAAATAATATCATCACACAATAGTACACGATGGAACCCACAAGAACATATATATACAATAATGACTAAGCGAATCAATAATTATACATCACAAAGATCCAAATCACATTGAAAACGATACAATATCCGAGTATGGATAAGATGCAAATTGGACTAAAAATCCTGAAGAATAACCAATGGTGTCCATAACCCTGCCTAGGACAAACCGGAAGGGTAACCTTGCTAACATCTTCGGAGTCATACCTGTCAAAGCAAAGGGTTGCCAATAGAGGGCAGAGAAAAAAAGGAGCGGTCAGTACTGAGGCCAGTACATGGCGAGTCTTAGAATTTGGCATCTCTCATCTACATAGGTATGGTGGGCTTAGCGACAACGAAGGATGCACTAAAACAACCAATAGAGACATGATACAGCTATTGACTAATTAGAGAGGGGTAAGAGAGACCTTTTTGGAACCAACCTGATACTAACACCAAACATAACCCATCCTGGAGTTTCCCCCTCAAGACCACACAAGGAAATCCTTCCGATAAACTCACACAGTTGGTAGTTTTATTAGTCATTCCATCATAGTTGCAATTTTTACTAGTCAGATATAGATAGCATAAGTTGTTGACACGTTTAATTAACCATTCCATTATAGTGGAGCTGATTACTAGTCATGCCTAAGTAAAATTTATATCAATACTTTAGTTTGAGTTGTCTATGGTCGAGACACTGTGTAAGTAATCCATAACCGCGGACACGGCTTTTGGAAAAGATTTACCCTGCAGGGATGCACAAATAGCAAAACATGCACGATCAACCTCAAAAATAACCAAATGAAAGCAAAGAGGCATCACGACAAGGCATTTATAAGATTACAAAATGATTTCAGGGAGCCACCCCACTAAGCTACCCTCAGCAAAGTCGGCCGGGCTCCAACATGGACCCAGGGTTTGTGTCAATGGCTGTAAATGACTAGGAACCCAAAATTGTGATTGGTCTTGTCGATACCACGAAAACATTCCACATTCCAAATAGTTCAATAATAAAATGCTCCTCGAGAAATAGTAGTAAATAAAACAGTAAAGCATGGCATAAGTATAGGATCGTAGTAAAGCCCCAAACTAATTGTGGCCCCAAGAAATAAGATGCGAATGAAGCTCATACAAAGGGGTTCCATGGGCCCACATGTGGATAGTGCGATAGTCAAGGAACAAGTATCAAGTACTCGTGTCCTAGGTGGACACAAGTGGGAACGATAAAAGCCAAATCTCAACTATTGTCCACCAGTGCCTCTTTATTATTTATATCTATTGCCCATATTTTAATTATCAAGTTGTATTCAAAACCTTGATTATCTCCACCATTAAGCATGTGAAAAGCTTTTAACAACTATGGAACTCAACAACTCGAACCAACACATGAGCAAGCGGTCTCAAAGAAGAAAGATGTTAATGATCGAGAGGAATGGTGGTGCGCCCACCCTACCCTAAACCCTATCCACCCTTATCGTCGGTGATCTCCAAGGATTGGTGGCCACCGCCCATACACTTCTCTCTGGCATCTCCTCCTCTACAAGGTGATCTTTTTTTCCTTCCTCTTCAACCATGATCGATCCGGATGGTCGGTGGAAGATCACGTACTTCACTGCACGGGATCTGGATCATGGATGTCTGATGTCTTATGATACTGAGTTACTTCTCTAGTCTAGTCGTCAATGGCTTGCTTTGATTAACGCCAAAAGGGGAGGAATCATTGGCAAAATTATCACGGATGGTGATCAACCAGTTATTGGGTCTTCGATGGATTTCATGGGTTTTGTGTAAAATTTCACACATGCGTCATCTCCCCTGAGGTACGTGACACAGCCTCAGATCCAGGCCACGTAGACCTGATATATAATGTTGGTCATTCAAATTCGGCCAAAACCCTCGATTACTCGTATGGCGATAATTTCAAAAAAATGGTTAAGTCCAAGTTTGGATCAATGATACATCCTTTGGGCAAATCAAAGCACTTTTTATTAGTAGCATCCTTTGGACGGTCAAACTTCAAACTTGATGAAATTTCAGTTAGTCTGGCTTTAGAATCATGCATTGGAGGATGTAGTGAAGATTCATTGGTTATGCAGCTGGCTGATACGGTTTTCAGGTTTTCAGTCTTATTAAGACATGTTGGCTTTATGATTTATGCCATGCATCATTACTCTTGCTCGTAGTTTAAATGCTATTTTCACTTATGGAGTAATGGTGGACCATTATATCAAAGAGAGTTCAATGCTTGGAAGGTTGAATGTAATGAAGAATGGGTTTTAATTATCCCTAACAAGAAAAGAACTGATCATGCATTATAAGCTTTAAAGAAGAGCCTACTCATTCAATTATCAAGAAAAGTCATTCTGCTGCAAGGAAAAGGCTTTGTTTTGCCACATTTCAGAAATATGATGCCTATCAGTGATATGATCTCCATATTACTCGACAAGATGCTATATTAATTTGGAAGTAGAATATGACTGTCCTTAGATTAGGAAAAAGGCTAGTATCATTCTGCCCACTAATGTGCAATCATCTGATCATTTTATTCAATTTGGTTGTTTTTGTCATATTAAAGTGGGAGAATACTCTAATTCTACTGGTTCAGCATTGCCAACAGAGGGGCGAATTTAACAAGAGGTAGAAAATGTTGATTTTGAAAAATGATTGATGATATGGATTATAAAGTACTAAACTATGGTAGATGTTTGACTATGGGCCATATTACCAAGGATAGCACTAATCAAATTAGGTGTAGGGCCTATTATCGATACAGTCATATTCGAAAAGAATTTATGAAGTCCAAACGACAACAAGGAAACAAATGGATTCCTAAAAAAACTAATAGTCTCGAACTTGGTGCCAACCCCAACTTGGATAGGACTTCTCATAACATTGGCACAGACCAAGTTTTGGACAAAGCGACACTGGAAGATGTTGATACAAATTCACAGATCCCTCTACCTCCACCCTCCTTTGCTCAAAACACTAACATCAATCCGCCGCAATTGAGAGAAACAATGGCCAACTTTGAGCTTACCCGACAAGGTGGCTAGATTAGGGGCATCAAATCATTAATGGCGGGCTGACGCGTCTTCCTAGAACCTTCTACACACCATCGGTGATTCCCCCGAGATGACATGATCACATCTGCACTGCTCAACTCATGTCACCGCCTCCTTAGCACCTTGAACCACACTAGCGCCAATGGGTTAGAAACTTCATTGTCCAGCATCTACACAAAGCTGTGGATGATGTGCAACCTTGTCTATTTGGACTAAGATTCTATGTTTTGTGTAGCCAAGCAACCAGATCATCTTTGATGAACCACATACCATTTCAGCTTCAAAATGGTGTTTTTGTTCGCTTATGGCTCATTATGATAGAGAGAAGCATAGGGCAGAGCTAGGGCTCCGCAATTGATGGCTTATGTTCTTAGGCTTGCCACTTTACTATAGAAATGACTATTATATTGCTAATGCCATTGTCGCCTTTGGAAAGTTCTTGCATTGGCATCAAGATTCTGATGTGCTAGAATAGACCCTAGTTTATGCTTCATTTCCTTCAATTTCTAGAGTACCGCGAGATATTGTTTTCGGCAACTATTAAAATTTTGGTGGCATAAGAGAATCCTGGACAGCTGTGTGTTACATTCTTACTATAGAATTTTGCTGATGCTCTACCCCATGATGAGGACCAGGTGCCATTAGATGGCAACCCACATCCTATACCTGGACAATTGCAGATGGGTAATCAGAACTGGGTCCTGCCTCAATGCCCTGAAATTGGGTGGAACAAGGCCAGGAAGAGCCACAACAGCCTCACCAGCCTCAGGAAGAGAACCAAGATGATGATGATTTCCACCCTCATGTCTAGGATGATGACTTTTTTCAACCTGAACCTGTTGTACAATAAAACATTGAGCAGCAATATTATCAACCTAAGATCATGTTGTCTAGGATGTTTCTGCTTCTATTATCATTGATGGGTCTCATAATTCTGATGATTTGGAGCATGGTGATGACATGGTAGTAACCAACCTTTCATTGTGAATCATGCTAGATGGTTTTTCAAAATAACCATATTATACAGAATGGACACTTTTATGCAAATTTATTTGTGAAGTGTAAGTCCGATAGTCCTGTGTCTAAATTGGTTGGGCCTATGCTTCCTCCTAGTATGCAGATGGACAACATGGTGTCTATGCTTTTGCCTGATTTATTCTCTAAATCTGCTATTCCTCGGCCAATCTCATGTGTTAATCAGTTTAGCTTGGCAAAGAGATCATGGCCTACTTCTTTTGACATAGAAGTGGATTTTGTTGCATCTCATGCAATGGCATCTGTCAAGCCTATTTTAGTTGTTGTAAGAGTAATTCTGTACCTAAAACAGAGGTCAATTGTATGTTTGTCTGATCTTGAGGAAAATGCACTTGACACTAAAGAAAATGCACTTGACACTAAAGAACATGAAATTAACACACTTTACTTTTTTGCCTTACTTGCACCTTCAGTCACCAGAAGAGAGAGAAGAAACAATACTGTCATGCGATAGAACAAATGCACCAGATTCCCTAGAAAGAGTTTCAACAATATGGCCAGTGCACAAAAGTCCAAGAGACAAAAGACAGATAAAGTTGAGTCCAAGTCATTGTTTACTAGAAGGGGACATGAGGATGAGATAGACCTTTCAGCTAGAAGAGGTACTAGGACAACAACTAAGCAGGCAGGTTACAAATTTGAGATGATTATGGATAATCCAAGGACCGAGAAGAAAGCAAAGTCTGCAAAGCCATTTAACATTCAAGAAGAAGAGCAGTAGGATGGCCATGAATAATAAGAAGATCAAGCAATTCCATTTATATGTATTGCTATGCTCCAAAGGGAAGGTCAAGATTTGGAAATTCTAGCGGAGGACATCACTGAGGAGAAGCTTATGGCTGATCCAATTACCAAGAATTCCAAGAAAGTTTCCAATGATGAATAAAAAGCATTGTAGTCTCTTTTTTCCTGGATAACTAGGGGTTTACTTTTGCAACATATTACTATGGTGAACCTTGTGTCAGTCTCATAGTTGGCATCAGACATCTTATGTTTATTTTGAGAAGCAATATTTGGCTTTGGTGTTTATGTGGTACTTTTATCTGTGGTGAAGTTATGTCAGACAGTCTATTGTGCAAGTTTCATGAGTATTATACTTGGCTTTGTATGGTGGAAGTTGTGTGTTATTATGTGATGTGAATGATGTGTTTTGCACATTGTTCTAGTTGCTCTCATAAAAAAGTTTGCAATGAATAGTTACTCCAATTTAAACCATGACTGGAAGGTTTTGTGTTGGAATGTGAGGGGCCTAAATGAAAAATATAAATGTAACATCCCAAAACTTTAATCCAAATGATCAAGATCAAATCTACCCAATTTAGGGTTAACAAAAACTTTTGTTATTTAAAAATCTTTAAGCATTCATATGTGTGTGCATTTAAAATAGGAGTTGTTTTGAATTGCCATGATTGAGTGATTTATTGATTGTAAAATGACTCTAAGGTGAATTACACATCATCTAGATCATCCCCAAGCAGATCCAAAATAAAAAGAAATAAAAAAGAATTAAATAAGCAAATGGTCACTTTTGCCATTTTAATCACCTAGCCCACTTTGGCTATTCCTAGCACTCAATTTCCAACAGAGACAATTGTGGATCTTTGTACCCGTTGCTAGTACAAGTAGTGATGTGCCAAGGCCCACTTTGTGATCTCCCAAAAACATTTAAACTCTAATTTTAAATGACATTTGAAATTTTAATCTAGTTCATATGTATAGATACCACTTTTTCAAAAACCACTCAAATGAACTCCATTTCAAAATCCCAAGCAAACCTAGAAGCTTAAGAATAAGATAAACAACTCCACCAAAAATCATCTCAAAATTCAAATATTTTGTTCATGCGGCCAATTGATCGAACAGGTGGCAGGCAAGATTTTTCTGGCCTAACTATCACTATTGCCAATTGATCTCTTGTCCCCCATTCAACCCTCTCTGCACTCCCCTATCCCCCTAGCATCTACCCCAGCCCAGACCAGCTCCCCTTCACCGCTAGCAGCAGTGGAGCGCCGCCCAAATGTGGTCGTCGCCGACCAAACACGGGCAACGAGCACCAGATCACGTCGTGCCAAACCAGCATGCCCCTAGCTCCGACCAACCCTACTGCAACTCCCTGTCCACCCCTCGATCGCTGCCAGCCCCTGGACCACCCCAGAGCAACGCCTCCCTTTCTCTCTGCGCCATGCGCAGCACACGCCAGAGCACCCTTGCCGCCAGCACGCCTCGGACCGCGCCTCGACACCAAATCGCGTGCACCGCTCCGCCATAAACCCAGCAACTCGCCAGACAAGGTCGTGCACCACCGCGCGACCCACAGTCGCTAGGAGCACCGTCGAGCACCGCCTCTGTCTCCTAGAGCGCGGGAAGCTCCCGACTGATTGCCACCACCCCTTGCCATGCCATTACGCCGTAGAGGACCGCCAGCAGACCGCCCACCGTCCGCCTACCTCACCCACGCTGGTAGCCCCTGTATCACCGTCAACGACGAGCTCTGCCCGCACCCGTCAGTCCTCTCGTCGAGCATATATAAGCAAGCCTCCCCAGCACCATTTCTTGACACCATTCCACTCCCCTCTCTCGACTGAATGTTTCCCCTGTCTCGCCGGAGCCGCTCGAGCAGCCCATCGCTGGAATTCCGCCGGAGGTAGCCGCTGTAGAGGAGGAGAAGTCCCCGTCGATTTCGTCCACCTCAGCCCCTGCCGCGACCTTGCCTGAGTCCGCCGTCGTCCACCAGTTCGTTTGCCCGCCTCGCCACACTAGCTGGAGCCCTGGTACGTTCCCATTAGACCCCCACTGACCGTGCTAGGGTTCAGTCTCACCGGCGACGTGTTCATCACCGACGACGATCGTGGACCGTTGATATGTGTTCTAATCGTGTGGTCCTCAGCGCCCCGTACCGCTTCGCGTTTTATGAGTCACTAACAGGCGGGACCAACCTGTCAGTAGCCCTCAGCGCCGCGAAGTGTACACGGGCCGGCCCATTTAGTTTCTCGCGCTGACCCAGTAATTTAAATATAGGTTTTTACTTTTAGAAGTAAACTTAATTCTGTCTCTTAGTTCAAAAATCAATTCAGAGAGTTTTACAAATCCAAATTGAGTGATTCTATTTTTTTTGGAAAGATAGTGAAAATCTCTATCAAAGACCGTTGGATTTTAATCATTTAGAGTTAGAGATCTATCCTAGTAAAAATAACAAGACAGAAGCTTTTGCACATTCAAACATTTTTATAAAATCAACCCTAATAGCTTTTGAGTTGATTCCAACTCTAAAAAATCACATTTAACCATACCTATCTGAATATGAAATAATATTAAGGTTTGCATGCAGTGACTTTGGACTAGTACCAAAATAATGCTATATAGGAATTTCTAGTCACTTTAAATAATTAATTATTAAACCTAAAGCTATTAAAATGTGATCCAACCCTTAAATCACATTCCCATATGTTAGAATATGTGGTGATGACATGTGTCCACTTGATACCATATTTTAATTGGAGAATATTAAATCTTAGTTAATTTCAATGAGTAGAAATTACTTTTCTCAAATAAAAAGAATGAAGCTAGTTCATTAAACCTTGTGATGCTTGTGATGATAATAGATCATCAAATGTGTGCCTTAGTGTGCTAAGTAGACTAGTTAAGCCTTGTTTGGTGATTGTGTATCCCGTATGTATTTATAGACGATAGTACCAACCAAGTCTACCAAGAGGAGGAGTTCTACCAAGAGGAGGAGGAAGAAAACTTCAACCACTGCACCAACCAAGGCAAGCTATTATTGGCAAGCTATAATTATACAAGTTAACAATGCAAGCAAATCCCTGCAAACTAGATAACCTAAGCAAGATGCATTAGGCATGCTTTGGATATACCCTTTGACTTATACCTACTCCAAGTTTTATTTACAAGCTTTACCTTCTTTACTTTACCAAAGTCCTTTACTTGTTTAAAGGTAGCATAAAGAGTATAAAACTTGACCTATCTAGTTAGACTTAGATGTCATTCGATGGCATGAGATTGAGATTAGCATCCCACATTAGTGAACACTCTTAACTTAGTAGTTGGAACAAAACCCAAAACTTGATTCACTTTAGATGGGAATACTTGGTGAAAATGATTTGTGAAAACCTTGGAATGATGAGTCGTTCTATTGAGAAGTTTTGACATGTCTTGAGAAACACAAATGGTTTATGATGGTGAAAATGTTGAGGCATGAGCCTTAGCCCTTTTACAAAACTGATGGTTGGGTTCGGATGCGATACCATTCCAATTTTACCGTACAACCACAATACCTGAATTGGGTAAGGCTTGGCCAGAAGTATATATGCATTAGTATTAGTTCCCTCGCGGGAGCGGTTTGAGCTGAGGCTACCTCTCAATGTTGTCCACCTATGCAGTGCCCAAGATGACAGATGGTCATGGTTGGGAGACCATACTCATAGGAGAGGTGGTTATACTAGGGTGTGTAAAGGAAAGGTTATGTTTGACTATCTGCATACTAAGTATGATGATTTAGGGTTATCCCTAACAGATGTATCGAATCTTGTGGTGAAAGTGTACCACCTCTGCAGAGTGTCAAACTAATCGAATAGTCGTCATGATGTTATGGATGATTGGAGTGGCCATACTGTTCCGTTGTCAGATGTTTTCAAAATGACTTATGAAATGAATTGTTACATGACTTGACCACAACAGAGTTGTGACTATGACAAGTAAGTTCCCACTTAGGTGTTTTCAAACTTTATTTTATGTTTCTTTGTTTCTCAACTTAGCTTAGGTTTCAGACTTAACTTTACAATTAAACTTAGAGTTAGAATTCCTACTAGAACTATACTACTTGTTAGTGGTAGTTTGCGAGTACTTAAAGAGTACTCATGGCTTTGTCCCAGGCTATTCTCATGGCCAGACTATGAGGAGGACTACCTCGAAGGAGGACAGCAGGACGACTACCACATCTAGGATGTCTCCCATCGTTAGCATTGCTTGTGACTCTGAAGATGGACCCCACCGCTACGCTATTTATTCTGCTGCTTGATTGTACTAAGACTAGATCATGAGATCCTTATTTGTGTGAGACCTTATTATGGTTTGTAATGGATGATGTACTATGATATCCAATCTGTTATGTATCGCAAAAATGGTAATCCTGGGATTGCGATGTATGGCATAACAGGCATCTGGGATTAAAAATCCGGGTGTTGACAATAAACATCTTGTTGTATACAAAAAAATAGATGACAATAATTATTCAGTTATTTGCTTGCAAGAAACAAAATACGAGGACTTTGATCACACTTTTATCAGAAGCTTCTGCCCAAAACGTTTTGTCAATTTAGCTCTATCCTCGGTAGGTGCCTCAGGGGGATCATTGTTCTTTGGAACAGTTCAGTCTTTAAGGGCCAATTGATTGAAATACAACATTCAACACTCACTATACAGTTTTCTTCAAAACATAACTCTGATAGCTGGACCTTGGTTACTGTTTATGGGCCTTGCAAGGGGCTATAGAGAGATGCTTTTGTACAATGGATGTATGATTTGAAAATCCCAACACATGAGCACTGGCTAATTTTAGTTGACTTTAAATTCATTAGATTTGTGGAAAACAGAAATAAGCCTAGGGATGACATGAATGATATATTCCTTTTCAATAGTATCATAAGTCACTTGGGTCTCATTGAATTGCCACTTAAAGGAGAAACTTTACATGGTCAAATATGCAAGACAATCCTCTACTGGAACAACTGGACTGGTTCTTTACTACTTGTGATTGGACTTCCTAATACGATGGTCCATCCTTTATCCAAGACAACCAGATCATGTGTCGTGTGTTGTCAATATTTCTACTTCTATTCCAAAAGAAAAAATAGATATGGGAATATATGGATTGAGCAACCAGGTTTTATGGAAGTGGTGAAAACATCATGGGAAATGCATGTCAAGACTGGGCCTATTGCTAATGTTATTACTATCAAATTTAAAAATTAGAGATATGCTTTGAAGATATGGGGAAAAGGGTTGTCTCATCTCAAGATTCTGATCAAAAAAATCAATAAAGCGATGTTTACCATGGACGATATTGAGGATAAAAGAGCTCTTAGTAAGCCAGAATTCAATTTCAGGAATATAGTCAAGGTACACCTCAAAAAGCTCTTGGGAATTTAGTCTACTTACTGGAAGAATAAGTGTACTATAAGATGGGTCAAATTAGGGGAGAAAATACTAAGTTCCTCCATGCTAAAGCTACTGAAAGGTGCAGGCATAATGTTATCACACAGATAAAGGATGAAGATGGAAAGGTCCTTATAGATCACAATGATAAGGCTGATGCCCTCTGGAAGTGTTGTAAAAATAGGATGGCTATTTCTGCCCCAATGACTGCTGCTGCTGACATTTCTCATGTAGTTCACATAGTTCCTAATTTGGGCTCTCTCTCACTGAGGAGTTTATCATGTAGGAAATTGAGGATGTAGTTAAGTTTATGAAAACTGATAAAGCACCTAGCCTAGATGGTTTCATAGGCATGTTTCTCAAGAAATGTTGGCCAATAATTAAGGAGGACTTCATAAACTTGTGCACTGACTTCCATAAGGGACTTACTCCATTAGCAAGCATAAGTATCTCTCTCATCACTTTAATTCCTACAAAATATCTAGAGAATGTTAATGACTTTAGACCAATCTCTCTAACAAATATATGTTTAAATCCCCAAGTTGGCTGCCAACAGGCTTCAGAAAGAGATAAGAAGATGCATACATGAGAATCGGTATGGTTTCATAAGGTGTAGGACAATTGAAGAGTACCTGGCATGGACCTTTGAATATTTACACCAGTGCCACACTTCTATAAAAAGGTTAGTTGTCCTTAAACTGGATTTTGAAAAGGCATTTGACACAACTGAACATAAAATTATTATCAAAGTTCTGAGGTGTAAAGGGTTTGATGATATTTTTATTGGTTGGGTAAGAGAGATTCTTGTTCAGGATCCTCTGCTATTCTGTTTAATGGAGTCCCTATTAGACAATTCTTATGCAGAAGAGGTGTCAGACAAGGCGACCCTCTATCACCATTCTTATATGTCCTTGGAGGTGATCTATTGTGGGATTATATTAATGAGGCTTTTAGGGAAGGAAGGCTTAAAACTCCCATACCAAATAGAACAAATGATTATCCTATAGTACAATATGCCAAAGATACAATTCTTGTCATGCCCGTTGACCTGAGAACTAAAGGTACTACGTGAAATTTTAGAGGAATATACAGCTTTTACTAGTCTCAAAGTGAATTACCACAAGTCTTCCTTGATTCCCATCAATATTGATTAGAATGAAGTTACTAATCTAGCAAAATAAATTGGATGTGTCACTGCCACAAAGTCATTTCCATATTTGGGGCTACATATGGGAATTACTAAGCCACTATAAGGGAGTTGTCACCTTTGACTGATAGAATTGAAAGAAGACTCACGGCTACAGCTTCTTTTTTGTCTTATGGGGATAGGCTGGTTTTGGTAAACTCTATGTTATCCTGCATGCCCATACATTACTCGTGTTTATTGGATATTCTGGATGGTACTATTGAGGTGATAAATAGAGCAAGGAGGCACTATTTATGGAGGAAAAGAAAAGATGATGGCAAAGCGCACTCTCTTGCATCCTGGGCGGTGATATGCATGCCGAAAAATAAGGGTGGACTTAGTATTATGAATCTTAAGATTCAGAATAAATGACTACTGATAAAACATTTACATCATTTTTATAACAATGCAAATCTGCCTTGGGTAAAGCTTGTCAAGGATGCTTGTTATTTTGATGAGGTTCCACATGTTATAACTACATGTGGCTCCTTCTAGTGGAGGAATATCATGAGACTTTCAGATAATTATAGAGTGATGTCACTACCTTCTGTGGGTAAAGGTGATTCTATATTATTTTGGTCAGATACTTGGTGTAATTCAACTCTGGCAGAATCTTCCCCACATCTGTTTTCATTTGTCAGACACAAGGATTGTTCAGTTAAGCAGACCATTGCTATGACAAATGTATCTGAAGACTTTCATCTGCCATTCTCCTTAGAAGCAACTAGTGAGATGACTAGTCTGCCATACAAATTAAGCAATGTGGTGCTAGACCCTGTGAGGGATGATCAGTGGGCAAGTAAACTAACCAAACAGGTGATTATTCATCTATTGCAGTTTACAAGATGCATTTCCAACATTTAGTTGATCACTTTCCGTAAAAATTGATTTGGAAAAGCAAACGTACATCTAATCCTAAATTCTTTGCATGACTAATACTACATGATCGCACGAACACAAGGGACATGTTGATTCGGAGACATTGCCATGTCACTGATGACCACAACTATGTTCTATGTCCTTGTAAAACTTTGGAAGATTGGTCACACCTATTTTTTGAATGCAACTTTAGTGTCAGAATTTGGTCATACTTACAAATTTACTAGGGGGTTGGTCGGGACCAGAAATGCTTAAATTTGCCAAGAAAATATTTCAGGTCCCTGTTTTGTTGAGATTGTTATTCGAGCCTGCTGGAACATCTGGAAGAAAAGAAATGATATGATTTTCAAAGGATTGAGGCCAACATTCAGGGGTTGGAAAGCACGATTTCTTTGTGATGTCTCCCTTCTCAAACCCAGGGTCAGACAGTGTACAGTTTCCATTTTGTCATCATGGATTGACAATCTCTTGTAATTACATAGTTTAGTTTGCTTTTTACCTTTTATTGTTTGTAAATAAGACCTTGTTCTCTTATGTTTAATAAAAGGTTATGGGGGTCTCCCCTACGGTTGTTAGGCTTCAAAACAAAGCAAGTAACTACGACACGCAAGGCCAACTATCGACCAAAATAACAGGCAATAGGAAGTGACCAATGTAATATAGGCTGCAAGGAGTATAAATGGTACGGAAATTACATCATCACAACACGGATAGCAATAGAGAGAAGTAAATCCATAAGCGAAAATAGGTAGCAGGAGGAGAATACTCGTCTAGAAAACATTGCCAAAGATACGTCCAAAGACATGCTGATGCTCACATCATCTCATCGTCCTATCCGGGAAGAAGCAAAGCACTAGAGAGAAACTTTGAATGCAATATTTAATACTACGGCAGAAGATCCGGCATGATACATGTATGTTTGTATGGTATGACAAGAGCGATGGAACTTAGAAATTTTAAGCAGAATCGGAACCCAAAAATTAATTAAAAGATTTGAGTTACTTATCTACTCCTACAAATTAAATTTTGTTTAGCATGGATGAACTTGGCATATGGTGATCTCTACAAAAATTTATTAGATTAGGGACAATATGTACAACAGTTCACCACATATTCCATATTAAATTATTACGTGCAATTAAGCCAACATGCAGGATAAACATGGCAAGATGCACATGGATGGAAATATTCATGTTTAGTATATTTTTTGATAAAAAAAAAGACATAGTTTGTAACATTATCACTAATAAAATAGGAGATGTGATTTAAACTAATTTTCAAACAAAATAAAAGGATGGAATAGATAGGACCCCACTTTGAAGCTATGAGATTGTTGTATGAAATAGGCCCTGACATATTTTGTCAGGCACGCGCTAGATATCCGAACAAAAATACAAGAGGAATAGTGGGGATTTAGGCCACCGGGCTGGGGTTTGATACCCTGATCGATCAGATAAAATCTCATGTAGACATCTAATGCATTCCTGGAAGTTTCATTATATTCACAACCTTACCTAACTGGTAACCAACCCCCCTTTATCATGTATCCTCTCCTCCTCCCCCTACTCCTTTGAGAACAACCAAGAAGGTTTCGGGTCTCCCCGAGCCCACTCAGCCAGCGCCGCCGGATGGAGTTGGGGGAGGGGGACGCCGGAGTAGATAGGTCTAGGTGTAGTTATGGACGTGTGATGGTTTTGGGTTTTTTGCCCCGTAGTGGAAGTGGATCAGAAGATCTTTGCACCAAGATCTATGGTGTTGTGGGGCTGCTCTTCCTCGTTTCCTTTGTCCGGTGGCCGGAGCGGCAAGCGGAGAAGGGAGTCGGTGCCTCCTTTAATAATGTAATGGTTGCGGGTCACTACAAGCTGCAGAGGTGTTGCATGCTTGGTCTCTTCTTGGCTGTCTGCGGTGGCGAGGAGGAACGATGGAGCGGATCAGCGAGCGGAGAAGGGTCTCCTCTCCTGGCCTGCCGTGGCAGCCGGGGGGGGGGGTGGATCTTTGGTGCTGCTACCTCTATGTTGATCTAGTGGCTAGGCCCTCCTGTGGTGGGCACTGATAGGTTGGAGTATTGGAGTGAGAGGAAGCTGTCTCCTATATCTTCTCTATGTCATCTTAGCAGCGACATGACAGCGTCAGTGATGCCCTCTCTTCGGCTCACCATGTTGGCTCCCTAGGAAGTGGTGGGGGTGTCTAGCCCCTCACCAAAGCTGCATCTAAAGCATCCGAGCTCTGGTGACTTTGTTGGCGCTATCCTCCGACCAAGACGGCCACTACTCCCTTAGCTTTGACCGAGGTCTTCTTCCTCCTTGCTCTTTGTGCGCATGTCTGCGCCTAGCAGCTATGCAGGAAGCAGTTCCCTGACCTCTCCACGGGCTCCATGGCTATTGTCACCCCAAGTGGCATAGTCCCCGGCTATGGCGCGGGTTCCCGGTCGGCGAGGTCCAGCGAGATCGGTGGAGATCATGACGGGCTCGATCACACTTTTCCCAATCTTTTTCGGGTCTGGTCTGTATTTTTCTGGTCCTTATCTTTGAATCCCCTTGAGGGACCTGAATGTAATATGTACCCACCGACATATTAATACAAGCAGCTTCTAGGGTCTTCGAACCCTTTCCCGTCCAAAAAAACATAGACATCCAATGGGCTACAGGAATTAAATTGAATTATATAAGAGAGAAAGCGCGCGGTAGTGAACAAAAAAATTGGACTAAGGAAACTGAACTAGACCTGACAGGTGTTGACAGAGAAAAACGACGATATTCAGAGGAAGATTGCGAGCTCGTCTCTACTCTGAATTGAGTGATCTTTGATGGTAAGGAGAGAGGGTGCATCAGAGTAGAATTGAGCTAAAAAATATTCGCCGGAGACAGACCGTGGTGTATGTGAGCATGCGATGAACATAGGGTTTTTCAACTATCAAAAATTGTCAAAAGTGAAACGCGGTGGATAGATTTTGCTTGATCTTTGGCGGAAAGAATCGAGAGCTAGAGGCGATGGATTGAAGCATCGTCTGGACCAAGATGGAGCATGATGGTTCCTCTATGCAGTAGGTTGCTGGTTGACACCGGAGGAGAACTGAAGTGGTCGGAAGACACGTGGGAACAGAGGGGATGTGGAAGGCGCGCATGATGGTTGTCTATTCGTGGTGCGTGCATGCGGCACAGGTGGTGTGAAGTGGCGAGCGGAAAGGCGGCCGCGGGCGGAACAGAGACGAGATCGAGAAGGGAGGAGGTGGAGCTCACCTTTGGGCTCTCTTGCTAGCCTAGATAGCTTGATCTATACGAGGGGAGAGACGCGGAGGAGATGGTTTGACATCAGTGGTGACTACAGTGTGCGGCCCGTCATGGTGACGATGACAACATGCTATGATGACCTGATCCGATTTGGATCAAGATCGCACACGAGTTTACGAGAATTGGGATTTGATGAGAGGAGAAACATCAGGAGGTGAGATACAAGGAAAGAGGATGGGATACATTTCAGGATTTCATTTCTTTCATGCCCTTCGATTACAGCGGTCTAGTTAGTTATACCAGGACACACACACTTACACGCTTAACTAGGCTTTAATGCTGCTTACAACACAATTGACCCAACCTAGCCCAACTCCACGAGTACCATGTCACACTACTATTTGAACCTAAGTGTCAACTGCATCTTCAGTTATAGCAGGAGTGACATTGTCCCCTCCATGAGAACTGGCCCCTTCCTAGATGGATGCAGCAGGTTAACAATGACGCAACACTTCATAGTCTTCCTAGGTGGATGCCTCCACTGGTAAGTTGGACCACTTAACTTGCAACTAGATCACATAGTTGATACCTTTCTTCCTCATGCGTCGATCAAGAATGGCGATAGGTGCCAAAGAAGCAGCAGTTAATTAAGGCGGCCGAGGAAGCTCATCAACCATCGGAGTGTAATTAGTTGTAAATGGCTTGAGCTGAGATACATGGAACAAAGGATGAATACGAGAATTATCAGGCGAAGTAAATTTGTAAGCCAAAGTACCAATCTTCTGCTCCACTTTGAATGTCCCGTAAAACTTGTATAAGAGATTCTGGCAGGGAGATTGGAGCTTTTTCATTGCGCATACGGATGGAGTTTGAGAACAACCTCCTCGCCTACAACAAATGCTCGTTCCGTGCGATTGCGGTCCACCTTTTTCTTGAAACACGTTTGAGGACGAAGTAGCTAGGTGTGTAATCGAGCGGTGTGTTCGATCAATCGAGTTCCTCACCTTCAGTTGTTGTCGTATCCCACTTAAGCATTGCACCCAAATTGGGTTCCTGTCCATATAGAGCTTTGAATGGGGAGCAATTGAGAGATGCATGGTGGCTTGAGTTATACTAGAATTATGCAACTAGAGGCCAGCGACACCACTACGTGGGCGAATCATGAACTGTTGTTCATAAGTAAATTTCCATACAATGGTTTACTCACTTAGTTTGGCCGTCGGTCTAGGGATGGTAAGCTATGAAATAGATAAGCTTAGTACCAGCTATAGATATCATCTCTCGCTAGACAGAATTAGTGAAGATCTTGTCGCGATCAGAGACAATAGTGAGTGGTACCTCGTCCAACTTGATGACATTATCCCAGAGGACCTGAGCCACCTGAGCAGCTGAAAACGGATGCTGCAAGGGAATAAAGTGGCGAACTTAGTCAGGCGATCCACAACAACAATAATTGCATCATATCCTTCCGATTTGGGAAAGCCTTCCATGCAATCTAGAGATATGTCCTGCCAAGGCTCCTCTTGAACCGGTAGTGGCTGTAGTTTGCCAGCAGGTTTGATGTTCTCATGCTTCGCATGTTGGAAAATTTGGCATTGTTGGTGACGAGGGGTTAACTCATCAATGCCCATCGTAGATGGACTTAGGTTCGAGGAAGTGGGGAGCACTGGAGGCATCGATAGGCTAGCAAAGAAGTAAATACGTGACACGAGGTTTACTCAGGTTTAGGCCTCGCAGAGGACCCTACTCCTGCTTTTCTACTCTTGGAATTATCGAGGAGTCGAAGCTTACAAGGGTGCGCAGATGCAATCTAGCGATGGTGTGGAAACTAGGGTTGTGGATATCCTCCTTGCTGCCCCCTCCTGGTCTTTATATAGATAGGCTAGGTCTCAGGATAGCAGGCCGAGTCGGTTACATATTAGGGTTTCCCCTTTAAACTTCTATCTTTGTATTTTTCCTTGTTCTCCAAGGAGTCATGTCTCCCAGGTCACCCGAATCTCGAATGGGCCTTAGCAACATCGTGGGATTCTTATGGGCTGGACCGTATATGCTGATCTCGAGTACCTATAGGGTATGCCCACGTCAGTAGCCCCCGAGTATCTAGTTGAATCGCAGATTCGAGTGGAGACTTCATGAAGCCTTCGAGTGCATAGCCAAATATGTTTTCGGGTGATTTAGTTTAAGTCATAGGGATCGTCAATATACGTGCCTGATTCATCCGCTGGATCTAGATTAGTTAACTACCTTAGGGAAAAACAACGCAATCTACTCAAACTCGAGTCCCCGGACTCAAATTTGGAAAAGTGCTGGCGTAATTCGACTCATGCCGCAGAGGACTTACAGAATCAAATTCTAGTAATAGGTGTGAGCACTCGACACATTCGTCAAGGCTCATTTCATCGTACCTGCAGGCACGGATTATTTCTGGTAGAGCCCAACATGTGCGTTGCCAGGCCTTTTTCAGGTATTATCTTCAAGTTGTGAGCGTGGCATCTGAATTTTTGTCATCGAGGAGATGATTTGGGTGGCGTAGGAGACGCAGTCTCCTTGCAGGGAAAATATGAGGCAGAGTCGCCAATGCTTTCGAGTGTGGATGCAGTCAACACACACTTAGTAAAAAATCATAGGGTGCACGGCCAGTGCTCCCTATGGGAGTAGCCCCCAAGTGCCTATTCGAGTTGTAGACTCGAGTGGGAACTATGAATGTTTTCATCTGCTATCGTCTTTTGCTTGTTTCAGCCGAATATGCTTCCAACGCTCCCTATGGGAGTACCCCCCGAGTCCACAATCGAATCGTTGATTCAAGTGAGGGGTTTTAGTGCAATTACGTTGTCGAAATTCTTTTATGTCCATGAAGTTTTTCGAGTGTGCGGCCAGCACTCCTGTTAGGAGTAGCCCTTGAGTGCTTGGTCGAGTCGAAGAGTCGAGTGAGGACTAGATTAGTCAGAAGATGCTCCTGCTGGAGTGGATGACATCAGTGCTGACGATGAGATGACCTCATTTGTCCGCGTGAGTGGTTTTGATGGGACGTGACGAAGGTGGGACCCCATTTATGACTTGGATTTGACCAAGCGTGCATAGTATTCGGTGTTAACTGTGTCTGCTCGATTCTCACGCGTAATGGGAAAAGTGGGGCGACGGTTCACCACTTGGCTGGCCACCCGTCCATCTTGATTTGCGCCACGCATTTGATTACTGCGCTTCTGGCCTTGGATTGCATCTGTGATGAGGTTAAGTAGGGATCTCCTGTGCGGTAATTTCCCCACAATTTGTCTTCTTCCTCGCGCTCTGCCTCCATTGCTGCTTATTGCTGTTCCATTGCTCGGGCCTCCATTTCTGCGCTGGATAGCCTCAAGACCTTCCCTAGCTCACCGCAGTCGAAAGATGGGTAAGAAGAAGGGCGCCTCCACTGCTGGATCTCTGGCCGCCACCATTGCGGCCAAGAAGAAGGGTGTCGCCGCTACTGGCTCCGGTACTGCTGCTGCAGCTACCAAGAAGAAAGTTGTGCATATGCGCGTCACCAACGGATCGTGGCGACGCACCGCCATAAAGGAGACAGAGATCTTCAACTGGTGCCAGGATGGCGCTCCCCCAGCTATGGAATATGATTCTCGGATGCCTAGTGATGACGTAATCCCCAATCCCCCGCCAGATTTTGGGTGATGTTTCTCGCATTTGTCATTCATGGCGTCTCTCTCCCCTCCACAAGTTTGCGCGAGGGTTACTCTGCTTTTATGGGCTCTAGATCCATCAGCTGACCCTCAACTCCATTCTCCACATTGCTTGCTACATCACCCTTTGCGAGTGATGGCTCGGAATCGAGCCACACTTTGGTCTTTTCAAAAAACTCTTCAAATTGAAGCGCCAGTCGGGCTCTCGGTTGGTAGTCTACGATATAGGAGGCTGTGGGATCCATGTAGACACCAATGTCCAATATTTATCCATCAAGTTCAATGCATTTGTCCAAGGGTGGAGGGAGAAGTGGTTCTACATCCGTGACCAGAAAGCCGATGATGAACACTTCGGACTCACACCTTCTGATTCAAAGGAGGAGTGTAAGAGGAGGAGGTCGTGGAAGAACAAGGTGATGCCCGGGGAAGCCGAAGAAATTGAGGTTTTGTACAAGCGTGTCTGTGACCTTCAACTCATCCGTGGGAAGAAAGTGGGCGGTGCAGACCTCATTCGCACCTGGATGCATCATCGAGTGCAGCCCCTGTAGGCTAGGGCGCATCCGATGTGCTGCTGGACTGGTGTTGACGACGTCACCCGCATCTCCCGTGAAAATATTTCTTTGGGTGAAGTAGACCGGTGGTTTCGCATGCTGACCAAGTAAATAGCCAAGGAGAAACTCCCTGGTGACTCAGCCGTGCCTCCATTCTGCGTGAGTCGCCCTCCGCTTGAGGTAACTTTCTTATTATCTCTTCTTGTTTTTCGATTGCCTGCTAGGTTTTCCTTTAAGCTGACGTTGCCTCTTGTGCCACGACTGGAAAGTGGCTACTATTCTGCCTCCTCAGCTTGAGGGAGTAATCCCTCATGAAGCGGAGGAGGAGGACAAGTCGGGCTCCACCATCCCCATCGCTGAAGAGCAGGAAGCCCCTGAGTCCAGCAAGAACGGGACTCGCAAGCGCTCCCGAAGAAAGGTCTCAAATGCTTCTTCACCGATGATGCCGGAGGGTCCTTCAACTGAGGTAGAGGAGCCAATTCCCGTGGTGCCTATACGCGCCGTGGCTCATCCTCCACGGAAGAAGCTGAGGACACCAAAGGAGGTTTATGAGAACCTTTTTAACCTCGATGACTTCGACTGGTAAGATTTGTGCCTCTGCTGATTTGTCCTTATGTCCTGAAATCTCTTTCTCTGAAGTTGTTTTTGTACGTTTTTGTTGTAGCAAAACTGCATCATCGTCATCTGATGACTGCCGCTTTGTGAAGGAGTCTGGAGTCACAGACTCCAAAGACAAGGATGTGGCAGAGTAGTCGCATTCTCCCCAGGTGGCAGCCACCTCTGGTGCCAATTCTTCAAGTTCCCTCCACACTGTGGACACCAGATGGTTGCCCAGACGTCTATGCAGAAGGAAACTTCAGAGTCCCTGGAGGAGCATGTAAGTTTTCTTGACTAAGTTAGTCGAAATTAGGTTGATGTTGATGCATATTTTCTTGTAGCCTATCGTGAAGGAATATATTCGCCTCGCCGAACAGATTACGTCGATGGTCCATCAGCATGCCTTGTTGGAGACCCAGCATCGCGCATTCGAGGGTGAGATTGCACTTTTTATCTCTGTGATGTTGGTGCAGAAAATCGCCGAACTTAAGTTTTTGCTATTATTCTTTGTAGGTGAGAACAATGAGCTCCTCTGTCGTGTCAGTTCCCTCAAGAAGGGTCTTGCTACAGCGGAGAAGAATCGTGAAGAGGCACTCGAAGATCTCGAGCGCTCTGTCCAGGAGTCGAAGAAGCACGAGGAGGGCCTGTGTTCCTATGCAGCTGACAGGGAGAAAGTGTTCGTGGAACATCTTTTATCTGTTGCTGATGACCCACAAGTATAGGGGGTGTATCGCAGTATTTTCAAGGGAAGTGAAACCCAATTTATTGATTCGACACAAGGGGAGCAAAAGAATATTTATAAGCCTTAACAACTGAGTTGTCAATTCAGCTGCACCTGGAAACAATCTTGCTCACAACAGTTTATCAGTAGCAACCGTTTTGTAGTAGGAATAGTAAAGTAGCAGCAGTAGTAAAGTAAAGACACTAGTAACAACAGCAGTAAACAGTAGGATTCGAGTTGGGTAGGCATAGGTATGGATGGACGGGCGTTGCATGGACAAGACAATTCACATGGCAATCAGAACATAGAGCAATTATAGATAAATAAGATAAAGCATCTAAGTACTAGATAATCCTAGGCATGTGTCCCATATATAGTGATACGTGCTCGCAATGAGAACTTGCACAACATCTTTTGTCCTTCCAGCCCATTTGCAGCGGGCCTCAAAGGAACTACTGGCAATTAAGGTGCTCCTTTTAATAGAGCACCGGAGCAAAGCATTAACACTCCATGAACACATGTGATCCTCACATCAAAGCCATTCTCTTCGGTTATCCCGATTCCTGTCACTTCGGGGCCATTGGTTCTGGACAACAACGTGTGTATACAACTTGCAGGTAAGACCATAAACAATACTATCATAATGAATCAATAACATGTTCAGATCTGAAATCATGGCACTCGGGCCCTAGTGACAAGAATTAAGCATAACAAGTCGCAATAAAGTCATAAAGCACTAATAGAAGATACTAGGCACCATGCCCTAACAATCTGATGCCATTACATGAATGATCTCATCCAAGCCCTACGATCCCCATAGCCTACAGCAGGGGATTACTCACTCATAGATGGGGGAAAGCGATGGTGATGATGATGGCATTGATCTCCTCCAATTCCCCCGTCCCGGCAGGGTGCCAGAACGGAGTTTCTGGTGCTGTTTCGTGGAATCTGGTGGTGGCGGCAGAGCGGAACTCCTTCTGGAAAAACGTCGAATCCCCCCTGGGTTTTTAGGTCAGAAGGAATCTTATAGGCGAAGAGGGAGACCGAGGGGGTGTCTGGGGAGTCCGGACCACCCCCTGGCGCGGCCAGGCCTAGCCTGCACGGCCAGGTGGTGTGGCTGGGCCCAGCCCCCCTCCGTCTCATATTCTGGCTCCGGGAGTCTTCTGGTGAAATAGAATTTTTGGCATATTTTCCGGGATTTTTCCTGCTAGTTGATTTTCTGCACAAAAACTAGACACCAAGGCAATTCTGCTGAAAACAGCGTCAGTCCGTGTTAGTTTTATCCAAATCACACAAGTTTAGAGGAGAAACAATAGCAAAAGTGTTCGGGAAAGTAGATACGTTTTGGACGTATCAACTCCCCCCAAGCTTAGCTTATTGCTTGTCCTCAAGCAATTCACTTGAAAACTGAGTGCGATAAAAGAACTTTCATGAACACATTTGCTTCATATGATGTATATATTCTCAGCATGTGATAAACTACTTAGACAATTCATAATAAGGAGTATGCAACTAAGTTTACTTAATAGGCATTGCAAGCTATGAAGAGATTCCAACTCCAAAATAATAAGTAGCATGAAACATAAACATAAGCAACATTACAATGCTCATAACAAGGTATGATAGAGTGGTATCTCGCTTGCCTTTGATTATGAATGCCAAGGCACCTCTGAAGTTCAGGTGAAGACTAGAAGTAAAGATATCAAAGATACAAGCATCAAAGTCATAACACAAATAATCAAGTTTTGAGACAAGCACATTACACTAAGAATGACAACTATTCTCTCAAGAAGGTGCTCATAGAATAAGTGGAGACTCAACAAGGAAATGAAAAGTTTTTGAATAGTTTGAAGGCTTCCAAATGCTAAAAGTATGGTACTCATTAGCTTTGAGCTCTCATTGCCCCTATCATAAGCATCTTTAATATGGTTAAGGTGAAAGTGAGGTCCAATCTGAGTTATATGCTTGACAAACTATAAACTGGAAATCCCATGTCCCTTGAGTACGAGGGACGCTCCTCATACTACTCAACTTTAGTTACCGATAAGTTCTTGTCATCGTAAATACGTGCGTATTATAGAGAACCACCAACGGGGTACCCCTTGCCCGATGATACGAAAGAATCCCCATATCAAAATGACAAGGCAAGCAGACAATGAGTATCTCAGCAATCTTCTTATTTACCATGGGAAAAATGGTGCTTTTTTCTCTCTTTCCTCTTTTCTGAAATCTCTTTTTTTTCTTTTTTTCTCAATAGCTATCTCTCTCTTTTTTTTATAAGAAGAATGAATTATAGATACTTATTATGGTTATGCTGCAGGTTTCCACCATGACGACATGGATTAGACCGGCGACCCAGGCGTTTCTCTAACACACATACATAACTCCATGGACTTACAAGCTCCCCTTTTATTTCACATCGACAACATCCGCAAACAAAAGAGCATGGTATCAACTGGGTATATATTTACAGGTGTTGAAAGCGTTCCCCGTGATAGCACGGTTCTGCTAATCCCCAGCCTATAATTTGCAAGCATATAACTTTCATGGACAGTCACAATGGTTCACGTTTATTAAGTACAGGAAATAAAGTGTGACATCAAGTTCGTGAGAGCTTTACTAACTAACTTTCTCATAACAAGCAAACATTTTATTCGGAAGAAAACAAGGCATATTAAATATGCACAGAAATAGCAAATGATGCTAATAGGTAGGTGTGCTGGACACTTTTGGCAATATTTGGGTTTAGGGAATTGGAAACACGAGTAACACATACTCAGTGTAAGTGAAGGCTAGCAATAGTAAGGGAGCGACAAACAAGAGAGCAATAGCTGTCATAATCATGCTTGCAACAAAACAGGACTAATCATAGCATGAAAGTGATTCAAGACCCTCAAGGCAAAATAATTCATCGAGGCTTAACTGATTATTTCAGTCATATGCATGCATGAGCATGTGCCAAGTCAATTCAAATGAAACATTCAGAGGAGGATACCACGGTGTCATACCAAGTTATGAATAGAGTAATGCAAGCAAACATTCATAAGACATGCTACAAACTATTAGCAAGCTGGAACTAATCATATGAAAGCAAGAACTACTAAGCATCCATAAATAACATACACCCTACATGAACAGACTGAGCATGCCCACAGTGATGAGTATATGTACAAAAATAAAAACAAATAGAGTTCGTTACTAGCCTCTTACCACACCTCAAGTTGTCATTAATCCTCATTATTGCCCTTCACTTGTGTGGCTTGAATAATAATATGAAACCAAATCCCACTGAGAACTAATGAACCCTGCAACAAACTCACAAAACCAAAGAAGAACAACAAATATTTTTGGTGTTTTTGATTTTTTAAAGCAAGAACCAAAAAGGAAGAACAAGCAAGCAAAATCTTTTTGGGTTTTTTTAATAGTTCAAACAAAGCAAAAAGGAAAAAGCAAACCAAGGCAAAAAGAAAGAAGCAAACCAAAGAGAAACAACTTAAATATTTTTGGTCTTTTTGTGTTTTAGAAAGCAAAAACAAAGAAAGAAGGAAAACTAAAAAGAGAACGAAACATAAATATACAAAGTACCAACGCAAAATGATATGGAGATGAGTGCGATGTCGGCATACCTCCCCCAAGCTTAGGCTTTTGGCCTAAGTGGGTATCAATCCAAGTACGAGTAAGGGTTCCAAGCAGGCGGGTCATTGTAAGAATGATCGTAGTTAGGCCAGTGGGAAGAAGACGAAGCTCCCCAATCATAGGTAGGCTACTGATACGAAGACTCCCCCTCATTCGAGGGCTAGACCGAATCATCTGTGACCTCCCTTCTAGTATCCTGCTCCTGTTGAGAGAGATCTCCCAAGTACGTATCAAACTCCTCCTCCGTGAGGGACCATCCTTCCCTGTTATCAAGGTTAAACAAAATAGGTGCAGGCAAAAGAAAAACACTCTCGGACTTGCTCCTTCTCCAACCAGCTTTGAGAAAGGTTATTTCATAAGACAACTCGCTCAAACTAGCCCACTAAGAAACAAATTTATGTTGTACCATGGAATTAAGATCAAGCCTTTCTATGGGAAACTATAGGTGTAGATGATGAGGCACTAAACCATGCAATGCTAGTAAACAAGAAGCAATGAGGCCCCCACAAATTCCATCCTTATCGCGGTTAGTAGCAAGACGAAAAGCTATCAAAGCACCCAAGTTGTAAGACGTATCTCGTTTAAGAGCAGCAGAGATGAATCCTAGATCATATGAAGATAACTTATTGGCAGTTTTCCTAGCAAGAACACACTTGGCAATAAAGTAAGCAAAGTAGCGAATAGAGGGGAGATGAATGTTACGGATTTTCCCGCTCTCCTTCGAGAAGCTGCTCCCTTGGTAAATCTATGCGTACAAGTCCATGAGTGGTGCAGGTCACTCTTTAATCCTTCCACATGATCCCCACTGAGGTACCTTAATAGCTGCACAAAAGTCATCGAGAGAAAGGTCGACAGCAATATTGTAAATTTTTTAGTGGACTATGGGGTTAGGCAAAGAGTAACTAAATTGAAAGTCGTGCACCACAGACATGGTTAGCTTCACAAATTGACAAGGTTCATCTTCCAAAAAGTGCTCCAATCCTGCATTAGAAACCAAAGTGTGGAAATCCTAGAGAATTCCTGCAGCTCTCATGAATTCAGAGCATGGATAAATGGAAGGAAAAACTTCCTCCTCCACGTGAACCTTCATAACCTCAGGCACCCATAGTTCATGTTGGTTTAGTTGATGCTCATTCAACTTCTATTCCGAAATTTGAACACCTATTAAACAAGTGATTGCAAAGTGAATATAATGAAGGCCACTACTCATAGGGACTTTTAAGAGGCCTCAACATGCATCAAAACTATATCTATAAGCATCAAAAAAGCTTACAAGCTCTCATAACCTGTCACCTACAGCAGCAAAATACTCAAGATATAAACCACTAAACACAAATCTACTTGGACAAGTGGAGGAGTCACATACCGGAGAACAAATGCTCCAAATTTCAGCAACAAAGATGGGCTGAGCAAGGAGATCGAAAAATCGAGGGCAAGCACAACAAGAACACGATTTTGAGCAATGAACTGGTGTCTACTCGGAAGAGAGCAGAAAATGGCAAGTGAGAGAGTGAGTGGAGGGCCAAGGCTGGCCCACACCATAGGTTGGCGCGCCCCAGGGATGGCCACGCCACCAGGTGGTGTGCCTGCCTAGTGGGCCCCCCTGGTACCTTCCAGGTACTCCTCTACCCATTTTTTCACATAAAAATTTAATATTAATTTTCTGGAATTTTTCGAGACACTTTATTTTTGGGCAATTTTCACGCATAGATGAATGATTTTCTGACAGAAAGATTTCTTTGGAATGATGCAAAGACAAAACAAGGCTAGGACTACAGAAGTTCTAAGACACTCTAACATGCAAGTAACTAACAACAGAAAAGAAAACTAAACGAAATCAAAAACTAAATGGATAGAATAGAAGTAAGCAGAGATAATCATGGTGAAAACATTGTTTTGCTCTCCTTTTGTTAACAAGGTTGATTAGGTCTTGTTACGAAAACAATTTTATATGAAACAAAACTTTGTATTCCACTAATGATTATGTTACCTCAACTTTGATAGCAATGGTCCCAATCATAATAGTTTCAAATTTTTCTCTTGCTATGGGACAATATATTTCTCCAACTTGAATGCCCTCAATATATTCAATTGAATTCAAACCATAAGTCCTATCAATCTTCTTGGGGAAATAGACAGTATGTTCCTTGTCATTAACATTAAAGGTCAACTTTCCTTGATTACAATTAATAACAGCTCCTGCAGTATTAAGAAAAGGTCTCCCAAGAATAATGGACATATTATCATCTTCAGGCATTTCAAGCACAACAAAATCAGTTAATATCATGCAATTATGAGCCACTTGAACAGGTACATCCTCACATATACCAACATGAATAGTGGTAGATTTATCAGCCATTTGCAAAGATATATCAGTTGGTATTAGTTTTTCAAGTTGAAGTCTCTTATAGAGAGAAAAAGGCATAACACTAACTCCACCTCCCAAATCACACAAAGCAGTTCTAACATAACTATTCTTAATAGAGCAAGGGATAGTTGGAATCCCTAGGTCTCCAAGTTTCTTAGGAACCTTACCATTAAAGGAATAATTAGCAAGCAAAGTGGAAATTTCTTCATTAGGGATCTTCCTTTTATTCGAGACAATATCCTTCATATACTTTGAGTAAGGAGGCAATTTAATAGCATCCGTCAAAGTAATTTGCAATAATAAAGGTTTCATCCACTCACAAAACTTATTATAGTGTTCATCTTCCTTTGACTTGTGTTTCTTATCAGGGAAAGGCATAGGTTTTTGGACCCAAGGCTCTCTTTCACTAACATGTTTCTTAGCAACAAAATCATCTTTAGTGTATTTAGTATTCTTAGTGTGCTTTTCAGGTTCTTCTTCAACTTTTTATTCATTGGGAACATCATTTTCTTCATTACCACTTTCGGTTTCAGCATCAGAGACAGATATACTATCTTCAGAGGGTTCTACAATAGTTTTATGCTTCGTTTTTCTTTTCTTACGAGTAGTACCACTATTTTCAGCTTGTTGAGAATCCTTCTCAATTATTTTGGGATGCCCCTCAGGATATAGAGGATCCTGGGTAGCAGCACCACTTCTAGTTCTAATTTCATAAGCATGTTTTTCTTTAGCAGCGTTAACTAGCAAGTCTTTTTGCACTTTAATAAGTTGGTCTATTTGAGTTTAAACCATTTGAAAGTGTTTAACAATCATTTTAACATCATTAGAGGTTCTTTCCACATTATATTTTAAGTCAACAATAGCTCTAGAGTTTTCCATTAGATGATTTTGCACCTTTATTAAATTTATCTTGCTTAACAATAAAAATATCGAATTCTTCTAAGCATTGATCAGGAGGTTTAGAGTAAGGGATATCACCTTCATCAAACTGTTGGAGAGAGTGTACCTCAATAGTGGATGAGTGGGGAATAGGCTTACATAATTCTTCTATAGGAGGTAAATTCTTGACATCTACATCTTTAATTCCCTTCTCCTTAATACATTTCTTAGCTTCCTTCATTAATTCATCATTCAATTCAATAATTCCCCTCTTCTTAGATGATGGTATAGGCGCCGGTATAGCTGGTTCAGGTATAATTGTTTCAGGTATAGCTGGTTCAGGAGGACTCCAATCTTCATAGTTCTTGCTTATTTTAGCCATTAATTCCTCAGCTTCTTTGGGAGTCCTATTCTTGAAAACACAATTAGCACAACTATCTAGGTATGTCCTAGATTCTTCAGTTAGTCCATTATAAAATATATCAAGAAGCTCATTCGTAGGTAATGGACTTCCAGCCTATGCATGAATCAAAGCACAAAACCTTGCCCAAGATTAAGGCAATATCTCTTTTTCTCCTCGTTTAAAATCAAAAAGTTCCTGCAAAATAGCATGTCTAGCACTAGGAGGAAAATATTTCTACAAGAAAGTACTAACAAAGCAATCAGGGCTATCAATAGATCCAGGAGGTAAATTACTAAACCAAGTTTTATCTTCTCCTTTTAGTGAAAAGGGGAAAATCTTAGCAACAAAGTAGGTACGCATCTTAATATCATCAGAAAACAGGCCACTCATGGTAGAAAGCTCAGTCATATGTGCTACCGCACTCTCATTCTTAGTCCCACAAAAAGGTTCTTTCTCAACAATAGCTATGTAATATAGATCAAGAGAGAAATCATAATCTTTATCTTTAATGTTTATGGGAGAAGCAGCAAACTTAGCAATAGGAGATAATTTGGGTCTAATAGTACGCCTCTCAAAGAGACTCTTAGAAGCACTCCTATCATGGGTGTTTTTACATTATTTAATAAATTCATCAGTCATCTCAACATAACCGTCTTCAATATCATAACTCTCACTAGACTTAGGTGAACTAATAGGTGTAGTAGTGTCTTCATTAGGAGTTTCAGTATTTCCAGCTATAGTTTTAGCAATCGTAGCATCTAGGAAAGGACCTAATGAAACACTCTTATCAAGCACGATGAAGCATCATCATGATCGAAGTTTCAGATTCAACAGTAGTAGCAGTGTGTGTAGCATGTGTATGTGGTGGTGTAACGAGCTTACTCATAACCGATGGTGAATCAAGAGAAACAGAGGTGTTCAGAACCGTACTTCTTCTTGTAGTGGATGGTAAAATAGGAACCTTGCCATCACGAGACTTACCCATGATGGAAGGATAATAATGAACAATAGAGAATCCAAGTAAACTTGATAAATAGAGCTATGCTCCCCGGCAACGGCGCCAGAAAATAGTCTTGATGACCCACAAGTATAGGGGGTGTATCGCAGTATTTTCGAGGGAAGTCAAACCCAGATTATTGATTCGACACAAGGGGAGCCAAAGAATATTTATAAGCCTTAACAACTGAGTTGTCAATTCAGCTACACCTGGAAACAATCTTGCTCACAACAGTTTATCAGTAGCAATAGTTTTGTAGTAGGAATAGTAAAGTAGCAGCAGTAGTAAAGTAAAGACAGTAGTAACAACAACAGTAAACAGTAGGATTCGAGTGCGGTAGGCATAGGGATGGATGGACGGGCGTTGCATGGACAAGACAATTCACATGGAAATCAGAACATAGAGCAATTGCAGATAAATACGATAAAGCATCCAAGTACTAGATAATCCTAGGCATGTGTCCCATATATAGTCATACGTGCTCGCAATGAGAACTTGCACAACATCTTTTGTCCTGCCAACCCGTTTGCAGCGGGGCCTCAATGGAAGTACTGGAAATTAAGGTGCTCCTTTTAGTACAGCACCGAAGCAAAGCATTAACACTCCATGAACACATGTGATCCTCACATCAAAGCCATTCCCTCCGGTTATCCTGATTTCTGTCACTTCGGGGCCATTGGTTCTGAACAAGAATGTGTGTATACAACTTGTAGGTAAGACCATACACAATACTATCATAATGAATCAATAACATGTTCAGATCTGAAATCATGGCACTCGGGCCCTAGTGACAAGCATTAAGCATAACAAGTCGCAACAAAGTCATAAAGCACTAATAGAAGATACTAGGCACCATGCTCTAACAATCTGATGCCACTACATGAACGATCTCATCCAATCCCTACCATCCCCATAGCCTACAGCGGGGGATTACTCACTCATAGATGGGGGAAATATGGATGGTCGATGGGGAAGTGATGGTTATGATGATGGCAATGATCTCCTCCAATTCCCCCGTCCCAACAGGGTGCCAGAACAGAGTTTCTGGTGCTGTTTCGTGGAATCTGGTGGTGGCGGCGGAGCGGAACTCCTTCTAGAAAAACGTCGAACCCCCCATGAGTTTTTAGGTCAGAAGGCATCTTATAGGCAAAGAGGGAGACCAAGGGGGTGTCTGGGGCGGCCAGACCACCCCCTGGCGCAGCCAGGCCTAGCCCGTGCGACCAGGTGGTGTGGCCTGGACCCAGCACCGTCCATCTCATTATCTGGCTCTAGGAGTCTTCTGGTGAAATAGAATTTTTGGCATATTTTCTGGGATTTTTCCTGATAGTTGATTTTCTGCACAAAAACTAGACACCAAGGCAATTCTGCTGAAAACAGCGTTAGTCCGTGTTAGTTGCATCCAAATCACACAAGTTTAGAGGAGAAACAATAACAAAAGTGTTTGGGAAAGTAGATACGTTTTGGACGAATCAGTTGCAAAGGCACTATCAGGTACGATGCTATGCCATTTTTTGCTCTGTATTTGCCTATGTTTGGTTGTGCTCATCTGTGTCATCTAGAGATGATGCCAGTGTGGACTTCGACGCACAAGCGTTGGCCCGCCAAGATGCTTTGGCCGGTGTTGTAGCTACAGTCGAAGACCACAACGTTCCATCAAGGATTCCCTTGAGAAGGCCAAGTGTGTGCTTGGGCATCTTTGAGAGGAGAGGGTACCCAAGGCCAAGCTTATCGAAGATCTTGATGGCTTGGTGTAGTCCTTCACTAGAGGCGTGCCAATGCACTTCAAGAATTCTTAGCGGAGGGTCGGGGCGACAATGGGACTCGCGATGGCGCAGGCCCATGGTGTTGATCTTAACCACAACATAGTCTCCACGGTGATGCCGGTTACTGCAGATGGCCAGTAGGTAGTGTTTGCTCCCTTTACCACTCATTTTCATAAATATGGGCCTTGGCACATTGAGACACTCGCAAAGTATTCGGCAGAGCTGAGGCGGTCGAAGACGGAGAAAGCCACATCATCAGAGGCTGTAACCGAGAAGGCGACGGTGTCGGAGGGGTCCACCGACTCGAGGAAGCCCCTGAGTGCCAATGCGTAGCTGTAATATTTTGGCTTCTCTTGACATCTTTTGGCTTGCGTTGTGCTTGCTGGGGTGCTCCCTTTGGAAACTTGCCAAACCTGATGTTTTTATTACTAGTGTTATTCTGAATGGTTGGTCTTATCCATCTGTTCCTCTGCTTGTAAAGGGTCCATTGAGTGATCCATCTGACACACCTCCCACTGATGAACCTGTGGCGCAACCACGTTCAAAGGTGGAGGAGCTATCGCTGCTGTCTCGATTGCGCGATCGGATAAAACACTTCGAGAGAGAGATGCCCATGATCTGTGGTAGTGTTGACGTGTGAGTTGAAGGCCGAAAAATCCAGTGGACAGGAGAAGTATCTTCTGGGCACGGTGGCTCAGTTGAATGAGAAATTAGAGTGTTAATTTCCTTAGCTTCTTCCCCTTTTCTAGTCATTCACGGAGGCGAGTTACCCTTATGTTTTTTGCTGCTCTTTGCAGTTGTTAGTACTCGCCATCCACAAGAGGAGAGGAACCGAGTCGTCATTCAGCTAAACAACTTGACCCAGCAACAACTAGAAGCTAGCGAGTACTTTTGGGTTGACCAGGATCGCGAAGTTGCGTTGGCGACGTTGAAGGCTCATGTGTCGCAGTTGCTGTTGTACTTGAAGAAGGTGCAGTCGTGCTTGAAGCACATCTTTCGAGAAATGTTCCCCTTGGACGCGGTTCCCTCAAGCTTGCTAGCTTTATAGAAGAAGTTCCAGGATGCCAGCGCAGTTTGCGACTGCGTGCATCAACAGTTTGCGAGTGCTTCCCTAGCACTTGTATGCTTGCATTGACCCAATCTGGATCTAGTAGCTGTTGCTGCAGGGTCGCCACCTACGCTGAAGGGGATGGCGTGGAACATGGTGCCCCATTATCAGGTGGTTGATCAGCCAGCCGAAGATATCGTTGAGTTGTTCGAGGAGCGTACCAACGTTCTCCTTTTACACCAGTAGGGTAGTTTTAGACATGCGCAGAGATGTATAGGTGTTGTAAAGTTTGTATAAGTGAATTGGGTGTTTTTGTTACCCGTTTTTATGTAAAGCTTGCTTAATGTATATTTTTCGAGTAGCTTGTACTCTACAATTCTTTTTCGTTAGCCTGGCGCATATTTATCTTAGCACCTTGCCAACCTGTCAGGTGCGTTGCAGCTGGGTTGGGTTTACCAAGGGTTCGATTAATAGTGAGTCAGCTACTCAGGTTAATGCGTTACTCGTGTAACGAGGTAGAAAGGGTGGTGCAGCCTCCGAGTGATGTAATTGCAAGTAAAAACAGAAACACAAGGTTGGAGGCACTTAGCTTTATTTATTCGCAAAATATCAGGAGATACAATGTGTGGCTAAGTAGCCTGGCTGAATAGCCTTATTTGTAAAGTAAAAACATCTAAGGGTAGAAACAACGCAGCTACGCGACGTTCTAGGGGTTGGAGTATGCGACTCCACTTTCTGCGTCTTTAAGGAGGTAGGTGCCACCTGGGATTACTTCGGTAATCACATAAGGTCCCTCCCAAGGGGACTCGATCTTGAGGTGCCCTTGCTGCTTCAGTCGCAGGACGAGGTCTCCTTCGATGAAGGACCTTGGGTGTAGCCTTATGTTGTGGTAGTTGTGGAGGTTTTGCTGGTAGATCATGGATCGTTCCACTGCTATCTCATGTGCTTCGTCGAGGAGGTCGACAGAGTCTTCGAGTGCAAGAGTTGATTCTGCCTCACTGTATGCTATGACCCATGGGGCTTTGTACAGTACTTCTACAGGTAGTACTGGCTCAGCATCGTGTACCATGAAGAACGGAGTATAGCCTGTGGCGCTTTTTGGAGTTGTGCGCAGGCTCCATAGTACCGACTGTAGCTCCTCGGGCCAGCACCCAATAGCTCTTTCGAGTGGCCTGAGGAGCCTTTTATTGATGCCGCTATAGACTAGGCCGTTGGCCTTTTTGACTTGACCGTTGGTCTGAGGGTGCGCCACCGAGGCGCAGGTGATGTTGATTCCCAGGTTTTTACAGAAATCCTAGAATTCGTTCGAGGTGAAGTTCGTTCTGTTGTCCGTGATGATGTTGTGCACACCCCGAATCGGAAGACGATGGACTCAAAGAAATTTGACGACGGTGGCCCATGATTGGTTTGTCACCGTCATGGCCTCAATCCACTTGGTGAATTTTTCAACTGCGATGAGGAGGTAGACGTACCCTCTAGGTGAAGATTTTTGCAGCTTGCCGACCATGTCGAGTCCCCATTGCGCGAAGGGCCAGGCCAAGGGTATTAGCCTGAGCTTTGCACCAGGTGCGTGCGGTTTGTCCGCAAATTGTTGGGAAGCATTGCACTTCTAGACGATGTCCTTGGCATCGCGCATTGCTGTTGACCAGTAGAATCCAGCTCGCAGAGCTCTGGCGATGAGGGCGCGACATCCGGCGTGATGGCCGCAAGTGCCTTCGTGTATCTCGAGGAGGATGGCTCTTCCGTCTCTATTGGAGACGCATCGTTGAAGGACTCATGTGATGCTGCATTTATACAGTTAGCCGTTGATGAGGGCGAAAGCCTGGGATCTTCGTGATATATGACGCGCATCTGTCGGGTCATCTGGCAACCTTTTGCTGAGCAGGTATGTGATGTATGGTTGGATCCCGGATTGCTCGATCATCATGACCTCCATGGGGCCTTCGAGTCCAGTTTCTTGCTCCTTATCATCAAATGCTTTGAGTTTGTCGGGTGGCGTAGTCCCCGAGTCCTTTGACGTGTTGGCTTGTTGATTTGGAGCCTTTGGCTTCATGGAGCGTTCACCGATTTGCTCTAGGAATACTCCAGGTGGCATCGGGGCACAAGTGGATCCAATGTTGGCGAGTGTGTCCGCCTCTTCGTTGCTCTCGCGGCCAATGTGTCGCAGTTTGTAGCCATCAAAGTCTCCTTTGAGCGCGTCATACAGGTTGCGGTAGGCGATCATGTTGTCGCTCAGGGCATCGCAGCGGTTCATGGTTTGATCCACTACCAGCTTAGAGTCGCCGTAGATGACGAGTCATGTTGCGCCACAAACTTTGGCCATCCGCATTCCATGGAGCAAGGCCTCGTATTCAGCTTCATTATTGGAGGCGCGGAACTGCATTCGCATAACGTACCTCATCTTGTTACCTTGTGGTGATGTCAGGATAACACCGGCACCGGCTCCCTCTTGATGTTTTGATCCGTCGAAGTGCATTGCCATAGACAGGACATGTCTAGCACGTCGGGGAACTGGTTCTCCATCTAGTGGACGAGGAAGTCCGGGAGTACTTGCGACTTGATCGCATCTCGTATGTGATGTCTCGTGGAGACAGTTCTATACCCCAAAGCGCGACTTGTTCTGTGGCGTCGGGGTTGTTGAGGAATTGCCCTAGTGGAGCGTTGTTCACTACAATAATGGGGTGCTCCTGGAAGTAGTGGCACAGTCGCCGGGCTGTCATGAAGATGCCGTATGACAGCTTCTAATAATGCGGGTACCACTGTTTTGTCGGTGTGAGCACCTCGCTGAGGTAGTATACTAGACGTTGTACTCCATGGACTTTATTTTCTTCGGCTCGTTCTACTATGAGCATGGTACTAACCACCTGGTTGGTGGCGGAGATATATAGAAATAGGGGATCCTTTTCCCGAGGTGTTACCAACACTGGAGAGGTGGACAGTAGATGCTTGAGGTCTTCAAATGCTTCTTGCGCTTCTTCCGTCCACTCAAACTTCTCGGCCTTGTGGAGGAGTTAGTAAAACGGCAGGGCCTTCTCACCCATTCGACTGATGGATTGACAGAGCGCCGCGATTCGCCTAGATATCTGCTGGACGCCTTTTACGTTCTTTGGCTTCTCCATGGCCAGTATGGCCTTTATTTTCTTTGGGTTAGCCTCGATCCCTCTCGTGGAGATGAGGTACCTGAGCAGTTGCCCAGATGGTACGTCTAAGGCCCATTTGTCCGGATTTAGCTTGATCTGGTAGCGGTCTAGGTTATCGAAGGTCTTGCGGAGATTACTGAGTAACGAGGGCTTCCTCCTTAGTTTTGACGATGATGTCGTCGACGTAGACTTTAATGTTACGGCCAAGCTAGATCTTGAGGCAGGCCTGCATACACCGCTGGTAGGTGGCCCCTGCGTTTTTCAGCCCGAAGGGCATCGTTGTGTAGCAGAAGACGGCAAAGGGCATGATGAAGGCAGTTTTCTCCTGGTCTTCCTCCTTCATTCTAATCTGGAGATAGCCTTAGTAGGCATCGAGGAAACAGAGGCGCTCACATCCTGCGGTAGAATCGATTACCTGGTTGATCTGTCGCAATGGGAAGTGATCATTTGGGCAGTGTTTGTTCAAGGAGGTGAAGTCCACGCACATCCGTAGGATATCTGTGTCCTTTTTAGGAATGAGTACGGGGTTTGCTACCCAGGTGCTTTCCTTGATCTCGTGTATGAAGTTAGCATCGAGGAGTCTGTTGACTTCCATACCGACCTCTTTTGCCCTTGGCTCAGATAGTCAACGTATCGTCTGCTTCACTAGTCTTGCTTCAGGATTTATGTTCAGTGAATGCTCGGCGAATTCGCTGGGAACCCCTGGCATGTCTGTTGGACACCAGGCGAAGATTTCCTAGTTCTCATGGAGGAATTCAACGAGTGCGAGTTCCTATGCGGAACTCAATTTGTTGGCGATGAGGGTCGTCTTGGTTAGGTCTGTTGGATGGACCTGGACCGCCTTGGTGTGGACCGATGAGTCGAAGGATTGATCAGGTGAGTTTGGCTTACTCGGAGGAGGTAGATTGTTGTCTGTCGACTCCTTCAGCATCGCCGGTCCTCTTGCAAGCCAAAAGACTGAGAAATTCTGTTGAATTCCCTATTGCAGTTGTCTGACCTCTCGAAGCTTCTTTTGACAGTGATAATGCTATTAGGGCCTGGCATCTTCACCTGCAGGTAGGCGTAGGGTGGCACCGCCATGAACCTCGCGAACGCGACATGTCCAATGATGCAATGTTATTGCGAGGGCCAATCGACCACTTTGAATTTGATGCACTCTCGTCGGAAATTTGCTGGCATACCGAAAATGATGTCCAAGCTGATTTTGCCTAGGGGGTATATGCCTTTTCCTGGGACGATGCCGTGGAACATTGTGTCTGAGGTTTCCAGGCATGACAGAGGGATTCGCATGGCGCGCAAGGTGCTTGTGAACATGAGGTTGATGCCACTGCCACCGTCCATCAAGATGCGACTCATCTCGATGCCTCCAATTTATGCCTCGAGCACTAGGGGACAGTGACTTGGGCGAGGTACTTGACGCAGATGATCGCGTTTGTCAAAGGTAATGCAGGACTCGCACCCACTGAGGTACTCGGTGGTGGAGGGTGGAGAGTTCATCGCTAGGTTAACTTGGCGAGTGATTTGTAACATCCCAATTTTAGCAACCCTGATTAGCTGTCCAGAATGCAAAAATCAGGGGGAATAAAAAAAATTCTTGTACATTGGTGCAGTGTTTGCTTGTTGTTTGTTGTGCTTGTGCATGTGAGTGTATACCATATGATACTATTTACCTCACCATCAGTTGACAAAAGCTATTTAACAAAACTATCCTGGATCATTTTAAATATTCTCAAATGTTCTGGCATTTCAAAACATGAGCCAGGATGCTTATGTAACCAAAACTATTTTAGTAGCTTCTATTGACAAAACTATGGAGAGATATATAATATAATCTCCTTATGTTTTCAAGACAGAACCTTCAACTACTCTTACCTCTAGGATTTCCAAAACCTTGTATAAAAGTTTTGAATTCTACTCTTGGTAGGGATACCAAGGACTCTTATCTTATTCAAGGTCCAACCTTTCAAAATTGTCCATCCTTACCTCAAGCTAAGCTTGATGGTAACCCAGTAGTAGTTGATTTGTTTATAAGATGAATTTCCTTAATCTGCTACTTGATTTGTCTGCTTAGGAGATAGTATGAGCTACTCTAGGAGATCATCACTAGGATAAAGAGGTTTCCAAATCACCACACCCTAAGCAAGAATACAAGATGGATCTGATCTTTAGCCACTAAGTGATCATCTAAAACCCTTAACCAGATCAATTCCGAAGTGATCCATCGTAGAAGTTTCCAAGTTAATGAAGACTAGAATCAAGCAATGATCCTTCCTACTCAATCTACACTTCAACATCATCCACTTGATGATGCTTTGGTACCCTGCAACCCATCAAAATTATCACCACCCAAATTCTAGTCAAAAACCCTAAAGCTGCCAAATTTGGCTAAGTCTGGAAAACTATTTCCAACATCACCTTTGTGAGTGCCTCCTTTTCTTATCCCTTGTGCAATTTTGGTAATGCACTTGAACCATATTGTTAACCATCATAAGGTCTACCAAGGCCCACTCTTTCCCCTTATTAGATCATACTCCAACCCACTTGTTATTGATGGTTTTACAGGCAAGAAAATAATTATTCCTGCAAATCTAGTCAACATGCCTGATTTGGTAGAAGCTCACACCACCATCCCACCTTCTATGGACCAACTCTTTGCATGGTTGTGTTCTACTCATATAGGTATACCAACATATACTTCACTTGTTCCAAGTGGATCCTTGTGCTTCTTAAACCCACATGGTTTATAAGGCATCATGACTCATCTGGTATGGCAGCCTTATTTT
This sequence comes from Avena insularis, assembly GCA_023614405.1. Classification (NCBI taxonomy): domain Eukaryota; kingdom Viridiplantae; phylum Streptophyta; class Magnoliopsida; order Poales; family Poaceae; genus Avena; species Avena insularis. The sequence continues at coordinate 410,229,845 of CM042696.1, forward strand.
CCACAAAGTTTGCCATCACTTCTAGACCACCTCCAATGTAACCAATCCAAACTCCTTCTTCCATGATCATCTAAATGACTTGGTCTAAATATCCATCTATCCCTTGCATCAAGGTGAGCCCTGAGGTCCAAGATCCAGCAAGGTTTTGGTGGCATGAAAACAATCTTACCCCAAGATCCTTAAATCTCTAGTTTCCACCAAAATCAACTTGGATTCTCCACTCCCAAGGTTGAAAATTCTTGATACACCTTGTCTACATCATATACCTTGATCATCAAGATTCATCAAATATTATCCATAATTATTATGGCCCCAAATCTATTTAATGCCTTTAATAGACAAAATCCCCAAAAGTTCATCCACAATGGAAAGTTTGGTTTTTGCCAAAACACTTCCTCAACTTTTGGCTCACTTGAGATCCATATATCATACCCTAACTTCCAACTTCAAAAATAAATATTTTTGAAGGGTTTTATTATTTCTTTTTGCCCATTTTATTAAATGGCTGAAATGGAATAATAATTGTTTTAAATACTTTTATCTTCCAATAAATCTTGGGAAAATTCCCCTAAGTGTGTATTCACATTTGGGGCCATGTCAACTCAAAAACCCACCTTGTACAATGTAAAATTATCAAATGATCTTCTAGAAACTACTTCTGTACTTTTTGAATAAATGACTTTAAGGGGACTTAAAATCCTTAGAAAAATCCCAAATAATTCCTGGATATCTACCTTGACCTCATCTATCTACCAGTACCATCTTCCCACCTTGTCCTCTGAAATTTTTTGAACTTCCTTTACAATCACCTATTTACTCAATTTAGCAAACCTAGCTAGTATTGAGCTAAATCAAGATCAGATCATCACCAAAGCTTGTGAAGCACTCCTATCCAGCCACCATGGCCCACCTGGTCGTCACCACTATAGCACTACAGTACCAACCATCACACATCCACTTGTCCTTTACCCCTTGGAAGAGTAGAGAGAGGAGAGACAAGCCACTTGTGGCCAACCAACAGCAACACTACCTCCTCCTCTCTGTCCCTGCCGACCAGATGACTCACACCACCCCTCCACCGCCATCCTTGACCAATCCCAAGCCAGCTCCACCCCTCCTCCATGTCTAAAATGGACATTTCCCCTCTTGATCTCCCACCTCCATTTAAATAGGCCAGAGGCTACCCAGCCTGCCTCTGCCCCCTCATTCTCCTCCCCTCCCCTCCACTTGCCTCCCTGGAGCCCCCTCTCCTCCTCCCTTGATCTGTTTTGCTCGAGAGAAGGAGAAAGAGGAGCCTCGGCCCTTTTCCAAAAATCGAGCAAGGCCTCCCCTCCCGCACCCCTCTTCCTCTGCATGTCACCATGTGAGATCCCCTATCCCTGCTGTTTCTAATCCTCTCTGTTTCCCTGCTCAGGACGGCCCCTGGAAGCTTCTCCGGCGAGCTCCCAAAGCCGCGTCGTGGCTATTCTCACGCGAGCCACTTCCCGAAAGCGAAAGGCGCCATGTTGCCCATCCCTGGAATCGCCATCGTCGACTGCATCGTCCTCGCCACCCCACGGTCGCCGGTGAGCCCCAGTGTGAGCTCCCCGCCACCGACGCCTAAGGGTTAGCCCACGTCAGCCGGATGAGGTGGAAGATTTAACCCGTATGTCGATCCTCACTCGATCCGACGGACGACATCCCTCCATACCCCTTCACGCCCCCTCGCCCACTGACGGACGGGCCCCGCCTGTCAGGTTCAAACCCGCGCCCCCGTGCGCTAGCATCGCCCGGGTGGGACGCATCTTCCCCTGGACGGCCCATTTGCCCCAGATCCGGCCGGGTTGGCCTCTCTCCTTCTATTTCATTTCTTTTTAAAATCTAGCTTTGAAAGTTGCCTGTTGGTTTAAACCAAAATAAATATGAACACGACCATATTCTGCCCAGGTCTAATTTCGTACCTGTTACCTGACAAACCCTCTAACATGCAGCACAAGAATTAACCAGAAATATTGAGTAGATTAATTATAATAAATTAACTATCTAAGTGTGTCCTTTTTAGAAATAAATCCTTTCAGAGAGTTTGGTAAACCCAACTGGAGTGAATCAAGTTTCCTTCGATAGATATTCATTATACCAATCCATGAAAATTGACCCATTGCAAATTTGAGCCTTGGTTCATCTATAACAAAAAACACAAATCTATCTAGATCTGCCTTTAGAAAATTCCTAAGGTCAAACCAACATGGGTATTGACCTAAATCAACCTCCTAGTGATGTGCTACCCTTAATACTACCAAATTCCAGGATATCAAGAATTAATGAACTTCTGAGCTTTTCTGAGCAACTAAACATCTCTGTATGTAGTTCTATCACTAGATAAATCACTACAGTAGCTCTACAACTCCAAAAAGAGTGAATCCAATTCCTACAGAAAGGCATTCTAGATGCCTACCTTGTGTCCTTGGAATCAAATCAAAAGCTTCTGTAGATTTAATGTGGTGAAAAAGACAAAATGTCTACATAACTGCCCTTGGGAATTTCCTGAGGGTATTCTGGTAACTATTTTGACATATTTCCAACTCTCAGTGATTCATTACATAAAACTCTACCAAATCCTCCAAGGAAATAATTTTTGGAGCTCCAGAACTTTTCTGGTGATTTATTCCATAAAACTAGAAGTTATTTCACTAGGAAAATCATAACTATTTAAAGAAAAGTGATAAAATAGTGAAACCATTTTTGTTGGTTTCATTTTATCAACATCTACCTGTAGGTATCATTTTTATACAATGGTATCATATAGAATATGTCCTTGGTCCAAAACCCCCTCTTAGGTAGTTCCTCGACAATAAACCCTAAGCGGTGTTCATCCCCTTCTCCAAGGCCATCTCAACCTCCCAAATCCAATCCTCTCAAAAACTACTGAACCTTAATTGAAGATTATTCAATTGCTTGTTTTCTGAGTGGTATTGGTGATTGTATTCCTTGTATTGATTGTGCCCATTTTGTTTGTTTGCATGTGTTCCCTATCGACGATAGTTGCGATTATATCGGAAAGCAGAAGATGGTTCTTGTTGGTTATTATGGTTTTCTAAGAAGAAGTCCAGGGACAATTATGCCATATCGATGAGCTCAGGCAAGCCACCTTCTTGCTCATAAGCCTTGTCCTATTGTTTTACTTATGCATGTTTTATCTTCTCCTTATTAAAAATTGCACTAATTTACTATATGTTGATGAATATATGGTAGTGGTTTGGCTCCTCCGAACTACTACACTATTGTACTACTAAGTGCAACCCCCTTGATGACACCTACTTTCCCCTAGTATGGTAGATGGTGCAATACACCATACCCTTTGGAGACCCCCGATTTAGCGAAGCAAAACTAGAGGATGGGAATACCCGGGAAAAAGTTTTACCAAATGTTTTATGATAAAACCTTGCTGAGGTGGGACCTCCCAAGAGATGTTGAGAAAGAAAAAGGTTTTGTTTTACAAAATGCTGAAGGAAAGATGGAGGAAAAAGGTTTACAAAAATGCACCCGGTTCTTTGTAGTTTTGCTAGAACAACTAACCCGTGCAACCACACTATTCTGGAATGGGACAGGGCTGGATTTGATGTTTGTTTACTCTGGTATAAGCTGCCTCGCAACAACTACAGGGGATAAAAATCCCTGGAGGGTAGGCCATCTCACATAAGGGTCCATGTGGGACATCGACCTGGAGAAGGAACGAAGGATTTGCGGGCCTCCACGCGTTACTATGAGCCCCTCATTGAAAGCGCACACTCGATAAGTGGAAAAGCGCTCCGGTTGGTCCTCGGTACCCGACGTCTTGGTTTTGAGGGGAATAACCCTCATAGGGTGGACACTTATATTGGAGTGGGCATCCGGAGAGTCTTGATCGGTTACTCGACCCACGATCGGTGAAGATCAGGGTAGTGTACCCGGATGGTGTGGGTAAAGTGTACAAACTCTGCCGAGTGTAAATCTATTCGAATAGCCGTGTCCGCAATCATGGACGGTTGGGAAGGTTGCTGTAGAGCGGTACTGGTTTTTTTTTGAAAAAGGACTTCGGAAAAGAAATGGCTTTGGAAATGTTTTGACCATGGGATGGTCGGAAAGGATACCTGGTTTGACCATGGGATGGTCCGTAAGGAATGAAAGGAGTTTGGCATGACATGATAAGAAGGAGGAACAAATGGGTGACCCAGTCCTAATGTTTTCCAAAACTTTTCAAAAAGGTTTCCAAAATATTTTACAAAAGGTTTCAACAAAGATATGCAGATGCTATATCTACAAGAGAAACCAATTGAGAAAAGAACCTCTCTTGGAGCCCTCCTACTACCACAGCCATAATGCATATCATCTTGTTATTATTGTTATCTTAAGGTGTCTTGCGAGTACATTCAAAGTACTCACTGGCATTGTCCCTGGCTATTAACTTGGTTAGATATCAAGAAGAAGGTGGTGTTGGCGACTATGCGAGCTAGGACGTCTCTTAGTCAATTTCCTGTAGGTTAAGGCATGGCTCGGGCTCTACGCTTAATGAAGTTCTATTGATGTTGATCGATGTAGCCATAATGGCAACTAAGGTATGAAAAGTATTCGTTATGTATTGGATGTTTACTTTGATACTTGTCTGTTATGTGCCACGAATAACTGATCATGGAATCGTGGTTGTATGCATAACAGGGATTCTCGGAGGATTAATTCCGGGGGCCCCACATGATTGATTTTTGCATCCGATTTGATGGGCATCCTTTTTGGATCATTCCCATATTTCCTAGTGCTCGTGGATACTGCTCGCCTCCGTTGTTCTGGATTGGCATGCCCGCAGGTGGGGGTGGCCCAGGTGGTAGTGGTAGTGGCACTCCGTGAGCCACGACACCCGAGGCAGCTCTGTATCCTTGGTTTATCGTGTCACGATTCATCTGGACCAGGATTTCGTGAATCCTGAGGAACTCGTGGCAGTCTTTTAAGAGGTGACTGGATTTTTTCTTGCCGTCGTGTTTGTCGATGTAGAAGTGTACGTTGCAAGGTCCGGACTGTTTGTCCTAGATAGATGTTCCAGGTGCCTCATCACGGGTACGATGTTGCCATACATGCGTGGTTTTCCTGCTGTTGTGCGGTATCCACTGTTACGGTTGTTGTCGTCGCGCTTGTCAGCATAGCCAGCCGTGACCATGTCGACTTCTTCGCGGTCCTCGTAATCGTGCATCTGGCGTTTTCCTTGGTGATCGCGTCTACGACCGAGGTCGTCGTCATCATCTGAGTGGATGCAGTTTTCACCGAGTCCTCTCCATCAGCCCACCTAATTGCGATCTCCATTAGGTGGTCGATTTTTTGGGCTTCGAATGGCCCAGCTCCTTCCTGAGCTCTCTGCGGCGTACGTTACCATTGAATGCATCAATTGCGCGATCCTCGGAGATGTCCTCTGCAGAGTTTTTGATGATGGACCACCTCTGGATGTATGAGCGTAGTGACTCGCCGGTCTTTTGATAGCAACCTCTTAATTCTTTGATTGTTGCGGGCCTATTGTAAGTGCCCTTAAAGTTTTGCACGAAGCTATAAACCAGCTTGTCCCAGCTGTGGATCGATCCGCGCAGGAGATTGTTGAGCCACGCACGAGCGGCGTCTTGCAGTTATAGCTAGAGGCATTGCATGGCCATGCTCGTGGTTCCGCTTTGTAGCCTGACGGAGGAGATATGATCCTCCATCTAGATCTTCGGGTCTTGGTGGCCGTCGAATTTTAGATTCTCTAATGGGAGTTTGAACCCTTTTGGCATTCTCTTTTGTTGAATGGCTCTGCTGAAGCAGCTGACACCACAAAGTTCCATCCCATCATCTTCCGAGTCCGTCGAGCGAGCGCGTCTCGCGCGCATCTTATCGACCATGCGCTGTGTGATGGCATCACGCGCGTCGTAGTCATAGTCGTGTCATCGTGAGCGGCGTTGCTACGACAAGTCGTGGTCATCGTCACTGGAGGAGGAGGAAGAGTAGTGCTTGGCTAGAGCCTTGCTTTTCCATGGCTCTGACACTAGATCCTTGGTGAGCACAACTTCGACTAGTCCCAGGCCAGCGATCGTAGATCGGTGCATGGCGGACCGTGGGTCCCTAGCCGGTGGCTCGTTGTTGAGCAGGTACATAGTGGCTGCCATCACCGCTGTGTGCGGCGTTTTCGGGAGAACGTTGCCCCGCGTATCCACTGTCATTAATGAGAAGTCGAGGGCTCAAGTGGCCTCTTCTCGCTCCCTATCGGTGAGGTGAGCCAGTCGAGAGCGTCTTCTAGCTGCTGCCTGGTTGTTGCCTCTGGAGGAGGATCCTCCGATGGAAGAGAGTTGAGCTCGTCGGAGGCTCGACTCATCCGCTGCCCTCCTGCGCTCGTCGAGCTGGGCGATTACTTGTTGCTGGCGCTTTAATTCCTCCTTAAGCAGCCAATGATAACCCATCAGCATCTCTTGTGATGAGTTTGGTGGCAAGGGGTTACCCCGTAGGACCTCCTTATAGCAAGCCCACTCAGCGTCATTCAGCTTGATCAGCACGCGCTCTCGGGTATGTTCCTTCGCAGAGAGGTGCGGCTGATCTTCTAGGATGGGTCCTTCGCTAGGAGGACGGCCTGTTGGCCCGTTGTCACTAGGGGTGCTGTTGGAGGGTCCGCCGTTTGTGACTGGGGTACCACCGCCAATATCGGTGTTCTCCCGAGTGCCGCCGTTGCCACCCATGTTGATGACGGCGCACATGTAATGGCTGGGGAAGCTGTTGCCATAGGCTCCGTCTTCTGTTGCCAGATCGGACTCGCAACTACTGTCACCGTCCATATTCCCGACTGATGTCGGGGCATTGAGCTCGCTCAGGGTGCCGATCGGCGGTGGAAACCACGATGCGGGAGCACTCGCAGGAACCTTCGGCTGATTAGGGAGGCGAAGTGTGCCCAGCTGACCAACCTGGAAGCATAAGCTCCCAATCGTCAAGCCGATTCCGTCGCCCACGGACTCGAAATCTGGGTGAGTGGCCGGCGTGTGGACGGTGAAGTCGAAGGCACCAAAGAGGAGGCAAGTCTCCACTGCTGCTGGAGTCGTAGATCGTGGTTGATGGGGCCGAGGAAGCTGCAACATCAGCACTCCTTATTGACGAGGGGTTAACTCATCAATGTCCATCGTAGATGGACTTAGGTCCGAGGAAGTAGGGATCACTGGAGGCATCGATCGGCTAGCAAACAAGCACATAGGTGACATGAGGTTTACCCAGGTTCAGGCTTCACAGAGGACCCTACTCCTGCTTGTCTGCTCTTGGAATTATCGAGGAGTCGAAGGTTACAGGGGTGCGCAGATGCAATCTGGCGATGGTGTGGAAACTAGGGTTGCGGATATCCTCCTCACTGCCCCCTCGTAGCCTTTATATGGATAGGCTAGGTCTCGGGATAGCAGGCCGAGATGGTTACATATTAGGGTTTCCTCTTTAAACTTTTATATTTGTATTCTGCCTCGTTCTCCAAGAGTCGAAGTCTCCCAGGTCACCCGAATCTCGACTAGGCGTTAGCAACGCTTGGGCTTCTTCTTGGGTGGACCGTATACGCTGATCTTGAGTACCTGTAGAGGGTATGCCCACGTCAGTTGGACAAAGTCATTGAGAGAAGACTTAAGACCCTTCCAGGCGAACAATTTTTTTACCCGTTGATACATTGTTGTCACGCTTGAATGTCCACCCACTGTACTCTAATGCATAGCATTAATTAGTTTTGTTTGTAGTGCAGAATTGGCTCCAATCTACAAACGACCGTGGAAGCGAATTAAACCTTCATTTGAGAGCCTAACCTTCCTCATTGGGGATGTACAAGGCCAACTAAGCTAACAAATCCTGCGCTTTGGTGTTAGTTTCATAGGAATTAGCCACGTTTTGTGTCCAATGTGGCTGACATATAGACAGGGCATTTGCTATCAACAAGTGACTCACACGGGACAGTGCATCTGCAGTCCCATTATCAGCACCCCTCTTGTACTCGAAGCGAAACAGGAGACCAACCAACTTCAACATAGCTTTGCGCTGAAGTTTCATGTCCAACTGTTGACCACCCAAATTGCATAGATTTTTATGGTATGTGACAATCACGAATGGTCCTCACTGCAAATATGGACGCCATTTGTCAACTGCCATCATAACAGCCAGAAACTCCTTCTCATATGTTGAGAGTTTCTGATTGAGCACCTCAAGAGCATCCGTCTCGATGAAGAAAGGTTTGTCAAAATTGGGTAGAACCAGTATTGGTGTATTCATCATAGCTTGTTTGAGTTGCTCAAATGATGTTTGTACCTGCGAAGACCAAGCAAAACCTTTCTTTGTAAGCAATTTTGTCAATCGCTTCGCAATGATCCCATAGCGAGGCACAAACTTCCAGTAATAGCCGGTAAGGCCCAAAAATCCATGTTCAGTGGCAGATGACAGAACTGGACAAGCACACATTGCCAATGTCCTCTCGCCATCCATGGCCACCCCATTGCGAGAAATGACATGGCCAACATACTCGAATTTATCTTGCACAAACAAGAACATGGAAGCTTTAGCGAACAATTGATGTTTCTGGAGCAAAGCCAGAACTTGGCGAAGATGGTCCTAATGCTCCCGTAGGGTTGCACTATACACAAGTATGTCATCAAGAAAAACAATGACAAACTTACGGGTAAATTCTATGAAGATCGTGTTCATCAAGCACTGGAATGTCGCTGGCGCATTGGTAAGGCCGAATGGCATCACTTGGAAGTGGAAGTGTCCGTGATGCGTCTTAAACGCAGTCTTCTCCTTGTCTTCTTCCCGCATACGGATCTGATGGTATCCTGCGCGCAAATGTAGTTTGGAGAAGAAGGCGACACCGAACAATTCATCCAGGAGCTCATCAACTATTGGAAGAGGGAATTTATTCTTGATTGTAGCCAAATTGAGGCGGCGGTAGTCAATGCAAAACTTCCAGCTGCCGTCTTTCTTCCGCACTAGCAGCACCAGAGTAGTAGGGACTCATGTTGTGCACAATCACGCCAGTTCACAACATTTCGTGAAATTGGCGCTCGATTTCATCCTTTTGCATCGGTGAGTAGCGGTATGGTTTGTTGTTAGGTGGCACTGAACCTTTTTCCAAAGTGATAGCATGATCGTACTGACGGTGTGGTGGAAAACCATGTGGTTCATAGAAGACATCTGCATATTCAGTTAGAATTGCACGCACAGTAGCGGTGTTTCTGAATTTACTAACGACACAACATATGACAAATTCTCCAACACAGCTAGAGCCCAAATCTCATTAGCAGAATAAAGTTGCTGCAATGTTTCCACATCAATCTGCTCTAGTTGGTGTGTTTGAGTTGGACGAATGCCTTGTGACGTGATCCACTTTACCTTGTAATCGAAAGAAATGTCCGTCCCTTTCTTGTTACAGTTCATGGGACTGAAAGAGTCAAGCCAATTCATTTTAAGCACACCGTCATATGCACCCAATTTCAATACACAGAAATCAGTGGCAAATGTATGGCCCTAACCAGTCCATTCAAATTGCAGCACCATCCTATCACAAGTGATATCCTGTCCATTGGCAATCTTAACTAGTATAAAAGGAATGGATATTGTGGAAGCACCAATTCGGTCTGCTGCAAATGCTGCATTTATGAAGCTATGCGAGCTCCCAGAATCAAGAAGTAGTAACATCGTCTCATCTCTAAATCGAATAGGTAAACAAATAGTGGAAGGGGATTCATTCCATCTTGAGCTTGGGCAGACAACATGCGGCATTCTTCCACTGGTTCGGCAATATCATCTAGCAATTCCAAGGCATGAACAACATCATCATATTGCACTTCACCACAGTCCCCAACCTGAATAATGAACACTTGTGCTTGTTTCTTGCACTGATGATGTCGGGAGTAGTGTTCGCCACATTTGAAACACAACCCATTGGCGCAACGATAATCACGTAATTTTTGCTCACAACCAAAATCATCAGAAGTGACCCGTGGAGGTGCTGACAACCGCTGAGGCAGTGGAGCTGGTAATGGTGGTGTGAGGCTAGCAGGGACCGGACGTAGTTGCGGTCGATATGCCTCCAGTTCTTCTTCTTGGATCCATGCAAAAACTGTCGCTATCATGATACTGGTTGGTGCCTGAATCCAGACTTCAATTCTGATTTCATCTTTCAAACCAAGCATGAACTGGGTGACGAAAAATCTAGGGCTCATGGATGGATCCGTTGCAAGCAAGTGATACATAAGATTCTCGAATTGGAGCCTGTATTCAGCCATAGACCCTGTTTGGCGCAGCTGCAATAGTTGGTGCATCTAAATCTCATATTCATCAGGTCCAAACTCCTCCACAACAGCCTTACAAAAAAATTCCCATGTAACCTGATGGTGTTTCTGACAGAAAGCTTGCAACCAAACAGCAGCGTGGTCGTCCATGTACATGGACACCGTGGTAACCCAGCTATGTGCCTCCACGCGGTACAAATCGAAGTCGGACATGCATTGGTCCAGCCAAAGGTTGGGCAAAGTACCTTCAAACCTTGGGAAATAATGCTTCGGTGGCTTGATGTAGCTCCCATCATCAATATGTGCAATCTGATGCGGCTGGGGCACCAGCGCAAACTGGACTGTTTTCTACTATTGTGGCTGTACCAACGGAACCACGGGCGACTCTAGAATCACAGGTGGTTCGTCATTGGAGAGCCGAGAGAACGCGGTCGCACCACAGGAGCTAGCTCATGGGGACGCTCCCAGTGGTGGCCCGCGCAGGTCGGAGGCCTGAGAAAGTGAGAAGCCGGTAGGGACTGCGATGGTGATGCATCCTTGTGCGCCTCACCAACATCAGCCTGTGTGAGGTCCAACTGCTTCCGAACGCTCCGCAGTTCCTAGGATACCTGGGCATTGAACGCCGAATGGATCTCGTGTCGCTGATCGCCGATCACGGCCTAGTCATCGAGCCTCTTTATGATTAGCTCCAAGAGCTTCTTCGTCTTGGTAGCGCTCTCCTCCATCACCATCAACACGTGCTGAGTCTGCACCCTGTGCTTCATCAGTGTCGTCGTGCTCGCTCCGATCAGATCGAACCAAGCTAGGGATTCTCGCGAGCTCGCCAAAGTGAATTCGCACCTTTCGCCCGGGAATCATGGATCGATGCCAAGAGGATTTGAGCGGACAACAGCGGGGAAATTTTTTGGTGGATTTTTTTTCTTCTAACCTAGCCTTGGATACCAATTTGTGATGACCTGGTCCGGTTTGGATCAAGATCGCACAAGAGTTTACGAGAATTTAGATTTGATGAGAAGAGAAACAGTAGGAGTGAGGGACAAAGAAAGAGGATGTGATATGTTTCAGGATTTCGTTTCTTTTATGCCCTCCGATTACAACGGTCTGTTTACTTATACCAGGACACACACTTACATGCTTAACTGGGCCTTAATGCTTCTTACAACACCATTGACCCAACCTGGCCCAACTCCACGAGTACCATGTCACACTGCTATCTGAACCTAAGTGTCAACTGCATCTTCAGATACATCAGGAGTGACACGTGTTGCGTTTCCTCCTCCATGCCCTTAGGCTTTACCAGCGTTGGGGGCGAGTGGATGTTGTCGTAGCACGGAGCAAGAGACTGGCGTGAAGGGGTTCACCGGGAACAGAGGTGTACTGGCGGTGGCTGCTATGGCATGGAGACGGTGGTGAGTATGTTGTTGTTGTTTTATTTGCGTGGAGGAGAAGAAGGGGTCAATCTGGGCAGGCTCTAGGACGCTGGTAGCTTTATGGGGCAGAGAGGACCATAGGGAGGGGAAGGGTAAGGTGGAGAGGGTCACTAGCCTCTCATGTTCATGGGCATGGGAAGGTGAGAGAGGGCAAGGTTTGGCTCGGCTTTGATTGATCAAGGGGTTACAAGGGACTTCAACATACATGTGATGTTGTCTTGGGTTGTTGGTCCGATTCAAGGAGAGATAGGACAGGTAGGTGGCTCGGTGAGCAAAAACTAGTTGGAACATATGAGAGGGGGAGGACAAGCGATCCAAGGGGAGGCTCACAAGGTAGTTCTATTTGGTAGGTTAGTGGTAGGGTTTTAGTTTGGGTTTGTGTTTGGTGTAGAGTGTGTGTATGTGTATGGTAGAATTTGAATAGATCATTTGGACAATGTTGTGAGACCACAAGTTAGGGACATAATAGATTTAAGAGATGATGCCCCGATCAATTTGGGCATTATTGTCAAATAGAAATAACAAGACTCCATAAGATAGAATTATACATTATGGTTCCATATCAAATGGAACCAACTAGCAATAGAATAGAGAGAGGTAAAATAGAGGGAGGCAAATAGAAATATCAAGAACCAAATACAAGTGTAATAATTTAATTGTATGTTCCATGCAAGGTGGCATGATGATCATCATGATGATGCAAGAAAAGAAAATAACAAGAAATTTCTAGTTGGGGATTTTTCGGAGTGCTACAATTCGACACCACTAACAAGGGATCTCGTCCCGAGATCCGCTCTATGGTATGGGGAAGGAGGGTGATCATATGACTCTTCTCGCTTCGTATAGATCATCGTGAGACCACTAACAAAGCTTCTTCCTCTATATTGAAATCGTCGACACCACCAAGAAGAGGTTTTTACTGACGTTCGTCGATAGAACACTCCGGAGAAACAAAATACGAAGGTAAAGGTCTCAAAACATAAGGCCACATCTAACTTCCATAGAATGAGTAGAAATCGCATTAATTCACATGTTCGATGTACAAGAGCTAATGATAAGAGTAGTGTTATGGTCGCGACTCCATCCCGCGCTCAAAGAATTACTCCATACATGAATAGGGAATCATGCAACCAAACTCTCAAAATTTAGCCTAGAGATCTTTACAAGCGATGTTCCAAAAACTTCGAAAAACAAAGAAATGATGTAGGCTCTTTATCAGATCTGATGTAGATGATGTAGTTGTGTTGAAAACACCGGAAGATATAAATAAAAAATTTAGTGTATTTTGGGGCATAAGAAAGGTACAACAGATGAAAGGTTCATAGGATAGCATGAAGACCGGATGTAGAAACACTATTGCAATAGGAAGGAATCTATATCCTAAAGGTGCGATGGAAACACAACCACGAGAAATCCTAGACTTGAAAAAAAGATAAGAGAGCAGATTCAAAACATGCAAGGTAAGAGGAGAATAACTTGGAGGTAAGGACTAAAAGAAGACCTAATCAGATCTATCCAACCGGTTTTGCAAAATAGTTTTGGCACGCTACATCGTCCATTAGCTAGGTTATCCTACATGCTAGGCTAGTGGGGTATCAAAAACCAAGGCTCTAATATCACTTGCAATGCCCTCGAATCGGGCCTATTCAGACTCAAGCGACTCTCGCCAAACCCGCATAGACTTAGGTTTGATCCATTGCCTATTTTGGTGTTAGTACTTGACTTGATCAATTGCCTGGACCTAGGTTTAATCTACAAGTTATGATCCTATTGTTTATAAGTAGTGCAACTACTACACTATCAACTACCCCGCATCGTTGATTTTGCTTCATAAGGTATCGATATTGGATAGGAAGAATTGTAGCGTTATACTCTCTTTTGATATGTTTGACGTTTAGTTGTTCAGTAGTTTCTTGCTATATAAAACAACTAGCATTTTTGGTACCATGTAATGTTTTGAAAGGAGACACTTTCAGTTGTTCTATGGAGATCTTGCATCGATATGCATGCATCTAAAATTTATAGTTACTTTTTTTGATACAACAAAACATTATTATGTCGCTGTCTTGCTGTCTTGAAGAAATAACGTGTACATGTTAATGTATGCAGGTTCATCTCAGCTCCATCTAGCATTGTACATCAAGATCCCCAAGGACATGTGGTGTATATTTTTGAGGAGGTACCCTTCTGAAAACAACTACTCCTCCAAGTACCTTTTTTGTTCAAGTATTTCTTCTGTTTTTTTGTTTGAGTGTCGTGTTAATTTATTCTTTATTGCTAGGTTCCCATGTGAAGCTAGCTTAATCACCCAGTTTGAGCACATACATGTTACACTATAAACAGACTAGGCAAGTGAAGGACCCTTTGTTCCCTTAATATTATGAAGTTATGTTCTCCCTCCAATTGTATGATTGTTAATTTACTTATCAGATTACACCGCTATATTTCTTTATTGGTTGAATTTTGCATGTAAATATATTCATATGTCTTGTCATGTTAAACCATGTCAACGGCCTAATATGGATATAGAAAATATTCTTTAGTTCATGTGAAATTCATATTCTATAGTCATTATAGATTGCAATGGCTAGATGTTAGTTACTCAGTTATTTGTTATGAAAAGATTCCTCGGATTGGAGTGAAAAGTAAAATACAACATGTAAGAAGTGCTAGAGAGTGTGATAAAAGTAATGTTACTAACTTTTTGTTACTCCCCTCTATAATTGTTGAGGTCAAGCTCAGCTGGAAGCAAAGTGGTGAGGGTGGCAGAGAGATTTGAGAAGCCTCCTTGCAGGCGCGCTCGCCATGGTCTAACTCCCCAATGACTCTTTCCAGGAAGTGCATGTAGGAAGGAGGAAAATGTTGAACAGTGTGCTATCATCGTGATTTATTTGTTAGTTCTTTCTCCCTATCATTTCCTCTATTTCTTAAGCGGGTAGGTCTAATACTAAATATACAAAGAATGATGATTCATCCTTTTTTTGGAAAATTTGACCCATATATATTCAGTACAATGGGTTATCTAAAGGGATCATCTGAATCTTGCCAAGGGAGGTCCATTACTCTCTTCTTTGACCAAATTATTGCGCTTTTAGGTTCTCAGTACTTGAGTTATATTGTGTGCCAGCTCTCTAGCCTTAAGTTATTCATACTAGAAGTAAAATTTTCTAGATCTAGTGAAATGTATCATGCCACTAACTAGTTATTTGCATGAGTATTTGGACCAAACTTAAATTTCCGAGTGTATGAACCAATTCAGATGCTATGTAGTTTTATCTTGAAAGAATAGAAGCATTTCTTCCATTGGCAAGAAATTTGCCAGTGATATATTCCGAATCAATAGAGTCATCATCTTGAACATGTATTAGAATAGTTGGCTGCTTTTACTCTCAGTTGCAATGTTGGTCGGATAAGTCTCTGTATGTGAGGCACCATTTATTATAGCTTCTTAATTTTTAGGTCTAGACTCACCTTCACTTCACAATATATTTTTGCTTCAATCTTCATGTACCATGTTTACTCATCACGTTTATGCCTGCCAAGTCCACGATTGGGTTGATATAACCTTTATTGTCTTTGTAAGGTCTATAGAAATGAGTTTACTATTCTATACCAGGTTTAGATAGCAAATGGTATGACTAGATATAGTGAACTCACAACTGAAAACACGGGAAGGTGCAACATGTTGTATGTATATTTTTAGTAACTATCTTTGAACTTTTGTGATGGCTAATTTGCATACAAGGTTTTGTTTTCCTTGCTCTTTGTTCAACAAGTAAAATTGGATGCATTGTTCAAACTTCCGAGATTTTGATTTATATTTCCTTCCTATGCACATGAAATGGAAGCACTGTGAGATATACATCAACTTAACACTTTGTGATGCTTAAAATTGTGATATAACTAATCTCTGAGCGAGTGCAACCATGCCTAACTAATTTGGTAAGTCCATAGTTGCAGGAAAAGTTGTGTTCCGGATATAGGAATTTCATATTTATTGCAATTGGCAAGTTTTACTGTATTTATGGTTTCTGGCATAATAATTATCTGAAACCAATTACCATATGAGTCTGTCTCACCGTTGGCAACTGTCCTCTGAAGCTATACTATATTTTTATATTAGTGTTTATAGAGCATGCATCCTACGGAAGGTCAGTGTGCGCTGAGTACCTAGCTGCTAGCCAATACAATCTTTAATTTGGCGATGGAGTAGGAGTTTCGCATGCTTCAAGCCATACCGTAGGAAGCCAGGAGCAATGAGCTACCTAGCAAGAGATATCCTTTGTTTGTTCGTGATTGTCAAGTATCAGATTTGACTACTTCCTTGTTGAGTATGTACACTAATGTAGGCATGTGAAGCATAGAAAAAGTTGCTTGTTGTGTAATGCTGCAAAAGGTGGTATTTGTGAGTTTATATAGAAGTAAATTTGCTTTCACGTGAGATAACATAGATCTCTCCAATAGAAATATAGTCCTTTTCCAGCTAAGGTTACGTGTGCATACAATTCTTTTGCAATCTTTTTTGTTTCTTCATATCATCATATTGTGAACTTCAGCTCCATCGTTGTCATTTGGTATAGAACTACTGAGTCATCTGAATTTTCTTGATTGGTATTATGGATATATTTACCAGTAGTAGGAAGTTACGAAGAATCTATAATGTGAATACGTATGGCTAAAATAAATATGCTCCTTAGACATTGGATTGTTTGGGTAACATATGTTCTAGTATCAGGTTGCTTTTACTTGGTATATTCTCTTTTCTGAAGATTATCATTGCCTTTTTTATCTTCTCCCATGTGTTGTTTAGGTTCCAGTCTCTACTTCAAATTGATTATTTGATCTGCGTAGATACTATTTCATGAAAAAATTGTGCATAGAAGAATTAATGGATGACTTTTGCCTTTCTTTTAGTTTCATCTATATATATTGCAAGCTTAGCTATTACCAAGCTACTAAAATAAATCTAGCTAGCAGGCACCAGAATCCCACCAGCAGATAGTAGAGATATTTTTAGTCATGCCTTTTGTTTCTTTCAAGTTCAGAGGCTTTGACTGTGATAACAGAAGACAGGTTCATTGTTTCTTACTGCATGCTTCTTCCCATTGTTGTATTCCTAAATTACAAAGGTTTGCCGATTGACAGGCTTATAGTTTTATTCCCTTCTCATTTTTCCCATGGCCATCTCACTGTTGTAACATGTAATTTCGTGTCTTCTATACATATTGCTTTTTAGTTTGGCATTTACAGACCTTCGTAGGCAGTTCTGCATGGATGTTGCTTCTACCCGGTCATTACAGTACAAGGTTTTACATGCCTGTTGTTGCTTAGGACCTTTATGAATGTAGGCGTCATTTAGGAAGAGTACAACACCGTGATGTTCTGCATGGATGTTGCCTCTACCCGGTCATTAGCAGTACAAGGTTTTGCATGCCTATTGTTGCTTAGGACTTTATAAATGTAAGCATCATTTTGGAAGGGTACAACGCCATGATGTTTAAATTAGAGCGCTGGATCTACACTAGCTTTGAAAGTTTTTTTAATCATATCAGCAAGAAGTGGGAGATGGTTTGTTGCTTATAAATAAATAAAAACGTTTTGGTACAAGACATGCCTTGGTATATTCAGAGTTCTTGTTTCCTTGCTTTAGAAAATGCAATGACAGTTATTCCTTATACTATCCTGTCATGGGCAATGATTTTTTCCTAGGTTACGTGTTTGATGTATGAGAGATGATATTATTTACTTACTTTTTGTTGTAAGAGTTCTTTCATATATGATCTCAATTATGTAGCGAGTGTCCTCATGTGAAGAGCACAAGGCATCTTTCTAGTGGCCTAGTCAAATCTAGAGGATGTTACTGTTGTGGAAACATATTGCTCTATTCTGTACATATAAGTCTCCATCCTCCTTTTCGTTGATCTAGCGCAAGTTTTTCAAAAGCTTTTGATCTCACGGACAAAGCTAGATACTGAAAAATGCATTTCCAACTTTATTTCACCATGTTGATCTGTTTAGGTGATGGAATAGAGAAATAAAACAGTTATTTTTGTTTCCAGATTTTATGGATTTCACTTGCGAACCTGATGGAAATTGAAATTCTATATTTTCATCAAATATTTATATATGTAGGCGGGCAAGCACACGGAAAGCCGTGCCTTCCTACCTAGTATTACATAGAACATAGTTCAAACAAACGGTGCACAAACTAGTTCGCAATAAAAACAAAACGTAGATACTATAAACTAGAAGTCAGAATCATCCTCATCCTCCATCTAGAACTCCACCGGTGTTGACGAGAACTGGTTTAGCCAGCGTTTTTCATCATGGTCAATCATTCGCGGGCCGGCTAGCTGCGCATCAACGAACCCGTGGCAAGATGCCTTGTCGGCCCTCCTGGCCTGGCGGTGTGCCTTGCTCTACCTCTTCCTCTGCACGTAGAAGGTGACCTCGGCGTCGACGTCCTTCGGGAAGTGGGAGGCCCACTCCACCCTCACATGCTCGTCCTCCTCGGCATGGTAGAGGCATCGCTTCTCCTCCTCGGTGACAAGGCACGACGGGGGTGTGAGCATCTCCGCCTGCTCGCACGTCCACACATCGTGGAATTTCATCAGTGCGCGCGGGCGGCCAAGGCGCCACGCCGCCTCCTCGAACACGGGTGTCGTCCTGTGTCAACACCCAGATTTTTAATCCCAGATGCCTGTTATTCCATACATCGCAATCCCAGGATTACCCTTTTTACGAGAAATAATAGATTGAATATCACAGTACATCATCCATTACAAACCATAATAAGGTCATAGACAAAGAAAGGATCTCATGATCCAGTCTTAAAACAAACAAGTAGCGGAATAATAAGCGTAGCGGTGGGCTCCATCTTCAGTGCCACAGGCAATGCTGACAATGGGAGATGATCCTAGTTGTCGTAACCGTCCTGCTGTCCTCCTTCCGGATAGTCCTCCTCATAGTCTGGCCACGGGAATAGCCAGGGGTAAAGCCATGAGTACTCTTTAAGTACTCGCAAACTATCACTAACAAGTAAGGTAGTTCTAGTAGGAATGCTAAACTCTAAGTTTATTTGTAAAGTTAAGTTTGAAACCTAAGCTGAGTTCAGAAACAAAGAAAGATAAAAATAAAGTTCTAAATCACCTAAGTGGGAACTTAGTTGTCATAGTCACAACCATGTTGTGGTCAAGTCATGTCACAAATCATTTCATAAGTCATTTTGAAAACATCTGACAATGGAACAGTATGGCCACTCCAACTGTCCATAACCGCGGACACGGCTATTCGAATAGTTTGACACTCTGCAGAGGTGGTACACTTTCACCATAAAATTCGATACATCTGTCAGGGGTAACCCTGAATCATCATACATAGTATGCAGATAATCAAACATAACCTTTCCTTTACACACTCTAGTATAAGCACCTCTCCTATGAGCTTGGCCTCCCAGCCATGGCCATCTGCCATCCTGGGCATTGCATAGGTGGATAATATTGAGAGGTAGCCTCGGCTCAAACCTCTCCCGTGAGGGAACTAATACTAATGGACATAAACTTCCGGCTCAGCCTTATCCAATTTAGGTATTGTGTTTGTACAGTAAAATTGGAATGGTATCGCATCCGAACCTAACCATCAGTTTTTATAAAGGGGCTAAGGCTCATGCCTCAACATTTTCATCATCATCATAAACCAATTGTGTTTCTCAACACATGTCAAAACATCTCAATAGAATGACTCATCATTCCATGGTTTTCATAAGCATTTTCATCAAGTATTCCCATCTAGAGTGATCAAGTTTTTGGTTTACCTCTAATCACTAAGTTAAGAGTGTTCACTAATGTGGGATGCTGATATCAATCTCATGCCATAGAATGATATCTAAGTCTAACTAGAGAGGCCAAGGTTTATACTCTTTATGCTATCCATAAACAAAGTAAAGAACTTTGGTAAAAGGAACTAAAGCTTGTAAGTAAAACTTGTGATTGGTATAAATCAAAAAGGGTATAACCCAAGAATGCCTAATTCATCTTGCTTAGGTTATCTTGCTTAGGGTAGAACTCCTCCTCCTCGTAGACTTGGGCGGTACTATCGTCTATAAATATATATGGAATACACAATCACCAAACAAAAATTAACTAGTCTACTTAGCACACTAAGGCACATATTTGATGATCTAGTATCATCACAAACATCACAAGTTTTAATGAGCTAGTTTCATTTATTTTATTTGAGAAAAGTAATTTCTACTCATTGAAATTAATTAATATTTGATATTCTCCAATTAAATTATGGGATAATATGGACACATGTCATCACCACATATTCTAATACATGGGAATGTGATTTAAATGTTGGATCACATTTTATAAAGTTTAATATTAATACTTAATGATTTAAAGTGACTAGAAATGCCTATATAGCATTATTTTGGTACTAGTCCAAAGTCACTGCATGCAAACCTAAATATTATTAAATATTTAGTTAGGTATTGCCAAATGTGATTTTTGAGAGTTGGAATCAACTCAAAAGCTATTAGGGTTGATTTTTGAAAAATGTTTGAATATAGAAAAGTATCTGTTTTGTTATTTTTGCTATATGTAATCTATAACTCTAATTGATTTAATCCAACAGGCTTGGATAGATATTTGAATTATCTTTCTACCAAAATTTGAATCATTCAATTTGGTTCAGTAGATCTTTATGAATTGATTTTTAAACAAGGGACAAAAACTAGATTAAGTCTAAAAAGAAAAACACTTATTCGAATTCTAGCGCCAGCGCGGGAACACTAACGGGTCGGCTCAGTTACACTCCGTGACGTAGAGGACAGCTGACAGCGGTGTCCCGCATGTCAGCGGCTCTTCTAACACGAAGTGATACGGGGCGATGTGGACCGTGCGATTAGAACCTAGATCGACGGTGGTGGTTCATCATTGACGACGGACTGGTCGCCGGCGAGACAGAACCCTAGCGGCTCGGTGGTGGTGCAATGGGGGCTTACCAGGGCTCCAGCTAACGTGGCGATGCGGGCGATCAAATGGGGAGACGACGGCGGACTCAGGCGAGGTCGCGGCGGCTCCTTGGGTGGACGAAATCGTCATGCCCCTTTCTTCTCTGCTATGGCGAACTCCAGCACAATTCCGGTGAACTGCTACTCGAGCGGCTCCGGCGAAAGGTGGGGCAGGATCAGTGGTGGAGGAGAGTGTTGGAGTGTGGTGAAATGGTAGTGGGGAGGGCTCCTTTTATAGGCCGACAAGGGGACCGTGGGGTGCGACAGTGAGCTCGTCGGTGACGGTGGTACAGGGTGCTAAAGGCATGGGCGGGTTAGGCAGACGGTGGCTTGCCTCCTGGCGGTCAAGTACGACGTAAAGGCGACACTAGGGGCGGTGGTGTTTGGTCGGGAAAGGGTGACGCTCTGCGCGGCAGAGGAGGTGCTCGACGCGGCTTGCGGTGACTGCTGGTTGATACATTGCAAATGTATCTATAATTTTTGATGTTCCATGCTTGGTTTTATCTACTTTCTTGTGTTTTGTCCATACTTTGGAGTACTTTTCATATGATTTCTTGGACTAACCTATTAACAAGATCCATAGTGCCAGCTGCCTGTTTTCTGCTGTTTTTGGTTCCAGGAAAGTCAAAAAATGAATATTCTCGGAATTGGACGGGACAAAAGCCAAAGTTGTTATTTTACCGGAAGTAATCTCGGGCCAGAATACGAGACGGAGAAGGGCTGGGGCCCAGCCACACCACCTGGCCGTGCAGCCAGTCCTGGCCCACGCTAGGGGGTGGTCTGGCCGACCCCAGCACCCCCTCGGCCTCTCCTTCTGCCTATATATTACCCTCGGGACCAAAACCCTAGGTACCCGATCAAAAATCCACGAAAGAGTCTGTAGCCGCCGTCATCTCCATCCCTAGATCGGGAGGGATCTGAAGCTCTTCCCGGCACCCTGCCGGAGAGGGGAATTCACCCTGGAGGCCTTCTTCATCATCATGCAAGCCTCCGGTGTGATCCGTGAGTAGTTCATCTCTGGACTACGGGTCCATGTAGTAGCTAGATGGCTGGTTCTCCTCCTTTGTGCTTTCATGTTTAGATCTTGTGAGCTCCATTCATGATCAAGATCATCTATTTGTAATTCTACATGTTGTGTTTGCGGGGATCCGATGGATATTGAGATGCTATTTCAGATTGATTATTGATTCTATCATGTCTTTGTTATTTGTTATCTTGCATGCTTTCCGTTGTTAGTAGCTATCTTGGCCAAGTAGATGTTAGAAACTCCAAGAGTTAGTATTTATGCTCGATAGTGGGTCCATGCCTCTGATAATCTAGGGAAGTGACAAAAATCTCTAAGGTACTAGATGTGCTATTGCTACTAGGGAGAAAACAACAATCCTTTGTTCATAGAACAATTGTATTGTTTACATTACACGCAATTCGTAAAGCAATAATCTATTGCTTGCAACTTAATACTGGAGGGGGTTCGGATGATAACCTGAAGGTGGATTATTAGTCATAGATGCACTTGGATGACGATTTATGTATAATGTTGTAATGCCCAATCAAGTCTCAAAGGAGTCAGGATGATTAGTATATGCTTATATGCTTTCTCGACGTTTGTCAATTGCCCCGCTATAATTTGTTCACCCAGCATGTTATCTATCTTAAGGAGAGCCACCTCTAGTAAACTATGGATCCCAGTCCTTTCTTTTACATACAATCTACAAACTGTTTACTGCTTTGTGGTTATTTTCTGCAAACTATTACTTCCTTCCATTCCATACGTTTAATCCTTTGTTTTTAGCAAAACCGGTGAGATTGACAACCTCATCGCAAGTTGGGGACAAAGTTCTGTGGTTGTGTTGTGCAAGTCTCTACGTTGCTACTAGCACCGGTAGTGCGCCCTGCCAAGGCTCAGCTAGCAACACCTTTGGGGTGTTTCCTTGCTCCTACTTGTTCGATAACCTTGGTTTCATAACTGGGGGAAACTTACTTCTGTGCTCAGCATACCTTGCTCTTGGGGTTCCCCAACTAGCCCATCAATCACAAGCCATCATTGGTTGCGCGGCGGTAGAAGGGGTTGTCTGGGAGTGAGCTGGAGTTAAGGCAGACCGGCGCGGCTTGTGCTGGCCTGTCGGGGACAGTGCTCTGGCATGCTCCGGGCATGGCGCAGAGGCTCGGTGCGCGGGCGCTCCTCGATGGTCCAGGGGATGGCTATGTCCGTGGGGTGGATAGGAGATCGCCGTAGGGTGCGGCAAAGCTAAGGGGCAAGCTGGATTGGCGCGGTGCTGTCTCTGGCTCGTTGCCCATGCTCGGCCGGCAGCGACCAAAAACGGACGATGCGTTACTGGCGCTGCGTGGTAGGAGGGGGGTTGTCTGTGGGTTAGTTAGGCTAAGAGGGGAAAGAGGAGAGATGTGAGGTTTAAATGGGAGACAAGAAATCAATTGGCAATAGTAATAGTTAGGCCAATATTTTTCTGCCTGCCAACTGTTTGACAAAATGGCCGCAAGAAAATTTTAATTGAATTTTGAAATGATTTTTGGTGGATGTATTAGTCATATGCTTAAGCATTTGTGGTTGCTTGGGATGGTCATTTGAGTGGTTTTTAGAAAAGTGTGATCTATGCATATGAAATGAATTCTATTTTCAAATGCCATTTAAAATTAGAGTTCAAATGTTTTTGTAAGATTTCAAAGTGGGTCTTTGTAGATCTTTACTTGTACTAGCAAGGGGTGCAAAGAGTTAGAATTGTTTCTGTTTGAAATTGACTTCTAGGAACACCTAAAGTGACCTAGTGGATTAAAATGGCACAAATGACCATTTGCATTTATTAATTTCATTTGATTTCTTTTTCTTTGGATTTTGCTTGGGAATGATCTAGATGATGTGGAATTCATCTTTGAATCATTTTACAACCATTAGAACAAACAATCATGGCAATTCAAAACAATTCTATATTAATGCAACACACATGCATTCTTAAATGTTTTAAATAAAAAAGTTTTTGTTAACCCTAAATTAGGTGATTTGGATCTTGATAACCTTGATTAAAGTTTTAGGATGTTACATCCTGTGTGCTATCTAGAACGTGCCGATGACTATGCGGTCGCTGCCGACACGGATCTCGGAGTAGAATGTGTCATTAGGGCACGCGCAAAACCGAGGTATCCGGAGGTGTTGGGGCAGAGCGACGACATCTCGACGGTGGCATGAGGCGCTAGACTGCGCGGCGGCGAGTTTGCATTGGACGTGCGATGAAATAGTGCGTGGAAAAGTGAGAGGGGAATAGGAAAACTTCAACGCGTTGAGCGGCGTGCGCACTCGGTACATAGCGTGTATGGTAACCCGAGCCCGAAACTTCCAGTGCGCAATTGCGCAAAATACCTAGACGACAAAGAAAATTCACAGCGTGCTTTTTTCGTGTCTACTGAAGCGCCGTGACCTCCCACGTGCTAAATTAGTGGATTTCCAACGAGTGCGACTTTTATAGCGCCCGACACAAACCAAAAAGCAGGAGCAGAATTAGCAGCAGCCACTTCAAAACCCTCCTAAACCCCTCGAAACATCAAAAATGCACATACGAAGTGATTCAGCCCAGAATAACTATCTCAGTTGTTGCTTTCATAGGGATCTAAGTATGGAGACCCCACCAACCATCCACCTACTTTATTAGATTCTCTTCTTCAAATGTACTAGTAATTTGGAATTGAGCTCAGCTTTCAGACAAAAAATGCGAATTTATTTTTATTTGCATATTTGACTTCCTCACTATGAACTCTTCGAATTGACTCTAATATTCAATATATTAAAATTTATTTTAAACTTTTTGGATGAGACTGCATATGATGAAGCTCTGGTATACTATTGGCTAAGGAGTGCATGGTGTCGAGTACCGGCGGGCAAAGCCAGCCGCAGAGAAGTGTTGCGGAAGGTTCCGAGCGCGAGAAATTTCGCAGTGTTTGAAATGGAGGGGCGCGAGGGAGTGGGGACCAGTGATTTTGGTATCGTTTGAAATGGAGGGGCGCCAGAAATTTTCACAGTGTTTGAAACGGAGGGGCGCCTGAAATTTCATAGTGTTTGAAATGGAGGGGCACGAGGTAGTGGGGACCACGTGATTTTGGTATCGTTTGAAACGGAGGGGCGCCAGAAATTTCGCAGTATTTGAAATGGAGGGGCGTGAGGGAGTGGTGACCACGTGATTTTGGTATGGTTTCAAACGAAGAGGCGTAATAAATTTCGCAGTGTTTGAAATGGAGGGGCGCGAGGGAGTGGGGACCATGTGATTTTGGTATCGTTTGAAATGGAGGGGCGCGAGGGAGTGGGGACCACGTGATTTTGGGCATCTAGCAATCTTGTATGTTCGTCCCAAATCAACGGGCCATAGGGGATACCTTCTCTTCGAAGGCTCTACCGGGGCTGCCTATGCAAGCAATCGCTGGGTGTCCCAGAGTAGACTATGGGTAGATGTGTAGGTTACTATAGTACCAGACCATTAATCGGGCTAGCTGGCGCGATGTCATTTTGGCGCTCCGTGAGTTCAAACTTTTAGTTATGGTGTTCAGGAGTGAATGCATGCAGCCAAAAAAGGTACTGTACTTATGTGACTAGTAAACTATACGTGCTTCGCACGACTTTTTTATTGCGTGAACTCCAATAACTTACCTTATTAAAGCATAATAATATCCTGTATAATTTAGAACTTTGGTGCAATACTTGGTTAACTTATTAGAACTAAACATCTCTC
The DNA here is from genome assembly GCA_023614405.1 of Avena insularis. Classification (NCBI taxonomy): domain Eukaryota; kingdom Viridiplantae; phylum Streptophyta; class Magnoliopsida; order Poales; family Poaceae; genus Avena; species Avena insularis. The sequence goes on from CM042696.1 coordinate 410,255,295, forward strand.
GGGTATTTTAAAAGTACTTCCAAACATGTTTCTAGCTTACCAAGATATCATGTATTTTTTAATGGATGCAGTACTATGGATTGTTTTGCATAACTGTCGACATGCACAATTTTGGTTTTGCATTGTTCACATTTTACGTCCAGACAGACAATGTACATATACCTCTCCATTAACAACGATAAGTTTCGTCATTTTTTCCCTACTTTCCAAATTTTACATTAAACTACCATCATTTCCAATGATGCATGAAACGACCAAAAAAGAGTTGTGACCTTTTTTTAGTATCTAAAAATATTTTTATTGTTAATAATTATTATTTTACCATTTTGCAGAGCATTCCATAAAACGAAACAATGTTTTCACCATTAAGGGAAATATTTCCATTACATGACAAAAAGTAATGTCTCCATCACCAAGAATATATAGCACAAGAAATGAATTCCACAATAATAACCATATGCAATGACCTGATATGTATAAACCTTAGTGATCGTCTAATTTGTAATTAGAAGTGTCAAGGAGGGAGCATGCTATATTCATTTGTGGTGGCTAGGTGCAAATTTTTAATTCAATAAATGTACTACATTCTTGTGGACACTCATAAAAACAATTGACCTCTTGTCTTAGGAGACTTGTGATGAAACTATTACTTAGTAGTTCGGAAATAAGTGACTTGGAATTTATCTAGATTCGTATGTATCACTAAATTACATCTATATACTCGTGAATATATCTATATACTCGTGAATCTAGACAAATATTATAAATTTGCAATGTTGTCCTCATAAATAATGATATTCCCTACACTCCATAAACAAAATCACTTCTTTTCTTCCGTCACAGTTTTACATTTTTGTACTGAAGTATTTACTATAAAATAACGCACGAAATTAGTTAGACATTAGTGATTAAGTACTTCCGCTAATTTGTATTTATATATAGAGGTAATACTACACACCCAATTAACATCATAAGTAATTTATCTTTCTCTCTTTCTAGAGGAGCTTTCTAGTTTATCAGTTTGAAGAATCATTTGTCAGATATGGAGAATTGAACACTTTAAATTATACAGTGAGTGATTAGGTGGATGGACAATTAGTGCATAGAGGCAGTCGAGCTGGTAAAATGCTCACATTTAATGGTAGATGTGAGCACAATTGATTGAGTGGCAAACCTTTTTTTGTGCGGTCGAGGCCCCGTACGCTGATTACCCTCGCTAATCAACGCAACTCACACATAAGTGTATTTTTACGTAGTAGTAGTAGTAGAAACATCATCCAGGGAGACAGAGTTTAGTGTCTAGTAATCTTGACCATCCAATCCGAAATCAACGGGTCAAAGCGGATACATTCCCTGCGAAGGCTCTAGCGGTAATGCCTATGCAAGGAATCGTTGGTTGTCCGTGGGTAGACTATAGGGGTAGCTGTGCTTGTGACCCAAAGTACTCCAGAGTCCAGACAATAGTTAGATGTCCCCGACGCTGACGGTGCATTTTCTTTCCTAGACACTGGATCCGGATCCCTACACATCTTACAAAGTAGAAATGTCAACACCCGGATTTCTAATCCCAGATGCCTGTTATGCCATACATCGCAATCCCAGGATTACCATTTTTGCGAAACATAACAGATTGGATATCACAATACATCATCCATTACAAACCATAATAAGGTCTTACACAAATAAAAGGATATCGTGATCCAGTCTTAGTACAAACATGTAGCAGAATAAATAGCGTAGCAGTGGGCTCCATCTTCAGTGTCACAGGCAATACTGATGATGGGAGATGATCCTAGTTGACGTAGCCGTCCTGCTGTCCTCCTTCAGGGTAGTCCTACTCATAGTCTGGCCATAGGAATAGCCAGGGACAAAAGCCATGAGTACTCTTTAAGTATTCGCAAACTATCACTAACAAGTCAGGTAGTTATAATAGGAATGCTAAACTCTTGTTTATTTGTAAAGTTAAGTTTGAAACCTAAGCTGAGTTCAAAAACAAAGAAAGATAAAATAAAGTTCTGAATCACCTAAGTGGGAACTTAGTTGTCATAGTCACAACCATGTTGTGGTCAAGTCATGTTAGAATTCATTTCATAAGTCATTTTAAAAACATCTAACAATGGAATAGTATGGCCACTCCAACTGTCCATAACCGTGGACGCAGCTATTCGAATAGTTTGACACTCTGCAGAGGTGGTACACTTTCACCACAAAATTCGATACATCTGTCAGGGGTAACCCTGAATCATCATACTTAGTATGCAGATAATCAAACATAACCTTTCCTTTACACACTGTAGTATAAGCACCTCTCATACGAGCTTGTCCTCCCAGCCATGGCCATCTTCCATCCTAGGCACTTCATAGGTGGACAACATTGAGAGGTAGCCTCAGCTCAAACCTCTCCCGCGAGGGAACTATACTAATGCATATAAACTTCCGGCTAAGCCTTACCCAATTCAGGTATTATGGTTGTACGGTAAAATTGGAATGGTATCGCATCTGAACCCAACCATCAGTTTTTATAAAAGGGCTAAGGCTCATGCCTTAACATTTTCATCATGATAAACACATGTCAAAACATCTCAATAGAATGACTCATCATTCCAAGGTTTTTACAAGTCATTTTCACCAAGTATTCCCATCTAAAGTGATCACGTTTTGGTTTAGCTCTAACTACTAAGTTAAGAGTGTTCACTAATGTGGGATGCTAAGATCAATCTCATGCCATAGAATGGCAACTAAGTCTAACTAGATAGGTCAAGTTTTATACTCTTTATGCTACCTCTAAACAAGTAAGAAACTTTGGTAAAGTAAGGAATGTAAAGCTTGTAAATAAAACTTGGAGTAGGTATAAGTCAAAAGGTATAACCAAAGCATTCCTAATGCATTTGCTTAGGTTATCTAGCTTGCAAGGGTTATCTTGCATTGTTAATGATGGTTTGCCTTGGTTGGTGAAGTGGTTGAAATTCTCCTCTTCTTCTTCGGGGTAGAACTCCTCCTCCTCGTAGACTTGGTCAGTACTATCGTCTATAAATACAAACAATACTTAACTAGTATACTTAGCACACTAAGTCACACATTTGATGATCTAGTATCATCACAGACATCACAAGGTTCAATGAACTAATTTCATTTATTTTATTTGAGAAAAGTAATTTCTACTCATTGAAATTAACTAAGATTTAATATTCTCCAATTAAAATATTGGATCATGTGGACACATGTCATCACCACATATTCTAGTACATGGGAATGTTATTGAAATGTTATCTCACATTTTAATAAGTCTAAGCTTATTATTTAATGATTTAAAGTGACTAGAAATGCCTATATAGCATTATTTTGGTACTAGTACAAAGTCACTGCATGCAAACCTTAATCTTATTTTATATTCAGATACGTATGGTTAAATGTGATTTTTGAGAGTTGAAATCAACTCAAAAGCCATTATGGTTGATTTTATAAAAATGTTTGAAGGTGAAAAAGCTTCTTTCTTATTATTTTATCTAGGAGAGATCTATAATACTAAATGATTTAAATCCAACGGGATTGGATAGATATTTTTATTACCTTTCCAACAAAATTGGAATCACTCAATTTGGATTTGTAAAACTCCCTGAATTGATTTTCATTCTAAAAGATAGAACTAAGTTTAAGTCTAAAAAGAAAAATCTAGATTTGAATCACAGGGCCAGCACGGAAACACTAACGGGCCGGCCCAGTTTCACTTCGCGGTGCTGAGGACTGCTGACAGGGGGTCCCGCCTGTCAGTGGCTCATTAAACACGAAGTGGTACGGGGCAGTGCGGACCGTAGGATTAGAACTAGCATATACAACTCACGTTCATCGTCGATGACGGACCTGTCGCCGGCGAGGTGGAACCCTAACGGCTCAGTGGGGGTGCGGTGAGGGCGTACTAGGGCTCCAACGACTGCGGCGAGGCAGGCAAATGAACGAGGAGACGATGGCGAGCTCAGGCGAAGTCACGGTAGTAGCTGGGGTGGATGAAATCGACGGCAGTGTCTCCTCCTCAGTTGCGGCTATCTCCGGCGAAATTCTGGCAGCTGGCTGCTCGAGCTGCTCCGGAGAGAGGTGGGGAAGACCAGTGGAGAGAGGGGAGTGTGAGAGTGTGAAGAAATGGTGCTGGGGAGGCTCCCTTATATAGGCCCGGTGAGGCGGCAGAGAGGTGTGGGCGGAGCTCGTCGGTGACGACGGCACAGGGGGCTATCAGCATGGGCGAGGTAGGCGGACGGTGGGCGGTTCCCTGGCGGTCAACTATTGCTTAATGGCGGTGCTAGGGGCGATGGATTGCGGTCGAGAGCGTCGCGCGCTCTGAGAGATAGAGGCGATGCTCAACGTGGTTCCCGGCGACTGTGGGTCGCGCGGCGGGGTAAGGGCGTGTCTGGCGGGTTGAGGTGGTCAAGGTGGAGCGGCGCACGTGGTCTAGGGTTGAGGCGTGGCGTGTGGCACTCTGTCGGTGACGGTGCTCTAGCGTGCGCTGGCGTGGCGTAGAGACTTAGTGCGGGGCTTGGCCTCGGTGGTCCAGGGATTAGCTGTGGCCGTGGGGTGGACCGTGGACGACGGTGAGGTCACGCCTTCCTTCCTGGGGCAGTGGAGAGGGGCTGGTGGTCTCCTGCGGCTTGGGCACGGTTGGCCGGCGAGCATTGCGTTGGGGTAGCGTGGCACTATTGCTAGGGGATAGGAGGTGGGATGGTTAAGGCATGGTTAGATCAAAGAGGGACATAGGGAGTGAATTAGGGTCAAATGGGTTGCAAAACCCTGTAGAAATAGTGATGTTATACTAGGCTGTGATTAGTGCATGCCAAGTGCTCGATCGAATGGCCGCATGGCACAAAGATTTGAATTTTTCAGAGATTTTTGGTAGAGTGGTTTGTCACATGCTTAAGCATCTCTGGTTGCTAGTATTTGTCAAATGGAGTTCATTTGGATGGTTTTTGAAAAAGGGTGATCTAGACATATGAACTAGATTCCATTTTCAAATGTCTTTTAAAATTAGAGTTTGAATGTTTTTGGAAGATCACAGAGTGGGCCTTGGTACATTACTACTTGTACTAGCAAGGGGTGCAAAGATCCACAATTGTTTCTGTTGGACTTTGAGTGCTAGGAATATCCAAAGTGAGCTAGTTGATTAAAATGGCAATAGTGACAATTTGCATTATTAATTCTTTTTTATTTCTTTGTATTTTGCTTGGGAATGATCTAGATGATGTGGCATTCATCTTAGAATCATTTTACAACCATTAGAACAAACAATCATGGAAATTCAAATCAACTCTTATTTAATGCAACACACATATGCATGCTTAAATATTTTAAATGGAAAAAGTTTTTGTTAACCCTAAATTGGGTGATTTGGATCTTGATCACTTGGATTAAAGTTTTGGGGATGTTACAAACCTTCCCTCCTTAAACAAAATCTCGTCCCGAGATTTAAGAAAGAACACTAGGAACTAAAGAGATCTGGGAACTCAGTCCTAATGTATTCTTCTCTCTCCCAAGTGGCTTCTTCTTCGGTATGGTTGATCCATTGAATATTGAGAAACTTGATACTCCGGGTCCTGGTGGTTCTGTAAGCTTCCTCCAAGATATGGATGGGCACTTCACGAAACGTTAGATCCTTGTTGATATCAACAGCTCGGTGATCGATGTTCTCGAAAACTTCAGTCTTCTCCGGCACTTCTAGGCATTTGCGAAGTAACGAGATATGGAACACATTGTGGATGGTAGACATCTCTTCAGGCAGTTCCAGTTGATACAATACTTCTCCTCAGCGATTCAGAATCTTGAAGGGTCCGATATATCTGGGGGCTAACTTTCCTTTCAGACTAAAATGTTGGGTTCCCTTCAATGGAGAAACCTTGAGATATACAAAATCTCTGACATTGAAAGTCAGATCTCTCCTTCTCTTTTCAGCATAACTCTTCTGTCTGGATTGGGCGGTCTTGAGGTGCTCACGGACTTTGTGAACCTTCTCTTCGGCTTCTTGGAGAATGTCAGGTATAAAAATCTGACTCTCTCCTACTTGCGACCAATTCAAAGGGGTACGACACTTTCTTCCATATAAGAACTCAAATGGGGCCATTTGCAAACTGGCTTGATAACTGTTGTTATATGAGAATTCTGCGAAAGGCAGACAATCTTCCCATTTTGATCCATACTCTAACACACAAGCTCTTAACATATCTTCTAAGATTTGGTTGACTCTTTCAGTCTATCCATTGGTCTGCGGGTGATAAGCTGTGCTGAAATTCAACTTGGTTCCTAATCCTTCTTGGACTTTCTGCCAAAATCTCAAGGTAAATTGGCTTCCTCGATCTGACACTATTATCTTGGGGGTTCTATGCAAACTGATGATTCTAGCAATGTACAACTCTTCTAGCTTCGAACTCTGGTAGGTTTTCTTGACAGGTATAAAATGAGCTACCTTGGATAGTCTATCAACTATGACCCAGATAGAGTCATTTCCCCTACTAGAAGTAGGCAAACCGGTGATAAAGTCCATTCCGACGGAATCCCATTTACATTTAGGAATCTGCAATGGTTGCAAAAGTCCTGCGGGTCTCTGATGTTCTGCTTTGACTCTCTGACAGATATCACACTTGGCGATGTAGCTTCCAATTTCTCTCTTCATCTTGTGCCACCAAAATTGCTCCTTCAAATCCTGATACATCTTGGTTCCTCCAGGGTGGATAGAATAAAGAGTATCATGAGCTTCTTGCATGATAACTTGCTTCAGTTCTAAATCTGCTGGCACACAGATACGTCCTTTGTACCACAAAACTCCCTCCTCATCTTCGGTAAATCCAGGTACCTTTCCTATACCAATACGACGCTTGATTCCGTCGATACTCTCATTTCCCTTCTGGGCTTCGTTGATTTGGCCAATCAATGTGTGTTGAAGTTTAATGCTAGCTAAAAATCCTTTGATAACTAGCTCAGTTCTAAACTGCTCCAACTCCTCATACAAACTGGTTTCTTCTCCTTGATCATAGTGTTTAGCCTACACGGCAACTTGCTAAGAGCATCCGCTACCACATTGGCTTTGCCGGGGTGATAGTGAATGTCAAGGTCATAATCCTTGATTAACTCTATCCATCTCCTTTGCCTCATATTCAGCTCCTTCTGAGTGAAAATATACTTCAAGCTCTTGTGATCTGAGTAAATCTCATAGCGATTACCCATAAGATAATGACGCCATGGCTTCAGTGCTAACACTACGGCTGCTAATTCAAGATCATGGGTAGGGTAGTTCTACTCATGCTGCTTTAGTTGTCGAGACAGATATGCGATGACTTTGCCTTCTTGCATCAATACACATCCGAGACCAATCTTGGATGCATCACAATACACATCAAACAACTTCTTGATATCTGGCATAATCAATATTAGGGCTGAAATCAATCTCTTCTTCAGTTCTTGGAAACTTGCTTCACATTTGTTGGTCCATTCAAACTTCTTGTCCTTCTTCAACAATTGGGTCATGGGACTTGCGATGCTCGAATTTCCCTCTACGAACTTGCGGTAATATCCCGCTAATCCGAGAAATGCACGGACTTGGGTTTGAGTGGTTGTGGCTTCCCATTCTTCGACATCTTTGATCTTGGCGGGATCAATAGAGACTCCTCCGGTAGACACAATATGTCCTAGGAATCCTACTTCTTTCAGCCAAAACTCACATTTGCTAAACTTGGTATACAACTGATGCTCTCTAAGGGTTTCAAGAATGATTCTCAGATGTTGCTCATGGTCTTCTTCTGACTTGGAGTAGATAAGGATATCGTCGATAAACACAACAACAAACTAATTTAGAAAATTCATAAAGATCTTATTCATGAGATTCATGAAATAAGGAGGGGCATTGGTTAATCCAAAAGACATAACCGTATACTCATATAATCCATATCTGGTACTAAAGGCGGTCTTTGGAATATCCGTTGCACGAATCATAAGTTGGTGATAACCAGTCCAAAGATCGACCTTAGAGAACACACTGGCACCGGTCAACTGATCAAATAGATCCTCTATCTTTGGCAAAGTGTACTTGTTCTTGATTGTGACGTCATTCAGCTTCATGTAATTTGTGCACAAACGGTTACCTCCATCTTTCTTGTCGACGAATAACACGGGCGATCTCCATGGTGATGCGCTTGGTTGAATCAAGCCTTTCTCTAGCATAGCATCCAACTACTTCTTCAGTTCCACTAACTCTGAGGGGTTCATGCTATAGGGTCTCTGAGCTATGGGACCGGTTCCGGGGATTAGTTCAATAATGAACTCAATATTCCTATCCGGGGCATACCTGGCAATTCATCTGGGAATACGTCGGGGTATTCATAGACTACTCTGACTTGGTCTATGGTGGGTAGGGCTAGACTCTTATTGCACTTGAATTAATGGGGCAAGGTTTCAGATATATGCTCTACTGATACTCCGAAGCTACTGGTCATGTAGATGGCTTTCTTGGCATAGTAAATCAATCCTTTATGCTTTGACATCCAATCCATTCCTAGTACTACTTCCAAACCTTTGGTTCCAAGTACTATTAGATTGGCATAAAAATCTATCCCATCTATTCTGATAGGCACAACTTTGCAAATTTTTCTAGCTTTTGTAGTTGAACCAGGTATTTGAACTATCATGACATGCTTCAAGTTGGTTGGGTGAATCTTACTAGTGCATGCAAATTCTTCGGGGACAAATGAGTGCGATGCTCAAGAATCAAATAACACTCTTGCTAAAACTGAGTTGACGGAAAACATACCCAGCACTACATCTGGCGCTTCTTCGGCTTCTTCGGCGTTCATGTGGAAGAGACAGCCGTTGCAGTTGTGAGGGTTCCTTGGGGCGAATCTTCTTCCTGGTTGAACACGACGCTACTGTTGAGCTAGGGCGTTCACATTGGCAATGGCGGCAATCTTCTTGGGACACTCATTGGAGTAGTGACCCTTCACTCCACGCTCGAAACAAGTAATATGAGATTTGTCCTTTGCTACCACAGGCACAACATTGCTTCCAGTTCTGGGTGCAGTGTTGTTGTTGTTGTTGTGCTTGGGAGGTGCACAGTTGAAATTGCTGGAGTTACCAGGGTGGTTGTTGTTTCCTCCCGACTTCACATTTCCTCCGCTGTGGTTGGGGTAGCTTGGGCGAGACATTGGGGGTCGATTGTTTCGCGGGGCATATCCAGCAAACGGGTTGGGATGGTACTTCTAGTGACTGCTGGCTCCAGCTTGGTGCATCATCCGACGTTTGTGGTTGTCGTTCGCTTGATTAATCCTCCCTTCCATCTGAATGGCAGAGTCGACTAGCTCTACAAGATCCTCAAAATGGATGTTGACGAGAATAGTCTGCATCTCATCATGCAGTCCGTTAAGGAATATCTCCTTCTTCTTGGCCTCCGTGTTGATCTCATCAGGTGCATACCTGGCGAGGGACAAGAATCTGTCACGGTACTCCACTACAGTCATTCTGCCTTGCTTTAACTCTCTGAATTCATCTCTCATTCTAGTGACTAGACCCTGCGGCACGTGGGTGCGGCTGAACTTGACTTTGAAGGCTTCCCATGTCATCACTTGACCATGGTTCATCGTGTGGGTGCTGTTCCACCAAGCTCTTGCATCTCCGGCCAAATAGTGGGTGGCAAACATAACTTTCTCGTTTGCATCCACTCCGATGACTTCTAAGTTGTTCTCCATTGTCTGCAACCAGTCATCAGCATCTAGTGGGTCTTCAGACTTGCTAAAGATTGGGGGATTGGTATTCTGGAAGTTTTTGAGTTTAGATCCATGATGATCCTGGTTTCCATGGTTCTGGTTGTTGTGAGCCATCTGGGCGATCTGCTGTAGGGTGGCGAGATTGGATTGGCGCTTTGCCCTACTAGCTTCACGGTCTGCAATGAGAGTCTACAGAATCTGCAGCATTGGGTCTTGCGATGAGTTTCTCCCTCCTTGGTTTCCACGAGTCATTTGAAGATTGAGATAGATAACGGGGTAAGAGGGAAAGTTCTAAGGTTCATGGTTTTGGTTTCAAAGCTAAAACTTTGAGTTTGACTCAGGTTTTGCAACTAACTTCTTTTCATTCATTCAAGCAAGCATATGATACAAACACACACACCACAACTTGAATGGAAAACAGATGGTTTTAAGAACCATTCTGTAAGCTAAGATACAATGGGACCGATACTTCTTACTCCTAGGATAGTGCTCTAGTGCATCTACTCATCATCGATGAAGTCGGAGTCATCATCGTCGGTGTAGAAGTCCATAGCATGATCCTCCAGATAGTCATCATTATTACTGAGGTACGAGTGAATATCCCCTTGGATGTCTTCACCTTCCTCTTCTTCTTCTTTTGCTGCAAGCTGAGCTTCTTGCTCCTTGATGGTCTTCTCGAGGTCAGCCACCTTCTTCCGAAGACGGTCGATGGTGCGATCCTTCTTTGCGCGTTGATGGCGAAGAGACTGACGATCCTTGACGAGCAGTGAGAAAGTCTCGGCCTTCTGGGCGGCAATGGCAAGGTTGTGGTTGGCGAACTCTCTAGCATTGTCCAATTCCTTCTATCCGTCGTACAGTAGGAAGTCGAGGTTCTCCACTGGACGCTTCAACTCCGGGTGACTTGGCATCTCTAGCGGCATTCCCATAGAATCACGCCATGCATAGTGAGCAAAGCGGGTTCCTCGGATTAGGTTGACATTCTGTGCATAGAGACGAGCGAGAGCTTCATGCATTGCCCTGGCTAATCCATCTAGCCAGTTGTTCTCTCTCACGGAGAACTGAATCTTCTCAGACATTGGTGCTTCTAACTTGCCACGAAGATCAGCAACTACTAGCCATTGTAAATCTCCTCCTGGTGGACCAGGGAGTTGAGCTCCAAAGAATTCCGGATGTGGGTGCTCGAAGTACTCAGACAATGAATCGAGGTCCCTCTCGAAGATCAGTTGGCCTCCATTTCCCAACTGGTAGGACTTGCAGTACTGAACTTCCATCTATAAGAATTTAGGATGAGAAAGTTAGTGAAGTGATCAAGTGTGTCAAAATTTTATGTAGTAACGTAAGAATTTTTGAGGAACATGTATTTTTTTGAGAGAAAGAATCCCAAGGGTAAGAGAGGAAGTAGATTTTCACAAATACTCACTTTGGTTTTGAAACTAAGTTTTTGTTCGGACGTCCATTCTAACTAGGGTCTCCTATGGTCAGGATGGCTCTGATACCAACTTGTCAACACCCAGACTTCTAATCCCAGATGCCTGTTATACCATACATCACAATCCCAGGATTACCATTTTTGCGAGACATAACAGATTGGATATCATAGTACATCATCCATTACAAACCATAATAAGGTCTTAGACAAATAAAGGATCTCATGATCCAGTCTTAGTACAAACAAGTAGCGGAATAAATAGCGTAGCGGTGGGATCCATCTTTAGTGTCACAGGCAATGCTGACGATGGGAGATGATCCTAGTTGTCCTAGCCGTCCTGCTGTCCTCCTTCTGGATAGTCGTCCTCATAGTCTGGCCACGGGAATAGCCAGGGGCAAAGCCATGAGTACTCTTTAAGTACCCGCAAACTATCACTAACAAGTAAGGTAGTTCTAATAGGAATGCTAAACTCTATGTTTATTTGTAAAGTTAAGTTTGATACCTAAGCTGAGTTCAGAAACAAAGAAAGATAAAATAAAGTTCTAAATCACCTAAGTGGGAACTTAGTTGTCATAGTCACAACCATGTGGTGGTGAAGTCATGTCACAATTCATTTCATAAGTCATTTTGAAAACATCTAACAACGGAACAGTATGGCCACTCCAACTGTCCATAACCGTGGACGTGGCTATTTGAATAGTTTAACACTCTGCAGAGGTGGTACGCTTTCACCACAAAACCCTGAATCATCATACTTAGTATGCAGATAATCAAACATAACCTTTCCTTTACACACTCTAGTAAAAGCACCTGTCCTATGAGCTTGGCCTCCCAGCCATGGCCATCTGCCATCCTGGGCACTACATAGGTGGACAACATTGAGAGGTAGTCTCAGCTCAAACCTCTCTCGTGAGGGAACTAATACTAATGCATATAAACTTCTGGCTAAGCCTTACCCAATTCAGGTACTGTGGTTGTACGGTAAAATTGGAATTGTATTGCATCCGAACCCAACCATCAGTTTTTATAAAAGGGCTAAGTCTCATGCCTTAACATTTGCATCATCATAAACCATTTGTGTTTCTCAACACATGTCAAAACATCTCAATAGAATGTCTCATCATTCCAAGGTTTTCACAAGTCATTTTCACCAAGTATTTCCATCTAAAGTGATCACGTTTTGGTTTAGCTCTAACTACTAAGTTAAGAGTGTTCACTAATGTGGGATGCTAAGGTCAATCTCATGCCATAGAATGACATCTACGTCTAACTAGATAGGTCAAGTTTTATACTCTTTATGCTACCTCTAAACAAGTAAGAAACTTTGGTAAAGTAAGGAAAGTAAAGCTTGTAAATAAAACTTGGTGTAGGTATAAGTCAAAAGGTATAACCAAAGCATGCCTAATGCATTTGCTTAGGTTATCTAGCTTGCAAGGGTTAGCTTGTATTGTTAATGATGTCTTGCCTTGGTTCGTGCAGTGGTTGAAATTCTCCTCTTCTTCTTTGGGGTAGAACTGCTCCTCCTTGTAGACTTGGTCAGAACTATCGTCTACAAATACATATGGAATACACAATCACCAAACAATACTTAACTAGTATACTTAGCACACTTAGACACACATTTGATGATCTAGTATCATCACAAACATCACAAGCTTTATTGAACTAATTTCATTTATTTTATTAGATTAAAGTAATTTCTACTCATTGAAATTAACTAAGATTTAATATTCTCCAATTAAAATATGGGATCATCTGGACACATGTCATCACCACATATTCTAGTACGTGGGAATGTGATTTAAATGTTAGCTCACGTTTTAGTAAGTTTAATCTTATTATTTAATGATTTAAAGTGACTAGAAATGCCTATAGCATTATTTTGGTACTAGTCCAAAGTCACTGCATGCAAACCTTAATCTTATTTCATATTCAGATAGGTATGGTTAAATGTGATTTTTGAGAGTTGGAATCAACTCAAAAGCCATTATGGTTGATTTTATAAAAATGTTTGAAGGTGAAAAAGCTTTTGTCTTGTTATTTTATCTAGGAGAGATCTATAACTATAAATGATTTAAATCCAACGGGCTTGGATAGAGATTTCCATGACCTCTCCAACAAAATTGGAATCACTCAATTTGGATTTGCAAAACTCCCTGAATTGATTTTCAAACTAAAAGACAGAACTAAGTTTAAGTCTAAAAAGAAAATTCTAGATTTGAATCATAGGGCCAGTGCGGGAACACTAACGGGTCGGCCCAGTTTCACTCCGCGGTGCTGAGGACTACAGGGGATCCCGCCTATCAGTGGCTCATTAAACGCGAAGCGGTACGAGTCAGTGCGGACCGTAGGATTAGAACTAGCATCTACGGCTCACGTTCATCGTCGACGACAGACCTGTCGTCGGTCAGGTGGAACCCTAACGGCTCCGTGGGGTTGCAGTGAGGGCGTACCAGGGCTCCAGCGAGTGCGGCGAGGTGGGCAAATGAACAAGGAGATGAGGCGAGCTCAGGCGAAGTCACGTCAGCGGCTGGGGTGGACAAAATCGACGGTAGTGTCTCCTCCTCAGCTGCGGCTATCTCCGGCGAAATTCCAGCAGCTGGCTGCTCGATCTGCTCCGGCGACAGGTGGGGAAGGACTAGTGGAGAGAGGGGATTGTGAGAGTGTGAAGAAATGGTGCTGGGGAGGCTCTCTTATATAGGCCCGACGAGGCGGCAGAGAGGTGTGGGCGGAGCTCGTCGGTGATGACGGCACAGGGGGCTATCAGCATGGGCGAGGTAGGCGGATGGTGGGCGGTTCCCTGGCGGTCAACTATTGCTTAATGGCGGTGCTAGGGGCAATGGATTGCGGTCGGGAGCGTCGCGCGCTCTGAGAGACAGAGGCGGTGCTCAACGTGGTTCCTGGCGACTGTGGGTCGCACGGCGGGGTAAGGGTGTGTCTGGCGGGTTGAGGTGGTCAAGGCGGAGCGGCGCGCGCGGTCTGGGGTCGAGGCGTGGCGTGTGGCGCTCTGTCGGTGATGGCGCTCTGCGCAGCGTGCAGCTGGCGCAGAGATAGGGCGCTGGCCTCGTGGTCTGTGGATTAGCTGTGCAGCGTAGCGCCAGCGCAGAACTTAGTGCGCCTCGGGCGGGTCAGGGTCCAGGGATTAGCTGTGGCCATGGGGTGGATCGTGGATGGCGGTGACGTCACGCCTTCCTTCCTGGAGCGGCGGAGAGGGGCTGGTGGTATCCTGCGGCTTGGGCACGGTTGGCCGACAAGCATGGCGTCAGGGTAGCGTGGCAGTGTTGCTAGGGACTAGGTGGTGGGCTGGTTAAGGCATGGTTAGATCAAAGAGGGACAGAGGGAGTGAATTGGGGTCAAATGGGTTGCAAAACCCTATAGAAATAGTGATGCTATGCTAGGGTGTGATCAGTGCATGCCAAGTGTTCGACCAAATGGCCGCATAGGACAAAGATTTGAATTTTTCAGAGATTTTTGGTGGAGTGGTTTGTCACATGCTTAAGCATCTCTGGTTGCTAGGATTTGTGAAATGGAGTTCATTTGGGTGGTTTTTTAAAAAGGGTGATCTAGACATATGAACTAGATTCCATTTTCCAATGTCTTTTAAAATTAGAGTTTGAATGTTTTTGGAAGATCACAAAGTGGGCTTTGGTACATTACTACTTGTACTAGCAAGGGGTGCAAAGATCCACAATTGTTTCTGTTGGAATTTGAGTGCTAGGAATACCCAAAGTGGGCTAGTTGATTAAAATGGCAAAAGTGACCATTTCCATTATTAATTCTTTTTGCTTTCTTTTTCTTTGGATTTTGCTTGGGAATGATCTAGATGATGTGGCATTCGTCTTGGAATCAATTTACAACCATTAGAACAAACAATCATGGCAATTCAAATAAACTCTTATTTAATGCAACACACATATGCATGCTTAAATATTTTAAATGGAAAAAGTTTTTGTTAACCCTAAATTGGGTGATTTGAATCTTGATCACTTCGATTAATGTTTTGGGGATGTTACAAGAAAGTATGACCAAATTTAAATATCACTCATTGACGATTTAATAATTTTTGATTTATCAGTCATACTCTCCCTCCAGCCTATTTTTTCTAAAAATGCCCTCCAACCTAATTAAAAAGGATGTCACATATTTGACTAAATTTGAATGTAATATGTACACTAAACAGTAACTACTATATGACAAGTATATCGTTACAAAATCTCCACATAGTGCATTCGAACGCTAAAGCTTGCAATATAATTATGCGCAGACGGATGAGAAAAAAACGATCCATGCACCCAAAAGAAAGAAAAAGGAGGGCCACGTAGGCAAGTCCTCCCCCTTCCTAGATCCTACTCCAAGATTCGGTGATTGCAACACTGTGGCCGCCCTGTGGAGGTAGGGCCTCGACAACATCCACAATGGTCACGACCTCGACGACCAACATGAGATGGCTTCTCTCTTCCTACTTAGCAGGCGGTGACCTGGATGATCTCCGCAATGGTAGCTGCTGGCTGCGGAGCACAGTGACTTCTTTCTTTAAAAATTTCACACTCAGCAGGAAGCGTGGAGGAGTCACGCTCGTAAGATCATGCGAGCTTCATTTGAAAAGCCAAATCGGCTCGGAGGCGATCACACTCTAGGTTGAGCTCAAAGTTTTTCTAAAGAATGTTGATGTTATGGCTATAGATTTCATCTACTTTGGCCGAGATTCTCGCCCTGACTTCCTGCATGGAAAATGCATCATCAGTAAGAGAGCATGGAGTGCATGGAGAGAAGAAAAAAAATGTCAATACATGTATAGTGACTACAGTACCTATCTTCTTCGACCGAGAGAGGGCATGAGGGCATCATACGCGTTAGAGATATCCGTCGTGCTATCGATCCGTGGGGTGGAAAATTTGACGCTCGAGTCGCCTGCCCTGGAAGATGTACATAGACGGTTCAATAGTAGGAGCAGATAGCCTAGGAATCAACGGAAGTACAAACCTACCCGGACTCTTGGTCCCCATGATAGCCGCTCTTCGGATACATGCGCGATGACAAGCCCTCGCTCCATGGCTGGTCTCCTTTCTCCGTCCGAGCCTGTAGGTCACCCTATCGAAGGGATTTCTCCATGGCTCTAACCATCACCATCTTGCTATTCTTCCGACAAGACAGGATGTTTTGTGACATCGCGGGATGAAGAAGTAGAGAATAAAGGGAGGAGAAGTGGAAGAAAATGGTTTCTGCGAAGGCGGAGCGTACTGGGTCTCGCTTGTTCAAAAAAAGTACTGGGTTTCGTCGCCGGCCTTCGAGCAATCTCGTTGGTCCATAAAGTGATCGAGCTTACTAGTTGCAAATATTGTGCAGTGTTCTAAGGCTTGGGCATGAGCTAAGAAAATAACTTAGACATGAGTCTAGCAAAATCAAAACTACTCCACCGTTTAGGTCTCTTGCATGGGTCCCATGTAGCAGCTTTTTTTCACTTTTTCTCTCCAAACTACCAGTGATCTGGCCAATGAAAATGCCTCAAAGTATTATGCCAAATATTTTAATCAACTAGCCTCTGGTTCTTGTACTAGACACAAATCCAAGAATATTTTCCTTAGACCCATCTTCTCCACCGTTTAGACATAGGTGGGGCATGTGCGGCGTGCTAAAGCTTAGACGTGAGCTAAGAATATAACTAGAGTTGAGTCTAACAAAACCAAAGTTGCTCTACCATTTAGGACCCTTGTGTAGGTCCTCTGCTATAGATTTTTTTCCTTTCTCCCACCAAACTGCTACACCTCTGGCCAATGGAAGGAGCCCAAAGAATTGAAATAATTTTTTTAATCCACTAGTACCTGGGTCCTGTACTAGACTCAAGGCAAAAAATCTTTCTCTTAGACACACCTCCTCCACTGTTTAGACATAGGTCTAAGAGCTGAAAAGTTTTCTTAGCCACCACATTTTGCACATAGTGCACACGAGATGAAAAGTTTTCTTAGCCACCCCATTTCCGGACTAAGCTTCAGTGACTTTGTGAAGCTAAGTCACCGAGGCTATGTCACCAGTCTCAGCCCTTGAATTCTGATACAATGCACCAGATTGACCCATATTTACACATAAAAGTTCAAACATTTTAGAAAAAATTGAAAAAATTCTAGTAAATCATAAATGTTTTGTTCTATTATCTGAGAACGTTGCAATCCATTTGCATTACTGGTTTGTGATTAAATAGCTTTTTTACTTTTCAAACATAAAAGTATATTTAATTGCACACCACTAATCCGAATGGACTAGAACTTTCTCATATTATAGAACTTAACCATTATGATTCACTGGAATTGTTTCAATTTTTTCTAAAATGTTTGAAATTTTTGAGTGTGAATCTGGATCAATCTGGTTCATTGGATCGGAAAGGAAGGGCTGAGATTGGTAACTCAGTCTCAGTGACTTAGCTTCACAAAGTCACTGAAGCTCAGTCCCCATTTCCTATACGCTGCACACGCTCACCGTTTAGACAGTGTCTAGCAATAAAGCATTTCGACTCAACAACGGAGCTAGCAGAGAAAAATGGCTACACTAGTTAGCCACCTCGGTAGGACCCACAAGCCTAGAAAAAGGTAGTACCTTTTCTGCCCACTTTTCTGCTATCAGCGTCAGGATAATATGAGGCTAGCAGTGGGACTTTTCTGCCTTTTGTTTCCTTAGACGCTGGAACTAGTACTAAACACGTGCCTAAGAATTTTTCCGTTAGACATAGGTACTCCACCGTTTAGACTCGATCTAAGAAACAAAAAGATTCTCTTAGCCACCACAATTCTCATGTGCTGTGCTTGCTCTTACGACCCACCTAAAGTTTACGGAAAAATTTGGCTAGATACATAGTGGTGCAATCAACTGGCTTATGGTGTACTAAGGGGGTCCCATCTTTAGGATTGGTTTTTGCAGGCCAGTCTAGTAAATTTCTCGTAGATTCGGAAAAATAAGTCTAGTACGTACATTTCATAGCCACGTTAGAAACGGCTCATGTTGTGCTTGCTCGTAGTAGTAGTACTCCCTCCCATCCATATTCTCTCGTTGCTGAATTGGACGTATCTAGCAATGAATCGAAGGGAGTAGTAGTAGTAGTCACATTGAATATACTTAGGGCGTGACGCATAAGCATTAGAAACGGTCGCCAAAAGATCGAATGGCAAACTTAAAGATAACTTTGGGCTTATTTAGATAACAGGATTTAAAAAAACTGGAATTTGACTCGGTCACAGGTACAAAACAATGGATTGCAAAACAGAGGAAATAGCTTTCTTTAGATCACAGAATTTCAAAACATAGGATAACAGGGTCGGAGGTACAAAACAGAGGAAATCTGCTGGCTTGAAGTCATTTCAATGAAACACAGTAAACACGGAGGAAAATTGCCTCAATCCTACGCGAGTGAGTGTAAAAAAGTGGATGTTGAAATTCCTATGGGATTGGGGTGTATAAATGCAATCTATATGAATTTTGGAGGTATGATTCCTTTCATCCAAAGGGCTTCCTTATGAAAAAAATACTATGGGTCGAATTCCTCCAAAATTCCTTTGAAAATCCTTCGATCCAAATTGGCACTTAAACAAGATGTGCATGCTCACGATAGACGAACACCTTCCGGTAGGAGGTGATGCCGTCGTAGATTTTCATCTTGAACCCGTCTGTGGTGACCTTGAACATAAGGCAGTCACCCTCCTTCAACCCATGGAAAGCATCAAAGGTAGCCCACTCTTTATCCAGGACGATTTGGTCTTTGTTGCGGCTGGCATGGACAACCCACTCGCATTCCTCGCATGCTTGGACCACCACTAGTTGTGGGTAGGGGCGTCCCTTCAAGTAAGGCTTGAAGTAAGTCAGGATGATAAGCATATACAAGTCATGCTGGACTAACTAGATGTAGAAGCTCCTAGGACGATGCGCTGTGGCATGGTGTCCAACCGACCTAGGGCGTCTTCTCGGTTTGGCAGAACTAGCGACCGACCTAGGAGAACTTGCCCTTGCCAAGGCCTCCACTCTCCTGCCCGGCAGCTTCAACTCCCTTGGTATGATGGGGAGAGCATCTTCATAGCCACCTGGAGCTGGAGTAGGCCGGTCAAGAATGTAGTATAAGTTCGGCATTACAACTAGGTCATCCTACATGAAAATTACCATTGCGTTAGTCCTTTCGAATTACCAAAACACCACAATGCATTGTATAAATTGACTAAAGATCACAATGAGTCATTGGACCATCAAAATTACCTAAACAGCACAAGGTATCACGTAAATTAAATTGCCTACATAGCACAATGCATCATCAGAATGGCCTAACCCGATGGGTCCTCAAAATTATCTGAACAGCTACTAGAAGGCATAACATTTAATTAGATTGATTAAACAGCTCAATGCATACCCCCCTAGAAAAAATAGCAAAATGCATAATCTGAATGGCTAAAACAGCACAGTGCATTATCTGGATAGACAAAATAGCATATATGAAGTGCATCATCAAAAATACCAAAACAGCAAAAGGTATTATGTAATTAAATTTAATAAATAGTGTTTGCACAATCAAAATTACCTAAACTGATGGGTCATTGAAGTAATCTGAACAAATAGAAGGAATATCATTTAATCCTAAACAGCAGGACACAGATCAAAATGGACGAAACAACACACTGAGGAGACAAGACACAAGACATCATACAAAAAAATACCAAAACTGCACAACGCGTCATGGAAAATTCCTAAACAGCACAAGGCATCATCTAAGTACCAAAACAGAACCCTGCATCATTGTCATCAAGAATATTCCATAACTAAGCAGAACAACACAAAAGACAAATATAGATACATTCAAATCTACGCAAAGTCAAGTCAGTTATTTCTGGACGGAGGGAGTATAAAGAACAACACAAAAGACAATTATGAAGAATATGGCATACAACTAAGCAATTCAACAAAGGACATGAAAGTACACGTTGCAAAAATCTAACTAGATGCACGTCGGATTTGGGTTAAAGACCCAATCCTCCAGATCTAACCTTGTTGCAGTTGGGGGCGCGAACTTGCACAGGGGTCGATGGATTGAGCAGATGAACTAGCCACATACACCGAAGAAGCACAGACAATCGTTGATGAAGGGGGGGGCACCGATAGGGGTTTCACCGTGTACACTCTGAAATTTTGCACATTGGGAATGAGAGTCCAACCTGCAGACGAAAAGGACACGTCCGCCGCCGCACGAGCATTCGTTCCCAACGCACGCGGCGCTAGAGGCTTGGACAACCGCTTGGTGGGCAACGAGGATTTCGACGCGACTGGTTGAAAGCCTAAGGGTGTGACATCCCAAAACTTTAATCCAAACTTATCAAGATCTAAATCATTAAATTTGGGGTTAACAAAAACTTTTTCAAATTAAAAATGAAAGCATTCATATGTGTGTGCATTTAAAATAGGAGTTCATTTGAAGTGCCTTGTTTAAGTGATCCAATGCTTGTAAAATGTTTCTTAGGTAATTTAAACATCATCTACATCATTCCCAAACTTTTCCTAAAGAAAATCAAATCAAAAAGAATTAAAAAGGAGAAATGGTCATTTTGGCCATTTTAATCCACTACACTACTTTGAGTGTTCCTAGCACTCATTTCTTAATAGAAACAATTCTTGATCTTTGCACCCCTTGCTAGTACACATAATGAGGTACCAAGGCCCACCTTTTGATCTGCTAAAAACATTCTTTTACTTATTTTAAATGGCATTTGAAAATTGAATCCAATGCATATGCATAGATCACCCCTATTTCAAAACCCATCTATTTGAGCTCCACTTTAAAAACCCTTGCAACCAAAGACTACCTAGCACTAGTGGAGATCACTCAAAAAAATTGAAACCAAAATTCAAAACTTTTTCTCTTTCGGCCATATTGTCAAACACCTTGCTGGCAAGATCATTGTGGCCTAACTATTACTTATTTTGTCTAGCAATTTTGAGGTGCTTTGATCATCTTTGTCACCCTCAAGCCTAACCAGACCAACCCCAACATCTCCCCTACCTCCTAGATGCACTGCATTGCCATGCCAAGAGCACCTCGCTGGCCGACCATGCACTTGCAGCAGCAGCCCTCTCCAGCCTCTCTCACCATGTCTAGCAAGTTGCATGTGGTCCACCTCCACCGTCCAACCAGCCCCAGGCCAGAGACAGAGAGCAGAGTGGCCAGGAACTGCCGCGCCCGGAGCTGGTCGACCATGCCGACGCCACCCGCAGAGCGTGCCCTGTACCCGCGTGTACAAACCGCCCCTCGGCCGCTACCCGCGCCTATCGCTCCGCCAGGACCTAGGGAACACCCCAGACACCCTCGTTCGCCGCCCAACTCACCACAGCCACCGCTCGCCGCCAGAGCGCCACCTCTCGCCTGATACCACCGCCCCTACGGCCGCATTCACTTCCTAGAGCACCGGCAGGAGACCGCGTGTCGATCGCCACCCTCAGCCATGTCGCTAGCCAACCGTAGCCTTGTCGCCATCGTCGCCTGCCCATCCCGCTCGGTCTCACCGTTGGGCCTATAAAAGGAGGCCTCCCTAGCCTCTTCTATCCACACCAGTCCACTCCCCTCACCTCACTGAACCACGCCCACCTCTAGCCGGAGCAAGGGGAGCAGCAGCTCGCCGTAATTGGAGCCGGAGCCGCCGCCTCTGGATGAGAAGGGCGCCGCTGATTGCGACCACCCAAAGCTCCGCCGCAACCGCGCTTCACCTCGCCGTCGTCTTCCAGTTTGTTTGCCCGCCTCGCCTACCCCACTGGAGCCCTGGTATGTCCCCAGCAGACCCCCACCGAGCCGCTAGGGTTCGAGCTCGCCGGCGACCTGTTCGTCGTCGATGACGACCCTCAGCCGTAGATCCCCCTTCTAATCCTATGGCCCACACACTGCATTTCAAGCGTGTTAAGACCTGATCGACAAGCGGGACCCCTTGTCACTGAGCCCAGCCATGAGCGCCACTGGGCCGGCCCAAGTTCTTTCCCGCGCTAGCCCACCCGTTCATATCTGGATTTTTCTTTTTAGTTAAATCTAGTTTCTGTCCACTAGTTTAAAATTCAATTCAGAGAGTTTTATAAATCCAAATTGCATGAAACCAAATTTGTCTGAAAGGTATTGAGATGATCTATCCATGCCCATTAGATTTAATTCAATTAGAGTTATAAATTTCTCCTAATAAAAAATAACAAAACAGAAGCTTTTGCAACTTGCAACATTTTTATAAAATCAACCAAGTTAGCTTTTGAGTTGATTCCAACTCTCAAAAATCACATTTCACCATTCTATCTAAATATGTAATAATATTAAGGTTTACATGTAGTGACTTTGGACTAGTACCAAAATAATGCTATATAGGCATTTCTAGTCACTTTAAATCATTAAATAATGAACTTTAACCAAAGTAATATTGATCCAACCACTTAAATCTCATTCCCACATGTTATAATATGTGGTGATGAAATGTGTCCACATGATCCCATATATTAAGTGGTGAATATTACATCTTAGCTAAATTTTCAATGAGTAGAAATTACTTTTCTAAAATAAAAAGAAAGAAACTATTGAATTAAACTTCTGATGTTTGTGATGATAATAGATCATCAATTGTGTGTCTTACAATGCTATCTAGACTAGTTAAGTATTGTTTGGTGATTGTGTACTCCGTATGTATTTATAGAAGATAGTACCGACCAAGCTTACAAGGAGGAGGAGTGCTATCAAGACAAAGACGAAGAAAACTTCAACCACTGCACCAACCAAGGCAAGCCACCATTAACTGTGCAAGCTAATGTAGTAAAGTGGATTTAAGCTAGTTAACTTGATCCAAGATGCTTTAGGCATGCTTTGATCACACCTCTTTAACTATAAGTTACCCCAAGTATTTGTTTACAAGATTTACCTCCCTTAGTTTACACAAAGTTCTTTACTTATTTTAAAGGTAGCATAAAAAGTATAAAACTTGACCTACTTAGAAACCTTTAGATGTCATTCTATCGCATGAGATTGAACCTATCACTTCCACCTTAGTGAACACTCTTAACTTAGTTGTTTAGAGTAGATCAAAAACTTGAGTCACTTTAGATGGGAACACTTGGTGAAAATGAATTATGAAAACCTTGGAATGATGAGTCATTCTATTGAGATGTTTTGACATGTCTTGAGAAACACCAATGGTTGATGATGATGAAAATGTTGAGGCATGAGCCTTAACCCTTTTTATAAAACTGATGGTTGGATTCGGATGCGATGCCATTCCAAATTTACCGTACAACCACATTACCTGAATTGGGTAAGGCTTAGCTGGAAATTATATGCATTAGTATTAGTTCCCTCACGGGAGAGGTTTGAGATGAGGCTACCTCTCATGATGTCCACCTATGCAGTGCCCAAGATGACTGATGGTCATGGTTGGGAGGCTATGCTCATAGGAGAGGTGCTTATACTAGGGTGTGTAAAGGGAAGGTTATGTTTGATTATCTGCATACTAAGTATGATGATTCAGGGTTATCCCTGACAGATGTATTGAATCTTGTGGTGAAAGTGTACCACCTCTGCAGAGTGTCAAACTATTCGAATAGCCGCGTCCGCAGTTATGGACAGTTGGAATGGCCATACTGTTTCGTTGTCAGATGTTTTCCAAATAACTTGAAATGAATGATGAATCTTGACTTGACCACAACATGGTTGTGTTTATGATACTAGCTTCCCAACTTAAGTGATTCTAGAGCTTTACCTTATCTTTCTTTTCTTCTGAACTCAGCTTAGGTTTGAAACTTAACTTTATAGTTAAACTTAGATTTAGCACTTTAACTTAGAACTATAGTACCTGCTAATAGTAGTTTGCGAGTACTTAAAGAGTACTCATGGCTTTTGTCCCTGGCTATTCTCATGGCCAGACTATGAAGGAGACTATCAAGAGGACGGTCATCAGGACGGCTATGATAACTAGGAGTATACCACAAGCATTGCCTGTGCCCTTGAAGATGGACCCCACCGCTACGCTTATATTTTATTTCCGCTGCTTGTTGTATTAAAGACTGGATCATGAGATCCTTCTTTGTGTAAGACCTTTTGTATGGTTTGTAATGGATGATGTACTGTGATATCCAATCCGTTATGTCTCGCAAAAATGGTAATCCTGGGATTGCGAGTTATGGCATAACAGGCATCTAGGATTAATAATCCGGGTGTTGACAAGTTGGTATCAGAGCCATCCTGACCATAGGAGACCCTAGTTAGAATGGACGTCCAAACCAAAAACTTAGCTTCAAAACCAAAGTGAGTATTTATTAAAACCTATTTCCTCTCTTACCCTTGTGAACTCATTCTTTCGCAAAAAATCATGTTCCACAAAATTCTTACATTACTACTTAAAACTTGACACACTTGATCACTTCATTAACTTCCTCATCCTTAATTCTTGTAGATGGAGACTTAGTTCAGCAAGTTTTACCAGTTGGGAAACGAAGGTCAGCTGATCTTCGAGAGGGATCT
This sequence comes from Avena insularis, assembly GCA_023614405.1. NCBI lineage: Eukaryota > Viridiplantae > Streptophyta > Magnoliopsida > Poales > Poaceae > Avena > Avena insularis. The sequence goes on from CM042696.1 coordinate 410,279,959, forward strand.
GGATTCACTGTTGGAATTACTGGGACGCCCCCATCCGGAGTTTCATGGAGCTCAACTTCCAGGACCCCCAGGAGGAGACCTACAGTGGCTAGTCACGGCAGATCTTAAAGGAAGCATCGAAGCACCAACTTCTAGAAGAATTCAGTTCTCCATGAGAGAGAACAACTAGCTAGATGGATTAGCCAGGGCAATGCATGAAGCTCTCGCACGTCTATGTGCCCTCAGCGTCAACAAGATCCAAGGAACCCGTTTTGCCCACTATGCAAGACGTGACTTCATGGGAATGCTGATGGAGATGCCAAGTCACCCGGAGTTGAGGCGTCAAGTGGAGAACCTTGACTTCTTGCTACATGACAGACAGCAGGAACTGGACAATGCCAGAGAGTTATCCCACCAGAACCATGCCATTGCCGACCAGAAGGCCCAGACTTTCGCACTGCTCGTCCAAGATCGCCAGTCTCTTTGCTGCCAGCGTGCCAAGAAGGATCGCACCATCGCCTGTCTTCGCAAGAAGGTGGCCGACCTCGAGAAGACCGTCAAGGAGCAGGAAGCTCAGCTTGCAGCAAAGGAAGAAGAAGATGAGGGTGAAGACATCCAGGGAGACAAGGATTCTTAGCTCAGCAACGATGATGACTTTTTGGAGGAGGATGCTGTGGACTTCTACACTGATGATGAGGACTCCGACTTTATCGACGATGAGTAGATGCACTAGAGCACCGTCGTAGCATGAGTTGTATCGGTCCCATCAGTAGTCGTGCGTAATGGTTCTTCAAACCATCTGCTTTCCTTTGTTTGTTGTGGTGTGTGTTGTATCGTGTGCTTGCTTGCATGAATGAAAATGAAGTTAGTTGAAAAACCTGAGTCTAACTCAAAGTTTTAAGCTTTGAAAACCCCAAAACCATGAACCTTAGAATTTCCCTCTTACCCCTATATCTATCTCAATCTTCAGATGACTCGTGGAAACCAAGGAGGGAGCAGCTCATCGTAGGACCCAATGCTGCAGATCTTGCAGAATCTCATCGCAGACCATGAAGCAAGCAGGGCCGAGCGCAAAGCCAACTTAGCAACATTGCAGCAGATCGCCCAAATGGCTCTCAACAACCAAGGACATGGAAATCAGGATCACCATGGATCCAAACTCAAATTTTTTCAGAATACCAATACCCCAATCTTCAACCAATCTGAAAACCCCTTAGATGCCGATGACTGGTTATAGACCATGGAAAACAACCTCGAAGTTGCAGGAGTTGATGAAAATGAGAAAGTTCTCTTCGCCACCCACTATCTGGCGGGAGATGCAAGAGCTTGGTGGAATAGCATCCGCAATATGAACCATGGTCAAGTGATGACATGAGAAGCATTCAAAGTCAAGTTCAGCCGCACTCACGTGCCGCAGGGACTAGTCAACCGAATGAGAGATGATTTCCGTGAATTGAAGCAAGGAAGAATGACTATGGTGGAGTACCGTGACAGATTCTTGTCACTTGCCAGATATGCACCTGATGAGATAAACACAGAGGCCAAGAAGAAAGAGAGATTCTTGAACGGACTGCATGATGAGATGCAGACTGTCCTCGTCAACATCCGTTTCCAGTATCTCGAAGAGCTAGTCGACTCTGCCATTCAGATGGAAGGGAAGATTAACCAGGCAAACGACAACCGCAAGCATCATATGATGCAACAGTCTGGATCCAGTAGTCACCAGAAGTACCGTCCCAACCCCTCACCAGGATATGCACCAAGGAACAACCGACCCCCAAATTCTCTCCCAAGCTACCCCAACCGTACCAGAGGCAATGTGAAGTCCGGAGGAAACAATCACAACTCCGGAAATACCAACAATTTCAACCGTGCCCCTCCCAAGAGCAATAACAACAACAAAAACAACCCTGCACCCAGAACTGGCAGCAATGTTGTGCCTGTCGCAGTCAAGGACAAGTCCCAGATCACTTGTTTCGAGTGTGGAGTGAAGGGTCACTACTCCAACGAGTGTCCCAAGAAGACTCTAGCCATTGCCCCTGTGAATGCCCCAGCTCAGCAGCAGCGTCGTGTTCAACCAGGAAGGAGATTTTCCCCAGGGAACCCTCACAACCGCAACGGTCAAGATGTCGAAGAATGGGAATCCCCAACCACTCAAACCCAAGTCCGTGCATTTCTCGGATTAGCGGGATACTACCGCAAGTTCGTCGAAGGATTCTCGAGCATCGCCCGACCAATGACCCAATTGTTGAAGAAGGACAAGAAGTTTGAATGGACTGACAAATGTGAAGCCAGTTTTCAGGAGCTGAAGAAGAGATTGATATCAGCCCCAATTTTGATCATGCCAGACATCAAGAAGCCATTTGATGTATATTGTGACGCATCCAAGATTGGTCTAGGATGTGTATTGATGCAAGAAGGCAATGTCATTATGTATCTGTCTCGACAACTGAAGCAGCATGAGCAGAACTATCCGACCCATGATCTTGAATTAGCAGCCGTAGTTTCGGCATTGAAGACATGGCGTCATTATCTAATGGGTAATCGCTGTGAGATTTACTCAGATCATAAGAGCTTGAAGTATATCTTCACTCAGAAGGAGCTGAATATGAGACAAAGGAGATGGATAGAGTTAATCAAGGATTATGACCTTGACATTCACTATCACCCCGGCAAAGCCAATGTGGTAGCGGATTCTCTTAGCAGATTGCCGTGTAGGCTTAACACCATGATCAAGGAGAAGCAACCAAGTTTGTATGAGGAATTGGAGCAGTTCAGGACTGAATTAGTTATCAAAGGATTCTTAGATAGTATTGAACTTCAGCCCACTTTGATTAGCCAAATCAAGGAATCCCAGAAGGGGAATGAAAGTATCGACGGAATCAAACGTCGTATTGGTACAGGAAAGGTACCTGGATTTACCGAAGACGAAGAAGGAGTACTGTGGTACAAAGGACGCATCTGTGTGCCAGCAGATTCAGAGCTGAAGGAAATTATCATGAAGGAATCTCATGATACTCTTTATTCTATCCACCCCGGAGGAACGAAGATGTATCAGGATTTGAAAGAGCAATTTTGGTGGCACAAGATGAAGAGAGAGATCGGAAGCTACATCGCCAAATGTGACATCTGTCAAAGAGTCAAAGCAGAGCATCAGAGACCTACAAGATTGTTGCAACCATTGCAGATTCCGGAATGGAAATGGGATTCCGTCGGAATGGACTTTACCTACCTCCAGCAGGGGGAATGACTCAATTTGGGTCATAGTTGATAGACTGTCCAAGGTAGCCCATTTTATACCTGTCAAGACTACCTACCAGAGTGCAAAGCTAGCAGAGCTGTATATTGCTAGGATTGTTAGTCTGCATGGAACCCCCAAGACCATCATATCAGATCGAGGAACCTAGTTTACTTCAAGATTTTGGCAGAAAGTTTAGGAAGGATTGGGAACCAAGTTGAACTTCAGTACCGCTTATCACACACAAACTGATGGACAGACTGAGAGAGTCAACCAGATCCTAGAGGATATGCTTAGAGCTTGTGTGTTGGAATACGGATCAAAATGGGAAGACTGCCTGCCTTTCACAGAATTATCATATAACAACGGTTATCAAGCTAGTTTGCAGATGGCACCATTTGAATTCCTCTACGGAAGAAACTGTCGTACCCCTTTGAATTGGCCGCAAGTAGGAGAGAGTCAGATCTTTGGACCCAACATTCTCCGAGAAGCAGAAGAGAAGGTTCACAAAGTCTGTGAGCACCTCGAGACCATGCAATCCAGACAGAAGAGTTATGCTGACAAGAGAAGGAGAGACCTGACTTTCAATGTCGGAGTTTTTGTATATCTCAAGGTTTCACCATTGAAGGGAACTCAACTCTGAAGGGAAAGTTAGCCCCCAGATATATCGGACCTTTCAAAATTCTGAACCGTCGAGGAGAAGTATCGTATCAGCTGGAACTGCCTAAAGAGATGTCAGCAATCCACAATGTGTTCCATATCTCGTTACTTCGCAAATTCTTGGAAGTGCCTGAGAAGACTGAAGTTTTCAATAATATCGTTCACAGAGCTGTGGAAATCAACAATGACCTGACCTATCAGGAAGTACCCATCCATATCTTAGAAGAAGCCTACAGAACCACCAGGACCAGAAGCATCAAGTTTCTTAAGATTCAGTGGAGCAACCATACCGAGGAGGAAGCTACTTGGGAGCGCGAAGATTACATTAGGACATAGTTCCCAGATCTCTTTAGTTCCTACTTTTCTTTGTAAATCTCGGGACGAGATTTTGTTTATGGGGCAAAGGTTTGTAAAATCCCAAAACTTTAATCCAAGCTTATCAAGATCTAAATCATCAAATTTGGGGTTAACAAAAACTTTTTCAAATTAAAATGAAAGCATTCATATGTGTGTGCATTTAAAATAGGAGTTGATTTGAAGTGCCTTGTTTAAGTGATCCAATGCTTGTAAAATGTTTCTTAGGTGATTTAAACATCATCTACATCATTCCCAAACTTTTCCTAAAGAAAATCAAATCAAAAAGAATTAAAAAGGAGGAATGGTCATTTTGGCCATTTTAATCCACTACACTACTTTAAGTGTTCCTAGCACTCATTTCTTAACAGAAACAATTCTTGATCTTTGCACCCCTTGCTAGTACACATAATGAGGTACCAAGGCACACCTTTTGATCTGCTAAAAACATTCTTTTACTTATTTTAAATGGCATTTGAAAATTGAATCCAATGCATATGCATAGATCACCCCTATTTCAAAACCTATCTATTTGAGCTCCACTTTCAAAACCCTTGCAACCAGAGACTACCTAGCACTAGTGGAGATCACTCAACAAATTTGAAACCAAAATTCCAAACTTTTTCTCTTTCGGCCATTTTGTCAAACACCTTGCTGGCAAGATCATTGTGGCCTAACTATTACTGTTTTGGGCTGATTTTGTCTAGCAATTTTGAGGTGCTTTGATCATCTTTGTCCCCCTCAAGCCTAACTAGACCAACCCCATCATCTCCCCTACCTCCTAGCTGCACTGCATTGCCATGCCGAGAGCACCTCGTCGGCTGACCATGCACTCGCAGCAGCAACCCTCTCCAGCCTCTCTCACCATGTCTAGCAAGTTGCATGTGGTCCACCTCCACCGTCCAACCAGCCCCAGGCCAGAGACAGAGAGCAGAGCGGCCAGGAACCGCCGCGCCCGGAGCTGGTCGACCATGCCAACGCCGTCCGCAGAGCTGCCGTCCTCGGCACGCTGCCCGCCTGCTTACGGCTCCGCCAGACCTGTGGAACACCCAGACACCCCGTCACGCCCAACTCACCACAGCCACCGCTCGCCATGGACGTTGTCGCTTCTGCCGCTCAGAGCGCCACCTCGCCCAGACCGCATACCACCGCCCCTACGGCCGCATTCACTTCCTAGAGCACCGCCAGGATACCGCCCGTCGATCGCCACCCTCAGCCATGCCGCTAGCCGGCCGTAGCCTTGTCGCCACCGTCGCCTGCCCATCCCGCTCGGTCTCACCGTCGGGCCTATAAAAGGAGGCCTCCCCAGCCTCTTCTCTCCACACCACTCTGCTCCCCTCACCTCACTGAACCTCGCCCACCTCTAGCTGGAGCAAGGGGAGCAGCAGCTCGCCGGAATTGGAGCCGGAGCCACCGCCTGTGGAGGAGAAGGGCGCCGCTGATTGCGACCACCCAAACCTCTGCCGCAACCGCGCCTCGCCTCGCCGTCGTCTTCCAGTTTGTTTGCCTGCCTCGCCTACCCCGCTAGAGCCCTGGTACGTCCCTAGCAGACCCCGATCGAGCCACTAGGGTTCGAGCTCACCGGCGACCTGTTCGTCATCGACGACCCTCAGCCGTAGATCCCCCTTCTAATCCTACGCAAGCAGCGCTGCATTCAGCGTGTTAAGACCCAATCGACAAGCGGGATCCCCTGTCACCGAGCCCACTGGAGCGCCACTGGGCCGGCCCAAGTTCTTTCCCGCGCTAGCCCACCCATTCAAATCTGGATTTTCTTTTTAGTTAAATCTAGTTTCTCTCCACTAGTTTAAAATTCAATTCAGAGAGTTTTATAAATCCAAATTGCATGACACCAAATTTGTCTGAAAGGTATTGAGATGATCCAAGACCGTTGGATTTAATTCAATTAGAGTTATAGATCTCTCCTAATAAAAATAACAAAACAAAAGCTTTTGCAACTTGCAATATTTTTATAAAATCAACCAAGTTAGCTTTTGAGTTGATTCCAACTCTCAAAAATCACATTTCACCATATCTATCTAAATACGTAATAACATTAAGGTTTACATGTAGTGACTTTGGACTAGTACCAAAATAATGCTATATAGGAATTTCAAGTCACTTTAAATCATGAAATAATGAACTTAAACCAAAGTAATATTGATCCAACCCCTTAAATCTCATTTACACATGTTAGAATATGTGGTGATGACATGTGTCCACATGATCCCATATTTTAAGTAGTGAATATTAAATCTTAGCTAAATTTTCAATGAGTAGAAATTACTTTTCTAAAATAAAAAGAAAGAAACTATTGAATTAAACTTGTGATGCTTGTGATGATAATAGATCATCAATTGTGTGTCTTAGAATGCTATCTAGCCTAGTTAAGTATTGTTTGGTGATTGTGTACTCCGTATGTATTTATAGAAGATAGTATCGACCAAGCTTACGAGGAGGAGGAGTGATATGAAGACGAAGACGAAGAAAACTTCAACCACTGCACCAACCAAGGCAAGCCACCATTAACAGTGCAAGATAATGTAGTAAACTGGATTTAAGCTAGTTAACTTGATCCAAGATGCTTTAGGCATGCTCTGATCACACCCCTTTAACTATTAGTTACCCCAAGTATTTGTTTACAAGATTTACCTCCCTTAGTTTACACAAAGTTCTTTACTTATTTTAAAGGGAGCATAAAAAGTATAAAACTTGACCTACTTAGAAACCTTTAGATGTCATTCTATGGCATGAGATTGAACCTATCACTTCCACCTTAGTGAATACTCTTAACTTAGTAGTTTAGAGTAGATCAAAAACTTGAGTCACTTTAGATGGGACCACTTGGTGAAAATGAATTATGAAAACCTTGGAATGATGAGTCATTCTATTGAGATGTTTTGACATGTGTTGAGAAACACCGATGGTTGATGATGATGAAAATGTTGAGGCATGACCCTTAACCCTTTTTATAAAACTGATGGTTGGATTCGGAGGCGACACCATTCCAAATTTACCGTACAACCACATTACCTGAATTGGGTGAGGCTTAGCTGGAAATTTATATGCATTAGTATTAGTTCCCTCACGAGAGAGGTTTGAGCTGAGGCTACCTCTCATGATGTCCACCTATGCAGTGCCCAAGATGACTGATGGTCATGGTTGGGAGGCCATGCTCATAGGAGAGGTGCTTATACTAGGGTGTGTAAAGGGAAGGTTATGTTTGATTATCTGCATACTAAGTATGATGATTCAGGGTTATCCCTGACAGATGTATTGAATCTTGTGGTGAAAGTGTACCACCTCTGCAGAGTGTCAAACTATTGAATAGAAGCGTCCATGTTATGGACGATTGGAATGGCCATACTGTTTCGTTGTCAGATGTTTTCCAAATAACTTGAAATGAATGATGAATCTTGACTTGACCACAACAGGGTTGTGTTTATGATACTAGCTTCCCAACTTAAGTGATTCTAGAGCTTTACCTTATCTTTCTTTGCTCCTGAACTCAGCTTAGGTTTCAAACTTAACTTTATAGTTAAACTTAGATTTAGCACTTTAACTTAGAACTATAGTACCTGTTAATAGTAGTTTGCGAATACTTAAAGAGTACTCATGGCTTTTGTCCCTGGCTATTCTCATGGCCAGACTATGAAGGAGACTATCAAGAGGACGGTCATTAGGACGGCTATGATAACTAGGACTATCTGCCAAGATTCGTGTGCCCTTGAAGATGGACCCCACCGCTACGCTTATCTTTTATTTCTGCTGCTTGTTGTATTAAAGACTGGATCATGAGATCCTTATTTGTGTAACACCTTATGTATGGTTTGTAATGGATGATGTACTGTGATATCCAATCCGTTATGTCTCGCAAAAATGGTAATCCTGGGATTGCAAGGTATGGCATAACGGGCATCTGGGATTAAAAATTTGGGTGTTGACAAAGGGCGACGGACGCCTCACCTTGGGCACGACCCACACACACACGAAAGGCGAAGGACGCTTCAGTGAGGGCGCTGAGGCTGTCAGAATCGAACAAGCCACCTGCAGCTCTGAAGCAGAGCTTGATGAGGACCCCAACTCAACCATAGACAAAGGTTTTGGCATTAGTTTCATCGAGGCAACGGCTGGGTTAACGACTGAGAGTCATGAGGTGAGTGCGGGAATGTGATAGCGAGAGAGGGAATGGTGGGGGAGGAGTTATTAGAGAATGGGAGTGGGTAACCCTCTATCCACTTTAGTAGTACCGTACTACAAAAAAACTACATTTCACATATCATCACTTTTTGACGAACTAGTTCATTTCTTTGAACTGACTAAAATAGTGGGTACCCTTTAGGTTTCAAACTTCTATCTGGTACCTGTTTTGCTAGTAGTAAGTACAGTACAATACTTTGTATTACCCTCCATCTCAAAATATAAGGCGCCCGAGGATTAGTCAAAAATCAACATTTTTTAAGTTTGACCATGTTTATACACAAAAAATATAAAATTTATAATACTAAATTAATATCAAGAGATTCACCATAAAGTATATTTTCTTAATATGTCCATTCAATATTGTAGATGTAGATAATTTTTTCTAAATATTTGGTCAAAGTTAGCAAGATTTGACTTTTGACCAATCCTTAGACGCCTTATATTTTAGGACGGAGGAAGTAGTATAAAACATTTTTTTAGATAGAGGAAATTGCATGATCCACCATCTTTTCATCGCTCTTTTGCACAAAGTACTTAGTGGACGTCATTTTTGCATATCTTAACAGTTTTTTAGCGTAATATAAACAAATTTGGCCAGTTAGTCCTGTAATGACCGATTTAACCTCATTGGTAGGAAGACTAACAAGTGGTCCCCGAATGCCATTGCTACCATTCACACACAAAGATTCGAATGATGCTAAAAACTACATACTAACGATATTTATCACCCGCAATACTTTTTGGATGCATTTAGCTGGTATGCAAGAGACTTATTTCATATGAAACATCAATGCTTACACAAAGGTACCAACATAACAGTCCGTCGCACATTGAATTTGTGAAGGCTTTATTTGGTCGTAATAAACTTGTTTTTGAACATAACTTGTTTGCACATAAGATTTGACATTTCATTCACATATCCAAATGTCCATCGAAGTGTTTTTTTTAAGTGTAGGACTAACGATATATGTCTGTTTATTACACCTCACACAAAAAACCCCGATTGATCATAAACTTTAAGCAGATTATTATTTTCCCGGGATTTATTTTACTGAGAGCAAGCACGGTGAATATGCCTCGGAATGCCATAAGGGTAGTTTCCAGACAAAGTTTATACATGTTTCACTTGCGATTATGAATTTTTTTGCGTTGCTGGGGTTTCCTAGTGAACTTCACATTATTAAACTAATTTAAGCTGATTTATCAATGTTAGATAAAATTTGAACTATGAGTAAGTAGTAGATTGCTCTTAAAGTTATACAAGTATCTTTTGAAGGTACCCACACCCAGACTGTCAATATATCGGAAACCAATGAATTTGTTGGATTCAACTTCTTGCTAATTAAGCATTTGCATGTACAAAATTTGTCTTTATTTAAAAACAATAAAAAACATTGCATGGTGACCTCTGACTTGTCCTACTTGCTGTGAAAAATGATTATTATCAAAAGAGTTCGCATATAAAAAACAATGTAATTGAAAATATGGCCTGCCATGTATGACATTATCGTTAGGCTTTAGGCCGAAAGACAAGCTAAATGGCCTTATATATATGTACAACATACTTTATGGTAATGTTCCCATATTTGGTAGATGAGTGCATCTTGGCATGGTGAACAATAATGCTACCAGTACAAGGAGTTTCCAAATTTTAGGAATAAAAAATCATTTTCAAATTTAAACTACGAGTAAACATGATAGAATGCTCTTAAAAAGTTAAAAAACATCCTTTGAGTCTTTATGGTACCGAGGCGGTCAATACTTCAAAAACCAATGAGAGTTCTGTAGGATTAAAATTCTTGCTACGAACATGCATGTTGATAATTTGATCCTTACTAGCTATGAACAAAAATAATTAAAACCTAAAAACGAAGCCTTGTTCATGGCATCCTCTTGCGTGTACTACTATTTGCACTGAAAAATAATTAATAACCGTGAGCCATCATAAATTACAAAAAAATAGTTACACAATATATATGGCCCATGGTATATGAAAATTCTTGGGTTTCAAGCCGAACGATAAAGGTACCAACCATATGCAAATCATATTGTATTGTAATATTACCATATTTGGTAGATGTGTGCATATTGGAAAGATGAAAAATGGTGGCAACCACAGGTTCCAACTTATAGGAACAATGAAACTGAAAGCGACAAGACTTTTTCTGTAAGCATGTACAAAGAAAAATGGCTCAGAGTACCACAACAACAACCCTAGTTTTCAGACAAAGTGTGGACCTTGATACACTTACGATTGATTACCAAGTTTTATGAGTTCTCAAGCTTCCCAGCCAACTGTTTTCCTTGCTTAATTTTAGGGTGCTTCGTGCTAAATGTATGGACATCAATGTAATTTTACCTTTTTAGGTCCTTGATGTAAAATGTACTTCCACCATCCGTGTAAAATCCGAACCTAGAAGCAAGTGGTAAAATTTAAACGTATTTAAGATTATTAGTTGTTAATGAGTATGAACATTCTTGGAGTTTCAAGCCGAACGACCAAGGTCATGGCCATATCAACATCACATTTATGCTGATGATGATCCCATATCCAAGAATTTCCATGCCACCAAATTTGGCCATATATTTTGAAAACGAATGAATAGGAAGTAGCGGTGTGAAAGAGTATGGCTCGATTAGGTGCTCTCTTGAGGATGAGCCGAACCCGACTGTTTTATTTCTTTGCTTAATTTTAGGGTAGTTCATGCTAAATGTAAGGATCTCGATCTAATTCCTCCCCCCTTTTAAGTTCCTTGATATAAATTATACTCCCACTGTCCATGTAAAATTCAAACCTAAAAGCAAGTGGTAAAATTTTAAACATATTTAAGATTATTAGTTGTCTATGAGTATGAACATTCTTGGGTTTCAAGACGAACAACCAAGGTCATGGCCATATCTACATCATACTTTATGTTGATGATTTGTGATCCCATATCCAAGAATTTGCATGCCGCCAAATTTGGCCATATTTTGAAAACAAACAAAGAGGAAGTAGTATGAAGATTATGGCTTGATCAGCTTCTCTCACGAGAAGCAGCAAAACATGACTGTTTCCCTACTTCATTTTAGGGTGCTCCGTGCTAAATGTATGGACCTCGTTGTAATATTACCTTTTTTAAACGTATTTAATATTATTTGTTGTCGATTGGTATGAACATTCTTGGATTTCAAGACGAACGCCCAAGGTCATGGACATAGCTACATCATACATTATGTTGATGATGATCACATATCCTAGAATTTTCATGCCACCAAATTTGGCCATATTTTGAAAACAAACTAAGAGGAAGTAGTATGAAGAGTAAGGCTCAATTAGCTTCTCTCTCGAGAAGGAGCCAAACATGGTTGTTTTCCCTGCTTAGTTTTAGAGTGCTTTGTGCTAAAAGTATGGACCTCGATGTAATTTTACCCCTTTTTAGGTCCTTGCTGTAAAATATACTCCCACCGTCCATGTAAAATTCAAAGATAAAAGCAAGTGGTAAAATTTAAACGTATTTAGGCTTAGTTGTGTGAATGAGTATGAACAATCATGGATTCGAAGCCGAACAACCAAGTTCATGGCCATATCCATCTACATCATACTTTATATCGATGATTCATGATCCCATATCCAAGAATTTGCATGCCGCCAAATTTGGCCATATTTTGAAAATAAACAAAGAGGAAGTAGATGAAGAGTATGGCTTGACCACCTGCTCTCTTTCGAGAAGGAGCCGAACCCGACTATTTTCCCTGGTTAATTTTAGGGTGCTTCGTGGTAAAAGTATTGACCTCGATGTAATTTTACCTTTTTTAAAAGTATTTAAGATTATTAGTTGTCGATGAGTATGAACATTCTTGGATTTTAAGACGAATGACCAAGGTCATGGCCATATCTACATCATACTTAATGCTGATGATGATCACATATCCAAGAATTTCCATGCCGCCAAATTTGGACATTTTTTAAAAACAAACAAAGAGGAAGTAGTCTGAAGAGTATGGATCGATCAGCTTCTCTCTCAAGAAGGAGCCAAACATGAATATTTTCCCTGCTTAATTTTAGGGTGCTTCATGCTAAAAGTATGGACCACGATATAATTTTACCCCTTTTTAGGTCCTTGCTGTAAAATGTACTCCCAAACGTCCGTGTAAAATTCAAAGATAAAAGCAAGTGGTAAAATTCATCTATTTTTTTATAATACATTTTTAAATAATTTCCACGAATAATACACGAATTGAAAGATTTGCAATTCTAGCATGGTGTCGATAGTTGAATAGCCGACCAGTCCTTATCTGCTTTTGAATAGATGACTAGTCCCTGTCTGCTTTTGAAAAGGTGATAAGTCTCTGTCTGCTTTTGAAAAGCCGACAGGTTATAGGTCAAGAAGAATAGGGGGACTAGTCAGCTTTTCAAAAGCAGACAAGGACTAGTTAGCTTTTCAAAAACAGACAGGACCTAGTCGGCTATTCAAAAGCTGATAAGGACTGGTCGGCTTTTCAAGTGCCAACACCGCGCTAGAATTGTAAATCTTTCAATTTGTGTATTATTCGTGAAAATTATTTAAAAAATGTATTATTTAAAAAAATTAGCTAAAATTCAAACGTATTTCAGCTTAGTTGTGAATGAGTATGAACAATCTTGGATTTCAAGCTGAACGACCAAGGTCATGACCATATCTACATCATACTTTATATCGATGATTCATGATCCCATATCCAAGAATTTGCATGTCGCCAAATTGGGCCATATTTGGAAGACAAAAAAACAGGGAGTAGTATGAAGAGTATGGCTCGATTAGCTTTTCTCTCGAGAAGGAGCAAAACATGACTTTTCCCTGTTTAATTTTAGGGTGCTTCGTGCTAAATGTATGGATCTCAATGTAATTTTAACTTTTTTAGGTCCTTGATGTAAAATGTACCTCCACCGTCCGTATGTGTAAAATTCGTACCTAAAAGCAAGTGGTAAAATTTAAACATATTTAAGCTTATTAGTTGCCAATAAATATGAACATTCTTGCATTTCAAGCAGAACGACTAGGGTCATGGACATATCTACACCATACTTTATGCTAATGATTCATGATCCCATATCGAAGAATTTGCATGCCACCAAATTTAGCCATATATTTCGAAAACAAATGAAGAGAAAGTAGTATGAAGAGTATGGCTCGATAAGCTGCTCTCTCGAGAAGGAGCCACACCCGACTATTTCCATTGCTTAATTTTAGGGGGCTTCATGCTAAATGTAAGGATCTTTATATAATTATTTACATTTTTAGGTCCTTGATGTAAATTGTACTCCCACCATCCATGGTGGTCCCATATTTGGGCGTAAAATGGGTGTGAATCATGGCATGGTAACAATGTTGCCACTTGGAGTTTCCAACCATGAGGAAAGGAAAAAAATCAATTTTCCAAGTAAGAGGAGTGTATTTTCTGTAAAGCAAGTACTCCCTCCGACCCAAAGTAATTGACTCAAGATTATCTAGATTCAGATGTATCTAGTACTAAAATATGTCTAGATACATCCGAATCTAGACAAATCTGAGTCAATTAATTTGGGTCGGAGGGAGGAAGAATATGTATTTCTGTAGAAAAGAAACAAAGAGACAGAAGAGAAACTTTGGGCACAGAGGAAGCAGCTCGAGAGAGCAGCGAAGAGGAGGAGTTGAAGGCGGTGCGATAAGAGAGCAAAGTTGTGATGGCTTCCTGACACGTGGTACAAGGTACAGTCACCTAGTAGTACGGACCTAGTACAAGTAAATTTTAGGACCTTTAATATATACTACTATATGCATGCAAAACAAATTGTGTTTTCCCTCTCCTTCAGTGCCTCATCACCATCCCCACACCCCGGCTAGGTGATCTCTCCCTCATCCAAAACGTATGTCACAAGACATGTGTCGACCTTATCGCTAACTCTGGTCAAGATTATGCGTACGCATAGAAGGACCAATTTTGAGGCTTGGCGACAAAAGGGACAGTACTCATACTATTATTAGAGTCGGAGTTCAAACTTTTGCAGTTTCGAAATTTGCACTTCCTTCCCAAACATCCAGAGGGAAGGTTAGTCAAAAGATTCAAAAGATAGTGGTGCACAAGGGATTGTTTATACTGTCTGGTGTTTGTAGTATGTCACATCACATTCGATGCACTTCATTATTATCTGACCACCTTTACCACTAATCCTTAGTACTCCATTGTCGTTCTATTTTACACCCTGCAAAGAGGAAGCCACCAAGCACACCCACAACACGCTGGATCGAAAGTATAGTAGTAGTAGTACGAAGGGTATGGCTCGGCCGCTCGCTCGAGAAGGACCCACACCCGACTGTTTTTTATTGCTTCATTTTAGCGCCCTTTGTGCTAAATGTATGGACCTCTATGCAATTTTCTATTTTTTGAGGTCTTCGATGTAAACTGTACTCCCACCGACCTTCTTAAATTTTAACTAAACGTAAGCACGATAGGTTGCTCTTGAAATTTTCCAAAAATCTTTTGAAACTAAGCAGGAATTCGATACATCGAAAAACCACTGAAAGTTCTGAAAAATTCATGTTCTTGCTACGCATCCGCGTTCCAAAAAATTTGACACGGTTTTCATAATATTTCAAAAAAAGAATAAGAAGTATTATATTTTTTTGTGTCATCATGTGATGTGTATCCACAAAAACGAGTTATAAAAGTATAATACAAACATTATTAATTATTCTTTTGTTTCGATAATACTTTATGTTAATGAAATTAGGTCAAACTTAAACTACAAGTAATAAATTGTAGGTTGCTTTGAAAGTTTTATGAAAAAATCTTTTGGAGGTACGCTTCGAGCGGTTAATTAATACATCAGAAACCATAGAGAGTTTTGACGAGTGGTTCGACTTCTAGCTTAGATTTTGCATCATGAAAATTTTGAACACCTTTTGAAAACGATCACATGAAACGGGGGAGAGGAGAAATGATTTTTATATTCTCTATGGGCAACCCACAAGCTTGAGGTGCACCTTATTAGGCTTAAAGATATAAACTCTATTTTCTCCACAATATATATGGTGAACCTTATCGGATGCCACATACTAGACCTTAAGGTGTGCTTTTGTACACATTGCTGATGCCCTTATTAGGTAAAAAGCAAATAGTACTCCCTTGATCCAAATTAGTGTTCTCACATTTGTCTAGATTTGGATGTATCTAGTCATGTTTTAGTGCTACATACATCTGAATCTAGACAAATCTAAGAACATTAATTTGGATCGGAGGGAGTAGTATATTAGTACTTTTTTTGAGGAAAGTATATTAGTACTAGTACACAAGTATAGTACTAGTACTCATTTCTTTGCTTAGACATATGCTGACATCTGTCCACGCGCTATACACGCTGAGAGAATAAAACGTAGGCAGGGTAAAAGAGGGCAGCAACGAAGAGGAGTTGAAGGCGGTTCGATGTCAGAGCAAAGTTATGATGGGTTCCTGACACGAGGTACTCCTGCGGCCACTCTACTAGTAGTAAATTTCAGGACCTATGCACGCAAAACAAATTGTGTGTTTTATCTCTCCTTCGCTGCCTCTCACCATCCATCCTCCCTCTCTCCTACCCTTTCCCCTCGTGCACCGGCCCGGCTGATCTCTCCCTGGTCCACAGCGTGGTGCTGCGCACGTGTGCCTTGGTATGGTGGCTCTGTGTCTCTAGCGTGTTCGGCAGCCACGTTGGCATGGAGTAGGGACGAAGAGTACATAGGAAGCAAACCACTTTGGTCCTTGGCAGCAAAAAAAATTCAACATTTTCCGGTTTTCGAAATTTTCACTTTCTTCCCAAACATCGGGAGGGAAGGATACTCAAAAGATTGGCCATTCGCAGTACTTCTTATATTATCTTTATCTTTTCTTATCTCTTACAATACCATGCCATACCACTATATAGTATACGGATAACTTCGAACATTGACCGTTGGATCAAGACCAGCAAATCCAAATAGTGTCACCGTTGTGATTTTCCAACTATATTAGGAAAGAACATTCAATTATTCTCAATTTTCCGAGTGGATGACGAGCGAGGTTGTGCTTTTCGGTTTAGGAATTTCTAAACAATATTGGATCTGAATGCCAGAAGCCAAGTTTACCAACATGTTGTACCAACGATTCCCATGTTTTATTTATGAGTTTTCAAACTTCCTAGCTAACTCTGCCTATTTGACCGAATGACTTTATGTCGATTTATCAAAATTAGGTCAAATTTGAAACTACAAGTAAATTATAGGTTGCTTTGAAAGTTTTATGAAAAATCTTTTGGAGGTACCCATCAAGGGGTCACAATTAATATATCATAAAACACCGAGAGTTTTGATGATTGGTTCAACTTCTTGCTAAGATTTTACATCTTGACAATTTAACGAAATTAGGTCAAACTTGAGCTACAAGTATGCACGATAGATTGCTATTGAATTAAATGTATTTCCAAAGGTAGATGGGTGCATCTTCATGTAGTAAACAATATCCTCGGTGTTAGTTTCCAACTATCAAGAAAGAACATTTAATTCTCAATTTTTCGAGTGATGATAAGATAGTTCTTTTACGTAAAGAAGCACCGAAGAATATGGATCTGAATACCACAAGACAAGTTTTCAAACATAAATGTATGGACGTCGATGTAATTTTACCTTTTTTAGGTCCTTGATGTAAAATGTACTCGCACCGTCCTTGTAAAATTCAAACCTAAAAGCAAGTGGTAACATTTAAAAGTATTTAAGATTATTTATTGTCGATGAGTATGAGCGTTCTTGGATTTAAAGTCGTACGACCAAGGTCATGGATATATCTACATCATACTTTATGCTAATGATGATCCCATGTCCACGAATTTTCATGCCCCCAACTCTGGCCATATATTTTGAAAACAAACAAAGAAGTAGTATGAAGAGTATGGCTCGATGAGCTTCTCTCTCGAGAAGGACCCAAACATGAATGTTTTCCCTACATAATTTTGGGGTGCTTCATGCTAAATGTATGGACCTCGATCTAATTTTACCCCTTTTTAGGTCCTTGCTGTAAAATGTACTCCCACTGTCCCTGTAAAATTCAAACACAAAAGCAAGTGGTAAAATTTTAAATGTATTTAAGCTTATTAGTTGTCAATGAGTATGAACATTCTTGCATTTCAAGCCGAACCACCAGGGTCATGGACATATGTACATCATACTTTATGCTGATGATTCATGATCCCATATCGAAGAATTTGCATGATGCAAAATTTGGCCATGTATTTTAAAAACAAACAAAGAGGAAGTAGTACTACGAAGAGTATGGCTTGGTCAGGTTCTTTCTCGAGAAGGAGCCGAACCTGACTATTTTCCTTTGCTTAATTTTAAGGTGTACTTCGTGCTAAATTTTTGTACCTCGATATAATTTTCCCCTTTTAGGTCCTTGATGAAAACAAACAAAGAGGAAGAAGTACTATGAAGAGTACGGCTCGATCAGCTGTTCTCTCGATAAGGAGCCGGACGAAACTATTTTATTTGCTTAATTTTAGGGTACTTCATGCTAAATGAATGGACCTCGATGTAAGTTCCCCCTTTTTATGCCCTTGATGTAAAATGTACTCCTACCGTCCATGTAAAATTCAAACCTACAAGTTAGTGGTAAAAGTTAAACGAATTTAAGGTTAGTTGTGAATGAGTATGAACAATCTTTGATTTCAAGCCAAACGGCCAACGTCATGGCCATATCTACATTATAATTTAAATCGATGATTCACGATCCCATATCCAAGAATGTCATGCCGCCAAATTGGCCATATTTTGAAAACAAACGAAGAGGGAAGTAGTACGAAGAGTATGGCTCGACTAGCTGCTGTCTCGAGAAGGAGCCGAACCCGACTATTTTCCCTGCTTAATTTTAGGGTGCTCCGTGGTAATTAAATGTATAGACCTCAATGTAATTTTACCTTATTTTAGGTCCTTACTGTAAAATATACTCCCATCGTCTGTGTAAAATTTGAACATAAAAGCAAGTGGTAAAATTTACAATCAATTAAGCTTATTAGTTATCAATGAATATGAAAATTCTTGCATTTCAAGCCAAAACACCAGGGTCATACATATTTACATCATACTTTACATGCTGATGATTCATGATCCCATAGCGAAGAATTTTCATGCTGCCAAATTTGACCATATTTTGAAAACAAACAAACAGGAAGTAGTATGAAGAGTATGGCTCGGTCAGCTTCTCTCTCTAGAAGGAGCAAAACATGACAGTTTTCACTGCTTAATTTTAGGGTGCTTCATGCTAAATGTATGGATCTTGATGTAATTTTACCTTGTTTACTTCCTTGATGTAAAATGTACTCCGACTGTCCATGTAAAAATCGATCCTAAAATCAAGTTGTAAAATTTAAACATGTTTAAGATTATTATATGTTGATGAGTATGAACATTCTTGGATTTCAAGACGAACGACCAAGGTCATGGCCATATCTACATCATACTTTATGCCGATGATTCTTGATCCCATGTAACATCCCAAAACTCTAATCCAAGATTATTAAGATCCAAATCATCAAAATTAGGGTTAACAAAAACTTTTCCAATTCAAAATATGAAAGCATTCATGTGTCTGTGCATTTAAAATAGGAGTTGATTTGAATTGCCATGATTAAGTGATCCATTGCTTGTAAAATGATTCTTAGGTGAAATAAACATCATCTAAATCATTCCCAAACTTTCCCAAAGAAAAACAACTCAAAATGAATAAATGAAGTGAATGGTCATTTTTGTCAAATTAACTATCATGCCTACTTTGGCTATTCCTAGTACTCAAAACCTAACAGAAACAATTGTGGATCTTTGCACCCCTTGCTAGTACACATAATGAGGTACCAAGGCCCACTTTATGATCTGCCAAAAACATTCAAACACTATATTTAAATGGCATTTGAAAATTGAATCTATTTCATATGGGAAGATCCCACTATTTCAAAAACCACTCAAACCAGCTCAATTTTCAAAACCCAAGCACCCACAGAGTCTCAAGCTTAGTACTAGCACACCCACCAAAAATATTTTCAAAATTCAAAAAGAAAGTTCTTGCGGCCATTTCATCAAACACTTGGCAGGCAAGAATCTAACTCTAAACCTAGCTTACTGTTCTACATAGGGTTTTGCCCCCATTTGATCCCCATTTAATCCCACTGTCCCCTCTTGATCTAACCAGGACCTTAACACCCATCCCCTATCCCCCTAGCAGCCATGCCATGCCAACCCGAGGACATGCTCGCCGGCTAAACCTTGCCTCGCTGCAGCGGACCATCTCCCCCTCTCTCGCCATGTCTAGCAGCTAGCCAGGACCTCACCGCCACCCTCTGTCTCCTCCCAGAGCCAGGCCAGAGCATGGACCACCGAGGAACCACCGCGCCCAGTGCGACTGCACCATGCCGAGCACGCGCCAGAGCGCCACGCCCGACACGCATGCACAAGCCACAACACGACCGCAGCCCGCTCCCACCGCTCGCCACGACCCAGGGAGCACGCCGTACATGCCCGTTCGCCTCCTAATGAACCACAACCACCGCTCACCGTGGACACCACCGTCTCTGCCGCTCAGAGCGCCAGCTCACCTTTCGCCATGCCGCATTGTCCCATCGTCGAGCCTATAAAAGGAGGGCACCCCTAGCCATTTGCAGCATACCACTCACCTCCCCTCACCTTACTGATCGTCCCACACCTCTAGCTGGAGCAAGGCGAGCAGCAGTTCGCCGGAATTGCACCGGAGTAGGCCGCCTCTGGAGGAGAAGGGCGCCGCTGATTGCGACCACCCCGGAGCTGCCTCGACCGTCCCTGAGCTCGCCGTCGACCACCTGTCCGTTTGCCCCCATCACCGTCGTCGCTGGAGCCCTGGTACGCCCCCTATGCACCCCCACCGAGCCGCTAGGGTTAGAGCTCGCCGACGACAGGTCCCTCGTCGACGACGATCCCTAGCCGTTGATCCCCGTTCTAATCCAACGCCCCATATCGTCCCGTACCGCTTCGCGCGTTATGAGCCACTGACTGGTCGACTCCCCTGTCAGCTGAGCCTCGCACCGCGGAGTGTCACTGGGCCGGCCCGTTAGTGTTCCCGCGCAACCCAGTTAGTTTGAATTAGAATTTTACTTTTTAGTTTAAACCTAGTTCTTCCCCTAGTTTGAAATTCAATTCAGAGAGATTTACAAATCCAAATGGAGTGATTCCAATTTTGTTAGAAAGCTACTGAAAAGATCTGCCCAAGCCTATTGGATTTAATTCAATTAGAATTAGAGATCTCTCCTAGTAAAATAATAAGACAGAAGCATTTGCACCTTGCAACATTTTTATAAAATCAACCAAGATAGATTTTGAGTTGATTCTAATTCTCAAAAATCACATTTCATCATACCTATCTGAATATGTAATAATATTAGGGTTTACATGCAGTGAATTTGGACTAGTACCAAAATAATGCTATATAGGCATTTCTAGTCACTTTAAATCATTAAATAATAAACATAAACCAAAGTAATTATGCTCCAACCCTTAAATCACATTCCCACATGTTAGAATATGTGGTGATGACATGTGTCCACATGATCCCATATTTTAAGTGGTGAATATTAAATCTTAGTTAATTTTTCAATGAAGAGAAATTACTTTTCTAAAATAAAAAGTATGAAACTAGTTAATAAAACTTGTGATGCTTGTAATGAAAATAGATCATCAACTATATGCCTTAGAGTGCTAATTAGACTAGTTAAGCATTGTTTGGTGATTGTGTACTTCGTATGTATTTATAGATGATAGTACCGATCAAGTCTACGAGGAGGAGGAGTTCTACCAAGAAGAAGAAGAAGAAAACTTCAACCACTCCACCAACCAAGGCAAGCTAGAACTATCCAAGTTAACCCTTGCAAGTTGTACTTGCAAGCCACCATTAACAATGCAAGCTAACCCTTGCAAGCTACTATTAGCAAGCTAGGATTGAACTAGATGGTTTAACAAAGATGCTTTAGGCATGCTTTGACTATACCACTTTGACTATTAGTTACCCCAAGTCTTATTCTCAAGCTTTACTTCCTTTACTTTACCCAAAGTTCTTTACTTGTTTTGAAGGTGGCATAAAGAGTATAAAACTTGACCTATTTATAAACCTTTAGATGTCATTCTATGACATGAGATTGAACCTATGATTTTCCACCTTAGTGAACACTCTTAACTTAGTAGTTTAGAGTAGATAAAAACTGGAGTCACTTTAGATGGGAACAATTGTTGAAAATGAATTATGAAAACCTTGGAATGATGAGTCATTCTATTGAGATGTTTTGACATGTGTTGAGAAACACAAATGGTTTATGATGATGAAAATGTTGAGGCATGAGCCTTAGCCCTTTTATAAAACTGATGGTTGGATTCGGATGAGATACCATTCCAAATTTACCGTACAACCACATTACCTGAATTGGGTAAGGCTTAGCCGGAAGTTTATATGCATTAGTATTAGTTCCCTAGCGGGAGAGGTTTGAGCTGAGGCTACCTCTCAATGTTGTCCACCTATGTAGTGCCCAAGATGACAGATGGTCATGGTTGGGAGGCCATGCTCATAGGAGAGGTGCTTATACTAGGGTGTGTAAAGGAAAGGATATGTTTGATTATCTGCATACTAAGTATGATGATTCAGGGTTATCCCTGACAGATGTATCGAATCTTGTGGTGAAAGTGTACCACCTCTGCAGAGTGTCAAACTATTTGAATAGCCGCGTCATGATTATGGACAGTTGGAATGGCCATACTGTTTCATTGTCAGATGTTTTCAAAATGACTTATGAAATGAATGATGAATCTTGACTTGACCACAACAGGGTTGTGTTTATGACAATAGCTTCCCAACTTAAGTGATTCTAGAACTTTATTTTCTCTTTCTTTGCTTCAGAACTCAGCTTAGGTTTCAAACTTAACTTTATAGTTAAACTTAGATTTAGCACTTTAACTTAGCACTATACTACTTGTTAGTGGTAGTTTGCGAGTACTTAAAGAGTACTCATGGCTTTTGTCCCTGGCTATTCTCATGGTCAGACTATGAAGGAGACTATCAAGATGATGGCCAGCAGGACGGCTATGATAACTAGGACTATTTGCCTTCATCAGCATTGCCTGTGCCCCTGAAGATGGACCCCACCGCTACGCTTATCTTTTATTTCCGCTGCTTGTTGTATTAAGACTAGATCATGAGATCCTTATTTGTGTAAAACCTTATGTATGGTTTGTAATGGATGATGTACTGTGATATCCAATCCGTTATGTCTCGCAAAAATGGTAATCCTGGGATTGCGAGGGATGGCATAACGGGCATCTGGGATTAAAAATCCGGGTGTTGACAAGTTGGTATTAGAGCCATCCTGACCATAGGAGACCCTAGTTAGAATGGACGTCCAAACAAAAACTTAATTTCCAAACCAAAGTGAGTATTTATGAAAAACTAATTCCTCTCTTATCCTTGGGAATTCATTCTATCTCAAAAATTCATGTTCCTCAAAATTCTTACATTACTACGTAAAATTTGACACACTTGATCACTTCACTAATTTCCTCATCCTTAATTCTTGTAGATGGAGACTCAGTTCAGCAAGTTCTACCAGTTGGGAAACGGAGGTCAGCTGATCTTTGAGAGGGACTTGGATTCACTGTCGGAGTTACTGGGATGCCCACATCCGGAGTTTCTTGGAGCTCAACTTCCAGGACCCCCAGGAGGAGACCTACAATGGCTAGTCACCGCAGATCTTAGAGGAAGCATCGAAGCACCAACATCCGGGAGAATCCAGTTCTCCGTGAGAGAGAACAACTGGCGAGATGGATTAGCCAGGGCAATGCATGAAGCTCTCGCACGTCTATGTGCCCTAAGTGTCAACCAACTCCAGGGAACCCGTTTTGCTCACTATGCAAGACGTGACTTCATGGGAATGCCGATGGAGATGCCAAGTCACCCATAGTTGAGGCATCAAGTGGAGAATCTTGACTTCTTGCTGCACGACAGACAGCAGGAGCTGGACAATGCCAGGGAGTTAGCCAACCAGAACCATGCCATTGCCAACCAGAAGGCCCAGACTTTCGCACTGCTCGTCCAGGACCGCCAGTCTCTTTGCCGCCAGTGTGCAAAGAAGGATCGCACCATCGCCCGTCTTCGCAAGAAGGTGGCCGACCTCGAGAAGACCGTCAAGGAGCACGAAGCTCAGCGTGCCGCAAAGGAAGAAGAAGAGGAGGGTGAAGACATCCAGGGAGACATGGATTCTTACCTCAGCAATGATGATGACTTTCTGGAGGAGGATGCCGTTGACTTCTACACTGACGATGAGGACTCCGACTTCATCGACGATGAGTAGATGCACTAGAGCATTGTCGTAGCATAAGATGTATCGGTACCACTGTATCGTAGCTTACAAAATGGTTCTTCCAACCATCTGTTTTCTTTTGATTGTCGTGGTGTGTGTTGTATCGAGTGCTTGTTTGCATGAATGAAATGGAGATAGTTGGAAAACCTGAGTCTAACTCAAAGTTTTAGATTTGAAACCAAAACCATGAACCTTAGAACTTTCTCTCTTACACCTTTCTCTACCTCAATCTTCAAATGACTCGTGGAAACCAAGGAGGGAGCAGCTCGTCGCAAGACCCAATGCTGCAGGTCTTGTAGAATCTCATCGCAGACCATGAAGCAAGCAAGGCAGAGCGCCAAGCCAACTTAGCAACACTGCAGCAGATCGCCTAGATGGCTCTCAACAACCAAGGGCATGGGAATCAGGATCATCAGGGATCCAAGCTGAAGAACTTCCAGAATACAAATCCCCCAATCTTTAGCACGTCAGAAAACCCATTAAATGCTAATGACTGGTTGCAGACGATGGAGAATAACTTGGAGGTAGCCAGAGTTGATGACAATGAGAAAGTTCTCTTTGCCACCCACTATTTGGCGGGAGATGCAAGAGCATGGTGGAACAGTATCCGCCTGATGAACCATGGTCGAGTTATGACTTGGGAAGCATTCAAAGTCAAGTTCAGCCGCACCCACGTGCCGCAAGGTCTAGTCACCCGAATGAGGGATGAGTTCCGAGAGTTGAAGCAAGGAAGAATGACTGTGGTGGAGTACCGTGATAGATTCCTGTCACCTGCCAGATATGCACCTGACGAGATCAACACGGAGGCAAAGAAGAAGGAGAGATTCTTGAACGGACTGCATGATGAGATGCAGACTGTCCTCGTCAACATCCGTTTCGAGGATCCCAAAGAGCTAGTCGACTCTGGAATTCAGATGGAAGGGAAGATTAATCAGGCAAACGACAACCGCAAACGTCGTATGATGCAGCAATATGGATCCAGCAGTCACCAGAAGTACCGTCCCAACCCCTCACCAGGATATGCACCAAGGAACAACCGACCCCCAATGTCTCGCCCAAGCTACCCCAACCGTAGAGGAGTAAATGCGAAGTCCAGAGGAAACAACCACAACTCCGGCAACACCAACAATTTCCATCGTGCACCTCCCAAGAACAATAGCAACAACAACAACGACAACACTGCACCCAGAACTGGCAGCAATGTTGTGCCTATCGCAGCCAAGGACAAGTCCCAAATCACTTGTTTCAAGTGTGGAGTGAAGGGTCACTATTCCAATGAGTGTCCCAAGAAGACTGCCGCCACTGCCAATGTGAATGCCCCAGCTCCATAGCAGCGTCGTGTTCAACCAGGGAGAAGGTTTGCCCCAGGGAACCCTCACAACCGCAACGGTCGTCTCTTCCACATGAACACCGAGGAAGCCCAGGAAGCGCCAGACGTAGTGCTGGGTATGTTTTCTATCAACTCAGTTTTAGCAAGAGTATTGTTTGACTCGGGAGCATCGCATTCATTTGTTACCGAAGAATTTGCATGCACTAGTAAGATTCACCCAACCAACTGTTGGGTCCGCACCATAGAAAACAAAAAATTTCCTACGGTGTGAACTACACGCCAAAATCTATCTACTAGGTACAAAGCAAACAGGTGGACGTACATCCATAGAGAACTTACCCTCGAAGACAACGAGCTTTGTTAACGAGTAGGAACTCGTGGTTGATGTAGTCGTACACTTGCCGATCTCAAGATCGTGAGGAAGTCCGAGCGCCGCAACTCAGCAGCGCATCCGCTTTTCCTTTTACGTTCAAGCCACCGGACAACCTCCACCTCCTCGCTCCAGCGATCCAGCAGAAGCAGCAACTACTTCCAGATGAAATGCCACCGGGAACATGTATCTCGCTAATCCGAGACCATGGGGGAATAATTCTAGAGGGGAGAGAGATCCTTCACAAGGAGGTGTGAGGATGAAGGAGGGAATGGGTGGCCTTTTATAGGAGGAGGGGGGGTGCTCCCTCTCTCCATGGCCGGCGCATGGGGGGGTGACCCCTCACCTCCCCCATTCATGTGGTGGTAACTCCTCCACATTAAAATGCCTCTTCACATTCCCTTTTAAAGTCTCCACTTTAAATGCATTAAGTTTCTCCAAATTTAATGCTCTCTCATTTAATAAAACTCTTTTATTAAATTTATTCAGAATTTTGTTAATTACTTTAATTAACAAACATTCACATATACCCCTTGCAATATTTCAATATCACATGCAGAACCATACGCAATTTCACCCGAAACAATTTCCGGTTTCTATTGAAACAATTCCTGCGCTTTGCAATTCTTTCGTCTGAAACATATGTGCTCCAAAATGGTTTCCTGTAACTCTTAAGTGTGCCACCCTACGGTTCGCGAATAATGCAGACATGATCGAGACCCTTCTCCGATCAATAATCAGCAGCGGGACCTGGAGATCCGTACTGACTCCTACACATTCAACGATGACTCCTGTGATCGTGAGAACCTTTAACGCTTGTAACTAAATCCCTTTGTCTCTCGATATATTACATGTCCGAGATTCGATCATCGGTATCTCCATACCTAGTTTGATCTCATCACCGACATGCACTCTTTTCTCGTTCCCGTGATATAACATTCTAGTGATCACATCACTTGCTTGCAAGCTATCCTAATGTGATATCACCGAGAGGGCCCAGAGTATATTTATCCATCATTTGGATTGAAAAATTCCACTCTTGATCCATGAGCCTCAACATAACACCTTCGTAGCACTGAACCCATCTTTATAGTCACCCTGTTACAGTGTGACATTTGATGTTATCAAGATACTCTTCCGGTGTTACCAATTAACATGATCTAATGGTCTAAGGATAAAGATTACTTCGTATGATGTTATAGCAATATAAACACAATGACTTGATCGTAATGCTATACTTCGGATGAATGTTCATCACATCATTCCACCAATGGTGTGACCTTGTTATTAACAATATCCAATGTCCCTGATCAGGAAACCTTGATCATCTTGTTAATCAACAAGCTAGTCTATAAGAGAGGCATGACTAGGAACCCTTTTTGTTTATTAAACACACATGTATTGATGTTTCCTATCAATACAATTATAGCATGTAAAATAAACATCTATCATATACAAGGAATACATAATAACAACTTTATTATTGCCTCTCAGGGCATATTTCCTTCAGTCTCCCACTTGCACTAGAGACAATAATCTAGTTCACATAGTGATAAATCTAACACCCATGGAGTTCTGGTGTTGATCATGTTTTGCCCTAGGGAGTACTTTATTCAAGGATCTGCTACATTCAGGTCCGTGTGCACTTTACAAATCTTTATATCTCCATCCTTGACATGCTCGCGGATGGAGTGAAACTGGCGCTTAATATGCTTGGAATTCTTGTGAGACCTTGGTTCCTTTGCGTTGGCTATGGCTCCATTGTTGTCACAATAGATCACCATCGGGTCCAACGCACTGGGAACCACACCCAGTTCCATTATGAACTCCTTCATCCAAACCGCTTCCTCGCTGGCTACGAGCGACAACATATTCCGCCTCCGTTGTTGATCCAGCCACCACAGGTTGTTTGGAGCTCCTCCAACTAACTGCTGCTCCGTTCAACAGAAATACGTATCCGGATTGAGACTTAGAGTCATCCGGATCAATGTCAAAGCTAGCATCGACATAACACTTACCGGCTAGCTCTTCTTCACCTCCGTATATAAGAAACATATCCTTAGTTCTTCTCAAGTAGTTAAGGATATTCTTGACCGCTATCCAGTGTTCCGAACCTAGATCAGATTGGTACCTACTAGTCAAACTAATAGCATGTGCCACATCTGGTCTTGTACATAGCATGGCATACATTATAGAGCCTATGGCTGAGGCATAGGGGATCCTATCCATTATCTCTCTTTCTTCCGCCATAGCCGGACTTTGAGTCTTACTCAATGTCTTGCCTTGCAACATACGTAAGAACCCCTTCTTACTTCCTTCCATATTAAACTTCTTTAATATCTTATCAAGGTATGTACTCTGCGATAGCCCAATTAGGCGTCTTGATCTATCTCTATAGATTTTAATGCCTAATATATATGAAGCTTCACCAAGGTCCTTCATCGAAATTTGCTGTTTAGATAACTTTTAACACTGTTTAAAAGATCTAAATCATTTCCAATCAATAATATGTCATCCACGTATAATATCAGAAATGCCACATTGCTCCCACTCACTTTCTTGTAAATACAAGCCTCTCCATAAGTTTGGACAAATCCAAACTCTTTGATCACCTCATCAAGCGGAGATTCCAACCGTGATGCTTGCTTGGTCCATAGATGGATCGCTGAAGTTTGCACACCTTATTAGCATCCTTAGGATCGACAAAACCCTTAGGTTGTATCATATACAACTCTTCTTCAATATTACCATTGAGGAACGCAGTTTTGACATCCATCTGCCATATTTCATAATCGAAATATGCAGCAATTGCTAACATAATCCTAACCGACTTAAGCATCGCTACGGGAGAGAATGTCTCATCGTAGTCAACTCCTTGAATTTGTCGAAACCCCTTTGTGACAAGTCGAGCCTTATAGATGGTCACATTACCATCAACATCAGTTTTTCATTTGAAAATCCATTTATTCTCAACGGCCTTTCGGTCGTGAGGTAAGTCCACCAAGTTCCAAACTTGGTTCTCATACATGGATTCCATCTCGGATTTCATGGCTTCTAGCCATTTGTTGGAATCCGGGCTCATCATCACTTCTTCATACGTCGCAGGGTCATCCATTTCATCAACCATGAAATTCACAACAGGATTGCCGTACAGTTCAGGAGCTGCGTGTCACCTTGACCTGCGAGGTTCGGTAGTGTCCTCTTTCGGAGTTTCATGATCAATATCATTAGCTCTCTCTTCATTAGGTGAAGTCAACTCCGAAACAACTTCGGGAGCTGCGCTACTCGCCATTTCATGAAGAGAAGGTTCAATAACCTCTTCGAGTTATACCTTCCGACTACTCACACCTTTCGCGAGAAACTCCTTCTCAAGAAAGGGTCCATTTTTGGCAACAAAAACCTTGCCCTCGGATCTGTGATAGAAGGTATACCCAATCGTTTCCTTAGGGTATCCTATGAAGACACATTTTTCCGCTTTGGGTTCGAGTTTATCCGGTTGAAGTTTCTTCACATAAACATCGCATCCCCAAACCTTAAGAAATGACAGCTTAGGTTTGTTTCCAAACCATAATTCATACGGTATCGTTTCAACGGATTTAGATGGTGCCCGGTTTAAAGTGAATGCAGCTGTTTCCAGTGCATAACCCAAAATAATGGTGGCAAGTCGATCGAGACATCATAGATCTAACCATATCCAATAAAGTACGATTACGACGTTCTGACACACCATTACGTTGTGGTGTTCCGGCAGGCGTGAGTTGTGAAACTATTCCACAGTCTTTCATATGTGTGCTAAACTCGTAACTAAGATACTCTCCCCCATGGTCGGACCCCAGAAATTTGATCTTTCTGTTACGATGATTTTCCACTTCATTCTGAAATTCTTTGAACTTTTCAAAAGTTTCAGACTTGTGTTTCATCAAATAGATATACCCATATCTACTCAAATCATCCGTGAAAGTAACAAAATAACGATATCCACCTCGGTGACACTCATTGGTCCACACACATCAGTATGTATGATTTCCAATAGATCATCTCCGTTCCATTGAACCGGAAAGCGCGTTCTAGTCATCTTGCCCATAAGGCATGGCTCACATGTATCAAATGATTCAAAATCAAGTGATTCCAAAAGTCCATCGAAGAATGGAGTTTCTTCATGCGTTTAATGCCAATATGACCTAGGCGGCGATTGCCACATATATGTAGATATATCATTATCAAGTTTAATCATTTTAGCATCAACATTATGAATATGCGTAATACTACTATCGAGATCCAACAGAAATAAACCATTCAACATAGGTGCATGACCATAAAAGATATTATTCATATAAATCGAACAACCATTGTTTTCAAACTTAAATGAATAACCACTTTGCATCAAACACGATCCGGATACAATGTTCATGCTCGGTCACGGGCACTAAATAACAATTATTTAGGTTTATAACTAATCCGATGGCATATGGAGAGGCAGCGTTAGGCGGCGATCACATCAACTCTTGATCCATTCGACCCGCATCGAGACCTCATCCCTTGCTAGTTATCGCTTGTTCGCAGCCCACGAACCGAGTTACATATATTAGCAACCGATCCCGTATCAAATACCGGTGCTAATGCAGTACTAGTCAAGTACACATCAATAACATGTATATCACATATACCTTTGTTTGCCTTGCGGACTTCTTGTCCGCCAAATACTTAGAGGCGATTAAGCTTCAATGGCGATCCTTGCAATAGTAGCACTCGATTATGGACTTAGGGCCAGCTCGGGGTTTCTTTTCAGGCGTGGCAACAGACTTGCCACTCTTCTTTCCCTTGTGCTTTCCTTTCTTGTCCTTCTTGAAACCGGTGGTCCTATTGATCATCAACACTTGATGTTCTTTCCTAATATCCACTTCTCCAGTCTAAAGCATTGACAGAAGCTCGGGAAGAGACTTCTTCATGCCCTGCATATTATAGTTCATCACGAAGCTCTTGTAGCTAGGTGGCAGAGATTGGAGAACACGATGTATGCCTAAGTCAATGGGAATCGTTATTCCCAAGGACTCAAGCTTATCAGCGTACCCAGACATTTTGAGTACGTGCTCACTAACGGAGCTGTTTTCCTCCATCATGCAGCTAAAGAACTTTTCTGTAGCATTATAACTCTCTACGATAGCATGGGTATCGAAAATCATTTTCAATTCTCCCATGGTATCAAAGGCATTGCCATTTTCGAAACGCTTTCGAAGTTACATCTCTAGCCCATACGGTATGCAATGAACTAAGTTGTGGTCCTCTGACGAGTTATATAGGCGTTCTTTTCCTCGTCAGGGGCATCAGGAGCTGGTGGGGGGCCTAGCGGCGCATCTAGCACATATTGCTTTTGTGCAGCAGTGAGGAGAATCCTCAAATTCATAGCCCAGTTGGTGAAGTTGCTACCATTCGCAGCAAGTTTCTCTTTCTCCATGAACACATTGAAATTAAAAGCAGGTGGTGCCATCTACAAAAGAATTTGTAAAGTATATTTAGACTAAGTTTATGATAGATTGAGTTCAACTAATACAAATTACTAATGAACTCCCACTCAAAAATGACATCCCTCGTGTCCTTTTGGTGATTACATGAACCAAATCCACTACACCAAGTCCGATCATCACGTGAGTCGGTGTAGCTTCAAAGGCGAGCATCTATATGGGTATCATATCAACTATATGACTCATGATTAACCTTTCGGTCCGTGTTCCGAGGCCATGTCTGTACATGCTAGGCTCGTCAAGTAAGAACCTTAGTATTTGCGTGTGTAAAACTGTCTTACACCCGTTGTATGAAAGCGTAGAGTTGAGTACACCCGATCATCACGTGATGCCTCAAAACACGATCCACAAAATGGTGCATACTTAAGGAAGAACACATTTTATCTTGATATCTAAATGAGGGATCATCTTATAATGCTACCAAACGCGCCAAACTAGCAGTATAAGATGCTAACATCTAATGTGTGAAGTGAGGTGATATGGTCCATGCATTTGATCTCTATCATTTGCATCGTGGTATGATCTCTATCATTCCTTTGTGTGTAAGGCCAAGGTCTATGGAACTTACACGTTAAGTGAGTTGTAAGAGTATCTATCATACATCTACTTACAACAATACCATATCAAAACACTAGCCCAACAACGATCTAAACTAGACACCTCTAATTTATCAATTGCAAGTTTTACGTGGCTTAGGGCTTTCGGAGATAGAACCTGTCTAACCTACGAACATGAACCACAACGAGGATAACCAAGTTATTAGCAACTCGTTGTAAATCAGATATTGACTATAGTAGGAGAGACAGACACCCGTCAGCCACTTATGCAAAACAAGTTGCATGTCAGTCGTGGAACCGGTCTCATGTACGATGACATGTAAGGTTGGTCCGGGCCGCTTCATAGAAGATGCAATAACATGATCATCATCGCCCACATATAAACATATGTGTACTACCCGTGCAAAGCACCTACGCATAGATCAGGCTCTGATACCACTGTTGGGTCCGCAGCATAGAAAACAAAAATTTTCCTACGGTGAACTACACGCCAAGATCTATCTACTAGGTACAAAGCAAACATGTGGACATACATCCATAGAGAACTTACCCTCGAAGACAACGAGCTTTGTTAACGAGTAGAAACTCGTGGTTGATGTAGTCGTACACTTGCTGATCTCAAGATCGTGAGGAAGTCCGAGCGCCACAACTCAGCAGCGCATCCGCACTCGTACACACGTTCAAGCCACCGGACAACCTCCACCTCCTCGCTCCAGTGATCCAGCGGAAGCAGCAACTCCTTCTAGATGAAATACCACGGGGAACATGTATCTCGCTAATCCGAGACCACGGGGGAATAATTCTAGAGGGGGAGAGAGATCCTTCACAAGGAGGTGTGAGGATGAAGGAGGGAATGGGTGGCCTTTTATAGGAGGAGGGGGGTGCCCCCTCTCTCCATGGCCGGCGCATGGGGGGTGACCCCTCACCTCCCCCATTCATGTGGTTTTAACTCCTCCACATTAAAATGCCTCTTCACATTCCCTTTTAAAGTCTCCACTTTAAATGCATTAAGTTTCTCCAAATTTAATGCTCTCTCATTAAATAAAACTCTTTTATTAAATTTATTCAGAATTTTGTTAATTACTTTAATTAACAAACATTCACATATAGCCCCTTGCAATATTTCAATATCACATGCAGAACCACCTTCAACAATTTCACCCGAAACAATTTCCGGTTTCTATTGAAACAATTCCTGCGCTTTGCAATTCTTTCATCTGAAACATATGTGCTCCAAAATGGTGTCCGGTAACTCTTAAGTGTGCCACCCTACGGTTCGCGAATAATGCAGACATGATCGAGACCCTTCTCCGATCAATAATCAGCAGCGGGACCTGGAGATCCGTACTGACTCCTACACATTCAACGATGACTCCTGTGATTGTGAGAACCTTTAACGCTTGTAACTAAATCCCTTTGTCTCTTGATATATTACATGTCCGAGATTCGATCATCGGTATCTCCATACCTAGTTTGATCTCGTTACCGACATGCACTCTTTTCTCGTTCCCGTGATATAACATTCTAGTGATCACATCACTTGCTTGCAAGCTATCCTAATGTGATATCACCGAGAGGGCCCAGAGTATATCTATCCGTCATCTGGATTGACAAATTCCACTCTTGATCCATGAGCCTCAACATAACACCTTCGTAACACTGAACCCATCTTTATAGTCACCCTATTACGGTGTGACGTTTCATGTTATCAAGATACTCTTCCGGTGTTAGCAATTAACATGATCTCATGGTCTAAGGATAAAGATTACTTCGTATGATGTTATAGCAATATAAAAACAATGACTTGATCGTAATGTTATACTTTGGATGAATGTTCATCACATCATTCCACCAATGGTGTGACCTTGTTATTAACAACATCCAATGTCCATGATCAGGAAACCTTGATCATCTTGTTAATCAACAAGCTAGTCTATAAGAGAGGCATGACTAGGAACCCTTTTTGTTTATTAAACACACATGTATTGATGTTTCCTATCAATACAATTATAGCATGTAAAATAAACATCTATCATATACAAGGAATACATAATAACAACTTTATTATTGCCTCTCAGGGCATATTTCCTTCACCAACCTAAAGCATGTCATGATAGTTCAAATCCCCGGTTCAGCAACAAAATCTAGAAAAATTTGCAAAGTTGTGCCTATCAGAATACATGGGATAGATTTTTATGCCAACCTTATAGTACTTCGAACAAAAGGATTGGAAGTAGTACTAGGTATGGACTGGATGTCAACGCATAAGATAGACTATGCTAAGAAAACCATCACCATCACCAGTAGTTCTAGAGTAATAGTAGAGCATATCTCTGAAACCTTACCCCGCCAATTCAAGTGCAACAAGAGTCTAGCCCTACCCACCCTAGACCAAGTCAGAATAGTCTGTGAATACCCTGACGTATTCCCAGATGAATTGCCAGGTATGCCCTCGGATAGGGATATTGAGTTCATTATCGAACTAATCCCCGGAACCGGACCCATAGCGCAGAGACCCTATAGTATGAACCCCTCAGAGTTAGTGGAACTGAAAAAGCAGTTGGATGCTATGTTAGCAAAAGGCTTGATTCAACCAAGCGCGTCGCCATGGAGATCACTAGTGTTATTCATCGACAAGAAATATGGAGGCAACCGTTTGTGCACATATTACCGAAAGTTGAATGACGTCACCATCAAGAACAAGTACCCCTTTCCAAAGATAGAGGATCTATTTGATCAGTTGACTGGAGCCGAGGTATTATCAAAGATTGATCTTAGGACTGGTTATCACCAACTTAAGATTCGTGCAACGGATATTCCAAAGACCACCTTTACTACTCGCTATGGTTTATATGAGTATACAGTTATGTCTTTTGGATTATCCAATGCCCCTGCTTATTTCATGAATCTCATGAATAAGATCTTTATGAATTTCCTAGATAATTTTGTATTTGTGTTTATCGACGACATCCTTATCTAGTCCAAGTCAGAAGAAGAGCATGAGCAACATCTGAGAATCATCCTAGAAACCCTGAGAGAGCATCAGTTATATGCCAAGTTCAGCAAGTGTGAGTTTTGGCTGAAAGAAGTAGGATTCCTAGGACATATTGTGTCTGCCGGAGGAGTTTCTGTTGATCCCGCCAAGATCAGAGATGTCGAAGCATGGGAAGCCCCAACCACTCAAACTCAAGTCCGTGCATTTCTCGGATTAGCGGGATACTACCGCAAGTTCGTCGAAGGATTCTCGAGTATCGCCAGACCCATGACCCAATTGCTGAAGAAGGACAAGAAGTTTGACTGGACAGACAAATGTCAAGCTAGTTTCCAGGAGCTAAAGAAGAGATTGATATCAGCCCAAATATTAATCATGCCAGACATCAAGAAGCCGTTTGATGTATATTGCGATGCATCCAAGATTGTTATCGGATGTGTATTGATGCAAGAAGGCAAAGTCATCGCTTATCTGTCTCGACAACTGAAGCAGCATGAGCAGAACTATCCGACCCATGATCTTGAATTAGCAGCCGTAGTTTTGGCATTGAAGACATGGTGTCATTATCTGATGGTAATCGCTGTGAGATTTACTCGGATCACAAGAGCTTGAAATATATTTTCACTCAGAAGGAGCTGAATATGAGGCAAAGGAGATGCATAGAGTTAATCAAGGATTACAACCTTGACATTCACTATCACCCCGGCAAAGCCAATGTAGTAGCAGATGCTCTTAGCAGATTGCCGTGTAGGCTAAACACCATGATCAAGGAGAGGCAACCAAGTTTGTATGAGGAGTTGGAGCAGTTCAGGACTGAATTGGTTAGCAAAGGATTCTTAGCTAGCATTGAACTTCAACCCACTTTGATTAGCCAAATCAAGGAAGCCCAGAAGGGGAATGAAAGTACCGACGGAATCAAACGTCGTATTGGTACAGGAAAGGTACCAGGATTCATTGAAGATGAAGAAGGAGTTCTGTGGTACAAAGTATGTATCTGTGTGCTAGCAGATTCGGAGCTGAAGCAAGTTATCATGAAGGAAGCTCATGATACTCTTTATTCTATCCACCCCGGAGGAACAAAGATGTATCAAGATTTGAAAGAGCAATTTTGGTGGCACAAGATGAAGAGAGAAATTGAAAGCTACATAGCCAAGTGTGACATCTGTCAAAGAGTCAAAGCAGAACATCAGCGACCTGCAGGACTATTGCAACCATTGTAGATTCCGAATGGAAATGGGATTCCGTCGGAATGGACTTTATCACCGGTTTGCCTACTTCTAGTAGG
Organism: Avena insularis; assembly: GCA_023614405.1. NCBI lineage: Eukaryota > Viridiplantae > Streptophyta > Magnoliopsida > Poales > Poaceae > Avena > Avena insularis. Next base: position 410,315,816 of record CM042696.1, read on the forward strand.
GGAAATGACTCAATCTGGGTCATAGTTGATAGACTATCCAAGGTAGCTCACTTTATACCTACCTACCAGAGTGCGAAGCTAGCAGAGCTGTACATTGCTAGTATTGTTAGTCTGCATGGAACCCCCAAGACCATAGTATCAGATCGAGGAACCCAGTTTACCTCGAGATTTTGGCAAAAAGTTCAGGAAGGATTGGGAACCAAGTTGAACTTCAGTACCGCTTATCATCCGCAAACTGATGGACAGACTAAGAGAGTCAACCATATCTTAGAGGATATGCTTAGAGCTTGTGTGTTGGAATACGGATCAAAATGGGAAGGCGCTTTGCCTTTCGAAATTCTCATATAACAACAGTTATCAAGCTAGTTTGCAGATGGCACCATTTGAATTCCTATACGGAAGAAAGTGTCATACCCCTTTAAATTGGTCACAAGTAGGAGAGAGTCAGATCTTTGGACCCGACATTCTCCGAGAAGACGAAGAGAAAGTTCACAAAGTCCGTGAGCACCTCAAGACCTCCCAGTCCAGACAGAAGAGTTATGCTGACAAGAGAAGGAGAGACCTGACTTTCAATGTTGGAGATTTTGTATATCTCAAGCTTTCGCCATTGAAAGGAACCCAATGTTTTAGTCTGAAAGGAAAGTTAGCCCCCAGATATATCGGGCCATTCAAGATTCTAAACCGTTAAGGAGAAGTATCGTATCAACTGGAACTACCTGAAGAGATGCCAGCCATCCACAATGTGTTCCATATCTCGTTACTTCGCAAATGCTTGGAAGTGCCAGAGAAGACTGAAGTTTTCAAGAACATCGATCATAGAGCTATGGAGATCAACAATGACCTGACCTATCGTGAAGTGCCCATCTGTATCTTAGAAGAAGCTTACAGAACCACCAGGACCAAGAGTATCAAGTTTCTCAAGATTCAATGGAGTAACCATACCGAGGAGGAAGCCACTTGGGAGCGCGAAGATTACATTAGGACAGAGTTCCCAGATCTCTTTAGTTCCTAGTTTTCTTTGTAAATCTTGGGACGAGATTTTGTTTAAGGGGGGAAGGTTTGTAACATCCCAAAACACTAATCCAAGATTATTAAGATCCAAATCATCAAAATTAGGGTTAACAAAAACTTTTCCAATTCAAAATATGAAAGCATTCATGTGTGTGTGCATTTAAAATAGGAGTTGATTTGAATTGCCATGATTAAGTGATCCATTGCTTGTAAAATGATTCTTAGGTGAAATAAACATCATCTAAATCATTCCCAAACTTTTCCTAAAGAAAAACAACTCAAAATGAATAAATGAAGTGAATGGTCATTTTTGTCAAATTAACTATCATGCCTACTTTGGCTATTCCTAGTACTCAAAACCTAACAGAAACAATTGTGGATCTTTGCACCCCTTGCTAGTACACATAATGAGTTACCAAGGCCCACTTTATGATCTGCCAAAAACATTCAAACACTATATTTAAATGGCATTTGAAAATTGAATCTATTTCATATGGGAAGATCCCACTATTTCAAAAACCACTCAAACCAGCCCAATTTTCAAAACCCAAGCATCCATAGAGTCTCAAGCTTAGTACTAGCACACCCACCAAAAATCTTTTAAAAATTCAAAAAGAAAGTTCTTGCGGCCATTTCATCAAAAACTTGGCAGGCAAGAATCTAACTCTAAACCTAGCTTACTATTCTGCACAGGGTTTTGCCCCCATTTGATCCCCATTTAATCCCACTGTCCCCTCTTGATCTAACCAGGCCCCTAACACCCATCCCCTACCCCCTAGCAGCCATGCCATGCCAAACCGAGGACATGCTCACCGGCCAACCCTAGCCCCGCTGCAGCATACCATCTCCCCCTCTCTCACCATGTCTAGCAGCTAGCCAGGACCTCACCGCCATCCTTTGTCTCCTCCCAGAGCCAGGCCAAAGCATGGACCGCCGAGGAACCACCACGCCCAGTGCGACTGCGCCATGCCGAGCATGCGCCCGACACGCGTGCACAAGCCGCTGCTCGACCGCAGCCCGCGCCCACCGCTTCACCACGACCCAGGGAGCACGCTGTACATGCCCGTTCGCCGCCCAACGCACCACAGCCACCGCTCGCTGTGGACACCGCCGTCTCTGCCGCTTAGAGCGCCAGCTCCGCCCGACCGCATACCACCACCCCTAAGCCTGCATTTAAGCCCTAGAGCGCCGCTAGGAGACCGCGCATCAATCGCCGCTCGCAGCCATGCCGCTAGTAGCCCGTAGCCATGTCACCACCGTCGCCTGGCCATGCCGTGCTGTCCTGTCGTCGAGCCTATAAAAGGGGGCACCCCCAGCCATTTGCAGCACACCACTCACCTCCCCTCACCTCACTGATTGTCCCACAACTCTAGCCGGAGCAAGGCGAGCATCAGTTCGCCGGAATTGCACCGGAGCAGACCGTCTCTGGAGGAGAAGGGTGCCGCTGATTGCGACCACCCCTGGAGCTGCCTTGACCGTCCCTAAGATCGCCGTCGACCACCAGTCCGTTTGCCCCCATCGCCGTTGTCGCTGGAGCCCTGGTATGCCCCCTATGCACCCCCACCAAGCCGCTAGGGTTAGAGCTCGCCGGTGACAGGTCCGTCGTCGACGACGATCCCCAGCCGTTGATCCTTGTTCTAATCCAACACCCCACATCCCCGTGCCTTAGCGTTGCCATGAGCCAGCGACGGTGGACCCCTGTTTGAGCCCGTGCCATAGAGTGTCACTGGGCCGGCCTGTTAGCGTTCCCGCGCAACCCAGTTAGTTTGAATTAGGATTTTTCTTTTTAGTTTAAACCTAGTTCTATCCCCTAGTTTGAAATTCAATTCAGACAGATTTACAAATCCAAATGGAGTGATTCCAATTTTGTTTCAAAGCTACTGAAAAGATCTACCCAAGACCATTGGACTTAATTCAATTAGAATTAGCGATCTCTCCTAGTAAAAATAATAAGACAGAAGCATTTGCACCTTGCAATATTTTTATAAAATCAACCAAGATAGATTTTGAGTTGATTCCAACTCTCAAAAATCACATTTCATCATACCTATCTGAATATGTAATAATATTAGGGTTTACATGTAGTGACCTTGGACTAGTACCAAAATAATGCTATATAGGCATTTCTAGTCACTTTAAATCATTAAATTATGCTCCAACCCTTAAATCACATTCCCACATGTTAGAATATGTGGTGATGACATGTGTCCACATGATCCCATATTTTAAGTGGTGAATATTAAATCTTAGTTAATTTTTCAATGAGTAGAAATTACTTTTCTAAAATAAAAAGGATGAAACTAGTTAATAAAACTTGTGATGCTTGTAATGAAAATAGATCATCAACTATATGCCTTAGAGTGCTAATTAGACTAGTTAAGCATTGTTTGGTGATTGTGTACTCCGTATGTATGTATAGACGATAGTACCGATCAAGTCTACAAGGAGGAGGAGTTCTACCAAGAAGAAGAAGAAAACTTCAACCACTGCACCAACCAAGGCAAGCTAGCACTATCCAAGTTAACCCTTGCAAGTTGTACTTGCAAGCCACCATTAACAATGGAAGCTAACCCTTGCAAGCTACTATTAGCAAGCTAGGATTGAACTAGATGGTTCAACAAAGATGCTTTAGGCATGCTTTGACTATACCACTTTGACTATTAGTTACCCCAAGTCTTATTCTCAAGATTTACTTCCTTTACTTTACCCAAAGTTCTTTACTTGTTTTGAAGGTAGCATAAAGAGTATAAAACTTGACCTATTTAGAAACCTTTAGATGTCATTCTATGACATGAGATTGAACCTATCATTTTCCACCTTAGTGAACACTCTTAAATTAGTAGTTTAGAGTACATAAAAACTTGAGTCACTTTAGATGGGAACAATTGGTGAAAATGAATTATGAAAACCTTGGAATGATGAGTCATTCTATTGAGATGTTTTGACATGTGTTGAGAAACACAAATGGTTTATGATGATGAAAATATTGAGGCATGAGCCTTAGCCCTTTTATAAAACTGATGGTTGGATTCGGCTGAGATACCATTCCAAATTTACCGTACAACCACTGACATGGGTATGCCCAATAGGCACTCAACTACAGCCTACCTGGTGCGGCTCGAGGGAAGGTCCACTCAATAAACTTCCTAAGGCCCATGATGCTCATGATGGTTCGAGTGGTATGAAGCCCATATGGACACGGACTCCCAAACGCACAAGACAAGGAAGTCTCAATACTAGAGTTCGAATCTACCTTGTAACTAACTCATATTGGTACCTGAGACCTAGCCTCCCTATATATAAAGGCTAGGAGGGTCCAACGAGAAGGTATCCTCTCCCCCAACAGGCAACCTCCAATAGACAAATCGTGACTCCTACAATAGATCGCCACAATAGATAATAGATCTAGACATCAATCTCTCACATACACATACGCCAGATCTAATCTGCGCATACACCGCCATCAGTGACATTGTAATCCTTCGGATCCTTCATCAATCAAGAGCAGACAAGCAGGAGTAGGGTCCTCTACGAGGCCTGAACCTAGGTAAACCTTGCGTCCCTGCGTGCTTGTTTGCTAGCCGTACCGAGATATCTAGTGCATCCCTCCTTCTCCAAAACCCAAGTCCATAACAATGGGCATTGATGAGTTAAACCCTCGTCAATTGGCGCCGTCTGTGGGAACTGGGAGCACTGATGTTGCGATCTCGACGGCTCCACCATCCAAAATCTACAACTCGATAAACTATCGGAAAAACATACTCACTTCGCTACCACGCGTCATCGTCCAGACTGCCTCGCCGCCAACCGCGACCAGATCGCATCTGGTCAGGACATCTACGTTCGCTTGCCAGATTTCTACATCGACAACACTATGGCGGCCGGTTTTTAGATCGAAGGCACTAAGCAATTTGGAGCTATACCGGCGCGCAAGAGCAGTCGACTCGCTTCCGTTAATCAACTATGTGCGAGTAGGCAGCGATGCATGGAAACCCGATGCATGTGCTAGTTGGCCTATAAAAATCACAAGATCAAGGCTATCCGTACGTCAGGCTGACTCTAACTCGGGATTGTTTATGCGTGTTCACTTTGGATTGAACAATTCGTGCGACATGCGCATGCATGTATAAGTACAAGAAGAGTCGTGATGCACTCTCCAATTTGCAAAACGATGCACGAGTTGTTGGTCGCACGGTGATTCACTGATTCTGCTACGCCCTCAAATATGAGATGGAGCGTACATCGGCATCCGTCGGTCGTGGTCCTGCGATTCCTTCACCGGCAACTTGACACTCTGACTCGGGGTTTCCCTTTTCTACAGCAACCCGTTGCGTCGTTCGACTCCAGTGACTTTCTGCGGTCTTCGGGTACGGCGACCCGAGGAGGTATTCGACTGCTATGGTCCATTACAGTCTCGGGATGCGGCAACTCGTCATCACCACGTGACTTCGATCTGCCGCGTCGACTACGTCCGCTGTGTGACCCGCTTCTACGTCAACTACATGACCGCTGCACAACTGTCGACCGCCACGTTGACTACTCATCCGGTGTCGATCTCATGTTGGCTCCAACGACTCGGGGGCTCGGGGGCTCCCTCCACTTCAGCGACCCGCCGCGGTCTTCAACTTCAACGACCAGCTGCGGTCTTCATATCGGGTGACTCGAGCGCTCCCTCTACTCCCGCGATCGTGAGCCGCTACAATCTGCAACTCCCATGACCCGCTGAACGCATCGGATCTTGCGACTCGTTCATCACGGCAACTATCAATAAAGCTAAGTTTCTCTCTACTTAGAGATGATTTCTTTTTAACTCACACTCGAAATACTCGGGGGCTGTGCCCTGTTCGAGTAACCTAATGTGCCATCGACTCCACACACTCGAGCACCTCATACGCGACAGCCCGAGTAGCTGATTCTGCCCGATCATCGAATCCTTGAACTCCGAGTACCTCGGCAAGGTACTGAGACTAAGGGTAATCAGGGTAACGAAAAGGCCTAGCATACAGTGCAAAAGTGTCGACTCGATTCGCACCAGAATCTTACTTTACAATCCAACATGCAACTATTCTTTACAAGATACAAGTACTTCAGAATTCCTTAATGTTTTATGCAGCTTACAAGGATATCGACTGCGTCGAGTTATTATATTGGGTCCTCGAACAGGAGTCGAAAAAATAACTGGCTATGCCATAAACTCAAGACCCGAGTAGAGTCCCTCCTCGGATGGTTGCATCGCTTGATGCTACAAAGACGCGACACTGGTCACGCACCCGATAGACGCAACACTGGCCGCATGCCCGATAGAAGCGACTTCGTCGACTCCATCCGCATCATCGACTCACCCGGCTAAGCACCGCACGACTCGCAGTGTTGAGTCCTTCTGGCTAAATGCTACACGGCCCCGTTGTGTCAACCCCGACAGCATCATCGACTCTTGGCTCTTTATGCGTGACACACTAACTCGATGCACTTCTAGGTCAGTGGTTTCTCCCCGCTTGATTTTCGACTACCACTGCAAGATACAAGACTCGAGTCTCTGCCTGAGTCTACGACTCCGCCAGACACTCGGGGGCTACTCCAAACTAGAGCGCTGACGCGCATATACAAGATCTTCGAGTGGCACACTCTGAATCCTCACTCGAATCCATGATTCGACTAAGGACTCGGGGGCTACTCCCATAGGGAGCGCTATCCGCGCACTCGAAGAAATTTGTGGAGATATCCAAGCATTATGAAAACCCTTCACTCGAATCTACGATTCGATTGTGGGCTTCGGGTTACTCCCATAGGGAGCGCTGAAAGCATATTCGACTGAAACAAGCAAAAGACGACAGTAGTCGCAAAAAGTTTTTAGTCCCTACTAGAGTCTACGACTCGAATAGGCACTCGGGGGCTACTCCCATAGGGAGCGCTGGTCGCGCACCCTATGATTATTTCTCTTTGTGCATCGTACTTTGTGTTGATAACATCCACACTCGAATTCTATGGCGACTCCGCCTCATATTTTCCCTACAAAGAGATTATGTCTCCTGGGCCACCCGAATCATCTCCGCGATGACAAAAAATTCGGATGCCACGCTTACAGCATGAAGATAAGACCTGAATAAGGCCTGGCAACGCATCTGCTGTGCTCTACCAGAAATAATCTGTACCTACAGGTACGATGAATATGCCTTGACGGACGCGTCGAGTGCTCACACTTACACACTGGAATTCGACTCCTATAAGACCTCTGTGACCTGAGTCGAATTACGCCAGCACTTTTCCGAATTCGAGTCCGGGGACTCGAGTTTGAGTAGGTAGCGTTGTTTTTGCCCTAGAGCAATTAACTGGTCCCGATCCATCGAGCGCACCAGGCACGTTTACCATCATCCCTATGAACTACTACAAATTCGACTGACCCGATGAACTTCCGGGTGAAGTGCTTCGCACTCGATATAATTGTCGACTCCGACATCCTAATGCCAGACTCAAGACTTCTGAGTCTCCATCCGAATCTACGATTCAGGGACACTCGGGGGCTACTGACATGGGTATGCCCAATAGGCACTCAACTACAGCCTACCTGGTGCGGCTCGACAGAAGGTCCACTCGACAAACTTGCTAAGGCCCATGAAGCTCATGAAGGTTCGAGTGGTATGAAGCCCATATGGACACGGACTCCCAAACGCACAAGACAAGGAAGTCTCAATACTATAGTTCGAATCTAACTTGTAACTAACTCGTATTGGTACCTGAGACCTAGCCTCCCCATATATAAAGGCTAGGAGGGTCCAACGAGAAGGTATCCTCTCCCCCAATAGGCAACCTCCAATAGACAAATCGCGACTCCTACAATAGATCGCCACAATAGACAATAGATCTAGACATCAATCTCTCGCATACACATACGCCAGATCTAATCTGCGCATACACCGCCATCGACAACATTGTAATCCTTCGGATCATTCATCAATCAAGAGCAGACAAGCAGGAGTAGGGTCCTCTACGAGGCCTGAACCTGGGTAAACCTTGCGTCCCTGTGTGCTTGTTTGCTAGCCATACCGAGATCTCCAGTGCATCCCTCCTTCTCCAAAACCCAAGTCCATAACAATGGGCATTGATGAGTTAAATCCTCGTCAACCACATTACCTGAATTGGGTAAGGCTTAGCCGGAAGTTTATATGCATTAGTATCAGTTCCCTCGCGAGAGAGGTTTGAGCTGAGGCTACCTCTCAATGTTGTCCACCTATGTAGTGCCCAAGATGACAGATGGTCATGGTTGGGAGGCCATGCTCATAGGAGAGGTGCTTATACTAAGGTGTGAAAAGAAAAGGTTATGTTTGATTATCTGCATATTAATTATGATGATTCAGGGTTATCCATGACAGATATAACAAAACTTGTGGTGAAAGTGTACCACCTCTGCAGAGTGTCAAACTATTCGAATAGCCGTGTCCGCGGTTATGGACAGTTGGAATGGCCATACTGTTTCGTTGTCAGATGTTTTCAAAATGACTTATGAAATGAATGATGAATCTTGACTTGACCATTACAGGGTTGTGTTTACCAAGATGATGGTCAGCAGGACGGCTATGATAACTAGGACTATCTGCCTTCGTCAGCATTGCCTGTGCCCCTGAAGATGGACCCCACCGCTACGCTATCTTTTATTTCCGCTGCTTGTTGTATTAAGACTGGATCATGAGATCCTTATTTGTGTAAAACCTTATGTATGGTTTGTAATGAATGATGTACTGTGATATCCAATCCGTTATTTCTCGCAAAAATGGTAATCCTAGGATTGCGAGGTATGGCTTAACGGTCATCTGGGATTAAAAATCTGGGTGTTGATATCCCATATCCAAGAATTTGCATGCCCCCAAATTTGGCCATATTTTGAAAATAAACAAAGAGGAAGTAGTATGAAGAGTATGGCTCGATCAGCTTATGTCATGAGAAGGAGCAAAACATGACTATTTTCCCTGCTTAAATTTAGGGCGCTTCGTGCTAAATGTATGGACCTCGATGTAATTTTACCTTTTTTAGGTCCTTGGTATAAAATGTACTCCCATCGTCCGCACGTGTAAAATTTGAACCTAAAAGCAAGTGGTAAAATTTAAATATATTTAAGATTACCAGTTGTCGATGAGTATGAACATTCTTGGATTTCAAGACGAACGACCAAGGTCATGGACATATCTACATCATACTTTATGCTGATGGTTCCTGACCCATATCCAAGAATTTGCATGCGGCCAAATTTGGCCATATTTTGAAAACAAATGAAGAGGAAGTAGTATGAATAGTATGGCTCGATCAGCTTTTCACTTGAGAAGGAGCAAAACATGACTGTTTTTCCTGATTAATTTTAGGGTGCTTCGTGCTAAATGTATGGACCTCGATGTAATTTTACCTTTTTTAGGCCCTTGATGTAAAATGTACTCCCACCATCCGTACGTGTAAAATTCAAACCTAAAAGTAACTGTAAAAATTTAAGCGTATTTAAGATTATTAGTTGTCGATAAGTATGAACATTCTTGGATTTCAAGAAGAATGACCAAGGTCATGGTCTTCATGGCCATATCTACATCATACTTTATGTTGATGATTCATGATCCCCTATCCAAGAATTTGCAAGCCGCCAAATTTGGCTATATTTTGAAAATAAACGAAGAGGAAGTAGTATGAAGAGTATGTCTCGATCAGATTTTCTCTCGACAAGGAGCAAAACATGACTGTTTTCCCTGCTTAATTTCAGGGTGCTTCGTGCTAAATATATGGACCTCGATAAAATTTTACCTTTTTAGGTCCTTGATTTAAAATGTAATCCCTACGTCCTTACGTGTAAAATTTGAACCTAAAAGCAAGTGGTAAAATTTAAATGTATTTAATTTTATTAGTTGCCGATGAGTATGGTCATTCTTGGATTTCAAGACGAACGACCAAGGTCATGGCCATATCTACATCATACTTTATGCTGATGATGATCCAATGTCCAGGAATTTTCATGCCACCAAATTTGGCCATATATTTTGAAAACAAACAAAGAGAAAGTAGTATGAAGAGTAGGGCTCTGCTCTCTCGAGAAGGAGCCGGACCCGACTATTTCCCTTGCTTATTTTTCGGGTGCTTCGTGCTAAATGTAAGGACCTCTATGTAATTTTATCCATTTTTAGGTCCTTGATGTAAATTGTACTCCCATCATCCGTGATGTTCCCTTATTTGGGAGTAAATGGGTGAATCATGTCATGGTAATAATATTGCCACTCGGAGTTTCCAACCATTAGATAAATCTAGCATGAAAACATGACTATAAACATTCTAATCGAGATAAATCTAAGAACATTATATGGATCGGAGGGAGTAGTATACATGCATTCAAAACAAATTGTGTTTGCTCTCTCCTTCAGTGTGGCATCACCATCCCCACACACAAAGCAAATTTTAGGACATTTCGAACTTTTTTTCTTTGGCACGGTGTGATTTGCTATCCCTAGCTACCTATCGGAAAAAAACAGTAGCGCCTCAAACTATGGGCCAGCGTTGCGGGATGGAGCATTTAAGAAATACTACTATATCTAATTTTCTATTATTATTCCTTTTTGCATAAGCGTCTATGTTAACATCCCGCGTTAGTTTTGCCCTAATATATCGGGTCAAAGTAGTCGATCCGACAACTGGAGGAGAACCGCCCCGCGCTCCTCATCTTCTTCCTCTGCCGCTCCGGCCACTTGTGCACCATCGTAGCCCGTCTCCACCCTTGCAGAAAGGTAGAAACTACCAACCCATCCCGACTAATCTTCTGCAGTACTCTTCCCCGGAACGACATCTGGAGTGATGAAGCGTAAGATATCTGAGCGCTACAGCCAGGCAATCGGATTTGGCAACCTCCACTATGGACCGCTGAGCAACATCACCGGTCGCACCGATCTTCTGAGCACCGCTCGCTTGGCTCACGGCATGGTTGGCATGCATCGAGGGATTGCAGATGATCCTGGTCTCCTGTTTGGTTTGCCCTACCTACTTCACACTGACCCACAAACATGGCCACTAGACCGTTATGAGCAGGTAAAAATCAGTTTTGCATGATTTTTGTAGGACTTGAATCCTTAGATTCTTTCCTATGGATTGAATTTGGATCAAAGGAATCGTGGTATGCAAATTCTTTTGAACTGTAACCCCCCACCCATGCTTAAATCCCGTAGGAATTGTAACATCTACTTGAGGCTCAACTCTCATCGTGCCAATCATGTAGGTAGTTTTCCTACATTTTATAATCGCCTGTTTTTCATCGGCAAACCTGTGAAATTCATGTGGTCTCAATCCTGCGATCGAAAGAGGTCCAAGACTTTTTCTTCAGTGCCCCCCTGTCCTCCAAACATACTAATCTGAAAACACAAGAACGGTCAGGATTGTTGATACCTGTAACGGAAGGTGTATTGTCCAATCAAGACCGGCGTTATATTTTAAGTTTCATGTATTTTACAAACACAAGATTTCTTTAAAAAGTTGGCTCTTTGGTTTACATGAATACAAAAACGTAGGATTACTTTAAAACATGGTAAAATCAAAGTCAAACCTCACGGAAGAGTATATTTATGATGTTATCGTGTCTCTTGGGACCTCATTCTTGTTCTTTGCATGCGTAGGAATTTGAAAATGAGGTCCGAGTTGGATATGAAGAATTGCATATGAGTTTTGGAGGATTCTAACCCATAGGATTTTGGAAGATATCAAATTCCTATGGAGTCACTTCTTAGTTCCTATGCCCTCCATTCCATAAGAATCTAAACACGAGCTCCAACCTCATTCTATTTCTCCTTTGAGAAGTCCAATGCGCTTACACTATATTCCTGCAAAACTCTTGTGTTTATTTCCTATTCACCATCCAAAGACACCTGTTACAAAATTCCTGCGTTTTGAATTCCTAATATGAATTTACTGTACCTACCATGTCAATCCTGTGTTTTTACTATTCCTACGTTTTTTAAAAACCATTGATCGAAAGAGGACCCTAATCTTGTTAATCAATCATAGGAAAGTTGCTTGTGTTTTTTCCTCTGGTCCATTCCTCTGAACAGTACCAGCATAGGAAACTTAACTATTCCTACACTTTCCTTTAATGCAAACAAGACCTTATTCCTTGGAGTGTTTGTCTTCATGCATTCATGATTTATTCAACACGTTTCTGCATCTTTCAGATAGTAGTTTTTCTGCAAAGCTAGCTCGCACTACCCCCATTGTCAAATACCTTGCATGCCCCTAGATATGAAGAAAATATGTTGCAAGGCATTGACGCGTTTTTGATGCCACTAGACAATCCAACAGTAGAAGCATTTGTACCAGTTGATGATGACATACACGGAACATGGGATGATGAAGGATTTGAAAACAAGGGTCACTGGGTTGGTGCCAACAGAGAATGGATTGCGATTGCAAAGCACCAGGGGTGCTGGTACCTCCAAAACGGCTACAGTATGGCATGTATCGAGCTGCCACGTGTGCAGCGTGTTGATATTTATCCATCGGGTAACCAGTGTTTCCTCGCCCCTCCCATGCACTTACCTCTACAAGCACGCGTATATCGAGCTGTTGAAGATACACATAGCAAAGAAACCATACAAATTTGACAACCAATGGCACTACAGCGTGATGGCGGTGTTTGACAAATTCATTGCTACCATAGATTTTCCTTGTGACAGGGACTGGATTATCCTTCGAAACGACTATCTTGCACCAGCAACGTATGTCGATACCATTGCCAAGTGTCTAATCAATAGTTCTATTGATCGCATATACGCGGTGACAGAACCGCGAGGAGATGTTCTTATCTGGGAACCAAACAAGTGGAGTGAGTCCCGTTATTTAAAAGTAAAATTTATAAATTACTTACAACTGCATTGTTCGTGATACTTTTGCTAACTGAAATGCACACATAGGTATACTTGCAGGCCCGCATGTCATACAGGCTCCAGTAATTGAAGAGCCGGCAAACGTCCAAGCCGGTGACGATGTTGAGGCTAAAGATATTTCATTACACAGCTGGTACTTGGTAGAGCTTGGCTAGAATATCCTCTGGATTCACACCAGGGGTGCACGAATGAGCAACCATAGTAATCATGTATCATACATGGGTAGAGAACTGCTCACTTATCCCTCGCTCCGCTGCCACGTTTTCCAGAGGGCCCTTAATTTGGATGACCCTGTAGCACCGGACTGGATCAGAAGGGATAATCTTGAAGAGAGGTTAGTGTTTGTGGGAATCAACCATCCATTCATCCTCGATCCCCCTACAAACTCCGAACATGGTGCTGCCGATGTTAACGAAGCTCTGCCAGTGTTCAGAGGAGACTGTGTGTTTGCTACACACGTGCGCTGCCAACATTGCCCACAGCCAGTTCTAGATTGGAGCCGCATGCACATCAATGGGGGAGCTGCCATAGGTTCATCACTTAACTACACTAGAGCGGAACATACAGAGCAAATGTTTGAGGCGCCAATGTGGTTTGTGTCAACCCTACCTCGTTAGAACTATGTGATGTTTGACCAAAATACCGAAAAGCTGATTCTGAACACTCGCAACATCATTTCTGTAGCTAGTACTTGTCACCATGTAATGTACAGTACTATGTACGTAGTACATTCTTTTGGAAATATGCCCTAGAGACAAATAGTAGTAAGGACTATTATCATATTTCATATAGTTTATGATTAAGTTTTATATCATGCTATAACTGTATTGAGTGGAAACATCAATACACGTGTGATGTACAAACAACCAGGGGTTCCTAGTGAAACACTAGTCGTTGGTTCATTGGTCAACGGATGATCATGTTTCCTGATCATGTGGCATTTATGCCAGTTGGAAATGGAGTCATCTCATTCTGAGAATATGATGATGAACCAATACCCAACCTAAATATCGTGACCCGATCATGTCACGAAGTTCAAGTTACGATGATTAGAAATGGATCGTCGTAGACTATTCCTTAGACTGTGAGACTATATCAATCACTCTCTCCCGAGAGTGCTTTGATAACATCAAACGCCACTTGGTAATACAGTGGTTATAAAGGTGTATTCAGGTACTAGGAGGAAACCGTTGAGGCAATATATGTCAAGGGCGGGATTTGTCCATCCATGTGACGGGAAGATACTCAAGGGCCCACTCGGAGAGGTTATATCCAATAGCTGCGCAGCGTGTGATTTGATCATGGAGATATCACTTGTCGGAACGAGTCAAGTAGCATTGTTCAGTAACGAGACTGAACACGACATGGTGATGTCATTGATCAGATCTCGTGAAATGCAAGTATCGAGAGACAAAGGGGATAAGACACGACTGTTTCGGTTCAAACGACGAAAGATCTTCGTGGAACGCATAGGGGTCACGTGGCCATCCAGGTCCCTCTATCGATCATTGGTGCGGGAGTGTCCCGACCATGTCTGGAGTGTTCCCAAACCGTGGGGTATCACGCTTAAGGGCTTGATGATGCTTAGAGAGTGTTTATAGGATCAGTAGAATCGTCAAAGAATTGTAGAGAGAAAACCGGAAGGGTTTCCGTAAGTCCGGAGGATGTCCGAAGTGGAGGTGGAAGTGTTCCATAGCCACGAAGGTTGAATAATATGTGAATGAATGTTAAATATTGATTTAATCATTTATTCATAATTATTTAATAAAGAGAAAAATCAATTTTAATGGCCAAAGGCTTAATGGGCCAATTCCCGGAGGGAGAGGGCCCATTAGGGAAAGAAGAGAGGGAGAAGGGGCCAAGGGGGTGGCCGGCTCCCTAGTGGGCCATCCCCCCACGTGGGCCCATGGGGGTGGCCGGCGGTGCCACCCCTCCCCCCTCCTCTCCTTTAGTCCCACCCCGGGACTTTGAGGGAGGTAGTACCTCCCTTCCCCTATATATAGTGGGGGTATTTGGCCAAATAAAATACACCAATAATCAATAAAGGTCTTCTCACTTTTGGAAGGACCTCTAATTGATATTTTATCTCTCCCCCTCTCTCTCACGTGACTGTGGTCCCAACTCTGGACTACGCGAACGAGAGACATCTTCACCATAGAGCGTCGTCGCGCTGCGGGATTCGGATCCGGGAGCTCTAATTCCGCAACTGCTGCTGGATCAGGGAAGCGGGAGTCATCGTCAGGCACCGGACGTGTGTAACTGCCCACGAGGTGTCGCACTTGAGGCACTCAAGTCGTTGGAGCCGTTGGAGCGCAAGGACTTCATCATGACCTTGAGGTCGGCTTCGGCTCGTCTACATCAACCACGCTCTCCTGAGCGTTGACAACGCTTTTCGGTCTTCAAGGGTAAGTTCGCAAAAATCCCCTCCCGTTACTGTATTACTAATAGATAGGTCCTGGCAGCTTTAGGGGTTCAGGGGCATAGAGTAAAATTTATTATTGTCATACGCGGAACCCCAACAGTGGTATCAGAGCTAGATCTATGCGTAGTAATGCTAGTACGGGTAGAACACACGAGATATAGGGTGTGGGCGTTGATCTTTTAGTTGTTACCCTCCCACGTGTACTTGTGTATACCGTAGTAACTACTAGGAAACAGCTCTTCCGTGGCGCATATCCCTGTCGCCACTGTTACCCCGCCACTGATATCTGCTTCCTGTGGCGCATATTCAGGAATTCGCCATAGAAGCTTCTGTGGCGCATTCCTGAATATGCGCCATAGGAAGATGTTCAGTGGCGCATACAATCCAATGCGCCACAGACACCTTTTATATATGCGCCATTGAGTATATTACATGTATTCAAAATAAAATACATTCCTGGTGTATAATCAGGTATTTATACAGGATTTATACAGTATTTATCCAGATCAGTATAAACAGTACATTGCACATGTAGTAGATGAAAACCGACATATAATACAAACACAAGTATAATGTCATCACACTTAGATCCCGATCGAGATACATATATAGTGTCAAGTGCTGAATTTTTACACAAGCGCCGAATACAAAGTTCATATCATCTCACATTACAAATATGAAGTAGCCACCGCCGCCTACACTCAGATCAAATAGAATACAGTTGTGATGATGGTGAGCAAGAGCATTAGCCTGACCAATATCTTCATCCGGTTCTTCTTCCACAAGTGGTTCCTCCACTTGGCTACCGCCTCCTCTCTAGTCGTGTATCCTTTGTAGATGTTGCCGCTGAACTTGTTCACTTCTTTGTGACAATCCTCCCACTCCTCGTAGACTCCTGGAACCCTACCCATGCACACCACATACCACCTCGTCGCCATCTCTATAGACGACAAAGCATATTAGTAAAAATACAACGAAAAGAATTAATAAAGGGTTCACATCCATATATATATATGTTCATAGAATATAAAACAAAGGATCCATAAACCTAAAAGATAGATCATCATAGAAGCAATAAGTTCAACGACAACACGACCACAAGGTAGTTTAAGTCTAACAACAATGACCATTTTGACCACGAGATAGTAAAGTTTATGACACACACACTAATACAGCAGGCGTCCATCAAGAATATACACACAGTGGATCATGCTAGAGGCACACATCGATCATGATGAAGACTTCCTCTTCTCGCTCGGCTTTGGGAACGGTAGATAGCCCTCTTTCCTCATCCACGTCCTTGTGTCACCCTGCTTACGGAGGCGTTCTTTGATCTCCCTCTTACTCAACCATCTGGCTTGTTATAGGCCACCCCCCCTTGTGTTGACATCTTCAATGATGATTTGCGACAACTTCATCTGAATGCGATGGAAGTCTTCTCTAAGATCAGCATCGTCAATTCGTGCCAAAGTTTCAGCCCATCCTCGGAGACTAGATGGCAGCGTTAGGTTCTAGCAATCCCGAACATAGCCTTTAAGGTGATGGAGGACGTAGAAGGCCTCCTTGGAACCAGTAGTTGACTGCTTGAGGCAAGGGAACTTGAGCACGTGCTTGAACACATGTTTGCCATCCTTGATACATTCCCCCTTATCTACGAAGGTGCATCTCTTCTTGGTGTAGCCCTTGAGAGCCTCATTAAGAACACCCCTTATTCTGGTGTAGTCTTTCTTCTTCGTCAAACTCACCGAGTTGAAATACGTGGCTAGTGAATACCTCGGGGCAAGGACGATGAGTGTGCAGTATTTGTCTCTGCGCAACACAATTGGAACGGAATGTTGGAAAAAGAGCAAAGGAAGAAATCTATAAGAAATGCATAAGTTATGCTGGCGATGAGCGAGTGTGTGTACTTACTCAGGAAAGAAAGGCAAAAGAAGTGTGCCCTTCCTCTTGTTGTCCACCATGAACTTCTCGAGGTATGTCGTCACCTTGGTCCGTGTCTCTGATCCTTCGACCAACTGGTTGTCCCGCATGTAGTAGGGATCCACTATCGCGATTTCTAGGGTACTCTCTCTCTTGATCTTGATCGCCAGATTGAGCGCGTATAGGCGAACCAAGTTATAGTCCAGCTGTTTCATGAGAAACAGCTTGAATTTGTCCTCGAACGCTATGAAGAACATATCCGCGGGGGGTTCATCGACGAAGCCCACGTCCAATGGCACCTTGGTCGTGAAAACCGGATAATTTGGATCTTCGTCTTTAAGAAGGAGTCCCTCTAGTGTCTTGACACCCTCGTGCAAAGTTAACATGTCTCCAACCGCAGTGTGGATCATATCCGGAGTCAATATCGGATCACCAGCTACATGCACTCGGGGCATGCCATATTGTGTGGATGGTACAATGACGGTGTCCTGACCACGGATCCTCTTCGGAAGAGGCTGGCTCGCACCCTTCTTATTATTATTACCTCTCTTCTTGTAGTGCTTCTTCTTCACAACAGTGTCAGCCACTGCCATCTGCTCATCAGCCGCCTTTCAGAGTGTGTTGGGGCTGAAAACCAATCCTGGTTTCTCTTGTGGTGGATCGGCGGCCGGAGGCATCTCTTGAGAAAGACCATGGAAGACCAGGCGCTGCGTGCATGTATTGGGCCGACCAGCTTGATGGTCGTCGCGAGCTGTGAAGGGTTCTTCATCTACAGAAGGCATATACAATCCTTTGGCGGCACCGGTGTTGATGAAGTCGTCAACATTGACCAATTCATCATCATCTTCATGGGTGCCATCATGTGGTGGTAGTAGCGGGGCGATGGCGGTTGCGACACAACGTCTTTGCCATGTGGCGGTGCACACGCTGCCAAGAGTTGCTGGTGATGGCTGGTGGTGGCGACGATGGCGGCTGCTGGCTTCCGAGGTGGTGGTCGGGCGATCGGTCGAGAGGTGGCGCCGGTGCTCCCCCCCGCAAGAGGAATCTGGGTCTTCGGCCTTGTCAAGGTCCAGTTGTAGCATTCTCCAAGGGTCTTGTGTTCGTCGGCTCCCTGAGGTTGAAAGGGGGGGTCCATGTCGTCGCACCCTGGCAACACCCGAGCCAACCTGACCCTCATCACGTCATCATCCATTAGATTGTTGTGCATCGTGTGGCTCGCCGGTTGTATGAGAGTGCCCTTGGCAACATCCTTCAACTCACTGCCGACATCTTTAAGCAGGAGTACGCAAGAAGTGTCCTAAGGCAAAACATGTTTGTTGGGCGTCATGAGATGGAAGCAGTCATGCATCAAAGGCATAAAGGAGATGACGTGCACTAACTAATTAGTTACCTTGGTGATGGCGTGGATCTCGGCTAATGTAGAGACACGGTCGATGCTGGTGGCCGGCCTATCATCATCTGCAATCTCTCGCTCGGGTGCCTCACGAAGCACCACCGCTGTCGGCTGCGCCTTATTGGTATCTTTGGCGGGAGGGGGCGTCGGTGTGACCAAAACGAGCGGCTGCATCCCGACATTGACGGTCGGCGGGGTCACCAGGTGCGGCGACACGGTAACATTGATTCCCGAGTTGATGCCGCTTTAAGCTGGGAAGATGTATCGGCCCTCTCGACCTCCCGCATTCCAAGCAGTAAGCCCCTCGAAAAACTCAGGGGGGATCATCAAGCGGAGCTTCTCTTCCACTAACTTGTCCACCGTTTTCTCGTCCACCGCCTTCTCCTCCAGTGTCTGCACCTTCATCTTCAGCTCTTCAATAGTGGCTTTATCCTTAGCCGCCAATTGGTTCTTCCTCTCCCTTCTTTTCTCGGCGTCCTCTTTGTAGTACTCCTTGAACTTCATGCTCGTACCGAAGCTGGACACACATCCAGCTGAGGACGGCGGCAACCCCTTGTCCCTCTTCTTGTAAGCATTGGTCGGCCTATTGAAAACCGTGTCCCATGGCTCCGTCGAATCCTGGGACGACTCTGTGGCTGTAGCGTTCAGTTCCTCCTCCTACAGAGACAAGGAAAGGTGAACCCATTTAGATTCTTGGCTTCATTATTTTAATTAGAACGCAATAGACTTGAGATCGGCGATAAATTCCTTACAAGATTCTTCTTGAAGTCCTTCACCTCCGGATCGTCGGTGATGAACTCTCCTGTTTCCTTGTCTAGTTAGTAGCGGGCCCGAAGAAATTGCCTAAGCTGCAAGTCCGTGATTTTAACCCAAGGGTTGTCTTTACCAAGGCGTTCAAGCTCGGCGTCCTCCTTGTCCCAAATGGCTTGTTTCCCCTGTAACCGCCGCTTCCAAGGCGGTGGTTACCTATGTTCTGTTCCCGCATACTCCTTCCACATTTAGTCCATTTTATAGCGTCAGTGGTAGCTATATCCGCCTTGAATATCTTAAACTCCTCTTCATTGAGCATCGGATTTTTCTTACTAATAACCTCCTAGCTTTCACCTTTGTTAATGCTAGTCTTCACCCGGGTTTTCCAGCTGCTCAAGGCGTTGCTCATCTTCGTGAGGGCTAGTTTGTTCACCGGGTTCTTTCTCTCGAGGTTTCTAAACCACCCTGGGAATCTGTATCGCTTATGAAGCTTCTTAAGGAGGTTATCGACCAAAGCTGCATTGTCAGCATGTCTGATGTACTTCGTGTTGATCAACATACTTTCCTGGACGATGCACCCGAGTTGCAGGCCGTACCCGTTAGAAATCGCCTCTGGCGCAATGGGTAGGCCACTTTCTGTGACCTCAGTGAACTCATCGCAGACAGTGGCGAGCACTGGAACCTTCCGCTCCTTCTGTTCCTTCTTCTTCTTCTTGTGTGAAGAGGCCGGGTTGCCGCCACCGCCATCCGTGCGCTCGCCGCCATCGGTGCGGGCGCCGCCATCGGTGGTGTCATCTTCTTCGCCGCCGCCTTCACTAGTTCAATCGTAGTCGTCTTCGTCACCCTCGTAATCAGGATCTCCTCCCTCATTGGCCCCAGCAGCTCTGGCTACGGTCGCCTCCTCCTCGGGTGGTGGTGTCATCCTCATCGCCTCCTCCTCCTCCTCCTGTTGGGACCCCCGCTAGAATGACTGGTTGGCCTGTCTAGCTTGTTCTTCGACGCTGATCATGTGCTTAGAAGGGCCAGACTCATTGTTGCCCAACATGTTTGCACTACTCTATTAAAAAGAGGCAAAAAGTTAGCACAAATCTCGGCCGAAAAATTCGGCATGACCTTTGCTAATTTTTTGACCTAGGAGTGCCCATTTCTCAACCGAAACGGAAGTGAATCGACACTTCGGGAGAAATAGGCAACTCCAATGAAATCCCTGCAACATTCACGCACAAGAAAATAGCCCCATCCACTGCCCCATTCACAGCCCCCATCCATAGCCCATTGAATCAAATAGCATCATATAGTACCAAATAATCCCACCATATAATCCCAGCACCATGTATACCAGATAATCCTAGCACCATATAATCCCAGCACCACATATATCAAACAGCACCATATAATCACTGTAGTAACCAGTAGTTACTATCAGCAGTAAGCACTTGGAGAACAGCAGCACATATGCTATGATATATTGATAACATACTACTAATGGAATTTCAGGATATTACAACTAATGGAATCTCAAATATCAATAAGTAGATGAAACAAAAGGATGTATCAACTCCATAGGAGTTTCAGGATTACAATTAATGGACTTTTACTTCAGCAAAATTGTAACATCAACCTAGCAAAACAACTCAGCTACTACTTTTATGTGCTTAGAAGGAAAACTTGATATCTGGATCAGGCAATGCTTAGTAGGATTAGTATCTACTCGATACAATTAAATTGAAACAGGAGCAACTGATCAGGCAGTGCTTAGTAGTAGTAGTATCAGATAGTGCTTAGTAGGCGGTGTATAGCCATGCCACTCGGTACAATTAAAAAATTGAAACATGAGCAAAAGTCAATAAAATTAATGAACTTATACACATTGCAAACAACAAAGAAAGGTGGACATTTAATTTTATATGTTGCTGGAGAAAACTTATCGCTACAATATTATCACTCTTTTGTCTTTTGTACTAAACAAGTAATTCCAATCAAATCGGTGAACTTTTTTTGAAGTTGTACAAAAAGTTTCCCCACTCTATTTTTAAAATCCTTAAAACAATGGATTAAACAGATGCACATTTTTAGAAAACAACCATTCATTTACCTATAGTTGGATATATATACAAGTTACTAAGCATGGTTCAGTTAGTGGCTTCCTATGCTGCAATAAACTATAGAATATCTATCTATCTATATTTAAAAAAGAAAACAGTGGTAGCCCAGCCCAGCCATACAGCCATCCAATGTTTAGCACACAACCTAGCCAAGACAAAAAGAAAAATAGCTTACACGGTTGTCTTTGTTCTGTCAAAATACAAGGTGCATGTGGCATCTTAATTCTTTTACTCGCTGACTACACTCTTTAACTACACAAGTGCATAAGCACTTAACAGACTTAACAGTCCCATGTCCCAACAGTTTGACTAAGATCGAGCCAAGGATCCCTGAGGCATTCCAGTACACACAACTACACAAGCACTGCATTAGTTAAACGAGTCCATAGCCCAAGTGTGACACGCATTTTATCACAAAAACATCACATTATAATTCATCATCGCTAAGTATAGTACTCACTGTCTCACTCTGCTAGATGAACAACAATCAACAACAAAGAAAAGCAGAAAATAATCAAGTCTATCATCACAATTGACACTACCCGAGCATCTTTCTTTCATTTCATTTTCTTTTACGCGGAGTCGGGAGGAGGCTTGCGCGTTTGGGGGCAGGTGCCTTCGCAAACTGCTCAATTTTTCCCTCTAGGGCCGGGAACTAATGAATAAAAAAGTTGGATACCACCCAACCCTCTACCATATCTAGAGAAATAGAAGAGTCCTTTTATACAGACTGCTAAGTGCGGAGACGGGAATCGAACCCGTGACCTCAAGGTTATGAGCCTCGTGAGCTACCAAACTGCTCTACTCCGCTCTAGAGTACCAAAAACTGGTTGACAAAGAAGGTTTAATATAGGCCTTTACCATGTCTAGAAAAAAGAATACTCCTTTTATTTTTATAGAGATAGAGAATGGAGCGGCTAGCGGGAATCGAACCCGCATCGTTAGCTTGCAAGGCTAGGGGTTATAGTCGACGTTGGTTTATTATTTTTAACATCTCTAATTCAAAACCGAACATAAAATTTTGATTTCATTCGGCTCCTTTATGAATATTCTCACCACTTAACATCTATGTCAGCTTTTCTATTTGAATGGAACCAAAGCTCTCCACTTTCTAGATGATCCTTATAGAGTAGGAAATAGAACTTCGATCTAAATCCCTCTAATCTACTTACTTTGTTCCCTAATTTCATTCAAGAGACCTCGAGGAAAAGAATTTGGTTTCCACCGAGCTGAAACAATATGCTGATGGTTCTAGTAAACCAAAACCATCGTTTTTTAGCTATTTGGCTTCCTTATTCATTTTTTAACAAAAGAAGATTTAGTTACGATTGGAAATAAACTTTGTAGTATCTTCATCCATGGATCCTTTACTCATATTTTTAAAATGGGAATAATTACTCCAATGCAAAATTATGCTTCGCGACTCTGTACTCCTAATATAATTTGTATTTTATATGCAATTTCAATTAGTCTTTGGATACAAATCGCGAGAATTTATATTCTTTGTCAATATGCTATTGAGAGGAAAAGTATTAAATCCTTTATAAGAACTAAAGTTTTCATCGGAATATAAAAAACTTAAAGATGCGTTTTAAGTATCTCATTTCAAATTCCGTTATTAATAGAACAAATCACACTTTTACCACTAAACTATACCCGCTACATGTAGATTATGATATAAATAGTACCCTTTGTCAAGGATATCCATTGGATGGAGAAGGAGGTTAATTCCCCCTTATTGAATCAGATAGAGAAGGTTCATGACACTGAATGGTTGGTACTTCTATTTCGATCGCTGTCCTTTACTTTAGTATTTAGATAGCCACTCTCGTCTGTAAAAAACATTCCATCTCTTCTTAACCAAGCCAATAGCGTCTGAACCAAATGTATGTATTTCGATTAGGATCCTATCCTATTCTACGGTTATAACTACAATGATCATTATTTACTTTGCGAGACGAAATAGTTTTATTATTCCAACAATATACACTAGGGGATAAGACTATCCCTATAAATTCCTTTTTCCTTTTCTTTTTTTTTTCAATTCTAAAAAAAAATTATGGAAGATGTTTCCTTCCCCCACTTATCATTAAGTCCCAGCCGTAGAGAAAGAGTGAGATGCTTTTTAAAAATTCATCATAGACTTTCCTTTCCTTCCCTATGGCTTGATAGAAGTAAGAAACAAAGAGCCATCAGTTAAAGAAAAAACGGACAAGACCGACATATTTACCTGATGTAATGAAGATCCTAAAAGTCTTTGCTTAGTCGATTCTCTCCATTTACCACTTTCCTCTCTATGTTTTTTTCCACTCACTCAATTCTATTTTTATTCTTTTAAACAAGAATCTAATAAAATAGAATTGAGTGAGTGGAAAAAAGAACATAGAGTATCAAGACCATTACCAAATGTTCCTTCCACGAATCATATTGGGTAATTTAATTCTTAGGGTTCCAGAATCCGCCTATTTTACTAGTCTTCGGAAACAGAAAACCCTGAACCAGGAAGAGTTAAGTTATGTAGGGTATGGCTTTTTTTATTGTGTCCACTCTTTCTTCACGTATTTTATTATATAAAAAAACCTCTACTTTAGTTTTGTGCAAGTTATAAGAGAGAATAGAAAATATTTTCTTATTTATTATTTTTCTTAATTTTATCAATATTTTGAGCTCGCAAGATTTTGAACCTCGCCATGACTAAACTTCTATATTTCTATATATCGATATATACATATATAATCTCTACATAATATCTCTACTATACATATAATATGTACATTATGCAGTAGACCCATAATGGGAAATCAAAGTGTCAAATTTTTGAATTAAATAAAAAGCCCTTTTAACTCAGTGGTAGAGTAATGCCATGGTAAGGCATAAGTCATCGGTTCAAATCCGATAAAGGGCTTTTAAAATTATTGGTAGAGTAATGTCGTGCTAAGACGTAAGTCATCGGTTCGAATCTGATGGAATACTTTTCTACTAAAATTCATTCACTTTTTTCTTTGTTTTTGAAACTTTCTCTATTTTTTATAGAATTTTATGACTTAGTGCGGGATGTATGCATTTTTGGTCTAAACACTAAATAAAGCACCAAATGTAAATTCCAAAAAAGAAATGAAATTAGACTATTTTTCATCTTAGATCAATCAAATAACTACCTGTACTGAACTAATATGGATAGAGAATCCCTATTTAGTAATCCATTCTTATTCTATACCCTTTTAATGAATTTCCCTAATAAAGTAGGGGATGATCCATGAATTAATCTAATCAGCAACTAAAAAAACTCCTAGATGAAAACATAACAGAAAAGTAGGAAAAACTCTTTACTTTGGATCTAGTTATACTTTTCGAGTATATTCACAATTCCAAAAAACTGCTCATACTATGATTATAGTATAATCATGAGCGGTTGTATATGGCCTTATCGTCTAGTGATGCCCCTATCGTCTAGTGGTTCAGGACATCTCTCTTTCAAGGAGGCAGCGGGGATTCGACTTCCCCTGGGGGTAGGTAGTATTTTGAAAGGAGGTTAATCATAAATTATAAAAAAACCTAGAATAAATTTTTCCTGGGTCGATGCCCGAGCGGTTAATGGGGACGGACCGTAAATTCGTTGACAATATGTCTACGCTGGTTCAAATCCAGCTCGGCCCAAAAATCTAGGACTTCGTGAATATGAACTAAATCCTTTTATTTTTCTTCCATAAAATAAAATGTCTAATATGATCTATAGAAAAAAATATAAATAAAAAAGGGATAAATTTTATTTATAACCCATATCTCTCTCATTCCTTTCTTACAAACAAAAGAGTTTTTCTTATTGAAGGGTGGATTATTATCCATTTTTAGTGATAAAAAAGTACGACATACTAGGTATGTCGCTCTCACTATACCCGCATATAATATGTAGGTATGTAGCATATGAATGGTTCTATTTAAGAATAGGTATGCCATACATCCCGCGGGGATTGTAGTTCAATTGGTCAGAGAACCGCCCTGTCAAGGCGGAAGCTGCGGGTTCGAGCCCCGTCAGTCCCGAGCTAGGGTTTAATGAAATGAATGGATAAATTCATATTTCCTTTTTCCATGAAAAAAGGGGAGGAAGCAAGATCAAATACCCATAGCCACAGGGCAGGGCACCCTTACTTCGCTTTTGTTTTCATCTCTCATTAAAGAGGGAGGGGAAGCATATAGGCATTTTTTTTCACTACTCCCGATCGATAAAGAAAGACACACATATGATATGGAATACCGCTATTTTATCGGAATCCATACATAATATAGTATTCCCTTTTTATTTAAGATCTCTTTCCCCATGTCAGTTCTACTGCTTATTTGGATGTCCATGTGACCCATATAAAGTTGGTCAGATAATACATACATACATACATAATTGTATTTATAACTATAATAAAAAGGAAGGGAAATTGAATAAGATTAAGAAGGATCATGGGTTATAGGTATAGAAAAGAAAAAGGAGAAAAGGATTAAAAAAAGAAAAGAGGGAATTCCTAATCCAATCAAAAAAACCATTTTAGTCTTAGTGTCTTAGTATGGATAAAGGGTCTTCCTATGTTATAGTATTCCCCTCTCAACTATGAATTGATTTGATAGATCCGATATTCATAATATGGAATTGATTCAGTATTATCAGACTACAAGCTCTACCCTTGAATTTACAGGATACCCCTTTTTCCTCCCCATGGGATTATATCCCCAGTTATTGTGAAAATAAAAAATAAAGAGGTTATGGAAGTCAATATTCTCGCATTTATTGCTACTGCACTGTTCATTCTAGTTCCTACTGCTTTTTTACTTATTATTTATGTAAAAACAGTCAGCCAAAATTATTAGTTGGAATTCCAATTAATCATTGAAGAAATGCAAAAGGGATTAAATAAGAAAATCCAAGTCTTAAATGAAAGGATCTGGTTGGAATCTTAAACTGTGGTAGAAAGAACTACATATAGTTTTTGTCTACAACACTTTAGAGTCTTTCTATTATATTATAGGAGTGAAACAAAACTAAAAAAAAGATTAAAGAATAACGTTTGACAAAATAATTAATACAAAACGATCAATTAAAGAACAGAGTTGATACAACAATTTGATTATTCAATCAATTAGTAGTATCCCTAGAGTCCACTCCTCCCCCATACTACTAGCGAAGGAGAGAATGTAAAGACTACCATTAAAGCAGCCCAAACGAGACTTACTATATCCATATAAATTATGTCTCTTATTTCTATAAAGAAATTATTCTACTATTGATCAATAATAATAGTGGAATCAAGGGTACAGAGTCAAAAAGGGATTCTACGCTAAAGCTACGGATCAATCAGTTCAAGGAATTTACTCCTAACAAATTCTTATTCTTATAGGAATTCCAGTAGAATTAGAGAGCATTAAGTATAAATATGATACATAGCATAGCCCTTTTACTTAAAAAAGAGTACGGGAACTAAATACTGAATAGAAGAAGCGGGAATAGGAAGATTTTTTATTCCTTTTGTTACTCTATTTTTTTTTATAAGCAAAGGACACCCGAGTATACCATAAAATTATGGACAAATAAATATTTTTTGGATACCTACCTTACCTATATTTATTTTTGACCTAAACCCTACATCCCTGCTTTCTATCATTCTATGAAAGAATGAAGAAACTTTATCCACAACTCCTAAATTAACTTAGGATCAGCCTATTTAATCTGATTCTCGCTAGAATAAGTAGTCCTTACATTAAAGTGTATGTAGATAAAATAAGATGTACGATAATGCATGATAATTTGGAAGTCTTCATATTCCTTCGTGGAACCCCTTCTTCAATCTTAAATTGAAAAAAAAGAATGCCCCGTAGGAACCTTTCTTTGGATACCAAGATTTCTGACATCTTATCCTCGTAGTTGAAAATTCTCAAATCGAATCAATATCCCGCTATTGGTAACCCTTTTTTTTTGGCCACTACCGCCAAAGCAAACCTTAGTTTGAGGATAGAACTATGCTATGGTTTGGTATGGATTCTAAAAACAGAGTATCAGCAGGCCTAGTTACTCTGTTGCCCAAACTTATGCGGAGTACAAATTTATCGAGTTCGATCAGTACTATAAAAACCTAAGTATTTTATTGATCAGGCGGCACCTATATTTGAACTGGGGACAAAGGATTTGCAGTCCCCTGCCTTACCGCTTGGCCATGCCGCCAAAAAATCCGAGCGAAAATCGAGAAAAGAGCAACTATTCATGCACGTTTTCTTACGGAAAACCCCCTTTTTTATTTGGAATATAATTCCCCTTACTTTATTCCAATCTTTTAAAAAAAATTATTCCTGCTTTTTATCCTGTTTCTATTATTCTCTTTGATAGATTCTATCTTAAAATGGATACTGCTAATACAATAAAATTTTCTGTTTCTTTCTATTAAGATGGAAAAGGAGAATAAAGTGGATTTCTAGCCATAGGCTGCCAAATTCAGAACGAATTGGAACCGTTAATTAGAATTCTCTCTCTTTTTTTCCAGTAGTGAACGACTCTTAAATAGGTATTGTCTCCCCCTTCTTTTTAATGGCATAATAAAATATTATGGCTTTATGCCTAATCCGTGTATAGGTGAACTGCAGGTCCGAACAGCATTATTATCCAAAGGTCCCCTTATGTACATATCTCTATGGGGAATCGTGCTTAAATTTTTCAAAGCATTAAATATCTTGAATAAAAAAGGGACTTACTTTATTTTGAATTTAACACTGAAATCCTAAATTTTCTAGCAATTCTACTACTCCGAAATAAAAAAGAACCCTCACTTTTTTTTATTAAAGTAAGCGCGCTATTCTAAATCGAAGTAAAGTCAAACTTTCTAGTGTATTTATTATATTATGGCTTTATTACATTAATAATAGAAAGGAGATAAAATGAGAAATCTTTGCCATCCAATTTGATTAGAATATCATGAAAGTATAAGTAGCAGAATTTTTTTCTAGGAATGTTTTATCAATTCAGTTTCATTCCATTTGTACCCCTCCCCTGGAAAACTGAAACTTTCGTCAAAATAGTCTCTATTCATATGTATGAAATACATATATGAAATACGTGTGTGGAGTTCCCTAGAATTTCATGTGATTCAGTAAACAGAATATAGATTCCATGATTGCTAGATCAATCCATAGGGATTGATTAAGAGTGAGTTGATAATGGAATTTTTCTTTGATAAACAGGAAACTTAAGGTTAAGATGCTCCGGAATGGAAACGAGGGAATGTCCACAATACCCGGATTTAGTCAGATCCAATTTGAGGGATTTTGTAGGTTCATTAATCAAGCCTTGGCAGAAGAACTTGACAAGTTTCCAACAATTAAAGACCCAGATCACGAAATTGCATTTCAATTATTTGCGAAAGGGTATCAATTGCTAGAACCCTCGATAAAAGAAAGGGATGCTGTGTATGAATCACTCACCTATTCTTCCGAATTATATGTATCCGCGAGATTAATTTTTGGTTTCGATGTGGAAAAGCAAACCATTTCTATTGGAAACATTCCTATAATGAATTCCTTATGAACCCTTATTATAAATGGAATATACCGAATTGTGATCAATCAAATATTGCTAAGTCATGATATTTACTACCGTTCGGAATTAGACCATAAGGAAATTTCTATCTACACCAGAACTATAATATCAGATTGGGGAGGAAGATCGGAATTAGCAATTGATAAAAAAGAAAGGATATGGGCTCGCGTGAGTAGAAAACAAAAGATATCTATTCTAGTTCTATCATCAGCTATGGGTTCGAATCTAAGAGAAATTCTACATAATGTTTCCTACCCTGAATTTTTTTTGTCTTTCCCGAATACTAAGGAGAAGAAGAGGATTGAGTCAAAAGAAAAAACTATTTTGGAGTTTTATCAACAATTTGCTTGCTTAGGTGGAGACCTGGTATTTTCGGAGTCCTTATGTGAGGAATTACAAAAGAAATTTTTTCAACAAAAATGTGAATTAGGAAGGATTGGTCGACGAAATATGAATCGGAGACTTAATCTTGATATACCTCAGGACAATACATTTTTGTTACCACGAGATGTATTGGCCGCTATGGATCATTTGATTGGAATGAAATTTGGAACGGGTATACTTGACGATGACGATATGAATCACTTGAAAAAATAAACGTATTCGTTCGGTTGCAGATCTGTTACAAGATCAATTCGGACTGGCTCTTGGTCGTTTACAACATGCAGTTCAAAAAACTATTCGTAGAGTATTCATACGTCAATCGAAACCGACTCCCCAAACTTTGGTAACTCCAACTTCAACTTCGATTTTATTAATAACTACTTACGAGACCTTTTTTGGTACATATCCATTATCTCAAGTTTTTGATCAAACGAATCCATTGACACAAACTGTTCATGGGCGAAAAGTGAGTTGTTTAGGTCCTGGAGGGTTGACCGGAAGAACTGCAAGTTTTTGGAGCCGAGATATTCATCCGAGTCACTATGGGCGTATTTGTCCAATTGACACGTCTGAAGGAATCAATGTTGGACTTAGTGGATCCTTAGCAATTCATGCGAGAATTGATCACTTGTGGGGATCCATAGAGAGTCCGTTTTATGAAATATCTGCTGAGAAAGAAAAAAAGCTAGAGAGGTGGTTTATCTATCACCAAATAGAGATGAATATTATATGATAGCAGCAGGAAATTCTTTGTCCTTGAATCAAGGTATTCAGGAGGAGCAGGTTGTTCCAGCTAGATACCGTCAAGAATTCCTGACTATTGCATGGGAACAGATTCATGTTAAAAGTATTTTTCCTTTCCAATATTTTTCTATTGGAGGTGCTCTCATTCCTTTTATTGAGCACAATGATGCGAATCGGGCTTTAATGAGTTCTAATATGCAGCGCCAAGCAGTTCCCCTTTCTCGGTCCGAAAAGTGCATTGTTGGAACTGGATTGGAACGCCAAACAGCTCTAGATTCGAGGGTTTCCATTATAGCCGAATGCGAGGGAAGGATCGTTTCTACTGATAGTCATAAGATCCTTTTATCAAGTCGTGGGCAGACTATAAGTATTCCTTTAGTTAAGCACCGTCGCTCGAACAAAAATACTTGTATGCACTAAAAACCCCTGGTCCCCTAGGGTAAATCCATTAAAAAGGGACAAATTTTAGCAGAGGGAGCTGCTACAGTTGGGGGGGAATTTGCTTTAGGAAAAAACGTATTAGTAGCTTATATGCCATGGGAAGGTTACAATTTTGAAGACGCAATACTAATTTGCGAATGTTTGGTATATGAGGATATTTATACCTCTTTTCACATCCGGAAATATGAAATTCAGACGGATACGACAAGCCAAGGCTCTGCTGAAAAAATAACTAAAGAAATACCACATCTAGAAGAACATTTACTCCGCAATTTGGACAGAAATGGAGTTGTTAGGTTGGGATCCTGGGTAGAAACTGGTGATATTTTAGTAGGTAAATTAACGCCTCAGATAGCGAGTGAATCATCGTATATCGCGGAAGCTGGATTATTACGGGCCATCTTCGGCCTTGAGGTATCCACTTCAAAAGAAACTTCTCTCAAATTACCTATAGGTGGAAGAGGGCACGTTATCGATGCGAAATGGATCTAGAGGGACCCGCTCGACATAACGTTTCGTGTATATATTTTACAGAAACGTGAAATCAAAGTTGATGATAAAGTAGCCGGAAGACATGGGAATAAGGGGATCATTTCCAAAATTTTGCCTAGGAAAGATATGCCCTATTTGCAAGATGGAATACCTGTTGATATGGTCTTCAATTCCTTAGGAGTACCCTCCCGAATGAATGTGGAACAAATATTTGAAAGCTCGCTCGGATTAGCGGGGGATCTGCTAAAGAAACATTATAGAATAACACCCTTTGATGAGAGATATGAGCAAGAGGCTTCAAGAAAACTTGTGTTTTCAGAATTATATGAAGCTAGTAAAGAAACAAAAAATCCATGGGTATTTGAACCCGAGTACCCGGGAAAAAGCAGAATATTTGATGGAAGAACAGGAGACCCCTTCGAACAACCTGTTCTAATAGGGAAGTCCTATATCTTAAAATTAATTCATCAAGTGGATGAGAAAATTCATGGGCGTTCTACTGGGCCCTACTCACTTGTTACACAACAACCCGTTAGAGGAAGAGCCAAGCAAGGGGGACAACGAGTAGGAGAAATGGAAGTTTGGGCTTTAGAAGGATTTGGTGTTGCTCATATTTTACAAGAGATACTTACTTATAAATCTTACCATCTTATAGCTCGCCAAGAAATACTTAATGCTACGATCTGGGGAAAACGAATACCTAATCACGAGGATCCTCCAGAACCTTTTTGAGTGCTTGTTTGAGAACTACGATCTTTGGCTCTAGAACTGAATCATTTCCTTGTATCTGAGAAGAACTTCCAGGTTAATAGGGAGGAAGTTTGATTTGATCGGAATAAATATAAATTCTTTTCTTATTTCTATTTTATGATTGACCAATATAAACATCAACAACTTCAAATTGGACTCGTTTTCCCTCAACAAATAAAGGCTTGGGCTAACAAAAACCTACCTAATGGAGAAGTCGTTGGCGAAGTCACCAGGCCCTCTACTTTTCATTATAAAACTGATAAACCAGAAAAAGATGGATTGTTTTGCGAAAGAATCTTTGGACCCATAAAAAGCAGAATTTGCGCTTGTGGCAATTCTCGAGCGAGCGGAGCTGAAAATGAAGACGAGGTTTTGCCAAAAATGCGGGGTGGAATTTGTGGATTCTCGGATACAAAGATATCAAATGGGATACATCAAACTCGCATGTCCCGTGACTCATGTGTGGTATTTGAAAGGTCTTCCTAGTTATATCGCGAATCTTTTAGATAAACCTCTTAAGAAGTTGGAGGGCCTAGTATACAGCGATTTCTCTTTTGCTAGGCCCAACACTAAAAACCCCACTTTTTTACGATTACGATGTTTATTCGAAGAGGAAATTTCATCCTGTAACCACAACATTTCTCCCTTTTTTCTACCCCAGGCTTTGCAACATTTCAAAATCGGGAAATTGCGACAGGAGCAGGTGCTATTAGAGAACAATTAGCAGATTTGGATTTGAGAATTATTATAGAGAATTTCATGGTCGAATGGAAGGAATTAGAAGACGAGGGGTATAGTGGACATGAATGGGAAGATAGAAAAAGACGAATAAGAAAAGTTTATTTGATTAGACGCATGCAATTGGCAAAACATTTTATTCAAACAAATGTGGAACCAGAATGGATGGTTTTGTGCTTATTACCGGTTCTTCCTCCCGAATTGAGACCCATCATTTATAGGTCTGGAGATAAAGTAGTGACTTCGGACATTAATGAACTTTATAAGAGAGTTATCTGTCGGAACAACAACCTTGCCTATTTATTAAAAAGAAGTGAATTAGCGCCTGCGGATTTAGTAATGTGCCAGGAAAAATTGGTACAAGAAGCCGTGGATACACTTCTTGATAGTGGGTCCCGCGGGCAACCGATAAGGGATGGTTACAATAAAGTATACAAATCACTTTCAGATGTAATTGAAGGTAAAGAGGGAAGGTTTCGCGAGACTCTTCTTGGGAAACGGGTCGATTACTCGGGGCATTCTGTCATTGTTGTGGGTCCTTCGCTTTCATTACATCAATTTGGATTACCTCTAGAGATAGCAATAAAGCTTTTTCGGCTATTTGTAATTCGCGATTTAATCACGAAACGCGCTACTTCTAATGTCAGGATTGCTAAAAGGAAAATTTGGGAAAAGAAACCCATTGTATGGGAAATACTTCAAGAAGTTATGCGGGGACATCCTGTAGTGTTAAATAGAGCACCTACCCTGCATAGATTAGGCATACAGGCCTTTCAACCCACTTTAGTAGAGGGACGTACTATTTCTTTACACCCATTAGTGTGTAAGGGTTTCAATGCGGATTTTGATGGGGATCAAATGGCTGTTCATCTTCCTTTATCCTTGGAAGCTCAGGCGGAAGCCCGTTTACTTATGTTTTCTCATATGAATCTCTTATCTCCCGCTATTGGAGATCCTATTTGCGTACCAACCCAAAACATGCTTATCGGGCTTTATGTATTAACGATTGGAAACCGCCGAGGTATTTGTGCAAATAGATATAATAGTTGCAAAAACTATCGAAATCAAAAAGTAAATTACAATAATAATAATTCTAAGTATACGAAAGATAAAGAAGCCCACTTTTCTAGTTCTTATGATGCACTGGGAGCTTATAGACAGAAACTAATCAGTTTAGACAGTCCCTTGTGGCTACGATGGAAACTGGATCAACGCGTCATTGGGTCAAAAGAAGTTCCAATTGAAGTTCAATATGAATCTTTGGGGACATATCATGAGATTTATGCCCACTATCTAATAGTGGGAAATAGAAAAAAAGAAATTCGTTCTATATACATTCGAACCACTCTTGGTCATATTTCTTTTTATAGAGAAATAGAGGAAGCCATACAAGGATTTAGTCAGGCCTATTCATACATTATCTAAACAAGGAAGTTAGATTCGGCGATGCCCCTCCCCTTTTGTGGGGCATTCCGATTTCCGTAGTATCATCATTTTTGCCACGCGAATCCAAAGTGAGATTAAGGAAATGAAGTTAATTAAATTTTTGAATCACTGACTCAGGCCCATTGTCGAATCCTACTCAGCAATTGTCGAATCCTACTCAGCCGAAAAGGGGGTACTTATGTATGGTGGAACGGGTCAATCTGGTCTTTCATAATAAAGAGATAGACGGAACTGGTATGAAACGACTTATTAGCAGATTAATAGATCATTTCAGAATGGGATATACATCCCATATACTGGATCAACTAAAGACTCTAGGCTTCCATCAAGCCACTACTACATCGATTTCGTTAGGAATCGAGGATCTTTTAACAATACCCTCTAAGGGATGGTTAGTCCAAGACGCGGAGCAACAAAGTTTTCTTTTGGAGAAACACTATTATTATGGGGCTATACACGCGGTAGAAAAATTACGCCAATCCGTTGAGATATGGTATGCGACAAGTGAATATTTGAAACAAGAAATGAATTCGATTTTTCGGATAACGGATCCTTCTAATCCAGTCTATCTAATGTCTTTTTCAGGAGCCAGAGGAAATGCATCTCAGGTACACCAATTAGTAGGTATGAGAGGATTAATGGCAGACCCTTAAGGACAAATGATCAATTTACCTATTCAAAGCAATTTACGCGAGGGGCTTTCTTTGACAGAATATATAATTTCCTGCTATGGAGCCCGCAAAGGGGTTGTAGATACTGCTGTACGAACAGCAGATGCTGGATATCTTACACGTAGACTTGTTGAAGTAGTTCAACATATTCTTGTGCGTAGAAGAGATTGTGGTACTATCCGCGGTATTTCTGTTAGTCCTCAAAATGGGATGACGGAAAAACTTTTTGCCCAAACACTAATTGGTCGTGTATTAGCAGACGATATATATATCGGTTCACGATGCATTGCCGCTCGAAATCAAGATATCGAAATTGGATTAGTGAATCGATTCATAACTGTCTTTCGAGCACAACCATTTCGAGCACGACCAATATATATTACAACCCCCTTTACCTGCCGAAGCACTTCTTGGATCTGTCAATTCTGTTATGGCCGAAGTCCTACTCATAGCGATCTCGTAGAATTGGGAGAAGCCGTGGGTGTTATTGCGGGTCAATCAATTGGGGATCCCGGGACTCAACTAACATTAAGAACTTTTCATACTGGCGGAGTATTCATAGGGGGTACTGCCGACCTTGTACGATCCCCTTCGAATGGAAAAATCCAATTCACTGAAAATTTGGTTCACCCCACACGTACCCACCATGGATAGCCTGCTTTTCTATGTTATATAGACTTGCATGTAACTATTCAGAGTCAAGATATTCTATATAGTGTGAGTATTCCCTCAAAAAGCTTGATTCTAGTGCAAAATAATCAATATGTAAAATCCGAACAAGTAATTGCGGAGATTCGTGCCGGAACGTCCACTTTACATTTTAAAGAAAGGGTACAAAAGCATATTTATTCCGAATCAGACGGCAAAATGCACTGGAGTACTAATGTTTACCATGCGCCCGAATATCAATATGGTAATCTTCGTCGATTACCAAAAACAAGCCATTTATGGATATTGTCAGTAAGTATATGCAGATCCAGTATAGCGTCTTTTTCAATCCACAGGGATCAAGATCAAATGAATACTTATGGTAAAAAAGATAGGGAAATTTTTGATTATTCAATGTCGGATCGAATCATGGCCAACGGCCATTGGAATTTGATCTATCCTTCTATTTTTCAAGATAATTCGGATTTGTTGGCAAAAAAGCGAAGAAATAGGTTCGTCATTCCATGACAATACTATCAAGAACAAGATAAAGAATTAATATCCTGTTTGGGTATTTCTATCGAAATCCCCTTTATGGGTGTTTTACGTAGAAATATTATTTTTACTTATTTTGACGATCCACAATACAGAAAAGATAAAAAGGGTTCAGGAATTGTGAAATTTAGATATAGGACCCTAGAGGAAGAATATAGGACTCGAGAGGAAGACTTAGAAGACGAATATGAGACCCTAGAAGACGAATATAGGACCCGAGAAGGCGAATACAAATATGAAACCCTAGAAGACGAATACGGGAGTCTAGAGAATGAATATGGGAACCCAGAGAACGAATATAGGACTTTAGAGAAAGACTCAGAAGACGGATATGGAAGCCCAGAGAGCAAATATAGGACCCGAGAGGGCGAATATGGAACTCTAGAGGAAGACTCAGAAGATGAATATGGGAACCCCGGGGAAAGCTCAGAGGACAAATATGGGACTTTAGAAGAAGACTTAGAAGAAGATCCCGAGGACGAATATGATAGTCCAGAGGAAGATTCTATCTTAAAAAAAGAGGGTTTTATTGAGCATCGAGGAACAAAAGAATTTAGTCTAAAATACCAAAAATAAGCGGTTTTTTTCATTCTTCAAGAACTGCATATCTTGCCGAGATCTTCATACCTAAAGGTACTTGACAATAGTATTATTGGAGTGAATACACAACTCACAAAAAATACAAGAAGTCGACAAGTTGGACTGGTCCGAGTGAGGAGAAAAAAAAGCCATACAGAACTAAAAATATTTTCCGGAGATATTCATTTTCCTGAAGAGGCAAATAAGGTATTAGGTGGCTGTTTGATACCACCAGAAGGAAAAAAATATTCTAAGGAATCAAAAAAAAGAAAAATTGGGTCTATGTTCAACGAAAAAAAATTCTCAAGAGCAAGGAAAAGTATTTTGTTTTCGTTTGACCTGCAGTCGCATATGAAATGGACGAAAGGAGAAATTTAGCAACACTTTTCCCCCAGGATCTCTTGCAAGAAGAAGATAATCTCCAACTTCGACTTGTCAATTTTATTTCTCATGAAAATAGCAAGTTAACTCAAAGAATTTATCACACAAATAGTCAATTTGTTAGAACTTACTTAGTAGTGAATTGGGAACAAGAATAAAAAGAGAAGGCTGGTGCTTCCCTTGTTGAGGTAAGAGCAAATGACCTTATTCGCGATTTCCTAATAATTGAGTTAGTCAAGTCCACTATTTCATATACACGAAAAAGGTATGATAGGACAAGTGTAGGACCGATTCCCCATAATAGGTTAGATTGCACCAATATAAATTCCTTTTATTCCAAGGCGAAGATTGAATCACTTAGCTAACATCAAGAAGCTATTGGCACATTGTTGAATCGAAATAAAGAATACCAACCTTTGATGATTTTGTCGGCATCCAACTGTTCTCGAATTGGTTTATTCAAGAATTTAAAACATCCCAATGCGATAAAAGAATTGAATCCTAGAATTCCTATTCAAGAAATTTTTGGGCCCTTAGGCGTTATTGTACCTAGTATATCGAATTTTTCTTCATCTTACTATTTACTAACGTATAATAAGATCATGTTAAAAAAATATTTATTCCTTGCCAATTTGAAACAAACCTTCCAAGTACTTCAAGGACTTAAATACTCTTTAATAGATGAAAATCAACGGATTTCGAATTTCGATAGTAACATAATGTTGGATCCATTACTTTTGAATTGTCGCTTTGTCCATCATGATTCTTGGGAAGAGACATCAGCAATAATTCACCTTGGACAATTTATTTGTGAAAATGCATGTATATTTAAATCGCACATAAAAAAATCTGGTCAAATTTTCATTGTTAATATGGATTCCTTTGTTATAAGAGCAGCTAAACCTTATTTGGCCACCACAGGAGCAACTATTAATGGTCATTATGGAGAAATCCTTTACAAAGGGGATAGGTTAGTTACGTTTATATATGAAAAATCGAGATCTAGTGACATAACGCAAGGTCTTCCAAAAGTGGAACAAATCTTTGAAGCATGTTCAATTGATTCATTATCCCCGAATCTCGAAAGGAGTATTGAGGATTGGAATGAGCGTATACCAAGAATTCTTGGGGTCCCCTGGGGATTCTTGATTGGAGCTGAGCTAACCAAAGCCCAAAGTCGTATCTCTTTGGTTAATAAAATCCAAAAGGTTTATCGATCCCAAGGGGTAAAATTTTATAATAGACATATAGAGATTATTATACGCCAAGTAACATCAAAAGTGCGGGTTTCTGAAGATGGAATGTCTAATGTTTTTTCACCTGGGGAATTAATCAGACTATTGCGAGCGGAACGAGCAGGGCGAGCTTTGGATGAATTTATCTATTATCGGGCAACCTTATTGGGAATAACAAGGGATTCCCTGAATACCCAAAGTTTCATATCTGAAGCAAGTTTTCAAGAAACTGCTCGAGTTTTAGCAAAAGCTGCCATACGAGGTCGCATTGATTGGTTGAAAGGGTTGAAAGAAAACGTTGTTCTGGGGGGGATTATACCTGTTGGTATCGGATTCCTAAAATTTGTGCATCGTTCCCCACAAGACAAGAACCTTTATTTCGAAATTCAAAAAAAAAATCTATTCGCGTCGGAAATGAGAGATTTTTTATTTCTCCATACAGAATTAGTTTCTTCAGATTTTGACGTAACAAACAATTTCTAAGAGACATCAGAACCCCCATTTAACCCCATTTATACGATTTAAGGATACATAAAGCAGATTTTTTTACTTTACTAGACTTTTTAACTTAGAACACTAAGAGGTCAAATTTTATATTTTTATTTAAAATTTTAAAATAAGTAGAATAAGTCGGTTAATACATTTAAGGTTATGTTTATACAATGTATCAATGGCCAACTCTCAGTAGAAGGGAAGGTTCCTTCGGAACAATTATTATTTATTTCAAGCTATTTCGGATCTTTCTTAATCTTCAAAAAGAATAAAATTCCGTAATGGAATGGTAGGATGAAAAAAAAAAGAAACAATCAAAAGGAAGTGTGGAAAAAATGACAAGAAGATATTGGAACATCAATTTGAAAGAGATGATAGAAGCAGGAGTTCATTTTGGTCATGGTATTAAGAAATGGAATCCTAAAATGGCCCCTTACATTTCGGCAAAGCTTAGAGGTACTCATATTATAAATCTCGCTAGAACGGCTCGTTTTTTATCAGAAGGTTGTGATTTAGTTTTTGATGCAGCAAGTCAGGGAAAAAGTTTCTTAATTGTTGGCACAAAAAAAAGAGCAACGGATTTAGTAGCATCAGCTGCAATAAGGGCTCGTTGTCATTATGTTAATAAAAAGTGGTTCAGTGGTATGTTAACTAATTGGTCGATTACGAAAACTAGACTTTCTCAATTTAGAGATTTAAGAGCAGAAGAAAAAATGGGAAAATTCCAACATCTCCCAAAAAGAGATGTGGCAATCTTGAAGAGAAAATTATCCACTTTGCAAAGATATCTCGGCGGGATCAAATATATGACGAGATTGCCAGACATTGTGATCGTCCTTGATCAGCAAAAAGAGTATATAGCTCTTCGGGAGTGTGCCATTTTGGGGATTCCTACTATTTCTTTAGTCGATACAAATTGCGACCCGGATCTCGCGAATATATCGATTCCAGCCAACGATGACACTATGACTTCAATTCGATTGATTCTTAACAAATTAGTATTTGCAATTTGTGAAGGGCGTTCTCTCTATATAAGAAATCATTGATTAAGAAGAATAGTGAATTCTTGGGCAACTGCGTAGATTTATGGAATCACTTACTATTCTTTTTCGTTTTGCATAGAAAAAAGAAGGGGAATATTGATATATATTAGAGGTTATTGATATATATTATGATCTAATGTGCTTTCTTGGTCTCCTAAATATAAGATTAATACTTCAAGTTGCTGAGTTGAGAAAGAGATGGTTGAATCAAAAGAATTCCTTTTTTGAAGTTCAATTTTTATCAGAGGACAATATGAATATTATACCTTGTTCCATTAAAACACCCAAGGAGTTATACGATATATCGGGTGTAGAAGTAGGCCAACACTTCTACTGGCAAATAGGAGGTTTCCAAATTCATGCCCAAGTACTCATCACTTCTTGGGTCATAATTACTATCTTATTAGGTTTAGTTGTCATAGTTATTCGGAATCCACAAACCATCCCGACCGACGGTCAGAATTTCTTTGAATATGTCCTTGAGTTTATTCGAGACTTGAGCAAAACTCAGATTGGAGAAGAATATGGTCCCTGGGTTCCCTTTATCGGGACTATGTTCCTTTTTATTTTTGTTTCGAATTTGTCGGGTGCTCTTTTACCTTGGAAAATTATAGAGTTACCCCATGGGGAATTTGCAGCGCCCACGAATGATATAAATACTACTGTTGCTTTAGCTTTACTCACGTCAGCAGCATATTTTTATGCGGGTCTTAGAAAAAAAGGATTGAGCTATTTCGAGAAATATATTAAACCAACCCCAATCCTTTTACCAATTAACATCCTAGAGTATTTCACAAAACCATTATCGCTTAGCTTTCGACTTTTCGGGAATATATTAGCGGATGAATTAGTCGTTGTTGTTCTTGTTTCTTTAGTCCCCTTAGTAGTCCCTATACCTGTCATGTTTCTTGGATTATTTACAAATGGTATTCAAGCTCGAATTATATATTCCTAGGTTAGATTCATTATCTAATCCGAGATATGGAATTCCCTTCTATGTAGTTCGGACACTTCACATTATAATTTCAATTTGTACTTTTTTAGTTACTTCTCCCCTATAGAGGTAGAGCTTAGAAGTAAGAATTTCTTGGATGATTGTATCCTTAACCATTTTTTTACACGAGGAACTCACCATGAATCCATTAATTGCTGCCGCTTCTGTTATTGCTGTTGGATTGGCCGTAGGGCTTGCTTCTATTGGGCCTGGAGTTGGTCAAGGTACTGCTAC
This sequence comes from Avena insularis, assembly GCA_023614405.1. Lineage (NCBI taxonomy): Eukaryota > Viridiplantae > Streptophyta > Magnoliopsida > Poales > Poaceae > Avena > Avena insularis. The sequence goes on from CM042696.1 coordinate 410,356,708, forward strand.
AGGACAAGCTGTAGAAGGTATTGCGAGATAGCCAGAAGCAGAAGATAAAATACGAGGTACTTTATTGCTTAGTCTAGCTTTTATGGAAGCTTTAACAATTTATGGACTAGTTGTGGCACTAGCGCTTTTATTTGCGAACCCTTTTGTTTAATCCTAAGAAATAAAATAAGCTCTTTCGATTAGATACCTTTTTTCTTTTTTAGTTAAATGGGTATTTGCTTCTGCAATTCCAATTATATCAATACTTTATTTTATTTACTCCTATTTATTACTGCTGGAATTAGCTATTTATCGGGACAGACAACACCCCACCCCAGGAAGGGCTGAGTTGATTATGAATAATTTAGAAGATATGCTCCCTTTCTTCCTTCCCGTACTTAGTTTAGGAAAGTGGAAAGTTTTTTTCCTTTTATTTTAGGAATTTTTGGAACAGAACATTTCAACAAAGGAGGTCTTTCACAGGTCAAAGAAGACCTAAGACTTAATCTAAAAGAAATTACTAGATTGAATCTATTTGCATTAAAAAAAAGAAGAAAAAACGGCGAGCGAAGTAAGTGATCGAAAAACTTTGTTCTTTGTTTGTCCTATCTATAAGAGGAGAGCATATGAAAAATGTAACCCATTCTTTCGTTTTTTTAGCTCACTGGCCATCCGCTGGCAGTTTCGGGCTTAGTACCGATATTTTAGCAACAAATCTAATAAATCTAACTGTAGTGGTTGGTGTTTTGATTTTTTTTGGAAAGGGAGTGTGTGCGAGTTGTATATTTCAAGAATAGATTGGATCAATCCGGCTGCACTTTATAATATTTTTTAGTATTTTTCGGATAAATAAGAAAAGGGTGCATGATCTCGACGAATTACTTCTGAATAAATTCATAAATCATATGGAAGAACCATAGCATTTCGCGACTCATTGGTAAATCAACTTTGATTCTCTATAAACCAATAATGTGAGACTATTAACACGGTTAAAGCTAAACTGCTTGAAGTCCAGGCAAAAAGAGGTACTCTTTCTACAACTATATTAGTATTAGTACCTAAATGCTTTAAATGGGAAATGACTAATGTAGAATTTATCTGATATAGAACACTCATATCGATAAAATGGTTTGAACTATTTACTAGAAAAAGGAGCATCCTGCCCTTTTTTATCCAATGCCGAATCGACGACCTATCCTATCTATAAAAAAAGAGAAATTTTTTGGATTTGAAGAAAAAAATTCTATTAATTTGCATTTTCCATTTATTTGGTTAGTTTTTCTTAATGAAATTGAAATTATTAACTAAAGGGCAAATAGAAATAAAGTAACAACTTTGCTGACCATGATAGATTTTTATCTAGGAAGAAGAGTCCTCTTAATATTTATCTAGTCTTATATGGGTTTCGGTATATTGAATATAAACAGAAAAGGGAAAATAGAGGATAGGCTCATTACTTAACAAAAAAGGATATGGAAATATCAAAAGCAAAATAAAGAAGAAAAGAGCGTGAGAGCTGTCAACATCCGGATTTTTAATCCCAGATGCCCGTTATGCCATACCTCGCAATCCCAGGATTACTATTTTTGCGAGACATAACGGATTGGATATCACAGTACATCATCCATTACAAACCATACATAAGGTTTTACACAAATAAGGATCTCATGATCCAATCTTTAATACAACAAGTAGCGGAAATAAACGATAGCGTAGATGTGGGGTCCATCTTCAGGGGCACAGGCAATGCTGACAAAGGCAGATAGTCCTAGTTATCATAGCCGTCCTGCTGACCATCATCTTGATAATCTCCTTCATAGTCTGGCCATGATAATAGCCAGGGACAAAATCCATGAGTACTCTTTAAGTACTCGCAAACTACTACTAACAAGGGTTATAGTTCTAAGTTAAAGTGTTGAATTTAAAGAATAACTATCAAGTTAAGTTTGAAACCTAAGCTGAGTTCTGAAGCAAGAAAAGATAAAGTAAACTTCTAGAATCGCTTAAGTTGGGAAGCTATTATCATTAACACAACCCTGTCGTGGTCAAGTCAAAGTTCATTATTCATTTCAAGTTATTTAGAAAACATCTGACAACGAAACAGTATGGCCATTCCAACTGTCCATAACCGCGGACGCGGCTATTCGAATAGTTTGACACTCTGTAGAGGTGGTACACTTTCACCACAAGATTCGATACATCTGTCAAGGATAACCCTGAATCATCATACTTAGTATGCAGATAATCAAACATAACCTTCCCTTTACACACCCTAGTATAAGCACCTCTCCTATGAGCATGGCCTCCCAACCATGACCATCAGTCATCTTGGGCACTGCATAGGTGGACAACATTGAGAGGTAGCCTCAGCTCAAACCTCTCCCATGAGGGAACTAATACTAATGCATATAAATTTCTAGCTAAGCCTTACCCAATTCAGGTAATGTGGTTGTACGGTAAATTTGGAATGGTATCGCATCCGTATCCAACCATCAGTTTTATAAAAGGGTTAAGGCTCATGCCTCATCATTTTCATCATCATAAACCAATTGTGTTTTGTCAACACATGTCAAAACATCTCAATAGAATGACTCATCATTCCAAGGTTTTCATAACTCATTTTCACCAAGTGTTCCCATCTAAAGTGACTCAAGTTTTTGAGCTATTCTAAAATACTAAGTTCGGAGTGTTCACTAAGGTGGAAAGATGGGATCAATCTCATGCCATAGCAGGACATCTAAAAGTTTCTAGGTAGGTCAAGTTTTATACTCTTTATGCTACCTTCAAAATTAATTAAAGAACTTTGTGTAAACTAAGGGAGGTAAAACTTGTCAATAAGACTTGGGGTACTAATCGTTAACGGGGTGTGATCAAAGCATGCTTAAGGCATCTTTACTAAACCATCTAGTTTTATTCTAGCTTGCTAACAATAGCTTACTAAAGCATGTTTTGTAAGGGTTATCTTGCCACTAATAGCTTTCCTTGGTTGGTGGAGTGGTTGAAATTTTCTTCTTCTTCTTCTTCTTGGTAGAACTCCTCCTCCTCGAAGGCTTGGTCGGTAGAAATACATAGGGAGTGCACAATCACCAAACAATGCTTAACTAGGCTAAGTAGTATTCTAAACCATACAATTGATGATCTATTATGATCCCAAGCATCACAAGTTTTATTCAATAGTTTCAACCTTTTTATTTTGGAAAAGTAATTTCTACTCATTGAAAAATTAACTAAAATTTAATATTCACCACCAAAACATGGGATCATGTGGAAACATGTCCTCACCACATATTCTAACATGTGGGAATGAGATTTAAAGGTTGGATCAATATTACTTTGGTTTAAGTTTATTATTTAATGATCTAAAGTGACTAGAGATGCCTATATAGCATTATCTTGGTACTAGTCCAAATTCACTGCATGTAAACCCTAATATTATTACATATTTGGATAGATATGTGGAAATGTGATTTTTGAGAGTTGGAAACAACTCAAAAGCTAACTTGGTTGATTTTATAAAAATGTTTCAAGTTGCAAAAGCTTCTGTCTTCTTATTTTTATTAGGAGAGATCTATAACTCTAAATGAATTAAATCCAATGGGCTTGGATAGGTCATTTTAATACCTTTCATACAAAATTAGTTTCATGCAAAATGGATTTGTCAAACTCTCAGAATTGAATTTTGAAACACTACACATAAACTATATTCTAACTAAAAAGAAAAATTCCTAATTTGAATTTGAAACGTCTTGTGAACGAAATGGGTCACTCACAGCCGCCGTCATGGCTGACTTAAGCGAGGGCCCCACCCGTCAGTGGAACAGGGGGGTACCGAAGGGGTATGGATGAAAGGTGGCCGTGCGATTAGAGGGTAGATCGACGGCTCACAGCTATCGTCCTCGTCGGAACAGGACACGACGGGAGCTAACCCTAGCGCGGTCGGTGAGGGTGTAGTGGGGGCGTACCGGGGCTCCAGCGGGGTCGGCGAGGCGGGCAACTGGGCTGGTAGACGATGCCGGTTCTCCTGGTACAAGCGGCGCTTCCTGGGATGGCCTGGATCAACGGCGCCCTTCTCCTCCCGAGGTAGGCGGACGGTGGCCGGTCTCCTGGCGATCCTCTATGGCTTGATGGCGCGGCAAGGGGCTGCCTCTATTGGTCGGGAGCTTCCGCGCACTGCACGGCGGCCGCAGGTGCTCGACAAGAAATGCGGTGGCTATGGGTCGAGCGGCGGCATACGGGCGTGTCTGGTGAGGTGCTGGGCCTGCTGTGAGTGCCGCCACGCAAGGCTAGGGCTTGGCGAGGCTGGTGCTGCTCTGGCGGACGCAGCGCTCCGGGGTGATCGGCATGGCGGACAGAGGCGTGGGCGCGAGCAACTGGGGCTTGTCCTCCGCTTGATTTTGGTCGGGGGCTGGTCGAGGCGATGCGGTGTGATGGCGCCTGTCTGCCAGCGGGCGAAGGAGAGCGCGGGGCGGCTTTGTGCGAGCTGTCCATGGTCGACCTGGCGCATGGCGTCGGGCGGCTTGGCACTGGAGCAACTAGGGGAGAGGGAGAGAGAGCTAGGGCCGGGGTTTGAGCTGGGGGGACAAGGGGACCGAGTTAGGCCCAAATTGTGACAACAAGCACTGCACACTATAGTGTTTTGAAAATGGTCTGTTCTGTGTCTGCCACCTGTTTGATGAAATGGCCGCAAGTCACCAAAGTTTGAATTTTGAGTTCAAAATTTTTGAGTGATCTCTACTAGTGCTAGGTAGTCTCTAGTTGCAAGGGTTTTGAAAATGGTTCTCAAATAGATGGTTTTTGAAATAGGGGTGATCTATGCATATGCATTAGATTCAATTTTAAACTGTCATTTAAAATAGTTTACAGAATGTTTTTAGTAGATCAAAAGGTGGGACTTGGTACCTCATTATGTGTACTAGCAAGGGGTGCAAAGATCAAGAATTGTTTCTGTTAATAAATGAGTACTAGGAATAGCCAAAGTAAGCATGAGAGTTAAATTTGTCAAAATGACCATTCCTTCATTTTACTTCTTTTTGATTTGATTTTCTTTAGGAAAAGTTTGGGAATGATGTAGATGATGTTTAAATCACCTAAGAAACATTTTACAAGCATTGGATCAATCAATCATGGCAATTCAAACAACTCCTATTTTAAATGTACACATATATGAATGCTTTCATTTTAAATTTGGAAAGGTTTTTGTTAACCCCATTTTTGGATGATTTGATCTTGATAAGCTTGGATTAAAGTTTTGGGATGTTACAAGAGCCAAATGAATCGAAAGGTTCATGTTTGGTTCGGGAAGAGATCATAAAAGTTGTAAACTTAATAGCAAGATAATCTACTTTCATTAAAAGATTTATTAGATAATCGAAAACAGAGGATCTTGAGTACTATTCGAAATTCGGAATAATTTCGTAGAGGGACCATTGAACAACTCGAAAAAGCTCGGGTTCGATTACAGAAAGTCGAACTAGAAGCGGATGAGTATCAAATGAATGGATACTCTGAGATAGAACGAGAAAAAGAAAATTTGATTAATGCTACTTCTATTAGTTTGGAACAATTAGAAAAGTCTAAAAATGAAACCCTTTATTTTGAAAAACAAAGGGCAATGAATCAGGTCCGACAACGGGTTTTCCAATAGGCCGTACAAGGAGCTCTAGGAACTCTGAATAGTTGTTTGAATACCGAGTTACATTTCCGTATGATTCGTGCTAATATTGGTATTCTCGGTATTCTCGGGTCAATGGAATGGAAGAGATAATTAAATTAATTAGGCCTTGAACTTCTACTTTCGTTTAGAATTTAGGCATTATTTTTCCCCTAGCTTCCGAAAAAAGAGTCAAGAAACACTAATGGCAACCCTTCGAGTCGACGAAATTCATAAAATTCTCCGCGAACATATTGAACAATATAATAGGAAAGTAGGGATTGAGAATATTGGTCGCGTAGTTCAAGTGGGGGATGGGATTGCTCGTATTATAGGTCTTGGTGAAATAATGTCAGGTGAATTAGTCGAATTTGCAGAAGGCACTAGGAGTATTGCTCTGAATTTGGAATCCAAAAATGTTGGGATTGTATTAATGGGCGATGGGTTGATGATACAAGAGGAATGTTTTGTAAAAGCAACAGGAAGAATTGCTCAGATACCCGTGAGTGAGGCTTACTTGGATCGTGTTATAACTGCTCTGGATAAACCTATTGATGGGAAAGGCGAAATTATAGCTTCGGAATCTCGCTTAATTGAATCCCCTGCTCCAAGTATAATTTCCAGGCGTTCTGCATATGAACCTCTTCAAACAGGGCTTATTGCTATCGATCCGATGATCCCTATAGGGCGCGGTCAGCGAGATTTAATTATTGGGGACAGATAGACTGGCAAAACAGCAGTAGCCAAAGATACAATTCTCAATCAAAAAGGACAAAATGTAATATGTGTTTATGTAGCTATCGGTCAAAGAGCATCCTCTGTGGCTCAAGTAGTAACTACTTTCCATGAGGAGGGGGCCATGGAATACACTATTGTAGTAGCTGAAATGGCGGACTCGCCTGCTACATTACAATACCTCGCTCCTTATACGGGAGCAGTCCTGGCTGAGTATTTTATGTACCACGAACGACATACTTTAATAATTTATGATGATCTCTCCAAACAGGCGCAAGCTTATCGCCAAATGCCCCTTCTATTAAGAAGACCCCCCGGCCGTGAAGCTTATCCAGGGGATATTTTTTATTTGCATTCACACCTTTTAGAAAGAGCCGCTAAATTAAATTCTCTTTTAGAGGAAGGAAGTATGACCGCTTTACCAATAGTCGAGACTCAATCTGGAGACGTTTCTGCCTATATTCCTACTAATGTAATCTCTATTACAGATGGACAAATATTCTTATCTGTAGATCTATTCAATGCCGGAATTCGACCCGCTATTAATGTGGGTATTTATGTTTCCAGAGTAGGATCCGCGGCTCAAATTAAAGCCATGAAACAAGTAGCTGGCAAATCAAAATTAGAACTAGCTCAATTCGCAGAGTTACAAGCCTTTGCACAATTCGCCTCTGCTCTCGATAAAACAAGTCAGAATCAATTGGCAAGGGGTCGACGATTAAGGGAATTGCTTAAACAATCCTAGGCAAACCCTCTCCCAGTGGAAGAGAAGATAGCTACTATTTATACCTGAACGAGAGGATATCTTGATTCGTTAGAGATTGAACAGGTAAATAAATTTCTGGATGAGTTACGTAAACACCTAAAAGATACTAAACCTCAATTCCAAGAAATTATATCTTCTAGCAAGACATTCACCGAGGAAGTGGAAATCCTTTTGAAGGAAGCTATTCAGGAACAGCTGGAACGGTTTTCTCTTCAGCAGCAAACATAAATTTTGCATGTCTACTTTTGCTAATAGAAGAAGAATCGTTGAGAAAGATTTTTCATTTGATCATTTGAATTATGCAAACAAGATTTCTTAGTTTTTAGTATAGTTATTTAAAGAATAGATAGAAATAAGATTGCGTCCAATAGGATTTGAACCTATACCAAAGGTTTAGAAGACCTCTGTCCTATCCATTAGACAATGGACGCTTTTCATTAATATTTTACTCTTTCTTTTTATGGTTTCTTGTTCCGAGAAAAAACGGTTAAACCGAAACCCTTTTCTTTTAGAAAAGAAAAAAATCCATATACAAAAAGAAGGAGTATGGGATGGGTAGTGGGAATCGAACCTGCAACCCCAAGGGTATGAGCCTTGTGAGCTACCAAGCTTCTCTACCCTCTTAAACTAAAAAGAGGGAACTAGTGGATAAAAGAGGGTTGGATACGCCCATCTACCATATCTATACAAATAGAATAGTCCATTTATAGAGAATGGTAAAGAGGGCTCTTCTATGATCATCAATTCCAGAAATCCATACAAATACGAAAGGGTATTTTATCCTTACCAACTGCATCTTGTTGCACCCGGTAACAAACATTCATAAACCATTTCTCGAAGTACATGCCCAGATAGCCCAAAGTCTCGGTAGTTAGCTCTAGGTCTTCCGGTCAAAAAACAGCGTCGATGAAGACGTGTGGGTGCACTATTACGTGGTAGGGATTGCAATTTTTCTTGCATTTTCGTTTTTTCACTCAAACTCAGGGGAGAAACTTTGCTTCTTATCTTTTTTTTAAAGATTGACGAATCAAATGATATTTCTGTTCTAATTTCTGCCGCTTCTTCTCCCTCTGAATCAAACTATTTTTTGCCATAATGTGTCATTTCTATTATTACCAAGTATATGGTTCTAATCCTAGATGGAAAAATAAATAGAAAAAGAAATCTAAGAAGGTGGATCCTCCCTATCTATCAAGAGTAATGAACTAGGTGCGAATACAGTAACAGTACAAAAAAACCAACTAAATTAACCAAACTTACCTAATGTTGAGGCAATCAAGAAAGCTGCATAAGTGAATATATAACCCACGGAAAAGTGAGCTAATCCAACCAATCTTGCTTGGACAATGGAAAGAGCCACGGGCTTATCTCTCCAGCGAATTAAATTAGCTAAAGGAGTACGTTCATGAGCCCATGCTAAAGTCTCAATTAATTCCTGCCAATATCCACGCCAGGAAATTAAGAACATAAATCCAGTAGCCCAAACAAGATGTCCAAATAAGAACATCCACGCCCATACCGATAAACTATTCATCCCAAAAGGATTATATCCATTGATAAGTTGTGAAGAGTTTAACCATAGGTTATCTTTTAACCATCCCATCAAATAAGTGGAGGATTCATTAAATTGTGAAACGTTGCCCTGCCATAATGTGATATGTTTCCAATGCCAATAAAAAGTAACCCATCCAATGGTATTTAACATCCAAAAAACTGCCAAATAAAAGGCGTCCCAAGCAGAAATATCACAAGTACCACCGCGCCCTGGGCCGTCACAAGGAAAACTATACCCAAAATCCTTTTTATCCAGGCATTAATTTGGAACCGCGTGCATCTAAAGCGCCCTTTACTAAAATCAATGTAGTTGTATGCAAACCTAGAGCAATAGCATGATGAACCAAGAAATCCCCAGGTCCTATTGTTAAGAAAAGCGAATTACTTTTCTCATTAACAGCATTCAACCACCCCGGCAACCATAGGCTTTGACCTGCATTGAAAGCGGGGCCATTCATTGAAGATAAGAGTATATCGAACCCATACGTCGTATTGCCATGAGCAGATTGTATCCATTGGGAGAATATAGGTTGGATCAAGATTTGCTTTTCTGGAGTACCAAAAGCAAGCATGACGTCGTTATGAACATAAAGGCCCAAGGTATGGAATCCTAGAAAGAGGCTAGCCCAACTTAAATGAGATATAATAGCTTCTTTATGATCTAACATTCTTGCCAATACATTATCCTCATTCTGTTCTGGATTGTAATCCCTAATAAAAGTAGCTCCATGAGCAAAATCCCCTGTCATAATGAACCCTGCAATATATTGGTGATGTGTATATAAAGCAGCTTGAGTAGTAAAGTCTTGTACTATAAATGCATAAGCAGGTAAAGAGTACATATGTTGAGCTACTAAGGAAGTAATAACCCCTAAAGAAGATAGAGCAAGACCTAATTGAAAATGAATCGAATTGTTGATTGTGTCGTAAAGGCCCTTATGCCCATGCCCTAATCGACCCCCCGGGGGAGTATGCGCTTCTAAAAGATCTTTGATACTGTGCCCAATTCCGAAGTTAGTTCGATACATGTGACCAGCAATGAGAAAAATAAATGCAATAGCTAAATGGTGGTGAGCAATATCGGTCAGCCACAAACTTTGTGTTTGTGGATGGAATCGCCCAAGAAGAGTTAGAATGGTAGTTCCAGCTCCTTGAGCGGTCCCAAATAAATGATTACTCGAATCAGGGTTTTGGGCATAAAGATTCCACTGACCCGTCAAAAGGGGTCCCAAACCCTGGGGATACGGTAATACATCTAAGAAATTATTCCATCTAACGTACTCCCCTCTGGATGCGGGAATAGCAACATGCACTAAATGCCCTGTCCAAGCCAAAGAACTTACCCTGAAAAGTCCTGACAAATGATGATTGAGACGAGATTCTGCATTTTTTAACCACGAAAGGCTTGGTTTCCATTTGGGTTGTAGATGTAACCAACCCGCTACTAAGGACAGCATAGAAAGAAATAATAGAAAAAGAGCTCCAGTGTAAAGATCCTCATTGGCACGTAATCCTATTGTATACACCACTGATAAACTCCAGAATAGGCGATATTAACTGGACCAGCAGCACCTCCTCGAGCAAAGGCTTCCACAGCGGGTTGACCAAAATGAAGATCCCAAATCGCATGAGCAATATGTCTTACGTGTAAAGGATCCTGTATCCATGATTCAAAATTTCCTTGCCAAGCTACATGAAACAAATTTCCGGACGTCCATAGAAAGATTATTGCTAACTGCCCAAAGTGAGAAGCAAAAATGTTCTGATAAAGACGTTCTTCAGTAATATCATCATGACTTTCGAAATCATGTGCGGTAGCAATACCAAACAAAATACGATGAGTAGTGGGGTCCTGAGCTAAGCCTTGGCTAAACCTGGGAAATCTTAATTCCATAATGCCTTTCAAATCCTCCTAGACACTATCCTACTGCAATAATTCTCGCTAAGAAGAATGCCCATGTTGTGGCAATTCCACCCAGAAGGTAATGGGTTACTCCTACAACACGTCCTTGTATAATGCTCAAGGCTCTAGGCTGAGTAGCAGGAGCAACTTTTAATTTGTTATGAGCCCAAACGATAGATTCAATGAGTTCTCGCCAATAACCACGGCCGCTGAATAAAAACATTAAACTAAAGGCCGAGACAAAATGAGCACCTAAGAAAAAAAGACCATATGCAGATAATGAGGAACCATAAGACTGAATGACTTGCGATGCATGTGCCCACAAGAAATCTCGAAGCCACCCATTAATCGTAATGGAACTCTGTGCAAAGTTTCCCCCTGTAATATGAGTTACCATCCCTTGATCACTGATATTACCCCAAACATCCGACTGCATTTTCCAACTGAAATGAAAAATGACTACCGAAATTGCATTGTACATCCAGAATAAACCTAAGAAAACATGATCCCAGGTGGATACTTGGCATGTTCCCCCTCGCCCAGGTCCATCGCAAGGAAAGCGAAAACCCATATTTGCTTTATCGGGTATCAAATGGGAACTACGAGCAAATAAAACCCCTTTCAAAAGTATTAATACAGTCACATGGATGGTAAATGCATGAATGTGATGGACTAAAAAATCCGCAGTTCCTAATGTAATAGGTAACAAAGCCAATTTGCCGCCTACTGCTACTAACTCGCCACCTCCCCACGTTAAGCTAGTACTTGTTGTTGCACCAGGAGCTGTTACGCCAGGCGCAGTAGCATGGATATTTTGTACCCATTGAGCAAAGATAGGTTGTAATTGTATGGCAATATCCGAAAACATATCTTGCGGACGACCTAAAGCACTCATGGTATCATTATGAATGTACAAGCCAAAACTGTGAAAACCTAGAAATATACATACCCAATTAAGGTGGGATATGATTGCATCGCGGTGTCTAAGGACGCGATCTAATAGATCGTTGTATCGAGTAGTTGGATCATAGTCTCTTACCATAAAAATTGTTGCATGTGCAGCAGCACCGACTATTAGAAATCCGCCAATCCACATGTGGTGTGTGAACAAGGAAAGTTGTGTACCATAGTTAGTAGCTAGGTATGGATAGGGGGCATAGAGTACATATGATGAGCTACAACAATGGTTGTAGAGCCTAGCATAGCTAAGTTAAGAGATAATTGAGCATGCCATGATGTTGTTTAGATTTCATAAAGACCCTTATGGCCTTCTCCTGTAAATGGGCCCTTGTGAGCTTCCAAAATATCTTTAAGTCCATGGCTAATACCCTAGTTGGTCCTATACATATGACTCGCGATTAGGAAAAGAATAGCAATAGCTAAATGATGGTGCGCGATATTGGTCAGCCATAGACCACCGGTTACTGGATCAAGTCCTCCGCGAAAAGTCAGAAATTCTGCGTATTTGGACCAATTTAAGGTGAAAAAGGGGGTTGCTCCTTCGGCAAAACTAGGATAAAGTTGAGCCAAAAGGTCACGATTCAAGATAAATTCATGGGGAAGTGGTATCTCTTTAGGATCCACCCCGGCGTCAAGAAATTGATTAATTGGTAAAGATACATGGATTTGGTGTCCCGCCCAAGAAAGAGACCCAAGTCCTAATAATCCTTCTAAGTGGTGATTCAACATGGATTCTACATCTTGGAACCAGGCTAATTTTGGAGCGGCTTTGTGATAATGGAACCAACCATTAAAAAGCATTAACGCTGCAAAAATCAATGCACCAATTGCAGTACAATAGAGTTGTAATTCACTAGTTATTCCAGATGCTCGCCAAAGCTGAAAAAAGCTAGAGGTTATTTGGATTCCTCGGAAACCCCCGCCTACATCACCATTCAATATTTCTTTCCCTACTATAGGCCAAACTACCTGAGCACTGGGTCCAATGTGAGTAGGATCACTTAGCCATGCTTCATAATTGGAAAAGCGGGCACCATGAAAGTACATGCCACTCAACCAAAGAAAGATAATGGAGAGTTGCCCGAAATGAGCACTAAATACTTTTCGAGAGATCTCCTCCAAATCACCTGTATGACTATCGAAATCGTGAGCATCAGCATGTAGGTTCCAGATCCAAGTGGTAATATCAGGGCCCTTAGCTAGTGTTCTTGAGAAATGGCCGGGTCTGGCCCATTCTTCAAATGATGTTTTTAGAGGATCCCTATCCACAACAATTTTTACTTCTGGTTCCGGCGAACGAATAATCATTAAGTCCTCCTCTTTCCAGAAAAGACATACAAAGAGACCCGCTAACTGTCTTTTTAGTTAATCTTTGAAAGATAGATTTTGAAAGATAGATATTATGGTTAGTTCTTTTCTTTACTATCTATCGTTCTTCTATTTTTTTAGTTATTCACTGGAGAAATTATATATTGAAGTCAATGCGAGGCAAGTATTCGGATCTATTATGACATAAAGATTAGGTGCCTAACGGACACTATTTGTCTTGAAAAACAAATATTTCCCGACGTAAGAAAAAATTGAAATTTAAGAAACTGGTGTATTTTTTTTGAAGGTATAAGCTCCTATATACATCTACTTTCCTTGAGCATAATATAGGGTTTTTTATTTTATTCTAAATTCCAGGATAACTCATTAGAATTATCAATAAGACAGTCCTGATATATTAGCAATATTTATATTGCCACTATTTTTTCTTTTTGTTCACTTTATTACTTCTATTCTAGACCCTATCCCTATGGTTTATCCTTTTGAAATATCATATAAAATAGAAGGTAGAAGAAAGGGATATAATAAAATTCTTGATTCGATCTTACAACCTAATTTATTTGATTAATGGATCAATAACCAAACCACCCATTTTATGAAAAATAAGGAGAGTGCCCTTATTCAAATTCAAAGCGCTTCGTAATCTTCAACCAGTTCTGTGCTTCAATATAATTTCCCGGAGTAAGCGCGATAGCTTGTTTCCAATACTCAGCAGCTTGATCAAACCAAGCTTCTGCAATTTCTAAATCACCCTGTAGAATGGCATGTTCTCCTCGGTCGGAATAGGCAGTTCCTTCCCTTAGAACCGTACTTGAGAGTTTCCTACCTCATACGGCTCATAAATTGCTATCTTAATTTACCCTATCTTAACTGAATTCGATTTCTAAAAAATCCATCGAATTTGTTTTTGGGTTAAGCAGTAGACGTTAATTACCTAAGTTTCAAACCCTAATTTTTATGCATAATCAGTTTGATCTTTTTTCCCACCTTCAGAAGAATGAAGCATAGATAGATCTAGAGCCTTCGTTCGATTTTCTAAAAGGTAACTATCCCGGTTTCATATATGACATCTCTATAGAATCCTTGTAAAAGACTTTTTTACAGAAGAAAGAAAAAAGAACTTACTATCTTTGGGATCTGATACTACACCGCTGCTTAATCCCTTAGTGGATCGGCTCTATTACATAAGCGGATTCCTAAATTTGACCCCATATCGTGGGATAAGATAAGTAAGCAGTTTTTTAATTGTATCGACCCAGTCGCTCACTAATTGATCTTTACGATGCTTTCCCTATCAATTTGAGAGCTTTATCCACCAAATACGGATACGCCCCCATGAGCTTTAGCAATGTTATTGATTAATTCCATGATGAGTACTGTTTTACCTACTCCAGCCGCCCCCCCCAAAGAGTCCTATTTTTCCTCCACATCGATAAGGAGCTAAAAGATCGACGACCTTAATACCTGTTTCAAAGATGGATAATTTCGTATCTAACTCGATAAAGGCAGGCGCAGATCTATGAATAGGGAACGTCGCACTACTATCTATAGGACCCAAATTGTCAACAGGCTCCCCAAGAACGTTGAAAATTCGTCTGAGAGTAGCTCCACCGACCGGAACACTGAGAGGAGCTCCCGTGTCAATCACTTCCATTCCTCTCATCAACCTGTCTGTAGCACTCATAGCTACAGCTCTAACTCGATTATTTCCTAATAATTGTTGTACCTCACAAGTCACATTAATTTTCTTATCGGAAGTGTCTCTACTCTGGACTACCAAAGCGTTATAAATATAAGGTAACTTGCCTGGGAAAAAGTGACATCCAGCACGGGTCCAATAATTTGATCGATACGACCTGCACTTTTTTCATCAATTGTGGAAACCCCGGGACGAGAAGTAGTAGGATTGGTACTCATAATTATCACATAATAAAAAAAATTGTCAAATTTTTTCTTTTTTTCTTGTTGAATAATGCCAAATCAAATCCAAAAAAATATCCAAAAATCCAAAAGTAAAAAGTAAATGAATTAGTTAATTCAATAAGAGAAAAAAGGAGACCGGGACTTTATTTTGTTGCCCAAGCGAATCCCATTCAATCGTTTACTCATGAAATGAGTCCGGCAAAAAGTTCAATCAATCTTATTTTCATATACATTTTGCCTTTTGTGGAGCATCTGTGCCTAGTCTACTTTCCTATCTAGGACTTCGATATACAAAATATATACTACTGTGAAGCATAGATTGCTGTCAACAGAGAATTTTCTTAGTATTTAGTTAGGTATTTACATTCAAAATAAGAAAAGGGCCCATTAAGAACTTGTAAAATAAGGATTAGGGATTGATTTGGGTTGCGCTATATCTATCAAAGAGTATACAATAATGAAGGATTTGGTAAATCAAATCCATGGTTTAATAATGAACCGTGTTAACTTACAATAACAACAACTCAATTCCTATAGAATTCCTATAGTGGAATTCCTATAGGATAGAAAATACACAGGGTGTACACATTATATATGAATACAAAATATTCATTAATTTAAGTATGCCCTTAGTTTTCTTTAATGAGTTGATATTATATTAATTGAATATCCTTTTTATTTTACGGAATTTTTGCTAAAGTTGCATTGACGTCTAATTCACATCGAGTAGACCCTGTTATTGTGAGAATTGTTAATTCAAGAGTTGTAGGGATGGACTTATGTCACCACAAACAGAAACTAAACCAAGTGTTGGATTTCAAGCTGGTGTTAAAGATTATAAATTGACTTACTACATCCCGGAGTATGAAACCAAGGATACTGATATATTGGCAGCATTCTGAGTAACTCCTCAACCTGGGGTTCCGCCGGAAGAAGCAGGGGCTGCAGTAGCTGCCGAATCTTCTACTGGTACATGGACAACTGTTTGGACTGATGGACTTACCAGTCTTGATTGTTACAAAGGACGATGCTATCACATCGAGCCTGTTGCTGGGGAAGACAACCAATGGATCTGTTATGTAGCTTATCCATTAGACCGATTTGAAGAGGGTTCCGTTACTAACATGTTTACTTCCATTGTGGGTAACGTATTTGGTTTCAAAGCCCTACGTGCTCTACGTCTAGAGGATCTACGAATTCCCCCTGCTTATACAAAAACTTTCCAAGGTCTGCCTCATGGTATCTAAGTTGAAAGAGATAAGTTGAACAAGTATGGTCGTCCTTTATTGGGATGTACTATTAAACCAAAATTGGGATTATCCGCAAAAAATTACGGTACAATCGTGTTATGAGTGTCTACGTGGTGGACTTGATTTTACCAAAGATGATGAAAACGTAAACTCACAACTATTTATGCGTTGGAGAGACCGTTTTGTCTTTTGTGTCAAAGCTATTTATAAAGCACAGGCCAAAACCGGTGAAATTAAGGGGCATTACTTGAATGCGACTGCAGGTACATGTGAAGAAATGATTAAGAGAGCTGTATTTGCGAGAGAATTAGGGGTTTCTATTGTAATGCATGACTACATAACTGAGGGATTCACCGCAAATACTAGTTTGGCTCATTATTGCCGCGACAATGACCTACTTCTTCACATTCACCGTGCAATGCATGTAGTTATTGATAGACAGAAAAATCATGGTATGCATTTCCGTGTATTAGCTAAAGCATTGCGTATGTCTGGGGGAGATCATATCCACTCCGGTACATTAGTAGGTAAGCTAGAAGGGGAACGCGAAATGACTTTAGGTTTTGTTGATTTATTGCGCGATGATTTTATTGAAAAAGATCGTGCTCGCGGTATCTTTTTCACCCAGGACTGGGTATCCATGCCAGGTGTTATACTGGTAGCTTCAGGTGGTATTCATGTTTGGCATATGCCAGCTCTTACTGAAATCTTTGGGGATGATTCTGTATTACAATTTGGTGGAGAAACTTTAGGACATCCTTGGGGAAATGCACATGGTGCAGCAGCTAATCGAGTGGCTTTAGAAGCTTGTGTACAAGCTCGTAACGAAGGGCGCGATCTTGCTCGTGAAGGTAATGAAATTATCCGAGCAGCTTGCAAATGGATTCTTGAACTAGCCGCGGCTTGTGAAGTATGGAAAGAGATCAAATTCGAGTTCGAGCCAGTAGATACTATTGATAACTAGATAAAACTAAATATAAAGAAGGTATAAATAAAAAATAAACGAAATAAAAAATAAAAAATAAGTTACGAAATGCAGTAATTCTTCTTTATTCGTCTAATTGGTTGCAATTAAACTCGGCTCAATCTTGAGCCGAATAAAAAAGGATCATAATACGATTATGAGACTTGACAAATCGAGATTAGTCTATTCTATATATCTAGAATATATAAAGGTATAATACAATAAAGAAATACAAATCAAATTCAAATATTATCATATGATAATGGAATTAAATACGCAGTATTTATAGAAAAAAGTCTTCGTTTATTGGGAAAGAATCAATATACTTTTAATGTCGAATCGGGATTCACTAAGACAGAAATCAAGCATTGGGTCGAACTCTTCTTTGGTGTTAAGGTAGTAGCTATGAGTAGAACTAAAGAGGGGCCCTTGTATGAACTAAAGAGGGCCCCTTGTATGATAAGGGCCTTCAAAAAATTTCTTCTCGTTCTATGAACTTTAAGGTGTATGAAGTCTCATAGTTTAACTCTTGCAGTGGAACGATAGAGACTCCATTTCACTTAGGTTGATTTAATTTAGGCCGGAGGCAAACCTAAGTCAAGGTAATCCTCCTTTGAAACACTTTGGTATTGCTCCTAGATAGATCATAATACAAATAATCAATCAGAGCACAGGGAGCCATCTCATTATCTTTCCGTAAAGAAAAACTATGGTGGACTAACTGATTTTGAAATCAGGTTATGAAAGAGTCCAATGCAAAAAAATGCATGTTGCGTCTTTGAAACAGTTCGAATCATTTTGATAATAATCCGTTTGATCTGTTTTACCGAGAAGGTCTACGGTTCGAATACGTATAGCCCTAATATGTCTTTTTAAAACAAATTTGGATAGATATCCTAGGTTTTCTTTAGTACATTTTTATTTTTCTCATTAGTGCTTGTTTTTAGACTGGATGGGCGCCTGCGACATAGAATAGAGGTAAAAGAATTACCACAGGCTCATTCATCGAACATCAAAATAATAGCGACAGGAAAAGAAAAATAAATTTCTATCAAATCAATAGAAGAAAGGATCCCTTCCCTGATTGGAATCCCGTCCTCCATCAAAGAGGGTATCTCTAGACTTTTCTATTATATAATAACTGAAAAGATTTTCTCTATCTTGCGAATTACTACTTTGTTTTAAGTATATTTTAGTACTTTGCTTATATATACATGATCTAAATTGATCCACTATAGAAAAAATAAAGTAAAGAGTAAATAAGAAAACAGAATATTCTGTCTCATAGTTCTGAAATAGAGTTCTTTTTTTATTTTATAGTATTATTTCTCATTATACTGCATAGATTAGTCCTTCTATCTTAATTAGGTTCTAATTATTAGGTTTTAATTAGTAGTATTCTCATTTTTATTTAATAATCTCTTATTATAAAATTATTAAATATTAAATAAAGGATAGAGCAATTCCTTTTTTCTAGATATTCCAAAGAAAGTGAGACAAAGTGAAACAATAGAGTTTTCTTTATCTAAGAATTAGATCAACACCATATCTAAATAGAATGGAAATCAAAAAGAAAGGGAGTCGGGATTCCATTGGATGAATCTTTAAAAAAGATGCAGCACAGAGGAAACAAAGGCTAAACAAAGCGCTTTTGTTTGAACAAAACGGATTCTTGTTTCACCGAGTAAAAAAGAGAAGTTCTGGATAAATTGACAATGCTGAATTGAATTGACTGGTTTAAGTTCCGCCTATTCCACATTAATGGGAGTATATTATGTTTCTACTTCACGAATATGATATTTTTTGGACATTTCTAATAATAGCAAGCCTTATTCCTATTTTGGCATTTTGGATTTCACGGCTTTTAGCCCCGGTTAGTGAAGGACCAGAGAAGCTCTCTAGTTATGAATCGGGTATAGAACCCATGGGGGGGCTTGGCTACAATTCCGAATACGCTATTACATGTTTGCGCTAGTTTTTGTTGTTTTTGATGTGGAAACCGTCTTTCTATACCCTTGGGCAATGAGTTTCGACGTATTGGGTGTATCCGTTTTTATCGAAGATTTTACTTTCGTGCTTATCCTAGTTGTCAGCTTAGTTTATGCATGGCGAAAAGGAGCCTTGGAATGGTCTTAACTGAATATTTAGAAGAAAAAAAGAAGGAAAAGATTCCATTGAGAAAGTTATGAATTTGATTGAGTTTCCCTTACTTTACCAAACTAGTTCCAATTCTGTTATTTCAACCACACCAAATGATCTTTCGAATTGGTCAAGACTCTCCAGTTATGGCCCCTTCTATATGGTACCAGTTGTTGTTTCATTGAATTTGCTTCATTAATAGGCTCACGATTCGACTTTGATCGTTATGGGTTGGTACCAAGATCAAGTCCTAGGCAAGCGGACCTAATTTTAACAGCCAGTACGGTAACAATGAAAATGGATCCGTCTTTAGTGAGGTTATACGAGCAAATGCCTGAACCAAAATACGTCATTGCTATGGGAGCCTGTACTATTACAGGGGGATGTTCAGTATGGATTCCTATAGTACTGTTCGGGGAGTTGATAAGTTAATTCCTGTGGATGTCTACTTGCCGGGCTGCCCACCTAAACCGGAAGCAGTTATAGATGCCCTAACAAAACTTCGTAAGAATATATCGCGAGAAATAGTTGAGGATCGAACTCTATCTCAAAATAAAAATAGATGTTTTACTACCAGTCACAAGCTTTATGTTAGGCGCAGTACTCATACTGGAACTTATGAGCAAGAATTGCTCTATCAATCACCATCTACTTTAGATATATCTTCTGAAACTTTTTTCAAATTCAAAAGTCCAGTACCTTCCTACAAATTAGTGAATTAGGAGGGGGGGCTCTTTTGTGTTGCAAAATAAAAAGCCGGGATATCTTTCAAACCTGCATCCGAAATGTTAAATATTTATACAAAGAGGGAGAGATGAAGACAATGCAGCAGGGTTGGTTATCTAATTGGCTAGTCAAACATGAGGTGGTTCATAGATCTTTGGGCTTTGATCACAGAGGAATAGAGACTTTACAAATAAAAGCAGGAGATTGGGATTCCATTGCTGTCATTTTATATGTATATGGTTACAATTATTTACGCTCACAATGTGCTTATGATGTAGCACCCGGTGGATCTTTAGCTAGCGTGTATTATCTTACGAGAATACAGTATGGCATAGATAATCCAGAAGAAGTCTGCATAAAAGTCTTTGCCCAAAAGGATAATCCTAGAATTCCATCTGTCTTCTGGATTTGGAGAAGTGCCGATTTTCAAGAACATGAGTCTTATGATATGGTGGGAATCTCTTATGATAATCATCCGCGCCTTAAAGATATCCTAATGCCTGAAAGTTGGATAGGCTGGCCCTTACGTAAGGACTATATAACCCCAATTTTGATGAAATACAAGATTCTCATTGAATGATAATAAATTCATGCTCACTTATACAACACAACTCTAGATTTTATTCAAGTCAAAGAATATTTTTACGTTCTCCTCCTAGATCAAACCGAATACCTATTTCTAATTAATTCCTATTATACAAAAGCAGTCCAGATAGACTGAGCAAAAAAGGGTTTTATTTCAATTCCCTATTTTGAAAATCAGATATTAATTTTATTCAGCCAGAATGAACAGAAAAATAAGATGATTCAAAGAAGTTCTCTACCCCAAACTTTGTATCGCGCGTATGACTTAGCACAAGTAGGAAAGTAAGATAAGATAAACAAGACTAAAAAAAGATTCATAAAATAGCAGAATACAAAATTAAGAAATGAAAAAAAAACGGAGCCTAATCTCACCTCCTTCTTTACCATAAAGAAAAGATATATTAAATTTTTACCATTTTCTAAAAAGAAAAAGAAGTGCTTTTAGATTATAGACTTATCCACTTAGATAAATAAATCATACTATACTCTATTTATATTATGAACGAATATGTATCCCAATCCATCTCGAGGTATTTGTATCAATACCTATTCGGTAGATTTTTTTTCTCTGCCAGAAACCAGATTTGAACTGGTGACACGAGGATTTTCAGTCCTCTACTCTACCAACTGAGCTATCCTAACCTTTTCTTGTGCATCATCCTAGTCGAGGATTTGTATCTATGTCAATTAAAGGGATTAAAAAATCAATTAAATAAAGTATTTTAAATTTGAAATTTGAAAATGGGGGCTAGTCCTACGCATTGTATATGGCTTACTTAATAATACTTAAAAATAGAGTGAATAACCAGGATCCCTTCCCGGCACTGGAATAAAAAAGAAATCTAGTCTAGGATAAGATCCATTGAGTTCTCTTCGCACTCCTTTGGGAAAGAGTAGAATGAGAAAGCTAATGAATCTTAAATTGATAAAAAGGAAAAAAGAGGATAAATACTATAGTTAGCGAATAAAAGAGGGTTTGGGGATAGAGGGACTTGAACCCTCACGACTTATAAAGTCGACGGATTTTCCTTTTACTAGAAATTTCATTGTTGTCAGTATTGACATGTAGAATGGGACTCTCTCTTTGACCTCGTCCGATTAATCCACTTTATTAGATGTATAAAGTCCTTCCTTCAAATTTAGAAGAAGTTCCACTAACAACACAATGTAATTAACTCGATTCGTTAGAACAGCTTCCATTGAGTCTCTGCACCTATCCTTTTCCTTTGTATTCTAGTTCGAGAACCCTCTTATTTTCTCAAAACACGGATTTGGCTCAGGATTGCCCTTTTTTAATTCCAGGGTTTCTCTGAATTTGGAAGTTACCACTTAGCAGGTTTTCATACCAAGGCTCAATACAATCAAGTCCGTAGCGTCTACCGATTTTGCCATATCCCATTTTCCTCTTCTTTGAGACAAGGATTCCTTGTGTAATTTCATCCATCTCTTAGTTTTTTTTTGAATCTATTGAATTCATCACTCGACGTAGTCTAGCAGTTCGACTCTATTTGAGAGACCCCACTTGCTTATTGCAATTCAGAATTGAATTGATTATATCGTTGAGGTATTTCCAATTCAATCTGAATCAATATATCCCGAAGTTTTTCTCTCCCCCCTTACTATATTACTTTTTTAGATTATTCAAAATCATACTATAACGCTTGATATTCATTCTTTTTTTTCTAATAAGAATTAGCTCTTTTATTTGCTCTGACTCTATGTCCCCCTTAGTGAAATAGGAATTCTAAAATTATTAACAAATAAAAAAATATCTTAAAAAAAAGTCGATAATGATCGAATGAAAATGCCAATAAAGTCGCATTTTCTCTTTATTATATCTTTCATTTATATTATTCTTTTCTATGTAATTGAAAATATCTGAAATCCAATTCCATTATAGAAATAGGAATCAATTCTATTCTATATAGAAAAATGGATTTGCGAATTAGAGAAATAAAAAGAAAATTCAATAATTTTTTAAATGTTATTTTAAGATATCTTCTAGATAAGCATATCAAGGTAACTTTATATTTAAGAATTTTTAGTTTTTTTTATAAGATTAAGTAGAACTTAAAATTTCGAATCTAGTTAATAGCTAAAATTAATAACTAAGATCTATGATTTTACGGATTTTCTATACTATATCTATTTCTATTTGTTACACTATTTCTGCTATGTAAGCCCACTTAGCTCAGAGGTTAGAGCATCGCATTTGTAATGCGAGGGTCATCGGTTCAAATCCGATAGTCGGCTTTTTTTCTCTATCGATGTTCTACGAACAAAAATATCTTTTTTTTCGAATTCAATGGAGAATCCAGGATCTTTTATGTTTTCTACCTTACAATTTTGCTAGATACAAAACAATAAAATAAATAATATATATACAAAAAATGCAGATTTTGGTGAAATTCGATTTTTTGTGGTACTTTTGTTGATTTTACTATGTTTATCCTGTAGTTTAATTCAGTTTTAGTTTCGATGTATTCTGTAATGTAAATACAATGAAATTAATTGTGTAAAATGAAATTTCAATAAAATAAAAAAGGAGTCTTCATGTCCCGTTATCGAGGACCTCGTTTAAAAAAAATACGCCGTCTGGGAGCTTTACCAGGACTCACTAGAAAAACACCTAAATCCGGAAGTAATCTGAAAAAAAATTCCATTCTGGTAAAAAGGAGCAATATCATATTCGTCTTCAAGAAAAACAGAAATTGCGTTTTCATTACGGTCTGACAGAACGACAATTACTTAGACATGTACATATCGCTGGAAAAGCAAAAAGGTCAACAGGCCAGGTTTTACTACAATTACTTGAAATGAGTTTGGATAATATCCTTTTTCGATTGGGTATGGCCTCAACCATTCCTGGGGCCCGCCAATTAGTAAACCATAGACATATTGTAGTTAATGGTCGTATAGTCAATATACCAAGTTTTCGTTGCAAACCCCGAGATATTATTACTACGAAAGATAACCAAAGATCAAAAGGTCTGATTCAAAATTCTATTGCTTCATCTGACCCAGGGAAATTGCCAAAGTATTTGACGATTGACACATTAGAATATAAAGGGCTAGTAAATAAAATTCTAGATAGGAAGTGGGTTGGTCTCAAAATAAATGAGTTGTTAGTTGTAGAATATTACTCTCGTCAGACTTGAACTTAACGAAAAAAGAAAGGTTCATAGAATTTTCTTCCCCTTATCCTTACCCTTTGCTCGAACTAAATCGACCTAAGACCACTAATTCGTAAGACTACTAATTCGTATTTTCCCACTCAACTAGCAAAAATGGATTAACCCTAGGATCTTTTTTTTCCTATATGTATATTTTACATCCCACGGTAATTTGCTATAGAAAATTTCTATTAAATAAGATATTATTGTTGGAATAAATTGTTATTTGATTTGCTACATTGTTCTTGTTAACGTTGATAAATTAAGAAAAACGGAAAGAGAGGGATTCGAACCCTCGGTAAACAAAAGTCTACATAGCAGTTCCAATGCTATCCCTTCAACTGCTCGGCCATCTCTCCTACAATAATCTTATTATGGAAAATAAACTGAGTGAATAGCGAGTTTTCTTATTCCTGCAGTACAGGTACAACCGCAACCGATCGGGGGTTCCATAGTTCTATTGGAAAAATTCCTTTTGCTGTAAGTGGAAGGATCTTAGGTTTTTTTTACCAGGAATTGCGCTCCCTATAAAAGTTTTAGTTTGGGTTTTCCCGCAACCAAAGAAAAAGAGAATGGAAGAATTCTTCTTTTCTTCTTATTGCATAATCAAATTTATTGCATAATAAAATAAAGAAACCTTAGAATTCTGTTTGCATAAGGTACGCTACACCATAATGTCAAAATCCAAAATAGGGTATGAGACAATTAATGACTTTGCAAACACGAAATAGCTGATGAGAGAAGTTACTGTTGAGAAATAGGAAAGTCGAATGAAATCCAGTCTTAGTCAAATATTTCATATCTCCTCTTGTCCAAGCAGAATAAAAAGGATACAATTTGAGCTGCGCGGAAAATCCATACCTCTCTTATCCATTTAAAGCATATGGATTTAGAGCATATGGAGGGATCAATTTATAAGAATCGAATGTGTTTGTTTTTATGTTATTTTGTGAAGGAATGAAAACAATTCTATATGGAATGGGTTGGGAATTATGCCTAGATCCCGCGCAAATGGAAATTTCATTGATAAGACCTTCTCAATTGTAGCCAATATTTTATTGCAAATAATTCCGACAACCTCAGGAGAAAAAAAAAGGCATTTACTTATTATAGAGATGGTGCGATTTGACTATTTTTGTTTTTGTTTATTTAGCCCTACCTACACCTTTGTCTTCCGAGAAAGAGAGGGGGTTCACATAGAGAGAACAATATTAGTAAAGCAAACCCACGCTTCGGGAAGGTGAGGTGAACTAACAATTCCTTCTGTCGAGTATCCTCGATTGATGCGGCCTTAGATGCTTCAATTATAGATTTGAGTATTGAGCGAAAGGTTATACCTAAAGGATAGGTTATGGATTACAGGCCAACTCTACTCTATTAGTACCAGTAGGCAGCATAGGGGAGAAAAGAAAAGCACTACACCTAGAAATAGGAAAGGAATCAACAAGAGAAAAACTTTGTTAGAAATTAGCCCTTTCCTGATTCGTATCAGGGTTGGGAAGAATGGTTGGGATAACAAACAACCATCAGGTTTGTACTTTGGATACCCCTATAAACATCAAAGATCGTTGAAGTGGCTAATTCCTCTAAATAGGAGGCGTTGAGAACAAATAAATTCTTGGAGCTATTGTTTTTTCTAGCATTAATAAAATTCATTGGTGTTAAGAAAAACCTCTTGCGAGAAGGTTGGCTAGAGATTTCTTGGAAAAATACCAGCCCCTTTCGATTCATAATGAGACGGGACTAATTCTATTTTTATTCTATAGATTATTTCGCTTAGTACTATGTATAGAAGGGAGGAGCCGTATGAGATGAAAACCTCATGTATGGTTTTGGAACAGAGATTTTTTGAATAGAATGAACGACCGTAACAGATGTTGGCTCAATCCGAAGGAAATTATGAGGAATCTTTGCAAAATTATTATGAAGCTACGGACTAGAAATCGACCCCTATGATCGAAGTTATATACTCTATAACATAGGACTTATACACACAAGCAATGGAGAGCATACAAAGGCTTTGGAATATTATTTCCGGGCACTAGAACAAAACCCTTTTTTACCGCAAGCTTTTAATAATATGGCCGTGATCTGTCATTACGTGCGACTATCTCCACTATAGAAAGAAAAAAAGAGAGGATCAAATTTTCTAGTAAATACTAAAAAAAAGGCTTTCTACATAGGGATCGTAAAAACAACGATTTTTTCCCTATCAGCTGTAGGAAGGAAGGACACTTCAAGAAAATCAAAAAAGGAAGAAAGTATCGCCTATACTACTACTCTATGGATAAAGCTCTCAAATTGATAGGGAAAGCACCGTAAAGATCAATTAGTGAGCGACTGGGTCGATACAATTAAAAAACTGCTTACTTATCTTATCCCACGATATGGGGTCAAATTTAGGAATCCGCTTATGTAATAGAGCCGATCCACTAAGGGATTAAGCAGCGGTGTAGTTTTAGATCCCAAAGATAGTAAGTTCTTTTTTCTTTCTTATGTAAAAAAGTCTTTTTCAAGGATTCTATAGAGATTTCATATATGAAACCGGGATAGTTACCTTTTAGAAAATTTGATCGAAGGCTCTAGATCTATCTATGCTTCATTGTTCTGAAGGTAGAAAAAAGATCAAACTGATTATGGATAAAAATTAGGGTTTGAAACTTAGGTAATTAACTTCTTCTGCTTAACCCAAAAACAAATTCGATGGATTTTTTAGAAATCGAATTCATTTAAGATAGGGTAAATTAAGATAGCAATTTATGAGCCGTATGAGGTAGGAAACTCTCAAGTACGGTTCTAAGGGAAGGAACTGCCTATTCCGACCGAGGAGAACAGGCCATTCTACAGAGTGATTCGGAAATTGCAGAAGCTTGGTTTGATCAAGCTGCTGAGTATTGGAAACAAGCTATCGCGCTTACTCCGGGAAATTATATTGAAGCACAGAACTGGTTGAAGATTACGAAGCGCTTTGAATTTGAATAAGGGCACGCTCCTTATTTTTCATAAAATGGGTGGTTTGGTTATTGATCCATTAATCAAATCAATTAGGTCGTAAGATCGAATCAAGAATTTTATTATATCCCTTTCTTCTACCTTCTATTTTATATGATATTTCAAAAGGATAAACCATAGGGATAGGGTCCAGAATAGAAGTAGTAAAGTGAATAAAAAGAAAAAATAGTGGCAATATAAATATTGCTAATATATCAGGACTGTCTTATTGATAATTCTAATGAGTTATCCTGGAATTTAGAATAAAATAAAAAACCCTATATTATGCTCAAGGAACGTAGATGTATATAGGAGCTTATACCTTCAAAAAAAATACACCAGTTTCTTAAATTTCATTTTTTTTCTTACGTCGGGAAATATTTGTTTTTCAAGACAAACAGTGTCCGTTAGGCACCTAATCTTTATGTCATAATAGATCCGAACACTTGCCTCGCATTGACTTTAATATATAATTGCTCCAGTGAATAACTAAAAAAATAGAAGAACGATAGATAGTAAAGAAAAGAACTAACCATAATATCTATCTTTCAAAATCTATCTTTCAAAGATTCACTAAAAAGACAGTTGGCGGGTCTCTTTGTATGCCTTGTCCAGAAAGAGGAGGGCTTAATGATTATTCGTTCGTCGGAACCAGAAGTAAAAATTGTTGTGGATAGGGATCCTGTAAAAACATCTTTTGAAGAATGGGCCAGACCCGGCCATTTCTCAAGAACACAAGCTAAGGGCCCTGATACTACCACTTGGATCTGGAACCTACATGCTGATGCTCACGATTTCGATAGTCATACGGGTTATTTGGAGGAGATCTCTCGAAAAGTCTTTAGTGCTCATTTCGGGCAACTCTCCATTATCTTTCTTTGGTTGAGTGGCATGTACTTTCATGGTGCCCGCTTTTCCAATTATGAAGCATGGCTAAGTGATCCTACTCACATTGGACCCAGTGCTCGGGTAGTTTGGCCTATAGTAGGGCAAGAAATATTGAATGGTGATGTAGGCGGGGGTTTCCGAGGAATCCAAATAACCTCTGGCTTTTTTCAGCTTTGGCGAGCGTCTAGAATAACTAGTGAATTACAACTCTATTGTACTGCAATTGGTGCATTGATTTTTGCAGCATTAATGCTTTTTGCTGGTTGGCTCCATTATCACAAAGCCGCTCCAAAATTAGCCTGGTTCCAAGATGTAAAATACATGTTGAATCACCACTTAGCAGGATTATTAGGACTTGGGTTTCTTTCTTGGGCGGGACACCAAATCCATGTATCTTTACCAATTAATCAATTTCTCGACGCCGGGGTGGATCCTAAAGAGATACCACTTCCCCATGAATTTATCTTGAATGGTGACCTTTTGGATCAAATGTATCCTAGTTTTGCCGAAGGAGCAACCCCCTTTTTCACCTTAAATTGGTCCAAATACGCAGAATTTCTGACTTTTCGCAGGAGGACTCGATCCAGTAACCGGTGGTCTATGGCTGACCGATATTGCGCACCATCATTTAGCTATTGTTATTCTTTTCCTAATCGCGGGTCATATGTATAGTACCAACTGGGGTATTGGCCATGGACTTAAAGATATTTTGGAAGCTCACAAGGACCCATTTACAGGACAAGGCCATAAGGGTCTTTATGAAATCTTAACAACGTCATGGCATGCTCAATTATCTCTTAACTTAGCTATGCTAGGCTCTACAACCATTGTTGTAGCTCATCATATGTACTCTATGCCCCCTATCCATACCTAGCTACTGACTCTGGTACACAACTTTCCTTGTTCACACACCACATGTGGATTGGTGGATTTCTAATAGTCGGTGCTGCTGCACATGTGGCAATTTTTATGGTAAGAGACTATGATCCAACTACTCGATACAACGATCTATTAGATCGCGTCCTTAGACACCGCGATGCAATCATATCCCACCTTAACTGGGTATGAATATTTCTAGGTTTTCACAGTTTTGGCTTGTACATTCATAATGATACCATGAGTGCTTTAGGCCGTCCGCAAGATATGTTTTCGGATACCGCCATACAATTACAACCTATCTTTGCTCAATGGGTACAAAATATCCATGCTACTGCGCCTGGCGTAACAGCTCTTGGTGCAACAACAAGTACTAGCTTAACGTGGGGAGGTGGCGAGTTAGTAGCAGTAGGCGGCAAAGTGGCTTTGTTACCTATTCCATTAGGAACTGCGGATTTTTTAGTCCATCACATTCATGCATTTACCATCCATGTGACTGTATTAATACTTTTGAAAGGTGTTTTATTTACTCGCAGTTCCCGTTCGATACCCGATAAAGAAAATCTGGGTTTTCGCTTTCCTTGCGATGGGCCTGGGCAAGGGGGAACATGCCAAGTATCCTCCTGGGATCATGTTTTCTTAGGTATATTCTGGATGTACAATGCAATTTCGGTAGTCATTTTCCATTTCAGTTGGAAAATGCAGTCGGATGTTTGGGGTACTATCAGTGATCAAGGGATGGTAACTCATATTACAGGGGGAAACTTTGCACAGAGTTCCATACGATTAATGGGTGGCTTCGAGATTTCTTGTGGGCACAGGCATCGCAAGTCATTTAGTCTTATAGTTCCTCATTATCTGCATATGGTCTTTTTTTCTTAGGTGCTCATTTTGTCTCGGCCTTCAGTTTAATGTTTTTATTCAACAGCCGTGGTTATTGGCAAGAACTCATTGAATCTATCGTTTGGGCTCATAACAAATTAAAAGTTGCTCCTGCTACTCAGCCTAGAGCCTTGAGCATTATACAAGGACGTGCTGTAGGAGTAACCCATTACCTTCTGGGTGGAATTGCCACAACATGGGCATTCTTCTTAGCGAGAATTATTGCAGTAGGATAGTGGCTAGGAGGATTTGAAAGGCATTATGGAATTAAGATTTCCCAGGTTTAGCCAAGGCTTAGCTCAGGACCCCACTACTCGTCGTATTTGGTTTGGTATTGCTACCGCACATGATTTCGAAAGTCATGATGATATTACTGAAGAACGTCTTTATTAGAACATTTTTGCTTCGCACTTTGGGCAGTTAGCAATAATCTTTCTATGGACGTCCAGAAATTTGTTTCATTTGTTTCATGTAGCTTGGCAAGGAAATTTTGAATTATGGATACAGGATCCTTTACATGTAAGACCTATTGCTCATGCGATTTGGGGTCCTCATTTTGGTCAACCCGCTGTGAAAGCCTTTACTCGAGGAGGTGTTGCTGGTCCAGTTAATATCGCCTATTCTGGAGTTTATCAGTGGTGGTATACAATAGGATTACGTACCAATGAGGATCTTTACACTGGAGCTCTTTTTCTATTATTTCTTTCTACGCTGTCCTTAGTAGCGGGTTGGTTACATCTACAACCCAAATGGAAACCAAGCCTTTCGTGGTTCAAAAACACGGAATCTCGTCTCAATCATCATTTGTCAGGACTTTTCGGGGTAAGTTCTTTGGCTTGGACAGGGCATTTAGTGCATGTTTCTATTCCCGCATCCAGAGGGGAGTACATTAGATGGAATAATTTCTTAGATGTATTACCGTATCCCTAGGGTTTGGGACCCCTTTTGACGGGTTAGTGGAATCTTTATGCCCAAAACCCTGATTCGAGTAATCATTTATTTGGTACAGCTCAAGGAGCGGGAACTGCCATTCTAACTCTTCTTGGGGGATTCCATCCACAAACACAAAGTTTGTGGCTGACCGATATTGTTCACCACCATTTAGCTATTGCATTTATTTTTCTCATTGCCGGTCACATCTATCGAACTAACCTCGGAATTGGGCACAGTATCAAAGATCTTTTAGAAGCGCATACTCCCCCGGGGGGTCGATTAGGGCGTGGGCATAAGGGCCTTTACGACACAATCAATAATTCGATTCATTTTCAATTAGGTCTTGCTCTAGCTTCTTTAGGGGTAATTACTTCCTTAGTAGCTCAACATATGTACACTTTACCTGCTTATGCATTTATAGCACAAGACTTTACTACTCAAGCTGCTTTATATACACATCACCAATATATTGCAGGGTTTATTATGACAGGGTCTTTTGCTCATGGAGCTATTTTTTCATTAGGGATTACAATCCGGAACAGAATGAGGATAATATATTGGCAAGAATGTTAGATCATAAAGAAGCTATTATATCTCATTTAAGTTGGGCTAGCCTCTTTCTAGGATTCCATACCTTGGGCCTTTATGTTCATAACGACATCATGCTTGCTTTTGGTACTCTAGAAAAGCAAATCTTGATCGAACCTATATTCGCCCAATGGATACAATCTGCTCATAGCAAGATGATGTATGGGTTCGATATACTCTTATCTTCAACGAATGGACAAGCTTTCAATGCAGGTCGAAGCCTATGGTTGCCGGGGTGGTTGAATGCTGTTAATGAGAATAGTAATTCGCTTTTCTTAACAATAGGACCTGGGGATTTCTTGTTTCATCATGCTATTGCTCTAGGTTTGCATACAACTACATTGATTTTAGTAAAGGGCGCTTTAGATGCACGCGGTTCCAAATTAATGCCGATAAAAAGGATTTTGGGTATAGTTTTCCTTGTGACGGCCCAGGGCGCAGTGGTACTTGTGATATTTCTGCTTGGGACGCCTTTTATTTGGCAGTTTTTTGGATGTTAAATACCATTGGATGGGTTACTTTTTATTGGCATTGGAAACATATCACATTATGGCAGGGCAACGTTTCACAATTTAATGAATCTTCCACTTATTTGATGGGATGGTTAAGAGATTACCTATGGTTAAACTCTTCACAACTTATCAATGGATATAATCCTTTTGGGATGAATAGTTTATCGGTATGTCCGTGGATGTTCTTATTTGGAAATCTTGTTTGGGCTACTGGATTTATGTTCTTAATTTCCTGGCGTGGATATTGGCAGGAATTAATTGAGACTTTAGCATGGGCTCATGAACGTACACCTTTAGCTAATTTAATTCGCTAGAGAGATAAGCACGTGGCTCTTTCCATTGTGCAAGCAAGATTGGTTGGATTAGCTCACTTTTCCGTGGGTTATATATTCACTTATGCAGCTTTCTTGATTGCCTCAACATCAGGTAAGTTTGGTTAATTTAGTTGGGTTTTTTTTGTACTGTTACTGTATTCGCACCTAGTTCATTACTCTTGATAGATATGGAGGATCCACCTTCTTAGATTTTTTTTTCTATTTATTTTTTCATCTAGGATTAGAACCATATACTTGGTAATAATAGAAACGACACATTATGGCAAAAAAAGTTTGATTCAGAGGGAGAAGAAGCGGCAGAAATTAGAACAGAAATATCATTTGATTCGTCAATCTTTAAAAAAAAGATAAGAAGCAAAGTTTCTCCCTTGAGTTTGAGTGAAAAAACGATAATGCAAGAAAAATTGCAATCCCTACCACGTAATAGTGCACCCACACGTCTTCATCGACGCTGTTTTTTGACCGGAAGACCTAGAGCTAACTACCAAGACTTCGAGAAATGGTTTATGAATGTTTGTTACCGGGTGCAACAAGATCCAGTTGGTAAGGATAAAATATCCTTTCGTATTTGTATAGATTTCTGGAATTGATGATCATAGAAGAGCCCTCTTTACCATTCTCTATAAATGGACTATTCTATTTGTATAGATATGGTAGAGGGGCGTATCTAACCCTCTTTTATCCACTAGTTCCCTCTCTTTAGTTTAAGAGGGTAGAGCAGCTTGGTAGCTCACAAGGCTCATACCCTTGGGGTTGCAGGTTCGATTCCCACTACCCATCCCATACTCCTTCTTTTTGTATATGGATTTTTTTCTTTCCTAAAAGAAAAGGGTTTCGGTTTAACCGTTTTTTCTCGGAATAAGAAACCATAAAAAAGAAAGAGTAAAATATTAATGAAAAGCGTCCATTGTCTAATGGATAGGACAGAGGTCTTCTAAACATTTGGTATAGGTTCAAATCCTATTGGACGCAATCTTATTTCTGTCTATTCTTTAAATAAATATACTAAAAACTAAGAATACTTGTTTGCATGATTCAAATGATCAGATGAAAAATCTTTCTCAACGATTCTTCTTCTATTAACAAAAGTATGTTTGCTGCTGAAGAGAGAACCGTTCCAGCTGTTCCTGAATAGCTTCCTTCAAAAGGATTTCCGCTTGCTTGGTGAATGTCTTGCTACAAGATAGAATTTCTTGGAATTGAGGTTTAGTATCTTTTAGGTGTTTACGTAACTCATCCAGAAATTTATTTACCTGTTCAATCTCTAACGAATCAAGATATCCCCTCGTTCCGATATAAATAGTAGCTATCTGCTCTTCCACTGGGAGAGGGTTTGCCTGGGATTGTTTAAGCAATTTCCTTAATCGTTGACCCCTTTCCAATTGATTCTGACTTGTTTTATCGAGAGCAGAGGCGAATTGTGCAAAGGCTTGTAACTCTGCGAATTGAGCTAGTTCCAATTTTGATTTGCCAGCTACTTGTTTCATGGCTTTAATTTGAGCCGTGGATCCTACTCTGGAAACAGAAATACCCACATTAATAGCGGGTCGAATTCCGGCATTGAATAGATCTGCAGATAAGAATATTTGTCCATATGTAATAGAGATTACATTAGTAGGAATATAGATAGAAACGTCTCCAGATTGAGTCTCGACTATTGGTAAAGCGGTCATACTTCCTTCGCCTAAAAGAGAATTTAATTTAGCGGCTCTTTCTAAAAGGCGTGAATGCAAATAAAAAACATCCCCTGGATAAGCTTCACGGCCGGGGGCCTTCTTAATAGAAGGGACATTGGGCGATAAGCTTGCGCCTGTTTGGAGAGATCATCATAAATTATTAAAATATGTCATTCGCGGTACATAAAATACTCAGCCAGGGTTGCTCCCGTATAAGGAGCGAGGTATTGTAATGTAGCAGGCGAGTCCGCCATTCAGCTACTACAATAGTGTATTCCATGGCCCCCTCCTCATGGAAAGTAGTTACTACTTGAGCCACAGAGGATGCTCTTTGACCGATAGCTACATAAACACATATTACATTTTGTCCTTTTTGATTGAGAATTGTATCTGTGGCTCCTGATATTTTGCGAGTCTGTCTATTCCCAATAATTAACTCTCGCTGACAACGCCCTATAGGGATCATCAAATCGATAGCAATAAGCCCTGTTTGAAGAGGTTCATATACAGAACGCCTGGAAATTATACTTGGAGCAGGGGATTCAATTATGCGAGATTCCGAAGCTATAATTTCGCCTTTCCCATCAATAGGTTTAGCCAGAGCATTTGTAACACGACCCAAGTAAGCCTCACTCACGGGTATCTGAGCACTTCTTCCTGTTGCTTTTACAAAACTTCCCTCTTGTATCATCAACCCATCGTCCATTAATACAATCCCAACATTTTTGGATTCCAAATTCAGAGCAATACCCCTGGTGCCTTCTGCAAATTCGACTAATTCACCTGACATTATTTCACCAAGACCTATAATACGAGCAATCCCATCCCCCACTTGAACTACGCGACCAATATTCTCAATCCCTACTTTCCTATTATATTGTTCAATACGTTCGCGGAGAATTTTATGAATTTCGTCGACTCGAAGGGTTGCCATTAGCGTTTCTTGACTCTTTTTTGGGAAGCTAGGGGAAAAGTAATGCCTAAATTCTAAACGAAAGTAGAAGTTCAAAGCCTAATTAATTTAATTATCTCTTCCATTCCATGGACCCGAGAATACCAATATTAGCGCGAATCGTACGGAAATGTAACTCGGTATTCAAACAACTATTCAGAGTTCCTAGAGCTACTTGTACGGCCTGTTGGAAAACCCGTTGTCGGACCTGATTCATTGCCCTTTGTTTTTCAAAATAAAGGGTTTTATTTTTAGACTTTTCTAATTGTTCAAAACTAATAGAAGTAGCATTAATCAAAATTTCTTTTTCCCGTTCTATCTCAGAGTATCCATTAATTCGATACTCATCCGCTTCTAGTTCGACTTTCTGTAATCGAACCCGAGCTTTTTTGAGTTGCTCAATGGTCCCTCTACGCAATTCTTCCGAATTTCGAATAGTACTCAAGATCCTCTGTTTTCGATTATCTAATAAATGTTTTAATGAAAGTAGATTATCTTGCTATTAAGTTTACAACTTTTATGATCTCTTCCCGAACCAAACATGAACCTTTCGATTCATTTGGCTCTCACGCTCTTTTTTTCTTTATTTTGCTTTTTCTATTTCCATATCCTTTTTTGTTAAGTAATGCGCCTATCCTCTATTTTCCCTTTTCTGTTTATATTTTAATATACCGAAACCCATATAAGACTAGATAAATATTAAGAGGACTCTTCTTCCTAGATAAAAATCTATCATGGTCAGCAAAGTTGTTTCTTTATTTCTATTTGCCCTTTAGTTAATAATTTCAATTTCATTAAGAAAAACTAACCAAATAAATGGAAAATGCAAATTAATAGAATTTTTTTTCTTCAAATCCAAAAAAAATCTCTTTTTTTATAGATAGGATAGGTCATCGATTCGGAATTGGATAAAAAAGGGTAGGGTGCACCTTTTTCTAGTAAATAGTTCAAACCATTTTATCGATATGAGTGTTCTATATCAGATAAATTCTACATTAGTCATTTCCCATTTAAAGCATTTAGGTACTAATACTAATATAGTTGTAGAAAGAGTACCTCTTTTTGCCTGGACTTCAAGCAGTTTAGCTTTAACCGTGTTAATAGTCTCACATTATTGGTTTATAGAGAATCAAAATGATTTACCAATGAGTCGTGAAATGCTATGGTTCTTCCATATGATTTATGAATTTATTCAGAAGTAATTCGTCGAGATCGTGCACCCTTTTCTTATTTATCCAAAAAATACTAAAAAATATTATAAAGTGCAGCCGGATAGATCCAATCTATTCTTGAAATAGACAACTCGCACACACTCCCTTTCCAAAAAAAATCAAAACACCAACCACTACAGTTAGATTTAATAGATTTGTTGCTAAAATATCGGTATTAAGCCCGAAACTGCCAGCGGATGGCCAGTGAGCTAAAAAACCGAAAGAATGGGTTACATTTTTCATATGCTCTCCTCTTATAGATAGGATAGGTCGTCGATTCGGCATTGGATAAAAAAGGGCAGGGTGCTCCTTTTTCTAGTAAATAGTTCAAACCATTTTATCGATATGAGTGTTCTATATCAGATAAATTCTACATTAGTCATTTCCCATTTAAAGCATTTAGGTACTAATACTAATATAGTTGTATAAAGAGTACCTCTTTTTGCCTAGACTTCAAGCAGTTTAGCTTTAACCGTGTTAATAGTCTCACATTATTGGTTTATAGAGAATCAAAGTTGATTTACCAATGAGTCGTGAAATGCTATGGTTCTTCCATATGATTTATGAATTTATTCAGAAGTAATTCGTCGAGATCGTGCACCCTTTTCTTATTTATCCAAAAAATACTAAAAAATATTATAAAGTGCAGCCGGATAGATCCAATCTATTCTTGAAATAGACAACTCCCACACACTCCCTTTCCAAAAAAAATCAAAACACCAAGCACTACAGTTAGATTTATTAGATTTGTTGCTAAAATATCGGTATTAAGCCCGAAACTGCCAGCGGATGGCCAGTGAGCTAAAAAACCGAAAGAATGGGTTACATTTTTCATATGCTCTCCTCTTATAGATAGGATAGGTCGTCGATTCGGCATTGGATAAAAAAGGGCAGGGTGCTCATTTTTCTAGTAAATAGTTCAAACCATTTTATCGATATGAGTGTTCTATATCAGATAAATTCTTCATTAGTCATTTCCCATTTAAAGCATTTAGGTACTAATACTAATATAGTTGTAGAAAGAGTACCTCTTTTTGCCTGGACTTCAAGCAGTTTAGCTTTAACCGTGTTAATAGTCTCACATTATTGGTTTATAGAGAATCAAAATGATTTACCAATGAGTCGTGAAATGCTATGGTTCTTCCATATGATTTATGAATTTATTCAGAAGTAATTCGTCGAGATCGTGCACCCTTTTCTTATTTATCCAAAAAATACTAAAAAATATTATAAAGTGCAGCCGGATAGATCCAATCTATTCTTGAAATAGACAACTCGCACACACTCCCTTTCCAAAAAAAATCAAAACACCAACCACTACAGTTAGATTTATTAGATTTGTTGCTAAAATATCGGTATTAAGCCCGAAACTGCCAGCGGATGGCCAGTGAGCTAAAGAACCGAAAGAATGGGTTACATTTTTCATATGCTCTCCTCTTATAGATAGGACAAACAAAGAACAAAGTTTTTCGATCACTTACTTCGCTCGTTGTTTTTTGATCGGTTTTTTTAATGCAAATAGATTCAATCTAGTAATTTCTTTTAGATTAAGTCTTATGTCTTCTTTGACCTGTGAAAGACCTCCTTTTGTTGAAATGTTCTGTTCCAAAAATTCCTAAAATAAAAGGAAAAAAACTTTCCACTTTCCTAAACTAAGTACGGGAAGGAAGAAGGGGAGCATATCTTCTAAATTAATCATAATCAACTCAGCCCTTCCTGGGGTGGGGTATTGTCTGTCCCGATAAATAGCTAATTCCAACAGTAATAAATAGGAGTAAATAAAATAAAGTATTGATATAATTGGAATTGCTGAAGCAAATACCCATTTAACTAAAAAAAGAAAAAAGGTATCTAATCGAAAGAGCTTATTTTATTTGTTAGGATTAAACAAAAGGGTTCGCAAATAAAAGCACTAGTGCCACAACTAGTCCATAAATTGTTAAAGCTTCCATAAAAGCTAGACTAAGCAATAAAGTACCTCGTATTTTACCTTCTGCTTCTGGCTGTCTGGCAATACCTTCTACAGCTTGTCCTGCAGCAGTACCTTGACCAACTCCAGGCCCAATAGAAGCAAGCCCTACGGCCAATCCAGCAGCAATAACAGAAGCAACAGTAATTAATGGATTCATGGTGAGTTCCTCGTGTCAAAAAAAATGGTTAAGGATACAATCGACCAAGAAATTCTTACTTCTAAGCTCTATCTCTATTGGGGAGAAGTAACTAAAAAAGTACAAATTGAAATTATAATGTGAATTGTCTGAAACTACATAGAAGGGAATTCCATATCTCGGATTAGATAATGAATCTAACCTAGGAATATATAATACCCTATATACATTTGTTTCTTCTATTTTGTTTGCGTATTTTCTCATTTTCTATTGAATCGGATTCTAAAACCATTGCTTAACGCAGAAAACCGTATAAAAGGTGACTCCACTCCACTTCTAGACATTAAGGATATATAGTATAGATCCAGTCTGACTCCACCCTCCCTCATTACTGCATCTATACTTTGACAATTCCATAATATAGTTATAGTCTATTTTCTCTCCTACAACTCTAGGTTGTATATTCATACGCATTTCTAACTATTTTTTTTGCAACCAAGCGGATTATCTGGAACCACGCATGAATTGAGCTAAGCTGGAAAAAAAATACTATTTCCAAAACTAGTCAATTCAATGATGACCCTCCATGGATTCATCTATATAGGCTGCAGCTAATGTTGCAAAAATAAGAGCTTGAATACCGCTTGTAAATAATCCAAGAAACATGACAGGTATAGGGACTACTAAGGGGACTAAAGAAACAAGAACAACAACGACTAATTCATCCGCTAATATATTCCCGAAAAGTCGAAAGCTAAGCGATAATGGTTTTGTGAAATCCTCGAGGATGTTAATTGATAAAAGGATTGGGGTTGGTTTAATATATTTCTCGAAATAGCTCAATCCTATTTTGCTAAGACCCATATAAAAATATGCTGCTGACGTGAGTAAAGCTAAAGCAATAGTAGTATTTATATCATTCGTGGGCGCTGCTAATTCCCCATGGGGTAACTCTATAATTTTCCAAGGTAAAAGAGCACCCGCCAATTCGAAACAAAAATAAAAAGGAACATAGTCCCGATAATGGGAACCCAGGGACCATATTCTTCTCCAATCTGAGTTTTTCTCAAGTCTCGAATAAACTCAAGGACATATTCAAAGAAATTCTGACCATCGATCGGGATGGTTTGTGGATTCCGAACAGCTATGACAACTGAACCTAATAAGATAGTAATTACGATCCAAGAAGTGATGAGTACTTGGGCATGAATTTGGAAACCTCCTATTTGCCAATAGAAGTGTTGGCCTACTTATACACCCGATATATCGTATAACTCCTTGAGTGTTTTAATGGAACAAGGTATAATATTCATATTGTCCTCTGATAAAAATTGAACTTCAAAAAAGGAATTCTTGTGATTCAACCATCTCTTTCTCAACTCACCAACTTGAAGTATTAATCTTATATTTAGGAGACCAAGAAAGCACATCAGATCATAATATATATCAATACCCTCTCATATATATCAATATTCCCCTTCTTTTTTCTATGCAAAATGAAAAAGAATAGTAAGTGATTCCATAAATCTACGCAGTTGCCCAAGAATTCACTATTCTTCTTAATCAACGATTTCATATATAGAGAGAACGCCCTTCACAAATTGCAAATACTAATTTGTTAAGAATCAATCGAATTGAAGTCATAGTGTCATCATTGGCTGGAATCGATATATTCGCGAGATCCAGGTCGGAATTTGTATCGACTAAAGAAATAGTAGGAATCCCCATAATGGCACACTCCCGAAGAGCCATATACTCTTTTTGCTGATCAAGGACGATCACAATGTCTGGCAATCTCGTCATATATTTGATCCCGCCGAGATATCTTTGCAAGGTGGATAATTTTCTCTTCAAGATTGCCACATCTCTTTTTGGGAGATGTTGGAATTTTCCCATTTTTTCTTCTGCTCTTAAATCTCTAAATTGAGAAAGTCTAGTTTTCGTAATCGACCAATTAGTTAACATACCACGGAACCACTTTTTATTAACATAATGACAACGAGCCCTTATTGCAGCTGATGCTAATAATCCGTTGCTCTTTTTTTGTGCCAACAATAAAGACACTTTTTCCCTGACTTGCTGCATCAAAAACTAAATCACAACCTTCTGATAAAAACGAGCCGTTCTAGCGAGATTTATAATATGAGTACATTTACGCTTTGCCGAAATGTAAGGGGCCATTTTAGGATTCCATTTCTTAATACCATGACCAAAATGAACTCCTGCTTATATCATATCTTTCAAATTGATGTTCCAATATCTTCTTGTCATTTTTTCCACACTTCCTTTTGATTGTTTCTTTTTTTTCATCCTACCATTCCATTACGGAATTTTATTCTTTTTGAAGATTAAGAAAGATCCGAAATAGCTTGAAATAAATAATAATTGGTCCGAAGGAACCTTCCCTTCTATTGAGAGTTGGCCATTGATACATTGTATAAACATAACCTTAAATGTATTACCCGACTTCTTTTACTTATTTTAAAATTTTAAATAAAAATATAAAATTTGACCTCTTAGTGTTCTAAGTTAAAAAGTCTAGTAAAGTAAAAAAAATCTGCTTTATGTATCCTTAAATCGTATAAATGGGGGTAAATGGGGGTTCTGATGTCTCTTAGAAATTTTTTGTTACGTCAAAATCTGAAGAAACTAATTATGTATGGAGAAATAAAAAATCTCTCATTTCCGACGCGAATAGATTTTGTTTTTGAATTTCGAAATAAAGGTTCTTGTCTTGTGGGGAACGATGCACAAATTTTAGGAATCCGGTACCAACAGGTATAATCCCCCCAGAACTACGTTTTCTTTCAACCCTTTCAACCAATCAATGCGACCTCGTAGGGCAGCTTTTGCTAAAACTCGAGCATTTTCTTGAAAACTTGCTTCAGATATGAAACTTTGGGTATTCAGGGAATCCCTTGTTATTCCCAATAAGGTTGCCCGATAATAGATAGATTCATCCAAAGCTCGCCCTGCTCGTTCCGCTCGCAATAGTCCGATTAATTCTCCAGGTGAAAAAACATTAGACATTCCATCATCAGAAACCCGCACTTTTGATGTTACTTGGCATATAATAATCTCTATATGTCTATTATAAATTTGTACCCCTTGGGATCGATAAACCTTTTGGATTTTATTAACCAAAGAGATACGACTTTGGGCTTTGGTTAGCTCAGCTCCAATCAAGAATCCCCAGGGGACCCCAAGAATTCTTGGTATACGCTCATTCCAATCCTCAATACTCCTTTCGAGATTCGGGGATAATGAATCAATTGAACACGCTTCAAAGATTTGTTCCAGTTTTGGAAGACCTTGCGTTATGTCACTAGATCTCGATTTTTCATATATAAACGTAACTAACCTATCCCCTTTGTAAAGGATTTCTCCATAATGACCATTAATAGTTGCTCCTGTAGTGGCCAAATAAGGTTTAGCTGCTCTTATAACAAAGGAATCCATATTTACAATGAAAATTTGACCAGATTTTTTTATGTGCGATTTAAATATACATGCATTTTCACAAATAAATTGTCCAAGGTGAATTATTGCTAATGTCTCTTCCCAAGAATCATGATGGACAAAGCGACAATTCAAAAGTAATGGATCCAACATTATGTTACTATCGAAATACGAAATCCTTTGATTTTCATCTATTAAAGAGTATTTAAGTCCTTGAAGTACTTGGAAGGTTTGTTTCAAATTGGCAAGGAATAAATATTTTTTTAACAGGATCTTATTATACGTTAGTAAATAGTAAGATGAAGAAAAATTTGATATACTAGGTACAATAACTCCTAAGGGCCCAAAAATTTCTTGAATAGGAATTCTAGGATTCAATTCTTTTATCCCATTGGGATATTTTAAATTCTTGGATAAACCAATTCGAGAACAATTGGATGCCGACAAAATCATCAAAGGTTGGTATTCTTTATTTCGATTCAACAATGTGCCAATAGCTTCTTGATGTTGGCTAAGTGATTCAATCTTCGCCTTGGAATAAAAGGAATTTATATTGGTGCGATCTAACCTATTATGGGGAATCGGTACTACACTTGTCCTATCATACCTTTTTCGTGTATATGAAATAGTGGACTTGACTAACTCAATTCTTAGGAAATCGTGAATAAGGTCATTTGCTCTTACCTCAACAAGGGAAGCACCAACCTTCTCTTTTTCTTCTTGTTCTCAATTCACTACTAAGCAAGTTCTAACAAATTGACTATTTGTGTGATAAATTCTTTGAGTTAACTTGCTATTTTCATGAGAAATAAAATTGACAAGTCGAAGTTGGAGAATATCTTCTTCTTGCAAGAGATCCTGGGGGAAAAGTGTTGCTAAATTTATCCTTTCGTCCATTTCATATGCGACTGCAGGTCGAACAAAAACAAAATACTCTTCCTTGCTCTTGAGAATTTTTTTCGTTGAACATAGACCCAATTTTTCTTTTTTTTGATTCCTTAGAATATTTTTTTTCCTTCTGGTGGTATCAAACAGCCACCTAATACCTTATCTGCCTCTTCAGGAAAATGAATACCTCTGGAAAATATTTTTAGTTCTGTATGGCTTTTTTTTCTCCTCACTCGGACCAGTCCACCTAGTCGACTTCTTGTATTTTTTGTGAGTTGTGTATTCACTCCAATAATACTATTGTCAAGTACCTTTAGGTATGAAGATCTCGGCAAGATATGCAGTTCTTGAAGAATGAAAAAAAACCGATCCACTTCTTTTTGGTATTTTAGACTAAATTCTTTTGTTCCTCGATGCTCAATAAAACCCTCTTTTTTTAAGATAGAATCTTCCTCTGGACTATCATATTCGTCCTCGGGATCTTCTTCTAAGTCTTCTTCTAAAGTCCCATATTTGTCCTCTGATCTTTCCCCGGGGTTCCCATATTCATCTTCTGAGTCTTCCTCTAGAGTTCCATATTCGCCCTCTCGGGTCCTGTATTTGCTCTCTGGGCTTCCATATCCGTCTTCTGAGTCTTTCTCTAAAGTCCTATATTCGTTCTCTGGGTTCCCATA
Organism: Avena insularis; assembly: GCA_023614405.1. Classification (NCBI taxonomy): domain Eukaryota; kingdom Viridiplantae; phylum Streptophyta; class Magnoliopsida; order Poales; family Poaceae; genus Avena; species Avena insularis. The sequence continues at coordinate 410,399,317 of CM042696.1, forward strand.
TTCGTTCTCTGGACTCCCGTATTCGTCTTCTAGGGTTTCATATTTGTATTCGCCTTCTCGGGTCCTATATTCGTCTTCTAGGGTCTCATATTCGTCTTCTAAGTCTTCCTCTCAAGTCCTGTATTCTTCCTCTAGGGTCCTATATCTAAATTTCACAATTCCCGAACCCTTTTTATCTTTTCTGTATTGTGGATCGTCAAAATAAGCAAAAATAGTATTTCTACGTAAAACACCCATAAAGGGGATTTCGATAGAAATACCCAAACAGGATATTAATTCTTTCTCTTGTTCTTGATGGTATTGTAATGGAACGACGAACCTATTTCTTCGCTTTTTTGCCAACAAATCCGAATTATCTTGAAAAATAAAAGGATAGATCAAATTCCAATGCCCGTTGGCCATGATTCGATCCGGCATTGAATAATCAAAAATTTCCCTATCTTTTTTACCATAAGTATTCATTTGATCTTGATCCTTGTGGATTGAAAAAGACGCTATACTGGATCTGTATATACTTACTGACAATATCCATAAATGGCTTGTTTTTGATAATCGACGAAGATTACCATATTGATATTCGGGCGCATGGTAAACATCAGTACTCCAGTGCATTTCGCCGTCTGATTCGGAATAAATATGCTTTTGTACCCTTTCTTTAAAATGTAAAGTGGATGTTCCGGCACGAATCTCCGCAATTACTTATTCGGATTTTACATATTGATTATTTTGCACTAGAATCAAGCTTTTTGAGGGAATACTCACACTATATAGAATATCTTGACTCTGAATAGTTACATGCAAGTCTATATAACATAGAAAAGCAGGCTGTCCATGGCGGGTACGTGTGGGGTGAACCAAATTTTCAGTGAATTGGATTTTTCCATTCGAAGGGGATCGTACAAGTTCGGCAGTACCCCCTGTGAATACTCCGCCAGTATGAAAAGTTCTTAATGTTAGTTGAGTCCCGGTCTCCCTAATTGATTGACCCGCAATAACACCCACGGCTTCTCCCAATTCTACGAGATCGCTATGAGTAGGACTCCGGCCATAACAGAATTGACAGATCCAAGAAGTGTTTCAGCAGGTAAAGGGGGTTCTAATATATATTGGTTGTGCTCAAAATGGTTGTGCTCGAAAGGCAGTTATGAATCGATTCACTAATCCAATTCCGATATCTTGATTTCGAGCGGCAATGCATCATGAACCGATATATATATCGTTTGCTAATACACGACCAATTAGTGTTTGGGCAAAAAGTTTTTCCATCATCCCATTTTGAGGACTAACAGAAATACCTCGGATAGTACCACAATCTCTTCTACGCACAAGAATATGTTGAACTACTTCAACAAGTCTACGTGTAAGATATCCAGCATCTGCTGTTCGTACAGCAGTATCTACAACCCCTTTGCGGGCTCCAAAGCAGGAAATTATATATTCTGTCAAAGAAAGCCCCTCGCGTAAATTGCTTTGAATAGGTAAATCGATCATTTGTCTTTGAAGGTCTGCCATTAATCCTCTCATACCTACTAATTGGTGTACATGAGATGCATTTCCTCTGGCTCCTGAAAAATACATTAGATATACTCGATTAGAAGGATCCGTTATCCAAAAATTCGAATTTATTTCTTGTTTCAAATATTCACTTGTCGCATACCATATCTCAACGGATTGGCGTAATTTTTCTACCGCGTGTATAGCCCCATAATAATAGTGTTCTCCAAAAGAAAACTTTGTTGCTCCGCGTCTTGGACTAACCATCCCTTAGAGGGTATTGTTAAAAGATCCTCAATTCCTAACGAAATCGATGTAGTAGTGGCTTGATGGAACCCCGGAGTCTTTAGTTGATCCAGTATATGGGATGTATATCCCATTCCGAAATGATCTATTAATCTGCTAATAAGTCGTTTCATACCAGTTCAGTCTATCTCTTTATTATGAAAGACCAGATTGGCCCGTTCTGCCATACATAAGTACCCCCTTTTCGGCTGAGTAGGATTCGACAATTGCTGAGTAGGATTCGACAATGGGCCTGAGTCAATGATTCGAAAATTTAATTAACTTCATTTTCTTAATCTCAATCTGGATCCGCGTGGCAAAAATGATGATACTACGGAAATCGGAATGCCCCCCAAAAGGGGAGGGGCATCGCCGAATCTAACTTCCTTGTTTAGATAATGTATGAATAGGCCTGACTAAATCCTTGTATGGCTTCCTCTATTTCTCTATAAAAAGAAATATGACCAAGAGTGGTTCGAATGTATATAGAACGAATTTCTTTTTTTCTGTTTCCCACTATTAGATAGTGGGCATAAATCTCATGATAAGTCCCCAAAGATTCATATTGAACTTCAATTGGAACTTCTTTTGACCCAATGACGCGTTGATCCAGTTTCCATCGTAGCCACAAGGGACTGTCTAAACTGATTAGTTTCTGTCTATAAGCTCCCAGTGCATCATAAGAACTAGAAAAGTGGGGCTCTTTATCTTTCGTATACTTAGAATTACAATTATTGTAATTTACTTTTTGATTTGGATAGTTTTCGCAACTATTATATCTATTTGCAAAAATACCTCGGTGGTTTCCAATCGTTAATACATAAAGCCCGATAAGCATGTCTTGGGTTGGTACGCAAATAGGATCTCCAATAGCGGGAGATAAGAGATTCATATGAGAAAACATAAGTAAACGGGCTTCCGCCTGAGCTTCCAAGGATAAAGGTAGATGAACAGCCATTTGATCCCCATCAAAATCCGCATTGAAACCCTTACACACTAATGGGTGTAAAGAAATAGTACGCCCATCTACTAAAGTGGGTTGAAAGGCCTGTATGCCTAATATATGTAGGGTAGGTGCTCTATTTAACAGTACAGGATGTCCCCGCATAACTTCTTGAAGTATTTCCCATACAATGGGTTCCTTTTCCCAAATTTTCCTTTTAGCAATCCTGACATTAGAAGTAGCGCATTTCGTGATTAAATCGCGAATTACAAATAGCTGAAAAAGCTTTATTGCTATCTCTAGAGGTAATCCACATTGATGTAATGAAAGGGAAGGACCCACAACAATGACAGAACGCCCCGAGTAATCGACCCGTTTCCCAAGCAGAGTCTCACGAAACCTTCCCTCTTTACCTTCAATTACATCTGAAAGTGATTTGTATACTTTATTGTGACCATCCCATATCGGTTGCCCGCGGGACCCACTATCAAGAAGTGTATCAACGGCTTCTTGTACCAATTTTTCCTGGCACATTACTAAATCCGCAGGTGCTAATTCACTTCTTTTTAATAGATAGGCAAGGTTGTTGTTCCGACGGATAACTCTCTTATAAAGTTCATTAATATCCGAAGTTACTACTTTATCTCCAGACCTATAAACGATGGGTCTCAATTCGGGAGGAAGAACCGGTAATAAGCACAAAACCATCCATTCTGGTTCCACATTTGTTTGAATAAAATGTTTTGCCAATTGCATGCGTCTAATCAAAAAAACTTTTCTTATTCGTCTTTTTCTATCTTCCCATTCATCTCCACTATACCCCTCGTCTTCTAATTCCTTCCATTCGACCAAGAAATTCTCTATAATAATTCGCAAATCCAAATCTGCTAATTGTTCTCTAATAGCACCTGCTCCTGTCGCAATTTCCCGATTTCGAAATGTTGCAAAGCCTGGGGTAGAAAAAAAGGGAGAAATGTTGTGATTACAGGATGAAATTTCCTCTTCGAATAAACCTCGTAATCGTAAAAAAGTGGGTTTTTTAGTGCTGGGCCTAGCAAAAGAGAAATCGCCGTATACTAGGCCCTCCAACTTCTTAAGAGGTTTATCTAAAAGATTCGCGATATAACTAGGAATACCTTTCAAATACCACACATGAGTCACGGGACATGCGAGTTTGATGTATCCCATTTGATATCTTCGTATCCGAGAATCCACAAATTCCACCCCGCATTTTTGGCAAAATCTCTCGTCTTCATTTTCAGCTCCGCTCGCTCGAGAATTGCCACAAGCGCAAATTCTGCTTTTTATGGGTCCAAAGATTCTTTCGCAAAACAATCCATCTTTTTCTGGTTTATCAGTTTTATAATGAAAAGTAGAGGGCCTTGTGACTTCGCCAACGACTTCTCCATTAGGTAGGTTTTTGTTTGCCCAAGCATTTATTTGTTGAGGGGAAACGAGTCCAATTTGAAGTTGTTGATGTTTATATTGGTCAATCATAAAATAGAAATAAGAAAAGAATTTATATTTATTCCTATCAAATCAAACTTCCTCCCTATTAACCTAGTTCTTCTCAGATACAAGGAAATGATTCAGTTCTAGAGCCAAAGATCATAGTTCTCGAACGAGCACTCGAAAAGATTCTGGAGGATCCTCGTGATTAGGTATTCGTTTTCCCTAGATCGTAGCATTGAGTATTTCTTGGGGAGCTATAAGATGGTCAGATTTATAAGTAAGTATCTCTTGTAAAATATGAGCAACACCAAATCCTTCTAAAGCCCAAACTTCCATTTCTCCTACTCGTTGTCCCCCTTGCTTGGCTCTTCCTCTAACGGGTTGTTGTGTAACAAGTGAGTAGGGACCAGTAGAACGCCCATGAATTTTCTCATCCACTTGGTGAATTAATTTTAAGATATATGACTTCCCTATTAGAACATGTTGTTTGAAGGGGTCTCCTGTTCTTCCATCAAATATTATGCTTTTTTCTAGGTACTTGGGTTCAAATACCCATGGATTTTTTGTTTCTTTACTGGCTTCATATAATTCTGAAAACACAAGTTTTCTTGAAGCCTCTTGCTCATATCTCTCATCAAAGGGTGTTATTCTATAATGTTTCTTTAGCAGATCCCCCGCTAATCCGAGCGAGCTTTCAAATATTTGTCCCACATTCATTTGGGAGGGTACTCCTAAGGGATTGAAGACCATATCAACAGGTGTTCCATCTTGCAAATAGGGCATATCTTGCCTAGGATTTTTTTTGGAAATGATCCCCTTATTCCCATGTCTTCTGGCTACTTTATCCCCAACTTTGATTTCACATTTCTGTAAAATATATACACGAACCGTTATGTCGAGGGGGTCCCTCTAGATCCATTTCACATCGATAACACGCCCTCTTCCACCTATAGGTAATTTGAGAGAAGTTTCTTTTGAAGTGGATACCTCAAGGCCAAAGATGGCCCGTAATAATCCAGCTTCCACGATATGCGATGATTCACTCGCTATCTGAGGCATTAATTTACCTACTAAAATATCACCAGTTTCTACCCAGGATCCCAACCTAACAACTCCATTTCTGTCCAAATTGCGGAGTAAATGTTCTTCTAGATGTGGTATTTCTTTAGTGATTTTTTCAGCAGAGCCTTGGCTTGTCGTATTCGTCTGAATTTCATATTTCCGGATGTGAAAAGAGGTATAAATATCCTCATATACCAAACGTTCACAAATTAGTACTGCGTCTTCAAAATTGTAACCTTTGCATGGCATATAAGCTACTAATATGTTTTTTCCTAAAGCAAGTTCCCCCCAACTGTAGCCGCTCCCTTTGCTAAAATTTGTCCCTTTTTAATGGATTTACCCTGGGGGACCCGGGGGTTTTGGTGCATACAAGTATTTTTGTTCGAGCGACGGTGGTTAACTAAAGGAATACTTATATTCTTCCCACGACTTGATAAAAGGATCTTATGACTATCAGTAGAAACGATCTTTTCCTCGCGTTCGGCTATAATGGAAACCCTCGAATCTAGAGCTGTTTGGCGTTCCAATCCAGTTCCAACAATGCACTTTTCGGACCGAGAAAGGGGAACTGCTTGGCGCTGCATATTAGAACTCATTAAAGCCCGATTCGCATCATTGTGCTCAATAAAAGGAATGAGAGAACCTCCAATAGAAAAATATTGAAAAGGAAAAATACTTCTAACATGAATCTGTTCCCATGCAATAGTCAGGAATTCCTGACGGTATCTAGCTGGAACAACCTGCTCCTCCTAAATACCTTGATTCAAGGACAAAGAATTTCCTGCTGCTATCATATAATATTCATCTCTATTTGGTGATAGATAAACCACCTCTCTAGCTTTTTTTTTCTTTCTCAGCAGATATTTTATAAAACGGACTCTCTATGGATCCCCACAAGTGATCAATTCTCGCATGAATTGCTAAGGATCCAGTAAGTCCAAAATTTATTCCTTCGGACGTGTCAATTGGACAAATACGCCCATAGTGACTCGGATGAATATCTCGGCTCCAAAAACTTGCAGTTCTCCCGGTCAACCCTCCAGGACCTAAACAACTCACTTTTCGCCCATGAACAGTTTGTGTCAATAGATTCGTTTGATCAAAAACTTGAGATAACAGATATGTACCAAAAAAGTCTCATAAGTGGTTATTAATAAAATCGAAGTTGAAGTTGGAGTTACCAAAGTTTGGGGAGTCGGTTTCGATTGACGTATGAATACTCTACGAATAGTTTTTTGAACTGCATGTTGTAAACGACCAAGAGCGAGTCTGAATTGATCTTGTAACAGATCTGCAACCGAACGAATACGTTTATTTTTCAAGTGATTCATATCCTCATCGTCAAGTATACCCGTTCCAAATTTCATTACAATCAAATGATCCGTAGCGGCCAATACATCTCGTGGTAACAAAAATGTATTGTTCTGAGGTATATCAAGATTAAGTCTCCGATTGAAATTTCGTCGACCAATCCTTCCTAATTCACATTTTTGTTGAAAAAATTTCTTTTGTAATTCCTCACATAAGGACTCCAAAAATACCAGGTCTCCACCTATGCAAGCAAATTGTTGATAAAACTCAAAAATAGCTTTTTATTTTGACGCAATCCTCTTCTTCTCCTTAGCATTCGGGAAAGACAAAAAAAAATCAGGGTAGGAAACATTATCTAGAATTTCTCTTAGATTCGAACCCATAGCTGATGATAGAACTAGAATAGATATCTTTTGTTTCCTACTCACGCGAGCCCATATCCTTTCTTTTTTATCAATTGCTAATTCCGATCTTCCTCCCCAATCTGATATTATAGTTCCGGTGTAGATAGAAATTCCCTTATGGTCTAATTCCGAACGATAGTAAATACCAGGACTTAGCAATATTTGATTGATCACAATTCGGTATATTCCATTTATAATAAAGGTTCCTAAGGAATTCATTATAGGAATGTTTCCAATAGAAATGGTTTGCTTTTGCACATCGAAACCAAAAATTAATCTCACGGATACATATAATTCGGAAGAATAGGTGAGTGATTCATACACAACATCCCTTTATTTTATCGAGGTTTCTAGCAATTGATACCCTTTCGCAAATAATTGAAATGCAATTTCGTGATCTGGGTCTTTAATTGTTGGAAACTTGTCAAGTTCTTCTGCCAAGGCTTGATTAATAAACCTACAAAATCCCTCGAATTGGATCTGACTAAATCCGGGTATTGTGGACATTCCCTCGTTTCCATTTCGGAGCATCTTAATCTTAAGTTTCCTGTTTATCAAAGAAAAATTCCATTATCAACTCACTCTTAATCAATCCCTATGGATTGATCTAGCAATCATGGAATCTATATTCTGATTACTGAATCACATGAAATTCTAGGGAACTCCACACACGTATTTCATATATGTATTTCATACATATGAATAGAGACTATTTTGACGAAAGTTCCAGTTTTCCAGTGGAGGGGTACAAATGGAATGAAAATGAATTGATAAAACATTCCTAGAAAAAAATTCTGCTACTTATACTTTCATGATATTCTAATCAGATTGGATGGCAAAGATTTCTCATTTTATCTCCTTTCTATTATTAATGTAATAAAGCCATAATATAATAAATGCACTAGAAAGTTTGACTTTACTTCGATTTAGAATAGCGCGCTTACTTTAATAAAAAAAGTGAGGGTTCTTTTTTATTTCGGAGTAGTAGAATTGCTAGAAAATTTAGGATTTCATTGTTAAATTCAAAATGAAGTAAGTCCCCTTTTTATTCAAGATATTTAATTCTTTGAAAAATTTAAGCACGATTCCCCATAGAGATATGTACATAAGGGGGATCTTTGGATAATAATGTTGTTTGGACATGCAGTTTACCTATACACGGATTAGGCATAAAGCCATAATATTTTATTATGCCATTAAAAAGAAGGGGGGAGACAATACCTATTTAAGAGTCGTTCACTACTGAAAAAAAAGAGAGAGAATTCTAGTTAACGGTTTCAAATTTTGCAGACTGTGACTAGAAATCCACTTTATTCTCCTTTTCCATCTTAATAGAAAGAAATAGAAAGTTTTATTGTATTAGCAGTATCCGTTTTAAGATAGAATCTATCGAAGAGAATAATAGAAACAGGATAAAAAAAGTAGGAATAATTTTTTTTTTAAAGATTGGAATAAAGTAAGGGGAATTATATTCCAAATAAAAAAGGAGGGTTTTTGTAAGAAAACGTGCATAAATAGTTGCTCTTTTCTCGATTTTCACTCGGACTTTTTGGCGGCATGGCCAAGCGGTAAGGCAGGGGACTGCAAATCCTTTATCCCCAGTTCAAATCTGGGTGTCGCCTGATCAATAAAATACTTAGGTTTTTATAGTACTGATCGAACTCGATAAATTTGTACTTCGCATAAGTTTGGGCAAGAGAGTAACTAGGCCTACTGGTACTCTATTTTTAGAATCCATACCAAACCATAGGATAGTTCTATCCTCAAACTAAGATTTGCTTTGGCGGTAGTGGCAAAAAAAAAGGGTTACCAATAGGGGGATATTGATTCGATTTGAGAATTTTAAACTGCGAGGATAAGATGTCAGAAATCTTGGTATCCAAAGAGAGGTTCCTAAGGGGCATTTTTTTTCAATTTAAGATTCATGAAGGGGTTCCACGAAGGAATATGAAGACTTCCAAATTATCATACATTATCGTACATCTTATTTTATCTACATACGCTTTAAAGTAAGGATTACTTATTCTAGCGAGAATCAGATTAAATAGGCCGATCCTAAGTTAATTTAGGAGTTGTGGATAAAGTTTCTTCATTCTTTCATAGAATGATAGAAAGCAGGGTTGTAGGGTTTAGGTCAAAAATAAATATAGGTAAGGTAGGTATCCAAAAAATATTTATTTGTCCATAATTTTATGGTATACTCGGGTGTCCTTTGCTTATAAAAAAAATAGAGTAACAAAAGGAATAAAAAATCTTCCTATTCCCGCTTCTTCTATTCAGTATTTAGGACATCATTCCCGTACTCTTTTTTAAGTAAAAGGGCTATGCTATGTATCATATTTATACTTAATGCTCTCTAATTCTACTGGAATTCCTATAAGAATAAGAATTTGTTAGGAGTAAATTCCTTGAACTGATTGATCCGTAGCTTTAGAGTAGAGTCCCTTTTGACTCTGCACTTTGATTCCACTATTATTATTGATCAATAGTAGAATAATTTCTTTATAGAAATAGGAGACATAATTTATATGGATATAGTAAGTCTCGCTTGGGCTGCTTTAATGGTAGTCTTTACATTCTCTCTTTCACTAGTACTATGGGGGAGAAGTGGACTCTAGGGATACTACTAATTGATTGAATAATCAAATTGTTGTATCAACTCTTTTCTTTAATTGATCGTTTTGCATTAATTATTTTGTCAAACGTTATTCTTTAATCTTTTTTTTAGTTTTGTTATACTCCTATTATATAATATAAAGACTCTAAAGTGTCGTAGAAAAAACTATATGTAGTTCTTTCTACTACACTTTAAGATTCCAACCAGATCCTTTCATTTAAGACTTGGATTTTTTTATTTAATTCCTTTTGCATTTCTTCAATGATTAATTGGAATTCCAACTAATCATTTTGGCTGACTATTTTACATAAATAATAAGTAAAAACCAGTAGGAACTAGAATGAATAGTGCAAGAGCAATAAATGCGAGAATATTGACTTCCATAACCTCTTTATTTTTTATTTTCACAATAACTGGGGATATAATCCCATGGGGAGGAAAAAGGGGTATCCTGTAAATTCAAGGGTAGAGCTTGTAGTCTGATAATACAGAATCAATTCAATATTATGAATATGGGATCTATCAAATCAATTCATAGTTGAGAGGGGAATACTATAACATAGGAAGACCCTTTATCCATACTAAGACACTAAGACCAAAATAGTTTTTTTGATTGGATTAAGAATTCCCTCTTTTCTTTTTTTAATCCTTTTCTCCTTTTTCTTTTCTATACCTATAGCCCATGATCCTTCTTAATCTTATCCAATTTCTCTTCCTTTTTATTATAGTTATAAATACAATTAGGTATGTATGTATTATCGACCAACTTTATATGGGTTATATGGGCATCCAAATAAGCAGAGAACTGACATGGGGAAAAGAGATCTTAAATAAAAAGGGAATAATATATTATGTATGGATTCCGATAAAATAGCGGTATTCTATATCATATGTGTTTCTTTCTTTATCGATCGGGAGTAGTGAAAAAATGCCTATATGCTTCCCCTCCCTCTTTAATGAGAGATGAAAAAAAAAAAGTAAGGGTACCGCCCCTATGGCTATGGGTATTTGATTTGCTTCCTCCCTTTTTTCATGGAAAAGGAAATATGAATTTATTCATTCATTTCATTAAACCCTAGTTCGATGACGGGCTCGAACCCGCAGCTTCCGCCTTGACAGGGCGGTGCTCTGACCAATTGAACTACAATCCCCGCGGGATGTATGGCATACCTATTCTTAAATAGAACCATTCATATGCTACATACCTACATATTATATGCGGGTATAGTGAGAGCGACATACCTAGTATGTCGTACTTTTTTATCACTATGAATGGATAATAATCCACCCTTCAATAAGAAAAACTCTTTTGTTTGTAAGATAGGAATGAGAGAGATATGGGTTATAAATATCAAGATTACCATATTGATATTCGGGCGCATGGTAAACATCAGTACTCCAGTGCATTTCGCCGTCTGATTCGGAATAAATATGCTTTTGTACCCTTTCTTTAAAATGTAAAGTGGATGTTCCGGCACGAATCTCCGCAATTACTTATTCGGATTTTACATATTGATTATTTTGCACTAGAATCAAGCTTTTTGAGGGAATACTCACACTATATAGAATATCTTGACTCTGAATAGTTACATGCAAGTCTATATAACATAGAAAAGCAGGCTGTCCATGGCGGGTACGTGTGGGGTGAACCAAATTTTCAGTGAATTGGATTTTTCCATTCGAAGGGGATCGTACAAGTTCGGCAAGACTTCGTGAATACTCCGCCAGTATGAAAAGTTCTTAATGTTAGTTGAGTCCCGGTCTCCCTAATTGATTGACCCGCAATAACACCCACGGCTTCTCCCAATTCTACGAGATCGCTATGAGTAGGACTCCGGCCATAACAGAATTGACAGATCCAAGAAGTGTTTCAGCAGGTAAAGGGGGTTCTAATATATATTGGTTGTGCTCAAAATGGTTGTGCTCGAAAGGCAGTTATGAATCGATTCACTAATCCAATTCCGATATCTTGATTTCGAGCGGCAATGCATCATGAACCGATATATATATCGTTTGCTAATACACGACCAATTAGTGTTTGGGCAAAAAGTTTTTCCATCATCCCATTTTGAGGACTAACAGAAATACCTCGGATAGTACCACAATCTCTTCTACGACAAGAATATGTTGAACTACTTCAACAAGTCTACGGTAAGATATCCAGCATCCGCTGTTCAGACAGCAGTATCTACAACCCCTTTGCGGGCTCCAAAGCAGGAAATTATATATTCTGTCAAAGAAAGCCCCTCGCGTAAATTGCTTTGAATAGGTAAATCGATCATTTGTCTTTGAAGGTCTGCCATTAATCCTCTCATACCTACTAATTGGTGTACATGAGATGCATTTCCTCTGGCTCCTGAAAAATACATTAGATATACTCGATTAGAAGGATCCGTTATCCAAAAATTCGAATTTATTTCTTGTTTCAAATATTCACTTGTCGCATACCATATCTCAACGGATTGGCGTAATTTTTCTACCGCGTGTATAGCCCCATAATAATAGTGTTCTCCAAAAGAAAACTTTGTTGCTCCGCGTCTTGGACTAACCATCCCTTAGAGGGTATTGTTAAAAGATCCTCAATTCCTAACGAAATCGATGTAGTAGTGGCTTGATGGAACCCCGGAGTCTTTAGTTGATCCAAAGATATGGGATGTATATCCCATTCGAAATGATCTATTAATCTGCTAATAAGTCGTTTCATACCAGTTCACTATCTCTTTATTATGAAAGACCAGATTGGCCCGCTCGCCATACATAAGTACCCCCTTTTCGGCTGAGTAGGATTCGACAATTGCTGAGTAGGATTCGACAATGGGCCTGAGTCAATGATTCGAAAATTTAATTAACTTCATTTTCTTAATCTCAATCTGGATCCGCGTGGCAAAAATGATGATACTACGGAAATCGGAATGCCCCCCAAAAGGGGAGGGGCATCGCCGAATCTAACTTCCTTGTTTAGATAATGTATGAATAGGCCTGACTAAATCCTTGTATGGCTTCCTCTATTTCTCTATAAAAAGAAATATGACCAAGAGTGGTTCGAATGTATATAGAACGAATTTCTTTTTTTCTGTTTCCCACTATTAGATAGTGGGCATAAATCTCATGATAAGTCCCCAAAGATTCATATTGAACTTCAATTGGAACTTCTTTTGACCCAATGACGCGTTGATCCAGTTTCCATCGTAGCCACAAGGGACTGTCTAAACTGATTAGTTTCTGTCTATAAGCTCCCAAAGGCATCATAAGAACTAGAAAAGTGGGGCTCTTTATCTTTCGTATACTTAGAATTACAATTATTGTAATTTACTTTTTGATTTGGATAGTTTTCGCAACTATTATATCTATTTGCAAAAATACCTCGGTGGTTTCCAATCGTTAATACATAAAGCCCGATAAGCATGTCTTGGGTTGGTACGCAAATAGGATCTCCAATAGCGGGAGATAAGAGATTCATATGAGAAAACATAAGTAAACGGGCTTCCGCCTGAGCTTCCAAGGATAAAGGTAGATGAACAGCCATTTGATCCCCATCAAAATCCGCATTGAAACCCTTACACACTAATGGGTGTAAAGAAATAGTACGCCCATCTACTAAAGTGGGTTGAAAGGCCTGTATGCCTAATATATGTAGGGTAGGTGCTCTATTTAACAAAGACAGGATGTCCCCAAGATAACTTCTTGAAGTATTTCCCATACAATGGGTTCCTTTTCCCAAATTTTCCTTTTAGCAATCCTGACATTAGAAGTAGCGATTTCGTGATTAAATCGCGAATTACAAATAGCTGAAAAGCTTTATTGCTATCTCTAGAGGTAATCCACATTGATGTAATGAAAGGAAGGACCCACAACAATGACAGAACGCCCGAGTAATCGACCCGCTTCCCAAGCAGAGTCTCACGAAACCTTCCTCTTTACCTTCAATTACATCCGAAAGTGATTTGTATACTTTATTGTGACCATCCCATATCGGTTGCTCATGGGACCCACTATCAAGAAGTGTATCAACGGCTTCTTGTACCAATTTTTCCTGGCACATTACTAAATCCGCAGGTGCTAATTCACTTCTTTTTAATAGATAGGCAAGGTTGTTGTTCCGACGGATAACTCTCTTATAAAGTTCATTAATATCCGAAGTTACTACTTTATCTCCAGACCTATAAACGATGGGTCTCAATTCGGGAGGAAGAACCGGTAATAAGCACAAAACCATCCATTCTGGTTCCACATTTGTTTGAATAAAATGTTTTGCCAATTGCATGCGTCTAATCAAAAAAACTTTTCTTATTCGTCTTTTTCTATCTTCCCATTCATCTCCACTATACCCCTCGTCTTCTAATTCCTTCCATTCGACCAAGAAATTCTCTATAATAATTCGCAAATCCAAATCTGCTAATTGTTCTCTAATAGCACCTGCTCCTGTCGCAATTTCCCGATTTCGAAATGTTGCAAAGCCTGGGGTAGAAAAAAAGGGAGAAATGTTGTGATTACAGGATGAAATTTCCTCTTCGAATAAACCTCGTAATCGTAAAAAAGTGGGTTTTTTAGTGCTGGGCCTAGCAAAAGAGAAATCGCCGTATACTAGGCCCTCCAACTTCTTAAGAGGTTTATCTAAAAGATTCGCGATATAACTAGGAATACCTTTCAAATACCACACATGAGTCACGGGACATGCGAGTTTGATGTATCCCATTTGATATCTTCGTATCCGAGAATCCACAAATTCCACCCCGCATTTTTGGCAAAATCTCTCGTCTTCATTTTCAGCTCCGCTCGCTCGAGAATTGCCACAAGCGCAAATTCCGCTTTTTATGGGTCCAAAGATTCTTTCGCAAAACAATCCATCTTTTTCTGGTTTATCAGTTTTATAATGAAAAGTAGAGGGCCTTGTGACTTCGCCAACGACTTCTCCATTAGGTAGGTTTTTGTTTGCCCAAGCATTTATTTGTTGAGGGGAAACGAGTCCAATTTGAAGTTGTTGATGTTTATATTGGTCAATCATAAAATAGAAATAAGAAAAGAATTTATATTTATTCCTATCAAATCAAACTTCCTCCCTATTAACCTAGTTCTTCTCAGATACAAGGAAATGATTCAGTTCTAGAGCCAAAGATCATAGTTCTCGAACGAGCACTCGAAAAGATTCTGGAGGATCCTCGTGATTAGGTATTCGTTTTCCCTAGATCGTAGCATTGAGTATTTCTTGGGGAGCTATAAGATGGTCAGATTTATAAGTAAGTATCTCTTGTAAAATATGAGCAACACCAAATCCTTCTAAAGCCCAAACTTCCATTTCTCCTACTCGTTGTCCCCCTTGCTTGGCTCTTCCTCTAACGGGTTGTTGTGTAACAAGTGAGTAGGGACCAGTAGAACGCCCATGAATTTTCTCATCCACTTGGTGAATTAATTTTAAGATATATGACTTCCCTATTAGAACATGTTGTTTGAAGGGGTCTCCTGTTCTTCCATCAAATATTATGCTTTTTTCTAGGTACTTGGGTTCAAATACCCATGGATTTTTTGTTTCTTTACTGGCTTCATATAATTCTGAAAACACAAGTTTTCTTGAAGCCTCTTGCTCATATCTCTCATCAAAGGGTGTTATTCTATAATGTTTCTTTAGCAGATCCCCCGCTAATCCGAGCGAGCTTTCAAATATTTGTCCCACATTCATTTGGGAGGGTACTCCTAAGGGATTGAAGACCATATCAACAGGTGTTCCATCTTGCAAATAGGGCATATCTTGCCTAGGATTTTTTTTGGAAATGATCCCCTTATTCCCATGTCTTCTGGCTACTTTATCCCCAACTTTGATTTCACATTTCTGTAAAATATATACACGAACCGTTATGTCGAGGGGGTCCCTCTAGATCCATTTCACATCGATAACACGCCCTCTTCCACCTATAGGTAATTTGAGAGAAGTTTCTTTTGAAGTGGATACCTCAAGGCCAAAGATGGCCCGTAATAATCCAGCTTCCACGATATGCGATGATTCACTCGCTATCTGAGGCATTAATTTACCTACTAAAATATCACCAGTTTCTACCCAGGATCCCAACCTAACAACTCCATTTCTGTCCAAATTGCGGAGTAAATGTTCTTCTAGATGTGGTATTTCTTTAGTGATTTTTTCAGCAGAGCCTTGGCTTGTCGTATTCGTCTGAATTTCATATTTCCGGATGTGAAAAGAGGTATAAATATCCTCATATACCAAACGTTCACAAATTAGTACTGCGTCTTCAAAATTGTAACCTTTGCATGGCATATAAGCTACTAATATGTTTTTTCCTAAAGCAAGTTCCCCCCAACTGTAGCCGCTCCTTTGCTAAAATTTGTCCCTTTTAATGGATTTACACTGGGGACCCGGGGTTTAGTGCATACAAGTATTTTTGTTCGAGCGACGGTGGTTAACTAAAGGAATACTTATATTCTTCCCGACTTGATAAAAGGATCTTATGACTATCAAGAGAAACGATCTTTCCTCGCGTTCGCTATAATGGAAACCCTCGAATCTAGAGCTGTTTGGCGTTCCAATCCAGTTCAACAATGCACTTTTCGGACCGAGAAAGGGAACTGCTTGGCGCTGCATATTAGAACTCATTAAAGCCCGATTCGCATCATTGTGCTCAATAAAAGGAATGAGAGAACCTCCAATAGAAAAATATTGAAAAGGAAAAATACTTCTAACATGAATCTGTTCCCATGCAATAGTCAGGAATTCCTGACGGTATCTAGCTGGAACAACCTGCTCCTCCTAAATACCTTGATTCAAGGACAAAGAATTTCCTGCTGCTATCATATAATATTCATCTCTATTTGGTGATAGATAAACCACCTCTCTAGCTTTTTTTTTCTTTCTCAGCAGATATTTTATAAAACGGACTCTCTATGGATCCCCACAAGTGATCAATTCTCGCATGAATTGCTAAGGATCCAGTAAGTCCAAAATTTATTCCTTCGGACGTGTCAATTGGACAAATACGCCCATAGTGACTCGGATGAATATCTCGGCTCCAAAAACTTGCAGTTCTCCCGGTCAACCCTCCAGGACCTAAACAACTCACTTTTCGCCCATGAACAGTTTGTGTCAATAGATTCGTTTGATCAAAAACTTGAGATAACAGATATGTACCAAAAAAGTCTCATAAGTGGTTATTAATAAAATCGAAGTTGAAGTTGGAGTTACCAAAGTTTGGGGAGTCGGTTTCGATTGACGTATGAATACTCTACGAATAGTTTTTTGAACTGCATGTTGTAAACGACCAAGAGCGAGTCTGAATTGATCTTGTAACAGATCTGCAACCGAACGAATACGTTTATTTTTCAAGTGATTCATATCCTCATCGTCAAGTATACCCGTTCCAAATTTCATTACAATCAAATGATCCGTAGCGGCCAATACATCTCGTGGTAACAAAAATGTATTGTTCTGAGGTATATCAAGATTAAGTCTCCGATTGAAATTTCGTCGACCAATCCTTCCTAATTCACATTTTTGTTGAAAAAATTTCTTTTGTAATTCCTCACATAAGGACTCCAAAAATACCAGGTCTCCACCTATGCAAGCAAATTGTTGATAAAACTCAAAAATAGCTTTTTATTTTGACGCAATCCTCTTCTTCTCCTTAGCATTCGGGAAAGACAAAAAAAAATCAGGGTAGGAAACATTATCTAGAATTTCTCTTAGATTCGAACCCATAGCTGATGATAGAACTAGAATAGATATCTTTTGTTTCCTACTCACGCGAGCCCATATCCTTTCTTTTTTATCAATTGCTAATTCCGATCTTCCTCCCCAATCTGATATTATAGTTCCGGTGTAGATAGAAATTCCCTTATGGTCTAATTCCGAACGATAGTAAATACCAGGACTTAGCAATATTTGATTGATCACAATTCGGTATATTCCATTTATAATAAAGGTTCCTAAGGAATTCATTATAGGAATGTTTCCAATAGAAATGGTTTGCTTTTGCACATCGAAACCAAAAATTAATCTCACGGATACATATAATTCGGAAGAATAGGTGAGTGATTCATACACAACATCCCTTTATTTTATCGAGGTTTCTAGCAATTGATACCCTTTCGCAAATAATTGAAATGCAATTTCGTGATCTGGGTCTTTAATTGTTGGAAACTTGTCAAGTTCTTCTGCCAAGGCTTGATTAATAAACCTACAAAATCCCTCGAATTGGATCTGACTAAATCCGGGTATTGTGGACATTCCCTCGTTTCCATTTCGGAGCATCTTAATCTTAAGTTTCCTGTTTATCAAAGAAAAATTCCATTATCAACTCACTCTTAATCAATCCCTATGGATTGATCTAGCAATCATGGAATCTATATTCTGATTACTGAATCACATGAAATTCTAGGGAACTCCACACGTATTTCATATATGTATTTCATACATATGAATAGAGACTATTTTGACGAAAGTTCCAGTTTTCCAGTGGAGGGGTACAAATGGAATGAAAATGAATTGATAAAACATTCCTAGAAAAAAATTCTGCTACTTATACTTTCATGATATTCTAATCAGATTGGATGGCAAAGATTTCTCATTTTATCTCCTTTCTATTATTAATGTAATAAAGCCATAATATAATAAATGCACTAGAAAGTTTGACTTTACTTCGATTTAGAATAGCGCGCTTACTTTAATAAAAAAAGTGAGGGTTCTTTTTTATTTCGGAGTAGTAGAATTGCTAGAAAATTTAGGATTTCATTGTTAAATTCAAAATGAAGTAAGTCCCCTTTTTATTCAAGATATTTAATTCTTTGAAAAATTTAAGCACGATTCCCCATAGAGATATGTACATAAGGGGGATCTTTGGATAATAATGTTGTTTGGACATGCAGTTTACCTATACACGGATTAGGCATAAAGCCATAATATTTTATTATGCCATTAAAAAGAAGGGGGGAGACAATACCTATTTAAGAGTCGTTCACTACTGAAAAAAAAGAGAGAGAATTCTAGTTAACGGTTTCAATTCGTTATGAATTTTGCAGACTGTGACTAGAAATCCACTTTATTCTCCTTTTCCATCTTAATAGAAAGAAATAGAAAGTTTTATTGTATTAGCAGTATCCGTTTTAAGATAGAATCTATCGAAGAGAATAATAGAAACAGGATAAAAAAAGTAGGAATAATTTTTTTTTTAAAGATTGGAATAAAGTAAGGGGAATTATATTCCAAATAAAAAAGGAGGGTTTTTGTAAGAAAACGTGCATAAATAGTTGCTCTTTTCTCGATTTTCACTCGGACTTTTTGGCGGCATGGCCAAGCGGTAAGGCAGGGGACTGCAAATCCTTTATCCCCAGTTCAAATCTGGGTGTCGCCTGATCAATAAAATACTTAGGTTTTTATAGTACTGATCGAACTCGATAAATTTGTACTTCGCATAAGTTTGGGCAAGAGAGTAACTAGGCCTACTGGTACTCTATTTTTAGAATCCATACCAAACCATAGGATAGTTCTATCCTCAAACTAAGATTTGCTTTGGCGGTAGTGGCAAAAAAAAAGGGTTACCAATAGGGGGATATTGATTCGATTTGAGAATTTTAAACTGCGAGGATAAGATGTCAGAAATCTTGGTATCCAAAGAGAGGTTCCTAAGGGGCATTCTTTTTCAATTTAAGATTCATGAAGGGGTTCCACGAAGGAATATGAAGACTTCCAAATTATCATACATTATCGTACATCTTATTTTATCTACATACACTTTAAAGTAAGGATTACTTATTCTAGCGAGAATCAGATTAAATAGGCCGATCCTAAGTTAATTTAGGAGTTGTGGATAAAGTTTCTTCATTCTTTCATAGAATGATAGAAAGCAGGGTTGTAGGGTTTAGGTCAAAAATAAATATAGGTAAGGTAGGTATCCAAAAAATATTTATTTGTCCATAATTTTATGGTATACTCGGGTGTCCTTTGCTTATAAAAAAAATAGAGTAACAAAAGGAATAAAAAATCTTCCTATTCCCGCTTCTTCTATTCAGTATTTAGGACATCATTCCCGTACTCTTTTTTAAGTAAAAGGGCTATGCTATGTATCATATTTATACTTAATGCTCTCTAATTCTACTGAAATTCCTATAAGAATAAGAATTTGTTAGGAGTAAATTCCTTGAACTGATTGATCCGTAGCTTTAGAGTAGAGTCCCTTTTTGACTCTGTACCCTTGATTCCACTATTATTATTGATCAATAGTAGAATAATTTCTTTATAGAAATAGGAGACATAATTTATATGGATATAGTAAGTCTCGCTTGGGCTGCTTTAATGGTAGTCTTTACATTCTCTCTTTCACTAGTACTATGGGGGAGAAGTGGACTCTAGGGATACTACTAATTGATTGAATAATCAAATTGTTGTATCAACTCTTTTCTTTAATTGATCGTTTTGCATTAATTATTTTGTCAAACGTTATTCTTTAATCTTTTTTTTAGTTTTGTTATACTCCTATTATATAATATAAAGACTCTAAAGTGTCGTAGAAAAAACTATATGTAGTTCTTTCTACTACACTTTAAGATTCCAACCAGATCCTTTCATTTAAGACTTGGATTTTTTTATTTAATTCCTTTTGCATTTCTTCAATGATTAATTGGAATTCCAACTAATCATTTTGGCTGACTATTTTTACATAAATAATAAGTAAAAAACCAGTAGGAACTAGAATGAACAGTGCAGTAGCAATAAATGCGAGAATATTGACTTCCATAACCTCTTTATTTTTTATTTTCACAATAACTGGGGATATAATCCCATGGGGAGGAAAAAGGGGTATCCTGTAAATTCAAGGGTAGAGCTTGTAGTCTGATAATACAGAATCAATTCAATATTATGAATATGGGATCTATCAAATCAATTCATAGTTGAGAGGGGAATACTATAACATAGGAAGACCCTTTATCCATACTAAGACACTAAGACCAAAATAGTTTTTTTGATTGGATTAAGAATTCCCTCTTTTCTTTTTTTAATCCTTTTCTCCTTTTTCTTTTCTATACCTATAGCCCATGATCCTTCTTAATCTTATCCAATTTCTCTTCCTTTTTATTATAGTTATAAATACAATTATGTATGTATGTATGTATTATCTGACCAACTTTATATGGGTTATATGGGCATCCAAATAAGCAGTAGAACTGACATGGGGAAAAGAGATCTTAAATAAAAAGGGAATAATATATTATGTATGGATTCCGATAAAATAGCGGTATTCTATATCATATGTGTTTCTTTCTTTATCGATCGGGAGTAGTGAAAAAATGCCTATATGCTTCCCCTCCCTCTTTAATGAGAGATGAAAAAAAAGCGAAGTAAGGGTACCCTGCCCTATGGCTATGGGTATTTGATTTTGCTTCCTCCCCTTTTTTCATGGAAAAAGGAAATATGAATTTATTCATTCATTTCATTAAACCCTAGTTCGGGACTGACGGGGCTCGAACCCGCAGCTTCCGCCTTGACAGGGCGGTGCTCTGACCAATTGAACTACAATCCCCGCGGGATGTATGGCATACCTATTCTTAAATAGAACCATTCATATGCTACATACCTACATATTATATGCGGGTATAGTGAGAGCGACATACCTAGTATGTCGTACTTTTTTATCACTATGAATGGATAATAATCCACCCTTCAATAAGAAAAACTCTTTTGTTTGTAAGATAGGAATGAGAGAGATATGGGTTATAAATAAAATTTATCCCTTTTTTATGTATATCTTTTTCTATAGATCAGATCAAACATTTTATTTTATGGAAGAAAAATAAAAGGATTTAGTTCATATTCACGAAGTCCTAGATTTGGGCCGAGCTGGATTTGAACCAGCGTAGACATATTGTCAACGAATTTACAGTCCTTCCCCATTAACCGCTTGGGCATCGACCCAGGAAGAATTTATTCTAGGTTTTTTTATAATCTATGATTAACCTCCTTTCAAAATACTCCCTATCCCCAGGGGAAGTCGAATCCCCGCTGTCTCCTTGAAAGAGAGATGTCCTGAACCACTAGACGATAGGGGCATCACTAGACGATAAGGCCATATACAACTGCTCGTGATTATACTATAATCATAGTATGAGCAGTTTTTTGGAATTGTCAATATACTCGAAAAGTATAACTAGATCCAAAGTAAAGAGTTTTTCCTACTTTTCTGTTATGTTTTCATCTAGGAGTTTTTTTAGTTGCTAATTAGATTAATTCATGGATCATCCCCTACTTTATTAGGGAAATTCATTAAAAGGGTATAGAATAAGAATGGATTACTAAATAGGGATTCTCTATCCATATTAGTTCAGTACAGGTAGTTATTTGATTGATCTAAGATGAAAAATAGTCCAATTTCATTTCTTTTTTGGAATTTACATTTGGTGCTTTATTTAGTGTTCAGACCAAAAATGTATACATCCCACACTAAGTCATAAAATTCTATAAAAAATAGAGAAAGTTTCAAAAACAAAGAAAAAAGTGAATAAATTTTAGTAGAAAAGTATTCCATTAGATTCGAACCGATGACTTACGTCCTAGCACGGCATTACTCTACCCCTAATTTTAAAAGCCCTTTATCGGATTTGAACCGATGACTTATGCCTTATCATGGCATTACTCTACCACTGAGTTAAAAGGGATTTTTATTTAATTCAAAAATTTGACACTTTGATTTCCCATTATGGGTCTACTGCATAATGTACATATTATATGTATAGATAGAGATATTATGTAGAGATTGTATATGTATATATCGATATATAGAAATATAGAAGTTTAGTCATGGCGAGGTTCAAAATGTTGCGAGCTCAAAATATTGATAAAATTAAGAAAAATAATAAATAAGAAAATATTTCCTATTCTTTCTTATAACTTGCACAAAACTAAAGTAGAGGTTTTTTATATAATAAAATATGTGAAGAAACAGTGGACACAATAAAAAAAGCCATACCCTACATAACTTAACTCTTCCTGGTTCAGGGTTTTCTATTTCCGAAGACTAGTAAAATAGACGGATTCTGGAACCCTAAGAATTAAATTACCCAATATGATTCGTGGAAGGAACATTTGGTAATGGTCTTGATACTCTATGTTCTTTTTTCCACTCACTCAATTCTATTTTTAGAATTGAGTGAGTGGAAAAAAGAACATAGAGAGGAAAGTGGTAAATGGAGAGAATCGACTAAGCAGAGACTTTTAGGATCTTCTTTACATCAGGTAAATCTGTCGGTCTTGTCCGTTGTTTTTTAACTGATGACTCTTTGTTTCTTACTTCTATCAAGCCATAGGGAAGGAAAGTAAAGTCTATGATGAATTTTTAAAAAGCATCTTACTCTTTCTCTACGGCTCGGACTTAATGATAAGTGGGGGAAGGAAACATCTTCCATAATTTATTTTTTTAGAATTGAACAAAAAAGAAAAGGAAAAAAGGAATTTATAGGGACAGTCTTATCCCCTAGTGTATATTGTAGGAATAATAAAACTATTCTGTCTCGCAAAGTAAATAACGATCATTGTAGTTATAACCGTAGAATAGGATAGGGTCCTAATCAAAATACATACATTTGGTTCAGACGCTATTGGCTTGGTTAGGAAGAGATGGAATGTATTTTATAGACGAGAGTGTCTATCTAAATACTAAAGTAAAGGACAGCGATCGAAATAGAAGTACCAACCGTTCAGTGTCATGAACCTTCTCTATGTGATTCAAGAAGGGGGAATTAGCCTCCTTCTCCATCCAATGGATATCCTTGACAAAGAGTACTATTTATATCATAATCTACATGTAGCGGGTATAGTTTAGTGGTAAAAGTGTGATTCGTTCTATTAATAACGGAATTTGAAATGATAAAAGTGTGATTCCTTCTATTAATAACGGAATTTAAAATGAGATACTTAAAAGGCATCTTTAAGTTTTTTATATTCCGATGAAAACTTTAGTTCTTATAAAAGATTTAATCCTTTTCCTCTCAATAGCATATTGAGGAAGAATATAAATTCTCACGATTTGTATCAAAAGACTAATTTAAATTGCATCCAAAATACAAATTAGATTAGGAGTACAGAGTCGCGAAACATAATTTTGCATTGGAGTAATTATTCCCATTTTAAAAATATGAGTAAAGGATCCATGGATAAAGATACTAAAAAGTTTATTTCCAATCGTAACTAAATCTTCTTTTGTTAAAAAAGGAATAAGGAAGCCAAATAGCTAAAAAACAATAGTTTTGGTTTACTAGAACCATCAGCATATTGTTTCAGCTCGGTGGAAACCAAATTCTTTTTCTCGAGGATCTCTTGAATAAAATTAGGGAACGAAGTAAGTAGATTAGATGGATTTAGATCGAAGTTCTATTTCCTATTCTATAAGGATCATCTAGAAAGCGGAGAGCTTTGGTTCCATTCAAATAGAAAAGCTAACATAGATGTTAAGTGGTGAGAATATCCATAAAGGAGCTGAATGAAATCAAAATTTCATGTTCGGTTTTGAATTAGAGACGTTAAAAATAATAAACCAACGCCGACTATAACCCCTAGCCTTCCAAGCTAACGATGCGGGTTCGATTCCCGCTACCCGCTCCATTCTCTATCTCTATATAAATAAAAGGAGTATTCTTTTTTTCTAGACATGGTAAAGGCCTATATTCAACCTTCTTTGTCAACCAGTTTTTGGTACTCTAGAGCGGAGTAGAGCAGTTTGGTAGCTCACGAGGCTCATAACCTTGAGGTCACGGGTTCGATTCCCATCTCCGCACTTAGCAGTCTGTATAAAAGGACTCTTCTATTTCTCTAGATATGGTAGAGGGTTGGGTGGTATCCAACTTTTTGTATTCATTAGTTCCCGGCCCTAGAGGGAAAAATTGAGCAGTTTGCGAAGGCACTTGCCCCCAAACGCGCAAGCCTCCTCCCGACTCCGCGTAAAAGAAAAATGAAATGAAAGAAAGGCACAGTCTACTTATCCCTTCCCTTTAAAAGAAGTTTGCGAGTTCTTTGTCTCAGTGAATACCCGATTTACGGAGCCCTTTCCGGCTTTGTAGCGTCCCCCTTTTTTGAGTGGGATGCAAAGGAAGGATAAGATAGTAAGGGATACGGTAATAGTACCTTACTAAATTAAGGGGGTGAGCGGCGGGAATCGAACCCGTATCTTCTCCTTGGCAAGGAGATGTTTTACCATTGAACTACGCTCGCTACGCTATATATTTTATATCATATATCCGCTTGGGTCTAATTGCCTATGTCCGTTTAACGCTTGCTTTCATTTTCTATTATATTAGAGTTTTCCTTTTTTTATTGTCTGTCAATGAATATTCTAATAGGAATGGAATTTCATAATATTGAAAGAGAAGAGGTAGCAATTCGGAACGCAAATTGCGTTTTAATTTTAATGCGTCTCACTATTCAAATGTTTTCCAAGAAATGCCCTTTTTATTTTTTTGTACCTGGCTACTAAATACTAAACAAATTTAAGAAATGAGAGAATTCAGAATACCTACGAGAAAGACAAGTCCAATCCATAATGATATACCGGAAAATACAACGTTTTTATTATTTGACCAACCATCAGGAGAAGCAAATACAAAGGGTACACTAATTACTAAGACTGAGGAAGTCGCAATTAATGCAGAAACAGCTAATTGGAAAGCAATAGTCATGTTTCTAATCCTCCAAGCTACCATCAAATAAAGTTGACTACATATTTGATCCCTCACTTAACCAAAATTGTAAAAAAATACAAGAAGTAGGAGGGGTTTAATCATGAATCCATTGATTCTTCTCTTTAATTAAAACTTATTTTTACTTACCGCTTTTTTTATTTGGATATCGGGGTGAGGAGAGGGGGTTTAGTCTTTATTTCACAAGCGGATATAGCAGATCATGTATCCGTGTATACAGTATACAGAGATATGTTGAAAAGGGACTTGCATCTAAGACCTTTCTATAGGTTAGTAGATCTTTTTATATGGCTATGTTCTATTTGTAGGAGTAAAATAGGGATTAGGCTATGGAGAGATGGCTGAGTGGTTGATAGCTCCGGTCTTGAAAACCGGTATAGTTCTAGGAACTATCGAGGGTTCGAATCCCTCTCTCTCCTTTTGCTTATTGAATATGTTTGTTTCTTTAATTTTTTTTTCTTTATTCTGTCCCTTATCTTTCTTTCATAAAAAAGGAATGAATGGCTCGGCTAGATGGAATAACCGAGCCAGAACAGAAAAAAAGAAAACATTAGAACATGTATAAATGAGAAAATCTTAGTTAAGAGGGTTCATGTAAAGAACAGGTTCCAAATCACGATCGATTCCCTTTTCAAAACCTGCTGCAACAGCTCGGGCTCTTCCTGCATGCCACAAATGGCCCACAAAAAAAGAAGAATCCTAGAACAAAATGAGAAGTCGATAACCAACTTCTAGGAGAGACATAATTAACTGCATTGATCTCGGTAGCTACACCACCCACAGAATTTAAAGAGCCTAAAGGCGCGTGGGTCATATATTCTGCTGAACGTCGTTCTTGCCAAGGTTGTATGTCTTTTTTCAACCTACTCAAGTCCAAACCGTTGGGGCCCCTTAGAGGTTCTAACCATGGAGCGTGAAGGTCCCAAAAACGCATAGTTTCCCCTCCAAAGATAACCTCCCCATTTGGCGAACGCATTAGATATTTACCTAAACCTGTGGGTCCTTGAGTGGATCCAACATTAGCTCCAAGACGCTGGTCTCTAACTAGAAAAGTAAATGCTTGAGCTTGAAAATGTTCTAGCCCGGTGGGTCCATAAAACTCACTCGGATAAGCCGTATTATTGAACCATACAAAACAACAAGCGATAAAACCAAAGAGAGATAAAGCAGCTAAACTATAAGACAGGTAAGCTTCTCCAGACCATACAAACGCACGGCGAGCCCATGCGAAGGGTTTGGTCAAGATATGCCAAATCCCGCCAAATACACAAATGAAGCCCAACCATATATGCCCATCAATTATATCTTCTAAATCATCCACACTAACAATCCACCCTTCTCCCCCAAAAGGAGATTTTAGTAAATAACCAAATATAACACTGGGGCTACGGGTCAAATTGGTAATTTTTCTTACATCTCCCCCCCAGGGGCCCAGGTATCATATATACCGCCAAAATAAAGAGCCTTGAGTACTAGAAGAAAAGCACCTAGACCTAACAAAATTAGGTGAATACCCAAAATTGTAGTCATTTTATTTCTATCTTTCCATACATAACCAAAAAATGGAAATGATTCTTCAAGAGTCTCGGGTCCCAGAAGTGCGTGATAAATGCCACCGAAACCTAAGACTGCGGAGGAAATTAGGTGAAGTACTCCAGATACAAAGTACGGAAAAGTATCTAGAACTTCTTCCCTGGCCCTACTCCCCAACCTAGAGTAGCTAAGTGTGGAAGTAAAATTAACCCTTGTTCATACATGGGCTTTTCTGGTACGAAATGAGCCACCTCAAATAGGTTCATTGCTCTGGCCCAGAATACGATTAATCCGGCATGGGCTACGTGAGCTCCAAGTAGCTTACCGGACAAATTGATAAGTCTGGCATTCCCAGCCCACCAAGCAAAGCCAGTGGTTTCTAGGTCACGACCAGCTAAAACGAAAGTTCCATTAAAGAGCGTTTCCACGTGGTAGAACCTCCTCAGGGAATATAAGATTTTCATGAGGCTGATCCTGAGCTTCCATCCAAGCACGAATACCCTCGTTTAAAAGAATATTTTTGGTGTAAAAAGTCTCAAATTCAGGATCTTCCGCTGCACGGATTTCCTGGGAAACAAAGTCATAGGCACGTAAGTTCAGAGCCAGGCCAACTACGCCAATAGCACTCATCCATAAACCGGTGACGGGTACAAATAGCATAAATAAATATAACCAACGTTTATTGGAAAAAGCAACACCAAAGATTTGGGACCAAAAGCGGTTAGCAGTAACCATTGAATAAGTTTTTTCAACTTGAGTTGGGTTAAAAGCGCGGAAGGTATTTGCACCATCACCGTCCTCAAATAAAGTGTTTTCTACAGTCGCTCCATGAATAGCGCATAGCAGAGCCACACCTAATACTCCGGCAACTCCCATCATATGAAATGGGTTCAACGTCCAATTATGAAATCCTTGGAAGAAAAGGATGAATCGAAATATCGCTGCTACCCCAAAACTCGGCGCAAAGAACCAACCGGATTTCCCTAGTGGATACAGAAACAAAAACAGCGATTGGGCCAGAGAATGAGATTGCATTATAAGGCCGCAATTGAACAGACCGAGCAAGTTCAAATTGGCGTAACATGAAACCTATTAGTGCAAAAGCCCCGTGGAGAGCTACAAAAGTCCATAGACCGCCTAATTGACACAATGTTCTTAGGATGTATTAACTCCATAGGAGTTTCAGGATTACAATTAATAGACTTTTACTTCAGCAAAACTGTAACATCAACCTAGCAAAACAACTCAGCTACTACTTTTATGTGCTTAGAAGGAAAACTTGATATCTGGATCAGGCAATGCTTAGTATGATTAGTATCTACTCGATACAATTAAATTGAAAACAGAGCAAAGGTGCAAGGTTTAGTAGTAGTAGTATCAGATAGTGCTTAGTAGGCAGTGTATAGCCATGCCACTCGGTACAATTAAAAAATTGAAACAGGAGCAAAAGTCAATAAAATTAATGAACTTATACACATTGCAAACAACAAAGAAAGGTGGGCATTTAATTGTATATGTTGCTGGAGAAAACTTATCGCTATAATATTATCACTCTTCTGTCTTTTGCACTAAACAAGTAATTCCAACCAAATCGGTGAACATATTTTTGAAGTTGTACAGAAAGTTTCCCCACTGTATTTTTTAAAATCCTTAAAATAATGGATTAAACAGATGCACATTTTTAGAAAACAACCATTCATTTACCTATAGTTGGATATATATATACAAGTTACTAAGCATGGTTCAGTTAGTGGCTTCCTATGCTGCAATAAACTATAGAATATCTATCTATCTATATTTAAAAAAGAAAACAGTGATAGCCCAGCCCAGCCATACAGCCATCCAATGTTTAGCACACAACCCAGCCAAGACAAAAAGAAAAATAGCTTACACGGTTGTCTTTGTTCTGTCAAAATACAAGGTGCATGTGGTATCTTAATTCTTTTACTCGCTGACTACACTCTTTAACTACACAAGTGCATAAGCACTTAACAGACTTAACAGTCCCATGTCCCAACAGTTTGACTAAGATCGAGCCAAGGATCCCTGAGGCATTCCAGTACACACAACTACACAAGCACTACATCAGGTAAACGAGTCCATAGCCCAAGTGTGACACATATTTTATCACAAAAACATCACATTATAATTCATCATGGCTAAGTATAGTACTCACTGTCTCATTCTGCTAGATGAACAACAATCAACAACAAAGAAAAGTAGAAAATAATCAAGTCTATCATCACAATTGACACTACCCGAGCAACTTTCTTTCATTTCAATTATACTATAGTTCAGTTTTACACATGCAAGCTAGTTCCAGAGCTAGATCTATGGTGAACTGTAATAATAAGTTCATATTTTGTATTGATTGATCCACGGCTGATGATGAATTGGGAGGCCACTCGGTATGTTTTGCTTTAGATTTGTCTCAGGGGCGGAGGTCCCTGTAATTTGGGCAAGTTAGGGCGGCTGCTGCCCTACCCTGATTTTTGCCAAAATTTCGAGTATATATATGCATCTCTAGCATCGGCAGCAGATAGAGCTCATCCTGTTCGTCTGTTCGTCTGTTCCTGGGTGTTCAGTATCTGTACTGCTTGATAAAGAACTGCACTAATGTGATGCCTAGACCTTGTAAGTAGTACTAATATAACCGGCATTCATGCTAGCTAGAGTTAAGACTTTAATTTGTGTACTTAGATAAGAAATTTGCTCCACTTTACTTTCTTAGCTGATCTTGTATTGTACTCTATCAGCTAATATTGTACTATTTCACAATTATTGACAGTTGGTAGAAACATTATCTATCCACGGGATTTTTTTGCAGTGTTCGGGCAAGAAGAGCTTGGATAGACTCATCATCGAAGATGACAAGAGAGCCCTGTGCAGTCTGGATGGAGGGGCTAGCCAGGAACACCCACGTGGAGAACACCTATAACGATTTCTGCAAGATGTTGTTAATACTGGGAGGATTAGACGTGCGGAGCATACCCAGCTCCTTTTTGCCAACGTTTGACGGTGAGTATCTAGAGGCCATCAAGCTCAAGATATGCAAAGCCTGTAGCTGGGACATCGAGCGGAAGAAGCAAGATGGCTACTTGACGAAGGATGGCTAGATTTTGTCAAAGCACATGACTTGAAGGTAGGATACTTTCTGGTATTCAAGAAGCTTTCCACCACTTCCTTTAAGGTGACAGTATTTGATCATGATAACTATGAGAAGGTGATCAGATGTGCAGGTTATCACCCATCATTTGATGGACAATTTACTATATCGTATGTGTATCAATGTAGTGAATGTTCGCTTCTAATTATAACTATTTTGTAAACAGGTTCTTGAACACCTTCCGTTATCATGCATCATGTTGGAACACCGTGGTACTTAATCGTGCTAGGATCCAATGTGGAGGTATTTATTCTACTATGTTTGCAGCAAAACTACAAAACAAACATCTAGTGTACTACTTCTAGTATTATACTACCTCCTGTTCCAAAGTATTAGGGCTGGACATAAAACTCGAAACTCGACGAGTTTAATGAGCACTCATTTGCTCGGCTTCTTCCAAATCGACTCGTTTCCTTTACGATCTTGGCTGAGCTGCAGTTTTTGCTCGATATCCTTAACGAGCTAAATGATCGAGTTAACGATGTTCGTGAGCTACTCGTTAAGCTCGATAACAACCAAGGTAAGGCTCACTTATGTTGCTACATGTCTAATCTAGCAGCACATCTAAGGCAAACATCTAGCCCATTCAGTAAGACTGATCAATCCAGGAGCGAGAGCGGTCGACCAAAAACCTTACCCTAGACTCTCCCGATCAATTCAGAATATTTCTCATGTGTCTCGTCAACTTGTCATCTCCCACTACTGATACGTCCATTTTGCATCACTATTCTATGTCATAATTCAATGTTATTCATTGATATATTTCGTATTGAGAGGTGATACTTATGTTATTTCATCTGTTTTTGCATGGTTGATGACTTTTGGAGCATGAACCGCTGCAGTCAGGATTCTGATGGAAAGGGTGCTGCTTGGAGGCAAAATTCGCGAAGATCAGAAAATCTGGGAAAATATATGGAAAATTCTATTTTTCCAGAAGACGAAGGAAGCCATAAGGGGGGCTGGAGATAGGCCACAGGGCGCCCACACCACCCCCTGGCGCGGGCAAGCCCAGGTCGCACCACCAGGTGGTGTGGCCGCCCTGGTCCACCTCTGGCACTCCCCTCTGGCGTATATTATCCTCCCGAAACCCTAAGACTCGAGGAGCGACCACAGAAAGATTCCGCCGCCTCTGCGGGGCGGAAAACACCGAGAGAGAAAGATCTCTCTGACAAATAGATTTCTGCCGGGGGAATTCCTTCCCGGAGAGGGGAGATCGTCGCCATCAACACCACCATCAAGCTGGACTTCATCTGGATCATCATCATCACCACCACCATCATCACCATCAGCACCCTCATCACCATCTCCATATTGCTGTAACAATTGCATTGAATCTTGCATAGTTCATAGGGGAAACTTTCCCGGTGTTGATTACTCTTTGTAGTTGATGCCATTGAGTGAACCATTGAATTATTGTTTATGTTCAGAATGTTATACATCATTATTCCATCTCTGATCATGATCCATATGATGTCTTGTGAGTAGTTCGTTTTGTTCTTGAGGACATGGGAGAAGTTATGTTGTTAGTAGTGGAGTTGTGTTGAGAAAGATTCAATAGTTTGATATTTAAGTTGTGGTGTACTTCTTCTAGTGGTGTCATGTGAACGTCGACTACATGACACTTCACCTATATGGGCCTAGGGGAATGCATTGTGTATTTGGCTACTAATCGTAGGGGTTGCCGGAGTGACAGATACCTGAACCCCCGTTAGGAAACCATTGCACAAGGGACATAATGGTCTTAGAGTTTAAAGTTGTGGTTAGGTTTCTACCTTAATTACTTTCTTGTACTTACGGATGTTTGCAAGGGGCACAATCACAAGTATGTATTAGTCCTAGGAAGGTCGGTACATTAGCACAGGTTTACCCACACAACACTTAGCAAGCTAAAGAAGATTAATCAACCATATGAAGCGAAAGCACTTGATAGTGTTCCCATGTGTCCTCGAGAATGTTTGGTCATCTTCAGTAATACAACCGGCTTGTCCTTTGTTGCATAAAGGATTGGGCCACTTGCTGCATTTATTCCTACTGTCTTTTGTTTACTCGTATCTTGTTTACTTGCTTTATCAAAAACCCCTAAAAATCCGTTTGTTGAGTATTTGCAGAGAATTCCTGATCCATACCACTAGCCAGCACCTTCTGCTCCTTGTTGGGTTCGACACTCTTACTTATTGAAAATACTATGATACACCCCCTAGACTTGTGGGTCATCAAGACTATTTTCTGGTGTCGTTGCCAGGGAGTGAAGCGCTATTGGAGAGTGGAACTGGTAAAGGAAACTTCTACTGTGAGTATTGTTTACTTCTACTAGTTGCGTTATTTTCGTTATGGATAATTCGCTGAGTTTCTTATTTGGTAATGCTACTACCACTGCTAAGGTAGTAGATGAACCACCACCTACTGAGAATGATGCTTTTAAAATACCTACAAGAATTATTGATCGTGTTATGGATAACTACTATGTTGGGGATGGAACTATCCATCCCGGTGATCATTTGCTCTTTATACACGAACTATACGGATTGTTCAAGTGTATAGGTATTACTACAGATCAAGTTAAGAAGAAGTTATTCTCATTATCACTGAAAGGAAAAGCTGAGGAATGGTATAAGCTGTTGAAGAATGGTCAAGCTCTAGAATGGGAGGAAATAGTGCCTCTCTTTTATTCAAAATTTTATCCTCCTAGTGAGATTCATAAAGATCAGAATCAAATATACAACTTTTGGCCTCTTGATGGAGAGAGTACAACTCCATCTTGGGGGAGATTGAAGTTACTAAGGCTCAAATGTCCCATTCATGAACTCCCCAACAATATTATTATCAATAACTTTTATGCAAGGCTCCCTCTACATGATAAGGATTTATTGGATGCTTCTTGTGCTGGATCATTCACTCGCATGGGAGAAGAAGCTAAATGGGATCTTCTAGACCGTATTCAAGATAATGCTGAAGCTTGGGAGAATGACAAAGGTAGAAAGTCAGGTATAAATTATGATTATGAATGCATTGAATCTTTTATGGGAACTGATGACTTTCAAAATATTAAAAATGCTTATGGTCTAGACTCTCAAGCTATTGCTTCTTATTTCAAGGCTTTTGCTTCCTATATTGAAGTGCCTAAAAAGAAGTGGAATAAGTATCATGAACCTTATAAAGATGTTGCTAAGAGTGTTCCTGCAAGAAATACTAAAGTTTATACTACTAATCATGTTTTACCTGAACCTTATATTGAGAAGATGCCTTTCCCAGTTAAGATAAAGGAACATTCTATGATAGCTAGTATGGTTGATGAAAGTATGAATGAAGCTGTTGAACCTGATAAATAAAGGGTTGATGAACCTATAATAGCAAATGTGAAAGACTTTGTTACTAAATATGAAGAAGAAGGACACACTATCCTTTGTAATGATACCTCTAATATTGTCTCGCAAAGTAGTGTTATGAGAGCTAGTATTCCTGTGTTTTCTGTTAGAATAAATGATCATTGCTATGACGGTTCTTGTGATAGTTATATTGTTAAGTTTATGCATGATACTGAAAGTTACTATGAGAGAGGGAAAAGTGTTCTTATGCATCTCAATAATATCAAGTTTCCTCGTTTTATGCTGAAAGTTTTTATGTTGCACTTCTTTTGCCTTCCTATGCTAGTAGCCTCTGGTTTCAACAACTTGTTTGTTTACAAAATTCCCTTGCATAGGAAGTGGGTTAGACTAAACGTGTGTATTTTTGCTTCTTAATGCTCTGTTTCACTTCAATTCATATTCCTATGTGAGCATCTTAAAAATTATCATGCCCATCTTAATGGCTATAAAGAAAGAGCTTTTTGGGAGACAACCCAATTTGTTTTTGCTTTCAGTTTGTTTTTGTTTCTTTGAGTCTTGGAAGTTATTATTTCGGTAATAACCTCTCCTTATCCGTTTTGTTTGGTTTTTGTGTCAAGCTCAACCTCTAATGAGAAAGAAGTAGGATTTGGGGAAGTTGCTGTCCCGAAACAGATTTTTGTGCTTCACCGTAAAAATTCGTGAGAGATCTCTGTATGTCGGATTGAGTTGTAATTTTTGGTGCTTATGCCCCAGGTTGTTATTTAACTTTCGTTAGTTTTGCACTTTTTGATTTGAGCAACAGAAGATTTTCGAAAAAATTGATCTTTACCTGCTGTTCTGTTTTGACAGATTTTGCCACTCTTGCATTTGCCTCTTTATTCGATTTCCTTTTTGAATTCTTTTTGGGTTTTCGGAAGGAGTTGCTACTGTAGCTTATGTTTTGATGGTTTTCAGTTGAAGTTGGATTCGAAAGGTTTTATCACTTCACTTATACTAATGTTGCTAATGAGAACTGTGTGAAGTTTTGTGTGAAAGAAATTTCCAGGAAGTGGAGATAATGGTGTAGTAAGGAAGTGAAAGGTTTCATGACTCACAATAAGTGTATAAAGATGAAGATATTGATGTTATTCAAGTGGTGACTCCGAAAGAACCCACTAAATACCAAATTCAGAGACCTGCAGAGTCCGTTTTCAAATAGGTAACAGTTCTGGTAAGAAAAGTTCCATGAAAACACTATCCAACTATATTTTTGCAGTTTTTAGTCAGTATGGAAAGCTACGAAGCGAAAGGGGGACAGAAACGGAGCCAGGGTGGCACCACCCTGTGGCGTGGTCCCTCCCCTGGCCGTGCCACCAGGTGGTGAGTCCACCCCGGACTCCGCCTCCGACTTGTTTTCTTCCAGTACTTTCCTTTCGTCATGAAACTTCGTAATATATAACCCCCCGAATCCCCCGAGGTTCGTATATCGTGTTTTCCTCGTGTTTTCGTTTTGATCTGTTTCTGCCAGGACATACTCTTTGAAAGCTTAGAAGCACAATGGTGTCCTCTAAGGATAAAGGGAAGGAGCCTATGGAGGAAGATCTCCAAGATCCCGGGAAGGAGAAGGAGATCAAGAGTGAAGATGAAGAGGAGCAAGGCCAACATCCGCACACCGGCACTACCATTGCAAGCATTGGAGTGGTGACGAAACCTGCCAGGGTTAGAAGGACTGCACGGATGCAGACTGGGGGGAAAGCTCCTCGTCACTGCTTGGCTGCACGGTCACTTCCTCCACGCACCAAGAACCCTTTCCATACCCTTATCCATGAGCATCAATACCAGAATATGCCCAAGGGGAAATTACCCTCCAATTGGGATTTGCCTCATTCTAGCCATGCAGGAAAAGAAGACTTCAAGGAGGAAGAGTGGGGAAAGAATAGCAAGAGCTGGAATTCTCAACCCGACATGATCATGAGCCGCATTGAGCAAAACTCACAGCTGATTTGTAATCTCACTTTTGAGATTGAGGACTTGGGGAAACTTATCAGAGATCTCATCGAGAGGATACCACCACCACTGAAGAAGTAATTCGTCATCAGGTTTGGCATCCCCTTGGTTTGTTCCAAGCTTGGGGGAGTGTCGCGGTATCACATGACTATCTTCTATCTTTTTGCCTTATTAGTAGAGTCATATCATGAATAGAGAAGTTATCATGTAGGATGGTTTGCATTATGGAAGTGTCCCCTCTCTCGTTAGATATGTATCCCTTGGTGTGAGTTGCACTTATGGAATATTAATGAGAAGTTCTATCATTCACTCTTTTGCATAGCTTATATTAGTTTCCAATTCGTGGTTATATGATTGATCTTGTTGTTAGTATTGGTATCACTTTGGGATCATTGAGTTAATTTAGTTGGTTTGGCAAACCTGGCTCGGTCAGTAGCAACACTGTTTTTGAGAGTTGAATGAAAAAGATAAAAGTACTCTAAAGAAAAATAATTTCATCATCTTTCTTTCTTGATTTGCTCATAAGTCTAGTATTCTCTAGTTAAGATCTTTTGTGCTTCCAAGGAAGATTGCATGTTTGTCTTTATCACTTGTATGTTTGTTTGTTTCCTTCAACTCTTGTACTTGCTACCGAGCCTTGCTAGCCAAAAGCCTGTACTGAGAGGGAATTCTTCTCGCGCATCCACTCCTTTAAACCAAAAGCCACGCCATTTGTGTCCACCATACCCACCTATTAGCATTATTGCTTTTCCAAGAAAATTCCTGTTTTATCTACCTCCCAAATTAAACTTGTTATGTGAAAATTAGTGATTAAAGCTCTCACGAACTTGATGGCACACTTTATTTTTCTTGTATTTAATAACCTGAACCATTGGTCCTTCTTTGTTGCGTATATGCTTGCGCTTTATTAGTTGAAAGCAGAACCATGTATCATGGGGAACACTTTCAACACTGCATTGGTACTTTGTACCTAGTTGATAGTATGTTGTTTTGCTTATGGATCCCAGTGGTGTGAAATAAAAGTGGAACTTGTAAGATCATGGAGTTTATATGTGTGTTGGAGGAACGTCTGGGCTGCTAGCCTGAGCCATGCCTAATCATGGTGGAAACTTGTAGCATAACTATAGTGAGCATTCTATGAAGCATCCTCAATAAAAACCTATGCAAATAGCAAATAAAAAGATCGTTGAGATGCTCACTATCTGCTTGCCTTGTCATTTTGATTATGGGATAGCTCCTGTGTCATGTGCAAGGGGTACCCCGTTGGCGGTTCTCAGTGATACACGTATATTTACAATGACAAGAGCTTACTCATGACTGAAGTTGAGTAGCATGAGGTTTGGTACTCATAAGTAAGGGGCATGAGATTTCAACTTATAACTTGTCAAGCATATCCTCTTAGTTGTGTCACATTAACCTTAATCACCTAAAGATGCCTATGATAGGGGCAATGAGAGCTGAAAGCTAGTAAGTATCATAATTTTTGGGAGCTCTTTATGAGACTTGCAATCCCTGTTTCCCTCTGCGAAGGGCCTTTCTTTTACTTTTTAGTTGAGTCAGTAAACCTATTCCTCTCTATCTCAGCAAGTATTTTGAGTTGTTGTGTTTCATTTATTCATATGATGATTTATTCACTCATGTTGCTTATGTTCCTTGTTTTGCACATTGCTCTTATCTTGATGTTTACTACTTTGAAAGCTATCATTGAAAACCAGTTATTTGTGAGCTCCAGCAAATTATCAACTATTCTTCGACCAAGAGCTAAGTTTGCCATTACCAATTATGATTCACTTTATGTATCTTTGTTGTGTTTCCTTTACTCATTGCAAGTTGAGTTATATATTAGTGAGTTGTCTTCTATTATGATCTTAGTATTGATGAATGTGATGCTTCTTGTCCGTATTCTTTTATCGACTCTTCACTCCATAAACCTGAGGCCATGTTTATTGAGCTCAGTTTCGCTTGGGGATAAGCGAAGTCTAAGCTTGGGGGGAGTTGATACGTCCATTTTGCCTCACTATTCTATGTCATAATTCACTGTTATTCATTGATATATTTTATATTGAGAGGTGATACTTATGTTATTTCATCTGTTTTTGCATGGTTGATGACATTTGGAGCATGGACCGCTGCAGTCAGGATTCTGATGGAAAGGGTGCTATTTGGAGACAAAATTCACGAAGATCAGAAAATCCAAGAAAATATACGGAAAATCCTATTTTTCTAGAAGACGAAGGAAGCCAGAATGGGGGGCTGGAGATGGGCCACAGGCCCACACCCCCTAGCGGCCAGCCAGCCGCCACCAGGTGTGTGGCCGCCTGGTCCACCTCGCACTCCCCTCACAGATATTATCCTCCCGAAACCCTAAGACTCGAGGAGCAACCACAGAAAGATTCCGCCGCCTCTGCGGGGCGATAAAAAAAAGAGAGAAAGATCTCTCCGGCAGACAGATTTCTGCCACGGGAATTCCTTCCGGGAGAGGGGAGATCGTCGCCATCAACACCACCATCCAGTTGGACTTCATCGAGATCATCATCATCACCACCATCATCACTAGCAGCACCCTCATCACCATCTCCATATTGCTGTAACAATTGCGTTGAATCTTGCATAATTCATAGGGGAAACTTTCCCGGTGTTGATTACTCTTTGTAGTTGATGCTATTGAGTGAACCATTGAATTATTGTTTATGTTCAGATTCTTATACATCATTATTCCATCTCTGATCATGATCCATATGATGTCTTGTGAGTAGTTCGTTTTGTTCTTGAGGACATGGGAGAAGTCATGTTGTTAGTAGTGGAGTTGTGTTGAGAAAGATTCAATAGTTTGATATTTAAGTTGTGGTGTACTTCTTCTAGTGGTGTCATGTGAACGTCGACTACATGACACTTCACCTATATGGGCCTAGGGGAATGCATTGTGTATTTGGATACTAATCGTAGGGGTTGCCAGAGTGACAGAAACCTGAACCCCCGTTAGGAAACCATTGCACAAGGGACGTAAGGTCTTAGAGTTTAAAGTTATGGTTAGGTTTCTACCTTAATTACTTTCTTGTACTTACGGATGTTTGCAAGGGGTATAATCACAAGTATGTATTAGTCCTAGGAAGGTTGGTACATTAGCACAGGTTCACCCACACAACACTTAGCAAGCTAAAGAAGATTAATCAACTATATGAAGCGAAAGCACTTGACAGTCTTCCCATGTGTCCTCGAGAACGTTTGGTCATCTTAAGTAATACAACCGGCTAGTCCTTTGCTGCATAAAGGATTGGGCCACTTGCTTCATTTATTCCTATTGTCTTTTGTTTACTCGTATTTTGTTTACTTGCTTTATCAAAAACCCCTAAAAATCCATTTGCTGAGTATTTGCAGAGAATTCCTGATCCATACCACTAGCCAGCACCTTCTGCTCCTCGTTGGGTTCGACACTCTTACTTATCGAAAATACTGTGATACACCCCCTATACTTGTGGGTCATCAACTGCATACCCCATCTCCATCTTCTCGATTTGGATCTGCTGACCACGGCACTAACCGAACCCTGCCGACTGTCGTTTTTAATTATCGGTATGCCTCTGTCTAAGGCTGATACATTTTCATAACGAGCAGCTCGTGAGCGCTCGTTAACATCTAATGAACCGAGCTAAGCTTTACTTTTTGCTCATTATCCTTAACGAGTTTAATGATCTGAGCCTTAATGGGCATGAGCCTTAACGAGCCGAGCCTTAACGGGTCAAGCTGCTTGATAGTCCAGCCCTACACAGTATAATCCTTTTTAGCAAACTAAACAAACATCATCTGGTCAAACATGACAGCAGTAGTAACTCTAGTCGGCGTACACGGCAGTGTGCTGGCCTAGCTGTAATGGCCCAGGTTGTGACATGGTTAATTTAGGGCACAACAGCGTGCCAGCCTAGCTATAAAATGCGCCAGGATTTCAGATGGTTAATTTAGTGCATTGCAGCATGCAAGCCAAGCTAATCGGTGTCCTGGATGCAGCTCTAGAGGCCTTGCAAAAAAAACTCGTTCAAAGAGCCATCCCATCTTCCCCATCTCGGCTGTTTTTATCCCCACTCGCCAACGCCGCCTGGCCCTGCATCTGGGATCGTCTCTAGTGCATGCTTCGCACATTTTCCTCGCCATCTCGCCCGCTGCATCGGATCTTGCAGGCCACGCGCCACCCCTCTCCAAAAGTCCCCGGATGGTCATACTCTAGTCCGACCTCTTCCCCCAATCCATCCCGATGTCGCAATCGACACACAACCCACTTCAGGGCGTCTAGAGCAAGGTCAGCGACGATGTTTTCAACGAAATCGCTATGTGTCTGGACACTACCAGTGCCGCCCGGCTGGCCACATGCTCCAAGGAGCTGTACCGCCAAGTCACGGGCGGAAAAGGTACCAGATGCCCCAACGACCACTACGGGACATTCGTCCCCTACAGCAATGTCTACGACCACATAATCTGGTGCTTTCATGGCCAGCTAGTCTGCATGGAGCCTGGATGCAATTTCATCACCTCGTCGGTAGAGCTAACACCTATGGTAGAGCTTGTTCGCCACCTCAGAGTTGCCCACTCGAGGACTGCGACCATAATGCCCTATAGCCACAAACACTAGGAGCCGTCTAAGCCGGTGCCCATAGGGGGCTCGCGGAGAGCGGATATCATCGACATTGAGAAAGAGGGCACTGTGTTCGTCGCCCAAATTGATGGCCACACCACGGACATCGTCATATCCCCCAGGTTCGTCAGTTTAGGGGCGTGTGAATCGCCGCGGTACAAGGTGAAGCTTTGGTCGCTGTCTCTGTTGCATGAGCTCCATGCGGTCGAAATGGTGGCGACATCTAAGTTGACGAGCAGGCCATCATCGGCGGAAGTCGCCCTAGAAGGGCTCATGTCGTACCTATCATAGCCGCAGTGTTACCTGGAAGCTTCTGAACCGTTCGTCGGAATTCCCTGTGGATTAGGAGTATTGCATCAACAAGTTTCAAAAGTGAGATAAAACATCTAAATATTCTTTGTGATGATCCCAATGTTAAGATATGTAACGTCGTACTAATTAATTACTACTTTATGTTGGTGACATATTCAATTTGTATGGGGAGAGGTGGAACAAGTTTGCGGCAATGTGTACCTATTTCCAATGAACATTGCTGACATAGTGGGCCCACAGGCGACGGTGTGACAAGGAAAGGGTAACAGGCAGGAAAGAAAGTGCTACCCGGCTGTTGTGTTATGCCGAGTATTTTGTATGGAGGTCTTAACTTGCTACTACTAATCTATTTTGTAGTATACATATGTAGTGGTACTTGTTCAGATCGACCGTATTGAGTGCTGAATATGGACTCTCTTTCCTTATGAGTCATGGCCTTGCTATAACTATTGAATTTCAATGTCTTCATTGCCGAATCTGTCATTTCTTTTGGCCATTGTCTGTTGATACATTGCAAATGTATCTATAATTTTTGATGTTCCATGCTTGGTTTTATCCACTTTCTTGTGTTTTGTTCCAACTTTGGAGTACTTTTCATATGATTTCTTGGACTAACCTATTAACAAGAGCCATAGTGCCTGCCTGCTTTTCTTTTGCTGTTTTGGTTCCGGAAAGTCATAAAATGAATATTCTCGAATTGGACGGGACAAGAGCCAAAGTGCCTATTTTTAGGAAGGGATCAAGTGCCGAAACGAGGGAGAAGGGCAGGAGCCACCACCACACACCATGGCCAGCCTGGCCCACGCCAGGGGGTGGTGTGGCCGCTCCCGGCACCCCCTCGGCCTATCCTTTCGCCTATATATTGCCCTCGGGACGAAAACCCTAAGTACCCGATCAAAAATCCACGAAAGAGTCTGTAGCCGCCGTCATCTCCATCCCTAGATCGAGAGGGATCTGAAGCTCTTCCTGGCACCCTGCCGGAGAAGGGAATTCACCCTGGAGGCCTTCTTCATCACCATGCAAGCCTCCGGTGTGATGCGTGAGTAGTTCATCCTTGGACTACGGATCCATGTAGTAGCTAGATGGATGGTTCTCCTCCTTTGTGCTTTCATGTTAAGATCTTGTGAGCTCCGTTCATGATCAAGATCATCTATTTGTAATCCATACATGTTGTGTTTGCGGAGATCCGATGGATATTGAGATGCTATTTCAGATTGATTATTGATTCTATGATGTCTTTGTTATTTGTGATCTTGCATGCTTTCCGTTGTTAGTAGCTATCTTGGCCAAGTTGATGCTAGCAACTCGAAGAGTTAGTAGTTATGCTCGATAGTGGGTTCATGCCTCTGGTAATCTGGGGAAGTGACAGAAATCTCTAAGGTACTAGATGTGCTGTTGCTACTAGGGATAAAACAACAATCATTTGTTCATAGAACAATCGTATTGTTTACTTTACACGCAGTTCGTAAAGCAATAATCCGTTGCTTGCAACTATATACTGGAGGGGGTTTGGACGATAACCTGAAGGTGGATTATTAGTCATAGATGCAGTTGGATGGCGGTCTATGTATTATGTTGTATTGCCCAATCATGTCTCAAAGGAGTCAAGATGATTAGTATATGCATGTATTGCTTTCTCGGTGTTTGTCAATTGCCCCGCTGTAATTTGTTCACCCAGCAGGTTATCTATCTAAGGAGAGCCACCTCTAGTGAACTATGGATCCCGGTCCTTTTTCTTTACATACAATCTACAACTGTTTACTTCTTTGTGTTTACTTTCTGCAAACTTTTACTTCTTTCCATTCGATACGTTTAATCCTTTGTTTTCCGCAAAACACGGTGAGATTGACAACCTCATCGCAAGTTGGGGACAAAGTTCTGTGGTTGTGTTGTGCATGTCTCCATGTTGCTACTAGCACCGGTAGTGCGCCCTACCAAAGCTCAGCTAGTAACACCTTTGGGATGTTTCCTTGCTCCTACTGGTTCGATTAAACCTTGGTTTCATAACTAAGGGAAAACTTGCTGCTGTGCTCATCATACCTTCCTCTTGGGGTTCCCAACGAGCTCTACGTTGAACGACGAGCACATCAAGATCTTTTCCGGCGCCGTTGCCAGGGAGTCAAGGACATCTTCACAAGGGGAGTCCCTCATAACCAATCTCTTTACTTTGTTGTTTCTGTTTTGCTTAGTTTTCTTTTTGCTTTGTTTGCTTGTTTTGTTCTTTCAAAAACACAAAAAAATTAGTTTTACTAGTTTTCTTTCTTATTTGAAAAACACAAAAAAATTAGTTCCTATCTTAAGTTGCCTTCATGTCTAGCCTTGCTCCAATCACTATGTCACCCGAGGAAATGATTTTCACTTTTAAACAAGGAATTGAGGAAAGTTTTAAGGAAGCTTGGTCTAGAATCTCTGATTTACATGAAAAAACTGAGCCTAAAATGACTCAAAGCTTGTTCCTTAGCAGTTTTTACCTTGGGATTGCTCTTTGCTATAGATATGCTTTAGATGCTGTTGTGGGAGGAGACTTCCTCCAATGCAATGAGGATGATGCTATTAATTCTATAAAGAAATTGATTCTCACTTACAACATGCCTAGCCAAACTGATATTTCTTTCGCAAAAATATTTGCTAGGTTGAACACTCTTGAGACTGGCACTGCTAGCTTAAAAGATTGCTATAATATGCTTAGGGAGCATCACAATTATGTTCCAATAAATTCTGAACCATCAAAGTGGCTCCCTACAGTAAAGATTGAGATAAACACTAAAACTTTTCAAGCCCGCTGCGATATCATGTATGAATTTTGTCTTATGCCCAAAGATATTTATGAATCTTTGAATCTTTGGGGGCTTACTGAAGGAGGAAAAGAAATATCTATTGATAATAATGCTACCATATTACCTATTGGAATAGCTGAAGGAGTGTTTACAAAGATCCTTGGGAAAATGATTTCTACTGATTATCTTGTTATTGAATGTGCAGGAAAAGGACAAATTACACTTGGAAGGTCCCTATTAGAACTCCTTGGAGCAATAATAGATGTGGGAAGGGGGACCATGCACCTTTCTTCTCCACCAAACAATCACAATTTCCCAAAGGTTAAGAATAAAAATAAAAGAGGTAAGGGAAAGAAAGTTGGTCTTAATGCTTCTTCATTTGAGAACACTTGATTCTTTCTTTGCTTCTTATGCCTAACTTAAAGGCGTTAAAGAAAAGTACTTATTGGGAGATAACCCAAAAGTTTTAGATGATTCTAGTAAGTTATTACCTCTGTAATAACCTCTCCTTATCATTTTTATTTGCTTTTTGTGCCAAGGGTAACCTCTAATGAGAGTGAAGTAATGATTGGGAAAGTTGTTGTCCCGAAACAGATTTTTGGGCTTCACCGTAAAAATTCGTGAGAGAGCTCTGTATGTCAGATTGAGCTGTAATTTTTTGTGCTTCTGCCCCAGGTTGTTATCTAACTTTCGTTAGTTCAATACTTTTTGATTTGAGCAACATAAGGTCTTCTAAAAAATTCGTCTTTACCTGCTGGTCTATTTTGATAGATTTCTGCCTTTTTCTGCATTTGCTTCTTGTGGGTTCCTTTTTGAGTTCTTTTGGGGAATTGAGATTTTTGAGGGAAGTACTACAGTAGGTAGTGTTCTAATGGAAGTTTATTTGGTGTTAGAACTGAACCTTAAGACTTATTTATCTTGAGTGCACTAATGTTGCTAATAAAGATTGTGTGAAGTTTTGTATGAAGGAAAAATTTTAGGTGTATGGAAGGAATGAG
Organism: Avena insularis; assembly: GCA_023614405.1. Classification (NCBI taxonomy): domain Eukaryota; kingdom Viridiplantae; phylum Streptophyta; class Magnoliopsida; order Poales; family Poaceae; genus Avena; species Avena insularis. Next base: position 410,443,297 of record CM042696.1, read on the forward strand.
CAATGAGATGAAGGATGGACTAAAGCTCAAGCTTGGGGATGCCATGCGTGTCACACCCAAGAAATATCCAAGAATTACAAGCATCAAAGCTTGGGGATGCCCAAGGCATCCCCTTCTTCATCAATAAAAATCCCAGGTTTCTTCCAAACGCTTCATTTTTATTGTTTCATGCACAGTTGTGTTGTTCTTGGAGCTTCTTCTTTTTCGTTTTTGTTTTGGTTTTTAGTTTGCTTGGTTTGATTAGTTTTCTGAATAAATTGGTTGGACCCCCTCTTTCATACATTGGTTTGCAAATAGTTTGGTTTGGTTTGGGAAAGAGTAGGAAAGTTCATACTTATGTGGTAAAAAGAGCTTGTTTTTGACTGTGGCCTGTGCTTTGTCATGCGATGCTTGATATTGTTTTGGCTTTATGCTTAGTATTATTTGTTGTAGCATGACTTGTTATAAACAATTTAGATTTCTTAATGTGCCTTGGATGAATCATGCGTTGTTTTAGCATATTAAAGCATAGTATAGTGGTATTCTCCTTTGATGCTTTATTTGGGTTGTCTTGGCGCATGCTCACACCATGTTATGACAATCTCAAGTCACTATAGCCTTTATGATCCTTTAGTTTTCAACTTGTAGTATCACTTTATTCTTTGATCAATGATGTTTTGTCGCTCTGCATGATTATGGCCAGTATTGCTCTCTTAGTTTGTCGCTCCCAGTCTTTTGCTAGCCTCCACAACCAAGTATGAGTTCCACTCATGCATCCAACTCCCTAAACCAAGTTATTCCAAAGAGTCCACCATACCTACCTACTAGCTTATGCTATTCCAAGTATATTCATGCTTTTGTTTACCTTCCAAATTAAACTTGTTATGAGAAAACTAGTGATTAAAGCTCTCACGAACTTGATGGCACACTTTACTTTATTGCCTCTAATAAACTTGAACCATTGGGTCCTTCTTTGTTGTGTATATGCTTGCACTTTATAAGTTGAAATTAGCAAAACCATGTTTCATGGGGAACGCTTTCAACATTGCACTTGTACTTTGTACCTCGTTGATATCATGTTCTTTTGCTTACGAATCCCGGCGGTGTGAAATAAAAGTGGAACTTGTAAGATCATGGAGTTTTTATGTGTGTTAGAGAAACGCCTGGGCCGCTAGCCTAATCCATGCCTAATCATGGTGGAAACTTGCAGCATCACCATAATGAGCACTCTATGAAGCATCCTCAATAAAAACCTATGCAAATAGCAAATAAAAAGATCGCTGAGATGCTCATTGTCTGCTTGCCTTGTCATTTTGATTATGGGAATGCTCCCGTATCATGTGCAAGGGTACCCGTTGGTTCTTAATGATACACATATACTTACAATGACAAGAGCTTACTCGTGACTAAAGTTGAGTAGCATGAGGATCGGTCTTCGTAAGTAAGGGGCATGAGATTTCGGTTTATAACTTGTCAAGCATATCCTCTTAGTTGTGTCACTTTAACCTTAATCACCTTCAAGATGCTTATGATAGGGGCAATGAGAGCTGAAAGCTATAAGTACCATAATTTTTGGAAGCTCTTTATGAGACTTGAATCCCTACTTCCTTTTACAAAGGCTTTTCTTCCACCATTATATTGAGTCTCCACCTTCTATCTTTATGCACTTACTTTGAGAGCATAGTGGCCATTCTTAGTTCTATGTGCATTGTCCCAAGACTAGTTGATTGATGCATAACTTGATATTGCTTGTTTTAAACTATTGTATCTAGTCACTCTTATGAACTTTCAAGGTTTCCTATGCATTTATATTTGCTACTCTATTGAGGGACAAGCTGAATACTATTATGCTATGTTCTCTTTATGTGAAACAAACAAACGTCTTGCAAAGCATTGTTATTCATGAATCTTTTGTTTGTGCCTTTTCATGTTGCATCATAGTTTCTTTGTCTTATTGCTAGAACTTTGTCTTTCATGTTATGATTGAAGTACTATGATCCCAGCTTTGAATGTTTTGCAAATACTTTGATCAAGTCTGTGATGGTGCATGTCACCTCAAAAATTATTCTTTCTTTTTATCACTTACCTACTCGAGGATGAGCAGGAGTTAAGCTTGGGGATGTTGATACATTGCAAATGTATCTATAATTTTAGATGTCCCATGCTTGGTTTTATCCACTTTCTTGTGTTTTGTTCCAACTTTGGAGTACTTTTCATATGATTTCTTGGACTAACCTATTAACAAGAGCCATAGTGCCAGCTGCCTGTTTTCTGCTGTTTTTGGTTTCAGGAAAGTCAGAAAATGAATATTCTCGGAATTGGACAGGACAAAAGCTAAAGTGCCTATTTTTCCGGAAGGGATCAAGTGCCAGAATACGAGACGGAGAAGGGCCAGGGAGCCACCACACCACCTGGCACATGGCCAGCCTGGCCAGGGTGGTGTGGCCGCTCCCGGCACCCCCTCGGCCTCTCCTTCCGCCTATATATTGCCCTCGGGACGAAAACCATAAGTACCCGATCAAAAATCCACGAAAGAGACTGTAGCCACCGTCATCTCCATCCCTAGATCGGGAGGGATCTGAAGCTCTTCCCGGCACCCTGCCAGAGAGGGGAATTCACCCTGGAGGCCTTCTTCATCGCCATGCAAGCCTTCGGTGTGGTGCGTGAGTAGTTCATCCTTGGACTACGGATCCATGTAGTAGCTAGATGGCTGGTTCTCCTCCTTTGTGCTTTCATGTTTATATCTTGTGAGTTTCGTTGATGATCAAGATCATCTATTTGTAATCCATACATGTTGTGTTTGCGGGGATCCGATGGATATTGAGATGCTATTTTAGATTGATTATTGATTCTATCATGTCTTTGTTATTTGTGATCTTGCATGCTTTCCGTTGTTAGTAGCTAACTTGGCCAAGTAGATGCTAGCAACTCCAAGAGTTAGTATTTATGTTCGATAGTGGGTTCATGCCTCTGGTAATCTGGGGAAGTGACAGAAATCTCTAAGGTACTAGATGTGCTGTTGCTACTAGGGAGAAAACAACAATACTTTGTTCATAGAACAATTGTATTGTTTACTTTACACGCAGTTCGTAAAGCCATAATCTGTTGCTTGCAACTTAATACTGGAGGGGGTTCGGACAATAACCTGAAGGTGGATTATTAGTCATAGATGCAGTTGGATGGCGGTCTATGTATTTTGTTGTATTACCCAATCAAGTGTCAAAGGAGTCAAGATGATTAGTATATGCATGTATTGCCTTCTCGGTGTTTGTCAATTGCCCCGCTATAATTTGTTCACCCAGCATGTTATCTATCTAAGGAGAGCCACCTCTAGTGAACTATGGATCCCGGTCCTTTTTCTTTACATACAATCTACAACTGTTTACTTCTTTGTGTTTACTTTCTGCAAATTTTTACTTCTTTCCATTCGATACGTTTAATCCTTTGTTTTCAGCAAAACACGGTGAGATTGACAACCTCATCGCAAGTTGGGGATAAAGTTATGTGGTTGTGTTGTGCAGGTCTCCACGTTGCTACTAGCACCGGTAGTGCGCCCTGCCAAAGCTTAGCTAGTAACACCTTTGGGGTGTTTCCTTGCTCCTACTGGTTCGATTAAACCTTGGTTTCATAACTGAGGGAAAACTTGCTGCTGTGCTCATCATACCTTCCTCTTGGGGTTCCCAACGAGCTCTACGTCGAACGACGAGCACATCATCTGTACTACTGAATCGGTCACTTTGAAATGATGCTGGATCTGTCAAATGGTGCTGAATATGAACTGGGAATCTGTAGATATTTTTCTATCTTATTCTATACTGCTCAAGCTTCAAATGCTACTCAATCTGTCAAGTGTTATCTCGTTACTATTACTAAGGTAGTTTCTAGAACTAATACTGATGTACTGGTACTTTTTTAGATCAAGTGCAGTAGATGGTCTTTCTTTCCTTTTTAAATTTGGCTTTGTCACAATCTAGATGAGGCTTGGGCATTTTGGGATGCATATATATGGGGGTCACACTGGTATTAATGTGAAGAGGAGGTATGCACACAAAAGCTTACTTGATCGTCAGTTATGCTTGCTCCAATGATCGAGTGTGTTTGGAGAAAAGGGCAAACGCACGACAAGGTTTTTAGAGCTGAAACATGAATGGGTTCTCTCTGTACTGCTATTGAGTTTTAGTGTCTGTATAGCTAAAACAGTCACTTTGGAATGCTGTAGAATCGGTCAAGTACTGCTGAATATGAACTAGGAATCTGTCGATTTTTTTTGTCTTATTCTGTACTACTAGATCTTTCAAATGCTACTGAATTTTTAAAAAAGATATGTCGCTGCTGCTGGGCTGCTTGCACTAGAGCTTTTGCCTGTGTGTCATCGCAACCGTTGGATGTGTTTTGGACAGAAATGAGAGGGTATTAAGTGAAGTCATTGGACACCAGTCCAGTTTTGGCGCACGCGGTCTGTGTCCCTTGTTCTTTAGATATTTTTACACGAATATATGTCAAAAGAATTATTGTTTCTTTTTCCCTCCTATAGTGAGGTATATGTTCCGAATCCGGCCGAGCCACAGCATAATGCAAATTTTACTAAAGAGGAGGTAAAATCTAGCCCATTCGACCCCTCTTTAGCCCAGAACAATTTAACGGCCTTGTAGGGGTCAGGGGACTTGGTGACGATAGCCCATTTAAATATTTATCAAGGAGCCCATGGAGAATAGCGCATGGAGTATAGCCCATTGAGTATAGTAGATGTAGAATAACCCAAAATGTTTAATTCGGCGTTTTTGGAATTGCCCTTTAAAACAAAAACAAAAAAACCCGCCTACCCATGTTTTTAAGAAACTAATCCATTATCTGGCATTTAATAAATTGAGATGCCAGGATCGCTTCCCTTTTATTTTAATAAGAGAGATAACATGGACAAATAAAATATTTTTAAGAAGGCTAATATATAAGTTATATGTACTATAAAGCTTTTCAATGAGAATGTTCATCTATGTTGTTTGTTGTTGTGGCAACACACATGGCTTATATGTGTTTTGAAGTCTTGAGTTCAATTCTCTGTGCTTAACATAAAATTATCTTGGGTTTACATTGTTTCTTCTAGCAATATTGCTTCATGGAGAGGCTGACATCACGGACCCACCAGCCTTCAGCATCCCTCGAGTTTAATGGTCGGGTTTGAAAAAAGTTAAATACTTGTATAGAGAGGCTGGCATCGGGAACCCACCTCCCAGAACATACGAGGCTGCATCTGGGACCCACAAGCCAGAACATACCAGAGAGGCTGACATGGGGGCCTCAGCAGCAAGACTATACACGGCTGCCACATCGAGCAACGTTGCCAAGGTCAAAACAGCGTACGCGCGGCCGAAAAAAGTCCATCATACGCAGGTTTGATTTACAGAGAGACCGACATGTGGGACCCAGTAGAGCGGCCTTATACAGGTTCTGCCTCGAGCGACGTTGCCAAGTTTGAAACAGGAAGGCGCGAGCAAGAAAAAAGTCCAGCATGCACACGTTTCTTCTAATGAGAGGCTCACATGGGGGACCCAGCAGCCTGGAAAAAACAAAAATTCCATCATACACACGTTTCTTATAATGAGTGGATGACATGTGGGGCCCTGGATCATGATTAAACGATAGATGCAGCGAGCAACGCTATCAAGTTCGAAACATGGAGGCGTGTCCGAGGGAAAAAGTTCTACCATACACACATTTCTTCTAATGAGAGGATGAGATATGGGGTCCAGGAGTTTGATTAAACGATAGATGCATCGAGTAGCGCTATCAAGTTCGGAACAGGGTAGCACGATCGAAGAAACAAATTCCATCATACACACGATTCTTTTAATGTGAGGCTGACATGGAGAACCTAGCAGTGTGACTAGACGGCAGATAGATCAAGCAACGTTATCGAGTTGAAATCATGGAGGCAATAGCCAAGGGAAAATACAAGGCTACATCGGGGACCCACCAGACAGAACATACAAGGCTGCATCAGGGACCCACAAGCCAGAACGTGCCAAAGAGGCTGACATAAGGGCCCCAGCAGTAAGACCATACACGGCTGCCACGGTGAAAATAGCGGATGCGGCCGAAAAAAAGTCCATCACACACATGATGCACTTACAGAGAAGCTAACATGTCGGACCCAGCAGGCCCAACCATAGCTCATGAAATTAGCCTATCAGCCCCAAGCATAGCCCAATACCTTATAATTCGGCCTTTTCGTGGTCTTGTGGCCACCGACCGTAGCCCATTCAATTTAGGAGTGAGCCCATGGAATATAAGCCATGACGAATAGGGCATCTGCCCCGAGTTAGCCCAGGATCTTTTTAATTCGGCCTTTCTGAGCATTTTTGGTACTCTGAGACTGACATATGGGACCCGAAAAACAGTCCAACATACACACGTTTCTTTCAAATAGAGGCTGTCAGCTGGGACCCAGCATAGACACGTTTTTGGCACAGAGGTGGTTGACATCTGGGACCTAGCAAGTTGCCAAGGTCAAAATAGCAAACATGGCCAAAAAAAGTACACCATACGCACGTTTCATTTACAGAGAGGCTGATATGTGGGACCTAGCAGTGCTACCTTATACAGATGCTGCATCAAGCAACGTAGAAAGTTCGAAACAGGGAGGCGCGAGAGAGAGAAAAGTTCAGCATATACACGTTTCTTTTAATGAGAGGCTAAAATGGGGGACCCAGCAGCGTGAGCACACGGCAGATTCGTCGAGCAAGGCTATCTAGTTTGGAACAGGGTAGCGCTAGAGAAGAAAAAAATTCCATCATACCCATGATTCTTCTAATGTGAGGCTGACACAAGGGACCCACCAGCCTGGATAAACGGCTAATGCAGTGAGCAAAGCTATCAAGTTCGGAACACGAAGGTGCGACAGAGGGTAAAAAATCCATCATACACACGTTTCTTCTAATGAGAGGATGACATGTGGGGCCCAGCAGCGTGATTAAACGATAGATGCATCGAACAACACTATCAATTGCGGAATAGGGTAGCGCGAACGAAGGAAAAAAATCCATAATACACACATTTCTTCTAATGAGAGGATGACGTATGGGGCTCAGGAGGTTGGTTAAACGGTAGATGCATCAAGCAGCACTATCAACTCAGAACGGGGTAGCACCAGCGAAGGCATTCCATCATACACACGTTTCTTATAATGAGAGGATGACATGTGGGTCCCAGGAGGTTGATTAGATGGTAGATGCATCGAGCAGCGCTATCAACTTCGGAACAGGGTAGCGCGAGCGAAGGAAAAAAATCCATCATACACACGATCCTTCTAATGAGAGGCTGACATGTGGGACCTAGCAGCCTGACTAAACGGCAGACACCTCGAGCAACATTATCGAGTTCAAATCAGGGAGGCGCGACCGAAAAGTATGATCCGCTAGAGACACTGACGTCCGGGACCCACACGCCTCAAAAGACTTCGGCGAGTCAACATCGCACGAGGAAACGAAAATCTTGCTTCTGCCACGCGCCAGCCGAGCTTCCTCCATGTTTTTAGCAGATCCGTCATAGTAGAGGGCCGCGAAACCGGAAAAAAAGTTTTTCATCAGCCATGGCCGAGCCGAGAATTTCGTCGCGGAAGACGCGCCTTCTACGACGACCATCGGGCCAATTCGTTGCGGAAGGAAACTATTCTTGTAGTGTCTAGCCACGTACACACCTCCGTAAAAAGGTCTTGATAATCCGCCTGATACAGCGCTGACCAGGATCGTAGGATGTTGGTACACTTGTAAATAACCTGCATGGGAGAACAAATTTTACCATTAAAAACCTTATCATTTCTACACATACATAGCGACCAAATAATGGCAATCGCTCCAACCCGAAGAAATAACTTATACTTGTGATCTATACCATGTAACCAATTTCCAAATATATTGGCAATACTATGTGGTAGATACAAGCCTGAAACTACTTGGGTAACTGACCATATAGATCTAGCTAAATTGCATCAGAAAAACAAGTGTTTATTTGTCACGTTGTGATGACAAAGCGCACACATAGGATTCCCATGTCGGTTCCACTTGATAAAATTATCTTTAGTAAGGATTGTAGGGGTTCAGCGCATGAAAACAATAATTTTTACCCCCGCCCCTTGAACCCCTGATGCTGCCAGGACCTATCTATTAGTAATACAATAATGGGAGGGGTTTTTGGCGAACTTACCCTTGAAGACCGAAAAGGGTTGTCAACGCTCAGGAGACCATGGTTGATGTCGACGAGCCGAAGCCGACCTCAAGGTTGTGATGAAGTCCTTGCGCTCCAACAACTCCAACGACTTGAGTGCCTCAAGTGTGACACCTCGTGGGGAGTTACACACGTCCGGTGCCTGACGATGACTCCCACTTCCCCGATCCAGCAACAGTTGTGGAAGTAGAGCTCCTAGATCCAAATCCCGCAACACGACGGAGCTCTGAGGTGAAGATGTCTCTCGTTCGCGCAGTCCGAACTTGGCACCACGGTCAAGAGAGAGAGAGAGAGAATATCAATTGAAGGTCTTCCCAAAAGTGAGAAGACCTTTATTGAATATTGTGTGTATTTATCTGGCCAAATACCCCCACTATATATAGGGGGAGGGGAGGTACTACCTCCCTCAAAGTCCCAGGGTGGGACTAAAGGAGAGGAAGAGGGGGGCAGCCACCGGCCGGCCCTAGTGGGCCCCGCGCGGGGGGGGGGGGGCTTGGCCCAGCCGGCCACCCCCTTGCCCCTTCTCCCCTCTTGCCTTTCCCTAATGGGCCCTCTTCCCTCCGGAATTGGCCATTAAGCCTTTTGACCATTTAATTGATTTTCTCTTTTATTAAATAATTATGAATAAATGATTAAATCAATATTTAACATTCATTCATATATTATTCAATCTTTGTGGCTATGGAAAACCTTCCACCTCCACTCTGGACATCCTCCAAACTTACCGAAACCCTTCGGTTTTCTCTCCACTATTCTTCGGTGATTCTACCGATCCTTTAAACACTCTCTAAGCATCATCAAACCCTTAAGGGTGATACCCTATGGTTCAGGAACACTCCAAACATGGTCGGGACACTCCCGGACCAATGACCAACAGAGGGACCTGGATGGCCATGTGACCCATGTGCGTTCCACGAAGATATTTTGTCGTTTGAACCCGGACGGTCGTGTCTTATTCCCTTTGTCTCTCGATACTTGCATTTCCCTAGATCTGATCAATGACATCACCATGTCGTGTCCAATCTCGTTACCGAACAATGCTACTTGACTCGTTCCGACAAGTGATATCCTTGTGATCAAATCACATGTTGTGCAGCTATTGGATATAACTTCTCTGAGTGGGCCCTTGAGTATCTTTCCATCACATGGACGGACAAATCCCGCTCTTGACATATATTGCCTCTATGGTTTCATCCGAGTACCTGAACACACCTTTATAACCACCGTATTACCAGATGGCCCTTGATGCTATCTAAGCACTCTAGGGAGATAGTGATTGATATAGCCTCACGGTCTAAGGAATATTCTACGAGGATCCATTTCTAATCATCATAACTTGAACTTCATGACATGATCGGGTCACGATGTTTAGGTTGGGTATTGGTTCATCATCTCATTCTCAGACTGAGTTGACTCCATTTCCAACTGGCATAAATGCCACATGATCAGGAAACTTGATCATCTATTGACCAATGAACCAGTGACTAGAGTTTCACTGGGAACCCCTGGTTGTTTGTATATCACAAGTGTATTGAAGTTTCCACTCAATACAGTTATAGCATGATATAAAACTTAATCATAAACTTTAATAAATATGATAATAGTCCTTATTACTATTTGTCTCTAGGGCATATTTCCAACAGTCTCCCACTTGCACTAGAGTACAAATAAACTAGATGCATTTGTTCTTAATCGTTGGCACCATATATCCGGTACCCTAAACATGCTTGCTCATGGAAGAGGTTGAGTCTTGGGTCTGTACTTTACAGTCCCAAATCCTTTGCAAATTACTAATGTCACATTGATTGACATTAATACTTTATCATCACATGATAACATCTGTGTGTATGCATCGTCGCTATGGCAGCAGAACGAGGCCTGATTCCAGGAGCCTACAGTGACTTTAGATCAATCTCAAGGGCTTTCTCATGGCACTGTGCCCTAGGACACATCTGTTGGGTCCGCAGCATAGAAAACAAAAATTTTCCTACGGTGTGAACTACACGCCAAGATCTATCTACTAGGTACAAAGCAAACGGGTGGACATACATCCATAGAGAACTTACCCTTGAAGACAACGAGCTTTGTTAACGAGTAGGAACTCGTGGTTGATGTAGTCGTACACTTGCCGATCTCAAGATCGTGAGGAAGTCCGAGCGCCGCAACTCAGCAGTGCATCCGCACTCGCACACACGTTCAAGCCACCGGACAACCTCCACCTCCTCGCTCCAGCAATCCAGCGGAAGCAGCAACTCCTTCTAGACGAAATGCCACCGGGAACATGTATCTCGCTAATCCGAGACCATGGGGGAATAATTCTAGAGGGGGAGAGAGATCCTTCACAAGGAGGTGTGAGGATGAAGGGGGGAATGGGTGGCCTTTTATAGGAGGAGGGGGGGTGCCCCCTCTCTCCATGGTCGCATGGGGGTGACCCCTCACCTCCCCCATTCATGTGGTGGTAACTCCTCCACATTAAAATGCCTCTTCACATTCCCTTTTAAAGTCTCCACTTTAAATGCATTAAGTTTCTCTAAATTTAATGCTCTCTCATTTAATAAAACTCTTTTATTAAATTTATTCAAAATTTTGTTAATTACTTTAATTAACAAACATTCACATATAGCCCCTTGCAATATTTCAATATCACATGCAGAACCACCTTCTGCAATTTCACCCGAAACAACTTCCGGTTTCTATTGAAACAATTCTTTCGTCTGAAACATATGTGCTCCAAAATGGTGTCCGGTAACTCTTAAGTGTGCCACCCTACAGTTCGCGAATAATACAGACATGATCGAGACCCTTCTCCGATCAATAATCAGCTGGACACGGAGATGCATCGACTCCTACACATTCAACGATGACTCCTGTGATCGTGAGAACCTTTAACGCTTGTAACTAAATCCCTTTGTCTCTCGATATATTACATGTCCGAGATTCGATCATCGGTATCTCCATACCTAGTTTGATCTCATTACCGACATGCACTCTTTTCTCGTTCCCGTGATATAACATTCTAGTGATCACATCACTTGCTTGCAAGCTATCCTAATGTGATATCACCGAGAGGGCCTAGAGTATATCTATCCGTCATCTGGATTGACAAATTCCACTCTTGATCCATGAGCCTCAACATAACACCTTTGTAGCACTGAACCCATCTTTATAGTCACCCTGTTACGGTGTGACGTTTGATGTTATCAAGATACTCTTCCGGTGTTAGCAATTAACATGATCTCATGGTCTAAGGATAAAGATTACTTCGTATGATGTTATAGCAATATAAACACAATGACTTGATCGTAATGCTGTACTTCGGATGAATGTTCATCACATCATTCCACCAATGGTGTGATCTTGTTATTAACAACATCCAATGTCCATGATCAGGAAACCTTGATCATCCTGTTAATCAACAAGCTAGTCTATAAGAGAGGCATGACTAGGAACCCTTTTTGTTTATTAAACACACATGTATTGATGTTTCCTATCAATACAATTATAGCATGCAAAATAAACATCTATCATATACAAGGAATACATAATAACAACTTTATTATTGCCTCTTAGGGCATATTTCCTCCAGTCTCCCACTTGCACTAGAGACAATAATCTAGTTCACATAGTGATAAATCTAACACCCATGGAGTTATGGTGTTGATCATGTTTTGCCCTAGGGAGTACTTTAGTCAACGGATCTGCTACATTCAGGTCCGTGTGCACTTTACAAATCTTTATATCTCCATCCTTGACATGCTCGCGGATGGAGTGAAACCGGCGCTTAATATGCTTGGAATTCTTTTGAGACCTTGGTTCCTTTGCGTTGGATATGGCTCCATTGTTGTCACAATAGATCACCATCGGATCCAACGCACTGGGAACCAGACCCAGTTCCATTATGTCCTTCATCCAAACCGCTTCCTGCGCTGCTTCTGAAGCAGCAACATATTCCGCCTCCGTTGTTGATCCAGCCACCACAGGTTGTTTGGAGCTCCTCCAACTAACTGATGCTCCGTTCAAGAGAAATACGTATCCGGATTGAGACTTAGAGTCATCCGGATCAGTGTCAAAGCTAGCATCGACATAACACTTAGCGACTAGCTCTTCTTCACCTCCGTATATAAGAAACATAACCTTAGTTCTTCTCAAGTACTTAAGGATATTCTTGACCGCTATCCAAGGTTCAACTCGAGGATCAGATTGGTACCTACTAGTCAAACTAATAGCATGTGCCACATCCGGTCTTGTACATAGCATGGCATACATTATAGAGCCTATGGCTGAGGCATAGGGGATCTTATCCATTATCTCTCTTTCTTCCGTTGTACCCAGACTTTGAGTCTTACTCAATGTCTTGCCTTGCAACATAGGTAAGAACCCCTTCTTACTTCCGTCCATATTAAACTTCTTTAGTATCTTATCAAGGTATGTACTCTGTGATACCCCAATTAGGTGTCTTGATCTATCTCTATAGATTTTAATGCCTAATATATATGAAGCTTCACCAAGGTCCTTCATCAAAAATTTGCTGTTTAGATAACTTTTAACACTGTTTAAAAGATCTAAATCATTTCCAATCAATAATATGTCATCCACATATAATATCAGAAATGCCACATTGCTCCCACTCACTTTCTTGTAAATACAAGCCTCTCCATAAGTTTGGATAAATCCAAACTCTTTGATCACCTCATCAAAGCGGAGATTCCAACTCCGTGATGCTTGCTTCAGTCCATAGATGGATCGCTGAAGTTTGCACACCTTATTAGCATCCTTAGGATCGACAAAAACCTTAGGTTGTATCATATACAACTCTTCTTCAATATTACCATTGAGGAACGCAGTTTTGACATCCATCTGCCATATTTCATAATCGAAATATGCAGCAATTGCTAACATAATCCTAACCGACTTAAGCATCGCTACGGGAGAGAATGTCTCATCGTAGTCAACTCCTTGAATTTGTCGAAACTCCTTTGCGACAAGTCGAGCCTTATAGATGGTCACATTACCATCAGCATCAGTTTTCCTTTTGAAAATCCATTTATTCTCAACGGCCTTTCGGTCGTGAGGTAAGTCCACCAAGTTCCAAACTTGGTTCTCGTACATGGATTCCATCTCGGATTTCATGGCTTCTAGCCATTTGTTGGAATCCAGACTCATCATCGCTTCTTCATATGTCGTAGGGTCATCCATTTCATCAATCATGAAATTCATAACAGGATTGTCGTATAGTTCATGAGTTGCACGTGTCCTGCTTGACCTGCGAGGTTCGGTAGTGTCCTCTTTCAGAGTTTCATGATCAATATCATTAGCTCTCTCTTCATTAGGTGAAGTCAACTCCGAAACAACTTCTGGAGCTGCACTACTCGCCATTTCATGAAGAGAAGGTTCAATAACCTCTTCGAGTTCTACCTTCAGACTACTCACACCTTTCGCGAGAAACTCCTTCTCAAGAAAGGATCCATTCTTGGCAACAAAGACCTTGCCCTCGGATCTGTGATAGAAGGTATACCCAATCGTTTCCTTAGGCTATCCTATGAAGACGCATTTTTCCGCTTTGGGTTCAAGTTTATCTGGTTGAAGTTTCTTCACATAAACATCGCATCCCCAAACTTTAAGAAATGACAGCTTAGGTTTTTTTCCAAACCATAATTCATATGGTGTCTTTTCAACGGATTTAGATGGTGCCCTATTTAAAGTGAATGTAGAGGTTTCTAGTGCATAACCCCAAAATGACAGTGGCAAGTCAGTCAGAGACATCATAGATCGAACCATATCCAATAAAGTACGATTACGACGTTCTGGCACACCATTACGTTGTGGTGTTCCGGCAGGCGTGAGTTGTGAAACTATTCCACAGTCTTTCATATGTGTGCTAAAATCGTAACTAAGATACTCTCCTCCACGGTCGGACCGCAGAAATTTGATCTTTACATTTATGATTTTCCACTTCATTCTGAAATTCTTTGAACTTTTCAAAGTTTCAGACTTGTGTTTCATCAAATAGATATACCGTATCTACTCAAATCATTCGTGAAAGTAACAAAATAACGATATCCACCTCACCGACACACTCATTGGTCCACACACATCAGTATGTATGATTTCCAATAGATCTCAGCCTGCTCCATTGAACCGGAAAACGGCGTTCTAGTCATCTTACCCATAAGGCATGGCTCACATGTATCAAATGATTCAAAATCAAGTGATTCCAAAAGTCCATCAGAATGGAGTTTCTTCATGCATTTAACGCCAATATGACCTAGATGGCAGTGCCACATATATGTAGATATATCATTATCAAGTTTAATCCTTTTAGCATCAACATTATGAATATGCGTAATACTACTATCGAGATCCAACAGAAACAACCATTCAACATAGGTGCATGACCATAAAAGATATTATTCATATAAATCGAACAACCATTGTTTTCAGACTTAAATGAATAACCACTTTGCATCAAACACGATCCGGATACAATGTTCATGCTCAAAGGTGCACCAAATAACAATTATTTAGGTTTATAACTAATCCCGATGGCATATGGAGAGGCAGCGTTCCGACGGCGATCACATCAACTCTTGATCCATTGCCGACCCGCATCGTGACCTCATCCCTTGCTAGTTGTCGCTTGTTCCGCAGCCCCTGAACCGAGTTACATATATTAGCAACCGATCCCGTATCAAATACCCAGGTGCTACTGCGAGTACTAGTTAAGTACACATCAATAACATGTATATCACATATACCTTTGTTTGCCTTGCCGGACTTCTTGTCCGCCAAATACTTGGGGCAGTTGTGCTTCCAATGGCTAGTCCCCTTGCAATAGTAGCACTCGGTGTTAGACTTAGGGTCATCTTGGGGTTTCTTTTCAGGCGTGGCAACAGACTTGCCACCCTTCTTTCCCTTGTTCTTGCCTTTCTTGTCCTTCTTGAAACCGGTGGTCCTATTGATCATCAACACTTGATGTTCTTTCCTAATCTCCACTTCTGCAGTCTTAAGCATTGTGAAGCTCGAAGAGACTTCTTCATGCCCTGCATATTATAGTTCATCACGAAGCTCTTTTAGCTAGGTGGCAGAGATTGGAGAACACGATGTATGCCTAAGTCAATGGGAATCGTTATTCCCAAGGACACAAGCTTATTGGCGTACCCAGACATTTTGAGTACGTGATCACTAACGGAGTTGTTTTCCTCCATCATGCAGCTAAAGAACTTTTCTGTAGCATTATAACTCTCTACGGCAGCATGGGTATCGAAAATCATTTTCAATTCTCCCATGGTATCAAAGGCATTGCCATTTTCGAAACGCTTTCAAGTTCGGGCTCTAGCCCATACAGTATGCCGCAATGAACTAAGTTGTGGTCCTCCTGACGAGTTATATATACGTTCGTTTCCTCGTCAGGCATCGAGCTGGTGGGGCCTAGCGCACATCTAGCACATATTGCTTTTGTGCAGTTGAGGAGAATCCTCAAATTCATAGCCCGCTTGGTGAAGTTGCTACCATTCGCAGCAAGTTTCTCTTTCTCCATGAACACATTGAAATTAAAAGGTGTGGTGCCATCTACAATAGAATTGGTAAAGTATATTTAGACTAAGTTTATGATAGATTGAGATCAACTAATCAAAATTACTAATGAACAGCCACTCAAAAAAGACATACCTCGTGTCCTTTTGGTGATTACATGAACCAAATCCACTACACCAAGTCCGATCATCACGTGAGTCGTTGTAGCTTCAAAGGCGATAATCTATATGGGCATCATATCAACTATATGACTCTTGCTTAACCTTCGGTCCGTGTTCCGAGGCCATGTCGTACATGCTAGGCTCAAGTAAGAACCTTAGTATTTGCGTGTGTAAAACTGTCTTACACCCGTTGTATGAAAGCGTAGAGTTGAGAACACCCGATCATCACGTGATGCCTCAAAACACGATCCACAAAACGGTGCATACTTAAGGAAGAACACATTTTATCTTGATATCTAAATGAGGGATCATCTTATAATGCTACCAAACGCCAAACTAGCAAAGATAAGATGCTAACATCTAATGTGTGAAGTGAGGTGATATGGTCCATGCATTTGATCTCTATCATTTGCATCGTGGTATGATCTCTATCATTCCTTTGTGTGTAAGGCCAAGGTCTATGGAACTTACACGTTAAGTGAGTTGTAAGAGTATCTATTATACATCTACTTACAACAATACCATATCAAAACACTAGCCCAACAACGATCTAAACTAGACGCCTCTAATTTATCAATTGCAAGTTTTACGTGGCTTAGGGCTTTCGGAGATAGAACCTGTCTAACCTACGAACATGAACCACAACAAGGATAACCAAGTTATTAGCAACTCGTTGTAAATCAGATATTGACTATAGTAGGAGAGACAGACACCCGCCAGCAACTTATGCAAAACAAGTTGCATGTCAGTCGTGGAACCGGTCTCATGTACGATGACATGTAAGGTTGGTCCGGGCCGCTTCATCCCACTATGCCACCAATATCCAAAGTACATAGAAGATGCAATAACATGATCATCACCGCCCACATATAAACATATGTGTACTACCCGTGCAAAGCACCTACGCATAGATCAGGCTCTGATACCACTGTTGGGTCCGCAGCATAGAAAACAAAAAAATTCCTACGGTGTGAACTACACGCCAAGATCTATCTACTAGGTACAAAGCAAACGGGTGGACATACATCCATAGAGAACTTACCCTTGAAGACAACGATCTTTGTTAACGAGTAGGAACTCGTGGTTGATGTAGTCGTACACTTGCCGATCTCAAGACCGTGAGGAAGTCCGAGCGCCGCAACTCAGCAGCGCATCCGCACTCGCACACACGTTCAAGCCACCGGACAACCTCCACCTCCTCGCTCCAGCGATCCAGCGAAAGCAGCAACTCATTCCAGACAAAATGCCACCGGGAACATGTATCTCGCTAATCCAAGACCATGGGGGAATAATTCTAGAGGGGGAGAGAGATCCTTCACAAGGAGGTGTGAGGATGAAGGAGGGAATGGGTGGCCTTTTATAGGAGGAGGGAGGGTGCCCCCTCTCTCCATGGCCGGCGCATGGGGGGGTGACCCCTCACCTCCCCCATTCATGTGGTGGTAACTTCTCCACATTAAAATGCCTCTTCACATTCCCTTTTAAAGTCTCCACTTTAAATGCATTAAGTTTCTCCAAATTTAATGCTCTCTCATTTAATAAAACTCTTTTATTAAATTTATTCAGAATTTTGTTAATTACTTTAATTAACAAACATTCACATATAGCCCCTTGCAATATTTCAATATCACATGCAGAACCACCTTCTGCAATTTCACCCGAAACAATTTCCGGTTTCTATTGAAACAATTCCTGCGCTTTGCAATTCTTTTGTCTGAAACATATGTGCTCCAAAATGGTGTCCGGTAACTCTTAAGTGTGCCACCCTACGGTTCACGAATAATGCAGACATGATCGAGACCCTTCTCCGATCAATAATCAGCAGCGGGACCTAGAGATCCATCGACTCCTACACATTCAACGATGACTCCTGTGATCGTGAGAACCTTTAACGCTTGTAACTAAATCCCTTTGTCTCTCGATATATTACATGTCCGAGATTCGATCATCGATATCTACATACCTAGTTTGATCTCGTTACCAACATGTACTCTTTTCTCGTTCCCGTGATATAACATTCTAGTGATCACATCACTTGCTTGCAAGCTATCCTAATGTGATATCACCGAGAGGGCCCAGAGTATATATATCCGTCATCTGGATTGACAAATTCCACTCTTGATCCATGAGCCTCAACATAACACCTTCGTAGCACTGAACCCATCTTTATAGTCACCCTGTTACGGTGTGACGTTTGATGTTATTAAGATACTCTTCCGGTGTTAGCAATTAACATGATCTCATGGTCTAAGGATAAAGATTACTTCGTATGATGTTATAGCAATATAAACACAATGACTTGATCGTAATGCTATACTTCGGATGAATGTTCATCACATCATTCCACCAATGGTGTGATCTTGTTATTAAAAACATCCAATGTCCGTGATCAGGAAACCTTGATCATCCTGTTAATCAACAAGCTAGTCTATAAGAGAGGCATGACTAGGAACCCTTTTTGTTTATTAAACACACATGTGTTGATGTTTCCTATCAATACAATTATAGCATGCAAAATAAACATCTATCATATACAAGGAATACATAATAACAACTTTATTATTGCCTCCCAGGGCATATTTCCTTCAACATTATTCTACACTAAAAGCGAACTAGCCCCGCCATAACATTATAAAACACTTTAGATGGCACCCTTATCTATTATTATAAATGTATTCATCGAAACACTAGTGCACTCTATGCAACTTTCGATGTTTTGTTCACCTCGCTTCCTACTTGACTTATATCGGTATTTACAGGAGTTTCCAACATATTCCCTTATAACATAACCCTTTATGCTTTAAGATATGTCATCCTTTATGGATTTGGAAAATATGTCTACAGTTCTCTATTAGACACTGCGGACAAACTTAGCTCAACGTTCTGTGTTTCAAACTTAATTACTTTTCAAACGTTCCTTATTAGATCATATATTATCTTAAGTTATCATCATGGTTTTCTAAGGTAGAAGCTATGTCTTAACATAGTGGATGATGATCATCCTTTTCTTTCTTTCAACCATTGATGTTAAACTTAATGCTATTCCTAACTTGAGTTATTAAGGACCAGTTCCTTAATTAGCTTCTATTCTGAAACCCTTTTTCAGAATCCCTTAAGGAATACTACATAATATCATAATGCACTTATTATCAACTTTTACACCTTATAAATCGTTATTTATTGGTACTTGCGCTTTTATTCTTAATGTGTCGAATACACACTTAAGAATCACTCCTATAAGCTCCCACTCAAAATATGTTCCCAACATATTTGGGTATGAGTCACTACTCTTACTCAAACTATGTTCCTATATATTTGAATTTGAGACTTATATTGCTCCCACTCAAAAATATGTCATTCACATATTGTTTTAGGAAGACTTTCATAGCTCCCACTCAATTTCATACAAATTGCATATCCACTCACTATTTTGAACAACTTCCAAATCCTTTGATCAAATATCAAACTTGGAGATTTACTATGAGATACTAGTACTTTTACTAGTTTTAAATCTACTAGACATTAAGCACACATGAATCAAATTCATTTGAATTCGTCCAATACTTGACAAATTGTGCTTTTGTCATTCACCCCCTTTTCCACTGTGGCTTTGTAGTCATTTGGGAAAATTCAAGTAACACCTTTTACTTGTGGGATTCAGCAACGAATTGCTTTCTAATCTCAAGTGAATTTTGCTTTGGGGTTTCTCATAATTTTAGGTTACCATTATTTCCTTAGTAGTTCGTAGGTATGTAATATTCCAAGAATAATGACAAATGATTCACAAATGTCTCCATACAAGATATGGGTTACATTTTGAATCCTACTTCATGTAGTGAAAACACCAGTGGGGAAAACACAATGATCATTATCATTGATTCTTTCCTTCCGTAAAGAGAAACGTTCAAGAACATTGTCCGTTGCGCTTCTCAACACTCTGATGTAGGGTTTTGAATCCTCATCGTGTTTTTCACTATCTTCCATTTGCTCCATAATCGAGAAATATCACTAAAAGCGAACTTTCTAAAAATGCACCAAAATCCAAGCAAAACTGGTTTTGCTTCTCTTTTGGTTTCAGCTATGGATTTCGTATTCAAAGTTTCCAATGAATACTATACAAGGACTTATTCGCTATTGTTTTGGTTATATCGAATAACCCCAAAACTTTCACGACTATCCATACTAGATATGGAGCCTCTTCCACAAATTCAAATGGTTCACTATATTTTTCTAATTGAGTGCTAACTATTTCTAACTAATGGTCTCTACATCTACACTACAACGATTTATTTGGTGCCATCTATTCACCCATTTTGATATCTAATATCACATTGTGATGCTTTGCATTTTGAAGTTTCAAAATGCTTTGCATTTCACAACGTCTTTTATGCCATTCTTATAAAGTTGAATTTCATTACTATTGATCAAATCATAGTAATTAGATTCTCTTTTATATTTATACCCTTTGTTGATGAAACACTTTGATCTTATCAAATAGTTTCATTCTCATGTTTCCTTTGGTAAACTTCTTTACACATTTAAACTATCATATAATGATAATTACCATTTTCGTTAAGATACAATACATCGAATATGTATTTACTTTTAACGATTCATTAAACACTTTGTATTCAAGTAATACACCGTGTTCAATTTATTTTGCCGAACTTAGGCATGATTTATATGTGATAAGAAATCAAATGTCTTTCACATATTATCACATAACTTCGAATTTAAACAATGGTTTCATTCATTAATGAACTTATCATTAAGTTGGGTATTTTAAGGCATTTCAATATTTTGCAAATGTTCATCCATTATCAATTAGTTTCAAAACAACCAGGATAATTCACACGTAATCGAACAAGATATGAACATGAATAGAAATCATTCATAAAAGTAGAACAACTGTTTGTTACAAACTGATATGAATAACCATCTCACTAAGTGTGAGACACACTAAAGAAGTTCACAATCTTTTGATTACAATAATCATCCCAAACATAAACTAAGTGATAAATGTTGAGGGAGAGTGTCGTTGGCCATCATCATCATGCTCGCCATCAACACGCAACGTCACCTCCTCTCCAGCAAGCACCTCTATGCAGAAGGACCTGTTTCAGCAAAACAGAACAAGTATCAAATATAGTTAACAGTGAAAATGTGTTTGCAAGATTATAACATTTATAAAATTGTATATCAAATATATACCTTTGTCATTGATGACCTCAGTGACAACGGGTTCAACCACCACATCTCTGAAATGTGATATGAACTCGTGGAAATCATGTGTTTCCGCGTCGCCTCTCATAATGCAAATCCTGACTTGTGCTTGGTAGCTTGGTGGCAGCGACAGCAGCACAACGCCTATTGCAAAAGAGCTTGCGAACCAGTTGTCCAGGAAGTATGCCAGACTCATGTATACATCATATATGCTCAACAAGTGATCGTCCAGTGAGGAGCCCTCCTCCATCTTTATGGAAAGGAAATCCCCCATTAGCTCATACTCCCATATGTGCACTTGTTCCACGAAATGTGATCTCAGATGTGCCATAACCATGTGGGGATTGAGACTTCCCACAATCGGCCATAGCCCATCTTCCATCCCGAGGCACATCATTACTGATATGAATGTGTCCATCACACGATGAAGGCAGCGGAGATCCCGCTGCTCCTGGGTCTCATGAACATAGGGTGGCTCCAAGTACATCTCGTAGATCATGTAGTCAGCCACTTTGTTCTCGCTAAGGAGATCATGGATATGCGCAACCCACATAGAGAAGTTTGATCCATCTAGTCTGAGATTCTCTCCTTCTAACCAATCAATCGGCAATAGGAAAGGTGGCATTAGGGAGAACCTTTTTCTCCATTTATAACTGCAAAAGGAATTTAGACTAAGTTTATAATTAAATAAGTTAATAATAACTCCAATCAAAAACACATATACCCATAAGGGTTCCTAGTGATAACACGACCCCTTTTCCCCACATCTCCCCCGATCGTCACGGCCATCAATGTGGGTTCAAGGGTGGATGCTAAATGTTGGTCACATCATTCATGCGGCTCGTGCTCGATCTTTCGACTATCCGTGTTCTGAGGCCATGTCTACCCATGCTAGGCTCGCCAACTCAACCTTATTGTATTCGTTGTGCAACATGGCTTACACCCACTGTATGCGAACGTAGATATGTCTGATACCCATGCATGTACCGTGGATTGCCTCATACCGAAGAACTTTCTTGGTGGTGCACACTAAGGGGAAACACAATCGTTGGTAATTTTAACAGGGATCATCTTATTAGGCAACCCTTGAGTATCTAATACTAGAACACAATAATATATACAAACAATAACATTGAATGTAAATGCGATGTGATATGGTCCTTCACGTCGTGATCTCCATCCGTCATCACCGGATTCCGGCGCCAGGGTTCCGGTGCCGTAGACACCAAGGTACCGATGTCTTTCAAGCGTGGTAGTCCGTCACCTCCGTGACTATCTACTACTACATAACATAAGGTAATCACTTTACCTTTGCCACAACCATATCACAAAGCAACGCCCCCTGCAAAACAAAGTTAGATGCCTCTACTTTATCTTTGCATGTTTTACATGGCTGAATGGGCTTTCGCACAAGAACCGTTCTTACCTACGAACTTTCAGAACATCGTTGATCAAGTAGTTGTCTCTACTACTCCCCTTTTGGGCCCCTCCGTTGTAAATGACATACCAACTAATGCAAGAGAGACAGACACCCCCTAAGCCACTTCATACTATACAAGCCGTATGTCAAGCGTGGACCAGTCTCGCAAATGAACGCGTAAAGTCAGTTGGGGGCACTTCATCAAGCATTACTGCGGTATGCACAAGTAAAGTGGGAGGGTAACAACTAAAAGATAAACGCCCACACGCTACATCTCGTGTGTTCTACCCGTACTAGCATTACTACACATAGATCTAGCTCTGATACCACTATAGGGGTTCCGCACATGAAAACAATAATTTTTACCCTACGCCCCTTGAACCCCTAAGGCGGCCAGGACCTATATATTAGTAATACAATAGCGGGAGGGGATTTTCGCGAACTTGCCCTTGAAGACCGAAAAGGGTTGTCAACGCTCAGGAGAGCATGGTTGATGTAGATGAGCCGAAGCCGACCTCAAGATCATGATGAAGTCCTTGCGCTCCAACGGCTCCAACGACTTGAGTGCCTCAAGTGTGACACCTCGTGGGGAGTTACACATGTCCGGTGCCTGACAATGACTCTCGCTTCCCCGATCCAGCAGTAGTTGCGGAAGTAGAGCTCCTGGATCCAAATCCCGCAGCACGACGGCGCTCTGCGGTGAAGATTTCTCTCATTCGCGCAGTCCGAACTTGGGA
This sequence comes from Avena insularis, assembly GCA_023614405.1. Taxonomy (NCBI): domain Eukaryota; kingdom Viridiplantae; phylum Streptophyta; class Magnoliopsida; order Poales; family Poaceae; genus Avena; species Avena insularis. The sequence goes on from CM042696.1 coordinate 410,466,570, forward strand.
CCACGGTCATGAGAGAGAGAGAGAGAGAGAGAGAGAGAGAGAGAGAGATAGAGAGAGAGAGAGAGAGAGAGAATATCAATTGGAGGTCTTCTCAAAAGTGAGAAGACCATTATTGAATATTGTGTGTATTTATCTGGCCAAATACCCCCACTATATATACGAGGAGGGGAGGTACTGAAGGAGATATGCCCTAGAGGCAAATAATAAATAGGTTTTTATTGTCATATATCAATTAGTTTATAATAGTTTCATGTTGTGATATAACTGTGCCAAGTAGAAACATTGGTATAGGTGTGGTATGAAACAACCAAGTCCCTAGTAGCCTCTATTCATACTAGTTCGTTGGTCATGAGAATGATCTGGGTTTCAAGATCATGGGCATTTATGCCAATTGACAACAGGGTCATATCATTGGAGAATGATGTGATGGACATTCCTCGAAGGATTGCAACACGAGCAAGTCATATAGTTCATTGTTGCAACAACTATACCTAGACTTCTTTTCCTTAGACCGTGAGCTCATATTACTCACTGTTTCCCGAGGCTGCTTAGATTGCATCAACCGTCATCTGGTAATACGGTGGCCATAAAGGTGTACGTTGGGTATTCCAAAGGAACAGTAGATGACATGTGACTGCAAGACCGAGATTTGTTCACCCATATGATGGGTAAAGATACATACGACCGGCTTGGTGAGATTACATCCATAAATGTTGCAACATGTGACTCGGTCACGGGGTTGTAATATCACGGTAACAAGAAAACATAACTTGTTGTGAACGAGATTCAACAAGGTATGTGATACCAATGATCAGATCTCAGACAAGTCGTATCAAGAAACAAAAGGAATTGGATGCTACATTTACCGGTTCAAACGACGTTGTCATCAGGAATGCATAGGGGTCACATGGATATCCCTGGTCCCTCTGTTGATCATTGATATAGATCATGTATAGAGCATTCCCGAGCCTTGAGAGGATACACTTAAGGGTACGATGAGAGCGATCATTCGTAAGACAGAATCACAGTAGCGAAAGATAAAGCCGGAATCATTCTGTGGAGAAATCCTAAGCTGTTCGAACAAAGAATAAAGGATCAGAATCATTCTCGGAATTCTGAAGTTGTTCGGAGGATATAGAAAGGGGAATCGAAAGGTGTTTCGGGTTGAATCAGGTTTTGTAATATGTATTTACATATTAATTAGTGTAATTAATATTAAATATAATATTAAAATCTAATTTGAAAGGTTATTCTACTAATGGGCCAAACTTCCTAGTGAAAAAAGGCCGATGAGTGAGGAGTGTTGTAGGGCCAAGACGCCAAGTTTTTATGGTTTTGATCCCTTAGTTGTTACCCTCTAACGTGTAATTTTTTATATCACGGTATTGTTTGATGAAGCGGCCTGGACCGACCCCCTTTATATAGGCTAAGGGGGTGTGCCCATGGGTGGGATGAGACACACCAATATTTGGAGAAGTCCTTTGGTTGACTTCCTCCTTCCCTCTCTCTCTAGCCCTTGTGACCATGGCCCCAAGTTTGGGTTATGCGAACAAGGCACACCTGCAGTATGCCGTTGAGCTGCAGGGATTCCTAGCAGGATATCAACTTCCGCACTCTCGTTGGGATCGGAGAGCCGGAAGTCTCACCGTGCACCAGATGTGTACGAAGACACGAGGCGCAACACTTGGGGCGCTTGAATATCGTGAGCTGGAGCTGCCGCACGATGAAGAAGGAGCAAGGGGTGACCTACGAGGAGCTTCACGACCTTGAGGTCGGCTACGAGTACGACTACATCAACCACGTTCCCCTCGGAACATTAACCACATACGGTCTACAAGGGTATGTATTCTCTACGTATTGGTCGTTACTGCATTACTACATAGATAGATCCTAGGCAGTTTTGGGGTTCCAACGTAGGAAAAAAATTGTTTTCTGCTGCGGATCCCCTTCAGTGGTATCAGATCCCATCTATGCGTAGGAGTGTTGTACGGCCAGTACGCACAAGTTTTTTGCGGGTATTGATCCCTTAGTTGTTACCCTCTAACGTGTAATTTTTTATATCACGGTATTGTTTGATGAAGCGGCCCGAACCGACCTTACGCGTATTCGTACACGAGACTAGTTCCACACTCAACATACAGCTTGTACCGTATAAGTGGCTAGCTGGTGTCTCTCTCATTCAATAGTTGATATATCATTTACAACGGAGGGCCCCAAAAGGAGTGTAATAGAGACAACTGTTGGATCCATGTTGGTTGGAATGTTTGTAGATTAGAAATGGTTCTATTGCGAAAGCCCTAACAACCATGTAAAACTGGCAATAGATAAAGTAGAGGCGTCTAACTTTATTTTGCAGGGGGCATGTGATTATGATATGGCATTGGTCGTTACGAAGGTAAAGTATTTTACTTTTCTGTTACTAAGTAGTATAGTAATAGTCATCATTCCGATGGACGACCTGGTGGAGGCGTCGTGGACTTGGCGTCAAACCAAGGGAAAGATGGAGATCATGCCGGAGCACTAGATAGAGATCAAGGCGCAAGAAGAAGCACCATATCATATTACATTATACATATGATGGTGATACCTTTTTTACATCTTATTGTGTGATAGTATCAAGATACTCAATGGTAGCAAATAAGATAATCCCTATTGAATTTCAATGTTCCGTGTTCCCCTTGTTTGTGCACCACCAAGAAAGTTCTTCCGTATGAGGCGCCCTGCGGTGAGTAGGGGTCAGACATATCTATGTTCGCATATAGTGGGTGTAAGCCATGTTTCACAGGGAATACACACAAGTTAGATTTGGTGAGCCTAGCATGTGCATACATGGCCTCGGAACACAAGAGATCAAAAGATCGAGCATGAGTCACATGGATGATGTGATTGACATTAGTGAATGCCTACCTTTGATACTGCACCGAAGGCCGTGACGATCGGGGGAGGTGCAGAGGATAGGGATCATGTGATCACTAAAATCGTCTAGGGGATGACAACTTTAGGGGAGACGAATTATAAATTGATCTCTTATTATAAACGTAGTCTAGATGTCTGTTTGCAAATATCTTAGTAGATCATGGCCTATCCCATTGAGGTCCTTTGCGACCATGTGAATATATTGCTTAATTTGGAACTTAGCAAAAGGGTCCAACTTCATAGATTGATACCCACCCCTGAGGGATATCCTCGTAAAAGGTGATCTTCTCTTCTTGATACAATAACCATTAGGAGATAATTCGATGACTCTGGAATGTTTGTGTTTTCTCCATAATCATCTAATAAGCCATTCTCCATTCAATGGAGAGTTGGGCTACATTTTGTATTCTACAGAATAAGGCACATAGAGTATGAGCCGTTGGATGGGTTTTCCTCCATCATGGATGAAAAGAGAATGTTTGGAAAAATCACTTAGTGATCTTGCATTAGAGTTGAGAACTCTTAGAAGGGCTTGATTGCAAATGGAGGTCATGGATGAAAAGTTATATGTAAGATATACAAATTATAAATGTGGTTTTTGCAAAACTCATTGCAGTTTGCAAAGTATTTGATACTTGTCTGTTTTCTGAAAACAGGAGGATCTGCTTGAGAATTGCTGGTTTTGAGGCAACGTGACTTGATGACGGCAAGAAAAACAGTTGATGGCCAACATCACCTCTTCCCCCAAAGTTTGTCATTTGGATTAGTGGACTTGAATATAATTTTGTAATCCTAGTTTGTGTGTCTTTATTTTGGTGGTACGATTATTCATATGAACAAGTTACAAGCCAGTTTGTACTATTCTTATGAACAATACCTTATGGTCACATTATGATTGTAAATAAGTTATTCGTATCACTATGTTAATGATAATGGTTTAAACATTTATAAAGGATTAGAATGCTAAAAGATATCCAAAGTTTAATAATGAAATGACACTATAGTTTAAGTCATTTTGGTTATTGCATGTTCTTTATGAAGATCGGGGTCCTAGATGCTTAATATAGAGACTTTGCAAAACCATGCCTCTTGGGCAGAATGACTAAAACTCCGCATTCTGGTAAAACGGTGGTATGCAAAGAAATGTTGAATCTTATACATAGTGATGTATCGTATTTTCAACAAGTAGTGGAAATCATTTATTGTGGACTCAAGTGAATAAGCGTATTTACTTACTGAAACATGAGTTCGAAATGATTTTAATTATTCAGATGAGTTCACAACAATAAGAGGATATTGAAATTAACGAGAATACGAAGTCTCTTCGATTTGATCGACATGACTGAAGTATTCAAGTTAAGTTTAGCATAAAAGGGACTTGTGAAAGATGTTTCACAAATTATGATAATTGGATGAATTCAAACTATGTTGAAATATCTAAACATCATAATCATTATGTATTAAGATACATATGGTATAATATCATCTCTTATAGGGGTTATAGTTGTCTTTTCGAGATAGAGATCAAAATAAGCAAACACTCATTTGAAATACAAAGTAACATCTAAAATATTCGTGGAAACAACACCATAAGTGTTATGGCAAGTTTGAGTTTCTGGAGATTTTGATAAGTCGAAATCATGGCGAATAAATAAGTCTTTGTAGAGCATTCTTAGGAAGCTATGAATGCATCTTCCACAAAAGGGGCAAACCTATTGTTGTCCAAAGTTGACGTGTCTTGATGAAGATACAGGTGGAAGAAAGTAAAAGATCAAAACAAGGTATTTGACCTTACCTCCGGATTATTGAGTGGCGCAGTGAAATTTGTCTCGTGAAACCAGACTCTACAAATAGAGGAGAAACTGTTGATAATGATCATAAAGTTTCAAGTAAATACTTTTACTGAAGAAGGTAGGATTCAACTATATATTCTACAAGTTTGTGGAATTATATTGGTGATTCACTTGTCATGTTTTGAACAAGACATACCTACAAATTACAAAGAAGCGTGATGGACCTGAGTGCGAGAAATGACTAGAGTCATAAAATCCTATATTAAGTTACATTTAAGATTGCAAAGTAACATGTTACTTGATCTTATTAAAGTAAAGAAGTTTACTTGATATTTCTGAATGACTTCAAAGTCATAAGAAGGAAATGAAACTTAATGAATGATAAAAAGCTCGATTTGTCACAAGTTTGGACAAATTCAAGGAGTTGACTACAACAGTAGTGTTTCTTGAGTCTTTTGGATTTACACTAGAAATATATGGATATTGAAGTCTCGTAATTGGAATTCTCAAATTGATGACGATCAAAGAATTTTGGAATGTCCAAGATTATCGAGAGGACCTTGTTTTGAGTGCGAGCAAATTAGCTTGGCTAAATCATAACATGTAGCTAACATATTTTGAGTGGGAGCTAAGTGAAATCCCTGGATCTCAAACATAAATGTCATATTTGAGTGGGAGCGTGAAATCATTCTCGGATATGTGGACGACATATGTGAATGATGTAATTGGTGTTAATAACATTCAAATAGGTAAATAAGGATGAAGGTGAAGTTATTAAACAAGAAAATCTGTCAAGATAGATTAGTGAGTTTAATAAACACTGAATGTCGAATGCTTCTTGGACTTGATTCTGAAAGATGTTCAGAATGTCCTAAGCAAGATTCTGAAGAAGCTCAGAATGGAACAAGGTAAGAAAGAAGTTCTTACTATATGAGGCATTGAGTTAGTATTGCAACAGTGGTTGAAAGAAAGAGATGTGTTGCATCTCCTATGCCTCAGTCATAGGTTCTTCCATATAACCATGTTGTATACTCGACATAAAGTGACCTGAAGTTCTGGTTGGTAGGACAAAGTCTTAACTATAAGAACGTGTTTTTAAGTGATTCCTGAGGTTATCACTGAACCAGAATTAAGTTTGTACTTAAATGGCAAGAAGCAAAGTAAGTGGCGTAGATGCATTTCATGCACTAGGATATACATAGATATAGAAGTATAAAGGCTACATCTGATGTGATATATAATGTTATGGCGGGGCTAGTTTGCTTTTAACGTAGAATGATGTGTCCCAGGGCCTAGTGCCCATGAGAAAGCCCTTGAGGTTGATCTAAAGTCACTGTAAGATCCTGGAATACGGCCTCGTTCTGCTGCCATGACTATAGTATATACACAAAGGATAGCAAAGTGTGTGTAGAAGTTTAGATGACAACAGTGAAAACAACCGTCATTATAAACACTAGAAACAAAGTCTCACTTTGTCGCCAAACAAATACTTCGACCCATTATACGATAATGGTGTGAATGTCAAAATTAGGAAGACATTAACGATTTGCAAAAGACATAATGATCTGGTAAAATAGAACATGGACATGACGTTTCCCATGAGCATGCATGATCTGTAAACGCATATGGTATATGTTTTATATGAGTAAAATGCGAGTTGGATTATTTGTACTCTAGTGCAAGTGGGAGACTGAAGGAGATATGCCCTAGAGGCAAATAATAAATAGGTTTTTATTGTCATATCTCAATTAGTTTATAATAGTTTCATATCGTGCTATAATTGTGCCAAGTATAAACATCGGTACAGGTGTGGTATGAAACAACCAAGTCCCTAGTAGCCTCTATGCATACTAGTTCGTTGGTCATGAGGATGATCTGGGTTTCAAGATCATGGGCATTTATGCCAATTGACAACGGGGTCATATCATTGGAGAATGATGTGATGGACATTCCTCGAAGGATTACAACACGATCAAGTCATATAGTTCATTGTTGCAACAGCTATACCTAGACTAATTTTCCTTAGAGCATGAGCTCATATTACTCACTATTTCCCGAGGCTGCTTAGACTGCATCAGCCGTCATTTGGTAATACGATGGCCATAAAGGTGTACGTTGGGTATTCCAAAGGAAGAGTAGATGACATGTGACTGCAAGACCGGGATTTGTTCACCCACATGATGGTTAAAGATACATACGGCCGGCTTGGTGAGATTACATCCATAAATGTTGCAACATGTGACTCGTTCACGGGGATGTAATATCACAGTAAAAAGAAAACAAAACTTGATGTGAATGAGATTGAACAAGGTATGTGATACCAATGATCGGATCTCGGACAAGTCGTATCAAGAAACAAAAGGAATTGGATGCTACATTTACCGGTTCAAACGACGATGTCATCAGGAATGCATAGGGGTCACATGGATATCCCTGGTCCCTCTGTTGATCATTGATATAGATTATGTCTAGAGCATTCCCGAGCCATGAGAGGATACACTTAAGGGTACGATGAGAGCGATCATTCGTAAGACAGAACCACAGTAGAGAAAGAGAAAGCCGGAATCCTTCTGCGGAGAAATCCGAAGCTGTTCGGAGAAAGAATAAAGGACCGGAATCATTCCGGGAATTCCGAAGTTGTTCAGAGGATATAGAAAGGGGAACCAAAAGGTGTTTCGGGTTGAATCAGTTTTTGTAACATGTATTTACATATTAATTAGTGTAATTAATATTAAATATAATATTAAAATCTAATTTGAAACGTTATTCTACTAATGGGCCAAACTTCCTAATGAATAAAGCCCCATGAGGGAAAACTGGAAGAGGGAAGGGCCAAGGACCAACAGGGCCAAGGCCCAGCTGCCACAAGGGGGCCCACCCGGCCAGCCTAGGGCTATGCACGGGGTAGGGCCCACCCCTGGCCGGCTGGCCCATGAAGCCCTAAGGGCCCATGCGCCTCCCCCCTCTCTTCCCCTTGTTTAGTCCCATATGGCTTAGCCTTTGAGAAAGGCACACCCCCTTAGCCTATATAAAGGGATTCCCATGGGTGGGATGAGACACACCAATATTTGGAGAAGTCCTTTGGTTGACTTCCTCCTTACCTCTCTCTCTAGCCCTTGTGACCATGGCCCCAAGTTTGGGCTGTGTGAACAAGGCACACCTGCAGTACGCTGTTGTGCTGCAGGGATTCCTAGCCGGATATCAACTTCCGCACTCTCGGCAGGATCGGGGAGCTGGAGGTCTCATCATGCACCAGATGTGTACGAAGACACGAGGCGCAACACTTGGGGCGCTTGAATGTCATGAGCCGGAGCTGCTGCACGATGAAGAAGGAGCAAGGGGTGACCTGCGAGGAGCTTCGCGACCTTGAGGTCGGCTACGAGTACGACTACATCAACAACGTTCACTCGGAACGTTAACCGCATACGATCTATAAGGGTATGTATTCTCTACGGATTGGCCGTTACCACATTACTACATAGATGGATCCTAGGTAGTTTTGGGGTTCCAACGTAGGAAACAATTTGTTTTCTACTACGAATCCCCTTTAGGTACTACCTCCCTCAAAGTCCTAGGGTGGGACTAAAGGAGAGGAAGAGGGGGGCAGCCATTGGCCGGCCCTAGTGGGCCCCGCGCGGGGGCTTGGCCCAGCCGGCCACCCCCTTGCCCCTTCTCCCCTCTTGCCTTTCCCTAATGGGCCCTCTTCCCTCCGAAATTGGCCCATTAAGCCTTTTGACCATTTAATTGATTTTCTCTTTTATTAAATAATTATGAATAAATGATTAAATCTATATTTAACATTCATTCATATATTATTCAATCTCCGTGGCTATGGAACACCTTCCACCTCCACTCCGGACATCCTCCGGACTTACTGAAACCCTTCCGGTTTTCTCTCTACTATTCTTCGGTGGTTCTACCGATCCTTCAAACACTCTCTAAGCATCATAAAACCCTTAAGCATGATACCCTATGGTTTGGGAACACTCCAGACATGGTCAGGACACTCCCGGACCAATGATCAACAGAGGGACCTGGATGGCCATGTGACCCTTGTGCGTTCCACGAAGATCTTTTGTCGTTTGAACCGAGACGGTCGTGTATTATTCCCTTTGTATGTCGATACTTGCATTGCCCGAGATCTGATCAATGACATCACCATGTCGTGTTCAATCTCGTTACCGAACAATGCTACTTGACTCGTTCCGACAAGTGATATCCATGTGATCAAATCACACGCTACGCAGCTATTGGATATAACTTCTCCAAGTGGGCCCTTGAGTATCTTTCCGTCACATGGACGGACAAATCCCGCTCTTGACATATATTGCCTCTATGGTTTCCTCCGAGTACCTGAACACACCTTTATAACCACCATATTACCACAGGGCGCTTGATGCTATCTAAGCACTCTCAGGAGACAGTGATTGATATAGCCTCACGGTCTAAGGAATAGTCTACGAGGATCCATTTCTAATCATCATAACTTGAACTTTGTGACATGATTGGGTCATGATGTTTAGGTTGGGTATTGGTTCATCATCTCATTCACAGAATGAGTTGACTCCATTTCCAACTGGCATAAATTCCACATGATCAGGAAACTTGATCATCTGTTGACCAATGAACCAGTGACTAGAGTTTCACTGGGAACCCCTGGTTGTTTGTATATCACACGTGTATTGATGTTTCCACTCAATATAGTTATAGCATGATATAAAACTTAATCATAAACTTTATGAAATCTGATAATAGTCATTATTACTATTTGTCTCTTGGGCATATTTCCAACAAGGATAACCCCTCGACGAAGGTACCAAGCAAATATTTTGTTTTTTAGAGGTATCTTCATCTTTCAGATCATCCTATTATCTAAAACTAGTATAACTGGCTGTACTAAGTAATTGTATAAGAAACTAACATAGAAAGAACCATTCTCACTTAAGTTCCAACGAAATTCATCTGGCCCAACTGATAATTGAACATTTGCTAACAAATGTAGCAACATTATCCAAAAGTCCAGTTTAGTGCCAAACAAATCTCTCCTAATAGTCACATTGGGGGGAATGATTCCAATACAAAGGCAATTGATTCCTCCTTATAACGGATAATAGAATACAACGCATGATATTGTCCATGGAGTGTAGTAGCGTCAATCCACTTATCCTCCAAAAACTTTATCTGAGAACCGTCCTTAATATAAAACCGAAGCGGAAGAAATGTCTTCGTCGCCATCAGGCTGGCCCAAAAGTGAGAGTCACCAGGTTTCCAAACCATTTGGGACAATGCTTTTGCACCAACATATGTGTTTTTAATAGAGTTTGCCATATGACATCTTCGGTTAATAACTTGAAGAGCCATTTAATAAGTAGGGCTATATTCTTGATCTCGAGATTATGAATACCCAGCCCCCCTGTTCTTTAGTGTCGACAAAGCACACTCCATTTAGCCAGTCTATATTTATTCTTCTCAGAATCTCCTTGCCAAAGTAATCTTGATCGGAAATAATCCAATCTCTGCAAGACTCCTTTTCGAAGTTGGAAGAATCATATCATATATAATACCATATTACTTAGTACTGAACTAATGAGTACCAATATTCCTCCTATGGAGAGTAATTTACCTTTCCAGCTACTCAATCTCATCTGTAGTCTTTGCTCAACAATTTTCCATTCAACATTTGTAAGCCTCCGATAGTGAACCGGGATGCCCCAATACAGAATTGGAAATACGCCCTGACTACAACCAAAAATCTCAGCATAAAGCTCCACCGCATCCTGAGCCTCGCAAAAACAAAACAATTCACTTTTATGGAAGTTTATTTTTAATCCTGAAATTTTTTCGAAAGCTGAAAGTATGAGTTTCAAATTCTTAGCCTTTTCAAGATCATGTTCCATAAAAAGAACTGTATCGTCAACATACTGTAGGATAGATAAACCACCATCCACTAAATGGGGAATCACACCTTCAATTTGGCCGTCAGACTTTACACTCTCAATCATGATCGATAACATATCATCCACTATATTGAATAGCATTGGAAATAATGGGTCACCCTATCTAAGCCCTTTTTTAGTCTGGAAGTATTTACCAACATCATCATTACTTTGATGGCAACACTACATCCCTACACAAAGATATTGATTAAAGCGCCACATTCAGCAGAAAAGCCTTTCATTCTAAGAGTCTACTGAAGGAAGGACCATTTAACTTTATCATAAGCTTTCTCAATGTCAGTTTTTAGAATAACCCCATTCAACTTCTTCCTATGTAGTTCATGCAACATTTCATGCAATGTAACCACAGCGTCAAGTATGTTACGACCTTGCATGAAACCAGTTTGTGAAGGGTGAACTACATGGTCAGCCACTGAATTTAACCTGATGGTCACGATTAGGTGAAAATATTAAAACTAACATTAAGAAGGCAGATCCGTTTGTATTGTTGGATACATTCAGCTTCATTAATCTTAGGTAATAAGATAATTTGTCCAAAATTTAATCTAAACAAATCCAATTGTCTAGCATGCAAAGAACTAAATGTTTCCATAAGATCTATTTTGATAACATCCCAAAAGGTTCGATAAAACTCAGTTGGGAATCCATCCGGACCATGGGCCTAATTGTGTTCCATTTGGAATACATCCTTCTTGACCTCCTCCTCAGAATAGGGAGCAGTCAATAGATTGTTTTCCTCGACAAAAACCTAGGGTACGTCATCTGTTTGGGATTCATCCAGGGAGAAAGAACCATCTTATGGTTCCCCAAACATACCCTTATAATAATCTATGATATAAGATTTCAGCTGCTCATGTCCCTCAATTGTTCCATCATCATCTTGCACTAAGGAGCGAATAAGTTTCTTCTTGTGTCTGCCATTGGCAACACTATGGAAGTATCTGGTATTCAAATCCCCTTACAAAATAAATTGAGCCTTGGAACGTTGGTACCATTTGTGTTCCTCTTCGCGCAGAAGATGTGCTAGCTCCACATTCGACTGGCTTTTAAGCTCAATTTCTTGCGAAGTTAACAAACGGGTTTCTGTTAATGCTTCGATTTCATCAATAGCGGATGAGAGTTGCAACTTTTCTTTTTTAAGAATACCAGTTGTATGATGGGCCCAACCCTTGAGGTGTTTGCCCGTTTCTCGAACTTTATTGTTCCACCTCTGGATTGGAGTACTACCTGTCACCGGTCTTTCCCAAACAGGCTTGACTATATCCTGGAAACTGTCTCGATGTATCCAAGTTCAAATTTTAATGGATGGGAAATCGAACCCTAGGTATACCGGTAGTTAGCAAGATGGGAGCATGATCTGGTAGAGCCTCAATACGATCTAGAGCATGTACCGAGACTAGGGGAAAATGATCTTCCCAATCTGAGTCCATCAATACGCGATCAAAATTTTTGTATTTAGGTTCTGGGAGACTATTTTCCCAAGTAAACTATTGTCCAATCATTAGTTATGTCCTTCAAGTCAAGACTGTCAATGACATCATTAAAAAGGAATGGCCAATGATCGTCCAACCGGCCTTTACTCTTCTCAGAAGGGAACCGAAGCAAATTGAAATCACCCCCTATGATAATAGGGTACAGATTATCTTTCGCTAGGTTCGCCAACTCTCGAAGAAAATCGGCCTTGAAAGCATCTCGTGCAGCATCATACACAGCTACAAGGCTCCATGTGAAATTGTCAGCTTTATTTCGTATGTGGAGTTGATATGAAACTCTCCTTCCAAACAAGCTAAAAATACCCATGGTATTAGCCCTTACGCCAAGTAAAATACCACCAGAACAGCCACGTGGTGGACGAGAATGCCAAAGAAAGTCTATGCCACCAGAAAGGTGGTCAAGTAAACTTCGTGAGAAATCTCATCTACCCTTCTCTGAAATAGCCACAAAATCTAAATTATGATCCCGAGAATAATGTGTGATGTGTAAGTGTTTAGCCAAGTCACGTAGACCTCTGCTATTATGCAACATACCATCCATTGGGAAACAATGATTGATTTTGGTGCATAATCTCATTTCAGATACTTGTTACATTTCCTACCGGAGGTCGATTTTTCGGCTAGACGCTGTTAGATCATACAATGAACTTAGCTTGTCCTCGTTGAAACCCACCACCAATACTTCACCCACGAGATGATATAGGAGTTGACCATCAGTCATGGCATTCGCATACTCATCATCCACATAGGTGGTATCCAACAAGGTCAAAGCTTTTAGACTAACCATTAAACGGTCATATTCCATCCTCCCAAGACCTTTGTTGAAATCGAAATATCACAAACATCTGAACCAAGAGAAACGCCTACACCATTCAAATTTGAATTAATATGAGAAGAAGAGAAAGAAAGAAAGGATTTAGAAGAAGAAACATTACTAGCAGTGTCCAAGTTCTTCTCCGTCTTGTGGCGCATTGCCTTCAACATGGAGTCTTCATCTGAAGCCATAGATCCGTCCTCAACCACCGGATACCGCATGCTACACCTCAGAATGGGCACTGCGACATGTTTGGACGGACCCCTATCGATCTTGGTTGGGTGATGATGGGAAGATCCCACCTTCAAAGGCATCGCATCAGCAACCTTGGGACTCGAGCCGTCCGAGCCATCCTCTAGGGAAGATGAACCCTCGACCCCACGGACCAGCTCACGTCCCACCTCCGTCCGCCTGGCATAGCCCGCCTTGCTAGCCAGCGCCTTGTCGTCGAGCCCCAGCGGCAGTCCATCAGGGGAGACAGTGGCCACTGGCCTAGTGGGTGAGGCAGCAGTCTCTGGCCCAGCAAGTGAGGTGGCGTTCCCCGGCCCAGCGGCAGCACCCGCCATAGCCGGTGTAGCATGAGAGGGCTGCACAGCAGCCTCATGTTGTGACTAGGCCAAAAACATCTCGACCGCTGGATCCACAGCCTCCAGAGCAGCATCGGCCTGGCCAGAGGGTTGCAGCGGGCTAGGGGATACAACTTAATTCCTGTCAGCATAGACCACAACTGCAACCCCTAGCGATTCAGTGTGTGTAGCCAGCATAAGAAGTTCACCGAACCACAATTTGTTAGTAATAGGCGAATGAGAACCCATCAAAGCGAAGCCAAAAGAAGTAGTGACATATCCTGAGAAGCGATAATGAGACAATAAGACCGTCCCCGGTCACTAAAAGAATGATCGAGACTTTCGTGATGCCTCCAGGATCTCTTTACCACGAGGAGTCTGTGGGTTTGTGTTGAAATAAGTAACTACAAAAATAGGCAAAGACGAAAGGTTGTTGCCTTGGGGACCAACAGCAGAGGGTTGCTTGTTAGAGGCATCCACTTTTGTATTACTCTCCTGAGAGCGAGCATCACCATGTCTAGCAATAGGATCACTCCCTTTATGGCCAACAACATCATCATCATCTGAATCATCACTCTTTCGCTTCCAAAAGAGAGGAGTAAAGCCATGGTCAGGAACGAAATCCTCGGTCTCCTGACAAAACACAAAATCACAGCCTTTTAGTTTTAGACTAGCGGTAGTTCTAATGTATGGCCCTTTATCATCCACACATTTCTGCAATGCCTTGGGATTCATCATGGCCACACATACCCAAACAATGTTGCGACTATAAAGAGTATGCCAAATCCACATCCATCGTAGTTCCTAGTAAAGTACCAACATCCCAAAAATCATGGAAATGATGCATATTAAATGGAACCCCTTCAACGTGTACCCAAATCTGAGGAAGAACGAAACTATCTGAGATCCTGCACCTCCCAGATACGGACAATAAGCTTGGCCTTATGAGAATGTACTGGCAACTAAATACCATCAACTCGCGGAAGGTCCTCGAAGGAGGAGAAGTTCACCAGAAAAGCGTCATCTCCATGTGGAAGAGCCTCCCACTTCCATTGGGAACTGAGTGGGCATATCCGAGTCATTTGGGCCTCAATAACAGTAGCAGGCACTAGAGGTCCCTCGATCGACACTTTAGCCACAGGAGAACACTTGGGGTGCAAGATGAGCTTTATAAATACAATCAGGTAACTGGTTAAAAGGGGTATCATCAGTACCATTCCCAACCACAAACATTGCAGTCTTCAGAAACTTCAGAGTAGGACATCTATTAGTAGGATGAGCCAAATTATTACAAACCAGATAGTAGTGTAGAACAGGACAATTTTTAGATGCATGAGTATCCACAGATCACTTCCAGCACTTCACAGATTTCTTCTTGTAGCAGGAGGGATGCTAACGACAGGTGGCGCATAGATCGAACACGTAGCCGGTGGTACGAACAAAGGTGTAGCTTGTGGAAACTGAGGTTGTGTCGAAACCATAGTGTGTTGAGACGCTGCTACGATAACATTCTTCTTCTTCCTCTTATTCCAAGGTAAACTCGGATTGCTAGGTTGTGCAGGAGCTTACGAAAAAGCCTGTTGTTGCATATGTGGAAACATCTGCTGGAACTGCTGTAGAGGGATAATCGGTGGAAAGACCGCCCTCAAAGATTGCATTGGAGGCCAGAAAAACTGCCCCTACTGTTGTGGCATATATGCTGGTGGCCCGGGTCAGCGATCTGGCGGCTGAAGCGGAGGCGACACTGCCGCAGCAGCAAGAACACCTTCGGCCTGCGCAGTGGCTCCCATGGGCTGCCCTAGCGACATACCAGCAGACGGGACAGAAGTAGTAGAAGGACGCGGCTGACCTCCACCCCCATTCCTGACCAGCACCTATAATTATAGAGGCGGCCTAGACATGTCCACCTCCACAAAAGACAGTCCACCCGCAGGCGGGGACCAGGCGATGGTTGTGGGTAGCGGGACGGCGGCGGTGGTGAGAGGTGGCGTAGAGGCAAATATGGCATGGGGGTTTGCATGTGCGGACGAGATCGAGGAGTCCGAGGCGTGCGAAGGGGCGATGTCGTGGTATTGCCGACGAGTACGCCATAGAGGGGTCCTCACTGAGCGTGTTTAGAGACGTGAGGTAAGGCGTAGAGTTGGCGGGTACGAGGTAACATAGCTTACCCAGGTTCAAATCCCATAACCGTGGCGGAACTATACTCCTACTATAAATCACTATAATGGCAATACACCGAGTTACAGAGATCGGTTCATTGTGCGAGGTGTTGTACATTGTACGTTGAGTGTTGCTCTAAAGGCTCCCACAAGTATGGTTTATAAAGGCACCAGAACCTAGGGTTATAGGGAAAGGACCTTTCTGGACAAGGTAAAGATTCCTACACTAATACTAACTATTCTTCGTGTCTTGTACTCCAAGGCTATGAGTATGTCGGTGACTCCTGCGTAGCCTTCCTTTATCCGGCATGGGCCTTCCTTCTGGATCCATCTAATTGGGCCGCCCAGTAGGACATAGGCCATGCTACCAATTGTGGGCCACTCAGGTTAGCCGGATTATAGATGTGCTATGGTGATACCCATTTAGCATATCCCCAATAGTAGCCCCCGGAGGACTAGGATCTTGCATAATCTTGCCCTTTAATCTTGAATGCTCCGTCTAGGTAATGCCGGCAATTCTTAAAGGTCTCCCAAAGAACCCTGCAATCCTCTCCATCTTTGTGATGTAGCCGGAGATTCTTTGAGTCTTCATTTCCAGAGCCGGATATATTCCGTCTTTGATGGAATCTTCAGATGTGACTACTCCACTGCAACAGTCAGAAGATGACGTAGGCTGTAGCCTACGCTACCTCAAAACTCATAGAAGGCAGTGAATTAATCATTAGCTATTTTTACACACGCAAAATCTGATACGTTAGAGCGGCAAAGACTAAGGACGTGGAGAAATTACCGCGCATGCTCATCTCCACGTCGGCAACACTTCGTCCATTAGATCTCTCTGCGCGAATCTTGACGTTGGGTCTATATATATTAATTGCGACTTAGGCTTTTACTTTTACCCGCATCCTTTCACTGCGTCTTTGTCTTCCTCCAGCCACGTGACCATTCGAGCTCTTCGATGGAAAACCTCACCTTTCTCCACATTCCTCTACCTATGCAATGGCCTCCAGCAACAACGCTCTTTCAATGGCGGTGACTCCCGAGGCTTCAACGGAGCCATCCTAGGGAATGACCGTCCCACCGGAGGGGGTCGTCGTTCCTGTCTCCGCCGTGGTGGAAACCATCGGCGGTGACCCAAAACAGGTGGCGTCAGAAGCTGCAGAGGAAGAGGGCGACTCCCATAAGGGAGTGTGGAGGGGCTCTGACCTCTCCGCCGAAGATCTGCAAGAACTCATTGTTGAGGGGTATCCCCTGCGATGGAGGGTTTGGTTTGGCGGCCGGCGCCGGCCGACGAGGTGACCCCTTCGCCCCAAGCCGGAGAGAAAGTATACCTCAAAGCTCAGTTGGTACGTGGCGTAAGCCTGCAAGTCTCCGACTTCTTCCCGGACATCCTTCGTTACTTCCGGGTACTTCCCCATTACCTCTATCCCAATAGCATCCTCATACTCAGCAACTTCATAACTTTGTGTGAAGGATACCTAGGAATCAATCCTAGGTTAGATCTGTTTGTCTACTTTTTATCGTCAAGAGAGAGTCCAGAGAGTCCAAGGAGGAACTACAAAACCATTAGCTTTAAGATCCGACATAGTCGGTGCTTCCCCGACATCGTGGGGCACGAGTCCTGCAAGAACTGGCAGTGCACATATTTCTATGGCCCAGACATTCCTCTGCCCAACCGTCTTGAGACATATCCCGACTTTGTCGATGGGGCCACCGCCAAAGCACCCACCTGGAGGTCCCCAGCCTCCCTCCGATCCGACAAAGAAGCCAACCACGCTGTAAGGCGGATCGAATGGCTCGTGGATGGAGGTCTGACGGGCTTGGACCTAGCCATGTACTAGTTCACTAGGCGGATCCAACCTCTGTGGCACCGCGCTGAGTTGATGTGCAAGTACTCCGAGAGCCAGAAGGATACCATGTGCATATCGCAGGATAACTTCTCCACTGACTCAATCAAGCTCCGGCTAAAGGACATAGTCAAGGTGATAGACAGGAAGCGTGGCTTCAAGATCACCTATGACATGTTTGAATGCGGCAAGTGCCCAGAGGTAGCTTATGTTTCCTTTGTTTCTCGTTATATATACTCTAAGGTTTTTCCGTCTTGAAGTCACCATTTTAACACTCCTTTTTCCTAAAGTTGGCGACCTTGGCGGCAGATCAGATGGCCTCCCAAGTCTATGATCCCAAGCTTAAGGATATCCAGGTGGTGTTCGATGATGATGCTTCCAAGGATCCTTCGGCTCCAGCAGCGCAAAAGCGGAAGAGCTCACCTCTGACGCTGCGACCGAGGGTAAGAAAAAGAAGAAATCGGAGAGTGGAGTCTCCAAAAAATCCACTGCCGCCTTAGAGGCAGAGAAGAAGAAGTCTACCAGCATCCCCTTAGCTAGGTCGTCTGCTGTAGTGTAAGTTAATTTATTCTCTGACTTTAATTTTCGTTGCACCTATTCAATTCATGTACTTATACTGAGTACATTTTAGGAAGAAATCCGGTGTTGGCTTGAAGCGATCCTCCAAAGATGTTGGAGGGTCCAAAAATATTCGTGATATGCTGACCAAGGATATGGCAGCCAAGTCCTCTCTCACCACTGCTCCCCCAACTCCTGCCGCCAAAATTATTACAGGCCCCACTGGGCCTTCATCCCCCGTCATCCCTGAAATCTCCGTTGTGGAGATTGACATCGATTCGACGGTGGATGTCTCAGGCTCTGCCAGCATGGATATTATGCCTGGTGACCAAGCAACACAGGAGAGTACCTCCTCTAAAATGGCTAAAGATCTGGCTAAGGATACCATCGAGAAAGGGAAGCAGGTGATTGAGGGAGTGGAGGCGGAGGTGGCCAAAGAAATGGACGAGGCGGGAGCCTCTAAGCCATCGACTGCCATAGTCACATAGAAGGTGGTCAGGGCGTTATCCATGCCTTCGGCTTCGACAACTCCTCTGGCTTTGACTCCTCCGACGTTGTGCCTGGACGATCTCATCAAACAGGCAGATCTTATTTATAAACATTCTTGGACCTTCCATGACTCATACGCTCATTTGGCCAATAATCTGAAAGTTATCACCATTATAAGTTTCTGAACTTTACTTCTTTTACTTTGTAATATATCCCGTTGTAGCCCGAGCTCTTAGGAAGAAAACCATTGTCTTTTGGCCTGGGTGCTCTAGAGAACTAAGTGAAAAACTTATTAGTGTATCCCCCGAGTTTCTAGTTTAGAATAAAAATTCCGACTAGATACTCTAAGAGAGAACACCTTGTTGATTAAAATCTGATACTGTAGCCCCCAAGAATTTAGTTGAAACTGAACTGTTCTGACTAGATGCTCTATAGAAGCTAAACATTTTTTCTTCTTTGCAGAATGAAAATCGCGGGAGAATTGCCGCCAATGAGAGGTTTGCTAATTTGCGGAAGGAACTGGACCTTGAACAGGGTAAAACAGCCTTTCTGAAGCAACAGATCAAAAATAGCCAGAGTCTATTTTCTTTTAATAGCTCGCTACTTTCCTCATGGTTTTTATAAAATCCCAATTCCAGCAACCCTGATTAGTTGTCTAGAATGCCAAAATCAGGGGGAACAAAAACTCTTTCTTGTTAGCGATGCAGTGTTTGCTTGTTGCTTGCTTGTGCATGTGCATCTGATTGTATACCATATGATATACCCCTTACCTCACCATCAGTTGACAAAAGCTATTTAACAAAACTGTCTTGGCTCATTTTACATATTCTCAAATGTTCTGGCATTTAAAAACCTGATCCAAGATACATTTGCAAACCAAACTATTTTAGTAGCTTCTATTGACAAAATTATGGAGATCTATAAGATATAATCTCCTTATGTTTTCAAGACTGAACTTCCAACTACTCTTACCTCTAGATTTTCCAAAACCTTTTATAAGCTTTTGATTTATACTCTTGGTAGAAATACCAAGGGACTCTTATCTACTTCAAAACACAACCCTTTAAAATACCCATACTTATCTCAATCTAGGCTTGATGATAACCCTAGTAGTAGATTGAGTTGCTTGTTAAGATGAATTGCCTTGATCTGCTAAGATGAGTTGCCTTGATCTGCTGCTTGACTTCAGTGATTAGGGGTAGTAGGAGCTACCCTAGGAGCTCATCATGTAGCATATAGCTAATTCAAGAATATCAACCCTAAGCAATTTAACCAAGCTAGATCTGATCTCTAGTCACTAAGGTGACCATATAAACCCTTAACTAGACCACTTCTGAAGCTTCGTCTTTCTGAAAGCTCCCAAGTCAATGAAGACCAATTCCAAGCATGGATACTTCCTGCTGAAACCACACTTCATCCTTATTCACTTGATGATGATTTGGAACTATGCAACTAATCAAAAACATTACCATTTGTATTATAGTCAAAAAACGGAATCTGCCAAAATGGTTGTAACACCCCAGCATTAGGATCATACGAAGGGTAGAAATAGGAATATGAGTTTGTGCATGCATGCATCTGTAAAAAATTAGGGTAAATTTTTCGCCAAACAAAAGCCTAAAGGGATCAGAGATTCTTTCACTAACTAGAGGTAGGAATAGCGCTTGTTAGTGATTGCTATGAATTTTGACATGACCTCTAGGAATTATTAAGTTTTTGGGGAAGTTGTTTTTGAATTCAAATTTGAAATTTAAATCAATTTGAAAGTATTTGAAAATTAGAAGTTAGAAATATTGAATTGTTTTCCATAATACCTTATTAACAATGTTTGATTAAACTATAGATATAGTAAACAACAACAAGGATTTAAGAAAATGAAAATTAAATAAGAAATGAATTCTTATTTCTTGAGTACATAATAATATTACAAATAGTAATAAATACACCAAAAGTAGAAGATTACAGAGAATAGAAATACAACTTTATTAACTTATAATAATATCTTTACAAGAT
This sequence comes from Avena insularis, assembly GCA_023614405.1. Taxonomy (NCBI): domain Eukaryota; kingdom Viridiplantae; phylum Streptophyta; class Magnoliopsida; order Poales; family Poaceae; genus Avena; species Avena insularis. Next base: position 410,487,175 of record CM042696.1, read on the forward strand.
TCTTTACAAGAAGATAAAAAAGAAGGTTACAATTAAAACCTATACTACCTATCTACTCCTATACTAAATCTTGTATCTCCAGATCTTGCTCCTGCAAATAAGATAAAACAACTAAAAAGGAAAAATATGGGTTAATTAGTTAGTTTTACTCTTAGTGGTGAATAGTGAAATGCACTGTTCAAATTACATCATTGAGTAATAAAAGAGGGGCAAGTTTCACCAGGCAGTAACTAGTAAAAGGGTAACAAGTGGAGATATTTTCACTTGAGCTGATCCACACGACTGCACCACATGCATATACAGTTACCACCAAAATACATACGAAGCCGCCAAGACAAGAAGAAAGACAAGCACTCACACAGAGCACTCAGTCGAAGCGCAGCTATAGGCAAACCATTTCTCCTTCTCAAGCACATGCTCAGAGATCATAGATCTTGCCAAAGCCTTAACAAAATCACTAGACAGTCTACCAAATGAACCACCAGTTCACCACAAGATGGTGACATAAGGAGGGGGTGGTGCAGGAGGATAGCAAGGGCAAGTTCCAGATCATAGGAGACTAGGAGGTGCAGGCCAAGATCAAACAGCAAGAATTAGTCCACAAGATCAAGCCACCAGCAACATCATCACAGCAGCAGCAAACAACATGTGTGGTGAGTTATACAAAACCATCACATGCTAATTCTTAGTTGAGCATGTGTTGTTTTATACATCATCCTCTTAGATTCACCCGAGTGGGGTGTATCCATCATAGAGGGATTTAAACTAAAGCCAAGCAATCCACCTTTGCAAACAATACCAAGATCTCAGCCTATGCATCATTGATCTTGGAAAATGTAACATGCTTATACATCCAGATATACATCAGCTTTAACTGAATGTTTCTAGGCACATCCAAAGGATGGTAGCACCTCAGAAAGTAGCACCTCAGAAAATGTAACCCTAGCACAGAGGGATGAACCCTAGTGTCGTGGACAAATGTAATTAGGGTTCATACATGACCAACAATCAGAGAGTAGCAAGGTAAGCCAGAGAATCAGAGAGGAAGAGAAGAGGAACTCACCTGTGGTCCTTGCTGTAATTAGAAGAGGAAGCAGAGTCACCGGCGAGCGCACGCGGCAGCACGGGTAGCACCCGAGGGCGCTGCAACCCGCGCCAAGCCATGGCACGACAGCCACCACCACACGGGCAGTAGCAGAGGCACCACAGGACCGCCAGGAGCCATCACAGCATCACCGGGGCGGTGAAACTCCACATCACCGATAACCCCCAAACCCTAGGGTTCGGGGTGGAGTCAACCTGAGCGGGAGAGGAATCCAAAGGCGAATCGAACTGGACTAGTCGTCGGAGCAGCATCGGCTACCTCGCCACACACCAAAGCGGCGGCTGGGGAGGCCCAGGGCGACGGTAATCAAGCGGCAACGGCATCGGTGACACCACGCCGCAACAGGTCAAGGAAGAACACGAGGGGGGCGAGAGAAGTGTGGGGTGCGTACTAGGCCGGTGTGGTCCATTACCCCTCACTGGAGAGGGTTTGACCAGCCAGGTTGGGCCGGCTCAGGGCTGGGCCAGCCCAATGGGCTAGGTCCAGTTTTAAAAGAAAAAATCTAATTAAATTGTCAAATGACCAAAATACCCCTAGAACTTAAATAGTTCTAAGAAATAAAATAAAAATCCTAAAAATATAAATAAAATATCAGTGGACTCATAGAAATGTCCTCTACTTAAGACAAATAATAAAGGGAATTTTAGGTAATTAAATTTAAAATTATTATTATTAAGGTATATATTCCTTTGGAATTTTATAAAAATATACCAAACACATAAAATTAAATAAAATTCATTTTTACAATTCTAAAAGAAAGTGCTATTATAGAAAAATACTAATTTGTATTTTTGAAGGGTAAAATAAGTGTGATAAAAATAAAGTCTTATTTCCTTAAAGGAATTTTAGTTAAATATTTAAAAGAGTTAAAAACTAAATAAATTCAATTTTAAACTTTTTAAATAATCCTAATCATTATAAAAATACTAAATGTAATATTTATGAAAAATTCAAAGACTTAAAGTAATATTTATTTTAATTAAACAAAATAACAAACTCTTACTAAGAGGGTAAAACATGCAAATAAGAAAATAATAAACCTTGCATGACATTACTATGCATTGCATATTGCTTCTTTAAATATTGTCCTTACCGGGCAATAATGGTTCTCTGTAGAAGCCGGAGCTCAAGGTCAAGTGGAAGCATCCGACTTCACTACCTTGCAGTCACAAGGCAAGTTCATCACTTGCTCATGTCCTTTGAAGAGTCTTTATCAAAGATATTGCAAATTTTGTGTTATCATCTATGATTTAGAGAAAGAAAATAATATCTTCTCTAATAAATAAGATGTGGTTATCATCCTAAGTGATGATAAAGATTAGCAATGGAAATTAGGGTTCCAATTGCACAAGTCACCACAGGATTAACAACCCATGACATCAGTGATTCTAGCACCGTATATTACGCATTAACCATGAGATTTGGAATGGGACGGAGAAGTTTCCTCGACCTTATTCCTTTCATATGTAGGCAAGATGACCTTATCGTGACGCTGTGATTCCTTGTGCGGATCCAGCATATGGGTGGGCACCCTTAGGCCCCACGGTTTTGGTATCTAGATTATCTGTGAGCGGCTATCAGAGGTATAGTTAGACCTTTATGGAGCTTGCCAGGGGCATAACCGGCTCATAGAGTCTTCGGGAACTCATCAGGGCTATAGCTTGCCCGAAAGAAGGCTTAACAAAGATGGAGCTCAGCTCGGAGGATCGTGCAGACATATGGGGTGCGGACAGGGGCAGTGATTGTCTTGGATCACCTACTAGACCCCACATCACGGAATTGTGGACGAGAAAGTACGCCCGGTTGTGCAACAAGGAGTTGATCTCTCATGGGTAAAGCAACGCACCTCTGCAGAGTGTAAGAACTATAACTTGTTACTCCCTGTTCCAGGAAGGAGCTACGAACACGGCAGGAAAGGAACTCCATGAAGTTCTGCTCAACCTGTGAAGGCTGATGGGCATTGTTTTTATATTAAAATCAATCTTTGAAGAAATGTTTATGAAAACTGCATAGAACCAAGGACTGATAGTCCTAGGTGGTAGATAGAGCATCAAACTTCCCACCTTGCATATAATGAACTTGTTGGGTAACATTGTTACTCATTCTTTCCTTTGAACCCCTGCTGCCTAGACTCTGAGGAGCCATAAGACACTTCGATGTACGCGGCTGAAGGGCAAGAGGATGTCTACTATGAGGAGCTAGACCTGTCCAGAGGATTTGAAGGGGTGGACTACGAAATACGCTATGGAGTGGAGGGCAACGAGTCCGAGTAGTTGCCTTAGTTATTAGTAAACCAATTGAGCCGAGCAGCATAAACTTTATAAAATAAGTTGTTGAGCTCAATTCGGAGTATGAGTTTGAACTTTATATCTTCCGCTGAAACTTCTTAAGTATGGTTTGTAATTTGTAGCACTTGAAGTTTGGAACTTTTGGTTTTGTAATAATAATGAAGTGTGTATTTTTGTAATGTGGATCCACAATGTTTCTGTTGTACCACTCTGACGGATGTGATATTTACAGAACGGTGTTCTGTGGATGTCATGTCAACGACTATAGTGTACTACAGATGTAGTGGTATGATGGGTCACTGCAGCTGGTATCAGAGCCATTCCTTTGACCTTAGGTTGGAAACCTAGTAAAGGGAACTACTTCTAGGAGTCTAGGAGCAACGATAAAGAGTTCTCTAGATTATATGATGAGTATTCAATTGGGAATATTTCGTTATATTTTTTTAGAGCGATAATTCTTTATTATGATGCATCATTATAACTAATGGATACTAATTATGAATATATTTTTTATATATAGTGAAAATGGCACCAAAGTTTCCCAAACAGACTTTGGTAAGGAAAGAAGAGACTCTCGATGACTATCCTGGGGGCTTTAACTGAACAACTTTGAGAACTTCTGAGAGTATTTGGTTACACAACTAATATTCCAGTCTATACCATGACCTACCATGATGGGCAAATGTTAGCCAAATATCGTGTTAGCATCCAACTACCGAAGAAGCTTGGTTTATATCACGTTTTACCTATGGGTGAAGTTAGAAGTCACCTAGCAGCATATCATGTTGCTATTATGGAGGCGACAGCCAATGTTCGGGAGCACAAAGCAGAAGAGTTAGCTGGAAGCACATATTCTGTGTTTCCTCATGACTTTATAGACAAGGAACCAGAACCGGATCATCTTACTTTAGTAAAGAAGCATCCAAAACTAGCTTCTAAGTTTATGGATCTGTGTCGACTGATGGTTGGGTCTTTGTATAAGTCACATCAGGTTATTGTAGAAGATCAGGTTGATATGTTAGAGGATTTAACGAATCCTGAAAGAAGGGAGAAGTTAGCATCTAAACTAGAGAATGAAGTAGTGGATAGGGCTAACCTAGTTTTTAAGGATATACCTATAGATCCAGCATCTTCTACACCATATCCTTACTCACCTATACCAGAACCCACTAGGTATCCTGATGAGGGTACTAGTCATCTAGTACCACAGAGTTCTTGGGGAACTGAGGACTCAGAACTACCTATTGGAAATTCTAAAGGATGGAGGTACGGATCGATGGATGGATCTGCTAGGAATCCTATTCCTGTGGAGGATTCAGTTGGAGATACCGGGCAAACTAGTCGCATGGGCATGAGATCTTATTCTGTTGATGGAAGAGATGTCGATGTGGAGGATGTACAGTCCGATGAAAAAGATCCTGAAAAAAAGGTGTTTGAGTCACTAGAACATTATCCTACTCCAGATAACGTGTACTATCCAATCATAGCTAAGGACTATCGTACCCAGCAGAGTACTTGGGGAGCACCAGAAGGGGAATATTCTGTTGATTCCTCTAGAGTCGGGATGCAGGAAATGGTGAAGAAGATAGTGATGAGGATGATTCTGAAGATACTTCAGATGAGTTGGAAGGTATGGATGCAGTTCAGCTGAATGATGTGTCAAGTCCGGAGACTTCTGATATTGAGTATCGTCCGTCATAGAGGCAAGTCATTCCATAGATGGTGTGTCATACATCACATCAGCACGGCTGTACTCCGGGTATGTACGATGAATGTCGCAGCTTCTGGGGAGTGTGACCTTGAGGAGGAGTATCCCAGTGGTGATACGTAGGTTAGAGTCTAAGAACTTGATGTAAATAAATAAGTGGGATAGTATCCACATGAGCTTGCAATGCTTAAGTAGTAAGGTCTTGTAATCACGTTGTATAAACTATGTGGTTTGTAATGTATAATATGTGTGTAATGCATATTTGGTTCTTATTTGGATCTTGTTTTCCATTGTGTGACTAGTTCTGTGCATGAAGTTGAGCTCAGAACACATATGCATGATGTAATTATGAGTGTTCGCTTTATGTTATAGGACTAGGGGGTATGGAAACGGGTGTAGAGAACGAGACTGACAAGCAGCGCATGGAGCGCGAAGCCAAGCGAAAGGCAGATGAAGACGCCAGAATGCAAGAAAATTTACCACCACCACCACCAATGAGGGCATTGATGGAGCGGAACTTTATGAAGTACATGCAAATGATGCAAGAGTCCTAGAACAAATTCATGGAGGGGTTAGTAGATCGAGTGGGACAGCAGAGGGCACCTCAAGGATGTGGTGTAAGTCTTCCGGATTTTCAAGATACAAGGCCTTTACCTTTTGCAGCCGCTCCAGAACCAATGGATGCAAAGGATTAGTTAGTATATACCGAGAGAAAGTTGAAAACTGTAGGATGCAATGAGGAAGAAAAGTTGAGGTATGCAACACATCTATTGACTAGACCTGCAGCAGCATGGTGGGAGGGCCAGTTAGCTATGCAACTTCCAGGAAGAGAGTACAACTGCGAGGAGTTCAAGCATAGATTCTGTGAATACCATGTTCTGGAATATATCACTGAATTGAAGCGTAGGGAGTTTGAAGAACTGCAACAGGGTTACTCTAGTGTCATGAAGTACATCCGGGAGTTCAGTGATTTATCTCGTTATGCTACTGATGAAGTTAGCACGGAGGCGAAAAGGAAGAAGAGGTTCATGCGTGGACTGAATCCATTTGTGAAGATGCAGTTGAGGCTTGCCAATACTAGAACTTTCTAGCAGATGCTTGATGCAGCTATAACTTTTGAAGATGATTACAAAAATGTCCAAGAGGACCATAGAAAGAGGGTGAAGAAGGAAACAAAGAGGATTCAAGCAAGTAAACCCAAAAGCAATTTGGAATTCCAACCTAGAAACAGACCCTACAACAACAACAACAACAAGAGTAGCAACAGCAATGGAGGACAATTCAATCCTAGAAGGAATGTCATATGTCACAATTGCAAGCTTCCGGGACATATTAGCAAGGATTGCAGCAAGTTAGTGATTATTTGTTTTGGTTGTGGTCAAAAGGGTCATATCAAGCCAGAGTGCCCAAGTAAGCCACCCGGTGGTTGGCCTACAACAAGCGGTGGTCAAGCAAGAGGTGGAGGTGGACATCTTAACAAAGAGGAAGTTATGGCAAAAATGACAAAGGCAAGAGAGGTAGGCCTACTGGAAAGTTGAATTGCGCAACCTTGGAGGAGGTGGATAATTCAGATCAAGCGGTGTAAGGTACGCTCAATATTCTCACAAATCCCAGAAAAGTTTTATTTGATACGAGTGCAACTACTTCTTTCATATCTAAAGAATTTTGTGATAAATTTGGGATTGGAAGGGCACCGTTAGAAAAACCTATGACCGTAGTTACCACTGGAGGGATCGTGGTAGTTAGAAACATTAAATTAAACCAAGTCATCTCAATTTGTGGTCAAACCTATTATGCGGATCTTTATGTGATCCCATTAAGAGGAATAGCAGTAGTGCTGGGAATGGATTGGATGACGGACTATGGGGCTCAAATCAATTGTGCGGAGAAAACCGTTTCAATCAGGTCTCCAAGTGGAGGAAGGATAGTCTATCAGGCAAATAAACATAGTCCTCTCATGGTGGATATGTAGCTGAACTCAATGAAGGAGGTCAAATTGGAAGATATTCCTATAGTGAAGGAATTTCAAGATGTTTTTTCAGCAGCGTTACCAGGAATTCCACCTGATCTGGAAATAGAATTCACTATTGACCTGATACCGGGTACAGCACCAATAGCCCAAGCACCCTATAAAATGGTCCCTAAAGAATTAAAAGAGCTTAAGGAGCAAATTGATGAATTAGCCCAGAAAGGATTCATTCAGGAAAGTGTATCTCCGTGGGGAACTCTGGTGATCTTTGTGGACAAACGAGATGGAGGACGAAGAATGTGTGGGGATTATAGAAATCTCAACAATGTCACCATCAAGAACAAGTACCCATTACCAAGAATTCAAGATCTATTTCACCAAGTCAAGGGAGCTAGAGTATTTTCCAAGATTGATCTTAGATCAGGATACCCTCAGATAAAAATTAAACCTGAAGATGTTCCTAAAACAACATTTGTGTCAAGGTATGGACATCATGAGTATCTCGTCGTACCTTTTGGTTTTACTAATGCACCAGCAATATTCATGAATTTGATGAACAAAATCTTCATGCCTTACTTGGACAAGTTTGTCATAGTATTCATTGATGATATTTTAATATATCCTAAGGATAAAAAAGAGCATGCAGAGCATTTGAGAATAGCATTGCAAATCCTAAGAGAACATAAGCTTTATGCTAAGTTCAGTAAGTGTGAATTCTGGTTGGACAAAGTAGAGTTTCTTGGTCATGTGATCAGTAAGGATGGAATTGCTGTAAACCCATCCAAAGTTCAATCAGTGCTGGAATGGAAGGCACCAATCAATGTGAAGCAAATCCGAGGTTTCTTAGGCATGGCCGGTTATTATCGGAGATTCATTGAAGGTTTTTCCAAGAGAGCTGGACCAATGACCAAATTGTTAAGAAAGAATACACCGTTCATATGGGATGAGAAGTGCGAAGCAAGTGTTCAGGAGTTGAAGACCAGATTAACTACCGCACCAATCCTAGCAGTTTCAGAACCAGGAAAAGATTACACAGTATATTGTGATGCATCTAAGGAAGGATTAGGTTGTGTGCTTATGCAAGATTGTAAGGTAATTGCTTATGGATCTAGACAACTTAAACCACATGAAGTGAATTATCCAACTCATGATTTAGAGTTAGCAGCAGTAGTCTTTGCTCTAAAAGGATGGAGGCATTTTCCCTATGGGGCAAGATGTGAGTTATACACTGACCACAAAAGTCTCAAATATTTCTTCACTCAAAAGGAATTGAATATGAGACAGAAACATTGGCTGGAGTTAATTAAAGATTATGATCTAACAATCAATTATACCCCTGGAAAAGCAAATGGTGTGGCAGATGCTTTAAGTCGGAAAAGCACAAATACGCAACCTATTGATACATTGCAAATGTATCTATAATTTTTGATGTTCAATGCTTAGTTTTATCCACTTTCTTGTGTTTTGTCCACACTTTGGAGTACTTTTCATATGATTTCTTGGACTAACCTATTAACAAGAGCCACGGTGCTAGTTGCCTGTTTTCTGCTGTTTTTGGTTCCAGGAAAGTCAGAAAATAAATATTCTCGGAATTGGACGGGACAAAAGCCAGAGTGCCTATTTTTCCGGAAGACTCACGGAGCCAGAATACGAGACAGAGGAGGGCCAGGGGCTGGCCACACCACCCCCAGGCGCGGGCTAGGCCTGGCCACGCCAGGGCATGGTGTGGGCCCCCTAGGCACCCCCTCGGTCTCCCTCTTCGCCTATAAGAAGCCTTCTGACCTAAAAACTCCGGGGGGTTCGACGTTTTTCTAGAAGGAGTTCCGCTCCGCCGCCACCACCAGATTCCATGAAACAGCACCAGACACTCCGTTCTGGCACCCTGCCGGGACGGGGAATTGGAGGAGATCATCGCCATCATCAACACCATCGCTTCTCCATCGACCATCCATGTTTCCCCCATCTATGAGTGAGTAATCCCCCATTGTAGGCTATGGGGATGGTAGGGATTGGATGAGATCATTCATGTAATGGCATCAGATTGTTAGGGAATGGTTCCTAGTATCTTCTATTAGTGCTTTATAACTTTGTTGCGACTTGTTGTGCTTAATGCTTGTCACTAGGGCCCGAGTGCCATGATTTTAGATCTGAACATGTTATTGATTCATTATGATAGTATTGTTTATGGTCTTATCTGCAAGTTGTATACACACGTTGTTGTCCGGAACCAATGGCCCCGAAGTGACAGAAATCGGGATAACCGGAGGGAATGGCTTTGATGTGAGGATCACATGTGTTCACGGAGTGTTAATGCTTTGCTCTGGTGCTCTATTAAAAGGAGCACCTTAATTGCCAGTAGTTCCCTTGTGGCCCCGCTACAAACGGGCTAGCAGGACAAAAGATGTTGTGCAAGTTCTCATTGCGAGCACGTCTGACTATATATGGAACACATGCCTAGGATTATCTAGTACTTGGATGCTTTATCTTATTTATCTGCAATTGCCCTATGTTCTGATTGCTATGTGAATTGTCTTGTCCATGCAACGCCCTTCCATCCATTCTTATGCCTACTGCACTCGAATCCTACTGTTTACTGCTATTGTTACTGCTGTCTTTGCTTTACTACTGTTGTTACTTTACTATTCCTACTACAAAACTGTTGCTACTGATAAACTGTTGTGAGCAAGATTGTTTCCAGGTGCAGCTGAATTGACAACTCAGTTGTTAAGGCTTATAAATATTCTTTGGCTCCCCTTGTGTCGAATCAATAAATTGGGTTTCACTTCCCTCGAAAATACTACGATACACCCCCCATACTTGTGGGTCATCAAGACTATTTTCCGCACCGTTGAGAGCATAGCTTTATTTATCAAGTTCACTTGGATTCTCTATTGTTCGCTGCTATCCATCCATCATGGGTAAGTCTCGTGATGGCAAGGTTCCTATTTTACCATCCACTACAAGAAGAGGTACGGTTCTGAACACCTCTGTTGCTCTTGATTCACCTTCTGTTATGAGTAAGCTCGTTACACCACCACATACACATCCTACACACACTACTACTGCTGCTGAATCTGAAACTTCTGATGCTTATGATGCTGCTTCTACTGTGCTTGATAAGAGTGGTTCATTAGGTCCTTTCCTAGATGCTACGATTGCTAGAACTATAGTTGGAAATACTGAAACTCCTAATGAAGACACTACTACACCTGTTAGTTCACCTGAGTCTAGTGAAAGTTATGATATTGAAGATGGTTATGTTGAGATGATCGATGAATTTATTAAAGAATGTAAGAACACCAATGATAGGATCGCTGCTAAGAGTCTCCTTAAGAGACGTACTATTAGACCCAAATTGTCTCCTATTGCTAAGTTTGCTGCTTCTCCCATAAACATTATAGATGAAGATTATGATTTCTCTCTCGATCTATCTTACATAGCTATTGTCGAGAAAGAACCTTTTTGTGGTACTAAGAATGAAAGTGCGGTAGCACATATGAATGAACTTTCTACTATGAGTGGCTTGTTTTCTGATGATATTAAGATGCGTACTTACTTTGTTGCCAAGATCTTCCCCTTTTCACTGAAAGGAGAAGCTAAAACTTGGTTTAGTAATTTACCTCTTGGATCTATTGATAGCCCTGAGTGCTTGATTAGTACTTTCCTGTAGAAATATTTTCCTCCTAGTGCCAGTAATGGTATTTTGCAGGAACTTTTTGATTTTAAACAGGGAGAAAAAGATGTATTGCCTGAATCTTGGGCAAGGTTTTGTGCTTTGATTCATGCACAGGCTGGAAGTCCATTACCTAAGAATGAGCTTATTGATATATTTTATAATGGACTAACTGAAGAATCTAGGACATACCTAGATAGTTGTGATGATTCTGTTTTCAGGAATAGGACTCCTAAGGAAGCTGAAGAATTAATGGCTAAAATAAGCAAGAACTATGAATATTGGACTCCTCCTAAACAAGCTATACCTGAAGTAATTGTACCTGAACCTACTATTCCTGTGCCTATTCCAACATCAAAGAAGAGGGGAGTTATTGAATTAAATGATGAAGTGATGAAGGAAGCTAAGAAATGTCTTAAGGAGAAGGGAATTAAAGCTGCAGATGTCAAGAATTTACCTCCTATAGAAGAATTATGTAATCCTAGTCCCTACTCATCCACTATTGAGGTACACTCTCTCCAACACTTTGATGAAGGTGATATCCCTTACTCTAAACCTCCTGATCAATGCTTAGAAGAATTCGATATCTTTATTGTTAAGCAAGATAACTTTAATAAAAGGGTGCAAAATCATCTAATGGAAAACACTAGAGCTATTGTTGAGTTGAAAGATATTGTGGAAAGAACCTCTAATGATGTTAAAATGATTGTTAAACACTTTCAAATGGTTCAAACTCAAATAGATCAACTCGTTAAAGTGCAAAAAGACTTGTCAGTTAATGCTGCTAAAGAAAAACATGCTTATGAAATTAGAACTAGAAGTGGAGCTGCTACCCAGGATCCCCTTTATCCTGAGGGGCATCCCAAAAGAATTGAGCAGGATTCTCAACAAGCTGAAAATAGTGGTTCTACTCATAAGAAACGGAAAAAGAAGCATAAAACTATTATAGAACTCTCTGAACCTGCTATAGATCCTAATAGTATATCTATCTCTAACGCTGAAACTGAAAGTGGTAATGAAGAAAATGAAGTTCCTAATGAAGAAAAAGTTGAAGAAGAACCTGAAAACCACACTAAGAATACTAAATACACCAAAGAAGATTTTATTACTAAGAAACATGGTAGTGAAAGAGAACCTTGGGTCCAAAAACCTATGCCTTTCCCTGATAAGAAACACAAGTCAAAGGAAGATGAACACTATAATAAGTTTTGTGAGTGGATGAAACCTTTATTCCTGCAAATTCCTTTGACTGATGCTATTAAAATGCCTCCTTACTCAAAGTATATGAAGGATATTGTCTCGAATAAAAGGAATATCCCTAATGAAGAAATTTCTACTTTGCTTGCTAATTATTCCTTCAATGGTAAGGTTCCTAAGAAACTTGGAGACCTAGGGATTCCAACTATCCCTTGCTCTATTAAGAACAGTTATGTTAGAACTGCTTTGTGTGATTTGGGAGCTGGAGTTAGTGTTATGCCTTTCTCTCTCTATAAGAGGCTTCAACTAGAAAAATTAATACCAACTGATATATCTTTGCAAATGGGTGATAAATCTACCACTATTCCTATGGGTATATGTGAGGATGTACCTGTTCAGGTGGCTCATAATTGCTTGATATTAACTGATTTTGTTGTGCTTGAAATGCCTGAAGATGATAATATGTCTATTATTCTTGGGAGACCTTTTCTTAATACTGCAGGAGCTGTTATTAATTGTAATCAAGGAAAGGTGACCTTCAATGTTAATGACAAGGAACATACTGTCTATTTCCCCAAGAAGATTGAAAGGACTTGCGGTTTGAATTCAATTGAACATGTTGAAGGCATTCAAGTTGGAGAAATATATTGTCCCATACCAAGAGAAAAAATTGAAACTATTATGATTGGGACCATTGCTATCAAGGTTGAGGTAACATAATCATTAGTGGAATACAAAGTTTTGTATCATATGAAATTGTTTTGGTAACAAGACCTGATCAAACTTGTTAACAAAAGGATTTCATTGAACAAAACAATGTTTTCACCATGATTATCTCTGCTTACTTCTATTCTATCCATTTTAGTTTTTGCTTATGCCTAACTTAAAGGCATTAAAGAAAAGTACGTATTGGGAGATAACCCAAAAGTTTTAGATGAGTCTTGGAAGTTATTACTTCAGTAATAACCGCTCCTTATCATTTTTATTTGCTTTCTGTGCCAAGAGTAACCTCTAATGAGAGAGAAGTAATGATTGGGAAAGTTGTTGTCCCGAAACAGATTTCTGTGCTTCACCGTAAAAATTCGTGTAAAATCTCTGAACATCTTTTTGAGGCGTGAAGTTTTGTGATTCTGCCCCAGGTTGTTATCTAACTTTCGTTAGTTCAACACTTTTTGATTTGAGCAACAGAAGGTCTTCGAAAAAATTCGTCTTTACCTACTAGTCTGTTTTGACAGATTTCTGCCATTTTCTGCATTTGCTTCTTGTTGGTTCCTTTTTGACTTCTTTTGGGGAATTGAGCTTTTTGAGGGAAGTGCTACAGTATCTAGTGTTCTAATGGAAGTTTATTTGGTGTTATAACTGAACCTTAAGACTTATTATCTTGACTGCACTAATGTTGCTAATAAAGATTGTGTGAAGTTTTGTATGAAGGAAAAATTTCAGGTGTATGGAAGGAATGAGTAATGAGATGAAGGATGGACTAAAGCTCAAGATTGGGGATGCCACGCGTGTCACCCCAAGAAATATCCAAGAAGTACAAGCGTCAAATCTTGGGGATGCCCAAGGCATCCCCTTCTTCATCAATAAAAATCCCAGGTTTCTTCCAAACGCTTCATTTTTATTGTTTCATGCACAGTTGTGTTGTTCTTGGAGCGTCTTCTTTTTCGTTTTCATTTTGGTTTTTAGTTTGCTTTTGTTTGCTTATTTTTCTGAATAAATTGGTTGGATCCCCTCTTTCATACATTGGTGTTCAAATAGTTTAGTTTGGTTTGGAAAAGAGTAGGAAAGCTCATGCTTAAGTGGTAAAGAGAGCTTGTTTTTGACTGTGGCCTATGCTTTTTCATGCCATGCTTGATATTGTTTTGGCTTTATGCTTAGTATTCTTTGTTGTAGCATGACTTGTTATAAACAATTGAGATTGCTTAATGTGCCTTGGATGAATCATGCGTTGTTTTACAATATTTAAGCATAGTATAGTGGTATTCTCCTTTGATGCTTTATTTGGGTTGACTTGGCGCATGCTCACACCATGTTATGAATATAAAGTCACCATAGCCTTTATGATCCTTTAGTTTTCAACTTATAGTATCACTTTATGCTTTGATCAATGATGTTTTGTCGCTCTGCATGATTATGGCCATTATTGCTCTCTTAGTTTGTCGCTCCCAGTCTTTTGCTAGCCTCCACAACCAAGTATGAGTTCCACTCATGCATCCAACTCCCTAAACCAAGTTATTCCAAAGAGTCCACCATACCTAACTACTAGCTTATGCTATTACAAGTATATTCATGCTTTTGTTTACCTTCCAAATTAAACTTGTTATGAGAAAACTAGTGATTAAAGCTCTCACGAACTTGATGGCACACTTTACTTTTCTTGCCCTTAATAAACTTGAACCATTGTGTCGTCTATGCTGTATACGCTTTCAACATTGCACTTGGTACTTGCACCTAGTTGATATCATGCTATTTTGTATATGGATGTCGTCGGTGCGAAATGAAAGGGGAGCTTGTAATTCCATGGAGTTATGTATATGTGTTAGTGAAACGCCTGGGCCGCTAGTCTAATCCATGCTGACATGGTGGAAACCTGCAGCGTAACCATAATGAGCTGTCTATGAAGCATTCTTCTTATAAAAAAAAGAGTCCCATATTGAGAAAAAAATAGAAAAAGAAAAAAAAGAGATATTATGAAAAGAGGAAAGAGAGAAAAAAGCACCATATTCCCGTGGTAAATAAGAAGAATGCTGAGATGCTCGTTGTCTGCTTGCCTTATCATTTTGATATGGGGATTCTTCCGTATCATCGGGCAAGGGGTACCCCGTTGGCGGTTCTCTATGATACACATGTACTTACGATGACAAGAACTTACGGGTGACTAAACTTGAGTAGCATGAGGAGCGGCCCTCGTATACAAGGGACATGAGATTTCTAACTTATACTTCGTTAAGCATATACACCATAGTTTGTTCACTTTAACCTTAATCACTTCAAGATCTTATGATAGGGGCAATGAGAGCTGAAAGCTATAAGTACCATAATTTTTGGAAGCTCTTTATGAGACTTGAATCCCTACTTCCTTCTATAAAGGCCCTTCTTCCATCATTATATTGAGTCTCCACCTTCTACCTTTATGCACCTACTTTGAGAGCATAGTGGCCATTCTTAGTTCTCTGTGCATTATCCCAAGACTAGTTGATTGATGCATACTTGATATTGCTTGTTTTAAACTTTTGTATCTAGTCACTCTTATGAACTTCGAAGGTGTCCTATGCATTTATATTTGCTACTCTATGAGGGACAAGCTGAATACTATTATGCTATGTTTTCTTTATGTGAAACAAACAAACGTCTTGCAAAGCATTGTTATTCATGAATCTTTTGTTTGTGCCTTTTAAGGTTGCATCATAGTTTCTTTGTCTTATTGCTAAAACTTTGTCTTTCATGTTATGATTAAAGTACTATGATGCCAGCTTTGAATGTTTTACAAATACTTTGATCAAGTTTATGATGGTGCATGTCACCTCAAAAATTATTCTTTCTTTTTATCACTTACCTACTCGAGGACGAGCAGGAGTTAAGCTTGGGGATGTTGATACATTGCAAATGTATCTATAATTTTTGATGTTCCATGCTTAGTTTTATCCACTTTCTTGTGTTTTGTCCACACTTTGGAGTACTTTTCATATGATTTCTTGGACTAACCTATTAACAAGAGCCACAGTGCCAGCTGCCTATTTTCTGCTATTTTTGGTTCCAGGAAAGTCATAAAATGAATATTCTCGAAATTGGACGGGACAAAAGCCAAAGTGCCTATTTTTCCGGAAGACTCATGGAGCCAGAATACGAGACGGAGGAGGGCCAGGGGCTGGCCGCACCACCCCTAGGCGTGGGCTGGGCCTGGCCATGCCAGGGCATGGTGTGGGCCCCCCAGGCACCCCCTCGGTCTCCCTCTTTGCCTATAAGAAGCCTTCTGACCTAAAAAATCTGGGGGGTCGACGTTTTTCCAGAAGGAGTTCCGGTCCACCGCCATCACTAGATTCCACGAAACAGCACCAGAAACTCCGTTCTGGCACCCTGCCGGGACGGGGAATTGGAGGAGATCACCGCCATCATCATCACCATTGCTTCTCCATCGACCATCCATGTTTCCCCCATCTATGAGTGAGTAATCCCCCACTGTAGGCTATGGGGGTGGTAGGGATTGTATGAGATCGTTCATGTAATGGCATCAGATTGTTAGGGCATGGTGCCTAGTATCTTTTATTAGTGCTTTATGACTTTGTTGCGACTTGTTGTGCTTAATGTTTGTCACTAGGGCCCGAGTGCCATGATTTCAGATCTGAACATGTTATTGATTCATTATGATAGTATTGTTTATAGTCTTATCTGCAAGTTGTATACACATGTTGTTGTCCGGAACCAATGGCCCCGGAGTGACAGAAATCGAGATAATCGGAGGGAATGGCTTTGATGTGAGGATCACATGTGTTCACGGAGTGTTAATACTTTGCTCTGGTGCTCTATTAAAAGGAGCACCTTAATTGCCAGTAGTTCCCTTGAGGCCCGGCTACAAACGGGCGGGCAGGACAAAAGATGTTGTGCAAGTTCTCATTGCGAGCACGTATGACTATATATGGAACACATGCCTAGGATTATCTAGTACTTGGATGCTTTATCTTATTTATCTGCAATTGCCCTATGTTCTGATTGCTATGTGAATTTTCTTGTCCATGCAAAGCCCGTCCATCCATCCCTATGCCTACCGCACTCAAATCCTACTATTTACTGCTATTGTTACTGTTGTCTTTGCATTACTACTGCTGTTACTTTACTATTCCTACTACAAAACTGTTGCTACTGATAAACTGTTGTGAGCAAGATTGTTTCCAGGTGCAGCTGAATTGCCAACTCAGTTGTTAAGGCTTATAAATATTCTTTGGCTCCCCTTGTGTCGAATCAATAAATTGGGTTTCACTTCCCTCGAAAATACTGCGATACACCCCCTATACTTGTGGGTCATCACCTATGAATAAAGAACTGCCAAAAGAACTATAGATGGATTTGGAAAGGTTGGAAATACAATTTATAAATACAGCAGTTCTTGGAGGATTAGCTACCATGGGGGTAATTGAAGAGCGAAGTAGTGATCTTCGGCATGAAATTTTTAGATATCAAGGTGAAGACCCTTTCATTGTTGAAGAAGTTCGGAGAATATCTCAAGGTCAAACATCAGCTTTTCACCTAGAAGATTATGGGTCTTTATGGTTTCAAAACTGTCTTTGTGTACCCGATGCGCCAGATATTCGAAAGGTGATACTTCAGGAAGCCCATGAAACACCATATTCTATACATCCTGGAAGTACAAAGATGTACATGGATTTAAAAGAATTATTTGTGTGGAACTATATGAAAAGAGATATTGCAAAGTATGTATCTAAATGCCATACTTGTCAAAGGGTAAAAGTAGAACATCAAAGTCCAACAGGACCATTACAACCTTTGGAAATTCCAGAATGGAAGTGGGAAGAAATTGGTATGGATTTTATCACAGGATTACCCATGACACCGAAGTGGAAGGATATGATATGGGTGATTGTGGACAGATTCACAAAAAGTGGGCATTTTATTCCAGTAAACCAAAAGGATAGTGTCGAAAAATTAGTAGAAATCTATATCAAAGAGATTGTGAGTAAGCATGGGGTACCCAAGAAAATTGTATCAGATAGAGGATCTGTGTTTACATCAGCATTTTGGAAACAATTACATGAAGCACTTGGTTCCAAATTGGATTTCAGCACAGCCTATCATCTAGAAACTGGAGGCTAAACAGAAAGGACTAATCAAATCTTGGAGGACATGCTTAGAGCTTGTACATTAGATTTTGGAGGTTCGTGGGAAGATCATCTACCGTTGGCACAATTTTCCTACAACAATAGCTATCAGAGTAGTCTGAAGGCAGCACCTTACCAAGTTCTATGTGGAAGAAAGTGTAGATCACCTATATGCTGGTATGAACCTGGTAGTAGCAAGGAATTTGCACCAGACTATATCAAGGAAAAGCAAGATATCATCGATATTATTAGAGATTGATTGAAGATAGCTCAGAGTCGACAGAAGAGTTATGCTGATCAAAGTCGAAGATCATGGCATCCAGAAGTAGGGGATATGGTATATCTCAAAGTAAGTCCGATGAAGGGAGTAAAGAGATTCGGAGTCAAAGGAAAACTAAGCCCAAGATATATTGGACCATTCAAGATACTGAGTCGGAACAGAACAATAGCTTATACTCTTGAGTTACCAAAAAGGCTAGCTCAGGTTCACAATGTTTTCCATGTATCACAACTCCGGAGATGTCTTAAAGTTCCCGATGATGTTATCACATATCAAGAGATTGAGTTACAAGAGGATTTGACTTATGTCGAGAAACCCTGTAAGATTCTAGGGGAGAACTGGAAAAGGTTGAGAAACAGGGCAATCAAGTACTACAAGGTACAGTGGGAACATCACCCAGAGTGAGAAGCCACATGGGAGAAAGAGGATGACTTGAGGGAAGCATGTCCAGAACTATTTAGGTACACATCCACAAACTTCGGGACGAAGTTTCATTTAAGGGGGGAAGTCTGTAACACCCCAACATTAGGATCCAACGAAGGGTAGAAATAGGAATATGAGTTTGTGCATGCATGCATCTGTAAAAAGACCAGGGTAAATTTTTCGCCACACAAAAACCTAAAGGGATCAGAGTTTCTTTCATTAACTAGAGGTAGGAATAGCTCTTGTTAGTGATTGCTATGAATTTTGACATGACCTCTAGGAATTATTAAGTTTTTGGGGAAGTTATTTTGAATTTAAATTTGAAATTAAAATCAATTTGAAAGTATTTGAAAATTAGAAGTTAGTAATATTGAATTGTTTTCCATAATACCTTATTAACAATGTTTGATTAAACTATAGATATAGTAAACAACAACAAGGATTTAAGAAAATGAAAATTAAATAAGAAATGAATTCTTATTTCCTGAGTATATAGTAATATTACAAATAGTAATAAATACACCAAAAGTAGAAGATTACAGAGAATATAAATACAACTTTATTAACTTATAATAATATCTTTACAAGATTCTTTACAATAAGAATAAAAAAGAAGGTTACAATTAAAACCTATACTACCTATCTACTCCTATACTAAATCTTGTATCTCTAGATCTTGCTCCTGCAAATAAGATAAAACAACTAAAAAGGAAAAATATGGGTTAATTAGTTAGTTTTACTCTTAGTGGTGAATAGTGAAATGCACTGTTCAAATTACATCATTGAGTAATAAAAGAGGGGCAAGTTTCACCAGGCAGTAACTAGTAAAAGGGTAACAAGTGGAGATATTTTCACTTGAGCTGATCCACACGACCAGACCACACAGACATACAGCTCAGTCACCAAAATACATACAGTGTGCTGCCAAGACAGCAGCAGCAGTACAAGCACTCACACAGAGCACTCAGTCGAAGCACAGCTACAGGCAAACCATTTCTCCTTCTCAAGCACACGCTAAGAGCTCATAGAGTTTGCCAAAGCCTTAACAAAATCACCAGACAGTCTACCAAATTAACCACCAGTTCACCACAAGATGGTGACATAAGGAGGGGGTGGTGCAGGAAGATAGCAAGGGCAAGTTCCAGATCACAGGAGACCAAGAGGTGCAGGCCAAGATCAAGCCAGCAAGAATCAGTCCACAAGATCAAGCCACCAGCAACACCATCATAGCAGCAGCAAACAACCTGTGTGGTGAGTTATACAAAACCATCACATGCTAATTCTCAGTTGAGCATGTGTTGTTTTATACATCATCCTCTCAAATTCACCCGAGTGGGGTGTATCCATCATAGAGGGATTTAAACTAAAGCCAAGCAATCCACCTTTGCAAATAATACCAAGACCTTAGCCTATGCATCATTGATCTTGGAAAATATAACATGCTTATACATCCAGATATACATCAGCTTTAACTGAATGTTTCTGGGCACATCCAAAGGATGGTAGCACCTCAGAAAGTAGTTCATACTAAATCCATATAATACACAGCATGGTTTAGCAAATCATTTTCTTAAAGGCTATAAGAGTAATTATTCTAAACTGATTACCAAAGCTCACTTGAGAGGGACACGTTAGATAAAAAACCTTAGTTTTTATCTAGTTTTGCCTCAGACCAGCATCACAGGCTAATCTTTTCAATAGAAGGATCTGCAACTCTCAGGTATAATAGAACATAAATAAAAACAGCCCAGTATTGAGATAAAGCCTGTGTGCCACTCAATTGAGGGTATCACAAGAGCCTATCTTAACCAAGTAATTTCTACCAGGGATTTGATAATCCAATGTTGCAACAGAACATCTAATCATTTTCCTAACATCACAATTAGGAATCATATTTGATATATCTGAATCTTATCATAGGCAAGTATCAGAGAGTAATTGGATTAAATAGCCAACTACAATTATTTCATACCAAAGTATATCAACAAGAATCAGAGAGCTAATCTCAATTAGATCATAGCCATAATACAAGACACTAAGTAAAATTCAATTGATAGACTACTGACAGAAACAACTGTCAACACTGAGAATCACAGTATGACAGTGAGTCATACACAGCTAGATTCAGTAGGAAACCACCTTAGATAAACATAACATCAAGGGATGAACCCTAGCATAGAGGGATGAACCCTAGTGTCGTGGACAGATGTAATTAGGGTTCATACATGACCAATAACTAGAGAGTAGCAAGGTAAGCCAGAGAATCAGAGAGGAAGAGAAGAGGAACTCACCCGTGGTCCTCACTGTAATTAGAAGAGGAAGCAGAGTCACCGGCGAGCGCACACGGCGGCACGGGAAGCACCAGAGGGCGCTGCAACCCGTGCCAAGCCATGGCACAACGGCCATCACCACATGGGAAGCAGCAGAGACACCACAGGACCTCTAGGAGACAGCACAGCATCACCAGGGTGGCGAAACTCCACATCGCCGGCAACCCCCAAACCCTAGGGTTTGGGGTGGAGTCAACCTAAGCGGGAGAGGAGTCCAAAGGCAAATAGAACTGGACCAGTTGTCGGAGTAGCGTCGGCTACCTTGCCACACACCACGGCGGCGGCTGGGGAGGCCTAGGGCGGTGGTAATCGAGCGGCAACGGCGTCGGTGACACCATGCCGCAACAGGTCGAGGAAGGACACGAGGGGGGCGAGAGAAGTGTGGGGTGCGTACTGGGCCGGTGTGGTCCAGTACCCCTCACTAGAGAGGGTTTAACCAGCCTGGTTGGGCCGGGTCAGGGCTGGGCCAGCCCAATGGGCTAGGTACAGTTTTAAAAGGAAAAATCTAATTAAATTGTCAAATGACCAAAATACCCCTAGAACTTAAATAGTTCTAAGAAATAAAACAAAAATCCTAAAAATAGAAATAAAATATGAGTGGACTCATAGAAATGTCCTCTACTGAAGACAAATAAGAAAGGGAATTTTAGGTAATTAAATTTAAAATTATTATTATTAAGGTATATATTCCTTTGGAATTTTATAAAAATATACCAAACACATAAAATTAAATAAAATTCATTTTTACAATTCTAAAAGAAGAGCTATTATAGAAAAATACTAATTTGTATTTTTGAAGGGTACAATAAGTGTGATAAAAATAAAGTCTTATTTCCTTAAAGGAATTTTAGTTAAATATTTAAAGAGTTAAAAACTAAATAAATTCAATTTTAAACTCTTTAAATAATCCTAATCATTATAAAAATACTAAATGTAATATTTATGAAAATTTCAAAGACTTAAAGTAATATTTTTGTTTTAATTAAAGAAAATAACAAACTCTTACTAAGAGGGTAAAACATGCAAATAAGCAAATAATAAACCTTGCATGACATTACTATGCATTGCATATTGCTTCTTTAAATATTGTTCTTATCGGGCAATAATGGTTCTCTGTAGAAGCCAGAGCTCAAGGTCAAGTGGAAGCATCTAACTTCACTACCTTGTAGTCACAAGGCAAGTTCATCACTTGCTCATGTCCTTTGAAGAGTCTTTATCAAAGATATTGCAAATTTTGAGTTATCATCTATGATTTCGAGAAAAAAAATACTATATTCTCTAATAAATAAGATGTGGTTATCATCCAAAATGATGATAAAGATTAGCAATGGAACTTAGGGTTCCAATTGCACAAGTAACCATAGGATTAATAACCCATGACATCAGTGATTCTAGCGTCGTATATTACGCATTAACCATGAGATTTGGAATGGGACGGAGAAGTCAGCTGGACCTTCTTCCTTTCATATGCAGGCAAGATGACCTTATCATGACGCTGCGATTCCTTGTGCGGATCCAGCATATGGGTGGGCACCCTTAGGCCCCACGGTTTTGGTATCTAGATTATCTGTGAGCGGCTGCCGGAGGTATAGTTAGACCTTTATGGAGCTTGCCAGGGGCATAACCGGCTCATAGAGTCTTCAGGAACTCATCAGGGTTATAGCTTGCCCGAAAGGGGGCTTAACAAAGATGGAGCTTAGATCAGAGGATCGTGCAGAATATGGGGTCGCGGAGAGGGGCAGTGATTGGCTTGGATCACCTACTGGGCCCCACATCACGGAATTGTGGACGGGAAAGTATGCCCGGTTGTGCAACAAGGAGTTGATCTCTCATGGGTAAAGCAACGCACCTCTGCAGAGTGTAAGAACTATAACTTGTTACTCCCTGTTCCGGGAAGGAGCTACGAACACGGCAGGAAAGGAACTCCATGAAGTTCTGCTCAACCTGTGAAGGCTGATGGGCATTGTTTTTTATATTAAAATCAATCTTTGAAGAAATGTTTATGAAAACTGCGTAGAACTAAGGACTGATAGTCCTAGGTGGTAGATAGAGCATCAAACTTCCCACCTTGCATATAATGAACTTGTTGGGTAACGTTGTTACTCATTCTTTCCTTTGAACCCCTACTTAGACTCTGAGGAGCCAGAAGACACTTCGATGTATGCGGCTGAAGGGCAAGAGGATGTCTACTACAAGGAGCCAGACCTGTCCAGAGGAGTTAAAGGGGTGGACTACGAAATACGCTATGGAGTGGAGGGCAACGAGTCCGAGTAGTTGCCTTAGTTATTAGTAAACCAATTGAGCCGAGCAGCATAAACTTTATAAAATAAGTTGTTGATCTCAACTTGGAGTATGAGTTTGAACTTTATATCTTCCGCTGAAACTTCTTAAGTTTGGTTTGTAATTTGTAGCATTTGAAGTTTGGAACTTCTGGTTTTGTAATAATAATGAAGTGTGTATGTTTGTAATGTGGACCCGCAATGTTTCTGCTGTAGCACTCTGAGGGATGTTGATACGTTGCTAAGGTATCCATAATTTTTGATGTTCCATGCTTGGTTTTTATCTACTTTCTTATGTTGTGTTTCAACTTTGGAGTACTTTCTATACACTTTCTTGGACTAACCTATTAACAAGAGCCACAGTGTCAGCTGCCTGTTTTCTGCTATTTTTGGTTCCATGAAAGTCAGAAAATGAATATTCTCGGAATTGGACGAGACAAAAGTCAAAGTCAGTTTTTCACCGAGGGACACAAGGAGCCAGAATACGAGACGGAGACGGGCCAGGGGGCCGCCACACAACCTGGCCGCACGTCCCAGCCTGGCCCATGCCAGGGGGTGGTCTGGCCGCCTCCGGCACCCCCTCGGCCTCCCCTTTCGCCTATAAGATGCCTCCGATACAGAAACCCTAAGTACCAGATCAAAAATCCACGAAAGAGTATGTAGCCGCCGTCATCTCCATCCCTAGATCGGGAGGGATCTGAAGCTCTTCCCGGCACCCTGCCGGAGAGGGGAATTCACCCTGGAGGCCTTCTTCATCATCATGCAAGCCTCCAGTGTGATGCGTGAGTAGTTCATCTCTGGACTATGGGTCCATGTAGTAGCTAGATGGCTGGTTCTCCTCCTTTGTGCTTTCATGTCTAGATCTTGTGAGCTCCGTTCATGATCAAGATCATCTATTTGTAATTCTGCATGTTGTGTTTGCGGGGATCCGATGGATATTGAGATGCTATTTCAGATTGATTATTGATTCTATCATGTCTTTGTTATTTGTGATTTTGCATGCTTTCCATTGTTAGTAGCTATCTTGGCCAAGTAGATGCTAGCAACTCCAAGAGTTAGTATTTATGCTTGATAGTGGGTTCATGCCTCTAGTAATCTGGGGAAGTGACAGAAATCTCTAAGGTACTAGATGTGATGTTGCTACTAGGGAGAAAACAACAATCCTTTTTTCATAGAACAATCGTATTGTTTACTTTAAACGCAATGCGTAATGCAATTATCTGTTGCTTGCAACTTAATACTGCAGGGGGTTTGGATGATAACCTAAATGTGGATTATTAGTCATAGATGCAGTTGGATTATGGTCTATGTATAATGTTGTAATGCCCAATCAAATCTCAAAGGAGTCAAGATGAGTACTATATGCATGATTGCTTTCTCGATATTTTTCAATTGCCCCGCTGTAATTTGTTCACCCAACATGTCATCTATCTTAAGGAGAGCCACCACTAGTGAACTATGGACCCTGGTCCTTTCTTTTATCATCAATCTACAATCAATTGTTTACTGCTTTCTGTTTACTTTCTGCAAGCTATTACTTTCTTCCGCACAATACGTTTAATCCTTTGTTTTCAGCAAAACCGGTGAGATTGACAACCTCACTATAAGTTGGGGACAGAGTTATATGGTTGTGTTGTGCAGGTCTCCATGTTGCTGCTGGCACCGGTAGTGCGCCCTGCCAAAGTTCAGCTAGCAATGCCTTTGGGGTGTTTCCTTGCTCCTACTGGATCGATTAAACCTTGGTTTCATAATTGAGGGAAAACTTGCTGTTGTGCTCATCATACCTTCCTCTTGGGGTTCCCCAACGAGCTGGAGATATCTTGGGTCATCAAAGCTATTTTCTAGCGCCGTTGCCGGGGAGTCAAGGACATCTTCACAAGGGGAGTCCCTCATAACCAATCTCTTTACTTTGTTATTTTTGTTTTTCTTAGTTTACTTTCGCTTTGTTTGCTTGCTTCTTTATCAAAAACACAAAAAAATTAGTTTTACTAGTTTGCTTTCATTATTAGAACACAAAAAATGACTACTCTGGAAAATACTAAGTTGTGTGACTTCACTAGCACCAACAACAATGATTTCATGAGCACACCTATTGCTCCACCTGTTCCTGAAGCTACTTTCTTTGAAATAAAACCTTCTTTACTCAATCTTGTTATGAGAGAACAATTTTCTAGTATTGGTAATGAAGATGCTGCTGCTCATCTAAATAACTTTGTTGAACTTTGTGAGATGCAAAAGCATAGGGATATGGATGGGGATATTATTAAGCTTAAATTGTTTCCTTTCTCTTTGAGAGGAAAAGCTAAAGAATGGTTCAATTCCTTAACCAGGAATAGTATTGATTCTTGGACTAAATGCAAACATGCTTTCATTGGAAAATACTATCCTCCTGCTAAGATTATATCTATAAGAAGTGAAATAATGAAATTTAAACAATCTGATAATGAACATGTTGCTCAAGCTTGGGAAAGAATGAAATCTTTGGTAAAGAATTGTCCCACTCATGGACTGACTGCTTGTATGATTATCCAAACCTTTTATGCAGGATTGAACTATTCTTCAAGAAATCTATTGGATTCTGCTGCTGGAGGTACCTTGATGACCATTAGTTTGGGTGCTGCAACAAAGCTTCTGGATAATATGATGGTTAACTATTCTAAATGGCGTACTAAAAGAGCTCCACAAGGTAAGAAGGTAAATTTTGTTGAACAAACCTCCTCCGTGAGTAATAAAATTGATGTTATTATGTCTATGCTTGTTAATGGGAAAGCTCATATTGATCCAAATACTGTTCCCTTAGCCTCTTTGGTTGCTCAAGAAGAGCAAGTTGATGTGAACTTTATAAGAAATAACAATTATAGCAACAATGCCTACAGGAATAATTTTGGTAATAATAATTATAGGCCATATCCTCCCAACAATGGTAATGCTTATGGAAATTCCTACAACAATAATAGGAGTGCACCCTCTGAACTTGAACTTATGCTTAAAGACTTCATTAGGAAACAAACTGCTTTCAATAAAACTATTGAGGATAAACTCTCTAATGCTGAAAGAAATATAGCATCATTGGCTGAAGCTCAATCTTCTTTGAATAAAATGGCTACTAAACCTGAAACTATTGATAATCCCTTTGCTGCTACTAATGCCATACAAGTTAGAATTGATGAAAATGTTAGACTATTAGCTGAATTGCATGCTAAGTGGGAAAGAGAAGATGAAATTGCTAGAAACATTAGTGTTTCTACTATCACTACCACTAGTGTTGAGGCTAGTAATAGCTCTACTACTTTAGATGATAACTATGATTTTGATCTTGATGGTTGCAATATCTCTGAAGTTATTAAGTTCCTACAAAAGCTTGCTAAAAGTCCTAATGCTAGTGCTATGAATATGGCCTTTACAAAACACATTAATGATGCTCTCATAAAAATAAAAGTAGAAAAGATGAAACATAAAGCTTCTATTCCTATAAAACAAGAAGATGGTTGGGAACCCATCATTAATATGAAAGTGAATGATTTTGATTTCAAAGCTTTATGTGATCTTGATTGTAGTGTTTCTATTATGCCTAGAAGGATTTATGATATGCTTGATTTGCCACCATTGGTAGATTGTTATTTGAATGTCCCACTTTATGATAATGCTAAAAATAAACTCATGGGGAGTATTAATGATGTTCTTATTATGGTTAATAATGCCTATGTCCCTGTTGATTTCTATGTTTTAGATGTTGAATGCAATGCTTCTTGTCCTATTACTTTGGGAAGACCTTTTCTTAGAACTGTTGGTGCCATTATTGATATGAAAGAAGGCACCATTAAATATCAACTCCCACTCAAGAAAGGTATAGAACACTTCCCTAAGAAGAGAGAAAAGATTTCTTTTGCCTCTCCTATGAAAACAAAATTTGCTCTTAATGCTTCTCCATTTAAGAACACTTGATCTTTTTTCTTGCTTCTTATGCCTAACTTAAAGGAGTTAAAGAAAAGTACTTATTAGGAGATATTCCAAAAGTTTTAGATGAGTCTTGGAAGTTATTGCTTCAGTAATAACATCTCCTTATCCTTTTTATTTGTTTTTTGTGCCAAGAATAACCTCTAATGGGAGAGAAGTAATGATTGGGAAACTTGCTGTCCTAAAACAGATTTCTGTGCTTCACCGTAAAAATTCGTGTAAAATCTCTGTACGTACTTTTGAGGCATAAATTTTTGTGCTTCTGCCCCAGGTTGTTATATAACTTTCGTTAGTTCAACACTTTTAGATTTGAGTAACAGAAGGCCTTCGAAAAAATTCTTCTTTACCTGCTGGTCTGTTTTGATAGATTTCTGCCATTACTTGCATTTGCTTCTTGTTGGTTCCTTTTTGACTTCTTTTGGGAATTGAGCTTTTTGAGGGAAGTGCTACAGTAGCTTGTGTTTTAATGGAAGTTTTATTGGTGTTGAAACTGAACCTAAAGACTTATTATCTTGAGTGCACTAATGTTGCTAATAAAGATTGTGTGAAGTTTTCTATGAAGAAAAATTTCAGGTGTATGGAAGGAATGATGTAATGAGATGAAGGATGGACTAAAGCTCAAGCTTGAGGATGCCACGCGTGCCAGCCCAAAAAACATCCAAGAATTACAAGCGTCTTGGTCATCCCCTTCTTCATCAATAAAAATTCCAGGTTTCTTCCAAACACTTCATTTTTATTGTTTCATGCACAGTTGTGTTGTTCTTGGAGCGTCTTCTTTTTCGTTTTCATTTTGTTTTTTTGTTTTCTTGGTTTGCTTAGTTTGCTGAATAAATTGGTTGGACCCCCTCTTTCATACATTGGTTTTCAAATAGTTTGGTTTGGATTGGAAAAGAGTTGGAAAAGTTCATGCTTAAGTGGTAAAGAGAGCTTGTTTTTGACTGTGGCCTATGCTTTGTCATGCCATGCTTGATATTGTTTTGGATTTATGCTTAGTATTCTTTGCTGTAGCATGACATGTTATAAACAATTGAGATTGCTTAATGTGGCTTTGAAAAATCATGCGTTGTTTTAGCATATTAAAGCATAGTATTGTGGTATTCTCCTTTGGTGCTTTATTTGGGTTGACTTGGCGCATGCTCACACCATGTTATGACTATCCCAAGTCACCATATCCTTTATGATCCTTTAGTTTTCAACTTGTAGTATCACTTTATGCTTTGATTAATGTTTTTTTGTCGCTTTGCATGATTATGGCCATTGTTGCTCTCTTAGTTGGTCGCTCCCAATCTTTTGCTAGCCTCCATAACCAAGTATGAGTTCCGCTCATGCATCCAACTCCTAAAACCAAGTCATTCCAAAGAGTCCACCATACCTACCTATTATCATATGTTATTCCATGTGTATTCATGTTTTTATCTACCTTCCGAATTAAACTTGTTATGAGAAAACTAGTGATTAAAGCTCTCACAAACTTGATGGCACACTTTACTTTTCTTGCCCTTAATAAACTTGAACCATTGTGTCGTCTATGTTGTATATGCTTGCACTTATATGTTGGGGATTAGCAGAACCATGCTGTCATGGGGAACACTTTCAACATTGCACTTGTACTTTGTACCTAGTTGATATCATGATCTTTCGTCTATGGATGTCGTCGGTGTGAAATGAAAGGGGAGCTTGTAAGTCCATGGAGTTATGTATGTGTGTTAGAGAAACGCCTAGGCCGCTAGTCTAATCCATGCTGTCATGGTGGAAACCTGCAGCGTAACCATAATGAGCTGTCTATGAAGCATTCTTCTTATAAAAAAGAGTCAGATATTGAGAAAAAAGAGAAAAAGAAAAAAAGAGATATGAGAAAAGAGGAAAGAGAGAGAAAAGCACCATTTTCCCATGGTAAATAAGAAGATTGCTGATATGCTCGTTGTCTGCTTGCCTTGTCATTTTGATATGGGGATTCTTCCGTATCATCGGGCAAGGGGTACCCCGTTGGCGGTTCTCTATGATACACGTGTACTTACTATGACAAGAACTTACCAGTAACTAAACTTGAGTAGCATGAGGAGCGGCCCTCGTATTCAAGGGACATTAGATTTCCAACTTATACTTCGTCAAGCATATACACCATAGTTTGTTCACTTTAACCTTAATCACATCAAGATGCTTATGATAGGGGCAATGAGAGCTGAAATATAACAAGTACCATAATTTTTGGAAGCTCTTTATGAAACTTGAATCCCTACTTCCTTCTATGAAGTCCTTCCTTTTACTTTTATGTTGAGTCTCCACCTTCTATCTTTATGCACCTACTTTGAGAGCATAGTGGCCATTCTTAGTTCTATGTGCATTGTCCCAAGACTTATTGATTGATGCATAGCTTTGATATTGCTTGTTTTAAACTATTTGTATCTAGTCACTCTTATGAACTTTGAAGGTGTCCTATGCATTTATGTTTGCTACTCTATGAGGGACAAGCTGAATGCCACTATGTTATGTTTTCTTTATGTGAAACAAACAAATGTCTTGCAGAGCATTGTTATTCATGAATCTTTTGTTTGTGCCTTTTCATGTTGCAACATAGTTGGTATGTCTTATTGTTAGAACTTTGTCTTTCATGCTATGTTGAAGTACTATGATCCCAGCTATCAATGTTTTACAAATACGTTGATCAAGTTTATGATGGTGCATGTCACCTCAAAAATTATTCTTTCTTTTTATCACTTACCTACTCGAGGACGAGCAAGAGTTAAGCTTGTGGATGTTGATACGTTGCTAATGTATCCATAATTTTTGATGTTCCATGCTTGGTTTTTATCTACTTTCTTATGTTTTGTTCCAACTTTGGAGTAATTTCTATACACTTTCTTGGACTAACCTATTAACAAGAGCCACAGTGCCAACTGCCTGTTTTCTGCTGTTTTTGGTTCCAAGAAAGTCAGAAAATGAATATTCTAGGAATTGGACGGGACAAAAGCCAAAGTCAGTTTTTCACCGAGGGACACAAGGAGCCAGAATACGAGACAGAGAGGGGCCAAGGGGCCGCCACACCACCTGGCCACGCGGCCCAGCCTGGCCCGCGCCAGGGGGTGGTCTGGCCACCTCCGGCACCCCCTCAGCCTCCCCTTTCGCCTATAAGATGTCTCTGATACAGAAACCCTAACTACTCGATCAAAATTCCACGAAAGAGTCTGTAGCCGCCGTCATCTCCATCCCTAGATCGGGAGGGATCTGAAGCTCTTCCCGGCACCCTGCCGGAGGGGAGAATTCACACTAGAGGCCTTCTTCATCACCATGCAAGCTTCCGATGTGATGTGTGAGTAGTTCATCCTTGGACTACGGGTCCATGTAGTAGCTAGATGGTTGGTTCTCCTCCTTTGTGTTATCATGTTTAGATCTTGTGAGCTCCGTTCATGATCAAGATCATCTATTTGTAATCTTACATGTTGTGTTTGCGGGGATCTGATGGATATTGAGATGCTATTTCAGATTGATTATTGATTCTATCATGTCTTTGTTATTTGTGATCTTGCATGCTTTCCGTTGTTAGTAGCTATCTTGGCCAAGTAGATGCTAGCAACTCCAACAGTTAGTATTTATGCTCGATAGTGGGTTCATGCCTCTAGTAATCTGGGGAAGTGACAGAAATCTCTAAGGTACTAGATGTGATGTTGCTACTACGGAGAAAACAACAATCCTTTGTTCATAGAACAATCGTATTGTTTACTTTACACGCAATGCGTAATGCAATTATCTGTTGCTTGCAACTTAATCTTTGGAGGGGTTGATGATAACCTGAAGGTGGATTATGAGTCATAGATGCAGTTGGATTACGGTCTATGTATAATGTTGTAATGCCCAATCAAATCTCAAAGGAGTCAAGATGAGTAGTATATGCATGATTGCTTTCTCGATGTTTGTCAATTGCCCCGCTGTAATTTGTTCACCCAACATGTCATCTATCTTAAGGAGAGCCACCACTAGTGAACTATGGACCCCGGTTCTTTATTTTATCATCAATCTACAATCAACTGTTTACTGCTTTCTGTTTACTTTCTGCAACCTATTACTTTCTTCCACACAATACGTTTAATCCTTTGTTTTCAGCAAAACCAGTGAGATTGACAACCTCACTGTAAGTTGGGGACAGAGTTCTGTGGTTGTGTTGTGTAGGTCTCCACTTTGCTGCTGGCACCGGTAGTGCGCCCTGCCAAAGTTCAGCTAGCAACACCTTTGGGGTGTTTCCTTGCTCCTATTGGTTCGATTAAACCTTGGTTTCATAACTGAGGGAAAACATGCTGCTGTGCTCATCATACCTTCCTCTTGGGGTTCCCTAACAAGCTCGATATATCTTGGGCCATCAGATGTCATGTCAACGACTATAGTGTACTACACATGCAGTGGTATGCTGGGTCACCACAATGGCTAAGTCTAGAAAACAGCTATCAATATCTCAACTTTGGGACTCCCTCTCTCCCAACCCTTGTGCATTCTTGGCAATGCACTTGAACCATATTGTAGACCATCCTAAGGACTACCTAAGCCTAATCATTCCCTTGGCTAGATCGTCTTTTAGCCCACTTGTTCCTGATGGTTTTGCAGGGAACAAAATAATATTTTCTGCAAATCTTACCAACATGCCTACTTTGGAAGAAGCTCACCTTTTCATACAATCTCCTCTTGACCAACCCTTGGTATGGTTGTGCTCTACTCAGGAATATCTATCAATCCCTACTTCACTTGTTCCCATTTGGATCCTTGTTCTTCTAAAACCCACATGGTTTAGAAGGCTATCTGATAATCTGTTTGGGCACCCTTATTTTATTCAATTCTAAGAATGAATTCTTGGAGATCTCAATCAGTACCAACCTCAACCTTTTGTACCTTGGTGATCTACATAACTTGGTCTATCCATCCATATATCCCATGACCCAAGAGGAACTCTGAGCTCCAAGATCCAACAAGGATTTGATGGTATGAAAATAACATTGCCATAGATCCTAACCTCGTTTTCTACAAAAATCAAGTTGGATCCTCAATAGCCAAGGTTGAAAATGTTAGGTACATTATGTGGACATCAACTACCTTGGATATAAAAATTTAACAAAGGTTCACCATAATTACTCTTGGCACAAAACCATTAAATTCTCTCATTAGACAAAAATTCCAAAACCCTCTCTATAAAGGAAAGTATGTTTTTCTCCAAAACACATCCCCATATTTTAGCACATTTGAGGCCTATAAATAATACCCTATCCTCCCACTTGAAAAATAAATATTTTTGAAGAGTTTTATTATTTCTTTTTGCCCATTTTCTTAAATGGATAAATTGGAAAAATAATTGTTTTAGATACTTTTATCTTTAAATAAATCTTGGAAAAATTCTCCTAAGGGTGTAATCATATCTAGGACCATCCCACATCAAAAACCAACCATGTCCAATGTAAAAATATCAAATTAGATTCTAGAAACCATTTCAGCACTTTTTGGATAAATGTTATAAAGTGGACTTGAAATCCTGTGAAAACTCTCAAACAATTCCTAGGGATATGTATTGACCCTATCTACATACCAGCACCTTTTCCTCAGCTCACCCAAGTCATAATGCTAGACTTCATTCATAACCATTGCTTTGATCAAATTGGCAAACTAAGCAAATCCACTAATCAAAAACCCACAAAACCTTCACCAACCTGATCCACCAAGTTTGTACAGCACACCTCACAGCCTTGGGCGACCACTATTGTGGAACCACTATAGAAAACACTCTCCCCTTGTCTTTAGTTTTTGGAGGAAGGCTTGGGTCATATCTTGTCTTTATTTTTTTTCTAGAAGCAACACTCACTGCTCCCTCTCACTTTGTGCACGCCCAGGCCACCTCTCATCACCGCCCAGGTCGACCAATAACCGGCCAGCACCCTCTCCCTTGATCCTCATGGACATATTCCACCATGAACCCTCCCTCTATGGGTTATAAGGCAACAAACCAGCACAACACTCCCCCTCTGCTTCATTTGCCCCAACAACTCCCACTTACCTCCCCAAAGCACCTCCCTTCTTCCTATGCCCTATCCTGCCTGAGAGGGAGAGAGAGGAAGCTCTCGGCCTCCCCCAAGAACTCGAGCAAGGCTCTCTCCCCACTGCCCCTCTATCTCCGCATGTCACCGTACTGTGACCTCCTCCTCCTCTATCTAATCCTGTTTTTATTTTGGCCTAGGACCACCTCTACTGGCCTCACTAGCGAGCTCCGACAAAGCTCCCTTTGGTTGCCATCGCGGGAGCAAATTCCCGTCTCCAAAACAGACTATGCCGCCCATCCCCGAGATCCCCATCGTCGACCGCGTCACCCCATGGCCTTCCCATCGCCCCTCCACCGCCTGGTGAGCCACCCCTCGCCTCTCAGCTCTGCTGCTAGGGTTTCTTCCCTCGACGCCATTTCTCGCGAGGACGACGACCTGGGGCCATCGATCGATTTCTAATTGAGCGGCCCAGGGGCCTCCATACCCCTTCGTCCCTCACCACTGCTGACGCCTAGGGCCCTCCTGCCAGTTTCAAAAACCATCACCCGCGCATGTCGTCATGTGAATGGGCCAGATCCGAGCGTCGTGGCCCAGTTCCCTCTGGATCTGGCCCGCCACCCTCCTGTCTTCCTTTTTATTTTTAAAATCTATTTTTCTAAAGCTGCAAATTGCTGTCTAGTTTAAATACTTTTAAAAATGTAAATGCCTAGTTTTGACTAGACACAAATTTGTACATGTTCTCACTTGTTTTGTACAACATGCAGAACTTGTACCTTGCCCAAAACAATATTCCTCTTTTTCTGGGATTTAGTCTAGTAAATAGTATCTTTTGCAAGAATAAATCTCTTAGAGAATTACATAAGTCCAAATGGTGCACACCAAGTCACTCCTGGTAGGTAATTTAAGTACCTACCCTTCTGCCTTGGACCCTAGCCAAGTGGAGCCTTATTTATACTGTAGCAAAAATGACAAAATCCCTACAGATTTTACCTTAGTAATTTCTCTAGGACAAACTATGAAATGTCTACACCTAATCCCAACTCTATTCGGTGAAGTGTATCAATACCTATAAAAAACTAGGAGCTCACTATTTATTGAGCTTCTGTTGAATTTTAATGAATTAAATACTTATGTATGTGGTATTACCACTAGATAAATCATTTCAGAAGCTTAGCAACTCCAAAAATAGTGATTCAATTTCTACTGGAAGGTATTTGAAATGCCTATCCAATGTGCTTTGTGTCATACTGTTTGGATCGGTAGAATAAATCTGGCTAAAAAGACAATTTGACTATAGAACTATTTTGGGATTTTCTCAAAGGCATTCTGGTAACTATTTTGAGTTGATTCCAACTCTCAAAAATCACAAAATCAAATATACACAACACCCTATGAGGACAAATTTATTTGAGCTACATATATTTTCTGGTGAATTATTAACCTAAAAAGGATTATTTCCACTAAAATAATCATATCTAATTAAGGAAAATTGATAAAATCGTGAAACCACTTTTGTTGGCCTTGAAATTTCAATACCTATCTATTGATATCATTTTTTTCACATTGATATCATACAAACCCAAGCCTTACTTTAAAACCCTTTCATTAGGTGGTATTTGACAAATAAATCACAAATACAAATCCACAAAGGCAATTAAAGCATTTCCAAATTATATGATCTCAATCTATCAAAACCTACTGAATTGAATGATGTGTTGTATGCTTGTCTGCTGTATTGAAAGATGCTTGTATGCCTTGTGTTGATTGTGGCTCTATTTGTTTGCATGATCCCTGACAATGATAGTTGCGATTATATCGATGAACTGAAGAACATGGTTATTAATTGATCATTATGGTATTCTAAGAAGAAGTCTAGGGACATATATTGCCAGACTGCTGATCTCAGGCAAGCCACATTCTTTATCATAAACCTTGTCCTATGGTTTTACTTATGCATGTTTTACCTACTATATATGAAATTGTATTGTTTTAATATCTGATGGGTTATATATGGTAGTGGCTTGGCTCCTCCAAACCATTACAGCTTTGTACTACTAAGTACAACCCCTTGGTGACACCTACTTGTCCCTAGTATGATAGTTGGTGTATAACACCATACCCCTTGGAGACCCCGATTTAGCTGAAGCAAAGCTATAGGATGGGAAGACCCCGGAAAAGTCTTATAAAATGTTTTATGATAAAACCTTTGTGAGGTTTGACCTACCAAGAGAAGTTTGAGAAAGGAAAAAGGTTTTTGTTTTACAAAATGCTGAAGGAAAGATGGAGGAAAAGTTTTACAAAAACGCACCCAGTTCTTTGCAGTTTTGCTAGAACAATTAACCCGTGCAACCACATTACTCCTAGATGGGAAGGGGATGGACTAGAAGTTTGTTTACTATGGTATGCATTGCCTCGCAACTACTACATGAGATTTCGATCTATGGAGGATGGGTCTTCTCCTATAAGGGTCCATGTGAAGCATCGATCCAGAGAAGAA
Source organism: Avena insularis (assembly GCA_023614405.1). NCBI lineage: Eukaryota > Viridiplantae > Streptophyta > Magnoliopsida > Poales > Poaceae > Avena > Avena insularis. The sequence continues at coordinate 410,522,729 of CM042696.1, forward strand.
ATGAACGCTCGACGGGCTACCATGTGTTACTATGAACCTCTCATTGAAAGCGCACACTTTGTGTAGTTAAAAAGGCGCTCTAGTTGGTCAACGGTACCTGATGTCCTGGTGTTAAGGGGAACGACTCATATGGTAGGCGCTTGTACTAGAGTGGGCATTCCAAAGGTCTTGACCGGGTACTCGACCCAAGATCAGGGTAGGGTAGCCAGATGGTGTGGGTAAAGTGTACAACCTCTGTAGAGTGTAAATCTATTTGAATAGCCATGTCCATAGTCATGGACGGTTGGGAAGGTTGTTGTAGAGCGGTGCTGGTTTTGGTTTCAAAAAGGATTTCGGAAAAAGCAAAGGCTTTGGAAATGTTTGGACCATGGGATGGTCGGAAATGGAGGAAAGGAGTTTGGTCATGGGATGACCAGAAGGAAGGAATTAAAAGGGGTGACCCAATCTTAATTTTTCCCAAAAATCTTTCAAAAAGGGTTTCCAAATTGTTTTACAAAAGTTTTCAATAAAAGATATGTAGATGCTATATCTATAAGAGAAACTATTTAAGAAAAGAACCTCTCTTGGAGCCCTCCTACTACCACAGTTATATTGCATATCCTCTTGTTGTTTATCTTAAGGTGGTTTGCGAGTACATTCAAAGTACTCATTCGCATTGTCCCTTGCTATTAACTTGGCCAGATTCGAAGAAGAAGTTGATGTTGACGACTAAGCAAGCTAGGACATTCTCCGAGTCAGTTGCCTGTAGGTTAAGGCATAGCTCGGGCTCTACGCTTGATGAAGTTCCGCTAATATTAAATGATGTATCCATAATGGCAAATAAGGTATGACTTATATCTGTTTAAGTAAAGGATGTTTACTTTGATACTTGTCGGTTATGTGCCACGACTGGCTGAACATGGGATCATGGTGGTGTGCATAACAGGGATTATTGGAGGATTAATCCGAGGGGCCCATAGTTTTATTTCTGCCAACTTTCCATAATGTTTTCCATTTTCTGTCTTAGATAGGCCATTGCCAAGCCAAGACCACCGTCGAGCAGTACAAGCATATCCAGGAGCTCGATGATGAGAATAAAATTCTTAAGAAAGACCTGGCTGAAGTTGTCAAGGGCCATGAGGATGCGATGAAGGCTATGCAAGAGTCTTCTGACACCGAGATGCAGCGCCTAAAGGATGAAATTGAACGGCTCAAAGGTCAAAACCAACCTGCCAAAGAGCAGAATGATCGGAACCTTGAGGTGTACAAGAAAGTCCAACAGGAGCATGACACCTTGGTGGAGATCTGCAAGCAAGCGGAGACGAGCATCTTCAGTAACTTTCTTTGGACTTGGTTTATTTATGTAAGATGGATACTTGTAATGTTGTACTCATGATATTTTACTCTAACAAAAACACAGCCCCCATTGGCTTAGCGAACATGGGTGAAGGTGCTCTGGATCCAAAAGAATGCATGATTCTTGCCGGCAACTTCATCAACACCACCATCGCCTAGGCCAAGGAGATATCACAGCCTTTGGACATCACCATCAAGGCGGCGAACTCTACGGCCAAGTACTTGGAAATCATGCGCCAAGCCCCCAAGAAAATCAAGGAATAGAAAGCCTCTTGTGTTCGGGCTGGTTCTAGGATGGCCCTGTCCTTGGTCAAGGCGCATTACGACAACGCTGACTTGGACCTGGTAACCTCCGGCATGCCGAAGTTTGACGAGGAAGGAAATGCAATTGATAGCGATGCTATATGGAATTCCCTCGCTGGCTACGACACCAAGATTGCCAAGATGACCAAGGCGGATGTCTTCGTGCCTGCCGAACTGATGGACAATGACTTGGCTTCTTCCGAATCTAGCCCTGGCCCCTCTGAGTTTGATGAACTTTCTAGGCATGGCTCTAATGCAGCCACAAAATCTCCTGCAGTAGAGCCATGAAAACATTGCTTGTATTAAATGTATATCTATAATGTGTATGCGGAAAAAACTTATGTATTTTGCAAGGCGGAAAAACTTGTACTCAAGTTTCCTGCTACTTATCTATTTTCCAGCATGTATATATTTTTTAATCAAGTGCCAGCTTATCCATTATTCTGGTTCGTATGCTTGACCTTTCGTGAGACGGAAAACTCGCAACACAAAACTATGCTCTCAGCCGATGATGCTTAATAGCACCGTCAAGAACCTAAGAACAAAATCACTGGCTTTGAGTGTCGAGAAGTCACTACTCTAGAATCCACATAAAAACGTCAGAAAACGTGTAGACTAGAAAACTTAAGCTAATGTCATAGGCGGAATTTTCACAAGTGCAGATGCAAACTTGTGCATAAAGGGTTTATATGATCCAAAAATGAATAACTAAAGGAGGTAAAAGACTCAGAAATCATGAGTGAACCAAATGCTTTATTTCATTGATCATATAAGAAACTTATTACATAATTTAAAATATGCTAAGTATGAAAGGGACGTAGTTGTGATATCTTCCATGGCCGATCTGTCTCCGGGTAATCATCATCGGAGTCACGTTGCTTGTGCTTGCGATCTTTTGGCTTATCTTTCAACTCGTGGATATCGATGAGGTAATAGGAACCAATGAGCAATGCTTTGCTTATGACAAACGGTCCTTCCCAAGGCGGGGATAGTTTGTGTGATTTCTCCTGCTTGAGTCTAAGCACTAGTCCCCCTCTTTAAATGAGTGATGTCTAACACGGCGAATATGGTAGCCATGTAGCTTCTGCTAGTAGATGGTGGATCTCTGGCATGCCAGCACGTGCTCTTCCTCGAGTAGGTCCACATATAGGCGTCTGGATTTTTCAGCATCATCCTTTGTGTAGGCGGCGAATCTTGGTGCATCGTGGAGGATGTCGGATGGTAGGATGGCTTGTGCTCCATAAACCATGAAGAAAGGGGTCAAGACAATGGTCTGTTGGGTGTTGTTCTTAAAATCCACAATATAGATGGTAATTCCTCCGCCCAGGCTCCAGCTGCTCTATGTAGCGGTGCCTCTAAGTCTGGCTTGATTCCGTGCAGAATTAGTCCATTGGCCCTTTCAACTTGTCCAACAGATGCTAGGTCAAGGCGGATACCTTTTTCATGACATTACTCCTCAACTTCTCTGAGAGACAAGTTTCTGCCATTGTCGGTGATGATGTTGTGTGGGACCAAATCTCACCACTAGATCCCAGACAAATTTTAGGGCTATTTCCCCATCGAGCTTTCTAATGGGTTTAGCTTCAATCCATTTTGTGAACTTATCCACTGCTACTAGCAGGTGTGTAAATCCACAAGGTGTTGTTTGCAAAGGTCCAATCATGTCAAGCCCCCAGACTGCAAACGGCCAAGTTATTGGTATGGTTCGCAATTCTTCAGCTGGAACACTTGGTTGTCTTGCATAAAACTGACACCCAAGACATGTTTGTACCAACTTGTCAGCATCCTCCTTGGAAGTTAACTAGTAGAATCCTTGTCGGAAGGCCTGGCCACCAACGATCGGGGAGCGGCGTGATGCCCGCAATCTCCGAGATGTATTTCTCTAAGGATATCAATACCTTGCTGCTGGGAGACGCATCGAAGGAAAACTCATGTGGTACTTCTTTTGTATAGCTAGCTATCAATGATGACGTAGCCTTTTGCTCTGTGTACTACTTGTCGGCTTTCGACTTTGTTGGCGGGTAAAGTTCTGTCTTGTAGATAGTCCATAAACAGTTTCATCCAAGCTGGAGAGATCATTGTCACTGAATTAACAAATGCGTCCACTCTATCCGGGTTTTCATGGTCTGCTCCCTTCATGGCAGGGGTCCGTAAATGCTCTAGGAAAATGCCTGGCGGAATTGGTCGGCGAGCTGATCCAAGTTTTGACAACAGATCTGCTGCCTCATTCTCCTCCCTTTTGACATACTTGACTTTGTAGCCGTCGAAGCACTTCGCTATTTCGTCTACTTCATCTCGATATGCCGCCATCATATGGTTCTGCGTGTTCCAGGTGCCAGCCACCTGCTGGGCAACCAAGTCGGAATCTCCACAGCAAACTATGTGCTTGATGCCAATATCCTTAGCTACCTAAAGTCCATGAATGAGGGCCTCGTACTCCGCCATGTTGTTGGTAGCATTGAAGTGGATCTACAAGACGTATTGTCACTTCTCCCCTCTTGGTGATTGTAGTAATACACTAGCCGCCGAGTTGTTGAGTAGCTTTGATCCGTCAAAGTGCATGACCCAATATTTCGACTCTGGTATATGAGTGTCTTCTGGTAGTTCTATCCAATCTGTAATAAAATTTGCCAATGCTTGTGATTTGATAGCGTCGCATCTCTTGTAGGTGATTTCAAATGTGGCAAGTTCAATGCCCCACTTTGCCACTCTTCCTGTAGCGTTGTTATTGTTGATGATGTCGGACAGTGGAGCTTTGCTCACTACTGTGATGGGGTGCTCCTGGAAATAATAACTTAGCTTCTGTGAAGCTAGGAAAACTCCATAAGCTATCTTCTGGTAGTGCGGGTAACGCTGCTTGGATTCCGCCAAGACCTCCCTGACATAGTAAACTGGTCACTGTACTCCGTACTGATGCATTGGTTCCTTGCGCTCCACCACGATGACAATGCTGATGACCCGGTTGGTTTCCGCCATGTAAACTAACATAGGCTCCCTTGATACCGGTGCTGTGAGTATTGGTGCGGAGGAGAGTATTCTCTTCAACTCCTGAAGCGATCTGTCTGCTTCATCCGTCCATATAAATTTGTCCGCCTTCTTTAGTAACTTGTAGAGCGGCATGGCCTTCTCTCCAAGTCGGCTGATGAATCGGCTTACTGTTGTTATGCAGCCTGTGAGCTGTTGTATGTCCTTCAAGCGTGTTGGGCATTTAATGTCAAGGATGGCCTTGATTTTCTCCAGGTTGACCTCAATTCTGCGGTGCGAAACAATGAAGCCCAACAATTTGCCGGATGGTACCCCAAAGAAGCACTTCTTGGGTTTGAGCATCACATTGTACTTCTGAAGATTGTCGAAGGTTTCCTGCAAGTCAGCGATGAGATCATTTGATTTCTTTGACATCACCACGATATCGTCTAGATAAGCGTGTACGTTGCAACCTATCTAGTCGTGTAGGCAGTGCTGCATCGTCCGTTGGTAAGTAGCACTAGCGTTTTTCATCCCAAAGGGCATCGTAATGTAGCAGTGTGTGCCATATGGTGTGGTGAACAAAGTGGCCAGTTGGTCCGACATTCGCATCTGGATTTGGTGGTAACCTGAGTAAGCATCGAGAAAACACAGAAGTTCCGAGCCAGCCGTCAAGTCAATGACTTGGTCAATGTGAGGCAAAGCAAACGGATCCTTCGGACACGCTTTGTTCAAGCCGGTGTAATCAACACACATTCTTAATTCTTTGGTTCCCTTTTTGGGGACAAGTACAGGATTTTCCACCCATCGGGTGTGAATAACTTCTCGGATAAATCTATCCTTAAGTAACCTAGCTATTTCTTTGCCTATAGCCCATCATCTTTCATCACCAAAGCGTCGTATAGGTTGTTTCACCGGTTTAGCATTACGATCAATATTCAAGTTGTGCTCGACAAGTTCCCTAGGTACATCTTTCATGTCGGTAGGTTGCCAGGCAAAGATGTCCCTATTCTCACGGAGGAACTCGATGAACGTGCTTTCCTATTTGGGATCTAGGTCCGTGCCAATGGCAGTGGTCTTGGAGGAATCTCCTTCAACAAGCTCCACCTGCTTGGTCTTGATGGCGGCCTTGAATGCGGGTTTAGCAACAGTGATTTTCTTCTTCAAAGCTAGCATCTCCGAGGCATCAACCTAGCTCTAGATCTCCTTGAACTCCTCACCATAGAGGACCGCTTCGGCGAAGGCGGCTTCGCTGAGCTTGCACTCCCGTGCCTTGGTGAAGCTTCCGTCAACGGTGATCATGTCGTTTGGTTCGGGTATCTTGAGCTTGTTGTAGATAAAGCATGGCCTTGCGAGGAAGGAGTGGAATATGTCACGTCCGAAGATGACGTGGTGCATGCTCTTGAAGGGCACCACTTCAAAGGTCATGTGTTCTTGGTGGTAATTGTTGACATCGCCAAAAGCGACCGGAAGGGTGATGCAGCCCAGGGAATTTGCTTGTCATCCAGGGACAACGCCATGGAACATGGTGTTGCTTTTCCTTAGCTAGGTCTCCATCAAGTTCATCTTGTGCAGTGTATCCAGGTATATGATGTTGATGTTGCTTCCACTATCCAAGAGGCACTTGGTGAACTCTGTGCCGTCAATCAATGGGTTGATGACCATGGCATATTGGTTCTCTTTTGGGATAATATCTGGATGATCCTTCCTATCCCAAGTGATTGGAATCTTCGACCACCTGACATACTGGGGAACCGGAGGGAGTGTGTCCATCAGTATCCTCAGAGAGGTTTTCTGGGCTCGAACGGAGGGAGTACCAAGGAAAGTGTGGTAGACTGGGGCCTTCTTTTCAAAGGGTTTTTTAACCTTGCCATCGCCCTTGTCGACGTACTTGGGTTCCACGTCTTCATCCATGTCACTTGAATCCTTGGACTCCTCTTCCTTCTTCTTCCCTTTGCCGTTTCCGCGGTCTGTTCTTCCAACTTTGCTTGTACCCAGACTCAGGGTCTTCCTTGAGGTTGTTGACAAACTTGCATTGGCGGTTAGTGTGGGTGGCCTTGCCGTTTACGTCGATGTGGACAAAACACGGCATACCGTGGTACTCTTCATACGTTTGGGGAACGCGAGGCATTGAGGGTGTAGAATCACTCCTCTGTTGACCATGGATAGCCCCCGCCTCTGCCAGTGAACATTGTGGTGACCATGTTAGCTGCGTGTTTCTCTTCAGACGGAGTCTTCTTCTTGTTGTTATTGTTTTTTCTGGCCTGGGTAGGGATTGCTATTGCCGGCAACAATCCACACGCGTCGTCATCAGCAACGTCGAATTCGCTAGCCATGGCAATCATTGCGTTGAGGTTGAGCTCGTTGTTGTCTTGCTTGCGCTTCAACGTATGCTAGAGCAAGGTCCCCTTCTCCAGACCGTCGATGAAGGCAGCCATAGCGGTTTTTTCATGCACCCTGCGAATGAATTTTTCATATCCAGCCAGCGAGAAAGGTAAGCACGAGAGGATTCATCCTTTTCTTGTACGCACCGATGTAGGTCTCCGGCAGTGCAGGGATGTTTGTACGTACCCTCGAAGTTCTTGGTGAACGCTTCATGCATGTCCAACCAATTGCAGATTGATTTCTTCGGCAAGTCATCAATCCATTGTCGGGCGGTGCCGGTAAGCATAAGTGGGAGGTACTTGACAACTACATTAGGGTTTCCCCCAGCGATGTGAATTCCTTCGCTGTAGTCCTGCAACTATGTAACTGGCATGGCAGTGCCATCATAAGGCTTGATGGTCTTGCCAATCTGGAGGCCCGTGGTATAAGTTGTGGCCCATATTACCTGTCCAAAACAACGTGGCCCAAGGTATGGGAGCTCCCGTGCTTCTTGGATCTTGTCCAGACGTGAACGCATGTCATACGGCTCCGGTTGCTTCCCTTTTCCATCATGGGGAGGGGAGTTGTGGTGCGATCTTTTGGATCCGCCATTTCCTCCGCCATGATGGCTGCTAGGTGGCAATGGTGGTGGTGGCGGTGGTGGGTTAGCCTTCTTGCTTCTCCCTCCATGCGACTCCTCACGCCTATCGCGATTGCTTGTCAGACGTATTGCTTCCTTGTAGGATCTTCTCCTGTGTCCTTCATTGCCGCTGCGCTCTCTGGCATGATGGGGCTGCTCGCCCTGGTCGCGTATACGATACTGACCTGGGGACGCCTAGGAGGTGGCATGCTTGTGCGGTGGTGCGGCTGTGGTTCCTTGTGACGCCGGGATGGCGGGGGTGGTGGCGATCGACGAGTGCGAGACTTTTCTCCGTGGTCGGAGGATATGGGTATGGCATCAGCCCTATTACGTGCATCCCTCCTTCTTCGCTCCATGGGGCCTATGTGGGATCCTTCGTCATGGGGAGATCTTGGCCTTCGGCAGCTGTTTAGGGTTGACTAGCAAAGCTCCGGATTGGACTCAAGCCTTTGCAGGGTGGCATTCTCCTATTGCTTGCAAGACTTTGCCACGAGGTCATAAACCTGAGCCACCGCCTCTAGCGACCTGTCCTGTTCAAGGAGGGTCTTGGCAACGGCAATGTTGAGTGCGGGAGTTGGAATTACTTGCCTCCCCTCTGAATCAATGTATGGGTGGCTTTTGCCGGTTTGGATCCCTCATATCCCAACTTGCACCGAACGATGGGGTCTTCGACGACATGAGCTGGTGCTTTCTTTGCCTTGTGCTTCAATATAAACTGCTTGTACTCAGCCTCCATAGCTCTTGCCGCCTTGATAGATTGTTGTGCCTTGCTGTGTCTTTGTCCAGCTAAGCGCCCTGCTCTGCAATGCACTTGGCCTCCGCTAGGATTTCTGCAGGCTTCTCATCAAGCTCCGTAACGCTCCGAATATGGGCGACGGTAATGGGCTCAATGAGGAGTGCACCGTATATTGCCTTGTCGGTGGGGGTAACCAATGAGTTGCCAGTTGTAGATGTTGACGGTGGTGGTGGCGGCAAATTTGTTTGCTTGGTAGTACTAGGGCCTATGGTAAGTTCATGTGCCTACTGCGGGCGGATAGTCGGACGAGGCATGGCCTTGGCTAGAGCCGGAGGCTCAGCGGCCTTCTTTTCCGTTGCCGCTCTGGTAACCGCAGGTGTGGGAAGAGCTCGCTCAGGTTCCAGTTCATGTCCGTCTTCTTCCATCACGCTCCCGATAGCGACTAGCACCTGGTAGGACGTGTTGGCTTTCTCGACGCTCTCCTTCTTCTCGATCTCCTGCTCAATCTCCCTCATAACAGTGTCGTATTCCTCCGAGTTAGTTTCTGAGCCGCTGCCATCCATGTTGATGCCGGCATATAGCGTGTCAAGGACGAAGTCGGAGTTGGCTTCAGTGTTGTTGGCGGCGGATATGGAGGGTGATGGAGGCAGGCCATTATTGTTGCTTCCTCCGGCTTCAGGCCCAGGCATAGCCTGAGTGTTCTCCTCGGTGTCCTTGTATTCATTGATGATTGCAACCATCTCTCCAAGGGTGAGAGGTCATGCGGCCTGTCGTCTTCGGAGGGTATGCCGGAGGAGCATTCCAGGCATGATCCCTTCCACAAAGTGGTAGACAAGTTCGTAAGTGCGGTCACCCTCCAGGGTTTCCCTTACCCTCATCCATCTGGCAAGGTATTCACGGGGAGGTTCTTGCTCCCTCTGAACGCATGTAGCCAGATCGAAGATGGTGACGACACTGACAAAGTGTGACCTTCGCATCTCTAACGCTTAGGGAAGCCAAGTGGATTTGCGGGGTCCTTCCACCGTTATATCCTGCATAGGGGCAGTTTGGGTGGGTCTTGAATTTTCCTGATCTGAGCCACCATACTCTAGAGAGAGGTACGACCCAGATTATTCCGTGAACGTATCCTGCCCGTAGGCGGTCCGTGCGGGCCTTGACGAGTTTCCGACTTCCTGGGAGCTAGGACCCGAGTTGGTTTCGCCGATGAAGATGTGGATGTCTCTGACTAGGACGACGGAGCAGCGGGTAGGGTTCATCTTTGCTGGGACACAGAATTCATTAGGAGGGACGATTGGGACGTTTCCAGAGAAGAGGACGCGCCCGATGGCCACGGTGTTGCCGATTCCCACAAAGAGCTTGGACCTCGCCTGGTGTAGAGCTCGAAGCGCCTCTTGCCCCATGGTGGGCGCCAACTGTCGTGGTATTGCCGACGAGTACGCCATAGAGGGGTCCTCACAGAGCATGTTTAGAGACGTCGGATAAGGCGGAGAGTTGGTGGGTAACAGGTAACACATCTTACCTAGGTTCAAGTCCCACAACGGTGGCGGAACTCTACTCCTGCTATAAATCACTATAATGGCAATACGCCGAGTTATAGAGATCGGTTCGCTGCGCGAGGTGTTGTACGTTGTACGTTGAGTGTTGCCCTAAAGGCTCCCACAAGTCCAGTTTATAAAGGCACCAGAACCTAGGGTTACAGGGAAAGGACCTTCCCGGACAAGGTACAGAGTCCTGCACTAATACTAACTAGTCTTCGTGTCTTGTACTCCAAGGCTCCGAGTATGGCAGTGACTCCTGTGTAGCCTTCCTATATCCAACATGGGCCTCCCTTCTGGATCCGTCTAACTAGGCTGCCCAGCAGGCCATAGGCCATGCTACCAACTATGGGCCACCCGGGTTAGCTGGATTAGAGACATGCTATGGTGATACCCATTTAGCATATCCCCAATAGGCCACATGATGAGTCAATCTCGTCTTAGACCATCGATGTAGGGCTTCCAAATGCGACATCTCTTGTATGTCTGCATGCACGTGGGGCCCCTCTCCCTGAATCAGGGAACATTCTGAAAACCGCTCTATGATCAGCTCCCGATCTAGAGTGGAGGCCGGCTCGACCGTAGTCTAGGGGAAAAACATTCCTAGGACCCGCGACGGTGTGACCCGCCGCCCCGGTAGAGGGCCACACTAGGTGCCAATCCTTGGCGGCCGCACCATCCGTAGCCCCGTCGGAGACGACGACGAGCACCCACGATTCTCTAGACCTCACGATGAAGACGACAGAGATAGCGACCTTGTCCGAGTCAAGGCAGCATCAACAGGCGGCGGCGAGGAGATCAGAGCCCGAGGCCTCGATGAGCGACTCGGTGCCCTCCTCTCCCAGAACCTAGATTCCGGTGTTAGGAACCCCGCGCTCGCCCAGAAAGCCTGCAAGTAGCTATACCGCTCCTTCTGATGAACGACCATCGTCCAAGATCCCTCCTCCGCGATGGCCTCCTCGGCCACCCGAATAGTGATGTGATCCCTAGCCTCGCCATCAGACAGATCGAGGGGATACGGTGGGCGGGGATAGAGAAGGCGCTAGGGTTAGCCTGCACGCCATGAAGCCTTCTTCTCCGGCAGATCTCAGAGAGCCGGGGAAGGGGTTACAATTAGGGATACACACAACCATTCAGCATCAATACCATGATTTTTAATCTCGATAAAATACCAAGCATGGTCCTCGGGTTAAATTGCATGAGTACCAGGAGAGCCTGGTCCACAAGTATAAATAGAAACCTAACTTCGCATCCCTGGGGATTTGAATTTCGATGTCGGGTTTGTACATCCACTCCCCAACCAGTTGAGCTAGGCTCACTTCGCTGCAGATTTTTTTTAGGTGGGACATGTATGAGGCCATGGGTTCGGATTCAAATAGGCTACTCCGCTATTCTGTTCGTAAATCTCCGTGTTGTCAAAACAATCAACGATTAATCTATTAAACACCTGTGTCCCATCGTAGCACTCTATACGACGGTTAATCATCAGCTTGCGTGTCTGTAATGGTCAAAGAGCCAACGACGCATGCATGCATGAATCTTTTTTGTGATCTAAAAATTTAAAATAAATTAGCTCTTAAACCATTAATCTGTTTGATGATTCATCTTCACCTCTAGGTTCGTCTCAACAAGTATTTCAAAACAAGATCCCATCTTGATATGTTCTGATGATATTTTTTTCCACCGTCAGTTGCCAGATCACTGTATTATAGCTACCATCATATTTATAGTTAAAAGTTACCAGCCAAGTAATACACAGTCACTGGACAATTTTTACATGTTAATAATAATAACAATGATTTATATGTACATAAAGTAGGTACTTATCCATTCTAAATAGGAAAAATATTGTATTTACCATCGTACCGGGAGGCGTCAATTTGGCTCATAGGTGCAAATGCACCTATTGTGAGAAAACATATTTTGAAATATAAAAAAGTTTAAAAAAAATTTACATATACATTCGAACATTTTATGTTGGTTCACAAGTTTTTGAGATGAAAGAATATTTTATGTATCGTGTATAAAAAGGACAAAATGTGTCACAGACGACACATAAAATATTCTTTCATCTCAAAAACTTGTGAACCAACATGAAATGTTCTAATATATATGCGGATTTTATTTTTGAATTTTTTGACATTTCGAAATATGTTTTCTCACAATGGGTGTAATTGCACATGCGATCCGAAGTGAATATCCGATCATATAAGGCTTATATTGTTGAAAACAAAGTTTAGAAATCTCTAATAACCATTTGATATTAACCTGGTAACCAGCTTGACTTTGCCTGGTAACCAAGTGTAAGTAATCTAATAATTAGGGTGGAAAAAAGTTGTCAAAATATATGAACATGGTATTTAGTTTCGAAGATCTCTACGCAAAAAAGCTAACCCTGAAAACAAAACTGAATTTCGAATTACAGTTAAAGGATAAAACATTTTGAAATTGGGAACTCAAAAAGAATCCTACGCGCCAGCTATGACATAGTTGTGTTGCCATATTTAATGCATAGATAATGTTTTTTAGAATGACAGGGGCACACCCCTGGTCCCATTTTCATTGAAATGAAACCCGACAAGACGGTTCAGAGTTCATACAAAAGCTCCCAGGTTCAACCAAAGGTAAAAAACTAACAACACAAAAGGAAGATTGCAGGAACCGAGAGAGGGACAACAACACTCTCTAACTGCTGGTTAACCCTCAATCACTTTAGGGGAGGTTACTAGAGGCCCTAGGACTGTAGTAGGTGTAAGTCAGGTCCCAGATCTAGTGAGTTTCTTAGCTCTTAGGGATTTGTCAGGGCTTCCAAGATCTCCTGCTTCATCTTGTCACCTCAGCCATTCGTTAGTTGCAAGGGAGCTTGAAGGATTAGGGAGATGTGACGACAGAAGACGTCTGCTCTCTCCACCATGTGATCTTTGAAAATAAGCTTCCACCTCTTGAGAGAGCACAGGATGAGCCTCCAAATCTGCTTAGTACCAATCCAAGGCTGACCCATTAAAGATCAAATCATTTCAAATTTTCCATAAGCTCCAAAGAATAGCAGCACAAACTGAATTAAACAAGGAGTGTTTCTTGTTGGAGACCCTAGCAACAGATTCATAAGAATCACCAACCTGAAGCCCAAAGAAGGCAGAAATATGAGGCCAGAATTGCCTAGCTACAATGCAATCAAGAAAAGATGATGCACAGTTTCTAATTCAGAACAGAAGACACAATCCTTAGGTTTATGCAAATTTCTCTTCTTCAGGTTATCCCTGGTCATCAATTTATTTTGTACAAGAAGCCATAGGAAAATATGAAGCCTTGGTGGCACAACCAATTGCCACACAGCTGGGGTGAAAATGGGAGTGACTCCACCAAAATTTATGGTTTTGTAAAAGGTAGAGGTAGGGTAAACTCCCTTAGAGGAATATTGCCAAATCAAAGCATCACAATTGTTGTTAAATGTAATGCTAGATGCAATCTCCACTATTTCATACCAACTTGTTTGTAGGGAGGAATTAAAATTTCTTCTAAAAGTGAGCATGAGTTGGGAACCATCCCAAACCTGATTGACAGTAGCCCCATGTTCATTATAGAGGACATAAACATCAAATAATTGGACAACTAGGGGAGAGGTACCAAACTAGGTGTCTTCCCAAAATCTAGTTGTCTCACCATTACCAATTTTCCATCTATAACCAAACTTAACAGAATTAATAGCCCACATAACCCCTTTACAAAAAGGAGAGGAGCCAGAGATGTCACTACAAAAGATGTTATTTTTTTATTGTACTTGTTATCTACCATTGTTTTCCAGATTTTCCCTTCATCTTGGGTGGACCTTTTTAGCCAAGCACCTAGCAGGCAAAGGTTGACATTAGCAAGGTCAGGGATGCCTAGGACACCATCCTCCTTCCTTTTGCAAATCAACTTCCAACTAGCAAGGTGGATTTTCCTATTTCCTTCAAAATCATTCCACAAACAATTGACCATTTGAGAATTTATCAAATCTAAGGCCCATTTTGGGAATTTAAAGAAGGAGAGGAGGTAGATGGGGATGCTGGCTAGACAAGTCTTAATGAGGATAACCTTGGCTGCATATGAGAGGAGGTTTCCTCTCCAACCAGCAATTCTTTTCAGAATCTTGTTAATGAGGGGCTGCAGATTAGCCCTCCTAAGTTTGTCATAATTTAAAGGAATACCTAAATACTTGATGGGAAACTGCCCAATAGAACAACCCAAGACTTGCAGTAATTTATCCTCATGCCTGAGACTTGTTCAAAGCAAGTAAGGACACACTTGAGGTTAACTTCAGATTCTACAGAGTTATCTACAAAAAGAATGGTATCATCTGCATATTGCAAGCAAATGACACCCCTAGGGAAAATATCAGAGAAAATCCCTCTAATAAGCCCAGCATTTGCAGCTTTAGAAAGCATCCTAGATAAAGTTTCTACAACTTGATCAAAAAGTAAAGGTGAAAGGGGGTCTCCCTGTCTAAGCCCTCTAACAGTGGTTAAAAAATTACCAATCACATTGTTCAGTTTGATCCTACAGAGCCACCAAGAACAATGGATTTAATTAAAGCTATCCATTTAGCACCAAAACCTCCTTTAACAAGAATGTCCAAGAGAAAGTTGGGGTCAACTCTATCAAAAGATTTTTCATAATCAAGCTTCAAAACTACACCTTCCTTATTGTTTTTAATTACTGAATACAGAGTTTCATGAGCTGCCACCACACTTTCAAGAATGTATCTACCTTTAATGAAGGCAAATTGGTTAATGGAAGTGATGGAATTCATGATTACAGCTAATCTATTAGTGAGTACTTCAGTAAAAAAATTAAAACTATAGTTAAGCAAACTAATTGGCCTGAATTTCTTCATAGAAGAAGCATCATGTTCTTTAGGAATCAGGGTTAATATGGCAAAATTGAGCCTAAAGATATCAAGCTTGCCTGCAAAGAAATAATCAAACATTTGCATAAGATCAGTTTTAACCAAATCCCAAAAATTCTGGTAAAAAAGAAAAGGGAAGCCATCTGGGTCGGGGGCACCATCAGAGTAGGACTCAAAGGTAGCTTTCTTAACTTACTCCACAGAGAAAGGTGCTTCTAGCCCAACATTTTGTTTATCATAATTTTTTTCCTCTTCAGAGTAGAAGTCAGATCTAATGGAGTAACCAAATGGTTCATCTTTCCTAAAGACATCTTTGTAAAAGACAGTAGCTATATCTATCATTTTGGAGGTTTGACTAACAGCTCCATCAGGGCCATCCAAGGAGTGGATAGTCATTTTCCTTCTCCTTTGATTGGCAACAGTATAAAAATAAGAGGTGTTCCTATCACCTTCTTTGATGTCTCTATTCCTAGATCTTTGCCTAATTTTAATTTTCTCTTTGAGCTAGATAGTGCGCATTTCTGCATATTATCTAAAGTCTGAAGGCTAAGAGGCTACGAGCTCCCTGAGCGATCGAGGAGCGCCTTGTTCCTGTGCGTGAGCCCTTGCAGCCCTGATAGATTGAGGAGCATCTGGTGTGTTCCGTTTTTCAACGCGTGAGTAAAAGCTTAAGCGTGAAGGCTGCGGCGCGCGCTGAGGGCATCTTCCGCGCAAAGGACGCGCATGTATCGCTGGTGCTGGGCCTCTCCGATACGTGTCGCTGCTTGTGGGCCAGGGGCGCCTTTGCCGATTGTGTGTCGTTGTTGTGCAGGCCCATATGTATGGGATCGGTTTGTGGGGGGAGACGGTGATGTGAGACTTCTCTTTCACGACTCCATTTATCTCCTCGCGTTTCTCCCTCTCCCAAGCGGTGGCAGCGGCAGCAGTGGCGGCGGAGCATCCGGCGGCGCTGGTGACGGGGAACGACGGGAGAAGGCCAAAGCATCCTATCTAGGTCTCTCACCTCTCTACTCTTTGGCCCTTTCCTCCCCTTTCTCAGTCATTGGAGGCGGGGAATGTCCAGCACAGTCGCCTCCCTTCCCCTCTCTCTCACAGGGACCCCCTCTCGCTGCTATGTATGTGGGATGCACAAATGGTATTGTATTCATCGAATCAGACCTGCGCCACGGGCTGCCGGGGCTATAGCCCGAGTGATGGCCCGTACAAGAAAGGTAATCTACTTAGAAATTTATTGGAAATTCAAGTCCCCAAGTGCTTAGCCCCTGTAGCAATGTTGGAAGGACCAGGGCTAACATAAAACCTCTCCATCATTTAATTTCTATGGCCCGATGGATTAGTGCACAACACGCTTATTTGCACCGGCACGGCCGGGATTGTTTGTTTGGTTTCTGATCGGCCGTCGTATCCAATTTGTCTTGTCCGGCCCTCTTGTTTCCAGGTAAATTGGTTGCTTCTAATACTCGAATTTTTGTTTCAGTAAGCTAAAATAGCCTAACAAAACATCTTATATTTATGGTAATATTTCTAATCATTTTCTTTTGCTATATTTTTTCTCAATTTTTGAAATCAGGTATTAGCAAATTAGCGATTGCCTGATTTTAGTCAATCTGATAATATAGATGTGGAACGTGAAGGAAACGCAGTTGAATTTTTCATCAAGATCGGTGATTTCTTATCTTTCATCAGTTTCATAAAACGCCAATTCTCTCGACTCAAGTATCAATTGGGGAGCTAGATGTAAATATTAGAGACACTTATGGGAGGGACTAACGAGTTGGTCATAAATTTCCTATGAGGCTATCTCCTCCTGCTAGTCCACGTGAGCTGAAAAAAGAACGCCAAAATGACTGTTGAGGCGACCGTTGAGGCGACGGGCGATGAGCTCCTTTGTGCTCCGGCAACCTTCTCCGGAGGCCGATTCTGGGCCCTTTCCTCCTCGGTTGAGGACGATGACGAACCGTCCTCTCCTCCATCGGCATCTGGAGATCGCTGGTCTGCTTCCCGGCTCTCACCTTCGTTCAGAGGTTCGTCCTTGAGCAAAGGGATCAAGAGGACGGAGAAGCGAATTGCGCAGAGGAAGGCCGCCTTGGAACTCCTACCTTCTTCGACGGAGGTAAGTCCACATCCTCGGTACCAGCGTCGTCCATCGGCGAGCAAACCGATCAAGGTTCCTGTTCTGGAGCCATCTGTTTTCACGACTGACAGTTTTGATGCCTCTGAATGGGTTCGAGTTCAAAGAAACAAAAAACGTGCCATCAGAGGATATCGCGTCGTCGCTGCATCTCGATTCCCGGCGAGCCGCAGAGGCTGCCGGCGATCGGTCCTGCATTCTCCGGATCAAGCTGTGCAGAGCAGCAGATGTTGGCCTGATATTTTTCAAAATTTTGGGCCTAATAGGCATGAGGCCTATAATCCCTTTGAATCTCCGGGCCGGGCAAAAGGCCCTATGGTCACGATGTGCTTTGTTGATCGACGTAATCTGCGGGGTATGAGATGTGCCCGTGTCTACTTAGGGCACCCACTCGCAAACCCATGTACTACTTCTCCTCTACCTACGCCGCCATCGAGTTGCTGTGACTCGCAGATCATGGCGGGCAGGGGGTTCAGTAATCCTCGCGCTGGCGCCGGTGGGGGTAATTTCCAACAACATCCACCTCGTCTTCAGCAGCCAACTAGACTGGCTGGAAGTGGACAGGGAGATTTCAACCGGGGAGAGAGACATGATGGCTTCATTCCGAGAGGATTGCAGGGTCTACCTCCTCATCAGTTGAGGAATGATGGTGGACATGGCGGGTTTAACTCACGTGGTGGCCAAGGTGATTTTGGTCAGAGGGGAGATACGGGCAATGGCTACGAACAGATGGGTTATCATGGATCATCACAAAATCAACAGCGCACTGATGGTGGGTCTCGTTTTGAGCATGGATCGAGCTCACACCAAGGTAACATGTCTTACAATGAATGGCAGGGTTTCGATAAACAAGAGGCTGAGAATCAGAATTTTAATGGAGATTTTGGGGATTTTGATCAAGGCTACTATGAGGGCGGGCAGGGCTATAATCAGCATCATGGTAATAACCACGGGAACTACCGTCGACGTCCTTTTCGTAATCAGAATTATCGTCCGTACAACGCCAACAAGACCACTTATCGTCGCCAAGGTGAAACCCGTCCAATCAATAACATTCTGAGAGAGCCGGCTGTGTAGATTGGTTCGAATATTTCTGCTGGAGTTGTGACACATGTGCAGCAGGTTGAAGCGGTGGTGTCCACACCTCAGTCTGATGGTGGAGTGGCGGTAGCTAAATTATCCAAGAAGGATAAGATTGTGTGTTTCAGATGCGAGGACACAGGTCATGTGGCTGATACTTGCTCTGCCATCCTTTGTATTTACTGTGAAAAGGCGACACATGACAAACTTGATTGTCCATTGCTCTCTTTGCCACGGCCAACGGTAGTCACATATGGCTTATGTCGGCCGGAGCTGATCTTCCACGAGATTCAGGGTTCTGAAGAGATACGCTTCAAGCATGACAGTCGTAAGATTGGACGGATATCGATGTTGGGTAGCGTGATGACTACACAGGAGATAATAAAAGAACTTCAGTGGATCATCCCAGGTGAACATCAGTGGGATTTAAGAGCTGCTGGCCAGGGTGTTTTTAAAGCAATTTTTCCGTCGAAGGCCGATCTAGCAAGGGTGCACAAGATGCCCGATATTCCCATAGAAGGAACTAACTGCACGCTGCACTTTGAGGAATGGTCATCTACCAATTTGGACAGATATGAGCTAGAGGAGACTTGGGTAAAAATTTCAGGATGCCCATACAAACTGCGCTGTGATTTTTTGGAGATGTTGGCGCTTGGGACTTTACTTGGTAAAACAAGGGAGGTTGACATGGAGTACACAAGGCAGCACAGTGAGGTGCGGCTGAGAGTTCTTGTCACAGCCATCAAATACATCCCGGCATGAACTAATCTTCTCTATAACGGTGAAGGTTATGGCATCTTATTTGAAGTTGAAGGAGCCAATGATGTCCAAAATGATGTGGAAATGGATGATAAAGATAATGATTATGATTCTCAACAAAAGGATGCGGATCCTGGTAAAAAGGAGAAGGAAAGAGATTCCCAACCGAAAGCCCCAGAAATGTCGACTTCAGATAGTAATAATCACACTTCGGCAATATCTAATCATGGCAAGCAAGCTGCTTCAGACTTAGTGATCAAGTTTGGAACCCTGGACGTGTGTACTCCGTCTCGGAAGTGGGGAGATCGAGTTGAAGCTGGAGAGGAGAGGCTACCTCCACTCTATACTGGTTCTGCACTTGCATATGTTAGGGCTCATGCTACGAAGGAGCGTTCTTCCACACCAACATCTGCACCTAACATGCGCGGGCAGAAGGACGGTCATGGGCATACAGCCAAAAAGTCTGCCGTGCCTTTTAGCCATGCCGTATATTCTGCTGATGCTTCGCCAGCTTCACTCGACTCAGATATTTCGGAGCAGAAGGCTCTTGTCGCGGCTCTCTCAGTGAGTTTCAAAAAAAATTCTTCTGCTTCGGTGGGGACGGTCCTGGACAGCAACAGGCAGGGGGCTAGTGATGTTGTTGTGACAACCCCGTCTCGTTCTCGCCCGGAGGCTGTGGCGCCGCGACCGACGTCGCTACCACCATCTCCAGGAGGGAGCAGGTGCATAGCGGCCTCACCATCTTCGCCGCGGGGGACATGAGCTTTTCTCGGCGGGAGATATTCTCAGGCGGAAGTCGTCGCATTTGGGGGCGTGCCTGTGACTGGGATACGTTCGAGCGAGCGCATCCGTGCACAGCCCAGTGCCGAAGCCTCACAACTGGATCGTGCCCAGATAATTTTGCAGAATCAAGACAACGTCACATCTCCCGGTAAATCGTTTGTTTCTAAGTTTTCTATAATTTCGATTCCAAATGAGGTAATGATAGACAAGGCCTCGTGTCTAGGTGTCTCTCTTGGTTGTTCTCCTAGTGAAATTGATAATTCAGTCAAGCACATTAAGGAACTTGATCTTCAATGAACTATGGTAATGCTAAAAAGAAATGAGGAGAAAATAAAAAATAGTGGTACGGCTAGCACTAATTTTACTGTGAAGGAAGCTTATGAACTAAGCATAGATCTGGAGGAGGAAGAGCAACAAGGCTCAGAGGGTCATAAGGACCCTAGTCCTCTAGCAACTAGACATAAAAGAGCATATAAAAAAGAGTAACCGAAGGTTCGTCGATTAAATAATAAGAGAAAATCATCATGAAAGGTTCATTTTGGAACCGTGACGGTTTTAGAGACCCAGCAAAACATTCGGTTGTTCATGAAACAATTAGAGAACATAAACTAGACTTCTTTATAATCCTTGAAACAGGAAGAGACAATTTCTCAGCGCCTTCTTTAAGAAATTTGTCAGGTGGACTGGATTATGTTTGGTATTGTTTGCCCCCCATAGGCAGGTCGGGGGTATTTTAGTAGGTTTAAATTCTCAAACTTTAAAAGTAAAGAACATTGTAGCCAGGGAACGGTGTGTCAAATTCCATTTAACGTCCAAAGCTGATAATTTCGAGTGGTCTATGGTTGCCGTATATGGAGCAGCTCAAGATGCCAAGAAAGAAGAGTTCTTGGCAGAATTGTTCCGCTTTTGCGAGAATGACCCTTTGCCTTTGTTAGTCGGAGGAGACTTTAACATTATTAGAAGGCAAGAAGAAAAGAATAACGATAACTTCAACGTTAGGTGGCCTTTCATCTTTAACGCGATTATTGAGAGCCTCGACCTTAGAGAATTAGCTCTATCCGGCAGGCAGTTTACATGGGCGAACAGAAAAGAAAATCCCACGTTCGAAAAGCTGGACCGAGTGCTAGCTAGTGTCTCGTGGGAGTAGAAATTTCCGCTTGTTAGCGTAAGGGCGTTAACAAGAACAAGCTCAAATCACACACCCCTTCTTATCGACTCGGGTGAACAAGCTCATCGAGGAAATAAGTCGTTGTTTTCTTTTGAATTGGCATGGCTACATCATGAAGGTTTTTATGAGATGATAGCCCGAGAGTGGGCTACATTTTCTCATGGTAAGACACCCATGGAGGTTTGGCAGAACAAGATTCGCCACCTTCGCAATTTTCTCAGGGGCTGGGCAAGGAACCTTAGTGGTATCTACAACAATGAAAAACAAAGACTTCTAAACATTATTGACTCACTGGATATTAAAGCAGAATCCAATCCTCTTAATTCATCCGAGAGGGATGAACTGAGAAAGGCAAATGACACGCTAGTGAAACTTAGACGGGACGAAGAAACAAAATGGGCACAACGTGCAAAAGTAAAACACATTCAAGAAGGAGGGAATAACACTAAGTATTTTCATCTTATTGCAAATGGTAAACATAGAAGGAAAAATATTTTCCAACTAGAACAAGATGAAGGAACAATTATAGGCCAAGAGAATATTAAATTATATATAACGGAATTTTATAAGAATTTGTTTGGACCGCCGGACAAAAATACATTCTCTTTAGTTGAGTCGGAGATTGGAGATATCCCGCAATTGTCTCAAGAGGAAAATAGCATTCTTACTGCCGACTTTGCAGAAAAGGAGGTATATGATGCTATTATGCAGATGGAGAAAAATAAAGCTTCGGGGCCAGATGGATTTCTCGCAGAATTTTATCAAACCTTTTGGGACATCATTAAACACGACTTGATGGAACTTGTTGCCAAGTTTCAACACGGGGAGCTACCTTTATTCCGACTTAATTATGGCACCATAATTCTTTTACCTAAAAAAGAGAACGTTGTACAAATTCAGCAATACCGACCTATTTGTCTACTCAATGTAAGTTTCAAAATTTTCATGAAGGTGGGAACGAATAGAGTAACTGCGGTAACGGAACGTGTCATCAGACCTAATCAAACGGCTTTCATGCCAGGGAGACACATCCTAGAAGGGGTACTGATCCTACATGAGACGATCCATGAACTTCATAGAAAGAACATGGATGGGATACTTCTAAAAATTGACTTCGAAAAGGCGTATGACAAAGTGAAATGGCCTTTCTTGCAGCAAGTCATGCGTATGAAGGGTTTTGATAACAAGTGGTGTCGTTGGATAGAAGATTTTGTTAGTCATGGTAGTGTTAACATTAAAGTTAATGATGACATGGGCCACTACTTCGGGACGTTCAAAGGGCTAAGACAAGGAGATCCTTTATCTCCTATGTTATTCAATATTGTGGCGGACATGTTAGCAATCCTGATCGCTAGAGCGAAAGATGATGGACAAGTCGATGGTCTCATTCCTCATTTAGTTGAGGGTGGGATATCTATCCTACAATATGCCGACGACACCATTATTTTTATGGAACACAATCTAGAAAAAGCCCTAAACATGAAGTTGGTTTTGTGCATTTTTGAGCAATTGTCAGGACTTAAGATAAACTTCCATAAGAGCGAGGTATTCTGTTTTGAAAAAGCTAAAGATCAACAGGACGACTACACTAATCTCTTCGGGTGTGAAGCGGGAACCTTCCCTTTTAGATATTTGGGAATCCCAATTCATTTCCGTAAACTAAAGAATGGAGAATGGAAACCGGTAGAAGACCGTTTCGAACATAAGCTAGCAAGCTGGGTGGGAAAACTTTTATCCTACGGAGATCGGTTAGTGCTTATTAATTCAGTTTTAACAAGCCTACCAATGTTCATGCTTTCTTTCTTTCACATACCTAAGGGAGTAAGGAAAAGACTAGACTATTTTCGATCTAGATTTTTTTGGCAGAGCGATGGTTATAAGAGAAAATATAGACTAACTCGATGGAACATCATTTGCCGACCAAAAGATCAAGGGGGGCTCGGGGTCGAAGTTTTGGACATAAAAAACAAATGTCTTATTAGTAAATGGTTGTTTAAGATCTTGACAGGACATGGTGTTTGGCACGAACTTTTACAAAACAAATATCTTCACTCCTGTTCCTTATCTCAAGCTAAGTCAAAACCTACTGATTCACCATTCTGGAAAGGTGTAATGAAAGTTAAAAACGATTTTTTTGATAAAGGATATTTCAAAGTAGGAAATGGAGAACAAACTCGATTTTGGGAGGATACATGGCTTGGAGAGACACCATTATCATATCAATACCCGTCCCTTTATAACATAGTGCAGAGGAAACATGTCACAGTTGCTCAGACATTCTCACGAACCCCATTGAATATTGGCTTTAGACAAGAACTTTCGGGTACTAGGGGCGTTACATGGCTTCATCTCGTACGTCGACTTATGGAGGTTCATTTGATGACACAGCCAGGTGATTTCGTTTGGAAGCTAAGCACATCTGGTTCTTTCACGGTGAAATCACTCTATCTTGATTATATGAATGATCAGACTAGATTCCTACGTAAATATATTTGGAAAATAAAAGTGCCACTAAAGATTAGAATTTTTATGTGGTTCTTACACCGTAGAGTTCTTCTCACAAAGGATAATTTGATAAAAAGAAATTGGCAAGGATGCAAAAAGTGTTGTTTCTGTTCTCAGGATGAATCGATATAACACCTTTTCATTATGTGCCCTCTTGCAAGAGTAGTATGGCGCATTGTGCATATGGCTTTCAATATTACGCCTCCTACAAGTATTAAAAACCTGTTCGGTAATTGGCTTTCGGGAGTGCCCAAAGAAGTGAGAGCACAAATCCGAGTGGGTACATGTGCTCTACTGTGGGCAATCTGGAATATTCGAAATGATTATATCTTTAACAATGCAAAAAATATGTCTTTTATGCAGGTTATCCCACGGGCTACTCACTGGATCCGTACATGGTCATGCCTGCAATCTACGGAGAAGCGCAAGGCTATGGATTCTAGATGTACCCGACTAGAGTCGGTGACGCGAGACTTATACAGCCAGTGCAACTGGCGTTTTGATTATAGGATAACATGTTGATGCAGTACTTTAGCATGTTTTCTCTTGTTTTTAGATGGTTGATACATGTCTCAACCCTGTGTGACCCATGATGTAATCGCTTGTAAACATTAGACTAAAATAAAGTAATAAAAGGTCGCATGCATCTACCGATGCAGAGACCGGGGCTAAGTCTCCATTTCGAAAAAAAAATTCCTATGAAACTAACTTCCCACCATACTCTAACATTCAGAGAAATGATTCAAAAGGTATATAATTGGAAGGATTACTAAAGATGACGCTGTTTTTAATCTTTTTTACTCAAGTATCCATGGACCAGTTGGTACCTAAATCTCTACAATGGTTGGGAAGGGCGCTACGGTTATATTTCTCTAGGGTTTTTAGCATTATGGTTTAGCCTAGGTCATAGCTGAATCCTGGGTCTGTCGCTGCCGACAAACAAGATGGCCACTCAGACATGAACCACGTTCTTCCATTTAAGTAGTAGATCGGAAATAATGTTCTGTTCTACATCTGTATTTGACTGAAATCATCCTGCCCGGCTTTGTATTAATTCGTTGTTAAGAAATTCATATGTTTTTCCGCAAAAATCATATGTTATAGTTACAAATATAGTTCAATTGCTTTTCTTTTTTCTGTGTGTCTATGAACTTCTGAGTACGCAGCATCACACTTATTTTTGTGCATTTCCTATCCAGTTGCTTTGTGATACCAATTATCGGAATTACCTCTTCTATTGTATCATATATACACATATTCATCTTATTTTTTTGATCATTGATGTGCATATACTATATCATTATATTTGTAGCATAATGCGTTCATCACACAATAGATTTGGACTCGCATCAACATTTTTTATTATGTTCTTCTGCATAGGCTAATTTTTTAGAATGGATTTCCTAATTAGCTGAGCTTAGTCCGTGCAAAAACATAGTAGAGACATGCATTGAAACTAAATGACATTGTCTTCATCATGTACTGTGGAAAAACAAATGAAACAAAATTATATGTTGTAACACTCCATGTCTACTCGTCGTCTGGGTTTTAGATGATTCTGTGGTATCAGCTAAATGATTTTCTTTGATTTCCATACTTCATTACCTTCTCTTTGACCCAACCTTTGGTAAAATGTCATGTTCTTCGACCCAGGTTTAGGCGCGCATCATCAGTTGTTTTCAATAACTGACAGTTCTACTTACCTTTTGTATGTTATATTATGTTATACATGTCCTTCGCTTTCTCAATCCATTTACTTTCTTGGTGTTATTTGAACATATGAAGACATGATGGTGTGCCTTGTTTATGCAATTTCTGGTGAAATGAGATCCTAATTTGAAGAAATTTAGCACTGATTTATATTTAGTTGAAAAAGGCTATTTTTAGCAGATTCCAGATTTCTCAACAGCCATGTACATTTCCCTCCTTGCCTGCATGCTTTATGTCCAACCTATGGAATTCTAACATCTTACCCTAGATTTTTAAATGATGCATTTATGGAGAATCAGCAGGAGCTTCTTAGAACAGTGTCAAATTCTTGATGCTTTCTAATACATAGTTCGCAAGTTAGTAGCATCAGAGAGTTTCTGTCAGCCACTCTATACATTTGATCTGCATCCTGTAACCCCTTCTTCCATTCTTAACTTCATTGTTGGTTGATATGGACTACCACCATACACCAGAAATTATGTGCTGACTTGCTCGGATGGTGTTAATAAACTTTACTTTCTCATTCTGCATGCTCAAAGTACCATGGTTACACTACTGCATTTTTCTTTAGGTGCTACTATCCTTACACTTCTGAATTCTAATTTTGGGTGTTTAGAAGTAAGAGGAAAGAAAAATTGGAGTGCTGCAAATGGTCAAGTCTCTATCTTTATATGGCTATCTATTGGCATCATTTTGGGAGAAAAATCTGTGAAATTAAAAGATGATTCGTGGAGTATTGTTTTAGTCATGTTATCAATCATACTTAGTTGATGACTATCAGTAATATAGAAACAATAGAATTTTGAAGTCATCCTCTTCGCAACCTGCAGTGATATTGGTTGTTATTTAAAGGTGGAAGGGTAGTTTTAGACGTATCATGGAAAAGGAAGTTTTCAACCTGCCCATGAAGGTCGCCACCAAATCATTTAGGGTTCATGTTCTATGAGAAAAAGTATGGAAAGGTTTATTATATTTTTGTCAAGTCATGTGTTTCTCGACTAATAATTATCACAATGTTCGTACTAGGGACTCTAGGATGATTCAACCATCCAAGGGCATATTAATTTCTTCTCTTTTGAAGTTCAATTTTGTCTTAAATAAAATATCAAAGACAGTATTATTTTAAGCGTACGCTTAAGCTCGCTTTAGCGCTAAGCGGAGGAAAAACGCTCAGACCACTTAAGTGTTTAATTGCGTTTTAAGCGTGTGCTTAGCTCTTAAGTCTTTGTTGTGTGAAAAAATGGCCGGAAAATGCTCGCTCAGCGCTCAACGCTCTTTTGAACATTGATCAGAGATAGTAAACCCAAATGCTATTCATGTATGGGTCATCATGCATATAAAGTTTGTCACAGTCAGCGAAATATGTTCTCACTTTTGTTGATAATAATTTATTCTTCTTCCATAGATGTCATTTTGGCAATCTTTGAGCAACTTATCCATACACAATTGCTGGTTTTGGTCCCACAAGCGGTGATATAACAAGTTTAGGTTTTCTATTTTTCCACTAGACTCAACTCTGCTTTACTTTTTTTCACTCATGTTCACTCAAATTGGAATCGGGCACTGAAAGTACTTACACTGTTTGTTTTTGTGAAAATCTCACAATGGTTTTCTACGATGTGCTTCAGATGTTATTATTGCCGGTTAATCTTTAATATTGCACTCTACGAAATTCAGTCATTGGTATGGTTATGAAGTAGATTCTTGGGATATAAACTTGGCAAATTAGTAAAAATAGATTGATTTCCTACATCTAAGGACAATTATGAGTTGTATGTAATGTCAACAATCAATTTATTATGAACATGAGTCTTTTTTGCATCGAGTTCACCTTTTTTTTGGTATAAGCCTACAGTTTCCATATAATCGTATTTTAGTGTCATTACCCATTCTTATTAGATGCTTGGTTTGTTACATATTGTTCGGTGTTACAATGTTATAATGATAGAATCAGATTACCTGTGTTCTTTTTCATTTGCTTTCATTTGACAAGCTTCTCATGATACCAATGACATGTGGCTCATATACTATGCACTTAGCTCTTATTCATTCTGTATTTCATCCAATTTTGTATGGATAGAATAATTTTCATAAATAGTACCCACTGAGTTCATATTTTCTTCCGGTTTGGCCCTGGATTGATATACCTTTTCGTATTAGAAGCGTTGTTATTCAATTTAGGAAACAAATATGACTTGTGAGATTGGCTTCATTTTTATCGTTATCTATGTAGTGATTCCCTCTGTCTACTAATACACATGTCTATTTTAGGTTGTTGAAAATACTAAAAAGAAAGAGCCAATCCATTCATGCAAGAAAGCATTTTTTGTCTATTATTTTAAAATTTAATTGTACGTTGCAAGAGAGGTGCAATTCGTTTGAGATGAATGATACGGCTAGAGTGGTTGGATATATTACTACCATGAGATGCCTCAAAATTATTGGAAGTTAAGGTGCTGCCTGGAGCAGTTGACACGGGTGTGTGTGTGAAACTGGTTTCTCATGGGTTCGTGACGACAACATCTATGGTTCGTCGATGGGTTCCACAGACATATACATAACTTTATAGTTGCATGGCCATTGATTTTTTCATGTCTATATTTCTATCTAATTCTTTGATGCCACTGATTCTCCATGAACTTGAGCTCTGAATTATTCTGCTTGAGCACCAGATGCAACGTTTCTTGCAAGAAAAGTTTAGGTGCAACAAAATAGAAGAATAGGTGAAGGACCATCCATTATCACTGCAAATACAACTACCCCGCCCAAACCCAATAATCAACCGCTCACGAGTCACAACACATAGCTGGGAGGAAATATCAAAGCCAACGATTACCGGCCAGGCCGAGTTGTGTATGTTCCTTTATATGCTATATGCATGGTCAGTCTTGGTGGTTCTTTCCCTTGGTTTGGAGTTTCTTTACTATTTGTTTTGTTCACACCGTCCTGCATTATTGTGTGGTAGCATCTCTAAGTTGTTGGTATTTGTTTAGAGTTACCCAGTCACAAAATATCTAAAATTTAGGTATTTGCTCTGAGACATGATAGACCGATATTTCTATCCTTTTTGTTCTCTTCGATTATGTTGTTATTTAAGCATAGTGTTACACAGTCACAAGCTTATTTTAGCTCAGGTATATAGCTTTCGTAGATCATACAAAATATACCAATACATCTGTCTTCGTTGTGTTTTTTTTCACTGCGCACTGACCGTCCATAGGCAAGACATACCACTTTTGGGCTAGGGAGGCAGTAGAACAAAGAAGAAAGTCAAAAATAAATGCACCCACCACGCTTACCATACTGTTGCCAAGACGCGCTGCAGGCGGCGCAGCGAAGTGCGCCTGGTCATCTAGTATCTCTTTAAGTCTAGCTTGTTCGGGCTTAGAGAGTTCATCAGTTTCAGCTTTAATATCCAAAGCATCATATTCATCCATAAGGTTTTTTTTTAGTTTCCTGAGCTTAGATTCAATATTAATACTCCACCCTTTAGTTTCACTCCTAAGCCTCCTAATCTTTTGTTGCCAGATATCTATAGAACTCCTACCTACAGTAGATTTGTTCCAAGATTTCTCCACAACAACAGCAAAATCATCCCTCATAAGCCACCACTTCTCAAACTTATAACGAGATGAACTAGGGACAGAAGCAAGACCAGCATCCCAAATGATAGATGTGTGGTCACTAACAAACCTAGGCAGAGCTTGAATATTGGCAAGGGAAAAAATAGAGTCAAGTTCAAGATTGTAAAAAAATCTATTAATGGTGGACATAATTAAGTTATCTTGATTATTACCCCAAGTTCAGGATTAGAATCTATCAATGGACATAATGCATAGATAATCTGGGGGGCAGGTGCCCCCAAACATCCAAACTAGGGAATGGGACGTCGTCGAAAGGCCGGAGAAGACAACTCCCAGATGCTTCACTTAATCCTGCGCCGTTTCCTCTCCTCCTCCGCCACCACTCCCGCCGCCAGCGCAGATTTCGTCCGCGAGCTCGCAACCCTCCTCGCCGCCGGCCGCTTCCACGCCTCCGTCGGCCTGGCGAAATCACTCCTCCTCTCCTCCCAGCCACCAGCTGCCTCCGTCCCCGACCTCTACCACGCCCTCGCGTCCAACGCTACGGCCTCCCAGGGCGACCCGCAGCACCCCTCCTTCCTCTGTGACGCGGCCTCCGCGCTCGTCGTCGCGTCCGCGCGGCTCCGCCTCCCCGACGGGGCTCTCCGGCTGCTGTCCCTCCTCGCCGACGCCCGAGCCCCGCTGCCGTCCCTCTCCTCCTGCAACCTCCTCCTCGAGTCTCTCCTCTCACTCGGCCGCCACGCCGACGTGCGCAGCGCTTTCGACCTCCTAGCTGCCGCTGGAGCGCGCCCGGACACTTTCGCATGGAACAAGGTCGTCCAGGCGTGCGTTGTGGTGGGTGACCTCGACGACGCTGTCCGGATGCTTCGTCGGATGGGCTGTGAAGGCGAAGGCACCCCTGCTCCAAACGCGTTCTCATACAATGTGGTCATCTCTGGACTGTGGAGGGCAGGGAGAGCTAGTGACGCCGTCGAGGTGTTTGATGAAATGGCAGAGAGGTCTGTGCTGCCGAACCATATCACGTACAATACGATGATTGATGGGCACATCAGGAGAGGGGATTTGGAGGCTGGTTTCAGGCTACGGGATCGGATGCTGTGCCAGGGCCTGAAGCCGAATGTTATCACTTACAATGTGCTCTTGTCAGGGCTGTGCCGTGCTGGCAGGATAAGCGATACAGCCTCTGTGTTGGATGAAATGGTATCACGGAAAATGGTGCCAGATGGTTTCACATATAGCATTTTGTTCGATGGTCATTCTAGAGTTGGAAACTCGCAGGCCATGCTTTCCTTATTTGAAGATTCTGTGAAGAAGGGTGTGAAGGTTGGGGCTTACACATGTAGTATATTGCTGAATGGTCTTTGCAAGGATGGAAAGATTTCAAAGGCAGAAGAAGCATTGCAGACGTTGGTAAATGCAGGACTACCCCCAACAAGGGTTATCTATAACACTCTAATCAATGGGTATTGTCAGATTGGAGAGCTTGAAGGGGCATTTTCGATCTTTCAGCAGATGAAATCACGCCTCATTAGGCCAGATCACATCACGTATAACACACTAATAAATGGTTTGGGTAAGGCTGAAAGGATCACTGAAGCACGTGATTTGTTCATAGAGATGGAGAAGAATGGAGTGTCTCCTACTGTGGAAACTTTCAATACGCTGATTGATGCGTATGGAAGGGACGGGCAACTTGAGAAATGTTTCATTATACTTTCTGATATGCAGGAGAAGGGGATAAAGCCAAGTGTTGTTTCCTATGGTTCAATTGTCAATGCTTTTTGCAAGAATGGAAAAATCCCGGAAGCAGTAGCTATTTTGGATGATATGTTCCATAAAGATGTTTTACCAAGTGCACAGGTGTACAACACTATCATAGACGCATATATAGAATGTGATTCCACTGAACTGGCTTTTATTCTTGCCGAGAAGATGAAGACCAGTGGGGTACCTCCAAGTATAGTCACATACAATTTGTTGATAAAAGGCCTTTGCAAGCAGTCTCGGATATCTGAAGCAGAGGAACTAATTTACAGCTTAGGAAATCATGGGTTAACTCCTGATGTTTTCAGCTATAATACTCTAATATCAGCATGCTGCTACAGGAGCAACACTGATAGAGCTTTGGAGCTTCAGAAAGAAATGTGCAATTGTGGTATCAAACCCTCACTGAGAACATATCATATGCTTTTTAGTGCATTAGGTGGTGCAAGCAGAGTACAAGAGATGGAAAATCTGTATAAAGAAATGTTGGACAAGGATGTTGTTCCTTGCAATGGCATATATGATATCATGGTTGAGGCATATGCGAGATGTGGGGATGAGTCTAAGGTAGAAGCTCTGAGGAAGGATATGTCAAATAAAGGAATAGCAATTGAATATGACACATCCGTAACTAACTGTTGAGTTGTATACAAATGTAGTGAGTGCAGTTTGAAAATGTTGACATTGTTGCTCTCAGTAGCCAAATTACCATTGTTGCTCTCAGTAACCAAATTACTGGAAGTATTTCTTTTGCTTTCCTAGTGAACCTTCCTATAAATAGCCATTAATAACATATACAATACTAACTGTGAGCTGGATAAGAGTATAGCAAGTCATCTTAAAAAGCTGCCACTATTGCTCTAAATTAATGGTAAAGAGGATTGATTTTCCTCACCTATTGAACCATCCGCGAAAAGAGTTACCAAAGACCATCTTCTATCTTGAAGTACAGGAACATAACTGCTACTAGTTAAATTATCCCAGCAGCATGAAAGTGTATGAAAATGAGTTGCATAATTAGACTGAGCACTGAGCAGACAGAAACAGTACAAAAGTGAAAGAGATAGTTATAAGTTAAATCCTAGAAAAATAGTTCCTTCTTTATGGTTTTTATCTGTTTTATTTAGTTTGGCTTTTCTAATAGTCACCTCAAACATGTAGAGATGGTGCGTTGCATAGTTCGGATGTTGTTGCATACATGGAGGGTTGTCGGGACAGTTGGTTTTGCAGTTATATTATAATTCTGTGCATGACAGTATGCTCCTGTGTCAAATTTTAGATTTACTTTGTAATTGTCAAGCATTAGTTTATAATTCTGTGCATGAAGGTAATGTATTGTGGTTAGATGAATTTTAGTTTTCCTTTTTAACTAAAGCATTAAATGCAGGTTTGATTATTGAAAGGCATGATTGCATCTTTTCAATGATTTTGACTGTCTTTGGTTGCTTTTCTATCTATGTGCTGAACTAAGAAGCTATATTTAGTGGTGATGCTTTACAGTCTTCCCTGCTCATTTTCATAGGCAGCAACATTGTTGCTAAAAGTTCCTGTGGGCATAAACTACTAAGATTGTCATTGTCCATGTCCTTCTAATTTCTGTGGAGAATTTTGCCTTATATTATGCTTTGTTTGTACTGATTCAGTACCAACTGAAATATTGGGGTACTGACGTATTTGTGAGCACCATATTTTTTGGATGCTTATATATTTCCATTGAAATTGATTTTCATCTCATATGATGAAGTGTACAAACATTAGATAGATCGTTAACTAGTTGATATGGTGTTCACTACATGCATTACATGGTTATGAGTGTGCTGTGAAATCAAAGTATCAGACCGAGTGCAACAAGAATAGACAGTTGAGTTGTATTCCCTAAAAGACAGACAGTTGGATTTTACTTGGTGATAGAAGTACTCCTTTTGGTTTGCATTATACGATTTTCATCTCAACTACTGTACAAGGTGGTAGAACCTTTTGTATTTTCTTGAATTGCCTCCTTTTAGTTATGCTGACGTTCCTGTTTCATGAAATTTTCATATATATTGCACAACCCGGTCAGAGAATGATTGGGTGTCAACACCCGGTTTTTTAATCCCAGATGCCCGTTATGCCATACCTCGCCATCCCAGGATTACCATTTTTGCGAGACATAACGGATTGGATATCACAGTACATCATCCATTACAAACCATACATAAGGTTCTACACAAATAAGGATCTCATGATCCAGTCTTTATACAACAAGCAGCGGAAATAAAAGATAGCGTAGCGGTGGGGTCCATCTTCAGGGGCACAGGCAATGCTGACGAAGGCAGATAGTCCTAGTTATCATAGCCGTCCTACTAACCATCATCTTAATAATCTCCTTCATAGTCTGGCCATGATAATAGCCAGGGACAAAAGCCATGAGTACTCTTTAAGTACTCGCAAACTACCACTAACAAGTAGTATATTTCTAAGTTAAAGTGCTAGAGCTAAGTTTAACTATAAAGTTAAGTTTGAGACCTAAGCTGAGTTTTGAAGCAAAGAAAGATAAAGTAAAGTTCTAGAATCACTTAAGTTGGGAAGCTATTGTCATAAACCCAACCCTGTTGTGGTCAAGTCAAGATTTATCATTACTTCAAAGTATTTAGAAAACATCTGACAACGAAACAGTATGGCCATTCCAACTGTCCATAACCACGGACGCGGCTATTCGAATAGTTTGACACTCTGCAGAGGTGGTACACTTTCACCACAAGATTCGATACATCTGTAAGGGGTAACCCTGAATCATCATACTTAGTATGCAGATAATCAAACATAACCTTCCCTTTACACACCCTAGTATAAGCACCTCTCCTATGAGCATGGCCTCCCAACCATGACCATCAGTCATCTTGGGCACTGCATAGGTGGACAACATTGAGAGGTAGCCTCAGCTCAAACCTCTCCCGTGAGGGAACTAATACTAATGCATATAATTTCCAGCTAAGCCTTACCCAATTCAGGTAGTATGGTTGTACGGTAAATTTGGAATGGTAGCGCATCCGAATCCAACCATCAGTTTTATAAAAGGGTTAAGGCTCATGCCTCATCATTTTCATCATCATAAACCAGTTGTGTTTCTCAACACATGTCAAAACATCTCAATAGAATGACTCATCATTCCAAGGTTTTCACAATTCATTTTCACCCATTTGTTCCCATCTAAAATGACTCAAGTTTTTGATCTACTCTAAAATACTAAGTTAAGAGAGTTCACTAAGGTGGAAGGATGGGATCAATCTCATGCCTAGAATGACATCTAAAGGTTTCTAAGTAGGTCAAGTTTTATACTTTTTATGCTACCTTCAAAACAAGTAAAGAACTTTGTGTACTATGGGGAGTAAACTTGTAAGTAAGACTTGGGGTACTAATAGTCAAAAGGGTGTGATCAAAGCATGCTTAAGACATCTTTGCTAAACCATCTAGTTTGATTCTAGTTTGCTAAGTACTAAACTTGCAAGGGTTAATCTTGGGTATTGCTAGCTTGCTAAGGGTAGCTTGTACTGTTAATGGTGGCTTGCCTTGGTTGGTGCAGTGGTTGAAGTTTTCTTCGTCTTCGTCTTGATAGCACTCCTCCTCCTCGTAAGCTTGGTCGGTACTATCTTCTATAACAATACATACAGAGTAGACAATCACCAAACAATACTTAACTAGGCTAGATATCATTCTAAGACACATAATTGATGATCTATTATCATCACAAGCATCACAAGTTTAATTTAATAGTTTCTTTCTTTTTATTTTAGAAAAGTAATTTGTACTCATTAAAAATTTAACTAAGATTTAATATTCACCACTTAAAATATGGGATCATGTTGACACATGTCATCACCACATATTCTAACATGTGGGAATGAGATTTAAAAGGTTGGATCAATATTACTTTGGTTTAAGTTCATTATTTAATGATTTAAAGTGACTAGAAATGCCTATATAGCATTATTTTGGTACTAGTCCAAAGTCACTGCATGTAAACCTTAATATTATTACATATTTAGATAGATATGATGAAATGTGATTTTTGAGAGTTGGAATCAACTCAAAAGCTAACTTGGTTGATTTTAAAAAATGTTGCAAGTTGCAAAAGCTTTTGTCTTCTTATTTTTATTAGGAGAGATCTATAACTCTAATTGAATTAAATCCAACGGGCTTGGATAGATCATTTTAATACCTTTCAGACAAAATTGGTTTCATGCAATTTGGATTTCTAAAACTCTCTGAATTGATTTTCAAACTAGGGGACAGAAACTAGATTTAACTAAAAATAAAAATCCAGATTTGAATGGGTGGGCTAGCGTGGGAAAAGAAATGGGCCGGCCCAGTGGCGCTCCGCGGCGCGGGGCTCAGCTGACAGGGGGGTCCCGCGTGTCAGCGACACTTAAAACGCGAAACGGTACGCGCGCTGTGGGTCGTGCGATTAGAAGTGAGATCAACGGCTGAGGGTCGTCGTCGACGACAAAAAGGTCGCCGGCGAGCTCGAACCCTAGCGGCTCGGTGGGGGTCTACTGGGGGCGTACCAGGGCTCTAGCGGGGTCGGCGAGGCGGGCAAACGACGTGGAAGACGACAGCGAGGCGAGGCGCGGTTGCGGCGGAGCTTGGGGTGGTCGCAATCAACGGCGCCCTTCTCCTCTTGCCGCGGCTGCTCCGGCTCCAATTCCGGCGAGGCAGAGCTCGCCTTGCGCTGACTAGAGGTGGGTGAGGCTCAGAGAGGTGAGGGGAGTGGAATGGTGTGGAGAGAAGAGGCTGGGGAGGGCTCCTTTTATAGGCCCGACGGTGAGACCGAGCGGGATGGGCAGTCGACGGTGGCGACATGGCTACTACGGGGTAGAGGCATGGCTGGGGGTGGCGATCGATGGGCGGTTCCCTGGCGGTGCTCTAGGAATTGAATACGGCCGTAGGGGCGGTAGCACGCGGTCTGGGCGAGGTGGTGCTCTGAGAGGCAGAGGCGGTGGTGTCCACGGCGAGCGGTGGCTATGAGGCATTGGGCGGCCAGCGGGGGTGTCTGGGGTGTTCTCCAGGTCGAGGCGGAGCGGCGGGCACGGGCTGCTGCCAAGGGGCAGTCTGTGCGAGCAGGGACCGAGCGCGCTCTGGGGGCAACACTGGCATGGTGTGGTGGCACTGGGCGCGGTTTGTGCTCGGTGGCCCACTGCTGCTCTGGGCTCGGGTAAGGGACAGGGGTGGCGGTGAGCTCCTGGCTACCTCCTAGACATGGCGAGGGAAGAGGGAATGGTCTGCTGCAGCGGGGCAAGGGTTGGCCGGCGAGGCATGGCTCGACATGGCATGGCATGGGGACTAGGGATAAGGGAGAGGGGTGTTAGGGGTTTGGTTAGATCAAGACGGGACAGAGGAGATAAATGAAGGTCATTTGGGGGCAAAACCCTGTAGTAAACAGTGAGCTAGGATTAGAGTAGAGATTATGCATGCCAAGTGTTTGATTAAATGACCGCATGAAAGAAAGTTTTGAATTTTGGTTTCAAATTTTTTGAGTGATCTCCACTAGTGATAGGTAGTCTCTGGTTGCAAGGGTTTTGAAAGTGGAGCTCAAATAGATGGTTTTTGAAATAGGGGTGATCTATGCATATGCATTACATTCAATTTTAAACTGTCATTTAAAATAGTTAACAGAATGTTTTTAGCAGATCCAAAGGTGGGCCTTGGTACCTCATTATGTGTACTAGCAAGGGGTGCAAAGATCAAGAATTGTTTCTGTTAAGTTTTGCACACATATATGAATGCTTTCATTTTAAATTTGAAAAAGTTTTTGTTAACCCTATTTTTGGATGATTTGATCTTGATAACCTTGGATTAAAGTTTTGGGATGTTACAAACCTTCCCCCCTTAAACAAAATCTCGCCCCGAGATTTACAAAGAAAACTAGGAACTAAAGAGATCTGGGAACTCTGTTCTAATGTAATCTTCGCGCTCCCAAGTAGCTTCCTCCTCGGTATGGTTGCTCCACTAAATCTTGAGAAACTTGATACTCCTGGTCCCGGTGGTTCTGTAGGCTTCTTCTAAGATACGGATGGGTATTTCCTGATAGGTCAGGTCATTGTTGATTTCCACAGCTCTGTGATCGATGTTCTTGAAAACTTCAGTCTTCTCAGGCACTTCCAAGCATTTGCGAAGTAACGAGATATGGAACACATTGTGGATGGCTGACATCTCTTCAGACAGTTCCAGTTGATACGATACTTCTCCTTGGCGGTTCAGAATCTTGAAAGGTCCGATATATCTAGGAGCTAACTTTCCCTTCAGATTAAAGCGTTGAGTTCCCTTCAATGGTGAAACCTTGCGATATATGAAATCTCCGACATTGAAAGTCAGGTCTCTCCTTCTCTTGTCGGCATAGCTCTTCTGTCTGGATTGGGTGGTCTTGAGGTGCTCACGGACTTTGTAAACTTTCTCTTCTGCTTCTCAGAGAATGTCGGGTCCAAAGATCTGACTCTCTCCTACTTGCGACCAATTCAAAGGGGTACGACACTTTCTTCCGTATAGGAATTCAAATGGTGCCATCTGCAAACTAGCTTGATAACTGTTGTTATATGAGAATTCTGCGAAAGGCAGGCAGTCTTCCCATTTTGATTCGTATTCCAACACACAAGCTCTAAGCATATCCTCTAGGATCTGGTTGACTCTCTCAGTCTGTCCATCTGTTTGCGGGTGATAAGCGGTACTGAAGTTCAACTTGGTTCCTAAACCTTCCTGAACTTTCTGCCAAATCTTGAAGTAAACTGGGTTCCTCGATCTGAGACGATGGTCTTGGGGGTTCCATGCAGACTAACAATCCTAGCAATGTATAGCTCTGCTAACTTTGCACTTTGGTAGGTTGTCTTTATAGGTATAAAGTGGGCTACCTTGGACAGTCTATCAACTATGACCCAGATTGAGTCATTTCCCCTACTAGAAGTAGGTAAACTGGTGATAAAGTCCATTCCGACGGAATCCCATTTCCATTCCGGAATCTGCAATGGTTGCAACAATCCTGCAGGTCTCTGATGCTCTACTTTGACTCTTTGACATATGTCACATTTGGTGATGTAGCTTCTGATCTCTCTCTTCATCTTGTGCCACCAAAATTGCTCTTTCAAATCCTGATACATCTTTGTTCCTCCGGGGTGGATAGAATAAAGAGTATCATGAGCTTCATTCATGATAACTTCCTTCAGCTCCGAATCTGCTGGCACACATATACGTCCTTTGTACCACAGTACTCCTTCTTCGTCTTCGGTGAATCCAGGTACCTTTCCTGTACCAATACGATGTTTGATTCCGTCGATACTTTCATTCCCCTTCTGGGCTTCCTTGATTTGGCTAATCAACATGGGTTGAAGTTCAATGCTAGCTAAGAATCCTTTGCTAACTAACTCAGTCCTGAACTGCTCCAACTCTTCATACAAACTTGGTTGCTTCTCTTTGATCATGGTGTTAAGCCTACACGGCAATCCGCTAAGAGCATCTGCTACCACATTGGCTTTGCCGGGGTGATAGTGAATGTCAAGGTCATAATCCTTGATTAACTCTATCCATCTTCTTTGCCTCATATTCAGCTCCTTCTGAGTGAAGATATACTTCAGGCTCTTATGATCTGAGTAAATCTCACAGCGATTACCCATCAAATAATGACGCCATGTCTTCAATGCTAGAACCACAGCTGCTAGCTCATGATCATGGGTCGGATAGTTCTGCTCATGTTGCTTCAATTGTCGAGACAGATAAGCGATGACTTTGCCTTCTTGCATCAATACACATCCTAGGCCAATCTTGGATGCATCACAATACACATCAAACGGCTTCTTGATGTCTGGCATGATCAAAATTGGGGCTGATATCAATCTCTTCTTCAGCTCTTGGAAACTGGCTTCACACTTGTCTATCCATTCAAACTTTTTGTCCTTCTTCAACAATTAGGTCATTGGTCGGGCTATGCTCGAGAATCCTTCTATGAACTTGCGGGAATATCCTGCTAATCTGAGAAATGAACGAACTTGGGTTTGATTGGTTGGGGCTTCCCATTCTTCGACATCATTGATCTTGGTGGGATCAACAGAGACTCCTCGTGCATTTAATATGTCCTAGGAATCCTACTTCTTTCAGCCAAAACTCACACTTGCTGAACTTGGCATATAACTGATGCTCTCTCAGGGTTTCTAGAATGATTCTCAGATGTTGCTCATGCTCTTCTTCTGACTTGGAGTAGATAAGGATGTCGTCAATAAACACAACTACAAACTTATCTAGGAAATTCATAAAGATCTTATTCATGAGATTCATGAAATAAGCAGGGGCATTGGTTAATCCAAAAGACATAACCGTATACTCGTATAAACCATAGCGTGTAGTAAAGGCCGTCTTCGGAATATCCATTGCACGAATCTTAAGTTGGTGATAACCAGTCATAAGATCAATCTTTGAGAATACCTGGGCTCTAGTCAACTGATCAAATAGATCCTCTATCTTTGGCAAAGGGTACTTGTTCTTGATGGTGACATCATTCAATTTTCTGTAATTTGTACACAGACGGTTGCCTCCATCTTTCTTGTCGATGAATAGCACTGGTGATCTCCATGGCGATGCGCTTGGCTGAATCAAGCCTGTGGCTAACATGGCATCCAACTGCTTCTTCAGTTCCACTAACTCTAAGGGGCTCATGGTATAGCGTCTCTGGGCTATAGGTCTGGTTTCGGGGATTAGTTCGATAATGAACTCAATATCCCTAGCCGGGGGCATACCTGGCAATTCATCTGGGAATACGTCGGGGTATTCACAGACTACTCTGACTTGGTCAATGGTGGGCAGGGCTACACTCTTGTTGCACTTGAATTGACGGGGTAAGGTTTCAGAGATATGCTCTACTGTTACTCCAGAACTACTGGTCATGGTGATGGCTTTCTTAGCACAGTCTATCAGTCCTTTATGCCTTGACATCCAGTCCATACCTAGTACTACTTCCAATCCTTTGGTTCCAAGTACAATTAGGTTGGCATAAAAATCTATCCCATGTATTCTGATAGGTACAGCTTTGCAAATTTTTCTAGCTTTTGTTGTTGAACCGGGGATTTGAACTATCATGACATGCTTCAGGTTGGTTGGGTGAATCTTACTAGTGCATACAAATTCTTCGGTGACAAATGAATGCGATGCTCCAGAATCAAACAAGACTCTTGCTAAAACTGAGTTGACAGAAAACATACCCAGCACTACATCTGGCGCTTCCTGGGCTTCTTCTGCGTTCATGTGGAAGAGACGACCATTGCGGTTGTGAGGGTTCCCTGGGGCAAATCTCCTTCCTGGTTGAACACGACGCTGCTGCTGAGCTGGGGCATTCACAGGGGCATTGGCGGCAGTTTTCTTGGGACACTCATTGGAGTAGTGACCCTTCACTCCACACTCGAAACAAGTGATATGGGACTTGTCCTTGACTGCGACAGGCACAACATTGCTGCCAGTTCTGGGTGAAGTGTTGTTGTTGTTGTTGCTCTTGGGAGGGGCACGGTTGAAATTGTTGGCATTGCCAGCGTTGTGATTGTTTCCTCCGGACTTCACATTACCTCCACTACGGTTGGGGTAGCTTGGGCGAGAATTTGGGGGTCGGTTGTTCCTTGGTGCATATCCTGGTGAGAGGTTGGGACGGTACTTATGGTGACTACTGGATCCAGACTGCTGCATCATATGACGCTTGCGGTTGTCGTTTGCCTGGTTAATCTTCCCTTCCATCTGAATGGCAGAGTTGACTAGCTCTTCGAGATCATTGAAACGGATGTTGACGAGGACAGTCTGCATCTCATCATGCAGTCCGTTTAAGAATCTCTCCTTCTTCTCGGCCTCCGTGTTGATCTCATCCGGTGCATATCTGGCAAGTGACAAGAATCTATCACGGTACTCCACCACAGTCACTCTTCCTTGCTTCAATTCGCGGAACTCATCTCTCATTCTATTGACAAGACCTTGCGGCACGCGGGTGCGGCTGAACTTGACCTTGAATGCTTCCCAGGTCATCACCTGGCCATGGTTCATACTGCGGATGCTATTCCACCAAGCTCTTGCATCTCCCGCTAGATAGTGGGTGGCGAAGAGAACTTTCTCATTCTCATCAACTCTGGCAACCTCTAAGTTGTTTTCCATGGTCTGTAACCAGTCATCAGCATCTAATGGGCTTTCAGATTGGTTAAAGATTGTGGGATTGGTGTTCTGAAAGTTTTTGAGTTTGGATCCTTGGTGATCCTAATTTCCCTGTCCTTGGTTGTTGAGAGCCATTTGGGCGATCTGCTGCAATGTTGCTAAGTTGGCTTGACGCTCGGCCCTGCTTGCTTCACGGTCCGCGATGAGATTCTGCAAGATCTGCAGCATTGGGTCCTGCGATGAGCTGCTCCCTCCTTGGTTTCCACGAGTCATCTGAAGATTGAGATAGATATAGGGGTAAGAGGGAAATTCTAAGGTTCATGGTTTTGGGTTTTCAAAGCTAAAACATTGAGTTAGACTCAGGTTTTTTTTCAACTAACTTCATTTTCATTCATGCAAGCAAGCACACGATACAACACACACCACAACAATCAAAGGGAAAACAGATGGCTTGAAGAACCATTCTGCAAGCTACGATACAATGAGATGATACATCTCATGCTACGACAGTGCTCTAGTGCATCTACTCATCGTCGATGAAGTCGGGGTCTTCATCATCAGTGTAGAAGTCCACAACATCCTCATCCAGAAAGTCATCATCGTTGCTGAGGTAAGAATCCATATCTCCCTGTATGTCTTCACCCTCATCTTCTTCTTCCTTGGCGGCAAGCTGAGCTTCCTGCTCCTAGACGGTCTTCTCGAGGTCGGCCAACGTCTTGCGAAGACGGGCGATGGTGCGATCCTTCTTTGCACACTGGCGGCAAAGAGACTGGCGATCTTGGACGAGCAATGCGAAAGTCTAGGCCTTCTGGTCAGCGATGCCACGGTTCTGGTTAGCTAACTCCCTGGCATTGTCCAGTTCCTGCTGTCTGTCATGAAGCAAGAAGTCAAGGTTCTCCACTTGACGCCTCAACTCTGGGTGACTTGGCATCTCCATCGGCATTCCCATGAAGTCACATCTTGCATAGTGGACAAAACGGGTTCCTTGGATCTTGTTGACGCCGAGGGCACATAGATGTGCGAGAGCTTCATGCATTGCCCTGGCTAATTCATCTAGCCAGTTGTTCTCTCTCACGGAGAACTGAATTCTCCTGGAAGTTGGTGCTTCGATGCTTCCTCAAAGATCTGCGGTGACTAGCCACTGTAGGTCTCCTCCTGGGGGTCCTGGATATTGAGCTCCAAGAAACTCCGGATGTGGGCGTCAAGAATCTGACAGTGAATCCAGATCCCTCTCGAAGATCAGCTGACCTCCGTTTCCCAACTGGTAAAACTTGCTGAACTGAGTCTCCATCTACAAGAATTAAGGATGAGGAAGTTAGTGAAGTGATCAAGTGTGTCAAATTTTAAGTAGTGATGTAAGAATTTTGAGGAACATGAATTTTTGAGAAAGAATGCGTTCACAAGGGTAAGAGGGGAAATAGTTTTTCATAAATACTCACTTTGGTTTTGAAACTAAGTTTTTGTTTGAACGTCCATTCTAACTAGGGTCTCCTATGGTCAGGATGGCTCGGATACCAACTTGTCAACACCCAGTTTTTTAATCCCAGATGCCCGTTATACCATACCTCGCAATCCTAGGTTTACCATTTTTGCGGGACATAACGGATTGGATATCACAATACATCATCCATTAAAAACCATACATAAGGTTTTACACAAATAAGGATCTCATGATCCAGTCTTAATACAACAAGCAGTGGAAATAAAAGATAGCATAGTGGTGGGGTCCATCTTCAGGGGCACGAGCAATCTTGTGACGAGATAGTCCGAGTTATCATAGCCGTCCTGCTGACCATCATCTTGATAATCTCCTTCATAGTCTGGCCATGATAATAGCCAGGGACAAAAGCCATGAGTACTCTTTAAGTACTCGCAAACTACCACTAACAAGTAGTATAATTCTAAGTTAAAGTGCTAGAGCTAAGTTTAACTATAAAGTTAAGTTTGAAACCTAAGCTGAGTTCTGAAGCAAAGAAAGATAAAGTAAAGTTCTAGAATCACTTAAGTTGGGAAGTTATTGTCATAAACCCAACCCTGTTGTGGTCAAGTCAAGATTTATCATTACT
This sequence comes from Avena insularis, assembly GCA_023614405.1. Classification (NCBI taxonomy): domain Eukaryota; kingdom Viridiplantae; phylum Streptophyta; class Magnoliopsida; order Poales; family Poaceae; genus Avena; species Avena insularis. The sequence goes on from CM042696.1 coordinate 410,565,190, forward strand.
TCAAAGTATTTAGAAAACAGCTGACAACGAAATAGTATGGCCATTCCAACTGTCCATAACCACGGACGCGGCTATTCGAATAGTTTGACACTCTGCAGAGGTGGTACACTTTCACCACAAGATTCGATACATCTATCAGGGGTAACCCTAAATCATCATACTTAGTATGCAGATAATCAAACATAACCTTCCCTTTACACACCCTAGTATAAGCACCTCTCATATGAGCATGGCCTCCCAACCATGACCATCACCATCTTGGGCCTTTGCATAGGTGGACAACATTGAGAGGTAGCCTCAGCTCAAACCTCTCCCATGAGGGAACTAATACTAATGCATATAAATTTCCAACTAAGCCTTACCCAATTCAGGTAGTGTGGTTGTACGGTAAATTTGGAATGGTAGCGCATCCGAATCCAACCATCAGTTTTACAAAAGGGTTAAGGCTCATGCCTCATCATTTTCATCATCATAAACCAGTTGTGTTTCTCAACACATGTCAATACATCTCAATAGAATGACTCATCATTCCAAGGTTTTCACAATTCATTTTCACCCATTTGTTCCCATCTAAAATGACTCAAGTTTTTGATCTACTCTAAAATACTAAGTTAAGAGTGTTCACTAAGGTGGAAGGATGGGATCAATCTCATGCGATAGAATGACATCTAAAGGTTTCTAAGTAGGTCAAGTTTTATACTTTTTATGCTACCTTCAAAACAAGTAAAGAACTTTGTGTACTAAGGGGAGTAAAACTTGTAAGTAATACTTGGGGTAGTAATAGTCAAAAGGGTGTGTTCAAAGCATGCTTAAGGCATCTTTGCTAAACCATCTAGTTTGATTTGCTAAGTACTAAACTTGCAAGGGTTAATCTTGGGTATTGCTAGCTTGCTAAGGGTAGCTTGTACTGTTAATGGTGGCTTGCCTTGGTTAGTGCAGTGGTTGAAGTTTTCTTCGTCTTCGTCTTGATAGCACTCCTCCTCCTCGTAAGCTTGGTCGGTACTATCTTCTATAACAATACATACGGAATAGACAATCACCAAACAATACTTAACTAGGCTAGATAGCATTCTAAGACACACAACTGATGATCTATTATCATCACAAGCATCACAAGTTTAATTCAATAGTTTCTTTCTTTTTATTTTAGAAAAGTAATTTGTACTCATTAAAAATTTAACTAAGATTTAATATTCACCACTTAAAATATGGGATCATGTTGACACATGTCATCACCACATATTCTAACATGTGGGAATGGGATTTAAAAGGTTGGATCAATATTACTTTGGTTTAATTTCATTATTTAATGATTTAAAGTGACTAGAAATGCCTATATAGCATTATTTTGGTACTAGTCCAAAGTCACTACATGTAAACTTAATATTATTACATATTTAGATAGATATGATGAAATGTGATTTTTGAGAGTTGGGGGTGGCGACATGGCTACGACGGGTAGAGGCATGGCTGGGGGTGGCGATCGATGGGCGGTTCCCTGGCGGTGCTCTAGGAATTGAATACAGCAGTAGGGGTGGTGGCACGCGGTCTGGGCGAGGTGGCGCTCTGAGAGGCTGAGGCGGCGGTGTCCACGGCGAGCGGTGGTTGTGAGGCGTTGGGCGGCCAGCGGGGGTGTCTAGGGTGTTCTCCAGGTCGAGGCGGAGCGGCAGGCGCGGGTTGCTGCCAAGGGGTGGTCTGTGCGAGAGGGGACCGAGCGCGCTCTGGGGGCGGCACTGGCATGGTGCGGTGGCACTGGGCGCGGTTTGTGATCGGTGGTCCACTGTTGCTCTAGGCTCGGGCAAGGGACAGGGGGTGGCGGTGAGCTCCTGGCTACCTCCTAGACATGGCGAGGGAAGAGGAAATGGTCTGCTGCAGCGGGGCAAGGGTTGGCCGGCGAGGCATGGCTCGGCATGCCATGGCATGGGGACTAGGGACAAGGGAGAGGGGTGTTAGGGGTTTGGTTAGATCAAGACGGGACAGAGGAGATAAATGAAGGTCATTTGGGGGCAAAACCCTGTAGTAAACAGTGAGCTAGGATTAGAGTAGAGATTATGCATGCCAAGTGTTTGATTAAATGGCCGCATAAAAGAAAGTTTTGAATTTTGGTTTCAAATTTTTTGAGTGATCTCCACTAGTGATAGGTAGTCTCTGGTTGCAAGGGTTTTGAAAGTGGAGCTCAAATAGATGGTTTTTGAAATAGGGGTGATCTATGCATATGCATTAGATTCAATTTTAAACTGTCATTTAAAATATTTAACAGAATGTTTTTAGCAGATCCAAAGGTGGGCCTTGGTACCTCATTATGTGTACTAGCAAGGGGTGCAAAGATCAAGAATTGTTTCTGTTAAGTTTTGAGTACTAGGAATAGCCAAAGTAGGCATGGGAGTTAAATTTGCCAAAATGACCATTCCTCCTTTTTAATTCTTTTTGATTTGATTTTCTTTAGGAAAAGTTTGGGAATGAGGTAGATTATGTTTAAATCACCTAAGAAACATTTTACAAGCATTGGATCATTCAATCATGGCAATTCAAACAACTCCTATTTTAAATGCACACATATATGAATGCTTTCATTTTAAATTTGAAAAAGTTCTTGTTAACCCTATTTTTGGATGATTTGATCTTGATAACCTTGGATTAAAGTTTTGGGATGTTACATTGGGCTTGTTATTTTTGGTGATACATTGCCTATATTATGAATAATTAAACTACATTTTGGTTTGGTATGGTATTATGGTGCGATTTGATGCTTCTTGCTCTTCATTTTTATTTGGATCCTGTAGCTTGAAAAGTTGGAGTAACCACATCGGGACATACTGTTAGTATTATGTCACTTTTAGATAATATTTTCTTATTGATTTTGCATTTTGTTAGACTATAGTATACCCTCTTCTTTTTTGCTTGCCTTTTTGGGCATTTACATGGTGTCTATTCTTCAATAATATGTACATTTCGTTGTTGCCTTGTTTAATTTTAGCTTAGCAACAGCTGTAAAAATTAGAAAATAATTATCCTTTGTACCAAGTCTACTAATATAATTTTCACTTGACATATTTGAGTATTTTTCTGCATGGTACTATTGAATGTTGAGTCGGCAACTCTATGCACTGTGAAAACCAAGTGATGGAGAATCAAATACATGCAAGGCGTCATAATTATGCACCACTATTTCTATGAAATAACCCAGTCTTTATTTTTTATCACTTTTGTGCTCTTTATTCAAATTGCAGGAGAATGCAATCTAATCAGGAAAAGGACTTCCATTCTTTCCACAAGAGAAGTTTAGATGATGCAGTGCACCTTAAAGTAAGATCAGTTCTATTTCTCATTCACTTCTGAGTCCTGCATATGCTGAAGATTTGCTGTTACAACTTTAGTTGTACAGGAAGTGTGTAGATGTACTATCCCACCATCGGGGTTCATGTTCTCATAGAGACGGATTTAGGTTCATATTATATTGTTGGGTTTTACTCGTAGAGACTTTAAGGAGCAAAGATATGCCAGTAAAAGATTCATTGGCCCTCTAGGTTTTGCACCTTGTTGCCTCCCTGACATGTGACATGGAGTTGGACAAAAATTTCTGGAATATCTTCACCCCTTAATGTTTGTCAATTGTTATTTAGTGCCTAGAAATGATATTATTAATTTTATAATGCATAGAAACAACAACCAAATTTCTGTTAGAAAAGCTTCTATCATTCTGCGAGGCCGACTTATCTATTTGCAAATTATTGGTTATTTGGTAGCCACATACTAGTTCAAGTTGTGACCACAACTTGATGTGGACTCGAAAAAAATAGCTTGTAAAAATTGGAACGTTAGTATTTCGTGGTGTCTGTTCAAGTCTTTAGTAGTAACTAAATATTAGATTGAAAAGGCACATGTATTTGAGGTATGCATTTCAGCTATGTTTCATGGTTTTAGCAATTTCAGGTTCCGTATCAGGTTAATTCTGCAACACCATGTACTTATCTTACCTCACGTGTTCCACCATTTTCAACTTGATACTGTCGAGAATGAATGTGCTGGCGAAATTCTTTGCTGATGATATGACTCACATCAGCAAATCAAGAAAGTTGTTAGGGAAGGAAAGGGGGCGGGCAGAAATAACAAGAAACGTGCAAGATCCACCACTATTCGTCAAGGAGCTAAACTGATGTTTTAGCGGGTCGTTTGGCCATAGATAGGTCTGCTGTAGTCAAATAGCAGCCCCATCTGGTCATCTTCTGAATGTAGAGCCTTTATCGCACGGTTTTTAACATCACGCCGTCGTTGTTCTGTCATAGGCAGACGAGCCTGTACAATCTGTTTGATTTTTTTCCCATACAACCCCATAGCATACGGGTCGGGTTCCACTATCGTCAGATAACGGAACAACCAACACTAGACCATTCAGGTTTATGCTCCTGGAGCCAAAAGGAAAAAAACAACTACTACCTACTACCAAAGTAGATCAGTACAACCAACACAACAAAAAGACATGAGGGAGGTTGGGTGGCAAGGGGAGATGCAAGATCACCGCACAAGACTAGTGTTTTTAAGAGCAACATAACTAGGAACTAGGGGGAACAACATCCATCCCCGCAAAAGATATATGAACAACATAATCAAAAGGCACCCTGTTGCTTCACTTCAAGAGGTGTCAATCTTTATCCTGCTCATCGGTAGGAGATCTTGGCCGCTTGCGACTGGTAGATGGTAACCCTAGGAGAGGCACATGAGCTATGTCCATAGCTTCAGCATCCACCAGAGCATTCCTTTGCAGAATATCAGCACCATCCCTCTCCTCAGCATTGTGGAGACCTGCCCAATATTTCATGAAAACACAAGCATACATTACCAAATCAACCGGAGAGATAATCATTTTGTGATCAAAACATGCCCTGTTCCTGAGCTTCCAGATTGCCCAACATATGGCTGCTACAGCAGTAATCTGTATGTTAGGGCTAATAGATAAACAATGTGGGATCCACCAGAAATATTGAGAAAAGGACCCAGGCCTAGTCTCAGCACCCACAGATCTTGCAACCACACCCCATACATATTTAGCAGCCATACGAGAGAGAAAAAGGTGACCAACAGACTCTTCCTGGTCACAGAATTTGCAAAGTGTGTCACTAGTTCATCTCCTCTTTTTCATATTATCTTTAGATGGAATTGCATTATGCCAAATGAGCCATAACCAAATTTTGATTTTCAACCGAATTTTGTCTTTCCATAAGTGTCTGAAGCTCCTATCCACTCCTCCATTCGACAAATGGTTGTACATTGACTTGACTATGAAAATCCCTGTTTTTGTCCACAGCCATCTAGGTCTATAAATTTCATCAGACAAAGTAACCCCAGCAAGAATCAGCTGCAACTTTCTATACTGTTCCTGATTACCAACATTTAACCATCTCCTAAAGGAACATTGCCAACTTCTCCCAGCCATTGTAGCAACTGTTATATTCTGATATTGACAAATATCAAAAAGTTTAGGGAATTTATTTTTTAAAGGCATATCCAAACACCAGGCATCCCCTAGAAATCTGTCCTCAGACCATTTCCAACAACCATCTTTCTCCCAGACATATAAATGTTCTTAATTTTTAGCAGATCAGACCAACAAGCAGAATCACTTTGTTTGTGTTTCGCTGGAAAAATCCCCCACTGCCCAGCTACTTCTTTCTTACAAACACTTTCCATGGTCCATCTTCAGCTTCCAGCCTCCACCACTATTTACAGAGCAGGCTGACATTGAAAATTCTGACGTTTTTAATACCAGGCCACCTTTTTTCTTGGGTCTGCATATATATTTCCACTTGACTAGTTGGTATTTTTTTCTTCCTGCCCTCCCATACCAGAAGAATACTTTGGTAGGTTTCTCTACCTCTTCCACATTGGTTTTGTGTAAGAGGAACATAGACATAGGATATACAGCCACACTTGACACAGATGAAGTGATCTTGATATATCTACCCCCACAGAGAGAGCACCCCCATCCAACCATCCATCTTTTTCCCCAGCTTTTCACCGATGAACCTCATCTCAGCTACAGAACATTTTCTGCTATACACAGGAAGACCTAGATATTTGATAGAGGGGAGATAAAGAACAGTGAATAGCGCGGTGCACCAACGATGCAGTACGCAACTCCCTTTCTTCATGGATAGTTTCATACCTCGTTTATACTCCCTCAAGTGACTGCACATGTTTAATACATACAAATCTAGACAAATCCAACTTAGTACTCCCTCCGTTTCAAAATATAAGATGTTTTAGTTTTGTGAAAGGAGTGTATATAGACCCATTTTAGTATGTAGGATTTTTGAAACGGAGGGAGTACTTATTTCCGGATGGAGGGAGTACTCTCTCTGTTTAGAAATATAAGATGGTTTAGCTTTGTTTTAGTGTATAGGTTCGTAGAGGTTCGGAGTAAATCTACACACTAAAAGGCGTTCACAAATCTTTACCTCCCAAATTGCAGACGTATATTTTGGTAGATAAAAGTCACACTTTTGCTGAAACTAAAATTCCACACAATTATTGCACTAACCGGGAATCGATCCCCACCTGTGCTTATTTGTTTATTGGTTGGCCCGAAAGATATATTGAGCGGTAATTGTTTAGGTCCAAAATACACTAAGGCCTCATTTACCTCCAGGGTGGCAATACCCTCTACGGGTTTGGGGATGGGAGGGGATTTGGTGAATCCTTCCATTTCACCCAATCCTCATTTTCCCCCATATTTTCCAACCCACCCTGGTTACTTTGATCTCTAGGGATGGGAGGGGATTGTGATGTATTGAACTTCATAATAAAAACTAAAAGTTAACCTCTACATGGATATAGTCACTTGGATAAAATTGCAATCTTTGCACTAAATATATGATTGTCTATCTAATCTTTGCACTAATTAAATTTGAATGGAGCTTAAACATCTACTTCCAGGGAGATTACATATATCCTATGAGAAATACATAGAGTTATGCATTTAAAACATTACTACAACAAGGTCATGGGCAGATTTGAAACTTCAATATCTTGATCAAACACTTAAAGACCGCATTGCCTCGACATCAAGACAAGAACAACCCTCAAACTTCCTTGCCTTTCCCTTGGAGTTCATCTTTGAAAGCATCATCCTGAAAAGGAATGTGAAACTGAAACCATCATCTGATATATAACATAGGACACCCCATGTAATTATAACCTTCCGCCTAGCAACAACGCAACAACTAGCAAGAAAAGTACATCGAATAATGTTTGAACAAGAAAGAAAGCCAAGTGTAGGAATAATGTATGTATCCATCTATTCTTGACTGAATCAAGATGTCTCAAGAAGTCAGCTTGACACTAATCCACTACAATGATTTGATTATAATTTCTAGTATAATCTAGATACTGTTGAGAACGACATGTACTCTTGCATCACCTAACAGCAAGAAGGGCAGTTAAGCACTAACCATCAGGATGCATCCATTTATGATCCTAGTGGCCACTGTCAAGATGGCATCCTACCCAAACAGGAATGAACACAGATCGAGCAAATGGAGAAACATCATCACATCAGCAGAAAGTAAACATATATTTTGAGAAGGAAAAGAAGTGTTACCTCATGGTAAATCTTGCAGTTCATCCCGGAGCCACATGATAGCAGACTCCTCATCTTCAGTGGCCCAAGTAAAAAATGTCTCTCGATTTTTGGTAATTTTGAAAACTTTGGAAGCATTCACTCTCTCCTCCTATGAGAGATCCTTCATTTTTTGCAAAGATGAGATGCACTTGGTGATAGTGAAAACATTTGACTCGGCCTTTTCATCCTCAGCCTGCTTTTCTTTCATTTTCACATATCTGTCAACAACTTCTACTATGTCATCCCTCTTGTTAGGCTTCTTTAACTCGTTCGATGGCCTTTACTTGGTGTCGCATCTAGTGGAATGTCGCAACATGTAGAATATGGAATCGCTTCTTAAGGATTCCTAGGACCCTTTCTACATGATTTTGCATCAGAGCATGCCGATGATTGAATAGCTCCTTATAATTCTGTGGGCGATGGTGACCATGGCCAAATTATTTTAGATGATAGCGCACACCACGGTATGGAGCAAGGAAGGATTTTGTGTTTGCATATCCTCCATCAACAAGGTAAAATTTCCTTTTAGGTACTGTAAAACCGGTGTTCATGGCAGACCGTAGGACTTGAGCATCCGTGGCAGATCCCTCCCAACCACAAGAGATGTAAGTGACATTCAGGTCAAAATCACATGCAATCATCACATTGTGGCTAAGGGTTTCCCTACCTATTGCGAAAAGGAGCGGCAAGGTGGGGTGATACACTAACAGGAACATGTGATCCATCAATGTCCCCTATACAATTCTACAAAGAAATAGATGAATAGAAATGGAAGATGAGATTCAATTTTTGACATATTAATGGTCGAGCGGTAAGGAAGAGCTTCAAGGTATAAAAAGAAGAACCTTAAAATATGGGTAGAATCGATCATCGTTCGCAATTTTTGGATGTGGTTAGTCAATGATGGGAGGCTTCAGAAATTGCCTACTTAGCACAGGGATGATGTTGAAGAATTCATTTATGGACTTATAGAAGGTGCGGTTGCTGTGCTGGAACTCCAATTGCAAATCTTGAAATGAGGCATTGTGCGGCAGCATGTAGAGAAAAATAGCAAGCTTTTCCTCAAACTTAATCCTTTTGTCATTTAACAACCTTTCTCTTCTAGGGTAGGATGCTAAATGTGTGCTTCCATCCTATAGGCTACCCGTCAGTTCTTCATATGTCCCTCAAGAATTCCTTCGACACGCGCCTTGCCGTATAAGACGGAGCTATGGCACTGCCTTCTCTCCATTTGTCCTCTACTACCCATTTGGTAATAGTAAAAACATAAACTCCTCGTCATCTTCCTCTCCCCTCTTCCTAATACGATCTACCCTTTGTGGATTCATTTAGCACTAAAAGAATAGCAATTAAGGCAAAAATAAGATTTCAAGGCTAGCACATATGAATTCATAATAAGTAGAAGTAGTAAATATAATGCATACCGAAGTTTGGTGTGCTCACAGGATCCCACGAGGGTGGTGGTTCCTCCATTCCTACTATAGTCCAAGGGGTAGGTATCTATCAAAAAACAACGATGACCAGATCAGACATAAGTATGACATGAACATAGCAGACAAGTTTACTATATGAATAGATTAGGGACATATACTAGAGATTACTACATGAATAAAGCAAAGGAAAATATATGTACTACATGAATAAGTTGTGTAAATATAAAGACAATGAAGTGACTTTCTGGTGGTCAAATCTAAGGCTGTCGAGAACGGGCATTATTTATCCAAGAAATAGGAAAATAATTCTATAAAAAATTACATCATTTAACCCAAGAATGATTGATTAGAGTCATGTGATTAAATTTATAACAGGTATGAGTGACTAGAGTCGATTAGAGCAAAACAGATACAAGGAAAAGTGGTACAGAAGTTCCATCCGAAGTTCCTTAAAGAAAAAACGTTGATACAATGATGTCAAGAATGTACATAGTCGGATAGTTCTAATACAAATAAAACACTACTATAAAACTTTGATTGTTTGACCTTGCTGTCTATTTTGTATTAAAATAATATAGTACATCCCAACACCTTTTAGGACCGTATATACAATGTTTTCACTAGCACACTGACAAAAGTCATATAGTCCAATGAGCATAGATCAGAATCACTCAAATGGGCACTAATAGAGCAAACCGGTTTTGTTCCAAATAGCTCGAAGAGTAGGTTAGCCCTACTCCGGAACATACTAACCTACAGAAGGAAAGGATGCACTGAATTACTTGAGCGAAAGAACGAATAACTGCACCATTGCTCCGCCACAAGCTCAAAATGGGACAAAGAGGAAGACGTGAGCGCAAAGAAGCAAGTGCGCTGTTGGTGAATGGCGGTGTGATGTACCGCTAATCTCAGCATCCGATGCATTCCGCTTTGTTCTCTCTCGTTCCAGGAAGGCATCACAGGTTAGACAGTGCCAAGATACGAGTACTACTACTTGGTTTACTTCTAAGCAAGATCTATACTGATAGTACTATACTACTAGTAGCTTTCAGATGGAGTGAGCCATGTGCACACTAATCTGGGCAGAGTACAATGTTAACTAAGACAAACTTTGGAGTTAATTTCTAACATGATAATCAATCTTCAGATCGGAGTAGAACCTGTGCCGCGTTCCTAGAAAAATAGACGCTACTCAGACTGATCTTCAGATCATATCAGAGTAGAAACTTTTCAAGAAAGGTGCCTAATCATGCAAGGGGTGCTCACTACCTGGACGCTGTTGCCGATCATGCGGTCAATGGCGTTGTTGCCAGACCGGAGTACCGGCGAATGGAGGACGGGAGGAGGCCGCCTCCGCTCTAAATAACCGGACCGGAGGGTAGAGGTGGACGCCGACGGCGGCCGAGAAACCCTAGGAGGGGGAGAGGAACCGGGGGGGGGGGGGGGGGGGTACTCATTGGAGAGAACGGGAGGAGGTGCCCATCGGCAGTGTTGCCAGATCAACGTCCGCGCCGTCGCCTCCGGTCGCTCTGTTTCCTCTTTTCCTCTGGTTGCCTCGCTTCCTTTCCTCGATGATACATGAGGTAGGTCTCGCGCGTGAGAATACACGAGCTAGTTCAAGACTCGGGGTGGAAGTTTCGGGATGGGCTGGGATAGAAATCAGAAATACCAGAGAGGTAAACAGGTTGTCCGAAATTTTTTGGGATCGTGGGATGGGACGGGAAATTCCCCACCGAACCCTACAAAAAGCCCAGAAGTAAACGACGCCTCAAGGTGTAAAAATAAGAACCTTGAAATATGGGTAGAATTGATCATGGTTCGCAATTTTTGGATGTGGTTGGTCAATTATAGGAGGCTTCAGAAATAGCCTATATAAGATAGGGATGATGTTGAAGAACTCTATTACGCACTTGTGGAAGGTGCGGTTTCTATGCTAGAAATCCAATTGGAAATCTTGAAATGGGGCATTGTGTGACAGCATGTAGAGGAAAATAGCAAGCTTTTTCTCAAACTTAATCCTTTTGTCATTTAACAACCTTTCTCTTCTAAGGCAGGATGCTAAGGATCTGAAAATGTGTGCTTGCATCGTATACACTACCCAGCAGTTCTTCACATGTCCCTCAAGAATTCCTTCGACACGCGCCTTGACGTATAAGATGGAGCTATGCTTCTAACAATTTGTCCTCTACTACCCATTTCGTGAAAGTGCAATATTGGTAATAGTAAAAACATAAACTCCTCCTCATCTTCCTCTCTCATCTTCCTAATACGATCTACCCTTTGTGGATTCATTTAGCACTAAAAGAATATCAATGAATGCGAACAATAAGATTTCAAGGCTAGCAAATATGATTTCATAACAAGTAGAAGTAGTAAATATAATTCATACTGAAGTTTGGTTTGCTCACAGGATCCTACAAGGGTGGTGGTTCGTCCACTCCTACTATATTCCAAGGGGAAGTTATCTATCAAAAAAATGATGACCATATCAGACATAAGTATGACTTGAATAGAGCAGACAAGTTTAATATATGAACAGATCAGGGACATATACTACTGTCGAAGTCCTGGTACCTGGGGTACCCTGATCCTGCGGATGACGGGCCCACCTAAGGGGCCACCTCCCTTTCCTGTGGCGACGAGACATGTAAAAGGCCTCACAAGGGGAGGACGGGGCTGGCACTCATAGAGGGTGTTCCCGCACCCCCGACTCTGCCTCGCGGGGTCCGACTCTCCCAAGTCTCCGAGGAGGTCTCGAGAGGGTTAGGGAAGGGGCGCACCTCCAACCCTACCACGGTAGGAAAGAAGAAGACAAGAGTCCGCAGACAAGACCGGGCCTAGATGGGTCGCCTTGGTAAAGGAAGTCGGGACCATTCCCCGACGGGTGTATGGGCGCCAATGTAACACCGCCGAATCGGCCCTATGCAAGTTTTAGCGATTCCCTCCCAACCCGCATAGAAACGATTCAAAGATGCCCACCAGGCACTTGCGTGCGGGTGGAAATCGAAGTAATATCATTACACAATAGTCCACGATGGAACCCACAGGACATATATGTAACATCCCAATTTCAGCAACCCTGATTTGTTGTCCAGAATGCAAAAATTAGGGGGAACAAAAACTTTTTCTTCTTCATGGGTGTAGTGTTTGCTTGTTGTTTGTTTATACTTGTGCATGTGAGTGTATATCATATGCTACTCCTTACCTCACCATTAGTTGACAAAGCTATTTAACAAAACTATCCTGGCTCATTTTACATATTATCAAATGTTCTGGCATTTTAAAACATGAGCCAAGATGCTTATGTAACCAAAACTATTTTTGTAGCCTATATTGACAAAACTATGGAGAGTTATAACCTCCTTATGTTTTCAAGACAGAACCCTCAACTAATCTTATCTTTAGTTTTCCCAAAACCTCTTTTCAAAGCATTTGAATTCTACTCTTGGTAGAGATACCAAGGATTCTCATCTTACTCAAACTCCAACACTTAAAAATGCCCCAACCTTACCTCAATCTAGGCTTGATGGTAACCCCAGTAGTGGAGTTGCTTAGTTTATAAGATAAGTTGCCTTGAGCTGCTGTCTGATGAGTTGCCTTGATCTGCTGCTTGACTTGTTTGCCTAGGAAGTAGTATGAGCCCCTCTAGGAGATCATCACTAGGATAAAGATGTTTCCAAATCATCATCCCCTAAGCAAGAATACAAATCTGGATATGATCCCTAGCTACTAGGTGATAATCTAAAACCCTTAACCAGATCAATTCTGAAGATTTCCATTCTAGAAGCTTCCAAGTACATGAAGACCAATATCAAGCATGGATCCCTTATACTCAATATACACTTCAACATAATCCACTTGATGATGTTTGGTACCTTGCAACCCCTCCAAAAACATTCCCTCTCATACTCTAGGCAAAATCCTCAAAACTGCCAAATTTGACCAAGTCTGGAAACTGTTCCAACATCACCTTTTTGAATGCCTCCCTTTCCCAAACCATGTGCATTTTTGGAAATGCACCTGAACCATCTTATTAAACATCCTAAGGACTACCAAGGCCCACATTGGCCATTGGTTAGACCATCCTCCAACCCACTTGTTCTTGATGGTTTTGCAGGCAAGAAAATAACTTTTGCTGCAAACCTAGTCATCATGCCTACTTTGATAGAAGCTCACACCATCACCCAACCTTCTATGAACCAACTCTTTGAATGGTTGTGATATACTCATATAGGTATATAAAAACCTACTTCACTTGCTCCAAGTGGATCATTATGATACCTAAACCCACATGGTTTATAAGGCATCATGACCCTTCTGGTATGGCAACCTTATTTTCAACAAATTTTGCCATCATTTCGGGACCACCTCAAATGCAACCAATCCAAAATCCTTCTGTCATGACCATCTATATGACCTGGTCTAACTAATCATCTATCCCTTGCATCAAGGTGAACTCTGAACCCCAAGATACAACCATGTTTTGATGGTATGAAATTAACACCACCCTAGATCCCTAATCTAGGGTATTCCACCAAAATCAACTTGGATTCTCCAATACCAAGGTTGAAAATGCTTGCTACACCTTTTCCACATCATCTACCTTGATCATCAAGATTTCTCAAATATTACCCATAATTCTTATGGCTCCAAATCTATTTAATTTCTTTATTAGACAAAATCTCAAAACCCCTTTCCAAATGGAAAGTTTGGTTTTTGTCAAAACACTTCCCCAACTTTTTCCTCATGTGAGTTCCATATATCATACCCTATCTTCCCATCTCAATAATAAATATTTTTGAGAAGCTTTATTATTTCTTTTTGCCTATTTTCTAAAATGGCAGAAAGAACAAAATAATTGTTTTAAATACTTTTAATCCCCAATATATCTTGGGAAAAATTCCCCTAAGTGTGTATTCACATTTGGGACCCTCTGACACCAAAAGCCAACCTTGACCAATGTAAATATATCAAATGATCTTCTAGAAACTACTTCTGTACTTTTTGAATAAATGATTTTAAGTGAACTAAAAATCTTCAGAAAAATCCCAAATAATTCCTGGATATCTCCCTTGACCTCATCTATCTACTAGTACCATATGCCCACCTTGTCCTATGCAAATTTTTGAACTTCCTTCACAATCACCTATTTACTTAATTTAGCAAATCTATCTAATATTGATTCAAATCAAGATCAAACCACCACCAATCTTGCAAAGCAATGCACCACAGCATTCACCCCTCCTCGGGTCGACCAGCACTGTATCTAAGCTACTATAGCAATCCCTTGTCCCATGTGATTGGATTAGTGGAGAGAGTGAGAGACAAACAAATCTTACAAGATTTACCCCATTTAATTACCACAGCAGCCTTACCCCCTCTCTGCCAGACCAAATCCCCTTCTTACCCCTCCTCACCGCCCTCTGAGCCAATCCCAGGCCAGCACCACTCCTCCCCCATGTCCAAATGGGACATTTGCTCCATCTACTCCTTCTCCTTGGTATAAAGGCCAGAGGCCACCCCCAGCACCCCTCCCTGCCTCATTTGCTCCCTCTCCTCCTCACTTACCTCCCCCAGTACCGCCTCTTCCTCCCCTGCCTTGCCCTGCCCGAGAGAGAGAGCTCTCGGCCTCCTCAAGAAATCGAGCTAGGTGCTCTCTCCTCAGCTCCCCTCCTTCTGCATGTCACCTGGTCGAGTTCCCCTCCTCCCCTGCATCTAACCATGCACCTCTTTTGGCCCAGGACCGTCCCTTCGAGCCACTCCGACGAGCTCACCTCGGTTGTCGTCGCGCGAGGAAGATCTAGTCACGGAATCCGTCCGTGCCGCCCCTCTCCAGGTTCGCCGTCGTCGACCGCATCGCCCTGCGGCCTCCTCTTCGCCGGAGATGACCCCGGTGAGCCTCCCCGCCGCATTTTCCCCTCTGCTAGGGTAAGCTCCCGCCGCCGGCGTCGAGAGGAAGAGGACGAACTAGGGCCATCCATCACCCTTTTAATCGGACGGCCCCTGTCCCTCCTTACCGTTTCGCTGCCTGCTGCGGCTGGCAGGCGGGCCAGCCCCGTCAGGTTCAAACACGCCCCGCGCGCTCTCCCGCGGGCGACGCTGGGCCGAATTCCCTCCCCGCGGCCCATTTCCGTGTGAAACCAGCCCGCTACCCCCTCTGTTTTATTATTTTCACCCAGATCCAGTTAGCTGCCCTCCAGTTTAAATCTAAATAAAAATGCAAATCTATCCCAATTGCCAAGATTCAAATTTCTGGTAGCCCTCAGATTTTATTAAACATGCAGTACCTCTGTTTTTCCCAAAAGAACTTTTGTTCTTTTCTGATAATCAAATTACCACATGATGTCCTTTTCACTAAATAAATCCTCCAGGGAGCTTGGTAAACCCAATTGTATTTGGTAGGTTCTGCATGTGCCTATCCCCTGGATTTAGCCTCATGCCAAGTGGAGCCTCTGTTCTCCTATAGTGAAAATAACAAAAACAACCGTATTCTGCCTCAGGAAATTTCCCTAGGTCAAACCAAATGAGGTATTCACCTATTTCCAACTCCCAGGGCTGTGTATTATTATTATCTATAAAACCCCAGTAGCTCAGGTTTTGTTGAGCTCTGGTTGAAATCTAGTGAATTAAACTGCTCTGTGTACCCCTTTTTTAGTAAATAAATCCCTCCAAGTAGTTTTGGTTATCCAAAATGGGTAATTCCAATTTCTACAGAAAGGTATTTCCAATACCTACCATGCAAAGTTGGAATAACACTAAAACCTTCTGTAAAAGAAATCTGGTGAAAAAGGGAAAAACCATACAAAACTGCCTTTGGGATTTTCCTGAGGGCATTCTGGTAATTCTTTTGACAACATTCCAACTCTATGTGGTTCAGTACATCAAACACTACGAAACCACCCAAGGAAATAATTTTTGGGCCTCCAGATAAATTTTGGTGAATTATTTCCTCAAACTAGAGTCTATTCCACTATAAAAGGCATAACTAAATCCAGGTAATTAATAATCTATTGAAACCACTTGTGTTGGTTTTGTTTTGTCAAGTCCTATCTAAGGATATATTTGTTGCACATTGGTACCCTACATACCTCAGAACCCCACTCCTAGTTCATGGTATTTAGCCTTGACAACTATCTTCCAAAGGGAAAAACACCTATATGGCAATCTAGTAATTCCACAACTAGAACCCAACTTCTCCACAACCTACTAAGTTAAGTAGGATTCAGTATGTTTGTTTGCTGTATGGTTTGATGTATGTATTCCTTGTATTGATTGTGGTATTGTTTGCTTGCATGTATACCCGATGACAGCGAATGTGTGAGTGTTTGATGACAAGAAGGAAGGGACTTCTTATTATAATTTATTGTGTGTTCTTGGTTATCTAAAGAAGTCCATGGACTTATTGCTGATCACAGGCAAGCCACCATTTCCCGAATTCTGATACTTGTCCTAGTCGTTTTACTACCTGTTTTGTATCCTCTTTATAAATTGCATTATCTACCTGCATGTCTTGTTTTATAAATACTTCGACATAACTTGGCTCCTCCAAGTTATGCATTTGTGCCCTTCATGGCACCACCCTGATGTACCTACCATTCTATCCCTTTAGACTGAGAGTATGGTGGTTAGCATCCTACCTTGTTGAAAACCCCCGGTTTTGAGAAAATGAAGTGTTTTGGGTTTTACCCTACTACAAATGTTTAAAAACTGCTTTGTAAAACCCTTGGGAACAGACATCGTTCCAAGCGGATGTTTTAACTACAGAAGGGGTGATATTGAGAAATGCAAAAGTGAAGGGATGTTCTACACCTTTACTGGAACAATTATTATCCGTGCAACCACATTACCCCAGGTGCTGGGGCTTAGCTCGTAGTTTGTGTTCATTAGCCGAGGCAGCTTGTACCATGCTTATAGGGAGATATCCCTTGAATTCCGGGCAGGCGCTAACAGATCTACAGATCTGGAGCTTGTAGCTTGCTTCGACAAGAGTGAGCCTGTTCTGGCAGGAGTGCCAGTGCAACAATTGGGTCTCCCACGGACGGTATGACTTAGGTGGTACGAAAGGAAGTGGAGTCACCAGATTAAGGTATACGCCAAGTTGTGGCTTGGGTATACGTGTGTACGGAAGGAAGGACTATGGCTGGTAGCCACATACTCGTTGCCGGGGAGAACAAACCCAAAAGGAAAAGCAGCCTTTGCTAGGGTCGACAAGCGAAAGGTTAGGTTTGATTATCCGGACCCCCATCTACAGTGGTAGTGGGCCGTGGTTTTATCCCGGCGGATGTATTGATTCTTGTGGGGAAAGTGCGCAAACTCTGCAGAGAACAATCTATTCGAATAGCCGTGTCCATGATCAAGGACGGTTGGAAAGGTGTGGCTAGGAGTACCCAAACAGTTGTTTGTTTGGGAAGAATGATGAAAAGTATGGAGGTTCTGGGTGAACCTGAGTTTAAAGTGTTGTTTTGACCAGAGGAGGTCAATGAGGTTTACAAAAGGGTTTTTACTTCAAATTTGTTTTCAAAAAGGTTTTCAACAAGGAAATGGGAATATCTTGATTTATAAAACAAAGGCATGTTTCCAAACTCTTTTTCAACAAAGATATGGAGATGCCATAACTACAAGAGTTAGATTAGGCTTTTCAAAAACAACCCTACATAGAGCTATCTCACCACAACTAGAATTGCATATCTTTATTTCACTTATCTTGGTGGTTTGCTAGTACATTCAAATGTACTCATGGCTTTGTCCCTGGCTATTCACTTGGCCAGACTTTCAGAGGTTCGACATCGGAAGATTAAGGTGACATCCAGCGAGCTAGGCCGTCTTCCCAGTCAGTCGCCTGTAGGTTGAGGCATGATTGGGCTCTGCGCGTGATGTTGTTTCGCTGCTAAAGATGATGTAGACATAATGGCATTTATGTAAGTCTTGTAAATTTGTTATGTTTCGGATGTTGTAATGATACTTGTCGGTTATGTTCCACGGCTCACTGATCATGGGAACGTGGATATATAGATAACAGGAATTTCTCGGATGGTTAATCCGGGGAGCGCACAGACATGGTATCAGAGCCATCCTGACTGTAGGAGACCTTAGTTAGCCTGGACCTTAGACCGGGAACGACAAACCTATTTTCTAAAAGACAAGGGAGAAGAGATGCCTATTTGCAAAAGTGCTTATGTCTTTTCCCCTCCATTTTGAAAACTACTTGCATTAAGATGATTTTCTAATCTTAAAATCCTGCACACTTGTCACTAACCCAACCCCATGTCAAAAATCTGCTATAGATGGCCTCTTTCCGCTCGGAGCGCATCATCATTGGAGAGAGTTTCTGGCCTTTTGAAGAGCAGCTTCATGACCTGTTGAAGAGAGTGAATAGGCCCATGCCGACGATTGAAGGAACCGAACTTCCTCGCAGTAACACCAATGTGATGCAATGGGTCATCAAGGTAGTGATCCCCTCCCCCGATGAGGACACCGCGCCCACAATCTTTACCTTCCTCGACTGCAACTGGGTAGATGGCGTGGTGCGAGCCATACAGGAGATCATGGCGCGCCTCTACAAGATCCATGAAGATGAGTTGAAGGATACCCCTTACCACCTGTTCGGAAAGCGCGACCACGATGGACTTCCTACTGAGTCCTTCCTCACCTACTGCATTGGGAATCAGCTAGAGAACATGGGATACCTACTCCAACATTCCCAGGAAGATGTTGACAAGGCCAGGTGAGAGAATCTGCTTCTGAAGATGGATATCAACCTACTCCGTAAGCGCGAAAGAAGTCTTAAAGCCACCAATGCTCGCTTGGAGAGGAAGCTGACAATCGAAGTACCCCCAACCCCTGAAGACGAGAATCCCGGGACTGACGACGAACTCCCCTTCCTTAATGAGTACCACCCTATAGTACAGTCACCCATGCAGGCCGAGCCAACATCCAGCCCTGCACCTTGGGAAGGCACCACTCTCACCTTCACTGAAGCCGAGCTGAATATCCCACATACCCCGGAGGATCTGCAGTAGCTGGAACCCCCCTGGAGTCAACAACGAACCCCAGATGCACCCTCCGAGTAATCACCCGCTCTGCTGTACTCGCCCATTTAGCAATAGGGTAGAGTCATGTAACATCCCTGAACGCATTTTGTAATGCTTAAGTACTGTTGACACCTTTGGGTGCAGACTGGTTGGTTATGTAATAACTTCCTTGGATTGCTATGCTTGCTTTGATTGATTTCCCTCTTGCGTGTTTTACCCAAGATGTTGCATCAGACCCAACCCGGAATGCGTACCACCAACAGGAAATCCCCCAAGATGGCCATGAAGACCGGAAGCTCGAAGAAGGCATGTAGCCATTGCGGAGATGAAAGACACCAAGCCAGCAGGTGTTCCGGCCACTGCCCAAACTATGGGAAACCCCACTCGTCCAAAGTTTCTCCAACTCGGTTTGTCACTTGTTTCCTCTGTGAAGGCCAAGACCATGTCCCTATCAATTGCCCAATATATCTCCTCATTGGCAAGGCCTGTCAACCTCCCGATGTCAGCATAGGCGGGTCGTCAACTCAGTTACGCCGAAAGAAAAATACCTGTTTCTCATGTGATCAACCCGGCCACTTCTGTCGAGAGTGCCCCCAGAGTAAACCTATCAAACCCCCCGTGAAGGTGAAGCCCGAAGGCACCAAGGTCCTTCCCCCAAGAAAGGACGACCATCCGACCTCTCGCAACCCTACACCTCAAGATTGAGGAATCAACTCGCATCTCCAAACTACGACATCCCGTTGAAGTATAATCAAGAGAAAAGCTCCCTAAATGTCGGCAAGTGCGACTTGTAATAAACCAGTCCATGTCCCCCCTTGGAACGACACCTATGATGCTACCCTCCCTTATGTTGTTATACGCTACCTTAAAGAACTATCTTTTGCCACCCTCATAAGGAAGTCCCCAGTTTGTAACTCTCCGAGCTACCCCAGTCTAATCCTAAGGGGGAAAGACGGTGTCTTTCCTGCAAACTAGAATAACCCTATACCAGAAGGAATCCAACAGTGGACCCAAAACTGCAAGCTAGGATACAATAATCCCTTAGGACAGGCGCCGTAAATCATAACAGCTAGGAGATCACTCCTCCCGATCCTGGTTGAACCCTGCTCAACACTCGTGCTTTCAAGCCGATTGAAGTTCAACCTCACTATCGAAGAGACCCTGTTCAAAGACTAAACCGACAAGTTAGTACACAAGAAGCACCTAGCACTAACTCCAAGACGAATCCCGTAATCTTACTCTCCCGAATCTCGGGACGAGATTCTTTTAAGGGGGAAAGGTCTATAACATCCCAATTTCAGCAACCCTGATTTGTTGTCCAGAATGCAATAATCAGGGGGAACAAATTTTTTTTCTTCATGGGTGCAATGTTTGCTTGTTGTTTGTTTGTACTTGTGCATGTGAGTGTATACCATATGCTACTCTTTACCTCACCATCAATTGACAAAGCTATTTAACAAAACTATCCTGGCTTATTTTACATATTATCAAATGTTCTGTCATTTCAAAACATGAGCCAAGATACTTATGTAACCAAAACTATTTTTGTATCCTCTATTGACAAAACTATGGAGAGTTATAACCTCCTTATGTTTTGAAGACAGAACCCTCAACTAATCTTATCTTTAGTTTTCCCCAAACCTCTTTTCAAAGCATTTGAATTCTACTCTTGGTAGAGATACCAAGGTTCTCATCTTACTCAAACTCCAACACTTCAAAATTCCCCAACCTTAACTCAAGCTAGGCTTTATGGTAACCCCAGTAGTGGAGTTGCTTAGTTTATAAGATAAGTTGCCTTGAGCTGCTGTCTGATGAGTTGCCTTGATCTGCTGCTTGACTTATTTGCCTAGGAAGTAGTATGAGCCCCTCTAGGAGCCCATCACTAGGATAAAGATGTTTCCAAATCATCATCCCCTAAGCAAGAATACAAATCTGGATATGATCCCTAGCTACTAGGTGATCATCTAAAACCCTTAACCAGATCAATTCTGAAGATTTCCATTCTAGAAGCTTCCCAGTCCATGAAGACCAATATCAAGCATGGATCCCTTCTACTCAATCTACACTTCAACATCATCCACTTGATGATGTTTGGTACCTTGCAACCCCTCCAAAAACATTCCCTCTCATACTCTAGTCAAAATCCTCAAAACTTCCAAATTTGACTAAGTCTGGAAACTGTTCCAACATCACCTTTTAAAATGCCTCCCTTTCCCAAACCAGGTGCATTTTTGGAAATGAACCTGAACCATATTGTTAAACATCCTAAGGACTACCAAGGCCCACATTGGACATTGGTTATATCATCCTCCAACCCACTTGTTCTTGATGGTTTTGTAGGCAAGAAAATAACTTTTGCTGCAAACCTAGTCATCATGCCTACTTTGATAGAAGCTCACACCATCACACAACCTTCTATGAACCAACTCTTTGAATGGTTGTGATCTACTCATATAGGTATATCAAAACCTACTTCACTTGCTCCAAGTGTATCCTTGTGCTACCTAAACCCACATGGTTTATAAGGCATCATGACCCTTCTGGTATGTCAACCTTATTTTTAACAAATTTTGCCATCATTTCCAGACCACCTCAAATGCAACCAATCCAAAATCCTTCTGTCATGACCATCTATATGACCTGGTCTAACTAATCATCTATCCATTGCATCAAGGTGAACTCTGAACCCCAAGGTACAACCATGCTTTGATGGTATGAAATTAACACCACCCTAGATCCCTAATCTAGGGTATTCCACCAAAATCAACTTGGATTCTCCAATCCCAAGGTTGCAAATGCTTGCTACACCTTGTACACATCATATACCATGATCATCAAGATTTCTCAAATATTACCCATAATTCTCATGGCTCCAAATCTATTTAATTTCTTTATTAGACAAAATCTCAAAACCCCTTTCCAAATGGAAAGTTTGGTTTTTGTCAAAACACTTCCCCAAATTTTTGCTCATGTGAGTTCCATATATCATACCCTATCTTCCCATCTCAAAAATAAATATTTTTGAGAAGCTTTATTATTTCTTTTTGCCTATTTTCTAAAATGGTAGAAAGAACAAAATAATTGTTTTAAATACTTTTAATCCCCAATAAATCTTGGGAAAAATTCCCCTAAGTGTGTATTCACATTTGGGACCCTCTCACACCAAAAGCCAACCTTGACAAATGTAAATATATCATATGATCTTCTAGAAACTACTTCTGTACTTTTTGAATAAAGGATTTTAAGTGAACTAAAAATCTTCAAAAAAAATCCCAAATAATTCCTGGATATCTCCCTTGACCTCATATATCTACCAGTACCATCTTCGCACCTTGTCCTATGCAAATTTTTGAACTTCCTTCACAATCACCTATTTACTTAATTTAGCAAATCTATCTAATATTGAGTCAAATCAAGATCAAACCACCACCTATCTTGCAAAGCAATGCACCACATCATTCACCCCTCCTCTGGTCGACCAGCACTATTGCTAAGCTACTGTAGCAATCCCTTGTCCCATGTGCTTGGATTAGTGGAGATAGTGAGAGACAAACAAATCTTACAAGATTTACCCCATTTAATTACCACAGCAGCCTTACCCCCTCTCTGCCAGACCAAATCCCCTTCTTACCCCTCCTCACCACCCTCTGAGCCAATCCCAGGCCAGCACCACTCCTCCCCCATGTCCAAATGGGACATTTGGTCTATCTACTCCCCCTTGGTATAAAGGCTAGAGGCCACCCCCAGCACCCCTCCCCGCCTCATTTGCTCCCTCTCCTCCTCACTTACCTCCCCCAGTACCCCTCTTCCTCCCCTGCCTTGCCCTGCCCGAGAGAGAGCTCTCGGCCTCCTCAAGAAATCGAGCTAGGTGCTCTCTCCTCAGCTCCCCTCCTTCTGCATGTCACCTGGTCGAGTTCCCCTCCTCCCTGCATCTAACCATGCACCTCTTTTGGCCCAGGACCGTCCCTTCGAGTCACACCGATGAGCTCCAATGAGCTCACCTCGGTCGTCGTCGCGCGAGCAAGATCTAGTCGCGGAATCTGTCCGTGCCGCCCCTCTCAAGGTTCACCGTTGTCAACCGCGTCGCCCTGCGGCCTCCTCTTCGCCAGAGACGACCCCGGTGAGCCTGCCCACCACTTTTTTCCCCTTTGCTAGGGTTAGCTCCCGCCACCAGTGTCGAGAGGAAGAGGACGAACTAGGGCCATCCATCACCCTTTTAATCGGACGGCCCCTATCCCTCCTTACTGCTTTTCACATCACACAAGTGGCCGGCAAAGGGCCAGCCCGTCAGTTCAAACATGCCCTGGCGCCTCCTCATGCGACGCTGGGCCCTCCCCGCGGCCCATTTCCGTGTGAAACCAGCCCGCTACCCCCTCTGTTTTATTATTTTCACCTAGATCCAGTTAGCTGCCCTCCAGTTTAAATCTAAATAAAAATGCAAATCTGTCCCAATTGCCAAGATTCAAATTTTTGGTAGCCCTCAGAAGTTTTCTTAAACATGCAGTACCTCTTTTTTTCCCAAAAGAACTTTTGTTCTTTTCTGATAATCAAATTACCACATGATGTCCTTTTCACTAAATAAATCCTCCAGGGAGCTTGGTAAACCCAAATTGGGTAAACCCAATTGTATCTGGTAGATGCTGCATGTGCCTATCCCCTGGATTTAGCCTCATGCCAAGTGGAGCCTTTGTTCTCCTATAGTGAAAATAACAAAAACAGCCATATTCTGCCTTAGGAAATTTCCCTAGGTCAAACCAAATGAGGTATTGACCTATTTCCAACTCCCAGGGTTGTGTATTATCAGTATCTATCAAACCCCAGTAGCTTAGGTTTTATTGACCTCTGGTTGAAATCTAGTGAATTAAACTGCTCCGTGTACCCCTTTTTCACTAAATAAATCCCTCCAAGTAGTTATGGTTATCCAAAATGGGTAATTCCAATTTCTATAGAAATTTATTTCCAAAACCTACCATGCAAAGTTGGAATCACAATAAAACCTTCTGTAAAGAAATCTGGTGAAAAAGGAAAAAACCATACATAACTGCCTTTGGGATTTTCCTGAGGGCATTCTGGTAATTCTTTTGACAAGATTCCAACTCTATGGGGTTCAGTACATCAAACACTACCAAACCACCCAAGTAAATAATTTTTGGGCCTCCAGATAAATTCTGGTGAATTATTTCCTCAAACTAGAGTCTATTCCACTATAAAAGGCATAACTAAATCTAGGTAATTGATAATCTATTGAAACCACTTGTGTTGGTTTTGTTTTGTCAAGACCTATCTGAGGATATCTTTGTTGCACATTGTTACCCTACAGACCTCACAACCCCACTCCTAGTTCATGGTATTTAGCCTTGACAACTATCTTCCAAAGGGAAAAACACCTATATGGCAATCTAGTAATTCCACTACTAGAACCCAACTTCTCCACAACCTACTAAGTTAAGTAGGATTCAGTATGTTTGTTTGCTGTATGGTTTGATGCATGTATGCCTTGTATTGATTGTGGTATTGTCTGCTTGCATGTATACCCGATGACAGCGAATGTGTGAGTGTTTGACGACAAGAAGGAAGGGACTTCTTATTATTATTTATTGGGTATTCTTGGTTATCAAAAGAAGTCCAGGGACTTATTGCTGATCACAGGAAAGCCATCATTTCCCGAATTCTGATACTTGTCCTAGTCGTTTTACTACCTGTTTTGTATCCTCTTTATAAATGGCATTATCTACCTGCATGTCTTGTTTTATAAATATTGCGATATAACTTGGCTCCTCCAAGTTATGCATTTGTGCCCTTCGTGGCACCACCCTGATGTACCTACCATTCTATCCCTTTAGACTGAGAGTATGGTGGTTAGCATCCTACCTCGTTGAAAACCCCTGGTTTTGAGAAAATGAACTGTTTTGGGTTTTACCCTACTACAAATGTTTAAAAACTGCTTTGTAAAACCCTTGGGAATAGACATCATTCCAAGCGGATGTTTTAACTACAGAAGGGGTGGTATTGAGAAATGCGAAAGTGAAGGGATGTTCTACACCTTTACCGAAACAATTATTATCCGTGCAACCACATTACCCCAGGTGCTGGGGCTTAGCTCGTAGTTTGTCTTCATTAGCCGAGGCAGCTTGTACCATGCTTATAGGGAGAGATCCCTTGAATTCCGGGCAGGCGCTAACAGATCTATAGATCTGGAGCCTGTAGCTTGCTTCGGCAAGAGTGAGCCTGTTCTGGCAGGAGTGCCGGTGCAACAATTGGGTCTCCCGCGGACGGTATGACTTAGGTGGTACGGAAGGAAGTGGAGTCACCAGATTAAGGTATACGCCAAGTTGCGGCTTGGGTATACGCGTTGACGGAAGGCAGGACTATGGCTGGGAGCCACATACTTGTTGCCGGGGAGAACAAACCCAAAAGGAAAAGCATCCTTTGCTAGGGTCGACAAGCGAAAGGTTAGGTTTGATTATCCGGACCCCCATCTACAGTGGTAGTGGGCCATGGTTTTATCCCAGCGGATGTATTGATTCTTGTGGGGAAAGTGCGCAAATTCTGTAGAGAACAATCTATTCGAATAGCCGTACCGTCAATGACGGTTGGAAATGTGATGGCTAGGAGTACCCAAACAGTGGTTTGTTTGGGAAGAATGATGAAAAGTATGGAGGTTCCGGGTGAACCTGAGTTTAAAGTGTTGTTTTGACCAGAGGAGGTCAAGGAGGTTTACAAAAGGGGTTTTACTTCAAAATTGTTTTCAAAAAGGTTTTCAACAAGGAAATGGGAATATCTTGATTTATAAAACAAAGGCATGTTTCCAAACTCTTTTTCAACAAAGATATGGAGATGCCATAACTACAAGAGTTAGTTTAGGCTTTTCAAAAACAACCCTAGATAGAGCTATCTCACCATAGCCAGAATTGCATATCTTTATTTCACTTATCTTGGTGGTTTGCGAGTACATTCAAAAGTACTCATGGCTTTGTCCCTGGCTATTTACTTGGCCAGACTTTCAGAGGTTCGACATCGAAAGATTAAGGTGACGTCCAGCGAGCTAGGCCATCTTCCCAGTCAGTCGCCTGTAGGTTGAGGCATGATTGGGCTCTCCGCGTGATGTTGTTCCACTGCTAAAGAAGATGTAGCCATAATGGCATTTATGTAAGTCTTGTAAATTCGTTATGTTTCGGATGTTGTAATGATACTTGTCGGTTATGTTCTAGGGCTCACTGATCATGGGAACGTGGATATATACATAACATGGATTTCTCGGATGGTTAATCCGGGTAGCCCATAATATATATACAACAACGACTCCATGAGTCAAGAATACAGATATACTATACAAAGATCCAAATCACCTTGAAAACGATATAACATCCGAGTATGGATAAGATGCAAATGGGGCTAAGAGCCCCGAAGAATAACCAATGGCGTCCACAACCCTGCCCAGGCCAAGCCAGAAGGGTAACCCTGCTAACAACGTTGGTCTCAAACCTGCTAAAACAAAAGGGGTGCCAACAAAGGGCGAAGGAAAAAGAGAGCGGTCAATACTGAGGCCAGTACACAGCGAGTCTAGAATTCGGTGGCTCTCGCCTACATAGGTACGGTGGACTGAAGCGGCAGCGAAGCATGCACTAAACAACGAGATTCGATACAATTGTCGGCTATTAAAGAGGGATAAGAAAGACCTATTCGGGACCAACCTGATACTAACTCCAATCGTACCCATCCTGGTATTTCCCCCTCGAGACCAAACGAGGAAGTCATGCCAAGGAAACTCACACAGTTGGCAGTTTATTAATTTCATTGTAGTTGCAACACTTACTAGTCCGATATAGATAACATGATTCATCCTGATATCATAAGTAGTGGGAAGTTTTAGTTAACCATTTCGTTGTAGTTGGAATATTTACTAGTCAGATACAATTAGCATGAGACATCCCAAAACCAGCAGTTGTTGCCACTTTTATTTACTCATTCCGTTGTAGTGAAACTGATTACTAGACATGTTAAAGTCAAATTTATAACACTACTTTAGTTATGGTTGTCTATGATCGAGATACTGTGCTCCAAGTCATCCATAACCGCAGACACATCTTTCAGAAATATTTACCCTGCAGGGGTGCACAAATAGCAACACACACACGATTAACCTTGGGAAGAACCAAATAAAAAGTGTCGTGGTGGTGGCACGGCAGATGCCATGGATAGGCTAAAGATGGGGCCAATGAGTGCTAGGGGAATCCAGGGAGGGAGAACATGGTGATTCCACGCACATAAGTTCTTCTATTTTATTTATCAATGGTGTTTACAAATGCTCTTGAGGCTCTCAGTAAGAAGGAGACAATGTCTCTTACTCCCTACCAACTAGCCCTCGAGTTCTACCAACAACCGTAACATTACATCACATCATGGGATCGTTTGCTCCCGTGGCCCTTTCTGTGGCCTTGCTCTGATTGTCCGTTTTGGCCGCGTACACGCCCGTTGCGCGCCGCGCGGCAACCGCAAAAGATCCCATGACGCGCATGCTGTGCGGTTAAGTAGAGGGCCTGGGGCGATTTCAGAGGAAGTTCCCCCATTTTCTCCACGCCTCCCAGCCTCTTTCTCTCTTACCGCAACCTTGCTGCCGCCGCCAGTTTCCTGTTGCTCCAGCACCATCGTGACCGCCCACAGGCAGCATCTCGCGCCTACGTCGCCATTCCCACTCAAGATTTCCATCACTGGCCAGTTTCCTGTTGCTCCAGCATCCGGATGCAGGGGTATCTGGTGGAAACCAGAATACGCATCAATGAATGACAGTAGCTCATATCCGGCCGTTGAGTCTATGACTTGATCTATCCTAGGGAGCGGAAATGGATCTTTGGGACACACCTTATTCAGGTTCGTGTAATCAATGCACATGCGCCATACCACAGCCATGTTCGGATCATCTTTCTTTTTATCCACAAGCACAGGATTAGAGAGCCAATCCGGATAGAGTACTTCCATGATAAATCCGGCCGCTAGGAGCCTAGCTATTTCGTCTCCAATGACTTTCCTCCTGTCTTCGGCGAAACGCCAGAGAGGTTGCTTTACCGGCTTAGCCCCGGGTCTTACGTTTAATGAGTGCTCAACCAACTCCCTCGAGTACACCTTGCAGATCCTGAGTAGACCAAGCAATAATATCCCGATTCTCACGGAGGAAGTTGACGAGCTCGCTTTCCTATTTGCTGCTTAGCCCAGCACCAATGGTCACGGTGCGCTCTGGGAACTGATCGTCGATTGGCACTTTCTTCGTGTCCTTGGTTGCTTGGAATGATACGCTCCCGTGCGGGTTAGTCAGAGCCGGCATATGTTGTTGCGCAGATTGAGCCAATGCCGCCACTTCCAATATCTTCCTTTTTTCTTGAGCTATCACGAGTGACTCGGCTAAGTTATATCCGGCCGAGGCGCACTCGATCGAATGCCAAAAGTCCCCTGATACAGTTATCACGCCCCTTGGCCCGGGCAACTTCATCTTAAGGTAACTGATGTGGGTAGTTGCCATGAACTTGTTCAGCACTGGCCTGCCGAGTAATGCGTGATAAGCTCTCTCCAGATTCACCACTTCGAATTCCAAGTTTTCAGTCCGGCAATTGTCTCTCGTGCCGAATAACACGTCAACCTGGACCTTACCAATTGGCTCACAGGAAATACCTGGTACAATGCCATGAAAGGTGGTCCTCGTTGCTTGCAACATGTTCTCCGTTATTCCCAACTTGTGCATGGTATCCTTGTACATAATGTTGATACTACTGCCATTGTCGAATAGTACCTTGGAAAACCTTACATTGAGATTCGGCCCGATGAACGTCGGATCCAGGACCAAAGCATAGGTTCCTGGGCTTGGCATGATATTTGGGTGATCCTTGATACTCCATGTAATCTCTTGATCCACCCAGGGCATATATCTCACTACTGCCAGCATTACTGTGTTCATCTTCATATGCCGGCGCTGCAAGCTTTTCCGGTCATTCTCTTCCGTGGTAAACACACAGTAGCTTTGATGATGTTCCCTGTACTCGTTTCGTCCCTCACTCTCGTGGTAACCCTGACCTTGTTGCTGGTTATTACCTACTTGATGTACCGCGTCCCTTCTTTCCGGATTCTCATACCTCGGCGGAGGCGGTGGCAACATCAATTGCTGTCCATTCCCCCGTCAGTAACAGTGGCCGTGGTGCTTCATTTCTAGGTGCTTCGTTCCGAGGTGCCTGAGCATTCCCCGAATTGCCCTGTTCTAACCTCCTCATCCATTCACATTGTCGAGTTGTATGATTCTCCGGACTATTCGGGCTTGGCATATGGAACATGCAAGGTTGATCCAACATGGACTCAAGCATATACCTCGGTCTATCCTTTCGCTCTTTCCATTGCCTCTTCTGCTCCGGGGTCCAAGGCTTTTTCCCTTCGTTTTTCTGCAGCTAGTTTTGCCCTCCCAGTTTTTTGGTGTCGGCTGGCGCCAGCATTGGATTGATCCCGGTCTACCGCTGCTACCTGTTGCGAGTTATACCGGTAAGCCGGGCGCTCATCCCTTCTCTTTCCTCGAAAATCATTCCTCCTTGACGATCCAGAGCCATCTCAGCCGTAATATTCCTCGTTTGCCTCGCTCGACATTAGCCGGGGTTGTGTTGGATCTCCCAAGGCATACGAATCCGTGATCCGGATCGTCTCAGCCAAGGTAGTTGGCATGTCTCTCTGTAACCTCTGCCACATCATACTTCCATATCTGCATCCCTGAGCGAACCACGCAATAGCTTGTGATTCAATTATCCCCTCGCACGAGTTTTGCACATTGCACCACCGAGTCAGGAAATCTCGGTCTGGCTCATTTGGTCTCTGCCGGCACAACGCAAGGGTCTGTACCCTGTTGGGCCTCTTGTATGTGCTTGAGAAGTTACTAATGAACAACTCCTCGAAATCCAACCAACAGTTGACACTCCCTAGTGTAAAATTGTTCAGCTAAACTCGCGCTGGTCCTTCCACCATCTGTGGCACATACCTTACTACCCATCTCAAATTTCCTGTTGCGATCTGACCACTGTGGTGTAATCAATCAGCCAATCTTCTAGCCTAGTACTACCATCATAAGTTCGGGTTCCTCTGGCCAGCTGAAAGTTCAGCACTGGTGGCTCCTTCATGATCCAGGGCCCAAAGCATGCTGGACCCGGTGGACCTTGTACCTCAATTAGCTCCGACCTATAAATCCTATCCAATTTCAGCCTACCATCATCTGGCTGCAAGTTCCTGCTTCCCAGTCTTGACCCAATTATGTGGTGATCCGGTCTGGGGTATCCGTCGTTGATCATGGCTGAATAACCATCATTGTATCTTTCCTGATTTGGACAAGCATTTTGTTGTTGCACTGCTTGTCCTGCACTCCCCTCTTGCCGAGGTGCACGCTGTTGCTGCGTCCGAGGTGTATGCTGTTGCTGCGTCCGAGGTATATTTTGTCCCGTTCGCACGGGATCACGCTGTCCGGCATTGCCGTTGGCAGCATTTCCCTGACCGGCATTGCCTTGGTCACGGTTACCTCGGCCAGCCACACCTCGACTCGTACTGTGTCGATCTTCATCAACTTGCACCGCTTTGCCTTTTCTGGCCTTTACCGGATCATAGGGAACCATCTGTTTGTCTCTTCTTCCATAGTTTACTACTTCTTCTCTCCTGGGATTGTGATCCAGAGATGACGCGACTCCCCCGGATCTCGCCGGGTCATTCCTGACCGAATGTACCACCTGTGAGGCTCCTGGTGGCATAGGGTTTGCCTTGTTCATTTCTTCATTTTGCTGGCAAGCAACTCTCAGCAAGTGATTCACCCTCTCTTGTTGCCTTTGCTGGGCCTCTCCAGTTAAACCTTCTAACTCGGATGCGGCCGCATTTGCTGCCCTGAGGTTCTTTGCCGGAGTGCTGTACTGATCTAGCCCTCCTGTTACTATCATGGCTGTCTGGCCCGGCCTAGGCTCGTATTCCTTGTCAATCTCAGTGATCAGGTTCCTACCTCGGATTTTCACTCCATCTATGCGGTTTGCCTTAGCATACTCTCTCAAGGTGATGGTCAAAGACTGATGCATCTCTGCTACCTTGTTTGCCCCAGCTAACATTTTCCGCCTAGTTTCCCCTAACTCAGCTTGTGCCTGAGCCGGATCTACCACAGGTGCTATTGGCGTCGCTAGGCTATCTATTGCTTGCTAGAGCACATTCTCTGGCCTTTCTAGCGGAGGAAACCTAGACCTGGTCTGCTTTGGCGTTACCTCTAGCTCTAGCGCCGGGCCCTTGCTTGGTTCCACGTCAGGTGCGGTCATCAGGACCTCAACGCTGCTAGTGGGGCGAGTGATACGCACTCCACGAACTGCACTAAGAGGAGGCTCGCCTCCCTCGACGATGTGCCGCGGATGAACACAGGACTCATCCATGCCGACATAGATCTTGTGCGTGCCAATCTCGATGAAGATGCTGTTGCATGGAGGAGGGTGCCTGCGGAAGCTTCCTGCATTGTCGCTGACGTAGTCCAGCGCTCCAAAGCGCTAAACCAAGCTGGAGACGACGCGCTCGCCGGTGCTGGAGAAGCTTCCCATCTAGATTTTCACCCCTGCTAGCACCGCTAGCCCCACGATGGGCGCCAGCTGTCGTGGTGGTGGTACGAGAGATGCCATGGATAGGCTAAAGATGGGGCCAATGAGTGCTAGGGGAATCCAGGGAGGGAGAACGTGGTGATTCCACGCACAGAAGTTCTTGTATTTTCTTTATCAATGGTATTTAGAAATGCTCTAGAGGCTCTCAGTAAGAAGGAGACAATGTCTCTTACTCCCTACCAACTAGCCCTCGAGTTCTACCTTAGACAGAGAGAATGATCCATCCCCTTCTATGGAGGCCCTGGTGATCCTTATATAGGGGAGCCCAGGTTACAATTCTAGGGAACACGTCGCAGCATATTCTACGAATATGCTCCTCGCCTAAAGCAGATGCTTCTTTATTCTCTTTAACGGCTCGTCCAGGCTTTGGACGTAATCCACAATGTAATCTTTGTCTTTTGGCATCACCAGACGCAGGCTACGTCATCCGGCTTTGCCCGCATCACCTTGGTCGCCCCTGACCCGCTGGTCCTCTTCTTTACTTTGCTTCGCTCATGCTACAGCTAATAAAGCCACCTTTTGACCAGCGGGGGATTCCTTCTATTGGAAGCCATAAGATAGTCCGGCTAGCATATAGCCAATCCGGCTTATCAAGTTACCTGCAAAACAGATAGATAACCATGGCCGACATATAATTTATGCCAGCCAGACCATAGTTAAGGAGATGCTCCATGGGCCGGGTCACACCGTGGTTCGGCCTACCTTGAGGTGACCCGGTCAGCACTTACTTTGACCGCGTCGTACCCCGGCTAACTCGGCCCTTATACCTGGCGTTACCCTACCCGAGGGTGTCCCCCAACAAAAAGCAATGAGGCCTCACCACAAAGCATTCACAGGATTCATAAATCATTTCAGGGGGCCACCCCACTAAGCTACCGCAACGAAGTTGGCCGGCTCTGAGACGGACCCAGGGTTTGCGTCAATGGTTGTAAATGACTGGGAACCCGAAAATGTGACTGGGCTTGTCGATACCATGAAAACACTCTGCATGCAAAGACAGTACAGGTGCTCCACGCACAATCATAAATAAACCAGTAAAGCATGGCATAAGTACATGATAGTAATAAAGCCCCAAACTACTTTGTGGCCCTAAGAAATAAAGTGTGAATCAAGCTCAGGAAAAGGGGGATCCATAGGGTCTCCCGTATGTGAATAGTGCGAATAGTCAAGGAACATGTATCAAGTACTCAGGGCCTACGGGACACAAGTGAGCGTGGAAGAACCAAATAACATCTATTGTGTAACATCCCAGCATTAGAGCTTAGAAATAAGCTGAGCTCAGGTGTGTGCATTGCATTCGTGCATAGAAAATCTAGATAATTTTCACGCTTTTAAATAAAACTTGTCAAAGTGATTGAAGCTTCTCTTAACTTGGTGGAACTGAAGTAGATCATCAAGTTGACTGCGATAAGTTTCAATATGACCTTTGCTAAAATCTTATCTTTGGGTAATATATTTGATCTATGGGTAGATCAAATGGAATCAAGCTAAACCCACAACATATTATTTAATGAATAATAAAGGATCTTCTAGAGATCATGACATGGTATTCCATACAACAACTTAAGGTTGAACACTGAATCTTCTAAAAGATTATATCAAGTTACCATCCAGAACCAAACCTGAATAGCAAGTCAAGTATATAACCTAGGTAAAAGAAACTCAATAACTAAATCTTGAAACACTTATTTGACATAGTTATTCCTACCATGGGAATCATGGTAGTTCTTAAACATTAATACTTATCACAGATAGAGTAGAAGAAGTCAAGCCAAGACCATTCATCACATATCTTTGATGTCATATTAACATACGGCATTCCTAAATAGATAAGTCCTAGTGTCAATTGATCATCAATATTGAGTGATCAATCCTTGACCTAGAACTTAGTGATAGTAAATTAATATAGCTTGACTTTATATTAACCTTCCAAAGACCTTAAGTAAATTAATAAGAAGAAGGAACTAGTTATGGTAGAGTGTGCCATCATCAATGGAATGAGATCCTTAGTGGTGATCAAACCATTTGGTGTTGGAGGAGTTAACTCACTCATGAGTTAACTAGAATAAGAATTTAAACCCAAGAGTTTAGATAGTAATTATGGAGCCATGATAAAGCTGGAAGTATTAGAGTATCCAATGATAATCTTGTTAAGCCAAGTAGATATGAACTTGGAGTAAGCTTCCTTAACAAGATAATCCTATAGAGAGACTAGTATAAGCCTACTACTTAGTTGATGATAGATTTTGATTAAACAATCAGAAGACTAAGCTTTGTATGATCAAAGGCTGGTGGTCATTATTCCCAAGTTATTTGAGAATAGATGACTAGATGATGAAGGAGTTTTGTGAGTACACCAAATTAGGCAAAGCCCTAGTAAGATGAGTCATCTAGCTTGCTCATACAAAGTCAAGCTAGAGTATGATGAATCATATAATATGAGTTGTATGGAGTAGCAGGAGGCATATTAGTTTAACCAAGATAATATAAGAACAAACTTGTATTATGAAGATTAGTACCCTACCCATTCCAGGGGGTGAATATCACATGTGATATATAAAGAGAACTATAATCTTACAAGCCTTGGAAGTAGTTGCAAGGTGAATATAAAAGGAGTTAATAGATGGAGCTAGAAATAACTACATTGATGGATTCATCAAGGGTAGCTAAGAGATGGAAGTTATATATGTAAAAGAATGAATAATGAGAATTATTGAAGTGGCATGAACATGTCATCATGATGGATATGGTGGAGCCAGGTGACTAGTTCATTTAGGGAGAGGACATCTTAGTGAATCAAGTAAGAATTCATATAGAGTATACTTAGGAAAGGAGTTCCTTAACTATGACCCAAGCTTAGTGAAGTGTGTGGGTAGGAATTCTTGAGAAACCTTTAACCAAGGTTGTTATATGTTGATCCAAATTCTACAAAGTAAAGGCCAACTTCTGACGGAGCGAAGCAAGGCCCGTCGCCGGAGGCTTGGGCCGATGCGGATTGTTGATGACCTAGGTTACCATCATTATATATACCTTTTGTAAGTCGCCGGCTGGGACAAGTTGCATCTGTGAAATCCCCGGCATTGTGTAAACACTCACCGTTATAGTGAAGTTTCGCTGGCTGGCGTCCGTGGTTTTTCCCTTCTCTTTGTTGGAGAGGGTTTTCCACGTTAAATGCGTGTCCCCCTTGCTGCGATTTTATTTTTGTTCTTCGTTATTTACTTGTCGCAAAGCTAACAAGTGGTATCAGAGCCCCAGGTTCTAATCTAGGGTTTGCGACATGTTGTCATTGAAGTTCGATCTACCGCAGCTGGACTACTCCACAAGATTCTGCTTGTGGCAGGTGAAGATGCGAGGGATTCTCTCCCAAACTTCAGATCTGGATGAAGCGCTGGAAGGATTCGGTAAAGATGATGCTAAGAGCTGATCTGACAAAGAGAAGTGGAAAGACCGTAAGGCTTTGTCTATGATTCAACTTCATCTGTCCAATAATATTTTGCAGGAAGTTTTGACAGAGAAATCTGCTGCTGCTCTTTGGGGAAAACTGGAATCGATCTGCATGTCAAAGGATCTAACCAGTAAGATGCATGTGAAGATGAAGTTGTTCAGAGAGATTATTTTTGATTTGCAATCTATGGAACTAAAATATGATGATGAGGATCTAGCTCTATTACTCTTATGCTCGCTGCCTAGTTCTTATACACACTTTCGTGATACAATGTTGTTGAGCCATGATAAAATATCCCTTTATGAAGTACAATATGCCCTCAAATAGAGGGAAAAGATGAAAACTATGGTGCATGCAGATGGCACGTCATCCAAGGCTGAAGCTCTGCAGGTTCGTGGCAGGACCGAGCAAAGATCTAACAACTATGGCAACCGAGATAAGAGCAAATACGGCAGAAGTCGTTCGAAGTCCAAGGGAAAGGACAAATTCTGCAGGTATTGTAAGAAATCTAATCATGTTATTGATGATTGTTGGAAGGTGCAGAATAAGGAGAAAAGGAACAGTACTTACCAACCGAAAGATAAGGATCAAGGTAATGGTAAGGCTGATGTTGTTTCTGGTGGTAGTTCTGACGGTGAATGTTTAGCCGTTTTTGCTACTTGTGCTTCTCGTGATGATGAATGGATACTTGATACTGCATGTTCGTTTCATATTTGCTGTAACAAAGATTGGTTCAGTTCATATGAGTCTGTGCAGATTGGAGATTTTGTACATGTGGGGAATGACAACCCATGCCATATTGTCGGAGTTGGATCTGTTAAGATCAAGACACATGATGGCATGACGCGTATGTTGAATGAGGTGAAGCACATACCAAGCATGGCCAGAAATCTGATCTCCCTGAGTACCATGGATGTTGATGGTTACAAGTACGCCGGAGGGCGTAGGTTGTTGAAGGTATCAGAAGGTTCTCTTATTCACATGATAGGTGATATGAATTCTGCTAAGTTATATGCTCTTAGATGTAGCACTTTGCCTGGTATTGCTGCTGCTATTACTTCTAATGATTCTGATGATTGTGGTAAAACAAATCCGTGGCATATGCGTCTTTGGCATATGAGCAAACATGGCATGGCAGAGTTGGTTAAGAGAGAGCTGATTGATGGTTGCAACTTGGGTAAGTTTGCGTTCTGTGAGCACTGCGTTTTTGGTAAGCACAAAAGAGTTAAATTCAATGCTTCCGTTCATACCACCAAAGGCATTTTAGATTATGTGCATGCTGATGTATGGGCGCCTTCCCGTAAGACATCTATTGGTGGTGCTAATTACATGCTTACTATTATTGATGACTACTCAAGAAAAGTGTGGCCATATTTTCTGAAACATAAATCTGATGTTTTTGATGCTTTTAAGAAGTGGAAAGTTATGGTAGAAAATCAAACTGAAAAGAAGGTAAAGGTACTACGTACTGGCAATGGTATGGAATTCTGTTCTAATGAGTTTGAGGAGTTTTGCAGTAATGATGGCATGATCAGGCACCACACCATCCCTTACACTCCTCAGCAGAATGGCGTGGCTGAGCGCATGAATAGAACCATCATCTCAAGGGCTCGCTGTATGTTGTCCAATGTAGGTATGCATAGACGTTTCTGGGATGAAGCAGCCAACATAGCATGCTACCTCATCAATAGGTCACCTTCTATTCCACTTGAGAAGAAAACTCCTATTGAGGTATGGTCAGGTTCGCCTACTGATTATTCACAGTTGAGAGTTTTTGGTTGCACTGCTTATGCTCACGTTGATAATGGAAAGTTAGAGCCTAGAGATGTTAAGTGCATATTCCTTGGTTATGGTTCAGGAGTGAAGGCATATAAACTATGGAATCCTGAAACTAAAAGGATTTTTTTGAGTAGAAATGTTGTTTTCAATGAATCTGTTATGTATCATGATAGCTTGCCATCAGATCCCTCTCCTGTTTCTATTGGAGAGG
Organism: Avena insularis; assembly: GCA_023614405.1. Taxonomy (NCBI): domain Eukaryota; kingdom Viridiplantae; phylum Streptophyta; class Magnoliopsida; order Poales; family Poaceae; genus Avena; species Avena insularis. The sequence goes on from CM042696.1 coordinate 410,602,348, forward strand.
AGGGAGTTCGTGTGCAGGTGGAGCACCTGTAGAAAACTGTTGATAATAATGCTGTTGTTGATGATACTCATGAGGAAAATATTGATGATGATGTTGTTCAGCACTCACCTACTATTTTGCAGCAGCCACATGAATCTATTACTGCTGATAGACCGAGGCGTAACATAGTTCCACCTCGTCGTTTAATTGAAGTGTGTAATCTTGCTCATTATGCTTTGAGTTGTGCTGAACAGGTGGAGCATGATACTGAACCTGCTACATACAATGAGGCCGTTGCATCCATTGACCGCGAGAAGTGGGTTTCTGCTATGCAAGAAGAGATGCAATCGCTTGATAAGAATGGCACATGGGAAGTTGTGCTCTTGCCTAAACAGAAGAAGGCCGTCCGCTGTAAGTGGATATACAAGATAAAGGAAGGTTTGTCTCCTAATGAGCCTCCAAGGTTTAAGGCAAGGTTAGTAGCAAAAGGTTTCAGCCAGATTCCAGGTATTGGTTATAATGATGTTTTCTCTCCGGTTGTGAAGCATAGTTCTATTCGTGTTTTATTTGGTATTGTTGCTATGCATGATCTTGAGCTTGAGCAGTTAGATGAAAAGACTGCTTTTCTGCATGGTGAACTGGAGGAGGAGATTTACATGGACCAACCTGAAGGGTTCATAGTTCCTAGAGAAGAGGATTTTGTGTGCAAATTGAAGAGATCGCTTTATGGTTTGAAGCAATCTCCAAGATAGTGGTACAAAAGGTTTGATTCATTTATGATCTCACAAGGTTTTAAGAGATCTCAGTTTGATAGCTGTGTTTACATAAAGTTTGTTAATGGATCACCTATTTACTTGTTGTTATATGTTGATGATATGTTAATTGCTGCCAAGAGCATGAAAGAAATCACTACTTTGAAGGCACACCTAAGTAGTGAATTTGAGATGAAAGATCTTGGTGCTGCTAAGAAAATCCTAGGTATGGAAATTAAACGGGACAGAAAATCTAGGTTGTTGTTTCTTAGTCAGCAAAGTTACGTTGAGAAAGTTCTTCAGTGTTTTAATATGCATGATGCAAAGTCAGTTAGTACTCCTGTTGCTCCTCACTTCAAAATTGTTAGCATTGCAATGTCCTAGTTCTGATGAAGATATTGAGTACATGTCTCGAGTTCCTTATTGTAGTGTTGTTGGTTCCTTGATGTATGCCATGGTTTGTCTTCGCCCTGATTTATCATATGCTATGAGTTTGGTGAGTCCTTACATGGCTAGTCCTGGTAAAGAACATTGGAAAGTTGTTCAGTGGATTTTCAGGTACCTTCGTGGCACATCGAATGCTTGCTTGAAGTTTGGCAAGACTGGTGAGGGACTCGCAGGCTATGTGGATTCAGATTTTTCTACCGACTTGGATAAGAGGAGGTCCCTCATAGGTTATGTGTTCACGGTAGGTGGATGTGCCGTGAGTTGGAAGGCAACGCTGCAACCAGTTGTTGCTCTATCTACAACCGAAGCAGAATATATGGTTGTTGCTGAAGCTTGCAAAGAGTCTGTTTGGTTGAAAGGTTTGTATGCTAAGCTTTATCAGGAAGATTCTTGCATTAACCTGTTCTGTGACAGTCAAATTGCTATTTACCTTACTAAGGATCAGATGTTCCATGAGAGAACAAAGCGCATTGATATCAAGTACCATTATGTTCGTGATGTTGTTGCACAAGGTACGGTGAAGGTATGCATGATAAGCACTGATGATAATCCTGCTGATATGATGAAAAGCCTATTCATGTTGCTAAGTTTGAGCTATGCTCAAGCTTAGTTGGTATAACTGCTTAGCCCAAGTGGCTGTTGGCGCCTAAAGTGTTTTCTTTGTTTGTTCAGGGAGTTGATTACTGTTGATGCTACAAGAAGGAATTTTTCTCAAGGTGGAGTTTGTTATATGTTGATCCAAATTATACAAAGTAAAGGCCAACTTCTGATGGAGCGGAGCCAGGCCCATCGCCGGAGGCTTGGGCCGATGCAGATCGTTCATGACCTAGGTTACCACCGTTATATATACCTCTTGTAAGCCGCCGGCTGGGACAAGTTGCATCTGTGAAATCCCCGGTGTTGTGTAAACACTCCTCGTTATAGTGAAGTTTCACTGGCTGGCGCTTGTGGTTTTTCCCTTCTCTTTGTTGGAGAGGGTTTTCCACGTTAAATCTATGTCCCCCTTGCTGCGATTTTATTTTCGTTCTTCGTTATTTACTTGTCGCAAAGCTAACAAAGGTCTTATAGAGCCATGTCTATCTCTTTGTCCAAAACCCTAGGATTAAGATGGTAGTAAAACCAATTCCTATTTTTAGGCAGCCAAAGAATAGTATCTCTTAGTCAAATGAAGTTTCTAGGAGATAATTAGAATGCCAGTTCAGAGTGTATTGATGAGAGCCTTGTCCACCTTATTATTTTAAACCCTAATAGAAACCTTGACCCATGAATCAACAAGATTGCTCTAGGAAGTAATTCTAATATCTCACTCTAGGTTGAGGTATCAACCCTACTCCTGGATTTAGAAGTAGTATATTTAAACCTTGATCTTTATCCACATTCATAATAAGATATGGGTCTATTAAACGTTCCCAAAACTCATGGCAATTATTTGTAAATGAACATTTTAATTTCCTCATTAAGGATTGATATCCATGCATAATGACTTAACCAAGATTGTTTTATGGTAGTTCTAAACCCCACAAACTAAGTAGAGTTGGAATCGGTGAAACCACCATATATAGAGAACCATGAAATTCAATTCATCACCTTATGAACCACAAGGTTTATTACCTTATAATAAATATATATATCAATCCTTTATGAGGCTAAGTATGAATAGATTTCTATACATACCATTCAATATTTTAAATCTTTGCCATAGCCATTATCATGGTGAAAATAAGAACATTTCCATAGCATTTGCTTTAGAAGAAGCAAATCCCTAAAACCCTAATTAATATTTACTTTACTAAATAAAAGAACCCTTCCTATAGTTATGGATATTTTTCTTATACACAATAAGAAAAGAGGAGAAGAGGGTTATACTTGCTTTATACAATATTATTCTTGATTTAAAAATTCTCTGGATATTTAAATCCTTGAGGAAATTCATATTTAAAAAGGTTTTATAAAAAAAATAGCAAACAGAAAATAGAATTGGAAAAAGAAAAGGAGTCAGCCAGACTGCAACCCATAGCCCGTTTCTTTCGCGCTTAACCACCGCCCGCGTGCGCCATCCGCCGTTGCCCGCTCACTCCGCATCGTCCCAACACTAGCCAAGGCCTAGGTACCGGTTCGCCGTCGTCTTCTCCGTGCGTCACAAGCAGCTCTCTAGAGCTAGTGCCATTGTCCGAGGCTGATCATGGTCGTCAGCAGAAATTGGACCACCGCGATGCTCGTCGATGCCCCGGAATGCGTTGATAAGATCAGCCGCGCTCTCCTCTATCTATCCATACCAGTCTTATCCTCTCTCTCGCTCTCTAGAGCTAACCCCTCTTCCTCACCGAAACCCTAACCTCCGGCCACCACAAATCACCATTGTCTTCGACCTCCCCGAGCTCCGTCGTGGTGCCTAGGAGCTTCCTCTCATCGTCCTAGATCATCTGGTAGAAGGAATCGAGCCCTCTCACTCGCTATTGTCGCACACCAACCACATCTATCCTCTGCTCGCCGTCGACCATGGCGACGCCATCCGATCTCGCCTCTCCTTGTTGTTGCCTCTACAAGATTCCTGGTGAGCCCGCGATTCCACTGGTCCTCTCCGATTTGTCGCTCGCTCGTCATAGTGACCTACCCACGTGAGCCCGACCGCGCCGCCATGATATGTTGCTAACTTATCCATAATTTTTGATGTTCCATGCTTGGTTTTGTCTACTTTCTTGTGTTTTGTTCCAACTTTGGAGTACTTTCCATACACTTTCTTGGACTAACCTATTAACAAGAGCCATAGTGCCAGCTGCCTGTTTTCTACTGTTTTTGGTTCTAGGAAAGTCAGAAAATGAATATTCTCGGAATTGGACGGGACAAAAGCCAAAGTCATTTTTTCACCGAGGGACACCCGGAGCCAAAATACGAGACGGGGAGGGGCCAGAGGGCGGCCACACCACCTGGCCGCATGGCCAGGCCTGACCCGTGCCAGGGGGTGGTGTGGCCAGCCCAGGCACCCCCTCGGCCTCCCCTTTCGCCTATAAGATGCCTTCGATACAAAAACCCTAAGTACCCGACCAAAATTCCAGGAAAGAGTCTATAGCCGTCGTCATCTCCATCCCTAGATCGGGAGGGATCTGAAGCTCTTCCCGGCACCCTGCCGGAGGGGAGAATTCACCGTGGAGGCCTTCTTCATCACCATGCAAGCCTAGGGTGTGATGCGTGAGTAGTTCATCTCTGGACTACGGGTCCATGTAGTAGCTAGATGGCTGGTTCTCCTCCTTTGTGCTATCATGTTTAGATCTTGTGAGCTCCGTTCATGATCAAGATCATCTTTTTGTAATCATACATGTTGTGTTTGCGAGGATCCGATGGATATTGAGATGCTATTTCAGATTGATTATTGATTCTATCATGTCTTTGTTATTTGTGATCTTGCATGCTTACCGTTGTTAGTAGCTATCTTGGCCAATTAGATGCTAGCAACTCCAAGAGGTAGTATTTATGCTCGATAGTAGGTTCATGCCTCTAGTAATCTGGGGAAGTGACAGAAATCTCTAAGGTACTAGATGTGCTATTGCTACTAGGGAAAAAACGACAATCCTTCGTTCATAGAACAATCGTATTATTTACTTTACACTCAATGCATAATGGAATTATCCATTGCTTGCAACTTAATACCGGAGGGGGTTCGGATGATAAACTAAAGGTGGATTATTAGTCATAGATGAAGTTGGATTACGGTCTATGTATAATGTTGTAATGCCCAATCAAGTCTCAAAGGAGTCAAGATGAGTAGTATATGCATGTATTGCTTTCTCGATGTTTGTCAATTGCCCCACTGTAATTTGTTCACCCAACATGTTATCTATCTTAAGGAGAGCCTCCACTAGTGAACTATGGACCCCGGTCCTTTCTTTTATCATTAATCATCAATTGTTTACTATTTTCTGTTTACTTACTACAAACTATTAATTTCTTCCACTCGATACGTTTAATCCTTTGTTTTCAGCAAAATCGGTGATATTGACAACCTCATCGCAACTTGGGGGCAAAGTTCTGTGGTTGTGTTGTGCAGGTCTCCACGTTGCTGCTGGCACCGATAGTGCGCCCTGCCAAAGTTCAGCTAGCAACACCTTTGTGGTGTTTCCTTGCTCCTACTGGATTGATAACCTTGGTTTCATTACTGAGGGAAAACTTGCTGCTGTGCTCATCATACCTTCCTCTTGGGGTTCCCCAACAGGCTCGATATATTTTGGGCCAAGCAACTGATTTTCTGGCGCTATTGCCGGGGAGTCAAGGACATCTTCACAAGGGGAGTCCCTCATAACCAATCTCTTTACTTTGTTATTTTTTTTGCTTATTTTACTTTTTGCTTTGTTTGCTTGTTTCTTTATCAAAAACACAAAAAATAGTTTTACTAGTTTGCTTTCTTTAAAAAAACACAAAAATGACTACTCTTGAAAACACTAAGTTGTGTGACTTCACTAGCACCAACAACAATGATTTCATGAGCACACCTATTGCTCCACCTGTTCCTGAAGCTACTTTCTTTGAAATAAAACCTGCTTTACTCAATCTTGTTATGAGAGAACAATTTTCTGGTATTGGTAATGAAGATGCTGCTACTCATCTAAATAACTTTGTTGAACTTTGTGAGATGCAAAAGCATAGGGATATAGATGGAGATATCATTAAGCTTAAATTGTTTCCTTTCTCTTTGATAGGAAAAGCTAAAGAATGGTTGAATTCCTTGACTAGGAATAGTATTGATTCTTGGACTAAATGCAAAGATGCTTTCATTGGAAAATACTATCCTCCTGCTAAGATTATATCTATGAGAAGTGAAATAATGAAGTTTAAACAATCTGATAATGAACATGTTTCTCAAGCTTGGGAAAGAATGAAATCTTTGGTAAAGAATTGTCCCACTCATGGACTTACTGCTTGGATGATTATCCAAACTTATTATGCAGGACTGAAGTATTCTTCAAGAAATATATTGGATTCTGCTGCTGGAGGTACCTTTATGACCATTACTTTGGGTGTTGCAACAAAGCTTCTGGATAATATGATGGTTAACTATTCTGAATGGCACACTGAGAGAGGTCCATAAGGTAAGAAGGTAAATTCTGTTGAAGAGACCTCCTCCTTGAGTGATAAAATTGATGTTATTATGTCTATGCTTGTTAATGGGAAAGCTCATATTGATCCAAATAATGTTCCTTTAGCCTCTTTGGTTGCTCAAGAAGAGCAAGTTGATGTGAACTTTATGAGAAACAATAATTTTAGCAACAATGCCTACAGGAATAATTTTGGAAACAACAATTATAGGCCATATCCTCCCAACAATGGTAATGCTTATGGAAATTCCCACAACAATAATAGGAGTGCTCCCTCTGAACTTGAAGTTATGCTTAAAGACTTTATTAGTAAACAAACTGCTTTCAATAAAACTATTGAGGAAAAACTCTCTAATGCTGAAAGAAATATATCATCATTGGCTGAAGCTCAATCTTCTTGGAATAAAATGTCTGCTAAACCTGAAACTAATGAGAATCCCTTTGCTGCTACTAATGCCATACAAGTAAGAATTGATGGAAATGTTAGACTATTAGCTGAATTGCATGCTAAGTGGGAAAGAGAGGATGAAATTGCTAGAAACATTAGTGTTTCTATTATCACTACCACTAGTGTTGAGGCCAGTAACAACTCTACTACTTTAGATGACAATTATGATTTTGATCTTGATGGTTGCAATATCTCTGAAGTTATTAAGTTCCTACAAAAGCTTGCTAAAAGTCCTAATGCTAGTGCTATGAATATGGCCTTTACAAAACACATTACTGATGCTCTCATAAATATTAAAGAAGAAAAGATGAAACATAAATCTTCTATTCCTATAAAACAAGAAGATGGTTGGGAACCCATCATTAATATGAAAATGAATTATTTTGATTTCAAAGCTTTATGTGATCTTGATAGTAGTGTTTCAATTATGCCTAGAAGGATTTATGATATGCTTGATTTGTCACCATTGGAAGATTGTTATTTGAATGTACCACTTGATGATAATGCTAAAAGAAACTCATCGGGATTATTAATGATGTTCTTATTATGGTTAACAATGCCTATGTCCCTGTTGATTTCTATGTTTTGGATGTTGAATGCAATGCTTCTTGTCCTATTACTTTCGGAAGACCTTTTCTTAGAACTATTGGTGCCATTATTGATATGAAAGAAGGCACCATTATATATCAACTTCCACTCAATAAAGGTATAGAACACTTCCCTAAGAATAGAGAGAAGATTTCTTTTGCCTCTCCTATGAATTTTTTTTTCTCTTAATGCTTCTTCATTTGAGAACACTTGATCCTTTTTCTTGCTTCTTATGCCTAACTTAAAGGCGTTAAAGAAAAATACTTATTGGGAGATAACCCAAAAGTTTTAGATGAGTCTTGGAAGTTATTATTTCTGTAATAACCGATCCTTATCCTTTTTATTTGCTTTTTGTGCCAAGAGTAACCTCTAATGAGAGAGAAGTAATGATTGGGAAAGTTGCTGTCTCGAACAGATTTCTGTGCTTCACCGTAAACATTCGTGTAAAATCTTTGTACGTCCTTTTGAGGCATGAATTTTTGTGCTTCTGCCCCAGGTTGTTGTCTAACTTTCGTTAGTTCAACACTTTTTTATTTGAGCAACAGAAGGTCTTCAAAAAAATTCGTCTTTACCTGCTGGTCTGTTTTGATAGATTTCTGCCATTATTTGCATTTGCTTCTTGTTGGTTCCTTTTTGAGTTCTTTTGGGGAATTGAGATTTTTTGAGGGAAGTGCTACAGTATCTTGTGTTTTAAATGAAGTTTTATTAGTGTTGGAACTGAACCTAAAGACTTATTATCTTAAGTGCACTAATGTTGCTAATAAAGATTGTGTGAAGTTTTGTATGAAGGAAAAATTTCAGGTGTATGGAAGGAATGAGTAATGAGTTGAAGGATGGACTAAAGCTCAAGCTTGGGGATTCCACGCGTGTCACCCCAAGAAATATCAAAGAAGTACAAGCGTCAAAGCTTGGGGATGCCCAAGGCATCCCCTTCTTCATCAATAAAAATTTCAGGTTTCTTCCAAACGCTTCATTTTTATTGTGTCATGCACAGTTGTGTTGTTCTTGGAGCGTCTTATTTTTTGTTTTCGTTTTGGTTTTTCGTTTGCTTGGTTTGCTTAGTTTGCTGAATAAATTCGTTGGACCCCCTCTTTCATGCATTGGTTTTCAAATAGTTTGGTTTGGATTGGAAAAGAGTAGGAAAGTTCACGCTTAAGTGGTAAATAGAGCTTGTTTTTGACTGTGGCCTATGCTTTGTCATGCCATGCTCGATATTGTTTTGGCTTTATGCTTAGTATTCTTTGCTGTAGCATGACTTTTTATAAACAATTGATATTGCTTAATGTTCCTTGGAAGAATCATGCATAGTTTTAGCATATTAAAGCATAGTATTGTGGTATTCTCCTTTGATGCTTTATTTAGGTTGACTTGGCACATGCTCACACCATGTTATGACTATCCCAAGTCACCATAAGCCTTTATGATCCTTTAGTTTTCAACTTGTAATATCACTTTATTCTTTGATTAATGATGTTTTGTCGCTCTGCATGATTATGGCCATTATTGCTCTCTTAGTTGGTCGCTCCCAGTCTTTTGCTAGCCTCCATAACCAAGTGTGAGTTCCACTCATGCATCCAACTCCTAAAACCAAGTTATTCCAAAGAGTCCACCATACCTACCTATTAGCAATTGCTATTCCAAGTATATTCCTTTTTTATCTACCTTCCGAATTAAACTTGTTATAAGAAAAGTAGTGATAAAAGCTCTCACGAACTCGATGGCACACTTTACTTTATTGCATTTAATAAACTTGAACCATTGCGTCCATCTTTGTTGCATATATGCTTGCGCTTTATAAGTTGAAGTTAGAAGAACCATGTATCATGGGGAACACTTTCAACATTGCACTTGTACTTTGTACCCCGTTGATATCATGTTCTTTTGCTTATGGATCCCGACGGTGTGAAATAAAAGGGGAACTTGTAAGATCATGGAGTTTGTATTTGTTTTAGAGAAACGCCTGGGCCGCTAGCCTAAGCCATGCCTAATCATGGTGGAAACTTGCAGCATAACCATAATGAACACTCTATGAAGCATCCTCAATAAAAACCTATGCAAATAGCAAATAAAAAGATCGCTGAGATGCTCATTGTCTGCATGCCTTATCATTTTGATTATGGGATAGCTCCTGTATCATGTGCAAGGAGTACCCCGTTGGCGGTTCTCTATGATACATATGTACTTACAATGACAAGAGCTTACTTGTGACTAAAGTTGAGTAGCATGAGGTTTGGTCTTCGTAAGTAAGGGGCATGAGATTTTAGCTTATAACTTGTCAAGGATATCCTCTTAGTTGTGTCACTTTAACCTTAATCACCTTCAAGATGCTTATGATAGGGGCAATGAGAGCTGAAAGCTAATAAGTACCATAATTTTTGGAAGCTCTTTATGAAACTTGAATCCCTACTTCCTTCTATGAAGGCCCTTTCTTTTATGTTATTGTTGAGTCTCCACCTTCTAACTTTATGCACCTACTCTGAGAGCATAGTGGCTATTCTTAGTTCTATGTGCATTGTCCCAAGACTTGTTGATTGATGCATAACTTTGATATTGCTTATTTTAAACTATTTGTATCTAGTCACTCTTATGAACTTTGAAGGTGTCCTATGCATTTATGTTTGATACTCTATGAGGGACAAGCTGAATGCCACTATGCTATCTTTTCTTTATGTGAAACAAACAAACGTCTTGCAAAGCATTGTTATTCATCAATCTTTTGTTTGTGCCTTTTCATGTTGCAACATAGTTGCTTTGCCTTATTGTTAGAAGTCTGTCTTTCATGTTATGATTGAAGTACTATGATCCCATCTATCAATGTTTTACAAATACTTTGATCAAGTTTATGATGGTGCATGTCACCTCAAAAATCATTCTTTCTTTTTATCACTTACCTACTCGAGGACGAGCAGGAGTTAAGCTTGGGGATGTTGATACGTTGCTAACGTATCCATTATTTTTGATGTTCCATGCTTGGTTTTATCTACTTTCTTGTGTTTTGTTCCAACTTTGGAGTACTTTCTATAAACTTTCTTGGAATAACCTATTAACAAGAGCCACAGTGCCAGCTGCCTGTTTTCTGCTGTTTTTGGTTCCAGGAAAGTCAGAAAATGAATGTTCTCGAAATTGGACGGGACAAAAGCCGAAGTCAGTTTTTCACCGAGGGACACCCGGAGCCAGAATACGAGACGGAGAGAGGCCAAAGGGCGGCCACACCACCTGGCCACACGGCCAGGCCTGGCCCGCGCCAAGGGGTGGTGTGGCCAGCCCAGGCACCCCCTCGACCTCCCCTTTCGCCTATAAGATGCCTCAGATACAGAAACCCTAAGTACCCGATCAAAATTCCACGAAAGAGTCTGTAGCCGCCGTCATCTTCATCCCTAGATCAGGAGGGATCTGAAGCTCTTCCCGGCACCCTGCCAGAGGGGAGAATTCACCTTGGAGGCCTTCTTCATCACCATGCAAGCCTTCGGTGTGATGCGTGAGTAGTTCATCTCTGGACTACGGGTCCATGTAGTAGCTAGATGGATTGTTCTCCTCCTTTGTGCTATCATGTTTAGATCTTGTGAGATCCGTTCATGATCAAGATCATCTTTTTGTAATCATACATGTTGTGTTTGCGGGGATCCGATGGATATTGAGGTGCTATTTCAGATTGATTATTGATTCTATCATGTCTTTGTTATTTGTGATCTTGCATGCTTTCCGTTGTTCGTAGCTATCTTGGCCAAGTAGATGCTAGCAACTCCAAGAGTTACTCCCTCTATGCCAAAAATGTAAGGCGCCTAAGCTTTAGTCAAAAGTCAACATATTTTAAGTTTGACCAAATTTATACATAAAAATATAAACATTCACAATACCAAATCAATATCAATAGATTCACCAGAAAGTATACTTTCTTAAATTTTCAATTTGATATTGTAGATATTCATATTTTTTTGTATAAACTTGGTCAAACTTATAAGATGTTGACTTTTACAAAGCTTAGCGCCTTTACATTTTGGGAACGAAGGAGTAGTATTATCTTTCGATAGTGGGTTCATGCCTCTAGTAATCTGGGGAAGTGACAGAAATATCTAAGGTACTAGATGTGCTGTTGCTACAAGGGAGAAAACAACAATCCTTTGTTCATAGAACAATCATATTGTTTACTTTACACGCAATGCATAATGCAATTATCCATTGCTTGCAACTTCATACTAGAGGGGGTTCGGATGATAACCTGAAGGTGGATTATTAGTCATAGATGAAGTTGGATTACAGTCTATGTATAATGTTGTAATGCCGAATCAAGTCTCAAATGAGTCAAGATGAATAGTATATGCATGTATTGCTTTCTCGATGTTTGTCAATTGCCCTGCTGTAATATGTTCACCCAACATGTTATCTATCTTAAGGAGAGCCCCCACTAGTGAACTATGGACCCCGTGCCTTTCTTTTATCATCAATCATCAACTGTTTATTGTTTTCTGTTTACTTATTACAAACTATTACTTTCTTTCACTCAATACATTTAATCCTTTGTTTTCAGCAAAACCGGTGATATTGACAACCTCATCGCAAGTTGGGGGAAAAGTTATGTGGTTGTGTTGTGTAGGTCTCCATGTTGCTGCTGGCACCGGTAGTGCGCCCTGCCAAAGTTCAGCTAGCAACACCTTTGGGTGTTTCCTTGCTCCTACTGGATTAATAACCTTGGTTTCATTACTAAGGGAAAACTTGCTGTTGTGCTCAGCATATCTTCCTCTTGGGGTTCCCCAACAGGCTCGATATATTTTGCTCTAAGCACACCATAGTTGGTAGTCGCTAGAGCAACTCTGATGACCATTTACTGGTTCGGCGACCAAGGTCTGACTCGCCTCGCGCTCCTCTGTCCAACACGCCCACTCCTGTTTGCTCGCGCTCAGTCGATTGATGTAATTATCATCGACCTGGGAGGCTCATTCCCAGGTGATGTCAGCATGACATCATGCTGATGTCATAATGTCGTTTTAAACTTTTTGGATATGACATGGCATCGGTTCCACAAGTCAATGGCTGTAGGATAGGTGTGAGTGCGGTGTAAAATGAATTAGCGTGGTGCTGACGTCAGCACTGACGCAGAAAAACATTTAGTTATTTATTTTTAATTCCAGAAATTAAATAAAATGATTTAATCTCATTAATTCAATATCTTTTATTTCATACTTCAGAAAAATATATATTATATATATCAAAATGTTCAGAAAAATAAATTCTATAATATAAACCTATTATCATATTTTATTATTCAACTTAAATAAAATAATAATTATAATTAGTAAATAACTTTTTAAGGATAAATTATAAATAAATATATTTTATATTTTGAAATTCCCAAAAATAGGTATAATACATCAAAAGTCTTAGAAAAACAAAATAACACCTTATAAATTGTTTTATACATTTTTTTATCAATTAACTAATATTTATTATTTATTAAGTGTTTATAAAGTGATAAAACTTATAAAATTCATATCTTATTAATTAAAAATCATAAAATACTTATAATATACCAAAATGGTCACAAAAATAAAAACCACACATTAAAAATATCCTCTTACACATTTGAAGTAAAATAAAGGTAAAAGTTTAATAAGTCTTCAATTAAAACTATTTTCTAATATTTTAATGGAATAAAAATACAAAAATCATTACTATACCTTTAACGTTAACAGTTCAAAGTCTAAAAGTGAATAACAAGTTCCATTAATGTGTAAGTAGAATTAAAATAGATCTAACTATTTGTAACTACCTCGGACCCTACGCTCTAAGTTCAAGCCTAGATGAACCAAAAGTGGTTAAGGGTTTTACAGCGGGGGCCCAGGGCCACCCACGTGTAGGCCCGTCGACCACCCTAACCACTTCCAAGAACATCGGGACAAGAGCGAGCGGCATAGGCAACAGGCGAAGAGATCAAATACATACACAAGTGAGTATGTATGCAAGCTACCTTACAACAGTCCTCAAAGCCATACCATCTAAAAGAAATAGAAATATTGCAACTCCATACGGCAAGATCCAAATATCCTAGATAGAGATAATAGTGTAGGATAGCTCCTCATACATCAATCAACAGAGTATCAAGCGGAAGCGGGAAACAAGATCCGAGTACGGATAAAAAGCAAATTGGCATAAGATGCCACATAAATAAGCACATCCCGCCCACACATCTCACGGATCCCCATCCCCGGAATCTCTACACCGAGTGATCGTTGCCAACATCATCTGTCTCCTCCACCCAGTATCCATCTTGCGAATACACCTATTCATCTGAATCAAACAATTTATCGTGTGAGACCCCAGGGGTACTCAGCAAGTCTTTATGCCTCTAAAGGGGACATATACCTGGGGTGACGCAATTGTAGTAAAAGATAATAATTAACAAGTCTATAGATACTCGCTAACCATCCTCCTAACCAATGATAGATGGATGTCTGTTAATTAGAAACAATAGTTATAACAGTATAAAGTAACAGATCCATCCTCCTTCTCGCTTACCAACGAGAAAGCGGACGAACAACCCATCCGTTGGCAGTTTTATTAAACATTCCATGAATATTGGACTAATTACTAGTCAGATATTTAGTCAAATTAAATACGTTACTTTAGTTATGCTTGTCTAAGATTGAGAAACTGTGCTCCAAGTCGTCCATAACTGCGAACACGGATTTCTGAAAGATTTACCCTGCAGGGGTGCACAAATAGCAACACACACATGATCGACCTCGGAAAAACCAAATCAAAACCCAACGAGGCTTTCATGACAAAGCAATCATAGGATTCATAAAATATATTAGGGGGCCACCCCACTAAGCTACCCGCAACGAAGTTGGCTGGCTCCGGAACGGACCCAGGGTTTGTGACGACGACTGTAAACGATTGGGAACCCGAAAGTGTGACTGGGCTTGTCGATACCGCGAAAACATGGCACGATCCAAAACAGTACAGGTGCTCCACGCATAATCTTAAATAAAGCAGTAAAGCATGGCATAGGTACAGGATAGTAATAAAGCCCCAAACTACTTTGTGGCCCCAAGAAATAAGAAATGAATCGAGCTCTCTCTAAGGGGATTCATGGTCCCATATGCGGATAGTGCGATAGTCAAGGAACATGTATCAAGTACTCGGGGTCCTACGGGACACAAGTGAGCATGAAAACCAAATAACAGATATTGCTCACCGGTGCCTCTTTCATTAGTTATCCCATTACTACTCAGGTTAAGTTGTTTAGGTACCTCGTTATCCAACAGAGGCTCACAAACCCTACACATGCAATTCTATGACTCGCATGTCTCAAACAACTCATGTAGTAATGGCTCATAGGATGGAGGAACAAGCTTCGGTGGGGTTTAAAAGTAAGGCTATGCAATACTTGGGATTCAGTTTAATGCAATCGCGACTCAGTGATGCAAGAATAAGATAGAGGCAATAGGTACTATATGTATGCAAGCATGTGGTAGTGCTTGCCTGGTAGCTCAGTTGAAGCGAGAGATGGATCTAGGTAGTACTCTTGGGATTCCTGATAATTCCCCTGCTCGGCGTCTATTCGAAAAGAACCAAAGAAACAAGGGCCAACATAAATATAATGCGCAAACATATATATATAATACGACAAGCAAACAAGCATGCCATGATGAATGATGCACAAATTACATGGCATAACATAGCATGGCATGGGTGAGGTGTGGGGTGCAAGAATAAATCATTTTATTACGTTTTTAGTCATGTTTTGCTCCCATATAACTTGCTGTCCACTTAATATTTATATGATGCATGCTTCAATTCATATCATGAAATGCATAATCAGAACGGGCTCGTCGCGCTGATCGATTTAGGCATATTATTTGTCAAATTTGGAGTTATAGAATTAAAGTTATTAATTAATTGGGAAAAAGGCATTTTATTGCAATTAAACAATTTCGAAAATTTAAATTAGTCAAACATTATTTTGGATGGCATATTTGCAATCCTCATATTTTTCTGATTCAAAAACATATATTATTTATATTATTTGGATTTATCAATAAAAAATTATTATTTTCTTGATATAAAAGTATATTAAAACATTTCTGGAATTTTTGTATTTATAGAAAAATACTTCTGGACTTTTTATACTTCGCCCAGCTGTACCCGCACCCAAAGACATGTGGGCCAAAGATGAGGACTGGGCCACCGGTGCGTGGGCCTGAGAGTTGGTGGTGAAGGGAGACTGACAGGTGGGGACGCTCAGCGTGAGGTAAAAAGAAAAAGGCACAGTGGGGGTTCGAACCCGCGACTTGTTGGGCGAGAGCTAGTTGGCCTTGCCACTGTGCTACTAACGGTTTTGCGATAGATCTGGGCCAGGTTCGTTTTTGAACGAGTCCAGTCGGTTGAGGTGTTACAAAAACGAAACTTAATGTCATGTCACCGACGACGCGGGCGGTAGCGACAGAGCGCCAACTCCCGACGAAGTTTCAGGCCGACTCCAGGCACAGAATGGGGCGTATAGGTACTCAAAATGACCGGGAGAAAAATATCTACACACTGGTTGGATCGGCGCGTGCTGGGGTGGACAGTGTCTAGAGCAGTTTCGCGAAGAACGAAGTAGCCGAGAACAAGTGGGTATGCTCGTACATCGATCTTGCGATCAAGATTCCCAGGGCTGTACCTTATGGTTTTGAACGTTCTTTATGTTGATTTGAAGAGGGGTCCGGGATCTACAACTTTTGTTCAGGTTTAGTTCGAAGAAGAGCAACACAGAGATTTCTAGGACGCGAAGAACAGAGGCAGCCGGGAAACTTCTAGCGCCTGGTATGGCGAAGACGTCGCTTCGGCGTGAGGCTCAGCAGGATATGCAAAGGAGGGGTGTCTGGGAGGTAGGGTAGCTCACCAGCGACCTACTGGTGTAGATAGTTTAGCTCGAGCAGGCAGAGATCCGTGGTTGGTGGTTGGTGGCGGGGCTTCGGTTCCTTCCATATCATGGCGGGGCTGGTGGTTCTCCGAAGAGCTTCTAGAGCGGTTGTTGTACTGCTCGATGTAGAGGAAGAAGGTGACTCTCCTGGATGCCTTCGGCACCTCCTAGCACATCTCTAGCCACCCTCCTCCTGGTATGGACGATTAGGGTTTTGTGGGGAACATGGCAAGACCATGGTTGGGTGGAGAAGAAGGGAGGAAGGAGATGGGTGAGGGACTTGTTGGATGCTCCCAGATCTCGATCTGGTATAGCTCGGGCAGCTGGTACAAAGGAGGAAGGCTCACGTGTTTGCTTTTGCAAAAGGTGAGAAGAGGGGGTGGTGCTCTCGGGTAGGGCTATGGCTCTCTCCTCCCTCTTTATTAGATAGCTAGAGATAGAAAGAGAGGGAGCAGGGGCACATGCTGGTCGTGGTGTAGCTGCAAAAATAAAATAGCTGGCTCAACATTTTGATCAGCGAGAGAGGGTAACGTGAGCATGTGCCTTGGAGCTATGATTTGGTGGACATGTGAGCTAGAGGGAGAAAAAGGCCTCATGGGTGCATCGGGTAGCTAGAATAGATAGGAGTGTGTGTGTTTCCACTATATGTATGATCAAGAGAGAGGGGTTTCACGTGCACACACAAGCACATATACGTATATGAGTATATGGCCTCTTATGGGTTTGGCTAAAAAGAAAGGGATATTTGGTAGCTTATCTAGACAAAAGAATTACAAAACACGGAGAAGTAGAAGAATTAGGCCAAAACCACATGCAAAACAAGGAATAGAATTAAAGATGGGCAAACAAAAGATTTTTGGTGGGGAAGATAGCAAGAAAGGAAAAGGTACCACATGGAGCTAGATGGTGGACTTGATCACATAAGGCATGAATATGATTGAGTAAGAACCAATAATTCAAAGGAAGCATAAAAGTTCCAATAGAGCAAAAGAAAAAGGTCACATAAGGCATTGATATTTCATGTGACTAGATTATTTATGGCCAAAATACCTCCTCATACATGGGCATATATTGATAGATCCATATGGAAGCTAGAGCAAGTGAAACTAACCACATGCATGCAAAGGTGGCCATGTGGCTCTCCATATATCAATAATGTGAAAACAACATGATGCATATATGGGAGCATGTGGAATTGTAAGTGGATCCATCCCAACCCACATGAGCTAGAGGTGAAACCAAATAAATTGCAAGGCTCACATATAGTTGGATGGTGGAAAAGATGGGGTGGTGATAAAGAAAGGTGGTGGAGTTAATAAAAGATATGCCCCCACCTCAACTTGGGCATCAAGCATTTATCAAGAACCAAATACAATATATCAAGAGGCAAATAAAATTAATTAATGCACATGAGATAAGAACCAAATGAAAAGGGTTTTATATGATGCTCAAATGCAATGTGGCATGATGACATGAGCATGATATAATTATGATGCAACAATTATATGTAGGAAGTAGCACTATATAGACTAGGCTAGTAGCATTGCAATTGTTAGACAATTGGGATGCTACACTATTTTAAGTTGTACCTACTAAAACTACCATTTAAAATTAAGTAAATCTTATTCTCCAAAAATATTTTATCAATTATAAAATCATCAATATTTGAGTACTAATTATTTTACAAGTTTGGGATTCCACTTTAAAAGCTAAACAAAGTTTTTAAGTATTTAGCATGATGCCATTCTCATGTTTATAGAAATAAGTATTAATTCGATAATAAGTAAGTGATTCTATTCACTTATAAAACCAAGAGAACATCACTTCCATAAAGGCATAATACCTTTGTTTCACTTTCATGAAGTGTTATAAATTGAACAACATGTAGTGTCCTCTCATATTAAAGTTAGGTAAATCTCCACTTGATAGTAAAATAGCAATTCAAAAATACTACTTGTTTCCACTTTAATACTTGTAATTAATAATAAAACCTTAAAGTGTTAGATTTAAGATTTAAATGCTTTTACTTGGTAAAGTAATATTTTCCTCAAAAGTTATTCTTCTGAGAAATATTAAAAGTAATCCTTAAGTATTTCTATGAAGACTCTAATGAATTAATAACCCTATTAAGAAATCCCCGTGTGCCATTCCACACTTGAGTGCTTTAGTATTGCATGCTACTTGTTGTATTTACATATGATTTCACACACTCTCACAAGCCTTAATAAGAAGCACAAGTGAGAAGCTAATATAAAAGTGAAACACATTCTAAAGAAACCATTCCCAATTTCCGAACTCTAGGTCAGATATGATTAATCCAGGGATTCGCATTTATCAAACTGCATTACATTACTTATGCATAATTGCATCTTGTTTCTTTAAACATTCGTCCTTACCGGACCAATGATGCGGTTTATAGAATTTGGATCTTCTATTCTTTTGAAGACCGTGATTGCATAATCTTGCAATCACAAAAGGCAAGTTCACACTTGCTCATGTCCTTTGATTATTTTCTATCAAATGCTTATAACGCAAATGTTGTCATCACCTGCATTTCAAAAGGGCCAGAAAACACTATTTTCATAATAATATGATTACAGATTATTTACCAAATGGTAATAATCTATTGATACATTTCCAATGGTAAAGGAACATAATATCTAGGACTTAACAACCAATGTCGCCAGTGATTCTAGCGCCACATATTACGCGTTAACCATGAGATTTGGAATGGGACGGAGAAGTCAGCTGTAACTTCTTCCTTTCGCATGGACAGATGACCTTATCATGAGGCTGTAGCTTCCTGTGGGGACTCAGCAGATGGGTGGGACTCCTAGTTCCCCGCGATATTGGTGTCTAGACTTTCCGTGAGGGGCTATAGGAGGTATATCTGCCTATATGGGGATTCCCAGGGACATGATCTGCTCACTGGAGTCTCCAAAGGGTTGCTAGGGTTATATCTGCCTATATGGGGGTTAACGGAGGTATATCTTGTTGGGTCCGCAGCATAGAAAACAAAAAATTTCCTACGGTGTGAACTACACGCCAAGATCTATCTACTAGGTACAAAGCAACGGGTGGATAAACATCCCATGAGAACTTACCCTCGAAGACAACGAGTTTTGTTAACGAGTAGGAAATCGTGGATGATGTAGTCGTACACTTGCCGATCTCAAGATCGTGAGGAAGTCCGAGCGCCACAACTCAGCAGCGCATCCGTACTCGCACACACGTTCAAGCCACCGGACAACCTCCACCTCCTCGCTCTAGCGATCGAGTGGAAGCAGCAACTCCTTCCAGACGAAATGCCACCGAGAACATGTATCTCGCTAATCCGAGACCATGGGGGAATAATTCTAGAGGGGGAGAGAGATACTTCACGAGGAGGTGTGAGGATGAAGGAGGGAATGGGTGGCCTTTTATAGGATGAGGGGGGTGCCCCCTCTATCCATGGCCGGCGCATGGGGGGGTGACCCCTCACCTCCCCCATTCATGTGGTGGTAACCTGTCAACACACGGATTTTTAATCCTAGATGCCCGTTATGCCCTACCTCGCAATCGCAGGATTACCATTTTTGCGAGACATAACGGATTGTATGTCACAGTACATCATCCACTACAAATCATACATAAGGTTTTACACAAATAAGGATCTCATGATCCAGTCTTTAATACAACAAGCAGCAGAAATAAAAGATAAGCATAGCGGTGGGGTCCATCTTCAGGGGCACATGCAATGCTGACGAAGGCAGATAGTCCTAGTTATCATAGCCGTCCTGCTGACCATCATCTTGATAATCTCCTTCATAGTCTGGCCATGATAATAGCCAGGGACAAAAGCCATGAGTACTCTTCAAGTACTCGCAAACTACTATTAACAGGTACTATAATTCTAAGTTAAAGTGCTGAATCTAAGTTAACTATCAAGTTAAGTTTAAAACCTAAGCTGAGTTCAGAAGCAAAGAAAGATAAAGTAAAGTTCTAGAATCACTTAAGTTGGGAAGCTATTATCATCAACACAACACTATTATGGTCAAGTCAAAGTTCATCATTCATTTCAAGTTATTTAGAGAACATCTGGCAACGAAATAGTATGGCCATTCCAACTGTCAATAACCGCGGACGCGGCTATTCGAATAGTTTGACACTCTGCAGAGGTGGTACACTTTCACCACAAGATTCGATACATCTGTCAGGGATAACCCTGAATCATCATACTTAGTATGCAGATAATCAAACATATCCTTCCCTTTACACACCCTAGTACAAGCACCTCTCCTATGAGCATGGCCTCCCAACCATGACTATCAGTCATCTTGGGCACTGCATAGGTGGAAAACATTAAGAGGTAGCCTCAGCTCAAACCTCTCCCGTGAGGGAACTAATACTAATGCATATAAATTTCTAGCTAAGCCTTACCCAATTCAGGTAGTGTGGTTGTACGGTAAATTTAGAATGGTATCGCATCCGAATCCAACCATCAGTTTTATAAAAGGGTTAAGGCTCATGCCTCATCATTTTCATCATCATAAACCAGTTGTGTCTCTCAACACATGTCAAAACATCTCAATAGAATGACTCATCATTCCAAGGTTTTCACAATTCATTTTCACCAAGTGCTCCCATCTAAAGTGACTCAAGTTTTTGATCTACTCTAAAATACTAAGTTAAGAGTGTTCACTGAAGGGGAAAGATGGGATCAATCTCATGCCATAGAATGACATCTAAAGGTTTCTAAGTAGGTCAAGTTCTATACTTTTTATGCTACCTTCAAAATAAGTAAGGAACTTTGCATACTAAGGGGAGTAAAACTTGTAGGTAAGACTTGGGGTACTAATAGTTAAAAGGGGTGTGATCAAAGCATGCCTAAAGCATCCTTGCTAATTCATCTAGCTTAATTCTAGCCTGCTAACAATAGCTTACCTTGGTTGGTGCAGTGGTTGAAGTTTTCTTCTTCTTCTTCTTCTTCTTCTTGGTAGAACTCCTCGAAAGCTTGGTCGGTACTAGCGTCTATAAATACATAGGGAGTAGACAATCACCAAACAATACTTAACTAGGCTAAGTAGCATTCTAAAACACACATTTGATGATCTATTATCATCACAAACATCACAAGTTTAATTCAATAGTTTCAACCTTTTTATTTTAGAAAAGTAATTTCTACTCATTGAAAAATTAACTAACATTTAATATTGACCACTTAAAACATGGGATCATGTTGACACATGTCATCATCACATATTCTAACATGTGGGAATGATATTTAAGGGTTGGATCAATATTACTTTGGTTTAAGTTCATTATTTAATGATTTAAAGTGACTAGAAATGCCTATATAGCATTATTTTGGTACTAGTCCAAAGTCACTGCATGTAAACCTTAATACTATTACATATTTAGATAGATATGATGAAATTTGATTTTTGAGAGTTGGAATCAACTCAAAAGCTAACTTGGTTGATTTTATAAAAATGTTGCAAGTTGCAAAAGCTTCTGTTTTGTTATTGTTATTAGGAGAGAACTGTAACTCTAACTGAATTTAATCCAACAGGCTTGGATAGATCATTTTAATACCCTTCAGACAAAATTGGTTTCATGCAATTTGGATTTCTAAAACTCTCTGAATTGATTTTCAAACTAGTGGATAGAAACTAGATTTAACTAAAAAGAAAAATCCAGATTTGAATCGATGGGCTAGCGCGGGAAAGGACTTGGGCCGGCCCAATGGCGCTCCGTGGCGCGGGGTTTAGTTGATACGAGGGTCCCACGTGTTAGCGGCACTTAAAACGTGAAACGGTACACGCGCTGTGGGCCATAGGATTAGAAGCGAGATCAACGGCTGAGGGTCGTCGTCGACGACGAACAGGTCGCCAGCGAGCTCGAACCCTAGAGGCTCGGTGGGGGGTCTACTGGGGGTGTACCAGGGCTCCAGTGGGGTCAGCGAGGCGGGAAAATGATGTGGAAGACGATGGCGAGGCGAGGCTCGGTTGCGGTGGAGCTTGGGGTGGTCGCAATCAACGGCGCCCTTCTCCTCCTGCCGCGGCTGCTCCGGCTCCAATTCCGGCGAGCTGCTGCTCCACTTGCTACGGCTAGAGGTGGGTGAGGTTCAGAGAGGTGAGGGGAGTGGAATGGTGTGGAGAGAAGAGGCCGGGGAGGGCTCCTTTTATAGGCCCGACGGTGAGACCGAGCGGGATGGGCAGGCGACTCCGGCGACAAGGCTACGGCGGGGTAGAGGCATGGCTGGGGGTGGCGATCGATTGGCGGTTCCCTGGCGGTGCTCGAATCCATATCTCCCTGGATGTCTTCACCCTCATCTTCTTCTTCCTTGGCTGCAAGCTGAGCTTCCTGCTCCTTGATGGTCTTCTCGAGGTCGGCCACCTTCTTGCGAAGACGGGCGATGGTGCGATCCTTCTTTGCACGCTGGCGACGAAGAGACTGGCGATCTTGGACGAGCAGTGCGAAAGTCTAGGCCTTCTGGTCGGTAATGGCACGGTTCTGGTTGGCTAACTCCCTGGCATTGTCCAGTTCCTGCTGTCTGTCATGAAGCTAGAAATCAAGGTTCTCCACTTGACGCCTCAACTCTGGGTGACTTGGCATCTCCATCGGCATTCCCATGAAGTCACGTCTTGCATAGTGAGCAAAACGGGTTCCTTGGATCTTGTTGATGCTGAGGGCACATAGACGTGCGAGAGCTTCATGCATTGCCCTGGCTAATCCATCTAGCCAGTTGTTCTCTCTCACGGAGAACTGAATTCTCCCGGAAGTTGGTGCTTCGATGCTTCCCCGAAGATCCGCGGTGACTATGCACTATAGGTCTCCTCCTGGGGGTCCTGGAAGTTGAGCTCCAAGAAACTCCAGATGTGGGCGTCCCAGTAACTCCGACAGTGAATCCAGATCTGTCTCGAAGATCAGCTGACCTTCGTTTCCCAACTGGTAAAACTTGCTGAACTGAGTCTCCATCTACAAGAATTAAGTATGAGGAAGTTAGTGAAGTGATCAAGTGTGTCAAATTTTAAGTAGTAATGTAAGAATTTTGTGGAACATGTATTTTTGAGAAAGAATGAGTTCACAAGGGTAAGAGGGGAAATAGTTTTTGATAAATACTCACTTTGGTTTTGAAGCTAAGTTTTTGGTTTGGACGTCCATTCTAACTAGGGTCTCCTATGGTCAGGATGGCTCTGATACCAACTTGTCAACACACGGATTTTTAATCCCAGATGCCCGTTATGCCCTACCTCGCAATCCCAGGATTACCATTTTTGCGAGACATAACGGATTGGATATCACAGTACATCATCCATTACAAATCATACATAAGGTTTTACACAAATAAGGATCTCATGATCCAGTCTTTAATACAACAAGAAGCGGAAATAAAAGATAAGCATAGCGGTGGGGTCCATCTTCAGGGGCACATGCAATGCTGACGAAGGCAGATAGTCCTAGTTATCATAGCCGTCCTGCTGACCATCATCTTGATAATCTCCTTCATAGTCTGGCCATGATAATAGCCAGGGACAAAAGCCATGAGTACTCTTCAAGTACTCGCAAACTACTATTAACAGGTACTATAATTCTAAGTTAAAGTGCTGAATCTAAGTTAACTATCAAGTGAAGTTTAAAACCTAAGCTGAGTTCAGAAGCAAAGAAAGATAAAGTAAAGTTCTAGAATCACTTAAGTTGGGAAGCTATTATCATCAACACAACACTGTTATGGTCAAGTCAAAGTTCATCATTCATTTCAAGTTATTTAGAGAACATCTGACAACGAAAAAGTATGGCCATTCCAACTGTCCATAATCATGACGGCTATTCAATAGTTTGACACCGCAGATGTGGTACACTTTCACCACAAGATTCGATACATACATCAGGGGATAACCCTGAATCATCATACTTAGTATGCAGATAATCAAACAGAACCTTCCCTTTACACACCCTAGTACAAGCACCTCTCCTATGAGCATGGCCTCCCAACCATGACTATCAGTCATCTTGGGCACTGCATAGGTGGACAACATTGAGAGGTAGCCTCAGCTCAAACCTCTCCCGTGAGGGAACTAATACTAATGCATATAAATTTCCAGCTAAGCCTTACCCAATTCAGGTAGTGTGGTTGTACGGTAAATTTGGAATGGTATCGCATCCGAATCCAACCATCAGTTTTATAAAAGGGTTAAGGCTCATGCCTCATCATTTTCATCATCATAAACCAGTTGTGTCTCTCAACACATGTCAAAACATCTCAATAGAATGACTCATCATTCCAATGTTTTCACAATTCATTTTCACCAAGTGCTCCCATCTAAAGTGACTCAAGTTTTTGATCTACTCTAAAATACTAAGTTAAGAGTGTTCACTAAAGGGGAAAGATGGGATCAATCTCATGCCATAGAATGACATCTATAGGTTTCTAAGTAGGTCAAGTTCTATACTTTTTATGCTACCTTCAAAATAAGTAAGGAACTTTGCATACCAAGGGGAGTAAAACTTGTAGGTAAGACTTGGGGTACTAATAGTTAAAATGGGTGTGATCAAAGCATGCCTAAAGCATCCTTGCTCATTCATCTAGCTTAATTCTAGCCTGCTAACAATAGCTTTCCTTGGTTGGTGCAGTGGTTGAAGTTTTCTTCTTCTTCTTCTTCTTGGTAGAACTCCTCCTCCTCGAAAGCTTGGTTCGTACTAGCGTCTATAAATACATAGGGAGTAGACAATCACCAAACAATACTTAACTAGGCTAAGTAGCATTCTAAAACACACATTTGATGATCTATTATCATCACAAACATCACAAGTTTAATTCAATAGTTTCAACCTTTTTATTTTAGAAAAGTAATTTCTACTCATTGAAAAATTAACTAACATTTAATATTCACCACTTAAAACATGGGATCATGTTGACACATGTCATCACCACATATTCTAATATGTGGGAATGAGATTTAAGGGTTGGATCAATATTACTTTGGTTTAAGTTCATTATTTAATGATTTAAAGTGACTAGAAATGCCTATATAGCATTATTTTGGTACTAGTCCAAAGTCACTACATGTAAACCTTAATATTATTACATATTTAGATAGATATGATGAAATGTGATTTTTGAGAGTTGGAATCAACTCAAAAGGTAACTTGGTTGATTTCATAAAAATGTTGCAAGTTGCAAAAGATTCTGTTTTGTTATTTTTATTAGGAGAGATCTATAACTCTAACTGAATTTAATCCAACAGGCTTGGATAGATCATTTTAATACCTTTCAAACAAAATTGTTTTCATGCAATTTGGATTTCTAAAACTCTCTAAATTGATTTTCAAACTAGTGGACAGAAACTAGATTTAACTAAAAAGAAAAATCCAGATTTGAATCGATGGGCTAGCGCGGGAAAGGACTTGGGCTGGCCCAGTGGCACTCCACGGCGCGGGGCTCAGCTGACAGGGGGTCCCACGTGTCAGCAGCACTTAAAACACGAAATAGTACGCGCGCTATGGGCCGTAGGATTAGAAGCGAGATCAACGACTGAGGGTCGTCGTCGACGACGAACAGGTCGCCGACGAGCTCGAACCCTAGCGGCTCGGTGGGGGTCTACTAGGGGCGTACCAGGGCTCCAGCGGGGTCGGCGAGGCGGGAAAATGACGTGCAAGACAACGGCGAGGCGAGGCACGGTTGTGGTGGAGCTTGGGGTGGTCGCAATCAACGACGCCCTTCTCCTCCTGTCACGGCTGCTCCGGCTCCAATTCCGGCGAGCTGCTGGTCCACTTGCTCCGTCTAGAGGTGGGTGCGATTCAGAGAGGTGAGGGGAGTGGAATGGTGTGGAGAGAAGAGGCCGGGGAGGGCTCCTTTTATAGGCCCGACGGTGAGACCGAGCGGGATGGGCAGGCGACTCCGGCGACAAGGCTACGGCGGGGTAGAGGCATGGCTGGGGTGGCAATCGATTGGCGGTTCCCTGGCGGTGCTCTAGGAATTGAATGCGGCCGTAGGGGCGGTGGCACGCGGTCTGGGCGAGGTGGCGCTCTACGCGGCCGAAGCGGTGGTGTCCACGGCGAGCGGTGGCTGTGAGGCTTTGGGCAGCGAACGGGGATGTCTGGGGTGTTCTCCAGGTCGAGGTGGAGCGGCAGGCGTGGGCTGGTGCCAAGGGATGGTCTGTGCGAGCGGGGACAGGGCGTGCTCTAGGGGCGGCGTCGGCATGCTCGACCGGCTCCGGGCGCGGCGGTTCCTGACCACTCAGCTCTCTGTCTCTGGCCTAGGGCTGGTTAGGCGGTGGAGGTGGACCACTGGCAAGCTGCTAGACATGAGAAGAGGGGCTGGAGAGGGCTGCTGCTGCGAGTGCATTGTCGGCCGGCGAGGTGGTGCTCGGCATGGCATGACAGTGTAGCTAGGGGGTAGGGAAGAAGCTGGTTAGGCTCTGCTTAGATCAAGAGGGGACAAGGGGATTAAATGGGGATCAATTAGGGGCAAAACCCTGTAGTAAACAGTGAGCTAGGATTAGAGTAGAGATTATGCATGCCAAGTGTTTGATGAAATGGCCGCATGAAAGAAAGTTTTGAATTTTGGTTTCCAAAATTTTGAGTGATCTCCACTAGTGATAGGTAGTCTCTGGTTGCAAGGGTTTTGAAAATGGAGCTCAAATAGATGATTTTTGAAATAGGGGTGATCTATGCATATGCATTAGACTGAATTTTAAATTGTCATTTAAAATAGTTAACATAATGTTTTTAGCAGATCAAAAGGTGGTCCTTGGTACCTCATTATGTGTACTAGCAAGGGGTGCAAAGATCAAGAATTGTTTCTGTTAAGAATTGAGTACTAGGAATAGCCAAAGTAGGCATGAGAGTTAAATTTGCCAAAATGACCATTCCTTCTTTTTAATTCTTTTTGATTTGATTTTCTTTAGGAAAAGTTTGGGAATGGTGTAGATGATGTTTAAATCACCTAAGAAACATTTTACAAGCATTGGATCAATCAATCATGGCAATTCAAACAACTCCTATTTTAAATGCATACATATATGAATGCTTTCATTTTAAATTTGGAGAAGTTTTTGTTAACCCTATTTTTGGATGATTTGATCTTGATAACCTTGGATTAAAGTTTTGGGATGTTACATAACCCCTCCACATTAAAATGCCTCTTCACATTCCCTTTTAAAGTCTCCAGTTTAAATGCATTAAATTTCTCCAAATTTAATGCTCTCTCATTTAATAAAACTCTTTTATTAAATTTATTCAGAATTTTGTTAATTACTTTAATTAACAAACATTCACATATAGCCCCTTGCAATATTTCAATATCACATGCAGAACCTCATTCTGCAATTTCACCCAAAACAATTTTTGGTTTCTATTGAAACAATTCTTGCGCTTTGCAATTCTTTCGTCTGAAACATATGTGCTCCAAAATGGTGTCCGGTAACTCTTAAGTGTGCCACCCTACGGTTCGCGAATAATGCAGACATGATCGAGACCCTTCTCCGATCAATAATCAGCAGCGGGTCCTGGAGATCCATACTGACTCCTACACATTCAACGATGACTTCTGTGATCGTGAGAACCTTTAACACTTGTAACTAAATCCCTTTGTCTCTCGATATATTACATGTCCTAGATTTGATCATCATTATCTCCATACCTAGTTTGATCTCGTTACCGACATGCACTCTTTTCTCGTTCCCGTGATATAACATTCTAGTGATCACATCACTTGCTTGCAAGCTATCTTAATGTGATATCACCGAGAGGGCCCAGAGTATATCTATCCGTCATCGGGATTGAAAAATTCCACTTTTTATCCATGAGCCTCAACATAACACCTTCGTAGTACTGAACCCATCTTTATAGTCACCCTGTTACGGTGTGACGTTTGATGTTATCAAGATACTCTTCTGGTGTTAGCAATTAACATGATCTCATGGTCGAAGGATAAAGATTACTTCATATGATGTGATAGCAATATAAACATAATGACTTGATCGTAATGCTATACTTCGAATGAATGTTCATCACATCATTCCACCAATGGTGTGACCTTGTTATTAACAACATCCAATGTCCATGATCAGGAAACCTTGATCATCTTGTTAATCAACAAGCTAGTCTATAAGAGAGGCATAACTAGGAACCTTTTTTGTTTATTAAACACACATGTATTGATGTTTCCTGATCAATACAATTCTAGCATGTAAAATAAACATCTATCATATATAAGGAATATATAATAACAACTTTATTATTGCCTCTCAGGGCATATTTCCTTCAGTCTCCCACTTGCACTAGAGACAATAATTTAGTTCACATAGTGATAAATCTAACACCCATGGAGTTCTGGTGTTGATCATGTTTTGCCCTAGGGAGAACTTTAGTCAACGGATCTGCTACATTTAGGTCCGTGTGTACTTTACAAATCTTTATATCTCCATCCTTGACATGCTCGCGGATGGAGTAAAACCGATGCTTAGTATGCTTGGAATTCTTGCGAGACCTCGGTTCCTTTGCGTTGGCTATGGCTCCATTGTTGTCACAATAGATCACCATTGGGTCCAACGCACTAGGAACCACACCTAGTTCCGTAATGAACTGTTTCATCCAAACCGCCTCCTGTGCCGCTTCTGAAGCAGCAACATATTCCGCTTCCGTCGTTGATCCAGCCACCACAGGTTGTTTGGAACTCCTCCAACTAATTGCTGCTCCGTTCAAGAGAAATACATATCCGGATTGAGACTTAGAGTCATCCGGATCGGTGTCAAAGATAGCATCGACATAACACTTAGCGACTAGCTCTTCTTCACCTCCGTATATAAGAAACATATCCTTAGTTCTTCTCAAGTACTTGAGGATGTTCTTTACCGCTATCCAGTGTTCCGAACCTGGATCAGATTGGTACCTACTAGTCAAACTAATAGCATGTTCCACATCCGGTCTTGTACATAGCGTGGCATACATAATAGAGCCTATGGCCGAGGCATGGGGGATCTTATCCGTCATCTCTCTTTCTTCCGTCGTAGCCAAATTTTGAGTCTTACTCAATGTCTTGTCTTGCAACATAGGTAAGAACCCCTTCTTACTTTCATCCATATTAAACTTCTTTAATATCTTATCAAGGTATGTACTCTGCGATGGCCCAATTAGGCACCTTGATCTATCTCTATAGATTTTAATGCCTAATATACATGACGCTTCACCAAGGTCTTTCCTCGAAAATTTGCTATTTAGATAACTTTTAACACTGTTTAAAAGATCTATATCATTTCCAGTCAATAATATGTCATCCACATATAATATCAGAAATGCCACATTGCTCCGACTCACTTTCTTGTAAATACAAGCCTCTCCATAAGTTTGGACAAATCCAAACTCTTTGATCACCTCATCAAAGCGGAGATTCCAACTCCGGGATGCTTGCTTCAGTCCATAGATGGATCGCTGAAGTTTGCATACCTTATTAGCATCCTTAGGATCAACAAAACCCTTAGGTTGTATCGTATACAACTCTTCTTCAATATTACCATTGACGAACGCAATTTTGACATCCACCTGCCATATTTCAGAATCGAAATATGCAACAATTGCTAACATAATCCTAACCGACTTAAGCATCGCTACGGGAGAGAATGTCTCATCGTAGTCAACTCCTTGAATTTGTCGAAACCCCTTTGAAACAAGTCGAGCCTTATAGATGGTCACATTATCATCAGTATCAGTTTATTTTTGAAAATCCATTTATTCTCAACGGCCTTTCAATCGTGAGGTAAGTCCACCAAGTTCCAAACTTGGTTCTCGTACATGGATTCCATCTCGGATTTCATGGCTTCCAGCCATTTGTTGGAATCCGGGCTCATCATCGCTTCTTCATACGTCGCAGGGTCATCCATTTCATCAACCATGAAATTCACAACAGAATTGCCGTACAGTTCAGGACGCGTGTCTGCTTGACCAAGTAGGTTTGGTAGTGTCCTCTTTCGGAGTTTCATGATCATTATCATTAGCTCTCTCTTCATCAGGTGAAGTCAACTCTGAAACAACTTTCGGTGTTGCGCCACTCGGCATTCCATGAAGAGAAGGTTCAATAACCTCTTCGAGTTTTACCTTCCGACTACTCACACCTTTCGCGAGAAACTCCTTCTCAAGAAAGGATCCATTCTTGGCAACAAAAACCTTCCCCTCAGATCTGTGATAGAAGGTATACCCAATTTCTTCCTTAGGGTATCCTATGAAGACGCATTTTTCCGCTTTGGGTTCGAGTTTATCTGGTTGAAGTTTCTTCACATAAACATCGCATCCCCAAACTTTAAGAAATGATAGCTTAGGTTTGCTTCCAAACCATAATTCATACAGTGTCGTTTCAACGGATTTAGATGGTGCCCGATTTAAAGTGAATGCAGCTGTTTCCAGTGCATAACCCCAAAATGACAGTGACAAGTCAGTCCGAGACATCATAGATCGAACCATATCCAATAAGGTACGATTATGACGTTCCGACACACCATTACGTTGTGGTGTTCCGGCAGGCGTGAGTTGTGAAACTATTACACACTCTTTCATGTGTGTGCTAAACTCGTAACTTAGATACTCTCCTCCACGGTCAGACCATAGAAATTTGATATTTCTATTATGATGATTTTCCACTTCATTCTAAAATTCCTTGAACTTTTCAAAAGTTTCAGACTTGTGTTTTATCAAATAGATATATCCGTATCTACTCAAATCATCCGTGAAAGTAACAAAATAACGATATCCACCTCGCACCGACATACTCATTGGTCCACACACATAAGTATGTATGATTTCCAATAGATCTGTCGCCCGTTGCATTGAACCGGAAAACGGCGTTCTAGTCATCTTGCCCATAAGGCATGGCTCACACGTATCAAATGATTCAAAATCAAGTGATTCCAAAAGTCCATCAGAATGGAGTTTCTTCATTCATTTAATGCCAATATGACCTAGACGGCAGTGCCACATATATGTAGACATATCATCATCAAGTTTAATCTTTTTAGCATTAACATTATGAATGTGCGTAATATTACTATCGAGATCTATCGGAAATAAACCATTCAACATAGGTGCATGACCATAAAAGATATCATTCTTATAAATCGAACAACCATTGTTTTCAGATTTAAAGGAATGACCACTTTGCATCAAACATGATCCAGATACAATGTTCATGCTCAGTGCAGGCACTAAATAACAATTATTTAGGTTTATAACTAATCCCGATGGCAAATGGAGAGGTAGCGTCCCGACGGCGATCACATCAACTTTTGATCCATTGTCGACCCACATCCTGACCTCATCCCTTGCTAGTTATCGCTTGTTCTGTAGCCCCTGAACCGAGTTACATATATTAGCAACCGATACCGTATCAAATACCCAGGTGCTACTGTGAGTACTAGTCAAGTACACATCAATAACATGTATATCACATATACCTTTGTTTGCCTTGCCGGACTTCTTGTCCGCCAAATACTTGGGGCAGTTGTGCTTCAATGGCGATCCTTACAATAGTAGCACTCGGTGTCAGACTTAGGGCCAGCTCGGGGTTTCTTTTCAGGCGTGGCAACAGAATTGCCACCCTTCTTTCCCTTGTGCTTGCCTTTCTTGTCTTTCTTGAAACCGGTGGTCCTATTGATCATCAACACTTGATGTTCTTTCCTAATCTCCACTTCTACAGTCTTAAGCATTGACAGAAGCTCGGGAAGAGACTTCTTCATGCCCTGCATATTATAGTTCATCACGAAGCTCTTGTAGATAGGTGGTAGAGATTGGAGAACACGATGTATGCCTAAGTCAATGGGAATCATTATTCCCAAGGACACAAGCTTATCGGTGTACCCAGACATTTTGAGTACATGCTCACTAACGGAGGTGTTTTCCTCCATCATGCAGCTAAAGCAATTTTCTGTAGCATTATAACTCTCTACAATAACATGGGTATTGAAAATCATTTTCAATTCTCCCATGGTATCAAAGGCATTGCCATTTTCGAAATGCTTTCGAAGTTCTGGCTCTAGCCCATACAGTATGCCGCAATGAACTAAGTTGTGGTCCTCCTAACGAGTCACATAGACATTCTTTTCCTCGTAAGGGGCATCAGGAGCTGGTGGGGGGCCTAGCGGCGCATCTAGCACATATTGCTTTTGTGCATCAGTGAGGAGAATCCTCAAATTCATAGCCCAGTTTGTGAAGTTGCTACCATTCGCAGCAAGTTTCTCTTTCTCCATGAACACATTGAAAATAAAAGCAGGTGGTGCAATCTACAACAGAATTTGTAAAGTTTATTTAGACTAAGTTTATGATAGATTGAGTTCAACTAATCCAAACTACTAATGAACTCCCACTCAAAAACGACATCCCTCGTGTCCTTTTGGTGACTACATGAACCAAATCCACTACACCAAGTCCGATCATCACGTGAGTTGATGTAGCTTCAAAGGCGAGCATCTATATGGGCATCATATCAACTATATGACTCATGCTTAATCTTTCGGTCCGTGTTCCGAGGCCATGTCTGTACATGCTAGGCTCGCCAAGTAAGAACCTTAGTATTCGCGTGTGTAAAACTGTCTTACACCCGTTCCTATGAAAGCGTAGATTCGAGTACACCCGATGATCACGTGATGTCTCGAAACACGATCCACAGAACGATGCATACTTAAGGAAGAACACATTTTTATCTTGATATCTAAATGAGGGATCATCTTATAATGCTACCAAAAGCGCCAAACTAGCAGTATAAGATGCAAACATCTAATGTGTAAAGTGAGATGATATGGTCCATGCATTTGATCTCTATCACTTGCATCGTGGTATGATCTCTATCATTCCTTTGTGTGTAAGGCCAAGGTCTATGGAACTTACACGTTGAGTGTGTTGTAAGAGTATCTATCATACATCTACTTACAACAATACCATATCAATACACTAGCCCAGCAACAATCTAAACTAGATGCCTCTAATGTATCAATTGCAAGTTTTACGTGGCTTAGGGCTTTCGGAGATAGAACCTTTCTCACCTACGAACATGAACCACATCGAGGATAACTAAGTTATTAGCAACTCGTTGTAAATCATATATTGACTATAGTAGGAGAGACAGACACCCGCCAGCCACTTATGCAAAACAAGTTGCATTTCAGTCGTGGAACCGGTCTCATGTACGATGACATGTAAGGTTGGTCCGGGCCGCTTCATCCCACTATGCCACCAATATCCAAAATACATAGAAGATGCAATAACATGATCATCATCGCCCACATATAAACATATGTGTACTACCCGTGCAAAGCACCTACGCATAGATCAGGCTCTGATACCACTGTTGGGTCCGCAACATAGAAAACAAAAAATTTCCTACGGTGTGAACTACACGCCAAGATCTATCTACTAGGTACAAAGCAACGGGTGGATAAACATCCCACGAGAACTTACCCTCGAAGACAACGAGTTTTGTTAACGAGTAGGAACTCGTGGTTGATGTAGTCGTACACTTGCCGATCTCAAGATCATGAGGAAGTCCGAGCGCCGCAACTCAGCAGCGCATCCGTACTCGCACAAACGTTCAAGCCACAGGACAACCTCCACCTCCTCGCTCCAGCGATCCAGCGGAAGCAGCAACTCCTTCCATACGAAATGCCACCGGGAACATGTATCTCGCTAATCCGAGACCATGGCGGAATAATTCTAGAGGGGGAGAGAGATCCTTCACAAGGAGGTGTCAGGATGAAGGAGGGAATGGGTGACCTTTTATAGGAGGAGGGGGGTGCCCCCTCTCTCCATGGCCGGCGCATGGGGGGGTGACCCCTCAACTCCCCCATTTATGTGGTGGTAACCCCTCCACATTAAAATGCCTCTTCACATTCCCTTTTAAAGTCTCCACTTTAAATGCATTAAATTTCTCCAAATTTAATGCTCTCTCATTTAATAAAACTCTTTTATTAAATTTATTCAGAATTTTGTTAATTACTTTAATTAACAAACATTCACATATAGCCCCTTGCAATATTTCAATATCACATGCAGAACCTCTTTCTGTAATTTCACCCGAAACAATTTCCGGTTTCTATTGAAACAATTCCTGCGCTTTGCAATTCTTTTGTCTGAAACATATGTGCTCCAAAATGGTGTGCAGTAACTCTTAAGTGTTCCACCCTACGGTTCGCGAATAATGCAGACATGATCGAGACCCTTCTCCGATCAATAATCAGCAGCGGGACCTGGAGATCCGTACTGACTCCTACACATTTAACGATGACTTCTGTAATCGTGAGAACCTTTAACGCTTGTAACTAAATCCCTTTGTCTCTCGATATATTACATGTCCGAGATTCGATCATCGGTATCTCTATACCTAGTTTGATCTCGTTACCGACATGCACTCTTTTCTCGTTCCCGTGATATAACATTCTAGTGATCACATCACTTGCTTGCAAGCTATCTTAATGTGATATCACCGAGAGGGCCCAGAGTATATCTATCCGTCATCGGGATTGACAAATTCCACTCTTGATCCATGAGCCTCAACATAACACCTTCGTAGTACTGAACCCATCTTTATAGTCACCCTGTTACGTTGTGACGTTTGATGTTATCAAGATACTCTTCCGGTGTTAGCAATGAACATGATCTCATGGTCTAAGGATAAAGATTAATTCATATGATGTTATAGCAATATAAACATAATGACTTTATTGTAATGCTATACTTCAGATGAATGTTCATCACATCATTCCACCAATGGTGTGACCTTGTTATTAACAACATCCAATGTCCATGATCAGGAAACCTTGATCATCTTGTTAATCAACAAGCTAGTCTATAAGACAGGCATAACTAGGAACCTTTTTTGTTTATTAAACACACATGTATTGATGTTTCCTGATCAATACAATTCTAGCATGTAAAATAAACATCTATCATATATAAGGAATATATAATAACAACTTTATTATTGCCTCTCAGGGCATATTTCCTTCATATCTGCTTGGGGAGGTCGTGTCTTCATGCGGGGTCGCGGAGAGGTCAAGGATTGGCTTGGATCTTAGATTGGACCTCAAACCATGGAAGTTTGAATGGGGACATACTCCCGGCCGTGCAACAAAGCTTAAGGTCTCTCATGGGAAAAGTGATGCACCTCTATAAAGTGTAAGAACTGTGACATGTTACTCCCTGTTCCGGGAAGGAGCTACGAACGCACCAGGAAAGGAACCCCACAAAGGTTCTGGTTAACCTGTGAAGGCTGTCGGACATAGTTTTCAGAATAAAAGCAACCTTTGAAGAAATGTTTACGAAAACCTGCTTTGCCTACGACCTTTGGTTTGTGGCTGTAGAGATAGTGCATCATACACTCCTTTTTTTAGTGAACTTGCTGAGTACACTCGTACTCAACCATAGCTTCTTAACCGTTTCTAGGTTTTAAGCTGTTGAAGACGACGTCAACATCAATTTTTGCTCAGGAAACCAACATCGGTAGCTAAAGTTATTCAATAAAGTCAATGAATTCAACATACACATCAACCGAAGTGAAGACAAGGTTCTTAAGGAGATAGGAGTAGATTCTGTAGCCATAAA
The DNA here is from genome assembly GCA_023614405.1 of Avena insularis. NCBI lineage: Eukaryota > Viridiplantae > Streptophyta > Magnoliopsida > Poales > Poaceae > Avena > Avena insularis. The sequence goes on from CM042696.1 coordinate 410,638,123, forward strand.
ACCTATTTCTATAGAGCATTGCACTAGCAGCAATTGCAAGCCAATTAGTTTATATGCTAGCCTTAGTAACTCGATAGTTATGAGTTATTATTCTAGTTCTTCTTTGTAAGAAGTTTCTTTCTCTCTCTTTAACCTAGAGTGTCTCTAGATCTTTTGTAAAGAGTCGAGTTGTAATCTATAGTCATGTCTTGGCCCTGCTGTGTTTCTGTTGTACCACTCTGAGGGATATAATACTAATGAACGGTGTTTCATTGGTGTTATGTCAACAACTATAGTGTACTACATCATGCAGTGGTATGCTGGGTCACCGCATCTGGTATCAGAGCACATGCTTTGACCTTAGGACTAAAACCCTTTTAGGAAGATCTATAGGTTGGATAGTGACTATAGGAGCCATATTATCTAAACCAAGACTTGTGATGGTATCCACTTGAGGATAAGCATTATCGCACTTAAGTTGGATGTTTTTATCATCTTTCTTAAGGATTAGTTATATGTATTCTCTAGAGAAATGCCATTTAAGTGAAGCTGTAAATAGGTATAACACCCCTAAGATATCTTAACTAAGTTAAAATATCAAATAAGATTACGGCTAAGTTTAGGATATAACATGGAGTAGTATTAGTGATGGAGTCTATATTTAGAATCCCTGTAAATTAGAAGAATCTTACCACTAATTGATACCACCATACCACATAAGGTAGACCATTAGAGTATGTATAGATATAATGGGAAGTAAATCACGTGAGATTCACTTGAGAATTCTACATGATGAAGTAGAATTTGGTTGGGAACCAACAACCGTAAGTTAATTATAAGAATTATCATGATGAGATTAGTTCTCAAATCCTGAGGAACAGATAAAGAATAACAAGATCATGGTGAGATTAGCTCCGAGACCATGATAAGTTTGTAATGAGTACAAGTACTCAGTAACAAATCTTGTAACAATAGTAAGTACAGAACAATTAGGTCTATGATACAAGTCATAGGTGTCATAACATTACGATAATTCTTGAATTAAGGTAGTAACTACAATTTGTTAGTAGTTTTGAGAGATCATGTGAGGATAATTTATGATATATTAGAAAGTTGATAGTATTTAGTAGTCCTGGAAGAAAGGTCAGAGGTTAGACAGAACCAAAGTGAGACCACTTTGCTTCAAATTATCCTGTTGCAATTGAGCAATTTAGGTAAATATGGAGACAAGGAGTAGTTTGACCTCTAAGTGCTAAGTATCACGAAGTAAACCTATACTAGGAGGTGACATATACTACACACCTAAGCCTGCATTTTCGAGATGTTCTACTATATTATGGGCATAGAATGATGTGAGTTATATGTACCACATTTGGATTTATTGGTTTTTCTTGGATCTTCTTGATTGACTAGATCTGTGCATGAAGTTTGACTTGATGTGCAAATGCATGTTGCATCATCAAGTTATTACTTGATGTTATAGACCTAGAAAGATAAGGGAATTTGTGTAAGGGAGTGATGAGTTCCAAGGATCAAGAGGAAGACTTGCAGGAAGAAGGAAGTCAAATGTAAGGTGTATCAACACTATTTTGAAGGATGGATCAATCCCAACTTATTATTAGTTGGCAACGAGAAGGAATATTAGTGCAGAAAAGGTGTGGAGCAACATGAAGGAATGAACTTAAGTTCACTCAAGATGGGTGATGTTGCTAAGAAGCTAGTGAAGTAGTGTACCAAGATCATGGAAGTATCATGAATCAATGCAAAGAAGAAGTCTTGGAACAAGGGTGGTATTCAAGCTCTGACAACTCAGATAGAATGCCAGTAAGAAGTCAAAAACCCATAGGGTAATTCAATACACCTAGGAGGATCCAAAGCTGGTATCCGTAGCTGGTATTCTAGCACTTTAACTAATTAGGTCATCTTTGTATAATTTAAAGAGTATAAAACTTGGCCAAAGTTAAGAGAGGTATACAAAAGTATAAAATTGAAGTGAACGGCTTTCGAGACGTTCTACAAAATCGAGTTCAATAGTGAGGAATAATGTCTAAGAAGATAAAAGTAAGACAAGTAATGTTGGAAGATTCGTTTCGGAGATCCACAACTATGAGGATATACCGTAGATTCTTTCGTGAGACCATATAGAGGTAGAGAATAAGCTTGACAGAGACTAAAAACCTAACTATTGAGTTAATGGGTATTATACATACAGTTTAGAGACTGTTAGGAAACCCCAAGGGGGAGAGTAAGAAATAAAACGGATGTGATGTTAACTATCTTTCCAACTAAAGGTTGGAGAAGAACTATTGAGTCATGATGAGATTAAGCCTTATTCTCATAAGGTTATAAGAAGTCATCTGTATAAAGATTCCCTCAAGAGTATGTCTGGATGAAAGATCGAAGGAGATATAATAGATTAAACTTAGTGGACTAGTTCTTAAAGAAACAACTCATAAGTTGTCCTTAAAGGGGGAATAAAGCAATTCAATATATACCAGTATAGAGTAATAGGAAAGCCTAATCGGAATGGATTAAATGTGTCCAACACCAATCCTAAGTAGGACTGTGAAAACATAACCCAAGGGATTGTAGCATAAGGAGTTATACTACATATAGGAAATGATAGTTGGAAGTTGCCAAGTATAAAGATAATTCAAGGAAAAAGATCTAGATACGGGATACTGCAATTATCCCCATTTGTGATCACAATGGAATAGGAAAGGTCGTGATCATTACAAGTTAACACCTTATTCCGAAACGTAAGTGAGTACGAACTTTGGGGACGAAGTTTATTTTAAGGGGGAGAGTCTGTAACATCCCAGCATTAGAGCTTAGAAATAAGCTTAGCTCAGGTGTGTGCATTGCATTCATGCATAGAAAATATGGATAATTTTCGCGCTTTTAAATAAAACTTGTCAAAGTGATTGAAGCTTCTCTTAACTTGGTGGAACTTTAGAAGATCATCGAGTTGACTGCGATAAGTTTCAATATGACCTTTGCTAAAATCTTATCTTTGGGTAATGTATTTTGATCTATGGGTAGATCAAATGGAATCAAGCTAAACCCACAACATATCATTTAATGAATAATAAAGGATCTTCTAGAGATCATGACATGGTATTCCATACAACAACTTAAGGTTGAATACTGAATCTTCTAAAAGATTATATCAAGGTACCATCCACAACCAAACCTGAATACCAAGTTAAGTATATAACCCAGGTAAAAGAAACTCAATAACTAAATCTTGAAACACTTATTTGCCATAGTTATTCCTACCATGGGAATCATGGAAGTTCTTAAACATTAATTATTATCACAAATAGCGTAGAAGAAGAAGTCAAGCCAAGACCATTCATCACATATCTTTGATGTCATTTTAACATATGACATTCCTAAATAGATAAGTCCTAGTGTCAATTGATCATCAATATTGAGTGATCAATCCTTGACCTAGAACTTAGTGACCTATTATATTAACCTTCCAAAGACCTTAAGTAAATTAATAAGAAGAAGGAACTAGTTATGGTAGATTGTGCCATCATCAATGGAATGAGATCCTTAGTGGTGATCAAACCATTTGGTGTTGGAGGAGCTAACTCACTCATGAGTTAACTAGAAGAAGTATTTAAACCCAAGAGTTTAGATAGTAATTATGGAGCCATGATAAAGCTAGAAGTATTAGAGTATCCAATGATAATCTTGTTAAGCCAAGTAGATATGAATGTGGAGTAAGCTTCCTTAACAAGATAATCCTATAGAGAAACTAGCACAAGCCTACTACTTAGTTGATGATAATTTTCATTAAACAATTAGAAGACTAAGCTTTGTATGATCAAAGGATGGTGATCATTATTCCCAAGTTATTTGAGAATAGATGACTAGAGGATGAAGGAGTTTTGTGAGTACACCAAATTAGGCAAAGCCCTAGTAAGATGAGTCATCTAGCTTGATCATGAGAAGTCAAGATAGAGTATGATGAAGCATATAATATGAGTTGTATGGAGTAGCTGGAGGCATAGTAGTTTAACCAAGATAATATAAGAACAAACTTGTATTATGGAGATTATTACCCTACCCATTCTAGGGGATGAATATCACTTATGATATATTGTAACATCCCAAAACTTTAATCCAAGTTATCAATATCCAAATCACCCAATTTATGGTTAACAAAAACTTTTTACCATTTAAAATATTTAAGCATGCATATGTGTGTTGCATTAAATAAGAATTGATTTGAATTGCCATGATTGTTTGTTCTAATGGTTGTAAAATGATCCTAAGATGAATTCCACATCATCTAGATCATTCCCAAGCAAAATCGAAAGAAAAAGAATTTAAAAAGAATTAATAAATGGCAATGGTCATTTTGGCCATTTTAATCAACTAGCCCACTTTGGATATTCCTAGCACTCAAATTCCAACAGAAACAATTGTGGATCTTTGCACCCCTTGCTAGTACAAGTTAAGATGTACCAAAGCCCACTTTGTGATCTTCCAAAAACATTTAAACTCTAATTTTAAATGACATTTGAAAATGGAATCTATCTCATATGTCTAGATCACCCTTTTTCAAAAACCATCCAAATGAACTCCATCTGACAAATACTAGCAACCAGAGATGCTTAAGCATGTGACAAAGCACTCCACCAAAAATCTCTGAAAAATTCAAATCTTTGTGTCATGCGGCCATTTGGTCGAACACTTGGCATGCACTGATCACACCCTAGTATAGCATCTCTATTTCTATAGGGTTTTGCAACCCATTTGACCCTAATTCACTCCCTCTGTCCCTCTTTGATCTAACCATGCCTTAACCAACCCACCCCCTAGTCCCTAGCAACAGTGCCACGCCACCCCGACGCCATGCTCGTCGGCCAACCTTGCCCAAGCCGCAGGAGACCACCAGCCCCTCTCCGCCGCTCCAGGAAGGAAGGCGTGACCTCACCGCTATCCATGATCCACCCCACGACCATAGCTTACCCCTGGACCACCGAGGCCAAGCCCCGCACTAAGTCCTGGCACCGTGCCAGCACGCGCCAGAGCGCTGTCACCGACAGAGCACCACACGCCGCGCCTCGACCCTAGACCATGCGCGTGGCTCCGCCTTGACCACCTCAACCCGCCAGACACGCCCTTACCCCGCCGCGTGACCCATAGTCGCCGAAAACCACGTCGAGCACCGCCTATGTATCTCAGAGCGCGTGACGCTCCCAACCGCAATCCACCGCCCCTAGCACTACCATTAAGCCCTAGCTGACCACCAGGGAACCGCCCACCATCCTCCTACCTCGCCCACGCTGATAGCCCACACCTCTGCTGCCTCGCTGGGCCTATATAAGGGAGCCTCCCCGACACCATTTCTTCACACTCTGACACTCCCCTCTCTCCACTGGTCCTTCCCCACCTCTCGCCGGAGCAGCTCGAGCAGCCACCCGCCGGAATTTCACCGGAGATCGCCGCAGGAGAGACGGAGATGCTCCCTTCGATTTCGTCCACACCCAGAGCTGCCACGACTTCGCCTGAGCTCGCCATCATCTCCTCGTTCATTTCCCGCCTCGCCGCACTCGCTGGAGCCCTGGTACGCCCTCACCGCACCCCCACTAAGCCGTTAGGGTTCCACCTTATCGGCGACATGTCCGTCATTGACGATGAACGTGAGCCGTATATGCTAGCTCTAATCCTACGGTCCACCTTGCCCCATACCTATAACATCCAAAAACTTTAATCCAAGTGATCAAGATCCAAATCATCAAAATTAGGGTTAACAAAAACTTTTCCAATCAAAAATATGAAAGCATTCATATCTGTGTGCATGTAAATTAGGAGTTGATTTGAATTGCCATGATTAAGTGATCCATTGCTTGTAAAATGATTCTTAGGTGAAATAAACATCATATAAATCATTCCCAAACTTTTCCCAAAGAAAAACAACTCAAAATGAATAATTGAAGTGAATGGTCATTTTGGCCAAATTAACTATCATGCCTACTTTGGCTATTCCTAGTACTCAAAACCTAACAGAAAAATTTGTGGATCTTTACACCCCTTGCTAGTACACATAATGAGGTACCAAGGCCCACCTTGTGATCTGCTAAAAACAATCAAATAGTAATTTAAAATGACAGTTTAAAATTGAATCTATTTCATATGGGAAGATCCCACTATTTAGAAAACCACTCAAACAAGTTCAATTTTCAAAACCCTTGTAACCAGGGACAACCTAGTACAAGTGGAGATCACTCAAAATTTTTGAACCCAAAATTCAAAAGTAAAGTTCATGCGGCCATTTCATCAAACACTTGGTAGGAAGAATTCAAACAAAACGAAATTCACTATTTTAAATAGTGTTCTGGCCAAACTTGTCTCCCATTTGACCCCCATTTGCTCCCATTGTCTCCTAATGATCTAACCATGCAATTATACCCCACTCCCCTACCCCCTAGTGACCTTGCCATGCCATGCCGAGCCCCACCTTGCCGGCCAACTTGGTCGCCGCCGCAGTAGACCAGCTCCCCCTCTTTTTCCATGTCTAGCAGCTAGCCAGCACCTCACCGCCACCCACTATCCCCTCCTCGAGCCAGGCCAAGCCATGGACCACTACCAAACCGCCGCGCCCAGTGCGACTGAGCCATGCCGAGCACGCGCTAGAGCGCCGAGCCCAACACGCGTGCCCAAGCCACCGCTCGACCACGTCGCCATGACCCAAGAAGGACGCCAGACACCCCCATTCGCCGTCCAACGCACCACAGCCACCGCTCGCCATCGAAACCGCCGCCTCTGCCGCTCAGAGCGCTAGCTCCGCCCGACCGCATACCACCGTCCCTAAGCCCACATTAAAGCCCTAGAGCACTGCCAGAGATCGGCTGCCGTCGTCGCAGCCATGCCGCTAGCAGCTATGCCACCATTGGCCATGTCGCCACTGCCATGCCTGCCATCGAGCCTATAAAAGGAGAGCACCCCCAGCCGTTTGCAGCACACCACTGCACTCCCCTCACCTCACTGATCGTCCCACACCTCTAGCCGGAGCACGGGGAGCAGCAGCTCGCTGGAATTGTACCGGAGGAGGCCGCCTATAGAGGAGAAGGGTGCCGCTGATTGCGACCACCCCCGGAGCTGCCTCGACCGTCGATGAGCTCGCCATCGACCACCAGACCGTTTGCCCGCCTCGCCATCGTTGCTGGAGCCCTGGTACGCCCCCTATGCACCCCCACTGAGCCGCTAGGGTTAGAGCTTGCCGGCGATAGGTCCGTCGTCGACGATGATCCCCAGCCGTTGATCCCCACTCTAATCCAACGTCCCACATTGCCCCGTACCGCTTCGCGCGTTATGAGCCGCTGACTGGTGGACCCCCCTGTCAGCTGAGCCCCGCGCTGCGGAGTGACACTGGGCCGGCCCGTTAGCGTTTCCCGCGCAACCCAGTTAGTTTGAATTAGGATTTTTCTTTTTAGTTTAAACTTAGTTCTGTCCCTTAGTTCAAAATTCAATTAAGTGAGATTTACAAATCCAAATGGAGTGATTCCCATTTTGTTGGAAAGCTACTAAAAAGATCTATCCATGCCCCTTGAATTTAATTCATTTAGAGTTATAGATCTCTCCTAGTAAAAATAATAAAAAAGAAGCATTTGCGCCTTGCAACATTTTTATAAAATCAGCCAAGATAGATTTTAAGTTGATTCCAACTCTCAAAAATCACATTTCATCATACCTATCTGAATATGTAATAATATTAAGGTTTACATGCAGTGACTTTGGACTAGTACCAAAATAATGCTATATAGGCATTTCTAGTCACTTTAAATCATTAAATAATGAACTTAAACCAAAGTAAGTTTGATCCAACCCTTAAATTACATTCCCACATGTTAGAATATGTGGTGATGACATGTGCCCACATGATCCCATATTTTAAGTGGTGAATATTAAATCTTAGTTAATTTTTCAATGAGTAGAAATTACTTTTCTAAAATAAAAAGGAGGAAACTATTGAATAAACTTGTGATGCTTGTGATGATAATAGATCATAAATTGTGTGCCTTAGAGTACTAAGTAAACTAGTTAAGTATTGTGTGGTGATTGTGTACTCCGTATGTATTTATAGAAGATAGTACCGACCAAGCTTACGAGGAGGAGGGGTGCTACCAAGAAGAAGAAGAAAACTTCAACCACTACACCAACCAAGGCAGGCTATTATTGGCAAGCTAACCCTTGCAAAACTTACTTTAGCAAGCCACCATTAACAATACAAGCTAATCCTTGCAATCTAGATAACCCAAGCAAAGATGCTTTAGGCATGCTTTGATCCTACCACTTTGACTACTAGTTACCCCAAGTCTTACTTTCAAGCTTTACTTCCTTTACCTTACACAAAGTCCCTTACTTGTTTTGAAGGTAGCATAAAGAGTATAAAACTTGACTTATTTTAGAACCCTTTAGATGTCATTCTATGGCATGAGATTGTTCCCATCATTTCCACCTCAGTGAACACTCTTAACTTAGTAGTTTAGAGTAGATCAAAAACTTGAGTCACTTTAGATGGGAACACTTGGTGAAAATGAATTGTGAAAACCTTGGAATGATGAGTCATTCTATTGAGATGTTTTGACATGTGTTGAGAAACACAAATGGTTTATGAGGATGAAAATGTTGAGGCATGAGCCTTAGCCCTTTTTATAAAACTGATGGTTGGATTCAGATGCGATACCATTCCAACTTTACCGCACAACCACACTACCTGAATTGGGTAAGGCTTAGCCGGAAGTTTATATGCATTAGTATTAGTTCCCTCACGGGAGAGGTTTGAGCTGAGGCTACCTCTCAATGTTGTCCACCTATGCAGTGCCCAAGATGACTGATGGTCATGGTTGGGAGGCCATGCTCATAGGAGAGGTGCTTATACTAAGGTGTGTAAAGGAAAGGTTATGTTTGATTATATGCATACTAAGTATGACGATTCAGGGTTATCCTTGACAGATGTATCGAATCTTGTGGTGAAAGTGAACCACCTCTGTAGAGTGTCAAACTATTCGAATAGCCGTCATGTTATGGAATTGGAATGGCCATACTGTTTCGTTGTCAGATGTTTTCAATATAACTTATGAAAGGAATGATGAATCTTGACTTGACCACAACAGGGTTGTGTTTATGACAATAGCTTCCCAATTAAGTGATTCTAGAATTTTATTTTATCTTTCTTTGCTTCTGAACTCAGCTTAGGTTTCAAACTTAACTTTATAGTTAAACTTAGATTTAGCACTTTAACTTAGCACTATACTACTTGTTAGTGGTAGTTTGCGAGTACTTAAAGAGTACTCATGGCTTTTGTCCCTGGCTATTCTCATGGCCAGACTATGAAGGAGACTACCAAGATGATGGCCAGCAGGACGGCTATGATAACTAGGACTATCTTCCTTCATCAGCATTGCCTGTGCCCCTGAAGATGGACCCCACCGCTATGCTTTATATTTATTCCGCTGTTTGTTGTATTAAGACTGGATCATGAGATCCTTATTTGTGTAAGACCTTATGTATGGTTTGTAATGGATAATGTACTGTCATATCCAATCCGTTATGTCTCGCAAAAATGGTAATCCTGGGATTGCGAGGTATGGCATAACGGGCATCTGGGATTAAAAATCCGGGTGTTGACAAGTTGGTATCAGAGCCATCCAGACCATAGGAGACCGTAGTTAGAATGGACGTCCGAACAAAAACTTAGTTTCAAAACCAAAGTGAGTATTTACGAAAAACTATCTCCTCTCTTATCCTTGGGAATTCTTTCTTTCTCAAAAGTTCATGTTCCTCAAATTCTTACATTACTACTTAAAATTTGACACACTTGATCACTTCACTAATTTCCTCATCCTTAATTCTTGTAGATGAGACTTAGTTCAGCAAGTTTTACTAGTTGGGAAACGAAGGTCAGCTGATCTTCGAGAGGGATCTGGATTCACTATCGGAGTTACTGGGACGCCCACATCCGGAGTTTCTTGGAGCTCAACTTCCAGGACCTCCAGGAGGAGACCTATAGTGGCAAGTCACCAGAGATCTTAGAGGAAGCATCGAAGCACCAACTTCTTGGAGAATTCAGATCTCCACGAGAGAGAACAACTGGCTAGATGGATTAGCCAGGGCAATGCATGAAGCTCTCGCACGTCTATGTGCCCTCAGCGTTAACAAAATCCAAGGAACCCGCTTTGCTCACTATGCAAGACGTGACTTCATGGGAATGCCGATGGAGATGCCAAGTCACCCAGAGTTGAGGCGTCAAGTGGAGAATCTTGACTTCTTGCTGCACAACAGACAACAGGAACTAGACAATGCCAGGGAGTTAGCTAACCAGAACTATGCCATTGCTGACCAGAAGACCCAGACTTTTGCACTGCTTGTCTAGGACCGCCAGTCTCTTCGCCGCCAGCGTGCCAAGAAGGATCGCACCATCACCCGTCTTTGCAAGAAGGTGGCCGACCTCGAGAAGACCGTCAAGGAACAGGAAGCTCAGCTTGCCACCAAGGAAGAAAAAGATGAGGGTGAAGACATCCAGGGAGACATGGATTCTTACCTCAGCAATGATGATGACTTTCTGGAGGAGGATGTTCTGGACTTCTACACTGATGATGAGGACTTCGACTTCATCGACGAGGAGTAGATGCACTAGAGCACTATCGTAGCATGAGATTTATCGGTCCCACTGTATCGTAGCTTGCAGAATGGTTCTTCAAACCATCTGTTTCCTTTGTTTGTTGTGGTGTGTGTTGTATCGTGTGTTTGTTTGCATGAATATAATGGAGTTAGTTGAAAAACCTGAGTCTAACTCAAAGTTTTAGATTTGAAACCAAAACCATGAACCTTACAATTTCCCTCTTACCCCTATATCTATCTCAATCCTCAGATGACTCGTGGAAACCAAGGAGGGAGCAGCTCGTCGCAAGACCCAATGCTGCAGATCTTGCAGAATCTCATCGCAGACAGAGAAGCAAGCATGGCAGAACGCCAAGCCAACTTAGCAACACTACAGCAGATCGCCCAGATGGCTCTCAACAACCAAGGGCATGGAAATCAGGATCACCATGGATCCAAACTAAAAAAATTCAAAATACAAATCCCCCAATCTTCAACCAATCTGAAAACCCGTTAGATGCTGATGACTAGTTGCAGATGTTGGGGATATACTTGCCGGGTATCCTCACAGTTCCTCACTGACCAGGGTGGCCCACTTCGGTTAGAGCATTGCTTCACGGGGGCCCAGTCAGGGAGAAAGATGGAGTCCAATCCGGCTATGGGAAGGCCCAGAATACTTACCAACTTAGGCCCATAATGTTACTTGTAATTTAAGATGTACTCTATAACCGACTCTCAGTCGTAGCCCGATAGATCTCTCCTGTAAACCCTAGGACGGATATCTATATAAGCCGACCTAGGGAGAGCCTTTAGGGCAACACTCTAGACACCTCAATAGTCTACAATCTCAACTCGCACAGGCGAAACCCTTGTAACCCATATTCCGGCTCTGTCGTATTAATGGACTGCTAGCAGGAGTAGGATCGGTCCAAAGCCGACGGATTCGAACCTGGGTAAACTTGTGTGCTCACCATCCCGGAACACCGTATGTCTCACACCCCTCTCTTCCGCACGCCTCGAGGACCCCCTCATGGCGTACTTGTCATCAATCCGACGACAGTTGGCACCCACCGTGGGGCAAGTGAGCTTCAGATCCGCGTTCCGAGCGGAATCTGCAAGAATCGGAATCGGCGAGACCATCGCTGTCGGTCGCGTCCTCTACGCCAGCGACGTCCCTCTCATCATTCTCGACGAGACTTGGATTCCGGCTAGGGAGGCCGTGACTGCCTACACAATCATGTCTTTTGGCGAGATCGATGTTTTCATTGGTTTCGCTGAACCTGCCCAACCCACCCCAGCGGTGATGATAGAGGCAGAAGAATCTTCTGGGTCCCCTTTGTCCGCGGAGGCGGCAGAGTTCCGGATCTCAGAAAACGCTAATCCCACCCAGCCCGCACCAGTTGCGGAGATAGTGGAGATATCCGAGCCTGAAGAAGACCTAGCGGTCCATGTCGAATCTGGAGTGGATCTCCCTGGAGGAGCCGGATCCTAGATCGACCCACCCACGGAAGTCGAAATCCAGGAGGAGCATATCAGTGACACTTATTCCGGCTCTGATGATGCCGGGACAGACATACCTTTCCTAAGGTACACACTAAAACGTATGATACTGCAAGGCAAAAGCGCATATGCAATCCTCGAGACCATCAAAAGTTTCGACATGGCTGATCGCGAAAGCCACAGGTACCTCAGGAAGCACGCGTCGCACTTTGTCGGATATGTGGGATCCGGATCATTCGCCGATCTGGAAAACCGACTCGGTGCTGGAGGCAATTGGAACAAACGCCGACGTACCCGCATCCTCGGATGAATCGATGACATCAGCAGATTTAAGAAAGTTCTCCACGGAATATGAAGAGGAGTACAACTCCAAGGCTGCAGAAGAAGGAGAAGCCATGGATGAAGGATCCGGGGAACACTCTCCCAAAGCACAGGATGACATGGACGTCGGAGACAATCCCGAAGTCCAGATGTCCGAAAGTACCGATCAGAGCTTGACTCTGGGAAACGGACCCAAAGCCATCTTTGCTACCGGCGCTGCCAAGAAGGCAAAGAAGAAGAACAAGAAAAACAAGACCCCGGCAAAAGACCCTCTGATAGAGGAGGTGATCGCCGAGGAATACGAAGAGTACTCGGATGGAGCGCTTGTCCCAGAAGAGCCGAAAAAAGAAGCATCGGTGGATGGACACGTGATCACTGAAGGTGCGCGTAAACTCATCGATGCTGCATTAACTACACCTATCCCTACAGCCGTAGAACTTACTGCGGATGAGCTGGACGAAAGGGCGCAGGCCCTAGAAGCGCGTCGTCAACAACTCCTCGATGAAGCCAAAAACATCGAGGTGGAGAAGAAACGCATGTCAAACAAGGAATACATGTCTCGTTTGCATCAGAAGACACGGAAGTGTCACATAGATGACAACCAATTCCCACGTGTTCGTGCCGTCCTTTTTGGAGATGAGATGGGGAAGCCACGGAAAGATAGCAATGGAGATTGGGTATACCCAACACCAGTACAGAATACCACGGCAGCCCGTGAAATTCTATCGGCTAATCCAGGACCAGAGGAGATACGTTTGGGTATCAAACTACTCAACAAGGGACTGAAGCAGCAAAAGGTCACCCTGTCCGGAAGTCAAAAACTGGTCTCAGATTCTGACCAATGTCGCACGGATCCGGCATGGGCTGGCGTAAGATCCCATTACGTCCGAGCGCAGTATCATCACCCTGAACACCGGGAAGACAACTATTCAAGAACCGGATCTTTAGGACAGCATCACAGAACTTCACGTAACTGGAGCAACGTCGCCCCAGCGGTCGAGAAATACGCCATTGCTGCCCTGAATCCGACGAACCCTCCCCGATAAGAATCTAAGGATCGAAGGGGAGAAGATAAAGAAAAACGACGGGAGGAGGATGGTCAAAAAATGCCACCTCCTAAGTATACAAGCCGTCCGGCTGATCCTCACCATGGTGGGAACGACGGATGAAGAAACGATGGAAACCATGCTGGTACAAGCCAGCAGGGGGCTCGTCGTAGTCAAGATCCTCCCCGGAACCGGAATAATTATGCTCCAGACAGAGGCCGGCGATCAGCCGGAAACTATCCAGCTGCACCACCCTCTCCACCACACAGTCATCACAACGGCCCCCATGGAGGTCAAGGAGGACGACATGGCAGAGGAGGTGGTGGCAGAAGCCAAAGTCCGGCTCCACGACATCGCAGCCATAGCCGGCATTCGGGACGATCTCTATCCCCGAACGACGCAAGACACAGGATCAATTCCAACATAGAGGCGCGACGCTATGAAAACGATGACATGTACGTGGGCCCAAAGTTTTTTGGACCACGCATCAGAGCTACAAGATTCCCGGAAGGATTTGCTATCTCAAGACACATCCAACCCTACGACGGCATTGCTCGGCCAGACACTTGGCTACAGGATTTTTTCCAAGCTTCATGCATCGCCAAAGGCGGAAACAGCCTGGTCGCAACCCGATATCTCCCACATATGTTGCGGAAGACGGCGCCATCATGGCTCAATGAACTTCCGAAGAACACCATCCACAACTGGTATGACATGCAAAGTGTGTTCTTTCATTATTTCGAAGGCACATATCGGAGGCCCTGTTCGGTCGGAGACCTACAACGTTGCACCTAGAAAACCGGAGAAACTTGCCGAGATTATCTCGGACGATGGATCGACACCAAGAACTCCTATGAAGGAGTATACGACCAAACCGCGATTGAAGCTTTCATCGCAGGGCTCCCCATTGGTCTACTATGTCACCGCTTAAAGTGCGACAAGGTCACTGATTTGGGAGAGATGATAGAAACAGCGAGAAAGTATGCAGATGCTGACAATGATGCAGAGGGACTACTCAATGTCCTGGCTGTACCTCAGTCAGCAAAAACAAATCAACAAGCTCAGAAGCGCAAAAATACCTCGGAAGAAAAACCCAACACGGAAACAGCGGTGATGACTACTGTTTCTGGGTCTGGAGGACGAGGAGGACGTGGCGGAGGCCGCGGGCGTGGCCGTGGGACTTCGAGGGTCCAAGGTAGAGGAGAACAGCAACCAGGCAAAACCAACTCTTGGGCCGACATTGCCAATAACCCATGTGTGCATCACCTAGACGCCAATGGGGGCTCGTCCCACACCAATGCTGAATGTCGTTTCAATGAAGACATCAAAAGAGATGACACCGCGGGCTACAAAGCTAAGCGGAAGAAGGGAAAGAAAAATCCCGAAAAGGACAAAGAGACCAAGGAAGATTCCGACATGGAAGATGAAGGGAATATGCCCGAGAGGCAATAATAAAGTGGTTATTATCTTATTCCATGTTTATGATAAATGTTTATTTTGCATGCTATAATTGTATTGATCGGAAACATCAATACATGTGTGTTTAATAAACAAAAAGGGGTTCCTAGTTATGCCTCTCTTATAGACTAGCTTGTTGATTAACAAGATGATCAAGGTTTCCTGATCATAGACATTGGATGTTGTTAATAACAAGGTCACACCATTGGTGGAATGATGTGATGAACATTCATCCGAAGTATAGCATTACGATCAAGTCATTATGTTTATATTGCTATAACATCATACGAAGTAATCTTAGTCCTTAGACCATGAGATCATGTTAATTGCTAACACCGGAAGAGTATCTTGATAACATCAAACGTCACACCGTAAAAGGGTGACTATAAAGGTGGGTTCAGTGCTACGAAGGTGTTATGTTGAGGCTCATGGATCAAGAGTGGGATTTTTCCATCCCGATGACGGATAGATATACTCTGGGCCCTCTCGGTGATATCACATTGTAATAGCTTGCAAGCAAGTGATGTGATCAATAGAATGTTATATCACGGGAACGAGAAAAGAGTGCATGTCGGCAACGAGATCAAACTAGGTATGGAGATACCGATGATCGAATCTCGGACATGTAATATATCGCGGGACAAAGGGATTTAGTTACTAGCGTTAAAGGTTCTCGCGATCAAAGAAGTCATCGTTGAATGTGTAGGAGTCAGTATGGATCTCTGTGTCCCGCTTCGATTATTGATCCGAGAGGGTCTCGATCATGTCTCGCATTATTCGCGAACCGTAGGGTGACACACTTAAGGGATACCACACCATTTGGAGCAAATATGTTTCAGATAAAGATTTAAGAAAGCGCTGGAATTATTTCAATAGACATCAAATCAAGCTTTTGGTGAAATTGCTGAAATTGGTTCTGCATGTAATATTGAAATGTTGCAGGGGGTTTTATGTGAATGTTTGTTAATTAAAGTAATTAACAAAATTCTGAATAAAAATAATAAAAGAGTTTTATTAAATGAGAGAGCATTAAATTTGGAGAAATTTAATGCATTTAAAGTGGAGACTTTAAAAGAGAATGTGAAGGGGCAAATTTATCTGGAGGGAGTTACCACCACATGAATGGAGGAGGTGAAGAGTCACCTCCTCCATGCGCCGGCCATGAAGGAGGGGCACCCCCTCCTCCTATAAAAGGCCACCCCCTCCTCACTTCTCACATACACCTCCTTGTGAAGGATCTCTCTCCCCCTCTAGTATTATTTCCCCATGGTCTCGGATTAGCGAGATACATGTTCCCGGTGGCTTTATCTGGAAAGGAGTTGCTGCTTCCACTGCTTTGCTGGAGCGAGGGACGGAGGTTGTCAGGGTACCGGACGTGTGTGCGATCACGGATGCACTGCTGCTTTGCGGTGCTGGACTTTGTGGTGCTGGAGCTGGATGTGATGGACGTGCTGGAGCCGGACCTGCTGGACTTCATCACGATCTTGAGATTGGCAAGTGTACGATTACATCAACCACAAGTTCCTACTCGTTAACAAAGCTCGTTGTCTTCGAGGGTAAGTTCTCCATGGATGTATGTCCACCCGTTGCTCTGTACCTAGTAGATAGATCTTGGCGTGTAGTTCACACCGTAGGAAATTTTTTGTTTTCTATGCTGCGGACCCAATAGAGGAAGCCGATGCTTCAAATCCCAAGTTGGAAGGGAAGAAGACTTTTCCCACAAAAAAGGACACTTATGTCACTTTCCTCGGATCTCAACCAGCAAAGGTCAAGAAAGCAGTTCTACACAAGCTCAATGCAATAGCCTCGCTGTCCCCACAAGATTTGGACTGGTCGGAAGTGGCAATCACATTTGACCGTGATGATCATCCGCCTAAGTTACACAAAGCGAGGAAAATACTTTAATCACAACCCACTTATTGGCGGTTATGGTTTCTCCAAGACCCTCATGGACGGTGGAGCAGATCAATATTCTCTATGTCAAATGCTATTTGGATGAAGATCTCGAGACCCAAATGAACCATAGCTCGTGATTTTTCACGGAGTTGTCCTGTGAAGACAAGCTAATTCCCTGGGAGAGATCACTTTGGATGTTACCTTTGGAACTCCAAAGAATTATCGGACAGAGGAACTTTCCTTCAAAGTGGTCCCGTTCAAGAGCGCATACCACGCTATATTCGGACGTCCGGCTTACTGGGCTTTCATGGCTCGTCTGTGTTACATTTACAATATGATGAAAATTCCAGGTCCCAACGGCGTAATCACCATCAGGGGAGACCCGAGGATGGAAATGCCGCCTTGTCAAGCCGTTGCCGCCCAGAGTACCGGAGATCAAGAAGAGCATAGATCCGTCCGAGGTGCCCGCAGCGAAGAAGGAGGTGACCAAGCCAAATCCGGAGTTCAAGGCATCGAAGAGATTTAAGAAAGCACCGTTGAAGGATGATGACCCCTCCAAGGTGACCCAGATAGGCGTAGGCCTAGATAGCGCATAGGAAAGCGTGCTCGTCAAGTTCCTCCAAGCAAATCAAGATATCTTCGAATGGCAGCCATCTGACATGACCGGAGTACCTAGGGAACTTGTCGAGCACTCTCTAAATGTAAACCCGAATGCTAAACCTGTCAAACAGTCCTTATGACGGTTTGGCGAGGAAAAGCGTAAGGCAATAGCTAAGGAACTAGCATGGCTCGAGTTAGCCGGATTCATAGAAGTGGTCATCCACACTAAGTGGTCGGCCAATCCTGTAATGGTCCCTAAAAAGGACACCACTGATTTAAGGATGTGTGTTGATTATACTGCCTTGAACAAGGCTTGTCCAAAAGATCCATTCGCTTTGCCTAGAATTGATCAAGTTATCGATTCTACGGCAGGCTCGGAACTCCTCTGTTTTCTCGACGCATATTCCGGTTATCAACAAATCCGGATGAAGGAATCTGACAAAGTAAAAACTTCATTCATAACCCCTTTCAGAACCTTATGTTTTGTTATGATGCCCTTTGGGCTGAAGAACGCAGGAGCTACGTACCAGCGCATGATGCAGCGTTGCCTCCATGACCAACTCGGACGCAATGTACATGCATACGTGGATGATATCGCGGTGATGTCCAAAAAGAAGGAAACGCTAAGTTCTGACTTTGAGGAAACATTCACAAATCTACGAAAATACAGCATCATGCTTAACCCGAAGAAATGCTTCTTTGGAATACCAGCTAGAAAATTGGTAGGTTTCATCGTGTCTCAAAGAGGCATAGAGGTGAACCGAGACAAAATCAAGGCTATACTCAATATTTCCAGGCTAACTCGCCTGAAGGACGTACAAAGATTAACTGGCTGCATCGCTGCGGTCAGTCGATTTGTAAGCCGGCTTGGTGAAAGAGCCGCACCATTATACAAACTCCTGAAAAAGACCAAAGATTTTGTTTGACCGATGAACTGTCGCACTACAAGACCTGAAGAAAGTACTTTCATCTGCTCCTATCCTTGCAGCGCCGGAACCTCAGGAACCGATGTTGCTTTATATTGCTGCGACAAATAAGGTCGTTAGTATCGTCATGGTGGTGGAGAGACTGGAGGAAAATCAGGAACACCTGGTGCAGCGTCGGACTTACTTTGTCAGCGAGGTCCTGACAGAATCAAAAGAGCGATATCCACACTATCAAAAGTTGGCTTATGGTGTTTTTCTAGCATCTCGTAAGTTACGACACTATTTTCAGGTGCATCCAATTACCGTGGTGAGCAAAGCTCCCATGAGAGATATAATCAACAATAGTGACGCCACAGGACGCGTCGCCAAATGGGGCACAGAGCTTTCAGCTTTCGATACTGAGTACAAACCTCGGACAACAATCAAATCCCAGATCCTTGCTGACTTTGTCGCTGATTGGACAGAGACGAAGGAGAATATGATCCTCCCTGAGTTGGAATATTGGACCCTCTTTTTTGACGGGTCAAAGGCTCAAGGGGGCTCAGGGGCTGGCATGGTGCTCAAATCACCCCAAGGAGATAAACTTTTATACGTGTTGCAGATCCACTTCACAGCGACAAACAATATTGCCGAGTATGAAGCACTGCTACATGGAATTCGGATTGCTAAGGACATTGGCATCCGACGTTTGATGTGTTACGGAGATTCGGATCGTGTTGCTCAACAAGTGTCGGATATTTGTAATGCAAATAAACACATGGAAGCATATAAAGCCGTCGTGGATGATCTATCTAAATCGTTCAAAGGGTTTGAAGTTCAACACATCCCTCGAGCAGAAAATGAGGAAGTAGATGCACTGTCTCGGATAGGTTCTGCGCGGAAGGAGGTCCCGGATGGCGCTTTTTTAGAGCACCTCAAAGTTCCCTCAATAAAGGGAGTAGATGAGGAATATCTGACCAAATCCGACTCACCTTTAATAGCTGTTCTGGCTATAATTCCCAGCTAGACTCAACCCTACCTCGATTATTTGGTAGATGGCAAATTACTCAAAGACAAGGTGCTGAGCCGGCAGATTATCCGACGAGCTAAAGCCTATACTATTGTTAAAGGTGAGCTCTATAAACAGAGTGTTTCTGGGGTTTTTTAGCACTGTATATCTCTGGAAGAAGGAGTGGAAATCTTAAGGGAAATCCACGAAGGCGAGTGTGGTCACCATGTTGCAGCCAAATCTTTAGTGGCAAAAGCTTTTCGACATGGATTTTTCTGGCTTATAGCTCAGGCAGATGCCGAACGATTAGTCAAGACATGCAAAGGCTGCCAAAAGTACGCCAAGCAAGCTCATGTTCCGGCTGATCAGTTGCGAACAATACCTATAACATGGCCCTTTGCGATCTTGGGGTTTGATATGGTAGGACCTTTTAAATGAGCTCCAAGTGGATTTACTCACCTCTTAGTGATGGTGGATAAATTCACCAAATGGATTGAGGCTAAACCCGTCACAAGTTGTGATGGAGAAACAGCCAAAATATTTGTCGAGGATGTTATAATCCGGTATGGTTATCCAGATAGCATTATCATGGACAACGGGAGTAACTTTTCTATGGGAGAATTAGCTGAATTCTGCGACGAGCAAAATATCCGGCTTGACATTGCGTCAGTCGCACATCCACAAGCTAACGGACAAGTCGAAAGAGCAAATGGTTTAATCTTACAAGGCCTAAAACTGAGACTCGAAGCACCACTACGACGTGCTGCGGGGGCTTGGGCGGAGGAATTACCCTCTGTAATTTGGAGTTTACGAACAACTCCAAACAGGTCAACATGATACACACCTTTCTTCTTAGTCTATGGTGCAGAAGCAGTTCTTCCTAGTGATTTAATTCATACATATCCTAGAGTGGCCACGTATATCGAAGAGGATGCCGATATTTCTCGACAAAATGATCTCGACTTAGTCGAAGAAGTTCGCGTCATTGCTGAAATGAGATCAATAGCCTATCAGGAGAAGTTACGCAAGTATCATAGTCAGAGAGTCCGAAATAGATCCTTCAATAAAGGTGATTTGGTTATCCGGCTTGTGCAACAAAGAAAGCACAAACTTTCTCCAGTATGGGAAGGGCCCTTTTTAGTTAGTCGAGTATTGCACAATGGATCGTACTACCTAACTGACATGAGTCCAGTCAAAGAAAGACCTGCTACTAAGAAGAGAAAGAGAGTTGGAGGCAGTACAAATCCGGATGAGTTAGACAGACCGTGGAATATTGCTCAGCTACGTTCCTTTTATTCTTAGTTTACCTTTCTTTGTAATCATACATATGTACATGTTCTGTGAGAAATAAAAGTTTTGGTTACCTCAAGTTTTTTCTGAGAAGTTGTTACCATCTTATTTCCGAATGATCATGTCATAGTCGAAAATCAGGCATTTTCCGAGTAGTGAATTGTTGGTACTGGAAGCCGGCTTTATTTTCGAGTTTAAACTGGTTTAACAATTGAGCTCCGTTGCTCGGCAAAGTTTCCGGTGGAAGGTTTAGCCGGCTCACAAAAGGGACGAGGCGGAAAGCCAGATAAACGATAAGTAGAGACGAAAAAATACACGTGCTTATGTAAACATTTCAGGCACTCAAAAATTTTAAAGCCAAAAAGTGCTAAATAGATTAAAAGCTTAGCACTAGCAAAAGTTAAAGTACTACATATTTACAAACGCATCATGTTTTTTCCGGAATAATACATAAATTTCTGGTCCATGATGCAGGAGGAGATGAAGGATCTGCCGGCTCGCTGGTCACCCTGCCTTGATATCGTTCCGAGATGTCTGCATCCGAGGTGGTGCGTTCATTGTCGGAAACTTCTTCGGTTTCTTCTGCAGGAGGAGGTGGAGTATCCACGCGGGTGAAGAAGGGGATCTCATAGCTGGTCAGATCAGCCACGTGACACCCGTATCCAGCGCAGGAGTGCATGATGGCTTGAAGGTCCTGCTCCTGGCCGTCTTCGTCTACCTTGTAGTACCCTCTGGTCACTTGCCATATCTCCATGTTTCCATGGTGGCTCATGACCATGGTGAGAGCATTCTGTGCAACAGTCTGCGTGTAGGACATGTTCCAGTCCCGAACAAGCTGCGGCATCTCCTTGGCCTTGTCCCGCACCTGAAAATCCGACATGCTTGGCATGTCCAGAATCTTGAGAGCTTCGCCGACGTCTTCAAGGGACTGGCGGAAGTCATGAAGCAGGTCACCGACTTGGGTAAGCCGGTGGGTGCGGGGCTCGGAGGAGGAAGAGTCGGTCAAGTTCAGAGGACCTATACACAAAACAAGTTAAGAAAAATCTGACATTGATAAAAGTCGAAGAAAGAAACAAATCAGATAGATGGAACGTACCAAAAATGACGTCGTCAATTTTGGTCTTCTCCTCCCGGAGACTCTGGAGTTCAGTCCGGAGCTCCTGGGACATATCCTTCTCTCTGCCAAGCTCATTTTTGAGATCCGAGATTATTTTATCTTGAGCAGCGATCTTGCGATCATGCTCATCAGTGGCCATGGAGGAGGATTCAAGGACTTGAGCTATGCTCCTTTCATGATCCGCCTTAAGCTTATCCAGCTCTTGGCGAAGTCCCTTGTTCTCCACCACCAGGGTCTTGAGGTTCTCGACCTCTTCAATCATGGCGACGGATTGTTTCACCGGCGCTGTAAGTCAAAAAAGAACAAAATTTCAGAAAAATTCGACATTGAAAATAACAAAGACAAGGTTTGAGTCTCGGAATTTTTACCTTCGGCCTCATCCTTGGTGACTTTAAGCTCAGCATTTTTAAGCCAGAGAGCTTTGATCTCTCTCCGCTTATCGCAGACATTGGTCAATAATTCCTGGTTATAGCAACATACTTTATGTAAGTCAAAATACCCAAAGTCAGAAATCTACTTAAGACTCGAGCTAATATTTTTGCTAAATATCAGCACGAGCCTTGGGGGCTACACTAGTTCGTCCTTTGGCATCCTAATAAAGCATAAACTCGGATTGTTTATCCTACTTCATGCTTGGGGGCTAGAGGATATGATATAAAATACAATAAAGGAAAAAAGGAGTTGGAATTCCGACTTACATATTGCTCGCGGGTAAGTTTATCCAAACCCGCGTTCACTTTAGCGGCCACCTTCTCGGCAAGAGTAAGAGGGGTCACTGGGGCTGTTGGAAGCTCGCTAGTCCTAATCCTCTCGTCATGAAGGCAGACTTGGGCAAGAAGATCAGAGAACTTGACGTCCTCTGCTTCTTGCGCTTCTTCTTCGGCAGATCGATGGATTTTCTCCAGGACTTGCCTGGCGAGCCCCTGGATCTCTTCGGCAGATTTCCGGGTCAGGCCAAACTTGGCAAGACCCATATTGCTCATGAGGTTTTCAGCGAAGGTTTCTGCTGAGGGATCA
Organism: Avena insularis; assembly: GCA_023614405.1. Lineage (NCBI taxonomy): Eukaryota > Viridiplantae > Streptophyta > Magnoliopsida > Poales > Poaceae > Avena > Avena insularis. The sequence goes on from CM042696.1 coordinate 410,660,884, forward strand.
TTACCCAAAGAGGGTTCACCCTTATCTAGATCTGACGCACCTGTGGTCACGTCAGTATGTGATCCAAGGTTCGCAGGCCCTGTTGAAGGAGCCGGATCTTCTGAAGCGTCCGGCGAGATAACCAGCGTTGCCGAAGGTTGACGGGCAGGTGTCGGAGGAGCCACGGCAGGGGAAGCTATGGCAAGATTCGTCTGCCGCAGCGGCTTCGAAGAAATCCCTTTACCCTTGACCTTGACAAGCGGTTTTGCTTTGAGAATGTAGTGAAGTCGAAAACATTACATCTCAGAAAGAAATTTGAGTAAAGTACAAAGGCAGAAAGTTGTGACTGAAAGTTACCTCTTCATGACAGGCACCTCCTTTGTGCCAACGGCCACTATCGGAGCTTTGGGCTTCTTGAGCGCAAGGTCCGGCAATGGGACCACTTCTACCTCCTGAGAGAACTCTGGAGGATATCTTTCGAGCGGAGCAAGTTCCAACTTGGGGATGTCAGCAAGCTAAAAAGAAGAAAACATATCAGTATTGCAGTATAACTCGAAGATTGAAACACATAAAAAGGTGTGATGATGGAAGCTTACTGGCACCACGGGATTTTCCACCGTGTGCATGTCTAGAGAAACCTCCGGAATCCTCCTCTCGATCTGCTCCTTGATCAGCCACTTTATTTGGCTTATGTAGCCTTGAGTGGTGTAGGCTTTGGAGCTGATGTGGAGGGAGTCGGTTGGAGACGACGTGATGGAGTGCATCAGTCGGGTTCCGTGGTACTGAAGTGGCTGGATCCGACATGAGACCCAGCACTGGACCAGGTCGGATCCCTTCAGACCATTGTGCTTAATCAAATATTCGATCCGCCTCTTAGCGAGGATCAGATCGTCGGAAAGAGCCGAAGCAGCCTTGTCCCAGGAAGGCTGGGCCGTGGTAGCTCCGTCGACAAAAGCCAGCAAAGCAGTAGCTTTGTCGGGAGCCGGAATATCCCTATGATAGAAAAAAGTGGCCGGCCATTGTTTGAACGAGTCACTAGCTAAAATCTTGGGATAAGCCCGGTCGCGTCTAAGTGAAAAGCTGATAGTGCCGGTGATGTAAGGAACACTGGCAGTGATGGAGTTTCTCCGGACATGAAAGTAGTACCGGAAGAGAGTCAAACTCGGCCTAATACCGAGAAAGCCCTCGCACAGCGAAGCATACGCACTCATCTCTAAGAGAGAGTTAGGAGGAAGATTGTGGAGTTGAACTCCGAAATGATCTATCACCTCGGAGAAGAACTTCGAGGAAGGAAAAGATAGACCTCGGTCGAGATGGGTGCCGAAGTGGACCCGCTCGCCGTCGCGCGGGTTGGGGACGGTTTCCTCGTAGCCGCTCTGCGAGTCGCCGGCGGCGAGAAGCCCCTCCTTCTCCACGTTCTTGAGGCCTTCCTCGTTGAGGGCGCAGGGGATCCAGATTCCCCGGAAGCTCTCCTTCTCCGCTGCTGCTTCCGCCGTCACCGCCGCCGCTGCTGCCGCCAAACCGGAGGAAGAGGATGAAGCCATTTTCTTCGGTAAGAATAAGACCTAAAAGGGGCGGCGCTAGGAGTTCTGTGAAGGAAGGACGAGGAGGCTCTATGCGCACAGGAGGATTGGGAGGAAAGGAAACGGCAAGGGACTGGTGGAAAGGAGAAGGAAAAATCCAAACCCCTTATATCCACCTAACTGCGCCAAGATTCGTGCAAATGCTACAGTGTAACCGCCACGCGTCATGGAAGGAACTGGGAAGGACCCACGTGATGATTGCATCGCCTCGATCTCCATGCACGCATTGAAACGATGCCTCGGTTCCGCAGACCGCGGACCCACCAACGGTCGTGCTGACGGAACGCTTGTCAGATGACGTGACTTGACCATGCTTTTGTTAGGTGGCGTTAGAGACCAAGTTCCGACTTAGTTTGAAATCAAGCTGAAAAATCCGAGTAACCTATTGATAGGTCCGACTTATTTTTTAAGACCCGGATCATATTTTTTGTTGTGAAGTTTCAGGAACCCTTCAAGGTTCTGCAAGCCGAAGATCAAGCTAGACGATGATAAATCCGACTTTGGATCTTGGAGGCCTCTGGGGCTGCTGTTGGGGATATACTTTTCGGGTATCCTCAGAGTTCCTCACTGACCAGGGTGGCCCACTTCGGGTTAGAGCATTGCTTCACGGGTGGCCCAGTCAGGGAGAAAGACGGAGTCCAATCCGGCTACGGGAAGGCCCAGAAGACTTACCGACTTAGGCACATAATGTTACTTGTAGTTCAAGATGTACTCTATAACCGACTCTCAGTCGTAGCCGGATAGATCTCTCCTGTAAACCCTAGGCCGGATATCTATATAAGCCGACCTAGGGAGAGCCTTTAGGGCAACACTCTAGACACCTCAATAGTCTACAATCTCAACTCGCATAGGCAAAACCCTTGTAACCCATATTCCGGCTCTGCCGTATTACTGGATTGCTAGCAGCAGTAGGATCCGTCCAAAGCCGGCAGATTCGAACCTGAGTAAACTTGTGTGCTCACCATCCCGGAACACCATACGTCTCACACCCCTCTCTTCCGCACGCCTCAAGGACCCCCTCATGGCGTACTTGTCATCAATCCGACAACAACAGACGATGGAAAACAACCTAGAGGTTGCAGGAGTTAATGAAAACGAGAAAGTTCTTTACGCCACCCACTATCTGGCGGGAGATGCAAGAGCTTGGTGGACTAGTATCCGTAATATGAACCATGGTCAGGTTATGACATGGGAAGCATTCAAAGTCAAGTTCAGCCGCACCCACGTGCCGCAGGGTCTAGTTAACCAAATGAGAGATGAGTTCCGCGAATTGAAGCAAGGAAGAATGACTGTGGTGGAGTACCGTGATAGATTCTTATCACTTGCCAGATATGAACCTGATGAGATCAACACAGAGGCCAAGAAGAAGGAGATATTCCTGAACAGACTGCATGATGAGACACAGACTGTCCTCGTCAACATCCGTTTTCAGGATCTCAAAGAGCTAGTCGACTCTGCCATTCAGATGGAAGGGAAGATTAATCAGGCAAACGACAACCGCAAACGCCGTATAATGCAGCAATCAGGATCCAGCAGTCACCAGAAGTACCGTCCGAACCCCTCACCAGGATATGCACCAAGGAACAACCGACCCCCAACGTCTCGCCCCAGCTACCCCAACCGTAGTGGAGGAAACCATCACAACTCTAGCAACGCCAACAATTTCAACCATGCACCTCCCAAGAGCAACAACAACAATAACAACCCTACACCTATAACTGGCAGCAATGATGTGCCTGTCGCAGCCAAGGACAAGTCCCAGATCACTTGTTTCGAGTGTGGAGTAAAGGGTCACTACTCCAATGAGTGTCCCAAGAAGACTGTCGCTAATGCCATTGTGAATGCCCCAGCTCAACAACAGCGTCGTGTTCGACCAGGAAGAAGGTTTTCCCCAGGGAACCCTCACAACCGCAACGATCGTCTCTTCCACATGAACGCAGAAGAAGCCCAAGAAGCGCCAGACGTAGTGCTGGGTATGTTTTTTGTCAACTCGATTTTAGCAAGAGTATTGTTTGATTCGGGAGCATCACATTCATTTGTCACCGAAGAATTTGCATGCACTAGTAAGATTCACCCAACCAACCTGAGGCATGTCATGATAGTTCAAATCCCTAGATCAACTACAAAAGCTAGAAAATTTTTCAAAGCTATACCTATTAGAATACATGGGATAGATTTTTATGCCAACCTAATAGTACTTGGAACCAAAGGATTGGAAGTAGTACTAGGTATAGACTGGATGTCAAGGCATAAAGGACTGATATACTGTGCTAAGAAAGCCATCACCATGACCAGTAGTTCTGGAGTAACAGTAGAGCATATCTCTGAAACCTTACCCCGTCAATTCAAGTGCAACAAGAGTCTAGCCCTACCCACCATAGACCAAGTCAGAGTAGTCTGTGAATACCCCGACGTATTCCCAGATGAATTGCCAGGTATGCCCCCAGATAGGGATATTGAGTTCATTATCAAACGAATCCCCGGAACCGGACCCATAGCCCCGAGACCCTATAGCATGAACCCCTCAGAGTTAGTTGAGTTGAAGAAGCAGTTAGATGCCATGTTAGCAATAGGCTTGATTCAGCCAAGCGCATCGCCATGGATATCACAAGTGTTACTCGTTGACAAGAAAGATGGAGGCAATCGTCTGTGTACACATTATAGAAAGTTGAATGATGTCACCATCAAGAACAAGTACCCCTTGCCAAAGATAGAGGATCTATTTGATCAATTGAGTGGAGCCCAAGTATTCTCAAAGATTGATCTTAGGACTAGTTATCACCAACTTAAGATTCGTGCAACGGATATTCCGAAGACCGCCTTTACTACTCGCTATGGTTTATACGAGTATACGGTTATGTCTTTTGGATTAACCAATGCCCCTGCTTATTTCATGCATCTCATGAATAAGATCTTTATGAATTTCCTAGATAAGTTTGTAGTTGTATTTATCGACGACATCCTTATCTACTCCAAGTCAGAAGAAGAGCATGAGCAATATCTGAGAATAATCCTAGAAACCCTGAGAGAGCATCAGTTATATGCCAAGTTCAGCAAGTGTGAGTATTGGCTGAAAGAAGTAGGATTCCTAGGACATATTGTGTCTGCCGGAGGAGTCTCTGTTGATCCCGCCAAGATCAAAGATGTCAAAGAATGGGAAGCCCCAACCAGTCAAACCCAAGTTCGTGCATTTCTCGGATTAGCGGGATACTACCGCAAGTTCGTAGAAGGATTCTTGAGCATCACCAGACCCATGACCCAATTGTTGAAGAAGGACAAGAAGTTTGAATAGACAGACAAGTGTGAAGCCAGTTTCCAGGAGCTGAAGAAGAGATTGATAGGAGCCCCAATTTTGATCATGCCAGACATCAAGAAGCCATTTGATGTATATTGTGATGCGTCCAAGATTGGTCTAGGATGTGTATTTATGCAAGAAGGCAAAGTCATTACGTATCTGTCTCGACAGCTGAAGCAGCATGAGCAGAACTATCCGACCCATGATCTTGAATTAGCAGCCGTAGTGCTGGCATTAAAGACATGGTGTCATTATCTGATGGGTAATCGTTGTGAGATTTACTCGGATCACAAGAGCTTGAAGTATATTTTCACTCAGAAGGAGCTGAATATGAGGCAAAGGAGATGGATAGAGGATTATGACCTTGACATTCACTATCACCCCGGCAAAGCCAATGTGGTAGCGGATGCTCTTAGCAGATTGCCGTGTAAGCTAAACACCATGATCAAGGAGAAGCAACCAAGTTTGTATGAAGAGTTGGAGCAGTTCAGAACTGAATTAGTTAGCAAAGGATTCTTAGCTAGCATTGAACTTCAACCCACTTTGATTATCCAAATCAAGGAAGCCCAGAAGGGGAATGAAAGTATCGACGAAATCAAACGTTGTATTGGTACAAAGGACGTATCTGTGTGCCAGCAGATTCGGAACTGAAGCAAGTTATCATGAAGGAAGCTCATGATACTCTTTATTCTATCCACCCCGGAGGAACGAAGATGTATCAGGATTTGAAAGAGCAATTTTGGTGGCACAAGATGAAGAGAGAAATCGGAAGCTACATCGCCAAGTGTGACATCTGTCAAAGAGTCAAAGCAGAGCATCAGAGACCTGCAGGATTGTTGCAACCATTTCAGATTCTGGAATGGAAATGGGATTCCGTTGGAATGGTCTTTATCACTAGTTTGCCTACTTCTAGTAGGGGAAATGACTCAATCTGGGTCATAGTTGATAGACTGTCCAAGGTAGCCCACTTCATACCTGTCAAGACTACCTACCAGAGTGCGAAGCTAGCAGAGCTATACATTGCTAGGATTGTTAGTCTGCATGGAACCCCCAAGACCATAGTATCAGATCGAGGAACCTAGTTTACCTCGAGATTTTGGCAGAAAGTTCAGGAAGGATTGGGAACCAAGTTGAACTTCAGCACCACGTATCACCCGCAAACAGATGGACAAACTGAGAGAGTCAACCAGATCTTAGAGGATATGCTTAGAGATTGTGTGTTGGAATATGGATCAAAATGGGAAGACTGCCTGCCTTTCGCAGAATTCTCATGTAACAACAATTATCAAGCTAGTTTGTAGATGGCACCATTTGAGTTCGTATACGGAAGAAAGTGCCGTACCCCTTTGAATTGGTCGCAAGTAGGAGAGAGTCAGATCTTTGGACCCGACATTCTCCGAGAAGTTGAAGAGAAGGTTCACAAAGTCCGTGAGCACCTCAAGACCGCCCAATCCAGAAAAAAGAGTTATGTTGACAAGAGAAGGAGAGACCTGACTTTCAATGTTGGAGATTATGTGTATCTCAAGGTTTCACCATTGAAGGGAACCCAACGCTTTAGTTTGAAAGGAAAGTTAGCCCCCAGATATATCGGGCCCTTCAAAATTCTGAATCGTCGGGGAGAAGTATCTTATCAACTGGAACTACCTAAAGAGATGTCAGCCATCCACAATGTGTTCCATATCTCGTTACTTCGCAAATGCCTAGAATTGCCGGAGAAGACTGAAGTTTTCAAGAACATCGATCACAGAGCTGTAGAGATCAACAATGACCTGACATATCGTGAAGTACCTATCCGTATCTTGGAAGAAGATTACAGAACCACTAGTACCAGGAGTATCAAGTTTCTCAAGATTTAGTGGAGCAACCATACCGAGGAGGAAGCCACTTGGGAGCGCGAAGATTACATTAGGACAGAGTTCCCAGATCTCTTTAGTTCCTAGTTTTCTTTGTAAATCTCGGGACGAGATTTTGTTCAGGGGGGAAGGTTTGTAACATCCCAAAACTTTAATCCAAGTGATCAAGATCCAAATCATCAAAATTAGGGTTAACAAAAACTTTTCCAATCAAAAATATGAAAGCATTCATATGTGTGTGCATATAAATTAGGAGTTGATTTGAATTGCCATGATTAAGTGATCCATTGCTTGTAAAATGATTCTTAGGTGAAATAAACATCATCTAAATCATTCCCAAACTTTTCCCAAAGAAAAACAACGCAAAATGAATAATTGAAGTGAATGGTCACTTTGGCCAAATTAACTATCATGCCTACTTTGGCTATTCCTAGTACTCAAAACCTAACAGAAACATTTGTGGACCTTTACACCCCTTGCTAGTACACGTAATGAGGTACCAAGGCCCACCTTGTGATCTGCTAAAAACAATCAAATACTAATTTTAAATGACAGTTTAAAATTGAATCTATTTCATATGGGAAGATCCCACTATTTCAAAAACCACTCAAACAAGTTCAATTTTCAAAACCCTTGCAACCAGAGACTACCTTGTACTAGTGGAGATCACTCAATATTTTTGAACCCAAAATTCAAAAGTAAAGTTCATGCGGCCATTTCATCAAACACTTGGCAGGCAGAATTCAAACAAAACAAAATTCACTATTTTAAATAGTGTTCTGGCCAAACTTGTCTCCCATTTGACCCCCATTTGCTCCCATTGTCTCCTAATGATCTAACCATGCAATTACACCCCACTCCCCTACCCCCTAGTGACCTTGGCATGCCATGCCGAGCCCCACCTCGCCGGCCAACTTGGTCGCCACCGTAGCAGACCACCTCCCCCTCTTTTTCCATGTCTAGCATCTAGCCAGCACCTCACCGCCACCCACTGTCCCCTCCCCGAGCCATGCCAAGCCATGGACCACTGCCAAACCGCCACGCCCAGTGCGACTGAGCCATGCCGAGCACGCGCTAGAGCACCGCTCCCGACACGCGTGCCCAAGCCGCCGCTCGACCGCAGCCCGTGCCCACCGCGTCGCCACGACCCAAGGAGCACGCCAGACACCCCCATTCGCCGTCCAACGCACCATAGCCACCGCTCGCTGTCGAAACTGCTGCCTCTGCCGCTCAGAGCACCAGCTCCGCCTGACTGCATACCACCGCCCCTAAGCCTGCATTAAAGCCCTATAGCACCGCCAGGAGACCGCGCGTCGATTGCCGCCCATAGCCATGCCGCTAGCAGCCCGTAGCCATGTCGCCACCGTCGACTGGCCATGCCGCACTGTCCCGCCGTCGAGCCTATAAAAGGAGAGCACCCCCAGCCATTTGCAGCACACCACTCCACTCCCCTCACCTCACTGATCATCCCACACCTCTAGCCGGAGCACGGGGAGTAGCAGCTCGCCAGAATTGTACCGGAGTAGGCCGCCTCTGGAGGAGAAGGGCGCCGCTGATTGCGACCACCCCCGGAGCTGCCTCGACCGTCCCTAAGCTCGCCGTCGACCACTAGACCGTTTGCCCACACGCTGTCGTCGCTGGAGCCCTCGTACGCCCCCTATGCACCCCCACTGAGCCGCTAGGGTTAGAGCTCGCCGGTGACAGGTCCGTCATCGACGATGATCCCCAACCGTTGATCCCCACTCTAATCCAACATCCCACATTGCCTGCACCACTTCAAGCGTTATGGCGTGACTGGTGGACCCTCTGTCACCTGAGCCTCACATGAGTGACACTGGCTGGCCCAAGCGCTTCCTGCAACCCAGTTAGTTTGAATTAGGATTTTTTCTTTTTAGTTTAAACTTAGTTCTGTCCCTTAGTTCAAAATTCAATTCAGAGAGATTTACAGATACAAATGGAGTGATTCCCATTTTGTTGGAAAGCTACTGAAAAGATCTATCCAAACCCGTTGGATTTAATTCATTTAGAGTTATAGATCTCTCCTAGTAAAAATAATAAAACAAAAGCATTTGCACCTTGAAACATTTTTATAAAATCAGCCAAGATAGATTTTGAGTTAATTCCAACTCTCAAAAATCACATTTCATCATACCTATCTGAATATGTAATAATATTAAGGTTTACATGCAGTGACTTTGGACTAGTACCAAAATAATGCTATATAGGCATTTCTAGTCACTTTAAATCATTAAATAATGAACTTAAACCAAAGTAATTTTGATCCAACCCTTAAACTACATTCCCACATGTTAGAATATGTGGTGATGACATGTGCCCACATGATTCCATATTTTAAGTGGTGAATATTAAATCTTAGTTAATTTTTCAATGAGTAGAAATTACTTTTCTAAAATAAAAAGGAGGAAACTGTTGAATAAAACTTGTGATGCTTGTGATGATAATAGATCATCAATTGTGTGCCTTAGAGTACTAAGTAAACTAGTTAAGTATTGTGTGGTGATTGTGTACTCCGTATGTATTTATAGAAGATTGTACCGACCAAGCTTACGAGGAGGAGGAGTGGAACCAAGAAGAAGAAAACATCAACCACTACACCAACCAAGGCAAGCTATTATTGGCAAGCTAACCCTTGCAAAACTTACTTTAGCAAGCCACCATTAACAATGCAAGCTAATCCTTGCAATCTAGATAACCCAAGAAAAGATGATTTAGGCATGCTTTGATCCTACCACTTTGACTACTAGTTACCCCAAGTCTTACTTTCAAGCTTTACTTCCTTTACCTTACACAAAGTCCCTTACTTGTTTTGAAGGTAGCATAAAGAGTATAAAACTTGACTTATTTTAGAACCCTTTAGATGTCATTCTATGGCATGAGATTGTTCCCATCATTTCCACCTTAGTGAACACTATTAACTTAGTAGTTTAGAGTAGATAAAAAACTTGAGTCACTTTAAATGGGAACACTTGGTGAAAATGAATTGCGAAAACCTTGGAATGATGAGTCATTCTATTGAGATGTTTTGAAATGTGTTGAGAAACACAACTAGTTTAGGATGATGAAAATGTTGAGGCATGAGCCTTAGCCCTTTTTATAAAACTGATGGTTGGATTCAGATGCGATACCATTCCAATTTTACCATACAACCACACTACCTGAATTGGGTAAGGCTTAGCCGGAAGTTTATTTGCATTAGTATTAGTTCCCTCGCGGGAGAGGTTTGAGCTGAGGCTACCTCTCAATGTTGTCCACCTATGCAGTGCCCAAGATGACTGATGGTCATGGTTGGGAGGCCATGCTCATAGGAGAGGTGATTATACTAGGGCGTGTAAAGGAAAGGTTATGTTTGATTATCTGCATACTAAGTATGGTGATTCAGGGTTATCCCTGACAAATGTATCGAATCTTGTGGTGAAAGTGTACCCCCTCTACAGAGTGTCAAACTATTCGAATAGCCGTGTCCGCGGTTATGGATAGTTGGAATGGCCATACTGTTTTGTTGTCAGATGTTTTCAAAATAACTTATGAAAGGAATGATGAATCTTGACTTGACCACAACAGGGTTGTATTTATGACAATAGCTTCCCAACTTAAGTGATTCTAGAACTTTATTTTATCTGTCTTTGCTTCTGAACTCAGCTTAGGTTTCAAACTTAACTTTATAGTTAAACTTAGATTTAGCACTTTAACTTAGCACTATACTACTTGTTAGTGGTAGTTTGCGAGTACTTAAAGAGTACTCATGGCTTTTGTCCCTGGCTATTCTCATGGATAGACTATGAAGGAGACTACCAAGATGATGGCCAGCAGGACGGCTATGATAACTAGGACTATCTGCCTTCGTGAGCATTTCCTATGCCCCTGAAGATGGACCCCACTGCTATGCTTTATATTTATTCCACTGCTTGTTGTATTAAGACTGGATCATGAGATCCTTATTTGTGTAAGACCTTATGTATGGTTTGTAATGGATGATGTACTGTGATATCCAATCCGTTATGTCTCACAAAAATGGTAATCCTGGGATTGCGAGGTATGGCATAACAGGTATCTGGGATTAAAATTGGTGTTGATAAAGTATTGTCATGCGTTTAATGAGCCACTAACAAAGTAGACCCCTGTCAATGATCCTCAGCCATGAGTGAAACTAGGACGACCCATTAGTGTTCCCACCTTAGCCCGTAGATTCAAATTTAGATTTTTCTTTTTAGCTGAAACTTAGTTCTGCCCCTTAGTTTAAAGATCAATGCAGGGAATTCTACAAAGCCAAATTGAATGATTCCAATTTTTTTGGAAAGTTACTTAAAATCTCTTTCCAAGCCCATTGGATTTAAATCATTTAGAGTTATAGATCTCTCATAGCTAAAATAACAATATAGAAGCTTTTACACATTCAAACATTTTTATAAAAGAAACCATACTAGCTTTTGAGTTGATTCCAACTCTCAAAAAATCACATTTAACCATACATATATGAATATGTAATAATATTAAGGTTTGCATGTAGTGACTTTGGACTAGTACCAAAATAATGCTATATAGGCATTTCTAGTCACTTTAAATCATTAAATATTAAACTTAAACTTATTAAAATATGATCCAACATTTAAATCACATTCCCATATATTAGAATATGTGGTGATCACATGTGTCCATATGATCCCATATTTTAATTGGAGAATATTAAATCTTAGTTAATTTCAATGAGTAGAAATTACATTTCTCAAATAAAATAAATGAAACTAGTTCATTAAACCTTGTGGTGTTTGTGATCATACTAGATCGTCAAATGTGTGCCTTAGTGTTCTAAATAGACTACTTAAGTATTGTTTGGTGATTGTGTATTTCGTATGTATTTATAGACGATAGTACCGACCAAGTCTACGAGGAGGAGGAGTTCTACCCCGAAGAAGAAGAGGAGAATTTCAACCACTGCACCAACCAAGGCAAGCTAGTATTATACAAGTTAACCATGCAAGTGATTACTTGCAAGCCATCATTAACAATGCAAGCTAACCCTTGCAAGCAAGATAACCTAATCAAGATGCATTAGGCATGCTTTGGTTATATCTTTTGACTTGTACCTACTCCTAGTTTTATTTACAAGCTTTACCTTCTTTTACTTTACCAAAGTCCTTTACTTGTTTATAGATAGCACATAGAGTATAAAACTTGACCTATCTAGTAGATTTAGATGTCATTCTATGGCATGAGATTGAGATTAGCATCCCACCTTAGTGAACACTCCTAACTTAGTAGTTTAGAGCTAAACCAAAACTTGATCACTTTAGATGGGAATACTTGGTGAAAATGACTTGTGAAAACCTTGGAATGATGAGTCATTCTATTGAGATGTTTTGACATGTGTTGAGAAACACAACTAGTTTAGGATGATGAAAATGTTGAGGCACGAGCATTAGCCCTTTTATAAAAACTGATGGTTGGGTTCAGATGCGATACCATTCCAATTTTACCGTACAACCACAATACCTGAATTGGGTAAGGCATAGCCGGAAGTTTATATGCATTAGTATTAGTTCCCTCGCGGGAGAGGTTGAGTTGATCCCACCTCTCAATGTTGTCCACCTATGCAGTGCCGAGGATGGCAGATGGCCATGGCTGGGAGGCTAAGCTCATAGGAGAGGTTCTTATACTAGAGTGTGTAAAGGAAAGGTTATGTTTGATTATCTGCATTCTAAGTATGATGATTCAGGGTTATCCCTGATAGATGTATCGAATTTTGTGGTGAAAGTGTACCACCTCTGCATAGTGTCAAACTATTCGAATAGCCGTGTCCGCGGTTATGGACAGTTGGAATGGCCATACTGTTCCGTTGTCAGATGTTTTCAAAATGACTTTTGAAATGAATTGTGACCTGACTTGACCACAATAGAGTTGTGACTATGACAACTAAGTTCCCACTTAGGTGATTAAAACTTTATTTTATCTTTCTTTTTTTCTGAGCTCAGCTTAGGTTTCAAACTTAACTTTACAAATAAACTTAGAATTTAGAATTCCTACTAGAACTACCTTACTTGTTTGTGATAGTTTGAGAGTACTTAAAGAGTACTCATGGCTTTGTCCCTGGCTATTCCCGTGGCCAGACTATGAGGAGGACTACCCTGAAGGAGGACAGCAGGACGGCTACAACAACTAGGATCATCTCCCATCGTCAGCATTTCCTGTGACACTGAAGATGGAGCCCACCGCTACGCTATTTATTCTGCTACTTGTTTGTACTAAGACTGGATCATGAGATCCTTTATTTGTGTAAGACCTTATTATGGTTTGTAATGGATGATGTACTGTGATATCCAAGCTATTATGTCTCGCAAAAATGGTAATCCTGGGATTGCGATGTATGGCATAACAAGCATCTGGGATTAAAAATCCGGGTGTTGATGAGTTGGTATTAGAGCCATCCTGACCATAGGAGACCCTAGTTAGAATGGACGTCCGGACAAAAACTTAGTTTAAAAACCAAAGTGAGTATTTTTTAAAATCTATTTCCTCTCTTACCCTTGGGATTCTTTCTCTCAAAAAAATACATGTTCCTTAAAAAATTCTTAAATTACTACATAAAATTTTGACACATTTGCTCACTCCACTAACTTCTCATCCTAAATTTTTATAGATGGAAATTTAGTACTGCAAGTTCTACCAGTTGGGCAATGGAGGCCAACCGATCTTCGAGAGGGATCTTGATTCACTGTCTAAGTACTTGGAGCACCCACATCCGGAATTCTTTGGAGCTCAACTCCTTGGTCCACCAGGAGGAGATTTACAATGGCCAATAGTTGCTGATCTTCGAGGCAAGTTGGAGGCACCAATGTCCAAGAAGATTCAGTTCTCCGTGAGAGAGAATAACTGGCTAGATGAATTGGCCAGGGCAATGCATGAAGCTCTCGCTCGTCTTTGCGCAAAGAATGTCAACCTAATCCAAGGAACCCGCTTTGCTCACTATGCAAGGCGTGATTATATGGGAATGCCGCTAGAGATGCCAAGTCACCCGGAGTTGAAGCGTCAAGTGGAGAACCTCGACTTCTGCATTTGACGCATGTAAGGAGTTGGACAATGCTAGAGAGTTCGCCAACCACAACCTTGCCATTGCTGCCCAGAAGGCCCAGACTTTCTCACTACTCGTCAAGGATTGTCAGTCTCTTCGCCGTCAACGTGCAAAGAAGGATCGCACCATCGACCGTCTTCGCAAGAAGGTGGCCGACCTCGAGAAGACCATCAAGGAGCAAGAAGCTCAGCTTACAGCAAAAGAAGAAGAGGAGGGTGAAGACATCCAAGGGGATATTCACTTGTACCTCAGCAATGATGATGATTATCTGGAGGATGATACTATGGACTTCTACACCGACGATGATGACTCTGACTTCATCGATGATGCGTAGATGCACTAGAGCACTATCGTAGGAGTAAGAATTATAGGTCCCATTGTATCGTAGCATACATAATGGTTCTTAAAACCATCTATTTTCCTTTTGTTGTGGTGTGTGTGTGTTTGTATAGTGTGCTTCGCTTGAATGAATGAAAAGAAGTTAGTTGCAAAACCCGAGTCAAACTCAAATTTTTAGCTTGAAACCAAAACCATGAACCTTAGAACTTTCCCTCTCACCCTGTTATCTATCTCAATCTCCAGATGACTCGTGGAAACCAAGGAGGGAGAAACTCATCGCAAGAGCCAATGCTGCAGATCCTGCAGACGCTCATTGCAGACCGTGAAGCTAGTAGGGCAGAGCACCAAGCAAATTTCGCCACCCTGCAGCAGACCCCCCAGATGGCTCACAACAACCAGAACCATGGAAATCAGGATCATCATTGATCGAAACTCAAAAACTTCTAGAATACTAATCCCCTAATCTTTAGCAAGTTTGAAGACCCACTGGATGCTGATGATTGGTTGTAGACAATGGAGAACAACTTAGAAGTCGCCGGAGTGGATGCAAACGAGAATGTTCTGTTTGCCACCCACTATTTGGCCAGAGATGCAAGAGCTTGGTGGAACAGCACCCGCACGATGAACCATGGTCAAGTGATGACATGGGAAGCCTTCAAAGTCAAGTTCAGCCGCACCCACATGCCGCAGGGTTTAGTCACCAGAATGAGAGATGAATTCAGAGAGTTAAAGCAAGGCAGAATGACTGTAGTGGAGTACCATGATAGATTCTTGTCCCTCACTAGGTATGCACCTGATGAGATCAACACGGAGGCCAAGAAGAAGGAGAGATTCCTGAACGGACTGCATGATGAGATGCAGACTGTTCTCGTCAACATCCGTTTCGAGGATCTCGAAGAGCTAGTCGACTCTTCCATTCAGATGGAAGGGAAGATTAATCAAGCAAATGACAACTGCAAACGTCGGATGATGCACCAAGCTGGAGCCAGCAGTCACCCGAAGTACCGTCACAACCCGTCTGCTGGATATGCCCCGCGGAACAATCGACCCCTAATGTCTTGCCCAAGCTACCCCAACCGCGGCAGAGGAAATGTGAAGTCCGGAGGAAACAACAACCACCCTGGCAACTCTAGCAATTTCAACCGTGCAGCTCCCAAGCACAACAACAACACTGCACCCAGAACTGGAAGCAATGTCGTGCCCGTGGCAGCGAAGGACAAGTCTCAGATTACTTGTTTCGAGTGTGGAGTGAAGGGTCACTACTCTAATGAGTGTCCCAAGAAGATTGCCGCCACTGCCAATCTGAATGCCCTAGCTCAATAGCAGCATCGTGTTCAATCAGGAAGAAGATTCGCCCCAGGGAACCCTCACAACATCAACGGCCGTCTCTTCCACATGAACACCGAGGAAGCCCAAGAAGCTCCAGATGTAGTGCTGGGTATGTTTTCTGTCAACTCAGTTTTAGCAAGAGTGTTGTTTGATTCTAGAGCATCGCACTCATTTGTCACCAAAGAATTTGCATGCACTAGTAAGATTCACCCAACCAACTTGAAGCATGTCATGATAGTTCAAATACCTGGTTCAACTACAAAAGCTAGAAAAATTTGCAAAGCTGATCAGAATACATGGGATAGATTTTTATGCCAATCTGATAGTACTTGGAACCAAAGGTTTGGAAGTAGTACTAGGAATGGATTGGATGTCAAAGCATAAAGGATTGATTGACTGTGCCAAGAAAGCCATGACAATGACCAGTAGCTCTGGAGTCTCAGTAGAGCATATATCTGAAACCTTACCCCATTAATTCAAGTGCAACAAGAGTCTAGCCCTACCCACCATAGACCAAGTCAGAGTAGTCTGTGAATACCCTGACGTATTCCCAGATGAATTGCCTGGTATGCCCCCGGATAGGGATATTGAGTTCATTATTGAACTAATCCCCGAAACTAGTCCCATATCCGAGAGACCCTATAGCATGAACCCCTCAGAGTTAGTGGAACTGAAGAAGCAGTTGGATGCTATGCTGGATAAAGGCTTGATTCAACCAAGCGCATCGCCATGTAGATCGCCTATTTTGTTCGTCGACAAGAAATATGGAGACAACCATTTGTGCACAGATTACAGGAAGCTGAATGACATCACAATCAAGAACAAGTACCCATTGCCAAAGATAGATGATCTATTTGATCAGTTGACCGGTGCCAGTGTGTTCTTTAAGATCGATCTTAGGGCTGGTTATCACCAACTTAAGATTCGTGCAACGGATATTCCAAGACCGCCTTTACTACCCGATATGGATTATATGAGTATTCGGTTAGGTCTTTTGGATTAACCAATGCCCCTGCTTATTTCATGAATCTCATGAATAAGATCTTTATGAATTTTCTAGATAAGTTTGTTGTTGTGTTTATCGACGATATCCTTATCTACTCCAAGTTAGATGAAGAGCATGAGCAACATCTGAGAATCATTCTTGAAACCCTTAGAGAGCATCAGTTGTATGCCAAGTTCAGCAAATGTGAGTTTTGGATGAAAGAAGTAGGATTCCTCGGACATATTGTGTCTGCCGGAGGAGTCGCTGTTGATCCCGCCAAGATCAAAGACGTCGAAGAATGGGAAGCCCCGACCACTCAAACCCAAGTCCGTGCATTTCTCGGATTAGGGGGATATTACCGCAAGTTCGTAGAAGGATTTTCGAGCATAGAAAGACCCATGACCCAATTGTTGAAGAAGGACAAGAAGTTTGAATGGACCGACAAATGTGAAGCAAGTTTCCAAGAGTTGAAGAAGAGATTGATTTCAGCCCCAATATTGATCATGCCAGATATCAAGAAGCTGTTTGATGTGTATTGTGATGCATCCAAGATTGGTCTCGGATGTGTATTGATGCAAGAAGGCAAAGTCATCGACATCTCGTTTACAATCAAGCAAAGATGAGCAGAACTACCCTACACATGAACTTGAGTTACCAGCCATAGTTTTGGCATTGAAGACATGGCGTCATTACCTTATGGGTAATCGCTATGAGATTTACTCAGATCATAAGAGCTTGAAGTATATTTTCACTCAGAAGGAGCTGAATATGAGGCAAAGGAGATGGATAGAGTTAATCAAGGATTATGACCTTGACATCCACTATCACCCCGGCAAAGCCAATGTGGTAGCGGATGCTCTTAGCAGATTGCCATGTAAGCTAAACACTATGATCAAGGAGAAGCACCAAGTTTGTATGAGGAGTTGGAGCAGTTTAGAAATGAGCTAGTTAGCAAAGGATTTTTAGCTAGCTTTGAACTTCAACTCACTTTGATTAGCCAAATCAAGGAAGCCCCAAAGGGAAATGAACGTATCGATGGAATCAAACATCGTATTGGTACATGAAAGGTACCTGGATTTACCGAATATGAGGAAGGAGTTTTGTGGTACAAAGGACGTATCTGTGTGCCAGCAGATTCGGAGCTGAAGCAAGTTATCATGCAAGAAGCTCATGATACTCTTTATTCTATCCACCCCGGAGGAACGAAGATGTATCAGGATTTGAAGGAGCAATTTTGGTGGCACAAGATGAATAGAGAAATCGGAAGCTACATAGCCAAGTGTGATATCAGTGAGAGAGTCAAAGCGGAACATCAGAGACCCGCAGGACTGTTGCAACCATTGCAGATTCCGGAATGGAAATGGGATTCCGTCGGAATGGACTTTATCACCGGTTTGCCTACTTCTAGTAGGGGAAATGACTCAATCTGGGTCATCGTTGATAGACTGTCCAAGGTAGCTCAATTTATACCTGTCAAGACAACCTACCAGAGTTCGAAGCTAGCAGAATTGTACATTGCTAGAATCGTAAGTTTGCATGGAATCCCCAAGACCATGGTGTCGGATCGGGGAACCCAGTTTACCTCGAGATTTTGGCAGAAAGTCCAAGAAGGATTAGGAACCAAGTTGAATTTCAGCACAACTTATCACCCGCAAACCGACGGACAAACTGAAAGAGTCAACCAAATCTTAGAAGATATGTTGAGAGCTTGTTTGTTAGAATATGGATCAAAATGGGAAGATTGTCTGCCTTTCATAGAATTCTCATATAACAACAGTTATCAAGCCAGTTTGCAAATGGCACCATTTGAGTTCTTATATGGACGAAAGTGCCGTACCCCTTTGAATTGGTCGGAAGTAGGAGAGAGTCAGATTTTTGGACCTGACATTCTCCGAGAAGCCGAAGAGAAGGTTCACAAAGTCTATGAGCACCTCAAGACCGCCCAATCTAGACAGAAGAGTTATGCTGACAATAGAAGGAGAGACCTAACTTTCAATGTTGAAGATTTTTTGTATCTCAAGGTTTCGACATTGAAGGGAACCCAACGTTTTAGTCTGAAAGGAAAGTTAGCCCCCAGATATATCGGACCCTTCAAGATTCTGAATCACCGAGGAGAAGTATCGTATCAACTGGAACTGCCTGAAGAGATGTCTGCCATCCATAATGTGTTCCATATCTCGTTACTTCGCAAATGCCTAGAAGTGCCGAAGAAGACTGCAGTTTTCAAGAACATCGATCACCGAGCTGTTGATATCAACAAGGATCTGACGTATCGTGAAGTGCCCATCCGTATCTTGGAGGAAGCTTACAGAACCACCAGGACCCGGAGTATCGAATTTCTCAAGATTCAATGGAGCAACCATGCCAAAGAAGAAGCCACTTGGGAGCGAGAAGATTACATTCGGACTGAGTTCCCAGATCTCTTTAGTTCCTAGTTTTCTTTCTTAAATCTCGGGATGAGATTTTGTTTAAGGGGGGAATGTTTGTAACATCCCAAAACTTTAATCCAAGTTATCAAGATACAAATCACCAAATTTAGGGTTAACAAAAACTTTTTCACATTTAAAATATTTAAGCATGCATATGTGTGTTGCATTAAATAAGAATTGATTTGAATTGCCATGATTGTTTGTTCTAATGGTCGTAAAATGATCCTAAGATGAATTCCACATCATCTAGATCATTCCCAAGCAAAATCCAAAGAAAAAGAATTCAAAAAGAATTAATAAATGGGAATGGTCATTTTGGCCATTTTAATCAACTAGCCCACTTTGGGTATTCCTAACACTCAAATTCCAACAGAAACAATTGTGGATGTTTGCACCCCTTGCTAGTACAAGTTAAGATGTACCAAGGCCCACTTTGTGATCTTCCAAAAACATTTAAACTCTAATTTTAAATGACATTTGAAAATGGAGTCTATCTCATATGTCTAGATCACCCTTTTTCAAAAACCATCCAAATGAACTCCATTTGACATATCCTAGCAACCAGAGATGCTTAAGCATGTGACAAACCACTCCACCAAAAATCTCTGAAAAATTCAAATCTTTGTGTCATGCGGACATTTGGTCGAACACTTGGCATGCACTGATCACACCCTAGTATAGCATCACTATTTCTACAGGGTTTTGCAACCCATTTGACCCCAATTCACTCCCTCTGTCCCTCTTTGATCTAACCATGCCTTAACCAGCCCACCCCCTAGTCCCTAGCAACAGTGCCATGCCACCTCGATGTCATGCTCGCCGGCCAACCTTGCCCAAGCCGCATGACACCACCAGCCCCTCTCCTCTGCTCCAGGAAGGAAGGCGTGACCTCACCGCCATCCACGGTCCACCCCACGACCACAGGTAACCCCTAGACCACCGAGGCCAAGCCCCGCACTAAGTCTCTGCGTCGCGCCAGCACACGCCAGAGCACCGTCGCTGACAGAGTGCCACACACCATGCCTCGACCACAGACCACACGCGACGCTCCTCCTTGACCACCTCAACCCGCCAGACACGCCCTTACTCCGCCGCACGACCCATAGTCGCCAAGAACCACGTCAAGCACCGCCTCTGTCTCTAAGAGCGCGCGATGCTCCCGACCGCAATCCACTGCCCCTAGCACCGCCATTAAGCCCTAGCTGACCGCCAGGGAACTATTGGGTTCGCAGCATAAAAAACAAAATATTTCCTATGATGGGAACTATCGCTAAGATGTATCTATTAGATACAAGCAACGGGTGGATATATATCCATAGAGAACTTACCCACGAAGACAACAAAGCTTTGTTAACGAGATGGAACTCGTGGATGATGTAGTCGTACACTTGCCGATCTCAAGATCGTGATGAAGTCCAGCATGTCCGGCTCCAGCACGTCCATCAGATCTAGCTCTAGCAAGTCCAGCACCACCAAGTCCAGCACCGCAAAGCAGTGGTGCATCCGTGATCGCACACACGTACGGTACCCCGACAACCTCCATCCCTTGCTCCAGCAAAGCAGCGGAAGCAGCAACTTCTTTCCAGATAAAGCCACCGGGAACATGTATCTCTCTAATCCGAGACCATGGGGAATAACTAGAGGGGGAGAGAGATCCTTCACGAGGAGGTGTGTGTTGTGAGGAGGAGAGGGTGGCCTTTTATAGGGAAGAGGGGGGCAACCAAGGGCCATGGCATGGCAGCCATGGTGGTGCCCCCACCTCTTCCATCATTCATGTGGTGGATGCTCCACTCACATAAATAAGCCTCCACTCACACTTCCACTCACATGCATTAAATTTCCACCAAATTTAATGCAAGCTCTCATTAAATAAAAATATTTTATTTATTTTATTCAGAATTTTGTTAATTACTTTAATTAACAAACATTCACATAAAACCCCCTACAACATTTCAATATCACATGCAGAACCAATTTCAGCAATTTCACCGAAAGCAGTTTTGGTTCTATTGAAATAATTCCAGCGCTTTCTTAAATCTTTATCTGAAACATATTTGCTCAATGGTGTCGGTATCCCTTAAGTGTGTCACCCTATGGTTCATGAATAATGCACATGATCGAGACCCTCTACGATCAATAATCAGCATGGACACGAGATCCGTACTGACTCCCACATATTCAACGATGACTCTTGTGATCGTGTGAACCTTTAACGTTGTAACTAAATCCCTTTGTCTCGCGATATATTACATGTCTGAGATTCAATCATTGGCATCCAAATATCTAGTTTGATCTCGTTACCGACATGCACTCTTTTCTTGTTCACGTGATATAACATTCTAGTGATCACATCACTTGCTTGCAAGCTATTTCAATGTGATATCACCGAGAGGGCCCAGAGTATATCTATACATCATCGGGATGGACAAATCCCACTCTTGATCCATGAGCCTCAACATAACACCTTCATAGCACTGAACCCACCTTTATAGTCAGCCTGTTATGGCGTGACATTTGATGTTATCAAGATACTCTTCTAGTGTTAGCAATTAACATGATCTCATGGTCTAAGGACCAAGATTACTTCGTATGATGTTATAGAAATATAAACATAATGACTTTGATCATAATGCTATACTTTGGATGAATGTTCATCACATCATTCCACAAATGTTGTGACCTCGTTATTAACAACATCCAATGTCCATGATCAGGAAACCTTGATCATCTTGTTAATTAACGAACTAGTTTATATGAGAGGCATTACTAGGAACTTTGTATTTTGTTTATTAAACACACATGTATTAATGTTTCCAATTAATACAATTATAGCATGCAAAATAAACATTTATCATAAACATGGAATAAGATAATAACCACTTTATTATTGCCTCTCGGGCATATTCCCTTTAGTCTCCCACTTGCACTAGAGTCAATAATCTAGTTTGAAAAACTTTGCGTATTTAACACCTATGGCTTTCTGGTGTTGCATATACGTGATTGCTAGTGGTTAACATAATCTCCGAATCTGACAGTTTCAGGTCCATGTGTATTTGCATGTCTTTGCGTCTCTACGCATCACTCATTCTCAAATGAGATGGCATTGTATAAATTTGGTCCTTTGGTGAAACCTTTAGTTCGTCCGGGTTAAAATATTTTGATATTATTGTCGTACAATATATCTTGATAGTATTAGCCCACTTTGAACCATACCTAGTTTGAGAACAAACTACTTAACACAAATGCCCTCCTTTGCTGCTACTATAGCAGTCATATACTTAGCCTTTTGTTGTAGTATTTGTCACAATGTCTCAACTTTGGAACTCATCCAAATCCATCATGGAACATTCTTTCCATTACATTGTGCCACCCATAGTCAAAAGTGAGATAAATTTAATTTGTATCTTGTGACAAAACTAGTATCAATGTAACACTTTACAATGAACTACCTTTAACTATTTGTCACTAGTACATGATATATTCTTAGTTCTTCCAAAGCTCATAAGAATATCTTTACTATCGTCCAATGATCATCTTATGAATCATTCTGGTATGTGCTCATAACATTTAGAGCATAAGACATATCTGGATATACATATCACGGTATAATCGATCAAAATATTCATGTGATTTTACTCACCAAGTGTTGAAACACTTGAATCTTGATACAATCCTTTCCATGCAGCAAGAACCTTTCTTGTTGTTTCCATATTGAACCCTTTCAATATATCATATATGTACGTCTGGCATAACCATATTAGCGCCTCAATCTATCCATATAGACATTGATGCCAAATATTCCGGTTTTGCCCAAGTCTTTCATTGAAATCCTATTTTAATGAAATTCTTAACTTGTGTGAATAAAAAATACATCATTTCCAATCAACAATATGTACTCTGCATAATGTATTGGAAATTTGTCTCAACGCTCCCACTTAATTTCTTGCAAATGCAAGCATCTTCATTATCTCCGATGAAATTAAACTCCTTTAACATTTTCATCATGGTGAAGATTCCAACTCTACTATGCTCACTTCAACTATTGAAGTTTGCATGCCCTTTTAGCACCCTTTGAATTAACAAAACCCTTCGGACCGTGTCATGTACACGTCCTAGATAACCATTCTATTAGAAGAACCTTGTTTTGTTTATTCAACTACCATATACTAAATTATATGTAGTGGTTGCTACATTAATCCGTCAAGACTAAATATCACTAAGAAAGATCAAATCTTGTAATAGTCAACTCCTTGAACATTGCTGTAAACTTCTTTCTGACATGTCGACTACTTCATAGATGTTAAACATCCATGTCTATTTCTTTATAGATCCAAACACAACCGATAGGCTTCACGCCTTTCCGGAGGGTCTTCCAAGTTCAGAAACTTGATTTCTAGTGTATGGATACTATCACGGATTCTATGACTTATAGTCATTTTATGGAGTCAGGGCCCATCATCACTTCTTTGTATGTAGTCAGTTCATCATTACTAAAACAATAACGACTTCTATTTCAAATCTTACTATTTGATTCTTACCGACCCACATGGTTCAATAAGAACTCTAATCTCCAAGATCACACCCTTTGTAATCACGGGAGCCATGAGCGTTGTGGCTGCCACTGGGACACTTTCCGGTGCTGCGCTACTTAGCACATATAGCTAAGGTTCAACAACCTTATCAAAGTTCTATTGTCCTCCCACTTAACTTTTCATGAAAAATTCCTTCTCGAGAAACTTGACGTTCCAAGCAACAAAATCTTTTGTCCTCGGTGTTATGGAGGAATTCCCAACAAATTCTTTGGGATAACCTAAAAAGACGTGCTTATCCGACTTTGGCTGTAAACATTTTACTGATGCATAGCATACCCGAATTTAAAGAAAAGACAATTCGGGTTTTATCCCAAACCATAACTCATATGGTGTTATTTCAACGAACCACGATGGTGCTCTTTTCAGTGTAAAAGCGGTAGTCTCTAAAGCTTTAATCCTTAAAACATAATGGCAGTTTTATAAATGACACCTTTGATCTTACCATGTCAAACAAGGTTTGATTTGATCTCTCGAACATACCATACTCCTGTGGTGTATCGGGAAATGCAAATTCATGGAATAATTCCTGAAATCTTAGGTATTTTGCTAAACCTGTAGCTCAAATATCTTCCTTTATGATCAAATCATAAACTATTTTATTTTCTTGTTACAATGATTTTCACTTCATCTTTAAAGTCTTTGAACAATTTTCAAATGTTTCATACTTCTTCCTTATTAAGTAATTATATAGATACATTCACTCAAATTTCTGGAGAAAGCATATGAAGCAAAAAGATCCATCGCATATGGCTACACATAATGGACTATATACATCAACATGCATAATATCCAATAAGTTAGTCATCCGTTCCTCTTTGGCCTATGGACAGAGTTTCAATTATCTCGAGGAAAGTTTCACAAGCGTCAATTGATCAAAATCAAAAGACTCCAAAAATCCATCAACATGGAGTTTCTTCATGTTTACTTTCCAATATAATTTAAACAGCGATGTCACTTCATAAGTGATCTTCCAATCATTTGTTTACGACATTTTAGCAATAATGTTTATGGATGTAATTTCTCCAACTAGACTTGTAAAATTTCATCCATCCTTTATGGAATACGATAATTGTGGGCTCCCCGGGTAATTGTGAGTCGTGGAACATAACCGACAAGTATCATTACAACATCCGAAACATAACGAATTTACAAGACTTACATAAATGCCATTATGGCAACAACATCTTTAGTAGCGGAACATCATCACGCGCAGAGCCCAATCGGGCCTCAACCTACATCGACTAACAGGGAAGACGGCCTAGCTCGCTGGACGTCACCTAAATCCTCCGATGTCGAACCTCTGAAAGTCTAGTCAAGTAAATAACCAGGGACAATGCCATGAATACTTTTGAATGTACTCGCAAACCACCAAGATAAGAGAAATAAGGAAATGCAATTCTGGCTGTGGCAAGATAGCTCTACCTAGGGTTGCTTTCGAAAATCCAAGACTTTCATCCACTTTTCCAAAACAACACCATTTGGGTACTCCTAGCCAACACCTTTCCAACCGTCCTTGACCGTGGACACGGCTATTCGAATAGATTATGCTCTGCAGAGTTTGCGCACTTCCCCACAAGAATCAATACATCCGCCGGGATAAAACCACGGCCCACTACCACTGTAGATGGGGGTCCGGATAATCAAACCTAACCTTTCACTTGTCGACCCTAGCAAGGGCTGCTTTCCCTTTTGGGTTTGTTCTCCCCGGCAACGAGTATGTGGCTCTGTCAACACCCGAATTTTTAATCCCAGATGCCCCTTATGCCATACCTTGCAATCCCAAGATTACCATTTTTGCGAGACATAACGGATTGGATATCACAGTACATCATCCATTACAAACCATACATAAGGTCTTACACAAATAAGGATCTCATGATCCAGTCTTAATACAACGAGCAGCGGAAATAAAAGATAAGCGTAGCGGTGGGGTCCATCTTTAGGGGCACGTAATGCAATCTTGGCGAGATAGTCCTAGTTATCATAGCTGTCCTGCTGGCCATCATCTTGATAGTCTCCTTCATAGTCTGGCCATGAGAATAGCCAGGGACAAAGACCATTAGTACTCTTTAAGTACTCACAAACTACCACTAACAAGTAGTATGATTTTAAATTAAAGTGCTAACTCTATGATTAACTATAAAGTTAAGATTGAAACCTAAGCTGAGTTCAGAAAAAAAGAAAGATAAAATAAAGTTCTAGAATCACTTAAGTGGGAAGCTAGTGTCATAAACACAACCCTATTGTGGTCAAGTCAAGATTCATCATTCCTTTCATAAGTTGTTTTGAAAACATCTGACAACGAAACAGTATGGCCATTCCAATTGTCCATAATCATGACGCTATTCAATAGTTTGACACTCTGCAGAGGTGGTACACTTTCACCACAAGATTCGATACATCTGTCAGGGATAACCCTGAATCATCATACTTAGTATGCAGATAATCAAACATAACCTTTCCTTTACAAACTCTAGTATAAGCACCTCTCCTATGAGCATGGCCTCCCAACCATGACCATCTGTCATCTTGGGCACTACATAGGTGGAAAACATTGAGAGGTAGCCTCAGCTCAAACCTCTCCCGCGATATAATACTAATGCATATAAACTTCCGGCTAAGCCTTACCCAATTCAGGCATTATGGTTGTACGGTAAATTTGGAATGGTATCGCATCCGAATCCAACCATTAGTTTTATAAAATGGCTCAGGCTCATGCCTCAACATTTTCATCATCATAAACCATTTGTGTTTCTCAACACATGTCAAAACATCTCAATAGAATGACTCATCATTCCAAGCTTTTCATAATTCATTTTCACCAAGTGTTCCCATCTAAGTGACTCAAGTTTTTATTTACTCTAAACTACTAAGTTAAGAGGGTTCACTAAGGTGGAAAGATGGGATCAATCTTATGCCATAGAATGACATCTAAAGTTATCTAAAATAGGTCAAGTTTTATGCTCTTTATGTTACCTTCAAAACAAGTAAGGGACTTTGTGTAAAGTAAAGGAAGTAAAGCTTGAAATTAATACTTGGGGTAAAGAATAGTCAAAGTAGTTTAACCAAATCATGCCTAGAGCATCTTTGCTAAACCATCCAGTTTAATCCTAACTTGCTAATAGTATCTTGCCTTGGTTGGTGCAGTGGTTGAAGTTGTCTTCCTCCTCTTGGTAGAACTCCTCCTCCTCGTAAGCTTGGTCGATACTATCTTCTATAAATACATACGGTATACACAATCACCAAACAATACTTAACTAGTCTAATTAGCACTCTAAGGCATACATTTGATGATCTATTATCATCACAAGCATCACAAGTTTTATTAACTAGTTTCATTCTTTTTATTTAAGAAAAGTAATTTCTACTCATCGAAAATTAACTAAGATTTAATATTCACAACCTAAAATATGGGATCATGTGGACACATGTCATCACCACATATCTTAACATGTGGGAATGTAATTTAAGGGTTGGTTCATAATTACTTTGGTTTGAGTTCATTATTTAACGGTATATAGCATTATTTTGGTACTAGTAGAAATTCACTGCATGTAAACCTTAATATTATAACATATTCAAATTGGTATGGTTAAATGTGATTTTTGAGAGTTGGAATCAACTCAAAAGCTTCTGTCTTGTTATTTTTACTAGGAGAGATCTCTAACTCTAATTGAATTAAATCCAACGGGCTTGGGTAGATCTTTTCAGTATCTTTCTAACAAAATTGGAATCACTCCATTTGGATTTGTAAATCTCTCTGAATTGATTTTCAAACTAAGGGACAGAACTAGGTTTAAACTAAATAGAAAAATCCTAATTTGAATTAACTGGGTCGCGCGGGAACGCTAACGGGCCGGCCCAGTGACACTCCGCAGCGCGGGTCTCAACTGACAGAGGGGGTCCACCGGTCAGCGGATCATAACGCGCGAAGCGGTATAGGGCGATGTGGGTCGTGGGATTAGAACGGGGATCAACAGTTGGGGATCGTCGTCGATGACAAACCTGTCGCCGGTGAACGCTAACCCTAAAGTCTTAGTGGAGGTGATCAGGGGGCGTACCAGGGGTCCAGCGACGATGGCGAGGCGGGCAAACGGACTGGTGGTCGACGGCGAGCTCAGGGACGGTCGAGGCAGCTCCGGGGGTGGTCGGAATCAGCCGCGCCCTTCTCCTCCAGAGGCGGCCTGCTCCGGTGCAATTCCGGCCAACGGCTGCTCGCCTTGCTCCTGGGAGAAGTGGGGAAGGTCCAATGAGGTGAAGGGAGATGAGTGGTGTGTAGAGAATGGCTGGGGGTGGCCTCTATTTATAGGACGACGACGCAACCGAGAGGCATGAGCGAGCAACTCCGGCAAGGGCTGCACAGCGTGCTAGCGGCGTGGCTCGAGGTAGGGGACAGTCGTTGGTCTCCTGGCGGTGCTCTACGTGATCAATGCGGGACTAGGGGCGGTGGTATGCGGTCGGGCGGTGCTGGTGCTCTGAGCGGCAGAGACGGCGTTGTCCATGGCGAGCGGTGGCTGTGGTGCGTTGGGTGGTGAACGGGCGTGTCCGGCGTGCTCCCTGGGTCATGGTGAAGCGGTGGACACGTGCTGCCGTCGAGGGACGGCTTGTGCACGCGTGTCAGGCGCGGCGCTCTGGCGCGTGCTCGGCATAGCGCAGTCGCACTGGGCGCGGCGGTTTGGCGGTGGTCCATGCTCTGGCCTGGCTTGGGGAGAGGACAGAGAGTGACGGTGAGGTGAGGGCTAGCTCGTAGACATGGTGAGAGGGGGCGAGATGGTTTGCTGCGGTGGTGGCATGGTCGGCCGGCCAGCATGTGCTCGGCATGGCATGGCATAGCCACTAGGGGATAGGGGAGGGGGTGATAATGGCATGGTTAGATCATTTGGAGACAGAGGGAGTGTTTTGAGGAGAATTGGGTGCAAAACCCTGTTTAGAACAATAAGCTAGATATTAGGTGTAATTCATGCATGCCATGTGTTTGATGAAATGGCCGCAAGAAACTTAGTTTGGAATTTTGAAAAGATTTTTGGTGGGTGTGCTAGGCATAAGCTTGAGACTCTGTGGGTGCTTGGGTTTTGAAATTTGAGCTCATTTGAGTGGTTTTTGAAATAGTGGGATCTTCCCATATGAAATAGATTCATTTTTCAAATGCCATTTAAATATAGTGTTTGAATGTTTCTGGCAGATCACAAGGTGGGCCTTGGTACAACATTATGTTTACTATGAAGGGGTGCAAAGATCCATACTTGTTTCTGTTAGGTTTTGAGTACTAGGAATAGCCAAAGTAGGCATGCTGATTAAAATGGCACAAATGACCATTTGCTTCTTTTATTCATTTTGATTTGTTGTTCTTTGGGATTTGTTTGGGGATGATCTAGATGATGTTTATTTCACCTAAGAATCATTTTACAAGCAATGGATCACTTAAACATGGAAATTCAAACAACTCCTATTTTTAAATGCACACACATATGAATGCTTTGATAATTTCAATAGAAAAGTTTTTGTTAACCCTAATTTTGATGATTTGGATCTTAATAACCTTGGATTAAAGTTTTGGGATGTTACAAACCTTCCCCCCTTAAAAAAAATCTCGTCCCGAGATTTACAAAGAAAACTAGGAACTAAAGAGATCTGGGAACTCTGTCCTAATGTAATCCTCTCGCTCCCAAGTGGCTTCCTCCTCGGTATGGTTGCTCCACTGAATCTTGAGAAACTTGATACTCCTGGTCCTGGTGGTTCTGTAAGCTTCTTCTAAGATACGGATGGGCACTTCATGATAGGTCAGGTCATTATTGATCTCCACAGCTATGTGATCGTTGTTCTTGAAAACTTCAGTCTTCTCCGGCACTTCCAGGCATTTGCGAAGTAATGAGATATGGAACACATTGTGGATGGCTGACATCTCTTCAGGTAGTTCCAGTTGATACGATACTTCTCCTCGATGATTCAGAATCTTGAAGGGCCTGATATATCTAGGGGCTAACTTTCCTTTCAGACTAAAGCGTTGAGGTATACAAAATCTCCGACATTGAAAGTCAGGTCTCTCCTTCTCTTGTCAGCATAACTCTTTTGTCTAGATTGGGCAGTCTTGAGGTGCTCACGGACTTTGTGAACCCTTTCTTCGGCTTCTCGGAGAATGTCGGAGCCAAAGATCTGACTCTCTCCTACTTGCGACCAATTCAAAGGGGTACGGCACTTTCTTCAGTATAGGAATTCAAATGGTACCATCTGCAAACTATCTTGGTAACTATTGTCATCTGAGAATTCTGCGAAAGGCAGGCAGTCTTCCCATTTTGATCCGTATTCCAACACACAAGCTCTTAACATATCTTCTAGGATTTGGTTGACTCTCTCAGTCTGTCCATCTGTTTGTGGGTGATACACGGTGCTGAAGTTCAACTTGGTGCCTAATCCTTCCTGCACTTTCTGCCAAAATCTCGAGGTAAACTGGGTTCCTTGATCTGATACTATGGTCTTGGGGGTTCCATGCAGACTAACAATCCTAGCAATGTACAGTTCTACTAGCTTCGCACTATGGTAGGTAGTCTTGACAGGTATGAAGTGGGCTACCTTGGATAGTCTATCAACTATGACCCAGATTGAGTCATTTCCCCTAGTAGAAGTAGGCAAACCGGTGATAAAGTCCATTCCTACGGAATCCCATTTCCATTCCGGAATCTGCAATGGTTGCAACAGTCCTGCAGGTCTCTGGTGCTCTGCTTTGACTCTTTGACAGATGTCACACTTGGCGATGTAGCTTCCGATTTCCCTCTTCATCTTGTGCCACCAAAATTGTTCTTTCAAATCTTGATACATCTTTGTTCCTCCGGGGTGGATAGAATAAAGAGTATCATGAGCTTACTTCATGATAACTTGCTTCAGCCCGAATCTGCTGGCACACAGATATGTGCTTTGTACCAAAGAACTCCTTCTTCATCTTCAGTGAATCTAGGTACCTTTCATGTACTAATACGATGTTTGATTCTGTCGATACTTTCATTGCCCTTCTGGGCTTCCTTGATTTGGCTAATCAACATGGGTTGAAGTTCAATGCTAGCTAAGAATACTTTGCTAACTAATTCCGTTCTGAACTGCTCCAACTCCTCATACAAACTTGGCTGCTTCTCCTTGATCATGGTGTTAAGCCTGCACGACAATCTGCTAAGAGCATCCGCTACCACATTGGCTTTGCCGGGGTGATAGTGAATGTCAAGGTCATAATCCTTGATTAACTCTATCCATCTCCTTTGCCTCATATTCAGCTCCTTCTGAGTGAAAATATACTTCAAGCTCTTATGATCCGAGTAAATCTCACAGCGATTACCCATTAGATAATGACGCCATGTCTTCAATGCCAAAACTACGGCTGCTAATTCAAGATCATGGGTCGGATAGTTCTGATCATGCTGCTTCAGTTGTCGAGACAGATACGCGATGACTTTGCCTTCTTGCATCAATACACATCCGAGAACAATCTTGGATGCATCACAATATACATCAAACGGCTTCTTGATGTCTAGCATGATCTATATTGGGGCTGATATCAATCTCTTCTTCAGCTCCTGGAAACTGGCTTCACACTTGTCAGTCCATTCAAACTTCTTGTCCTTCTTCAACAATTGGGTCATGGGTCTCGCGATGCTCGAGAATCCTTCGACGAACTTGCGGTAGTATCCCGCTAATCCGAGAAATGCACATACTTGGGTTTGAGTGGTTAGGGCTTCCCATGCTTCGACATCTCTGATCTTGGCGGGATCAACAGAGACTCCTCCGGCAAACACAATATGTCCTAGGAATCCTACTTCTTTCAGCCAAAACTCACACTTGCTGAACTTGGCATACAACCAATGTTCTCTCAGGGTTTCTAGGATGATTCTCAGATGTTGCTCATGCTCTTCTTCTGACTTGGAGTAGATAAGGATGTCGTCGAGAAAGACAACTACAAACTTATCTAGGAAATTCATAAAGATCTTATTCATGAGATTCATGAAATAAGCAGGGGAATTGGTTAATCCAAAAGACATAATCCTATACTCGTATAAACCATAGCGATTATTGAAGGCGGTCTTTGGAATATCCGTTGCACGAATCTTAAGTTGGTGATAACCAGTCCTAAGATCAATCTTTGAGAATACCTAGGCTCCAGTGAACTGATCAAATAGATCCTCTATATTTGGCAAGGGCTACTAATTCTTGATGGTGACGTCATTCAACTTTCTGTAATCTGTACACAGACGGTTGCCTCCATCTTTCTTGTCGACGAATAACACTGGTGATCTCCATGGCGAAGCGCTTGGCTGAATTAAGCCTGTTGCTAACATGGCATCTAACTGCTTCTTTAACTCGACTAACTCTGAGGGGTTCATGCTATAGGGTCTCTGGGCTATGGGTCCGGTTCCGGGGATTAACTCGATAATGAACTCAATATCCCTATCCCGGGGTATACCTGGCAATTCATCTGGGAATACGTCAGGGTATTCACAGACTACTCTTACTTGGTATATGGTGGGTAGGGTTAGACTCTTGTTGCACTTGAATTGGCAAGGTAAGGTTTTAGATATATGCTCTACTATTACTCCAGAACTACTGGTCATGGTGATGGCTTTCTTAGCACAGTCTATCAGTCATTATGCCTTGACATCCAGTCCATACCTAGTACTACTTCCAATCCTTTGGTTCCAAGTACTATAAGGTTGGCATAAAAATCTATCCCATGTATTCTGATAGGTACCGCTTTGCAAAATTTTCTAGATTTTGTAGTTGATCCGGGGATTTGAACTATCATGACATGCTTCTGGTTGGTTGGGTGAATCTTACTAGTGCATGCAAATTCTTCGGTGACAAATGAATGCGATGCTCCTGAATCAAGCAAGACCTTTGCTAAAACTGAGTTGATAGAAAACATACGCATCACTACATTTGGCGCTTCTTGGGCTTCTTTGGCGTTCATTTGGAAGAGACGACCGTTGCGGTTGTGAGGGTTCCCTGGGGCAAATCTTCTTCCTGGTTAAACACGACGCTGCTATTGAGCTGGGGCATTCACATTAGCAGTGGCTACAGTCTTCTTGGGACACTCATTGGAGTAGTGACCCTTCACTCCACACTCGAAACAAGTGATCTGGGACTTGTCCTTTGCTGCGACAGGCACAACATTGTGGCCAGTTCTGGGTGAAGTGTTGTTGTTGTTGTTCTTGGGAGGGGCACGATTGAAATTGTTGCCATGGCCGGAGTTGTGATTGTTTCCTCCAGACTTCGCATTCCCTCCGCTACGGTTGGGGTAGTTTGGGCGAGACATTGGGGGTCGATTGTTCCTTGGTGCATATCCTGGTGAGGGGTTGGGACGGTACTTCTCATGACTGCTGGATCCATATTGCTGCATCATACGATGTTTGCGGTTGTCGTTTGCCTGACTAATCTTCCCTTCCATCTAGATGGCAGAGTCGACTAGCTCTTCGAGATCCTCGAAACGCATATTGACGAGGACAATCTGCATCTCATCATGTAGTCCGTTCAGGAATCTCTCCTTCTTCTTCACCTCTGTGTTCATCTCATCAGTGGCATATCTTGCAAGCGACAGGAATCTATCACGGTATTCCACCATAGTCATTCTGCCTCGCTTCAAGTCGTGAAACTCATCTCTTAGTATGTTGACTAGACCTTGCAGCACGTGGGTGCAGCTGAACTTTGTTTTGAAAGCTTCCCATGTCATCACTGGACCATGGTTCATATTGCGGATACTAGTCCACCAAGCTCTTGCATCTCCTGACAGATAGTGGATGGCGAAGAGAACTTTCTCATTGTCATCAACTCCTACAACTTCTAAGTTGTTTTCCATTGTCTGCAGCCAGTCATCTGCATCTAGTGGGTTTTCAGCCTGGTTGAAGATTGGGGGATTGGTATTCTGAAAGTTTTTGAGTTTGGATCCATGGTGATCCTGGTTTCCATGGTTTTGGTTGTTGAGAGCCATCTGGGTGATCTGCTGCAACGTTGCTAAGTTGGCTTGGCGTTCTGCCCTGCTTGCTTCTCTGTCTACGATGAGATTCTGCAAGATTTGCAGCATTGGGTCTTGCAACGAGCTGCTCCCTCCTTGGTTTCCACGAGTCATCTGAAGATTGAGGTAGATAAAGGGGTAAGAGGGAAAGTTCTAAGGTTCATGGTTTTGGTTTTAAGCTAAAACTTTGAGTTTGACTCAGGTTTTGCAACTAACTTCATTTCATTCATGCAAACAAGCACACGATACAACACACACCACAACAATCAAAGGAAAACAGATGGTTTGAAGAACCATTCTACAAGCTACGATACAGTGGGACCGATACATCTCATGCTACGACCGTGTTCTAGTGCATCTACTCATCGTCGATGAAGTCGGAGTCCTCATCGTCAGTGTAGAAGTCCACAACATCCTCCTCCAGAAAGTCATCATCATTGCTTAGGTAAGAATCCATGTCTCCCTGGATGTCTTCACCCTCCTATTCTTCTTCCTTTGCGGCAAGCTGAGCTTCTTGATCCTTGACGGTCTTCTCGAGGTGGCCCACCTTCTTGCGAAGACAGGCGATGGTGCGATCCTTCTTTGCACGCTGGCAGTGAACAGACTGGCGATCTTGGACGAGCAGTGCAAAAGTCTGGGCCTTCTGGTCGGCAATGGCACGGTTCTGGTTGGCTAACTCCCTGGCATTGTCCAGTTCCTGATGTCTGTCATGCAGTAAGAAGTCAAGATTCTCCACTTGACGCCTCAACTCTGGGTGACTTGGCATCTCCATCGGCATTCCCATGAAGTCACGTCTTGCATAGTGAGCAAAATGGGTTCCCTGGAGTTGGTTGGCACTGAGGGCACATAGACGTGCGAGAGCTTCATGCATTGCCCTGGCTAATCCATCTAGACAGTTGTTCTCTCTCACAGAGAACTGGATTCTCATGGATGTTGGTGCTTTGATGCTTCCTCTAAGATCAGCGGTGACTAGCCACTATAAATCTCCTCCTGGGGGTCCTAGAAGTTGAGCTCCAAGAAACTCCAGATGTGGGCGTCCTAGTAACTCCGACAGTGAATCCAGATCCCTCTCGAATATCAGTTGACCTTCGTTTCCCAACTGGTAGAACTTGCTGAACTGAGTCTCCATCTACAAGAATTTAGGATGAGGAAAATTAGTGAAGTGATCAAGTGTGTCAAATTTTAAGTAGTAATGTAAGAATTTTGAGGAACATGAATTTTTGAGAAAGAATGAATTCCCAAGGATAAGAGAGGAAATAGTTTTTCATAATTACTCACTTTGGTTTGGAAATTAAGTTTTTGTTTGGACGTCCATTCTAACTAGGGTCTCCAATGGTCAGGATGGCTCTGATACCAACTTGTCAACACCCAGATTTTTAATCCCAGATGCCCGTTATGCCATACCTCGCAATCCCAGGATTACCATTTTTGCGAGACATAACGGATTGGATATTACAGTACATCATCCATTACAAACCATACATAAGGCCTTACACAAATAAGGATCTCATGATCCAGTCTTAATACAACGAGCAGCGGAAATAAAATATAAGCGTAGCGGTGGGGTCCATCTTGAGGGGCACATGCAATGCTGACGAAGGAAGATAGTCCTAGTTATCATAGCCGTCCTGCTGGCCATCATCTTGATAGTCTCCTTCATAGTCTGGCCATGAGAATAGCCAGGGACAAAAGCCATGAGTACTCTTTAAGTACTCGCAAACTACCACAAACAAGTAGTATGATTTTAAATTAAAGTGCTAACTCTATGATTAACTATAAAGTTAAGTTTGAAACCTAAGCTGAGTTCAGAAACAAAGAAAGATAAAATAAAGTTCTAGAATCACTTAAGTGGGAAGCTATTGTCATAAACACAACCCTGTTGTGGTCAAGTCAAGATTCATCATTCCTTTCATAAGTTGTTTTGAAAACATCTGACAACAAAACAATATGGCCATTCCAACTGTCCATAACCGCGGATGCGGCTATTCGAATAGTTTGACACTCTGCAGAGGTGGTACACTTTCACCACAAGATTCGATACATCTGTTAGGGATAACCCTGAATCATCATACTTAGTATGCAGATAATCAAACATAACCTTTCCTTTACACACCCTAGTATAAGCACCTCTCCTATGAGCATGGCCTCCCAACCATGACCATCTGTCATCTTGGGCACTGCATAGGTGGACAACATTGAGAGGTAGCCTGAGCTCAAACCTCTCCCGCGAGGGGACTAATACTAATGCATATAAATTTCCAGCTAATCCTTACCCAATTCATGTATTGTGGTTGTACGGTAAATTTGGAATGGTATCGCATCCCAATCCAACCATTAGTTTTATAAAAGGGCTAAGGCTCATGCCTCAACATTTTCATCATCATAAACCATTTGTGTTTCTCAACCCATGTCAAAACATCTCAATAGAATGACTCATCATTCCAAGGTTTTCATAATTCATTTTCACCAAGTGTTCCCATCTAAGTGACTCAAGTTTTTATCTACTCTAAACTACTAAGTTAAGAGTGTTCACTAAGGTGGAAAGATGGGATCAATCTCATGCCATAGAATGACATCTAAAGTTATCTAAAATAGATCATTTTTTATACTCTTTATGCTACCTTCAAAACAAGTAAGGGAGTTTGTGTAAAGTAAAGGAAGTAAAGCTTGAAATTAATACTTGGGGTAAAGAATAGTCAAAGTAGTTTAACCAAAGCATGCCTAGAGCATCTTTGCTAAACCATCCAGTTTAATCCTAGGTTGCTAATAGTAGCTTGCCTTGGTTGGTGCAGTGGTTAAATTTGTCTTCCTCCTCTTGGTAGAACTCCTCCTCCTCGTAAGCTTGGTCGATTCTATCTTCTATAAATACATACGGTATACACAATCACCAAACAATACTTAACTAGTCTAATTAGCACTCTAAGGCATACATTTGATGATCTATTATCATCACAAGCATCACAAGTTTTATTAACTAGTTTCATTCTTTTTATTTAAGAAAAGTAATTTCTACTCATTGAAAATTAACTAAGATTCAATATTCACCACTTAAAATATGTGATCATGTGGACACATGTCATCACCGCATATCTTAACATGTGGGAATGTAATTTAAGGGTTGGTTCATAATTACTTTGGTTTAAGTTCATTATTTAATGATTTAAAGTGACTAGAAATGCCTATATAGCATTATTTTGGTTCTAGTCCAAAGTCACTGCATGTAAACCTTAATATTATGACATATTCAGATGGGTATGGTTAAATGTGATTTTTTAGAGTTGGAATCAACTCAAAAGCTATCATGGTTGATTTTAAAAAAATGTTGCAAGGTGCAAATGCTTCTGTCTTGTTATTTTTACTAGGAGAGATCTCTAAATCCAATTGAATTAAATCCAACGGGCTTGGGTAGATCTTTTCAGTAGCTTTCTAACAAAATAGAAAAATCCTAATTTGGATTTGTAAATATCTCTGAATTGTTTTTCAATCTAAGGGACAGAACTAGGTTCAAACTAAATAGAAAAATCCTAATTTGAATTAACTGGATCGCGCGGGAATGCTAACGGGCCGGCCCATTGACACTCCGCGGCGCGGGGCTCAGCTGACAGGGGGGGTCCACCGGTCAGTGGCTCAAAACGTGCGAAGCGGTATGCGGCGATGTGGGTCATTGGATTAGACCGGGGATCAACGGCTGGGGATCGTCGTCGACGACGGACCTGTTGTCAGCGAACTCTAACCCTAACAGCTCAGTGGGGTTGCTCAGGGGGTATACCAGGGCTCCAGCAATGATGGCGAGGCGGGCAAACGGACTGGTGGTCGACGGCGAGCTCAGGGACGGTCAAGGCAGCTCCGGGGGTGGTCGGAATTAGCGGCGCCCTTCTCCTCTAGAGGCGGCCTGCTCCGGTGCAATTCCGGCCAACGGCTGCTCGCCTTGCTCCGGGGAGAAGTGGGGAAGGTCCAGAGAGGTGAGGGGAGGTTAGTAGTGTGCAAAGAATGGCTGGGGGTGGCCTCTATTTATAGGACGATGACGCGACCGAGAGGCATGGGCGAGCGGCTCCGGCGAGGGCTGCACAGAGTGCTAGCGGTGTGGCTCGAGGTAGGGGACGGTCGCTGGTCTCCTGGCGGTGCTCTACGTGATCAATGCGGGACTAGGGGCGGTGGTATGCGGTTGGGGGGTGCTGGCGCTCTGAGCGGCAGAGATGGCAATGTCCACGGCGAGCGGTGGCTGTGGTGCGTTGGAAGGCGAACGGGCATGTCCGGCGTGCTCCCTGGGTCGTGGCGAAGCGGTGGACACGGGCTCGCTCGACCGCAGCGTTTCTGAACCTGGCAGCGTGTCTATAGCATCGCACTAAGCCTTGGCGTTTGGCGTTGGCGGTGGTCCATGCTCTGGCCTGGCTTGGGGAGGGGACAGAGAGTGACGGTGAGGTGAGGGCTAGCTCGTAGACATGGTGAGAGGGGGCGAGATGGTCTGCTGCGGTGGTGGCATGGTCGGCCGGCCAGCATGTGCTCGGCATGGCATGGCATGGCCACTAGGGGATAGGGGAGGGGTGACAATGGCATGGTTAGATCATTTGGAGACAGAGGGAGTGTTTTGAGGAGAATTGGGTGCAAAACCCTGTTCAGAACAGTAAGCTAGATATTAGGTGTAATTCAGGCATGCCATGTGTTTGATGAAATGGCCGCAAGAAACTTAGTTTGGAATTTTGAAAAGATTTTTGGTGGGTGTGCTAGGCATAAGC
Organism: Avena insularis; assembly: GCA_023614405.1. Taxonomy (NCBI): domain Eukaryota; kingdom Viridiplantae; phylum Streptophyta; class Magnoliopsida; order Poales; family Poaceae; genus Avena; species Avena insularis. The sequence goes on from CM042696.1 coordinate 410,699,082, forward strand.
TTGAGACTCTGTGGGTGCTTGGGTTTTGAAATTTGAGCTCATTTGAGTGGTTTTTCAAATAGTGGGATCTTCCCATATGAAATAGATTCAATTTTCAAATGCCATTTAAATATAGTGTTTGAATGTTTTTGGCAGATCACAAGGTGGGCCTTGGTACAACATTATGTGTACTATCAAGGGGTGCAAAGATCCATACTTGTTTCTGTTAGGTTTTGAGTACTAGGAATAGCCAAAGTAGGCATGCTGATTAAAATGGCACAAATGACCATTTGCTTCTTTTATTCATTTTGATTTGTTTTTCTTTGGGATTTGTTTGGGGATGATCTAGATGATGTTTATTTCACCTAAGAATCATTTTACAAGCAATGGATCACTTAAACATGGCAATTCAAACAACTCCTATTTTTAAATGCACACACATATGAATTCTTTGATAATTTCAATTGAAAAAGTTTTTGTTAACCCTAATTTTGATGATTTGGACCTTAATAACCTTGGATTAAAGTTTGGGGATGTTACAGGCTCCCAGCCATAGTCCTGCCTTCCGTACACGCGTATACCCAAGCCACAACTTGGTGTATACCTTAATCTGGTGACTCCACTTCCTTTCATACCACCTAAGTCACACCGTCCGTGGGAGACCCAATTGTTGCACCGGCACTCCTGCCAGAACAGGCTCACTCTTATCGAAGCAAGCTATAGGCTCCGGATCTGTAGATCTGTTAGCACCTGCCCGGATTTCAAGGGATTCATCCCTATAAGCATGGTACAAGCTGCCTCGGCTAATGAAGACAAACTACGAGCTAAGCCCCAGCACCTAGGGTCATGTGGTTTCACGGATAAAAAATGTTCTGGTAAAGGCGTAGAACATCCCTTCACTTTCTCATTTCTCATTATCACCACTTCTGTAGTTAAAACATCCGCTTGGAATGATGCCTGTTGCCAAGGGTTTTTACAAAGCAGTTTTTAAACATTTGTAGTGGGGTAAAACCCAAAACAGTTCATTTTATCAAAGCCGGGGTTTTCAACGAGGTAGGATGCTGATCATCATACTCTCAGTCTAAAGGGATACAAGGGTAGGTACATCAGGGTGGTACCACGAGGGGCACAAAGTCATAAATTGGAGGAGCCAAGTTATTAGCACAGTATTTATAAAACAAGACATGTAGATAAATAATGCAATTTATAAAGAGGATACAAAACAGGTAAAAGGGAGTAGGACAATATCAGAATTCGGGAATGGTGGCTTGCCTGTGATCAGCATTAAGTCCCTAGACTTCTTTAGATAACCAAGAATACCCAATAAATAATAATAAGAAGTCCCTTCTTTCTGGTCGTCAAACACTCACACTATCGCTGTCATCGAGTATACATGCAAGCAGAGAATACCACAATCAATACAAGGCATACATGCATCAAACCATACAGCAAACAAACATACTAAATCCTACTTAACTTAGTAGGTTTTGGAGGAGTTGGGTATTAGTAGTGGAATTACTAGATTACCATTAAGGTGTTTTTCATTTGGAAGATAGTTGTCTAGAGTATAAACTAAGGTCTTGGGGTGGAGACTTGGGGTCTGTAGGAAGTTAATGTGCAACAAGGATATCCTCAGATAGGTCTTGAAAAAACAAGACCAACACAAATGGTTTCACTAGATTATCAAATGCCTAGATTTAGTTATGCTTTTTATAGTGGAATAAACTCTAGTTTGAGGAAATAATTCACCAGAATTTATCTGGAGGCCCAAAAATTATTTCCTTGGGTGGTTTGGTAGTGTTTGCTGTACTGAACCACATAGAGTTGGAATCTCGTCAAAATAATTACCAGAATGCCCTCAGGAAAATCGCCAACACAGTTCTGGAGCGGTTTTGTCTTTTTCACCAAATTAAATCTACAGAAGCTCTTGAGTTGATTCCAAAGGCATGTGGTAGACATTTAGAATACCTTTCTGTAGAAATTGGATTCACTCTTTTTGGAGTTGTCAAACTCCTGGAGTGATTTATTTAGTGAAAATACCACTTATAGAAGTATTTAGTTCACTGTAATTCAACAAGAGCTCAATAAAATCTTAGCTGCTGGGAGTTGATAGATGCTCATATACGGGTATAGTGGGAGGTCGAATCAGGTCAATACCTCATTTGGTTTGACCTAGAGAAATTATCTCAGGGCAGATCATGGATATTTTTGGTATTTTTGCTGGGGGCACACTATTGTTCACCTGGACATGGGACCTATACTAGATGACAGGTATATAAAATACCTTCCATTAGAGATTTGATTCTCCCCAATTGGAGATGTAAAACTCTCTGAGGAGTTTAGTGACAAGGATTTTTTTTAGAAATTGATTTATCATGTATAAATTAAACCTAGTCTGGGATAACCAAAGGTATATTCTGTTAGACAAAATAGGTGGTACCACCAAGATTTTGGATCTGGTCAAAATCATCTTTTTACATTTTTGTTTGAATTTAAACCAAACAGCAACTCTAGCAGATCTGGGGAAAAAGAATAAAGAAGAGGGGGTATCAGGCTGGAGTTCCGGAGGGGAGTGGGTCGCAGAGGCAGATTCGGCCCAGCGGCGAGCGGCGCGGCGGGCGGGAGCCCGTGTTTGAATCTGGCAAGCGGGGCCTACTGGCCAGTGGGAGGGGGCGGCCTAAGGGGTATCGAGCGCCCCTGGACGTTTGATTAAGTGAGCGTGGACGACCCTGCATCGTCGTCCAGCTCACGCCGGCAGCGACCGACAGAAACCCTAGGGTGGCGCGGGACGGCAGCGGGGGCTTATTAGAGACGTCCAGAGGTGCTGGGGAAGGTGCAGGAGGACGCGGTGGTCAGCGGTGACTCCGGGGATGGGCAGAAGAAGGGAGCTCCTCGTCGGGATCTAGCTCGCGCGTCGACGACCGAGGAGAGCTCGTCGGAGCTCGCCGCTGCGGCTCGAGGGGACCGTCCTAGGCGAAAATGAGCATACGGTTATGCAGAGGAGGAAGAGGGGATCACGTGGGAGTGACATGCAGAAAGGGAAAGAGGGATAGGAGGGAGCCTTGCTCGGTTTTTGGAGGAGGCCAGGGCTTCTCCTCCTTCTTCTTTCGGGCAGCACAGAGCACGGGAGGAGGAGTGGAGCTAGGGGAAGTGAGTGGAGTGGGAGGGGGAGAAATGAGGGGCAGAGTGGGGTGCTGGGGTGGCCTCTGGCCTTTATACCGAGGGAGAGGGATCTAGGGTGAGAATGCCCACTTTGGACATGGGGAATGGATGGAGCTGGCCAGGGATTGGCCAAGAGGGCGGTGGGGAGGGGTATGAAGGGGATTGGTTCGAGCAGAGGGGGTTGTGACAGCTGGGGTAATTAAATGGGGCAAATCCTTGTAAGATTTTGGTTGTCTCTCTCTCTCTAGTAACCCAAGGGTAAAAGGGGCAAGGGCTAGGGTGGAGCTACAGTGCTCACGACCAGGGGAGTGTGGGTTGCTGTGGAGGAGGGCTTGACAAGCTTTGGGGAGGGCTTGATCACAAGAGAGCTTGTGAAGGAGTTCAAAGATTTCCATTGGAAGAGATGGGGGAGATAGTACTGGTGGATAGATGAGGTTAAAGTACACCTCTAGGATTTATTTGGGATTTTTATAAGGTGTTTTAGTCCTCATAAATCCATTTATTAAAAAGGGCAGAAGTAGTTTCTAGAGGATCATTTGATATTTTTACACTTGACAAGGTTGGTTTTTGGTTTGAGATGGTCCCAAATGTGAATGCACACCTAGGGTAATTTTCCCAAGATTTATTGAGGATTAAAAGTATTTAAAAATATTATTTTGTTGTTTCTGCCATTTAGGAAAAAAGGGAAAAAAGTATTATTAGAGCTCTTCAAAAATATTTATTTTTGAAGTTGGAAGGTAGGATATGATACTTGGAACTCACATGAGCCAAAAGTTGGGGAAGTGTTTTGAACAAAAACCAAACTTTCCATTGGGAAAGGGGGTTTGAGATTTTGCCTATTAAAGGAATTAAATAGATTTGGAGCCATAATAACGATGGATAATATTTGAAAAATCTTGTTGATCAAGGTAGATGATGTAGACAAGGTGTAGCGAGCATTAGCAACCTTGAGAGATGGAAATCCAACTTGAATAAGATGGAAAACAAGGAGTTGGGGATCTAGGAAGATGTTATTTTTATACCTCCAAAACCTTGTTGGATCTTGGAGCTCAGAGCTCACCTTGCTGCAAGGGAAAGATGATTAGTTAGAACAAGTCATATAGATGATCATGGCAGAAGGAGTTTGGATGAATTGCATTTGAGGTGATCTAGAAGTGATGGCAAACTTTGTTGAAAATAAGGCTGCCATACCAGATGAGTCATGATGCCTTATAAACTATGTGGGTTTAAGAAGCACAGAGATCCACGTGAAAAAAGTGAAGTAGGTTTTGATATACCTATATGAGTAGATAAAAACAATGCAAAGATTTGGTTCATAGAATGTTGGATGATGGTGTGAACTTCTGTCAAAGTAGGCATGATGCCTAGATTTGCAGGAAATTTTATTTTCTTGCCTACAAAACCATCAAGAACAAGTGAGTTGGAGGAGGATCTAACCAAGGGAAAATGTGGGCCTTCGTAGTCCTTAGGATGGTTAACAAGATGGTTTAGGTTCATTTCCAAAAATGCACAGGGTTTGGGAAAGGGAGGCATTCAAAAAACTGATGTTGAAATAGTTTCCAGACTTATAAAGAGGATACAAAACAGGTAGTAAAACGAGTAGGACAAGTATCAGAATTTGGGAAATGGTGGCTTTCCTATGATCAGCAATAAGTCCCTGGACTTCTTTAGATAACCAAGAATACCCAATAAATAATAATAAGAAGTCCCTTCCTTCTTGGCGTCAAACACTCACACATTCGCTGTCATCGGGTATACATGCAAGCAAACAATACCACAATCAATACAAGGCATACATGCATCAAACCATACAGCAAACAAACATACTGAATCCTACTTAACTTAGTAGGTTGTGGAGAAGTTGGGTTCTAGTAGTTGAATTACTAGATTGCCATATAGGTGTTTTTCCCTTTGGAAGATAGTTGTCAAGGCTAAATACCATGAACTAGGAGTGGGGTTCTGAGGTATGTAGGGTACCAATGTGCAGCAAAGATATCCTCAGATAGGTCTTAACAAAACAAAACCAACACAAGTGGTTTCAATAGATTATCAATTACCTAGATTTAGTTATGCCTTTTATAGTGGAATAGACTCTAGTTTGAGGAAATAATTCACCAGAATTTATCTGGAGGCCCAAAAATTATTTGCTTGCGTGGTTTGGTAGTGTTTGATGTAGTGAACCACATAGAGTTGGAATATTTTCAAAAGAATTACCAGAATGCCCTCAGGAAAATCCCAAAGGCAGTTCTATATGGTTTTTCCCTTTTTCACCAGATTTCTTTTACATAAGGTTTTAGTGTGATTCCAACTTTGCATGGTAGGTATTGGAAATACATTTCTATAGAAATTGGAATTACCCATTTTGGATAATCATAACTACTTGGAGGGATTTATTTAGTGAAAAAGGGGTACACAGAGTAGTTTAATTCACTACATTTCAACCAGAGCTCAATAAAACCTGAGCTGCTGCGGTTTGATAGATACTAATAATACACAACCCTATTAGTTGGAAATAGGTCAATACCTCATTTGGTATGACCTAGGGAAATTTCCTAAGGAAGAATATGGCTGTTTTTGTTATTTTCACTATAGGAGAACAAAGGCTCCACTTGGCATGAGGATAAATCCAAGGGATAGGCACATCCATCACCTACCAGATCCAAGGAGAACAATTTGATTATCAGAAAAGAACAAAAGTTCTTTTGGGAAAAACAAAGGTATTGCATGTTTAAGAAAACTTCCGAGGGTGACCAAAAATTTGAATCTTGGCAATTGGGACAGATTTGCATTTTTATTTAGATTTAAACTGGAGGGCAGCCAACTGGATCTAGGTGAAAATAATAAAACAGAGGGGGTAGTGGGCTGGTTTCACACGGATATGGGCCGCGGGGAGGGAATTCGGCCCAGCGTCGCCCACGGGAGAGCGTGCGGGGCGCGTTTGAACCTAACGGGGCTGGCCCGCCTGCTAGCCGTAGCGGGCGGCGAAACGGTAAGGAGGGATGGGGGCCGTCCGATTAAAAGGGCGATGGATGGCCCTAGTTCGTCCTCTTCCTCTCGATGCCGGCGGCGGGAGCTAACCCTAGCAGAGGGAAAAAATGCGGTGGGGAGGCTCACCGGGGTTGTCTCTAGCGAAGAGGAGGCCGTAGGGCGACGCGGTCAACGACGGCCAACCTGGAGAGGGGCGGCATGAACGGATTCCGCGACTAGATCTTGCTCGCGCGATGACGACCGAGGTGAGCTCGTCGGTGCGGCTCGAAGGGACGGTCCTGGGCCAAAAGAGGAGCATGGTTAGATGCATGGGGAGGAGGGGAACTCGACCAGGTGACATACAGAAGGAGGGGAGCTGAGGAGAGAGAACCTAGCTCGATTTCTTGAGGAGGACGAGAGCTCTCTCTCGGGCAGGGCAAGGCAGGGGAGGAAGAGGGGGTACTAGGGGAGGTAAGTGAGGAGGAGAGGGAGCAAATGAGGCAGGGAGGGGTGCTGGGGGTGGCCTCTGGCCTTTATACCAAGGGGGAGGAGTAGATGGAGCAAATGTCCCATTTGTACATGGGAGAGGAGTGGTGCTGGCTTGGGATTGGCTCAGAGGGCGGTGAGGAGGGGTAAGAAGGGGATTTGGTCGGGCAGAGAGGGGGTAAGGCTGCTGTGGTAATTAAATGGGGTAAATCTTGTAAGATTTGTTTGTCTCTCACTCTCCACTAATCCAAGCACATGGGACAAGGGATTGCTACAGTAGCTTAGCTACCGTGCTGGTCGACCAGAGGAGGGGTGAATGCTGTGGTGCATTGCTTTGCAAGATTGGTGGTGGTTTGATCTTGATTTGACTCAATATTAGATAGATTTGCTAAATTAAGTAAATAGGTGATTGTGAAGGAAGTTCAAAAATTTGCATAGGACAAGGTGGGAAGATGGTACTAGTAGATAGATGAGGTCAAGGGAGATATCCAAGAATTATTTAGGATTTTTCTGAAGATTTTTAGTTCACTTAAAATCCTTTATTCAAAAAGTACAGAAGTTGTTTCTAGAAGATCATTTGATATATTTACATTGGTCAAGGTTGGATTTTGGTGTGAGAGGGTCCCAAACGTGAATACACACTTAGGGGAATTTTTCCCAAGATTTATTGGGGATTAAAAGTATTTAAAACAATTATTTTGTTCTTTCTGCCATTTTAGAAAATAGGCAAAAATATTTATTTTTGAGATGGGAAGATTGGGTATGATATATGGAACTCACATGAGCAAAAATTTGGGGAAGTGTTTTGACAAAAACCAAACTTTCCATTTGGAAAGAGGTTTTGAGATATTGTCTAATAAAGAAATTAAATAGATCTGGAGCCATAAGAATTATGGGTAATATTTGAGAAATCTTGATGATCGAGGTAGATGATGTGGACAAGGTGCAGCAAGCATTTGCAACCTTAGGATTGGATAATCCAAGTTGATTTTGGTGGAATACCCTAGATTAGGGATCTAGGGTGGTGTTAATTTCATACCATCAAAACATGGTTGTATCTTGGGGTTCAGAGTTCACCTTGATGCAAGGGATAGATGAATAGTTAGACCAGGTCATATAGATGGTCATGAAAGAAGGAGTTTGGATTGGTTGCATTTGAGGTGGTCTGGAAATGATGGCAAAATTTGTTGAAAATAAGGCTGCCATACCAGAAGGGTCATGATGCCTTATAGACCATGTGGGTTTAGGTAGCACAAGGATCCACTTGGAGCAAGTGAAGTAGGTTTTGATATAACTATATTAGTAGATCACAACATGCAAAGAGTTGGTTCATAGAAGGTTGGGTGATGGTGTGAGCTTCTATCAAAGTAGTCATGATGACTAGGTTTGCAGGAAAAGTTGTTTTCTTGCCTGCAAAACCATCAAGAACAAGTTGGTTGGAGGATGATCTAACCAATGGCCAATGTGGGACTTGGTATTCCTGAGGATGGTTAACAAGATGGTTCAGGTGCATTTCCAAAAATGCACATGGTTTGGGAAAGGGAGGCATTCAAAAAGTTGATGTTGGAACAGTTTCCAGACTTAGTCAAATTTGGCAGTTTTGAGGACTTTGACTAGAGTTTGACAGGGAATGTTTTTGGAGGGGTTGCAAGGTACCAAAGCATCATAAAGTGGATGATGTTGAAGTGTAGATTGAGTAGAAGGGATCCATGCTTGATATTGGTCTTCATGTACATGGAAGCTTCTAGAATGGAAATCTTCATAATTGATCTGGTTAAGGGTTTTAGATGATCACCTAATAGCTAGGGATCATATCCATATTGGTATTCTTTCTTAGGGGGTGATGATTTGGAACCTCTTGATCCTACTGATGAGCTCCTAGAGTGTCTCATACTACTTCCTAAGCAAACAAGTCAAACAGCAGATCAAGGCAACTCATCAGACAGTAGATCAAGGCAACTCATCTTATAACTAAGCAAAACCACTACTGGGGTTATCATCAAGCTTAGCTTGAGGTAAGGTCGGGGCATTTTGAAGTGTTGGAGTTTGAATAAGATGAGAGTCCTTTGTATCTTTACCAAGAGTAGAATTCAAATGCTTTAAAAAGTGGTTTTGGGAAAACTAGAGGTAAGATTAGTTGAGGGTTCTATCTCTCCATAGTTTTGTCAATAGAAGTTACTAAAATAGTTTTGGTTGCATAAGCATCTTGGCTCAGGTTTTGAAATGCCAGAACATTTGAGAATATGTAAAATGAGCCAAGATAATTTTTTTAAATAGCTTTTGTCAACTGATGGTCAGGTAAGGAGTATCATATGGTATACACTCGCATGCACAAGTACAAACAAACAACAAGCAAACAATGCACCCATGGACAAGAAAAAGTTTTTGTTCCCCCTGATTTTTGCATTCTGGACAACTAATCAGGGTTGCAGAAATTGGGATGTTACAGACCTTTCCCCCTTAAAAGAATCTCGTCCTGAGATTCGGGAGAGTACGGTTAGGGGATTTGTTTTGGAGTTAGTGCTATGTGCTTCCTGTGTACTAACTTATCGGCGTAGTGTTTGAACAGGGTCACTTTGATAGTGAGGTTGATCTTCACTCGCCTTGAAAGCACAAGTGTTGAGTTGGCTTCACCCATGATTGCGAGGAGGGATCTTCCTGCTGTAAGGATTTACGACGTCTCTCCTAAGGGATTATTGTATCCTAGCATACGTCTTTGGGTCCAACTGTTGGATTGTTCCTGGTGGAGGGTTATTCTATTTGGCGGGAAAGACGCAGTCTTTCCCCTTAGACTGGGGCAAATGGGAGAGTTGGTATAGTCCTTCCTTCTCGGAGTCACAGATGGATGTTTTGAATGTTGTCGTCCATACTACTCCAAGGCGTCCCCATTCGAGGTCTCTGTAGTATCCCTGCAGACAGTCTTACGAGGGTTGAGTGGAAATACGTAGTCTTTCCACCTTCGAGCTTCCTTAGGGCGCTTTAGGAGTGGTGCAAATCTTCTGGCTGGGAGGGCTTACCTGAGGTTAGCGGAAGGTTGCATCTTCCTGGAGTCTTGAGCTGAGGTCGTCGAGGGACACCCTATTCTATAAACCTTGGCGGGGTGGTTTCCTAACGAAGCCTTGAAGGGGGTTAGCTCAAGGCAGGTTAGCGGTGTATGACTCTCCTGGATAGTGTTTAGTTAGGGTTGATGCAGTCAGCTTCGGTGAAGAGGTCTTCACTTGAATCTCTTGCGTTGCTTCTGCTTGAGGGCGGAGTGGACTCGTTGTCTTCATGCATCCTCGTCTTCGGGAAACTGTAGTATTCGGCCCTTCTGGTGAGGAACTTCCCGTTGGTGGTAAGTGTTCCGGGTTGGGTCTGAGGCAACGTCTTGGGTAAAACACGCAAGAGGGAAAACATCAAGCAAGCATAGCAATCCAAGGAAATTATTACATAACAAACCAGTCTGCACTCGAAGGTGCTAATACTACTTAAGCATTACAAAACACGTTCAGGGACGATACATGACTCTACGCTATTGCTAGATGGGCGAGTACAGCAGAGCGGGTGTTTACTCGGAGGGTGCATCTGGGGTTCATTGTTCACTACATGGGGGGGGGGTCTAGCTACTGCAGATCCTCCGGGGTATGTGGGATACTTAGCTCGGCTTCAGTGAAGGTGCCAGTGGTGCCTTCCCAAGGTGCAGGGCTAGATGTTGGCTCGGCCTGCGCGGGTGACTGTACTATAGGATGGTACTCATTGATGAAGGAGAGTTCGTCATCAGTCTTGGGGTTCTCGTCTTCAGGGGTTGGGGGTACTTCAATTGTCAGCTTCTTCTCCAAGCGATCATTGGTGGTTCTAAGACTTCTTTCATGCTTACGGAGTAGGTTGATATCCATCTTTAGAAGTAGATTCTCTCGCCTGGCTTTCTCAAGATCTTCCTGGAAATGTTGGAGTAGGTACTCCATGTTCTCTAACTGATTCCCGATGCAGCAGGTGAGGAAAGACTCAGTAGGAAGTGCATCTTGGTCACGCTTTCCAAACAGGTGGTAAGGTGTATCCTTCAACTCATCTTCATGGATGGACAACTAATCAGGGTTGCAGAAATTGGGATGTTACAGACCTTTCCCCCTTAAAAGAATCTCGTCCTGAGATTCGGGAGAGTACGGTTAGGGGATTTGTTTTGGAGTTAGTGCTATGTGCTTCCTGTGTACTAACTTATCGGCGTAGTGTTTGAACAGGGTCACTTTGATAGTGAGGTTGATCTTCACTCGCCTTGAAAGCACAAGTGTTGAGTTGGCTTCACCCATGATTGCGAGGAGGGATCTTCCTGCTGTAAGGATTTACGACGTCTCTCCTAAGGGATTATTGTATCCTAGCATACGTCTTTGGGTCCAACTGTTGGATTGTTCCTGGTGGAGGGTTATTCTATTTGGCGGGAAAGACGCAGTCTTTCCCCTTAGACTGGGGCAAATGGGAGAGTTGGTATAGTCCTTCCTTCTCGGAGTCACAGATGGATGTTTTGAATGTTGTCGTCCATACTACTCCAAGGCGTCCCATTCTGGAGGTCTCCTGTAGTATCCTCGGGTAGACAGTCTTCTGAGGGTTGAGTGGAAATACGTAGTCTTTCCACCTTCGAGCTTCCTTAGGGCGCTTTAGGAGTGGTGCAAATCTTCTGGCTGGGAGGGCTTACCTGAGGTTAGCGGAAGGTTGCATCTTCCTGGAGTCTTGAGCTGAGGTCGTCGAGGGACACCCTATTCTATAAACCTTGGCGGGATGGTTTCCTAACGAAGCCTTGAAGGGGGTTAGCTCAAGGCAGGTTAGCGGTGTATGACTCTCCTGGATAGTGTTTAGTTAGGGTTGATGCAGTCAGCTTCGGTGAAGAGGTCTTCACTTGAATCTCTTGCGTTGCTTCTGCTTGAGGGCGGAGTGGACTCGTTGTCTTCATGCATCCTCGTCTTCGGGAAACTGTAGTATTCGGGCCTTCTGGTGAGGAACTTCCCGTTGGTGGTAAGTGTTCCGGGTTGGGTCTAAGGCAACGTCTTGGGTAAAACACGCAAGAGGGAAAACATCAAGCAAGCATAGCAATCCAAGGAAATTATTACATAACAAACCAGTCTGCACTCGAAGGTGCTAATACTACTTAAGCATTACAAAACACGTTCAGGGACGATACATGACTCTACGCTATTGCTAGATGGGCGAGTACAGCAGAGCGGGTGTTTACTCGGAGGGTGCATCTGGGTTCATTGTTCACTACATGGGGGGGGGGTCTAGCTACTGCAGATCCTCCGGGGTATGTGGGATACTTAGCTCGGCTTCAGTGAAGGTGCGAGTGGTGCCTTCCCAAGGTGCAGGGCTAGATGTTGGCTCGGCCTGCGCGGGTGACTGTACTATAGGGTGGTACTCATTGATGAAGGAGAGTTCGTCATCAGTCTTGGGGTTCTCGTCTTCAGGGGTTGGGGGTACTTCAATTGTCAGCTTCTTCTCCAAGCGATCATTGGTGGTTCTAAGACTTCTTTCATGCTTACGGAGTAGGTTGATATCCATCTTTAGAAGTAGATTCTCTCGCCTGGCTTTCTCAAGATCTTCCTGGAAATGTTGGAGTAGGTACTCCATGTTCTCTAACTGATTCCCGATGCAGCAGGTGAGGAAAGACTCAGTAGGAAGTGCATCTTGGTCACGCTTTCCAAACAGGTGGTAAGGTGTATCCTTCAACTCATCTTCATGGATGGACAACTAATCAGGGTTGCAGAAATTGGGATGTTACAGACCTTTCCCCCTTAAAAGAATCTCGTCCTGAGATTCGGGAGAGTACGGTTAGGGGATTTGTTTTGGAGTTAGTGCTATGTGCTTCCTGTGTACTAACTTATCGGCGTAGTGTTTGAACAGGGTCACTTTGATAGTGAGGTTGATCTTCACTCGCCTTGAAAGCACAAGTGTTGAGTTGGCTTCACCCATGATTGCGAGGAGGGATCTTCCTGTCAGAAGGATTTCTGACGTCTCTCCTAAGGGATTATTGTATCCTAGCATACGCCTTTGGGTCCAACTGCTGGATTGTTCCTGGTGGAGGGTTATTCTATTTGGCGGGAAAGACGCAGTCTTTCCCCTTAGACTGGGGCAAATGGGAGAGTTGGTATAGTCCTTCCTTCTCGGAGTCACAGATGGATGTTTTGAATGTTGTCGTCCATACTACTCCAAGGCGTCCCATTCTGGAGGTCTCCTGTAGTATCCTCGGGTGCAGTCTCTTCGAGGGTTGAGTGGAAATACGTAGTCTTTCCACCTTCGAGCTTCCTTAGGGCGCTTTAGGAGTGGTGCAAATCTTCTGGCTGGGAGGGCTTACCTGAGGTTAGCGGAAGGTTGCATCTTCCTGGAGTCTTGAGCTGAGGTCGTCGAGGGACACCCTATTCTATAAACCTTGGCGGGGTGGTTTCCTAACGAAGCCTTGAAGGGGGTTAGCTCAAGGCAGGTTAGCGGTGTATGACTCTCCTGGATAGTGTTTAGTTAGGGTTGATGCAGTCAGCTTCGGTGAAGAGGTCTTCACTTGAATCTCTTATGTTATACCGCTTGAGGGCGGAGTGGACTCGTTGTCTTCATGCATCCTTGTCTTCGGGAAACTGTAGTATTCGGGCCTTCTGGTGAGGAACTTCCCGTTGGTGGTAAGTGTTCCGGGTTGGGTCTGAGGCAACGTCTTGGGTAAAACACGCAAGAGGGAAAACATCAAGCAAGCATAGCAATCCAAGGAAATTATTACATAACAAACCAGTCTGCACTCGAAGGTGCTAATACTACTTAAGCATTACAAAACACGTTCAGGGACGATACATGACTCTACGCTATTGCTAGATGGGCGAGTACAGCAGAGCGGGTGTTTACTCGGAGGGTGCATCTGGGGTTCATTGTTCACTACATGGGGGGGGGTCTAGCTACTGCAGATCCTCCGGGGTATGTGGGATACTTAGCTCGGCTTCAGTGAAGGTGCGAGTGGTGCCTTCCCAAGGTGCAGGGCTAGATGTTGGCTCGGCCTGCGCGGGTGACTGTACTATAGGGTGGTACTCATTGATGAAGGAGAGTTCGTCATCAGTCTTGGGGTTCTCGTCTTCAGGGGTTGGGGGTACTTCAATTGTCAGCTTCTTCTCCAAGCGATCATTGGTGGTTCTAAGACTTCTTTCATGCTTACGGAGTAGGTTGATATCCATCTTTAGAAGTAGATTCTCTCGCCTGGCTTTCTCAAGATCTTCCTGGAAATGTTGGAGTAGGTACTCCATGTTCTCTAACTGATTCCCGATGCAGCAGGTGAGGAAAGACTCAGTAGGAAGTGCATCTTGGTCACGCTTTCCAAACAGGTGGTAAGGTGTATCCTTCAACTCATCTTCATGGATCCTGCAGAGGCGCGCCATGATCTCTTATGGCTCGCACCATGCCATCTACCCAGTTGCTGTCGAGGAAGGTGAAGATTGTGGGCGCGGTGTCCTCATCGGGGGAGGGAATCACCGCCTTGATAACCCATCGCATCACATTGGTGTTACTGCGAGGAAGTTCGGTTCCTTCAATTGTTGGCGTGGGCCTATTGACTCTCTTCAACAGGTCATGAAGCTTCTCTTCAAAAGGCCAGAAAATCTTTCCAATGATGATGTGTTCTGAGCGGAAAGAAGCCATGTACATCAATTTGTGAGATAGGGTTGGGGTTAGTGACAAGTGTGCAAGATTTGAAGATTAGAAAATCATATTAATGCAAGTAGTTTTCAAAATGGAGGGGAAAAGCTGTAAGCACTTTTGCAAATAGTCATATCTTCTCCCTTGTCCTTTAGAAAATAGGTTTGTCGCTTCCTGTCTAATGTCCATGCTGACTAAGGTCTCCTACAGTCAGGATGGCTCTGATACCAAGTCTGTGTGCTCCCCGGATTATCCATCCGAGAAATCCCTGTTATGTATATATCCATGTTCCCTTGATTAGTGAGCCTTGGAACATAACCGACAAGTATCATTACAACATCCGAAACATAACGAATTTACAAGACTTACATAAATGCCATTATGGCCACAACATGTTTAGCAGCGGAACATCATCACGCGCAGAGCCCAATCAGGCCTCAACTTACATGTCGTCGGATTGATGAGAAGTACACCATGAGGGGGTCCTCGAGGCATGAGGAAGAGAGGGGTGTAAGATATACGGTTGTTTCGGGACGATGATCACACAAGTTTACCCAGGTTCGAATACGTCGGCTTTGGACGGATCCTACTCCTGCTAGCAATCCAGTAATACGGCAGAGCCGGAATATGGGTTACAAGGGTTCGTCTATGAGAGTTGAGATTGTAGACTATTGAGGGTGCCCTAAAGGCTCTCCCTAGGACGGCTTATATAGATATCCATCCTAGGGTTTACAGGAGAGATCTTTCCGGCTACGACTAAGAGTCGGCTACAGAGCACATATTGAACTACAAGTAACACTATGGGCCTAAGTCAGTAAGTCTTCTGGGCCTTCCCGTAGCCGGATTGGACTCCGTTTCTTGTCCCGGACTGGGCCGCCCGTGAAGCAAAGATCTAACCCGAAGTGGACCATCCCGGTCAGTAAGGAACTGTGAGGATACCCGGAAAGTATATCCCCAACAACAGCCCCCGGAAGTCTCCAAGATCCAAAGTCGGATTCATCATCGTCTAGCTTAATCTTCGTCTTGCAGAATCTTGAAGGGTTCCTGAAACTTCACAACAAAAAATACGATCCGGGTCTTAAAAATAAGTCAGACCTATCAACATGTTACTCGCATTTTTCAGCTTGATCAAACTAAGCCGGAACTTGGTCTCTGACGTCATATGACACTTGTCATGGTCAAGTCACGTCATCTGACAAATATCCTGTCAGCACGATCGTTGGTGGGTCATCCGTTCGCGGAACCGAGGCGCCGTTTCAATGCATACACGGAGACCGAGGCGACGTAATCATCACGTGGGTCCTTCACAGTTCCTTCCACGACGCGTGGCGTTTACACAATGTTGTTTGCATGAATCTTGGCGCATGTAGTGATTATAAGGGGTGAGGATTTTCCTTCTCCTCTCTTCACATGTTCCATTTGCCGTTTCTTCCCCTCCACATCTCCCCAGCTCACAGAGTTCTCCCTCCTCCCAGATTTCCTAGCGCCGCCCATCTAAGGTCACCGGCTGTCAACACCCGGACTTTTAATCCCAGATGCCCGTTATGCCATACCTCGCAATCCCACGATTACCATTTTTGCGAGACATAACAGAATCGATATCACAGTACATCATCCATTACAAACCATACATAAGGTCTTACACAAATAAGTATCTCATGATCTAGTCTGAGTACAATAAGCAGCGGAAATAAAAGATAGGCATAGCGGTGGGGTCCATCTTGAGGGCACGAGCAATCTTGCCGACGAAGATAGTCCTAGTTATCATAGCCGGCCCCTTTGATCATCATCTTGATAGTCTCCTTCATAGTCTGGCCATGAGAATAGCCAGGGACAAAAGCCATGAGTACTCTTTAAGTACTCGCAAACTACTATTAACAGGTACTATTGTTCTAAGTTAAAGTGCTAAATCTAAGTTTAACTATAAAGTTAAGTTTGAAACCTAAGCTGAGTTCTGAAGCAAACAAGATAAACTAAAGTTCTAGAATTACTTAAGTTGGGAAGATATTGTCATAAACACAACCCTGTTGTGGTCAAGTCAAGATTCATCATTCATTTCAAGTTATTTGGAAAACATCTGACAACGAAACAGTATGGCCATTCCAACTGTCCATAATCATGACGCTGCTATTCGAATAGTTTAACACTGCAAAGGTGGTACACTTTCACCACAAGATTCAATACATCTGGGATAACCTGAATCATCATACTTAGTATGCAGATAATCAAACATAACCTTCCCTTTACACACCCTAGTATAAGCACCTCTCCTATGAGCATGGCCTCCCAACCATGACCATCAGTCATCTTGGGCACTGCATAGGTGGACATCATGAGAGGTAGCCTCATCTCAAACCTCTCCTGCGAGGGAACTAATACTAATGCATATAAATTTCTAGCTAAGCCTTACCCAATTCAGGTAGTGTGGTTGTACGGTAAAATTTGGAATGGTATCGCATCCGAATCCAACCATCAGTTTTATAAAAGGGTTAAGGCTCATGCCTCATCATTTTCAACATCATAAACCATTTGTGTTTCTCAAAACATGTCAAACCATCTCAATAGAATGACTCATCATTTCAAGGTTTTCACACTTCATTTCCACCAAGTGTTCCCATCTAAAGTGACTCAAGTTTTCTTCTTCTTCTTCTTCTTCTTGGTAGAACTCCTCCTCCTCGTAGACTTGGTCGGTACTATCGTGTATAAATACATACGGAGTACACAATCACCAAACAATACTTAACTAGTCTAATTAGCATTCTAAGACACACATTTGATGATCTATTATCATCACAAGCATCACAAGTTTAATTCAATAGTTTCCTCCTTTTTATTTTAGAAAAGTAATTTCTATTCAGTGAAAAATTAACTAAAATTTAATATTCACCACTTAAAATATGGGGTCATGTTGACACATGTCATCACCACATATTCTAACATGTGGGAATGAGATTTAAAGTTGGACCAATATTACTTTGGTTTAAGTTTATTATTTAATGATTTAAAGTGTCTAGAAATGCCTATATAGCATTATTTTGGTACTAGTCCAAAGTCAATGCATGTAAACTTGGATATTATTACATATTTAGGTAGATATGATGAAATGTGAATTTTGAGAGTTGGAATCAACACAAAACCTATATTGGTTGATTTTATTAAAATGTTGCAAGTTGTAAATACTTCTGTTTTGTTATTTTTACCAGGAGAGATCTATAAATCTAATTGAATTAAATCCAATGGGCTTGGATAGATCATTTCAACACCTTTCAGGCAAAATTGGTTTCATGCAATTTGGATTGATGAATCTCTCTGAATTAATTTTCAAACTAGGGGACAAAAACTAGATTTAAACTAGAAAGAAAAATCCAAATTTGAACGGTTGGGCTAGCGCGGGAAGGAACATGGGCTGGCCCAATGGCGCTCCGCGGCACGGGGCTCTGCTGACAAGAGGGTCCCGCTTGTCAGTGGCGCTTAACACGCGAAACGGTACGCGTGATGTGGGCCGTAGGATTAGAAGTGGGATCTACGGCTGAGGGTTGTCGTCGACGACGAACAGGTCGCCGGCGAGAGTTTTCGCTAGCGGCTCAGTGGGGGTCTATCGAGGACATACCAGGGCTCCAGCGAGGTAGGTGAGGCGGGCAAAGAAGCTGGAAGACGACGGCGAGGCGAGGCGTGGTTGTGGCGGGGCTTGGGGTGCCCTAAATCGCAGGCGCCCTTCTCCTCCTGCTGCGGCTGCTCCGGCTCCAATTCCGGCGAGGCAGAGCTCGATTGGCTCCAGCGAGAGAGGGGAAAGGATCAGTGAGAGGTGGGAAGTGAGTGGGTGTGGATAAATGATGCTGGGGAGGCCGGCTTATATAGGCCCGACGGTGCGACCGAACGATGTGGGCAGGCGACTCTCGCGAGGGCGGCACAGGGGGCTAGCGGCGTGGCTCGAGGGAGGGGGCGGTGCCCTGTCTCCTGGCGGTGCGCTGAGGCTTAAAGGCGCGGCAAGGCGGGCTCTATGCTAGTTGGGTGCGTCACGCGGTCTGGGCGGCAGTTAGGCGGCCAGGGTGTTCCCTAGGTCATGGCGGAGCGGTAGGCGCGGGCTTCGGCCAAGGGGCGGTTTGTGCACGCGGGGACAGAGCGTGCTCTGAGGGCGGCGTCGGCATGGTTGACCAGCTCCGGGCGCGGCGGTTCCTGGCCGTTCTGCTCTCTGTCTCTAGGCTGGGGCTGGTTGGACTGTGGCGGTGGACCACTGGCTAGCTTGTAGACATGGCGAGAGGGGGAAGCGGTCTGCTGCTGCGAGTGCATGGTTGGCCGGCGGGAGGTGGCTCGGCATGGCCTTGCAGTGCAGCTAGGAGGTAGAGGAGGTGTTGGTGTTGGTCTGGTTAGTCTTGAGGGAGACAAGGGTGATCAAAGCACTTCAATTTGCTAGACAAGATCAAGCCCAAAACAGTAATAGTTAGGCCACTTTGATCTTGTCCACAAGGTGTTTGATAGAATGGCCGAAAGAGAAAAACTTTTGAATTTTGGTTTCAATTTTTTTGGGTGTTCTCCACTAGTGCTAGGTAGTCTCTGGTTGCAAGGGTTTTGAAAGTGGACCTCAAATAGATGGTTTTTGAAATAGGGGTGATCTATGCATATGCAATGAATTCAAATTTCACATGCCTTTTAAAATAAGCAAAAGAATGTTTTTAGCAGATCAAAAGGTGGGCCTTGGTACCTCATTATGTGTACTAGCAAGGGGTGCAAAGATCATGAATTGTTTCTGTTGAAAATTGAGTGCTAGGAACACTCAAAGTAGTGTAGTGGATTAAAATGGCCAAAATGACCATTCCTCCTTTTTAATTGTTTTTTATTTGATTTTCTTTGGTAAAAGTTTGGGAATGATATAGATGATGTTTAAATCACCTAAGAAACATTTTACAACCAAAGAATCATAGAACCATGGCAATTCAAATCAATCCCTATTTTAAATGCACACACATATGAATGCTTTCATATTTAATTTGGAAAAGTTTTTGTTAACCCTATTTTTGATGATTTGGATCATGATAAGATTGGATTAAAAAATTTACACCGGCGCACCGGAAAAATGGCTTCCTTCTTCTTACGGCTTGGCGGCGGCAGCGGCAACGGCGGCGGCAGAGAAGGAGAGCAACCGGGGAGTCTAGATGCCGTGCCTGCTCGACGACGAGAAACTCCAAGGTGTGGAGAATGAAGGTCTCCTCCATGCCAGCGACTGGCGGATCGGTTTTTGCGAAACCATCCCCCACCCGCGCGCCGGCAAGCGGGTCCACTTCGGCACCCACCTCGACAGCGGTGATTGATCACTATGGTGTTCAACTCCACCATCTTCCCCCGAACTCCCTTTTAGAAATGAGTTCTTATCCAGCTTTGTGCGAGGGGTATCTCGGCATTAGGCCGAGTCTCACTTTATTTCGTTTCTGCTTCCATGTCCGTAGAAACTCCATCACTGCCAGTAATCCTTATATTACCGGCACTATTAGCCTTTCTGTTAGACGTGAGCGTAGTTATCCTCGCATTTCTGTCAGTCACTCGGTCAAACAATGGCCGGCCACTTTTTTCTACCATATGGATATTCTTGCTCCCGGCAAAGCTACTGCTTTGCCGGCTTTCATCGACGGAGCCACCACGGCCCAACCGTCTTGGGACGAGGCTCCTCCGGCTCTTAGTGACGATCTGATCCTTGCTAAGAGGCGGATCGAATATCTGATAAAACACAAGGGCTTGAAAGGATCCAACCTAGTCCAATGCTGGGTCGCACGCCGGATCTAGCCTCTCCAACACCACGACGACCGTCTGATGCACTCCATCACGGCATCAAAGAATAATTCCCTCCGCATCAGTCCTAAAGCTTTAAAGCCACATGATTACATAAGCCAGATTAAATGGCTGATCAAGAAGCGGATTGAAAGGAAGATTCTGGACTTTTCTCTGGATATGCATACAGCGGAAGACCCTGTGGTTCCGGTAAATAATAAACCCTTTTATGTGTTTCACCCTTTAAATTATTTCGCAATACTGAGATATCTTTTTTTTAGCTTGCTGACCTCCCCGATTCGGAATTTGCTCCACTCGAGGGATATCCTCTAGAGTTTTCTCAGGAGGCAGAACTGGTCCCACTGCTAGACATTGTTCCCAGGAAGTGCAAGGCTCCGACAGTGGCCATCGGCACAAAGGAGGTGCCAGTCGTGAAGAGGTAACTTTCAACACAACTTCCGCCTTTGTACCTTACTCGAATTCTGCTTCCGAGATGTAATGTTTTTTACTCTATTATATTCCCAGAGCTAAGCATCAAGGGCAAGGGGAAGGGAATTCCTTCGAAGCCTTTGCGGCAGACGAAGCTGACTATCGCTTCTCCTACCGTAGCTCCTCCGACTCGTTCCCCACAACCCTCTGCAACGCCGATGATCATTCCTTTGCCGGTTTTCGTAGAAGATCTGGCTCCTCATACTGGGCCAGCGACCCTTCAGTCGCAGACTGACGCCACCATAGGTGGCTCAGGTTGAGATAAGGGTGAACCCTCTTCGGGCAATGATCCCTCGGCAGAGACCTTTGCCGAAACCCTCCTAAACAATCCGGGACTTGCCAAATTTGGCTTGTCTCGGAAATCTGTAGAAGAAATCCAGCTCCTGGCCCGGCAATGCCTAGAGAAAAGAAATCTCTCTACCAAAGAAGAAGCACAAGAGGCGGAAGACATCAAGTACTCCGACCTTCTTGAGCAAGTTCGCCTTTGTGACGAGGGACTTAGAGCTGGTGTACTTCCACCACCTCCAGTTATTCCACTCACCCTCGCCGAGAAGGTTACCACCGAGGTGAACATGTGTCTGAGCAAGCTCACACATGAACATCATGTAAGTTGGAATTCCAACTCAGGATTTTCTTTATTATATTTCATATCATATCCTCTAGCCCCCAAGCATGAAGTAGGATATACGATCCGGGTTTATGCTTCCTTAGGATGCCAAAGAATGAACTAGTGTTGCCCCCAAGGCTCGTGCTGATATTAGTAAAAATATTAGCCCGAGTCTTTAGTAGACTTCTGACTCTGGGTATTCTGACTTACAGAAAGTTAATTGATATAACCAGGATTTGTTGAAGAACATCTGCAACAAGCAGAGAGAGAGATAAGAGCTCTCCAACTTGAAAATGCTGAGCTGAAGGTCTCCAAGGATAAGGCCGAAGGTAAACATTCTGAGACTCAAATCTTGTCTTTGTGTTTTCATAGTCGAATATTTTTTACTGAACTGTTGTTCTTTTTTACTTACAGCACTGGTAAAACAGTCCTGCGCCATGATTGAAGAGGCCGAGAACCTCAAAACCTTGGTGGTGGAGAACAAAGAACTTCGCCAAGAGCTGGATAAGCTCAAGGCGGACCATGAGAAGAGCATTGCTCAAGTTCTCGAATCCTCCTCCATGGATACTGATGAGCGTGATCGTAAGATTGCACCTCAAGTTCAGAGAATCTCGGATCTCAACAATGAGCTTTGCAGAGAGAAGGACCTTTCCGAGGCGCTCCGGGCTGAACTCCGGAGTCTTCGAGAAGAGAAGACCAAAGTTGGCGACGTCATCTTCGGTATGTTTCCATCTTTCTGACTTGGGTATATTCTTCGAATCTTTTGATGTCGGATTTTTTTAACCATTTTTGTGTTATATGTATAGGTTCTCTTGACTTGACGGACTCTGCCTCCACCGAGCCTCGCACCCACCGACTTACCAAAGTTGGTGATTTACTTCATGACTTCCGCCAATCCATCGAGGATATTCGCGAAGCTCTCAGCGTTCTGGACATGCACAGCATGTCGGACTTTTAGGTGCGAGACCAGGCGAAGGAGATGCCACAGCTTGCCCGGGACTAGAACATGTCCTACGCGTGATCCGCATCGCAAAACGCTCTCACCATGGTCATGAGCCACCATGGAAACATGGAGATATGGCAAGTGACCAAAGGGTACTGCAAGGTGGATGAAGACGGCCAGGAGCAAGATATCAGTGCCATCATGGACTCCTGCGCCGGATATGGGTGTCGCGTGGCTGACTTAACCAGCTACGACACTACCTTCTTCACTCGCGTGGATACACCGCCCCCGCCTCCGGAAGAAGGAGTTGAACTTTCTGACATGAACAAACTGTATCGGATCTGAACATCTCGGATCGTTATCAAACCAAGGCCGATGCATCCAGCGAGCCGGGAGCGCCTACCTCTTCTCCTGCACCATAGATTATTAGAAACAATTGTATTATTCCGAGAAACATTATGGGTCTGTAAAATATGCAATACTATAATTTTGCTAGTGCTAAGCTTTTGATCTATTCAGCACTTTTATCTTTAAATTTTTGTGCGCCTGAAATGTTTACATAAGCACTTATACTTTTTCGTCTATACTTATCGCTTATCTGGCTTTCCGCCTCGTCCCTTTCGTGAGCAGGCTAAACCTTCTGCACGGAAACTTTGCCGAGCAACGGAGCTCAATTTCTAAACCAGTTTAAACTCGGAAACAAAGCCGGCTTCCAAGTATGGTAAGAACTTCTCAGAAAAAACTTCTCAGAAAAAACTTGAGCATAAAGTACTTTCAAGTATTCTGGGATTTTCGACTATGACATGATCATTCGGAAATAAGATGGTAAGAACTTCTCAGAAAAAACTTGAGGCAACAAGGACTTTTATTTCTCACAGAGCATGTACGTATGTATGATTACAAAGAAGGATAAACTAAGAATAAAAGGGACGTAGCTGAGCAATATTCCATGGTCTGTCTAATTCATCCAGATTTGTACTGCCTCCAACTCCTTTTCTCTTCTTAGTAGCAGGTCTTTCTTTGACTGGCCTCATGTCAGTTAAGTAGTACGAACCATTGTGCAATACTCGACTTAAAAAGGGACATTCCCATACTGGGAAATTTTGTGCTTTCTTTGTTGCACAAGCCGGAGAACCAAATCACCTTTATTAAAAGATCTGTTTCTGACTCTCTGGCTATGATACTTGCGTAACTTCTGCTGATAGGTTGTTGATCTTATTTCAGCAACGACGCGAACTTCTTCCACTAAGTCGAGATCATTTTGTCGAGAAATCTCTGCATCTTCTTCGATATACGCGGCCACTCTAGGAGAAGTGTGAATCAGATCACTAGGAAGAACTGCTTCTGCGCCATAGACCAAGAAAAAAGGTGTGTATCCAGTTGACCTGTTCGGAGTTGTTCGTAAACTCCATATTACAGAGGGTAATTCGTCTGCCCAAGCCCCCGCAGCACGTCGTAGTGGTGCTTCGAGTCTCGGTTTTAGGCCTTGTAGGATTAAACCATTTTCCCTTTCGACTTGTCCGTTAGCTTGTGGATGTGTGACTGGCGCAATGTCAAGATGGATATTTTGTTTCGTTGCAGAATTCGGCCAATTCTCCCATAGAGAAATAACTCCTGTTGTCCGTGATAATACTATGCGGATAACCATACCGGATTTATAACATCCTCGACAAATCTTTTGGTTGTTGCTCCATCACAAGTAGTGAAGGGTTTAGCCTCAATCTATTTGGTGAATTTATCCACCATCATTAAGAGGTGAGTAAATCCACTTGGAGCACGTCTAAACGGTCCTACCATATCAAGCCCCCAGACCACAAAAGGCCATGTTATAGGTATTGTTCGCAGCAGATCAGCTGGAACGTGGGCTTGCTTGGCGTACTTTTGGCAGCCTTTGCACGTCTTGACTAGCCGTTCGGCGTCTGCCTGAGCTGTAAGCCAGAAAAATCCGTGTCTGAAAGCTTTTGCCACTAAAGATTTGGCTGCAGCATGGTGACCACACTCGCCTTCGTGGATTTCTCTTAGGATCTCCACTCCTTCTTCCGGAAATGCACAGCGCTGAAAACCGCCAGAAACACTCCGCTTATAGAGCTGACATTTAACTATAGTATAGGCTTTCGCTCGTCGGATGATCTGTCAGCTCAGAACCTCATCTTCGGGTAATTTTCCATCTACCAAATAATCAAGGTAGGGTTGGGTCCAGCTGGGAATTACAGCCAGGACTGCTATTAGAGGTGAGTCGGATTTGGTCGGATATTCCTCATCCACTCCCTTTATTGAGGGAACTTTGAGGTGCTCTAAAAAAGCGCAATCCGGGACCTCTTTCCGTGCAGAGCCTATCCGAGATAGTGCATCTGCTTCCTCGTTTTCTGCTCGAGGGATGTGCTGAATCTCAAACCCTTCGAAAGTTTTGGATAAATCATCCACGACAGCTTTATATGCTGCCATGTGTTTATTTGCATTACAAATATCCGACACTTGCTGAGCAAAAAGGTCCGAATCTCCATAACACATCAAACGTTGGATGCCGATATCCTAAGTGATCCGGATTCCGTGTAGCAGTGCTTCATACTCGGCAATATTGTTTGTTGCTGTGAAGTGGATCTGCAACACGTATAGAAGTTTATCTCCTTGGGGTGATTTGAGCTCCACATCAGCCCTCGAGCCCCCGCGAGCCTTAGACCCATCGCAGTATAGGGTCCAATATTTTGACTCAGGGAGGGTCATATTCTCCTTCGTCTCTGTCCAATCAGCAACAAAGTCGGCAAGGATTTGGGATTTGATTGCTATCCGGGGTTTATACTCACTATCGAAAGCTGAAAGCTCTATGCCCCATTTGGCGACGCGTCATGTGGCATCACTGTTGTTGATTATATCTCTCATGGGAGCTGTGCTCACCACGGTAATTGGATGCTCCTGAAAATAGTGTCGTAACTTATGAGATGCTAAGAAAACACCGTAAGCCAGCATTTGATAGTGCGGATACTACTGTTTTGATTCTGTCAGGACCTCGCTAACAAAGTACGTCGGACGCTGCAAGAAGTGTTCCTGGTTTTCCTCCGGTCTTTCCACCACCATGACGATACTAACAACTTTATTTGTCGCAGCAAGATAAAGCAACATTGATTCTCTATGGTTCTGGTGCAGCAAGGATAGGAGCAGATGAGAGTACTTTCTTCAGGTCTTGTAGTGCATCTTCAGCTTCGTCGGTCCACACAAAATCCTAGGTCCTTTTCAAGAGTTTGTATAATGGTGCGGCTCTTTCACCGAGCCGGCTTACAAACCGACTGACTGCAGCGATGCAACCAGTTAGTCTTTGTACGTCCTTCAGGCGAGTTGGCCTGGAAATATTGAGTATAGCCTTGATTTTTCCCGGTTCACCTCTATGCCTCTTTAAGACACGATGAAACCTAACAATTTTCCGACGAGGATTATAAAGAAGCATTTCTTCTGATTAAGCATGATGTTGTATTTTCGTAGATTCGCAAACATTCCCCCCAAGTCGGAAATCAGCATTTCATTCTTTTTGGACATCACCGCAATATCATCCACGTATGCATGTACATTGCGTCCGAGTTGGTCGTGGAGGCAACGCTGCATCATGCGCTGGTAGGTAGCTCCTGCTTTCTTTAGCCCAAAAGGCATCGTAACAAAACAGAAGGTTCCGAAAGGGGTTATGAATGAGGTTTTGACTTTGTCAGATTCCTTCATCTGGATTAGGTGATAACCGGAATATGTGTCGAGAAAACAGAGAAGTTCCGAGCCTAACGTAGAATCGATAACTTGATCAATCCTAGGCAGAGCGAACGGATCTTTTGGACAAGCCTTTTTCAAGGCAGTATAATCAACACACATCCTTAAATCAGTGGTGTCCTTTTTAGGGACCATTACAGGATTGGCCGACCACTTAGTGTGGACGACGTCTTCTATGAATCTGGCTAACTCGAGCCGCGCTAGTTCCTTAGCTATTTCCTTACGCTTTTCATCGCCGAAACGTCGTAAGGACTGTTTGACGGGTTTAGCGTTCGGGTTTACATTTAAAGAGTGCTCGGCAAGTTCCCTAGGTACTCCAGTCATGTCAAATGGCTGCCATGCGAAGATATCTTGATTTGCTTTGAGGAACTTGATGACCACGCTTTCCTATGCGCTATCTAGGCCTACGCCTATCTGGGTCACCATGGAGGGGTCATCATCCTTCAACAGAGTCTTCTTCGTCTCTTGTGATGCCTTGACCTCCGGATTCGGCTTTGTCACCTCCTTCTTCGTTGCAGGAATCTCGGATGGATCTATGCTCTTCTTGATCTCTTGGTACTCCTGGGCGTGCAGCACAGCTTCACCAAAGGCAGCATTTCCATCCTCGCACTCTCGCGCTTTCTTCGGGTCTCCCTGATGGTGATTACGCCGTTGGGACCTGGAATTTTCATCATATTGTAAATATAACACGGACGAGCCATAAAAGCCCAGTAAGCCGGATGTCCGAATATAGCGTGGTACGCGCTTTTGAACGGGACCACTTCAAAGGAAAGTGCCTTCGTCCGATAGTTCGTTGGAGTTCCAAAGGTAACATCCAAAGTGATTTCTCGGCTTCTGCCACCACCTCCTCCACCACGACACCCTCCATTGCCTCCATAGGGGCCGTTGTGATGGCTACTTGGCGGAGAGGGTGGAGCAGCTGGGTTATTTCCGGCTGATCGCCGGCCTCCATCCGGAACGTCATTATTCTGGTTCCGGGGAGGGTCTTCATTGTGACGAGCCCCCTGCCGGCTTGTCTCGGCACGGTGTCCGTCGTTCCTTCGTCCGTCGTCCGGACGACTTGCATGTCTAGGAGGTGGCACTCTTTGTCGGTCCTCCTCCCAACGTTTCTCTTTATCATCGTCCTTGCGGTCTTTCGACTCTCGTCGGGGCGGGTTCCTCGGATTCAGTGCAGCAATTGACTCTTGCTCCACAACTCGGTTGACTTTACGCCAGTCACGGGCAGCTTTGTGGCGCTGTCCCGAAGTTCCGGTTCTTGAGTAATTGTCCTCCCGGCGATCGGAATGGTGATGCTGCTCTGAAACACGCTGGGGTCTTACGTCAGCCCATGCCGGGTCTGTGCAACCCTGGTCGGAATCAGAGACAGACTTTTGACTTCCGGACATGGCGACCTTTTGCTGCTCCAGTCCCTTGTTGAGTAGTTTGATTCCCAGTCGGATCTCCTCCGGTCCTGGATTAGCCGATAGAATTTCTCGGGCTGCCACAGTATTCTGTACTGGGGTTGGATACACCCAATCCCCTTTGCTGTCTTTCCAAGGCTTCCCCATCTCTTCTCCGAAAAGGACGGCGAGGATCTGCGGGAATTGGTTGTCATTAGTGTGACGCTTCCTGGTCTTCTGGTATTGCCTGGAGTTATACTTCTCTGCAGATGCTATGCGTTTCTTTTCCTCCTCAATGTTTTTGGCTTCATCGAGGAGTACTTGACGACGCGCTTCTAGGGCCTGTGCCCTCTCGTCCAGTTCTTCAGCAGTAAGTTCTGCGGCTGTAGGAATAGGTGTGGTTAATGCAGCATCGATGAGTTTACACGCACCTTCAGTGATCATGTGTCCATCCATCCGTTCTTCTTTTTTGGGCTCGTCTGGGATAGCGCTCCATCCGAGTCTTCCTCATATTCCTCCGCAATCACCCCCTCTGCAAGAGGGTCTTTTGCCGGGGTCTTGT
The DNA here is from genome assembly GCA_023614405.1 of Avena insularis. Taxonomy (NCBI): domain Eukaryota; kingdom Viridiplantae; phylum Streptophyta; class Magnoliopsida; order Poales; family Poaceae; genus Avena; species Avena insularis. Next base: position 410,726,801 of record CM042696.1, read on the forward strand.
TCTTCTTATTTGCCTTCTTGGCAGCGCCGGTAGCAAAGACGGCTTTGGGTCCGTTTCTCGGAGTCAAGCTCTAATCGGTACTTTCGGACCTCTGGATCTCGGCAATATCTCCGATTTCCATATCATCCTGTGTTTTGGGAGAGTGTTCCCCGGATCCTTCATCCATGGCTTCTCCTTCCTCTGCAGCTTTGGAGTTATACTCCTCTTCATATTCCGCGGAGAACTTTCGGAAATCTGCCGACGTCATTGATTCATCCGAGGATGCGGGTACGTCGGCGTTTGTTCCAGTTGCCTCTAGCACAGAGTCAGTGTTGTCTCCAGCATCGGCAGAGCCGGATCCGGATCCAACATATCCGACGAAGTGCGACGTGTGCTTCCTGAGGTACTTGCGGCTCTCGCGATCAGCTTCGTCGAAACTTTTGATGGTCTCGAGAATTGCATCCACGCTTGAGTTTTGCATTATCATACGTAGTAGCGTGTACCTTAGGAAAGGAATGTCTATCCTCGCGTCATCAGAGCCGGAATCAGTGTCGTTGATATGCTCCTCCTGGATTTCGACTTCAGCAGGTGGGTCGATCTGGGATTCGGTCTCTCCAAGGAGATCCACTCCACATTTGACCTAGACCGCTAGGTCTGCTTTAGGCTCGGATTTCTCCACTATCTCCGCAACTGGTGCGGGCTGGGTGGGGTTAGGGTTTTCTGAGATCCAAAACTCTACCGCCTCCACGGACAAAGGGGATCCAGAAATTTCCCCTGCCTCTATCATCACCGCTGGGGTGGGTGGGATAGGTTCAGCAAAGCCGATGTAAACATCGATCTCGCCGAGAGACATGATGGTGTAGGCAGTCACAACCTCCCTAGCCGGAATCCAGGTCTCGTCGAGAACGATGAGAGGGACGTCGCTGGCGTAGAGGATGCGACCGACGACGATAGTCTCGCCGATTCTGATTCTTGCAGATTCCGCTCGGAACGCAGATCCGAAGCTCACTTGCCCCACGGTGGGCGCTAACTGTAGTCGGATTGATGACAGTACGCCATGAGGGGGTCCTCGAGGCGTGCGAAAGAGATGGGTGTGAGACGTATGGTGTTCCGGGATGGTGAGCACACAAGTTTTGCCAGGTTCGAATTCGCCGGCTTTGGACGGATTCTACTCCTGCTAGCAATCCAGTAATACGGCAGGGCCGGAATATGGGTTACAAGGGTTCGCCTGTGCGAGTTGAGATTGTAGACTATTGAGGGTGCCCTAAAGGCTCTCCCTAGGACGGCTTATATAGATATCCATCCTAGTGTTTACAGGAGAGATCTGTCTGGCTACGACTAAGAGTCGGTTACAGAGCACATCTTGAACTACAAGTAACACTATGGGCCTAAGTCGATAAGTCTTCTAGGCCTTCCTGTAGCCGGATTGGACTCTATTTCTTCTCCCTGACTGGGCCACCCACGAAGCAAATCTCTAACCCTAAGTGGGCCACCCTGGTCAGTGAGGAACTGTGAGGATACCCGGAAAGTATATCCCCAACACTACAGGCGACTGACTGGGAAGACGGCCTAGCTCGCTGGACATCACCTTGATCCTCTGATGTCGAACCTCTGAAAGTCTGGTCAAGTAAATAACTAGGGGCAATGCCATGAGTACTTTTGAATGTACTCGCAAACCACCAAGATAAGAGAAATAAGGAAATGCAATTATGGCTTTGCTGACATAGCTCTACCTAGGGTTGCTTTCGAAAAGCCAAGACTATCTCTTGAAGTTATGGCATCTCCATATCTTTATTGAAAAAAAAGGTTTTGAAACATGCCTCTGTTTTATAAATCAAGATATTCCCATATCTTAGATGAAAACCTTTTTGAAAACAGTTTTGGAATAAAAACCCTTTTTAAACCACTTTGTCCACCTCTGGTCAAACAAGACTTTAAACTCGGGTTCCCCCGGAACCTCCATACTTTCATCCACTTTTCAAAAACAACACCATTTGGGTACTCCTAGCCAACACCTTTCCAATCGTCCTTGACCGTGGACACGGCTATTCGAATAGATTATACTCTTCAGAGTTTGCGCACTTTCCCCACAAGAATCAATACATCCACCGGGATAAAACCATGGCCCACTACCACTGTAGATGGGGGTCCGGATAATCAAACCTAACCTTTCGCTTGTCGACCCTAGCAAGGGATGCTTTTCCTTTTGGGTTTGTTCTCCCCGACAACGAGTATGTGGCTCCCAGCCATAGCCCTGCCTTCCGTACACGCGTATACCCAAGCCGCAACTTGGCGTATACCTTAATCTGGTGACTCCACTTCCTTCCGTACCACCTAAGTCATACCGTCCGCGGGAGACCCAATTGTTGCACCGGCACTCCTGCCAGAACAGGCTCACTCTTGCCGAAGCAAGCTACAGGCTCCGGATTCGTAGATCTATTAGTGCCTGCCCGGATTTCAAGGGATTCCTCCCTATAAGCATGGTACAAGCTGCCTCGGCTAATGAAGACAAACTACGAGCTAAGCCCCAGCACCTAGGGTCATGTGGTTGCACGGATAAAAAATGTTCCGATAAAGGCATAGAACATCCCTTCACTTTCTCATTTCTCATTTTCACCACTTCTGTAGTTAAAACATCCGCTTGGAATAATGCCTGTTCCCAAGGGTTTTTACAAAGCATTTTTTAAACATTTGTAGTGGGGTAAAACCCAAACCAGTTCATTTCCTCAAAGACGAGGTTTTCAACGAGGTAGGATGCTGACCATCATACTCTTGGTCTAAAGGGATACAAGGGTAGGTACATCAGGGTGGTTCCACGAGGGGCACAAAGTCATAACTTGGAGGAGCCAAGTTATTAGCACAGTATTTATAAAACAAGACATGCAGATAAATAATACAATTTATAAAGAGGATACAAAACAGGTAAAAGAGAGTAGGACAATATTAGAATTCGGGAATGGTGGCTTGCCTGTGATCAGCAATAAGTCCTTGGACTTCTTTAGATAACCAAGAATACCCAATAAATAATAATAAGAAGTCCCTTCCTCTTGGTCGTCAAACACTCACACTATCGCCGTCATCGAGTATACATGCAAGCAGACAATACCACAATCAATACAAGGCATACATGCATCAAACCATACAACAAACAAACATACTGAATCCTACTTAACTTAGTAGGTTTTGGAGGAGTTGGGTATTAGTAGTGGAATTACTAGATTGCCATTGAGGTGTTTTTCCTTTGGAAGATAGTTGTCTAGAGTATAAACTAAGGTCTTGGGGTGGAGACTTGGGGTCTGTAGGATGTTAATGTGCAACAAGGATATCCTCATATAGGTCTTGACAAAACAAGACCAACAGAAATGGTTTCACTAGATTATCAATTGCCTAGATTTAGTTATGCTTTTTATAGTGGAATAAACTCTAGTTTGAGCAAATTATTCACCAGAATTTATCTGGAGGTCCCAAAATTATTTCCTTGGGTGGTTTGGTAGTGTTTGCTGTACTGAACCACATAGAGTTGGAATCTTGTCAAAATAATTATTAGAATGCCCTCAGGAAAATCCCCAAGACAGTTCTAGAGCTGTTTTGTCTTTTTCACCTAATTAAATCTACAGAAGCTCTTGAGTTTATTCCAAAGGACTGTGGTAGAAATTTAGAATACCTTTCTGTAGAAACTGGATTCACTCTTTTTGGAGTTTCCAAACTCCTGGAGTGATTTATTTAGTGAAAATACTACTTATAGAAGTATTTAGTTCACTGTAATTCAACCTGAGCTCAATAAAATCTAAGCTGCTGGGATTTGATAGATGCTGATATAAGGGTGTACTGGGAGGTGGAATGAGGTCAATACCTCATTTGGTTTAACCTAGAGAAATTATCTAAGGCAGATAATGGCTATTTTTGGTATTTTTGCTGGGGGCACGCTACTATTCACCTAGACATGGGACCTATACTAGCTGACAGGTATATCAAATACCTTCCATTAGAGCTTTGATTATCCCCAATTGGAGATGTAAAACTCTCTGAGGAGTTTATTTAGGTGACAAGGTATTTTTTTAGAAATTGATTTATCATGGATAAATTAAACCTAGTCTGGGATAACCAAAGGTATATTATGTTAGACAAAATAGGTGGGCAGCACCAAGATTTTGGATCTGGTCAAAATCATCTTTTTACATTTTTGTTTGAATTTAAACCAAACAGCAACTCTAGCAGATCTGGGGAAAAAGAATAAAGAGAGGGGGTATCGGGTTGGAGTTCCGGATGGGAGTGGGCCGCGGAGGCAGATTTGGCCCACCGGCGGGCCGCGTGGTGGGCGGGAGCCCACGTTTGAATCTGGCAAGCGGGGCCAACTGGCCAGTGGGAGGGGGCGGTCGAAGGGGTGTCGAGTGCCCCTGGTCATTCGATTAAGTGAGTGTGGACGACCCTGTGTCGTCGTCCAGCTCACGCCGGTGGTGACCGACAGAAACCCTAGGGCGGCGCGGGACAGTGGCGAGGGCTTACCAGAGACGTCTAGAGGTGTTGGGGAAGGTGCAGGAGGACGCGGTGGTCGGCGGCGACTCCGGGGATGGGCAGAAGAAGGGAGCTCCTCGCCGGGATCTGGCTCGCGCGTCTACGACCGAGGAGAGCTCGTCGGAGCTCGCCGTTGCGGCTCGAGGGGACCGTCCTGGGCGAAAATGAGCATACGGTTAGGCAGAGGAGGAAGAGGGGATCACAGGGGAGTGACATGCAGAAGGGGAAAGAGGGAGAGGAGGGAGCCTTGCTCGGTTTTTGGAGGAGGCCGAGGCTTCTCCTCCTTCTTCTTTCGGGCAGCACAGAGTAGGGGAGGAGGAGTGGAGCTGGGGGAGATGAGTGCAGTGGTAGGGGGAGAAATGAGGGGCATAGTGGGGTGTTGGGGTGGCCTCTGGCCTTTATACCGAGCGGGAGGGATCTAGGGTGAGAATGCCCACTTTGGACATGGGGGAGGGATGGAGCTGGCCAGGGATTGGCCGAGAGGGCGGTGGGGAGTGGTATGAAGGGGATTGGTTTGGGCAGAGAGGGCTGTGATAGCTGGGGTAATTAAATGGGGCAAATCCTTGTAAGATTTTGGTTGTCTCTCTCTCTCCAGTAACCCAAGGGTAAAAGGGGCAAGGGCTAGGGCGGAGCTACAGTGCTCATGACCAGGGGAGTGTGGGTTGCTGTGGAGGAGGGCTTGACATGCTTTGGGGAGGGCTTGGTCTTGGTTTAGCTCAAGTTTATTGGTTTTGCAAGATTTTGATCACAAGAGAGCTTGTGAAGGAGCTCAAAGATTTGCATTAGAAGAGATGGGGATATAGTACTGGTGGATAGATGAGGTTAAAGTACACCCCTAGGATTTATTTGGGATTTTTATAAGGTGTTTTAGTCCTCATAAATCCATTTATTCAAAAAGGGCAGAAGTAGTTTCTAGAGGATCATTTGATATTTTTACATTGGACAAGGTTGGTTTTTGGTTTGAGATGGTCCCAAATGTGAATGCACACCTAGGGGAACTTTCCCAAGATTTATTGAGGATTAAAAGTATTTAAAACAATTATTTTGTTGTTTCTGCCATTTAGGAAAAAGGGCAAAAAGTATTATTAGAGCTCTTCCAAAATATTTTTTTTGAAGTTGGAAGGTAGGGTATGATAATTGGAACTCACATGAGCCAAAATTTGGGGAAGTGTTTTGAACAAAAACCAAACTTTCCATTAGGAAAGGGGGTTTGAGATTTTGCTTATTAAAGGAATTGAATAGATTTGGAGCCATAATAACTATGGATAATATTTGATAAATCTTGTTGATCAAGGTAGATGGTGTAGACAAGGTGTAGCAAGCATTAGCAACCTTGAGAGATGGAAATCCAACATGAATAAGATGGAAAACAAGGAGTTGGGGATCTAGGAAGATGTTATTTTTATACCTCCAAAACCTTGTTGGATCTTGGAGCTCAGAGCTCACCTTGCTGATAGGAAAAGATGATTAGTTATAATAAGTCATATAGCTTGTCATGGCAGAAGGAGTTTGGATTAATTGCATTTGAGGTGATCTAGAAGTGATGGCAAACTTTCTTGAAAATAAGGCTGCCATACTAGATGAGTCATGGTGCCTTATAAACCATGTGGGTTTAAGAAGCATAGAGATCCACTTGAAACAAGTGAAGTAGGTTTTGATATACCTATATGAGTAGATAACAACCATGTAAAGATTTGGTTCAGAGAAGGTTGGATGATGGTGTGAGCTTCTGTCAAAGTAGGCATGATGACTAGATTTGCAGGAAATGTTATTTTCTTGCCTGCAAAACCATCAAGAACAAGTGGGTTGGAGGAGGATCTAACCAAGGAAAAATGTGGGCCTTGGTAGTCCTTAGGATTGTTAACAAGATGGTTAAGGTGCATTTCCAAAAATGCACACGGTTTGGGAGAGGGAGGCATTCAAAAAGGTGATGTTGAAACAGTTTCCAGACTTAGTCGAATTTGGCAGTTTTGAGGATTTTGACTAGAGTATGAGAGGGAATGTTTTTGGAGGGGTTGCAAGGTACCAAAGCATCATCAAGTGGATGATGTTGAAGTGCAGATTGAGTAGAAGGGATCCATGCTTGATATTGGTCTTCATGGACTTGGAAGCTTCTAGAATGGAAATCTTCAGAATTGATTTGGTTAAGGGTTTTAGATGATCACCTAGTAGCTAGGGATCATATCCAGATTGGTATTCTTGCTTAGGGGGGTGATGATTTGGAAACCTCTTGATCCTAGTGATGAGCTCCTAGAGTAGCTCATACTACTTCCTAAGCAAACAAGTCAAATAGCAGATCAAGGCAACTCATCAGACAGCAGATCAAGGAAACTCATCTTATAACTAAGAAAATCCACTACTGGGGTTACCATCAACCTTAGATTGAGGTAAGGTTGGGGCATTTTGAAGTGTTGGAGTTTGAATAAGATGAGAGTCCTTGGTATCTATACCAAGAGTAGAATGCAAATGCTTTGAAAAGAGGTTTTGGGAAAACTAGAGGTAAGATTAGTTGAGGGTTCTGTCTTGAAAACATAAGGAGGTTATATTATATATCTCTCCATAGTTTCGTCAATAGAAGTTACTAAAATAGTTTTGGTTGCATAAGCATCTTGGCTCAGGTTTTGAAATGCCAGAACATTTGAGAATATGTAAAATGAGCCATGACAGTTTTGTTAAATAGCTTTTGTCAACTGATGGTGAGGTAAGGAGTATCATATGGTATACACTCACATGCAAAAGTACAAACAAACAACAAGCAAACACTACACCCATGGACAAGAAAAAGTTTATTTTCCCCCTGATTTTTGCATTCTAGATAACTAATCAGGGTTGCAGAAATTGGGATGTTACAGTAAGTATTTGAAACAACCATTGTTCTCGTAATACCGGAACAAAATAACAACTATTAAAACAAATCTTGAAGGCTAGGTTTGACGACAACGAAAATGCAATAACACTTTATTTGTTTTTGATGAACATCATCACTTATTCTCTTGTCAGTTACTTAGGCTATTGCAGTTCATGAATTGTGTTGTTCTATATGACACTTCACACCAACAAATTCGGTATCCAATACCGGTATCCAATACCTCAGAACCACATTGTTTAACAAGCAAGGAATACAACCATAACATGTATATCTTCTATATACCTAAGTTGGACATCTCCAACCTTTTCTTTTCTGCCAAATATTTTATGGATTCTCTTTCAACAATTCCTTTTCTTTTAAAAGAATCCATCAACATCAATAGTGGTGTTATTCACATGATACATAGTACAAAGTGTATATAGTCAAATACTAAAACTTTTGGACTTGCACTTTGAAGTGGATCACCATCATCAAATGTTTGGTGTTCTTTCAAAAATCCATTCTTTAGTAATCTATTAGTGTAGTAAACATTTTACTTACATATTCTATTTATCCTTATCATGATAACTTTCATGATCAAGCTACTATAGCCTATAAGGAAGAATCATGAGTATAATGTTAGTTCCCAAAACCTTTTTGGGAGATCCGAATGCCTAGCATCTCCATCCTTCACAAATTCTCATACAATATGAGAACATGTGTTTTGCTAAATTATACTCTATCATAATGCAACCAAAAACATTGTTTCAGATATCACAATATCTTTCACACATGATGGTTTATGAAACAATTTTCAGCTCCTAGATAATCTTGATATTAAAACAACTTTTGTATATCAATAATCATGGAGGCTGATATGTTGCTAACGTATCCATAATTTTTGATGTTCCATGCTTGGTTTTATCTACTTTCTTATGTTTTGTCCACACTTTGGAGTACTTTTCATATGATTTCTTGGACTAACCTATAAACAAGATGCCATAGTGCCAGTTGCCTGTTTTCTGTTGTTTTTGGCTCCAGGTAAGTTAGAAAATGAATATTCTCGGAATTGGACGGGACAAAAGCCAAAGTTCCTATTTTACCGGAAGACTCACGGAGCCAGAATACGAGACGGAGGAGGGCCAGGGCCTGGCCGCACCCCCCTAGGCGCGGGTACCCCTAGGCCGCGCCAGGGCATGGTGTGGGCCCCTTGGCTGTCCATCGGCCTTGCCTCTTTCACCTATATATTCCTCCCATTGGCAAAAACCCTAGATCGTCAATCAGAAATCCACGAAAAGTTCCGCAGCGCCGCCGCCACTGAAGGGGAGATTCGGGGGACAGAAAGTCTCTGTTCCGGCACCCTACCGGGACGAGGAAGTGCCCCCGGGGCCATCTCCATCGATCTCCACCAGCATCTCCATCATCGTTGCTGATTCCCATGATGAGGAGGGAGTAGTTCTCTCTCGAGGCTTAAAACATCCAAGTACTAGACAATCCTAGGCATGTGTTCCATATATAGTCATACGTGCTCGCAATGAGAACTTGCACAACATATTTTGTCCTGCCAGCCTGTTTGCAGCGGGGCCTCTAGGGAACTACTGGCAATTAAGGTGCTCCTTTTAATAGAGCACCGGAGCAAAGCATCAACACTCCGTGAACACATGTGATCCTCACATCAAAGCCTTTCCCTTCCGGTTATCCCGATTTCTGTCACTTCGGGGTCATAGGTTCCGGACAACAACGTGTGTATACAACTTGCAGATAAGACCCAAAACAATACTATCATGATGAATCAATAATAAGTTCAGATCTGAAATCATGGCACTCGGGCCCTAGTGACAAGCATTAAGCACAACAAGTCGCAACAAAGTCATAAAGCACTAATAAAAGATACTAGGCACCATGCCCTCACAATCTGATGCCATTACATGAACGATCTCATCCAATCCCTACCATCCCCATAGCCTACAGCGGGGGATTACTCACTCATAGATGGGGGAAACATGGATGGTCGATGGAGAAGTGATGGTGATGATGATGGCGATGATCTCCTCAAATTCCTCGTCCCGGCAGGGTGCCAAAACGGAGTTTCTGGTGCTGTTTCGTGGAATCTAGTGGTGGCGGCGGAGCGGAACTCCTTCTGGAAAAACGTCGAACCCCCCTGAAGTTGTTAGGTCAGAAGGCTCCTTATAGGAGAAGAGAGAGGCCGAAGGGGTGCCTGGGGCCCACACCGCGTGGCCTGGCCTGGCCCACGCTAGCAGGTGGTGTGGCCACCCCTGGCTCTTCTCCGTCTCGTATTCTAGCTCTTCGAGTCTTCGGGTGAAATAGGATTTTTGGCATATTTTCCCGGATTTTTCCTGATAGTTGATTTTCTGCATAAAAAGTAGACACCAAGGCAATTCTGCTGAAAACAGCGTCAGTTCGCGTTAGTTGCATCCAAATCACACAAGTATAGAGGAGAAACAATAGCAAAAGTGTTCGGGAAAGTAGATATGTTTTGGACGTATCAAGTCCCCCCAAGCTTATCTTATTGCTTGTCCTCAAGCAATTCAGTTGAAAACTGAGTGCGATAAAAGAACTTTCACGAACACATTTGCTTCATATGATGTAAATATTCTCAGCAATGTGATCAACTACCTGCATAATTCATAATAAAGAGTATGCAACTGAGTCTACTTAATAGTCATTGCAAGCTATGAAGAGATTCCAACTCAAGAATAATAAGTAGCATGAAGCACAAACATAAGCAACATTACAATGCTCATAGAAAGGTATGATAGAGTGGTATCTCACTTGCCTTTGATTATGAATGCCAAGGCACCTCTGAAGTTCAAGTGATGACTAGAAGTAAAGATATCAAAGATACAAGCATCAAAGTCATAACACAAATAATCAAGTATTGGAACAAACACAAAGGATGACAACTATGCTCTCAAGAAGGTGCTCAAAGAATAAGTGGAGACTCAAGAAGTAGAAGAAAAGGTTTTTAATAATTTGAAAGGCTTCCAAATGCTGAAGGTATGGTACTTGTTAGCTTTGAGCTCTCATTGCCCCTATCATAAGCATCTTTAATGTGGTTAAGGTGAAAGTGACACAACTAAGAGGATATGCTTGAGAAGTTATAAATTGAAGTCTCATGCCCCTTACTTACGAAGACCGATCCTCATGCTACTCAACTTCAGTCACAAGTAAGCTCTTGTCATTGTAAGTACATACGTATCATGGAGAACCTCCAACGGGGTACCCCTTGCATATGATACAGGAGCTATCCCATAATCAAAATGGCATGGCAAGCAGACAATGAGCATCTCAGCGATCTTTTTATTTACTATGTGCATAGATTTTTATTGAGGATGCTTCATAGAATGCTCATTACGGTTATGCTGCAAGTTTCCACCATGATTAGGCATGGCTTAGGCTAGCGGCCCAGGCGTTTCTCTAACGTACATACAAACTCCATGATCTTACAAGTTCCACTTTTATTTCACACCGCCGGGATCCATAAGCAAAAGAACATGATATCAACTAGGTACAAAGTACCTATGAAGCGTTGAAAGCGGTCCCCATGATACATGGTTCTGCTAACTTCGACTCAAAAAGCGCAAGCATATGCGCAACAAAGAAGAACGCAATGGTTCAGGTTTATTTAGTGCAAGAAAATAAAGTGTGCCATCAAGTTCGTGAGAGCTTTACTAACTAACTTTCTCATAACAAGAAAACATTTTATTCGGAAGAAAACAAGGCATATGGAATATGCACGGAGATAGCAAACGATGCTAATAGGTAGGTATGGTGGACACTTTGGAAATATTTTGTTTAGGGAGTTGGAAACATGAGTAAAACACTCAGTGGAAGTGAAGGCTAGCAAAAGTAAGGGAGCGACAAACGAGAGAGCAGTAGCTGTCATTATCATGCTTGCAACAAAACAGGACTACTCATGCCATGAAAATGATTCAAGATCCTCAAGGCAAAATAATTCATCGAGGCTCAACTGATTACAGTCTTGTGCATGCGTGAGCATGTGCCAAGTCAATTCAAATGAAACATTCAGAGGAGGATACCACGGTGTCATACCAATTTATGAATAGAGTAATGCAAGCAAATACTTATGAGACATGCTACAAACTATTAGCAAGCTGGAGCTAATCATAAGAAAGCAAGAACTACTAAGCATCCAAAGAAAACATACACTCTACATGGATGGACTAAGCATGCCCACAGTGATGAGTATATGTACAAAAATTAAAACAAATAGAGTTCGTTACCATCCTCTTACCACGCCTCGAGTTGTCATTAAACCTCATTATTTCTCTTCACTTGTATGGCTTGAATAATAATATGAAACCAATAATCCACTGAGAACTGCCGAACCCTAAAGAAAACGCACAAAAAACCAAAGAAGAACGACAAATATTTTTGGTGTTTTTGATTTTTGAACAAGAACCAAAAGAGAGAAACAAGCAAAGCAAAATCTTTTTGGGTTTTTTTTTGAATAGTTCAAACAAAGCAAAAAGGAAAAGGCAAACCAAGGCAAAAAAAGAAGAAGCAAGCCAAAGATAAACAACAAAAATATTTTTGGTCTTTTTGTATTTTTAGAAAGCAAAAGCAAAGAAGAACGAAAACTAAAAAGAGAACGAAAATATGAATATACAAAGTACCGATGCAACATGATATGGAGATGAGTGCGGTGTCGGCGTACCTCCCCCCAAGCTTAGGCTTTTGGCCTAAGTGGGTATCAGTCCCAAGCTGGCTAGGATGAAGAGTCACCGGGGTATGACGAGGAGGTACCCTCGTCCTGGTGCAAGCCCGAGTACGCCCCTCCATAATGTGCGGAGTAATCATAGGAGGGCACGTCCTCCTGGTGCTGCTTGTGGAAACTCAACAAGCGAAGCTGCTCGTCCACCTCCTCCTTGGAGCGCGACCACGGTCTCCTATCAACACTAAACAAAGCAGGCTGTGGCAAGAGGATCTCCCTCTCATCCCCGTCAGTGAAAAGCATCCTATATACTAGATTGTTCAAATCAGAGGTAGTAGTGACAAAGTGATGGGTTTTCATGGCAACAAGGTCGAGCCTCTGTGGTGCTAGAATAGCATCATCAGGAGCCACTGAAAGATCTAATGCATCAACTATACGCGAGGCAATGATGCCCCCATAGATAGGCCCCCTAGCAACTAGGCGGCGAGCAATAAGCGAGCGAAGATTGTACCGAGTATCGTTGTTGAGCGCAGCAGCAAAGAAAGCTAAGTGATAGTTGGAGATATTACTAGTGTTCTCCCTACCCAATATACTAGTGGCAAGATAGTATGCAAAGTATCAAAGAGCAGGCAGTTGGATATTTCTTATCTTTCCGCGCTGTGCCACGCGGTCATCATCATTGGTCACCCCTCGGTACAGCTCCAACAAATCAGCGGGTCGCCCTTGAATTTTCTTCACGGTCCCTGTCATACGCACACCTACAATACTGCAAAACCTCTCCAAAGGCATGGTGAAGGGCATATCATAGATTTTAAAGGAGACAGTGGAATGATAGGATGTGTTAGTAAATGAGAAGCTATCAACAAAAGTTTTGGTGAGCATAGCGTATTGTGCACTCTCATCTTGCATATAAGAGGTTAGGCCAACCCTCTCAATTAGTAGCAAGAAATCATCAAGAATACTTGCAGCTTGTAAGAAAGTAAAACAAGGAAAAGAGGATGGGTGAGCATCCCCATCATCCCTTTCACTGCCAATACGAGTTGCAATGAGATCTTCATTGTATGATGGCCTAGCTTGAGAGGCTGTTCTTGAGGGCCTCGACCTCCTAGGTGCATCACTCTCAAATATCTCTCCAAAAGTATGGTTGTTCATGCTTGGTATTCTGAAATTTAAACACCTATTAAACAAGTGATTGCAAAGTAAATATAATGAAGGATTCTGCTCATAGGGACATGCAAGAGGCCTAAACATGCATCAAAACTATATCTCTAAGCATCAAACAAGCTTACAAGCTCCCATAGCCAGTCACCTATAGCAGCAAAATACTCAACATATAACCCACTAAACACAAATCTACTTGGACAAGGGGAGGAGTCACATACCAAGGAACAATTGCTCCAAATTGCAGCAAGAAAGATGGGCGGAGCAACGAGATCGAAGAAATCGAGAGAAAGTACAGAAAGAACGCGATTTTGAGCTATGAACAGGAGCTTACTCGGGAGAGAGCAGAAAGTGGCAGGTGAGAGAGGTAGTAGGGGGCCAGGGATGGCCCACACCAGGGCATGGCGCCACCCAGGGCTGGCCGCGCCACCACATGGTGTGCCTTCCTGGTGGCCCCTGTACCTACGGTACCTCTGCCCCTTTTTCACGTAAAAATTTAATATGAATTTTCTGGAATTTTTCGAGACACTTTATTTTTGGGCTTTTTTCAGAAATAAAAGATTGATTTTTCTGACAGACAGATTTTTTTCTTTTGGAAACATGATGCATGGACAAAACAAGGCTAGAACTACAGAAGTTCTAGCATGCAAGCAACTAACAACACAAAGAAAACTAAACAAAAGATAAAACTAAAATGCAAAGGGTAGAAATAAACGGAGATAATCATAATGAAAACATTGTTTTGTTCAATGGAATCCTTTTGTTAGCAAGGTTGATCAAGTCTTGCTACCAAAACAATTGCATATGAGACAAAACTTTGTACTCCACTAATGATTATGTTACCTCAACCTTGATAGCAATGGTCCTAATCATAATAGTTTCAAATTTTTCTCTTGGTATGGGACAATATATTTCTCCAACTTGAATGCCTTCAACATGTTCAATTGAATTCAGTCCATAAGTCCTTTCAAAATTCTTGGGGAAATAGACAGTATGTGCCTTGTCATTAAAATTGAAGGTCACATTTCCTTGATTACAATTAATAACAGCTCCTGCGGTATTAAGAAAAGGTCTCCCAAGAATAATAGACATATTATCATCTTCAGGCATTTCAAGCACAACAAAATCAGTTAATATCAAGCAATTGTGAGCCACCTGGACAGGTACATCCTCACATATCCCCACAGGAATAGTGGTAGATTTATCAGCCATTTGCAAAGATATATCAGTTGGTATCAATTTTTCAAGCTGAAGCCTCTTATAGAGCAAGAAAGGCATAACACTAACTCCAGCTCCCAAATCACACAAAGCAGTTCTAACATAACTATACTTAATAGATCAAGGGATAGTTGGAATCCCTGGGTCTCCAAGTTTCTTAGGAACCTTACCATTGAAGAATAATTAGCAAGCAAAGTAGAGATTTCTTCATTAGGGATCTTCCTTTTATTCGAGACAATGTCCTTCATATACTTTCAGTAAGGAGGCAATTTAATAGCATCAGTCAAAGGAATTTGCAAGAATAAAGGCGTCATCCACTCACAAAACTTATTATAGTGTTCATCTTCCTTTGACTTGTGTTTCTTATCAGGGAAAGGCATAGGTTTTTGGACCCAAGGTTCTCTTTCACTACTATGTTTCTTAGCAACAAAATCTTCTTTGGTGTATTTAGTATTCTTAGTGTGATTTTCAGGTTCTTCTTCAACTTTTTCTTCATTAGGAACTTCATTTTCTTCATTACCACTTTCAGTTTCAGCATCAGAGATAGATATACTATTAGGATCTATAGCAGGTTCAGAGGATTCTACAATAGTTTTATGTTTCTTTTTCCTTTTCTTACGAGTAGAACCACTATTTTCAGCTTGTTGAGAATCCTGCTCAATTCTTTTGGGATGCCCCTCAGGATATAGAGGATCCTAGGTAGCAGCACCACTTCTAGTTCTAATTTCATAAGCATGTTTCTCTTTAGCAGCATTAACTAGCAAGTCGTTTTGCACTTTACCGAGTTGATCTATTTGAGTTTGAACCATTTGAAAGTGTTTAACAATCATTTTAACATCATTAGAGGTTCTTTCCACAATATCTTTCAACTCAACAATAGCTCTAGTGTTTTCCATTAGATGATTTTGCACCCTTTTATTAAAGTTATCTTGCTTAACAATAAAGATATCAAATTCTTCTAAGCATTGATCAGGAGGTTTCAAGTAAGGGATATCACCTTCATCAAAGTGTTGGAGAGAGTGTACCTCAATAGTGGGTGAGTAGGGAATAGGCTTACATAATTCTTCTATAGGAGGTAAATTCTTGACATTTGCAGCTTTAATTCCCTTCTCCTTAAGACATTTCTTAGCTTCCTTCATCACTTCATCATGTAATTCAATAACTCCCCTCTTCTTTGATGTTGGAATAGGCACCGGAATAGATGGTTCAGATACAATTACTTCAGGTGTAGCATGTTTAGGAGGAGTCCAATCTTCAAAGTTCTTGCTTATTTTAGCCATTAATTCCTCAGCTTCCTTTGGAGTCCTATTCCTGAAAACACGATCAGCACAACTATCTACGTATGTCATAGATTCTTCGGTTAGTCCATTATAAAATATATCAAGAAGCTCATTCTTAGGTCATGGACTTCCATCCTGTGCATGAATCAAAGCACAAAACCTTGCCCAAGTTTCGGGCAATACCTCTTTTTCTCCCTGTTTAAAATCAAAAAGTTCCAGGAAAACAGCATGTCTAGCACTAGGAGGAAAATATTTCTGCAGGAAAGTATTAATCAAGCACTCAGGGCTATCAATAGATCCAGGAGGTAAATTACCAAACCAAGTTTTAGCTTCTCCTTTTAGTGAAAAACAGAAAATCTTAGCAACAAAGTAAGTACGCATCTTAATATCATCAGAAAACAAACCGCTCATGGTAGAAAGTTTATTCATATGTGCTACCACACTTTCATTCTTAGTCCCACAAAAAGGTTCTTTCTCGACAATAGCTATGTAAGATAGATCAAAAGAGAAATCATAATCTTCATCTATAATGTTTATGGGAGAAGAAGCAAACTTAGCATCAGGAGATAATTTGGGTCTAATAGTACGCCTCTCAAGGAGATTCTTAGCAGCGCTACTATCATGGGTGTTCCTACATTCTTCAATAAACTCATCAGTCATCTCAACATAATCTTCTTTAGCATCATAACTCTTACTAGACTCAAGTGAACTAACAGGTGTGGCAGTGTCTTCATTAGGAGTTTCGGTATTTCCAACTATAGTTCTAGCAATCGTAGCATCTAGGAAAGGACCTAATGAACCACTCTTCTCAAGCACAGTAGAAGCAGGATCATAAGTATCAGAAGTTTCAGATTCAGCAGTAGTAGTGTGTGTAGCATGTGTATGTGGTGGTGTAACGAGCTTACTTATAATAGACGGCGAATCAAGAGCGGCAGAGGTGTGCAGAACCGTACCTCTTCTTGTAGTGGATGGTAAAATAGGAACCTTGCCATCATAAGACTTACCCATGATGGATGGATAGCAGCGAACAATAGAGAATCCAAGTGAACTTGATAAATAAAGCTATGCTCCCTGGCAACAGCGCCAGAAAATAGTCTTGATGACCCAAAAGTAAAGGGGGTGTATCGCAGTATTTTCGAGGGAAGTGAATCCCAATTTATTCATTCGACACAAGGGGAGACAAAGAATATTTATCAGCCTTAACAACTGAGTTGTCAATTCAGCTGCACCTGGAAACAATCTTGCTCACAGCAGTTTATCAGTAGCAACAGTTTTGTAGTAGGAATAGTAAAGTAACAGCAGTAGCAAAGCAAAGACAGTAGTGACAAAAGCAGTAACAGTGGGATTCGAGTGCGGTAGGCATAGGGATGGATGGACGAACGTTGCATGGACATGACAATTCACATAGCAATCAGAACATAGGGCAATTGCAGATAAATAAGATAAAGCATCCAAGTACTAGACAATCCTAGGCATGTGTTCCATATATAGTCATACGTTCTCACAATGAGAACTTGCACAACATCTAGGGAACTCTAGGGAACTACTGGCAATTAAGGTGCTCCTTTTAATAGAGCACCGGAGCAAAGCATTAACACTCCGTGAACACATGTGATCCTCACATCAAAGCCTTTCCCTTCCGGTTATCCCGATTTCTGTCACTGCGGGGCCATAGGTTCCGGACAACAACGTGTGTATACAACTTGCAGATAAGACCCAAAACAATACTATCATGATGAATCAATAATAAGTTTAGATCTGAAATCATGGCACTCGGGCCCTAGTGACAAGCATTAAGCACAACAAGTCGCAACAAAGTCATAAAGCACTAATAAAAGATACTAGGCACCATGCCCTAACAATTAGATGCCATTACATGAACGATCTCATCCAATCCCTACCATCCCCGTAGCCTACAGCGGGATATTACTCACTCATAGATGGGGGAAACATGGATGGTCGATGGAGAAGCGATGGTGATGATGATGGTAATGATCTCCTCAAATTCCCCGTCCCGGCAGGGTGCCAGAACGGAGTTTTTGGTGCTGTTTTGTGGAATCTATTGGTGGCGGCGGAGCGGAACTCCTTCTGGTAAAACGTCGAACCCCCCAAAGTTTTTAGGTCAGAAGGCTCCTTATAGGCGAAGAGAGAGGCTGAAGGGGTGCCTGGGGGGCCCACACCACCCCCTGGCGTAGCCTGGCCTAGCCCGCGCCAACAGGTGGTGTGGCCACCCCCTGGCTCTTCTCCGTCTCGTATTCTGGCTCTTTGAGTCTTCAGGTGAAATAGGATTTTTGGCATATTTTCCCGGATTTTTCCTGATAGTTGATTTTCTACATAAAAAATAGACACCAAGGCAATTCTGCTGAAAACAGCGTCAGTTCGCATTAGTTTCATCCAAATCACACAAGTATAGAGGAGAAACAATAGCAAAAGTGTTCGGGAAAGTAGATACGTTTTGGACGTATCAAGGCTAAGGGTTCTACCGGTAGCTATGTGTTCATCTCTCTCTATGCATGATCATATTGTGATCATGAGCTTTGTAATCAAGTAGATCTACCATGCTACTCAAGTGCTTTAATAGATCTCTGCTCTCCCCATGTGTGTGAAAGTGATAGCATGCACACCATGGTGGCACTTAGGCTAGAGATTACAAATACTTGTTATGAGTTATATTTGGAGTTGGATGTTTCTATGAAATTGTGGTGTTTGTTGGAACCATCTAGTTCTCAAGGTGACAGTGTGGGGTTATCTAGATGGGAAAGGCTTACTTTGAGGTGTGCTGTTATAGCCCTACCATGGATTAGAGTGTCCAACCGGAGAGTAGTTCAGAGTAGTATCATGAAGAGAAGATATTTATATGAGAGTGTTCACTAGTGAAAGTATGATCCCTAGGCCTTGTTTCTAAGCATTGAAACACCGTTTGCATCTAGATTTGTTACATGTTTGCTTGCTTCCATCTTTATTTCAGTTTTACTTTAGTCTTTTCCACGCCATCAAGCTATTTTCTATCACCATTACCACTTATAATTATCCATACCACTTGTATTTTACTATCTCTTCACCAAACTAGTGCACCTATACACCTAACAAATGTATTGGGTGTGTTGGGGACGCAAGAAACTTCTTGTATCTTGATTACAGGGTTGCTTGAGAGGGGATACCTTTGACCACTTCCTCCCTGAGTTCGATAAACCTTGGGTGATCCACTTAAGGGAAAACTTGCTGCTGTTCTACAAACCTCTGCACATGGAGTCCCAACAACTGTCTACAGAAATAGAAGTGCGTAGACATGAAGTTATTTTCTGGCGCCATTGTCGGGGAGGTAAGGTAAAAGGAATTCACACCGGAGGATTAAAGAAGAAGAACCTCCCACGGCATACGCCTATTTTCTGGCGCCGTTGTCGGGGAGGTAAGGTAAAAGGTACTCACATCCTCCGGTGTGAGTGCTCGAAGTTATTTCCTTTAGATTCTGCAATTTTGTCTTTTTGTTTATTGTTTTCACTAGTTAGGCTTAATGGAAAACAACAACAAAATTAGAGAGCTTTATAGTATTTAACTTGAGTTAGGACATGAAGTGTTTGAAGAGAAAATTAAAAAACCTATGGAACTTTATTTGCATGCTAATAGCAATGTTGTTAGTATGAATTCTTTGGACACCATTATTGCTAATGCTATGGAAAAGTCTAAGCTTGGGGAAGCTAGTTCTTATGAAGATGACCTTTTTAGTGCCCTAGGCATGGAGGAGAAAATTTGCTTTGATGATACTATGCCTCCAATATATGATGATTACAATGATGAATATGATATTTTCAGTCCACCTACTATTGAGAGAAAATTAATTATGATTACAATATGCCTCCTATATTCGATGATTATGGTGATGAGAATAACAATGATATCTATTTTGTTGAATTTTCTCCCACTACAATTAATAAGAATGATTATGCTTATGTGGAGAGTAATAATTATTATATGGATGTGGCTCGTGATAAGAATGTTTTATGTGATAGTTATATTGTTAATTTTATTCATGATGCTACTGAAAGTTATTATGATATAGGAAAACATGGTTTTATGCATCTCAATAATATTAAGTTTCCCCTCTTTATGTTGAAAGTCTTGAAGTTGCACTTGTTTTGCTTTCCTATGCTTGTTGCTTTGTTCTTTCATGACTTGTTTCTTTACAAGATTCCTATGCATAGGAAGCGGGTTAGACTTAAATGTGCTTTGAATTTGCTTCTTGATGCTCTCTTTTACTTCAATTCATATTTCTTATGTGAGCATCTTCTCAAACGATCATGCCTAACTTAAAGGCGTTAAAGAAAAGTACTTATTGGGAGATAAACCAAAAGTTTTAGATGAGTCTTGGAAGTTATTACTTCAGTAATAACCGCTCCTTATCCTTTTTATTTGCTTTTTGTACCAAGAGTACCCTCTAATGAGAGAGAAGTAATGATTGGGAAAGTTGCTGTCCCAAAATAGATTTCTGTGCTTCACTGTAAATCGTGTAAAATCTCTGAACGTCCTTTTTAGGCGTGAATGTTTGTGCTTCTGCCCCAGGTTGTTATCTAACTTTAGTTAGTTCAACACTTTTTTATTTGAGCAACAGAACGCCTTCGAAAAAATTCGTCTTTACCTGCTGGTCTATTTTGACAGATTTCTGCCATTTTCTACATTTGCTTCTTGTTGGTTCCTTTTTGAGTTATTTTGGGGAATTGAGCTTTTTTAGGGAAGTACTACAGTAGCTAGTGTTTTAATGGAAGTTTTCTTGGTGTTATAACTGAACCTTAAAGACTTATTAACTTGAGTGCACTAATGTTGCAAATAAAGATTGTGTGAAGTTTTGTATGAGAAAAAAAATTTAGGTGTATGGAAGGAATGAGTAATGAGATGAAGGATGGACTAAAGCTCAAGATTGGGGATGCCACGCGTGTCACCCCAAGAAATATCCAAGAAGTACAAGCGTCGAAGCTTGGGGATGCCCAAGGCATCCCCTTTTTCATCAATAAAAATCTTAGGTTTCTTCCAAACGCTTCATTTTTATTGTTTCATGCACAATTGTGTTGTTCTTGGAGCGTCTTCTTTTTCGTTTTCATTTTGGTTTTTCGTTTGCTTGGTTTTATTAGTTTGCTGAATAAATTCGTTGGACCCCCTCTTTCATACATTGGTTTTCAAATAGATTGGTTTGGTTTGGAAAAGAGTAGGAAAGTTCATGCTTAAGTGTTAAAGAGAGCTTGTTTTTGACTGTGGCCTATGCTTTGTCATGCCATGCTTGATATTGTTTTGGCTTTATTCTTAGTATTCTTTGCTATAGTATGACTTGTTATAAACAATTGAGATTGCTTAATGTGCCTTGGATGAATCATGCGTTGTTTTAGCATATTAAAGCATATTATTGTGGTATTCTCCTTTGATGCTTTATTTGGGTTGACTTGGCACATGCTCACACCATGTTATGACTATCCCAAGTCACCATAGTATTTATGATCCTTTTAGTTTTCAACTTGTAGTATCACTATATGCTTTGATTAATGATGTTTTGTCGCTCTGCATGATTATGGCCATATTGCTCTCTTAGTTTGTCGCTCCCAGTCTTTTGGTAGCCTCCGTAACCAAGTATGAGTTCCACTCATGCATCCAACTCCTAAAACCAAGTTATTACAAAGAGTCCACCATACCTACCTATTATCATTTGCTATTCCAAGTATATTCATGTTTTTATCTACCTTCCGTATTAAACTTGTTATGAGAAAACTAGTGATTAAAGCTCTCACGAACTTGATGGCACACTTTACTTTTCTTGCCCTTAATAAACTTGAACCATTGTGCCGTCTATGTTGTATATGCTTGCACTTATTTGTCGGGGATTAGCAGAACCATGCTGTCATGGGAAACGCTTTCAACATTGCACTTGTACTTTGTACCTAGTTGATATCATGCTCTTTTGTCTATGGATGTCGTCGGTGTGAAATGAAAGGGGAGCTTGTAATTCCATGGAGTTATGTATATGTGTTAGAGAAACTCCTGGGCCGCTGGTCTAATCCATGCTGTCATGGTGGAAACCTGCAACGTAACCATAACTAGCTATCTATGAAGCATTCTTATTATAAAAAAAAGAGTCAGATATTGAGAAAAAAGAGAAAAATATAAAAAAATATGAGAAAAGAGGAAAGAGAGAAAAAATCACCATATTCCCATAGTAAATAAGAAGATTGCTGAGATGCTCGTGGTCTGTTTGCCTTGTCATTTTGATATGGGGATTCTTCCGTATCATCGGGCAAGGGGTACCCCATTGGCGGTTCTCTATGATACACATGTACTTACGATGACAAGAACTTGCCGATGACATGAGGAGCGGCCCTCGTATTTAAGGGACATGAGATTTCCAACTTATACTTCGTCAAGCATATACACCATAGTTTGTTGACTTTAACCTTGATCACTTCAAGATGCTTATGATAGGGGAAATGAGAGCTGAAAGCTAAAAAGTACCATAATTTTTGGAAGCTCTTTATGAGACTTGAATCCCTACTTCCTTCTATGAAGGCCTTTATTTTACTTTTATGTTGAGTCTCCACCTTCTATCTTTATGCAGCTACTTTGAGAGCATAGTGGCCATTCTTAGTTCTATGTGCATTGTCCCAAGACTTGTTGATTAATGCATAGGTTTGATATTGCTTGTTTTAAACTATTTGTATCTAGTCACTCTTATGAATTTGAAGGTGTCCTATGCATTTATATTTGCTACGCTATGAGGGACAAGCTGAATACTATTATGCTATGTTTTCTTTATGTGAAACAAACAAACGTCTTGCAGAGCATTGTTATTCATGAATCTTTTGTTTGTGCCTTTTCATGTTGCATGATAGTTTCTTTGCCTTATTTCTAGAACCTTGTCTTTCATGTTATGATTGAAGTACTATGATCCCAGCTATCAATGTTTTACAAATACTTTGATCAATTTTATGATGGTGCATGTCACCTCAAAAATTATTCTTTCTTTTTATCACTTACCTACTCGAGGACGAGCAGGAGCTAAGCTTGGGGATGTTGATACGTTGCTAACGTATCCATAATTTTTTATGTTTCATGCTTGGTTTTATCTACTTTCTTATGTTTTGTCCACACTTTGGAGTACTTTTCATATGATTTCTGGGACTAACCTATTAACAAGATGCCACAGTGTCAGTTGCCTGTTTTCTACTGTTTTTGGTTCCAGGAAAGTTAGAAAATGAATATTCTTGGAATTGGACGGGACAAAAGCCAAAGTTCCTATTTTACCGGAAGACTCACGGAGCCAGAATACGAGACGGAGGAGGGCCAGGGCCTGGCCACACTCCCCCGGCGCGAGTAACCCCAGGCCGCGCCAGGGCATGGTGTGGGCCCCCTGACTGGCCACCGACCTTGCCTCTTTCGCCTATATATTCCTTCTGAGGCAAAAACCCTAGATCGTCAATCAGAAATCCACGAAAAGTTCCGCAGCACCGCCGCCACCAAAGGGGAGATTCGGGGGCCAGAAAGTCTCTGTTCCGGCACCCTGCCGGGACGGGGAAGTGCCCCCGGAGCCATCTCCATTGATCTCCACCATCATCTCCATCATTGTTGCTGATTCCCATGATGAGGAGGGAGTAGTTCTCTCTCGAGGCTAAGGGTTCTACCGGTAGCTATGTGTTCATCTCTCTCTCTATGCATGATCATATTGTGACCATGAGCTTTGTAATCAAGTAGATCTACCTTGCTACTCATGTGCTTGAATAGATCTCTGCTCTCCCCATGTGTGTGAAAGTGATAGCGTGCACACCATGGTGGCACTTAGGCTAGAGATTACAAATACTTGTTATGAGTTATATTTGGAGGTGGTTGTTTCTATGAAATTGTGGTGTTTGTTGGAACCATCTAGTTTTCAAGGTGATAGTGTGGGGTTATCTAGATGGGAAAGGCTTACTTTGAGGTGTGTTGTTATAGCCCTACCATGGATTAGAGTGTCCAACCGGAGAGTCGTTCAGAGTAGTATCACGAAGAGAACATATTTATATGAGAGTGTTCACTAGTGAAAGTATGATCCCTAGGCCTTGTTTCTAAGCATTGAAACACCGTTTGCATCTAGATCTGTTACATGTTTGCTTGCTTCCATCTTTATTTCAGTTTTACTTTAGTCTTTTCCACGCCATCAAGCTATTTTCTATCACCATTACCACTTATAATTATCCATACCACTTGTATTTTATTATCTCTTCGCCGAACTAGTGCACCTATACACCTGACAAATGTATTGGGTGTGTTGCTGACACAAGAGACTTCTTGTATCTTGATTGCAGGGTTGCTTGAGAGGGGATACCTTTGACCACTTCCTCCCTGAGTTCGATAAACCTTGGGTGATCCACTTAAGACCTTGTTTTGTACTGGTGTTTTCCAGCGGATTAGCTAGGTTAATCTCCTAGGGATTTGGTGGACCGATTCCTTCACCCAATCCCCTCAAACTCTCTTCTTGCTAATCCCTTTCAATTCCTCTCTTCAAAACGCGGCCAGGGCGAGCTGACTTTGCCTTGTGAACTCAGACGGTGTCGAGGGGGTGAGAGTGCAAAACGCGAGGGGGGGGTCGCTTTTCTGTTTCCAGGGGTATCCGAGTGTTTTGTCGGGGTATTTAGGGATTAGCCCGTGCAAAACCGGCCTGCAAAACATGATAGTGGGAATTTTGGGGATCTCAGGGTGGCCCAGTAAATAATCTAGAAAACCTGCCGATACCGGCCTGCAAAACGAGGCCTAAGTTAAAACTTGTTGCTGTTCTACAAACCTCTACACTTGGAGGCCCAACAACTGTCTACAAGAATAGAAGTGCGTAGACATCAGAGGCAAACATGATACTTTAGATACTAACATTGGAATTCATACTCTTGATTTAATACTACTTATTAATCTTCATGGAGTAAATAGAGTTTGCTAAAAGTTTGCAACTGGACTTATAAACTTTAAATTGACATTCAAAACAATATGATACCAGTTCGTAAAGTAAATATCCAGAATTCTATAGTTCTATTATCTCAATTAAAACTAAGCATAAGGTAGTGAACAGATGCCAATGACTACAACAAATTATGCAAA
Source organism: Avena insularis (assembly GCA_023614405.1). Lineage (NCBI taxonomy): Eukaryota > Viridiplantae > Streptophyta > Magnoliopsida > Poales > Poaceae > Avena > Avena insularis. Next base: position 410,751,600 of record CM042696.1, read on the forward strand.
TTCTCTTCGATTTAGTTTATGACAAATTGAGTTCGACTAATCCAAATTAGAAATGAACTCCCACTCAAAAACTACATCCCTCGTGCTTTTTTGCTGATTACATGAACCAAATCCACTACACCAAGTCCGATCATCACGTGAGTCGGTGTAGCTTCAAAGGCGAGCATGAATATGGGCATCACATCAACTATATGACTCATGCTTAACCTTTCGGTCTGTGTTCCGAGGCCATGTCTATACATGCTAAGCTCGCCAAGTAAGAACCTTAGTATTCGCATGTGTAAAACTGTCTTACACCCGTTGTATGAAAGCGTAGAGTCGAGTACAGCCGATCATCACGTGATGTCTCGAAACACAATCCATAGAATGGTGCATACTGAAGGAAGAACACATTTTATCTTGATATTTAAATGACAGATCATCTTATAATGCTACTAAAATGCCAAACTAGCAATATAAGATGCAAACATCATATGTGTAAAGTGGGATGATATGGTCCATGCATTTGATCTCTATCATATGCATCATGGTATGATCTCTATCATTACTTTGTGTGTAAGGCCAAGGACTATTGAACTTACACGTTAAGTGTGTTGTAAGAGTATCTATCATACATCTACTTACAACCTTACAATATCATGACACTAGCCCAGCAACGATCTAAACTAGACGCCTCTAATTTATCCATTGCAAGTTTTACGCGGCTTAGGGATTTCGGAGATAGAATCGGTCTTACCTACGAACATGGAACCACAACGAGGATAACCAAGTTATTAGCAACTCGTTGTAAATCAGATATTGACTATAGTAGGAGAGAAAGACACCCGCCAGCCACTTGTGCAAAACTAGTTGCATGTCAGTCGTGGAACCGGTCTCATGTACGATGACATGTAAGGTTGGTCCGGGCCGCTTCATCCCACTATGCCAACAATATCCAAAGTACATGAAAGAAGCAATAACATGATCATCATCGCCCACATATAAACATATGTGTACTACCCGTGCAAAGTACCCTCGCATAGATCAGGCTCTGATACCACTGTTGGGTTCGCAGCATAAAAAAACAAAAAAATTCCTATGATGGGAACTATCGCCAAGATCTATCTATTAGATACAAGCAACGGGTGGATATACATCCATAGAGAACTTACCCTCGAAGACAACAAAGCTTTGTTAACAAGATGGAACTCGTGGATGATGTAGTCGTACACTTGCCGATCTCAAGATTGTGATGAAGTCCAACAGGTCTGGCTCGACCACGTCCATCAGATCCAGCTCCAGCAAGTCCAGCACCACCAAGTCTAGCAACGCAAAGCAGCGGTGCATCCGTGATCGCACACACGTCTGGTACCCCGACAACCTCCATCCCTCGATCCAGCAAAGCAGCGGAAGCAGCAACTTCTTTCCAGATAAAGCCACCGGGAACATGTATCTCGCTAATCCGAGACCATGGAGAATAACTAGAGGGGCAGAGAGATCCTTCACTAGGAGGTGTGTGTTGTGAGGAGGAGAGGGGGGCCTTTTATAGTGAAGAGGGGGCAGCCAAGGGCCATGGCGTGGCAGCCATGGTGGTGCCCCCACCTCTTCCATCATTCATGTGGTGGATGCTCCACTCACATAAATAAGCCTCCACTCACACTCCCACTCACATGCATTAAATTTCCACCAAATTTAATGCAAGCTCTCATTAAATAAAACTATTTTATTTATTTTATTCACAATTTTGTTGATTACTTTAATTAACAAACATTCACATAAAACCCCCTACAACATTTCAATATCACATGTAGAACCAATTTCAGCAATTTCACCCGAAATAGTTTCGGTGTCTATTGAAATAATTCCAGCGCTTTCTTAAATCTTTATCTGAAACATATTTGCTCCGAATGGTGTCAGTATCCCTTAAATTTGTCACCCTATGGTTCGCGAATAATGCAGACATGATCGAGACCCCTCTCCGATCAATAATTAGTAGCGGCACTTGGAGATCCGTACTGACTCCCACATATTCAACGATGACTCTTGTGATCATGTGAACCTTTAACGTCGTAACTAAATCCCTTTGTCTCGTGATATATTACATGTCTGAGATTTGATCATTGGCATCCAAATACCTAGTTTGATCTCATTACCTACATGCACTCTTTTCTCATTCCCGTGATATAACATTCTAGTGATCACATCACTTGCTTGCAAGCTATTTCAATGTGATATCACTGAGAGGGCCTAGAGTATATCTATCCATCATCGGGATGGACAAATCCCTCTCTTGATCCATCAGCCTCAACATAACACCTTCGTAGCACTGAACCCACCTTTATAGTCACCCTGTTACGGTGTGACGTTTGATGTTATCAAGATACTCTTCCGGTGTTAGCAATTAACATGATCTCATGGTCTAAGGACTAAGATTACTTCGTATGATGTTATAGAAAGATAAACATCATTCAGATGCTATACTTCGGATGAATGTTCGTCACATCATTCCACCAATGTTGTGACCTTGTTATTAACAACATCCAATGTCCATGATCAGGAAACCTTGATCATCTTGTTAGTCAACGAGCTAGTTTATATGAGAGGCATTACTAGGAACTTTGTATTTTGTTTATTAAACACACATGTATTAACGTTTCCAATTAATACAATTATAGCATGCAAAATAAACATTTATCATAAACATGGAATAAGATAATAACCACTTTATTATTGCCTCTCGGGCATATTCCCTTTAGGAACCGCCCACCGTCCGCCTACCTCGCCCACGCTGATAGCCCCCTGTGCCGTCGTCACCGACGAGCTCCGCCCACACCTCTCTGCCGCCTCGCCGGGCCTATATAAGGGAGCCTCCCCAGCACCATTTCTTCAGACTCTCACACTCCCCACTCTCCACTGGTCCTTCCCCACCTCTCGCCGGAGCAGCTCGAGCAGCCAGCCGACGGAATTTCGCCAGAGATAGCCGCAGCAGAGGAGGAGACACTCATGTCGATTTCGTCCACCCTGGAGCTGCCGCAACTTCGCCTGAGCTCACCGTCGTCTCCTTGTTTGTTTTCCCACCTCTCCGCACTCACTGGAGCCCTGGTATGCCCTCACCACACCAGCACTGAGCCGTTAGCGTTCCACCTCGCCGGCGACGTGTCTGTCGTCGACGATGAACGTGAGTCGTAGATGCTAGCTCTAATTCTAAGGTCCACCTTGCCCCATACCGCTTCGCGTTTAATGAGCCACTAACAGGCGGGACCCCCCTATCAGCAGTCCTCAGCGCCGCGGAGTGAAACTATGCTGGCCCATTAGTGTTCCCGCCTTAGCCCGTAGATTCAAATTTAGATTTTTCTTTTTAGCTGAAACTTAGTTCTGTCCCTTAGTTTAAAAATCAATTCAGGGAGTTCTACAAATCCAAATTGAATGATTCCAATTATGTTAGAAAGGTAATTAAAAACTCTATCAAAGCCCGTTGGATTTAAATCATTTAGAGTTATAGATCTCTCCTAGCTAAAATAACAAGACAGAAGCTTTTGCACATTCAAACATTTTTATAAAATCAACCATAATAGCTATGAGTTGATTCCTACTCTCAAAAAATCACATTTAACCATAGCTATCTGAATATGTAATAATATTAAGGTTTGCATGCAGTGACTTTGGACTAGTACCAAAATAATGCTATATAGGCATTTCTAGTCACTTTAAATCATTAAATATTAAACTTAAACTTATTAAAATATGATCCAACATTTAAATCACATTCCCATGTATTAGAATATGTGGTGATGACATGTGTCCATATGATCCCATATTTTAATTGGAGAATATTAAATCTTAGTTAATTTCAATGAGTAGACATTACTTTTCTCAAATAAAATAAATGAAACTAGTCCATTAAACCTTGTGGTGTTTGTGATTATACTAGATCATCAAATGTGTTCCTTAGTGTGCTAAATAGACTAGTTAAGTATTGTTTGGTGATTGTGTATTCCGTATGTATTTATAAATGATAGTACCGACCAAGTCTACGAGGAGGAGGAGTTCTACCCCAAAGAAGAAGAGGAGAATTTCAACCACTGCACCAACCAATGCAAGCTAGCATTATACAAGTTAACCATGCAAGTGATTACTTACAAGCCATCATTAACAATGCAAGATAACCCTTGCAAGCTAGATAACATAAGCAAGATGCATTAGGCATGCTTTGGTTATATCTTTTGACTTATACCTACTCCAAGTTTTATTTACAAGCTTTACCTTTTTTACTTTACCAAAGTCCTTTACGTGTTTATAGATAGCACAAAGAGTATAAAACTTCACCTATCTAGTAGATTCAGATGGCATTCTATGGCATGAGATTGAGATTAGCATCCCACCTTAGTGAACACTCTTAACTTTGTAGTTTAGAGCTAAACCAAAACTTGATCACTTTAGATGGGAATACTTGGTGAAAATGACTTGTGAAAACCTTGGAATGATGAGTCATTCTATTGAGATGTTTTGACATGTGTTGAGAAACACAACTGGTTTAGGATGATGAAAATGTTGAGGCATGAGCCTTATCCCTTTTATAAAAACTGATGGTTGGGTTCGGATGCGATACCATTCCAATTTTACCGTACAACCACAATACCTGAATTGGGTAAGGCTTAGCTAGAAGTTTATATGCATTAGTATTAGTTCCCTCGTGGGAGAGGTTTGAGCTGAGGCTACCTCTCAATGTTGTCCACCTATGCAGTGCCTAGGATGGCAGATGGCCATGGCTGGGAGGCCAAGCTCATAGGAGAGGTGCTTATACTAGAGTGTGTAAAGGAAAGGTTATGTTTGATTATCTGCATACTAAGTATGATGATTGAGGGTTATCCCTGACAGATGTATCGAATTTTGTGGTGAAAGTGTACCACCTCTGCAGAGTGTCAAACTATTCGAATAGGCGCGTCCGTGGTTATGGACAGTTGGAGTGGCCATACTGTTCCGTTGTCAGATGTTTTCAAAATGACTTATGAAATGAATTGTGACCTGACTTGACCACAACAGAGTTGTGACTACGACAACTAAGTTCCCACTTAGGTGATTAAAACTTTATTTTATCTTTCTTTGTTTCGGAACTCAGCTTAGGTTTCAAACTTAACTTTACAAATAAACTTAGAATTTAGCATTCCTACTAGAACTACCTTACTTTTTAGTGATAGTTTGCGAGTACTTAAAGAGTACTCATGGCTTTGTCCCTGGCTATTCCCGTGGCCAGACTATGAGGAGGACTACCCTGAAGGAGGACAGCAGGACGGCTACGAAAACTAGGATCATCTCCCATCGTCAGCATTGCCTGTGACACTGAAGATGGAGCCCACCGGTACGCTATTTATTCTGCTACTTGTTTGTACTAAGACTGGATCATAAGATCCTTTATTTGTGTAAGACCTTATTATGGTTTGTAATGGATGATGTACTGTGATATCCAATCTGTTATGTCTCGCAAAAATGGTAATCCCGGGATTGCGATGTATGGCATAACAGGCATCTTGGATTAAAAATCCGGGTGTTGACATATATAGAGAGAACTATAATCTTACAAGTGTTGGAAGTAGTTGCAAGGTGAATATAAAAGGAGTTAATAAATGGAGCTAGAAATAGCTACATTGATGGATTTATCAAGGGTAGCTAAGAGATGGAAGTTATATATGTAAAAGAATGAAGAATGAGAATTATTGAAGTGGCATGACCATGTCATCATATGATGATGGATATGGTGGAGCCAGGTGACTAGTTCATTTAGGCAGAGGACATCTTAGTGAATCAGGTAAGAATTCATACATAGTATACTTAGGAAAGGGGTTCCTTAACTATGACCCAAGCTTAGTGAAGTGTGTGGGTAGGAATTCTTGAGAAACCTTTAACTAAGGTCTTATCAAGCCATGTCTATCTCTTTGTCCAAAACCCTAGGATTAAGATGGTAGTAAAACCAATTCCTATTTTTAGGCAGCCAAAGAATAGTATCTCTTAGTCAAATGAAGTTTCTAGGAGATAATTAGAACGCCAATTGAGAGTGTATTGATGAGAGCCTCGTCCACCTCATTATTTTAAACCCTAATAGAAACCTTGACCCATGAATCAACAAGATTGCTCTAGGAAGTAATTCTAATATCTAATCTAGGTTGAGGTCTCAACCCTACTCCTGGATTTAGAAGTAGTATCTTTAAACCTCAATCTTTATCCACATTCATAATAAGATATGAGTCTATTAAACCTTCCCAAAACTCAAGGCAATTATTTGGAAATGAACATTTTAATTTCCTCATTAAGGATTGATATCCATGCATAATGACTTAACCAAGATTGTTTTATGGTAGTTCTAAACCCCACAAAATAAGTAGAGTTGGAATGGGTGAAACCACCATATATAGAGAACCATGAAATTCAATTCAACACTTGGTGAATCACAAGGTTTATTACCTTATAATAAATATATATATATCGTTCCTTTATGAGGCTAAGTATGAATAGAGTTCTCTACATATCATTTAACATTTTAAATCTTTGCCATAACCATTATCATGGTGAAAATAAGAACATTTCCATAAGATTTTCTTTAGAAGAAGCAAATCCCTAAAACCCTAATTAATATTTACTTTACTAAATAAAAGAACCCTTCCTATAGTCATGGATATTTTTCTTATACACAATAAGAAAAGAGGAGAAGAGGGTTATACTTGCTTTATACAATATTATACTTGATTTAAAAAATTCTCTGGATATTTAAATCCTTGAGGAAATTCATATTTAAAAAGGTTTAATAAAAAACAGCAAACAAAAAATAGAATTGGAAAAAGAAAATGAGTCAGCCAGACTACAGCCCATGGCCCGTTTCTTTTGCGCTTAACCGTCACCCGCGTGCGCCATCGGCCGTTGCCCGCTCACTCCGCATCGGGCCAACACTGGCCTAGACCTAGGTACCTGTTCGCTGTCGTCTTCTCCATGCGTCACAAGCAGCTCTCTAGAGCTGGTGATGACCCACAAGTATAGGGGGTGTATCGCAGTATTTTCGCGGAAGTGAAACCCAATTTATTGATTCGACACAAGGGGAGCCAAAGAATATTTATAAGCCTTAACAACTGAGTTGTCAATTCAGCTGCACCTGGAAACAATCTTGCTCACAGCAGTTTATCAGTAGCAACAATCTGGTAGTAGGAATAGTAAAGTAACAACAATAGTAAAGTAAAGACAGTAGTAACAATAGCAGCAAACAGTAGGATTCGAGTACGGTAGGCATAGGGATGGATGGACGGGCGTTGCATGGACAAGACAATTCACATGGCACTCAGAACATAGGGAAATTGCAGATAAATAAGATAAAGCATCCAAGTACTCAATAATCCTAGGCATGTGTCCCATATATAGTCATACGTGCTCGCAATGAGAACTTGCACAACATCTTTTGTCCTACCAGCCCGTTTGCAGCGGGGCCTCAAGGGAACTACTGGCAATTAAGGTGCTCCTTTTAATAGAGCACCGTAGCAAAGCATTAACACTCCATGAACACATGTGATCCTCACATCAAAGCCATTCCCTCCGGTTATCCCAATTTCTGTCACTTCGGGGCCATTGGTTCCGGACAACAACGTGTGTATACAACTTGCAGGTAAGACCATAAACAATACTATCATCATGAATCAATAGCATGTTTAGATCTGAAATCATGGCACTCGGGCCCTAGTGACAAGCATTAAGCATAACAAGTTGCAACAAAGTCAAAAGGCACTAATAGTATATACTAGGCACCATGCCCTAACAATCTGATGCCATTACATGAACAATCTCATCCAATCCCTACCATCCCCATAGCCTACAGCGGAGGATTACTCACTCATAGATGGGGGAAACATGGATGGTCGATGGAGAAGCGATGGTGATGATGATGGTGATGATCTCCTCCAATTCCCCGTCCCGACAGGGTGTCAGAACAGAGTTTCTGGTGTTGTTTCGTGGAACCTGGTGGTGGCGGCGGAGCGGAACTCTTTCTGGAAAAACGTCGAACCCCCCCTGAGTTTTTAGGTCAGAAGGCATCTTATAGGTGAAGAGGGAGGCCGAGGGGGTGCCTGGGGCAGCCACACACCCCCTGGCGCGGCTAGGCCCAGCCCGCACGGCCAGGTGGTGTGGCTGGGCCCCAGCCCCTCTCCGTCTCGTATTCTGGCTCCAGGTGTCCCCCGGTAAAATAATGACTTTGGCTTTGGTCCCATCCAATTCCGAGAATATTCATTTTCTGACTTTCCTGGAACCAAAAACAGCAGAAAACAGGAAGCTGACACTATGGCTCTTGTTAATAGGTTAGTCCAAGAAATCATATGAAAAGTACTCCAAACTGTGGAAAAACACAAGAATGTAGATAAAACCAAGCATGGAACATCAAAAATTATAGATACATTTGCAATGTATCAACATCCCCAAGCTTAACTCATGCTTGTCCTCGAGTAGGTACGTGATAAAAAGAAAGAATAATTTTTGAGGTGACATGCACCTTCACAAACTTGATCAGAGTATTTGTAAAACATTCAAAGCTGGGATCATAGTACTTCAATCAATCATGAAAGACAAAGTTCTAGAAATAAGACAAAGAAACTATGATGCAACATGAAAAGGAACAAACAAAAGATTCATGAATAACAATGCTTTCCAAGACGTTTGTTTGTTTCACATAAAGAAAACATAGCATAGTGGTATCCAGCTTGTCCCTCATAGAGTAGCAAACATAAATGTATATGACACATTCAAAGTTTATAAGAGTGACTAGATACAAATACTTTAAAACAAGCAATATCAAGGTATGCATCAATCAACAAGTCTTGGGACATGATGGCTCGGTGTTGATGTGGAGATCGTTGGGGAACCCCAAGAGGAAGGTATGATGAGCACAGCAGTAAATTCCCCTTAGTTATGAAACCAAGGTTTAATCAAACCAGTAGGAGCAAGGAAACACCCCAATGGTGTTGCTAGCTGAGCCTTGGCAGGGCGCACTACCGGTGTTAGTAGCAACGTCGAGACCTGCATAACGCAACCACAGAACTTTGCCCCCAACTTGTGATGAGGTTGTCAATCTCACCGGTTTTGCTGAAAACAAAGGATTAAACGTATCGAATGGAAGGAAGTAATAGTTTGCAGAAAGTAAACACAAAGCAGTAAACAGTTTGTAGATTGTATGTAAAAGAAAGCACCGGGGTCCATAGTTCACTAGAGGTGGCTCTCCTTAAGACAGATAACATGCTGGGTGAACAAATTACAGCGGGGCAATTGACAAACATCGAGAAAGCATACAAGCATATACTAATCATCTTGACTCCTTTGGAACTTGATTGGGCATTACAACATTATACATAAACCACCATCCAACTGCATCTATGACTAATAATCCACCTTCAGGTTATCATCCAAACCCCCTCCAGTATTAAGTTGCAAGCAACAGATTATTGTTTTATGAATTGCATGTAAAGTAAACAATACGATTGTTCTATGAACAAAGGACTGTTGTTTTCTCCCTAGTAGCAACAGCACATCTAGTACCATAGAGATTTCTGTCACTTCCCAGTTACTGAGGCATGAACCCACTATCGAGCATAAATACTAACTCTTGGAGTTGCTAGCATCTACTTGGCCAAGATAGGTACTAACAACAGAAAGAATGCAAGATCACAAATAACAAAGACATGATAGAATAAATAATCAATCTGAAATAGCATCTCAATATCCATGGGATCCCCACAAACACAACATGCAAAATTACAAATAGATGATCTTGATCAAGAACGGAGCTCACAAGATCTAGATATGAAAGCACAAAGGAGGAGAACCAACCATCTAGCTACTACATGGACCCATAGTCCAGAGATGAACTACTCACACATCACACCGTAGGCTTGCATGGTGATGAAGCAGGCCTCCAGGGTGAATTCCCCTCTCCGACAGGGTGTCGGGAAGAGCTTCAGATCCATCCCGATCTAGGGATGGAGATGACAGCGGCTACAGACTCTTTCCTAGATTTTTGATCGGGTACTTAGGGTTTTGGTCCCGAGGGCAATATATAGGCGGAAGGAGAGGCCGAGGGTCTTTGGGGGTCACTGCACCACCTCGGCCTGAGTTAGGCCTGGCCGCGCGGCCAGGTGGTGTTGCCGGACCCTAGCCCTTCTCTGTCTCGTATTCTGGCATCAGATGTCTTCCGGAAAATAGGCACTTTGGCTTTTGTCCCGTCCAATTCTGAGAATATTCATTTTCTGACTTTCTTGGAACCAAAAGTCATCGGATTGATGACAAGTATGCCATGAGGGGGTCCTCGAGGCGTGCGGAAGAGAGGGGTGTGATACGTACGGTATTCTGGGACGGTGAGCACACAAGTTTACCCAGGTTTGAATCCGCCGGCTTTGGACGGACCCTACTCCTGCTAGCAATCTAGTAATACGGCAGAGCCGGAATATGGGTTACAAGGGTTTCGTCTGTGCGAGTTGAGATTGTAGACTATTGAGGGTTGCCCTAAAGGCTCTCCCTAGGACGGCTTATATAGATATCCGGCCTAGGGTTTATAGGAGAGATCTATCCGGCTACGACTAAGAGTCGGTTACATAGTACATCTTGAACTACAAGTAACATTATGGGCCTAAGTCGGTAAGTCTTCTGGGCCCTCCCGTAGCCGGATTGGACTCCGTCTTTCTCCCTGACTGGACCGCCCATGAAGCAATGCTCTAACCCAAAGTGGGCCACCCTGGTCAGTGAGGAACTGTGAGGATACCCGGAAAGTGTATCCCCAACAGCAGGCCCTGGAGGCCTCCAAGATCCAAAGTCGGATTTATCATCATCTAGCTTGATCTTCGGCTTGTAGAATCTTGAAGGGTTCCTGAAACTTCACAACAAAAAATACGATCCGGGTCTTAAAAATAAGTCAGACCTATCAACAGGTTACTCGGATTTTCCAGCTTGATTTCAAACTAAGCCGGAACTTGGTTCCCAACGCCACCTGACACAAGTCATGGTCGAGTCACATCATCTGACAGGCATTCCGTCAGCACGACCGTTGGTGGGTCCGTGGTTCGCGGAACCGAGGCGCCATTTCAATGCGCGCGTGGAGATCAGGGAGACGCAATCATCGTGTGGGTCCTTCCCAGTTCTTTCCACGACGCGTGGCGGTTACAGTGTAGCATTTGCACGAATCTTGGCGAGTTAGGTGGATATAAGGGGTTAGGATTTCTTCCTTCTCCTTCCACCGGTCCTTTGCCTTTTCTTCTCCTCCCAATCTCCCTGCACGCACAGAGCTCCCTGTTCCTCCCCCAAAAACTCCTAGCGCCGCCCCTTTTAGGTCAACCACTCACGGAGAAATGGCTTCATCTTCTTCTTCCGGCTTCGTGGCAGCGGCGGCAACGACGGAAGCGGTGGCGGAGAAAGAGAGCTTCCGTGGGCTCTGGATCCCCTGCGCCCTCAACGAGGAGGGCCTCAAGAACGTGGAGAAGGAGGGGCTTCTTGCCTCGGGGGACTGGCGGAGCAGCTTCGAGGAAACTATCCCCAACCGGCGCGACAGCAAGCGGGTCCACTTCAGCACCCACCTCGACAGAGGTTTGTCATTTCCTCCCTCGGAGTTCTTCTCCGAGGTGATTGATCATTACGGAGTTCAACTCCATCATTTTCCCTCCCAACTCTCTCTTAGAGATGAGCGCGTACGCTTTGCTGTGTGAGGGCTTTCTCGGCATTAGGCCTAGTCTCACTCTTTTCCTATACTATTTTCATGTCTGGAGAAACTCCATTACCGCCGGTGTTCCTTACATCACCGGCACTATTAGCTTTTCGCTTAGACGCGAGTGCGCGTATCCCAAAATTCTAGCTACTGACTCAGTCAAACAATGGCCAGCCATGTTTTTCTATCATAGGGATATTACGGCTCCCGGCAAAGCCACTGCTTTGCCGGCTTTCATCGACGGAGCCACCATGGCCCAACCTTCTTGGGACGAGGCTGCTCCGGCTCTCACTGACGATCTGATCCTCGCTAAGAGGCGGATCGAATATTTGATCAAACACAAGGATCTGAAGGGATCCGACTTGGTCCAGTGCTGGGTCTCACGTCGGATCCAGCCCCTCCAGTATCACGGAACCCGACTGATGCATTCCATCACGTCGTCTCCGAAAGACTCCCTCCGCATCAGCTCCAAAGCCTACACCACACAGGGCTAGATAAGCCAAATCAAGTGGCTAATTAGGGAGCGTATCGAGAGGAGAATCCCGGAGGTTTCTCTGGACATGCACACGGCGGATAACCCCGTAGTGCCGGTAAGCTTCTATCAGTACACCTATTTATGTGTTTCAACATTTGAGTTATAGTGCAATGCTGATATGTTTTCTTCTTCTTTTCAGCTTGCTGACCTCCCCGAGTCAGAATTTGCCCCGCTCGAAGAATATCCTCCGGAGTTCTCTCACGAGGTAGAAGTGGTCCCATTGCCGGATCTTGCGCTCAAGAAGCACAAAGCTCCGACAGTGGCTGTTGGCACAAAGGAGGTGCCCGTTGTGAAGAGGTATCTTTCAGTGACAATTTTCCGCCTTTGTACTTTACTCGAATTTCTTTCCGAGATGTAATGTTTCCGACTTTACTACATTCTCAGAGCAAACCCTCTCCTCAAGGGCAAAGGGAAAGGGATTCCTTCAAAGCCGCTACGGCAGATGAAGCTTACGATAGCTTCTCCTGCCGTGGCTCCTCCGACTCCTGCCCCTCAACCATCTGCAACGCCGGTGATCTCCCTGGACTCTGCAGAAGATCCGGCTCCTTCAACGGGCCCTGCGAACCTTGAGTCGCAAACTGACGTCACCATGGGTGCGTCAGATCTAGATAAGGGTGAACCCTCTTTGGGTAATGATCCCTCAGCAGAAACCTTCGCCAAAAACCTCATGAGCAATCCGGGTCTTTCCAAGTTTGGCCTGTCCCAGAAATCTGCTGAAGAAATCCAGTGGCTAGCCAGGCAATGCCTAGAGAAAAGAACTTTATCCGCCGAGGAAGAAGCACAAGAAGTAGAGGACGTCAAGTTCTCCGACCTTCTCGCTCAAGTGCGCCTTCGCGACGAGAGGATTAGGACTGGTGAGCTTCCAACAGCCCCAGTGATTCCTCTGAGTCTCGCCGAAAAGGTGGCTACTGAAGTGAACGCGGGTTTGGATAAACTCACCCGCGAACAATATGTAAGTCGGAATTCCAACTCCTGTTTTTCCTCTATTGTATTTTATATCATATCCTCTAGCCCCCAAGCATGAAGTAGGATAAACAATCCGGGTTTATGCTTTATTAGGATGCCAAAGAACGAACTAGTGTAGCCCCCAAGGCTCGTGCTGATATTAGCAACAATATTAGCCCGAGTCTTTAGTAGCTTTCTGACTTTGGGTATCCGGACTTACAAAAAGTATGTTCCTATAACTAGGATTTATTGAAGAATGTCTGTGATAAGCGAAGAGAGATCAAAGCTCTCCGGCTGAAAAATGTTGAACTTAAAGTTGCCAAGGATGAGGCCGAAGGTTAACATTCCGAGACTCAAACCTTGTCTTTTTCATTTTCAATGTCGAATTTGTTCTTGAATTGTTGTTTCTTTTCGACTTACAACGCTGGTGAAACAATCCGTCGCCATGATTGAAGAGGCCGAGAACCTCAAGACCCTGGTGGTGGAGAACAAGGAGCTTCGCCAAGAGCTGGACCAGCTCAAGGCAAATCATGAAAAAAGCATAGCTCAAGTCCTTGAATCCTCCTCCATGGCTACTGAAGAGCGTGATCGCAAGATCACTGCTCAGGATAAATTAATCTTGGACCTCAAGAATGAGCTTAGTAGAGAGAAGGACATGTCCCAGGCGCTCCGGGCTGAACTCCAGAGTCTCCGGGAGGAGAAGACCAAAATTGGCGACGTCATTTTTGGTATGTTCCATCTATCTGACTTGTTTCTTTCTTCGAATTTTATCAATGTCGGATTTTTCTTAACTTGTTTTATGTATAGGTCCTCTGAACTTGACGGACTCTTCCTCCTCCGAGCCCCGCACCCACCGGCTTACCCAAGTCGGTGACCTCCTTCATGACTTCCGCCAGTCCCTTGAGGACATCCGCGAAGCTCTCAAGATTCCGGACATGCCAAGCATGTCGGATTTTCAGGTGTGGGACAAGGCAAAGGAGATGCCGCAACTTGTTCGGGACTGGAACATGTCCTACGCGCGGACTACTGCGCAGAACGCTCTCACCATGGTCATGAGCCACCATGGAAACATGGAAATATGGCAAGTGACCAGAGGGTACTGCAAAGTAGATCAAGACGGCCAGGAGCAGGACCTTCAAGCCATCATGCACTCCTACGCCGGATATGGGTGTCATGTAGCTGACCTGACCAGCTACGAGATCCCCTTCTTCACCCGCGTGGATACTCCGCCTCCTCCTCCGGAAGAACCAACAGAAGTTTCCGACAATGAACGCACCACCTCGGATGCGGACATCTCGGAACGATATCAAGGCAGAATCTCCAGCGAGCTGGCAGCTCCTTCATCTCCTCCTGCATCATAGATCAGAAATTTTTGTATTATTCCGGAAAAACATGATGCATCTGTAAATATGCAATACTTTAATTTTGCTAGTGCTAAGGTTTTGATCTACTCAGCACTTTTGGCTTTAAACTTTTTGCGTGCCTGAAATGTTTACATAAGCACTTGTATTTTTTCGTCTCTACTTATCGTTTATCTGGCTTTCCGCCTCGTTCCTTTCGTGAGCCGGCTAAACCTTCTGCCAGAAACTTTGCCGAGCAAAGGAGCTCAATTGCTAAACCAGTTTAAACTCGAAAACAAAGCCGGCTTCCAGTACCAACAATTCACTACTCGGAAAATGCCTGCATCCAGCAATCAGACAAATAACCAAAGTAAAGACTAGAAACTTTAGAGTTATACCCGAGGGTAGCAATTTTAGAATCGGAAATCTAAACCAGAACGAACATGAGCATAAAGTACTTTCAAGCATTCTAGGATTTTTTACTATGACATGATCATTCGGAAATAAGATGGTAAAACTTCTCAGAAAAACTTGAGGCAGCCAAAACTTTTATTTCTCAGAGAACATGTACATATATATGTTTACAAAGAAGGATAAACTAAGAATAAAAGGGAAATAGCTGAGCAATATTCCATGGTCTGTCTAACTCATCCGGATTTGTACTGCCTCTAGCTCTCTTTCTCTTCTTAGTAGCAGGTCTTTCTTTGACTGGCCTCATGTCAGTTAAGTAGTACGATCCATTGTGCAATACTCGACTAACTAAAAAGGGCCCTTCCCATACTGGGGAAAGTTTGTGGTTTCATTGTTGCACAAGCCGAAGAACCAAATCACCTTTGTTGAAAGATCTATTTCCGACTCTTTGGCTATGATACTTGCGTAACTCTGCTGATAGGCTGTAGATCTCATCTCAGCAAAGACGCGAACTTCTTCGACTAAGTCGAGATCATTTTGTCGAGAAATCTCGGCATCCTCTTCAATATACGCGGCCACTCTAGGAGAAGTATGAATCAAATCACTAGGAAGAACTGCTTCTGCGCCATAGACCAAGAAGAAAGGTGTGTATCCTATTGACCTGTTTGGAGTTGTTCGTAAACTCCAAATTACAGAGGGTAATTCCTCTGCCCAAGCCCCCGCAGCCTGTCATAGTGGTGCTTCGAGTCTCGGTTTTAGGCCTTGTAGAATTAAACCATTTGCTCTTTCGACTTGTTCGTTAGCCTGTGGATGTGCGACTGACAAAATGTCAAGCCGGATAATTTGCTTGTTGTAGAATTCAGCCAATTCTCCCATGGAAAAGTTACTCCCATTGTCCGTAATAATGCTATGCGGATAACCATATCGGATTATAACATCCTCGACAAATCTTTTGGTTGTTGCTCCATCACAACTAGTGACAGGTTTAGCCTCAATCCATTTGGTGAATTTATCCACCATCACTAAGAGGTGAGTAAATCCACTTGGAGCTCGTTTAAAAGGTCCTACCATATCAAGCCCCTAGACCGCAAAGGGCCATGTTATAGGTATTGTTCGCAGCTAATCAGACGGAACATGAGCTTGCTTGGCGTACTTTTGGCAGCCTTTGCACGTCTTGACTAATCGTTCGGCATCTATCTGAGCTGTAAGCCAGAAAAATCCGTGTCTAAAAGCTTTTGCCACTAAATATTTGGCTCTAGCATGGTGACCACACTCGCCTTCGTGGATTTCTCTTAAGATTTCCACTCCTTCTTCCGGGGATACACAGCGCTGAAAACCCCCAGAAACACTCCGTTTATGGAGCTCACTTTTAACAATAGTATAGGCTTGTGCTCGTCGGATAATCTGCCGGCTCAGCACCTCGTCTTCGGGTAATTTTCCATCTACCAAATAATCGAGGTAGGGTTGAGTCCATCTGGGAATTACAGCGAAGACTGCTATCAAAGGTAAGTCGGATTTGGTCGGATATTCCTCATCTACTCCCTTTATTGAGGGAACATTGAGGTGCTCTAAAAAAGCGCCATCCGGGACCTCTTTCCGCGTAGAACCTATCCGAGATAGTGCGTCTGCTTCCTCATTTTCTGCTCGAGGGATGTGTTGAACTTCAAACCCTTCGAACGATTTAGATAGATCATCCATGACAGCTTTATATGCTGCCATGTGTTTATTTGCATTACAAATATCTGACACTTGTTGAGCAACAAGATCTGAATCTCCGTAACACATCAAACGTCGGATGCCAATATCCTTAGCAATCCGGATTCCATGCAGCAGTGCTTCATACTCGGCAATATTGTTTGTCGCTGTGAAGTGTATCTGCAACACGTATAAAAGTTTATCTCCTTGGGGTAATTGGAGCACCACGCCAGCCCCCGAGCCCCCTCGAGCCTTAGACCCATCGAAAAAGAGGGTCCTATATTCTGACTCAGGGAGGATCATGTTCTCCTTCGTCTCTGTCCAATCAGCAACAAAGTCAGCAAGGATTTGGGATTTGATTGCTGTCCGAGGTTTGTACTCAATATCGAAAGCTGAAAGCTCTATGCCCCATTTGGCGACGCGTCCTGTGGCGTCACTATTGTTGATTATATCTCTCATGGGAGCTGTGCTAACCACGGTAATTGGGTGCTCTTGAAAGTAGTGTCGTAACTTACGAGATGCTAGAAAAACACCGTAAGCCAACTTTTGATAGTGCGGATACTGCTGTTTTGATTCTGTCAGGACCTCGCTGACAAAGTAAGTCGGACGCTGCACTAGGTGTTACTGATTTTCCTCTGGTCTCTCCACCACCATGACGATACTAACGACCTTATTTGTCGTAGCAAGATAGAGCAACATCGGTTCCTTAGGTTCCGACGCTACAAGGATAGGAGCAGATGAGAGTACTTTCTTCAGGTCTTGTAGTGCAGCTTTAGCTTCATCAGTCCAAACAAAATCTTTGGTCTTTTTCAGGAGTTTGTATAACGGTGCGGCTCTTTCACCAAGCCGACTTACAAATCGACTGATTGCAGCGATGCAACCAGTTAATCTTTGTACATCCTTTAGGCGAGTTGGCCTGGAAATATTGAGTATAGCCTTGATTTTGTCTCGATTCACCTCTATGCCTCTTTGAGACATGATGAAACATAACAATTTTCCGGCTGGTATTCCAAAGAAACATTTCTTCGAGTTAAGAATGATGTTGTATTTTCATAGATTGGCAAATGTTTCCTCCAAGTCGGAAATCAGCATTTCCTTCTTTTTGGACATTACCGCGATATCATCCACGCATGCATGTACATTGCGTTTGAGCTGGTCATGGAGGCAACGCTGCATCGTGCGCTGGAATGTAGCTCCTGCTTACTTCAGCCCAAAAGGCATCGTAACAAAACAGAAGGTTCCAAAAGGGGTTATGAATGAAGTTTTGACTTTGTCAGATTCCTTCATCCGAATTTGGTGATACCGGAGTATGCGTCGAGAAAACAGCGGAGTTCTGAGCCTGCCGTAGAATCGATAACTTGATCAATTCTAGGCAGAGCAAACGGATCTGTTGGACAAGCCTTGTTCAAGGCAGTATAATCAACACACATCCTTAAATCAGTGGTGTCCTTTTTAGGGACCATTACAGGATTGGCTGACCACTCAATGTGGATGACCTCTTCTATGAATCCGGCTAACTCGAGTCGTGCTAGTTCCTTAGCTATTGCCTTATGCTTTTTGTCGCCAAACCATCGTAAGGACTGTTTGACAGGTTTAGCATTCGGGTTTACATTTAGAGAGTGCTCAGCAAGTTCCCTAGGTACTCCTGTCATGTCAGATGGCTGCCATGCGAAGATATCTTGATTTTCTTGGAGGAACTTGATGAGCACGCTTTCCTATGCGCTATCTAGGCCTACGCCTATCTGGGTCACCTTGGAGGGGTCGTCGTCCTTCAACGGTGCTTTCTTCGTCTCTTCTGATGCCTTGAACTCCGGATTTGGCTTTGTCACCTCCTTCTTCGTTGTGGGCATCTCGGACGGATCCATGCTCTTCTTGATCTCCTGGTACTCCTGGGCATGTAGCACGGCTTCAGCAAAGGCGGCATTTCCATCCTTGCACTCTCGCGCTTTCTTCGGGTCTTCCCTGATGGTGATCACGCTGTTGGGACCTGGAATTTTCATCATATTGTAAATGTAACACGGAGGAGCCATAAAAGCCCAGTAAGCCGGATGTCCGAATATAGCGTGGTACGCGCTCTTGAACGAGACTACTTCAAAGGAAAGTGCCTCCATCCGATAATTCTTTGGAGTTCCAAAGGTAACATCCAAAGTAATCTCTCCTAGGGAATTAGCTTGTCTTCGTGGGACAACTCCGTGAAAGATCATAGAGCTATGGTTCAGCTAGGTTTCCGAGATCTTCATCCGGTGTAGCGTTTTGACATAGAGAATATTGATGCGGCTACCACCGTCCATGAGAGTCTTGGAGAAATCATAACCGTCAATAAGTGGGTTGACGATAAAGGCGTATTTTCCTCGCCTGTGTAACTTAGGCGGATGATCATCACGGTCAAATGTGATTGCCACTTCCGACCAGTCCAGATGTTGGGGGACAGCCAGAACTGTTGCATTGAGCTCGTGTAGAACTGCTTTCTTGACCTTTGCTGGTTGAGATCCGAGGAAAGTGACATAAGTGTCCTTCTTGGTGGGAAAAGTATTCTTCCCTTCTGGGTTGGGATTTGAAGCATCAGCTTCCTCCATGTCAGAATCTTCCTTGGTCTCCTTGTCTTTTTCGGGATTTTTCTTTCCCTTCTTCCGCTTAGCTTTGTAGCCCGCGGTGTCATCTCTTTTGATGTCGTCATTGAAACGACATTCAACGTTGGTGTGGGACGAGCCCCCATTGGCGTCTAGGTGATGCACACATGGGTTGTTGGCAATGTCGGCCCAAGAGTAGGTTTTTCCTGGTTGTTGTTCTCCTCTACCTTGGACCCTTGAAGTCCCACGGCCACGCCCGCAGCCTCTGCCACGTCCTCCTCGTCCTCTAGACACGAAAACAGTAGTAACCACCGCTGTTTCCGCGTTGGGTTTTTCTTCCGAGGTATTTTTGCGCTTCTGGGCTTGTTGCTTTGGTTGTCTTGCCGACTGAGGCACAACTAGGGCATTGAGCAATCCCTCTGCAGCATCGTCAGCATCTGCATACTTGCTCGCTGTTCCTATCATCTCTCCCAAATCAGTGATCTTGTCACACTTCAAGTGATGACGCAGTAGACCAATTGGGAGACTTGCAATGAAAGCTTCAATCACAGTTTGATCATTTACTCCTTTGCAGGAGTTCTTGGTGTCGATCCATTGTCCGAGGTAGTCCTGGCAAGTTTCTCCGGCTTTCTGGGTGCAACGCTGTAGGTCTCCGACCGTACAGGGCCTCCAATATGTGCCTTCGAAATTCCGAAAGAACGCACTTTACATGTCATACCAGTTATGGATGGTGTTCTCCGAAAGTTCATTGAGCCATGATCATGCCATCCTCCGCAACATAAGTGAGAGATATCGGGTTGCGACCAGGCTGTTTCCGCCTTTGGCGATGCAGCAAGCTTGGAAGAAATCATGTAGCCAGGTATCTGGCCGAGCAATGCCATCGTAGGCTTGGATATGTCTTGAGATAGCAAATCCTTCCAGGAATTTTGTAGCTCTGATGCGTGGTCCGAAGCACTTTGGCCCACGTAGATATCATCGTTTTCGTAGCACTGAGCCTCTATGTTGGAGTTGATCCTGTGCCTTGTGTCGTTCGGGGATAAAGATTGTCCCGAATGTTGGCTGTGGCTGCAGTGCCTTGGAGCCGGACTTCGGTTTCTTCCACCACCTCCTCCGCCATGTCATCCTCCTTGCCCTCCTCGGGAGCCGTTGTGATGACTATGTGGTGGAGAGGGTGGAGCAGCTGGATATTTTCCGGCTGATCATCGGCCTCCGTCCGGAATGTCATTATTCTGATTCCGGGGAGGGTCTTGACTACGACGAGCCCCCTGCCTGCTTGTTCCGGCGTGGTTTCCGTCGTTTCTTCGTCTGTCGTTCCCACCATGGTGGGGCTCAGCCGGACGTCTTGCATGTCTAGGAGGTGGCATTTTTTGACGATCCTCCTCCCGAAGTTTCTCTTTATCTTCTCCCCTTTGATCGTTAGATTCTCGTCGGGGAGGATTCCTCGGATTCAGAGCAGCGATGGCCTATTTCTCGGCCGCTGGTGCGACGTTGCTCCAGTCGCGTGCAGTCCTGACGATCCGGTTCTCGAATAATTGTCCTCCCATCGTTTGGGGCGATAATGCTGCTCCGGAATGCGGTGGGGTCTCACGTCAACCCATGCCGGATCTGTTCGACATTGGTCGGAATCTGAGACCAGTTTTTGACTTCTGGACAGGGCGATCTTTTGCTGCTCCAGTCCCTTGTTGAGTAGCTTGATACCCAAACGGATCTCCTCTGGTCCTGGATTAGCCGATAGAATTTCTCGGGCCACCATGGTATTCTGTACTGGGGTTGGATATACCCAATATCCTTTGCTATCTTTCCGTGGCTTCCCCATCTCATCTCTGAAAAGGACGGCACAGATATGTGGGAATTGTTCGTCATTGGTGTGACGCTTCCGTGTCTTCTGATGCAACCGAGACATGTAGTCCTTGGTTGCCATGCGTTTCTTCTCCACCTCGATGTTTTTGGCTTCATCGAGGAGTTGTTGACGACACGTTTCTAGGGCTTGGGCCCTTTCGTCTAGCTCTTCAGCAGTAAGTTCTGCAGCTGTAGGGATAGGTGTGGTTAATGCATCATCGATGAGTTTACGCGCACCTTCGGTGATCACGTATCCATCCACCGATTCTTCTTTTTTCGGCTCTTCTAGGATAAGTGCTCCATCCGAGTCTTCCTCGTATTCCTCGGCAATCACCTCCTCTGTGAGAGGGTCTTTTGCCGGGGTTTTGTTCTTCTTGTTTAGCTTCTTGGCAGCGCCGGTAGCAAAGACGGCTTTTGGTCCGTTTCTCGGAGTCAAGCTCTGATCGGGAATTTCGGACATCTGGACTTCGGGATTATCTCCGACGTCCATGTCATCATGGGCTTTGGAAGAGTGTTCCCCGGATCCTTCATCGATGGCTTCTCCTTCTTCTGCAGCTTTGGAGTAGTACTCCTCTTCATATTCCGCGGAGAACTTTCGGAAATCCGCTGACGTCATCGATTCATCCGAGGATGTGGGTACATCGGTGTTTGTTCCAATTGCCTCAAGCACAGAGTCGGTGTTCTCTCTAGCATCGGCAGAACTGGATCCGGATCCCACGTATCCGACGAAGTGCGACGCGTGCTTCCTGAGGTACCTGCGGCCTTCGCGATCAGCCATGTCGAAACTTTTGATGGTCTCCAGAATTGCATCTGCGCTTTCGCCTTGTAGTATCATACGTCGTAATGCGTACATTAGGAAAGGTTTGTCTGCCTCGGCATCATCAGAGCCGGAATCAGTGTCATTGATATGCTCCTCCTGGATTTCGACTTCCGCGGGTGGGTCGATCTAGGATCCGGCTCCTCTAGGGAGATCCACTCCAGATTCGACTTGGGCCGCTAGGTCTTCTTCAGGCTCGGATTTCTCCACTATCTCCGCAACTGGTGCGGGCTGGGTGGGTTTAGGGTTTTCTGAGATTCGTAACCCTGCCGGCTCCACGGACAAAGGGGACCCAGAAGATTTTTCTGCCTCTATCATCACCGCTGGGGTGGGTTGGGCAGTTTCAGCAAAACCGATGTAAACATCGATCTCGCCAAAAGACATGATTGTGTAGGCAGTCACGGCCTCCCTAGCCGGAATCCAAGTCTTGTCGAGAACGACGAGAGGGACGTCACTGGCGTAGAGGATGCGACCGACGGCGATAGTTTCGCTGATTCCGATTCTTGCAGATTCCGCTCGGAACGCAGATCCAAGCTCACTTGCCCCATGGTGGGTGCCAACTGTCGTCAGATTGATGACAAGTACACCATGAGGGGGTCCTCGAGGCATGCGGAAGAGAGGGGTGTGAAATGTACGGAATTCCGGGACGGTATTGAGGTGTTGCCCTAAAGGATCTCCCTAGGACGGCTTATATAGATATCCGGCCTAGGGTTTACAGGAGAGATCTATCCGACTACGACTAAGAGTCGGTTATAGAGTACATCTTGAACTACAAGTAACATTATGGGACTAAGTCGATAAGTCTTCTACGCCCTCCCGTAGCCTTATTGGACTCTGTCTTTCTCCCTGACTGGGCCGCCCGTGAAGCAATTCTCTAACCCGAAGTGGGCCAGCCTAGTCAGTGAGGAACTATGAGGATACCTGGAAAGTATATCCCCAACACCAAAAACAGCAGAAAACAGGCAGCTCGCACTGTGGCTCTTGTTAATAGGTTAGTCCAAGAAATCATATGAAAAGTACTCCAAAGTGTGGACAAAAGACAGGTAAGTAGATAAAACCAAGCATGGAGCATCAAAAATTATAGATACATTTGCAATGTATCAACATCCCCAAGCTTAACTCCTGCTCGTCCTGGAGTAGGTAAGTGATAAAAAGAAAGAATAATTTTTGAGGTGACATGCACCATAATAAACTTTATCAAAGTATTTGTAAAACATTCAAAGCTGGGATCATAGTACTTCAATCATAACATGAAAGACAAGGTTCTAGCAATAAGGCAAAGAAACTATGATGCAACATGAAAAGGCACAAACAAAAGATTCATGAATAACAATGCTTTGCAAGACGTTTGTTTGTTTCACATAAAAGAAACATAGCATAATAGTATTCAGCTTGTCCCTCATAGAGTAGCAAATATAAATTCATAGGACACCTTCAAAGTTCATAAGAGTGACTAGATACAAATAGTTTAAAACAAGAAATATAAAGTTATGCATCAATCAACTAGTCTTGGGACAATGCACATAGAACTAAGAATGGCCACTATGCTCTCAAAGTAAGTGCATAAAGGTAGAAGGTGGAGACTCAATATAATGGTGGAAGAAAGGCCTTCATAGAAGGAAGTAGGGATTCAAGTCTCATAAAGAGCTTCCAAAAATTATGGTACTTATAGCTTTCAGCTCTCATTGCCCCTATCATAAGCATCTTGAAGGTGATTAAGGTTAAAGTGACACAACTAAGAGGATATCCTTGACAAGTTATAAACCTAAATCTCATGCCCCTTACTTATGAAGACCGAACCTCATGCTACTCAACTTTAGTTACAAGTAAGCTCTTGTCATTGTAAGTACATATGTATCATAAAGAACCGCCAACGGGGTATCCCTTGCACATGATAAAGGAGCTATCCCATAATCAAAATGACAAGGCAAGCAGACAATGAGCATCTCGGCGATATTTTTATTTGCTATTTGCATAGGTTTTTATTGAGGATGCTTCATAGAGTACTCATTATGGTGATGCTGCAAGTTTCCACCATGATTAGGCATGGCTTAGGCTAGTGACCCAGGCGTTTCTCTAACACACATTAAAACTCCATGATCTTACAAGTTCCACTTTTATTTCACACCGCCGGGATCCATAAGCAAAAGAACATGATATCAACAGGGTACAAAGTACAAGTGCAATGTTTAAAGTGTTCCCCATGATACATGGTTCTGCTAACTTTAACTTACAAAGCGCAAGCATATAAGCAACAAAGAAGGACCCAATGGTTCAAGTTTATTAGATGCAAAAAAGTAAAGTGTGCCATCAAGTTCGTGAGAGCTTTAATCACTAGTTTTCTCATAACAAGTTTAATTTGGAAGATAAACAAAAGCATGAATATACTTGGAATAGAATAAGCTAGTAGGTAGGTATGGTGGACTCTTTGGAATAACTTGTTTAAGGAGGTTGGATGCATGAGTGGACCTCATACTTGGTTGTGGAGGCTAGCAAAAGACTGGGAGCAACAAACTAAGAGAGCAATAATGTCCATAATCATGTAGAGTGACAAAACATCATTGATCAAAGCATAAAGTGATACTACAAGTTGAAAACTAAAGGATCATAAAGGCTATGGTGACTTGAGATAGTCATAACATGGTGTGAGCATGCGCCAAGTCAACCCAAATAAAGCATCAAAGGAGAATACCACAATAATATGCTTTGATATGCTAAAACAACGCATGATTCATCCAAGGCACATTAAGCAATCTCAATTGTTTATAACAAGTCATGCTACAGCAAAGAATACTAAGCATAAAGCCAAAACAATATCAAGCATGACATGACAAAGCATAGGCCACAGTCAAAAACAAGCTCTCTTTAACACTTAAGCACGAACTTTCCTACTCTTTTCCAAACCAAACCAAACCAAACTATTTGAAAACCAATGTATGAAAGAGGGGGTCCAACCAATTTATTCAGCAAACTAAGAAAACCAAGCAAACGAAAAACCAAAAAAGAAAAGAAAAAGAAGACGCTCCAAGAACAACACAACTGTGCATGAAACAATAAAAATGAAGCGTTTGGAAGAAACCTGGGATTTCTATTGATGAAGAGGGGGATGCCTTGGGCATACCCAAGCTTTGACGCTTGTACTTCTTGGATATTTCTTGGGGTGACATGCGTGGCATCCCAAAGCTTGAGCTTTAGTCCATCCTTCATCTCATTACTCATTCCTTCCATACACCTGAAATTTTTTCTTCATACAAAACTTCACACAATCTTTATTAGCAACATTAGTGCACCCAAGATAATAGGTCTTAATATTCAGTTCTAACATAAATAAACTTCAATTAGAACACTAGCTACTGAAGTAATTCCCTCAAAAATCTCAATTCCCCAAAAGAACTCAAAAAGGAACCAACAAGAAGCAAATGCAGAAAATGGCAGAAATCTGTCAAAACAGACCAGCAGGTAAAGAAGATTTTTTTTGCAGACCGTCTGTTGCTCAAATCAAAAAGTGTTGAACTAACGAAAGTTAGATAACAACCTGGGGCAGAAGTACAAAATTCACGCCTCAGAAGGACGTTCAGAGATTTTATACGAATTTTTACGGTGAAGGACATAAATCTGTTTCGGGACAACAACTTTCCCAATCATTACTTCTCTCTCATTAGAGGTTACTCTTGGCACAAAAAGAAAATAAAAAGGATAAGGAGTGGTTATTACTGAAGTAATAACTTCCAATACTCATATAAAACTTTTGGGTTATCTCCCAATGTGTACTTTTCTTTAACGCCTTTAAGTTAGGCATAAGAAGCAAGAAATAATCAAGTGTTCTCAAATGAAGAAGCATTAAGACCAAATTTTGTTTTCATATGAGAGGAAAAAGAAATCTTCTCTCTCGTCTTAGGGAAGTGTTCTATACCTTTCTTGAGTGAGAGTTGATATTTAATGGTGCCTTCTTTCATATCAATAATGACACCAACAGTTCTACGAAAAGGTCTTCCCAAAGTAATAGGACAAGAAGCATTTTATTCAACATCCAAAACATAGAAATCAACGGGCACATAGGTATTGTTAACCATAATAAGAACATCATTAAGACTCCCCATGAGTTTCTTTTTACCATTATCATCAAGTGGGACATTAAAATAACAATCTTGAAATGGAGGCAAATCAAGCATATCATCAATCCTTTTAGGCATAATAGAAACACTACTATCAAGATCACATAAAGCTTTAAAATCAAAGTCACTCACTTTCATTAACTTAGTGTTTTCAAGAGTAGTCATTTTTTGTGTTTTCAATAAATAAAGCAAACTTGTAATTTTTTTTATGTTTTTGATAAAGAAACAAGCAAACAAAGCAAAAGAAAACTAAGCAAAACAAAAATAACAAAGTAAAGAGATTGGTTATGAGGGACTCCCCTTGTGAAGATGTCCTTGACTCCCCGGCAACGGTGCTAGAAATATACTTGATGGCTCGGTGTTGATGTGGAGCTCGTTGGGGAACCCCAAGAGGAAGGTAAGACGAGCATAGCAGTAAGTTTCCCTCAGTTATGAAACCAAGGTTTAATCGAACCAGTAGGAGCAAGGAAACACCCCAAAGGTGTTGCTAGCTGAGTCTTGGCAGGGCGCACTACCAGTGCTTGTAGCAACGTGGAGACCTGCACAACACAACCACAGAACTTTGCCCCCAACTTGCGATGAGGTTGTCAATCTCACCGGTTTTGCTGAAAACAAATGATTAAACGTATCGAATGGAAGGAAGTAATAGTTTGCAGAAAGTAAACACAAAGTAGTAAACAGTTTGTAGATTGTATGTAAAAGAAAGGACTTGGGTCCATAGTTCACTAGAGGTGGCTCTCCTTAAGATAGATAACACGATGGGTGAACAAATTACAGCGGGGCAATTGACAAACATCGAGAAAGCATACAAGCATATACTAATCATCTTGACTCCTTTGGAACTTGATTGGGCATTACAACATTATACATAGACCGCCATCCAACTACATCTATGACTAATAATCCACCTTCAGGTTATCATCCGTACCCCCTCCAGTATTAACTTGCAAGCAACAGATTATTGCTTTACGAATTGCATGTAAAGTAAACAATACGATTGTTCTATGAACAAAGGATTGCTGTTTTCTCCCTAGTAGCAACAACACATCTAGTACCTTAGAGATTTCTGTCACTTCCCCAGATTACCAGAGGCATGAACCCAATATCAAGTTGCTACCATCTACTTGGCCAAGATAGCTACTAACAACAGAAAGAATGCAAGATCACTAATAACAAAGACATGATAGAATTAATAATCAATCTGAATTAGCATCTCAATATCCATCGGATCCCCACAAATACAACATGCAGAATTACAAATAGATGATCTTGATCATGAA
The DNA here is from genome assembly GCA_023614405.1 of Avena insularis. Taxonomy (NCBI): domain Eukaryota; kingdom Viridiplantae; phylum Streptophyta; class Magnoliopsida; order Poales; family Poaceae; genus Avena; species Avena insularis. Next base: position 410,778,842 of record CM042696.1, read on the forward strand.
CGGAGATCACAAGATCTAGACATGAAAGCACAAAGGAGGAGGAGAACCAACCATCTAGCTACTACATGGACCCGTAGTCCAGAGATGAACTACTCACACATCACACCGGAGGCTTGCATGGTGATGAAGAAGGCCTCCAGGGTGAATTCCCCTCTCCGGCAGGGTGCCGCGAAGAGCTTTAGATCCCTGCTGATATAGGGATGGAGATGACAGCGGCTACAGACTCTTTCCTAGATTTTTGATTGGGTACTTAGGGTTTTGGTCCCGAGGGTAATATATAAGCAGAAGGAGAGGCTGAGGGGGTGCTGGGGTCGGCCATACCACCCCCTAGCGCAGGCCAGGCCTGGCCGCGCGGCCAGGTGGTGTGGCCAGCCCCCAGCCCTTCTCCGTCTCGTATTCTGGCATTAGATGTCTTCCGAAAAAATAGGCACTTTGGCTTTTGTCCCGTCCAATTACGAGAATATTCATTTTCTGACTTTCCTGGAACCAAAATAGCAGAAAACAGGCAGCTGGCACTGTGGCTCTTGTTAATAGGATAGTCCAAGAAATCATATGAAAAGTACTCCAAAGTGTGGACAAAACACAAGTAAGTAGATAAAACAAAGCATGGAGCATCAAAAATTATAGATACATTTGCAATGTATCAGGACAATGCACATAGAACTAAGAATGGCCACTATGCTCTCAAAGTAGGTGCATAAAGATAGAACATGGAGACTCAATATGTAAGTGGAAGAAGGGCCTTCATAGAAGGAAGTAGGGATTCAAGTCTCATGAAGGGCTTCCAAAAATTATGGTACTTAATAGCTTTCAGCTCTCATTGCCCCTATCATAAGCATCTTGAAGTGATTAAGGTTAAAATAAACAAACTATGGTGTACATGCTTGGCGAAGTCTAAGTTAGAAATCTCATGTTCCTTCAATACGAGGGCCGCTCCTCATGCTACTCAAGTTTAGTCACCGGTAAGTTCTTGTCATCGTAAGTACATGTGTATCATAGAAAACCGCCAATGGGGTACCCCTTGCGAGATGATACGGAAGAATCCCCATATGAAAATGACAAGGCAAGCACACAATGAGCATCTCAGAAATCTTCTTATTTACCATGGGAATATGGTGTGTTTTTCTCTCTTTCCTCTTTTCATATATCTCTTTTTTTCCTTTTTCTCTTTTTTTTTCAATATTGGAGTCTTTTTTAATAAGAAGAATGCTTCATAGACAGCTCATTATGGTTACGCTGCATGTTTCCACCATGTCAGCATGGATTAGACCAGCGGCCCAGGCGTTTCTCTAACACATATACATAACTCCATGGACTTACAAGCTCCCCTTTCATTTCACACCGACGACATCCATAGACAAAATAGCATGATATCAACTAGGTACAAAGTACTAGAGCAATGTTGTAAGCCTTCCCCATGACAGCATGGTTCTGCTAATCTCCAACAAATAAGTGCAAGCATATACAACATAGACAACACAATGGTTCAAGTTTATTAAGGGAAAGAAAAGTAAAGTGTGCCATCAAGTTCGTGAGAGCTTTAATCACTAGTTTTCTCATAACAAGTTTAATTTGGAAGGTAAACAAAAACATGAATATACTTGGAATAGCATATGCTAATAGGTAGGTATGGTGGACTATTTGGAATAACTTGGTTTAGGGAGTTGGATGCATGAGTGGAACTCATACTTGGTTGCGGAGGCTAGCAAAAGACTAGGAGCGACAAACTAAGAGAGCAATAATGACCATAATCATGCAGAACGACAAAACACCATTGATCAAAGCATAAAGTAATACTCCAAGTTGAAAACTAAAGGATCATAAAGTCTATGGTGACTTGAGGTAGTCATAACATGGTATGAGCATGCGCCAAGTCATCCCAAATAAAGCATCAAAGGAGAATACCATAATACTATGCTTTAATATGCTAAAACAACGCATGATACTTCCAAGGCACATTAAGCAATCTCAATTGTTTATAACAATTCATGCTACAACAAAGAATACTAAGCATAAAGCCAAAACAATATCAATCATGGCATGACAAAGCATAGGCCACAGTCAAAAACAAGCTCTCTTTACCACTTAAGCATGAACTTTCCTACTCTTTTTCCAATCCAAACCAAACTATTTGAAAACCAATGTATGAAAGAGGGGGTCCAACCAATTTATTCAAAAAAATAAAAAACCAAGAAAACTAAAAACAAAAATGAAAACGAAAAAGAAGACGCTCCAAGAACAACACAACTGTGCATGAAACAATAAAAATGAAGTGTTTGGAAGGAACCTGGAATTTTTATTGATGAAGAAGGGGATGCCTTAGGCATACCCAAGATTTGACGCTTGTACTTCTTGGATATTTCTTGGGGTGACACGCGTTGTATCCCCAAGTTTGAGGTTTAGTTCATCCTTCATCTCATTACTCATTCCTTCCATACACCTGAAATTTTTTCCTTCATACAAAACTTCACACTATCTTTATTAGCAACATTAGTGCACTCAAGATAATAGGTCTTTAGGTTCAGTTCTAACACCAATAAACTTCCATTAAAACACAAGATACTGTAGCACTTCCCTCAAAAAGCTCAATTCCCAAAGGCACTCAAAAAGGAACCAACAAGAAGCAAATACAAATAAAGGCAGAAATCTGTCAAAACAGACCAGTAGGTAAAGATGAATTTTTTCGAAGACCTTCTGTTGTTCAAATCGAAAAGTGTTAAACTAATGATAGTTAGATAACAACCTGTGTCAGAAGCACAAAAATTCACGGCTCAAAAGGATGTACAGAGATTTTACACGAATTTTTACGGTGAAGCTTAGAAATCTGTTTCGGGACAGCAACTTTCCGAACCATTACTTCTCTCTCATTAGAGGTTACTCTTGGCACAAAAAGCAAATAAAAAGGATAAGGAGCGGTTATTACTGAAGTAATAACTACCAAGACTCATCTAAAACTTTTGAGTTATCTCCAAATAAGTACTTTTGTTTAACGCCTTTAAGTTAGGCATGATAGTTTGGGAGGATGCTCACATAAGAAATATGAATTGAAGTAAAAGAGATCATCAAGAAGCAAATTCCAAACACATTTAAGTCTAACCCACTTCCTATGCATAGGGATACTGTATGCAAATAAATTCGCGAAGAACAAAGTGACAGGCATATGAAGATAAAACAAGAGTAACGTCAAAACTTTCAGCACATAGAGAGGTGTGTCAATACCATGAAAACTTCTGCAACCATATTTTCCTCTCTCATAATAATTTTCAGTAGCCTCATGAATAAACTCAACAATATAACTATCACATAAAGCATGTTTTTCATGTTCTACAAAAACATAATTTTTATCAAGCTCAAAAATAGTGGGATTAAAACCTTCAAACCCACTTTTAACCATTCTATAACACGATGACTGATCATTCAATATAGGACTATCATCTAGAGCTTTATCATAAACAATTTCTAAGAAAAACTCTTTAGTACCATGCATCTCAAAGTTAAGCAGAAATAAAGGATTATCATAGATAACATGAGCATAACATTCATCCTCCTTTTCAGTAAGTGTGGGGACCAATCAAATAATGTAAGGGATAAAGAGTTACTCTCATTAGAAGATAGGCATGGGTAGCTAATCCATTCTTCCTCCTTTTTTCATCGCTCTCCTCCTCTTTTTCATTTAATGAGCTTTCAGGTTCATCAATTTTTTCTTCCATAGGATCCTGCAAGGCATTAGTCTCTTCCATTTGTGGAAAGCATCTATTAATATATTTAAGAATATAGCCATTTTCTTCCTTGTAATTATCAAAGAAAAATCTAAGTATATCATAAACCTCATATTTATAAGGTGAATCATCAATATTTTCAAGCAAACTAGCAAGTTCAAATGCACCCTTCCAAGCAATAAATTCATCAATTTATTCCACCTCATAAAAGTCATGATTTCCTTTAACATAAGAAGATATGGTAACATTATCATTATACTCACATTGAAAAGGGAGGTGTTTATACCTCTTACAGTAACAAGATTTAAAGCAATAAGTAACATTATAAGTAGAGCACACGTTTCTAATGGTATATAATTTATCAATTTGTTCCCATAAGTGTTTCCCTTTTTGTGACAAGCGGTGTTCCTTATAATAATATTTTGGATATTCCGTGAACCCACCTTGCCAATAAGATTCAGTTTCAAAGAAAACAACCATTGATTGAAAGCATGATAAAGCAAGACAATAACATACCAACGAAAATAACAAATAGAGTAGGAACTAATTTTTTTGTATTTTCGATAAAGAAACAAGAAAGCAAAGAGGAAATAAACTAAGCTTGAACAATAGTGATTCCAAGTGGACATGATAAATAAAGCTATGCTCCCTGGCAACGGCGCCAGAAAATAGTCTTTATGACCCACAAGTATAGGGTGTGTATCGCAGTATTTTCGAGGGAAGTGAAACCCAATTTATTGATTCTACATAAGGGGAGCCAAAGAATATTTATAAGCCTTAACAACTGAGTTGTCAATTCAGCTGCACCTGGAATCAATCTTGCTCACAGCAGTTTATCAATAGCAACAGTTTTGTAGTAGGAATAGTAAAGTAACAGCAATAGTAAAGTAAAGACAGTAGTAACAATAGCAGCGAACAGTAGTATTCGAGTGCGGTAGGCATAGGGATGGATGGACGGGCGTTGCATGGATAAGACAATTCACATGGCAATCAAAACCAAGGGCAATTGTAGATAAATAAGATAAAGCATCCAAGTACTAAATAATCCTAGGCATGTGTACCATATATAGTCATACGTGCTCGCAATGAGAACTTGCACAATATCTTTTGTCCTGCCAGCCCGTTTGCAGCGGGGCCTCAAGGGAACTACTGGCAATTAAGGTGATCCTTTTAATAGGGCACCAGAGCAAAGCATTAACACTCCATGAACACATTTGATCCATACATCAAATCTATTCCCTCTGGTTATCCCGATTTCTGTCACTTCGGGGCCATTGGTTCCAGACAACAACATGTGTATACAACTTGCAGGTAAGACCATAAACAATACTATCATCATGAATCAATAACATGTTCAGATCTGAGATCATGGCACTCGGGCCCTAGTGACAAGCATTAAGCATAACATGTTGCAACAAATTCAAAAAGCACTAATAGTCGATACTAGGCACCATGCCCTAACAATCTGATGCCATTACATCAACAATCTCATCCAATCCCTGCCATCCCCATAGCCTACAGCGGGGGATTACTCACTCATAGATGGGGGAAACATGGATGGTCGATGGAGAAGCGATGGTGATGGCGATGATCTCCTCCAATTCCCTGTCCCGGCAGGGTGCCAGAACGGAGTTCCTGGTGCTGTTTCGTGGAATCTGGTGGTGGCAGCGGAGCAGAACTCTTTATGGAAAAACATCGACCCCCCTGAGTTTTTAGGTCAGAAGGCATCTTATAGGCGAAGAGGGAGGCCGAGGGGGCTTAGAAGCCACACCACCCCTGGCAGCCAGGCCCAGGCCTGACCAGTCTTGTGGCTGGGCCCCAGCCCCTCTCCGTCTCGTATTCTGGCTCCAGGTGTCCCCCGGTAAAATAATGACTTTGGCTTTTGTCCCTTCCAATTCCGAGAATATTCATTTTCTGACTTTCCTGGAACCAAAAACAGCAGAAAACAGGCAGCTGGCACTGTGGCTCTTGCTAATAGGTTAGTCCAAGAAATCATATGAAAAGTGCTCCAAAGTGTGGACAAAACATAAGAAAGTAGATAAAACCAAGCATGGAACATCAAAAATTATAGATACATTTGCAATGTATCACTAGCGTCGTCGCCCGATGCCGATCATTGTCGTTAGTAGAAATTGGACCACCGCGATGCTTGCTGACGCCCCGGACCGTGTTGATAAGATCAGTCGCGCTCTCCTCTATCTATCCATACCAGTCTTATCCTCTCTCTCGCTCTCTAGAGAAAACCCCTCTTCCTCACCGAAACCCTAAACTCCGGCCACCACAAATCACCATTGTCTCTGACCTTCCCGAGCTCTGTCGTGGTGCCTAGGAGCTTCCTCTTGTCGTCCTATATCATCTGGTAGAAGGAATCAATCCCTCTCTCTTGATATCGATGCCACCAACCACATCTGTCCTCCGCTCGCCGTCGACTATGGCGACGCCATCCGATCTCACCTCTCCTCGTTGTCGCCTCTACAAGCTTCCTGGTGAGCCCCTGATTCCATTGGTCCTCTCCGATTCATCGCTCGCTCGTCATAGTGACCTACCCACGTGAGCCCGACCACGCCGCCATAGTTGGACGTTGTCGGAGCAACTCCGATAACCATTTACTGGTGGTGCGACCATGGTACGACTCACCTCGCGCTCCTCTGTCCAACGCGCCCACTCACGTTTGCTCGCCCGCAGCCAATCGATGGATTGATCATCGACCTAGGATGATCATTCCCAGGTGATGTCAGCATGACATCATGTTGATGTCATAATATCGTTTTGATTTATTGGTTTAAAGTTTCTGGATATGACGTGGCATCGGTCCCACTCGTCACTCGCTGCAGGATGGTGTGAGTACAGTTTAAAAAGAATTAGTGTGGTGCTAACGTCAGCACTGACGCAGAAAAACATTTAGTTATTTATTTTTAATTCCAGAAACTAAATAAAATGATTTAATCTCATTAATTCAATATCTTTTATTATATATTTCAGAAAAATATATATTATATATCAAAATGTTTAAAAAAACACATTCTATAATCTAAACCTATTATCATATTTTATTTTCCAACTTAAATAAAATAATAATTATAATTTGTAAATAACTTATTAAGGATAAATTTTAAATAAATATATTTTATTATTTTAAAATTCCCAAAACTAGGTATAATACATCAAATGCCTTAGAAAAACAAAGTAACAACTTATAAATTGTTTTATACATTTTTTGTATCACGTAACTAATATTTATTATTTATTAAGTGTTTATAAAGTGGTAAAACTTATAAAATTCATATCATTTTAATTAAAAATCATAAAAATACTTATAATATACCAAAATGATCACAAAAATAAAAACTATGCATTAAAAATAACCTCTTACACATTTTGAAGTCAAATAAAGGTAAAAGTTTAATACGTCTTGATTAAAAGTATTTTCTAATATATTAATGGAATAAAAATACAAAAATCTTTACTATACCTTTAACATTAATTTTTCAAAGGCTAAAAGTGAATAACAAGTTACATTAATGTTTAAGTAGAATTAAAATAGATCTAACTATTTTAAGTTGTGCCTACTAAAACTACCATTTAAAATTAAGTAAATCTTATTCTCTAAAACTATTTTATCAATTATAAAATCATCAAGATTTGAGTACTAATTCTTTTACAAGTTTGGGAATCTACTTTAAAAGCTAAACAGAGTTTTTAAATATTTAGCATGATACCATTCTCATGTTAAAGAAATAAGTATTAATTCGATAATAAGTAAGTGATTCTAGTCACTTATAAAACAAAGAGAACATCACTTCCATAAAGGCATAATACCTTTGTTTCACTTTCATGAAGTGTTATAAATTGAACAACATGTAGTTTCCTCTCATATTAAAGTTAGATAAATCTCCACTTGATAGTAGAATAGCTATTCAAAAATACTACTTGTTTCTACTTTAATACATGTAATTAATAAGAAAATCTTAAAGTGTTAACTTTAAGATTTAAATGCTTTTACTTGGTAAAGTAATATTTTCCTTAAAAGTTATTCTTTCGAAAAATATTAAAATTAATCATTAAGTATTTCTATGAAGACTCTAATGAATTAATAACCCTTTTAAGAAATCCCCGTGTGCCATTCCACACTTGAGTGCTTTAGTATTGCATGCTACTTGTTGTATTTACATATTGTTTCACACTCTCGCAAGGTTTAATAAGAAGCACAAGTGTTAAGCTAATATAAAAGTGAAACACATTCTAAAGAAACCATTCCCAAATTCCGAACTCTTGGTCAGATACGATTAATCCAGGGATTTGCGTTTATCAAATTGCATTATATTACTTATGCATAATTGCATCTTTTTTTTTGAACATTCGTCCTTACCGGACTAATGATGCTGTTTACAGAATTTGGATCTTCTATTGTCTTGAAGACCATGATTGCATAATCTTGCAATCACAAAAGGCAAGTTCACACTTGCTCATGTCCTTTGATTATTTTCTATCAAATGCTTGTAACTCAAATGTTGTCATCACCTGCATTTCAAAAGGGTCAGAAAACACTATTTTGATAATAATATGATTATGGATTATTTACCAAATGGTAATAATCTATTGATACAGTTCTAGTGGTAAAGGAACATAATATCTAGGACTTAATAACCAATGTCACCAGTGATTCTAGCGCTGTATATTACGCCTTAACCATGAGATTTGGAATGGGACGGAGAAGTTAGTTGTATCTTCTTCCTTTCGCAGGGACGAATGACCTTATCGTGAGGCTGTAACTTCCTTGCGGGGACTCAGCAGATGGGTGGGACTCCTAGTTCCCGGCGATATTGGTGTCTAGACTTTCCATAAGGGGCTGTCGGAGGTATATCTGCCTATATGGGGGTTGCCAGGGACATGATCTGCTCACTGGATTCTCCAAGGGGTTGCTAGGGTTATAACTGCCTATATGGGGGTTAACGGAGGTATATCTGCTTGGGGAGGTCGTGTCTTCATATGGGGTCACGGAGAGGGCAGTGATTGGCTTGGATCTTAGGTGAGGCCTCAAACCATGGAAGTTTGAATGGGGACATACTCCCGGCCATGCAAAAAAGCTTAAGGTCTCTCATGGGAAACGCGATGCACCTCTGTAGAGTGTAAGAACTATGACATGTTACTCCCTGTTCTGGGAAGGAGGTACAAACGCACTAGGAAAGGAACCCCACGAAGGTTCTGGTCACCCTGTGAAGGCTGTCGGGCATAGTTTTCATAATAAAAGCAACCTTTGAAGAAATGTTTACGAAAACTTGCATTGCCTACGACCTTTGGTCTGTGGATGTAGAGATAGTGCATCATACACTCCTTTTTTAGTGAACTTGCTGAGTACGCTCGTACTCAACCATACCTTCTTAACCCTTGCTAGGTTTTAAGCCCTTGAAGACGACGTCTTGATTAGATAGGAGTAAATTCTCTAGCCATAAACCTACTTCTGTAGAGCTTTGCATTAGAAGCAATTGCAAGTCAATTACTTTAAATGCTAGTCTTATTAGCCAGATAGTTCTAAGTTATTACTTCTGGTTCTTCTTTTTAAGAAGTTTCTTTCTCTCTTTTTAACCTATTGTGTTCTCTGGATCTTTTGTAAAGAGTCGAGTTGTAATCTATAGTTATGTCTTGGACCAGCTGTGTTTCTGTTGTACCACTCTGAGGGATGTAATACTAATGAACAATGTTTCATTGGTGTTATGTCAACAACTATAGTGTACTACATCATGTAGTGGTATGCTGGGTTACCGCATATTGCCCACCGCTGCCTCTTCATTAGTTATCTCTATTCCCAGCATTTTTAATGATCTAGTTGGAATTAAAGTCATGATCATCTCCACCATTAAGCATCACCACCATTAAGCATATGCGAACCTTCCATCAACAGTGGAACGAAAAAGACACGAAGTAGCACCTGAGCAAGCAACTACGACTTGCAAGGCTGACTGTCTATCAAACAATAGGCAATAGGAAGTGTCCAAGGCAATATAGAGGTTGCAAGAAATATAAATGGTGCATGGAAACTAAAGCTTCACAACAAGGATATCATTAGATCAACAGGAGGAAATAAAGACTATAAACACAAAATAGGTAGAAAGGGGGTCGATGCTCGCCTAGGAAACATTGCTGGAGATTCATTATCCGAAGGACCTGTTGATACTCGCATCCACTCAATGGCCTATTCTGCGAAGAACCAAAGCACTAAAAGAAACACCAAATGCACTATTTAATACTACGGCAGAAGATCGGGCATGATGCATGTATGATGTATGACATGGCAAAGGTGCGATGCAATTAGGCAATATTAAGTGGAACCGGGGTACCGACAATTAATTAGAAGATTCAAGTTATTTAGGTATTATTTAGGTATCCCGCAATTTAAACATTGGCTTAACAAAGCAAAACATGGCATTGGTTTGTTACACAAATTTAAATGAAATCAATATAAGACTAGAATAGTCCGCATATAGTCTCCATATTTAATTATTAGATGAACCGGCAAAATGCCCCCAAATCCACATGGTATGAATGCAACCATGTACAATTTAAATGCAACAAGATAGATATGTCATATTATAAAAATAGGGGTCGCATAACGTCACACATTGGGATATCAGCGATCTTGGGGTTCGCCGAGGGCGTCCGACGGGATCAGTCTTCGAGGCCAGACTCCAGGATCAGTCTTCGCCTCCGGGAACGGGGTCTTCGGAGTCTCGACTATCGGATCCAAGAAGAACTTAGCGTTCCAAGAGGTGCAGGGTCCGTCTTCAAGATGGAAGGCGAACTTGAAACAACACTAGGTACTCATGCTCGTGTCCAAGCATTGGAGATCTTGATGAAACCCAGAGAGGGCAACCCTCGCGGGAATCCGGTATTCTTCGGTTGAAATCACACCAACTTAAGGGCACCACCATCTTTGGTCACGGGCACCTCATCCATCCCCGGCTACTCTTGACGGAATCAAAACTGATACAACACAGCCATAGAAGCACAAGGGCTCATGTCGACAGATAGATTTGAAGGATTGCTCCAACAGCAGCGGGAACCAGACAGGCTTGGCCAGCAACTAAGGTGGGTGGTGCAAGGCAACACCACAGGTGTGGGGCTGGCATGGAGGGGCCAAAACAACATATCCTCGCCTCGTCCTGCGGTGCGCATGCCAAAGGAACTTGGGATGCCGACGAGGTAGGACACACACGAATATGGAGCAGCGACGAGGTGAATCCACCAGAAGGGCTTGTGCAACAAGCGAGATTGGGGTGATGTAGCTCGAGGACAAGCTTGGCACGAAGCGGTCTGTAACATCCCAAAACTTTATTCCAAGGTTATTAAGATCCAAATCATCGAAATTTAGAGTTAACAAAAACTTTTCCAATTAAAATTATTAAAGCATTCATATGTGTGTGCATTTAAATAGGAGTTGTTTTGAATTGCCTTGATTAAGTGATCCATTTCTTGTAAAATGATTCTTAGGTGAAATAAACATCATATAGATCATTCCCAAACAAATCCCAAAGAAAAACAAAGCAAAATGAATAAAATAACCGAATGGTCATTTGTGCCATTTTAATCAACATGCCTACTTTGGCTATTTCTAGTACTCAATTCTTAACATAAATAAATGTGGATCTTTCCACCCCTTGCTAGTACATGTAATGATGTACCAAGGCCCACTTTGTGATCTGCCAAAAACTTACAAACACTAATTTTAAAAGGCATTTGAAAATTGAATCTAGTTCATATGGGAAGATCCCACTTATTCAAAAACCACTCAAATGAGCTTTATTTTCAAAACCCAAGTAACCACAGATGATCAAGCTGATGACTAACACACCCACCAAAAATCTTTTCAAAATTCAAAACTAAATTTCTTTCGGCCATTTTCACAAACACTTGGCAGGCAGGAATCAAACTCTAATCCTAGCTCACTGTTTTCTACAGGGTGTTGCCACACAATTGTCCTCAAATCACTCCGTCTGTCTCCAAATGATCAAACCAGGCCATAAACACCCCATCCCCTATCCCCTAGCAGAACTGCTGAGCCACCCCTAGGACATGCCCGCCGGCCAAACCTTGCCAACGCCGCAGTAGACCGCCCCTCTCTCTCTCGCCATGTCTATGAGCTAGCCTAGACCGCACCACCACCCTCTGTCCCCTCCCCGAGCACAGCCGAGCCGTGGACCACCCACAACGCGCCGCACCCAGAGTGTCTGCACCATGCCGAGCACGCGCCAGAGCACCGCACCCGACAAGCATGCACACACCGCCCCTCGACCGCAACCCATGCTCACCGCTTCGCCACGACCCAGGGAAACCCCTAGACATGCCCGTTCCCCTCCATTTGCCCCACAGCCACCGCACACCATGAAGACCATCGCCCGACCGTTTGCCACCGCCCCTAGTCCCGCATTTAAGCCATAGCGTGCTGCCAGGTGGCAGGACACCGTCCCCTACCTCGAGCCACGCCGCTAGCACGCTGTGCAGCCCTCGCCGGAGCCACCCAACCATCACTCTCGGTCGCCTCGTCGAGCTATAAATAGAGGCCACCCAGCACAAACCACTCACACCATTCCACTCCCCTCTCCTCACTGGTCCTTCCCTACCTCTAGCCGGAGCAGCGCGAGCACTTGTTCGCCGGAATTTGGCCGGAGGAGCCCGCTGCAGAGGAGGAGAAGGCGACGTCGATTTCGTCCACCCCCGGAGCTGCCTCGACAACCCCTGAGCTCGCCTTTGTCCACCAGTTCGTTTGCCCCCATCGCTATCGTTGCTAGAGCCCTGGTACGCCCCCTCAGCACCCCCACCGAGCCGCTAGGGTTAGACTTCGCCGGCGACTTGTCTGTCGTCGATGACGAGCCCCAGCCATCGATCCTAGTTCTAATCTAACTGCCCACATCACCCCGTACCGCTTCGCGTGTTAAGAGCCGCTGATCGGTGGACACCCCTGTCACCTGTGCCCCACGCCGTGGAGTGCCACTGGGCTGGCCCGATAGCTTTCCCGCGTGACCCATTTAATTCAAATTAGGATTTTTCTATTTAGGTTTGAACTTAGTTCTGTCCCCTAGTTTGAAAATCAATTCAGAGAGAATTACAAATCCAAATGGAGTAATTCCAATTTTGTCAGAAAGCTACTGAAAAGTTCTACCCAAGCCCGTTGGATTTAATTCAATTAGCATTAGAGATCTCTCCTAGTAAAAATAATAAGACATAAGCTTTTGCCCATTCAAACATTTTTATAAAATCAACAAAAATATCTTTGAGTTGATTCCAACTCTCAAAAATCACATTTAACCATACCTATATGAATATGTAATAATATCAAGGTTTGCCTGCAGTGACTTTGGACTAGTACCAAAATAATGCTATATACGCATTTCTAGTCACTTTAAATCATTAAATAATGAACTTAAACCAAAGTAACTATGAACCAACCCTTAAATTACATTCCCACATGTTGGAATATGTGGTGAGGACATGTGTCCACATGATCCCATATTTTAAGTGGTGAATATTAAATCTTAGTTATTTTCAATGAGTAGAAATTACTTTTCTTAAATAAAAAGAATGAAGCTATTAATAAAACTTGTGATGATAATAGATCATCAAATGTGTGCCTTAGAGTGCTAATTAAACTAGTTAAGTATTGTTTGGTGATTGTGTACTCCGTATGTATTTATAGACCATAGTACCGACCAAGCTTTCGAGGAGGAGGAGTTCTATCAAGAGGAGGAAGAAAACTTCAATCACTGCACTGCACAAGGCAAGCCATCATTAACAATGCAAGCTAACACTTGCGAGTATAATGCTTAGCAAGCTAGAATCAAGCTAGATGATTGAGCAAAGATGCTTTAGGCATGCTTTGGTCATACCACTTTGACTATTATTTACCCCAAGTATTATTTTCAAGCTTTACTTCCTTTACTTTAGCCAAGTCTTTTACTTGTTTTGAAGGTAGCATAAAGAGTATAAAACTTTACCTATTTAGATAACTTTAGATGTCATTCTATGGCATGAGATTGATCCCATCTTTCCACCTTAGTGAACACTCTTAACCTAGTAGTTTAGAGTTAAATAAAAACTTGAGTCACTTTAGATGGGAACACTTGGTGAAAATGAATTGAGAAAACCATGGAATGATGAGTCATTCTATTGAGATGTTTTGACATGTGTTGAGAAACACAAATGGTTTATGATGATTAAAATTTTGAGGCATGAGCCTTAACCCTTTTACAAAATTGATGGTTGGATTCGGATGCGATACCATTCCAAATTTACCGTACAACCGCAATACCTGAATTGGGTAAGGCTTAGCCGGAAATTTATATGCATTAGAATTAGTTCCCTCACGGGAGAGGTTTGAGTTGACGCTACCTCTCAATGTTGTCCACCTATGCAGTGCCCAACATGACAGATGGTCATGGTTGGGAGGCCATGCTTATGGGAGAGGTGCTTATACTAGGAAAGGTTATGTTTGATTATCTGCATACTAAGTATGATGATTCAGGGTTATCCCTGACAGATGTATCGAATCTTGTGGTGAAAGTGTACCACCTCTGTAGAGTGTTAAACTATTCGAATAGCCGTGTCCGCGGTTATGGACAGTTGGAATGGCCATACTATTTCGTTGTCAAATGTTTTCAAAATAACTTATGAAATGAATGATGAATCCTGACTTGACCATAACAGGGTTGTGTTTATGACACTAGCTTCCCAACTTAAGTGATTCTAGAACTTTATTTTATCTTTCTTTGCTTCTGAACTCAGCTTAGGTTTCAAACTTAACTTTATAGTTAAACTTAGAGTGAGTACTTTACATTAGGACTTTACTACTTGTTAGTGGTAGTTTGCGAGCACTTAAAGAGTACTCATGGCTTTTGTCCCTGGCTATTCTCATGGCCAGACTATGAAGGAGACTACCAAGATGATGGCCAGCAGGACGGCTATGATAACTAGGACTATACGTCACAAGATTGCATGTGCCCCTGAAGATGGACCCCACCGCTACGCTTATCTTTTATTCCGCTGATTGTTGTATTAAGAATGGATCATGAGATCCTTATTTGTGTAAGACCTTATGTATGGTTTGTAATGGATGATGTACTATGATATCCAATCTGTTATGTCTCGCAAAAATGGTAATCCTAGGATTGCGATGAATGACATAACAGGCATCTGGGATTAAAACTCCGGGTGTTGACACGGTCAGAGGCGCACGGGGTCGGAGGCCACGGGCGGCACCGGTGGCTGCTCTGCAAGGGGATGCAAAGGAGGTCGAGGGCGGGGAGGCGAGTGACGTCGGGCTCGTGCAGGGCCTTGCGGGACACGGGCCTGATGCAGGGGGCGGGGTCCACGGCGAGGGAGGCGAGGCTCCTCGTGGTGCTGGGGCTTGGGGACGGGCACGGTGGCGTGAGCTTTAGGAGCGGTCAGAGAGGAGACGTGGAGCAGCGGCATACATAGGAGGGTCACGGGCGGCGCCGCAGGGCTTGGAGAAGGCATGGTCCCATGGAGAGGGTCGGTGGCGATGGGGGCTCACCGGCAGCGGCTCCTGTCGGGTCGACGATGCGGAGCGGAGCATCTGGCGACGTCCTGTGCGGGCGATGGGCAGAAGCGTGCGCGCGGGGTGAGGTAGGCTGGCGGAGGGCTTGCTGCGGGTAGAGGAGAGACGGGGTGGCACCGAGCGGTGGAGGTCGACGAGGTGGTGGCGGGCTTCTAGCGGCGAGGCAGCGAGGGAGAGTGACGGGGTGAGGGGAGCGGGGCTGGCAGCGATAGGATCGAGGCAGAGAGGTGGTAGGTGGGGAACGGAACGATCGGGGGTGGGTTTCCCATGCGTGAGTAGCATAGGTGGCGTGTAGCGGCAGGTGCGTGCGTGCGGAAAAGCGCGGGCGCGTCGTGTGTTGTGGCCACGGGGCTGCGCGCGAGCGCTTGCATGGCTGCTACAGCGTGTACGTGCTGGGTCGTGTCAGTATGGTGTACCGCGGGGTGGGTTGGTGGCTGTGAGCTAGGGAGTAGCTAGGGTGTGGCGGCAGGAGGGGTTTGGTGGGGCTAGGGTTAGGGTCTAATCTTGGGTAGATATAGGTTTAGGTTTTTATCTCGGTTAGTAGGCTGCTGCTGGCTGGCCCTTTGGGTCTAGCCGGTGGCGTCCTCCCCGGGTAAAATAGATTTATTTATTTGTTTTGGTTTTAAAAGACTTTTGTAATTAGTTGTTAGATAAATAAAAGATCCGAACAAGGTCGGAGTTTGATTTGAAATTAAAAGAGGGGGATATCTAGAAAACAAAATAGTTTTTTTGCAAAATAGTTTTAGATAAACATATGCATGATGATGATGCTCAAATGCAATGTGACGTGATGACATGAGCATGCTATCATGATGATGCACAAAGGTAAAACACCACGATTTTCTAGTAGTGATTTTACCAGGGTGCTATAGCCAAGGACGTCAAAGGAGAGGGGATAGATGTCCCTTGCCACTTTGTTGCTAAGGGGATAAGGGTGATGTCGGGGAGTGGAGGATGACGTCAGTTGGACCGGCTTTATGACGGACCGGCAGGCGACCAAGGCAGGCAGGACCGAGTCCACCAAAAGTAGTATGTAGACTGGGTCCTCGAGAGGCGGCAGTGTGGAGACCCTTCCCGCCTACCGTTTGAGGGGGGGAAGAGGCCCCGCCGCCCTATAAAAGGAGGCCTTATTCTACCTTGGGATGGGTTGATTCCTAGAACTTCTAACCCTAGACAATGGTTCTCCATTGTACCCTCTTGAAGCACAACGAGCAATACAACCACGCATGAATAGGGGCTCTACCTCCTCACGAAGGTCCCAAACCTGGGTAAAAACTCCCATGTCAACCTCTTTTTCGTGTGCGTGCACCGCCATCCTCGCCGTCGTTGAGTAGCTCGGAATGCATGATTCATCCCCCTCTCGAAATCAGGGCTTGTTGGACACATCTCCGACATCTGGCGTGCCAGGTAGGGGCTGAGGCATGCTCCGATGACCTTCGCTAACGCCATCGGCATGACAGCCCCCATCGAATCAAGTCCAGGACGGCAACGCACCAGGCGTGATGCCGTGGTCTGGGCAAGGATGGACCCCACCCCTGTGCGCCCAGATGTAGCACCTGCTACATGGGTGAGGGCCGAACCAGGTTCCCCCTTTCCTTCGCCGTGGGGGCAGGGTTCCCTCCTGCGGTGACGTGGCGAACCACCACGCCGTACCCCGCACGGTTGATCCAGGCGATCCGCACTAGGGACGACCGAGCTCGTGGCACGGGCACAACCCCTTCGCCCACCAACCAGACTAAACCAAGAAAGGTGGACCTCGTACCTTGCCAGGATCCTCGGTGTCGCTGCCCTCGCTTTCCCATGGCTGGGGGCTCACTCCAGGGACGAGGCTTCTGGAGCCTAGAGTCACTGCGTGACCTGGCGACCCGGTGGGTGGCCATCAAGACACCCCGCTGCTAGGCCCGGAAAGATCACCCTGCCTTTGTGAGATCCCAGTGGGTTAACCCGCTGACTTCTGGGCGGGAGGAAAAGACGGTTGTGCCAGGATGGACTACAACCCCTGGATCCAGGAGCACACGCCCGGAGTTCAAGGGGTCAGCCTCCCGCAAGGGCCCACCGGACTTTGGTCGCCCCTCTCGCTCGTTGCTCGCCGCCCCGCCCAGAGACTCGGAGGAGTATGCCTCCGCCTATTGCGACTCCCCATGGCGCCCTTTCACGTGTCCCTGGCTGCCAGCCCTGCGCCTTCTCACCTATGACAAGGGCGACGGCTGAGCCCGAGCAGCGACTCCTATCAACTCCGAGGACAGGGCCACGAGAACCCATCAGAAAGGAGTTGAGCGAAGACCCCCCGTAGGAAGGACTTGAAGGAGGAGGACGCGGAGCGACCTTACTGTGTTTTCCACCGCACAGGGGGCATGACACTAGCTAGTGTTTCAAGCTCAAGGCGATTTGAATGGAACATGAAGGACCGAAGAAGCACAATCTCGACGGCGGGCAAGGCGGTCGGCTAGGTGCCCGCTCAGATGAGGACCAAAAATAAAGCACTAGGCTGGGTCCCTCAAACATTGATGTGGTGACCAGAGTGGGCGCTTCGCCGCGATGGACATGGGGTCTCTAGAGGGCTACGACGCCCACCCTCGGTATGCCCCCGCCTTCCTACCAAATGCTGTCGGGGGCGGGGGACCCGGGGGCTCCAGAGGGCCACAACGCCACCCTCGGGATGCCCCCGTCTTCGATCCAGATGCTATCGAGGACGGGGACCCAGGGGCTCAAGAGGTCTGCGGCACCCACCCTCGGTATGCCCCCTCCTTCCAGCCTGATGTTGTCGAGGGCAGGGACTCGGGGGCTCCAGAGGGCCACAACGCCCACCTTCGGTATGACCCGGGGGCTCAAGTGGTCTGTGACGCTCACAATACCGTGGAGTTTCCTCATGTGTGCTAAGTGTGCAGGGAAAAGTTATTGTGTTTGGGGGCTAGATTATCCGCCCCTAAGGGCCGGATAATCCGGCCTAACTCACTTGACAAAGTCAGGCAGGGCGTGTCGCTCTGTCTGGGGGCGGACTTTCCCGCGGAAAATCCGAAAAGGGGCGGAGTTTCTTCCCCTAACCGGATAATCCGACCCATGCCTTGGGCCAGATAATCTGGCCCCCAGGAGACGATCAAGGACAGGTAAGGCGCGACGCTCTGACTGGGGGCGGATTTTACAACGGAAAATCCGAAGTGGGGTGGACTTTCTTCCCCCGACCGGGCCCTCACCTTGGGCCGGATAATCCGGCCCCCATGAGACAAGCAAGGGCTAGCTCAGCGTGTCGCTCTGACTGGGGGCGGATTATGTGCCGGATAATCCAAGTCAGGGGCGGAGTTTTCCCCAGGCCGGATAATCTAGCCCTCACTTCGGCCAGATAATCTGGCCCCCAAAGGCTCCAACGGCTTAGTTGGGACAGGGGGTATAAAAGCCCCTTCGTCCCTTTCGGTCAGAACTCTTGATTCATTCGAAAAAGACCAGACCTGTTGCAAGAGCTCTGTCACTAGATCTCCCACTTCAACCACCTGAAGGCTTCGATCTTTGGGGGAATTGAAGGAGGAGACAACGTACATAGTCATCACGAATCAAGCGCATCAACTCCTCTCCATTCACTTGGAGAAATCCCCGATCTAGTATTCTCGTTAATATCTAGATCTTGTGTTTTGTTATTGATAACTTGTTCTTGTGGCAGCTTGTTGTCATTATGGGAGCCTCCAATTTGGTTGTGGAGTTGTGCCATGCTAGTTGTGTAAAGGCGCCGGTTCCCGCCTCGAAGGGTACCTATAGTGGAAAGGTGGATCAGGCCTTTGGTGGCGGGGTCCATCGGAGAACAGGGTGAGGCCTATTGTGGCGTGGTGGTCTTAGTACCGCCCACCCCTCCAACGCAGATGAACTTCCCTTAACAAGGAAGGAACTGCGGTAAAACAAATCATGTGTCTCCGTGTGATTAATCACGGTTTCCTCGGTCCTCACTTTACTCACCTTTACTCGCTAGTAGATAGGTTTGCATATAGGAAATTCTACATAATAGTTTATCTAGAGAATTTACCCTTTCTGTCAAGCCTAAAATTGAAAAAGCATTACAATTTGAAGTAGCACCTATTCACCCCTCCTCTATGTTCCCATATGTTGGGTCCGCAGCATAGAAAACAAAAAATTTCCTACGGTGTGAACTACACGCCAAGATCTATCTACTAGGTACAAAGCAACAAGTGGACAAACATCCAACGAGAACTTACCCTCGAAGACAACGAGTTTTGTTAACGAGTAGGAACTCGTGGTTGATGTAGTCGTACACTTGCCGATCTCAAGATCGTGAGGAAGTCCGAGCGCCACAACTCAGCAACGCATCCGTACTCGCACACACGTTCAAGCCACCGGACAACCTCCACCTCCTCGCTCCAGAGATCCAGCGGAAGCAGCCACTCCTTCTAGAAAAAATGCCACCAGGAACATGTATCTCGCTAATCCGAGACCATGGGGGAATAATTCTAGAGGGGAGAGAGATCCTTCACAAGGAGGTGTGAGGATGAAGGAGGGAATAGGTGGCCTTTTATAGGAGGAGGGGGTGCCTCCTCTCTCCATGGCCGGCGCATGGGGGGTGACCCCTCACCTCCCCCATTCATGTGGTGGTAACCCCGCCACATTAAAATGCCTCTTCACATTCCCTTTTAAAGTTTCCAGTTTAAATGCATTAAATTTCTCCAAATTTAATGCTCTCTCATTTAATAAAACTCTTTTATTAAATTTATTCACAATTTTTTTAATTACTTTAATTAAAAAATATTCACATCTAGCCCCTTGCAATATTTCAATATCACATGTAGAACCTCTTTCTGCAATTTCACCCGAAACAATTTTCGGTTTCTATTGAAACAATTCCTGCGCTTTGCAATTCTTTAAATTCAAAACATATGTGCTCCAAAATGATGTCCGGTAACTCTTAAGTGTGCCACCCTACGGTTCACGAATAATACAGACATGATCGAGACCCTTCTCCGATCAATAATCAGCAACGTGCCCTGGAGATCCGTATTGACTCCTACACATTCAACCATGACTTCTGTGATTGTGAGAACCTTTAACGCTTCTAACTAAATCCCTTTGTCTCTCGATATATTACATGTCCGAGATTCGATCATCAGTATCTCCATACCTAGTTTGATCTCATTACCGACATGCACTCTTTTCTTGTTCCCGTGATATAACATTCTAGTGATCACATCACTTGCTTGCAAGCTATCTTAATGTGATATCACCGAGAGGGCCCAGAGTATATCTATCCGTCATCGGGATTGACAAATTCCACTCTTGATCCATGAGCCTCAACATAACACCTTCATAGTACTGAACCCATCTTTATAGTCACCCTGTTACGGTGTGACGTTTGATGTTATCAAGATACTCTTCCGGTGTTAGCAATTAACATGATCTCATGGTCTAAGGATAAAGATTACTTCGTATGATGTTATAGCAATATAAACATAATGACTTGATCGTAATGCTATACTTCGGATGAATGTTTGTCACATCATTCCACCAATGGTGTGACCTTGTTATTAACAACATCCAATGTCCATGATTAGGAAACCTTGATCATCTTATTAATCAACAAGCTAGTCTATAAGAGAGGCATAACTAGGAACCCTTTTTGTTTATTAAACACACATGTATTGATGTTTCCTGATCAATACAATTCAATCATGTAAAATAAACATCTATCATATATAAGGAATATATAATAACAACTTTATTATTGCCTCTTAGGGCATATTTCCATCACCATATGTTCCATTTCAATTGGTATCAGAGCCCAGCGCTTTATTCGGGCTTAACCGCCTAACAGAAGTATGGGTACAAAGGAAAATGGGAATGAGGCTATGGATAAGGTCACAATGGATGACCTAAAGACGTTGGAAACAACCTTGTTGAAATCCTTTGAGACCAAGATGGAGGAGATGCAGAAAATGATTTCTCGCCTCACATCATCTACATCCCCATCTCCATCTTCCTCTGAGGCCACCACTCCTCTTTCCAAGTATAAGGCTCACGCCGGATCTAAGGAAGATGAAGTGGTAGGTGAAAAACATAATGGTTCCGCCTCCAAGAAGGGAAGTGGTAAGGAGGACTATAGTGAGGTTCCTCATCTATATTCTCCTGGCCCACCTATCCCTCATCCTCATATAAACAATAGGGGTGATCCACCCAAGCTTACTGCATCTTCATTTAAACAATAGAAATTCCTAATGAAATCTCATGTATGCAGTTCGTCTATTGAGCTTTGGAGGATTATCGAAGATGGTCTTCATATTAGAGACCCCACCAACTTGACTAGGAGAGAAGTTGTTGATAGTAAACTAAATGCAACGGCTCTCCACATGATTCATCTTGGAGTGGGTCCCAAGGACATGCCCCACATTGAGCACTTCAACACCGCCAAAGAAGCTTGGGATGCACTCACTGACCTATTTATTTGAAATGAAAGCATGAGAAGAAATAGGTATGATTCCCTTAGCAATGAAGCGGAAGGATTCTACATATTGGATGGTCAAGACCATGAAGATATTTATAGAAGGCTCAAGGGCATTGCATCAACATTTAGAAAGCATGGAGCCACTCACATTGATGATGCTTGGATAAAAAGGAAATATGTGAGTGATCTAATGCCATTTGAGCCAACGGACTTGAAGAGCTTGCAAGGTAGACACAACTACCATCAAATGACTTCCAATGAAGTTATGCAAGAAATGGTGTCATTCAAGGTTGCAGCTAAGAACGCTGAAGCTGCCCGTTCCCGGGCTATTGGAATGCAAAAAGGAGTCAATGTTGCTCTAAAGGCAAATGTTGTTGAACAAGACGAGGATGAAAGAGGATACGAGGGTGTCTCAATGGGTTGTCCCGAAGAAGTCAAGCGTGCTCATGGTGAGTACATGGCTTTCTATGCTAGGAATTTTTGGAAGGATGCAACCAAGGCCAAGTTGGAACTTGAGCGCAAGAATGGGTCAAGTGGAAGAAGAGAGAATGGCCCAAAACTGAGAACATGCTACAATTGTGGAGATAGGTTACACTTTGTGGATGAATGCCCATATCAAAATAGAGAAGACAATGGTGGCAGGCTTATCCTTCAAGAAAAGTCCAAGGCACCTCGAAAGAAGCCATTTATCAAAAAGAATGGTCCTTACAAGAAGCAACCCAAGATTGTCTTGGTGGCACAATAAGAATATTCCTCTGCAAGTGAAGACGAAGAGGATGAAGTTAGTTCTCGTGAGGTGGCTGCTATAGCCACCACATCTACCCCGTCATCACTCTTCGACTCTCCAAACGAAAACGTCATCAACAACAACGTCACTTGCCTTATGGCAAGAGGGTCCGAGGTATCAACTTCTATTTCTTCATTTCCTAAGACTAACATAAATATGGATATGGATGATCATATTAGTCTTAAGATAAAAGAAGAAGTTATTGCTTTGGACAATTTTTTCACTAACTTGCAAGGTGAGCATAAACTTCACTTTGATGCTCTCATGAGTCAACTTGCTCATTCCGAAGCTCTTCTCGAAGAAAAGGGTAGAATTGAGAGAGAACACGCTTTGGAGATAGCCTCCTTGAAGAATGCATTTGAAGAAGAAGAGGAAGCTCGAGTATCCTTGGAGGAGAAACTCAAGTCAATTGAGGAATCCCATGAAGAGGTTGTTGCCCAGCTCATGAAAGAACGTGACAATGCTCTTGCTATGGTAAAGAAACTAAAGAAAGAAAAGGTTGAATTTTGGGCTGCTCATGCTAGACTCTCAGAGAAGTTTGAGAAACTTGACATTGCTCACAAGGCATTGGAGAGTGAACATTCTACTCTAAATGAGTCTCATGATCAGCTCCAAACTCAATTGGACAAGTATGATATTCCCAGCACCACCACTCTATATTGTGGACATGAAGACATTGTTGAGGAAAATGCAAGGCTAAAAGAAGAACTTGTAAAGGGATCTCAACATAAAGGTAAAGAAGTCCTAGATGAGGTGCTTAGCAAAAAAGGACTAACAATGGGAAAGAAGGTCTTGTTGATGTTCCCAAGAAAAAGAAGAGGAAGAACAAGAAGAAGAAAAAGAACAAAAAGAAGAAGAAGAGCAAAACTGCTCAACCAAAGATAAGCACCACCTCTAATGACAAGACTAACTATGATGGTTTTATAGGGGCTAATAATCCTAACTATGAGTTATATTGTGATTATTATGGTGATTTTTATGCTAGTTATGTAGGTCCTTATGATAGTTACATTTCTTGGTCTATTTGGGTTCCCAAGACCCTTGTCACTAACATGAGAGGACCCATTGAAAAATGGGTACCTAAAACCAAGAAGTAAGTTTTTTGCAGGGCTATGCTTCCGGTGAGTCCAAATGGGTACTCTATAGTGGGTGCACTAGTCATATGACCGGAAGCAAGGAGATCATCTCGGAGATGCGGCCAAACCATGATCACATAACCGTCTCCTATGGTGACAAGTCAAAATCTGAGCTATTGGGTCTTGGAAAAGTTGTGGTTACTCACGATATCTCCCTCGTGGACGTCATGCTTGTTGAGACCCTCGGTTACAATTTACTTTCAATTCGTGCCCTTGGTAAGATGGGCTTTGCAGTTTTTATTGATGCTGATTTGGTGGTACTCTTGTGGAGCAAGTCTCTAAAGGTCGCTTTCATGGGATATGTCGAAAATGACCTGTACGTGGTGGACTTTTTGGGGGAAAACCACTACAGGACCGATGTGTCTTTTCGGAAAGGCTGATGCGGGCTGGCTATGGCATCACCGACTAGCCCTTGTCAATATGAGAACTTTGCAAAGTCTCCACAAGGGTGGCCACATCCTTGGACTAAAAGAAAATGTTTCCTTTGCCAAAGATTGTGTTTGCAGGGCTTGTGTTGAAAGAAAAATGCATGATTCTCCCCATCGAAGGAAGACCATTATTTCATCAAAGAGGATTTTAGAGCTCCTCCACGTGGATCTCTTTGGTCCTCCATCTCATGCAAGTCTCGATGGGAAGAAATATTGCCTTGTGATTGTTGACAATTACTCAAGATACACATGGGTCTATTTCTTTAAGTTGAATATCGAGACTCAACAAACGGTCATCGATTTTGCCAATGAAGTTCAACATCAACACAATGTCCCTATATTGTCAATAAGAAGTGATAACGGCTCCGAATTCAAGAACTACACCTTAAATGAATTTCTAAGTGAAGAGGGGATAAGACATCAATATTCCACTTCATACACCCCTTGACAAAATGGTGTTGCCGAGAGGAAGAACCGGACCTTAATGGATATGGCCAAATCTATGCTAGCTGAATTTAAGTCTCCTTATAACTTATGGGCAAAATCAATCTCTACCACATGCCATTCATCCAACCGGTTCTATCTCCACAAAATCTTGGACAAGTCTCCATATGAAATACTTACTGGTAACAAGCCAAACATCTCCTACTTCTGGGTATTTGGTTGTAAGTGTTTCTTTCTCATTAAAGGAGTTCGTTTATCTAAATTTGAGTCTAAGGCTTTAGAAGGCATTTTTGTTGGTTATGGTGCCGAATCCCACACTTATAGAGTCTACAATAAGCTCTCCGGAACTGTTGTAGAATCTTTTAGTGTGGTGTTCGAGGAAAATGATGGCTCCTATGCGGGGCAAGTTGATGTTTGTGATGCAGATGTTGAAATACCCCAAGATGCCATAAGAAGAATGTGGGTGGGATTTTTCCGCCCCATTGAGGAACCCCTTGTGGCAGATCGGGAAGAACAATGCTCTACTCAAGTAGAGCCCTCATCGACAGAAAGCTCAACATGCTCCAACCATCGGAGAATCTTCTACACCAACCACACAAAATGTTGAAGATCAAAATGCTCCTGAAAGCTCCAGGACGGATTATCTGGTGGACACCGGATTATCTAACCATCCCTCCTCAACTAGCAAAAATGATCAACCTGTTGAAGAAATTGCTGCAAGTCCCAGGCCGGATTTTTCGGGTGACCCCGGATTATCTGGCCACTCTCCAATTCGAGCAAGATCCAGTCCAGCATGCGAAGATGTTTTAGGTTCTCCTAGGACGGATTATTCGGCCTCGCCCTTGGCCGGATTATTTGGCCTCACCCTTGGCCAGATTATCCGGCCCTGAAACTCCTAAAGAGAAGCAGCCTCCTGTTACGGCTATTGATCAACATCAAGGGAAAGGTTCATCATCTCCTACTACTGCTAATCAAGCTATAGATCAAGGCCAAGCCAATGATTTCAATGAAGACTCAAATGATGAAGTTATTCCCCAAGAGATAACAAGCTAATTGAACTTCATCACAAAGCTCGTGCAGATATGTACCTTGAGTTAAGGGGTCACACTCTTGACAAAGTTGTAGGTGATCTTCGACGAACAGTATCCACAAGAAGGGAATTGGCAACTTTCGGTGAGCATCAAGCTCACATCTCAATGGTGGAACCCAACAAAGTATTTGAATCTCTTGAAGATCCGGACTGGGTTGTTGCTATGCATGAAGAGTTGAATAACTTTGAACGCAACAAGGTTTGTAAATTAGTAGAGAAGCCCAAGGATTGCCACAATGTTATCAGCACAAAATGGATTTATAAAACAAGCAAGTTGAGAATGGCATTGTTGTGAGGAACAAGGCAAGAATAGTGGCACAAGACTATTCCCAAGTTGAAGGCATTGACTTCAGCGAGACTTATGCTCCTGTGGCTCGTCTTGAGTCCATCTGTATCCTTCTTGCTTATGTTGCTCATAATAATTTTAAATTACAGCAAATGGATGTTAAGAGTGCTTTTCTTAATGGTCCTCTACATGAGTTGGTATATGTGAATCAACCGGATTTGAGGATCCTAACTTCCTGAACCATGTCTACAAACTCGATTAGGCACTCTATGGCCTTAAACAAGCCCCACGTGCGTGGTATGAGCACCTTAAAGAGCTTTTGTTAGACTGTGGCTTCGAAGTTGGGCAAATTGATCCCACTCTTTTTACTAAGAAGGTTAAGGGGGAGATCTTCGTATGCCAACTATATGTAGATGACATTATCTTTGGCTCTACTAATAAAGCTTTTAATGATGAATTTTCAAAGCTTATGACTGACAGGTTTGAGATGTCTATGATGGGGGAGTTACGGTCTTTCTTGGATTCGAGACAAACAACTTATAGAAGGAACCTTCATCAATCAAGCAAAATACATCCAAGACATGATCAAGAGATTCAAGATGACAGATCTTAAAGGTGTCGCCACTCCGATGCAAAAAAATTGTCACCTTGAACTTAATCCCAATGGTAAAGATGTGGACCAAAAGGTATACCGATCCATGATCAGATCTCTTCTTTACCTCTGTGCATCTAGACCCGATATTGTATTGAGTGTAGGTGTGTGTGCAAGGTATCAAGCAGCTCCTAAAAAAATCCACTTAGTGGCGGTCAAGAGGATCTTTCGATATTTGGTTCATTCCCCTAATTTGGTCTATGGTATCCCAAGGGCTCCAATTTCTCTCTATGTGGTTATACTGATTTAGATTGGGCTAGTGATAAGGATGATCGGAAATCAACTTCTGGAGCTTGTTAGTTCTTGGGAAGGTCTCTAGTATGTTGGTCTTCTAAAAAGCAGAATTGTATATCTCTCTCCACCACCGAAGCTGAATATGTTGTTGCTGCTAGTGCCTATACTTAGTTATTTTAGATGAGGCAAACTTTAAAGGAATACGGTATCAATTGTGACAAAGTGCCTCTTTTATGCGATAACGAAAGTGCAATCAAAATTGCGTATAATCCAGTACAGCACACAAGGACGAAGCATATTGAGATTCGGAATCATTTTATTCGGGACCATGTGGCTCGAGGCGATATTGATCTATCTTTTGTAAGCACGAAGAACCAACTTGCTGATTTATTCACGAAGCCACTTGATGAAGCAAGGTTTTGTTTCTTGAGGAATGAGCTAAATATCATTAATTCAAGGAGCTTGTCTTGATTACCCATGCACTCACTCTTACATCTCAGTCTTATTTGGTCTAGGTGTGGGCATGGATATAGGGGGAGTGTGGTCCTAATTGATTGGGCTAACCCTCCCCCATAATGCCGAAAGCAAGTCAAATCATTTCTCTTTATATCATTCTGTGATATGTGAGCTTATTGATGAGTATTGGTCATGAATCCAAGATATATCTTCGTGGTGTCATACCATGCACTCCTACAAGGTAGCCTCGACCACCGCCCTCTTCCATGAGAAGAGTTGGATTTATGTGGATATTTTTGGTTGTTTTTGCTCCTCTCATGTTCTTATGGGAATCACACTCAATTTTGGCCTTTAGTTGATTCGGTTCTTGCAATTTTGAGTGTGTAGTACAATCTCAGTTTCGTTCTCTTAATCCCAAGCCTTTCCCTACCCCTAAGCCATCTCTTCTTGCACACAAGTCCTTTGTTTACCTTGTCGGGGTGTTGTTTGGGGACGCGCGGGCCTGGATCTGTGTGTAACAGAATTTCAGATTTTAGTATCGCAGAACAAGGACGCCGATGATGACTACGAGTGATCCCTTGGGGCGCTAGCATCACTCTTCTTTCTTTTTGGCGTTTCGATGCCTAAGGGGGAGAAGTAGTTCTATTAGGTCTTCGTGGATTTGCATGGGTCGGGCACAAGCATTTGCACTTTAGCTTTTCGGTCTTTCTCTCGCTTGTGCCAGTTTAGCGTTGAACTTTTATTTGTGATTTGTGTTGTATGAGACTATGTTTGTGTGGCTCTAGATTTATCTTGTGGATTATTCTTATGGATTCATATATCATATTGGCTATATTGGATATCTATATCGAGGGAGGCGCTCATTATGGCTATCATTGGATATTCGTATAATATTTTGCGGACGCATCTATCTCCCCTCGGTGGTATGATTTTTTCACGTATGCTTCAATGGATTAGACTTGTACCTTCTTGTGTGTATTTGTTATCAAATGAAAATTTTAGTATGCACACATTTAGGGGGAGTCTTTTTCATTCACTAAAATATTGTTGCCTTGAGAACTATCTTGCAAATCCTTGTATTGTCATCTAACACCAAAAAGGGGGAGATTGAAAGAACATTTCATGGTTCCCTATGTTTTGCATGTTAGATAACAATACCATGGAGTTTTCTCATGTGTGCTAAGTGTGCAGGGAAAAGTTATTGTGTTTGGGGGCCAGATTATCCTCCCCCCAAGGGCCGGATAATCCAGCCTGACTCACTTGGCAAAGGCAGGCTGGGCGCGTCGCTCTGTCTAGGGGCAGACTTTCCCCATTAAAATCCAAAAAGGGCCGGAGTTTCTTCCCCTAATCGGATAATGTGGCCCACGCCTTGGGCTGGATAATCTGGCCCCCAGGAGACGATCATGGATAGGCAAGGCACGACGCTTTGACTGGGGGCCGATTTTCCCTCGGAAAATCCAAAGTGGGGCATACTTTATTCCCCCGACCGGATAATCCGGCCCTCACCTTGGGCTAGATAATCTGGCCCCCAGGAGACAGGCAAGGGCTGGCTTGGCGCGTGGCTCTGACTAGGGTCGGATTATGTGCCGGATAATCCGAGTCTAGGACGGAGTTTTCCCCAGGCTGGATAATCTGGCCCTCACTTGGGCCGGATAATCCAGCCCCCAAAGGCTCCAACAGCTCAGTTGGGATAGGGGTATAAAAGCCCCTTCATCCCCTTCGGTCAGAACTCTTAATTCATTCAAAAAAGACCAAACCTGTTGCAAGAGCTCTCTCTCTCTAGATCTCCCACTTCAACCACCCGAAGGCTTCGATCTTTGGAGGAATTGAAGGAGGAGACAACCTACATCGTCATCACGAATCAAGCGCATCCACTCCTCTCCATTCACTTGGAGAAATCCCTGATCTAGTATTCTCGTTAATATCTAGACCTTGTGTTTTGTTATTGATAACTTGTTCTTGTGGCAGCTTGTTGTCATTACGGGAGCATCCAATTTGGTTGTGGAGTTCTGCCCCGCTAGTTGTGTAAAGGCGTATGTTCCCGCCTTGAAGGGTACCTATAGTAGAAAGGTGGATCAGGCCTTTGGTGGCGGGATCCATCGGAGAACAGGGTGAGGCCTATTGTGGCGTGGTGGTCTTAGTACCGCCCACTCCTCCAACGTAGATGTACTTCCCTTAGCAAGGAAGGAACTGCGGTAAAACCAATCCTGTGTATCCGCGTGCTTCATCACGGTTTCCTCGTTCCTCACTTTACTGGCCTTTACTCGCTAGTAGATAGGTTTGCATCTAGGGAAATTCTACATAATAGTTTATCAAGAGAATTTACCTTTTGTGTCAAGCCTAAAATTGAAAAAGCATTAAAATTTGAAGTAACACCTATTCACGCCCCCCCTCTAGGTGCCCATATGATCCATTTCAACACCTCAGTTAGGACAGCGCCCCTCACCAGGGTCTTCCATTGCCCATACTTGGGGAATAGAGGACCTCGCCCCCAGGCAGCCCTCTGTCCCTGGCGAAGGTTTCTGCAAGTCCTACCGCTGAACTCGACCAGCATCGGTAGTGGTAACGAGCCCCCCTTCTCTCCTCTACCGTGTAAGAACTCAAAAATAGTTGCCATTTCTTTGAGGTTTCTCGCCGTTGTTTTCATTGCTTCTTCATTTCTATTTGTGGTGTTTTCCTCGCGCGAGTCGTGTGAGTAGGGGTTAGTCACGGTGCATGCCGTCGGGCTACCCCTGGTCGACACTGAGACCTAAAGTTCGAGCTCTAACACACGGACTAGCTCCAGCAGCGAGTCACCTCACCCACAGTTCCCCGGTTCTCGATAACCCTCACACGACCTGTGCAAGGAAAGCATTCACCATGCGGAACCTATGGCTCCTCTCCGAGGAACTATGCAGGGAAAGTACGCGTCCTACGACTCCCTCTTCGAGAGGCTTATGGGATAGAACCAAACGTACGGACCCTACATGACAACCCCATAGAGAGAGGGTCCCTACAGGTCAGGTACAAGCCTCGCGGACCTCTCATGGACAGGGAAGCGGGGCAGCCCACAAGGAACCCCACCTCAAGCGACTCAAGTGCTGTCAGAGCCTAAGACCACCCCGAGGGGCCAAGGAGCAAGGATGCACGAATAACACCTAGCCCGATGCGATGATATCCCCCCCCCACAGCATTGCTTCATACCACGGATGGGAGGTCTTGAGTTCAAGCCTACCACGAGGGAGTGGACCTCCCCTCGCGAGCAGATGGAACCTTCTCCAACGAGGGAACGCGTGCCCCGTGCCAGCAATGCCCATTGTTGCCCGCACCGAGGTGCCCCAAAATGTGGCCCCTAGGTGATGGAAGGATCTCTCACATGCTGCTGCCATCGTCCTTCGGCCCCCGCTGAGCTGGTCCCGATTCAGTATCATTTGAAGTTCCATAGCCGGAATGCCCGCCGAAAGCCCATTTGTTTCCCCACAGACGCGCGAGAGGAGTCTCCTAGGTGCACGACCCGGCCGAAGCGCGAAAGCTCCGGTACGGCCGAGGCCCGTGCCTGGGACTCGGCACGGGCGACGCAAGACACCCGTGCCTCTCGGTGCATAAAATCCATGTGAGGTGCCGGCAGGGAGCCCTAGCGGCGGGTGCCTTGCCCTGCGGTCACTTCCTCAGGAGGCCAGCAGGCCAAAAACTGCCCTACGATCTATTCCTTGGGAGGCTGGCAAAGCGGAACATGGGGATGCTTCCCCGGATGGGCGCTGCTGATCAGCGACAAGCCCTAAAACAACAGGCCTACGAAGTGGTTTAGGCGACGGGGCCTCGAAGGTTGATGACTTCAAACACCCCGTGCATTCGAGGTCGCGTTGGCACCCAGTCGCGGCACGACCTCCCTCATTGAAAAGGATACGGCGTGGCTGGCGCAGCTACTCTGTCTCGGTGGCTGCCCCTGCAGCCCCACGTGAGGGCCTCGCAACCCTCGTACTTCCCTATGTTTCGTGGTAGAAGAGACCTAAGGTGACGACCGGCGGTAGGACCGCGATGCAGGTGGACCACACGAGCGTCATGCAGGAGATCATGGCCTCCTAAGGGAACTCACGCCCATGGTGACCCTACCTTCAAGAGCATCATGCGCATATGTGGGACGATGACCACCACCCCGCGAGGCCTACAAGGGACCCGGGAGAACTTCCTTCCTAACCGTTAGGACTAGAGCAACTGCCTCGAGACCCGCGGCAGCCGTAGCGAGTGCCTCATAGGAGAGTTCCTCGGAGCATGTTCCTGGCCCACGGCAAAGCCACCCGACCTAGGAGCCGACCACGTATGGCACATGATCCATGGGTGTCACAGCACGAGTGGACGACACACGCTCACCCCTAGTCTATCCTGTTGGGATCACAACATAGAAAACAAAAAAATTCCTACGATGTGAACATCTAAGCACCAAGATATATCTACCTATATACAATGAATGGCTGGATATACATCCATAGAGAACATACCCTTAAATAGCGATAAAACATTGTTAACGAAACTAATTTCATGGTTGATATAGTCGTACACTTGCCAATCTCAAGATCGTGATGAAGTCTAGCGGATCCAACAGGTCGAGCACCATCAAGTCCAGCACCGCAAAGCAACGGTGTATCCATGATCGCGCACACGTCCGGTCCACCGAACAACCTCTGCCTCCTTGCTCTATCGATGTAGCGGAAGCAGTAACTCCTTCCAAACGAAAAGCCACCAGGAACATGTGTGTCGCTAATCCAAGACCATGGGGAATAAATCTAGAGGGAGAGAGAGATCCTTCACGAGGAGTTGTGAGTGCGAAGTGAGGAGAGGGGGTCCTTTTATAGGAGGAGGGGCACCCCCTCCGACGGCCGGCAGCCATGGAGAAGGGCCTGTTCATCTGTAGTACCAATGTTCGCAGGCCAGCGCATGGCGGTACCTAAGTTGCCTGAAATTGCCGCGTTTCGAAAAGTTGGGTCGCCAACTACTGAGAGGTGCCATTTCGAGGCAAAGTCATCTCACCCATGCCAAATTCAAACATTCCGTTAAACTGCCCCGTGAAGTACACGGTCGGGACCCTCATGTCGGTCATTTGTCCGTGACGCGAGCGCCAACATGGCAAGCTCTTAGGCAAATCGAGTAGCTAAGTGGATTGGTTGCGTTGACCAATTTCACATATCCATTCCCACCTTTCCCCTAGCACCCGCGGCGTCGGAATCCACCCTCCAGGCAGGGCGATCCCTTCAGACATTTGACTTCCGGTGCCAAGTTGATGCGCCCAGTTGCTGATCTCGAGCTCCAATGGCGCATGCCGTAGCCACTATTGCGAGGATCTAGCCCACCTCCGCCGCCGACGAGCCAAGCAGCTCGGAGGATGGCAGATCCTACTACCAAGGAAGAAGATGTTCTGGCTACAAGCGGGTGAGCGACCCTTCTCTTTGCTATTCGCACTAATTATAACTGCTAGCTGGCTACTGAACCTCAAATTGTTTGTTAGCCCAATGCTTACAAACATATTTTGTCCACAGTTTTTTGTCAAGCGGGATCTCCGCGGACCCCCCTTACCTGGTTATGGTAGTCCTCTACAGGTACGACTCTAAGGACAAGTGGTATGGACACCATTGTATCATGATGGAAGAAGCGCCTGTGCAGATCTGCACTATATCTGGTATGGTTGCTGCTCTATGTAATCATGATGAATTATGGCCGAAGCAGACTGCAAAGTTCAGCTTCTTGGATGAACGTGGCATCATGGTTCCTCTAACGTGTGACAGTAAACTAATTGGGTTGATGAAAAGGTATGCTTCGGCTGCCATGTTTGGGCTGAAATATGATGAAGGAGATGTGGAAGCTGCTGCAACTGGGAGTCGCCCTTCTATTCTTGGACAGGGTGGTTGCTCGAACCCAATTAGCTCCTGGTAAGTAAAGGTCTCTTGGGGTTCCCATGTTTATGTTGAATTGTAATTTTTATTTTATTTACTCTATAGATAATGGGCAGTTATGCAACAGTCTTGTTTCTTTGACAGGAAGCGCCGCAAGGTTAGAAACATGACTGCCAGGTCAGTCATTTTGCTGCCCGAAGAAATTAAAAACGAGTGGAAAGATTATGTTGGACACGATTCTGGTGCCCATTGTCCCGGCGATGCAGAGTATGTAAAGATAAGAAAATTGGCACCGAGGAAGAGGACGAAGGCAGGAAGTGAAGAAGCCAGTGGATGTGAAGGCTTGGCACCCAGGCTGCAGAAGAAGGCTGCTGGCAATGAAGATGCATAGTAATGTGTTGAACTTGAACCTATATATGTGATTCTGTTAAATTCTGGAGCTCTGTGTGTGGCACGTTGCTGGGCGAAACAATCTACCCACGTTCTCTGAGTAAAATGTACCGCGACTTAGGGTTTGGAAACGCCTGAGTCAGTAGTTGAATCTGAAATTGTGATTGTGCCACTGCTAACTGAAAACACACAGCACCGGTTCCACGATTGCTGAGGGGAAGGAGGTCTCCAAATACGACGGAATGTAAGTGGCACAGAAATAAATTATTTAAGCTGCCACACTCCATGAAGCAGCAAATTATTTCAGATGCTGCACAACGACGTGGCAACATAAACAACAATGTTCTCACCGATAATGCCCAAATGAGGAGGAAATCGGTACCACTTTCTGGCCTAATCTTGAGCCCGTTTATCTTACTG
The DNA here is from genome assembly GCA_023614405.1 of Avena insularis. Classification (NCBI taxonomy): domain Eukaryota; kingdom Viridiplantae; phylum Streptophyta; class Magnoliopsida; order Poales; family Poaceae; genus Avena; species Avena insularis. Next base: position 410,812,756 of record CM042696.1, read on the forward strand.
CCTCTCTGCTCCTGCGTCCCCTGCATCTGGCGAAGCTCCCGGATCTCCAGTAACCGGGTGTACGTGCTTCCACTTTATAAATTATGGTTGTGCCATTTGCATGCGGCACAATCCACGTAGATTACGTTTAAACAAACCACCAATGTCAGAATACACTAGTAGAAAAGGTGTCTTTGGTCCACAGTCACATTCCCAATCCGGGACAGAGATCTAAATCGAGGCAGAAATTGATCTAAATCACAATTCTTCCACAAATTAATCGAGACCGAGATCTAAATCGAGGCATTTCATTACTTCAACCACAAATTCTTCTAAACAAAGGTGCGATTTCACATCCTACATTAATTCAACCACTAGTAAACAATTTCACTTCCGCTGCCACTGTCCTCTGAGCCACCGGCTTCCTCGTCGCTGTCGGACGGAACCTCCACGATTTCCGCATTGTTCGCAAGACGGAGCACCTCTTCGCGGCGAGCGGCGGCGATGACGGTGTACTTGGTCCGTCCAGGGACGGACCAGAACCTCTCCCGCCCTTCTCGGTTGCGGAGATCCCGGTGCACCACGCGCCCTTCAACGATGCGGTTGCCAATCTTGGCCTTCTGCTCCTTCTTGAACAGCGCCGGCCAGTACGGGCTGGCCGCCGCATACCGGGGCAATGCCCTCTTCCACGCGGGCATCTGGCGGCGGCGCTCCGTGATTTCGCTCTCCATCTCGGCTCGGCTAGGGAGCAGAGCCACCGGCACCATCGCAGAGCTGATGCACCATTCGTGGGGCACCGTCGCGGCTGGCGGCGCGAGGATGTCGAAGTTCGCGAACATCACCGCCTCGTAGAAGTTCAGATCGGGCATCTCCATGGCGGCGCAGTGGAGATTGTAGAGGGAGCAAGGGGATGGACGACGAAGCAACGACGCGGTGGAGATTGGAGAGGACGAGGGGATGGACGACGAAGCGACGCGCTGTGGCGCCTCCTATTTGTACACGAGGACGACGAAGCGACGGGCGGAATATCCAAGGGGCATTGGTCAGACAAAAGAAGTAATGCGGGGTCAGACTAACGAGAGAGCAATTTTTTCCTCCCTGGACTCCAGGACCAATAGTTCAGACCGCTAGGTCAATAAGTACAACTCTTACAACTTAAAAAGGCACAGAGCTTAAGATAAATAGAACTAGTTATCACACATCTCCTTGATCTTCCTAATCTTAGCCTGATGCACATCTTCCTGCGAGAGCAAGGATCGAATCGTCTGCTCCTTCGTTTTAACATCTTCCTTGCACAGCTTCAATTGTTTCTCTGCATTTTTCCTCATGCACTTGTCAATACTCGTAGTTGTGAACTGCAGGACTTTGGCCTGGTGGAGATCACTCCTTGCTTGAGTCAGTTATTGCTCTGATTTAGCCTTCAGGGCCAACGTCGCGTCCCTCTCCTTCTCGACTTTGCTAACCTTGTCTTGCACCCACTTGAGATCTCTCTTATGCTTGGTCGTGTCAACTGGTTCCCATAGCTTCAGCTCAACACTATCAAGAAGTGAGCTGAATATAGATTCTTTCAACTCAATAGTCATTTCCTATAGTTTGTCCAGCGTTTTCTGCATCGATTTGGGCCACTCTGGATCTATCCATTGCACGATGTCCTTGACACCATAGAAACCTCCTGCCTGCGTTTTGTCCTTCGAATGCTACAAATTTAGCAGGCACATATCCATCTTTACATAGCAGAGGACTGTATTCATCCGCTAAACAGTGATAGTGAGAGTCATACATCGTCTGGTTGGCCTAACACATCATAAACGCGAGTAAACAGATTAGACCTAGCTCAAAAAATAGATAACTAGCCACAAATGATAGAAATATAGATGAGACGACACACATCGAAATCACCGTCCCTGTCGTCACGACGCGTTTCCTCGCCGTCTCCCCTTGAACCCATTTCGAGAGGGGAGGGGGGTGGATGTCGGTGTTGGGGATATACTTTCCGGGTATCCTCACAGTTCCTCACTGACCAGGATGGCCCACTTCAGGTTAGAGCTTTGCTTCATGGGCGACCCAGTCAGGGAGAGAAGACGGAGTCCAATCCGGCTACGGGAATGCCCAGAAGACTTATTGACTTAGGCCCATAGTGTTACTTCTGGTTCAAGATGTACTCCGTAACTGACTCTTAGTCGTAGCTGGATAGATCTATCCCGTAATCCCTAGGCCGGATATCTATATAAGCCGTCCTAGGGAGAGCCTTTAGGGAACCTACCCTCATAGTCTACAAACTCGCACAGGCGAACCCTTGTAACCCATATTCGGTTCCGCCAGACATCGATTGCTAGCAGGAGTAGGATCCGTCCAAAGCCGGTGGATTCGAACCTGGGTAAACTTGTGTGCTCACCGTCCCGGAATACCATATGTCTCACACCCCTCTCTTCTCCACGCCTCGAGGACCCCCTCATGGCGTACTTGTCATCAATCCGACGATAGCTGGCGCCCACCGTGGGGCAAGTGAGCTTCGGATCTGCGTTCTGAGCGGAATCTGCAAGAATCAGAATCGTCGAGACTATCGTCGTCGGCCGTGTCCTCTACGACAGCGATGTCCCTCTCATCGTTCTCGACGAGACCTGGATTCTGGGTAGGGAGGTTGTGACTGCCTACACCATCATGTCTTTTGGCGAGATCGATGTTTACATCGGTTTTGCTGAACCTGTCCCACCCACCCCAGCGGTGATGATAGAGGCAGAAGAATCTTCTCGGTCCCCTTTGTCCGTGGAGGCGGCAGAGTTCCGGATCTCAAAAAACCCTAATCCCACCCAGACCACACCAGTTGCGGAGATAGTGGAGAAATCCAATCCTGAAGAAGACCTAGCGGCCCAAGTCGAATCTGGAGTGGATCGCCTTGGAGAGGCCGAATCCCAGATCGACCGACCTGCTGAAGTCGAAATCCAGGAGGAGCATATCAACGACACTGATTCTAGCTCCGATGACGCTAGGATAGACAGGCCTTTCCTAAGGTACACGCTGCGACGTATGATAATGCAAAACTCAGGCATAGATGCAATTCTCGAAACCATCAAAAATTTCAACAAAGCTGATCGCGAGAGCCGCAGGTACCTCAGGAAGCACGCATCGCACTTCGTCGGATATGTAGGATCCGGATCCGGCTCTGCTGATGCGGGAGACAACACCGACTCTGTGCTGGGGCAATTGGAAAAAACGCCGACGTACCCGCATCCTCAGATGAATCGATGACATCAGCAGATTTCCGAAAGTTCTCCGTGGAATATGAAGAGGAGTATAACTCCAAAGCTGCAGAGGAAGGAGAAGCCATGGATGAAGGATCCGGGGAACACTCTCCCAAAGTATAGGATGACATGGAACTCAGAGATAATCCCGAGGTCCAGATGTCCAAAAGTACCGATTAGAGCTTGACTCCGGTAAACGGACCCAAAGATGTCTTTGCTACCAGCGCTGCCAAGAAGGCAAAGAAGAAGAAGAAGAAGAACAAGACCCCGTCAAAAGACCCTCTGGAAGAGGAGGTGATTGCCGAGGAATACGAGGAAGACTCGGATGGAGCACTTATCCCAGAAGAGCCCAAAAAATAAGAATCGGTGGATGGACACGTGATCACTGAAGGTACGCGTAAACTCATCTATGCTGCATTAACCACACCTATTCCTACAGCTGCAGAACTTACTACTGAAGAACTGGACGAGAGGGCACATGCCCTAGAAGCGCGTCGTCAAGTACTCCTCGACGAAGCCAAAAACTTCGAGGAGGAAAAGAAACGCATAGCATCTGCGGAGAAGTATAGCTCCAGGCAATACCAGAAGACCAGGAAGCGTCATACTAATGACAACCAATTCCCGCAGATCCACGCCGTCCTTTTCGGAGAAGAGATGGGGAAGCCTCGGAAAGATATCAAAGGGGATTGGGTATATCCAACCCAGTACAGAACACCGTGACGGCCCGAGAAATTCTATCGGCTAATCCAGGCCCGGAGGAGATCTGGTTGGGAATCAAACTATCAACAAGGGACTGGAGTAGCAAAAGGTCGCCATGTCCGGAAGTCAAAAACTGATCTCTGATTCCGACGAATGTCGCACAGATCCGGCATGGGCTGACGTAAGACCCCAACGTGTTCCGGAGCAGCACCACCGCCCCGATCGCAGGGAAGATAATTACTCAAGAACCAGATCTTCGGGACAGCACCACAAAGCTGCCTGTGGCTGGCGTAACGTTAACCCAGTTGTGGAGCAAGAGGCAATTGTTGCACTGAATCTGAGGAACCCGCCCCGGCGAGAGACGAAAGATCGTAGGGATGATGATAAGGAGAAACGTCTGGAGGAGGACCAACAAAGAATTCCACCTCCTATACATGAAAGCCATCCGGATGACGGACGAAGGAACGACAGACACCATGCTGGGTCAAGCCGGCAGGGGGCTCGTCACGAGGAAGACCCACCCCGAAACTGGAATAATGATTCTCCGGACGGAGTCCAGCGATCAGCCGGAAAAAATCCAGCTGCTCCACCCTCTCCGCCAAGTAGCCATCACAACGGCCCCCAGGGAGGCAATGGAGGGCGTTGTGGTGGAGGAGGTGGTGGCAGAAGCCGAAGTCCGGATCCAAGGCACCGCAGCCACAGCCAAAATTTAGGACGATCTCTATCCCCGAACGACGCAAGGCACAGGATCAACTCCAACATAGAGGCGCGATGCTACGAAAACAATGATATCTACATGGGCCCAAAGTGCTTCAGACCACGCATCAGAGCTACAAGATTCCCAGAAGGATTTGCTATCTCAAGACATATCCAAGCCTACGACGGCATTGCTCGGCCAGATACCTGGCTACAGGATTTCTTCCAAGCTTGCTGCATCGCCAAAGGCAGAAACAGCCTGGTCGCAACCCGATATCTCCCACTTATGTTGAGGAAGACGGCATGATCATGGCTTAATGAACTTCCGGAGAACACCATCCACAACTGGTATGACATGCAAAGTGCGTTCTTTCGGAATTTCGAAGGAACATACCGGAGGCCTCAGACGGTCGAGACCTACAGCGTACACACCCGTAAGGCGGAGAAACTTGCCAGGATTACCTCGGACGATGGATCGACACCAAGAACTCCTGTGAAGGAGTAAATGATCACACTGCGATTGAAGCTTTCATTGCAGGTCTCCCAATTGATCTACTGCGGCATCGCTTGAAATGCGACAAGGTCACTGATTTGGGAGAGATGATAGAAACAGCGAGCAAGTATGCAAATGCTGACAACGATGCAGAGGGATTACTCAACGCCCTAGCTGTACCACAGTCGGCAAAACAACCAAAGCAACAAGCTCAGAAACGCAAGAACACCTCGGAAGAAAAACCCAATGCGGAAACGGCAGTAGTTACTGCTACTTCCGGGTCTGGAGGACGAGGAGGACGTGCCGGAGGCCGTGGGTGTGGTCGTGGGACATTGAGAGTTCAAGGTAGAGGAGACCACCAACTAGGCAAAACCTACACTTGGGCCGACATTGCCAATAACCCATGCGTACACCACTTAGATGCCAATGGGGGCTCGTCCCACACCAATGCAGAGTGTCGTTTCAATGGCGACATCAAAAGAGATGATACCACTAGCTACAGAGCTAAGCAGAAAAAGGGAAAGAAGAATCCCGAAAATGATAAAGAGACCAAGGAAGATTCCAACATGGAGGAAGCCGATGCTTCAAATCCCAAGCCGGAAGGGAAGAAAAATTTTCCTACCAAAAAAGACACTTACGTCACTTTCCTCGGATCTCAACCAGCAAAGGTCAAGAAAGCAGTTCTACATGAGCTCAACGCAATAGTTCCGGTTGTTCCCCAATACCTGGACTGGTCGGAAGTGGCAATCACATTTGACCGCGCTGATCATCCGCCTAAGCTACATAGGCGAGGAAAATACGCCTTAATCGTCAATCCACTTATTGACGGTTATGGTTTCTCCAAGACCCTCATGGACGGTGGCACCAGTATCAATATTCTTTATGTCGAAACGCTACGCCGGATGAAGATCTCGGAGACCCAGATGAACCACAGCTCTGTGATCTTTCACGGAGTTGTCCCAGGAAGACAAGCTAATTCCCTGGGAAAATCACTTTGGACGTTACCTTTAGAACCAAAGAATTATCGGGCGAAGGCACTTTCCTTCGAAGTGGTCCCGTTCAAGAGCGCGTACCATGCTATATTCGGACGTCTGGCTTACTGGGCTTTTATGGCTCGTTTGTGTTACATTTACAATATGATGAAAATTCTAGGTCCCAACGGCGTAATCACCATCAGGGGAGACCCGAACAAAGCGCGAGAGTGTGAGGATGGAAATGCCGCCTTTGCTGAAGCTGTGCTGCACGCCTAGTTGTACCAGGAGATCAAGAAGAGCATAGATTCGTCTGAGATGCCCGCAACAAAGAAGGAGGTGACAAAGCCGAATCCGGAGTTCAAGGAATCAGAAGAGACGAAGAAGATGCCATTGAAGGATGATGACCCCTCCAAGGTGACCCAGATAGGCGTAGGCCAAGATAGCGCATAGGAAAGTGCGCTCGTCAAGTTCCTCAAAGAAAATCAAGATATCTTCGCATGGCAGCCATCTGACATGACCGGAGTACCTAGGGAACTTGCCGAGCACTCTTTAAATGTAAACCCGAACGCTAAACCTGTCAAATAGTCCTTACGATGTTTCGGCGATGAAAAGCGTAAGGCAATAGCTAAGGAACTAGCGCGGCTCGAGTTAGCCGGATTCATAGAAGAGGTCATCCACACTGAGTGGTCGGCCAATCCTGTAATGGTCCCTAAAAAGGACACCACTGATTTAAGGATGTGTGTTGATTATACGCCTTGAACAAGGCTTGTCCAAAAGATCCGTTCGCTCTGGCTTGGATTGATCAAGTTATCAATTCTACGGCAGGCTCGGAACTCCTCTGTTTTCTCGATGCATATTCCGGTTATCACCAAATCCGGATGAAGGAATCTGACAAAGTCAAAACTTCATTCATAACCCCCTTCGGAACCTTCTATTTTGTTACGATGCCTTTCGGGCTGAAGAACGCAGGAGCTACCTACCAGCGCATGATGCAGCGTTGCCTCCACAACCAACTCGGACGCAATGTACATGCATACGTGGATGATATTTCGGTGATGTCCAAAAAGAAGGAAGCGCTAATTTCCGACTTGGAGGAAATGTTCGCCAATCTACGAAAATACAACATCATGCTCAATCCGAAGAAATGCTTCTTTTGAATACCAGCCGGAAAATTGTTAGGTATCATCGTGTCTCAAAGAGGCAAAGAGGTGAACCGGGACAAAATCAAGGTTATACTCAATATTTCCAGGCCAACTCGCCTGAAGGACGTATAAACACTAACTGGTTGTATCGCTACAGTCAGTCGGTTTGTAAGCCGGCTTGGTGAAAGAGACGCACCATTATACAAACTCCTGAAAAAGACCAAGGATTCTGTGTGGACCGACGAAGCTAAAGCTGCACTACAAGACCTGAAGAAAGTACTCTCAACTACTCCTATCCTTGCTGCGCTGGAACCATAGGAACCAATGTTGCTCTATCTTGCTGCGACAAACAAAGTCGTTAGTATCATCATGGTGGTGGAGAGACCGGAGGAAAATCAGGAACACTTGGTGCAGCGTCCGACTTCCTTTGTCAGCGAGGTCCCGACAGAATCAAAACAGCGATATCCGCATTATCAAAAGTTGGCTTACGGTGTTTTCCTAGCATCCTGTAGGCTACGACACTACTTTCAGGAGCACCCAATTACCGTGGTGAGCACAGCTCCCATGAGAGATATAATCAACAACAGTGATGCGTCGCCAAATGGGGCATAGAACTTTTAGCTTTTGATATTGAGTATAAACCCCAGACAACAATCAAATCCCAAATCCTTGCCGACTTTGTCGCTGATTGGACAGAGACGAAAGAGAATTATGACCCTCCCTGAGTCGGAATATTGGACACTATACTTTGATGGGTCTAAGGCTCGAGGGGGCTCGGGGGCTGGCGTGGTGCTCAAATCACCCCAAGGAGATAAACTTCTATACATGTTGCAGATCCACTTCACAGCGACAAACAATATTGCCGAGTATGAAGCATTGCTACACGGAATCCGGATTGCTAAGGATATTGGCATCTAACCTTTGATATGTTATGGAGATTCGGATCTTGTTGCTCAGCAAGTTTCGGATATTTGTAATGCAAATAAGCACATGGCAGCGTATAAAGCTGTCGTGGATGATATATCTAAATCATTCGAAGGGTTTGAGGTTCAACACATCCCTCGAGCAGAAAACGAGGAAGCAGATGCATTATCTCAGATAGGCTCTGCACGGAAAGAGGTCCCGGATGGCGCTTTTTTAGAGCACCTCAAAGTTCCCTCAATAGCAGTTCTGGCCAAATCTGACTCACCTCTAATAGCAGTTCTGGCTGTAATTCCCAGCTGGACACAACCCTACCTTGATTATCTGGTAGATGGAAAATTATCCGAAGATGAGGTTCTGAGCCGGAAGATTATCCGACAAGCGAAAGCCTATACTATAGTTAAAGGTGAGCTCTATAAGCAGAGTCTTTCTAGGGTTTTTCAGTGCTGCGTATCTCTAGAAGAAGGAGTGAAAATCATATGAGAAATCCACGAAGGCGAGTGTGGTCACCATGCTGCAGCCAAAACTTTAGTGGCAAAAGCTTTTAGACACGGCTTACAGCTCAGGCATATGCCGAACGATTAGTCAAGACGTGCAAAGGTTGCCAGAAGTACGCCAAACAAGCTCATGTTCCGGCTGATCGGTTGCGAACAATACCTATAACATGGCCTTTTATGGTCTGGGGGCTCGATATGGTAGGACCATTTAGACGTGCTCCAAGTGGATTTACTCACCTCTTAGTGATGGTGGATAAATTCACAAATTGGATTGAGGCTAAACCCGTCACTAGTTCTGATGGAGCAACAGCCAAAAGATTTGTCGAGGATGTTATAATCCGGTATTGTTATCCGCATAGCATTATCACGAACAACGGGAGTAACTTTTCTATGGGAGAATCGGCCGAATTCTGCAACAAACAAAATATCCGGCTTGACATTGCGTCAGTCGCACATCCACAGGCTAACGGATAAGTCGAAAGAGCAAATGGTTAAATCCTACAGGGCCTAAAACCGAGACTCGAATCACCACTACGACGTGCTGCGGGGGCTTGGGCAGAGGAATTACCCTCTGTAATATGGAGTTTACGAACAACTCCGAACAGGTCAACCGGATACACACCTTTCTTCTTGGTCTATGGCGTAGAAGCAGTTTCCTAGTGATTTGATTCACAGTTCTCCTAGAGTGGCCGCGTATATTGAAGAGGATGCCGAGATTTCTCGACAAAATGATCTCGACTTAGTCGAAGAAGTTCGTGTTGTTGCTGAAATGAGATCAACAGCCTATCAGCAAAAGTAACACAAGTATCATAGCCAGAGAGTCTGAAACAGATCTTTCAATAAAGGCGATTTGGTTCTCCGGCTTGTGCAACAAAGAAAGCACAAACTTTCCCCAGTATGGGAAGGGACCTTTTTAGTTAGTCGAGTATTACACAATGGTTCGTACTACTTAACTGACATGAGGCCAGTCAAAGAAATACCTGCTACTAAAAAGAGAAAGAGAGCTGGAGGCAGTACAAATCCAGATGAGTTAGACAGACCGTGGAATATTGCTCAGCTACGTCCCTTTTATTCTTAGTTTATCCTTCTTTGTAATCATACATATGTACATGTTCTGTGAGAAATAAAAGTCTTGGTTGCCTCAAGTTTTTCTGAGAAGTTTTACCATCTTATTTCCGAATGATCATGTCATAAGTTGAAAATCCCAGAATACTTGAAAGTACTTTATGATCATGTTTGTTCTGGTTTAGATTTCCGATTCTAAAAATGCTACCTTCGGGTATAACTCTAAAGTTTCTAGTCTATACTTTGGTTATTTATCTGATTGCCGGATGCGGGTATTTTCAGAGTAGTGAATTGCTGGTACTGGAAGCCGGCTTTGTTTCCGAGTTTAAACTAGTTTAGCAACTGAGCTCCATTGCTCGACAAATTTTCTGTGCAGAAGGTTTAGCCGGCTCACGAAAGGACGAGGTGGAAAGTCAGATAAACGATAAGTATAGACGAAAAAGTATAAGTGCTTATGTAAACATTTCAGGCACACAAAAATTTAAAGACAAAAGTGCTGAATAGATCAAAAGCTTGGCACTAGCAAAATTATAGTACTGCATATTTACAGACCCATCATGTTTCTCAGAATAATACAATTGTTTCTGGCAATCTATGATGCAGGAGGAGAGAAAGGAGCTGTCGGCTCACTAGATACATCGCCATGATATCGTTCCGAGATGTCCACATCCGAAACGGTGTGGTCATCGTCGGAAACTTCTGCTGATATTTCGGGAGGCGTGTCCACGTGGGTGAAAAAGGGAGTGTCATAGGTAGTTAGATCAGCTACGTGGCACCCATATCCGGCGCAGGAGTCCATGATTGCCTTGATGTCTTGCTCATGTCCGTCTTTGTCCACCTTGTAGTACCCTTTGGTCACTTGCCATATCTCCATGCTTCCATGGTGGCTCATGACCATGGTGAGAGCGTTCTGCGCCGCAGGTTGCATGTAGGACATATTCCAATCCTGGACAAGCTGCGGCATCTCCTTCGCCTTGTCCTGCACCTGAAAATCCATCATGCTATGTATGTCCGGAATCTTGAGGGCTTCGCCAATATCCTCAAGGGATTGGCGGAAGTCATGAAGCAGGTCACCGACTTGGGTAGGCCGGTGGGTGCGAGGCTCGACAGAGGTGGAGTCCGTCAAGTTCAGAGGACCTATAGACAAAAACAATTAAGAAAATACGACATTGAAAGAAGTCTAAGAAAATAGACAAATGAGATAGATGGAACATACCGAAGATGACGTCATCAACTTTGGTTTTCTCTTCCCGAAGACTCCGGAGTTCAGCTCGGAGCGCCTCGGAAAGGTCCTTCTCTCTGCACTGCTCATTATTTAGGTCCGAGATTTTCTGATCTTGATCAGCAATCTTACGATCATGCTCGTCAGTAGCCATGGAGGAGGATTCGAGAACTTGAGCGATGATCTTCTCATGATCCGCCTTGAGCTTATCCAGCTCTTGGCGAAGTTCTTTGTTCTCCGCCACCAAGGTTTTGAGGTTCTCGGCCTCTTCAATCATAGCGCAGGACTGTTTCACTAGCGCTGTAAGTCAAAAAGAACAATAGTTCAGTAAAAATTCGACTATGAAAACATGAAAGACAAGGTTTGAGTCTCGGAAAGTTTACCTTCGGCCTCATCCCTAGAGACCTTAAGCTCAGCATTTTCAAGTCGAAGAGCTCTGATCTCTCTCCTCTTGTTGCAGATGTTCTTCAACAAATCCTGGTTATATGAATTAACTTTCTGTAAGTCAGAATACCTAGAGTCAGAAGTCTACTAAAGACTCGGGCTAATATTGTTATTAATATCAGCACGAGCATTGGGGGCTACACTAGTTCATTCTTTGGCATCCTAAGGAAGCATAAACTCGTATTAAATATCCTACTTCATGCTTGGGGGCTAGAGGATATGATATAAAATGCAATAAAGAAAATCGTGAGTTGGAATTCCGACTTACATGATGTTCATGTGTGAGCTTGCTCAGACACATGCACCTCGGTGTTAACCTTCTCGGCGAGGGTGAGTGGAATAACCGGAGGTGGTGGAAGCACACCAGATATAAGTCCCTCGTCACGAAGACGAACTTGTTCAAGAAGGTCGGAGTACTTGATGTCTTCCACCTCTTGCGCTTCTTCTTCGGCAGAGAGATTTCTCTTCTCCAGGCACTGCCGGGCAAGTAGTTGGATCTCTTCCGCAGATTTCCGGGACAAGCCAAACTTGGCAAGACCCGGATTGTTGAGAAGGTTTTTGGCAAAGATCTCTGCCGAGGGATCATTACCCGAAGAGGGTTCACCCTTATCTAAATCTGATTCACTCATGGTGATGTCAGTTTGCGATTCAAGGATCGTTGGCTCCATTGAAAGAGCCGGATCTTCTGTGACATCCGGCGAAGGAGTAATCACCGGCATTGCAGAGGATTGGGGGGCAGGAGTCGGAGGAGCCATGGCAGGGGAAGCTATGGTCAGCTTCGTCTGTCGTAGGGGCTTCGAAGATGTTCCCTTCCCCTTGCCCTTGATGAGCTGCTTAGCTCTGAGAATGTAATAGAATTGAAAACATTACATCTCGGAAGAAAATTCGAATAAGGAACAAAGACGGAAGTTGTGTTGAAAGTTACCTCTTCACAACGGGCACCTCCTTTGTGCCAACAGCCACTATCGGAGCCTTGCGCTTCTTGGGCACAATGTCCGGCAATGAGACTAGTTCCGCCTCCTGAGAAAACTTTGGAGGATATCCCTCGAGTGGAGCAAATTCCGACTCGGGGAGGTCAGCAAGCTGAAAAGAAGAAAACATATTAGTATTGCGATATAACTTAAAGAATGAAACACATAAAAAGGTTTATTGTTAAGAGCTTACCAGCACAATAGGGTTTTCTGTTGTGTGCATGTCCAGAGAAACCTCTGGGATTGTCCTCTCGATCCGCTCCCTTATCAGCCATTTAATCTGGCTTATATAACCTTGCGAGGTATAGGCTCTAGGGCTGATGTGGAGGGAATCCTTTTTGGACGATGTGATGGAGTGCATCAGTCGGTTTCCGTGGTACAGAAGGGGTTGGATCCGGCGTGACACCCAACATTGGACCAAGTCAGATCCCTTTAGTCCTTTGTGTTTAATCAGATATTCGATCCACCTCTTAGCGAGGATTAGATTGTCACTGAGAGCCGGAGGAGCCTCTTCCCATGACGGTTGGGCCGTGGAGGCTCCGTCGATGAAAGCCGGCAAAGCAATGGCTTTGCCGGGAGCCGGAACATCCTTGTGGTAAAATAAAGTGGCTGGCCATTGTTTGACCGAGTCACTGGCTAGAATCTTAGGATATGCGCGCTCACGTCTAACTGAAAAGCTAATTGTAATGGTAATATAAGGATTACCGACAGTGATAGAATTTCTCCAGACATGGAAGTAGTACTGGAATAAGGTAAGACTTGGCCTAATGCCGAGAAATCCCTCGCACAAAGCCGCATAGGCGCTCAGCTCTAGGTGGGAGTTGGGAGGAAGATGGTGGAGTTGAACACTATAGTGATCTATCACCTCGGAAAAGAATTCTGAGGGAGGAAATGACAAACCTCTATCGAGGTGGGTGCCGAAGTGTACCCGCTCGTCGGCACGCGGGTTGGCGATGGACTCGCCGGAGCCGCTCCGCCAGTCGCTGGCGTGGAGGAGCCCTTCTGTCTCCACGCCGCGGAGCTTCTCGTTGTCCAGCACGCAGGGTATCCAGACCCCGCGATAGCTTTCCTTCTCCGCCGCCGCCGCCTCCACCGTCGCCGCTGCCGTAGCCAAGCCGGAAGATGAAGACGAAGCCATTCTACTGGAGTGCCGGTGACCTTAGATGGGCGGCGCTGGGAGTTTGGGAAGCAGGGGAGCTCTGTGCGCGAGGGAGATTTGGAGGAGAAGAAACGACGAGGGAACAGGTGAAGAGAGATGAAGAAGAATCCTCACCTCTTATATCCACCTAAACGCGCCAAGATTCGTGCAAATGACACTGTGTAACGGCCACGCATCGTGGAAGGAACTAGGAAGGACCAACGCGATGATTACGTCGCCTCGATCTCCGCGTACACATTGAAACGGCGCCTCGGTTCCGCGAATGGCGGACCTACCAACGGTCGTGCTGACAGGATGTTTGTCAGACGACGTGACTTGACCATGATGAGTGTCAGATGACGTTAGAGACCAAGTTCCAGCTTAGTTTGAAATCAAGCTGGAAAATCCGAGTAACATGTTGATAGGTCCGACTTATTTTTAAGACCCGGATCGTATTTTTTGTTGTGAACTTTCAGGAACCCTTCAAGATTCTGCAAGACGAAGATCAAGCTAGACGATGATGAATCCAACTTTGGATCTTGGAGACTTTCGGGGGCTGCTGTTAGGGATATACTTTCCGGGTATCCTCACAGTTCTTCACTGAACAGGGTGGCCCACTTTGGGTTAGAGCTTTGCTTCACGGACGGCCCAGTCAGGGAGAGAAGACGGAGTCCAATCCGGCTACGGGAAGGCCCAGAAGACTTACCGACTTAGGCTGATAGTGTTACTTGTGGTTCAAGATGTACTCTGTAACCGACTGTTAGTCGTAGCCGGATAGATCTCTCATGTAAACCCTAGGGAGGATATCTATATAAGCCGTCCTAGGGAGAGCCTTTAGGGCACCTACCCTCATAGTCTACAAACTCACACAGGCGAACCCTTGTAACCCATATTCCGGCTCTGCCGTATTACTGGATGGCTAGCAGGAGTAGGATCTATCCAAATCCGGCGGATTCGAACCTGGGTAAACTTGTGTGCTCACCGTCCCGAAATACCATACGTCTCACACCCCTCTCTTCCGCACGCCTCGAGGACCCCCTCATGGCGTACTTGTCATCAATCCGACGACAATAGTCGGCTTGCGGCTACGGTATGATGGGAGTGAAGTGGGGAAAGTTTCTTCGAGGGGAAGGAAGAGAAGTACAGGGAGGAAGGAAAGTAATGGGGACGTGACACTGGGATGTGGCCCACTGAACTCATGAGTCGTGACACTCGCAACAGGGGAGCGCCCGGTGTTGCCAGTTTGTCCAGAGCAAGCGTGGCCAATCATGCCGCAGAACAACCTACTCGCGGATTGCTCTCACGAAGACCAACCCAATAGTCCAAGTGCCCCAATCGAATAGTATGTAACAATCATCAAGCAGAACAACTGTGTTAGGGCGTGCCTTCTAGAAGACTCGGTCTAATGGCCACCCATGCAATGACACTGGTGTATCCATGTGTGGTTTGTGAAAAGAACAGACATGCAATCACACTAGGTGGATCCATATGTGGTTTATGGAAGTAACAGACATGCAATGACTCTAGCTGTGATTCATGAAAAGAACAGACATGCAATGACACTGGTGGATCCATGTGTGGTTCATGAGAATAATACACATCCAATGACACTGGTGGACTCTAGTTGTGGTTCCTGAAAAGAACAGACATGCAACGACACTTGTGGATCCATATGTGGTTTGTCTAGAGGAACACACATGCAATGACACTGGTTCTGGTTCATGAAAAGAATAGACAAGCAATGACACTGGTGGATCCATGTGTCGTTTATGGAAGTAACAGACATGCAATGACTCTAGCTGTGGTTCATGAAAAGAACAGACATGCAATGACACTTGTGGATCCATGTGTGGTTCATGAGAAGAACACACATCAAATGACACTTGTGGATCCTTATGTGGTTCATTAAAAGAACAGACATGCAGTGACACCGGTGGATCCTTATGTGGTTTGTCTAGAGGAACACACATGCAATGACACCAGGTGTGGTTCATGAAAAGAACAGACATGCAATGACTTATGTGGTTTGTTTAGAAGAACACACATGCAATGTCACTTGGTGTGCTTCATGAAAAGAACACACATCCAATGACACTAGTGGATCCTTATGTGGCTTATCTAGAGGAACACAGATGCAATGACACTGGGTGTGGTTCATGAAAATAATAGACATGCAATGACTTATGTGGTTTGTTTAGAAGAACACACATGCAATGACACTGTGTGTGGTTCATGAAAAGAACAGACATGCAATGACACTGGTGGATCCTTATGTGGTTTGTTTAGAGGAACAGACATGCAATGACATTGGGTGTGGTTCATGAGAAGAACACACATCCAATGACACTGGTGGATCCTTATGTGGTTCATGAAAAGAACAGACATGCAGTGACACCGGTGGATCCTTATGTGATTTGTCTAGAGGAACACACATGCAATGACACTGGGTTTGGTTCATGAAAAGAACAGACATGCAATGACACTGGTGGATCCTTATCTGATTCATAAAAAGAACAGACATGCAATGACACCGGTGGATCCTTATGTGGTTCATGAAAAGAACTGACATGCAATGACACTGGGTGTGGTTCATGAAAAGAACAGACATGCAATGACACTGGTGGATCCATGTGTGGTTTATGGAAGTAACAGGCATGCAATGACTCTAGCTGTGGTTCATGAAAAGAACAGACATGCAAAGACACTGGTGGATCCATGTGTGGTTCATGAGAAGAACACACATGCAATGACACTTTTGGATCCTTATGTGGTTCATGAAAAGAACAGACATGTAGTGACACTAGGTGGATCCTTATGTGGTTTGTGAAAAGAACATACATGCAATGACACTAGATGTGATTCATGAAAAGAACAGACATGCAATGACTTATGTGGTTTGTTTAGAAGAACACACACGCAATGACACTGGGTGTGGTTCATGAAAAGAACAGACATGCAATGACACTGGTGGATCCTTATGTGGTTTGTTTAGAGGAATAGACATGCAATCACACTGGGTGTGGTTGATGAAAAGAACACACATCCAATGATACTGGTGGATCCTTATGTGGTTCATGAAAATAGAAAACATGTAGTGACACCGGTGGATCCTTATGTGGTTTGTCGAGAGGAACACACATGCAATGAGACCGGGTGTGGTTCATGAAAAGAACAGACATGCAATGACACTAGGTAGATCCTTATGTGGTTTGTGAGAAGAACAAACATGCAATGACACTGGTGGATCCTTATTTGGTTCATGAAAAAAAAGAAATGCAATGACACTGGGTGTGGTTCATGAAAAGAACACACATGCAGTGACACCGGTGGATCCATGTGTGGTTTATGGAAGTAACAGGCATGCAATGACTCTAGCTGTGGTTCATGAAAAGATTAGACATGCAATGACACTGGTGGATCCATGTGTGGTTCATGAGAAGAACACACATCCAATAACACTGGTGGATCCTTATGTGGTTCATGAAAATAACATACATGCAGTAACACCGGTGGATCCTTATGTGGTTTGTCTAGAGGAACACATATGCAATGACACTAGGTTTGGTTCATGAAAAGAACATACATGCAATGACACGGGTGGATCCTTATGTAGTTCATTCAAAGAACTGACATTGCAATGACACTGGGTATGGTTCATGAAAAGAACAGACATGCAATGACACCGGTGGATCCATGTGTGGTTTATGGAAGTAACAGACATGCAATGACTCTAGCTGTGGTTCATGAAAAGAACAGACATGCAATGACACTGGTGGATCCATGTGTGGTTCATGAGAAGAACACACATCCAATGACACTGGTGGATCCTTATGTGGTTCATGAAAACAACAGACATGCAGTGACATCGGTGGATCCTTATGTGGTTTGTCTAGAGGAACACACATGAAATGACACCGGGTGTGTATCACGAAAAGAACAGACATGCAATGACTTATGTGGTTTGTTTAGAAGAACACACATGCAATTACACTGGGTGTGGTTCATGAAAAGAATAGACATGCAATGACACTGGTGGATGCTTATGTGGTTTGTTTAGAGGAACATACATGCAGTCACACTGGGTGTGGTTCATGAGAAGACCACACATCCATTGAGATTGGTGTATCCTTACGTGGTTCATGAAAAGAACAGACATGCAATAACACCGGTGGATCCTTATGTGGTTTGTCTAGAGGAACACACATGCAATGATACCGGGTGTGGTTCATGAAAAGAACAGACATGCAATGACTTATGTGGGTTGTTTAGAAGAACACACATGCAATGTCACTGAGTGTGGTTCATGAAACAAACACACATCCAATGACACTGGTGGATCCTTATGTGGTTCATGAAAAGAACAGATATGTAGTGACACCGGTGGATCCTGATGTGGTTTGTCTAGAGGAACACACATGCAATGACACCGGGTGTGGTTCATGAAAAGAACAGACATGCAATGACTTATGTGGTTTGTTTAGAAGAACACACATGCAATGTCACTAGGTGTGGTTCATGAAAAGAACACACATCCAATGACACTGGTCGATCCTTATGTGGCTTATCTAGAGGAACACAGATGCAATGACACTGGGTGTGGTTCATGAAAAGAATAGACATGCAATGACTTATGTGGTTTGTTTAGAAGAACACACATGCAATGACACTAGGTGTGGTTCATGAAAAGAACAGACATGCAATGACACTGGTGGATCCTTATGTGGTTTGTTTAGAGGAACAGACATGCAATGACACTGGGTGTGGTTCATTAGAAGAACACACATCCAATGACACTGGTGGATCCTTATGTGGTTCATGAAAAGAACAGACATGCAGTGACACCGGTGGATCCTTATGTGGTTTGTCTAGATGAACACACATCCAATGACACTGGGTTTGGTTCATGAAAAGAACAGACATGCAATGCCACTGGTGGATCCTTATGTGATTCATGAAAAGAACAGACATTCAATGACACTGGTGGATCCTTATGTGGTTCATGAAAAGAACTAACATGCAATGACACTGGGTGTGTTTCATGAAAAGAACAGACATGCAATGACACTGGTGGATCCATGTGTGGTTTATGGAAGTAATAGGCATGCAATGACTCTAGCTGTGGTTCATGAAAAGAACAGACATGCAATGACACTGGTGGATCCTTGTGTGGTTTGTGAAAAGAATAGACATGCGACGACACCGGTGGATCCTTATGTGGTTCATGAAAAGAACTGACATGCAATGACACTGGGTGTGTTTCATGAAAAGAACACACATGCAATGACACCGGTGGATCCATGTGTGGTTTATGGAAGTAACAGACATGTAATGACTCTAGGTGTGGTTCATGAAAAGAACAGACATGCAATGACACTGGTGGATTCTTGTGTGGTTCATCATAAGAACACACATCCAATGACACTGGTGGATCCTTATGTGGTTCATGAAAAGAATAGACATGTAGTGACATTGGTGGATCCTTATGTGGTTTTTCGAGAGGAACACACATGCAATGACACCGGGTGTGGTTCATGAAAAGAATAGACATGCAATGACACTAGTGGATCCTTATGTGATTCATGAAAAGAACAGACATGCAATGACACTGGTGGATCCTTATGTGGTTCATGAAAAGAACTGACATGCAATGACACTAGGTGTGGTTCATGAAAAGAATGACATATGCAATGACACCGGTGGATCCATGTGTGGTTTATGGAAGTAACAGACATGCAATGACTCTAGCTGTGGTTCATGAAAAGAACAGACATGCAATGATACCGGTGTATCCATGTGTGGTTCATGAGAAGAACACACATCCAATGACACTGGTGGATCCTGATGTGGTTTGTCTAGACGAATACACATGCAATGACACTGGGTGTGGTTCATGAAAAGAACAGACATGCAATGACTTATGTTGTTTGTTTAGAAGAACTGACATGCAATGACACTGGGTGTGGTTCATGAAAAGAACAGACATGCAATGACACTGGTGGATCCATGTGTGGTTTATGGAAGTAACAGGCATGCAATGACTCTAGCTGTGGTTCATGAAAAGAACAGATATGCAATGACACTGGTGGATCCTTGTGTGGTTTGTGAAAATAATAGACATGCAATGACGCCGGTGGATCCTTATGTGGTTCATGAAAAGAACTGACATGCAATGACACTGGGTGTGGTTCATGAAAAGAACACACATGCAATGACACCGGTGGATCCATGTGTGGTTTATGGAAGTAACAGACATGCAATGACTCTAGTTGTGGTTCATGAAAAGAACAGACATGCAATGACACTGCTGGATCCTTGCGTGGTACATCAGAAGAACACACATCCAATGACACTAGTGGATCCTTATGTGGTTCATGAAAAGAATAGACATGCAGTGACATTGGTGGATCCTTATGTGGTTTTTCTAGAAGAACACACATGCAATGACACCGGGTGTGGTTCATGAAAAGAATAGACATGCAATGACACTAGTGGATCCTTATGTGATTCATGAAAAGAACAGACATGCAATGACACTGGTGGATCCTTATGTGGTTCATGAAAAGAACTGACATGCAATGACACTAGGTGTGGTTCATGAAAAGAACAGACATGCAATGACACCGGTGGATCCTTATGTGGTTCATGAAAAGAACTGACATGCAATGACACTCGGTGTGGTTCATGAAAAGAACAGACATGCAATGACACTGGCGGATCCATGTGTGGTTTATAGAAGTAACAGGCATGCAATGACTCCAGCTGTGGTTCATGAAAAGAACAGACATGCAAAGACACTGGTTTATCCATGTGTGGTTCATGAGAAGAACACACATGCAATGACACTTTTGGATCCTTATGTGGTTCATGAAAAGAACAGACATGTAGTGACACTAGGTGGATCCTTATGTGGTTTGTGAAAAGAACATACATGCAATGACACTAGCTGTGATTCATGAAAAGAACAGACATGCAATGACTTATGTGGTTTGTTTAGAAGAACACACACGCAATGACACTGGGTGTGGTTCATGAAAAGAACAGACATGCAATGACACTGGTGGATCCTTATGTGGTTTGTTTAGAGGAACAGACATACAATCACACTGGATGTGGTTCATGAAAAGAACACACATCCAATGATACTGGTGGATCCTTATGTGGTTCATGAAAAGAGCAAACATGTAGTGACACCGGTGGATCCTTATGTGGTTTGTCGAGAGGAACACACATGCAATGACACCGGCTGTGGTTCATGAAAAGAACAGACATGCAATGACACTAGGTAGATCCTTATGTGGTTTGTGAGAAGAACAAACATGCAATGACACTGGTGGATCCTTATGTGGTTCATGAAAAGAACAGAAATGCAATGACACTGGGTGTGGTTCATGAAAAGAACACACATGCAATGACACCGGTGGATCCATGTGTGGTTTATGGAAGTAACAGGCATGCAATGACTCTAGCTGTGGTTCATGAAAAGATTAGACATGCAATGACACTGGTGGATCCATGTGTGGTTCATGAGAAGAACACACATCCAATGACACTGGTGGATCCTTATGTGGTTCATGAAAAGAACATACATGCAGTAACACCGGTGGATCCTTATGTGGTTTGTCTAGAGGAACACATATACAATGACACTGGGTTTGGTTCATGAAAAGAACAGACATGCAATGACACGTGTGGATCCTTATGTAGTTCATTCAAAGAACTGACATTGCAATGACACTGGGTGTGGTTCATGAAAAGAACAGACATGCAATGACACCGGTGGATCCATGTGTGGTTTATGGAAGTAACAGACATGCAATGACTCTAGCTGTGGTTCATGAAAAGAACAGACATGCAATGACACTGGTGGATCCATGTGTGGTTCATGAGAAGAACACACATCCAATGACACTGGTGGATCCTTATGTGGTTCATGAAAACAACAGACATGCAGTGACATCGGTGGATCCTTATGTGGTTTGTCTAGAGGAACACAGATGCAATGACACCGGGTGTGGTTCACGAAAAGAACAGACATGCAATGACTTATGTGGTTTATTTAGAAGAACACACATGCAATTACACTGGGTGTGGTTCATGAAAAGAACAGACATGCAATGACACTGGTGGATCCTTATGTGGTTTGTTTAGAGGAACATACATGCAATCACACTGGGTGTGGTTCATGAGAAGAACACACATCCATTGACAATGGTGTATCCTTACGTGGTTCATGAAAAGAACAGACATGCAGTAACACCGGTGGATCCTTATGTGGTTTGTCTAGAGGAACACACATGCAATGATACCGGGTGTGGTTCATGAAAAGAACAGACATGCAATGACTTATGTGGGTTGTTTATAAGAACAGACATGCAATGTCACTGGGTGTGGTTCATGAAAAGAACACACATCCAATGACACTAGTGGATCCTTATGTGGTTCATGTAAAGAACAGACATGTAGTGACACCGGTGGATCCTTATGTGGTTTGTCTAGAGGAACACACATGCAATGACACTGGGTGTGGTTCATGAAAAGAACAGACATGCAATGACTTATGTGGTTTGTTTAGAAGAACACACATGCAATGTCACTGGGTGTGGTTCATGAAAAGAACATACATCCAATGACACTGGTTGATCCTTATGTGGCTTATCTAGAGGAACACAGATGCAATGACACTGGGTGTGGTTCATGAAAAGAATAGACATGCAATGACTTATGTGTTTGTTTAGAAGAACACACATGCAATGACACTAGGTGTGGTTCATGAAAAGAACAGACTTGCAATGACACTGGTGGATCCTTATGTGGTTTGTTTAGAGGAACAGACATGCAATGATACTGGGTGTGGTTCATGAGAAGAACACACATCCAATGACACTGGTGGATCCTTATGTGGTTCATGAAAAGAACAGACATGCAGTGACACCGGTGGATCCTTATGTGGTTTGTCTAGATGAACACACATGCAATGACACTGGGTTTGGTTAATGAAAAGAACAGACATGCAATGCCACTGGTGGATCCTTATGTGATTCATGAAAAGAACAGATATTCAATGACACCGGTAGATCCTTATGTGGTTCATGAAAAGAACTGACATGCAATGACACTGGGTGTGTTTCATGAAAAGAACAGACATGCAATGACACTGGTGGATCCATGTGTGGTTTATGGAAGTAATAGGCATGCAATGACTCTAGCTGTGGTCAATGAAAAGAACAGACATGCAATGACACTGGTGGATCCTTGTGTGGTTTGTGAAAAGAATAGACATGCGACGACACCGGTGGATCCTTATGTGGTTCATGAAAAGAACTGACATGCAATGACACTAGGTGTGTTTCATGAAAAGAACACACATGCAATGACACCGGTGGATCCATGTGTGGTTTATGGAAGTAACAGACATGTAATGACTCTAGTTGTGGTTCATGAAAAGAACAGACATGCAATGACACTGGTGGATCCTTGTGTGGTTCATCATAAGAACACACATCCAATGACACTGGTGGATCCTTATGTGGTTCATGAAAAGAATAGACATGTAGTGACATTGGTGGATCCTTATGTGGTTTTTCGAGAGGAACACACATGCAATGACACCGGGTGTGGTTCATGAAAAGAATAGACATGCAATGACACTAGTGGATCCTTATGTGATTCATGAAAAGAACGGACATGCAATGACACTGGTGGATCCTTATGTGGTTCATGAAAAGAACTGACATGCAATGACACTAGGTGTGGTTCATGAAAAGAACAGACATGCAATGACACCGGTGGATCCATGTGTGGTTTATGGAAGTAACAGACATGCAATGACTCTAGCTGTGGTTCATGAAAAGAACAGACATGCAATGATACCGGTGTATCCATGTGTGGTTCATGAGAAGAACACACATCCAATGACACTGGTGGAGCCTTATGTGGTTCATGAAAGCAACAGACATGCAGTGACACCGGTGGATCCTTATGTGGTTTGTCTAGAGGAATACACATGCAATGACACTGGGTGTGGTTCATGAAAAGAACAGACATGCAATGACTTATGTTGTTTGTTTAGAAGAACTGACATGCAATGACACTGGGTGTGGTTCATGAAAAGAATAGACATGCAGTGACATTGGTGGATCCTTATGTGGTTTTTCTAGAGGAACACACATGCAATCACACTAGGTGTGGTTCATGAGAACAACACACATGCAATGACACTAGTGGATCCTTATGTGATTCATGAAAAGAACAGACATGCAGTAACACTAGTGGATCCATATGTCGTTTGTCTAGAGGAACACATATGCAATGACACTTGGTTTGGTTCATGAAAAGAACAGACATGCAATGACACTGGTGGATCCTTGTGTGGTTTGTGAAATGAATAGACATGCGATGTCACCGGTGGATCCTTATGTGGTTCATGAAAACAACTGACATGCAATGACACTGGGTGTGGTTCATGAAAAGAACTGACATGCAATGACACCGGTGGATCCATGTGCGGTTTATGGAAGTAACAGACATGCAATTACTATAGATATGGTTCATGAAAAGAACAGACATGCAATGACACCGGTGGATCCATGTGTGGTTGATGAGAAGAACACATATCCAATGACACTGGTGGATCCTTATGTTGTTCATGAAAAGAACAAACATGTAGTGACACCGGTGGATCCTTATGTTGTTTATCTAGAGGAACACACATGAAATGACACCGGGTGTGGTTCATGAAAAGAACAGACATGCAATGACTTATGTGGTTTGTTTAAAAGAACACACATGCAATGACACTGGGTGTGGTTCATGAAAAGAACAGACATGCAATGACACTGGTGGATCCTTATGTGGTTTGTTTATAGGAACATACATGCAATCACACTGGGTGTGGTTCATGAGAAGAACACACATCCATTAACACTGGTGGATCCTTACGTGGTTCATGAAAAGAACATACATGCAGTAACACCGGTGGATCCTTATGTGGTTTATCTAGAGGAACAAACATGCAATGATACCGGGTGTGGTTCATGAAAAGAACAGACATGCAATGACTTATGTGGTTTGTTTAGAAGAACACACATGCAATGTCACTGGGTGTGGTTCATGAAAAGAACACACATCCAATGACACTGGTGGATCCTTATGTGGTTCATGAAAAGAACAGACATGCAGTGACACCGGTGGATCCTTATGTGGTTTGTCTAGAGGAACACACGTGCAATGACACCGGGTGTGGTTCATGAAAAGAACATACATGCAATGACTTATGTGGTTTGTTTAGAAGAACACATATGCAATGTCACTGGGTGTGGTTCATGAAAAGACCACTCATCCAATGACACTGGTGGATCCTTATGTGGCTTATCTAGAGGAACACAGATGCAATGACACTAGGTGTGGTTCATGAAAAGAATAGACATGCAATGACTTATGTGGTTTGTTTAGAAGAACACACATGCAATGACACTAGGTGTGGTTCATGAAAAGAACAGACATGCAATGACACTGGTGGATCCTTATGTGGTTTGTTTAGAGGAACAGACATGCAATGACACTGGGTGTAGTTCATGAGAAGAACACACATCCAATGACACTGGTGGATCCTTATGTGGTTCATGAAAAGAACAGACATGCAGTGACACCGGTGGATCCTTATGTGGTTTGTCTAGGGGAACACACATGCAATGACACTGGGTTTGGTTCATGAAAAGAACAGGCATGCAATGCCACTTGTGGATACTTATGTGATTCGTGAAAAGAACAGACATTCAATGACACCGGTAGATCCTTATGTGGTTCATGAAAAGAACTACATGCAATGACACTGGGTGTGTTTCATGAAAAGAACAGACATGCAATGACACTGGTGGATCCAAGTGTGGTTTATGGAAGTAATAGGCATGCAATGACTCTAGCTGTGGTCAATGAAAAGAACAGACATGCAATGACACTGGTGGATCCTTGTGTGGTTTGTGAAAAGAATAGACATGCGACGACACCGGTGGATCCTTATGTGGTTCATGAAAAGAACTGACATGCAATGACACTGGGTGTGTTTCATGAAAAGAACACACATGCAATGACACCGGTGGATCCATGTGTGGTTTATGGAAGTAACACACATGTAATGACTCTAGCTGTGGTTCATGAAAAGAACAGACATGCAATGACACTGGTGGATCCTTGTGTGGTTCATCATAAGAACACACATCCAATGACACTGATGGATCCTTATGTGGTTCATGAAAAGAATAGACATGTAGTGACATTGGTGGATCCTTATGTGGTTTTTCGAGAGGAACACACATGCAATGACACCGGGTGTGGTTCATGAAAAGAATAGACATGCAATGACACTAGTGGATCCTTATGTGATTCATGAAAAGAACGGACATGCAATGACACTGGTGGATCCTTATGTGGTTCATGAAAAGAACTGACATGCAATGACACTAGGTGTGGTTCATGAAAAGAACAGACATGCAATGACACCGGTGGATCCATGTGTGGTTTATGGAAGTAACAGACATGCAATGACTCTAGCTGTGGTTCATGAAAAGAACAGACATGCAATGATACCGGTGTATCCATGTGTGGTTCATGAGAAGAACAAACATCCAATGACACTGGTGGAGCCTTATGTGGTTCATGAAAGCAACAGACATGCAGTGACACCGGTGGATCCTTATGTGGTTTGTCTAGAGGAATACACATGCAATGACACTGGATGTGGTTAATGAAAAGAATAGACATGCAATGACTTATGTTGTTTGTTTAGAAGAACTGACATGCAATGACACTGGGTGTGGTTCATGAAAAGAATAAACATGCAGTGACATTGGTGGATCCTTATGTGGTTTTTCTAGAGGAACACACATGCAATCACACTAGGTGTGGTTCATGAGAAGAACACACATGCAATGACACTAGTGGATCCTTATGTGATTCATGAAAAGAACAGACATGCAGTAACACTAGTGGATCCATATGTCGTTTGTCTAGAGGAACACATATGCAATGACACTTGGTTTGGTTCATGAAAAGAACAGACATGCAATGACACTGGTGGATCCTTGTGTGGTTTGTGAAATGAACAGACATGCGATGTCACCGGTGGATCCTTATGTGGTTCATGAAAACAACTGACATGCAATGACACTGGGTGTGGTTCATGAAAAGAACTGACATGCAATGACACCGGTGGATCAATGTGTGGTTTATGGAAGTAACAGACATGCAATTACTATAGATATGGTTCATGAAAAGAACAGACATGCAATGACACCGGTGGATCCATGTGTGGTTGATGATAAGAACACATATCCAATGACACTGGTGGATCCTTATGTTGTTCATGAAAAGAACAAACATGCAGTGACACCGGTGGATCCTTATGGTGTTTATCTAGAGGAACACACATGAATGACACCGGGTGTGGTTCATGAAAAGAACAGGCATGCAATGACTTATGTGGTTTGTTTAGAAGAACACACATGCAATGACACTAGGTGTGGTTCATGAAAACAACAGACATGCAATGACACTGGTGGATCCTTATGTGGTTTGTTTATAGGAACATACATGCAATCACACTGGGTGTGGTTCATGAGAAGAACACACATCCATTGACACTGGTGGATCCTTACGTGGTTCATGAAAAGAACAGACATGCAGTAACACCGGTGGATCCTTATGTGGTTTATCTAGAGGAACAAACATGCAATGATACCGGGTGTGGTTCATGAAAAGAACAGACATGCAATGACTTATGTGGTTTTTTTAGAAGAACACACATGCAATGTCACTGGGTGTGGTTCATGAAAAGAACACACATCCAATGACACTGGTGGATCCATATGTGGTTCATGAAAAGAACAGACATGTAGTGACACCGGTTGATCCTTATGTGGTTTGTCTATAGGAACACACGTGCAATGACACCGGGTGTGGTTCATGAAAAGAACATACATGCAATGACTTATGTGGTTTGTTTAGAAGAACACATATGCAATGTCACTGGGTGTGGTTCATGAAAAGACCACTCATCCAATGACACTGGTGGATCCTTATGTGGCTTATCTAGAGGAACACAGATGCAATGACACTAGGTGTGGTTCATGAAAAGAATAGACATGCAATGACTTATGTGGTTTGTTTAGAAGAACACACATGCAATGACACTAGGTGTGGTTCATGAAAAGAACAGACATGCAATGACACTGGTGGATCCTGATGTGGTTGTTTAGAGGAACAGACATGCAATGACACTGGGTGTGGTTTATGAGAAGAACACACATCCAATGACACTGGTGGATCCTTATGTGGTTCATGAAAAGAACAGACATGCAGTGACACAGGTGGATCCTTATGTGGTTTGTCTAGAGGAACACACATGCAATGACACTGGGTTTGGTTCATGAAAAGAACAGACATGCAATGCCACTTGTGGATCCTTATGTGATTCATGAAAAGAACAGACATTCAATGACACCGGTGGATCCTTATGTGGTTCATGAAAAGAACTGACATGCAATGACACTGGGTGTGGTTCATGAAAAGAACAGACATGCAATGACACTGGTGGATCCATGTGTGGTTTATGGAAGTAACAGGCATGCAATGACTCTAGCTGTGGTTCATGAAAAGAACAGACATGCAATGACACTGGTGGATCCTTGTGTGGTTTGTGAAAAGAATAGACATGCGATGACACCGGTGGATCCTTATGTGGTTCATGAAAAGAACTTACATGCAATGACACAGGGTGTGGTTCATGAAAAGAACACACATGCAATGACACCGGTGGATCGATGTGTGGTTTATGGAAGTAACAGACATGCAATGACTCTAGTTGTGGTTCATGAAAAGAATAGACATGCAATGACACTGGTGGATCCTTGTGTGGTTCATCAGAAGAACACACATCCAATGACACTGGTGGATCCTTATGTGGTTCATGAAAAGAATAGACATGAAGCGACATTGGTGGATCCTTATGTGGTTTTTCTAGAGGAACACACATGCAATGAGACCGGGTGTGGTTCATGAAAAGAATAGACATACAATGACACTAGTGGATCCTTATGTGATTAATGAAAAGAACAGACATGCAATGACACTGGTGGATCCTTATGTGGTTCATGAAAAGAACTGACATGCAATGACACTAGGTGTGGTTCATGAAAAGAACAGACATGCAATGACACCGGTGGATCCATGTGTGGTTTATGGAAGTAACAGACATGCAATGACTAGCTGTGGTTGATGAAAAGAACAGACATGCAATGACACCGGTGTATCCATGTGTGGTTCATGAGAAGAACACACATCCAATGTCACTGGTGGAGCCTTATGTGGTTCATGAAAACAACAGACATGCAGTGACACCGGTGGATCCTTATGTGGTTTGTCTAGAGGAATACACATGCAATGACACTGGGTGTGGTTCATGAAAAGAACATACATGCAATGACTTATGTTGTTTGTTTAGAAGAACTGACATGCAATGACACTGGGTGTGGTTCATGAAAAGAACAGACATGCAATGACACTGGTGGATCCATGTGTGGTTTATGGAAGTAACAGGAATGCAATGACTCTAGCTGTGGTTCATGAAAAGAACAGACATGCAATGACACTGGTGGATCCTTGTGTGGTTTGTGAAAAGAATAGACATGCGATGACACCGGTGGATCCTTATGTGGTTCATGAAAAGACTGACATGCAATGACACTGGGTGTGGTTCATGAAAAGAACACACATGCAATGACATCGGTGGATCCATGTGTGGTTTATGGAAGTAGCAGACATGCAATGACTCTAGCTGTGGTTCATGAAAAGAACAGACATGCAATGACACTGCTGGATCCTTGTGTGGTTCATCAGAAGAACACACATCCAATGACACTGGTGGATCCTTATGTGGTTCATGAAAAGAATAGACATGCAGTGACATTGGTGGATCCTTATGTGGTTTTTCTAGAGGAACACACATGCAATGACACCGGGTGTGGTTCATGAAAAGAATAGACATGCAAGGACACTAGTGGATCCTTATGTGATTCATGAAAAGAACAGACATGCAATGACACTGGTGGATCCTTATGTGGTTCATGAAAAGAACTGACATGCAATGACACTAGGTGTGGTTCATGAAAAGAACAGACATGCAATGACATCGGTGGATCCATGTGTGGTATATGGAAGTAACAGACATGCAATGACTCTAGCTGTGGTTCATGAAAAGAACAGACATGCAATGACACCGGTGGATCCATGTGTGGTTCATAATTAGAACACACATCCAATGACACTGGTGGAGCCTTATGTGGTTCATGAAAACAATAGACATGCAGTGACACCGGTGGATCCTTATGTTGTTTGTCTAGAGGAACACAATTGCAATGACACTGGGTGTGGTTCATGAAAAGAACAGACATGCAATGACTTATGTTGTTTGTTTAGAAGAACACACACGCAATGACACTGGGTGTGGTTCATGAAAAGAACAGACATGCAATGACACTGGTGGATCCTAATGTGATTTGTTTAGAGGAACAAACATACAATCACACTAGATGTGGTTCATGAAAAGAACACACATCCAATGATACTGGTGGATCCTTATGTGGTTCATGAAAAGAGCAAACATGCAGTAACACCGGTGGATCCTTATGTGGTTTGTCGAGAGGAACACACATGCAATGACACCGGGTGTGGTTCATGAAAGAACAGACATGCAATGACACTGGTGGATCCTTGTGTGGTTTGTGAAATGAATAGACATGCGATGTCACCGGTGGATCCTTATGTGGTTCATGAAAACAACTGACATGCAATGACACTGGGTGTGGTTCATGAAAAGAACAGACATGCAATGACACTGGTGGATCCATGTGTGGTTTATGGAAGTAACAGGAATGCAATGACTCTAGCTGTGGTTCATGAAAAGAACAGACATGCAATGACACTGGTGGATCCTTGTGTGGTTTGTGAAAAGAATAGACATGCGATGACACCGGTGGATCCTTATGTGGTTCATGAAAAGAACTGACATGCAATGACACTGGGTGTGGTTCATGAAAAGAACACACATGCAATGACATCGGTGGATCCATGTGTGGTTTATGGAAGTAACAGACATGCAATGACTCTAGCTGTGGTTCATGAAAAGAACAGACATGCAATGACACTGCTGGATCCTTGTGTGGTTCATCAGAAGAACACACATCCAATGACACTGGTGGATCCTTATGTGGTTCATGAAAAGAATAGACATGCAGTGACATTGGTGGATCCTTATGTGGTTTTTCTAGAGGAACACACATGCAATGACACCGGGTGTGGTTCATGAAAAGAATAGACATGCAAGGACACTAGTGGATCCTTATGTGATACATGAAAAGAACAGACATGCAATGACACTGGGGGCAACCTTATTTGGTTCTTGAAAAGAACTGACATGCAATGACACTAGGTGTGGTTCATGAAAAGAACAGACATGCAATGACATCGGTGGATCCATGTGTGGTTTATGGAAGTAACAGACATGCAATGACTCTAGCTGTGGTTCATGAAAAGAACAGACATGCAATGGCACCGGTGGATCCATGTGTGGTTCATGAGAAGAACACACATCCAATGACACTGGTGGAGCTTTATGTGGTTCATGAAAACAATAGACATGTAGTGACACCGGTGGATCCTTATGTGGTTTGTCTAGAGGAACACAATTGCAATGACACTGGGTGTGGTTCATGAAAAGAACAGACATGCAATGACTTATGTTGTTTGTTTAGAAGAACACACACGCAATGACACTGGGTGTGGTTCATGAAAAGAACAGACATGCAATGACACTGGTGGATCCTTATGTGATTTGTTTAGAGGAACAAACATACAATCACACTAGATGTGGTTCACGAAAAGAACACACATCCAATGATACTGGTGGATCCTTATGTGGTTCATGAAAAGAGAAAACATGCAGTAACACCGGTGGATCCTTATGTGGTTTGTCGAGAGGAACACACATGCAATGACACCGGGTGTGGTTCATGAAAAGAACAGACATGGAATGACACTGGTGGATCCTTGTGTGGTTTGTGAAATGAATAGACATGCGATGTCACCGGTGGATCCTTATGTGGTTCATGAAAACAACTGACATGCAATGACACTGGGTGTGGTTCATGAAAAGAACTGACATGCAATGACACCGGTGGATCCATGTGTGGTTTATGGAAGTAACAGGAATGCAATGACTCTAGCTGTGGTTCATGAAAAGAACAGACATGCAATGACACTGGTGGATCCTTGTGTGGTTTGTGAAAAGAATAGACATGCGATGACACCGGTGGATCCTTATGTGGTTCATGAAAAGAACTGACATGCAATGACACTGGGTGTGGTTCATGAAAAGAACACACATGCAATGACATCGGTGGATCCATGTGTGGTTTATGGAAGTAACAGACATGCAATGACTCTAGCTGTGGTTCATGAAAAGAACAGACATGCAATGACACTGCTGGATCCTTGTGTGGTTCATCAGAAGAACACACATCCAATGACACTGGTGGATCCTTATGTGGTTCATGAAAAGAATAGACATGCAGTGACATTGGTGGATCCTTATGTGGTTTTTCTAGAGGAACACACATGCAATGACACCGGGTGTGGTTCATGAAAAGAATAGACATGCAAGGACACTAGTGGATCCTTATGTGATTCATGAAAAGAACAGACATGCAATGACACTGGTGGATCCTTATGTGGTTCATGAAAAGAACTGACATGCAATGACACTAGGTGTGGTTCATGAAAAGAACAGACATGCAATGACATCGGTGGATCCATGTGTGGTTTATGGAAGTAACAGACATGCAATGACTCTAGCTGTGGTTCATGAAAAGAACAGACATGCAATGGCACCGGTGGATCCATGTGTGGTTCATGAGAAGAACACACATCCAATGACACTGGTGGAGCTTTATGTGGTTCATGAAAACAATAGACATGCAGTGACACCGGTGGATCCTTATGTGGTTTGTCTAGAGGAACACAATTGCAATGACACCGGTGTGGTTCATGAAAAGAATGACATGCAATGACTTATGTTGTTTGTTTAGAAGAACACACACGCAATGACACTGGGTGTGGTTCATGAAAAGAACAGACATGCAATGACACTGGTGGATCCTTATGTGATTTGTTTAGAGGAACAAACATACAATCACACTAGATGTGGTTCACGAAAAGAACACACATCCAATGATACTGGTGGATCCTTATGTGGTTCATGAAAAGAGCAAACATGCAGTAACACCGGTGGATCCTTATGTGGTTTGTCGAGAGGAACACACATGCAATGACACCGGGTGTGGTTCATGAAAAGAACAGACATGGAATGACACTGGTGGATCCTTGTGTGGTTTGTGAAATGAATAGACATGCGATGTCACCGGTGGATCCTTATGTGGTTCATGAAAACAACTGACATGCAATGACACTGGGTGTGGTTCATGAAAAGAACTGACATGCAATGACACCGGTGGATCCATGTGTGGTTTATGGAAGTAACAGACATGCAATTACTCTAGCTGGGGTTCATGAAAAGAACCGACATGCAATGACACTAGTGGATCCATGTGTCGTTCATGAGAAGAACACACATCCAATGACACTGGTGGATCCTTATGTGGTTCATGAAAAGAACAGACATGTAGTGACACTGGTGGATCCTTATGTGGTTTGTCTAGAGGAACACACATGCAATGACACCGGGTGTGGTTCATGAAAAGAACAGACATGCAATGACATTGTGGAAACTTATGTGATTCATGAAAAGAACAAACATGCAATGACACCGGTGGATCCATGTGTGGTTTATGGAAGTAACAGACATGCAATGACTCTAGATGTTGTTCATAAAAAGAACAGACATGCAATGACACCGGTGGATCCATGTGTGGTTCATGAGAAGAACACACATCCAATGACACTGGTGGATCCTTATGTGGTTCATGAAAAGAACAGACATGCAGTGACACTAGTGGATCATTATCGTCCAAGCGCCCCGATCAAATGGTATGTAACAATCGTCAAGCAGAACAACTGTGTTAGGGCGTGCCTTCTAGAAGACTCAGTCTAACGGCCACCCAAGCAATAACCCTGGTGTATCCATGTGTGGTTTGTGAAAAGAACAAACATGCAATCACACTAGGTGGATCCATATGTGGTTTATGGAAGTAATAAACATGCAATGACTCTAGCTGTGATTCATGAAAAGAACAGACGTGCAATGACACTGGTGGATCCATGTGTGGTTCATGAGAAGAATACACATCCAATGACACTGGTGGACTCTAGCCATGGTTCCTGAGAAGAACAGACATGCAATGAAACTTGTGGATCCATATGTGGTTTGTCTATAGGAACACACATGCAATGACACTGGGTGTGGTTCATGAAAAGAACAGACATGCAATGACACTAGTGGATCCATGTGTGGTTTATGGAAGTAACAGACATGCAATGACTCTAGCTGTGGTTCATGAAAAGAACAGACATACAATGACACTGGTGGATCCATGTGTGGTTCATGAGAAGAACACACATCCAATGACACTGGTGGATCCTTATGTGGTTCATGAAAAGAACATACATGCAGTGACACCGGTGGATCCTTATGTGGTTTGTCTAGAGGAACACACATGCAATGACACCGGGTGTGGTTCATGAAAAGAACAGACATGCAATGACTTATGTGGTTTGTTTAGAAGAACACACATGCAATGTCACTAGGTGTGGTTCATGAAAAGAACACACATCCAATGACACTGGTGGATCCTTATGTGGCTTATCTAGAGGAACGCAAATGCAATGACACTGGGTGTGGTTCATGAAAGGAATAGACATGCAATGACTTATGTGGTTTGTTTAGAAGAACACACGTGCAATGACACTAGGTGTGGTTCATGAAAAGAACAGACATGCAATGACACTAGTGGATCATTATGTGGTTTGTTTAGAGGAACAGACATGCAATGACATTGGGTGTGGTTCATGAGAAGAACACACATCCAATGACACTGGTGGATCCTTATGTGGTTCATGAAAAGAACAGACATGCAGTGACACTAGTGGATCCTTATGTGGTTTGTCTAGAGGAACACACAGGCAATGACACTGGGTTTGGTTGATGAAAGGAACAGACATGCAATGCCACTGGTGGATCCCTATGTGATTCATGAAAATAACAGACATGCAATGACACCGGTGGATCCTTATGTGGTTCATGAAAAGAACCGACATGCAATGACACTGGGTGTGGTTCATGAAAAGAACAGACATGCAATGACACTGGTGGATCCATGTGTGGTTTATGGAAGTAACAGGTATGCAATGACTCTAATTGTGGTTCATGAAAAGAACAGACATGCAATGACACTGGTGGATCCATGTGTGGTTCATGAGAAGAACACACATGCAATGACACTTTTGGATCCTTATGTGGTTCATGAAAAGAACAGACATGCAATGACACTAGGTGGATCCTTATGTGGTTTGTGAAAAGAACAGACATGCAATGACACTGGCCGTGATTCATGAAAATAACAGACATGCAATGAGTTATGTGGTTTGTTTAGAAGAAGACACACGCAATGAGACTGGGTCTGGTTCATGAAAAGAACAGACATGCAATGACACTGGTGGATCCTTATGTGGTTTGTTTAGAGGAATAGACATGCAATCACAATTGGTGTTGTTCATGAAAAGAACACACATCCAATGACACTGGTGGATCCTTATGTGGTTCATGAAAAGAACAGACATGCAGTGACACCAGTGGATCCTTATGTGGTTTTTCTAGAGGAACACACATGCAATGACACCTGGTATGGTTCATGAAAAGAACAGACATGTAAGGACACTAGGTAGATCTTTATGTGGTTTGTGAGAAGAACAGACATGCAATGACACTGGCTGTGATTCATGAAAAGAACAAACATGCAATGACTTATGTGGTTTGTTTAGAAGAACACACACGCAATGACACTAGGTGTGGTTCATGAAAACAACAGACATGCAATGACACTGGTAGATCCTTATGTGGTTTGTTTAGAGGAACAGACATGCAATCACACTGGGTGTGGTTCATGAAAAGAACGCACATCCAATGACACTGGTGGATCCTTATGTGGTTCATGAAAAGAACAGACATGCAGTGACACCGGTGGATCCTTATGTCTTTTGTCTAGAGGAACACACATGCAATGACATCGGGTGTGGTTCATGAAAAGAACAGAAATGCAATGACATTGTAGATCCTTATGTGGTTTGTGATAAGAACAGACAAGCAATGACACTGGTGGATCCTTATGTGGTTCATGAAAAGAACAGACATGCAATGACACTGGGTGTGGTTCATGAAAAGAACAGACATGCAATGACACCGGTGGATCCATGTGTGGTTTATGGAAGTAACAGACATGCAATGACTCTAGCTGTGGTTCATGAAAAGAATAGACATGCAATGACACTGGTGGATCCATGTGTGGTTCATGAGAAGAACAAACATCCAATGGCACTGGTGGATCCTTATGTGGTTCATGAAAAGAATAGACATGCAGTAACACTGATGGATCCTTATGTGGATTGTCTAGAGGAACACATATGCAATGACACTGCCGGATCCTTATGTTGTTTGTGAAAAGAACATACATGCAATGACACCGGTGGATCCTTATGTGGTTCATTAAAAGAACTAACATGCAATGACACTGGGTGTGGTTAATGAAAAGAACAGACATGCAATGACACTGGTGGATCCATGTGTGGTTTATGGAAGTAACAGATATGCAATGACTCTAGCTGTGGTTCATGAAAAGAACCGACATGCAATGACACCGGTGGATCCATGTGTGGTTCATGAGAAGAAAACACATCCAATGACACTGGTGGATCCTTATGTGGTTCATAAAAACAACAGACATGCAGTGACACCGGTGGATCCTTATGTGTTTTTTCTAGAGGAACACACATGCAATGACACCGGGTGTGGTTCATGAAAAGAAGAGACATGCAATGACTTATGTGGTTTGTTTAGAAGAACACACATGCAAAGACACTGGGTGTGGTTCATGAAAAGAACAGACATGCAATGACACTGGTGGATCCTTCTGTGGTTTGTTTAGAGGAACATACATGCAATCACACTGGGTGTGGTTCATGAGAAGAACAAACATGAATTGACACTGGTGGATCCTTACGTGGTTCATGAAAAGAACAGACACGCAGTAACACCGGTGGATCCTTATGTCGTTTGTCTAGAGGAACACATATGCAATGACACTGGGTTTGGTTCATGAAAAGAACAGACATGCAATGACACTGGTGGATCCTTGTGTGGTTTGTGAAAATAATAGACATGCGATGACACAGGTGGATCCTTATGTGGTTCATGAAAAGAACTGACATGCAATGACACTGGGTGTGGTTCATGAAAAGAACACACATCCAATGACACTTGTGGATCCTTATGTGGTTCATGAAAAGAAGAGACATGTAGTGACACCGGTGGATCCTTATGTGGTTTGTCTAGAGGAACACACATGCAATGACACCGGGTGTGGTTCATGAAAAGAACAGACATGCAATGACTTATGTGGTTTGTTTAGAAGAACACATATGCAATGACACTGGGTTTGGTTCATGACAAGAACACACATCCAATGACACTGGTGGATCCTTATGTGGTTCATGAAAAAAACAGACATGCAGTGACACCGGTGGATCCTTATGTGGTTTGTCTAGAGGAACACACATGCAATGACACCGGGTGTGGTTCATGAAAAGACCAGACATGCAATGACTTATGTGGTTTGTTTAGAAGAACACATACGCAATGAAACTGGGTGTGGTTCATGAAAAGAACAGACATGTAATGACACTGGTGGATCCTTATTTGGTTTGTTTCGAAGAACAGACATGCAATCACACTAGGTGTAATTCATGAGAAGAACACACATCCAATGACACTGGTGGATCCTTATGTGGTTCATGAAAAGAACAAACATGCAGTAACACCGGTGGATCCTGATGTGGTTTGTCTAGAGGAACACATATGCAATGACACTAGGTTTGGTTCATGGAAAGAACAGACATGCAATGACACTAGTGGATCCTTATGTGGTTTCTGAAAAGAACAGACATGCAATGACAACGGTTGATCCTTATGTGGTTCATGAAAAGAACTGACATGCAATGACACTGGGTGTGGTTCATGAAAAGAACTGACATGCAATGACACTGGTGGATCCATGTTTAGTTTATGGAAGTAACGGACATGTAATGTCTCTAGCTTTGCTTCATGAAAAGAACAGACATGCAATGACATTGGTGCATCCAAGTGTGGTTCATGAGAAGAACACACATCCCATGACATTGGTGGATCCTTATGTGGTTCATGAAAAGAACAGACATGCAGTGAGAATGGTGGATCGTTATGTGGTTTGTCTAGAGGAACACACATGCAATGACACCGGGTGTAGTTCATGAAAAGAACAAACATGCAATGACACTGGTCGATCCTTATGTGATTCATGAAAAGAACAAACATGCAATGACATTGGTGGATCGTTATGTGGTTCATGAAAAGAACTGACATGCAATGACACTGGGTGTGGTTCATGAAAAGAACAGACATGCATTGACACCGGTGGATCCATGTGTGGTTTATGGAAGTAACAGACATGCAATGACTATAGATATGGTTCATGAAAAGAACAGACATGCAATGACACCGGTGGATCCATGTGTGGTTGATGAGAAGAACACATATCCAATGACACTGGTGGATCCTTATGTTGTTCATGAAAAGAACAAACATGCAGTGACACCGGTGGATCCTTATGTTGTTTATCTAGAGGAACACACATGCAATGACACCGGGTGTGGTTCATGAAAAGAACAGACATGCAATGACTTATGTGGTTTGTTTAGAAGAACACACATGCAATGAAACTGGGTGTGGTTCATGAAAAGAACAGACATGCAATGACACTGGGTGTGGTTCATGAAAAGAACAGACATGTAATGACACTGGTGGATCCTTATGTGGTTTGTTTAGAGGAACAGACATGCAATCACACTGGGTGTGGTTCGTGAGAAGAACACACATCCAATGACACTGGTGGATCCTTATGTGGTTCATGAAAATAACAGACATGTAGTAACACCGGTGGATCCTTATGTGGTTTGTCTACAGGAACACATATACAATGACACTGGGTTTGGTTCATGAAAAGAACAGACATGCAATGACACTGGTGGATCCTTATGTGGTTTGTGAAAAGAACAGACATTCAATGACACCGGTGGATCCTTATGTGGTTCATGAAAAGAACTGACATGCAATGACACTAGGTGTGGTTCATGAAAAGAATAGACATGCAATAATACTAGTGGATCCATGTGTGGTTTATGGAAGTAACAGACATGCAATGACTCTAGCTGTGGTTCATGAAAAGAATAGACATGCAATGAAACTGGTGGATCCATGTGTGGTTCATGATAAGAACACACATCCAATGGCACTGGTGGATCCTTATGTGGTTCATGAAAAGAATAGACATGCAGTAACACCGAGGGATCCTTATGTGGTTTGTCTAGAGGAACACATATGCAATGACACTGGGTTTGGTTCATGAAAAGAACATACATGCAATGACACTGCTGGATCCTTATGTGATTCATGAAAAGAACATACATGCAATGACACTGGTGGATCCTTACGTGGTTCATGAAAAGAACTGACATGCAATGACACTAGGTGTGGTTCATGAAAAGAACAGACATGCAATGACACCGGTGGATCCATGTGTGGTTTATGGAAGTAACAGACATGCAATGACTCTAGCTGTGGTTCATGAAAAGAACAGACATGCAATGACACCGGTGGATGCATGTGTGGTTCATGAGAAGAACACACATCCAATGACACTGGTGGATCCTTATGTGGTTCATGAAAAGAAGAGACATGCAGTGACACCGGTGGATCCTTATGTGGTTTGTCTAGAGGAACACACATGCAATGACACCGGGTGTGGTTCATGAAAAGAACATACATGCAATGACTTATGTGGTTTGTTTAGAAGAACACATATGCAATGAAACTGGGTGTGGTTGATGAAAAGAACAGACATGTAATGACAATGGTGGATCCTTATGAGGTTTGTTTTGAAGAACAGACATGAAATCACACTAGGTGTAGTTCATGAGAAGAACACACATCCAATGACACTGGTGGATCCTTATGTGGTTCATGAAAAGAACAGACATGTAGTAACACCGGTGGATCCTGATGTGGTTTCTCTAGAGGAACACATATGCAATGACACTAGGTTTGGTTCATGGAAAGAACAGACATGCAATGACACTAGTGGATCCTTACGTGGTTTGTGAAAAGAACAGACATGCAATGACACCGGTGGATCCTTATGTGGTTCATGAAAAGAACTAACATGCAATGACACTGGGTGTGGTTCATGAAAAGAACTGACATGCAATGACACTGGGTGTGGTTCATGAAAAGAACTGACATGCAATGACACCGGTGGATCCATGTGTAGTTTATGGAAGTAACGGACATGTAATGACTCTAGATGTGGTTCACGAAAAGAACAGACATGCAATGACATTGGTGGATCCAAGTGTGGTTCATGAGAAGAACACACATCCCATGACATTGGTGGATCGTTCTATGGTTCATGAAAAGAACATACATGCA
This sequence comes from Avena insularis, assembly GCA_023614405.1. Classification (NCBI taxonomy): domain Eukaryota; kingdom Viridiplantae; phylum Streptophyta; class Magnoliopsida; order Poales; family Poaceae; genus Avena; species Avena insularis. The sequence goes on from CM042696.1 coordinate 410,853,036, forward strand.
GTGAGAATGGTGGATCCTTATGTGGTTTGTCTAGAGGAACACACATGCAATGACACTGGGTGTATTTCATGAAAAGAACAAACATGCAATGACACTAGTGGATCCTTATGTGATTCATGAAAATAACAGACATGCAATGACACTGGTGGATCCTTATGTGGTGGTTCATGAAAAGAACTGACATGCACTGACACTGGGTGTTGTTCATGAAAAGAACAGACATGCAATGACACCAGTGGATCCATGTGTGGTTTATGGAAGTAACAGACATGCAATGACTCTAGTTGTGGTTCATGAAAAGAACAGACATGCAATGACACCGGTGGATCCATGTGTGGTTCATGAGAAGAACACACATCCAATGACATTGGTGGATCCTTCTGTGGTTCATGAAAAGAATAGACATGCAGTGACACCGGTGGATCCTTATGTGGTTTGTCTAGAGGAACACACATGCAATGATACCGGGTGTGATTCATGAAAAGAACACACATGCAATGACTTATGTGGCTTGTTTAGAAGAACACACATGCAATGACACTGGGTGTGGTTCATGAAAAGAACACACATGCAATGACTTATGTGGCTTGTTTAGAAGAACACACATGCAATGACACTGGGTGTGGTTCATGAAAAGAACACACATGCAATGACACTGGTGGATCCTTATGTGGTTTGTTTAAAGGAACAGACATCCAATCACACTGGGTGTTGTTCATGAGAACAACACACATCCAATGACACTGGTGGATCCTTATGTGGTTCATGAAAAGAACAAAACATGTAGTAACACTGGTGCATTGAGCCGACCCTGATTCCGCCCGAGACGAACTACACGAGTTGCGAGCCACGAGCGAGGGGAGCGAGGGCAGAGGAAAGAGGAGCCTTTGGATGTCAGGGTAGTGGTGAAACGTGATTTATCCCTACTTAATAACTCGGGCAGTATCCTACCGTCCACATTTGGCTGACAGGTGGGAGACCTAGCGTGTGGACTTGTCAACCAAACCTCGCGCCTTCGTGGTTCAAAAGCCCTCTCGCGCGCATTGGACGAAATTTTTTGGCACCTTGCCCGCGTACATATCACTAGGAGGCCTTGCTCAGGAACCAGACACGCCTGGCCCACAATCTTACTCCCTCCTAGGAACTTGTCATGGCACGCGCCGGCAGATCCATCCACTCCACCGCTTCCGGTAGGGCTCGCTGCGGCAGATCCACCCTAAGATCCTACCGTCGCAGTATCAAATGGCCATGGTTTCTTGAGGGGAGCGACGACGCTACATATGCGAGCTCGGCCCCTCCTACCTGTAGAAGGACTGATGCGGTGTCGAGCTCGAGCAGGAGCCGCCAGGCGCGACGACGCTTGGTCCACACCAACCCCGTCACCTTCGTCATTGTCGATTCCGATGTGGAGGACGACGGGGACGAAGTTGTGCAGAACGCCATTGTTGCCTCCTTGGGGAAGGGAAAGCCACAGGCGAGAGTGGATGTCGCTGGGAAGGGCACGGTGGTGTCACCAATCGAGGTGGACTCCGCCGATAGCGGTATGATGTGGGTTTAGATGTTGTTTAGGATTGTTGCAATTTTGGTTGTGTTTAATGCAAGTACAATTATTTTAATGGGTTTGTCGAGCTATATTGAGAAATATGTGCAATAGCAGCGTGTGAGTGCTTCCACTTTAGAAATTGTGTTTGTGCCATTTGCATGTTGCATTATCAACGTAGATTACTTGTAAACAATCCAACGAAAATCATCAGATTACAACCATCAGATGGGAGTGGCAGGATGGAAGAGAAGTTGGGACAGTGGCTTCGAGGGGAAGGAAGAGGAGGGGGCGTGACACTGGCAGCTGGGCCCTCGGAACACGTGACACGTACATGCGGGAGCGGGAGCACACGGTATTGCCGGTCTGTCCAGAGCAAGCGGACTTTGCAACGTGACAACAACAAGCTGATTGGACCAATATAATAACTTGTCGAATTATTAAGGAGTACTAAAAACTACAACTGGGGTACATTCGCTCAACACATATGCTCTAAGCACCTGAGAAGCATCGCTTAAGTCTAACATTAACGACAGCACAAGTACTACATTTCCCTGTCGGTCTTCTCGATACAAATGTAGAAATGCATCTGCCTGTTCGGTCCAGCACCGACAAGGCACTGAGATGGCACGCATAGGATCGACCTTAGGTCCACATAATCCACCTCCCACGGTGTCGGGCAGCTCGGCGCCTCGGCTAGCACAAGAATGCTATCCGACAATGGTGGCTAGGCGTTATCCCACGTGCGCACCGTGTATATGGGCCAAGCGCACGAGACCGACCTGGCGCATACGGAACACACGACGGTGGACCCGACTCTGGTTCTCGAAACATCGGCGGTGATGGTCAGGATGAAAACAGAGCCGCCCCCTGGAAAATTAGTCGGCGGCGTGTCGACTCAGTGAACGGCACCTGCTCTTGGAGAAGTTGGGCTTTCCCGTACGAGATCCTAATCGCTTCGATCAAGTTACCCTCTGCAAGGTGGACAACGAGCTCTACCGGCGGGCCGGTGTAGTTGTCGCCCGGCTCCATGCAGGAGCACGCGCCGTGCGGGCACGCGAGCTCGTGGAGCGGGAGCTCGTGGTAGGAGTAACAGCGAAAGCATCCTGGGTGGGAGCACACGAGCGGGAACGCCGCTGCGAAGTTGCGCACGAGGATCTCCAGATTCTTGGTCTGCAGCATCTGCCACATCTGAAGTTCATCGAGAAATCGGAAAAAATATCAAAAGTTAGATTGGCGAATAGCAGGAATATGTAAGATAAGTTCAAAATCTTGTAAAATGATTTCTTCGCATGAAGGTAGCGACCCGAGAATTGGCGGATGTCGTCGGCTTGCGGCTACGGCAGGATGGAAGTGAAGTGGGGAAAGTGGCTTCGAGGGGAAGAAAGAGAAGTACGGGGAGGAAGAGAAGTAACAGGGACGTGACACTGGGATATGGCCCACTGAACTCATGACACTCGCAACATGCCAGTTTGTCTAGAGCAAGCGTGGCCAATCATGCCGCAGAACAACCTACTCGAGGATCGCTCTCACAAAGACCATCCCAATCGTCCAAGCGCCCCAATCGAACGGTATGTAACAATCGTCAAGCAGAACAAGTGTGTTATGGTGTGCCTTCTAGAAGACTCGGTCTAACGGTGGATCCATTGGGGGGCATTGCTAGTTTTATTATAAGAACAAACATGCAATGACTCTAATGGATCCATATGTGGTTTGTGGAAAGAACACATATGCAATGACACCGCTTGATCCATGTGTGATTTGTGGAAAGACACACATGCAATGACTCTAGTGCTAGTTTTAGTATAAGAACACACATGCAATGACTCTAATGGATCCATATGTGGTTTGTGGAAAAGAAACACACATGCAATGACCACTGGTTGATCCATGTGTGGTTTGTGGAAAAGAACACACTTGCAATGACCACCGGTTGATCCATTTGTGGTTTGTGAAAAAAGCACACATTCAATGACCACTTGTTGATCCATATGTGGTTTGTGTAAAAGAACACACATGCAATGAACACTGGTGGATCCATAAGTAGTTTGTGGAAAGAACACACATGCAATGACCACTGGTTGATCCATAAGTGGTTTGTGGAAAAGAACACACATGCAATGACACCGGTTGATCCATATGTGGTTTGTGGAAAAGAACACACATGCAATGAACACTGGTGGATCCATAAGTGGTTTGTGGAAAGAACACACATGTAATGACTCTAGTGGTTGATCCATATGTTGTTTGTGAAAACAACACACATGCAATGACTACTACTGGTTTTAGTATAAGAACACACAAGCAATGACTCTAGTGGGTCCATATGTGATTTGTGGAAAGAACACACATGCAATGACACTGGTTGATCCATGTGTGGTTTGTGGAAAGAACACACATGCAATGACTCTAGTGGTTGATCCATGTGTGGTTTGTGGAAATAACACACATGCAATGACTCTAGTGCTGGTTTTAGTATAAGAACACACATGCAATGACTCTAGTGGGTCCACATGTGGTTTGTGAAAAGAACACACATGCAATGACCACTGGTTGATCCATATGTGGTTTGTGGAAAAGAACACACATGCAATGAACACTGGTGGATCCATAAGTGGTTTGTTGAAAGAACACACATGTAGTGACTCTAATGCTGGTTTTAGTTTAAGAACACATATAAATCCATATGTGGTTTGTGGAGAATAACACACATGCAATGACACTAGTTTATCCATGTGTGGTTTGTGGAAAGACCACACATGCAATGACACTGGTTAATCCATATGTGGTTTGTGGAAAGAACACATGTGCAATGACACCGGTTGATCCATGTGTGGTTGTGGATAGAACACACATGCAATGACTCTAGTGGGTCCATATGTGGTTTGTGAAAATAACACACATGCAATGACCACTGGTTGATCCATATGTGGTTTGTGGAAAGAACACACATGCAATGACTCTAGTGGGTCCATATGTGGTTTGTGAAAAGAACACACATGCAATGACCACTGGTTGATCCATATGTGGTTTGTGGAAATAACACACATGCAATGAGACTGATTGATCCATGTGTGGTTTGTGGAAATAACACACATGCAATGACCCTAGTGCTAGTTTTATTATAAGAACACACATGCAATGACTCTAATGGATCCATATGTGGTTTGTGGAAAGAACACACATGCAATGACCACTGGTTGATCCATAAATGGTTTGTGGAAAAGAACACAGATGCAATGAACACTGGTGGATCCATGTTTGGTTTATGGAAAAGAACACACATGCAATGAGTCTAGTGCTGGTTTTAGTATAAGAACACAGATGTAATGACTCTAGTGGGTCCACATGTGGTTTGTGAAAAGAACACACATGCAATGACCACTGGTTGATCCATATGTGGTTTGTGGAAAAGAACACACATGCAATGAACACTGGTGGATCCATAAGTGGTTTGTGGAAAGAACACACATGTAGTGACTCTCATGCTGGTTTTAGTTTAAGAACACATATGGATCCATATGTGGTTTGTGGAAAAGAACACATAGGCAATGACCACTGATTGATCCATAAGTGGTTTGTGCAAAGAACACACATGCAGTGAACACTGGTTGATCCATGTGTGGTTTGTGAATAGAACACACATGAAATGCCATTGGTTGATCCATATGTGGTTTGTGGAAAGAACACACATGCAATGGCACTGGTTGATCCAAATGTGGTTCATGACAGGAACACACATGCAATGACTCTTGTGGATACATATGTGGTTTGTGGAAAGAACACACATGCAATGAACTCTAGTGGATCTATCTTGGCATAATTTGATGTATGCCACGATGCATTTCATTGTAAAAGACACCCACTTTCCATTTTTATACTACTCAGCTTTGCCCTTGGTTTTTTGATAGTACCCAGTTTTGCCCCCCTCTCTCTTTTGTAGAAGCCCAAACTTGTGCCCACTCTGTCTGCTATGCCCTGATTGGTGGTCACAATTGTCACGTAGATCATGCACACCAACCGTTGATCCTGTGTGATCCAACGAGGCTCGTTGCACACGTCGTGCCCTTCACAGGACAGCGCGAGACAACATGGACGTCTCCCTCAACGAGACTTCTACAAGAAGGAACACGATGCCATCCATGGAAAAAGTCGTCGAGTTGTCAGGTCATGTTTAATCTAGTCTACAAAGGCTACAAGTCTACTGCACGGCAACTGGTCGTCCACGGACCACCGGCTATACCATTTTTACTATGCAGCGCGCCTGCACTCTCACTTCTGACAGGCCCCCACCACATGAAACTTCCACACGGCAGCCGCAGCCGCAAGAGCTGCCAACCGGGGCCCTCAAGGAGGCCTAAACGTCCCCGTATTAAAAACCCAGCCTATCGGGTCCTCCATTCGCACTTATCCACTACTCTCTCTTCCCTATCCAGCAAAACCCCACAATCTTGAACATACTTGCATGAACCTTCTCCATGAAACCAGTGCGTGGGGGTGAGTGTCCGGGCATGGCCGCCGGGGTGGTGCTTCACGTGGCAGATCTGGAGGAGCATCATGCAGCACAATCCGAGGAGGACGTGCAGTTCAACCCCTTGGGGGACCATGTGCTCGCCGGTGCTGACGACTTTGGAGGCGCCGATGAGGGCGTGGAGTTCGACGAACACGCTCCGCTCGTGTACCCGGAGGTAAATCTATTTCTACATGGTTCATATTTTCTACTCGAGCTTAATCTATTCTGGCGTCATAAAAAATCTAGTCCTAATGATTAGATGCAACATACGAACAGGTACATGGAGAGATCTAGTATGTTCTGAATGAATCCACATTATTTTTTTATTAATAAGTTACCAAGAACACAAACCACATTAATTTAGGAGCGAGCTGGGGAGACGGCCGTAATGAACTGCTGAACCTGTATAGACATGTTATTGCATCGAAAGTAACTTGGAATCGTGGAAGGAATATATATTTATTATTTTGCTCATTTCGGTTTGTATTCCATACATTACAGGTGTATTCAAGTGATATGGACTCTGACAAAGAGACCAGGGACAACAAGAGCCGCCATATCATGAAGAAGCGCAAGAGCGGGATAATCCCTTTCTGCACTCGATTTGGGGAGCTCAAGTGCCCTTTTTGTAAAAAAGGAGTCAACCCGAGGATTGCCAGTTTGATTCCACATGCGGTTGGCATCGGTAAAAGCCCGGCTAGTAAACACAATTCGGCGATCAAGGCTAAGCACACTGCTTATGGCAAGTTCCTTAGGGAGTATGTCAAGACCGGCCTAGTGTCCCCTTACTTAGGAATCAGCAACTTCTAGCCGACCAACCCCGTCACTGTGCTGGCCCGGCCACTAATAATATTTAGTTGTCTTACCGTATCTAAACCCTTAAACTATGGGGATTTGTATTTTCGTACCCTTCAAAATATATTCAAGTTCATCTGTTTATGGAGTTAAAGTTCCGGTGGCATACTTGTTATTTTGCATGCATAGAGGGGTGCCCCAGATAGATATAAGGGTTATCCTGTCCGCTAGATCATAGAGGATCAACGATTGGTGGGCAAAACTGAGTACAACTAAATCGCCATGCTTAGACACGAGGGAAAAAAATGTGACTCACGGTACGCGTGTGCGGTGCACGGGGCGGTAGCGGACACGTGTGGCCATGCACGGTGCATTAGCGTACGCGGTGCACGGTAGTTCAACGAAACGTCTCTTCCCTTCTCCTTTAATAGAGGCCTCCCCACTCCCACTCATCACGCACTCGCTCACTCAACCGTCTCCACTATCCCATCACCTTCTGCAAATGCACAACAAAACCCCAACCATGCCGGCGATGCAGAAGATCCGCGCGGTGGCCATCGGCGCCTCCAAGGTCGCCGGCGAGGAGACCCCCGTCCTCGTCCCCGCATCCGCCATAGCCGCTGGCGAGGAGGCCCCCGCCGGTCTCGGACAGATCCCGCTCGGCTAGGACCCCTAAGAGGAGGTTGTCTACATAAGGCCGGAGAACCATGGTCTGAGGTAACCAGGGTTTTCTCCCCTTCCCTTGTTCTTCCCCCGTTCCCATTGTTGGATGCTAGATCGTATGTTATTAGGTGTAACATCCCAAAACTTTAATCCAAGCTTATCAAGATCAAATTATCCAAAAATAGGGTTAACAAAAACTTTTCCAAATTAAAAATGAAAGCATTCATATGTGCTTGTTTAAGTGATCCAATGCTTGTAAAATGATTCCTAGGTGATTTAAACATCATCTACATCATTCCCAAACTTTTACCAAAGAAAATCAAATAAAAAAGAATTAAAAAGGAGGAATGGTCATTTTGGCCATTTTAATCCCCAACACTACTTTGAGTGTTCCTAGCACTCATTTCTTAACAGAAACAATTCATGATCTTTGCACCCCTTGCTAGTACACATAATGAGGTACCAAGGCCCACCTTGTGATCTGCAAAAATCTTTCTGCTAATTTTAAATGATAGTTCAAATTTGAACCTAGTGCACATGGGAAGATCCCACTTTTTCAAAAACCATTCAAACAAGCTCCACTTTCAAAACCCTAGAAACGAGAGACTACCTACCACTAGTGGAGAACAGCCAAAAATTTTGAAATCAAAATTCAAAAGTTTTTCTCTTGCGGCCATTTTGTCAAACACCTTCCTGGCAAGATCAAAGTGGCCTAACTATTACTGTTTTGGGGTTGATCTTGTCTAGCAAATTGAAGTGCTTTGATCATCTTTGTCTTCCTCAAGCCCAACCAGACCCACACCAGCACATCCCCTACCCCCTAGTTGCACTGCATTGCCATGCCGAGCCACTCCTCCCCGGCCGACCATGCATTCGCAGCAGCAGACCTCTCCAGCCTCTCTCGCATTGTCTAGCACGTCGCCAGTGGTCCACCTCCACCATCCAACCAGCCCCAGGCTAGAGACAGAGAGCAGAGTAGCCAGGAACCGCCGCGCCCGGAGCAGGTAGACCATGTCGACGCCGCCTGCAGAGCACGCTCTGTCCCCGCGTGCGCAAACCGCCCCTTTGCCGCAGCCCGCGCCCACTGCTCCACCATGACCTGGGGAACAACCCAGACACCCCCGTTGGCTGCCCAACTCACCCCAGCCACCGGTCGCCGTGGACACTGCCGCCTCTTCCGCTCAGAGCGCCAGCTCGCCCAGACCGCATGCCACCGCCCCTACGCCCGCATTCACTTCCTAGAGCACCGCCAGGAGACCACCTGTCGATCGCCATCCTTCGCCATGCCGCTAGCCGCCCGTAGCCATGTCGCCGGAGTCGCCTGCCCATACCCTTCGGTCTCACCCTCGGGCCTATATAAACCGGCCTCCCCCGCACCATTTCTCCACATCCACACACTCCCCACCTCTCACTGATCCTTTCACCCCTCTCGCCGGAGCCAAGCAAGCTCTGCCTCGCCGAAATTGGAGCAGGAGCAGCCGCAGCAGGAGGAGAAGGGCGCCTGCGATTTAGGGCACCCCAAGCTCCGCCGCAACCGCTCCTCGCCTCGCCGTCGTCTTCTAGTTTGTTTGCCCGCCTCGCCTACCCTGCTAGAGCCCTGGTACGTCCCCAACAGACCCCCACCGAGCCGCTAGGGTTCGAGCTCGCCGGCGACCTGTTCGTCGTCGACGATGACCCTCAGCCGTAGATCCCCTTTCTAATCCCATGGCCCACAGCGCGCGTACCATTTCGCGTGTTAAGACCCACTGACAAGCGGGACCCCCCTGTCAGCTGAGCCCCGCGCCGCGAGCGCCACTGGGCCGGCCCAAGTTCTTTCCCGCGCTAGCCCAACCGTTCAAATCTGGATTTTTCTTTTTAACTTGAATCTAGTTTCTGTCCACTAGTTTAAAATTCAATTCTGGGAGTTTTATAAATCCAAATTGCATGAAACCAATTTTGTCTGAAAGGTATTGAGATGATCTATCCAATCCGGTTGGATTTAATTCAATTCGAGTTATAGATCTCTCCTAATAAAAATAACAAAACAGAAGTATTTGCACCTTACAACATTTTTATAAAATCAACCAAGTTAGCTTTTGAGTTGATTCCAACTCTCAAAAATATCAATTCACTATATCTATATAAATATGTAATAATATTAAGGTTGACATGCAGTGACTTTGGACTAGTACAAAAATAATGCTATATAGGCATTTCTAGTCACTTTAAATCATTAAATAATAAACTTAAACCAAAGTAATTATGATCCAACCTTTAAATCTCATTCCCACATGTTAAAGTATGTGGTGATGACATGTGTCAACATGATCCCATATTTTAAGTGGTGAATATTAAATCTTAGTTAATTTTTCAATGAGTAGAAATTACTTTTCTAAAATAAAAAGAATGAAACTATTGAATTAAACTTGTGATGCTTGTGATGATAATAGATCATCAATTGTGTGTCTTAGAATGCTATCTAGACTAGTTAAGTATTGTTTGGTGATTGTGTACTCCGTATGTATTTATAGAAGATAGTACCGACCAAGCTTACGAGGAGGAAGAGTTCTATCAAGACGAAGACGAAGAAACCTTCAGCCACTGCACCAACCAAGGCAAGCCACCATTAACAGTGCAAGATAACACTTGCAAGTTTAGTGTTTAGCAAGCTAGGATCAAAATAGATGGTTTAGAAAAGATGCCTTAAGCATGCTTTGATCACACCCCTTTTTAACTAGTAGTTACCTCAAGTCTTTGTTTACAAGTTTTTACCTCCCTTAGTTTACACCAAGTTCTTTACTTGTTCTGACGGTAGCATAAAAAGTATAAAACTTGACCTATTTAGAAACCTTTAGATGTCATTCTATGGCATGAGATTGAACCCATCACTTCCACCTTAGTGAACACTCTTAACTTAGTTATTTAGAGTAGATCAAAAAACTTGAGTCACTTTAGATGGGAACACTTGGTGAAATTTAATTATGAAAACCTTGGAATGATGAGTCATTCTATTGAGATGTTTTGACATGTGTTGAGAAACACAAATGGTTGATGATGATGAAAATGTTGAGGCATGAGCCTTAACCCTTTTATAAAACTGATGGTTGGATTCGGATGCGATACCATTCCAAATTTACCGTACAACCACATTACCTGATTTGGGTAAGGCTAGCTGGAAATTTATGTGCATTAGTATTAGTTCCCTCGCGGGAGAGGTTTGAGCTGAGGCTACCTCTCAATGATGTCCACCTATGCAGTGCCCAAGATGACTGATGGTCATGGTTGGAAGGCCATGCTCATAGGAGAGGTGCTTATACTAGGGTGTGTAAAGGGAAGGTTATGTTTGATTATCTGCATACTAAGTATGATGATTCAGGGTTATCCCTGACAGATGTATCGAATCTTGTGGTGAAAATGTACCACCTCTGCAGAGTGTCAAACTATTCGAATAGCCACGCCCGCGGTTATGGACAGTTGGAATGGCCATACTGTTTCGTTGTCAGATGTTTTCCAAATAACTTGAAATGAATGATGAATCTTGACTTGACCACAACAGGGTTGTGTTTATGACATTAGCTTCCCAACTTAAGTGATTCTAGAACTTTACTTTATCTTTCTTTGCTTCAGAACTCGGCTTAGGTTTCAAACTTACTTTTATAGTTAAACATAGAGTTAGTACTTGACTTAGAACTATATTACTTGTTAGAGGTAGTTTGCGAGTACTTAAAGAGTACTCATGGATTTTGTCCCTGGCTATTCTCATGGCCAGACTATGAAGGAGATTATCGAGATGGTGGTCAGCAGGACGGCTATGATAACTAGGACTATCTGCCTTCGTCAGCATTGCTTGTGCCCCTGAAGATGGACCCCACTGCTACGCTTATCTTTTATTTCCGCTACTTGTTGTATTAAAGACTGGATCATGAGATCCTTATTTGTGTAAGACCCTATGTATGGTTTGTAATGGATGATGTACTGTGATATCTAATCCGTTATGTCTCGCAAAAATGGTAATCCTGGGATTGCGAGGTATGGCATAACGGGCATCTGGGATTAAAAATCCGGGTGTTCACACGTTGTTATCAGAGCCATCCTGATCATAGGAGACCCTAGTTAGAATGGACGTCCAAACCAAACACTTAGCTTGAAAACCAAAGTGAGTATTTATGAAAAACTATTTCCTCTCTTATCCTTGTGAATTCATTCTTTCTCAAAAATTCATGTTCCTCAAAATTCTTACATTACTACTTAAAACTTGACACACTTGATCACTTCACTAATTTCCTCATCCTTAATTCTTGTAGCTGGAGACTCAGTTCAGCAAGTTCTACCAGTTGGGAAACGGAGGTCAGCTGATCTTCGAGAGGGATCTGGATTCACTGTCGGAGTTACTGGGACGTCCACATCCGGAGTTTCTTGGAGCTCAACTTCCAGGACCCCCAGGAGGAGACCTATAGTGGCTAGTCACCGCAGATCTTAAAGGAAGCATCGAAGCACCAACTTCCGGGAGAATTCAGTTCTTCGTGAGAGAGAACAACTGGCTAGATGGATTAGCCAGGGAAATGCATGAAGCCCTCGCACGTCTATGTGCCCTCAGCATCAACAAGATCCAAGGAACCCATTTTGCTCACTATGCAAGACGTGACTTCTTGACTTCTTGCTGCACGATAGACAGCAGGAACTAGACAATGCCAGGGAGTTAGCCAACCAGAACCGTGCCATTGCTGAACAGAAGGCCTAGACTTTTGCACTGCTCATCCAAGATCGCCAGTCTCTTCGCCGCCAGCGTGCCAAGAAGGATCACACCATCGCTCGTCTTCGCAAGAAGGTGGCCGACCTCGAGAAGACCGTCAAGGAGCAGGAAGCTCAGCTTGCAGCCAAGGAAGAAGAAGATGAGGGTGAAGACATCCAGGGAGACATGGATTCTTACCTCAGCAACGATGATGACTTTCTGGAGGAGTATGTTGTGGACTTCTACACTGATGATGAGGACTCCGACTTCATCGACGATGAGTAGATGCACGAGAGCACTGTCGTAGCATGAGTTGTATCGGTCCCACTGTATCGTAGCTTGCAGAATGGTTCTTCAAACCATTTGCTTTCCCTTTGTTTGTCGTGGTGTGTGTTGTATTTTTTGCTTGCTTGCATAAATGAAAATGAAGTTAGTTGAAAAACCTGAGTCTAACTCAAAGTTTTATCTTTGAAAACCCAAAACCCTGAACCTTAGACTTTCCCTCTTACCCCTATATTTATCTCAATCTTCAGATGACTCGTGGAAACCAAGGAGGGAGCACCTCGTCGCAGGACCCAATGCTACAGATCTTGCAGAATCTCATCGCAGACCGTGAAGCAAGCAGGTCCGAGCACCAAGCCAACTTAGCAACATTGTAGAAGATCGCCTAGATGGCTCTCAACAACCAAGGACATGGAAATCAGGATCACCATGGATCCAAACTCAAAGAATTTTAGAATACCAATCCCCCAATCTTCAACCAATCTGAAAACCCATTAGATGCTGATGACTAGTTACAGACGATGGAAAACAACCTTGAAGTTGCAGGAGTTGATGAAAATGAGAAAGTCCTCTTCGCCACCCACTATCTGCCGCGAGATGCAAGAGCTTGGTGGAATAGCATCCGCAACGTGAACCATGGCCAAGTTATGACATGGGAAGCATTCAAAGTCAAGTTCAGCCACACTCACGTGCCGCAAGGTCTCGTCAATAGGATGAGAGATGAATTCTGCAAATTGAAGCAAGGAAGAATGACTGTGGTGGAGTACCGTGACAGATTTCCTGTCACTTGCCAAATATGCACCTGATGAGATCAACATAGAGGCCAAGAAGAAGGAGAGATTCTTGAACGGACTGCATGATGAGATGCAGACTGTCCTCGTCAATATCCGCTTCCAAGATCTCGAAGAACTAGTCGACTCTATCATTCAGATGGAAGGGAAGATTAACCAGGCAAACGATAATCACAAACGTCGTATGATGCAGCAGTCTGGATCAAGTAGTCACCAGAAGTACCGTCCCAACCCTTCACAGGATATGCACCAAGGAACAACCGACACCCAAATTCTCGCCCAAGCCACCCCAACCATAGCGGACGCAATGTGAAGTCCAGAGGAAACAATCACAACTCCGGCAATGCCAACCATTTCAATTGTGCCCCTCCCAAGAGCAACAACAACAACAACACTGCACCCAGAACTGGAAGCAGTGCTGTGCCTGTCGCAGTCAAGGACAAATCCCAGATCACTTGTTTTGAGTGTGGAGTGAAGGGTCACTACTCCAATGAGTGTCCCAAGAAGACAGCAGCCAATGCCCCTATAAATGCCCCAGCTCAACAGCAGCGTCGTGTTCAACCAAGAAAGAGATTTGCCCCAGGGAACCCTCACAACTGCAACGGTCGTCTCTTCCACCTGAACGCAGAAGAAGCCCAGGAAGCTAGATGTAGTGTTGGGTATGTTTTCTGTCAACTCAGTTTTAGCAAGAGTATTGTTTGATTCTGGAGCATCGCATTCATTTGTCACCGAAGAATTTGCATGCACTAGTAAGATTCACCCAACCAACCTGAAGCATGTCATGATAGTTCAAATCCCTGGTTCAACTACAAAAGCTAGAAAAATTTGCAAAACTGTACCTATGAGAATACATGGAATAGATTTTTATGCCAACCTAATTGTAGTTGGAACCAAAGGATTGGAAGTAGTACTAGGTATGGACTGGATGTCAAGACATAAAGGATTGATAGACTGTGCTAAGAAAGCCATCACCATGACCAGTAGTTCTGTAGTAACAGTAGAGCATATCTCTGAAACCTTACCCCATCAATTCAAGTGCAACAAGAGTGTAGCCCTGCCCACCATAGACCAAGTTAGAGTAGTCTGTGAATACCCCGACATATTCCCAGATGAATTGCCAGGTATGCCCCTGGATAGGGATATTGAGTTCATTATCGAACTAATCCCCGGAACCGGACCTATAGCCCAGAGACCCTATAGCATAAACCCCTCAGGGTTAGTGGAACTGAAGAAGAAGTTGGATGCCATGTTAGAGAAAGGCTTGATTCAACCAAGCACATCGCCCTGGAGATCACCAGTGTTATTCGTCGACAAGAAAGATGGAGGCAACCGTCTGTGTACAGATTACAGAAAGTTGAATGATGTCACCATCAAGAACAAGCACCCTTTGCCAAAGATAGAGGATCTATTTGATCAGTTGACCGGAGCTCAGGTATTCTCAAAGATTGATCTTAGGACTGGTTATCACCAACTTAAGATTCGTGCAACGGATATCCCGAAGACCGCCTTTACTACTTGCTATGGTTTATACGAGTATACGGTTATGTCTTTTGGATTAACCAATGCCCCTGCTTATTTCATGAATCTCATGAATAAGATCTCTATGAATTTCCTAGATATGTTTGTAGTTGTGTTTATCGACGACATCCTTATCTACTCCAAGTCAGAAAAAGAGCATGAGCAACATCTGAGAGTTATCCTAGAAACCCTGAGAGAGCATTAGTTATATGCCAAGTTCAGCAAGTGCGAGTTTTGGCTGAAGGAAGTAGGATTCCTAGGACATATTGTGTCTGCCGGATGAGTCTCTGTTGATCCCGCCAAGATCAAAGATGTCGAAGAATGGGAAGCCCCAACAACTCAAACCCAGGTCCATGCATTTCTCGGATTAGTGGGATATTACCACAAGTTCGTAGAAGGATTCTCGAGCATAGCCCGACCAATGACCCAATTGTTGAAGAAGGACAAGAAGTTTGAATGGACAGACAAGTGTGAAGCCAGTTTCCAAGAGCTGAAGAAGAGATCGATATCAACCCCAATATTGGTCATGCCAGACATCAAGAAGTTGTTTGATGTCTATTGTGACGTATCCAAGATTGGTCTAGGATGTGTATTGATGCAAGAAGGCAAAGTTATCGCGTATCTGTCTCGACAACTGAAGCAGCATGAGCAGAACTATCTGACCCATGATCTTGAGCTAGCAGCTGTGGTTCTAGCATTGAAGACATGGCGTCATTATCTGATGGGTAATCACTGTGAGATTTACTCAGATCACAAGAGCTTGAAATATATCTTCACTCAGAAGGAGCTGAATATGAGGCAAAGGAGATGGATAGAGTTAATCAAGGATTATGACCTTGACATTCACTATCACCCCGGCAAAGCCAATGTGGTAGCGGATGATCTTAGCAGATTGCCATGCAGGCTTAACACCATGATCAAGGAGAAGCAACCAAGTTTGTATGAAGAATTGGAGCAGTTCAGGACTGAATTAGTTAGCAAAGGACTCCTAGCTAGCATTGAACTTCAACCCACTTTGATTAGCCAAATCAAGGAAGCCCAGAAAGGGAATGAAAGTATCGACGGAATCAAACATCGTATTGGTACAGGAAAGGTACCTAGATTCACCGAAGACGAAGAAGGAGTACTGTGGTACAAAGGACGTATGTGTGTGCCAGTAGATTCGGAACTGAAGGAAATTATCATGAAGGAAGATCATGATACTCTTTATTCTATCCACCCCGGAGGAACGAAGATGTATCAAGATTTGAACGAGCAATTTTGGTGGCACAAGATGAAGAGAGAGATCGGAAGCTACATCGCCAAATGTGACATCTGTCAAAGAGTCAAAGCAGAACATCAGAGACCTGCATAACTATTGCAACCATTGCAGATTCCGGAATGGAAATGGGATTCCGTCGGAATGGACTTTATCACCGGTTTACCTACTTCTAGTAGGGGAAATGACTCAATCTGGGTCATAGTTGATAGACTGTCCAAGGTAGCCCACTTCATACCTGTCAAGACAACCTACTAGAGTGCGAAGTTAGCAGAACTGTACATTGCTAGGATTGTTAGTCTGCATGGGACCCGCAAGACCATCGTATCAGATCGAGGAACCCAGTTTACTTCAAGATTTTGGTAGAAAGTTCAGGAAGGATTAGGAACCAAGTTGAACTTCAGTACCGCTTATCACCCGCAAACAGATGGACAGACTAAGAGAGTCAAACAGATCCTTGAGGATATGCTTAGAGCTTGTGTGTTGGAATACGGATCAAAATGGGAAGACTGCCTGCCTTTCACAGAATTCTCATATAACAACAGTTATCAAGCTAGTTTGCAGATGGCACCATTTGAATTCCTATACGGAAGAAAGTGCCGTACCCCTTTGAATTGGTCGCAAGTAGGAGAGAGTCAGATCTTCGGACCCGACATTCTCCGAGAAGCAGAAGAGAAAGTTCACAAAGTCCATGAGCACCTCAAGACCGCCCAATCCAGACAGAAGAGTTATGCTGACAAAAGAAGAGAGACCAGACTTTCAATGTCGGAGATTTTGTATATCTTAAAGTTTCACCATTGAAAGGAACTCAACGCTTTAGTCTGAAGGGAAAGTTAGCCCCCAGATATATCGGACCTTTCAAGATTCTGAACCGCCGAGGAGAAGTATCGTATCAACTTGAACTGCCGGAAGAGATGTCAGCCATCCACAATGTGTTCCATATCTCGTTACTTCGCAAATACTTGGAAGTGCCTGAGAAGACTGAAGTTTTCAAGAACATCGATCACAGAGTTGTGGAAATCAGCAATGACCTGACCTATCGGGAAGTGCCCATCCATATCTTAGAAGAAGCCTACAGAACCACCAGAACCAGGAGCATCAAGTTTCTCAAGATTTAGTGGAGCAACCATACCGAAGAGGAAGCCACTTGGGAGCACGAAGATTACATTAGGACAGAGTTCCCAGATCTCTTTAGTTCCTAGTTTTCTTTGTAAATCTTGGGACGAGATTTTGTTTAAGGCAGGAAGGTTTGTAACATCCCAAAACTTTAATCCAAGCTTATCAAGATCAAATCATCCAAAAATAGGGTTAACAAAAACTTTTCCAAATTAAAAATGAAAGCATTCATATGTGTGTGCATTTAAAACAAGAGTTGATTTGAAGTGCCTTGTTTAAGTGATCCAATGCTTGTAAAATGTTTCCTAGGTGATTTAAAAATCATCTACATCATTCTCAAACTTTTACCAAAGAAAATCAAATCAAAAAGAATTAAAAAGGAGGAATGGTCATTTTGGCCATTTTAATCCCCTACACTACTTTGAGTGTTCCTAGCACTCATTTCTTAACAGAAACAATTCATGATCTTTGCACCACTTGCTAGTACACATAATGAGGTACCAAGGCCCATCTTGTGATCTGCAAAAGTCTTTCAAATGCTAATTTTAAATGATAGTTCAAATTTGAATCTAGTGCATATGGGAAGATCCCACTTTTTCAAAAACCATTCAAACAAGCTCCACTTTCAAAACCCTTGCAACCAGAGACTACCTAGCACTAGTGGAGAACACCCAAAGTTTTTGAAATCAGAATTCAAAAGTTTTTCTCTTTCAGCCATTTTGTCAAACACCTTGCTGGTAAGATCAAAGTGGCCTAACTATTACTGTTTTGGGGTTGATCTTGTCTAGCAAATTGAAGTGCTTTGATCATCTTTGTCTCCCTCAAGCCCATCCAGACCCACACCAGCACATCCCCTACCCCCTAGCTGCACCGCATTGCCATGTCGAGCCACTCCTCGCTGGCCGACCGTGCACTCGCAGCAGCAGACCTCTCTAGCCTCTCTCGCCATGTCTAGCACGTCGCCAGTGGTCCACCTCCACCGTCCAACCAGCCCCAGGACAGAGATAGAGAGCAGAGCGGCCAGGAACCGCGCCCGGAGCTGGTCGACCATGCCGACACCGCCCGCAGAGCACGCTCTATCCCCACGTGCATAGACCGCCCCTTTGCCGCAGCCCGCGCACACCGCTCTGCCATGACCTAGGGAACACCCAGACACCCCCGCTGGCCGCCCAACTCACCCCAGCCACCGCTCGCCGTGGACACCGCCGCCTCTGCCGCTCAGAGCGCCAACTTGCCCAGACCGCATGCCACCGCCCCTACGCCCGCATTCACTTCCTAGAGCACCGCTAGGAGACATCCTGTCGATCGCCATCCTCCGCCATGCCGCTAGCCGCCTGTAGCCGTGTCGCCGGAGTCGCCTGCCCATACCCTTCGGTCTCACCGTCGGGCCTATATAAACCGGCCTTCCCCGCACCATTTCTCCACATCCACTCACTTCCCACCTCTCACTGATCCTTTCACCCCTCTCGCTGGAGCCAAGCAAGCTCTGCCTCACCGAAATTGGAGCAGGAGCAGCTGCAGCAGGAGGAGAAGGGTGCCTGCGATTTAGGGCACCCCAAGCTCCGCCGCAACCGCTCCTCGCCTCGCCGTCGTCTTCTAGTTTGTTTGCCCGCCTCGCCTACCCCGCTAGAGCCTGCACGCCCCTCAGACCCCCCACCGAGCCGCTTGGGTTCGAGCTCGCCGGCGACCAGTTCGTCGTCGACGACGACCTCACGAGATCCCTTTCTAATCCTACTACCACAGGCGCTGGTATCGCTTCGCGTGTTAAGACCCACTGACCAGCGGGACCCCCCTGTCAGCTGAGCCCCGCGCCGCGGAGCGCCACTGGGCCGGCCCAAGTTCTTTCCCGCGCTAGCCCAACCGTTCAAATCTGGATTTTTCTTTTTAAGTTGAATCTAGTTTCTGTCCATTAGTTTAAAATTCAATTCTGGGAGTTTTATAAATCCAAATTGCATGAAACCAATTTTGTCTGAAAGGTATTGAGATGATCTATCCAAGACCGTTGGATTTAATTCAATTAGAGTTATAGATCTCTCCTAATAAAAATAACAAAACAGAAGTATTTGCAGCTTACAACATTTTTATAAAATCAACCAAGTTAGCTTTTGAGTTGATTCCAACTCTCAAAAATCACATTTCACCACATCTATCTAAACATGTAATAATATTAAGGTGGACATGCAGTGACTTTGGACTAGTACAAAAATAATGCTATATAGGCATTTCTAGTCACTTTAAATCATTAAATAATAAACTTAAACCAAAGTAATTATGATCCAACCTTTAAATATCATTCCCACATGTTAGATTATGTGGTGATGACATGTGTCAACATGATCCCATATTTTAAGTGGTGAATATTAAATCTTAGTTAATTTTTCAATGAGTAGAAATTACTTTTCTAAAATAAAAAGAATGAAACTATTGAATTAAAGTTGTGATGCTTGTGATGATAATAGATCATCAATTGTGTGTCTTAGAATGCTATCTAGCCTAATTAAGTATTGTTTGGTGATTGTGTACTCCGTATGTATTTATAGAAGATAGTACCGACCAAGCTTACGAGGAGGAGGAGTTCTATCGAGACAAAGACGAAGAAAACTTCAGCCACTGCACCAACCAAGGCAAGCCACCATTAACATTGCAAGCTAACACTTGCAAGTTTAGTGTTTAGCAATCTAGGATCAAAATAGATGGTTTAGCAAAGATGCCTTAATCATTCTTTGATCACACCCCTTTTTAACTAGTAGTTACCTCAAGTCTTTGTTTACAAGTTTTTACCTCCCTTAGTTTACACCAAGTTCTTTACTTGTTCTAAAGGTAGCATAAAAAGTATAAAACTTGACCTATTTAGAAACCTTTAGATGTCATTCTATGGCATGAGATTGAACCCATCACTTCCACCTTAGTGAACACTCTTAACTTAATTATTTAGAGTAGATCAAAAAACTTGAGTCACTTTAGATGGGAACACTTGGTGAAAATTAACTATGAAAACCTTGGAATGATGAGTCATTCTATTGAGATGTTTTGACATGTGTTGAGAAACACAAATGGTTGATGATGATGAAAATGTTGAGGCATGAGACTTAACCCTTTTATAAAACTGTTGGTTGGATTCGGATGCGATACCATTCCAAATTTACCGTACAACCACATTACCTGATTTGGGTAAGGCTAGCTGGAAATTTATGTGCATTAGTATGAGTTCCCTCGCGGGAGAGGTTTGAGCTGAGGCTACCTCTCAATGATGTCCACCTATGCAGTGCCCAAGATGACTGATGGTCATGGTTGGAAGGCCATGCTCATAGGAGAGGTGCTTATACTAGGGTGTGTAAAGGGAAGGTTATGTTTGATTATCTGCATACTAAGTATGATGATTCAGGGTTATCCCCATGATGTATCGAATCTTGTGGTGAAAGTGTACCACCTCTGAGAGTGTCAAACTATTCAATAATAGTCGTCCAAGTTATGGACAGTTGGAATGGCCATACTGTTTCGTTGTCAGATGTTTTACAAATAACTTGAAATGAATGATTAATCTTGACTTGACCACAACAGGGTTGTGTTTATGACATTAGCTTCCCAACTTAAGTGATTCTAGAACTTTACTTTATCTTTCTTTGCTTCAGAACTCAGCTTAGGTTTCAAACTTACTTTTATAGTTAAACATAGAGTTAGTACTTGACTTAGAACTATATTACTTGTTAGAGGTAGTTTGCGAGTACTTAAAGAGTACTCATGGCTTTTGTCCCTGGCTATTCTCATGGCAAGACTATGAAGGAGATTATCAAGATGATGGTCAGCAGGACGGCTATGATAACTAGGACTATCTCGCTTTCACAAGATTGCCTCGTGCCTCAAGATGGACCCCACTGCTATGCTTATCTTTTATTTCCGCTGCTTGTTGTATTAAAGACTTGATCATGAGATCCTTATTTCTGTAAGACATTATGTATGGTTTGTATATGATGATGTACTGTGATATCCTATCCGTTATGTCTCGCAAAAATGGTAATCCTGGGATTGCGAGGTATGGCATAACGGGCATCTGGGATTAAAAATCCGGGTGTTGACATTAGGGCTCAGCTGTTCGTATTTTTTATAGTAGCTAATCCTCTTGTGTTAGATCTCGATTTTTGATGAATCCCCCTATTCGTAGTTGGGATTAGTATTCGATTTGGTTTGAGATTTGGGGAATAATCGGGAGATCTCATTCGGTTAATTTATGCAAAAAAATCAATCCCGATAATCAAAGTATCTCAATCATGTCCTTATTTCACTCTATTGTGTTTTTCCAACAGGAGGATTGCAGCGACCTCCGTAGCGACGACGAGTCCAAGGACACCAAGACTCATCATGTGCCGAGGGGGCTAAAGTCCGGTCAGTACAAAAACTTCTTCGCCGGCGACGTGTACAGGTGCCCCTTCTACCCCACCAGGAGGCTCCGCGCCACGGACCACAACTCCCTCGTGAAGCATGCCGAGGATGTGAGGACCTACGGCGAGTCCGTGAACGTCCACGGCTTCAAGGCCAAGCACCAGGCGCTCGGTTGTCACCTCTGCAACCTCCAAAAGGTGGCTATCGAGGAGGGTCACATGCCCCCAATCAGACCCAAGGCGCCCAAGGTCAAGGGGCTGGGCAACAAGAAGTGGAGGAGGCACCAGAGGAAGGAGGCGGATTCCCTCCCGGCAGAAGCCACGAGGGGCCACTGATCAGCTGCTGCTGCTACTGTAACGCAGCTTCTTTTGTCTTGTCTGTGTTGAAGCAGTTCGCTGCTGCTGCTGCTGAGTAGCCTAATTTTCGAACCTCGTTAAGTACCATACTATATAACCTATATTAGCTGCTTTATCTACATCTACTCTGTTTACTGAATTTATTTATGGTGCTGGTTTGTTTTGCTGCTCTAGATTTGCTACCAGATTGGGGAAAAACGATCACAAAAGGAACAATGAATGAAGAGAGAAGCTGCTCTAGATTCCCTACCTTTTTGGGGAAAAAAACACAACTGTTAGAGAGAGAGGGGAAAAGGCGCTCTTAAAAAGGCTAAATAACAAAAAAGAACTTCCACTTTAGACGTCATGACGCACGTAATGGCCAAGCCTTTGACCAGATGGCACCCCTCTCCGAGATCATGTGAGGGCTTCGGAATATCGGGAGGGCAAAAGTGAGGACAAACGAGACACAATGTTGCTATAGCTAAATCTGACAAAAAGCTGAATTTGGATTTACCATGCAATTTGGCTAGAGCTCCACAATGTAGCTATTCTAAATCCCTAAACTATGTGGTGTGTTGAAACCTAATGCTTTTCCACCGACACGTGTGTTGCAAAGTTGCTTGATCGTGCATGCTTACACAAGTGGCCTACAGAGAAACTTATAGAAGCATGGGCAAACGAGATTCATTTTGGCAAATTCGGGACAAGCTTTGCGCAATCGGCGGACCTGATCGGCTGGGCGGCTGCCCTGGGGACGTGTACACTTCCTTCTGTACACTTCCTTCTGTTAGGAATTAATAATAACTGTACACTTCCTTTTGTCCTGTCACGTTACGTCGTGTCAGCACCGTGCACCCACTGCGGATCGGCAACGGGACGGTGGTCTACGTGACTGGTCTCTGCCATGCCAAAGCCACGTCGCACACCCGTCCCATCGCCTAACAGGACGGACGCCGAATTTAATCGCTAGGATTGGAAACCATCGGTGCTTGCCGGTCAAACTTGGTTCCGCATGGGTATGACCGGAATATTGGTAAACGGAATTTAAGCATCGCCTTCCGTCTCGTCAGCACATCACTGTGCAAAAATCCCCAACTCATTCATTCCGGCGGCGCCTCCACCGCAAGAACCATCAACGCTGCCGCAGGCACCGCCTCCGCCTGGCCATACCACCGCAACAGATGACTCCACCTCCACGCCCAGTCCTAGCCACCGCTACCGACCCTAGGCCACCGCCACCGCATTAGCTGCTGCCATGGACGCAGAGTACGGCGTGTTCAGCGACGGGAGCGACTACACTGACGAGTACACCGTCACCGCCCATGGCACCACCAAGCTGACGGTCGTCCACACAAATGCGTCAGCGGAGGTCGCCAAGGTCATCGCAATGTACGAGCGGTGGCTACAGGAGCCGATGTACAGGTACAAGATTGTCGGCCTTGACCTCTAGTATTCCGGAGATAGGAAGAGGATGGCGCTTTTGCAGCTGTCCATGCGCAACCACTGCCTCCTATATCACGTATGTAGGGCCAAATCTATATGCCCGAAGCTTCACGAGTTCCTACACAGGAGGGAGATCTACTTCGCCAGCATCGACATCAAGAACAACACTCCGAAGCTAGAACAAGATCTCCTCGTTCATGTCGTCAATCACGTAAATCTCCAACATTTGTGGAGGTACCCGGATGGCGGTACGGGGAAAGCCGGCATGGCTAGACTCGCTTCTGACATCATCGACCGCGAGTACGCTAGCATGAAAGTCGAGTTCCTGAAGCACCTGCACGAGCAATGGGAGTGGAGGCACCTGGATTACGATGCGATCAAGTATGCAGCCAGGGACGCGTATGTCTGCTACGAGATGCTCAACAGGATCTGGCGGGTGGGTGAGTGTGCTGTTTAACACTACTAGTTTTGCATTTCGTTCCTAGTTTTATCTCGCCTGTATTTTATCTCGCATGTATTTTCTAAGCATTTTGTGTGTAAGAACCAAGATCGTATGATCCCTGTGCTATTAGCTACTTAACTTGTATGAATTACATTCCCCCTTTTGTATGCTCAACATTCATTCTTACAAATTCTCTCTGTGCCATTTGCATGTGGCAGAATCCAGGACTGACATGCATAAGGTGTGATACAGTCATAAGTCATACCCAAACCCAGATTATAGCTAAGGATACAGTCGTAACCAAACCCAGATTATAGTTTGACAAAGGTAATACAGAGCAGTTCGTAATGACTCACATAGTGTACTTATTAAATAACATCTTTTCATAACACAACAATCATGCACTAATAGTCTACATCCCAGCCTGTTGGAGAAGGCAACCGATCCCAGGATGCCTTCGGTCGCTTGCCCCGGTTTGTAGATTCATCTACAATCCGGCATCTGGGGAAAACAACCTGCCTTGGTGGTGGTTCAATAATGTGATGCCTGGAACGAGATTTTACAATTTGGCAGTACAGCTCGTGGCTAACATACCCGTCAATTGCAGCGTACTTCATATTAGGTTCAGAAAGTGGCTTATCCTCCCAGTAATCGTGCCCTAAACGCCTCCACGAACCTCTCGGCAATCTGTCCTTCATGTCAGCGTACCATGGGTCGATGAGTTCGGAGGCTTGAGCGGCCATCCCGGTCTTGCCGCCCTTCGTCCCTAGGATCTAGTAAATTTCCTGGATGTCCACTCTACACTCCTTTGGGATTCTAATGTTGACAGTCGGGCTTTCAAGCAGTTTAGTGTCATTCCTGATGTCAACACTAGTAAATGTTATGTGATGGTTCACGAGAAAGTCATGAAATAGATCCCTAATGCTTTCGCCCCACCTGCATGAAAATGAATTCACACAAATAATATAGCAATAACTTTTGCAAACAGACGGTTCAGGAACAAAAAGACAACAAAGTCTACCAGATCCTGTCAGCCCCCTTCTCGCAAAAAGGCTGGTATACGAGGACGTGCCCCTTCATGGAGAGTTGCACCACGGCGATCCTACCGTGATCGCGGCTGTACTCGAGGTCGAGACCTACGAACCTGTTTTCTTCGAACTGCAGCCAAGTCGTGTAATTATTCAGAGTGTTCCTTACTGTCCGAGGGTCGGTGGTGTAGACGACATCGATCTTCTTCCCGCCATGTACTTCGATGTCGAGGTGCACAGTTTCTTGCCTGCCGTCGTTTCGAAGTCCGGAGCGTCCATGACTACAGGCAAGAGGGAAAGGATACGGAGGAAGAGGGTGATGCGGTGGTGGAGGAAATGGATGAGGCCGTGGAGGAGAAAGACGATGAGGCCGTGGAGGAGGAAATGAGATGTAGAAGTGAAAGATTGGAACCACCCTTACCAATATCTGGAATGGTGCACGACCGTTTGTAGTAGGGTGAAGGTGGAGAAAAACGGCAATTTTACACATCGACGCTAGCGCTTCCTAAAATTTGTTCTGCGCCACTTGCATGCGGTGGAATCAATTCAAACATAGGCATGTTTGTGCGTGCCGAACTTCACTCACTAACAGGCGGGCCGCACATTTCTCTTTTATGATTTATTTTTCACTTCCTCTAGACGGTTCCGGTGCCCGCCCTCAATAATTACGCCCCCCTTCTTGTCTTCCACGCGGACGAGAACCGACGGCGGCGGCGGTTCCTTGCAGATTCACTCCCCACTCGAACAACTGCCCCATCCCTGATTCCACCCCCTCTCGAATCCATCCGCCTCCTTATCACAATTAATCTACCAGATTCCAGACTCCATTTGCCGATATGGGTAGAGATTGGGGTAGCAGCAGGCTGAACCGAAAGGCATGCGACGACGACACGGATGGCCAGGGCAACCGCTACCGCGAGGATTGGGGATGGCTGAACCTCAGCGCCGCGAACGTGCACAGGATCGCCTCGGGGTTGGACATCATCTCAGCCGGCCGCCTCGCTCCCTGCATGCTTGGCTACCACTTGACGATGCGGAACATGGACGAACAACCGTTCGGCACGCCAGGCCTTCTTTACCTCGATAACAGCAAATGGCCAGACGACTGTGATGGCCATGTAAGTTCCAGTATCTAGCTTATTCGTTCAGTCATATCGTTGATTCATATGTGCTGAACTCTCATCGGAATCCTATGTTCCTTTCGTCGAACGTGTTGTGTGCATGCGCGGTTTGAACAAATTGAACCATTTAAGACTATTCGCATGCGGAAGCTCGCTGCACCTGATATTCTGGTATTTTCGTAGTGACACAGTCCTACTTTAGGTGATAGACGAGTTGTCAATTTCGATTTTGCAATGGAATGCCTGCTAGGTGATATTCTATTTCCTAAAATAAAAACAAACAGATTAGATGATTTAAGGCTGTTATGCCCCAAGCTGTTTATGATCATCGTTAGGAGTTTGTTCTGGGGGCTCTGCTACTACTCCATATATTGAGTATCTTTGTAGTGACACAGGTACAGTTTAGGCGATATCTGAGGAGACACTCGTATTTAGGCGATATTTTGTGTACTTTAATCTGAAGGCTCCGTTGTCAAATTGTATTTGCAATGGAATCCATGCTAGTTTATTGTACCAACTGACAACAAACTCTGCAGAATATTCATGCAAAACTGATGCTGCTGGATAAGTGGTCCGAATCAGTAGTGGTGAATATCAAGGAAGAAGAGACGAAAATGGAAGATGACCAGAACTGGGTGGGTGGCAACGGCGAGTGGCTGGTCCTTTTATCACAGGATGGCAGTACTTGGACTCTAGAAAATGGCTACAGATCGGTGAGACTTGCAGTGCAATCTTTGAAGGGTGTCGGCATTACTACATTCAACAGTGGGTGGCCGCCGCCCATTTCCAAATTTGCTTGCACGCTCAACATGGCAGAACTTGACCTAGTGAAGGTACAACTCCCACATAGACCGCGGGAGGGGGCATGGAAGAACTAGGAGTACGACCTATTAGCGGTGTTCGACAAGGCAATCACATTCATTAGATGCCCAGAAGACAAGGAATGGACAATCTTGCGCGACGATTTCCTGCGGCCGGAGAAGTATGTCGATGCCGTCTTCACCTACGGCTACTCTTCATACAGAGCGCAACGCATTTATGCGATCACTGAACCTAGCAGCGATGTGCGTGTTTGGGCCGTCCATTTGGGGTGAGTCATGGTGTCATATAGCATGTAAAATCCCATTCAAAATTCTGCTTACTAACTGTTAGTAACACGCAGGTACCCACGCAGCCCTGCATCATTCCAGCTCCGGTCATCGAAGATGCAGTAGCGGATGCTGAACTTGGGACATGGCGCTGGTTCCTGGCACCTCTTGGAGACATCACGGAACATGACGATGAACTCTTGTGGATTCATATCAGGGGATCACTAAAAAACGTTGGTGATACAATAGAACATACGGGGACACAACTTTCTTCATACCCATCGCTGCGGTGTCACGTTTTCTCGAGGTCCGCATGCCCGTCCGAAGACCCAGTAGAGCAAGTCTGGAGCAGAGTCAACAATCTGAAGGGACAATCTGTGTTTCTTGGGATCAACTACCCTTTCTTTGTCGGAGCCCTTGGAGTTGTTGAACCTGTAATTGCTCTGGTGACCCTGGCCCCTGCTGCTGCTACTGGTGGAGGTGGTGGTGGTGTTGGTGGTGGTGGAGCTGATGAAGAACTAGCTGCTGCTGCTCCTGGTGAAGCTGACAAAATACTTGGTGATGCTCCTGCTGGTAAAGCTGATGAAATACTTGCTAATGCTGCTGCTAGTGAAGCTGACGAAATACCTGCTGAGGCTGCTACCGGAGTCCAGGAAGAACATGCTGGTGTTGTTGCTGAGGTATCAGCACTTCCAGTGTTGACAGCAGACTATGTTTTTGCTACACACTCACACGCATATCATGTTGACACTCCAGATCCGACCTGGAGCCAACTCCACGTTGGGGGGAGGGTGCCTACAATTGGCTCATCAGTGGGGTCGTACTATTTGAAGGAGAATGAGAGATGGCCAAATGCAGCATTATGTTTCGTTCCGACGATAACACCAGCTCCAGGGACCTAGTGCTCATACTGGCAGATCTGATGAACCATTTGTCTTTATCTTTATCATTAGTTACGCTTATGTGTGTAAAGACTAACCCGTGCTTATTTGTGTAAGACTAAGTTAGGCCTAACTGCGTAATATTCAGTGAAGCCCAGCTTTTCTTTCCACGCCCATAACAACAGAATTGCAGCATAGAACATACAAATGTAATGTGCATACCAGGCATTTGTGCTCAGTATAACAACCACTTCAAGAAAATGATACATCATGTACGCATTTGAACGCATCACTAGAATGTGCCACCTATTGATGATTGATGACATGGATCTAGCTTTTCTGCGCGTATTTGCATTGAATCGCTCATTGATTTGTTCACATATTTTTTGGCAATGACTGATGAACTCCACTCTCTTGGTAACTTGCTTTGTCAGCGAGCACTTGTTGATGCAATGCAAAGTACAGAACATGGTTGACATCGTCATTCCATTTAGGTTCTCTATGTTTCATCATCACGGAGCTACTAATTTCAAATGAAAATCTAGTAAACAATATATGTGTACATTGTTAGAGTATGCTACGGCCACGGTACATACATGTTTTTCTACAATCATAAGAAGAAAACTTGATGCATTTTCACCTTGTTGGCGTTGTGCCGAACTAGGTGGATATGGCTTTGGGGTTCGGAGAGGAAGGTGCCATGGCTGGTGCGTGTGCGACCACGGCGACGGCGAGCTCGGATTCTGGAGGAGGCCAACAGGACCGAGAATGGTCGGCATGGTGACAGATCTAACCCGGGAATGAATTCCCGTCCCCGCGCCGTGCCAATGGTGCGGTCATGGTGAGGGCGAGCTCCGATTCGGGATGGGGAGGAGAACGGGCCGAGCAGGTTCGTCCAAGTCCTAGCTCCGCACCATGGCCGCGACCACAGATTGCCGCCCTGGAGGAAGAAGAAGACGCGTAAAGGATGCATGTGCCAACGCTTCAAGCCTACATGGCAGCGACGACGGCAGCGACATAACGGCGAAAGCTGACAGGGGGGCCAACTTGACGGCCGTTAGCCTTTTTTTGTATTGAAACGTAAAGTTGAATTCGTGCCGAAAAAGACCCTCTGAGTATTTGGCACGCCAACTGTAGTCATCGTGGCTAATATCAGGGAACTCAGGTACCGTGTTGCCTGGCCACCCCATCTTTCGGGCCGCAAAATGATATTCTCCCTTATGTGGTTCATGAAAAGAACAGACATGCAGTGACACCGGTGGATCCTTATGTGGTTTGTCTAGAGGAACACACATGCAATGACACTGGGTGTGGTTCATGAAAAGAAAAGACATGCAATGGCTTATGTGGTTTGTTTAGAAGAACACACATGCAATGACACTAGGTGTGGTTCATGAAAAGAACAGGCATGCAATAACACTGGTGGATCCTTATGTGGTTTGTTTAGAGGAACATACATGCAATCACACTGGGTGTGGTTCATGGAAAGAACACACATCGAATGACATTGGTGGATCCTTATGTGGTTCATGAAAAGAACAAACATGTAGTGACACCGGTGGATCCTTATGTGGTTTTTCTAGAGGAACACACATACAATGACACTGGGTGTGGTTCATGAAAAGAACAGACATGCAATCACACTGGTAGATCCTTATGTGGTTTGTGAGAAGAACAGAGATGCAATGACACTGGTGGATCCTTATGTGGTTCATGAAAAGAACAGACATGCAATAACACTGGGTGTGGTTCATGAAAAGAACAGACATGCAATGACACCGGTGGATCCATGTGTGGTTTATGGAAGTAATAGACATGCAATGACTCTAGCTGTGGTTCATGAAAAGAACAGACATACAATGACACTAGTGGATCCATGTGTGGTTCATGAGAAGAACACACATCAAATGACACTGGTGGATCCTTATGTGGTTCATGAAAAGAATAGACATGCAGTAACACCGGTGGATCCTTATGTGGTTTGTCTAGAGGAACACACATGCAATGACACTGGGTTTGGTTCATGAAAAGAACAGACACGCAATGAAACTGGTGGATCCTTATGTGATTCATGAAACGAACAGACATGCAATGACACCGGTGGATCCTTATGTGGTTCATGAAAAAAATAGACATTCAATGACACTAGGTGTGGTTCATGAGAAGAACAGACATGCAATGACACAGGTGGATCCCTGTGTGGTTTATGGAAGTAACACACATGCAATGAGTCTAGTTGTGGTTCATGAAAAGAACAGACATGCAATGACACTGGGTGGATACTTATGTGGTTTGTCTAGAGGAACACACATGCAATGACACCAGGTGTGGTTCATGAAAAGAACAGATATGCAATGACTTAGGTGGTTTGTTTAGAAGAACACACATGCAATGACACTAGGTGTGGTTCATGAAAAGAACAAACATGCAATGACACTGGTGGATCCTTATGTGGTTTGTTTAGAGGAATAGAGATGCAATCACACTGGGTGTGGTTCATGAAAAGAACACACATCCAATGACACTAGTGGATCCTTATGTGGTTTATGAAAAGAACAGACATGCAGTGACACCGGTGGATCCTTATGTCGTTTGTCTAGAGGAACACACATGCAATGACACCGGGTGTGGTTCATGAAAACAACAGACATGCAATGACACTAGGTGGATCCTTATGTGGTTTGTGAGAAGAACAGACATGCAATGACACTGGTGGTTCCTTATGTGGTTCCTGAAAAGAACATAAATGCAATGACACTGGATGTGGTTCATGAAAAGAACAGACATGCAATGACACCGGTTGGTCCATGTGTGGTTTATAGAAGTAACAGACATGCAATGACTCTAGCTGTGGTTCATGAAACGAACAGACATAAAATGACACTGGTGGATCCATGTGTGGTTCATGAGAAGAACACACATCCAATGACACTGGTGGATCCTTATGTGGTTCATGAAAAGAACAGACATGCAGTAACACCGGTGGATCCTTATGTGGTTTGTCTAGAGGAACACACATGCAATGACACTGGGTTTGGTTCATGAAAAGAACAGACATGCAATGACACTGGGTGTGGTTCATGAAAAGAACATACATACAATGACACTGGTGGATCCATGTATTGTTTATGGAAGTAACAGACATGCAATGACTCTAGCTGTGGTTCATGAAAAGAACAGGCATGCAATGACAATGGTGGATCCATGTGTGGTTCATGAGAAGAACACACATCCAATGACACTGGTGGATCCTTATGTGGTTCATGAAAAGAACAGACATGAAGTAACAACGGTGGATCCTTATGTGGTTTGTCTAGAGGAACACACATGCAATGACACTGGGTTTGGTTCATGAAAAGAACAGACATGCAATGACTTATGTGGTTTGTTTAGAAGGACACACATGCAATGACACTGGCTGTGGTTCATGAAAAGAACAGACATGCAATGACACTGGTGGATCCTTATGTGGTTTGTTTAGAGAAATAGACATGCAATCACACTGTGTGTGGTTCATGAGAAGAACACACATCCAATGACACTGGTGGATCCTTATGTGGTTCATCAATAGAACAGACATGCAATGACACTAGGTGGATCATATGGTTTCTCTAGAGGAACACACATGCAATGACACCAGGTGTGGTTCATGAAA
Source organism: Avena insularis (assembly GCA_023614405.1). Taxonomy (NCBI): domain Eukaryota; kingdom Viridiplantae; phylum Streptophyta; class Magnoliopsida; order Poales; family Poaceae; genus Avena; species Avena insularis. The sequence continues at coordinate 410,884,599 of CM042696.1, forward strand.
AGAACAGACATGCAATGACTTATGTGGTTTGTTTAGAAGAACACACATGCAATGACACTGGGTGTGGTTCATGCAAAGAACAGACATGCAATGACACTGGTGGATCCTTATGTGGTTTGTTTAGAGGAATAGACATGCAATCACACTGTTTGTGGTTCATGAGAAGAACACACATCCAATGACACTGGTGGATCCTTATGTGGTTCATCAATATCACAGACATGCAATAACACTAGGTGGATCCTTATGCGGTTTCTCTAGAGGAACACACATGCAATGACACCGGGTGTGGTTCATGAAAAGAACAGACATGCAATGACTTATGTGGTTTGTTTAGAAGAACAAACATGCAATGACACTGGGTGTGGTTCATGAAAAGAACAGACATGCCATAACACTGGTGGATCCTTATGTGGTTTGTTTAGAGGAACAGACATGCAATCACACTGGGTGTGGTTCATGAAAAGAACACACAGCCAGTGACACTGGTGGATCCTTATGTGGTTCATGAAAAGAACATACATGCAGTGACACCGGTGGATCCTTATGTGGTTTTTCTAGAGGAACACACATGCAATGACACTGGGTGTGGTTCATGAAAAGAACAGACATGCAATGACGCTAGTGGATGCTTATGTGGTTTGGAGAAGAACAGACATGCAATGGCACTAGTGGATCCTTACGTGGTTCATGAAAAGAACAGGCATGCAATGACACCAGTGGATCCTCATGTGGTTTGTCTAGAGGAACACACATGAAATGACACTGGGTGTGGTTCATGAAAAGAACAGACATGCAATGACACTGGTGGATCCTTATGTGGGTTGTGAGAAGAACAGACATGCAATGACACTGGTGGATCCTTATGTGGTTAATGAAAAGAACAGACATGCAATGACACTGGGTGTGGTTCATGAAAAGAACATACATACAATGACACCGGTGGATCCATGTATGGTTTATGGAAGTAACAGACATGCAATGACTCTATATGTGGTTCATGAAAAGAACAGACATGCAATGACAATGGTGGATCCATGTGTGGTTCATGAGAAGAACACACATCCAATGACACTGGTGGATCCTTATGTGGTTCATGAAAAGAACAGAGATGCGGTAACGCCGGTGGATCCTTATGTGGTTTGTCTAGAGGAACACACATGCAATGACACTGGGTTTGGTTCATGAAAAGAACAGACATGCAATGACTTATGTGGTTTGTTTAGAAGGACACACATGCAATGACACTGGGTGTGGTTCATGAAAAGAACAGACATGCAATGACACTGGTGGATCCTTATGTGGTTTGTTTAGAGGAATAGACATGCAATCACACTGTGTGTGGTTCATGAGAAGAACACACATCCAATGACACTGGTGGATCCTTATGTGGTTCATCAGTAGAACAGACATGCCATGACACTGGGTGGATCCTTATGCGGTTTATCTAGAGGAACACACATGCAATGACACCGGGTGTGGTTCATGAAAAGAACAGACATGCAATGACTTATGTGGTTTGTGTAGAAGAACACACATGCAATGACACTGGGTGTGGTTCATGCAAAGAACAGACATGCAATGACACTGGTGGATCCTTATGTGGTTTGTTTAGAGGAATAGACATGCAATCACACTGTGTGTGGTTCATGAGAAGAACACACATCCAATGACACTGGTGGATCCTTATGTGGTTCATCAATAGAACAGACATGCAATGACACTAGGTGGATCCTTATGCGGTTTCTCTAGAGGAACACACATGCAATGACACCAGGTGTGGTTCATGAAAAGAACAGACATGCAATGACTTATGTGGTTTGTTTAGAAGAACAAACATGCAATGACACTGGGTGTGGTTCATGAAAAGAACAGACATGCCATAACACTGGTGGATCCTTATGTGGTTTGTTTAGAGGAACAGACATGCAATCACACTGGGTGTGGTTCATGAAAAGAACACACATCCAATGACACTGGTGGATCCTTATGTGGTTCATGAAAAGAACAGACATGAAGTGACACCGGTGGATCTTTATGTGGTTGGTCTAGAGGAACACACATGCAATGACACTGGGTGTGGTTCATGAAAAGAACAGACATGCAATGACGCTGGTGGATGCTTATGTGGTTTGGAGAAGAACAGGCATGCAATGACACTAGTGGATCCTTACGTGGTTCATGAAAAGAACAGACATGCAATGACACCGGTGGATCCTTATGTGGTTTGTCTAGAGGAATGTATATGCAATGACACCGGTGTGGTTCATGAAAAACAGACATGCAATGACACTGGTGGATCCTTATGTGGGTTGTGAGAAGAACAGACATGCAATGACACTGGTGGATCCTTATGTGGTTAATGAAAAGAACAGACATGCAATGACACTGGGTGTGGTTCATGAAAATAATAGACATGCAATGACGCTGGTGGATGCTTATGTGGTTTGGAGAAGAACATACATGCAATGACACTAGTGGATCCTTACGTGGTTCATGAAAAGAACAGGCATGCAATGACACCGGTGGATCCTTATGTAGTTTGTCTAGAGGAACACACATGCAATGACACTGGGTGTGGTTCATGAAAAGAACAGACATGCAATGACACTGGTGGATCCTTATGTGGGTTGTGAGAAGAACAGACATGCAATGACACTGGTGGATCCTTATGTTGTTAATGAAAAGAACAGACATGCAATGACACTGGGTGTGGTTCATGAAAAGAACATACATACAATGACACCGGTGGATCCATGTATTGTTTATGGAAGTAACAGACATGCAATGACTCTAGCTGTGGTTCATGAAAAGAACAGACATGCAATGACAATGGTGGATCCATGTGTGGTTCATGAGAAGAACACACATCCAATGACACTGGTGGATCCTTATGTGGTTCATGAAAAGAATGGACATGCAAGAATAACGGTGGATCCTTATGTGGTTTGTCTAGAGGAACACACATGCAATGACACCGGGTGTGGTTCATGAAAAGAACATGCAATGACTTATGTGGTTTGTTTAGAAGGACACACATGCAATGACACCGGCCGTGGTTCATGAAAAGAAACAGACATGCAATGACACCGTGGATCCTTATGTTGTTTGTTTAGAGAAATAGACATGCAATCACACTGTGTGTGGTTCATGAGAAGAACACACATCCAATGACACTGGTGGATCCTTATGTGGTTCATCAATAGAACAGACATGCAATGACACTAGGTGGATCCTTATGCGGTTTCTCTAGAGGAACACACATGCAATGACACCAGGTGTGGTTCATGAAAAGAACAGACATGCAATGACTTATGTGGTTTGTTTAGAAGAACACACATGCAATGACACTGGGTGTGGTTCATGCAAAGAACAGACATGCAATGACACTGGTGGATCCTTATGTGGTTTGTTTAGAGGAATAGACATGCAATCACACTGTTTGTGGTTCATGAGAAGAACACACATCCAATGACACTGGTGGATCCTTATGTGGTTCATCAATATCACAGACATCCAATAACACTAGGTGGATCCTTATGCGGTTTCTCTAGAGGAACACACATGCAATGACACCGGGTGTGGTTCATGAAAAGAACAGACATGCAATGACTTATGTGGTTTGTTTAGAAGAACAAACATGCAATGACACTGGGTGTGGTTCATGAAAAGAACAGACATGCCATAACACTGGTGGATCCTTATGTGGTTTGTTTAGAGGAACAGACATGCAATCACACTGGGTGTGGTTCATGAAAAGAACACACGACCAAAGGACACCGGTGGATGGATCCTTATGTGGTTCATGAAAAGAACATACATGCAGTGACACCGGTGGATCCTTATGTGGTTTTTCTAGAGGAACACACATGCAATGACACTGGGTGTGGTTCATGAAAAGAACAGACATGCAATGACGCTAGTGGATGCTTATGTGGTTTGGAGAAGAACAGACATGCAATGACACTAGTGGATCCTTACGTGGTTCATGAAAAGAACAGGCATGCAATGACACCAGTGGATCCTCATGTGGTTTGTCTAGAGGAACACACATGAAATGACACTGGGTGTGGTTCATGAAAAGAACAGACATGCAATGACACTGGTGGATCCTTATGTGGGTTGTGAGAAGAATGTATATGCAATGACACTGGTGGATCCTTATGTGGTTAATGAAAAGAACAGACACGCAATGACACTGGGTGTGGTTCATGAAAAGAACATACATACAATGACACCGGTGGATCCATGTATGGTTTATGGAAGTAACAGACATGCAATGACTCTATATGTGGTTCATGAAAAGAACAGACATGCAATGACAATGGTGGATCCATGTGTGGTTCATGAGAAGAACACACATCCAATGACACTGGTGGATCCTTATGTGGTTCATGAAAAGAACAGACATGCGGTAACGCCGGTGGATCCTTATGTGGTTTGTCTAGAGGAACACACATGCAATGACACTGGGTTTGGTTCATGAAAAGAACAGACATGCAATGACTTATGTGGTTTGTTTAGAAGGACACACATGCAATGACACTGGGTGTGGTTCATGAAAAGAACAGACATGCAATGACACTGGTGGATCCTTATGTGGTTTGTTTAGAGGAATAGACATGCAATCACACTGTGTGTGGTTCATGAGAAGAACACACATCCAATGACACTGGTGGATCCTTATGTGGTTCATCAGTAGAACAGACATGCCATGACACTGGGTGGATCCTTATGCGGTTTCTCTAGAGGAACACACATGCAATGACACCGGGTGTGGTTCATGAAAAGAACAGACATGCAATGACTTATGTGGTTTGTTTAGAAGAACATACATGCAATGACACTGGGTGTGGTTCATGCAAAGAACAGACATGCAATGACACTGGTGGATCCTTATGTGGTTTGTTTAGAGGAATAGACATGCAATCACACTGTGAGTGGTTCATGAGAAGAACACACATCCAATGACACTGGTGGATCCTTATGTGGTTCATCAATAGAACAGACATGCAATGACACTAGGTGGATCCTTATGCGGTTTCTCTAGAGGAACACACATGCAATGACACCAGGTGTGGTTCAAGAAAAGAACATACATGCAATGACTTATGTGGTTTGTTTAGAAGAACAAACATGCAATGACACTGGGTGTGGTTCATGAAAAGAACAGACATGCCATAACACTGGTGGATCCTTGTGGTTTGTTTAGAGGAACAGACATGCAATCACACTGGGTGTGGTTCATGAAAAGAACACACATCCAATGACACTGGTGGATCCTTATGTGGTTCATGAAAAGAACAGACATGAAGTGACACCGGTGGATCTTTATGTGGTTTGTCTAGAGGAACACACATGCAATGACACTGGGTGTGGTTCATGAAAAGAACAGACATGCAATGACGCTGGTGGATGCTTATGTGGTTTGGAGAAGAACAGGCATGCAATGACACTAGTGGATCCTTACGTGGTTCATGAAAAGAACAAACATGCAATGACACCGGTGGATCCTTATGTGGTTTGTCTAGAGGAACAGACATGCAATGACACTGGGTGTGGTTCATGAAAAGAACAGACATGCAATGACACTGGTGGATCCTTATGTGGGTTGTGAGAAGAACAGACATGCAATGACACTGGTGGATCCTTATGTGGTTAATGAAAAGAACAGACATGCAATGACACTGGGTGTGGTTCATGAAAATAATAGACATGCAATGACGCTGGTGGATGCTTATGTGGTTTGGAGAAGAACATACATGCAATGACACTAGTGGATCCTTACGTGGTTCATGAAAAGAACAGGCATGCAATGACACCGGTGGATCCTTATGTGGTTTGTCTAGAGGAACACACATGCAATGACACTGGGTGTGGTTCATGAAAAGAACAGACATGCAATGACACTGGTGGATCCTTATGTGGGTTGTGAGAAGAACAGACATGCAATGACACTGGTGGATCCTTATGTTGTTAATGAAAAGAACAGACATGCAATGACACTGGGTGTGGTTCATGAAAAGAACATACATACAATGACACCGGTGGATCCATGTATTGTTTATGGAAGCATGTACATGCAATGACTCTAGCTGTGGTTCATGAAAAGAACAGACATGCAATGACAATGGTGGATCCATGTGTGGTTCATGAGAAGAACACACATCCAATGACACTGGTGGATCCTTATGTGGTTCATGAAAAGAACAGACATGCAGTAATAACGGTGGATCCTTATGTGGTTTGTCTAGAGGAACACACATGCAATGACACTGGGTTTGGTTCATGAAAAGAACAGACATGCAATGACTTATGTGGTTTGTTTAGAAGGACACACATGCAATGACACTGGCTGTGGTTCATGAAAAGAACAGACATGCAATGACACTGGTGGATCCTTATGTGGTTTGTTTAGAGAAATAGACATGCAATCACACTGTGTGTGGTTCATGAGAAGAACACACATCCAATGACACTGGTGGATCCTTATGTGGTTCATCAATAGAACAGACATGCAATGACACTAGGTGGATCCTTATGCGGTTTCTCTAGAGGAACACACATGCAATGACACCAGGTGTGGTTCATGAAAAGAACAGACATGCAATGACTTATGTGGTTTGTTTAGAAGAACACACATGCAATGACACTGGGTGTGGTTCATGCAAAGAATGTATACATGCAATGACACTGGTGGATCCTTATGTGGTTTGTTTAGAGGAATAGACATGCAATCACACTGTTTGTGGTTCATGAGAAGAACACACATCCAATGACACTGGTGGATCCTTATGTGGTTCATCAATATCACAGACATCCAATAACACTAGGTGGATCCTTATGCGGTTTCTCTAGAGGAACACACATGCAATGACACCGGGTGTGGTTCATGAAAAGAACAGACATGCAATGACTTATGTGGTTTTTTTAGAAGAACAAACATGCAATGACACTGGGTGTGGTTCATGAAAAGAACAGACATGCCATAACACTGGTGGATCCTTATGTGGTTTGTTTAGAGGAACACACATGCAATCACACTGGGTGTGGTTCATGAAAAGAACACACAGCCAGTGACACTGGTGGATCCTTATGTGGTTCATGAAAAGAACATACATGCAGTGACACCGGTGGATCCTTATGTGGTTTTTCTAGAGGAACACACATGCAATGACACTGGGTGTGGTTCATGAAAAGAACAGACATGCAATGACGCTGGTGGATGCTTATGTGGTTTGGAGAAGAACAGACATGCAATGACACTAGTGGATCCTTACGTGGTTCATGAAAAGAACAGGCATGCAATGACACCAGTGGATCCTCATGTGGTTTGTCTAGAGGAACACACATGAAATGACACTGGGTGTGGTTCATGAAAAGAACAGACATGCAATGACACTGGTGGATCCTTATGTGGGTTGTGAGAAGAACATACATGCAATGACACTGGTGGATCCTTATGTTGTTAATGAAAAGAACAGACATGCAATGACACTGGGTGTGGTTCATGAAAAGAACATACATACAATGACACCGGTGGATCCATGTATGGTTTATGGAAGTAACAGACATGCAATGACTCTAGCTGTGGTTCATGAAAAGAACAGACATGCAATGACAATGGTGGATCCATGTGTGGTTCATGAGAAGAACACACATCCAATGACACTGGTGGATCCTTATGTGGTTCGTGAAAAGAACAGACATGCATTAACAACGCTGGATCCTTATGTGGTTTGTCTAGAGGAACACACATGCAATGACACTCGGTTTGGTTCTTGAAAAGAACAGACATGCAATGACTTATGTGGTTTGTTTAGAAGGACACACATGCAATGACACTGGGTGTGGTTCATGAAAAGAACAGACATGCAATGACACTGGTGGATCCTTATGTGGTTTGTTTAGAGGAATAGACATGCAATCACACTGTGTGTGGTTCATGAGAAGAACAAACATCCAATGACACTGGTGGATCCTTATGTGGTTCATCAATAGAACAGACATGCAATGACACTTGGTGGATACTTATGCGGTTTCTCTAGAGGAACACACATGCAATGACACCGGGTGTGGTTCATGAAAAGAACAGACATGCAATGACTTATGTGGTTTGTTTAGAATAACACACATGCAATGACACTGGGTGTGGTTCATGCAAAGAATGGACATGCAATGACACCGTGGATCCTTATGTGGTTTGTTTAGAGGAATAGTCATGCAATCACACTGTGTGTGGTTCATGAGAAGAACACACATCCAATGACACTGGTGGATCCTTATGTGGTTCATCAATAGAACAGACATGCAATAACACTAGGTGGATCCTTATGCGGTTTCTCTAGAGGAACACATATGCAATGACACCGGGTGTGGTTCATGAAAAGAACAGACATGCAATGACTTATGTGGTTTGTTTAGAAGAACAAACATGCAATGACACTGGGTGTGGTTCATGAAAAGAAATGTATATGCCATAACACTGGTGGATCTTTATGTGGTTTGTTTAGAGGAACAGACATGCAATCACACTGGGTGTGGTTCATGAAAAGAACACACAGCCAATGACACAGGTGGATCCTTATGTGGTTCATGAACAGAACAGACAAGCAAATACACCAGTGGATCCTTATGTGGTTTTTCTAGAGGAACTCACATGCAATGACACTGGGTGTGGTTCATGAAAAGAACAGACATGCAATGACGCTGGTGGATGCTTATGTGCTTTGGAGACGAACAGACATGCAATGACACTAGTGTATCCTTACGTGGTTCATGAAAAGAACAGGCATGCAATGACACCAGTGGATCCTGATGTGGTTTGTCTAGAGGAACACACATGCAATGACACTAGGTGTGGTTCATGAAAATAACATACATGCAATGACCCTGGTGGATCCTTATGTGGTTTGTTTAGAGGAATAGACATGCAATCACACTGGTGGATCCTTATGTGGTTAATGAAAAGAACAGACATGCAATGACACTGGGTGTGGTTCATGAAAAGAACATACATACAATGACACCGGTGGATCCATGTATGGTTTATGGAAGTAACAGACATGCAATGACTCTAGCTGTGGTTCATGAAAAGAACAGACATGCAATGACAATGGTGGATCCATGTGTGGTTCATGAGAAGAACACACATCCAATGACACTGGTGGATCCTTATGTGGTTCGTGAAAAGAACAGACATGCAGTAACAACGCTGGATCCTTATGTGGTTTGTCTAGAGGAACACACATGCAATGACACTCGGTTTGGTTCTTGAAAAGAACAGACATGCAATGACTTATGTGGTTTGTTTAGAAGGACACACATGCAATGACACTGGGTGTGGTTCATGAAAAGAACAGACATGCAATGACACTGGTGGATCCTTATGTGGTTTGTTTAGAGGAATAGACATGCAATCACACTGTGTGTGGTTCATGAGAAGAACAAACATCCAATGACACTGGTGGATCCTTATGTGGTTCATCAATAGAACAGACATGCAATGACACTTGGTGGATACTTATGCGGTTTCTCTAGAGGAACACACATGCAATGACACCGGGTGTGGTTCATGAAAAGAACAGACATGCAATGACTTATGTGGTTTGTTTAGAATAACACACATGCAATGACACTGGGTGTGGTTCATGCAAAGAACAGACATGCAATGACACTGGTGGATCCTTATGTGGTTTGTTTAGAGGAATAGTCATGCAATCACACTGTGTGTGGTTCATGAGAAGAACACACATCCAATGACACTGGTGGATCCTTATGTGGTTCATCAATAGAACAGACATGCAATAACACTAGGTGGATCCTTATGCGGTTTCTCTAGAGGAACACATATGCAATGACACCGGGTGTGGTTCATGAAAAGAATGATGCAATGACTTATGTGGTTTGTTTAGAAGAACAAACATGCAATGACACTGGGTGTGGTTCATGAAAAGAACAGACATGCCATAACACTGGTGGATCTTTATGTGGTTTGTTTAGAGGAACAGACATGCAATCACACTGGGTGTGGTTCATGAAAAGAACACACAGCCAATGACACTGGTGGATCCTTATGTGGTTCATGAAAAGAACAGACATGCAGTGACACCAGTGGATCCTTATGTGGTTTTTCTAGAGGAACTCACATGCAATGACACTGGGTGTGGTTCATGAAAAGAACAGACATGCAATGACGCTGGTGGATGCTTATGTGCTTTGGAGACGAACAAACATGCAATGACACTAGTGTATCCTTACGTGGTTCATGAAAAGAACAGGCATGCAATGACACCAGTGGATCCTGATGTGGTTTGTCTAGAGGAACACACATGCAATGACACTAGGTGTGGTTCATGAAAATAACATACATGCAATGACCCTGGTGGATCCTTATGTGGTTTGTTTAGAGGAATAGACATGCAATCACACTGGTGGATCCTTATGTGGTTAATGAAAAGAACAGACATGCAATGACACTGGGTGTGGTTCATGAAAAGAACAGACATGCAATGACACTGGTGGATCCTTATGTGGTTTGTTTAGAGGAATAGACATGCAATCACACTATGTCTGGTTCATGAGAAGAACACACATCCAATGACACTGGTGGATCCTTATGTGGTTCATCAATAGAACAGACATGCAATGACACTAGGTGGATCCTTATGCGGTTTCTCTAGAGGAACACACATGCAATGACACCGGGTGTGGTTCATGAAAAGAACAGACATGCAATGACTTATGTGGTTTGTTTGGAAGAACACACATGCAATGACACTGGGTGTGGTTCATGCAAAGAACAGACATGCAATGACACTGGTGGATCCTTATGTGGTTTGTTTAGAGGAATAGACATGCAATCACACTAGCTGTGGTTCATGAAAAGAACACACATCCAATGACACTGGTGGATCCTTATGTGGTTCATGAAAAGAACAGACATGTAGTGACACCGGTGGATCCTTATGTGGTTTGTCTAGAGGAACACACATGCAATGACACCGGGTGTGGTTCATGAAAAGAACAGACATGCAATGACACTAGGTGGATCCTTATGTGGTTTGTGAGAAGAAAAGACATGCAATGACACTGGTCGATCCTTATGTGATTCATGAAAAGAACAGACATGCAATGACACTGGGTGTGGTTCATGAAAAGAACAGACATGCAATGACACCGGTGGATCCATGTGTGGTTTATGGAAGTAACCGTCATGCAATGACTCTTCTGTGGTTCATGAAAAGAACAAACATGCAATGACACTGGTGGATCCATGTGTGGTTCATGAGAAGAACACACATCCAATGACATTGGTGGATCTTTATGTGGTTCATGAAAAGAACAGATATGCAGTGACACCGGTGGATCCTTATGTGGTTTGTCTAGAGGAACACACATGCAATGACATTGGGTGTGGTTCATGAAAAGAACAGACATGCAAAGACGCTGGTGGATGCTTATGTGGTTTTTGAGAAGAACAGACATGCAATGACACTGGTGGATCCTTACATGGTTCATGAAAAGAACAGACATGTAGTGACACCGGTGGATCCTTATGTGGTTTGTCTATAGGAACACACATGCAATGACACTGGGTGTGGTTCATGAAAATAACGGACATGCAATGACGCTGGAGGATGCTTATGTGGTTTTTGAGAAGAACAGACATGCAATGACACTGGTGGATCCTTACGTGGTTCATGAAAAGAACAGACAGGCAGTGACACCGGTGGATCCTTATGTGGTTTGTCTAGAGGAACACACATGCAATGACACTGGGTGTGGTTCATGAAAAGAACAGACATGCAATGAAACTGGTGGATCCTTATGTGGTTTGTGAGAAGAACAGACATGCAATGACACTGGTGGATCCTTATCTGGTTCATGAAAAGAACATACATGCAATGACACTGTTGGATCCATGTGTGGTTTATGGAAGTAACAAACATGCAATGACACTATCTGTGGTTCATGAAAAGAACAGACATGCAATGACACTAGTGGATCCATGTGTGGTTCATGAGAAGAACACACATCCAATGAGGCTGGTGGATCCTTATGTGGTTCATGAAAAGAATAGACATGCAGTAACACCGGTGGATCCTTATGTGGTTTGTCTAGAGGAACACTCATGCAATGACACTGGGTTTGGTTCATGAAAAGAACAGACATGCAATGATTTATGTGGTTTGTTTAGAAGGACACACATGCAATAACACTAGGTGTGGTTCATGAAAGAACAGACATGCAATGACACTGGTGGATCCTTATGTGGTTTGTTTATAGGAATAGACATGCAATCACACTTTGTGTGGTTCATGAGAAGAACACACATCCAATGACACTGGTGGATCCTTATGTGGTTCATGAAAAGAACAGACATGCAATGACAGTAGGTGGATCCTTATGTGGTTTGTCTAGAGGACCAGATATGCAATGACACAGGGTGTGGTCCATGAAAAGAACAGACATGCAATGACTTATGTGGTTTGTTTAGAAGAACAAACATGCAATGACACTGGGTGTGGTTCATGAAAAGAACATACATGCCATAACACTGGTGGATCCTTATGTGGTTTGTTTAGAGGAACAAACATGCAATCACACTGGGTGAGGTTCATGAAAAGAACACAAATCCAATGACACTGGTGGATCCTTATGTGGTTCATGAAAAGAACAGACATGCAATGACACTAGGTGGATCCTTATGTGGTTTGTTTAGAAGAACAAACATGCAATGACACTGGGTGTGGTTCATGAAAAGAACAGACATGCCACAACACTAGTGGATCCTTATGTGGTTTGTTTAGAGGAATAGACATGCAATCACACTGGGTCTGGTTCATGAAAAGAACACACATCCAATGACACTGGTGGATGCTTATGTGGTTCATGAAAAGAACAGATATGCAATGACACCGGTGGATCCTTATGTGGTTTGTCTAGAGGAACACACATGCAATGACATTGGGTGTGGTTCATGAAAAGAACAGACATGCAATGACGCTGGTGGATGCTTATGTGGTTTTTGAGAAGAACAGACATGCAATGACACTGGTGGATCCTTACGTGGTTCATGAAAAGAACAGACATGTAGTGACACCGGTGGATCCTTATGTGGTTTGTCTATAGGAACACACATGCAATGACACTTGGTGTGGTTCATGAAAATAACGGACATGCAATGACGCTGGAGGATGGTTATGTGGTTTTTGAGAACAGACATGCAATGACACTGGTGGATCCTTACGTGGTTCATGAAAAGAACAGACAGGCAGTGACACCGGTGGATCCTTATGTGGTTTGTCTAGAGGAACACACATGCAATGACACTGGGTGTGGTTCATGAAAAGAATAGACATGCAATGAAACTGGTGGATCCTTATGTGGTTTGTGGGAAGAACATACATGCAATGACACTGGTGGATCCTTATGTGGTTCATGAAAAGAACAGACATGCAATGACACTGGGTGTGGTTCATGAAAAGAACAGATGCAATGACACCGGTGGATCCATGTGTGGTTTATGGAAGTAACAGACATGCAATGACTCTTCTGTGGTTCATGAAAAGAACAAACATGCAATGACACTGGTGGATCCATGTGTGGTTCATGAGAAGAACACACATCCAATGACACTGGTGGATCCTTATGTGGTTCATGAAAAGAACAGACATGTAGTAACACCCGTGGATCCTTATGTGGTTTGTCTAGAGGAACACACATGCAATGCCACTGGGTTTGGTTCTTGAAAAGAACAGACATGCAATGACACTAGTGGATACTTATGTGGTTCATGAAAAGAACAGACATGTAATGACACCTGTGGATCCTTATGTGGTTCATGAAAAAAACTCACATGCAATGACACTAGGTGTGGTTCATGAAAAGAACTGACATGCAATGACATCGGTGGATCCATGTGTGGATTATGGAAGTAACAGACATGCAATGACTCTAGCTATGGTCATGAAAAGAACAGACATGCAATGACACTGGTGGATCCATGTGTGGTTCATGAGAAGAACACACATCCAATAAAACTGGTGGATCCTTATGTGGTTCATGAAAAGAATGACATGCAAGAACACCGTGGATCCTATGTGGTTTTGTCTAGAGGAACACACATGCAATGACACTGGGTTTGGTTCATGAAAAGAACAGACATGCAATGACACTGGTGGATCCTTATGTGATTCATGAAAAGAATAGACATGCAATGACACCGATGGATCCTTATTTGGTTCATGAAAATAACTGACATGCAATGACACTGGGTGTGGTTCATGAAAAGAACAGACATGCAATGGCACCAGTGGATCCATTTGTGGTTTATAGAAGTAACAGACATGCAATGACTCTAGTTGTGGTTCATGAAAAGAACAGACATGCAATGACACCGGTGGATCCATGTGTGGTTGATGAGAAGAACACACATCCAATGACACTGGTGGATCCTTATTTGGTTCATGAAAAGAACAGACATGCAATGACACTAGGTGGATCCTTATGTGGTTTGTTTAGAAGAACAAACATGCAATGACACTGGGTGTGGTTCATGAAAAGAACAGACATGCCACAACACTAGTGGATCCTTATGTGGTTTGTTTAGAGGAACAGACATGCAATCACATTGGGTCTGGTTCATGAAAAGAACACACATCCAATGACACTGGTGGATCCTTATGTGGTTCATGAAAAGAACAGATATGTAGTGACACTGGTGGATCCTTATGTGGTTTGTCTAGAGGAACACACAGGCAATAACATTGGGTGTGGTTCATGAAAAGAACAGACATGCAATGACGCTGGTGGATGCTTATGTGGTTTTTGAGAAGAACAGACATGCAATGCCACTGGTGGATCCTTACATGGTTCATGAAAAGAACAGACATGTAATGACACCTGTGGATCCTTATGTGGTTCATGAAAAAAACTCACATGCAATGACACTAGGTGTGGTTCATGAAAAGAACTGACATGCAATGACATCGGTGGATCCGTGTGTGGTTTATGGAAGTAACAGACATGCAATGACTCTAGCTATGGTCATGAAAAGAACAGACATGCAATGACACTGGTGGATCCATGTGTGGTTCATGAGAAGAACACACATCCAATGACACTGGTGGATCCTTATGTGGTTTATGAAAAGAACAGACATGCAATGACACCGGTGGATCCATGTGTGGTTGATGAGAAGAACACACATCCAATGACATTGGTGGATCCTTATTTGGTTCATGAAAAGAACAGACATGCAATGACACTAGGTGGATCCTTATGTGGTTTGTTTAGAAGAACAAACATGCAATGACACTGGGTGTGGTTCATGAAAAGAACAGACATGCCACAACACTAGTGGATCCTTATGTGGTTTGTTTAGAGGAACAGACATGCAATCACACTGGGTCTGGTTCATGAAAAGAACACACATCCAATGACACTGGTGGATCCTTATGTGGTTCATGAAAAGAACAGATATGTAGTGACACTGGTGGATCCTTATGTGGTTTGTCTAGAGGAACACACAGGCAATAACATTGGGTGTGGTTCATGAAAAGAACAGACATGCAATGACGCTGGTGGATGCTTATGTGGTTTTTGAGAAGAACAGACATGCAATGCCACTGGTGGATCCTTACATGGTTCATGAAAAGAACAGACATGTAATGACACCTGTGGATCCTTATGTGGTTCATGAAAAAAACTCACATGCAATGACACTAGGTGTGGTTCATGAAAAGAACTGACATGCAATGACATCGGTGGATCCGTGTGTGGTTTATGGAAGTAACAGACATGCAATGACTCTAGCTAT
Organism: Avena insularis; assembly: GCA_023614405.1. Taxonomy (NCBI): domain Eukaryota; kingdom Viridiplantae; phylum Streptophyta; class Magnoliopsida; order Poales; family Poaceae; genus Avena; species Avena insularis. The sequence goes on from CM042696.1 coordinate 410,900,422, forward strand.
GGTCATGAAAAGAACAGACATGCAATGACACTGGTGGATCCATGTGTGGTTCATGAGAAGAACACACATCCAATGACACTGGTGGATCCTTATGTGGTTCATGAAAAGAACAGACATGCAGTAACACCGGTGGATCCTTATGTGGTTTTGTCTAGAGGAACACACATGCAATGACACTGGGTTTGGTTCATGAAAAGAACAGACATGCAATGACACTGGTGGATCCTTATGTGATTCATGAAAAGAATAGACATGCAATGACACCGATGGATCCTTATGTGGTTCATGAAAAGAACTGACATGCAATGACACTGGGTGTGGTTCATGAAAAGAACAGACATGCAATGGCACCAGTGGATCCATTTGTGGTTTATAGAAGTAACAGACATGCAATGACTCTAGTTGTGGTTCATGAAAAGAACAGACATGCATTGACACCGGTGGATCCATGTGTGGTTCATGAGAAGAACACACATCCAATGACACTGGTGGATCCTTATTTGGTTCATGAAAAGAACAGACATGCAATGACACTAGGTGGATCCTTATGTGGTTTGTTTAGAAGAACAAACATGCAATGACACTGGGTGTGGTTCATGAAAAGAACAGACATGCCACAACACTAGTGGATCCTTATGTGGTTTGTTTAGAGGAACAGACATGCAATCACACTGGGTCTGGTTCATGAAAAGAACACACATCCAATGACACTGGTGGATCCTTATGTGGTTCATGAAAAGAACAGATATGCAGTGACACTGGTGGATCCTTATGTGGTTTGTCTAGAGGAACACACATGCAGTAACATTGGGTGTGGTTCATGAAAAGAACAGACATGCAATGACGCTGGTGGATGCTTATGTGGTTTTTGAGAAGAACAGACATGCAATGACACTGGTGGATCCTTACATGGTTCATGAAAAGAACAGACATGTAGTGACACCGGTGGATCCTTATGTGGTTTGTCTATAGGAACACACATGCAATGACACTGGGTGTGGTTCATGAAAATAATGGACATGCAATGACGCTGGAGGATGGTTATGTGGTTTTTGAGAAGAACCGACAGGCAGTGACACCGGTGGATCCTTATGTGGTTTGTCTAGAGGAACACACATGCAATGACACTGGGTGTGGTTCATGAAAAGAACAGACATGCAATGAAACTGGTGGATCCTTATGTGGTTTGTGAGAAGAACAGACATGCAATGACACTGGTGGATCCTTATGTGGTTCATGAAAAGAACATACATGCAATGACACTGTTGGATGCATGTGTGGTTTATGGAAGTAACAGACATGCAATGACACTAGATGTGGTTCATGAAAAGAACAGACATGCAATGACACTAGTGGATCCATGTGTGGTTCATGAGAAGAACACACATCCAATGAGACTGGTGGATCCTTATGTGGTTCATGAAAAGAATAGACATGCAGTAACACCGGTGGATCCTTATGTGGTTTGTCTAGAGGAACACACATGCAATGACACTGGGTTTGGTTCATGAAAAGAACAGACATGCAATGACTTATGTGGTTTGTTTAGAAGGACACAGATGCAATGACACTAGGTGTGGTTCATGAAAAGAACAGACATGCAATGACACTGGTGGATCCTTATGTGGTTTGTTTAGAGGAATAGACATGCAATCACACTTTGTGTGGTTCATGAGAAGAACACACATCCAATGACACTGGTGGATCCTTATGTGGTTCATGAAAATAACAGACATGCAATGACAGTAGGTGGATCCTTATGTGGTTTTTCTAGAGGACCAGATATGCAATGACACAGGGTGTGGTTCATGAAAAGAACAGACATGCAATGACTTATGTGGTTTGTTTAGAAGAACAAACATGCAATGACACTGGGTGTGGTTCATGAAAAGAACATACATGCCATAACACTGGTGGATCCTTATGTGGTTTGTTTAGAGGAACAAACATGCAATCACAATGGGTGTGGTTCATGAAAAGAACACACATCCCATGACACTGGTGGATCCTTATGTGGTTCATGAAAAGAACAGACATGCAGTGACACCGGTGGATCCTTATGTGGTTTGTCTAGAGGAACACACATGCGATGACACTGGGTGTGGTTCATGAAAAGAATAGACATGCAATGACGCTGGTGGATGCTTATGTGGTTTTTGAGAAGAATAGACATGCAATGACACTGGTGGATCCTTACGAGGTTCATGAAAAGAACAGACATGCAGTGACACCGGTGGATCCTTATGTGGTTTGTCTAAAGGAACACACATGTAAGGACACTAGGTGTGGTTCATGAAAAGAACAGACATGCAATGACGCTGGTGGATGCTTGTGTGTTTTTTGAGAAGAACAGACATGCAATGACACTGGTGGATCCTTACGTGGTTCATGAAAAGAATAGACATGTAGTGACACCGGTGGATCCTTATGTAGTTTGTCTAGAGGAACACACATGCAATGACACTGGGTGTAGTTCATGAAAGGAACAGACATGCAATGAAACTGGTGGATCCTTATGTGGTTTGTGAGAAGAACAGACATGCAATAACACTGGTGGATCCTTATGTGGTTCATGAAAAGATCATACATGCGATGACACTGGGTGTGGTTCATGAAAAGAACAGACATGCAATGACACTGTTGGATCCATGTGTGGTTTATGGAAGTAACTGACATGCAATGACTCTAGCTATGGTTCATGAAAAGAACAGACATGCAATGACACTGGTGGATCCATGTGTAGTTCATGAGAAGAACACACATCCAATGATACTAGTGGATCCTTATGTGGTTCATGAAAAGAATAGACATGCAGTAACACCGGTGGATCATTATGTGGTTTGTCTAGAGGAACACACATGCAATGACACTGGGTTTGGTTCATGAAAAGAACAGACATGCAATGACTTATGTGGTTTGTTTAGAAGGACACACATGCAATGACACTAGGTGTGGTTCATTAAAAGAACATACATGCAATGACCCTGGTGGATCCTTATGTGGTTTGTTTAGAGGAATAGACATGCAATCACACTGGGTGTGGTTCATGAGAAGAACACACATCCAATGACACTGGTGGATCCTTATGTGGTTCATGAAAAGAACAGACATGCAATGACACTGGTGGATCCTTATGTGGTTTGTTTAGAGGAATAGACATGCAATCACACTTTGTGTGGTTCATGAGAAGAACAGACATCCAATGACACTGGTGGATCCTTATGTGGTTCATCAAAAGAACAGACATGCAATAACACTAGGTGGATCCTTATGCGGTTTGTCTAGAGGAACACACATGCAATGACACCGGGTGTGGTTCATGAAAAGAACAGACATGCAATGACTTATGTGGTTTGTTTAGAAGAACACACATGCAATGACACTGGGTGTGGTTCATGAAAAGAACAGACATGCAATGACACTGGTGGATCCTTATGTGGTTTGTTTAGAGGAATAGACATGCAATCACACTGGGTGTGGTTCATGAGAAGAACACACATCCAATGACACTGGTGGATCCTTATGTGGTTCATGAAAAGAACAGACATGTAGTAACACCCGTGGATCCTTATGTGGTTTGTCTAGAGGAACACACATGCAATGACACTGGGTTTGGTTCATGAAAAGAACACACATGCAATGACACTAGTGGATACTTATGTGGTTCATGAAAAGAACAGACATGAAATGACACTGGTGGATCCTTATGTGGTTCATGAAAAGAACTCACATGCAATGACACTGGGTCTGGTTTCATGAAAAGAACTGACATGCAATGACATCGGTGGATCCATGTGTGGTTTATGGAAGTAACAAACATGCAATGACTCTAGCTATGGTCATGAAAAGAACAGACATGCCATGACACTGGTTGATCCATGTGTGGTTCATGAGAAGAACACACATCCAATGACACTGGTGGATCCTTATGAGGTTCATGAAAAGAACAGACATGCAGTAACACCGGTGGATCCTTATATGGTTTGTCTAGAGGAACACACATGCAATGACACTGGGTGTGGTTCATGAAAAGAACAGACATGCAATGAAACTGGTGGATCCTTATGTGGTTTGTGAGAAGAATAGACATGCAATGACACTGGTGGATCCTTATGTGGTTCATGAAAAGAACATACATGCAATGACACTGTTGGATCCATGTGTGGTTTATGGAAGTAACACACATGCAATGACACTAGCTGTGGTTCATGAAAAGAATAGACATGCAATGACACTAGTGGATCCATGTGTGGTTGATGAGAAGAACACACATCCAATGAGACTAGTGGATCCTTATGTGGTTCATGAAAAGAATAGACAGGCAGTAACACCGGTGGATCCTTATGTGGTTTGTCTAGAGGAACACACATGCAATGACACTGGGTTAGGTTCATGAAAAGAACAGACATGCAATGACTTATGTGGTTTGTTTAGAAGGACACACATGCAATGACACTAGGTGTGGTTCATGAAAAGAACAGACATGCAATGACACTTGTGGATCCTTATGTGGTTTGTTTAGAGGAATAGACATGCAATCACACTTTGTGTGGTTCATGAGAAGAACACACATCCAATGACACTGGTGGATCCTTATGTGGTTCATGAAAAGAACAGACAAGCAATGACAGTAGGTGGATCCTTATGTGGTTTGTCTAGAGGACCAGACATGCAATGACACAGGGTGTGGTTCATGAAAAGAACAGACATGCAATGACTTATGTGGTTTGTTTAGAAGAACAAACATGCAATGACACTGGGTGTGGTTCATGAAAAGAACATACATGCCATAACACTGGTGGATCCTTATGTGGTTTGTTTAGAAGAACAAACATGCAATCACACTGGGTGTGGTTCATGAAAAGAACACACATCCAATGACACTGGTGGATCCTTATGTGGTTCATGAAAAGAACAGACATGCAGTGACACTGGTGGATCCTTATGTGGTTTGTCTAGAGGAACACACATGCGATGACACTAGGTGTGGTTCATGAAAAGAACAGACATGCAATGACGCTGGTGGATGCTTATGTGGTTTTTGAGAAGAATAGACATGCAATGACACTGGTGGATCCTTACGAGGTTCATGAAAAGAACAGACATGCAGTGACACCGATGGATCCTTATGTGGTTTGTCTAAAGGAACACACATGTAAGGACACGGGGTATGGTTCATGAAAAGAACAGACATGCAATGACGCTGGTGGATGCTTATGTGGTTTTTGAGAAGAACAGACATGCAATGACACTGGTGGATCCTTACGTGGTTCATGAAAAGAATATCCATGTAGTGACACCGGTGGATCCTTATGTAGTTTGTCTAGAGGAACGCGCATGCAATGATACTGGGTGTGGTTCATGAAAGGAACATACATGCAATGAAACTGGTGGATCCTTATGTGGTTTGTGAGAAGAACATACATGCAATAACACTCATGGATCCTTATGTGGTTCATGAAAAGATCACACATGCGATGACACTGGGTGTGGTTCATGAAAAGAACAGACATGCAATGACACTAGTGGATCCATGTGTGGTTTATGGAAGTAATAGACATGCAATGACTCTAGATGTGGTTCATGAAAAGAACAGACATGCAATGACACTGGTGGATCCATGTGTGGTTCATGAGAAGAACACACATCCAATGACACTGGTGGATCCTTATGTGGTTCATGAAATGAATAGACATGCAGTAACACTGGTGGATCCTTATGTGGTTTGTCTAGAGGAACACACCTGCAATGACATTGGGTTTGGTTCATGAAAAGAACAGACATGCAATGACTTATGTGGTTTGTTTAGAAGGACACACATGCAATGACACTAGGTGTGGTTCATGAAAAGAACAGACATGCAATGATACTAGTGGATCCTTATGTGGTTTGTTTAGAGGAATAGACATGCAATCACACTTTGTGTGGTTCATGAGAAGAACACACATCCAATGACACTGGTGGATCCTTATGTGGTTCATCAAAAGAACAGACATGCAATAACACTAGGTGGATCCTTATGCGGTTTGTCTAGACGAACACACATGCAATGACACTGGGTGTGGTTCATGAAAAGAACAGACATGCAATGAAACTGGTGGATCCTTATGTGGTTTGTGAGAAGAATAGACATGCAATGACACTGGTGGATCCTTATGTGGTTCATGAAAAGAACATACATGCAATGACACTGTTGGATCCATGTGTGGTTTATGGAAGTAACAAACATGCAATGACACTAGCTGTGGTTCATGAAAAGAATAGACATGCAATGACACTAGTGGATCCATGTGTGGTTGATGAGAAGAACACACATCCAATGAAACTGGTGGATCCTTATGTGGTTCATGAAAAGAATAGACATGCAGTAACACCGGTGGATCCTTATGTGGTTTGTCTAGAGGAACACACATGCAATGACACTGGGTTTGGTTCATGAAAAGAACAGACATGCAATGACTTATGTGGTTTGTTTAGAAGGACACACATGCAATGACACTAGGTGTGGTTCATGAAAAGAACAGACATGCAATGACACTGGTGGATCCTTATGTGGTTTGTTTAGAGGAATAGACATGCAATCACAATTTGTGTGGTTCATGAGAAGAACACACATCCAATGACACTAGTGGATCCTTATGTGGTTCATGAAAAGAACAGACATGCAATGACAGTAGGTGGATCCTTATGTGGTTTGTCTAGAGGACCAGATATGCAATGACACAGGGTGTGGTTCATGAAAAGAACAGACATGCAATGACTTATGTGGTTTGTTTAGAAGAACAAACATGCAATGACACTGGGTGTGGTTCATGAAAAGAACATACATGCCATAACACTGGTGGATCCTTATGTGGTTTGTTTAGAAGAACAAACATGCAATCACACTGGGTGTGGTTCATGAAAAGAACACACATCCAATGACACTGGTGGTTCCTTATGTGGTTCATGAAAAGAACAGACATGTAGTGACACCGGTGGATCCTTATGTGGTTTGTCTAGAGGAACACACATGCGATGACACTAGGTGTGGTTCATGAAAAGAATGTATATGCAATGACTTGGTGGATGCTTATGTGGTTTTTGAGAAGAATAGACATGCAATGACACTGGTGGATACTTACGAGGTTCATGAAAAGAATAGACATGCAGTGACACCGGTGTATCCTTATGTGGTTTGTCTAAAGGAACACACATGTAAGGACACTGGGTATGGTTCATGAAAATAACAGACATGCAATGACGCTGGTGGATGGTTATGTGGTTTTTGAGAAGAACAGACATACAATGACACTGGTGGATCCTTACGTGGTTCATGAAAAGAATAGCCATGTAGTGACACCGGTGGATCCTTATGTAGTTTGTCTAGAGGAACACACATGCAATGACACTGGGTGTGGTTCATGAAAGGAACATACATGCAATGAAACTGGTGGATCCTTATGTGGTTTGTGAGAAGAACAGACATGCAATAACACTGGTGGATCCTTATGTGGTTCATGAAAAGATCATTCATGCGATGACACTGGGTGTGGTTCATGAAAAGAACAGACATGCAATGACACTGGTGGATCCATGTGTGGTTTATGGAAGTAATAGACATGCAATGACTCTAGCTGTGGTTCATGAAAAGAACAGACATGCAATGACACTGGTGGATCAATGTGTGGTTCATGAGAAGAACACACATCCAATGACACTGGTGGATCCTTATGTGGTTCATGAAATGAATAGACATGCAGTAACACCGGTGGATTCTTATGTGGTTTGTCTAGAGGAACACAGATGCAATGACATTGGGTTTGGTTCATGAAAAGAACAGACATGCAATGACTTATGTGGTTTGTTTAGAAGTACACACATGCAATGACATTAGGTGTGGTTCATGAAAAGAATAGACATGCAATGACACTGGTGGATCCTTATGTGGTTTGTTTAGAGGAATAGACATGCAATCACACTTTGTGTGGTTCATGAGAAGAACACACATCCATTGACACTGGTGGATCCTTATGTGGTTCATCAAAAGAAGAGACATGCAATAACACTAGATGGATCCTTATGCGGTTTGTCTAGAGGAACACACATGCAATGACACCGGGTGTGGTTCATGAAAAGAACAGACATGCAATGACTTATGTGGTTTGTTTAGAAGAACACACATGCAATGACACTGGGTGTGGTTCATGAAAAGAACAGACATGCAATGACACTGGTGGATCCTTATGTGGTTTGTTTAGAGGAATAGACATGCAATCAGACTGGGTTGGTTCATGAGAAGAACACACATCCAATGACACTGGTGGATCCTTATGTGGTTCATGAAAAGAACAGACATGTAGTAACACCCGTGGATCCTTATGTGGTTTGTCTAGAGGAACACACATGCAATGACATTGGGTGTGGTTCATGAAAAGAACAGACATGCAATGACGCTGGTGGATGCTTATGTGGTTTTTGAGAAGAACATACATGCAATGACACTGGTGGATCCTTACGTGGTTCATGAAAAGAACAGACAAGTAGTGACACCGGTGGATCCTTATGTGGTTTGTCTATAGGAACACACACATGCAATGACACTGGGTGTGGTTCATGAAAATAACGGACATGCAATGACGCTGGAGGATGCTTATGTGGTTTTTGAGAAGAACAGACATGCAATGACACTGGTGGATCCTTACGTGGTTCATGAAAAGAACAGACATGCAGTGACACCGGTGGATCCTTATATGGTTTTTCTAGAGGAACACACATGCAATGACACTGGTGTGGTTCAAGAAAAGAACAGACATGCAATGAAACTGGTGGATCCTTATGTGGTTTGTGAGAAGAACAGACATGCAATGACACTGGTGGATCCTTATGTGGTTCATGAAAAGAACATACATGCAATGACACTGTTGGATCCATGTGTGGTTTATGGAAGTAACAGACATGCAATGACACTAGCTGTGGTTCATGAAAAGAATAGACATGCAATGACACTAGTGGATCCATGTGTGGTTGATGAGAAGAACACACATCCAATGAGACTGGTGAATCCTTATGTGGTTCATGAAAAGAATAGACAGGCAGTAACACCGGTGGATCCTTATGTGGTTTGTCTAGAGGAACACACATGCAATGATACTGGGTTTGGTTCATGAAAAGAACAGACATGCAGTGACTTATGTGGTTTGTTTAGAAGGACACACATGCAATGACACTAGGTGTGGTTCATGAAAAGAACAGACATGCAATGACACTGGTGGATCCTTATGTGGTTTGTTTAGAGGAATAGACATGCAATCACACTTTGTGTGGTTCATGAGAAGAACACACATCCAATGACACTGGTGGATCCTTATGTGGTTCATGAAAAGAACAGACATGCAATGACAGTAGGTGGATCCTTATGTGGTTTGTCTAGAGGACCAGACATGCAATGACACAGGGTGTGGTTCATGAAAAGAACAGACATGCAATTACTTATGTGGTTTGTTTAGAAGTACAAACATGCAATCACACTCGGTGTGGTTCATGAAAAGAACATACATGCCATAACACTAGTCGATTCTTATGTGGTTTGTTTAGAAGAACAAACATGCAATCACACTGGGTGTGGTTCATGAAAAGAACACACATCCAATGACACTGGTGGATCCTTATGTGGTTCATGAAAAGAACAGACATGCAGTAACACCGGTGGATCCTTATGTGGTTTGTCTAGAGGAACACACATGCGATGACACTAGGTGTGGTTCATGAAAAGAACAGACATGCAATGACGCTGGTGGATGCTTATGTGGTTTTTGAGAAGAATAGACATGCAATGACACTGGTGGATCCTTACGAGGTTCATGAAAAGAACAGACATGCAGTGACACCGGTGGATCCTTATGTGGTTTGTCTAAAGGAACACACATGTAAGGACACTGGGTATGGTTCATGAAAAGAACAGACATGCAATTACGCTGGTGGATGCTTATGTGGTTTTTGAGAAGAATAGACATGCAATGACACTGGTGGATCCTTACGTGGTTCATGAAAAGAATAGCCATGTAGTGACACCGGTGGATCCTTATGTAGTTTGTCTAGAGGAACACACATGCAATGACACTGGGTGTGGTTCATGAAAGGAACATACATGCAATGAAACTGGTGGATCCTTATGTGGTTTGTGAGAAGAACAGACATGCAATAACACTGGTGGATCCTTATGTGGTTCATGAAAAGATCATACATGCGATGACACTGGGTGTGGTTCATGAAAAGAACAGACATGCAATGACACTGGTGGATCCATGTGTGGTTCATGAGAAGAACACACATCCAATGACACTGGTGGATCCTTATGTGGTTCATGAAATGAATAGACATGCAGTAACACCGGTGGATCCTTATGTGGTTTGTCTAGAGTAACACACATGCAATGACATTGGGTTTGGTTCATGAAAAGAACAGACATGCAATGACTTATCTGGTTTGTTTAGAAGGACACACATGCAATGACACTAGGTGTGGTTCATGAAAAGAACAGACATGCAATGACACTAGTGGATCCTTATGTGGTTTGTTTAGAGGAATAGACATGCAATCACACTTTGTGTGGTTCATGAGAAGAACACACATCCATTGACACTGGTGGATCCTTATGTGGTTCATCAAAAGAAGAGACATGCAATAACACTAGGTGGATCCTTATGCGGTTTGTCTAGAGGAACAAACATGCAATGACACCGGGTGTGGTTCATGAAAAGAACAGACATGCAATGACTTATGTGGTTTGTTTAGAAGAACACACATGCAATGACACTGGGTGTGGTTCATGAAAAGAACAGACATGCAATGACACTGGTGGATCCTTATGTGGTTTCTTTAGAGGAGTAGACATGCAATCACACTGGGTGTGGTTCATGAGAAGAACACACATCCAATGACACAGGTGGATCCTTATGTGGTTCATGAAAAGAACAGACATGTAGTAACACCCGTGGATCCTTATGTGGTTTGTCTAGAGGAACACACATGTAATGACACAGGGTTTGGTTCATGAAAAGAACACACATGCAATGACACTAGGGGATACTTATGTGGTTCATGAATAGAACAGACATGCAATGACACTTGTGGATCCTTATGTGGTTCATGAAAAGAACTCACCTGCAATGACACTGGGTCTGGTTCATGAAAAGAACTGACATGCAATGACATCGGTGGATCCATGTGTGATTTATGGAAGTAACAAACATGCAATGACTCTAGCTATGGTCATGAAAAGAACAGACATGCAATGACACTGGTTGATCCATGTGTGGTTCATGAGAAGAACACACATCCAATGACATTGGTGGATCCTTATGAGGTTCATGAAAAGAACAGACATGCAGTAACACCGGTGGATCCTTATGTGGTTTTGTCTAGAGGAACACACATGCAATGACACTAGTGGATACTTATGTGGTTCATGAAAAGAACAGACATGCAATGACACCGGTGGATCCTTATGTGGTGCATGAAAAGAACAGACATGCAATGACACTGGGTATGGTTCATGAAAAGAACTGACATGCAATGACAACGGTGGATCCATGTGTGGTTTATGGAAGTAACGGACATGCAATGACTCTAGATGTGGTTCATGAAAAGAACATGCATGCAATGACACTGGTGGATCCATGTGTGGTTCATGAGAAGAACACACAGCCAATGACACTGGTGGATCCTTATGTGGTTCATGAAATGAATAGACATGCAGTAACACTGGTGGATCCTTATGTGGTTTGTCTAGAGGAACACACATGCAATGACACCGGGTGTGGTTCATGAAAAGAACAGACATGCAATGACTTATGTGGTTTGTTTAGAAGAACACACATGCAATGACACTGGGTGTGGTTTATGAAAAGAACAGACATGCAATGACACTAGTGGATCCTCATGTGGTTTGTTTAGAGGAATAGACATGCAATCACACTGGGTGTGGTTCATGAGAAGAACACACATCCAATGACACTGGTGGATCGTTATGTGGTTCATGAAAAGAACAGACATGTAGTAACACCGTGGATCCTTATGTGGTTTGTCTAGAGGAACACACATGCAATGATACTGGGTTTGGTTCATGAAAAGAACACACATGCGATGACACTAGGGGATACTTATGTGGTTCATGAAAAGAACAGACATGCAATGACACTGGTGGATCCTTATGTGGTTCATGAAAAGAACTCACATGCAATGACACTGGGTCTGGTTCATGAAAATAACTGACATGCAATGACATCGGTGGATCCATGTGTGGTTTATGGAAGTAACAAACATGCAATGACTCTAGCTATGGTCATGAAAAGAACAGACATGCAATGACACTGGTTGATCCATGTGTGGTTCATGAGAAGAACACACATCCAATGACACTAGTGGATCCTTATGAGGTTCATGAAAAGAACTGACATGCAGTAACACCGGTGGATCCTTATGTGGTTTTGTCTAGAGGAACACACATGCAATGACACTGGTGGATACTTTTGTGGTTCATGAAAAGAACATGCATGCAATGACACCGGTGGATCCATGTGTGGTTCATGAGAAGAACACACATCCAATGACACTGGTGGATCCTTATGTGGTTCATGCAAATAACAGACATGCAGTAACACCGGTGGATCCTTATGTGATTTGTCTAGAGGAACACACTGCAATGACACTGGGTTTGGTTCATGAAAAGAACAGACATGCAATGACACCGGTGGATGCTTATGTAGTTCATGATAAGAATAGACATGCAATGACACTGGTGGATCCTTATGTGGTTCATGAAAAGAACATGCATGCAATGACACTGGGTGTGGTTCATGAAAAGAAGTGACATGCAATGACACCGGTGGATCCATGTGTGGTTTATGGAAGTAATAGACATGCAATGACTCTAGCTATGGTTCATGAAAAAAATAGACATGCAATGACACTGGTGGATCCATGTGTGTTTTATGAGAAGAACACACATCCAGTGACACTAGTGGATCCTTATGTGGTTCATGAAAAGAATAGACATGCAGTAACACCCGTGGATCCTTATGTGGTTTGTCTAGAGGAATACACATGCAATGACACCGGGTTTGGTTCATGAAAAGAATAGACATGCAATGACACTGGTGGATACTTATGTGGTTCATGAAAAAAACAGACATGCAATGACACCGGTGGATCCTTATGTGGTTCAAGAAAAGAACTCACATGCAATGACACTAGGTGTGCTTCATGAAAAGAACTGACATGCAATGACACCGGTGGATCCATGTGTGGTTTATGGAAGTAACAGACATGCAATGACTCTAGGTGTGGTTCATGAAAAGAACAGACATGCAATGACACCGGTGGATCCTTTTGTGGGTCATGAGAAGAACACACATCCAATGATACTTATGTGGTTCATGAAAAGTTACAGACATGAAGTGACACCGGTGGATCCTTATGTGGTTTGTCTAAAGGAACACACATGCAATGACCCGGGGTGTGGTTCATGAAAAGAACAGACATGCAATGACTTATGTGGTTTGTTTAGAAGAATACACATGCAATGACACTGGGTTTGGCTCATGAAAAGAACAGACATGCAATGACACTGGTGGATCCTTATGTGGTTTGTTTAGTGGAACATACATGCAATCACACTGGGTGTGGTTCATGAAAAGAACACACATCCAATGACACTGATGGATCCTTATGTGGTTCATGAAAAGAACAGACATGCAGTGACACCGGTGGATCCTTATGTTGTTTGTCTAGAGGAACACATATGCAATGACACTAGATGTGGTTCATGAAAAGAACAGACATGCAATGACGCTGGAGGATGCTTATGTGGTTTGTGTGAAGAACATACATGCAATGACACTAGTGGATCCTTATGTGGTTCATGAAAACAACAGACATGCAGTGACACCGGTGGATCCTTATGTGGTTTGTCTAGAGGAACACACATGCAATGACACTGGGTGTGGTTCATGAAAAGAACATACATGCAATGACACTGGTGGATCCTTATGTGGTTTGTGAGAGGAATAGACATGCAATGACACTGGTGGATCCTTACGTGGTTCATGAAAAGAACAGACATGCAATGACACTGGGTGTGGTTCATGAAAAGAACAGACATGCAATGACACCGGTGGATTCATGTCAACACCCGGATTTTTAAACCCAGGTGCCCGTTATGCCTTACCTCGCAATCCCAGGATTACCATTTTTGCGAGACATAACGGAATAGATATCACAGTACATCATCCATTACAAACCATACATAAGGTCTTACACAAATAAGGATCTCATGATCCAGTCTTTAATACAACAAGCAGTGGAAATAAAAGATAGGCGTAGCGGTGGGGTCCATCTTCAGGGGCACAGGCAATGCTGACGAAGGCCGATAGTCCTAGTTATCATAGCCGTCCTGTTGGCCATCATCTTGATAGTCTCCTTCATAGTCTGGCCATGAGAATAGCCAGGGACAAAAGCCATGAGTACTCTTTAAGTACTCGCAAACTACCACTAATAAGTAGTATAGTTGTAGGTTAAAGTGCTAAATCTAAGTTTAACCATAAAGTTAAGTTTGAAACCTAAGCTGAGTTCTGAAGCAAAGAAAGATAAAACGAAGTTCTAGAATCACTTAAGTTGGGAAGCTATTGTCATAAACACAACCCTGTTGTGGTCAAGTCAAGATTCATCATTCATTTCATAAGTTGTTTGAAAAACATCTGACAACAAAACAGTATGGCCATTCCAACTGTCCATAACCGCAGACGCGGCTATTCGAAGAGTTTGACACTCTGCAGAGGTGGTACACTTTCAACACGAGATTCGATACATCTGTCAGGACTAACCCTGAATCATCATACTTAGTATGCAGATAAAAAAACATAACCTTCCCTTTACACACCCTAGTATAAGCACCTCTCCTATGAGCATGGCCTCCCAACCATGACCATCAGTCATCTTGGGCACTGCATAGGTGGACAACATTGAGAGGTAGCCTCACCTCAAACCTCTCCCGCGAGGGAACCAATACTAATGCATATAAACTTCCGGCTAAGCCTTACCCAATTCAGGTAGTGTGGTTGTACGGTAAATTTGGAATGGTACCGCATCCAAATCCAACCATCAGTTTTATAAAAGGGTTAAGGCTCATGTGTCAACACCCAGATTTTTAATCCCAGATGCCCGTTATGCCATACCTCACAATCCCAGGATTACCATTTTTGCGAGACATAACGGATTGGATATCACATTACATCATCCATTACAAACGATACATAAGGTCTTACACAAATAAGGATCTCATGATCTAGTCTGAATACAACAAGCAGCGGAAATGAAATATAAGCGTAGCGGTGGGGTCCATCTTCAGGGGCATAGGTAATGTTGACGAAGGCAGATAGTCCTAGTTATCATAGCCGTCTTGTTGGCCATCATCTTGGTAGTCTCCTTCATAGTCTGGCCATGAGAATAGGCAGGGACAAAAGCCATGAGTACTCTTTAAGTACTCACAAACTACCACTAACAAGTAGTATAGTTCTAAGTCAAGTGCTAAACTCTATGTTTAACTATAAGTTGAAGTTTGAAACCTAAGTTGAGTTCTGAAGCAAAGAAAGGTAAAATAAAGTTCTAGAATCACTTAAGTTGGGAAGCTAGTATCATAAACACAACCCTGTTGTGGTCAAGTCAAGAATCATCATTCACTTCAAGTTATTTGGAAAACATCTGACAACGAAACAGTATGGCCATTCCAACTGTCTATAACCGTGGACGCGGCTATTCGAATAGTTTGACACTCTGCAGAGGTGGTACACTTTGACCAGAAGATTCGATACATCTGTCAGGGATAACCCTGAATCATCATACTTAGTATGCAGATAATCAAACATAACCTTTCCTTTACACACCCTAGTATAAGAACCTATCCTATGAGCATGGCCTCCCAACCATGACCATCAGTCATCTTGGGCACTGCATAGGTGGACAACATTGAGAGGTAGCCTCAGCTCAAACCTCTCCCGCGAGGGAACTAATACTAATGCATATAAATTTCCAGCTAAGCCTTACACAATTCAGGTAGTGTGGTTGTATGGTAAATTTGGAATGGTATCGCATCCGAATCCAACCATCAATTTTATAAAAGGGCTAAGGCTCATGCCTCAACATTTTCATCATCATAAACCATTTGTGTTTCTCAACACATGTCAAAACATCTCAATAGAATGACTCATCATTCCAAGGTTTTCATAATTCATTTTCACTAATTGTTCCCATCTAAAGTGACTCAAGTTTTGATCTACTCTAACTAATAAGTGAAGAGTGTTCACTAAGGTGGAAAGATGATGGGTTCAATCTCATGCCATAGAATGACATCTAAAGCTTAGCTAAATAGGTCAAGTTTTATAATTTGTATGCTACCTTCAAAACAAGTAAGGGACTTTGTGTAAACTAAAGGAATTAAAGCTGGTAAGGTAATACTTGGGTAGTAATAGTCCAGGTGGGGTGACCAAAGCATGCCTAAAGCATCTTTGCTCATTCATCTCTCTTAATTCTAGCTTGCTAACAATAGCTTGCACTGTTAATGGTGGCTTGCAAGTACAACATGCAAGGGTTAACTTGGATAGTGCTAGCTTGCCTTGGTTGGTGCAATGGTTGAAGTTTTCTTCTTCTTCTTGGTAGCACTCCTCCTCCTCGTAAGCTTGGTCGGTACTATCTTCTATAAATACATATGGAGTACACAATCACCAAACAATACTTAACTAGTTTACTTAGTACTCTAAGGCACACAATTGATGATCTATTATCATCACAAGCATCACAAGTTTTATTCAATAGTTTCCTCCTTTTTATTTTAGAAAAGTAATTTCTACTCATTGAAAAATTAACTAAGATTTAATATTCACCACTTAAAATATGTGATCATGTGGACACATGTCATCACCACATATTCTAACATGTGGGAATGAGATTTAAAGGTTGGATCATAATTACTTTGGTTTAAGTTCATTATTAAATAATTTAAAGTGACTAGAAATGCCTATATAGCATTATTTTGGTACTAGTCCAAAGTCACTGCATGTAAACCTTAATAATATTACATATTTATATAGATATCATGAAATGTGATTTTTGAGAGTTGGAATCAACTCAAAACCTATCTTGGTTGATTTTATAAAAATGTTGCAAGGTGCAAATGCTTCTGTTTTATTATTTTTACTAGGAGAGATCTATAACTCTAATTGAATTAAATCCAACAGGCTTGGATAGATCATTTCAATACCTTTCAGGAAAAATTGGTTTCATGCAATTTGGATTTCTCAAACTCTCTGAATTGATTTTCAAACTCAGAGCCAGAACTAAGTTTAAACTAAATAGGAAAATTCTAATTCAAACTAACTGGGTCACGCGGGAAACTCTAACGGGCCAGCCCAGTGTCACTCTGCACGAAGCGGTACGGGGCGATGTGGACCGTTAGATTAGACTGAGGATCAATGGTTGTGGCTTGTCATCGACGACAGACCTGTCGACGGCGAGCTCGAACCCTAACGACTTGGTGGGGGTGCATAGGGGGCGTACCAGGGCTCCAGCAAGGTTGGTGAGGCGGGCAAACGGACTGGTGGCCGACACCGAGCTCAGGGACGGTCGAGGAAGCTCCGGGGGTGGTCGCAATCAGCGGCGCCCCTTCCTCCTCTACTGTGGGCTACTCCGGCCAAATTCCGGCGAGCAAGTGCCCGCGGTGCTCCGGCTAGAGGTGGGGAACAGTTAGTGAGGTGAGGGGAGTGGAGTGGTGTGCTTCAAACGGCTGGGGTGCCCTTCTTTTATAGGCCTGACGGTGAGACCGAGTGGGATGGGCAGGCGACGGTGGCGACATGGCTACGGCCGGCTAGAGGCATGGCTGAGGGTGGCGATCGACATGCGGTCTCCTGGCGGTGCTCTAGGAACTTAATGCAGGCATAGGGGTGGTGGTATACGGTCGGGGGCAGCTGGCGCTCTTAGCGGCAGAAGCGGCAATGTCCACGGCGAGCGGTGGTTGTGGTGCGTTGGGCAGTGAACGGGCGTGTCCGTTGTGTTCCCTAGGTCGTGTTGGAGTGGTGGGCACGGGCTGCGGTCGAGTGGCGGCTTGTCCACGCGTGCCAGGTGTGGCGCTCTGGCGTGTGCTCCGCATGGCTCGGTGGCACTAGGTGCGGGCTCTCCTCGGTGGTCCACGGCGGGGCTTGGCTCGGGCAGGGGACAGAGGGTGGCGGTGAGGTCCTGGCTACCTCCTAGACATGGCGAGAGAGAGGGGTGTGGTCTGCTAGGCCGAGTGCATGGTCGGCCGGCAAGGGGTGGCTCGGCATGGCATGGCTTTGCCAGTAGGGGGTAGGGGATAGGTGCTAATGGCATGGTTAGACCCTGGGGGGACAAAGGGATTAAATGAAGATCATTTTGGGGCAAAACCCTGTTGAAAACAGTGAGCTAGGATTAGGGTGTAAATCATGCTTGCCAAGTGTTTGATCAAATGGCCGCATGAAATAAAATTTTGAATTTTGAAAAGATTTTTGGTGGGTTTGCTAGGAATAAGCTTGAGACTCTGTGGGTGCTTGGGTTTTGAAAATTGAGCTTGTTTGAGTGGTTTTTGAAATAGTGGGATCTTCCCATATGAAATACATTCAATTTTAAACTATCATTTAAAATTAGCATTTGAAAGATTTTTGCAGATCACAAAGTGGGCCTTGGTACTTCATTATGTGTACTATGAAGGGGTGTAAAGATACACACATGTTTCTATTAAGTTTTGAGTACTAGGAATAGCCAAAGTATGCATGATACTTAATTTGGCCAAAATGGCCATTCACTTTAATTATTCATTTTGAGTTGTTCTTCTTTTGGAAAAGTTTGGGAATGTGTAGATGATGTTTATTTCACCTAAGAAACATTTCACAAGCAAAGAATCACATAACCATGGAAATTCAAATCAATTCCTATTTTAAATGCTCATACACATGAATGCTTTCATTTTTAATTTGGGAAAGTTTTTGTTCACCCTAATTTTGATGATTTGGATCTTGATAAGCATGGATTAAAGTTTTGGGATGTTACAAACCTTCCCCCCTTAAACAAAATCTCTTCCCGAGATTTACAAAGAAAACTAGGAACTAAAGAGATCTGGGAACTCTGTCCTCATGTAATCTTCGCGCTCCCAAGTGGCTTCCTCCTCAGTATGGTTGCTCCACTGAATTTTGAGAAATTTGATACTCCTTGTCCTGGTGATTCTGTAGGCTTCTTCTAAGATACGGATGGGCACTTCCTGATAGGTCAGGTCATTGTTGATTTCTATGGCTCTGTGATCGATGTTCTTGAAAACTTCAGTCTTCTCAGGCACTTCCAAGCATTTGCGAAGTAACGAGATATGGAACACATTGTGGATGGCTGACTTTCCCTTCAGGCAGTTCCAGTTGATATGATACTTCTCCTCGATGGTTCAGAATCTTGAAAGGTCCGATATATCTAGGGGCTAACTTTCCCTTCAGACTAAAACGTTGAGTTCCCTTCAATGGTGAATCCTTGAGATATACAAAATCTCCGAAATTGAAAGTCAGGTCTCTCCTTCTCTTGTCAGCATAACTCTTCTGTCTGGACTAAGCGGTCTTGAGGCGCTCATGGACTTTGTGAACTTTCTCTTCTTCTTCTCGAAAAATGTCGGGTCCAAAGATCTGACTCTCTCCTACTTGCGACCAATTCAAAGGGGTACAACACTTTCTTCCGTATAGGAATTCAAATGGTGCCATCTGCAAACTAGCTTGATAACTGTTGTTATATGAGAATTCTGCGAAAGGCAAGCAGTCTTCCCATTTTGATCCATATTCCAACACACAAGCTCTAAGCATATCCTCTAGGATCTGGTTGACTCTCTCACTCTGTCCATCTTTTTGTGGGTGATAAGTGGTACTGAAGTTCAACTTGGTTCCTAATCCCTCCTGCACTTTCTACCAAAATCTCGAGGTAAACTGGGTTCCACGATCTGATAAGATGGTCTTGGGGGTCCCATGCAGACTAACAAACCTAGCAATGTACAGTTCTGCTAACTTTGCACTCTGGTAGGTTGTCTTGACAGGTATGAAGTGGGCTACCTTGGACAGTCTATCAACTATGACCCAGATTGTGTCATTTCCCCTACTGGAAGTAGGCAAACCGATGATAAAGTCCATTCCGACAGAATCCCATTTCCATTTCGGAATCTGCAATGGTTGCAACAATCCTACAGGTCTATGATGCTCTGCTTTGACTCTTTGACAGATGTCACACTTGGCGATGTAGCTTCCGATTTCTCTCTTCATCTTGTGCCACCAAAATTTCTCTTTCAAATCTTGATGCATCTTTGTTCCTCCGGGGTGGATAGAATAAAGAGTATCATGAGCTTCCTTCATGATAATTTCCTTTAGCTCCGAATCTGCTGGCACATAGATACGTCCTTTGTACCACAATACTCCTTCTTCGTCTTCAGTGAATCCAGGTACCTTTCCTATACCAATATGACGTTTGATTCCGTCGATACTTTCATTCCCCTTCTGGGCTTCCTTGATTTGGCTAATAAAAGCGGGTTGAAGTTCAATGCTAGCTAAGAATCCTTTGCTAACTAATTCAGTACTGAACTACTCCAACTCCTCATACAAACTTGGTTGCTTCTCCTTGATCATGCTATTTAGCCTACACGGCAATCTTCTAAGAGCATCCGCTACCACATTGGCTTTGCCGGGGTGATAGTGAATGTCAAGGTCATAATCCATGATTAACTCTATCCATCTCCTTTGCCTCATATTCAGCTCCTTCTAAGTGAAAATATACTTTAAGCTCTTGTGATCTGAGTAAATCTCACAGCGATTTCCCATCAAATAATGACGCCATGTCTTTAATGCCAGCACTACAGCTGCTAACTCAAGATCATGGGTTGGATAGTTCTGCTCATGCTGCTTCAGTTGTCGAGACAGATACGGAATGACTTTTCCTTCTTGCATCAATACACATCCGAGACCAATCTTGGATGCGTCACAATACATATCAAATGTCTTCTTGATATCTGGCATGATTAATATTGGGGCTGATATCAATCTCTTCTTCAACTCTTGAAAACTGGCTTCACACTTGCCAGTCCATTCAAACTTCTTGTGCTTCTTCAATAATTGGGTCATGGGTCGGGCGATACTCGAGAATCCTTCTACAAACTTGCAGTAGTATCCCGCTAATCCGAGAAATGCGCGAACTTGGGTTTGAGTGGTTGGGGCTTCCCATTCTTCGACATCTTTGGTCTTGGCGGGATCAACAGACACTCCTCTGGCAGACACAATATGTCCTAGAAATCCTACTTCTTTCAGCCAAAACTCACACTTGCTGAACTTGGCATATAACTGATGCTCTCTCAGGGTTTCTAGGATGATTCTCAGATGTTGACCATGCTCTTCTTCGGACTTGGAGTAGATAAGGATGTCGTCGATAAACAGAACTACAAACTTATCAAGGAAATTCATAAAGATCTTATTCATGAGATTCATGAAATAAGCAGGGGCATTGGTGAATCCAAAATACATAACCGTATACTCGTATAAACCATAGCGAGTAGTAAAGGCGGTCTTCGGAATACCCATTGCACGAATTTTAAGTTGGTGATAACCAGTCCTAAGATCAATCTTTGAGAATACCTGAGCTCCAGTCAATTGATCAAATAGATCCTCTATCTTTGGCAAAGGGTACTTGTTTTTGATGACGACGTCATTCAACTTTCTGTAATCTGTACACAGACGATTTCCTCCATCTTTCTTGTCGACGAATAACACTGGTCATCTCCATGGCGATGCGCTTGGTTGAATCAAGCCTGTTGCTAAGATGGCATCTAACTGCTTCTTCAGTTCCACTAACTCTGAGGGGTTCATGCTATAGGGTCTTTGGGCTATGGGTCCGGTTTCGGGGATTAGTTCGATGATGAACTCAATATCCCTATCCGGGGGCATACCTAGCAATTCATCTGGGAATACGTCGGGGTATTCATAGACTACTCTGACTTGGTCTATGGTGGTAGGGCTAGACTCTTGTTGCACTTGAATTGACGGGGTAAGGTTTCAAAGATATGCTCTACTGTTACTCCAGAACTACTGGTCATGGTGATGGCTTTCTTAGCACAATCTATCAGTCCTTTATGCCTTGACATCCAGTCCATACCTAGTACTACTTCCAATCCTTTGGTTCCATGTACAATTAGGTTGGCATAAAAATCTATCCCATGTATTCTGATAGGCACATCTTTGCAAATTTTTCTAGCTTTTGTAGTTGAACCAGGGATTTGAACTATCATGACATGCTTCAGGTTGGTTGGGTGAATCTTACTAGTGCATGCAAATTCGTCGGTGACAAATGAATGTGATGCTCCCGAATCAAACAATACTCTTGCTAAAACTGAGTTGACAGAAAACATACCCAGCACTACATCTGGCGCTTCCTGGGCTTCTTCCGCGTTCATGTGAAAGAGACGACCATTGCGGTTGTGAGGGTTCCCTGGGGCAAATATTCTTCCTAGTTGAACACGACGCTGCTGCTGAGCTGGGGCATTCACATTGGCATTGGCGGCAGTCTTCTTGGGACACTCATTGGAGTAGTGACCCTTCACTCCACACTCAAAACAGGTAATCTGGGACTTGTCCTTGGCTGCGACAGGAACAACATTGCTGCTAGTTCTGGGTGTAGTGTTGTTGTTGTTGTTGTTGCTCTTGGGAGGGGCACGGGTGAAATTGTTGGCGTTGCCGGAGTTGGGATGGTTTCCTCCAGACTTCACATTGCCTCCGCTACGGTTGGGGTAGCTTGGGCGAGACATTGGGGGTCGGCTGTTCCTTGGTGCATATCCTGGTGAGGGGTTGGGACGGTACTTCTGGTGACTACTGGATCCTGATTGCTGCATTATACGACGTTTGTGATTGTCGTTTGCCTGGTTAATCTTCCCTTCCATCTGAATGGCAGAGTCGACTAGCTCTTCGAGATCCTAAAAACGGATGTTGACGAGGACAGTCTGCATCTCGTCATGCAGTCCATTCAAGAATCTCTCCTTCTTCTTGGCCTCCGTGTTGATTTCATCCGGTGCATTTCTGGCAAGCAACAGGAATCTATCACGGTACTCCACCACAGTCATTCTGCCTTGCTGCAATTCGTGGAATTCATCTCTCATCATGTTGACGAGACCTTGCGGCACGTGGGTGCGGCTGAACTTGACTTTGAATGCTTCCCATGTCATCATTTGACCATGGTTCATATTGCGGATGCTATTCCACCAAGCTCTTGCATCTCCCGGCAGATAGTGGGTGGCAAAGAGAACTTTCTCGTTTTCATCAACTCCTGCAACTTCTAGGTTGTTTTCCATCGTCTGTAACCAGTCGTCAGCATCTAATGGGTTTTCAGATTGGTTGAAGATTGGGGGATTGGTATTCTGAATTTTTTTGAGTTTGGATCCATGGTGATCCTGATTTCCATGCCCTTGGTTGTTGAGAGCCATATGGGCGATCTGCTGTAGTGTTGCTAAATTAGCTTGGTGTTTTGCCCTACTTGCTTCACTTTTGGCGATGATATTTTGCAAGATTTGCAGCATTGGGTCCTGCGACAAGCTGCTTCCTCCTTGGTTTCCACGAGTCATCTGAAGATTGAGATAGATATAGGGGTAAGAGGGAAATTCTAAGGTTCATGGTTTTGGTTTTTCAAAGCTAAAACTTTGAGTTGGACTCAGGTTTTTCAACTAACTCCATTTCATTCATGCAAGCAAGCACATGATACAACACACACACCACAACAAACAAGGGAAAACAGATGGTTTGAAGAACCATGCTGCAAGCTACGATATAGTGGGACCGATACATCTCATGCTACGACCGTGCTCTAGTGCATCTACTCATCGTCAATGAAGTCAGAGTCCTCATCGTCAGTGTAGAAGTCCACAACATCCTCCTACAGAAAGTCATCATCGTTGCTGAGGTAAGAATCCATGTCTCCCTGGATGTCTTCACCCTCATCTTCTTCTTCCTTGGCAGCAAGCTGAGCTTCCTGCTCCTTGACGGTCTTCTCGAGGTCGGCCACCTTCTTGCGAATACGGGCGATGGTGTGATCCTTCTTGGCACACTGGCGGCGAAGAGACTGGCGATCCTGGACGAGCAGTGCGAAAGTCTGGGCCTTCTGATCAGCAATGGCACGGTTCTAGGGATAGTCATTGTCCAGTTCTTGATGTCTATCATGCAGTAAGAAGTCAAGATTCTCCACTTGACGCCTCAACTCTGGGTGACTTGGCATCTCCATCGGCATTCCCATGAAGTCACGTCTTGCATAGTGGGCAAAACGGGTTCCTTGGATTTTGTTGATGCTGAGGGCACATAGCCGTGCGAGAGCTTCATGCATTGCCCTGGCTAATCCATCTAGCCAGTTGTTCTCTCTCATGGAGAACTAAATTCTCCCTGAAGTTGGTGCTTTGATGCTTCCTCTAAGATCAGCGGTGACTAGCCACTGCAAGTCTCCTCCTAGGGGTCCTGGAAGTTGAGCTCCAAGAAACTCCGGATGTGGGTGTCCCAGTAACTCCGACAGTGAATCCAGATCCCCCCCGAAGATCAGCTGACCTCCGTTTCCCAACTGGTAAAACTTGTTGAACTGAGTCTCCATCTACAAGAATTAAGGATGAGGAAATTAGTGAAGTGATCAAGTGTGTCAAATTTTAAGTAGTAATGTAAGAATTTGAGGAACATGAATTTTTGAGAAAGAAAGAATTCCCAAGGATAAGAGAGGAGATAGTTTTTCGTAAATACTCACTTTGTTTTTGAAACTAAGTTTTTGTTCGGACGTCCATTCTAACTAGGGTCTCCTATGGTCAGGATGGCTCTGATACCAACTTGTCAACACCCGGATTTTTAATCCCAGATGCCCATTATGCCATACCACGCAATCCTAGGATTACCATTTTTGCGAGACATAACGGATTGGATATCATAGTACATCATCCATTACAAACCATACAGAAGACCTTACACAAATAAGGATCTCATGATCCAGTCTTTAATACAAAAAGAAGCGGAAATAAAATATAAGCATAGCGGTGGGGTCCATCTTCAGGGGCACAGGCAATGCTGGCGAAGGCAGATAGTCCTAGTTATCATAGCCGTCCTGTTGGCCATCATCTTGATAGTCTCCTTCATAGTCTGTCCATGAGAATAGTCAGGGACAAAATCCATGAGTACTCTTTAAGTACTCGCAAACTACCACTAATAAGTAGTATAGTTCTAGGTTAAAGTGCTAAATCTAAGTTTAACCATAAAGTTAAGTTTGAAACCTAAGCTGAGTTTTGAAGCAAAGAAAGATAAAATAAAGTTCTAGAATCACTTAAGTTGGGAAGCTATTGTCATAAACACAACCCTGTTGTGGTCAAGTCAAGATTCATCATTCATTTCATAAGTTTTTTGAAAAACATCTGACAAGGAAACAGTATGGCCATTCCAACTGTCCATAACCACGGACGCGGCTATTCGAATAGTTTGACACTCTGCAGAGGTGGTACACTTTCACCACAAGATTCGATACATCTGTCAGGACTAACCCTGAATCATCATACTTAGTATGCAGATAATCAAACATAACCTTCCCTTTACACACCCTAGTATAAGCACCTCTCCTATGAGCATGGCCTCCCAACCATGACCATCAGTCATCTTGGGCACTGCATAGGTGGACAACATTGAGAGGTAGCCTCAGCTCAAACCTCTCCCGCGAGGGAACCAATACTAATGCATATAAACTTCCGGCTAAGCCTTACCCAATTCAGGTAGTGTGGTTGTATGGTAAATTTGGAATGGTATCACATCCGAATCCAACCATCAGTTTTATAAAAGGGCTAAGGCTCATGCCTCAACATTTTCATCATCATAAACCCCTTTGTGTTTCTCAACACATGTCAAAACATCTCAATAGAATGACTCATCATTCCAAGGTTTTCATAATTCATTGTCACCAATTGTTCCCATCTAAAGCGACTCAAGTTTTGATCTACTCTAAACTACTAAGTTAAGAGTGTTCACTAAGGTGGAAAGATGATGGGTTCAATCTCATGCCATAGAATGACATCTAAAAGGGTTCTAAATAGGTCAAGTTTTATACTCTTTATGCTACCTTCAAAACAAGTAAAGAACTTTGGGTAAAGTAAAGGAAGTAAAGCTTGTAAATAAGACTTGGGGTAACTAATAGTCAAAGTGATATGACTCAAGCATGCCCATAACATCTTGGATCAATTTAACTAACTAAATTCTAGCTTGCTACAATAGCTTGCTCTGTTAATGGTGGCTTGCAAGTACAACTTGCAAGGGTTAACCTGGATAGGGCTAGCTTGCCTTGGTTGGTGCAGTGGTTGAAGTTTTCTTCTTCTTCTTGGTAGAACTCCTCCTCCTCGTAGACTTGGTCGGTACTATCGTCTATAAATACATACGGAGTACACAATCACCAAATAATACTTAACTAGTCTAATTAGCATTCTAAGACACACATTTGATGATCTATTATCATCTCAAGCATCACAAGTTTAATTCAATAGTTTCATCCTTTTTATTTTAGAAAAGTAATTTCTAGTCATTGAAAAATTAATTAAGATTTAATATTAACCACTAAGAATATGGGATCATGTGGACACATGTGATCACCACATATTCTAACATGTGGGAATGGGATTTAAGGGTTGGATCATAATTACTTTGGTTTAGTTTCATTATTTAATGATTTAAAGTGACTATAAATGCCTATATAGCATTATTTTGGTACTAGTCCAAAGTCACTGCATATAAACCTTAATATTATTACATATTCAGATAGGTATGGTGAAATGTGATTTTTGAGAGTTGGAATCAACTCAAAATCTATCTTGATTGATTTTATAAAAATGTTGCAAGGTGCAAATGCTTCTGTTTTGTTATTTTTACTAGGAGAGATCTATAACTCTAATTGAATTAAATCCAACGGGCTTGGATTGATCATTTCCATACCTTTCAGGCAAAATTGGTTTCATGCAATTTGGATTTGTCAAACTCCCATAATTGATTTTTAAACTAGTGGATAGAAACTAGATTAACTCTAAATAGAAAAAACGAAATTTGAAATTTTAACATGCGCGGGAACTAACTGGGCCGGCCCATCTACGCATAGTGCGCGCAACGGGCTGCCTGACATGCGGGCTCCACCGGTCAATGGCACAATTTAACCGAAGTGGTATCTAGCATCCTGGGCCACACGATCTAAAGACGATCCATCGGTGGGAGGTCATCATCGACGACGGATCACTCCGGCGAGAACATGACCTAGACACGGCGGTGGGGGGCGATAGGGGGCATACCAGGGCTCCAGCAAGGTCAGTGAGGCGGGCAAACGGGCTGGTAGACGATGGCGAGGCGAGGAGTGGTTGCGGCGGAGCTTGGGGTGCCCTAAATCGCAAACGCCCCTCTCCTCCTGCTACAGCGGCTTCGACTCAAATTCCGGCGAGACAGAGCTCGAGCGGCTTCGGCTAGAGGTGGGTAAGGTTCAGTGAGAGGTGGGGTGTGGGTGAGTGTGGAGAAATGGGGCTGGGGTGGCCGCTTTATATAGGGTCGACGAGGGGACAAAGCGAGCGACGGTGAGGTCATCGGTGACGACGATGCGGGGCTCTCTCGGCATGGGCGAGGGTGGCAACAGATGCTCTGTTCCCTAGCAGTCCTCTGGGGCTTAAAGGCGCGGCAAGGCGGAGTCTCTACTGGACGGGAGTGTGCGGTGAACTGCACGCAGACAACTGTGTTCGACGCTGTTCCTCCGGTCTGCTGGTCACGAGGCGGCGAACGACGATGTCTGGGCGGTGGCTGGGCCTGCTGCGGGTGCTGCCACGCAATGCTAGGGCTAGGCGTGACTGGTGCTGCTCTGGCGGGCACGGCGCTCTGGGGTGATCGGCATGGCGGACAGTGGCATGGGCGCGAGCAAATGAGGCTTGTCCTCCTCTTGATTTTGGTCGGGGGCTGGTCGAGGCGAAGCAGTGGGATGGCGCATCTCTCCCAGCAAGCGAAGGAGAGCGCGGGACGGACTGGGGCGAGCGGTCCATGGTCGACCTGGGGCATGGCATCGGGCGGCTTGCTACTGGAGCAGATAGGGGAGAGGGAGAGAGAGTTAGGGCCGGGGTTCTAGCTGGGGGAACAAGGGGACCAAGTTAGGCCCAAATGGAGACCAAAACTACTGCTCACTATAGTGTTTTAGGATTTGTAAGATTTGTGTCTGCCACCTATTTGTTGAAATGGCCGCAAGAAGCAAAAGTTTGAATTTTGGATTCAAATTTTTTGATTGATCTCCACTAGTACTAGGTAGTCTCTGGTTGCACGGGTTTTGAAAATGGAGTTCAATTGGATGGTTTTTGAAATAGGGGTGATCTAGGCCTATGCATTGAATTCAATTTTCACATGCCATTTAAAATAAGTATTTGAATGTTTTTAGCAGATCAAAAAGTGGGCCTTGGTACCTCATTATTTGTACTAGCAAGGGGGTGTAAAGATCCAGAATTATTTCTGTTGAGAAATGAGGGCTAGGAACACTCAAAGTATTGTAGTGGATTAAAATGACCAAAATGACCATTCCTCATTTTTAATTGTTTTTTATTTGATTTTCTTTGGGATTTTCTTGGGAAATATTTAGATGATGTTTAATTTACCATACAAACATTTTACAACCAAAGAATCACAGAACCATGACAATTCAAATCAATTCCTAAATTAAATGCACATACACATGAATGCTTTCATTTTTAATTTGGAAAAGTTCTTGTTAACCCTATATTTGATGATCTGGATCTGGATAAGTTTGGAGTGAAGTTTTGGGATGTTACAATCCATGTGTGGCTTATGGAAGTAACATACATGCAATGACTCTAGCTGTGGTTCATGAAAAGAACAAACATGAAATGACACTGGTGGATCCATGTGTGGTTCATGAGAAGAACACACATCCAATGACACTTGTGGATCCTTATGTGGTTCATGAAAAGAACTGACATGCAGTAACATTAGTGGATCCTTATGTGGTTTGTCTAGAGGAACACACATGCAATGACACTGGGTCTGGTTCATGAAAAGAACAGACATGCAATGACACTGGTGGATCCTTATGTGATTTATGAAAAGAACAGACATGCAATGACACCGGTGGATCCTTATGTGGTTCATGGAAAGAACTGACATGCAATGACACTGGGTGTGGTTCATGAAAAGAACAGACATGCAATGACACCGGTGGATCCATGTGTGGTTTATGGAAGTAATAGAATGCAATGACTCTAGCTGTGGTTCATGAAACGAACAGCCATGCAATGACACCGGTGGATCCATGTGTGGTTCATGAGAAGAACACACATCCAATTACACTAGTGGATCCTTATGTGGTTCATGAAAATAACAGACATGCAATGACACTAGGTGGATCCTTATGTGGTTTGTCTAGAGGAACAGACATGCAATGACACCGGGTGTGGTTCATGAAAAGAACAGACATGCAATGACTTAAGTGGTTTGTTTAGAAGAACACACATGCAATGACACTGGGTGTGGTTCATGAAGAGAACGAACATGCAATAACACTGGTGGATCCTTATGTGGTTTGTTTAGAGGAACAGACATGTAATCACACTGGGTGTGGTTCATGAAAAGAACACACATCCAATGACACTGGTGGATCCTTATGTGGTTCATGAAAAGAACAAACATGTAGTGACACCGGTGGATCCTTATGTGGTTTGTCTAGAGGAACACACATGCAATGCCACTAGGTGTGGTTCATGAAAAGAACAGACATGCAATGACGCTGGTGGATCCTTATGTGGTTTTTGAGAAGAACAGACATGCAATGACACTGCTGGATCCTTATGTGGTTCATGAAAAGAACAGACATGCAGTGCCACCGGTGGATCCTTATGTGGTTTGTCTAGAGGAACACACATGCAATGACACTTGGTGTGGTTGATGAAAAGAACAGACATGTAATGACACTGGTGGATCCTTATATGGTTTGTGAGAAGAACAGACATGCAATGACACTGGTGGATCCTTATGTGGTTCATGAAAAGAACACACATGCAATGACGCTAGGTGTGGTTCATGAAAAGAACAGACATGCAATGACACTGGGTGTGGTTCATGAAAAGAACAGACATGCAATGACACTGGTGGATCCATGTGTGGTTTATGGAAGTAACAGACATGCAATGACTGTAGCTGTGGTTCATGAAAAGAATGGACATATGCAATTACACTGGTGGATCTATGTGGTTCATGAGAAGAACACATCCAATGACACTGGTGGATCCTTATGTGGTTTATGAAAAGAATAGACATGCAGTAAACACCGGTGGATCCTTATGTGGTTTGTCTAGAGGAACACACATGCAATGACACTGGGTTTGGTTCATGAAAAGACAGACACGCAATGACACAGTGTGGATCCTTTTGTGATTGATGAAAAGAACAGACATGCAATGACTCCGGTGGATCCTTATGTGGTTCATGAAAAGAACTGACATGCAATGACACTAGGTGTGGTTCATGAAAAGAACAGACATGCAATGACACCGTGGATCCATGTGTGTTTATGGAAGTAATAGACATGCAATGACTCTAGCTGTAGTTCATGAAAGTAACAAACATGCAATGACACCGATGGATCCATGTGTGGTTCATGAGAAGAACACACAGCCAATGTCACTGGTGGATCCTTATGTGGTTCATGAAAAGAACAGACATGCAATAACTTATGTGGTTTGTTTAGAAGAACACACATGCAATGACACTGGGTGTGGTTCATGAAAAGAACAGACATGCAAAGACACTGGTAGATCCTTATGTGGTTTGTTTAGACGAACATACATGCAATCACACTGGGTGTGGTTGATGAAAAAAACACACATCCAATGAGACTAGTGGATCGTTATGTGGTTCATGAAAAGAACAGACATGTAGTGACACCGGTGGATCGTTATGTGGTTTGTCTAGAGGAAAACACATGCAATGACACTGGGTGTGGTTCATGAAAAGAACAGACATGCAATGACACTGGTGGATCCTAATGTGGTTTGTGAGAAGAACAGACATGCAATGACACTGGTGGATCCTTATGTGGTTCAGGAAAAGAATAGACATGCAATGACATTGGTGTGGTTCATGAAAAGAATACACATGCAATGACACCGGTGGATCCATGTGTGGTTTATGGAAGTAACAGACATGCAATGACTCTAGCCGTGGTTCATGAAAAGAACAGACATGCAATGACACTGGTGGATCCATGTGTGGTTCCTGAGAAGAACACACATCCGATGACACTTGTGGATCCTTATGTGGTTCATGAAAATAACAGACATGCAGTGACACCGGTGGATCCTTATGTGGTTTGTCTAGAGGAACAGACATGCAATGACCCCGGGTGTGGTTCATGAAAAGAACAGACATGCAATGACTTAAGTGGTTTGTTTAGAAGAACACACATGCAATGACACTGGGTGTGGTTCATGAAGAGAACGAACATGCAATAACACTGGTGGATCCTTATGTGGTTTGTTTAGAGGAACAGACATGTAATCACACTGGGTGTGGTTCATGAAAAGAACACACATCCAATGACACTGGTGGATCCTTATGTGGTTCATGAAAAGAACAAACATGTAGTGACACCGGTGGATCCTTATGTGGTTTGTCTAGAGGAACACACATGCAATGCCACTAGGTGTGGTTCATGAAAAGAACAGACATGCAATGACGCTGGTGGATCCTTATGTGGTTTTTGAGAAGAACAGACATGCAATGACACTGCTGGATCCTTATGTGGTTCATGAAAAGAACAGACATGCAGTGCCACCGGTGGATCCTTATGTGGTTTGTCTAGAGGAACACACATGCAATGACACTTGGTGTGGTTGATGAAAAGAACAGACATGTAATGACACTGGTGGATCCTTATATGGTTTGTGAGAAGAACAGACATGCAATGACACTGGTGGATCCTTATGTGGTTCATGAAAAGAACACACATGCAATGACGCTAGGTGTGGTTCATGAAAAGAACAGACATGCAATGACACTGGGTGTGGTTCATGAAAAGAACAGACATGCAATGACACTGGTGGATCCATGTGTGGTTTATGGAAGTAACAGACATGCAATGACTGTAGCTGTGGTTCATGAAAAGAACAGACATGCAATTACACTGGTGGATCTATGTGTGGTTCATGAGAAGAACACACATCCAATGACACTGGTGGATCCTTATGTGGTTTATGAAAAGAATAGACATGCAGTAACACCGGTGGATCCTTATGTGGTTTGTCTAGAGGAACACACATGCAATGACACTGGGTTTGGTTCATGAAAAGAACAGACACGCAATGACACAGGTGGATCCTTATGTGATTCATGAAAAGAACAGACATGCAATGACACCGGTGGATCCTTATGTGGTTCATGAAAAGAACTGACATGCAATGACACTAGGTGTGGTTCATGAAAAGAACAGACATGCAATGACACCAGTGGATCCATGTGTGGTTTATGGAAGTAATAGACATGCAATGACTCTAGCTGTAGTTCATGAAAGTAACAAACATGCAATGACACCGATGGATCCATGTGTGGTTCATGAGAAGAACACACAGCCAATGTCACTGGTGGATCCTTATGTGGTTCATGAAAAGAACAGACATGCAATAACTTATGTGGTTTGTTTAGAAGAACACACATGCAATGACACTGGGTGTGGTTCATGAAAAGAACAGACATGCAAAGACACTGGTAGATCCTTATGTGGTTTGTTTAGACGAACATACATGCAATCACACTGGGTGTGGTTGATGAAAAAAACACACATCCAATGAGACTAGTGGATCGTTATGTGGTTCATGAAAAGAACAGACATGTAGTGACACCGGTGGATCGTTATGTGGTTTGTCTAGAGGAAAACACATGCAATGACACTGGGTGTGGTTCATGAAAAGAACAGACATGCAATGACACTGGTGGATCCTAATGTGGTTTGTGAGAAGAACAGACATGCAATGACACTGGTGGATCCTTATGTGGTTCAGGAAAAGAATAGACATGCAATGACATTGGTGTGGTTCATGAAAAGAATACACATGCAATGACACCGGTGGATCCATGTGTGGTTTATGGAAGTAACAGACATGCAATGACTCTAGCCGTGGTTCATGAAAAGAACAGACATGCAATGACACTGGTGGATCCATGTGTGGTTCCTGAGAAGAACACACATCCGATGACACTTGTGGATCCTTATGTGGTTCATGAAAAGAACAGACATGCAGTGACACCGGTGGATCCTTATGTGGTTTGTCTAGAGGAACACACATGCAATGACCCCGGGTGTGGTTCATGAAAAGAACAGACATGCAATGACACTAGTGGATCCTTATGTGATCCATGAAAAGAACAAACATGCAATGACACTGGTGGATTCTTATGTGGTTCATGAAAAGAACAGACATGCAATGACACCGGTGGATCCATGTGTGGTTCATGAGAAGAACACACATTCAATGACATTGGTGGATCCTTATGTGGTTCATGAAAAGAACAGACATGCAATGACAGGTGGATCCTTATGTGGTTTGTCTAGTGGAACAAACAAGCAATGACACCGGGTGTGTATCATGAAAAGAACAGACATGCAATGACTCAAGTGGTTTGTTTAGAAGAACACACATGCAATGACACTAGGTGTGGTTCATGAAGAGAACGGACATGCAATAACACTGGTGGATACTTATGTGGTTTGTTTAGAGGAACAGACATGTAATCACACTGGGTGTGGTTCATGAAAAGAACACACATCCAATGAGACTGGTGGATCCTTATGTGGTTCATGAAAATAACAGATATGTAGTGACACCGGTGGATACTTATGTGTTTTGTCTAGAGGAACACACATGCAATGACACTAGGTGTGGTTCATGAAAAGAACAGACATGCAATGACGCTGGTGGATCCTTATGTGGTTTTTGAGAAGAACAGACATGCAATGACACCGGTGGATCCTTATGTGGTTCATGAAAAGAACAGACATGCAGTGACACCAGTGGATCCTTATGTGGTTTGTCTAGAGGAACACACATGCAATGACACTTGGTGTGGTTCATCAAAAGAACAGACATGTAATGACACTGTTGGATCCTTATGTGGTTTGTGAGAAGAACAGACATGCAATGACACTGGTGGATCCTTATGTGGTTCATGAAAAGAACAGACATGCAATGACACTGGGTGTGGTTCATGAAAAGAACAGACATGCAATGACACCGGTGGATCCATGTGTGGTTTATGGAAGTATCAGATATGCAATGACTCTAGCTGTGGTTCATTAAAAGAACAGACATGCAATTACACTGGTGGATCCATGTGTGGTTCATGAGAAGAACACACATCCAATGACACTGGTGGATCCTTATGTGGTTCATGAAAATAACAGACATGCAGTAACACCGGTGGATCCTTATGTGGTTTGTCTAGAGGAACACACATGCAATGACACTTGGTGTGGTTCATGAAAAGAACAGACATGCAATGACACCGGTGGATCCATGTGTGGTTTATGGAAGTAATAGACATGCAATGACTCTAGCTGTAGTTCAGGAAAGTAACAAACATGTAATGACACCGGTGGATCCATGTGTGGTTCATGAGAAGAACACACATCCAATGACACGGGTGGATCCTTATGTGGTTCATGAAAAGAACAGACATGCAATGACTTCTATGGTTTGTTTAGAAGAACACACATGCAATGACACTGGGTGTTGTTCATGAAAAGAACAGACATGCAAAGACACTGGTAGATCCTTATGTGGTTTGTTTAGACGAACATACATGCAATCACACTGGGTGTGGTTCATGAAAAGAACACACATCCAATGAGACTGGTGGATCCTTATGTGGTTCATGAAAAGAACATACATGTAGTGACACCGGTGGATCGTTATGTGGTTTGTCTAGAGGAACACACATGCAATGACACTGGTGTGGTTCATGAAAAGAACTGACATGCAATGACACTGGTGGATCCTTATGTGGTTTGTGAGAAGAACAGACATGCAATGACACTTGTGGATCCTTATGTGGTTCATGAAAAGAATAGACATGCAATGACACTGGGTGTGGTTCATGAAAAGAACAGACATGCAATGACACTGGTGGATCCATGTGTGGTTCATGAGAAGAACACAGATCCAATGACACTTGTGGATCCTTATGTGGTTCATGAAAAGAACAGACATGCAGTAACACCGGTGGATCCTTATGTGGTTTTTCTAGAGGAACACACATGCAATGACACTGGGTTTGGTTCATGAAAAGAACATACATGCAATGACACCGATGGATCCTTATGTGGTTCATGAAAAGAACTGACATGCAATGACATTGGGTGTGGTTCATGAAAAGAACAGACATGCAATGACACTAGTGGATCCATGTGTGGTTTATAGAAGTAACAGACATGCAATGACTCTAGTTGTGGTTCATGAAAAGAACAGACATGCAATGACAGTGGTGGATCCATGTGTGGTTCATGAGAAGAACACACATCCAATGACACTGGTGGATCCTTATGTGGTTCATGAAAAGAACAGACATGAAGTGACACCGGTGGGTCCTTATGTGGTTTGTCTAGAGGAACACACATGCAATGACACCGGGTGTGGTTCATGAAAAGAACAGACATGCAATGACACTGGTGGATCCTTATGTGATCCATGAAAAGAACAAACATGCAATGACACTGGTGGATCCTTATGTGGTTCATGAAAACATCTAACATGCAATGACACTGGGTGTGGTTCATGAAAAGAACAGACATGCAATGACACCGGTGGATCCATGTATCATTTATGGAAGTAACAGACACGCAATGACTCTAGCTGTGGTTCATGAAAAGAACAGACATGCAATGACACCGGTGGATCCATGTGTGGTTCATGAGAAGAACACACATCCAATGACACTCGTGGATCCTTATGTGGTTCATGAAAAGAAAAGACATGCAGTGACACCGGTGGATCCTTATGTGGTTTGTCTAGAGCAACACACATGCAATGACACCGGGTGTGGTTCATGAAAAGAACAGACACGCAATTACTTATGTGGTTTGTTTAGAAGAACACACATGCAGTGACACTGCGTGTGGTTCATGAAAAGAACAAACATGCAATGACACCGGTGGATCCATGGGTGGTTTATGGAAGTAATAGACATGCAATGACTCTAGTTGTGGTTCATGAAAAGAATAGACATGCAATGACACTGGTGGATCCATGTGTGGTTCATGAGAAGAACACACATCCAATGACACTGGTGGATCCTTATGTGGTTCATGAAAAGAACAGACATGGAGTGACACTAGTGGATCCCTATGTGTTTTATCTAGAGGAACACACATGCAATGACACCGGGTGTGGTTCATGAAAAGAACAGACATGCCATGACACTGGTGGATCCTTATGTGATTCATGAAAAGAACAGACATGAAATGACATTGGTGGATCCTTATGTGGTTCATTAAAAGAACTGACATGCAATTATACTGGGTGTGGTTCATGAAAAGAACAGACATGCAATGGCACCGATGGATCCATGTGTGGTTTATGGAAGTAACGGACATGCAATGACTCTGGTGGATCCTTATATGGTTCATGAAAAGAACAGACATGCAGTAACACTAGGTGGATCGTTATGTGGTTTGTCTAGAGGAACACACATGCAATCACACTAGGTTTCGTTCATATAAAGAACATACATGCAATGACTTTTGTGGTTTGTTTAGAAGAACACACATGCAATGCCACTGGGTTTGGTTCATGAAAAGAACAGACATGCAATGACACTGGTGGATCCTTATGTGGTTTGTTTAGAGGAACAGACATGCAATCACACTGGGTGTGGTTCATGAAAAGAACAAACATCCAATGACACTGGTGGGTCCTTATGTGGTTCATGAAAAGAACATACATGCAGTGACACCGGTGGATCCTTATCTGGTTTGTCTAGAGGAACACACATGCAATGACACTGGGTTTGGTTCATGAAAAGAACAGACATGCAATGACACCGATGGATCCTTATGTGGTTCATGAAAAGAACTGACATGCAATGACACTGGGTGTGGTTCATGAAAAGAACAGACATGCAATGACACCAGTGGATCCATGTGTGGTTTATGGAAGTAACAATCATGCAATGACTCTAGCTGTGGTTCATGAAAAGAACAGACATGCCATGACACTTGTGGATCCATGTGTGGTTCATGAGAAGAACACACATCCAATGACACTGGTGGATCCTTATGTGGTTCGTGAAAAGAACAGACATGCAGTGACACCGGTGGATCCTTATGTGGTTTGTCTAGAGGAACACACATGCAATGACACCGGGTGTGGTTCATGAAAAGAACAGACATGCAATGACACTAGTGGATCCTTATGTGATCCATGAAAAGAACAAACACGCAATGACACTGGTGGATCCTTATGTGGTTCATGAAAAGAACTGACATGCAATGACACTGGGTGTGGTTCATGAAAAGAACATACATGCAATGACACCGGTGGATCCATGTGTCGTTTATGGAACTAACAGACACGCAATGACTCTAGTTGTGGTTCATGAAAAGAACAAACATGCAATGACACCGGTGGATCCATGTGTGGTTCATGAGAAGAACACACATCCAATGACACTGGTGGATCCTTATGTGGTTCATGAAAAGAACAGAGATGAAGTGACACCGGTGGATCCTTATGTGGTTTGTCTAGAGCAACACACATGCAATGACACCGGGTGTGGTTCATGAAAAGAACAGACATGCAATCACTTATGTGGTTTGTTTAGAAGAACACACATGCAGTGACACTGGGTGTGGTTCATGAAAAGAACAGACATGCAATGACACCTGTGGATCCATTGGTGGTTTATGGAAGTAAGAGACATGCAATAACTCTAGCTGTGGTTCATGAAAAGAACTGACATGCAATTACACTGGGCATGGTTCATGAAAAGAACAGACATGCAATGGCACCGGTGGATCCATGTGTGGTTTATGGAAGTAACGGACATGCAATGACTCTAGCTGTGGTTCATGAAAAGAACAAACATACAATGACACCGGTGGATCCATGTGTGGTTCATGAGAAGAACACACATCCAATGACACTGGTGGACCATTATGTGGTTCATGAAAAGAACAGACATGAAGTGACACCGGTGGATCCTTATGTGGTTTGTCTAGAGTAACACACATGCAATGACACCGGGTGTGGTTCATGAAAAGAATAGACATGCAATGACTTATGTGGTTTGTTCAGAAGAACAGACATGCAGTGACACTGGGTGTGGTTCATGAAAAGAACAGACATGCAATGACACCGGTGGATCCATGGGTGGTTTATGGAAGTAATAGACATGCAATGACTCTAGTTGTGGTTCATGAAAAGAACAGACATGCAATGACACTGGTGGTTCCATGTGTGGTTCATGAGAAGAACAGACATGTAGTGACACTAGTGGATCCCTATGTGTTTTCTCTAGAGGAACACACATGCAATGACACCAGGTGTGGTTCATGAAAAGAATAGACATGCAATGACAGTGGTGGATCCTTATGTGTTTCATGAAAAGAAAAGACATGCAATGACACTGGTGGATCCTTATGTGGTTCATGAAAAGAACTGACATGCAATTACACTGGGCATGGTTCATGAAAAGAACAGACATGCAATGGCACCGGTGGATCCATGTGTGGTTTATGGAAGTAACGGACATGCAATGACTCTAGCTGTGGTTCATGAAAAGAACAAACATACAATGACACCGGTGGATCCATGTGTGGTTCATGAGAAGAACACACATCCAATGACACTGGTGGACCATTATGTGGTTCATGAAAAGAACAGACATGAAGTGACACCGGTGGATCCTTATGTGGTTTGTCTAGAGTAACACACATGCAATGACACCGGGTGTGGTTCATGAAAAGAATAGACATGCAATGACTTATGTGGTTTGTTCAGAAGAACAGACATGCAGTGACACTGGGTGTGGTTCATGAAAAGAACAGACATGCAATGACACCGGTGGATCCATGCGTGGTTTATGGAAGTAATAGACATGCAATGACTCTAGTTGTGGTTCATGAAAAGAACAGACATGCAATGACACTGGTGGTTCCATGTGTGGTTCATGAGAAGAACAGACATGTAGTGACACTAGTGGATCCCTATGTGTTTTCTCTAGAGGAACACACATGCAATGACACCAGGTGTGGTTCATGAAAAGAATAGACATGCAATGACAGTGGTGGATCCTTATGTGTTTCATGAAAAGAAAAGACATGCAATGACACTGGTGGATCCTTATGTGGTTCATGAAAAGAACTGACATGCAATTACACTGGGCATGGTTCATGAAAAGAACAGACATGCAATGGCACCGGTGGATCCATGTGTGGTTTATGGAAGTAACGGACATGCAATGACTCTAGCTGTGGTTCATGAAAAGAACAAACATACAATGACACCGGTGGATCCATGTGTGGTTCATGAGAAGAACACACATCCAATGACACTCGTGGATCCTTATATGGTTCATGAAAAGAACAAACATGTAGTAACACTAGGTGGATCGTTATGTGGTTTGTCTAGAGGAACACACATGCAATGACACTAGGTTTGGTTCATGAAAAGAACAGACATGCAATGACTTTTTTGGTTTGTTTAGAAGAAAAGACATGCAATGTCACTAGGTGTGGTTCATGAAAAGAACAGACATGCAATGACACTGGTGGATCCTTATGTGGTTTGCTTAGAGGAACAGACATACAATCACACTAGGTCTGGTTCATGAAAAGAACAAACATCCAATGACACTGGTGGATCCTTATGTGGTTCATCAAAAGAACATACATGAAGTGACACCGGTGGATCCTTATGTGGTTTGTCTAGAGGAACAGACATGCAATGACACTGGGTGTGGTTCATGAAAAGAACATACATGCAATGACATTGGTGGATCCTTATGTGGTTTGTGAGAAGAACAGACATGCACTGACACTACTGGATCCTTATGTGGTTCATGAAAAGAACAGACATGCAATGACACTAGGTGTGGTTCATGAAAAGAACATACATGCAATGACACCGGTGGATCCATGTGTGGTTTATGGAAGTAACAGACATGCAATCACTCTAGCTATGGTTCATGAAAAGAACAGACATGAGTGACACCGGTAGATCCTTATGTGGTTTCTCTAGAGGAACACACATGCAATGGCATCAGTGGATCCTTATGTGGTTCATGAAAAGAACAGACATGCAGTAACACTGGTGGATCCTTATGTGGTTTGTCTAGAGGAACACACATGCAATGACACTGGGTTTGGTTCATGAAAAGAACATACATGTAATGACACTGGTGGATCCTTATGTGGTTTGTGAAAAGAACAGACATGCAATGACACCGGTGGAGCCTTATGTGGTTCATGAAAAGAACTGACATGCAATGACACTAGGTGTGGTTCATGAAAAGAATAGACATGCAATGACACCGATGGATCCATGTGTGGTTTATGGAAGTAACAGACATGCAATGACTCTAGCTGTGGTTCATGAAAAGAATAGACATGCAATGACACTGGTGGATCCATGTGTGGTTCATGAGAAGAACACACATCTAATGGCACAGGTGGATCCTCATGTGGTTCATGAAAAGAACAGGCATGCAGTGACACCGGTGGATCCTTATGTCGTTCGTCTAGAGGAACACTCATGCAATGACACCGGGAGTGGTTCATGAAAAGAA
The DNA here is from genome assembly GCA_023614405.1 of Avena insularis. NCBI lineage: Eukaryota > Viridiplantae > Streptophyta > Magnoliopsida > Poales > Poaceae > Avena > Avena insularis. Next base: position 410,941,329 of record CM042696.1, read on the forward strand.
CAGACATGCAATGACATGGGTGGATCCTTATGTGATTCATGAAAAGAACAGACATGCAATCACATTGGTGGATCCTTATGTGATTCATGAAAAGAACTGACATGCAATGACACTGGGTGTGGTTTATGAAAAGAACAGACATGCAATCACACCGGTGGATCCATGTGTGGTTTATGGAAGTAACAGACATGCAATGACTCTAGCTGTGGTTCATGAAAAGAACAGACATGCAATGACACCGGTGGATCCATGTGTGGTTCATGACAAGAATACACATCCAATGACACTGGTGGATCCTTATGTGGTTCATGAAAAGAACAGACATGCAATAACACTGGTGGATCCATGTGTGGTTCATGAGAAGAACACAAATCCAATGACACTGGTGGATCCTTATGTGGTTCATGAAAAGAACAGACATGCAGTGACACCGGTGGATCCTTATGTGGTTTGTCTAGAGGAACACACATGCAATGACAATAGTGTGGTTCATGAAAAGAATAGACATGCAATGACACCGGTGGATCCTTATGTGGTTTGTGAGAAGAATAGACATGCAATGATACTGGTGGATCCTTATGTGGTTCGTGAAAAGAACAGACATGCAATGACATTGGGTGTCGTTCATGAAAAGAACAGACATGCAATGACACCGGTGGATCCATGTATGGTTTATGGAAGTAACAGACATCCAATGACTCTAGGTATGGTTCATGAAAAGAACAGACATGCAGTTACACCGGTGGATCCTTATGTGGTTTGTCTAGAGGAACACACATGCAATGAAGCCGGGTGTGGTTCATGAAAAGAACATACATGCAATGACTTATGTGGTTTGTTTAGAAGAACACACATTCAATGCCACTGGGTGTGGTTCATGAAAAGAATAGACATGCAATGACACTGGTGGATCCTTATGTGGTTTGTTTAGAGGAACACACATACAATCACACTGGGTGTAGTTCATGAAAATAAAACACATCAAATGACACTGGTGGATCCTTATGTGGTTTATGAAAAGAACAGACATGTAGTGACACCGGTGGATCCTTATGTGGTTTGTCTAGAGGAACACAGATGCAATGCCACTAGGTGTGGTTCATGAAAAGAACTGACATGCAATGACACGGGTGGATCCTTATGTGGTTTGTGAGAAGAACAGTCATGCAATGACACTGGTGGATCCTTATCTGGTTCTTGAAAAGAATAGACATGCAATGGCACTGGGTGTGGTTCATGAAAATAACAGACATGCATTGACACCGGTGGATCCATGTGTGGTTTAGGGAAGTAACAAACATGCAATGACTCTAGCTGTGGTTCATGAAAAGAACGGACATGTAGTGACACCGGTGGATCCTTATGTGGTTTGTCTAGAGGAACACACATGCAATGACACCGGTGGATCCCTATGTGGTTCATGAAAAGAACAGACATGCAGTAACGCCGGTGGATCCTTATGTGGTTTGTCTAGTGGAACACACATGCAATGACACTAGGTTTGGTTCATGAAAAGAACAGACATGCAATGACACTGGTGGATCCTTATGTGGTTTGTGAAAAGAACAGACATGCAATGACACCGGTGGAGCCTTATGTGATTCATGAAAAGAACAGACATGCAATGACACTAGGTGTGGTTCATGAAAAGAACAGACATGCTATGACACCGGTGGATCCATGTGTGGTTTATGCAAGTAACAGACATGCAATGACTCTAGCTGTTGTTCATGAAAAGAATAGACATGCAATGACACTTGTGGATCCATGTGGGATTCATGAGAAGAACACACATCCAATGACACTGGTGGATCCTTATGTGGTTCATGAAAAGAACAGACATGAAGTGACACTGGTGGATCCTTATGTGGTTTTTCTAGAGGAACACACATGCAATGACACCGGGTGTGGTTCATGAAAAGAATAGACATGCAATTACACCGGTGAATCCTTATGTGATTCATGAAAAGAACACACATGCAATGACACTAGTGGATCCTTATGTGGTTCATGAAAAGAACTAACATGCAATGACACTGGGTGTGGTTCATGAAAAGAACAGACATGCAAGGACACCTGTGGATCCATGTGTGGTTTATGGAAGTAATAGACATGCAATGACTCTAGTTGTGGTTCATGAAAGTAACAGACATGCAATGACACCGGTGGATCCATGTGTGGTTCATGAGAAGAACACACATCCAATGACACTTGTGGATCCTTATGTGGTTCATGAAAAGAACAGACATTCAGTGACACCGGTGGATCCTTATGTGGTTTGTCTAGAGGAACACACATGCAATGACACCGGGTGTGGTTCATGAAAAGAACAGACATGCAATGACTTATGTGGTTTGTTTAGAAGAACAGACATGCAATGACACTAGGTGTGGTCCATGAAAAGAACAGACATGCAATCACATTGGTGGATCCTTATGTGGTTCATGAAAAGAACAGACATGCAGTGACACCGGTAAATCCTTATGTGGTTTGTCTAGAGGAACACACATGCAATGACACTGGGTGTGGTTCATGAAAAGAACAAACATGCAATGACACTGGTGGATCCTTATGTGGTTTGTGAGAAGAACATACATGCAATGACACTGGTGGATCCTTATGTGGTTTATGAAAAGAACTGACATGCAATGACACTAGGTGTGGTTCATGAAAAGAACATTCATGCAATGACACCGGTGGATCCATGTGTGGTTTATGGAAGTAATAGTCATGCAATGACTATAGCTGTGGTTCATGAAAAGAACATACATGCAATGACACTGGTGGATCCATGTGTGGTTCATGAGAAGAACACACATCCAATGACACTGGTGGATCCTTATGTGGTTTGTTTAGAAGAACACATATGCAATGACACTAGGTGGATCCTTATGTGGATTGTGAAAAGAACAGACATGCAATGACACTGGCTGTGATTCATGAAAAGAACAGACATGCAATGACACTGGTGGATCCATATGTGGTTTGTCTAGAGGAACACACATGCAATGACACTGGGTGTGGTTAATGAAAAGAACAGACATGCAATGACACTGGTGGATCCATGTGTGGTTTATGGAAGTAACATGCATGCAATGACTCTAGCTGTGATTCATGAACAGAACAGACATGCAATGACACTGGTAGATCCTTATGTGGTTTGTGAGAAGAACTGACATGCAATGACACTGGGTGTGGTTCATGAAAAGAACAGACATGCAATGACACCGGTGGATCCATGTGTGGTTTATGGAAGTAACAGACATGCAATGACTCTAGTTGTGGTTCATGAAAAGAACAGACATGCAATAACACTGGTGGATCCATGTGTGGTTAATGAGAAGAACACACATCCAATGACACTGGTGGATCCTTATGTGGTTTGTCTAGAGGAACAGACATGCAATCAGATAGGTGGATCCATTTGTGGTTTATGAGAAGAACACACATCCAATGAACTCTAGTGGATCTATCTTGGCATAATTTGATGTATTCCACGATGTATTTCATTGTACAAGACACTTTCCATTTTTATACTACTTAGTTTTGCCCTTTGTTTTATGTGGTACTAGTTAGTTTTGCCCCCCTCTCTATATCTTTCGTAGAAGCCCAAACCTGTGCTCACCCTGTCTGCTACTCCCTGATTGGTTGTCACAGTTGTCACGAGGAACATGCGCACCAACCGTTGATTCTGTGCGATCCAATGATGATCGTTGCACACGTCATGCCCTTCACAGTACATCGTGAGACAACACGGACGTCTCCCTCAGCGAGACTTCTACAGGAAGGAACACGATGCCGTCCATGGAAAAAGTCGTCGAGCGGTCATGTCAAGTTTAATCAAGTCTCAAAAGCCTACTATTAATACAACACATGCACAGGGCAATGGGGTCATCGAGTGCACGGTTGCCGTCGAGACGCTGCAATTTATTGCCACTTGATTTTAATAAGACATATCCCATTTTTACACAACGCTCTCAATCTCACTTGGTTTTGCGCCACTTGCATGCAGTGGAATCGAGGTCTGCCATTAGTGTGTTTTCAATGCAGCTCTAAAGTGGAGATCGTGGCTGTTTCAAAAAAAAGGGTGGAGCTCGTGGTAGCCCCCCCCCCCCCCCCCCCGCCCCCGCCCACCACAGGTGTCCACTCAAGGACTACGAATGGTCCGGTATTTATAACCCCCCTCGACCTTCTTCTTCCATGATCTCGTGTCATTTCCCCCCAGTCTGTCTAGTCCCAAGACCCCAATCTACACCGTCATGGTCAAGAAGCTCCTCGCTTGCACTACCTCCTTCCCTTGGTGCGCCATGAAGCGACGCCGGAGTGGACGAAGCCGAAGTGAAGGCGCAAGCACAGATTTGTCATGCCCTCACCAAGCGGAGGCGTCTTCTCCGGCCACGAACGCCGCTCGTCGCCGTGCCGTCGAGGGTGCTAGCTCATCCGTCAAGCCAGTAGCCGTCGTTGCCGAGCAGCAGGTGGTAGCCGTTGCCGCCGAGCAGCAGGTGGTAGCCGTCACCGCCGAGTAGCAGGTGGTAGCCATCGCCGCCGAGCAGCAGGTAGTAGCCACGCCGAAATTGCAGTGGCCGATAACGCCGTGGTGCCAGCGCGATCCGACGGGGCGGGCAGCAGCGGAGGCAATCCGGTGATCTACATCAACGACCCCATTGACGTACAAGAAATCTTCGATGCAATCATGGAGAATGATGAGTTCGAGGAGGAGGTCCCTAATGAGGAGTCCGTGGTACTACATTGCTAACTTCTCTAGTCACAGCCACAGTTTTCACTGTTCATACATAGGATTTGCTCAATCGTGTATATATTCTTTTGCTCTTGAAGTAGGTTAGTATATATATGGTTCAATCGGTTGATTGATGCATCTGCCATCTAGTCACAAAACCCCAATCCGTCTAGTCACAAAACCCCAATCTGCTCATCTGCCATCTAGTTAAGTTTACTAGTTGAGTGTTGATTTCGATACACAATAGGCCTATAACATTACATTTCTATTCCTTACTGAGCCCAATGATTCAATTTTGCCCCAAAATAGTGCAAGGGCATCTGATGGTGTCGTTTTCTTAGGGATGGTTAGTGAACCTAAGGTAGCAATGCACATAAACAATATAGGTTGTGCTGTTGGTATTTTGGTTCTCCGACTCCATCCTGAAAAAAATGAGGCCCTAATTTTTCTCTCATATGGAACCTAAATATATAATCTTTGTATTGTTTATGATCTATGAATGCGTTGTATGATGCATATGTATATCCCTAAATATTGTTTTGTACGATTACATTTCAATTTCTTATTGTGGCCAATGATTCAAATTTGCCCCAAAAAGAGGCAGACACATTGGTGTCAGATTTTTTTAGGGATGAGTGAGCGAACCTGGGGCCATGTACAAAATCAATATAAGCTGTGCAATTGTTACTTGGTTCGCTTATGCCATCTCTGTAGAAATTTATGAGGCTGCAATCTTTATTCTATATTCATAGAACTATGATATTTGAATTATCTATTCCATGCATTCGTAGTATGTAAGAATTACATTTTAGTTTGTCACCGAGGCCGATGATTGAAATTTTCCCCAAAAGAGTTCAAGGTGAGACACGTATGATGGTGTCATGTTTTAGGGATGGGTTGGTGAACCTGAGGCAACAATGCACACAAACAATATAGGTTGTGTTGTTGGTACTTTGGTTCTCCAACTCCATCTCTGAAACAAATCATGAGGCCCTTGATTTATTTTCATATGGAACTACATATATAATCCTTGAATTGTTTCTGATCTTTTAATGATTGGTATGATGCATATGTATATGAATGGTTTTGATCATAAGTATTTTTAACATATACCTGAAGATTAATTGTTTGGTTTTTTATTTATAATTACAATATTTCGGCTTGTTTTGTACCTGACTATGTATATCCCTGAATATTGTTTTGTACGATTACATTTCAATTTCTTATTGTGGCCAATGATTCAAATTTGCCCCAAAAGAGAGGCAGACACATTGTTGTCAGATTTTTGAAGGGACGAGTTAGTGAACCTGGGGCGATGTACAAGAACAATATAGGTTGTGCAATTGTTACTTGGTTCACTCACGCCATCCCTGAATAAACTTATGAGGCCCCAATCTTTATTCTACATTCATAGAACTATGATATTCGAATTATCTATTCCATGCATTTAGTGTATAAGAATTACATTTTAGTTTGTCACCGAGGCCGATGATTGAAATTTTCCCCAAAAGAGTTCAAGGGGAGACACGTATGATGGTGTCGTGTTTTAGGGATGGGTTGGTGAACCTGAGGCAGCAATGCACACAAACAATATAGGTTGTGCTATTGGTACTTTGGTTCTCCAACTCCATCTCTGAAACAAATTATGAGGCCCTTGATTTATTCTCATATGGAACTACATATATAATCCTTGAATTGTTTCTGATCTTTTAATGATTGGTATGATACATATGTATATGAATGGTTTTGATCATAAGTAATTTTAACATGTACCTGAAGATTAATTGTTTGGTTTTTTATTTATAATTACAATATTTAGGCTTGTTTTTGTACTTGACTATATATATCCCTGAATATTGTTTTGTACGATTACATTTCAATTTCTTATTGTTGCCAATGATTCAAATTTGCCCCAAAGAGAGGCAGACACATTGGTGTCAGATTTTTTCAGGGATGAGTGAGCGAACCTGGCACCATGTACAAGAACAATATAAGCTGTGCAATTGTTACTTGGTTCGCTCACACCATCCTTGAATAAACTTATGAGGCCACAATCTTTATTCTACATTCATAGAACTATGATATTCGAATTATCTATTCCATGCATTCATAGTGTATAAGAATTACATTTTAGTTTATCACCGAGGCCGATGATTAAAATTTGCCCCAAAAGAGTTCAAGGGGAGACACGTATGATGGTGTCGTGTTTTAGGGATGGGTTGGTGAACCTGAGGCAGCAATGCACACAAACAATATAGGTTGTGCTATTGGTACTTTGGTTCTCCAACTCCATCTCTGAAATGAATTATGAGGCCCTAGATTTATTCTCATATGGAACTACATATATGATCCTTGAATTGTTTCTGATCTTTTAATGATTGGTATGATGCATATGTATATGAATGGTTTTGATTATAAGTATTTTTAACATGTACCTGAAGATTAATTGTTTGGTTTTTTATTTATAATTACAATATTTAGGCTTTTTTATATACCTGACTATGTATATCCCTGAATATTGTTTTGTACGATTACATTTCAATTTCTTATTGTGGCCTATGATTCAAATTTACCCCAAAATAGAGGGAAGACACATTGGTGTCAGATTTTTTCAGGGATGAGTGTGCGAACCTGGGACCATGCACAAGAACAATATAAGCTATGAAATTGTTACTTGGTTTGCTCACACCATCCTTGAATAAACTTATGAGGCTGCAATCTTTATTCTACATTCATAGAACTATGATATTCGAATTATCTATTCCATGCATTCATAGTGTATAAGAATTACATTTTAATTTATCACCGAGGCCGATGATTGAAATTTTCCCCAAAAGAGTTCAAGGGGAGACACGTAGGATGGTGTCGTGTTTTAGGGATAGATTGGTGAACCTGAGGCAGCAATGCACACAAACAATATAGTTTGTGCTATTGGTACTTTGGTTCTCCAACTCCATCTCCGAAACAAATTATGAGGCCCGAGATTTATTCCCATATGGAACTACATATATGATCCTTGAATTGTTTCTGATCTTTTAATGATTGGTATGATGCATATGTATATGAATGGTCTTGATCATAAGTATTTTTAACATGTACCTAAAGATTAATTGTTTGGTTTTTTATTTATAATTACAATATTTAGGCTTGTTTTTTTACCTGACTATGTATATCCCTGAATAATGTTTTGTACGATTATATTTCAATTTCTTATTATGGCCAATGATTCAAATTTGCCCCAAAAGAGAGGCAGACGCATTGGTGTCAGATTTTTTCAGGGACGAGTTAGTGAACCTGGGGCGATGTACAAGAACAATATAGGTTGTGCAATTGTTACTTGGTTCACTCACGCCGTCCCTGAGTAAACTTATGAGGCCTCAATCTTTATTCTACATTCACAGAACTATGATATTCGAATTATCTATTCCACACATTTAGTGTATAAGAATTACATTTTAGTTTGTCACTGAGGCTGATGATTGAAATTTGCCCCAAAAGAGTTGAAGGGGTGACACGTATGATGGTGTCGTGTTTTAGGGATGGGTTGGTGAACCTGAGGCAGCAATGCACACAAACAATATAGGTTGTGTTGTTGGTACTTTGGTTCGCCAACTCAATCTTTTAAACAAATTATGAGGCCCTAGATTTATTCTCATATGGAACTACATATATGATCCTTGAATTGTTTCTGATCTTTTAATGATTGGTATGATGCATATGTATATGAATGGTCTTGATCATAAGTATTTTTAACATGTACCTGAAGATTAATTGTTTGGTTTTTTATTTATAATTACAATATTTAGGTTTGTTTCTGTACCTGACTATGTATATCCTTGAATAATGTTTTGTACCATTACATTTCAATTTCTTATTGTGGCCAATGATTCAAATTTGCCCCAAAAGAGAGGTAGACACATTGGTGTCAGATTTTTCAAGGGACGAGTTAGTGAACCTGGGGCGATGTATAATAACATTACAGGTTGTGCAATTGTTACTTGGTTCACCTACTCCATCCCTAAAGAAACTTATGAGGCCCCTAGATTTATACTACATTCACTCTGATGCAATTATTTGTCATTGTGTTGAGATGAAATGATATATGAACCGATAAAACTATTGCTGAGATGCTTTATCTTTGATATCCACGGATATATTGTCTTACATATACATGTTGTCAATTCTTGAGTTGTAATACAATTCAATCATATGTATAAGTTCTAAGTTATGTTCTTAAAAATCAACAGGAGGTTGATGATGAAGTGGACGATAGCAAGGTGTCCAGGGACAACAAGAGCCGCTACGTGCTGAGGTGGTTACGGTGTGGGCTAATCCGTTTCCACTGTAGGGGGAGACTGTTTTGCCCATTCTGTGGCAGAGCAATCAAAGTGGACCTCAACAACATGATCTAGCATGTGGAGGGTGTTGGCAGAGGCAGAGAAGCCATAGTCCGATTACCTTGGCACGGCACGCAGCCTACGGCAAATTCCTCCGGGAGTATGTCAGGACTGGCCTGTATCCCATCGACTAGGCCGCCACCGCCTCGCCGATAAACCCTACCTGCTAGGCGTCTTCGTGTCCTAGCCTCCTGCTACAGCCCCTGCTTTTATTTTGTTCTAGTTAATTATTACCTGTGTGTGTCATGTAAGACAATATATCCGTGGTGTCTCTAGTGAACCTTCTATATTAATCTACTCCTTTATATGGAGTGCCTTAAAGTTTCTAGTGTTCAATCATATTTACTAATCATGCTCATGCACACTACAAAATATTTTTAGTGCTCGATTATATTATAATTGTCAAGAAATACATCAACAAGTTAAATTGGTCGAAATTTTGTAACGAAGTAACTAAATGTATCAAACAAATAATAAAATAGAAACTAAAATCTAGTTCAAACACATAATGTATCACCACCACTTGTTGTCGTCCTTGACTTGCTTCCCCTTCAACCGCTTGATGTCGCCACCATCCCAAGGTCCCTGCTCGTCCTGAAACCGCTTTTTGTCCTCCTCGTGCTTCTTCTCCTGGGCTAGCTTGCAAACAGGTCATAGCTCTCTCGCCAAAAACCCCGCCTTAACCATCCCATCTTTCATGGTAATGAGCTTATTGTACAACTCGTAAGCCATGTAGGCATCTCTGGATGCATACTCGAGGCGCACCTGGCTCATCGGCTTCCACTCCCAGTAGTCGTGATCGAGTCGCTTCAATTTATTCAGTTTTTCATAGGATTTATCGATGATTTCCGCTGCCAGATCACCCATGCCATCCTTTGCTGGGTATGGTTTGATATTGTACAGATTTTGGATGTTGATGTGGTGCCCATATGGGATTTTTATCAATGCACGAGAAAGCATAATTGTGTCATTTGTGGTATCCACGCTAGTGAAAGTTATCCCTTTCCTACACAAGAACTCAAACAGAGCCGGACAATGCATCTCAGTTGGTTTACTCCTGCACTTAGATGCTTCTAGGGATGTAGGGAAACAAGGGATGCAGAAGTGGTGATCTCAAATTTAAATTTCACATACCTGCAGAAGTGGTAAACGAGGACCTCCTCATGTATGGTGATTTGCACGATAGCGATCTCTTGTGGAGGATTTTTTTCGCTTATTTGCACGGGTGTACTCCAAGTCTAGCCCAACAAACATGTGCTTCTCTTTCTCAAGCAATTTCTCCAACCTCGCGAGAGTTGTATCCACAGTCGCTTCATCATTTGTGTACACCACTGTCAAAGTCGTGATGCCATGGGTAGGGACCAAGTGGGTCTCTGTTGTGCGTTTCCCATCGTCCATGCCTGCAAGGAAATGGGTGAAAGGAAATGCTTGCAAGGAACTGTCTGCGAGAGGAAGAAGAAGATGAAACGATGGTTCTAGAACAGAGGAAGAAGAAGCGCCCAAGAAAAACTGCAGAAGAAACGTGGTAACTGCAACTTTCGGTTCGAGAACTCACCGTGGTTACGTGGAGATCGTGGCAGTGCCGCCGGTTCAACAAGTGGGGCCAGTTCCTGCGAGAATATGAAATTAGTTGTGCATTTTTCTATGCGAGAAATTGAGAGAAATCATTTATATTTTGTCATTCATAATTAAACACAATGAAGTTGGTACAACCCAAGAGATTTGAACAAAAGAGATTTTCCAGTTTAACATACAACAACACAAAAGTTTCTGAGCATGTATTCTTGAAATTTAAATTCTGATGATTTATTCAGAAGTTCTAAGCTACAACCGACATTACAGAGCCAACGCTCTCATCTTCGTCCTCCTCGTGCTGCTCGTCGTTGTCGTCTTCCGCATCCTCCCATTTCCTCTACCAGACCGGTGACCACCTCAATAATTAGCTTTATATAGTGCCTCATCACCTTGACCTGGACGACGAGCAGATCATCAAGGCAAATTCTATTTTTAGCACAGAATTCAGCCCAGGGGTCGGTGAACTCAATGCAATCGTCATATACTTCCGATATGCGATATCGCCCCAAGGTTTTTAGGCATTTGTTACAATTATTCTTCATGCATACACAATAGAAACCTTACAGGCCCAACATGGCAGAACTTGAGCTACCATAGAGACCTCGGCAGAGATGGCAAAATTGGTGCGGGTGCAACCACGGCGACGGCGAGCTCGGAATCTAGAGGAGGAAAACAGAACCGAGCATGGTTGACAAGGTGATAGATCTCACCGGGAACCAATTCTCGTCCCCACACCGTGCCATGGGTGCGTCCATGGTGAGGGCGAGCTCCAACTCGGGGTGGGGAGGAGAGCAGGGCCGAGCAGCTTCGTCACGTCCCAGCTCTGCGCCATGGTCGTGACCATAGATTGCCGCTCCGGGGAAGAAGACGCGTAATGGATGCAGGCACCAACGCTGCAAGCCTACAGGGAGGAGAGCTGGGCCGAGCAGGTTCGTCCATGTCCCAGCTCCGCGCCATGGCTGCGACGCCCCACAGATTGCCGCTCTAGGGAAGAAAAAGACGCGTAATGGATGCAGGCGCCAACGCTGCAAGCCTAATTGACACCTAAGCGACGGGAGCGATAGGAGTGACATAACGGCGAGAACTGACAGGGGGGCCCAACTTGACGGCCGTTAGCATGATTTTTTCTTTTGAAACGTAAAGTTGAATTCGTGCCGAAAAAGACCCTCTGAGTATTTGACACACAAACTATAGTCATCCCGGCTGATTTCAGGAAACTTGGGTACCGCGTTGCCTGGACAGCCCAACTTTCAGGCCGCAAAATGATATTCTCCATGGAGGAGCCCCTCCACTTCCTCTCATTCATGTGGTGGTAACTCCCCTCCCCATAAATATGGCCCTTCACATTCTCCACTTAAAACTCCACTTAATGCATCAAACTTTGTCCAAATTTAATACACTCTCATTTAATAAAACTCTTTTATTTATTTTATTCAGAATTTTTTTAATTACTTTAATTAACAAACATTCACATAAAACCCCTGCAACATTTCAATATCACATGCAGAACTAGTTTCTGCAATTTCACCCAAAATAATTCCGATTTCCATCGAAATAATTCCCGCGCTTTGTAATTCTTTTATTTGGAACATATTTGCTCCAAATGGTGTCGGTATCCCTTAAGTGTGTCACCCTACCTTTCGCAAATAATGCATACATGATCAAGACCCTTCTCCGATCAATAATCAGTAGCGGGACCTGGAGATCCATACTGACTCCCACACATTCAATGATGACTTCTGTGACCGTGAGAACCTTTTTACGCATGTAATTCAATCCATTTGTGTCGCGATATAATATATGTCTAAGATTCGATCATCGGTATCTCCATACCTAGTTTGATCTCGTTACCGACATGCACTCTTTTCTCTTTCCCGTGATATAACATTCTAGTGATCTCATCACTTGCTTGCAAGCTAACTTTCTGACTAAAGGTTGGATAAGACCCTAAGGGGGAGAGTAAATGATAAACCCTGAAGTGTTGTTGCCTAACTTTCTGACTACATCCAAAATGCAACCTTCCCAGTACCAAAAGAGAACCTACATGCGACTACTACTAGTAAACCGGAGTAGTAAAATAGTACTACTAGTAGTACTATTTATCTGCTAATACACCATTACAGTCTTGATCATCAGCCGTAGTTTAAGTTCATTTTTCCTGACGATGCAAATCCATAAAGATACATGGTGGACTGTCCAACATTCATCAGGAACCGCGGCGGCACCCCGAGGTACGTCCTAAGCTTGTCGGGCGGGAAGTTGGATGGCAACGAGCTGCTCATCAGCTCGATTACCACATTAAGGCTCTCGACCATTGACAAGTCCGCTGACCCCGGCGGGCTGGGCTTACATAGTTTCACCATGTACCGCGGCCACAAGCACCTGTCCTGCCTGATGCACACCAAGGACACGACAGCGGCCGGGCCAAGCGTGCTGATGGTCAGGTCGAACACCACACCCGTCATCCCCACAGAGGAAGCGCGTGAATCCCCTCGTGCTTGTTGGTGGCAGAGTCATGATGAGGCAAAAGAAGGTGCTGCCGTAGATGACCCTGGTTACTATCACCCCGTGGGCCTCCTTCATGTGGGGAAGGAGCCCTGCCGGCGAGGCAATGAAATCACAGGCGGAATCAATGCAGGAGCACGGGCCGTGTGAGCACGTGATCTTATGCTCGTCGAGCTTGTCGAAGGCGACCAAACTAAAGCAGCCATCCTAGGGGCACTCAATCATCGCCTCAGACTGGACGATGTCCATAGCAGCCGGCTCACAGTCGAATCCGCTGACGTGGTACACGAACTTGTGGGAGTGGTTACAGAGGGAAGATCGGCTCGCCGACGTAGTGCCCACCGGCCAAAAACCCAGGTTGGGTGGGTATACTGAAGAGTATACTTATTGAGTTTCATACTGTACTGGTAAGATTGTATAGGAATATGCTAGGCATGGGTGCACCGGCGGAAGCTGCACTTGGCCACTTTTTTATTAGACAGTGTCCACACGATGTACATGCTTCATCAAAACAAAAAAGCTGCAGAAAGTTGACAGGTGAGTAATAAAGCAGGTGTCACGCTATACTGTACTAGACAGTACAGTATAGATAGAGGGAGAGACCGAGGCAAGAAGATCCAGGTGAGTGAGAGGCAAGAAGATCTACTCCTAGAGAGAGATTTAAAAGCAGGTGACCCTACAAGGTGCTGCAGGGGAGAGACTGAGGATTGCATGCATGTCTTCGACCCCAACCTTAATTAACTTTTTTGGTCTTATCAAATTTAAATAGCCTTAATAATCCCAGACAGAGGGAGTACTATTAATAGTAGTAGTACTACATCTTGGAACAAATCAGACAAACTAGTATTGTATTTATTAGTGGTACTTTTTTTGAGAAGTTATAATTTGTAGTAGTACTTATATATGAGAAAAACCAATCCAAGTTACTACTCCAATAGATTCTTGTTATACGTACTAGTAGTAAAAGCTAGAATGTAGATTACTAAACATACTAGTAGTAAAAGCAAGAATGTAGATTATTTCAGAACAAATTTTGGATCTACAATATCTAGCATACGCGCAAAGATCAAAGACACTTCATTGCTTAGTTTCAGGGATCTTGTGCAAAATGCATGGACTTGGATGTAATTTTTATTTTTATGTGGTCCTTGATGTAACTTGTACTTCCACCGACCGCATGTGTAACACCCCAAAAATACTCATCAAGATTATCAAGTTCTAATCACCCAAGTTTAGGGTTAACAAAAACTTTTATTACCAAATTGAATATGAATGCATGTGTGATTTTGCATTAGTGTATGATTGAGTGAAATTGGCATGTTTGATTGCTACAAATGATAAGAAATGGTCTAAAGATGAATACTACATCATCTAGGACAATTACAAATAAAATCCAAAGAAAAAGAAATCAAATTTGAATCAAATGATCAAATGGTCATTTTGACCAAAGTTAACCACTAGGCTAGTTTGTGAGTTCCTAGTAAAGAATTTCTAACAGAAACATTTCCACTTCTTTTCACCCCTTGGTAGACCATGTAAAAGTGAACCCAAGCCACTTTACAAACTCATAGAAACTATTTTCAAATCTATTTAAAGGACAATTCAAAATTGAATCAAGTTCATATGGTAAGATCACCATTTTGCAAAAACCACCCAAATCAATTCACCTTGCCTTTTGCAAGAAACCTTAGACACTCAAGCATAAGATCAAAGCACTCACCAAATTTCATTCAAAAATTTCAAATATAAATTCTTTTGGCCATTTAGTCAGGCACCTTGCAGACACAAATCAAACTCTGCCTAACTATACTATTTGGAGCATTGATCACTCGACCAATTGCCCCCATTACACTCCCTATCTCCCCCAGCATCTCGCAACGCAAGACATGCACCCTCCTTCCCTTTTGCGCTTGCAGTAATGCCGCCTCGCCCCCGCCTCATTGGTCGACCATGGACACGTGCCACGCCGCCCTCTCCCACGACGACCAGGAGACAGGCCACCGTCCACCGCCAGCCCATGTCCAGCCCTTGACCATGGCCAGGCCATGGACCACCCTAGCATCGCCGCGCCCATTTTCTTTGCGCCGTGCCAAGAGCGCGCCACAGCACTGCAGCCGACCAGCTTGCACGCGCCATGCCTCGCCCTCTCCGCGCATGCACACCCTCGCCTTAACGCCAGCTAGCTCTCAGACATCCCCATTCGCCGCAGCGCGACCCGTAGCCCCCGCACACCGTATCCAACACCGCCAGTTCCGCGTAGAGCACCGCCCGTGCCCGACCAGTCTCGACCGCCCTGTGCCGTGCCATTAAGCCTGTGATGACCGCCAGGGAGCACCACGTCACACCTACCCTCAGCCAAACCGATAGCTTGCTGTTCCGCTGTCGCCGGAGAAGCCATCCCATCCCACTCTTTCCCCTCGCCGGTGTATAAATAGAGGCCCTCTGCCTCAATTCACCACACCACCTCACTCCCCACTCCTCACAGACCCTCCCACACTTTTCCCCGGAGCAAGGCGAGCACCACATCGCCAGAATTTTCCGGAGTACGCCGCTGCAGAGGAGAAGAGGAGCTATCGATTGGACCCGCCCTAGGAGCCGTCGCAACCACCATTCGACCGCCGTCATCGACAACATCATTCGCCCCCATCGCCGACCCTAACTGGATCCCTAGTGAGCCTCACACGACCCCACCGCCATGTTAGGGTTATAACCTCGCCGAAGCTGTTCTTCGTCGACGATGAACCTCAGTCGTTAGATCAGGTTCTAATCGTAGGGCCTAGATTAAAAGATACCGTTTCGGTTAGATAGATTCGCTGAGTAGTGGGACCGTTCTGTCAGCAACCCACTGCGCCGTGCTCTGCAGATTAGGTCGGCCTAGTTAGTTTCCCGCGCAGGCCTGTGAATTCAAATAGTTATTTTCAAATTTAGTTAAAACTAGTTTCTGGCAATAGATTCAAAAATGAATTCAGAGAGATTCACTGAACCAGTTCCATGATTCAAATTTTGTTATAAAAGTATTCAAATTATCTATCCAAGCCCGTTGGATTCAAGTCATTTTGAATTAGAGATCACCTATACCAAAAATAACAAGACAGTGACTTTTCACATTCAAACATTTTTCAAAAATCAACCCTAAATGCTTTTGAGTTGATTCCAACTCTCAAAAATCACATTTGATAAGATCTATCTGAATATGTAAAAATATTTAGGTTTGCATGTAGTAACACGGGACTAGTACCAAAAGAATGCTATATTTGCATTTCTAGTCACTTTAATTCTATTAAATGATAATCTTAAACTTTATAAAATATGACCCCCACTTTATATCACATTCCCATGTATTAGAATATGTGGTGATGTCATGTGTCAACATGATCCCATATTTTAATTGGAGAATATTAAATCTTAAGTATTTTTCAATGAGTAGAAAATACTTTTCTAAAATAAGACAAACAAGATTAAGTCTTTATTTCATGTGATAATTGTGATGATTCTAGATCATCAAGTGTGAGCCTTAGTGTGCTAAATAGAAGTAGTTAAGTATTGTTTGGTGATTATGTACCTCGTATTTATTTATAGACGATAGTACCGACCCGGGATACGAGGAGGAGGAGTACTACCAAGAAGAAGAAGAAGAAAACTTCAACCAGTGCACTACTCAAGGCAAGCCTAGCACTACAAGTTAACTATGCAAGTTAACACTTTCCCACTTGATAACCTAAGAAAAATACATTAGGCATGCTTGGTTATATAACTTTGATTATACCAATCCCAAGTTTTACTTGCAAGCTTTATTCTTTTACTTTACCAAAGTTCTTTACTTTTAGTTAGTGCTTTGTGAGTATTGGAAGAATAGTATAGATACCATGCAGTGTATAAAACTAGGCCTAAGTAGTTATACTTAGATGTCATTCCAAGGCATGAGGTTAGAGTTGGATAGTTACACTTGATTAGCACCCCTCATTAGTGAATACCCTCAACTTTAGTGGCTAGTGCTAAGCATAAAAGTTAATCACTTTAGATGGGAATACTTGGTGAAAATGATTATGAAAACCTTGGAATGAGGATTCATTCTATTGAAATGTTTTGACATGTGTTGAGAAACACAAAAGGATTTGATGATGAAAATGTTGAGGCATGAGCCTTAACCCTTTATAAAAACTGATGGTTGGGTTCGGATGCGATACCATTCCAATTTTACCGTACAACCACAATACCTAAATTCGGTAGGGCTTAACTAGAAGTTTATATGCCTTAGTATGGGTTCCCTCACGGAAAGAGGATGAGCTGAGGCTACCTCGTGAGTGTGAATGTCCACCTATGTAGTGCCCAGGATGGCAGATGGCCATGGCTGGGAGGCCAAGCTCATAGGGGAGGTGCCTATACTAGAGTGTGTAATTGAAAGATTATGATTGATTATCCGCATACTAAGTATGATGATTCAGGGTTATCCCTGATAGATGTATCGAATTTTGTGGTGAAAGTGTACCACCTCTACAGAGTGTCAAACTATTCGAATAGCCGCGTCCGCGGTCATGGACAATTGGAGTGGCCATACTATTCCGTCATCAGATGTTTTCGAGTAAAGATGAACGAGGTTAGTTATTCTTTTCCGTAAAGAAAAGTCCAAAGAATATTGGATGTGGATGCCACAAGCCAAGTTGACAGACATATATATAGTGGATCGACAAAATGTTGTACTTATGATTCCCACGTTTTATGGGTTTTGAAGATTCCTATAGCAAACCCCGCACATTTGAATAACTTTATGTCGATATCTCGGAATTAGGTCAAATTTGAAACTACAAGTAAATTGTAGGTTTTGCTTTGATAGATTTACAAAAAAGCTTTTGGACGTACCCATTGAGGGTTCAAAATTAATAAAGCATAAACTAGCGAGAGCTTCAATGATAGGTTCAACTTCTTGCTAAGACTTTGCATATTGATAATTTAACGAAATTAGGTCAAACTTGAGCTAGCTACAAGTAAACGCCATAGATTGCTCTTGAATTAAATGTCTTTTCATAGGTAGATCATCGGTGCATCTTCTTGTAGTAAACAGTGTAGTCGGTGTGAGTTTCCAACTATCAAGAAAGAACATTCAATTCTACATTTTCCGAGTGAAGAATACGAGCGGGGTTGTTCTTTTTCCTAAAGAAAAGTCCGTAGAATATTGGATCTGAATGCCACAAGCCAAGTTGGTATACATATATATTGGCCAACATGTTGTACCAACGATTCCCATGTTTTATGAGTTTTCAAACTTTCCTGCTAACTCTGCCCATTAGAATGACTTTATGTCGATTTGTCGAGATTAGGTCAAATTTGAAACTACAAGTACTAGTAAATGGCACGTGCCCTGCACATGAGACTCAGATAATAGACATCTGGTATATCATTACTATATAAAATTATAATAGGCAAAGTGAAAAAAATATAATAGGTAAAATTAGAACTGCTACAAGTAAACTGTGTTGGTTGCTTTGAATTTTTTACGGAAAAGCTCTTAGAGGTACCCATCGGAAGGGGCGCGAGGGGGGGTCAATTAATATACTATCAGAAACCAAATGAGAGTTCTGACGACAGGTTTATCTTCTTGCTAAGATTTTGTGTCTTGATAGTTTAATGAAATTAAGTCAAACTTGAGCTACAACTAAGTGCGATAGATTGCTCTTGAATTTAATGAAAGTAGGTCGAACTTGAACTACAAGTAATAAATTGTAGGTTGCTTTGAAAGTTTTATGAAAAAATCTTTTGGAGGTACCCATCGAGCGGTTAATTAATATATCAGAAACCACAAAGAGTTTTGACGAGTGGTTCGACTTCTAGATAGGATTTTGCATCATGAAAATTTTGGACACCTTTTGAAAGCGATCACATGAAATAGGGAGAGAGGGAAAATGATATTTGTGTTCTCTATGGGCAACCCACAAGCTTGAGGTGCACCTTAGGCTTAAAGATAACTTTATTTTTTCCACTATGTATAAGGTGAACCTTAGCGGATGTGACATAGTAGGCCATATTTTTTTTGAACGGGTAGTAGGCAATATTAAGGTGTGATTTTTTACACAATGCGGTATTAGTATATTTCTTTGCTTAGACATATGGTCACCTCTGTTCACGCGCTGTACATGCTGAGAGAATAAAACGTTGGAAGAGGAAGAGGGCAGAAGTGAAGAGAAGTTGAAGGGAGTTCCATGTCAGAGCAAAGGTATGATGGGTTTCTAACATGAGGTACTCTTCCAGCCTTACAGTATACTACACTATGCTAGTACTAGTAAATTTCAGGACCTATGCATGCGAAACAAATTGTGTGTTTTCTCTCTCCTTTGCTGCCTCTCACCATCCATCTTCCCTCTCTCCTACCCTTTCCACTCGTGCACCGGCCTGACTGATGTCTCCCTCGTCCACAGCGTGGTGCTGCGCATGTGTGCCTTGGTACGGTGTCTTTCTGTCTCTGGTGTGTTCGGAAGCCGTGTTGGTGTGGATTAGGGATAAGGAGTACATAGGAAGGAAACCACTTTGGTCCTTGGCGGCAAAAAAATTCAAACTTTTCCGGTTTTCGAAATTTTCACTTCCTTCCCAAACATCGGGAGGGAAGGTTACTCAAAACATCGGCCATTCACAGTAGTTCTTATCTTATATTTATCTTGTCTTATCTCTTACAATACCATACCATACCACTGTATAGTGTACGGATAACGTTGAACATTGACCGTTGGATCAAGACCAGCAATTCCAAACATTGGTAACCGTGGGATCTTCTTTTCCATTCTTAGCATCTACAAAGATTCTACTGGTAGTCTTTAGCACGATGAAGGCTAGTATGCCCAAATCTCAAAACACACACTTCATTGCTCAGTTTCAGGGTCCTTGTGCTAAATGCATGGACTTGGGTGCAATTTTATTTTTTATGAGGTCCTTGATGTAACTTGTACTTCCACCGACCGTGTTAACTCTCAAGCACCTCGCTCCTACGAGACCTACCACAGTTAAAAAAAAATTCAACCGCCCCAATTATCAAACAAACTGGACCACACTTTCTTATACGTAATACCCAAGTTTTTAGTACTTGGATTTTTCAAGCTTCCTAGCTAACTTCGCACACTTCAATGATTTCTTGTCGATTAACGAAATTAGGTCAAACTTGAGCTACAAGTAAGCGTGATGCTCTTGAATTAAATGTATTTTCGGAGGTAGATGGGTACATCTTCTTGTAGTAAAAAATGTTGTCAGTGTGAGTTTCCAACTATCAGGAAATAAAATTCTCAGTTTTCCGAGTGATGACGAGATGGTTCTTTTTCGTAAAGAAACATCGAAGAAGAATATGGATCTCAATGTCATAAGCCAAGCTTCTAGCCATATTAAGTGGACCAACGTGTTTTACTTACGATTCCCATATGTTTTTTGAGTTTTCAAACTCCCTAGCTAATTAACTCTGCCCACTTGAATGACTACATGTCGATTTATAGAAATTAGGTTAAACTTGAACTGTAGCTAAATTGTAGGTTGCTCTGAAAGTTTTATGAAAAAGCTTTTGGAGGTACTGTACCGATAGGGGGTGTCACAATCAATATATGAGAAACAACCAAGAGTTTTGACAACAAGTTTGACTCGTTGGTAAGATTTTGCATCGCATGACACTATTTAACGAAATTGGGTCAAACTTGAGCTATAAGTAAGCGCGATAGATTGATGTTGAAATATATGACTTTTCAGAGAGGTTGATGGGTGCTTGTTCTTGTAGTAAATAGTATCGTCGGTACGGTCTGATTTTTGAACTATATTAGGAAAGAAGATTTAATTATTCTCAATTTTCCGAGTGATGTCGAGCGAGGTTATTCTTTTCCTTAAAGAAACGTCCGAAGAATAATATTGGATCTGAATGCCAGAAGCCAAGTTTACCAACATATATAGTGGACCAGCATGTTGTACGAACGATTCCCATGTTTTATTTATTATTTTTCAAACTTACAAGCTAACTCTGCCCATTTGACCGGATGACTTTATGTCGATTTATCGAAATTAGGTCAAATATGAAACTACAAGTAAATTGTAGGTTGCTTTGAAAGTTTTACAAAAAATCTTTTGGAGGTACCCATCGAGGGGTAACAATTAATATATCATAAAACACCGAGAGTTTTGACGATATGTTCAAATTCTTGCTAAGACTTTGCATCTTAACAATTTAAAGAAATTAGGTCAAACGTGAGCTACAAGTAAGCGTGATAGACTGCTCTTGAATTAAATATACTTTCAGAGGTAGATCGATGCACCTTGTTGTAGTAAACAATGTCATCAGTGTGAGTTTCCAACTATCAGGAAAGAACATTCAATTCTACATTTTGAAAGTGAAGACGAGCGAGGCTAGTTGTTATTTTTCATAAAGAGAAGTCCAAATAATATTGGATGTGGATGCCACAAGCCAAGTTGACAAACATATATAGTCGATCGACAACATGTTGTACTTCAGATTCCGATGTTTTATGAGCTTTCAAACTTCCTAGCTAACTCTGCCCATTTGAATGACTTTAAGTCGATTTATCGAAATTAGGTCAAATTTGAAACTATAAGTAATAGGTTTTGCTTTGTAATTTTTACGAAAAAGATTTTAATTTGGAGGTACCCATCGACAGTTCACAATTAATAAATCTGAAAACAACGAGAGTTTTAACGATAGGTTCAACTTCTTGCTAAGATTTTGCATCTTGACAATTTGACGAAATTAATTAGGTCAAATTTGAGCTACAAGTAAGCTCAATAGATAGCTCTTGAATTAAATGTCAATTCAGAGGTAGATGGGTGTATTTTCTAGTAGTAAGTAGTGAAGTGGGTGTGATTGTCCAACTATACCAGGAAACAACATTGAATTCTACATTTTTCTTGTGAAGACGAACGAGGTTAGTTGTTCTTTTCCGTAAAGAGAAGTCCAAAGAATATTTGATGTGGATGCCACAAGCCAAGTTGATAGACATATATATATATAGTGGATTGACAACATTTTGTACTTATGATTCCCATGTTTTATGGGTTTTGAAGCTTCCTATAGCTAACCCCGCACATTTGAATAACTTTATATCGATATCTTAGAATTAGGTCAAATTTGAAACTACAAGTAAATTGTAGGTTTTTCTTTGATAGATTTACGAAAAAGCTTTTGGACGTACCCATCGAGGGTTCAAAATTAATATACCTTAAACCAGCGAGAGTTTCAACGATAGGTTCAACTTCTTGCTAAGACTTTGCATATTGATAATTTAACGAAATTAGGTCAAACTTGAGCTAGCTACAAGTAAACGCCGCAGATTGGTCTTGAATTAAATGTCTTTTCATATGTAGATCATCGGTGCATCTTCTTGTAGTAAACAGTGTCGTCGGTGTGAGTTTCCAAATATCAAGAAAGAACATTCAATTCTACATTTTTCGAGTGAATAATA
The DNA here is from genome assembly GCA_023614405.1 of Avena insularis. Classification (NCBI taxonomy): domain Eukaryota; kingdom Viridiplantae; phylum Streptophyta; class Magnoliopsida; order Poales; family Poaceae; genus Avena; species Avena insularis. The sequence goes on from CM042696.1 coordinate 410,963,981, forward strand.
CGAGCGAGGTTGTTCTTTTTCCTAAAGAAAAGTCCAAAGAATATTGGATCTGAATGCCACAAGCCAAGTTTACATACATATATATTGGAGCTACATATTGTACCAACGATTCCCATGTATTATGAGTTTTCAAACTTCCCAGCCAACTCTGCCCATTAGAATGACTTTATGTCAATTTATCAAAATTAGGTCAAATTTGAAACTACAAGTACTAGTAAATTACATGTGCCCTGCACGTGATTCAGATGATAGACATCTGGCATATCATCACAATAAAAATATATAATAGGTAAAGTGGAAAAAATATAATAGGTAAAATTTGAAATGCTACAAGTAAACTGTGTAGGTTGCTTTGAAAGTTTTACAGAAAAGCTCTTAGAGGCACCCATCATAGGGCGCGCGGGGGGGGGGGGGTCAATTAATATACTATCAGAAACGAAAAGAGAGTTCTGACGACAGGTTCATCTTGTTGCTAAGATTTTGTGTCTTGACAGTTTAATGAAATTAGGTCAAACTTGAGCTATAACTAAGTGCGATAGATTGCTCTTGAATTTAATGAAATTAGGTCAAAGTTGAAGTACAAGTAATAAATTGTAGGTTGCTTTGAAAGTTTTATGAAAAAGCTTTTGGAGGTACCCATCGAGTGGTTAATTAATATATCAGAAATCACAGAGAGTTTTGATGAGTGGTTCGACTTCTACCTATGATTTTGCATCATGAAAATTTTGAACACCTTTTGAAAACGATCACATGAAATAGGGAGAGAGGGGAAATGATATTTCTATTATCTATGGGTAACCCACAACTTTATTTTTTCCACCATGTATAAGGTGATCCTTAGCAGATGGCACATAGTAGGCCATTTTTTTAATGGGTAGTTGGCCATATTAAGGTGTGCTTTTTTACACAATGCGGGAGTAGTATATTTTTTTGCTTAGACATATGGTCACCTCTGTCCATGCACTGTACATGCTGAGAGAATAAAATGTTGGGAGGGGAAGAGGGCAGCAGCAAAGAGAAGTTGAAGGCGGTTCCATGTGAGAGCAAGGTTATGATGGGTTTCTAACACGAGGTACTCCTGCGGCCTTACAGTGTACTACACTATGCTAGAACTTGTAAATTTCAGGACCTATGCACGCAAAACAAATTGTGTGTTTTCTCTCTCCTTCGCTGCCTCTCACCATCCATCCTCCCTCTCTCCTACCCTTTCCCTGGCAAGACCGTCCGACCGATCTCTCCCTTGTCCACACAGGTGGTCTTCACGTGTGCCTTCGTACGGCAGCTCTGTGTCTCTAGCATGTTCGGCAGCTATGTTGGTGTGGAGTAGGGACGAGGAGTACATAGGAAGGAAACCACTTTGGTCCTTGGCGGCAAAAAAATTCAAACTTTTCTGGTTTTCGGTATTTTCACTTGCTTCCCAAACATCGGGAGGGAAGGTTACTCAATAGATCAGCGATTCACAGTACTTCTTATCTTATCTTTATCTTGTCTTGTCTCTTACAATACCATACCATACCACTATATAGTGTACGGATAACTTCGAACATTGACCATTGGATCAAGACCGGCAAATCCAAACATTGCTAACCGTTGGATCTTCTTTTCCATTCTTATCATCTACAAAGATTGTACTGATAGTCTTTAGCATGATGAACACTAGCATGCGCAAACGTCAAAACACACACTTCATTGCTCAGTTTCAGGGTCCTTGTGCTAAATGCATGGACTTGGGTGCAATTTCAATTTTTATGAGGTCCTTGATGTAACTTGTACTTCCACGGACCGTGTTAACTCTCAAGCACCTTGCTCCTGTGAGACCTACCAGAGTTAAAAGAAATTGCAACCACCCCAATTATCTAACAAACTGGACCATAGTTTCTTATACGTAATACCCAAGTTTTTAGTACTAAGATTTTTCAAGCTTCCTAGCTAACTTCGCACACTTCAATGACTTCTTGTCGATTAACCAAATTAGGTCAAACTTGAGATACAAGTAAGTGCGATAGATTGCTCTTGAATTAAATGTATTTTCGGAGATAGATGGGTGCATCTTCTTGTAGTAAACAATGTCGTCAGTGTGAGTTTCCAACTATCAGGAAATAAAATTCTCAGTTTTTTGAGTGATGGCGAGATGGTTCTTTTCCGTAAAGAAAGCTCGAAGCAGAATATGGATCTCAATGCCATAAGCCATGCTTCTAGCCATATTGAGTGGACCAACGTGTTTTACTTACGATTCCCATATGTTTTTTGAGTTATTAAACTCTCTAGCTAATTAACTCCACCCACTTGAATGACTACATGTCGATTTATCAAAATTAGGTCAAACTTGAACTATAAATAAATTGTAGGCTGCTCTGAAAGTTTTACAAAAAAGCTTTTGGAGGTACCGTACCAATCAGGGGGGGATGTCACAATCAATAGATGAGAAACAACTGAGAGTTTTGGAAATAGGTTTAACTTCTTGCTAAGATTTTGCATCGCATGATACTATTTAACGAAATTGGGTCAAACTTGAGCTACAAGTAAGCGCGATAGATTGCTGTTGAAATATATGACTTTTCAGAGAGGTAGATGGGTGCATTTTCTTGTAGTAAATACCGCCTTTGGTACGGTGTGATTTTTGAACTATATCAGGAAAGAAGATTCAATTATTCTCTATTTTCTGAGTGATGATGAGCGAGGTTGTTCTTTTCTGTAAAAAATGTCCGAAGAATAATATTGGATCTGAATGCCAGAAGCCAAGTTTACCGACATATATAGTGGACCAACATGTTGTACCAACGATTCCCATGTTTTAATTATGATTTTTCAAACTTCCTAGCTAACTCTGCCCATTTGACTAGATGACTTTATGTCGATTTATCGAAATTAGGTCAAATTTGAATCTACAAGTAAATTGTATGTTGCTTTGAAAGTTTTATGAAAAATATTTTGGAGGTACCCATCGAGGGGTCACAATTAATATATCATAAAACACCGAGAGTTTTGACGATATGTTCAACTTCTTGCTAAGATTTTGCATCTTGACAATTTAACAAAATTAGGTCAAACTTGAGCTACAAGTAAGCGTGATAGATTGCTCTTGAACTAAATGTATTTTCATAGGTAGATCGATGCACCTTGTTGTAGTAAACAATGCCATCAGTGTGAGTTTCCAACTATCAACGAAGAACATTCAATTTTACATTTTCTGAGTGAAGAGGAGCGAGGCTAGTTATTATTTTTCGTAAAGAGAAGTCCAAAGAATATTAGATGTGGATGCCACAAGCCAAGTTGATAGACATATATATTCGATCGACAACATGTTGTACTTGCGATTCCCATGTTTTATGAGCTTTCAAACTTCCTAGCTAACTCTACCCATTTTAATGACTTTAAGTCGATTTATTGAAATTAGGTCAAATTTGAAACTACAAGTAAATTGTAGATTTTGCTTCGTAATTTTTATGAAAAAGCTTTTAATTTGGAGGTACCCATCGAGGGGTCACAATTAATATATCTGAAAACAACAAGCGTTGTGACGATAGGTTCAACTTCTTGCTAAGATTTTGCATCTTGACAATTTAATAAAATTAATTAGGTCAAACTTGAGCTTACAAGTAAGCACGATAGATAGCACTTGAATTAAATGTCATTTCAGAGGTAGATGGGTGCATTTTCTAGTAGTAAGCAGTGCCGAGGGTGTGAGTGTCCAACTACTAGGAAAGAACATTGAATTCTATGTTTTCCGAGTGAAGACGAACGAGGTTAGTTGTTCTTTTCTGTAAAGAGAAGTCCAACGAATATTGGATGTGGATGCCACAAGCTAAGTTGACATATATATATAGTGGATCGACAACATATTGTACTTGCGATCCCCATGTTTTATGGGTTTTCAAGCTTCCTATAGCTAACCCCACATATTTGAATAACTTTATGTCGATATCTCGGAATTAGGTAAAATTTGAAAGTACAAGTAAATTGTAGGTTTTGCTTTGATAGATTTACGAAAAAGCTTCTGGACGTACCCATCGAGGGTTCAAAATTAATATACGAGAAACCAGCGAGAGCTTCGACGTTAGGTTCAACGTCTCGCTAAGACATTTTATATTGATAATTTAATGAAACTAGGTCAAACTTGAGCTAGCTACAAGTAAACGCCATAGATTGCTCTTGAATTAAATATCTTTTCATAGGTAGATCATCGATGCATCTTCTTGTAGTAAACAGTGTCGTCGGTGTGAGTTTCCATCTATCAAGAAAGGACATTCAATTCTACATTTTCCGAGTGAAGAATACGAGCGAGGTTGTTCTTTTTCATAAAGAAAAGTCCGAAGAATATTGGATCTGAATGCCCAAAGCCAAGTTTACATACATATATATTGGACTAACATGTTGTACCAACGATTACCATGTTTTATGAGTTTTCAAACTTCCTATCCAACTTTGCCCATTAGAATGACTTTATGTCGATTTATCGAAATTAGGTCAAATTTGAAACTACAAGTACTAGTAAATTGCACGTGCCCGACATATGAGACTCAGATAATAGACATCTGGCATATCATCACTATATAAAATTATAATAGGCAAAGTGAAAAAAATATAATAGGTAAAATTTGAACTACTACGAGTAATTTGTGTAGGTTGCTTTGAAAGTTTTATGGAAAATCTCTTAGAGGTACCCATCGGAGGAGGCGCGTGGGGGGGGTCAATTAATATACTATCAGAAACCAAAAGAGAGTTCTGACGACAAGTTCATCTTCTTGCTAAGATTTTGCGTCTTGACAGTTTAATGAAATTAGGTAAAACTTGAGCTACAAATAAGTGCGATAGATTGCTATTGAATTTAATGAAATTAGGTCAAACTTGAACTACAAGTAATAAATTGTAGGTTGCTTTGAAAGTTTTATGAAAAAAGCTTTTGGAGGTACCCATCGAGCGGTTAATTAATATATCAGAAACCACAGAGAGTTTTGACGTGTGGTTCGACTTCTAGCTAAGACTTTGCATCATGAAAATTTTGAACACCTTTTAATACGATCTCGCGCATCCGGACATCGTTCATGCCCCAAAATTTCAGATACTTCGAAATTCCCATGCGTACCCTATTAAATTCGGTGGGTAGTGGGCTTCACTCGTAATTTTCCCAGTATAGTGCTAGCAGTACCTAAACCCAACCTCACCCCACCCCCTCCCCCTCTCTCTCCTCTAGGAATACGTAACCTGCCGGAACATCCCCGCTGCACTTTAGCCGGTGTCCCCGCACACCTGATCTGCTCACCGAACCCTCTTGTCTGGTGCGCTGAGCACATCATCGACCACCTAGGATCTGCTCCATGGACGTCGTGGTCTAGCGTTCTACCCGTATCCTGGCCCGCCCAAGATCTGCTTCCCCATCGTCAACACCCACTACGACCGTAGCACCTTCAGCGACCTCGACGTGACCCGTGAGGATGCGGAGGAGGCCTAGACGCCTCCTCAACTGAGGTAAAACCAGATCTCCCTGCACGATTTGTTTGTTGGCAATATACTATATTCGTGCTAAATATCCTAACTAATAGGTTCTTTACTTGATGTACACCTGTTATGTACTCCATCTGTTTCAAAATATAAGATGCTTTAGTGTTGTGAAAGAAGTGTATCCAGACTCATTTTAGTTTGTAGGTTCACTCCAAACCTAGATGAACCTACACAGTAAAAGAGGTCTAGATGCACTCTTTTCACAAAGCTAAAACATCTTATATTTTGAAACGGAGGGAGTACTAAATTAACCCGTTGTGTTTACGCTTAAACTCCATGCATTGAACTGTTTTTATGTACTGTACTATTTCTTTGTGAATTATTAGTCACTTAACATATTTATTTACATTCTCTACTATACCTATCCACATGAGATATGATTATATAATATATCTCTCATTCGCCAATTTACGAACTATAGTTTTTCCATCGTGTTATTGTCCTGCTATTATATACTACACGTTTACACACCTCATACTATTTGACCATTATGTACTGTCGATTTGATCCCTCTTAACCTGCGGCTCAAACTGTTTGTTGTTATTATGCAAGGAGCAGCCTTAGTTTGCACACAATATCATAGAGTGAATGGCTCCTATAATCTCGTAAGACCCCATCAGTTTTGTTTCACTTCATGCCAACGTATATCATGTTGGAACCTGTTTGTATTTATAGTTGGCCTTACCTTTATGTAGAGGAGCAACAATGGAGTACAAACTCCGCCCGTCCACACGAGCCACCGTAGATCTTGTGTAACACCTATCATAAGGCCCACACCCAAAGTTTTTTGTTTGCTTAAATTTACCATTTTCTTTCTTGTTTTCATATTTTTTTGCCAAAATTACCGTCAAACATTTTAGCCCCACTATGGTCTGCTTTTGTTCCATGTCCTTAGTTGAATTTCCTAGATATGGAGAGGCCGGGTGTATTGCATCTGAGTTGTCTAATAATAAGAACAAGGCCACACTAGAGATAAGATCCACACATGTATCATAAGGAACTCTGTGCAGTTCATCTCACTATTGTATCTACTGTGTATCATAGTTACATAAACTGGCTATTTTAATACGAGGCACTTGATGTTTTAGTTTGTTGTTCTCAGGCCGCCGAAGCGTTGAAATTATCTGGCTATTCATGAATCATTCAATGTATGCTTGCTTGATTCATTGTTTGTCTGAAATTATCTCGCTAGCATATTCGAGGCTCACAATTGATGTGTTTTTATTGGCTGAGTTACTCTTTTTTGTCTATGATTAAATCAGTGGCAGATTTTGTTGTGTAGTTCCTAGATAGTTTATATATGAGAAACATAATGGCTTAGTTTTAATATTCGTTTTTTTTCATGTTTTGCACATTCTAGTTTGAGCAATCTGCATCAGGTACTTTGGTTGATTGCTCACATTGTTATTCAAAATGAACTTGTAGTTTGTTTCCCAAGTCTGTTGTTTAAGTAACTTGTTTTGTCTTGGTCTCAGCCATCTTCAAGTAGAACAGTCATTTCACAGAGTAGCACAATGTCGCATCGGTCCATGGCGCCAGCTGGCCCACTTATTCAAGAAGAAATAGATGTATGAGCCACCACTTTTAATTGCTTCCTTCCTTATATATTACGGCATTTACACATTTAAAATTCATGGTGGTGCGATTGTATGGTAATGCTGTTATAACTTGTTTTGTGTTTGTTTCAGGATGCAAATGACCCTCTGAATGTCAAACAAAGACCCGCTTCTCCAAGTTTAGATTTTGTTTCACACAACATCAGTGACAATACCTATTGCTCATGGCACACCGCTTCGACTGATCCTCGTTTTTTAGCTAAAAGATTATTTGAGGATGTCCCTCCAAGATGCCCGTGATATTGTTGAGCAAGAAGCCAACAAAACAGATTCAGTAATCACCATAGCACACAAATACGTATATGTATTGAAAAACAGGCAAGCTTTAACGCAGAACATACTCAATAATCTCATCTGCAGCTCTCATGGGAAGCCAGTTGTTACATGTCTCGGGATGCAAGCTCCATAGAGACCTTTTCTGTAACACCAGTTATGGTGTTTCTTTAGTTGTCTGGACTCTGATGCAACTTTTATGCTTCATTTTATTACTATCAAGTTTACTAAAGATTATAATAATCTACTGTAATTTGAAGTTGTAAGTTGTTTGAGGATTGTTACAAACTGAGTATCTATTAGAATTACTACACACACATGAAAAAACAGTGAAATTGTAAGAGGTACAACACACGATCTACCGGAATAGGGAGAACGTCCATTGTATTACACGGGCTCCATAGAACTTGCAAAATTCATAGATGTTCACTCAACAAAGTGAACACATAAAGAGCTGACCTGAAGAGAATACATTAGGAGCAGACCCACACAATCCATCAATTTGATGGATAGCCGTCGTAGTAATCGTAGTGGGTGGTACCATCCTTGCCATAAGGCGACACCATATGCAACTCAGAATGCTCGACGATTCTGCAATACTCTGCCAGCAATCGATCAAGTTCGAAAGGACAGTCATTGATCCACAATCCTCCTACTCCATACCCATATACAATGCTTGGATCCTCTTCCCACTCAAGAGCCTCAAAGTTGTAAGATCTAATCTCGGATAGGTCCGCATAGTATATGCTACCTGCCTGCACCATGGGTACCCTGGCGCTGTCAACGCATACGCACCGATTGTCAGCAACAAAGAGAGCACGACTTCCGATGCCTCTGACCGGCTGAAGGACACGGTTCTAGGTATAAACCCAGTAAACAACCGGCCTGACGCCATAGACCGGTCCACTCGCAACGATTATCAACTCCCCATCAGACTCGATGAGGTAAAAACGATTCTCTGGGAAATGGCAGCCTAGAACAGGGCCTGCAACGTTGGGATGCATCTCCAGGGTTCGTGTAGAGCGTTGCAGCTAGACATCTCCATGAGCAGCATCACACATAGTTGAGAGGACATACCCGTATCTGTCTATGACAAAAACATCACCGGCGTAAGAAGTCATGCTCTGGAGTTCTGCGAAGTCATACGTCGAGTACCACCCTTCACCAAAGACCGGGCGACTCCCTTTCTCCGTGCTCTCATCCGCCCAATGAATGGTGGTGTTCTGATGGTTTGATGTAAACACCACCAATGACGGGAACATCGTCACAGCGACAGAAGCCACCTACTCGGTCGGTATCTCCGCCCTCAGGCGCTTGATAGCGCCCGAGAAGGGGTTGTACAACCGGGTCTTGTACGGCTGCACCCTCTATCCAAGCACAAGGAGGCTGCTGGTTATGCTACCGACATAAAAGTACCTTCTAGAGATAGAGGGAGGAGAAACAGAGATTTAGTCAAGGTAAACAGACTGAAATTCAATCAAGGTAAACCATCGAGCAAAACCCTGGGCAACAAGTGGATGAAGAAACATAACTTGAAAAATAGATAGTATAGGATGTGAATGAAAAAAACAAAGGATCGCATATATACAGATGAATATAAAGAAAGCACCTGCATATAACCCAACTAATCTTCTTTTCAAGGTGGCGGCCAGTTCTCACTTTTAGCAACGTGATGGCGGCGTCTTCTACCCGATACTCCTCTGACAACTGGTTCTCTAGAACAATCTAGTTGGCTGGCATAAACCGCTCCTCCATGAAGCCGCGCCAAGCGCTGCAGACTGCCCAAAAGGCGGCGTAGTAGTCGAAGTCGTCCGTCAAAAGGAAGATGTCACCTATCTTCTGGACGAGTCCCTAAGGGAGACTAGCCCCTGGAGAGTCCTCTTGCTTCTTGCCGGCCATCGATGATGGCGGTCGTGTGGTCTCGGTCCCACCGACTAGCATAGGAAGCGGTTCCAGAGACACACATTTAAACAAAGGCCGGGGAAAGCCAAGCGAATCGTGTGGAAATGAGACGATGACATGCACACAACAACCGCAAGCGCGTTTCATCAAACTGGCATGGGCACGCGCATGCGCACATGCACTAATTATGGTACAACGGTCATGCACACTAGCTTACGACACCTAGGAGCACGCGAGTCTGTAGGTGTAGGATGATACTAGAAGTAGTAGTATCATAACCTCATTGTATTTAATTATCCCAAAATCTAAGAAGAAAACCTGCGCTCCCTGGTCCCTCAGGGCACACGCAAACGCAGGGCATTTTCCATTTTTTGCATGGCATTTTCCATTCTTCAATTTCGCTTTTTGGTTGTGCCCTTAGATGCTCACCATGTGGCCAGATAGGGTGTATGCTCCGTGGAGCTAAAAACCTCTTGTTCTCTCAATAGCACAGTCGTTAATTATTGAGGTATATACGTTTTTAGTCCCACAACTTGCACCAAGGGAGCGTTTTAGTCCCACATCATGCAAAGTGAGCAACACTAGCCCCACAACATGTAACCAGGAACATTTTAGTCCAATTCAATCTAATTTATTTGATTTTGTCCGAATTCGTCGTAACTAATTCTGGAAGTGACATGTGGCATCATAATTTTTGCAAAATGACCCCTGTGTATTTTTTGCCTGACAGTTGTGACCTTGTTATGACTTGACAGGAGGATCTGAATAACAAAACAAATAAGAAAAACTACCAATGCATCTAGGGTAACAAACTGATTACCTGCGCTACTGAAGAAATCAACCTTGCCACTACAACATGCACACATAAGTGATTAACTGAAGAGCGCTCTGGCTGATGTGTTCTTTATTTTGGATATTAAAAAATATGTGTTCTGGCATACAATAACAACTCAACTTTATTCCTTTTCATTTTTGCGAATAAGAAAAAAATCAAGTTTATTCTAGACACTACAGCTAGCTACTAGCTTAACGACAAAGCTATACAATTGATATTGTGGACCGTGCCAACATAGACATGAGCATTTTTTGCGTTCGTATGTGCTTTTTATTGTATAAATAATTACTTCCCCCCAAGTACTCCTCGTCTAGCATAATTAAGTCAAATTCACTAAAATTCCATTAAATTGGACTAAAATTCTCTCGAGATTTAAATTGAGGGACTAGTACTGCTCATTTTCCAATATGTGGGACTAAAACGCTCTCGCGGTGCAAGATGTGGGACTAAAGGTGTATATACCTCTTAATTATTTTACAGCCTCAATTGCTAGACCGGAGGACCAATTAATGCTCCTAGTTTTGCTCAATTACTCCTCTAGTTGACCGTAAAATATGAACCACCACGTCGTGTAACGCTTCTGGTTGACCATGTTGTTAAAACGAGAGTGCATCCATTGGCTTGCATGTTTTCAATTAGATGCGATGGCCACGTGCATTGGCTAGATTTTAGGATTACTACTACATGCAATAACTAGCTATAAAGCAAGTAGGTGAAGTTAATTCTCCGAATTAGTACTACTCCTGCCTAGTAATACCGAACACAAGGAGTACCTCAAGTGTGGTTATATGGATGATCAGTTGATGTGACTCTCGGCCATGAATTCCTGACCATATAGCCGTACATTCTACCACCTTTTTTACTACTACTACTAGTAGTACATGGACTCTAGCAAAATTCAAAATCTCAATCGAGTGGCAAAATCAGACACACCGACTTCGAAGCATTTCCCGCCTAACCGTTTCAAAAACTTTGAGCCAAAATCTCCCACATAAGTAGTACCATTTTTATATTATTATTATTATTATCAGATGAGCGCTTGTCAAATTCAAAATCTCAATCGAGCGGCAAAACCGCACACCCACTTTGAAGCATTTCCCGCCCCTCCATTTCAAAAACTTTGAGGCACAATCTCCCACCCGGGGAGTACCATTTTTGTATTATTATCAAAAGATGGGCGCTAGTCAAATTCAAAATCTCAATAGAGCGTCAAAACCGCACACCGACTTTGAAGCATTTCCAGCCCCTCCGTTTCAAAAACTTTGCGGCAAGATCTCCCACCGAGGCACTACCATTTTTGTATTATTATCAGATGGGCGCTTGTCAAATTCAAAATCTCAATCGAGCGGTTAAACCTTACACTGACTTTGAAGCATTTCCCACCCCTCAGTGTCAAAAACTTTGAGGAAAAATATCCCACCTGGACAGTACCATTTTTGTATTATTATTAGATGGACGGTCGCCAAATTCAATTTCTCAATCAAGCGGCAAAATCACACACCAATCTTGAAGCATTTCCCGCCCCTCAGTTTCAAAAACTTTTGACTTCAAAATTCCGATTCTACCCATTGTTCTGACGCCCTATGGGCAAGCTAAAGTCGATAGCTTGGGGGCACGATCATAATATATGTTTCTCTTCACCTCCTTAGTCCGGATTCGTCCAGCTTTTCCTACTGGTCCTTCCAAAAATCCTAGCCCCCTCTCTCCCACGCCATCACCTCCACGACCATAATGCGCACCGGCCGGTGGCAATTCCACGACGGCCGGACCCGCTTGAGCGGCGGCCTCATGCACCGCCGTGGAGCCACTTGTCAACACCCGGATTTTTAATCCCAGATGCCCGTTATGCCATACCTCGCAATCCCAGGATTACCATTTTTGCGAGACATGACGGATTGGATATCACAGTATATCATCCATTACAAACCATACTAAGGTCTTACACAAATAAGGATCTCATGATCCAGTCTTAATACAACAAGCAACGGAATAAATATAAAGCGTAGCGGTGGGGTCCATCTTCAGGGGCACAGTACGTCAATGTACGAGATAGTCCTAGTTATCATAGCCGTCCTGCTGGCCATCATCTTGGTAGTCTCCTTCATAGTCTAGCCATGAGAATAGCCAGGGACAAAAGCAATGAGTACTCTTTAAGTACTCGCAAAGTACCACTAACAAATAGTATAGTGCTAAGTTAAAGTGCTAAATCTAAGTTTAACTATAAAGTTAAGTTTGAAACCTAAGCTGAGTTCAGAAGCAAAGAAAGATAAAATAAAGTTCTAGAATCACTTAAGTTGGGAAGCTATTGTCATAAACACAACCCTGTTGTGGTCAAGTCAAGATTCATCATTCCTTTCATAAGTTATTTTGAAAACATCTGACAACGAAACAAGATGGCTATTCCAATCTCCCATAATCATGACGCGGCTATTCGAATAGTTTGACACTCTGCAGAGGTGGTACACTTTCACCACAAGATTCGATACATCTATCAGGGATAACCCTGAATCATCATACTTAGTATGCAGTTAATCAAACATAACCTTTCCTTTACACACCCTAGTATAAGCACCTCTCCTATGAGCATGGCCTCCCAACCATGACCATCAGTCATCTTGGGCACTACATAGGTGGACAACATTGAGAGGTAGCCTCAGCTCAGACCTCTCCCGTGAGGGAACTAATACTAATGCATATAAACTTTTGGCTAAGCCTTACCCAATTCAGGTAGTGTGGTTGTACGGTAAATTTGGAATGGTATCGCATCCGAATCCAACCATCAGTTTTATAAAAAGGGCTAAGGCTCATGCCTCAACAATTTTCATCCTCATAAACCATTTGTGTTTCTCAACACATGTCAAAACACCTCAATAGAATGGCTCATCATTCCAAGGTTTTCACAATTCATTTTCACCAAGTATTCCCATCTAAAGTGACTCAAGTTTTTTATCTACTCTAAACTACTAAGTTAAGAGTGTTCACTAAGGTGGAAATGATGGGAACAATCTCATGCCATAGAATGACATCTAAAGGGTTCTAAAATAGGTCAATTTTTATACTCTTTATGCTACCTTCAAAACAAGTAAGGGACTTTGTGTAAGGTAAAGGAAGTAAAGCTTGAAAGTAAGACTTGGGGTAACTAGTAGTCAAAGTGGTATGATCAAAGCATGCCTAAAGCATCTTTGCTTGGTTATCTAGATTGCAACGATTATCTTGCATTGTTAATGGTGGCTTGCTAAAGTAAGTTTTTCAAGGGTTAGCTTGCCAATAATAGCTTGCCTTGGTTGGTGTAGTCGTTGAAGTTTTCTTCTTCTTCTTGGTAGCACTCCTCCTCCTCGTAAGCTTGGTCGGTACTATCTTCTATAAATACATACGGAGTACAAAATCACCACACAATACTTAACTAGTTTACTTAGAACTCTAAGGCACACAATTGATGATCTATTATCATCACAAGCATCACAAGTTTTATTCAATAGTTTCCTCCTTTTTATTTTAGAAAAGTAATTTCTACTCATTGAAAAATTAACTAAGATTTAATATTCACCACTTAAAATATGGGATCATGTGGGCACATGTCATCACCACATATTCTAACATGTGGGAATTTAATTTAAGGGTTGGATCAAAATTACTTTGGTTTAAGTTCATTATTTAATGATTTAAAGTGACTAGAAATGCCTATATAGCATAATTTTGGTACTAGTCCAAAGTCACTGCATCTAAACCTTCATATTATTACATATTCAGACTGGTATGATGAAATGTGATTTTTGAGAGTTGGAATCAACTCAAAATCTATCTTGGTTGATTTTATAAAAACGTTGCAAGGTGCAAATGCTTCTATTTTATTATTTTTACTAGGAGATATCTATAACTCTAAATGATTTAAATCCAACGGGCTTGGATAGACCTTTTCAGTAGCTTTCTAACAAAATTGGAATCACTCCATTTGGATATGTAAATCTCTCTGAATTGAATTTTGAACTAAGGGACAGAACTAAGTTTAAACTAAAAAGAAAAACCCTAATTCAAACTAACTGGGTTGCGCGGGAAACGCTAACGGGCCGACCTAGTGTCACTCTGCAGTGTGGGGTTCAGCTGACAGGGGTCCACCAGTCAGCGGCTCATAACACGCGAAGCGGTACGGGACAATGTGGGACGTTGGATTAGAGTGGGGATCAACGGCTGGGGATCGTCGTCGACGATGGACCTATCGCCGATGAGCTCTAACCCTAGCGGCTCAGTGGGGGTGCATAGAGGGCGTACCAGGGCTCCAGCGACGGCGGCGAGGCGGGCAAACGGTCTGGTGGTCGACGGCGAGCTCAAGGACGGTCGAGGCAGCTCCGGGGGTGGTCGCAATCAGCGGCGCCCTTCTCCTCCAGAGGCGGCCTGCTCCGGTACAATTACGGCGAGGGTCTGCTCCCCGTGCTCCGGCTAGAGGTGTGGGACGAGCAGTGAGGTGAGGGGAGTGGAGTGGTGTGCTGCAACCGGCTGGGGGTGCTCTCATTTTATAGGCTCTACAGAGGGACAGCACGGCATGGCCAATCGATGGTGGCGACATGGCTACGGGCTACTAGCGGCATGGCTGCGGGCGGCGATCGACACGCGGTCTCCTGGCGGTGCTCTAGGGATTTAATGCGGGCTTAGGAGAGGTGGTATGCAGTCGGGCGGAGCTGGCGCCCTATGCGGCAGAGGCGGCGGTTTCGATGGCGAGCGGTGGCTGTGGTGCGTTGGACGACGAATGGGGGTGTCTGGCGTGCTCCCTGGGTCATGGTGACGCGGTGGGCACGGGCTGCGGTCGAGCGGCGGCTTGGGCACGCGTGTCGGGCGCGGCGCTCTGGCGCATGCTCGGCATGGCTCATTCGCACTGGGCGTGGCGGTTTGGCAGTGGTCCATGGCTTGACCTGGCTCGAGGAGGGGACCGTGGGCGATGGTGAGGTGCTGGCTAGCTGCTAGACATGGAGAGAGAGGGGGAAGTGGTCTGCTATGACGGCGACCAAGTTGGCCGGCGAGGTGGGGCTCGGGATGGCATGGCAAGGTCACTAGGGGTAGGGGAGTGGGGTGTAATTGCATGGTTATATTATTAGGAGACAATGGGAGCAAATGGGGGTCAAATGGGAGACAAGTTTGGCCAGAACACTATTTAAAATAGTGAATTTTGTTTTGTTTGAACTCTGCCTGCCAAGTGTTGGATGAAATGGCCGCATGAACCTTACTTTTGAATTTTGGGTTCAAAATTTTTGAGTGATCTCCACTAGTACTAGGTAGTCTCTGGTTGCAAGGGTTTTGAAAATTGAACTTGTTTGAGTGGTTTTTGAAATAGTGGGATCTTCCCATATGAAATAGATTCAATTCTAAACTGTCATTTAAAATTAGTATTTGATTGTTTTTAGCAGATCACAAGGTGGGCCTTGGTACCTCATTATGTGTACTATCAAGGGGTGTAAAGATCCACAAATGTTTCTATTAGGGTTTGAGTACTGGAATAGCCAAAGTAGGCATGATAGTTAATTTGGCCAAAATGACCATTCACTTCAATTATTCATTTTGAGTTGTTTTTCTTTGGGAAAAGTTTGGGAATGATTTAGATGATGTTTATTTCACCTAAGAATCATTTTACAAGCAATGGATCACTTAATCATGGCAATTCAAATCAACTCCTAATTTACATGCACAGACATATGAATGCTTTCATATTTTTGATTGGAAAAGTTTTTGTTAACCCTAATTTTGATGATTTGGATATTGATCACTTGGATTAAAATTTTGGTATGTTACAAACCTTCCCCCCTTAAACAAAATATCGTCCTGAGATTTACAAAGAAAACTAGGAACTAAAGAGATCAGGGAACTCTGTCCTAATGTAATCTTCACGCTCCCAAGTGGCTTCCTCCTCGGTCTGGTTGCTCCACTGAATCTTGATAAATTTGATACTCCTGGTCCTGGTGGTTCTGTAAGCTTCATCCAAGATACGGATATGTACTTCACGATATGTCAGGTCATTGTTGATCTCCACAGCTCTGTGATTGATGTTCTTGAAAACTTTAGTCTTCTCTGACACTTCTAGGCATTTGCGAAGTAACGAGATATGGAACACATTGTGGATGGCTGACATCTCTTCAGGTAGTTCCAGTTGATAAGATACTTCTCCCCGATGGTTCAGAATTTTGAAGGGCCCGACATATCTGGGGGCTAACTTTCCTTTCAAACTGAAGCATTGGGTTCCCTTCAATGGTGAAACCTTGAGATACACAAAATCTCTGACATTGAAAGACATGTCTCCCCTTCTCTTGTCAGCATAACTCTTTCTGTCTGGATTGGGTGGTCTTGAGGTGCTCACGGACTATGGAACCTTCTCTTCGGCTTCTCGGAGAATGTCAGGTCCAAAGATCTGACTCTCTCCTACTTGCGACCAATTCAAAGGGGTACAGCACTTTCTTCCGTATAGGAACTCAAATGGTGCCATCTGCAAACTAGCTTGATAACTGTTGTTATATGAGAATTCTGCGAAAGGCAGGCAGTCTTCCCATTTTGATCCATATTCCAACACACAAGCTCTAAGCATATCCTCTAAGATCTGGTTGACTCTCTCAGTGTGTCCATCTGTTTGCGGGTGATACACGGTGCTGAAGTTCAACTTGGTTCCCAATCCTTCCTGAACTTTCTGCCAAAATCTCGAGGTAAACTAGGTTCCTTGATCTGATACTATGGTCTTGGGGGTTCCATGCAGACTGACAATCCTAGCAATGTACAGTTATGCTAGTTTCGCACTCTGGTAGGTAGTCTTGATAGGTATGAAGTGGGCTACCTTGTACAGTCTATCAACTAGTACCCATATTGAGTCATTTTCCCTACTAGAAGGAGGCAAACTGGTGATAAAGTCCATTCCGACGGAATCCCGTTTCCATTCCGGAATCTGCAATGGTTGCAACAATCCTGCAGGTCTCTGATGTTCTGCTTTGACTCTTTGACAGATGTCACACTTGACGATGTAGCTTCCAATTTCTCTCTTCATCTTATGCCACCAAAATTGCTCTTTCAAATCCTGATGCATCTTCGTTCCTCCGGGGTGGATAGAATAAAGAGTATCATGAGCTTCCTTCATGATAACTTGCTTCAATTCCAAATCTGCTGGCACACAGATACGTCCTTTGTACCACAATACTCCTTCTTCGTCTTCCGTGAATCCAGGTACCTTTCCAGTACCAATACGACGTTTGATTACGTCGATACTTTCATTCCCCTTCTAGGATTCCTTGATTTGGCTAATCAAAGTGGGTTGAAGTTCAATGCTAGCTAAGAATCCTTTGCTAACTAATTCAGTTCTGAAGTGCTCCAACTCTTCATCCAAACTTGGTTGCTTCTCCTTGATCATGGTGTTTAGCTTACACCGCAATCTGCTAAGAGCATCTGCTACCACATTGGCTTTGCCGGGGTGATAGTGAATCTCAATGTCATAATCCTTGATTAACTCTATCCATCTCCTTTCCTCATATTTAGCTCCTTCTGATTGAAAATTTACTTCAAGCTCTTGTGATCCGAGTAAATCTCACAGCGATTACCCATCAGATAATGACGCCATGTCTTTAATGCCAGCACTACGGCTGCTAATTCAAGATAATGGGTCAGATAGTTCTGCTCATGCTGCTTCAGTTGTCGAGACAGATACGTGATGACTTTGCCTTCTTTCATCAATACACATCCTAGACCAATCTTGGACGCATCACAATATACATCAGATGTCTTCTTGATGTCTGGCATGATCAAAATTGGGGCTGATATCAATCTCTTCTTCAACTCCTGGAAACTGGCTTCACACTTGTCTGTCCATTCAAACTTCTTGTCCTTCTTCAACAATTTGGTCATGGGTCTGGCGATGCTCGAGAATCCTTCTACGAACTTGCGATAGTATCCCGCTAATCCGAGAAATGCACGGACTTGGGTTTGAGTGGTTGGGGCTTCCCATTCTTCGATATCTTTGATCTCGGCAGGATCAATAGAGACTCCTCCGGCAGACACAATATGTCCTAGGAATCCTACTTCTTTCAGCCAAAACTCACACTTGCTGAACTTGGCATATAACTGATGCTCTCTCAGGGTTTCTAGGATTATTCTCAGATGTTGCTCATGCTCTTCTTCTGACTTGGAGTATATAAGGATGTCGTCGATAAATACAACTACAAACTTATCTAGGAAATTCATAAAGATCTTATTCATGAGGTTCATGAAATAAGCAGGGTCATTGGTTAATCCAAAATACATAACCGTATACTCGTATAAACCATAGCGAGTAGTAAAGGCGGTCTTCGGAATATCCGTTGCACGAATCTTAAGTTGGTGACAACCAGTCCTAAGACCAATCTTTGAGAATGCCTGGGCTCCTGTCAATTGATCAAATAGATCCTCTATCTTTGGCAAGGGGTACTTGTTCTTGATGGTGACCTCATTCAACTTTCTGTAATCTGTACACAGACAATTGCCTCCATATTTCTTGTCGACGAATAACACTGGTGATCTCCATGGCGATGCGCTTGGCTGAATCAAGCCTGTTGCTAACATGGCATCTAACTGCTTCTTCAACTCAACTAACTCTGAGGGGTTCATGCTATAGGGTCTCTGGGTGTGGCACCCCGCAAAACCACTACTAGAAAATCGCGTTGTTTTTGTGCATTGCATCGTCATGACCGCATGCTCATGTCATCATGCCACATTGCATTTGAGCATCGTCATGTCATCATGCATGGTTTGTCTAAAACTATTTCTAAACGCCTAGTTTTGTTTTCTAAAATATCCCCCGTCTTAATTCAAATCAAAACCCCTGTTTCTCGCCTGGGTCTTTTATTTGCCTAAAAATTATTTGCAAAAGTATTTTAAAAATAAAAGTTAATAAAAATGTTTTACCGGGGAGGCCACTAGCCTGCCATGCCAAAAGCCCATCAGGCCAGCAGCCTACTACCCGGTCCAAACTGACCAAAACCTAGTATAATCCTAACCAAACCCTAACCCCAAACCATCTCCCCACCCGTTGCCACTCTCTCTCTATTCCTCTCTCTCCCACCCGCCTGTCCACTTCACCACCTGGCCCAGCCGCCACCTCACTCCCTCCACTCCCTGTGCGCCACCTCCCCCTCCTGGCCCCACTCCCCTCACACCTGCCACTCTCACCGATGGACACACACACCCACACACGCATGCACACAGCGCGCTGGCCACACCCCCTGGGCGCATGCCACCTGCGCCTCCTGCCACCCTTCCCTGGCCCGCCTGCCCCTAGGCCCCACTACACCTTCCCAAACTCCCGCCCGCTCCACCACCTGCCGCCCCGACCGCTTCCAACCGCACGCAAACCAACCCCACCTGCACATCTCCCGCGCCACGCTTGGACACGCCCTCCCACGCGCGACTCCCGTTTCCGGACCCACACCCTCTCTCTCCCCATCCTCTCGATCCACCCCCACCTACCCCTGCTTCTCATCCTCTCTCGTTCCCACCTACCACCGCCACCCTCCATCACAGGCGCCGCCTTGCGTGGCTCGACCGCCAAGCCAAGCCACCACCGGCCGGACATCCTCCACTCTCCCCTGCCTCTCGCCGCCTCACAGTTCCGCGAGCAACACCGATCGTCGCCCTCTTCTTCCCTCTGCTGTCTGCGCGATGCCGTCGCCCCGTGCCGCCTCCGCCACCTCGGGCTCAGGCCCTCCCGTGTCCTCCTCTACCAGCCGCCAGAGCCCCGCCTTCGCCGTGCTGGGCCTGCTTCGGCTCCGCCATCGCCTCTGGCCTCCACCGCCTGCAGGGCCCCGACGACGCATGCGCCGCCGCCTAGCCCTCTCCTCTCCTTGGTCGACCGGGCCCCTCGCCGAATCCCAATCGCCGCCGCCTTCCTGCAGCATCTGCAGCGCGACCTCCCCTACTCTCTCTTCCTCACCAACCCCGCCGCCCTCGCCTCCTGATTCGCCGCTGCCAGTACC
This sequence comes from Avena insularis, assembly GCA_023614405.1. Lineage (NCBI taxonomy): Eukaryota > Viridiplantae > Streptophyta > Magnoliopsida > Poales > Poaceae > Avena > Avena insularis. Next base: position 410,984,080 of record CM042696.1, read on the forward strand.
AGCCCATGAGCCTGGTGCCGCTGCCTCTAGCGAAGCGATGCCGCCGCCGCAAGCTCGCCTGCTGCCTCGCTGCCTCGCTGCCCAGCCGCAGAGCTTGCCGACGCCTCGCTATGTCCGGCCGTCGTCAAGACCGCTTCCCTGCCACCATGGCTCTCTCCGCCCCTGCTCCGGCCCTCCTTCTCTTTCACGCGTGACACCGCCCTCTCCACTACGGGCTACAGCTCGTCTTCCCCGCGACTGCTACAAGCGACGTGACCCTCGAGGTCATCCGTCGAGTGTCCTGCCACGTCGTCCTCACCGAGATGGAGCGGTTCCTTTCTTTTTGTTTGTGTAGCAGGGCACCTAGACCAACATGAGATTGGTGAACCTTTTCCCTAAAAACGTGTCATCATCACCAAGTCCAGCATCTGACGTTGACATGAAGACCGACACGAGACGACACCGAAGGACTACACCAGGCCCATTATCGGCGCCAACCGAACCCAGGCCAAGCACTTCGACAAGGACGCCAAGTACTTCCTCTCGGATGCCAAGGCCTGAACCCGAAGACCACATATGCGACAAGTACTCCTTCCCAGATGCGAGACCCGGATCCGAAGATCGGCAAGAACTCCTACAAGAACGCCAAGTTCTTCACACCGAATGCCAAGACCGACCCGATACGCCGACCCGACAAGATCTTCGCGACGACAAGATCGACACCGACCAGGACGAATCTAATGCGCCCCAACGCCAAACCAAGTCGTTCTTCCCGGAACACCAAGATCTCCTTCGGTTGTCCGAGAACGATCTCGTCGATCCGAACCCCAGCTCCGGACCCGACCCTGAACCCCCGGAACCAAGATCTTCCGAACCCAGATGTGTGACCCCTTTATTCGAGACCCCTATTTTTATAATATGACATTACCAACTGTCGTATATTAAATTGTTCATGCATGCATACCTATCTGTGGTTTGGGGGCATTATGCCGATTCACCTCATAATTAAATATGGAGTCTATATGCGGGGTATTCTAGTCTTATTCCGGACTCGATTTAACTTGGTGTAGCAAACAGATGCCATGTTTCGCCCTGTTAATGCAACATTTAAATTGCGGGGGGTGCTAAATAACTTGAACCGTGTAGTTAATTGTCGGGACCCCGATTCCGCTTAACACTGCCTAATTGCACCGCATCTGCATCATATCATAATCATGCTGGATCTTTTGCCATAGTATTAAATATTGCATCCGGTGTTTCTTCTAGTGTTTGCTTCTTCGCGGATTAGGCTGATGAGTTGATGCGAGTATCGACAAGTTCTCCGGATATGAACCTTCGGCAGTGTTTCTCAGGCGAGCATCTCTCCCCCTTCTACCTATTTTGCATTTATAGTCTTTATTTCCTCCTGTTGATCTATTGCTATCCGTGTCGTGATGCTTTAGTTTCCGTACACTAGTTATATCCCGTGCAGCCTCTATATTGCCTTGGACACCTCCTATTACCTGTGTTTGGTAGATAGCTGGCCTTGCGAGTCATAGTTGCTTGCTCAGGTGCGATCTCGTGTTGTCAAGTACCACAGTTGTTGGAATGCTGGCAGAGGTTTATGGTGGAGATGATCATGACTTTAAATACAACTATTAAATTGCTAGATATAACTAATGCAGAGGCATCAGTGGGCAATAAATGTTATTTGGTTCTTCCATGCTAACTTGTGTCCCGTAGGACCTCGAGTACTTGATACCTGTTCCTTGATTTTTCGCACTATCCACATCCGGGAGGCCTTATGGAGCCTCCTGAGCCAGAGCTTGATTCATTTCTATTTCTTGGGGCCACAACCTAGTTTGGGGTTTTATTTACTATCCTGTAATTATGCCATGTTTACTGCTTTATTTAAGATTGTGCGTGGAGCACATGTAATGTTTTGGATGCGGAGTGTTTTCGCGGTATCGACAAGCCCAGTCACACTTTCGGGTTCCCAGTCGTTTACATCCATTGACGCAAACCTGGTCCGCTCGAGCCGCCAACTTCGCTATGGTAGCTTAGTGGGGTGTCCCCCTGAAATATTTTATGAATCCTGTGATCGCTTTGTCGTGAATGCCTCGTTGGGTTTTGAGTTGGTTTTTCCGAGGTTGATCGAGTGTGTGTGCACCCCTGCAGTGTAAAACTTTCTGAAAGCCGTGTCCGCGGTTATGGACGACTTGGAGGATAGTATCTCGATCATAGACAAGCATAACTAAAGTAGTACTATAAACTTGACTTAATATATGACTAGTAATCAGATTCAACTATAACGGAATGGATATTAAAAATGCCAACAACTGCTGGATCTGGGTTGTTTTGTTATATATGCCTAGTAAGTATTGCAACTCCAATGGAATGTGATAAAAGTGTCAACAACTGCTGGGTTTTGGGATTCCTCAGGAAAATTATATCTGACTAGTAAATGTTCCAACTATAACGGAATGGTGATTAAAATTTCCCACTACTTATGTTATCATACCTACATTTGATTAGTAACTGCTGCAACTATAACAGAATGAGTAAAATTGCCAACTGTGTGAGTTCCTTGGTCCGACTTCCTCGTTTGGTCTCGAGGGGCAAATACCAGGATGGGTATGTTTGGTGTTAGCTTCAGGTAGGATCCGAATAGGTCTTTCTTACCCCTCTCTAATAGCCGCCAGTGATACCGAGTCTCTTTAGGTTGTTTAGTGTCATTGCTGCCGCTTCACCCACCATACCTATGTAGGCGAGAGCCGCCAATTCTAGCCTCGCTGTAATCGCCTCGATCGACGCTCCTCTTTTTCCTTTTCCCTTTGTCGATACCCCTTTTGTTTTAGCAGGTTTAAGTTTGACGTCGTTAGCAGGGTTACCCTTCCGGCTTGGCCTAGGCAGGGTTATGGACGCCATTGGTCATTCTTCAGGGCTCTTAGCCCAATTTGCATCTTGTCCGTACTCGGACGCTGTATTGTTTTCAAGGTGATTTGGATCTTTGTATTGTATATCTGTATTCTTGACTCTTGGAGTCGTGTTGTATATATATCTGTTCTGTGGGTCCCATCGAGGACTGTTGTGTAATGGTATTACTTCGTTTTTCCACCCGCATGAAAGTGCTTGGTGGGCGTCCTTGAATTGTTTCAATGCGGGTTTGGCAGAAAGGGCTAAAACTTGCATAGGGCCGATTCGAGGGTGTTTCAGATTGGTATTAGAGCTCAGCAATTGCGATACCCCACAAGTCCAGCCGGTAGGATAACCTAGCTAACGGCCGAAGTAGAGTGACAAAACTATTTTTGCAAAATCGATTGGATAGATCTGATTAGGTCTGATTTTACTCCTTACCTTCTGCTATTCTCCTCTTACCTCTGTGTGTTTTAAATCTGTTCTCTTATCTTTTCTTCCAGTCCAGGACTTCTCGTGGTTGCGTTTCCGTCGCACCTTCAGGGTTTCGCTCCCTCTTTTGGTAACGGTGTTTCTACACCCGGTCTACATGCTATCTAAGGAATCCTTATTATGTTGGACTTCTCTTTGTTCCTTCTTGTGCCTTCTGGTGTTTTCCAACACGACGACCTCATTTACGCCAGATCTGATGCAGAGCCTGCATCACTCCTTTGTTCCGAACCTCGTTTGTCGAGATCTTCAGTCTAATTCCGAGAGTTGGTTGCATAATTCACCTATTCGTGTGCAGAGTAATGGTTTGGGTGCGCGATGGACTGATCACCATCCGACTACTCTTATCATTCGCTTTTGTATATCGAATCGGTCGATCCAGCAATTTTACTCTGTCCACGGAAGCTAGAGGTGGCTTTATTTGTTGATACCTCTACCTTCGCCCTTTGTTTCCCGGAGTGTTCTCTCGACGATCACGGACAACGACCTCTTGTTAGTGGTGTCGCGAGGATCTACACGAAGCAAGAAGATTTAGATCGCCGACCTTCTTTCCGGTACCATGAGGCAGATCTCGAGGGTGAGATCCACTGTTTGTGGTGTCGAATTGTGGCGCCCCGCAAAACCACTACTAGAAAATCGCGTTGTTTTTGTGCATTGCATCGTTATGACCGCATGCTCATGTCATCATGCCACATTGTATTTGAGCATCGTCATGTCATCATGCATGGTTTGTCTAAAACTATTTCTAAACTCCTAGTTTTGTTTTCTAAAATATCCCCCGTCTTAATTCAAATCAAAACCCCTATCTCTCGCCCGGGTCTTTTATTTGCTTAAAAATTATTTGCAAAAGTATTTTAAAAAAAAGTTAATAAAAATGTTTTACTGAGGTCGCCACTGCCAGTTAAAAGCCCAAAGCAGCCAGCCTCTACTACCCGGTCCAAACTGACCAAAACCTAGTCTAATCCTAACCAAACCCTAACCCCAAACAATCTCCCCACCCGCCGCCACTATCTCTTTCCCTCTTCTCTCTCTTCCTCTCTCTCCCACCCGCATGTCCACTTCACCACTTGGCCCGCCACCTGGCCCAGCGGCCACCTCACTCCCTCCACTCCCTGTGTGCCACCTCCCCCTCCTAGCCCCAATCCCCTCACACCTGCCACTCTCACCGGTGGACACACACACCCACACACGCACTTTAGCAATGGCCACACCGCCACAGCATGCCACCTGCGCCTCCTGCCACCCTTCCTTGGCCCGCCTGCCCCTGGGCCCCACTACACCTGCCCAAACTCCCGCCCGCTCCACCACCTGCCGCCCCGACCGCTTCCAACCGAACGCAAACCAACCCCACCTGCACATCTCCCGCGCCACGCCTGGACACGCCCTCCCACGCGGGACTCCCGCTTCCGGACCCACACCCTCTCTCTCCCCATCCTCTCGATCCACCCCCACCTACCCCCGCTTCTAATCCTCTCTTGTTCCCACCTACCACCGCCGCCCTCCACCGCGCATCCGCGCCCCGTGCCATGCTCGACCCTGCCGCTAGGGCCGAAGCCGCCGTCGGTTGCACATCCTCCACCCCGCGCCGTTCCCCTGCCGCCTCCCAGTTCCGCGAGAAGCGCCGGCCGTCGCCCTCTTCTTCCCTCCGCCGCCTCGAGCTCAGGCCCTCCCGTGTCCTCCTCTACCGGCCGCCTGGCCCTCTCCTCTCCTCCGGCCGACCGGGCCTCTCGCCGGATCCCAATCGTCGCCGCCTTCCTGCAGCATTTGCAGCGCGACCTCCCCTACCTTCTCTTCCTCACCAACCCCGCCGCCCTCGCCCCTCTGCATCCGTCGCCAGGTACCAGCCCGCGAGCCCTGACGCCGCCGTCTCCCCTGAAAAGGCGTCTTGCCGCAAGCTCCGCTGCTGCTGTCGCCGCCCAGCCATAGAGCTCGGCGCCGCTATGTCCGGCCGCCGTCAAGACTGCTTCTCCGCCACCGCGGCTCTCTCCGCCCTGCTCCGGCCCTCCTTCTCTTCCATGCGCGACGCCGCCCTCTCCACTGCGGGCTGCGGCTCGTCTTCCCCGCGACTGCTACAAGCGCCGCGACCTCGAGGTCATCCATCGAGTGTCCTGCCGCGTCATCCTCACCAAGATGGAGCGGTTCCTTTCTTTTTGTTTGTGTAGAAGGGCACCTAGACCAACATGAGATTGGTGAACCTTTTCCCTAAAAACGTGTCATCATCACCAAGTCCAGCATCTGGCGCCGACACGAAGAACTACTCCGAGAACCGTCGACACCGAACGCCATGAGCTTCTACACGTATCAGATGAACGAGACCGACACAAGACGAAACCCGGAGGACTACACCAGGCCATCAGCGTCGAACCTGAGTCCTGTGCTCAAGCACTTCGACAAGGATGCCAAGTACTTCCTCTCGGACGCCAAGGCCCGAACCCGAAGACCACAGATGCGACAAGTAGTCCTTCCCAGATGCGAGGCTCGGATCCGAAGATCGGCAAGAACTCCTACCCAAGGCATAGGCTTCATCTTCCTTTGACTTGTGTTTCTTATCAGGGAAAGGCATAGGCTTTTGGACCCAAGGCTCTCTTTCACTACCATGTTTCTTAACAACAAAATCTTCTTTAGTGTATTTAGTATTCTTCGTGTGCCTTCCAGGTTCTTCTTCAACTATTTCTTTATCAGCAGCATCATTTTCTTCATTACAACTTTTAGTTTCAGCATCAGAGACATACATACTAATATGATCTTTAGTAGGTTCAGAAGGTTCTACAATAGTTTTATGTTTCTTTTTTCTTTTCTTAGGAGTAGGGACACTATTTTTAGCTTCTTGAGAATCCTGCTCAATTCTTTTAGGATGCCCCTCAGGATATAGAGGATCTTGGGTAGCAGCACCACTTCTAGTTCTAATTTCATAAGCATGTTTTTCTTTAGCAGCATTAACTAGCAAGTCTTTTTGTACCTTAATAAGCTGATCAATTTGAGTTTGAACCATTTGAAAATGTTAAACAAGCATTTTAACATCATTAGAGGTTCTTTCCACTATATCTTTTAACTCAATAATAGCTCCAGAGTTTTCCATTAAATGATTTTGCACCCTTTTATTAAAATTATCTTGCTTAACAATAAAAATATCGAATTTTTCTAAGCATTGATCAGGAGGTTTAGAGTAAGGGATATCACGTTCATAAAAATGTTGGAGAGAGTGTACCTCAATAGTGGATGAGTGGGGAATTGGGTTATGTAATTCTTCTATAGGAGGTAAATTCTTGACGTCAGCAGCTTTAATTCCCTTCTCCTTAAGACATTTCTTAGCTTCCTTCATCACTTCATCATTTAGTTCAATAACTCCCCTCTTCTTTGATGTTGGTAAAGGCAGAGGAATAGTTGGTTCAGGAGGAGTCCAATCTCCATAATTCTTGCTTATTTTAGCCATTAATTCCTCAGCTTCCTTGGGAGTCCTATTCCTGAAAACACAATCAGCACAACTATCCAGGTATGTCCTAGATTCTTCAGTTAGTCCATTATAAAATATGCCAAGAAGCTCATTCTTAGGTAATGGACATCCAGCCTGTGCATGAATCAAAGCGCAAAACCTTGCCCATGATTCAGGCAATATCTCTTTTTCTCCCTGTTTAAAATCAAAAAGTTCCTGCAAAATAGCATGTCCAGCACTAGGTGGAAAATATTTCTAAAGGAAGGTACTAACTAAGCAATCTGGGCTATCAATAGATCCAGGAGGTAAATTATTAAACCAAGTTTTAGCTTCTCCTTTCAATGAAAAAGGGAACATTTTAGCAACAAAGTAGGTGCGCATCTTAATATCATCAGAAAACAAGCCACTCATGGTAGAAAGCTCAGTCATACGTGCAACCGCACTATCATTCTTAGTCCCACAAAAAGGTTATTTCTCAACAATAGCTATGTAAGAAAGATAAAGAGAGAAATCATAATCCTTATCTTTAATGTTTATGGGACACGCATCAAACTTAGCATTACGAGACAATTTGGGTTTTACAGTACGCCTCTCAAGGAGTCTCTTAATAGCACTCCTATCATGGGTGTTTTGACATTCTTTAATAAATTCATCGGTCATCTCAATATAACCGTCTTCAATATCATAACTCTCTCTAGACTCAGGTGAACTAACAGGTGTAGTAGTGTCTTCATTAGGAGTTTCAGTATTTCCAGCTATAGTTCTAGCAATCGTAGCATCTAGGAAAGGACCTAATGAACCACTCTTATCAAGCACGAGAAGCGACATCAAGTATCAAGTTTCAGATTCAGCAGTACTAGCAGTGTGTATAACATGTGTATGTGGTGGTGTAAGGAGCTTACTCATAACAGATGGTGAATCAAGAGCAATAGAGGTGTTCAGAACCGTACCTCTTCTTGTAGTGGATGGTAAAATAGGGACTTTGCCATCACGAGACTTACCCATGATGGATGGATGGCAGCGAACAATAATGATTCCAAGTGAACTTGATAAATAAAGATATGCTCCCCGGCAACGGAGCCAAAAAATAGTCTTGATGACCCACAAGTATAGGGGGTGTATCGCAGTATTTTCAATTTATTGAGTCGACACAAGGGGAGCCAAAGAATATTTATAAGCCTTAACAACTGAGTTGTCAATTCGGCTGCACCTGGAAACAATCTTGCTCACAGCAGTTTATCAGTAGCAACAGTTTTGTAGTAGCAATAGTAAAGTAATAGCAGTAGTAAAGTAAAGACAGCAGTAACAATTGCAGTAAACAGTAGGATTAAAGCGCGGTAGGCATAGGGATGGATGGACAGGCGTTGCATGGACAAGACAATTCATATGGAAATCAAGACGCAGGGCATTTGCAGATAAATAAGATAAAGAATCCAAGTACTGAATAATCATAGGCATGTGTTCCATATATAGTCATACATGCTCGCAATGAGAACTTGCACAACATCTTTTGTCCTGCCTGCCTGTTTGCAGCGAGTCCTCAAGGGAACTACTAGCAATTAAGGTGCTCCTTTTAATAGAGCACCGGGGCAAAGCATTAACACTCCGTGAACACATGTGATCCTCACATCAAAGCCATTCCCTCTGGTTATCCCGATTGCTGTCACTTCGGGGCCTTTGGTTCCGGACAACAATATGTGTATACAACTTGCAAGTAAGACCATAAACAATACTATCATAATGAATCAATAACATGTTCAGATCTGAAATCATGGCATTCGGGCCCTAGTGACAAGCATTAAGCATAACAAGTTGCAACAAAGTCAAAAAGCACTAATAATAGATACTAGGCACCATGCCCTAACAATCTGATGCCATTACATGAACGATCTCATCCAATCCCTACCATCCCCATAGCCTACAGTGGGGGATTACTCACTCATGGATGGGGGAAACATGGATGGTCGATGGAGAAGCGATAGTGATGTTGATGGCTATGATCTCCTCCAATTCCCCATCCCAGAAGGTTGCCAAAACGGAGTTTCTGGTTCCGAATCGCGCAATCTGGTGGTGGCGGTGCAGCGGAACTCTTTCTGGAAAAACGTCGAACCCCCCTTGGTTTTTAGGTCAAGAGGCAACTTATATTCGAAGAGGGAGGCCGAGGTGGCAGCCGAGGCGGCCACACCACCCACCCAGGTGGTGTGGGACCCTCGTGGCCCTACTCCGTCTCGTCTTCTGGCTCCGTGAGTCTTCTTGTGAAATAGGATTTTTGGCATTTTTTCCAGGATTTTTCCTGATAGTTGATTTTCTGCACAAAAACTAGACACCAAGATAATTCTGCTGAAAACTGCGTCAGTCCATGTTAGTTGTATCCAAATCACACAAGTTTAGAGTAAAAACAATAGCAAAAGTGTTCGGGAAAGTAGATACGTTTTGGACGTATCATATGATCAAAGGCTGGTGGTCATTATTCCCAAGTTATTTGAGAATATATGACTAGAGGATGAAGGAGTTTTGTGAGTACACCAAATTAGGTAAAGCCCTAGTAAGATGAGTCATCTAGCTTGATCATGAGAATTCAAGCTAGAGTATGATGAAGCATATAATATGAGTTGTATGGAGTAGCTCGTGGCATAGTAGTTTAACCAAGATAATATAAGAACAAACTTGTATTATGGAGATTAGTACCCTACCCATTCCAGGGGATGAATATCACATGTGATATATAGATAGAACTATAATCTTACAAGCCTCGGAAGTAGTTGCAAGGTGAATATATAAGGAGTTAATAGATGGAGCTAGAAATAGCTACATTGATGGATTCATCAAGGGTATCTAAGAGATGGAAGTTATATATGTAAAAGAATGAAGAATGAGAATTATTGAAGTGGCATGACCATGTCATCATATGATGATGGATATGGTGGAGCCAGGTGACTAGTTCATTTAGGCAGAGGACATCTTAGTGAATCAGGTAAGAATTCATATAGAGTATACTTAGGAAAGGAGTTCCTTAACTATGACCCAAGCTTAGTGAAGTGTGTGGGTAGGAATTCTTGAGAAACCTTTAATGAAGGTCTTATCAAGCCATGTCTATATCTTTGTCCAAAACCCTAGGATTAAGATGGTAGTAAAACCAATTCTTATTTTAGGCAGCCAAAGAATAGTATATCTTGGTCAAATGAAGTTTCTACAAGATAATGAGAATGCCAATTGAGAGTGTATTTATGAGAGCCTTGTCCACCTCATTATTTTAAACCCTAATAGAAATCTTGACCCATTAATCAACAAGATTGCTCTAGGAAGTAATTCTAATATCTCACTCTAGGTTGAGGTATCAACCCTACTCCTAGATTTAGAAGTAGTATCTTTAAACCTTGATCTTTATCCACATTCATAATAAGATATGAGTATATTAAACCTTCCCAAAACTCATGGCAATTATTTGGAAATGAACATTTTCATTTCCTCATTAAGGATTGATATCCATGCATAATGACTTAACCAAGATTGTTTTATGGTAGTTCTAAACCCCACAAACTAAGTAGAGTTGGAATGGGTGAAACCACCATATATAGAGAACCATGAAATTCAATTCACCACTTTATGAACCACAAGGTTTATTACCTTATAATAAATATATATACCATTCCTTTATGAGGCTAAGTATGAATAGAGTTCTCTACATATCATTCAACATTTTAAATCTTTGCCATAACCATTATCATGGTGAAAATAAGAACATTTCCATAAGATTTGCTTTAGAAGAGGCAAATCCCTAAAACCCTAATTAATATTTACTTTACTAAATAAAAGAACCCTTCCTATAGTTATGGATATTTTTCGTATACACAATAAGAAAAGAGGAGACGAGGGTTATACTTGCTTTATACAATAATATTCTTGATTTAAAAATTCTCTAGATATTTAAATCCTTGAGGAACTTCATATTTAAAAAGGTTTTATAAAAAACAACAAATAGAAAATAGAATTAGAAAAAGAAAAGGAGTCAACCAGACTGCCGCCCACGGCCCGTTTCTTTCACGCTTAACCGCCGCCCGCGTGCGCCAGCCATCGTTGCCCGCTCACTCCGCATTGGCGCAACAGTGGCCCATGCCCAGCTACCGGTTCACCGTCATCTTCTCCGTGTGTCACAAGTAGCTCTCTGGAGCTGGTGCCGTCGCCCGAAGTCGATCATGGTGGTCAGCAGAAATTGGACCGCCGCGATGCTCGCCGACGCCTCGGACTATGTTGATAAGATTAGTCGTGCTCTCCTCTATCTATCCATACTAGTCTTATCCTCTCTCTTGCTCTCTAGAGCAAACCACCCTTCCTCACCGAAACCCTAAACTCTGGCCACCACAAATCACCATTGTCTCCGACCTCCCCGAGCTCCGTTGTGGTGCCTAGGAGCTTCCTCTCATTGTCCTAGATCATCTGGTAAAAGGAATCGAGCCCTCCCGCTCGCTATCGACGCCACCGACCACATCTATCCGCCGCTCGCCGTCGACCATGGTGACGTCATCCGAGCTCGCGTCTACAAGATTCCTGGTGAGCCCCTGATTCCACTGGTTCTCTCCGATTCGTCGCTCGCTCGTCATAGTGACCTACCCACGTGAGCCCGACCGCGCCGCCGTACTTGGACGTCGCCAGAGCAACTCCGGGGACCATTTACTGGTGGTGCGACCATGGTCTGACTCGCCTCGCGCTCCTCTGTCCAACGCGCCCACTCCCGTTTGCTCACGCGCAGCCGATTGATGGATTGATCATCGACCTGGGAGGATCACTCCCAGGTGATGTCAGCATGACATCATGCTGATGTCATAATATCGTTTTAATTTATTGTATTAAAGTTTCTGGATATGACGTGGCATCGGTCCCACTCGTCAATGGCTGCAGGATAGGTGTGAGTGCGGTTTAAAAAAATTAACGTGGTGTTGACGTCAGCACTGACGCAGAAAAACATTTAGTTATTTATTTTTAATTCCAGAAACTAAATAAAATGATTTAATCTCATTAATTCAATATCTTTTATTTTATACTTCAGAAAAATATATATTATATATCAAAATGTTCAAAAAAATAAATTCTATAACCTAAACCTATTATCATATTTTATTTTCCAACTCAAATAAAATAATAATTATAATTAGTAAATAACTTATTAAGGATAAATTATAAATAAATATATTTTATTATTTTGAAATTCCCAAAACTAGGTATAATACATCAAAAGTCTTAGAAAAACAAAATAACAACTTATAAATTGTTTTATACATTTTTTATAACACTTAACTAATATTTATTATTTATAAAGTGATAAAATTTATAAAATTCATATTTTATTAATTAAAAATCATAAAATACTTATAATATACCAAAATGATCACAAAAATAAAAACTAAACATTAAAAATATCCACTTACACATTTGAAGTCAAATAAAGGTAAAAGTTTAATAAGTCTTGATTAAAACTATTTTCTAATATCTTAATGGAATAAAAATACAAAAATCTTTACTATACCTTTAACATTAATTGTTAAAAGTCTAAAAGTGAATAACAAGTTCCACTAATGTTTAAGTAGAATTAAAATAGATCTAACTATTTTAAGTTGTACCTACTAAAACTACCATTTAAAATTAAGTAAACCTTATTCTCCACAAATATTTTATCAATTATAAAATCATCAAGATTTGAGTACTAATTCTTTTAGAAGTTTGGGAATCCACTTTAAAAGCTAAACAAAGTTTTTAAGTTTTTAGCATGATGCCATTCTCATGTTTATAGAAATAAGTATTAATTCGATAATAAGTAAGTGATTCTATTCACTTATAAAACCAAGAGAACATCACTTCCATAAAGGCATAATACCTTTGTTTCACTTTAATGAAGTGTTATAAATTGAACAACATGTAGTGTCCTCTCATATTAAAGTTAGATAAATCTCCACTTGATAGTAGAATAGCTATTCAAAAATACTACTTATTTCTACTTTAATACTTGTAATTAACAAGAAAACCTTAAAGTGTTAGCTTTAAGATTTAAATGCTTTTACTTGGTAAAGTAATCTTTTCATCAAAAGTTATTCTTCTGAGAAATATTAAAAGTAATCCTTAAGTATTTCTATGAAGACTAATGAATTAATAACCCTTTTAAGAAATCCATGTGTGCCATTCCACACTTGAGTGCTTTAGTATTGCATGCTACTTGTTGTATTTACATATTGTTTCACACACTCTCACAAGCCTTAATAAGAAGCACAAGTGTGAAGCTAATATAGAAGTGAAACACATTCTAAAGAAACCATTCCCAATTTCAGATACGATTAATTCGGGGATTCGCGTTTATCAAACTGCATTACATTACTTATGCATAATTGCATGTTGTTTACTGAATTTGGATCTTCTATTGTCTTGAAGACCGTGACTGTATAATCTTGCAATCACAAAAGGCAAGTTCACACTTGCTCATGTCCTTTGATTATTTTCTATCAAATGCTTGTAACTCAAATGTTGTCATCACCTGCATTTCTGTAACACCCTCGAATCGGCCCTATGCAAGTTTTAGCGATTCCCGCCAAACCCGCATAGAAATGATTCAAAGATGCCCACCAGGCACTTGCGTGCGGGTGGAAAACGAAGTAATATCATTACACAATAGTCCACGATGGGACCCACAAAACATGTATATACAACAACGACTCCATGAGTCAAGAATACAGATATATAGTACAAAGATCCAAGACACCTCGAAAACGATACAACATCCGAGTATAGATAAGATGCAAATGGGCTAAGAGCCCCGAGGAATAGCCAATGGCGTCCATAACCCTACCCAGGCCAAGCCGGAAGGGTAACCCTGCTAACTACGTCGAACTCGTACCTGCTAAACAAAAGGGGTGCCGACAAAGGGCGAAGGGAAAAAGAGGAGCGTCAGTACTGAGGCCAATACACGGCGAGGCTAGAATTCGGCGGCTCTTACCTACATAGGTATGGTGGACTAAAGCGGCAGCGTAGCATGCACTAAACAACCTATAGAGACTCAATTATTTGTCGGCTATTAGAGAGAGATAAGAAAGACCTATTCGGTACCAACCTTATACTAACACCAATCATACCCATCCTAGTATTCCCCCTCGAGACAAAACGAGGAAGTCAAACCAAGGAACTCACACAGTTGGCAGTTTTATTCATTCCATTATAGTTGAAGCACTTACTAGTCAGATATAGATAGCATGAGTCATTCTGAAGCATAAGTAGTGGGTCGTTTTAATTACCATTCTGTTGTAGTTGGAACATTTACTAGTCAGATATAATTGTCCTGAAGAATCCCAAAACCCAACAGTTGTTGGCACTTTTATCACGTTCCATTGGAGTTGTGATACTTACTAGGCAGGTATAACATGACACAATACACACCATTCCACCAGTTGTTGGCACTTTTATTATCCATTCCATTGTAGTGAAGTTGATTACTAGTCACATATTAAGTCAAATTTATAGCACTACTTTAGTTATGCTTGTCTATGATCGAGATACTGTGCTCCAAGTCATCCATAACCGCGGACACGGCTTTCAGAAAAATTTACCCTGCTGGGGTGCACAAATAGCAACACACACACGATCAACCTCGGAAAAACCAAATCAAAACCCAACAAGGCTTTCACGACAAAGCAATCATAGGATTCATAAAATATTTTAGGGGGCCACCCCATTAGAATACCCGCAACGAAGTTGGCCGGCTCCAAGATGGACCCAAGGTTTGCGCCAATGGCTGTAAATGACTGGAAACCCGAAAGTGTGACTGGGCTTGTCGATACCGCGAAAACACTCCGCAATTCCTAAACAGTACAGGTGCTCCACGCATAATCGTAAATAAAGTAGTAAAGCATGGCATAAGTACAGGATAGTAATAAAGCCCCAAACTAGTTTGTGGCCCCAAGAAATAAGAAATGAATCAAGCTCTGGCTAAGGGGGATTCATAGACTCTCTCGTATGTGGATAGTGCGAATAGTCAAGGAACATGTATCAAGTACTCGGGGCCTATGGGACACAAGTGAGCGTGGAAGAACCAAATAACATCTATTGCCCACCGATGCCTCTGCATTAGTTATATCTAGCAATTTAATAGTTGTATTTAAAGTCATGATCATCTCCACCATTAAGCATCTCCACCATTAAGCATGTGTCAACCTTCCAATTACGGTGGAACAACAACGGCGCGAAGCAGCACCTGAGCAAGCAACTACGACTCACAAGGCCGACTATTTATCAAACAATAGGCAATAGGATGTGTCCAAGGCAATATAGGGGCTGCAAGGAATATAAATGGTGGACGGAAACTAAAGCATCACAATACGGGTAGCAATAGATCAACAGGAGGAAGTAAAGACTATAAATGCAAAATAGGTAGAAAGCGGGAGGATGCTCGTATGCACTCAACGGCCTAATCCGCGAAGAACAAAACACTAAAAGAAACACCGGATGCAATATTTAATACTACGGCAGAAGAATCGGCATGTTTATGATATGATGCATGGCATGGCAAAAGTGTGGTGCAATTAGGTAGTATTAAGCGGAACCGGGGTCCCGACATTTCATTAGACGGTTCAAGTTATTTAAATCCCCGCAATTTAAATGTTGTCTTAACAAGGCAAAACATGGTATCGGTTCGCTACACAAATTGAAATGGAGGCGATATAAGACTAGAATAGCCGCGTATAAACTCCATATTTAATTTAGGTGAATAGTCTAAATACCCCGAACAACCACAATATGTATGCGAGTATGAATGATTTAATATGGAACAAGTGATAATGTCATATTATAAAAAATAGGGGTCTTTGAAAGGGGATCACATTGAGGACTTGACGATCTTGGGGTTCGAGGGTCGAGGTCTTTAGGGTCTCGGCCACCGGGTCCGTGAAGAAGAACTTGATGTTCCGGGGGTTCAACGGGGTTCGGGTTTGGTCTCAGAATCTAGGATCGGTCTCGGACAACAGAAGGAGAGCTTGGCGTTCTGGGAAGAAGGACTTGGTTTGGCGTCGGGGGCGCATCGGATTCGCCCTGGTCGATGTCGATCTTGTCGTCGCAATGATCTTGTCAGGTCCGCGTATCAGGTCGGTCTTGGCGTTCCGTGATGGAGGTATTGGAATGCGACGCCATCGCCTTGGGGTTCTAGGATGGAGAACTTGGAGAACTTGGGGCTTTTCGGCCTCGGTTGTCGATGGTGCACTTGGTTCCCGTGTCGGTGTGCTTCAGGGTCTCGATCATCGGGGAGGTAGAACTTGGTAGCGAAGTGTGCACAGCATCGGTAGATCTTACTAGCATCAAAGACGAAGGTGGCTGATGTGGTGCCCAAAACACCACTTTAACATGGCCATACACACACGGATATGTTGTCAGGCAACAATGGTGCACGAGCAGCAGGACATGAAACCAGCGAAGACACATGAGCACTACACGGGCCCATGTCCATTCGACCATTAGCTCGAGCACCCTGCGGGAGCCTCGGAAGCGAGCATCAACTCTCGTAGGGGAGAGAGACGGGGGCCGAGGCGATCAGGACCAGGGGGCGCGGCCACTGATGATGGTGCGCGACACCGCGAGACAGGGGGACAAGGACGATGGGGCCGGCGGCGACTCTGCAGGAGAAGGCGGCGCTCGGGCTAGGGACAAGGAGCGGCGACAGAGGTTGGCAGCAAGGCGAGGGTGTTCAGAGGCGGGGACGTGCAGGCTTGGCCGCGACGCTGAGCGGGAGGAGGACGTCCAGGAGTGGCGGAGCTTAGCAGGGGCCGCAGAGCGCCAGAGAAGAGGCGGGCTCCGAAGAGGCGGGGCCAGAGGAGCGCGGCGGTGAGGAGCTTGGGAAGGCCACACGCAGGGACGGAGCGCGACAGGGGGCTTGGGGACAACGACACGGTCGGAGAGCTCGGGGAGCACGCACGGCCGCGACGATGGGCGGCTCAGGGCGGAGTCACGCAGAGGAAAAGAGGCCGAGCGGCGGAGGCTCTGCTGCGGGCATAACCACGAGGAAGGGGAGGACATGGTCGGCCGGAAGCGGGCAACGTGGCGCAGCAGACGATGGCGGCAAGATCCGCACGGTCGATGGAGGCCAGGGCGGGCGCCCGCGCGAGCTAGAGGAAGAAGGCGCCAGGGAATCCGGCGAGCTCGCGGACGGAGGCGGGGTAGGCAGCGCGGATCCGAAGCGAGAGGTAGGCGAGGGAAGGAGAGGATCACGGGGTGGAGGTCGCGTCACGCGAGGCGTGCGAGGTGGGGCCAGGCAGGTGACGTGCGGGAGTGGGCGGGCTCAGCGGTTGCGATGCGAGCGAGGCGGTAGGTGGTCGTACGCGGGGTGGGGTGGTCGTGCAATGTGCGCGCCTGTGTGTGGGGCCGAGAGAGGAGCGGGGCTGGGTTGCCTGGTTGCGTGCGGTCCTGAGCGATGCAGGGTGGTAGGACCAGGGGTTGTCGGTCCCGTGGGGCTGGTTCGCTGGGCGGTTGGTGCGGGCAGGCGGCCTCGGGCTACGCGCGGGGTGCGCGTGTCCGGGGGTCGGGCGGGGAAGGTGCGAGAGGCGGGAGTGCGCGGCAGGCGCGGGGTGGGTCTGGCTCAGGATGTGGGCAGGTGGGGAGGTGGCAGGTGGTGGGCGGGAGCAGCAGGCGGGAGTAGGGGCGGCGGCTGGATTGGGTAGGGAGAGAGGGAGGGATGGGGTAGGTGGGTGGTTAGGGTTTAGACTAGGAAGGAGGTGGCCGGCTGGGCTTTGGGCCTGGCTGGCGGCCTCCAAAAAAACAACTTAAGCTTTTATTTTTATTTTAAAATAGGCCTTTGTAAATAATTTTAGACAAATAAAACTATCCGGAAAAGACCGGAGTTTTGATTTGAAATAAAGACGGGGCGTTTAGAAAACAAAACCAGACTTTTCAAAAATGTTTTTAAACAAACCATGCATGATGATGATGATGCTCAAATGCAATGTGGCATGATGACATGAGCATGCGGTCATGATGATGCAATGCACAAAAACACAGCGATTTTATGGTACTGGTTTTAGCAGGATGCCACAATTTCAAAAGGGCCAGAAAACACTATTTTCATAATAATATGATTATGGATTATATATCAAATGGTAATAATCTATTGATACAGTTCCAGTGGTAAAGGAACATAATATCTAGGACTTAACAACCAATGTCGCCAGTTATTCTAGCGCCGTGTATTACGCGTTAACCATGAGATTTGGAATGGGACGGAGAAGTCAGTTGTATCTTCTTCCTTTCGCATGGATGGATGACCTTATCATGAGGCTGTAGCTTCCTTGCGAGGACTCAGCAGATGGGTGGGACTCCTAGTTCCCTGCGATATTGGTGCCTAGACTTTCTGTGAGGGGCTATCAGAGGTATATCTTCCTATATGGGGGTTGCCAGGGACATGATCTGCTCACTGAAGTCTCCAAGGGGTTGTCAGGGTTATAACTACCTATATGGGGGTTAACAGAGGTATATCTGCTTGAGGAGGTCGTGTCTTCATGCGGGGTCGCGGAGACGGCAGTGATTGGCTTGGATCTTAGGTTGGGCCTCAAACCATGGAAGTTTGAATGAGGACATACTCTCGGCCGTCCAACAAAGCTTAAGGTCTCTCATGGGAAAAGTGACGCACCTCTGTAGAGTGTAAGAGTATATTGGCCCTTTTGAGACAATTATATGTTCTAGAAGACAATTCTAATTGATCAATAAAAATACAATTCAATGGAATTCCTTTTTGTTTTTCTTTAGATTAGTTACTATTTTTTGAAAAGTAAAAAGGGGCAGACGAAACCTATTTTTATTTTCTTCGAAACTCGTTTCCTCTTGCTCCGTGTGTAGAAAAGGGAGGAATAAATTTGTGACATGTTACTCCCTATTCCGGGAAGGAGCTACGAACACACCAGGAAAGGAACCCGAAAGGATCGTATGGGCACCTAGAGGGGGGGTGAATAGGTGCTACTCCAAATTTTACTCTTTTTCAATTTAGGGTTTGACACAAAAGGTAAATTGTCTAGATTATGCAACTAAGGTCAATTTACCTATATGTCAACCTAGCATAAGTACTAAGCAAGAACTAGATAAGTAAAGTGTGGTAAAGGATAGAAGTAACCAAAGTGGAGCACTCGGAGACACAAGGATTTGTTTCCCATAGTTCCTTCCTTCTGAGGGCAAGTATGTCTATGTTTGGAGAGGGGGTGGTTTCATACCACCAACGCCACGAGAGGCCTCCCTTGTTCTCCAATGAACCTCACCCCAACGGGTTTGATTCACCTCTTCCACTATACGGCAACCTTCGAGGTGGAAGCCAGCACCTTTACAACGAGTTCGGGGCACACATCCACAACTTAATTGGAGGCTCCCAAATATAAGCAAGATGTCAAAAAATCAAAGACAAGCTTGTAAGAACCAAATCAAAAGCTAGGGTTTCCAAAGAAACACTAGAGCATGGGGGCCCTCAAGTGAATGAGGGGGAAATGAAGATCTCTCTTGATGAAGCTGTAGATCAAGGCCTCCTCCTTCGATTCTCCAAAGATCAATGACTTTGGATGGTTGGATGAAGAGATCTGGTTGATTTCGTGGCTCACTTGGGCATGGTGTTCTTGAGGTGGACGAGCAACTGGAGGAAGGGGATAACGTCCTCTATTTATAGCCCTTCACTCCATTGAACAGTTTTTTGACCGTTGGAAAAAAATCAGACCGGAGACTCCGGTCTGCACACCAGAGACTCTTGTCTACACCGGAGAATCCGGTCAATCTCCAGACCAGCCTCCGGACCGTCGAACAGAATGACCTAGCCCATCTATGAGCCAAGTGGCCCGGAGACTCTGGTCTCTCTTCACCGGAGACTCCGGTCTGAGGCAAGGACCAGAGACTCCGGACCTTCCTCCGGACCAAGCTCCGGACCACCTCTCTGGATGACCCAGGTAGGAAACAGGAACCCCCTTCGGAGACTCCTAGGGAAACTACGGACCACATCGGAGACTCCAGTCTAGGCAGACCGGAGACTCCGGTCTGGAATTTCTAGGAGACAAGTAAATATGTAGGGAATGTTCCACAGGCCAAGGGTCCTTTTCACTTTGTAATATATCAACCTGTAGACAATAGCAAACTGTAAAAAGGCTCTACTTGTTGTTAACGAACACCAAAAGTGATTATGACAGTAAATGTCCTTTCAATCTCCCCCTTTTTGGTGTTCGATGACAGCAAGTGATTTTGCATGAAAAATAGTTTGCAATGACTTATGACAGAGTATGAACATGCTCCCCCTGACAATGTGTACAAAGACAAACATGTAAAGAAAGCATGGTAGGTAGTACATGGATAAAACACATAGTTCACACACAAGTTACAATAATGTAGGGTCACCCACAGAGTCACACACAAATAGCAAATAGTGTCTCGCAATAATATAAGGCAAATAGGTACGAGGACCAAGATAGCAAATAAGAATCAAATAGCCCAAGCCCATGCAAATCCCAATGACAGTGTCTTCTCCCCCTTTGGCATCGAAACACCGAAAAGGGAAAAGACCTAAGCTAGTGCCCCAATGGATCAGTAGTCCTCGTCATCATCCTTCTCGTCCTCCTCATCCATATCCTGATCCTCATCATCATCATCATAGTCCTCATCACCATCTGGAGCTGCAGGTCCTTAGCCGTGAGGGCGAGAAGAGGAGGTACCTTGGTACCCATATCCAGAAGTGACATCAGAAAAGGTCTTCCAATCCACCAAGCTATCCTGTTGGGCATTCCATGCCCCAACGAAAGAGTGTAATCAGACTCAGTGGATGGTTGAGCGCCATGCTCATCAGTGTACTCATCTTCTCCTTCTTCATCATCTGCTGCACCCCGAGCCTTGATCTCCTTGAGGAGTTTCTCTATGCGATGGTTGCTCTTGTAGGAGGCATGTTGTTGCTTATGGATGTCCACATTCATGCAACACAGGGTCCTCTCCCAGAATGAGGCCTTCTTGAACTTCTCATGTACATAGTCACGTGTCATGGGAGGAAGAGGTGCATTGGAAGCATTCTGCCTCCAGGCCCTAGTAGGAGGGGGGCCTTCTCGGTCTATGAGATCTCCTCATCCACATGGGCATGGGAGTGTCTAGGAGGAGCCGTCATGTCCCTCTTCTGCTGCAAAGATACAAGAGTGTGCTCGGTAAGGTTGGGAGGCAAGGCAAGTGGAGAACCATGTTCCTATGTGTTGATGAGTCTCATAACAAGTGCTTCATATGGGGGAGCCTTCTTGTATAAAATGGCATGGTACATCTCCTCAAATATGTAATCCATAACATCAATGTGATCTGCATCTGCCTTGGGGCTAGCCATGTAAATCCTGTGGGTATGATACAACAAGTTGACCAAACCACATCTGATGGCATCATCATTCCCAACACTAGGGGAAATGGTCTGGCGGAAGATCCTCAACATCAGATTGTAGAGAGGCTTGAGCCCCTTGGACCCGCCCACAACACTCTTGCTGCTATACAAATGGGCAAGCTTGTTCTTGTTCACCCCAAGAGCTGCTGAGTGAATGCGTACCCCAACATGAGTGGACACTCCCTGGAATGTCTCAAATATGGCCTCAGCAAAGTCATAGAAAGTTGTAGAGCAGCGGTGATCTCTAGTCATCCAAGGCATAGTCCTGGCTTTGTTAGTCCCAAACACAACTGTGGCGTAAAACTGCTGCACAAGGGTGATGTTGTAGTCTTCACGGAGCTCCATCAAGTTGAACAGCCCTAACTTCTCACTAATCCATAGTGCATCCTAGAAGTAGGAGCTCTTCCTCATCTGTTCAACACTCAGGTACTTATGGGGGCACACAGGTGATCTCTTGAGCATGCTGTAAATGTCTTTCATGAAGACAGCTTTCTCCTTCCTCCAATAGCATGGGTCCTCGCTGTTGCGAGGTAATGTATAGAAAGCAGTGTTGCGCATCTCACGGTACTCCTGTTTTGACATGTGGGCCAAAGACTGAAGGTTGTCGTATTTTCCTACTTGGCACGGTTCTCTTCCTCAGCCCTTTCCTGCTCCCTCCTCATATAGGCTGCATCACAGGCCTGCTGTCTTCGGTTGGATGGGGGCACAATGTACTGACCCTCAGACTCATCATAGCAAGGATCTGCTCTCTTCATCTTGGCCTTGGTGGGAGGAGAACGATGAGAGCCAGAACCTATGAACAGCAGCGAGGGAGATAGCATGGAGGTCAATATATATGTCCCAAGGAGGCAGCACAGGACCCTTGAGGCATTGCAAGATATATTTGATCCAAACCACACCGGAGACTCCGTGATCCACACCGGAGTCTCCGGTCCAAGGGACCAGAGTATCCAACATGGACTGGAGTCTCTGGTCGGGAGACTCGGGAGAAGACCAGGGAGGCTCCAGTAGTGTTGAATCCAATTGATCGAGCAGGGCAACAAGGGTAAAGTTCTCATGTGCACGCAAACAAGAGATTCCCATGGGCAAAAATAGTACCAATCCTCAAAAACAAAGCAAGGGATGAACCGTAGGTGAGAAAAGAGGAGAGGTACCAGATCTGTCCATGGGATTGATTCCACCATTTTGAATCACCCAATGGTGGATGGGAGAAGATTGGTCGGCGGCACGGCGGATCCCGGGGGATTCTTGACCTTCGGGGAGGAGATTTGGGAGTGGAGGCGACATGGTAGAGAGGGGAGGACAGGGGTGGATGAATGAAACTATCTGTTTCAGTTCACCCCGTCCTTCCTCTAAGTGGCCAGAAACTGTCCGGACCGAAGACTCCGGCCTACACCAGAGACTTCGGTCCTCCTCGACCAAAAACTCCAAGATTTGTGTATGGGGACATATATTAGATAGAGAGAGTTTACAGGACCAGAAAGAGGCTTGGGTTAAGATGACCTACTGTGAAGAATCAAAGAGACCACAGAAATCTATTCAAACGTTAATTAACGCACCAAATAAACCCCAACTAAGAACCAACTCTTCAATGAGAAGAGGGTGGTGGCCGAGGCCACCATGTAAGAGGTTGTGCCATGACACCACGAAGAATTATCCTTGGGTTCATGGCCACTACTCATCAATGAAGCTCACATATCACAAAATGATATTAAGAGGATTGATTTTCTTAATGTTGGCATTATGGGGGGAGGGATAGTCCAATGTATTAGGACCGCACTCCCCTATCTTCATGCCTGCACCTAAACCAAACAAGGGTCAAGATATAGGTGTGTATGCAAGGTGATCAAGTCAAGCTCCTAGAATCTACGATATTTAGTTCATTCCTCAAATAACAAAACCTTGCTTCATTAAGTGGCTTCGTGAAAATGTCGGCAAGTTGGTCTTTGGTTGACACATATGAAAGCTCAATATCACCTTGAGCAACATGATCTGTAATGAAGTGGTGACGAATCTCAATATGCTTTGTCCTTGGATGATCCACTGGGTTATAGGAAATCTTGATAGCACTTTCATTGTCACATAGAAGAGGCACTTTATCACAATGGACATCGTATTCCTTTAAAGTTTGCCTCATCCATAGCAATTGTGTACAAGCACTAGCAGCTGTCACATACTCGGCTTCAGCGGTGGAGAGAGATATACAATGTTGCTTCTTAGAAGACCAACACACCAAGGACCTCCCAAGGAATTGACAAGCCCCGGAGGTTGATTTCCTATCATCCTTGTCACCAGCCCAATCTGAATCCGTGTATCCACAAAGAGAGAAAGTTGATCCCCTAGGATACCAAATACCATAGTTTGGGGTATGAACCAAATATCGAAAGATTCTCTTGACCGCCATCAAATGGCTTTCTTTAGGAGCCGCTTGATATCTTTCACACACTCCGACACTCAACACAATATCGGGTCTAGATGCACAAAGGTAAAGGAAAGAGCCAATCATGGACCGTTATACCTTTTGATCCACATCTTTACCATTTGGGTTTAATTCAAGATGAGTCTTTCTTGCCATGGGAGTGGGAGCTCCATTTAGTTCTCTCATGTTGAATCTTTTGAGCATATCTTGAGTATACTTGGCTTGGTTGAAGAATGTTCCTCCTCCCACTTGCTTGATCTCAAAACCAAGAAATACTCTTAATTCTCCCATCATAGACATCCTGAACTTGTCAGTCATAAGCTATGAGAATTCATCATTAAAAGCCTTGTTAGATGAGCCAAAGATAATATCATCTACATAAATTTGGCATACAAAAAGTTCCCCATTGACCTTCTTAGTAAAAAGAGTGGAATCGATTTTCCTAACCTCAAACCCACGATTTAACAACAACTCTCTAAGGTGCTCATACCAGGTGCGTGGGGCTTGTTTGATCCCATAGAGTGCCTTATCGAGTTTGTAGACGTGGTTTGGAAAGTTGGGATCCTCAAACCCCGAGGGTTGCTTCACATATACCAACTCATGCAATGGACCATTAAGAAATGCACTTTCTACGTCCATTTGTTGTAATTTAAATTTATGATGTGCCGCATAAGCAAGAAGGATATGGATGGACTCAAGGCGAGCCACGGGTGCATAAGTATCTCCATAATCAATGCCTTCAATTTTAGAGAACCCTTGTGCAACAAATCTTGCCTTGTTCCTCACCACAATTCCATGCTCATCTTGCTTGTTCTTGAAAATCCACTTGGTTCCTATAACATTGCAGCAATCTTTTGGCTTTTCAACTAACTTACATACTTTGTTTCTCTCAAAGTTGTTGAGCTCTTTGTGCATTGCATCCAACCAATACGAATCTTCAAGAGATTCCCATCTTTCTTTGGTTCCACCATGGAAATGTGTGCTTGATGCTCACCAAAGTTCTTCAGTTGAGCTCGAGTAGATATCCCTCTTCTTAGATCTCCTACCACATTGTCAAGAGTGTGGTCTCTTAGTTCCAATATTCTATCATTCTAGCTTGGCGATGAGTTTCGATCTCCTTGTTGTTTCTTGGGGGGATCACTTCATCATTTTGGTCCTCGTCTTGACCATCACCTTGACCTTGATCATCAATGGAATTATTCTCTTCTGCAAGAGGTGCAGTTTGACCTTGGTCTTGATCAAGCATACTTCTAGACAGGCATTGAGCAGTCCTTATGGCAGATTCTAGATCTTCCTTGTGTAATAGTCTTAGCACCACTGGACATTCTGGCAAAGGGGGACTCAAGCACCTCTTGGCTAGAGGTTTCTAGTTGATCAACAGGTTGAGGGTCCACAGCTTGTCTTTGGCATGGGTCATTGTCCTCCTCGATAGGAGCTTGTTGATGTTGTGAAGATGAGGGCTCCACTTGAGTAGAGCATAGTTCTTCTCGATCTGCCATAAGGGGTTCCTCAACAGGGCGGATGAACCCCGCACCCATTCTTCCTATGGCATCCTAAGGCATTTCATCATCTACATCACAAACATCAACACGCCCCGCTTGGGGACCATCATATTCTTCAAAGACCACACTACGAGATTCTATGACAGTTCCGGAGAGCTTGTCATAGACTCTATAAGTGTGGGATTCGAGACCATAACCAACAAAAATACCCTCTAATGTTGTGGAATCAAACTTGGACAAACGAATACCGTTAATGCGAGATAAACACTTACAACCGAACACCCGGAAGTATGAAACGTTGGGCTTGTTACTGGTAAGAATTTCATATGAAGTCTTGATCAATTCTTTTCAGAGGTAGAGACGGTTTGATGCATTGCATGCCGTGGAGATTGCTTCAGCCAAAAATTGTATGGAGATTTAAACTCTTCCAACATGGTCCTTGCCATATCAATAAGAGTCCGATTCTTCCTCTCCGCTACACCATTTTGTTGAGGGGTATATGCAGCGGAGTATTGATGTTTTATACCCTCATCACTAAGAAATCCATTCAATGTGTAGTTCTTGAACTCGGTACCGTTGTCACTTCTTATTGTCAAAACTGGGACATTGTGTTGACATTGGGCCATGTTGATGAAGTCAATGAAGTTCTCTTGGGTCTCACTTTTCAGCTTGGAGAAATATACCCAAGTGTATCTTGAGTAGTCGTTAACAATCACCAAACAATATTTCTTCCCACCAAAGCTTGCATGAGATGGAGGACCAAAGATATCCACATGAAGGAGCTCCAAGATCCTCTTGTACTTGATGTAGTTCTTAGGCTTGTGGGGAGAATCATGCATCTTTCCTTCAACACATGCCCTACAAACACAATCTTTGGCAAAGCATACATTTTCTTTTAGTCCAACAATATGACCATCCTTATGGAGACTTTGCAAAGTTCTCATGTTGACATGGGCTAGACGGTGATGCCATAGCCAACCCACATCAGCCTTTCCGAATAAGCACATCGGACTTTTAGTGGTTTTCCCCGAGAAGTCCACCACATACAAGTCATTCTCGACGTACCCAACAAAAGCGACCTTTAGAGACTTGCTCCACATGAGGATCACAATATCATTATCAATAAATACGGCAAATCCCATCTTTCCAAGAGCACGGACTGAAAGTAAATTATAGCCTAGGGTCTCAATAAGCATGACGTCCATGAGGGTGATATCGTGTGCAACCACAACTTTGCCAAAACACATTACCTTAGACTTTGACTTGTCGGCATATGTCACGGATATTTGATCAATATTGGGTCTCAACTCCTTGACACAAAAAGCGCTTCCGTTCATATGACTTGTGCATCCATTATCAAGCACCCATTTTGACCCTCCGGAAGCATAGGTCTACAAAAGATCAAACTAGTTATTAGGTACCCATTTTTCAATGGGTCCTCTTTTGTTAGCAACAAGGGTCTTGGGAACCCAAATAGACCAAGCAATATAACCATCATATGGTCCAACATATTTTGCATACACATCACCATAATAATCACGCATTAAAACATAGTGAGGGTTAGCACACCCTGCAAAATCATCATGAGACATAGTTTTGCCATTTGTGGTCTTACTTCCCACAATGACGTTGTTCTTTTCTTTAGCGGGCTTGGCCTTCTTCTTCTTGTTGTTCTTTTTCTGCTTGGATTTAAAGATAAAACCAATGCCCCCTTTTTCACCATTTGACCATTGCTTGCTCAAGAGATCATCAATAAACTTGTTTCCTTTGGGAAAGGAGGTCTTAGCTAGCTCCCCCTTCAACCTAGCATGTTCTTCAAGTGTATTTGTACAACTAGAAGGAAGGAACATACTAGGTGAGGGAGTATTGATCAATTGAGTTTGAAGCTTTTCATGAGACTTTGTGAACAAGAAGAGTTCACTTTCAAAGGCCTTGTGAGCCTTGTCAACTATCCTAAAGTCCTCGACAAGTTTTTCATGAACAACACCAAACTCAGTCTTGTACTTTTTAGCCTTTTTATATTTAGCAATAGCATGATCACGTTCCTTGATGAGTTTATTAATAATGAGATCATTTGCTTCATCAAGACCCCCCAGTTTAGTTTCAAGACATATTCTAGTTTCTTGTTTTCTTCTAGAGCATTATTTAGAGCTTCTACCTCAATCAAGTGCTCTCTTCCTAATTGGCATCTCTCATCTAGAGATTCTTGTGTGTGTGTGCAAGTTGATTTAAGAGGTCCAAAACATGTTTCTTGTGTTCCCCTTGCAAGTTGTTCATGAACACATCAAAAGCAACAAATTCCTGTTTGACCTGAAGAGATAACTCATCATCAAAATCATCATTTATTAAGGAGGTGGAGTGCGATGATGATAATACCTCCATTCCTCTTGCCATAAGGCAAGTGCCGCTCTTGTTGGAGATATTATCATTTGGATAATCTAAGAGTGAGAATGAAGGGGTAGAGGTAGTGGCAAGAGCCGCCACACCACTTGATGTATCCTCTTCTTCATCTTCGTCATCATCATCGGAGGAGAACTCTTCATGTGTGATCAAGAAAATTTCTCCTGGCTTCTTGTTGGTTGAATTTCTTTTGATGAAGTGTTTCTTTTAAGGGAGCTTTGGAGGTCTTCTTCAACACAAGTTTACCCGATGATCTTCTCTTTTCTCATAGGGACAAGCTGCAACAAAGTGATAGCGGTCACCACAATTGAAGCAAGTTCTCAACTTGGACCCATTATCTCTTCTTCCATTGGGGTTGCTTCTTCATTGCATTTCCATCTTGGTCGTGGCGGGATCTTTCCAAAAGTTTCTTGCATAGAAGGCCATGTATTCACCATGAGAAACCTTGACATCTTGAGGGTGGCTCATTTAAAGTCCCTCATCACTTCCTTCATCTTCATCATACTCCACAACCTTGGCCTTCAAGGCAATATTGACACCACTACTCATTCCAATGGCACGAGCACGGGCGTCTTTGGCATTCTTGGCAGCAACCTTGAAGGCGGCCATCTCTTGCATCACTTCATTGGAGGTCATGAAATGGTAGTTTTGTCTTCCTTGGAGACTCTTCAAGTTAGTAGGCTCGAAGGGCATGAGTGCACTCACATACTTCCTCTTGATCCAAGCATCATCAATGTGAGAGGCACCAACATTCCTGAATGCGGTGGATGTGGATTTGAGTCTTCGATACATGTCTTCATGATCCTCACCATCCTTCATGAAGAAACCTTTGGCCTCATTTCTTAAGGCATCATATCTATTTCTTCTCATACTCTCATTCCCAACAAACAAGTCAATTAGAGCATCCCAAGCTTCTTTGGCGGTGTTGTAGTGCTCAATGTGGGGAAAATCCTTTGGCCCCACTCCAAGTTGGATCATGTGCAAGACAGTCGCATTGAGTTGGCTATTGACCACTTCTCTTATAGTCAAGTTGGTTGGATCCTCAATTTTGAGTCCTTCTTCAATAATATTCCACAAATCAATGCAAGAGCTGCGCACATGAGATTTCATTAAAACTTGCCATTGAGCAAAAGTATGTGCACCTAACTTAGGTGGGTCGCCTCTATTATTTATATGTGGGTGAGGGATAGGAGGGTCAGGAGAGTACCATCCGGGAACCGCATGGTTCTCTTCCTCCCCATTACCCTTTTTGGTGGTGGAGTTAGTGGAATTATGATCATCCCCCGCCACTGCCTCCAAAGGCTTAGCCGGAGCATTAGCCTTTGGGTTAGGTGGTGTTTCCTCTTGAGAGGGAGGAGGTGTGGTTTGCTTATCCCTAACAAGTTCCTCAACGAGTTGGCGCAACTGTTGGATTTCGTTGCCTATGGTAGAGCTCAAGCTTGTTTCCAACTTCTTGAGATCTACCATGGTCACCGAATGGCTAGCCTCACTTTCTCCCTCCTCTATGTTGCCCATAATCTCTTAGGCGGTTAAGCCCGAATAAAGAGTCGAGGCTCTGATACCAATTGAAAGGATCATATGGCACCTAGAAGGGGGGGTGAATAGGTGCTACTCCAAATTTTACTCTTTTTCAATTTAGGGTTTGACACAAAAGGTAAATTCTCTAGATTATGCAACTAATGTGAATTTACCTATATGTCAACCTAGCACAAGTACTAAGCAAGAACTAGATAAGGAAAGTGCGGTAAAGGATAGAAGTAACCAAATTGGAGCACTCAGAGACACAAGGATTTGTTTCCCGTAGTTCCTTCCTTTTGAGGGGAAGTACGTATACATTTGGTGAGGGGGTGGTTTCAAACCACCAACGGCACGAGAGACCTCCCTTGTTCTCCGATGAACCTCACCCCAACGGGTTCGATTCACCTCTTCCACTATACGGCAACTTTCGAGGTGGAAGCCAGCACCTTTACAACGAGTTCGGGGCACACATCCACAACTTAATTGGAGGCTCTCAAATACAAGCAAGCTATCAAACAATCAAAGACAAGCTTGTAAGAACCAAATCAAAAGCTAGGGTTTCCAAAGAAACACTAGAGCATGGGGGCCCTCAAGTGAATGAGAGGGAAATGAAGAACTCTCTTGGTGAAGATGTAGATCAAGGCCTCCTCCGATTCTCAAAAGATCAATGACTTTGGATGGTTGGATGAAGAGATCTTGTTGATTTGGTGGCTCACTTGGGCATGGTGTTCTTGAGGTGGACGAGCAACTGGAGGAAGGGGATAAGGTCCTCTATTTATAGCCCTTCACTCCACTAAACCGTTTCCTGACCGTTGGAGAAAAGTCAGACCGGGGAGTCCGGTCTGGACACCGGAGACTCTGGTCTACACCGGAGAATCCGGTCAATCTCCGGACCATCCTCCGGACCGTCGAACAGAATGACCCAGCCCATCTGTGAGCCAAGTGGACCGGAGACTCCGGTCCCTCTGCATCGGAGACTCCAGTCTGAGGCAAGGACCGGAGACTCCAGACCTTCCTCCGGGCCAAGCTCCGGACCACCTCTCTGGCTGACCCAGGCAGGAAACAGGAACCCCCTCCGGAGACTCCTAGGGAAACTCCGGACCACACCGGAGACTCCGGTCTAGGCAGACCGGAGACTCCGGTCTGGAATTTCCAGGGGACAAGTAAATATGCACGGAATGTTCCGCAGGCCAAGGGTCCTTTCCACTTTGTAATATATCAACCTGTAGACAATAGCAAACTGTAAAAAGGCTCTACTTGTTGTTAACGAACACCAAAAGTGATTATGATAGTAAATGTGCTTTCAGAACCCCACGAAGGTTCTGGTCAACCTGTGAAGGCTGTCGGACATAGTTTTTAGAATAAAAGCAACCTTTGAAGAAATGTTTACGAAAACCTGCATTGCCTACGACCTTTGGTCTGTGGCTGCAGAGATAGTGCATCATACACTCCTTTTTTTATTGAACTTGCTGAGTACGCTCGTACTCAACCATACCTTCTTAACCCTTGCTAGGTTTTAAGCCATTGAAGACGACATCAACATCAAGTCCTCCTCAAGGAACCATCATTGACAGCTCAAGTTCTTCAATAAAGTCAATGAAGTCAACATATACACCAACGGAAGTGAAGACTAAGTTCTTGATTAGATAGGAGTAGATTCTCTAGCCATAAACCTACTTCTGTAGAGCTTTGCATTAGAAGCAATTGCAAGCCAAATACTTTAGATGCTAGTCTTATTAGCCAGATAGTTCTGAGTTATTACTTCTGGTTCTTCTTTGTAAGAAGTTTCTTTCTCTCTTTTTAACCTAGAGAGTTGTCTGAATCTTTTGTAAAGAGTCGAGTTTAATGTATAGTCATGTCTTGGACCAGCTGTGTTTCTGTTGTACCACTCTGAGGGATGTAATACTAATGAACAGTGTTTCATTGGTGTTATGTCAACAACTATAGTGTACAACATCATGTAGTGGTATGCTGGGTTACCGTATATTGCCCACCGGTGCATCTACATTAGTTATATCTATTCCCAGCATTTTTAATTATCCAGTTGAAATTAAAGTCATGATCAGCTCCACCATTAAGCATATGCGAACCTTCCATCAACGGTGGAACGAAAAAAACACGAAACGGCACCTGAGCAAGCAACTACGACTCGCACGGCTGACTGTCTATCAAACGATAGGCAATAGGATGTGTCCAAGGCAATATAGAGGCTGCAAGAAATATAAATGGTGCATGGAAACTAAAGCATCGCAACAAGGATAACAATAGATCAATAGGAGGAAATATAGACTATAAACACAAAATAGGTAGAAAGGGGGAGGATGCTCGCCTAGGAAACATTGCTGGAGATTCTCCAACCTAGGAGGACCACTCTTTCCCTTGGTTAGATCATTCTCCAACCCACTCGATCTTGGTGGTTTTGCAGCCATGAAAATAACTTTTCCTGCAAATCTAGTCAACATGCCTACTTTGACAGAAGCTCACATCATCATCCAACCTTCTATGGACTAACTCTGTGCATGGTTGTGTGCTACTCATATAGGTATATCAATTTCAACTTCACTTGTTCCAAGTGGATCTTTTTGCTTCTTAAACCCACAAGGTTTTGAAGGCTAGTTGATAATCTGCTTTGGCAAGCTTATTTTATTCAAAGTTTGAAAGCATGTCTTGGTGAACTCAAGCAACATCAAGATCAAACCTCTATAACCTACTGATGTACATCACGTGTTCTATCCATCCATCTATCCCTTGCATCAATGTGAGCTCTGAGCTCGAAGATCCAACAAGGTTTTGGTGGTATAAAAATAACATCACCCTAGATCAACAACTCCTTGTTTTCCACCTAATTCAAGTTGGATTTACAATTCCCAAGGTTGCAAATTCTTGATACACCTTGTCTACATCATCCACCTTTATCATCAAGATTTATCAAATATTATCCATAATTATTATGGCTCCAAATCTTGTAAATCTCTTGAATAGTCAAAATCTCCAAAACTCCTTTCCCAAAGGAAAGTTTGGTTTTTGCCCAATCACTTCCCAAATTTTGGCTCAATTGAGGTCCACATATCATACCCCATATTCCCACTTCAAAAATGAATATTTTTGAAGAGCCTTATTGTTTCTTTTTGCCCATTTTCTCAAATGGCTGAATTGGAATAATAATTGTTTTAAGTACTTTTATCTTCCAATAAATCTTGGGAAAATTCCCCTAAGTGTGTATTCACCATTGGGACCATCTCACATCAAAAACTCCACCTGTCCAATTCAAAAATATCAAATAACTTCCTAAAAACTATTTCTGCACTATTTGAACAATTGATATAAAGTGCATTTAGAATCTTATGAAAAATCCAAATAAATTCCCAGGGTCATGCCTTGACACCGACTACCTACCTGTATCATCTCCTCACCCTGTTCAACATAAATTTTTGAACTTCCTTCACAAGCCTCCATTTGACCAGGTTTGCCAAATCAATCAAGCATTGATCCAAAAATCACCCCAACCCCGTGGAAACTTGCTCAGTACCTCTCCTCGGCACTAGGGCACACCCAGGTCGAACAGCACTGTAGAACGATCACTGTAGCCCTCCCTTTTGGCTTTTGTGCTTAAAAGAAGGAGAGGAGAAGATCTTGGCATAAAGGAGTATCTCCACCTTTATTGCCAAAGCAGCTGCAGCACGCCTCACCTCTCCCAATGGTCGTGTCCCTGGCCCCACTCCCATCCCCTCTGCACCACTGGAAGCTACCCTAGCTCTCCCTAGCTCCCTCTCCCTCCCTAATTTCTTCCTTGGCCGAAGTGCAAGTGGGGCTGCATATCCTGCAGCACACCACATCCTAGATCCTCCCTCTGTCCTCCTTGACCACCGTGGCACGAGCTCCACCGCCCTAGAGAACCAATCCCCTGCCAGCACCCCCTCCCCCTTGCTCCCATGGACTTTGTCCACCATATACCATCCCAACTCGGGATAAGTACCCACAAGCCACCCCAACACTCCCCTCCCTGCACATTTGCTCCCTCTCCCCTCCACTCACCTCCCCTGTACACCATCCCTCCTCCCGTGCCCCGACCTAGCCGTGAGAAGAGAGAGCACCTCTCGGTCCTCTCCAATATCTGCTCGCGGCGCCCCCATCTCTACGCCTCCCCCTCTGCATGTTATCTCCCCAATCTCGTATCGATCTCCTACTCCTAACGCTGCTCTTCTCTACTCCCAGGAATGTCTGGATCAACGCCATCGCTGAGCTCCGCCGAGCCTCTCTCGGCCATCATCACGCGAGCACCCTCCCGGACGAGAAACCCACCGTGCCGCCCATTGCCAAAGTCGTCGTCGACCACCGCCTCTTCCTGACGCATCGCCATCTCCGAAGAAGCCCCAGGTGAGCCACCCCACTGCTCCGTACCCTGCTAGGGTTTCTTGCTCCTTCGCGTGTAGATAGAGAAGGAAGATAAGCGCGGACCACCGATCCTAACTATATCGGACGGCTAACGCCCTCCGATACCGCTTCGATGCCCCAGCCTCGCTAGCAAGCAGGCCCCGCCTGCGGATCGGCCCACGCCCAAGACGCCTGTATCATTGCATCGATGGGCGGCCCAGCGCTCGCCTAATCAGAGCGCGGCCCATGCCCTTTTCTTTTCTGATTTTTCCCTTTTTCCAGATATGCAAAATACATGTTTAATTTAATTCTCAAATAAAATAAAAACAGCCTTGTTTTGTACAAATAAAAATATATACATGTAACCACATGTTTTGTGCAACATGCAAAACTGGTCTCGTGCCAAGAATAATTTTCACCATTTATGGGAAATTAATCCACTAAAAGTTGTCTTCTGCACTAAATAATTTCCCCAGAGAGTTTACATATCCATTTGAGATGAATCCAAGTTCTCCTAGCATTAAATGGATATACCAATCAATCAACATAGGTCTCATGCCAAGGTGAACAACAGTCTATCTATAGTAAAAATAACAAAAACTACTAGTATCTGAATTTAGGATTTCCTCTAGGCCAAACCAACAGAGGTATTGACCAAATTCCAACTCTCTGCGAGGTGGTACACTAAGGCCTACTAAAATCCAGGAGATCAAATTTTATGGAGACCCTAAGTAATTTTAATGAATTAAAGCCTTCTCCTTATGGTTGTTTCACTAGATAAATCACTACAGTAGCTTTGGAACTCCAAAATTAGTATTTCCAATTGGTACTAGAAGGTATTTTCAATACCTACCCA
The DNA here is from genome assembly GCA_023614405.1 of Avena insularis. Classification (NCBI taxonomy): domain Eukaryota; kingdom Viridiplantae; phylum Streptophyta; class Magnoliopsida; order Poales; family Poaceae; genus Avena; species Avena insularis. The sequence continues at coordinate 411,018,340 of CM042696.1, forward strand.
TTGCCCTTTGCTTCATATCAAAAATCCATGAGATTTAATCTGGTGAAAAAGACAAGTTGTGCACAGAACTGCCTTTTGGAATTTCCTGAGGGCATTCTGGTGAATATTTTGGAGTGATTCGAAATCTCAGTGAATAAGTACATAAATGCCTATCTAATAATCCAAGGAAATAATTTTTGAAGCTCCAGAACTTTTATGGTGAATTATTTCCTAAAATTAGAGTCTTATTCACTATAAAAATCACTATAATTCTTTGGTAAGTGATAAAATAGTGAAACCACTTTTGTTGGTTTCATTTTATCAATACCCATCCGTTGGTATCATGTTTTTACAATGGTATATCATAGAATAAGTCTTTGGTCCAAAACCCTCTCATCCCTACTTTCTAGACTATGAAACCCATATGGCTTCCTTCACTGTTCTAGGACATGCTCCCAATCCTTCTAATCCATTCTCTCAACACCACTACTGATTTGTAAACTTGTATTGACGTTTGCTTGATGTATGTTTTTTATGCTTGAATACATTGATTGATTGTGGACTTGTTTGATTGCATGTATACTCGATGACGACGATAGTTGCGCTTGTATTGATGCCGAGAAGAAGAGACCTTATTATCATTGGTATTGGTATTCTTGGTTATCTAAAGAAGAAGTCCAGGGACATTATGCCATATTGCTGATCTCAGGCAAGCCACCTTCTTGCTCATAAGCCTTGTCCTACTACTTTACTTATGCATGTTTTATCTACTGTTTATTAAAAACGGCATTGTTTTACTATATGTTGCTGTATATATGGTAGTGGTTTGGCTCCTCTGAACTATTACACTTTTGTACTACTAAGTACAACACCCTTGATGATACCTACTTGTCCCTAGTGGAATAGGTGGTGCATACCACCATAACCCTTTGGAGACCCCGTTTTAGCCGAAGCAAAACGAGAGGATGGGAAGACCCCGGAAAAAGTTTTACCAAATGTTTTATGATAAAACCTTCGTGAGGTGGGACCTCCCAAGAGATGTTGAGAAAGAAAAAGATTTTGTTTTACAAAATGCTGAAGGAAAGCTGGATGAAAAAGGTTTATGAAAACGCACCTAGTTCTTTGCAGTTTAGCTATAACAACTTAACCCTGTGCAACCGCATTACTCTGGAATGGGACAGGGATGGATTTGATGTTTGTCTATTCGGGTATAAGCTGCCTCGCAACTACTACAGGGGATCGCGATCCCTGGAGGCTGGGACTTCTCCCATAAGGGTCCATTTGGTACATCGACCTAGAGAAGGAACGAACTGTTTGCGGATAGCCAGGCGTTACTATGAGCCCCTCATTGAAAGCGCCCTCTTGTAAAGTGTAAAATGCGCTCCGGTTGGTCCTCGGTACCCGACATTCCGGTTTTGAGGGGAATAACACTCATAGGGTTGGCACTTATATTGGAGTGGGAATCCGGAGAGTCTTGATCGGTGTAGATCAGGGTAGTGTACCCGGATGGTGTGGGTAAAGTGCGCAACCTCTGCAGAGTGTAAATCTATTCGAATAGCCGTGTCCGCGGTCATGGACGGGTTGGGCAAACTTCTATAGAGCATTGTTGGTTTTGTTTTCAAAGAGGATTTCGAAAAAGAAATGGCTTTGAAAATGTTGTAACCATGGGATGGTCGTGAAGGAGAAAGGTTTTGACCTGGGATGGTCAAAATAAGGAGAAAGGAGATCGGTCGTGGGACGACCTAAAGACGGGAACAAATGGGTGACCTAGTCCTGGTGTTTTTCCAAAACTTTTCAAAAAGGTTTCCAAAATGTTTACAAAGGATTTTCAACAAAGATATGTAGATGTTATATCTACAAGAGAAACTAATTGAGAAAAGAACCTTTCTTCGAGCCCTCCTACTACCACAACCATAATGCATATCCTCTTGTTATTACTATTATCTTAAGGTGGTTTGCGAGTACATTCAAAGTACTCACTATCATTATCCCTGGCTATTAACTTGGTCAGATATCAAGAAGAAGTGAAGTGGACGACTATGCGAGCTAGGACGTTCTCCCCGTCAGTTGCCTGTAGGTTAAGGCATGGATCGGGCGCTACGCTTGATGAAGTTCCGCTGATGATTATTGATGTAGCCATAACGACATTTATGTAAGTCTTGTAATTAGGTATATCTCAGATGATGTAATGATACTTGTCGGTTATGTGCCACAACTAACTGATCATGGGATCGTGGTTGTATGCATAACAGGGATTTCTCGGATGCTTAATCCGGGGGCCCCACAGACTTGGTATCAGAGCCATCCTGACTGTAGGAGAACCTTAGTTATCATGGTCGTTAGACAGGAACCTTATTTTGAAAACCTCGGCTTTCGAAAACTAGTTTCTCAATGAGTTTCCAAAAAGGTTCTACTTCTTCTCTTACTCTAAGTAAATGGTTTAGAAAATGGTTTCCTCTAACTCTCGTCCAAACTTCAAACCTACGGATTTTAAATAACTAGGATCTAGAACCCGGTGAAGACAATGAGAACAAAATAAAGAGAGTGCAACTACCAGCAAACACTAGGATACTACAATATCCCTCTACCAGCAGAATCCTCAGAATTAGAAGACATCAAGTGTTCCACTATCAAGAAGCGTCTAAGATACGACTAAGGCTTCATATGCAAGATAGTGACTCCGACCTGAAGAAAGACGATATCTAGGGACTATAGTCCTAAGAATAGGATTCCCCTACCTCGCGGGTAGTTAACTCCTTGGTCCCTAGCGTTGATCGTGTTTGCTTGCCTAAGTGCATCCTGTGTTGCTTGGTGTATGTTGTTTGCCGAGGACATTGCGATCCCCTTGCTCTGTTCGCCTTGTTTGTATGCTCTGGTTTGCTTTGACCTCCTTAAAAATGTGACTCGAGGAGCGATAACCCACCTAGTAACTCAGGAAACCCCTGTGTTAGATGTCGGTAATGAGACCCAAACTAACCTCGAGAGCATATGAGAGGAAAAGCCTCGGGCGAATCAGGAGTTGATCTCGTCAAGTAAGAACCACTAGAAGACTTCACCTCAGCAGGATGGCATACCTCGTCCAACTCACCTCGCAAGACTCATCAATAGCGCCACACTCCCTTGTTTCCTTAGTCTATTACAGCAAGAATCCCTTGAAGCCGGAAGTCAATCACCGAAGGATCCTCAATATCCACAAGAAACCACCCGATAAGTCAACCAAGACAAGAAGTGAAAACCCGACTCCGCTAACCTTTGGTATATTAGAACTTCCTACAACCCCGAGAGACTAACTAGTAATAGATCCCTCTGCCCAATCAACAGTAAGTTCCTCACTAGAAGGCTAGGGTACTTCAAAATCCTGAAGACAAGGATGCATCCAGACACCGAGTCTACTCCGCCATCAAGCAGAAGCAACGCAAGAAATGCCAATGAAGACCACTTACCCGACGCTGACTGCTTCAACCCTGACTAACTACTAGAAAGAAGTGTCATAAACCATTAAACTACCATGAGCTAACCCCTTAAAGGCTGTGTTAGGAAACCACCCCTCCAAGGTTGATAAAGTACGGCATCGCTCGAAGACCTCAGCTCAAGATTCAAGTAAGATATATCCTTCCGCTAACAGCAAGTCAGCCTTCCAAGACAGAAGATCCAAAACCCTTCCCGAAGAACCTTAGTGAAGCCCTAAGGTGGAAAGACTGCGTCTTTCCACTCAATCTCCAGAGGGCCATCGACTAGAAGATAATCAAGAAAAGATCCCCGGATCAGACCTGTTCTCGCCAAAATAACAACTCACGAGTCGTTAGAGGAGAAACCAACGGAAGATCCTACGAAGTCCCTCTGCCGTTTCAGCTGAAGACCCACCGGAAGGACCACGGGATCGCTCACCGCTCAGTTCCAATCGCTTAGAGGACGTGAGACTCCAACTGCTCCAAGAGCCTAAGCATGAATAATCGTAGTATATAAGCCCCGTAGGACCTACCGTCGTGGACGTCGTCAGAAGATTCCAACTCTAGGAGAAAGAGTGACTATAGACTTCAAAACATCAATTTACGACTCCAAGAAGGAAGGACTACGTCAACTCTCCGATCTACCCCAGTTTAATCCTAAGGGGGAAAGACTGCGTCTTTCCCACCAAAATAGAGTAACCCTTCATGAGAAGCAAACCTAGGAGAATCGACCGAAAATCTTTAATTAGGATAGTCGTGGACCCTCAGAGAAAGGTACACCAAGCCATAGATTCTATCCTCTGTCGAGTACCCCGTGAAGTTCAGCATCGAGATAGCCTGCCCAGTCTAAGCCTGTGAGATTTAGAGTCCGGAAGGAAATGAAGGTCATCCCTCGCTATCGGAACTTGACTCTGCTCAAATCCCCGTGCATTCCGGAAGACTGAAGCTCAACTTCACCGACAGAGTAGTCACTTTCAAAGACGGAGTCCGTAAGATAGTACGCGTAAGACACCTAGTATCAACCCGACACAACATCCCCTAACCCTACTCTCCTGAATATCGGGACGATATTCTTTTAAGGGGGAAAGGTCTGTAACATCCCAATTTCAGCAACCCTGATTAGTTGTCCAGAATGCAAAAATCAGGGGGAACAAAAAAAATTCTTGTTGAATGCTGAAATGCTTGCTGTTTGGATATGCTTATGCATATGAATGTGTATTAGATGATATAATCCTTACCTCACTATCAGTTGACAAAAGCTATTTAACAAAACTATCCTGGCTCATCTTACATATTCTCAAATGTTCAGGCATCTCAAAACCTGAGCCGAGATGCTTATGTAACCAAAACTATTTTAGTAGCTTTTATTGACAAAACTATGGAGAGATATATAACCTAACCTCCTTATGTTTTCAAGACAGAACCTTCAACTACTCTCACCTCTAGGATCTCCAAAAACTTTTAGTAAGCTTTTGAATTCTACTCTTGGTAGAGATACCAAGGACTCTCATCCTATTCAAAATCCAACCTCTTCAAAATGCATCAACCTTACCTCAGGCTAGGCTTGATGGTAACCCTAGTAGTAGTTGATTTGTTTGTAAGATGAGTTGCCTTGATCTGCTGCTTGATTTGTCTGCTTTGGAGATAGTATAAGCTACTCTAGGAGCTCATCACTAGGATCAAGAGGTTTCCAAATCACCACACCCTAAGTAAGAATACAAAGCAAGATCTAATCTCTAGATACTAGGTGATCATCTAAAACCCTTAACCAGACCAATTCTGAAGATATCCCTTCTAGAAGTTTCCAAGCAATGAAGACCAATATCAAGAATGGATCCTTTCTACTAAATCTAAACTTCAACATCATCCACTTGATGATGCTTTGGTACCTTGCAACCAATCAAAATCATCACCACCCACATCCTAGTCAAAAACCCTCAATCTGCCAAATTTGGCAAAGTCTGGAAAACTATTTCCAGCATCACCTTTTTGAATGCCTCCCTTTCTGAACCCTTGTGCATTTTTGGAAATGCACCTGAACCATCTTGTTAAACATCCTAAGTACTACCAAGGAACACTCTTGCGCTTGGTTAGATCATTCTCCAACCCACTCATTCTTGGTGGTTTTGCGGGCATGAAAATAACTTTTCCTGCAAATCTAGTCAACATGCCTACTTTGACAGAAGCTCACACCATCATCCAACCTTCTATGGACCAACTCTTTGCATGGTTGTGTGATACTCATATAGGTCTATCAGTATCTACTTCACTTGTTCCATGTGGATCTTTGTGCTTCTTAAACCAACAAGGTTTTGAAGGCTAGTTGATAATCTTCTTTGGCAGGCTTATTTTATTCAAAGTTTGAAAGCATGTGTTGGTGAACTCAAGCAAGATCGAGCTCAAAACTCTATAACCTGATGATGTACATCACTTGGTCTATCCATCGATCTATCCCTTGCATCAATGTGAGCTCTGAGATCCAAGATCCAACAAGGTTTTGGTGGTATAAAAATAACATCACCCTAGATCGACAACTCCTTGTTTTCCACCTAATTCAAGTTGGATTTCCAATTCCCAAGGTTTAAAATTCTTGATACACCTTGTCTACATCATCCAACTTGATCATAAATATTTATCAAATATTATCCATAATTATTATGGCTCCAAATCTTGTAAATCTCTTTAATAGTCAAAATCTCCAAAACTCCTTTCCCAAAGGAAAGTTTGGTTTTTTCTAAAACACTTACCCAAATTTTAGCTCAATTGAGGTACACATATCATACCCCATCTTCCCACTTCAAAAATGAATATTTTTGAAGAGCCTTATTATTTCTTTTTGCCCATTTTCTCAAATGGCTGAATTGGAATAATAATTGTTTTAAGTACTTTTATCTTCCAATAAATCTTGGGAAAATTCCCCTAAGTGTGTATTCACCATTGGGACCATCTCACATCAAAAACTCCACCTGTCCAATTCAAAAATATCAAATAACTTCCTAAAAACTATTTCTGCACTATTTGAACAATTGATATAAAGTGCATTTAGAATCTTCTGAAAAATCCAAATAAATTCCCAGGGTCATGCCTTGACACCGACTACCTACCTGTATCATCTCCTCACCCTGTTCAACATAAATTTTTGAACTTCCTTCACAAGCCTCCATTTGACCAGGTTTGCCAAATCAATCAAGCATTGATCCAAAAATCACCCCAACCCCATGGAAACTTGCTCAGTACCTCTCCTCGGCACCAGGGCACACCCAGGTCGACCAGCACTGTAGCACGATCACTGTAGCCCTCCCTTTTGGCTTTTGTGCTTAAAAGAAGGAGAGGAGAAGATCTTGGCATAAAGGAGTATCTCCACCTTTATTGCCACAGCAGCTGCAGCACGCCTCACCTCTCCCAATGGTCGTGTCCCTGGCCCCACTCCCCTCCCCTCTACACCACTGGAAGCTACCCTAGCTCTCCCTAGCTCCCTCTCCATCCCTAATTTCTTCCTTGGCCGAAGTGCAAGTGGGGCTGCATATCCTACAGCACACCACAACCTAGATCCTCCCTCTGCCCTCCTTAACCACCACGGCACGAGCTCCACCGCCCTGGAGAACCAATCCCCTGCCAGCACCCCCTCCCCCTTGCTCCCATGGACTTTGTCCACCATATACCATCCCAACACAGGATAAGTACCCACATGCCACCCTAGCACTCCCCTCCCTGCACATTTGCTCCCTCTTCCCTCCACTCACCTCTCCTGTACACCATCGCTCCTCCCGTGCCCCGACCTAGCCATGAGAAGAGAGAGAGCACCTCTCGGTCCTCTCCAAGATCTGCTTGTGGCGCCCCCATCTCTACGCCTTCCCCTCTACATGTTACCTCCCCGATCTCGTATCGATCTCCTACTCCTAACCCTGCTCTTCTCTACTCCCAGGAACGTCTGGATCAACGTTGTCCCTAAGCTCCGCCGAGCCTCTCTCGGTCATCATCATGCGAGCACCCTCCCGGACGAGAAACCCACCGTGTCGTCCTTTGCCGAAGTCGTCGTCGACCACCATGTCTTCCTGATGCATCGCCATTTCCGAAGAAGCCCAAGGTGAGCCGCCCCACCACTCCGTACCCGCTAGGGTTTCTTGCTCCTTCACGCGCAGATAGAGAAGGAAGATGAGCGTGGACCGCTGATCCTAACTAGATCGGACGACCAACGCCCTCCAATACCGCTTCGGCGCCCTAGCCTCGCTGGCAAGCATGCCCCGCCCAACGGATCTGGCCTATGCCCCATGCGCCTAATGGTAGCATCGCCCATGCCCTTTTCTTTTCTGATTTTTCCCTTATTCCAGATCTGCAAAATACATGTTTACTTTAATTCTCAAATAAAATTAAAACTGCCTTGTTTTGCCCAGATAAAAATATAGACATGTAACCACAAGTTTTGTGCAACATGCAAAACTGGTCTTGTGCCAAGAATAATTTTCACCATTTATGGGAAATTAATCCACTAAAAGTTGTCTTCTGCACTAAATAATTTCCCCAGATAGTTTTACATATCCATTTGAGATGAATCCAAGTTCTCCTAGAAGCTAATGGCTATACCAATCAATCAGCATAGGTCTCATGCCAAGGTGAACAGTAGTCTATCTATAGTAAAAATAACAAAAACTACTAGTATCTGAATTTAGGATTTTCTCTAGGTCAAACCAACAAAGGTATTGACCCAATTCCAACTCTCTATCAGGTGGTACACTATGGTCTACCAAAATCCAGAAGATCAAATTTTATGGAGACTCTGAGTAATTTTAATGAATTAAAGCCTTCTCCTTATGGTTGCTTCACTAGATAAATCACTAAAGTAGCTATGCAACTCCAAAATTAGTATTTCCATTTGGTACTGGAAGGTATTTTCAATACCTACCAATTTGTGTACAGAACTGCCTTTGGGAATTTTCTGAGGGCATTCTACTAAATATTTTGGAGTGATTCCAAATCTCAGTGAACAAGTACATCAAATCCTACGTAACCACCCAAGTAAATAATTTTTGGAGCTACAGAACTTTTCTGGTGAATTATTTCCTAAAACTAGAGTCTTATTCACTATAAAAATCACTATAAATCTTTGGTAAGTGATAAAATAGTGAAACCACTTTTGTTGGTTTCATTTTATCAATACCTATCCGTTGGTACCATGTTTTTACAATGTTATCTCATATAATAAGTCTTTGGTCCAAAACCCTCTCATCCATAGTTTCTAGACTATGAAACCCATATGGCTTCCTTCACTGTTCCACGACATGCTCCCAATCCTTCTAATCCATTCTCTCAACACCACTAATGATTTGTAAACTTGTATTGACGTTTGCTTGTTGTATGGTTTTTATGCTTGAATGCCTTGATTGACTGTGGACTTGTTTGATTGCATGTATACTCGATGACGATAATAGTTGCGCTTGTATTGATGCCAAGAACAAGAGATCTTATTATCATTGGTATTTGTATTCGTGGTTATCTAAAGAAGAAGTCCAGGGAATTTATGCCATACTGCTGATCTCAGGCAAGCCACCTTCTTGCTCATAAGCCTTTTCCTACTACTTTACTTATGCATGTTTTATCTACTGTTTATTAAAAACGGCATTGTTTTACTATATGTTGATGTATATTGGTAGTGGTTTAGCTCCTCCGAACTATTACACTTTTGTAATACTAAGTACAACACCCTTGATGATACCTACTTGTCCCTAGTGGAATAGATGGTGCATACCACCATAACCCTCTGGAAACCCTGTTTTAGCCGAAGCAGAACGAGAGGATGGGAAGACCCCGAAAAAAGTTTTACCAAATGTTTTATGATAAAACCTTGGTGAGGTGGGACCTCCCAAGAGATGTTGAGAAAGAAAAAGATTTTGTTTTACAAAATGCTGAAGGAAGGCTGGATGAAAAAGGTTTACAAAAACGCACCTGGTTCTTTGCAGTTTAGCTATAACAACTTAACCCTGTGCAACCACATTACTCTGGAATGGGAAAGCGCTGGATTTGATGTTTGTCTATTCTAGTATAAGCTGCCTCGCAACTACTATAGGGGATCGCGATCCCTAGAGGCTGGGCCATCTCCCATAAGGGTCCATGTGGGACATCGACCTGGAGAAGGAACGAACTGCTTGCGAAAAGCCAGGCGTTACTATGAGCCCCTCATTGAAAGCGCCCACTTGTAAAGTGTAAAATGCGCTCCGGTTGGTCCTCGGTACCCGACGTCCCGGTTTTGAGGGGAATCACACTCATAGGGTAGGCACTTATATTGGAGTGGGCATCCAGAGAGTCTTGATCGGTTACTCGACCCACGATCGGTATAGATCAGGGTAGTGTACCCGGATGGTATGGGTAAAGTGTGCAACCTCTATAGAGTGTAAATCTATTCGAATAGCCGTGTCTGCGGTCATGGACAGGTTGGACAAACTTCTGTAGAGCGGTGCTAGTTTTGTTTTCAAAAAGGATTTCGGAAAAGAAATGGCTTTGGAAATGTTTTGACCATGGGATGGTCGTGAAGGAGAAAGGTTTTGACCATGGGATGGTCGGAATGAGGAGAAAGGAGATCGGTCTTGGGACGACCTGAAGACGGGAACAAATGGGTGACCCAGTCCTGGTGTTTTTCCAAAACATTTCAAAAGGGTTCCCAAAATGTTAACAAAGGTTTATAACAAAGATATGTTGATGCTATATCTACAAGAGAAACTAATTGAGAAAAGAACCTTTCTTGGAGCCCTCCTACTACCACAGCCATAATGCATATCCTCTTGTTATTACTATTATCTTAAGGTGGTTTGCGAGTACATTCAAAGTACTTACTGGCATTGTCCCTGGCTATTAACTTGGTCAGATATCAAGAAGAGGTGAAGTGGACGACTATGCGAGCTAGGACGTTCTCCCCATCAGTTGCCTGTAGGTTAAGGCATGGATCGGGCGCTACGCTTGATGAAGTTCCGCTGATGATTATTGATGTAGCCATAACAGCATTTATGTAAGTCGTGTAATCCTGTATATCTCATATGATGTAATGATACTTGTCGGTTATGTGCCACGACTAACTGATCATGGGATCGTGGTTGTATGCATAACAGGGATTTCTCGGATGCGTCGGGACGGGCACGGTGGCGTGAGCTTTAGGAGCGGCCGGAGAGGAGACGTGGAGCAGCGGCGAACATAGGAGGGTCGCGGGTGGCACCGTAGGGCTTGGAGAAGTCGGGGTCCAATGGAGCGGGTCGGTGGCGATGGGGGCTCACCGGCATCGGCTCCTGCCAGGTCGAGGATGCAGAGCGGAGCATCTGGCGGCGTCCTGTGCGGGCGATTGATACATTGCAAATGTATCTATAATTTTTGATGTTCCATGCTTGGTTTTATCCACTTTCTTGTGTTTTGTTCCAACTTTGGAGTACTTTTCATATGATTTCTGGGACTAACCTATTAACAAGAGCCACAGTGCCAGCTGCCTATTTTCTTCTGTTTTTGGTTCCAGGAAGGTCAGAAAATGAATATTCTCGGAATTGGACGGGATAAAAGCCAAAGTGCCTATTTTTCCGAAAGGGATCAAGTGCCAGAATACGAGACAGAGAAGGGCCTGGGGGCCACCACACCACCTGGACACGCGGCCAGGCCTGGCCCACGCCAGGGGGTGGTGTGGCCGCCCCCGGCACCCCCTCGGCCTCTCCTTCCTCCTATATATTGCCCTCGGGACGAAAACCCTAAGTACCCGATCAAAAATCCACGAAAGAGTCTGTAGCCGCCGTCATCTCCATCCCTAGATCGGGAGGGATCGGAAGCTCTTCTCGGCACCCTGCCAGAGAGGGGAATTCACCCTGGAGGCCTTCTTCATCACCATGCAAGCCTCCAGTGTGATGCGTGAGTAGTTCATCCTTGGACTACGGATCCATGTAGTATCTAGATGGCTGGTTTCTCCTCCTCTGTGCTTTCATGTTTATATCATGTGAGCTCCGTTCATGATCAAGATCATCTTTTTGTAATCCATACATGTTGTGTTTGCGGGGATCCGATGGATATTGAGATGCTATTTCAGATTGATTATTGATTCTATCATGTCTTTGTTATTTGAGATCTTGCATGCTTTTCGTTGTTAGTAGCTATCTTGGCCAAGTAGATGCTAGCAACTCCAAGAGTTAGTATTTATGCTCGATAGTGGGTTCATGCCTCTAGTAATCTGGGGAAGTGACAGAAATCTTTAAGGTACTAGATGTGCTGTTGCTACTAGGGAGAAAACAATAATCCTTTATTCATAGAACAATCGTATTGTTTACTTTACACGTAGTTTGTAAAGCAATAATCCGTTGCTTGCAACTTAATACTGGAGGGGATTTGGATGATAACCTGAAGGTGAATTATTAGTCAGAGATGCAGTTGGATGGCGGTCTATGTATAATGTTCTAATGCCCAATCAAGTCTCAAAGGAGTCAAGATGATTAGTATATGCATGTATTGCTTTCTCGATGTTTGTCAATTGCCCCACTATAATTTGTTCACCCAGCATGTTATGTATCTAAGGAGAGCCACCTCTAGTGAACTATGGATCCCGGTCCTTGTCTTTTACATACAATCTACAATCTTTTACTGCTTTGTGTTTACTTTCTACAAACTTTTACTTCTTTCCATTCGATACGTTTAATCCTTTATTTTCCGCAAAACACGGTGAGATTGACAACCTCATCGCAAGTTGGGGACAAAGTTCTGTGGTTGTGTTGTGCAGGTCTCCACATTGCTACTAGCACCGGTAGTGCGCCCTGCCAAGGCTCAGCTAGTAACACCTTTAGGGTGTTTCCTTGCTCCTACTGGTTCGATTAAACCTTGGTTTCATAACTGAGGAAAACTTGCTACTGTGCTCATCATACCTTCCTCTTGGGGTTCCCAACGAGCTCTACATCAACCACGAGCCATCAACATTTTTCTGGGCGCCATGCATTGAGCCATCAGCGATGGGCAAAAGCCCGCGCACGGAGTGGGGTAGGCCGGTGGAGGGCTTGCTGCGGGTAGAGGAGAGACGGGGTGGCACCGAGCGGTGGAGGTCGACGATGTGGTGGCGGGCTTCTGGCGGCGAGGCAGTGAGGGAGAGTGACGGGGAGAGGGGAGTGGGGTTCGCACCGATAGGATCTAGGCAGAGAGGTAGGTGGCGTGTAGAGGTGGGGCCAAGAGCAGGCGCGTCGCATGTTGCGGCAGGCGAGTAGCGCTTGACGGCTTGCGTGGCTGCTACTGGTCGTGTCGGTGTGGGTTGCTGGCTGTGAGCTAGGGAGTTGCTAGGGTGTGGCAGCGGGAGGGGTTTGGTGGGGCTAGGGTTAGGGTCTGATCTTGGGTAGATATAGGTTTAGTTTTTTATCTCGGTTAGTAGGCTGCTGCTGGCTAGCTCTTTGGGTCTGGCCGGTGGCGTCCTCATCGTGTAAAATAGTTTTATTTATTTGTTTTGGTTTTAAAACACATTCGTAATTAGTTGTTAGATAAATAAAAGATCCAAACAAGGTCGGGGTTTGATTTAAAATTGAAAGAGGGGGATATCCGGAAAACAAAATAGGTTTTTGCAAAATAGTTTTAGATAAACATATGCATGATGATGATGCTCAAATGCAATGTGGCGTGATGACATGAGCATGCTATCATGATGATGCACAAGGGTAAAACACAACGATTTCTAATAGTGATTTTACCGGGGTGCTACAACCAAGGACGTCAAAGGAGAGGGGATAGCTGTCCCTTGCCACTTTGTTGCTAAGGGGACAAGGGCGACGTCGGGGAGCGGAGGATGATGTTAGGTGGACCGGCTTGATGAAGTACTGACAGGCGACCAAGGCAGGAAGGACCGAGTCCACCAAAAGTAGTCCATACACTGGATCCTCGAGGGGCGGCAGTTTGGAGACCCTTCCCGCCTACCGTTCGCGAGGGGGGGGAAGAGGCCCAGCCGCCTTATAAACGGAGGCCTTATTCTACCTTGGAAGGGGTTGAGTCCCAAAATTTGTAACCCTAGACAATGGTTCTCCATTGTACCCTCGCGAAGCATAACGAGCAATACAATCACACATGAGTAGGGGCTTTACCTCCTCACGAGGGTCCCAAACCTGGGTAAAAACTCCTGTGTCAACCTCTTTGTCATGTGCGTGCGCCACCATCCTCGCCGTCGTTGAGTAGCTCGAAACGCATGATTCATCCCCCTCTCGAAATCAGGGATTGTTGGACACATCTCCGACATATGTCGTGCCAGGTAGGGGTTGAGGCACACTCTGATGACCTTCGCCAACGCCATCGGCATGACAGCCCCCATCGACTCAAGGCTAGGACGGCAATGCGCCAGGCGTGATGCCGCGGTCCAGGAAAGGATGGACCCCGCCCCTATGTGCCCAGATGCAACACCTGCTACATGGGTGAGGGCCGAACCGGGTTCCCCTTTCCTCCACCGTGGGGGGCAGGGTTCCCCCTGTGGGGACGCGAGGACCCGCCACGCCATACCCCGCACGGCTGGTCCAGGCGATCCGCACCAGAGACGACCGAGCTCGTGGAGCGGGCACAACCCCTTCGCCCACCAACTAGACTAGACCAATAAAGGTGGACCTCGTACCTTGCCAGGCTCCTCGGTGTCCCTGCCCTCGCTTTCCCATGGCTGGGGGCTCACTCCAGGCACGAGGCTTCTGGATTCTAGGGTCACTGCATGACCTGGCGCCCCGGTGGGTGGCCATCGAGACACCCCACCTCCAGGCCCGGAAAGAGCACCCTGCCTTTGCGAGATCCTAGTGGGTTACCCCGCTGACATCTGGGCGGGAGGAATAGACGGCTGTGCCAGGAAAGACTACATCCCCTGGATCCAGGAGCACATGCCCGGGGTTCAAGGGGTCAGCCTCCCACAAGGGCCCACCGGACTTTGTTCTCCCCCCCCCCCCCCCCCGCTCGTCGCTCGCCGCCCCGCCTAGAGACTCGGAGGAGTATGCCTCCGCCTGTTGTGACTCCCCATGGCGCCCTTTCACGTGTCCCTGGCTGCCGGCCCGGCGCCAACTCACCTTCGAAGAGGGCGACGGCCGAGCCCGAGTAGCGACTCCTGTCAACTCCGAGGGCAGGGCCACGGGAACCCATCGGAAAGGAGTTGAGCGAACACCCCCCGCGGGAAGGACTTGAAGGTGGAGGACGGGGATCGACCATACTTTGTTTTCCACCGCACTGGGGGCATGATACTAGCCAGTGTTTCAAGCTCAAGGCGATCTGAATGGAACACTAAGTCCCAAAGAAGCGCAATCTCGGCGGCGGGCAAGGCGGTCGGCTAGGTGCCCGCTCAGACGAGGACCAAAAATAAAGCACTAGGTCGGGTCGCTCAAACGTTGATGTGGTGACCAGAGTGGGCGCTTCGCCACGATGGACATGGGGGCTCGAGAGGGCTACAACGCCACCCTCGGTATGCCCCCGCCTTCCTACCAAATGATGTCGGGCGCGGGGACCCGGGGGCTCCGGAGGGCCACAGAGCCACCCTCGGGATGCCCCCGTCTTCTAGTCAGATGCTATCGAGGACGGGGACCTAGGGGCTCAAGAGGTTTGTGGCACCCACCCTCGGTATGCCCCTCCTTCTAGCCAGATGTTGTCGAGGGCGGGGAGTCAGGGGCTCTAGAGGGCCACAACACCCACCTTCGGTATGCCACCGTCTTCTAGCCAGATGCTGTCGAGGATGGGGACCCGGGGGCTCGAGAGGTCTGCGGCGCTCACCCTCAGTATGCCCCCATTTTCTAGCCGGAGGGCGTCGAGAGCGGGGCCTAGGCGATTCCTCCACCACACCACTTAGGACACCTCAGTCAGGACAGCACCCCTCACCAGGGTCTTCCATTGCCCATACTTGGGGAATAGAGACCTTGCCCCCAGGCAGCCCTCTCTCCCTAGAAAAGGTCTCTGCATGTCCTACTGCTGAACTCGACCAGCGTTGGTAGTGGTAACGAGCCCCCTCTTCTCTCCTCTGTTGTGTGAAAACTCAAAAATAGTTGCCATTTCTCTGAGGTTTCTTGTCGTTGTTTTCATTGCTTCTTCGTTTCCTTTTGTGGTGTTTTTCCTCACGCGAGTCACGCGAGTGGGGGCTAGTCACGGTGCATGTCGTCGGGCTACCCCTGGTCGATACTGAGACCTAAAGTGTCTAGCTCTAACTCACGGACTAGCTCCAGCAGCGAGTCACCTCACCCACGGTTCCCCGGTTCTCGATAACCCTCACACGGCCCGTACAAGGAAAGCATTCACCATGCGGAACCTACGGCTCCTCTCTGAGGAACTATGCAGGGAAAGTACGCGTCCTACGGCTCCCTCTTTGAGGGGCTTACGGGATAGAACTGAACGTACAGAGCCTACATGACACCCCCATAGAGAGAGGGTCCCTACAGGTAAGGTACAAGCCTCGTGGACCTCTCATGGAGAGGGAAGCAGGGCAGCCCACGAGGAACCCCACCTCAAGCGACTCAAGTGCTGTCAGAGCCTAAGACCACCCTTGTGGGGGGTCGACGGGCCAATTCAAGGTGTCAACACCCGAATTTTTAATCCCAGATGTCCGTTATGTCATACATCGCAATCCCAAGATTACCATTTTTGCGAGACATAACGGATTGGATATCATAGTACATCATCCATTGCAAACCATACATAAGGTCTTACACAAATAAGGATCTCATGATCCAGTCTTAATACAACAAGCAGCGGAATAAAAGATAAGCATAGCGGTGGGGTCCATCTTCAGGGGCACAGTAATCTTGACGAAGCGAATAGTCCTAGTTATCATAGTCGTCCTGCGGGCCATCATCTTGGTAGCCTCCTTCATAGTCTGGCCATGAGAATATCCAGGGACAAAAGCCATGAGTACTCTTTAAGTACTCGCAAACTACCACTAACAAGTAGGATAATTCTAAAGTAAAGTGCTAACTCTAAGTTTAACTATGAAGTTAAGTTTGAAACCTAAGATGAGTTCAGAAACAAAGAAAGATAAAATAAAGCTCTAGAATCACTTAAGTTGGGAAGCTAGTGTCATAATCACAACCCTGTTGTGGTCAAGTTAAGATTCCTCATTCATTTCATAAGTTATTTTGAAAACATCTGACAACGAAACAGTATGGCCACTCAAGCTCCATAATCATGACGCGGCTATTCGAATAGTTTGACATTCTATAGAGGTGGTACACTTTCACCACAAGATTCGATACATCTGTCAGGGATAACCCTGAATCATCATACTTAGTATGCAGATAATCAAACATAACCTTTCCTTTACACACCCTAGTATAAGCACCTCTCTATGAGCACTGCATAGGTGGACAACATTGAGAGGTAGCCTCAGCTCAAACCTCTCCCGTGAGGGAACTAATACTAACGCATATAAACTTCTGGCTAAGCCTTGCCCAATTCAGGTATTGTGGTTGTACGGTAAATTTGGAATGGTATCGCATCCGAATCCAACCATCAGTTTTGTAAAAGTGTTCCCATCTAAAGTGACTCAAGTTTTTATCTAACTCTAAACTACTAAGTTAAGAGTGTTCACTAAGGTGGAAAGATGGGATCAATCTCATGCCATAGAATGACATCTAAAATTATCTAGATAGGTAAAATTTTATACTCTTTATGCTACCTTCAAAACAAGTAAAGGACTTTGGTAAAAGTAAAGGAAGTAAAGCTTGGAAAATAATACTTGGGGTAAGTACTAGTCAAAGTGGTATAACTAAGGCATGTCCTAAGCATCTTTGCTTGGGTTATCTAGATTGCAAGGGTTAGTTTGCATTGTTAATGGTGGCTTGCCTTGGTTGGTGCAGTGGTTGAAGTTTTCTTCCTCCTCTTGATAGCACTCCTCCTCCTCGAAAGCTTGGTCGGTACTATCGTCTATAAATACATACGGAGTATACAATCACCAAACAATACTTAACTAGGCTACTTAGCATTCTAAGGCACACATTTGATGATCTATTATCATCACAAGCATCACAAGTTTTATTAACTAGCTTCATTCTTTTTATTTAAGAAAAGTAATTTCTACTCATTGAAAATAACTAAGATTTAATATTCACCACTTGAAATTTGGGATCATGTGGACACATGTCATCACCACATATTCTAACATATAGGAATGTAATTTAAGGGTTGGATCATAATTACTTTGGTTTAAGTTTAAAATTTAATGATTTAAAGTAACTAGAAATGCCTATGTAGCATTATTTTGGTACTAGTCCAAAGTCACTGCATGTAAACCTTAATATTATTGCATATTCAGATAGGTATGGTTAAATGTGATTTTTGAGAGTTGGAATGAACTCAAAAGCTATTTTGGTTGATTTTATAAAAATGTTTGAATGTGCAAAAGCTTCTGTCTTGTTATTTTTACTAGGAGAGATCTCTAACTCTAAATGAATTCAATCGAATGGGCTTGGATAGATCTTTTTAGTAGCTTTCTAACACAATTGGAATCACTCCATTTGGATTTGTAAATCTCTCTGAATTGATTTTCAAACTAGGGAACAGAACTACGTTCAAAACTAAATAGAAAAATCTAAGTTTGAACTAAATGGGTCAAGGGAAAAGCGGGCGGCCAGGTGTTCCATGACACAAAGAACAGCTGACAGGGGGGTCCACCAGTCAGCGGCTCTTTACACGCGAAGCGGTACGGGGCGATATGGGCCGTTAGATTAGAAGGGAGATCGTCGTCAACGACGGACAGGTCGTCGGCGAGGTCTAACCCTAGCAGCTCGGTGGGGCTGCTCAGGGGGCATACCAGGGCTCCAGCTATGGCGGCGATGGGGCGATCGAACATTCTATCTACGGCGGGCTCAGGGGTGGTCGCGGCAGCTCCTGGGGTGGACGAAATCGACGGCGCCTTCTCCTCCTTATAGCGGGCTCCTCCGATGAAATTCTGGTGAACCAAGGCTCGAGTGGCTCCGGCGAGAGGTGGGAAGTATCAGTGAGGAGAGGGGAGTCGAATGGTGTGAGTACTTGGTGAGGGGAGGGCTCCTTTTATAGGGCAACGAGGGGACCGACCGGCACAACGGCGAGCTCACCGGTGATGCTGGTAAAGGCAGCTAGAGGCATGGGCGGCGTAGGCGGATGGTGGCCTGCTTCCTAGCGGTGCTCTACGGCATAAATGCGTGGCTAGGGGCGGTGATGTTTGGTCGGGAGCGTCCCGTGCTCTGGGAGACAGAGGCGGTGCTCGACGCGCGCAGCGGCCGTGGGTTCTTGGCGCGCACGCCATGCTGGCAGTCTTTGGGGTCGGCGAGCGACGTGCACGATATTGGGTCGAGGGGCGGTCGACAGCGTGCTGGCGGCTGACACGCTCTGGCGAGCTCATAGAGAGACTGGGCGGCAGCGCTGGGGTGTGGTCCAGGGCCTGGGGGTGATCGAGGGGTGGACAGGGAGTGGCGGTAGGGTTGGGCGGAGCTAGTGGTGGCGCTAGATTGGCGTTGCACGGTCTGTGGCGCTCTGTCCACGATCGGCCAGCGGCGACCACAAAGTGGCGGCGGTCCACTGCTGCTCTAGGTCGGTTAGTAGCTTAGTTAGGTGCTGGTTAGAGTTAGAGGGTACAAGGGGCCCAAATAGAGCCCAATTACTCGACCAAGCAATGATCATTGAATAGTAATAGTTAGGCAGAAATTTTGTGCATGCCACCTGTTCGACACAATGGCCACATGAACTCAAGTTTGGAATTATTTGATGAATTTTGGTGGGTTTGCTATACACATGCTTAAGCCTCTGTGGTTGCTTGGGATTTAAAAATGGAGCTCATTTGAGTGGTTTTTGAATAATGTGATATTCTCATATGAACTACATTCAATTTTCAAATGCCATTTAAAACTAGTGTTTGAAATATTTTGGCAGATCACAAGGTGGGCCTTGGTACATCATTACATGTACTAGCAAGGGGTGCAAGGATCCATATTTGTTTCTGTTAGTTTTTGAGTTCTAGGAATAGCCAAAGTAGGCATGGTAGTTAAAATGGCACAAGTGACCATTTCTTTCTTTTATTCATTTTGATTTGTTTTTCTTTGGGAATTATCTAGATGATGTTTATTTCACCTAAGAATCATTTTACGAGCAATGGATCACTTAATCATGGGAATTCAAAACAACTCCTAATTTAAATGCACACCCATATGAATGCTTTAATAATTTTAATTGAAAAAGTTTTTGTTAACCCAAAATTTGATGACTTGGATCTTAATAGCCTTGGCTTAAAGTTTTGGGATGTTACACAAGGTCACCTCCCCGAGGGGCCAAGGAGCAAGGATGCACGAACAAGAGATGGCCTGATGCGATGATATCCCCCCCCCCCACAGCGTTGCTTCATACCACGGACAGGAGGTCATGAGTTCAAGCCTACCGCGAGGGAGTGGCCCTCCCCTCACGAGCAGAGGGAACCTTCTCCAACGAGGGAACGCGTGCTCCGTGCAAGCAATGACCATTGTTTCCCGCACTGAGGTGCCCTGAAGCGTGGCCCCTAGGTGAAGGAAGGCTCTCTCACACGCTGCTGCTATCGTCCTTCGGCCCCCGCTGAGCTGGTCCTGATTTAGTATCAGTTGAAGGTCCACTACCATAATGCCCACCAAAAGCCGGTTCGTTTTCCCATAGACGCGTGAGAGGAGTCTCCTAGGTGCTCGACTCGACCGAAGCGCGAAAGCTCCGATGCGGCCGAGGCCCGTGCCTGGGACTCGGCACGGGCGACGGAAGACACCCGTGCCTCTCGGCGCGTAAAATCAGTGTGAGGTGCCGACAGGGAGCCCTAGCAGCGCGTGCCTTGCCCTGCGATCACCTCCTCAGGAGGCCAGCAGGCCAAACACTACCCTACGACCGTTCCTTGAGAGGCTGGCAGAGCAGATCATGGGGATGCTTCCCCGGATGGGCACTGCTGATCAGCGACAAGCCCTAAGACATCGGGCCTACGAAGCGGTTTAGGCGGCAGTGCCTCGAAGGTCGATGACTTCAAACACCCCGTGCATTCGAGGTCGCGTCGGCACCCAGTCGCGGCACGGCCTCCCTCATCGAAAGGGATATGGTGTGGCTGGCGCAGCCACTCTGTCTTGGTGGTTGCCCTGCATCCCCCGCGTGTGGGCCTTGCAACCCTCATACTTCCCTATGTTTCGTGGTAGAAGAGACCTAAGGTGACGACCGGGGGTGGGACCGCGGCACAGGTGGACCACACCAGCGTCATGCAGGAGATCAGGGCCTCCTGAGGGAACTCATGCCCATGGTGACCGTATCTTCAAGAGCCTCATGGGCATATGTGGGACGATTACCACCACCCCGTGAGGCCTAGAAGGGACCCAGGAGAACTTCCTCCCTAACCATCAGGACTAGAGCAACTGCCTCTAGACCCGCGGTAGCCGTAGCGAGCGGCTCATAGGAGAGTTCCTCGAAGCATGTTCCTGGCCCACGACAAAGCCGCCCGACCTAGGAGCCGACCACGTACGGCACATGATCCATGGGTAGCACAGCATGGGTGGACGACACGCGCTGCCCCCTAGGCTATCATGTTGCGATCACAGCATAGAAAACAAAAAAATCCTACAAGTGAACATCTAAGCACCAAGATCTATCTACCTAGATACAATCAATGGCTGGATATACATCCATAGAGAACATACCCTTGAAGAGCGACAAAGCATTGTTAACAAAATTGATTTCGTGGTTGATGTAGTCGTACACTTGCCGATCTCAAGATCGTGATGAAGTCCAGCGGATCCAGCACCATCAAGTCCATCACCGCAAAGAAATGGTGTATCCATGATCGCACACACGTCCAGTCCACCGAAAAACCTCCGCCTCCTCGCTCTAGCGATACAGCGGAAGCAGCAACTCCTTCCAGACGAAAATCCCCCTCCGAGACCATGGGGAATAAATCTAGAGGGAGAGAGAGATCCTTCATGACGAGGTGTGAGTGAGAAGTGAGGAGAGGGGGCATTTTATAGGAGGAGGAGGCACCCCCTCCGATGGCCGGCGGCCATGGAGGAGCCCCTCCACTTCCTCTCATTCATGTGGTGGTAACTCCCCTCCACATAAATATGGCCTTTCACATTCTCCACTTAAAACTCCACTTAATGCATCAAAATTTCTCCAAATTTAATACACTCTCATTTAATAAAACTCTTTTATATATTTTATTCAGAATTTTATTAATTACTTTAATTAACAAACATTCACATAAAACCCCCTGGAACATTTCAATATCACATGCAGAACCAGTTTCTGCAATTTCACCCGAAATAATTCCGGTTTCCATCGAAATAATTCCAGTGCTTTATAATTCTTTTCTCTGGAACATATTTGCTCCAAATGGTGTAGGTATCTCTTAATATTGTCACCCTACGGTTTGCAAATAATGCATACATGATCAAGACCCTTCTCCGATCAATAATCAGTAGCAGGACCTGGAGATCCATACTAACTCCCACACATTCAGCGATGACTTCTATGACCGTGAGAACCTTTTTACGCATTTAATTCAATCCCTTTGTCTCATGATATATTACATGTCTGAGATTCGATCATCGGTATCTCCATACCTAGTTTGATATCGTTACCGACATGCACTCTTTTCTCGTTCCCATGATATAACATTCTAGTGATCTCATCAATTGCTTGCAAGCTAGCTTTCTGATTAAAGGTTGGAGAAGACCCTAAGGGGAGAGTAAATGATAAACCCTGAAGTGTTGTTGCCTAACTTTCTAACTACATCGAAAATGCATCCTTCCTAGTACCAAAACAGAACCTACATGTGACTACTACTAGTAAACTGGAGTAGTAAAATAGTACTACTAGTAGTACTATTTATTTGCTAATACACCATTACAGTCTTGATCATTAGCCGTAGTTTAAGATAATTTTTTCCTGTCGATGCAAATCCAGAAAGATACATGGGTGGACTGCCCAACCTTCATCAGGAACTGCGGTGGCACCCCGAGGTACGTCCTAAGCTTGTCGGACGGGAAGTTAGTCGGTGACGAGCTGCTCGTCAGCTTGATTACCGCATTGACAAGTCTGCCGACCCCGACAGGCCGGGCTTACACAGTTTCACCGTATACCGCGCACAACGGCACCATCATCCCCGAAGAGGAAGCGTGTGAATCCCCTCGTGCTTGTTGGTGGCGGAATCAGGATGAGGCAAAAGAAGGCACTGCCGTAGATGGCCCTAGTTACTATGACACCGTGGGCCTCCTTCATGTGGGGAAGGAGCCCTGCCGGCGAGGCCATTGAAATCACAGGTGGAATCAATGCAGGAGCACGGGTCGTGCGAGGACGTGATCTTGTGCTCGTCGAGCTTGTCGAAGGTGACCAAACTAAAGCAGCCGTCATAGGGGCACTCAATCATCGCCTTAGACTGGACGAGGTCCATAGTAGCCGGCTCACGGTCGAATCCGCCGACGCGGTACACGAACTTGTGGGAGTGGTTACAGAGGGAAGATCGGCTCGCTAACGTCGTGCCCGCCAGCATAAAATCCGGGTTGGATGGGTATACTGAAGAGTATACTTATTGAGTTTCGTACTATCACTACAAGGAACGTGCTAACTGGTGACCCGAAATATTGGTCATAGAAAGATCGTAGTAATTCATCTATAACCATTCTATGACCAAAAACAGTAGGTCACATAGCGAGGGTCACTATAGACAGTCAACGACCTTTTTTTGAATTGGTCATGGACGCCTATGACCAAAATAGATGGTCATAGAGTCTATGACCAAAATTATGGTCAGGGGCAATCTGCCTTGTCCACATCAGCAAATCCTATGAGTTCTGCCTTCTAAATGGGCCTAGCCCAAAATTTCGGTCTTTTGACTTTCTAGGTTGAATTGGGTTCAACCTTATTTATAGTACAATTTATTTTGGGCTTAATTTATAGTATTTATAGTACAATTTATTTATAGTACAATTTATTTATAGAGCCAAACATTTCAGCCATTTTATGTTTTGGGCCACAGCCTTTTTACAATCAATATTCATTTTCATTTTTAGCCTTTCTAATCTTGATCAGGTCCCACTTGTTAGATTTGTTCCATTAATTATTCCTATATTTCAGATTGTAAATATACATGGTGTCCTAGTGGAACATTGTATACGTAAACAATATTTGAAAAAGAACACAGACCAGATGAAATTACTCACAAAACTACCAAAAATTAATCTATTATAATATTATTAGTCTGTTACAACCCAGATATGCCAAATATTACACAACCTTCTTGGAGACAGAGAAGAGGAAGTACAACCGATGAAGAAAACTGTCAAAATTAGTCTATTATTACAATAGTGGCACGCCAATGACGAAAGCAGTGATGTCGGAGATGTCCCAGTCAAGTAAGGCACATGAAGCAGGCCATATTGGACACATGCAGCAACAGCTTGGCAATGAGGACCCTAGAAGACCACCATTTTAAGCATAAATGCAAGCACTGTAGTGAGAATATTAACCGGTAAATGAGAAGAAACTCTTCAATCAAATGAAACAATGGATGCGCTCGCATTGAGTAGGAAATTAACATGTACTAAGCAAAACAGAAGATGTTCCATCAAAAAGAATCAATCGTACAAAATGTTCTATAGATAGTTATCCAAAAGAAGAACACCTTCATTATTATAGATAGTAATTATAGTGCATTCAAACAATCAAACATGTGTATGCTCTCAGGTTCATCCAAGTTCAGCTTGAGCAAAACTCTGGAAACTTGTAGAATATGTTTCTTCAACCAAAAAAAACCATGCATCATGTAAATGTATGATTTTCATAAGAACGTGCAGCTACAACAATGCAAACAGTAAAATCTGCAACAATGCAAACAGTCCATCTTGTCCCTGGATCTAAGCTAGAACAATGCAAACAGTAAAATCTGCGATGAGGACCCCAAGAAGATCATTACGCACACACCAATCATAGACAATGCAATACAACAAGCATAATGGAATGAGGAAAAACATATCATCATTCGTCAATCCTGTAGCCGAGACAAGAAAGCAGGTGTTCTTACCGGCAGATTTAGCACAGCCTATGCTACTTCAACCAGCGCTGCCGTTGATCTGTAGTAGCTTGCCCTCTTCATGCTACGATAAGTAACACATGATAAATGCACCAAACATAGAGATCAGTAGCGGCAAACATCAGCAAGTATAATACATACAGATTTTTGATTTGTTGTCCAAATTGATTCATACTCCAAAGAAAAATGAGTAGCAGTAGATGCTATAGTAGAACAATAGAATAAAGCATCATAGCCTTAACGACAGTAGCTATTGCAACATCCGTTATCACACTAGTGTACTAGTTCCTAGATTAGCCACCTATCACAAAACAGAGCCTACCAATTGCATCCACTAGTATATCAGTTATCCCACTAGCAGTACAAGATTAAGGAGCCAAGAACCAGAACAAAAAAAAGCATCAGAGGCATCATCGTACAGTAGTTTATAGCAGATGTTGAATCAAGTAAATTCTAGAAAATACCCCATGTACATACACTTCCAAGAATCTGCCAAACATAGCTAGAACCTAACAAGAATTAAATGAAGAATAGAACCTAACGAGAATCAAATGACAGAGACATTTCCATCAATTACAGATAAACAAACGCATTCCAACACTATCAATACATGTGATCATCCATTCACCCTCCCAACTGTTCAACTGAATCTGAAGCAAACTCGAACCTACAGATTATGAAAACTGCACTAGCACAACATTACAAAATCTACACAGAGAAGTTTCCAACCCATAACTCGTTTGAGTCACATGTTGCTTCCACTTGACAACTTGCCGCTGTCGCCCCACATCCATGTTCAGGGTGTCATTTAGAGCTACACCAGGAAAACCAGAAAGTACCAAATTGTTAATACTTCTATCCCTTATGTGCAGTACAAGGCATGGATGAGAATGAAGTGTAAGTAGACAGATCTAATTTCAAGAAACCAAAGTTTACAGGAAAAAAATTGATGCCTAAGATATGATGTATAGTTTACACTAGATGCACAAAGTTTTTATCATCCTTGACATTGCAAAATTCCTCTAATACAAGTACTCATATTGCAAACAACTTACAAATCTTCTATCTCTGCTTCTACTATATGCATCAACATGAACTGCAATGTTTAATTACTAATGCTATACATGTAAAAATGCTTAGTTAAAAATATAATCAAGCAGAAGTAGAGGTCAAAAATATTTGTATTACCGTCTTGCAGGAAGGGATGGGTGGCAGAAGCAAGCAACCGGTGGCCAGTCGGACGGCGGCGGCATCCCCTCCCCTGGTGCTCCTCCGTGAGGATGACGGGAGATGCAGGTAGTCAGCGGCGGGGTCGTTGACCTCGCCCTTGAAGATCTCCTCCTACGCATCCAGGTCTGCACTGGAGCATAAGATGCGACCGCGGCCCCCAAGCACCATCGCGAGCACAACGTTGTTGGCGTCTAGGCGCCGGAAGAGCGGT
Organism: Avena insularis; assembly: GCA_023614405.1. Classification (NCBI taxonomy): domain Eukaryota; kingdom Viridiplantae; phylum Streptophyta; class Magnoliopsida; order Poales; family Poaceae; genus Avena; species Avena insularis. The sequence goes on from CM042696.1 coordinate 411,044,201, forward strand.
GGGGTGTGGCGGTATCGAGTGGTTTGGGCGCTGCAGGGATGAACGGCTAGGCGCACACACATAGATGAGGATGGTCAGGTCGAGGTCAGGCTCGCGAGCATAGAAGGCAGATGAGATGCTCGACGCGTTGGGGGCAACTGGCTGGCTGTGGGGATGAACAAGACCTTGCGTGGGCAGGGTTCGGGGTGACGACGGCCGTCGGGGCGTAGTAGTCGCCCTGGGAGGACGGGAGCCATACAGAAGGTGGCTGGAGAAGAGGACGGCGAGGGGATCTCGGGTGGTGGAGGAGAGATAGGTTAGGTGGTGGAGAGGGAGATCTGGAGATGGGTGGCGGGGGTGGGGATACACCGATGAATGAGAGTGAGGGGATTAGGGTTTGGTGATGATAGAAGACAGAGGGGATGGGAGTGGAGGCGTGTGTGTTCTTCTTTGGTGAGCGTAGAGGCGTTGGATCAGTGCTGGACGGTTCAGATCAGGCCGAGATTGTCTATCTGTGGGAGACGGATTCCTGTGATTTCATTGGTTGCAGACGAGAAAATCATTTTCAATTTACCAAATGTCAAAAAGGGGGCATATTTTGAATCATTTACATGGCAAAATTCATGGCATAGTTTGTGATAATGTGTCCATATTGTGCATGCATGTGCATCTTGAGATGGCGACCAATGTTGCAGGAGGAAGTTTTCCTTTTCATCGCACGAAAAAGCCATTTTCTATTTTTCGAGTGCCAAAATCGGGGTGTTTTGTGAAGCAACACCAAATGTTCAATTAAAAAATGTTACCACCTTATTTAAAAAAAATACTAGACCACCTTACATGAACAATGTCCTAACTAGGGTATCTAAAAACTTTCCATCTACCCTTGGCGAAAAAGACAAATTCATGCCGAATCGGTAACAGGTGGGTCCGGTTTGAACTACAGGTACATGATCTAATGCTCGTGATTTTTTGAAAAAAAATCATTTTTAGGCTCACAATATGCTAGTTTATCAGATATCCAATGCAAGTTTAGCGAGGCTCATCCCCTATATTCACACCCGCCATTTTGTCCATAGTTTGAAACGAGAAAATTTTGAAACGGACATAAAAAATTTAAAAACGGTCTGAATAATGTAAATCCTTCACGTGGAGTCGTATTATGTGACATAGTTTCAAGAATAAATACCAAACTTGGTATATTGCAAGTTTCCCGAAAAAACCTTCACGAAAATGACCTATCATGTTCGAGGTTTTATGGCTTTTGGGCTAAACGACCAATGTTATGGCTAGAATGACGACATAATTTGTGATAATGTGTCCATATTGTGCACCCGTGTGCATCTTGTGATAGAGAACAATATTGCAGGAGGAAATTTTCCATTTCGTGACACGGAAAAAGCATTTTCCATTTTCCGAATGCCAAAATCGAAGCGTTTTGTGAAGCAACCACCAAATAATGGTATCAAAATAGTACCATCCTATTTTTCAAAAACAATAGACCCACCTTACATGAACAATGTCCCACCTTGGGTATCTAAAACCTTTTTGTCTACCCCTGGCGAAAAAGACAAATTTCTGCCGAATCGGTAGGAAGTGGGTCCGGTTTGAACTACAGGTACATGATCTAATGCTCATGATTTTTTGCAAAAATCATTTTTAGACTCACAATATGATATTTCTTTAGAGATCTAGTGCAATTTTAGTGAGGCTCATCCGCTATCTTCATGCCTGCCATTTTGACCATAGTTTGAAACGAAAAAAATTTGAAACGGGCATAAGAAATTCAAAAATGGTCCGAACAATGTTAATCCTTCGCGTGGCGTCGTATTATGTGACATAGTTTCAAGGAAAAATACCAAACTTGGTATATTGCAAGTTTCCCAAAAAACCTTCACAGAAGTGACTTATCATGTTCGAGGTTTCATGGCTTTTAGGCTAAACGATCAATGTTATGGCTCATACGCTATCTTCGTGCCCACCCTTTTGAGCATAGTTTGAAACAAAAAAAAATTGAAACGAGCATAAGAAATTCAAAAATGGCCCGAACAATGTAAATCCTTCGCGTGGCGTCATATTATGTGACATAGTTTCAAGGAAAAATACCAAAATTGGTATATTGTAGATATCTCAGAAAAACCTACTCAGAAATGACCTATCATGTTCGAGGTTTCATGGCTTTCAGCTCAAAAGACCAATGTTATGGCCTAAATCGTGGCATAATTTGTGATAATGTGCCCATATTGTGCATACACGTGTATCTTGGGATGGCGAACAATGTTGTAGGAGGAAGTTTTCCTTTTCAGCTCACGGAAAAAGCATTTTCTATTTTCCGAGTGCCAAAAATGGGCCGTTTTGTTAAGCAACTACCAAGTGAAAGTTTTAAAATGGTACCACCCTATTTTTTAAAAATACTAGACCATCTTACATGGCCAATGTTCCAACTGGGGTATCTGAAACCTTTCCATCCTCCCCTGGCGAAAAAGACAAATGTCTGCCGAATCGGTAGGAAGTGTGTCCAGTTTGAACTACATGTACATGATCTAATGCTCATTATTTTTTGAAAAAATCATTTTTAGACTCACAATATGATGTTTTTTTAGAGATCCAATGCAAGTTCTGGCGAGGCTCATCCCCTATCTCCATGCCCGCCGTTTTGACCATCGTTTGAAATAAGAAAAATTTAAAACGAGCATAAGAAATTCAAAAACGGTCCGAACAAAGTAAATACTTCACGTGGTGTCATGTTATGTGACATAGTTGGAAGGAAAAATACCAAACTTGGTATATTGATTGCATCTTGAAAAAACCTTCATAGAAATGACCTATTGATGTCTATGCACTTCTATTCTTGTAGACAGTTGTTGGGCCTCCAAGTGCAAAGGTTTGTAGAACAGCAGCAAGTTTTCCCTTCAGTGGATCACCCAAGGTTTATCGAACTCAGGGAGGAAGTGGTCAAAGGTATCCCCTCTCAAGCAACCCTACAATCAAGATACAAGAAGTCTCTTATGTCCCCAACACACCCGATACACTTGACAAGTGTATAGGTGCACTAGTTTGGCGAAGAGATAGTGAAATACAAGTGGTATGGATATAATACAACGGTGCTAGAAAGTAACTTGATGGCATGGAAGAGACTAAAGGCAAACTGAAAAAAAGATGGAAGCAAGCAAACATGTAACATGTCTAGTTGAAAATGGTGTTTCCATGCTTAGAAACAAGGCCTGGGATCATACTTTCACTAGTGAACACTCTCTCATATAACTATCTTCCCTTTATGATACTACTCTTAACTACTCTCTAGTTGGACACTCTAATCCATGGTAGGGCTATAATAGCACACCTCAAAGTAAGTCTTTCCCATCTAGATAACCCCACACTGTCACCTTGAGCACTAGATGGTTCCAACAAACACCACAATTTCATAAAGACATACAACTCCAAATATAACTCATAACAAGTATTTGTAATCTCTAGCCTAAGTGCCACCATGGTGTGCACGCTGTCACTTTCACACACATGGGGAGAGCAGAGATGTATTAAAGCACTTGAGTAGCAAAGTAGATCTACTTGATTACAAAACTCATGATCACAATATGATCATGCATAGAGAGAGATGAACACATAGCTACCGGTAGAACCCTTAGCCTCGATGAAAAACTACTCTCTCCTCATCATGGGAATCAGCAATGGTGATGGAGATGGTGGTGGAGATCAATGGAGATGGCTCCAGAGGCACTTCCCTATCCCGACAGGGTGCCGGAACAAAGACTTTTTGTCCCCCGAATCTCCTCTTTGGTGGTGGCGGCGCCGTGGAACATTTCGTGGCTGGAGGCTGGACGATTTAGGGTTTTTGCATCGGGAGGCATCTTATAGGCGAAGAGGCAAGGTCGGTGGCCAGCCAGGGGGCCCACACCATGCACTGGCGCGGCCAGGGGGACCCGCGCCTAGGGGTGGATTGTCCACCCTATGTCCCCCCTTCGTCTCTCCTTCTGGCTCCATGAATCTTCTGGGAAATAACGACTTTGGTTTTTGTCCCGTCCAATTCGAAGAATATTCATTTTCTCACTTTCTGGAACAAAAAACAGCAGAAAATAGGTTAGTCCAAGAAATCATATGAAAAGTACTCTAAAGTGTGGACAAAACATAAGAAAGTAGATAAAACCAAGCATGGAACATCAAAAAATATAGATACGTTAGCAACGTATCACTATCATGTTTGAGGTTTCATGGCTTTCATGCCAAACGACAAAATTTATGGCTAGAATCGCGACATAGTTTGTGATAATGTGCCCATATTGTGCACACAGGTGCATCTTGGGATGGCAAACAATGTTGCAGGAGGAAGTTTTCCTTTTCGTCGCACATAAAATGCATTTTTCATTTTTCGAGTGCCAAAAACAAGGCGTTTTGTGAAGTAACCATCAAATGGTTAATTCAAAATGCTACCACCAAATTTTCAAAAATACTAGACCACCTTACATGGAAAGTGTCCCAAGTAGGATATCTCAAACCTTTCCGTCCATCCATGGCCAAAAAGACAAATTCGTGCCGAATCGGTAGGAAGTGGGTCCAATTTAAACTACAACTACATGATCTAATGCTCATGATTTTTTGGAAAAATCATTTTTAGACTCACAATATGATGTTTCTCCAAATACCAAACTTGGTTTATTGATTTCATTAAAAAAACCTTATCAAAAATGACCTGTTGTCAAAACCATGATTCAAAATCTCTATTTACACCTATTAAGGTTTTATATGTAAAATATGTCCTTATAGTTTTCCTGAAGAGTAGAAGTGTTCCATAATGTCCTAAAAATATTCTCTAAAATTTTACAAGTTCTGTGAATTTTGTTTGCTTCAATTTGGAGTTATGAATAAAAAGATGCAAAAGAATTAAAAAAGAAATAAAAATAAAAAAAATTGGTTGAGGTGGTTGGTCGGTTGAACCTCCAGGCAAACGGGCCAGCCCAGCAAGCCATCGTGCCCGCACGCTGCCTTCGGCCCAAGGCCAGCCCAGGGAGCAGCCCAAGCGGCTATAAGTTGGAGGTGGAATCGGCCTTAGGCCAAGCCCACCATCATAGTCTGTGCCTTATATTTCGTGTGTGAATTCCCAGTAGAGAAGTTGATGTGGTGTATTGGTTGGCATCATAATGTGGAGGTTTGAGGTGCATGGTTCGAATGCCGCCTCCACTTATTTTTACTGTGATTAATCCCGACCGAGCAGGGTGCTAAATGGTTAAAATTGGTTGGTACTCGATTCTTGACAAGATGTATTCGGTGGCCTGGTGGTAGACCCTCTTGTAGGCATCGTGAGGTCAGGAGTTCAAGTCCCATGGCCACTTATTTTTTCCGTTATTATTTCCAACTGAGCGGGGCTGTGAGATGATCAAAAGTATTTGGTACTCGTATTTGTAGAAGAAGTTATCGGTGTCCTAGTGATAGACCTTCATTGACACCATGTGAGGTCTTAAGTTGGATCCATGGCTCCCTCTTTTTTTTATTAATTATTCGGTCAGCGTTGAGTTAAAGCCAACATGGCAAGCAGGTCCCATATGTCATTGGATAGGATTGTAATTGGTAGTCAACATGTCAACGCCATATGGACATGACATGTAAGCCTAAATTGACACATAGATACGACACATATGCAGACACGTCATCGAAAGTTGACACATGGACGCGACACCTAGATCAACCTGCTGAGGTAGCCATCGGTCTTTCTTAAGTAATCATGAATAGCTCCCACGACCATTTAAATTGGTCGTAGTCAATCAAAATTAAGGTCATGGACCAATAATGTCTATGTTATGACCAACTGGTGTAATCAAGATATAACCTTCCTGACAAAAAAGGTTGTAGTTTTTTAGGGTTTGTACCCTCCCAAATGGCCTATGACTAGTTGGTTCTAAATGGTCATAGATCTATGACCAAAAAACTTCGGGTCATTAAGAAAAAGACACTAGTCAACACATTTCTTGTAGTGTGTACTGGTACGATTGTACATGCATATGCTAGGCATGGGCACACCAACGGCAGCTGCACTTGGCCACTTTTTTCTTAGACAGTGTCCACACGCTGTACATGCTTCATCAAAATAAAAAGGCTGCAGAAAGTTGACAGGTGAGTAATAAAGCAGGTGTCACGTTGTACTTTACTAGACAGTACAGTATACACAAAGGGAGAGACCGAGGCAAGAAGATCCAGGCGAGTGAGAGGCAAGAAGATCTACTCCTGGAGAGATACGAAAAGCCTGCGTCCTACTGCAGGGTGTACAGTGCTGCAGGGGAGAGACCGAGGACTGCATGCATGTCTTCAACACAAACCTGTAATTAACTTTTTTGGTCTTATCAAATTTAAATGGCCTTAATAATCCCAGACATAGGGAGTACTAGTAATAGTAGTAGTACTACATCTTAGAACAAATCAGACAAACTACTACTGCATTTATTAGTGGTACTTTTTTTGAGAAATTATAATTAGTAGTAGTACTTAGATATGTGAAAAACCAATCCAAGTTACTACTCCAATAGAGAGTACGATCACTCTATTTTATAGATTCTTGTTTATTAAACGTACTAGTAGTAAAAGCTAGAATGTAGATTATTTCAGAATAAATTCTGTCTCTACAATATCTAGCATACGTGCAAACCTCAAAAGATACTTCATTACTTAGTTTCAGGGATCTTGTGCTAAATGCATGGACTTGGATATAATTTTTATTTTTTATGCGGTCCTTGATGTAACTTCTACTTCCACCGATCACGTGTTAACTAATAAAGCACCTCGCTCCTACGGGACCTTCCACGATTAAAAAATAATTACACTACCCCGATTATCATACAAAGTGGAACATGGTTTCTTATAATTCCAAAGGTTTTAGAAATAGGATGTTTAAGCTTCCCAGCTAACTTTATACACTTTAGTGACTTTTTGCCGATTTAACAAAATTAGGTCAAACATTTGCTACACAAGTAAGGGCAATTGATTGCTATTGAATTAAATTTATTTTTAGAGATAGATGGGTGATGTAGTAAACAATGTCGTCGATATTAGTTTCCAACTATCACGAAAGAATATTTACTTCTCAATTTTTCGAGTGATGACGAGATTGTTCTTTTACGTAAAGAAACTCCGTAGAATATGGATCTGAATACCACAAGACAAGTTTTCAGACATAAAGAGTGGACCAACATGTGGTACTGACGATACCCATGTTTTATGAGCTTTAAAACTTCCAAGCTAACTCCCCCAACTTGAATGACTTTATGCCAATTATTTATCGAATTTAGGTCAAATTTCAACAACAAGTAAATTCTAGGTTGCTTTGAAAGTTTTATGAAAACTCTTCTGGAGGTACCTATTCAGGGGACAATTAATATATCATAAACCACCGAGAGTTTTGACGACACGTTCAACTTCATGCTAAGATTTTGCATCTTGACAGTTTAACAAAATTAGGTCAAACTTGAGCTATAAGTAAGCGTGACAGATCGCTCTTGAATTAAATGTTTGTCAATATTTGAATGACTTCCCTAGATAACTCTGCCCATTTGAATGACTTTATGTTGATTTATCGAAATTATGTCAAATTTGAAACTACAAGTAAATTGTAGGTTGCTTTGAAAGTTCTATGAAAAAGCTTTTGGGGGCACCCATCGAGGGGTCACAATCAATATGTCAGAAACCATCGAGAGTTTTGACAATAGTTTTAACTTCTTGCTAAGATTTTGCATCCTTACTATTTAACGAAACTAGGTCAAACCTGAGCTACAAGCAAGTAAGCGCAATAGATTTCTCTTGCATTAAATGTCTTTTCAAGGGTAGATGGGTGCATCTGCTTGTAGTAAACAATGTTGTTAGTGTGAGTTTGCAACTATCAGGAAAGAACATTCTCAATTTTTCGAGTGATATTGAGATTACTCTCTCCGGTAAAGGAAGTCCGAAGAATAAGGATCTGAATGCCACAAGCGAAGTTTTCACACATATATAGTGGACCAACATATTGTACTTATGATTTCCCGTATTTTATGAGTTCTCAAACTTCCTATAGCTTATCGCTCCGCCCACCTGAATGACTTTATATGTTGATCAATCAAAATTAGGTAAAATTTGAACTATATACATCAAGTTTTGTAGGTTGCTCTGAAAGTTATACGAAAAAGCTTTTGGAGGTACCCATCGGGGGGTCACAATAAATATATGAGAAACAACCGAGAGTTTTGACAACTGGTTTAACTTTGTGCTAAGATTTTGCATCGTGACACTATTTAACGAAATTGGGTCAAACTTGAGCTACAAAGTAAGCGCGATAGATTGCTCTTGAAATATATGACTTTTCATAGGTAGATGGGTGTATTTTCTTATAGTAAATAGTGTCATCAGTATGATTTTCTAACTATCAGGAAAGAACATTCAATTCTCAATTTTCCGAGTGATGACGAGCGGGGTTGTTCTGTTCCGTAAAGAAATGTCCGAAGAATATTGGATCTGAATGCGAGAATCCAACATGTTTTACCAATGATTTCCATGTTTTATGAATTTTCAAACTTCCTAGCTAACTCTGCCCATTTGACCGAATGACTTTATGTCGATTTATTGAAATTAGGTCAAATTTGAAACTTCAAGTACATTATAGGTTGCTTTGGAAGTTTTACAAAAAAAAATTGGAGGTACCCATCCCTGTATCACTATTTATATATCATAAAACACCGAGAGTTTTGACGATAGGTTCAACTTCTTGCTAAGATTTGCATATTGACAATTTAACAAAATTAGGTCAAACCTGAGCTACAAGTAATTAAGTGCGATAGATTGCTCTTGAAATTAAATGTATTTTCAGAGGTAGATCGGTGCATCTTGTTGTTGTAAACAATGCCGTCAATGTGAGTTTCAAACTATCAGGAAGAAACATTCAATTCTACATTTTCCAAGTGAAGACGAGTGAGGTTGTTGTTTTTCATAAGAAGTCCGGAGAATATTGGATGTGAATTCCACGCCAAGTTTACACACATATATAGTGGACCAACATGTTGTACCAACGATTCCCATGTTTTATTTATGAGTTTTCAAACTTCCTGGCTAACTCTGCCCATTTGACCGAATGACTATATGTCGATTTATTAAAATTAGGTCAAATTTGAAACTACAAGTAAATTGTAGATTGCTTTGAAAGTTTTAAGAAAAATCTTTTGGAGGTACCCATCGAGGGGTCACATTTAATATATATGAAAACAACGAGAGTTTTGACGATAGGTTCAACTTCTTGCTAAGATTTTGCATATTGATAATTTAACGAAATTAGGTCAAACTTGAGCTACAAGTAAGCGCGATAGATAGCTCTTGAATTAAATGTCATTTCAGAGGTATATGGGTACATTTTCTAGTAGTAAGCAGTGTCATGGGTGTGAGTGTCCAACTACCAGGAAAGAACATTGAATTCTACGTTTCCCGAGTGAAGACGAACGAGGTTAGTTATTCTTTTCCGTAAAGAGAAGTCCAAAGAATATTGGATGTGGATGGCACAAGCCAAGTTGACAGACATATATATATATAGTGGATCGACAACATGTTGTACTAACGATTCCCATGTTTTATGGGTTTTGAAGGTTCCTATAGCTAACCCCGCACATTTGAATAACTTTATGTCGATATCTCGGAATTAGGTCAAATTTGAAACTACAAGTAAATTGTAGGTTTTTCTTTAATAGATTTACAAAAAAGCTTTTGGATGTACCCATTGAGGTTTCCAAATTAATATACCAGAAACTAGCGAGAGTTTCCACGATAGGTTCAACTTCTTGCTAAGACTTTGCATATTGATAATTTAACGAAATTAGGTCAAACTTGAGCTAATCTACAAGTAAACACCTTAGATTGCTCTTGAATTAAATGTCTTCTCATAGGTAGATCCTACGTGCATCTTCTTGTAGTAAACAGTGTCGTCGGTGTGAGTTTCCAACTATCAAGAAAGAACATTCAATTCTACATTTTACGAGTGAAGAATACGAGCAAGGTTATTCTTTTGCCTAAAGAAAATTCCGGAGAATACTGGATCTAAATGCCACAAGCCAAGTTTACATACATATATATTGGACCAACATGTTGTACCAACAATTCCCATGTTTTATGTGTTTTTAAACTTTCCAGCTAACTCTGCCCATTAGAATGACTTTATGCTGATTTGTCGAAATTAGGTCAAATTTGAAACTACAAGTACTAGTAAATTGCAGGTGCCCTGCACGTGAGAATCAGATAATAGACATATGGCATATCATCACTATATAAAATTATAATAGGTAAAGCGGAAAAATATAATAGGTAAATTTGAACTACTACAAGTAAACTGTGTAGTTTGCTTTGAAAGTTTTACGGAAAATCTCTTAGAGGTACCCATCGAAGGGGGAATGCGCGGGGGGGGGGGGGGTATCAATTAATATACTATGAGAAACCAAAAGAGAGTTCCGATGACAGGTTCATCTTCTTGCTAAGATTTTGCGACTTGATAGTTTAATGAAATTAGATCAAACTTGAGCTATAGCTAAGTGCGATAGATTTCTCTTGAATTTAATGAAATTAGGTCAAACTTGAATTACAAGTAATAAATTGTAGGTTTCTTTGAAAGTTTTATGAAAAAAGCTTTTGGAGGTACCCATCGAGCGGTTAATTAATATATCAGAAACCACAGAGAGTTTTGACGAGTGGTTCGACTTCTAGCAAAGATTTTGCATCATGAAAATTTTGAACACCTTTTGAAAATGATCACATGAAATAGGGAGAGAGGGGAAATTATATTTCTATTCTCTATGGGCAACCGCCAATCTTGAGGTGCACCTTAGGCTTAAAGATAACTTTATTTTTTCCACTATGTATAAGGTGAACCTTAGCGGATGCCACATAGTAGGCCATATTTTTTTTGAATGGGTAGTAGGCCATATTAAGGTGTGCTTTTTTACACAATGCGGGAGTAGTATATTTCTTTGCTTAGACATATGGTCACCTCTGTCCATGCGATGTACATGCTGAGAGAATAAAACGTTGGCAGGGGAAGAGGGCATCAGCGAAGAGAAGTTGAACGCGGTTCCATGTCAGAGCAAAGTTATGATGGGTTTCTGACACGAGGTACTCCTGCGGCCTTACAGTGTACTACACTATGCTAGTGCTAGTAAATTTTAGGACCTATGCATGCAACACAAATTGTGTGTTTTCTCTCTCCTTTGCTGCCTCTCACCATCCATCCTCCCTCTCTCCTACCCTTTCCCCTCGCGCACCGGCCCGGCTGATCTCTCCCTCATCCACAGCGTCGTGCTGCGCATGTGTGCCTTGGTACGACATCTTTGTGTCTCTGGTGTGTTCGGCAGCCGCGTTGGTGTGGAGTAGGGACGAGGAGTACATAGGAAGGAAACCACTTTGGTCCTTGGCGGCAAAAAAAATTGAAACTTTTCCGGTTTTCGAAATTTTCACTTCCTTTCCAAACATCAGGAGGGAAGGTTACTCAAAATATCGGCCATTCACAGTAATTCTTATCTTATATTTATCTTGTCTTATCTCTTACAATACCATACCATACCATACCACTATATAGTGTACAGATAACTTCGAACATTGACCATTGGATCAAGACCAGCAAATCCAAACATTGCTAACTGTTGGATCTTCTTTTCCATTCTTAGCATCTACAAAGATTCTACTGATAGTCTTTAGCACGATGAACGCTACTATGCGCAAACCTCAAAACAAACCTTTCATTCCTCAGTTTCAGGGTCCTTGTACTAAATGCATGGACTTGGGTGCAATTATAATTTTTATGAGGTCCTTGATACAACTTGTACTTCCACCAACCGTGTTAACTCTCAAGCACCTCGCTCCTACGAGACCTACCACAGTTAAAAAAAAATTCAACCGCCCCAATTATCAAACAAACTGGACCACAGTTTCTTATACGTAATACCCAAGTTTTTAGTACTAGGATTTTTCAAGCTTCCTAGCTAACTTCGCACACTTCAATGACTTCTTGTCGATTAACGAAATTAGGTCAAACTTGAGCTACAAGTAAGCGCGATAGATTTATCTTGAAATAAATGTATTTTCGGAGGTAGATGGGTGCATCTTCTTGTAGTAAACAATGTCGTCAGTGTGAGTTTCCAACTATCAGGAAATAAAATTCTCATTTTTCTGAGTGATGACGAGATGGTTCTTTTCCATAAAGAAAGCTCAAAGCAGAATATGGATCTCAATGCCATAAGCCAAGCTTCTAGACATATTCAGTGGGCCAACATGTTCAATTACGATTCCCATATTTTTTTGCGTTTTCAAACTCCCTAGATAATTAACTCCGCCCACTTGAATGACTACATGTCGATTTATCGAAATTAGGTCAAACTTGAACTATAACTAAATTGTAGGTTGCTCTGAAAGTTTTACGAAAAAGCTTTTGGAGGTACTGTACCGATCGGTGGGGTGTCACAATCAATATATGAGAAACAACCGAGAGTTTTGACAATAGGTTGGACTTCTTGCTACGATTTTGCATCGCATGACACTATTTAACGAAATTGGTTCAAACTTGAGCTACAAGTAAGCACGATAGATTGCTGTTGAAATATATGACTTTTCAGAGAGGTAGATGGGTCTATTTTCTTGTAGTAAACAGTGCCATCGGTACGGTGTGATTTTCGAACTATATCTGGAAAGAAGATCCAATTATTCTCAATTTTCTGAGTGATGACGAGCGAGGTTGTTCTTTTCTGTAAAGAAATGTCCGAAGAATAATATTGGATCTGAATGCCAGAAGCCAGGTTTACCGACATATATAGTGGACCAACATGTTGTACCAACGATTCCCATGTTTTATTTATGATTTTTCAAACTTCCTAGCTAACTCTGCCCATTTGACAGGATGACTTTATGTCGATTTATCGAAATTAGGTCAAATTTGAAACTACAAGTAAATTGTAGGTTGCTTTGAAAGTTTTACAAAAAATCTTTCGGAGGTACCCATCGAGGGATCACAATTAATATATCATAAAACACCGAGAGTTTTGACGATATGTTCAAATTCTTGCTAAGACTTTGAATCTTGACAATTTAACAAAATTAGGTCAAACGTGAGGTACAAGTAAGCGCGATAGATTGCTCTTGAATTAAATGTATTTTCAGAGGTAGATCGATGCACCTTGTTGTAGTAAACAATGTTATCAGTGTGAGATTCCAACTATCAGGAAAGAACATTCAATTCTACATTTTCCAAGTGAAGACGAGCGAGGCTAGTTATTATTTTTCGTAATGAGAAGTCCAAAGAATATTGGATGTGGATGCTACAAGCCAAGTTGACAGACATATATAGTCGATCGACAACATGTTGTACTTGCGATTCCCATGTTTTATAACCTTTCAAACTTCCTAGCTAACTCTGCCCGTTTTAATGACTTTAAGTCGATTTATCGAAATTAGGTCAAATTTGTAGGTTTTTCTTTGTAATTTTTACGAAATAGCTTTTAATTTGGAGGTACCCATCGAGGGGCCACAATTAATATATCTGAAAACAATGTGAGTTTTAATGATAGGTTCAACTTCTTGCTAAGATTTTGCATCTTGACAATTTAACGAAATTTATTAGGTCAAACTTGACCTACAAGTAAGCGCGATGGATAGCTCTTGAATTAAATGTGTCAACACCTGGATTTTTAATCCCAGATGCATGTTATGCCATACCTCACAATCCTAGGATTACCATTTTTGTGAGACATAACAGATTGGATATCACAGTACATCATCCATTACAAACCATAAATAAGGTTTTACACAAATAAGGATCTCATGATCCAGTCTTAGTACAATCAGGTAGCGTAATAAATAGCGTAGCGGTGGGGTCCATCTTCAGAGTCACAGGCAATGCTGACGATGGGAGATATTCCTAGTTATCATATCCGTCGTGTTGTCCTTCGTCTTGGTAATCTCCTTCATAGTCTGGCCATAGGAATAGCCAGGGACAAAAGCCATGAGTACTTTTTAAGTACTCGTAAACTACCACTAACAAGTAGTATAGTTCTAGCAGGAAATGCTAACTCTAAGTTTACTTGTAAGGTTAAGTTTGAAACCTAAGTTGATTCTGAAACAAATAAAGATAACAGAAGTTTGAAAACACCTAAGTTGGGAACTTAATTATCATAGTCACAACTCTATGGTGGTCAAGTCATGTCACAATTCATTTCATAAGTTGTTTTGAAAACATCTGACATAGGAACAGTATGGCAACTCCAACTGTCCATAACCGCAGACGCGCCTATTAGAATAGTTTGACACTCTGTAGAGGTGGTACACTTTCACCACAAGATTCGATACATTTGTTAGGGATAACCCTGAATCATCATACTTAGTATGCAGATAATCAAACATAACCTTTCCTTTACACACCCTAGTATAAGCACATCTCCTATGAGCATGGCCTCCCAACCATGACCATCTGTCATCTTGGGCACTGCATAGGTGGACAACGTTGAGAGGTATCCTCAGCTCAAACCTCTCCCGTGAGGGAACTAATACTAATGCATATAAACTTCCGGCTAAGCCTTACCCAATTTAGGTATTGTGGTTGTACGGTAAAATTGGAATGGTATCGCATCCGAACCAAACCATCAGTTTTATAAAAGGCGTAAGGCTCATGCCTCCACATTTTCATCATCATAAACCATTTGTGTTTTCTCAACACATGTGAAAACATCTCAATAGAATGACTCATCATTCCAAGGTTTTCACAAGTCATTTTCACTAAGTATTCCCATCTAAAGTGAATCAAGTTTTTAGTTTTATTCCCACTACTAAGTTAAGAGTGTTCACTAAGGTGGAATGCTAATCTCAATCTCATGCCATAGAAGTAAAGGACTTTAAACTATATAGGTCAAGTTTTATACTCTTTATGCTACCTTCAAACAAGTAAAGGACTTTGATAAAGTAAAGGAAGTAAAGCTTGTAAATAAAACTTGGGGTAGGTATAAGTCAAAGTGGTATAACCAAAGCATGCCTAATGCAGTTTGCTTGGGTTATCTAGATTGCAATGGTTAGCTTGCATTGTTAATGATGGCTTGCAAGTAATCACCTGCATGGTTAACTTGTATAATGCTAGCTTGCCTTGGGTAGTGCAGTGGTTGAAGTTTTCTCCCTCCTCCTCTTGGTAGAACTCCTCCTCCTCGCAAGCTTGGTCGGTACTCTCGTCTATAAATTCATACGGAGTACACAATCACCAAACAATACTTGACTAGTCTACTTAGCACACTAAGGAACACATTTGATGATCTAGTATCATCACAGGCATCACAAGATTTAATAAACTAGTTTCATTCTTTTTATTTGAGAAAAGTAATTTCTACTCATTGAAAATAACTAAGATTTAATATTCTCCAATTAAAATATGGGATCATGTGGACACATGTCATCACCACATATTCTATCATATGGGAATGTGATTCAAGGGTTGGATCACATTTTAATAAGTTTAAGTTTAATAATTAATGATTTAAAGTGACTAGAAATGCCTATATAGCATTATTTTGGTAATAGTCCAAAGTCACGGCAAGTAAACCTTAATATTATTATATATTCAGGTAGGTATGGTTAAATGTGATTTTTGAGCGTTGGAAACAACTCAAAAGCTATTATGGTTGATTTTATAAAAATGTTTGAATGTGTAAAAGCTCCTGTCTTGTTATTTTTACTTGGAGAGATCTCTAACTCTAAATGAATTAAATAGCTTTCTAACACAATTGGATTCAGTCAATTTGGTTCAGTAAATCTTCCTAAATTGATTTTTAAACTAAGGGACATAATTGATTCTAAGTCTAAATAGAAAAAACACTTATTTGAATTTGTGGGCTAGCGCGGGAAAGCTAACGGGCCGGCCCAGTGACGCTCAGCAGCGTAGAGGGTGACTAACAAGGGGAGTCCACCTGTCAGCGACACTTAAAACTCGAAACGGTATCTACCGATCTGGGCCACACGATTATAACGCGGATCAACGACTCACAGTCGTCGTCGACGACGGACTCGTCGCCGGCGAGACCGAACCCTAAAGGGCTAGTGGGGGTCTACTAGGGACGTACCAGGGCTCCATCTAGTGTGGCAAGGCAGGCGATCGAACTGGACGGCGACGGCGGGCTCAGGCGAAGTCACGGCAGGGGCTGCGGTGGACGAAATCGACGACAGCGTCTCCTCCTCTGCAGCGGCCTCCTTCGGCGAATGGCGGCTCGAGCGGCTCCGGTGAGAGAGGGGAAATGTTCAGTGGAGAGAGGGGAGTGGAATGGTGTGAAGAGATGGTGCGGGGGAGGGCTCCTTATATAGGCTCAACGTGAGACCAAAAGGCATGGGCGCGGCTCGTCGGTGACGGCAAAACAGGGGGGCTACCGACATGGTGAGGTAGGCAGACGGTGGGTGGTCTGCTGGCTGTCCTCTACAGCAGAATGGCGCAGCTAGGGGCGGTGGCATATGGTCGGGAGCTTTCGCTGCAGCGATCATGGCGACTGTGGGTCACGCGGCGGTGCACGGCCATGTCTGGTGGGTTGCTGGGGTCGAGGCGGAGCAGCGTGCGCGATATGGAGTCAAGGCACGGTCTGTTGCGTGCTGGCGGTGATCACACTCTGGCGCGCTCTGTTTGCGCGCAGAGAGAAAGGGCGGCGAGGATGGGGAGTGTTCCAGGGGCTGGGGTTGATCGAGGGGTGGACTGTGGGCGGCGGTAGGGTTGGGCGGAGCTAGAGGACATGCTGCAATGGCGCTTCTCGGTCTCTCGCATGTTGTCCGCGTTTGGCCGGGCGTGACCTCATTTGGGCGGCGTGGCACTGGTGCTACGGGCAAGGGGGGTGCTGGTCTGGGGTTTGGTTAGATGCTAGGGGGACAGGGGAGTGCAGGGATGGTCAATTGGGGGACAAGGGCTTAACTAGCAACAGTATTAGTTAGGCCATTTGATCTCTGCCTGCCACCTGTTCGACACAATGGCCGCATGAGAGAATTTTTTGAATTTTGAGTTGATTTTTGGTGGATGCTTTGATCTGATGCTTGGTAGACTGTGGTTGCTAGGATTTGTTAAATGGAATTCATTTGAGTGGTTTTTGAATAAGTGTGATCTATACATATGAACTACATTCAATTTTCAAATGTCATTTAAATTTAGTGTTTGAAAGTTTTTGGGATGAAGCAAAGTGGGCCTTGGCACATCACTACCTGTATTAGCAAGGGGTGCGAAGATCCACAATTGTTTCTGCTAAGATTTGAGTTCTAGGAATAGCCAAAGATCAACAATTGTTTCTATTAAGATGGTGACATCATTCAGCTTCCTGTAATCGGTGCACAGACGGTTGCCTCCATCCTTCTTGTCGACGCATAACACTGGCGATCTCCATGGCGATGCTCTTGGTTGAATCAAGCATGTTGCCAACATCGCATCCAACTGCTTCTTCAGTTCCACTAACTCTGAGGGGTTCATGATATAGGGTCTCTGGGCTATGGGTCCGGTTTCGGGGATTAGCTCAATAATGAACTCAATATCCCTATCCGGGTTATACCGGGCAATTCATCTGGGAATACGTCGGGGTATTCACAGACTACTCTGACTTGGTCAATGGTGGGTGATGACCCACAGGTATAGGGGGTGTATCGCAGTATTTTCGATAAGTAAGAGTGTCGAACCCAACGAGGAGCAGAAGGTGTTGGCTAGTGGTATGGATCAGGAATTCTCTACAGATACTCAGCAAACGGATTTTTAGGGTTTTTTGATAAAGCAAGTAAACAAAATACGAGTAAACAAAAGACAGTAGGAATAAATGCAGCAAGTGGCCCAATCCTTTATGTAGCAAAGGACAAGCCGGTTGTATTACTTAAGATGACCAAACGTTCTCTAGGACACATGGGAAGACTGTCAAGTGCTTTCGCTTCGTATAGTTGATTAATCTTCTTTAGCTTGCTAAGTGTTGTGTGGGTGAACCTGTGCTAATGTACCGACCTTCCTAGGACTGATGCATACTTGTGATTATACCCCTTGCAAACATCCGTAATTACAAGAAAGTAATTAAGGTAGAAACCTAACCACAGCTTTAAACTCTAAGACCCTTACGTCCCTTGTGCAATGGTTTCCTACCGGGGGTTCAGGTTTCTGTCACTCCAGCAAACCCTACGATTAGTAGCCAAATACACAATGCATTCCCCTAGGCCCATATAGGTGAAGTGTCACGTAGTCCACATTCACATGACACCACTAGAAGAAGTACACCACAACTTAAATATCAAACTATTGAATCTTTCTCAACACAACTCCACTACTAACAACATGACTTCTCCCATGTCCTCAAGAACAAAATGAACTACTCACAAGACATCATATGGATCATGATCAGAGATGGAATAATGATGTATAATAATCTGAACATAAACAATAATTCAATGGTTCACTCAATAGCATCAACTACAAAGAGTAATCAACACCGGGAAAGTTTCCCCTATGAACTATGCAAGATTCAACACAATTGTTACAGCAATATGGAGATGGTGATGAGGGTGCTGATGGTGCTGATGATGGTGGTGATGATGATGATGATCCTGATGAAGTCTAGCTTGATGGTGGTGTTGATGGCGATGATCTCCCCTCTCCGGGAAGGAATTCCCCCGACAGAAATCTGTCTGCCGGAGAGATCTTTCTCTCTCGGTGTTTTCCGCCCCGCAGAGGCGGAATCTTTCTGTGGTCGCTCGTCGAGTCTTAGGGTTTCAGGAGGATAATATACGCCAGAGGGGAGTGCCAGGGGTGGACCAGGGCGGCCACACCACCTGGTGGCGCGGCCTGGGCTAGCCCGCGCTAGGGGGTGGTGCGGGGCCCCTGTGGCCCATCACCAGCCTCCCTTCTGGCTTCCTTCGTCTTCTGGAAAAATAGGATTTTCCGTATATTTTCCCGGATTTTCTGATCTTCGTGAATTTTGCCTCCAAACAACACCTTTTCCATCACAATCCTGACTGCAGCTGTCCATGCTCTAAAAGTCATCAACCATGCAAAAATAGATGAAATAACATAATATCACCTCTCAATACAAAATATATCAATGAATAACAGTGAATTATGACATAGAATAGTGATGCAAAATGGACGTATCAGTGGGCAGGGCTAGACTCTTGTTACACTTGAATTGACGGGGCAAGGTTTCAGATATGTACTCTACTGAGACTCCAGAGCTACTGGTCATGGTGATGGCTTTCTTAGCATAGTCTGTGAATCCTTTATGCTTTGACATCCAATCCATTCCTAGTACTACTTCCAAACCTTTGGTTCCAAGTACTATCATGTTGGCAAAGAAATCTATCCCATGTATTCTGATAGGCATAGCTTTGCAAATCTATCCCATGTACTATCAGGTTCCAAGTACTACTTCCAAACGGGGATTTGAACTATCATGACATGCTTCAAGTTGGTTGGGTGAATCTTACTTGTGCATGCAAATTCTTCGGCGACAAATGAGTGCGATGCTCCAGAATCAAACAACACTCTTGCTAAAACTGAGTTGACGAAAAACATACCCAACACTACATCTGGTGCTTCTTGGGCTTCTTCGGCGTTCATGTGGAAGAGACGGCCGTTGTGGTTGTGAGGTTTTCCTCGGGCGAATCTTCTTCCCGGTTGAACACGACGCTCCTGTTGAGATGGGGCATTCACATTGGCAGTGGCGACAATCTTTTGGGGGCACTCATTGGAATAGTGACACTTCACTCCACACTCGAAACAAGTGATCTGAGACTTGTCTTTTACTGCCACGGGCACAACATTGCTTTAGTTCGGGGTGTAGTGTTGTTATTGTTGCTGTTGTTGTTGCTCTTGGGAGGTGCACGGTTGAAATTGCTGGTGTTGCCAGAGTGATTGTTGTTTCCTCTGGACTTCACATTTCCTCCGCGATGGTTGGGGTAGCTTGGGCGAGACATTGGGGGTCGGTTGTTCCTTGGTGCATGCCCTACTGAGGGGTACTTCTGGTGACTATTGGATCCAACTTGGTGCATCATATGACGTTTTCGGTTGTCGTTTGCCTGGTTAAGCTTCCCTTCCATCTGAATGGTAGAGTCGACTAGTTCTTTGAGATCCTAGAAACGGATGTTGACGAGGACAGTCTGCATCTCATCATGAAGTTCGTTCAGGAATCTCTCCTTCTTCTTGGCCTCCGTGTTGATCTCATCAGGTGCATACCTTGCAAGGGACATGAATCTATCATGGTACTCCACTATAGTCATTCTGCCTTGCTTCAACTCTCGGAATTCATCCCTCATTCGGGTGACTAGACCCTGCGGCACGTGGGTGCGGCTGAACTTGGTTTTGAAGGCTTCCCATGTTATTACTTGACCATGGTTCATTGTGTGCATACTATTCCACCATGCTCTTACATCTCCTACCAGATAGTGGGTGGCAAAAAGAACCTTCTCATTAGCATCTACTCCAGCTACTTCTAAGTTGTTCTCCATTGTGCAGTACACGTGATCCAAAGATGGGTTCTCTGAAGTACTAAAGATTGGGGGATTTGTATTCTGGGAGTTCTTGAGTTTGGATCCATGATGATCCTGATTTCCATGGTTCTGGTTGTTGAGAGCCATCTGGGCGATCTGTTGCTGTGGTACTAGATTAGCTTGGCGCTCTGCTCTGCTTGCTTCCCAGTCTGCAATGAGATTCTACAGGATCTCCAACATTGGGTCTTGCGATGAGCTGCTCCCTCCTTGGTTTCCACGAGTCATCTGAAGATTGAGATAGATAAAGGGGTAAGAGGGAAAATTCTATGGTTCATGGTTTTGATTTCAAAGTGAAAACTTTGAGTTGGACTCAGGTTTTGCAACTAACTTCTTTTCATTCATTCAAGCAAAGCACACGATACAAACACACACACACCACAACATCAAAGGAAAAAAGATGGTTTTAAGAAACATTTTGTAACCTACGATACAAGGGGACCAATACTCCTCATGCTGCGACAGTGCTCTAGCATCTACTCATCATCGATGAAGTCGGAGTCGTCATCGTCGGTGTAGAAGTCCGCGGCATCTTCCTCCAGAAAGTCATCATCATTGCTGAGGTAGGAGTCAATATCCTCTTGGATATCTTCACCTTCCTCTTCTTCTTACTTTACAGCGAGATGAGCTTCTTGCTCCTTGATGGTCTTCTCGAGGTCAGCCACCTTCTTGCTAAGACGGTCGATGGTGCGATCCTTCTTGGCGCGTTGACGACGCAGAGACTGACGATCCTGGACTAGGAGTGAGAAAGTCTAGGCCTTTTGGGCTGCAATGGCAAGGTTGTGGTTGTCTAGATCTTTTGCATTGTCCAACTCCTTCTGTCTGTCGTACAGTAGGAAATCGAGGTTCTCGACTTGACGCTTCATTATTGGGTGACTTGGCATATCAAGCGGCATTCCCATGGAATCACGCCTTGAATAGTGAACAAAGCGGGTTCCTTGGATGAGGTTGACACTGAGAGCACATGTACGTGCGAGAGCTTCATGCATTGCCCTGGCTAATCCATCTAGCCAGTTGTTCTCTCTCACCGAGAACTGAATCCTCCCAGATACTGTTGCTTCTATCTTGCCTCGAAGATTAGCAGTCACGAGCCATTGCAAATGTTCTCCTGGTGGACCCGGGAGTTGAGCTCCAAGGAATTCCGGATGAGGTGCTCCAAGAACTCAGACAGTGCATCTAAATCCCTCTCGAAGATCAGTTGGCCTCCATTGCCCAACTGGTAGAACTTGCTGTATTGAGCTTCCATCTATAAGAATTTAGGATGAGAAAGTTAGTGAAGTGATCAAGTGTGTCAAAATTTTATGTAGTAATGTATGAATTTGGAGGAACATCATTTTTTTGAGAGAAAGAATCCCTAAGCGTAAGAGAGGAAATAGTTTTCATAAATACTCACTTTGGTTTTTGAAGCTATGTTTTTGTTCGGACGTCCATTCTAAATAGGGTCTCCTATGGTCAGGATGGCTTTGATACCAACTTGTCAACACCCAGATATTTAATCCTAGATGCCTATTATGACATACCTCGCAATCCCATGATTACCATTTTTGCGAGACATAACAGATTGGATATCATAGTACATCATCCATTACAAACCATAAATAAGGTTTTACACAAATAAGGATCTCATGATCCAGTCTTAGTACAATTAGGTAGCGGAATAAATAGCATAGCGGTGGGGTCCATCTTCAGAGTCACAGGCAATGCTGATGATGGGAGATATTCCTAGTTATCATAGCCGTCTTGTTGTCCTTCGTCTTGGTAATCTCCTTCACAGTCTGGCCATAGGAATAGCCAGGGACAAAAGCCATGAGTACTTTTTAAGTGCTCGCAAACTACCACTAACAAGTAGTATAGTTCTAGCAGGAAATGCTAACTCTAAGTTTACTTGTAAGGTTAAGTTCGAAACCTAAGCTGAGTTCTGAAACAAAGAAAGATAACAGAAGTTTGAAAACACCTAAGTTGGGAACTTAATTATCATAGTCACAACTCTGTGGTGGTCAAGTCATGTCACAATTCATTTCATAAGTTGTTTTGAAAACATCTGACAACAGAACAGTATGGCCACTCCAACTGTCCATAACCACAGACGCAGCTATTCGAATAGTTTGACACTCTGTAGAGGTGGTACACTTTCACCACAAGATTCGATACATCTGCCAGGGATAACCCTGAATCATCATACTTAGTATGCAGATAATCAAACATAACCTTTCCTTTACACACCCTAGTATAAGCACCTCTCCTATGAGCATGGCCTCCCAACCATGAACATCTGTCATCTTGGGCACTGCATAGGTGGACAACATTGAGAGGTAACCTCAGCACAAACCTCTCCCGTGAGGGAACTAATACTAATGGATATAAACTTCCGGCTAAGCCTTACCCAATTCAGGTATTGTGGTTGTACGGTAAAATTGGAATGGTATCGCATCTGAACCCAACCATCAGTTTTATAAAAGGGCTAAGGCTCATGCCTCAACATTTTCATCATCATAAACCATTTTTGTTTTATCAACACATGTCAAAACATCTCAATAGAATGACTCATCATTCTAAGGTTTTCACAAGTCATTTTCACTAAGTATTCCCATCTAAAGTGAATCAAGTTTTTAGTTTTATTCCCACTACTAAGTTAAGAGTGTTCACTAAGGTGGAATGCTAATATCAATCTCATGCCATAGAATGACATCAAAGTCTAACTATATAGGTCAAGTTTTATACTCTTTATGCTACCTTCAAACAACTATATAGGAAGTAAAGCTTGTAAATAAAACTTGGGGTAGGTATAAGTCAAACTGGTATAACCAAAGCATGCCTAATGCATTTTGCTTGGGTTATGTAGATTGCAAGGGTTAGCTTGCATTGTTAATGATGGCTTGCAAGTAATCACGTGCATGGTTAACTTGTATAATGCTAGCTTGCCTTGGGTAGTGCAGTGGTTGAAGTTTTCTTCCTCCTCCTCTTGGTAGAACTCCTCCTCCTCGTAAGCTTGGTCGGTATTATCGTCTATAAATACATACGGAGTACACAATCACCAAACAATACTTAACTAGTCTACTTAGCACACTAAGGCACACATTTGATGATCTAGTATCATCACAAGCATCACAATATTTAATGAACTAGTTTTCTTCTTTTTATTTGAGAAAAGTAATTTCTACTCATTGAAAATAACTAAGATTTAATATTCTCCAATTAAAATATGGGATAATGTGGACACATGTCATCACCACATATTCTAACATATGGGAATGTGATTTAAGGGTTGCATCACATTTTAATAAGTTTAAGTTTAATAATTAAGGAATTAAAGTGACTAGAAATGCCTATATAGCATTATTTTCGTACTAGTCCAAAGTCACTACATGTAAACCTTAATATTATTACATATTCAGATAGGTATGGTTAAATGTGATTTTTGAGAGTTGGAAACAACTCAAAAGATATTATGGTTGATTTTACAAAAATGTTTGAATGTGTAAAAGATCCTATCTTGTTATTTTTACTAGGAGAGATCTCTATCTCTAAATGAATTAAACCCAACGGCCTTGGATAGATATTTTCAGTAACTTTCTAACACAATTGGATTCACTCAATTTGGTTTAGTAAATCTTCCTGAATTGATTTTTAAACTAAGGGACAGAATTGATTCTAAGTCTAAATAGAAAAACACTTATTTGAATTTGTGGGCTAGCGTGGGAAAGCTAACGGGCCGGCCCAGTGACGCTCAGCGGCACACAGGGCGACTGACAAGGTGGTCCGCCTGTCATCGACAATTAAAACCCGAAACGGTATCTAGCAATCTGGGCCACACGATTATAACGCGGATCAACGGCTCACAGTCGTCGTCGACGACGGACTCGTCGCCGGCCAGACCGAACCCTAAATGGCCAGTGGGGGTCTACTGGGGACATACCAGGGATCCAGCTAGTGCGGCGAGGCAGGCGATCGAACTGGATGGCTACAGCGGGCTCAGGGGAAGTCGCGGCAGGGGCTACGGTGGACGAAATCGACGGCAGCCTCTCCTCCTCTGCAGCGGCCTCCTCCGGTGCAATTCTAGCAAATGGTGTCTCGAGCGGCTTCGGCAAGAGAGGGGAAATGTTCAATGGAGAGAGGGGAGTGGAATGGTGTGAAGAGATGGTGCGGGGGAGGGCTCCTTATATAGGCTCGACGGTGAGACCGAAAGGCATGGGCGCGGCTCGTCGGTGATGGAGAAACAGGGGGGATACAGCCGTGGCAAGGTAGGCGGATGGTGGGTGGCCTGTTGGCGGTCCTCTATGGCACAATGGAACGGCTAGGGGTGGTGGCATATGGTTTGGAGCTTCACGCCCTCTGGGCACATAGGCGCTGTTCGACAGCGATCATGGCGACTGTGGGTCGCGCAGCGGTGCACGGCCATGTCTGGTGGATTGCTGGGGTCGAGGCGGAGCGGCGTGCGCGATATGGAGTCAAGGCGCGGTCTGCTGCGTGCTGGCAGCGATCGCGCTCTGGCATGCTCTGTCTACGCGCAGAGAGAAAGGGCGACGAGGATGGGGAGTGGTCCAGGGGCTAGGGTTGATCGAGGGGTGGACCGTGGGCAGCGGTAGGGTTGGGCGGAGCTAGTGGACATGCTGGAATGGCACTGCTCGGTCTCTGGCGTGCTTCCCGTGTTTGGCCAGCAGTGACCTCATTTTGGGCGGCGCGGCACTGGCGCTGTGGGCAAGGGGGGTGCTGGTCTGGGGTTTGGTTAGATGCTAGGGGACAGGGGAGTGCAGAGAGGGTCAATTGGGGGACAAGGGCTTAACTAGAAACAGTATTAGTTAGGCCATTTGACCTCTGCCTGCCACTTGTTCGACACAATGTCCGCATGAGAGAATTTTTTGAATTTTGAGTTGATTTTTGGTGGATGCTTTGATTTGATGCTTGGTAGACTGTGGTTGCTCGGATTTGTAAAATGTAATTCATTTGAGTGGTTTTTGAATAAGTGCGATCTATACAGATGAACTACATTCAATTTTCAAATGTCATTTAAATTTAGTGTTTGAAAGTTTTTGGGATGAAGCAAAGTGGACCTTGGCACATCACTACATGTATTAGCAAGGGGTGCAAAGATTCACAACTGTTTCTGTTAAGATTTGAGTTCTAGGAATAGCCAAAGTAGGCTAGTTAGTTAAAATGGCACAAATGACCATTTCCTTGTTTTATTCTTTTTGATTTCTTTTTCTTTGGGATTTGCTTGGGAATGATCTATATGATGTTTAATTCACCTTAGAATCATTTTACAATCAATAGATCACTCAAACATGGCATTTCAAAAAACTCCTATTTTAAATGCATACACATATGGATGCTTAAGGATTTTTAAATAGAAAAAAGTTTTTGTTAACCCTAAATTGGGTAGGTTTGATCTTGATTAACCCTGGATTAAGTTTTGGGATGTTACAAAATGTCATTTCAGAGGTAGATGGGTGTATTTTCTTGTTGTAAGCAGTGTCGTGGGTGTGAGTGTCCAACTACCAGGAAAGAACATTGAATTCTACGTTTTCCGAGTGAAGACGAACGAGGTTAGTTGTTCTTTTCCGTAAAGAGAAGTCCAAAGAATATTGGATGTGGATGCCACAAGCCAAGTTGATAGACATATATATATATATAGTGAATCGACAACATGTTGTACTTATGATTCCCATGTTTTATGGGTTTTGAAACTTCCTATAGCTAACCACGCACATTTGAATAACTTTTATGTCGATATCTCAGAATTAGGTCAAACTTGAAACTTGAAGTAAATTGTAGGTTTTGCTTTGATAGATTTATGAAAAAGCGTTTGGACGTACCCATCGAGGGTTTAAAATTAATATGCCAGAAACTAGCGAGAGTTTCGACGATAGGTTCAACTTCTTGCTAAGACTTTGCATATTGATAATTTAACGAAATTAGGTCAAACTTGAGCTAGCTACAAGTAAACGCCATAGATTTCTCTTGAATTAAATGTATTTTCATAGATAGATCATTGGTGCATCTTCTTGTAGTAAACAGTGTCGTCGGTGTGAGTTTCCAACTATCAAGAAAGAACATTCAATTCTACATTTTTTGAGTGAAGAATACGAGCGAGGTTGTTCTTTTTCCTAAAGAAAAGTCCGAAGAATATTGGATCTGAATGCCACAAGCCAAGTTTACATACATATATATTGGACGAACATGTTGTACCAATGATTCCCATGTTTTATGAGTTTTCAAACTTCCCAGCCAACTCTGCCCATTAGAATGACTTTATGTTGATTTATCAAAATTAGGTCAAATTTGAAACTACAGGTACTAGTAAATTGCACGTGCCCTTCACATGACTCGGATAATAGACATCTGGCATATCATCACTAAAAATATAATAGGTAAAGTGGAAAAATTATAATAGGTAAAATTTGAACTACTACAAGTAAACTGTGTAGGTTGCTTTGAAAGTTTTATGAAAAATCTCTTAGAGCTACCCATCGGAGGGGGCGCACGCGTGGGGGGAGGAGGGGGGGTCAATTAACATACTATAAGAAACCAAAAGAGAGTTCTGACGACAGGTTCATCTTCTTGCTAAGATTTTGCGTCTTGACAGTTTAATGAAATTAGGTCAAACTTGAGCTACAACTAAGTGCGTTAGATTGCTCTTGAATTGAATGTAATTAGGTCAAACTTGAACTACAAGTAATAAATTGTAGGTTGCTTTGAAAGTTTTATGAAAAAAAGATTTTGGAGGTACCCATCGAGCGGTTAATTAATATATCAGAAACCACAGAGAGTTTGACCATTGGTTCAACTTCTAGCAAAGATTTTGCATAATGAAAATTTTGAGCACCTTTTGAAAACGATCACATGAAATAGGGAGAGAGGGGAAATGATATTTCTATTCTCTATGGGCAATCCACAAGCTTGAGGTGCACCTTAGGATTAAAGATAACTTCATTTTTTTCACTATGTATAAGGTGACCCTTAGCAGATGCCACATAGTAGGCCATTTTTTTGAACGGGTAGTAGGCCATATTAAGGTGTGCTTTTTTACACAATGCGGGAGTAGTATATTTCTTTGCTTAGACATATGGTCACCTCTGTTCACGCGCTGTACATGCCGAGAGAATAAAACGTTGGCAGGGGAAGAGGGCAGCAACGAAGAGAAGTTGAAGGCGGTTCCATGTCAGAGCAAAGTTATGATGGGTTTCTAACACGAGGTATTCCTGCGGCCTTACAGTGTACTAAACTATGCTAGTACTAGTAAATTTTAGGACCTATGCAGGCAAAACAAATTGTGTTTTTTCTCTCTCCTTTGCTGCCTCTCACCATCCATCCTCCCTCTCTCCTACCCTTTCCCCTCGCGCACCGGCCCGACTGATCTCTCCCTCGTCTGACAAAGATGGTGTCACAGACGTGTGCCTTCAGACGTGACTGTGTCTCTGGCATGTTCGGTAGCCGTGTTGGTGTGGAGTAGGGATGAGGAGTACATAGGAAGGAAACCACTTTGGTCCTTGGCGGAAAAAAATTCAAACATTTCCGGTTTTCGATTTTTTTTCACTTGCTTCCAAAACATCGGGAGGGAAGGTTACTCAAAAGATCATCCATTCGTAGTACTTCTTATCTTATCTTTATCTTGTCTTATCTCTTACAATATACCATACCATACCACTATATAGTGTACGGATAACTTCGAACATTGACCGTTGGATCAAGACCGGCAAATCCAAACATTGCTAACCGTTGGATCTTCTTTTCCATTCTTATCATCTACAAAGATTGTACTGATACTATTTAGCACGATGAACTCTAGTATGCGCAAACCTCAAAACACACACTTCATTTCTCAGTTTCAGGGTCCTTGTGCTAAATGCATGGACTTGGGTGCAATTTTATTTTTTATGAGGTCCTTGATGTAACTTGTACTTCCACCGACCATGTTAACTCTCAAGCACCTCGCTCCTACGAGACCTACCACAGTTAAAAAAAATTCAACCGCCCCAATTATCAAACAAACTGGACCACAGTTTCTTATACGTAATACCCAAGTTTTTAGTACTAGGATTTTTCAAGCTTCCTAGCTAACTTCGCACACTTCAATGACTTCTTGTCGATTAACGAAATTAGGTCAAACTTGAGCTACAAGTAAGCGTGATAGATTTCTCTTGAAATAAATGTATTTTCGGAGGTAGATGGGTGCATCTTCTTGTAGTAAACAATGTCGTCAGTGTGAGTTTCCAACTATCAGGAAATAAAATTCTCATTTTTCTGAGTGATGACGAGATGGTTCTTTTCCGTAAAGAAAGCTCAAAGCAGAATATGGATCTCAATGTCATAATCCAAGATTCTAGACATATTAAGTGGATCGCCGTGTTTTACTTATGATTCTCATATGTTTTTGAGTTCTCAAACTCCCTAGCTAATTAACTCCACCCACTTGAATAACTACATGTCGATTTATCGAAATTAGGTCAAACTTGAACTATAAATAAATTGTAGGTTGCTCTGAAAGTGTTATGAAAAAGCTTTTGGAGGTAACATAACAATCGGGGGGTGTCACAATCAATATATGAGAAACAACCGAGAGTTTTGACAACAAGTTTAACCGAGATTTTCCATCGCATGACACTATTTAACGAAATTGGGTCAAACTTGAGCTACACATAAGCACGATAGATTGCTGTTGAAATATATGACTTTTAAGAGAGGTACATGGGTGCATTTTCTTGTAGTAAACAGTGCCGTCAGTACGGTGTGATTTTCAAACTATATCCGGAAAGAAGATTCAATTATTCTCAATTTTCCAAGTGATGACGAGCAAGGTTGTTCTTTTCCGTAAAGAAATGTCCGAAGAATAATATTGGATATGAATGCCAGAAGCCAAGTTTACCGACATATATAGTGGACCAACATGTTTTACCAACGATTCCCATGTTTTATTTATGAGTTTTCAAACTTCCTAGCTAACTCTGCCCATTTGACCGGATGACTTTATGTCGATTTATGGAAATTAGGTCAAATTTGAAACTACAAGTAAATTCTAGGTTGCTTTGAAAGTTTTATGAAAAATATTTTGGAGGTACCCATCGAGGGGTCACAATTAATATATCATAAAACACCGAGAGTTTTGACGGTATGTTCAACTTTTGCTAAGATTTTGCATCTTGACAATTTAACAAAATTAGGTCAAACTTGAGCTACAAGTAAGCGCGATAGATTGCTCTTGAGTTAAATGTATTTTCATAGGTAGATCAATGCACCTTGTTGTAGTAAACAATGCCGTTAGTGTGAGTTTCCAACTATCAGGAAAGAAAATTCAATTCTACATTTTATAAGTGAAGACGAGCGAGGCTAGTTGTTATTTTCCGTAAAGAGAAGTCCAAAGAATATTGGATGCCACAAGCTAAGTTGACAGATAGGTTCAACTTCTTGCTAAGATTTTTCATCTTGACAATTTAACGAAATTAATTAGGTCAAACTTGAGCTACAAGTAAGCGCGATAGATAGCACTTGAATTAAATGTCATTTCAGAGGTAGATGGGTGTATTTTCTAGTAGTAAGCAGTGTCGTGGGTGTGACTGTCCAACTACCAGGAAAGAACATTGAATTCTATGTTTTTCGAGTGAAGACGAACGAGGTCAGTTGTTCTTTTCCATAAAGAGAAGTCCAAAGAATATTGGATGTGGATGCCACAAGCTAAGTTGACAGACACACACACATATATATATAGTGGATCCACAACATGTTGTACTTGTGATCCCCATGTTTTTTGGGTTTTGAAGCTTCCTGTAGCTAACCCCACACAGTTGAATAACTTTATGTCGATATGTCGGAATTAGGTAAAATTTGAAACTACAAGTAAATTGTAGGTTTTGCTTTGATAGATTTACGAAAAATCTTCTGGACGTACCCATCGAGGGTTCAAAATTAATATACCAGAAACCAGCGAGAGTTTCGATGTTAGGTTCAACTTCTTGCTAAGACTTTGCATATTGATAATTTAACGAAATTAGGTCAAACTTGAGCTAGCTACAAGTAAACGCCATAGATTGCTCTTGAATTAAATGTCTTTTCATAGGTAGATCATTGGTGCATCTTCTTGTAGTAAACGGTGTTGTTGGTGTGAGTTTCCAACTATCAAGAAAGAACATTCAATTCTACATTTTATGAGTGAAGAATACGAGCGAGGTTGTTATTTTTCCTAAAGAAAAGTCCGAAGAATATTGGGTCTGAATGCCACAAGCCAAGTTTACCTACATATATATTGGACCAACAAGTTGTACCAACGATTCCCATGTTCTATGAGTTTTCGAACTTCCCAGCCAACTCTGCCCATTAGAATGACTTTATGTCGGTTTGTCGAAATTAGGTCAAATTTGAAACTACAAGTACTAGTAAATTGCATGTGCCCGGCATGTGAGACTTAGATAATAGACATTTGGCATACCATCACTATATAAAATTATAATAGGCAGAGCGAAAAAAATATAATAGGTAAAATTTGAACTACTACAAGTAAACTGTGTAGGTTGCTTTGAAAGTTTTACGGAAAAGCTCTTAGAGGTACCCATCGGAAGGGGCACATGGGGGGGGGGGGGGGTCAATTAATATACTATCAGAAACCAAAAGAGAGTTCTGACGACAGGTTTGTCTTCTTGCTAAGATTCTGCGTCTTGATAGTTTAATGAAATTAGGTCAAACTTGAGCTACAACTAAGTGTGATAGATTGCTCTTGAATTTAATGAAATTAGCTCAAACTTGAACTATAAGTAATAAATTGTAAGTTTCTTTGAAAGTTTTATGAAAAAACCTTTTGGAGGTACCCATAGAGCGGTTAATTAATATATCAGAAACCAGAGAGAGTTTTGACGAGTGGTTCGACTTCTAGCTAAGACTATGTATCATGAAATTTTTGAACACCTTTTGAAAACGATCCCGCGCATCCGGACACAGTTGGTGCCCCAAAATTTCAGATACTTCAAAATTCCCATTCGACCCCTATTAAATTCGGTGGGTGGGGGCTTCACTCGTAATTTTCCTAGTATAGTGCTAGCAGTACCTAATCCCAACCCCACCCCACCCCCTCTCTCCTCCAGGAATACGTCACCAGCCAAAACATCCCTGCTACACTTTAGCCAGTGTAACCGCACACCTGATCTGCTCAACGGACCCTCTTGTCCGGCGTGTTGATCTGCTCCACGGACGTCGTGGTCCAGCGTTCTGCTCGTATCCTCACCCGCCCAAGATCTGCTTCCCCGTCATCGACACCCACTACGACCGTAGCACCTTCGACGACCTGAACATGACGCGTGAGGATGCGGAGGAGGCCTAGACGCTGCCCCGACTGAGGTAAAACCAGATCTCCCGGTGTGATTTGTTTGTTGGCAATGTACTATATTTGTGCTAAATATCCTAACTAATAGGTTCTTTACTTGATATACACCTGTTATATACTCCCTCTGTTTCAAAATATAAGATGCTTTAGCTTTGTGAAAGAAGTGTATCCAGACTCATTTTAGTGTGTAGGTTCACTCCAAACCTAGATAAACCTACATACTGAAAGAGGTCTAGATGCACTCTTTTCACAAAGATAAAACATCTTATATTTTGAAATGGAGGGAGTACTAAATTAACCCGTTGTGGTTACGCTTAAACTCCACACACTGAACTGTTTTTATGTACTGTACTATTTCTTTGTGAATTATTAGTCACTTAACATATTTGTTTACATTCTCTGCTGTACCTGTCCACATGAGATATGATTATATAATATATCTCTCATTCGCTAATTTACAAACTATAGTTTTTCCATCGTGCTATTGTCCTGCTATTCTATACTACACGTTTACACACGTCATATTATTTGACCATTATGCACTGTCGATTTGATCCCTCTTAACCTGCGGCTCAAACTGTTTGCTATTATTATGCAAGGAGCAGCCTCAGTTTGCACACAATATTATAGAGTGAATGACTCCTATAATCTCGTAATACCCCATCACTTTTGTTTTACTTCATGCCAATGTATATCATGTTGGAACCTATTTGTATTTACAGGTTGCCTTACCTTTATACAGAGGAGCAACAATGGAGTACAAACTCCGCCCGTCCACACGAGCCGCCGTAGATCTCGTGTAACACCTACGTAAGGCCCCCCACCCGAAGTTTGGTCCTTACCATATTTTTTGTTTGCTTAAATTTACCATTTGTCTTTCTTGTTTTCATATTTTTTTGCCAAAAATTAGCTCAAACATTTTAGCCCCACTCTGGTCTGCTTTTGTTCCATGTCCTTAGTTCAATTTCCTAGATATGGAGAGGCCAGGTGTATTGCATCTGAGTTGTCTAATAATAAGAACAAGGCCACACTAGCGATAAGATCCACACATGTATCATAAGGAACTCTGTGCAGTTCATCTCACTCTTGTATCTACTGTGTATCATAGTTACATGAACTGGCTATTTTAATACGAGGCACTTGATGGTTCAGTTTGTTGTTCTCAGGCCGCCGAATCGTTGAAATTATCTGGCTATTCATGAATAATTCAATGTATGCTTGCTTGATTCATTATTTGTTTGAAATTAGCTGGCTAGCATATTCGAGGCTCACAATTAATGTGTTTTTATTGGCCGAGTTACTCTTTTTTTGTCTATGATTAAATCAGTGGCAGATTTTGTTGTGTAGTTCCTGGCTAGTTTATATATGATAAACATAATGGCTTAGTTTTAATATTCATTTTTTCATGTTTTGCACATTCTAGTTTGAGCAGTATGCATCAGGTACTTTGGTTGATTGCTCACATTGTTATTCAAAATGAACTTGTAGTTTATTTCCCAAGTCTGTTGTTTAAGTAACTTTTTTTTCTTGGTCTCAGCCATCTTCAAGTAGAGCAGTCATTTCACAGAGCAGCACATGCTCGCATCGCTCCATGGCGCCAGCTGGTCCACTTATTCAATGTCAACGCCCATATTTTTAATCCTAGATGCCTGTTTTGCCATACATCGCAATCCCAGGATTACCATTTTTGCGAGACATAACAGATTGGATATCACAGTACATCATCCATTACAAACCAATATACGGTCTTAAGCGAATAAAGGATCTCATGATCCAGTCTTAATACAACAAGCAACGGAATAAATAATAAGCGTAGTGGTGGGGTCCATCTTCAGCGGAATAGATAGTTCTAGTGGTAAATGATAACTCTATGTTTATTTGTAAAGTTAACTTTGAAACCTAAGCTGAGTTCAGAAACAAAGAAAGATAAAATAAAGTTCTAGAATCACTTAAGTTGGGAAGCTAGTGTCATAGTCACAACCCTGTTGTGGTCAAGTCAAGATTCATCATTCATTTCATAAGTCATTTTGAAAAGGTCTGACAACGAAACAATATGGCCACTCCAACTGTCCATAACTGCGGACGCGGCTATTCGAATAGTTTGACACTCTGCAGAGGTAGTACACTTTCACCACAAGATTCGATACATCTGTCAGGGATAACCCTGAATCATCATACTTAGTATGCAGATAATAAAACATAACCTTCCCTTTACACACCCTACTATAAGCACCTCTCCTATGAGCATGGCCTCCCAACCATGACCATCTGTCATCTTGGGCACTGGATAGGTGGACAACATTGAGAGGTAGCCTCAGCTCAAACCTCTCCCGCGAGGGAACTAATACTAATGCATATAAACTTCTGGCTAAGCCTTACCCAATTCAGGTATTGTGGTTGTACGGTAAAATTGGAATGGTATCGCATCTGAATCCAACCATCAGTTTTTGTAAAAGGGATAAGGCTCATGCCTCAACATTTTCATCATCATAAACCATTTGTGTTTCTCAACACATGTCAAAACATCTCAATAGAATGACTCATCATTGCAAGGTTTTCACAATTCATTTTCACCAAGTGTTCCCATCTAAAGTGACTCAAGTTCTGATTTAGCTCTGAGCTACCAAGTTTAGAGTGTTCACTAAGATGGGATGCTAATCTCAATCTCATGCCATAGAATGACATCTAAGAATATCCAGATAGGTCAAGTTTTATACTTTTTATGCTACCTTCAAACAAGTAAGGTACTTTAATAAAGTAAAGAAGTAAAAGCTTGGAAATAAAACTTGGGGTAGTTAATAGTCAAAGTGGTACAACCAAAGCATGCCTAATGCCTTTGCTTAGGTTATCTAGATTGCAAGGGTTAGCTTGTAAGGGTTCACTGGTATAGTGCTAGCTTGCGTTGGGTAGTGTAGTGGTTGAAGTTTTCTTCCTCCTCCTCTTGGTAGAACTCCTCCTCCTCGAAAGCTTGGTCGGTACTATCGTCTATAAAATAGATACGGTATACACAATCACCAAACAAAGCTTTACTAGTCTACTTAGCACACTAAGGCACACATTTGATGATCTATTATCATCACAAGCATCACAAGGTTTAATTAACTAGCTTTATTCTTTTTATTTAAGAAAAGTAATTTCTACTCATTGAAATTAACTAAGATTTAATATTCTCTATTTAAAATATGGGATCATGTGGACACATGTCAACACCCGATATTCTAACATATGGGTATGTGATTTAATGTTTGGATCACATTTTAATATGTTTAAGTTTATTATTTAATGATTTAAAGTGACTAGAAATGCCTATATAGCATTTATTTTGATACTAGTCCAAAGTCACTGCATGTAAACCTTAATATTATTACATATTCAGATAGGTATGGTTAAATGTGATTTTTGAGAGTTGGAATCAACTCAAAAGCTATTATGGTTGATTTTATAAAAATGTTTTAATATGCAAAAGCTTCTGTCTTGTTATTTTTACTAGGAGAGATCTCTAACTCTAAATGAATTAAATCCAACGGGCTTGGATAGATCCTTTCAGAAGCTTTCCAAAAAAAATTGAATCACTCAATTTCGTTCAGTAAATCTTCCTGAATTGATTTTTAAACTAAGGGACAGAAGTGAGTTCGAACTAAAATGCAAAAATCTATGTTTGAATTAACTGGGTCGCGCGGGGAAACTAATGGGCCGGCCCAGTGACGCTCAGCGGCGCAGAGGGCGGCTGACAGGTTGGTCCCGCTTGTCAGCAAGACTTAAAACCCGAAACGGTATGTATCAATCTGGGCCATACGATTAGAACAGAGATCGACGGCTCATAGTCGTCATCGACGACAGACTCGTCGTCAGCGAGACCGAACCCTAAACGGCCAGTGGGGGTCTACTGGGGAGGTACCAGGGCTCCAGCTACTGCGACAAGGCGGGCAAACAAACTGGACGGTGACAGCGGACTCAGGCGAGGACGCGGCAGGGGCCGCGGTGGAAAAATCAATGGCAGTGTCTCTTCCTCTGCAGCGGGCTCCTCCGGTGCGATTCCGACGAATTAAGGCTCGAGCGGCTCCGGCGAGAGGTGGGGAAGGATCAATGGTGAGAGGGGAGTTGAGTGGTGTGAAGAAATGGTTCTGGGGAGGGGTCCTTATATAGGCTCTACGAGGGGACCGAGGGGCGACGGCGAGCTCGTCGGTGACGACGATACAGGGCGCTATTGGCATGGGCGGCGTAGGCGGATGGTGGGTTGCCTCCTGCCGGTGCTCTATAGCTTAAGGGTGTGGCTAGGGGCGGTGGATGGTGGTCGGGAGCGTCGTGTGCTCTGGGAGACAGAGGCGGTGCTCGACGCGGCGCTCGGCAACTATGGGTCGCGCGGTAGTGCACGGCTGTGTCTGGCGGGTTGCTGGGGTTAAGGCGGAGCGGCATGCGCGGTCTGTGGTCGAGGCACGGTCTGTGGCATGCTGGCAGCTATCGCGCTCTGGCGAGCTCGCAGAGAGAAAGGGCGGCGAGGCTGGGGAGTGGTCTAGGGCCTGGCTGGGCTTAGGGAAGGGGCAGGGAGGTGCGGTAGGGTTGGAAGGAGCTCGGGGCACGCTGGAATGGCGCGGCGCGGTCCCTGGCGCATTGCCCTCTTCTGGCCGGCGGCGACCACAAAGTGGCGGTGCTCCACTGCTGCTGCGGCTTAGGGGTAGGCCGGTGGGGTGCTGGTTGGACTCAGGGGGGACAAGGATGATCAATGCACACCAAATGGCTCGACAAGATTTGATCAAAAACAGTAATAGTTAGGCTAATTTGATTCTGTTAGCAACCTGTTCGATCAAATGGGCGCAAGAGAAAAATGTTTGAATTTTGGGATGATTTTTGGTGGAGTGTTGTATCTTATGGTTGAGCTTCTAGGTGTGCTTGGGTTTTAACAGTGGACTTCATTTGAGTGGTTTTTGAATAAGTGTGATCTATACATATGAACTACATTCAAATTTCAAATGTCATTTAAATTTAGTGTTTGAAAGTTTTTGGGGTGAAACAAAGTGGGCCTTGGTACATCACTACTTGTACTAGCAAGGGGTGCAAAGAACCACAATTGTTCCTGTTAGGATCTGAGTTCTAGGAATAGCCAAAGTAGGCATGGTGATTAAAATGGCACAAATGACCATTTGCTTAGTTTATTCTTTTTGATTTGTTTTTCTTTTTTGGGATTTGTTTGGGAATGATCTAGATGATGTTTATTTCACCTTACAATCATTTTAGAATCAATGGATCACTCAAACATGGCAATTCAAAACAACTCCTAATTTAAATGCACACACATATGAATGCTTAATCCTTTTAAATGGAAAAGTTTTTTGTTAACACTAAATTGGGTAGATTTGATCTTGATTAACCTTGGATTAAGTTTTGGGATGTTACAAACCTTCCCCCCTTAAACAAAATCTCGTCCCGAGATTTACGAAAGAAAACTAGGAACTATAGAGATATGGGAACTCTGTCCTAATGTAATCTTCTCGCTGCCAAGTGGCTTCCTCTTCGGTATGGTTGCTCCATTGAATCTTGAGAAACTTGATACTCCTGGTCCTGGTGGTTCTGTAGGCTTCCTCTAGGATATGGATGGGCACTTCACGATACATCAGATCCTTGTTAATATCAACAGCTCAGTGATCGATGTTCTTGAAAACTTTGGTCTTCTCCGGCACTTCTAGGCATTTGCGAAGTAACGAGATATGGAACACACTGTGGATGGCAGACATCTCTTCAGGTAGTTCTAGTTCATACGATACTTCTCCTCGACGGTTCAGAATCTTGAAGGGTCCGATATATCTGGGTGCTAACTTTCCATTCA
Organism: Avena insularis; assembly: GCA_023614405.1. Taxonomy (NCBI): domain Eukaryota; kingdom Viridiplantae; phylum Streptophyta; class Magnoliopsida; order Poales; family Poaceae; genus Avena; species Avena insularis. The sequence continues at coordinate 411,081,829 of CM042696.1, forward strand.
GACTAAAGCGTTGTGTTCCCTTCAATGGCGAAACCTTGAGATATACAAAATCTCCGACATTGAAAGTTAGGTCTCTCATTCTCTCATTAGCATAACTCTTCTGTCTGGATTGGGCGGTCTTGAGGTGCTCACGGACTTTGTGAACCTTCTCTTCGGCTAAAGAATGTCGGGTCCAAAGATCTGACTCTCCTACTTGCGACCAATTCAAAGGGGTGCGGCACTTTCATCCGTATAGGACTCAAATGGGGCCATTTGCAAACTAGCTTGATAATTGTTGTTATATGAGAATTCGGTGAAAGGCAGGCAGTCTTCCCATTTTGATCCGTACTCTAACACACAAGCTCTTAACATATCCTCCAAGATTTGGTTGACTCTTTTAGTTTGTCCATCAGTTTGCGGGTGATAAGCGGTGCTGAAATTCAACTTGGTGCCTAATCGTTCTTGGACTTTCTGCCAAAATCTCGAGGTAAACTGGGTTCCTCGATCTGATACTATGGTCTTGGGGGTTCCATGCAGACTGACAATCCTAGCAATATGCAGCTCTGCTAGCTTCGAACTCTGGTAGGTTGTCTTGACAGGTATAAAGTGAGCTACTTTGGACAGTCTATCAACGATGACCCAGATTGAGTCATTTCCCCTACTCGAAGTAGGTAAACCGGTGATAAAGTCCATTCCGATGGAATCCCATTTCCATTCCGGAATCTGCAATGGTTGCAACAGTCCTGCCGATCTCTAATGCTCTTCTTTGACTCTTTGACAGATGTCACACTTGGCGATGTAGCTTCTGATTTCTCTCTTCATCTTGTGCCACCAAAATTGCTATTTCAAATCTTGATACATCTTCAGTCCTCCGGGGTGGATAGAATAAAGAGTATCATGAGCTTCCTGCATGATAACTTGCTTCAGCTCCGAATCTGCTGGCACACAGATACGGCCTTTGTACCATAGAACTCCTTCTTCCTCTTCAGTGAATCCAGGTACCTTTCCCGTACCAATACGACGTTTGATTCCGTCGATACTTTCATTTCCCTTCTGGGCTTCCTTGATTTGGCTAATCAACGTCGGTTGAAGTTCAATGCTAGCTAAGAATCCTTTGCTAACTAGTTCAGTCTTGAACTGCTCCAACTCCTCATACAAACTTGGTTGCTTCTCCTTGATCATGGTGTTTAGCCTACACGGCAATCTGCTAAGAGCATTCGCGACCACACTGGCTTTGCCGGGGTGGTAGTGAATGTCAATGTCATAATCCTTGATTAACTCTATCCATCTCCTTTGCCTCATATTCAGCTCCTTCTAAGTGAAAATATACTTCAAGCTTTTGTGATATGAGTAAATCTCACAGCGATTACCCATCAGATAGTGACGCCATGTTTTCAAGGCCAAAACTATGGCTGCTAACTCCAGATCATGGGTCGGATAGTTCTGCTCATGCTGCTTTAGTTGTCGAGACAGTTAAACGATAACTTTGCCTTCTTGCATCAACACACATCCGAGACCAATCTTGGATCCATCACAATACACATCAAACAGCTTCTTGATATCTGGCATGATCAATATTGGGGCTGAAATCAATCTCTTCTTCAGCTCTTGGAAACTGGCTTCACATTTGTCGGTCCATTCAAACTTCTTGTCCTTCTTCAACAATTGGGTCATGGGTCTTGCGATGCTAGAAAATCTTTCCACGAACTTGCGGTAATATCCCGCTAATCCGAGAAATGCACGGACTTGGGTTTGAGTGGTTGGGGCTTCCCATTCTTCGACATCTTTAATCTTGGCGGGACCAACAGAGACTCCTCCGGCAGACACAATATGTCCTAGGAATCCTACTTCTTTCAGCCAAAACTCACATTTGCTGAACTTGGCATATAGCCGATGCTCTCTCAGGGTTTCTAGGATGATCCTCATATGTTGCTCATGCTCTTCTTCTAACTTGGAGTAGATAAGGATATCGTCGATAAACACAACGACAAACTTATCTAGGAAATTCATAAAGATATTATTCATGAGATTCATGAAATAAGGAGGGGCATTGGTTAATCCAAAAGACATAACCGTATACTCGTATAAACCATAGCGAGTAGTAAAGGCAGTCTTCAGAATATCCATTGCATGAATCTTAAGTTGGTGATAACCAGTCCTAAGATCAATCTTTTAGAATACCTAGGCACTAGTCAACTGATCAAATAGATCTTCTATCTTTGGCAAAGGGTACTTGTTTTTGATGGTGATGTCATTCAGCTTCATGTAATCGGTGCACAAATGGTTGCCTCCATCTTTCTTGTCGACGAATAACACTGGTGATCTCCATGGCGATGCGCCTGGTTGAATCAAGCCTGTTGCTAACATGGCATCCAACTGCTTCTTCAATTCCACTAACTCTGAGGAGTTCATGCTATAGGGTCTCTGGGCTATGGGTCCGGTTCCAGGGATTAGTTCGATAATGAACTCAATATCCCTATCCGGGGGCATACCGGGCAATTCATTTGGGAATACGTCGGGGTATTCACAGACTACTCGGACTTGGTCAATGGTGGGCAGGGCTAGACTCTTGTTGCACTTGAATTGTCGAGGTAAGGTTTCATATATATGCTCTACTGTTACTCCCGAGCTACTGGTCATGGTGATGGCTTTCTTACCACAGTATATCAGTCCTTTATGCTTTGACATCCAGTCCATACCTACTACTACTTCCAAACCTTTGGTTCCAAGTACTATTAGGTTGGCATAAAAATCTATCCCATGTATTCTGATAGGCACATCATTGCAAAATTTTCTAGCTTTTGTAGTTGATCCGGGAATTTGAACTATCATGACATGCTTCAAGTTGGTTGGGTGGATCTTACTAGTGCATGCAAATTCTTTGGTGATTAATGAATGCGATGCTCCTGAATCAAACAACACTCTTGCTAAAACTGAGTTGACAGAAAACATACCCAGCACTACATCAGGCGCTTCTTGGGCTTCTTCGGCGTTCATGTGGAAGAGACGACCGTTTTGGTTGTGAGGGTTCCCTGGGGCAAATATTCTCCCTGGTTGAACACGACGCTGCTGTTGAGCTGGGGCATTCACATTGGCAGTGGCGGCAGTCTTCTTGGGGCACTCATTGGAATAGTGACCCTTCACTCCACACTCGAAACAAGTTATCTAAGACTTGTCTTTTGCTGCCATGAGCATGACATTGCTTCCAGTTCTGGGTGTAGTGTTCTTTTGTTGTTGTTGTTGCTCTTGGGAGGTGCACGGTTGAAATTGCTGGTGTTGCCGGAGTGATTGTTGTTTCCTCCGGGCTTCACATTTCCTCCGCTATGGTTGGCGTAGCTTGGGCAAGACATTGGGGGTCGGTTGTTCCTTGGTGCATATCCTGGTGAGGGGTTGGGACGGTACTTCTGGTGACTGTTGGATCCAGTTTGCTGCATCATACGATGTTTGCGGTTGTCGTTTGCCTGGTTAATCTTTCCTTCCATCTGAATTGCGGAGTCCGCTAGCTCTTCGAGATCTTGGAAACGGATGTTGATGAGGACAGTCTGCATGTCATCATGCAGTCTGTTCAAGAACCTCTCCTTCTTCTTGGCCTCTGTGTTGATCTCATCAGGTGCATACCTGGCAAGCGATAGGAATCTGTCACGGTACTCCACTCCAGTCATTCTGCCTTGCTTCAAATCTCTGAATTCATCCCTCATTCGGGTGACTAAACCCTGCGGCACGTCGGTGCGGCTAAACTTGATTTTGAAGGCTTCCCATGTCATAACTTGACCATGGTTCATTGTGCGGATACTGTTCCATCATGCTCTTCCATCTCCTGCCAAGTAGTGGGTGGCAAAGAGAACCTTCTCATTGTCATCAACTCTGGCTACTTCCAAATTGTTCTCCATCTTCTGCAATCAGTCATCTGCATCTAATGGGTTCTCCGAAGTGCTAAAGATTGGGGGATTGGTATTCTGGATGTTTTTCAGCTTGGATCCTTGATGATCCTGATTTCCATGGTTCTAGTTGTTGAGAGCCATCTGGGTGATCTGTTGAAGTGTTGCTAGATTAGCTTGGCGCTCTGCCTTGCTTGCTTCTCTGTCTGCGATGAGATTCTGCAAGATCTGCAGCATTGGGTCTTGCGATGAGCTGCTCCCTCCTTGGTTTCCACGAGTCATCTGAAGATTGAGGTAGATAAAGGGGTAAGAGGGAAAGTTCTAAGGTTCAAGGTTTTGATTTCAAAGCTAAAACTTTGAGTTTGATTCAGGTTTTGCAACTAACTTCTTTTCATTAATTCAAGCAAAGCACACGATATAAACACACACCACGGCATCAAAGGAAAACAGATGGTTTTAAGAACCATTCTGCAAGCTACGATATAATGGGACCAATACTCCTCATGCTACGACGGTGGTCTAGTGCATCTACTCATTGTCGATGAAGTCAGAGTCCTCATCGTCGGTGTAGAAGTCCAAGGCATCTTCCTCTAGAAAGTCATCATCATTGCTGAGGTAAGAATCCATATCTCCATGGATGTCTTCACCTTCCTCTTCTTCTTCCTTTGCTGCAAGCTGAGCTTCTTGCTCCTTGATGGTGTTCTCGAGGTCGGCCACCTTCTTTCGAAGACCGGTGATGGTGTGATCCTTCTTTTCGCGCTAGAGGCGAAGAGACTGACGGTCCTTGACAAGAAGTGAGAAATTCTGGGCCTTCTGGGCGGCAATGGTATGGTTGTGGTTAGCAAACTCCCTTGCATTGTCCAATTCCTTCTGGCGATCGTACAACAGGAAGTCAAGGTTCTCCACTTGACGCTTCAACTCCGGGTGACCTGGCATCTCCATTGGCATTCCCATGAAGTCACGCCTTGCATAGTGAGCAAAGCGGGTTCCTTGGATTTGGTTGACACTGAGGGCACATAGACATGCGAGAGCTTCATGCATTGCCCTGGCTAATCCTTCTAGCCAGTCATTCTCTCTTACGGAGAACTGGATTCTCTAGGACGTTGGTGCTTCTATGCTTCCTCGAAGATCAGCGGTGACTAGCCATTGTAAATCTCCTCCTGGGGGTCCAGGAAGTTGAACTCCAAGAAACTCCGGATGTGGGCGTCCCAATAACGCAGACAGTTAATCTAGATCCCTCTCGAAGATCAGTTGTCCTCCATTCCCCAACTGGTAGAACTTGCTGAACTGAGTCTCCATCTTCAAGAATTAACGATAAGGAAGTTAGTGAAGTGATCAAGTGTGTCAAATTTTAGGTAGTAATGTAAGAATTGGAGGAACATGAATTTTTGAGAAAGTATGAATTCCCAACAGTAAGATAGGAAATAGTTTTTCATAAATACTCACTTTCGTTTTGAAATTAAGTTTTTGTTCGGACGTCCATTCTAACTAGGATCTCCTACGGTCAGGATGGCTCTGATACCAACTTGGCAACACCCGGATATTTAATCCCAGATGCCTGTTATGTCATACATCGCAATACCAGGATTACCATTTTTCCGAGACATAAAAGATTGGATATCATAGCACATCATCCATTACAAACCAATATACGGTCTTACACGAATAAAGGATCTGATGATCTAGTCTTAATACAACAAGCAGCGGAATAAATAATAAGCGTAGAGGTGGGGTCCATCTTCAGAGGCATAGGCAATGCTGACGATGGAAGATAGTCCTAGTTATCATAGCTGTCCTGCTGTCCGTCATCTTGGTAGTCTCCTTCATAGTCTGGCCATGAGAACAGCCAGGGACAAAAGCCATGAGTACTCTTTAAGTACTCACAAACTACCACTAACAAGTAAGATAGTTCTAGTGGTAAATGGTAACTTTATGTTTATTTGTAAAGTTAAGTTTGAAACCTAAGCTGCGTTCAGAAACAAAGAAAGATAAAATAAAGTTCTAGAATCACTTAAGTTGGGAAGCTAGTGTCATAGTCACAACCCTGTTGTGGTCAAGTCAAGATTCATCATTCATTTCATAAGTCATTTTGAAAAGGTCTGGCAATGAAACAGTATGGCCACTCCAACTATCCATAACCGCGGATGCGGCTATTCGAATAGTTTGACACTCTACAGAGGTGGTACACTTTCACCACAAGATTCGATACATTTGTCAGGGATAACCCTGAATCATCATACTTAGTATGCAGATAATCAAACATAACCTTCCCTTTACACACCCTAGTATGAGCACCTCTCCTATGAGCATGGCCTCCCAACCATGACCATCTGTCATCTTGGGCACTGCATAGGTGGACAACATTGAGAGGTAGCCTCAGCTCAAACCTCTCCTGCGAGGGAACTAATACTAATGCATATAAACTTCCGGCTAAGCCTTACCCAATTCAGGTATTGTGGTTGTACGGTAAAATTGGAATGGTATCGTATCCGAATCCAACCATCAGTTTTTGTAAAAGGGCTAAGGCTCATGCCTCAACATTTTCATCATTATAAACCATCTGTGTTTCTCAACACATGTCAAAACATCTCAATAGAATGACTCATCATTCCAAGGTTTTCACAATTCATTTTCACCAAGTGTTCCCATCTAAAGTGACTCAAGTTTTGATTTAGCTCTAAGCTACCAAGTTAAGAGTGTTCACTAAGATGGGATGCTAATCGCAATGTCATGCCATAGAATGACATCTAAGGTTATCTAGATATGTCAAGTTTTATACTTTTTTGCTACCTTTTAACAAGTAAGGTACTTTAATAAAGTAAAGAAGTAAAAGCTTGGAAATAAAACTTGGGGTAGGTAATAGTCAAAGTGGTACAACCAAAGCATGCTTAATGCCTTTGCTTAGGTTATCTAGATTGCAAGGGTTAGCTTGCAAGGGTTCACTGGTATAGTGCTAGCTTGCCTTGGGTAGTGCAGTGGTTGAAGTTTTCTTCCTCCTCCTCTTGGTAGAACTCCTCCTCCTCGAAAGCTTGGTCGGTACTATCGTCTATAAATACATACGGGATACAAAATCACCAAACAAAGCTTTACTAGTCTACTTAGAACAATAAGGCACACATTTGATGATCTATTATCATCACAAGCATTACAAGGTTTAATTAACTAGCTTTATTCTTTTTATTTATGAAAAGTAATTTCTACTCATTGAAATTAACTAAGATTTAATATTCTCCATTTAAAATATGGGATCATGTGGACACATGTCATCACGACATATTCTAACATATGGGAATGTGATTTATAGTTTGGATCACATTTTAATATGTTTAAGTTTATTATTTAATGATTTAAAGTGACTAGAAATGCCTATATAGCATTATTATGATACTAGTCCAAATTCACTGCATGTAAACCTTAATATTATTACATATTCAGATAGGTATGGTTAAATGTGATTTTTGAGAGTTGGAATCAACTCAAAAGCTATTATGGTTGATTTTATAAAAATGTTTGAATGTGCAAAAGCTTCTGTCTTGTTATTTTTACTATGATATATATCTAACTCTAAATAAATTAAATCCAATGGTCTTGGATAGATCTTTTGAGATGATTTCCAACAAAATTTGAATCACTCAATTTGGTTTTGTAAATCTTCCTGAATTGATTTTTAAACTAAGGGACAGAAGTGAGTTTAAACTAAAATGGAAAAATCTATGTTTGAATTAACTGGGTCGCGCGGGAAAACTAGTGGGCCGGCCCAGAGACGCTCAGCGGTGCAGAGGGCAGCTGACAGGTTGGTCCTGCTTGTCAGCGAGACTTAAAACCCGAAACGGTATCTATCAATCTGGGCCATACGATTAGAACAGAGATCGACGGCTCACAGTCATCATCGATGACGGACTCGTCGCTGGCGAGACCGAACCCTAAACGGTCAGTGGGGGTCTACTGGGGACATACCAGGGCTCCAGCTACTGCGGCTAGGCGGGCAAACGAACTGGACGACGACGGCGGACTCAGGCGAGGTCGCGGCAGGGGCTGCAGTGGACGAAATCAACGGCAACGTCTCCTCCTCTCCAGCGGGCTCCTCCGGTGCAATTCCAGCGAACTAAGGCTCAAGCGGCTCCGGTGAGAGGTGGGGAAGGATCGGTGGTGAGAGGGAAGTTGAGTGGTGTGAAGAAATGGTGATGGGGAGGGCTCCTTGTATAGGCTCGATGAGGAGACCGAGGGGGCGACGGCAAGCTCGTCGGTGACGACGATACAGGGCGCTATTGGCATGGGCGGCATAGGCAGACGGTGGCTTGCCTCCTAGCGGTGCTCTATGGCTTAAGGGCGTGGCTAGGGGCAGTGGATGGTGGTCGGGAGCGTCGTGCGCTCTGGGAGACAGAGGCGGTGCTCGACGCGGCGCTCGGCGACTGTGGGTCATGCAGTGGTGCACGACCGTGTCTAGCGGGTTGCTGGGGTCGTGGCGGAGCGACGTACGCGGTCTACGGTCGAGGCACGGTCTGTGGCATGTTGGCGGCTATCGCGCTCTGGCGAGCTCGCAGAGAGAAAGGGCGGCGAGGCTGGGGAGTGGTCCAGGGCCTCGCTGGGCTTGGGGAAGGGGCAGGGAGGTGCAGTGGGGTTGGGCAGAGCTAGGGGCACGCTAGAATGGCGCGGCGACCACAAAATGGCAGCGCTCCACTGCTGCTGCGGCTTAGGGGTAGGCCGGTGGTGTGCTGGTTGTACTCAGGGGGACAAGGATGATCAATGCACACCAAATGGCTCGACAAGATTTGATCAAAAACAGTAATAGTTACGCTAATTTGATTATGTCTGCAACCTGTTCGATCAAATGGCCGCAAGAGAAAAATGTTTGAATTTTGGGCTGATTTTTGGTGGAGTGTTGTATCTTATGCTTGAGCTTCTAGGTGTGCTTGGGTTTTAAAAAAGTGGAGTTCATTTGAGTGGTTTTTGAATAAGTGTGATCTATACATATGAACTACATTCAAATTTCAAATGGCATTTAAATTTAGTGTTTGAAAGTTTTTGGGGTGAAACAAAGTGGTCCTTGGTACATCACTACTTGTATTAGCAAGGGGTGCAAAGAACCACAATTGTTTCTATTAGGATCTGAGTTCTAGGAATAGCCAAAGTAGGCATGGTGATTAAAATGGCACAAATGACCATTTGCTTAGTTTATTCTTTTTGATTTGTTTTTCTTTGGGATTTGTTTGGGAATGATCTAGATGATGTTTATTTCACCTTAGAATCATTTTAGAATCAATGGATCACTCAAACATGGAAATTCAAAACAACTCCTAATTTAAATGAACACACATATGAATGCTTAATCCTTTTAAATGGAAAAGTTTTTTGTTAACCCTAAATTGGGTAGATTTGATCTTGATTAACCTTGGATTAAGTATTGGGATGTTACATTCAAGAAGAAATAGATGTATGATCCACCATTATTAATTGGTTCCTTCCTTATATATTACCGCATCGACACATTTAAAATTCATGGTGGTGTGATTTCATGGTAATGCTGTTATAACTTATTTTTTGTTTGTTTCAGGCTGCAAATGACCCTTTGAATGCCGAACAAAGACCCACTTCTCCATGTTTATATTTTGTTTCACACAGCAGTAGTGACAATATATATTTCTCATGGCACACCGCTTCGACTGATCCTTGTTTTTCAGCCGAAAGATTATTTGAGGATGTCCCTCCAAGATGCCCGTGATATTGTTGAGCAAGAAGCCAACAAAACAGATTCAGTAATCATCATAGCATGCAATGACTTATATGAATTGAAAAATAGGCAAGCTTTAACGAAGAACATACTCAATAATCTCATCAGCAGCTCTCATGGGAAGCCAGTTGTTACATGTCTCGGGATGCAAGCTCCATAGAGACCTTTTCTGTAACACTAGTTATGGTGGTTTTTTAGTTGTTTGGACTCTGATGCAACTTTTATGCTTCATTTTATTACTACCAAGTTTACTAAGGATTGTAATAATCTACTGTAATTTGAAGTTGTAAGTTGTCTGAGGATTGTTACAAACTAAGCATTTATCAGAATTACTACACACACATGAAAAACAGTGAAATTGTAAGAGGTACAACACACGATCTACCGGAACAGGGAGAACGTCCTTTGTATTACACGGGCACCATAGAACTTGCAAAATTCATAGACGTTTACTCAACAAAGTAAACACATAAAGAGCTGACATAAAGAGAATACATCAGGAGCAGACCCACACAATCCATCAATCTGATGGATATCCGTCATAGTAATCATAGTGGGTGGTACCATCCTCGCCATAAGGCAGCACCATATGCAGCTCAGAATGCTTGACGATTCTGCAATATTCCACCAGCAATCGATCGAGTTTGAAAGGACAGTCATTGATCCATAATCCTCCTACTCCATGCCCATATACAATGCTTGGCTCCTCTTCCCACGCAAGAGCCTCAAAGTTGTAAGATCTAATCTCGGATAGGTCCGCATAGTATATGCTGCCGGCCTGCACCGTGGGTACCCTGGCGCTGTCGACACAGACGCACCGATTGTCAGCAACGAAGAGAGCATGACTTCCGATGCCCCTGACTGGATGAAGGACACGGTTCTGGGTATCAACCCAGTAAACAACCGGCCTGCCGCCCTAGACCGGTCCACTCACAACGAATATCAACTCCCCGTCGGACTTGAGGAGGTAAAAACGATTCTCTGGGAACTGGGCAATGGGGCCTGCAACGATGGATGCATCTCCGTGGTTTGTCGAGCGCAAATGGACATCTCCATGAGCAGCATCACACATAGTTGAGAGGACAGAACCGTATCTGTCTACGACAAAAGCATCACCAGCATAAGAAGTCATGCTCTAGAGTTGCGCAAAGTCATACGGCGAGTACCACCCTTCACCAAAGACCGTGTGACTCCCTTCCTCCGTGCTCTCATCCGCCCACTGAATGGTGGTATTCTGATAGTTTGATGTAAACACCATCAACAATGGGAACATCGTCACAGTGATAGAAGCCACCTGCTCGGTCAGTATCTCCGTCCTCAGGCGCTTGATAGCACCCGAGAAGGGGTTGTACAACCGGGTCTTGTATGGCCGCACCCTCTATCCATGCACAAGGAGGCCGCCGGTTGTGCTACCGATATAAAAGTACCTTCCCGAGATAGAGGAAGTAGAAATAGAGATACAGTCAAGGTAAACAGACTGAAATTCAATCAAGGTAAACCATGGAGCAAAACCCTGGGCAACAAGTGGACGAAGAAACATAACTTCAAAAATAGATAGTATAGGATGTGAATGCAAAAAAGGATCGCATAAATACAGATGAATATAAAGAAAGCACCTGCGAATAACCCGACTAATATTCTTCTCAAGGTGGCGGCCAGTTCTCACGTTTAGCAATGTGATGGTAGCGTCTTCTACCCGATACTCCTCCAACAACTAGTGCTCTAGAACAATCTAGTTGGCTGGCATAAAACGCTCCTCCGTGAAGCCGCGCCAAGCGCTGCAGACTACCCGAAAGGTGGCATAGTAGTCGAAGTCGTCCGTCAAAAGGAAGATGCCACCTATCTTCTGGACGAGTCCCTCAGGGAGACCAGCCCATGGCGAGTCCTCCAGCTTCTTGCCGGCCATGGATGATGGCGTTCGTGTGGTCTTGGTCCCACCGACTTGCATAGGAAGCGGTTCCAGGGACACACATTTAAACAAAGTCCTGGGAAAGCCAAGCGAATCGTGTGGAAACGAGACAATGATATGCACACAGCAACTACAAGCGCATTTCATCAAACTGGCATGGGCACGCGCATGCACACACACACTAATTACGGTACAACGATCGTGCACACCAGCTTACGACTCCTGGGAGCACGCGAGTGTGTAGGTGTAGGATGATACTAGTAGTAGTAGTATCATAACCTCATTGTATTTAATTATCCCAAAATTTAAGAACAAAAACATGCACTCCCTGGTCCCTAAGGGCACACGCAAACGCAGGAAATTTTCCATTTTTTGCATGGCATTTTCCATTCTTCAATTTCGCTTTTTGTCTGTGCCCTTGGATGCTCACCATGTGGCTGTATGGGGTGTATGCTTCGTGGAGCTAAAACCCTCATGTTCTCTCAATAGCACGGTCGTTAATTAATGAGGTATATACGTTTTTAGTCCCATAACTTGCACCGCGGGAGCATTTTAGTCCTACATCTTGCAAAGTGAGCAACACTAGCCCCACAACTTGTAACCAGGAACATTTTAGTCCAATTCAATCAAATTTCTGTGATTTTGTCCGAATTCGTCGTAACTAATTCTGGAAGTGACATGTGGCATCATAATTTTTGCAAATTGACCCCTGTGTAATTTCTGCCTGCCAGATGTGACCTTGATATGACTTGACATGAGGATCTGAATAAGAAAACAAATAAGAAAACTACCAATGCATTGTAGGGTATCAAACTGATTACCTGCGCTACCGAAGAAATCAACCTTGCCACTACAACATGCACACATAAGTGATTAACTGAAGAGCGCTCTGGCTTATGTGTTCTTTATTTTGGATATTCAAAAATATGTGTTCTGGACTACAATAACAACTCAACTTTATTCCTTTTCATTTTTGCGAATAAGAAAAAACTCAAGTTTATTCTCGACACTGTAGCTAGCTACTAGGTTAATGACAAATCTATACAATTGTTATTATGGACCATGCCAACATAGACGTGAACATTTTTTGTGTTCGTATGTGCTTTTTTATTATATAAATAATTACTTCCCCCCTAAGTACTCCTCGTTTGGCATAATTACGTCCTCTCAAGTACTCCTCGTCTCACATGAGTAGTCATGGACATCTACCAGCATAGTGGCTTGTGGGTGTGTTTGTCGTTGTACAAAAGTGTTAAGTTCGAATCCATTCTCCTCTTAGAGATTTAACTATTTTATTTGTACGTCTACTAACAGGTGGCCCACTTATTTGTCCGCATAGAGACACAAATGACATAAAAAAATATAGAGGGGTCATTTTAAAAAAATCAACGTCATTTGTGGATAAATTAAGTCAAATTCACTAAAATTCCATTAAATTATACTAAGTTGAGGGACTAGTTGTGGGGCCCTAGATTAATCCTCCGAGAATCCCTGTTATGCATATAACCACGATCCCATGATCAGTTAGGCGTGGCACATAACCGACAAGTATCAAAGTAAACATCCAATACAGACCGAATACCTTACTTGCCATTATGGCTTTGACCAACATCAGTGGAACTTCATCAATCGTAGAGCCCGAGCCATGCCTTAACCTACAGGCAACTGACTTGGAGAACGTCCTAGCTCGCATAGTCGTCAACTTCATCCTCTTCTTGATATCTGACCAAGTTAATAGCCAGGGACAATGCTAGTGAGTACTTTGAATGTACTCGCAAACCATCTTAAGATAACAATAATAACAAAAGGATATGCATTATGGCTGTGGTAGTAGGAGGGCTCTAAGAGAGGTTCTTTTCTCAATTAGGTTCTTTTGTAGATATAGCATCTATATATCTTTGTTGAAAACTTTTGTAAAACGTTTTGGAAACCTTTTTGAAAAGTTTTGGAAAACATTAGGACTAGGTCACCCATTTGTTCCCGTCTTCAGGTCGTCCCACGACCAAACTCCTTTCTCCTCCTTCCGACCATCCCATGGTCAAAACCTTTCTCCTTTACGACCATCCCATGGTCAAAACATTTCCAAAGCCATTTCTTTTTCGAAATCCTTTTCGAAAACAAAACCAGCACCACTCTACAACAACCTTCTCAACCGTCCATGACCGCGGACACGGCTATTCGAATAGATTTACACTCTGCAGAGGTTGCACACTTTACCCACACCATCCGGGTACACTACCCTTATCTACACCGATCGTGGGTCGAGTAACCGATCAAGACTCTCCGGATGCCCACTCCAATATAAGTGCCTACCCTATGAGTGTTGTTCCCCTCAACAGCGGGACACCGGGTACCGAGGACGAACCGGAGCGCTTTTTCCACTGCACGAGTGTGCGCTTTCAATGAGGGGCTCATAGTAACGCGTGGAGGCTCGCAGGCCCTTCGTTCCTTCTCCAGGTAGTTGTTGCTAGGCAGCTTATACCAGAATAGACAAACATCAGATCCAGCCCTGTCCCATTGCAGAGTAATGTGGTTGCACAGGATTAATTGTTCTAGCAAAACTGCAAAGAACCGAGTGCGTTTTCGTAAACCTTTTTCCTCCATCTTTCCTTCAGCATTTTGTAAAACAAAACCTTTTTATTTCTCAATATCTCTTGGGAGGTCCCACCTCACCAAGGCTTTATCATAAAACATTTGGTAAAACTTTTTCCGGGGTCTTCCCATCCTCTAGCTTTGCTTCGGCTAAAATAGGGTCTCCAAAAGGGTTATGGTTATATACACCATCTATTCTACTAGGGACAAGTAGGTGTCACCAAGGGGGGGGGGGGGTTGTACTTAATAGTACAAAAGTGTAATAGTTCGGAGGAGCCAAACCACTACCATGTATACATCAACATATAGTAAAACAATGCAGTTTTGAATAAACAGAAGATAAAACATGCATAAGTAAAACAGTAGGACAAGTCTTATGAGAAAGAAGGTGGCTTGCCTGAGATCTGAAATATGGCATAATTGTCCCTGGACTTCTTCTTAGAATACCCAATAATATATAAAAATAACCATCTTTTGATCTCCGATTTCACCGCAACTATCGTTGTCAAGATAGCACATGCAAGCAAACCAAACCACAATCAACACAAGGTATACAAGCATAATTACAATACAGCAAACAAACAATGAACAGTACAAGTTTACAAACCAGTAGGTCTTAGGAAGAATGGATTTAATAAGATTAGACTAGTCTTGGAAACATGGAAGAAAATCCCTTAGGATTTATAGCCGAGGAAGTATCTAAGAGGGGTTTTGGACCAAAGACATATTCTGTATGATACCCTTGTGTAAAAATGATACGAACAGATAGGAGTTGATAAAATGAAACTAACAAAAGTGGTTTCGCTATTTTATCACTTTTCTTTAATTTCTTATGAATATTCTAGTGATAAAAGCTCTAGTTTTAGGAAATAAATCACCAGAAAAGTTCTGGAGCTCCAAATATTATTTCCTTGGACGATCAGGTGGAGTTTGGTGTACTGAATATCTGGGAGTTGGAATATATCGAAAATAATTAGCAGAATGCCCTCAGGAAATTCCCAAAGGCAGTTCTAGAGACAACTTGTCTTTTTCACCAGATTAAATATACAGGGACTTTTGATATGAAGCAAGGGGAAAAGGATAGGTATTTCAAATACCTTCCAGTACAAATTGGAATCACTATTTTTGGAGTTGCCAAACTTCTGGAATGATTTATCTAGTGGTAATACCACTTACAGAAGTATTTAATTCACTAAAATTCAGCAGTGGGTCAATAAATCCTTATCTCCTGGTTTTAGATAGGTATAGGGATACCACTTCTCTGGGAGTTGGAAGTAGCCTAATAGGTGTTGTAGATATGCCTAGGGAATTTTCTAAAGTCATATCTGCATTGTTTTTGTTATTTTTGTTACAGGCAAAACACAGCTCAACAAGGCAGGAGAAAATTATTCACTAATAGGTAAAACAAACAACTTTCAGAGGGCCTTGGATTTACTCAATTTGGAGATTTGAATCTCCCTAAGGGATTTAAGGAGTGTTTTAAATACTTCCGGGCAATTGATTTAATATATTTAATCCATACATGCTCTGAGCTAACCAAGGGTACTGGGTGTTAGGGAAAACATACATGTACTTAGAATAATTTAGATATCAGCATTGTGTGTTGATTACCATTTTCAAATCAATTTAAAGTAACTGGCTGAATTTAGGTCTGAAGAATAATATATAAAAGAAAAGGGGAGGGGGCTGGTGGGCTGCTGCGATACGTATCGGATCAGGCCGCGCTGGGCCGGCCGAAGATGCAGCCGGGCGCATGGGGCGACGCGTAGCAAGCCGCAGCCCAGGAAGGTCGAAGGGACACGGCGCTCTGGTGGCCGTTTGATCTAAAGAGATATCGACGGCGGGGAGGCCTTCTTCTCCCCAGCAACACGGCGGCGGAGCAGAAACCCTAGTGCGGGGATAAAATGTACCCGCGGTGCTCACCTGAGGGTGGAGATGGGCCGGGGAGTTGCCAGGGCAACACGGTGGAGCTCCGCAAGGAGATCCATGTTCGGCAAGGTGGGTTTTTCTGCTGGAAGGGTGCTCGCGCAGGTACCACGACGACGCCGTCCTTCGGAGTTTGCCGGGGTTGCTCCCACGGACGCTGCCTGTTGAAAAGAAGGGCAAGGTCAGCTTCAGAAGAGCAAGGGAGGTTAGATGGAGTGACATGCAGAGAGAGAAGAGCAAGAGAGGGAGAGTTATGCTCAGTTCTTGAGCAATGGCTGAAGGGCCATTCCTTTCTTCTCTCGGGCAGGGGAAGGCGGGGGAGGAGGGAGTGGAGTACAGGGGAGGTGAGAAGGGAGGAGTGGGGAAGAATGAGCCAGTAAAGGGGTGCTAGGGTGGCCTGTGGGTTTATAAACCAAAGAGGGGGTGGTGTTTGATGGACTAGGTCTATTTAGGGTGTGGAGGAGGGTGCTGCTCGAGGGTTGGTCGATCTGGGCGGTGGTGAGGAGGGTGTGGGGTCTGGGCCACGACCAGAGAGGGGCTTAGGGCGGTGCTGTAGCTCTTGTGGCAATAAAGGTGGAGATACTCTTTTATGCCAAGATCTTCTCCTCTCCTTCTTTTAAGCACAAAATCCCAAAGGAGGGCTATAGTGATCGTGCTAGAGTACAACACGATCAGTGGGGGTGTAGGGTGCTGGTGAGGAATGTTGGTCAAGTTTTGATGATGGTTGGAGGTAGTTTGATTACTGAGTTGATTAGTTTGCATAATTGGTCAAATCAAGGGTTATGAAGGAACTACATAGATGTAGACTTTATAAAATGAGGGAGTGATACTGGTGGATAGATATAGTCAAGGTATCTCTCCTAGAATTATTTGAGATTTTTCAAATGAGTTTTAGTCCACTTAAATCTATTTATTCAAAAAGTGCAGAAGTAGTTTCTAGAAGTTTATTTGATATTTTTACATTGGACATGATTGGTTTTTGATGTGAGATGCTACCAAATGTGAATACACACTTAGGGGAATTTTACTAAGATTTATTGAGAATTAAAGTATTTAAAACAATTATTAATCCATTTCTGCCATTTAAGAAAAAGGGCAAATATAAATAATAAAGGATCTCAAAAATATTTATTTTTGAGATGGTAATGTAGGGTAGGATATATGGACCTCAAATGAGCAAAAGTTTGGAGAAGTTCTTTGGCAAAAACCAAACTTTCCTTTGGGAAATGTGCTTTGGAGATGTTGTTTATTAAAGAGAGTAATTAGATTTGGAGCCATAATAATTATGGATAATATTTGATAAATCTTGATGATCAAGTTAGATGATGTAGACAAGGTGTAGAAAGCATTTTCAACCTTGGGAATTGGAAATCCAACTTGATTTAGATGGAAAATAAGGAGTTGTGGATCTAGGGTGATGTTATTTTTATACCACGAAAACCTTGTTGCATCTTGGAGCTCAGAGCTCACCTTGATGCAAGGGATAGATGGATAGCTAGAACTAGTCATATAGATGATCAGGGAAGAGGGAGTTTGGATTGGTTACATGTGTGGTGGTCTAGAAGTGATGGCAAACTTTGTTGAAAATAAGGCTACCATACCAGATGAGTCATGATGCCTTATAAACCATGTGGGTATAAGAATCACAAAGATCCACTTGGAACAAGTATAGTAGATGTTGATAGACCTATATGAGTAGAACACAACAATTCAAAGAGTTGGTCCATAGAAGGTTGGATGATGGTGTGAGCTTCTGTCAAAGTAGGCATGTTGAGTAGATTTGCAGGAATAGTTATTTTCTTGCCTACAAAACCATCTAGAACAAGTGGGTTGGAGGATGATCTAACCAAGGTAAATAGTGGGACTTGGTAGTCCTTAGGATGTTTAACAATATGGTTCAAATGCATTTTCAAAATTGCACAAGGGTTGAGAAAAGGAGGTATTCAAAAAGGTGATGTTGGAACAGATTCTAGACTTAGTCAAAATTTGGCAGATTTAGGGCTTTTGACTAGAATATGGGTGGGCATGTTTTTGAGGGTTTGCAAGGTATAAAAGCATCATCAAGTGGATGGTGTTGAAGTGTAGATTGGGTATAATATATCCATGCTTTATATTGGTCTTCAATGACTTGCAAACTTCTAGAATGGATCACTTCAAAAGGGGTCTAGTTTGGGGTTTTAGATGGTCACCTAGTAGTTAGAGATCAGATCCAGCTTTGTATTCTTGCTTAGGGTGTGGTGATTTGGAACCATATTGATGCTAGTGATGAGATCCTAGAGTAGCTAATACTATCTCCTAAGCAGACAAATCAAGCAGCAGATCAAGGCAACTCATCTTACAAACAAAGCAAACCTACTACTAGGGTTACCATCAAGCCTAGATTGAAGTATGGGTATTTTGATGTGTTGCATTTGAATAAGGTGAGAGTCCTTGGTATTTCTACCAAGAGTAGGATTCAGAAGCTTAATAAAGGTGTTTTGGGAAACCTGGAGAGAAGAGCAGTTGAAGGGTTCTGTCTTGAAAACATAAGGAGATAGTATTCTATAGCTCTCCATAGTTTGATCAATAGAAGCTACTAAAATAGTTTGTTTGCAAAGGCTTCTTCGCTCAGGTTTTGAAATGCCAGAACATTTGAGAATATGGAAATTAAGCCAAGATAGTTTTGGGAAGTAGCTTTTGTCTACTAGTGTTGAGGTAAGGAGTATATCTTCTAATACACAATCATATGCATAAGCATATCTAAACAAGAAGCAAACACTTCAGCATTAAACAAAAAAAAGTTTTTGTTCCCCCTGATTTTTGCATTCTGGACAACTAATCAGGGTTGCTGAGATTGGGATGTTATAGACCTTTCCTCCTTAAAAGAATATCGTCCCGAGATTCAGGGGATTAGGGTTAGGGGATTTTGAGTCGGGTTGATACTAGGTGTCTTACGCGTACTATCTTACGGACTCCATCTTTGAAAGTGACTACTCTATCGATGAAATTGAGCTATAATCCTCCTGGAAGCACGGAGAGTTGAGCACAATCCAGTCCTGATTGCAAGGGATGACCTTCTTTTCCTTCCAGACTCTATATCTTGATGGCTTAGACTAGGCAGACTATCTCGATGCTGAACTTCACGGGGTACTCGTCGAAGGATAGAATCTATGGCTTGGTGTACCTTTCTCTGAGGGTCCTCTGCTCTTCTTGGGGGCGTAGCTTATCTTATTAACGACGTTGGGTCCAGGCTTCTGGGTTTTGTCAACACCCGGATTTTTAATCCCAGATGCCCGTTATGCCATACCTCGCAATCCCAGGATTACCATTTTTGCGAGACATAACGGATTGGATATCACAGTACATCATCCATTAAAAACCATACATAAGGTTTTACACAAATAAGGATCTCATGATCTAGTCTTTAATACAACAAGAAGCGGAAATAAAAGATAAGCGTAGCAGTGGGGTCCATCTTCATAGGCAATGCTGACGAAGGCAGATAGTCCTAGTTATCATAGCCGTCCTGCTGACCATCATCTTGATAATCTCCTTCATAGTCTGGCCATGAGAATAGCCAGGGACAAAAGCCAGGAGTACTCTTTAAGTACTCGCAAACTACTATTAACAGGTACTATAGTTCTAAGTTAAAGTGCTAAATCTAAATTTAACTCTAAAGTTAAATTTGAAACCTAAGCTGAGTTCAGAAGAAAAGAAAGATAAAGTAAAGTTCTAGAATCACTTGAGTTTGGAAGCTATTATCATAAACACAACCTTGTTGTGGTCAAGTCAAAGCTCATCATTCATTTCAAGTTATTTAGAAAACATCTGACAACAAAACAGTATGGCCATTCCAACTGTCCATAACCGCGGACGCGGCTATTCGAATAGTTTGACACTCTATAGAGGTCGTACACTTTCACCACAAGATTCGATACATCTGTCAGGGATAACCCTCAATCATCATACTTAGTATGCAGATAATCAAACATAACCTTCCCTTTACACACCCTAATATAAGCACCTCTCCTATGAGCATGGCCTCCCAACCATGACCATCAGTCATCTTGGGAACTTAATAGGTGGACAACATTGAGAGGTAGCCTCAGCTCAAACCTCTCCCATGAGGGAACTAAAACTAATGCATATAAATTTCTAGCTAAGCCTTACCCAATTCAGGTAGTGTGGTCGTACGGTAAATTTGGAACGGTATCGCATCCGAATCCAACCATCAGTTTTATAAAAGGGTTAAGGCTCATGCCTCATCATTTTCATCATCATGAACCAGTTGTGTTTCTCAACACATATCAAAACATCTCAATAGAATGACTCATCATTCCAAGGTTTTCACAATTCATTTTCACCAAGTGTTCCCATCTAAAGTGACTCAAGTTTTTGATCTACTCTAAAATACTAAGTTAAGAGTGTTCACTAAAGTGGAAGGATGGGATCAATCTCATGCCATAGAATGACATCTAAAGGTTTCTAAGTAGGTCAAGTTTTATACTTTTTATGCTACCTTGAAAACAAGTAAAGAACTTTGTTTACTAAGGGGAGTAAAACTTGTAACTAAGACTTAGGGTACTAATAGTCAAAAGGGTGTGATCAAAGCATGCTTAAAGCATCTTTGCTAAACCATCTAGTTTGATTCTAGTTTGCTAAGTACTACACTTGCAAGTAGTAACTTGCAAGGGTTAATCTTGGATAGTGCTATCTTGCTAAGGGTAGCTTGCACTGTTAATGGTGGCTTGCTAAAGTGTGTTTTGCAAGGGTTAGCTTGCCAATAATAGCTTGCCTTGGTTGGTACAGGGGTTGAAGTTTTCTTCTTCTTCTTCTTGGTAGAACTCCTCCTCGAAAGCTTGGTCGGTACTAGCGTCTATAAATACATAGGGAGTGCACAATCACCAAACAATACTTAACTAGGCTAAGTAGCATTCTAAAACACATTTGATGATCTATTATCATCACAAACATCACAACTTTTAATTCAATAGTTTCATCCTTTTTATTTTAGAAAAGTAATTTCTACTCATTGAAATATTAAGTACAATTTAATATTCACCACCAAAATATTGGATCATGTGGACACATGTCCTCACCACATACTCTAACATGTGGGAATGAGATTTAAAGGTTGGATCAATATTACTTTAGTTTAAGTTTATTATTTAATGATTTAAAGTGACTAGAAATGCCTATATAGCATTATTTTGGTACTAGTCCAAAGTCACGGCATGTCAACCTTAATATTATTACATGGTTAGATAGATATGATGAAATGTGATTTTTGAGAGTCGGAATCAACTCAAAAGCTAACTTGGTTGATTTTATAAAAATATTGCAAGTTGCAAAAGCTTCTGTCTTCTCATTTTTATTAGCACAGATCTATAACTCTAATTGAATTAAATCCAACGGGCTTGGATAGATCATTTTAATACCTTTCAGACAAAATTGGTTTCCTACAATTTGGCTTTCTAAAACTCTCTGAATTGATTTTTAAACTAGGGGACATAAACTAGATTTAACTAAAAAGAAAAATCGAGATTTGAATCTATGGGCTAGCGGGGGAAAAGGAATGGGCCGGCCCAGTGGCGCTACACGGCGCGGGGCTCAGCTGACAGGGGGTCCCGCTTGTTAGCGGCACTTAAAACGCGAAACGGTACGCGTGCTGTGGGCCGTAGGATTAGAATAGGAATCTACGGTTGAGGGTCATCGTCGACGACGAACAGGTCGCCGATGAGCTCGAACCCTAGCGGCTCGGTGGGGGTCTACTGGGGGCGTACCAGGGCTCCCGTGGAGTCGGCAAGGCGGGCTAACGACGTGGAAGACGACGGCGAGGCGAGGCACGGTTGCGGCGGAGCTTGGGGTGGTCACAATCAACAACGCCCTGCTCCTCCTACCACACTGCTCGGCTCAATTCCCAGCTTTGCTCCCTTGCCTGCGAGAGATGGGTGAGGTTCAGAGAGGTGAGGGGAGTGGAATGGTGTGGAGAGAAGAGGCTGGGGAGGTCTCCTTTTATAGGCCCGACGGTGAGACCGAGCGAGATGGGCAGGCGACGGTGGTGACATGGCTACGGCGGGGTAGAGACATGGCTGCGGGTGGCGATCGATGTGTGGTTCCCTAGCGGTGCTCTAGGAATTGAATGCGGCCGTAGGGGCGATGGCACGCTTGATCAGGCGGTGGCTCTGCTTGGCGAGCGGTGGCTGTGAGGCTTTGGGCGGCGAACAGGGATGTCTAGGGTGTTCTCCAGGTCGAGGTGGAGCGGCGGGCGTGGGCTGGTGCCAAGGGGTGGTCTGTGTCAGCGGGGATACGTCGTGCTCTGGGGGTGACATCGGCATGCTCGACCGGCTCCGGGCGCGGCGGTTCCTGGCCACTCTGCTCTCTGTCTCTGGCCTGGCGCTGGTTGGGCGGTGGAGGTGGACCGCAGCCAAGTTGCTAGACACGAGGACAGGGGCTGGAGAGGGGTGCTACTGCGAGTGCACTGTCGGCCGGCGAGTTGGTGCTCGGCATGGCATGGCAGTGCAGCTATGGAGTAGGGAAGATGTTGGTTAGGTTCTGATTAGATCAACAGGGGACAAGGGGATTAAATCAAGATCAATTGGGGGCAAAACCCAGTAGTAAACAGTGAGCTAGGATTAGAGGTGATATTATGCATGCCAAGTATTTGATGTAATGGCCGCATGAAAGAAAGTTTTGAATTTTGGTTTCAAAATTTTCGAGTGATCTCCACTAGTGATAGGTAGTCTCTGGTTGCATGGGTTTTGAAAATGGAGCTCAAATAGATAGTTTTTGAAATAGGGGTGATCTATGCATATGAATTAGATTCAATTTTAAACTGTCATTTAAAATAGTTAACGGAATGTTTTTAGCAGATCCAAAGGTGGGCCTTGGTACCTCATTATGTGTACTAGCAAGGGGTGCAAAGATCAAGAATTGTTTCTGTTAAGTTTTGAGTACTAGGAATAGCCAAAGTAGGCATGAGAGTTAAATTTGCCAAAATGACCATTCCTCCTTTTTAATTCTGTTTTATTTGATTTTCTTTAGGAAAAGTTTGGGAATGATGTAGATGATGTTTAAATCACCTAAGAAACATTTTACAAGCATTGGATCAATCAATCATTGCAATTCAAACAATTCCTATTTTAAATGCATACATATATGAATGCTTTCATTTTAAATTTGGAAAAGTTTTTGTTAACCCTATTTTTGGATGATTTGATCTTCATAAGCTTGGATTAAAGTTTTGGGATGTTACAAACCTTCCCCCCTTAAACAAAATCTCGTCCCGAGATTTACAAAGAAAACTAGGAACTAAAGAGATCTGGGAACTTTGTTGTAATGTAATCTTCTCGCTCCCAAGTAGCTTCCTCCTCGGTATGGTTGCTCCACTGAATCTTGAGAAACTTGATACTGCTGGTCCTGGTCGTTCTATAGGCTTCTTCTAAGATACGGATGGGCACTTCCCGATAGGTCAGGTCATTGTTGATTTCCACAGCTCTGTGATCGATGTTCTTGAAAACTTCCGTCTTCTCAGGCACTTCCAAGCATTTGCGAAGTAACAAGATATGGAACACATTGTGGATGGCTGACATCTCTTCAGGCAGTTCTAGTTGATACGATACTTCTCCTCGGCGGTTCAGAATCTTGAAAGGTCCGATATATCTGGGGGCTAACTTTCCCTTCAGACTAAAGCATTGAGTTCCCTTCAATGGTGAAACTTTGAGATATACAAAATCTCCAACATTGAAAGTCAGGTCTCTCCTTCTCTTGTCAACATAGCTCTTCTGTCTGGATTGGGCGGTCTTGAGGTGCTCACGGACTTTGTGAACTTTCTCTTATGCTTCTCGGAGAATGTCGGGTCCAAAGATCTGACTCTCTCCTACTTGCGACCAATACAAAGGGGTACGACACTTTCTTCCGTATAGGAATTCAAATGGTGCCATCTGTAAACTAGCCTGATAACTGTTGTTATATGAGAATTATGCGAAAGGCAGGCAGTCTTCCCATTTTGATCCATATTCCAACACACAAGCTCTAAGCATATCCTCTAAGATATGGTTGACTCTCTCAGTTTGTCCATCTGTTTGAGGGTGATAAGGGGTACTGAAGTTCAACTTGGTTCCTAAACCTTCCTGAACTTTTTTCCAAAATCTTGAAGTAAACTGGGTTCCTCGATATGAGACGATGGTCTTGGGGGTTCCATGCAGACTAACAATCCTAGCAATATACAGCTCTGCTAGTTTTGCACTCTGGTAGGTAGTCTTGACAGGTATGAAGTGGGCTACCTTGGACAATCTATCAACGATGACCTAGATTGAGTCATTTCCCCTACTAGAAGTAGGCAAACCGGTGATAAAGTCCATTCCGATGGAATCCCATTTCCATTCCGGAATCTGCAATGGTTGCAATAGTCCTGCAGGTCTTTGATGCTCTGCTTTGACTCTTTGACAGATGTCACATTTGGCGATGTAGCTTCCGATCTCTCTCTTCATCTTGTGCCACCAAAATTGCTCTTTCAAATCCTGATACATCTTTGTTCCTCCGGGGTGGATAGAATAAAGAGTATCATGAGCTTCCTTCATGATAATTTCCTTCAGCTCCAAATCTGCTGGCACAAGGATACGTCCTTTGTACCACAGTACACCTTCTTCGTCTTCGGTGAATCCAGGTACCTTTCCTGTACCAATACGATGTTTGATTCTGTCGATACTTTCATTTCCCTTCTGGGCTTCCTTGATTTGGCTAATCAAAGTGGGTTGAAGTTCAATGCTAGCTAGGAATGCTTTGCTAACTAACTCAGTCCTGAACTGCTCCAACTCCTCATAAAAACTTGGTTGCTTCTCTTTGATAATGGTGTTAAGCCTACATGGCAATCTGCTAAGAGCATCCGCTACCACATTGGCTTTGCCGGGGTGATAGTGAATGTCAAGGTCATAATCCTTGATTAACTCTATCCATCTTCTTTGCCTCATATTCAGCTCCTTCTGGGTGAAGATATACTTCAAGCTCTTATGATCTGAGTAAATCTCACAGTGATTACCCATCAAATAATGATGCCATGTCTTCAATGCTAGTACCATGGCTACTAGCTCAAGATCATGGGTCGGATAGTTCTGCTCATGTTGCTTCAATTGTCGAGATAGATACGCGATGACTTTGCCTTCTTGCATCAATACACATCCTAGGCCAATCTTGGATGCATCACAATACACATCAAATGGCTTCTTGATGTCTGGCATGATCAAAATTGGGGCTAATATCAATCTCTTCTTCAGCTCCTAGAAACTAGCTTCACATTTGTCTGTCCATTCAAACTTCTTATCCTTCTTCAACAATTGGGTCATTGGTCGGGCGATGCTCGAGAATCCTTCTACGAACTTGCGGTAATATCCTGCTAATCCGAGAAATGAACGAACTTGGGTTTGATTGGTTGGGGCTTCCCATCCCTCGACATCTTTGATCTTGGTGGGATCAACAGAGATTCCTCCGGCAGAAACAATATATCCTAGGAATCCTACTTCTTTCAGCCAAAACTCACACTTGTTGAACTTTTCATATAACTGATGCTCTCTTAGGGTTTCTAGGATGATTCTCAGATGTTGCTCATGCTCTTCTTCTGACTTGGAGTAGATAAGGATGTCTTCGATAAAAACAACTACAAACTTATCTAGGAAATTCATAAAGATCTTATTCATGAGGTTCATGAAATAAGCAGGGGCATTGGTTAATCCAAAAGACATAACCGTATACTCGTATAAACCATAGCAAGTAGTAAAGGCGGTCTTCGGAATATCCGTTGCACGAATCTTAAGTTGGTGATAACCAGTCCTAAGATTAATCTTTGAGAATACCTGGGCTCCAGTCAACTGATCAAATAGATCCTCTATCTTTGGCAAGGGGTACTTGTTATTGATGGTGACATCATTCAACTTTCTGTAATAAGTACACAGACGATTGCCTCCATCTTTCTTGTCGACGAATAACACTGGTGATCTCCATGGCGATGCGCTTGGCTGAATCAAGCTTGTTGATAACATGGCATCCAACTGCTTCTTCAGTTCCACTAACTCTGAGGGGTTCATGGTATAGGGTCTTTGGGTTATAGGTCTGTTTCCAGGAATTAGTTCGATAATGAACTCAATATCCCTATCCGGGGGCATACCTGGCAATTCATATGGGAATACATTGGGGTATTCACAGACTACTCTGACTTGGTCAATGGTGGGCAGGGCTACACTCTTGTTGCACTTGAATTGATGGGGTAAGGTTTTAGAGATATTCTCTACTGTTACTCCAGAACTACAGGTCATGGTGATGGCTTTCTTAGCACAGTCTATCAATCCTTTATGCCTTGACATCTAGTCCATACCTAGTACTACTTCCAATCCTTTGGTTACAAGTACAATTAGGTTGGCATAAAAATCTATCCCATGTATTCTGATAGGTACAACTTTGCAAATTTTTCTAGCTTTTGTTGTTAAACCGGGGATTTGAACTATCATGACATGCTTCAGGTTGGTTGGGTGAATCTTACTAGTGCATACAAATTCTTCGGTGACAAATGAATGCGATGCTCCAGAATCAAACAATACTCTTGCTAAAACTGAGTTGACAGAAAACATACCCAGCACTACATCTGGCGCTTACTAGGCTTCTTCTGCGTTCATGTGGAAGAGACAACCGTTGCGGTTGTGCAGGTTCCCTGGGGAAAATCTCCTTCCTGGTTGAACACGGCGCTGCTGCTGAGCTGGCGCATTCACAGGGGCATTGGTGGCAGTCTTCTTGGGACACTCATTGGAGTAGTGACCCTTTACTCCACACTCGAAACAAGTGATCTGGGACTTGTCCTTGACTGTGACAGGCACATCATTGCTGCCAGTTCTGGGCGTAGTGTTGTTGTCGTTGTTGTTGCTCTTGGGAGGGGCACGGTTGAAATTGTTGGCGTTGCCGGAGTTGTGATTGTTTCCTCCGGACTTCACATTGCCTCCGCTACGGTTGGGGTAGCTTGGGCGAGAATTTGGGGGTCTGTTGTTCCTTGGTGAATATCGTGGTGAGGGGTTGGGATGGTACTTCTGGTGACTACTGGATCCAGACTGCTGGATCATATGACGCTTGCGGTTGTCGTTTGCCTGGTTAATCTTCCCTTCCATCTGAATGGCAGAGTCGACTAGCTCTTCAAGATCATCAAACGGATGTTGACGAGGACAGTCTGCATCTCATCATGCAGTCCGTTTAAGAATCTCTCCTTCTTCTTGGCCTCCATGTTGATCTCATCCGGTGCATATTTGGCAAGTGACAAGAATCTGTCACGGTACTCCACAGTCATTCTTCCTTACTTCAATTCGTGGAATTCATCTCTCATCCTGTTGACAAGACGTTGCGGCACGTGGGTGTGGCTGAACTTGACCTTGAATGCTTCCCAGGTCATCACCTGGCCATGGTTCATAGTGCGGATGCTATTCCACCAAGCTCTTTCATCTCCCGCCAGATAGTGGGAGGTGAAGAGAACTTTCTCATTCTCATCAACTCTGGCAACCTCTAAGTTGTTTTCCATGGTCTGTAACCAGTCATCAGCATCTAAATGGGTTTTCAGATCGGTTAAAGATTGCGGGATTGGTGTTCTGAAAGTTTTTGAGTTTGGATCCTTGGTGATCCTGATTTCCATGTCCTTGGTTATTGAGAGCCATTTGGGCGATCAGCTGCAATGTTGCTAAGTTGGCTTGACGCTCGGCCCTGCTTGCTTCACGGTTCGCGATGAGATTCTGCAAGATCTGCAGCATTGGGTCTTGCGACGAGCTGCTCCCTCCTTGGTTCCCACGAGTCATCTGAAGATTGAGATAGATATAGGGGTAAGAGGCAAAGTCTAAGGTTCATGGTTTTGGGTTTTTCAAAGCTAAAAATTTGAGTTAGACTCAGGTTTTTCAACTAACTTCTTTTTCATTCATGCAAGCAAGCACACGATACAACACACACCACAACAATCAAAGGGGAAAACAGATGGTTTGAAGAACCATTCTGCAAGCTACGATACAATGAGATGATACATCTCATGCTATGATAGTGCTCTAGTGCATCTACTCATCCTCGATGAAGTCGGAGTCTTCATCATCAGTGTAGAAGTCCACAGCATCCTCCTCCAGAAAGTCATCATCGTTGCTGAGGTAAGAATCCATATCTCCCTGGATGTCTTCACCCTCATCTTCTTCTTCCTTGGCGGCAAGCTGAGCTTCCTGCTCCTTGACGATCTTCTCGAGGTCGCGGCCACCTTCTTGCAAACACGGGCGATGGTGCGATCCTTCTTTGCACGCTGGCGGCGAAGAGACTGGCGATCTTGGACAAGCAGTGCGAAAGTCTGAGCCTTCTGGTCGGCGATGGCACGGTTCTAGTTGGCTAACTCCCTGGCATTGTCTAGTTCCTGCTGTCTGTCATGAAGCAAGAATTCAAGGTTCTCTACTTGACGCCTCAACTCTGGGTGACTTGGCATCTCCGTCGGCATTCCCATGAAGTCACGTCTTGCATAGGGGGCAAAACGGGTTCCTTGGATCTTGTTGACGCTGAGGGCACATAGCCGTGCGAGAGCTTCATGCATTGCCCTGGATAATCCATCTAGCCAGTTGTTCTCTCTCACGGAGAACTGAATTCTCCCGGAAGTTGGTGCTTCGATGCTTCCCCGAAGATCCGTGGTGACTAGCCACTGTAGGTCTCCTCCTGGGGGTCCTGGAAGTTGAGCTCCAAGAAACTCCGGGTGTGGGCGTCCCAGTAACTCCGACAGTGAATCCAGATCCCTCTCGAAGATCAGCTGACTTCCGTTTCCCAACTGGTAAAACTTGCTAAACTGAGTCTCCATCTACAAGGATTAATGATGAGGAAGTTAGTGAAGTGATCAAGTGTGTCAAATTTTAAGTAGTAATGTAAGAATTTTGAGGAACATGAATTTTTGAGAAAGAATGAGTTCACAAGGGTAAGAGGGGAAATAGTTTTTCAGAAATACTCAGTTTGGTTTTGAAACTAAGTTTTTGGTTTGGACGTCCATTCTAACTAGGGTCTCCTATGGTCAGGATGGCTCTAATACCAACTTGTCAACACCCGGATTTTTAATCCTAGATGCGCGTTATGCCATACCTCGCAATCCTAGGATTACCATTTTTGCGAGACATAACGGATTGGATATCACAGTACATCATCCATTACAAACCATACATAATGTTTTACACAAATAAGGATCTCATGATCCAGTCTTTAATACAACAAGCAGCGGAAATAAAAGTTAAGCGTAGCAGTGGGGTCCATCTTCAGGGGCACATGCAATGCTGACGAAGGCAGATAGTCCTAGTTATCATAGTCGTCCTACTGACCATCATCTTGATAATCTCCATCATAGTCTGGCCATGAGAATAGCCAGGGACAAAAGCCATGAGCACTCTTTAAGTACTCGCAAACTACTATTAACAGGTACTATAGTTCTAAGTTAAAGTGCTAAATCTAAATTTAACTCTAGAGTTAAGTTTGAAACCTAAGCTGAGTTCAGAAGCAAAGAAAAATAAAGTAAAGTTCTACAATCACTTAAGTTGGGAAGCTATTATCATAAACACAACCCTGTTATGGTCAAGTCAAAGTTCATCATTCATTTCAAGTTATTTAGAAAACATCTGACAACGAAATAGTATGGCCATTCCAACTGTCCATAACCGCGAACGCGGCTATTCGAATAGTTTGACACTCTGCAGAGGTGGTACACATTCACCACAAGATTCGATACATTTGTCAGGGATAACCCTGAATCATCATACTTAGTATGCAGATAATCAAACATAACCTTCCCTTTACACACCCTAGTATAAGCACCTCTCCTATGAGCATGGCCTCCCAACCATGACCATCAGTCATCTTGGGCACTGCATAGGTGGACAACATTGAGAGGTAGCCTCATCTCAAACCTCTCCCGTGAGGGAACTAATACTAATGCATATAAATTTCCAGCTAAGCCTTACCCAATTCAGGTAGTGTGGTTGTACGGTAAATTTGGAATGGTATCGCATCCGAATCCAACCATCAGTTTTATAAAAGGGTTAAGGCTCATGCCTCATCATTTTCATCATCATAAACCAGTTGTGTTTCTCAACACATGTCAAAACATCTCAATAGAATGACTCATCTTTCCAAGGTTTTCACAATTCATTTTCACCAAGTGTTCCCATCTAAAGTGACTCAAGTTTTTGATCTACTCTAAAATACTAAGTTAAGAGTGTTCACTAAAGTGGAAGGATGGGATCAATCTCATGCCATAGAATGACATCTAAAGGTTTCTAAGTAGGTCAAGTTTTATACTTTTTATGCTACCTTGAAAACAAGTAAAGAACTTTGTTTACTAAGGGGAGTAAAACTTGTAACTAAGACTTAGGGTACTAATAGTCAAAAGGGTGTGATCAAAGCATGCTTAAAGCATCTTTGCTAAACCATCTAGTTTGATTCTAGTTTGCTAAGTACTACACTTGCAAGTACTAACTTGCAAGGGTTAATCTTGGATAGTGCTAGCTTGCTAAGGGTATCTTGCACTGTTAATGGTGGCTTGCTAAAGTGTGTTTTGCAAGGGTTAGCTTGCCAATAATAGCTTGCCTTGGTTGGTACAGGGGTTGAAGGTTTCTTCTTCTTCTTCTTCTTGGTAGAACTCCTCCTCCTCGAAAGCTTGGTCGGTACTAGTGTCTATGAATACATAGGGAGTGCACAATCACCAAACAATACTTAACTAGGCTAAGTAGCATTCTAAAACACACATTTGATGATCTATTATCATCAAAAACATCACAAGTTTTAATTCAATAGTTTCATCCTTTTTATTTTAGAAAAGTAATTTCTACTGATTGAAATATTAACTAAAATTTAATATTCACCACCAAAATATGGGATCATGTGGACACATGTCCTCACCACATACTCTAACATGTGGGAATGAGATTTAAAGGTTGGATCAATATTACTTTAGTTTAAGTTTATTATTTAATGATTTAAAGTGACTAGAAATGCCTATATAGCATTATTTTGGTACTAGTCCAAAGTCACTGCATGTCAACCTTAATATTATTACATGGTTAGATAGATATGATGAAATGTGATTATTGAGAGTTGGAATCAACTCAAAAGCTAACTTGGTTAATTTTATAAAAATGTTGCAAGTTGCAAAAGCTTTTGTGTTCTCATTTTTATCAGGAGAGATCTATAACTCTAATTGAATTAAATCCAACGGGCCTGGATAGATCATTTTAATACCTTTCAGACAAAATTGGTTTCATACAATTTGGATTTCTAAAACTCTCTGAATTGATTTTTAAACTAGGGGACAGAAACTAGATTTAACTAAAAAGAAAAATCCAGATTTGAATCTATGGGCTAGTGCAGGAAAAGGAATGGGCCGGCCCAGTGGCGCTCATGACGCAGGCTCGGTGACGAGGTCCCGCTTGTCGTGACACTTAAAAGCGAAACGGTATCTTGGCGTGGGTCGTAGGATTAGAATAGGAATCTACGGCTGAGGCTCGTCATCGACGATGAATAGGTTGCCGGCAAGCTCGAACCCTAGCGGCTCGGTGGGGGTCTACTGGGGGCGTACCAGGGGTCCAGCAGGGTCGGCGAGGCGGGCAAACGACGTGGAAGACGACGGCAAGGTGAGGCACGGTTGTGGCGGAGCTTGGGGTGGTCACAATCAACGGCGCCCTTCTCCTCCTGCCGTGGCTGCTCCGGCTCCAATTCTGGTGAGCTGCTACTCCCTTTGCTCCGGCGAGAGGTGGGTGAGGTTCAGAGAGGTGAGGGGATTGGAATGGTATGGAGAGAACAGGCTGGGGAGGGCTCCTTATATAGGCCCGACGGTGCGACCGAGCGGGATGGGCAGGCGACGGTGGCGACATGGCTACGGCGGGGTAGAGGCATGGGTGCGGGTGGCGATCGATGTGTGGTTCCCTGGCGGTGCTCTAGGAATTGAATGCGGCCGTAGGGGCGGTGGCACGCGGTCTGGGCGAGGTGGCGCTCTGCACGGCCGAAGCGGCGGTGTCCATGGTGAGCTGTGGCTGTGAGGCTTTGGGCGGCGAACGGGGATGTCTAGGGTGTTCTCCAGGTCGAGGTGGAGCGGCGGGCGCGGCCTGGTGCCAAGGGGTGGTCTGTGTGAGCGGGGACAGGGCATGCTCTGGGGGCGGCGTTGGCATGCTCGACCGGCTCCGGGCGCGGCGGTTCCTGGCTGCTCTACTCTCTATCTCTGGCCTGGGGCTGGTTGGGCGGTGGAGGTGGACCACAGGCAAGTTGCAAGAGATGAGGAGAGGGGCTGGAGAGGGCTGCTGCTGCGAGTGCACTGTCGGCCAGCGAGTTGGTGCTCGACATGGCATGGCAGTGCAGGTAGGGTGTAGGGAAGATGCTGGTTAGGTTCTGGTTAGATCAACAGGGGACAAGGGCATTAAATGAAGATCAATTGGGGGCAAAACCCTGTAGTAAACAGTGAGCTAGGATTAGAGGTGATATTATGCATGCCAAGTGTTTTATGAAATGGCCGCATGAAAGAAAGTTTTGAATTTTGGTTTCAAATTTTTTGAGTGATCTCCACTAGGGATAGGTAGTCTCTGGTTGCATGGGTTTTGAAAATGGAGCTCAAATAGATGGTTTTTGAAATAGGGGTGATCAATGCATATGCATTAGATTTAATTTTAAACTGTCATTTAAAATAGTTAACAGAATGTTTTTAGCAGATCCAAAGGTGGGCCTTGGTACCTCATTATGTGTACTAGCAAGGGGTGCAAAGATCAAGAATTGTTTCTGTTAAGTTTTGAGTACTAGGAATAGCCAAAGTAGGCATGAGAGTTAAATTTGCCAAAATGACCATTCCTTTTTAATTCTTTTTGATTTGATTTTCTTTAGGAAAAGTTTGGGAATGATGTAGATGATGTTTAAATCACCTAAGAAACATTTTACAAGCATTGGATCAATCAATCATGGCAATTCAAACAACTCCTATTTTAAATGCATACATATATGAATGCTTTCATTTTAAATTTGGAAAGTTTTTGTTAACCCTATTTTTGGATGATTTGATGTTGATAAGCTTGTATTAAAGTTTTGGGATGTTACAGGTTTGCTCCTGGTGAAAGGTTACTTTATTTTTGTGGGAAAGACGCAGTCTTTCCCCCTTAGGATTAAACTGGGGTAGATTGGAGAGTTGACATAGTCCTTCCTTCTTGGAGTCATTGAATGGGGTTTTTGAGGATTGTCGTCCATCTTTCTTCTGGAGTAGAGACCTTTGGAAGTCTTCCGGGAATTATGACTTACTGGGCTTATATACTACTATTATTCGTACTTAGTCTGTTGAAGCCATCGGAGACTCACGTCCTCTAAGCGATTGGAACCGAGGGGTTGGCAATGCTATGGTCCTTCCGGATAGGTTTTCAGCTGACGTAGCAAAAGGGATTTCATAGAATCTTCAGTTAGTTTCGCTTCTGAGGTCTCACGGGTTGTTGTTTGGTGAGAAGGCATCCAACCTGGCGGTCTTTCTGAAGTATCCTCGGGTAGATAGTCTTCTGAGGATTGAGTGGAAAGACGCAGTTTTTCCACCTTGGAGCTTCACTAAGTTGCTTTAGGAGTGGTGCGAATCTTCCGTCTGGGAGTGCTGCCCAGTGGTTAGCGGAAGGTTGTCTTCTTTCAGGGTCTTGACTGGAGTATTCGAGTGACGTCCTATCGCAAACCTTGGCAGGATGGTTTTCTAATGCAGCCTTTAAGGGGGTTAGCTCAAGGTAATTTAGCGGTTTACGACTCTTCTTGCTAGTAGTAAGTCAGGGTCAAAACCGCCAGCGTCAGGTAAGCGTTCATCATTTGCATTTCTTGCGTTGATTCTGCTTGATGGCGGAGTGGACTCGTTGTCTTCACGCTTCCTAATCATCTGACTTTGGGGAACTGAAGTATTCTGGCCTTCTGGTGAGGAACTTCCCGTTGGTTGGGCAGAGGGATCTATTAATAGTTAGTATCTCGGGGTTGAGGGAAGTCCTAATATACCAAGGTTTAGCGGAATCAGGTTTTCACTTCTTGTCTTGGTTGACTTATCGGGTGGTTTCTTGTGGATATTGAGGATCCTTTGGTGATTGACTTCCGGCTTCAACGGGATTCTTGCTGTAGTAGACTAAGGAACAAGGGAGTGCAGTGCTATTGATGAGTCTTGCGAGGTGAGTTTGACGAGGTATGTCGTCCTGCTGACGTGAAATCTTCGAGTTGATTCTGACTTGATGATGTCAAACTCCTGGTTCTTGCGATGCTTTTCCTCTCAGGTACTCTCGAGTTTAGTCTGGGTCTCATTACCGACATCTAATATAGGGGTTTCCTGAGTTACTAGGTGGGTTATCGCTCCTCGAGTCACATTTTTAAGGAGGTCAAAGCAAACCAGAGCATAAACACAAGGCGAACAGAGCGAGGGGATCGCAATGTCCTCGGCAGACAACACACATGAAGCCACACATAATGCACTTAGGAAAGCAAACACAGTCAACGTTAGGGACCAAGGAGTTAACTACTCGCGATGTAGGGGAATCCTATTCTTAGGACTATTGACCCTAGATATCGTCTTTCTTCAAGTTGGAGTCACTATCTTACAGATAAAGCCTTTGTCGTATCTTGGATGCTTCTTGATCGTGCAACACCTAATGTCTTCTGATTATGAGGATTCCGCTGGTAGAGCGATATTGTAGTCTCCTTGGGTTTGCTGGTAGTTACTTTTCTTCATCTTGTTCTCATTGTCTTCACCGGGTTATAGATCCTAGTTATTTAAAATCTAGAGGTTTGAAGTTTGGACGAGAGTGTGAGTAAACCATTTTCGAAAGCATTTAATTAGAGTAAGAGAAGAAGTAGAACTTTTTGAAACTCATTCAGAAACTAGTTTTCAAAAACCGGGGTTTTCAAAATAAGGTTCCTGTCTAGTGACCATGCTAACTAAGGTTCTCCTACAGTCAGGATGGCTCTGATACCAAGTCTTTGGGGCCCCGGATTAATCCCTTGAGAATCCCTGTTATGCATACAACCACGATCCCATGATCAGTTAGTCGTGGCACATAACCGACAAGTATCAAAGTAAACATCCAATACATAACGAATACCTGTCATATCTTATTTTCCATTATGGCTACATTGACCAACATCAGCGGAACTTCATCAAGCGTAGAGCCTGAGCCATGCCTTAACCTATAGACAACTGACTGGGAGAACGTCCTAGCTCGCATAGTTGTCAACTTCATCCTCTTCTTGATATCCGACCAAATTAATAGCCAGGGACAATGCCAGTGAGTACTTTGAATATACTCGCAAACCACCTTAAGATAACAATAATAACAAAAGGATATGCATTATGGCTGTGGTACTAGGAGGGCTCCAAGAGAGGTTCTTTTCTCCATTAGTTTCTCTTGTAGATATAGCATCTACATATCTTTGTTGAAAACTTTTGTAAAACGTTTTGGAAACCTTTTTGAAAAGTTTTGGAAAACATTAGGACTGGGTCACCCATTTGTTCCTGTCTTCAGGTCGTCCCACGACCAAACTCCTTTCTCCTCCTTCCGACCATCCCATGGTCAAAACCTTTCTCATTTACGACCATCCCATGGTCAAAACATTTCCAAAGCCATTTCTTTTCCGAAATCCTTTTTGAAAACAAAACCAGCACCGCTCTACAACAACCTTTGCAACCTTCCATGACCGCGGACACGGCTATTCGAATAGATTTACACTCTGCAGGGGTTCCACACTTTACCCACACCATCCGGGTACACTACCCTGATCTACATCGATCGTGGGTCGAGTAACCGATCAAGACTCACCGGATGCCCACTCCAATATAAGTGCCTACCCTATGAGTTTTGTTCCCCTCAACACCGGGACGTCGGGTATCAAGGACCAACGGGACCGCCTTTTCCACTGCACGAGTGTGCGCTTTCAATGAGGGGTTCATAGTAACGCGTGGAGGCTCGCAGGCCCTTCGTTCCTTCTCCAAGTCGATGTCCCACATGGACCCTTATGTGAGAAGGCCCACCCTCCAAGGATTTTTATCCCCTGTAGTTATTGCGAGGCAGCTTATACCAGAATAGACAAACATCAGACCCAGCCCTGTCCCATTCCAGAGTAATGTGGTTGCATAGGGTTAATTGTTCTAGCAAGACTGCAAAGAACCGGGTGCGTTTTTGTAAACCTTTTTCCTCCATCTTTCCTTCAGCATTTTGTAAACCAAAACCTTTTTCTTTCTCAACATCTGTTGGGAGGTCCGACCTCACCAAGGTTTTATCATAAAACATTTGGTAAAACTTTTTCCGGGGTCTTCCCATCCTCTAGCTTTGCTTCAGCGAAAACAGGGTTATGGTGATATACACCATCTATTCTACTAGGGACAAGTAGGTGTCACCAAGGGGGGAGGGTTGTACTTAATATTACAAAAGTGTAATAGTTCGGAGGAGCCAAACCACTACCATGTATACATCAACATATAGTAAAACAGTGCAGTTTTAAATAAACAGAAGATAAAACATGCATAAGTAAAACAGTATGACAAGGATTATGAGCAAGAAGGTGGCTTGCCTGAGATCAGAAATATGGCATAATTGTCCATGGACTTCTTCTTAGAATACCCAATAATATACAAAAATAACCATCTTCTGATCTCCGATTTCACCGCAACTATCATCGTCAAGATAGCACATGCAAGCAAACCAAACCACAATCAACACAAGGTATACAAGCATCATTACAATACAGAAAACAAACAATGAACAATACAAGTTTACAAACCAGTAGGTTTTAGGAAGAATGGATTTAATAAGATTGGACTAGTCTTGGAAATATGGAAGAAAATCCCTTAGGATTTATAGCCGAGGAGCTATCTAAGAGGGGTTTTGGACGAAAGACATATTTTGTATGATACCCTTGTGTAAAAATGAAACCAACAGATAGGAGTTGATAAAATGAAACCAACAAAATAGGTTTCACTATTTTATCACTTTTCTTTAATTTCTTATGAATATTCTAGTGATAAAAGCTCTAGTTTTAGGAAATAATTCACCAGAAAAGTTCTGGAGCTCCAAAAAATATTTCCTTCGATGTGCATGTGGAGTTTGGTGTACTTAATAGCTGAGAGTTGAAATCACTCCAAATAATTACCAGAATGCCCTCAGGAAATTCCCAAAGGCAGTTCTGGAGACAACTTGTCTTTTTCACCAGATTAAATATACAGGGACTTTTGATATGAAGCAAGGGGCAAAGGATAGGTATTGCAAATACCTTCCGGTACAAATTGGAATCACTATTTTTGGAGTTGCCAAACTTCTGGAATGATTTATGTAGTGGTAATACCACTTACAGAAGTATTTAATTCACTAAAACTCAGCAGACGGTCAATAAATCCTTATCTCCTGGTTTTAGATAGGTATAGGGATACCACTTCTCTGAGAGTTGGAATTAGCCTAATAGGTGTTGTATATATGCCTACGGAATTTTCTAAAGTCATATATGCATTGTTTTTTTTATTTTTGTTACAGGCAAAACACAGCTCAACAAGGCAGGAGATAATTATACACTAATAGGTAAAACAAACACCTTTCAGACGGACTTGGATTTGCTCCACTTGGAGATGTGAATCTCCGTGAGGGGTTTAAGGAGTGTTTTAAATACTTCTGGGTAATTTATTTAATATATTTAATCCATACATGCTCTGAGCTAACCAAGGGTACTAGGTGTTAGGGAAAACATACATGTACTTAGAAGAATTTAGATCTGGGCATTGTGTGTTGATTACCATTTTCAAATCGATTTAAAGTAACTGGCTTAATTTAGGTGTGAAGAATAATATATAAAAGAAAAGGGGAGGGGGCTGGTGGGCTGCTGCAATACGGATCGGATCAGGCCGCGCTGGGCCGGCCCAAGACGGAACCGGGTGCGTGGGGCGATGTGTAGCAACCCGCGGCCCAGGAAGGTCAAAGGGGCACGTCGCTCTGGTGGCCGTTTGATCTAAAGAGAGATCGACGGCGGGGAGGCCGTCTTCTCCCTAGCGACGTGGCGGCGGGGCAAAAACCCTGGCGCGGGGAAGAAACTTACCCGCGATGCTCACCTGAGGGCGGAGATGGGCCGGGGAGTTGACAGGGCGATGCGGTGGAGCTCCCCAAGCAGATCCATGGGCGGCAAGGTGGGTTTTTCTGCTGGAAGGGTGCTCGCGCAGGTACCACGACGATGCCGTTCTTCGGAGTTCGCCGGGGTTGCTCCCAGGGACGCTGCCTGTTGAAAAGAAGGGCAGGGTCAGCCGCAGAAGAGCAAGGGGAGTTCGAGGGAGTGACATGTAGTGAGAGAAGAGCAAGAGAGGGAGAGTTATGCTCAGTTCTTGAGCAATGGCCGAAGGGCCATTCCTTTCTTCTCTCAGGCAGGGGAAGGTAGGGGAGGAGGGAGTGGAGTATAGGGGACGTGAGAAGGGAGTAGTGCGGGAGAATGAGCCAGGAAAGGGGTGCTGGGGTGGCATGTGGGTTTATAAACCAAAGAGGGGTGGTGTTTGATGGACTAGGTCCATTTTGAGTGTGGAGGAGGGTGCTGCTCGAGGGTTGGTCGATCTGGGCGATGGTGAGGAGGGTGTGGGGTCTGGTCCACGACCAGAGAGGGGCTTAGGGGGGTGCTGCAGCTCTTGTGGCAATAAAGGTGGATATACTCTTTTATGCCAAGATCTTCTCCTCTGCTTCTTTTAAGCACAAAAGCCCAAAGGAGGGCTACAGTGATTGTGCTACAGTACAACACGATTAGTGGGGGTGTAGGGTGCTGGAGAGGAATGCTGGTCAAGTTTTGATGATGGTTGGAGGTTGTTTGATTAGTGAGTTGATTAGTTTGCATAATTGGTCAAATCAAGAGTTATGAAGGAAGTACATAGATGTAGACTTTATAAAATGAGGGAGTGATACTGGTGGATAGATATAGTCAAGGTATCTCTCCTAGAATTATTTGAGATTTTTCAAATGAGTTTTAATCCACTTAAATCTATTTATTCAAAAAAGTGCAGAAGTAGTTTCTAGAAGAATATTTGACATTTTTACATTGGACATGATTGGTTTTTGATTTGAGATTGTCCCAAATGTGAATACACACTTAGGGGAATTTTACCAAGATTTATTGAGACTTCAAATTATTTAAAACAATTATTAATCCATTTCTGCCATTTAAGAAAAAGGGCAAAAAGAAATAATAAAGGATCTCAAAAATATTTATTTTTGAGATGGGAATGTAGGGTAGGATATATGGACCTCAAATGAGCAAAAAGTTGGAGAAGTGCTTTGGCAAAAACCAAACTTTCCCTTGGGAAATGAGCTTTGGAGATGTTGTTTATTAAAGAGAGTAATTAGATTTGGAGCCATAATAATTATGGATAATATTTTATAAATCTTGATGATGAATTTAGATGATGTAGAAAAGGTGTAGCAAGCATTTGAAACCTTGGGAATTGGAAATCCAACTTGATTTAGATGGAAAACAAGGAGTTGTGGATCTAGGGTGATGTTATTTTTATACCACCAAAACCTTGTTGGATCTTGGAGCTCAGAGCTCACCTTGATGCAAGGGATAGATGGATAGCTAGAACAAGTCATATAGATGATCAAGGAAGAGGTAGTCTGGACTGGTTACATTTGAGGTGGTCTGGAAGTGATGGCAAACTTTGTTGAAAATAAGGCTGCCATACCAGATGAGTCATGATGCCTTATAAACCATGTGGGTATAAG
Organism: Avena insularis; assembly: GCA_023614405.1. Lineage (NCBI taxonomy): Eukaryota > Viridiplantae > Streptophyta > Magnoliopsida > Poales > Poaceae > Avena > Avena insularis. Next base: position 411,121,573 of record CM042696.1, read on the forward strand.
AATCACAAAGATCCACATGGAACAAGTGAAGTATATGTTGATATACCTATATGAGTAGAACAAAACCATGCAAAGTGTTGGTCCATAGAAGGTTGGATGATGGTGTGAGCTTCTGTCAAAGTAGGCATCTTGACTAGATTTGTAGGAATAGTTATTTTCTTGCCTGCAAAACCATCAAGAACAAGTGGGTTGGAGAATGATATAACCAATGGAAAGAGTGGTCCTTGGTAGTACTTAGGATGCTTAACAAGATGGTTCAAATGCATTTTCAAAAATGCACAAGGGTTGAGAAAAGGAGGCATTTAAAAAGGTGATGTTGGAATAGATTCCAGACTTAGTCAAAATTTGGCAGATTTAGGGCTTTTGACTAGAATATGGGTGGGGATGTTTTTGAGGGTTTGCAAGGTATCAAAGCATCATCAAGTGGATGATGTTGAAGTGTAGATTGGGTAGAATATATCCATGCTTGATATTGGTCTTCAGTGACTTGGAAACTTCTAGAATGGATCACTTCAGAATCGGTCTGGTTAGGGGTTTTAGATGGTCACCTAGTAGTTAGAGATCAGATCTAGCTTTGTATTCTTGCTTAGCGTGTGGTGATTTGTAACCATCTTGATCCTAGTGATGAGCTCCTAGAGTAGCTCATATTATCTCCTACGCAGGCAAATCAAGCAGCAGATCAAGGCAACTCATCTTACAAACAAAGCAAACCTACTACTGGGGTTACCATCAAGCCTAGCTTGAAGTATGGGTATTTTGAAGTGTTGGATTTGAATAAGGTGAGAGTCCTTGGTATTTCTACCAATAGTTGGATTCAGAAGCTTAATAAAGGTGTTTTGGGAAACCTGGAGAGAAGAGCAGTTGAAGGGTTATGTCTTGAAAACATAAGGAGATAGTATTCTATAGCTCTCCATAGTTTGATCAATAGAAGCTACTAAAATAGTTGGTTTGCAAAGGCCTCTTGGCTCAGGTTTTGAAATGCCAGAACATTTGAGAATATGGAAATTAAGCCAAGACAGTTTTGGGAAGTAGCTTTTGTCTACTGGTGTTGAGGTAAGGAGTATATCTTCTAATACACAATCATATGCATAAGCATATCCAAACAACAAGCAAACACTTTAGCATTAAACAAGAAAAAGTTTTTGTTCCCCCTGATTTTTTGCATTCTGGACAACTAATCAAGGTTGCTGAAATTGGGATGTTACACTAGTACTGCTCATTTTTCAATATGTGGGACTAAAACGCTCTCGCGGTGCAAGATGTGGGACTAAAGGTGTATATACCTCTTAATTATTTTACAGCCTCAATTGTTAGGCCGGAGGACCAATTAATGCTCCTAGTTTTACTCAATTACTCCTCTAGTTGACCGTAAAATATGAACCACCACGTCATGTAATGCTCCTGGCCGATCATGTTGTTAAAACGAGAGTGCATCCATTGGCTTGCATGTTTTCAATTAGATGCGGTGGCCATGTGCATTGGCTAGATTTTAGGATTACTACTGCATGCAATAACTAGCTATAAAGCAAGTAGGTGAAGTTAATTCTCCTAACTAGTACTACTCCGGCCTAGTAATACCGAACACAGGGAGTACCTCAAGTGTGGTTATATGGATGATCAGTTGATGTGACTCTCGGCCATGAATTCCTGACCATATAGCCGTACGATCTACCACCTTTTTTACTACTAGTACTAGTAGTACATGGAAGCTAGCAAAATTCAAAATCTCAATCGAGCGGCAAAATCACACACGCAGACTTCGAAGCATTTCCCGCCTAACTGTTTCAAAAACTTTGAGCCAAAATCTCCCACTTAGGGAGTACCATTTTTATATTATTATTATTATCAGATGGGCGCTTGTCAAATTCAAAATCTCAATCGAGTGGCAAAACCGCACACCCACTTTGAAAGATTTCCCGCCCCTCCATTTCAAAAACTTTGAGGCACAATCTCCCACCGGGGAGTACCATTTTTGTATTATTATCAAAAGATGGGCACTAGTCAAATTCAAAATCACAATAGAGAGGAAAAACCGCACACCGACTTTGAAGCATTTCCCGCCCCTCCGTTTCAAAAACTTTGAGGCAAAATCTCCCATCGGGGCAGTACCATTTTTGTATTATTATCAGATGGGTGCTTATCAAATTCAAAATCTCAATCGAGCGGCTAAACCATACACCGACTTTGAAGCATTTCCCGTCCCTTAGTTTCAAAAACTTTGAGGCAAAATATCCCACCGGGGAAGTACCATTTTTGTATTATTATTAGATGGACGGTCGCCAAATTCAATATCTCAATCAAGCGGCAAAATCACACACCGAACTTGAAGCATTTCCCGCCCTCAGTTTCAAAAACTTTTGACTTCAAAATTCCGATTCTACCCATTGTTCTGATGCCCTATGGGCAAGCTAAAGTCGGTAGCTTGGGGGCACGATCGTAATTTATGTTTCTGTTCACCTCCTTAGTCTGGATTCGCCCTGCTTTTCCCGTTGGTCCTTCCAAAAATCCTAGCCCCCTCTCTCCCACGCCCTCACCTCCACGACCACGATGCGCACCGGCCGGTGGCAAGGTGTCCACCGGACATGATCTAGTTCAAGGAGTTCCATGTCCATCGCTCCAGACCAGCTGCACGGCCATCACCGTTCGCTGCACCGGATTTGCCTAAGCGATGCTCTCGTCCACCGCATTCAAGCCGACATTGACCGCCCAAGATTTGCTTCCCCGATGCTAATAGCCACCGGAACATAACACCCTCGGTGACACAGGCGTCACTACTTGCAGTACAAGCGATGCTTAGATGCCTCTCCGACCAAGGTTAACCTAATCTCCAACCCGTTTTTGTTTTGTCAGCAGTATAGAAGGTTCAAGCCTGTCGCAGTGAACTGCATTTTTGTAATCGTGCTAGTACATACAAGTCACTAGGCACGCCTGTTCTTCGTGCTAGTACATGCAAGGTCATTAGAGATGTTGGTTTGCATTCGCTGCTCTAGAAATTTCATGTCATGCACATGTCTATTATTTTTTCATGCACATGTTGTTATCTACTCCATACAACATTAATTACCTGCTACCGTGTAATTCTTGCAAAATCTATAGTCAGTGGAAAATATTAGTGTGGATTCCCTGCTCTACAGTTGCTGAATCTATCTGGTTTGTCCTGAGACCAGTTCCTGCTATTATTTCCTACTTGGCATCATTCTTTTATCCTATAGTAGCCGTTTAAACTCTTCGTACTAGTTCGATTATAATTTTGTTGTTCCCATAATGCCATTCTTGTTCTTCAAAAGATGCATCACTAACTATTTCCTTTTTCTGGCATAGAACTCAAAATGGAACAATGAACATGTTGGTTTGCATAGCCTATTCTACAGGTTCACAAGGGATGCCATTACTTCCTTATCTAGTGCTGGTTCATCCTGAGCAACGACATAATTGTCTTCTACTATGTAGTTCACTCGTGGTTTGCATTCCTGCTCTAGAATTTCTCTTATGATGCCATTATAATTTCTATCTGGTTATTTTTTATCTATGGCAGTAACTACTTGCCATTGTGTAGCTCACCGCAAATTCCGAGTCACCCAATGACTCTATGCATTCCTGGAGATGCTGATGCTTCCATATATATTTGCTGAAATTCTAAGAAACACTTTGTTTGATTGCTCATTTCATTCTAGGCACACTTGTCTAATGCTTGTTTGTCTGTTCTCTGAGTTCACGACATCATTATATCTCACATCAGTTGCAGGTGCGGTTCATCCTAAGTCATGACATAACTATCCACTACAATATATAGTTCATTCGTGGTTTGCATTCTTGCTCTACAGGTTCTCGTATGATGCGGTTATAATTTCTATCTGTTTCATTCTTCCCTATGACAGCAACTGCATGCCATTTTCTGGCTCAGCACAAATTCTAAGTAACCCAACGTCTCTTGCATTTTAGGGTATAGAACTGCTTCCATATATATGAAGGAAATATGCCCTGAGAGGCAATAATAAAGTTGTTATTATGTATTCCTTGTATATCATAGATGTTTATTTTGCGTGCTATAATTGTATTGATAGGAAACATCAATACATGTGTGTTTAATAAACAAAAAAAAGGGTTCCTAGTCATGCCTCTCTTATAGAGTAGCTTGTTGATTAACAGGATGATCAAGGTTTCCTGATCATGGACATTGGATGTTGTTAATAACAAGATCACACCATTGGTGGAATGATGTGATGAACATTCATCCGAAGTATAGCATTACGATCAAGTCATTGTGTTTATATTGCTAAACATCATACGAAGTAATCTTTATCCATAGACCATGAGATCATGTTAATTGCTAACACCGGAAGAGTATCTTGATAACATCAAACATCACACCGTAACAGGGTGACTATAAAGATGGGTTCGATGCTTTCGAAGGTGTTATGTTGAGGCTCATGGATCAAGAGTGGAATTTGTCAATCCAGATGACGGATAGATATACTCTGGGCCCTCTCGGTGATATCACATTAGGATAGCTTGCAAGCAAGTGATGTGATCACTAGAATGTTATATCACAGGAACGAGAAAAGAGTGCATGTCGGTAAAAAGATCAAACTAGGTATGGAGATACCGATGATCGAATCTCGGACATGTAATATATCGAGAGACAAAGGGATTTAGTTACATGCGTTAAAGGTTCTCACAATCACAGGAGTCATCGTTGAATGTGTAGGAGTCAGTACGGATCTCCAGGTCCCGCTGCTGATTATTGATCGGAGAAGGGTCTCGATCATGTCTGCATTCTTCGCGAACCATAGGGTGGCACACTTAAGAGTTACCGGACACCATTTTGGAGCACATATGTTTCAGACGAAAGAATTGCAAAGCGCAGGAATTGTTTCAATAGAAACCGGAAATTGTTTCGGGAGAAATTGCAGAAGGTGGTTCTGCATGTGATATTGAAATATTGCAAGGGGCTATATGTGAATGTTTGTTAATTAAAGTAATTAACAAAATTCTGAATAAATTTAATAAAAGAGTTTTATTAAATGAGAGAGCATTAAATTTGGAGAAACTTAATGCATTTAAAGTGGAGACTTTAAAAGGGAATGTGAAGAGGCATTTTAATGTGGAGGAGTTACCACCACATGAATGGGGGAGGTGAGGGGTCAGCCCCCCCATGTGCCGTCCATGGAGAGAGGGGGCAACCCCCTCCTCCTATAAAAGGACACCCATTCCCTCCTTCATCCACACACCTCCCTGTGAAGGATCTCTCTCCCCCTCTAGAATTATTCCCCCATGGTCTCGGATTAGCGAGATACATGTTCCCGGTGGCATTTAAATGCGGAAGGAGTTCTTTGCTTCCATTTGGATCCTTGGAGGCGAGGTGGAGGTTGTCCGGTGGCTTGAGCGTGTGTGCAGTATGGATCTTGTTGCTGAGTTGCGGCCAGATTCCTCACGATCTTGAGATCGGCAAGTGTACGACTACATCAACCATGAGTTCCTACTCGTTAACAAAGCTCGTTGTCTTCGAGGGTAAGTTCTCTATGGATGTATGTCCACCCGTTTGCTTTGTACCTAGTAGATAGATCTTGGCGTGTAGTTCACACCGTAGGAATTTTTTTCTATGTTGCGGACCCAACAGTGGTATCAGAGCCTGATCTATGCGTGGGTGCTTTGCACGGGTAGTACACATATGTTTATATGTGGGCGATGATGATCATGTTATTGCATCTTCTATGTACTTTGGATATTGGTGGCATAGTGGGATGAAGCGGCCCAAACCAACCTTACATGTCATCGTACATGAGACTGGTTCCACGACTGACATGCAACTTGTTTTGCATAAGTGGCTGGCGGGTGTCTGTCTCTCCTACTATAGTCAATAACTGATTTACAACGAGTTGCTAATAACTTGGTTATCCTCGTTGTGGTTCATGTTCGTATGTTAGACAGGTTCTATATCCGAAAGCCCTAAGCCACGTAAAACTTGCAATTGATAAATTAGAGGCGTCTAGTTTAGATCGTTGCTGGGCTAGTGTTTTGATATGGTATTGTTGTAAGTAGATGTATGATAGATACTCTTACAACTCACTTAACGTGTAAGTTCCATAGACCTTGGCCTTACACACAAAGGAATGATAGAGATCATACCACGATGCAAATGATAGAGATCAAATGCATGGACCATATCACCTCACTTCACACATTAGATGTTAGCATCTTATACTGCTAGTTTGGCGTGTTTGGTAGCATTATAAGATGATCCCTCATTTAGATATCAAGATAAAATGTGTTCTTCCTTAAGTATGCACCGTTTGTGGATCGTGTTTTGAGGCATCACATGATGATCGGGTGTTCTCAACTCTGCGCTTTCATACAACAGGTGTAAGACAGTTTTACACACGCAAATACGAAGGTTCTTACATGACGAGCCTAGCATGTACAGACATGGCCTTGGAACACGGTCCGAAAGGTTAAGCATGAGTCATATAGTTGATATGATGCCCATATAGATGCACGCCTTTGAAGCTACACCGACTCACGTGATGATCGGACTTGGTATAGTGGATTTGGTTCATGTAATCACCAAAAGGACACGAGGGATGTCGTTTTTGAGTGGGAGTTCATTAGTAATTTGGATTAGTTGAACTCAATCTATCATAAACTTAGTCTAAATATACTTACAAATTCTGTTGTAGATGGCACCACCTGCTTTTAATTTCAATGTGTTCATGGAGAAAGAGAAACTTGCTGTGAATGGTAGCAACTTCACCAGCTGGGCTATGAATTTGAGGATTCTCCTCACTGCTGCACAAAAGCAATATGTGCTAGATACGCCGCTAGGCCCCCCACCAGCTCTTGATGCCCCTGACGAGGAAAAGAACGTCTATATAACTCGTCAGGAGGACCACAACTTAGTTCATTGTGGCATGTTGTATGGGCTAGAGCCAGAACTTCGAAAACGTTTCGAAAATGGCAATGCCTTTGATACCATGGGAGAACTGAAAATGATTTTCGATACCCATGCTGCCGTAGAGAGTTATAATGCTACAGAAAAGTTCTTTAGCTGCATGATGGAGGAAAACAGCTCCGTTAGTGAGCACGTACTCAAAATGTCTGGGTACGCCGATAAGCTTGTGTCCTTGGGAATAACGATTCCCATTGACTTAGGCATACATCGTGTTCTCCAATCTCTGCCACCTAGCTATAAGAGCTTCGTGATGAACTATAATATGCAGGGCATGATGAAGTCTCTTCCCGTGCTTCTGTCAATGCTTAAGACTGCAGAAGTGGAGACTTAGGAAAGAACATCAAGTGTTGATGATCAATAGGACCACCGGTTTCAAGAAGGACAAGAAAGGCAAGCACAAGGGAAAGAAGGGTGTCAAGTCTGTTGCCACGCCTGAAAAAAAACCCAATCTGTCCCTAAGTCTGACACGAAAGTGCTACTATTGCAAGGGGTGGCCATTGGGCAAGCGCACCAAGTATTTGGCGGACAAGAAGTCCGGCAAGGCAAACAAAGGTATATGTGATATACATGTTATTGATGTGTACTTGACTAGTACTCGCAGTAGCACCTGGGTATTTGATACATGATTGGTTGCTAATATATGTAACTCGGTTCAGGGGCTGCGGAACAAGCGACAACTAGCAAGGGATGAGGTCACGATGCGGGTCGGCAATGGATCAAGAGTTGATGTGATCGCATTAACGCGCTGCCTCTCCATATGCCATCGAGATTAGTTATAAACCTAAATAATTGTTATTTGGTGCCTGCACTGAGCATGAACATTGTATCCGGATCGTGTTTGATGCAAAGTGGTTATTCATTTAAGTCTGAAAACAATGGTTGTTCGATTTATATTAATAATATCTTTTATGGTCATGCACCTATGTTGAATGGTTTGTTTCTGTTGGATCTCGATAGTAGTATTATGCATATTCATAATGTTGATGCTAAAAGGATTAAACTTTATAATGATATATCTACATATATGTGGCACTGCCGTCTTGGTCATATTGGCGTTAAACGCATGAAGAAACTCCATTCTGATGGACTTTTGGAATCACTTGATTTTGAATCATTTGATACATGTGAGCCATGCCGTATGGGCAAGATGAATAGAACTCAGTTTTCAGGTTCAATGTAACGGGCTACAGATATATTTGAAATCATACATACTAATGTGTGTGGACCAATGAGTGTGTCGGCGCGAGGTGGATATCGTTATTTTGTTACTTTCACGGATGATTTGAGTAGATACGGGTATATCTATTTGATGAAACACAAGTCTGAAACTTTTGAAAAGTTCAAAGAATTTTAGAATGAAGTGGAAAATCATCGTAACAGAAAGATCAAATTTCTGCGGTCCGACCGTGGAGGAGAGTATCTTAGTTACGAGTTTAGCACACATATGAAAGATTGTGGAATAGTTTCACAACTCACGCCTGCCGGAACACCACAACGTAATGGTGTGTCAGAACGTCGTAATCGTACTTTATTGGATATGGTTCGATCTATGATGTCTCTGACTGACTTGCCACTGTCATTTTGGGGTTATGCACTGGAAACCGCTACATTCACTTTAAATAGGGCACCATCTAAATCCGTTGAAAAGACACCGTATGAATTATGGTTTGGAAACAAACCTAAGCTGTCATTTCTTAAAGTTTGGGGATGCGATGTTTATGTGAAGAAACTTCAACCGGATAAACTCAAACCCAAAGCAGAAAAATGCGTCTTCATAGGATACCCTAAGGAAATGATTGGGTATACCTTCTATCACAGATCCGAGGGCAAGGTTTTTGTTGCCAAGAATGGATCCTTTCTTGAGAAGGAGTTTCTCGCGAAATGTGTGAGCAGTCGGAAGGTAGAACTCGAAGAGGTTATTGAACCTTCTCTTCATGGAATGGCGAGTGGCGCAGCACCGGAAGTTGTTTCGGAGTTGACTTCACCTAATGAAGAGAGAGCTAATGATATAGATCATGAAACTCCGAAAGAGGACACTACCGAACCTCGCAGGTCAAGCAGGACACGTGCAGCTCCTGAACTGTACGGCAATCCTGTTGCGAATTTCATGGTTGATGAAATGGATGACCCTGTGACATATGAAGCAGCGATGATGAGCCCGGATTCCAACAAATGGCTAGAAGCCATGAAATCCGAGATGAAATCCATCTACGAAAACCAGGTTTGGACCTTGGTGGACTTACCTCACGACCGAAAGGCCGTTGAGAATAAATGGATTTTCAAAAGGAAAACTGATGCTGATGGTAATGTGACCATCTATAAGGCTCGACTTGTCGCAGAGGGGTTTCGACAAATTCAAGGAGTTGACTATGATGAGACATTCTCTCCCATAGCGATGCTTAAGTCGGTTAGGATTATGTTAGCAATTGCTGCATATTTCGATTATGAAATATGGCAGATGTATGTCAAAACTGCATTCCTCAATGGTAATATTGAAGAAGAGTTGTATATGATACAACCTAAGGGTTTTGTCGATCCTAAGGATGCTAATAAGGTGTGCAAACTTCAGCGATCCATATATGGACTGAAGCAAGCATCATGAAGTTGGAATCTCCGCTTTGATGAGGTGATCAAAGAGTTTGGATTTGTCCAAACTTATGGAGAGGCTTGTATTTACAAGAAAGTGAGTGGGAGCAATGTGGCATTTCTGATATTATATGTGGATGACATATTATTGATTGGAAATGATTTAGATCTTTTAAACAGTGTTAAAAGTTATCTAAACAGCAAATTTTCGATGAAGGACCTTGGTGAAGCTTCATATATATTAGGCATTATAATCTATAGAGATAGATCAAGACGCCTAATTGGGCTATCGTAGAGTACATACCTTGATAAGATATTAAAGAAGTTTAATATGGACGGAAGTAAGAAGGGGTTCTTACCTATGTTGCAAGGCAAGACATTGAGTAAGACTCAAAGTGCAGCTACGGCGAAGAAAGAGATAATGGATAGGATCCCCTATGCCTCAGCCATAGGCTCTATAATGTATGCCATGCTATGTACAAGACGGATGTGGCACATGCTATTAGTTTGACTAGTAGGTACCAATCTGATCCGGTTGAAACATTGGATAGCGGTCAAGAATATCCTTAAGTACTTGAGAAGAACTAAGGATATGTTTCTTATATCTGAGGTGAAGAAGAGCTAGTCGCTAAGTGTTATGTCGATGCTAGCTTTGACACTGATCCGGATGACTCTAAGTCTCAATCCGGATCGTATTTCTCTTGAATGGAGCAGTTAGTTGGAGGAGCTCCAAACAACCTGTGGTGGCTGGATCAACAATAGGCGGAACATTCTTTGCTTGAAGCGGTAGCAGAAGCGATTTGGATGAAAGAGTTCATTACGGAACTGGGTGTGGTTCCCAGTGTGTTGGACCCGATGGTGATCTATTGTGACAACAATGGAGCCATAGGCAACGCCAAGGAACCAAGGTCTCACAAGAATTCCAAGCATATTAAGCGCCGGTTTCACTCCATCCGCGAACATGTCAAGGATGGAGATATAAAGATTTGTAAAGTGCACACGGACCTGAATGTAGCAGATCCGTTGACTAAAGTACTCCCTAGGGCAAAACATGATCAACACCAGAACTCCATGGGTGTTAGATTTATCACTATGTGAACTAGATTATTGTCTCTAGTGCAAGTGGGAGCCTGAAGGAAATATGCCCTGAGAGGCAATAATAATGTTGTTATTATGTATTCCTTGTATATGATAGATGTTTATTTTGCATGCTATAATTGTATTGATAGGAAACATCAATACATGTGTGTTTAATAAACAAAAAAAAGGGTTCCTAGTCATTCCTCTCTTATAGACTAGCTTGTTGATTAACAGGATGATCAAGGTTTCCTGATCATGGACATTGGATGTTGTTAATAACAAGATCACACCATTGGTGGAATGATGTGATGAACATTCATCCAAAGTATAGCATTACGATCAAGTCATTGTGTTTATATTGCTATAAGATCATACGAAGTAATCTTTATCCTTAGACCATGAGATCATGTTAATTGCTAACACCAGAAGAGTATCTTGATAACATCAAACGTCACACCGTAACAGGGTGACTATAAAGATGGGTTCAGTGCTACAAAGGTGTTATGTTGAGGCTCATGGATCAAGAGTGGATATTGTCAATCCAGATGACGGATAGATATACTCTAGGCCCTCTCGGTGATATCACATTAGGATAGCTTGCAAGGAAGTGATGTGATCACTAGAATGTTATATCATGGGAACAAGAAAAGAGTGCATGTCGGTAACGAGATCAAACTAGGTATGGAGATACCGATGATCGAATATCGGACATGTAATATATCGAGAGACAAAGGGATTTAGTTACAAGCGTTAAAGGTTCTCACGATCACAGGAGTCATTGTTGAATGTGTAGGAGTCAGTACGGATCTCCAGGTCCCGCTGCTGATTATTGATCGGAGAAGGGTCTCGATCATGTCTACATTATTCGCGAACCATAGGGTGGCACACTTAAGAGTTACCGGACACCATTTTGGAGCACATATGTTTCAGACGAAAGAATTGCAAAGCGCAGGAATTGTTTCAATAGAAACCGGAAATTGTTTCGGGTGAAATTGCAGAAGGTGGTTCTGCATGTGATATTGAAATATTGCAAGGGGCTATATGTGAATGTTTGTTAATTAAAGTAATTAACAAAATTCTGAATAAATTTAATAAAAGAGTTTTATTAAATGAGAGAGCATTAAATTTGGATAAACTTAATGCATTTAAAGTGGAGACTTTAAAAGGGAATGTGAAGAGGCATTTTAATGTGGAGGAGTTACCACCACATGAATGGGGGAGGTGAGGGGTCACCCCCCCATACGCCGACCATGGAGAGAGGGGGCACCGCCCTCCTCCTATAAAAGGCCACCCATTCCCTCCTTCATCCACACACCTCCTTGTGATGGATCTCTCTCCCCCTCTAGAATTATTCCCCCATGGTCTCGGATTAGCGAGATACATGTTCCCGGTGGCATTTAAATGCGGAAGGAGTTCTTGCTTCTGGATCACTGGGCGAGGAGGTGGAGGTTGTCCGGTGGCTTGAGCGTGTGTGCGATGCAGATCTTGTGATCTTGGCGCTCGGACTTCCTCACGATCTTGAGATCGGCAAGTGTACGACTACATCAACCACGAGTTCCTACTCGTTAACAAAGCTCGTTGTCTTCGAGGGTAAGTTCTCTATGGATGTATGTCCACCCGTTTGCTTTGTACCTAGTAGATAGATCTTGGCGTGTAGTTCACACCGTAGGAAATTTTTTGTTTTCTATGCTGCGGACCCAACAATATATATGTTCAAAATGACATGGCTAGTTTATATCTGCTGAAATTCTAAGACACACACCCACATTTTTTGATTGCTCGTTTCACGTTAGTCAAAGTTGTTTAATGCGTGCTCACTTGTCATGATTGTTTGACGTGTTGGTCAATAATTGAACCATTGACCAGTTGTAAACTCCAGTTCATAGCTCCTGTCATATGAGTCAAATGAGAAGTTTGTCTTGTTTGATGTATTAACTTGTTATTACTTTGTTTTAGACTGCAATTATTGCTAGCCCTACCAAAAAGGGGGCTGCAAGATCATGTCTCCTCCAATGTAGCTGTCACACTCAATGGAAGATGCAGGTGATCGATTGAGAAAGCAAATTGAGGACTTTGCTATCGACTTGATTGTCAACTGAAATGCCGATTTTTCTTTCCCCTGAGTTGATAATATGTAATAATTTTAAGAAGTTTGCAGCTGATGTAATATCTAGATATCTCGCGTAGGCCATGTAGTTGACGCTGTCCACACATTGCGGTAGTCATTACGATAACTACGCCAGGCAGGTCGATTAGGGAACAATACCGTGTTGCATTCGACCGACGACGAACAGTAAAAAATGCTGGATTATTATACACGTTTTATGATATTAGCATGGGCTTCAGAATTGATGAAACTGTAAAAGACTGTAAACGTAATGGGCCAATGCGCATGTGGTAACATGCCGTAAATGTAACAGACCTAATGGGCCTTAACAGAAACATGTCGTAACTGAAGCAGGCCGTAACAGTAACATGTCGTAACAGTAGCAGGGCAGAATAGAAACAACCCATTACATTAACATGCAAGAAACTGCACAAATCACAAAACAATAACATGCCAAAATAGTAGCAGGCCAAAATAGTAGTGGGCCAAAACAGTAAAAGGCCAGAATAGTGACGAGCCTGAATAGTACAGGCTGAGAAATTCCCAGACAAGGGTAGTAACAAGCCAACAAATTTACCAGGCTAGAATAGTAAAGGGCCTTTGTGGGCCTGAATAGCTAAACACCAGAATAGTAAAAGGCCAGAACAGTAACATGCCAGAACAATAACGGACCATCTCAGAGAAGGGCCGTCAGTAGGCGGTCGATGATGGGCTACCACAACAGTGATGGGCTGACTGCATGCCTTATGTTTATAGGAGCGACTTGGCGCATACTGCTAATGGGCTGCACTGTGTTGGACCAACATGGGCCTTCCGTAGGCTGACATAGAATCAGGCCGGAAAAGTTCGTGGGCTGCTACTGGTTGCATTTTTGGGCCCATTTCAAACAGTGTAGGACAAAATAGTAACGAGCCATCTTCTTATTGGGCTCCCATTATGCGCCATCCTAGTTAGTATTTAGCAGGCCTTGGCTGGGCATGGCTTCTGCCATGGTTTCTATGGCCATTAACAGCGGTAACCGACCGCTAACGATGGCTGCCACCTGGCAGTTTGCATGACGTCAGCAGTCAGCGCGGCTGGCGAACAGATCTACGACGGAACAAGTTTCCGTGGCTAAAGGGTGCGATCCGCCACGATCGAAAAAAACCGTGGTTAATTCATTTGTGATGGGTATTTTTCCATGAAGGCCATCCATCGCGGAAGACTCTTTGGCCATGAAAAACGGGCCTTCAACCACGAAAATCGTCTGTTGTAAAAGCCAACTTTTCTTGTAGTGATCCAAGACCATTCATCTCATATATTTTGTTGCCATATTAAGAGATGACATTCCTATTTAACCAAGTCCTTGTGTCAGTTGATCACCAATGTTGAGCAACCAATTCCTGACCTAGAACTTATTGACCTATTATACTAACCTTCCAAAGACCTTAAGTAAAATTAATAAGGAGGAGGAACTAGATATGGTAGAGGGTGCCATCATCAATGGAATGAGATCCTTGGGGTGATCAAACCATTGGATGTTGGAGGAGTTAACTCACTTATGAGTTAACTAGAAGAGGTATCTAAACCTAAAAGTTTAGATAGTAATTATGAAGTTATGAGAAAGCTAGTAGTAGTAGAGAATCTAGTGATAATCTTGTTAAGCCAAGTAGGTATAAACCTAAAGTAAGTTTCCTTAACAAGATAAGCCTTATAGAGAGACTACTACAAGTCTAATACTTGTTGAATATAGATCTTGATCAGACAATTAGAAGCCTAAGCTTTGTTTGATCAAAGGATGGTGGTCATTATTCTCAAGTCATTTGAGAATAGATGACCAGCTGATAAAGAAGAGTTGTGAGTATACCAAATTAGGCAAAACCTTAGTAAGATGAATCATCTAGCTTGGTCATGAGAAGTCAAGCTAGAGTATGATGAGGTATATAACATCAGTTGTGTTGAGCAGTTGAATGCATAGTAGTTTAACCAAACTAATACAAGAACAAACTTGTATTATGGGAATAGTATCCTACTTCTTTTAGAGGATTGGTAGCACTTGCTAAATAGTGAGGATTGTAATCTTGCAAGCCCTGGATGCTAATGCAAGTTGAATATAAAGGAGTTAATGGATGGAGTTAGTAATAGTTACATTGATGGATTCATCAAGGGTAGTTTAGAAATGGAAGTAATATATATACTAGGAGAAGAATGAATAAGGAATAATGTTGAAGTGACATGACCATGTTATCATATGATGATTGATATGGTGGAGTCAGATAATTAACTTATTCAAAAGGATGTGATCTTTGTGAATAAGATAAGAGAGATATATGGAATATATTTAGGAAAGGAAATCCTCAACTAAGGATAAGCTTAGTGATGTATTAAGGTAGGAGTACCTGAGAAACCTTCAACCGACAGTATATCTAGCCATGACAGACCCATGTCTCCTTCATTATTCAAAACCCTAGAATCAAATGGATAGTGGAACCATTTCCTATTCCTACGTAACCATTGAACAATACCTCTAGACAATCAAAGCTTCCAAGAGATATTTAGAGAACTAGATGACTATTTATAGATGGAAGCCTTGTCCACCTTATTGTCTTAAACCCTAATAAATACCTAGTCTCATATACCATCAGGATCACTTTAGTAAAGTAATCTCAATATCTCACTCTAAGTTGACTTATTATCCATGGTCACAAAACATGATGGCAACATGTCTTAAACTTAATATTCATCCATATCTATAATTGAATATGAGTTATTAAATCCTCTCAAAACCCATATACCTACCTTTGAATAAACATGAGCATTTCTCCATCAATGATTGGTATTTATTCATAATGACCTAACCAAGATTGTTTTGTGGTAATTCTAAACACTACAAATCATGTAGAATTAGATTTGGTGAAATCACCAAATAGGGAGAACGATGGAATTCAAATCACCATGTTATAAACCCAGGGTTTAATACCTTGAAATATATTAGTATAATTCCTTTATGAGGCTAACTATGAATAGAGTCCTATATATATCATTCACTATTTTAAATCCTTACCATTCCAATTATTAAGTGAAAACAGAATCATTTTTATAAAATCATTATAAGGAATAAATCTCTAAAACCCTAATTCCTATTAATATTTCCTAATGAAAATGATCCTTTACATAATCATGAATAGTGAAAAATTACTAAAAGGGAATGTCAAACCAACTAGTATGCCTTGTTGATTCAATAAGTTATGAATATTTGATTGATGGAGGAAATTTAAATTTGAAAAGGATTTACAAAAAACAGCAAGCAGAAAATAGAATTATATAAAGGGAAGAAGTCAGCCAGCCGCTCCAGCTCATAGCCCATCTTCCTACCTGTCGCCCGCGAGCAGCAGCAGCCACGTTTCGCTCACTCAGCCACGACCCAGTACCAGCCTGGTTCATCCATCTCTCTCTCACTGACATGTGGGACCAGAGGAGGACCGCGGGTTGAGAAGTAAATCAATCCAGGGGGTTTTCTGCAAATGTTCATGTCGTCGTCTTCCCGTGCGTCACAAGCAGCTCGGAACACCTCGCCGCCGCCCGATGTTGTCGTTGATGTCAGCCGTGTGTCATGATACTCGCTACCGATGCCTCGAGGGGATAAGAAGGCCACTGTGACGCCCTGTTCGTCCTCATCCTCAATTCCTCTCTCCCTTCCTCTCTGTGCCATGAGGGGCCAAGACCCTATCTCGCCGGAGCTCACTTTCCTCACCGGTTCCGACCAACCTAGATCCAATGGAGGGAACCCTTATGCTCGTCGTACTCTTCTCGTTCTCCCTAGATAGGCCGCGGAAGCCGAAGAGCCCTAGTCGAGCCAATTGAAACATCACCTCGGCCGCTAGTCGCCGGCAATCACCAGCAATTCCGAGCTCGCCTCCCCTTGACGACACCACCACGAGCTTCCTGGTGACTCACTCATTCCCCCGGTATCTCCCACGTCATTTCTTGTGCCTTATATCGCCATGCCGTCGTGAACCTCCGACCGCCACCGTAGTTGCTCACCGTGGAGATAGTCTCGGTGACCAAAAGTGGGCGGCACTGCCACTATTATGCTCAGCATGCTCGTCCACGTCCAACGCAACTATCCCCACTATCCCGTGCATCCCCAATCGATGGATCGAACCCAATTTGGAGAATCCACCTCGGATGACGTCAACAAATTTTGACTTTGTCAATGCCTAGGTGGCTGCTGACGTGGTCCTGACCCCACCAGTCAGTGACTTCGGGGTAGGTTTAGGCTTGGTACAAAATGTTTTACTCAAATAGTTGTGTCATGTTGATGTCACCTTGAGGCATTAAATCCATGAAAAATTAGTTTATTAATTCCAAAAATTGATTAAATCTTATAAATTGAATACCTTTTGTTTTATAATTAGGAAAATATAAATTATATATCAAAATGTTCAAAAAAATAAATTCTATAATCTAAACCTATTAAAATATTTTATTTTCCAACTTAAATAAAATAATTATCATTATTAATAAAAAAACCCTATTAAGGATTAATCCTGTAAAATGTATATTTTATTATTTAAAATTCAAAAAAAAATTTAATATATCAAAATTCTTAGAAAAACAAAATCTACATTTATAAACTTATTTCATATATTTTTGTAACACTTAACTAAATATTATTATTTTTTAGAATTTATAAAGTGATACAACTTATAAAAATCATATCTTATTATTTAAAAATCATGAAATACATATAATGTACCAAAATGATCATAAAAATAAAATCTATACTTTAAAAATATCATCTTTCATAATTGACCTAAAATAAAATGTAATGGACTAATAAATCTTATTTAAACCCTTTTCTTTTATTTTAATTCATTAAAAATATATAAAGCTTTACTATTGCCTTTATCATTATTTATTTAAAATATAAAAGTGTAATGACAAGTTCCATAATATTTAAGTGAAGTGAAGATAGGTCTAACCATTTTAAGTAGTACTTACTAAAACTACCATTTAAAAATTAAGTAAATCTTACCCTCCGAAAAGATTTTATTAATTATAAAATCATCAAGATTTGAGTACCAATTCTTTTACAAGTTTGGGAGTCCACTTAAAAAGTTAAACAAAGTTTTTAAGTATTTAGCATGATGCCATTCTCATGTTTATAGAAATAAGTATTAATTCTATAATAAGTAAATGAGTTCATTCACTTATAAAATCAAGAGAACACCACTTCCATAAAGGCATAATACTTTTGTTTCACTTTCATGAAGTGTTATAAATTGAAAAACATGTAGTGTCCTCTCATGTTAAAGTTAGATAAATCTCCACTTGATAGTAGAATTGCTATTCAGAAATACTACCTGTTCCTAATTTAATACTTGTAATTAATAAGAAAACCTTAAAGTGATAGCTTTAAGATTTAAATCTTTTACATCGTAAAGTAATCTTTTCCTCAAAAGTTATTCTTTCAAGAAGTATTAAAAGTAATCCTTAAGTATTTCTATGAAGACTCTAATGAATTAATATACCTTTTAGAAAATCCATGTGTGCCATTCCACACTTGAGTGCTTTAGTATTGCATGCTACTTGCTGTATTTACATATTGTTTCACACACTCTCACAAGCCTTAATAAGAAGCACAAGTGTGAAGCTAATATAAAAGTGAAACACATTCTAAAGAAACCATTCCCAATTTCCGAACTCTAGGTCAGATACGATTAATCTGGGGATTCACGTTTATCAAATTGCATTACATTACTTATGCATCGTTGCATCTTGCTTATTTAAACATTAGTCCTTACGGACCAATGATGTTGTTTACAGAATTTGGATCTTCTATTATATCGAAAACCGTGAGTGCATAATCTTGCAATCACAAAAGGCAAGTTCACACTTGCTCATGTCCTTTGATTATTTTCTATCAAATGCTTGTAACTCAAAATTTTTCATCACCTGCATTTCAAAAAGGTCAAAAAACACTATTTTCATAATAATATGATTATCAATTATTTACCAAATGGTAATAATCTATTGATGCAGTTCTAGTGGTAAAGGAACATAATATCTAGGACTTAACAACCAATGTCGCCAATGATTCTAGCATCATATATTACACGTTAACCATGAGATTTGGAATAGGATGGAGAAGTTAACTCGATCTTCTTCCTTTCGCATGGACGGATGACCTTATTGTGAGGCTGTGGATTTCTGGTGGAGAATCCAGCACATGGGTGGGACCCCTTAGTTCCCCGCAATACTGGTGTCTCGACTATCTATGAGGGTTTGCCGGAGGTATAGTCGGTCCTTTATGGGGCTTGCTAGGGGCACAACCGGCTCATAGAGTATTCAGGTGCCTACCAGAGTTATAGCTAGTCATATATGGGGCTTAACAGAGGTGGGGCATGTCCTGCATGGTCATGTCTTCATGCGGGGTCACGGAGAGGGGCAGTGATTGGCTTGGATCTTATACTAGGCCCCATACCAAGGAAGTGTGGACAAGCTCATGACTTGGATGTGCAACAAGGCTAAGGTCTCTCATGGTTAAAGAAACGCACCTCTATAGAGTGTAAGAACTATGACATGTTACTCCCTATTCCGGGAAGGATCTACGAACGCGGCAGGAAAGGAACTCCATGAAAGTTCTGGTCAACCTGTGAAGGCTATCAGACATAGTTTTCAGAATAAAAGCAACCTTTGAAGAAATGTTTATGAAAAGCTGCATTGCCTATGACCTTTGGTCTATGGATATAGAGATAGTGAACCTTTTTAGTGAACCTTCTGAGTACGCTCATACTCAACCGTACCTTCATAACCCCATCTAGGTTCTAAGCCATTGAAGATGACATCAACACCAACTTATGCTCAAGGAACCATCACCGACAGCTCAAGTTCTTCAATAAAGTCAACATATGCATCAATCAAAGTGAAGACGAAGCTTTTGATTAGATAGGAGTAGATACTCTAGCCATAAAACCTACTTCTATAGAGCATTGCACGAGCAGCAATTGCAAACCAATTAGTTTAGATGCTAGTCTTAGTAACTAGATAGTTATGAGTTGTTATTCTGGTTCTTCTTTGTAAGAAGTTATTTCCTCCTCTTTAACCTAGAGTGTTCTCTGGATCTTTTGTAAAGAGTCGAGTTGTAATCTATAGTCATGTCTTGGACCTACTATGTTTCTGTTGTACCACTCTAAGGGATGTAATACTAGTGAACGGTGTTTCATTCGTGTTATGTCAACGACTATAGTGTACTACATCATGTAGTGGTATGATCGGTCACTGAAGCTGGTATCAGAGCCTATGCTTTGACCTTAGGACTAAAACCCTTTTAGGAAGATCTGTAGGTTGGATAGTGAGTATAGGAGCCATCTTATCTAAACCAAGACTTGTGATGGATATCCACTTGAGGGTAAACCTTGTCACCCTTAAGTTGGATGTTTTTTGTCATCTTTCTTAAGGATTAGTTAGATGTATTCTCTAGATAAAGGTCATTTCAGAGCAGCTCTCAATATGTATAACACCACTAAGATATCTGAAGTAAGTAAACTATCAAAAGAAGATTAGGACAAAGAATGGGATATCATGTGGAGTAGTATTGGTGATGGAGTCTATATTTGGAATCCATGTGAAGCAATAGAATCTCACCACTAGTTGGTACCATTATACCACAGAAGGTAGACCATTAGAGTAAGTATAGATACTATTTGGAAGTAAATCATGTGGCATTCACTTGATAATTCCATGTGATAAAGTAGTATTTTTTTAAGAATCATTATAGTAAGCCAAGAAGAAGAGTCATCATGGTGAGGTTAGCTCTTCAATCATGATGACTAGGTAAGTCTTAACAAGTTCATGGTGAGAATACACTCCTTTTTAGTGTACTTACTGAGTACACTCATACTCAACCGTACCTTCTTAACCCTTGCTAGGTTCTAAGCCGTTGAAGACAACATTAACACTAACTTATGCTCAAGCAACCATCATCGACAACTCAAGTTCTTCAATAAAGTCAATGAAGTCAACATATACATCAATCGAAGTGAATACAAAGCTTCTAATTAGATAGGAGTAGATACTGTAGCCATAAAACCTACTTCTATAGAGCATTGCACTAGCAGCAATTGTAAACTAATTAGTTTAGATGCTAGTCTTAGTAACTAGATAGTTATGAGTTGTTATTCTAGTTCTTCTTTGTAAGAAGTTATTTCCTCCTCTTTAACCTAGAGTGTTCTCTAGATCTTTCGTAAAGAGTCGAGTTGTAATCTATAGTCATGTCTTGGACCTGCTGTGTTTCTATTGTACCACTATGAGGGATGTAATACTAGTGAATGGTTTTTCATTGGTGTTATGTCAACGACTATAGTGTACTACATCATGCAGTGGTATGTTGGGTTACCGCATATAATTACTTGGTAAGATGTTATAGCAATATAAACACAATGACTTTGATCGTAATGCTATAGTTCGGATGAATGTTCATCACATCATTTCAAAAATGATGTGACCTCATTATTGACAACATCCAATGTCCATGATCAAGAAACCATGATCATCATGTTAATCAATGAGCTAGTTTATATGAGAGGCATTACTAGGAACTTTGTATTTTGTTTATTAAACACACATGTAGTAATGTTTCCAATTAATACAATTATAGCATGCAAAATAAACTTTTATCATAGACATGGAATACGATAATAACAAATTTATTATTGCCTCTCGGGCATATTCCCTTCAGTCTTCCACTTGCACTAGAGTCAATAATCTAGTTTGTAAACTTGCGCATTCAACACCTATCGCTTTCTGGGGTTGTATACACGCGTTTGCTAGTGGTAAACATAATCTTCGGATTTGACACTTTCAGATCCGTGTGTATTTGCATGTCTTTGCGTCTCTATGCATCACCCACTCTCTAATGAGATGGCATTGTATAAATTTGGTCCTTTGGTGAGACCTTTAGTTTGTTTGGGTTAAAATATGTTGATATTATTGTAATACAATATATCTTCATAGTATTAGCCCACTTTGAACCACACCTAGTTTGATAACAAACTACTTACCGCAAATGCCATCCTTTGCTGTTACTATAACAGTCATACACTTAGCCTTTTGTTGTAGTATCCGACACAATGTTTTAACTTTGGAACTCATCCAAATCCATCATGGAACTTCCTTTCCATTACATTGTGCCACCCATAGTTTAAATTGAGATAAACTTAACTTGTATTTTGTGACAAATCTAATACCAACGTAACAATTTACAATGAACTATTTTGTAACCTTTTACAACATATTCTTAGTTCTTCCAAAGATCTTAAGAATATCCTTACTATTGTCCAATGATCATTTTATGAATCATTTGGTATATGCACATAATATTTAGAGCATAGGACATATATGGATATGTACATATCATGGTATACCTTATTGATCAAAATATTCATGTGATTTCGCTCACCAAGTGTCAAAACACTTGAATCTTGATTCAACATCCTCCATGTGGAAAGAACCTTTCATGTTGTTTCCATATTGAACTCATTCAATATCTCATCTATGTACATTTTGGCATAACCATATTGGCGCCTCAATCTATCTATACAGACATTGCTGCCTAATATTCCGGTTTTGCCCAGTTCTTTCGTCGAAATCTAATTCTAATGAAATTCTTAACCTGTCAATGAAAGATACATCATTACCAATCAACACCATGTCTTCTACATAATGTATTAGAAATATGTCTCAATGCTTGCACTTAATTTCTTGCAAATGCAAGCATCCTCATCATCTCCGATGAAATTAAACTCTTTTAACAGTTTCATCATGGTGAAGATTCCAACTCCACTATGCTTGCTTCAACCATTGAAGTTTGCATGCCCTTTTAACATCCTTTGATCTAACAAAACCCTTCAGACCGTGTCATATACACGTCCTAGGTAACCATTATATTAGAAGAATCTTGTTTTGTTTGTTCAACTACCATATATCAAAATTGACATATGTAGTGGTTGCTATAATAATCCGTCCAGAATAGATATCGCTACGAAAGATCAAATCTTGCCGCAGTCAACTCCTTGAACATTGTCATAAACTCTTTACCGGCATGTTGACTATTTCGTAGATGTGAAACATCCATGTCCATCCCTTTTATAGAACCATATACGACCGATAGGCTTCACGCCTTTTTGGGGGGTCTTTCAAGTTCAAAACTTGATTTCTCATCTATGGAAATTATCACGTTTTTTAAAACTTCTAGTCATTTCATGGAGTCAGGGCCCATCATCGCTTCTTTGCATGCGGTCGGTTCATAATTGTCAAAACAATAATGACTTGTTTATCAAATCTAACTATTTGATTCTTAGTCAGCCCATATGGTTCAAATAGGAACACTAATCTCCGAGATTACAACATTTGTAGTCATGAGAGCCATGAGCATTGTGGCCGCCTCCAGGACACTTCCCGGCACTGCGCTACTTAGCACTTGTTGCTTAGGTTCATCAACCTAATCAAACTTCTATTGTCCTCCCACTTAACTTTTGCGAAAAATTCCTTCTCAAGAAACTTGACGTTCAAAGTGACAAACTATTTTGTCTTAAGTGTTATGGAGGAATACCCAACTATTTCTATGGGATAACCTACAAAGATGTGCTTATCCGACTTTGGTTGTAATTTTTTTACTTATGCCAAGCATACCAAAATTTAAGAAAAGACAACTCGGGTTTTATCCCAAACCATAACTCATATGGTGTCATTTCAACGGATCACGATGGTGCTCTTTTCAGTGTAACTGCGATAGTCTCTAAAGCTTTAATCTTTAAAACAAATGGCATTTTTATAAATGACACCTTTAATCTTACCATGTCAAACAAGGTTTGAGTTCATCTCTCGAATATGCCATACTCCTATGGTTTATCGGGAAACACAAATCCATGGAATGATTCCTCAAATCTTAGGTGTTTTGCTAAACTTGTAACTCAAATATATCCCTTTATATCCAATCATAAACTCTTTTATTTTCTTTTTACAATGATTCTCTACTTCATCTTGAAATACTTTGAACAATTTTCAAATGTTTCATACTTCTCCCTTATTAAGTAAATAAACATATATATCCACTCAAATTTCCGGATAAAGTATATGAAGTTGAAAGATCCACCACACACGGCTACATATAATGGACTATGTATATCAACATCTACAATATCCAATAAGTTAGTCGTCCGTTCCTCTTTGGCCTATGGAAGGAGTTTCAATTATCTCAAGGAAAGTCTCACAAGCGTCAATTGATCAAATCAAAGACTCCAAAAATCCATCAACATGGAGTTTCTTCATGTTTTGTTTCCAATATAATTTAAATAGCGATGTCACTTCATAAGCGATATTTCAATCATTTGTCTTGTGACATTTTAGCATTAGTTTTATGGACATGATTTCTCCAACTATACTTGTCAAAGTTCATCCATCCTTTATGGAATACATCAATTATTTGAACAACCGTTATTCTCGTAATACCGGAACTAAATAACAATTATTAAAACAAATTTTGAAGGCTAGGTTTGATGACAACAAGAAACACAATAACAATTTATTCGTTTTCGATGAACATCATCACCTATTCTCTTGCCAGTTACTTAGGCCATTGCAGTTCATGAATTGTGTTGTTCTGTATGACACTTCACACCAACCAATTCGGTATATAATACTAGTATTCAATAACTAAGAACCACATTGTTTAACAAGCAAAGAATACAACCATAACATGTATATCTTCTATATACCTAGGTTGGACACTTCCAGTCTTTTCCTTTTCTGCCAAATATTTTAGAGATTCTCTTTCAGCATTTCCTTTTTCTTTAAAAGAATCTATCAACATCAATAGTGGCATCATACACATGACACATAGTCCAAAGTGTGTATAGTAAAATACTAATACCTCTGGACTTGCACTTCAAAATGGATCACCATCATCAAATCCTTCACAAATTCTCATACAATATGAGAACATGTATTTTTCTAAATTATACTATATCATATTGCAACCAACAACATTGTTTCAGATATCACAATATATTCCACACATGATGGTTTCTGAAACAATTCTTCCAGCTCCTAGATAATCTCAATATTAAAACAATCTTTTTGAATATCAAGAATCATGGAGGCATGCATGATATTTAGATACTAACATTGGAATTGTTACTCTTGATTCAATTCTATTTATTTAATTTTATGGAGTAAGTGAGGTTTTGCTAAAAGTTTGCAATAGTACTCTAAACTTTAGATTGACACTCATAACAATACGATACCAGTTCGTAAAGTAAATATCTAGAATTCTATAGTTCTACTATTTCAATTACAACTAAGTACATGGTAGTAAACAGATGCCAATGACTAGAACAAAATATGCAAATTCAATTCAATTCAGTTTATGATAAAAATGAGTTCAACTTTAATCATATTACTACATGAACTCCCACTCAAAAACAACATCCCTCGTGTCTTTTTGGTGATTACATGAACCAAATCCATTACACCAAGTCCGATCATCACGTGAGTTTTGTAGCTTCAAAGGCAAGCATCTATATGGGCATCATATCAAGTATATGACTCATGGTTAACCTTTCAGTCCGTGTTCCGAGGCCATGTCTGTACATGCTAGGCTCGCCAAGTAAGAACCTTAGTACCCGCGTGTGTAAAACTATCTTACACCCGTTGTATGAAAGCGTAGAGTCGAGTACACCCGATCATCACATGATGTCTCGAAACACGATCCATAGAACGATGCATACTTAAGGAAGAACACATTTTTTATCTTGATATTTAAATGAGGGATCATCTTATAATGCTACTAAAATGCCAAACAAGCAATATAAGATGCAAACATCAAATGTGTAAAGTGAAATGATATGGTTCTTGCACTTGATCACTGTCATGTGCATCGTGGTATGATCTTTATCCTTCCTTTGTGTGTAAGGCCAAGGTCTATGGAACTTACATGTTAGGTGTGTTGTAAGAGTATCAACTATACATCAACTTAGAACATTACCATATCATGACACTAGCCCAACAACGATATAAACTAGACGCTTCTAATTTTTCAAATTCAAGTTTTACGTGGCTTAGGGCTTTCGAAGATAGAACCGTTCTTACCTACGAATATGGAACCACACCAATGATAACCAAATTATTAGCAACTCATTTTAAATCATATATTGACTATAGTAGGAGAGACATACACCCGCTAGCCACTTTTGCAAAACTAGTTGCATGTCAAGCGTGGAACAGGTCTCATGCGCGAGGACATGTAAAGTTAGTCCGAGCCGCTTCATCACACTATGCCACCAATATCCAAAGTACATATAAGATTCAATAACATGATCATCATCGCCCACATACTCATATGTGTACTACCCGTGCAAAGCATGTACGGATAGATCAGGCTCTGATACCACTGTTGGGTTCGCAGCATAGAAAACAAAAAATTCCTACGATGTGAACCAAAATCTATCTACCTAGATACAATAAATGGCTGGATATACATCCATAGAGAATATATACTTGAAGAGCGACAAATCATTGTTAACAAAACTGATTTCATGGTTGATGTAGTCGTACACTTGCCGATCTCAAGATCGTGATGAAGTCCAGCGGATCCAGCAGGTTCAGCACCATCAAGTCCAGCACCGCAAAGCAGCGGTGCATCCATGATAGCACACACGTCCGTCCCACCAAACAACCTCCGCCTCCTTGCTCCAGCGATGCAGTGGAAGCAGCAACTCCTTCTAGACGAAAAGCCACTAGAAACATGTGTCTCGCTAATCCGAGACCATGGGGAATAAATCTAGAGGGGGAGAGAGATCCTTCACGAGGAGGTGTGAGTGAGAAGTGAGGAGAGGGGGCCTTTTATAGGAGGAGGGGGCACCCCCTACCATGGCTGGTGGCCATGGAGGAGCCCCTCCACCTCCTCTCATTCATGTGGTGGTAACTCCCCTCCACATAAACATGACCCTTCACATTCTCCACTTAAAACTCCACTTAATGCATTAAATTTCTCCAAATTTAATACACTCTCATTTAATAAAACTCTTTTATTTATTTTATTCATAATTTTGTTAATTACTTTAATTAACAAACATTTACATAAAACCCCTCCAACATTTCAATGTCACATGCAGAACCAGTTTCTGCAATTTCACCCGAAACAATTCCGGTTTCCATCGAAATAATTCTAGCGCTTTCTAATTCTTTTCTCTGGAACATATTTGCTCCAAATGGTGTCGGTATCCCTTAAGTGTGTCACCCTACGGTTTGCGAATAATGCAGACATGATCGAGACCCTTTTCCGATCAATAATCAGTAGCGGGACCTGGAGATCCATACTGACTCCCACAAATTCAACAATGACTTTTGTGATCGTGAGAACCTTTTTACGCATGTAATTCAATCCCTTTGTCTCGCGATATATTACATGTCCGAGATTCGATCATCGGTATCTCCATACCAAGTTTGATCTCGTTACCGACATGCATTCTTTTCTTGTTCTGATGATATAACATTCTAGTGATCTCATCACTTGCTTGCAAGCTAACAAATGTTATATTACCGAGAGGGCCTAGAGTATATCTATCCGTCATCGGGATGGAAAAATCCCACTCTTGATCCATGAGCCTCAACATAACACCTTCGGAGTATCTAAACCCACCTTTATAGTCACCCTTTTACGGTGTGACGTTTGATGTTATCAAGTTACTCTTCTAGTGTTAGCGATTGACATGATATCATGGTCTAAGGACTAGAATTACTTGGTAATATGTTATAGCAATATAAACATAATGACTTTGATCGTAATGCTATACTTTGGATGAATGTCCATCACATCATTTCAAAAATGCTATGACTTCAATATTAACAACATCCAATGTCCATGATCAGGAAACCATGATTATCATGTTAATCAATGAGCTAGTTTATATGAGAGGCATTACTAGGAACATCATATTTTGTTTATTAACAGACATGTATTAACGTTTCCAATTAATACAATTATAGCATGCAAAATAAACTTTTATCATAAGAATGGAATAAAATAATAACAACTTTATTATTGCCTTTCGGGCATATTCCCTTCATGTCATTAGGCGCAGATCCATACCAGGTCGATGCCCATGCAGGGCACATAGAAAGGAAAGCAATAGACATATGGATCGGCTCAAGGGTATTCGATACAAGAGCCCCTCCAAAGGGCCACCGGACGTTACTAAACCATGCTTTCTGCTAAAAAAAACATGGTCCTATCGGCACCACGGCGATACTTCCTATAGCTCCGCCTAAGCACTCCAGGGGTGGCGGGGGCTGTCAACACGAACCGTTAGTGGGTGATACACCAACATGACGAAGTCCCTATTGTAGGTATACCAAAGCCAGAGCACCGAGCCATGCCTGATCTCATGGTCACGGATGAAACTCTCCTAGCTGGAGGTACGGTACAGTTTGCCCGGTACACGGGACTCGGCGGGCACGCTCCAGCTCCCGCCACCACCAGAATGCTTCAGACACACGCGCTCTGGGACGTAGCCTCGGGAGGCAAGAGCGAAGCTCGTGGGAAGTATCACCCTGGTAGACCAATCATCGCCCAGAGGATGAGGACAAAGTCGTCAACCCAGAGGGGACCAGAACCGCCCTCAGCCATATCCGTGGCCAACGGGAGGGGTGGCGGGAGAAGTAGCACGGGCCTCGAGACTCTACTGGGCTCGTCGAGGCGCTCCCTGCGTCTCGCTAGGTCGTTGCCACAGGGACGACCACGGATGTGTCTAGCGGGCACCTTCCTAGCTACGGGACTGCCCCCGAGGGGGGAGCGGTGACCGAGGGTTCACCATGGCCACCATGCCTGCTGTGGCCACTCTCGTGTGGCCTCCCTCGACCGCGCTCGCTGAAGAAATCCCCTCTACATCTGCTACTGGCGCTTTGCCTTTTGGGCCTGCCAGAAGTTGCTCGGGCGCCATGGGAGAAATGGGGTTTTCTCGGTGCTCTAAAGTAGAGAGGAAGGATTTGGGAGTAAGGAAGGAATGTGTTAAAGAGGGGACGCTGCGCTCGGACCCCGATTTAACAAGACAGGGGACAGTACCATTATGTCAGACGCGTGGCACGGGCCGCAGGCACCGCAACGAACCGTCGCCTCATGGGAAGCGCTTCCCGAGGCAAGCGAATCTCTCTCTCCCCCCAACGGTCCCAAGGGCTTGACGATCTGAATGCACCGCAGAGATGCATCCAGGGGCCGGGCGCCGTGTAACCACCCCCAGGGTGGGGACCGCCGACCAATTAGGGCCCTTGCCCTTTCACGCCCACGAAAGGGCACACACATGGCAAGCGCCTGGGGGCTAATGCCAGAGTCCTGGTACCCAGGGTACCCTGATCCTACGGACGACGGGCCCACCTCCCTTTCCTATGGAGACGAGACAAGTAGAAGGCCTCGCGAGGGGAGGATGGGGATGACACTCATAATGTGTGTTCCCGCGCCCTCGACTCTGCCTCGTGGGCTCTGACTCTCCCAGGTCTTCGAGGAGGTCTCGAGAGGGTCAGGGCAGGGGGCGCACCTGCAACCCTGCCATGGTACAAAAGAAGTAGAGGGTCAGGGCAGGGGGCCCGGACGGATCGCCTTGGTAAAGGAAGGCGGGACCATTCCCCGATGGGTGTATGGGAGCCAAGGATGTCAGCAGAGACGGGACAACCGTCCCTTGCCACTTTGGTGCTAAGGGGACAAGGGATACATCGGGGAGTGGAGGATGACGCCAGGTGGACCGACTTTATGAAGGACCGGCAGGCGACCAAGGTAGGTAGAACCGATTCCACCAAAAGTACTCCCGTAGACCGGGTCCTTGAGGGGCGGCAGTCTGGAGACCCTTTCCGCCTACCGTTCGGGGGGCAGGGGGAAGAGGCCTGGCCACCCTATAAAAGGAGGCCTTCTTCTACCTTGGAAGGGGTCGAGTCCCATAACTTGTAACCCTAGACATTGGTTCTCCATTGTACCCTCACGAAGCACAGCAGGCAATACAACCAAGAATGAGTAGGGCCTTTACCTCATCACGAGGGTCCCGAACCTGGGTAAACAACTCTCGTAACAACCTCTCTGTCGTGTGCATGCGCCACGTCCTCACCGTCGTTGGGCAGCTCAGAACGCGTGATTCAGCCCCCTCTCAAACTTAGGGCTCGTTAGACCCCTGTTCCTTTGTGGGACACATCTCCGACAACTACAGAGTACAGACTACTACATGAATAAAGAACAGGCAGACATGTACTACATGAATAAGTTTTGTTAATATAAAGAGAATGAAATGACTTTTTGGTGGTCAAATCTAAGGCTTTCTAAGAACGGGCATTATTTATCCGAGAAATAGGAGAACATTTTCTATAAAAGAGTGCATCATTTAACCCAAAATGATTGATTAGAGTCATGTGATTAAATTTAGAACAAGTATCAGTGACTAGAGTCGGTTGGAGAAAAATAGATACAAGGGAAAGTGGTAAATTTAGAACAAGCATGTTTTGGTGGTATAAAAATAACACCACCCTAGATCATCAACTCCTTGTTTTCCATCCTTCTCTAGTTGGAATTTCATTCCACAAGGTTGCAAATGCTTGCTACACCTTGTCTATCTCATCTACATTGATCCT
Source organism: Avena insularis (assembly GCA_023614405.1). Lineage (NCBI taxonomy): Eukaryota > Viridiplantae > Streptophyta > Magnoliopsida > Poales > Poaceae > Avena > Avena insularis. The sequence goes on from CM042696.1 coordinate 411,151,947, forward strand.
CAAGATTTATCCATAATTAGCCATAATTATTATGGCCCCAAAACTAATTAATTCCTTAAATAGTCAAAATCCCCAAAACTCCCTCCATAAAGGAAAGTTTGGTTTTTGCCTAAACACTTTCCTAACTTTTGGCTCATGTGAGTCCTACCTATCATACCCTATCTTTCAATCTCAAAAATAAATATTTTTGAGAAGGTTTATTATTTCTTTTTGCCCATTTTCTTAAATGGCTGAATTGGAATAATAATTGTTTTAATTACTTTTAATCCCCAATAAATCTTGGGAAAATTCCCCTAAGTGTGTATTCACATTTGGGACCCTTCCACACCAAAATCCATCCTTGCCCAATGCAAATTTACCAAATGATCTCCTAGAAATCATTTCTGTACTTTTTGAGTAATTGGATTTAAGTGGACTAAAACCCCACCTAAAAATCCCAAATAATTCCAAGAGTCTACCTTTACTTCCTCTACTCACTAGTACCATTTTCTCCTCTGGTCCAATGCAATATTTTGGACTTCCTTCATAAACCTCTAGTTTGATCAAATTGGTCAATGGAGCAAACCTCTACTCTAATCACTTATAAATCTCCTCCAACCTTGATCAATGCTTATCCCTAGCACCAGGACACACCCTGGTCGACCAGCCCTATAGCACCACATTAGCATTACCCAATTTGCCCTTTTACTAGTAGTAAGAGAGAGAGACAACAAATATCTTACAATATTTGTCCTCCTTTAATTACCAATGATGCCACCACTCTCTCTGAGCTCCAGCACTAGCAAGTACCAATAATACCCCTCTTCACCTCCCTCTGGACCAATCATTGGCCAGCCTTGCCCTCCCCCATGCCCAATTTGGTAATTCACCACCTCTCCTCCTCCCTCTTGGTATTTATGTCTAGAGGCCATCCTAGCCATCCTCTGCCCCCTCATGTGCCTCCTACCCCTCTACCTCACCACCCTAGAGCACCCCTCTCCCCTCCATTGTTCTGCCCTGCTCGAGAGAGAGCATGGGAGAAGCCTCGGCCTCCTCCCCCAAAATGAGCTAAGATCCCTCCCCTCTGCTCCCCTTACTCTGCATGTTGTCCCCCGAGGTCCCCTCTTCCTCCTCTACCTGACCCTAGTCTTATTTGTGTCCAGGACAACCTCTACTGGCCACACCGGCGAACTCCCGATCCATCTCCGTCGACCGCTACAACACGAACCACCTCCCTACGTCGAACCCGCCCTTGCCGACCATCGCCGGGCTCGCCATCGAGCGCTGCCTCACCTCCGCACCTCCCCCGTTGCCGGCATGGCCCCAGGTGAGTTCCCCTGCGCCGCCCCGTCGCCCTAGGGTTTCCCCCGTCTGTCCACGCGTCGTAAGTTAGACGACGCCCCGGGGCCGTCGATCCCAACTTGATCGAACGGCCCACGGCCTCCCGTACCTCTTCAGCCGCTGCGGTCGCTGACCCGCAGGCCCCGCCTGCCAGGTTTAAAGCCGCCTCCTGCGCGAGCCAGTGCCGGTGGGCCGAATCCTCCCCACCGCGGCCCGTTTCCGTCAGATCCCAGCCCAGCCTCCCTTCTTCTTTAAACTTTCTTTTCCAGATCTAAAAACTGCCTGTCAGTTTAATTCCCAAATAAAATGTAAAACTATTTAAAATGTCTAGATATAAATCCTACCTTCTTCTTGTGTGTTTTGTGCAACATGCCGAACTGATCACTTGCCAAAAATAATTTTTATTATTTACTGGAATTAATTTCACTAAACAGTATCCTTTTCACTAAATAATTTCCACAGTAAATTGTGCATATCCAAATGACATGATTCAAAGTGCCTATGAAAGGTAGTTGATATACCTATCTTCTAGCCCTTGTCTCCAGCTAAGTGCTACTATAGATCTGAAGAGATAAAAATGACAAGAATAATTATATTCTGTCCTTAGAAAATTCTCTAGGCCAATCCATGATAGCTTTTACCCTAATTCCAACCCCAATGGATATTCTACATCCATATCTAACTAAACCTAGGAGATCTTAATTTCTGGAACTCCTGTTGAGTTTTGGTGAAACAAACAATTTTGTCTCTAGTGTTTTCCCTAGATAAATCATTACAGTAGCTTTGCTACTCCAAATAGAGTAAACCCAATTGCCTCTGGTAGGTACTACTTGTACCTATCACTGGACTCTGGTCCCATGCCAAGGTGAACAACAGTTTGTCTTTAGTAAAAATAACAAAAACAGCTCTGGTCTGACTTTAGGAATTTCTCTAGGCCAAACCAACAAAGTTTGTGGATAGAACACACATGCAATGACCACTGGTTGATCCATGTGTGGTTTGTGGATAGAACACACATGCAATGACTCTAGTGGGTCCATATGTGGTTTGTGAAAAGAACACACATGCAATGACCACTGGTTGATCCATAACTGGTTTAAGAACACACATGCAGTGACCACTGGTGGATCCATGTGCTGTTTGTGAAAAGAACACACATGCAATTAACATTGGTGGATCCATAAGTGGTTTGTGGAAAGAACACACATGCAATGAATCTAATGGATCCACATGTGGTTTGTGAAAAGAACACACATGCAATGACCACTTGTTGATCCATGTGTGGTTTGTGGAAAGAACACACATGCAATGACAGTGGTGGATCCATGTGTGGTTTGTGAAAAGAACACACATGCAATGACTCTAGTGTTGGTTTTAGGATAAGAACACACATGCAATGACTCTAGTGGGTTCACATGTGGTTTGTGAAAAGAACACACATGCAATGACCACTGGTTGATCCATATGTGGTTTGTGGAAAGAACACACATGCAATGACACTGCTTGATCGATGTGTGGTTTGTGGAAAAGAACACACATGCAATGACCACTGGTTGATCCATGTGTGGTTTGTGGAAAGAACACACATGCAATGACCACTGGTTGATCCATATGTGGTTTGTGGAAAATAACACACATGCAATGACCACTGGTTGATCCATATGTGGTTTGTGGAAAGAACACACATGCAATGACCACTGGTTGATCCATAAGTGGTTTGTGGAAAGAACACACATGCAATGGCCACTGGTTGATCCATAAGTGGTTTGTGGAAAGAACACACATGCAATGACCACTGGTTGATCCATAAGTGGTTTGTGGAAAGAACACGCATGCAGTGATCACTGGTGGATCCATATGTTGTTTGTGAAAAGAACACACATGCAATTAACATTGGTGGATCCATAAGTGGTTTGTCGAAAAACACACATGCAATGGCTCTAGTGCGAGTTTTAGTATAAGAACACACATGGAATAACTCTAATGGATCCATATGTGGTTTGTGAAAAGAACACACATGCAATGACCACTTGTTGATCCATGTGTGGCTTGTGGAAGGAACACACATGCAATGACAGTGGTCGATCCATGTGTGGTTTGTGAAAAGAACACACATGCAATGACTCTAGTGTTGGTTTTAGTATAAGAACACACATGCAATGACTCTAGTGGGTTCACATGTGGTTTGTGAAAAGAACACACATGCAATGACCACTGGTTGATCCATATGTGGTTTGTGGAAAGAACACACATGCAATGACACTTCTTGATCCATGTGTGGTTTGTGGAAAAGAACACACATGAAATGAGCACTGGGTGATCCATGTGTGGTTTGTGGAAAGAACACACATGCAATGACCACTAGTTGATCCCTATGAGGATTGTGTAAAAGAACACACATGCAATGACCACTGGTTTATCCATATGTGGTTTGTGGAAAGATCACACATGCAATGACCACTGGTTGATCCATGTGTGGTTTGTAAAAAGAACGCACATGCAATGCCATAGGTTGATCCATAAGTGGTTTGTGGAAAAGAACACACATGCAATGACCACTGGTTGATCCATGTATGGTTTGTGGATAGAACACACATGCAATGACTCTAGTGGGTCCATATGTGGTTTGTGAAAAGAACACACATGCAATGACCACTGGTTGATCCATAACTGGTTTAAGAACACACATGCAATGACCACTGGTTGATCCATAACTGGTTTAAGAACACACATGCAGGGACCACTGGTGGATCCATGTGCTGTTTGTGAAAAGAACACACATGCAATTAACATTGGTGGATCCATAAGTGGTTTGTGGAAAGAACACACCTGCAATGAATCTAATGGATCCACATGTGGTTTGTGAAAAGAACACACATGCAATGACCACTTGTTGATCCATGTGTGGTTTGTGGAAAGAACACACATGCAATGACAGTGGTGGATCCATGTGTGGTTTGTGAAAAGAACACACATGCAATGACTCTAGTGTTGGTTTTAGGATAAGAACACACATGCAATGACTCTAGTGGGTTCACATGTGGTTTGTGAAAAGAACACACATGAAATGACCACTGGTTGATCCATATGTGGTTTGTGGAAAGAACACACATGCAATGACACTGCTTGATCGATGTGTGGTTTGTGGAAAAGAACACACATGCAATGACCACTGGTTGATCCATGTGTGGTTTGTGGAAAGAACACACATGCAATGACCACTGGTTGATCCATATGTGGTTTGTGGAAAAGAACACACATGCAATGACCACTGGTTGATCCATATGTGGTTTGTGGAAAGAACACACATGCAATGACCACTGGTTGATCCATAAGTGGTTTGTGGAAAGAACACACATGCAGTGACCACTGGTGGATACATATGTTGTTTGTGAAAAGAACACACATGCAATTAACATTGGTGGATCCATAAGTGGTTTGTCGAAAGAACACACATGCAATGACTCTAGTGCTAGTTTTAGTATAAAAACACACAGGCAATGACTCTAATGGATCCATATGTGGTTTGTGAAAAGAACACACATGAAATGACCACTTGTTGATCCATGTGTGGCTTGTGGAAGGAACACACATGTAATGACAGTGGTGGATCCATGTGTGGTTTGTGATAAGAACACACATGCAATGACTCTAGTGGGTTCACATGTGGTTTGTGAAAAGAACACACATGCAATGACCACTGGTTGATCCATATGTGGTTTGTGGAAAGAACACACATGCAATGACACTTCTTGATCCATGTGTGGTTTGTGGAAAAGAACACACATGAAATGACCACTGGTTGATCCATGTGTGGTTTGTGGAAAGAACACACATGCAATGACCAATAGTTGATCCATATGAGGTTTGTGTAAAAGAACACACATGCAATGACCACTGGTTTATCCATATGTGGTTTGTGGAAAGAACACACATGCAATGACCACTGGTTGATCCATGTGTGGTTTGTGAAAAGAACACACATGCAATGCCACAGGTTGATCCATAAGTGGTTTGTCGAAAAGAACACACATGCAATGACCACTGGTTGATCCATGTGTGGTTTGTGGATAGAACACACATGCAATGACTCTAGTGGGTCCATATGTGGTTTGTGAAAAGAACACACATGCAATGACCACTGGTTGATCCATAACTGGTTTGGGAAAGAACACACATGCAGTGACCACTTGTGGATCCATCTGCTGTTTGTGAAAAGAACACACATGCAATTAACATTGGTGGATCCATAAGTGGTTTGTGGAAAGTACACACATGCAATGACTCTAATGGATCCACATGTGGTTTGTGAAAAGAACACACATGCAATGACCACTTGTTGATCCATGTGTGGTTTGTGGAAAGAACACACATGCAATGACAATGGTGGATCCATGTGTGGTTTGTGAAAAGAACACACATGCAATGACTCTAGTGTTGGTTTTAGGATAAGAACACACATGCAATGACTCTAGTGGGTTCACATGTGGTTTGTGAAAAGAACACACATGCAATGACCACTGGTTGATCCATATGTGGTTTGTGGAAAGAACACACATGCAATGACACTTCTTGATCCATGTGTGGTTTGTGGAAAAGAACACACATGAAATGACCACTGGTTGATCCATGTGTGGTTTGTGGAAAGAACACACATGCAATGACTCTAGTGGGTTCACATGTGGTTTGTGAAAAGAACACACATGCAATGACCACTGGTTGATCCATATGTGGTTTTCGGAAAAGAACACACATGCAATGAACACTGGTGGATCCATGTGTGGTTTGTGGAAAGAACAAACATGCAATGACTCTAGTGCTGGTTTTAGTATAAGAACACACAAGCAATGACTCTAGTGGGTCCATATGTGATTTGTGGAAAGAACACACATGCAATGACATTACTTGATCCATGCGTGGTTTGTGGAAAGAACACACATGCAATGACTCAAGTGGTTGATCCTTGTGTGGTTTGTTGAAATAACACACATGCAATGACTCTAATGGATCCATAAGTGGTTTGTGGAAAAGAATACACGTGCAATGACCACTGGTTGATCCATATGTGGTGTTTGGAAAAGAACACACATGCAATGAACACTGGTGGATCCATAAGTGGTTTGTGGAAAGAACACACATGCAATGACACTGGTTGATCCATATGTGGTTTGTGGAAAGAACACACGTGCAATGACCCTAGTGCTAGTTTTAGTATAAGAACACATATACAATGTCTCTAGCAGGTCCACATGTAGTTTGTGAAAAGAACACACATGCAATGACCACTGGTTGATCCATAAGTTGTTTGTGGAAAAAAACACACATGCAATGAACACTGGTGGATCCATGTGTGGTTTGTGGAAAAGAACACATTTGCAATGAGTGTAGTGCTGGTTTTAGTATAAGAACACACATGCAATGACTCTAGTGGGTCCACATGTGGTTCGTGAAAAGAACACACATGCAATGACCACTTGTTGATCCATATCTGGTTTGTGGAAAAGAACACAAATGCAATGAACACTGGTGGATCCATAAGTGGTTTGTGGAAAGAACACACATGCAGTGATCTAATGATGGTTTTAGTTTAAGAACACATATGGATCCATATGTGGTTTGTGGAAAAGAACACACATGTAATGACCACTGATTGATCCATATATGGTTTGTGGAAAGAACACACATGCAGTGAACACTGGTTGATCCATGTGTAGTTTGTGAAAAGAACACACATGCAATGCTATTGGTTGATCCATATGTGGTTTGTGGAAATAACACACATGCAATGACACTGGTTGATCCAAATGTGGTTCATGACAGGAACACACATGCAATAACTCTTGTGGATACATATGTGGTTTGTGGAAAGAACACACATGCAATGAACTCTAGTGGATCTATATTGGCATAATTTGATGTATGCCACGATGCATTTCATTGTAAAAGACACCCACTTTCCATTTTTATACTACTCAGCTTTGTCCTTGGTTTTTTTACACTACCCAGTTTTGCCCCCCTCTCTCTTTCGAACAAGCCCAAACATGTGCCCACTCTGTCTGCTACGCCCTGATTGGTTGTCACAGTTGTCACACGGATCATGCGCGCCAACCGTTGATCCCGTGAGATCCAACGAGGCTCGTTGCACGCGTCGTGTCATTCACAGGACAGTGCGAGACAGCACAGACGTCTCCCTCAACGAGACTTCTACAAGAAGGAACACGATGCCGTCCATGGAAAAAGTCGTCGAGTGGTCATGTCATGTTTAATCTAGTCTGCAAAGGCTACAAGTCTACTGCATAGCAACTGGTCATCCATGGACCACGGGCTATACCATTTTTACTATACAGCGCGCCTGCACTCTCACTTCCGTCAGGCCCCCACCACATGAACCTTCCACGCGGTAGCCGCAGCCGGAAGAGCTGCCAACCGGGGCCCTCGAGGAGGCCTAAACGTCCCCGCATTAAAAAACCATCCTATCGGGTCCTCCATTCGCCCTCATCCACTACTCTCTCTTCCCTAGCCAGCAAAACCCCACAATCTTGAACGTACTTGCACGAACCTTCTCCATGAAACCAGTGCGTGGGGGTGAGTGTCCGGGCATCACCGCCGGGGTGGTGCTTCACGCGGCAGATCTGGAGGAGCATCACGCAGCATAGGCCGAGGAGGACGTGCAGTTCAACCCCTTGGGGACCATGTGCACGCCGATGCTGACGACTTCGGAGGCACCGATGAGGGCGTGGAGTTCGACGAACATGCTCCGCTCGTGTACCCAGAGGTACATCTATTTCTACATGTTTCATATTTTCTGCTCGAGCTTAATCTATCCTGGCGTCATAAAAAAATCTAGTCCTAATGATTAGATGCAACATACGAACCGGTACATGGAGAGATCTAGTCTGTTCTGAATGAATCCACATTATTTATTTATTAATAAGTTACCAAGAACACAAACCACATTAATTTAGGAGCGAGCTGGGAGACGGCCGTAATGAACTGCTGAACCTGTATAGACATGTTATTGCATCGAAAGTAACTTGGAATGGTGGAAGGACTATATATTTATTATTTTGCTCATTTTGGTTTGTATTCAATACATTACAGGTGTATTCAAGTGAGACCAGGGACAAAAAGAGCCGCCATGTCATGAAGAAGCTCAAGAGCGGGATAAGCCCTTTCTACACTCGACTTGGGGCGCTCAGGTGCCCTTTCTGTAAGAAAGGCGTCAACCCGAGGATGGCCAGCTTGATTCTGCATGCGGTTGGTATCGGTAAAAGCCTGGCTAGTAAACACAAGTCGGCAACCAAGGCTAAGCACGCTGCTTATGGCAAGTTCCTGAGGGAGTATGTCAAGACCGGCCTAGTGTCCCCTTACTTAGAAATCAGCAACTTCTAGCCGACCAACCCCGTCACTGTGCTGGCCCGGCCACTAATAATATTTAGTTCTCTTACTGTATCTAGACCCTTAAACTATGGGGATTTCTATTTTTGTACCCTTCAAAATATATTCAAGTTCATATGCTTATGGAGTTAAAGTTCCGGTGGCATACTCGTTATTTTGCATGGATAGAGGGGTGCCCCCGATAGATATAAGGGTTATCATGTCCGCTAGATCATAGAGGATCAACGGTTGGTGGGCAAAACTGAGTACAACTGAATCGCCATGGTTAGACACGAGGGAAAAACGTGACTCACGGTACGCGTGTGCGGTGCACGGGGCGGTAGCGGACACGTGTGGTCGTGCACGGTGCATTAGCGTACGTGGTGCATGGTAGTGCAATGAAACGTCGCTTCCCTTCTCCTTTAATAGAGGCCTCCCCACTCCCACTCATCACGCACTCGCTCACTCAACCTTCTCCACTGTCCCATCACCTTCTGCAAACGCCCAACAAAACCCCAAGCACGCCGGCGATGGAGAAGATCGGCGTGGTGGCCATTGGCGCCTCCAAGGCCACCGGCGAGGAGCCCCCCGTCCTCGTCCCCGCATCCACCATAGCCGCCGGCGAGGAGGCCCCCGCCGGTCTTAGACAGATCCCACTCGGCTGGGACCCCTACGAGGAGGTTGTCTACATAAGGCCGGAGAACCCCTATGACACCAGCATCGCCGACCCGTGGTCTGAGGTAACCAGGGTTTTATCCCCTTCCCTTGTTCTTCCCCCATTCCCATCGTTGGATGCTAGATGGTATGTTATTAGGGCTCGGTTGTTCGTATTTTTTACAATAGCTAATCCTATTGTGTTAGATCTCGATTTTCGATGAATCCCCCTGTTTGTAGTTGGGATCAATATTCGATTTGGTTTGAGATTTGGGGAATAATTGGGAGATCTCATTCGGTTAATTTATGCAAAAAATCAATCCCGATAATCAAAGTATCTCAATCATGTCCTTATTTCACTCTACTATTTTTTCCAACAGGAGGATAGCAGCGACCTCTGCAGCGACGACGAGTCGAAGGACACCAAGACTCGTCATGTGCTGAGGAGGCTAAAGTCCGGTCAGTACAACAACTTCTTTGTCGGCGACGTGTACAGGTGCCCCGTCTGCCCCACCAGGAGGCTCCATGGCATGGACTTCAACTCCCTCGTGAAGCATGCCAAGGACGTGAGGACCTGCGGCGAGTCCGTGAATGTCCACGGCTTCCGGGCCAAGCACCAAGCGCTCGTTCTTCACCTCCGCAACCTCCAGAAGGTGGCTATTGAGGAGGGTCGCATGCCCTCGATTAGAACCAAGGCGCCCAAAGTCAAGGGGCTGGGCAGCAAGAAGTGGAGGAGGCGCCAGAGGGAGGAGGCGGATGCCCTCCTGGTAGAGGCCACGAGGGGCCACTGATTAGCTGCTGCTGCTGTAAAGCAGCTTCTTTTGTCTTGTCTATGTTGAAGCAGTCCGCTCCTGCTGCTGAGCAGCCTAATTGTCGAACCTTGTTAAGTACCATACTATATAACCTATATTAGCTGCTTTATCTACATCTGCTCTATTTACTGAATTTATTTATGGTGCTGGTTTGTTTTGCTGCTCTAGATTTGCTACCAGATAGGGGAAAACAATCGCAAAAGGAAAAATTAATAAAGAGAGAAGTTGCTCTAGATTCCCTACCTTTTTGGGCAAAAAACACAATTGTTAGAGATAGAGGGGAAAAGGCGCTCTTAAAAAGGCCAAATAGGAAAAAAACTTCCAATTTAGGCGTCATGGAGCACGTAACGGCCAAGCCTTTGACCAGACGGCACCCCCCTCCGAGCGCATGTGAGGGCTTCGGAATATCGGGAGGGAAAAAGTCAGGACAAACGAGACACAATGTTGCTATAGCTAAATCTGACAAAAAGCTGAATTTGGCTTTACCATGCAATTTGGCTAGAGCTCCACAATGTAGCTATTCTAAATCCCTAAACTATGTGGTGCGTTGAAACCTAATGCTTTTCCACCGACACGTGTGTTGCAAAGTTGCTTGATCGTGCATGCTTACACAAGTGGCCTATAGAGAAACTTATAGAAGCATGGGCAAACGAGCTTCATTTTGGCAAATTCGGGACAAGCTTTGCACAATCGGCTGGGCGGCTGCCCCGGGGTGCAAGGATGCTAGGTCCATGCCTATGCTTACACTTCTTCAACTTGTTAGGAATTAATAATAACTGTACACTTCCTTCTGTCTTGTAACGTTACGTCGTGTCAGCACCGTGCACTCGCTGCGGATCGGCAACGGGACGGTGGTCTACGTGACCGGTCTCTGCCACGCCAAAGCCACGTCGCAGACCCATCCCATCGCCTACCGGGATGGACACCGAATTTAATCGCTAGGATTGGAAACCATCGATGCTCGCCCGGTCAAACTTGCTTCCACATGGGTATGATCGGAATATTGGTAAACGGAATTTAAGCATCGCCTTCCGTCTCCTCAGCACATCACTGTGCCAAAATCCCCAACTCATTCCTTCCGCTGGCGCCGCCACCGCAAGAACCATCGACGCTGCCACAATCACCGCCTCCGCCTGGCCATACCACCGCAACAGATCACTCCACCTCCACGCCAGTCCCAGCCACCGCTACCGACCCTAGGCCACCCGGATGGTCGTCCACACAAATGCGGCAGCGGAGGTGGCCAAGGTCATCGCAATGTACGAGCGGTGGCTACAGGAGCCGGTGGACAGGTACAAGATCGTCGGCCTTGACCTCGAGTATACTAGAGATAGGAAGAGGACGACGCTTTTGCAGCTGTCCATGCGCAACCACTGCCTCCTATATCACGTATGTAGGGCCAAATCTGTATGCCCGGAGCTTCGCGAGTTCCTACACAGGAGGGAGATCTACTTCGCCAGCGTCGACATCAAGAACGACACTCCGAAGCTAGAACAGGATCTCCTCGTTCATATCGTCAATCACATCGATCTCCAACGTTTGTGGAGGTACCCGGATGGCGGTACGGGGAAAGCCGGCATGGCTAGACTCGCTTTCGACATCATCGACCGTGAGTACGCCGACATGAAAATTGAGTTCCCGAAGCACCTGCTATTAGCTACTTAACCTGTATGAATTACATTCCCCCTTTTGTATGCTCAACATTCATTCTTACAAATTATGTCTGTGCCATTTGCATGCGGCATAATCTAGGAATGACATGCATAAGGTGTGATACAGTCATAAGTCATAACCAAACTCAGATTATAGAGAAGGATACAGTCATAAACCAGATTATAGTTTGACAAAGGTAATACACAGAAGTTCATAATTGCTCACATAGTGTACTTATGAAATAACATGTTTTCATAAACACAACAATCATGCACTAATAGTCTACATCCCAGCCTATTGGAGAAGGCAACCGATCCTAGGATGCCTTCGGTCGCTTGCCCTGGTTTGTAGATTCATCTACACTCCGGCATCTGGGGCAAACAACCTGCCTTGGTGGTGGTTCAATGATGCGATGCCTGGAATGAGATTGTACAATCTGGCGGTATAGCTCGTGGCTAACATGCCCGTCAATTGCAGCGTACTTCAGATTAGGTTCAGAAAGTGGCTTATCCTCCCAGTAATCGTGCCCTAAACGCCTCCACGAACATCTCGGGAATCTTTCCTTCATGTCAGCGTACCACGGGTCGATGAGTTCGGAGGCAAGAGCGGCCATCCCGGTCTTGCCATCATTCGTCCCTAGGATCCAGTAAATTTCCTGGATGTCCACTCTGCACTCCTTTGGGATTCTAATGTTGACAGTCGGGCTTTCAAGCAGTTTACTATCATGAGTGATGTCAACACTGGTAAATGTTATGTGCTGGTTCACGAGAAAGTCATGAAATAGATACCTAATGCTTTCGCCCGACCTACATGAAAATGAATTCAGACAAATAATATAGCAATAACTTTTGCAAACAGATGGTTCATAAACAAAAAGACAGCAAAGTCTACCAGATCCCGTCAGCCCCCTTCTCGCGAAAAGGCTGGTATACGAGGACGTGCCCCTTCATGGAGAGTTGCACCACGGCGATCCTACGGTGATCGCGGCTGTACTCGAGGTCGAGGCATACGAACCTGTTTTCTTTGAACTGCAGCCAACTCGTGTAATTATTTAGAGTGTTCCTCACCGTCCGAGGGTCGGTGGTGTAGATGACATCGATCTTCTTCCCGCCATGTACTTCGATGTCGAAGTGTGCAGTTTCTTGCCTGCCATCGTTTCGAACGTACGGAGGGTCCATGACTATAGGCAAGAGGGAAAGGATACGGAGGAAGAGGGTAATGCGATGGTGGAGGAAATGGATGAGGCCGTGGAGTAGAAAGACGACGAGTCCGTGGAGGAGGAAATGAGACGGAGAAGTGAAAGATTGGAACCACCCTTACCAATATCTGGAATGGTGCACGACCGTTCGTAGTAGGGTGAAGGTGGTGAAAAACGGCGGTTTTACACGTCGACGCTAGCACTTCCTAAAATTTGTTCTGCGCCACTTGCATGCGGTGGAATCAATTCAAACATAGGCACGTTTGCACGTGCCGACCTTCACTCACTGACAGGAGGACCACACATTTCCCTTTTACGATTTATTTTTTCACTTCCTCAAGACGGTTCCGATGCCAGCCCTCAATAATTACGCCCCCCTTCTTGTCTTCCACGCGGATGAGAACCGGCGGCGGTTCCTTGCAGATTCACTCCCCACTCGAACAACTGCCCCCATCCCTGATTCCACCCCCTCTCGAATCCATCTGCCTCCTTATCACAACACCTCCATTAAACTAGCCGATTCCAGACTCCATTTCCCGCTGTGTGTAGAGCTTGGGGTAGCAGTAGGCTGAAGCGAAAGGCATGCGACGACGACGCGGATGGCCAGGGCGACCGCTACCGCGAGGATTGGGGATGGGCGAACCTCAGCGCCGTGAACGTGCACATGATCGCCTCGGAGTTGGACATCATCTCAGCCGGCCGCCTCGCTCGCTGCATCCCTGGCTACCACGTGACGATGCGGAACATGGACGAACAACCGTTCGGCACGCCAGTCCTTCTTTACCCCGATAACAGCAAATGGCCAGACGATCGCGATGACCACGTAAGTTCCAGTATCTAGCTTATTCTATCAGTCATATCGTTGATTCATATGTGCTGAACTCTCATCAGAATCCTATGTTCCTTTCGTCGAACGTGTTGTGTGCACAAGTGGTTTGAACAAATCGAACCATTTAAGACTATTCTGTACAGCGGAAGCTCTGCTCGTACCTGATATTCTGGTATTTTCGTAGTGACACAGTCTTACTTTAGGTGATAGGCGAGTTTTCAATTTCGATTTTGCAATGGATTGCCTGCTAGGTGATATTCTATTATGTTTCCTAGAATAAAAACAAACAGATTAGACGATTTAAGGCTGTTATGCCCTGAGCTGTTTAATTATGATCATCATCAGGAGTTTGTTCTGGGGGCTCTGCTACTACTCCATATATTGAGTATCTTCGTAGTGACACAAGCACAATTTAGGCGATATCCGAGGAGACACTCGTATTTAGGCGATATTTTGTGTAGTTTAATCTGAAGGCCCAGTTGTCAAATTGTATCTGCAATGGAATCCATGCTAGTTTATTGTACCAACTGACAAAAAACTCTGCAGAATATTCATGCAAAATTGATGCTGCTGGATAAGTGGTCCGAATCAGTAGTGGTGAATATCAAGGAAGAATAAGAGACGGAAATGGAAGATGACCAGAACTAGGTGGGTGGCAACGGCGAGTGGCTGGTCCTTTTGTCACAGGATGGCAGTACTTGGACTCTAAAAAATGGCTACAGATCGAAGAGACTTGCAGTGCCATCTTTGACGGGTGGCGGCATTACTGCATTAAAATAGCGGGTGACCGCCGCCCATTTCCGAATTCGCTTACAAGTTCAACATGGAAGAACTTGACCTCGTGAAGGTACAACTCCCACATAGACCGCAGGAGGGGGCGTGGAAGAACTGGGAGTACGACCTCTTAGCGGTGTTCGACAAGGCAATCACATTCATTAGATGCCCAGAAGACAAGGAATGGACAGTCTTGCACGACGACTTCCTGCGGCCAGAGAAGTATGTCGACGCCATCTTCACCTATAGCTACTCTTTCTACAGACCGCAACGCATTTATGCGGTCACTGAACCTAGCGGGGACGTGCGTGTTTGGGAGCCGTCCATTTGGGGTGAGTCATGGTGTCATATAGCATGTAAAATCCCATTCAAAATTCTGCTTACTGACTGTTAGTAACACGGAGGTACCCACGCAGCCTCGCGCATAATTCCAGCTCCGGTCATCGAAGATGCAGTAGCAGATGCTGAACTTGGGACACACAGCTGGTTCCTGGCACTTCTTGGAGACAACACGGAACATGATGATGAACTCTTGTGGATTCATATCAGGGGAGCACTAAACATCGTCGGTGATACAATAGAACATATGGGGACACAACTTTCTTCATACCCATCGGTGTCATGTTTTCTCGAGGTCCGCATGCCCATCCGAAGACCCTGTAGAGCAAGTCTGGAGCAGAGTCAACAATCTGAAGGGATAATCTATGTTTCTTGGGATCAACTACCCTTTCTTTGTCGGAGCCCCTAGAGCTGTTGAACCTATAATTGCTCAGGCAGCCCTGGCTCCTGATGCTGCTGCTGGTGGTGGTGGTGGTGGTGTTGGTGGTGGTGGAGCTGACGAAGAACTAGCTGCTGCTGCTCCTGGTGAAGCTGACGAAATACTTGGTGATGATGCTGCTGGTGAAGCTGATGAAATACTTGCTAATGCTGCTGTTGATGAAGCTAACAAAATACCTGCTGAGGCTGCTGCCGGAGTCCAGGAAGAACATGTTGGTGTTGTTGCTGAGGTGCCAGCACTTCTAGTGTTGATAGCAGACTTTGTGTTTGCTGCACACTCACGCGCCTATCATGTTGACACTCCAGATCCGACCTGGAGCCGAATCCACGTCGGGGCGAGGGGGCCTACAATTGGCTCATCAGTGGGGTCGTACTATTTGAAGGAGAATGAAAGATGGCCAAACGCAGCATTCTGGTTCGTTCTGACGATACCACCAGCTCCAGGGACCTAGTGCTCATACTGGCAGATCTGATGAACCATGTGTCTTTATCTTTATCATTTGTTACGCTTATGTGTGTAAATACTAAGCTATGCTTATTTGTGTAAGACTAAGTTAGGCCTAACTGCGTAATATTCAGTGAAGCCCAGCTTTTCTTTCCACGCCCATAACAACAGAATTGCAGCATAGAACATACAAATGTAATGTGCATACCAGGCATTTTTGCTTAGGATAACAAGCACTTCAAGCAAATGATACATCGTGTACGCATTTGAACGCATCACTTGAATGTGCCACCTATTGATGATTGATGACATGGATCTAGCTATTCTGCGCTTATTTGCATTGAATCGCTCATTGATTTGTTCACATTTTTTTGGCAATGGCTGATGAACTCCACTCTATTGGTAACTTGCTTCGTCATCGAGCACTTGTTGATGCAATGCAAAGTACAGAACATGGTCATCATCGTTATTCCATTTAGGTTCTCTATGTTTCGTCATCATGGAGCTACTAATTTTAAATGAAAATCTAGTAAACAATATATGTGTACATTGTTAGAGTATGCTAAGGCCACGATACATACATGTTTTTCTACAATCACAAGAAGAAAACTTGATGCATTTTCACCTTGTTGGCATTGTGCCGAACTGGGTGGATGTGGCTTTGGGGTTCGGAGAGGAAGGCGTCGTGGCCGGTGCGTGTGCGACCACGACGACGGAGAGCTCGGATTCTGGAGGAGACCAACAGGACCGAGCATGGTCGACATGGTGAAAGATCTCACGCAGGAATGAATTCCCGTCCCCGCATCGTGCCAATGGTGCGG
Source organism: Avena insularis (assembly GCA_023614405.1). NCBI lineage: Eukaryota > Viridiplantae > Streptophyta > Magnoliopsida > Poales > Poaceae > Avena > Avena insularis. The sequence continues at coordinate 411,168,607 of CM042696.1, forward strand.
TCATGGTGAGGGCAAGCTCTGATTCAGGATGGGGAGGAGAACGGGCCGAGCAGGTTTGTCCAAGTCCTAGCTCCATGCCATGGCCGCGACCACAGATTGTCGCCCCAGAGGAAGAAGAAGACGCGTAAAGGATGCATGCGCCAACGCTTGAAGCCTACATGGCAGCGACGACGGCAGCGACATAACGGCGAAAGCTGTCAAGGGGGCCCAACTTGACGGCCGTTAGCCTGATCTGTTGTATTGAAGCGTAAAGTTGAATTCGTGCCGAAAAAGACCCTCTGAGTATTTGGCACGCCAACTGTAGTCATCACGGCTGATATCAGGGAACTTGGGTACCGCGTTGCCTGGCCACCACAACTTTCGAGGCACAAAATGATATTCTCCCCGGATGCGGTGATCGAAGATCAAAGAGTTTGGTCGAATCGGAGTCCGGATCAGATTTGGGTAAAATTGTCTTATTCGATGATGAAATCCATGTCCAGAATGCAGATGAGATCTGTGTTTTTTGAAAAAATCGTCGGGCCGCCGGCTTCGCCCTGTCGTAGCGCCTTACATGTCGTTGCAAGTTTTCACAACATCGGTAGATATCGTATCTATGCATAACTTGTTTTTGTAGGATGATGTTGTGAATGGTATGGCTTATGTGCATGTGATGTGTGTAATCCATACGTGATCTGCGTATCACGGTTTTTGTCAGCCGGCTGGAGCCTAGGTGCTATCATTTTATTGTATAACGACCTGAGTGTCGGATTCTCTATGTAATTTACTTTACAAGCTAGTGTAGCTGTTTGGAGAACCCGGAAGGCATGCAAGTCAATGTAAAAGTCGGCTACATGGTGTAAGGCGGCACGTGACAAGAGTTGACACGAGTCGAATCACAAGCTTTGTGGAGATGGAGATTGCCATGAAGAGAGCCATACAATTTCACATTATAATTGCTTTATTTTGTGTTATTGTTATGTCTCTGTTTTACCTCTATTAGATAGTTGGTAGAAAGTAATCCCTCAAAGAAGGTCTAGTTGGTTTCCCCGCCAGTGCTGCACCATCACAAGTCGGACATTTTTGGTAGTGGGCTCATAAAATTGAGGTACTATAAATTCTTTCTGACTAGGTGGGTTCGAGTCGGACTCTTATAGCGGAAGAACTCAGTAATATAGACGGGTCTATCACAACGGTGGTGGGACTCTGGGAAAGTCGGATGGGAGCCGGGGCATGTGATGCCACCCATCCAACAGGAGTCGTATGAGATACGATTGACAAGGAGTTGTCTATCTAGATCACTTGACGGCTAGCGGTGATGCTAAAGCTCACTAGTCGACTTGCTTATTTAGGGTCCTGAATCACTAAGTAACCATCGGAAGGGTGTTGGTTCTAGTGGGAGAATAAGTATTAAAGTGTTTAATATGCTTTCTCTTTTATGGATACATGTGTTAAGTGTTTTGCATATTTTTCTGTTGTAGATCAATGGCACCTAGCAGTCTCTCTCAGATTTCCAGTTTTGCTTTGAGAACCATCTTCGAGAAAGATAAGCTAAATGGAACTAACTTCACCAACTGGTATCGTAATCTGAGAATTGTTCTCAAGCAAGAAAAGAGGGACCATGTCGTAGACAACCCACTTCGAGATGAGCCAAATGAGAATGCGACTGTCGCAGCCACCAATGCCTACCGTCGGATTTGTGATGAATCCACGGAGATTAGCTGTCTTATGCTTGCTCAGATGGAACCAGACTTGCAACAGTAGTTCGAGAATGTTGAGGCCTACGATATGATCGAAAGCCTCAAAATTATGTTCCAGGCTCATGCAAAGACTGAGAGGTATCAAGTCTCTCAGGCCTTGTTGAGCTGCAAGCTTAAGGATGGTGATCCACTGAGTCCGCATGTGATCAAGATGGTTGGTTATGTGCATTCTCTGGAAAGGCTAGGCTACCCCATTAGCGAAGAGTTCGCTATGGATATAATTCTGAACTCTCTTCCTAGTGCGTATGGTTAGTTCATATCGAACTACCACATGCATGGTATGCATAAGAAGCTCACTGGATTACATGGAATTCTCAAGCAGGTTGTGGCGGATCTCATGAAAGGTGCCAGTCAAGTGTTGATGGTACCGAATAAGGCTAAGTTCAAGAAGAACTCTTGGACTAAGAATAAGAAGGCTAAGTCGGGAGGTAAGGCTGAGGATCCGGTCCAAAGCGCTTCCTCAGGGACTAAGCCATCTCCTGCAGCCGGATCCACTTTCTTATACTACAAGGCGGATGGCCACTAGAAGAGGAATTGCAACAAGTATGTGGCTGACAAAGCCAAGAGTGGAGGTGTGACTTCCGGCTCAGGTACGCTTGTTTGCAATGTTATAGACATTTATCTTGTTGATGCACCTGGTAGTCTTGGGTATATGATACTGGATCAGTTATTCACATCTGCAACTCGTTGCAGGGACTGGTAAGAACTAGGAGCATGGCGAGAGGCGAGGTTGACATTCGAGTCGGCAACAAAGCGAGAGTTGCTTCATTGGAAGTCGGCACAATGCAACTTCATTTACCTTCTGGATTCTTAATGGAGCTAAATAATTGTTATTATGTTCTAGTGCTTAGTCGAAACATTTTTTCCGCCCCATGTTTGATGAGACAAGGCTATGAGTCAAATATTAAGAATAATGGTTGTTGTTTGTATTTGAATGATATATTTCACGGCTTTGCACCTGTCCAGGACGGGTTATTTATTTTGAATCTTGAATGTGAATCTGTCTATAACATAAATGTGAGAAGGTTGAAACCAAATGATCTGAATATGACTTACTTTTGGCATTGTCGGCTTGGTCATATAAGCTGGAAATGCATGAAGAAGCTCCATGATGATGGCTCCTAACTTCGTTTGACTTGGAGTCATTCGAGACATGTGAATCCTGCCTACTCTGCAAGATGACCAAGACACCTTTTGCAAAGAGTTGTGAAAGGGCGTCCGACTTATTGGGACTAGTACATAGTGATGTATGTGGCCTGATGAGCATGACAACCAGAGGTGGTTATGAGTACTTCATGACATTCATTGATGATTTGAGTAGGTATGGATATATCTACTTGATGAAACATAAGTCGGATGCCTTTGAAAAGTTCAAGGAATTCCAGAATGAGGTACAGAATCAACTCGGCAAGAAAATAAAGTTTCTTTGGTTGGACCGAGGAGGCGAGTACATGAGCCATGAGTTTGATGACCATCTGAAGAGTTGTGGAATAGTTCCCCAGCTCACTCCTCCAGGAACGCCGCAGAGAAACAGTGTGTCAGAAAGGAGAAATCGGACCTTCTTGGACATGGTACGATCAATGATGAGTCAGACATATCTGCCTTTATCATTTTGGGGTTATTGTCGAGAAACTGCAACGTTCACACTAAACGGAGTACCATGAAAGTCGATAGAGAAGACACCGCATGAGATGTGGACTGGCAAGAAGCCGAGTTTATCTTTTCTTAAGATTTGGGGTCGTGAAGCTTTTGTCAAGCAACTTCAGTCAGACAAGCTTACAGCTAAGTCGGATAAGTGTATTTTCGTAGGATATCCAAGGAAAACCTTGGGTTACTAATTCTACAACCGAGAAGAGGGCAAAGTGTTTGTCGCTCGGAACGGTGTCTTCCTTCAGAAAGAGTTTCTCAGTCGGGGAGTCAGTGGGAGAACGGTGCAACTCGAAGAAATTCGAGAGGTACCGTCCAGTAGCGAGTCGCCTTGGAGGTTGAGCCGGTCGTGGTACCTGAGCCGGAAACAGCACTGACACTGCGAAGATCGGCCAGATTGCGAAGTGTTCGTGATGTGTTACTATTAGACAGTGACGAGCCAGCAACTTATTCAGAAGCGATGGTGGGTTCTGATTCTGAGTCATGGCTTGGAGCCATGAGATCCGAGTTAAAGTCCATGGATGAAAATCAAGTTTGGAACTTGGTTGATCTGCCAAACGGTGCAAGACCCGTCGAGTGCAAATGGGTCTTTAAGAAGAAAACTGATATGGATGGAAATGTTTCTATCTATAAGGCACGACTTGTCACGAAGGGGTTCCGACAAGTTCAAGGAGTTGACTACGTTGAGACTTTCTCTCCCGTGGCGATGCTTAAATCAGTTTAGATCATGTTAGCTATAGCAGCCTATTTCGACTATGAGATATGGCAGATGGATGTCAAGATGGCTTTCCTTAATGGAAACTTAACCGAGGACGTGTATATGATACAGCTCGAGGGTTTTGTCGATCCGGCTAATGCTGACAAGGTATGCAAACTTCGGAAATCCATTTATGGGTTGAAGAAAGCATCTCGCAGTTAGAACATTCACTTTGATGAGGTAGTCAAATTGTTTGGCTTCATCAAAAGTGATCATGACTCTTGTTTATACAAGAAGTTTAGTGGAAGCAAAGTAAACTTTCTGATGTTATATGTGGATGACATATTACTGATCGGAAATGATGTCCAGATTTTGCAAGAGACCAAGGAATCATTGGAAAAGAGTTTTTCGATGAAAGACTTGGGTGAGGCGACTTACATACTAGGAATCTGGATCTATAGAGATAGATCAAAGCGGCTCATTGGATTGAGTCAAAGTACATATTTGGACAAAGTATTGAAGAAGTTCAACATGGAATCATCTAAGAAGGGGTTCTTACCGATGTCCCATGGCGTGAAACTTAGCATGACTCAGTGTCCTTCGACAACTGATGAGCAAAGTCGGATGAGTGCAATTACGTATTCTTCTGCAGTCGGATCCTTATGATTTGTACTAGGCCGGATGTTTCCTATGCTCTAAGTGTTGTGAGCAGGTACCAGGCTGACCCTGGAGAAATCCACTCGGTAGCAGCTAAAAATATCCTTAAATACTTGAGAAGGACTAAGGATATGTTCCTGGTTTATGGAGGTGAGGATGAACTCAGTGTAAGGGGTTACACAGATGCGAGTTATCTCACTGACTCGGATGATTCTCGTTCGCAATCCGGATATGTGTTTGTGATAAACGGAGGGGCTGTGAGCTGGAAGAGTTCCAAGCAAGAGACGGTGTCTGCGTCTACGATAGAGGTTGAGTATATTGCTGCCTCGGAGGCAGCAAAGGAAGCTGTTTGGATGAGGAACTTCCTCATGGATGTTGGTGTGGTTCAGGGCTCGTCCAATCTGTTAGACGTGTATTGTGACAACAATGGTGCTATTGCACAAGCCAAGGAACCTAGACAACACCAGAAGAACAAACATATACTCATGCGGTACCACCTTATTCGCCAGTTCAGGGATCAAGGTGATATCAAGTTATGCAAGGTACACATGGATGCAAACATTGCGGATCCATTGACAAAGCCACTTCCACAGCCGAAGCATGAGGCACACCTGAGATCTATGGGCATTAGATGCCTAGACATATGATGTCGGATGATTGACTCTAGTGCAAGTGGGAGACTGTTGGGAATATGCCCTAGAGGCAATCATGTATGATGTTATTTCCAATGTATTCATAAAGTCATTGTCCATGTATGAACTACTGATATATATCATTGAATATGTGATTCGATTGTGGAACTATATATTCATGTTGTTTAAACTGTTTGTCCTTGGTTGTTGAGGTTGTGCTGCACACAGAACTTAGACTAATGTGAAAGTCGGCTGATGACTCGGTTCCACTTGTCATGGGCATAGAGATGCTATTCCGACTTACGCGGATTCGGCTAAAGAGTTTAGCGAGTCGGACTGACCCATATTGAGATACAACGAATAAGTCGTCATTTGTATATCGCAATCAATGTAATCCTTAGACCTGAGGTTATTGCACAATCCGAGTTGAGGATCACCGACTTAGGTTCTGTCAAACGTTGTTCCGTCACTGGGCAGTTATAAAGGCGGAGTTTGGGTCGACTGAGAATCAAGCTGCGTGATGTGAATAACCGAGATGGATTTTGCCCCTTCGTCTGGAGAGATATTCTCTAGGCCCTCTCAGAAGATATGATTCGGAAAGCATGGCCATGAGTGACTCGGTTAAGTGTTAACCGAGGCGACCGACTAAGAGTTAGTCAGATGAATCACTTATCTCAGATCAAGAAAGAGAGTCGAACTATTTAAGGGATGATGACTATTCGCCTATAGTTCGACAAGGTATATCGTGAGGCAAAAGGGACTCAGACGAAATTCGCATTGGAAGGTATGTCGTCATGACTCTTTGGTACTTGGGAGTTGGCAGGTTCTGCTAGGAGCCGCTACCAACTAATCGGTCACGAGTGAGACTCGAATCGTGTCCGGGTCACCATGAGCCTTTTGGGTCACACACTTAAGAGCGGGAGCATATTTGGGTTGGACCCAAAAAGGAAACGGACAAAGTCAGTGAGTTGGACTCGCAGTGACTAATATAGGCCTTTTAGTGAATGGGCCACAAGTAAGTGGAGCCCACTTTCACTCCCTATATAAGGTGGGGCGCAGGTGCTTAGAGCACACGGTTAGGTCACTCCATGTGTTGGAAACCCTAGATCCAGTACAGTCCTATCGCCGCCGACCGGACCTAGCAGTCCATCACTGGCGCTCCTCCTCGTACGTGTGGATACTGGCGGAGGTGCTGTACGTTCAGCACTTCGATGATCGTAGATCAGAACGGATCGTGAGGACTGCACTACATCAAGCGCCGTGCTTCATCGATTCCGCAACCACGCGTGTAGTGGTAATTCTCGTGGCCTACTACCTCAGCTAGATCTTGGGTTCACCGCGTAGGAATTTTTTTTGTTTTCTCTGCGTGGCCCAACATTATTTGGGTTGACTTGGCGCATGCTCACACCATGTTATGACTATCCTTTAGTTTTCAACTTGTAGTATCACTTTATGCTTTGATTAATGATGTTAAGTCGCTTTGCATGATTATGGCCATTATTGCTCTCTTAGTTTGTTGCTCCCAGTCTTTTGCTACCCTCCACAACCAAGTATGAGTTCCACTCATGCATCCAACTCCCTAAAACAAGTTATTCCAAATAGTCCACCATACCTACCTACTAGCTTATGCTATTCCAAGTATATTCATGTTTTTGTTTACCTTCCAAATTAAACTTGTTACGAGAAAACTAGTGATTAAAGCTCTCACGAACTTGATGGCACACTTTACTTTTCTTGCCCTTAATAAACTTGAACCATTGTGTCGTCTATGTTGTATGTGCTTGCACTTATTTGTTGGGGATTAGCAGAACCATGCTGTCATGGGGAACGCTTTCAACATTGCACTAGTACTTTGTACCTAGTTGATATCATGCTCTTTTGTCTATGGATGTCGTCGGTGTGAAATGAAAGGGGAGCTTGTAAGTCCATGAGAAACGCCTGGTCCGCTGGTCTAATCCATGCTGTCATGGTGGAAACTTGCAGCGTAACCATAATGAGCTGTCTATGAAGCATTCTTCTTGTAAAAAAAAGAGTCAGATATTGAGAAAAAGGAGAAAAAGAAAAAAAGAGATATGAGAAAGAGGAAAGGGAGAAAAAAGCACCATATTCCCATGGTAAATAAGAAGATTGCTGAGATACTCGTTGTCTACTTGCCTTGTCATTTTGATATGGGGATTCTTCCGTATCATCGGGCAAGGGGTACCCCATTGGCGGTTCTCTATGATACATATGTACTTACGATGACAAGAACTTACCGGTGACTAAACTTGAGTAGCATGAGGAGCGGCCCTCGTATTCAAGGGACATGAGATTTCCAACTTAAACTTTGTCAAGCATATACTCCATAGTTTGTTCACTTTAACCTTAAACACTTCAAGATGCTTATGATAGGGGCAACGAGAGCTGAAAGCTATAAGTACCATAATTGTTGGAAGCTCTTTCTGAAACTTGAATCTCTGCTTCCTTCTATGAAGGCCTTTCTTCCACCATTATATTGAGTCTCCACCTTCTATCTTTATGCACCTATTTTGAGAGCATAGTGGTCATTCTTAGTTCTATGTGCATTGTCCCAAGACTTGTTGATTGATGCATAACTTTGATATTGCTTATTCATAAACTATTTGTATCTAGTCACTCTTATGAACTTTGAAGGTGTTCTATGCATTTATATTTGCTACTCTATGAGGGACAAGCTAAATGCCATTATGCTATGTTTTCTTTATGTGAAACAAACAAATGTCTTGAAAAGCATTGTTATCCATGAATCTTTTGTTTGTGCCTTTTCATGTTGCAACAAAGTTTCTTTGTCTTATTGCTAGAAATTTCTCTTTCATGTTATGATTGAAGTACTATGATCTTAGCTTTGAATGTTTTACAAATACTTTGAGCAAGTTTATGATGGTGCATGTCACCTCAAAAATTATTCTTTCTTTTTATCACTTACCTACTTGAGGATGAGGAGGAATTAACCTTGGGGATGTTGATACGTTTCTAACGTATCTATAATTTTTGATGTTCCATGCTTGGTTTTTATCTACTTTCTTATGTTTTGTCCACACTTTGGAGTCTACACACTATCTTGGACTAACCTATTAACAAGATGCCACAGTGCCAGTTGCCTGTTTTCTGCTATTTTTGGTTATAGGAAAGTCAGAAAATGAATATTCTCGGAATTGGGCCGGACAAAAGCCAAAGTCGTTATTTTCCCGGAAGAATCACGGAGCCAGAAGGAGAGACGAAGGGGAGCCACAGGGTGGCCACACCACCCCTAGGCGCGGGTCCCCCTGGCCATGCTAGGGAATGGTGTGGCCCCCCTGGCTGGCCACCGACCTTGCCCCTTCGCCTATAAGATCCTCCCGATGCATAAACCCTAAATCATCAAGCCTCTAGCCACGAAAAGTACCGCAGAGATGCCACCACCGAAGGGGAGATTCGAGGGACAGAAAGTCTCTGTTCCGGCACCCTGCCGGGACGGGGAAGTATCCCTGGAGCCATCTCCATCGATCTCCACCACCATCTCCATCACCATTGCTGATTCCCATGATGAGGAGGGAGTAGTTCTCTTTTGAGGCTAAGGGTTCTACCGGTAGCTATGTGTTCATCTCTCTCTCTATGCATGATCTTATTGAGATCATGAGCTTGTAATCTATAGATCTACTTTGCTACTCAATTGTTTTAATAGATCTCTGCTCTCCCCATGTGTGTGAAAGCGACAGTGTGCACACCATGGTGGCACTTAGGCTAGAGATTGCAAATACTTGTTATGAGTTATATTTGGAGTTGGATGTCTTTATGAAATTGTGGTGTTTGTTGGACCCATCTAGTGCTCAAGGTGACAGTGTGGGGTTATCTAGATGGGAAAGGCTTACTTTGAGGTGTGATGTTATAGCCCTACCATGGATTAGAGTGTCCAACCGGAGAGTAGTTAAGAGTAGTAACATGAAGAGAATATATTTATATGAGAGTGTTCACTAGTGAAAGTATGATCCATAGGCCTTGTCTCTAAGCACGGAAACACCGTTTGCTATTAGATCTGTTACATGTTTGCTTGTTTCCATCTTTATTTCAGTTTTCCTTTAGTCTCTTCCACGCCATCAAAGTATTTTCTAGCATCGTTACCTTATATCCATACCACTTGTATTTCACTATCTCTTTGCCGAACTAGTGCACCTATACACCTGACAAGTGTATTGGGTGTGTTGGGGACACAAGAGACTTCTTGTATCTTGATTGCAGGGTTGCGTGAGAGAGGATACCTTTGACCACTTCCTCCCTGAGTTCGATAATCCTTGGGTGATCCACTTAAGGGAAAACTTGCTGCTATTCTACAAACCTCTACACTTGGAGGCCCAACAACTGTCTACAAGAATAGAAGTGCGTAGACATCAAGCTATTGTCTAGCGCCGTTGTCGAGGAGGTAAGGTAAAAGGTACTCACATCCTCCGGTGTGAGTGCTCGAAGTTATTTCCTTTAGATTCTGCAATTTTTTCTTTTTGTTTCTTGTTTTCACTAGTTAGGCTTAATGGAAAACAACAACAAAATTAGAGAGCTTTATAGTATTTATCTTGAGTTAGGACATGAAGTATTTGAAGAGAAAATTAAAAACCCATGGAACTTTATTTGCATGTTAATAGCAATGTTGTTAGTATGAATTCTTTGGACACCATTATTGCTAATGCTATGGAAAAGTCTAAGCTTGGGGAAGATTGTTTTTATGAAAATGATCTTTTTAGTTCCCCAGCTTTGGAAGATAGCTATTCTATTGCTTATGATGATACAAAAACTCCAATATATGATGATTACAATGATGAATATGTTATTTTCAGTCCACCTACTATTGAGGAGAAAATTAATTATGATTACAATATGCCTCCTATATTTGATGATTATGGTGATGAGAATAATAATGATAGCTATTTTGTTGAATTTGCTCCCATTATGATTGATAAGAATGACTATGCTTATATGGGGAGTATTAATTCTTTTATGCACGTGGCTCATGATAAGAATGTTTTATGTGATAGTTATATTGTTAATTTTATTCATGATGCTACTGGAAGTTATTATGAGAGAGGGAAACATGGTTTTCTATGTCTCAACAATATTAAGTTTCCCCTCTTTATGTTGAAAGTCTCAACATATGGATCCACCATTGTCATTGCATGTGTGTTCTTTTCACAAACCACATATGGATCCACCAGTGTCATTGCATGTGTGTTCTTTTCACAAACCATATATGGATCCACTAGTGTCATTGCATGTGTGTTCTTTTCATTAACCACAACTAGAGTCATTGCATGTGTTCTTTTCACAAACCACATGGATCCACCAGTGTCATTCCATGTGTGTTCTTTCAATAAACCACAAATAGTTATTGTATGTGTGTTCTTTTCACAAACCACATATGGATCCACTAGTGTCATTGCATGTGTGTTCTTTTCACAAACCATATATGGATCCACCAGTGTCATTCCATGTGTGCTCTTTTCATTAACCACAACTAGAGTCACTGCATTTTTGTTCTTTTCACAAACCGCATGGATCCACCAGTGTCATTGCATGTGTGTTCTTTCAATAAACCACAACTAGAGTTATTGCACGTGTGTTCTTTTAACAAACCACATATGGATCCACCAGCGTCATTGCATGTTTGTTCTTTTCATTAACCACAGCTATAGTCATTTCATGTGTGTTCTTTTCACAAACCACACATGGATCCACCAGAGTCAATGCATGTGTGTTATTTTCATAAACCACATATGGATCCACCAGAGTTCATTGCATGTGTGTTCTTTTCATTAACCACAGCTAGAGTCAATGCATGTCTGTTCTTTTCACTAACTAGATAAGGATCCACCAGAGTCAATGCATGTCTGTTCTTTTCACTAACCACATATGGATCCACCAGTGTCATTGCATGTGTGTTCTTTTCACAAACCACATATGGATCCACCATTGTAATTGCATGTGTGTTCTTTTCTCAAACCACATATGGATCCACCAGTGTCATTGCATGTTTGTTGTTGTCACAAACCACATATGGATCCATAAGTGTTATTGCATGTGTGTTCTTTTCACAAACCACATATGGATCCCCTAGTGTCATTGCATGTGTAATCTTCTCATTAACCATAGATAGAGTCATTAACTTCAGAAATCCCTAATCCCACCTAGCCCGCACTAGTTGTGGAGATAGTGGAGAAATCCGAGCCTGAAGCAGACATGGTGGTCCAAGTTGAATTTGGAGTGGATCTCCCTGGAGAGACCGAATCCCGGATCGACCCAGCCGCCGAGGTCGAAATCCAGGAGGAGCATAGCAACAACACTGGTTCCGGCTATGATGACGCTGGGACAGACAGGCCTTTCCTAAGATACACGCTAAGACACATGATGATGGAAGATGCAAGCATAGAAGATATTCTTGAGACCATCAGGAGTTTCGAGGAGGCCGATCGCGAGAGTCGCAACTATCTGAGGAGGCACACCTCGCACTTTGTTGGATATGTGGGATCCGGATCCGGCTCTGCCGATGCTGGAGACAACACTGACTCTGTGCTAGAGGCGATCGGAACAAACGCTGATGTACCCGCATCCTCGGATGATTCAATGACGTCAGCATATTTCCGAAAGTTCTCCGTGGAATATGAAGAGGAGTCTAACTCTAAAGTTGTAGAGGAAGAATAAGCCATGGATGAAGGATCCGGGGAAAACTCTCCCAAAACGCAGGATGACATGGAAATCAGAGATAATCCCGAGGTCCAGATGTCCGAAAGTATCGACCAGAGCTTGACTCTGGGAAATGGATCCAAAGCCGTCTTTGCTACCGGCGCTTCCAAGAAGGTAAAGAAGAAGAACAAGAAGAACAAGACCCCGGCGAAAGACCCTCCGGCAGAGGAGGTGATTGCCAAAGAATACGAGGAGGACTCAGATGGAGGACTTATCCCAGACGAGCCCAAAGAAGAGTCGGTGGATGGACATGTGATCACTGAAGGTGCCTATAAACTCATCGATGCTGCATTAACTACACCTATTCCTACAGCTGCAGAACTTACTGCTGAAGAGCTGGACGAGAGGGAATAGGCCGTAGAAGCGCGTCGCCAAATACTCCTCGATGAAGAAAAACATTGAGGAGGAAAAGAAACGCATGGCAACTACGGAGAAGTACAACTCTAGGCAACATCAGAAGACCAGGAAACGTCATACTCATGACGACCAATTCCCACAGATTCACAAAGTCCTTTTCGGAGGAGAACTTAGGATGCCTCGACGCGACTGCTATGGGGATTGGGTGTATCCAATGCCAGTATAGAACACCGCTGCGGCTCGAGAAATCCTATCGGCTAATCCAGGCCTAGAGCAGATCCGGTTGGGAATCAAACTACTCAATAAAGGACTGGAGAAGCAAAAGGTCGTCCTGTCCGGAAGTCAAAAACTGGTCTCCGATTCTGACCAATGTCGCACTGATCCGGCATGGGCTGACGTAAGACCCCAACGTGTTCCGGAACAGCAACATCGTTCCGACCGTCGGGAAGACAACTACTCAAGAACCAGATCTTCAGGACAGCACCAGAAAGCTATGCGTGACTGGCGTAACGTTAACCCAGTTGTGGAGCAAGAAGCAATTGCTGCACTGAATCCGAGGAATCCTCCCTGGCGAGAGTCGAAGGACCGCAGGGAAGAAAATAAAGAGAAACGTCGGGAGGAGGACCGACAAAGAATGCCACCTCCTAGACATACAAGCCGTCCGGATGACGGGCGAGGGAACGACTGACACCGCGCCGAGTCAAGCCAGCAGGGGGCTCGTCACAATGAAGACCCTCCCCGGACTGGAATAATGACGCTCCGGACGGAGGCTGGCGATCAGCCGGAAATAACTCGGGACGATCTTTATCCCCAAATGGCGCAAGGCACAGGATTAACTCCAATATAGAAGCGCGGCGCTATGAAAATGATGACATATACGTGGGCCCAAAGTTCTTCGGACCACGCATAAGAGCTACAAGATTCCCGGAAGGGTTTGCTATCTCAAGACATATTCAAGCCTATGACGGCATAGCTCGGCCAGATACTTGGCTACATGATTTCTTCCAAGATTGCTGCATCGCCAAAGGCGAAAACAGCCTAGTCGCAACCCGATATCTCCCACTTATGTTGCGAAAGACGGCACGATCATGGCTCAATGAAATTCTGGAGAACACCATCCAGAACTGGTATGACATGCAAAGTGCGTTCTTTCAGAATTTCGAAGGCACATACCGTAGTGCCTTTATGGTCGGAGACCTACAGCATTGCACCCAGAAAGCCGGAGAAACTTGCTGGGATTATCTCAGACGATGGATCAACACCAAGAACTCCTGTGAAGGAGTAAATGACCAAACTGCGATTGAAGCTTTCGTTGCAGGTCTCCCAATTGGTTTACTACGTCATCGCTTGAAGTGTGACAAAGTCACTAATTTGGGAGAGATAATAGAAACAGTGAGCAAGTATGCAGATGCTGACGACAACATAGAGGGATTACTTAACACCCTGGTTGTGCCACAGTTGGCAAAACAACCAAACCAACAAGCTCAGAAGCGCAAGAATACCTCGGAAGAAAAACCCAACGCGGAAACGGTAGTGGTCACTACTACTTTCAGGTCTGGAGGACGAGGAGGACGTGGCGGTGGCCGCGTACGCGGTCGTGGGACGTCAAGAGTCCAAGGTAGAGGAGACCAGCAACCCGGAAAAACCTACTCTTGAGCCGACATTGCCAATAACCCATGTGTGCATCATTTAGACACCAATGGGGGCTCGTCCCACACAAACGCCGAGTGTCATTTCAATGACGACATTAAGAGAGATGATAGCGCTGGCTACAAAGCTAAGCAGAATAAGGGAAAGAAGAATCCCGAAAAGGATAAAGATACCAAGCAAGATTCCGACATGGAGGAAGCTGACGCTTCAAATCCCAAGCCGGAAGGGAAGAAAAATATTCCGACCAAGAAATACACTTATGTCACCTTCCTCGGATCTGATCCAGCAATGGTCAAAAAGGCAGTTCTACATGAGCTCAATGCAATAGTTCCGGCTGTCCCCCAATTCTTGGACTGGACGGAAGTGGCAATCACATTTGACCGCGCCGATCATCCGCCTAAGTTGCACATGTGAGGAAAATACGCCTTAATCGTCAATCCACTTATTGACGGTTATGGTTTCTCCAAGACTCTCATGGATGATGGTAGCAGTATTAATATTCTGTATGTTGAAACGCTACACCGGATGAAGATCTCGGAGACCCAGCTGAACCACATCTCTGTGATCTTTCACGGAGTTGTCCCAAGAAGAAAAGCAAATTCCCTAGGAGAAATCACTTTGGATATTACCTTTGGAACTCCAAAGAACTATCGGACGGAGGCACTTTCCTTCGAAGTGGTCCGTTCAAGAGTGCATACCACGCTATATTCGGACGTCCGGCTTACTGGGCTTTTATGGCTCGTCCGTGTTACATTTATAATATGATGAAAATTCCAGGTCCCAATGGCGTGGTCACCATCAGGGGAGACCTGAAGAAAGCGCGAGAGTGCGAGGATGGAAATGTCGCCTTTGCTGAAGCCGTGCTGCACGCCCAGGAGTACCAGGAGATCAAGAAGAGCATAGATCCGTCCGAGATGCCCGCAACGAAGAAGGAGGTGACAAAGCCGAATCCGGAGTTCAAGGCATCAAAAGAGACGAAGAAGATGCCGTTGAAGGATGATGACCCCTCCAAGGTGACCCAGATAGGCGTAGGCCTAGATAGCACATAGGAAAGCGCGCTCGTCAAGTTCCTCAAAGCAAATAAAGATATCTTCGCATGGCAGCCATCTGACATGACCAGAGTACCTAGGGAACTTGTCGAGCACTCTTTAAATGTAAAACCGAACGCTAAACCCATCAAACAGTCCTTACGACGTTTCAACGATGAAAAGCGTAAGGCAATAGCTAAGGAACTAGCACGACTCGAGTTAGCCGGATTCATAGAAGAGGTCATCCACACTGAGTGGTCGGCCAATCCTGTAATGGTCCCTAAAAAGGACACCACTGATTTAAGGATGTGTGTTGATTATACTGCCTTGAATAAGGCTTGTCCCAAAGATCCGTTTGCTCTGCCTAGGATTGATCAAGTTATCGATTCTACGGCAGGCTCGGAACTCCTCTGTTTTCTCGACGCATATTTCGGTTATCACCAAATCCAGATGAAGGAATTTGAAAAAATCAAAACTTCATTCATAACCCCCTTCAGAACCTTTTGTTTGTTACGATGCCCTTTGGGCTAAAGAACGCAGGAGCTATGTACCAACGCACAATGTAGCGTCGCCTCCACGATCAAATCGGACGCAATGTACATGCGTATGTGGATGATATTGCGGTGATGTCCAAAAAGAAGGAAACATTGATTTCCGACTTGGAGGAAACGCTCGCCAATCTACGAAAATACAACATAATGCTTAATCCGAAGAAATGCTTCTTTGGAATCCCAGCTAGAAAATTGTTAGGTTGCATCATTTCTCAAAGAGGCATGGAGGTGAACTGAGACAAAATCAAGGCTATACTTAATATTTCCAGGCCAACTTGCCTGAAGGACGTACAAAGACTAACTGGTTGCATTGCCGCAGTCAGTCGGTTTCTAAACCGGCTCGGTGAAAGAGCCGCACCGTTATACAAACTCTTGAAAAAAGACCAAGGATTTTGTATGGACCGACGAAGCTGAAGCCGCACTACAAGACCTGAAGAAAGTACTCTCATCTGCTCCTATCCTTGCTGCATCGGAGCCACATGAACCGATGCTGCTCTATCTCACTGCGACAAACAAAGTCGTCAGTATTGTCATGGTAGTGGAGAGACCGGAGGAAAATCAGGAACACTTGGTGCAGCGTCTGACTTACTTTGTCAGCGAGGTCTTGACAGAATCGAAACAACGGTATCCGCGCTATCAAAAGCTAGCTTATGGTGTGTTCTTGGCAACTCGTAAGCTACGACACTATTTTCAGGAACATCCAATTACCGTGGTGAGCACAACTCCCATAAGAGATATAATCAACAATAGTGACGCCACAGGACGCGTCACCAAATGGGGCATAGAGCTCTCAACTTTCGATATTGAGTACAAACCTCGGACAGCAATCAAATCCCAAATCCTTGCTGACTTTGTTGCTGATTGGACAGAGACGAAGGAGAATATGACCCTCCCTGAGTCGGAATATTGGACCCTATATTTTGATGGGTCTAAGGCTCGCGGGGGATCGGGGGCTGGCGTGGTACTCAAATCACCCCAAGGAGATAAACTTTAGACGTGTTGCAGATCCACTTCACAGCGACAAATAATATTGCCGGGTAAGAAGCACTGTTGCATGGAATCCGAATTGCTAAGGATATTGGCATCCAACGTTTGACGTGTTACAGAGATTCAGATCTTGTTGCTCAGCAAGTGTCGGATATTTGTAATGCAAATAAACACATGGCAGCATATAAAGCTGTCATGGATGATTTATCTAAATCGTTCGAAGGGTTTGGGTTCAACACATCCCTCAAGCAGAAAATGAGGAAGCAGATGCATTATCTCGGATAGGCTCTGCACGGAAAGTGGTCCCGGATGGCGCTTTTTTATAGCACCTCAATGTTCCCTCAATAAAGGGAGTGGACGAGGAATATCCGACCAAATCCGACTCACCTCTAGTAGCAGTTTTGGCTGTAATTCCCAGCTGGACTCAACCCTACCTTGACTATTTGGTAGATGGCAAATTACCCAAAGACGAGGTTCTGAGCCGGCAGATAATCCGACGAGCGAAAGTCTATACTGTAGTTAATGGTTTGCTCTATAAGCGGAGTGTATCTAGGGTCTTTCAGTGCTGCGTATCTCTGGAAGAAGGAGTCGAAATCTTAAGAGAAATCCACGAAGGCGAGTGTTGTCACCATGCTGCAGCCAAATCTTTAGTGTCAAAAGCTTTCCGACATGGTTTTTTCTGGCTTACAGCCAAGGCAGATGCCGAACGGCTACTCAAGACGTGCAAGGGATGCCAAAAGTACGCCAAACAAGCTCACGTTCCGGCTGATCAGCTGCGAACAATACCTATAACATGGCCTTTCGCGGTCTAGGGGCTTGACATGGTAGGACCGTTTAAACGGGCTCCAAGTGGATTTAATCACCTCTTAGTGATGGTGGATAAGTTCACCAAATGGACTGAGGCTAAACCCATCACTAGTTGTGATGGAGCAACAGCCAAAAGATTTGTCGAGGATGTTATAATCTGGTATGGTTATCCCAATAGTATTATCACGAACAACAGGAGTAATTTCTCTATGGAAGAACTGGCCGAATTCTGCAACGAACAAAATATCCGGCTTGACATTGTGTCAGTCGCACATCCACAGGCTAATGGACAAGTCGAAAGAGCAAATGGTTTAATCCTACAAGGCCTAAAACTGAGACTCGAAGCACCACTACAACATGCTGCAGGGGCTTGGGAAGAGGAATTACCTTTTGTAATATGGAGTTTACGAACAATTCCGAACAGGTTAACCGGATACACACCTTTCTTCTTGGTCTATGGCGCAGAAGCAGTTCTTCCTAGTGATTTGATTCACACTTATCCTAGAGTGGCCGCGTATATCGAAGAGGATGCCGAGATTTCTCGAAAAAATGATCTCGACTTAGTTGAAGAAGTTCACGTCGTTGCTCAAATGAGATCAACATCCTATTAGCAGAAGTTACGCAAGTATCATAGCCAGAGAGTCAGAAACAGATCTTTCAATAAGGGTGATTTGGTTCTCCAGCTTGTGCAACAAAGAAACCACAAACTTTCCCCAGTATGGGAAGGGCCATTTTTAGTTAGTCGAGTATTGCACAATGGTTCATACTACCTAACTGATATGAGGCCATTCAAAGAAAGACCTTCTACTAAGAAGAGAAAGAGAGATTTAGGCAGTACAAATCGGGATGAGTTAGACATACCATGGAATATTGCTCAGCGATGTCCCTTTTATTCTTAGTTTATCCTTCTCTGTGAGAAATAAAAGTTTTGGTTGCCTCAATTTTTTTCTGATAAGTTTTTACCATCTTATTTCCGAATGATTATGTCATAGTCAAAAATCCCAGAATACTTGAAAGTACTTTATGCTCATGTTTGTTCTGGTTTAGATTTCTGATTCTAAATATGCTACCCTCGGGTATAACTCTAAAGTTTCTAGTCTATACTTTGGTTATTTGTCTGATTGCTAGATGCGGGTATTTTCCGAGTAGTGAATTGTTGGTACTGGAAGCCGGCTTTTTTTCCGAGTTTAAACTGGTTTAGCAATTGAGCTTCGTTGCTCGGCAAAGTTTCTGTGCTAAAATTTTAGCCGGCTCACGAAAGGGACGAGGCGGAAAGCCAGACAAACGATAAGTACAGACAAAAAAGTACAAGTGCTTATGCAAACACTTCATGCACACAAAATTTAAACCAAAAGTGCTGAATAGATTAAAACTTAGCACTAGCAAAAGTATAATACTACATATTTACAGACCCATAATGTTTTCAGAATAATACATTTGTTTCTGATGATCTATGATGCAGGAGAAAAGGTAGGAGCTGCCGGCTCGCTGGATGCATCGGCCTCGGCTTGATAACGTTCCGAGATGTTCAAATCTGATACGGTTTGCTCATCATCGGAAACTTCGGCTGCTTCTTCGGGAGGCGGAGGCGGCGTGTCCACGCGGGTGAAGAAGGGAGTGTCGTAGCTGGTTAAGTCAGCTACATGACACCCATATCCAGCGCAGGAGTCCATGATGGCCTTGTTGTCTTGCTCCTGTCCGTCTTCGTCCACCTTACAGTACCCTCTGGTCACTTGCCAGATTTCCATGCTTCCATGGTGGCTCATGACCCTTGTGAGAGCATTCTGCACTGTGGATCACGCGTAGGACATGTTCCAGTACCGGAAAAGCTGCGGCATCTCCTTTTCCTTGTCCCACACCTGAAAGTCGGACATGCTATGCATGTATGGAACCTTGAGAGCTTCGCTAATATCCTCAATGGATTGGCGGAAGTCATGAAGCAAATCACCGACTTGGGTAAGCCGGTGGGTGCGAGGCTCGACAGAGACAGAGTCCATCAAGTTCATAGGACCTATGCATATAACGCAAAATGGTTAAATAAATCCGACATCGAAATAGTCGAAGAATATAAACAAGTCAGAAAGATGGAAACATACCAAATATGTTTTCAACTTTGGTTTTCTCTTCACGAAGACTCCGGAGTTCAGCCCAGAGCGCCTCAGAAAGGTCCTTCTCTCTGAAAAGCTCGTCATTGAGATTCGAGATTTTCTGCTCGTGGAGTGCAATCTTGTAATCACGCTGCACGGTGGCCATGGAGGAGGATTCGCGAACTTGAGCAATGATCTTCTCATGGTCCGCCTTAAGCTGGTCTAGCTCTCGGCGGAGATCCTTGTTTTCCACCACCAAGGTCTTCAGATTTTCGGCCTCTTCGATCATAGCACAGGACTGCTTTATCAGTGTTGTAAGTCAAAAAGAACAACAATTCAATAAAAATATTCGACTATGAAAAATCAAGACAAGGTTTGATTCTCGGAAAGTTTACCTGCGGCCTCATCCTTGGAAACTTTAAGCTCAACATTTTTGAGTCGGAGAGCTTTGATCTCTCTCCGCTTATTGCAGACATTCTTCAACAAATCCTGGTTATATGAGTTAACTTTCTATAAGTCAGAATACCCAGAGTCAGAGGTCTACTAAAGACCTGGGCTAATATTGTAGCTAATATCAGCACGAGCCTTGGGGGCTATACTAGTTCATTCTTTGGCATCCTAATGAAGCATAAACCCGGATTGTTTATCCAACTTCATGCTTGGGGGCTAGAGGATATGACATAAAGTACAATAAAGAAAAGCGTGAGTTGGAATTTCGACTTGCATGATGTTCATGTGTGAGCTTGCATAGGCACATGTTCACCTCAGTGGTAACCTTCTTGACGAGGGTGAGTGGAATTACCGGAGGTGGTGGAAGAACACCAGCTCTTAGTCCCTCGTCACGAAGGCGGACTTGTTCGAGAAGATCGGAGTACTTGATGTCCTCCTCTTCTTGTGCTTCTTCTTCGGCAGAGAGATTACGGCTTCCAGGCATTGCCGGGCCAGCCGCTGGATTTCCTCCGAGGATTTCCGAGACAAGCCAAATTTGGCAAGTCCCGGATTGTTCAGGAGATTTTCGGTGAAGATCTCTGCCGAGGGATCATTACCCGGAGAGGGTTCACCCTTATCAAAACCTGAGTCACCCATGGCTACGTCAGTTTGCGACTCAAGGCTCGCTGGCCCTATTGAGGGAGCCGGATCTTCTGCGATGACCAGGGATGGAGTAATCACCGGTGCTGTAGAAGGTTGAGGGGCAGGAGTCAGAGGAGCCATGGCAGGAGAAGCCATAGTCAGCTTCGTTTGCCGCAGGGGCTTCGAGATATTCCCCTTCCCCTTTCCCTTGATGAGCTGCTTAGCTCTAAGAAAGTAATAGAATAAAGAACATTACGTCTCGGAAGAAATTACGAGTAAAGTACAAAGGTGGAAGTTGTAAGTTACCTCTTCACAACTAGCACTTCCTTTGTGCGGATGGCCAC
This sequence comes from Avena insularis, assembly GCA_023614405.1. Classification (NCBI taxonomy): domain Eukaryota; kingdom Viridiplantae; phylum Streptophyta; class Magnoliopsida; order Poales; family Poaceae; genus Avena; species Avena insularis. The sequence continues at coordinate 411,189,587 of CM042696.1, forward strand.
TGTCGGAGCTGTGCGCTTCCTAGGCACAACATCGGGCAGTGGGACCAATTCCTCCTCCTGAGAAAAATCGGGAGGATATCCCTCGATAGGAGCCAATTCCAACTCGAGGAGGTTTGCAAGCTGAAAAGAAGATAATATCTCAGTGTTGTGAAACAAATTAAAGGTGAAACATATAAAAAGGGTTTATTGCTAAAGCTTACCGGCACTACAGGGTCTTCCACTGTATACATGTCTAGGGACAAATCCGGGATCTTTCTCTCGATCCGCTCCTTTATCGGCGATTTGATTTGGCTTATGTAATCCTATGGCTTTAAAGCCTTGGGAATGATGCGGAGGGAGTCATTTTTCGACGCCTTGATGGAATGCATCAGTCGGTCGCTGTGGTGCTAGATAGGCTGCATCTGGCGTGCCACCCAAGATTGGACCAAGTCGGACCCTCTCATGCCCTTGTGCTTCATCAGATACTCGATATGCCTCTTGGCGAGAAGCAGATCATCGCTGAGAGCTAGAGGAGACTCGTCCCAGGATTCTCGGGGCGTGGTGGCTCCGTCAACGGAAGCCGTCAAAGAAGTAGCTTTGCCGGGAGCGGGAATATCCTTATGTTAAAAAAAGGTACTCGGCCACTGTTTGACCGACTCACTAGCTAAAATCCTAGGATAGACACGCTCACGTCTAATCGAAAGACTAATTATGCCGGTAATGTAAGGATTACCAGCGGTGATGGATTTTCTCCGGACATGGAAGTAAAACCGGAAGAGAATGAGACTCGGCCTAATGCCGAGATACCCCTCACACAAAGCCGCATAGGCGCTCATCTCTAAAAGAGAGTTTGGGGGGAGATGGTGAAGTTGAACACCATAGTGATCTATCACCTCAGAAAAGAATTCCGAGGGAGGGAAAGACAAACCTCTATCGAGGTGGGTGCCGAAGTGCACCCGCTCGTCGGCGTGTGGATTGGGGATGGTTTCGCCAAAACCGCTCCGCCAGTCGCCGACGCGGAGGAGTCCTTCGTTCTCCACGCCGCTGACCTTGGTGTCGTCGAGGACGCACGGGATCCAAACCCTGCGGTTGCTTCCTTTCTCGGTTGCCGCCGCCAGCGTCGCTGCCACTGTTGCCGCCGCCAAGCCGGATGATGATGATGTAGCCATTCTTCCGATGTGCCGGTGACCTTGGGTGGGCGGCACTAGGAATCTGGAGGCAAGGGAGACCTGTGACGTGCTGACAGGATGTCTATCACTGACGTGACTTGACCATGACCAGTGTCAGATGACGTCAGAGACCAAGATTCGGCTTAGTTTGAATATCAAGCTGGAAATCCGAATAACGTATTGATAGGTCCAACTTACTTTTGAGACTCGGATCGTATATTTTGTTTTGAAGTTTCGGGAACCCTTCAAGATTCTGCAAGCCAAAGATCAAGCTAGACGATGATGAATCCAACTTTGGATCTTGGAGACTTCTGGGGGCTGCTATTGGGGATATACTTTCCGGGTATCCTCACAGTTCCTCACTAGCTAGGGTGGCCCACTTCGGGTTAGAGCTTTGCTTCACGAGCGGCCCAGTCAGGGAGAAGAGACGGAGTCCAGTCCGGCTATGGGAAGGCCTAGAAGACTTACCGACATAGGCCCATAGTATTACTTGTAGTTCAAGATGTACTATGTAACCGACTCTTAGTCGTAGCCGGATAGATCTCTCATGTAAACCCTAGGCCGGATATCTATATAAGCTATCCTAGGGAGAGCCTTTAGGGAACCCCTTACAATCACAATCTCAACTCGCACAGGCAAACCCTTGTAACCCATATTCCGGCTCTGCTGTCTTACTAGATTGCTAGCAGGAGTAGGATCTGTCTAAAGCCGGCGGATTCGAACCTGGGTAAACTTGTGTCCTCATCGTCCCGGAACACCCTACATCTCACACCCCTCTCTTCCGCACGCCTCGAGGACCCCCTCATGGCGTAATTGTCATCAATCCGGCGATACCAGTGTCATTGCATGTGTGTTCTTTTCACTAACCATAACTAGAATCAGTGCATGCCTGTTCTTTTCACAAACCACATATGGATCCACTAGAGTCATTGCATGTATGTTCTTTTCATTAACCACATATGGATCAACTAGTGTCATTGCATGTCTGTTCTTTTCATAAACCACATGGATCCACCAATGTCATTGCATGTGTGTTCTTTTAATAAACCACAGCTAGAGTCACATGATGTGTGTTCTTTTCATAAACCAAAACTAGAGTCATTGCATGTGTGTTCTTTTCACAAACCACATATGGATCCACCAGTGTCATTGCATGTGTGTTATTTTCATTGACCACATATGGATCCCCTAGAGTTCATTGCATGCGTGTTCTTTTCATTAACCATAACTAGAGTCATTGCATGTCTGTTCTTTTCACAAACCACATATGGATCCGCCAGAGTTCGTTGCATGTCTATTCTTTTCATAGACCACATATGGATCCACTAGTGTCATTTCATGTGTTCTTTTCTGAAACTACATATGGATCCACTAGTCTCATTGCATGTGTGTTCTTTTCACAATACACATATGTATCCACCAGAGTCATTGCATGTCTGTTCTTTTCATATTCCACATATGGATCCACCAGTGTCATTGCATGTGTGTTCTTTTCACAAACCACATATGGATCCACCAGTGTCATTGCATGTGGTTCTTTTCACAAACCACATATGGATCCACTAGTGTCATTGCATTTGTGTTATTTTCATTGACCACATATGGATCCCCTAGTGTCATTGCATGTGTGTTCTTTTCACAAACCACATGGATCCACTAGTGTCATTGCATGTGTGTTCTTTTCACAAACCACATGGATCCACTAGTGTCATTGCATGTGTGTTCTTTCAATAAACCACAACTAGAGTTATTGCATGTGTGTTCTTTTCACGTACCACATATGGATCCACCAGTGTCATTGCACGTGTGTTCTTTTCATCAACCACAGCTAGAGTCATTTCATGTGTGTTATTTTCACAAACCACATATGGATCCACCAGAGTCATTGCATGTATGTATTTTTCATAAACCACATATGGATCCACCAGAGTTCATTGCATGTGTGTTCTTTTCATTAACCACAACTAAAGTCAATGCATGTCTATTCATTTCACAAACCACATAAGGATCCACCAGATTCATTGCATGTCTGTTCTTTTCATAGACCACATATGGATCCACCAGTGTCATTGCATGTGTGTTCTTTTCGCAAACCACATATGGATCCACCAGTGTCATTGCATGTGTGTTCTTTTCACAAACCACATACAGATCCACCTGTGTCATTGTATGTGTGTTCTTTTCATAAACCACATATGGATCCACTAGTGTCATTTCATGTGTGTTCTTTTCACAAACCACATATGGATCCCCTAGTGTCATTGCATATGTGTTCTTTTCATTAACCACAGATACAGTCATTGTTGGAATTATGCCCTAGAGGCAATAATAAAGATGTTATTATTATAATTCTTGTTCATGATAAAGTTTATATTCCATGCTAGAATTGTATTAAGCGGAAACTTTAATACTTGTGTGGTTTGTGAACAACACCGTGTCCCTAAATGCGCCTCTATGGACTAGCTCATTGATCAATGATGGTTAAGGTTTCCTAACCATAGACATGAGTTGTCAATTGATAATGAGATCATATCATTGGAGAATGATATGGTGGATAGACCCAAACTAAGCGAAGCAATTAGATCGTGTCATTGTGTTCATCTTTGCGAAGCTTTTCCTATGTCAAATATTGTATTCCTTAGACCATGAGATAATGCAACTCCCTGGTATCGGAAGAAAGCTTTGAGGTCATCAAACGTCATCCTATGAGAGGGTGATCATAAAGGTGTCTCTCAGGTAATCGGAAAGTATCTGTTGGGTTGTATGTATCGAGATGGGATTTGTCCCTCCCAAGTCGGAGAGATATACTTGGGCCCACTCGGTAATCGATATCAATGCCGCTTGCAAGCATGTGGTTAAGGAGTTAATCACAAAGTGATATCGGATTACGGAACGAGTAAAGTACTTGTGAGCGAGATTGAACTAGGTATGGCGATCGACGATCGAATCTCGGGCAAGTAAAATATCGCGAGGCGAAGGGAATATATATATGGGATTGATTGAATCCTGGCATCGTGGTTCATCCGATATGATCATCGATGAATGTGGAGTCAATATGGGTGCCCAACCATTGTTGATTATTGATAGAAGATCATGTCATATTCTCGAACCAGGTCACACATAACGTGTCTCGACGCTAGGATAGATTGGATAATTGGTTTATGAATTTTTGTTGAGTCTCGGATGGGATCCGGACATCACGAGGTTAATGGTCCGGAGAATAAGATTCATATAAGGCAGTTTTTGGATTTCGGAATTGTTCCGGATTAATCGGTATTATACCGAAGCTTCTAGAACCTTCGGAAGGGGCCAACGTGGTCCCACCTTCCGGGAGGGGCATGGGCCTATGAGGGAGTGTCCTGGCCGCATTGGGCAGGGCACAAGGCCCCATAGGGCCCAGCCGATCCTAGATAAGTTTAAACTTAAACTAGAGATAAGATAGGATTTCTAGAAGGAGAGTTTAAATCGTTTAAACTAGAGATAGGCTTGAGGATGGGCAGGCTGGCGCACCTCTATATATAGAGGGCTGGTGCGCCTCCCCAACCTACACCTTCCTCCAAACCCTAGTTGCCTGCTGCCCTCCTCTCTCCCTCCCGATTGTTTGTAGGCGAAGCCTGCAGAAATTCTCCACCATATACACCACGCCGTGTTGTAGATCCAATCTATCTCCACCCTACTTGATGGTCCGAGGAAGGAGGAGACGCCGAGGTGCTGCGTGTGCATCTCACGGAGGCACCGCCACTTGTGGTGCTAGATCGGATCGGATCGCGAGGAGGAGAAAGTACGACTACATCACCCACGTTCCGTTAACGTTCCGTCTTGCGAATCTTCAAGGGTATGAAGATCTAATCCAATCTCTCGTTGTTTGCATCTCCTAGATTAGATCTTGGCTTTCCTCTGCTCGCTTCAGTAGAAAATTTTGATTTACTATGCCGCGAAACCCTTCAAAGGGTATCGAGCTAGATCTATGCGTAGATGTGTTTCACGAGTAGAACGCAACATGGTTGTTGCGGCGTTGATGTTTTCCGCTGCAAGCCTCTTGTTTGTGTTCTTCTTATGGCGCGGATAGTGAGATTGAAGCGATCCAGGCCAACCTTATGCGACGCCGTCGCGAGACCGGCTCCGCACTTGACGTGTGGCTTGTACCATACATGCGGCTGGTGGATGTCAGTTTCTCTCACTATAGTTGTCATGGGATTAACACCGGAGTTTGGCAACCATAATATCACCGTTGTGGCTTTCCGTAGGTGAGAATCGTTCTTAGCATCTACTCCCATAAGCCACGTAAAACATGCAACAACAAAGTAGAGGCGTCTAACTTGTTTTTGCAGGAGTGTTTTCGTGATATGGTATGGCCCAAGATGTGATGTGTATATTGTATGCGATGATCATGTTTTGTAATGTTTCACGACTTGCATGTCGATGAGTACACAACCGTAGGAGCCATATGGTTGTCTTTATAATTGTGTATGACCAAGTCAACTTCTTATACGCCATGTAATAGCTTTACTTTATCGCTAAGTAGTTAGCAATAGTTGTAGTTGCTATTCGTGGTGGAGGCAATCATGGTGGAGTGATGGAGATCATGCCGGAACGCACAAGATGGAGATCATTGCGCGAAGATTGGCTATACCATGTCACATAAAGTTATATGCATGTGATGTTTATCCTCTTATGTATCTTATCATGCTTAGATCGCGACGGTAGCATTATAAGATGATTCCTCACTTAAAGATCAAGATAAAAACTGTGTTCTCCCCAAGTATGCACTGCTATGAAAGTTAAATGCGTGTCCAAGCATCACGTGATGATCGGGTGCTATAGACTCTCACACATACAACGGGTGCAAGCCAGTTTTGCACACGCTGAAATACTTGGTCTAACTTGACGAGCCTAGCATGTATGGACATGGCCTCGGAACACATGAACCGAAAGGTTAAGCATGAGTCATATGAATGATATGATCGACACTTTGTTGTCCACCATTGAAACCACATCTCTTCTCGTGAAGATCGGATTAGGTGTGGTGAATTTGGATCATGTTCACTAAACAACTTGAGGGATGTTGAATTTAGTGGGAGTTCATCTAGTAATTTGATTAAAAGTTGAACTGGTTATCATGAACATAGTCTAATTTGTACTTGCAAATATTGTAGATCACATGGCTAAGTCCAACTTCAACTTCAACATTTTTGCTGAGAAAGAAAAGCTTAAGAACAATGGGTCTAACTTCACCAACTGGTTCCGCAATCTGAGAATCATTCTCTCTGGCGGTCAAAAGGACTATGTCCTTGAGAAAGCGTTAGGTAACCCCCCTGCTGCAACTGCGCCGGCTGATGAGAAAGTTGTCTATCAGTCGCGCAAAGATGATTATGGTGTGATTAAGAGCACCATGTTGTTTGCTATGGAACCAGAACTTCAAAATCGTTTTGAAAACTATCCCGGGCCCTTTGAGATTCTCGAAGAGTTGAAAACCATGTTTCAGACTCAGGCCCGTTCTGAGAGATATGAGATCTCCGAGAAGTTCTTTAACTGCAAGATGGAGGAAGGGAGTTCCGTTAGTGAGCACGCCATTAAGATGTCGGGCTACACTCAACGCCTTGAGCAACGGATCGCAAGATTCCAAAGGAGCTCAAGATTGACAGGGTTCTGCAATCACTCCTCCCAGCTACAAAAGTTTTGTAGTGACTCATAATCGATTGGTTCCATCGATACGATCACCGAGCTCTTCGCAAAGTCAAGGCTGGAGGTGGACATCAAGAAGTATAATCATGTGTTGATGGTCAACAAGCCCTCCTTTAAGAAAGGTAAAGGCAAAGAAGCCCTTCAAGAAGGGCGTGGCAAGCCAATGCCCCTGCTGAGAAGAAGCTCGGTCCGGTCCCAAGCCGAAACCGAGTGCTTCTATTGCAAGGACAAGGGTCCTCGAAGCGCAAATCGTCCAAGTACTTAGCGGACAAGAAGGCTGGCACCATCAAAGGTATATTTGATATACATGTTATTGATGTTTTCCTTACTAGCCCTCGTTGTAGTGCACGGGTATTTGATACCGTTAGATTGCTAATATTTGTAACTCAAAGCAGAGGCTGCGGAATAGACGGCGACTTGCGAGGGATGAGGTGACGATGCGCGTTGGCAACGGATCAAGAGTTGATGTGATGGCCGTCGGCACGCTCTCCTTAGTTTTACCTTCGGGATTAGTTTTAAACCTTAATAAATGTTATTATGTGCCTGCGTTGAGCATGAACATTATTTCTAGATCGTGTTTATTGCAAGACGGTTATTCATTTAAATCGGAGAATAATGGTTGTATGTGTGTTCTTTTAATTAACCACATATGGATCCCCTAATGTCATTGCATATGTGTTCTTTCCATTAACCACAACTAGAGTCATTGCATGTATGTTCTTTTCATAGACGACATATGGATCCACCAGAGTTCATTGCATGTCTTTTCTTTTCATAAACCACATATGGATCCACCAGAGTCATTGCATGTGTGTTCTTTTCACAAACCACATATGGATCCACCAGTGTCATTGCATGTGTGTTCTTTTCATTAACAACATATGGATCCCCTAGTGTCATTGCATGTGTCTTCTTTTCACTAACCACAACTAGAGTCAGTGCATGTCTATTCTTTTCACAAACCACATATGGATCCACCAGAGTCATTGCATGTCAGTTCTTTTCATTAACCACATATGGATCCACCATTGTCATTGCATGTCTGTTCTTTTCATAAACCACATGGATCCACCAATGTGATTGCATGTGTGTTATTTTAATAAACCACATCTAGAGTCACTAGATGTGTGTTCTTTTCATAAACCACAACTAGAGTCATTGCATGTGTGTTCTTTTCACAAACCACATATGGATCCACTAGTGTCATTTCATGTGTGTTATTTTCATTGACCACATATGGATCCCCTAGAGTTCATTGCATGTGTGTTATTTTCACTAACCACAACTAGAGTCATTGCATGTCTGTTCTTTTCACAAACCACATATGGATCCTCTAGAGTTCGTTGCATATCTGTTCTTTTCATAGACCACATATGGGTCCACTAGTGTCATTTCATGTGTTTTCTTTTCACAAACCACATATGGATCCACCAGTGACATTGCATGTGTGTTCTTTTCACAAACCACATATGGATCCACCAGTGTCATTGCATGTGTGTTCTTTTCATTAACCACAAGTAGAGTCATTGCATGTCTGTTCTTTTCATTAACCACATATGGATCAACCAGAGACATTGCATGTTTGTTCTTTTCACAAACCACATATAGATCTATTAGTGTCATTGCATGTTTGTTATTTTCACAAATCACATATGCATCCAGTAGAGTTCATTGCATGTGTGTTCTTTTCATTAACCACGGCTAGAGTCATTGCATGTCTGTTCTTTTCACAAACCACAGAAGGATCCACCAGAGTCATTGCATGTGTGTTCTTTTCATAGACCACATATGGATTCACCAATGTCATTTCATGTGTGTTCTTTTCACAAACCCTATATGGATCCACCAATGTCATTGCATGTGTGTTCTTTTCAGAAACCACATATGGATCCACCAGTGTCATTGCATGTGTGTTCTTTTAATAAACCACATCTAGAGTCACTGGATGTGTGTTCTTTTCATAAACCACAACTAGAGTCATTGCATGTGTGTTCTTTTCACTAACCACATATGGATCCACCAGTGTCATTGCATGTGTGTTCTTTCCATTAACCACATCTAGAGTCATTTCATGTGTGTTCTTCTCACAAACCACATGGATCCACCAGTGTCATTGTATGTGTGTTCTTTTAATAAACCACAACTAGAGTCATTGCATGTGCTTTGCACACACCACATATGGATGCGCCAGTATCATTGCATGTGTGTTCTTTTCATTAACCACATCTAGAGTCATTTCATGTGTGTTCTTTTCACAAACCACATATGGATCCACCAGTGTCATTGCATGTGTGTTCTTTTCACAAACCACATATGGATCTACCAGAGTCATTGCATGTATGTTATTTTCATATACCACATATGGATCCACCAGTGTCATTGCATGTGTGTTCTTTTCACAAACTACATATGGATCCACCTGTGTCATTGCATGTGGTTCTTTTTACAAACCACATATGGATCAACTAGTGTCATTGCATGTGTGTTCTTTTCACAAACCACATATGGATCCTCTAGTGTCATTGCATGTGTGTTCTTTTATTTAACCAGAACTAGAGTTATTGCATGTGTGTTATTTTAACAAACCACATATGGATCCACCAATGTCATTGCACGTGTGTTCTTTTCATTAACCACAGCTAGAGTCATTTCATGTGTGCTCTTTTCACAAACCACATATGGATCCACCGGAGTCATTGCATGTGTGTTCTTTTCATAAACCACGTATGGATCCACCAGATTTTATTGCATGTGTGTTCTTTTCATTAACCACAGCTACAGTCAATGCATGTATGTTCTTTTCAGAAACCACATAAGGATCCACCAGAGTCATTGCACGTCTGTTCTTTTCATAGACCACATATGGATCCACCAGTGTCATTGCATGTGTGTTCTCGTCACAAACAACATATGAATCCACTAGTGTCATTGCATGTGTGTTCTATTCATTAACCACATGTGGATCTCCTAGTGTAACTGCATGTGCCTTCTTTTCATTAACCACAACTAGAGTCATTGCATGGTTGTTCTTTTCACAAACCACATATGGATCCACCAGATTGATTTCATGTATGTTCTTTTAATTAACCACATATAGATCCATCAGTGTTATTGCATGTATGTTCTTTTCATAAACCACATGGATCCACCAGTGTCATTGCATGTGTGTTCTTTTAATAAACCACAGCTATAGTGACTGGATGTGTGTTCTTTTCATAAACCACAACTAGTGTCATTTCATGTGTGGCCTTTTCACAAACCACATATGGATCCACCAGTGTCATTGCATCTGTGTTATTTTCATTGACCACATATGGATCCCCTAGAGTTTACTGCATGTGTGTTCTTTTCATTAACCACAACTAGAGTCATTGCATGTGTGTTCTTTTCATAAACCACAACTAGAGTCATTGAATGTGTGTTCTTTTCACTAACCACATATGGATCCACCAGTGTCATTGCATGTGTGTTCTTTCCATTAACCACATCTAGAGTCATTTCATGTGTGTTCTTCTCACAAACCACATGGATCCACCAGTGTCATTGTATGTGTGTTCTTTTAATATAACACAACTAGAGTCATTGCATGTGTATTCTTTGCACACACCACATATGGATGCGCCAGTATCATTGCATGTGTGTTCTTTTCATTAACCACATCTAGAGTCATTTCATGTGTGTTCTTTTCACAAACCACATATGGATCCACCAGTGTCATTGCATGTGTGTTCTTTTCACAAACCACATATGGATCTACCAGAGTCATTGCATGTATGTTATTTTCATATACCACATATGGATCCACTACTGTCATTGCATGTGTGTTCTTTTCACAAACTACATATGGATCCACCTGTGTCATTGCATGTGGTTCTTTTTACAAACCACATATGGATCAACTAGTGTCATTGCATGTGTGTTCTTTTCACAAACCACATATGGATCCTCTAGTGTCATTGCATGTGTGTTCTTTTATTTAACCAGAACTAGAGTTATTGCATGTGTGTTATTTTAACAAACCACATATGGATCCACCAATGTCATTGCACGTGTGTTCTTTTCATTAACCACAGCTAGAGTCATTTCATGTGTGCTCTTTTCACAAATCACATATGGATCCACCGGAGTCATTGCATGTGTGTTCTTTTCATAAACCACGTATGGATCCACCAGAATTTATTGCATGTGTGTTCTTTTCATTAACCACAGCTACAGTCAATGCATGTATGTTCTTTTCAGAAACCACATAAGGATCCACCAGAGTCATTGCACGTCTGTTCTTTTCATAGACCACATATGGATCCACCAGTGTCATTGCATGTGTGTTCTCGTCACAAACAACATATGAATCCACTAGTGTCATTGCATGTGTGTTCTATTCATTAACCACATGTGGATCTCCTAGTGTCACTGCATGTGTCTTCTTTTCATTAACCACAACTAGAGTCATTGCATGTCTGTTCTTTTCACAAACCACATATGGATCCACCAGATTGATTGCATGTATGTTCTTTTAATTAACCACATATAGATCCATCAGTGTTATTGCATGTATGTTCTTTTCATAAACCACATGGATCCACCAGTGTCATTGCATGTGTGTTCTTTTAATAAACCACAGCTATAGTGACTGGATGTGTGTTCTTTTCATAAACCACAACTAGTGTCATTGCATGTGTGGCCTTTTCACAAACCACATATGGAACCACCAGTGTCATTTCATCTGTGTTATTTTCATTGACCACATATGGATCCCCTAGAGTTTACTGCATGTGTGTTCTTTTCATTAACCAAAACTAGAGTCATTGCATGTCTCTTCTTTTCATAGTCCACATATGGATCCACCAGAGTTTGTTGCATGATTGTTCTTTTAATAGACCACATATGGATCCACTAGTGTCATTCATGTGTGTTCTTTTCACAAACCACATTTGGATCCACCAGTGTCATTGCATGTGTGTTCTTTTCACAAACCACATATGGATCCAGCAATGTCATTGCATGTGTGTTCTTTTAATAAACCACAGCGAGAGTCACTTGATGTGTGTTCTTTTTATAAACCACAATTAGAGTCATTGCATGTGTGTTCTTTTATGAAACCACATATGGATCCACCAGTGTCATTGCATGTGTGTTATTTTCATTAACCACAGCTAGAGTCATTGCATGTCTGCTCTTTTCACAAACCACATGGATCCACCAGTGTCATTGCATGTGTGTTCTTTTAATAAACCACAACTGCAGTCATTACATGTGTGTTCTTTTCCAAACCACATATGGATCCACCAGTGTGACTACATGTGCGTTCTCTTCATTAACCACAGCTAGAGTCATTTCATGTGTGTTCTTTTCACAAACCACATATGGCTCCACCAGTGTCATTGCATGTGTGTTCTTTTCACAAACCACATATGGATCCACCATTGTCTTTGCATGTGTGTTCTTTTCACAAACCACATACGGATCCACCAGTGCCATTGCATGTGTGTTCTTTTCACAAACTACATATGGATCCACCAGTGACATTACATGTGTGTTCATTTCACAAACCACATGTGGATCCACCAGTGTTATTGCATGTGTGTTCTTTTCATTAACCACAACTAGAGTCATTGCATGTATGTTCTTTTCACATACCACGTAAGGATCCACTAGAGACATTGCATGTTTGTTCTTTTCACAAACCACATATAGATCCACCAGTGTCATTGCTTGTGTGTTATTTTCACAAACCACATATGCATCCACTAGAGTTCATTGCATGTGTGTTCTTTTCATTAACCACAGCTAGAGTCATTGCATGTCTGTTCTTTTCACAAACTACATAAGAATCCACCAGAGGCATTGCATGTGTGTTCTTTTCATAGACCACATATAGATCCACCAGTGTCATTTCATGTGTGTTCTTTTCACAAACCACATATGGATACACCAGTGTCATTGCGTGTGTGTTCTTTGCACAAAGAACATATGGATGCACCAGTGTCATTGCATGTGTGTTCTTTTCATTAACCACATCTAGAGTCATTTCATGTGGGTTCTTTTCAAAAACCACATATGGATCCACCAGTGTCATTGCATGTGTGTTATTTTCACAAACCACATATGGATCTACCAGAGTCATTGCATGTCTGTTCTTTTTCATATACCACATATGGATCCACTAGTGTCACTGCATGTGTGTTCTTTTCACAAACCACATATGGATCCACCAGTGTCATTGCATGTGGTTCTTTTAACAAACCACATATAGATCCACTAGGGTCATTGCATGTGTGTTCTTTTCACAAACCACATATGGATCCCCTAGTGTCATTGCATGTGTGTTCTTTTATTTAACCACAGCTAGAGTCATTGCATGTATGTTCTTTTCACAAACCACATGGATCCACTAGTGTCATTGCATGTGTGTTCTTTCAATAAACCACAACTAGAGTTATTGCATGTGTGTTCTTTTAACAAACCACATATGGATCCACTAGTGTCATTGCACGTGTGTTCTTTTCATTAACCACAGCTAGAGTCATTTCATGTGTGCTCATTTCACAAACCACATATGGATCCACCGGAGTCATTGCATGTGTGTTGTTTTCATAAACCACGTATGGATCCACCAAAATTCATTGCATGTTTGTTCTTTTCATTAACGACAACTAGAGTCAATGCATGTCTGTTCTTTTCATAAACCACATGAGGATCCACCAAAGTTATTGCACGTCTGTTCTTTTCATAGACCACATATGGATCCACCACTGTCATTGCATGTGGGTTCTTGTCACAAACCACATATGGATCCACTAGTGTCATTGCATGTGTGTTCTTTCCATTAACCACATGTGTATCTCCTAGTGTCATTGCATGTGTGTTCTTTTCATTAACGACAACTAAAGTCAATGCATGTCTGTTCTTTTCACAAACCACATATGGATCCACCAGATTCATTGCGTGTCTATTCTTTTCATTAACCACATATAGATCCACCAGTGTCATTGCATGTATGTTCTTTTCATAAACCACATGGATCCACCAGTGTCATTGTATGTGTGTTCTTTTAATAAACCACAGCTAGAGTCACTGGATGTGTGTTCTTTTCATAAACCACAACTAGAGTCATTGCATGTGTGTCCTTTTCACAAACCACATATGGATCCACCAGTGTCATTGCATGTGTGTTATTTTCATTGACCACATATGGATCCCCAAGAGTTCATTGCGTGTGTGTTCTTTTCATTAACCACAACTAGAGTCATTGCATGTATCTTCTTTTCACAAACCACATATGGATCCACCAGAGTTCATTGCATGTCTATTCTTTTCATAGACCACATATGGATCCACTAGTGCCATCTCATGTGCGTCTTTCTTAAACCACATATGGATCCACCAGTGTCATTGCATGTGTCTTCTTTTCACAAACCACATATGGATCCACCAGTGCCATTGCATGTGTGTTCTTTTCATTAACCACAACTAGAGTCATTGCATGTCTATTCTTTTCACACACCACATAAGGATCCACCAGAGTCATTGCATGTATGTTCTTTTCATTAACCACATATGGATCCACCAGAGACATTGCATGTTTGTTCTTTTCACAAACCACATATAGATACACCAGTGTCATTGCATGTGTGTTCTTTTCACAAACCATATATGCATCCACCAGAGTTCATTGCATGTGTGTTCTTTTCATTAACCACAGCTAGAGTCATTGCATGTCTGTTCTTTTCACAAATCACATAAGGATTCACCAGAGTAATTGCATGTGTGTTCTTTTCATAGACCACATATGGATCCACCAGTGTCATTTCATGTGTGTTCTATTCACAAACCACATATGGATCCACCAGTGTCATTGCATGTATGTTCTTTTCATAACCCACATGGATCCACCAGTGTCATTGTATGTGTGTTCTTTTAATAAACCACAGCTAGAGTCACTGGATGTGTGTTCTTTTCATAAACCACAACTAGAGTCATTGCATGTGTGTCCTTTTCACAAACCACATATCGATCCACCAATGTCTTTGCATCTGTGTTATTTTCATTGACCACATATGGATCCCCTAGAGTTCATTGCATGTGTGTTCTTTTGATTAACCAGAACTAGAGTCATTGCATGTCTCTTCTTTTCACAGTCCACATATGGATCCACTAGAGTTTGTTGCATGTTTGTTCTTTTCATAGACCACATATGGATCCACTAGGAGATCTACATGTGGATCTCCTAGTGTCATTGCATGTGTGTTCTTTTCATTAACCACAACTAGAGTCATTGCATGTCTGTTCTTTTCACAAACCACATATGGATCCACCAGATTGATTGCATGTATGTTCTTTTCATTAACCACTTATAGATCCACCGGTGTCATTGCATGTGTGTTCTTTTAATAAACCACAACTAGAGTTATTGCATGTGTGTTCTTTTCACTAACCACATATGGATCCACCTGTGTCATTGCATGTGTGTTCTTTTCATTAACCACAGCTAGAGTCATTTCATGTGTGTTCTTTTCACAACCACATATGGATCCACCAGAGTCATTGCATGTGTGTTCTTTTCATAAACAACATATGGATCCACCAGAGTTCATTGCATGTGTGTTTTTTCATTAACCACAGCTAGAGTGATTGCATGTCTGTTCTTTTCACAAACCACATAAGGATCCACCAGAGTCATTGCACTTCTGTTCTTTTCACAGACCACATATGGATTTACCAGTGTCATTGCATGTGTGTTCTTTTCACAAACCACATAGAGATCCGCCAGTGTCATTGCATCTGTGTTATTTTCATTAACCACATATGGATCTCCTAGAGTTCATTGCGTGTGTGTTCTTTTCATTAACCACAACTAGAGTCATTGCATGTCGGTTAGTTTCACAAACCACATATGGATCCACTAGAGTTCATTGCATGTATGTTCTTTTCATAGACCACACATGGATCCACCAGAGACATTACATGTGCTCTTTTGAAAACCACATATGGATCCACTAGTGTCATTGCATGTGTGTTCTTTTCACAAACCACATATGCATCCACCAGTGTCATTGCATGTGTGTTCTTTTCATTAACCACAACTAGAGTCATAGCATGTATGTTCTTTTCACAAACCACATAACGATCCACCAGGGTCATTGCATGTGTGTTCTTTTCATAGACTACATATGGATCCACCAGTGTCATTTCATGTGTGTTCTTTTCACAAACCACATATTGATCCACCAGTGTCATTGCATGTGTGTTATTTTCACAAACCACATATGGATGCACCAGTGTCATTGCATGTGTGTTCTTTTAATAAACCATAGCAAGAGTCACTGGTTGTGTGTTCTTTTCATAAACCACAACTAGAGTCATTGCATGTGTGTACTTTTCACAAACCACATATGGATCCACCAGATTCATTGCATGTCTGTTCTTTTCATTAACCACATATAGATCCACGAGTCTCATTGCATGTCTGTTCTTGTCATAAACCACATGGATCCACCAGTGTCATTGCATGTGTGTTCTTTTAATAAACCACAACTAGATTCACTAGATGTGTGTTCTTTTCATAAACCACAACTAGAGTCATTGCATGTGTGTTCTTTTCAAAAACCAAATATGGATCAACCAGTGTCATTGCATGTGTGTTATTTTCATTGACCACATATGGATCCCCAAGTGTTCATTGCATGTGTGTTCTTTTCATTAACCATAACTAGAGTCATTGCATGTCTATTCTTTTCACAGTCCACATATGGATCCACCATAGTTTGTTGTGTGTCTGTTCTTTTCATAGACCACATATGGATCCACTAGTATCATTTCATGTGTGTTATTTTCACAAACCACATTTGGATCCACCAGTGTCATTGCATGTGTGTTCTTTTCACAAACCACATATGGATCCAGCAGTGTCATTGCATGTGTGTTCTTTCAATAAACCACAACGAGAGTCACTTGAAGTGTGTTCTTTTCATAAACCACAACTAGAGTCATTTCATGTGTGTTCTTTTATGAAACCACATATGGATCCACCAGTGTCATTGCATGTGTGTTCTTTTCATTAACCAAAACTAGAGTCATTGCATGTCTGTTCTTTTCACAAACCACATGGATCCACCAGTGTCATTGTATGTGTGTTCTTTTAATAAACCACAACTACAGTCATTGCATGTGTGTTATTTTCACAAACCACATATGGATCCACCAGTGTCACTGCATGTGTTTTTATTTCATTAACCACAGCTAGAGTCATTTCATGTGTGTTCTTTTCACAAACCACATATGGATCCACCAGTGTCATTTCATGTGTGTTCTTTTTCACAATCCACTAATGTCATTGCATGTGTGTTCTTTTCACAAACCACATATGGATCCACAAGTTTCATTGCATGTGTGTTCTTTTCACAAACCACATATGGATCCCCTAGTGTCATTGCATGTGTGTTCTTTTCATTAACCACAGATAGAGTCATTGCATGTTTGTTCTTTTCAGAAACCACATGGATCCACCAGTGTCATTGCATGTGTGTCCTTTTAATAAACCACAACTAGAGTCATTGCATGTGTGTTCTTTTCACAAACCACATATGGATCCACCAGTGTCATTGCATGTGTGTTATTTTCATTTACAACAACTAGAGTCATTACATGTGTGTTCTTTTCACAAACCACATATGGATCCACCAGAGTCATTGCATGTATGTTCTTTTCACAAACCACATATGGATCCACTAGGGTCATTGCATGTGTGTTCTTTTCACAAACCACATATGGATCCCCTAGTGTCATTGCATTTGTGTTCTTTTATTTAACCACAGCTAGAGTCATGGCATGTATGTTCTTTTCACAAACCACATGGATCCACCAGTGTCATTGCATGTGTGTTCTTTCAATAAACCACAACTAGAGTTATTGCATGTGTGTTCTTTTAACAAACCACATATGGATCCACTAGTGTCATTGCACGTGTGTTCTTTTCATTAACCACAGCTAGAGTCATTTCATGTGTGCTCTTTTCACAAACCACATATGGATCCACCGGAGTCATTGCATGTGTGTTCTTTTCATAAACCACGTATGGATCCACCAAAATTCATTGCATGTTTGTTCTTTTCATTAACCACAACTAGAGTCAATGCATGTCTGTTCTTTTCACAAACCACATGAGGATCCACCAAAGTTATTGCACGTCTGTTCTTTTCATAGACCACATATGGATCCACCACTGTCATTGCATGTGGGTTCTTGTCACAAACCACATATGGATCCACTAGTGTCATTGCATGTGTGTTCTTTCCATTAACCACATGTGTATCTCCTAGTGTCATTGCATGTGTGTTATTTTCATTAACGACAACTAAAGTCAATGCATGTCTGTTCTTTTCACAAACCACATATGGATCCACCAGATTCATTGCGTGTCTATTCTTTCATTAACCACATATAGATCCACCAGTGTCATTGCATGTATGTTCTTTTCATAAACCACATGGATCCACCAGTGTCATTGTATGTGTGTTCTTTTAATAAACCACAGCTAGAGTCACTGGATGTGTGTTCTTTTCATAAACCACAACTAGAGTCATTGCATGTGTGTCCTTTTCACAAACCACATATGGATCCACCAATGTCTTTGCATCTGTGTTATTTTCATTGACCACATATGGATCCCCTAGAGTTCATTGCATGTGTGTTCTTTTGATTAACCAGAACTAGAGTCATTGCATGTCTCTTCTTTTCACAGTCCACATATGGATCCACTAGAGTTTGTTGCATGTTTGTTCTTTTCATAGACCACATATGGATCCACTAGGAGATCTACATGTGGATCTCCTAGTGTCATTGCATGTGTGTTCTTTTCATTAACCACAACTAGAGTCATTGCATGTCTGTTCTTTTCACAAACCACATATGGATCCACCAGATTGATTGCATGTATGTTCTTTTCATTAACCACTTATAGATCCACCGGTGTCATTGCATGTGTGTTCTTTTAATAAACCACAACTAGAGTTATTGCATGTGTGTTCTTTTCACTAACCACATATGGATCCACCTGTGTCATTGCATGTGTGTTCTTTTCATTAACCACAGCTAGAGTCATTTCATGTGTGTTCTTTTCACAACCACATATGGATCCACCAGAGTCATTGCATGTGTGTTCTTTTCATAAACAACATATGGATCCACCAGAGTTCATTGCATGTGTGTTTTTTCATTAACCACAACTAGAGTGATTGCATGTCTGTTCTTTTCACAAACCACATAAGGATCCACCAGAGTCATTGCACTTCTGTTCTTTTCACAGACCACATATGGATCCACCAGTGTCATTGCATGTGTGTTCTTTTCACAAACCACATATGGATCCGCCAGTGTCATTGCATCTGTGTTATTTTCATTAACCACATATGGATCTCCTAGAGTTCATTGCATGTGTGTTCTTTTCATTAACCACAACTAGAGTCATTGCATGTCTGTTAGTTTCACAAACCACATATGGATCCACTAGAGTTCATTGCATGTATGTTCTTTTCATAGACCACACATGGATCCACCAGAGACATTACATGTGCGTTCTTTTCAGAAACCACATATGGATCCACTAGTGTCATTGCATGTGTGTTCTTTTCACAAACCACATATGCATCCACCAGTGTCATTGCATGTGTGTTCTTTTCATTAACCACAACTAGAGTCATAGCATGTATGTTCTTTTCACAACCCACATAACGATCCACCAGGGTCATTGCATGTGTGTTCTTTTCATAGACTACATATGGATCCACCAGTGTCTTTTCATGTGTGTTCTTTTCACAAACCACATATTGATCCACCAGTGTCATTGCATGTGTGTTATTTTCACAAACCACATATGGATGCACCAGTGTCATTGCATGTGTGTTCTTTTAATAAACCATAGCAAGATTCACTGGTTGTGTGTTCTTTTCATACACCACAACTAGAGTCATTGCATGTGTGTTCTTTTCACAAACCACATATGGATCCACCAGATTCATTGCCTGTCTGTTCTTTTCATTAACCACATATAGATCCACCAGTCTCATTGCATGTCTGTTCTTGTCATAAACCACATGGATCCACCACTGTCATTGCATGTGTGTTCTTTTAATAAACCACAGCTAGATTCACTAGATGTGTGTTCTTTTCATAAACCACAACTAGAGTCATTGCATGTGTGTTCTTTTCACAAACCAAATATGGATCAACCAGTGTCATTGCATGTGTGTTATTTTCATTGACCACATATGGATCCCCAAGAGTTCATTGCATGTGTGTTCTTTTCATTAACCACAACTAGAGTCATTGCATGTCTATTCTTTTCACAGTCCACATATGGATCCACCAGAGTTTGTTGTGTGTCTGTTCTTTTCATAGACCACATATGGATCCACTAGTATCATTTCATGTGTGTTATTTTCACAAACCACATTTGGATCCACCAGTGTCATTGCATGTGTGTTCTTTTCACAAACCACATATGGATCCATAAGTGTCATTGCATGTGTGTTCTTTCAATAAACCACAACGAGAGTCACTTGAAGTGTGTTCTTTTCATAAACCACAACTAGAGTCATTGCATGTGTGTTCTTTTATGAAACCACATGTGGATCCACCAGTGTCATTGCATGTGTGTTCTTTTCATTAACCAAAACTAGAGTCATTGCATGTCTGTTCTTTTCACAAACCACATGGATCCACCAGTGTCATTGTATGTGTGTTGTTTTAATAAACCACAACTACAGTCATTGCATGTGTGTTATTTTCACAAACCACATATGGATCCACCAGTGTCAATGCATGTGTGTTTATTTCATTAACCACAGCTAGAGTCATTTCATGTGTGTTCTTTTCACAAACCACATATGGATCCACTAGTGTCATTTCATGTGTGTTCTTATAACAAACCACATATGTATCCACCATTGTCATTGCATGTGTGTTCTTTTTCACAATCCACTAATGTCATTGCATGTGTGTTCTTTTCACAAACCACATATGGATCCACAAGTTTCATTGCATGTGTGTTCTTTTCACAAACCACATATGGATCCCCTAGTGTCATTGCATGTGTGTTCTTTTCATTAACCACAGATAGAGTCATTGCATGTCTGTTCTTTTCAGAAACCACATGGATCCACCAGTGTCATTGCATGTGTGTCCTTTTAATAAACCACAACTAGAGTCATTGCATGTGTGTTCTTTTCACAAACCACATATGGATCCACCAGTGTCATTGCATGTGTGTCATTTTCATTTACAACAACTAGAGTCATTTCATGTGTGTTCTTTTCACAAACCACATATGGATCCACCAGAGTCATTGCATGTATGTTCTTTTCACAAAACACATATGGATCCACCAGTGTCATTGCATGTGTGTTCTTTTCACAAACCACATATGGATCCACCAGACTCATTGCATGTATGTTCTTTTCACAAACCACATATGGATCCACCAGTGTCATTGCATGTGTGTTCTTTTTCAGAAACCACATATGGATTCACCCATGTCATTGCATGAGTGTTCTTTTCACAAACCACATATGGATCCACCAGTGTTATTGCATGTGTGTTCTTTTCATTAACCACATATGGATCCCCTGGTGTCATTGCATGTGTGTTCTTTTCATTAACCACAACTAGAGTCATTGCATGTGTGTTCTTTTAATAGACCACATATGGATCCACCAGACACATTGCATGTTTGTTCTTTTCACAAACCACATATAGATCCACTGGTGTCACTGCATGCGTGTTCTTTTCACAAACCACATATGCATCCACCAGAGGTCATTGCATGTGTGTTCTTTTCATTAACCACAGCTAGAGTCATTGCATGTCTGTTGTTTTCAAAAACCACATAAGGATCAACCAGAGTCATTGCATGTGTGTTCTTTTCATAGACCACATATGGATCCACCAATGTCATTTCATGTGTGTTCTTTTCATAAACCACATATGGATCCACCAGTGTCATTGCATGTGTGTTCTTTTCACAAACCACATATGGATGCACCAGTGTCATTGCATGTGTGTTCTTTTAATAAACCACACCTAGAGTCACTGGATGTGTGTTCTTTTCATAAACCACAACTAGAGTCATTACATGTGTGTTCTTTTCACAAACCACATATGTATCCACCAGTGTCATTACATGTGTGTTCTTTTCGTTAACCACAGCTAGAGTCATTGCATGTCTGTTCTTCTCACAATCCACATGGATCCACCAGTGTCATTGCATGTGTGTTCTTTTAATAAACCACAACTAGAGTCTTTGCATGTGTGTTCTTTGCACAAACCACATATGGATGCACCAATGTCATTGCACGTGTGTTCTTTTCATTAACCACATCTAGAGTCATTTCATGTGTGTTCTTTTCACAACCCACATATGGATCCACCAGTGTCATTGCATGTGTGTTCTTTTCACAAACCACATGTGGATCTACTAGAGTCATTGCATGTCTGTTGTTTTCATATACCACATATGGATCCACCAGTGTCATTGCATGTGTGTTGTTTTCACAAACCACATATGGATCAACCAGTGTCATTGCATGTGGTTATTTTCACAAACCACATATGGATCCACTAGTGTCATTGCATGTGTGTGATTTTCACAAACAACATATGGATCCCCTAGTGTCAGTGAATGTGTGTTCTTTTCATTAACCACAGCTAGCGTCATTGCATGTCTGTTCTTTTCACACACCACATGTATCCACCAGTGTCATTGCATGTGTGTTATTTCAATAAACCACAACTAGAGTGATTGCATGTGTGTTCTTTGCACAAACCACATATGGATCCACGAGTGTCATTGCACGTGTGTTCTTTTCATTAACCACAGCTAGAGTCATTTCATGTGTGTTCTTTTCACAAACCACATATGGATCCACCAGAGTCATTGCATGTGTGTTCTTTTCATAAACCACATATGGATCCACCAGATTCAATGCATGTGTGTTCTTGTCATTAACCACAACTAGAGTCAATGCATGTCTAGTTTTTTCACAAACCACATAAGGATCCACCAGAGTCATTGCATGTCTGTTCTTTTCATAGACCACATATGGATCGACCAGTGTCATTGCATGTGTGTTCTTTTCACAAACCACATATGGATCCACTAGTGTCATTGCATGTGTGTTCTTTTCATTAACCACATGTGGATCTCCTAGTGTCATTGCATGTGTGTTCTTTTCATTAACCACAACTAGAGTCATTGCATGTTTGTTCTTTTCACAAACCACATATGGATCCACCAGAGTCATTGCATGTCTGTTCTTTTCATTAAAGACATATGGATCCACCAGTGTCATTGCGTGTGTGTTCTTTTCATAAAACACATGGATCCACCAGTGTCATTGCATGTGTGTTATTTTATTAAACCACAGCTAGAGTCACTGGATGTGTGTTCTTTTCATAAACCACAACTATTGTCATTGCATGTGTGTTCTTTTCACAAACCACATATGGATCAACTAGTGTTATTGCATGTGTGTTATTTTCATTAACCACATATGGACCCCGTAGTGTTCATTGCATGTGTGTTCCTTTCAATAACCACAACTAGAGTCATTGCATGTCTATTCTATTCACAGTCCACATATGGATCCACCAGAGTTTGTTGCATGTCCGTTTCTTTTCAGAGACCACATAGGGATCCACTAGTATCATTTCATGTGTGTTCTTTTCACAAACCACATATGGATCCAACGGTGTCATTGCATGTGTGTTCTTTTCACAAACCACATATGGATCCAGTAGTGTCATTGCATGTGTGTTCTTTTAATAAACCACAAAGAGAGTTACTTGATGTGTGTTCTTTTCATAAACCACAACTAGAGTCATTGCATGTGTGTTTTTTATGAAACAACATATGGACCCACCAGTGTCATTGCATGTGTGTCCTTTCATTAACCACTGCTAGAGTCATTGCATGTCTATTCTTTTCACAAACCACATGGATCCACTAGTGTCATTGCATGTGTGTTCTTTTAATAAACCACAACTACAGTCATTTCATGTGTGTTCTTTTCAAAAACCATATATCGATCCACCAGTGTCATTGCATGTGTGTTTATTTGATTGACCATAGCTAGAGTCATTTCATGTGTGTTCTTCTCACAAACCACATATGGATCCACCAGTGTCATTGCATGTGTGTTCTTTTCATTAACCACAGATAGAGTCATTGCATGCCTTATCTTTTCACAAACCACATGGATCCACCAGTGTCATTGCATGTGTGTTCTGTTAATAAGCCACAACTAGAGTCATTGCATTTGTGTTCTTTTCACAAACCACATATGGATCCACCAGTGTCGTTGCATGTGTTTTCTTTTCATTAACCACAGCTAGAGTCATTTTATGTGTGTTCTTTTCACAGACCACATATGGATCCACTAGAGTCATTGCATGCGTGTTCTTTTCATAAACCACATATGGATCCACCAGAGTTCATTGCATGTGTGTTCTTTTCATTAACCTCAACTAGAGTGATTGCATGTATGTTCTTTTCACAAACCACATAAGGATCCACCAGAGTCCTTGCATGTCTGTTCTTTTCACAGACCACATATGAATCCACCAGTGTCATTGCATGTGTGTTCTTTTCATTAACCACAACTAGAGTCGTTGCATGTCTGTTCTTTTCATAGACCACATATAGATCCACCAGAGTTCAGTGCATGTCTTTTCTTTTCACAAACAACATATGGATCCACCAAAGTCATTGCATGTGTGTTCAATTCACAAACCACATATGGATCCACTAGCGTCATTGCATGATTGTTCTTTTCATTAACCACATATGGATCCCCTAGTGGCATTGCATGTGTTTTCTTTTCACTAACCACAACTAGAGTCAGTGCATGTCTGTTCTTTTCACAAACCACATATGGATCCACCAGATTCATTGCATGTCTATTATTTCATTAACCACATATGGATCCAATAGTGTCATTGCATGTCTGTTCTTTTCATAAACCACATGGATCCACCAGTGTCATTGCATGTGTCTTCTTTTAATAAACCACCACTAGAGTCACTGGATGTGTGTTCTTTTCAGAAACCACAACTAGAATCATTGCATGTGTGTTCTTTTTACCAACCACATATGGATCCACCAGTGTCATTGCATGTGTGTTATTTTCATTGACCACATATGGATCCCCTAGAGTTCATTGCATGTGTGTTTCTTTCATTAACCACAACTAGAATCATTGCATGTCTGTTCTTTTCACAAAACACATATGGATCCACCAGAGTTTGTTGCATGTCTGTTCTTTTCATAAACCACATGGATCCACCAGTGTCATTGCATGTGTGTTCTTTTAATAAACCACCACTAGAGTCACTGGATGTGTGTTTTTGCATAAACCACAACTAGAGTCATTGCATGTGTGTTCTTTTCACAAACCACATATGGATCCACCAGTGTCATTGCATGTGTGTTATTTTCATTGACCACATATGGATCCCCAAGAGTTCATTGCGTGTGTGTTCTTTTCATTAACCACAACTAGAGTCATTGCATGTATCTTCTTTTCACAAACCACATATGGATCCACCAGAGTTCATTGCATGTCTATTCTTTTCATAGACCACATATGGATCCACTAGTGCCATCTCATGTGCGTTCTTTTCAGAAACCACATATGGATCCACCAGTGTCATTGCATGTGTCTTCTTTTCACAAACCACATATGGATCCACCAGTGCCATTGCATGTGTGTTCTTTTCATTAACCACAACTAGAGTCATTGCATGTCTATTATTTTCACACACCACATAAGGATCCACCAGAGTCATTGCATGTATGTTCTTTTCATTAACCACATATGGATCCACCAGAGACATTGCATGTTTGTTCTTTTCACAAACCACATATAGATACACCAGTGTCATTGCATGTGTGTTCTTTTCACAAACCATATATGCATCCACCAGAGTTCATTGCATGTGTGTTCTTTTCATTAACCACAGCTAGAGTCATTGCATGTCTGTTCTTTTCACAAATCACATAAGGATTCACCAGAGAAATTGCATGTGTGTTCTTTTCATAGACCACATATGGATCCACCAGTGTCATTTCATGTGTGTTCTATTCACAAACCACATATGGATCCACTAGTGTCATTGCATGTGTGCTATTTTCACAAACCACATATGGGTCCACCAGTGTCATTGCATGTGTGTTCTTTTCATTAATCACAGCTAGAGTCATTGCATGTCTGTTCTTCTCAAAAACCACATGGATCCACCAGTGTCATTACATGTGTGTTCTTTTCATTAACCACAACTAGAGCCATTCCATGTGTGTTCTTTTCACAAACCACATATGGATCCACCAGAGTCATTGCATGTGTGTTCTTTTCATAAACCACATATGGATCCACCAGAATTCATTGCATGTGTGTTCTTTTCATTAACCACAGCTAGAGTCAATGCATGTATGTTCTTTTCACAAACCACATAAGGATCCAATAGAGTCATTGCATGTCTGTTCTTTTCATAGACCACATATGGATCCACCAGTGTCATTGCATGTGTGTTCTTTTCACATACTACATATGGATCCACTAGTGTCATTGCATGTGTGTTCTTTTCATTAACCACATGTGGATCTCCTAGTCTCATTGCACGTGTGTTCTTTTCATTAACCACAACTAGAGTCATTGCATGTCTGTTCTTTTCACAAACCACATATGGATCCACCAGAGTTATTGCATGTCTCTTCTTTTCATTAACCACATATGGAGCCACCAGTGTCATTGCATGTCTGTTCTTTTCATAAACCACATAGATCCACCAGTGTCATTGCATGTGTGTTCTTTTAATAAACGACAACTAGAGTCACTGGATGTGTGTTCTTTTTAGAAACCACAACTAGAGTATTTGCATGTGTTTTCTTTTCACAAACCACATATGGATCCACCAGTGTCAGTGCATGTCTGTTATTTTCATTGACCACGTATGGATCCCGTAGAGTTCATTGCATGTGTGTTCTTTTCATTAACCACGACTAGAGTCATTGCATGTCTGTTCTTTTCACACACCACACATGGATCCACTAGAGTTTGTTGCATGTTTGTTCTTTTCATAGACCACATATGGATCCACTAGGAGATCTACATGTGGATCTCCTAGTGTGATTGCATGTGTGTTCTTTTCATTAACCACAACTAGAGTTATTGCATGTCTGTTCTTTTCTCAAAACACATATGGATCCACCAGATTGATTGCATGTATGTTCTTTTCATTAACCACTTATAGATCCATCAGTGTCATTGCATGTGTGTTCTTTTAATAAACCAAAACTAGAGTCATTGCATGTGTGTTCTTTTCACTAGCCACATATGGATCCACCTGTGTCATTGAATGTGTGTTCTTTTCATTAACCACAGCTAGACTCATTTCATGTGTGTTTTTTTCACAACCACATATGGATCCACCAGAGTCATTGCATGTGTGTTCTTTTCATAAACAACATATGGATCCACCAGAGTTCATTGCATGTGTGTTTTTTCATTAACCACGACTAGAGTGATTGCATGTCTGTTCTTTTCACAAACCACATAAGGATCCACCAGAGTCATTGCACATCTGTTCTTTTCACAGACCACAAATGGATCCACCAGTGTCATTGCATGTGTGTTCTTTTCACAAACCACATATGGATCCGCCAGTGTCATTGCATGTGTGTTATTTTCATTAACCACATATGGATCTCCTAGAGTTCATTGCGTGTGTTCTTTTCATTAACCACATCTAGAGTCATTGCATGTCTGTTAGTCTCACAAACCACATATGGATCCATTAGAGTTCATTGCATGTATGTTCTTATCATAGACCACACATGGATCCACCAGAGACATTGCATGTGCGTTCTTTTCACAAACCACATATGGATCCACTAGTGTCATTGCATGTGTGTTCTTTTCACAAACCACATATGCATCCACCAGTGTCATTGCATGTGTGTTCTTTTCATTAACCACAACTAGAGTCATAGCATGTCAGTTCTTTTCACACACCACATAACGATCCACCAAGGTCATTGCATGTGTGTTCTTTTCATAGACTACATATGGATCCACGAGTGTCATTTCATGTGTGTTCTTTTCACAAACCACATATGGATCGACCAGTGTCATTGCATGTGTGTTCTTTTAATAAACCACAGCAAGAGTCACTGGTTGTGTGTTCTTTTCATAAACCACAACTAGAGTCATTGCATGTGTGTTCTTTTCACAAACCACATATGGATCCACCAGAATCATTGCATGTTTGTTCTTTTCATTAACCACATATAGATCCACCAGTGTCATTGCATGTCTGTTCTTGTCATAAACCACATGGATCCACCAGTGTCATTGCATGTGTGTTCTTTTAATAAACCACAGCTAGATTCACTCGATGTGTGTTCTTTTCATAAACCACAACTAGAGTCATTGCATGTGAGTTCTTTTCACAAACCACATATGGATCCACCAGAGTCATTGCATGTCTGTTCTTTTAATTAACCACGTATAGATCCACCAGTGTCATTGCATGTCTGTTCTTGTCATAAACCACATGGATCCACCAGTGTCATTGCATGTGTGTTCTTTTAATAAACCACAGCTAGATTCACTCGATGTGTGTTCTTTTCATAAACCACAAATAGAGTCATTGCATGTGTGTTCTTTTCACAAACCAAATATGGATCAACCAGTGTCATTGCATGTGTGTTATTTTAATTTACCACATATGGATCCCCTAGAGTTCATTGTATGTGTGTTCTTTTCATTAACCACAACTAGAGTCATTGCATGTCTATTCTTTTCACAGTCCACATATGGATCCACCAGAGATTGTTGTGTTCTGTTCTTTTCATAAACCACATATGGATCCACTAGTATCATTTCATGTTTGTTTTCTTCAGAAACCACATTTGGAACCTCCCGTGTCATTGCATGTGTGTTCTTTTTAAAAACCACATATTGATCCAGCAGTGTCATTGCATGTGTGTTCTTTCAATAAACCACAACGAGTCACTTGATGTGTGTTCTTTTCATAAACCACAACTAGAGTCATTGCATGTGTGTTCTTTTATGAAACCACATATGGATCCACAGTGTCATTGCAGGTGTGTTCTTTTCATAAACCACAGCTAGAGTCATTGCATGTCTGTTCTTTTCACAAACCACATGGATCCACCAGTGTCATTGTATGTGTGTTCTTTTAATAAACCACAACTACAGTCATTGCATGTGCGTTATTTTCACAAACCACATATGGATCCACCAGTGTCACTGCACGTGTGTTTATTTCATTAACACAGCTAGAGTCATTTCATGTGTGTTCTTTTCACAAACCACATATGGATCCAGCAGTGTCATTGCATGTGTGTTCTTTTCACAAACCACATATGGATCCGCCAAAGATGTCATTGCATGTGTGTTATTTTCATTAACCACATATGGATCTCCTAGAGTTCATTGTGTGTGTTCTTTTCATTAACCACATCTAGAGTCATTGCATGTGCATAGTCTCACAAACCACATATGGATCCACTAGAGTTCATTGCATGTATGTTCTTATCATAGACCACACATGGATCCACCAGAGACATTGCATGTGCGTTCTTTTCACAAACCACATATGGATCCACTAGTGTCATTGCATGTGTGTTCTTTTCAGAAACCACATATGCATCCACCAGTGTCATTGCATGTGTGTTCTTTTCATTAACCACAACTAGAGTCATAGCATGTCAGTTCTTTTCACACACCACATAACGATCCACCAAGGTCATTGCATGTGTGTTCTTTTCATAGACTACATATGGATCCACGAGTGTCATTTCATGTGTGTTCTTTTCACAAACCACATATGGATCGACCAGTGTCATTGCATGTGTGTTCTTTTAATAAACCACAGCAAGAGTCACTGGTTGTGTGTTCTTTTCATAAACCACAACTAGAGTCATTGCATGTGTGTTCTTTTTACAAACCACATATGGATCCACCAGAATCATTGCATGTTTGTTCTTTTCATTAACCACATATAGATCCACCAGTGTCATTGCATGTACATTCTTGTCATAAACCACATGGATCCACCAGTGTCATTGCATGTGTGTTCTTTTAATAAACCACAGACTAGATTCACTCGATGTGTGTTCTTTTCATAAACCACAACTAGAGTCATTGCATGTGAGTTCTTTTCACAAACCACATATGGATCCACGAGTCATTGCATGTACATTCTTTTTAATTAACCACGTATAGATCCACAGTGTCATTGCATGTCTGTTCTTGTCATAAACCACATGGATCCACCAGTGTCATTGCATGTGTGTTCTTTTAATAAACCACAGCTAGATTCACTTGATGTGTGTTCTTTTCATAAACCACAACTAGAGTCATTGCATGTGTGTTCTTTTCAAAACCACATATGGATCCACCGTAGTCATTGCATGTCTGTCTTTTCATTAACCACATATAGATCCACCAGTGTCATTGCATGTCTGTTCTTGTCATAAACCACATGGATCCACCAGTGTCATTGAATGTGTGTTCTTTTTATAAACCACAGCTCGATTCACTCGATGTGTGTTCTTTTCATAAACCACAAATAGAGTCATTGCATGTGTGTTCTTTTCACAAACCAAATATGGATCAACCAGTGTCATTGCATGTGTGTTATTTTAATTTACCACATATGGATCCCCTAGAGTTCATTGTATGTGTGTTCTTTTCATTAACCACAACTAGAGTCATTGCATGTCTATTCTTTTCACAGTCCACATATGGATCCACCAGAGATTGTTGTGTTGTTCTTTTCATAAACCACATATGGATCCACTAGTATCATTTCATGTGTGTTATCTTCACAAACCACATTTGGATCCACAGTGTCATTGCATGTGTGTTCTTTTACAAACCACATATGGATCCAGCAGTGTCATTGCATGTGTGTTCTTTCAATAAACCACAACGAGAGTCACTTGATGTGTGTTCTTTTCATAAACCACAACTAGAGTCATTGCATGTGTGTTCTTTTATGAAACCACATATGGATCCACCAGTGTCATTGCATGTGTTTTCTTTTCATAAACCACAGCTAGAGTCATTGCATGTCTGTTCTTTTCACAAACCACATGGATCCACCAGTGTCATTGTATGTGTGTTCTTTTAATAAACCACAACTACAGTCATTGCATGTGCGTTATTTTCACAAACCACATATGGATCCACAGTGTCCTTTGCGTGTGTTTATTTCATTAACACAGCTAGAGTCATTTCATGTGTGTTCTTTTCACAAACCACATATGGATCCAGCAGTGTCATTGCATGTGTGTTCTTTTCACAAACCACATATGGATCCGCCAGTGTCATTGCATGTGTGTTATTTTCATTAACCACATATGGATCTCCTAGAGTTCATTGTGTGTGTTGGTTTCATTATCCACATATAGAGTCATTGCATGTCTGTTAGTCTCACAAACCACATATGGATCCACTAGAGTTCATTGCATGTATGTTCTTATCATAGACCACACATGGATCCACCAGAGACATTGCATGTGCGTTCTTTTCACAAACCACATATGGATCCACTAGTGTCATTGCATGTGTGTTCTTTTCAGAAACCACATATGCATCCACCAGTGTCATTGCATGTGTGTTCTTTTCATTAACCACAACTAGAGTCATAGCATGTCAGTTCTTTTCACACACCACATAACGATCCACCAAGGTCATAGAATGTGTGTTCTTTTCATAGACTACATATGGATCCACAGTGTCATTTCATGTGTGTTCTTTTCACAAACCACATATGGATCGACCCGTGTCATTGCATGTGTGTTCTTTTAATAAACCACAGAAGAGTCACTGGTTGTGTGTTCTTTTCATAAACCACAACTAGAGTCATTGCATGTGTGTTCTTTTCACAAACCACATATGGATCCACAGAATCATTGCATGTTTGTTCTTTTCATTAACCACATATAGATCCACAGTGTCATTGCATGTACTGTTTGTCATAAACCACATGGATCCACCAGTGTCATTGCATGTGTGTTCTTTTAATAAACCACAGCTAGATTCACTCGATGTGTGTTCTTTTCATAAACCACAACTAGAGTCATTGCATGTGAGTTCTTTTCACAAACCACATATGGATCCACCAGAGTCATTGCATGTCATTCTTTTAATTAACCACATATAGATCCACCAGTGTCATTGCATGTCTGTTCTTGTCATAAACCACATGGATCCACCAGTGTCATTGCATGTGTGTTCTTTTAATAAACCACAGCTAGATTCACTTGATGTGTGTTCTTTTCATAAACCACAACTAGAGTCATTGCATGTGTGTTCTTTTCAAAAACCACATATGGATCCACCAGAGTCATTGCATGTCTGTTCTTTTCATTAACCACATATAGATCCACCAGTGTCATTGCATGTCTGTTCTTGTCATAAACCACATGGATCCACCAGTGTCATTGCATGTGTGTTCTTTTAATAAACCACAGCTAGATTCACTCGATGTGTGTTCTTTTCATAAACCACAAATAGAGTCATTGCATGTGTGTTCTTTTCACAAACCAAATATGGATCAACCAGTGTCATTGCATGTGTGTTATTTTAATTTACCACATATGGATCCCCTAGAGTTCATTGTATGTGTGTTCTTTTCATTAACCACAACTAGAGTCATTGCATGTCTATTCTTTTCACAGTCCACATATGGATCCACCAGAGATTGTTGTGTTACATTCTTTTCATAAACCACATATGGATCCACTAGTATCATTTCATGTGTTATCTTCACAAACCACATTTGGATCCACCAGTGTCATTGCATGTGTGTTCTTTTTACAAACCACATATGGATCCAGCAGTGTCATTGCATGTGTGTTCTTTCAATAAACCACAACGAGAGTCACTTGATGTGTGTTCTTTTCATAAACCACAACTAGAGTCATTGCATGTGTGTTCTTTTATGAAACCACATATGGATCCACCAGTGTCATTGCATGTGTGTTCTTTTCATAAACCACAGCTAGAGTCATTGCATGTCTGTTCTTTTCACAAACCACATGGATCCACCAGTGTCATTGTATGTGTGTTCTTTTAATAAACCACAACTACAGTCATTGCATGTGCGTTATTTTCACAAACCACATATGGATCCACCAGTGTCACTGCACGTGTGTTTATTTCATTAACACAGCTAGAGTCATTTCATGTGTGTTCTTTTCACAAACCACATATGGATCCAGCAGTGTCATTGCATGTGTGTTCTTTTCACAAACCACATATGGATCCGCCAGTGTCATTGCATGTGTGTTATTTTCATTAACCACATATGGATCTCCTAGAGTTCATTGTGTGTGTTCTTTTCATTAACCACATCTAGAGTCATTGCATGTCTGTTAGTCTCACAAACCACATATGGATCCACTAGAGTTCATTGCATGTATGTTCTTATCATAGACCACACATGGATCCACCAGAGACATTGCATGTGCGTTCTTTTCACAAACCACATATGGATCCACTAGTGTCATTGCATGTGTGTTCTTTTCACAAACCACATATGCATCCACGGTGTCATTGCATGTGTGTTCTTTTCATTAACCACAACTAGAGTCATAGCATGTCAGTTCTTTTCACACACCACATAACGATCCACCAAGGTCATTGCATGTGTGTTCTTTTCATAGACTACATATGGATCCACGAGTGTCATTTCATGTGTGTTCTTTTCACAAACCACATATGGATCGACCAGTGTCATTGCATGTGTGTTCTTTTAATAAACCACAGCAAGAGTCACTGGTTGTGTGTTCTTTTCATAAACCACAACTAGAGTCATTGCATGTGTGTTCTTTTCACAAACCACATATGGATCCACCAGAATCATTGCATGTTTGTTCTTTTCATTAACCACATATAGATCCACCAGTGTCATTGCATGTACGTTTCTTGTCATAAACCACATGGATCCACGGTGTCATTGCATGTGTGTTCTTTTAATAAACCACAGCTAGATTCACTCGATGTGTGTTCTTTTCATAAACCACAACTAGAGTCATTGCATGTGAGTTCTTTTCACAAACCACATATGGATCCACCAGAGTCATTGCATGTCTGTTCTTTTAATTAACCACATATAGATCCACAGTGTCATTGCATGTCTGTTCTTGTCATAAACCACATGGATCCACCAGTGTCATTGCATGTGTGTTCTTTTAATAAACCACAGCTAGATTCACTTGATGTGTGTTCTTTTCATAAACCACAACTAGAGTCATTGCATGTGTGTTCTTTTCAAAAACCACATATGGATCCACCAGAGTCATTGCATGTCATTCTTTTCATTAACCACATATAGATCCACAGGTGTCATTGCATGTCTGTTCTTGTCATAAACCACATGGATCCACCAGTGTCATTGCATGTGTGTTCTTTTAATAAACCACAGCTAGATTCACTAGATGTGTGTTCTTTTCATAAACCACAACTAGAGTCATTGCATGTGTGTTCTTTTCAAAAACCACATATGGATCCACCAGAGTCATTGCATGTCTGTTCTTTTCATTAACCACATATAGATCCACCAGTGTCATTGCATGTCTGTTCTTGTCATAAACCACATGGATCCACCAGTGTCATTGCATGTGTGTTCTTTTAATAAACCACAGCTAGATTCACTCGATGTGTGTTCTTTTCATAAACCACAAATAGAGTCATTGCATGTGTGTTCTT
Organism: Avena insularis; assembly: GCA_023614405.1. Classification (NCBI taxonomy): domain Eukaryota; kingdom Viridiplantae; phylum Streptophyta; class Magnoliopsida; order Poales; family Poaceae; genus Avena; species Avena insularis. Next base: position 411,224,214 of record CM042696.1, read on the forward strand.
TTCACAAACCAAATATGGATCAACCAGTGTCATTGCATGTGTGTTATTTTAATTTACCACATATGGATCCCCTAGAGTTCATTGTATGTGTGTTCTTTTCATTAACCACAACTAGAGTCATTGCATGTCTATTCTTTTCACAGTCCACATATGGATCCACCAGAGATTGTTGTGTTCTGTTCTTTTCATAAACCACATATGGATCCACTAGTATCATTTCATGTGTGTTATCTTCACAAACCACATTTGGATCCACAGTGTCATTGCATGTGTGTTCTTTTTACAAACCACATATGGATCCAGTGTCATTGCATGTGTGTTCTTTCAATAAACCACAACGAGAGTCACTTGATGTGTGTTCTTTTCATAAACCACAACTAGAGTCATTGCATGTGTGTTCTTTTATGAAACCACATATGGATCCACCAGTGTCATTGCATGTGTGTTCTTTTCATAAACCACAGCTAGAGTCATTGCATGTCTGTTCTTTTCACAAACCACATGGATCCACCAGTGTCATTGTATGTGTGTTCTTTTAATAAACCACAACTACAGTCATTGCATGTGCGTTATTTTCACAAACCACATATGGATCCACCAGTGTCACTGCACGTGTGTTTATTTCATTAACACAGCTAGAGTCATTTCATGTGTGTTCTTTTCACAAACCACATATGGATCCAGCAGTGTCATTGCATGTGTGTTCTTTTCACAAACCACATATGGATCCGCCAGTGTCATTGCATGTGTGTTATTTTCATTAACCACATATGGATCTCCTAGAGTTCATTGTGTGTGTTCTTTTCATTAACCACATCTAGAGTCATTGCATATGTCATTAGTCTCACAAACCACATATGGATCCACTAGAGTTCATTGCATGTATGTTCTTATCATAGACCACACATGGATCCACCAGAGACATTGCATGTGCGTTCTTTTCACAAACCACATATGGATCCACTAGTGTCATTGCATGTGTGTTCTTTTCACAAACCACATATGCATCCACCAGTGTCATTGCATGTGTGTTCTTTTCATTAACCACAACTAGAGTCATAGCATGTCAGTTCTTTTCACACACCACATAACGATCCACCAAGGTCATTGCATGTGTGTTCTTTTCATAGACTACATATGGATCCACGAGTGTCATTTCATGTGTGTTCTTTTCACAAACCACATATGGATCGACCAGTGTCATTGCATGTGTGTTCTTTTAATAAACCACAGCAAGAGTCACTGGTTGTGTGTTCTTTTCATAAACCACAACTAGAGTCATTGCATGTGTGTTCTTTTCACAAACCACATATGGATCCACCAGAATCATTGCATGTTTGCTCTTTTCATTAACCACATATAGATCCACCAGTGTCATTCCATGTCTGTTCTTGTCATAAACCACATGGATCCACCAGTGTCATTGCATGTGTGTTCTTTTAATAAACCACAGCTAGATTCACTCGATGTGTGTTCTTTTCATAAACCCAACTAGAGTCATTGCATGTGAGTTCTTTTCACAAACCACATATGGATCCACCAGAGTCATTGCATGTCTGTTCTTTTAATTAACCACATATAGATCCACCAGTGTCATTGCATGTCTGTTCTTGTCATAAACCACATGGATCCACCAGTGTCATTGCATGTGTGTTCTTTTAATAAACCACAGCTAGATTCACTTGATGTGTGTTCTTTTCATAAACCACAACTAGAGTCATTGCATGTGTGTTCTTTTCAAAAACCACATATGGATCCACCAGAGTCATTGCATGTCTGTTCTTTTCATTAACCACATATAGATCCACCAGTGTCATTGCATGTATGTTCTTGTCATAAACCACATGGATCCACCAGTGTCATTGCATGTGTGTTCTTTTAATAAACCATAGCTAGATTCACTCGATGTGTGTTCTTTTCATAAACCACAAATAGAGTCATTGCATGTGTGTTCTTTTCACAAACCAAATATGGATCAACCAGTGTCATTGCATGTGTGTTATTTTAATTGACCACATATGGATCCCCTAGAGTTCATTGTATGTGTGTTCTTTTCATTAACCACAACTAGAGTCATTGCATGTCTATTCTTTTCACAGTCCACATATGGATCCACCAGAGATTGTTGTGTTCTGTTCTTTTCATAAACCACATATGGATCCACTAGTATCATTTCATGTGTGTTATCTTCACAAACCACATTTGGATCCACCAGTGTCATTGCATGTGTGTTCTTTTTACAAACCACATATGGATCCAGCAGTGTCATTGCATGTGTGTTCTTTCAATAAACCATAACGAGAGTCACTTGATGTGTGTTCTTTTCATAAACCACAACTAGAGTCATTGCATGTGTGTTCTTTTATGAAACCACATATGGATGCACCAGTGTCATTGCATGTGTGTTCTTTTCATAAACCACATCTAGAGTCATTGCATGTCTGTTCTTTTCACAAACCACATGGATCCACCAGTGTCATTGTATGTGTGTTCTTTTAATAAACCACAACTACAGTCATTGCATGTGCGTTATTTTCACAAACCACATATGGATCCACCAGTGTCACTGCACGTGTGTTTATTTCATTAACACAGCTAGAGTCATTTCATGTGTGTTCTTTTCACAAACCACATATGGATCCAGCAGTGTCATTTCATGTGTGTTCTTTTAACAAACCACATATGTATCCACCATTGTCATTGCACGTGTGTTCTTTTTCACAATCCACTAGTGTCATTGCATGTGTGTTCTTTTCATAGACTACATATGGATCCACGAGTGTCATTTCATAAGTGTTCTTTTCACAAACCACATATGGATCGACCAGTGTCATTGCATGTGTGTTCTTTTAATAAACCACAGCAAGAGTCACTGGTTGTGTGTTCTTTTCATAAACCACAACTAGAGTCATTGCATGTGTGTTCTTTTCACAAACCACATATGGATCCACCAGAATCATTGCATGTTTGTTCTTTTCATTAACCACATATAGATCCACCAGTGTCATTGCATGTCTGTTCTTGTCATAAACCACATGGATCCACCAGTGTCATTGCATGTGTGTTCTTTTAATAAACCACAGCTAGATTCACTCGATGTGTGTTCTTTTCATAAACCACAACTAGAGTCATTGCATGTGAGTTCTTTTCACAAACCACATATGGATCCACCAGAGTCATTGCATGTCTGTTCTTTTAATTAACCACATATAGATCCACCAGTGTCATTGCATGTCTGTTCTTGTCATAAACCACATGGATCCACCAGTGTCATTGCATGTGTGTTCTTTTAATAAACCACAGCTAGATTCACTTGATGTGTGTTCTTTTCATAAACCACAACTAGAGTCATTGCATGTGTGTTCTTTTCAAAAACCACATATGGATCCACCAGAGTCATTGCATGTCTGTTCTTCATTAACCACATATAGATCCACCAGTGTCATTGCATGTCTGTTTGTCATAAACCACATGGATCCACCAGTGTCATTGCATGTGTGTTCTTTTAATAAACCACAGCTAGATTCACTCGATGTGTGTTCTTTTCATAAACCACAAATAGAGTCATTGCATGTGTGTTCTTTTCACAAACCAAATATGGATCAACCAGTGTCATTGCATGTGTGTTATTTTAATTTACCACATATGGATCCCCTAGAGTTCATTGTATGTGTGTTCTTTTCATTAACCACAACTAGAGTCATTGCATGTCTATTCTTTTCACAGTCCACATATGGATCCACCAGAGATTGTTGTGTTCTGTTCTTTTCATAAACCACATATGGATCCACTAGTATCATTTCATGTGTGTTATCTTCACAAACCACATTTGGATCCACCAGTGTCATTGCATGTGTGTTCTTTTTACAAACCACATATGGATCCAGCAGTGTCATTGCATGTGTGTTCTTTCAATAAACCACAACGAGTCACTTGATGTGTGTTCTTTTCATAAACCACAACTAGAGTCATTGCATGTGTGTTCTTTTATGAAACCACATATGGATCCACCAGTGTCATTGCATGTGTGTTCTTTTCATAAACCACAGCTAGAGTCATTGCATGTCTGTTCTTTTCACAAACCACATGGATCCACCAGTGTCATTGTATGTGTGTTCTTTTAATAAACCACAACTACAGTCATTGCATGTGCGTTATTTTCACAAACCACATATGGATCCACCAGTGTCACTGCACGTGTGTTTATTTCATTAACACAGCTAGAGTCATTTCATGTGTGTTCTTTTCACAAACCACATATGGATCCAGCAGTGTCATTGCATGTGTGTTCTTTTCACAAACCACATATGGATCCGCCAGTGTCATTGCATGTGTGTTATTTTCATTAACCACATATGGATCTCCTAGAGTTCATTGTGTGTGTTCTTTTCATTAACCACATCTAGAGTCATTGCATGTCTGTTAGTCTCACAAACCACATATGGATCCACTAGAGTTCATTGCATGTATGTTCTTATCATAGACAACACATGGATCCACCAGAGACATTGCATGTGCGTTCTTTTCACAAACCACATATGGATCCACTAGTGTCATTGCATGTGTGTTCTTTTCACAAACCACATATGCATCCACCAGTGTCATTGCATGTGTGTTCTTTTCATTAACCACAACTAGAGTCATAGCATGTCAGTTCTTTTCACACACCACATAACGATCCACCAAGGTCATTGCATGTGTGTGTTCTTTTCATAGACTACATATGGATCCACGAGTGTCATTTCATGTGTGTTCTTTTCACAAACCACATATGGATCGACCAGTGTCATTGCATGTGTGTTCTTTTAATAAACCACAGCAAGAGTCACTGGTTGTGTGTTCTTTTCATAAACCACAACTAGAGTCATTGCATGTGTGTTCTTTTCACAAACCACATATGGATCCACCAGAATCATTGCATGTTTGTTCTTTTCATTAACCACATATAGATCCACCAGTGTCATTGCATGTCTGTTCTTGTCATAAACCACATGGATCCACCAGTGTCATTGCATGTGTGTTCTTTTAATAAACCACAGCTAGATTCACTCGATGTGTGTTCTTTTCATAAACCACAACTAGAGTCATTGCATGTGAGTTCTTTTCACAAACCACATATGGATCCACCAGAGTCATTGCATGTCTGTTCTTTTAATTAACCACATATAGATCCACCAGTGTCATTGCATGTCTGTTCTTGTCATAAACCACATGGATCCACCAGTGTCATTGCATGTGTGTTCTTTTAATAAACCACAGCTAGATTCACTTGATGTGTGTTCTTTTCATAAACCACAACTAGAGTCATTGCATGTGTGTTCTTTTCAAAAACCACATATGGATCCACAATTATCATTTCATGTCTGTTCTTTTCATTAACCACATATAGATCCACCAGTGTCATTGCATGTCTGTTCTTGTCATAAACCACATGGATCCACCAGTGTCATTGCATGTGTGTTCTTTTAATAAACCACAGCTAGATTCACTAGATGTGTGTTCTTTTCATAAACCACAACTAGAGTCATTGCATGTGTGTTCTTTTCAAAAACCACATATGGATCCACCAGAGTCATTGCATGTCTGTTCTTTTCATTAACCACATATAGATCCACCAGTGTCATTGCATGTCTGTTCTTGTCATAAACCACATGGATCCACCAGTGTCATTGCATGTGTGTTCTTTTAATAAACCACAGCTAGATTCACTCGATGTGTGTTCTTTTCATAAACCACAAATAGAGTCATTGCATGTGTGTTCTTTTCACAAACCAAATATGGATCAACCAGTGTCATTGCATGTGTGTTATTTTAATTTACCACATATGGATCCCCTAGAGTTCATTGTATGTGTGTTCTTTTCATTAACCACAACTAGAGTCATTGCATGTCTATTCTTTTCACAGTCCACATATGGATCCACCAGAGATTGTTGTGTTCTGTTCTTTTCATAAACCACATATGGATCCACTAGTATCATTTCATGTGTGTTATCTTCACAAACCACATTTGGATCCACCAGTGTCATTGCATGTGTGTTCTTTTTACAAACCACATATGGATCCAGCAGTGTCATTGCATGTGTGTGTTTTCAATAAACCACAACGAGAGTCACTTGATGTGTGTTCTTTTCATAAACCACAACTAGAGTCATTGCATGTGTGTTCTTTTATGAAACCACATATGGATCCACCAGTGTCATTGCATGTGTGTTCTTTTCATAAACCACAGCTAGAGTCATTGCATGTCTGTTCTTTTCACAAACCACATGGATCCACCAGTGTCATTGTATGTGTGTTCTTTTAATAAACCACAACTACAGTCATTGCATGTGCGTTATTTTCACAAACCACATATGGATCCACCGGTGTCCTTTGCGTGTGTGTTTATTTCATTAACACAGCTAGAGTCATTTCATGTGTGTTCTTTTCACAAACCACATATGGATCCAGCAGTGTCATTGCATGTGTGTTCTTTTCACAAACCACATATGGATCCGCCAGTGTCATTGCATGTGTGTTATTTTCATTAACCACATATGGATCTCCTAGAGTTCATTGTGTGTGTTCTTTTCATTAACCACATCTAGAGTCATTGCATGTCTGTTAGTCTCACAAACCACATATGGATCCACTAGAGTTCATTGCATGTATGTTCTTATCATAGACCACACATGGATCCACCAGAGACATTGCATGTGCGTTCTTTTCACAAACCACATATGGATCCACTAGTGTCATTGCATGTGTGTTCTTTTCACAAACCACATATGCATCCACCAGTGTCATTGCATGTGTGTTCTTTTCATTAACCACAACTAGAGTCATAGCATGTCAGTTCTTTTCACACACCACATAACGATCCACCAAGGTCATTGCATGTGTGTTCTTTTCATAGACTACATATGGATCCACGAGTGTCATTTCATGTGTGTTCTTTTCACAAACCACATATGGATCGACCAGTGTCATTGCATGTGTGTTCTTTTAATAAACCACAGCAAGAGTCACTGGTTGTGTGTTCTTTTCATAAACCACAACTAGAGTCATTGCATGTGTGTTCTTTTCACAAACCACATATGGATCCACCAGAATCATTGCATGTTTGCTCTTTTCATTAACCACATATAGATCCACCAGTGTCATTGCATGTACATTTCTTCTCATACACCAGATGGATCCACCAGTGTCATTGCATGTGTGTTCTTTTAATAAACCACAGCTAGATTCACTCGATGTGTGTTCTTTTCATAAACCCAACTAGAGTCATTGCATGTGAGTTCTTTTCACAAACCACATATGGATCCACGAGTCATTGCATGTACATTTTTAATTAACCACATATAGATCCACCAGTGTCATTGCATGTCTGTTCTTGTCATAAACCACATGGATCCACCAGTGTCATTGCATGTGTGTTCTTTTAATAAACCACAGCTAGATTCACTTGATGTGTGTTCTTTTCATAAACCACAACTAGAGTCATTGCATGTGTGTTCTTTTCAAAAACCACATATGGATCCACCAGAGTCATTGCATGTCTGTTCTTTTCATTAACCACATATAGATCCACCAGTGTCATTGCATGTATGTTCTTGTCATAAACCACATGGATCCACCAGTGTCATTGCATGTGTGTTCTTTTAATAAACCATAGCTAGATTCACTCGATGTGTGTTCTTTTCATAAACCACAAATAGAGTCATTGCATGTGTGTTCTTTTCACAAACCAAATATGGATCAACGGTCATTGCATGTGTGTTATTTTAATTGACCACATATGGATCCCCTAGAGTTCATTGTATGTGTGTTCTTTTCATTAACCACAACTAGAGTCATTGCATGTCTATTCTTTTCACAGTCCACATATGGATCCACAGATTGTTGTGTTCTCTTTTCATAAACCACATATGGATCCACTAGTATCATTTCATGTGTGTTATCTTCACAAACCACATTTGGATCCACCAGTGTCATTGCATGTGTGTTCTTTTTACAAACCACATATGGATCCAGCAGTGTCATTGCATGTGTGTTCTTTCAATAAACCATAACGAGAGTCACTTGATGTGTGTTCTTTTCATAAACCACAACTAGAGTCATTGCATGTGTGTTCTTTTATGAAACCACATATGGATGCACCAGTGTCATTGCATGTGTGTTCTTTTCATAAACCACAGCTAGAGTCATTGCATGTCTGTTCTTTTCACAAACCACATGGATCCACCAGTGTCATTGTATGTGTGTTCTTTTAATAAACCACAACTACAGTCATTGCATGTGCGTTATTTTCACAAACCACATATGGATCCACCAGTGTCACTGCACGTGTGTTTATTTCATTAACACAGCTAGAGTCATTTCATGTGTGTTCTTTTCACAAACCACATATGGATCCAGCAGTGTCATTTCATGTGTGTTCTTTTAACAAACCACATATGTATCCACCATTGTCATTGCACGTGTGTTCTTTTTCACAATCCACTAGTGTCATTGCATGTGTGTTCTTTTCATAGACTACATATGGATCCACGAGTGTCATTTCATGTGTGTTCTTTTCACAAACCACATATGGATCGACCAGTGTCATTGCATGTGTGTTCTTTTAATAAACCACAGCAAGAGTCACTGGTTGTGTGTTCTTTTCATAAACCACAACTAGAGTCATTGCATGTGTGTTCTTTTCACAAACCACATATGGATCCACCAGAATCATTGCATGTTTGTTCTTTTCATTAACCACATATAGATCCACCAGTGTCATTGCATGTCTGTTCTTGTCATAAACCACATGGATCCACCAGTGTCATTGCATGTGTGTTCTTTTAATAAACCACAGCTAGATTCACTCGATGTGTGTTCTTTTCATAAACCACAACTAGAGTCATTGCATGTGAGTTCTTTTCACAAACCACATATGGATCCACCAGAGTCATTGCATGTCTGTTCTTTTAATTAACCACATATAGATCCACCAGTGTCATTGCATGTCTGTTCTTGTCATAAACCACATGGATCCACCAGTGTCATTGCATGTGTGTTCTTTTAATAAACCACAGCTAGATTCACTTGATGTGTGTTCTTTTCATAAACCACAACTAGAGTCATTGCATGTGTGTTCTTTTCAAAACCACATATGGATCCACCAGTCATTGCATGTGTTCTTTCATTAACCACATATAGATCCACCAGTGTCATTGCATGTCTGTTCTTGTCATAAACCACATGGATCCACCAGTGTCATTGCATGTGTGTTCTTTTAATAAACCACAGCTAGATTCACTCGATGTGTGTTCTTTTCATAAACCACAAATAGAGTCATTGCATGTGTGTTCTTTTCACAAACCAAATATGGATCAACCAGTGTCATTGCATGTGTGTTATTTTAATTTACCACATATGGATCCCCTAGAGTTCATTGTATGTGTGTTCTTTTCATTAACCACAACTAGAGTCATTGCATGTCTATTCTTTTCACAGTCCACATATGGATCCACCAGAGATTGTTGTGTTCTGTTCTTTTCATAAACCACATATGGATCCACTAGTATCATTTCATGTGTGTTATCTTCACAAACCACATTTGGATCCACCAGTGTCATTGCATGTGTGTTCTTTTTACAAACCACATATGGATCCAGCAGTGTCATTGCATGTGTGTTCTTTCAATAAACCACAACGAGAGTCACTTGATGTGTGTTCTTTTCATAAACCACAACTAGAGTCATTGCATGTGTGTTCTTTTATGAAACCACATATGGATCCACCAGTGTCATTGCATGTGTGTTCTTTTCATAAACCACACTAGAGTCATTGCATGTGTTCTTTTCACAAACCACATGGATCCACCAGTGTCATTGTATGTGTGTTCTTTTAATAAACCACAACTACAGTCATTGCATGTGCGTTATTTTCACAAACCACATATGGATCCACCAGTGTCACTGCACGTGTGTTTATTTCATTAACACAGCTAGAGTCATTTCATGTGTGTTCTTTTCACAAACCACATATGGATCCAGCAGTGTCATTGCATGTGTGTTCTTTTCACAAACCACATATGGATCCGCCAGTGTCATTGCATGTGTGTTATTTTCATTAACCACATATGGATCTCCTAGAGTTCATTGTGTGTGTTCTTTTCATTAACCACATCTAGAGTCATTGCATGTCTGTTAGTCTCACAAACCACATATGGATCCACTAGAGTTCATTGCATGTATGTTCTTATCATAGACAACACATGGATCCACCAGAGACATTGCATGTGCGTTCTTTTCACAAACCACATATGGATCCACTAGTGTCATTGCATGTGTGTTCTTTTCACAAACCACATATGCATCCACCAGTGTCATTGCATGTGTGTTCTTTTCATTAACCACAACTAGAGTCATAGCATGTCAGTTCTTTTCACACACCACATAACGATCCACCAAGGTCATTGCATGTGTGTTCTTTTCATAGACTACATATGGATCCACGAGTGTCATTTCATGTGTGTTCTTTTCACAAACCACATATGGATCGACCAGTGTCATTGCATGTGTGTTCTTTTAATAAACCACAGCAAGAGTCACTGGTTGTGTGTTCTTTTCATAAACCACAACTAGAGTCATTGCATGTGTGTTCTTTTCACAAACCACATATGGATCCACCAGAATCATTGCATGTTTGTTCTTTTCATTAACCACATATAGATCCACCAGTGTCATTGCATGTCTGTTCTTGTCATAAACCACATGGATCCACCAGTGTCATTGCATGTGTGTTCTTTTAATAAACCACAGCTAGATTCACTCGATGTGTGTTCTTTTCATAAACCACAACTAGAGTCATTGCATGTGAGTTCTTTTCACAAACCACATATGGATCCACCAGAGTCATTGCATGTTCTTTTCATTAACCACATATAGATCCACCAGTGTCATTGCATGTCTGTTCTTGTCATAAACCACATGGATCCACCAGTGTCATTGCATGTGTGTTCTTTTAATAAACCACAGCTAGATTCACTTGATGTGTGTTCTTTTCATAAACCACAACTAGAGTCATTGCATGTGTGTTCTTTTCAAAAACCACATATGGATCCACGAGTCATTGCATGTACATTCTTTTCATTAACCACATATAGATCCACCAAAGTGTCATTGCATGTCTGTTCTTGTCATAAACCACATGGATCCACCACTGTCATTGCATGTGTGTTCTTTTAATAAACCACAGCTAGATTCACTAGATGTGTGTTCTTTTCATAAACCACAACTAGAGTCATTGCATGTGTGTTCTTTTCACAAACCACATATGGATCCACCAGAGTCATTGCATGTCTGTTCTTTTCATTAACCACATATAGATCCACCAGGTGTCATTGCATGTCTGTTCTTGTCATAAACCACATGGATCCACCAGTGTCATTGCATGTGTGTTCTTTTCCTAAACCACATAGATTCACTCGATGTGTGTTCTTTTCATAAACCACAAATAGAGTCATTGCATGTGTGTTCTTTTCACAAACCAAATATGGATCAACCAGTGTCATTGCATGTGTGTTATTTTAATTGACCACATATGGATCCCTAGAGTTCATTGTATGTGTGTTCTTTTCATTAACCACAACTAGAGTCATTGCATGTCTATTCTTTTCACAGTCCACATATGGATCCACCAGATTGTTGTGTTCTCGTTTTTCATAAACCACATATGGATCCACTAGTATCATTTCATGTGTGTTATCTTCACAAACCACATTTGGATCCACAGTGTCATTGCATGTGTGTTCTTTTACAAACCACATATGGATCCAGTGTCATTGCATGTGTGTTCTTTCAATAAACCACAACGAGAGTCACTTGATGTGTGTTCTTTTCATAAACCACAACTAGAGTCATTGCATGTGTGTTCTTTTATGAAACCACATATGGATCCACCAGTGTCATTGCATGTGTGTTCTTTTCATAAACCACAGCTAGAGTCATTGCATGTGTTTCTTTTCACAAACCATGGATCCACCGGTGTCATTGTATGTGTGTTCTTTTAATAAACCACAACTACAGTCATTGCATGTGCGTTATTTTCACAAACCACATATGGATCCACCAGTGTCACTGCACGTGTGTTTATTTCATTAACACAGCTAGAGTCATTTCATGTGTGTTCTTTTCACAAACCACATATGGATCCAGCAGTGTCATTGCATGTGTGTTCTTTTCACAAACCACATATGGATCCGCCAGTGTCATTGCATGTGTGTTATTTTCATTAACCACATATGGATCTCCTAGAGTTCATTGTGTGTGTTCTTTTCATTAACCACATCTAGAGTCATTGCATGTCTGTTAGTCTCACAAACCACATATGGATCCACTAGAGTTCATTGCATGTATGTTCTTATCATAGACCACACATGGATCCACCAGAGACATTGCATGTGCGTTCTTTTCACAAACCACATATGGATCCACTAGTGTCATTGCATGTGTGTTCTTTTCACAAACCACATATGCATCCACCAGTGTCATTGCATGTGTGTTCTTTTCATTAACCACAACTAGAGTCATAGCATGTCAGTTCTTTTCACACACCACATAACGATCCACCAAGGTCATTGCATGTGTGTTCTTTTCATAGACTACATATGGATCCACGAGTGTCATTTCATGTGTGTTCTTTTCACAAACCACATATGGATCGACTAAGTGTCATTGCATGTGTGTTCTTTTAATAAACCACAGCAAGAGTCACTGGTTGTGTGTTCTTTTCATAAACCACAACTAGAGTCATTGCATGTGTGTTCTTTTCACAAACCACATATGGATCCACCAGAATCATTGCATGTTTGCTCTTTTCATTAACCACATATAGATCCACCAGTGTCATTGCATGTCTGTTCTTGTCATAAACCACATGGATCCACCAGTGTCATTGCATGTGTGTTCTTTTAATAAACCACAGCTAGATTCACTCGATGTGTGTTCTTTTCATAAACCCAACTAGAGTCATTGCATGTGAGTTCTTTTCACAAACCACATATGGATCCACCAGAGTCATTGCATGTCTGTTCTTTTAATTAACCACATATAGATCCACCAGTGTCATTGCATGTGTTCTTGTCATAAACCACATGGATCCACCAGTGTCATTGCATGTGTGTTCTTTTAATAAACCACAGCTAGATTCACTTGATGTGTGTTCTTTTCATAAACCACAACTAGAGTCATTGCATGTGTGTTCTTTTCAAAAACCACATATGGATCCACCAGAGTCATTGCATGTCTGTTCTTTTCATTAACCACATATAGATCCACCAGTGTCATTGCATGTCTGTTCTTGTCATAAACCACATGGATCCACCAGTGTCATTGCATGTGTGTTCTTTTAATAAACCATAGCTAGATTCACTCGATGTGTGTTCTTTTCATAAACCACAAATAGAGTCATTGCATGTGTGTTCTTTTCACAAACCAAATATGGATCAACCAGTGTCATTGCATGTGTGTTATTTTAATTGACCACATATGGATCCCCTAGAGTTCATTGTATGTGTGTTCTTTTCATTAACCACAACTAGAGTCATTGCATGTCTATTCTTTTCACAGTCCACATATGGATCCACCAGAGATTGTTGTGTTCTGTTCTTTTCATAAACCACATATGGATCCACTAGTATCATTTCATGTGTGTTATCTTCACAAACCACATTTGGATCCACCAGTGTCATTGCATGTGTGTTCTTTTTACAAACCACATATGGATCCAGCAGTGTCATTGCATGTGTGTTCTTTCAATAAACCATAACGAGAGTCACTTGATGTGTGTTCTTTTCATAAACCACAACTAGAGTCATTGCATGTGTGTTCTTTTATGAAACCACATATGGATGCACCAGTGTCATTGCATGTGTGTTCTTTTCATAAACCACAGCTAGAGTCATTGCATGTCTGTTCTTTTCACAAACCACATGGATCCACCAGTGTCATTGTATGTGTGTTCTTTTAATAAACCACAACTACAGTCATTGCATGTGCGTTATTTTCACAAACCACATATGGATCCACCAGTGTCACTGCACGTGTGTTTATTTCATTAACACAGCTAGAGTCATTTCATGTGTGTTCTTTTCACAAACCACATATGGATCCAGCAGTGTCATTTCATGTGTGTTCTTTTAACAAACCACATATGTATCCACCATTGTCATTGCACGTGTGTTCTTTTTCACAATCCACTAGTGTCATTGCATGTGTGTTCTTTTCACAAACCACATATGGATCCACAAGTTTCATTGCATGTGTTTTTTTTTCACAAACCACATATGGATCCATTAGTGTCATTGCATGTGTGTTCTTTTCATTAACCACATGGATCCACCAGTCTCATTGCATGTGTGTCCTTTTAATAAACCACAACTAGAGTCATTGCATGTGTGTTCTTTTCACAAACCACATATGGATCCACCAGTGTCATTGCATGTGTGTTATTTTCATTTACAACAGCTAGAGTCATTTCATGTGTGTTCTTTTCACAAACCACATATGGATCCACCAGAGTCATTGCATGTATGTTATTTTCACAAAACACATATGGATCCACCAGTGTCATTGCATGTGTGTTCTTTTCACAAACCACACATGGATCCACCAGACTCATTGCATGTTTGCTCTTTTCACAAACCACATATGGATCCACCAGTGTCATTGCATGTGTGTTCTTTTCAGAAACCACATATGGATCCACCCGTGTCATTGCATGAGTGTTCTTTTCACAAACGACATATGGATCCACCAGTGTTATTGCATGTGTGTTCTTTTCATTAACCACATATGGATCCCCTGGTGTCGTTGCATGTGTGTTCTTTTCATTAACCACAACTAGAGTCATTGCATGTCTGTTCTTTTAATAGACCACATATGGATCCACCAGAGACATTGCATATTTGTTCTTTTCACAAACCACATATAGATTCACTGGTGTCATTGCATGTGTGTTCTTTTCACAAACCACATATGCATCCACCAGAGATCATTGCATGTGTGTTCTTTTCATTAACCACAGCTAGAGTCATTGCATGTCTGTTCTTTTCAAAAAACCACATAAGGATCAAGCAGAGTCATTGCATGTGTGTTCTTTTCATAGACCACATATGGATCCACCAGTGTCATTTCATGTGTGTTCTTTTCACAAACCACATATGGATCCAGCAGTGTCATTGCATGTGTGTTCTTTTCACAAACCACATATGGAAGCACCACTGTCATTGCATGTGTGTTCTTTTAATAAACCACACCTAGAGTCACTAGATGTGTGTTCTTTTCATAAACCACAACTAGAGTCATTGCATGTGTGTTCTTTTCACAAACCACATATGAATCCACCAGTGCCATTACATGTGTGTTCTTTTCATTAACCACAGCTAGAGTCATTGCATGTCTGTTCTTCTCACAAACCACATGGATCCACCAGTGTCATTGCATGTGTGCTCTTTTAATAAACCACAACTAGAGTCATTGCATGTGTGTTCTTTGCACAAACCACATATGGATGCACCAATGTCATTGCATGTGTGTTCTTTTCATTAACCACATCTAGAGTCATTTCATGTGTGTTCTTTTCACAACCCACATATGGATCCGGCAGTGTCATTGCATGTGTGTTCTTTTCACAAACCACATGTGGATCTACCAGAGTCATTGTATGTCTGTTGTTTTCATATACCACATATGGATCCACCAGTGTCATTGCATGTGTGTTCTTTTCACAAACGACATATGGATCCACCAGTGTCATTGCATGTGGTTATTTTCACAAACCACATATGGATCCACTAGTGTCATTGCATGTGTGTTATTTTCACAAACAACATATGGATCCTCTAGTGTCATTACATGTGTGTTCTTTTCAGAAACCACATATGGATCCACCCGTGTCATTGCATGAGTGTTCTTTTCACAAACCACATATGGATCCACCAGTGTTATTGCATGTGTGTTCTTTTCATTAACCACATATGGATCCCCTGGTGTCATTGCATGTGTGTTCTTTTCACAAACCACATATGGATCCACCAGTGTCATTGCATGTGTGTTATTTTCATTTACAACAGCTAGAGTCATTTCATGTGTGTTCTTTTCACAAACCACATATGGATCCACCAGAGTCATTGCATGTATGTTATTTTCACAAAACACATATGAATCCACCAGTGTCATTGCATGTGTGTTCTTTTCACAAACCACACATGGATCCACCAGACTCATTGCATGTTTGCTCTTTTCACAAACCACATATGGATCCACCAGTGTCATTGCATGTGTGTTCTTTCGTAAACCACATATGGATCCACCCGTGTCATTGCATGAGTGTTCTTTTCACAAACGACATATGGATCCACCAGTGTTATTGCATGTGTGTTCTTTTCATTAACCACATATGGATCCCCTGGTGTCGTTGCATGTGTGTTCTTTTCATTAACCACAACTAGAGTCATTGCATATACATTCTTTTAATAGACAACATATGGATCCACCAGAGACATTGCATATTTGTTTTTTTCACAAACCACATATAGATTCACTGGTGTCATTGCATGTGTGTTCTTTTCACAAACCACATATGCATCCACCAGAGATCATTGCATGTGTGTTCTTTTCATTAACCACAGCTAGAGTCATTGCATGTCTGTTCTTTTCAAAAAACCACATAAGGATCAAAGAGTCATTGCATGTGTGTTCTTTTCATAGACCACATATGGATCCACCAGTGTCATTTCATGTGTGTTCTTTTCACAAACCACATATGGATCTAGCAGTGTCATTGCATGTGTGTTCTTTTCACAAACCACATATGGAAGCACCACTGTCATTGCATGTGTGTTCTTTTAATAAACCACACCTAGAGTCACTAGATGTGTGTTCTTTTCATAAACCACAACTAGAGTCATTGCATGTGTGTTCTTTTCACAAACCACATATGAATCCACCAGTGCCATTACATGTGTGTTCTTTTCATTAACCACAGCTAGAGTCATTGCATGTCTGTTCTTCTCACAAACCACATGGATCCACCAGTGTCATTGCATGTGTGCTCTTTTAATAAACCACAACTAGAGTCATTGCATGTGTGTTCTTTGCACAAACCACATATGGATGCACCAATGTCATTGCATGTGTGTTCTTTTCATTAACCACATCTAGAGTCATTTCATGTGTGTTCTTTTCACAACCCACATATGGATCCAGCAGTGTCATTGCATGTGTGTTCTTTTCACAAACCACATGTGGATCTACCAGAGTCATTGTATGTCTGTTGTTTTCATATACCACATATGGATCCACCAGTGTCATTGCATGTGTGTTCTTTTCACAAACGACATATGGATCCACCAGTGTCATTGCATGTGGTTATTTTCACAAACCACATATGGATCCACTAGTGTCATTGCATGTGTGTTATTTTCACAAACAACATATGGATCCTCTAGTGTCATTACATGTGTGTTCTTTTCAGAAACCACATATGGATCCACCCGTGTCATTGCATGAGTGTTCTTTTCACAAACCACATATGGATCCACCAGTGTTATTGCATGTGTGTTCTTTTCATTAACCACATATGGATCCTGGTGTCATTGCATGTCTGTTCTTTTAATAGACCACATATGGATCCACCAGAGACATTGCATGTTTGTTCTTTTCACAAACCACTTATAGATCCACTTGTGTCATTGCATGTGTGTTCTTTTCACAAACCACATATGCATCCACCAGAGATCATTGCATGTGTGTTCTTTTCATTAACCACAGCTAGAGTCATTGCATGTCTGTTCTTTTCAAAAACCACATAAGGATCAATAGAGTTCATTTCATGTGTGTTCTTTTCATAGACCACATATGGATCCACCAGTGTCATTGCATGTGTGTTCTTTTCACAAACCACATATGGATGCACCACTGTCATTGCATGTGTGTTCTTTTAATAAACCACACCTAGAGTCACTGGATGTGTGTTATTTTAATAAACCACAACTAGAGTCATTGCATGTGTGTTCTTTTCACAAACCACATATGGATCCACCAGTGTCATTACATGTGTGTTCTTTTCATTAACCACAGCTAGAGTCATTGCATGTCTGTTCTTCTCACAAACCACATGGATCCACCAGTGTCATTGCATGTGTGTTATTTTAATAAACCACAACTAGAGTCATTGCATGTGTGTTCTCTGCACAAACCACATATGGATGCACCAATGTCATTGCATGTGTGTTCTTTTCATTAACCACATCTAGAGTCATTTCATGTGTGTTCTTTTCACAACCCACATATGGATCCAGCAGTGTCATTGCATGTGTGTTCTTTTCACAAACCACATGTGGATCTACCAGAGTCATTGCATGTCTGTTGTTTTCATATACCACATATGGATCTACCAGTGTCATTGCATGTGTGTTCTTTTCATAGACCACATATGGATCCACCAGTGTCATTTCATGTGTGTTCTTTTCACAAACCACATATGGATCCAGCAGTGTCATTGCATGTGTGTTCTTTTCACAAACCACATATGGAAGCACCACCGTCATTGCATGTGTGTTCTTTTAATAAACCACACCTAGAGTCACTGGATGTGTGTTCTTTTCATAAACCACAACTAAAGTCATTGCATGTGTGTTCTTTTCACAAACCACACATGGATCCACCAGACTCATTGCATGTTTGCTCTTTTCACAAACCACATATGGATCCACCAGTGTCATTGCATGTGTGTTCTTTTCAGAAACCACATATGGATCCACCCGTGTCATTGCATGAGTGTTCTTTTCACAAACGACATATGGATCCACCAGTGTTATTGCATGTGTGTTCTTTTCATTAACCACATATGGATCCCCTGGTGTCGTTGCATGTGTGTTCTTTTCATTAACCACAACTAGAGTCATTGCATGTCTGTTCTTTTAATAGACAACATATGGATCCACCAGAGACATTGCATATTTGTTTTTTTCACAAACCACATATAGATTCACTGGTGTCATTGCATGTGTGTTCTTTTCACAAACCACATATGCATCCACCAGAGATCATTGCATGTGTGTTCTTTTCATTAACCACAGCTAGAGTCATTGCATGTCTGTTCTTTTCAAAAAACCACATAAGGATCAAGCAGAGTCATTGCATGTGTGTTCTTTTCATAGACCACATATGGATCCACCAGTGTCATTTCATGTGTGTTCTTTTCACAAACCACATATGGATCTAGCAGTGTCATTGCATGTGTGTTCTTTTCACAAACCACATATGGAAGCACCACTGTCATTGCATGTGTGTTCTTTTAATAAACCACACCTAGAGTCACTAGATGTGTGTTCTTTTCATAAACCACAACTAGAGTCATTGCATGTGTGTTCTTTTCACAAACCACATATGAATCCACCAGTGCCATTACATGTGTGTTCTTTTCATTAACCACAGCTAGAGTCATTGCATGTCTGTTCTTCTCACAAACCACATGGATCCACCAGTGTCATTGCATGTGTGCTCTTTTAATAAACCACAACTAGAGTCATTGCATGTGTGTTCTTTGCACAAACCACATATGGATGCACCAATGTCATTGCATGTGTGTTCTTTTCATTAACCACATCTAGAGTCATTTCATGTGTGTTCTTTTCACAACCCACATATGGATCCAGCAGTGTCATTGCATGTGTGTTCTTTTCACAAACCACATGTGGATCTACCAGAGTCATTGTATGTCTGTTGTTTTCATATACCACATATGGATCCACCAGTGTCATTGCATGTGTGTTCTTTTCACAAACGACATATGGATCCACCAGTGTCATTGCATGTGGTTATTTTCACAAACCACATATGGATCCACTAGTGTCATTGCATGTGTGTTATTTTCACAAACAACATATGGATCCTCTAGTGTCATTACATGTGTGTTCTTTTCAGAAACCACATATGGATCCACCCGTGTCATTGCATGAGTGTTCTTTTCACAAACCACATATGGATCCACCAGTGTTATTGCATGTGTGTTCTTTTCATTAACCACATATGGATCCCCTGGTGTCATTGCATGTCTGTTCTTTTAATAGACCACATATGGATCCACCAGAGACATTGCATGTTTGTTCTTTTCACAAACCACTTATAGATCCACTTGTGTCATTGCATGTGTGTTCTTTTCACAAACCACATATGCATCCACCAGAGATCATTGCATGTGTGTTCTTTTCATTAACCACAGCTAGAGTCATTGCATGTCTGTTCTTTTCAAAAAACCACATAAGGATCAACCAGAGTCATTGCATGTGTGTTCTTTTCATAGACCACATATGGATCCACCAGTGTCATTGCATGTGTGTTCTTTTCACAAACCACATATGGATGCACCACTGTCATTGCATGTGTGTTCTTTTAATAAACCACACCTAGAGTCACTGGATGTGTGTTATTTTAATAAACCACAACTAGAGTCATTGCATGTGTGTTCTTTTCACAAACCACATATGGATCCACCAGTGTCATTACATGTGTGTTCTTTTCATTAACCACAGCTAGAGTCATTGCATGTCTGTTCTTCTCACAAACCACATGGATCCACCAGTGTCATTGCATGTGTGTTATTTTAATAAACCACAACTAGAGTCATTGCATGTGTGTTCTCTGCACAAACCACATATGGATGCACCAATGTCATTGCATGTGTGTTCTTTTCATTAACCACATCTAGAGTCATTTCATGTGTGTTCTTTTCACAACCCACATATGGATCCAGCAGTGTCATTGCATGTGTGTTCTTTTCACAAACCACATGTGGATCTACCAGAGTCATTGCATGTCTGTTGTTTTCATATACCACATATGGATCTACCAGTGTCATTGCATGTGTGTTCTTTTCATAGACCACATATGGATCCACCAGTGTCATTTCATGTGTGTTCTTTTCACAAACCACATATGGATCCAGCAGTGTCATTGCATGTGTGTTCTTTTCACAAACCACATATGGAAGCACCACCGTCATTGCATGTGTGTTCTTTTAATAAACCACACCTAGAGTCACTGGATGTGTGTTCTTTTCATAAACCACAACTAAAGTCATTGCATGTGTGTTCTTTTCACAAACCACATATGGATCCACCAGTGTCATTACATGTGTGTTCTTTTCATTAACCACAGCTAGAGTCATTGCATGTCTGTTCTTCTCACAAACCACATGCATCCACCAGTGTCATTGCATGTGTGCTCTTTTAATAAACCACAACTAGAGTCATTGCATGTGTGTTCTTTGCACAAACCACATATGGATGCACCAATGTCATTGCATGTGTATTCTTTTCATTAACCACATCTAGAGTCATTTCATGTGTGTTCTTTTCACAACCCACATATGGATCCAGCAGTGTCATTGCATGTGTGTTCTTTTCACAAACCACATGTGGATCTACCAGTGTCATTGCATGTCTGTTGTTTTCATATACCACATATGGATCCACCAGTGTCATTGCATGTGTGTTCTTTTCACAAACCACATATGGATCCACCAGTGTCATTGCATGTGGTTATTTTCACAAACCACATATGGATCCACTAGTGTCATTGCATGTGTGTTATTTTCACAAACAACTTATGGATCCTCTAGTGTCATTGCATGTGTGTTCTTTTCAGAAACCACATATGGATCCACCCGTGTCATTGCATGAGTGTTCTTTTCACAAACCACATATGGATCCACCAGTGTTATTGCATGTGTGTTCTTTTCATTAACCACATATGGATCTCCTGGTGTCATTGCATGTGTGTTCTTTTCATTAACCACAACTAGAGTCATTGCATGTCTGTTTTTTTAATAGACCACATATGGATCCACTAGAGACATTGCATGTTTGTTCTTTTCACAAACCACATATAGATCCACTTGTGTCATTGCATGTGTGTTCTTTTCACAAACCACATATGCATCCACCAGAGATCATTGCATGTGTGCTCTTCTCATTAACCACAGCTAGAGTCATTGCATGTCTGTTCTTTTCAAAAAACCACATAAGGATCAACCAGAGTCATTGCATGTGTGTTCTTTTCATAGACCACTTATGGATCCACCAGTGTCATTTCAAGTGTGTTCTTTTCACAAACCACATATGGATCCACCAGTGTCATTGCATGTGTGTTCTTTTCACAAACCACATATGGATGCACCACTGTCATTGCATGTGTGTTCTTTTAATAAACCACACCTAGAGTCACTGGATGTGTGTTCTTTTCATAAACCACAACTAGAGTCATTGCATGTGTGTTCTTTTCACAAACCACATATGGATCCACTAGTGTCATTACATGTGTGTTCTTTTCATTAACCACAGCTAGAGTCATTGCATGTCTGTTCTTCTCACAAACCACATGGATCCACCAGTGTCATTGCATGTGTGTTATTTTAATAAACCACAACTAGAGTCATTGCATGTGTGTTCTTTGCACAAACCACATATGGATGCACCAATGTCATTGCATGTGTGTTCTTTTCATTAACCACATCTAGAGTCATTTCATGTGTGTTATTTTCACAACCCACATATGGATCCAGCAGTGTCATTGCATGTGTGTTCTTTTCACAAACCACATATGGATCTACCAGAGTCATTGCATGTCTGTTATTTTCATATACCACATATGGATCCACCAGTGTCATTGCATGTGTGTTCTTTTCACAAACCACATATGGATCCACCAGTGTCATTGCATGTGGTTATTTTCACAAACCACATATGGATCCACTAGTGTCATTGCATGTGTGTTATTTTCACAAACAACATATGGATCCTCTAGTGTCATTACATGTGTGTTCTTTTCAGAAACCACATATGGATCCACCCGTGTCATTGCATGAGTGTTCTTTTCACAAACCACATATGGATCCACCAGTGTTATTGCATGTGTGTTCTTTTCATTAACCACATATGGATCCCCTGGTGTCATTGCATGTGTGTTCTTTTCATTAACCACAACTAGAGTCATTGCATGTCTGTTCTTTTAGTAGACCACATATGGATCCACCAGAGACATTGGATGTTTGTTCTTTTCACAAACCACATATAGATCCACTTGTGTCATTGCATGTGTGTTCTTTTCACAAACCACATATGCATCCACTAGAGATCATTGCATGTGTGTTCTTTTCATTAACCACAGCTAGAGTCATTGCATGTCTGTTCTTTTCAAAAAACCACATAAGGATCAACCAGAGTCATTGCATGTGTGTTCTTTTCATAGACCACATATGGATCCACGAGTGTCATTTCATGTGTGTTCTTTTCACAAACCACATATGGATCCACCAGTGTCATTGCATGTGTGTTCTTTTCACAAACCACATATGGATGCACCACTGTCATTGCATGTGTGTTCTTTTAATAAACCACACCTAGAGTCACTGGATGTGTGTTCTTTTAATAAACCACAACTAGAGTCATTGCATGTGTGTTCTTTTCACAAACCACATATGGATCCACCAGTGTCATTACATGTGTGTTCTTTTCATTAACCACAGCTAGAGTCATTGCATGTCTGTTCTTCTCACAAACCACATGGATCCACCAGTGTCATTGCATGTGTGTTATTTTAATAAACCACAACTAGAGTCATTGCATGTGTGTTCTTTGCACAAACCACATATGGATGCACCAATGTCATTGCATGTGTGTTCTTTTCATTAACCACATCTAGAGTCATTTCATGTGTGTTCTTTTCACAACCCACATATGGATCCAGCAGTGTCATTGCATGTGTGTTCTTTTCACAAACCACATGTGGATCTACCAGAGTCATTGCATGTCTGTTGTTTTCATATACCACATATGGATCCACCAGTGTCATTACATGTGTGTTCTTTTCATAGACCACATATGGATCCACCAGTGTCATTTCATGTGTGTTCTTTTCACAAACCACATATGGATCCAGCAGTGTCATTGCATGTGTGTTCTTTTCACAAACCACATATGGAAGCACCACCGTCATTGCATGTGTGTTCTTTTAATAAACCACACCTAGAGTCACTAGATGTGTGTTCTTTTCATAAACCACAACTAAAGTCATTGCATGTGTGTTCTTTTCACAAACCACATATGGATCCACCAGTGTCATTACATGTGTGTTCTTTTCATTAACCACAGCTAGAGTCATTGCATGTCTGTTCTTCTCACAAACCACATGGATCCACCAGTGTCATTGCATGTGTGCTCTTTTAATAAACCACAACTAGAGTCATTGCATGTGTGTTCTTTGCACAAACCACATATGGATGCACCAATGTCATTGCTTGTGTATTCTTTTCATTAACCACATCTAGAGTCATTTCATGTGTGTTCTTTTCACAACCCACATATGGATCCAGCAGTGTCATTGCATGTGTGTTCTTTTCACAAACCACATGTGGATCTACCAGTGTCATTGCATGTCTGTTGTTTTCATATACCACATATGGATCCACCAGTGTCATTTCATGTGTGTTCTTTTCACAAACCACATATGGATCCACCAGTGTCATTGCATGTGGTTATTTTCACAAACCACATATGGATCCACTAGTGTCATTGCATGTGTGTTATTTTCACAAACAACTTATGGATCCTCTAGTGTCATTGCATGTGTGTTCTTTTCAGAAACCACATATGGATCCACCCGTGTCATTGCATGAGTGTTCTTTTCACAAACCACATATGGATCCACCAGTGTTATTGCATGTGTGTTCTTTTCATTAACCACATATGGATCCCCTGGTGTCATGGCATGTGTGTTCTTTTCATTAACCACAACTAGAGTCATTGCATGTCTGTTTTTTTAATAGACCACATATGGATCCACTAGAGACATTGCATGTTTGTTCTTTTCACAAACCACATATAGATCCACTTGTGTCATTGCATGTGTGTTCTTTTCACAAACCACATATGCATCCACCAGAGATCATTGCATGTGTGTTCTTTTCATTAACCACAGCTAGAGTCATTGCATGTCTGTTCTTTTCAAAAAACCACATAAGGATCAACCAGAGTCATTGCATGTGTGTTCTTTTCATAGACCACTTATGGATCCACCAGTGTCATTTCAAGTGTGTTCTTTTCACAAACCACATATGGATCCACCAGTGTCATTGCATGTGTGTTCTTTTCACAAACCACATATGGATGCACCACTGTCATTGCATGTGTGTTCTTTTAATAAACCACACCTAGAGTCACTGGATGTGTGTTCTTTTCATAAACCACAACTAGAGTCATTGCATGTGTGTTCTTTTCACAAACCACATATGGATCCACCAGTGTCATTACATGTGTGTTCTTTTCATTAACCACAGCTAGAGTCATTGCATGTCTGTTCTTCTCACAAACCACATGGATCCACCAGTGTCATTGCATGTGTGTTATTTTAATAAACCACAACTAGAGTCATTGCATGTGTGTTCTTTGCACAAACCACATATGGATGCACCAATGTCATTGCATGTGTGTTCTTTTCATTAACCACATCTAGAGTCATTTCATGTGTGTTATTTTCACAACCCACATATGGATCCAGCAGTGTCATTGCATGTGTGTTCTTTTCACAAACCACATGTGGATCTACCAGAGTCATTGCATGTCTGTTGTTTTCATATACCACATATGGACCTACCAGTGTCATTGCATGTGTGTTCTTTTCATATACCACATATGGATCCACCAGTGTCATTGCATGTGTGTTCTTTTCACAAACCACATATGGATCCACCAGTGTCATTGCATGTGGTTATTTTCACAAACCACATATGGATCCACTAGTGTAATTGCATGTGTGTTATTTTCATAAACAACATATAGATCCCCTAGTGTCATTGCATGTGTGTTCTTTTCATTAAGCACAGCTAGCGTCATTGCATGTGTGTTCTTTTCATTAACCACATATGGATCCCCTGGTGTCATTGCATGTGTGTTCTTTCAATAAACCACAACTAGAGATATTGCATGTGTGTTCTTTGCACAAACCACATATGGATCCACGAGTGTCGTTGCACGTGTGTTCTTTTCATTAACCACAGCTAGAGTCATTTCATGTGTGTTCTTTTCACAAACCACATATGGATCCACCAGAATCAATGCATGTGTGTTCTTTTCATTAACCACAGCTAGAGTCAATGCATGTCTGGTTTTTTCACAAACCACATAAGGATCCACCAGAGTCATTGCATGTCTGTTCTTTTCATAGACCACATATGGATCGACCAGTGTCATTGCATGTGTGTTCTTTTCACAAACCACATATGGATCCACTAGTGTCATTGCATGTGTATTCTTTTCATTAACCACAGGTGGATCTCCTAGTGTCATTGCATGTGTGTTCTTTTCATTAACCACAATTAGAGTCATTGCATGTTTGTTCTTTTAACAAACCACATATGGATCCACCAGAGTCATTGCATGTCTGTTCTTTTCATTAACGACATATGGATCCACCAGTGTCATTGCGTGTGTGTTCTTTTCATAAAACACATGGATCCACCAGTGTCATTGCATTTGTGTTCTTTTAATAAACCACAGCTAGAGTCACTGGATGTGTGTTCTTTTCATAAACCACAACTAGAGTCATTGCATGTGTGTTCTTTTAACAAACCACATATGGATCAACCAGTGTTATTGCATGTGTGTTGTTTTCATTAACCACATTTGGACCCCGTAGAGTTCATTGCATGTGTGTTCCTTTCAATAACCACAACTAGAGTCATTGCATGTCTATTCTATTCACAGTCCACATATGGATCCACCAGAGTTTGTTGCAAGTCCGTTCTTTTCATAGACCACATATGGATCCACTAGTATCATTTCACGTGTGTTCTTTTCACAAACCACATTTGTATCCAACGGTGTCATTGCATGTGTGTTCTTTTCACAAACCACATATGGATCAAGTAGTGTCATTGCATGTGTGTTCTTTTAATAAACCACAAAGAGGGTTACTTGATGTGTGTTCTTTTCATAAACCACAACTAGAGTCATTGCATGTGTGTTCTTTTATGAAACAACATATGGACCCACCAGTGTCATTGCATGTGTGTTCCTTTCATTAACCACAACTACAGTCATTTCATGTGTGTTCTTTTCAAAAACCATATATCGATCCACCAGTGTCATTGCATGTGTGTTTATTTCATTAACCATAGCTAGACTCATTTCACGTGTGTTCTTTTCACAAACCACATATGGATCCACCAGTGTCATTGCATGTGTGTTCTTTTCATTAACCACGATAGAGTCATTGCATGCCTGTTCTTTTCACAAACCACATGGATCCACCAGTGTCATTGCATGTGTGTTCTCTTAATAAGCCACAACTAGAGTCATTGCATTTGTGTTCTTTTCACAAACCACATATGGATCCACCAGTGTCATTGCATGTCTTTTCTTTTCATTAACCACAGCTAGAGTCATTTTATGTGTGTTCTTTTCACAGACCACATATGGATCCACCAGATTCATTGCATGTGTGTTCTTTTCATAAACCACATATGGATCCACCAGAGTTCATTGCATGTGTGTTCTTTTCGTTAACCATAACTAGACTGATTGCATGTATGTTCTTTTCACAAACCACATAAGGATCCACCAGAGTCATTGCATGTTTGTTCTTTTCACAGACCACATATGAATCCACCAGTGTCATTGCATGTGTGTTCTTTTCACAAACCACATATGGATCCACCAGTGTCATTGCATGAGTGTTCTTTTCACAAACCACATATGGATCCACCAGTGTCATTGCATGTGTGTTCTTTTCATTAACCACATATGGATCCCCTAGTGTCATTGCATGTGTGTTCTTTTCATTAACCACAACTAGAGTCATTGCATGTCTATTCTTTTCATAGACCACATATTGATCCACCAGAGTTCAGTGCATGTCTTTTCTTTTCACAAACAACATATGGATCCACCAAAGTCATTGCGTGTGTGTTCTATTCACAAACCACATATGGATCCACTAGTGTCATTGCATGATTGTTCTTTTCATTAACCACATATGGATCCCCTAGTGGCATTGCATGTGTTTTCTTTTCACTAACCACAACTAGAGTCAGTGCATGTCTGTTCTTTTCACAAACCACATATGGATCCACCAGATTCATTGCATGTCTGTTCTTTTCATTAACCACATATGGACCCAACAGTGTCATTGCATGTCTGTTCTTTTCATAAACCACATGGATCCACCAGTGTCATTGCATGTGTGTTCTTTTAATAAACCACCACTAGAGTCACTGGATGTGTGTTCTTTTCAGAAACCACAACTAGAATCATTGCATGTGTGTTCTTTTTACCAACCACATATGGATCCACCAGTGTCATTGCATGTGTGTTATTTTCATTGACCACATATGGATCCCCTAGAGTTCATTGCATGTGTGTTTCTTTCATTAACCACAACTAGAATCATTGCATGTCTGTTCTTTTCACAAAACACATATGGATCCACCAGAGTTTTGTAAGATCCCTCCTTATTAAAGGAAAAGATCCCTGTGATTGCAATGCTAGTCCCTGGATCATTGCTAGCATCCACAGTTTAAGATGAAGTACACAGATACAAAGGTCGTTTATTACAGTCATTCCAGAGATATAACATAGTCTTTTACAACTCATGGCCAAAGGCCTAGTACAAGAGTTTATGGAATATGTAAATAAACATAAGTCTTCATCTTCATGTGCCACAGGCAAGCATGTTGAGTGTAGACTCATGACTCCTAATCATCATCAGAGTAACCTGCAACATCATAAGTTACAGCCACAAGGGTCAATACTTTGGAATAGTATTGGCAAGTGATACCTTAATATATATTTAAGTGGACTATAATACTATATGCATTTGGCTGGTGGAGCTTAGGCTTGCATTGCTCAAAATAGATTTTTCCTTAACTTTTGAAAATACTAAGTTTTTGTAAGGCAAAGTCCATCCCAAGGTATCTACCAATCAGAGACTGAAGATCCACTCAGGGCATCTACCAATCAAAGACTGAAGAATCCTTTAACCCTTGTTCACCCACAAGTTTTATTTAGAAATTGGAGTGATGAGATTCTTGAAGTTTCCATGTCTTGATGCTCAAATTGTCCTTTACTGGGACATGGCTAAGTACTTAGGTTTTACACTGCAGAGGTGGTGCACTTTCCCCACAAGCCTTGGTTTCCCAAGACATGATCCTTCAGTAGCCTTTCCTTAGTCAAATGGACGCGCTCCAACCTATCAACCCATCTACCACCCACTGTCCAAGAGACTAAGTTCCAGCATCCTAAGATCATGGCAGAGCCCATATTACCAAGTGGTTGCACTTGAAGCTTCTCAACATTTGACAACTCAAATCTCTTTGTTCCTGGGTGGCCATCCACAAGTGAGATACACAAGGTTCACCAGTACCCCTGGCCTTGTGTAACCACTCAACATAACCCAATCTTTCCATTCCACCTGTGATTCATTAACTTAGTTGTTTTGTTAAATAAAAATAAGTCCTTAGACTTAGAATATTTTTCCATAGTGTGAATATATAAACCACCCTTGTTTTCTAGTAGCTAGGCTAAGCATGGCATGGCAACTTATCTTTAGGGAATTCTCCTAGCAATTCTAGCATTCTATTCTAAATAGGATTTCCCATCATTATTTGACAAAAGTAGCATGCAAGTCCTAACAAAATATATCTAATGCAAGTATAAAATATAGGTATGGAATATTCATGAAGATATCACTTGCCTTGGTAGTGTGGAGAGTAGCACTCGTCACAATCACAATCACTAGCAAAATCTACACACAAAGTTGTAGCATTCAATAACACACAAATATAAACAAACAAAAGTACTATGAATGCATGCATGCATGAATCTACCAAGTGATGATTTTTGAAAACTTCAACCAAGCAAGTGCATGTTTACAGAATCTAAACAAGTCACAAATCTATCCAAGACAACTTAAATAACCCTAAAACATAAATACTAAACTAAATCTATACTTAAAATGGCCTCAAACAAGTCTCTGCAATTTTAGCACATCTAATGGTTACTATATGCTAAACAAAAAGGATAGGCAGAAAGGTCTTGTTTTTCTGAATCCAACGGTATAAAGTTTGCAAAAATCTAACGTGGGATTCAAAAGATATAGGCATTTGAAATCTGGATCAAAATCTGTTTTAAATTCTATTTTCAGATCAGCTCCTAGCCACGCGTCATGTTTTTATTCGCCCGTACCGGTTCGTGCTGGATCGAGCTCCACAGCCGTAGGATCTAAAGGGGCAGGTGCGGCTCAGATCGCGTACCGCTTCGGGTTAAGTGGATCTATCCTAGCGCTACGATGCAGATCTAACGGCTGCTGCTTCTCTGGCCAAGAACTGGCGGCGGAGCGGCGGCTACCGGCGGCGGAACTGTCGGTCGACGACGTTGCCGATGATGCAGACGGCGAGGGAGAAGGAGGAGTAGCTCACCGGGCTCAGGAGGTCACGGCGAAGCTTGTCGCATTTCGCGTTGGTCAAGGGCGCCGGCACGGCTGCTATTCCTCACCGGAGTTCGTGGCGGCGTCGGGTGCGTCGGGTGGTCGTCGGGGACGTCGCTGTGGATCACCCCAAGGCAAGGCGAGGTCACGGTTAGATTCACAAGGTCAAGGCGAAGTAGTGAGCATGAACTAGGAGGCGCGGGGCGGTCTGGACTTACCACTGGAGTTCGCCGGAGTTCGTGCAGACGTCGGTGGCGACTAGTCGATGATGTTGCCGGAGCTACGGTCCATGCGAGAGCAAACGGAATGTGTTAAAAGAAGCGCAGAGACTCACTGAATCAGTTTGCAAGAACGAGAGGCAGAGGGGAGCTCTGGACTCACCGGAATTCGCCGGCGCGGTCGTCGGAGACGGCGGGGTTTCAGAGAGCAATACTCGCAGCCTGGTGGCGCTCTGGGTTCGGGGTTTGTGTGAGAAGAGCGAGGAGACAGAGGGGATTCTTATAGCCTGGTCACGAGCGGGAATTACTCGGCCAATAACTCGAATTGACACCGCGAATTTAAACACAGAAACGCTCGCGTTGATTTGGGGATGAACGGGTCGTGCGGGTGGAGACGACGGTGACGTGGAGAAGGCCCGCTTGTCAGCGAGGTGCGGGTGCAGTGTGGGTCTGTCACTGCTGTCTGCGTGGGCTCAAGGTGAGAGAAGTAAAAGGAGGTCCCGGTGGGCTTGAAATTTGGATCTGGCTGATCTGGGCCAGATTCTGGCCGCCGCCCTTTCTTTTCCTTAGCCTTTTTCTTTTCTAATTTCATTTTCTAGAATGAATTTGATATGAATTCAAATCTTTTTGAATTCAAACTTCTTTGGGGATTTTTGCAGGGTTCTTGTGGGTTCAAATGCAGTCAAATAACCATGTGGTCACCTTGCAAGGCTTGGTCAAGCTTGGGTATTTGAAATAAGCAGGCTTTGCTCTAGTTGCAAATATTTGGAATAGGGTTTAGAAAATATTTCTAAATTTTGAATCTTGGGTAAAAAGCTTCACCTAGTCTTTCCAACCATGGAGGCAAGCAAACAAGTTCATAGACAATCAAATCCCAAAGGGTGATGGCCAATTGAGATAAATTGCCCACATGAAATCATAGCCAAAGTGTATGCTTCTAAATGATTTTGAGAAAAACCCTATATGAATGAATGATGCAAGAATGATATGAAACATGATTTTTTTAGGGATGTTACAAATCTAACCCCCTTAAAATGAATCTCGCCCTCGAGATTCGGATTGGCTAACAAATAGGTGAGGTGGTCTTTAGAAGATCATCTTCTCTTTCCCATGTTGCTTCTTCTTGAATGATGATTCCATTGTACTTTGCAAAACTTGATAGTCTTTGTTCTCGTGACTCTTTACGTGGTCTCAAGTATCTTGTGGCTTTTCTTCATAGGTGAGATCACTTTCTAGTTGAACTTCTTCCAAAGATATGGTATCTTTCAAAGATGTTTCTTCCATTTCAGGTGACATTTCTTGAGCTGGCTCACATGAAAAACATTATGGATTGCTAGTAAAGATCTTTGGATTCGATTTCATATCTGACTTCTCCTTGCGACTTAAAATGTTGAATGGTCCCACATATCTTGGTGCTAACTTTCCTTTGACTCCAAATCTTTTTACTCCACGAGTAGTGATACTCTAAGATAAGCTCTATCCCCAACTTCGTAGTGACTTCTCTCGCTTAGCATCTGCGTAGCTTTTGTCGAGGCTGTGCTATCTTCAATCTGTCTCTAACCAATTTGACCTTTTCTTGGCGTCTTTGATAAGGTCTGGTCCGGACAAACTTCTTTCTCCCACACCATTCCATAGCAATGGGGTGGTACACTTTCTTCCGTATAGAAACTCAAATGGTGCCATCCCAATACTAGATTGGTATTTGTTGTTGTAAGAAAACTTCTGCGTAAAGCGGACTTTCATCCCAACTTGCTCCATAGTCTAGGGCACATGCCTCAACATGTCTTCAAGAATTTGGTTAGTCCTTTCTGTTTGTCCATCGGTTTGAGGATGAAAGCGGTGCTGAATTCCAACCTCGTTCCTAGAGATTCATGAGCTGTCTCCAAAAGTGAGAAGTGTGAGTTCCTCTATCAGACACAATACTCTTAGGTACACCGTGAAGGCATACAATTCTGCTCATGTAGATTTTGGCTAACTTGGCACTAGTATAAGTTGTCTTTACGGGTATAAAATGAGCCACTTTAGTTAGGCGATCTACTATTACCCATATGGAATCATACCGACCTGGTCCTTGGTAATCCGATGAAATCCATACCAATATTTTCCCACTTCCATTCAGGAATAGGCATTGGTTGAAGCAAACCTGCTGGTTTACGATGCTCGCTTTCACTCTACTACACACGTCACACAAGGCAATGTGTTCGGCGATGTCCCTTTTAAGATTGTTCCACCAAAATCTTTCTTTATATCCATGTACATTTTGGTGTTTCCCGGGTGAATAGAATACGGAGAGTTATGGGCTTCTTGCAGAATCAGTTTCCGCAATTCCGGATCTTGTGGTACACAAATACGTTTCTCGTGCCATAAAGTACCTTGTTCGTCCATATGGAAACTTTTAGCTTTCCCTTGGCTAATCTTTTCCTTAATCTCTTCGATTTCTTTATCCGTCTTTTGGGCTTATTTAATCTTATCCAGCAGTGGGTTGAACATCCAAAGACATGAGATGTCCTTCGGCACAATCTCAACCTGAGTTCCTTGAATTGCTTACACAAGTCATCGGCAATTCACCTTTGGCAAGACCATTTACAAGCCTTACGACTTAGAGCATCTGCTACTACATTTGCTTTAGGGGTGGTATTGCAAACTCAAGTCGTAATCCTTGATAAGTTCTAGCCATCTTCTTTGTCTCATATTGATCTCCTACGTGAAGATATATTTCAAACTCTTATGGTCGGTGAACACTTCTAGCGTTTTCCCAAAGGTAGTGTCTCCATGTTTTGAGTGCATGGACAATGACTAACTCTAAATCATGAGTAGGATAATTTACTTCATGAGTTTTGAGTTGTCTCGAGGCATAAGCCACAACTTTTCCGCCTTGCATAAGTACGGCACCTAATCCTTGATGAGAAGCATCACAATATACCTGGAAATCCTTTTCCAAATCTGGTAAGCCTGAACTGGTCTTGACACAAGTCTCTTCTTTAGTTCTTGAAAGCTGAGTTCACATCCTTGGACCAAGCAAATTTCTTATCTTTCTTTAACAATTCCGTCATTGGTTTAGCAACCTTAGAAAATTTTTCAATGAATCTTACGTAGTAACCTGCTAAACCAAAACTGAACCTCTTTACATTCTTAGGAGATTCCCATTACATTACGGCTGAAACCTTAGCGGGTCATTGCTACACCATCCTTTGTCATAACATGACCAAGAAATCCAACTTCCTCCAACCAAAACTCACACTTGCTGAACTTGGCATAAAGTTTATGTTCCCTTGGTTTCTCAAGTATCAAGCGTAGATGTATTTCATGTTCTTCCTTGCTCTTGGAGTAGACTAAGATGTCATCGATGAAAACGACAACAAACTTGTCGAGAAATTCCATGAACACTTTGTTCATCATATTCATGAAGTATCTTTGGGCGTTGGTTAAACCAAAAGGCATCACCGTGTACTCATACAATCCATACCTTGTGGTAAATGCTGTTTTAGGTATGTCTTGCTCTCTTATCTTGAGTTGAAAATAGCCTGACCGAAGATCAATCTTCGAGAACACATAAGCTCCTTCTAGCTGATCAAACAAGTCATTGATTCTTGGCAAAGGATATTTGTTCTTGATGGTTACCTTGTTGAGAGAACGGTAATCTATGCATAGTCTTTGAGTTCTATCTCTCTTTTCTACGAACAAAACTGGAGCTCCCCAAGATGAAGAACTTGGCTGGATGAATCCTTTCTGCAATTGTTCTCCAAGTTGTTTCTTGAGTTCCTTAAGTTCGTCAACTGACATTTTATAAGGCCTTTTGCCCTTGGTCCAGATCACGGTACCAATTCTATTATAAATTCCACATCTCTATCTGGTGGCATTCTGGTAACTCTTAGGGAACACATCAGGATACTCACACCTAATTTGCACACTGTCCAAGCTAACCTCCTTAAGAGAATTCAGCTTACTCCCTTTAGATTTAAAATTGGACTTAAATGTTATCCTCTTACCTGCAGGGGTTGTGAGTGAAATTGTGCGATTTGCACAATCTAGTACTCCCTCATACTTAGCCATCCAATCCATTCCCAAAATTACATCCAATCCTTGGGAATTTAGGATTATTAGGTTTCTTTGAAACTTATGTTTTCCGATCTCTATGACTAGATCCGGCATCCAAGACTCACTATCATATCCCCTCCGGAGAGCTAACTTTTATCGGACACCCAATGTTTTCAGATGCAAACCCATTTCTTCGACAAATGCTTTAGATATGAATGAATGAGATGCACCGGTGTCAAAGAGTACATATCTTTGAGATGGAATTGAGTCTGAACTTACCAACAGCGGCATCGGGTTCTTCATAGACTTCCTCCACATTGATGTGGTTAACCTGTCCTTTCTGAAAAGGATTGGGTTTGTTAGGCCCTTCAACGTTCTTCTCGGGGCACTCATTAGCATAATGCCCGACTTCTTGCATTTGAAGCATTCAACTTTGTTGTCCTTCTTAGGTTGACTTCCACTTCCACTTCCACTTCCACTATGGTGGCTCTTATATCCACTCTTGTGGTTCTTGTACTTATCATTGTCATGACTGCGATGATGCTTGTTGTCATGACGGTTGTGGTTAATTGCTTGTTAAACTTCCCATGCTTGTGGGATCTGGTGACACTATCATCATAGTGAGATCGTTTGTAATCTGATCGAGCTATGCTTGTCGAATGTTTCCTCTTTCTACTCTCAACTTGCTTCATTTTATTCTCCAATAATACAGCCTTGTCACCACAATGATAAGTTGGAACATATGCCACAGACAGCTGCAGATTTAGCTCATCATTCAAGCCTTCCAGAAACTTTTCCTTCCTTTTGGCGTCAGTGTCAACCTCATTCGGTGCATAGCGCGCCAAATTGTTGAACTCTTCAATTTATTCAGCCATACTGTGTGGTGGCGCCGCTTCAGGTTGTGAAATTCCTTCTTTTCAGGCTCATCATGCACGGTGAGATATGAGTAGTACGAAATCCATCTTCAAAGATAGCCCAAGTCACCTCATCAATAGGCGTGGTAATCTGGAAGTTGTCCCACCATGCTGCGGCTGGTCCTTCCAACAGATGTGCTGCAAACCTGACCTTTTCAGCATCTGTGCATCCTACGGTCACTAAGTCTTTGTTCACAGAACGTAGCCAATCATTGGCCACCATGGGATCAGTCGTTCCCGAAAACTTAGCTGGCCTTAGGCGAAATCTGGTGAGCATATCAAAACACGGAGGGTTGTTGTTGTTGTTATTGTTGTTGTTGTTGTTGGGATTGGGGTTGTTGTTGTTGTTGTTCAGTTACGGATGAGCGTCGTCATCATTGCATAAGCTGTGTTTGCGCATTCATCATTTGTTGCATTTCGGGTAATGTTGGGGTTGGGGTTGGTGTTTACTTGTGACGGGGAGGCATCTGTGGTTTATTCATATAGAGATAAGAATGAGATACCCTTACATGATTTATGCACAATACATTACACAAGCAAACACATAGCAAGCAACACTAGGATAAAAGTTAAACAACAAGATAACAAAAGTCTCAAAGTACAAACACACAAGCGGCAAGCCATCCACATGTCGGATGGTCCAACAATAAGTTAACAAGTGCGGAAAATAAAGATAACTGAGTAGTCAAATCTACTCGTCGGCATCAATCTCCTCCTCGACAAAGGTAAGACCTGCGTTCTCCATTGCGGTCTTGTTCTCCTCGATGGTAGTGGTCAAAGAGTCGATCTTGGCCTTGAGAGCCCTCTTCTGGGAACGAAGCCTCTCAATCACTGTCTGCTGCTGCTCTAACTCGAAGTCTTTGGACTGCAGTTCCTCGGTCATATCACGAATCCTCTTGTTCCTATCCTGGACACGCTTCTCTTGACTCTTGAACTTACGGTCTTGGGTCTCAAACTTTGCCTCCATCTCCTTGACTATCTCGTCCTGCTGCGCGAAGAGCTTGTCCTTCTCATGGCTGCACTGAGCTTCGTCATTACTAAGCATGGCGTTGGTCCTATCGGTATCCACGTGCCTAATAAGAGTCTCTAAGTCACGGAGAATGCAGGCGTATCGGCTCTGCTGTGACCCTCGAGTCGTCCTCAAAGTCAATGGACTCTCCGTCATCATCACGCCTTCCGAAAGCGTGGAAGTGAGTGCCTCTAACCTGTCGGGAGTGACGTCCTAATAGTCGTCCTATCAGATCCTGCATGACAACCTCCATGCCTCTCTCCCTGTCATCGTGCATAAGCTTGAAGACGATGGCCTCCGTAGTAGTAGGCTGCTGGCGTCTGGCTGGTTCACCTTGAAGCCCCAAAGGTCCTTCCTCTCAAACTTGGTGAGTGAGTGCACCGTAATGATAGGAAGAGGAGATCGAGTAAAGTAGTAAGCTCTACGATCGAGGACCAAAGCAGGTAACTGGAACTCCTCAACAGTGCTGATGGCAATAGGCATCTATTTATAAGATTGAAAAGTTAGAACAACACAAATTTAAATTTAACAAGTCAAACATTCAAGCATAACCATGGAACACAAAAACCACACAAGTCATGCATACATAAATTCATTACATCAACCAAGGTTCAAACTTATTTAAGGTCTTATTTTGGAAAATAAGGTGATAGGTGGTGGTCAACTAACGAAGTGCGCTTACAATCCTATCTCATTGGATCTGGTGGCTTGCACAATGTTCCTAGTGGCAATCACCCTATCTTGTTCACATGCTTCTATCACTAAGTCTATAATATCTCCTCTTAAGGATTGATTGGTGACTTCCAACTCTTGGGTATGTTCCTTCTCTTTCTCTAAGTCTTTTTGGAGGTTGAGCATCCTGCACTTGACTCTAACTTTGAGTTCTTTGATAGTCTTCCAAGCTGCTTCTTTTGCTGACTCAAAGAATGTGGTGTGCATAAAAGTGTTGGTGTACATGCAGAAGCCTTTTTCTTTGTGGTTGTCTTCCTTGTTTTTGTACAAGTGAAGTTGCACCCACCAATACTCCACTCCTTCCTCCATCCTTTGGAAAGCCCTTGTACAATTGCACCATGTACTCCCATGGTTTCCATGAGGTCCTTGAGAATCTTGGGAAACTCAGTCTCACACTCCAAGGTCATGGTCATGAGTGGTCCTTTCTTCACGGCTTAGTTGTGGAGTTCATCTACAAATAGAGATGAGAAGGAGAAGATTAGAAAAGTTCTGAGAAGAATAGACAAGTGTAGAAGAAGTAAAAATTTTCCTTAGTGGTTTCCAATCCTAGGGTCATAATCCTACAGGCAACACGGTGCTCTGATACCATCTGTAAGATCCTCCTTATTAAAGGAAAAGATCCTGTGATTGCAATGCTAGTCCACTGGATCATTGCTAGCATCCACAGTTTAAGATGAAGTACCAGAGATACAAAGGTCGTTTATTACAGTCATTCCAGAGATATAACATAGTCTTTTACAACTCATGGCCAAAGGCCTAGTACAAGTTTATGGAATATGTAAATAAACATAAGTCTTCATCTTCATGTGCCACAGCAAGCATGTTGAGTGTAGACTCATGACTCCTAATCATCATCAAGTAACTGCAACATCATAAGTTACAGCCACAAGGGTCAATACTTTGGAATAGTATTGGCAAGTGATACCTTAATATATATTTAAGTGGACTATAATACTATATGCATTTGGCTGGTGGAGCTTAGGCTTGCATTGCTCAAAATAGATTTTTCCTTAACTTTTGAAAATACTAAGTTTTTTTAAGGCAAAGTCCATCCCAAGGTAACTACAAATCAGAGAAACAAGATACACTCAGGGCATCTACCAATCAAAGACTGAAGAATCCTTTAACCCTTGTTCACCCACAAGTTTTATTTAGAAATTGGAGTGATGAGATTCTTGAAGTTTCCATGTCTTGATGCTCAAATTGTCCTTTACCAGGGACATGGCTAAGTACTTAGGTTTTACACTCTGCAGAGGTGGTGCACTTTCCCACAAGCCTTGGTTTCCCAAGACATGATCCTTGTAGCCTTTCCTTAGTCAAATGGGCGCTCCAACCTATCAACCCATCTACCACCCACTGTCCAAGAGACTAAGTTCCGACATCCTAAGATCATGGCAGAGCCCATATTACCAAGTGGTTGCACTTGAAGCTTCTCAACATTTGACAACTCAAATCTCTTTGTTCCTGGGTGGCCATCCACAAGTGAGATACACAAGGTTCACCAGTACCCCTGGCCTTGTGTAACCACTCAACATAACCCAATCTTTCCATTCC
The DNA here is from genome assembly GCA_023614405.1 of Avena insularis. Taxonomy (NCBI): domain Eukaryota; kingdom Viridiplantae; phylum Streptophyta; class Magnoliopsida; order Poales; family Poaceae; genus Avena; species Avena insularis. Next base: position 411,263,190 of record CM042696.1, read on the forward strand.
ACCGGTGATTCATTAACTTAGTTGTTTTGTTAAATAAAAATAAGTCCTTAGACTTAGAATATTTTCAATAGTGTGAATATATAAACCACCCTTGTTTTCTAGTAGCTAGGCTAAGCATGGCATGGCAACTTATCTTTAGGGAATTCTCCTAGCAATTCTAGCATTCTATTCTAAATAGGATTTCCCATCATTATTTGACAAAAGTAGCATGCAAGTCCTAACAAAATATATCTAATGCAAGTATAAAATATAGGTATGGAATATTCATGAAGATATCACTTGCCTTGGTAGTGTGGAGTAGCACTCGTCACAATCACAATCACTAGCAAAATCTACACACAAAGTTGTAGCATTCAATAACACACAAATATAAACAAACAAAAGTACTATGAATGCATGCATGCATGAATCTACCAAGTGATGATTTTTGAAAACTTCAACCAAGCAAGTGCATGTTTACAGAATCTAAACAAGTCACAAATCTATCCAAGACAACTTAAATAACCCTAAAACATAAATACTAAACTAAATCTATACTTAAAATGGCCTCAAACAAGTCTCTGCAATTTTAGCACATCTAATGGTTACTATATGCTAAACAAAAAGGATAGGCAGAAAGGTCTTGTTTTTCTGAATCAACGGTATAAAGTTTGCAAAAATCTAACGTGGATTCAAAAGATATAAACATTTGAAATCTGGATCAAAATCTGTTTTAAATTCTATTTTCAGATCAGCTCCTAGCCACGCGTCATGTTTTATTCGCCCGTGCCGGTTCGTGCTGGATCGAGCTCCACGTAGTAGGATCTAAAGGGCAGGTGCGATCGCTCGCATCGCTTGGGTTAAGTGGATCTATCCTAGCGCTTCGATGCGAATCTAACGGTGCTGCTTCTCTCGGCCAAGAAGCGGCGGCGGCAGCGGCTACTACCAGCGGAACTGTCGGTCGGCAGCGTTGCCGATGATGCGAGCGGGAGAAGGAGGAGTAGCTCACCGGGCTCAGGAGGTCAGCGAAGCTTGTCGTTTCGCGGTTGGTCAAGGCGCTCGCACGGCTGCTATTCCTCACGGAGTTCGTGGCGTCGGGTGCGTCGGGTGGTCGTCGGGGGCGTCGTTGTGGATCACCCCAAGGCAACGGCGGTCACGGTTAGATTCACAAGGTCAAGCGAAGTAGTGAGCATGAACTAGGAGGCGCGGGCGGTACGGACTTACCACCGGAGTTCGCCGGAGTTCGTGCGAGCGTCGGTGGCGACTAGTCGATGATGTTGCGAACTACGGTCCATGCGAGCAAGCGGAATGTGTTAAAAGAAGCGCGAGACTCACCGAATCAGTTTGCAAACGAGAGCGGAGAGCTCTGGTCTCACCGAATCGCCGTGAGCGTCGGAGAGGCGGGTTTCGAGAGCAATACTCGCACTGGTGGCGCTCTGGGTTGGGGTTTGTGTGAGAAAGCGAGGAGAGGAGATTCTTATAGCCTGGTCACGGCGGGAATTACTCGACCAATAACTCGAATTGACACATGAATTTAAACGAAGCCTTCGCGTTGATTTGGGGATGAACAGGTCGTGCGGTGGAGACGGTGACGTGGAGAAGGCCCGCTTGTCAGCGAGGTGCGCGGGGTGCAGGTGGGGTCTGCCTGTCAGCGTCTGTCTGCGTGGGCTCGCGCGTGAGAGAAGTAAAAGGAGGTCCCGGGTGGGCTTGCTGGGCTGGATCTGCTGCTGGGCCAGATTCTGGCCGCTCGGCCCTTTTCTTTTCCTTAGCCTTTTTCTTTTTCTAATTTCATTTTCTAGAATGAATTTGATATGAATTCAAATCTTTTTGAATTCAAACTTCTTTGGGGATTTTTGCAGGGTTCTTGTGGGTTCAAATGCAGTCAAATAACCATGTGGTCACCTTGCAAGGCTTGGTCAAGCTTGGGTCTTTGAAATAAACAGAGGCTTTGCTCTAGTTGCAAATATTTGGAATAGGGTTTAGAAAATATTTCTAAATTTTGAATCTTGGGTAAAAAGCTTCACCTAGTCTTTCCAACCATGGAGGCAAGCAAACAAGTTCATAGACAATCAAATCCCAAAGGGTGATGGCCAATTGAGATAAATTGCCCACATGAAATCATAGCCAAAGTGTATGCTTCTAAATGATTTTGAGAAAAACCCTATATGAATGAATGATGCAAGAATGATATGAAACATGATTTTTTTTAGGGATGTTACAAGTTTATTGCATGTCTGTTCTTTTCATAAACCACATGGATCCACCAGTGTCATTGCATGTGTGTTCTTTTAATAAACCACCACTAGAGTCACTGGATGTGTGTTTTTTCATAAACCACAACTAGAGTCATTGCATGTGTGTTCTTTTCACAAACCACATATGGATCCACCAGTGTCATTGCATGTGTGTTATTTTGATTGACCACATATGGATCCCCTAGAGTTCATTGCGTGTGTGTTCTTTTCATTAACCACAACTAGAGTCATTGCATGTATGTTCTTTTCACAAACCACATATGGATCCACCAGAGTTCATTGCATGTTTATTCTTTTCATAGACGACATATGGATCTACTAGTGTCATTTCATGTGCGTTCTTTTCAGAAACCACATATGGATCCAAAAGTGTCATTGCATGTGTGTTCTTTTCACAAACCACATATGGATCCACAAGTGCCATTGGATGTGCGATCTTTTCATTAACCACAACTAGAGTCATTGCATGTCTATTCTTTTCACACACCACATAAGGATCCACCAGAGTCATTGCATGTATGTTCTTTTCATTAACCACACATGGATCCACCAGAGACATTGCATGTTTGTTCTTTTCACAAACCACATATAGATCCACCAGTGTCATTGCATGTGTGTTCTTTTCACAAACCACATATGCATCCACCAGTGTCATTGCATGTGTGTTCTTTTCAGAAACCACATATGGATCCACCAGTGTCGTTGCATGTGTGTTCTTTTCATTAACCACAGCTATAGTCATTGCATGTCTGTTCTTCTCACAAACCACATGGATCCACCAGTGTCATTGCATGTGTGTTCTTTTAATAAACCACAACTAGCGTCATTGCATGTGTGTTCTTTGCACAAACCACATATGGATGCACCAGTGTCATTGCATGTGTGTTCTTTTCATTAACCACATCTAGAGTCATTTCATTTGTGTACTTTTCACAAACCACATATGGATCCACCAGTGTCATTACATGTGTGTTCTTTTCACCAACCACATATGGATCTACCAGAGTCAGTGCATGTCTGTTCTTTTCATATACCACATATGAATCCACCAGTGTCATTGCATGTGTATTCTTTTCACAAACCACATATGGATCCACCAGTGTCATTGCATGTGGTTCTTTTCACAAACAACATATGGATCCACTAGTGTCATTGCATGTGTGTTCTTTTCACAAACTATCTATGGATCCTCTAGTGTCATTGCATGTGTGTTCTTTTCATTAACCATAGCTAGAGTCATTGCATGTCTGTTCTTTTCACAAATCACATGGATCCACCAGTGTCATTGCATGTGTGTTCTTTCAATAAACCACAACTAGAGTTATTGCATGTGTTTTCTTTTCACAAACGACATATGGATCCACCAGTGTCATTGCACGTGTGTTCTTTTCATTAACCACAACTAGAGACATTCCATGTGTGTTCTTTTCACAAACCACATATGGATACACTAGAGTCATTGCATGTGTGTTCTTTTCATAAACCACATATGGATCCACTAGAATTAATTGCATGTGTGTTCTTTTCATTAACCACAGCTAGAGTCAATGCATGTCTGTTCTTTTCACAAACCACATAAGGATCCAATAGAGTCATTGCATGTCTGTTCTTTTCATAGACCACATATGGATCCACCAGTGTCATTGCATGTGTGTTCTTTTCGCATACTACATATGGATCCACTAGTGTCATTGCATGTGTTGTTTTCATTAACCACATGTGGATCTCCTAGTCTCATTGCACGTGTGTTCTTTTCATTAACCACAACTAGAGTAATTGCATGTCTGTTCTTTTCGCAAACCACATATGGATCCACCAGAGTCATTGCATGTCTCTTCTTTTCATTAACCACATATGGATCCACCAGTGTCATTGCATGTCTGTTCTTTTCATAAACCACATAGATCCACCAGTGTCATTGCATGTGTATTCTTTTAATAAACGACAACTAGAGTCACTGGATGTGTGTTCTTTTCAGAAACCACAACTAGAGTCATTGCATGTGTGTTCTTTTCACGAACCACATATGGATCCACCAGTGTCATTGCATGTCTGTTATTTTCATTGACCACGTATGGATCCCCTAGAGTTCATTGCATGTGTGTTCTTTTCATTAACCACAACTAGAGTCATTGCATGTCTGTTCTTTTCACAAACCACATATGGATCCACCAGAGTTCCTTGCATGTCTGTTCTTTTCACAAAGCACACATGGATCCACTAGTGTCATTGCATGCGTGTTCTTTTAATAAACCACAGCTAGAGTCACTGGATGTGTGTTTTTCATAAACCACAACTAGATTCATTGCATGTATGTTCTTTTCACAAACCACATATGGATCCACCAGTGTCATTGCATGTGTGTTATTTTCATTGACCACATATGGATCCCCCAGAGTTCATTGCGTGTGTGTTCTTTTCATTAACCACAACTAGAGTCATTGCATGTCTGTTCTTTTCCCAAACTACATATGGATCCACCAGAGTTCATTCCATGTCTATTCTTTTCATAGACCACATATGGATCCACTAGTGTCATTTCATGTGCGTTCTTTTCAGAAACCACATATGGATCCACCAGTGTCATTGCATGTGTGTTCTTTTCACAAACCACATATGGATCCACAAGTGTCATTTCATGTGTGTTCTTTTCATTAACCACAACTAGAGTCATTGGATGTCTATTCTTTTCACACACCACATAAGGATCCACCAGAGTCATTGCATCTATGTTCTTTTCATTAACCACATATGGATCCACCAGAGACATTGCATGTTTGTTCTTTTCACAAACCACATATAGATCCACCGGTGTCATTGCATGTGTGTTCTTTTCACAAACCACATATGCATCCACCAGAGTTCATTGCATGTGTGTTCTTTCATTAACCACAGCTAGAGTGATTGCATGTCTGTTCTTTTCACAAACCACATAAGGATCCACCAAAGTCATTGCATGTGTGTTCTTTTCAAAGACCACATATGGATCCACTAGTGTCATTTCATGTGTGTTTTTTTCGCAAACCACATATGGATCCACCAGTGTCATTGCATGTGTGTTATTTTCATTGACCACATATGGATCCCCTAGAGTTCATTGCGTGTGTGTTCTTTTAATAATCCAGAGCTAGATTCACTGGATTTGTGTTCTTTTCATAAACCACAACTAGAGTCATTGCATGTGTGTTCTTTTTACAAACCATATATGGATCCACCAGTGTCATTGCATGTGTGTTCTTTTCATTAACCAGAGCTAGAGTCATTGCATGTCTGTTCTTCTCACAAACCACATGGATCCACTAGTGTCATTGCATGTGTGTTCTTTTAATAAACCACAACTAGGGTCATTGCATATGTGTTCTTTGCACAAAAAACATATGGATGCACCAGTGTCATTGCATGTGTGTTCTTTTCATTAACCACATCTAGAGTCATTTCATGTGTGTTCCTTTCACAAACCACATATGGATCCGTAAGTGTCATCGCATGTGTGTTCTTTTCACAAACCACATATGGATCTACAAGAGTCATTGCATGTATGTTCTTATCATATACCACATATGGATCCACCAGTGTCATTGCATGTGTGTTCTTTTCACAAACCACATATGGATCCACTAGTGTCATTGCACGTGGTTCTTTTCACAAACCACATATGGATCCACCAGTGTCATTGCATGTGTGTTCTTTTCACAAACCACATAAGGATCCCCTAGTGTCATTGCATGTGTGTTCTTTTCATTAACCACAACTAGAGTCATTGCATGTCTGTTCTTTTCACAAACCACATGGATCCACCAGTGTCATTGCATGTGTGTTCTTTCAATAAACCACAACTAGAGTTATTGCATGTGTGTTCTTTTCAAAAACCACATATGGATCCACCGGTGTCATTGCACGTGTGTTCTTTTCATTAACCACAGCTAGAGTTATTTCATGTGTGTTCTTTTCACAAACCACATATGGATCCACCAGAGTCATTCCATGTGTGTTCTTTTCAGAAACCACATATGGATCGACTAGAATTCATTGCATGTGTGTTCTTTTCATTAACCACATCTAGAGTCATTTCATTTGTGTACTTTTCACAAACCACATATGGATCCACCAGTGTCATTACATGTGTGTTCTTTTCACAAACCACATATGGATCTACCAGAGTCATTGCATGTCTGTTCTTTTCATATACCACATATGGATCCACCAGTGTCATTGCATGTGTGTTCTTTTCACAAACCACATATGGATCCGCTAGTCTCATTTCATGTGGTTCTTTTCACAAACCACATATGGATCCACTAGTGTCATTGCATGTGTGTTCTTTTCACAAACTACCTATGGATCCCCTAGTGTCATTGCATGTGTGTTCTTTTCATTAACCACAGCTAGAGTCATTGCATGTCTGTTCTTTTCACAAACCACATGGATCCACCAGTGTCATTGCATGTGTGTTCTTTCAATAAACCACAACTAGAGTTATTGCATGTGTGTTCTTTTCACAAACCACATATGGATCCACCAGGGTCATTGCACGTGTGTTCTTTTCATTAACCACAGCTAGAGTCATTCCATGTGTGTTCTTTCCACAAACCACATATGGATCCACCAGAGTCATTACATGTGTGTTCTTTTCATAAACCACATATGGATCCACCAGAATTCATTGCATGTGTGTTCTTTTCATTAACCACAGCTAGAGTCAATGCATGTCTGTTGTTTTCACAAGCCACATAAGGATCCAATAGAGTCATTGGATGTCTGTTCTTTTCATAGACCACATATGGATCCACCAGTGTCATTGCATGTGTGTTCTTTTCACATACTACATATGGATCCACTAGTGTCATTGCATGTGTGTTATTTTCATTAACCACATGTGGATCTCCTAGTCTCATTGCACGTGTGTTCTTTTCATTAGCCACAACTAGAGTCATTGCATGTCTGTTCTTTTCACAAACCACATATGGATCCACCAGAGTCATTGCATGTCTCTTCTTTTTATTAACCACATATGGATCCACCAGCTTCATTGCATGTCTGTTCTTTTCATAAACCACATAGATCCACCAGTGTCATTGCATGTGTGTTCTTTTAATAAACGATAGCTAGAGTCACTTGATGTGTGTTCTTTTCAGAAACCACAACTAGAGTCATTGCATGTGTGTTCTTTTCACAATCCACATATGGATCCACCAGTGTCATTGCATGTGTGTTCTTTCAATAAACCACAACTAGAATTATTGCATGTGTGTTCTTTTCACAAACCACATATGGATCCACCAGGGTCATTGCACGTGTGTTCTTTTCATTAACCACAGCTAGAGTCATTGCATGTGTGTTCTTTTCACAAACCACATATGGATCCACCAGAGTCATTGCATGTCTCTTCTTTTCATTAACCACATATGGATCCACCAGCTTCATTGCATGTCTGTTCTTTTCATAAACCACATAGATCCACCAGTGTCATTGCAGGTGTGTTCTTTTAATAAACGATAGCTAGAGTCCTTTGGATGTGTGTTCTTTTCAGAAACCACAACTAGAGTCATTGCATGTGTGTTCTTTTCACTAACCACAAATGGATCCACCAATGTCATTGCATGTGTGTTCTTTCAATAAACCACAATTAGAGTTATTGCATGTGTGTTCTTTTCACAAACCACATATGGATCCACCAGGGTCATTGCACGTGTGTTCTTTTCATTAACCACAGCTAGAGTCATTCCATGGGTGTTCTTTTCACAAACCACATATGGATCCACCAGAGTCATTACATGTGTGTTCTTTTCATAAACCACATATGGATCCACCAGAATTCATTGCATGTGTGTTCTTTTCATTAACCACAGCTAGAGTCAATGCATGTCTGTTCTTTTCACAAGCCACATAAGGATCCAATAGAGTCATTGGATGTCATTCTTTTCATAGACCACACGGATCCACCAGTGTCATTGCATGTGTGTTCTTTTCACATACTACATATGGATCCACTAGTGTCATTGCATGTGTGTTCTTTTCATTAACCACATGTGGATCTCCTAGTCTCATTGCACGTGTGTTCTTTTCATTAGCCATAACTAGAGTCATTGCATGTGTGTTCTTTTCACAAACCACATATGGATCCACCAGAGTCATTGCATGTCTCTACTTTTCATTAACCACATATGGATCCACCAGCTTCATTGCATGTCTGTTCTTTTCATAAACCACATAGATCCACCAGTGTCATTGCATGTGTGTTCTTTTAAGAAACGTTAGCTAGAGTCACTTGATGTGTGTTCTTTTCAGAAACCACAACTAGAGTCATTGCATGTGTGTTCTTTTCACAATCCACATATGGATCCACCAGTGTCATTGCATGTGTGTTCTTTCAATAAACCACAACTAGAGTTATTGCATGTGTGTTCTTTTCACAAACAACATATGGATCCACCAAGGTCATTGCACGTGTGTTCTTTTCATTAACCACAGCTAGAGTCATTGCATGTGTGTTCTTTTCACAAACCACATATGGATCCACCAGAGTCATTGCATGTCTCTTCTTTTCATTAACCACATATGGATCCACCAGCTTCATTGCATGTCTGTTCTTTTCATAAACCACATAGATCCACCAGTGTCATTGCATGTGTGTTCTTTTCACTAACCACAAATGGATCCACCAGTGTCATTGCATGTGTGTTCTTTCAATAAACCACAATTAGAGTTATTGCATGTGTGTTCTTTTCACAAACCACATATGGATCCACCAGGGTCATTGCACGTGTGTTCTTTTCATTAACCACAGCTAGAGTCATTCCATGTGTGTTCTTTTCACAAACCACATATGGATCCACCAGAGTCATTACATGTGTGTTCTTTTCATAAACCACATATGGATCCACCAGAATTCATTGCATGTGTGTTCTTTTCATTAACCACAGCTAGAGTCAATGCATGTCTGTTGTTTTCACAAGCCACATAAGGATCCAATAGAGTCATTGGATGTCTGTTCTTTTCATAGACCACATATGGATCCACCAGTGTCATTGCATGTGTGTTCTTTTCACATACTACATATGGATCCACTAGTGTCATTGCATGTGTGTTATTTTCATTAACCACATGTGGATCTCCTAGTCTCATTGCACGTGTGTTCTTTTCATTAGCCACAACTAGAGTCATTGCATGTCTGTTCTTTTCACAAACCACATATGGATCCACCAGAGTCATTGCATGTCTCTTCTTTTTATTAACCACATATGGATCCACCAGCTTCATTGCATGTCTGTTCTTTTCATAAACCACATAGATCCACCAGTGTCATTGCATGTGTGTTCTTTTAATAAACGATAGCTAGAGTCACTTGATGTGTTCTTTTTGAAACCACAACTAGTGTCATTGCATGTGTGTTCTTTTCACAATCCACATATGGATCCACCAGTGTCATTGCATGTGTGTTCTTTCAATAAACCACAACTAGAATTATTGCATGTGTGTTCTTTTCACAAACCACATATGGATCCACCAGGGTCATTGCACGTGTGTTCTTTTCATTAACCACAGCTAGAGTCATTGCATGTGTGTTCTTTTCACAAACCACATATGGATCCACCAGAGTCATTGCATGTCTCTTCTTTTCATTAACCACATATGGATCCACCAGCTTCATTGCATGTCTGTTCTTTTCATAAACCACATAGATCCACCAGTGTCATTGCAGGTGTGTTCTTTTAATAAACGATAGCTAGAGTCACTGGATGTGTGTTCTTTTCAGAAACCACAACTAGAGTCATTGCATGTGTGTTCTTTTCACTAACCACAAATGGATCCACCAATGTCATTGCATGTGTGTTCTTTCAATAAACCACAATTAGAGTTATTGCATGTGTGTTCTTTTCACAAACCACATATGGATCCACGGGTCATTGCGTGTGTTCTTTTCATTAACCACAGCTAGAGTCATTCCATGGGTGTTCTTTTCACAAACCACATATGGATCCACCAGAGTCATTACATGTGTGTTCTTTTCATAAACCACATATGGATCCACCAGAATTCATTGCATGTGTGTTCTTTTCATTAACCATGACTAGAGTCAATGCATGTCATTCTTTTCACAAGCCACATAAGGATCCAATAGAGTCATTGGATGTCTTCTTTTCATAGACCACATACGGATCCACCGGTGTCATTGCATGTGTGTTCTTTTCATATACTACTTATGCTTCCAATAGTGTCTTTTCATGTGTGTTCTTTTCATTAACCAAATGTTGATGTACTAGTGTCATTGGACGTGTGTTCTTGTCATTATCCATAACTAGAGTCATTGCATGTTTGTTCTTTTCACAAACCACATATGGATCCACCAGTCATTGCATGTCTCTACTTTTCATTAACCACATATGGATCCACCAGCTTCATTGCATGTCATTCTTTTCATAAACCACATAGATCCACCAGTGTCATTGCATGTGTGTTCTTTTAAGAAACGATAGCTAGAGTCACTTGATGTGTGTTCTTTTCAGAAACCACAACTAGAGTCATTGCATGTGTGTTCTTTTCACAATCCACATATGGATCCACCAGTGTCATTGCATGTGTGTTCTTTCAATAAACCACAACTAGAGTTATTGCATGTGTGTTCTTTTCACAAACAACATATGGATCCACCAAGGTCATTGCACGTGTGTTCTTTTCATTAACCACAGCTAGAGTCATTGCATGTGTGTTCTTTTCACAAACCACATATGGATCCACCAGAGTCATTGCATGTCTCTTCTTTTCATAAACCACATATGGATCCACAAGCTTCATTGCATGTGTGTTCTTTTCATAAACCACATAGATCCACCAGTGTCATTGCATGTGTGTTCTTTTCACTAACCACAAATGGATCCACCAGTGTCATTGCATGTGTGTTCTTTCAATAAACCACAATTAGAGTTATTGCATGTGTGTTCTTTTCACAAACCACATATGGATCCACCAGGGTCATTGCACGTGTGTTCTTTTCATTAACCACAGCTAGAGTCATTCCATGTGTGTTCTTTTCACAAACCACATATGGATCCACAGTCATTACATGTGTGTTCTTTTCATAAACCACATATGGATCCACCAGAATTCATTGCATGTGTGTTCTTTTCATTAACCACAGCTAGAGTCAATGCATGTCTGTTGTTTTCACAAGCCACATAAGGATCCAATAGAGTCATTGGATGTCTGTTCTTTTCATAGACCACATATGGATCCACCAGTGTCATTGCATGTGTGTTCTTTTCACATACTACATATGGATCCACTAGTGTCATTGCATGTGTGTTATTTTCATTAACCACATGTGGATCTCCTAGTCTCATTGCACGTGTGTTCTTTTCATTAGCCACAACTAGAGTCATTGCATGTCTGTTCTTTTCACAAACCACATATGGATCCACCAGAGTCATTGCATGTCTCTTCTTTTTATTAACCACATATGGATCCACCAGCTTCATTGCATGTCTGTTCTTTTCATAAACCACATAGATCCACCAGTGTCATTGCATGTGTGTTCTTTTAATAAACGATAGCTAGAGTCACTTGATGTGTGTTCTTTTCAGAAACCACAACTAGAGTCATTGCATGTGTGTTCTTTTCACAATCCACATATGGATCCACCAGTGTCATTGCATGTGTGTTCTTTCAATAAACCACAACTAGAATTATTGCATGTGTGTTCTTTTCACAAACCACATATGGATCCACCAGGGTCATTGCACGTGTGTTCTTTTCATTAACCACAGCTAGAGTCATTGCATGTGTGTTCTTTTCACAAACCACATATGGATCCACCAGAGTCATTGCATGTCTCTTCTTTTCATTAACCACATATGGATCCACCAGCTTCATTGCATGTCTGTTCTTTTCATAAACCACATAGATCCACCAGTGTCATTGCAGGTGTGTTCTTTTAATAAACGATAGCTAGAGTCACTGGATGTGTGTTCTTTTCAGAAACCACAACTAGAGTCATTGCATGTGTGTTCTTTTCACTAACCACAAATGGATCCACCAATGTCATTGCATGTGTGTTCTTTCAATAAACCACAATTAGAGTTATTGCATGTGTGTTCTTTTCACAAACCACATATGGATCCACCAGGGTCATTGCACGTGTGTTCTTTTCATTAACCACAGCTAGAGTCATTCCATGGGTGTTCTTTTCACAAACCACATATGGATCCACCAGAGTCATTACATGTGTGTTCTTTTCATAAACCACATATGGATCCACCAGAATTCATTGCATGTGTGTTCTTTTCATTAACCACAGCTAGAGTCAATGCATGTCTGTTCTTTTCACAAGCCACATAAGGATCCAATAGAGTCATTGGATGTCTGTTCTTTTCATAGACCACATACGGATCCACCAGTGTCATTGCATGTGTGTTCTTTTCACATACTACATATGGATCCACTAGTGTCATTGCATGTGTGTTCTTTTCATTAACCACATGTGGATCTCCTAGTCTCATTGCACGTGTGTTCTTTTCATTAGCCATAACTAGAGTCATTGCATGTGTGTTCTTTTCACAAACCACATATGGATCCACCAGAGTCATTGCATGTCTCTACTTTTCATTAACCACATATGGATCCACCAGCTTCATTGCATGTCTGTTCTTTTCATAAACCACATAGATCCACCAGTGTCATTGCATGTGTGTTCTTTTAAGAAACGATAGCTAGAGTCACTTGATGTGTGTTCTTTTCAGAAACCACAACTAGAGTCATTGCATGTGTGTTCTTTTCACAATCCACATATGGATCCACCAGTGTCATTGCATGTGTGTTCTTTCAATAAACCACAACTAGAGTTATTGCATGTGTGTTCTTTTCACAAACAACATATGGATCCACCAAGGTCATTGCACGTGTGTTCTTTTCATTAACCACAGCTAGAGTCATTGCATGTGTGTTCTTTTCACAAACCACATATGGATCCACCAGAGTCATTGCATGTCTCTTCTTTTCATTAACCACATATGGATCCACCAGCTTCATTGCATGTCTGTTCTTTTCATAAACCACATAGATCCACCAGTGTCATTGCATGTGTGTTCTTTTCACTAACCACAAATGGATCCACCAGTGTCATTGCATGTGTGTTCTTTCAATAAACCACAATTAGAGTTATTGCATGTGTGTTCTTTTCACAAACCACATATGGATCCACCAGGGTCATTGCACGTGTGTTCTTTTCATTAACCACAGCTAGAGTCATTCCATGTGTGTTCTTTTCACAAACCACATATGGATCCACCAGAGTCATTACATGTGTGTTCTTTTCATAAACCACATATGGATCCACCAGAATTCATTGCATGTGTGTTCTTTTCATTAACCACAGCTAGAGTCAATGCATGTCTGTTGTTTTCACAAGCCACATAAGGATCCAATAGAGTCATTGGATGTCTGTTCTTTTCATAGACCACATATGGATCCACCAGTGTCATTGCATGTGTGTTCTTTTCACATACTACATATGGATCCACTAGTGTCATTGCATGTGTGTTATTTTCATTAACCACATGTGGATCTCCTAGTCTCATTGCACGTGTGTTCTTTTCATTAGCCACAACTAGAGTCATTGCATGTCTGTTCTTTTCACAAACCACATATGGATCCACCAGAGTCATTGCATGTCTCTACTTTTCATTAACCACATATGGATCCACCAGCTTCATTGCATGTCTGTTCTTTTCATAAACCACATAGATCCACCAGTGTCATTGCATGTGTGTTCTTTTAATAAACGATAGCTAGAGTCACTTGATGTGTGTTCTTTTCAGAAACCACAACTAGAGTCATTGCATGTGTGTTCTTTTCACAATCCACATATGGATCCACCAGTGTCATTGCATGTGTGTTCTTTCAATAAACCACAACTAGAATTATTGCATGTGTGTTCTTTTCACAAACCACATATGGATCCACCAGGGTCATTGCACGTGTGTTCTTTTCATTAACCACAGCTAGAGTCATTGCATGTGTGTTCTTTTCACAAACCACATATGTATCCACCGGAGTCATTGCATGTCTCTTCTTTTCATTAACCACATATGGATCCACCAGCTTCATTGCATGTCTGTTCTTTTCATAAACCACATAGATCCACCAGTGTCATTGCAGGTGTGTTCTTTTAATAAACGATAGCTAGAGTCACTGGATGTGTGTTCTTTTCAGAAACCACAACTAGAGTCATTGCATGTGTGTTCTTTTCACTAACCACAAATGGATCCACCAATGTCATTGCATGTGTGTTCTTTCAATAAACCACAATTAGAGTTATTGCATGTGTGTTCTTTTCACAAACCACATATGGATCCACCAGGGTCATTGCACGTGTGTTCTTTTCATTAACCACAGCTAGAGTCATTCCATGGGTGTTCTTTTCACAAACCACATATGGATCCACCAGAGTCATTACATGTGTGTTCTTTTCATAAACCACATATGGATCCACCAGAATTCATTGCATGTGTGTTCTTTTCATTAACCACAGCTAGAGTCAATGCATGTCTGTTCTTTTCACAAGCCACATAAGGATCCAATAGAGTCATTGGATGTCTGTTCTTTTCATAGACCACATACGGATCCACCAGTGTCATTGCATGTGTGTTCTTTTCACATACTACATATGGATCCACTAGTGTCATTGCATGTGTGTTCTTTTCATTAACCACATGTGGATCTCCTAGTCTCATTGCACGTGTGTTCTTTTCATTAGCCATAACTAGAGTCATTGCATGTGTGTTCTTTTCACAAACCACATATGGATCCACCAGAGTCATTTCATGTCTCTACTTTTCATTAACCACATATGGATCCACCAGCTTCATTGCATGTCTGTTCTTTTCATAAACCACATAGATCCACCAGTGTCATTGCATGTGTGTTCTTTTAAGAAACGATAGCTAGAGTCACTTGATGTGTGTTCTTTTCAGAAACCACAACTAGAGTCATTGCATGTTTGTTCTTTTCACAATCCACATATGGATCCACCAGTGTCATTGCATGTGTGTTCTTTCAATAAACCACAACTAGAGTTATTGCATGTGTGTTCTTTTCACAAACAACATATGGATCCACCAAGGTCATTGCACGTGTGTTCTTTTCATTAACCACAGCTAGAGTCATTGCATGTGTGTTCTTTTCACAAACCACATATGGATCCACCAGAGTCATTGCATGTCTCTTCTTTTCATTAACCACATATGGATCCACCGCTTCATTGCATGTCTTCTTTTCATAAACCACATAGATCCACCAGTGTCATTGCATGTGTGTTCTTTTCACTAACCACAAATGGATCCACCAGTGTCATTGCATGTGTGTTCTTTCAATAAACCACAATTAGAGTTATTGCATGTGTGTTCTTTTCACAAACCACATATGGATCCACCAGGGTCATTGCACGTGTGTTCTTTTCATTAACCACAGCTAGAGTCATTCCATGTGTGTTCTTTTCACAAACCACATATGGATCCACCAGAGTCATTACATGTGTGTTCTTTTCATAAACCACATATGGATCCACCAGAATTCATTGCATGTGTGTTCTTTTCATTAACCACAGCTAGAGTCAATGCATGTCTGTTCTTTTCACAAGCCACATAAGGATCCAATAGAGTCATTGCATATCTGTTCTTTTCATAGACCACATATGGATCCACCAGTGTCATTGCATGTGTGTTCTTTTCACATACTACATATGGATCCACTAGTGTCATTGCATGTGTGTTCTTTTCATTAACCACATGTGGATCTCCTAGTCTCATTGCACGTGTGTTCTTTTCATTAGCCACAACTAGAGTCATTGCATGTCTGTTCTTTTCACAAACCACATATGGATCCACCAGAGTCATTGCATGTCTCTTCTTTTCATTAACCACATATGGATCCACCAGCTTCATTGCATGTCTGTTCTTTTCATAAACCACATAGATCCACCAGTGTCATTGCATGTGTGTTCTTTTAATAAACGATAGCTAGAGTCACTGGATGTGTGTTCTTTTCAGAAACCACAACTAGAGTCATTGCATGTGTGTTCTTTTCACAATCCACATATGGATCCACTAGAATTCATTGCATGTGTGTTCTTTTCATTAACCACGTATGGATCCCCTAGAGTTCATTGCATGTGTGTTCTTTTCATTAACCACAACTAGAGTCATTGCATGTGTGTTCTTTTCACAAACCACATATGGATCTACCAGAGTCATTGCATGTCTGTTCTTATCATATACCACATATGGATCCACCAGTGTCATTGCATGTGTGTTCTTTTCACAAACCACATATAGATCCACTAGTGTCATTGCATGTGGTTCTTTTCACAAACCACATATGGATCCACTAGTGTCATTGCATGTGTGTTCTTTTCACAAACCACATAAGGATCCCCTAGTGTCATTGCATGTGTGTTCTTTTCATTAACCACAGCTAGAGTCATTGCATGTCTGTTCTTTTCACAAACCACATGGATCCACCAGTGTCATTGCATGTGTGTTCTTTCAATAAACCACAACTAGAGTTATTGCATGTGTGTTCTTTTCACAAACCACATATGGATCCACCGGTGTCATTGCACGTGTGTTCTTTTCATTAACCACAACTAGAGTCATTTCATGTGTGTTCTTTTCACAAACCACATATGGATCCACCAGAGTCATTACATGTGTGTTCTTTTCATAAACCACCTATGTATCCACTAGAATTCATTGCATGTGTGTTCTTTTCATTAACCACAGCTAGAGTCAATGAATGTCTGTTCTTTTCACAAACCACATAAGGATCCACCAGAGTCATTGCATGTCTGTTCTTTTCATAGACCACATATGGATCCACCAGTGTCATTGCATGTGTGTTCTTTTCACAAACCACATATGGATCCACTAGTGTCATTGCATGTGTCTTCTTTTCATTAACCACATGTGGATCTCCTAGTGTCATTGCATGTGTGTTCTTTTCATTAACCACAACTAGAGTCATTGCATGTCTGTTATTTTCACAAACCACATATGGATCCACGAGAGTCATTGCATGTCTCTTCTTTTCATTAACCACATATGGATCCACCAGTGTCATTGCATGTCCGTTCTTTTCATAAACCACATGGATCCACCAGTGTCATTGCACGTGTGTTCTTTTTGTTGTCGGAATGATGACAAGTACGCCACGAGGGGTCCTCGAGGCGTGCGGAAGAGAGGGGTGTGAGACGTACGGTGTTCCGGGACGGTGAACACACAAGTTTACCTAGGTTCGAATCCACCGGCTTTTGACGGATCTTACTCCTGCTAGCAATCTAGTAATACGGCAGAGCCGGAATATGGGTTACAAGGGTTCGCCTGTGCGAGTTGAGGTTGTGATTGTAAGGGGTGCCCTAAAGGCTCTCCCTAGGACGGCTTATATAGATATCCGGCCTAGGATTTTACAGGAGAGATCTATCCGATACGCATTTACTAAGAGTCGGATTCTAGTACATCTTGAACTACAAGTAACACTATGGGCCTATGTCGGTAAGTATTCTGGGCCTTCCCGTAGCCAGACTGGACTCCGTCTCTTCTCCCTGACTGGGCCGCCCATGAAGAAAATCTCTAACCCGAAGTGGGCCACCCTGGTCAATGAGGAACTGTGAGGATACCCGGAAAGTATATCCCCAATAGCAGTCCCCGGAAGTCTCCAAGATCCAAAGTCGGATTCATCATTGTCTAGCTTGATCTTCGTCTTGCAGAATCTTGAAGGGTTCCTAAAACTTCAAAACAAAATATACGATCCGGGTCTCAAAAATAAGTCAGACCTATCAGTACTTTATTTGGATTTCCAGCTTGATATTCAAACTAAGCCAGATCTTGGTCTCTGACGTCATATGACATTGGTCATGGTTAAGTCACTCACATACACCTCCTATCAGCATGACCGTTGGTGGGTCCGCCGTTTCAATGCACGCGCGGAGATCGAGGTGGCGTAATCATCGCGTGGGGGCTTCCCAGTTCTTTCCACGACGCGTGGTGTGCGTATTGTGCCATTTGCACGAATCTTGGCGCGGTTCGGTGGCTATAAGGGGTGAAGATTCCCTCATCTCATCTTCTTCACCTATTCTCGTGTCGTTTCCTTTTCATCCACTTCTCCCACGCACACAGAGCTCCTTTTCCCCGAGAAATTCCCAGCGCCACCAAAACAAGGTCACCGACGCACATAGAAAATGGCTTCCACTTCATCTTCCGGCGCAGCAGCGATGGCAGCTGCAGCAGAAAAGGAAAGCAATCTCGACATCTGGATCCCGTGCATCCTCGACGACGATAAGCTCTGCGGCGTCGAAGAAGAAGGGCTCCTCCGCGCCGGCGATTGGCGGAGCGGCTTCGGCGAAGCCGTCCCCAACCCTCGCAACGGCGAGCGGGTGCACTTCGGCACCCACCTCGATAGAGGTTTCTCCTTTCCTCCCTAAGATTTCTTTTCTGAGGTGATAGACTATTATAGTGTTCAACTTCACCATCTGCCCCCAAACTCCATCTTAGAGATGGGCGCCTATGCGGCTTTCTGTGAGGGGTATCTCGGCATTAGGCCGATTCTCACTCTCTTCCGGTATTATTTCCATGTACAGAGAAACTCCATCACCGCCGGTAATCCCTACATTACTTGTACTATTAGTCTTTCGGTTAGGCGTGAGCGCGTCTATCCTCGGATTCTAGCTAGTGTGTCGGTCAAACAATGGCCGGCTGCCTTTTTCTATCACAAGGACATTCCCGCTCCCGGCAAAGCTAGTGCTTTGCCGGCTTTCGTCAATGGAGCCGCCACGCCTCAACCATCCTCGGACGAGGCCGCTCCGGCTCTCAGTGATGATCTGCTTCTTGCCAAGAGGTGGATTGAACATCTGATGAAGCATAAGGGCCTGAGAGGGTCCGACTTGGTCCAGAGCTGGGTGGCACGCCAGATCCAGCCCCTCCAGCACCACGCCGACCGACTGATGCATTCCATCACGGTGTCGAAAAAGGACTCCCTCCGCATCAGCTCCAAGGCCTTGAAGCCACAAGATTACAGAAGCTAGATCAAATGGCTGATAAAGGAGCGGATCGAGAGAAAGATTCCGGATTTGTCTCTGGATATGCATACAGCGGAAGACCCTGTAGTGCCGGTAAGCTTTTAGCAGTAAACCCTTTTTATGTGTTTCACCTTTAGGTTATTTCCAAATACTGAAATATTATCTTCTTTTCAGCTTGCCGACCTCCCCGAGTCGGAATTGGCTCCTATCGAGGGATATCCTCCGGAGTTTTCTCAGGAGGAGGAATTGGTCCCACTGCCGGACGTTGTGCCCAGGAAGCGCAAAGCTCCGACAGTGGCCATCGGCACAAAAGAAGTGCAAGTTGTGAAGAGGTAACTTTCTGCACAACTTCCACCTCTGTACTTTACTCATGATTTCTTCTGAGATATAATGTTCTCCATTCTATTACTTTCTCAGAGCTAAACAGCTCATCAAGGGCAAGGGGAAGGGGAATATCTCGAAGCCCCTACTTCAGACGAAGCTAACTATGGCTTCTCCTGCCGCAGCTCCTCCGACTCCTACCCCTCAACCTTCTGCAGCACCGGTGATTACTGCATCCCCAGTCGACGCAGAAGATCGGGCTCCCTCAATAGGGCCAACGACCCTTGAGTCGCAGACTGACGTCACCATGGGTGACTCAGGTTTTGATAAGGGTGAACCCTCTTCGGGTAATGATCCCTCGGCAGAGTCCTTCGCCAAAAATCACCTGAACAATCCGGGACTTGCCAAATTTGGCTTGTCTCGGAAATCTGCGGAGGAAATCCAGTGGCTGGCCCGGCAATGCCTGAAAGCCGTAATCTCTCTGCCAAAGAAGAAGCACAAGAAGCGGAGGAAATCAAGTACTCCGATCTTCTCGAACAAGTCCGCCTTCACGACGAGGGACTAAAAGCTAGTGTGCTTCCACCACCTCCGGTTATTCCACTCACCCTCGCCGAGAAGATTACTACTGAGGTGAACATGTGCCTGAGCAAGCTCACACATGAACATCATGTAAGTCGGAATTCCAACTCACGCTTTTCTTTATTGTACTTTATACCATATCCTCTAGCCCCCAAGGATGAAGTTGGATAAACAATCCGGGTTTATGCTTCATTAGAATGCCAAAGAATGAACTAGTATAGCCCCCAAGGCTCGTGCTGATATTAGCTACAATATTAGCCCGAGCCTTTAGTAGACTTCTGACTCTGGGTATTCTAACTTACAGAAAGTTAATTCATATAACCAGGATTTGTTGAATAATGTCTACAATAAGCGGAGAGAGATCAAAGCTCTCCGACTTAAAAATGCTGAGCTTAAAGTTTCCAAGGATGAGGCCGAAGG
The DNA here is from genome assembly GCA_023614405.1 of Avena insularis. NCBI lineage: Eukaryota > Viridiplantae > Streptophyta > Magnoliopsida > Poales > Poaceae > Avena > Avena insularis. The sequence continues at coordinate 411,283,809 of CM042696.1, forward strand.
TAAACATTCCGAGGCTCAAAACTTTGTCTTGCGTTTTCGTAGTCGAATATTTTTGCTGAACTGTTGTTCTTTTTGACTTACAACACTAATAAAGCAGTCCTGTGCTATGATCGAAGAGGCCGAAAATCTGAAGACCTTGGTGGTGGAAAATAAGGATCTTCGCCGAGAGCTAGACCAGCTTAAGGCGGATCATGAGAAGAGCATTGCTCAAGTTCTCGAATCCTCCTCCATGGCCATCGTGGAGCGTGATCGCAAGATTGCACTTCACGAGCAGAAAATCTCGGATCTCAACGACGAGCTATTCAGGGAGAAGGATCTTTCCGAGGCGCTCCGGGCTGAACTCCGGAGTCTTCGTGAAGAGAAATCCAAAGTTGATGACGTCATCTTTGGTATGTTTCCATCTTCTCACTTGTTTACATTCTTTGACTCTTTCGATGTTGGATTTATTTAATCGTTTTGCATTATATGCATAGGTCCTCTGAACTTGATGGACTCCACCTCTGCCGAGCCTCGCACCCACTGGCTTACCCAAGTAGGTGATTGGCTTCATGACTTCCGCCAATCCATTGAGGATATTGGCGAAGCTCTCAAGGTTCCGAACATGCATAGCATGTCCGACTTTCAGGTGCGAGATAAGGCAAAGTAGATGTTGCAGCTTGTCTGGGACTGGAACATGTCCTACGCGTGATCCGTAGCGCAAAACGCTCTCACAATGGTCATGAGCCACCATGGAAGCATGGAAATCTGGCAAGTGACCAGAGGGTACTGTAAGTTGGACGAAGACGGACAGGAGCAAGACATCAAGGCCATCATGGACTCCTGCGCTGGATATGAGTGTCATGTAGCTGACTTGACCAGCTACGACACTCCCTTCTTCACCCGCGTGGACACGCCGCCTCCACCTCCCGAAGAAGCAGCCGAAGTTTCCGACGATGAACAAACTATATCGGATTTGGACATCTCGAATCATTATCAGGGTGCGACTGATGTGTCCAGCGAGCTGGCAACTCCTACCTCTCCTCCTGCATCATAAGTTATCAAGAAAAAACAGATGTGTTATTCCGAAAACATTATGGGTCTGTAAATATGTAGTATGATACTTTTGCTAGTGCTAAGTTTTAATCTATTCAGCACTTTTGGTTTAAATTTTGTGTGCCTGAAATGTTTGCATAAGCACTTGTACTTTTTTGTGTGTACCAATCGTTTAACTGGCTTTCTGCCTCATCTCTTTCATGAGCCGGCTAAACTTTCAGCACGGAAACTTTGCCGAGCAACGGAGCTCAATTGCTAAACTAGTTTAAACTTGGAAACAAAGCCGGCTTCCAGTACCAACAATTCACTACTTGGAAAATACCCGCATCCGGCAATCAGACAAATAACCAAAGTATAGACTAGGAAATATAGGTTTATACCCGAAGGTAGCATTTTTAGAATAGGAAATCTAAACCAGAACAAACATGAGCATAAAGTACTTTCAAGTATTCTGGGATTTTCGACTATGACATGATCATTCGGAAATAAGATAGTAAAAACTTCTCAGAAAAAAATTGAGGCAACGGAAACTTTTATTTCTCACAGAACATGTACACATATATGATTACAAAGAAGGATAAACTAAGAATAAAATGGACGTAGCTGAGCAATATTCCATGGTCTGTCTAACTCATCCGGATTTGTACTGCCCCCATCTCTCTTTCTCTTCTTAGTAGCAGGTCTTTCTTTGACTAGCCTCATATCAGTTAGGTAGTATGAACCATTGTGCAATACTCGACTAACTAAAAATGGCCCTTCCCATACTGGGGAAAGTTTGTGCTTTCTTTGTTGCACAAGCCAGAGAACCAAATAACCCTTATTGAAAGATCTGTTTCTGACTCTCTGGCTATGATACTTGCGTAACTTGTACTGATAGGCTGTTGATCTCATTTCAGCAACGACGCAAACTTCTACGACTAAGTCGAGATCATTTTTTCGAGAAATCTCGGCATCCTCTTCGATATACGCGGCCACTCTAGGAGAAGTGTGAATCAAATCACTAGGAAGAACTGCTTCTGCGCCATAAACCAAGAAGAAAGGTGTGTATCCAGTTGACCTATTCGGAGTTGTTCGTAAACTCCATATTACAGAAGGTAATTCCTCTGCCCAAGCCCCTACAGCACGTCGTAGTGGTGCTTCGAGTCTCGGTTTTAAGCCTTGTAGGATTAAACCATTTGCTCTTTCTACTTGTCCATTAGCCTGTGGATGTGCGACTGACGCAATGTCAAGCCGGATATTTTATTCGTTGCAGAATTCGGCCAGTTCTCCCATAGAGAAATTACTCCCGTTGTCCATGATAATACTATGCGGATAACCATACCGGATTATAACATCCTCGACAAATCTTTTGGCTGTTGCTCCATCACAACTAGTGACGGGTTTAGCCTCAATCCATTCGGTGAACTTATCCACCATCACTAAGAGGTGAGTAAATCCACTTGGAGCCCATTTAAACGGTCCTACCATGTCAAGCCCCTAGAACGCAAAAGGCCATGTTATAGGTATTGTTCGCAGCTGATCAGCCGGAACGTGAGCTTGTTTGGTGTACTTTTGGCAGCCCTTGCATGTCTTGACGAGTTGTTTGGCCTCTGCCTTGGTTGTAAGCCAGAAAAAACCATGTCGGAAAGCTTTTGCCACTAAAGATTTGGCTGCAACATGGTGACCACACTCGCCTTCGTGGATTTCTCTTAAGCTTTCCACTCCTTACGGAGATACACAGCGCTGAAAGACCCCAGATACACTACGCTTATAGAGCTCACAATTAACTACAGTATAGGCTTTTGCTCCTTGGATAATCTGCCAGTTCAGAACCTCGTCTTCGGGTAATTTGCCATCTACAAAATAGTCAAGGTAGGGTTGAGTCTAGCTGGGAATTCCAGCCAGAACTGCTATTAGAGGTGAGTCGGATTTGGTCGGATATTCCTCGTCCACTCCCTTTATTGAGGGAACTTTGAGGTGCTCTAAAAAAGCGCCATCCGGGACCTCTTTCCATGCAGAGCCTATTCGAGATAATGCATCTGCTTCCTCATTTTCTGCTCGAGGGATGTGTTGAACCTCAAACCCTTCGAACGATTTAGATAAATCATCCACGATAGATTTATATGCTGCCATGTGTTTATTTGGATTACAAATATCTGACACTTGCTGAGCAACAAGATCTGAATCTCCGTAACACATCAACCGTCGGACGCCAATGTCCTTAGCAATCCGGATTCCATGCAACAGTGCTTCATACTCTACAATATTATTTGTCGCTGTGAAGTGGATCTGCAACATGTATAAAAGTTTATCTCCTTGGGGTGATTTGAGCACCACGCCAGCCCCCGAGCCCCCACGAGCCTTAGATCCATCAAAATATAGGGTCCAATATTCTGACTCAGGGAGGGTCTATGCCCCATTTGGGATTTGATTGCTGTCCGAGGTTTGTACTCAATATCGATACCTGAGAGCTCTATGCCCCATTTGGCGACGCGTCCTGTGGCGTCACTGTTGTTGATTATATCTCTCATGGGACCTGTGCTCACCACAGTAATTGGATGCTCCTGAAAATAGTGTTGTAGCTTACGAGATGACGAGAACACAACATATCTAGCTTTTAATAGTGCGGATACCGCTGTATCGATTCTGTCAAGACCTCGCTGACAAAGTAAGTCGGACGCTGCACCACGTGTTCCTGATTTTCCTCCGGTCTCTCCACTACCATGACAATACTGACGACTTTGTTTGTTGCAGCGAGATAGAGCAACATCGGTTCCTGTGGCTCCAACGAAGCAAGGATAGGAGAAGATGAGAGTACTTTCTTCAGGTCTTATAGTGCAGCTTCAGCTTCGTCGGTCCACACAAAATCCTTGGTCTTTTTCAGGAGTTTGTATAATGGTGCGGTCCACACAAACCGACTGACTGCGGCAATGCAACCAGTTAGTCTTTGTACGTCCTTCAGGCGAGTTGGCCTGGAAATATTAAGTATAGCCTTGGTTTTGTCTCGGTTCACCTCTATGCCTCTTTGAGACACGATGAAACCTAACAATTTTCCGGCTGGGATTCCAAAGAAGAATTTCTTCGGATTAAGCATTATGTTGTATTTTCGTAGATTGGTGAACGTTTCCTCCAAGTCGGAAATCAATGTTTCCTTCTTTTTCAACATCACCGCAATATCATCCACATATGCATGTACATTGCGTCCGATTTGATCATGGAGGCAACACTGCATTGTGCGTTGGTACGTAGCTCCTGCGTTCTTTAGCCCAAAGGGCATCATAACAAAATAGAAGGTTCCGAAGGGGGTTATGAATGAAGTTTTGACTTTGTCAGATTCCTTCATCCGGATTTGGAGATAACTGGAATATGCGTCGAGAAAACAGAGGAGTTCCGAGCCAGCCGTAGAATCGATAAGTTGATCAATCCTAGGCAGAGCGAACGAATCTTTGGGGAAAGCCTTGTTCAAGGCAGTATAATCAACACACATCCTTAAATCAGTGGTGTCCTTTTTAGGGACCATTACAGGATTGGCCGACCACTCAGTGTGGATGACATCTTCTATGAATCCGGCTAACTTGAGTCGTGCTAGTTCCTTAGCTATTGCCTTACGCTTTTCATTGCCGAAACATCATAAGGAATGTTTGACGGGTTTAGCATTCGGGTTTACATTTAGAGAGTGCTCGGCAAGTTCCCTAGGTACTCCGATCATGTCAGATGGCTACCATGCAAAGATATCTTGATTTGCTTTGAGGAACTTGACGAGCGCGCTTTCCTATGCGCTATCTAGGCCTACGCCTATATGGGTCACCTTGGAGGGGTCATCATCCTTCAGCGGCGTCTTCTTTGTCTCTTCTGATGCCTTGAACTCTGGATTCAGCTTTGTCACCTCCTTCGTTGCTGGCATCTCGGACGGATCTATGCTCTGCTTGATCTCCTGGGCGTGCAGCACGGCTTCAACAAAGGCGGCATTTGCATCCTCGCACTCTCGCGCTTTCTTCGGGTCTCCCCTGATGTTGATCACGCCGTTGGGACCTGGAATTTTCATCATATTGTAAATGTTACACGGACGAGCCATAAAAGCCCAGTAAGCTAGACGTCCGAATATAGCGTGGTATGCGCTCTTGAACGGAACCACTTCAAAGGAACGTGCCTCCGTCCGATAGTTCCTTGGAGTTCCAAAGGTAACATCCAAAGTGATTTATCCTAGGGAATTTTCTTGTCTTCCTGGGACAACCCCGTGAAAAATCACAGAGCTGTGGTTCAGCTGGGTCTCCGAGATCTTCATCCGCGGTAGCGTTTCGACATATAGAATGTTAATGTTGCTGCCACCGTCCATGAGAGTCTTGGAGAAACCATAACCTTCAATAAGTTGATTGACGATTAAGGCGTATTTTCCTCGCCTGTGTAACTTAGGCGGATGATCAGCACGGTCAAAGGTGATTGCCACTTCTGACCAGTCCAAGAATTGAGGGACAGCCGGAACTGTTGCGTTGAGCTCATGTAGAACTGCTTTCTTGACCTTTGCTGGTTGAGATCCGAGGAAGGTGACCTATGTGTCTTTCTTGGTCAGAAATTTTTTCTTCCCTTCCGGCTTGGGATTTGAAGCGTCATCTTCCTCCATGTCAGAATCTTCCTTGGTCTCTTTGTCCTTTTCGTGATTCTTCTTTCCCTTCTTCCGCTTAGCCCTATAGCCAGCGGTATCATCTCTCTTAATGTCGTCATTAAAACGACACTCGGTATTTGTGTGGGACGAGCCCCCATTGGCGTCTAGGTGATGCACACATGGGTTGTTGGCAATGTCGGCCCAAGAGTAGGTTTTGCCAGGCTGCTGGACTCCTCTACCTTGAACTCTTGACGTCCCACGACCGCGTCCGTGGCCACCGCCACGTCCTCCAGACCCGAAAATAGCAGTGACCACTGCCGTTTCCGCTTTGGGTTTTTCTTCCGAGGTATTCTTGCGCTTCTGAGCTTGTTGCTTTGGTTGTTTTGCCGACTGTGGCACAGCCAGGGCGTTCAGTAATCCCTCTGCATCGTCGTCAGCATCTACATACTTGCTCGCTGTTTCTATCATCTCTCCCAAATTAGTGACTTTATCACACTTCAAGCGATGATGTAGTAAACCAATTGGGAGACCTACAATGAAAGCTTCAATCGCAGTTTGGTCATTCACTCCTTCACAGGAGTTCTTGGTGTCGATCCATCATCCGAGGTAATCTCGGCAAGTTTCTCTGGCTTTCTGGGTGCAACGCTATAGGTCTCCGACCGTACAGGGCCTCCGGTATGTGCCTTAGAAATTCCGAAAGAACGCACTTTGCATGTCATACCAGTTGTGGATGGTGTTCTCCGGAAGTTCATTGAGCCATGATCGTGCCGTCTTCCGCAACATAAGTGGGAGATATCGGGTTGCGACCAGGCTGTTTTCGCCTTTGGCGATGCAGCAAGTTTGGAAGAAATCCTATAGCAAAGTGTCTAGCCGAGCTATGCTGTCGTAGGCTTGAATGTGTCTTGAGATAGCAAATCCTTCCGGGAATTTTGTGGCTCTTATGTGTGGTCCGAAGCAATTTGGGCCCACGTATATGTCATCATTTTCATAGCGCGGCGCCTCTATATTGGAGTTGATCCTGTGCCTTGCATCATTTGGGGATAAAGATCGTCCCTAGTGACGGCTATGGTTGCGGTGCCTTGGAGCCGGACTTTGGCTTCTGCCACCACCTCCTCCACCACGACGCCCTCCTTGGCCTCCTTGGGAGCCGTTATGATGGCTTCTTGGCAGAGAGGGTGGAGCAGCTGGGTTATTTCCGGCCGATCGCCGGCCTTTGTCCGGAGCGTCATTATTCCGGTTCTGGGGAAGGTCTTCATTGTGACGAACCCCCTGCCGGCCTGACTCGGCACGGTATCCATCGTTCCTTCGCCCGTCATTTGTACGACTTGCATCTCTAGGAGGTGGAATTCTTTGTCGGTCCTCCTCCCGACGTTTCTCTTTATCTTCTTCCCTGCGATCCTTCGACTCTCGCCGGGGAGGATTCTTCGGATTCAGTGCAGCAATTGCCTCTTGCTCTGCAACTGGGTTAACGTTACGCTAGTCATGTGTAGCTTTGTGGTGCTGTCCTGAAGATCCGGTTCTGGAGTAGTTGTCTTCCCGACGGTCGGAACGATGGTGCTGTTCCGGAACACATTGGGGTCTTACGTCAACCCATGCCGGATCTGTGCAACATTGGTCAGAATCAGATACCAGTTTTTGACTTCCGGACAGGGCGACCTTCTGCTGCTCCAGTCCCTTGTTGAGTAGTTTGATTCCCAACCGGATCTGCTCCGGGCCTGGATTAGCTGATAGGATTTCTCGAGCCGCAATAGTGTTCTGTATTGGCGTTGGATACACCCAATCCCCGTTGCAGTCATGACGAGCCATCCCAAGTTCTCCTCCAAAAAAGACTTTGTGAATCTGCGGGAATTGGTCATCATGAGTATGACGTTTCCTAGTCTTCTGATGTTGCCTCGAGTTGTACTTCTCCGCAGTTGCCATGTGTTTCTTTTCTTCCTCAATGTTTTTGGCTTCATCGAGGAGTACTTGGCGACGCTCTTCTAGGCCCTCTCGTTCTTCTTTGCCTTCTTGGTAGCGCTGGTAGTAAAGACGGCTTTGGGTCCATTTCCCGGAGTCAAGCTCTGATCGGTACTTTCGGACATCTAGACCTCGGGATTATCTCTGATTTCCATGTTATCCTATGCTTTGGGAGAGTTTTCCCAGACCTTCATCCATGGCTTCTTCTTTCTCTGCAGCTTTGGAGTTATACTCCTCTTCATATTCCGTGGAGAAATTTCGGAAATCTGCTGACGTCATCGAGTCATCCGAGGATGTGGGTACGTCGGCATTTGTTCCGATCGCCTCCAGCATAGAGTCGGTGTTGTCTCCAGCATCGGCAGAGCCGGATCCAAATCCCACATATCCGTCAAAGTGTGACGCGTGCCTCCTGAAATAGTTGCGGCTCTCACGATCGGCTTCCTCGAAACGCCTAATGGTCTCGAGAATATCGTCTATGCTTGCATCTTGCATCATCATGTGTCTTAGCGTGTATCTCAGGAAAGGCCTGTCTGTCCTGGCGTCATCAGAGCCGGAACCAGTGTTGTTGCTATGCTCCTCCAGGATTTCTACCTCAGCGGGTGCGTCGATCTGGGATTCAGTCTCTCCAGGGAGATCCACTCCAGATTCAACTTGGACCACCAGGTCAGCTTCAGGTTCGGATTTCTCCACTATCTCCGCGATTGGTGCGGGCTGGGTGGTATTAAGATTTTTTGAGATCCGGAATTCTTCTGCCTCCACGGATAAAGGGGACCCAGAAATTTCTTCTACCTCTATCATCACCGCTGGGGTGGGTGGGACAGGTTCAGCAAAGCCGATGTAAACATCGATCTCGCCAAAAGACATTGTACCATCCCAATTTCTGCAACCCTGATTAGTTGTACATAATGGAAAAATCAGGTGGAACAAAAACTTTTTCTTGTCCATTGGTGCAGTGTTTGCTTGTTGTTTGTTTGTGATTGTGCTTGTGAGTGTATACCATATGATGCTCCTTACCTCACCATCAGTTGACAAAAGCTATTTAACAAAACTATCCTGGCTCATTTTATATATTCTCAAATGTTCTGGCATTTCAAAACATGAGCCAAGATTCTTATGTAACCAAAACTATTTTTGTAGCTTCTATTGACAAAACTATGGAGAGATATATAATATAATCTCCTTATGTTTTCAAGACAGAATCTTCCACTACTCTTACCTCTAGGATCTCCAAAACCTTTTAGTAAACTTTTGAACTCTACTCTTGGTAGAGATACCAAGGACTCTCATCATAGTCATAATACAACCTTTTCAAAAGACCCATCCTTACCTCAAGCTAAGCTTGATGGTAACCCTAGTAGTAGGTTTGCTTAGTTTATGAGTTGCCTTGATCTGCTGTCTGACTTGTTTGCTTAGAAGTAGTATGAGCTAACTTAGGAGCTCATCCTCTAGGATCAAGGAACCTTAAAATCCCCAAACCTTAAGCAAGAATACAATCTGGATCTAATCTCTAGATACTAGGTGACCATCTAAAATCCTTAACCAGATCAGTCTGCAGTGATCCATTCTAGAAGCCTCCAAGTCAGTGAGGACCAATATCAAGCATGGATCCCATCTACTCAGTCTACTCTTAAACATCATCCACTCGATGATGCTTGGGTACGTTGCAACCCATCAAAATCATCCCCACCCACATTCTAGTAAAAAACCCTAAATCTGGAAAACTATTTCCAACATCACCTTTTTGAACGCCTCCCTTTCTCAACCCTTGTGCACTTTTGTAAATGCATCTGAACCATCTTGGTAACAATCCTAAGTACTACTAAGGCCCACTCTTTCCCTTGGTTAGATCATCCCCCTACCCACTTGTTCTTGATTGTTTTGCAGGCAAGAAAATAACTTTCCTGCAAATCTAGTCAGCATGCCTACTTTGGTAGAATCGCACACCACCATCCAACCTTCTTTGGACCAACTATTTGCATGGTTGTGATCTACTCATATAGGTATATCAACATATGCTTCAATTGTTCCAAGTGGATCCTTGTGATGCTTAAACCCACATGGTTTTTAAGGCATCATGACTCTTTTGTTATGGCAACCTTATTTTAAACAAAGTTTGCCACCATTTCTAGATCACCTCAAAGGCTATTAATCCAAAACCCTTCTGCCCTGATCATATATAGGATGTGGTCTAACGATCCAACTATCCCTCTCATCAAGGTGAGCTTTGAGCTCCAAGATCTAACCAGCTTTTGGTGGTATGAAAATAACATCACCCTAGATCATCAACTCCTTGTTTTCCCATCTTATTCAAGTTGGATTTCCATTTCACAAGGTTGAAAATGCTTGTTACACCTTGTCTACATCATCTACCTGGATCATCAAGATTTATCAACAATTATCCATAATTATTATGGCTCCAACTCTATTTAATTCCTTTAATAGATAAAATCTCCAAAACTTCTTCAATAAAGGAAAGTTTGGTTTTGCCAAAACACTTCTCCAAATTTTGGCTCAAGTGAGTTCCATATATCATACCCCATATTCCCACTTCAGAAATAAATATTTTTGAAGAGCTTTATTATGTATTTTTGCCCATTTTCTTAAATGGCTGAATTGGAATAATAATTGTTTTAAATACTTTTAGTCCACAATAAATCTTGGGAAAATTCCCCTAAGTGTGTATTCACATTTGGGACCATCTCAAATCAAAATCGACCCTGGTCCAATCTAAAAATATCAACTGAGTTTCTAGAAAAGACTTCTGCACTTTTTGAATAAAGGATTTTTAGTGAACTAAAAATCTTCAAAAAAATCCCAATAAATTCCTAGAGCTATGTCTTGACCTCATATACCTATCAGTACCTTCTTCCCATCTTGTCCAATGCAAGTTTTTAGACTTTCTTCACAGCCACCAATTTGATCAAAATTACCAAGTTAGCAAACCCTCCAACCAAAAACTCACCAAACCCCCACCACAACCCTTGTTTGATCAGCACAACAACCTGCACCCACTCCTGGTCGAAACCCCAGTAGTACACCCTCTCCTGTCATTAGTACTTGGAAGGAGAGAGAGAGATGGTCAAGACTTTATTGCCACTTGGGAGGATAAGCTTAGGACAGCAGCCCCACTGCCCCTCTGGCCTAAGCACGACCCCATATAGCACCTCCACCCCCTCTCCACCAACCCTGCTGCCCAATGGATGGACGGATCCCCTCCCCTTGTCCTCCCGTGGACTTGTGCCACCATGGACATCTCCTCTTGGAATAAATACCCCCAGGCCACCCAGCTCTCCCCTCTGCCTCTCATTTGCCCCCAATCCCTCCCACTCACCTCCCCAGCATCCCACTTCCTCTCCCCTGCCCTGCCATAGCTACGAAGAGAGGAAGAACACCTCCTCGGCCATTGATGAGCTCGAGCTCGAGGTGTCCTCTCCTGAGCCCTCCTTTCACTGCATGTGGCCCCAGCGCCTTCCCCTACCTCGGATCTACTCTACCCGAGCTCCCCAGCCCGTGCCCTGCTCTCTCTGGCCCGAGGGAAGCCACCCAAAGGAAATCGGCCTCCTCCCCTTCGAGCTAAGAACACCACCCCTCTTGCCTCTCCTCTGCTTCTCATCTCCCTTCCTAGAGTGCCTCACTCCCCTACAACTAACCATGCCTTTCCCTTGCCGCAGGAACCACTGCATGTAGCATCTCCGGTGAGCTCCCACGAGCGCACCCTCAGGCGTCGTCACACGAGACCCCTCCCAGCATGGAACCCATCGTTCTCGCCCATCTCCAAGACCGCCGTGGTCGACCACGTCGCCCTAGGGCCTCCTCGTAGCCACTCACACCCTTAGGCGAGCTCCCCGCCGCTCCCCAGATACCGTCTAGGGTTCGGCCCGGTGGCGCTCTGTTCTATGGGGATGACGGCCAGGCACCGTCGATCTTCATTTGATCCAACAGCTGAGCTCGCCAGATACCCCTTCAGTGCCCAGTGTCGCTGACCTGTGGGCCCCGCCTGGGCAGTTCAAAACCGGCCTCCCGCCCGCATCTCCGTTCCGTGTGGGCCGAATCCGCACGGTAAGGCCCATCTCGGTTCAGAGCTGGCCCGACTCCTTCTTTTCCTTTTTATTATATTCAAGATCTATAGTTCTGCTAGTTGGTTTAAATCTAGAACAAATTGGAAAAATGGGGTAAATTGACCAGGTATAAATTTTACCATGTTCCCATATGATTTGTCTAACATGTAGAACCAGACCCTTGCCAAAAATAATTTTTATTATTTCCTGGCATTTAATCTCCCAAAGATTATATTTTATACTTAATATTTTCCCAGAGAGTTTTACATATCCATTTGGGATGATTCCAAGTTCTCCTGGAAGGTATTTTCTATACCCATCAATTTGCATAAGCTTCATGCCAAGGTGAACAGTAGTCTGTCTATATCAAAAATAACAGAAACTAGTAGTATCTGACTTTAGGATTTTCTCTAGGTCAAACCAAATGAGGTATTGGCCTGATTTCACCTCCCAGTACACCCTAATTTCAACATCTATCAAACCCCAGTAGCTCATATTTTATTGAGCTCTAGATGAATTGTAGTGAATTAAATACCTCTATAAGTGGTATTATCACTAGATAAAACACTCCAGGAGTTTGACAACTCCAAAAAGAGTGAATCCAATTCCTACAGGAAGGTATTCTAAATACCTACCAGGTGTCCCTGGAATCAAATCCAAAAGCTTTTGTAGAATAAATATGGTGTAATGGACAAATACCTTGCAGAACCAACTTGGGGATTATCCTACGGGCATTCTGTTATTTGTTTAAAGGTGAAACCAACTCCCACTGAATCAGTACCTCAAACCCTACCTACCCATCCAAGGAAATAATTGTTGGAGCTCTAGAACTTTTCGGGTGAATTATTTCCTAAACCTAGAGCCTTTAGCACTAGAATATTCATAAGTATTTCAAGAAAAGTGATAAAATAGTGAAACCACTTTTGTTGGTTTCATCTTATCATGAAACCACTTTTGTTGGTTCCAGCTTATCAATACCTATCTATTGGTACCATGTTTTTATAGTGGTACCATAGAGAATATGGTCTTGTTCCAAAATCCATCCTTAGGTAGTTTTTAGACTATAAATCCTAACGAATGTTCATCCCCTTCTCCACGGCCATCTCAATCTCCTAAATCCAATCCTCTCAAAACCATATGAATATTAATTAGGTATTATTCAATTTCTTGCTGTATGTATTATTGCTTGTATGCCTTGTGTTTATTGTGGCTTGGTTTGCTTGCATGTGCTGTCGGGAGGACGATAGTTGCGATGAAATCGGAGAGCATAAGAAGTGGTATTTATATTTGGTATTAGTATTCTGAGTTATCTAAAGAAGATGTCTAGGGACATTTATGCCATATTGCTGATCATCAGGCAAGCCACCTTCTTGCTCATAAGCCTTGTCCTACTATTTTACTTATCCATGTTTTGTCTATTATTTGTGAAACTTCATTGTTTTATTATTTGTTGATGTATATACGGTAGTGGTTTGGCTCCTCTAAACTATTACACTTCTGTACTATTAAGTACAACCCCCTTGGTGATACCTACTTGTCCCTAGTAGAGTAGATGGTGCATATCCACCACACCCCTTTGGAGACCCAAGAAAAGCTAGAGGATGGGAAAACCCCAACAAAAGTTTACCAAAAGTTTTCTGATAAAACCTTGGTGAGGTGGGACCTCCCAAGAGATGTTGAGAAAGAGATGAGGGTTTCGTTTTACAAAATGCTGGAGGAAAACCGGAGGAAAAAGGTTTACAAAAACGCACCCGGTTCTTTGAAGTTTAGCTATAACAACTTAACCCCGTGCAACCACATTACTCTGATATGGGACATGGCTGGATTTGATGGTTGTCTATTCCGGTATAAGCTGCCTCACAACAACTACAGGGGATCGGGGATCCCTGGAGGATGGGCCTTCTCCGATAAAGGTCCATGTGGGACATCGACCTAGAGAAGGAACGAAGGGTCTGCTGGCCTACATGCGTTACTATGAGCCCCTCATTCAAAGCGCATACTCGAGCAGTGGAAAAAGTGCTCCGGTTGGTCCTCGGTACCCGATGTCCCGGTTTTTAGGGGATTAACACTCATAGGGTAGGCACTTATATTGGAGTGGGCATCCGGAGAGTCTTGATCGGTTACTCGACCCACGATCGGTGAAGATCAGGGTAGTGTACCCGGATGGTGTGGGTAAAGTGTGCAACCTCTGCAGAGTGTAAATCTATTCGAATAGCCGTGTCCGCGGTTAAGGACGGTTTGGACAAACTTCTGTAGAGTGGTGCTGGTTTTTGTTTTCAAAAAGGATTTCTGAAAAGAAATGGCTTTGGAAATGTTTTGACCATGGGATGGTCGAAAAGGATCCCTATTTTGACCATGGGATGGTCAGAAAGGGATGGAAGGAGTTTGGTCGTGGGACGACCGGGAGAAAGGAACAAATGGGTGACCCAGTCCTAATCTTCAAAATGGTTTCCAAAATGTCTTACAAAAGTTTTTCGACAAAGATATGTGGATGCTATATCTACAAGAGAAACAATTTGATATAAGAACATCCCTTGGAGCCCTCCTACTACCCCAGCCATATTGCATACCCTTTTGTTACTATTATTCTCTTAAGGTGGTTTGCGAGTACATTCAAAGTACTCACTGGCATTGTCCCTGGCTATTAACTTGGTCAGATTCCAAGAACAAGGTGAAGTCAACGACTATGCGAACTAGGACGTTCTCCCAGTCAGTTGCCTGTAGGTTAAGGGATGGATTGGGATCTATGCTTGACGAAGTTCTGCTAATGATTATTGATGGAGCCATAACGGCATTTATGTAAGTTTTGTAAATTCGGTATGTCTCGGATGTTGTAATGTTACTTGTCGGTTATGTGCCACGACTATAGGATCATGAGATCGTGGTTGTATGCATAACAGGGATTGTAGGAGGATTAATCCGGGGGCCCCACAGACTTGGTATCAGAGCCATCCTGAATGTAGGAGAACCTTAGTTAGCATGGTCGCTAGACAGGAACCTTATTTTGAAAACACCGGCTTTCAAAAACTAGCTTCCCAATGAGTTTCAAAATGTTCTACTTCTTCTCTTACTCTAAGTAAATGCTTTCGAAAATGGTTTCCTCTAACTCTCGTCCAAACTTCAAGCCTACGGATTTTATATAACTAGGATCTAGAACCTGGTGAGGACAATGAGAACAAGATGAAGACAAGAAACTACCAGCAAACACAAGGAGACTACAATATTGCTCTATCAGCGGAATCCTCACAATCAGAAGAAATCGGGTGTTGCACTAGCAACAAACGTCCAAGATACGACGAAGACTGCATCTACAAGATAGTGACTCCGACCTGAAGAAAGACGATTATCGAGGGTCAATAGTCCTAAGAATAGGATTCCCCTACATCATGAGTAGTTAAATCCTTGGTCCCTAGCGTTGACCGTGTTTGTTTGCCTAAGTGCATCCTGTGTTGCTTGATGTGTGTTGTTTGCCGAGGACATTGCGACTCCCTCACTCTGTTCGCCTGGTCTGTATGTTTTGGTTCGCTTTGACCTCCTTAAAAATGTGACTCGAGGAGCGATAACCCACCTAGTAACTCAGGAAACCCCTATGTTAGCTGTCGATAACGGGACCCAGACTAACATCGAGAGAATATGAGAGGAAAAAAACATCGAAGAATCAGGAGTTCGACATCATCAAGTCAGAATCAACTCGAAGATTTCACCTCAGCAGGATGGCATACCTCATCAAACTCACCTCGCAAGACTCGTCAATAGCACCACACTCCCTTGTTCCCAGTCTACTACAGCAAGAATTCCGTTGGAGCCAGAAGTCGATCACCGAAGGATCCTCAATATCCACAAGAAACCACCTGATATGTCAACCAAGACAAGAAGTGAAGACCTAACCACACTAACCTATTAGTGTATTAGAGCTTATGACCGCCTCAAGAGACTAACTAATCTAGTCGACCCTACCCAAACTAACGGAATAACCCTCCCTAGAGGGTCAGAACTACCCCTGAAGCCAGATGATAAGGTAGCATGAAGACAATGAGTCCACTCTGTCCTCAATCAGAAGCAACACAAGAAAAGTAAATGACGACAGCTTACCCGACGCTGACTGCTTCAACCCTGACTAACTACTAGCAAGAAGAGTCGTAAACCGCTAAATTACCTTGAGCTAACCCCTTAAAGGCTGCGTTAACGAACCACCCCCACCAAGGCTTACGAGAATAGGGCGTCACTCAAAGACTCCAATCAAGACCTAGAAAGAAGTCAACTTTCTACTAATCGCCAGGCAGCACTCCTATAAAGAAGATTCGCACCCCTCCTAAAGCAACTTAGTGAAGCTCCAAGGTGGAAAGACTATCTACCCGAGGATACTTCAGAAAGATCGCCAGATTTGACGCCTTCTCCCCAAAACAACCACCCGTGAGACATCGGAAGCGAAACCATCTGAAGAAGCTACGACTCTAAGAAGAAAGGGATGTGCTATCCCCGAGTTGTCCTAGTCTAATCCTAAGGGGGAAAGACTGCGTCTTCCCCACCAATCTAGAGTAACCCTTCCATAGAAGCAAACACAAGAGTCCCGACCCTAAACCATTGAATAGGATACGCTACGACCCTAAGGAAGAGCTGTGAATCCTTAGACCGATGTACTCCCAACTATAGATATTATCCACCGACGAGTACTCCTTGAAGTTCAGCATCTTGGTAGTCTGCCCAGTCTAAGCCCTCGAGATATAGAGTCCGGAAGGAAAATAAGGTCATCTTCCGAACTCAAGACGGGACTCTGCCCAACTCTACGTGCATCCCGGAAGACTGAAGCTCAACTTCATCGATGTAGTAACCACTTTCAAAGACGGAGTCCATAAGATAGTACACGTAAGACACCTAACATCAACCCGACTCAAATCCCCCAACCCTACTCTCCGGAATCTCGGGATGGGATTCTTTTAAGGGGGAAAGATCTGTAACATCCCAATTTCTGCAACCCTGATTAGTTGTCCAGAATGCAATAATCAGGGGGAACAAAAACTTTTTCTTGTCCATTGGTGCAGTGTTTGCTTGTTGTTTATTTGTGCTTGTGCTTGTGAGTGTATACCATACGATGCTCCTTACCTCACCATCAGTTGACAAAAGCTATTTAACAAAACTATCCTGGCCATTTTATATATTCTCAAATGTTCTGGCATTTCAAAACATGAGCCAAGATGCTTATGTAACCAAAAATATTTTTGTAGCTTCTATTGACAAAACTATGGAGAGATATATAATATAATCTCCTTATGTTTTCAAGATAGAACCTTCCACTACTCTTACCTCTAGGATCTCCAAAACCTTTTAGTAAACTTTTGAACTCTACTCTTGGTAGAGATACCAAGGACTCTCATCATAGTCATAATACAACCTTTTCAAAATACCCATCCTTACCTCAAGCTAAGCTTGATGGTAACCCTAGTAGTAGGTTTGCTTAGTTTATGAGTTGCCTTGATCTGCTATTTGACTTGTTTGCTTAGAAGTAGTATGAGCTACCCTAGGAGCTCATCGTCTAGGATCAAGGAACCTTAAAATCCCCAAACCTTAAGCAAGAATCCAATCTGGATCTAACCTCTAGATACTAGGTGACCATCTAAAATCCTTAACCAGATCAGTCTGTAGTGATCCATTCTAGAAGCCTCCAAGTCAATGAGGACCAATATCAAGCATGGATCCCTTCTACTCAATGTACTCTTCAACATCATCCACTTGATGATTCTTGGGTACCTTGCAACCCATCAAAATCATCCTCACCCACATTCCAGTCAAAACCCTAAATCTGCCAAATTTTGATGTCTGGAAAACTATTTCCAACATCACCTTTTTGAATGCCTCCCTTTATCAACCCTTGTGCATTTTTGGAAATGCATCTGAACCATCTTGTTACCCATCCTAAGGACTACCAAGGCCCACTCTTGCCCTTGGTTATATCATCCTCCTACCCACTTGTTCTTGATGGTCTTGCAGGCAAGAAAATAACTTTCCTGCAAATCTAGTCAGCATGCCTGCTTCGGTAGAAGCTCACACCACCATCCTACCTTCTTTGGACCAACTATTTGCATGGTTGTGATCTAATCATATAGGTATATCAAAATATGCTTCACTTGTTCCAAGTGGATCCTTGTGCTGCTTAAACCCACATGGTTTGTAAGGCATCATGACTCTTTTGGTATGGCAGCCTTATTTTCAACAAAGTTTCCCACCATTTCTAGATCACCTCAAAGGCTATTAATCCAAACCCCTTCTACCCTGATCATATATAGGATGTGGTATCACTATCCATCTATCCCTGTCATCAAGGTGAGCTTTGAGCTCCATGATCTAACCAGCATTTGGTGGTATGAAAATAACATCACCCTAGATCATCAACTCCTTGTTTTCCCATCTTATTCAAGTTGGATTTCCATTCCACAAGGTTGAAAATGCTTGTTACACCTTGTCTACATCATCTACCTGGATCATCAAGATTTATCAACAATTATCCATAATTATTATGGCTCCAACTCTATTTAATTCCTTTAATAGATAAAATCTCCAAAACTACTTCCATAAAGGAAAGTTTGGTTTTTGCCAAAACACTTCTCCAACTTTTCGCTCAAGTGAGTTCCATATATCATACTCCATCTTCCCACTTCAAAAATAAATATTTTTGAAGAGCTTTATTATTTCTTTTTGCCCATTTTCTTAAATGGCTAAATTGGAATAATAATTGTTTTAAATACTTTTAGTCCCCAATAAATCTTGGGAAAATTCCCCTAAGTGTGTATTCACATTTGGTACCATGTCAAATCAAAATCGACCCTAGTCCAATATAAAAATATCAACTGAGCTTCTAGAAAAGACTTCTGCACTTTTTGAATAAAGGATTTTTAGTGAACTAAAAATCTTCGGAAAAATCCCAAAAATTTCCTAGAGCTATGTCTTGACCTAATATACCTATCAGTACCTTCTTCCCATCTTGTCCAATGCAAGTTTTTAAACTTTCTTCACAGCCACCTATTTGATCAAAACTGCCAAGTTAGCAAACCCTCCAACCAAAAACTCACCAAACCCCCACTACAGCCCTTGTTTGATCAGCACAACAACCTGCACCCACTCCTGGTTGAAACCCTAGTAGTACAACCTCTCCTGTCATTAGTACTTGGAAGGAGAGAGAGAGAGGGTCAAGACTTTATTGCCACTTGGGAGGATAAGATTAGGACAGTAGCCCCACTGCCCCTCTGCCCTAAGCACGACCCCAGATAGCACCTCCACCCTCTCTCCACCACCCCTGCTGCCAAATGGATGGCCAGCTCCCTCCCCTTGTCCTCCCATGGAGTTGTGCCACCATGGACATCTCCTCTTGGAATAAATACCCCTAGGCCACCCAACTCTCCCCTCTACCTCTCATTTGCCCCCAATCCCTCCCACTCTCCTCCCTGGCATCCCCCTTCCTCTCCCCTGCCCTGCCACAGCTAGGAAGAGAGGAAGAACACCTCCTCGGCCATTGATGAGCTCGAGCTCGAGGTGCCCTCTCCCGAGCCCTCCTGCCCCTACATGTGGCCCCAGCGCCTTCCCCTACCTCGGATCTACTCTACCCGAGCTCCCCAGTCCCTGCCCTGCTCTCTTTGGCCCGAGGGAAGCCACCCAAAGGAAATCGGCCTCCTCCCCTTTGAGCTAAGAACAACAACTCTCCTGCCTCTCCTTTGCTGCTCGTCGCCCTTCCCAGAGTGCCTCACTCCCCTACAACTAACCCTGCCTTTCCCTTGCCGCAGGAACCACTGCATGCAGCATCTTCGATGAGCTCCCATGAGCGCACCCTCAGGCATCGTCACGCGAGGCCCCTCCCAGCGTGGAACCCATCGTTCTTTCCCATCTCCAGGACCGTCGTGGTCGACCGCGTCGCCCTTGGGCCTCCTCGTAGCTGCTCACGCC
The DNA here is from genome assembly GCA_023614405.1 of Avena insularis. Lineage (NCBI taxonomy): Eukaryota > Viridiplantae > Streptophyta > Magnoliopsida > Poales > Poaceae > Avena > Avena insularis. Next base: position 411,303,372 of record CM042696.1, read on the forward strand.
CTCAGGCGAGCTCCCCGGCGCTTCCCCGACACCATCTAGGATTCCTCCCGGCGGCGCTCTGTTCTGCGAGGATGATGGCCAGGCACCATCGATCTTCATTTGATCCAACGGCTGAGCTCACCAGATACCCCTTCAGCGCCTAGTGCCGCTGACCCGTGGGCCCCGCCCGGGCAGTTCCAAACCGGCCTCCTGCCCACGTCTCCGTTCCGTGTGGGCCTAATCCGCGTGGTAAGGCCCATCTCGGTTCAGAGCTAGCCCGACTCCTTCTTTTCCTTTTTATTATATTTGACATCTACAATTCTGCTAGTTGGTTTAAATCGAGAACAAAGTGGAAAATGGGGTAAATCAACCAGGTATAAATTTTACCATGTTCCCATATGATTTGTCTAACATGCATAACTAGTCCCTTGCCAAAATAATTTTATTATTTCCTGGCAAGAGTATATTTTACACTAAATATTTTCCCCAGAGAGTTTTACATATCCATTTGGGATGAATCCAAGTTCTCCTAGAAGGTATTTTCTATACACATCAATTTGCATAAGCGTCATGCCAAGGTGAACAGTAGTCTATTTATAGCGAAAATAACAAAAACTAGTAGTATCTGACTTTAGGATTTTCTATAGGTAAAACCAAATGAGGTATTGGCCTGATTTCACCCCCCAGTACACCCTAATTTCAACATCTATCAAACCCCAGTAGCTCAGATTTTATTGAGCTCTAGATGAATTGTAGTGAATTAAATACCTCTACAAGTGGTATTATCACTAGATAAAACACTCCAGGAGTTTGACAACTCCAAAAAGAGTGAATCCAATTCCTATAGAAAGGTATTCTAAATACCTACCAGGTGTCCCTAGAATCAAATCCAAAAGCTTCTGTAGAATAAATCTGGTGAAAAGGACAAATACCTTGCAGAACTGACTTGGGGATTTTCCCAGGGGCATTCTGGTATTTGTTTAAAGGTGAAACCAACTCCCACTGAATCAGAACCTCAAACCCTACCTACCCATCCAGGAAATAATTTTTGGAGCTCCAGAACTTTTTGGGTGAATTATTTCCTAAAACTAGAGAATTTAGCACTAGAATATTCATAAGTATTTCAAGAAAAGTGATAAAATAGTGAAACCACTTTTGTTGGTTTCATCTTATCAATACCTATCTATTGGTATCATGTTTTTATAGTGGTACCATACAGAATATGGTCTTGTTCCAAAATCCATCGCTTAGGAAGTTTTTAGACTATAAATCCTAAGAAATGTTCATCCCCTTCTCCACGGCCATCTCAATCTCCTAAATCCAATCCTCTCAAAACCATCTGAATCTTAATTAGGTATTATTCAATTGCTTGATGTATGTATTATTGCTTGTATGCCTTGTGTTTATTGTGGCTTGGTTTGCTTGCATGTGTTGTCGGGACGATGATAGTTGTGATGAAATCGGAGAGCAGAAGAAGTGGTATTTATATTTGGTATTGGTATTCTGAGTTATCTAAAGAAGAAGTCTAGGACATTTATGTCATATTGCTGATCAACAGGAAAGCCACCTTCTTTCTCATAATCCTTGTCCTACTATTTTACTTATGCATGTTTTGTCTACTATTTGTGAAACTGCATTGTTTTATTATTTGTTGATGTATATACGGTAGTGGTTTGGCTCCTCCGAACTATTACACTTTTGTACTATTAAGTACAACCCCCTTAGTGATACCTACTTGTCCATAGTAGAGTAGATGGTGCATATCCACCATATCCCTTTGGAGACCCTGTTTTAGCCAAAGAAAAGCTAGAGGATGGGAAGACCCCGGCAAAAGTTTACCAAAAGTTTTCTGATAAAACCTTGGTGAGATGGGACCTCCCAAGAGATGTTGAGAAAGAGATGAGGGTTTCATTTCATAAAATGCTGGAGGAATATCAGAGGAAAAAGTTTTACGAAAATGCACCCGGTTCTTTGCAGTTTAGCTATAACAACTTAACCCCGTGCAACCACATTACTCTGATATGGGATAGGGCTGGATTTGATGGTTGTCTATTCCGGTATAAGCTGCCTCACAACAACTACAGGGGATCGGGGATCCCTGGAGGGTGGGCCTTCTTCGATAAAGGCCCATGTGGGACATCGACCTAGAGAAGGAACGAAGGGTCTGCTGGCCTCCACGCGTTACTATGAGCCCCTGATTGAAAGCGCACACTTGAGCAGTGGAAAAAATGCTCCGGTTGGTCCTCGATACCCGACGTCCCGGTTTTGAGGGGATTAACACTCATAGGGTAGGCACTTATATTGGAGTGGGCATCCGGAGAGTCTTGATCGGTTACTCGACCCACGATCGGTGAAGATCAGGGTAGTGTACCCGGATGGTGTGGGTAAAGTGTGCAACCTCTTCAGAGTGTAAATCTATTCGAATAGCTGTGTCCGCGGTTAAGGACGGGTTGGACAAACTTCTCTAGAGCGGTGCTTGTTTTTGCTTTCAAAAAGGATTTCTGAAAAGAAATGGCTTTGGAAATGTTTTAACCATGGGATGGTCGGAAAGGATCCCTGTTTTGACCATGGGATGGTCAGAAAGGGATGGAAGGAGTTTGGTCGTGGGACGACCGGGAGAAAGGAACAAATGGGTGACCCAGTCCTAATGTTCAAAATGGTTTCCAAAATGTTTTACAAAAGTTTTTCAACAAAGATATTTGGATGCTATATCTACAGGAGAAACAATTTGGAAGAGAACCTCCCTTGGAGCCCTCCTACTACCCCATCCATATTGCATACCCTCTTGTTATTATTATTCTCTTAAGGTGGTTTGCGAGTACATTCAAAGTACTCACTAGCATTGTCACTGGCTATTAACTTGGTCAGATTCCAAGAACAAGGTGAAGTGGACGACTATGCAAACTAGGACGTTCTCCCAGTCAGTTGCCTATAGGTTAAGGCATGGATTGGGCTCTACGCTTGACGAAGTTCCGCTGATGATTATTGATGTAGCCATAACGACATTTATGTAAGTTTTGTAAATTCGGTATGTCGCGGATGTTGTAATGATACTTGTCGGTTATGTGCCATGACTAACTGATCATGGGATCGTGGTTGTATGCATAACAGGGATTCTCGGAGGATTAATCCGGGGGCCCCACATACATGATTGTGTAGGCAGTCCCAACCTCCCTAGCCAGATACCAGGTCTCGTCGAGAATGATGAGAGGGACGTCGCTTGCATAGAGGATGCGACCGACGGCGATGGTCTCGCCGATTCCGATTCTTGCAGATTCCACTCGGAATGTAGATCCGAAGCTCACTTGCCCCACGGTGGGCGCCAACTGTCGTCAGATTGATGACAAGTACGCCTTGAGAGGGTCCTCAAGGCGTGCGGAAGAGAGGGGCGTGAGACGTACGATGTTTCGGGACGGTGAGCACACAACTTTACCCTGGTTCGAATCCGCCGGCTTTGGACGGATCCTACTCCTGCTAGCAATCCAGTAATACGGCAGAGGTAGAATATGGGTTACAAGGGTTCGCCTGTGCGATTTGAGGTTGTGATTGTAAGGGGTGCCCTAAATGCTCTCCCTAGGGCGACTTATATAGATATCTGGCCTAGGGTTTTTATAGGAGAGATCTATCCGGCTACGACTAAGAGTCGGTTATAGAGTACATCTTGAACTACAGGTAACACTATGGGCCTATGTCGGTAAGTATTCTGGGCCTTCCCGTAGCCAGACTAGACTTCGTCTCTTCTCCCTGACTGGGCCGCCCGTGAAGCAAAGCTCTAACCCGAAGTGGGCCACCCTAGTCAGTGAGGAACTGTGAGGATACCCGGAAAGTATATCCCCAACACTTTTAATAAACCACAGCTATAGTCACTGGATGTGTGTTCTTTTCATAAACCACAACTAGAGTCATTGCATGTGTGTTCTTTTCACAAACAACATATGGATCAACCAGTGTCATTGCACGTGTGTTATTTTCATTGACCACATATGGATCCCCTAGAGTTCATTGCATGTGTGTTCTTTTCATTAATCACAACTAGAGTCATTGCATGTCTATTCTTTTCACAGTCCACATATGGATCCACTAGAGTTTGTTGCATGTTTGTTCTTTTCATACCCCACATATGGATCCACTAGTATCATTCCATGTGTGTTCTTTTCACAAACCACATATGGATCCACCGGTGTCATTACATGTGTGTTCTTTTCACAAACCACATATGGATCCAGCAGTGTCATTGCATGTGTGTTCTTTTAATAAACCACAAGGAGAGTCACTTGATGTGTTTTTTTTTCATAAACCACAACTAGAGTCATTGCATGTGTGTTCTTTTATGCAACCACATATGGATCCACCAGTGTCATTGCATGTGTGTTCTTTTCATTAACCAAAGCTTGAGTCATTGCATGTCTGTTCTTTTCACAAACCACATGGATCCACCAGTGTCATTGCATGTGTGTTCTTCTAATAAACCACAACTACAGTCATTGCATGTGTGTTTTTTTCACAAACCACATATGGATCCACCAGTGTCATTGCATGTGTGTTCTTTTCATTAACCACAACTAGAGTCATTGCATGTCTATTCTTTTCACACACCACATAAGGATCCACCAGAGTGATTGCATGTATGTTCTTTTCATTAAACACATATGGATCCACTAGAGACATTGCATGTTTGTTCTTTTCACAAACCACATATAGATCCACTGGTGTCATTACACGTGTGTTATTTTCATTAACCACATATGCGTCCACCAGAGTTCATTGCATGTGTGTTCTTTTCATTAACCACAGCTAGAGTCATTGCATGTCTGTTCTTTTCACAAACCACATGAGGATCCAACAGTGTCATTTCATGTGTGTTCTTTTCACAAACCACATATGGATCCACCAATGTTATTGCATGTGTGTTCTTTTCACAAACCACATATGGACACCAGTGTCATTGCATGTGTGTTCTTTTAATAAACCACAGCTAGAGTCACTTGATGTGTGTTCTTTTCAAAACCACAACTAGAGTCATTGCATGTGTGTTCTTTTCACAAACCACTTATGGATCAACCAGTGTCATTGCATGTGTGTTCTTTTCATTAACCATAGCTAGAGTCATTGCATGTATATTCTTCTAACAAACCACATGGATCCACCAGTTTCATTGCATGTGTGTTCTTTTAATAAACCACAACTAGATTCATTGCGTGTGTGTTCTTTGCACAAACCATATATGGATGCACCAGTATCATTGCATGTGTGTTCTTTTAATTAACCATATCTAGAGTCATTTCATGTGTGTTCTTTTCACAAACCACATATGGATCCACCAGTGTCATTGCATGTGTGTTCATTTCAAAAACCACATATGGATCTACCAGAGTCATTGCATGTCTATACTTTTCATATACCACATATGGATCCACCAGTGTCATTGCATGTGTGTTCTTTTCACAAACCACATATGGATCCACCAGTGTCATTGCATGTGGTTCTTTTCACAAACCACATATGGATCCACTAGTGTCATTGCATGTGTGTTCTTCACAAACCACATATAGATCCCCTAGTGTCATTGCATGTGTGTTCTTTTCATTAACCACACCTAGAGTCATTGCATGTTTGTTCTTTTCACAAACCACATGGATCCACCAGTGTTATTGCATGTGTTTTCTTTCAATAAACCACAATTAGAGTTATTGCATGTGTGTTCTTTTCACAAACCACATATGGATCCACCAGTGTCATTGCACTTGTGTTCTTTTCATTAACCATAGCTAGAGTCATTTCATGTGTGTTCTTTTCACAAACCACATATGGATCCACTAGAGTCATCGCATGTGTGTTCTTTTCATAAACCACATATGGATCCACCAGAATTCATTGCATGTGTGTTCTTTTCATTAACGATAGCTAGAGTCAATGCATGTTTGTTCTTTTCACAAACCACATAAGGATCCACCAGAGTTATTGCACGTGTGTTCTTTTCATAGACCACATATGGATCCACCGGTGTCATTTCATGTGTCTTCTTTTCACAAGCCACATATGGATCCACCAGTGTTATTGCATGTGTGTTCTTTTCACAAACCACATATGGATGCACCAGTGTCATTGCATGTGTGTTCTTTTAATAAACCACAGCTAGAGTCACTTGATATGTGTTGTTTTCAAAACCAGAACTAGAGTCATCGCATGTGTGTTCTTTTCACAAACCACATATGGATCCACCAGTGTCATTGCATGTGTGTTGTTTTCATTAACCATAGCTAGCGTCATTGCATGTATGTTCTTCTCACAAACCACATGGATCCACCAGTGTCATTGCATGTGTGTTCTTTTAATAAACCACAACTAGAGTCATTACATGTGTTTTCTTTGCACAAACCACATATGGATGCACCAGTATCATTGCATGTGTGTTCTTTTCATTAACCACATCTAGAGTCATTTCATGTGTGTTCTTTTCACAAACCACATATGGATCCACCAGTGTCATTGCATGTGTGTTCTTTTGACAAACCACATATGGATCTACCAGACTCATTGCATGTCTATTATTTTTATATACCAAATTATGGATCCACCCGTGGAATTGCTTGTGTGTTCTTTTCACAAACCACATATGGATCCACCAGTGTCATTGCATGTGTGTTCTTTTCACAAACCACATATGGATCTACCAGAGTCATTGCATGTCTGTTCTTTTCATATACCACATATGGATCCACCCGTGTCATTGCATGTGTGTTCTTTTCACAAACCACATATGGATCCACCAGTGTCATTGCATGTGGTTCTTTTTCACAAAACACATATGGATCCACTAGTGTCATTGCATGTGTGTTCTTTTCACAAACCATATATGGATCCACTAGTGTCATTACATGTGTGTTCTTTTCATTAGCCACAGCTACAGACATTGCATGTCTGTTCTTTTCACAAACCACGTGGATCCACCAGTGTAATTGCATTTGTGTTCTTTCAATAAACCACAACTAGAGTTATTGCATGTGTGTTCTTTTCACAAACGACCTATGGATCCACCAGTGTCATTGCACATGTGTTCTTTTCATTAACCACAGCTAGAGTCATTTCATGTGTGTTCTTTTCACAAACCACATATGGATCCACCAGAGTCATCACATGTGTGTTATTTTCATAAACCACATATGGATCCACCAGAATTCATTGCATGTGTGTTATTTTCATTAACCACAGCTATAGTCAATGCATGTCTGTTCTTTTCACAAACCACATAAGGATCCACCAGAGTCATTGCATGTGTGTTCTTTTCATAGACCACATATGGATCCACCAGTGTCGTTTCATGTGTGTTCTTTTCACAAACCACATATGGATCCACCAGAGTCATCGCATGTTTGTTCTTTTCATAAACCACATATGGATCCACCAGAATTCATTGCATGTGTGTTCTTTTCATTAACAATAGCTAGAGTCAATGCATGTTTGTTCTTTTCACAAACCACATAAGGATCCACCCGAGTTATTGCATGTGTGTTCTTTTCATAGACCACATATGGATCCACCGGTGTCATTTCATGTGTGTTCTTTTCACAAGCCACATATGGATCCACCAGTGTTATTGCATGTGTGTTCTTTTCACAAACCACATATGGATGCACCAGTGTCATTGCATGTGTGTTCTTTTAATAAACCACAGCTAGAGTCACTTGATGTGTGTTGTTTTCAAAACCACAACTAGAGTCATCGCAAGTGTGTTCTTTTCACAAACCACATATGGATCCACCAGTGTCATTGCATGTGTGTTGTTTTCATTAACCACAGCTAGAGTCATTGCATGTCTGTTCTTCTCACAAATCACATGGTTCCACCAGTGTCATTGCATGTGTGTTCTTTTAATAAACCACAACTAGAGTCATTACATGTGTGTTCTTTGCACAAACCACATATGGATGCACCAGTATCATTGCATGTGTGTTCTTTTCATTAACCACATCTAGAGTCATTCCATGTGTGTTCTTTGCACAAACCACATATGGATCCACCAGTGTCATTGCATGTGTGTTCTTTTGACAAACCACCTTTGGATCTACCAGACTCATTGCATGTCTGTTATTTTCATATACCACATATGGATCCACCCGTGTCATTGCATGTGTGTTCTTTTCACAAACCACATATGGATCCACCAGTGTCATTGCATGTTGTTCTTTTCACCAACCACATATGGATCCACTAGTGTCATTGCATGTGTGTTCTTTCCACATACAACATATGGATCCCCTAGTGTCATTGCATGTGTGTTCTTTTCATTAACCACAGCTAGAGTCATTGCATGTCTGTTCTTTTCACAAACCACATGGATCCACCAGTGTCATTGCATGTGTGTTCTTTCAATAAACCACAACTAGAGTTATTGCATGTGTGTTCTTTTCACAAACCACATATGGATCCACCAGTGTCATTGCACGTGTGTTCTTTTCATTAACCACAACTAGAGTCATTTCATGTGTGTTCTTTTCACAAACCACATATGGATCCACCAGAGTCATCACATGTGTGTTATTTTCATAAACCACATATGGATCCACCAGAATTCATTGCATGTGTGTTCTTTTGATTAACCATAGCTAGAGTCATTGCATGTCTGGTCTTTTCACAAACCACATAAGGATCCACCAGAGTCATTGCATGTGTGTTCTTTTCATAGACCACATATGGATCCACCAGTGTCATTTCATGTGTGTTCTTTTCACAAACCACATATGGATCCACCAGTGTTATTGCATGTGTGTTCTTTTCACAAACCACATATGGATGCACCAGTGTCATTGCATGTGTGTTCTTTTAATAAACCACAGCTAGAGTCACTTGATGTGTGTTCTTTTCAAAAGCACAACTAGAGTCATTGCATGTGTGTTCTTTTCACTAACACATATGGATCCACCAGTGTTATTGCATGTGTGTTCTTTTCATTAACCATAGCTAGAGTCATTGCATGTCTGTTCTTCTCACAAACCACATGTATCGACCAGTGTCATCGCATGTGTGTTCTTTTAATAAACCAAAACTAGAGTCATTGCATGTGTGTTTTTTCACAAACCACATATGGATACACCAGTATCATTGCATGTGTGTTCTTTTCATTAACCACATCTAGAGTCATTTCATGTGTGTTCTTTTCACAAACCACATATGGATCCACTAGTGTCATTGCATGTGTGTTCTTTTCACAAACCACATATGGATCTACCAGAGTCATTGCATGTCTGTTCTTTTCATATACCACATATGGATCCACCCGTGTCATTGCATGTGTGTTCTTTTCACAAACCACATATGGATCCACCAGTGTCATTGCATGTGGTTCTTTTCACAAACCACATATGGATCCACTAGTGTCATTGCATGTGTGTTCTTTTCACAAACCATATATGGATCCACTATTGTCAGTGCATGTGTGTTCTTTTCATTAACCACAGCTAGAGTCATTGCATGTCTGTTATTTTCACAAACCACGTGGATCCACCAGTGTCATTGCATGTGTGTTCTTTCAATAAACCACAACTAGAGTTATTGCATGTGTGTTCTTTTCACAAACCACATATGGATCCACCAGTGTCATTGCAAGTGTGTGCTTTTCATTAACCACAGCTAGAGTCATTTCATGTGTGTTCTTTTCACAAACCACATGTGGATCCACCAGAGTCATCGCACGTGTGTTCTTTTCATTAACCACAGCTAGAGTCATTTCATGTCTGTTCTTTTCACAAACCACATATGGATCCACCAGAGTCATCGCATGTGTGTTCTTTTCATAAACCACATATGGATCCACCAGAATTCATTGCATGTGTGTTCTTTTCATTAACCATAGCTAGAGTCAATGCATGTCTGTTCTTTTCACAAACCACAAAAGGATCCACCAGAGTCATTGCATGTCTGTTCTTTTCATAGACCACATATGGATTCACAACGGTCATTGCATGTGTGTTATTTTCACAAATCACATATGGATCCACTAGTGTCATTGCATGTGTGTTATTTTCATTAACCCCTTGTGGATCTCCAAGTGTCATTGCATGTGTGTTCTTTTCATTAACGATAGCTAGATTCAATGCATGTTTGTTCTTTTCACAAACCACATAAGGATCCACCCGAGTTATTGCATGTGTGTTCTTTTCATAGACCACATATGGATCCACCGGTGTCATTTCATGTGTGTTCTTTTCACAAGCCACATATGGATCCACCAGTGTTATTGCATGTGTGTTCTTTTCACAAACCACATATGGATGCACCAGTGTCATTGCATGTGTGTTCTTTTAATAAACCACAGCTAGAGTCACTTGATGTGTGTTGTTTTCAAAACCACAACTAGAGTCATCGCAAGTGTGTTCTTTTCACAAACCACATATGGATCCACCAGTGTCATTGCATGTGTGTTGTTTTCATTAACCACAGCTAGAGTCATTGCATGTCTGTTCTTCTCACAAATCACATGGATCCACCAGTGTTATTGCATGTGTGTTCTTTTATGTCACATCCCAAATTTTAGATTTGGTCTTGCATATCATTCATATCATTGCATCATGCTTTTCCATGCAAAATCGTCGAGTAGAAAGGTTCGGCGAAACGCCATCGTCAAAACCCTATTTTGTTTCGCTTCGAGGTTCCTGCGGGGAGCTTTAGAGGGACTTGCAACAACCACCCCTATAGGTTCGAGCTTTCGCTCAAACTTCAACAAAAGGTTGTTCCCCTCGACGATACGAACCCGTAGGCGCGAAAATCGCTCCAATCGGAGTTCGTATGCAAAAGACTCGGACGTTTTAGTAAACCGCCGGAAAACTGTCCGAAAATCCGGACCGATTTCCGAAACGGAGTCCAACTGCGGACCGATTCGGTTCAGGATTTTTTTTCTTTTCTTTGGCGCGAGGACTTTTAAGGGGCCCACCCTGGCCTCGTTCCCGTGCACGCGACCCAACCCCGCCGCCGCCATCTCCTCGCGGCGCTTCCCAGCGCGAGCACGCCGTCGCCGCCTTCTGCGCGCCGCCGCCGCCTCCGTCCGCTTTCGGCCATCGCGTCGTGTTGCGGGTTCGCTTCGCCGCCCTCTTTACATTTCCCGTGTTCGCGTCTCCATCCGCCGCCGCCAATCGCGCTTCGCAGATCGCCAGACGCTGCAGCGCTGCTTATTATTCCGAAGTCGTAGTTGACCGTGTGTGTACGTGAGTAGAACCACGCCCGGAACCGAGCCGCCGCCGTCCGAGCTCGCCGGAGTTCGCTTTCGCCGTCTGCTTCGTAAGACAGCAGCCACCGCCGATCTCAGATCAGCGCTTAGATCGCTCGTTGACTGGTCAGCACTCCAGACGTTGACTAGTCAGGGTCTTCAGACGTTGACTGGTCGACGCCAGTCATCGTATACGCTTGATCGGGTCAATTTCGTTAATCCTATTAGTTGGCAGATTTCGGTAGAATCTTGTAAATTACATAGAAATTAAACCGCTTGGCCAAAAATTTCAAATAAAATATGCACGAGTTCAGTGAGTCGTGTAGAATCTCACTGTACCTTTGGTTCAGACTTTTACTTGCAGGTTTAGTACAGTTTAATCAAACTAGTTAGTGGCCTTTTTGGAGTAATAAATTCGTAGTAAAAGTTTCGTAGCTCCAAAAATCGCGTGTGATATGTCTCTGAACTCGTATGAACGAGGAGAATCACATCGTGAAATAAAAAGATAGGCTTACAGTAAAAACTTCTGCAGTATTTGTCTAATGGCTTTCTGCAGTGTTTTAATTACTCGGGATGTTTTATAACTCCTTTTTGAGTAATTCCAATTGGTACTGTTTCTTACCGGCGATGCCTATGAGGTAGAATTTTTCCAGGATTTTACAAACAGTATACTACCGGTAGTGAATTATTTAAGTTCTAGCTCTAGTAGTGATCTCTACTTTTGGTTAATAGTTTTCCTAGCGCCAAATCTATTTTCCATGCATGTATTCGGTAGTAATATGTATTAGAATTATATGGTACAGCTGTAGCACCAATTCACTTGCCGTTCTTGCATTCATGCATCATCTTTGTTGCATATGTTTGTGAATTGTTTGTTTATGAATGCAATTGTGTCGTGTAGATTGTGTGGAGTGCAACCCTTGCTCGTGTATGGATTGTTCTTCCGACCGCTACAATCAAGGCAAGTAGATGCTACTTTGTTCATGATATCGTCCTACTATTTTTAATGCATTGTCGTGTATTTTGTAGTTGCATGAGTAGGATGATACTATCGCTATGCTATGACCTATTATGTGGTAGGGCTTTCCTTGTAGATGAACCACCGTTGTAGATGTGCTTAGCCATGCTATGTTGAACGAGGGCTGGGTTACATCATTGATACTTGTTTTCTCAAAGTATTGGTTTGTGAAAATTAAAACAACAATCAATGAACCCCACAGGTGTGATGGTATTGATAATTTTGGTGGTTTCATTATGAAAGGCACCTGTATCAAGAGAGAATGATTGGCTTCTTTATTGTGTAGCTTACATGTACAACCATGTGCCAATAATGAAATGGGCGGTTGGTTGGACTTAGTAGGTTGTGGTAACTCGAACCCGCAGATCCAGAGATGTAGAATTTTGGTAGGTTGGACCGTGCATCGGGATTGAGGAGCTACTTCCTAACAGTCTCTTCTTGGTCTTCTCCCTATCATCACCCAAAATGAGAGTGATGGTACGAGCTGGGCTGGCCAAGTCACATGGGTAAAGTGTACTAACCTCTGCAGAGTGTATAATCTAATCGATTAGCCGTGTCCCCGGTTATGGACAACTGAGTTGCTAGATATTGATTCCATGACATGTTTCTCGCTCATTCTAATTTCATAATTGTTTTAATCTTGTTGGGTTAACTTAATTGGGATCTTTTCAAAGAAAATTCAAAACTGTTTATGAAAGTAGGACAAAGTTATTTGCAAATGCAAGCTTTTATACAGCTCCACTTGCCGATATGCATGTAGATGTTAGTATTATTGTCTCCATTTACTAGCTCTACTTGCCATACATTCCATGTATTGATTCTTCGGGCTGTGTTGCTTATGCTGCAGGTTATTCCGATTCTGATTGATTGTTATAGGCCACGGTACTCCACTCGGCACTTGTTCACTTGTGGGCAATTTGAAGAATGGAGGATTTAATCGTTTATGTTGCTACCTGAATAATTTGAGCTAGCTTGTGCTATGCTTTTATTGTAATAATGGTACTCTGGATCTTCGTTATCTATGATACACGGATATTTTGCTATGTTATCTATCTTACTCTATTGTGGGCCAATGAACCGATCCAGGGATTGGCATGTCACATAGAGGCCACGATCTTTTCAGAACCGGGGTGTCACAGGATGGTATCAGAGCCCGTGTGTCGACTGTAGGATCGTGACCTAGAATTGGATTAGGAAGCCATAGATTTATTAAAGCCTATATTAACTCTATCTTTCATCTTATGCCTTTCACCCTCATAAATTCTTACCATATGCTATTCTTACACTTTCCTCTTTTACTTGATAGATGGGAGAAGTCAGGACTGAGTATGCCACCATGGAGTCACCAAGGCCCTTTGCAAGGCAGTTAGCTCAGCTCTCGCAGTCATTGGGATTGCCACTGCCCATGTTCAAGGGAAGAAGGCTGTACACCTATGGATATGGAGAGGATGCATGGGAGATCACTACCTTCATATTCAGAGATGCCGCCTTGCCAAACCCCGTGCACTTGATCTACACCAAGACATACTACAACTAGGGACTTGGAATTAACTTGGCCATACATGAAGCCCTGTCTCGCCAGTGCCATCAAGTCCGACACCTACTACCGGTAGATTCACCCTACCGTGACTATGGAAGGCGTGATGAAGATGGGAACATTGTGGTTACCCCGGGCGACAGGAACAACATGCCGCCCCGTCGGAGGCACATAGAGGACATGGAAAGGGAGAATGGAGCTCTAGCAGAGAAGGTGAGGATGATAAAGGAGATTGCAGATTTTACTAGCAATGGTATGGTGGTCCAAGGACAGGAGATTGACACTTTGCATGAAGCTATGGGAGTTCTGGAGAATGCCCTGATAGCCAGAGATGCAATCATAGCACATCTTCATGGTACTGTGCAGGAGAACACCCAGAACATACAGCAACTGCAAGGGACAATCCAGGAAAGGGATCAAACTATTGAAGCTATGACAGCCCAGATTGCCGCTCTCCAAGCACAGCTGAATCCACCCTCTGATGATGACAATGGAGATGATGGCAACAATGGGGATGATGATGACAGTGGAGATGATGATGATGAGGACGAGGATGATGATGATGGAGACGATGATGGTGGAGGAGATGAAGCTGTTGCAGCTGAGGATGAAGAAGAAGAGGAGGATCCAGAAGAGGTGGAGTTTGACGTTTCAAGTGATGGATCAGGAGAGGTGTACACTCCGCCATGGTTGTACCATGAAATAAGCGCCAACGCATGACCGCAAGGGCCTACCTCAAACTCTTCAAGAAGTAGATAGAAGTCCACCAATTAGTCCTCGTTAGGCGAAATCGTTAGGATTATTCTCGATCGTTGTGATACTTAGTTCGTGTTAGTGTAAGAGTGTTTAGATGCTTATTTATGTACTCCAATATTCCAGGAATTATTTGTGCAAATTATATGAAAGAGTTATGGCAATTTGGTTACTATCTGTGTTGTTTTCGCTGCAGTTTTTCTGCTGATACAGCAGTACTGCACGATTTTTCATATTTTTCTGGTAACTCGTAAAAATCTGAAAAAAATTGGTCTGATGCGGAACTTCCTGTTCTATATGCACAAAAATTGGCTTAATTTTCTGACGAGTTTAAGTCAGGCGGGAAAATTCGCGAACACAGCAGAACTGTTCTGTCAGAATTGTTGTTTTGTCGTTTTGATGCTCAACTGTTTAGTTAACCATTGCCAACTCTTGCAAAACTATTTCAGTAGATATATACTGCTAGGATAACACCTGGGATGTTGCTGGACCGCTTGTTTGTTGATGTGTTGCTTGCTTGTGATTGTCTGCTATTGTTTGTTGTTGATTGATCATATACATGGGTAGAATCCTATTACCGTAGGTGATTCTTTCTAAACTTAACTGTGCTGAACCGCAGATGCCTCCCCGCCGCCAACCCACTGAGTTGGAGCAGCTCATGGCAGCTCAGGCACAGCTGACCCAAGTGATGACCCAGTTCATGGCAAATCAGAACAACAATGGAAACAATCAGCCTCAGGGAGATGCTCTCACCAGATTTCTGAGGTTAAGGCCAGCTAAGTTCTCTACTGCAACGGAACCAATGGTTGCTCTCGACTGGTTGCGTTCCGTCAACAAAGATCTGGTAACTGTTGGATGCACTGATGCTGAGAAGGTGAGGTTTGCCGCTCACCTACTGGAGGGACCAGCCGCTTCTTGGTGGGACACATTTCAGATCACCCACCCTCTGAATACCGTGACTTGGGCTATGTTTGAGGAAGGTTTCAGGACCGACCACGTGTCTTCAGGAGTTCTGAGCCTAAAGAGGAAGGAGTTCCGTAACTTGCGCCAAACCAATCGCACCGTGGCCGAGTATATTGAGGAGTTCAATAATTTGTCCCGTTATGCACTTGAGGATGTTGACACTGATGCAAAAAGGAGGGAGAGATTTCTGGATGGCCTCAGTGATGAGCTTTCAGTGCAGCTGCTGGTGGTTTATTGCCCCACTTTCCAGGAGCTTATGGACAAGGCCAGGATCTTGGAAGGGAAGCACAAGCAAGTGGAAAGCCGCAAGAGAAAGAACAACAATCACCACTCTGGCTCACACCACAAGTCTCGCACTTCATATGATGGATACTCCAAGCATGGAGGAAGTGACCATGGGAGCCATGATCGCCACCACCATGGAGGCGATGGACATCGTCATGACAACCATAGGAGCAGTCACCACAGCCACAAGGGAGGACACTCTCACCACTCTGGAGGACACGGTGGACATGACCGCAACCGTGATCGCAATTTTGTGAAGAAGGATCTGAGTGAGGTGACATGCTTCAAGTGTAAGCAGAAGGGACACTATGCTGACAACTGTCCGGAGAGGAAAGGACTGAAGCCCACCAACAATAAGAAGGCCACAGTGAACCACATGAATGTGGAAGAGATTCCAGACGAGCCTGACCTTGTGATTGGTAAGTTCCCAATCAACACTCACCCTGCACTTATACTTTTCGATACTGGTGCATCGCATTCATTCATATCAAGGGCATTTGTGGATAAGTATAAGTTACCTACTGAGTCTATCAAGAGGTCTTTTAGAGTGAGCTCACCTGGAGGAGATATGATAGCTAGTGCGGGATGCCGCGATTTAACTGTGAGGATTGGAACACACAACTTCATTGCACATTTGGTAGTGTTGGAATCACAGGGATTAGACGTTATTCTGGGTATGGATTGGATGTCTATGCATGAGGGACACATAGATTGTGCACAGCGAGCTGTTTCACTCAAAACCCAGGATGGTAAGAGGATTAGATTCAAGTCAGCTGCACGACCAGGAAGGTGTAAGCTGAATTCTATTAAGGGGGTTAGCATGGATACTGTGTCAGTGATAAGGGATTACCCCGACGTGTTTCCGGAAGAACTGCCAGGGATGCCACCTAACAGAGAAGTAGAGTTTCTTATCGACCTGATGCCGGGAACAGGACCAATAGCAAAGAAACCATATAAGATGGATGTGGATGAGCTGAAGGAATTGAAGAAACAGTTGAAGGAGCAGCTGGAAAAGGGATTCATTCAGCCTAGTGCGTCGTCATGGGGTGAACCTGTTCTGTTTGTGGAGAAGAAAGACAGCACCAAGAGGTTAGTGGTGGACTATCGTTCGCTGAATGAGGTAACCATCAAGAACAAGTACCCTCTGCCGAACATAAATGATTTGTTTGATCAACTGGAAGGAGCAAAGGTGTTCAGCAAGATTGATCTGCGATCAGGCTACTTTCAATTGAAGATCCGGAAGGAGGATGTACCAAAAAACGCCTTCACCACTAGGTATGGTTTATATGAGTATACAGTTATGTCATTTGGACTAACGAATGCCCCGGCATATTTCATGACCATGATGAACAAGGTATTTATGGAGTACTTGGACAAGTTCGTGGTAGTGTTTATTGATGACATACTGATATATTCCAAGGATGATGCTGAGCATGAGAAACATCTGCGATTGATTATGGAGAACCTGAGGGAACACCAGCTGTATGCCAAATTCAGCAAGTGTGAATTCTGGCTTAACACCATTGGGTTTCTTGGACACGTAGTGTCAGGAGAAGGAGTCGCTGTTGATCCAAGCAAAGTGACTGCAGAATGGAAGTGAAGCACCCAAGAATGCTGGAGAGATTCGAAGCTTTTTGGGACTTGCTGGATATTACAGGAGGTTCATTGAAAACTTTTCCAAGATTGCAAAGCCGATGAATGAACTTCTGAAGGAGAGGAAGTTTGAATGGACGGATGTGTGTGAAGCTAGCTTTCAGGACAAGGCGTCGACTAGTGACTGCACATTACGTGCTTACTAGATCTTGAAGGATTTCCAAGTGTCTTGTGATGCTTCTCGGCGGGACTTGGGAGTGTCTTGATGCAAGATGGGAGAGTGGTGTCATATGCCTCGCGACAACTCAAGCACCATGAGCGGAATTACCCCACACATGACTTGGAATTAGCGTCAGTGGTTCATGCGCTCAAGGTATGGAGGCATTACATAATGGGAAAACACTGTGATGTGTACACCGACCACAAGAGCCTGAAATACATATTTACACAGAAGGAGCTGGACATGAGACAAAGGAGATGGTTGGAACTTATCAAGGACTATGATATGAATCTACAATACCACCCAGGAAAGGCCAATGTAGTAGCAGATGCTCTGAGCCGAAAGGTTTATGCCAATGGATTGACAATTGGTGAATTGCCTGAGGATTTGTGCAAGCAATTCAAGGACCTTAGACTGGAGGTAGTATCTGAAGGATATTTGGCTACAATGGAAGTCCAACCAACGCTTCAGGACAGAATCAGGAAGGCTCAAGTGGGAGACAAAGAGATAGATGAAGTTAAGGAAAAGATGAAGGAAGGTCGAGCAAGGGAATTCCGCGAGGATGAGCAAGGTACCTTGTGGTATGGAGATCGTTTGTGTGGGCCCAACGATCCGGAGTTAAGGAAGTTGATTATGCAGGAAGCTCATGACTCGCCGTATTCCATACATCCGGGCAATACGAAGATGTATATGGATCTAAAGGACAGATTCTGGTGGAACAACATGAAGGGAGATATCGCTAAGCATATCGCCCTATGTGATGTATGTAGCCGAGTGAAGGCGGAACACCGTAAACCAGCGGATCACTGCAGCCTTTGCCCATGCCGGATTGGAAATGGGATAGAGTGGGAATGGACTTTATCACAGATTGCCAGACCAGGTCTGGATATGACTCTATTTGGGTAGTGGTCGATCATTTGACCAAGGTAGCCCACTTTATACCGTGAAGGCGACCTATACGAGTGCAAGTTGGCCAAGATTTACATGGACAAGATTGTGTGCCTACATGGAGTTCCCAAGAGTATCGTGATTCGATAGAGGCACCCAATTTACCTCACACTTACGCGCCCATTGCACGAGTCACTTGGTACTAGATTGAGTTTAGCACGTTTCACCTGGGCTGATGGACAGACCGAGAGGGTGAATCAGATTTTGGAAGACATGCTAAGAGCTTGCGCCTTGGCTCATGGTTCTAGTTGGGATGAATTTACCGTATGCGGAGTTTTCCTACAACAACAGCTATCAAACCAGCATCAAGACGTCACCGTTCAATGTGCTGTATGGGAAACGGTGCCGAACACCATTGCTATGGTATGGAGTAGGAGAACGTCAGTTGTTTGGACCTGATTTGATCAAGGACGCTGAGGAGAAGGTCGCCTTGATTAGAGATGGTGAAGGTAGCACAATCAAGATAGAAGAGCTACTGACGCCAAGCGCAAGGAAGTGGTATATGAGATAGGTGATAGAGCATACCTCAGTATCGCCACTCGTGGAATCAAGAGATTTGGTATTAAGGGTGTGGCACCTCGATTTATTGGACCGTATCGGGTCTTAGCACGCAAAGGAGAAGTTGCTTATCAGTTGGAGTTGCCAGAGGCTCTGTCTGCTGTTCACAACGTGTTCCACGTATCCCAGCTAAAGAAGTGCCATCCAGAGATGGTGGATACACCATTGAGAGACATTGTACCGCTAGAGGAGGTTCAGCTTGAGAAAGATTTGACCTATGAGGAGAAACCGGTCAAGATTCTGGAGACAGCAGAATGGACTACCCGAACCAAGACAATCAAGTTTTGCAAAGTACAGTGGAGCCACCACACTGAAGAGGAAGCCACTTGGGAGCGTGAAGATGACATCCGAGAGGACTACCCACACCTATTTGCTAGCCGCGCCGAATCTCGAGGACGAGATTCATCTTAAGGGGGTTAGTCTTGTCACATCCCAAATTTTAGATTTGGTCTTGCATATCATTCATATCATTGCATCATGCTTTTCCATGCAAAATCGTCGAGTAGAAAGGTTCGGCGAAACGCCATCGTCAAAACCCTATTTTGTTTCGCTTCGAGGTTCCTGCGGGGAGCTTTAGAGGGACTTGCAACAACCACCTTTGTAGGTTCGAGCTTTCGCTCAAACTTCGACTGAAGGTTGTTCCCCTCGACGATACGAACCCGTAGGCGTGAAAATCGCTCCAATCGGAGTTCGTATGCAAAAGACTCGGACGTTTTCGTAAACCGCCGGAAAACGGTCCGAAAATCCGGACCGATTTCCGAAACGGAGTCCAACTGCAGACCGATTCGGTTCAGGATTTTTTTTCTTTTCTTTTTTTCTGCGCGCCAGGGACTTTTTAAGGGGGCCCCCACCCCTGGCCTCGGTTCCCGTGCCGCATCGCCCGCCGCCTTCCAGCGCTTCTCCGCCTGGCGCCGCCCGGCCGCGCCGTCGGCCATCGCCGCGTCTGTTGTCGGGTTCGTCTCGCCGCCCTCTTTCCGTTCTCGTGCTCCGCGTCTCCATCCGCCGCCGCCAACTGCGCCCTGCAGATCGCCGCGTACGCGCGCGCGTTTGTTATTCCGGGAGCCGTAGTTGACCGTGTGTGTACGTGCAGGTAGAACCACGCCCCGAACCGGCTGCCGCCGCCGTCGAGCTTCGCCGGAGTTCGTTTCGCCGTCCGTTTCCGGTAAGACAGCAGCCACCGTCAGATCTCAGATCAGCGGCTTAGATCGTTCGTTGACTGGTCAGCACTCCAGACGTTGACTAGTCAGAGGCCCCAGACGTTGACTGGTCAGACGCCCAGTCAGCGCCCAGTCATCAGACACAGTTGACTGGGTCAATTTCGTTAATCCTATTAGTTGGCAGATTTCGGTAGAATCTTATAAATTGCGTAGAAACTAAACCGCTTGGCCAAAAATTTCAAATAAAATATGCACGAGTTCAGTGAGTCGTGTAGAATCTCGCTGTACCTTTGGTTCAGACTTTTACTGTCAGGTTTAGTACAGTTTAATCAAACTAGTTAGTGGCCTTTTCGGAGTAATAAATTCGTAGTAAAAGTTTCGTAGCTCCAAAAATCGTGTGTGATATGTCCCTGAACTCATATGAACGAGGGAAATCTCATCGTGAAATAAAAAGATAGGCTTACAGTAAAAACTTCTGCAGTATTTGTCTAATGGCTTTCTGCAGTGTTTTAATTACTCGGGATGTTTTATAACTCCTTTTTGAGTAATTCCAATTGGTACTGTTTCTTACCGGCGATGCCTATGCGGTAGAATTTTTCCAGGATTTTACAAACAGTATACTACTGGTAGTGAATTATTTAAGTTCTAGCTCTAGTAGTGATCTCTACTTTTGGTTAATAGTTTTCCTAGCGCCAAATCTATTTTCCATGCATGTATTCGGTAGTAATATGTATTAGAATTATGTGGTGCAGCTGTAGCACCAATTCACTTGCCGTTCTTGCCTTCATGCATCATCTTTGTTGCATATGTTTGTGAATTGTTTGTTTATGAATGCAATTGTGTCGTGTAGATTGTGTGGAGTGCAACCCTTGCTCGTGTGTGGATTGTTCTTCCGACCGCTATAATCAAGGCAAGTAGATGCTACTTTGTTCATGATATCGTCCTACTATTTTCAATGCATTGTCGTGTATTTTGTAGTTGCATGAGTAGGATGATACTATCGCTATGCTATGACCTATTATGTGGTAGGACTTTCCTTGTAGATGAACCACCGTTGTAGATGTGCTTAGCCATGCTATGTTGAACGAGGGCTGGGTTACATCATTGATACTTGTTTTCTCAAAGTATTGGTTTGTGAAAACTAAAAACAACGTAATCAATGAACCCCCTGGGTGTGATGGTATTGATAATTTTTGGTGGTTTCATTGCGGAAAGGCACCCAGGTATCAAGAGAGAATGATTGGCTTCTTTATTATGTAGCTTACGTGTACAACCATGTGCCAATAATGAAATGGGCGGTTGGTTGGAGTTAGTAGGTTGTGGTAACTCGAACCCGCGTATCCAGAGATGTAGAATTTTGGTAGGTTGGACCGGTGCGCGTCGGGATTGAGGAGCTACTTCCCGAACAGTCTCTTCTTGGTCTTCTCCCTATCATCACCTAAAATGAGAGTGATGGTACGAGCTGGGCTGGCCAAGTCACATGGATAAAGTGTACTAACCTCTGCAGAGTGTATAATCTAATCGATTAGCCGTGTCCCCGGTTATGGACAACTGAGTTGCTAGATATTGATTCCATGACATGTTTCTCGCTCATTCTAATTTCATAATTGTTTTAATCTTGTTGGGTTAACTTAATTGGGATCTTTTCAAACAAAATTCAAAATTGTTTATGAAAGTAGGACAAAGTTATTTGCAAATGCAAGCCAGACACAGCTCCACTTGCCAGATATGCATGTAGATGTTAGTATTATTGTCTCCATTTACTAGCTCTACTTGCCATACATTCCATGTATTGACCCTTCGGGGCTGTTGCGTTTTATGCTGCAGGTTATTCCGATTCCGATTGAACGTTATAGGCCACGGTACTCCACTCGGCACTTGTTCACTTGTGGGAAATTTGAAGAATGGAGGATTTAATCGTTTATGTTGCTACCTGAATAATTTGAGCTAGCTTGTGCTAAGCTTTTATTGTAATAATGGTACTCTGGATCTTCGTTATCTATGATACACGGATATTTTTCTATGTTATCTATCTTACTCTATTGTGGGCCAATGGACCGATCCAGGGATTGGCATGTCACATAGAGGCCACGGTCTTTTCAGAACCGGGGTGTCACATTTTAATAAACCACAACTAGAGTCATTACATGTGTGTTCTTTGCACAAACCACATATGGATGCACCAGTATCATTGCATGTGTGTTCTTTTCATTAACCACATCTAGAGTCATTTCATGTGTGTTCTTTTCACAAACCACATATGGATCCACCAGTGTCATTGCATGTGTGTTCTTTTGACAAACAACCTATGGATCTACCAGACTCATTGCATGTCTGTTATTTTCATATACCACATATGGATCCACCCGTGTCATTGCATGTGTGTTCTTTTCACAAACCACATATGGATCCACCAGTGTCATTGCATGTTGTTCTTTTCACCAACCACATATGGATCCACTAGTGTCATTGCATGTGTGTTCTTTGCACATACAACATATGGATCCCCTAGTGTCATTGCATGTGTGTTCTTTTCATTAACCACAGCTAGAGTCATTGCATGTCTGTTCTTTTCACAAACCACATGGATCCACCAGTGTCATTGCATGTGTGTTCTTTCAATAAACCACAACTAGAGTTATTGCATGTGTGTTCTTTTCACAAACCACATATGGATCCACTAGTGTCATTGCACGTGTGTTCTTTTCATTAACCACAACTAGAGTCATTTCATGTGTGTTCTTTTCACAAACCACATATGGATCCACCAGAGTCATCACATGTGTGTTATTTTCATAAACCACATATGGATCCACCAGAATTCATTGCATGCGTGTTCTTTTGATTAACCATAGCTAGAGTCATTGCATGTCTGTTCTTTTCACAAACCACATAAGGATCCACTAGAGTCATTGCATGTGTGTTCTTTTCATAGACCACATATGGATCCACCAGTGTCGTTTCATGTGTGTTCTTTTCACAAACCACATATGGATTCACCAGTGTTATTGCATGTGTGTTTTTTCACAAACCACATATGGATGCACCAGTGTCATTGCATGTGTGTTCTTTTAATAAACCACAGCTAGAGTCACTTGATGTGTGTTCTTTTCAAAACCACAACTAGAGTCATTGCATGTGTGTTCTTTTCACTAACCACATATGGATCCACCAGTGTCATTGCATGTGTGTTCTTTTCATTAACCATAGTTAGAGTCAATGCATGTCTGTTCTTCTCACAAACCACATGGATCGACCAGTGTCATCGCATGTGTGTTCTTTTAATAAACCAAAACTAGAGTCATTGCATGTGTGTTCTTTGCACAAACCACATATGGATACACCAGTATCATTGCATGTGTGTTCTTTTCATTAACCACATCTAGAGTCATTTCATGTGTGTTCTTTTCACAAACCACATATGGATCCACCAGTGTCATTGCATGTGTGTTCTTTTCACAAACCACATATGGATCTACCAGAGTCATTGCATGTCTGTTCTTTTCATATACCACATATGGATCCACCCGTGCCATTGCATGTGTGTTCTTTTCACAAACCACATATGGATCCACCAGTGTCATTGCATGTGGTTCTTTTCACAAACCACATATGGATCCACTAGTGTCATTGCATGTGTGTTCTTTTCACAAACCATATATGGATCCACTAGTGTCATTGCATGTGTGTTCTTTTCATTAACCACAGCTAGAGTCATTGCATGTCTGTTCTTTTCACAAACCACGTGGATCCACCAGTGTCATTGCATGTGTGTTCTTTCAATAAACCACAACTAGAGTTATTGCATGTGTGTTCTTTTCACAAACCACATATGGATCCACCAGTGTCATTGCACGTGTGTGCTTTGCATTAACCACAGCTAGAGTCATTTCATGTGTGTTCTTTTCACAAACCACATGTGGATCCACCAGAGTCATCGCACGTGTGTTCTTTTCATTAACCACAGCTAGAGTCATTTCATGTCTGTTCTTTTCACAAACCACATATGGATCCACCAGAGTCATCGCATGTGTGTTCTTTTCATAAACCATATATGGATCCACCAGAATTCATTGCATGTGTGTTCTTTTCATTAACCATAGCAAGAGTCAATGCATGTCTGTTCTTTTCACAAACCACAAAAGGATCCACCAGAGTCATTGCATGTCTGTTCTTTTCATAGACCACATATGGATTCACAAGGGTCATTGCATGTGTGTTATTTTCACAAACCACATATGGATCCACTATTGTCATTGCATGTGTGTTCTTTTCATTAACCCCATGTGGATCTCCAAGTGTCATTGCATGTGTGTTCTTTTCATTAACCACAACTAGAGTCATTGGCTGTCTGTTCTTTTCACAAACCACATATGGATCCACCAGAGTCATTGCATGTCCGTTCTTTTCCTTAACCACATATGGATCCACCAGTGTCATTGCATGTCTGTTCTTTTCATTAACCACATGTATCCACCAGTGTCATTAGATGTGTGTTCTTTTAATAAACCACAGCTAGAGTCACTGGACGTGTGTTCTTTTCATAAACCACAACTAGAGTCATTGCTTGTGTGTTCTTTTCACAAACCACATATGGATCCACCAGTGTCGTTGCATGTGTGTTTATTTCATTAACCACAACTAGAGTCATTTCATGTGTGTTCTTTTCACAAACCACATATGGATCCACCAGAGTCATCGCATGTGTGTTCTTTTCATAAACCACATATGGATCCACCAGAATTCATTGCATGTGTGTTATTTTCATTAACAATAGCTAGAGTCAATGCATGTTTGTTCTTTTCACAAACCACATAAGGATCCACCCGAGTTATTGCATGTGTGTTCTTTTCATAGACCACATATGGATCCACCGGTGTCATTTCATGTGTGTTCTTTTCACAAGACACATATGGATCCACCAGTGTTATTGCATGTGTGTTCTTTTCACAAACCACATATGGACGCACCAGTGTCATTGCATGTGTGTTCTTTTAATAAACCATAGCTAGAGTCACTTGATGTGTGTTGTTTTCAAAACCACAACTAGAGTCATCGCAAGTGTGTTCTTTTCACAAACCACATATGGATCCACCAGTGTCATTGCATGTGTGTTGTTTTCATTAACCACAGCTAGAGTCATTGCATGTCTGTTCTTCTCACAAATCACATGGATCCACCAGTGTCATTGCATGTGTGTTCTTTTAATAAACCACAACTAGAGTCATTACATGTGTGTTCTTTGCACAAACCACATATGGATGCACCAGTATCATTGCATGTGTGTTCTTTTCATTAACCACATCTAGAGTCATTTCATGTGTGTTCTTTTCACAAACCACATATGGATCCACCAGTGTCATTGCATGTGTGTTCTTTTGACAAACCACCTATGGATCTACCAGACTCATTGCATGTCTGTTATTTTCATATACCACATATGGATCCACCCGTGTCATTGCATGTGTGTTTTTTTCACAAACCACATATGGATCCACCAGTGTCATTGCATGTTGTTCTTTTCACCAATCACATATGGATCCACTAGTGTCATTGCATGTGTGTTCTTTCCACATACAACATATGGATCCCCTAGTGTCATTGCATGTGTGTTCTTTTCATTAACCACAAAAGAGTCATTGCATGTCTATTCTTTTCACAAACCACATGGATCCACCAGTGTCATTGCATGTGTGTTCTTTCAATAAACCACATCTAGAGTTATTGCATGTGTGTTCTTTTCACAAACCACATATGGATCCACTAGTGTCATTGCACGTGTGTTCTTTTCATTAACCACAACTAGAGTCATTTCATGTGTGTTCTTTTCACAAACCACATATGGATCCACCAGAGTCATCACATGTGTGTTATTTTCATAAACCACATATGGATCCACCAGAATTCATTGCATGTGTGTTCTTTTGATTAACCATAGCTAGAGTCATTGCATGTTTGTTCTTTTCACAAACCACATAAGGATCCACCAGAGTCATTGCATGTGTGTTCTTTTCATAGACCACATATGGATCCACCAGTGTCCTTTCATGTGTGTTCTTTTCACAAAACACATATGGATCCACGAGTTATTGCATGTGTGTTCTTTCACAAACCACATATGGATGCACAGTGTCATTGAATGTGTGTTCTTTTCGAAACCACAACTACAGTCACTTGATGTGTGTTCTTTTCAAAACCACAACTAGAGTCATTGCATGTGTGTTCTTTTCACCAACCACATATGGATCCACAAGTGTCATTGCATGTGTGTTCTTTTCATTAACCACAGCTAGAGTCATTTCATGTGTGTTCTTTTCACAAACCACATATGGATCCACCAGAGTCATTGCATGTGTGTTCTTTTCATAAACGACATATGGATCCACCAGAGTTCATTTCATGTATGTTCTTTTCATTAACCATAGCTAGAGTCATTGCATGTCTATTCTTCTCACAAACCACATGGATCGACCAGTGTCATCGCATGTGTGTTCTTTTAATAAACCAAAACTAGAGTCATTGCATGTGTGTTCTTTGCACAAACCACATATGGATACACCAGTATCATTGCATGTGTGTTCTTTTCATTAACCACATCTAGAGTCATTTCATGTGTGTTCTTTTCACAAACTACATATGGATCCACCAGTGTCATTGCATGTGTGTTCTTTTCACAAACCACATATGGATCTACCAGAGTCATTGCATGTCTGTTCTTTTCATATACCACATATGGATCCACCCGTGTCATTGCATGTGTGTTCTTTTCACAAACCACATATGGATCCACCAGTGTTATTGCATGTGGTTCTTTTCACAAACCACATATGGATCCACTAGTGTCATTGCATGTGTGTTCTTTTCACAAACCATATATGGATCCACTAGTGTCATTGCATGTGTGTTCTTTTCATTAACCACAGCTAGAGTCATTGCATGTCTGTTCTTTTCACAAACCACGTGGATCCACCAGTGTCATTGCATGTGTGTTCTTTCAATAAACCACAACTAGAGTTATTGCATGTGTGTTCTTTTCACAAACCACATATGGATCCACCAGTGTCATTGCACGTGTGTGCTTTGCATTAACCACAGCTAGAGTCATTTCATGTGTGTTCTTTTCACAAACCACATGTGGATCCACCAGAGTCATCGCACGTGTGTTCTTTTCATTAACCACAGCTAGAGTCATTTCATGTCTGTTCTTTTCACAAACCACATATGGATCCACCAGAGTCATCGCATGTGTGTTCTTTTCATAAACCATATATGGATCCACCAGAATTCATTGCATGTGTGTTCTTTTCATTAACCATAGCAAGAGTCAATGCATGTCTGTTCTTTTCACAAACCACAAAAGGATCCACCAGAGTCATTGCATGTCTGTTCTTTTCATAGACCACATATGGATTCACAAGGGTCATTGCATGTGTGTTATTTTCACAAACCACATATGGATCCACTATTGTCATTGCATGTGTGTTCTTTTCATTAACCCCATGTGGATCTCCAAGTGTCATTGCATGTGTGTTCTTTTCATTAACCACAACTAGAGTCATTGGCTGTCTGTTCTTTTCACAAACCACATATGGATCCACCAGAGTCATTGCATGTCCGTTCTTTTCCTTAACCACATATGGATCCACCAATGTCATTGCATGTCTGTTCTTTTCATTAACCACATGTATCCACCAGTGTCATTAGATGTGTGTTCTTTTAATAAACCACAGCTAGAGTCACTGGACGTGTGTTCTTTTCATAAACCACAACTAGAGTCATTGCTTGTGTGTTCTTTTCACAAACCACATATGGATCCACCAGTGTCGTTGCATGTGTGTTTATTTCATTAACCACAACTAGAGTCATTTCATGTGTGTTCTTTTCACAAACCACATATGGATCCACCAGAGTCATCGCATGTGTGTTCTTTTCATAAACCACATATGGATCCACCAGAATTCATTGCATGTGTGTTATTTTCATTAACAATAGCTAGAGTCAATGCATGTTTGTTCTTTTCACAAACCACATAAGGATCCACCCGAGTTATTGCATGTGTGTTCTTTTCATAGACCACATATGGATCCACCGGTGTCATTTCATGTGTGTTCTTTTCACAAGACACATATGGATCCACCAGTGTTATTGCATGTGTGTTCTTTTCACAAACCACATATGGACGCACCAGTGTCATTGCATGTGTGTTCTTTTAATAAACCATAGCTAGAGTCACTTGATGTGTGTTGTTTTCAAAACCACAACTAGAGTCATCGCAAGTGTGTTCTTTTCACAAACCACATATGGATCCACCAGTGTCATTGCATGTGTGTTGTTTTCATTAACCACAGCTAGAGTCATTGCATGTCTGTTCTTCTCACAAATCACATGGATCCACCAGTGTCATTGCATGTGTGTTCTTTTAATAAACCACAACTAGAGTCATTACATGTGTGTTCTTTGCACAAACCACATATGGATGCACCAGTATCATTGCATGTGTGTTCTTTTCATTAACCACATCTAGAGTCATTTCATGTGTGTTCTTTTCACAAACCACATATGGATCCACCAGTGTCATTGCATGTGTGTTCTTTTGACAAACCACCTATGGATCTACCAGACTCATTGCATGTCTGTTATTTTCATATACCACATATGGATCCACCCGTGTCATTGCATGTGTGTTTTTTTCACAAACCACATATGGATCCACCAGTGTCATTGCATGTTGTTCTTTTCACCAATCACATATGGATCCACTAGTGTCATTGCATGTGTGTTCTTTCCACATACAACATATGGATCCCCTAGTGTCATTGCATGTGTGTTCTTTTCATTAACCACAGCAAGAGTCATTGCATGTCTATTCTTTTCACAAACCACATGGATCCACCAGTGTCATTGCATGTGTGTTCTTTCAATAAACCACATCTAGAGTTATTGCATGTGTGTTCTTTTCACAAACCACATATGGATCCACTAGTGTCATTGCACGTGTGTTCTTTTCATTAACCACAACTAGAGTCATTTCATGTGTGTTCTTTTCACAAACCACATATGGATCCACCAGAGTCATCACATGTGTGTTATTTTCATAAACCACATATGGATCCACCAGAATTCATTGCATGTGTGTTCTTTTGATTAACCATAGCTAGAGTCATTGCATGTTTGTTCTTTTCACAAACCACATAAGGATCCACCAGAGTCATTGCATGTGTGTTCTTTTCATAGACCACATATGGATCCACCAGTGTCCTTTCATGTGTGTTCTTTTCACAAACCACATATGGATCCACAGAGTTATTGCATGTGTGTTCTTTTCACAAACCACATATGGATGCACAGTGTCATTGAATGTGTGTTCTTTCGTAAACCACAACTACAGTCTCTTGATGTGTGTTATTTTCAAAACCACAACTAGAGTCATTGCATGTGTGTTCTTTTCACCAACCACATATGGATCCACAAGTGTCATTGCATGTGTGTTCTTTTCATTAACCACAGCTAGAGTCATTTCATGTGTGTTCTTTTCACAAACCACATATGGATCCACCAGAGTCATTGCATGTGTGTTCTTTTCATAAACGACATATGGATCCACCAGAGTTCATTTCATGTATGTTCTTTTCATTAACCATAGCTAGAGTCATTGCATGTCTATTCTTCTCACAAACCACATGGATCGACCAGTGTCATCGCATGTGTGTTCTTTTAATAAACCAAAACTAGAGTCATTGCATGTGTGTTCTTTGCACAAACCACATCTGGATACACCAGTATCATTGCATGTGTGTTCTTTTCATTAACAACATCTAGAGTCATTTCATGTGTTCTTTTCAAACTACATATGGATCCACCACTGTCATTGCATGTGTGTTCTTTTCACAAACCACATATGGATCTACCAGAGTCATTGCATGTCTGTTCTTTTCATATACCACATATGGATCCACCCGTGTCATTGCATGTGTGTTCTTTTCACAAACCACATATGGATCCACCAGTGTTATTGCATGTGGTTCTTTTCACAAACCACATATGGATCCACTAGTGTCATTGCATGTGTGTTCTTTTCACAAACCATATATGGATCCACTAGTGTCATTGCATGTGTGTTCTTTTCATTAACCACAGCTAGAGTCATTGCATGTCTGTTCTTTTCACAAACCACGTGGATCCACCAGTGTCATTGCATGTGTGTTCTTTCAATAAACCACAACTAGAGTTATTGCATGTGTGTTCTTTTCACAAACCACATATGGATCCACCAGTGTCATTGCACGTGTGTGCTTTGCATTAACCACAGCTAGAGTCATTTCATGTGTGTTCTTTTCACAAACCACATGTGGATCCACCAGAGTCATCGCACGTGTGTTCTTTTCATTAACCACAGCTAGAGTCATTTCATGTGTTCTTTTCACAAACCATATGGATCCACCAGAGTCATCGCATGTGTGTTCTTTTCATAAACCATATATGGATCCACCAGAATTCATTGCATGTGTGTTCTTTTCATTAACCATAGCAAGAGTCAATGCATGTCTGTTCTTTTCACAAACCACAAAAGGATCCACCAGAGTCATTGCATGTCTGTTCTTTTCATAGACCACATATGGATTCACAAGGGTCATTGCATGTGTGTTATTTTCACAAACCACATATGGATCCACTAGTGTCATTGCATGTGTGTTCTTTTCATTAACCCCATGTGGATCTCCAAGTGTCATTGCATGTGTGTTCTTTTCATTAACCACAACTAGAGTCATTGGCTGTCTGTTCTTTTCACAAACCACATATGGATCCACCAGAGTCATTGCATGTCCGTTCTTTTCCTTAACCACATATGGATCCACCAGTGTCATTGCATGTCTGTTCTTTTCATTAACCACATGTATCCACCAGTGTCATTAGATGTGTGTTCTTTTAATAAACCACAACTAGAGTCACTGGACGTGTGTTCTTTTCATAAACCACAACTAGAGTCATTGCTTGTGTGTTCTTTTCACAAACCACATATGGATCCACCAGTGTCGTTGCATGTGTGTTTATTTCATTAACCACAACTAGAGTCATTTCATGTGTGTTCTTTTCACAAACCACATATGGATCCACCAGAGTCATCGCATGTGTGTTCTTTTCATAAACCACATATGGATCCACCAGAATTCATTGCATGTGTGTTATTTTCATTAACAATAGCTAGAGTCAATGCATGTTTGTTCTTTTCACAAACCACATAAGGATCCACCCGAGTTATTGCATGTGTGTTCTTTTCATAGACCACATATGGATCCACCGGTGTCATTTCATGTGTGTTCTTTTCACAAGACACATATGGATCCACCAGTGTTATTGCATGTGTGTTCTTTTCACAAACCACATATGGACGCACCAGTGTCATTGCATGTGTGTTCTTTTAATAAACCATAGCTAGAGTCACTTGATGTGTGTTGTTTTCAAAACCACAACTAGAGTCATCGCAAGTGTGTTCTTTTCACAAACCACATATGGATCCACCAGTGTCATTGCATGTGTGTTGTTTTCATTAACCAGCTAGAGTCATTGCATGTCTGTTCTCACAAATCACATGGATCCACCAGTGTCATTGCATGTGTGTTCTTTAAATAAACCACAACTAGAGTCATTACATGTGTGTTCTTTGCACAAACCACATATGGATGCACCTGGATCATGGCATGTGTGTTCTTTTCATTAACCACATCTAGAGTCATTTCATGTGTGTTCTTTTCACAAACCACATATGGATCCACCAGTGTCATTGCATGTGTGTTCTTTTGACAAACCACCTATGGATATAAAAGACACATTGCATTTCTGATATATTCATATACCACATATGGATCCACCCGTGTCATTGCATGTGTGTTTTTTTCACAAACCACATATGGATCCACCAGTGTCATTGCATGTTGTTCTTTTCACCAATCACATATGGATCCACTAGTGTCATTGCATGTGTGTTCTTTCCACATACAACATATGGATCCCCTAGTGTCATTGCATGTGTGTTCTTTTCATTAACCACAGCTAGAGTCATTGCATGTCTATTCTTTTCACAAACCACATGGATCCACCAGTGTCATTGCATGTGTGTTCTTTCAATAAACCACATCTAGAGTTATTGCATGTGTGTTCTTTTCACAAACCACATATGGATCCACTAGTGTCATTGCACGTGTGTTCTTTTCATTAACCACAACTAGAGTCATTTCATGTGTGTTCTTTTCACAAACCACATATGGATCCACCAGAGTCATCACATGTGTGTTATTTTCATAAACCACATATGGATCCACCAGAATTCATTGCATGTGTGTTCTTTTGATTAACCATAGCTAGAGTCATTGCATGTTTGTTCTTTTCACAAACCACATAAGGATCCACCAGAGTCATTGCATGTGTGTTCTTTTCATAGACCACATATGGATCCACCAGTGTCCTTTCATGTGTGTTCTTTTCACAAACCACATATGGATCCACCAGAGTTATTGCATGTGTGTTCTTTTCACAAACCACATATGGATGCACCAGTGTCATTGAATGTGTGTTCTTTTCAGAAACCACAACTACAGTCACTTGATGTGTGTTCTTTTCAAAACCACAACTAGAGTCATTGCATGTGTGTTCTTTTCACCAACCACATATGGATCCACAAGTGTCATTGCATGTGTGTTCTTTTCATTAACCACAGCTAGAGTCATTTCATGTGTGTTCTTTTCACAAACCACATATGGATCCACCAGAGTCATTGCATGTGTGTTCTTTTCATAAACGACATATGGATCCACCAGAGTTCATTTCATGTATGTTCTTTTCATTAACCATAGCTAGAGTCATTGCATGTCTATTCTTCTCACAAACCACATGGATCGACCAGTGTCATCGCATGTGTGTTCTTTTAATAAACCAAAACTAGAGTCATTGCATGTGTGTTCTTTGCACAAACCACATATGGATACACCAGTATCATTGCATGTGTGTTCTTTTCATTAACCACATCTAGAGTCATTTCATGTGTGTTCTTTTCACAAACTACATATGGATCCACCAGTGTCATTGCATGTGTGTTCTTTTCACAAACCACATATGGATCTACCAGAGTCATTGCATGTCTGTTCTTTTCATATACCACATATGGATCCACCCGTGTCATTGCATGTGTGTTCTTTTCACAAACCACATATGGATCCACCAGTGTTATTGCATGTGGTTCTTTTCACAAACCAGATATGGATCCACTAGTGTCATTGCATGTGTGTTCTTTTCACAAACCATATATGGATCCACTAGTGTCATTGCATGTGTGTTCTTTTCATTAACCACAGCTAGAGTCATTGCATGTCTGTTCTTTTCACAAACCACGTGGATCCACCAGTGTCATTGCATGTGTGTTCTTTCAATAAACCACAACTAGAGTTATTGCATGTGTGTTCTTTTCACAAACCACATATGGATCCACCAGTGTCATGGCACGTGTGTTCTTTTCATTAACCACAGCTAGAGTCATTTCATGTGTGTTCTTTTCACAAACCACATGTGGATCCACCAGAGTCATCGCACGTGTGTTCTTTTCATTAACCACAGCTAGAGTCATTTCATGTCTGTTCTTTTCACAAACCACATATGGATCCACCAGAGTCATCGCATGTGTGTTCTTTTCATAAACCACATATGGATTCACCAGAATTCATTGCATGTGTGTTCTTTTCATTAACCATAGCAAGAGTCAATGCATGTCTGTTTCTTTTCACAAACCACATAAGGATCCACCAGAGTCATTGCATCTCTGTTCTTTTCATAGACCACATATGGATTCACAAGGGTCATTGCATGTGTGTTATTTTCACAAACCACATATGGATCCACTAGTGTCTCTGCATGTGTGTTCTTTTCATTAACCACATGTGGATCTCCAAGTGTCATTGCATGTGTGTTATTTTCATTAACCACAACTAGAGTCATTGGTTGTCTGTTCTTTTCACAAACCACATACGGATCCACCAGAGTCATTGCATGTCCGTTCTTTTCCTTAACCACATATGGATCCACCAGTGTCATTGCATGTCTGTTCTTTTAATTAACCACATGGATCCACCAGTGTCATTACATGTGTGTTCTTTTAATAAACCATAGCTAGAGTCACTGGATGTGTGTTCTTTTCATAAACCACAACTAGAGTCATTGCTTGTGTGTTCTTTTCACAAACCACATATGGATCAACCAGTGTCATTGCATGTGTGTTATTTTCATTGACCACATATGGATCCCCTAGAGTTCATTGCATGTGTGTTCTTTTCATGAACCATAACTAGACTCATTGCCTGTCTATTATTTTCACAGTCCACATATGGATCCACCAGAGTTTGTTGCATGTCTGTTCTTTTCATAGACCACATATGGATCCACTAGTATCATTTCATGCGTGTTCATTTCACAAACCACATATGGATCCACTGCTGTCATTGCATGTGTGTTCTTTTCACAAACCACATATGAATACGACAGTGTCATTGCATGTGTGTTCTTTTAATAAACCACAATGAGAGTCACTTGATGTGTGTTCTTTTCATAAACCATAACTAGAGTCATTGCATGTGTGTTCTTTTATGAAACCACATATGGATCCACCAGTGTCATTGCATGTGTGTTCTTTTCATTAACCACAGCTAGTGTCACTACATGTATGTTCTTTTCACAAACCACATGGATCCACTAGTGTCATTGCATGTGTGTTATTTTAATAAACCACAACTACAGTCATTGCATCTGTGTTCTTTTCACAAACCACATATGGATCCACCAGTGTCATTGCACGTGTGTTGTTTTCATTAACTACAACTAGACTCATTTCATGTGTGTTCTTTTCACAAACCACATATGGATCCACCAGAGTCATCACACGTGTGTTCTTTTCAATAACCACAGCTAGAGTCATTTCATGTGTGTTCTTTTCACAAACCACATATGGATCCACCAGAGTCATCGCATGTGTGTTCATTTCATAAACCACATATGGATCCACCAGAATTCATTGCATGTGTGTTCTTTTCATTAACCACAGCTAGAGTCAATGCATGTCTATTTCTTTTCACAAACCACATAAGGATCCACCAGAGTCATTGCATGTCTGTTCTTTTCATAGACCACATATGGATCCACCAGTGTCATTGCATGTGTGTTATTTTCACAAAGCACATATGGATCCACTAGTGTCATTGCATGTGTGTTCTTTTCATTAACCACATGTGGATCTCCATGTGTCATTGCATGTGTGTTATTTTCATTAACCACAACTAGAGTCATTGGTTGTCTGTTCTTTTCACAAACCACATATGGATCCACCAGAGTCATTGCATGTCTGTTCTTTTCCTTAACCACATATGGATCCACCAGTGTCATTGCATGTCTGTTCTTTTAATTAACCACATGGATCCACCAGTGTCATTACGTGTGTGTTCTTTTAATAAACCACAGCTAGAGTCACTAGATGTGTGTTCTTTTCATAAACCACAACTAGAGTCATTGCTTGTGTGTTCTTTTCACAAACCACATATGGATCAACCAGTGTCATTGCATGTGTGTTATTTTCATTGACCACATATGGATCCCCTAGAGTTCATTGCATGTGTGTTCTTTTCATTAACTATGACTAGACTCATTGCATGTCTATTATTTTCACAGTCCACATATGGATCCACCAGAGTTTGTTGCATGTCTGTTCTTTTCATAGACCACATATGGATCCACTAGTATCATTTCATGCGTGTTCATTTCACAAACCACATATGGATCCACTGGTGTCATTGCATGTGTGTTCTTTTCACAAACCACATATGAATCCAGCAGTGTCATTGCATGTGTGTTCTTTTAATAAACCACAACGAGAGTCACTTGATGTGTGTTCTTTTCATAAACCATAACTAGAGTCATTGCATGTGTGCTCCTTTATGAAACCACATATGGATCCACCAGTGTCATTGCATGTGTGTTCTTTTCATTTACCACAGCTAGTGTCATTGCATGTATGTTCTTTTCACAAACCACATGGATCCACTAGTGTCATTGCATGTGAGTTATTTTAATAAACCACAACTACAGTCATTGCATGTGTGTTCTTTTCACAAACCACATATGGATCCACCAGTGTCGTTGCATGTGTGTTTATTTCATTACCCACAACTAGAGTCATTTCATGTGTGTTCTTTTCACAAACCACATATGGATCCACCAGTGTCATTGCATGTGTGTTGTTTTCACAAACCACATATGGATACACCAGAGTCATTGCATGTCTGTTATTTTCATAAACCACATATGGATCCACAAGTGTCATTGCATGTGTGTTTTTTTCGGAAACCACATATGTATCCACCATTGTCACTGCATGTGTGTTCTTTTCACAAACTACATACGGATCCACCAGTGTCATTACATGTGTGTTCTTTTCATAAACCACATATGGATTAACAAGCTTCATTGCATGTGTGTTCTTTTCACAAACCACATATGAATCACGTAGTGTCATTGCATCTGTGTTCTTTTCATTAACCACAGATAGAGTCATTGCATGTCTATTCTTTTCACAAACCACATGGAGCCACCAGTGTCCTTGCATATGTGTTCTTTTAATAAACCACAACTAGAGTCATTGCATGTGTCTTCTTTTCACAAACCACATATGGATCCACCAGTGTCATTGCATGTGTGTTCTTTTCATTAACCACAGCTAGAGTCATTTCATGTGTGTTCTTTTCACAAACCACATATGGATCCACCAGAGTTCATTGCATGTATGTTCTTTTCATTAACCACAACTATATTCATTGCCTGTATGTTATTTTCACAAACCACATAAGGATCCACCAGAGTCATTGCATGTCTATTCTTTTCACAGACCACATATGGATCCACCAGTGTCATTGCATGTGTGTTCTTTTCAGAAACCACAACTACAGTCATTGCATGTGTGTTCTTTTCACAAACCACATATGGATCCACCAGTGTCATTGCATGTGTGTTCTTTTCACAAACCACATATGGATCCACCAGAGTTATTGCATGTCTATTATTTTCATAGACCACATATGGATCCACCAGTGTCATTGCATGTGTGTTCTTTTTGCAAACCACATATGTATCCACCATTGTCATTGCATGTGTGTTCTTTTCACACACCACATACGGATCCACCAGTGTCATTGCATGTGTGTTATTTTCACAAACCACATATGGATTCACAAGTTTCATTGCATGTGTGTTCTTTTCACAAACCACATATGGATCCCCTAGTGTCATTGCATGTGTGTTCTTTTCATTAACCACGGATAGAGTCATTACATGTCTGTTCTTTTCACAAACCACATGGATCCACCAGGGTCATTGCATGTGTGTTCTTTTAATAAACCACAACTAGAGTCATTGCATGGGTGTTCTTTTCACAAACCACATATAGATCCACCAGTGTCATTGCATGTGTGTTATTTTCATTAACCACAGCTACAGTCATTTCATGTGTGTTCTTTTCACAAACCACATATTGATCCACCAGAGTCATTGCATGTGTGTTCTTTTCATAAACGACATATGGATCCACCAGAGTTCATTTCATGTATGTTCTTTTCATTAACCACAACTAGAGTGATTACATGTATGTTCTTTTCACAAACCACATAAGGATCCACTAGATTCATTGCATGTCTGTTCTCTTCACAGCCACATATGGATCCACTAGTGTCATTGCATGTGTGTTCTTTTCACAAACCACATATGGTTCCACCAGTGTCATTGCATGAGTGTTCTTTTCACAAACCACATATGGATCCACTAGTGTCATTGCATGTGTTTTCTTTTCATAAACCACAACTACAGTCATTGCATGTGTGTTCTTTTCACAAACCACATATGGATCCACCAGTGTCATTGCATGTGTGTTCTTTTCACAAACCACATATGGATCCACCAGTGTCATTGCATGTGTGTTCTTTTCAGAAACCACAACTACAGTCATTGCATGTGTGTTCTTTTCACAAACTACATATGGATCCACCAGTGTCATTGCATGTGTGTTCTTTTCACAAACCACATATGGTTCCACCAGAGTTATTCCATGTTTGTTATTTTCATAGACCACATATGGATCCACCAGTGTCATTGCATGTGTGTTCTTTTTGCAAACCACATATGTATCCACCATTTTCATTGCATGCGTGTTCTTTTCACACACCACATACGGATCCACCAGTGTCAGTTCATGTGTGTTCTTTTCACAAACCACATATGGATTCACAAGTTTCATTGCATGTGTGTTATTTTCACAAACCACATCTCGATCCCCTAGTGTCGTTGCCTGTGTGTTCTTTTCATTAACCACAGATAGAGTCATTGCATGTATGTTCTTCTCACAAACCATATGGACCCACCAGTGTCATTGCATGTGTGTTCTTTTAATAGACCACAACTAGAGTCATTGCATGTTTGTTCTTTTCACAAACCACATATAGATCCACTAGTGTCATTGTGTGTGTGTTCTTATCATTAACCACAGCTACAGCCATTTCATGTGTGCTCTTTTCACAAACCACATATGGATCCACCAGCGTCAATGCATGTGTGTTCTTTTGATAAAAGACATATGGATCCACCAGAGTTCATTTCATTTATGTTCTTTTCATTAACCACAACTAGAGTCATTGCATGTATGTTCTTTTCACAAACCACATAAGGATCCACTAGGTTCATTGCTTGTCTGTTCTTTTCATAGACCACATATGGATCCACCAGTGTCATTGCATGTGTGTTCTTTTCACAAACCACATATGGATCCCCCAGTGTCATTGCACGAGTGTTCTTTTCACAAACCACAAGTGGATCCACCAGTGTCACTGCATGTGTGTTCTTTTCATAAACCACAACTACAGTCATTGCATGTGTGTTCTTTTCACAAACCACATATGGATCCACCAGTGTCATTTCATGTGTGTTTATTTCATTAACCACAGCTGGAGTCATTGCATGTGTGTTCTTTTCACAAACCACATATGGATCCACCAGAGTTGTTGCATGTATGTTATTTTCATAGACCACATATGGATCCACTAGTGTCATTGCATGTGTGTTCTTTTCACAAACCACACATGTATCCACCATTGTCATTGCATGTGTGTTCTTTTCACAAACCACATACGGATCCACCAGTGTCATTGCATGTGTGTTCTTTTCACAAACCACATATGGATCCACAAGTTTCATTGCATGTGTGTTCTTTTCACAAATCACATATGGATCCCCTAGTGCTATTGCATGTGTGTTCTTTTCATTAACCACAGATAGAGTCATTGCATGTCTGTTCTTTTCACAAACCACATGGATCCACTAATGTCATTGCATGTGTGTTCTTTTAATAAACCACAACTAGAGTCATTGCATGTGTGTTCTTTTCACAAACCACGTATGGATCCACCAGTGTCATTGCATGTGTGTTCTTTTCATTAACCACAGCTAGTGTCATTGCATGTATGTTCTTTTCACAAACCACATGGATCCACTAGTGTCATTGCATGTGTGTTATTTTAATAAACCACAACTACAGTCATTGCATGTGTGTTCTTTTCACAAACCACATATGGATCCACCAGTGTCGTTGCATGTGTGTTTATTTCATTAACCACAACTAGAGTCATTTCATGTTTGTTCTTTTCTCAAACCACATATGGATCCAGCAGTGTCATTGCATGTGTGTTGTTTTCACAAACCACATATGGATACACTAGAGTCATTGCATGTCTATTATTTTCATGGACCACATATGGATCCACCAGTGTCATTGCATGTGTGTTCTTTTCACAAACCACATATGGATCTACCCAAGTCATTGCATGTCTGTTCTTTTCATATACCACATATGGATCCACCCGTGTCATTGCATGTGTGTTCTTTTTACAAACCACATATGGATCAACCAGTGTCATTGCATGTGGTTCTTTTCACAAACCACATATGGAACCACTAGTGTCATTGCATGTGTGTTCTTTTCACAAACCATATATGGATCCCCTAGTGTCATTGCATGTGTGTTGTTTTCATTAACCACAGCTAGAGTCATTGCTTGTCTGTTCTTTTCACAAACCACATGGATCCACTAGTATCATTGCATGTGTGTTCTTTCAATAAACCACAACTAGAGTTATTGCATGTGTGTTCTTTTCACAAACCACATATGGATCCACCAGTGTCATTGCATGTGTGTTCTTTTCATTAACCACAGCTAGAGTAATTTCATGTGTGTTCTTTTCACAAACCACATATGGATCCACCAGAGTCATCGCACGTGTGTTCTTTTCATTAACCACAGCTAGAGTCATTTCATGTGTGTTCTTTTCACAAACCACATATGGATCCACCAGAGTCATCGCATGTGTGTTCTTTTCATAAACCACATATGGATCCACCAGAATTCATTGCATGTGTGTTCTTTTCATTAACTACAGCTAGAGTCAATGCATGTCTGTTTCTTTTCACAAACCACATAAGGGTCCACCAGAGTCATTGCATGTATGTTCTTTTCATAGACCACATATGGATCCACCAGTGTCATTGCATGTGTGTTATTTTCACAAAGCACATATGGATCCACTAGTGTCATTGCATGTGTGTTCTTTTCATTAACCACATGTGGATCTCCAAGTGTCATTGCATGTGTGTTATTTTCATTAACCACAACTAGAGTCATTGGTTGTCTGTTCTTTTCACAAACCACATACGGATCCAGCAGAGTCATTGCATGTGTGTTCTTTTCCTTAACCACATATGGATCCACCAGTGTCATTGCATGTCTGTTCTTTTAATTAACCACATGGATCCACCAGTGTCATTACATGTGTGTTCTTTTAATAAACCACAGCTAGAGTCACTAGATGTGTGTTCTTTTCATAAACCACAACTAGAGTCATTGCTTGTGTGTTCTTTTCACAAACCACATATGGATCAACCAGTGTCATTGCATGTGTGTTATTTTCATTGACCACATATGGATCCCCTAGAGTTCATTGCATGTGTGTTCTTTTCATGAACCATAACTAGACTCATTGCATGTCTATTATTTTCACAGTCCACATATGGATCCACCAGAGTTTGTTGCATGTCTGTTCTTTTCATAGACCACATATGGATCCACTAGTATCATTTCATGCGTGTTCATTTCACAAACCACATATGGATCAACTGCTGTCATTGCATGTGTGTTCTTTTCACAAACCACATATGAATCCGGCAGTGTCATTGCATGTGTGTTATTTTAATAAACCACAATGAGAGTCACTTGATGTGTGTTCTTTTCATAAACCATAACTAGAGTCATTGCATGCGTGTTCTTTTATGAAACCACATATGGATCCACCATTGTCATTGCATGTGTGTTCTTTTCATTAACCACAGCTAGTGTCACTGCATGTATGTTCTTTTCACAAACCACATGGATCCACTAGTGTCATTGCAATGTGTTATTTTAATAAACCACAACTACAGTCATTGCATGTGTGTTCTTTTCACAAACCACATATGGATCCACCAGTGTCATTGCACGTGTGTTGTTTTCATTAACCACAGCTAGACTCATTTCATGTGTGTTCTTTTCACAAACCATATATGGATCCACCAGAGTCATCACACGTGTGTTCTTTTCATTAACCACAGCTAGAGTCATTTCATGTGTGTTCTTTTCACAAACCACATATGGATCCACCAGAGTCATCGCATGTGTGTTCATTTCATAAACCACATATGGATCCACCAGAATTCATTGCATGTGTGTTCTTTTCATTAACCACAACTAGAGTCAATGCATGTCTATTTCTTTTCACAAACCACATAAGGATCCACCAGAGTCATTGCATGTCTGTTCTTTTCATAGACCACATATGGATCCACCAGTGTCATTGCATGTGTGTTATTTTCACAAAGCACATATGGATCCACTAGTGTAATTGCATGTGTGTTCTTTTCATTAACCACATGTGGATCTCCAAGTGTCATTGCATGTGTGTTATTTTCATTAACCACAACTAGAGTCATTGGTTGTCTGTTCTTTTCACAAACCACATACGGATCCACTAGAGTCATTGCATGTCTGTTCTTTTCCTTAACCACATATGGATCCACCAGTGTCATTGCATGTCTGTTCTTTTAATTAACCACATGGATCCACCAGTGTCATTACATGTGTGTTCTTTTAATAAACCACAGCTAGAGTCACTAGATGTGTGTTCTTTTCATAAACCACAACTAGAGTCATTGCTTGTGTGTTCTTTTCACAAACCACATATGGATCAACCAGTGTCATTGCATGTGTGTTATTTTCATTGACCACATATGGATCCCCTAGAGTTCATTGCATGTGTGTTCTTTTCATTAACTATAACTAGACTCATTGCATGTCTATTATTTTCACAGTCCACATATGGATCCACCAGAGTTTGTTGCATGTATGTTCTTTTCATAGACCACATATGGATCCACTAGTATCATTTCATGCGTGTTCATTTCACAAACGACATATGGATCCACTGGTGTCATTGCATGTGTGTTCTTTTCACAAACCACATATGAATCCAGGAGTGTCATTACATGTGTGTTCTTTTGAGAAACCACATATGGATCCACTAGTGTCATTGCATGTGTGTTCTTTTCAGAAACCACAACTACAGACATTGCATGTGTGTTCTTTTCACAAACCACATATGGATCCACCAGTGTCATTGCATGTGTGTTATTTTCACAAACCACATATGGATCCACCAGAGTTATTGCATGTCTGTTATTTTCATAGACCACATATGGATCCACCAGTGTCATTGCATGTGTGTTCTTTTCATTAACCACAGCTAGTGTCATTGCATGTATGTTCTTTTCACAAACCACATGGATCCACTAGTGTCATTGCATGTGTGTTATTTTAATAAACCACAACTACAGTCATTGCATGTGTGTTCTTTTCACAAACCACTTATGGATCCACCAGTGTCGTTGCATGTGTGTTTATTTCATTAACCACAACTAGAGTCATTTCATGTGTGTTCTTTTCATAAACCACATATGGATCCACCAGTGTCATTGCATGCGTGTTGTTTTCACAAACCACATATGGATACACCAGAGTCATTGCATGTCTGTTATTTTCATAGACCACATATGGATCCACAAGTGTCATTGCATGTGTGTTCTTTTCGGAAACCACATATGTATCCACCATTGTCACTGCATGTGTGTTCTTTTCACAAACTACATACGGATCCACCAGTGTCATTACATTGTGTTCTTTTCATAAACCACATATGGATTAACAAGCTTCATTGCATGTGTGTTCTTTTCACAAACCACATATGAATCACGTAGTGTCATTGCATGTGTGTTCTTTTCATTAACCACAGATAGAGTCATTTCATGTCTGTTCTTTTCACAAACCACATGGAGCCACCAGTGTCATTGCATGTGTGTTCTTTTAATAAACCACAACTAGAGTCATTGCATGTGTGTTCTTTTCACAAACCACATATGGATCCACCAATGTCATTGCATGTGTGTTCTTTTCATTAACCACAGCTAGAGTCATTTCATGTGTGTTCTTTTCACAAACCACATATGGATCCACCAGAGTCATTGCATGTCTGTTCTTTTCATATACCACATATGGATCCACCCGTGTCATTGCATGTGTGTTCTTTTCACAAACCACATATGATTCAACCAGTGTCATTGCATGTGGTTCTTTTCACAAACCACATATGGAACCACTAGTGTCATTGCATGTGTGTTCTTTTCACAAACCATATATGGATCACCTAGTGTCATTGCATGTGTGTTGTTTTCATTAACCACAGCTAGAGTCATTGCTTGTTTGTTCTTTTCACAAACCACATGGATCCACTAGTGTCATTGCATGTGTGTTCTTTCAATAAACCACAACTAGAGTTATTGCATGTGTGTTCTTTTCACAAACCACATATGGATCCACCAGTGTCATTGCATGTGTGTTCTTTTCATTAACCACAGCTAGAGTAATTTCATGTGTGTTCTTTTCACAAACCACATATGGATCCACCAGAGTCATCGCACGTGTGTTCTTTTCATTAACCACAGCTAGAGTCATTTCATGTGTGTTCTTTTCACAAACCACATATGGATCCACCAGAGTCATCGCATGTGTGTTCTTTTCATAAACCACATATGGATCCACCAGAATTCATTGCATGTGTGTTCTTTTCATTAACTACAGCTAGAGTCAATGCATGTCTGTTTCTTTTCACAAACCACATAAGGATCCACCAGAGTCATTGCATGTATGTTCTTTTCATAGTCCACATATGGATCCACCAGTGTCATTGCATGTGTGTTATTTTCAGAAACCACATATGGATCCACTAGTGTCATTGCATGTGTGTTCTTTTCATTAACCACATGTGGATCTCCAAGTGTCATTGCATGTGTGTTATTTTCATTAACCACAACTAGAGTCATTGGTTGTTTGTTCTTTTCACAAACCACATACGGATCCAGCAGAGTCATTGCATGTCTGTTCTTTTCCTTAACCACATATGGATCCACCAGTGTCATTGCATG
Source organism: Avena insularis (assembly GCA_023614405.1). Classification (NCBI taxonomy): domain Eukaryota; kingdom Viridiplantae; phylum Streptophyta; class Magnoliopsida; order Poales; family Poaceae; genus Avena; species Avena insularis. Next base: position 411,348,222 of record CM042696.1, read on the forward strand.
TCTGTTCTTTTAATTAACCACATGGATCCACCAGTGTCATTACATGTGTGTTCTTTTAATAAACCACAGCTAGAGTCACTAGATGTGTGTTCTTTTCATAAACCACAACTAGAGTCATTGCTTGTGTGTTCTTTTCACAAACCACATATGGATCAACCAGTGTCATTGCATGTGTGTTATTTTCATTGACCACATATGGATCCCCTAGAGTTCATTGCATGTGTGTTCTTTTCATGAACCATAACTAGACTCATTGCATGTCTATTATTTTCACAGTCCACATATGGATCCACCAGAGTTTTTTGCATGTCTGTTCTTTTCATAGACCACATATGGATCCACTAGTATCATTTTTTGCGTGTTCATTTCACAAACCACATATGGATCCACTGCTGTCATTGCATGTGTGTTCTTTTCACAAACCACATATGAATCCGGCAGTGTCATTGCATGTGTGTTATTTTAATAAACCACAATGAGAGTCACTTGATGTGTGTTCTTTTCATAAACCATAACTAGAGTCATTGCATGCGTGTTCTTTTATGAAACCACATATGGATCCACCAGTGTCATTGCATGTGTGTTCTTTTCATTAACCACAGCTAGTGTCACTGCATGTATGTTCTTTTCACAAACCACATGGATCCACTAGTGTCATTGCATGTGTGTTATTTTAATAAACCACAACTACAGTCATTGCCTGTGTGTTCTTTTCACAAACCACATATGGATCCACCAGTGTCATTGCACGTGTGTTGTTTTCATTAACCACAGCTAGACTCATTTCATGTGTGTTCTTTTCACAAACCACATATGGATCCACCAGAGTCATCACACGTGTGTTCTTTTCATTAACCACAGCTAGAGTCATTTCATGTGTGTTCTTTTCACAAACCACATATGGATCCACCACAGTCATCGCATGTGTGTTCATTTCATAAACCACATATGGATCCACCAGAATTCATTGCATGTGTGTTCTTTTCATTAACCACAACTAGAGTCAATGCATGTCTATTTCTTTTCACAAACCACATAAGGATCCACCAGAGTCATTGCATGTCTGTTCTTTTCATAGACCACATATGGATCCACCAGTGTCATTGCATGTGTGTTATTTTCACAAAGCACATATGGATCCACTAGTGTCATTGCATGTGTGTACTTTTCATTAACCACATGTGGATCTCCAAGTGTCATTGCATGTGTGTTATTTTCATTAACCACAACTACAGTCATTGGTTGTCTGTTTTTTCACAAACCACATACGGATCCACCAGAGTCATTGCATGTCTGTTCTTTTCCTTTACCACATATGGATCCACCAGTGTCATTGCATGTCTGTTCTTTTAATTAACCACATGGATCCACCAGTGTCATTACATGTGTGTTCTTTTAATAAACCACAGCTAGAGTCACTAGATGTGTGTTCTTTTCATAAACCACAACTAGAGTCATTGCTTGTGTGTTCTTTTCACAAACCACATATAGATCAACCAGTGTCATTGCATGTGTGTTATTTTCATTGACCACATATGGATCCCCTAGAGTTCATTGCATGTGTGTTCTTTTCATGAACCATAACTAGACTCATTGCATGTCTATTATTTTCACAGTCCACATATGGATACACCAGAGTTTGTTGCATGTCTGTTCTTTTCATAGACCACATATGGATCCACTAGTATCATTTCATGCGTGTTCATTTCACAAACCACATATGGATCCACTGCTGTCATTGCATGTGTGTTCTTTTCACAAACCACATATGAATCCGGCAGTGTCATTGCATGTGTGTTATTTTAATAAACCACAACTAGAGTCATTGCATGTGTGTTCTTTTCACAAACCACATATGGATCCACCAATGTCATTGCATGTGTGTTCTTTTCATTAACCACAGCTAGAGTCATTTCATGTGTGCTCTTTTCACAAACCACATATGGATCCACCAGAGTCATTGCATGTGTGTTCTTTTCATAAACCACATATGGATCCACCAGAGTTCATTGCATGTATGTTCTTTTCATTAAACACAACTATATTCATTGCTTGTATGTTCTTTTCACAAACCACATAAGGATCCACCAGAGTCATTGCATGTATATTCTTTTCACAGACCACATATGGATCCACCAGTGTCATTGCATGTGTGTTCTTTGCACAAACCACATATGGATCTACCAGTGTCATTACATGTGTGTTCTTTTGACAAACCACATATGGATCCACTAGTGTCATTGCATGTGTGTTCTTTTCAGAAACCACAACTACAGTCATTGCATGTGTGTTCTTTTCACAAACCACATATGGATCCACCAGTGTCATTGATGTGTGTTCTTTTCACAAACCACATATGGATCCACCAGAGTTATTGCATGTCTGTTATTTTCATAGACCACATATGGATCCACCAGTGTCATTGCATGTGTGTTCTTTTTGCAAACCACATATGTATCCACCATTGTCATTGCATGTGTGTTCTTTTCACACGCCACATACGGATCCACCAGTGTCATTGCATGTGTGTTATTTTCACAAACCACATATGGATTCACAAGTTTCATTGCATGTGTGTTCTTTTCACAAACCTCATATGGATCCCCTAGTGTCATTGCATGTGTGTTCTTTTCATTAACCACGGATAGAATCATTGCATGTCTGTTCTTTTCACAAACCACATGGATCCACCAGTGTCATTGCATGTGTGTTCTTTTAATAAACCACAACTAGAGTCATTGCATAGGTGTTCTTTTCACAAACCACATATAGATCCACCAGTGTCATTGGATGTGTGTTCTTTTCATTAACCACAGCTACAGTCATTTCATGTGTGTTCTTTTCACAAACCACATATGGATAAACCAGAGTCATTGCATGTGTGTTCTTTTCAGAAACGACATATGGATCCACCAGAGTTCATTTCATGTATGTTCTTTTCATTAACCACAACTAGAGTGATTACATGTATGTTCTTTTCACAAACCACATAAGGATCCACTAGATTCATTGCATGTCTGTTCTCTTCACAGACCACATATGGATCCACTAGTGTCATTGCATGTGTGTTCTTTTCACAAACCACATATGGATCCACCAGTGTCATTGCATGAGTGTTCTTTTCACAAACCACATATGGATACACTAGTGTCATTGCATGTGTTTTCTTTTCATAAACCACAACTACAGTCATTGCATGTGTGTTCTTTTCACAAACCACATATGGATCCACCAGTGTCATTGCATGTGTGTTCTTTTCACAAACCACATATGGATCCACCAGTGTCATTGAATGTGTGTTCTTTTCAGAAACCACAACTACAGTCATTGCATGTGTGTTCTTTTCACAAACTACATATGGATCCACCAGTGTCATTGCATGTGTGTTCTTTTCACAAACCACATATGGATCCACCAGAGTTATTGCATGTCTGTTATTTTCATAGACCACATATGGATCCACCAGTGTCATTGCATGTGTGTTCTTTTTGCAAACCACATATGTATCCACCATTTTCATTGCATGTGTGTTCTTTTCACACACCACATACGGATCCACCAGTGTCATTTCATGTGTGTTCTTTTCACAAACCACATATGGATTCACAAGTTTCATTGCATGTGTGTTATTTTCACAAACCACATATGGATCCCCTAGTTACGTTGCATGTGTGTTCTTTTCATTAACCGCGGATAGAGTCATTGCATGTATGTTCTTCTCACAAACCACATGGACCCACCAGTGTCATTGCATGTGTGTTCTTTTAATAGACCACAACTAGAGTCATTGCATGTTTGTTCTTTTCACAAACCACATATAGATCCACTAGTGTCATTGCGTGTGTGTTCTTTTCATTAACCACAGCTACAGCCATTTCATGTGTGCTCTTTTCACAAACCACATATGGATCCACCAGCGTCAATGCATGTGTGTTCTTTTGATAAAAGACATATGGATCCACCAGAGTTCATTTCATGTATGTTCTTTTCATTAACCACAACTAGAGTCATTGCATGTATGTTCTTTTCACAAACCACATAAGGATCCACTAGATTCATTGCATGTCTGTTCTTTTCACATACCACATATGGATCCACCAGTGTCATTGCATGTGTGTTCTTTTCACAAACCACATATGGATCCACCAGTGTCATTGCACGAGTGTTCTTTTCACAAACCACAAATGGATCCACCAGTGTCACTGCATGTGTGTTCTTTTCATAAACCACAACTACAGTCATTGCATGTGTGTTCTTTTCACAAACCACATATGGATCCACCAGTGTCATTTCATGTGTGTTTATTTCATTAACCACAGCTGGAGTCATTGCATGTGTGTTCTTTTCACAAACCACATATGGATCCACCAGAGTTGTTGCATGTATGTTATTTTCATAGACCACATATGGATCCACTAGTGTCATTGCATGTGTGTTCTTTTCACAAACCACACATGTATCCACCATTTTCATTGCATGTGTGTTCTTTTCACAAACCACATACGGATCCACCAGTGTCATTGCATGTGTTTTCTTTTCACAAACCACATATGGATCCACAAGTTTCATTGCATGTGTGTTCTTTTCACAAATCACATATGGATCCCCTAGTGCCATTGCATGTGTGTTCTTTTCATTAACCACAGATAGAGTCATTGCATGTCTGTTCTTTTCACAAACCACATGGATCCACTAGTGCCATTGCATGTGTGTTCTTTTAATAAACCACAACTAGAGTCATTGCATGTGTGTTCTTTTCACAAACCACGTATGGATCCACGAGTGTCATTGCATGTGTGTTCTTTTCATTAACCACAACTAGGGTCATTTCATGTGTGTTATTTTCAAAAACCACATATGGATCCACCATAGTCATTGCATGTGTCTTCTTTTCATCAACCACATATGGATCCACCAGAGTTCATTGCATGTGTGTTCTTTTCATTAACCACAGCTAGAGTCATTACATGTATGTTCTTTTCACAAACAACATAAGAATCCACCAGAGTCATTGCATGTCTGTTGTTTTCATAGACCACATATGGATCCACCAGTGTCATTGCATGAGTGTTCTTTTCACAAACCACATATGTATCCACCAGTGTCATTGCATGTGTGTTCTTTTCATTAACCACATATGAATCCCCTAGTGTCATTGCATGTGTGTTCTTTTCATTAACCACAACTAGATTCATTGCATGCCTGTTCTTTTCATAGACCACATATGGATCCACCAGAGTTCATTGCATGTCTATTCTTTTCACAAACCACATGGATCCACCAGTGTCATTGCATGTGTGTTCTTTTAATAAACCACAACTAGAGTCATTGCATGTGTGTTCTTTTCACAAACCACATATGGATCCACCAGTGTCATTGCATGTGTGTTCTTTTCATTAACCACAACTAGAGTCATTTCATGTGTGTTCTTTTCACAAACCACATATGGATCCACTAGAGTCATTACATGTGTGTTCTATTCATAAACCACATATGGATCCACCAGAGTTCATTGCATGTATGTTCTTTTCATTAACAACAACTAGATTCATTGCGTGTATGTTCTTTTCACAAACCACATAAGGATCCACCAGAGTCATTGCATGTCTGTTCTTTTCACAGACCACATATGGATCCACCAGTGTCATTGCATGTGTGTTCTTTTCACAAACCACATATGGATCCACCAGTGTCATTGCATGTGTGTTCTTTTCATAAACCACAACTACAGTCATTGCATGTATGTTCTTTTCACAAACCACATATGGGTCCACCAGTGTCATTTCATGTGTGTTTATTTCATTAACCACAGCTAGAGTCATTGCATGTGTGTTCTTTTCACAAACCACATATGGATCCACCAAAGTTGTTGCATGTCTGTTATTTTCATAGACCACATATGGATCCACTAGTGTCATTGCATGTGTGTTCTTTTCACAATCCACACATGTATCAACCATTGTCATTGCATGTGTGTTCTTTTCACAAACCACATACGGATCCACCAGTGTCATTGCATGTGTGTTATTTTCACAAACCACATATGGATCCACAAGTTTCATTGCATGTGTGTTCTTTTCACAAATAACATATGGATCCCCTAGTGTCATTGCATGTGTGTTCTTTTCATTAACCATAGATAGAGTCATTGCATGTCTATTCTTTTCACAAACCACATGGATCCACCAGTGTCATTGCATGTGTGTTCTTTTAATAAACCACAACTAGAGTCATTGCATGTGTGTTCTTTCCACAAACCACATATGGATCCACCAGTGTCATTGCATGTGTGTTCTTTTCATTAACCACAGCTAGAGTCATTTCATGTGTGTTCTTTTCACAAACCACATATGGATCCACCAGAGTCATTGCATGTATGTTCTTTTCATAAAACACATATGGATCCACCAGAGTTCGTTGCATGTATGTTCTTTTCATTAACCACAGCTAGATTCATTGCGTGTATGTTCTTTTCACAAACCACATAAGGATCCACCAAAGTCATTGCATGTCTGTTCTTTTCACAGACCACATATGGATCCACCAGTGTCATTGCATGTGTGTTCTTTTCACAAACCACATATGGATCCACCAGTGTCATTGCATGTGTGTTCTTTTGACAAACCACATATGGATCCACCAGTGTCATTGCATGTGTGTTCTTTTCAGAAACCACAACTATAGTCATTGCATGTGTGTTCTTTTCACAAACCACATATGGATCCACCAGTGTCATTGCATGTGTGTTCTTTTCACAAACCACATATGGATCCACCAGAGTTATTGCATGTCTGTTATTTTCATTGACCACATATGGATCCACCAGTGTCATTGCATGTGTGTTCTTTTCGCAAACCATATATGTATCCACCATTGTCATTGCATGTGTGTTCTTTTCACACACCACATACGGATCCACCAGTGTCATTGCATGTGTGTTCTTTTCACAAACCACATATGGATTCACAAGTTTCATTGCATGTGTGTTCTTTTCACAAACCACATATGGATCCCCTAGTGTCATTGCATGTGTGTTCTTTTCATTAACCACAGATAGAGTCATTGCATGTCTGTTCTTTTCACAAACCACATGGATCCACCAGTGTCATTGCATGTGTGTTCTTTTAATAAACCACAACTAGTCATTGCATGTGTGTTCTTTTCACAAACCACGTATAGATCCACCAGTGTCATTGCATGTGTGTTCTTTTCATTAACCACAGCTACAGTCATTTCATGTGTGTTCTTTTCACAAACCACATATGGATCCACCAGAGTCATTGCATGTGTGTTCTTTTCATAAACGACATATGGATCTACCAGAGTTCATTTCATGTATGTTCTTTTCATTAACCACAACTAGAGTCATTGCATGTATGTTGTTTTCACAAACCACATAAGGATCCACTAGATTCATTGCATGTCTGTTCTTTTCACAGACCACATATGGATCCACTAGTGTCATTGCATGTGTGTTCTTTTCAAAAACCACACATGGATCCACCAGTGTCATTGCATGAGTGTTATTTTCACAAACCACATATGGATCCACCAGTGTCATTGCATGTGTGTTCTTTTCATCAACCACAACTACAGTCATTCCATGTGTGTTCTTTTCACAAACCACATATGGATCCACCAGTGTCATTTCATGTGTGTTTATTTCATTAACCACAGCTAGAGTCATTTCATGTGTGTTCTTTTTACAAACCACATATGGATCCACCAGTGCTATTGCATGTGTGTTCTTTTCACAAACCACATATGGATCCACCAGAGTTGTTGCGTGTCTGTTATTTTCATAGACCACATATGGATCCACCAGTGTCATTGCATGTGTGTTCTTTACACAAACCACACATGTATCCACCATTGTCATTGCATGTGTGTTCTTTTCACAAACCCCATATGGATCCACCAGTGTCATTGCATGTGTGTGCTTTTCACAAACCACATATGGATCCACAAGTTTCATTGCATGTGTGTTGTTTTCACAAATCACATATGGATCCCCTAGTGTCATTGCATGTGTGTTCTTTTCATTAACCACAGATGGAGTCATTGCATGTACATTCTTTCACCAAGCACATGGATCCACCTGTGTCATTGCATGTGTGTTCTTTTAATAAACCACAACTAGAGTCATTGCATGTGTGTTCTTTTCACAAACCACATATGGATCCACCAGTGTCATTGTATGTGTGTTCTTTTCATAAACAACAGCTAGGGTCATTTCATTTGTGTTATTTTCACAAACCACATATGGATCCACCAGAGTCATTGCATGTGTCTTCTTTTCATAAACCACATATGGATTCACCCGAGTTCAATGCATGTGTGTTCTTTTCATTAACCACAGCTAGAGTCATTGCATGTATGTTCTTTTCACAAACCACATAAGGATCCACCAGAGTCATTGCATGTCTGTTCTTTTCACAGAGCACATATGGATCCACCAGTGTCATTGCATGTTTGTTCTTTTCAAAAACCACACATGGATCCACCAGTGTCATGGCATGAGTGTTCTTTTCACAAACCACATTTGGATCCACCAGTGTCATTGCATGTGTGTTCTTTTCACAAAACACATATGGATACACAGGAGTTATTGAATGTAAGTTATTTTCATCGACCACATATGGATCCACCAGTGTCATTGCATGTGTGTTCTTTTCGCAAATCATATATGTATCCACCATTGTCATTGCATGTGTGTTCTTTTCACACACCACATACGGATCCACCAGTGTCATTGCATGTGTGTTCTTTTCACAAAACACATATGGATTCACAAGTTTCATTGCATGTGTGTTCTTTTCACAAACCACATATGGATCCCCTAGTGTCATTGCATGTGTGTTCTTTTCATTAACCACAGATAGAGTCATTGCATGTCTGTTCTTTTCACAAACCACATGGATCCACCAGTGTCATTGCATGTGTGTTCTTTTAATAAACCACAACTAGAGTCATTGCATGTGTGTTCTTTTCACAAACCACGTATAGATCCACCAGTGTCATTGCATGTGTGTTCTTTTCATTAACCACAGTTACAGTCATTTCATGTGTGTTCTTTTCACAAACCACATATGGATCCACCAGAGTCATTGCATGTGTGTTCTTTTCATAAACGACATATGGATCTACCAGAGTTCATTTCATGTATGTTCTTTTCATTAACCACAACTAGAGTCATTGCATGTATGTTCTTTTCACAAACCACATAAGGATCCACTAGATTCATTGCATGTCTGTTCTTTTCACAGACCACATATGGATCCACCAGTGTCATTGCATGTGTGTTCTTTTCAAAAACCACACATGGATCCACCAGTGTCATTGCATGAGTGTTCTTTTCACAAACCACATATGGATCCACCAGTGTCATTGCATGTGTGTTCTTTTCATCAACCACAACTACAGTCATTCCATGTGTGTTCTTTTCACAAACCACATATGGATCCACCAGTGTCATTTCATGTGTGTTTATTTCATTAACCACAGCTAGAGTCATTTCATGTGTGTTCTTTTTACAAACCACATATGGATCCACCAGTGCTATTGCATGTGTGTTCTTTTCACAAACCACATATGGATCCACCAGAGTTGTTGCGTGTCCGTTATTTTCATAGACCACATATGGATCCACCAGTGTCATTGCATGTGTGTTCTTTTCACAAACCACACATGTATCCACCATTGTCATTGCATGTGTGTTCTTTTCACAAACCCCATACGGATCCACCAGTGTCATTGCATTTGTGTGCTTTTCACAAACCACATATGGATCTACAAGTTTCATTGCATGTGTGTTGTTTTCACAAATCACATATGGATCCCCTAGTGTCATTGCATGTGTGTTCTTTTCATTAACCACAGATGGAGTCATTGCATGTCTGTTCTGTTCACCAAGCACATGGATTCACCAGTCATTGCATGTGTGTTCTTTTAATAAACCACAACTAGAGTCATTGCATGTGTGTTCTTTTCACAAACCACATATGGATCCACTAGTGTCATTATATGTGTGTTCTTTTCATTAACAACAGCTAGGGTCATTTCATGTGTGTTATTTTCACAAACCACATATGGATCCACCAGAGTCATTGCATGTGTCTTATTTTCATAAACCACATATGGATTCACCAGAGTTCATTGCATGTGTGTTCTTTTCATTAACTACAGCTAGAGTCATTGCATGTATGTTCTTTTCACAAACCACATAAGGATCCACCAGAGTCATTGCATGTCTGTTCTTTTCACAGAGCACATATGGATCCACCAGTGTCATTGCATGTGTGTTCTTTTCAAAAACCACACATGGATCCACCAGTGTCATGGCATGAGTGTTCTTTTCACAAACCACATATGGATCCACCAGTGTCATTGCATGTGTGTTCTTTACATCAACCACACATTCCATGTGTGTTCTTTTCACAAACCACATATGGATCCACCGGTGTCATTTCATGTGTGTTTATTTCATTAACCAGCTAGAGTCATTTCATGTGTGTTCTTTTACAAACCACATATGGATCCACTATTGCATGTGTGTTCTTTTCACAAACCACATATGGATCCACCAGAGTTGTTGCGTGTCTGTTATTTTCATAGACCACATATTGATCCACCAGTGTCATTGCATGTGTGTTCTTTTCACAAACCACACATGTATCCACCATTGTCATTGCATGTGTGTTCTTTTCACAAACCCCATACGGATCCACCAGTGTCATTGCATGTGTGTGCTTTTCACAAACCACATATGGATCCACAAGTTTCATTGCATGTGTGTTGTTTTCACAAATCACATATGGATCCCCTAGTGTCATTGCATGTGTGTTCTTTTCATTAACCACAGATGGAGTCATTGCATGTACATTCTTTTCACCAAGCACATGGATCCACCAGTGTCATTGCATGTGTGTTCTTTTAATAAACCACAACTAGAGTCATTGCATGTGTGTTCTTTTCACAAACCACATATGGATCCACCAGTGTCATTGTATGTGTGTTCTTTTCATTAACAACAGCTAGGGTCATTTCATATGTGTTATTTTCACAAACCACATATGGATCCACCAGAGTCATTGCATGTGTCTTCTTTTCATAAACCACATATGGATTCACCCGAGTTCATTGCATGTGTGTTCTTTTCATTAACCACAGCTAGAGTCATTGCATGTATGTTCTTTTCACACACCACATAAGGATCCACCAGAGTCATTGCATGTCTGTTCTTTTCACAGAGCACATATGGATCCACCAGTGTCATTGCATGTTTGTTCTTTTCAAAAACCACACATGGATCCACCAGTGTCATGGCATGAGTGTTCTTTTCACAAACCACATTTGGATCCACCAGTGTCATTGCATGTGTGTTCTTTTCACAAACCACATATGGATCCAACAGAGTTATTGCATGTCTGTTATTTTCATCGACCACATATGGATCCACCAGTGTCATTGCATGTGTGTTCTTTTCGCAAATCATATATGTATCCACCATTGTCATTGCATGTGTGTTCTTTTCACACACCACATACGGATCCACCAGTGTCTATGCATGTGTGTTCTTTTCACAAAACACATATGGATTCACAAGTTTCATTGCATGTGTGTTCTTTTCACAAACCACATATGGATCCCCTAGTGTCATTGCATGTGTGTTCTTTTCATTAACCACAGATAGAGTCATTGCATGTCTGTTCTTTTCACAAACCACATGGATCCACCAGTGTCATTGCATGTGTGTTCTTTTAATAAACCACAACTAGAGTCATTGCATGTGTGTTCTTTTCACAAACCACGTATAGATCCACCAGTGTCATTGCATGTGTGTTCTTTTCATTAACCACAGTTACAGTCATTTCATGTGTGTTCTTTTCACAAACCACATATGGATCCACCAGAGTCATTGCATGTGTGTTCTTTTCATAAACGACATATGGATCTACCAGAGTTCATTTCATGTATGTTCTTTTCATTAACCACAACTAGAGTCATTGCATGTATGTTCTTTTCACAAACCACATAAGGATCCACTAGATTCATTGCATGTCTGTTCTGTTCTTTTCACCACATATGGATCCACCAGTGTCATTGCATGTGTGTTCTTTTCAAAAACCACACATGGATCCACCAGTGTCATTGCATGAGTGTTCTTTTCACAAACCACATATGGATCCACCAGTGTCATTGCATGTGTGTTCTTTTCATCAACCACAACTACAGTCATTCCATGTGTGTTCTTTTCACAAACCACATATGGATCCACCAGTGTCATTTCATGTGTGTTTATTTCATTAACCACAGCTAGAGTCATTTCATGTGTGTTCTTTTTACAAACCACATATGGATCCACCAGTGCTATTGCATGTGTGTTCTTTTCACAAACCACATATGGATCCACCAGAGTTGTTGCGTGTCCGTTATTTTCATAGACCACATATGGATCCACCAGTGTCATTGCATGTGTGTTCTTTTCACAAACCACACATGTATCCACCATTGTCATTGCATGTGTGTTCTTTTCACAAACCCCATACGGATCCACCAGTGTCATTGCATGTGTGTGCTTTTCACAAACCACATATGGATCTACAAGTTTCATTGCATGTGTGTTGTTTTCACAAATCACATATGGATCCCCTAGTGTCATTGCATGTGTGTTCTTTTCATTAACCACAGATGGAGTCATTGCATGTCTGTTCTGTTCACCAAGCACATGGATCCACCAGTGTCATTGCATGTGTGTTCTTTTAATAAACCACAACTAGAGTCATTGCATGTGTGTTCTTTTCACAAACCACATATGGATCCACTAGTGTCATTATTTGTGTGTTCTTTTCATTAACAACAGCTAGGGTCATTTCATGTGTGTTATTTTCACAAACCACATATGGATCCACCAGAGTCATTGCATGTGTCTTATTTTCATAAACCACATATGGATTCACCAGAGTTCATTGCATGTGTGTTCTTTTCATTAACTACAGCTAGAGTCATTGCATGTATGTTCTTTTCACAAACCACATAAGGATCCACCAGAGTCATTGCATGTCTGTTCTTTTCACAGAGCACATATGGATCCACCAGTGTCATTGCATGTGTGTTCTTTTCAAAAACCACACATGGATCCACCAGTGTCATGGCATGAGTGTTCTTTTCACAAACCACATATGGATCCACCAGTGTCATTGCATGTGTGTTCTTTTCATCAACCACAACTACAGTCATTCCATGTGTGTTCTTTTCACAAACCACATATGGATCCACCAGTGTCATTTCATGTGTGTTTATTTCATTAACCACAGCTAGAGTCATTTCATGTGTGTTCTTTTTACAAACCACATATGGATCCACCAGTGCTATTGCATGTGTGTTCTTTTCACAAACCACATATGGATCCACCAGAGTTGTTGCGTGTCTGTTATTTTCATAGACCACATATTGATCCACCAGTGTCATTGCATGTGTGTTCTTTTCACAAACCACACATGTATCCACCATTGTCATTGCATGTGTGTTCTTTTCACAAACCCCATACGGATCCACCAGTGTCATTGCATGTGTGTGCTTTTCACAAACCACATATGGATCCACAAGTTTCATTGCATGTGTGTTGTTTTCACAAATCACATATGGATCCCCTAGTGTCATTGCATGTGTGTTCTTTTCATTAACCACAGATGGAGTCATTGCATGTCTGTTCTGTTCACCAAGCACATGGATCCACCAGTGTCATTGCATGTGTGTTCTTTTAATAAACCACAACTAGAGTCATTGCATGTGTGTTCTTTTCACAAACCACATATGGATCCACCAGTGTCATTGTATGTGTGTTCTTTTCATTAACAACAGCTAGGGTCATTTCATATGTGTTATTTTCACAAACCACATATGGATCCACCAGAGTCATTGCATGTGTCTTCTTTTCATAAACCACATATGGATTCACCAGAGTTCATTGCATGTGTGTTCTTTTCATTAACCACAGCTAGAGTCATTGCATGTATGTTCTTTTCACACACCACATAAGGATCCACCAGAGTCATTGCATGTCTGTTCTTTTCATAGAGCACATATGGATCCACCGGTGTCATTGCATGAGTGTTCTTTTCACAAACCACATACGTATCCACCAGTGTCATTTCATGTGTGTTCTTTTCATTAACCACATATGGATCCCCTAGTGTCATTGCATGTGTGTTCTTTTCATTAATCACAACTAGATTCATTGCATGTCTGTTCTTTTCATAGACCAGATATGGATCCACCAGAGTTCATTGCATGTGTGTTCTTTTCATTAACCACAGCTAGAGTCATTGCAAGTATGTTCTTTTCACAAACAATATAAGGATCCAGCAGAGTCATTGCATGTCTGTTCTTTTCACAGACCACATATGGATCCACCAGTGTCATTGCATGTGTGTTCTTTTCACAAACTACATATGTATCCACCAGTGTCATTGCGTGAGTGTTCTTTTCACAAACCACATTTGGATCCACCAGTGTCATTGCATGTTTGTTCTTTTCACAAACCACATATGGATCCCCTAGTGTCATTGCATGTGTATTCTTTTCATTAACCATAGGTGAGTCATTGCGTGTGTGTTCTTTTCACAAACCACATGGATCCACCAGTGTCATTGCATGTGTGTTCTTTTAACAAACCACAGCCAGAGTCATTTCATGTGTGTTCTTTTCAGAAACCACATATGGATCCACTAGAGTCATTGCATGTGTGTTCTTTTGATAAACCACATAAGGATCCACAAGTGTCATAGCATATGTGTTCTTTTAATAAACTACAACTATATTCATTGCATGTGTGTTCTTTTCATTAACCACATATGAATCCCCTAGTGTCATTGCATGTGTGTTCTTTTCATTAAGCACACGTAGAGTCATTGCATGTATGTTCTTTTAATAGAATACATATGGATCCACCAGAGTTCATTGCATGTGTGTTCTTTTCATTAACCACAGCTAGAGTCATTGCATGTGTGTTCTTTTCACGAACCACATATGAATCCACCAGAGTTGTTGCATGTCTGTTATTTTCATAGACCACATATGGATCCACTAGTGTCATTGCATGTATGTTCTTTTCACAAACCACACATGCATCCACCATTGTCATTGCATGTGTGTTGTTTCCACAAACCACATACAGATCCACCAGTGTCATTGCATGTGTGTGCTTTTCACAAACCACATATGGATCCAAAAGTTTCATTGCATGTGTGTTCTTTTCTAAAATCACATATGGATCCCCTAGTGTCATTGCATGTGTGTTCTTTTCATTAACTACAGAAAGAGTCATTGCATGTCTGTTCTGTTCACAAAGCACATGGATCCACCAGTGTCATTGCATGTGTGTTCTTTTAATAAACCACAACTAGAGTCATTGCATGTGTGTTCTTTTCACAAACCACATATGGATCCACCAGTGTCATTGCATGTGTGTTCTTTTCATTAACCACAGGTAGGGTCATTTCATGTGTGTTATTTTCACAAACCACAGATGGATCCACCAGAGTCATTGCATGTGTCTTCTTTTCATAAACCACATATGGATCCACCAGAGTTCATTGCATGTGTGTTCTTTTCATTAACCACAGCTAGAGTCATTACATGTATGTTCTTTTCACAAACAACATAAGGATCCACCAGAGTCATTGCATGTCTGTTCTTTTCATAGAGCACATATGGATCCACCAGTGTCATTGCATGAGTGTTCTTTTCACAAACCACATATGTATCCACCAGTGTCATTGCATGTGTGTTCTTTTCATTAACCACATATGGATCCCCTAGTGTCATTGCATGTGTGTTCTTTTCATTAACCACAACTAGATTCATTGCATGCCTGTTCTTTTCATAGACCACATATGGATCCACCAGAGTTCATTGCATGTCTATTCTTTTTACAAACCACATGGATCCACCAGTGTCATTGCATGTGTGTTATTTTAATAGACCACAACTAGAGTCATTGCATGTGTGTTCTTTTCACAAACCACATATGGATCCACCAGTGTCATTGCATGTGCGTTCTTTTCATTAACCACAGCTAGAGTCATTTCATGTGTGTTCTTTTCACAAACCACATATGGATCCACCAGAGTCATTGCATGTGTGTTCTTTTCATAAACCACATATGGATCCACCAGAGTTCATTGCATGTATGTTCTTTTCATTAACCACAACTAGATTCATTGCGTGTATGTTCTTTTCATAAACCACATAAGGATCCACCAGAGTCATTGCATGTCTGTTCTTTGCACAGACCATATATGGATCCACCAGTGTCATTGCATGTGTGTTCTTTTCACAAACCACATATGGATCCACCAGTGTCATTGCATGTGTGTTCTTTTGACAAACCACATATGGATCCACCAGTGTCATTGCATGTGTGTTATTTTCACAAACCTCATATGGATCCACCAGAGTTATTGCATGTCTGATATTTTCATAGACCACATATGGATCCACTAGTGTCATTGCATGTGTGTTCTTTTCGCAAACCATATATGTATCCACCATTGTCATTGCATGTGTGTTCTTTTCACACACCACATACGGATCCACCAGTGTCATTGCATGTGTGTTCTTTTCACAAACCACATATGGATTCAAAAGTTTCATTGCATGTGTGTTCTTTTCACAAACCACATATGGATCCCCTAGTGTCATTGCATGTGTGTTCTTTTCATTAACCACAGCAAGAGTCATTGCATGTCTATTCTTTTCACAAACCACATGGATCCACCAGTGTCATTGCATGTGTGTTCTTTTCATTAACCATAGATAGAGTCATTGCATGTCTATTCTTTTCACAAACCACATGGATCCACCAGTGTCATTGCATGTGTGTTCTTTTAATAAACCACAACTAGAGTCATTGCATGTGTGTTCTTTCCACAAACCACATATGGATCCACCAGTGTCATTGCATGTGTGTTCTTTTCATTAACCACAGCTAGAGTCATTTCATGTGTGTTCTTTTCATTAACCACAACTAGAGTCATTGCATGTATGTTATTTTCACAAACCACATAAGGATCCACTAGATACATTGCATGTCTGTTCTTTTCACAGACCACATATGGATCCACCTGTGTCATTGCATGTGTGTTCTTTTCACAAACCACATATGGATCCACCAGTGTCATTGCATGAGTGTTCTTTTCACAAACCACATATGGATCCACCAGTGTCATTGCATGTGTGTTCTTTTCATAAACCACAACTACAGTCATTGCATGTGTGTTCTTTTCACAAACCACATATGGATCCACAAGTGTCATTTCATGTGTGTTTATTTCATTAACCACAACTAGAGTCATTTCATGTGTGTTCTTTTCACAAACCACATATGGATCAACCAGTGTCATTTGATGTGTGTTTATTTCATTAACCACAGCTAGAGTCAATTCATGTGTGTTCTTTTCACAAACCACATATGGATCCACCAGTGCTGTTGCATGTGTGTTCTTTTCACAAACCACATATGGATCCACTAGAGTTGTTGCATGTCTGTTATTTTCATAGACCACATATGGATCCACCAGTGTCATTGCATGTGTGTTCTTTTCACAAACCACACATGTATCCACCATTGTCTTTGCATGTGTGTTCTTTTCTCAAACCACATACGGATCCACCAGTGTCATTGCATGTGTGTGCTTTTCACAAACCACATATGGATCCACAAGTTTCATTGCATGTGTGTTCTTTTCACAAATCACATATGGATCCCCTAGTGTCATTGCATGTGTGTTCTTTTCATTAACCACAGATAGAGTCATTGCATGTCTGTTCTGTTCACAAAGCACATCGATCCACCAGTGTCATTGCATGTGTGTTCTTTTAATAAACCACAACTAGAGTCATTGCATGTGTGTTCTTTTCACAAACCACATATGGATCCACCAGTGTCATTGCATGTGTGTTCTTTTCATTAACCACAGCTAGGGTCATTTCATGTGTGTTATTTTCACAAACCACATATGGACCCACCAGAGTCATTGCATGCGTCTTCTTTTCATAAACCACATATGGATCCACCAGAGTTCATTGCATGTGTGTTCTTTCCATTAACCACAGCTAGAGTCATTGCATGTATGTTCTTTTCACAAATCACATAAGTATCCACCAGAGTCATTGCATGTCTGTTCTTTTCACAGAGCACATATGGATCCACCAGTGTCATTGCATGAGTGTTCTTTTCACAAACCACATATGTATCCACCAGTGTCATTTCATGTGTGTTGTTTTCATTAACCACATATGGATCCCCTAGTGTCATTTCATGTGTGTTCTTTTCATTAATCACAACTAGATTCATTGCATGTATGTTCTTTTCATAGACCACATATGGATCCACCAGAGTTCATTGCATGTCTTTTCTTTTCACAAACCACATATGGATCCACTAGAGTCATTGCATGTGTGTTCTTATCACAAATCATATATGTATCCCCTAATGTCATTGCATGTGTGTTCTTTTCATTAACCACAGATAGAGTCATTGCATGTCTGTTCTTTTCACAAACCACATGGATCCACCAGTGTCATTGCATGTGTGTTCTTTTAATACACCACAACAAGAGTCATTGCATGTGTGTTATTTTCGCAAAACACATATGGACCCACAAGTGTCATTGCATGTGTGTTCTTTTCATTAACCACATATGGATCCCCTAGTGTCATTGCATGTGTGTTCTTTTCATTAACCACAACTAGAGTCATTGCATGTTTATTCTTTTCACCAACCAGATATGGATCCACTAGAGTCATTGTATGTCTATTCTTTTCATTAACCACATATGGATCCACTAGTGTCATTGCATGTTTGTTCTTTTCACAAACCACATATGGATCCACCAGTGCCATTGCATGAGTGTTCTTTTCACAAACCACATGTGGATCCACCAGTGTCATTGCATGTTTTTTCTTTTCATAAACCAAAAATACAATCATTACGTGTGTGTTCTTTTCACAAACCACATATGGATCCACCATGTCATTGCATGTGTGTTTATTTCATTAACCACAGCTAGAGTAATTTCATGTGTGTTCTTTTCACAAACCACATATAGATCCACCAGTGTCATTGCATGTGTGTTCTTTTCACAAACCACATATGGATCCACTAGAGTCATTGCATGTCTTCTATTTTCATAAACCACATATGGATCCACCAGTGTCATTGCATGTGTGTTCTTCTCACAAACCACATATGTATCCACCATTGTCATTGCATGTGTGTTCTTTTCACAAACCACATACGGATCCACCAGTGTCATTGCATGTGTGTTCTTTTTAGAAACCACAACTACAGTCATTGCATGTGTGTTCTTTTCACAAACCACATATGGATCCACCAGTGTCATTGCATGTGTGTTATTTTCACAAACCTCATATGGATCCACCAGAGTTATTGCATGTCTGATATTTTCATAGACCACATATGGATCCACCAGTGTCATTGCATGTGTGTTCTTTTCACAAACCATATATGTATCCACCATTGTCATTGCAGGTGTGTTCTTTTCACACACCACATACGGATCCACCAGTGTCATTGCATGTGTGTTCTTTTCACAAACCACATATGGATTCAAAAGTTTCATTGCATGTGTGTTCTTTTCACAAACCACATATGGATCCACCAGTGTCATTGCATGTGTGTTCTTTTCATTAACCACAGCTAGGGTCATTTCATGTGTGTTATTTTCACAAACCACATATGGATCCACCAGAGTCATTGCATGTGTCTTCTTTTCATAAACCACATATGGATCCACCAGAGTTCATTGCATGTGTGTTCTTTCCATTAACCACAGCTAGAGTCATTGCATGTATGTTTTTTCACAAATCACATAAGGATCCACCAGAGTCATTGCATGTCTGTTCTTTTCATAGAGCACATATGGATCCACAAGTGTCATTGCATAAGTGTTCTTTTCACAAACCACATATGTATCCACCAGTGTCATTTCATGTGTGTTGTTTTCATTAACCACATATGGATCCCCTAGTGTCATTGCATGTGTGTTCTTTTCATTAATCACAACTAGATTCATTGCATGTATGTTCTTTTCATAAACCACATATGGATCCACCAGAATTCATTCCATGTCTTTTCTTTTCACAAACCACATATGGATCCACCAGAGTCATTGCATGTGTGTTCTTATCACAAATCATATATGGATCCCCTAGTGTCATTTCATGTGTGTTCTTTTCATTAACCACAGATAGAGTCATTGCATGTCTGTTCTTTTCACAAACCACATGGATCCACCAGTGTCATTGCATGTGTGTTCTTTTAATACACCACAACTAGAGTCATTGCATGTGTGTTCTTTTCACAAAACACATATGGACCCACAAGTGTCATTGCATGTGTGTTCTTTTCATTAACCACATATGGATCCCCTAGTGTCATTGCATGTGTGTGCTTTTCACAAACCACATATGGATCCACAAGTTTCATTACATGTGTGTTCTTTTCACAAATCACATATGGTTCCCCTAGTGTCATTGCATTTGTGTTCTTTTCATTAACCAAAGATAGAGTCATTGCATGTCTGTTCTTTTCACGAAGCACATGGATCCACCAGTGTCATTGCATGTGTGTTCTTTTAATAAACCACAACTAGAGTCATTGCATGTGTGTTCTTTTCACAAACCACATATGGAACCACTAGTGTCATTGCATGTGTGTTCTTTTCATTAACCACAGCTAGGGTCATTTCATGTGTGTTATTTTCACAAACCACATATGGACCCACCCAGAGTCATTGCATGTGTCTTCTTTTCATAAACCACATATGGATCCACCAGAGTTCATTGCATGTGCGTTCTTTCCATTAACCACAGCTAGAGTCATTGCATGTATGTTATTTTCACAAATCACATAAGGATCCACCAGAGTCATTGCATGTCTGTTCTTTTCACAGAGCACATATGGATCCACTAGTGTCATTGCATGAGTGTTCTTTTCACAAACCACATATGTATCCACCAGTGTCATTTCATGTGTGTTCTTTTCATTAACCACATAAGGATCCCCTAGTGTCATTGCATGTGTGTTCTTTTCATTAATCACAACTAGATTCATTGCATGTATGTTCTTTTCATAGACCACATATGGATCCACCAGAGTTCATTGCATGTATTTTCTTTACACAAACCACATATGGATCCACCAGAGTCATTGCATGTGTGTTCTTATCACAAATCATATATGGATCCCCTAGTGTGATTGCATGTGTGTTCTTTTCATTAACCACATATAGAGTCATTGCATGTCTGTTCTTTTCACAAACCACATGGACCCACCAGTGTCATTGCATGTGTGTTCTTTTAATAAACCACAACTAGAGTCATTGCATGTGTGTTCTTTGCACAAAACACATATGGACCCACAAGTGTCATTGCATGTGTGTTCTTTTCATTAACCACATATGGATCCCCTAGTGTCATTGCATATGTGTTCTTTTCATTAACCACAACTAGAGTCATTGCATGTTTATTCTTTTCACAAACCAGATATGGATCCACTAGAGTCATTGTATGTCTGTTATTTTCATTAACCACATATGGATCCACTGGTGTCATTGCATGTGTGTTCTTTTCACAAACCACATATGGTTCCACCAGTGCCATTGCATGAGTGTTCTTTTCACAAACCACATGTGGATCCAGCAGTGTCATTGCATGTTTTTTCTTTTCATAAACCAAAAATACAATCATTACATGTGTGTTCTTTTCGCAAACCACATATGGATCCACCATGTCATTGCATGTGTGTTTATTTCATTAACCACAGCTAGAGTAATTTCATGTGTGTTCTTTTCACAATCCACATATGGATCCACCAGTGTCATTGCATGTGTGTTCTTTTCACAAACCACATATGGATCCACTAGAGTCATTGCATGTCTTCTATTTTCATAAACCACATATGGATCCACCAGTGTCATTGCATGTGTGTTCTTTTCACAAACCACATATGTATCCACCATTGTCATTGCATGTGTGTTCTTTTCACATACCACATACGGATCCACCAGTATCATTGCATGTGTGTTCTTTTCACAAACCACATATGGATCCACAAGTTTCATTGCATGTGTGTTCTTTTCAGAAACCACATATGGATCCCCTAGTGTCATTGCATGTGTGTTCTTTTCATTAACCATAGGTGAGTCATTGCATGTCTGTTCTTTTCACAAACCACATGGATCCACCAGTGTCATTGCATGTGTGTTCTTTTAACAAACCACAGCTAGAGTCATTGCATGAGTGTTCTTTTCACAAACCACATATGGATCCACTAGTGTCATTGCATGTGTTCTTTTCATTAACCACAGCTAGAGTCATTTCATGTGTGTTCTTTTCACAAACCACATATGGATCCACCAGAGTCATTGCACGTGTGTTCTTTTCATAAACCACATATGGATCCACAAGTGTCATTGCATATGTGTTCTTTTCATAAACCACAACTAGAGGTATTGCATGTGTGTTCTTTTCACAAACCACATATGTATCCACCAGTGTCACTGCATGTGTGTTCTTTTCATTAACCACATATGAATCCCTAGTGTCATTGCATGTGTGTTCTTTTCATTAACCACAAGTAGAGTCATTGCATGTGTGTTCTTTTCACAAACCACATATGGATCCACTAGTGTCATTGCATGTGTGTTCTTTTCACTAACCACATATGGATCCACCTGTGTCATTGCATGTCTGTTCTTCCCATTAACCACATATGGATCCCCTAGTGTCATTGCATGTGTGTTCTTTTCTTTAACCACAACAAGAGTCATTGCATGTCTGTTCTTTTCATAGACCACATATGGATCCACCAGAGTTCATTGCATGTCTTTTGTTTTCACAAACCACATATGGATCCACCAGACTCATTGCATATGGGTTCTTTTCACAAACCACATATGGATCCACCAGTGTCATCGCGTGTGTATTCTTTTCATTAACCACATATGGATCCCCTAGTGTCATTTCACTTGTGTTCTTTTCATTAACCACAACTATAGTCATTGCATGTCTGTTCTTTTCATAGACCACATATGGATCCACAAGAGTTCATTGCATGTCTTTTCTTTTCACAAACCACATATGGATCCACCAGAGTCATTGCATGTGTGTTCTTTTCACGAAACACATATGAACCCCCAAGTGTCATTGCGTGTGTGTTCTTTTCATTAACTACATATGGATCCCCTATTGTCATTGCATGTGTGTTCTTTTCATTAACCACAACTAGAGTCATTGCATGTTTATTCTTTTCACAAACCACATATGGATCCACCAGAGTCATTGTATGTCAGTTCTTTTCATTAACCACATATGGATCCACCAGTGTCATTGCATGTTTGTTCTTTTCATAAACCACATGGATCCACTAGTGTCATTACATGTGTGTTCTTTTCACAAACCACATATGGATCCACAAGTGTCATTGCATGTGTGTTCTTTTCAGAAACCACGTATGGATCCCCTAGTGTCATTGCATGTGTGTCCTTTTCATCAACCATAGATAGAGTCAATGCATGTCTATTCTTTTCACAAACCACATGGATCCACCAGTGTTATTGCATGTGTGTTATTTTAATAAACCACAACTAAAGTCATTGCATGTGTGTTCTTTTCACAAACCACATATGGATCCACTAGTGTCATTGCATGGGTGTTCTTTTCCTTAACCACAACTAGAGTCATTTCATGTATGTTCTTTTCACAAACCACATATGGATCCACCAGAGTCATTGCATGTGTGTTCTTTTCATAAACCACATATGGACCCACCAGAGTTCATTCCATGCGTGTTCTTTTCATTAAGCATGGCTAGAGTCATTGCATGTTGATTCTTTTCACAAACCACATAAGGATCCACAAGAGTCATTGCATGTCTATTCTTTTCCTAAACCACATATGGATCCACCAATGTCATTGCATGTGTGTTCTTTTCACAAACCACATATGGATCCACCAGTGTCATTGCATGTGTGTTCTTTTCACAAACCACATATGGATCCACCAGTGTCATTGCATGTCTGTTCTTTCCATTAACCACATCTAGATCCCCTAGTGTCATTGCATGTGTGTTCTTTTCATTAACCACAACTAGAGTCATTGCATGTCTGTTCTTTTCATAGACCACATATGGATCCACCAGAGTTCATTGCATGTCTGTTCTTTTCACAAACCACATATGGATCCACCAGACTCATTGCATGTGTTTTCTTTTCACAAACCACATATGGATCCACCAGTGTCATCGCGTGTTTGTTCTTTTTATTAACCATATATGGATCCCCTTCTATCATTGCATGTATGTTCTTTCATTAATCACAACTAGAGTCAGTGCATGTCTGTTCTTTTCACAAATGACATATGGATCCACCAGACTCATTGCATGTCTGTTATTTTCATTAACCACATATGGATCCACCCGTGTCATTGCATGTCTATTCTTTTCATAAACCACATGGATCCACCAATGTTATTGCATGTGTGTTCTTTTAATAAATCACACCTAGAGGCACTAGATGTGTGTTCTTTTCATAAACCACAACTAGAGTCATTGCATGTGTGTTCTTTACACAAACCACATATGGATCCACCAGTGTGATTGCACGTGTGTTCTTTTCATTAACCACAACTAGAGTCATTGCATGTCTGTTGTTTTCACAGAAAAAATAAGGATCCACCAGAGTCATTGCATGTCTGTTCTTTTCATTAACCACATATGCATCCACTAGAGATATTGCATGTCTGTTATTTTCACAAACCACATATGGATCCACTAGTGTCATTCCATGTGTGTTCTTTTTACAAACCACATATGCATCTACCAGAGTTCATTGCATGTGTGTTCTTTTCATTAACCACAGCTAGAGTCATTGCATCTCTGTTCTTTTCACAAACCACATAAGGATCCACCAGATTCATTGCATGTGTGTTCTTTTCATAGACCACATATGGATCCACTAGTGTCATTTCATGTGTGTTCTTTTCACAAACCACATTTGGATCTACCAGTGTCATTGCATGTGTGTTCTTTTCAAAGACCACATATGGATCCACTAGTGTCATTGCATGTGTGTTTTTTAAATAAACCATAGCTAGAGTCACTAGATGTGTGTTCTTTTCATAAACCATAACTAGAGTCATTGCATGTGTGTTCTTTTCACAAACCACATATGGATCCACTAGTGTCATTGCATGTGTGTTCTTTTCATCAACCACAGCTAGAGTCATTTCATGTGTGTTCTTTTCATTAACCACATATGGATCCACCAGTGTCATTGCATGTGTGTTCTTTTCACAAACCACATATGGATCCACCAGAATCATTGCATGACTGTTCTTTTCATATACCACATATGGATCCACCAGTGTCATTGCATGCGTGTTCTTTTCACAAACCACATATGGATCCACCAGTGTCATTTCATGTGGTTCTTTCCACAAACCACACATGGATCCACTAGTTTCATTGCATTTGTGTTCTTTTCACAAACCACATATGGATCCCCTAGTGTCATTGCATGTGTGTTCTTTTCACAAACCACATATGGATCCACCAGAGTCATTGCATGACTGTTCTTTTCATATACCACATATGGATCCACCAGTGTCATTGCATGCGTGTTCTTTTCACAAACCACATATGGATCCACCGGTGTCATTGCATGTGGTTCTTTCCACAAACCACATATGGATCCACTAGTTTCATTGCATGTGTGTTCTTTTCACAAACCACATATGGATCCCCTAGTGTCATTGCATGTGTGTTCTTTTCATTAACCACAGCTCGAGTCATTGAAAGTATGTTCATTTCACAAACCACATGGATCCACTAGTGTCATTGCATGTGTGTTCTTTTAATAAACCACAACTAGAGTTATTGCATGTGTGTTCTTTTCACAAACCACATACGGATCCACCAGTATCATTGCATGTGTGTTCTTTTCATTAACCACAGCTAGAGTCGTTTCATGTGTGTTCTTTTTGCAAACCACACATGGATCCACCAGAGTCATTGGATATGTGTTATTTCCATAAACCACATATTTATCCACCATAGTTCATTGCATGTGTGTTCTTTTCATTAACCACAGCTAGAGTCAATGCATGTCTGTTCTTTTCATAAACCACATAAGGATCCACAAGAGTCATTACAAGTCTGTTCTTTTCATAGACCACATATGGATCCACCAGTGTCATTGCATGTGTGTTCTTTTCACAAACCACCTATGGATCCACCAGTGTCATTGCATGTGTGTTCTTTTCATTAACCCCATGTGGATCTCCTAGTGTGATTGCATGTGTGTTCTTTTCATTAACCACAACTAGAGTCATTGCATGTCTATTCTTTTGACAAACCACATATGGATCCACCATAGTCATTGGATGTATGTTCTTTTCATTAACCACATATGGATCCACTAGTGTCATTGCATGTTTGTTCTTTTCATAAACCACATAGATCCACCAGTGTCATTGCATGTGTGTTCTTTTAATAAACCGCAACTAGAGTCACTGGATGTGTGTTATGTTCATAAACCACAACTAGCGTCATTGCATGTGTGTTCTTTTCACAAACCACATATGGATCCACCAGTGTCATTGCATGTGTGTTATTTTCATTGACCACATATGGATCCCCTAGAGTTCATTGCATGTGTGTTCTTTTCATTAACCACAACTAGAGTCATTGCATGTCTCTTCTTTTCACAAACCACATATGGATCCACTAGAGTTCGTTGCACGTTTGTTCTTTTCATAGACCACATATGGATTCACTAGTGTCATTTCTTGTGTGTTCTTTTCACGAACCACCTATGGATCCACCAGTGTATTTTCATGTATGTCCTTTTCACAAACCACATATGGATCCACCAGTGTCATTGCATGTCTTTTCTTTTCATTAACCACAACTATAGTCATTCCATGTCTATTCTTTTCACAGACAATATAAGGATCCACAAGTGTAATTGCATGTCTGTTCTTTTCATTAACCACATATGGATCCACCAAAGACATTGCATGTATGTTCTTTTCACAAACCACATATGGATCCACCAGTGTCATTGTATGTGTGTTATTTTCACAACCACATATGCATCTACCAGAGTTCATTGCATGTGTGTTCTTTTTATTAACCACAGGTAGAGTCATTGCATTCCGTTCTTTTCACAAACCACATAAGGATCCACCAGAGTCATTGCATGTGTCTTATTTTCATAGACCACATATGGATTGATGGCTCAAAATATATCGAGCTCGTTGGGAACACCAAGAGAAAGGTATGATGAGCACAGCAGCAAGTTTTCCCTCAGTTATGAAACCAAGGTTATCGAACCAGTAGGAGCAAGGAAACAACTACAAGGTGTTGTTTACAACATGGAATACTTCACAACACAACCACCGAACTTTGCCCCAACTTATAGTGAGGTTGTCAATCTCAGCGGTTTTGCTGAAACAAAGGATTAAACGTATTGTGTGGAAGATAGTAATTGCTTGCAGATACTAAATAGTAAACAGTAAATTGTAGATGGTAGATTGATGGTAAAAGAATGGAACGGGGTCCATAGTTCACTAGAGGTGATTCTCCTTAAGATAGATAACATGTTGGGTGAACAAATTACAGCGGGGCAATTGACAGACACCGAGAAAGCATACATGCATATACCAATCATCTTGACTCCTATGAGATTTGATTGTGCATTACAACATTAAACATAGACCGTAATCCAACTGCATCTGTGACTAATAATCCACCTTCAAGTTATCATCCGAACCCCCTCCAGTATTAAGTTGCAAGCAACAGATAATTGCATTAAGCAAAGCGTGTAAAGTAAACAATATGATTGCCTTATGGACAAAGGATTGATGTTTTCTCCCTAGTAGCAATAGCACATCTAGTACCTTAGACATTCCCGTCACTTCCCCAGATTATTAGAGGCATGAACCCACTATCGAGCATAAATACTCCCTCTTGGAGTTGCTAGCATCTACTTGGCCAAGATAGCTACTAACAACGCAAAGCATGCAAGATCACAAATAACATAGACATGATAGAATCAACAATCAATCTGAAATAGCATCTCAATATCCATCGGATCCCCGCAAACACAACATGTAAGATTACAAATAGATGATCTTGATCATGAACGGAGCTCACAAGATCTAAACATGATACCACAAAGGAGGAGAACCAACCATCTAGCTACTACATGGACCCGTAGTCCAAGGATGAACTACTCACACATGGTGATGAAGAAGGCCTCTGGGATGATCTCTCCCCTCCGACAGGGTGCTGGGAAGAGCTTCAGATCCCTCCCAATCTAGGGATGGAGATGACGGCGGCTACAAACTCTTTCATGGAATTTTTGATCGGGTACTTAGGGTTTTTGTCCCAGGAGGCTTTTATAGGCGGAAGGGCAAGGTTGGTCGAGTACCAGGGGCCCACATCCCCTGGTGGTGCGCCCCCTAGGCCGCACCGCCACCAGGTGTGGCTACCTTGGTGCGCCACTTCGTATCCCCTTCAGACTCTGTGTTGATTTGGGTAACTATTGCTTTTGTCCGGTCCAATTCCGAGAATATTTCCTTACTAGATTTTCTGAAACCAAAAACATCATAAAACAGGCAACTGGCACTATGGCATCTTGTTAATAGGTTAGTTTCAGAAAATGTATAAAAATACCTCAAAGTATGAACAAAACATAAGAAAGTAGATACTAAACAAGCATTGAACATCAAAAATTATGGATACGTTTCTGAAGTATCAACATCCCCAAGCTTTACTCCTGCTCATCCTCGAGTAGGTAAGTGATAAAAAAAGAATAATTTTTGAGGTGACATGCACGATCACAATCTTGATCAAGGTATTTGTAAAACATTCATAGCTGGGATCATAGTACTCTAGCATAGACATGAAAAATATAGTACTAACAATAAGACATAGTAATTATGTTGTAACATGAAAAGGTACAAAAAAAGATTCATGAATAAAAATGCTTTGAAAGACGTTTGTTTGTTCCACATATAGAAAACATAATGCGAGTGGCATTCAGCTTGTCCCTCATAGTGTAGCAAAATATAAATGCATAGGACACCTTCAAAGTTCATAAGGGTGACTAGATACAAATAGTTTAAGAACAAGCAATATCAAAGTTATGAATCAATCAACAAGCTTTGGGACAATGCACATTAAACTAAGAATGAACACTATGCTCTCTCAATAGGTGCACAAAGATAGAAGATGGAGACTCAACATAAAAGTAAAAGAAAGGCCCTTCATAGAAGGAAGCAGGGATTCAATTCTCATCAAGAGCTTCCAAAAATTAAGGTACTTATTAGCTTTCAGCTCTCATTGCCCCTATCATAAGCATCTTTAGGTGATTAAGGCTAAAGTGAACAAATATGAGGATATTCTTGGCAAGTTATAAGATGAAAATCTCATGCCCCTTGCTTACAAGTACCGAATCTCATGCTACTCACCTTTAGTCACAAGTAAGTTCTTGTCATTGTAAGTACATGTGTATCATAGAGAACCGCTAACGGGGTACCCCTTGCCCGATGATACAGAAGATTCCCCATATCAAAATGACAAGGCAAGCGGTGTTGGGATATACTTTCCGGGTATCCTCACAGTACCTCATTGTCCAGGGTGGCCCATTTCGGGTTAGAGCTTTGCTTCACGGTTGGTCCAGTCAGGGAGAAGAGATGGAGTCCAGTCCGACTACGGGAAGGCCCAGAAGACTTACCAACATAGGCCCATAGTGTTACTTGTAGTTCAAGATGTACTATGTAACCGACTCTTAGTCGTAGCCGGATGGATCTCTCCTGTAAACCCTAGGTCGGATATCTATATAAGCCGTCCTAGGGAGAGCCCTTAGGGCACCCTCATAATAATCTACAATCTAATTCGCATAGGCAAAACCTATGTAACCCATATTCCGGTTCTACCGTATTACTGAATTGCTAGCAGGACTAGGATCCATCCAAAGCCAGTGGATTCGAACCTGGGTAAACTTGTGTGCTCAGCGTCCCGGAATCCCATACGACTCACACCCCTCTCTTCCACGCGCCTCGAGGACCCCCTCATGGCATACTTGTCATCAATCTGACGATAGTTGGCGCCCACCGTGGGGCAAGTGAGCTTTGGATCTGCGTTCCAAGCAGAAACTGCAAGAATCAGAATCGGTGAGACTATCAATGTCGGTCGTATCTTCTACGCCAGCGACGTCCCTCTCATCGTTCTCGATGAGACCTAGATTCCGGCTAGGGACACTAGTGGAGAATTGCTTATTAGTGGAGCATATTTTTTGTTATCAATGGCGCATATGTAATGCGCCACTAGTGTTGCGCCACTGATAATTAGATATCAATGGCGCATATACAATATGCGCCATTGATAATAGGCCCACCAGTGGCGCACCTTAGATATGCGCCATTGATATTTTACAAGTGGCGCATTTAGCCAAATGCGCCACTGGATGAATAAAATATGCGCCACTAATGTTTCGTACAGGTATACACAATACAGGTCTCTTAGGTACATATACAGGTATTTATACATATACACAACAGTGTAAAAACAGAGATAATAATACCACTAGAATTATACATCATCACATCAATTAGAACCCGACATAGTGACAAGTGCACGAATATTATACAAGTCTAGAACAAATTGATCTCATCTTCTCATACATTACACATTACAACAAGTTGATCAACATGATCATTAGCCAAGTCGTAAACTACTAAAGGACCGAGTAGAGTACAACCGCAATGGCGGTGATGAGTAAGACAGGGAGCACGATCATCAAGGTCTTCATCTAGTTCCTGTCTCTCTGCTCTCCAAGGAGGTGGTTCCTCCACCTAGCTTCTGCCTGCTCTCTCGTCGGGTACCCTTTGTATCTGTTGCCACTGAACTTGTTCACTTTCTTATGACAATCCTCCCACTCGTCGTAGACTCCTCGGACCCTCTCTCTGAACACCACGCAGCATGGCATCTCTATACACAAGGCATATAAGTACTATATCAGGCAACAGAAAGAATTAAAAGGTTCATCACATGCATCTCCACAAAAAAGAAGGTTTCGATCTAAGGCAAGCTATTAAGTTTCATACATATGGTAATAAGTAAACGAAGTCCAACAACGACCGTTTCGAGCTAAGGCAAGTTAAAGTTTATGACACCTACACACGAGATACACAAACTAGCTGAGTGCTAGCTAGCTAGGAACACTACATCATGAAGACTTTGTTTTACATAGCGTCGGGAACGGTTTGTAGCCGTCTTTCGTTGTCCATGTCCTATGGTCACCCTGCGCCTCGAGCCGTGCTTCGATCTCATCTTCGCCATCTTTTTGCAGGATAAGGCCCCCCCTTGTGATGACATCTTCTTGCACGATGGTCGCAATCTGAGTCTGGATGCGTAAGAAGTCGTCCTTAAGTTCATCATCGTCCATTCTTGCCTTAGCTTCGACCCATGCTCAGAGACTAGATGGCAACGTAATGATGTGTGCATCCCGGACGATCGCCGCAGGTGATGGAGGGCGTACTAGGCCTCGTTGACACTGTTATCCGGCTGCTTGACGCAGGCGAACTTCATTACATGTTTGAACACGTGTTTGCCATCCCTAAAATTTTCCGCCCCCTTATTGAATTCGCCTCCATTTTCGGCGTATACCTCGAGAGGAGCATCTAGAAGACTCCTTATGTTGGTGTAGTCTTTCTTCTTTTGCTCGCTCCCCGAGTCCAAGTACGTGGCTAGCGAATAACTCGGGTGAATGAGGATCAGTGTGCAGTATTTGTCTCTGCGCAAAACAATTGAAACGAAACAATGTTGGAAAAAGAGCAACCGAAAACTAAGAAAGGACTAGTTACGGCGACGAGCGAGTGTGTGCACTTACTCGGGAAAGAAAGGCAAAATAAGATCTTTTCCACTCTTGTTGTCCACCATGAAATTTTGGAGGTAGTTCCTTGCGCTGGCCCGGGTCACTGGATTCACCAACTGGCTATCACGCATGAAGTAGGGGTCCACTATCGCGACGCCAGGGGTCTTCTCTCTGTTGACCTTCATCGCCCGATGGAGCGCGTATAGGCGGACCAAGTTATAGTTCATACGCTTGCCATGGAAAAGCTTGAAGATGTCCTCATACGATATGAAGAAGATATCCGCGGGGGCATTATCGATGAAGCCCGCGCCTATTGGAACATTGACCATGAAAACAGGGTATGATGGATTTGCTTCTTTAAGAAGGCACTCCTCTAGATATAGAATACCATGCTGCAGGTTAGCCATCGCTCCACTTGCATTTTTGATCAGCTCCTCACTCACAATCGGTTGACCAGCTATGTGAACCCTGGTCAAGGTGCTCTCAGGGGACTGTGTTAATGGGTCGTCCTGAGCCTAGGGCCTCTTCGGACCTGGATGGCTCAAAGAGTGCTTATTCTTCTTCTTGGTTCTCTTGCGATGCTTCTTCGTCTTGACATTAGCAGCCATCTGCTCATCCGCCGCCTTATGGAGTGTGGTGGGGCTGAAAATGATTCCCTGAGTGCCTTTATAAGGACCAGCGACACCAGCATCCGGAGGCGTCTCCTCTAGGGTACCATGGAAGTCTAGATGTGTGCATGTCCTGGTACGAGCATTTGGGTCGTCGGCAACGCGGTAGGGCTCGTCCATGTTTGGCATGAATAAAGAGTCCGTGACGCCAGTGTTGATCCAGTTATCTGGGTTGTCATCATCATCATCGTTAATGTTGTCCCCAGGTGCATCCTTGGGTAGTGGCGGCGCAACGGCGGCCTTGCCATGTGGAGGCGGCAGTGCGGCGACAGCCTTGCCATGTGGAGGCGGCAGCGCAGCGGTAGCCTTGCCATGTGGAGGCAACGGTGCAGCGGCCACCATTAATTACTGGTGACGAGAGGTGGTGGCAGTGAATGGTTGTTGTGGCCGCCGCGGCAAGGGCACATTTCGCTCCTGAGTTACTTGTTGTTCCTTCACAAGCCGAATCTGGGTATTTGGCCATGTCAAGACCCAGCCATAGAAATATTCAAGGTTCTTATGATCATCAACGCCTCAAGGTTGGCTGGGGGGTCCATGTCTTCGCACCCCGACAACACCCGAGCCAGCCGGACCTTGAACACGTCATCCTCCATCGACTTGTGGTGCATCGTGTGGCTATTTGGTTGAATAATTGAGCCCTTGCCAACATCCTTTAGATCACCGTCCACGTAATGCAAGAGCGTGCTAGGAGTGTCCTGGGAAAGAACAAGCATCGTGAGATGGCGCTAGCTAGTCATCAAAGGTAAAGCAGATGAAATGTTATCAACATGCATGTGTTGGCCTACGTCATTACCTTGGAGATGGCGTTGAGATCGGCTAATGTCGAGACACCGGTATCATCCTCCCGCTGAGATGCCTTACGAAGCACCGTCGGTTGCGCCTTAGTTTGGCGGGAGGGGGCATCGGTGTGACCTGCGGCTCTGCGTTGGCGCCGGCGGGAGGTGTCACCAGAGTGACCTTCGGCTGCGTGTTGGTGTTGGCTCCGACAGGAGGGGGCGCCGAAGCGACCGGGTGCATCTCGACGTTGGCGGACTCGGGCGTCACCACGTTCGGCGACATGTGCTAGATCGAGTTGCTGCCGGAGAGGCTGGGCACCACGAGCGGCCCTCGTCGACCTGCCGCATTCCAAGTAGCGATCCCCTCCCACAACTCATTGGGAAACATCTCGCGGATCTTCTCTTGCACTTTCTCGTCGATCAGCCTTAGCATCTGTTCCATCTGCTCCCGGAGGACCTCAACCTCGCGTTTTTCACTTGTCGCCGCCGCCACGGCCTTCCTCTCTTTCTTCGCCTTTGGGTCCTCTTTCCTAAAGTCGCCAACCTTTTCGTACGTACCATAGCCGGACACGTGGCCAAATGAAGTCGGCGGCGTGGACTTGGACCTCCCCTTGAACACGTTTGTCGCCTTGTTGAAGGGCGTGTCCCACCGCGGGTCTGCCGTCAACCCCTGGGACAAGCTCGCACTTGAAGTACAAGACTTTTCTTCGGATCTCTGAAGAGAAGGAAACTGATCCCATTTAGAAATTTGGTTTCATTATTTAATTAGAAACACAGATGTACTCCGAGATAAATTCCTTACCAGCCTTTTCTTTTACTTCCTCACATCAGCGTCATCGGTAACAAATTCCTTGAGTTCGGGGTGGAGATAGTAGCGGGCACGGACAAACTGCATCACCTGCTCATCCGTGAATTTGTGCCACGGGTTATCTTTCCCTAGACGGGCATACTCGGCGTCCTTCTTTGCCCAAATGACCTTTTTTCCTCGGTAACCGCCGCTTCCGCAACGTTGGTTACCTATGTTCAGCTCCCGCATACGCCTCCCCCACTCGGTCCATTCCTGATCTTCCGGTGAAGTGCAGTTCGCCTTGAACTTGATGAATTCATCTTCATCGAGCATCGGCTTAGCCTTCTTTATATCCTCCCAACTTTTACCCTTGTTAATCCTCCTCTTCACTCGGATTTTCCATATGCTCAAGGCGGTGCTCATCCTTGCTTTTGGTTATCGTACTCATCTGGGAACTTGTACCGTTTGTGAAGCTTCCCAATGAGGAGTTCTCGCAACCGTCTGTTCTTTTTTATGTCCTTCTAGTTGATGGTCATGCTCTCCCGCATGATGCACCCGAGTTGTAGGCCGTACCTAGCAGCAAGCTTCGCAGGCTGCAAGGGTTGGCCACCCGGTTTCACAAGGGTGAACTCTTCGCGGTTGGTGCCGAGTTTCGGCAGCGTCTGCTCCTGCCTTTCCGCCTTATTCTTCTTCTTCCTAGCGGGCGGGGAGGCGCCATCGCCGAACACGCGTTCACCGCCATGACTTGCTTCAGCCTCCTCGTCACCGTTACTGCTTCCGCGATCGTCGTCATCTTCGGCCTCCTCCTCATATTCAGACTCCTTGTCATCTTCTTGGTCCGCAGCTTGGGCCTCCTCGTCAACTTCATCGTGATCCGTAGCTTCGGCCTCCTCGTCGGACCCGCTTAAGTCATCGCCAAACCGCCAAAACTTGAGGTTGGCTCTTCTTGCTCGTTCTTC
Organism: Avena insularis; assembly: GCA_023614405.1. Classification (NCBI taxonomy): domain Eukaryota; kingdom Viridiplantae; phylum Streptophyta; class Magnoliopsida; order Poales; family Poaceae; genus Avena; species Avena insularis. Next base: position 411,383,379 of record CM042696.1, read on the forward strand.
GACGCTCATGGGCTGAGAAGGGCCAGCCACGACGTCTTTGTCTCCGCTCGACATGTTTGCTGTTCATAGAAAAAATGCAACAATGTAATTAGTACTAGCTAGAGTCGACTGAAAAATCCGGCATGATCTTTGCTGTTTTTTTGACCTAGGAGTGCCCATTTCTCAACCGAAACGGAAGTGAATCCACACTTCGGGAGAAATGGGCAACTCAAATGAATTCCCTGCAACAGTTTTCATACAAAATAATGTGCTCTAGTTTTCATATTGATGACAGCCATCCAATCACACATATACAAAGAGCAAAAAATAGCTCCAGGTGCAGCAAAAAAATAGCTCCAGGACAAGCTAAAATAAGCTCTAGGACAAAAATAGCTCCAAGTATACTTTACTAGTGGCAGTGGCACAATGTCTTCTTTCAGCTTTAATTACAGAATAGAAATCATGCACTATACTAGCTAGTTAACTTGGTAATGGAAGAATTGGACTATTGTTTAGGTAACTACGTACAATTTTTTTCTGATATGGCAATATTACAAGTCCTCTGTTTATCAATCTTCTTTTATTTTAGACTTGTTCAACTTGCAGAGTATAGCTAGCCTGAGAAATTGATACTCCTTTATTTAGGATCCTCTACTGATGTCTAGTAATTAATTTTCCAGCTTGAAAATTCTCCATGACAAGCATTCAGACTGTCAATTCTCAAATAAAATGTGAGGTCAGCAATCTCATCTATGATGTATCATAGGAACACCAATATAGTAGGTACATACAGGTAGCTAGTTCATTCTGTGTACATAGCTAGCTAGAGATGATTAAAATGGAGACCAAATGTTCCTGAACATTCCAGGTCCTCAATTTATCTGTATAATCATGCTATTCAATAGACACATGTGGCTATCAGTACCAAGCTTTTTCAGTTACTTCAAAAGGCAACTAGGGAGCTTCACATAAAACTGGGTAGACCTATTGCAACCCAACAGAGACAGATGGCTATCCGCACCAATAGCAACTGGCCTAAACTTACAATCAATGTAAATGGAAATCTATCTTCCCTGAGCCATGTGTGGACCTGCCAAACATACACATCATCCTGACAGCCAACTACATAGCATCGATTATACAGGAGCAATATTGTGCAAGTGTCAAGCATGCAAGGTACGTCCAGTGAGAATTTTCGAGCTCAAGTTAAAGCAAGCAGGAACTGATCTGGTTCCAATATTCTTTCTTATTAACACAAGAAATAGCAACATTTTCCACCTTTCAATTAGCAACAAAAGCATCAATAAGGCTACATAACACATCTTTTAAAGGCAGCGAGCACTGTGTTGAATCACAAAAAGCAACCAACTTTAAACTAGTCTAGATCAACTCCTAGAAGCAGAACCAGCCACATCATAGCAATACCAAAACTTTCAACAAGTCAAAATAATAATCTGGTTTAAGGTTGACACCAATTAAGTTCAACCAAACCAAGCCCACGAGAAAATGCCATTTGTGTCTTCTGATTTAAGGGAGGAACCAAAAAAACTCACATAAGGTAAAAACCGATGCTAGTGATTGTACAGTTTGAATTGAAGAGCTCTAACCTGCAACATTCACACATGCATGATTCTATTAGTAATAACAAGAATGAACCTGGTCTCGAGTTAGGTTTATCAAGAATAAGAATAGTTCCTGGTATGAAATCAATTTGGCCGTGAGAATACTATTTCTGAGTTGCCTAAGAAATAGTAATCTTTTTAGTTCGCTTTTTATATATGTATCCTATCAGCCCCCTCTTAGAAATTTGCCTAACTTTGTATGAATGATCTAAACATTTTTATCTGTGCACATCCGAAGACGCAAACATCAAAAAGTTTATTCATTCACTATGTATTTAATGTTCATGTTCTATGTGGAGCTGATTTGACCTATCACATTTTTAGCATGTTCTTCTGGAAGAAAATGACAGCTAGGTAATGGAGTTTTGATATGCTTTAAAAAATCAGTATTATGCTTTCATTCAATAATATAAACTTCTCATATGTGCAACGACTGAATAGCTTATATTCGAATAAGATAGCACTTACGTTTTCTATGCATATTTTACATAATAGAATGGCCTCTAGCCTTTTCTTCTAAATAAATTTAAAATGGAATGGGCGTTGTGACTGGAATTATCGTCGGGATATTTACACATGAGAAATTGGGAACTGAATCCTTTAAGTCGTTATATACTCATGCTGCTGCTATTGGTGTTTGTGGTTAGAGGAAAAGAATTAAATGACCTTATTTTGATTATATTCACATAGGCATATACAAAGGTGTATCCTCGAGCATTGTGAACTGATTTCTGCACTATGCCATCTTAGTTTACCACTACTGAACCACATAGCTGAAAATTTAACTATTGATTTCTTTTTATTGCACTGTTCCATCTTACTAGCCAATGGATATATAGTGCATTCTCTACTGCAGAATATGAATACACACTATAATTGACTTATTTATAGTGCTTCTTGCTGATTTTTTTTCTAGGAGATCTTCAATGCACATTGTTTATTTGACTCATGCTGTCCATTTTCTAGAAACCCTAGAACCCATTACTGAGGCATGGACCTAGATACTACCAGAGGGAGAGAGGCGAAAGAGAGGGCTCATCGAGAGGAGCTCGTTGATGGTGGCTTGACGACGAGCAATCGAGGAAGGCGGTGATGGTGACCGCAGTGAGCTCTTGGAGACGGTGACCGCGCTCCTCGTCGGTGGTGCATGCGGTGCTGCCCTTCTCCTCCTCGTCAGTGGCGCACGCGTGGCCCTTCTCCTCCTCGTTGGTGGCGCACATGGCCCTTCTCCTCGTCGGCGGTGCTCCTAGTGCTCCTCCTCCTCCCGGTTGCTCCAAGGGGACAGGGTGGCGCTCCTACCAAGGGGACGGGGTCGAGATTAGGGGGAGGGAGGGGGAGGAGGAGGAGGGAAGGGGGAGAGGAGGGGACGGGGTGGCGCTCACCAGCGCCGACTGCTTTGGTGGCGGCAGGGAGACTCCGATGGCGTGCTAGGGTTTGCGTGAGACACGGAAGGGGATTGGATATGAGAGACAATGAGAGTGAGAAGAAATGGCCGATCGGTTTTTTGGCTAAGTGTAAAACATCTGTGGCGCATATTTTCCGATACGTGCAATTGATATTCTACACTTAGTCAAATAAAACGACGCCCTCGTATGTGACAGTAACACAGGCTTACCGCAGTGGTTCGACTCATGGGGCAAAACCTGGGCTGGGGCATCCAGGTTCGATTCCTGGTTGCCTCACATTTTTTGGCTATGTGTCAAATATCAGTGGGGCCATTTCCCTACATGCGCCATTGGTATTTGGCACTTAGCCAAAAACCACGATGCCCTGGTCCATGTCAACAACCCAAGGTTACTGTAGTGGTTGTTAACACTGTGTGCTGCATCTGGAGCAGCCATGTTCGATTCCTGGCTCTCTCATTAATATCTAGTATATTTTGTAAAATAGTAATTAAGTTTAATATTCACAAATCTTTTTAAAACAAGGACATCCATTTGCATGTACATAGGCAATTATTAATTTATTTAAAACAAGGACATCCATTTGCAAGTACATAGGCAATATCCATACACACTAATATTCTTCATAAATCTAGTGTCTCTTTGCAATCTTCTTGCCCTTCTTCCTCGCGGTTCAATACTTTAGCCCGGAAAGGTTAAGGTTTCTTCTCATGAACGGACAACCTTTAGTAGGTAGGGTGGTCTTCATTTTTCCTATAGCAGTCGGCTTGTCAAAGTACTTGTCGAATTCCTCTTCGATCTTCGGATCGCCGTTCTTTTCTAAGTCTTGCTCGTTGGTGGGTCCGTCCATTCCGATGATGCTCCTCTTGCCCCTCCTCACGACAACACGGCTTGGCTTTGACGGGTCAGTGATGAAGAAACATTGGTCAACTTGGCTCGCGAGTACCCATGGGTCATTTTTTGCAGATGCGTTCTTCGCGGAGGCATCGGGTATAACCATGGTGGTGAAATACCGACCCTATTTTTGGACGCTCTTGGCCCATCTGACATGGAACATCGGCACCTTCTCTCCGGCATAGTCGAGCTCCCAGATCTACTCGATCCTTCAGAAAAACCGTTCCCTGACCGTAGCTTCGTCATCGACATAGGATAGCATCATTACTCCTGAGTTCTGATAGTCGCTGCTCATGTCCCTTTTCTCGGTGTAGAATTTGTACCTGTTGATGTCGTATGCCTGATATGTCTTCATGTTGTGCCCGGGGCCATTTGACAAGGATAAAATTAGTTTTTCATCCTCCGTAGAAGCCGCTTTCGGGTCTGCGGGGTGATTTTCTTGAAGCTTCTTCTTGAACCAAGCCGTGAAGCTAGAGTTGTGCTCTCTTGTTACGTCTCGCTTCTTCCTCGGTCGACCAAGGTCAATGAACTTCTACTCGATTAAGCTTTTGTGCTCTTCCACCCAAGGATCAACCAATTCGATGTGTTGTAGCATGACTAGGTGTGCCCTGTCAAAGTCGTCACGTCGACCTTTCGTGCCAACATGCATGGTGTGAAAGCCCTCGCGGTGGCCATATCCAGCGAGCCTGCCGAGGTGCGTCCTTTTGGGCAGACCAACAGGGTCATCCTCGTCGTCCGGGTTGGTGCATAGATAATTCTGGCAGAAAGAGATGCACTCATAGGTCAGAAAGCCCTCGGCAATGCTTCCATCTGGACGGGACCTGTTGCATACGAATCCTTTGATAACACCGTTAAGCCTTTCAAACGGCATCATGTTGTGCAGGAATGTCGGCCCGAGATGAATGATGTCATCCACGACATGGACGAGTAGATGGACCATGATGTCGAAGAATGCAGGCGGGAAGTAAATCTCGAGCTCGCATAGTATCACGACGATCTCATCTTGTAGTGTGTCGAGCTGCTTCAAGCCAATCGACTTCCTCGAGATGACGTCGAAGAAGTTGTAGAGGCCAAACAGCGTCTCACGGATGTGCTCGTCCATTATCCCTCGGATCGCAATGGGAAGTATCTGCATCATCAGCACGTGACAGTCGTGAGACTTCATCCCGCTGAACCTCTTCTTCGCTTTGTCCAGATATCTGCCTATGTTCCCCGAGGAACCGTAAGAAACTTTGACTCCTAGGAGGCAGTTGAAAAACTGCTCAAGCTCCTGTTCACTTAGAGTGAAGCAGGCAGCCGGAAACACTACAATTCCCCTCTTAACCCTTTTGCGGCGACCTTGAGTATCTTTAGGCACCGTCTCATCATCATCATCATCATCATCGGGCGGCGGCGTCTCATGAAGTTCTTCCTTGATGCCAAGTTCCATCAGGTCGTTCCCTGCTTTCGGCCCGTCTTTGGTCCTATCCGGCATGTTGATGATAGTGGCAAGCAGACTCTTGCACACGTTCTTCGTGATGTGCATGACATCAAGGCTATGGGGCGTGTGGAGGTATTTCCAGTATGGCAGGTCCTAGAAAATAGGCCTAACTTTCCACACACCATGCAGTGGTTTTGTCCTCGGACGCTTCTTTCCCGGCAAAGGGCACTCTTTCCAGTTGTCCAACATATCTTGGATCACTTCTCTGCTACTCGGACGTGGGGCTTTTTCGAGCTCAACTTTGCCATCAAACAGATCTCTACGCTTTCTCCACGCGTGATCCTTTGGAAGCCACATTCGAGTCCGTTGGAACACGGTCTTCGATGACCCGGGATCCCTTGGTAGCTAGAGATGCGGGGTCTTATCCATGCACTTGACACATGCTTTGTGTTTGTGGTTCACCTGGGCAGACACGTATGCGTAACATGGATAGTCCTGCACCGTGGTGAGCAGCGCGGCTCTCATAGGGAAATAATCTCCTGTGTATGCGTCCCACGTATGGGCTGGCGTCTCCCACAGCATGGCTAACTCTTCTTTCAGCAGCCCGAGATACAGATGCATGTCGATACCTAGTTTTTTAGGCCCCTGAATCAGAATACACATGTGTACGTATCTCTACTTGGTGCACAACCAGGGAGGGAGGTTGTACGGCCATACGAACACGGGCCAGGTGCTATGTGTCTACTCTGGTTGCCAAACGAATTGAGTCCATTGGTGCTCATACCAAGCCTGACGTTCCTTGGATCGCCCCAAAGTCTAGAAAGTCAATGTCGAGTGTGTTCCACTGGTTAGCGTCGAAAGGGTGTGTGAGGATCTTGCCCTTATGTGGATCATCTGCGGCCGACTTCTTCCTTTCCGCATGCCATTGCATGAGCTTTTCTTCCTTAGGGTACACGAAATACCGCTGTAGACAGGGAGTGATAGGAAAGTACCATACCAGTTTCCGAGGAACTTTCTTGTTCCCTCTCTTGTCTCGTCCTTGGCCACACACCGGACATGTGGTTCTATCCTTGTAATTGTCCCGATAAAGTGCGTAGTCATTAATGCAGGCGTGGTACTTAACATACGATAGGTCGAGAGGACATACGATTTTCTTGGCCTCCTCGATACTAGTTGGACACGTGTTCCCCTTGGGAAGACGTTCTTGCCAGAATATCATGTTTTTGTTGAAGCTTACGTCGGTCCATTTGCTTTCTTCCTTCATCTCCAGAGCCTTGAGCGTTATGTTCAAGCGGGTATCCTCGGGCCGGCACCTAGGATGCAATGGAGTTTTCCCGTCTATCTCCATCTGCGCTAGCTTGGCTTTCTCCCTGGCAGCAACTTTGGTGTTGCTCGTCTCCCTGAGAAGCAGTTCCTGAACATGAGGGTCCTGCAAGGCCGAGGTTAGCCGCGTCGTTTGTGTGTCTATGTCTTCTCCACCGGCACCTCCTTCGTGATGATCATCATGTCCGTCACTGCCATCATCTCCTTCGTGTTGATCATCATGTCTGCCGCTGCCGACATCTCCTTCATGATCATGATCATGTCTGCCGCCGGCATCTCCTTTGTGATGATCATCATGCCCGCCCTCGTCTTCTGGATCGTTGACGTCCTCGTCATCTTCAGAATCATAGCCGCGCATGAAACCACGCGTGAGCAGGTGATTATCCAGGTCTCCGGAATTAGGGTCAACCAAGCTCCCGAGATTGCATGTTCGACACGGACATCTTATGTAGGTCCTCTTGTTCAGAATCATGTCGGCCACCATGCGTTTCTTGTATCTAGCTGCTCGACCTTTGCTCATGTGTCTAACCATGGTTTCTTGCGTGGTATAGAGCAAAAAGAGAGAGTATCTTAGAACCACAGCACCATCATGCACACACACACACATGCATGCATGGCCGCCGGAAAATTCGGCATGACATCTCCTAAAAATGGGACATATGGATAGTGCAAAAATTTGCCAGAACAGAAATTAATTGACATTTTGGCAAACATCCATGCACCACCAGAGCAAGCAACATGCTTTCTTCTTCGTCACCTACAAACATTCATGCACCACATCCATGAAAACACACCATCCCTCTCGCAATTAATAAGAAGGCGTCACAAACATAAGCATGCACACACATACACACCGCACCGACGTCCACTCTCCACACAAAACATCCACATGCATGTCCTCCAACAACTCACCTAGTAGAATTGTTACCGAGCCAAGTCCGCGACGAGATAGTGTGGTTGTTGTTCGAGAACAAGATGGATGTTGGAGGAGGCTTCCCCTCACAAAACTATGAAGCAAGGTAGGTTCAACAACCAAGAATGGAGAAAAGAATGGAGAAATTGTGGTGGTGGGGAGGAGGAGGACGAGATAGATCTAGTTTGGGGTGGTGGGTGGAGAAGAATGGAATGGTGGTGCTGGGTGGGGGTGGATGCCAACTTGTAGATCTGGACGAAGTTATCAGTGGCGCATATTACAATAAATGCTCCACTGATAAGTCTGCCATCTTTTCAGGTGGTGGGCCCAAGACTTATTAGTGGCGCATTTAGTACTATATGCGCCATTGGAAGACCAAGTATCAGTGGCGCATATCCTAAACGCGCCATTGATATTACTGCCACCTTTCAAAGTGGTGGCATCCAGGTGGGCCCAGATAGCTACCAGTGGCGCATTTACTACTATATGCGCCATTGGTGAGGACAATATCAATGGCGCATATTGCATATGCACCACTGATAATAATATATCAATGGCGCATATGGATATATGCGCCATTGATATTTGGTCCACAGGCCGCCAGAGTGCCGGGCCCACATTATCAGTGGCGCATTATTTGTGATATGCACCATTGGTTATAAATAATACCAGTGGAGCATATTTTTAAATGTGCCACTAATAATTATAAGTGGAGCATATTCAAAACAATGCTCCACTGATAATAAATCTATCCATAAGCCTTTCTCTAGTAGTGGGAGGTTGTGACCGCCTACACCATCATGTCTTTTGGTGAGATCGATGTTTACATCGGTTTTGCTGAACCTGTCCCACACACCCCAGCGGTGATGATAGAGGTAGAAGAAATTTCTGGGTCCCCTTTGTCCGCGGAGGCGGCAGAGTTCCCGATCTCAGAAAACCCTAATTCCACCCAGCCCGCACCAGTTGCGGAGATAGTGGAGAAAGATGAACTTGAGGCAGATCTTGCAGTACAAGTCAGATATGGAGTGCATCTCAGTAGCGAGGTCAAATCCCAGATCAACCCACCTACAGAGGTCGAAATCCAGGAGGAGCAAGAAATCAACCCTGGTTCCGACTTTGGTAATACCAGAACTGATAGACCTCTCCTGAGATACACGTTGAGGCTCATGATGATGCAAGACGCAAGCATGGACGATATTCTCGAGACCATCAGGTGTTTCGAGGTAGCCGATCACGAGAGCCACAACTATCTCAGAAGGCACGCATCGCACTTTGTCGGATATGTTGGTTCCGGATCCGGCTCTGGCGATGCTGGGGACAACACCGACTCAGTGCTGGAGGCGATCGGAACAAACGCCGAAATACGCGCATCCTCGGATGATTCGATGACGTCGGCAGATTTCCGAAAGTTCTCCATGGAATATGAAGAGGAGTACAACTCCAAAGCTGCAGAAGAAGGAGAAGCCATGGATGAAGGATCCGGGGAAAACTCTCCCAAAACACAGGATGACATGGATATCAGAGATAATCCCGAGGTCCAGATGTCCCACAGTACCGATCAGAGCTTGACTCTGGGAAACGGACCCAAAGTCGTCTTTGCTACCGGCGCGGCCAAGAAGGCAAAGAAGAAGAACAAGACCCCGACAAAAGATCCTCTGGTAGAGGAGGTGATTGCCGAGGAATACGAGGAAGACTCGGATGGAGCACTTATCCCAGATGAGCCCAAAGAAGAGTCGGTGGATGGACACATGATCATCGAAGGTGCGCGTAAACTCATCGATGCTACACTATCCACACCTATTCCTACAGCTGCAGAACTTACTTATGAAGAGCTGGAGGAAATGGCCCAGGCCCTAGAAGCGCGTCGCTAAATACTCCTCGATGAGGCCAAGAACATTGAGGAAGAAAAGAAATGCATGGCAACTACAGAGAAGAACATCTCTCGGCAGCATCAGCAGACCTAGAAACGTCACACTCGTGACGACCAATTCCCGGAAATTCACAAAGTACTCTTTGGAGGAGACCATGCGGTGCCTCGGCTCGACATCAAGGGAGACTAGGTGTATCCAACACCAATACAAAACACTGTCGTAGCTCGAGAAATCCTAGCAAATAATCTAGGCCCAGAGCAGATTCGATTGGGCATTAAGCTACTCAACAAGGGTCTAGAGCAACAGAAAGCCGCCCTGTCCAAAAGTGGAAAACTGGTCTCCCAATCCGACCAATGTCGCACGGATCCAGCCTGGAATGATGTAAGGCCCCAACGCTCTCCTGATCAGCATTATCGTTCCGACCATCGGGAAGACAACTACTCAAGAACCGGATCTTCAACACAGCACCACAAACTGCCTGTGATTGGCGCAATGTTACTCCAGCTGCAAAGCAAGAGGCAATTGCTGCACTAAATCCCAAGAATCCTCCCCGGTGAGAGTCGAATAATCACAGGGAAGAAGACAGAGAGAAACGTCGGGAGGAGGACCATCAAAGGATGCCACCTCCTAGACACACAAGCCGTCCGGCTGACGGACGAAGGAACGACGGACACCATGCTGAGTCAAGCCGACAGGGGGCTCGTCGTAATGAAGATCCTTCCCAGAACCGGAACAACGACGCTCCAGACAAAGGACGGCGATCAGCCGAAAACAACCTAGCTGCTCTACCTTCTCCACTAAGCAGCCATCACAACGGCTGCCAAGGAGGCCAAGGAGGGCGTTGTGTCGGGGGAGGTAGTGGGAGAAGCTGAAAAAGTCCAGCTCCATGGCGCCGTAGCCATAGCCGTCATTCAGGACGATCTTTATCCCCAAGTGACATAAGGCATAGGATTAATTCCAACATAGAGGCGCGACGCTACGAAAATGATGATATATACGTGGTCCCAAAGTGCTTCGGACCATGCATAAGAGCCACACAATTCCCGGTAGGATTCTCTATCTCAAGACACATTCAAGCCTACGATGGTATAGCTCTGCCAGATACTTGGCTCCAGGATTTTTTCCAGGCTTGCAGTATCGCCAAAGGCGGAAATAGCCTGGTCACAACCCGATATCTCCCACTCATGTTGCGGAAGACGGCACGATCATGGCTCAATGAACTTCCGGAGAACACCATCCACAACTGGTATGACATGCAAAGCACGTTCTTTCGGAATTTCGAAGTCACATACTGGAGGCCCTGTACGGTCGGAGACCTACAGCGTTGCACCCAGAAAGCCGGAGAAACTTGCCAGGATTATCTCGGACGATGGATCGACACCATGAACTCCTGTGAAGGAGCAAATGACCAAACTGCGATTGAAGCTTTCATTGCAGGACTCCCAATTGGTTTACTATGTCATGTCTTGAAGTGTGACAAGGTCACTGATTTGGGATAGATGATAGAAACAGCAAGAAAGTATGCAGATGCTGACGACGATGCAGAGGGATTACTTAACGCCCTAGCTGTGCAACAGTCGGCAAAACAACCAAAGTAGCAAGCTCACAAGCGCAAGAACACCTCGGAAGAAAAGCCCAACGCGGAAACAGCAGTGGTCACTGCTACTTTCGGGTCTAGTGGACGAGGAAGGCACGGCGGTGGCCGTGGACGCGGTCGTGGGACATCAAGAGTCCAGGGTAGAGGAGACCAGCAACCCGGCAAAACTTACTCCTAGGCCGACATTGCCAATAACCCATGTGTGCATCATTTAGACGCCAATAGGGGCTCGTCCCACACAAACACCGAGTGTTGTTTCAATGAGGACATCAAGAAAGACGATACCGCTGGTTACAAGGCTAAGCAGAAGAAGGGAAAGAAGAATCCCGAAAAAGATAAAGAGACCAAGGATGATTCCGACATGGAGGAAGCCGATGCTTCAAATCCCAAGTCGGAAGGGAAGAAGAACTTCCCGACAAAGAAGGGCACTTACGTCACCTTCCTCAAATCTCAACCACCTGAGGTCAAAAAAGCAGTTCTACATGAGCTCAACGCAACAGTTCCGGCTGTCCCTCAGTTCCTAGACTGGTTGGAAGTGGCAATTACCTTTGACCGCGCTGATCATCCGCCTAAGTTGCATAGACGAGGAAAATACGCCTTAGTCATCAATCCACTTATTGATGGCTATGGTTTCTCCAAGACTCTCAGGAGATCAAGAAGAGCATAGATCCGTCCGAGATGCCCGCGACAAAGAAGGAGTTGACAAAGCTGAATCCAGAGTTCAAGGCATCATAAGAGACGAAGAAGACGCTGTTGAAGGATGATGACCCCTCCAAGGTGACCCAGATAGGCGTAGTCCTAGATAGCACATAGGAAAGCGTGCTCGTCAAGTTCCTCCAAGCAAATCAAGATATCTTCGCATGGCAGCCATCTGACATGACCGGAGTACCTAGGGAACTTGCCGAGCACTCTCTAAGTGTACACCAGAATGCTAAACCCGTCAAACAGTCCCTACGATGTTTTGGCGATGTAAAGCGTAAGGCAATAGATAAGGAACTAGCCTGGCTCGAGTTAGCCGGATTCATAGAAGAGGTCATCCATACTGATTGGTCGGCCAACCTTGTAATGGTCCCTAAAAAGGACACCACTGATTTAAGTATGTGTGTTGATTATACTGCCTTGAACAAGGCTTGTCCCAAAGATCTGTTCGCTCTGCCTAGAATTGATCAAGTTATCGATTCTACGGCAGGCTCGGAACTCCTCTGTTTTCTCGACGCATATTCCGGTTATCACCACATTCGGATGAAGGAATCGGATAAAATCAAAACTTCATTCGTAACCCCCTTCGGGACCTTCTGTTTCGTTACGATGCCCTTAGGGCTAAAAAACGCAGGAGTTACGTACCAGCGCACTATGCAGCGTTGCCTCTATGACCAAATCGGACACAACATACATGCATATGTGGACGATATTGCGGTGATGTCCAAAAGGAAGGAAACATTAATTTCCGACTTGGAGGAAACGTTCGCCAATCTACAAAAATACAACATAATGGTTAATTTGAAGAAATGTTTCTTTGGAATCCTAGCTGGAAAATTGTTAGGTTTCATCGTGTCTCAAAGAGGCATAGAGGTGAACCGAGAGAAGATCAAGGCTATAATCAATATTTCCAGGCCAACTCGCCTAAAGGACGTTCAAAGACTCACTGGTTGCATTGCTGCAGTTAGTCGGTTTGTAAGCCGGCTCAGATAAAGAGCCGCACCACTTTACAAGCTCCTGAAAAAGACCGAAAACTTCGTTTGGACTAATGAAGCTGAAGCTGCTCTACAAGACTTGAAAGAAGTACTCTCGTCTGCTCCTATCCTTGCAGCACCGGAACCAAGGGAACCGATTTTGCTCTATCTCGCTACGACAAACAGGGTCGTCAGTGTTGTCATGGTAGTGGAGAGACCAGACGAAAATCAGGAACACCTAGTGCAGCATCCGACTTACTACCTCAGCGAGGTCCTAACTGAATCGAAGCAGCGGTATCCGCATTATCAAAAGCTGGCTTATGGTGTGTTTTTCGCATCCCATAAGTTACGACACTATTTTCAGGAACACCCAATTACCATGGTGAGCACAACTCCCATGAGATATATAATCAATAATAGCAAGGCCACAGGATGCATCGCAAAATGGGGCATAGAGCTTTCGGCTTTTGATATTGAGTACAAACCTCGGACAACAATTAAATCCCAAATCCTTGCTGACTTTGTCGCCGACAGGACAGAGATAAAGGAGAATATGACCCTCCCAGAGTCGGAATATTGGACCCTGTATTTTGACGGGGGCTCGGGGGCTGGCATGGTGCTCAAATCACCCCAAGGAGATAAATTTATAGACATGTTGCAGATCCACTTCACAGCGACAAATAACATTGCCAAGTATGAAGCACTTCTGCATGGAATCCGGATTGCTAAGGATATCGGCATCTGACAATTAATGTGTTACGGATATTCGGATCTTGTTCCTCAACAAGTGTCGGATATTTGTAATGCAAATAAGCACATGGCAGCCTATAAAGCTGTCGTGGATGATCTATCTAAATCGTTCGAAGGGTTAGAGGTTCAACACATCCCTCGAGCAGAAAATGAGGAAGAAGATGCATTATCTCGGATAGGCTTTGCATGGAAACAGGTCCCGGATGGCGCTTTTTTAGAGTACCTCAAAGTTCCCTCTATAAAGGGAGTGGACGAGGAATATCCGACCAAATCCGACGCACCTTTAATAGCAGTTCTGGCTGTAATACCCAGCTGGACTCAACCCTACCTTGATTATTTGGTAGATGGAAAATTACCCGAAGACGAAGTTCTGAGCCGGCAGATCGTCCGACGAGCAAAATCCTACACTATAATTAGTGTTGAGATCTATAAGAGGATTGCATCTGGGGTCTTTCAGCGCTGCGTATCTCCGGAAGAAGGAGTGGAAATCTTAAGAGAAATCCACGAAGGCGAGTGTGGTCACCATGCTGCAGCCAAATCTTTAGTGGCAAAAGCTTTTCTACATGGTTTTTTCTGGCTTACAGCCAAGGCAGGTGCCGAACGGCTGGCAAGACGTGCAAGGGCTGCCAAAAATACGCCAAACAAGCTCATGTTCCGGTTGATCAGCTGCGAACAATACCTATAACATGGCCTTTTGTGGTCTGGGGGCTTGACATGGTAGGACCGTTCAAACAGGCTCTAAGTGGATTTACTCATCTCTTAGTAATGGTGGATAAATTCACCAAATGTATTGAGGCTAAACCCGTCACTAGTTGTGATGGAGAAACAGCCAGAAGATTTGTCGAGGATGTTATAATCTGGTATGGTTATCCACATAGCATTATCACGAACTACGGGAGTAACTTCTCTATGGGACAACTTGCCGAATTCTGCAACGAACAAAATATCCGTCTTGACATTGCGTCATTCGCACATCAACAAGCTAATGGACAAGTCGAAAGAGCAAATGGTTAATCCTACAAGCCCTAAAACCAAGACTCGAAGCACCACTATGACGTGTTGCGGGGGCTCGGGCAGAGGAGTTACCTTCTGTAATATGGAGTTTACGAACAACTCCAAACAGGTCAACCGGATACACACCTTTCTTCTTGGTCTATGGCGCAGAAGCACTTCTTCCTAGCAATTTGATTCACACTTCTCCTAGAGTGGCCCCGTATATTGAAGAGGATGCTGAAATTTCTCGACAAAATGATCTCGAATTAGTCGAAGAAGTTCGCGTCGTTGCTGAGATGAGATCAACAGCCTATCAGCAGAAGTTACACAAGTATTATAGCTAGAGAGTTAGAAACCGGTCTTTCAATAAAAGCGATTTGGTTCTCCGACTTGTGCAACAAAGAAAGCACAAACTTTCCCTGATATGGGAAGGGCCATTTTTAGTTAGTCGAGTAATGCACAATGGTTCATGCTACCTAACTGATATGCGGCCAGCCAAAGAAAGACCTGCTACTAAGAAGAAAAAGAGAGTTGGAGGCAGTACAAATCCGGATGAGTTAGATAGACTATGGAATATTGCTCAGCTACGTCCCTTTTATTCTGAGAAGTTCTTACCATCTTATTTCCGAATGATCATGTCACAATCAAAAATCCTAGAATACTTGAAAGTACTTTATGCTCATGTTTGTTCTGGTTTAGATTTCCGATTTTAAAAATCCTACCTTCGGGTATAAATATAAATTTTCTAGTCTATACTTTCGTTATTTGTCTGATTGCGGGATGCGAGCACTTTCTGATTAATGAATTGTTGGTACTAGAATCCGTCTTTGTTTCCGATTTTAACTGGTTTAGCAATTAAGCTCCGTTGCTCGGCAAAGTTTCCGTGCTAAAAGTTGGCCGGCTCACGAAAGGGACGAGGCGGAAAGCCAGATAAACGATAAGTGCAGACAAAAAACATTTCAGGCACATAAACATTTAAACCAAAAGTGTTGAATAGATAAAATAAAACTTGGCACTAGCAAAAGTTTCATACTACTTATTTACAGATCCATAATGTTTTTAGAATAACACATTGTTTTTCTGATGTTCTATGATGCAGGGGGGAGCTAGGAGCTGCCGGCTCGCTGGATACATCAGCCGCACCTTGATAACGTTCCGAGATGTTCAAATCCGATGCGGTTTGATCATCATCGAAAACTTTAGCTGTTTCTTCGGAAGGCGGAGGCGGTGTGTCCACGCGAGTGAAGAAGGGAGTGTCGTAGCTGGTTAAGTCGGCTAGTGGAACCCCTATCCAGCGCAGGAGTCAATGATAGCCTTGATGTCCTGCTCCTGACCCTCTTCATCCACTTTGCAGTACCCTCTGGTTACTTGCCAGATTTCCATGTTTCCACGGTGGCTCATAACCATGGTGAGAGCGTTCTGCGCTGCGGTCCGCATGTAGGACATTTTCCATTCCTAGACAAGCTGCGACATATCCTTGGCCTTGTCTTGCACTTGAAAACGGGACATGCTATGCATATCCAGAACCTTGAGAACTTCGCCAATATCTTCGATGGATTGGCGGAAGTCATGAAGCAGATCGCTGACTTATGTAAGACGGCTGGTGCGAGACTCGGCAGAGGATGAGTCTAGTAAGTTCAAAGGACCTATGCATATAATGCAAAATGGTTAGTAGAAGAAATCCGACATCAAAAGAGTCGAAGAATGCAGACAAGTCAGAAAGATGGAAACATACCAAAGATGACATCATCGACTTTGGTTTTCTCCTCACGAAGGCTCTGGACTTCAGCCTGGAGTGCCTCCGCGATATCCCTCTCTCTGAACAAGTCATTGCTGAGATCCTAGATTTTCTTATCCTAGGACGCAATCTTATGATCCCGCTCATTGGTGGCCATGGAGGTGGATTCGAGAATTTGAGCAATGCTCTTCTCATGATCCTCCTTAAGCTTATCCAGCTCTTGGCGGAGTTCCTTGTTTTCTAGCACCAGGGTCTTAAGATTCTCGGCCTCTTCAATCATAGCGCAAGACTGCTTTACCACTGATGTAAGTCAAAAGAACAACAGTTCAAAAAAATATTCGACTATGAAAACACAAGTCAAGGTTTGAGTTTCGGAATGTTTACCTTTGGCCTCATCCTTGGAAACTTTCAATTGTGCATTTTCAAGCCAGAGAGCTTTGATCTCTTTCCGCTTGTTGCAAACATTCTTCAATAAATCCTGGTTATAGGAATATACTTTTTGTAAGTCAGAATACCCAAATTCAGAAGTCTACTAAAGAGTCGGGCTAATATTTTTACTAATATCAGCACGAGCCTTGGGGGCTACACTAGTTCATTCTTTGGCATCCTAGAAAAGCATAAACCCGGATTATCTATCCAACTTCATGCTTGGGGGATAGAGGATATGATATAAAGTAACATAAAGAAAAATGTGAGTTGGAATTCCGACTTACATATTGTTCATGAGCGAGCTTGTTCAAACTTGCATTCACTTCGGTGGTAACCTTCTCGGCGAGGGTTAGGGGGACAACTGGCACAGTTGGAAGTTCGCCGGTCTTTAGCTTCTCGTCTCGAAGAGTAACTTGTTCAAGAAGATCAGAGTTCTTGATGTCCTCTACTTCTTGTGCTTCTTCTTCGGCAGAAATGGGCCGACTTTCAAGGCATTCCCTAGCCAACCGTTGGATCTGCTCCGCAGATTTCCGAGATAAGCCAAATTTGGCAAGTCCCGGATTGCTCAAGAGGTTGTTGGTGAAAACTTCTGTTGAGGGATCATTACCCGAAGAGGGTTCACCCTTATCAAAACCTGAGTCACCCATGGCAATGTCAGTCTGTGACTCAAGGATCGTTGGCTCTGCTGAAGGAGCCAGATCTTCTACAATGGTCGGAGATGGAGTAATCTCCGACGCTGCAGAAGGCTGAGGGGCAGGAGTCGGAGGAGCCACGGTAGGAGAAGCCAAAGTTAGCTTCGTCTGACGTAGGGGCTTAGAAGTAGCTCCCTTCCCCTGGCCCTGGATGAGCTCCTTAGCTCTGAGAAGGTAATAGAACAAAGAACATTACATCTCGGAAGAAATCACAAATGAAGTACAAAGGCAGAAGTTTTGAGGAAAGTTACCTTTTCACAACGGGCACCTCCTTTTTGCCGATAGCCACTGTCGGAGCTTTACGCTTCCGAGGAACAACGTCCGGAAGTGGAACTATTTCCTCCTCCAAGGAAAACTCAGGAGGATATCCCTCAATAGGAGATAATTCCGACTTGGGGAGGTCGGCAAGCTGAAAAGAAGATAGTATCTCAGTGTTGCGAAATAACTTAAAGATGAGCACATAAGAATGGGTTGTTGCTAAATCTTACCAGCACAACGGGATCTTCCGCTGTATGCATGTCCAAGGATACCTCCGGAATCTTCCTGTCGATCCGCTCCCTTATCAGCCATTTGATTTAGCATATATAATCTTTATCCGTGTAGGCTTTGGGGATGATGCAGAGGGAGTCTTTCTTCGACGACGTGATGGAATGCATCAGTCGATCTCCTTGGTGTTAGAGAGGTTGGATCCGGCGTGATACCCAGCACTAGACCAAGTCGGATCCTCTCAGGCCCTTGTGCTTCATCAGATATTCGATCTGCCTCTTGGCAAGAAGCAGATCGTCACTGAGAGCCGAAGCGACCTCGTCCCAAGATTCTTGAGGCGTGGCAGCTCCATCGACGAAAGCTGGCAAAGCAGTAGCTTTGCTGGGAGCGAGAATATCTTTATGATAGAAAAAGGTATCCCGCCATTGCTTGACCGACTCACTAGCTAAGATCCGAGGATAGACACGCTCTCTCCTAACCAATAAACTAATAGTACCGGTAATATAAGGATTACCGGCAGTGATTGAATTTCTCCGGACAAGAAAGTAGTACCGGAAAAGAGTAAGGCTCGGACTAATGCCGAGATACCCCTTGCACAAAGATGCGAATGAACTCATCTGTAAGATGGAGTTCGGGGGGAGATGGTGGAGTTGATCTGAATAGTGGTCAATAACCACGGAAAAGAAATCTAAGGGAGGAAAACTCAGACCTCTGTCAAGGTGATTGCCGAAGTGCACTCGCTCGCTGTTGCGAGGGTTGGGGATGGCTTCACCGAGGCCGCTCCGCCAATCGCCGGCGTGGAGGAGCCCTTCTTCTTCTACGCCGTGGAGCTTAGCGTCTGATACGTCCATAACGTATCTATAATTTTTGATGGTTTTATGCTAATAATATGCTTTTGACACTCATTTTTGTATAAAGTTTATGATTTATTTGGACTAACCTACTAATAGTTGCAAATGTTCACAATGTTCTTGTTTTATACTTTGATGTGTAGGAATTACCAAGAATACAAGTGGAAACCTTATTGGAGTCAAATTGGGATTTTTCCAGAAATCTGTCTCAGAACGCTTTTTGAATATCGTCAAGTTTTCATTCGAATACGGCATCAAACGGACAACTCTTCAACTACAAAGTTGATGGAAATTTTGCGACAAACATTCTGGACATAAAATTTAGTTGATTCCGAGTCCGGAAGGGCCTTTTGGGCCCGATTTACTACAGCCCAAGATGGGGTGATGGGAATCCGAGAAGTTATATAAAGGGAGGAAACCTAATTCGCCCAGGGCATCTCCACCCACAAATTTGCAGCCACCAAAGCCACGTTTTTGCCTCACCCATGGATTCCATCTCCATGGGGGAGGGCTCCCAAGAAGCCATGAAGGAAAGGGGCTAAGGGGCGGTGCTCCCCCATGATACCGGCGGTGGGGAAGGAGTCCCCCGCACCGCCGCCCTGTTCACCATCTTCACCGCCATCTCCATCACCTAATCCTCCTAGTATGCAGTGGTTCATCCTCCCAGACACCTCTGTACCGTCCTATGTAAATATGGTGTTTGGTGCTATAAGTTATAATCCTATGATCTATGTCATGTTTGCGTAGTTTCTTTGTTCTTAGATTGAATGGTTGAACGTCTTTGGTTCATTAGAGTTGTATTTTGATATGATACAGTCCTTTGGTGTACATTATATTTGTGCGCATGGATTAAACATCATAGGGTTTATAGTATGTGTAAAAGGAAGGGGGAGTTCTGCCGGAGTGATAGAAACCTAAGGACGCGAACCGGAACGTTGCACGTATGGGAGTAAGTGGACAATTAAACTTAAGGCTATGGTTGGGGAAACCTTAATGCATTTATTAGTACTTACGGATGTTTGCTAACAATCCGATCATATAGTACATGTAATGATGGGTTCGTAGCATGGAAAACAAAAAATTTCTACCGCAAGAACGAACAAAACCCAGATCTAATCTAGACAAAAGCCAAGATCTAATCTATTAGACATGAGCAACGAGATAGATCAGTACTAACCCTCGTAGAACCGAAAGCGTTACGAGATTAGATCTAGTGGATGATGTAGTCGATCACTTGCCGATCTCAAGATCGTGTGGACGATCCTTTCGGTAGCGTTCCGCAGCACTTCCATGACGGTCACGCATGAGTCGAAGCAGACCTTCCTCTCCCCGTTCCAGCGAGCAGCGGAGGTAGTAGATCTTCTCCACGGAATCCCAGCAGCACAACGGCGTGGTGGTGGTGGTGGAGATGAGAATTCTGCAGGGCTTCGCCTATGCCTGTGCAGAAGAAAGGTGGAAGAGAGAGGCGGCTGAGATTGGTTGTTATGAGAGGAGGGCAAGAGGGGGCGCCCCCTCCCTTCTATTTAAAGGAGGGAGGCGCGCCTGGGGATGGGGAGTCCTAGTAGGACTCCCCTCCTTGGGTCGGCGGTGGGAAGGGGGGAGGAATCCTCCTCCCCCATGAATCCGTGTCTTGCCCCACTTGGTCTCCTTGATCCCTTTCTTGGTTTTCAAGTAAACTCCAAGAAATCCTCTAGAACCTTCCAGAACATTCCGAAACCTTCTAGAATCTCTATACAAATACTCCGGAACATTTCCCAACTTAGAAAATGATCCCCAATATATGAATCTTATTCTCCGGACCATTCCGGATCTCCTCGTGATGTCCCGGATCCATTCTGAGACTCCGAACAACATTCGGTCTCCAACACAAATTCCATATCTACTTAAAACAACTTCGAACCTTAAGTGTGTCACCCTACGGTTCGTGAATATGCAGACATGATGAAGACACCTCTCCGATCAATAACCATCAGCGGGATCTGGAGATCCATAACGACTCCCACGTAGTCAACGATTACTTCGTGATCGATAGAACCATTTAACATACAAAACAAATTCCCTTTGTCACGCGATATTTTACTTATCCGAGGTTTTATCGTCGGTATATTTATACCTAGTTCTTCCTCGTTACTGATAAGTACTCTTTACTCGTTCCATGTTATGTCATCCCTTGTGACCCAGTCACATGCTTGCAAGCTATCTAGATGACATTCCACCGAGAGGGCCCAGAGTATATCTATCCGTGATATGGATGGACAAATCCCAATCTTGGTCTATGCGCTTCAACACATACTTTCAGAATACCCAATGACACCTTTATAACCACCCGATTCTGAGCGGTGTTTGATGTCATCAAAGTACCCATCCGGTGATGGTGATTAACATAACCTCATGGTCGAAGGATTAGGTTACTATGTATTTCAAAGCTTACAATCTGAACTTAATGACTTGATCTTATGTACTCGCTTACTATGGGTGTGTGTCCATCACATCATTCTCCTAATGATATAACCTTGTTATTAATCACATCCAATGTCTATGATCAGGAAACCATGATCATCAATCAATCAACAAGCTAGTTCAACAAGAGGCTTACTAGGGACTCTTTTATGTTTACAAAACACACAAGTATTAGTGTTTCCTAATAATACAATTATAGCATGGGATGTAAAAATTCATCATAAACACAAAGATATAATAATAACCACTTTTATTATTGCCTCTTGGGCATATCTCCAACAGTCTCCCACTTGCACTAGAGTCAATAATCTAGATTACATGGTAATATACCGAACACCCATGGCGTTCTGGTGTTGGTCATGCTTTGCTCTAGGGAGAGGTTTAGTCAATGGATCTGCTACATTCAGATCAGTGTGTACTTTGCAAATCTTTATGTCACCATCTTGGACATACTCGCGAATAGCATGGAACCATAGCTTGATGTGCTTCAGCTTGCTATGTGACCTTGGCTCCTGTGCATTAGCTATGCTTTTGTGTTGTCACGATGAGATGGCCATCGGGTCCAACGCACTGGGAACCACACCAAGTTCAGTAATGAACTCGTTCATCCATATGGCTTCTTGAGCAGCCTCCGAAGCAGCTATGTATTCCGATTCAGTTGAAGATTTCGCCACAACGCTCTGCTTGGCACTCCTCCAGCTCACTGCAGCACCATTCAAAATAAATACGTATCCAGACTGTGACTTCGAGTCATCTGGATCGGTGTTCCAACTAGCATCAGTGTAACCATTTACAACAAGCTGTTCATCACCTCCATAAGAAAGAACCATATCCTTAGTCCTATTCAGGTACTTTAGGATATTCTTGACTGCTGTCCAGTGTTCCATTCCAGGATCACTTTGATATCTGCTAGTCAAACTAACAACATGTGCTATATCCGGTCTTGTACACAGCATGGCATACATGATAGAACCTATGGCCGAGGCATAGGGAATTTTATTCATCTTTTCTCTATCTTCTGCCGTAGCCGGACTTTGAGTTTTACTCAACGTCTTACCTGACAACATGGGCACGAACCCTTTCTTGCTCTCTTCCATTCTAAACTTCTTTAGAACTTTGTCTAAGTATGTACTTTGTGAAAGCGCTATTAGGCGTCTTGATCTATCTCTATAAATCTTGATGCCTAGAATATATGCTTCGCCAAGATCCTTCATCGAAAAACTATTATTCAAATAGGTTTTGACACTATTAAGAAGTTCTATATCATTCCCAATCAACAATATGTCATCTACATATAGTACTAGGAATACTACAGAGCTCCCACTCACTTTCTTGTAAATACAAGCTTCTCCATAAGTTTATATAAATCCAAAGTTTTGATTACTTTATCAAAATGTTGATTCCAACTCCGGGATGCTTGCTTCAGTCCATAAATGGAGCGCTGAAGTTTGCATACCTTGTCAGCATCTTTAGGATCGACAAAACCCTTGGGTTGTACCATATACAACTCTTCCTCAATGTCACCATTAAGGAACGCCGTTTTGACATCCATCTGCCAAATTTCATAATCGAAATATGCAGCGATTGCTAACATAATCCTCACAGACTTTAGCTTCGCTACTGGTGAGAAAGTCTCATCGTAGTCAACTCCTCGAATTTGTCGGAACCCTTTTGCGACAAGTCGAGCTTTATAGACGGTAACATTACCATCAACATCTGTTTTTCTTTTGAAAATCCATTTGTTCTCGACAGCCTTACGGCCATCCGGTAAGTCCACCAAAGTCCATACTTGGTTTTCGTACATGGATCCCATTTCGGAATCTGGGCTCACCATAGCTTCTTCATACGTCGCAGGGTCATGAGTGTTGTCCACCAACATGACGTTCAAGGAAGAGTCATACCACTCAGGAGTGGTACAAACCCTTATTGACCTACGAGGTTCAGTAGTAACTTCGTTCGAAGTTTCATGATCATCATCATTAGCTTCCTCTCCAGTTGGTGCAGGCGGCACAGAAACGTCTTCCGGTGCTGCGCTACTCTCAACTCCGAAAGAAGGTTCAATAACCTCGTCGAGTTCTACTTTCCTTCCAGTCACTTCTTTCGAGAGAAATTCCTTCTCCAGAAAGTATCCATTCTTAGCAACAAAAACTTTGCCTTCGGATCTATGATAGAAGGTATACCCAATTGTTTCTTTAGGGTATCCTATGAAGACGCATTTCTCCGCTTTGGGTTCAAGCTTATCAGGTTGTAACTTCTTTACATACGCTCCGCAGCCCCAAACTTTAAGGAACGACAACTTAGGTTTCTTACCAAACCATAATTCGTACGGTGTTGTTTCAACGGATTTAGATGGTGCCCTATTTAAAGTGAATGCGGTTGTCTCTAATGCATAGCCCCAAAATGATAACAGTAAATCTATAAGAGACATCATAGACCGAACCATATCTAAGAGAGTTCGATTACGACGTTTGGACACACCATTACGCTGTGGTGTTCCCGGCGGTGTCAACTGTGAAAGTATTCCACATTTCTTTAAATGCATGCCAAACTCATAACTCAGATATTCACCTCCGCCGTTAGAACGCAGAAACTTAATATTCTTGTTATGATGATTTTCCACTTCACTTTGAAATTCCTTAAACTTCTCGAAAGTTTTGGATTTATGTTTCATAAAGTAGACATACCCATATCTAGTCAAGTCATCCGTGAAAGTGAGAACATAACGATATCCACCACGCGATGCTACACTCATTGGACCACACACATCGGTATGTATTATTTCCAATAAGTCTGTAGCTCGCTCCATTATTCCAGAGAATGGAGTCTTAGTCATTTTTCCCATTAGACATGCTTCGCATCTTTCAAGTGATTCAAAATCAAGTGATTCAAGAAGTCCATCAGAATGGAGTTTCTTCATACGCTTCACTCCAATGTGACCAAGGCAGCGATTGCCACATGTATGTAGAATTATCATTCAATTTTATTCGTTTAGCATCTATGTTGTGAACATGTGTATCACTACTATTGAGATTCAATAAGAATAAACCATTCATCTCAGGTGCATAACCATAAAAGATATTACTCATATAAATCGAACAACCTTTATTCTCAGACTTAAAAGAGTAACCGTCTCGCAATAAACAAGATCAAGATATAATGTTCATGCTTAACGCAGGCACCAAATAACAATTATTTAAATTTAAAACTAATCCCGATGGTAGATGCATAGGGAGCGTGCCGACGGCGATCACATCAACCTTGGAGCCATTTCCAACGCGCATCGTCACCTCGTCTCTCGCTAGTCTTTGTTTATTCCGCAGCTCTTGTTTCGAGTTACAAATATGAGCAACGAGCGATATCAAATACCTGTGCACTACTACGATTACTAGTAAGATACACATCTATAACATGTATATCGAATATACCTTTCTTCTTGATGTTGCCATTCTTCAGATCCGCCAGGTACTTGGGCGATTCGCTTCGATGACCAGCACCCTTGCAGTAGAAGCACTCAGTTTCAGGTTTAGGACCAGCCTTGGGCTTCTTAGCAGGTGCGGCAGATTTCTTGCCGTCCTTCTTAAAGTTGCCCTTGTTCTTAGGCTTGCCCCGTTTCTTGAAATTGGTGGTCTTATTGACCATCAACACTTGGTGCTCCTTCATGATCTCCACTTCAGTAGTTTTCAGCATGGACGATAGTTCAGGCAACGTCTTGTTCATGCAGTGCATATTGTAGTTCATCACAAAGTTCTTGTAACTTGGTGGCAGTGATTCGAGGATACGGTGAATCCCCAATTCATTAGGAATCGGTATCCCCAACTCTCGGAGTTTGTTTGCGTGCCCAGACATGGTGAGCACGTGCTCGCTAACGGAGTTACCCTCTTCCATCTTGCAGGTAAAGAACTTCTCGGAAGCTTCATAGCTTTCCATGGCTGCGCGAGTCTCAAATATGAGTTTGAGCTCCTTAATGATTTCAAATGGGTCATGGTGCTCAAAATGCTTTTGAAGCTCCGATTCTAAACCGTACAGGATGGCACCTTTGAACTGTGGAGTAGTGATGTTTCCGAGTGGTATAAACATTCTTTACGTCATCGGTGGCATGTTCTGCAGGTGGGTCACCTAGCGGTGCTTCGAGCACATAGGTCAACTGACCAGCCCTGAGGATGATCTTCAATCCACGGAACCAGTCCGTGAAATTGCTTCCATTGTTCTTAAGCTTTTTTTTCTCTAGGAACGCATTGAAATTGATGGAAATGTTCGCCATTATCTACAACATATTTGCATGTAGCTAAGACTAAGTTTATGATAAATAGTGTTCAAATTTAATTCTTAAATCAACTAGGTGAACTCCCACTCAAAACGACATCCCTCGCAGTTGTTTTAGTGATTACACGAACCAAATCCACTACACCAAGTCCGATCATCACGTGAGATGATGTAGCTTCATCGGCGAACAATCTTCATGTTCATCATATCAATCATATGACTCATGCTCTACCTTTTGGTATTTCGTGTTCCGAGACCATGTCTGTACATGCTAGGCTCGTCAAGATTAATCTTAGTTTCCGCATGTGCAAATCTGGCTTGCATCCGTTGTATGCACACGTAGAGTCTATCACACCCAATCATCACGAGATGCTTCGAAACGACGAGTCTTAGCAACGGTGCCAACTAAGGACGAACACTTTATTACTTGATATTTAGTGAGAGGGATCATCTTATAATGCTACCGTCGCGATCTAAGCAATACAAGATGCATAAAGGATTAACATCACAGGCAATTCATAATTTGTGTGATATGATATGGCCCTTTCTTCTTATGCCTTCGATCTCTATCTCCGAAGCACGGACATGATCTCCATCATCACCAGCATTGCGTCAAGGTCCATGGCGCCGCTCCATGGTTGTCCATCTTCACTAGCAACTATTACAACTACTTGGAACAAAGCTATTACAAGATGAATAGACACGCAGGTCTTAATAGAATTAAAGACAACCATTAGGCTCCTGCCGGTTGCCATATTACAACAGGGATCATTGCATACATCAAATACAATCACAATCACATGTAGCCATATCACATCACAAAACCCCTGCAAAAACAAGTTAGACGCCTCTAATTTTCTTTGCAAGTTTTAAGTGGCTTGGGGCTTTCGACTAAGAACGCATCTTACCTACAAAACTGAACCACAACGTTGATACAAGTGCTATCAAGTGCAAAGTGTAGATTTGATCTATACTATGATGGGAGAGACAGACACCCGCAAAGCCACTTGTGCAATACGAGTTGCACGTCAAGCATGGAGCAAGTCTCATGTACGATGACATGTAATGTTAGCCCGAGCCGCTTCATCCCACAATAACGCAAGATGCAAAGTACACACATAGCAAAAGACGGCACGAGCACCAACACCCACAACTTCATTGTTTTCTACTCGTGCAACAGATCTACGCATAGACAAGGCTCTGATACCACTGATGGGTTCATAGCATGGAAAACAAAAAAATTCTACCGCAAGAACGAACAAAACCCAGATCTAATCTAGACAAAAGCCAAGATCTAATCTATTAGACATGAGCAACGAGATAGATCGGTACTAACCCTCGTAGAACCGAAAGCGTTACGAGATTAGATCTCGTGGATGATGTAGTCGATCACTTGCCGATCTCAAGATCGTGTGGACGATCCTTTCGGCGCCGCGTTCCGGCGCTTCATGAGCGGTTGCGTCTTGGTCGGCAGACCTTCCTCTCCCTGTTCCAGCGAGCAGCGGAGGTAGTAGATCTTCTCCACGGAATCCCAGCAGCTCGACGGCATGGTGGTGGTGGTGGAGATGAGAATTCTGCAGGGCTTCGCCTATGCCTGTGCAGAAGAAAGGTGGAAGAGAGAGGCGGCTGAGATTGGTTGTTATGAGAGGAGGGCAAGAGGGGGCGCCCCCTCCCTTCTATTTAAAGGAGGGAGGCGCGCCTGGGGATAGGGAGTCCTAGTAGGACTCCCCTCCTTGGGTCGGCGGTGGAAAGGGGGGAGGAATCCTCCTCCCCCATGAATCCGTGTCTTGCCCCACTTGGTCTCCTTGATCCCTTTCTTGGTTTTCAAGTAAACTCCAAGAAATCCTCTAGAACCTTCCAGAACATTCTGAAACCTTCTAGAATCTCTATACAAACACTCCGGAACATTTCCCAACTTAGAAAATGATCCCCAATATATGAATCTTATTCTCCGGACCATTCCGGATCTCCTCGTGATGTCCCGGATCCATTCTGAGACTCGGAACAACATTCGGTCTCCAACACAAATTCCATATCTACTTAAAACAACTTCGAACCTTAAGTGTGTCACCCTACGGTTCGTGAATATGCAGACATGATGAAGACACCTCTCCGATCAATAACCATCAGCGGGATCTGGAGATCCATAATGACTCCCACATACTCAACGATTACTTCGTGATCGATAGAACCATTTAACATACGAAACCAATTCCCTTTGTCACGCGATATTCTACTTATCCGAGGTTTGATCGTCGGTATCTTCATACCTAGTTCTTCCTCGTTACTGATAAGTACTCTTTACTCGTTCCATGTTATGTCATCCCTTGTGACCCAGTCACATGCTTGCAAGCTATCTAGATGACATTCCACCGAGAGGGCCCAGAGTATATCTATCCATCATATGGATGGACAAATCCCAATCTTGGTCTATGCGCTTCAACACATACTTTCAGAATACCCAATGACACCTTTATAACTGCCCAGTTATGAAGCGGCGTTTGATGTCATCAAAGTACCCATCCGGTGATGGTGATTAACATAACCTCATGGTCGAAGGATTAGGTTACTATGTATTTTAAAGCTTACAATGTCTGAACTTAATGACTTGATCTTATGCTACGCTTACTATGGGTGTGTGTCCATCACATCATTCTCCTAATGATATAACCTTGTTATTAATCACATCCAATGTCTATGATCAGGAAACCATGATCATCAATCAATCAACAAGCTAGTTCAACAAGAGGCTTACTAGGGACTCTTTTATGTTTACAAAACACACAAGTATTAGTGTTTCCTAATAATACAATTATAGCATGGGATGTAAACATTCATCATAAACACAAAGATATAATAATAACCACTTTTATTATTGCCTCTTGGGCATATCTCCAACATGTAATTTCAAGTAGTGAAGCGCATGTATATTTAGCCTCTCCCACATAAAAAACTGCATCGAAGACAATGAACCTGATCTATTTGCTATTTAAACTTGGAAAAAGCCACCACAATTACCATCACTATTCCACACTCATGGTTCTGTTAGTTTAGTGTATTTTATTGCTGTAGCAGCTAGCTTTACTTTCTTGTTATTTATTATCATGCAAAGCTATCTCTTTTACTCGTATTGTTGCTCTAGTTTTATTTCCTAGATAATGCAAACATTTAGTGTGCGTAGAGTTGTATTAGTGGTTGATAGAACTTGAGAGAATATTTATCCTACCTTTAGCTCCTCGTTCGGTTCGAAACTCTTACTTATCGAAAAGGCTACACACGATCCCTTAGACTTGTGGGTTATCAGTGTCGTCGAGGACGCACGGGATCCAGACCACGCGATTTCTCTCCCTCTCCGCCGCCGCTTCCGTCACTGCCGTCGCTGCCGGAGGATGATGTGGAAGCCATTTTTCCGGTGCGCCGGTGACCTTGGATGGGCGGCGCTAGGAATTTTTGGGGGCAAAGAAGCTCTGGGTGCATGGGAGGAGTAGAGGAGAAGGAACGACACAAGGAACTGGTGAAAGAGATGGGGAAAAGAGATCCTCACTAGTTATAACTACCGACCGCGTCAAGATTCGTGCAAATGCTACAGTAAACACGCCACGCATCGTGGAAAGGACTGGGAAACCCCCACATGATGATTACGTCGCCTCGATCTCCACATACACATTGAAACGGCGCCTCGGTTCCGTGAAAGGCAGACCCACCAACGGTCGTGCTGACAGGAAATGTCTGTCAGTGACGTGACTTGCCCATGACTGTTGTCAGGTTATGCTAGAGACCAAGTTCGGACTTAGTTTGAGTTTCTAGCTGGTAACACGAATAACGTACTCATAGGTCCGACTCACTTTTTGAGAACCAGATCGTATCTTTTGTTTTGAAGTTTCAGGAACCCTTCAAGATTCTGCAAGACGAAGATCAAGCTAGATGATGATGAATCCAACTTTGGATCTTGGAGGATTCCGGGGGCTGCTGTTGGGGATATACTTTCCAGGTATCTTCATAGTAACTCACTGACCAGGGTGGCCCACTTCGGGTTAGAGCTTTGCTTCACGGGCGGCCTAGTCAGGGAGAAGAGACGGAGTCTAGTCCGGCTACGGGAAGGCCCAGAAGACTTACCGGCATAGGCCCATAGTGTTACTTGTAGTTCAAGATGTACTCTGTAACCGACTCTTAGTCATATCCAGATGGATCTCTCCTGTAAACCCTAGGCCAGATATCTATATAAGCCGTCCTAGGGAGAGCCTTTAGGGCACCCTCACAATAGTCTACAATCTCAACCCGCACAGGCGAAACCCTTGTAACCTATATTCTGGCTCTGCCATATTACTGGATTGCTAGCAGGAGTAGGATCCATCCAAAGCCGGTGGATTTGAACCTGGGTAAACTTGTGTGCTCACCGTCCCGGAATCCCGTACAACTCACACCCCTCTCTTCCACACGCCTTGAGGACCCCCTCATGGCGTACTTGTCATTAATCCGACGACAAGCAGACAATGAGCATCTCAGCGATCCTTTTATTTGCTATTTGCATAGGGATTTCCCTTTTTTCTTATTTTTTTATTTTATATGTAGGATGTTTCACAAATTGCTCACTATGGTTATGCTGCACGTTTCCATCATGATTAGGAATGGCTTAGACTAGCCTCCTAGGTTTTTATCTAACACATATACGAACTCCATGATCCTTACAAGCTCCCCTTTCATTTCACACTGTTGGGATCCATAAACAAAAGAACATGATATCAACTAAATAAAGTGCAATGTTGAAAGCATTCCCCATGGTAACATGGTTCTGCTAATTCACAACTTACAAAACGCAAGCATATACACAACATAGATGGGCACAAATGGTTCAAGTTTATTATGTGCAAGAAAGTAAAGTGTGCCATCAAGTTCGTGAGAGCTTTAATCACTAATTTTCACATAACAAGTTTAATTCGCAAGGTAGATAAAACATGAATATACTTGGAATAGCAATAGTGCTACTAGGTAGGTATGGTGGACTCTTTGGAATAACTTGGTTTTATTTGGAGTTGGATGCATGAGTGTAACTCATACTTGGTACATGTGGAGGCTAGCAAAATACTGGGAGCGACCAACTAAGAGAGCAATAATGGCCATAATCATGCAAAGCGACAAAACATTATTAATTAAAGAATAAAGTGATATTACAAGTCGAAAACTAAATGATCATAGAGGCTATGGTGACTTGGTATAGTCTTAACATGGTGTGAGCATGCGCCCAGTCAACCCAAATAAAGCATCAAAGGAGAATACCACAATATTATGCTTTTATATGCTAAAACAACGCATGATTCTTTCAAGGCATATTAAGCAATCTCAATTGTTTGTAACAAGTCATGCTACAACAATAATAACTAAGAATAAAGTCATAGCAATACCAAACATGACATGATAAAGTCTAGGCCATAGTCAAAATAAGACTCCTTTTATACCATTTATAAGCATGAACTTTCCTACTCTTTTCCAATCCAAATCAACTTATTTGAAAACTAATGTATGAATGAGGGGGTCCAACCAATTTATTTAAGCAAACCAAGAAAAATAAAATTAAAAACAAAAACGAAGATGCTCCAAGAACAACACAATTGTGCATGAAACAATAAAAATGAAGTGTTTGGAAGAAAACCTGAGATTTTTATTGATGAAGAAGGGGATTGTGGGCTCCCCGGATTATTCGTCCGAGAAATCCCTGTTATGCATATTTCCATGTTCCCATGATCAGTGAGCCGTGGAACATAACCGACAGGTACCATTACAACATCTGAAACATATTGAATTACAAGACTTACATAGATGCCATTATGGCTACATCATCATTAGCAGCGGAACATCGTCAAGCGTAGAGCCCAATCGTGCCTCAACCTACAGGAAGCTGACTGGGAAGATGGCCTAGCTCGCTGGACATCACCTTAAACTCCTGAAAGTCTGGCCAAGTAAATAGCCAGGGACACAGCCGTGAGTACTTTTGAATGTACTCGCAAACCACCAAGATAAGTGCAACAAGCAAATGCAATTTTGGCTATGGCGAGATAGCTATATCTGGGGTTGCTTTTGAAAAGCCTAACTAACTTTTGGATTTATGGCATCTCCATATCTTTGTTGAAAAAGAGTTTTGAAAACAGTTTTGTAGTGAAAACCCTTTTTTAAACATCTTCGACCCCTCGGGTCAAAACAAAGCTTTCGAACTCGGGTTCCCCGGGAACCTTCATCCTCTTCGTACTTGCTTCCCAAACAAGCACAGTTTGGGTACTCCTAGCCAACACCTTTACAATCATCCTTAACCGTGGACACGACTATTCGAATAGATTATACTCTGCAGAGTTTGCGCACTTTCCCCACAAGAATCAATACATCCGCCGGGATACAACCACGACCCACTACCATCATAGATGGGGGTCCAGATAATCAAACCTAACCTTTCTCTTGTCGACCCTAGCAAAGGCATACTTTTCCTATTGGTGGTTTGTTCTCCCCGGCAACGAGTATGTGGCTC
The DNA here is from genome assembly GCA_023614405.1 of Avena insularis. NCBI lineage: Eukaryota > Viridiplantae > Streptophyta > Magnoliopsida > Poales > Poaceae > Avena > Avena insularis. Next base: position 411,415,253 of record CM042696.1, read on the forward strand.
CCAGCCATAGTCCTTCCTTCCGTACACGCGCATACCCAAGCCACAACTTGGCGTATACCTTAAAACTGGTGACTCCACTTCCTTCCGTACTCCAAGTCATACCATCCGCGGGAGACCCAATTGTTGCACCGGCCTCCTGCTAGTTCAGGCTCACTCTTGTCGAAGCAAGCGACAGGCTTTAGATCCTCGATCTGGTGGCGCCTGCCCGGACTTCCAGGGATTTCTCCCTATAAGCATTGTAGAAGCTACCTCGGCTAATGCAGACAAACTACGAGTTAAGCCCCAGCACCCGGGGTAATGTGGTTGCGTAGATAAAAATTGTTCCAGTAAAGGCGTAGAACATCCCATCACATTCTCACTTCTCAGCATCGCCATTTCTTTTGTTAAAACCTCCACTGGGAACGATGCCCCTTCCTAGGGTTTTACAAAAGCCGTTTTGAAACATTTGTAGTGAGGAAAATCCCAAAACAGTTAATTTTTCTCAAAACCGGGGTTTCCAAGGAGGTAGGATGCTAACCATCGTACTTTCGGTCTAAAGGGGATAAAATGATAGGTTCAACGGGGTGGTTCCTCGAAGGACACGAAATCATAACTTGGAGGAGCCAAGTTACTATCGCAATATTTATAAAACAAGACATGCAGATAGATAATGCAATTTATAAAGAGGATACAAACAGGTAAAAGAGAGTAGGACATATATCAGAGTTCGGGAAATAGTGGCTTGCCTGTGATCAGCAATAAGTCCCTGAACTTCTTCAGATAACCAGAAAATACCCAATAAATAATAATAAGAAGTCCCTTCCTTCTTGTCGTTAGTCACTCACACTATCATCGTCATCGGATTCACATGCAAACAGACAATATCACAATCAATACAAGGCATACAAGCATCAAACCATATAGCAAACAATCATAAAGAGTGCTACTCCTTATAAAGAGACAATGCTCTCAGGAAATTCCTAAAGACAGTTCTGTATAGTTTTCCTCTTTTTCACCAGATTAATTCTACAGGAGCTATTGAGTTGGTTCCAAGGGCATGTGATAGGTATTTAAAATACCTTTCTCTAGAAATTGGATTCATTCTGTTTGGAGTTATCAAACTCCTGGAGTGATTTATTTAGTTGTAACATCCCAAAACTTTAATCCAAGCTTATCAAGATCAAATCATCCAAAAATAGGGTTAACAAAAACTTTTCCAAATTTAAAATGAAAGCATTCATATATGTTTGCATTTAAAACAGGAGTTGTTTGAATTGCCATGATTGATTGATCCAATGCTTATAAAATGTTTGAATTGCCATTCATCTACATCATTACCAAACTTTTCCTAAAGAAAATAAAATAAAAAAGAATTAAAATGAAGGAATGGTCATTTTGGCAAATTTAACTCTCATGCCTACTTTGCCTATTCCTAGTATTCAATTATTAACAGAAACAATTCTTGATCTTTGCACCCCTTGCTAGTACACATAATGAGGTACCAAGGCCCACCTTTTGATCTGCTAAAAACATTCTGTTAGCTATTATAAATGACAGTTTAAAATTGAATCTAATGCATATGCATAGATCACCCCTATTTCAAAAACCATCTATTTAAGCTCCATTTTCAAAACCCTTGCAACCAGAGACTACCTATCACTAGTGGAGATCACTCAAAAAAAATTTGAACTCAAAATTCAAAACTTTTTCTCTTGCGTCCATTTCATCAAACACTTGGCATGCTTAATCCCACCTCTAATCCTAGCTCACTATTCTGCACAGGGTTTTGCCCCCATTTGATCTCCATTTAACCTCTCTGTCCGCTATTGGTCTAACCAGGCCTTTAGCACCCCTGTCCCTTGTCCCTACCCCCTAGGCCATGCCAAACCGAGGACATGCTCGCCAGCCAAACCTTGCCCCGCTGCAGCAGACCACTGCCCCTTCCCTCGCCATTTCTAGGAGGTAGCCAACACCTCACTACCCCTCTTTGTCCCTTGCCCGAGCCAAGTGCTGCCGTGGACCACCGAGGAGAGCCCGCGCCCAGTGCCACCGCACCATGCCAGTGCCGCCTCTAGAGCGCACCTTGTCCCCGCGTGCACAAGTCACCGCTCGACCGCAACCCACGCCCGCCGCTCCGCCTCGACCTGGAGAACACCCCAGACATCCCCGTTCGCCGCCCAAAGCCCCACAGCCACCGCTCGTCGTGGACACCGCCGCCTCTGCCTCTCAGAGCGCCACCTCGCCCAGACCGCATACCACCGCCCCTACGGCCGTATTTAAGTCCTAGAGAACCGCCAGGGAACCGCCCATCGATCGCCATCCCTAGCCATGCCGCTAGCTCGCCGTAGCCCTGTCGCCACCGTCGACCGCCCATCCCGCTCGGTCTCACCGCCGGGCCTATAAAAGGAGCCCTCCCCAGCCATTCTTCTCCACACCATTCCACTCCCCTCACCTCTCTGAACCTCACCCACCTCTCGCCGGAGCAAGTGGAGCAGCAGCTCGCCGGAATTGGAGCCGGAGCCGCCGCCTCTGGAGGAGAAGGGTGCCGTTGATTTCGACCGCCCCAAGCTCAGCCACGACCACGCCTCGCCTTGTTATCGTCTTCCACTTTGTTTGCCTGCCTCACCGACCCCGCTGGAGCCCTGGTACGCCCCTAGTAGACCCCCATCGAGCCGCTAGGGTTCGAGCTCGCCGGCGACCTGTTCGTCGTCAACGATGACTCTCAGCCGTTGATCACGCTTCTAATCGCACGGCCCACAGCGCGTGTACCGTTTCGCGTGTTAAGTGCCGCTGACAAGCGGGACCCCCTGTCAGCTGAGCCCCGCGCCGCGGAGCGCCACTGGGCCGGCCCATTCCTTTTCCCGCGCTAGCCCATCGATTCAAATCTGGATTTTTCTTTTTAGTTGAATCTAGTTTCTGTCCACTGGTTTGAAAATCAATTCAGAGAGTTTTAGAAATCCAAATTGCATGAAACCAATTTTGTCTGAAAGGTATTGAAATGAGCTATCTAAGACCGGTGGATTTAATTCAATTAGATTTATAGATCTCTCCTAATAAAAATAAGAATACAGAAGCTTTTGCAACTTGAAACATTTTTATAAAATCAACCAAGTTAGCTTTTGAGTTGATTCCAACTCTCAAAAATCACATTTCATCATATCTATCCAAATATGTAATAATATTAAGGTTTACATGCAGTGAATTTGGACTAGTACCAAAATGATGCTATATAGGCATTTCTAGTCACGTTAAATCATTAAATAATGAACTTAAACCAAAGTAATATTGATCCAACCCTTAAATCTCATTCCCGCATGTTAGAATATGTGTTGAGGACATGTGTTCACATGATCCCATATTTTGGTGGTGAATATTAAATTTTAGTTAATATTTCAATGAGTAGAAATTACTTTTCTAAAATAAAAAGGATGAATCTTTTGAAATTAAACTTGTGATGCTTGTGATGATAATAGATCATTAATTGTGTGTTTTTAGAATGCTATTTATCCTAGCTAAGTATTGTTTGGTGATTGTCTTCTCCCTATGTATTTATAGACGCTAGTACCGACCAAGCTTTCGAGGAGGAGGAGTTCTGCCAAGAAGAAGAAGAAGAAGAAAACTTCAACCACTGCACCAACCAAGGCAAGCTAACTCTTACAAAACATACTTTAGCAAGCTATTAGTGGCAAGATAACCCTTGCAAAACATACTTTAGCAAGCTATTAGTGGCAAGCTAACCCTTGCAAAACATACTTTAGCAAGTTATTAGTGGCAAGCTAACCCTTGCAAAACATACTTTAGCAAGCTATTAGTGGCAAGCTAACCCTTGCAAAACATACTTTAGCAAGCTATTAGTGGCAAGCTAACCCTTGCAAAACATACTTTAGCAAGCTATTGTTAGCAAGCTAGAATAAAACTAGATGGTTTAGCAAAGATGCCTTAAGCATGCTTTGATCACACCCCTTTAACTATTAGTACCCCAAGTCTTATTAACAAGTTTTACCTTCCTTAGTTTACACAAAGTTCTTTACTTAATTTTGAAGGTAGCATAAAGAGTATAAAACTTGACCTACTTAGAAACCTTTAGATGTCATTCTATGGCATGAGATTGATCCCATCTTTCCACCTTAGTGAACACTCTTAACTTAGTACCTTAGTATAGATCAAAAACTTGAGTCACTTTAGATGGGAACACTTGGTGAAAATGAATTATGAAAACCTTGGAATGATGAGTCATTCTATTGAGATGTTTTGACATGTGTTGAGAAACACAACTGGATTGTGATGATGAAAATGACGAGGCATGAGCCTTAACCCTTTTATAAAACTGATGGTTGGATTCGGATGCAATACCATTCCAAATTTACCGTACAACCGCATTACCTGAATTGGGTAAGGCTTATCTAGAAATTTATATGCATTAGTATTAGTTCCCTCACGGGAGAGGTTTGAGCTGAGGCTACCTCTCATGATGTCCACCTATGCAGTGCCCAAGATGACTGATGGTCATGGTTGGGAGGCCATGCTCATAGGAGAGGTGCTTGTACTAGGGTGTGTAAAGGGAAGGTTATGTTTGATTATCTGCATACTAAGTATGATGATTTAGGGTTATCCCTGACAGATGTATCGAATCTTGTGGTGAAAGTGTACCACCTCTGCAGAGTGTCAAACTATTCGAATAGCCGCGTCTGCGGTTATGGACAGTTGGAATGGCCATACTGTTTCGTCGTCAGATGTTTTCTAAATAACTTGAAATGAATGATGAACTTTGACTTGACCACAACAGGGTTGTGTTCATGAAAATAGCTTCCCAACTTAAGTGATTCTAGAACTTTATTTTATCTTTCTTTGCTTCTGAACTCAGCTTTGGTTTCAAACTTAACTTGAGAGTTAACTTAGATTCAGTACTTTAATTTAGAATTATATTCCTTGCTAGTAGTAGTTTGCGAGTACTTAAAGAGTACTCATGGCTTTTGTCCCTGGCTATTATCATGGCCAGACTATGAAGGAGATTATCAAGATGATGGTCAGCAGGACGGCTATGATAACTAGGACTATCTGCCTTCGTCAGCATTGCCCGTGCCCCTGAAGATGGACCCCACCGCTACGCTATCGTTTATTTCCGCTGCTTGTTGTATTAAAGGCTGGATCATGAGATCCTTATTTGTGTAAAACCTTATGTATGGTTTGTAATGGATCATGTATTGTGATATCCAATCTGTTATGTCTCCCAAAAATGGTAATCCTGGGATTGCGAGGTATGGCATAACGTGCATCTGGGATTAAAAATCTAGGTGTTGACATTAGTGAAAATACCCCTTACAGATGTATTTAAATCACTAAAATTCAACTAGAGGTCAATAAATTTTGGCTGCTAGGATTGGATAGATACAGATCCTAGGAGGTACTGGGCGGTGGAATTGGGTCAATACCACATTTGGTTAGACCTGGAGAATTTATCTAATACAGAAAGTTGTTGTTTTTATTATTTCTCCTAAAGGAACATCTCTGTTCACCTTGGGGTAGGACCTGTGCTGGATAATAGGTATTTCAGATACCTTCCAGAGGATCCTTGTTCATCTCAAATGGAGATGTGAAACTCTCTGAGGAAATAAATTAGTGTAAAGTACACTTGGAAGTAGAACAATTATTAGTAATTCAAGAAAATTATTTGGAACTTGGGGTTGCCTCTGCATGTTTGAGAAAACATCAGAGAGCAACCAGGATTTTAGCTCTAGGAATTTGGACTTCATTTACATTTTGTTTGGATTTAAACTAAACAACCTTTCAGCAGATCTGGTGGAAAAATAACAGAAAAAGGACAACTAGATGGGGTGGGCTTTGAATTGCGCAAGTAAGTGGGCCGCCAAGCCAATTTGGCCTAGCAGAGGAGGGGGTCACGGACGGGAGGGAGATTTGAATCCCGCTGGGCGGGGCCCAGTGGTCAGTGAGGGCGGCGGGGTGAAGCGGTATGGGAGGTTCATGGCCGTTAGATTAGAGAGGGGATCGACGGCTGGGAGCTCGTCGTCCACCTCCGACAAGCGATGGCACGCGGAAACCCTAGCGGGCAACGGGGGAGGTGCGGGGAGCTCACCTGAAGCCGTCTCCAGCAAAGGGGAAGGGCTTAGACGATGCGGTGGTCCACGACGAGCCCGGGGAGGGGTGGCAAGGGCAGGTTCTACCTCAGCCGAAGCCTCGCACGACGACGATGGTGATGCACGCTCGGGAGCTCTCTGGTGCCGCTGCTGGGGTGCCTGCATGTCGAAGATGAGGACTGGGAGGTTAGGGTTGGCTCTAAGGAGGCTAAGAACACCATTGCAAGGAGAAATGGAGCAGGAGGGAGATCACCAAGTCGGGTTCTTGGAGTAGACCGAGAGGAGGCTATCTCCTTCTCTAGGCCGATAGAGACACTGGGAGGAGCTCTAGATCTTGGGGGAGGTGGATCTGGGGTAGAGGGGCGCAGGGAGGCCACATGCAAGTGGAGTTGAGCAGGGGAGAAGGTACTGCAAATGAGGGGCAAGGGCTCACTGGGGGAGGGTTTCTGTCCTTTATACTAAGAGGGAGGGGTAGATGGTGTAAATTACCATTTTGGACAAGGGGGGAGGATTGCTGGCCTGTGATTGGTCCAGGTGACGGTGGGGAGGGGTAAGAAGGGTACTTGGTCGTGCTGGATCAGAGAGGGAGGTGGTGGCAGCTATGGTGGTTAATTAAAGTAGATCCTTGTAAGATTGTGTTGCCTCTCTCTATCTTATTACTAGTACAAGGGCAAAATGGGAATTTGTTGGGGTGGAGCTATAGGGCTGGTCGACCAGTGGAGTGTCCTAGTGCTGAGGATGAGCTTTGATCAAGTTTTGATGAAACTTGGAAGTGATTGGGGTAGTGGTTTGCTTAATTGACAAATTTGATCCCACTAGAGGTTTATGAAGGAAGTCCAAAATCTTGCATTGGACCAGAGGAGGAATTGGTACTGGTACGTGGATGGGGTCAAGGTAGACTCCTAGGAATTATTTGGGAGTTTTGTGTGGGGTTTTAGCCCACTTAAAACCAATTACTCAAAAAGGACAAAAGTGGTTTATGGAAGATCATTTGGTAAATTTGTATTGGACATGGTCGGCCTTTGGTTGGAGAGGGTCCCAAATGTGAATACACAATTAGGGGAATTTTCCCAAGATTTATTGGGGATTAAAAGTAATTAAAACAATTATTATTCCAATTCAGCCATTTAAGGAAATGGACAAAAAGAAATAATAAAGCTTTTCAAAAATATTTATTTTTGAGATGTGAAGGTGAGGTATGATATATGGGACTCACTTGAGCCAAAAGTTGGGGAAGTGTTTTGGTAAAAACCAAACTTTCCTTTATGGAGGGAGTTTTGGAGATTTTGTCTATTAAAGGAATTAAATAATTTTGGGGCTGTAATTATTATGGATAATTATTGATAAATATTGAGGACCAATGTAGATGAGATAGAAAAGGTGTAGCAAGCACTTGCAACCTTGTGGAATGGAATTCCAACTTGAAAAGGATGGAAAAACAAGGAGTTGATGATCTAGGGTGATGTTATTTTTATACCACCAAAACATGCTTTCATCTTGGAGCTCAGAGCTCACCTTAATGAAAGGGATAGATGGGTGGGTATACAAGGTCATATAGATTATCATGGCATGAAGAGTTTGAATTAATAGCATTTGAGGTGATCTAGAAGTGATGGCAAACTTTGTTGAAATTAAGGCTGTCATGCAATATGAGTCATGATGCCTTATAAACGATGTGGGTTTAATCAGCACAGAGATCCACTTGGGACAGGTGAAGTAGGTTATGATATATATCTATGAGTATAACACAACCATGCAGAGAGTTGGTCCATAGGAGGTTGTATGAGGGTGTGAGCTTCTACCAAAGTAGGCATGAGGGCTAGTTTTGCAGGAAATGTTATTTTCTTGACTACAAAACCATCATGGACAAGTGGGTTAGAGGAGGATTTAACCATAGACAAAAGTGTTCCTTGGTAGTCCTTAGTATGGGTAACAAGATGGTTCAGGTGCATTTCCAAAAATGCGCATGGTTTGTGAAAAGGAGGCATTCAAAAAGGTGATGTTGAAACTGTTTCCAGACTTAGTCAAAATGGCAGTTTTGAGGATTTTGACTAGAGTATGATAGGGAATGATCTTGGAGGAGTTGCAAGGTATCAGAGCTTTACTAAGGGGGTGATATGGTAGTGTAGAGTGAGGGCAAGAGATCCAGGCTTGATATTGGTCTTCATGGACTTGGAAACATCTAGAATGGAAATCCTCATAATTGATCAGGTAAGGGTTTTAGATGATCACCTAATGGCTAGGGATCATATCTAGGTTTGTATTCTTGCTTAGGGATTGAGGAGTTGGAAACATCTTGATCCTAGGGATGAGCTCCTCGAGTGGATCATACTACTTCCTAAGCAAACAAGTGAAGTAGCAGATCAAAACAACTCATCAGACATCAGATCAAGGAAACACATCTTATAAACAATTCAACTACTCTAGGGTTACCATCAAGCTTAGCTTGAGGTAGGGTTGGGGCATTTTGAAGAGGTTGAGTTTTGAAGAAGGTGAGAGTCCTTGGTATCTCTACCAAGACTAGAATTTAAATGCTTGGAAAAGGTGTTTTGGGGAAACTAGAGATAAGATTAGTCGAGGGCTCTGTCTTGAAAACATAAGGAGATTGTATTATATATCTCTCCATAGTTTTGTCAATAGAAGCTACCAAAAATAGTTTTGGTTACAAGGGCATCTTGGCTCATGTTTTTAAATGCCAGAACGTTTGAGAATATGTAAAGTAAGCCAAGATAGTTTTGGTACATAGCTTTTGTCAACTGATGTTGAGGTAAGGAGTATCATAAGATACACTCTCTTAGGCACAAGTGCAAACAAAGAACAAGCAAGCACTCCACCAAGGAACAAGAAAAAGTTTTTGTTCCCCCTGATTTTTGCATTCTAGACAACTAATCAGGGTTGCGGAAACTGGGATGTTAGAGGGATGCCTTGGGCATCCCCAGCTTTGACACTTATACTTCTTGAATATTTCTTGGAGTGACACGGGTGGCATCCCCAATCTTGAGCTTTTGTCCATACTTCATCTTATCACATTATTCTTCCCTACACTTTAAAATTTCCTTCATAAAAAACTTCACACAATCTTCATTAGCAACATTAGTGTACTTAAGATAATAAGTCTTTAGGTTGAGTTTCAGCACAAGTAAAACTTCCATTAAAACACATGCTAATGTATGAATTCCTTTTTAAAAGTTCAAGGAATTGCCAAGAACTCAAGGAGGAAGAGATTAAGAGGCAAATTGCAAATAATGACAGAAATCTGTCAAAACAGACCAGTAGGTAAAAACTGATTTTTTCGAAGACCTTATGTTTCTCAAATCTAAAAGTGATAAACTAACGAAAGTTAGACAACAACCTGGGGCAGAAGGACAAAACATTACAGCTCAAACCGACGTACAGAGATTTTTCACGAATTGTTACAGCGAAGCACAAAAATCTGTTTCGCGAGAGCAACTTTCCCAAGCATTATTTCTCTCTCATTAGAAGTAACTCTTGGCACAAAAACCACACAAAAAGGATAAGGCGAGGTTATTACAGAGGCAATAAATTCCAAGACTCAACAAAAGAAAAATTTACTGACTAAAAATTTGGGTTATCTCCCAATAAGTGCTTTTCTTTAACGCCTTTGAGCTAGGAATAAGAAGCAAGAATCAAGTATTATCGAATGAAGAAGAATTAAGACCAGAATTTTTTTTAGTAGGAGAGGCAAAAGGAATCTTCTCTCTCTTTTTAGGGAAGTGTTCTATACCTTTCTTCGGTGGGAATTGACATTTAATGGTGCCTTCTTTCATATCAATAATGGCACCAATAGTTCTAAGAAAAGGCCTTCCCAAAATAATAGGACAAGAAGCATTGAATTCAACATCCAAAACATAGAAATCAACGGGGACATAGGTATTGTTAACCATAATAATAACATCATTAATACTCCCCATGAGTTTCTTTTTAGCATTATCATCAAGTTGGACATCTAAATAACAATCTTCCAATGGTGGTAAGTCAAGCATTTCATAAATCTTTCTAGGCATAATAGAAACACTACTATCAAGATCACATAAAGCTTTGAGATCAAAATCATGCACTTTCATCTTAATGATGGGTTCCCAACCATCTTCTAATTTCATAGGGATAGAAGCTTTATGTTTCAGCTTTTCTTCTTTAATTTTTATGAGAGCATCAGTAAGGTGTTTTGTAAAAGGCATATTCATAGCACTAGCATTAGGACTTTTAGCAAGCTTTTGTCGGAACATAATTACTTCATAGATATTGCAACCATCAAGATCAAAATCATAATTACCATCTAAGGTAGTAGATATATTGTTTCCCATATTTCAAAGAATTTCAGCATTTTTATTGGAAAAGGTTCCATTGGTTTTAGGTGTTGTTGCAATAGGAATGGGGATTTCATGTGGTTTGCTAGCATCAACAATGGTGGTGGTGATAGTACAAATACTACTATGTCTAGCAATTTCATCCTCTATTTCCCACTTAGCATGCAATTCAGCTAACAGTCTAACATTTTCATCAATTCTAACTTGTATGGCATTAGTAGCAGCAAAGAGATTTTCTATGGTTTCAGGTTTAGCAGCCATTTTATTAATCAAAGAGGATTGTGCTTTAGACAAAGATGATATATTTCTTTCAGCATTAGAAAGTTTTAATTTCAAACTAGGAATTTCCTTATTTAAACTCTCAAGTTGATGACTAATATTTTTCAAAATAGTAGATTGTTCCTCCATGGTTTTAGTAAATAATTTATTCTGTTCATATTGCATTTCATAAAGTTTTTAGTGGCTCTTTCAACTTCTAAAATTCTTTCTTCACTAGGCATTCCAGATTTACCATGATAACCATAAGGATTATTAGGAGGATAAGGCCTATAATTGTTATTACCAAAATTATTCCTCTAGGCATTGTTGCTAAAATTATTATTTCTAATAAAGTTTGCATCAACTTGCTCTTCTTGAGCAACCAAAGAGGCTAAGGAATATGATTTGGATCAATATGAGCTTTCCCATTAACAAGCATAGACATAATAACATCAATTTATCACTCAAGGCGGAGGTTTCTTCAACAGAATTTACCTTCTTAACTTGTGGAGCTATCTCAGTGTGCCATTCAAAATAGTTAACCATCATATTATCAAGGATCTTTGTTGCAGCACCCGAAGTAATGGTCATAAATTGACCTCCAACAGCAGAATCCAGCAGATTTCTTGAAGAATAATTCAGTCCTGCATAAAAGGTTTGGATAATCATCCAAGAAGTCAGTCCATGAGTGGGACAATTCTTTACCAAAGATTTCATTCTTTCCCAAGCTTGAGAAGCATGTTCATTATCAGATTGTTTAAATTTCATTATTTCACTTCTCATAGATATAATATTAGCCGGGGGATAGTATTTCCCAGTGAAAGCATCTTTGCATTTAGTCCAAGAATCAATACTATTTCTAGTTAGGGATAGCAACCATTCTTTAGCTTTTCCTCTCAAAGAGAAAGGAAACAATTTAAGCTTAATAATATCTCCATCTATATCCCTATGTTTTTGCATCTCACAAATTTCAACAATGTTATTAAGATGAGCAGCAGCATCTTCAGTACCAACACCATAAAATTGTTCTTTCATAACAAAATTGAGCAAAGCAAGTTTAATTTCAAAGAAATAAGCTTCAGGAACAGGTGGAGAAATAGGTGTGCACATGAAATCATTGTTGTTGGTGATGGTGAAATCACACAACTTAGTATTTTCAGGAGTATTCATTTTTTTGTGTTTTTAATAAAGGAAGCAAACCAGTATAACTAATTTTGTTGTGTTTTTGATAAAAGAAACAAACAAACAAAGCAGAAATAAACTAAGCAAAACAAAAAACAAAGTAAAGAGATTGGTTATGAGGGACTCCCTTTGTGAAGTTGTCCTTGACTCCCCGGCAACGACGCTAGAAAAAAGGCTTGTTGGCTCAAAATATATCGAGCTTGTTGGGAACCCCAAGAGGAAGGTATGATGAGCACAACAACAAGTTTTCCCTCAGTTATGAAGCCAAGGTTATCGAACCTGTAGGAGCAAGGAAACAACTGCAAGGTATTGTTTCCAACTTGCCAACCTAACAACCACATAATTACAGTGAGGTTGTCAATCTCACCGGTTTTGCTGAAAACAAAGGATTAAACATATTGTGTGGAAGATAGTAATTGCTTGCAGAAATTAAATAGTAAACAGTAAATTGTAGATAGTAGATTGATGGTAAAATAATGGATCGGGTTCCATAGTACACTAGAGGTGATTCTCCTTAAGATAGATAACATGTTGGGTGAACAAATTACAGCGGGGTAATTCACAGATACTAAGAAAGCATACATGCATATACTAATCATCTTGACTCCTATGAGATTTGATTGGGTATTACAACATTATACAGTAATCCAGCATCTATGACTAATAATCCACCTTGAGGTTATCATCTGAACCCCTCTAGTATTAAGTTACAAGCAATAGATAATTGCATTAAGCAAAGTGTGTAAAGTAATTAGATGGGATATTTTGTTCTGTTGTTTTCTACATCACATCAGGTATCTTGAGATTTCTGTCACTTCCCCAAATGTATAGAGGCATGAACCTACTGTGCAACCTACAAAATAATAAATTCTCGAGAGTTGCTAGCATCTACTTGGCCAAGATAGCTACTAACAACGGAAAGCATGCATGATCACAAATAACATAGACATGATAGAATCAATAATCAATCTGAAATAGCATCTTAATATCCATCGGATCCCCGCAATCACAACATGTAAGATTACAAATAGATGATCTTGATCATGAATGGAGCTCACAAGATCTAAACATGATAGCACAAACGAGGAGAACCAACCATCTAGATACTACATGGAACCGTAGTCCAAGGATGAACTACTCACACATCACACCGGAGGATGTCATGGAGACGAAGTGGCACACCAGGCCGTGCCACCACCGGGTGTGGCCGCCCTGGTGCACCACTTCGTCTCTCCTCTGGACTCCGTGTTGCTTCGGGTAAAATATTGACTTTGGCTTTTTCCCGGTCCAATTCCAAGAATATTTCCTAACTAGCTTTTCTGAAACCAAAAACACCAAAAAATTGGCAACTAGCACTATGGCATCTTGTTAAAAGGTTAGTATGAACAAAACATAAGAAAGTAGATACTAAACAAGCATTGAACATCAAAAATTATAGATACGTTTATAACGTATCAGTATCCACCAGTGACATTGCATGTGTGTTCTTTTCACAAACCACATATGGATCCACCAGTGTCATTTGTTGTGTGTTCTTTTAATAAACCACAGCTAGAGTCACTGGATGTGTGTTCTTTTCATAAACCACAACTACAGTTATTTCATGTGTCTTCTTTTCACAAACCACATATGGATCCACCAGTGTCATTGCATGTGTGTTCTTTTCATTAACCACATCTAGAGTCATTGCATGTCTGTTCTTTTCACAAACCACATGGATCCACTAGTGTCATTGCCTGTGTGCTCTTTTAATAAACCACAACTAGAGTCATTGCATGTGTGTTCTTTTCATAGACCGCATATGGATCCACCAGCGTTATTTCATGTGTGATCTTTTCACAAACCACATATGGATCCACCAGTGTCATTGCATGTTTGTTCTTTTCACAAACCACATATGGATCCACTAGAGCCATTGCATGTGTGTTCTTTTCATAGACCACAGATGGATCCGCCGGTGTCATTTCATGTGTGTTCTTTTCACAAACCACATATGGATCCACCAGTGTCATTGCATGTGTGGTCTTTTCACAAACCACATATGGATCCACCAGTGTCATTGCATGTGTTTTCTTTTAGTAAACCACAACTAGAGTCACTGGATGTGTGCTCTTTTCATAAACCACAACTAGAGTCATTGCATGTGTGTTCTTTTGAATTAACCACATATGGATCCACCAGTGTCATTGTTTGTGTGTTTGATACATTGCAAATGTATCTATAATTTTTGATGTTCCATGCTTGGTTTTATCCACTTTCTTGTGTTTTGTTCCAACTTTGGAGTACGTTTCATATGATTTCTTGGACTAACCTATTAACAAGAGCCACAGTGCCAGCTGCCTGTTTTCAGCTGTTTTTGGTTCTAGGAAAGTCAGAAAATGAATATTCTCGGAATTGGACGGGACAAAAGCCAAAGTGCCTATTTTTCCGGATGTCATCATGTGCCAGAATACGAGACGGAGAAGGGCCAGAGGCCAGCCACACCACCTGGCCACGCGGCCAGGCTGGGCCCATGCCAGGGGGTGGTGGCCCTGCACCCCTCGCCTCCCTTCTGACTATAAGATGCCCTCGGGACGTAAACCCTATGTACCTGATTAAAAATCCACGAAAGAGTCTGTAGCCGCCATAATCTCCATCCCTAGATCGGGAGGGATCTGAAGCTCTTCCCGGCACCCTGCCGGAGAGGGGAATTCACCCTGGAGGCCTTCTTCATGACCATGCAAGCCTCCGGTGTGATGCGTTAGTAGTTCATCCTTGGACTACGGATCCATGTAGTAGCTAGATGGCTGGTTCTCCTCCTTTGTGCTTTCATGTTTAGATCTTGTGAGCTCCATTCATGATCAAGATCATCTATTTGTAATTCTGCATGTTGTGTTTATGGGATCCGATGGATATTGAGATGCTATTTCAGATTGATTATTGATTCTATCATGTCTTTGTTATTTGTGATCTTGCATGCTTTCCGTTGTTAGTAGCTATCTTGGGCAAGTAGATGCTAGCAACTCCAAGAGTTAGTATTTATGCTCGATAGTGGGTTCATGCCTATAGTAATATGGGTAAGTGACAGAAATCTCTAAGGTACTAGATGTGCTGTTGCTACTAGGGAGAAAACAACAATCCTTTGTTCATAGAACAATCATATTGTTTACTTTACACGCAGTTCGTAAAGCAATAATCTGTTGCTTGCAACTTAATACTGGAGGGGGTTCGGATGATAACCTGAAGGTGGATTATTAGTCATAGATGCAGTTGGATGGCGGTCTATGTATAATGTTGTAATGCCCAATCAAGTCTCAAAGGAGTGAAGATGATTAGTATATGCATGTATTGCTTTCTCGGTATTTGTCAATTGCCCCGCTGTAATTTGTTCACCCAGCATGTTATCTATCTTAAGGAGAGACACCTCTAGTGAACTATGGATCCGAGTCCTTGTCTTTTATATTCAATCTACAACCTTTTACTACTTTGTGTTTACTTTTTGCGAACTTTTACTTCTTTCCATTCGATACGTTTAATCCTTTGTTTTCCGCAAAACACGGTGAGATTGACAAACTCATAGCAAGTTGGGGACAAAGTTTCGTGGTTGTGTTGTGCATGTCTCCACGTTGCTACTAGCACCAGTAGTGCGCCCTGCCAAAGCTCAGCTAGTAACACCTTTGGGGTGTTTCCTTGCTCCTACTGGTTCGATTAAACCTTGGTTTCATAACTAAGGGAAACTTGCTGCTGTGCTCATCATACCTTCCTCTTGGGGTTCCCAACGAGCTCTACATCAACACCTCCATCAAGCATTTTTCTGGGCGCCGTGCATTGAGCCATCAAGCATTTTTCTAGCACCGTTGCCGGGGAGTCAAGGACATCTTCACAAGGGGAGTCCCTCATAACCAATCTCTTTACTTTGTTATTTTTGTTTTGCTTAGTTTCTTTTTGCTTTGTTTGCTTGTTTTGTTATTCAAAAACACAAAAAAATATAGTTCTACTAGTTTGCTTTCTTATTTGAAAACCCAAAAAAATGACTACTCTTGAAAACACTAAGTTGTGTGACTTCACTAGCACCAACAACAATGATTTTATGAGCACACCTATTGCTCCACCTGTGGCTGAAAATACTTTCTTTGAGATAAAACCTGCTTTGCTCAATCTTGTTATGAGAGAACAATTTTCTGGTATTGGTAATCAAGATGCTGCTTCCCATCTAAATAACTTTGTTGAACTTTGTGAGATGGAAAAGCATAGGGATATAGATGGTGATATTATTAAGCTGAAATTGTTTCCTTTCTATTTGAGAGGAAAAGCTAAAGAATGGTTGAATTCCTTAACTAGGAATAGTATTGATTCTTGGACTAAGTGCAAAGATGCTTTCATTGGAAAGTATTATCCTCCTGCTAAGATTATATCTATGAGAAGTGAAATAATGAAGTTTAAACAACTTGATAATGAGAATGTTGCTCAAGCTTGGGAAAGAATGGAATCTTTGGTAAAGAATTGTCCCACTCATGGACTGACTGCTTGGATGATCATCCAAACTTTTTATGCAGGATTGAACTATTCTTCAAGGAACCTATTGGATTCTGCTGCTGGAGGTACCTTTATGACCATCACTTTTGGTGTTGCAATAAAACTTCTAGACAATATGATGGTTAATTATTCTGAATGGCATACTGAGAGAGCTCCACAAGGTACGAAGGTAAATTCTGTTGAGGAAACCTCCTCCTTGATTGATCAGATTGATATTATTATGTCTATGCTTGTTAATGGGAAAGCCCATATTGATCCAAATAATGTTCCTTTGGCTTCTTTGGTTGCTCAAGAAGAGAAAGTTAATGTGAACTTCATAAGAAATAACAATTTTGGCAACAATACTTATGGTAATAACAATTATAGGCCCTACCCTCCTAATAATACTTATGGCTATAATGGTAAACCTGGATTACCTAGTGAAGGAAGAATTTTAGAAGTTGAAAGAGCCACTAAAAACTTCATGCAAATGCAATATGAGCAAAATAAACTATTCACTAAAACTATGGAGGAACAATCTATCATTTTGAAGAACATTAGCCATCAATTTGAGAGTCTAAATAGGGAAATTCCTAGTTTACAATTGAAGCTCTCTAATGCTGAAAGAAATATATCATCTTTGTCTAAAGCTCAATCTTCATTGATTAATAAAATGGCTGCTAAACCTGAAACTAATGACAATCCCTTTGCAGCTATCAATCCTATACATGTAAGAATTGATGAAAATGTTAGACTATTAGCTGAATTACATGCTAAGTGGGAAAGAGAAGATGAAATTGCTAGAAACATTAGTGTTTCTACTATCACCACCACTAGTGTTAAGGCTAGTAATAGTTCTACTACTTTAGATCATAAATTTGATTTTGATGTTGATGGTTGCAACATCTCTGAAGTTATTAAGTTCCTACAAAAGCTTGCTAAAAGTCCTAATGCTAGTGCTATGAACATGGCCTTTACAAAACACATTACTGATGCTCTCATAAAGATTAAAGAAGAAAATATGAAACATAAAGCTTCTATTCCTATTAAACAAGAAGATGGTTGGGAACCCATCATTAATATGAAAGTGAATGACTTTGATTTCAAAGCTTTATGTGATCTTGATAGTAGTGTTTCTATTATGCCTAGAAGGATTTATGATATGCTTGATTTGCATCCTCTTGAAGATTGTTATTTGAATGTCCCACTTGATGATAATGCTAAAAAGAAACTCATGGGGAGTCTTAATGATGTTCTTATTATGGTTAACAATTCCTATGTCCCCGTTGATTTCTATGTTTTGGATGTTGAATACAATGCTTCTTGTCCTATTACTTTGGGAAGACCTTTTCTTAGAACTGTTGGTGCCATCATTGATATGAAAGAAGGCACCATTAAATATCAACTCCCACTCAAGAAAGGTATAGAACACTTCCCTAAAAAGAGAGAAAAGATTTCTTTTACTTCTCCTATGAAAACAAAATTTGGTCTTAATGCTTCTTCAATTGAGAACACTTGATTCTTTCTTGCTTCTTATGCCTAACTTAAAGGAGTTAATGAAAAGTACTTATTGGGAGATAACCCAAAAGTTTTAGATGAGTCTTGGAAGTTATTACTTCAGTAATAACATCTCCTTATCCTTTTTATTTTCTTTTTGTGCCAAGATTAACCTCTAATGAGAGAGAAGTAATGATTGGGAAAGTTTTTGTCTCGAAAGAGATTTTTGTGCTTCACCGTAAAACTTCGTGAGAGAGTTGTGTATGTCGATTTGAGCTGTAATTGTTTGTGCTTCTGTCCCAGGTTGTTACATAACTTTCGTTAGTTCAACACTTTTTGATTTGAGTAACATAAGGTCTTCGAAAAAATTCGTCTTTACCTCTGGTCTGTTTTGACAGATTTCTGCCATTTTCTGCATTTGCTTCTTGTTGGTTCCTTCTTGAGTTCTTTTGGCGATTTGAGCTTTTTGAGGGAGGTGATACAGTAGCTAGTGTTCTAATGGAAGTTTATTTGGTGTTATAACTGAACCTTAAGACTTATTTATCTTGAGTGCACTAATGTTGCTAATAAAGATTGTGTGATGTTTTGTGTGAAGGAAAATTTTCAGGTGTATGGAAGGAATGAGTAATGAGATGAAGGATGGACTAAAGCTAAAGCTTGGGGATGCCACGCGTGTCACCCCAAGAAATATCCAAGAAGTACAAGCGTCAAAGCTTGGGGATGCCCAAGGCATCCCCCTCTTCATCAATAAAAATCCCAGGTTTCTTCCAAACGCTTCATTTTTATTGTTTCATGCACAGTTGTGTTGTTCTTGGAGCATCTTCTTTTTCATTTTTGTTTTGGTTTTTCGTTTGCTTTGGTTTTCTTAGTTTTCTGAATAAATTGGTTGGACCCCCTCTTTCATAAATTGGTTTTCAAATAGTTTGGTTTGGTTTGGAAAAGAGTAGGAAAGTTCATGCTTATGTGGTAAAAAGAGCTCGTTTTTGACTGTGGCCTATGCTTTGTCATGCCATGCTTGATATTGTTTTGGCTTTAGCTTAGTATTCTTTGCTGTAGCATGACTTGTTATGAACAATTGAGATTTCTTAATGTGCCTTGGATGAATCATGCGTTGTTTTAGCATATTAAAGCATAGTATAGTGGGATTCTCCTTTGATGCTTTATTTGGGTTGACTTGGCACATGCTCACACCATGTTATGACTATCTCAAGTCACCATAGCCTTTATGATCCTTTAGTTTTCAACTTGTAGTATCATTTTATGCTTTGATCAATGATGTTTTGTCGCTCTGCATGATTATGGACATTATTGCTGTCTTAGTTTGTCACTCCCAGTCTTTTGCTAGCCTCCACAACCAAGTATGAGTTCCACTCATGCATCCAACTCCCTAAACCAAGTTATTCCAAAGAGTCCACCACACCTACCTACTAGCTTATGCTATTCCAAGTATATTCATGCTTTTGTTTACCTTCCAAATTAAACTTGTTATGATAAAACTAGTGATTAAAGCTCTCACGAACTTGATGGCACACTTTACTTTATTGCCTCTAATAAACTTGAACCATTGTGTCTTCTATGTTGTATATGCTTGCACTTATTTGTTGGGGATTAGCAGAACCATGCTTTCATGGGGAACACTTTCAACATTGCACTTGGTACTTGTACCTAGTTGATATCATGCTCTTTTGTATATGGATGTCGTCGGTGTGAAATGAAAGGGGAGCTTGTAAGTCCATGGAATTATGTATATGTGTTAGAGAAACGCCTGGTCCGCTGGTCTAATCCATGCTGACGTGGTGGAAACCTGCAGCGTAACCATAATGAGCAGTCTATGAAGCATTCTTATAAAAAAGAGTCCTATATTGAGAAAAAAGAAAAAAAGAAAAAAAAGAAAAAAAAGAGATACTATGAAAAGAGGAAAGAGAAAAAAAAGCACCATATTCCCATGGTAAATAAGAAGATTTCTGAGATGCTCGTTGTCTGCTTGCCTTGTCATTTTGATATGGGGATTCTTCCGTATCATCGGGCAAGGGGTACCCCGTTGGCGGTTCTCTATGATACACATGTACTTACGATGACAAGAACTTACCGGTGACTAAACTTGAGTAGCATGAGGAGCGCCCTCGTATACAAGGGACATGAGATTTCTAACTTATATTTCGTCAAGCATGTACACCATAGTTTGTTCACTTTAACCTTAATCACTTCAAGATGCTTATGATAGGGGCAATGCGAGCTGAAAGCTATAAGTACCATAATTTTTGGAAGCTCATTATGAGACTTGAATCCCTACTTCCTTCTATGAAGGCCTTTCTTCCACCATTATATTGAGTCTCCACCTTCTATCTTTATGCACCTACTTTGGGAGCATAGTGGCCATTCTTAGTTCTATGTGCATTGTCCCAAGACTAGTTGATTCATGCATACTTTGATATTGCTTGTTTTAAACTATTGTATCTAGTCACTCTTATGAACTTTGAAGGTGTCCTATGCATTTATATTTGCTACTCTATTGAGGGACAAGCTGAATACTTTTATGCTATGTTTTCTTTATGTGAAACAAACAAACGTCTTCCAAAGCATTGTTATTCATGAATCTATTGTTTGTGCCTTTTCATGTTGCATCACAGTTTCTTTGTCTTATTGCTAGAACTTTGTCTTTCATGTTATGATCGAAGTACTATGATCCCAGCTTTGAATGTTTTACAAATACTTTGATGAGTAAACCGTATGGGAGGTCCTAATTATTTCACTGCACCTTCACTTTGATCCCTATTATTTCAAATTGCACATCTGGGTCCTAAATCTTTCGTAAGTAATTCATGTGAGGTCCTAAATTGGTTTGATTGGAGTTGACTGGTGCCACGTCGGCAGTGAGGCCCACGAGGCTTACCAGGTCACCACGCATATTTGTGAATAAGCCCCTGAGGTTCTATTTCTTCTTAAACACGATCCCTAAGCGATATCTTGCAAATTTTAATTGAGTTGGTGGCAATCCTACCGATGCCCACCCTGTTCCCTCGTCGTCGGCATGCACCGAGCCTCCCCCGCGCAGGCGTGCACCAGCTTCGCACGGTGTATCCCAAGCTTCCTGGACGGGGTCTTTCCCTACACGTGTTATTCTCGTAGCTATTCCGTGTGCCCTGCCGCTCTTTCCGATCTAGCCTAGATTGGCATTTTCCCAAACAAATCTCATCGATCGGCTGCCCCATGCCTGTAAACCGCCTACTGCTGCTTTGTATGGGTGATGTGTCCTCATGACAAAGATGGACAAGAAGTGATAGGCTCAAAAATCGTCCGCCGCCACCATTCACCCTCCCGCTGCCGCGATTCACCATCCCGTCGTTGTTCTGGTCCTGCACATGAACTAGGGTTTGGGATAGGCGGGGAGGGGGCCGTCCAGGGTAAGAGCGTCAGGGATGGGCAGGGAAGGGACGACCATGGAAGAGGGAGGCCATGGGGAGGTCGGCCGGGAAGGCGGGCAGGGGATTACCTGTGCACCGCCGTCGGGGTTCGAGGAGGCTCGTGGGCTCTAAAGAGTAGACGATCTTTTAGAAGAAACAGAGCCTCGGGGGCTTATTCAAAAATACGCGCAGTGATCTGGTAAGCCTGGTGGGCCTCACTGCCGACATGGCATCAGTCAACTCCGGTCAAACCGATTTAGGACCTCGAATGAATCACTTACGAAAGATTTAGGACCTAGATCTGAAATTTCAAAGAATAGGGACCGAAGTGAAGGCGCGGGAAAAGAATTAGGACCTCCCGTACAGTTTAGTCTACTTTGATCAAGTCTTTGATGGTTCATGTCACCTCAAAAATTATTCTTTCTTTTTATCACTTACCTACTCGACGACGAGCAGGAGTTAAGCTTGGGGATGTTGATACATTGCAAATGCATCTATAATTTTTGATGTTCCATGCTTTTTTATCCACTTTCTTGTGTTTTGTTCCAACTTTGGAGTACTTTTCATATGATTTCTTGGACTAACCTATTAACAAGAGCCACAGTGCCAGCTGCCTATTTTCTGCTGTTTTTGGTTCCAGGAAAGTCAGAAAATGAATATTCTTGGAATTGGACGGGACAAAAGCCACAATGTCTATTTTTCCGGATGTCATCAAGTGCCAGAATACGAGACGGAGAAGGGCCAGAGGCCGGCCACACCACCTGGTCGTGCGGCCAGGCTGGGCCCGCGCCAGGGGGTGGTGTGGTGGCCGCTGGCACCCCCTCGGCCTCCCCTTCCGACTATAAGATGCCCTCAGGACGTAAACCCTAAGTACCCGATCAAAAATCAACGAAAGAGTCTGTAGCCGCCGTCATCTCCATCCCTAGATCGGGAGGGATCTGAAGCTCTTCCCGGCACCCTGTCGGAGAGGGGAATTGACCCTAGAGGCCTTCTTCATCACCATGCAAGCCTCCAGTGTGATGCGTGAGTAGTACATCCTTGGACTACGGATCCATGTAGTAGCTAGATGGCTGGTTCTCCTCCTTTGTGCTTTCATGTTTAGATCTTGTGAGCTCCGTTCATGATCAAGATTATCTATTTGTAATTCTGCATGTTGTGTTTGCGGGGATCCGATGGATATTGAGATGCTATTTCAGATTGATTATTGATTCTATCATGTCTTTGTTATTTGTGATCTTGCATGCTTTCCATTGTTAGTAGCTATCTTGGCTTAGTAGATGCTAGCAACTCCAAGAGTTAGTATTTATGCTCGATAGTGGGTTCATGCCTCTGGTAATCTGGGGAAGTGACAGAAATCTCTAAGGTACTAGATGTGCTGTTGCTACTAGGGAGAAAACAACAATCCTTTGTTCATATAACAATCGTATTGTTAACTTTACACGCAGTTCATAAAGCAATAACTGCTTTTGCAACTTAATTTGGAGGGTTCGGATGATAACCTGAAGGTGGATTATTAGTCATAGATGCAGTTGGATGGAGGTCTATGTATAATGTTGTAATGCCCAATCAAGTCTCAAAGGAGTCAAGATGATTAGTATATGCATGTATTGCTTTCTCGATGTTTGTCAATTGCCCCGCTGTAATTTGTTCACCCAGCATGTTATCTATCTTAAGGAGAGCCACCTCTAGTGAACTATGGATCCCGGTCCTTGTCTTTTATATTCAATCTACAACCTTTTACTACTTTGTGTTTACTTTCTGCAAAAATTTACTTCTTTCCATTCGATATGTTTAATCCTTTGTTTTCCGCAAAACACGGTGAGATTCACAACCTCATCGCAAGTTGGGGACAAAGTTATGTGGTTGTGTTGTGCAGGTCTCCACGTTGCTACTAGCACCGCTAGTGCGCCCTGCCAAAGCTCAGCTAGTAACACCTTTTGGGTGTTTCCTTGCTTCTACTGGTTCGATTAAACCTTGGTTTCATAACTGAGGGAAACTTGCTGTTGTGCTCATCATACCTTCCTCTTGGGGTTCCCAACGAACTCTACATCAACACCGCCATCAAGCATTTTTCTGGGCGCCGTCCATTGAGCCATCAGCGTTCTTTTCATTAACCACAACTAGAGTCATTGCATGTCTATTCTTTTCACAAACCACATGGATCCACCAGCGTCATTGCATGTGTGTTCTTTTAATTAACCACAACTAGAATCACTGCATCTGTGTTCTTTTCACAAACCACATATGCATCCACCAGTGTCATTGCTTGTGTGTTCTTTTCATTAACCACAGCTAGAGTCATTTCATGTGTGTTCTTTTCACAAACTACATATGGATCCACCAGTGTCATTGCATGTGTGTTCTTTTCACAAACCACATATGGATTCACTATAGTCATTGCATGTCTATTCTTTTCATAGACCACATATGGATCCACCAGTGTCATTGCATGCTTATTCTTTTAATAAACCACAACTAGAGTCATTGCATGTGTGTTCTTTTCACAAACCATATATGGATCAACCAGTGTCATTGCTTGTGTGTTCTTTTCATTAACCACAGCTAGAGTCATTTCATGTGTGTTCTTTTCACAAACCACATATGGATCCACTAGTGTCATTGCATGTGTGTTCTTTTCACAAACCAAATATGGATCCACTAGTGTCATTGCATATCTATTCTTTTCATAGACCACATATGGATCCACAAGTGTCATTGCATGTGTGTTCTTTTCACAAACAACATATGGATCCACCAGTGTCATTGCATGTGTGTTCCTTTCACAAACCACATATGGATCCACCAGTGTCATTGCATGTGTGTTCCTTTCACAAACCACATATGGATCCACCAGTGCCATTGCATGTGTGTTCTTTTCACAAACCACATATGGATCCACTAGTGTCATTGCATGTGTGTTCTTTTCACAAACCTCATATGGATCCCCTAGTGTCATTGCATGTGTGTTCTTTTCATTAACCACAGATACAGTTATTGCATGTCTGTTCCTTTCACAAACCACATGGATCCACCAGTGTCATTGCATGTGTGTTATTTTAATAAACCACAACTAGAGTCATTGCATGTGTGTTATTTTCACAAACCACATATGGATCCACTAGTGTCATTGCATGTGTGTTCTTTTCATTAATCACAGCTAGAGTCATTTCATGTGTGTTCTTTTCACAAACCACATATGGATCCACCAGAGTCATTGCATGTGTGTTATTATCATTGACTACATATGGATCCCCTAGATTTCATTGCATGTGTGTTCTTTTTCATTAACCACAATAAGAGTCATTGCATGTCTGTTCATTTCACAAACCACATAAGGATTCATTGTTTGTCTGTTATTTTCATAGACCACATATGGATCCACCAGTGTCACTGCATGTGTGTTCTTTTCACAAACCACATATGGATCCACCAGTGGCTTTACATGTGTGTTTTTTTCACAAAGCACATATGGATCCACCAGTTTCATTGCATGTGTGTTATTTTCATTAACCACATATGGATCCCCTAGACTTCATTTATGTCTGTTCTTTTCATAGACCACATATGGATCCACCAGAGTTCATTGCATGTCTGTTCTTTTCATAAACCACATATGGATCCACCAGAGTCATTGCATGTGTGTTATTTTCACAAACAACATATGGCTCCACCAGTGTCATTGCATGTGTGTTCTTTTCATTAACCACATGTGGATCTCCTAGTGTCATTGCATGTGTGTTCTTTTCATTAACCACAACTAGAGTCATTGCATGTCTTTCTTTTCACAAACCACATATGGATCCACCGGAGTAATTACATCTCAGTTATTTCAATTAACCACATATGGATCCACCATTGTCATTTCATGTCTATTCTTTTCATAAACCACATGGATCCACCAGTGTCATTGTATATGTGTTCTTTTAGTAAACCACAGCTAGAGTCACTGGATGTGTGTTCTTTTCATAAACCACCACTAGAGTCATTGCATGAGTGTTCTTTTCACAAACCACATATGTATCCACCAGTGTCATTGCATGTGTGTCATTTTCATTGACCACATATGGATCCCCTAGAGTTCATTGCATGTGTGATCTTTTCATTAACCACAACTAGAGTCATTGCTTGTCTGTTCTTTTCACAATCCACATATGGATCCACCAGAATTTGTTGCATGTCTGTTCTTATCATAGACCATATATAGATCCATTAGTGTCATTTCATGTGTCTTCTTTTCACAAACCACATATGGATCCACCAGTGTCATTGCATGTTTGTTCTTTTCACAAACCACATACGGATCCACCAGAGTCATTGCATGTGTGTTCTTTTCATATACCACATATGGATCCACCGGTGTCATTTCATGTCTGTTTTTCACAAACCACATATGGATCCACTAGTGTCATTGCATGTGGTCTTTTTCACAAACCACATATGGATCCACCAGAGTCATTGCATATCTATTCTTTTCATATACCACATATGGATCCACGGTGTCATTTCATGTGTGTTCTTTTCACAAACCACATATGGATCCACCAGTGTCATTGCATGTGTGGTCTTTTCACAAACCACATATGGATCCACCAATGTCATTGCATGTGTGTTCTTTTAATAAACCATAGGTAGAGTCACTTGATGTGTGTTATTTTATTAACCACAACTAAAGTCATTGCATGTGTGTTCTTTTCAATTAACCACATATGGATCCACCGGTGTCATTGTATGTGTGTTCTTTTCATTAACCACAACTAGAGTCATTGCATGTATATTCTTTTCACAAACCACATGGATCCACCAGTCTCATTGCATGTGTGTTCTTTTAATAAACCACAACTAGAGTCATTGCATGTGTGTTCTTTTCACAAACCACATATGGATCCACCAGTGTCATTGCTTGGGTGTTCTTTTCATTAACCACAGCTAGAGTCATTTCATGTGTGTTCTTTTGACAAACCACATATAGATCCACCAGTGTCATTGCATGTGTGTTCTTTTCACAAACCACATATGGATCCACCAGAGTCATTGCATGTCTATTCTTTTCATATACCACATATGGATCCACCAGTGTCATTGCATGTGTGTTCTTTTCACAACCCACATATGGATCCACTAGTGTCATTGCATGTGTGTTCTTTTCACCAACCACATATGGATCCACCAGTGTCATTGCAAGTGTGTTCTTTTCACAAACCACATATGGATCCACTAGTGGCATTGCATGTGTGTTCTTTTCACAAACCACATATTGATGCCTAGTTTCATTGCATGTGTGTTATTTTCATTAACCATAGATACAGTCATTGCATGTCTGTTCTTTTCACAAACCACATGGATCCACCAGTGTCATTGCATGTGTGTTCTTTTAATAAACCACAACTAGAGTCATTACATGTGTGTTATTTTCACAACCCACATATGGATCCACTAGTGTTATTGCATGCGTGTTCTTTTCATTAACCACAGCTAGAGTCATTTCATGTGTGTTCTATTCACAAACCACATATGGATCCACCAGAGTCATTGCATGTCTGTTCATTTCACAAACCACATAAGGATTCACTATATTCATTGTTTGTCTGTTATTTTCATAGACCACATATGGATCCACCAGTGTCACTGCATGTGTGTTCTTTTCACAAACCACATATGGATCCACCAGTGGCTTTGCATGTGTTTTTTTTTCACAAACCACATATGGATCCACCAGTTTCATTGCATGTGTGTTATTTTCATTAACCACATATGGATCCCCTAGTTTCATTTATGTCTGTCTTTTCATTAATCACAACTAGAGTCATTGCATGTCTGTTCTTTTCATAGACCACATATGGATCCACCAGAGTTCATTGCATGTCTGTTGTTTTCATAAACCACATATGGATCCACTAGAGTCATTGCATGTGTGTTATTTTCACAAACAACATATGGCTCCACCAGTGTCATTGTATGTGTGTTCTTTTCACTAACCACATGTGGATCTCCTAGTGTTATTGCATGTGTGTTCTTTTCATTAACCACAACTAGAGTCATTGCATGTCTGTTCTTTTCACAAACCACATATGGATCCACCGGAGTCATTACATCTCAGTTATTTTAATTAACCACATATGGATCCACCATTGTCATTTCATGTCTATTCTTTTCATAAACCACATGGATCCACCAGTGTCATTGTATATGTGTTCTTTTAGTAAACCACAGCTAGAGTCACTAGATGTGTGTTCTTTTCATAAACCACCACTAGAGTCATTGCATGAGTGTTCTTTTCACAAACCACATATGTATCCACCAGTGTCATTGCATGTGTGTCATTTTCATTGACCACATATGGATCCCCTAGAGTTCATTGCATGTGTGATCTTTTCATTAACCACAACTAGAGTCATTGCTTGTCTGTTCTTTTCACAATCCACATATGGATCCACCAGAATTTGTTGCATGTCTGTTCTTATCATAGACAATATATAGATCCATTAGTGTCATTTCATGTGTCTTCTTTTCACAAACCACATATGGATCCACCAGTGTCATTGCATGTTTGTTCTTTTCACAAACCACATACGGATCCACCAGAGTCATTGCATGTGTGTTCTTTTCATATACCACATATGGATCCACCGGTGTCATTTCATGTCTGTTCTTTTCACAAACCACATATGGATCCACTAGTGTCATTGCATGTGTGGTCTTTTCACAAACCACATATGGATCCACCAGAGTCATTGCATATCTATTCTTTTCATATACCACATATGGATCCACCGGTGTCATTTCATGTGTGTTCTTTTCACAAACCACATATGGATCCACCAGTGTCATTGCATGTGTGGTCTTTTCACAAACCACATATGGATCCACCAATGTCATTGCATGTGTGTTCTTTTAATAAACCATAGGTAGAGTCACTTGATGTGTGTTATTTTTATTAACCACAACTAAAGTCATTGCATGTGTGTTCTTTTCAATTAACCACATATGGATCCACCGGTGTCATTGTATGTGTGTTCTTTTCATTAACCACAACTAGAGTCATTGCATGTATATTCTTTTCACAAACCACATGGATCCACCAGTCTCATTGCATGTGTGTTCTTTTAATAAACCACAACTAGAGTCATTGCATGTGTGTTCTTTTCACAAACCACATATGGATCCACCAGTGTCATTGCTTGGGTGTTCTTTTCATTAACCACAGCTAGAGTCATTTCATGTGTGTTCTTTTGACAAACCACATATAGATCCACCAGTGTCATTGCATGTGTGTTCTTTTCACAAACCACATATGGATCCACCAGAGTCATTGCATGTCTATTCTTTTCATATACCACATATGGATCCACCAGTGTCATTGCATGTGTGTTCTTTTCACAACCCACATATGGATCCCCTAGACTTCATTTATGTCTGTTCTTTTCATAGACCACATATGGATCCACCAGAGTTCATTGCATGTCTGTTCTTTTCATAAACCACATATGGATCCACCAGAGTCATTGCATGTGTGTTATTTTCACAAACAACATATGGCTCCACCAGTGTCATTGCATGTGTGTTCTTTTCATTAACCACATGTGGATCTCCTAGTGTCATTGCATGTGTGTTCTTTTCATTAACCACAACTAGAGTCATTGCATGTCTTTCTTTTCACAAACCACATATGGATCCACCGGAGTAATTACATCTCAGTTATTTCAATTAACCACATATGGATCCACCATTGTCATTTCATGTCTATTCTTTTCATAAACCACATGGATCCACCAGTTTCATTGTATATGTGTTCTTTTAGTAAACCACAGCTAGAGTCACTGGATGTGTGTTCTTTTCATAAACCACCACTAGAGTCATTGCATGAGTGTTCTTTTCACAAACCACATATGTATCCACCAGTGTCATTGCATGTGTGTCATTTTCATTGACCACATATGGATCCCCTAGAGTTCATTGCATGTGTGATCTTTTCATTAACCACAACTAGAGTCATTGCTTGTCTGTTCTTTTCACAATCCACATATGGATCCACCAGAATTTGTTGCATGTCTGTTCTTATCATAGACCATATATAGATCCATTAGTGTCATTTCATGTGTCTTCTTTTCACAAACCACATATGGATCCACCAGTGTCATTGCATGTTTGTTCTTTTCACAAACCACATACGGATCCACCAGAGTCATTGCATGTGTGTTCTTTTCATATACCACATATGGATCCACCGGTGTCATTTCATGTCTGTTCTTTTCACAAACCACATATGGATCCACTAGTGTCATTGCATGTGTCGTCTTTTCACAAACCACATATGGATCCACCAGAGTCATTGCATATCTATTCTTTTCATATACCACATATGGATCCACCGGTGTCATTTCATGTGTGTTCTTTTCACAAACCACATATGGATCCACCAGTGTCATTGCATGTGTGGTCTTTTCACAAACCACATATGGATCCACCAATGTCATTGCATGTGTGTTCTTTTAATAAACCATAGGTAGAGTCACTTGATGTGTGTTATTTTTATTAACCACAACTAAAGTCATTGCATGTGTGTTCTTTTCAATTAACCACATATGGATCCACCGGTGTCATTGTATGTGTTCTTTTCATTAACCACAACTAGAGTCATTGCATGTATATTCTTTTCACAAACCACATGGATCCACCAGTCTCATTGCATGTGTGTTCTTTTAATAAACCACAACTAGAGTCATTGCATGTGTGTTCTTTTCACAAACCACATATGGATCCACCAGTGTCATTGCTTGGGTGTTCTTTTCATTAACCACAGCTAGAGTCATTTCATGTGTGTTCTTTTGACAAACCACATATAGATCCACCAGTGTCATTGCATGTGTGTTCTTTTCACAAACCACATATGGATCCACCAGAGTCATTGCATGTCTATTCTTTTCATATACCACATATGGATCCACCAGTGTCATTGCATGTGTGTTCTTTTCACAACCCACATATGGATCCACTAGTGTCATTGCATGTGTGTTCTTTTCACCAACCACATATGGATCCACCAGTGTCATTGCAAGTGTGTTCTTTTCACAAACCACATATGGATCCACTAGTGGCATTGCATGTGTGTTCTTTTCACAAACCACATATGGATCCCCTAGTGTCATTGCATGTGTGTTATTTTCATTAACCATAGATACAGTCATTGCATGTATATTCTTTTCACAAACCACATGGATCCACCAGTGTCATTGCATGTGTGTTCTTTTAATAAACCACAACTAGAGTCATTACATGTGTGTTATTTTCACAACCCACATATGGATCCACTAGTGTTATTGCATGCGTGTTCTTTTCATTAACCATGCCTAGAGTCATTTCATGTGTGTTCTATTCACAAACCACATATGGATCCACCAGAGTCATTGCATGTCTGTCATTTCACAAACCACATATGGATTCACTATATTCATTGTTTGTCTTTTATTTTCATAGACCACATATGGATCCACCAGTGTCACTGCATGTGTGTTCTTTTCACAAACCACATATGGATCCACCAGTGGCTTTGCATGTGTTTTTTTTTCACAAACCACATATGGATCCACCAGTTTCATTGCATGTGTGTTATTTTCATTAACCACATATGGATCCCCTAGTTTCATTTATGTCTGTCTTTTCATTAATCACAACTAGAGTCATTGCATGTCATTCTTTTCATAGACCACATATGGATCCACCAGAGTTCATTGCATGTCATTGTTTTCATAAACCACATATGGATCCACTAGAGTCATTGCATGTGTGTTATTTTCACAAACAACATATGGCTCCACCAGTGTCATTGTATGTGTGTTCTTTTCACTAACCACATGTGGATCTCCTAGTGTTATTGCATGTGTGTTCTTTTCATTAACCACAACTAGAGTCATTGCATGTCTGTTCTTTTCACAAACCACATATGGATCCACCGGAGTCATTACATCTCAGTTATTTTAATTAACCACATATGGATCCACCATTGTCATTTCATGTCTATTCTTTTCATAAACCACATGGATCCACCAGTGTCATTGTATATGTGTTCTTTTAGTAAACCACAGCTAGAGTCACTAGATGTGTGTTCTTTTCATAAACCACCACTAGAGTCATTGCATGAGTGTTCTTTTCACAAACCACATATGTATCCACCAGTGTCATTGCATGTGTGTCATTTTGATTGACCACATATGGATCCCCTAGAGTTCATTGCATGTGTGATCTTTTCATTAACCACAACTAGAGTCATTGCTTGTCTGTTCTTTTCACAATCCACATATGGATCCACCAGAATTTGTTGCATGTCTGTTCTTATCATAGACAATATATAGATCCATTAGTGTCATTTCATGTGTCTTCTTTTCACAAACCACATATGGATCCACCAGTGTCATTGCATGTTTGTTCTTTTCACAAACCACATACGGATCCACCAGAGTCATTGCATGTGTGTTCTTTTCATATACCACATATGGATCCACCGGTGTCATTTCATGTCTGTTCTTTTCACAAACCACATATGGATCCACCAGTGTCATTGCATGTGTGGTCTTTTCACAAACCACATATGGATCCACCAGAGTCATTGCATATCTATTCTTTTCATATACCACATATGGATCCACCGGTGTCATTTCATGTGTGTTCTTTTCACAAACCACATATGGATCCACCAGTGTCATTGCATGTGTGGTCTTTTCACAAACCACATATGGATCCACCAATGTCATTGCATGTGTGTTCTTTTAATAAACCATAGGTAGAGTCACTTGATGTGTGTTATTTTTATTAACCACAACTAAAGTCATTGCATGTGTGTTCTTTTCAATTAACCACATATGGATCCACCGGTGTCATTGTATGTGTGTTCTTTTCATTAACCACAACTAGAGTCATTGCATGTATATTCTTTTCACAAACCACATGGATCCACCAGTCTCATTGCATGTGTGTTCTTTTAATAAACCACAACTAGAGTCATTGCATGTGTGTTCTTTTCACAAACCACATATGGATCCACCAGTGTCATTGCTTGGGTGTTCTTTTCATTAACCACAGCTAGAGTCATTTCATGTGTGTTCTTTTGACAAACCACATATAGATCCACCAGTGTCATTGCATGTGTGTTCTTTTCACAAACCACATATGGATCCACCAGAGTCATTGCATGTCTATTCTTTTCATATACCACATATGGATCCACCAGTGTCATTGCATGTGTGTTCTTTTCACAACCCACATATGGATCCACTAGTGTCATTGCATGTGTGTTCTTTTCACCAACCACATATGGATCCACCAGTGTCATTGCAAGTGTGTTCTTTTCACAAACCACATATGGATCCACTAGTGGCATTGCATGTGTGTTCTTTTCACAAACCACATATGGATCCCCTAGTGTCATTGCATGTGTGTTATTTTCATTAACCATAGATACAGTCATTGCATGTCTGTTCTTTTCACAAACCACATGGATCCACCAGTGTCATTGCATGTGTGTTCTTTTAATAAACCACAACTAGAGTCATTACATGTGTGTTATTTTCACAACCCACATATGGATCCACTAGTGTTATTGCATGCGTGTTCTTTTCATTAACCACAGCTAGAGTCATTTCATGTGTGTTCTATTCACAAACCACATATGGATCCACCAGAGTCATTGCATGTCTGTTCATTTCACAAACCACATAAGGATTCACTATATTCATTGTTTGTCTGTTATTTTCATAGACCACATATGGATCCACCAGTGTCACTGCATGTGTGTTCTTTTCACAAACCACATATGGATCCACCAGTGGCTTTGCATGTGTTTTTTTTTCACAAACCACATATGGATCCACCAGTTTCATTGCATGTGTGTTATTTTCATTAACCACATATGGATCCCCTAGTTTCATTTATGTCTGTCTTTTCATTAATCACAACTAGAGTCATTGCATGTCTGTTCTTTTCATAGACCACATATGGATCCACCAGAGTTCATTGCATGTCTGTTGTTTTCATAAACCACATATGGATCCACCAGAGTCATTGCATGTGTGTTATTTTCACAAACAACATATGGCTCCACCAGTGTCATTGTATGTGTGTTCTTTTCACTAACCACATGTGGATCTCCTAGTGTTATTGCATGTGTGTTCTTTTCATTAACCACAACTAGAGTCATTGCATGTCTGTTCTTTTCACAAACCACATATGGATCCACCGGAGTCATTACATCTCAGTTATTTTAATTAACCACATATGGATCCACCATTGTCATTTCATGTCTATTCTTTTCATAAACCACATGGATCCACCAGTGTCATTGTATATGTGTTCTTTTAGTAAACCACAGCTAGAGTCACTGGATGTGTGTTCTTTTCATAAACCACCACTAGAGTCATTGCATGAGTGTTCTTTTCACAAACCACATATGTATCCACCAGTGTCATTGCATGTGTGTCATTTTCATTGACCACATATGGATCCCCTAGAGTTCATTGCATGTGTGATCTTTTCATTAACCACAACTAGAGTCATTGCTTGTCTGTTCTTTTCACAATCCACATATGGATCCACCAGAATTTGTTGCATGTGTGTTCTTATCATAGACAATATATGGATCCATTAGTGTCATTTCATGTGTCTTCTTTTCACAAACCACATATGGATCCACCAGTGTCATTGCATGTTTGTTCTTTTCACAAACCACATACGGATCCACCAGAGTCATTGCATGTGTGTTCTTTTCATAGACCACATATGGATCAACCGGTGTCATTTCATGTCTGTTCTTTTCACAAACCACATATGGATCCACCAGTGTCATTGCATGTGTGGTATTTTCACAAACCACATATGGATCCACCAGAGTCATTGCATGTCTATTCTTTTCATATACCACATATGGATCCACCAGTGTCATTTCATGTGTGTTCTTTTCACAAACCACATATGGATCCACCAGTGTCATTGCATGTGTGGTCTTTTCACAAACCACATATGGATCCACCAGTGTCATTGAATGTGTGTTCTTTTAATAAACCATAGGTAGAGTCACTTGATGTGTGTTATTTTTATTAACCACAACTAAAGTCATTGCATGTGTGTTCTTTTCAATTAACCACATATGGATCCACCGATGTCATTGTATGTGTGTTCTTTTCATTAACCACAACTAGAGTCATTGCATGTATATTCTTTTCACAAACCACATGGATCCACCAGTGTCATTGCATGTGTGTTCTTTTAATAAACCACAACTAGAGTCATTGCATGTGTGTTCTTTTCACAAACCACATATGGATCCACCAGTGTCATTGCTTGGGTGTTCTTTTCATTAACCACAGCTAGAGTCATTTCATGTGTGTTCTTTTGACAAACCACATATGGATCCACCAGTGTCATTGCATGTGTGTTCTTTTCACAAACCACATATGGATCCACCAGAGTCATTGCATGTCTATTCTTTTCATATACCACATATGGATCCACCAGTGTCATTGCATGTGTGTTCTTTTCACAACCCACATATGGATCTACTAGTGTCATTGCATGTGTGTTCTTTTCACCAACCACGTATGGATCCACCAGTGTCATTGCAAGTGTGTTCTTTTCACAAACCACATATGGATCCACTAGTGGCATTGCATGTGTGTTCTTTTCACAAGCCACATATGGATCCCCTAGTGTCATTGCATGTGTGTTATTTTCATTAACCATAGATACAGTCATTGCATGTCTGTTCTTTTCACAAACCACATGGATCCACCAGTGTCATTGCATGTGTGTTCTTTTAATAAACCACAACTAGAGTCATTACATGTGTGTTATTTTCACAACCCACATATGGATCCACTAGTGTTATTGCATGTGTGTTCTTTTCGTTAACCACAGCAAGAGTCATTTCATGTGTGTTCTATTCACAAACCACATATGGATCCACCAGAGTCATTGCATGTCTGTTCATTTCACAAACCACAAAAGGATTCACTATATTCATTGTTTGTCTGTTATTTTCATAGACCAGTGTCACTTCATGTGTGTTCTTTTCACAAACCACATATGGATCCACCAGTGGCTTTGAATGTGTTTTTTTTCACAAACCACATATGGATCCACCAGTTTCATTGCATGTGTGTTATTTTCATTAACCACATATGGATCCCCTAGTGTCATTTATGTCTGTCTTTTCATTAATCACAACTAGAGTCATTGCATGTCTGTTCTTTTCATAGACCAATATGGATCCACCAGAGTTCATTGCATGTCTGTTCTTTTCATAAACCACATATGGATCCACCAGAGTCATTGCACGTGTGTTATTTTCACAAACAACATATGGCTCCACCAGTGTCATTGCATGTGTGTTCTTTTCATTAACCACATGTGGATCTCCTAGTGTTATTGCATGTGTGTTCTTTTCATTAACCACAACTAGAGTCATTGCATGTCTGTTCTTTTCACAAACCACATATGGATCCACCGGAGTCATTACATCTTAGTTATTTTCATTAACCACATATGGATCCACCATTGTCATTTCATGTCTATTCTTTTCATAAACCACATGGATCCACCAGTGTCATTGTATGTGTGTTCTTTTAGTAAACCACAGCTACAGTCACTGGATGTGTGTTCTTTTCATAAACCACAACTAGAGTCATTGCATGAGTGTTCCTTTCACAAACCACATATGTATCCACCAGTGTCATTGCACGTGTGTAATTTTCATTGACCACATATGGATCCCTTAGAGTTCATTGCATGTGTGTTCTTTTCATTAACCACAACTAGAGTAATTGCTTGTCTGTTCTTTTCACAATCCACATATGGATCCACCAGAATTTGTTGCATGTCTGTTCTTATCATAGACCATATATAGATCCATTAGTGTTATTTCATGGGTCTTCTTTTCACAAACCACATATGGATCCACCAGTGTCATTGCATGTTTGTTCTTTTCACAAACCACATATGGATCCACCATAGTCATTGCATGTGTGTTCTTTTCATAGACCACATATGGATCCACCGGTGTCATTTCATGTGTGTTCTTTTCACAAACCACATATGGATCCACCAGTGTCATTGCATGTGTGGTCTTTTCACAAACCAGATATGGATCCACCAGTGTCATTGCATGTGTGTTCTTTTAATAAACCATAGCTAGAGTCACTTGATGTGTGTTATTTTTATTAACCACAACTAAAGTCATTGCATGTGTGTTCTTTTCAATTAACCACATATGGATCCACCGGTGTCATTGTATGTGTGTTCTCTTCATTAACCACAACTAGAGTCATTGCATGTATATTCTTTTCACAAACCACATGGATCCACCAGTGTCATTGCATGTGTGTTCTTTTAATAAACCACAACTAGAGTCATTGCATGTGTGTTCTTTTCACAAACCACATATGGATCCACCAGTGTCATTGCTTGGGTGTTCTTTTCATTAACCACAGCTAGATTAATTTCATGTGTGTTCTTTTGACAAACCACATGTGGATCCGCCAGTTTCATTGCATGTGTGTTCTTTTCACAAACCACATATGGATCCACCAGAGTCATTGTATGTCTATTCTTTTCATATACCACATATGGATCCACCAGTGTCATTGCATGTGTGTTCTTTTCACAACCCACATATGGATCCACCAGTGTCATTGCATGTGTGTTCTTTTCACCAACCACATAAGGATCCACCAGTGTCATTGCATGTGTGTTATTTTCACAAACCACATATGGATCCACTAGTGTCATTGCATGTGTGTTCTTTTCACAAACCACATATGGATCCCCTATTGTCATTGCATGTGTGTTATTTTCATCAACCATAGATACAGTCATTGCATGTCTGTTCTTTTCACAAACCACATGGATCCACCAGTGTAATTGCATGTGTGTTCTTTTAATAAACCACAACTAGAGTCATTACATGTGTGTTATTTTCACAACCCACATATGGATCCACTAGTGTTACTGCATGTGTGTTCTTTTCATTAACCACAGCTAGAGTCATTTCATGTGTGTTCTATTCACAAACCACATATGGATCACCAGAGTCATTGCATGTGTGTTATTTTCATTGACCACATATGGATCCCCTAGATTTCATTGCATGTGTGTTCTTTTCACAAACCACATATGGATCCACCAGTGTCATTACATGTGTGTTCTTTTCACAAACCACACATGGATCCACCAGTGGCTTTGCATGTGTGTTCTTTTCACAAACCACATATGGATCCACCAGTTTCATTGCATGTGTGTTATTTTCATTAACCACATATGGATCCCCTAGTGTCATTTATGTCTGTATTTTCATTAATCACAACTAGAGTCATTGCATGTCTGTTGTTTTCATAGACCACATATGGATCCACCAGAGTTCATTGCATGTCTGTTCTTTCAATAAACCACAACTAGAGTCATTGCATGTGTGTTCTTTTCACAAACCACATATGGATCCACCAGTGTCATTGCTTGGGTGTTCTTTTCATTAACCACAGCTAGAGTCATTTCATGTGTGTTCTTTTGACAAACCACATATGGATCCACCAGTGTCATTGCATGTGTGTTCTTTTCAGAAACCACATATGGATCCACCAGAGTCATTGCATGTCTATTCTTTTCATATACCACATATGGATCCACCAGTGTCATTGCATGTGTGTTCTTTTCACAACCCACATATGGATCCACCAGTGTCATTGCATGTGTGTTCATTTCACCAACCACATATGGATCCACCAGTGTCATTGCATGTGTGTTCTTTTCACAAACCACATATGGATCCACTAGTGTCATTGCATGTGTGTTCTTTTCAGAAACCACATATGGATCCCCTAGTGTCATTGCATGTGTGTTATTTTCATTAAATATAGATACAGTCAGTGCATGCTTTTCACAAACCACATGGATCCACCAGTGTCATTGCATGTGTGTTCTTTTAATAAACCACAACTAGAGTCATTACATGTGTGTTATTTTCACAACCCACATATGGATCCACTAGTGTTATTGCATGTGTGTTCTTTTCATTAACAACAGCTAGAGTCATTTCATCTGTGTTCTATTCACAAACCACATATGGATCCACCAGAGTCATTGCATGTGTGCTATTTTCATTGACCACATATGGATCCCCTAGATTTCATTGCATGTGTGTTCTTTTCACAAACCACATATGGATCCACCAGTCTCATTACATGTGTGTTCTTTTCACAAACCACATATGGATCCACCAGTGGCTTTGCATGTGTGTTCTTTTCACAAACCACATATGGATCCACCAGTTTCATTGCATGTCTGTTATTTTCATTAACCACATATGGATCCCCTAGTGTCATTTATGTCTGTCTTTTCATTAATCACAACTACAGTCATTGCATGTCTGTTCTTTTCATAGACCACATATGGATCCACCAGAGTTCATTGCATGTCTGTTCTTTTCATAAACCACATACGGATCCACCAGACTCATTGCATGTGTGTTATTTTCACAAACAACATATGGCTCCACCAGTGTCATTGCATGTGTGTTCTTTTCATTAACCACATGTGGATCTCCTAGTGTCATTGCATGTGTGTTCTTTTCATTAACCACAACTAGAGTCATTGCATGTCTGTTCTTTTCACAAACCACATATGGATCCACCGGAGTCATTACATCTCAGTTATTTTCATTAACCACATATGGATCCACCATTGTCATTTCATGTCTATTCTTTTCATAAACCACATGGATCCACCGGTGTCATTGTATGTGTGTTCTTTTAGTAAACCACAGCTAGAGTCACTGGATGTGTGTTCTTTTCATAAACCACAACTAGAGTCATTGCATGTGTGTTCTTTTCATAGACCACATAAGGATCCACCGGTGTCATTTCATGTGTGTTCTTTTCACAAACCACATATGGATCCACCAGTGTCATTGCATGTGTGGTCTTTTGACAAACCACATATGGATCCACCAGTGTCATTGCATGTGTGTTCTTTTAATAAACCATAGCTAGAGTCACTTGATGTGTGTTATTTTTATTAACCACAACTAAAGTCATTGCATGTATGTTCTTTTCAATTAGCCACATATGGATCCACCGGTGTCATTGTATGTGTGTTCTTTTCATTAACCACAACTAGAGTCATTGCATGTGTATTCTTTTCACAAACCACATGGATCCACCAGTGTCATTGCATGTGTGTTCTTTTAATAAACCACAACTTGAGTCATTGCATGTGTGTTCTTTTCACAAACCACATATGGATCCACTAGTGTCATTGCTTGGGTGTTCTTTTCATTAACCATAGCTAGAGTCATTTCATGTGTGTTCTTTTGACAAACCACATATGGATCCACCAGTGTCATTGCATGTGTGTTCTTTTCACAAACCACATATGGATCCACCAGTGTCATTGCTTGGGTGTTCTTTTCATTAACCACAGCTACATTAATTTCATGTGTGTTCTTTTGACAAACCACATATGGATCCACCAGTTTCATTGCATGTGTGTTCTTTTCACAAACCACATATGGATCCACCAGAGTCATTGCATGTCTATTCTTTTCATATACCACATATGGATCCACCAGTGTCACTGCATGTGTGTTCTTTTCACAACCCACATATGGATCCACCAGTGTCATTGCATGTGTGTTCTTTTCACCAACCACATATGGATCCACCAGTGTCATTGCATGTGTGTTATTTTCACAAACCACATATGGATCCACTAGTGTCATTGCATGTGTGTTCTTTTCACAAACCACATATGGATCCCCTATTGTCATTGCATGTGTGTTATTTTCATCAACCATAGATACAGTCATTGCATGTCTGTTCTTTTCACAAACCACATGGATCCACCAGTGTCATTGCATGTGTGTTCTTTTAATAAACCACAACTAGAGTCATTACATGTGTGTTATTTTCACAACCCACATATGGATCCACTAGTGTTACTGCATGTGTGATCTTTTCATTAACCACAGCTAGAGTCATTTCATGTGTGTTCTA
Organism: Avena insularis; assembly: GCA_023614405.1. Classification (NCBI taxonomy): domain Eukaryota; kingdom Viridiplantae; phylum Streptophyta; class Magnoliopsida; order Poales; family Poaceae; genus Avena; species Avena insularis. The sequence goes on from CM042696.1 coordinate 411,455,518, forward strand.
TTCACAAACCACATATGGATCACCAGAGTCATTGCATGTGTGTTATTTTCATTGACCACATATGGATCCCCTAGATTTCATTGCATGTGTGTTCTTTTCACAAACCACATATGGATCCACAAGTGTCATTACATGTGTGTTCTTTTCACAAACCACACATGGATCCACCAGTGGCTTTGCATGTGTGTTCTTTTCACAAACCACATATGGATCCACCAGTTTCATTGCATGTGTGTTATTTTCATTAACCACATATGGATCCCCTAGTGTCATTTATGTCTGTATTTTCATTAATCACAACTAGAGTCATTGCATGTCTGTTGTTTTCATAGACCACATATGGATCCACCAGAGTTCATTGCATGTCTGTTCTTTTAATAAACCACAACTAGAGTCATTGCATGTGTGTTCTTTTCACAAACCACATATGGATCCACCAGTGTCATTGCTTGGGTGTTCTTTTCATTAACCACAGCTAGAGTCATTTCATGTGTGTTCTTTTGACAAACCACATATGGATCCACCAGTGTCATTGCATGTGTGTTCTTTTCAGAAACCACATATGGATCCACCAGAGTCATTGCATGTCTATTCTTTTCATATACCACATATGGATCCACCAGTGTCATTGCATGTGTATTCTTTTCACAACCCACATATGGATCCACCAGTGTCATTGCATGTGTGTCCATTTCACCAACCACATATGGATCCACCAGTGTCATTGCATGTGTGTTCTTTCCACAAACCACATATGGATCCACTAGTGTCATTGCATGTGTGTTCTTTTCAGAAACCACATATGGATCCCCTAGTGTCATTGCATGTGTGTTATTTTCATTAACCATAGATACAGTCAGTGCATGTCTGTTCTTTTCACAAACCACATGGATCCACCAGTGTCATTGCATGTGTGTTCTTTTAATAAACCACAACTAGAGTCATTACATGTGTGTTATTTTCACAACCCACATATGGATCCACTAGTGTTATTGCATGTGTGTTCTTTTCATTAACCACAGCTAGAGTCATTTCATGTGTGTTCTATTCACAAACCACATATGGATCCACCAGAGTCATTGCATGTGTGCTATTTTCATTGACCACATATGGATCCCCTAGATTTCATTGCATGTGTGTTCTTTTCACAAACCACATATGGATCCACCAGTCTCATTACATGTGTGTTCTTTTCACAAACCACATATGGATCCACCAGTGGCTTTGCATGTGTGTTCTTTTCACAAACCACATATGGATCCACCAGTTTCATTGCATGTCTGTTATTTTCATTAACCACATATGGATCCCCTAGTGTCATTTATGTCTGTCTTTTCATTAATCACAACTAGAGTCATTGCATGTCTGTTCTTTTCATAGACCACATATGGATCCACCAGAGTTCATTGCATGTCTGTTCTTTTCATAAACCACATACGGATCCACCAGACTCATTGCATGTGTGTTATTTTCACAAACAACATATGGCTCCACCAGTGTCATTGCATGTGTGTTCTTTTCATTAACCACATGTGGATCTCCTAGTGTCATTGCATGTGTGTTCTTTTCATTAACCACAACTAGAGTCATTGCATGTCTGTTCTTTTCACAAACCACATATGGATCCACCGGAGTCATTACATCTCAGTTATTTTCATTAACCACATATGGATCCACCATTGTCATTTCATGTCTATTCTTTTCATAAACCACATGGATCCACCAGTGTCATTGTATGTGTGTTCTTTTAGTAAACCACAGCTAGAGTCACTGGATGTGTGTTCTTTTCATAAACCACAACTAGAGTCATTGCATGTGTGTTCTTTTAATAGACCACATATGGATCCACCGGTGTCATTTCATGTGTGTTCTTTTCACAAACCACATATGGATCCACCAGTGTCATTGCATGTGTGGTCTTTTGACAAACCACATATGGATCCACCAGTGTCATTGCATGTGTGTTCTTTTAATAAACCATAGCTAGAGTCACTTGATGTGTGTTATTTTTATTAAGCACAACTAAAGTCATTGCATGTATGTTCTTTTCAATTAGCCACATATGGATCCATCGGTGTCATTGTATGTGTGTTCTTTTCATTAACCACAACTAGAGTCATTGCATGGGTATTCTTTTCACAAACCACATGGATCCACCAGTGTCATTGCATGTGTGTTCTTTTAATAAACCACAACTTGAGTCATTGCATGTGTGTTCTTTTCACAAACCACATATGGATCCACCAGTGTCATTGCTTGGGTGTTCTTTTCATTAACCATAGCTAGAGTCATTTCATGTGTGTTCTTTTGACAAACCACATATGGATCCACCAGTGTCATTGCATGTGTGTTCTTTTCACAAACCACATATGGATCCAGCAGAGACATTGCATGTCTATTCTTTTCATATACCACATATGGATCCACCAGTGTCATTGCATGTGTGTTCTTTTCACAACCCACATATGGATCCACCAGTGTCATTGCATGTGTGTTCTTTTCACAAACCACATATGGATCCACCAGTGTCATTGCACGTGTGTTCTTTTCACAAACCACATGGATCCACTAGTGTCATTGCATGTGTGTTATTTTAATAAACCACAACTAGAGTCATTGAATGTGTGTTATTTTCACAAGCCACATATGGATCCACTAGTGTTATTGCATGTGTGTTCTTTTTATTAACCACAGCTAGAGTCATTTCATGTGTGTTCTATTCACAAACCACATATGGATCCAGCAGAGTCATTGCATGTGTGTTATTTTTATTGACCACATATGGATCCCCTAGATTTCATTGCATGTGTGTTCTTTTCACAAACCACATATGGATCCACCAGTGTCATTACATGTGTGTTCTTTTCACAAACCACATATGGATCCACTAGTGTAATTGCATGTGTGTTCTTTTCACAAAACACATATGGATCGACTAGTGTCATTGCATGTGTATTCTTTTCACAAACCACATATGGATCCCCTACTGTCGTTGCACGTGTGTTCTTTTCATTAACCACAGATACAGTCATTGCATGTCTGTTCTTTTCACAAACCACATGGATCCAGCAGTGTCATTGCAAGGATGTTCTTTTAATAAACCACAACTAGAGTCATTGCATGTGTGTTATTTTCACAAACCACATATGGATCCACTAGTGTCATTGCATGTGTGTTCTTTTCATTAACCACAGCTAGAGTCATTTCATGTTTGTTCTTTTCACAAACCACATATGGATCCACCAGAGTCATTGCATGTATTTTATTTTCATTGACCACATATGGATCCCCTAGAGTTCATTGCATGTGTGTTATTTTCACAAACCACATATGGATCCACCAGTGTCATTGCATGTGTGTTCTTTTAATAAACCGGCACTAGAGTCACTTGATGTGTGTTCTTTTTATTAACCACAACTAAAGTCATTGCATGTGTGTTCTTTTCAATTAACCACATATGGATCCACCAGTGTCATTGTATGTGTGTTATTTTCAATAACCACAACTAGGGTCATTGCGTGTATATTCTTTTCACAAACCACATGGATCCACCAGTGTCATTGCATCTGTGTTCTTTTAATAAACCACAACTAGAGTCATTTCATGTGTGTTCTTTTCACAAACCACATATGGATCCACCAGTGTCATTTCTTGGGGTGTTCTTTTCATTAACCACAACTAGAGTCATTTCATGTGTGTTCTTTTGACAAACCACATATGTATCCACTAGTGTCATTGCATGTGTGTTCTTTTCACAAACCACATATGGATCCACCGGTTTCATTGCATGTCTATTCTTTTCATAGACCACATATGGATCCACCAGTGTCATTGCATGTGTGTTCTTTTCACAAACCACATATGGATCCACTATGGCATTGCATGTGTGTTCTTTTCACAAACCACATATGGATCCACCAGTGTCATTGCATGTGTGTTCTTTTCACAAACCACATATGGATCCACTAGTGTCATTGCATGTGTGTTCTTTTCACAAACCAATATGGATCCCCTAGTGTCATTGCATGTGTGTTAATTTCATTAACCACAGATACAGTCATTGCATGTCTGTTCTTTTCACAAACCACATGGATCCACCAGTGGCATTACATGTGTGTTCTTTTCATAAACCACAAATAGTTTCATTGCATGTGTGTTATTTTCACAACCCACATATGGATCCACTAGTGTTATTGCATGTGTGTTCTTTTCATTAACCACAGCTAGAGTCATTTCATGTGTGTTCTTTTCACAAACCAAATATGGATCCACCAGAGTCATTGCATTTGTGTTATTTTCATTGACCACATATGGATCCCCTAGATTTCATTGCATGCGTGTTCTTTTCAGAAACCACATATGGATCCACCAGTGTCATTGCATGTTTGTTCTTTTCACAAGCCACATATGGATCCACCAGTGTAATTGCATGTGTGTTCTTTTCACAAACCACATATGGATCGACTAGTGTCATTGCATGTGTATTCTTTTCACAAACCACATATGCATCCCCTAGTGTCGTTGCATGTGTGTTCTTCTTATTAACCACAGATACAGTCATTGCATGTCTGTTTCTTTTCACAAACCACATGGATCCACCAGTGTCATTGCATGTGTATTCTTTTAATAAACCACAACTATAGTCATTGCATGTGTGTTATTTTCACAAACCACATATGGATCCACTAGTGTCATTGCATGTGTGTTCTTTTCATTATCCACAGCTAGAGTCATTTCATGTGTGTTCATTTCACAAACCACATATGGATCCACCAGAGTCATTGCATATCTGTTATTTTCATTGACCACATATGGATCCCCTAGAGTTCATTGCATGTGTGTTATTTTCATTAACCACAGCTAGAGTCATTGCATGTCTGTTCTTTTCACAAGCCACATAAGGATCCACAAGATTCATTGCATGTCTGTTCTTTTCATAGACCACATATGGATCCACCAGTGTCATTACATGTGTGTTCTTTTCACAAACCACATATGGATCCACCAATGTCATTGCATGTGTGTTCTTTCCACAAACCACATATGGATCGACCAGTTTCATTGCATGTGTGTTCTTTTCATTAACCACATATGGATCCCCTAGTGTCATTTATGTGTGTTCTTTTCATTAACCACAACTAGAGTCATTGCATGTCTATTCTTTTCATAGACCACATATGGATCCACCAGAGTTCATTGCATGTCTGTTCTTTTCATAAACCACATATGGATACAGCAGTGTCACTGCATGTGTGTTCTTTTCACAAACCACATATGGATCCACTAGTGTCATTGCATGTGTGTTCTTTTCACAAACCACATATGGATCCAGCAGTGTCATTGCATGTGTGTTCTTTTCACAAACCACATATGGATCCACTAGTGTCATTGCATGTGTGTTCTTTTCACAAACCAATATGGATCCCCTAGTGTCATTGCATGTGTGTTAATTTCATTAACCACAGATACAGTCATTGCATGTCTGTTCTTTTCACAAACCACATGGATCCACCAGTGTCATTACATGTGTGTTCTTTTCATAAACCACAAATAGATTCATTGCATGTGTGTGATTTTCACAACCCACATATGGATCCACTAGTGTTATTACACGTGTGTTCTTTTTATTAACCACAGCTAGAGTCATTTCATGTGTGTTCTTTTCACAAACCAAATATGGATCCACCAGAGTCATTGCATGTGTGTTATTTTCATTGACCACATATGGATCCCCTAGATTTCATTGCATGTGTGTTCTTTTCAGAAACCACATATGGCTCCACCAGTGTCATTGCATGTTTGTTCTTTTCACAAGCCACATATGGATCCACCAGTGTAATTGCATGTGTGTTCTTTTCACAAACCACATATGGATCGACTAGTGTCATTGCATGTGTATTCTTTTCACAAACCACATATGCATCCCCTAGTGTCGTTGCATCTGTGTTCTTCTTATTAACCACAGATACAGTCATTGCATGTCTGTTTCTTTTCACAAACCACATGGATCCACCAGTGTCATTGCATGTGTGTTCTTTTAATAAACCACAACTATAGTCATTGCATGTGTGTTATTTTCACAAACCACATATGGATCCACTAGTGTCATTGCATGTGTGTTCTTTTCATTAACCACAGCTAGAGTCATTTCATGTGTGTTCATTTCACAAACCACATATGGATCCACCAGAGTCATTGCATGTGTGTTATTTTCATTGACCACATATGGATCCCCTAGAGTTCATTGCATGTGTGTTATTTTCATTAACCACAGCTAGAGTCATTGCATGTCTGTTCTTTTCACAAACCACATAAGGATCCACAAGATTCATTGCATGTCTGTTCTTTTCATAGACCACATATGGATCCACCAGCGTCATTACATGTGTGTTCTTTTCACAAACCACATATGGATCCACCAATGTCATTGCATGTGTGTTCTTTCCACAAACCACATATGGATCGACCAGTTTCATTGCATGTGTGTTCTTTTCATTAACCACATATGGATCCCCTAGTGTCATTTATGTGTGTTCTTTTCATTAACCACAACTAGAGTCATTGCATGTCTATTCTTTTCATAGACCACATATGGATCCACCAGATTTCATTGCATGTCTGTTCTTTTCATAAACCACATATGGATCCACCAGAGTCATTGTATGTGTGCTATTTTCACAAACAACATATGGATCCACCAGTGTTATTGCATTTGTGTTCTTTGCATTGACCACATGTTGATCTCCTAGTGTCATTGCATGTGTGCGTAGGGGTTCCACGTATCAAAACAATAAATTTTACTCTACGCCACTGAACCCCTGAAGCTGCCAGCACCTATCTATTAGGAATACAGTAACGGGAGTGGCTTTTTGTGAACTTACCCTTGAAGACCGAAAAGCGTTGTCAACGCTCAGGAGAGCATGGTTGATGTAGACGAGCCGAAGCCGACCTCAAGGTCGTGATGAAGTCCTCGTGCTCCTTTGGCTCCAATGACTTGAGTTCCTCAAGTGTGACACCTCGCGGGGAGTTACACACGTCCTGTGCCTGACAATGACTCCCGCTTCCCCGATCCAGCAGTAGTTACGGAAGTAGAGCTCCCGGATCCGAATCCCGTAGCGCGACGGCGCTCCGCGGTGAAGATGTCTCTTGCTCATGCAGTCCAGACTTGGGCCCATGGTCACGAGAGAGAGAGGGGGAGAGAGAAAATATCAACTAGAGGTCCTCCCAAAAGTGAGAAGACCTTTATTGATTATTGGTGTGTTTAAATTGGCCAAATACCCCCACTATATATAGGGGGAGGGGAGGTACTACCTCCCTCAAAGTCCCGGGGTGGACTAAAGGAGAGGAGGGGGGAGGGGTGGCCGCCGGCCACCCTTGTGTGCCCTGCACGGGGGGGCTAGGCCCAGCCGGCCTTCCCCTTGCCCCTTCTCCCTCTCTCCTTTCCCCTAATGGGCCCTCTCCCTCCGGGAATTAGCCCATTAAGCCTTTGATCATTTATTTGATTTTTCTATTTATTAAATAATTATTAATAAATGATTAAATTAATATTTAACATTCATTCACATATTATTCAACCTCCGTGGCCATGGAACACCTTCCACCTCCACTCCGGACATCCTCCGGACTTACCGAAACCCTTCCGGTTTTCTCTCTACTATTCTTCGGCGATTCCACCGATCCTATAAACACTCTCCAAGCATCATCAAGCCCTTAAGCGCGATTCCGCACGGTTCTGGAACACTCCAGACATGGTCGGGACACTCCCGCACCAATGATCGACAGAGGGACCTGGATGGCCATGTGAACCCTGTGCGTTCCACAAAGATCTTTCGTCGTTTGAACCGGGACAGTCGTGTCTTATTCCCTTTGTCTCTCGATACTTGGATTGCCAGAGATCTGATCAATGACATCACCATGTCATGTTCAATCTCGTTACTAAACAATGCCACTTGACTCGTTCCGACAAGCGATATCATCATAATCAGATCACACGTTGTGCAGCTGTTGGATATAACTTCTCCGAGTGGGCCCTTGAGTATCTTCTTGTCACATGGATGGACAAATCCCGCTCATGAAATATATTTCCTCTACGGTTTCCTCCGAATACCTGAACACAGCTTTATAACTACCGTATTACCAGATGGCGTTTGATGTTATCTAAGCACTCTCGGGAGACAGTGATTGATATAGCCTCACGGTCTAAGGAATAGTCTACGAGGATCCATTTCTAATCATCGTAACTTGAACTTCGTGACATGATTGGGTCACGATGTTTAGGTTGGGTATTGGTTCATCATCTCACTCTCAGAATGTCACATGGAAAGACAAACCCCGCTCTTGACATATATTTCCTCTATGGTTTCCTCTGAATACCTGAACACACATTTATAACCACCGTATTACCAGATGGCGTTTGACGCTATCTAAGCACTCTCGGGAGATAGTGATTGATATAGCCTCACGGTCTAAGGAATAGTCTACGAGGATCCATTTCTAATCATCATAACTTCAACTTCGTGGCATGATCGGGTCATGATGTTTAGGTTGGGTATTGGTTCATCATCTCACTCTCAAAATGAGATGACCTCATTTCCAACTAGCATAAATGCCACATGATCAGGAAACTTGATCATTTGTTGACCAATGAACCAGTGACTAGAGTTTCACTAGGAACCCCTAGTTGTTTGTATATCACATGTGTACTGATGTTTCCACTCAACATTGTTATAGCATGATATAAAACTTAATCATAAACTACATGAAATATGATAATAGTCCTTACTACTATTTGTCTCTAGGGCATATTTCCAATAGTCTCCCAGTTGCACTAGAGTACAAATACACTAGTTGCATTTGTTCTCAATCATTGCCACCATATATCCAGTACCCTGAACATGCTTGCTCATGGAAGAGGTTGAGTCTTGGGTCTGTACTTTACAGTCCCAAATCCTTTGCAACTTACTAATGTCACCTAGATTGACATTAATACTCTATCATCACATGATAGCATCTGTGTGTATGCATCGTCGCTATGGCAACAGAACAAGGCCTGATTCCAGGAGCCTATAGTGACGTTAGGTCAACCTCGAGGGCTTTATCATGGGCACTATGCCCTGGGACACATCATTCTATGTTAAAAGCGAACTAGCCCCGCCATGACATTATACAACACTTTTGATGGTACCCTTATCTATTGTTGTAAATGTATTCACCGAAACACTAGTGCACTCTCTGCAACTTTTGATGTTTTGTTCACCTTGCTTCCTACTTGACATCAATCGGTATTACAGGAGTTTCCAACATATTCCCTTATAACATAACCCTTTATGCTTTAAGATATGTCATCCTTTGTGGATTTGGAAGACATGTCTACAGTTCTCTACTAGACACTACGGATAAAACTCATCTCAACGTTCTGTGATTCGAACTCAATCACTTTTAAACGTTCCTTATTTGGATTGCATATTATGCTAAGTTATCATCATGGTTTTCTAAGATAGAACCTATGTCTCAACATAGTGGATGACGATCATCCTTTTCTTTATGTCAACCATTGACGTTAAACTTAATACTATTCCTAAATTGAGTCATTAAGAACTAGTTCCTTAATTAACTTATATTCTGAAACTCCTTTCAGAATCCCTTAAGGAATACTACATACTATCATAATACACCTATTATCAACTTCTACATCTTATAAATCATTATTTATAAGTATTTGCGCTTTTACTCTTAAGACCCTTAAGAATTACTCCTATAAGCTCCCACTCAAAATATGTTCCTACATATTTGAATTTGAGACTTATATTGCTCCCACTCAAAAATATGTCAATCACGTATTGTTTTAGGAAGACTTTCATAGCTCCCACTCAATTTTATGCAAATTGCATATCCACTCACTATTTTGAACAATTTCAAAATCCTTTGATCAAATATCAAAGTGAGAGATTTACTATGAGACACTAGTACTTTTACTGCTCTTAAATCCACTAGACATTCAACACACTTGAATCAAATTCATTTGAATTTGTCCAATACCTGACAAATTGTGCTTTTGTTATTCACCCCCTTTTTCCACTATGGCTTTGTAGTCATTTGGGAAAATTCAAGTGACCCCTTTTACTTGATATTCAGCAACTAATTACTTTCTAATCTGAAGGGAAGTTTGCTTTCTAGGATTTCTCATAATTTAGTTTACCATTATTTCCTTTGTAGTTCGTAGGTGTCTCATATTCCAATAATCATGACAAATGATTCACAAATACCTCCATATAAGATATGGATTACATTTTGAATCCTACTTCATGTAGTGAAAACACTAGTGGGGAAAACACAATGATCAATATCATTGATTCTTTCCTTTTGTGCAGAGAATCATTCAGGAACGTTGTCCGTTGCGCTTCTCAACACTCTGATGCAGGGTTTTGAATCCTCATCATGTTTTAACACTTTCTTCCATTTGCTCCATAATCGAGAAATATCACTAAAAGTGGGTTTCCTAAAAAATGTACCAAAATCCAAGCAGTATGAATCTTGCTTTCCTTTTGGTTTTAGCTATGGGTTTTGTATTCAAAGTTTTCCAATAAATACACTATAAGGACTTATTCGCTATTGTTTTGGTTATATCGAATAACCCCAAAACTTTCATGAATTCAAATGGTTCACTATGAATTCTAATTGAGTGCTAACTATTTCTAAGCTAATGGTCTCTACATCTACACTACAACGATTTATTTGGTGCCTTCTATTCAACCCCTTTGATATCTAATATCACATTGTGATGCTTTGCATTTTGACATTTCAAAATGCTTTGCATTCCACAATTTCTATTATGCCATTCTTATAAAGTTGAATTTCATTACTATTGATCAAATCATAGCAATTAGATTCTATTTTATATTTATACCCTTTTATTGATGAAACACTTTGATCAAATCAAATAGTTTCATATTCATGTTTCCTTTGGTAAACTTCTTTACACATTTAAACAATCATATAATGATAATTACCATTTTCGTTAAATAAAATACATCGAATATGTATTTACTTTTTAACAATTCATTAAACACTTTGTATTCAAGTAATACACATTGTTCAAGTTATTTGCCGAACTTAGGCATGATTTATATGTGAAAAGAAATCAAATGACTTTCACATATTATCACATAAATTTGAATTTAAACAATGGTTTTTCATTCATTAATGAACATATCATTAAGTGGGGTATTTTAAACAAGGCATTTTAATGTTTTATAAATGTTCATGCATTAGCAATTAGTTTCAAACAACAAGGATAATTCACACATAATCAAACAAGATATGAACATGAATAGAAATCATTCATAAAAGTGGCACAACTGTTTGTTACAAGCTCATATGAATAACCGTCTCACAAAGTGTGAGACACACTAAAGAAGTTCATAATCTCTTGATTACAATAATCATCCTAAAACATAAACTAAATGATAAATGTCGAGGGAGAGTGTCGTCGACCATCATCATTATGATTGCCATCAACACGCAACGTCACCTCCTCTCCAGCAAGCACCTCTCATGTAGAAGGACCTGTTTTCAGCAAAATAGAACAAGTATCAGATATACTTAACACTACAAATGTGTTTGCAAGATTATAACATTTATAAAACTGTATATCAAATATATACCTTTGTCATTGATGACCTAGCCGACATCTGGTTCAACTAACACATTCCTGAGATGTGTCACGAACCGATGGAACTCCATTGATTCCGCGTCGCCCCTCATTACACAAGTCCTGACTTGTGCTTGGTAGCTTGGTGGCAGCGACCACAGCTCAACACTGTTTGCGAAAGAGCCTGTCATCCAGCTATCCAGGAATAATGCAGGCCTCATGTACACATCATGCATGCGCTCCAAGTGGTCGTCCAGTGATGAGTTCTCCTCCATCTTAATGGAAAGGAAGTCTTCCATCAGCTCATGCTCCCATAGGCGTACTTGATCCACAAAATGTGTCCTAAGCTGTAGCATCACCGAACGAGGGTCGACATCACCCATGAAAGGCCACAGCTCATCCACCATTCCGAAACGCATGGTAACTGAAATGAAGGAGGCCATCTCACGACGGAGATAGCGGTCTTTCGGCTCCTCTGGGGTCTCTAGGTCAGTGGGATGATCCAAATCCATCCCGTCGAGTATGTAGTCGACCACGTCGTTCTTGCTAAGGAGAAAATGGAGACGTGCAACCCATATTGAGAAGTTTGATCCATATAATATGAGCTTCTCTCCTACTAACCAATCAATCGTCAACACGAAAGGATCCATCTACATTTATAATTGCAAAAGGAATTTGGACTAAGTTTATAATTAAATGAGTTAATTATAAATCAACTTAGAAACACATATCCCCAAAAGGGTTCCTAGTGATAACACGACCCCTATCAGCCACATCTCCCCCGATCATCACAGCCATCAATGTGGGTTCAAGGGTGGACGCTAAACGTCGGTCACATCATTCATGTGACTCGTGCTCGATCTTTTGACCATCCGTGTTCTGAGGCCACGCTTATGTGGTGTGGTAGGCTCGCCAACTCAACCTTAGTGTATTCATTGTGCAACATGGCTTACACCCACTGTATGAGAATGTAGATATGTCTGACACCCAGGCCTGTAACCCTGGATCGCCTCATACTGAAGAATTTTCTTGGTGGTGCACACTATGGGGGAACACCATCGTTGGTAATTTTAACAGGGATCATCTTATTAGGCTACCGTCGAGTATCTAATACTAGCACACAATAATACATACAAACAATAACATTGAATGTAAATGCTATGTGATATGGTCCTTCACGTCGTAATCTCCATCTGTCGTCACCGGGTTCCGACACCAGGGTTCCGGCGCCGTAGACACCAAGGTACCGGTGTCATTCCGGCGTGGTAGTCCATCACCTTCGTGACTATCTACTACTACATAACAAAAGGTAATCACTTTACCTTTGCCACAACGATATCACAAAACAATGCCCCCCTGCAAAACAAAGTTAGACGCCTCTACTTTATCTTTGCATGTTTTACGTGGCTGAATGGGCTTTCGCACAAGAACCGTTCTTACCTATGAACTTTAAGCACAACACTGATCAAGTAATTGTCTCTACTACACCCCTTTCAGGGCCCGCCGTTGCAAATGGCATACCAACTAATGCAAGAGAGACAGACACCCCCCTAAGCCACTTTATACGCTACAAGTCGTATGTCAAGCGTGGACCAGTCTCGCAAATGAACGCGTAAAGTCGGTTGGGGGCCGCTTCATCAAGCATTACTGTGGTATACACAAGTACACCTGGGAGGGTAACAACTAAAAGATCAACGCCCACACACTACATTTCGTGTGTTCTACCCGTACTAGTATTACTACGCATTGATCTAGCTCTGATACCACTTTAGGGGTTCCGCGTATGAAAATTTTTACTCTACGCCCCTGAACCCCTGAAGCTACCAGGACCTATCTATTAGTAATACAGTAACAGGAGGGGCTTTTCGTGAACTTACCATTGAAGACCGAAAAGCGTTGTCAACGCTCAGGAGAGCATGGTTGATGTAGACGAGCCGAAGCCGACCTCAAGGTCGTGATGAAGTCCTCGTGCTCCTTTGGCTCCAACGACTTGAGTGCCTCAAGTGCGACACCTCAAGGGAGTTACACACGTCCGGTGCCTGACGATGACTCCCGCTTCCCCGATCCAGCAGCAGTTGCGGAAGTAGAGCTCCTGGATCCGAATTCCACAGCGCGACGGCGCTCCACGGTGAAGATGTCTCTTGCTCGCGCAGTCCAGACTTGGGACCACGGTCGTGAGAGAGAGAGAGGGGGAGAGAGAAAATATCAACTGGAGGTCCTCCCAAAAGTGAGAAGACCTTTATTGATTATTGGTGTGTTTAAATTGGCCAAATACCCCCACTATATATAGGGGAAGGGGAGGCACTACCCCCCTCAATGTCCCGGGGTGGGACTAAAGGAGAGGAGGGGCTAGGGGTGGCCGCCGTCCACCCTAGTGGGCCCCGCGTGGGGGGTTAGGCCTAGCCAGCCTTCCCCTTGCCCCTTCTCCCTCTCTACTTTCCCCTAATGGGCCCTCTCCCTCCAGAAATTGGCCCATTAAGCCTTTGACCATTTATTTGATTTTTCTCTTTATTAAATAATTATGAATAAATGATTAAATCAATATTTAACATTCATTCACATATTATTCAACCTCCATGGCCATGGAACACCTAACACCTCCACTCCGGACATCCTCCGGACTTACCAAAACCCTTCCGGTTTTCTCTCTACTATTCTTCGACGATTCCATTGATCCTATAAACACTCTTTAAGCATCATCAAGCCCTTAAGCGTGATACCTCACGGTTCGGGAACACTCCAGACATGGTCGGGACACTCCCGCACCAATGATCGACTGTAACATCCCAAAACTTTAATCCAAATGATCAAGATCAAATCTACCCAATTTAGGGTTAACAAAAACTTTTTCATTTAAAAATCTTTAAGCATTCATATGAGTGTGCATTTGAATAGGAGTTGTTTTGAATTGCCATGATTGAGTGATCTATTGATTGTAAAATGACTCTAAGGTGAATTACACATCATCTAGATCATCCCCAAGCAAATCCCAAAGAAAAATAAATCAAAAAGAATTAAATAAGCAAATGGTCACTTTTGCCATTTTAATCACATAGCCCACTTTGGCTATTCCTAGCACTCAAATCTTAACAGAAACAGTTGTGGATCTTTGCACCCCTTGCTAGTACAAGTTGTGATGAACCAAGTCCCACTTTCTTGCATCCCAAAAACATTCAAACTCTAAATTTAAATGACAATTGAAAATTGAATCTAGTTCATATGTTTAGATACCACTTTCTCAAAAACTACTGGAATGAACTCCATTTCAAAATCCCAAGCAAACCTATATTCTTAAGGATAAGATGAATCACTACACCAAAAATCAGCTCAAAATTCAAATAAAACTTTCATGCGGCCATTTGATCAAACAGTTGGCAGGTAGATAAAAAGTTGCCTAACTAATACCGTTTAGGAGCAAATCTTGTCGAGCCAATTGGTGTGCATTGATCACCTTGGTCTCCCCCAGGCCCAACCAGACCAATACCACCCCTATACCTAGCCCCTGGCGCCAGTGCCATGCCGCCCTGACGCCATGCTCGCCAGCCAAACACGGGCAACGATCATCAGACTGCGCCGTGCCATTCCAGCTTGCCCGCTAGCACCGCCTAACCCTACCGCCTCTCCCTATCCACCCCTCGATCGCTGCAAGCCCCTAGACCACCTCAATGCCTCGCCGCCCTTTCTCTCTCCGAGCAACCAGAGCGTGCCAGAGCATGATCGCCGCCAGCATGCCTCAGACCTGGCCACGACACCAAATTGCGCCCGCCGCTCCGCCATCAACCCAGCACCCTGCCAGACACGGCCATGCAATGTCGTGTGACCCACAGTCGCCATGAGCGCCGTCGAGCACCGCCTCTGTCCCTTAGAGCGGGGGAAGCTCCTGACCATCGGTCCCCTCGTCGAACCTATATAAGGAGGCCACCCCAGCACCATTGCTTCACACCATCTCACTCCCCTCTCCACTAACTGTTTCCCCTCTCTCGCCGGAGCCGCTCGAACCGCCGTTCGCCGGAATTCCACCAGAGGTAGCCGGTGTAGAGGAGGAGACGTGCTCGTTGATTCTGTCCACCTCAACCCCTGCCGCGACCTCTCCTGAGCCCGCTGTCATCCACCAGTGCGTTTGCCCGCCTTGCCGTATTAGCTGGAGCCCTGGTACGTCCCCAGTAGACCCCCACCAGCCGTTTAGGGTTCAGTCTCGCCGGCGACGAGTCCGTCATCGACGACGACCGTGAGCCGTCGATCTGTGTTCTAATCGTGTGGCCCAGATTATCCGTACCGCTTCGGGTTTTAAGTGCCGCTGACATGCGGACCCCCTTGTTAGTCGCCCTCTGCTCTACTGAGCGTCACAGGGCCGGCCCATTTAGTTTCCTGCCTAAGCCCGTAGATTCAAATATAGGTTTTTCTATTTAGATTTAGATTCCATTCTGTCCTTTAGTTTAAAAATCATTTCAGAAAGATTTACCAAAACAAATTGAGTGATTCCAATTTTTTTGGAAAGCTACTGAAAATCTCAATCCAAGACCGTTGGATTTAAGTCATTTAGAATTAGATATCTCTCCTAGTTAAAATAACAAAACAGAATCTTTTGCACATTCAAACTTTTTTATAAAATCAATCATAATAGCTTTTAAGTTGATTCCAACTCTCAAAAATCACATTTAACCATACCTATCTGAATATGTATTAAGTTTTGCATGAAGTGACTTTGGACTAGTACCAAAATAATGCTATATAGGCATTTCTAGTCACTTTAAATCATTAAGTATTAAACTTAAACTTATTAAAATATGATCCAACCCTTAAATCACATTGCCATATGTTAGAATATGTGGTGATGACATGTGTCCACATGATCCCATATTTTAAATGGAGAATATTAAATCTTAGTTAATTTCAATGAATAGAAATTACTTTTCTCAAATAAAATACATGAACTTAGTCCCTTAAAGCTTGTGATGCTTGTGATGATAATAGATCATCAAATGTGTGCCTTAGTGTGCTAAGTAGACTAGTTATGTATTGTTTGGTGATTGTGTATTCCGTATGTATTTATAGACGATAGTACCGACCAAGTCTACGAGGAGGAGGAGTTCTACCAAGAGGAGGAGGAAGAAAACTTCAACCACTTCACCAACCAAGGCAACCTATTGCTGGCAAGCTATTGTTAGCAAGCTAGAATTAAGCTAGATAACCTAAGCAAAGGCATTAGGCATGCTTTGGTTATACTATTTTGGATTTATATCTACTCCATGTTTTATTTCCAAGCTTTACTTTCTTTACTTTACCATAGTCCTTTACTTGTTTAAAGGTAGCATAAATAGTATCAAACTTGACCTATCTAGTTAGAGTTAGATGTCATTCTATGGCATGAGATTGAGATTAGCATCTCACCTTAGTGAACACTCTTAACTTAGTAGTTGGAACAAAACCCAAAACTTGATTCACTTTAGATGGGAATACTTGGTGAAAATGAATTGTGACATGACTTGACCACAACAGAGTTGTGACTATGATAACAAAGTTCCCACTTACGTGTTTTTGAACTTCTTCTATCTTTCTTTGTTTCTGAACTCAGCTTAGGTTTCAAACTTAACTTTACAAGTAAACTTAGAGTTAGCATTCCTACTTGAACTATCTTACTTGTTAGTGATAGTTTTCGAGTACTTAAAGAGTACTCATGTCTTTTGTCCCTGGCTATTCCTATGGCCAGACTATGAAGGAGACTACCAAGATGAAGGACAGCAGGACGGCTAAGATAACTAGGATCATCTCCCATCATCAGCATTGCCTATGACTCTGAAGATGGACCCCACCGCTACACTATTTATTCCGCTACTTAATTGTACTAAGATTGGATCATGAGATCCTTATTTGTGTAAGACCTTATTAATGGTTGTAATGGATGATGTACTGTGATATCCAATCTGTTATATGTAACAAAAATGGTAATCATGCGATTGCGAGGTATGGCATAACAGGCATCTGGGATTAAAAATCCGGGTGTTGACAAGTTGATATCAAAGCCATCCTGACCATAGGAGACTCTAGTTAGAATGGACGTCCGAACAAAAACTTAGTTTAAAAACCAAAGTGAGTATTTGTGAAAACTATTTCCTCTCTTACCCTTGGGAATGCTTTCTTTCAAAAAAAATCATGTTCCTCCAAAGTCTTACATTACTACATAAAACTTTGACACACTTGATCACTTCAATAGCTTTCTCATCCTAAATTCTTATAGATGGAAGCCCAATACAACAAGTTCTACTAGTTGGGCAACGGAGACCAACTGATCTTCGAAAGGGATTTGGATGCACTGTCTGAGGTCTTGGAGCGTCCTCATCCGGAATTCCTTGGAGCTCAACTCCCGGGTCCACCAGGAGGAGATTTACAATGGCTAGTGACTGCTGATCTTCGAGCCAAGATAGAAGCACCAGTATCTGGGATGATTCAGTTCTCGGTGAGAGAGAACAACTAGCTAGATGGATTAGCCAGAGCAATGCATGAAGATCTCGCGCGTATGTGTGCCCTGAGTGTCAACCTCATCCAAGGAAGCCGCTTTGTTCACTATGCAAGGCGTGATTCCATGGGAATGCCGCTAGAGATGCCAAGTCACCCAATACTGAAGCGTCAAGTGGAGAACCTCGACTTCCTACTGTACGACAGACAGAAGGAGTTGGACAATGCTAGAGAGCTCGCCAACAACAACCTCGCCATTGCAGCCCAGAAGGCCCAGACTTTCTCAGTGCTAGTCAAGGATCACCAGTCTCTGCGCCGTCAACACGCCAAGAAGGATCGCACCATCAACCGTCTTCGTAAGAAGGTGGCCGACCTCGAGACGACCATCAAGGAGCAAGAAGCTCAGCTTGCCATAAAGGAAGAAAAAGAGGAAGGTAAAGATATCCAAGGGGATATTGACTCCTACCTCAACAATGATGATGACTTTCTGGAGGAAGATGTCGTGGACTTCTACACCGATGATGACGACTCCGACTTCATCGATGATAAGTAGATGCACTAGAGCACTATCGTAGCATGAGATGTATCGGTCACATTGTATCGTAGCTTACAAAATGGTTCTTAAAACCATCTGTTTCCCTTTGATGTTGTGGTGTGTGTGTGTGTTTGTATCGTGTGCTTTGCTTGAATGAATGAAAAGAAGTTAGTTGCAAAAACCTGAGTCAAACTCAAAGTTTTATCTTTGAAATCAAAACCATGAACCTTAGAACTTTCCCTCTTACCCCTTTATCTACCTCAATCCTCAGATGACTCGTGGAAACCAAGGAGGGAGCAGCTCATCGCAAGACCCAATGCTGCAGATTCTATGGACTCTCATTGCAGACCGTGAAGCAAGCAGGGCAGAACGCCAAGCTAATCTAGCAACACTACAGCAGATCGCCCAGATGGCTCACACCAACCAGAACCATGGAAATCAGGATCATAATGGATCCAAACTCAAAAACTTCCATAATACCAATCCCCCAATCTTCAGTACTTCAGAGAACCCAATGGTTGCTGATGACTGGTTATAGACAATGGAGAACAATCTAGAAGTAGCAGGAGTGGATGCCAGTTAGAAAGTTCTTTTTTCCACCCACTATCTGGCAGGGGATGCAAGAGCATGGTGGAACAACGTCCACACAATGAACCATGGTCAAGTGATGACATGGGAAGCCTTCAAAATCAAGTTCAGCCGCACCCACATGCCGCAGGGTCTAGTCACCTAAATGAGGGATGAATTTCGAGAGTTGAAGCAAGGCAGAATGACTGTAGTGGAGTACCGTGACAGATTCTTGTCCCTAGCCAGGTATGTACCTGATGAGATCAACACGGAGGCCAAGAAGAAGGAGAGATTCTTGAACGGACTGCATGATGAGATGCAGACTGTCCTCGTCAACATCTGTTTCCAGGATCTTGAAGAGCTAGTCGACTCTACCATTCAGATGTAAGGGAAGATTAACCAGGCAAACGACAACCGCAAACGTCGTATGATGCACCAAGCTGGATCTAACAGTCACCAGAAGTACCGTCCCAACCCTTCAGCAGGATATGCACTGAGGAACAACCGACCCCCAATGTCTCACCCAAGCTACCCCAACCGTAGCGGAGGAAATGTGAAGTCCGGAGGAAACAACAATCACCCCGGCAACACCAGTAATTTCAACCGTGCACCTCCCAAGAGCAACAACAACAACAACAGCAACACTGCACCCAGAACCGGAAGCAATGTTGTGCCCGTGGCAGCGAAAGAAAAATCTCAGATCACTTGTTTCGAGTGTGGAGTGAAGGGCCACTATTCTAATGAGTGTCCCAGGAAGATTGCCGCCACTGCCAATGTGATTGCCCCATCTCAACAGTAGCGTCGTGTTCAACCAGGAAGAAGATTCGCCCCAGGGAACCCTCACAACCGCAACGGTCGTCTCTTCCACATGAACGCCAAAGAAGCCAAAGAAGCGCCAGATGTAGTGCTAGGTATGTTTTCTGTCAACTCAGTTTTAGCAAGAGTATTGTTTGATTCTTGAGCATCGCACTCATTTTTCACCGAAGAATTTGCATGCACTAGTAAGATTCACCCAACCAACTTGAAGCATGTCATGATAGTTCAAATCCCTGGTTCAACTACAAAAGCTAGAAAAATTTGCAAAGATGTGCCTATCAGAATACATGGGATCGATTTCTTTGCCAATCTAATCGTACTTAGAACCAAAGGTTTGGAAGTAGTACTAGGAATGGATTAGATGTCAAAGCATAAAGGATTGATTGACTGTGCCAAGAAAGCCATCACAATGACCAGTAGCTCTGGAGTCTCAGTAGAGCACATATCTGAAACCTTGCCCCGTCAATTAAAGTGTAATAAGAGTCTAGCCCTGCCCACCATTGACCAAGTCAGAGTAGTCTGTGAATACCCCGACGTATTCCCAGATGAATTTCTAGGCATGCCCCTAGATAGGGATATTGAGTTCATTATTGAACTAATCCCTGGAACCGGACCCATAGCTCAGAGACCCTATAGCATGAACCCCTCAGAGTTAGTGGAATTGAAGAAGCAGTTGGATGCTATGTTGGCAACAGGCTTGATTTAACCAAGTGCATCACTATGGAGATCGCCAGTGTTATTCGTCGCCAAGAAAGATGGAGGCAACCATCTGCGCACCGATTACAGGAAGTTGAATGACGTCACCATCAAAAACAAGTACCCTTTGTCGAAGATAGAAGATCTATTTGATCAGTTGACTCGAGCAAATGTGTTCTCTAAGATCGATCATAGGACTGGTTATCACCAACTTAAGATTCGTGCAATGGATATTCCGAAGACCGCCTTTACTACTCATTATGGTTTATACGAGTATACGGTCATGTCTTTTGGATTAACCAATGCCCCTGCTTATTTCATGAATCTCGTGAATAAGATCTTTATGAATTTTCTAGACAAGTTTGTTGTTGTGTTTATCAAAGATATCCTTATCTACTCCAAGTCAGAAGAAGAGCATGAGCAACATCTGAGAATCATCCTTGAAACCCTTAGAGAGCATCGGTTGTATGCCAAGTTTAGCAAATGTGAGTTTTGGCTGAAAGAAGTAGGATTCCTAGGACATATGGTGTCTGTTGGAGGAGTCGCTATTGATCTCGCCAAGATCAAAGATGTCGAAGAATGGGAAGCCCCAACCACCCAAACCTAAAGTCCATGCATTTATCGGATTAGCGGGATATTACCGCAAGTTCGTAGAAGGATTCTCTAGCATCGCCAGACCCATGACCCAATTGTTGAAGAAGGACAAGAAGTTTGAATGGACTGACAAATGTGAAGCCAGTTTCCAAGAGCTGAAGAAGAGATTGATTTCAGCCCCAATATTGATCATGCCCGATATCAAGAAGCCGTTTGATGTGTATTGTGATGCATCCAAGATTGGTCTCGGATGTGTATTGATGCAAGAAGGCAAAGTTATCGCTTATCTGTCTCGACAACGGAAGCAGCATGAGCAGAATTACCCTACCCATGATCTTGAGTTAGCAGCCATAGTTTTGGCATTGAAGACATGGCGTCATTATCTTATGGGTAATCGCTGTGAGATTTACTCAGATCACAAAAGCTTGAAGTATATTTTCACTCAGAAGGAGCTGAATATGAGGCAAAGGAGATGGATAGAGTTAATCAAGGATTATGACCTTGACATTCACTATCACCCCGGCAAATCCAATGTGGTAGCCGATGCTCTTAGCAGATTGCCGTGTAGGTTAAACACCATGATCAAGGAGAAGCAACCAAGTTTGTATGAGGTGTTGGAGCAGTTCAGGATTGAGCTAGTTAGCAAAGGATTTTTAGCTAGCATTGAACTTCAGCCCACTTTGATTAGCCAAATCAAGGAAAACCAGAAGGGAAATGAAAGTATCGATGGAATCAAACGTCGTATTGGTATAGGAAAGGTACCTGGATTCACCGAAGAAGAAGAAGGAGTTCTGTGGTACAAAGGCTATATCTGTGTGCCAGCAGATTTGAAGCTGAAGCAAGTTATCATGCAGGAAGCTCATGATACTCTTTATTCTATCCACCCCGGAGGAACGAAGATGTATCAAAATTTGAAAGAGCAATTTTGGTGGCACAAGATGAAGAGAGAAATCGGAAGCTACATTGCCAAGTGTGATATCTGTCAAAGAGTCAAAGCGGAACATCAAAGACCCGCAGGACTATTGCAACCCTTGCAGATTCCGGAATGGAAATGGGATTCCGTCGAAATGGACTTTATCACCGGTTTGCCTACTTCTAGTAGGGGAATTGACTCAATCTAGTTCATCGTTGATAGACTGTCCAAGGTAGCTCATTTTATACCTGTCAAGATGTAACACCCTCAAATCGGCCCTATGCAAGTTTTAGCCCTTTCCGCCAAACCCGCATAGAAACGATTCAAGGACGCCCACCAAGCACTTTCGTGCGGGTGGAAAACAAAGTAATACCATTACACAACAGTCCTCGATGGGACCCACAGAACAAATATATATATATATACAACAGCGACTCAACGAGTCAAGAATACAGAGATACAATAGAAAGATCCAAATCACCTTGAAAACGTTACGGCGTCCGAGTACGGACAAGATGAAAATGGGGCTAAGAGCCCTGAAGAATAACCAATGGCGTCCATAACCCTGCCCAGGCCAAGCCGGAAGGGTAACCCTGCTAACGACATCGATCTCAAACCTGCTAAAAACAAAAGGGGTGCCGACAAAGGGCGAAGGAAAAAGAGGAGCGTCAGTACTGAGGCCAGTACACGGCGAAGCTAGAATTCGAGGGCTCTCGCCTACACAGGTATGGTGGGATGAGGCGGCAGCGCAGCGGCACTAAACAACCTATAGAGACTCAGTAAAACTGGCGGGTATTAGAGAGGGATAAGAAAGACCTAATCGGATCAAACCTGATACTAACACCAATCATACCCATCCTGGTATTTCCCCCTCGAGACCAAACGAGGAAGTCAGACCAAGGAACTCACACTGTTGGCAATTTTACTCATTCCGTTATAGTTGTAGCACTTAGTCATCAGATATAGATAGCATGAGTCATCCTGAAGCATAAGTAGTGGGAAGTTTTAATTAACCATTCCGTGGTAGTTGGAACATTTATTAGTCAGATATAATTGTCCTGAGGAATCCCAAAACCCAACAGTTGTTGACACTTTTATCACATTCCATTGGAGTAGCAATACTTACTAGGCAGGTATATCAGAACACGATACGACAAGATCCACCAGCTGTTGGCATTTTTAATATCCATTCCGTTATACTTGAGCTGATTACTAGTCACATATTAACTCAAATTTATAGCACTACTTTAGTTATGCTTGTCTATGATCGAGATACTGTGCTCCAAGTTGCCCATAACCGCGGACACGGCTTTCAGAAAGTTTTACCCTGCAGGGGTGCACAAATAGCAACACACACTCGATCAACCTCGGAAAAACCAACTCAAAACCCAACGAGGCATTCACGACAAAGCGATCACAGGATTCAGAAATATTTCAGGGGGCCACCCCACTAAGCTACCCGCAATGAAGTTGGCCAGCTCCGGAACGGACCCAGGGTTTGCCTCAATGGCTGTAAACGACTGGGAACCCGAAAGTGTGACTGGGCTTGTCGATACCGCGAAAACACTCCGCGATCCTAAACAGTACAAGTGCTCCACGCACAATCTTAAATAAAGCAGTAAAGCATGGCATAAGTACAGGATAGTAATAAAGCCCCAAACTACTTTGTGGCCCCAAGAAATAGAAATGAATCAAGCTCTGGCTCAGGGGGGTCCATAAGGCCTCCCGGATGTGGATAGTGCGAAAAATCAAGGAACATGTATCAAGTACTCGGGGTCCTACGGGACACAAGTGAGCGTGGAAGAACCAAATGACATCTATTGCCCACTGTTGGGGGATACCCTCGGGTAGGGTCACTCCGGGGTATAGAGGCCGAGTTAGCCGAGGTTCGCAAGGTCAAAGCGGATGCTGGCCGGGTCACCTCAAGGCAGGCCGGATCACGGAGTAACCCGGACCAGGGGGGTCGCCTAACGTTGTCTCATCCGACTTAAGGAGTAAGTCGGAAGTGCTTGTCTAACTTATATGCAGGAACAGGTGTGGCCAGATATATTATGATTCGGGTCCTCGCTTAGCTTCTAGGAGAAGGAAGGAATCTCTCTGGTCAAAAAGAAGGTCCGGTACGCACTGCATGAGCGGAGAAAGCAATGGCAGGACCACCGGGTCATGGCCGACAAGGGTGACGACGCCCATGTCGGCCGCAGAGGCTTACGTCGCTAAAGCATGTGTGGCACGGGGGAAAAGCACCCCGGTCGGGTTACCACTTTGGGAGGGGGCATATTCTTAGGAATATGCCTCCACGTATGCCCTAGGCAGGGACCAAACTTCCTCTATATAAGGGGGGCTAGGTCTCTGGTAGAAGGGGTTGGTTGAGCTCTAGTTGGTTTGGTGATTCCATAGGGCTAGTTGATCTAGGGTTCTAGGGAAAAACAGTAGGCAAGAGTAAGAGAGCTCCTTCTTCCTCCTCTCGCCAATACAGCTCAAGGAGCACTTGTAATCTCGAGATATAGCAATACAAACTTCTGTGTGGAGAATCACTCCACTATCCCTCCCTGGATTCCCCTAGCGTGTATTAGTCCCCACCTTTAGCCTATCCATGGCATCTGCCGTGACACCACCACGATAGTTGGTGCCCACCATGGGGCTAGCGGCGCTAGCAGGGGTGAAGATCCGGACGGGAAACCTCATCAGCACAGGCGAACACGTCGTCTTCGGGCTCGTTCAGCGCTTTGGAGCGCTGGATTTTGTCAGCGACAACGCTAGCTGCTTTGGCACGTGCCCCCTTCCGCGCAACGACCTCTTCGTCAAGCTCGGTGCGCACAAGGTCTACGTTGTTGTGGACTTCTCATGCATTCATCAGCGCCGCATCGTCGATGGGGGGAACCACCCCTCACTGTGGCTCACGGGGCGCGTATCGCTTGCCCCCGGACCATGCGGAGGTGATGATGACTGCGCCAGGTGCAGGCGCAAGTAAGGACCCAGCACCGGACCCAGAGGTAACTCCTAAGGCACCGAGGAAAGGCAGAGGACCTCCACTAGAGAGGCCTGAGAACGTACTGAGAGAAGCTATGGATAGCTTGGCTAACCCGGTAGCAGCAGTGGTAGATCCGGCTCAGGCACAGGCCGAGCTAGATTAAACTAGGCAAAAGATACTGGAGGGCGCAAAGAAAATAGCCACGGCTCAGCAGTCACTGAATATGACGCTGCGTGAGTACGCAAAGGCAAACAAAGTTGATACAGTAAAAGTAAAAGGGAGAAATCTCATAAGCGAGATGAACAGAGAAGATGATGATGGAGCAGAAGGGTCGGAAAACTATCTGTCTGTGGGGTTGCCGAAGTATAGTACCCCAGCAAAGAACCTCAGAGCAGCAGATGCGGCTGCGTCCGAGTTAGAGGGTCTGACGGGTGAGGCCCGTCAAAGACAGCAAGATAGGGTTAACGAGATGGTTCGGATCGCGAACAGACAGAACAAAGAGCTGTTGAGAGCTAACCCGGAGAGAGATGGAGCTTCCAAAATCGTCCATTCGGTGATGGGTAACCCGGAGAAGTCCGTTGGAGCCGCATCATCGCCTCATGGTGGTCCAAGGAGAGAAGAGGTAGTAACCTCGGCCAGACGGAACAAACAGATCGTCCCGTACGACCCGACGCGTGTGGGAAAAGAAAAAGAGATGCGGAAAGGTGATGATCGACGGAGTGTGAGCCGAGGTGAAGCTGGCCGAGGTAATCACGACCAAGGCAATGTCGGTCAAGGGAACGCTGCCAACGGCAATGCCGGACAGCGCAACTCTGCAGGAGCAGGACAGCCGCAACAGCGGAATATACCAAGGCAAGAGCAAAGAGCCGGCCGAGGTATGCAGCAGAAAGGTGCGCGACAAGAGCAAAACCGATACAACGACGGTGATTCGGAGATGGTGAACACAGGGTACCCCAGACCAGACTATCATGTGATAGGGTCGAGATTGGGAAGCAGGGATTTAATGCCGGATGACGCCAGGTTAAAACTGGATCGCCTGTATAGGTCGGAACAAATCGAATGTCAAGGTCCTCCGGGTCCAGCGTGCTTTGGACCCCGGATCATGAAGGAACCGCCGGAACCAAACTTCCAGTTACCCAGAGGCACGAAGACGTATGACGGCAGTACCAAGCCGGAGGATTGGCTGATAAACTTTGCTACAGCGATGAAAATTGCAACTGGCAACTTGAGATGGGTTATATGTTACATACCCCAGATGTTGGAAGGCCCGGCCAGAGTATGGCTGAATAATTTACCACCCGGAAGCATCAACTGCTAGATAGATATTGAAGAAATGTTTATCAGCAACTTCTCGACTACATATCAGAGGCCGAATAGACCGCAGACCCTAGCAATGTGCAAGCAAAGACCCAACGAGACGGATCGTGAATTCTTGACCCAGTGGTGTACCGTGAGAAACTCGTGTGAGGGTGTCATAGAGTCACAGGCCATAGCGTGGTTCGCGCAAGGGTGCAGATATGGCAGCGAGTTGTGGATGAAGTTGCAAAGTAAAAAGCCAATTACGCTAGAAGAGATGATCCGGATTGCTGATTCGTATTCTTTGGACGATCCGACTCAACCTAGGATCACGTCAAATGAGTCAAACGAGGAATACTATCAGAGGGATGGAGCTGGGTCATCCCGGAGGAACGATTACAGAGGAAAAAGGAGAGATGATAGACCGGATCATCGCTACGGTTCGCAACAAGTTGCAGCTGTGAATCAAGATCAACCCGGAGGAGGGAGCAACCAACGCCAAAGAACGGGAGGGCAATGGACTCCAAGAAATGATGGCAAGAAAACATGGACTCCAGAGCAAAAGAAACAGTGGCAGGAAAAGAAAGACCATCCAAGGTATACCTATGAGTCGATGTTAGACCAGCCGTGTAAGTTTCACACGCCAAATCTGAATAGCCCGGCGGGTCACAGGACGAGGCAATGTGAGTGGATGCGTAAGATAGAGCAAGGTGGTTCGGGGAATGCTTAGGCACCCCGGAATGATCAACCTCGGCAGGAGTTACCCCGGCAGCAATTGCTCTCCGGGGCGAACGCGCAGCAGCTAATGTTGCCTCCCCCTCCGCCAAGGTATGACAACAATGAGAGAAGGGATTCAGTGCATCAGGTGGAAAATCAGCAACAACCGGATCAGAGGTACCCCGGAAACGAGGGAAGGAATGAGTATAGGGAACATCACCAGAGTTATTGTGTGTTCACGACTGAGGAAACAGATAGAAAGAGCTTGCAGCGCCGACATATGGAGGTCAATGCGGTCATGCCAGCGGTGACGAGGTACATGCCTTGGTCGGACCAGGAAATCACCTGGAACATCAAAGATCATCCTAAACTTATGCCGAGTCCAGATTCGTATGCCTAGTGCTAGATCCGACATTCATTGGACCGAACATCAATGTGAGGTTCTCCAAGGTTTTGATTGATAATGGCAGTAGCATTAACATCATGTATGCGGATACGATGCGCAAGTTGGGCATCTTGGAGAACATGCTCCAGGCTACGAGAACAACTTTCCATGGCATTGTACCAGGCATTTCTTGTGAGCCCATAGGCAAAGTCCGGGTCGACGTGCTATTCGGCACAAGGGATAACTGCCGAACTGAAAATCTGGAGTTTGAAGTGGTGAACTTGGAAAGTGCATATCATGCGTTACTCGGAAGACCAGCATTGAACAAATTCATGGCAAGCTGTCACATCAGTTTTCTGAAGATGAAGTTGCCCGGGCCAAATGGAGTGATCACCATTGCTGGAGATTTCCGACGTTCCATTGAGTGTGCTTCAGTCGGGTCTAACCTAGTCGAGTCACTCGTGATTGCGCAAGAGAAAAGAAAAATCCAAGAGGTGGCGGCATTAGCTCAGTCCACGCAGCAATATATGCCGGCATTAAGTAACCCGCATGGCAGCGTTTCATTTAAAGCCGCAAAGGACACCAAGAAGGTTCTAGTTGATAACATGTTCCCGGAGCGCACCGTAACAATTGGTGCCGGGTTAACCGACAAATAGGAAAGCGAGCTCATCAACTTCCTCTGTGAGAATCGGGATATTTTTGCTTGGTCTACACAGGACTTGCAAGGTGTTCCGAGGGAGTTGGCCGAGCACTCTTTGAACGTAAGACCCGGAGCAAGACCGGTGAAGCAACCTCTCCGCCGGTTCGCCGAGGATAGGAGAAAAGTCATTGGAGACGAGATAGCTCAGTTACTAGCAGCAGGATTTATCATGGAGGGACTATATCCGGATTGGCTCTCTAATCTGGTGCTGGTAGAAAAGAAGAAGGACGATCTGAACGTGGCATTTGTTTGGCGTATGTGTATCGATTACACGAACCTGAACAAGGCGTGTCCAAAAGATCCATTTCCACTGCCGAGGATAGATCAGGTCATAGACTCGACCGCGGGATGCGAACTATTGTCATTCATTGATGCATATTCTGGCTTCCACCAGATACCTCTGAACCCGGATGATCAAATAAAGACCGCGTTTATTACCTTGTACGGGGCTTACTACTATCGCACTATGCCGTTCGGTTTACGTAATGCAGGTGCAACGTAACAAAGATGTATGCAAAAATGCTTGCACGACCAAATAGGTCAAAACGTACAAGTATACGTGGATGATGTGGTTATCAAGACCAAGGAAAGCGCAACGCTCCTTGACGACATAAGGCAAACATTCGCGAACTTGAGAAGGTTCCGGATGAAGCTTAACCCGGAAAAATGTACCTTCGGTGTCCCGGCTGGAAAATTACTCGGATTTCGCGTCTCCAGCCGAGGTTCGAAGTTAATCCAACTAAGATCCGAGCCATCGAACGAATGGAGCTGCCGAAGTTTCTTCATGATGTCCAGAAGTTCACTTGATGCCTGGCATCGTTGAGTCGGTTTGTATGTCGGTTGGGAGAAAAGGCACTGCCTCTCTACCAACTCATGAAAAAGTTGGATAAATTCGTTTGGACGCCACAGGCCGATGAAGCCTTTGCCCACTTGAAAAAGATGTTGTCCACTGCGCCAGTGTTAGCCTCTCCACTATCAAAGGAGCCAATGTTGCTCTACATAGCCGCAACCAACCGAGTTGTAAGTGTAGTAATTGTAGTGGAGTGCAATGAAGAGGGTAAGTCGGTGCAGAGGCCAGTATATTACCTGAGCGAGGTATTGTCTGCCTCAAAACAGAACTACCCGCACTTTCAAAAGGTGGCATACGGTGTCTATATGGCGGCAAAGAAGTTAAAGCATTAGTTTGAGGAGCACCCCATCAAAGTAATATGTGAAGATCCCATATCCGAGATAATGGGTAACAAGGATGCGAGTGGCAGAATTGCAAAATGGGCAATTGAGTTAGCCCCTTATGCGCCCCAATACGACAGAAGAGAAGCGGTCAAATCTCAGGCTGTGGTGGACTTTTTTGTGGATTGGGCCGAGGTACAATACGAACCACCGCCACCGGATCCGAATTACTGGAGGATGCACTTTGACGGGTCGAAAACCAAAACCGGACTAGGCGCCGGGTTGTGCTTACCTCGCCAAAGAAGGACCAGCTAAAGTACGTATTGCAGATCCATTTCGCGACATCGAACAATGTCGCTGATTATGAGGCTCTTGTGCATGGGCTCAAAGTGGCAAAGGAGATTGGCATACGTCGGATAATATGCTTTGGCGACTCGGATCTGGTGGTGCAGCAGGTGTCCGGAGTGTGGGACGCCCTGGATCCAAACATGGCACTATACAAATTTCACGTGCAGAAGATATCTGGTTACTTCGAGGGTTGTGAATTTCACCATGTACCCCGAGTGGAAAACGAGGCTGCCGACATGTTGTAAAAGCTCGGATCGACCAGACAGGCAATTCCACCGGGTGTTGCATTGAAACACCTCAGAAAACCATCTATCAGGCCATCCCCAGGAACTGACTCGATCTATGTCCCAGAAAATACGAAATCTGGAGCTGAGCCTATGGACATTGACACGGGAGGTAGTACGCTAGACCCAGGGACTGCATCAGCAAACCCGGGGACTGCCTCGGCAAACCCAGGGACTACCTCGCTAGACCCGGGGACTACTCAGCGTGATCCGGCTGAAGTTATGCTGGTGGATCAAATGGAAATTGATGAGGAGATATTCCCTCCACGAGCCATATCAGCTTGGGCACTGCCTATATTCCAATTCCTGAAAGACAGAATGTTACCCGCTGAGGAGGTGTTAGCCAGGCAAACTCAGAGGAGAGCAAAAGAATACACAATCATCAATTCCGAGTTGTACAAACGGACTGTAACCAATGTCATCCAACGATGCGTTGACCCGGAAGAAGGGCTCGAAATCCTCCGAGATATACACCAAGGAGAATGCGGGCATCATGCCTCATCCCGAGCCTTGGTGGCAAAGGCGTTCCGGCATGGATTCTACTGGCCAAGTGCCTTGGAACAAGCAGAAGATCTGGTGAGAAATTGCAATGGTTGTCAAAGGTACGCCACCAAGACACATATGCCTATGTCGGAACTCAAGACCATACCAATTACATGGCCATTTGTTGTATGGTGCTTGGATATGGTTGGCCCGTTCAAACCAGCGAGAGGAAACATGACACGGACCGAGCCAGAGAATTGGACGAACAAGAAAATGTTTGTTGTTATTTCTTATGCGGTAGCTGGAATAAGTCGTTCTACTTAACCCGGATTAGTAATGTGTGAGCACCAAAACCCTAACTCTTCGACTTGCTGCTGTCCAACAAGAATTGGCTTCATGGCAAGCAAGGGAATAGGTTTGGAATTGCGTGGCACATGAAAAACGACTAAGGAAACGAGTCTATTCGAGCTAACGCTTGTTTTTCAGACTAACCCTGTATTTATTTTTAAGTTATTATGCTGAATTATTTTGAGCTAAGCCTAGAACTTTCTAAGTATTGTTAAAACAATTTTTGAAGCTCGGATTCATAAGTCGTAAAACCGAATCAAGGTAGACACGGACCGAGCCAGAGAATTGGACGAACAAGAAAATGAAACTCGGGGACTGCGCCCAAGTTAATCCGGCATAGAAATGTAGTAGCAAAATATCACTTATCCAGCATACAATTGCACCCGGCATACCGGGGATGTGATAAATTTTCAAGTTTTTTGGAACTAAGGAGCAGCAGTAGGAGGAAGTTCGGGGTCGTCGTCGCTGTCTTCAATATCTGAAGCATCATCTTCTCCGCCCTCATCCGACCCATCTTCAACGTTCTCATTGTGCTCGTCCCCAGCGGATTCCAGGAGGCTCGGTCCTTCAACCCAGTCATGAATAGGAGAATATTCGACAAGGCTGTAGGCGTAAGCCTAGAGCCGAGCTACACACTCCGGATCATCAGTCCATCTGGTTCCGGCGCGCCGGCGTGTAAGGAGGCTGAGGTCGATCTTCTCGTACCATGTGAGAATATGGTGAAGGATGGTATCAGCTGCGGCACGACCAGCGGACTCTCTCCAGAGGTCAAGCTGGGTCTCAATCTCCATTAACTTCTCGACGAGAGTCGCGATGGTCTCCGGGCTACCCTCTCCAGGCCAGAACGTATTGAAAATGCGAACTGCAACATCGAGGATATCCTTGCCATAATTCTTGATAGTTTCCACGCGAGCTGACAGGCTGACCAATAGGTCCTCCATGTCTAAAGGAATGCTCTCACCGTCAGGAATGACAGGAGTACCCCTCTCTTGGCGAAATTTGGCAACAGCAGCGCTGGCAATAGAAGTACCCTCGGGAAAATGGTCTGGAAACAAGGCAAAGGAAGAAGGTAAAGAAAAGGCATATGAGGTAATCCCGGAGAGTTATGCCGGACAAGGGAAAGGAACTTACGAGAAATATGGCTATGGATCCGGGTTAACTCCTTGATGCAGGCATCGCGTCTTTTGCGAAGTTGCTCAAGCTCAGCGTTTGCCGACCCAAGCTGGAGGTCGGATTCTCTGAGTAGGTCCTGGTCCTTGGAGATCTAGAGAGTAAGGCGCTCACGCTCTTCTATGAAGTTCTGGCCAACCTTTTGGAGCTCGGTTCGGTGCTGGGCCTTCGTCTTCTCCATCTCAGCCTTCAGCTTGGCAATCTCGTCGTCCTTAGTCCGGAGGAGAGAAAGCTCATCATCCTTTTTCTTCAGCTCGGCTTGATGCTGCCCTACTTGTTCGAGAAAATGCAGCATCATATCAGGCACGGGCACACTATCCTCAAGCGATGCTGAAATAGTATGTTGACCCGGCAGAGCCGAGGAGTGAATGTTTGCCGAGCCAAGGAGAAAACACTACGAGGTCGAACAAAAGAGGACATACCCCGGATTTCTTCCAAGTTTTTCCGCATGATCTTGTTCTCAGCCTCCACCCCAGCTGTAGAAACCGAATGAGGAGATTAGTCCGGCGGAAGAAAGTGAAGAAAAACGGAGGGGTGCCGAGGGAGAAAATTACCCCTCTTTTCATGTTCTGCACCAAGTGCAACATGTTTTGCGCGTAGCATCTTGTGGGTATCAAGCAGGCGTTGGAATTCAGCGCTCCGGCGATTAGTGGTTACCTGAAAAAAGTACAGAAGTGTAAAATTAGCTTGGTGCATATTCGAAGTGTACAAGATCCGGGCCAAGTGGAACTTAACCTGGCTCTAGGTGTGTGCATATTCGAAGTGTCCAAGATTCGGGACAAGTGGAACTTAACCCGGCTCTAGGTGTGTGCATATTCGAAGTGTACAAGATCCGGGCCAAGTGGAACTTAACCGGGCTCTAGGTGTGTGCATATTCGAAGTGTACAAGATCCGGGCCAAGTGGAACTTAACCCGGCTCTAGGTGTGTGCATATTCGAAGTGTACAAGATCCGGGCCAAGCGGAACTTAACCCGGCTCTAGGTGTGTGCATATTCGAAGTGTACAAGATCCGGGCCAAGTGGAACTTAACCCGGATCTAGGTGTGTGCATATTCGAAGTGTACAAGATCCGGGCCAAGTGGAACTTAACCCGGCTCTAGGTGTGTGCATATTCGAAGTGTAGAAGATCCGGGCCAAGTGGAACTTAACCCGACTCTAGGTGTGTGCAGATTCGGAGTTTACATGCAGCTACGTTAGTTTTCTAATGAGCATCCGGCCGAGTAACAAGCTACTCCACCGGAGGATCGGGGACTAATGGTTATTGTCTACAGCATGTAAAGGAGAAACGACATACCTCCATCATTCGCCCCGCGAGGTTAATTGCCTTAGCGGCAGTGTTCATCTGGGCGGCAAATTCTGCGGGGCCGAACTTTTCTGGGAGATCGTTGTTGTGGACGAACTCCGCCTTGTTCCAGTTCATGACGAACTCGATAAGGCTCGGAGGGTACCGCTCACCGGTGGGCATATGGGGCGCCACCAAGCCCTTCGCATGAGCTTCTTTCCTCTCAACTAGGGCAACAGCTAGGCTGGTGTGCAGAACCATCTGCTGCGCATCGGTTGCCTCGGCAGGAACATCCGTCGCTGCCGGTGATTTCTTCGGAAGCATCGGCGATAGGGTTCGCTGCCCGGCCTCAATGGATGCAGACTTGGTAGTATCCGGAGCCTTCTTGACCTTAGCTTGCTCGGAAGAAGTAACTGCGGTAGATTTTCCTTTATGAGCTGCTGGAGTAGTTCCTCGCCGAGGCTGAGATGACTTGGACGAGGCAGAAGAACTTGGCACTGGAGCTCTCGTAGCTGGACTTGGAGATGATGTTGGTTTCCTTGGTGCCGGGGCAGGTGCTGGCTCGGTCGCTGGTACTGGAGCTGCTGCTGGTGCTGGTGTTGTGATAGACTCGGTGGTTGCAGGTTGTGGCGATGTCAAAGTCGTGGACGCCGTCGTCTCGGCTGGACCGACCCCTCCCACTCCAAGGTCGCGTTCCTCTCGATGAGGCATTGCGGAACCCAGAGCACCCGCAGAACCCTCCGAAATAGGGATCAGCGGGCGTGACTCATCGTCACAAGGAGGAGAAGGGCCGGACAGAAGGGGTGAAGAGATGCTTGATCCGCTCTGAGGGACCTCCACCGGAGGCCTGAAAAAGAGAATAATGTCAGAAGATAAATTACCACGATGCAAGGAAAAGCGAGTTACGCAATGAAAAATGAATTACGCATCCGAGGTTTCGGCCTCCTTGGGTTTCCAGGCCCTCCGTGTCGGGGCTTTGCTTGCCCGCTTGGAGGCAGTCTTGTCTCCGGCCTTCTTTTGCCTTTTTGTGAGCTGAGAAGGTTCGGAGGAAGAACTTGATGTGGCTCCGCGCTTCTTCTTCGAGGCCACCGGAACTGGCTCACCCGTAGCAAGTGGAGGATCCTCGTGGATACGCCCACCAGGGTTAGCTGACGCCGGAAAGGCAAAAGAAAGAGGGACAGCCTCAATAGGTTCAATCACGTTGACATCCGAGTCATCCTCATCATCGGGCCAATCTCTAAGAGAAGAGAATTTACCGCTGGGTCGTTTGGTAGCGTCGGTCATAGGGAGGAACATCTCCTGGTCCGGCTCCTCCTCATCCGGAATTTCTCGGTCCGGCGCCCACTTAAGGGTCGGGTCCGTACCATCCTCGAGAGTTTGCTAAAGGAACAACTGAGAAAAAGCACGAAGAGCAGAGTCAAAAATACAACAAAAACCGACACATACTTGATCCGAAATAAGTTTGCCTCGCGAAGCTTACCGCGGGAGGGAGCCTGTCACGACAGTAGTGCTCGATTCCCCATGTCCACTCTGCGGAGAAATCCTTGTGGGTGGTGAAAAGAGCCTTAACCCGGCGAAAGATCTCCGTGTTGCTCAACTCGAAGGAGGAGGTTCGGTTGGGGTCGCGGCCGAAACTCATGTGGCACAACTTGTGGGTGCGCTTCTGGAGGGGAGAGATTCGGTTGCGCACGAACATGATCATAGCATCCTCGTTGCGCAATCCGAGTTTCTTCAGCTCCACGAACCTCTTGTTAACTTGGTTGGCCAGAGCAGTAGGCTTCTTGGGGACCTCCTCCTAGAAATCCGTGTAAGGTAGACCCGGAACGTAGGGCAGCAACCGAATCAAATCTTCAGTACCCTCATTCCGGACGTAGAAGAAGGTCGGGGCCCATCCTTTGCAGGAGTCAAGCCCGGTAACCCAGGGAAAAACCGAAAACCTCCGGGGCGAGATGGAGGCGGCTCCAAATTGGGTGAGCTGCTTATCCTACGACTCTACGTGGATATTGGGGACGACGTTGCGACGAAGGCTGAAGAACCGAATCCACAGCTCCTTCGTGGGCCATAGTCCGGTGTAGCCTTCGATCGTAGAAGCAAAAGCGGAAAGAGAGGTGATAACATTCGCTGGGAGATGGTGCGGCTGCAAGTGGTAGGTCCTAACCCAATCCCAAAAGAAATCGCTCACTGGCAGACCAAATCCCCATTGGAAGTAGGACAGGAATACAACGAACTCACCCGGATTGGGTGAGGGGGCCAGTTCGGCGGAGGGGAGACGAGCGGTGACGCCGACAGGAATGCGCCTGGTCCGGTAGAGCCAGTCAATGTCATCTTGACAGACCCATGATCCGGCCCATGCGCCGCGGTCCGCCGCGACGGCGTCCTCCTCCATCTCCTGCTCAGTGACGACGAGCTCTTCCTCCGTCATCTCGTATCCACTATCCTCGCTGGAGCTAGCGCCGGCGGGGATCTGAGGCCTGGATTGGCGTGGACCCGTGGTGAAGAAGCTGCGCAGCGGTGGCTGCGATGCAGAGGCACGGTGAAGGTGCGGCGGCGGCGCTGCTGCTAGAAGCACCGGCGGTGGCGCGGTCGCTAGGAAGACGAAGGATAAAGGCAACGGGCAGGGGGGCGCAGAAGTGGAAAAACGCTAAGGGGTGCACCCCTCCCCTATTTAACCACCCCCAGAGATGGATGAGTGGGATCGCGATGCGCCGACGAGCCACACGGTGTGGTCGTGTATCACCTGCATCCGCCAATCGGAGAAAAGCCACATAGGGGGGCACAGAGTAGAAGCAATCTCATGACGCGACGCGCTGATGCGGTAAACGAGGAGGCAGGCATGACGTGACCCACGCACAGTGATAACTAACAAATACTGCGGTGGTTACTGTGCAGGCCCTTAAAATAAGACGAGGTAATGATTCGCCTCCATGTGGGTTGGCATATGAGAGAAGGAAACGGGGCCCGGATCAAACCATGATAACCGTAGGATCCGAGCCAAAGTGGTGACCCGGCCGGCAAGTGAAAATTTGGAACGTGCAAAGGGAACGTAAATCCATATAATCCGAGATAAGGAGCTGAACCGGAATTAAACGTCCGAGGCTCGAACATAAATGAACCTGATGTGGCCTTAGCGGCCAAGGCATCTAAGACCGCACCAGCTTCGGGGAGTAATGTTGGGGGGATACCACCGGGTAGGGTCATTCCGGGGTATAGTGGCCGAGTTAGCCAAGGTTCGGCAAGGTCAAAGCGGATGCTGGCCGGGTCACCTCAAGGCAGGCCGGATCACAGAGTAACCCGGACCAGGGGGGGGTCGCCTAACGTTGTCTCATCCGACTTAAGGAGTAAGTCGGAAGTGCTTGTCTAACTTATATGCAGGAACTGGTGTGGCCGGATCTATTATGATCTGGGTCCTCGCTTAGCTTCTGGGAGAAGGAAGGAATCTCTCTGGTCAAAAAGAAGGTCTGGTACGCACTGCATTAGCGGAGGATGCAAGGGCAGGACCAGCGGGTCGTGGCCGACAAGGGTGACGACGCCCATGTCGGCTGACGCGGGCGCCGCAGAGGCTTACGTCGCTAAAGCATGTGTGACGCGGGGGAAAAGCACCCCGGCCGGGTTACCACTTTGGGAGGGGGCATATTCTTAGGAATATGCCTCCACGTATGCCCTAGGCAGGGACCGAACTTCCTCTATATAAGGGGGGCTAGGTCTCTGGTAGAAGGGGTTGGTTGAGATCTAGTTGGTTTGGTGATTCCATAGGGCTAGTTGATCTAGGGTTCTAGGGAAAAACAGTAGGCAAGAGTAAGAGAGCTCCTTCTTCCTCCTCTCGCCAATACAGCTCAAGGAGCACTTGTAATCTCGAGATATTGCAATACAAACTTCTGTGTGGAGAATCACTCCACTATCCCTCCCTGGATTCCCCTAGCGTGTATTAGTCCCCACCTTTAGCCTATCCATGGCATCTGCCGTGACACCACCACGACACCCACCGATGCCTCTGCATTAGTTATATCTAGAAATTTAATAGTTATATTTAAAGTCTTGACCATCTACACCATAAACATCTGCCAGCATTGCAACAACTATGGTACTTGACAACACGAGATCGCACCTTTGCAAGCAACTATGACTCGCATGGCCAGCTATCTACCAAACATAGGTAATAGGAGGTGTCCAAGGCAAAATAGAGGCTGCACGGGTTATAACTGGTGCACAGAAACTAAAGCATCGCGACACGGTTAGCAATAGATCAACAGGAGGAAATAAAGACTATAAATGCAAAATAGGTAGAAGGGGAAGAGATGCTCGCCTGGGAAACACTGCCGAAGGTTCATCCGGAGAACTTGTCGATACTCGCATCAACTCATCGGCCTAATCCGCGAAGAAGCAAAGCACTAAAAGAAACAACGGATGCAATATTTAATACTACGGCAGAAGATCTGGCATGATTATGGTATGATGCATGGCATGGCACAGATGCAGTGCAATTAGGCAATATTAAGCAGAACCAGGGTCCCGACAATTAATTATATGGTTCAAGTTATTTAGAAAACCCGCAATTAAAATGTTGTATTAACAAGGCAAAACAGAGCATCGATTCGCTACTCCAATTTAAATGGAGTCCAAAATAAGACTAGAATAACCCGCATATAGACTCCATATTTAATTATTAGGTGAGTCGACAGAATACCCCAAACCACAGACAGATGTGCATGCATGAACAATTAATATGCAACAAGTTTTATATATAGCATTTATAAAAATAGGGGCTCGGGGAAAAAGGTTCACACATCTAGGTTTGGAAGATCTTGGGTTCTGGGGGTTCGGGGTTCGACAGGGTTCGACGGGGATCGGTCTCGACGGGAATGTTCTCGAACAACGTAGTATATCTTGGCGTTCCGGGAAGAACGACGTGGCATTCTGTGTCGGCGACCTTGTCATCCGGGTTCTCGACCATCGATGCGGAAGGAGGTCTTGTCGTCGGCGCGCTCGGGGTCTCGGGTTCGGCGCCGATGGTTCATCACTGTCGATCTTGGCGTTCCGAGGGATCGGCCTTCAGGGTTCAGGATCGGAGAACTTGGCGCGTTGCCGGGTTCGGGTGGTGCCAGGCTCCAATTGTCGATGGCGTACTTTGCTCAGCACCGGGAAGAAGTACTCGGTGTCCAGGTAGAAGATCTCGTCTACGGTTCGTCAAGTGTCGCCGGGTTTGGGTACGGCCTTCGGATCGCGCGGGTTCTCGACGTGGTTCTTCGGGCTTAGATATATGGTTTTGGCTTTAACCGTTGGTGTAGAACTGGATTAGGCTGCCCTTGGCTTCTATCTCTCTGTGGTGCTCACCAGGAACATCTGCGAACGGACACTCCTGGAAAGATCAAACACCGAGGCGGAGGCAGGCGTGGAGTCTTCAGAACAAAGGGGAGGCTCCTCGGATGCTACATGCAGGCTCGGCCTGTGGCGTGGATGCAGACGTGAGGCAGCGGCCAACACACGTGTGGTTGGGGATGGAGAGGTGGCCGAGGTCGTGCAGAGAGGTGGAGGCGGCTCGGGCTCTGGTTGATGCGGACAGAGAAGACCGAGAGCGGCGGGGATGCTGCGGCCGAAGAAGAGGACGAGGACCACGCGGCGGCGCGCAAGAGGAGGCTCGAGGCGGGCGGAGGCAGAAGTCGGGCGGGGACAGGATGGGGCGGCTCCGGCGAGGAGGTGCTCGGTGAGGGAGGAGGCGGCGCGGTGAGGACGAGGCCGACGGAGGCAGCGGATGGCGACCGCGCGGCGGCGCGACAGTCGAGAGGGAGTGCGGGCTGGACGGCACGCCGGAGGCGGTGGAGGCCGAGGGCGGCGGAGCTCCGGGGCTGGACAGAGTAGCGGCCGGGCGGGGGATGAGGTCGGCGAGGAAGGCGGCCTGCCTCGGGGAGGAGGGCACGGGCACGGCGGCGGAGCACTTGGGCGGGAGGCGGCCGAGGCGGGGCCCCCGTGGTGGCGGTCGATGGCGGCGGGGAGGAAGAGGCGCAGGCGGCAGTGAGAAACAAGGGAGGAGAGCCCAGCGAGGG
Source organism: Avena insularis (assembly GCA_023614405.1). Taxonomy (NCBI): domain Eukaryota; kingdom Viridiplantae; phylum Streptophyta; class Magnoliopsida; order Poales; family Poaceae; genus Avena; species Avena insularis. The sequence continues at coordinate 411,494,939 of CM042696.1, forward strand.
GTTGGGGGGCAGGGCCTGACCACGCCATCTTGGTGGCTGTCGGTCGGGAGCATGAGCTGGGCACAGGCGGGGCTAGGCGGGAAAAACGCAGGAGGGGAGGGAGTTGGGGTGAGGTGGCGGCTGGGTGTGTGCGTGTGTGGCGTGTGGGGATTGGGCTAGGGGTGTGGGTTGGTGAGGTGGCGAGACGGGGTTGTCCGGGGTGAGGTGGAGGAGGCTGGGTAGGATTAGGATAGGTAGGATTAGGAGTAGATATTTTAGACTAGGGTTTGGAGGTGGCCGGTCGGGCTTTCGGGCCTGGCTGGCTGCCTCCCAAAAATAAATTAATATTTTATTTATTAAGAACGAGGCTTTTGTAAATTGTTTTTAGACAAAACAAAATAATTCGGAGGCCCAGGGTTTTTGATTCGGGATGTTTAGAAAACAAAAATAGGCTTTTCGAAAATAGTTTAGACAAAAACCATGCATGATGATGACGATGCTCAAATGCAAGGTGGCATGATGACATGAGCATGCGGTCATGATGATGCAATGCACAAAAATAACGCGATTTTCTAGTAGTGGTTTTTGCGGGGCGCCACAATTCGACACCACTAACAATGGATCTCGCCCTCAAGATCCGCCTCATGGTACCGAGGAGAAGGCTGATGATAGGATTCTTCTCGCTCCATGTAGATTCTCGTGACACCACTAACAAGAGGTCGTTGTCCGAGATCGTCGAGAGGACACTTCGGGAACAAAGGCGAAGGTAGAGGTATCAACAAATAAAGCCACCTCTGACTTCCATGGACGGAGTAAAATTCCTTGATCCACCGATTCAATTTACAAAAGTGCACAGTGAGAGGCGGGTAGGGTGATCAGTCCATCCCGTACTCAAAGCATCCTTCTGTAAATGAATCGCAGAATCATGCAACCAACTCTCAGGATTTAGACTGAAGATCTTCACAAGAGGTGTTCGGAACAAGAGGGGTGATGCAGGATCTTCATTGGATCTGGCATAGATGATGTCGTCGCATTGGGGACCACCTGAAGATACAAAGAAACATCATACAAAAAGACACAATGATCAGGTTTTGCGATGGTTCCATTGGCATGAACAACACATGCTCAAGCTATACTCCAACTTCACCAATGCTCATCTTTCTCATATGCTTTTCAACGTCTGATACGTATATCATCAAGGCACATAGTCCAAGGACAAAAAGATTGGATGAAGGTACACCAGCCGAGAAACAAATTGCCGATTGTAGAACCACCGTTATTAAGGGAGGAAGCGAAACCCTAAAGCTATGACGGAAACCCAACCACGAGAAATCCTGGACTAGAAGAAGGGAAGAGAACAGATCCAAAACATGCAGAGGTAAGAGGAGAACAGCAGAGGGGTAAGGAATAAAATCAGACCTAATCAGATCTATCAAACCGATTTTTCCAAAATAGTTTGGACACTCTACTTCGGCCGTTAGCTAGGTTATCCTATAGGATGGACAAGTGGGGTATCGTAACTGCTGAGCTCTGATACCACTCTATAACACCCTCAAATCGGCCCTATGCAAGTTTTAGCCCTTTCCGCCAAACCCGCATAGAAACGATTCAAGGACGCCCACCAGGCACTTTCGTGCGGGTGGAAAACGAAGTAATACCATTACACAACAGTCCTCGATGGGACCCACAGAAGAGATATATATATACAACAGCGACTCAACGAGTCAAGAATACAGAGATACAATACAAAGATCCAAATCACCTTGAAAACGTTCTGGCGTCCGAGTACGGACAATATGCAAATGGGGCTAAGAGCCCTGAAGAATAACCAATGGCGTCCATAACCCTGCCCAGGCCAAGCCGAAAGGGTAACCCTGCTAACGACGTCAATCTCAAACCTGCTAAAAACAAAAGGGGTGCCGACAAAGAGCGAAGGAAAAAGAGGAGCGTCAGTACTGAGGCCAGTACACGGCGAGGCTAGAATTCGGCGGCTCTCGCCTACATAGGTATGGTGGGCTGAAGCGGCAGCGCAGCGGCACTAAACAACCTATAGAGACTCAGTAAAACTGGCGGCTATTAGAGAGGGATAAGAAAGACCTAATCGGATCCAACCTGATACTAACACCAATCATACCCATCCTGGTATTTCCCCCTCGAGACCAAACGAGGAAGTCGGACCATGGAACTCACACAGTTGGCAATTTTACTCATTCCGTTATAGTTACAGCACTTACTAATCAGATATAGATAGCATGAGTCATCCTGAAGCATAAGTAGTGGGCAGTTTTAATTAACCATTATGTGGTAGTTGGAACATTTATTAGTCAGATATAATTGTCTTGAGGAATCCCAAAACCCAACAGATGTTGACACTTTTATCACATTCCATTGGAGTAGCCATACTTACTAGGCAGGTATATCAGAACACGATACGACAAGATCCACCAGCTATTGGCATTTTTAATATCCATTCCGTTATACTTGAGCTGATTACTAGTCACATATTCAGTCAAATTTATAGCACTACTTTAGTTATGCTTGTCTATGATCGAGATACTGTGCTCCAAGTCGTCCATAACCGCGGACATGGCTTTCAGAAAGTTTTACCCTACAGGGGTGCACAAATAGCAACACAGACTCGATCAACCTCGGAAAAACCAACTCAAAACCCAACAAGACATTCACGACAAAGCGATCACAGGATTCAGAAATATTTCAGGGGGCCACCCCACTAAGCTACCATAGCGAAGTTGGCGGCTCGAACGGACCCGGTTTTGCGTCAATGGCTGTACACGACTGGGAACCCGAAAGTGTGACTGGCTTGTCGGTACTGAAAAGACTCGCGATCCTAAACATCAGCTTGCTCCACGCACAATCTTAAATAAAGCAGTAAAGCATGGCATAAGTACAGGATAGTAATAAAGCCCCAAACTACTTTGTGGCCCCAACAAATAGAAATGAATCAAGCTCTGGCTCAGGGGGGTCCATAAGGCCTCCCGGATGTGGATAGTGCAAAAAATCAAGGAACAAGTATCAAGTACTCGGGGTCCTACGGGACACAAGTGAGGGTGGAAGAACCAAATGACATCTATTGCCCACTGTTGGGGGGATACCCCCGGGTAGGGTCACTCCGGGGTATAGAGGCCGAGTTAGCCGAGGTTCGGCAAGGTCAAAGCGGATGCTGGCCGGGTCACCTCAAGGCAGGCCGGATCACGGAGTAACCCGGACCAGGGGGAGGTCGCCTAACATTGTCTCAACCGACTTAAGGAGTAAGTCGGAAGTGCTTGTCTAACTTATATGCAGGAACAGGTGTGGCCGGATCTATTATGATCCGGGTCCTCGCTTAGCTTCTGGGAGAAGGAAGGAATCTCTCTGGTCAAAAAGAAGGTCTGGTACGCACTGCATGAGCGGAGAAAGCAATAACAGGACCACCGGGTCATGGCCGACAAGGGTGATGACGCCCATGTCGGCTGACGCGGGAGCCGGAGAGGCTTACGTCGCTAAAGCATGTGTGACGCGGGGGAAAAGCACCTCGGTCGGGTTACCACTTTGGGAGGGGGCATATTCTTAGGAATATGCCTCCACGTATGCCCTAGGCAGGGACCGAACTTCCTCTATATAAGGGGGGCTAGGTCTCTGGTAGAAGGGGTTGGTTGAGCTCTAGTTGGTTTGGTGATTCCATAGGGCTAGTTGATCTAGGGTTCTAGGGAAAAACAGTAGGCAAGAGTAAGAGAGCTCCTTCTTCCTCCTCTCACCAATACAGCTCAAGGAGCACTTGTAATCTCGAGATATAGCAATACAAACTTCTGTGTGGAGAATCACTCCACTATCCCTCCCTGGATTCCCCTAGCGTGTATTAGTCCCCACCTTTAGCCTATCCATGGCATATGCCGTGACACCACCACGACACCCACCGATGCCTCTGCATTAGTTATATCGAGAAATTTAATAGTTGTATTTAAAGTCATGATCATCTACACCATAAACATCTGCCAGCATTCCAACAACTGTGGTACTTGACAACACGAGATCGCACCTGAGCAAGCAACTATGACTCACAAGGCCAGCTATCTACCAAACACAAGTAATAGGAGGTGTCCAAGGCAAAATAGAGGTTGCACGGGATATAACTGGTGCACGGAAACTAAAGCATCACGACATGGATAGCAATAGATCAACAGGAGGAAATAAAGACTAGAAATGCAAAATAGGTAGAAGGGGAAGAGATGCTCTCCTAGGAAACACTGCCGAAGGTTCATCCGGTGAACTTGTAGATACTCGCATCAACTCATCAGCCTAATCCGCGAAGAAGCAAAGCACTAAAAGAAACATCGGATGCAATATTTAATACTACGACAGAAGATCCGGCATGATTATTCTATGATGCATGGCATGGCACAGATGCGGTGCAATTAGGCAATATTAAGCAGAACCGGGGTCCCGACAATTAATTATATGGTTCAAGTTATTTAGAAACCCCGCAATTAAAATGTTGTATTAACAAGGCAAAACAGAGCATCGGTTCGCTACTCCAATTTAAATGGAGTCCAAAATAAAACTAGAATAGCCCGCATATAGACTCCATATTTAATTATTAGGTGAGTCGACAGAATACCCCAAACCACAGACAGATGTGCATGCATGAACAATTAATATGCAACAAGTTTTATATATAGCATTTATAAAAATAGGGGCTCGGGGAAAAGGTTCACACATTTGGGTTCAGAAGATCTTGGGTTCCGGGGGTTCGGGGTTCGACAGGGTTCGACAGGGATCGGTCTTGGCGGGAATGTTCTCGGACAACAGAGTAGATCTTGGCGTTCCGGGAAGAAGGACGTGGCATTCCGTGTCGGCGACCTTGTCGTCCGGGTTCTCGACAATCGGTGCGGAAGGAGGTCTTGTCGTCGGCGCGCTCGGGGTCTCGGGTTCGGTGCCGAAGGTTCATCACTGTCGATCTTGGCGTTCCGAGGGATCAACCTTCAGGGTTCGGGATCGGAGAACTTGGCGCGTTGCCGGGTTCGGGTGGTGGTAGGCTCCAATTGTCGATGGCATAGTTTGCTCGGCGTCGGGAAGAAGTACTCGGTGTCCAGGTAGAAGATCTCGTCCGCGGTTCGTCAAGTGTCGCCGGGTTTGGGTACGGCCTTCGGATCGCGTGGGTTCTCGACGTGGTTCTTCGGGCTTAGATATATGGTTTCGGCTTTAACCGTCAGTGTAGAACAGGATTAGTCTGCCCTTGGCTTTCATCTCCCTGCGGTGCTCACCGGGAACATCTGTGAACGGACTCTGCTGGACAGATCAAACACCGAGGTGGAGGCAGGAGTGGCGTCTTCAGAACAAAGGGGAGGCTCCTCGGATGCTACCTGCAGGCTCGGCCTGTGGCGTGGATCCAGACGTGAGACGGCGGCTGGCACACGTGTGGTTGGCGATGGAGAGGTGGCCGAGGTCACGCTACAGGGCGGGCCGTGGCTGTGGAGGCGGCTGCCGGTGCGCAGAGAGGTGGAGGCGGCTGCCGGTGCATAGAGAGGTGGAGGCGGCTCGGGCTTCGGTTGATGCGGACGGAGAAGACAGAGAGCGGCCCTAATGGATCAATAACCAAACCACCCATTTTATGAAAAATAAGGAGCGTGCTCTTATTCAAATTCAAAGCGCTTCGTAATCTTCAACCATTTCTGTGCTTCAATATAATTTCCCGGAGTAAGCGCGATAGCTTGTTTCCAGGGGATGTAGCGGCCGAAGAAGAGGACGAGGACCACGCGGCAGCGCACGAGAGGAGGCTCGAGGCGGCGGCGGTCCGAGGAGGCAGAGGCGGGGGACGTGGTCGGCGGCGAGTCGGCGGGAGAGGATGGGGCGGCTCCGGTAAGGAGGGGCTCGGTGAGGGAGGAGGCGGCGCGGTGAGGACGAGGCCGACGGAGGCGGCGGATGGCGACCGCGCGGGCGGCGGCAACGCGGTCAGAGAGGAGGGTCGCGCGGGCCGCGAGACGTGCAGCTGCCGGAGGCCGAGGGCGGCGGAGCTCCGGGGCTGGACGGAGTACCGGCCGGGGCGGGGGATGAGGTCGGCGAGGAAGGCGGCCTGCCTCGGGGAGGAGGGCACGGGCACGGCGGCGGAGCACTTGGGCGGGAGGCGGCCGAGGTGGGGCCCCCGTGGTGGCGGTCGATGGCGGCGGGGAGGAAGAGGCGCAGGCGGCGGCGAGAAACGAGGGGAGGGAGAGAGACGCGAGGGGGTTGGTGGGGAACGGGGCCACGACGCGGGGTACGGGCGTGGGTCCGGGGTGGACTATGTGAGGGGAGGCGTGCACGGGCGAGGTGAGGGGCGCGCGTGGTGGAAAAGGTGGTGGGGCCGGGGCGTGGGTGGCCCTGGGCGACGCGGGAGTGCGCGCCCAGGTGGCTGTCGGTCGGGGCACAGGCGGGGCTGGGCGGGAAAAACGCAGGAGGGGAGGGAGTTGGGGTGAGGTGGCGGCTGGGTGTGTGCGTGTGTGGCGTGTGGGGATTGGGCCAGGGGTGTGGGTTGGTGAGGTGGCGAGACGGGGTTGGCCGGGGTGAGGTGGAGGGGGCTGGGTAGGATTAGGATAGGTAGGATTAGGAGTAGATATTTTAGACTAGGGTTTGGAGGTGGCCGGCCGGGCTTTCAGGCCTGGCTGGCTGCCTCCCAAAAATAAATAAATATTTTATTTATTAAGAACGAGGATTTTGTAAATTGTTTTTATACAAAACAAAATAATTCGGAGCCCCAGGGTTTTTGATTTGAAATTAAAGACGGTATATTTAGAAAACAAAAATAGGATTTTCGAAAATAGTTTAGACAAAAACCATGCATGATGATGACGATGCTCAAATGCAAGGTGGCATGATGACATGAGCATGCGGTCATGATGATGCAATGCACAAAAATAACGCGATTTTCTAGTAGTGGTTTTTGCGGGGCGCCATACAAGACAACCTACCAGAGTTCAAAGCTAGCAGAGCTGTATATTGCTAGAATTGTGAGTTTGAATGGAACCGTCAAGACCATAGTATCAGATCGAGGAACCCAATTTACCTCGTGATTTTGGCAGAAAGTCCAAGAAGAATTAGGAACCAAGTTGAATTTTAGCACCGCTTATCACCCGCAAATCGATGGATAGACTAAAAGAGTCAACCAAATCCTAGAGGATATGTTGAGAGCTTGTGTGTTGGAATACGGATCAAAATAGGAAGACTGCCTGCCTTACGTAGAATTCTCATACAACAACAGGTATCAAGCTAGTTTGCAAATGGCACCATTTGAGTTCCTATATGGAAGAAAGTGCCGTACCCCTTTGAATTGGTCGCAAGTAGGAGAGAGTCTGATTTTCGGACCCGACATTCTCCAAGAAGCAGAAGAGAAGGTTCACAAAGTGCGGGAGCACCTCAAGACCGCCCAATCCAGACAGAAGAGTTATGATGACAAAAGAAGGAGAGACCTGACTTTCAATGTCGGATATTTTGTATATCTCAAGGTTTCACCATTGAAGGGAAACCAGCATTTTAGTCTAAAAGTAAAGTTAGCCCCAGTTATATCGGACCCTTCAAGATTCTGAACCGCCAAGGAGAAGTATCGTATCAACTGGAACTGCCGGAAGAGATGTCTGCCATCCACAATGTGTTCCATATCTCATTACTTCGCAAATGCTTAGTAGTGCCGGAGAAGACCGAAGTTTTCAAGAACATCGATCACCGAGGTGTTGATATCAACAAAGATCTGACATATCGTGAAGTTCCCATCCGTATCTTCGAGGAAGCCTACAGAACCACCAGGACCCGGAGTATCAAATTTCTCAAGATTCAATGGAGCAACCATACCGAAGAAGAAGCCACTTGGGAGCGAGAAGATTACATTAGGACTGAGTTCCCAGATCTCTTTAGTTCCTAGTTTTCTTTCTTAAATCTCGGGACAAGATTTTGTTTAAGGGGGAAGGTTTTTAACTTCCCAAAACTTTAATCCAAATGATCAAGATCAAATCTACCCAATTTAGGGTTAACAAAAACTTTTTCATTTAAAAATCTTTAAGCATTCATATGAGTGTACATTTAAATAGGAGTTGTTTTGAATTGCCATCATTGAGTGATCTATTGATTGTAAAATGACTCTAAGGTGAATTACACATCTAGATCATCCCCAAGCAAATCCCAAAGAAAAATAAATCAAAAAGAATTAAATACGCAAATGGTCACTTTTGCCATTTTAATCACATAGCCCATTTTGACTATTCCTAGCACTCAATTGTGGATGTTTGCTCCCCTTGCTAGTACAAGTAGTGATGTACCAAGGCCCACTTTCTTTCATCCCAAAAACTTTCAAACTCTAAATTTAATTGACAATATAAAATTGAATCTAGTTCATATTTTTAGATACCACTTTCTCAAAAACTACTCAAATGAACTCCATTTCAAAATCCCAAGCAAACCTAGATGCTTAAGAATAAGATGAATCACTCCACCAAAAATCAGCTCAAAATTCAAATAAAACTTTCACGCGGCCATTTGATCGAACAGTTGGCAGGCAGATAAAAAGTGGCCTAACTAATATTGTTTAGGAGCAAATCTTGTGAAGCCAATTGGTGTGCATTGATCACCTTGGTCTCCCCAGGAGCAACCAGACCAAAACCACCCCTGTCCCTAGCCCCTGGCGCCAGATCCATGCCGCCCCGATGCCATGCTCGCCGGCCAAATGCGGGCAACGATCACCAGACCACGCCGCGCCATTCCAGCTTGCCCGCTAGCACCGCCTAACCCTACCGCCTCTCCCTCTCCACCCCTCGATCGCTGCAAGCCCCTAGACCACCTCATCGCCTCGCCGCCCTTTCTCTCTGCGAGCAGCCAGAGCGTGTCAGAGCACGATCCCCGCCAACACGCCTCAGACCGCGCCTCGACACCAAATCACGCCCGCCGCTCCGCCATCAACCAAGAACCCCGCCAGACACGGCCGTGCACCGCCGCGCTACCCATAGTCGCCATGAGCGCCGTCGAGCACCGCCTCTATCCCTCAGAGTGCGAGAAGCTCCCGACCGTTAGGCACCGCACCTAGTCGTGCAATTGTGCCGTAGCTAACCGCCAGCAGACCACCCACCGTCCGCCTACCTCGCCCATGCCGGTAGCCCTCTGTACCGCCCTTGCCGGAGACGCCATCCCACACCCGTCGGTCCCCTTGTCGAACCTATATAAGGAGGCCACCCTAGCACCATTTCTTCACACCATCTCACTCCCCTCTCTCCATTGACCGTTTCCCCTCTCTCGTCGGAGCCGCTCGAACCGCCGTTCGCCGGAATTCCACCGGAGGTAGCCGTTGTAGAGGAGGAGACATGCTCGTCGATTCCGTCCACCTAAGCCCCTGCCGCGACCTCGCCTGAGCCCGCCGTCGTCCACCAGTTCGTTTGCCCGCCTCGTCGTACTAGCTAGAGCCCTGGTACGTCCCTAGTAGACCCCCACCTGCCGTTTAGGGTTCAGTCTCGCCGGCGACAAGTTCGTCGTCAACGACGACCGTGAGCCATCGATCTGTGTTCTAATCGTGTGTCCCAGATCGTCTCGTAACGCTTCGGGATTTAAGTGCTGCTGACATGCAGCCCCCCTTGTCAGTCGCCCTCTGCGCCGCTGAGCGTCACTGGGCCGGCCCATTTAGTTTCCGGTCTAAGCCCGTAGATTCAAATATAGGTTTTTCTATTTAGATTTAGATTCCATTGTGTCCTTTAGTTTAAAAATCATTTCAGAAAGATTTACTTAACCAAATTGAGTGATTCCAATTTTGTTGGAAAGCTACTGAAAATATCTATCCAAGCCCGTTTGATTTAAATCATTTAGAGTTAGAGATCTCTCCTAGTTACAATAACAAAAAGAAGCTTTTGCACATTAAAACTTTTTTATAAATTCAACCATAATAGCTTTTGAGCTGATTCCAACTCTCAAAAATCACATTTAACCATACCTATCTGAATATGTAATAATATTAAGTTTTGCATGACGTGGCTTTGGACTAGTACCAAAATAATGCTATATAGGCATTTCTAGTCACTTTAAATCATTAAGTATTAAACTTAAACTTATTAAAATTTGATCCAACCCTTAAATCACATTCCCATATGTTAGAATATGTGGTGATGACATGTGTCCACATGATCCCATATTTTAAATAGAGAATATTAAATCTTAGTTAATTTTAATGAGTAGAAATTACTTTTCTCAAATAAAATACATGAACTTAGTCCCTTAAAGCTTGGGATGCTTGTGATGATAATAGATCATCAGATGTGTGCCTTGGTGTGCTAAGTAGACTGGTTAAGTATTGTTTTGTGATTTTGTATTCCGTATGTATTTATAGACGATAGTACCGACCAAGTCTACGAGGAGGAGGAGTTCTACCAAGAGGAGGAGGAAGAAAACTTCAACCACTTCACCAACCAAGGCAAGCTATTGCTGGAAAGCTATTGTTAGCAAGCTAGAATTAAGATAGATAACCTAAGCAAAGGCATTAGGCATGCTTTGGTTATACTATTTTGGATTTATACCTACTCTAAGTTTTATTTCCAAGCTTTACTTTCTTTACTTTACCAAAGTCCTTCACTTGTTTAAAGGAGGCATAAAGAGTATAAAACTTGACCTATCTAGTTAGACTTAGATGTCATTCTATGGCATGAGACTGAGATTAGCATCCCACCTTAGTGAACACTCTTAACTTAGTAGTTGGAACAAAACCCAAAACTTGATTTACTTTAGATGGGAATACTTGGTGAAAATGAATTGTGAAAACCTTGGAATGATGAGTCATTCTATTGAGATGTTTTGACATGTGTTGAGAAACACAAATGGTTTATGATGATGAAAATGTTGAGGCATGAGACTTAGCCCTTTTACAAAACTGATGGTTGGGTTCGGATGCGATACCATTCCAATTTTATCGTACAACCACAATACCTGAATTGGGTAAGGCTTAGCCGGAAGTTTATATGCATTAGTATTAGTTCCCTCGTGGGAGAGGTCTCACCTGAGGCTACCTCTCAATGTTGTCCACCTATGTAGTGCCCAAGATGACAGATGGTCATGGTTGGGAGGCCATGCTCATAGGAGAGGTGCTTATACTAGGGTGTGTAAAGGAAAGGTTATGTTTGATTATCTGCATACTAAGTATGATGATTCAGGGTTATCCCTGATAGATGTATCGAATCTTGTGGTGAAAGTGTACTACCTCTGCAGAGTGTCAAACTATTCGAATAGCCGCGTCTGCGGTTATGGAAAGTTGGAGTGGCCATACTGTTCCGTTGTCAGATGTTTTCAAAACAACTTATGAAATGAATTGTGACATGACTTGACCACAACAGAGTCGTGACCATGATAACTAAGTTCCCACTTAGGTGTTTTCAAACTTCTTTTATCTTTCTTTGTTTCTGAACTCAGCTTGGGCTTCAAACTTAACTTTACAAGTAAACTTTGAGTTAGCATTCCTACTAGAACTATCTTACTTGTTAGTGATAGTTTGCGAGTACTTAATGAGTACTCATGGCTTTTGTCCCTAGCTATTCCTATGGCCAGACTATGAAGGAGACTACCAAGATGAAGGACAGCAGGACGGCTATGATAACTAGGATCATCTCCTATCGTCAGCATTGCCTATGACTCTGAAGATGCACCCCACCGCTACGCTATTTATTCCGCTACTTGATTGTACTAAGACTGGATCATGAGATCCTTATTTGTGTAAGACCTTATTTATGGTTGTAATGGATGATGTACAGTGATATCCAATCTGTTATGTCTCGCAAAAATTGTAATCCTGGGATTGCGAGGTATGGCATAACAGGCATCTGGGATTAAAAATCTGGGTGTTGACATTGACAGAGGGACCTGGATGGCCATGTGACCCATGTGCGTTCCACGAAGATCTTTTGTCGTTTGAACCGGGAAAGTCGTGTCTTATTCCCTTTGTCTCTCGATACTTGCATTGCCCGAGATCTGATCAATAACATCACCATGTCGTGTTCAATCTTGTTTTGGAACAATGCCACTTTACTCGTTCCGACAAGCGATATCCCCGTGATCAAATCACATGCTGCGCAACTATTGGATATAACTTCTCCTAGTGGGCCCTTGAGTATCTTCCCGTCACATGGACGGACAAATCCCGCTCTTGACATATATTACCTCTACGGTTTCCTCCGAATACCAGAACACACCTTTATAACCACCGTATTACCAGATGGCGTTTGATGCTATCTAAGCACTCTCGGGAGACAGTGATTGATATAGCCTCACGGTCGAAGGAATAGTCTACGAGGATCCATTTATAATCATCATAACTTGAACTTCATGAAAATGATCGGGTCATGATGTTTAGGTTGGGTATTGGTTCATCATCTCACTCACAGAATGAGATGACCTCATTTCCAACTAGCATAAATGCCACATGATCAGGAAACTTGATCATCTGTTGACCAATGAACCAGCGACTAGAGTTTCACTGGGAACCCCTGGTTGTTTGTATATCACACGTGTATTGATGTTTCCACTCAACATAGTTATAGCATTATATAAAACTTAATCATAAACTATATGAAATATGATAATAGTCCTTACTACTATTTGTCTCTAGGGCATATTTCCAACAGTGTGTTCTTTTCATTAACCACAACTAGAGTCATTGCATGTCTGTTCTTTTCACAAACCACATATGGATCCAATGGAGTCATTGCATGTCTGTTCTTTTCATTAACCACATATGGATCGACCATTATCATTGCATGTATATTCTTTTCATAAACCACATGGATCCACTAGTGTCATTGCATGTGTGTTCTTTTAGTAAACGACGGCTAGAGTCACTGGATGTGTGTTCTTTTCATAAACCACAACTAGAGTCATTGCATGTATGTTCTTTTCACAAACCACATATGGATCCACCAGTGTCATTGCATGTGTGTTATTTTCATTGACCACATAAGGATCCCCTAGAGTTCATTGCATGTGTGTTCTTTTCATTAACCACAGCTGGAGTCATTGCATGTTTGTTCTTTTCACAATACACATATGGATCCACCAGAGTTTGTTGCGTGTTTGTTCTTTTCATAGACCACATATGGATCCACTAGTGTCATTTCATGTGTGTTCTTTTCACAAACCACATATGGGTCCACCAATGTCATTGCATGTTTGTTGTTTTCACAAAGCACATATGGATCCACCAGAGTTATTGCATGTGTGTTCTTTTCATAGACCACATATGGATCCACCGGTGTCATTTCATGTGTGTTATTTTCACAAACCACATACGGATCCACCAGTGTCATTGCATGTGTGGTCTTTTCACAAACCACATATGGATCCACCAGTGTCATTGCTTGTGTGTTATTTTAATAAACCACAACTAGAGTCAATGGATGTGTGTTCTTTTCATAAACCAGAACTAGAGTCATTGCATGTGTGTTCTTTTCAATTAACCACATATGGATCCACCAGTGTCATTGTATGTGTGTTCTTTTCGTTAACCACAACTAGAGTCATTGCATGTGTGTTCTTTTCACAAATCACATATGGATCTACCAGTGTCATTGCTTGTGTGTTCTTTTCATTAACCACAGCTAGAGTCATTTCATGTGTGTTCTTTTGACAAACCACATACGGATCCACCAGTGTCATTGCATGTGTGTTCTTTTCACAAACCACATATGGATCCACCAGAGTCATTGCATGTCTATTATTTTCATAGACCACATATGGATCCACCAGTGTCATTGCATGTGTGTTCTTTTCATTAACCAGATATACAGTCATTGCATGTCTATTCTTTTCACAAACCACATGGATCCACGAGTGTCATTGCATGTGTGTTCTTTTAATAAACCACAACTAGAGTCATTGCATGTGTGTTATTTTCACAAACCACATATGGATCCACCAGAGTCATTGCATGTGTGTTAGTTTCATTGACCACATATGGATCCCCTAGAGTTCATTGCATGTGTGTTCTTTTCATTAACTATAGTTAGAGTCATTGCATGTCTGTTCTTTTCACAAACCACATAAGGATCCACCAGATTCATTGCATGTCTGTTCTTTTCATAGACCATATATGGATTCACCAGTGTCATTGCATGTGTGTTCTTTTCACAAACCACATATGGATCCACAGGGGTCATTGCATGTGTGTTCTTTTCACAAACCATATATGGATCCACTAGTTTCATTGCATGTGTGTTCTTTTCATTAACCACATATGGATCCCCTAGTGTCATTTATGTGTGTTCTTTGAATTAACCACAACTAGAGTCATTGCATGTATGTTCTCTTCATAAACCACATATGGATCCACCAAAGTTCATTGCATGTCTGTTCTTTTGATAAACCACATATGGATCCACTAGAGTCACTGTATGTGTGTTATTTTCATAAACAACATATGCATCCACCAGTGTCATTGCACGTGTGTTATTTTCATTAACCACATGTGGATCTCCTAGTGTCATTTTATGTGTGTTCTTTTCATTAACCACAACAAGAGTCATTGCATGCCTGTTCTTTTCACAAACCACATATGGATCCACTAGAGTCATTGCATGTTTGTTCTTTTCATAAACCACATGGATCCACCAGTGTCATTGCATGTGTGTTCTTTTAGTAAACCACAGCTAGAGTCACTAGATGTGTGTTCTTTTAATAAACCACAACTAGAGTCATTGCATGTGTGTTATTTTCACAAACCACATATGGATCCACCAGAGTCATTGCATGTGTGTTAGTTTCATTGACCACATATGGATCCCCTAGAGTTCATTGCATGTGTGTTCTTTTCATTAACTATAGTTAGAGTCATTGCATGTCTGTTCTTTTCACAAACCACATAAGGATCCACCAGATTCATTGCATGTCTGTTCTTTTCATAGACCATATATGGATTCACCAGTGTCATTGCATGTGTGTTCTTTTCACAAACCACATATGGATCCACCGGTGTCATTGCATGTGTGTTCTTTTCACAAACCATATATGGATCCACTATGCATGTGTGTTCTTTTCATTAACCACATATGGATCCCCTAGTGTCATTTATGTGTGTTCTTTGAATTAACCACAACTAGAGTCATTGCATGTATGTTCTCTTCATAAACCACATATGGATCCACCAAAGTTCATTGCATGTCTGTTCTTTTGATAAACCACATATGGATCCACTAGAGTCACTGTATGTGTGTTATTTTCACAAACAACATATGCATCCACCAGTGTCATTGCACGTGTGTTATTTTCATTAACCACATGTGGATCTCCTAGTGTCATTTTATGTGTGTTCTTTTCATTAACCACAACAAGAGTCATTGCATGCCTGTTCTTTTCACAAACCACATATGGATCCACTAGAGTCATTGCATGTTTGTTCTTTTCATAAACCACATGGATCCACCAGTGTCATTGCATGTGTGTTCTTTTAGTAAACCACAGCTAGAGTCACTAGATGTGTGTTCTTTTTATAAACCACAACTAGAGTCATTGCATGTGTGTTCTTTTCACAAACCACATATGGATCCACCAGTGTCATTGCATGTGTGTTATTTTCATTGACCACATATGGATCCCCTACAGTTCATTGATTGTGTGTTCTTTTCATTAACCACAACTAGAGTCATTGCATGTATGTTCTTTTCACAATCCACACATGGATCCACCAGAGTTTGTTGCATGTCTGTTCTTTTCATAGACCACATATGGATCCACTAGTGTCATTTCATGTGCGTTCTTTTCACAAACCACATATGGATCCACCAGTGTCAATGCATGTGTGTTCTTTTCACAAACCACATATGGATCCACCAGTGTCATTGCATGTGTGTTCTTTTAATAAACCACAACTTGAGTCACACTACAAGAAAAGTTTGCTTTTACAACGGACGATTTTTGTGGTTGAAGGCCCATGTTTCATGGCTAAAAAGTCTTCTACAACGGATGTCCATTGTGTTAAAAGCCTCGTCACAAAAGAATATACCACGTTTTTTTCTGACCGTGGCGGATCGCACCCTTCAGCCACGAAAACTTGTTTCGTCATAGATCTGTTCGCCAGCCAGGTTGACTGCTAACATGATGCAAAATGCCACGGGGCAAACATCGTTAACGACCAGTTACCATCGTTAATGGCCACGAAAACCGTGGTAGAAGCCAGGCCGAGCCAAGGCCTGCTCATAATTAAGTGGGCCGGCCCATCAAGAGAGCCCAATAAGATTACTGCCCGTTATTTTTTCTTCCGACAATGTTTGAAATGGGCCCAAAGATGTGGCCAGCAGCGGCCCGCGAATGTCAGGCCCGTTACTGTTTTGGCCTACAAAAGCCCACATTTTCGAATACTGTGCGGCCCGTTAACAGGCTGCGTCAAGTAGGCTAGATACTGTTAAAGCCCACGGTCAGCCCGTCACTGTTCTCATAGCTCATCATGGGCCGCCTACGAACGTCCCACTTTTGAGAAGGTCCGATACTGTTCTGGCCTATTACTATTTTGGTTCGTTACTGTTCTGGCCGTGTACTATTCATGTACGTTACTATTGTGGTCCTTCACTGTTCTGGCTCGTTATTGTGCTAGTTGCCCCTGTTCTGGCCTGTTACTATTCAGGCATGTTACTGTTCTGGCCTGTTAGTATTCTAGCCTGTTACTATGCTGGATTGCCACTGTTCTAGTCTGCTGGTGTTTAGGACTATTACTGTATTGGCCTGTTACTGTTTTGGCCTGTTACTATTTCGGCCTGTTACTATTTCGGCTTGTTATTGTTTCAGCCTGTTACTGTTTCGGCATGTTACTATTTTAGCCAGTTACCGTTGCTGTTTTGGTTTGTCACTGTTTTGTCATGTTACAGTTTTGGCCAGTTACCGTTACTATTTCGGTAATTCTGAAACATGATCAACCTGGCTGGCGCAGTCATGGTACCGCCATGCGTGGACGGCGTCAACTAAATGCCTACAAGGCCTATGCGAGTTATCTAGATATTACATCAGCTGCAAACTTCTTAAAAATATTACAAAATATGAACAAAACGGAAAGAAAATTCAGCACTTCAGTTGCGAATCAAGTTGATAGCAGAGTCCTCAATTTGCTTTCTGAATCCATCAACTGCATATCCCTTTAAGTGTGATGGCTACATTGGAAAACCACCTTGAGATATGATCTTGTAGTCCCCTCTTTGGTGGCGATAGCAATAATTGCAGTCTGAAACGAACTAATAACAAGTTAATACAGCAAAGAAGACAAAACTACTCATAGCTAAGAATGAACCAGATAGGAATTATAACTACATAATATGAACTTGTAGAGCAGGAATGCAAACCATGAATGAAATATATAGTAGAGGATAGTTATGTCGTTGCCTAGGACAAACTAGAACCAGATACAAGATATAATGGTGTGGCTTGTGAACCTATAGAATAGGACAAACAAGCATTAGACAAGTATGCCAACAATGAAATGAGCAATCAAATAAAGTGTTTCTTAGAATTTCACTATAAACTACCCAGGTCATTTTAGCAAATATAAATGGAAGCAGTGGTATCTCCTGGAATGCAAGAGACTTTGGGTGACTCGGAATTTGCGGCGAGCTACACAATGGCATGCAGTTACTGTCATATCTAAGAATGAACCACATAGAAATTATAACCGCATCATACCAGAACTTGTACAAAGAGTTTGAATGCGTACCACAGGATAGCAGAATGATGCCATGGAGGAAATAATAGCAGGAACTTAGCTCAGGAAAAACCAGATAGAGTCAGTAACTGTGTAGCAAGGAATCCACACTAACATTTTCCACTAACATTACATTTTGCAAGAACTACACAATAGCAGGCGTTTACTGGTGAACGGAGCAGCTAAGATAAGAACATGTGCATGACAAAATAACAGACATGTGGACAACTTGATATTTATAGAGCAGCGAATGCAAACCAACCATGTCTAATGACATTGTATGTACTAGCACGATGAATAAGCGTGCCGAGTGACTTGTATGTACTAGCACGATTACAAAAATGCAGTTCACTGTGATAGGCTTGAACCTGCTATACCGCTGGCAAAACAAAAACAGGTTGGAGATTTGGTTAACCTTGGTCGGAGCAGCGTCTAAGCATCGTCGGTACCGTGCGAGTGACGTCCAGGTCACCGAGGGTGCTGCGGTTGTGGTTGCTGTTGGCGTCGGGGAAGCAGATCTTGGCCGGTCGATGCCGGCTTGAAAGCGGTGGACGAGAGCGTCGCTGAGGTAGATCTAGTGTAGTGAATGGCAACGGCCATGCAACTGGTCTGGAGCGGTAGACATGTAACTCTTTGAACTAGATCAGTGGACACCGGTGAAGCGGATCCGGTACGGTTGGGTAGCTTTCGGTGGCAAGGAAACAGAGCTTGGACGGTCGATGACGCCATCGGCGTGGTAAACGACACCGCAGCTCCTAGATCTGGTGGGTGAGCTTCGGTGAAGCGGCTGTGCGGCGGTGCATGAGACCGCAGCTCAAGCCGGTGCTCGTGATGGTCGTGGAGGGGACATAGGAGCTTGGGATTTTGGGGAGGGCCGGCAGGAAAAACTAGGGGAAAACGGGACAATAGAGGTGAGCATAAAAAATAATTACGATCGTGTCCCCAAGCTACCGACTTTAGTATGCCCATTTATCGTCTGAACAATGGGTAGATTTGGAATTTTCAATTCTAATATTTTTGAAATGGAAGGGCGCGAAATGCTTCGAGATCAGTATGTGGTTTTGCCGCTCGATTGAGAACTTGAATTTGGCTTGCGTCCATCTAATCATAATAATAGAAAAATGGTACTCCTCAGTCGGTGGGATATTTTGGCTCAAAGTTTTTGAAACGGTGAGGCAGGAAATGCTTGGTAGGTGGGTGATTTTGCCGCTTGATGGAGATTTTGAATTTGGCTAGCCTCCATCTACTAATAGAAAAAAGGTAGTAGACCGTACACCATCTGTCCAGGAATTCAAGGCCTAGAGTCACATCAACTGATCATCCATAAACATTTTTTTGCACAGAAACTTGGATACCTTCCATTCACATAGCATAGGCAGTAAATTTTGCCGCTTGACTCAGATTTTAAAATTGTCTAGGGTCCATGTAATAATATAAAAATGGTACTACCTTGGTGGGTGATTTTGCCTGAAAATGTTTCAAACATAGGGGGTGCGAAATCCTTCGGGGTCGGTGGGTTATTTTCCCGCTCCATTACAATTTTGAATTTGGCTGCCGGCCAAGTTTTTATTACTAGAAAAAAGGTTGTGCAGTTCGAACGCCATCTGGTGAAGAATGTAAGGAGAGACTCACATCCACTCATGCCTCCGATTCAAATAGGGTAGGCAGTAGGTTTTGGCAGTCGACGGTGATTTTGAATTTAGAGATTGTCCAAAGAATAGTTAAAAAAATAGGCCGTTCTCCCTCTATTTCAGGGATCCAAGTTAGGTAGAGTGATTATCTACCATGAGTATGAAAATGCAGATCTTCGATACAGGAATGTTTGTTTAACATAACAACAAACAAATGTCTAAAGTTGCTCTGATTCAAGCATGTGAAAATGGTGTGCAACCAAGGTCTACTAATTATTTAGTTGTCCGCACAGACTCTTCTACAGGAAGCACTAACTAAATGGTAGTACTAATTCAGATCAAATAAAAAGCTTGCTGTGAAACAAATACTCCTACTACAGCATACTATCAAAACACAAAGACCAGCTAAAGTATATGTAGAACAAATAAAACAAGATTTCTTCACGCATACACTACTATATAGAGAACACCATTTGATCATATAAAACAATGTTTTATCAGACACACATAGGCCCCCAAAACGAAAAGACAGCTCTAATATTCCAGCCTTGTGACTGTAGCACAAACAAAGGTGCCGCCACAGTTCCATCTGCTACCAAAATAAACAAATATCAGATTGCAGCTCCAAATAACACAACATGGGCAAACACATGCTTGCCTAAACAATCCTTGCTTGTTCATCCGAGTGTTTTTTCATCTCCTTGATGTTGTAGTCTGAATCAGCTGTGTTGCTGACATGACTTCCTTTTCGTTTCTTTGATTTAGCACTCCGAATCACGTCGATTGCTGAAGGAAATGAACAAAATGATTAGCAAAATCATAGGTGTACAAAAAAATGCAAGGGTTGCACATGAATGACTGCACTAACCAGGTGTCATAATGTAGTGATGTAAACTACCCCAACGTTTACGAGATCTAAACTTCTTAGACTTCATGCTGTTGAGATCTAATTCGAATACTCCCTCCTTCACCCATATAATCGCCATTTCTCTATCCTCAAATGCGCAGAGTAACCTTACTGCATCTTTCCCACCACATGCCCATGATTTATCAAGGCCAAGGAGAGTATCCAACTCAACCTTTATATGAGGCACCCAAGCTTCCCATTTGCCTGTTGATGATCTTGCACTGGACCACATGTTTAGACTAAAGTCTCTTATAACCGCAAGGGAAACATATCCATTATGCCCCTTAGCAATTACAAAATTGCGTCTGGAAATATCATGTGTCTCATGGGGGCACTCAATATTACACAGTTTTGTTGTCACGTTATCGAAGGAAATTATATATCTGGAGTTCATTGTTGGCTAGTACAAAATGTCCCCTATGAGAGTTGATGGCCGGTGATCAATCTTAGCCAGCATCTCAGCAGGTTCAATCCAGTTCTCCCATTTTCCTAACTCTGATGAGTACCTCTACACTAGTGCTTGGTTACCATTGGTTACTATTCAAACAACCCAGAAATTGCTGCAACAGTGTGAAGACAATTGCCCATGATTTCTCGAATAGAGAATTGTGCCGCTATCATACTCACGGCTCTGCCAAATTGGCGGTTCTGGTATCACTGTTTCACTTCCACTAATTGGATCCCAGGCCTTTATCGTGTTAGACCCTTGCGGATAATGAAGTAGCACCCTACCATTGCAACATCCGAGTACATATGGTTTGTAGGCTTGATGTACTTCCCCCATCCTGTTGAGCTTCTAGAAGATGGATTGGTCAAGATTATGATCTGTTAAGAATCGAGCGTCCTCGGAGCTGTTGGTGAAAAACCCAAGTAACGGAATTCCTCTGTTGTGTGATAGGGTTAGCCTTTTGAAATCGTTGCTTCCCATGAAGTCCATCCAGCATTTTTTGGCGACTGATGCCCTCAGTATGCAGGATGGGTGCGGAGGAAGCCTGACAAGAATCTGACCAAATACATCGCCTGGCAAGTCGTTGATTGTTGCATATGTTCTTCCACCAAAGCTGGTAGGATGATGCAAGTAGCACAAGTGCATCATCAGAATTAAGTAAACAGCACAATGCACAATGCACAACCCTAAAAAAAGAATTAAGTAAACACCACAATGCATCATACCTTTTGACAGGAAAATTTATCATCAAAATTTCCTAAACTGCACCCATCTGAAAAACTACCTAAAAAGCAGAGTCTCGCAACAAAATAACCTAAACAGCACAAGGAATCAACCAGAGTAGTATGAAAGCACCAGAAAATGCTTCAGCATGTCGGAACTGGGCAAAGGGAATGAAGAACTTTTTTTAGGTCACCGGGCAGGACAGAAAGGCCCCCACCTGAATTTTCTGGTTTTAACATAAAGAAGAGGAGAAAAAACAGACGCAACTTCAGTGACTTGGTGAACCCAAGTCTCACGGTGACTTGCCCCAGGATCCACCTTCAATCTTAGATCAAACGTATGACAATAGTTCATATTTTGAACTAAAAAGTAAAACTATTCGAAAAAATTGACAAAAAATCAGTAAATCATCGGTGCCTAGGTTTGAATCCTGTGAGAGTTTCATCCCATTCGGATCACTAGTTTGTGATTAAATAGATTTTTATGTTCCCAGTACTACTAGTTTGAACTAATATCCAGAAAAAACCCCGAAGCTGAATACACAAAAGAGGGAGGAAGTCAGGGAGACAAAATCCAACACAGAACTTACAATGGGGTCGATGAGTTCTGAGTAGATGGAGCAGGCACCGCCGACGAATGATGAGCCATAGTCGTTGATGCTGAAGAAGCACGACCACGAGCTGACGCATTCCTAGCATCCCACACAGCCGTCACTTTAGCAGTGGCAGCCAACATAGCCGAATGTGTTCCAGCAGCAGCCGACGAGGATTTCGACTATGCATCCATTGCTTTCCAAGCATCACTCAACACTGCCCAAGACTCCGATGCGATACAAGCATCGGCCTCCGCATCCGCTTCACATGTATCTACTGGTGCTGCTTTAGCATCCACCTTTGCTTTACAAGCATCCAGTGAAGCAGCAAATGCATCCGCCAACGCCGATTCCATTTCCCCTAAATGCCATGAGCTTATTTAGCTCGCAATGCCCAAAAATAAATGCATTCTATCCTTCAAAAAGCTCGTAATGGCTGGAGGTTGCGGACGTACATACCAGCGAATGGCAGTGCGCTGGTGTTGAATGGTGGAGCGGTGGGGATGGTCCGGTCGAGGGAGGGCGGCCAGGCGGAGAAGATGACGATGGAGTCGAGGGGCACACGACTCAGCTTCCTCGAACTCGAAACTAACTTTTGCCCCACTATTTTTTTTTTGCAAACCCCACCTTTTTTTAGGGGAAACCACGGCTGTATTAATAGTAGAAACCACACAACTGATACAAGTTCGTGCACTTGCGTTGCTCAGTTTCCCGCCTATAGACATCAAGTTTGTGCACTTATTCGTGTGATACAATCAATTTCTAGGTAAAATATTCCAGGTGGTAGAAGCCTGCTCTTTCTATGACATCAAGATCTGGAGTTCAAACATCGACCTGAAATTCCACAATCTACAACTACAAGTTTTGGTTTACTACCGGAAACATGCTAAAAAATCACTTGCAACTGGCATTAACATCATCATTAACAGATCTCAAAAGGAAAAAAATTGAAAGATAAAAAACTGTTGCAAGTTCAAATAAGATGACTGTTGCTGCCAAATATAGTCACATAAAGCCAGGTCCAATATATATGTCATAATAGTACATCAGATATATAGATTCGTGGATGCCACACACCAGCAGAGCAAAAAAACAGTTATAGTACCTGACTTAACAAACAGTCATCCTCACAAGAGACCCAAACCCTTAAAAAATGAAAGTAGAGCAGTCAATATGGTTTATAGATTTCCTCATCTTTTGTAGGATCAGGACTGTATGGGCATGGAGAATCTCGAATTTCTGTCAGGGTCTCATCTTCTTCTAGAGCCGAATTGAAAAGATTGTCAGCTCGCATTCCCACCTGTTCCAAGATCCGGTCGTACACCTGGCTAATCATCTCGTCGCCATCCACATCAGGAAACTCGGGGGCTAAGTTGTTAGCCACAAACTTTTGAAAATCAACAGCAGCATCATGAGCAACTGAAATTGATGTATTCCATCCTGCAGTCAAATCAGCTATCCGCTTAGTGGATGTGGACACTTCTTCCTTCAGGCACCTAATTTGTTCATCCTGGTGTTTCACTTTCTCTTGAAGGCACGAAATCATGTGTCTCTGAGCTTTGTATTTCTCTCGGAGACGAGCAATTGTCAAATCCTTGTAGTGACCAGCACCATTACGCCATGAGCAATATGAGTAAGGTGGAAACTGCAGATAACAAATCCAAAATTAAACCAGATTCCCATTTCAAAAAAAATAAACCAAATTCACGTTTCACAATCCAAATTCAGCTGCACACATCATGCAAGCTCCATAATGGTACCGCAAATTGCAAAGAACCATAGAGGCATATTTCCCAAACATTGAAAACATAACCGACATGAAAAGGGCTGTACTTTAGGGTTTGCCTTCTTAGCTGGCACATGAGCAGTCCTGGCCTTAGTAATAAGTGGCAACAGATCAGAATGACTTCGTTTCTGTAAATCATGATGCAACAAAAATGATCAGTATATTCTAGGGGAAATTTTAAGTAATAAAGAGCTCTTTATCGAAAAATGTTTTCGCAGACAAAGCATAGGTTACTGAAATTCCAGCAAAGCAGTTGGATACATAAAAACACTTGTCACTCGATAATGCCTCCTCCACGGGTGGGACATGCGCATGATGCTAAATGAAATGCAGCAAAACCAGTAAATTTTAGGAACAAACACATCAACTCCGCAATGCAAAGAAGGATACGTGCATTAATCTGATGCCAAGGATTGGACGTGTTTCCTTTTAACGAACAATATAATTTAAAGAACTCAGCAATGCAGGACACCAGTAAACAACAATCTGTTTATGAACGATATGTAGCAAATTACATATGCATTGTTCAGTAGAGGACCGTTCTGTGAAATAAAGCCAGGGGGCAAGCTTCCCATCCTCAAAAGACTCTTCTTGGCAGCATATACTTACCTATTTTCAGTGGACCTTATAACTAATTCCATGGCTACATCCATGGTGATCCCAGCTTCCTAATGTGGCATATAGATCTACTATTTCAAATAGCAATCACCTAAACAACCATCCGGATGGTTGCGGACTCACCGGAGATTGCACTGATGCGATGGAAAGGTGGAAGCTGTTGGGTAAAGAAGGTGCGTGATGGGGGAGGTGCACAAATGTGCAAAAAATGTAGCAATACTCGTATATAGATAGAGATACCAGTAACACATAAAACAGATCAATTAGTAGTAACCACAAACTCCAGAAGGGTTGTAAGCAGACTATCAACTACTCCCACATTAATAACATAGTGTAATTTAACGTGGTAGTACTATGAGATGGTGAGTACTAGTAAACAAAAGGGGATTACTTAATTATTATTGGAATCTATAGCCAGCCACCAAAAGCATCATGAGCATGCTAAATATCTAGATTGTAGACCATACATGGTTAAGAACCTAATGTCTAGCTTTAATTACCCAAATCTAAGAGCATCTATCCTATTTACGACTAAGTGTAGTGAGTTGGAGACATCCATTAACTCTATAGCCATCTCCTCGATCTGCATCTGATGGCGCTACTGCTCCTCCTGTTCGAGGTCATCATGGATCTTGAGCTTTAACCATAGCGACATCATCGCACGCTGCAGCGAAAGTGAGTGCGTTAGATCTACCCAGTGGACGAACATGCATCACTCACATTCGTAGTTGCAACCCAAGAACATGCGGCCAAAGTTAGTTCCCTCGAACGCGACACGGCGACGGGGCGCCAGCGCGTAGTCGCACCAGAGCCGGAGATCCGCATCGGTAATGATGTCGTACCACTCCGCGTCTACCATCCGTGCCGACATCTGAACCCAGGAATCATCATCGACCGAGACGGGTAGAATAGAGAAAAACCCCAAAAGGAGAGAACCCATAAGCTAAATTCAAGAAAATAAACTGAGACCGTGAATTCTGGCATACTTACCCTAACCCGGCCTCCTTGCGCATCAAGATGCCCCATCGTTTGCCGGACCGGTATGACTGAATCCGCCAACATTGCTCGAAAAAAGAGCGTGCCTTCAAAGCCTAGCACAGAGGCTTCATGGAGATGGAAGAGGTGGGGGAGCCGGTCCTCACATTCGCTGGCTACAACTCCGTATTGGATTTAACTCAACTACTGATAACCGGGGCCCGTGATAGAGAGCCTGTGGGCCCCAAACATCACTCACCTAGTTTGACTTGCATTACATGGAGTACTTTTGGAAAACAGATCAAAACTCAATAAATAAACCAAAGGCCCCCTCTCTTTTTGCGAAAACCCATTACAAAACGGAGACACTCACAAATGCGTACACACACTCACCCCTATGAATGTAGGTACACACACCCTACATCTATGAGCACTTCAGAAAGACTGGATATTGACACTGATCCCGCACGGCTTGAGCTTGACGAAGTCACCATAGGCACCTCGCTATATATTACAGGGAACATCGCCTCTCACTACCCTCATAACCATCCTTCAAAGTCGAGCGTCGAGGCTTCATGGCGAAGGACGTGCTAGGGGGTTGGAGCTCATATTCGTTGGCTGCTATGGGTTGTAATTGAACCACTAATAATGTGGCCCTCGGTAGTGAGCCCATAGACCCTAGACACCAATGACCATTACAATTACTTTGGGAAAACCGAGCAAAACTTAATACAAACAGAAGGCCCATCTCTCTCATTTTTGAGAAAATCCACTACAAAATGCACACGCTCACAAATGCATACACACACTCACCCCAATGAACGCATGAACGCACATCCTACCACTATGACCACCTCTGAAAGATTGTGTCTATAGACTGTCTTGTGGGGGGCTTGAGCTTGATGAAGTCACCATAGGAACCTACTGCCCTTGTAACCATCCTTCAAAGCCGAGCGTCAAGGCATCATCGAGAAGGAAGAGCTAGAGGAGTCAGAGCTAACATTCGTTGGCTGCTATAGGATTTAACTAGACCACTAATAACAATGGGGCCCCACGGTAGTGAGCCCATTGGCCCCAGACATCAAAGCAAGCATGGTGTCAAGTCTTAAACATATATCTTAACGGTGGAGTGGATAGTGCTAACAAAAAGATTCTTCAAGGTGATTCTAGTCCTCGACTTATGTCTAAGAGAATCAATTGGGAGGGCCCACTATTCAGTGGATAACAGTCTGTTTTTCTTTTTAGCATGGTTGTGTGGACCCACTTCAGTTCTAAACGCTGGACCAAAAGTAGTTTTCATAGCTACTTCTAGAGACTGCACACGCCCTTACTATACGTAGCTTAGAAATTTACTAGCCTCGTGTCTAAGAAAATTGTAGGTTGCTTTGAAAGTTTTTCGAAAAATCTTTTGGAGGCGGTACCCATCGAGAGGTCAATTAATATATCACAAAACACCAAGAGTTTTAACAAAAGGTTTAACTTCTTTCTAAGATAGATTTTGCATCTTGACAATTTAACGAAATTAGGTAAAACTTGAGCTACAAGTAAGAATGATATAGATTTCTCTTGAATTAAATGTCTTTTCGGAGGTCTACAGGTGCATCTTGTTGTAGTAAATAATTCCATCACTATGAGTTTCCTACTATCTCAGGAAAGAACATTCTCAATTTTCTGAGTGTGATGACGAGATTGTTCTTTCCCGTAAAGCAAGTCCAAATAATATGGATCTGAATGACACACGAGGCAAGTTTTCAGACATATATTGTGGACCAACATGTTGTACTTACGATTTCCCATGTTTTATGAGTTCTCAAACTTCCTAGCTAACTTTGCCTACTTGATTGATTTTATGCCGATTTATCAAAATTATTAGGTACAAATTGAACTACCACAAGTAAATTTTAGGTTGCTTTGAAAGTTTGACGAAAGATCTCTCTTGGAGGTACCCATATATATCGGGGGATGGGTCAATTAATATATGGGAAACCACCAAGAGTTTTGATGATATATAGGTATGGTTCAACTTCCTGCTAATATTTTGCATCAATTTAATGAAATTAAGTTATACTTGAGCTACAAGTAAGCATGATAGACTGCTCTTGAATTAAATGTCTTTTCAGAGGTAGATGGGTGCATCTTCTTGTAGTAAACAATGTCATCCGTATGAGTTTCCAACTACCAGGAAAGAACATTCTCAATTTTCCAAGTGATATCATGATCATTCTCTCCCGTAAAGGAATTCCGAAGAATATTGATCTAAATAAATGCCACAAGCCAAAGTTTTCACATGCACACACACACACACGCACACACACACAGGCACGTGCCACACTCCTATATTTTGTATGAAATGTGATTTAATGAACATTAAGTTGTTATTAACCAATAGTCTTGTTAGAGAAAAAGGCATACATTAAGTATATTAATAATAACTATCTAGAACATGGTGGAGTTTGCTCTAGATACTGTTCAACACGAATCAAACTACTCTAAACCATTGGATCTAATAGCCCAACGGTCACGATTGGTACTATGGATCCAATTCAAATCTGCCTACCTAACTCCACCCACTTGAATGACTTTATGTCGATTTATCGAAAATAAGTCAGATTTGAAATAGTATAAGTAAATTTTAGGTTACTGTGAAAGTTATACGAAAAAGCTTTTGGAGGTACCCACCGGGGGTCACAATTAATATATGAGAAACCATCCAACAAGAGTTTTAACGACAAGTTGGATCAAGACTCTCAAATCCAAACATTTTGCTAACTGTTGGATCTTCTTTTCAATTCCTAGCATCTAAAAAGATTCTACTAATAGTCTTGATGAGAATGATGAATGCAGTATGCGCAAACCTCAAAACACACAGTTCATTGCTAAGTTTTAGGGTCCTTGTGCTAAATGCATGGGCTTGGATGCAATTTTCATTTTTTATGAGGTCCTTGATATGTAATTTGTACTTCCACTGACCCTGTTCACTCTCAAGCACATCGCAACTACTAGACCAACCATTTGATCAGCCATTCATAGTACTTCTTATTATCTTATCTTTATCTTGTCTTATCTCTTACAATACCGTACCATACCACACACTACATATAGTGTACAGATTAACTTTGATCATTGACCGTTGGATCAAGACTGGCAAATCCAAACATTGCTAACCGTTGGATCTTCTTTTCCATTCTCAGCATCTACAAAGATTCTACTAATAGTCTTTAGCATAATGACCGCTAGTATACGTAAACCTCTAGCTCAAAACACACACTTCATTGCTTAATTAGTTTCAGGGTCATCCTTGTGCTAAATGCATGGACTTGGATGCAATTTTCATTTTTTATGAGGTCCTTGATATAAATTGTAATTCTACCCACCGTGTTAACTCTCAAAGAACCTCGCTTCCTACGAGACCTACCATTAGATCGGCCATTCGCAGTACTTCTTATCTTATGTTTATCTTTGTCTCATAACTCTTACAATACCATGCATACCACCACTAGATAGTGTAGGGATTAAATTATTTGAACATTGACCGTTTGATCAAGACTGGCAAATCCAAACATTGCTAACCATTGGATCTTCTTTTCCATTCTTAGCATCTAGAAAGATTCTACTGATAGTCTTTAGCATGATGAACACTAGTATGAACAAACCTCAAAACACATAGTACTTCATTACTCGGTTTAAGGGTCCTTGTGCTTAATGCACGGACTTGTTGGATGCAATTTTCATTTTTTATGAGGTCCTTAATGTAACTTATACTTCCACCGACCGTGTTAACTCTCGAGCACCTCGCTCTTATGAGACCTACCATTAGATCGGTCGTTCGCAGCACTTCTTATCGTATCTTTATCTTGTCTCTTATCTCTTACAATACCATACCACTACATATAGTGTAGATATTAACTTTGAACATTAACAGTTGGATCAAGACTGGCAAATCCAAACATCATTGCTAACCGTTGGATCTTATTTTCCATTCTTAGCATCTAGAAAGATTCTACTGATAGTCTTTAACACGATGAATGCTAGTATGCGCAAACCTCAAAACACACTACTTCATTGCTCGGTTTCAGGGTCCTTTGCTAAATGCATGCATGGACTTGGATGAAATTTTCATTCTTTATGAGGTCCTTGATGTAACTTGTACGTACTTCCACTGACCATGTTAACTCTCAAGCACCTCACTCCTACGAGACCTACCAAGGTTAAAAGAAAATGCAACCACCCCAATTATCACACAAACTGGACCATGGTTTCTTATACGTAATACCCAAGTTTTTAGTACTAGGATTCCTAGCTAACTTCACGCACTTTGGTGACTTCTTGTCAATTTAACGAAATTAAGTCAAACTTTAGCTACAAGGAAGTGTGATAGATTGCCCTTGAATTAATTGTATGTTTGGAGGTAGATGTGTGCATCTTCTTGTAGTAAACAATGTCGTCGGTGTGAGTTTCCAACATTCAGTAAAGAAAATTCTCAGTTTTCTGAGTGATGACGAGATCATTCTTTTCTGTAACGAAAGTCCGAAGAATATGGATCTCAATGCCATAAGCCAATTTTCTAGACAAATTAGCTAGATGGACAAATGTGTTTTACTTACGATTCCCATGTTTTATGAGTTTTCAAGGTTCCTAGCTGACCCCGTCCACTTGTTGAATGACTTTATGTCGATGTATCGAAATAAAAGGTCAAATTTGAACTACAAGCAATAAATTGTAGCTTGGTTTGACAGTTTTAAGTAAAAAGCTTTTTGGGGTACCCATCGAGCGGTCAATTAATATATCAGCTGAGACTGTTCGACTTCTAGCTACTAAGATTTTGCCTCTTGAAAATTTTGAACCCCTTTTGAAAATGATCACATGAAATAAGGAGAGAGGGGAAATGATTTTTCTATTCTCTATAGTCAACACACAAACTTGTGGTGCACCTTAGGCTTAAAGATACTTTATAGTTTCCACTAAGTATAAGGTGAACCTTAGCGGATGCCACATACTAGGCCTTATTAAGGTGTGATTTTTATCTATATATCTACTACTAAAATGGAGCAGTTTTGAATTGGATCCATATATAGCACAAATCTTAACCGTTGGGTTGTTAGGTCCAATGGTTCAGAGCAGCTAGATTCGTGTTGAATAGTACCTAGAGCAAACTGATGACCCACAAGTATAGGGGGTGTATCACAGTATTTTCGATAAGTAAGAGTGTTGAACCCAACGAGGAGCAGAAGGTGCTGGCTAGTGGTATGGATCAAGAATTGTCTGCAAATACTTAGCAAATGGATTTTTAGGGGTTTTCGATAAAGCAAGTAAACAAAGTACGAGTAAATAAAAGACAGTAGGAATAAATGCAGCAAGTGGCCCAATCCTTTATGCAGCAAAGGACAAGCCGGTTGTATTTCTATAGATGACCGAACGTTCTCGAGGACACATGGGAAGACTGTCAAGTGCTTTCGCTTCATATAGTCGATTAATCTTCTTTAGCTTGCTAAGTGTTGTGTGGGTGAACCTATGCTAATGTACTGCCCCATCCAAGACTAATACATACTTGTGATTATACCCCTTGCAAACATCCGTAAGTACAGGAAAGTAGTTAAGGTAGAAACCTAACCACAACTTTAAACTCTAAGACCCTTACGTCCCTTGTAGCCAAATAAACAATGCATTCCCCTAGGCCCATATAGGTGAAGTGTCATGCAGTCGACATTCACATGACACCACTAGAAGAAGTACACCACAACTTAAATAACAATCTATTGAATCTTTCTCAACGCAATTCCACTACTAACAACAAGACTTCTCCCATGTCCTCAAGAACAAAACGAACTACTCGAAAGACATCATATGGATCATGATCAGAGATGGAATAATGATGTATAACAATCTGAACATAAACAATAATTCAATGGTTCACTCAATAGCATCAACTACAAAGAGTAATCAACACCAGGAAAGTTTCCCCTATGAACTATGCAAGATTCAACGCAATTGTTACAGCAATATGGAGATGGTGATGAGGGTGCTGATGGTGATAATGGTGGTGATGATGATGATGATGATGATCCCGATGAAGTCTAGCTTGATGGTGGTGTTAATGGCGACGATCTCCCCTCTCCGGGAAGGAATTCCCCCGGCAGAAATTTGTCTGCCGGAGAGATCTTATCTCGGTGTTTTCCGCCCCGCAGAGGCGGCGGAATCTTTCTATGGTCGCTCCCCGAGTCTTAGGGTTTCGTGGGGATGATATCGCCCGGAGAGAGAGAGGCGGAG
Organism: Avena insularis; assembly: GCA_023614405.1. Taxonomy (NCBI): domain Eukaryota; kingdom Viridiplantae; phylum Streptophyta; class Magnoliopsida; order Poales; family Poaceae; genus Avena; species Avena insularis. The sequence goes on from CM042696.1 coordinate 411,526,527, forward strand.
TGGGCACACCACTCCCGGCGACTAGGCACCTTCACGCCATGGGGTGGTGTGGGCCCCCTGTGGCCCACCTCCACTCCATCTTCTGGCATCCTGAGTCTTCTGGAAAAATAGGATTTTCCGTATATTTTCCTGGATTTTCTGATCTTCGCGAATTTTGCCTCCAAACAGCACATTTTCTATCAGAATCCTGACTCCAGCGGTCCATGCTCCAAAAGTCATCAACCATGCAAAAATAGATGAAATAACATAAGTATCACCTCTCAATACGAAATATATCAATGAATAATAGTGAATTAATACATAGAATAGTGATGCAAAATGGACGTATCACAAACTCCACCATGTTCTAGAACCATCATGTCACCAACCCCAAAATTTCAAAGCACAGTAGGTTGTATTCTCAATATGTGTAGATAGTTATTATTAATAGAATTAATTTATGCATTTTGGGGGTGGTGACATGATGGTTCTACAGCATGGTGGAGTTTGCTCTTGGTCTATACTCCCTCGCTCCGTCACAAAATATAAGGCGCCTAAGGATTGGTCAAAAGTCAAACCTTACTAAGTTTGACCAAATATTTAGAAAAAAAATCTACATATACAATATTGAATGGACATATTAAGAAAATATACTTTATGGTGAGTCTATTGATATTAATTTAGTATTCTAAATTTTTATATTTTTGTGTATAATCATGGTCAAACTTAAAAAATGTTGACTTTTGACTAATCCTTAGGCTCCTTATATTTTGGTGGAGGGAGTACTATTCAACACGAATCCAATTGCTCTGAACCATTGGATCTAACAGCCCAATGGTCATGATTAGTGCTATTGATACAATTCAAAACTTTTCCACTATATTAGCATAAGTAGAGAGAATACAGTCTACTGTGCTATGAAATTTTGGGGGTGGTGACATGATGGTTCTAGAACATGCACGATGGAGTTTGCTCTAGGTACTATTCAACACGAATCCAGCTTCTCTGAACCATTGGATCCAATAGCCCAACGGTCAGGATTGGTGTTATGGATCCAGTTCAAAACTGCTCCACTATAGTAGTAGAGATAGAGATATCTTATCTTATCTTACCATTATATAGTGTACAAATAACTTTGAATGTTGACTGTTGGATCAAGACTCATGAATCCCTGCATTTCTAGCCGTTGGATCTTCTTTTCCATTCTAGCATCTAGAAGATTCTATTGATAGTCTTCGGCATAATGAATACTATGCACAAACCTCAAAACACACTTCTCCGTCATACTAGAATCTTCTCCCTCATAGCTATTAATAGTTGACTTCTACATAATCTTATCTTATCTTATCTTACCACTATATGATGTACGGATAACTTTGAGTGTTAACCATTGGATCAAGACTCGCAAATCCCAGCATTTCTAGTCGTTGGATCTTCTTTTCCATTCTAGCATCTAGAAGATTCTATTGATAGTCTTGAACACAATGAATGCACTATGCATACACATCTCAAAACACACTTCTCCATCATACTAAAATCTTCTCCCTCGTTTCTCTAGACCATGTTACCAAAAATTTCAACTGTTAGGTAGCTAATAATCTTTGACTTCTACACATGATGATACAAAGTACAAGGACCAAATATACACCCATACTTTATAGATGTTGATCAAATTTATAATTTTTTGACTAAACCTAGAACGCGAGGTAATTGTGAACGGAGGGAGTATCCAAGCCTTCTTAAGGTGTGCTTTTTACACAATGCGGGAGTAGTATATATCTTTGCTTAGACATATGGTCACCTTTGTCCACGCGTTGTACATGCTGAGAGAATAAAACGTTGGCAGGGAAAGAGGGCAGCAGCAAAGAGAAGTTGAAGGCGGTTCCATGTCAGAGCAAAGTTATGATGGGTTTCTGACACGAGGTACTCCTGCGGCCTTATAGTGTACACTCTACTAGTAGTAAATTTCAGGACCTATGCACGCAAAACAAATTGTGTGTTTTCTCTCTCCTTCCCTATGCTCCATCTCTCCTCCCCTTTCCCCTTGCGCACTAGTCCGGCTGATCTCTCTCCCCTCGTCCACAAAGATGGCGCCAAGCGTGTGCCTTATGCAATGGCTCTGTGTCTCTGGCGTGTTCGGTAGCCGCGCGTTGGTGTGGAGTAGGGACGAGGAGTACATAGGAAGGAAACCACTTTGGTCCTTGGCAGCACAAAAATACAAACTTTTAGGGTTTTCGAAATTTTCACTTGCTTCCCAAACATCGGGAGGGAGGGTTATCCAAAAGATCGGCCAAACATCAGGAGGGAAGGCAATTTTGAACCCGTTTTGAACATTGACCGTTGGATCAAGACTGGAAAATCCAAACTTTGAACATTGACCGTTGGATCAAGACTGGAAAACCTAAACTTTGCTAACCCTTGGATCTTCTTTTCCATTATTAGCATCTAGAAAGATTCTACCGATAGTCTTTAGCATAATGGACGCTAGTATGCGCAAACCTCAAAACACACACTTCATTGCTTAGTTTTAGGGTCCTTGTGCTAAATGCATGCTTGGATGCAATTTTCATTTTATGAGGTCCTTGATGTAACTTGTACTTCCACTGACCGTCTTAACTCTCAAGCACCTTGCTCCTACGAGACCAACCATTGGATCAGCCATTTGCGGTACTTCTTATCTTATCTTTAACTTGTCTTATCTCTTACAATACTATACCACCATTTTATAGTGTACGAATTAACTTCGAACATTGACCGCTGGATCAAAGCTGGCAAATCCAAACATTGCTTACCGTTAGATCTTCTATTTTCCCGTAGCATCGAGAAAGATTCTATTGATAGTCTTTAGCATGATGAACGCTAGTATGTGCAAACTACAAAACACACACACTTCATTTTTTAGTTTTAGGGTCATTGTGTTAAATGGATGGACTTGGATGCAATTTTCATTTTTTCTGAGGTCCTTGATGTAAGTTGTACTTCCATCGATCATCTTAACTCTCAAGAACCTCTCTCCTACGAGACCTACCATACTTAACAGAAAATGCAACCACCGCAATTATCACACAAACTAGACCAATGGTTTCTTATACGTAATGCCCAAGTTTTTAGTACTAGGATTTTTCAAGGTTCCTAGCAAACTTTGCACACTTCAGTGACTTCTTGTCGATATAACAAAATTAGATCAAACTTGAGCTACAAGTAAGCGCGATAGACTCCTCTTGAATTAAATGTATTTTTGTAGGTAGATGGGTGCATCTTCTCAATGTCGTCGGTGTGAGGTTCTAACTATGAGGAAAGAAAAAATCCTCAGTTCTCCGAGTGATGACGAGATGGTTCTTTTATGTAAAGAAAGTCTGAAGAATATGGATCTCAATGACATAAGCCAAGATTTTAGACATATTAAGTGGACCAACATGTTTTACTTATGATTCCCATGTTTTATGAGTTTTCAAACTCCCTATTTAGCTAATTAACTTTGCCCACTTGAATGACTTATGCCTATATTTATGGAAATCTGGTCAAACTTGAACTACAAAAACTAAATTATTGTAGGTTACTTATAAAGAACTACAAAAAACTTTTGGAGGGCTCAGTTATTATATCACAAAACAATTGAGAGTTTTGATAATAGGTTTTTAACTCCTTTCTAATTAAGATTTTGCATCTTGACAATTTAAAAAAATTTAGCTCAAACTTTAGCTACAAGTAAGCGCGATAGATTTTTCTTTAATTAAATGTCTCTTTGGAGTTAGATGGATGCATCTTCTTGTAGTAATTAGTACCGCCGGTGTGAGTTTCCAACTATCAGGAAAGAACATTCTCAATTTTCCGCGTGATGATTAGATTACTGTTTGTTTTTGTAAACAAAGTCTGAAGGATATGGACATGAATGCCACAAGCCAAGCTTTCAGACATATATAGTGGACCCTCATGTTGTACTTATGATTACTATGTTTTATTAGTTTTCAAACTTATTCCTACAGCGAACTTTGCCCACTCGAAATTGATTTTATGTCGATTTTTCGAAATTAGTTCAATTTTGAACTACAAGTAAATTGTAGGTTGCATTGAAAGTTTTACGTTTTTTGGAGGTAACCATTGGGGGCTGATTTAATATATCACAATCTACCACCGATAGTTTTTACAACAAGTTCAACTTCTTGCTAAGATTTTGCATCTTGACTATTTAACAAAATTAGATCAAACTTGAGCTACAAGTAAATGCAATAGATTGCTCTTGAGTTAATTGTCTTTTTAGAGGTAGACGGGTGCATATTCTTGTTGTAAACAATGTTGTTGTTGTGAGTTTCCAAATATCAGGAAATATCATTCTTAATTTTCCGAGTGACGACGAATTGTTCCTTTATGTAAAAATGGTCTCAAGAGTATGGATCGAAATGCCATAAGCCATGTTTTTAGAAATCTTATCTTATCTTACCACTATATAGTGTACGAATAACTTTGAATATTGACCGTTGGATCGAGACTCGTGAATCCAAACATTTCCAGCCATTGGATCTTCTTTTCCATTCTAGCATCTAGAAGACTCTATTAATAGTCTTGAACACAATGAATGCACTATGCATAAACCTATGAAAACACACGTCTCCATCATACTAGAATCTTCTCCCTCGTTTTCTAGACCATGTTACCAAAAATTTCAAGTGTTAGGTAGATAATAACCTTTGACTTCTACACATAATGATACAAAGAAGAAGAACCAAATATACACCCATACTTTATAGATGTTGATCAAATTTATATTTTTTCCACTTTACCTATTATAATTTTATATAGTGATGATATGCCAGACGTCTATTATCTGAGCCTCATGTGCAGGGCACGTGCACCTTACTAGTATCTCTTATCTTATCATACCATTATATAGTGTACAAATAACTTTGAATGTTGACCGTTCGATCAAGACTCACGAATCCATGCATTTCGATCTGTTGCATCTTCTTTTCCATTCTAGCATCTAGAAGATTCTATTGATAGTCTTCGGCATAATGAATACTATGCACAAACCTCAAAACACACTTCTCTGTCATACTAGAGGCTTCTCCCTTATTTCTCTAGACCATGCATGTGATCAAAAATTTCATGTGTTAGGTAGCTAATAATCTTAGACTTCTACATGATGATACAAAGTACAAGGAACAAATATACACCCATACTTTATAGATGTTGCTCAAATTTATAATTTTTTGTGCTTTCCCAATTACAATTGTATATAGTAATGATATGGCATATGTCTACTATCTAAGTCACATGTGCAACTTACTAATAGCTAATAATCATTGACTTCTACATGATCTTACCACTACATAGTGTACAAATAACTTTGAATATTGACTGTTGGGTCAAGACTCGTGAATCCCAACATTTCCAGTCGCTGGATCTTCTTTTCCATTCTAGCACTTGAAGATTTTATTGATAGTCTTCATTACAAAACACTATATAGTGCACGGATAACTTTGAATATTGACCGTTGGATCAAGACTCGCGAATCCTAGCATTTCTAGCTGTTGGATCTTCTTTTCCACTCTCGCATCCAAAAGATTCTATTGATAGTCTTGAACACAATGAATGCAATATGCACAAACCTCTCAAAACAATGCAGTGTGCATATACCTCTCCAAACAAACTTCTCCATCATACTAGAATCTTCTCCCTCGTTTCTCTAGACCATGTTACCAAAAATTTCAAGTGTTAGTTATCGAGTAATCTTTGACTTATACACATGATGATACAAAGTACAAGGACCAACTATACACCCATACTTTATAGATGTTGATCAAATTTATAATTTTTTGTGCTTTACCAATTATAATTTTATATAGTGATAATATGTCATATGTTTACTATATGAGCCTTATTAAGGTGTCCTTTTTTACACAATACGGGAGTAGTATATTTCTTTGCTTAGAAATATGGTCACCTCTGTCCACGTGTTATACATGCTGAGAGAATAAAACGTTGGCAGTGGAAGAGGGCAGCATCGAAGGGAAGTTGATGGCGGTTCCATGTCAGAGCAAAGTTATGATGGGTTTCTGACATGAGGTACTCCTGCGGCCTTATAGTGTACACTCTACTAGTAGTAAATTTCAGGACCTGTGCACGCAAAACAATCGTGTGTTTTCTCTCTCCTTCCCTATGCTCCATCTCTACTCGCCTTTCCCCTCGTTCACCGGTCCGGCTGATCTCTCTCCCCTCATCCACAGCGTGGTGCTGCGCACGTGTGCCCTGGGACGACCGCTCTGTGTCTCTAGCGTGTTCGGTAGCCGCGCGTTGGTGTGGAGTAGGGACGAGGAGTACATAGGAAGGAAACCACTTTGGTCCTTGGCGGCACAAAAATTCAAACTTTTATTGTTTCGAAATTTTCAGTTGCTTCCCAAACATCGGGAGGGAAGGTTATCCAAAAGATCGGCCAAACATCGGGAGGGAAGGCAATTTTGAACCCGTTTTGAACATTTATCACATTGAATAAACAAAAAACAAAAAACAAAAGTTTTACTCATGGTGTCCTATCATGTCTTGTGCACCACGTGCCATGAAAATTTTAATCATGGGATTAGATAAGTTTTGGAAAAATAGCTTCACAACATTGTCCTACCATGTGTATGGACACTATCGGGTTTATTTCAAACCGAACGACCAAGGTCATCAAGGCCATATTGACATCATAGTTTACAATTTGATAGAGTTCCCATGATAGTTTGGTAGATGGGTGCATCTTGGCGTAGTAAGCATTGTGGCATGTGGGAGTTTCCAACAAATAGGAAAAAAAGAATTTCAATTTTCCAAGTGCGGACGGTGATGTTTTTTGTGAAGAAAGTCCAAATAATATGGTTCAGAATGCCACAAGCTAATGGTTTCACACATACTGTAGTTGATCATGGTTCTTATCTAACTCCGGCTAAAATTTTACATATTACGATGGGTCGTGACACACGGTACTAGTACACATACTACTACGTAGTAGATTTTCTCTCTCCTTCGCCCCACTCTCACCATCCATCCATTATCCTCTCCATTTCTCCTTCCTTCCCATTTAAGCTTTCACGCAATGATTATACTTCTAGTCTGAGATGCAGCGGTGCAGAAAAAGATGAGGCCCACACCATACCACACCATCAATCAAGTTCGGTGACACAACTTTGTGAAGAGTATGTACTACTATAGACACTTATTTTTTAACGGAGGAAGTAAGAGACACTGAGTAATTCAGCACGATCAGCAAGATTCTCTTCAATTTTGGATAAAGAGGGGCGCCTCCTGAATTCTCTGGGCCGAGAAAAATGAAGAACCGACAAGTCTGGTATAATCCTTTTTTTATTGACGGGATGAGTCTGGTACAATCTATTTATGATATTTTGGGATAGTTTTCAAGGTATTAACACAAGCACGACTATAAATAGACAATATAAATTGCAACAGTATGCACCCCTACTTTCACCCAAAACACCTAACCCACTGTTGCTTAGAACTTGATCTCTCTCTATTTCCTTCCAAAATGTCGTATGACAACTCTCTCTATAACACATCGATTGACCTGACAAATGGGAAAGGCCTCGAAACTCCACCTGGAAGCCCAAACTCAGTCGACAGGTCATGGCTGCCACTGCTGTCGGACTCCTCTGATGAAGAAAATAGCCACTAGCAGTGCTTTTTCGAAGGGACACCACCACCAACACCGAGCGACTGCGATAAGACGGAAGATGAGACTGAGGAATAGGAGGAGTCTGAGGTCGACCTTGAGGAGGAGGCCAAAGATGATGACAGGGAGGAGCCCGGGGATGATGACGGGGAGGAGGCCGAGGACGATGACGAGGGGGTCTCTTCCCGCCCCCCACCGAAGAAGTGTGCCCGAGTGCAAAATTAAATGGCCTCCAGAGAAGAGGCGGGTAGTGTACAATATCTCGTTCTACGAAGCATCTTGGCTCTGGTAAATAATGTTGTCAATGAGAGTTCCGAACTTTTAGGAAAATGCTTTTCAATGTCCAAGTTATAGGATTTCTTTTTAGTAATTAATTACGTTCGGATAATTTGGCTCAGAGTGCACTCACTGTACTCTAGAAAAATATAGATAATTTCTACCGCATTCTAGTACTATATGAAAATACTTATTTCAATTTGTGTCATGATACATTGTTTTTTTTGCGGGAGGGAGCGGTAATGATACATAGTTGAAACTTAAATGGTGTCCTCTTATATTTGTGCTTGTTTGGACGAAAACTACAAACATGGATTTGGACAACTTTTGAAAAACTTACTACACAATATGGTCATTACCATGTATGAACATCGTTCACATTTTAAGCCAAGTTACCAATGCCAAGGTCATATCTGCATCACTCGTGCCATTTATTGGGATAAATTAAAGAAAAGTAAAGAAAACAATAAAAAATGTTAAGCACTTATGTATGATGTCCTCTTCCGTAAATGATAAACATGAATTCTGAGAAGGTTTAAAAACACTTCTTCACAATATGACTAGCGATGTGTTAAAATATACTTGGGTTTCATGTTAAATAATGACAAAGGTCGTGTCCATTTCGGGTAGACAGGGTGCATCTTGGCATGGCATACTAATGTTGTCAATTGGACTTTTCAATTTTTATGTATAGAATTTTGTTAAATTATTTTAGAAGTGCCACATATAATTATTTTTTAAAGAAAAGGCAAAGAGTATGGCTCCGAATGCCATAGCACAGTAAATTTCACACAAAATAGAGTATGTTTCATGGTTAACAAGTTTCATGAATTTTCAGGCCTTCTATCTAATTTCGCATAATTAAATGACATTTTGTCAATAAAACCAATGTAGGTAAATTTTGAACTACAAGTGCATGATAGATTGCTTGTAAATTTGTCAGAAATTCATATAGTACTACTTATTGTACCCACGCAAGCATACTGAAAACCGACTATTGTTTTGAAAGATACAACTTCTTTGTATGAATTTTCATGCTGACACATCTGACCATGTTTCAAAAAAGTGAAAGAAAATAAGGAAACATGCACATAGCCTTTTAGTAGTAGTCCTATTAAAAATTCATACTTGTAAAATAGTAAAGATGGCGTTGTTAAAGTTCCAATACAAAGGGCTTGGGCAACTTCACCGCCCTCCACAATTTACCTTTCTTCCTCCTATACTTTGCAGCTATGGTTCCGAAGACCGGAGCTCCCCGTGGGAATAAGAAGACCCAGGTGGCAGCGACAAAGGCCGTGGAGAAATTGAAGTCATGTCGTCGGCTTCCGAATCCTGCTCTAGCTACTTGTCGTGATGGTGGCACAACAGATGCCATGGATAGGCTAAAGATGGGGCCAATGAGTGCTAGGGGAATCCAGGGAGGGAGAACATGGTGATTCCACGTACGGAAGTTCTTGTATTCTTTATCAATGGTGTTTATAAATGCTCTTCAAGCTGTTGGTGAGAAGGAGACACAGTCTCTTACTCCCCACAAACTAGCCCTAGAGGTCTACCTTAGACAGAGAAAATGATCGATCCCCCACTATGGATGCCCCGTTGCTCCTTATATAGGGTAGCCCGGGTTACAATGTTAGGGCACACATGGCAGCATATTCTACGAATATGCTCCTCGCCTAAAGCAGATGCTTCTTTATTCTCTTTAATGGTTCGTCCGGGCTTTGGACGTAATCCTTGTCTTTTGGTGTCACCAGACACGGGCTATGTCATCCGGCTTTACCCGCATCACCTTGGTCGCTCCTGACCCGCTATTCCTCTTCTTTACTTTGCTTCACTCATGCTACAGATAATAAAGCCACCTTTTGACCAGCGGGGGATTCCTTCTCTTGGAAGCCATAAGATAGTCCGGCTAGCATATAGCTAATCTGGCTTATCAAGTTACCTGCAAAACAGATAGATAAGCATGGCCGACATATAATTTATGCCAGCCGGATGATAGTTAAGGAGTTGCTCCATGAGCCGGGTCACACCATGGTTCGGCCTACCTTGAGGTGACCCGGTCAGCATTTGCTTTGACCGCGTCGTACCCCGGCTAACTCGGCCCTTATACCCCGGCGTTACTCTACCCGGGGGTATCCCCCCAACATTAGTCCCCGAAGCTGGTGCGGTCTCAGCAACTTTTAGTTGTTAAGGGCACAACAGGTTCCCGTATCCGGATCTTAGCCTCTTTGGCAAAGTTATCTCGTAACCCGGAGTTTTTCATCTCGCGATCCCTTGGCTCATTCCGAGTTATTCCTCGCTGGCCGGGTCTCTTGCTCGCTTATCCAGGCTCCCTTGTACGCTTCCCCACATCTTACGTGGAGGGTGATCATCATTTTTCCTCATTTTAAGGGCCACGCGCATTTACTGTGCTGGTTACTATCGCAATGTCAGGAATAACTGCTGTAAACGTTCCTTCATTGCAGCGCCTCGCTAACTGTGACATTAAATCACATCATTGGATCATTTGCTCCTGTGGCCCTTTCTGTGGCCTTGCTTTGATTGGCCATTTTGGCCGCGTACACGCCAATTGCGCGTGGCGTGGCCACCGCAAAAGATCCCATGACGCGCGTGCTGTGCGGTTAAGTAGGAGGCCTGGGGTGATTTTAGGGGAAGTTCCCCTGTTTTCTCCGTGCTTTCCTGCCTCTCTCTCTCTCTCACAGCAACCTAGCCACCGCCTCCAGTTCTCTGTTGCACGAGCGCCGCCGCCACCGCTCACAGGAAGCCTCACCTGCGCTGCCGTTCCCTCTTCTGGCTATCTCTACTCCAATTTCTCCCTCGAAGATCTTGAATCCACCATGACGGAGGAGGAAACGGCCGTGGTGGTGCATTGGGAGGAAGGAGCATAGGGTCGTGGCCACGGCTGTTGGGACGGCTCTATCGTCCGCGAGGAGGACCTGGACTGGCTCCGTGCCACTCGACGCATCCCGCCGGTGTCGCCTGCCGCCTCGCCTCCGGTGAAACCTCTCCTTCCCCCAAATCTGGGGAATATGTTGTTTTCCTTTCGCATTTTCAGCATGGCTTCGGCCTCCCCATTTCTGATTTCTTTTTTGATTTCATTTCCACTTACAAATTACAACCGCATCATCTCCCTGCCAATGCTATCACTTCTCTGTCCTCCTTTACCTCTGGTATTGAGCGATACATTGGCCTCTCGCCAACCAAGGAACTTTGGTTCAAGTTCTTTGGTCTCTGGAGGAACATAGTTCCGGCTAAGGAGCTTGCCCCGGAGGACAAGCATATGACCTAGTGTGGCGCTGCCTCCATTTCTCTCCGGCAGAACTCCGCATTCCCCCGGGTCACCAGACTCGAGTCCTGCAAGGGCTGGGCCCGGACTTTCTTCTATGTTCGGAACACCACCAACGAGGACCTAATCCGGCTCCTCCCCTTCAAGCTTGGCCCTCCTGATACCTCGCGTTGGGAGAGCATTCCGAAGCAACCCACAGCCCTGGCGAATCAAGTGGAGCACCGGATCAAGCAGCTGCTCAAGGCGAATCTCCGGGGGGAGGATATCATGATTACTTTTATCCATAGCCGGGGATCCCCCTTCAGAAGTGAGCCCACAAGATTTTCTACTTGAGCGGCCCTCTTGACCCCCACCGTATTTCATCTATCAAACTGGATAACTCGGCGGTTTACCACTGGGTTAAGTCCATATTCAATGTGGAGAAGGAGTTCTCCGAGGATTGGTAGTGGGGACTTAACCCTTCACCCGGGACAACCCTCATCCAAAGGTAAATCTACTTTTTCCTGTTCACTAGCTCTTCTCTATATGTCGGTTCACTTTTGTAACTTGTCAATTGTTGTCTTGTTTTCAGAAATTCCTCCAGTAGCCACAGGAGGATGGTGAGGTGCTAGCGAGCAAGTGGTTGCCGGACCGCACCGAGGAGGACGATGAGGAGCCTGATCCGGAGACCTTCCTGCCTACCCCGGACATCGTCAAACGCAGCGCTGGTAAGGCCTCTTCTCTAAGGGATTCTCCTGACAATGATGACTCTGACGTTGAGATCCTGGAGGTATTTGATCCGGTTCCCATCTCTTACGCGCATCTGGTTATGTCCGAATGTTCAGCTAACCCGGACGGTCAGGTCCACGAGGTTCCTCCCCTCGCCACTGGTGGTCCGGCCCCTGCTCCTTCCCAGAAGCACACGGCTACCTCGGCCGCAGCTTCGGAGGTGTCGCCAGCCAAGAAGAGGCAGAAGTAGTCCAGGGTGAAAGACTCGTCTAAGCCGGCCACCAAGAGCATGGTCCGGAGGGCGCCCAAACCTCGGGCTCCCCCAACCGCGAACGAGTAAATCTTTTTTCCCTTGCGCTGTTGGATTTTTCCTTTGTCTGCTTTTGTCTTTCATTGGTTCTCTTTCTTCTGGACTTGATGCTTTTCTTCTTTTCAGAGCTCCTAGGGTTATCCCTCAGAGCAGCTCCGGCATAGCCTCGCCAATCCCGAGCAACCCTTCTACCCGCTGCAACGATGATACTCGTCCGCTTAGCCCTATTCAAGAGGGTTCTACGGCTACGCCTGACCAGCGCCTACCTCGTCATGAGGAGGGAAATGACGGCACGGGAGGTAGCGGGACAGCTCCGGATACGGTGAGGCCGGATCTCCCAAGTTCCTCGGCCTCAGCACCAAGTCTTGAGGTGCCAGTTTCATCGGCGCCGCCCCCAACAAGTTCTTCTGTCCCAGTGTTTCCCGCATCAACAGCATCAGCAACAACAACAACAGCACCAGCACCAGCAGCACCAACATCAGCACCAGTAGCAACAGCACAAACAACAGCAACAAAACCCTCCACCAAGCCTCCCAAGTGGAAAGCCCCATCGGCTCCCTCCGGGTCAACTCCCTCCGTCGCTGACATTTTCCAGCCAACTCCTAAAGCTTCATCCGGCAAGCTCAAAAAGGCTTCTGGGTCAGCTAAAGTGACTTCATCTAGGTCTAGCGCCTCCGGGTCAGAGGGTAGCCATCAGCTGGTTCTGCATACCAGCCCCGTTGCAGCTCAATCCGCCAGGCGAGAGACCTACGTGAAGGGCCTTGTGGCGAACTATTCTCCTAGTGGTGAAAGTTACAGTCCACTGCTCCTTGAGTATGTGAAGAACTAGAATAATGCAGAATTCATCGACCCTCAAGATGATGTGGCGGAGAAGTTCGGCCCAGCCGCGTTTAGTGCCCAGATGAACTGCGCTACCAAGGCTATCTCTTTAGCTGGCCGGATGATGGAGGTAACCCTTTTTCTCTACTGTTGATACTTTGCATAACTAATCACTTGTAAACATAGCCCCTAGTCCCCGAGCCTCTGAGGGAATAACTTGTTATTCGGTCGGATGCTCCTTATAGAATTTAGTTTTTTGTCCATAGCAACGTCAAATTTTAACATAGTTAGAGCCGGGTTAAGTTCCCTTGGCCCGGATCTTATCAACTTCGAATATCCACACACCTAGAGACGGATTAAGTTCCACTTGGCCCGGTTCTTTTAGACTTCAAATATCCACACACCTAGAGTCGGATTAAGTTCCACTTGGCCCAGATCTTGTAGACTTCGCATATCCACACACCTGGAGCCGGTTTAAGTTCCACTTGCCCGGATCTTGTAGACTTCGAATATCCACACACCTAGAGCCGGGTTAAGTTCCACTTGGCCTAGATCTTGTAGACTTTGAATTATTCTTACTCTACCTTTGAACTTTGCCATTGCTTTGCTTATTTCAGATTACCACTAACCGCCGATCCGCTGAGTTCCAGCGCCTGCTGGACTCCTACAAGGACATTCGAGCGCGTTATGGTACACTCCTGGAGGAGTACTAGAAGAGGGGTAATGTTGCTTTAGACTTTCCCACCTTTCCTTTTTGTTCATTCGAGTTGACCATGATCCGAACTAACTTGCTATCCGAACCATAGCCGAGGTTGAAGCCGAGAATATTATCATGCGGAAAAACCTTGCTGAGATCAAAGGTAAATTTATCCCCTTCACACAATCACTGTAGTTTCCTTCTTTTATCCGGTGGACACTCATATTTTGGGTCCTCTGGATCATTACATTGCTGTAGTTTCTCTGGATGACAGCGTTAGTATGCCTAAAATGATGATCCATCTCCTCTAACAAACAGGGAAACATGAGGCAGAGCTGAAGAAGAAGGATGAAGAGATAGCTCGGTTGCAGCTCCAGGACTCGGAGATCACTCGGCTGAATGCCGAAATTCAGAGGCTCCACGGCCTCCATAAGTCCGAATTGAAGAAGGCTGACCAGGAGTTTGCCGAGGATAAAGAGCGTTTAACCTTGCAGATCTCCAAGGACAAGAGCTTGTTGGAGGAAGCCAACATCAAGCTTACATCGGTGACCATTGAATATGAGAAACTCTAGGCCCACAACGCTAGCGTCGATTCCGAGCTTTAGCAACTTATTTTTTAGATTGCACGTGAGTTTTCTGCCCTTGATTAACTTTCATTTCTCCGAGTCTGGTACTCTTAGTTACTGTTTCTTCTGCTCTGTTAGGAAAATTCCTAGAAAGCGACACGCTCGGTGCTTCCGCCGTAACCTGGTCCCGCGAATAGCGTGGTATTCTTGCTGACTCTGGTGCTGAACCAATCCTGTATAATATGGAGGATCTACTGGCGAGCCTCACCGCTCGTCTTGAGGTAGTGAACAACCACAACACGGATATTATACCTACGGCAACACGAATGTTCATCTCCTTTTGGCCCGGTGAAAATATTCCAAAAGGAGGATCTACTTTCATAGCCAAGTTTATGGAGTGTGACATGCAGCTGAATTTGTGGCGCGAATCTGCAGCACGGGCTGGGGCTGACATTGCCTTGCAATTTGTTCCCTCGTGGTACGAAGGGATTGATCTGGGGTTGCTCACTCGCATGCGCACCAGGTCTAAGTGGTGCGAAGATCTGGATTGGATCGCGCGCCGCAAAGGCTGTGCCAACAAGCTCATCCAGTATTCCTTCTGGCATGCTTGGAATGAAGGGCCGAGCTATCTTGATGTCATTGATGATGAAGCTGTTTCTGGAGATGAAGAAGTGAGTGAGGGTGAGGCCTCCGAGCTTGGCGACGAGGCCGAAGACCCGGATGATGGCGAGGTCAACCCCGAGGCTAGCGCCCCTCCCCCACACTCCAAAGTACCTCACGCTTCAGCCGATGACTCGACTGCTGCTCCTGCTCCTTAAAAACACTCATCATATTTATCAGATCCCCGGAATGCCGGGTGCAAATGTATCTAAATACTTCAGTTTTGTTGTGCTACAATTTGATATTCTGAACTAAGTTTTATTGCTGGATTGTCGTGGGCGAAGTCTCCGATTTTCGTTTTTTTGTTCCCCCAATTTTTGACTCGGCTCGCGTCTATCTTGATTCGGTTTTTCGACTTACGAGTCCAAGGTTCAAAAAATTGATTTAACAGTACTTGAAACTTTGAGATTAGCTCAAAATTGTCCGGCGTTTTAGTGAGCATAACAAACTAAGGGTTAGTCAAAAAAATGATGTCGGCCCACTTAAGTTCTTTTCCTTAGTCATTTTTCATGTGCTTTGCCATTCCAAACTTGTTCTCTTGCTTCCCATGAAGCCAATTCTTGTTGGACAGCAGCAAAGTCGAAGACTTAGGTTTTTGGTGCTCACACACTACTAATCCGACTAAGATATAAGCAACTTAACCCAGCCGACATAAAAATACAAAAACGAGAGAATTATTATAGCAGTCCCCCAGTCCCTGCTCGGGGTGGCAAAGTTTTTATTGATAAGCTCATTGCCGACATACATACCGACATATGAGTAGCTCGGATACATTCACCTCTTAGTTAGTTGTAGAAAGGACGAAGCATTGCTACGTTCCATGGTCGCTTAGATTCCTCTCTGGACCTGTCCGCCTTGTTCTTCTCCTGGGGCTATGCATCAATAAGATAATAGGAATCATTGTGCAAGGCTTTGCTTACAATGAAAGGTCCTTCCCATGGCGGGGATAACTTATGCAAGCCAGCAGTGCGCTGTATTAACCAGAGTACCAGGTCACCTTCCCAAAGACTCGGGGGTTTACTTTCCGGCTATGATAGCGTCGGAGGTTTTGCTGATATATGGCAGATCGGGACAATGCCAGTTCTCTCGCTTCTTCCAGCAGATCAACATCATTTTGCCGGTCTTCGCACACTTCGGCTTCTATGTATTGGGTGACCCTTGGCGAATCATGCTCTATGTCGGCTTGTAATATAGCTTCTGCCCCTTACACCAGAAAGAATGGCGTATAGCCTGGTGATCGATTCAGAGTTGTTCTTAAACTCCATAGTACCGCTGGTAGTTCTTCTATCCACCACCCCGCTGATCTTTGCAACGGCTCTATGAGCCGGGATTTTATCCCGGACAGAACTATTCCATTGGATCTTTCCACTTTCTCGTTCGATGCAGGGTGGGCAACTGAGCCGACGTCTAGCCGGATTTTCTTTTCTCGGCAGAACCTCACAAATGCTCCTTCGGCGAAATTTGTTCCATTATCAGTTATGATGCTATGGGGTTAGCCATATCTTAGGATTATATCCTTGAGGAATTTTACTGCTGTTTCCCCATCACATTTTCGAATTGGTTTTACTTCAATCCATTTGGTGAACTTGTCAACCATGACTAGGATTAGTAGTGGAGCGCTTATCACGCGTTACTCCCTACCATATCTATGCACCATACAGCAAATGGACAGGGAATAGGGATAGTTTTCAGCTACGACATTGGTAAATGAGTTTTTGTGGCGTATCTTTGACAGCCATTGCATTTCCTCACCAAGTCCTCTGCTTGCTCCAAAGCACTGGGTCAATAAAATCCATGTCGGAAAGCTTTTGCCACTAATGCCCTTGAGGAGGCATGATGGCGACATTCCACTTGGTGAATATCCCGGAGTATGTCAAGCCCTTCCTCCGGATCAAGACACCGCTGCGTACTATTGTCACACTTCTTTTGTATAGTTCGACATTAATAATTGTATAGGCCTTTGCCCTTCTCTGGATTTGCCTTGAAATTATCTCATCATCCGGTAGAACTCCTTCTTTCAAGAAATCAAATATTGGCTTGGCCCAAGAGGGTATAGCCCGGACGGGAAATGGCTCCTCATCAATTTCCATCACATCCACCGACATAACTCCTGCCGGATCAGGCTGATCAGTCCCCGGGTTTGCTGAGGTAGTCCCCGTGTTTGCTGAAGCAGTCCCCAGGTTTGCAGAGGTGCTTCCCCACTCTATCTCCATAGGTGCAGCTCCTGATCCGGTGAGTGTCGGGATATAAATTGAATTTGATTCGAGTGACGGGGTGATAGATGGTTTTCTCAAGTGCTCCAAAGCCACATTTGGCGGGATTGGCCGCCGGGATGAACCTAACTTGGACAACGTATTTGCTGCCTCGTTTTCAATCCGAGGTATGTGATGGAATTTGCACCCTTCGAAAAATCCGCTTATCTTTTGAACATGGGATCTGTATAAGGCCATGTTAACATCCAAGGCATCCCATTTTCCAGACACTTGTTGTACCACCAAATCCGAGTCTCCAAAGCATTGTACCTAGTGTATTCCCACCTCTTTTGCTACTTTGAGACCATGTACCAACGCTTCGTATTCTGCCACATTATTCGAGGCACTGAAGTGGATTTTAAGGACATATTTCCGTTGATCCTTCTTGGGCGAGGTAAGCACTACTTCGGCGCTCAATCCATCTTTTAGTTTTGATCCGTCGAAGTGCATTTTCTAGTAATTAGAGTCCGGCAGGGGTGGTTCATATTGCATCTCGGCCCAATCCACAAAGAAATCCGCCACAACTTGTGACTTTATAGCATCTCTATTGTCAAATTGCAGTGCATAGGGGGCTAACTCGATTTCCCATTTTGCTATTCGGCCGCTTGCGTCCTTGTTACTCATTATCTCTGATATGGGCGCATCACATATCACTTTGATGGGGTGTTCCTCAAAATAATGCTTGAGTTTTTTGGCCGACATATACACCGTATGCAATCTTTTGATAGTGAGGGTAGTTATGTTTTGAGGCTGATAACACTTCGCTCAGATAATATACCGGCCTTTGCACTGACTGTCCCTCTTCCTCGCGCTCCACTACAATTACTACACATACAACTCGGTTGGTCATGGCTACATTAGAGCAACATTGGCTCCTTGGGTAGTGGTGCTGCTAGGATCAGAGCAGTAGATAGCATCTTCTTCAATTCTTGAAACGCAAGGTCCGCTTGTGGCGTCCAGGTGAATTTGTCTGCCTTTTTCATTAGTTGGTTGAGGGGCATGGCCTTCTCTCCCAACCGACATATGAACCGACTTAACGATGCCGGCTAGATACTAGCAAACCGAGTAACTTTCCTACAGGCACACCAAAGGTGCATTTCTCCGGATTTAATTTCATCCGGAACCTTATCAAGTTTGCGAATGTTTACCGGATATCATCAAGGAGCATATTGCTTTCCTTGGTCTTTATCACCACATCATCCACATAAACTTGCACATTCTAACCTATTTGGTCATGCAAACATTTTTGCATGCATCGTTGGTACGTTGCTCCTGCATTACATAGTCCAAACGGCATAGTGCGATAGCAGTAAGCCCTATACGGTGTAATAAACGCCGTTTTTATTTGATCATCCGGATTCAGGGGTATCTGGTGGAAACCAGAGTACGCATCAATGAATGACAGCAGCTCACATCCAGCAATGGAGTCTATGACTTGATCTATTCTAGGGAGTGGGAATGGATCTTTGGGACACACCTTATTCAAGTTCGTGTAATCAATACACATGCGCCATACCACAGCCACATTTGGGTCATCTTTCTTCTTTTCCACCAGCACCGGATTAGATAGCCAATCCGGATAGAGTACTTCCATTATAAACTCGGCTGCTAGTAGTCTTGCTATCTCATCCCAATAACTTTCCTTCTATCTTCTGCGAAACGCCTGAGAGGCTGTTTTACCGGCTTTGCCCCGGGTTTTATGTTCAATGAGTGCTCATCCAACTCCCTCAGTACACATTACAGGTCCTAAGTAGACCAAGCAAAGATATCTCGATTCTCACGGAGGAAGTTGATGAGCTCGCTTTCCTATTTGCTGCTTAGCCCAAAACCAATTGTTACGGTGCGTTCTGGGAACTGATCATCGATTGGCACTTTCTTCGTGTCTTTGGTTGCTTGGATGACACACTTCCATGCGGGTTAGTCAGTGCAGGCATATGCTGTTGTGCGGAATGAGCCAATGCCGCCACTTCTAGTATCTTCCTTTTTTCTTGAGCTATCACGAGTGACTCGGCTAAGTTAGATCCGGCTGAGGCGCACTCGATCAAACGCCGGAAGTCCCCTGATACAGTTATCACGCCCCTTGGCCCGGGTAGCTTCATCTTAAGGTAACTGATGTGGGTAGTTGCCATGAACTTGTTCAACGCTGGCCTGCCAAGTAACACGTGATAAGCGCTCTCCAGATTTACCACTTCGAACTCCAAATTTTTAGACCAGCAATTTTCTCTTGTGCCGAACAATACATCAACCCAGACCTTCCCAATGGGTTCGCAGGAAATGCCTGGCACAATGCCATGAAAGGTGGTCCTCGTTGCTTGCAGCATGTTCTCTATTATTCCCAATTTGTGCATGGTATCCTTGTACATAATGTTGATGCTACTGCCATTGTCGATTAGTACCTTGGAAAACCTTACATTATGATTTGGCCCGATGAACATCGGATCCAGGACTAGAGCATAGGTTCCCAGGCTTGGCATGATCTTTGTGTGATCCTTGATACTCCATGTAATCTCTTGATCCGCCCAGGGCATATATCTCGGTACTGCCGGCATTACTGCGTTCACCTCCATATGCCGGTGCTGCAAGCTTTTCCGGTCATTCTCTTCCGTGGTAAACACACAATAGCTTTGATGATGTTCCCTATACTCGTTTTGTCTTTCGTTTTCATGGTAACCATGACCTTGTTGCTGTCTATTGACTACTTGATGTACTGCATCCCTTCTTTCCTGATTTTTATACCTTGGCGCAGGTGGTGGCAACATCAGTTGCTGTCCATTCCCTCCTATTAGTAATGGTGGACGTGGTGCCTCATTCCTAGGCGCTTTGTTCCGAGGTGCTTGAGCATTCCCCGAACTTCCCTATTCTAACTTCCTCATCCACTCACATTGCCGGGTCGTATGGTTCGCCGGACTATTCGGACTTGGTGTATGAAACTTGCAAGGTTGATCCAACATAGACTCAAAAGTATACCTCGGTCTACCTTTACGTTCTTGCCATTGCTTTTTCTGCTCTGGGGTCCATGGCTTTTTCCCTTCGTTTTTCTGTTGCCAGTTTTGTCCTCTGGTTTTTTGGCGTTGGCTTGTTCCAGCATTGGCTGATCCCGGTCTACCGCTGCCACCTGTTGCGAGTTGTATCTATAATCCGGGCGCTTGTCCCTTCTCTTTCCTCGGAAATCATTCCTTCTTGATGACCCGGTGATATCTCGGTTGTAATATTCCTCGTTTGCCTCGCTCGACATTAGACGGGGTTGCGTTGGATCTCCCAAGGCATATGAATCTGCGATCCGGATCAGCTCAGCCAAAGTGGTTGGCATATCTCGCTGCAACCTCTACCACAACATACTCCCACATTTGCTTCCCTGGGCGAACCATGCAATAGCTTGTGATTCAATTACTCCTTCGCACGAATTACGCATGTTAGACCAACGGGTCAGGAAATGTAACATCCCAAAAATCATATTTCAAAACTCATTCATATCATCATTGCATCCTTCATCCATTTAGGGTTTTTTCTCAAAATCATTTAGAGACAGAAGATTGAGCTATGATTTCATGTGTGCAAATTCAACTCAATTGGCCATCACCCTTTGAGATTGGATTGTTTAGGAACTTGTTTGCTTGCCTCCATTGTTGGAAAGATTAGGTGTAGCATTTTAACCCAAGTTGCAATTTAGAAATATTTTCTAAACCCTATTTCAAACATTTACAAACTAGAGACAAAGTCTCTGTTTGTTTCAAAACCCAAGCTTGACCAGGCCCTTACAAGGTAACCACATGGTGAATTGACTGTTTTTGAAACCACAAAACCCTGCAAAGATCCCCAATTTTGTTTGAATTCAAAAGGATTTGAATTCATATCAAAAATCATTCCAGAAAATAGAATTAGAAAAGAAAAAGAGTTAAACAGAAGAAAAGGGCCGCACGGCTGAATTCTGGCCCAGCAGTGGATCAAGCCCAACTAGCCCACCCGGGATTTTCTTTTCCCTCTCTCACGCGCGAGAGCACACACCCAGTCGCTGACAGCCAGACCCCACCTTCACCTCGCGCACTTCGCTGACGAGCGGGCCCGGTCCACATCGTCTTCGTCTTCCCCAAACTGCGCCTGCGACCACGTCGCTGCTGCAGTCACTGCCGGTAACGGCGCGGCGTAATTGGGCATTAAACCGTGAGCGTTTCCTGTCGAGCCTCTGGCTATAAGACCCTCTCTGCCTCGCGAGCATTTTCCCCCAAACACCTCGCTCACTCCGCCACCAGGCTGCTCTCAATCATCCTCGCACCGCCGCAGACAGAGCCCTCTCCGGCGATCGATTCCGGTGAGCCTCGTGTTCCCCTCTGCCTCTCGTTCTTGCTATCTTGCTCAGTGAGTCTTTGCGCACCTCCTGACCTCACTAGTTCGTCCTGTACTGCCCCAGGTCGCCGGTTCCACTCGACACCGCAAGCACCGACGGAAACATCAACTCCGGCAAGCTCTGGTGGTAAGTCCAGACCGCCCCGAACCTTGTCGTTCACGCTCGCATGTTCTCCATGATCTTCTGCATCTGACCACGCCTTTTGTTTGCATCCTAGTGATCTACAACGTCGCCTCCGACCTCGAACGGAACCACCGTTGCCAGATCCAACTCCGGCGAGAAATCTACCGCAACCCTGAGCGCCCCTTGCCGAGCTGACCACACGTCGAGCATCCCCACGACCTTGCGGTCTCGGTGAGTATCTTCCCCATCCTCCTAGCGATCTGTATCGCCGGCGCCACCATCGTCCGACCGTCGCCGCCGCGCACAGCCGATAAGCGCCGCCAGATTTTGGCTTGTTGTTTTAGATCATTGGATCTCTATCGTAGCGCTAGGATAGATCCACTTAACCTCAAGGTACGCGATCCGAGCGCACGATCTGTTTAGATCCCGCTGCGGCAGCGATCCAACCGAAGCGGTACGCGCCAATCACAGCGCGACGCGTGGCTAGGATTAGATCTAAAAACAGGTTTAAAACCAGAAATTTGATCCAAATTCAAATGCTTATAACTTTGATTGCCACGTTAGAATTTTGCAAACTTTATACCGTTGGATTCAGTGAGACAAGACCTTTCTGCCTATCCAATGTGTTTAGCAAATAGTAACCAATAAAATGGCTTTATTTGTAGAAACTTGTTTAAGGCTATTTTGAATATAGATTTAGTTTAGTATTTTATTTTAGGATTAAATAAGTTTAGTTGGCAAACTTGTGACTTGTTAAGTTTCTGTAATCATGCGCTTGCTTGGTAGAGTTTTCAAAATCACCACTTAGTAATTTCATGCATGCATGCATTCATACTATTTTTGTTTGTATATATTTGTGTGTAATTGTGTGCTACAACTTTGTGTGTAGATTTTGCTAGTGATTGTGATAGTGACGAGTGTTACTCTCCACACTACCAAGGCAAGTGATATCTTCATGAATATTCCATTCCTATATTTTATACTTGCATTAGATATTTTGCTAAGACTTGCATGCTACTTTTGTCAAATGATGTTGGGAAATCCTATGTAGATTAGAATGGTAGAGTTGCTAGGAAAATTCCCTAAGGATAAGTTGCCATGCCATGCTTAGCCTAGCTACTAGAAAACAAGGGTGGTTTATATATTCACACTATGAAAAAATATTCTAAGTCTGAGGACTTGTGTTTTATTTAACAAAACAACTAAGTTAATGAAACTCCTGGGTGGAATGGGACTTGCTTGGTGGCTTTTGGTTGAGTGGTTCACAAAGCCCATGTTTATGGTTTACCTTAGTGTATCTCACTTGTGGATGGCCACCCAGGAAACAAAGAGATTTGAGATGTCAAATGTTGAGAAGCTTCAAGTGCAACCACTTGGCAATATGGGCTTTGCCATGATCTTAGGTTGCTAGAACTTAGTCTTTTGGACAGTTGGTGGTAGAGGGAATGATAAGTTGGAACGCGTCCATTTGACTAAGGAAAGGCTTCTGAAGGATCTTGTCTTGGGAAACCAAGTCTTGTGGGGAAAGTGCACCACCTCTGCAGAGTGTAAAACCTAAGTACTTAGCCATGTCCCTGGTAAAGGACAATTTGAGCATCAAGACATGGAAACTTCAAGAATCTCATCACTCCAATTTCTAAATAAAACTTGTGGGTGAACAAGGGTTAAAGGATTTTCAGTCTTTGATTGGTGGATGCCTCGAGAAGGATCTTCAGTCCTTGATTGGTAGATGCCTTGGGAAGGTTTTGTCAAGCAAAAACTTAGTGTTTTCAAATGTTAGGGAAAAAAATCTATTTTGAGCAATGCAAGCCTAAGCTCCACCTAGCCAAATGCATATAGTATTTAGCCCACTTAATATATACTAAGGTATCACTTGCCAATACTATTCCAAAGTATTGACCCTCTGTGGCTGTAACTTGTAATGTTGCAGGTTACTCCGATGATGATTAGGAGTCATGAGTCTGCACTCAACATGCTTGCCTGTGGCACATGAAGATGAAGACTTATGTTTATTTACTTATTCCATAAACTCTTATATTAGGCCTTTGGCCCTGAGTTGTAAAAGACTATGTTTTATCCTTGGAATGACTATAATAAACGACCTTTGTATCTGTGTACTTCATCTTAAACTGTGGATGCTAGCATTGATCCAGGGACTAGCATTGCAATCACAGGGATCTTTTCCTTTAATAAGGAGGGATCTTACAGATGGTATCAGAGCACTGTGTTGCATGTAGGATTATGACCCTAGGATTGGAAACCACTAAGGAAAAAATTTTAACTACTTCTACACTTGTCTATTCTTCTCGTAAACTTTTCTAATCTTCTCATTCTCATCTCTATTTGTAGATGAACTCCATCAACGAAGCCATGAAGAAAGGGCCACTCATGACCATGACCTTGGAGTGTGAGACTGAGTTTCCCAAGATTCTCAAGGACCTCATGGAGACAATGGAAGTACATGGTGCAGCTGTGTACAAGGGCTTTCCAGTGATGGAGGAAGGAGTGGAGTATTGGTGGGTGCAACTTCACTTGTACAAAAACAAGGAAGACAACCACAAAGAAAAAGGCTTCTGCATGTACACCAACACTTTTATGCACACCACATTCTTTGAGTCAGCAAAAGAAGCAGCTTGGAAGACTATCAAAGAACTAAGTGCTAGAGTCAAATGCAGGATGCTCAACCTCCAAAAAGACTTAGAGAAGGAGAAGGAACATACCCAAGAGTTGGAAGTCACCAACCAAACCTTAAGGGGAGATATTATAGACTTAGTGATAGAAGCATGTGAACAAGATAGGCTGATTGCCTCTAGGAACATTGTGTTAGCCACCAGATCCAGTGAGATAGGTTTGTAAGCGCACTTCGTTAGTTGGACCACCACCTATCACCCTATTTTCCAAATGATACCTTAAATAAGTTTGAACCTTGGTTGATGTAATGGATTCATGTATGCAAGACTTGTGTGATTTTTGTGTTCCAAGATTGTGTATTAATGTTTGACTTGTTTATCTTAAGTTGTGTTGTTCTAACTTTTCAATCTTATAAATAGATGCCTATTGCCATCAGCACCGTTGAGGAGTTCCAGGTTACCGTTTTGGTCCTCGTATCATAGAGCTTACTACCTTGCTCGATCTCCCTCTTCCCACCATTACGGTGCACCCACTCACCAAGTTTGAGAGGAAGGACCTCTGGGGCTTCAAGGTGAACCAGCCAGGACGCCAGACAGAGCCTACTATGGAGGCCATCGTCTTCAAGCTTATGCACGATGACAGGGAGAGAGGCATGGAGGTTGTCATGCAGGACCTGATAGGACGACTGTTAGGCCGTCACTCTCGACAGGTTAGAGGTACTCACTTCCACGCCTTCGGAAGGCGTGATGATGACGGAGAGTCCATCGACTTTGAGGACGACTCGAGGACCACAGCAGAGCCGATACGCCTATACCTTCAGGACTTAGAGACTCTTATTAGGCACGTGGACACTGACAGGACCAACGTCATGCTTAGCAATGATGTGCAGCTTCGCGAGAAGGACAAGCTCTTCGCGCAGCAGGACGAGATAGTCAAGGAGATGGAGGCGAAGTTCGAGACCCAAGACCGTAAGTTCAAGAGTCAAGAGAAACGTGTCCAGGATAGGAACAAGAGGATTCGGGACATGACCGAGGAACTGCAGTCCAAGGACTTCGAGTTAGAGCAGCAGCAGACAGTGATTGAGAGACTTCGTTCCCAGAATAGGGCTCTCAAGGCCAAGATTGACTCTTTGACCACTACCATCGAGGAGAACAAGACCGCAATGGAGAACGCGGGTCTTACCTTTGTCGAGGAGGAGATTGATGCTGACGAGTAGACTTGACTACTCAGTTATCTTTATTTACCGTACTTGTTATTTGTGAACTTATCATTGGACCATCCGACATGTGGATGGCTTGCCACTTGTGTGTTTTACTTTGAGACTTTTTGTTATCTTGTTGTTGAGCTTTTATCCTTGAGTTGCATGCTATGTGATTGCTTGTGTAATGTATTGTGCATAAATCATGTAAGGGTATCTCATTCTTATCCCTATATGAATAAACCACAGATGCCTCCCCGTCGCGCAAACCCCAACCCCAACCCCAACATTACCCCAGAAATGCAACAGATGATGAATGCGCAGACACAGCTTATGCAAATGATGACGACATTCATCCAAAACCAGAACGACAACAACCCCAATAACAACAACAACAACCCCAACAACAACAACAACCCTCCGGGTTTTGATATGCTCACCAGATTTCTGCGTCTGAGGCCAGCTAAGTTCTCAGGAACGACTGATCCCATGGTGGCCAATGATTGGCTATGTTCTGTGAACAAAGATTTAGTGACCGTGGGCTGCACGGATGCTGAAAAAGTCAGGTTCGTAGCACATCTGTTGGAAGGAACAGCCGCAGCATGGTGGGACAACTTCCAGATCACCACACCTATTGATGAGGTGACTTGGGATATCTTTGAAGATGGCTTTCGCACTCCTCATATCTCACCAGGGATGATGAGCCTGAAAAAGAAGGAGTTCCACAACCTGAAACAGCGCCACCACAGCGTGGCTGAATATATTGAAGAATTCAACAATCTGGCGCGCTATGCACCGGATGAGGTTGACACAGATGCCAAAAGAAAGGAAAAGTTTCTGGAAGGCTTGAACGATGAGCTGAATCTGCAAATGTTCGTGGGTATATGTTCCAACTTATCACCACTGTGACAAGGCTGTTATTGTGGAAAATAAAATGAAGCAAGTCGAGAGTAGAAAGAGGAAACACTCAAGCACAGCTTTCGGATCGTCTCATAAACGATCTCACTATGATGAAAATGTCACCAGATCCCACAAGCATGGGAAATTTAACAAGCAATTAACCACAACCGCCATGACAACAAGCATCATCGCAGTCATGACAATGATAAGTACAAGAATCACAAGAGTGGACATAAGAGCCACCACAGTGGAAGTGGAAGTGGAAGTCACCTAAAGACATCATCAAAGTTGAATGCTTCAAATGCAAGAAGCTGGGGCATTATGCTAATGAGTGCCCTGAAAAGAAGGTTGAAGGACCTAACAAGCCCAATCCTTTTCAGAAAGGACAGGTTAACCACATCAATGTGGAAGATGTCTATGAAGAGCCTGATGCTGTTGCTGGTAAGTTCAGACTCAATTCCATCTCAGCATTTGTACTCTTTGACACTGGTGCATCTCATTCATTCATATCAAAAGCATTTGTCGAAAGAAATGAACTACCGGTAGAAACCATTGGGTGTCCTATAAGAGTAAGTTCTCCTGGTGGAGAAATGATAGTAAATTCAGGATGTCATGATCTAGTCATAGAGATCGGAAAACATAAGTTTCCAGTAAACCTAATAATCCTGAATTCCCAAGGATTAGATGTGATTTTGGGAATGGATTGGATGGCTAAGTATGAGGGAGTACTAGATTGTGCCAATCGTACAGTTTCACTCACAACCCCTGAAGGTAAGAGGATAAAATTCAAGTCCAATTTTAAATCTAAAGGAAGTAAGCTGAATTCTCTTAAGGGGGTTAGCATGGACAGAGTGCCAATTGTGTGTGAATATCCGGATGTGTTTCCGGGAATGCCACCAGATAGAGATGTAGAGTTTATAATAGATTTGGTACCAGGTTCTGGACCAAGAGCAAAGAGGCCTGATAAAATGTCAGTTGACGAACTTAAGGAACTCAAGAAACAGCTTGGAGAACAGTTATAGAAAGGATACATCCAGCCAAATTCTTCATCTTGGGAAGCTCCAGTTTTGTTCGTAGAAAAGAGAGACAGAACTCAAAGATTATGCATAGATTACCGTTCCCTCAACGAGGTAACCATCAAGAACAAATATCCTTTGCCAAGAATCAATGACTTGTTTGATCAACTAGAAGGAGCATGTGTATTCTCGAAGATTGATCTTCGGTCAGGCTATTTTCAACTCAAGATAAGAGAGCAAGACATACCTAAAACAGCCTTCACCACAAGGTATGGATTGTATGAGTACACGGTGATGCCTTTTGGTTTAACCAACGCTCCAGCATACTTCATGAATATGATGAATAAAGTGTTCATGGAATTTCTCGACAAGTTCGTTGTCGTTTTCATCGATGACATCTTAGTCTACTCCAAGAGCAAGGAAGAGCATGAAAGACATCTACGCTTGATACTTGAAAAACTAAGGGAACATAAGCTTTATGCCAAATTCAGCAAGTGTGAGTTTTGGTTAGAGGAAGTTGGATTTCTTGGTCATGTTATGACAAAGGATGGTGTAGATTGATCTGCTAAAGTTTCAGCTGTGTGAATGGGAATCTCCTAAGAACGTAAAAGAAGTTCGTAGTTTTCTTGGTTTAGCAGGTTACAGTAAGATTCATTGAAATTTTTTCAAAGGTGGCTAAACCAATGACAGAATTGTTGAAGAAAGATAAGAAATTTGCTTGGTCTGAAGGTTGCGAACTCAGCTTTCAATAATTAAAGAAGAGACTTGTGTCAGCACCAGTTCTGTGTCTACCAGATTTGGAAAAGGATTTCCAAGTATATTGTGATGCTTCGCATCAAGGATTAGGTGCCGTACTTATTCAAGGCGAAAAAGTTGTGGCTTATGCCTCGAGACAACTCAAAACACATGAAGTAAATTATCCTACTCATGACTTAGAGTTAGTCATTGTCCATGCACTCAACACATGGAGACATTACCTTTTGGGAAAAAGTTGTGAAGTATTCACCGATCATAAGAGTTTGAAGTATATCTTCACCCAGAAGGAAATCAATATGAGACAAAGGAGATGGCTAGAACTTATCAAGGATTACGACTTGAGTTTGAAATACCATCCTGGTAAAGCAAATGTAGTAGCAGATGCCCTAAGTCGTAAGGCGTTTGTAAATGGCCTTACCAAAGGTGAATTGCCAGATGACTTGTGTAAGCAATTCAAGGAACTCAGGTTGGAGATTGTGCCAGAAGGACATCTTATGTCTTTGGATGTTCAACCCACTCTGTTGGATAAGATTAAAGAAACCCAAAAGACGGATAAAGAAATCGAAGAGATTAAGGAAAGGATTAGCCAAGGGAAGGCTAAAAGTTTCCATATGGACGAACAAGGTACTTTATGGCACGGGAAACGTATTTGTGTTCCACAAGATCCGGAAATGCGGAAACTGATTTTACAAGAAGCCCATAACTCGCCATATTCTATTCACCCGGGAAACACCAAAATGTACATGGATATGAAAGAAAGATTTTGGTGGAACAATCTCAAAAGGGACATCGCCAAACACATTGCTTTGTGTGATGTGTGTAGTAGAGTGAAAGCGGAGCATCAGAAACCAGCAGGTTTGCTTCAACCAATGCCTATTCCTGAATGGAAGTGGGAAAATATTGGTATGGATTTCATTACCAAGGACCAGGTCAGGGTATGATTCCATATGGGTAGTAGTGGATCGCCTAACTAAAGTGGCTCATTTTATACCCGTAAAGACAACTTATACCAGTGCCAAGTTAGCCAAAATCTACATGAGCAGAATTGTATGCCTTCACGGTGTACCTAAGAGTATTATGTCTGATAGAGGAACTCAGTTCACTTCTCACTTTTGGAGACAGCTTCATGAATCTTTAGGAACGAGATTGGAATTCAGCACTGCTTTTCATCCTGAAACTGATGGACAAACAGAAAGGACTAATCAAATTCTTGAAGACATGTTGAGGGCATGTGCCCTAGACTATGGAGCAAGTTGGGATGAAAGTCGCTTTACGCAGAGTTCTCTTACAACAACAAATACCGCCTAGTATTGGGATGGCACCATTTGAGTTTCTCTACGGAAGAAAGTGTACCACCCCATTGCTATGGAATGGTGTGGGAGAAAGAAGTTTGTTTGGACCAGATCTTATCAAAGACGCCGAAGAAAAAGTCAAATTGGTTAGGGACAGGTTGAAGATAGCATAGTCTCGGCAGAAAAGCTACGCAGATGCTAAGTGTAGAGAAGTCACTTACGAAGTTGGGGATAGAGCTTATCTTAGAGTATCACCACTTCGTGGAGTGAAAAGATTTGGAGTCAAAGGAAAGTTAGCACCAAGATATGTTGGACCATTCAACATTCTAAGTCGCAAGGGAGAAGCTGCATATGAAATCGAACTGCCAGCATCTTTATTAGCAGTCCATAATGTTTTTCATGTGAGTCAGCTTAAGAAATGTCACCCGGAGATGGAAGGATCTTCTTTGAAGGATACCATATCCTTGGAAGAAGTTCAATTAGAATGTGATCTCACCTATGAAGAAAAGCCTGTCAAGATTCTTGAGACCGCAGAAAGAGTCACAAGGACAAAGACTATCAAGTTTTGCAAAGTACAATGGAATCATCATTCCGAAGAGGAAGCAACATGGGAAAGAGAAGATGATCTTCGGAAAGACCACCCTCACCTATTTGCTAGCCAATCCGAATCTCGAGGGCGAGATTCATCTTAAGGGGGTTAGATTTGTAACATCCCAAAAATCATATTTCAAAACTCATTCATATCATCATTGCATCCTTCATCCATTTAGGGTTTTTTCTCAAAATCATTTAGAGACAGAAGATTGAGCTATGATTTCATGTGTGCAAATTCAACTCAATTGGCCATCACCCTTTGATATTGGATTGTTTAGGAACTTGTTTGCTTGCCTCCATTGTTGGAAAGATTAGGTGTAGCATTTTAACCCAAGTTTCCAATTTAGAAATATTTTCTAAACCCTATTTCAAACATTTACAAACTAGAGACAAAGTCTCTGTTTGTTTCAAAACCCAAGCTTGACCAGGCCCTTACAAGGTAACCACATGGTGAATTGACTGTTTTTGAAACCACAAAACCCTGCAAAGATCCCCAATTTTGTTTGAATTCAAAAGGATTTGAATTCATATCAAAAATCATTCCAGA
The DNA here is from genome assembly GCA_023614405.1 of Avena insularis. Taxonomy (NCBI): domain Eukaryota; kingdom Viridiplantae; phylum Streptophyta; class Magnoliopsida; order Poales; family Poaceae; genus Avena; species Avena insularis. Next base: position 411,557,142 of record CM042696.1, read on the forward strand.
AAATAGAATTAGAAAAGAAAAAGAGTTAAACAAAAGAAAAGGGCCGCGCGGCTGAATTCGCCCAAAGAAGGGATCAAGCCCAACTAGCCCACCTGGATTTTTTTTTCCTCTCACGCCAGAGCACACACCGTCACGACAGCCAGACCCCACCTTCACTCACAGACTACCGACGAGGGCCCGGGTCCACGCCGTCTTCGTCTTTCCCAAATCGCTGCGACCACGCCGCTGCTGGAGTCATCGCTGTAATGGCGCGGCGAATTGGGCATTAAACCGCGAAGCGTTTCGCCGAGCCTCGCTATAAGACCCTCTCTCGCCTCATGAGCATTTTCCCCAAACACCTCGCCACTCCGCCACCAGGCTGCTCTCAATCATCCTCGCACCGCCGCAGACAGAGCCCTCTCCGGCGATCGATTCCGGTGAGCCTCGTGTTCCCCTCTGCCTCTCGTTCTTGCTATCTTGCTCAGTGAGTCTTTGCGCACCTCCTGACCTCACTAGTTTGTCTCAGACGCCCAGGTCGCCGGTTCCACTCGACACCGCAAGCACCGACGGAAACATCAACTCCGGCGAGATCTAGTGGTAAGTCCAGACCACCCCGAACCTTGTCGTTCACGCTCGCATGTTCTCCATGATCTTCTGCATCTGACCACGCCTTTTGTTTGCATCCTAGTGATCTACAACGTCGCCTCCTTTAACGGAACGAACCACTGCCGATCCAACTCCGGCGAGAAATCTACCGCAACCCTCAGGGCCCCTTGCCGAGCTGACCACACGTCGAGCATCCCCACGACCTTGCGGTCTCGGTGAGTATCTTCCCCATCCTCCTAGCGATCTGTATCGCCGGCGCCACCATCGTCCGACCGTCGCCGCCGCGCACAGCCGATAAGCGCCGCCAGATTTTGGCTTGTTGTTTTAGATCATTGGATCTCTATCGTAGCGCTAGGATAGATCCACTTAACCCCGAAGCGGTACGCGATCTGGAGCGTACGATCTGTTTAGATCCTGCGGCTGCAGAGCGCGATCCAACCGAAGCGGTACGCGCCAATCACAGCGCGACGCGTGGCTAGGATTAGATCTAAAAACAGGTTTAAAACCAGAAATTTGATCCAAATTCAAATGCTTATAACTTTGATTGCCACGTTAGAATTTTGCAAACTTTATACCGTTGGATTCAGTGAGACAAGACCTTTCTGCCTATCCAATGTGTTTAGCAAATAGTAACCAATAAAATGGCTTTATTTGTAGAAACTTGTTTAAGGCTATTTTGAATATAGATTTAGTTTAGTATTTTATTTTAGGATTAAATAAGTTTAGTTGGCAAACTTGTGACTTGTTAAGTTTCTGTAATCATGCACTTGCTTGGTAGAGTTTTCAAAATCACCACTTAGTAATTTCATGCATGCATGCATTCATACTATTTTTGTTTGTATATATTTGTGTGTAATTGTGTGCTACAACTTTGTGTGTAGATTTTGCTAGTGATTGTGATTGTGACGAGTGTTACTCTCCACACTACCAAGGCAAGTGATATCTTCATGAATATTCCATTCCTATATTTTATACTTGCATTAGATATTTTGCTAAGACTTGCATGCTACTTTTGTCAAATGATGTTGGGAAATCCTATGTAGATTAGAATGGTAGAGTTGCTAGGAAAATTCCCTAAGGATAAGTTGCCATGCCATGCTTAGCCTAGCTACTAGAAAACAAGGGTGGTTTATATATTCACACTATGAAAAAATATTCTATGTCTGAGGACTTGTGTTTTATTTAACAAAACAACTAAGTTAATGAAACTCTTGGGTGGAATGGGACTTGCTTGGTGGTTTTTGGTTGAGTGGTTCACAAGGCCCATGTTTATGGTTTACCTTAGTGTATCTCACTTGTGGATGGCCACCCAGGAAACAAAGAGATTTGAGATGTCAAATGTTGAGAAGCTTCAAGTGCAACCACTTGGCAATATGGGCTCTGCCATGATCTTAGGTTGCTAGAACTTAGTCTTTTGGACAGTTGGTGGTAGAGGGAATGATAGGTTGGAACGCATCCATTTGACTAAGGAAAGGCTTCTGAAGGATCTTGTCTTGGGAAACCAAGTCTTGTGGGGAAAGTGCACCACCTCTGCAGAGTGTAAAACCTAAGTACTTAGCCATGTCCCTGGTAAAGGACAATTTGAGCATCAAGACATGGAAACTTCAAGAATCTCATCACTCCAATTTCTAAATAAAACTTGTGGGTGAACAAGGGTTAAAGGATCTTCAGTCTTTGATTGGTAGATGCCTCGAGAAGGATCTTCAGTCCTTGATTGGTAGATGCCTTGGGAAGGTTTTGTCAAGCAAAAACTTAGTGTTTTCAAATGTTAGGGAAAAAAATCTATTTTGAGCAATGCAAGCCTAAGCTCCACCTAGCCAAATGCATATAGTATTTAGCCCACTTAATATATACTAAGGTATCACTTGCCAATACTATTCCAAAGTATTGACCCTCTGTGGCTGTAACTTGTAATGTTGCAGGTTACTCCGATGATGATTAGGAGTCATGAGTCTACACTCAACATGCTTGCCTATGGCACATGAAGATGAAGACTTATGTTTATTTACTTATTCCATAAACTCTTATATTAGGCCTTTGGCCCTGAGTTGTAAAAGACTATGTTTTATCTCTGGAATGACTGTAATAAACGACCTTTGTATCTGTGTACTTCATCTTAAACTGTGGATGCTAGCATTGATCCAGGGAATAGCATTGCAATCACAGGGATCTTTTCCTTTAATAAGGAGGGATCTTACAGGAAATCCTGGTCTGGCTCATTTGGTCTTTGCCGGCATAGCGCTAGAGTTTGCGGCATGTTTGGCCTCTTATAAGTGCTCGAGAAGTTGCTCACGTATAATTCCTGAAAATCCAACCAATAGTTAATGCTTCCTGGTGGCAAATTGTTCAGCCAAATTCTTGCTGGTCCCTCTAACATTTGCGGCACATATCTCACTGCCCATCTTAAATTCCCCGTTGCGATCTTGACCGCTGTCGCATAATCGATCAGCCAATCCTCTGGCCTCATACTTCCATCATATGTTTTGGTTCCTCTGGCCAGCTAAAAATCTGGTACTGGTGGCTCCTTCATAATCTATGGCCCAAAGCATGCTGGACCAGGTGGACCTTGTACCTCAATTAGCTCCGACCTATAAATCCTATCCAATTTTAGCCTAGCATCATCTGGCTGCAAGTTCCTGCTTCCCAGTCTTGACCCAATTATGTGATGATCTGGTCCGGGGTATACGTTGTTAATCATGGCCGAATAACCATCATTGTACCTTTCCTGATCCGGACAAGCATTCTGTTGCGGTGCCACTTGTCCTGCACTTCCCTCTTGCCGAGGTGCACGTTGCTGCTATTGCCGAGGTACATTTTGCCCTGTCCCCACGGTATCATGTTGTCCGGCATTACCGTTGGCAACATTCCTCTGACCTGCATTTCCTTGGTCCTGGTTACCTCGTCCTAGGACACCTCGGTTGGTACTGTGCCTATCCTCATCAACTTGCACCGCTTTGCCTTTCTAGCCCTTACCAGATCATAGGGAACCATCTGTTTATCTCTTCTTCCAGAGTTTACTACTTCTTATCTTCTGGGAATGTGACCCAGAGATGACATGGCTCCTCCGGATCTCGCCGGGTTATTACTGGCTGAATGTACCACCTATGATGCTCCTGGTGGCACCGGGTTTGCCTTTCTCATTTCTTCATTTTGCTGGCAAGCAACTCTCAACAAGTGATTCACCCTCTCTTGTTGCCTTTGCCGGGCCTCTCCAGTCAAACCTTCTAACTCGGACGCTGCCGCATTTGCTGCCCTAAGGTTCTTTGCCGGAGTGCTATACCGATCCAGCCCACCTGTTAGTATCGTGGCTTCCTGACCCGCCCTAGGCTCGTATTCCCTGTCAATCTCAGAGATCAGATTCCTACCTCGGATTTTCACTCCATCTATGAGGCTTGCCTTAACATATTCTTGATGGGTTCGTAGCAAGGAAAAAAAATTCTACCGCAAGAACGAACAAAACCCAGATCTAATATAGAGAAAAGCCAGGATCTAATCTATTAGATATGTGCAACGAGATAGATCTGTACTAACCCTCGTAGACCCAAAAGCGTTGCGAGATTAGATCTCGAGGTTGATGTAGTCGATCACTTGCCGGTCTCAAGATCGAGTAGACGATCCTTCCGGCGCCGCGTTCCGGCAGCGCTTCCGCAGTCGGTCACACGTGCGGAGTCGAAGAAGACCTTCCTCTCCTGCTCCATAGCGGAGGTAGTAGATCTTCTCCACGGAATCCCAGCAGCACGACGGTGTGGTGGTGGTGGTGGTGGAGTAGAGATTTCTGCAAGGCTTCGCCTAAGCCGGAGCAGAGCGAAGGAGGAGGAGAGAGGCGGCGGCTAGGGTTTGTTATGGGAGAGGTCTAGGGGGTGGTGCCCCCTCCCCTCTATTTAAAGGAGGGAGGTGCCATGGGAGGGGAGTCCTAGTAGGACTCCCCTCCCTCCTTGGCCGGCGGATTGGGAGGGGGGAGGAATCCTCCTCCCCCACGAATCCGTGTCTTGCCCCACAAAGACTCCTTGATCCTTTCTTGGTTTTCAAGAAAACTCCAAGAAATCTTCTAGAACCTTCCAAAACATTCCGAAACCTTCTAGAATCTCCATACAAACACTCCGGAACATTTCCTAACTTAGAAAATGATCCCCAATATATGAATCTTATTCTCCGCAAAATTCTGAATCTCCTCGTGATGTCCCGGATCCAATCCGAGACTCCGAACAACATTCGGTCTCCAACGCATATTCCATATCTACTTAAAACAACTTCGAACCTTAAGTGTGTCACCCTACGGTTCGTGAATATACAGACATGATGAAGACACCTCTCCGATCAATAACCATCAGCGGGTTCTGGAGATCCATAACAGCTCCCACATACTCAACGATGACTTCGTGATCGATAGAACCATTAACATACGAAACCAATTACCTTTGTCATGCGATATTCTACTTATCCGAGGTTTGATCGTCGGTATCTCCATACCTAGTTCTTCCTCGTTACTAATAAGTACTCTTTACTCGTTCCATGTTATGTCATCCCTTGTGACCCAGTCACATGCTTGCAAGATAACTAGATGACATTCCACCGAGAGGGCCCAGAGCATATCTATCCGTCATATGGATGGACAAATCCCAATCTTGGTCCATGCGCTTCAACACATACTTTCAGAATACCCAATGACACCTTTACAACTACCCAGTTACGAAGCGGTGTTTGATGTCATCAAAGTACCCATCCGGTGATGGTGATTAACATAACCTCATGGTCAAAGGATTGGGTTACTATGCATTTGAAAGCTTATAGCAATACGAACTTAATGACTTGATCTTATGCTACGCTTACTATGGGTGTGTGTCCATCACATCATTCTCCTAATGATATAACCTTGTTATTAATGACATCCAATGTCCATGATCAGGAAACCATGATCATCATTTAATCAGCAAGCTAGTTAAACAAGAGGCTTACTAGGGACTCTTTTATGTTTACAAAACACACAAGTATTAATGTTTCCGGTTAATACAATTATAGCATGGGATGTAAACATTTATCATAAACATAAAGATATAATAATAACCACTTTATTATTGCCTCTTGGGCATATCTCCAACAGTCTCCCACTTGCACTAGAGTCAATAATCTAGTTAATAACTTGTGCATTCAACACCTATGGCTTTCTGGTGTTGTATAGACACTATTGCTAGTGGTAAACATAATCTTCGGATCTGACACTTCTAGGTCTGTGTGTATTTGCATGTCCTTGCATCTCTACGCATTACTCATTCTCTAATGAGATGGCATTGTATAAATTTGGTCCTTTGGTGAGACCTTTAGTTCCTTGGGATTAAATCATGTTGATACAATTGTCATACAATGTATCTTCATAGTATTATCCCACTATGAACCACACCTAGTTTGATAACAAACTACTTGACGCAAATGCCCTCATTTGCTGCTACAATAGCAGTCATATACTTAGCTTTTTGTTGTAGTATCTGTCACAATGTTTTAACTTTGGTACTCAACCAAATCCGTTATGGAACTTCCTTTCCATTACATTGTGCCACCCATAGTTTAAATTGAGATAAACTTAATTTGTGACAAAACTAGTATCAATGCAACAATTTACAATGAACTATTTGTCACCACTATATAAATAATATATTCTTAGTTCTTCCAAAGATCATAGGAATATCCCTACTATTGTCCAATGATCATCTTATGAGTCATTCTTGTATATGCTCATAACATTTAGAGCATAGGACATATCTGGATGTGTACATCTCAAAGAATGATTGATCAAAATATTCTTGTGATTTCACCAAGTGTCAAAACACTTGAATCTCGTGTCAACACACTTGAATCTTGATTCAGTCCTTTCCGTGCATCAAGAACCTTTCTTGTTGTTTCCATATTGAACTCATTCAACATCTTATCTATGTACATTTGGCAAAACCATATTAGCGCCTCAATCTATCCATATAGACATTGATGCCTAATTCTTGGGTTATGCCTAAGTCTTTCATTGAAATGAAATTCTTATCCTGTGTCAATAAAAGATACATCATTTCTAATTAACAATATGTCTTTCACATAATGTATTAGAAATATGTCTTAGCGCTCCCACTTAATTTCTTGCAAAATGCAAACATCTTCATCGTCTCTGATGAAATTAAACCTTTTAACGGTTTCATCACGGTGAAGATTCTAACTCCGCGATGCTCACTTCAACCATTGAAGTTTTGCATACTCTTTTAGCATCCTTTGAATTAACAAAACCCTTTGGATCGTGTCAAGGACACATCCTAGGTAACCATTCTATTAGAAGAACTTGTTTTGTTTGTTCAACTACCATATACCAAAATATATGTAGTGGTTGCTACATTAATCCGTCCAGACTAAATATCGCTATGAAAGATCAAATCTTATCATAGTCAATTCCTTGAACATTGTCGTAAACTCTTTCCGACATGTCGAATATTTCATAGATGTGAAACATCCATGTCTATTTCTTTATAGATCCATATACGACTGTAACGTCTTGCACCTTTCTAGAGGGTCTTTCAAATTCAAAGCTTGATTTCTCGTGTATGGAATTATCACGGATTTTATGGCTTCAAGACACTTAACGAAGTCAGGGCCCATCATTGCTTCTTTGCATGTAGTCGGTTCATCATTGTCAAACAACAATGATTTAACTCTCAAATCTTACCGATGCTGCGCAACTCTGCACATATTAGCCAAGGTTCAACAACCTTGTCAAAGTTCTATTGTCCTCCCACTTAACTTTTCACCAAAAATTCCTTCTCAAGAAACTCGACATTCTAAGCGACAAACACTTTTGTCTTCGTTGTTATGGAGGAATACCCAATGGTTATTCGAAATAACCTACAAAGACATGCTCATCCGACTTTGGTTGTAAACACTTTACTTATGCCTAGCATACCAAAAATTTAAGAAAGGACAACCTGGGTTTTATCCCAAACCATGACTTATATGGTGTCATTTCAACGGATCACGATGGAGCTCTTTTCAGTGTAAAAGCGGTAGTCACTAAAGCTTTAATCTTTAAAATATAATGGCAGTTTTATAAATGACACCTTTGATCTTACCATGTCAAACAAGGTTTCATTACATATCTTGAACACTCCATACTCCTATGGTGTTTTGGGAAATGCAAATCCAGGGAACGATTCCTCAAATATTAGGTGTTTTGCTAAACTTGTAACTCAAACATCTTTCTTGATGATCCAATCATAAACTTTTTTATTTTCTTGTTACAATAATTTTCCACTTCATCTTGAAAGTCTTTGAACATTTTCAAATGTTTCATACTTCTTCCTTATTGAGTAAGTATATACATATACTCACTCAAATCTTCGGAGAAAGCATATGAAGTTGAAATCCATCGCCCACGACTACACATAATGGACTATATACATCAATATGTACAAATTCCAATCAGTTAGTCGTCCGTTCCTCTTTTGGCCTACAAACGGAGTTTTAATTATCTCCAGGTAAGTATCACAAGCGTCATTTGATCAAAATCAAATACTCCAAAAATCCATCAACATGGAGTTTCTTCATGTATCCCTTTCAATATAATTTAAACGGCGATGTCACGTCGTAAGTGATCTTTCAATCATTTGTCTTGCGACATTTTAGCATTAGTTTTATGGTCGTTATTTCTCCAACCAGACTTGTATATCATCCATCTATTATGGAATACGGTAATTATTTGAACAACCTTTTGTCGTCATAATACCTGATCAAAATAACAATTATTGAAACAAATCTTGAAGGCAAGCTTTGATGTTAACGAGTAACACAACAACCCTTTGTTTGTTTTCGATGAACATCATCACATATTCTCTTGCTAGTTACTTAGGCCATTGCAGTTCATGAATTGTGTTGTCCTGTATGACACTTCATACCAACCAATTCGGTACCAATACCGCAGAACCACATTGTTTAACAACCAAGGAATGCAGCCATAACATGTATCTTCTATATACCTCAGTTGGATATCTCCAATCTTTTCTTTTCTGCCAAATATTTTATAGATTCTCTTTCAACAATTCCTTTTCTTTTAAAAGAATCTATCAACATCAATAGTGGTGTCATTCACATGACACATAGTACAAAGTGTGTATAGTCAAATACTAATACATTTGGACTTGCACTTTGAAGTGGATCACCTTCATCAAATGTTTGGCATTCTTTCAAAATTCCATTCTTTAGTAATCTTTTAGTGTAGTAAACATTTTACTTACATCTTCTATTCATCCTTATCATGACAACTTTCATGATCAAGCTGCTATAGCTTATAAAGGTGAATTGCGAGTATAATGTTTCTTTTCCAAAACCTTTTGGAGGATTAGGACGACTAGCGTCTCCAACCTTCACAAATTCTCATCAAATATGAGGACATATACTCTATCATGTTGTAACCAACACATTGTTTTAGATATCGCAATACCTTTCACATATGATGGTTTCTGAAGTTGCTTTCAGCTCTTAGATAAACTTGATATTAAAAACAATATTTTGAGTATCAAGAATCATGGAGGCAAACATGATACATTAGATACTAACACTGGAATTGTTACTCTTGATTTAATACTGTTTATTAAACTTCACAGAGTAAACGGAGTTTGCTGAAGGTTTGCAACAGGACTTTTAAACTTTAGATTGACACTCAAAACAATACGATACCAGTTCGTAAAGCAAATATCCAGAATTTCTATATTTCCACTATCTCAACTATAACTAAGCGTAAGGTGGTGAATGGATGCCAATGACTATAACAAACTATGCAAATTCACTTTTGATTGTGTTTATGATAAATTGAGTTCGGCTAATCCAAATTACAAAAGAACTCCCACTCAAAACAACATCTCTCGAGTTGTTTTAGTGATTACACGAACCAAATCCACTACACCGAGTCCGATCATCACGTGAGATGATGTAGCTTTAAAGGCGAACAATCAACATGTTCATCACATCATCCATATGACTCATGCTTTACCTTTCGGTATTCCGTGTTTCGAGACCATGTCTGTACATGCTAGGCTCGTCAAGGTTAACCTTAGTATCCGCATGTGCAAATCTGGCTTGCACCCGTCGTATGCACACGTAGATTCTATCACACCCGATCATCATGAGATGCTTCGAAACGACGAGTCTTGGCAACGGTGCCTACTAAGGACGAACACTTTATTACTTGATATTTAGTGAGAGGGATCATCTTATAATGCTACCGTCGCGATCTAAGCAATACAAGATGCATAAAGGATTAACATCACATGCAATTCATAATTAGTGTGATATGATATGGCCCTTTCTTCTTATGCCTTTGATCTCCATCTCCAAAGCACGGACATGATCTCCATCATCACCAGCATTGCGTCAAGGTCAGTGGTGCCGCTTCATGGTTGTCCATCATCACCAGCAACTATTACAACTACTTGGAATAAAGCTATTACAAGATGAATAGACACGCAGGTCTTAACAGAATTAAAGACAACCATTAGGCTCCTACCGGTTGCCATATTACAACAAGGATCATTGCATACATCAAATATAATCACAATCACATGATGGCCATATCACATCACAAAACCCCTGCAAAAACAAGTTAGACGCCTCTAATTCTCTTTGCAAGTTTTACGTGGTTTGGGGCTTTCAAATAAGAACGGACCTTACCTACGAAACTGAACCACAACGTTGATACAAGTGCTATCAAGTGCAAAGTGTAGATTGGATCTATATATGATGGGAGAGACAGACACCCGCAAATCCACATGTGCAAAGCAAGTTACACGTCAAGCGTGGAGCAAGTCTCATGTGCGATGACATGTAAGGTTAGCCCGAGCCGCTTCATACCACCATACCGTAAGATGCAAAGTACACAAAGCAAAAGACGGCACGAGCACCAACGCCCACAAAACCATTGTGTTCTACTCGTGCAATAGATCTACGCATAGACACGGCTCTGATACCACTGATGGGTTCGTAGCATGGAAAACAAAAAATTTCTACCGCAAGAATGAACAAAACCCATATCTAATCTAGATAAAAGCCAAGATCTAATCTATTAGGTATGTGCAACGAGATAGATCTGTACTAACCCTCGTAGACCCGAAAGCGTTGCGAGATTAGATCTTGGGGTTGATGTAGTCGATCACTTGCCGATCTCAAGATCGAGTAGATGATCCTTCCGGCGCCGTGTTCCGGCAGCACTTCCGCAGTCGGTCACACGTGCGGATTCGAAGCAGACCATCCTCTCCCCGTTCCAGCGAGCAACGGAGGTAGTAGATCTTCTCCACGGAATCCTAGCAGCACGACGGTGTGGTGGTGGTGGTGGAGTAGAGATTTCTGCAAGCCGCCAGCCAAAGCAGAGCGAAGGAGGAGGAGAGAGGCGGCGGCTAGGGTTTGTTATGGGAGAGGTCTAGGGGGTGGCGCCCCCTCCCCTCTATTTAAAGGAGGGAGGTGCCATGGGAGGGGGAGTCCTAGTAGGACTCCCCTCCCTCCTTGGCCGGCAGATTGGGAGGGGGGAGGAATCCTCCTCCCCCACGAATCCGTGTCTTTCCCCACAAAGACTCCTTGATCCTTTCTTGGTTTTCAAGCAAACTCCAAGAAATCTTCTAGAACCTTCCAGAACATTCCGAAACTCTCTAGAATCTCCATACAAACACTCCAGAACATTTCCTAACTTAGAAAATGATCCCCAATATATGAATCTTATTCTCTGGACAATTCCGGATCTCCTCGTGATGTCCCGGATCCAATCCGAGACTCCGAACAACATTCGGTCTCCAACGCATATTCCATATCTACTTAAAACAACTTCGAACCTTAAGTGTGTCACCCTACGGTTCGTGAATATGCAGACATGATGAAGACACCTCTCCGATCAATAACCATCAGCGGGTTCTGGAGATCCATAACGGCTCCCACATACTCAACGATGACTTCGTGATCGATAGAACCATTAACATATGAAACCAATTACCTTTGTCACGCGATATTCTACTTATCCGAGGTTTGATCGTCGGTATCTCCATACCTAGTTCTTCCTTGTTACTAATAAGTACTCTTTACTCGTTCCATGTTATGTCATCCCTTTTGACCCAGTCACATGCTTGCAATCTAACTAGATGACATTCCATCGAGAGGGCCCAGAGCATATCTATCCGTCATATGGATGGACAAATCCCAATATTGGTCCATGCGCTTCAACACATACTTTTAGAATACCCAATGACACCTTTATAACCACCTAGTTACGAAGCGGTGTTTGATATCAAAGTACCCATCCGGTGATGGTGATTAACACAACCTCATGGTCGAAGGATTGGGTTACTATGCATTTGAAAGCTTATAGCAATACGAACTTAATGACTTGATCTTATGCTACGCTTACTATGGGTGTGTGTCCATCACATCATTCTCCTAATGATATAACCTTGTTATTAATGACATCCAATGTCCATGATCAGGAAACCATGATCATCATTTAATCAACAAGCTAGTTAAACAAGAGGCTTACTAGGGACTCTTTTATGTTTACAAAACACACAAGTATTAATGTTTCCGGTTAATACAATTATAGCATGGGATGTAAACATTTATCATAAACATAAAGATATAATAATAACCACTTTATTATTGCCTCTTGGGCATATCTCCAACAATTCTCTCAAGGTGATGTTCAAAGACTGATGCAGCTCTGCTACCTTCTTCGCCCCAGCTAACATTTTCCACCTAGTTTCCTCTAACTCAGCTTGTGCCCGAGCCGGATCTACCACATGTGTTATTGGCGTCGCTAGGCTATCTATTGCTTGCTGAAGCACATTCTCTGGACTTTCTAGTGGAGGAAACTTAGACCTGGTCTACTTTGGCGTTGCCTGTGGCTCCTGCGCTGGACCCTTGCTCGGTTCCGCGTCAGGTGCGGTCATTAGGGCCTCAACGCTGCTGGTGGGGCGAGTGATACACACTCCACGAGTTGCGCTGAGAGGTGGATCGCCTCCCTCGATGATGTGCCGCGGATGAACGCATGACTCGTCGACACCGACGTAGATCTTGTGCGCGCCAAGCTTAATGAAGACGCCGTTGTGCGGAGGAGGGTGCTTGCTGAAGCTTCCACCATTGTCGCTGACGTAGTCCAGCGCTCCAAAGTGCTGAACCAAGCGAGAGACGACGAGCTCGCCGGTGCTGGAGAAGCTTCCCGTCCCGATTTTTACCCCTGCTAGCACCGATTGCCCCACGATAGGCGCCAACTGTCGTGGTGGTGGCACGACAGATGCCATGGATAGGATAAAGATGGGGCCAATGAGTGCTAGGGGAATCCAGGCAGGGAGAACGTGGTGATTCCATGCACGGAAGTTCTTGTATTCTCTATCAATGGTGTTTACAAATGCTCTTCAAGCTGTTGGTGAGAAGGAGACACAGTCTCTTACTCCCCACAAACTAGCCCTAGAGGTCTACCTTAGACAGAGAAAATGATCGATCCCCCTCTATGGAGGCCCCGTTGCTCCTTATATAGGGTAGCCCAGGTTACAATGTTAGGGCACACATGGTAGCATATTCTACGAATATGCTCCTCGCCTAAAGCAGATGCTTCTTTATTCTGTTTAATGGCTCGTCTAGGCTTTGGACGTAATCCACATCGTAATCCTTTTCTTTTGGCGTCACCGGACATGAGCTACATCATCCGGCTTTGCCCGCGTCACCTTGGTCGCTCCTGACCCGCTGGTCCTCTTCTTTACTTTGCTTCTCTCATGCTACAGCTAATAAAGCCACCTTTTGACCAGCGGGGGATTCCTTCTCTTGGAAGCCATAAGATAGTCTGGCTAGCATATAGCTAATCCGGCTTATCAAGTTACCTGCAAAACAGATAGATAAGCATGGCCGGCATATTACTTATGCCGGCTGCACCATAGTTAAGGAGTTGCTCCATGAGCCGGGTCACATCATGATTCGGCCTGCCTTGAGGTCACCCGGTCAGCATTTGCTTTAACCGCGCCGTACCCCGACTAACTCGACCCTTATACCCGGCGTTACCCTACTCGGGGGTATCCCTCCAACACTACTCCAAGTCGCAGTCTCTCACCAGGCAGCCACAGGAAGAAGTAGGTGTCGAGGTTCGTCAAGGCCGGGCTGAATTTCCCCATCGGTCGGATCGGGTGCTACCTCAAGGAGGGTCGGTACTCCTAGCGCATAGGCTTTGGGGCTCCCATCTACCTCGCGGCCATTCTCGAGTACCTCACCGCTGAGGTGCTAGAGCTCGCCGGGCAAGCCGTGAGGGACAGCAAGAAGATCTGCGTCATCCTGAGGCACGTGATGCCCGGTGTCATGCGCGACGAGGATCTCAGCAAGCTGTTGGCCGGTGTTACCATCGCGCACAGCGGCGTGCTGCACAACATCCACGAGTCCCTGCTTGGCGATGGTACCAAAGGACGTAGCCAAGTTGCCCGCGGATGATGCTGCCAAGTCGCCTGAGAAGATCGTGGAGTCCCCCTAGAAGTCGTTAAGTTGTACTACTACTAGTCTGTATGTGTTTAGGTTTGCTCTATTTGTAGTTTGGTTAATCATCAGTGTCAATGTAATATTCAGATCTATGATGCTAAGAAAAAGCTTGCGAGGGTTCTAAAAAAATGTTGTTTTCCTAATCTTATCCTATACTCCATTTATTTAATACTCCTAAGCTTTGTGAAATGAATGTATCTAGACGCCTTTTAGTGTATAGGTTCACTCTGAACCTCTACGAACCCATACACTAAAATATGTCTAGATACATTCCATTCACAAAGCTAAAATGTCTTATATTTCTAAACGAAGGGAGTATTACTCAGCATATTAGGTTTAGTCAAAGTTAACCGTTACAAAGTTTGACCAACTATATACAATATTAAATAGTATACTCATTAAAAAATCAATATACAGTAAAAAATGTCGTCGGTGTGAGTTTCGAACTATCAGGAAAGAACATTCAATTCTCAATTTTCAGAGAGATGACAAGAGAGGTTGTTATTTTTCGTCCAAAAAGTCCAAAGAATATGGATCTGAATGCCACAATCCAAGTTTTTAGACATATATACAGTAGACCGACATGTTGTACTAACGATATCCATGTTTTATGTGCTTTCAAACTTCCTATCTAACTCTACCAACTTGAATGACTTTATCCCGATTTATCGAAATTATATTAGGTTGAATTTGAACTACAAGTAAATTGTAGGTTGCTTTGAAAGTTTCATGAAAAAACTTTTGGAGGTACCCTTCGGGGGAGGGGTGAATTAATATATTAGAAACCACTATGAGCTTTGATGATAGGTTCAACTTCTTTCTAAGATTTTGCATCTTGACAATTTAACAATATTAAGTCAGAATTGAGCTAATGTAAGAGCGATAGTTTGCTCTTGAATTAAATGTATTTTCGGAGGTAGATGGGTGCATCTTCTTGTAGTAAACAATGTCGTCAGTGTGAGTTTCCAATTATCAAGAAAGACCATTCTCAATTTTCTGAGTGATGTCAAGATTATTCTCTCTCGTAAAGGAAGTTCGAAGAATATCGATCCAAATGCCAGAAACCAAGTTTTCACATATATATATAGTGGACCAACATATTGTACTTATGATTTCTTGTGTTTTATGAATTCTCAAACTCGCTACCTAACTTCGCCCACTTGAATGACCTTATGTCGATTTATCAAAATTAGGTCATATTTGAACTACTACAAGCAAAATGTAGGTTAATGTGAAAGTTTTACGAAAAAGCTTTTGAAGGTACCCATCGGGAGGCCACAATTAATATATGAGAAACCATCCAACGAGATTGTTGACGACAAATTCAACTTCTTGCTAAGATTTTGCATCTTGCCAGTTTAACAAAACTAGGCCAAACTTTAGCTATAAGTAAGTGCAATAGATTCCTCTTGATTTAAAAGTCTTTTTGGAGGTAGATATAGGTGCATCTTCTTGTAGTAGACAATGCCGCCAGTGTGAGTTCCATCTATCTTAGGAAAGAACATTCTTAATTTTTCGAGTGATGACTAGATTGTTCTTTCTCCTGAAGAAAGTCCAAAGACTATGGATCTGAATGCCACAAGCCAAGTTTTCACGCATATATAGTGGACCAACACGATGCACTTACGATTTCCCATGTTTTATTAGTTCTCAAATTTCTCCATCATACTAGAATCTTCTCCCTCATAGCTAAAAATCTTGACTTCAACATGTTCTTATCTTATCTTTTCTTACCACTATATAGTGTACGGATAACTATGAATGTTGACCGTTGGATCAAGACTCGTGAATCCTAGCATTTCTAGCTGTTGGATCTTCTTTTCCATTCTAGCATCTAGAAGATTCTATTGATAGTCTTGAACACAATGAATGCATTATGTATAAACGTCTTAAAACACACGTCTTGATCATACTAGAATCTTCTCCCTCGTTTCTATAGACCATGTTACAAAAAAAATCGAGTGTTAGGTAGCTAATAATCTTTGATTTCTACACATAATGATACAAAGTAGAAGAACCAAATATACACCCATACTCTATAGATGTTGATAAAATTTATATTTTTCCACTTTACCTATTATAATTTTATATAGTGATGATATGCCAGACATCTATTATCTGAGCCTCACGTGCAGGACACGTGCAACTTACTAGTATCTTATCTTATCTTATCTTATCTTACCATTATATAGTGTACGAATAACTTTGAATGTTGACCGTTGGATCAAGACTCACGAATCCCTGCATTTCTAGCTGTTGGATCTTCTTTTCCATTCTAGCATCTAGAAGATTCTATTGATAGTCTTCGACATAATGAATAGTATGCACAAATCTCAAAACACACTTCTCCGTCATACTAGAATCTTCTCCCTCGTAGCTAATAATCGTTGACTTCTACATGATCTTATCTTATCTTGTCTTATCTTACCACTATATAGTGTACGGATAACTTTGAGTGTTGACCGTTGGATCAAGACTCGCGAATCCCAGCATTTCTAGTCGTTGCATATTCTTTTCCATTCTAGCATCTAGAAGATTCTATTGATAGCCTTGACCACAATGAATGCACTATGCATAAACCTCTCAAAACAAACTTCTCCATCATACTAGAATCTTCTCCCTCGTTTCTCTAGACCATGTTACCAAAAATTTCAAGTGTTAGGTAGCTAATAATCTTTGATATCTACACATGATTATACAAAGTACAAGGACCAAATATACACCCATACTTTAGAGATATTGATCAAATTTATAATTTTTTGTGCTTTACCAATTATAATTTAATATAGTGATGATATGTCATATGTTTACTACTCCCTCCATTCACAATTACCTCGCATTCTAGGTTTAGTCAAAGTGAAAAAAATTAAACATTGACCATATAGTTAGAAAAAAATCAATATTAACAACATAAAAAGTATTTTATTACCATTATGATAAACTATATTTTCATATTAGATTCATTAGAAACCATGGATGTTGATATTTTTCCTTATATTGTTGGTCAAACTTTGCAAAACTTGACTTTGACTAAACCTAGAACGCGAGGTAATTGTGAACGGAGGGAGTATCTGAGCCTTATTAAGGTGTGCTTTTTTACACAATGTGGGATGAGTATATTTCTTTGCTTAGACATATGGTCACCTCTGCCCATGCGCTGTACATGCTGAGAGAATAAAACGTTGGCCGGGGAAGAGGGCAGCAGCGAAGAGAAGTTGAAGGTGGTTCCATGTCAGAGCAAAGTTATGATGGGTTTCTGACACGAGGTACTCTTGTAGCCTTACAGTGTACACTCTACTAGTAGTAAATTTCAGGACCTATGCACGCAAAACAAATCGTGTATTTTCTCTCTCCTTCCCTATGCTCCATCTCTCCTCCCCTTTCCCCTCGCGCACCGGTCCGGCTGATCACTCTCCCCTCGTCCATAGCGTGGCGCTGCACACGTGTGCCTTAGTACGGCGGCTCTGTGTCTCTGGCATGTTCGGCAGCTGCGCGTTGGTGTGTAGTAGGGACGAGGAGTACATAGGAAGGAAACCACATTGGTCCTTGGTGGCACAAAAATTCAAAATTTTCCGGTTTTCAAAGTTTTCACTTGCTTCCCAAACATCAGGAGGGAAGGTTATCCAAAAGATCGGCCAAACATCGGGAGGGAAGGAAATTTTGAACCTGTTTTGAACATTGACCATTGGATCAAGACTGGCAAATACAAACTTTGAACATTGGCTGTTGGATCAAGACTGGCAAATCTAAACTTCGTTAACCGTTGGATCTTCTTTTCCATTATTAGCATCTAGAAAGATTCTACCGATAGTCTTTAGCACAATGGACGCTAGTATGCGCAAACCTCAAAACACAAACTTCATTGCTCAGTTTTAGGGTCCTTGTGCTAAATGCATGCATGGACTTGGATGCAATTTTCATTTTTTTGAGGTCCTTGATGTAACTTGTACTTCCACTGATCGTCTTAACTCTCAAGCACCTCGCTCCTATGAGACCAACCATTAGATCGGCCATTCGCGGTACTTCTTATCTTATCTTTATCTTGTCTTATCTCTTACAATACCATACCACCATTGTATAGTGTACGAATTAACTTCGAACATTGACCGCTGGATCAAGACTAGCAAATCCAAACATTGCTAACCGTTAGATCTTCTATTTTCCCTTAGCATCGAGAAAGATTCTATAGATAGTCTTTAGCACGATGAACGCTAGTATGCGCAAACCATAAAACACACACACTTCATTATTCAGTTTTAGGGTCATTGTGTTAAATGGATGGACTTGGATGCAATTTTCATTTTTTATGAGGTCCTTGATGAAATTTGTACTTCCATCGATCGTGTTAACTCTCAAGAACCTCTCTCCTATGAGACCTACCATAGTTAAAAGACAATGCAACCACCCCAATTATCACACAAACTAGACCAACGGTTTCTTATACGTAATGCCCAAGTTTTGAGTACTAGGTTTTATCAAGCTTCCTAGCAAACTTTGCACACTTCATTGACTTCTTGTCGATTTAACGAAATTAGATCAAACTTGAGCTACAAGTAAGCGCGATAGATTTCTCTTGAATTAACTGTATTTTCATAGGTAGATGGGTGCATCTTCTTCTAGTAAATAATGTCGTCGGTGTGAGTTTCTAACTATGAGGAAATAAAAAATCCTCAGTTTTCCGAGAGATGACGAGATGGTTCTTTTACGTAAAGAAAGTCTGAAGAATATAGATCTCAATGAAATAAGCCAAGATTTTAGACATATTAAGTGGACCAACGTGTTTTACTTACGATTCCCATGTTTTATGAGTTTTCAAACTCCCTATGCAGCTAATTAACTTTGCCCCACTTGAATGACTTCATGCCTATATTTAGCTAAATCTGGTAAAACTTGAAATACAACAACTAAATTATTGTAGGTTGCTTCTAAAGAATTACAAAAAACTTCTGGAGGTGTACCCATTGGGGGCTCAGTTAATATATCACAAAACAACCGAGAGTTATGACAATAGGTTTTTAATTCCTTTCTAATTAAGATTTTGCATCTTGATAATTTAACAAAAAATTAGCTCAAACTTGAAATAAAAGTAAGCGCGATAGATTTTTCTTTAATTAAATGTCTCTTTGGAGGTAGATGGATGCATCTTCTTGTAGTAATTAGTACCACGTGTGTGAGTTTCCAACTATCAGGAAAGAACATTCTCAATTTTCTGAGTGATGATGAGATTATTGTTTGTTTTCGTAAACAAAGACTGAAGGATATGGACCTGAATACCACAAGCCAAGATTTTAGACATATATAGTGGACCCTCATGTTGTACTTATGATTCCTGTGTTTTATGAGTTTTCAAACTTATTCCTATAGCTAACTTTGCCCACTTGAAATTGATTTTATGTCGATTTATTGAAATTAGTTCAATTTTGAACTACAAGTAAATTGTAGGTTGCATTGAAGGTTTTACGTTTTTTGGAGGTAACCATTGGGGGCTGATTTAATATATCACAAACTACCACCGATAGTTTTTACAACAAGTTCAACTTCTTGCTAAGATTTTGCATCTTGACAATTTAACAAAATTAGATTAAACTTGAGCTACAAGTAAATGCGATAGATTGCACTTGAGTTAATTGTCTTTTCAGAGGTAGATGGGTGCATCTTCTTATAGTAAACAATGTCATCGATGTGAGTTTCCAAATATCAGGAAATATCATTCTTAATTTTCCGAGTGATGAGGAGATTGTTCCATTCTGTAAAGACAGTCTGAAGAATATGGATCTAAATGCCACATGACATGTTTTTAGACATCTTATCTTATCTTACCACTATATAGTGTATGAATAACTTTGAATATTTATCATTGGATCGAGACTCGTGAATCTGAACATTTCTAGCCATTCGATCTTCTTTTCCATTCTAGCATCTAGAAGATTCTATTGATAGTCTTGAACACAAGGAATGCACTATGCATAAACCACTGAAAACACACGTCTCCATCATACTAGAATCTTCTCCCTCGTTTCTCTAGACCATGTTACCAAAAATTTCAAGTGTTAGGTAGCTAATAATCTTTGACTTCTACACATAATGATACAAAGTAGAAGAACCAAGTATACACCCATACTTTATAGATGTTGATCATATTTAAAATTTGTCCACTTTACCTATTATAATTTTATATAGTGATGATATGCCAGACGTCTATTATCTGAGCCTTATGTGCAGGGAATGTGCAACTTACTAGTATCTCTTATCTTATATTATCTTATCTTATCTTATCTTCTCTTACCATTATATAGTGTATGAATAACTTTGATTGTTGACCGTTGGATAAAGACTCACGAATCCCTGCATTTCTAGCCATTGGATCTTCTTTTCCATTCTAGCATCTAGTCGTCTTCAGCATAATGAATATTATGTACAAACCTCAAAACACACTTCTCCGTCATACTAGAAGCTTGTCCCTTGTTTCTCTAGACCATGCATGTGATCAAAGTTTCATGTGTTAGGTAGCTAATAATCTTAGACTTCTACATGATGATACAAAGTACAAGGACCAAATATACACCCATACTTTATAGATGTTGCTCAAATTTATAATTTTTTGTGCTTTACCAATTAAAATTGTATATAGTGATGATATGGCATACATCTATTATCTAAGTCTCACATGCAACTTACTAGTAGCTAATAATCATTGACTTCTACATGATCTTACCACTACATAGTGTACATACAACTTTGAATATTAACCGTTGGATCAAGACTCGCGAATCCCAACATTTCCAGTTGTTGGATCTTCTTTTCCATTCTAGCATCTTGAAGATTCTATTGATAGTCTTCATTACAAACAACTATATAGTGTACGGATAACTTTGAATGTTGACTGTTGGATCAAGACTCGCGAATCCCAGCATTTCTAGCCATTGGATCTTCTTTTCCATTCTAGCATCCAGAAGATTCTAGTGATAATCTTCGGCATAATGAATGAACGTCAAAACACACACTTCTCCACCATACTAGAATCTTCTCCCTTTTTTCTCTAGACCAAGTTATCAAAAACTTCATGTGTTAGGTAGCTAATAATCTTTGACTTCTACATGATGATACAAAGTACATGGATCAAATATACACCCGTACTTTATATATGTTGATCAAATTTATAATTTTTTGAGATTTACCAATTATAATTTTTTCTAGTGATGATATGTCATACGTCTACTATCTGAGTCTCATGTGCAACTTACTAGTAGCTAATAATCGTTGACTTCTACATGATCTTACCACTATATAGTGTACAAACAACTTTGAATATTGACTGTTGGATCAAGACTCGCGAATCCAAATATTTCTAGTCGTTGGATCTTCTTTTCTATTATAGCATCTTGAAGATTCTATTGATAGTATTCATTACAAACCACTATATAGTGTATAAATAACTTTGAATGTTGACCGTTGGATCAAGACTCGCGAATCCCAGCTTTTCTGCTATTGGATCTTCTTTTCCATTCTAGCATCTGGAAGATTCTATTGATAGTCTTCGGCATAATGAATGATATGCACAAACCTCAAAACACACTTCTCCATCATACTAGAATCTTCTCCCTTATTTATCTAGACCATGTTATCAAAAATTTCATGTGTTAGTTAGATAATAATCTTTGACTTCTACGTGATGATGCGAAGTACAAGGACCAAATATACACCCATACTTTATAGATGTTGATCGAATATATAATTTTTTGTGCTTTATCAATTATAATTGTATATAGTGATGATATGTCACATGTCTACTATCTAATCTCACGTGTAAGGCATGTGCAACTTACTAGTATATATAGTGGACCAACATGTTGTACTAACGATTCCTATGTTTTATGAGTTTTCAAACTTCCTAGCTAACTATGCCACTTGAATGACTCTATGTAGATTCATCAAAATTAGGTCAAAATTGAAATACAAGTAAATTGTAGGTTGCTTTGAAAGTTTTAAGAAAAAGCTTTTGGAGGCACCCATCGGATAGTCAATTAATATACTCCGTATCAGAAACCACATAGAGTTTTGACAAGAGGTTCAACTTGTTCCTAAGATTTTGCATCTTGACAAATTTGAACTACAAGTATGCTAAGATACTTGTCTCGAATTAAATGTCTTTTCAGAGTTAATTAATGAAAAAATAAAGTGACGTAATAACTTAGCCATTTACCATAACATCACACATACCAAGACTAGTAGTATATGATTCTACTCCCTCCGTTCAGAAATATAAGGCGTATTAGATTTGTGAGATGAATGTATCTAGACGCCTTTTAGTGTATAGGTTCACTCTTAACCTCTACGAATCCATACACTAAAAGACGTCTATATACATTCGATTCACAAAGCTAAAACGTCTTATATTTCTAAACGGGGGGAGTACAACCTAATTAATTAGGCGTTTGTGTGATACTACACACATGTTGTTACCCATTGTGATGAAGGTACATGTGCAAGTTACTGGAGTAGTCTAAGTTATTTAGCACTATGTGACCATCCTAAATCAGAATGGAGGTGTACGTATTGTATTCCTTAAAGGCACCTGTTCTGCTGCGCTTCAAGTTGTTCACCACTCGTGTCGGCACTCACTGGTCAGACGGATAAAGCCACTGACTTGTTGATTTGGTACTCTATATCGTAGATCTTCTTCCGTCACTGACAGAGAATAAATTCTTCTGCCACTTCTAGGCGCGTGCTATGACCTCTATCAATGAAAAAGAAAAAACCTAAGCGAACAATATCTTGTGTTCATTTGTTCATTTTGTGGTGGCCAGGCCATGTACTAGTAATATTTTTGGGATGGAAATTTATAGATGAACTATATAAATATGATCTATGTTCATGATTTATTTCGCATTTTGTGAAAACTTGGAACTGCCACATGCAATATCTTGTTGCCGATGCAGCTAGTTGCAAATTGTAATTTCCGTCGTGGACGTACCTAGTGGCTCCAAGCGCATGGTGCATGCAGATTCTCACTGGCAGGTGGAGCCAACCTGAACAGGGCCCACATGTGAGTGAATCAGAGCCACACAAAGTCATGCACGTTCCCTCGCTTGAGAGAAATCTGGTGTCCTTGCACGTCTCTCATTTGGCTGCACGGTTGCATGTTGTACATGTGTAATTCCATGTATCTTGTACTAGAACATATATGAACACATGCAACATGCCAAAAATACCACGGACACACCCGTACTGTGCATTATATCCAATGTATATATTTTTGGTTCTGTGCTACGAGTTCTGCATGTAGGGGAACAAGATGAAAGTACATGTGTCCATGTCGTGGTTACTACTACTAGTAGTAGTTCGTCCTCCTATTTTCTGTGGAAAATACTAGTACACTATGTTGAAATGAAAGCTGTAAAAAAGAAAACCCTCTAGTCAAAGTGATGTGACTAGACAATACTGCACCTTTGATACGTAGTAAGTAGGAGTATTGTCAAATTACTAGCTGTGTGGCGTGCTAGTCTAACATATAGTGAAGTCTAGGCAGCGGTGTCCTCGATGCTGCTGCTGACTAGACAAAGCAAGCAAGTAAAATCTCCCCCCTTGTTTTTTTGTTTGCCTCTCCATCTTCTTCCCAGTCCCCACTCTGCCCACGATCTCCCCCACGCTCTCTCTTCTAACGCTCCCCTCCTCCTGCAGAAAACCCCAACCACACTTGGCATCCGCCTAAATCCATCCGGCTGTGATGGCCGTTTCGAACCTCAGCGGGCGATGCAAGTGGGATCAACTCAGCACGGACGATGTCGACCTCATCATTCAGAATCTAGACATTTCCAGCACCGTCAGGCTAGCCGCATGTTGCAAGCTGTTGTACGATCGTATCGCCAACAACGAAGGTACGAAATGGACTATTCACCATTGGAATGAACCCTGCCTACTGATGCCTCAGCCTACTTATTGGTTCGACGAGCACTATGACGATACGAGAGTACATCGTCTGCATGACACGATGTACAACATGGTGCCCCTTGACCATCCTCGGTACACCATCATCCTGCCCTTCGTGCATGAAAAATTCTAGGTTGGCATGAACGGCGACTAGCTCACCGCGGTGGACCAGCGCGGGGCCTGCTGCCTAGCGAACATCTACACCTATCGAGTAATTGACCTTCCATCGACGGATACTTGTGACATTGCGGCCGCCTCACATCCACAATATAACCTATAATGCTACTAGCCAGCCAGGGTTCCCCCAGTTACATGTAGTCATTTCTGAACTCATTCACATTTCAAAAGTTTTTTTTGGCGAATCCGCAGGTATGGAGAAAAGTCCAATAAGTCGTGGGATGGATCTCTTGATATATTGAAGATCGTAATCTGCAGAGTGCCCACAGAAGCTGGGGGTTACATAGACTATAATCTCCTTGCGTTATTCGATGGTGAAATCGCCTACTTGGAAGGCAGTATCCAAGTTTTGAGATGTCTAGAGCATTCAGGTCTTGGAAGACGACAGTACTATGATGCCATTGAACACGGTGGCCTCATTTTTGTGGTCACAAGTCAAGGCTGCACCTACTACTGGGATCCCACATCGGAAGGTAATTCTAGTTCCATGATGATACATTGTGAGTGATTCAATGAAATTGTTCTTTAACTATCTTGTTTATGTTTTACCTTTCGTATGACTGAATGAGCACACACTTTATGTCCTAAAAAAATGAATGAACCATTGCCAGTATTGAATTAGTACTAGTAATATGCCTTCCAAAAATATAGTGTATGACAACGTCCCTGCAATACTAAGTTCGTCCATTGTCCAAATATGAAAGGTACTATTAACCAGCATCTCAATTGTGAGTGCAACACAGTGAAGCAGGGTTTCTTTATCTGTTTGTACTTTTAGGCCCTCCTCGGATTGTAGGAATCACATAGGATTTTTGTAGGACACCAATCTTTCCTTTTTGGATTTTTCCTTGGGATTTAGAGGAATTGTGTAGGATTTTTGTAGGATTTGGATCCTTAGGTTTTGTTTCTATAAAATGCTGTTTGATTCGAAAGAGTATAATCCTTAGGAATTCCTTCAAAGGATTCCTTTGCACTCTATTTTGGAGGAAAATTTCCATCCACTCAAACCTCTTTGTACAATTCCTTTGGTTTTCTTGTGCAATCAAACACCACTTGATCCAAAATACTGTAGGCATCTAATCCTATAGGATTCAAGTGGACATGTCTTTATATAAAAAAAGTGGAGGAAAAACTAGCTCTACTGCCTCTCGTGTCTAGATTTTTGAAGAGGATCCTAGCTCTACTGGACCCCCAGGGGTCATTGTTTGGAGGCAGGTTAACAGCCTGGGGGACAACTCTCTGTTTCTCGGTCTCAATTATCCAATCATTGACAAGATGATGAAGCAACGCGGATGCAAGGCTGCTAATGGCACATTGTCCCCATTCATGAGGAAAAACTATGTGTACATGATGGCCCAAAATATATCGAGCTCGTTGGGGAACCCCGAGAGGAAGGTATGATGAGCATAGCAGCAAGTTTTCCCTTAGTTATGAAACCAAGGTTATCAATCCAGTAGGAGCAAGGAAACACCCCAATGGTGTTGCTAGCTGAGCCTTGCCAGGGTGCCCTACCGGTGCTAGTAGCAGCATGGAGACCTGCACCACACAACCACAGAACTTTGCCCCCGACTTGCGATGAGGTTGTCAATCTCACCGGTTTTGCTGAAAACAAAGGATTAACGTATTGAGTGGAAGAAAGTAATAGTTTGCAGAAAGTAAACACAAAGCAGTAAACAGTGGTGGCTCTCCTTAAGACAGATAACATGTTGGGTGAACAAATTACAGCGGGGCATTGACAAACATCGAGAAAGCAATACATGCATATACTAATCATCTTGACTCCTTTGAGACTTGATTGCGCATTACAACATTATACATAGACCGCCATCCAACTGCATCTATGACTAATAATCCACCTTCAGGTTATCATCCGAACCCCCTCTAGTATTAAGTTGCAAGCAACAGATAATTGCATTACGCATTGCGTGTAAAGTAAACAATACGATTGTTCTATGGACAAAGGATTGTTGTTTTCTCCCTAGTAGCAACAGCACATCTAGTACCTTAGAGATTTTCGTCACTTCCCCAGATTACTAGAGGCATGAACCCACTATCGAGCATAAATACTAACTCTTGGAGTTGCTAGCATCTACTTGGCCAAGATAGCTACTAACAATGCAAAGCATGCAAGATCACAAATAACAAAGACATGATAGAATCAATAATCAATCTGAAATAGCATCTCAATATCCATCGGATCACGCAAACACAACATGTAGGAATTACAAATATATGATCTTGATCATGAACGGAGCTAACAAGATCTAAACATGATAGCACAAAGGAGGAGAACCAGCCATCTAGCTACTACATGGACCCGCAGTCCAGAGATGAACTACTCATGCATCACATCGGAGGCTTCATGGTGATGAAGAAGGCCTCCAGGGTGAATTCCCCTCTCCGGCAGGGTGCCGGGAAGAGCTTCAGATCCCTCTTGATCTAGGGATCGAGATGACGGCGGCTACAGACTCTTTCGTGGAATTTTGATCGGGTACTTAGGGTTTCTCTATCGGAGGCATCTTATTGTCGGAAGGGGAGGCCGAGGGGGTGCCTGGGCTGGCCACACACCACCCTGCATGGGCCAGGCAGCCACGTGGCTGGGGTGTGTGGCCTCCCGCCCCTCTCTCCTCAGATTCGGCTCCTTGTGTCCCTCTGAGAATATTCATTTTCTGACTTCCTAGAATGTAAAACAGTAGAAAACAGGCAGCTGGCACTGTGGCTCTTTGTTAATAGGTTAGTCCAAGAAAGTGTATGAAAAGTACTCCAAAGTTGGAACAAAACACAAGAAAGTAGATAAAACCAAGCATGGAACATCAAAAATTATGGATACGTAAGCAACGTATCAACATCCCCAAGCATAACTCCTGCTCGTCCTCGAGTAGGTAAGTGATAAAAAGAAAGAATAATTTTTTAGCTGACATGCACCGTCATAAACTTGATCAAAGTATTTGTAAAACATTCAAAGCTGGGATCATAGTACTTCAATCATAACATGAAAGATAAAGTTTTAGCAATAAGATAAAGCAACTATGTTGCAACATGAAAAGGTAGAAATAAAAGATTCATGAATAACAATGCTTTGCAAGATGTTTGTTTGTTTCACATAAAGAAAACATAGCATAATGGCATTCAGCTTTTCCCTCACAGAGTAGCAAAACATAAATGCATAGGAAACCTTCAAAGTTCATAAGAGTGACTAGATACAAGTAGTTTAAAACAAGCAATATCAAGTCATGCATCAATCAACAAGTCTTGGGACAATGCACATAGAACTAAGAATGGCCACCATGCTCTCAAAGTAGGTGCATAACGATAGAAGGTGGGTACTCAACATAAAAGTAAAAGAAAGGACTTCATAGAAGGAAGTAGAGATTCAAGTCTCATAAAGAGCTTCCAAAAATGATGGTACTTATTAGCTTTCAGCTCTCATTGCCCCTATCATAAGCATCTTTAAGGTGATTAAGGTTAAAGTGACACAAGTAAGAGGATATGCTTGACAAGTTATAAGCCGAAATCTCATGCCCCTTACTTACGAAGACCCAACCTCATGCTACTCAACTTTAGTCATGAGTAAGCTCTTGTCATTGTAAGTACATATGTAGCATAAAGAACCGCCAACAGGGTACCCCTTGCACATGATACAGGAGCTATCCCATAATCAAAATGACAAGGCAACTAAACAATGAGCATCTCAGCAATCTTTTTATTTGCTATTTGCATCAGTTTTTATTGAGTATGCTTCATAGAGTGCTCATTATGGTGATACTGCAAGTTTCCACCATGATTAGGAATGGATTAGGCTAGCGGCTCAGGCGTTTCTCTAACACACATACAAACTCCATGATCTTACAAGTTCCACTTTTATTTCACACCGTCGGGGTCCATCAGCAAAAGAACATGATATCAACGGGGTACAAAGTACAAGTGCAATGTTGAAAGCGTTCCCCATGATACATGGTTCTGCTAATTTCAACTTATAAAGCGCAAGCATATATGCAACAAAGATGGTCCCAATGGTTCAAGTTTATTAAATGCAAGAAAAGTAAAGTGTGCCATCAAGTTCGTGAGAGCTTTAATCACTAATTTTCACATAACAAGTTTAATTTGGAAGGTAGATAAAAACATGAATATACTTGGAATAGCAATTGCTAATAGGTAGGTATGGTGGACACTTTGGAATAACTTGGTTTAAGGAGTTGGATGCATCAGTGGAACTCACACTTGGTTACGGAGGCTAGCAAAAGACTGGCAGCGACAAACTAAGAGAGCAATAATGGCCATAATCATGCAGAGCGAGAAAACATCATTGATCAAATCATAAAGTGATATTACAAGTTGAAAACTAAAGTATCATCAAGGCTATGGTGACTTTGGATAGTCATAACATGGTGTGAGCATACGCCAAGTCAACCCAAATAAAACATCAAAGGAGAATACCACAATACTATGCTTTAATATGCTAAAACAACGCCTAATCCTTCCAAGGAACATTAAGAAATCTCAATTGTTTATAACATGTCATGCTACAACAAAGAATACTAAGCATAAAGCCAAAACAATATCAATCATGGCATGACAAAGCATAGGCCATAGTCAAAAACAAGCTCTCTATACCACTTAAGCATGAACTTTCCTACTCTTTTCAATCCAAACCAAACTATTTGAAACCCAATGTATGGAAGAGGGGGTCCAACCAATTTATTCAGCAAACTAAGAAAACCAAGCAAACGAAAAACCAAAACAAAAACAAAAAAGAAGACGCTCCAAGAACAACACAACTGTGCATGAAACAATAAAAATGAAGCGTTTGGAAGAAACCTAGGATTTTTATTGATGGAGAAGGGGATGCCTTGGGCATCCCCAAGCTTTGACGCTTGTACTTCTAGGATATTTCTTGGGGTGACACGCGTGGCATCCCCAAGCTTGAGCTTTAGTCCATCCTTCATCTCATTACTCATTCCTTCCATACACCTGAAATTTTTCCTTCATACAAAACTTCACACAATCTTTATTAGAAACATTAGTGGACTCAAGATAATAAGTCTTTGGGTTAAGTTTTAACACCAATAAAACTTCCAATAAAATACAAGCTACTTTAGAACTTCCCTCAAAAAGCTAAATTCCCCAAAAGAACTCAAAAAGGAACAAACAAGAAGCAAATGCAAATAATGGCAGAAATCTGTCAAAATAGAC
The DNA here is from genome assembly GCA_023614405.1 of Avena insularis. NCBI lineage: Eukaryota > Viridiplantae > Streptophyta > Magnoliopsida > Poales > Poaceae > Avena > Avena insularis. The sequence goes on from CM042696.1 coordinate 411,586,545, forward strand.
CAGCAGGTAAAGACGAATTTTTTCGAAGACCTTATGTTGCTCAAATGAAACAGTGTTGATCTAACGAAAGTTAGATCACAACCTGGGGAAGAAGCACACAAATTCACGTCTCAAAAGGACGTACAGGGATTTTACACGAATTTTTACGGTGAAGCATAGAAATCTGTTTCCGGACAGCAACTTTCCCAATCATTAGTTCTCTCTCATTAGAGGTTACTCTTGCCACAAAAAGCAAATAAAAATGGATAAAGAGCGGTTATTAAAGAGGTAATAACTTCCAAGACTCATCTAAAACTTTTGGGTTATCTCCCAATAAGTACTTTTCTTTAACGCCTTTAAGTTAAGCATAAAAAGCAAGGAAAAGAATCAAGTGTTCTCAAATGAAGAAGCATTGAGAGCAAATTTTGTTTTCATAGGAGAGGCAAAAGGAATCTTCTCTCTCTTCTTAGGGAAGTTTTCTATACCTTTCTTGAGTGGGAGTTAATATTTAATGGTGCCTTCTTTAATATCAATTATGACACCAACAGTTCTAAGAAAAGGTCTTCCCAAAGTAATAGGACAATAAGCATTGCATTCAACATCCAAAACATAGAAATCAACGGGGACATAAGCATTGTTAACCATAATAAGAACATCATTAAGACACCCCATGAGTTTCTTTTTAGCATTATCATCAAGTGGGACATTCAAATAACAATCTTGAAGTGGAGGCAAAAATCAAGCATATCATAAATCCTTCTAGGCATAATAGAAACACTACTATCAAGATCACATAAAGCTTTAAAATAAAAATCATTCACTTTCATATTAATGATGGGTTCCCAACCATCTTCTTGTTTTATAGGAATAGAAGCTTTATGTTTCATATTTTCTTCTTTAATTTTTATGAGAGCATCAGTAATGTGTTTTGTAAAGGCCATATTCATAGCACTAGCATTAGGACTTTTAGCAAGCTTTTGTAGGAACTTAATAACTTCAGAGATATTGCAACCATCAAGATCAAAATCACATTTTCCATCTAAAGTAGTAGAACTATTACTAGCTTCAACATTAGTGGTAGTGATAGTAGAAACACAAACATTTCTAGCAAGTTCATCTTCTCTCTCCCACTTAGCATGCAATTCAGCTAATAATCTAACATTTTCATCAATTCTAACTTGTATGGCATTGGTAGATGCAAAGGAATTCTCAATAGTTTCAGGTTTAGCAGCCATTTTATTAATCAAAGAGGATTGTGCTTCGTACAAAGACGATATATTTCTTTCAGCATTAGAAAGTTTTAATTGCAAACTAGGAATTTCCATATTTAAACTCTCAAGTTGATGACTAATATTTTCCAAAATGGTAGATTGTTCCTCCATAGTTTTAGTAAATAATTTATTTTGTTCATATTGCATTTGCATGAAGTTTTTAGTGGCTCTTTCAACTTCTAAAATTCTTCCTTCACTAGGTATTACTAGGAGGGTAAGGCCTATAATTATTATTACCATAAGTATTGTTGCCAAAATTATTATTTCTTATGAAGTTCACATCAACTTGCTCTTCTTGAGCAACCAAATAGGCTAATGGAACATTATTTGGATCAATATGGGCTTTCCCATTAACAAGCATAGACATAATAATATCAATGTTATCACTCAAGGAAGAGTTTTCCTCAACAGAATTTACCTTCTTACCTTGTGGAGTTCTCTCAGTATGCCATTCAGAATAATTAACCATCATATTATCCAGAAGTTTTGTTGCAGCACCCAAAGTAATGGTCATAAAGGTACCTCCAGCAGCAGAATCCAATAGGTTCCTTAAAGAATAGTTCAATCCTGCATAAAAAGTTTGGATGATCATCCAAGTAGTCAGTCCATGAGTGGGACAATTCTTTACCAAAGATTTCATTCTTTCCCAAGCTTGAGCAACATGTTCATTATCAAGTTGTTTAAACTTCATTATTTCACTTCTCATAGATATAATCTTAGCAGAAGGATAATACTTTCCAATGAAAGCATCTTTGCATTTAGTCCAAGAATCAATACTATTCCTAGTTAAGGAATTAAGCCGTTCTTTAGCTTTTTCCTGTCAAAGAGAAAGAGAACAATTTAAGTTTAGTAATATCTCCATCTATATACCCATGCTTTTGCTTCTCACGAAGTTCAACAAAGTTATTTAGATGAGCTGCAGCATCTTCATTACCAATACCAGAAAATTGTTCCCTCATAACAAGATTGAGGAAAGCAGGTTTTATTAAAGAAAATAGCTTCAAGAGAAGGTGGAGAAATAGGTGTGCTCATGAAATCATTGTTGTTGGTGCTAGTGAAGTCACACAACTTAGTATTTTCCAGAGTAGTCATTTTTGTTTTTTTAATAAAGAAAGCAAACTTGTAAAACTAATTTTTTGTGTGTTTTTGATAAAGAAACAAGCAAACAAAACAGAAAGTAAACTAAGAAAAAACAAACACAAGAAAGTAAAGAGGTACTCCCCTTGTGAAGATGTCCTTGACTCCCCGGCAACGGCACCAGAAAAAGAGCTTGATGGCCCAAAATATATCGAGCTCATTGGGGAACCCCAAGAGGAAGGTATGATGAGCACATCAGCAAGTTTTCCCTCAGTTATGAAACCAAGGTTATCAATCCAGTAGGAGCAAGGAAACACCCCAAAGGTGTTGCTAGTTGAGCCTTGGCAGGCCGCACTACCGGTGCTAGTAGCAACGTGGAGACCTACATAACACAACCACAGAACTTTGCCCCCAACTTGCGATGAGGTTGCCAATCTCACCGGTTTTGCTGAAAACAAAGGATTAAACGTATCGAGTGGAAGAAAGTAATAGTTTGTAGAAAGTAAACACAAAGCAGTAAATAGTTGACCGGGGTCCATAGTTCACTAGTGGTGGCTCTCCTTAAGATAGATAACATGTTGGGTGAACAAATTACAGCGGGGCAATTGACAAACATCGAGAAAGCAATACATGCATATACTAATCATCTTGACTCCTTTGAGACTTGATTGGGCGTTACAACATTATACATAGACCGCCATCCAACTACATCTATGACTAATAATCCACCTTCAGGTTATCATCCGAACCCCCTCCAGTATTAAGTTGCAAGCAACAGATAATTGCATTACGCATTGTGTGTAAAGTAAACAATACGATTGTTCTATGAACAAAGGATTGTTGTTTTCTCCCTAGTAGCAATAGCACATCTAGTACCTTAGAGATTTCGGTCACTTCCCCAGATTACTAGAGGCATGAACCCACTATCGAGCATAAATACGAACTCTTGGAGTTGCTAGCATCTACTTGGCCAAGATAGCAACTAACAACAGAAAGCATGCAAGGTCACAAATAACAAAGACATGATAGAATCAATAATCAATCTGAAATAGCATTTCAATATCCATCGGATCCCGCAAACACAACATGTAGGAATTACAAATAGATGATCTTGATCATGAACGGAGCTCACAAGATCTAAACATGATAGCACAAAGGAGGAGAACCAGCCATCTAGCTAATACATGGACCCGTAGTCCAGTGATGAACTACTCACGCATCACACCGGAGGCTTGCATGGTGATGAAGAAGGCCTCCAGGGTGAATTCCCCTCTCTGGCAGGGTGCCGGGAAGAGCTTCAGATCCCTCCCGATCCAGGGATGGAGATGACGGCGGCTATAGACTCTTTCCTGGAATTTTGATCGGGTACTTAGGGTTTCTATATCGGAGGAATCTTATAGTTTGCAGGGGTGGCCGAGGGGGTGCCTGGGCTGGCCACACCACCCCCTGGCGCGGGCCAGGCCTGGCCATGCGGTCAGGTGCTGTGGCCAACCTCTGGCCCCTCTCCGTCTCGTATTCTGGCTCCTTGTGTCCCTCGGTGAAAAACTGACTTTGGCTTTTGTCCCGTCCAATTCCGAGAATATCCATTTTCTGACTTCCTGGAACCAAAAATAGCAGAAAACAGGCAGCTGACACTATGGCTCTTTGTTCATAGATTAGTCCAATAAAGTGTATGAAAAGTACTCGAAAGTTGGAACAAAACACAAGATAGTAGATAAAACCGAGCATGGAACATCAAAAATTATAGATACGTTAGCAACGTATCAGTACACAACATACATGAGATTTCGTGGAATACAATTCCCTCTGATTAAACGCTGCAACCTGCAGCCAACTGAAGGTGAGCCTGTTGCAGTTATCAGCCTTCCCAAAGATGGTTGGAACTCTGTGCGATAGGCGGCAATTTGGTTTAGGCCTAGTTTAGGTTTGGTATGCTTGTTGTGCTGCCCCTAGACTAAGCTGTGGATCTTTCTGGTGTATTTTTTTGTCATCTTTTTTTGTATCATGGTTCAATAGTTGACTGTTAGTACACTGGTTTTAGTGGCCAGCTTGAAACAGTTTATATGAGCCCTAAAGTGCTTTTGTATTTAGCATTGCCTTCCACGGTATAATCCATGTAGCCGTGCTTATTTCATAGCGTGATTTTTGTACTATAGTTTTCAGTACTATTACTGGCTTGTTTGTACGCCACTCGTGCATTTTTTTTGAACCATCGCACCTCGTGCAGCTTTGTGTTTTGAGAGGAATATTCCTTCTTTCCTCTTTAGCGAATAGGGAAAAGTAGGTCACTGCTTCTTATAGGGCCACGAAATAGGCCTCAACTAGGCCATAATTGATCTTTGCTCGGTACGACAAAGCAGGCCGAGACGCCCTAGGATGATAGCCGCAAATGTTTATGCCGATATTCTAAAAACGAGAGTTAATGCACACTATTCCAAAAAAGAAAAATGTTTACGCAGACCCCATATTGTCTCTGATACATGCAATACTTTTGGCGCTACCGTGAAATTAATTGTTCAATATAGTATGTATCCTTGCTCATTCTTATGTATGTGAAATGAACAAATCAAGCTCTGATGTGACATGAACAAGTCAAGCTTTGATGTACTGACATTGTACTATCTATGCTAGTGTACAAACTGGTTGTATTATTGTGTTCGAAACTGTGAACTAAATGTGCGAATTCTGAGCCTTTTTGCACGATGAAAATGCCACATGTTGGCGCTAATTGTGGCATGTACTAATTTCATCATACGGAAGAATACAACTTCAAATGATCAGTTTAAGATGGTGCTTACCGAGCTTTTTGCGGCTGGGCAAGTCAAGGCCACCGTGTGTCTATCGCCAATAGTTTATATGGCATGATTACAAGGTTTTGAGTACATCAAACCAATTGGGCACTTAGGCAAATTCAAAGCCACCCAAACCATCTCGAAATATATCCTTTGCTGGAAAAGATGATTGCGCGCTATAAGACTTGATATGACACGATTTTATGTCAATCAGTCAAACTCCCTCCAGTACTTTCCATGTTCGAATCCTAAGCTGCCCAACTTCCTTGCTATGTTGGCTATGTATAATAAGGCACAATATCAGTCACTTTTCTCCATTTCCAACTTCATTCTTTCGGATTTGGCGTAGGTACAGCCAGGTCAGGTGGACCATCGACCTTCAGTACAATATATTTTTACTACTCAGCCTATGAAAACGAATATTTCAACCCCACTTCAGACAAAAAACTTCCCATATTCTTGTTTCAAAAGAAAAACCCTTAATTAGCCTTTCGTGGTGAGCAGAGTATATATTTTTTAGGGTACCAACTGCATTTTTTGGGGAGGATGGGGTATGAACTACATTGAATTTTCACTAAGGACCTAGCGAAAATATTGCACATTCGACCAAACACTGGCCCAAAACCTTGCAAATTTAGCCTGCCAACTCAGGTGGACTGCCGACCCACGACATATTGAGTACATTGAATTTTCAGTGAGGAGGTTATTAGAAAATAGTACTACATTCTACCCAACTGTGGCCCAAAACCTCGCTAATTTATCCTTCTGGGTTTAGGTTGGCTGTGGGCCGCCAACCCTCAACACATTATTACTTGGTTTTTTAAGCTTGAACCACACTAAAGAAGTTTCGGTAAGGAGCCCACGATAAGAAGCCCATTGGTTCACAAGATTGGACCCAAGTTATTTTTTTATCGCCCAAAATCGTCTTAATTTAGTATTTCCATGCCATTATGATAAAGTATAGGACAAGCTTCTCCTACCCATGTTGTATTTGTACAGAGCATTTAGCATTTTTTATGGCAAGTCGTCAGGGTCGCTGCTTCTTCATTTTAAGTGATTTCAACATTTCTAAATGTAATCTTTTCCAGTAGTGGCATAGATGGTTCTGGCATAGTGGAAGCACACGCGGTTCCCATTTGTTGAAGTCTTGAGTTTGATTCCTAGTTTTTTGAATATAAATACTCCCTCTGATCCAAATTAGTTGACTCAAGTTTTTCTAGATTTGAATGTATCTAGTACTAAAACATGTCTAGATACATCTGAATCTAGACAAATCTAAGTCAATTAATTTGGATCGTAGGGATTAGATTATACATAGTATAATCTCTGTCGTTCTTTTACATTTTTTCTAGCATACACACGTTTCTTACACAGAGAAGGCTGGCATCTGGGACACAGCAATGTTGCCAAGGTCAAAACAGCGGAGTCCATCATACACACTTTGCATTTGCAGAGACGCTGACATGTTGGACCCAACAGAGACCTTATACAGATGTTGCATCGATCAATCAATGTTTCATTTACAGAGAGGCTGATATGTGGGACCCACCAGCGCGACCTTATACAGATGCTGCATCAAGCAACGTTGCCAGTTCGAAACAGGGAGGCGCGAGAGAGAAAAAAGTTCAGCATGCACACATTTCTTGTAATGAGGGGTTGAAATGGGGGACCCAGCAGCGTGAGCAAACGGCATATTCGTCGAGCGATGCTATCTAGTTTGGAATAGGGTAACGCTAGGGAAGAAAAAATTCCATCATACCCATGATTCTTCTAATGTGAGGCTAACATAACGGACCCACCAGCCTGAATAAACGGCGGATGCAGCGAGCAAAGCTATCAAGTTCGGAACACGAAGGCGCGATAGAGGGTAAAAAAATCCATCATACACACGTTTCTTCTAATGAGAGGATGATAAGTGGGGCCCAGCATCGTGATTAAACGGTAGATGCATCGAACAACGCTATCAAGTTCGGAACAGGGTAGCGCGAGCCAAGAAAAAAATCCATCATACACACGTTTCTTCTAATGAGAGGATGACATGTGGGGCTCAGGAGGTTGGTTAAACGGTAGATGCGTCGAGCAGCGCTATCAACTCGGAACGGGGTAGCGCCAACGAAGGAAAAAATTCCATCATACACACATTTCTTATAATGAGAGGATGACATGTGGGTCATAGGAGGTTGATTAGATGGTAGATGCATCGAGCAACGCTATCAACTTCGAAACAGGGTAGCGCGAGCGAAGGAAAAAATTCCATCATACACACGATCCTTCTACTGAGAGGCTGACATGTGGGACAAAGCAGCCTGAGTAAACGGCAAACACCTCGAGCTACGTTATCGAGTTCAAATCAGGGAGGTGCGACCAAAAAGTATGGTCCGCTCGAGACACTGACGTCCGGGACCCACATGCCTCAAAAGACTTCAGCGAGTCAAATCGCGCGAGGAAATGAAAATCATGCTTCTGTCGCACGCTGTGTTGGGGGGATACCCCGGGTAGGGTCACGCCGGGGTATAAAGGCCGAGTTAGCCGAGGTACGGCACGCTCAAAGCAAGTGTTGGCCGGGTCACCTCAAGGCAGGCCGACCTATGGAGTAACCCGCCTCATGGAGCATCTCCCTAGCCTTACCCCGGCCGGCATAAATTATGTGTCGGCAATGTTTGTATGTCTATTACACAGGTACCCTCGTAGCCCGGTTAGCCATGTGCTAATCTGGACTACCGCTTGGCGCCCAAGAGAAGGAAGGAATCTCCCGCTGGTCAAAAGGTGCCTTTAGCTAGCTGTAGTGTGAGCGAAGCAAAGGAGAAGGAAGGACCAGCGGGGCAGGGCGACCAAGGTGACGCGGGCTATGTCGGCTGACATAGCCCGTGTCTGGTGATGCTTAAATGCAAGGATTACGTAGTGGGTTACGTTCAAAGTTCGGATGAGCCGTTAAAGCAAATAAAGAAGCATCTAGCTTTAATCTTGGAGCATATTCGGGGAATATGCTGCCACGTGTGCCCTAACATTGTATCCTGGTCTCCCCTATATAAGGTGCACCGGGACCTCCATAGAGGGGGATGGATCATTTTCTCTGTCTAAGGTAGAACTCTAGAGCTAGGAAGTGAGGAGTAAGAGACATAGTCTCCTTCTCACCAAGAGCTTGTGGAGCGCCTGTAAGCACCATTGATAGAGCAAATACAAGAACTTCTGTGCGTTGAATCACCATGTTTTCCCTCCCTGGATTCCCCTAGCACTCATTGGCCCCCTCTTTAGCCTATCCATGGCATCTGCCGTGCCACCACCACGACAGTTAGCGCCCACCATGGGGCTAGCGGTGCTAGCAGGGGTGAAAATCCGGACGGGAAGCATCTACAACACCGGCGAGCGCGTGGTCTCCGGCCTGGTTCAGCGCTTCAGAGCGCTGGACTACGTCAGCGACAACGCAGGGAGCTTCGGCAGGCGTCCCCCCGCCGTGCAACAACGTCTTCATCAAACTTGGTGCACACATGATCTACGTAGGCATGGAACAGTCATGCGTTCATCCGTGGCACGTCGTTCAGGGAGGTGAGCCACCTCTCAGCGCATCTCGCGGAGTGCGTATCACTCCCCCCGTGATACATTGCAAATGTATCTATACTATTTGATGTCCCATGCTTGGTTTTATCCACTTTCTTTTGTTTTGTTCCAACTTTGGAGTACTTTTCATATGATTTCTTGGACTAACCTATTAACAATAGCCACAGTGCCAGCTGCCTATTTTCTGCTATTTTTTGTTCCAGGAAAGTCAGAAAATGAATATTCTCAGAATTGGACGGGACAAAAGCCAAAGTGCCTATTTTTCTGGAAGTCATCAAGTGCCAGAATACGAGACGGAGAGGGGCCAGGGGGCCACCACACCACCTGGCCACGCGTCCAAGCCTGGCCCATGCCAGAGGGTGGTGTGGCCGCCCTCGGCACCCCCTCAGCCTCCCCTTCCGACTATAATATGCCCTCGGTACGTAAACCCTAAGTACCCGATCAAAAATCCACGAAAGAGTCTGTAGCCACCGTCATCTCCAGCCCTAGATCAGGAGGGATCTGAAGTTGTTCCCGGCACCCTGCCGGAGAGGGGAATTCACCCTGGAGGCCTTCTTCATCACCATGCAAGCCTCCGGTGTGATGCGTGAGTAGTTCATCCTTGGACTACGGATCCATGTAGTAGCTAGATGGCTGGTTCTCCTCCTTTGTGCTTTCATGTTTAGATCTTGTGAGCTCCGTTCACGATCAAGATCATCTATTTGTAATTCTACATGTTGTGTTTGCGGGATCCGATGGATATTGAGATACTATTTCATATTGATTATTGATTTTATCATGTCTTTGTTATTTGTGATCTTGCATGCTTTCTGTTGTTAGTAGCTATCTTGGCCATGTAGATGCAAGCAACTCCAAGAGTTAGTATTTATGCTCGATAGTGGGTTCATGCCTCTGGTAATCTGGGGAAGTGACAGAAATCTCTAAGGTACTAGATGTGTTGTTGCTACTAGGGAGAAAACAACAATCCTTTGTTCATAGAACAATCGTATTGTTTACTTTACACGCAATTCGTAAGGCAATAATCGGTTGCTTGCAACTTAACCTGAAGGTGGATTATTAGTCATAGATGCAGTTGGATGGCGGTCTATGTATAATGTTGTAATGCCCAATCAAGTCTCAAAGGAGTCAAGATGATTAGTATATGCATGTATTGCTTTCTCGATGTTTGTCAATTGCCCCGCTGTAATTTGTTCACCCAGCATGTTATTTATCTAAGGAGAGCCACCTCTAGTGAACTATGGATCTCGGTCCTTGTCTTTTACATACAATCTATAAACTGTTTATTTCTTTGTGTTTACTTTCTACAAACTTTTACTTCTTTCCATTCGATATGTTTAATCCTTTGTTTTCTACAAAACATGGTGAGATTGACAACCTCATCGCAAGTTGGGGACAAAGTTCTGTGGTTGTGTTGTGCAGGTCTCCACATTGCTACTAGCACCGGTAGTGCGCCCTGCCAAAGCTCAGCTAGTAACACCTTTGGGGTGTTTCCTTGCTCCTACTGGTTCGATTGAACCTTGGTTTCATTACTGAGGTAAACTTGCTGCTGTGCTCATCATACCTTCCTCTTGGGGTTCCCAACGAGATCTACATCAACACGGCTCCAGTATTTTTCTGGCGCCATATACAGAGCCATCAAGCATTTTTCTGGCGCCGTTGCCGGGCAGTCAAGGACATCTTCACAAGGGGAGTCAACACAACTTATTTTTGTTTTTCTTAGTTTCTTTTTGTTTTGTTTGCTTGTTTCTTTATTAAAAAGCACACAAAAAATTAGTTTTACTAGTTTGCTTTCTTATTTGAAAACACAAAAAAATGACTACTCTTGAAAACACTAAGTTATGTGACTTCACTAGCACCAATAACAATGCTTTATGATCACACCTATTGCTCCACCTGTGCCTGAAGATACTTTCTTTGAGATAAAACCTGCTTTAATCAATCTTGTTATGAGAGAACAATTTTCTGGTATTGGTAATGAAGATGCTGCTTCCCATCTAAATAACTTTGTTGAACTTTGTGAGATGCAAAAGCATAGGGATATAGATGGTGATATTATTAAGCTGAAATTTTTTCCTTTCTCTTTGAGAGGAAAAGCTAAAGAATGGTTGAATTCCTTAACTAGAAATAGTATTGATTCTTGGACTAAATGCAAAGATGCTTTCATTGGAAAGTATTATCCTTCTGCTAAGATTATATCTATGAGAAGTGAAATAATGAAGTTTAAACAACTTGATAATGAACATGTTGCTCAAGCTTGGGAAAGAATGAAATCTTTGGTAAAGAATTGTCCCACTCATGGACTAACTGCTTGGATGATCATCCAAACTTTTTATGCAGGATTGAACTCTTCTTTAAGGAACCTATTGGATTCTGCTGCTGGAGGTACCTTTATGACCATTACTTTGGGTGCTGCAACAAAACTTCTGGATAATATGATGGTTAATTATTCTGAATGGCATACTGAGAGAACTCCACAAGGTAAGAAGGTAAATTCTATTGAGGAAAACTCTTCCTTGAGTGATAACATTGATATTATTATGTCTATGCTTGTTAATGGGAAAGCCCATATTGATCCAAATAATGTTCCTTTATCCTCTTTGGTTCCTCAAGAAGAGCAAGTTGATGTGAACTTCATAAGAAATAACAATTTTGGCAACAATGCTTATGGTAGTAACAATTATAGGCCCTACCCTCCTAATAATACCTATGGTTATAATGGTAAACCTGGATTACCTAGTGAAGGAAGAATTTTAGAAGTTGAAAGAGCCACTAAAAACTTCATGCAAATGCAATATGAGAAAAATAAACTATTTAGTAAAACTATGGAGGAACAATCTACCATCTTGAAGAACATTAGCCATCAACTTGAGAGTCTAAATAGGGAAATTCCTAGTTTACAATTGAAACTCTCTAATGCTAAAAGGAATATATCATCTTTGGCTGAAGCTCAATCTACTTTGAATAAAATGGCTGCTAAACCTGAAACTAATGAGAATCCCTTTGCAGCTACTAATGCTATACAAGTAAGAATTGATGAAAATGTTAGACTATTAGCTGAATTACATGCTAAGTGGGAAAGAGAATATGAAATTGCTAGAAACATTAGTGTTTCTACTATCACCACCACTAGTGTTAAGGCTAGTAATAGTTCTACTACTCTAGATGATAAGTATGGTTTTGATCTTGATGGTTACAATATCTCTGAAGTTATTAAGTTCCTACAAATGCTTGCTAAAAGTCCTAATGCTAGTGCTATGAACATGGCCTTTACAAAACACATTACTGATGCTCTCATAAAGATTAAAGAAGAAAAGATGAAACATAAAGCTTCTATTCCTATTAAACAAGAAGATGGTTGGGACCCATCATTAATATGAAAGTGAATGACTTTGATTTCAAAGCTTTATGTGATCTTGATAGTAGTGTTTCTATTATGCCTAGAAGGATTTATGATATTCTTGATTTGCCTCCACTTGAAGATTGTTATTTGAATGTCCCACTTGATGATAATGCTAAAAAGAAACTCATGGGGAGTCTTAATGATGTTCTCATTATGGTTAACAATGCCTATGTCCCCATTGATTTCTATGTTTTGGATGTTGAATACAATGCTTCTTGTCCTATTACTTTGGGAAGACCTTTTCTTAGAACTGTTGGTGCCATCATTGATATGAAAGAAGGCACCATTAAATATCAACTCCCACTCAAGAAAGGTATAGAACACTTCCCTGAGAAGAGAGAGAAGATTTCTTTTGCATCTCCTATGAAAACAAAATTTGGTCTTAATGCTTCTTCATTTGAGAACACTTGATTCTTTTTCTTGCTTCTTATGCCTAACTTAAAGGCGTTAAAGAAAAGTACTTATTGGGAGATAACCCAAAAGTTTTAGATGAGTCTTGGAAGTTATTACTTCAGTACTAACCGCTCCTTATCCTTTTTATTTGCTTTTTGTGCCAAGAGTAACCTCTAATGAGAGAGAAGTAATGATTGGGAAAGTTGCTGTCCCGAAACAGATTTCTGTGCTTCACCGTAAAAATTCGAGTAAAATCTCTGAACGTATTTTTGAGGTGTGAATTTTTGTGATTCTGCCCCAGTTTGTAATCTAACTTTCGTTAGTTCAACACTTTTTGATTTGAGCAACAGAAGGTCTTCGAAATAATTCGTCTTACCTGCTGGTCTGTTTTGACAGATTTCTGCCATTTTCTGCATTTGCTTCTTGTTGGTTCCTTTTTGAGTTCTTTTGGGGAATTGATATTTTTGAGGGAAGTGCTTCAGTAGCTATTGTTATTATGGAAGTTTATTTGGTGTTAGAACTGAACCTTAAGACCCTTTATCTTGAGTGCACTAATGTTGCTAATAAACATTGTGTGAAGTTTTATATGAAGGAAAATTTTCAGGTGTATGGAAGGAATGAGTAACGAGATGAAGGATGGAATAAAGCTCAAGCTTGGGGATGCCACGCATGTCACCCCAAGAAATATCGAAGAAGTACAAGCGTCAAAGCTTGGGGACGCCCAAGGCATTCCCCTTCTTCATCAATAAAAATCCCATGTTCCTTCCAAACGCTTCATTTTTATTGTTTCATGCACAGTTGTGTTGTTCTTGGAGCGTCTTCTTTTTCATCTTGGTTTTGGTTTTTTGTTTGCTTGGTTTGCTTAGTTTGATGAATAAATTGGTTGTACCCCTCTTTCATACATTGGTTTGCAAATAGTTTGGTTTGGTTTGGAAAAGAGTAGGAAAGTTCATGCTTATGTGGTAAAAAGAGCTTGTTTTTGACTGTGGCCTATGCTTTTTCATGCCATGCTTGATATTGTTTTGGCTTTATTCTTAGTATTCTTTGCTGTAGCATGACTTGTTATAAACAATTGAGATTGCTTAATGTGCCTTGGATGAATCATGCGTTGTTTTAGCATATTAAAGCATAGTATAGTGGTATTCTCGTTTGATGCTTTATTTGGGTTGACTTGGCACATGCTCACACCATGTTATGACTACTTCAAGTCACCATAGCCTTTATGATCCTTTAGTCTTCAACTTGTAGTATCACTTTATGCTTTGATCAATGATGTTTTATCGCTCTGCATGATTATGGCCATTATTGGTCTCTTAGTTTGTTGCTCCCAGTCTTTTAATAGCCTCCACAACAAAGTATGAGTACCACTCATGCATCCAACTCCCTAAACCAGGTTATTCCAAAGAGTCCACCATACCTACCTACTAGCTTATGCTATTCCAAGTATATTCATGCTTTTGTTTACCTTCCAAATTAAACTTGTTATGAGAAAACTAGTGATTAAAGCTCTCACGAACTTGATGGCACACTTTACTTTTCTTGCCGTTAATAAACTTGAACCATTGTGTCATCTATGTTGTATATGCTTCCACTTATTTGTTGGGAATTAGTAGAACCATGCTTTCATGGGGAACGCTTTCAACATTGCACTTGGTACTTGTACCTAGTTGATATCATGCTCTTTTGTATATGGATGTCGTTGGTGTGAAATGAAAGGGGAGCTTGTAAGTCCATGGAGTTATGTATATGTGTTATAGAAACGCCTGGGCCGCTGGTCTAATCCATGCTGACATGGTGGAAACCTGCAGCGTAACCATAATGAGCTATCTATGAAGCATTATTCTTATAAAAACAAGAGTCCTATATTGAGAAAAAAGAGAAAAAAAATGAGATTATGAAAAGAGGAAAGAGAGAAAAAAGCACCATATTCCCATGGTAAATAAGAAGATCACTGAGATGCTCGTTGTCTGCTTGCCTTGTCATTTTGATATGGGTATTCTTCCGTATCATCGGGCAAGGGGTACCCGTTGGCGGTTCTCTATGATACACATGTACTTACGATGACAAGAACTTACCGGTGACTAAACTTGAGTAGCATGAGGAGCGACCCTCGTATACAAGGGACATGAGATTTCTAACTTATACTTCGTCAAGCATGTACACCATAGTTTGTTCACTTTAACCTTAATCACTTCAAGATTCTTATGATAGGGGCAATGAGAGCTGAAAGATATAAGTACCATAATTTTTGGAAGCTCTTTATGAGACTTGAATCCCTACTTCCTTTTATATTGAGTCTCCACCTTCTATCTTTATGCACCTACTTTGAGAGCATAGTGGCCATTCTTAGTTCTATCTGCATTGTCCCAAGACTAGTTGATTGATGCATACTTTGATATTGCTTGTTTTAAACTATTTGTATCTAGTCACTCTTATGAACTTTGAAGGTGTCCTATGCATTTATATTTGCTACTGTATGAGGGACAAGCTGAATACTTTTATGCTATGTTTTCTTTATGTGAAACAAACAAATGTCTTGCAAAGCATTGTTATTCATGAATCTTTTGTTTGTGCATTTTCATGTTGCATCATAGTTTCTTTTTCTTATTGCTAGAACTTTGTCTTTCATGTTATGATTGAAGTACTATGATCCCAGCTTTGAATGTTTTACAAAAAGTTTGATCAAGTCTTTGATGGTGCATGTCACCTCAAAATTTATTCTTTCTTTTTATCACTTACCTACTCGAGGACGAGCAGGAGTTAAGATTGGGGATGTTGATACATTGCAAATGTATCTATAATTTTTGATGTTCCATGCTTGGTTTTATCCACTTTCTTGTGTTTTGTTCCAACTTTGGAGTACTTTTCATATGATTTCTTGGACTAACCTATTAACAAGAGCCACAAAGGCTACCGCCTGCTTTTTCCTGCTTTTTGGTTCCAGAAAGTCAGAAAATGAATATTCTCGGAACTGGACGGGACAAAAGCCAAAGTGCCTATTTTTCCGGAAGTCAGCAAGTGCCAGAATACGAGACGGAGAGGGGTCAGGGGGCCACCACATCACCTGGCCGCGCGGCCAGGCCTGGCCCGCGCCAGGAGGTGGTGTGGCCGCCCTCGGCACCCCCTCGGCCTCCCCTTCCAACTATAAGATGCCCTCGGGATGTAAACCCTAAGTACCCGATCAAAAATCCACGAAAGAGTCTGTAGCCGCCGTCATCTCCATCCCTAGATCAGGAGGGATCTGAAGCTCTTCCTGGCACCCTGCCAAAGAGGGGAATTCACCCTGGAGGACTTCTTCATCACCATGCAAGCCTCCGGTGTGATGCGTGAGTAGTTCATCCTTGGACTACGGATCCATGTAGTAGCTAGATGGCTGGTTCTCCTCCTTTGTGCTTTCATGTTTAGATCTTGTGAGCTCTGTTCATGATCAAGATCATCTATTTGTATTTCTGCATGTTGTGTTTGCGGGGATCCGATGGATATTGAGATCAAATTGATTATTGATTCTATCATGTCTTTGTTATTTGTGATCTTGCATGCTTTCCGTTGTTAGTAGCTATCTTGGCCAAGTAGATGCTAGCAACTCCAAGAGTTAGTATTTATGCTCGATAGTGGGTTCATGCCTCTGGTAATCTGGGGAAGTGACAGAAATCTCTAAGGTACTAGATGTGTTGTTGCTACTAGGGAGAAAACAACAATCCTTTGTTCATAGAACAATCGTATTGTTTACTTTACACGCAATTCGTAAAGCAGTAATCAGTTGCTTGCAACTTAATACTGGAGGGGGTTCGGACGATAACCTAAAGGTGGATTATTAGTCATAGATGCAGTTGGATGGAGGTCTATGTATAATGTTGTAATGCCGAATCAAGTCTCAAAGGAGTTAAGATGATTAGTATATGCATGTATTTCTTTCTCGATGTTTGTGAATTGCCCCGCTATAATTTGTTCACCCAGCATGTTATCTATCTAAGGAGAGCCACCTCTAGTGAACTATGGATCCCGGTCCTTGTCTTTTACATACAATCTATAAACTGTTTATTTCTTTATGTTTACTTTCTGCAAACTTTTACTTCATTCCATTCAATATGTTTAATCCTTTGTTTTCCGCAAAACACGGTGAGATTGACAACCTCATCGCAAGTTGGGGTCAAAGTTCTGTGGTTGTGTTGTGCAGGTCTCCATGTTGCTACTAGCACCGGTAGTGCGCCCTCCCAAAGCTCAGCTAGTAACACCTTTGGGGTGTTTCCTTGCTCCTACTGGTTCGATTAAACCTTGGTTTCATTACTGAGGGAAACTTGCTTGTGTGCTCATCATACCTTCCTCTTGGGGTGCCCAACGAGCTCTACATCAAGTCCGCTCTAGCATTTTTCTGGCGCCATATACAGAGCCATCACCCCACTAGTAGCGTTGATGTCATGATGGTTGCACCAGATGCAGGAACAAGCAAGGACCCGGCGCTAGCGCTGGAAGTCACCCAAAACAGGCAAGGTCTAGGTTCCCTCCACTAGGAAGGCCAGAGAATGTGCTTCAGCAAGCAATAGATAGCCTAGCAACGCCAATAGCTCCTGTGGTAGATCCGGCTCCGGCGCAAGCTGAGCTAGAGGAAACAAGGAAGAAAATGTTAGTTGGCGCTAAGAAAGTAGCGGAGTTACAACAATCCTTGAACATTACTCTGAGGGAATATGCAAAGGCCAACCGCTTAGATGGAGCAAGAATCTGAGGAAGAAACCTGATCACTGAGATTGACAAGGAGTACGAGCCTAGGTCTGGTCATACAGCCACAGTAGTAATAGGAGGGATGGACAGGTACAGTAGCCCGGCAAACAACCTCAGGGTAGCAAATGCGGCTGCATCCGAGTTAGAAGGGTTAACCGGAGAGGCCCGAGAGAGGCAGCAGGAGAGGGTGAATCACTTGCTGAGGGTCGCTTGCCAGCAAAACAAGGAAATGAACAAGGCAAACCCGATGCCACCAAGAGCATCACATGTGGTTCATTCCGCTAGACATAACCCGGCCAAATCTGGCGTCGTCGCCTCATCTTCGGGTCACAACCCTAGGAGATAAGAAGTAAACTCCGGGAGAAGAGACAAACAGATGGTCCCCTATGATCCGGTGAGAGCTGGAAAAGGCAAAGTAGTGCAAGTTGACGAAGATCGCCATAGTACCAGCCGATGTGAGGCAGGCCGAGGTAACCGTGACCAAGGAAATGCCGGTCAACGAAACGCTGCCAACGGCAATGCCAAACAGCGTGATCCGGCGAGAGCGGGGCAAAATGCACCTCGGTAGGAGAGGAGTGCAGGTCAAGCAGCATAACAGTAAAACGCTTGTCCGGATCAAGAGAGGTATGATGATGGTTATTCGGCAATGGTTAATGACGGATACCCCAAATCATATAACTGGATCAAGGCTGGGAAGTAGAAACTTGCAGCCGGATGATGCAAGGCTGAAGTTGGACATGATTTATAGGTCGGAGCTGATTGAATTAGAGGGTCCACCTGGTCCGGCATGCTTTGGGACCTGGATCATGAGGGAACCACCAGTGCCAAATTTTCAGTTGGCCAGAGGAACAAAGACTTACGATGGTAGCACGAGGCCGGAGGATTAGCTTATTGATTACGCAACAACAGTCATTATTGCAATTGGAAATTTGAGATGGGCTGTGAGATATGTGCCTCAAATGTTAGAGGGGCCAGCAAGAGTGTGGCTGAACAACTTGCCACCAAGGAATGTTAACTGCTGGCTGGAATTTCAGGAGTTATTTGTTAGCAACTTCTCAAGCACTTATAACAGGCCCAACATGCCACAGACTCTGGTGTTATGCCGTCAAAGACCGAATGAGCCAAACCGAGATTTTCTGACTTGGTGGTGCAATGTGCGAAACTCATGCGAGGGGGTAATTGAATCACAAGCAATTGCGTGGTTCGCCCAAAGTAGTTGATATGGAAGTATGTTGTGGCAAATGTTGCAGCGATATATGCCAACCACTTTGGCTGAGACGATCCGGATCGCAGATTCATATGCTTTGGGAGTCCCAACTCAACCCCGGATAATGTCAAGTGAGGCAAACGAGGAGTATTACAACCGAGATGGCTCTAGGTCATCAAGGAGAAATGATTTACGAGGCAAGAGACGGGATGAACGTCTGGATTACCGGTATAGCTCGCAACAAGTGGTAGCTATGGACCAGGATCAGCCCAATGCCGGCGCCAGCCAGCACCAGAAAACTGGAGGGCAAAACTGGCAGCAGAAAAGTGAAGGGAGAAAGCCTTGGACCCTAGAGCAGAAAAAGCAATGGCAGGAGCAAAAGGATTGATCGAGGTATACATTCGAGTCTATGCTGGATCAACCTTGTAAGTTTCATACACCTAGTCCGAACAACTCGGCGAATCATACGACCCGACAGTGTGAGTGGATGAGGAAGTTAGAGAAAGGTAGTTCCAGGAATGCTCAGGCCCCTCAGAACGAAGCACCTCGGTAGCCATTGTTCACTGGAGGGAACCAACAGCAACTCATGCTGCCTCCGCCACTGCCGAGGTATGAAAACCAAGAAAGGAGAGATACTGTGCATCAGGTGGATAACCAACAGCAGCAAGATCAAGGATAAAGTGGAAATGAGGGGAGGAATTAATACAGGGAGCATCATCAAAGCTACTGTGTATTTACCACGGAAGAAACTGACCGGAAAAGCTTACAGCACCGGCATATGGAGGTAAACGCGGTAATGCCGGTGATAGTGAGGTACATGCTTTGGTCGGGTCAAGAAATTACATGGAGTATCAGAGATCACCAAAAGCTTATGGCGAGCCCATGGACCTACGCCCTGGTCCTGGATCCGACGTTCATCAGGCCGAATCTTAATGTGAGATTTTCCAAGGTGTTGATTGACAATGGCAGTAGCATTAACATCATATACAAGGATACCATGCACAAGTTGGGGTTAACAGAGAATATGCTGCAAGCTACAAGGACCACTTTTCATGGCATTGTGCCAGGTATTTCCTGTGAGCCAATTGGTAAGGTCCGGGTTCACGTGTTGTTCGGAACAAGGGATAATTGCTGGACTAAAAATTTGGAATTCGAAGTGGTGAATCCGGAGAGCGCTTATCACGCGTTACTCGGCAGGACTGCGCTGATCCAGTTCATGGCAAGTACTCACATCAGCTACCTCAAGATGAAATTGCCCGGACCTGGGGGAGTGATAACCATCTCAGGAGACTTCTGGCGTTCGATCGAGTGCGCTTCTGCCGGATCTAAGTTGGACGAGTCACTCGTGATAGCTTAGGACAAAAGGAGGATTATGGAAGTGGCGGCATTGGCTCAGTCCGCGCAGCAGCATATGCTGGCCCTGACCAATCCGCATGGAAGTGTGTCATTTCAGGCGACAAAGGATACCAAGAAAGTACCAATTGATGATCAGTTCCCAGAGCGCACCGTAACTATTAGTGTCGGGTTAAGCAACAAATAGGAAAGTGATCTCGTCAACTTCCTCTGTGATAATCGGGATATCTTTGATTGGTCCACGCAGGATCTGCAAGGTGTGCCAAGGGAGTTAGCCGAGCACTCTTTGAATGTAAGACCTAGCGCAAAGCCGGTGAAACAACCTCTCCGACGTTTCGCCGAGGACAGAAGAAAAGTCATTGGGGATGAGATAGCCAGGCTCCTTGCAGCCGGATTTATCATGGAAGTACTCTATCCGGATTGGCTCTCTAATACGATGCTAGTGGAAAAGAAGAAAGATGATCTGAACGTGGATGTCGTATGGCGCATGTGCATTGATTACACGAACCTGAATAAGGCGTGTCCTAAAGACCCCTTCCCACTGCCAAGGGTAGACCAGGTCATAGATTTAACTGCGGGGTGTGAGTTATTGTCATTCATAGATGCATATTCTGGTTTCCACCAGATACCCTTGAAACCAGATGATCAAATAAAGACTGGTTTATTACCCCATACGGGGCTTATTGCTATCACACTATGCCGTTTGGATTACGTAATGCTGGAGCAACGTACCAGCAATGCATGCAAAAGTGTTTACATGACCAAATAGGTCGAAATGTGCAAGTATATGTGGACGATGTGGTCATAAAAACTAAGGAAAGCAATATGCTCCTTGATGACATCCGACAGACATTTGCGAACTTGAGACGGTTCCGAATGAAACTTAACCCGGAAAAATGCACCTTTGGTGTACCCGCAGGAAAGTTACTCGGTTTCCTAGTGTCCAGCTGAGGTATCGAATCTAACCTGACGAAAATCCGGGCTATAGAAAGAATGGAACTGCCAAAATGCCTTAATGACGTGCAGAAGTTTACTGGTTGCCTGGCATTGTTAAGTCAGTTCGTATGTCAGCTGGGAGAGAAGGCATTTCCCATCTACCAGTTAATGAAAAAGGCAGACAAATTCACATGGACACCACAAGCGGATAGCGCGTTTCGAGAATTTAAAAAGATGTTGTCCACAACAACAATCCTGGCCGCACCACTACCCAAGGAGCCAATGTTGCTCTATATAGCCGCGACCAACCGAGTCGTAAGTGCAGTAATCGTAGTGGAGCGCGAAGAAGAAGGAAAATTGGTCCAAAGGCTAGTGTATTATCTAAGCGAGGTATTATCGGCTTCAAAACAGAATTACCCTCACTATCAGAAGATGGCGTATGGCGTGTATATGTCGTCCAAGAAACTCAAAC
Organism: Avena insularis; assembly: GCA_023614405.1. Taxonomy (NCBI): domain Eukaryota; kingdom Viridiplantae; phylum Streptophyta; class Magnoliopsida; order Poales; family Poaceae; genus Avena; species Avena insularis. The sequence continues at coordinate 411,607,702 of CM042696.1, forward strand.
ACTACTTTGAGGAACACCCAATCAAGGTGATATGTGAGGCACCCATATCAGAGATTATGAGTAACAAAGATGCCAGTGGCCAAAAAGCAAAATAAGCAATTGAGCTAGCCCCATACGCACCATAGTTTGCCAGAAGAGATGCGATCAAGTCGCAGGTTGTGGCAGCTTTCTTTGTGGACTGGGCCGAGATGCAATACGAACCACCTCTATCAGACTCAAATTACTGGCGAATGCACTTTAACGGATCAAAACTGAAAGAAGGGCTGGGCGCTGGAGTGGTACTTACCTCGCCCAAGAAATATCAACTAAAGTATGTTCTCTAGATCCATTTTAGCACCTCAAATAATGTTGTAGAATATGAAGCACTGGTGCATGGCCTTAAAGTGGCAAAGGAAGTATGAATACATCGGATACAGTGCTTTCGCGATTCAGATTTGGTGGTGCGGCAAGTATCTTGCAACTGGGACGCTTTGGATGCCAACATGGCCCTGTACAGATTTCATGTGCAAAACATAAGCGGATTCTTCGAGGGGTGCGAATTCCACCACATACCTCGGATTGAAAACGAGGCGGCCGACTCATTGTCCAAGTTGGGCTCATCTCGGCAACCAATCCCGCCAAATGTAGCTTTGGAGCACTGAAGAAAACCATCTCTTACCCCATCACCGGAATCCGAGTCTATTTATATCCCGGCTCTCTCCGGGTCAGAAGCTACGCCAATGTAAATTGATTGGGGAGGTACCTCAGCAAACCCGGACGCTTGGCGGCAAACCCGAGGATCGCCAAAGAAACCCGAGGACTTTCGGCCACCAGACCAGGGACTTATGTCGGTGGATGTGATGGAAATTGATGAGGAACTATTTCACGTATGGGCTGTACCAGCTTGGGCCAAGCCAATATTTGACTTCCTGAAAGAAGGAGTCTTGCCGAATGATGAGATACTCTAAAGGAAGATCCAAAGGAGAGCAAAATCCTATACTATTATCAATGCCGAATTATATAAAAGAAGTGTGATAATAGTAATGCAGCGGTGTGTTGACCCGGAGGAAGGACTAGACATACTCTGAGATATGCATCAAGGAGAATGTGGCCACCATGCCTCCTCAAGAGCATTAGTGGCAAAATCTTTCCGGCATGGATTTTATTGGCCAAGTGCTTTGGAGCAAGAAGAGGATTTGGTGAGGAAATGCAATGGTTGCCAGAGATACGCCACCAAAACTCACCTACCAATGTCGGAACTCAAAACTATTCCCATCACTTGGCCATTTTCTGTATGGTGCCTAGATATGGTAGGACCATTTAAGCCGGCTAAAGGAGGAATGACCCATATCCTAGTCATGGTGGACAAATTTACCAAGTGGATTGAAGTAAGGCCAATCAAGAAATGTGATGGGGCAACAGCAGTAAAATTCCTCAAGGATATAATCCTGAGATATAACTACCCCCATAGTATCATAACCGACCATGCCACTAACTATGTTGAAGGAGCATTTGTGAGGTTCTGCCGAGAAAAGAAGATCCGTCTAGATGTCGCCTCAGTCGCCCACCCCGCATCGAACGGGCAAGTGGAAAGATCCAACAGACTAGTTCTGTCCAGGATAAAACCCCGGCTCATAGAGCCACTGCAAAGATCAGTGGGGTGCTAGATAGAAGAACTACCAGCAGTACTATGGATCCTGAGAACAACTCCAAATCGATCAACAGGTACACCATTTTTTCTGGTATATGGGGCAGAAGCCGTATTACCATCCGACATAGACCATGATTCGCCAAGGGTCACCCAATACACAGAAACCGAAGTGCGAGAGGCCCGGCAAAATGATGTTGATCTGCTGGAAGAAGCGAGAGAACTGGCCTTGTCCAGATCTGCCATATATCAGCAAAACCTCCGAAGCTATCATAGCTAGAAAGTAAACCCCAGAGTTTTCCGGGAAGGTGATCTGGTACTCCGGTTGATACAGCGCACTGCTAGAACGCATAAGTTATCCCCTCCATGGGAAGGACCTTTTATTGTAAGAAAATCTTTGCAAAATGATTCCTACTATCTTATTGATGCACAGCCACATGAGAAGAACAAGGCGGACAGGTCCGGAGAAGAATCTAAGCGACCATGGAATGTAGCACTACTTCGTCCCTTTTACACCTTGCAAAGAGGTGAATGTATCCGGGTCACTCGCATGTCGGTATGTATGTCGGCAACGAGCTTATCAATGAAATTTCGGCACCCCGGCAGAAACTCGGGGACTGCCATAATAACTCTCTTTCTTGGTTTACGTTCTTTATATGTCGGCTGGCTTACATTACTTGTACCTTAGCCCGATTAGTAATGTGTGAGCACCAAAAACCCAACTCTTCGACTTTGCTGCTGTCCAAAAATAATTGGCTTCATGGCAAGCAAGAGAACAAGTTTGGAATTAAAAAGCACACGAAAAACGACTAAGGGAAGGAACCTAAGCACGCCGACATTTGTTATTCGGACTAACCTTGTGTTTACTTCATTTCTTGCCGGATTATTTTGAGTTGATCTCTAAGTTGCAAGTATTGTTAATTCAATTTTTTGAACCTCGGACTCGTAAGTTGAAAAACCGAATTAAGATAGACGCGAGCCAAGTCAAAAATTGGGAGAACAAGAAAAGCAAACTCGAGGACTTCGCCCACGATAATCCGAAGTTAAAAACTTAGTAGCAAATAACACGTATTATAGCAAAACCATACCAAGGTATTTAAGTACAACTTCACCCGGCATACCGGAGATCTGAAAAATACGGTTAAGTGTTTTTATGGAGCAAGGGCAGGAGCCGAATCATCGGCCGAAGGAGGAGGTACTTCGGGATTTGTGGGTGGGGCGCTAGCCTCGGCCTCATCCTCGGGGTGGGCCTCTCCATCCTCCGGATCTTTAGTTTCATCATCGAGTTCGGAGGCCTCGCCCTCACTCCCTTCACCTACTTCACCCTCAGAAGCAACTTCGTCATCAAACACGTTGAGGTAGCTCGGCCTTTCATTCCAAGCGTGGCAGAAGGAATACTGGATAAGCTTGTTAGCACTAGCTTTGCGACGCGCAACCCATGCCGGATATTTGGTCCACTTGGATCCAGTGCGCATGCGGGTAAGTAGCCCTAGGTTTATTCCTTCGAACCACGAGAGGACGAACTGCAGCGCGATGTCAGCCCCGGCTCGCACAGCCGACACACGCCACAGATGCAGCTGCGTATCGCATTCCATTAGTTTTGCAATGAGAGCGACATTTCCCTTTGGAGTGGGCTTGCCGGGCCAGAGGGAGTTCAGCATCGGCATTGCGGCCGGCATGATATCTGCGCCATAGTTCTTTACCAGCTCCAGGCGAGCAGCAAGGCTCACAAGAAGATCCTTTATCGTGTAAGGGACTGACCCGGATCTAGGGCCCGTTGGAATACCACGGTGCTTGCGAGACCGGACTAGAGCAGCGCCAGCAAGAGTATCACCTTCTGGAAACTTTCCTAAGAACAAAATAGAGGAAGCAATGAGCAAAAGCACAGGAAATCTAGAGGAGGAGGCGCTGAAGCTCGGCATCGACATTGGCACTGTGAGCCTGGAGTTTCTCATATTCTGAGGTTACCGATGTAAGTTTTACGTCGGTTTCCTCCAATAGATCCTTAACCTTGGAAATTTGCGTCGTCAAATGCTCTTTTTCCTCGGAAAACTCCTGGTCCGCCTTGTACAGCTCGGTTTTGTGGAGGTCCTTGAGCCTCTGGATTTCGGCATTCAGCCAAGTGATCTCCGAGTCCTCGAGGCGCAACCGAGCTATCTCGTCATCCTTCTTCTTTAGTTCACCTTGATGCTTGCCTACTTGTTCGAGAAAATGTGTCATCTTATCAGGAATAGGAACACTGTCTTCAAGGGTAACTGTAGTAATAAATTAATCCGGCGGAGCCGAAGTATAAATGTCTACCGAGTCAAGGAAAGAAGCCCACAAAGATGAAGTGAAGGATAAAATACCTCAGATTTCCTCAAGATTTTTCCGCATGATGAGATTCTCAGCCTCAACATCCACTGCAGAAGTGAAGTAACAAGTTAATTCGGATCATCGATAACTCGAAGGAACGGAAATGAACAAGTCTTGGGTAAAGAAAATTACTCTTCTTCTTCTGATCCTCAAGGAGCTTGCCATAGCACGCGCGAACATCTTTCTAAAGAAAAAACTCAGCAGTTCACCGGTTAGTGGTGATCTGAGAAAAGCAAGACGAGGTTAGTTCATAGGCAAACGTGAAAATCATTCGAAGTCTACAAGATCCGGGCAAAGAGGAACTTAACCCGGCTCTAGGTCTGTGGATATTCAAAGTATTCGAGATCCGGGCCAAGTGGAACTTAACACGGCTCTAGGTCTATGGATATTCAAAATATTTAAGATCCAGGCCAAGTGGAACTTAACCCGGCTCTGGTGTGTGGATATTCGAAGTTTCCAAAATCCGGGCCAAGTGGAACTTAACCCGGCTCTAGGTGTGTGGATATTTGAAGTTTCCAAGATCTAGGCCAAGTGGAACTTAACCCGGCTCTAGGTGTGTGGATATTCGAAGTTTCCAAGATCCGGGACAAGTGGAACTTAACCCGGCCCTAAGTGTGTGGATAATGGAAGTTTACAAGATCCGGGCGAAGTGGAACTTAACCGAGCTCTACATTTATAGCTATTCGAAATTGCTAAGGATGAAATTTGAGTTCTCTAGGAGCATCCGACCAAGTAACAAGTTACTCCCTCGGAGGCTTGGGGACTAGGGATATATCTATAGGTGCTAATGAATGTAAAGTACCACAACAGAGGAAAAGGATTACCTCCATCATCCGGCTAGCCAAAGAGATAGCCTTGGTGGCAGAGTTCATCTAGGCGCTGAACTCGGCTAGGCCGAACTTCTTCGGCAGATCGTCCTTTGGATCGATAAATTCAGCATTGTTCCAGTTATTAACATACTCTAGGAGCAGTGGACTATAACTTTCTCCACTAGAAGAGTAGTTCGCCACCAAGCCTTTGACGTGGGCTTCTCGCCTCGCAGATTGAGCTGCAGCAGGGCTGGTATGCAGGACCAGCTGCCTACTACATTCTGATCCGGCAGTGGGAGACCCGGAAGGAGTGCCCTTGGTTGGCCCGGTAGCTTTCTTAAGCTTGCCGAATGAAGGAGGACGCGGCAGAAGATCAGAGGCCGCTGATCCGGATGAAGCCTGAGGAGCTGGCTAGAAGATGTCTGCGATCAACATAGTTGATCCGGAGGGAGTTGACGGGGCTCTCCGCTTGGAGGCTTAGTGGAGGTTGTTGCTGCTAAGGCTGTTGCTGCTGCTGGTGGTGCTGTTGCTGATACAGGTGGTGCTGGTGGTGCTAGTGCTGCTAATGGAACTGAAGAAGAACTTGTTTGGGGCGGTGCTGATGAAACTGGCACCTCAATACTGGGCGTTTGCGCAGAAGAGGCGCTAGGACAATCCGGCATGACCGTATCCTGAGCTTCCCCACTACCCCCACACCGACATTGCCATCCTCATGGTGAGGTGGGCTCTAATCAGGCGCAGCCGCAGAGCCCTCTTGAATAGGGCTGAGCGGGGGAGTGTCGTTGTCGCGGGGGGGGGGGGGGGGAGAAGGGCTGTTCCGGATTGGATATGCTATGCCGAAGCTACTCTGGGAATGACCCTAGGAGATCTAAAAAGCAAAAAAGCAGCAAGTCAAAAAGAGAAAAAGAACCAATAAGAGACAAAGGAAAACATAGAAATGAAAGGACCTAAAACACAGAAAGACTTACTCGTCCGAGGTTGGAGGTGCCCGAGGTTTGGGCGCCCTCTGGACCATGCTCATGGCTGCTGGCTTGGTTGAAGCTTTCACCCTGGATTTCTTCTGCCTCTTCTTGGGCGGCAGCACCTCCGAAGCTATGGCCGAGGTAGCCGCGCGCTTTTGGGAAGGAGCAGGGACCGGACCACCCGTGGCGAGGGGGGAACCTCGTGGACCTGACCGGCCGGGTTAGCTGAAGAATCGAACATAACCAGATATGCGTAAGAGATGAGAACCAGGTCAAGTACCTCCAGGACCTCAACGTCCGAGTCATCGTCATCCGGCCAATCCCTTAAAGAAGAGTCCTTACCAGAGGAGTGTTTGATGGTGTCCTGAGTGGGTAGAAAGGTCTCCGGATCAGGATCCACCTCGTCTCCCTCGACGCGGTCCGGTACCCACTTGCTCGCCAGCACCTCGCCATCCTCAATTGGTTGCTGGAGGAATCGCTGAGAATAAAACAACAGTGGCTAAGTTAAGAACATAGTCCGATATACAAAGAAGATCCGGAAAAACAGTAAGAGTGAAGTTTACCTATGGAGGAGGATTATCCCGGGTGAAGGGCTCGAGCCCCCATTCCCAATCTTTGGAGAGTTCCTTCTCCATTTTGAAAATGGCCTTAACCTGGCGGAAAACCGCCGAGTCATCGAGCTCGAAGGAGGAAGTCTGGTGGGTGTCCAGGGAGCCTCTCAAGTAACAAATCTTGTGAGCATGTTTCTGCAGGGGGGAGGCTCGGCTGCGAACAAAAGTAATCATGATATCTCCCCCCCCGTAGCTTCTCCTTGAGCAGCTCCTTGATCCGATGCTCCACCTGGTTCGCCAGGGTTGTGGGTCGCTTGGGGATGTTCTCCCAAAGAGAGGTATCCGAGGTCCAAGCTTGAAGGGGAGGATCCGGATGAAGTCCTCGGAAGTTGTATTCCAGACATAGAAGAAAGTTCGGGCCTAGCCTTTGCAAGACTCGAGCCTGGTGACCCGGGGAAATACAGGGTTCTTGCCACACTGAGTTAGATGCTTGTCTTTCAGAGCAAGCTCCAGATCTGGAACAACATTTTTTCGGAGACCGAAGAACTTGATCCACAGCTCCTTAGACGGCCAGAGGCCGAGGTATCCCTCTATGCCGGAGGCGAAAGAGGATAGAGAAGTGATGGCATTGGCAGGGAGATGATGCAGTTGCAATTGATAAGTCGAGATGAAATCAAAAAAGAAATCGGAGACAGGAAGGCCAAAGCCACGTTGAAAATGGGAAAGGAAAACTACGTATTCCCCTAGATTGGGAGAGGGAGAAATCTCGTCAGCGGCGAGACGGCAGGCGACACCAGCGGGGATGCAGCGTGTGGCACATAGCCAATTCAGATCATCCTCGCAGACGAATGTGTTGTTCCAACAGCCACGCTCATGGCCCTCTTCTTCCTCCTCCTGTTGAGCGACCACAACAGCTTCTTCCTCCGTCATGGCAAAGTCAAGGTCCTCGAGGACAAGATCAGAGTAGAAGTAACCGGTGGCGGGGAGCCTGGAAGCGCAGGGCCCCGTGGTGAAGACCTTGGCCGGAAGCGACGGCGCATGCGCGAGGAGCTGCTAAGCACAGTCGTGGTAGCGCGGCTATGGCGAAGAAGCAGCGGTGGCGGTGGAGTAGCAGTGAAGGAGAAAGGAGGCATGGGAGCACGCGATATGGTGGTAACTTCACTTGGATTGCCCCTACCCCATACGTACTTAACCGCGCAAGAGGATGTGTAGTGGGGTCCTTTGCGGTTGCCCTGCCACACGCAGTAGGTGTGTACACAACCGAATCAGGCAATCAGAGCGCAGCCACAGCAAAGGCTACATGGAGTAAAAGATCCCATGACGCGACGTTGTGTTACAGTTAACGAGGCGCCGCATTGAAGGGATGTGTGCGGCAGTTAGTCCTGACACTGCAATAGTAACTGGCATAGTAAATGGGTGTGGCCCTTAAAATGAGGCAAAATGATGATTACCCTCCATGTAGGACGTGGGGAAGCGTATGAGAGAAGGAAAGGTAACCGGGATAAGCACGCAAAAGACCTGGCCAGTGAGTAATAACTCGGAATGAGCCAAGGGAGTGCAAGAGAAAAAACTCCGGGTTATGTGATAACTCGGCCAAAGAGGCAAAGATCTGGATATGGGAACCTGCTGTGGCCTTACACAACTAAAGTTGCTAAGACCGCACTAGCTTCAGGGACTAATGTTGGGGGGATACCCCCGGTTAAGGTCACGCCAGGGTATAAAGGCCGAGTTAGCCGAGGTACGACACGATCAAAGAAAGTGCTGGCCGGGTCACCTCAAGGCAGGCCGACCATAGAGTAACCCGGCCCATGGAGCATCTCCGTAGCCTTAACCCGGCTGGCATAAATCATATGCCGGCAATGTTTGTTTGTCTATTACACAGGTACCCTCGTAGCCGAGTTAGCCATGTGCTAATCCAGACTACCGCTTGGCGCCCAAGAGAAGGAAGGAATCTCCCGCTGGTCAAAAGGTGCCTTTAGCTAGCTGTAGCATGAGCGGAGCAAAGCAAACGGAAGGACCAGTGGGGCAGGGGCGACCAAGGTGACGCGGGCTGTGTCGGCTGACGTAACCCGTGTCTGGTGATGCTTAAAGGCAAGGATTACGCGACAAGTTACATTCAAAGTTCAGACGAGCCGTTAAAGAAAATAAAGAAGCATCTGGCTTTAATCGTGGAGCATATTCAGGGAATATGGTACCATGTGTGCCCTAACATTGAACCCGGGATCCCCTATATAAGGAGCATCACGGCCTCCATAGAGGGGGATGGATCATTTTCTCTGTCTAAGGTAGAACTCTAGAGCTAGGAAGTGAGGAGTAAGAGATATAGTCTCCTTCTCACCAGGAGCTTGTGGAGCGCATGTAAGCACCATTGATAGAGAAAATAGAAGAACTTCTGTGCGTGTAATCACCATGTTTTCTCTCCCTGGATTCCCCTAGCACTCATTGGCCCATCTTTAGCCTATCCACGACATATACCATGCCACCACCACGACACGCTGGCCGAGCTTCCTCCATATTTTTAGCAGATCCGTCGTAGTAGAGGGCCGTGAAACTAGAAAAAAAGGGTTTCCATCGGCCACAGTCGAGGTGAGAATTTCGTCGCGAAAGACGCGCCTTCTACGACGACCATCGGGCCAATTTGTTGCGGAAGAAAACTTTTCTTATAGTGTCACTTGTTTTGTGTTCTTTTCATAAACCACAACTAGAGTCATTGCATGTGTGTTCTTTTCAGAAACCACATATGGATCCACTAGTGTCATTGCATGTGTGTTCTTTTCATTAACCACAGCTAGAGTCATTGCATGTCTGTTCTTTTCACAAACCACATGGATCCACAGTGTCATTGCATGTGTTTTATTTTAATAAACCACAACTAGAGTAATTGCATGTCTGTTCTTTTCACAAACCACATATGGATCCACCAGTATCATTGCATGTGTGTTGTTTTCATTAACCACAACTAGAGTTATTTCATGCGTGTTCTTTTCACAAACCACATATGGATCCACCATTGTCATTGCATGTGTGTTATTTTCACAAACCACATATAGATCTACGAGAGTCATTGCATGTCTGTTCTTTTCATAGACCACATATGGATCCACCAGTGTCATTGCACGTGTGTTCTTTTCAAAAACCACATATGGATCCACCATTGTCATTGCATGTATGTTATTTTCACAAACCACATATGGATCCACCAGTGTCATTGCATGTGTGTTCTTTTCCCAAACCACATATGGATCCACAAGTGTCATTGCATGTGTGTTCTTTTCACAAACCACATATGGATCCCCTAGTGTCATTGCATGTGTGTTCTTTTCATTAACCATAGATAGAGTCATTGCATCTCTGTTATTTTCACAAACCACATGGATCCACCAGTGTCATTGCATGTGTGTTCTTTTAATAATCCACAACTAGAGTCATTGCATGTGTGTTCTTTTCATAAACCTCAACTAGAGTCATTGTATGTGTGTTCTTTTCACAAACCACATATCGATCCACCAGTGTCATTACATGTGTATTCTTTTCATTAACCACAATTAGAGTCATTTCGTGTGTGTTCTTTTCAGAAACCACATATGGATCCACCAGTGTCATTGCTTGTGTGTTCTTTTCACAAACCACATATGGATCCACCAGAGTCATTGCATGTCTGTTCTTTTCATATACCACATATGGATCCACCAGTGTCATTGCACGTGTGTTCTTTTTACAAAGCACATATGGCTCCACCAGTGTCATTGCATGTGGTTCTTTTCACAAACCACATATGGAACCACTAGTGTCATTGCATGTGTGTTCTTTTCACAAACCACATATGGATCCCCTAGTGTCATTGCATGTGTGTTCTTTTTGTTAAGCACAGCTAGATTCATTGCATGTCTGTTCTTTTTCACAAACCACATGGATCCACCAGTGTTATTGCATGTGTGTTCTTTCAATAAACCACAACTAGAGTTATTGCATGTGTGTTCTTTTCACAAACCACATATGGATCCACATGTGTCATTGCACGTGTGTTCTTTTCATTAACCACAACTAGAGTCATTTCATGTGTGTTCTTTTCACAAACCACATATGGATCCACCAGAGTCATTGCATGTGTGTTCTATTCATAAACCACATATGTATCCACTAGAGTTCATTGCATGTGTGTTCTTTTCATTAACCACAGCTAGAGTCAATGCATGTATGTTCTTTTCACAAACCACATAAGGATCCACCAGAGTCATTGCATGTATGTTTTTTTCATAAAACACATATGGATCCACTAGTGTCATTGCATGTGGGTTCTTTTCACAAACCACATATGGGTCCACCAGTGTCATTGCATGTGTGTTCTTTTCATTAACCACAAGTGGATCTCCTAGTGTCATTGCATGTGTGTTCTTTTCACCAAGCACAACTAGAGTCATTGCATGTCTGTTCTTTTCACAAACCACATATGGATCCACCAGAGTCATTGCATGTATGATCTTTTCATTAACCACATATGGATCCACCAGTGTCATTGCATGTCTGTTCTTTTCATAAACCACATGGATCCACTAGTGTCATTGCATGTGTGTTCTTTTAATAAACCACATCTATAGTCACTAGATGTGTGTTATTTTCATAACCCACAACTAGAGTCATTGCATGTGTGTTCTTTTCACAAACCACATATGGATCCACCAGTGTCATTGCATCTTTGTTATTTTCATTAACCACATATGGATCCCCTAGAGTTCATTGCATGTGTGTTCTTTTCATTATCCACAACTAGAGTCATTGCATGTCTGTTTTTTTCACAAACCACATATGGATCCACTGGAGTTCATTGCATGTCTATTCTTTCATAGAAAACATATGGATCCACTAGTGTCCTTTCATGTGTGTTCTTTTCACAAACCACATATGAATCCACCAGTGTCATTGCATGTGTGTTCTTTTCACAAACCACATATGGATCCGCCAGTGTCATTGCATTTATGTTGTTTTCATTAACCACAACTAGAGTCATTGCATGTATGTTCTTTTCACAGACGACATAAGGATCCACCAGAGTCATTGCATGTATGTTCTTTTCATTAAGCACATATGGATCCACCAGTGTCATTGCATGTGTGTTCTTTTTGTTAACCACAGCTAGACTCATTGCATGTCTGTTCTTTTCACAAACCACATAACGATCCACCAGAGTAATTGCATGTATGTTCTTTTCATTAACCACATATGGATCCACCGGTGTCATTGCATGTGTGTTCTTTTCAGAAACCACATATGGATCCACTAGTGTCATTGCATGTGTGTTCTTTTCATTAACCACAGCTAGAGTCATTGCATGTCTGTTCTTTTCACAAACCACATGGATCCATAGTGTCATTGCATGTGTTTTATTTTAATAAACCACAACTAGAGTCATTGCATGTGTGTTCTTTTCACAAACCACATACGGATCCACCAGTATCATTGCATGTGTGTTGTTTTCATTAACCACAACTATAGTCATTTCATGCGTGTTCTTTTCACAAACCACATATGGATCCACCATTGTCATTGCATGTGTGTTATTTTCACAAACCACATATAGATCTACCAGAGTCATTGCATGTCTGTTCTTTTCATAGACCACATATGGATCCACCAGTGTCATTGCATGTGTGTTCTTTTCACAAACCACATATGGATCCACCATTGTCATTGCATGTATGTTCTTTTCACAAACAACATATGGATCCACCAGTGTCATTGCATGTGTGTTCTTTTCCCAAACCACATATGGATCCACAAGTGTCATTGCATGTGTGTTCTTTCACAAACCACATATGGATCCCCTCGTGTCATTGCATGTGTGTTCTTTTCATTAACCACAGATAGAGTCATTGCATGTCTGTTATTTTGACAAACCACATGGATTCACCAGTGTCATTGCATGTGTGTTCTTTTAATAATCCACAACTAGAGTCATTGCATGTGTGTTCTTTTCATAAACCTCAACTAGAGTCATTGTATGTGTGTTCTTTTCACAAACCACATATCGATCCACCAGTGTCATTACATGTGTATTCTTTTCATTAACCACAATTAGAGTCATTTCGTGTGTGTTCTTTTCAGAAACCACATATGGATCCACCAGTGTCATTGCATGTGTGTTCTTTTCACAAACCACATATGGATCCACCAGAGTCATTGCATGTCTATCTTTTCATATACCACATATGGATCCACCAGTGTCATTGCACGTGTGTTCTTTTTACAAAGCACATATGGATCCACCAGTGTCATTGCATGTGGTTCTTTTCACAAACCACATATGGAACCACTAGTGTCATTGCATGTGTGTTCTTTTCACAAACCACATATGGATCCCCTAGTGTCATTGCATGTGTGTTCTTTTTGTGAAGCACAGCAAGAGTCATTGCATGTCTGTTCTTTTTCACAAACCACATGGATCCACCAGTGTTATTGCAGGTGTCTTCTTTCAACAAACCAGAACTAGAGTTATTGCATGTGTGTTCTTTTCACAAACCACATATGGATCCACTTGTGTCATTGCACGTGTGTTCTTTTCATTAACCACAACTAGAGTCATTTCATGTGTGTTCTTTTCACAAACCACATATGGATCATTCAGAGTCATTGCATGTGTGTTCTTTTCATAAACCACATATGTATCCACCAGAGTTCATTGCATGTGTGTTCTTTTCATTAACCATAGCTAGAGTCAATGCATGTATGTTCTTTTCAAAAACCACATAAGGTTCCACCAGAGTCATTGCATACATGTTCTTTTCATAGACCACATATGGATCCACTAGTGTCATTGCATGTGTGTTCTTTTCACAAACCACAAATGGATCCACCAGTGTCATTGCATGTGTGTTCTTTTCATTAACCACAAGTGGATCTCCTAGTGTCATTGCATGTGTGTTCTTTTCATCAAGCACAACTAGAGTCATTGCATGTCTGTTCTTTTCACAAACCACATATGGATCCACCAGAGTCATTGCATGTCTTTTCTTTTCATTAACCACATATGGATCCACCAGTGTCATTGCATGTCTGTTCTTTTCATAAACCACTTGGATCCACTAGTGTCATTGCATGTGTGTTCTTTTAATAAACCACAGCTATAGTCACTAGATGTGTGTTCTTTTCATAAACCACAAATAGAGTAATTGCATGTGTGTTCTTTTCACAAACCACATATGGATCCACCAGTGTCATTGCATGTGTGTTATTTTCATTGACCACATAGGGATCCCCTAGTGTTCATTCCATGTGTGTTCTTTTCGTTATCCACAACTAGAGTCATTGCATGTCTGTTTTTTCACAAACCACATATGGATCCACTAGAGTTCATTGCATGTCTGTTCTTTTCATAGAAAACATATGGATCCACTAGTGTCATTTCATGTGTGTTCTTTTCACAAACCACATATGAATCCACCAGTGTCATTGCATGTGTGTTCTTTTCACAAACCACATATGGATCCACCAGTGTCATTGCATTTATGTTGTTTTCATTAACCACAACTAGAGTCATTGCATGTATGTTCTTTTCACAGAGCACATAACGATCCACCAGAGTCATTGCATGTCTGTTCTTTTCATTAACCACATATGGATCCACCAGTGTCATTGCATGTGTGTTCTTTTCGTTAACCACAGCTAGATTCATTGCATGTCTGTTCTTTTCACAAACCAGATGGATCCACTAGTGTCATTGCATGTGTGTTCTTTTAGTAAACCACAACTAGATTCATTGCATGCCTGTTCTTTTCACAAACCACATGGATCCACTAGTGTCATTGCATGTGTGTTCTTTTATTAACCCACAACTAGAGTCATTGCATTTCTGATCTTGTCATTAAACACATATGGATCCACCAGAGACATTGCATGTGTGTTCTTTTTGTAAACCACATATGCGTCCACCAGAGTTCATTGCATGTGTGTACTTTTCATTAACCACAGCTAGAGTCATTGCATGTCTGTTGTTTTCACAAACCACATAAGGATCCACCAAAGTCATTGCATGTGTGTTCTTTTCATAGACCACATATGGAGCCACCAGTGTCATTTCATATGTGTTCTTTTCAGAAACCACATATGGATCCACCAGTGACATTGCATGTGTGTTCTTTTCACAAACCACATATGGATCCACCAGTGTCATTTCATGTGTGTTCTTTTAATAAACCACAGCTAGAGTCAGCGGATGTGTGTTCTTTTCATAAACCACAACTAGAGTCATTGCATGTGTGTTCTTTTCACAAACCACATATGGATCCACCAGTGTCATTGCATGTGTGTTCTTTTCATTAACCACAGTTGGAGTCATTGCATCCATGTTCTTCTCACAAACCACATGGATCGACCAGTGTCATTGCATGTGTGTTCCTTTAATAAACCACAACTAGACTCATTGCATGTGTGTTCTTTCCACAAACCACATATGGATGCACCACTATCATTGCATGTGTGTTCTTTTCATTAACCACAACTAGAGTCATTGCATGCATGTTCTTTTCACAAACCACATGGATCCACCAGTGTCATTGCATGTGTGTTCTTAAAATAAACTACAACTAGAGTTATTGCCTGTGTGTTCTTTTCACAAACCACATATGGATCCACCAGTGTCATTGCATGTGTGTTCTTTTCATTAACCATAGTTGTAGTCATTGCATGTCTATTCTTCTCACAAACCACATGGATCAACCAGTGTCATTGCATTTATGTTCCTTTAATAAACCACAACTAGAGTCATTGCATGTGTGTTCTTTTCACAAACCACATATGGATGCACCAGTGTCATTGCATGTGTGTTCTTTTCATTAACCACAGCTAGAGTCATTGGATGTCTGTTTTATTCATATACTACATATGGATCCAGCAGTGTCATTGCATGTGTGTTCTTTTCACAAACCACATATGGATCCACTAGTGTCATTGCATGTTGTTCTTTTCACAAACCACATACGGATCCACTAGTGTCATTGCATGTGTGTTCTTTTCACAAACCACATATGGATCCCCTAGTGTCATTGCATGTGTGTTCTTTTGATTAACCACAGCTAGAGTCATTGCACGTCTGTTCTTTTCACAAACCACATGGATCCACCAGTGTCATTGCATGTGTGTTATTTCAATAAACCACTACTAGAGTTATTGCATGTGTGTTCTTTTCACAAACCACATATGGATCCACTAGTGTCATTGCACGTGTGTTCTTTTCATTAACCACAGCTAGAGTCATTTCATGTGTGTTCTTTTCACAAACCACATATGGATCCACCATAGTAATTGCATGTGTGTTCTTTTCATAAACCACATATGGATCCACTAGAGTTCATTGCATGTGTGTTCTTTTCATTAACCACAACAAGAGTCAATGCATGTCTGTTCTTTTCACAAACCACATAAGGATCCACCAGAGTCATTGCATGTATGTTCTTTTCATAAACCACATATGGATCCACTAGTGTCATTGCACGTGTGTTCTTTTCACAGACCACATATGGATCCACCAGTCTCATTTTATGTGTGTTCTTTTCATTAAGCACATGTGGATCTCCTAGTGTCGTTGCATGTGTGTTCTTTTCATTAACCACAACTAGAGTCACTGCATGTCAGTCCTTTTCACAAACCACATATGGATCCACCAAAGTCATTGCATGTCTGTTCTTTTCATTAACCACATATGGATCCACCAGTGTCATTGCATGTTTGTTCTTTTCATAAACCACATGGATCTACCAGTGTCATTGCATGTGTGTTCTTTTAATAAACCATAGCTTGAGTCACTGGATGTGCGTTCTTTTCATAAACCACAACTAGGGTCATTGTATGTGTGTTCTTTTCATTAACCACAGCTAGAGTCATTTCATGTGTGTTCTTTTCAGAAACCACATATGGATCCACCAGTGTCATTGCATGTGTGTTCTTTTCACAAACCACATATGGATCCACCAGAGTCATTGCATGTCTATTCTTTTCATTAACCACATGTGGATCCACCAGAGACATTGCATGTGTGTTCTTTTCAGAAACCACATACGGATCCACCAGGGTCATTGCATGTGTGTTCTTTTCACAAACCACATATGCATCCACCAGACTTCATTGCATGTGTTTTCTTTTCATTAACCACAACTAGAGTCATTGCATGTCAGTTCTTTTCACAAACCACATAAGGATCCACCAGAGTCATTGCATGTGTGTTCTTTTCATAGACCACATATGGATCCACTAGTGTCATCATGTGTGTTCTTATCACAAACCGCATATGCATCCACCAGTGACATTGCATGTGTTTTCTTTTCACAAACCACATATGGATCCACCAGTGTCATTGCATTTGTGTTCTTTTAATAAACCATAGCTACAGTCACTAGAAGTGTGGTCTTTTCATAAACCACAACTAGAGTCATTGCATGTGTGTTATTTTCATAAACCAAATATGGATCCACCAGTGTCATTGCATGTGTGTTCTTTTCGTTAACCACAGCTAGAGTCATTGCATGTCTGTTCTGTTCACAAACCACATGGATCCACTAGTATCATTGCATGTGTGTTCTTTTAATAAACCACAGCCAGATTCATTGCATGTCTGTTCTTTTCACAAACCACATGGATCCACTAGTGTCATTGCATGTGTGTTCTTTTAATAAACCACAACTAGAGTCATTGCATGTCTGTTCTATTCATTAACAACATATGGATCCACCAAAGTCATTGCATTTCTGTTCTTTTCACAAACCACATATGGATCCACCAGTGTCATTGCATGTGTGTTCTTTTCACAAACCACATATGGATCCACCAGAGTCATTGCATGTCTGTTCTTTTCATTAACCACATGTGGATCCACTAGAGACATTTCATGTGTTTTCTTTTCACAAACCACATACGGATCCACCAGTGTCATTGCATGTGTGTTCTTTTCACAAACCACATATGCATCCACCAGACTTCATTGCATGTGTTTTCTTTTCATTAACCACAACTAGAGTCATTGCATGTCAGTTCTTTTCACAAACCACATAAGGATCCACCAGAGTCATTGCATGTGTGTTCTTTTCATAGACCACATATGGATCCACCAGTGTCATTTCATGTGTGTTCTTTTCACAAACCACATATGGATCCACCTGTGACATTGCATGTGTGTTCTTTTCACAAACCACATATGGATCCACCAGTGTCATTGCATGTGTGTTCTTTTAATAAACCATAGCTACAATCACTAGAAGTGTGGTCTTTTCATAAACCACAACTAGAGTCATTGCATGTGTGTTCTTTTCATAAACCAAATATAGATCCACCAGTGTCATTGCATGTGTGTTCTTTTTGTTAACCACAACTAGATTCATTGCATGTCTGTTGTTTTCACAAACCACATGGATCCACTAGTATCATTGCATGTGTGTTCTTTTAATAAACCACAGCCAGATTCATTGCATGTCTGTTCTTTTCACAAACCACATGAATCCACTAGTGTCATTGCATGTGTGTTCTTTTAATAAACCACAACTAGAGTCATTGCATGTCTGTTCTTTTCATTAACCACATATGGATCCACCAGAGTCATTGCATTTCTATTCTTTTCACAAACCACATATGGATCCACCAGTGTCATTGCATGTGTGTTGTTTTCACATACCACATATGCGTCCACCAGAGTTCATGGCATGTGTGTTCTTTTCATTAACCACAGCTACAGTCATTGCATGTCTGTTCTTTGCACAAACCACATAAGGATCTACCAGAGTCATTGCATGTGTGTTCTTTTCATAGACCACATATGGATCCACCAGTGTCATTTCATGTGTGTTCTTTTCACGAACAACATATGGATCCACCAGTGACATTGCATGTGTGTTCTTTTCACAAACCACATATGGATCCACCAATGTCATTGCATGTGTGTTCTATTAATAAACAACAGCTAGAGTCACTGGATGTCTGTTCTTTTCATAAACCACAACTAGAGTCATTGCATGTGTGTTCTTTTCACAAACCACATATGGATCCGCCAGTGTCATGGCATGTGTTTTATTTTCATTAACCACAGATGGAGTCATTACATGTCTGTTCTTCTCACAAACCACATGCATCGACCAATGTCATTGCATGCGTCTTCTTTTAATAATCCACAACTAGAGTCATTGCATGTGTCTTATCTTCACAAACCACATATGGATCCACCAGTGTCATTGCATGTGTGTTCTTTTCATTAAGCACAACTAGAGTCATTTCATGTGTGTTCTTTTCACAAACCACATATGGATCCCCTAGTGTCATTACATGTGTGTTCTTTTCATTAACCATAGATAAATTCATTGCATGTGTATTCTTTTCACAAACCACATATGTATACACCAGTGCCATTGCATGTGTGTTCTTTTCATTAACCACAGCTAGAGCCACTTCATGTGTGTTCTTTTCACAAAGCACATATGGATACACCAGAGTCATTGCGTGTGTGTTCTTTTCATAAACCACATATGGATCCACTAGAGTTCATTGCATGTGTGTTTTTTTTTCATTAACCACAGCTAGAGTCATTTCATCTGTGTTCTTTTCACAAAGCACATAAGGATCCACCAGAGTCATTGCGTGTCTTTTCTTTTCATAGACCACATTTGGATCCACCTGTGTCATTGCATGTGTGTTCTTTTCACAAACCACATATGGATCAACCAGTGTCATTGCATGGGTGTTCTTTTCACAAACTACATATGGATCCACCAGTGTCATTTCATGCGTGTTCTTTTCATTAACCACAACTAGAGTTATTTCATGTGTGTTCTTTTCACAAACCACATATGGATCCACTAGTGTCATTTCATGTGTGTTCTTTTCACAAACCACATATGGATCCACCAGAGTCATTGCATGTGTGTTCTTTTAATAGACCACATATGGATGCACCAGTCTCATTGCATCTGTGTTCTTTTCACAAACCACATATGGATGCACCATTGTCATTGCATGTGTGTTCTTTTCACAAACCACATATGGATCGACAATTGTCATTGCATGTGTGTTTCTTTTCACAAACCACATATGGATCCCCTAGTGCCATTGCATGTGTGTTCTTTTCATTAACCCCTGATAGAGTCATTGCATGTCTGTTCTTTTCGCAAACCACATGGATCCACTAGTGTCATTGCATGTGTGTTCTTTTAGTAATCCACAACTAGAGTCATTGCATGTGTGTTATTTTCACAAACCACATATGGATCCACCAGTGTCATTGCATGTGTGTTCTTTTCATTAACCACAGCTAGAGTCATTTCATGTGTGTTCTTTTCACAAAGCACATAAGGATCCACCAGAGTCATTGCATGTCTTTTCTTTTCATAGACCACATTTGGATCCACCAGTGTCATTGCATGTTTGTTCTTTTCACAAACCACACATGGATCCACCAGTGTCATTGCATGTGTGTTCTTTTCACAAACCACATATGGATCCACCAGTGTCATTGCATGTGTGTTCTTTTCATTAACCACATATGGATCCCCTAGTGTCATTGCATGTGTGTTCTTTTCATTAACCACAACTAGAGTCATTGCATGTTTGTTCTTTGCATAGACCATATATGGATCCACCAGAGTTCATTGCATGTATGTTCTTTTCACAAACCACATATGGATCCACCAGAGTCATTGCATGTGTGTTCTTTTCACAAACCACATATGTATCCACCAGTGTCATTACATGTGTGTTCTTTTCATTAACCACATATAGATTGTGGGGCCCCCAGAATAAACCTCCGAGAATCCCTATTATGCATACAACCACGATCCCATGATCAGTTAGTCGTGGCACATAACCGACAAGTATGAAAGTAAACATCCAAAACATAACGAATACATGACATACCTTATTTTCCATTATGGCTACCTCGATCCACACCACGGAACTTCATTAAGCGTAGAGCCCGAGCCATGCCTTAACCTATAGGCAACCGACTAGGAGAATGTCCTAGCTCACATAGTCGTCCACTTCACCTTCTTCTTGATATCTGACCAAGTTAATAGCCAGGGACAATGCCAGTGAGTACTTTGAATGTACTCGCAAACCACCTTAATAGAATAATAAAACAAGTGGATATGCAATATGGCTGTGTAGTAGGAGGGCTCGAAGTGGGGTTCTTTTCTAAAATAGTTTCTCTTGTAGATATGGCATCCCCATATCTTTGTTAAAACCTTTTGTAAAGCATTTTGGAAACCTTTTGAAAAGTTTTGTAAACACTAGGATTGGGGTACCCATTTGCTCCCGTCTTCAGGTCGTCCCACGACCAAACTCCTTTCTCCACATTCCGACCATCCCACGGTCAAAACCTTTCTCCTCTACGACCATCCCATGGTCAAAACATTTCAAAGCCATTTCTTTTCCAAAATACTTTTTGAAAACAAAACCAGCACCGCTCTACAGAAGTTTGTCCAACCCGTCCATGATCCCGGACACGGCTATCCGAATAGATTTACACTCTGCAGAGGTTGTGCACTTTCCCCACATCATCCGGGTACACTACCCTGATCTACACCGATCGTGGGTCAAGTAACCAATCAAGACTCTCCGGATGCCCACTCCAATATAAGTGCCTACCCTATGAGTGTTGTTCCCCTCAACACCGGGACGTCCTATATAGTTCACAACCAACCGGAGCGCTTTTTCCACTTATCGAGTGTGCGCTTCCAATGAGGGGCTCATAGTAATGCGTGGAGGTCCGTAAACCCTTCGTTCCTCCTCCCGGTCGATGTCCCACATGGACCATTTGTCCAGAGAAGGCCCACCCTCCAGGGAGTTTCATCCCCTGTAGTAGTTGCGAGGTAGCTTCTACCAGAATAGACAAACATCAAATCCAGCCCTGTCCCATTCCAGAGTAATGTGGTTGCACTGGTTAAGTTGTTATAGCTAAACTACAAGGAACCAGGTGTGTTTTTGTAAACCTTTTTCCTCCACCTTTCCTTCAGCATTTTGTAAAACAAAACCTTTTTCTTTATCAACATCTCTTGGGAGGTCCCACCTCACCAAGGTTTTATCTTAAAACATTTGGTAAAACTTTTTCTGGGGTATTCCCATCCTCTAACTTTGCTTTGGCTGAAATAGGGTCTCCAAGAGGGGTATGGTGCATTACACCATCTACCATACTAGGGACAAGCAGGTGTCGTCAAGGGGGTTGTACTTAATAGTACAAAATAGTGATAGTTCGGAGGAGCCGAACCACTACCATATATACATCAACATATAGTAAAACAATGTAGTTTTAAATAAACGGTAGATAAAATATGCATAAGTAAAACAGTAGGACAAGGCTTATGAGCAAGAAGGTGGCTTGCCTGATGATCAGAAATATGGCAATATGTCCCTGGACTTCTTCTTTAGATAACCAAGAATACCAATAATAATAAGACCTCTTCTTCTCGGCGTCAATACAAACACAACTATCCTCGATATCGAGCATACATGCAAACAAACAAGTCCACAATCAAACAAGCCATTCAAGAATCAAAACCATACAGCAAGAAAATGATAATACAAGTTTACAAATCATTAGTGGTGTTGAGAAAATGGATTAGAAGGATTGGGAGCATGTCTTGGAACATTTGCAGGAAACCATATGGGTTTCATAGTTTAGAAACTATGGATGAGAGGGTTTTGGAACAAAGACTTATTCTATAAGATACCATTGTAGAAACATGATACCAATAGATAGATATTGATAAAATGGAACCAACAAAAGTGGTTTCACTATTTTATCACTTACCAAAGATTTGTAGTGATTTTTATAGTGAATAAGACTCTAGTTTTAGCAAATAATACACCAGAAACGTTCTAGAGCTCCAAATATTATTTCCTTGGAGGGCAAGGTAGTTTTTCATGTACTTGTTCACTGAGAGTTGGAATTGGGTCAATACCTCTATTGGTTTGGCTTAGATAAATTCCTAAGGGCAGAAACTAATAGTTTTTGTTATTTTTGCTACAGGCAAACTAGAGTTCACCTTGACATGAGACATATGCTGAGTGATTGGTATTGCAAATGACTTTCAGGAGAACTTTGATTTATCCCAAATGGGTATGTGAAACTCCCTAGGGAATTTTATTTAGTGCCAAAGACATCTTTTAGTGGATTAATTGCCAATGAATAGTAAAATTGTTTTTGGCAACAAACCAGTTCTCCATGTTGCACAAAACACACATGAACATGGTGAAATTTTTATTTGGACAAAATGTGTAGTTTCCATTTATATTTTGATTTAAACCAATAGGGTAATTTCTGCGAATAACATATCTCCTAAAAAGAAAAGGAGAAGAAGGTGCGGTAGGCCAGATTTGCTAGGGAGTTGGGCCGCGCTACGGGGAATCGGCCCACGGCGCGCGAGGCTTGCGCGCGAGGGGAATTTAAATCACGTGCCGCGGGGACCTTCGATCAGTGGCTGTCAGGGGAGAAGCGGTATGGCTGTCTTGGGGACATCCGACCAAGTTGGAGCGGACGACTGACCGTTGTCGTCCTCAATGGGGAACACGCGGCGGCGCAGAAACCCTAGACGATGCAGGAGGGTCTGGGGTGCTCATCTGAGGTCTCAGGAAGGGTCGGCGGTGGCACAGGGCGACGCAGTGACGGTGGCGATTCCGGGGATGGGCGGCAGGGCTGGGTTCGATGTCGTGACCTCACTCGCACATGTGCGCCCATCGGAGCTCGCTTCGGTGCTCGTCGGAGAAGGCTCGGGGATGCATGCATGTTGAAGATGAGTGGTCAGAGCGGGTGCAGCGTGTGAAGCTAATTCCAACAAGGGGCGCCAACCACTGGTTCCTCCTCGGGAAGAGCGTCAAGCGGAGATGGCCAGGGGAGTTTGCCGGAGCTCCCCGTAGAAGGGCTATTCCGGTATTGCTGTACCATCAAGAAGGGGTGCATTAGGCACAGTGGAGCAGCGGGAACTCAGAGAGATGACATGCAGCTAGAGGAGAGTAGGAAGGAGAGCACCCGAGTGGTTTCTTGCAAACCACCGAGATGGAGTTTCTTCCTTCTCCAGGGATCTATGGATCTGGGGGAGGAGCTGGGGCTCGTGGGGTGCTAAGGTGGAGTGGGAGGAAGGCAAATGAGCTAGGGAGGGGAGCTGCGGTGGCCTTTGGCCTATTTAAGGGGGAGGGAGCAATCCATGGTGGACTAGGTCCATTTGGGCAAGTGAGAGAGGAGGGAAACCAGTGGAGGATGATGTGGGCGTGGAGAGTGGTTTCTGGTGGTGTGCACAGGGCAGAGGAAGCAGTGTGCAGCAGCTGCAAGGGAGTAGAGAGGTTTGCAAGGCAAGACACCCACATGAGGTTAAGCTCTAGTGTCCAAGCACTAGAGGACAAGCTGCTACAGTGATTTTCTACTGTGATCACGACCTGAGGAGATGGTTGTTGCTGTGGTGAGTGGTGGTGAGTCTTGGTGGTGATGGATTCTTGGTTTGGCTCAATTTGATCAAATAGATGGTCATGAAGGAAGTCTATAAATTTGACCTATGCAAGATGAGGCAAAGATGCTGGTAGATGGGTGTGGGTAAGGTATAGCTCCAGGAATTAATTGAGATTTATTGGATGAATTTTGGTCCACTTTAGATCATTTATTCAAAAAGTGCAGAAATGGTTTCTAGAAGCTCATTTGGTATTTTTGAATCGGACAAGTGTGGTTTTTGGTTTGAGAGGGTCTCAAATGTGAATACACACTTAGGGGAATTTTCCCAAGATTTATTGGGGCTTAAAGGTATTTAAAACATTTATTATTCCATTTTAGCCATTTTAGAAAATGGGCAAAAAGAAATAATAAAACCCTTCAAAAATATTTATTTTTGAAGTTGTAAGTTAGTGTATGATATATGGATCTCAATTGAGCTAAAATTTGAGGAAGTGTTTTGGCAAAAACCAAACCTTCCTCTAGGAAAGGAGTTTTGGAAATTTTGACTATTAAAGAGATTTATTAGATTTGGTGCCATAATAATTATGGATAATATTTGATAAATCTTGGTGATCAAGGTAGAGGATGTAGACAAGGGGTAGACAACATTTTCAACCTTGGGATTGCAGAATCCAAGTTGATTTTGGTGAAATACCCTAGATTAAGGATCTAGGGTGAGGTTAATTTCATACCATCAAAACCTTGCTGGATCTTGGAGCTCAGGGCTCCCCTTGGGGCATGGGATATATGGATGGATATACCAAGTGATGTAGACTGGAATGGTGTAGGGGTTTGAGCTTGATCCCGCTTGAGCTCACCAAGACAGGCTTTCAAACTTTGAATAAAATAAGCCTGCCAAAGTAGATTATCAACTAGCCTTCAAAACTTTGTGGGTTTAAGAAGCACAAGGATCCACTTGGAACAAGTGAAGTAGATATTTCTAGACCGATATGAGTAGAACACAACCATGCAAGAGTTGGTCCATAGAAGGTTGGATGATGGTGTGAGCTTATGTCAAAGTAGGCATGTTGACTAGATTTGCAAGAATAGTTAATTTCTTGCTTGCAAAACCATCAAGATCAAGTGGGTAGGAAGATCATCTAACCAAGGGCAAGAGTGGGCCTTGGTAGTCCTTAGGATGTTTAACAAGGTGGTTCAAATTCATTTCCAAAAATGCATATGGTTTGAGAAAGGAAAGCATTCAAAAAGGTGATGTTGGAAATAGTTTTCCAGACTTAGCCAAATTTGGCAGACTTAGGCTTTTTGCCTAAAATGTGGGTGGTGATGATTTTGGTCGGTTGCAAGGTACCAAAGCATGATAAAGTGGATGATGTTGAAGTGTAGATTGAGTAGGAAGGATGATTGCTTGATACTGGTCTTCATTGACTTGGAAACTTCTAAAATTAAATCACTTCAGAGCTGATCTGGTTAAGGGTTTTAGATGATCCCTAGTAGATAGAGATTAGATCCAACTTGTATTCTTGCTTAGGGTTTTGGGATTTTAAGTATCTTGATCCTAGAGGATGATCTCCTAGAGTGGCTCATACTACTTCTAAGCAATCAAGTCAAACAGCAGATCAAGGCAACTCATCTTACAAACAAATCAACTACTACTAGGGTTACCATCAAGCTTAGCTTGGGGTTAATGATGGGAAATTTTGAAGAGTAGTTGAAGGTTCTGTCTTGAAAACATAAGGAGATTATGTTATATATTTCTCCATAGTTTTGTCAATAGAAGCTACTAAAATAGTTTGGTCACATAAGCATCTTGGCTCAGGTTTTGAGATGCCAGAACATTTGAGAATATGTAAGATGAGCCAGGATAGTTTTGTTAAATAGCTTTTGTCAACTTGTGTTGAGGTAAGGAGTATAATAAGCTATACAATCAGAAGCATAAGCACAGACAATCCACAAGCAAACACTACAACACTTAACAAGAAAAAGTTTTTGTTCCCCCTGATTTTTGCATTTTGGAAAATTAATCAGGGTTGCTCAAATTGGGATGTTACATAGATCCCCTAGTGTTATTGCATGTGTGTTCTTTTCACTAACCACAACTAGAGTCAGTGCATGTCCATTCTTTTCACAAACCACATATGGATCCACCAGAGCCATTGCATGTCTGTTCTTTTCATTAACCACATATGTATCCACCAGTGGCATTGCATGTGTTCTTCTCACAAACCACATGGATCGACCAGTGTCATTGCATGTGTGTTCCTTTAATAAACCACAACCAGATTCATTGCATGTGTGTTCTTTTCATAAACCACATATGGATGCACCAGAGCCATTGCATGTCTATTCTTTTCAATAACCACATATGGATCCACCAGTGGCATTGCATGTGTTCTTCTCACAAACCACATGGATTGACCAGTGTCATTGAATGTGTGTTCCTTTAATAAACCACAACTAGATTCATTGCATGTGTGTTCTTTTCACTAACCACATATGGATGCACCAGTGTCATTGCATGTGTGTTCTTTTCATTAACCACATCTAGAGTCATTTCATGTGTGTACTTTTCAGAAACCACATACGTATCCACCAGTGTCATTGCATGTGTGTTCTTTTCATAAACCACATATGGATCCACCAGAGTTCATTGCATGTGTGTTCTTTTCATTATCCACAGTTAGAGTCAATGCATGTCTGTTCTTTTCACAAACCACGTAAGGATCCACCAGAGTCATTGCATGTATGTTCTTTTCATATACCACATATGGATCCACTAGTGTCATTGCATGTGTTTTCTTTTCACAAACCTCATAGATTCACCACTGTCATTGCATGTGTGTTATTTTCATTAACCACATGTGGATCTCCTAGTGTCATTGCATGTGTGTTCTTTTCATTAACCACAACAAGAGTCATTGCATGTATGTTCTTTTCACAAACCACCTATGGATCCACCAGAATCATTGCATGTCTGTTCTTTTCATTAACCACATATGGATCCACTAGTGTCACTGCATGTCTGTTCTTTTCATAATCCACATGGATCCACCAGTGTCATTGGATATGTGTTCTTTTAATAAACCATAGCTAGAGTCACTTGATGTGTGTTCTTTCATAAACAACAGCTAGAGTCATTGCATGTGTGTTCTTTTCACAAACCACGTATGGATCCACCAGTGTTATTACATGAGTGTTCTTTTCATTAACCATAGCTAGAGTAATTTCATGTGAGTTCTTTTCAAAAACCACATATGGATCAACCAGTGTAATTACATGTGTGTTCTTTTCACAAACCACATGTGGAACTACCAGAGTCATTGCATGTCTGATCTTTTCATTAACCACATATGGATCCACCAGAGACATTTCATGTGTGTTCTTTTCACAAACCACATATGGATCCACCAGAGTCATTGCATGTGTCTTCTTTTCAGAAACCACATATGCATCCACCAGAGTTCATTGCATGTGTGTTCTTTTCATTAAACAAAGCTAGGGTCATTGCATTTCTGTTATTTTCACAACCACATAAGGATCCACTAGAGTCATTGCATGTGTGTTCTGTTCATATAGCACATATGGATCCACCAGTGTCATTTCATGTGTGTTCTTTTCACAAACCACATATGGATCCACCAGTGACATTGCATGAGTGTTCTTTTAATAAACCATAGCTAGAGTCACTAGATGTGCGTTCTTTTCATAAACCACAACTAGAGTCATTGCATGTGTGTTCTTTTCACAAACCACATATGGATCCACCAGTGTCATTGCATGTGTGTTCTTTTCGTTAACCACAGCTAGATTCATTGCATGTATGTTCTTTTCACAAACCACATGGATCCACTAGTGTCATTACATGTGTGTTCTTTTAATAAACCACAACTAGATTCATACATGTGTTTTCTTTTCACAAACCACATGGGTCCACTAGTGTCATTCCATGTGTGTTCTTTTAATAAACCACAACTAGAGTCATTGCATGTTTGTTATTTTCATTAACCACATATGGATCCACTAGAGACATTGCATGCGTGTTATTTTCACAAAGAACATATTGATCCACTAGTCTCATTGCATGTTTGTTCTTTTCACTTACCGCATATGCGTCCACCAAGTTCATTGCATGTGTGTTCTTTTCATTAACCACAGCTACAGTCGTTGCATGTCTGTTCTTTTCACAAACCACATAAGGATCCACCAGAGTCAGTGCATGTGTGTTCTTTTCATAGACCACATATGGATCCACCAGTGACATTTCATGTGTGTTCTTTTCACAAACCACATATGGATCCACCAGTGACATTGCATGTGTGTTCTTTTCACAAACCACATATGGATCCACCAGTATCATTGCATGTGTGTTCTTTTAATAAACCACAGCTAGAGTCACTAGATGTGTGTTCTTTTCATAAACCACAACTAGAGCCATTACATGTGTGTTCTTTTCACAAACCACATATGCATCCAGAAGTGTCATTGCATGTGTGTTGTTTTCATTACCCACAGCTGGAGTCATTGCAAGTCTGATCTTCTCACAAACCACATGGATCGACCAGTGCCGTTGCATGTGTGTTCCTTTAATAAACCGCAACTAGAGTCATTGCATGTGTGTTCTTTTCACAAACCACATATGGATGCACCAGTGTCATTGCATGTGTGTTCTTTTCATTAACCACAGCTAGAGTCATTTCATGTGTGTTCTTTTCAGAAACCACATATGGATCCACCAGTGTCATTGCATGTGTGTTATTTTCACAAACCACATATGGATCCACCAGAGTCATTGCATGTCTGTTCTTTTCATATACCACATATGGATCCACCAGTGTCATTGCATGTGTGTGCTTTTCACAAACCACATATGGATCCACCAGTGTCATTGCATGTGGTTCTATTCACAAACCACATATGGAACCACTAGTGTCATTGCATGTTTGTTCTTTTCACAAATGACATATGGATCCCCTAGTCTCATTGCATGTGTGTTCTTTTCATTAACCACAGCTAGAGTCATTGCATGTATGTTCTTTTCACAAGCCACATGGATCCACCAGTGTCATTGCACGTGTGTTCTTTTCATGAACCACAGCTAGAGTCATTTCATGTGTGTTCTTTTCACAAACCACATATGGATCCACCAGAGTCATTGCATGTGTGTTCTTTTTATAAACCACACATGTATCCACTAGAGTTCATTGCATGTGTGTTCTTTTCATTAACCACATCTAGAGTCAATGCATGTCTGTTCTTTTCACAAACCACATAAGGATCCACCAGAGTCATTGCATGTATGGTCTTCTCATATACCACATATGGATCCACTAGTGTCATTGCATGTATGTTATTTTCACAAACCACATATGGATCCACAAGTGTCATTGCATGTGTGTTCTTTTCATTAACCACATGTGGATCTCCTAGTGTCATTGCATGTGTGTTCTTTTCATTAACCACAACTAGAGTCATTGCATGTCTGTTCTTTTCACGAACCACATATGGATCCACCAGATTCATTGCATGTCTGTTCTTTTCATTAACCACATTTGGATCCACCAGTGTCATTGCATGTCTGTTCTTTTCATAATCCACGTGGATCCACCAGTGTCATTGCATGTGTGTTCTTTTAATAAACCATAGCTAGAGTCACTAGATG
Organism: Avena insularis; assembly: GCA_023614405.1. Taxonomy (NCBI): domain Eukaryota; kingdom Viridiplantae; phylum Streptophyta; class Magnoliopsida; order Poales; family Poaceae; genus Avena; species Avena insularis. The sequence continues at coordinate 411,637,069 of CM042696.1, forward strand.
TGTGTTCTTTTCATAAACTACAACTAGAGTCCTTGTATGTGTGTTCTTTTCACAAACCACATATGGATCCACCAGTGACATTGCATGTGTGTTCTTTTCATTAACCACAGCAAGAGTGATTTCATGTGTGTTCTTTTCAGAAACCACATATGGATCCACCAGTGTCATTGCATGTGTGTTCTTTTCACAAACCACGTATGGATCCACCAGAGTCATTGCATGTCTGTTCTTTTCATTGACCACATATGGATCCACCAGAGACATTGCATGTGTGTTCTTTTCACAAACCACATACGGAACCACCAGTGTCATTGCATGTTTATTCTTTTCACAAACCACATATGCGTCCACTAGAGTTCATTGCATGCGTTTTGTTTTTATTAACCACAACTAGAGTCATTGCATGTCTGTTCTTTTCACAAACCCAATAAGGATCTACCAGATTCATTGCATGTGTGTTCTTTTCATAGACCACATAAGGATCCACCAGTGTCATTTCATTTTTGTTCTTTTCACAAACCACATATGGATCCACCAGTGACATTGCATGTGTGTTCTTTTCACAAACCACATATGGATCCACCAGAGTCATTGCATGTCTGTTCTTTTCATATACCACATATGGATCCACCAGTGTCATTGCATGTGTGTGCTTTTCACAAACCACATATGGATCCACCAGTGTCATTGCATGTGGTTCTATTCACAAACCACATATGGATCCACTAGTGTCATTGCATGTTTGTTCTTTTCACAAACGACATATGGATCCCCTGGTGTCATTGCATGTGTGTTCTTTTCATTAACCACAGCTAGAGTCATTGCATGTCTGTTCTTTTCACAAGCCACATGGATCCACCAGTGTCATTGCACGTGTGTTCTTTTCATTAACCATAGCTAGAGTCATTTCATGTGTGTTCTTTTCGCAAACCACATATGGATCCACTAGAGTCATTGCATGTGTGTTCTTTTTATAAACCACACATGTATCCACTAGAGTTTATTGCATGTGTGTTCTTTTCATTAACCACACCAAGAGTCAATGCATGTCTGTTCTTTTCACAAACCACATAAGGATCCACCAGAGTCATTGCATGTATGGTCTTTTCATATACCACATATGGATCCACTAGTGTCATTGCATGTGTCCTATTTTCACAAACCACATATGGATCCACAAGTGTCATTGCATGTGTGTTCTTTTCATTAACCACATGTGGATCTCCTAGTGTCATTGCATGTGTGTTCTTTTCATTAACCACAACTAGAGTCATTGCATGTCTGTTCTTTTCACGAACCACATATGGATCCACCAGATTCATTGCATGTCTGTTCTTTTCATTAACCACATTTGGATCCACAAGTGTCATTGCATGTCTGTTCTTTTCATAATCCACATGGATCCACGAGTGTCATTGCATGTGTGTTCTTTTAATAAACCATAGCTAGAGTCACTAGATGTGTGTTCTTTTCATAAACCACAACTAGAGTCCTTGCATGTGTGTTCTTTTCACAAACCACATATGGATCCACCAGATTCATTGCATGTCTGTTCTTTTCATTAACCACATTTGGATCCACCAGTGTCATTGCATGTATGTTCTTTTCATAATCCACGTGGATCCACCAGTGTCATTGCATGTGTGTGTCACATCCCAAGATTTTCCAAATCTTGTAATGTGAAAATAAATGAATAAAATAAAACTTTGTTTGATTTCCAGGGCCAGAAGAAACTTTTTGAATAATGGAACCTCAAACCATTTTGAATCAATTAAATCCTAAAGGGTTTTAAAGATAAAGTTTTATTAAAGGAAAATAAAATATTTTGGAAACACTATTTTGGATCTTTAAATAAAGAGTTTTGGTTTTCAAAAGAAAAGGTAGATTTATAAATAAAGATTATTTTATAAAGCCAAATGAAACCTTGGCCAAGACTTTGAAACAAAAGGTTTTGCTTTGATTAAAAATAGTAGAGGTTTATTTAAAATAAAATAAAAAGGATTTAAATATCCAAGTTTTATTAATAAAGGTTTTACTATTTCCAAAAACATCAAAACTTATTTATTTATTTAAAATAAGTTTTCCAAGTATTTTATATTCTCAAAATAAAACCTACTGAAGTGTTTTGGTTTTATTCTAGATTTCAAAATAAAGTTTTAAATAAAACAAACCCTACTTGATTTATTAACTAAGGTCCATTTTATTTAATTATTAATGGATCCTATAGCAAAAATGTTATTTTGTTTTAAACAAGCTTTCCAAGTATTCTTTTATTTTCAAATAAAACCTATTGATTTGGTTTTGAAAATATTTGGATTTCAAATGGAGATTTTATTAATTAAATCAAATCCTATTTTATTAATAAACTAAAGATCCATTTTATTTAATTAAAGAATGGATCCTAAAAGAATAAAAATTATTTTGTTTTGAACTTTGTTTTGTGTTATTAAACAGAACCAAGTTCAAAGTGTGAAGTTTGGTGATTGTTTGAATCAATTTGAATGTTGTTTGATGGTTTGAATTGATTTGAACCTTGTTTGTTTGTTTGAAAAATCAAAACAGAAAATAGAAATAGAAAAGGAAAAGGAAATCAGAAACAGAAAAAAATAGTGCAAAGGACCCAGCCCAAACAGGCCTGTAAAATTTCAGCTCCTCACCCCGAAAGAAAACGTTTCGCACTAGTATTCGAACCCGCGCAGAGACTGACCAGTGGACCTCCCCCTCGTTTCTTTTCCCACTGACCGGTGGACCCCACCTCTACTGCTCATCGTCCTCACCCGCGCGACCAGTTCTCCCCTCCCTCGTCGCCGTTTCCTGCAGTAATCCCGCGGCTTCAATTCGCCATAATGCCACGCGTTAATCTCGCCGTGACTGCACGCTATTAAGCGCCTGCGTCTTCTCCTCCTTTCCCCTCTGTCGCCACTCCTTCTCCGCCCCGAGGCTGCCACAATTCGGCCCAGCACTCCCTCTGTTCCGACGACACCACGGTGACGATTCCGGTCAAGCCACACCACCTCCTGCCTCCCTGACCTCGCACCCAGACTCACCACTTCTTGACGCATCTCCCAAGGTTTTCGCTCGACCAGGGCGCCCAGGCGCTTCACGTCAAACTTCCGAACGCCGCCGTGTCTGCAACCTCTCCAACGACCTCCCCCGGTAAACGCTGACCGCCCCGAGCCTCCTCGTTCACACTCCCTCACTCGCCTCGGTCTTGCGCAACTAACCCTGACCTCTATTTGTCTTTTCGTGACCAGTAGCCTCGTCTTCGACCACGGACAGAGCCGTCCGACGCCGTTCCCAACTCCGGTGAGCTCTAGCACTCGACTCCGTGCGCGCCTTGATCAGTGAATCATGCCGTTTGATTAGTCTGTGTCTTATGCATCTCCAGGTGCTCACCAATCTCTCGCGTTTCCGGCCGGTAACGACGACGACCTGCGCAGCCGCGCCCTTTTTCTCTCCGAAGCCTCCAGGTAGTAACTGGCCACCCCTTGTCCTTCTGATGATACGCCTGTGTTCAGTGCACTCGCCCGCATCTAACCGCATCTATTTCTTGCCCTCTGGTGGACAGCAGCCCCGTCCTCGTCGTCAAGCAGAAGCTCCTGGCGCCACCCCTAAACTCCGGCGAGCAATTAACCGCAACCTTGCGCGCACCTCGTCGAGCCATCAGCATGTTGAGCATCGCCGTGACCCCCTGAGCCCGGTGAGCATCTCCCCTTTCTCCCTCACCTCCTGTAGCATCGGCACCGTCGTCGACCGACATCTCCGCCGCCGGTAGCCACCGCAGCGCCGCCCATCTGTGGCTGGTGTGCCTAGCACCGTTAGATCGTAATCGTATGGCCACGATAGAACGTAACTGAAGCGGTAAGTAACCTCTACGCGCCGCACAATTTAACTTAAATCCAACGGCTGTCGTCGCGTGATCCAACCGAACCAGTACCGTCCAGTTAAAACATGCCGCGTGTCACCTGTCCTGTTTAAAACAGATTTGAAATCTGATTGAGATTCAATCTTCAAACCCTTATAATTCTGGATCCACACGTCCAAAAATTACAAATTTTATGTCGTTGGATTCAGGAGAGCAAGACCTAACCAACCCTGCCCTTGGTTTAGCAAATAGTATCTGTTAGTTTGCTTGTTTTTGTAGATTCTTTTGTGAGCTTGTTTAGAGTAGAAAAATTGTTTAAAATTGATTTTAGAGTTAAAACTTTTGCAAAATGGTTTGTTGTGACCTTATTGACCCTAGGAACCAACCCATAGTTTGGAAAATGTATTTGGTAAAGTTTAGGATGGAAAACTTGATTTAGCCCATTTCTAGCCAAACAAAACTATTGTTTTGTTATAAAAATGGTTTTGAGTAAAAACTTTGGAGGAGATGTTTTGGATCAAACCTACTGACCATAGGAAACACTTTGTGGTTTCAAAAATGCATTTGGTGAAGGAAAAGAATGATTCTTTGATTTAAAACCATTTCTAGTCAAATAGAAATGTGGTTTATTTATTAAAAATGATTTTGGAAGAAAACCTTTGGAAAATGTTTTGTTTTAAACTCTCTGACCCCAAACATCAAGTTTTGTGGTTGAAAACATATTTGGTGAACCCTATAGGTTAATGCCTTAGTAAAAATATTTCTTCACCACATAAAATGATACTTTGTTTTGAAAATGATTTATGAAGTGAAACCTTTTGCAAATGACTTTGCCACTTTATAAAATGACCATTAGGTGTTTTCAAATGTCTATGACCCATTAGGAACCACTTTTTCAAACAAAACAAGCTTGGCCTGCTTGCATGCATTACTTTGACTTTGTCATTTTGTGTGTTGTTTTGCTTGATTGGTAGATTGAGTTTGTGCCTTGTTTGATTGGATTGTAGTGACTTGAAGAGTGTGATTGTTGCAAGGACAAGGAGTGAACTTATACCCTCTACCAAAAAGGCAAGTGATGCTTCATACTTTTTGACCCATTACTTTCACTATGCATTAGTGATTTTGCTAAGTAAAACTTGCATGGATTTTGCTAAGTATAAACCTTGCTATAGTAAAACCTAGTAGATGAATCCTTAGTAGGATTTTCCTAAGTTAAGAATCCTATTACTATCAAGCTTAGCCTAGCTAATAGAAAACATGGGTGGAATATATATTCACACTATGGAAAAATTTCTAAGTCTAAGGACTTGTGTTTTGTTTAATAAAACAACTAAGTTAATGAATCACCTGGGTGGAATGGGACTTGCTTGGTGGTTTTTGGAGTGGTTACACAAGGCCAGGGGACTGGTGAACCTTGTGTATCTCACTTGTGGATGGCCACCCAGGAACAAAGAGATTTGAGATGTCAAATGTTGAGAAGCTTCAAGTGCAACCACTTGGCAATATGGGCTCTGCCATGATCATATAAGTTGCAAGAACTTAGCCATATGGACAGTTGGTGGTAGTGTTTGATAGGTTGGAGCGCGTCCATTTTGGTCTAAGGGAAGGCTTCTGAAAGATCTTGTCTTGGTGAAACCAAGTCTTGTGGGGAAAGTGCACCACCTCTACAGAGTGTAAAATCTAAGTACTTAGTCATGTCCCTGGAAAAGGACAATTTGAGCATCAAGACATGGAAGCAATCAAGAATCTCATCATTCAAATTTCTAAGTAAAACTTGTGGTTTGAACAAGGGTTGTTTGAAATCTTCAATCTTTGATTGAGGAAAATGATTTTATCAAAGCAAAAACTTAGTATTTTCAAATGTTAAGGAAAAATCTATTTCGAGCAATGCAAGCCTCAACTCCACTTAGCCAAATGCATATAGATGATAGACTCCACTATACTACCATAGTATCACTTGCCAATACAATTAAAATGTATTGACCCTTTGTGGCTGTAACTTGTAATGTTGCAGGATTGATTGATTTTAGTGAAGATTGTTCGAATAGGATTACAAAGTCTACAACCAACATCTGCCTGTGGCACTTTGAAGATGAAGGACCCCATGACTATAGTTATTCCGCTGCAATGTAATGTAATAGCCAAATGAGCTATGTATGATGTAATAAAATTATGTTATTCCGGGTTATAAAGTTATATTATGACCTTTGTTTCTTGATATTACATCTAAACTGTGGATGCTAGCTATTGATCCAGGGACTAGCATTGTAAACACAGGGGGCTCTACCTTATTAAAGGTTGGGAACCCCTACAGATGGTATCAGAGCATTGTGTTGCCTGTAGGATTTGTAAACCTAGGATTGGACAAAAACCCTTAGAAAACATAGGTGTTATATTTGTTCCAAAACTTATTTACAAACAATCTAGTAAGACTCTTTCCTCAACCATTTTGGTTTCAACTCTACATCTCATCTATATTCAAACTTGATGGAAAAGCCTACCCCATGACCAAGGACTATACCATGTACAAGGACTTCTTCAACCCTAATGACTTCAACATCTTCAACATTTTCACCAAGGACTTCAAACTTGGATATCACTAAAGACTACAAGTGAGACAAGAAATGTTACTCAAGACTTGAAGACTAAGGAAAAACAACTTAGAAGGAACCATGACCACCTTTGAAGTTTTGTGACCAAGACACAAGAATTCTCCAAGGATACAAAGATCTCATTCAAGAAGAATCAACCAAGAAGGATGGAAAGATCACAAGTGAACCATGTAGATGGACCACCATATCTTAGTTAAATCAAACACACCAACTTATGTGGTGTAACAAAAATATTTTTGGTTGCCTAAAGTTATGCTTGAAACTTGTTGTTTGAGTGGAATGTTATGTTTGTGATTGCTTGCACATTGCTTGTGTGAATTGTGATGTGTGTGATTAGAATTGATTCCTTAGAAAATATTTTGCCTATCCTAATCCCAATCCAACCCAAACAGATGACTTCTCCAAGAGACTCCAACATCAAGGATGGTGACAACAACAACAACCAAGAGGTCAACATGAGAGAACAACTACTAGCAAACCAAACCCAATTAAGCCAAGTGACAACTCAGTTTTTAGCCAACAATAATGGATTAGACCCCACCATGCAAATGTTTTTGGAAGCTCAATCCCAATTGTTGCAAAGGATGGCCACTCAAATGATCAACATGGGAGACAACTCTTCCCAAGGAGTTTGTGACAACAAGGATGACAAAGATGTTATTCTAGAAGGAACCCAAGCTTGCAATATTTTTGGAGACAAGGATCACACTTCCAAGGAGCATGGAGATCAATGCCCCAATTGTGAAGAGAAACATCCAACTAATCAATGCCCCACATCTCAAGTAACTTGTTTCCTATGTGAAGGAAATGATCATGCCCCTATTCAATGCCCCATCTATCCTATAGTTCAACAAATGAAGCAAGATGGAATGCATCAAATGTTTGGAAACCTCCATCAGGGAAAAACTTCTACCAAGATGGATGAAGGCAAAGTCAAAACTATGCACCATAAGGCTAAATCTAAAGTGACCACCAAGTGTTGCTACTCTTGTGAAGAAGAAGGTCATATCTCTAGAAACTGCCCCAAGAAGAGAGAAAGATTTCCCACCTTTGTGGTGAAATATGAAGAGCATGAACTAGAAGAACTCCTAGCTTTGGAGAAACCCAAGGAGAAGAAGAAGAAATGCCCCAACCCAAACAAGAAGGATATTACTCAAGAGCAATGTTACACTTGCAAAGAGATGGGACATTATGCCAATGAATGCCCAGAAAAGAAGAAGAACCAAGGAAACAAACAAGAGGCAATGATACCAAAAGAAAAGAAAGATATCAGCCAAGTGATGTGTTTCAATTGCAAAGAACCAGGACATTATGCAAGCAATTGTCCAGAAAAGATGAAGCACAAGATAAACAAGCCTATGAAGGATCTCAGCCTAGTCACATGTTTCAAGTGTGGAAATAAAGGACACTATGCAGATGTTTGCCCAGAGAGATTTCAATAAGATCCCAAGCAAGCCAAGATGTAATCTAGATGGAAAAGTTTTAAGGGTGGTAGTACCCTAGATGCTTTGAGCCAACTTGTAACCCCTAGCCTTCCCAAATCTCGGGACGAGATTTATTTTAAGGGTGGTAGCCTGTCACATCCCAAGATTTTCCAAATCTTGTAATGTGAAAATAAATGAATAAAATAAAACTTTGTTTGATTTCCAGGGCCAGAAGAAACTTTTTGAATTCAAATGGAACCTCAAACCATTTTGAATCAATTAAATCCTAAAGGGATTTAAAGATAAACTTTTATTAAAGGAAAATAAAATATTTTGGAAACACTATTTTGGATCTTTAAATAAAGAGTTTTGGTTTTCGAAAGAAAAGGTAGATTTATAAATAAAGATTATTTTATAAAGCCAAATGAAACCTTGGCCAAGACTTTGAAACAAAAGGTTTTGCTTTGATTAAAAATAGTAGAGGTTTATTTAAAATAAAATAAAAAGGATTTAAATATCCAAGTTTTATTAATAAAGGTTTTACTATTTCCAAAAACATCAAAACTTATTTATTTATTTAAAATAAGTTTTCCAAGTATTTTATATTCTCAAAATAAAACCTACTGAAGTGTTTTGGTTTTATTCTAGATTTCAAAATAAAGTTTTAAATAAAACAAACCCTACTTGATTTATTAACTAAGGTCCATTTTATTTAATTATTAATGGACCCTATAGCAAAAATGTTATTTTGTTTTAAACAAGCTTTCCAAGTATTCTTTTATTTTCAAATAAAACCTATTGATTTGGTTTTGAAAATATTTGGATTTCAAATGGAGATTTTATTAATTAAATCAAATCCTATTTTATTAATAAACTAAAGATCCATTTTATTTAATTAAAGAATGGATCCTAAAAGAATAAAAATTATTTTGTTTTGAACTTTGTTTTGTGTTATTAAACAGAACCAAGTTCAAAGTGTGAAGTTTGGTGATTGTTTGAATCAATTTGAATGTTGTTTGATGGTTTGAATTGATTTGAACCTTGTTTGTTTGTTTGAAAAATCAAAACAGAAAATAGAAATAGAAAAGGAAAAAGAAATCAGAAACAGAAAAAAATAGTGCAAAGGACCCAGCCCAAACAGGCCCAGAAACAGCCCAGCTCCTCACCCCGAAAGAAAACGTTTCGCACTAGTATTCGAACCCGCGCAGAGACTGACCAGTGGACCTCCCCCTCGTTTCTTTTCCCACTGACCGGTGGACCCCACCTCATCGCTCATCGTCTCCTCACCCGACCAATTCTCCCTCCTCGCCGCTGCTTTCTGCAGTAATCCGCTGCTTCAATTCGCCATAATGCCGCGTTAATCTTGCCGTGGATCAGACGCTTATTAAGCGCCTGCGTCTTCTCCTCCTTTCCCCTCTGTCGCCACTCCTTCTCCGCCCCGAGGCTGCCACAATTTGGCCCAGCACTCCCTCTGTTCCGACGACACCACGGTGACGATTCCGGTCAAGCCACACCACCTCCTGCCTCCCTGACCTCGCACCCAGACTCACCACTTGACGATCTCCCAAGTGTTTTCGTTCGACCGGGCGCCCAGTGTCATTCGCCAAACTTCCGAACGCCGCCGCGTCTGCAACCTCTCCGACGACCTCCCCCGGTAAACGCTGACCGCCCCGAGCCTCCTCGTTCACACTCCCTCACTCGCCTCGGTCTTGCGCAACTAACCCTGACCTCTATTTGTCTTTTCGTGACCAGTAGCCTCGTCTTCGACCACGGACAGAGCCGTCCGACGCCGTTCCCAACTTCGATGAGCTCTAGCACTCGACTCCGTGCGCTCCTTGATCAGTGAATCATGCTGTTTGATTAGTCTGTGTCTTCTGCATCTCCAGGTGCTCGCCAATCTCTCGCTCGTGCCTCCCAGCGTCGGCAACGACGACGACCTGCAGCACCGTCGTTTGCCTTTTTCTCCGATGAAGCCTCCAGGTAGTAACTGGCCACCCCTTGTCCTTCTGATGATACGCCTGTGTTCAGTGCACTCGCCCGCATCTAACCGCATCTATTTCTTGCCCTCTGGTCGAGCCATCAGCACGTCGAGCCATCAGCACGTTGAGCATCGCCGTGACCCCCTGAGCCCGGTGAGCATCTCCCCTTTCTCCCTCACCTCCTGTAGCATCGGCACCGTCGTCGATCGACAGCTCTGCCGCCGGTAGCCACCGCAGCGCCGGCCATCTGTGGCTGGTGTGCCTAGCACCGTTAGATCGTAATCGTATGGCCACGATAGAACATAACTGAAGCGGTAAGTAACCTCTGCGCGCCGCACGATTTAACTTAAATCCAACGGCTGTCGTCGCGTGATCCAACCGAACCGGTACCGTCCAGTTAAAACACGTCGCGTGTCACCTGTCCTGTTTAAAACAGATTTGAAATCTGATTGAGATTCAATCTTCAAACCCTTATAATTCTGGATCCACACGTCCAAAAATTACAAATTTTATGTCGTTGGATTCAGGAGAGCAAGACCTAACCAACCCTGCCCTTGGTTTAGCAAATAGTATCTGTTAGTTTGCTTGCTTTTGCAGATTCTTTTGTGAGCTTGTTTAGAGTAGAAAAATTGTTTAAAATTGATTTTAGAGTTAAAACTTTTGCAAAATGGTTTGTTGTGACCTTACTGACCCTAGGAACCAACCCATATTTTGGAAAATGTATTTGGTAAAGTTTAGGATGGAAAACTTGATTTAGCCCATTTCTAGCCAAACAAAACTATTGTTTTGTTATAAAAATGGTTTTGAGTAAAAACTTTGGAGGAGATGTTTTGGATCAAACCTACTGACCATAGGAAACACTTTGTGGTTTCAAAAATGCATTTGGTGAAGGAAAAGAATGATTCTTTGATTTAAAACCATTTCTAGTCAAATAGAAATGTGGTTTATTTATTAAAAATGATTTTGGAAGAAAACCTTTGGAAAATGTTTTGTTTTAAACTCTCTGACCCCAAACATCAAGTTTTGTGGTTGAAAACATATTTGGTGAACCCTGTAGGTTAATGCCTTAGTAAAAATATTTCTTCACCACATAAAATGATACTTTGTTTTGAAAATGATTTATGAAGTGAAACCTTTTGCAAATGACTTTGCCACTTTATAAAATGACCATTAGGTGTTTTCAAATGTCTATGACCCATTAGGAACCACTTTTTCAAACAAAACAAAGCTTGTCCTGCTTGCATGCATTACTTTGACTTTGTCATTTTGTGTGTTGTTTTGCTTGATTGGTAGATTGAGTTTGTGCCTTGTTTGATTGGATTGTAGTGACTTGAAGAGTGTGATTGTTGCAAGGACAAGGAGTGAACTTATACCCTCTACCAAAAAGGCAAGTGATGCTTCATACTTTTTGACCCATTACTTTCACTATGCATTAGTGATTTTGCTAAGTAAAACTTGCATGGATTTTGCTAAGTATAAACCTTGATATAGGAAAACCTAGTAGATGAATCCTTAGTAGGATTTTCCTAAGTTAAGAATCCTATTACTATCAAGCTTAGCCTAGCTAATAGAAAACATGGGTGGAATATATATTCACAATATGGAAAAATTTCTAAGTCTGAGGACTTGTGTTTTGTTTAATAAAACAACTAAGTTAATGAATCACCTGGGTGGAATGGGACTTGCTTGGTGGTTTTTGGAGTGGTTACACAAGGCCAGGGGATTGGTGAACCTTGTGTATCTCACTTGTGGATGGCCACCCAGGAACAAAGAGATTTGAGATGTCAAATGTTGAGAAGCTTCAAGTGCAACCACTTGGCAATATGGGCTCTGCCATGATCATATAAGTTGCAAGAACTTAGCCATATGGAAAGTTGGTGGTAGTGTTTGATAGGTTGGAGCGCGTCCATTTTGGTCTAAGGGAAGGCTTCTGAAAGATCTTGTCTTGGTGAAACCAAGTCTTGTGGGGAAAGTGCACCACCTCTGCAGAGTGTAAAATCTAAGTACTTAGCCATGTCCCTGGAAAAGGACAATTTGAGCATCAAGACATGGAAGCAATCAAGAATCTCATCATTCAAATTTCTAAGTAAAACTTGTGGTTTGAACAAGGGTTGTTTGAAATCTTCAATCTTTGATTGATGAAAATGATTTTATCAAAGCAAAAACTTAGTATTTTCAAATGTTAAGGAAAAATCTATTTCGAGCAATGCAAACCTCAACTCCACTTAGCCAAATGCATATAGATGATAGACTCCACTATACTACCATAGTATCACTTGCCAATACAATTCAAATGTATTGACCCTTTGTGGCTGTAACTTGTAATGTTGCAGGATTGATTGATTTTAGTGAAGATTGTTCGAATAGGATTACAAAGTCTACAACCAACATCTGCCTGTGGCACTTTGAAGATGAAGGACCCCATGACTATAGTTATTCCGCTGCAATGTAATGTAATAGCCAAATGAGCTATGTATGATGTAATAAAATTATGTTATTCCGGGTTATAAAGTTATATTATGACCTTTGTTTCTTGATATTACATCTAAACTCTGGATGCTAGCTATTAATCCAGGGACTAGCATTGTAAACACAGGGGGATCTACCTTATTAAAGGTTGGGAACCCCTACAGATGGTATCAGAGCATATGTGTGTTCTTTTCACAAACCACATATGGATCCACCAGTGACATTGCATGTGTGTTCTTTTCATTAACCACAGCTAGAGTGATTTCATGTGTGTTCTTTTCAGAAACCACATATGGATCCACCGGTGTCATTGTATGTGTGTTCTTTTCACAAACCACGTATGGATCCACGAGAGTCATTGCATGTATGTTCTTTCCATTAACCACATATGGATCCACCAGAGAGATTGCATGTGTGTTCTTTTCACAAACCACATACGGAACCACCATTGTCATTGCATGTTTATTCTTTTCACAAAACACATATGCGTCCACTAGAGTTCATTGCATGCGTTTTCTTTTCATTAACCACAACTAGAGTCATTGCATGTCTGTTCTTTTCACAAACCCAATAAGGATCTACCAGAGTCATTGCATGTGTGTTCTTTTCATAGACCACATAAGGATCCACCAGTGTCATTTCATGTTTGTTCTTTTCACAAACCACATATGGATCCACCAGTGACATTGCATGTGTGTTCTTTTCACAAACCACATATGGATCCACCAGAGTCATTGCATGTATGGTCTTCTCATATACCACATATGGATCCACTAGTGTCATTGCATGTGTGTTATTTTCACAAACCACATATGGATCCACAAGTGTCATTGCATGTGTGTTCTTTTCATTAACCACATGTGGATCTCCTAGTGTCATTGCATGTGTGTTCTTTTCATTAACCACAACTAGAGTCATTGCATGTCTGTTCTTTTCACAAACCACATATGGATCCACCAGATTCATTGCATGCCTGTTCTTTTCATTAACCACATTTGGATCCACCAGTGTCATTGCATGTCTGTTCTTTTCATAATCCACGTGGATCCACCAGTGTCATTGCATGTGTGTTCTTTTAATAAACCATAGCTAGAGTCACTAGATGTGTGTTCTTTTCATAAACCACAACTAGAGTCCTTGTATGTGTGTTCTTTTCACAAACCACATATGGATCCACCAGTGACATTGCATGTGTGTTCTTTTCATTAACCACAGCTAGAGTGATTTCATGTGTGTTCTTTTCAGAAACCACATATGGATCCACCGGTGTCATTGCATGTGTGTTCTTTTCACAAACCACGTATGGATCCACCAGAGTCATTGCATGTCTGTTCTTTTCATTAACCACATATGGATCCACCAGAGACATTGCATGTGTGTTCTTTTCACAAACCACATACAGAACCACCTGTGTCATTGCATGTTTATTCTTTTCACAAACCACATATGCGTCCACTAGAGTTCATTGCATGCGTTTTCTTTTCATTAACCACAACTAGAGTCATTGCATGTCTGTTCTTTTCACAAACCCAATAAGGATCTACCAGAGTCATTGCATGTGTGTTCTTTTCATAGACCACATAAGGATCCACCAGTGTCATTTCATGTTTGTTCTTTTCACAAACCACATATGGATCCACCAGTGACATTGCATGTGTGTTCTTTTCACAAACCACATATGGATCCACCAGAGTCATTGCATGTATGGTCTTCTCATATACCACATATGGATCCACTAGTGTCATTGCATGTGTGTTATTTTCACAAACCACATATGGATCCACAAGTGTCATTGCATGTGTGTTCTTTTCATTAACCACATGTGGATCTCCTAGTGTCATTGCATGTGTGTTCTTTTCATTAACCACAACTAGAGTCATTGCATGTCTGTTCTTTTCACGAACCACATATGGATCCACCAGATTCATTGCATGTCTGTTCTTTTCATTAACCACATTTGGATCCACCAGTGTCATTTGCATGTCTGTTCTTTTCATAATCCACGTGGATCCACCAGTGTCATTGCATGTGTGTTCTTTTAATAAACCAAAGCTAGAGTCATTAGATGTGTGTTCCTTTCATAAACCACAACTAGAGTCCTTGCATGTGTGTTCTTTTCACAAACCACATATGGATCCACCAGTGACATTTCATGTTTGTTCTTTTCACAAACCACATATGGATCCACCAGTGACATTGCATGTGTGTTCTTTTCACAAACCACATATGGATCCACTAGAGTCATTGCATGTCTGTTCTTTTCATATACCACATATGGATCCACCAGTGTCATTGCATGTGTGTGCTTTTCACAAACCACATATGGATCCACCAGTGTCATTGCATGTGGTTCTATTCACAAACCACATATGGATCCACTAGTGTCATTGCATTTTTGTTCTTTTCACAAACGACATATGGACCCCTGGTGTCATTGCATGTGTGTTCTTTTCATTAAGCACAGCTAGAGTCATTGCATGTCTGTTCTTTTCACAAGCCACATGGATCCACCAGTGTCATTGCACGTGTGTTCTTTTCATTAACCACAGCTAGAGTCATTTCATGTGTGTTCTTTTCGCAAACCACATATGGATCCACTAGAGTCATTGCATGTGTGTTCTTTTTATAAACCACACATGTATCCACTAGAGTTTATTGCATGTGTGTTCTTTTCATTAACCACACCTAGAGTCAATGCATGTTTGTTCTCTTCACAAACCACATTAGGATCCACCAGAGTCATTGCATGTATGGTCTTTTCATATACCACATATGGATCCACTAGTGTCATTGCATGTGTGTTATTTTCACAAACCACATATGGATCCACAAGTGTCATTGCATGTGTGTTCTTTTCATTAACCACATGTGGATCTCCTAGTGTCATTGCATGTGTGTTCTTTTCATTAACCACAACTAGAGTCATTGCATGTCTGTTCTTTTCACGAACCACATATGGATCCACCAGATTCATTGCATGTCTGTTCTTTTCATTAACCACATTTCGATCCACTAGTGTCATTGCATGTCTGTTCTTTTCATAATCCACATGGATCCACCAGTGTCATTGCATGTGTGTTCTTTTAATAAACCATAGCTAGAGTCACTAGATGTGTGTTCTTTTCATAAACCACAACTAGAGTCCTTGCATGTGTGTTCTTTTCACAAACCACATATGGATACACCAGATTCATTGCATGTCTGTTCTTTTCATTAACCACATTTGGATCCACCAGTGTCATTTGCATGTCTGTTCTTTTCATAATCCACGTGGATCCACCAGTGTCATTGCATGTGTGTTCTTTTAATAAACCATAGCTAGAGTCACTAGATGTGTGTTCTTTTCATAAACAACAACTAGAGTCCTTGTATGTGTGTTCTTTTCACAAACCACATATGGATCCACTAGTGACATTGCATGTGTGTTCTTTTCATTAACCACAGCTAGAGTGATTTCATGTGTGTTCTTTTCAGAAACCACATATGGATCCACCGGTGTCATTGCATGTGTGTTCTTTTCACATACCACATATACGTCCACTAGAGTTCATTGCATATGTGTTCTTTTCATTAACCACTCCTAGAGTCATTGCATGTCTGTTCTTTTCACAAACCACAGAAGGATCCACCAGAGTCATTGCATTAGTGTTATTTTCATAGACCACATATGGATCCACGAGTGTCATTTCATGTGTGTTCTTTTCACAAACCACATATGGATCCACCAGTGACATTGCATGTGTGTTCTTTTCACAAACCACATATGGATCCACCAGTGTCATTGCATGTGTGTTCTTGTCATTAACCATAGCTATAGTCATTGCATGTCTATTCCTTTCACAAACCACATGGATCCACCAGTGTCATTGCATGTGTGTTCTTTCAATAAACCACAACTAAAGTTATTGCAGATGTGTTATTTGCAGAAACCACATATGGATCCACTAGTGTCATTGCACGTGTGTTCTTTTCATTAACCCCAGCTAGAGTCATTTCATGTGTGTTCTTTTCACAAACCACATATCGATCCTCCAGACTAATTGCATGTGTGTTCTTTTTATAAACCACACATGTATCCACCAGAGTTCATTGCATGTGTGTTCTTTTCATTAACCACAGCTAGAGTCATTTCATGTGTGTTCTTTTCAGAAACCACATATGGATCCACCAGTGTCATTTCATGTGTGTTATTTTCACAAACCACATATGGATCCACCAGTGTCATTGCATGTGAGTTCTTTTCATTAATCACATGTGGATCTCCTAGTGTCATTGCATGTGTGTTCTTTTCATTAACCACAACTAGAGTCATTGCATGTCTGTTCTTTTCACGAACCACATATGGATCCACCAGATTCATTGCATGTCTATTCTTTTCATTAACCACATATGGATCCACCAGTGTCATTGCATGTCTATTCTTTTCATAATCCACATGGATCCACCAGTGTTATTGCATGTGTGTTCTTTTAATAAACCATAGCTAGAGTCATTGGATGTGTGTTCTTTTCATAAACCACAACTGGAGTCATTGCATGTGTGTTCTTTTCACAAACCACATATGGATCCACCAGTGTCATTGCATGTGTGTTCTTTTCGTTAACCCTAACTAGATTCATTGCATGTCTGTTCTTTTCACAAACCACATGGATCCACTAGTGTCATTACATGTGTGTTCTTTTAATAAACCATAGCTAGATTCATTGCGTGTCTGTTCTTTTCACAAACCACATGGATCCACTAGTGTCATTGCATCTGTGTTCTTTTAATAAACCACAACTAGAGTCATTGCATGTCTGTTCTTTTCATTAACCACATATGGAACCACCAGAGACATTACATGTCTGTTCTTTTCATATACCACATATGGATCCACCAGTGTCATTGCATGTGTATTCTTTTCAAAAACTACATATGGATCCACCAGTGTCATTGCATGCGTTTCTTTTCACAAACCACATACGCATCCACTAGTGTCATTGAATGTGTGTTCTTTTCACAAACCACATATGGACCCCCTAGTGTCATTGCATGTGTTATATTTTCATTAACTACTGCTAGAGTCATTGCATGTCTATTGTTTTCACAAACCACATGGATCCACCAGTGTCATGGCATGTGTGTTCTTTCAATAAACCACAACTAGAGTTATTGCATGTGTGTTCTTTGCACAAACCACATATGGATCCACCAGTGTCATTGCACGTGTGTTCTTTTCATTAACCACAACTAGAGTCATTTCATGTGTGTTCTTTTCATAGACCACATAAGGATCCACCAGTGTCATTTCATGTATGTTCTTTTCACAAACCACATATGGATCCACCAGTGACATTGCACGGGTGTTCTTTTCATTAACCACAACTAGAGTCATTTCATGTGTGTTCTTTTTACAAACCACATATGGATCCACCAAAGTCATTGCATGTGTGTTCTTTTCATAAACCACATATGGATCCACCAGAGTTCATTGCATGTGTGTTGTTTTCACAAACCACATATGGATCCATCAGTGACATTGCATGTGTGTTCTTTTCACAAACCACATATGGATCCACCAGTGTCATTGCATGTGTGTTCTTTTCACATACCACATATACGTCCACTAGAGTTCATTGCATATGTGTTCTTTTCATTAACCACTGCTAGAGTCATTGCATGTCTGTTCTTTTCACAAACCACAGAAGGATCCACCAGAGTCATTGCATGTGTGTTATTTTCATAGACCACTTATGGATCCACGAGTGTCATTTCATGTGTGTTCTTTTCACAAACCACATATGGATCCACCAGTGACATTGCATGTGCGTTCTTTTCACAAACCACATATGGATCCACTAGTGTCATTGCATGTGTGTTCTTGTCATTAACCATAGCTATAGTCATTGCATGTCTATTCTTTTCACAAACCACATGGATCCACCAGTGTCATGGCATGTGTGTTCTTTCAATAAACCACAACTAGAGTTATTGCAGATGTGTTATTTGCACAAACCACAAATGGATCCACCAGTGTCATTGCACGTGTGTTCTTTTCATTAACCACAGCTAGATTCATTTCATGTGTGTTCTTTTCACAAACCACATATGGATCCTCCAGAATAATTGCATGTGTGTTCTTTTTATAAACCACACATGTATCCACCAGAGTTCATTGCATGTGTGTTCTTTTCATTAACCACAGCTAGAGTCAATGCATGTCTGTTCTTTTCAAAAACCACATAAGGATCCACCAGAGTCATTGTATGTATGTTCTCGTCATATACCACATATGGATACACTAGTGTCATTGCATGTGTGTTATTTTCACAAACCACATATGGATCCACCAGTGTCATTGCATGTGTGTTCTTTTCATTAATCACATGTCGATCTCCTCGTGTCATTGCATGTGTGTTCTTTTCATTAACCACAACTAGAGTCATTGCATGTTTGTTCTTTTCATGAACCACATATGGATCCACCAGATTCATTGCATGTCTATTCTTTTCATTAACCACATATGGATCCACCAGTGTCATTGCATGTCTATTCTTTTCATAATCCACATGGATCCACCAGTGTCATTGCATGTGTGTTCTTTTAATAAACCATAGCTAGAGTCACTGGATGTGTGTTCTTTTCATAAACCACAACTAGAGTCATTGCATGTGTTTTCTTTTCACAAACCACATATGGATCCACCAGTGTCATTGCATGTGTGTTCTTTTCGTTAACCCTAACTAGATTCATTGCATGTATGTTCTTTTCACAAACCACATGGATCCACTAGTGTCATTACATGTGTATTCTTTTATTAAACCATAGCTAGATTCATTGCATGTCTGTTCTTTTCACAAACCACATGGATCCACTAGTGTCATTGCATCTGTGTTCTTTTAATAAACCACAACTAGAGTCATTGCATGTATGTTCTTTTCAATAACCACATATGGATCCACCAGAGACATTGCATGTTTGTTCTTTTCATATACCACATATGGATCCACCAGTGTCATTGCATGTGTATTCTTTTCAAAAACTACATATGGATCCACCAGTGTCATTGCATGTGTTTCTTTTCACAAACCACATACGGATCCACTAGTGTCATTGAATGTGTGTTCTTTTCACAAACCACATATGGACCCCCTAGTGTCATTGCATGTGTTATCTTTTCATTAACTACAGCTAGAATCATTGCATGTCTGTTCTTTTCACAAACCACATGGATCCAGCAGTGTCATTGCATGTGTGTTTTTTCAATAAACCACAACAAGAGTTATTGCATGTGTGTTCTTTGCACAAACCACCTATGGATCCACCAGTCTCATTGCACGTGTGTTCTTTTCATTAACCACAACTAGAGTCATTTCATGTGTGTTGTTTTCATAGACCACATAAGGATCCACCAGTGTCATTTCATGTATGTTCTTTTCACAAACCACATATGGATCCACCAGTGACATTGCACGTGTGTTCTTTTCATTAACCACAACTAGAGTCATTTCATGTGTGTTATTTTTACAAACCACATATGGATCCACCAAAGTCATTGCATGTGTGTTCTTTTCATAAACCACATATGGATCCACCAAAGTTCATTGCATGTGTGTTCTTTTCATTAATCACAGCTACAGTCAATGCATGGCTATTCTTTTCACAAACCACATAAGGATCCACCAGAGTCATTGCATGTATGTTCTTTTCATAGACTACATATGTATCCACTAGTGTCATTGCATGTGTGTTCTTTTCACAAACCACATATGAATCCACCAGTGTAATTGCATGTGTGTTTTTTTCATTAACCACATGTGGATCTTCTAGTGTCATTGCATGTGTGTTCTTTTCATTCACCACAACTAGAGTCATTTCATGTGTGTTCTTTTCACAAACCACATATGGATCCACCAGAGTCATTGCATGTGTGTTATTTTCATTAACCACATATGGATCCACCAGTTTCATTGCATGTCTGTTCTTTTCATAATCCACATGGATCCACCAGTGTCATTGCATGTGTGTTCTTTTAATAAACCAAAGCTAGAGTCATTAGATGTGTGTTCTTTTCATAAACCACAACTAGAGTCATTGCATGTGTGTTCTTTTCACAAACCACATATGGATCCACCAGTGTCATTGCATGTGTGTTCTTTTCATTAACCACAGCTAGAGTCATTTCATGTGTGTTCTTTTCAGAAACCACATATGGATCCACCAGTGTCATTTCATGTGTGTTATTTTCACAAACCACATATGGATCCACCAGTGTCATTGCATGTGTATTCTTTTCATTAATCACATGTGGATCTCCTAGTGTCATTGTATGTGTGTTCTTTTCATTAACCACAACTAGAGTCATTGCATGTCTGTTCTTTTCACGAACCACATATGGATCCACCAGATTCATTGCATGTCTATTCTTTTCATTAACCACATATGGATCCACCAGTGTCATTGCATGTCTATTCTTTTCATAATCCACATGGATCCACTAGTGTCATTGCATGTGTGTTCTTTTAATAAACCATAGCTAGAGTCACTGGATGTGTGTTCTTTTCATAAACCACAACTATAGTCATTGCATGTGTGTTCTTTTCACAAACCACATATGGATCCACCAGTGTCATTGCATGTGTGTTCTTTTCGTTAACCCTAACTAGATTCATTGCATGTCTGTTCTTTTCACAAACCACATGGATCCACTAGTGTCATTACATGTGTGTTCTTATAATAAACCATAGCTAGATTCATTGCATGTTTGTTCTTTTCACAAACCACATGGATCCACTAGTGTCATTGCATTTGTGTTCTTTTAATAAACCACAACTAGAGTCATTGCATGTCTGTTCTTTTCATTAACCACATATGGATCCACCAGAGACATTGCATGTCTGTTCTTTTCATATACCACATATGGATCCACCAGTGTCATTGCATGTTTATTCTTTTCAAAAACTACATATGGATCCACCAGTGTCATTGCATGTGTTTCTTTTCACAAACCACATACGGATCCACTAGTGTCATTGAATGTATGTTCTTTTCACAAACCACATATGGACCCCCTAGTGTCATTGCATGTGTTATCTTTTCATTAACTACAGCTAGAGTCATTGCATGTCTGTTCTTTTCACAAACCACATGGATCCAGCAGTGTCATTGCATGTGTGTTCTTTCAATAAACCACAACTAGAGTTATTGCATGTGTGTTCTTTGCACAAACCACACATCGTTCCACCAGTGTCATTGCACGTGTGTTCTTTTCATTAACCACAACTAGAGTCATTTTATGTGTGTTCTTTTCATAGACCACATAAGGATCCACCAGTGTCATGTCATGTATGTTCTTTTCACAAACCACATATGGATCCACCAGTGACATTGCACGTGTGTTCTTTTCATTAACCACAACTAGAGTCATTTCATGTGTGTTATTTTTACAAACCACATATGGATCCACCAAAGTCATTGCATGTGTGTTCTTTTCATAAATCACATATGGATCCACCAGAGTTCATTGCATGTGTGTTCTTTTCATTAATCACAGCTAGAGTCAATGCATGGCTATTCTTTTCACAAACCACATAAGGATCCACCAGAGTCATTGCATGTATGTTCTTTTCATAGACTACATATGTATCCACTAGTGCCATTGCATGTGTGTTCTTTTCACAAACCACATATGAATCCACCGTGTCATTGCATGTGTGTTTTTTCATTAACCACATGTGGATCTCCTAGTGTCATTGCATGTGTGTTCTTTTCATTCACCACAACTACAGTCATTTCATGTGTGTTCTTTTCACAAACCACATATGGATCCACCAGTCATTGCATGTGTGTTATTTTCATTAACCACATATGGATCCACCATTTCATTGCATGTCTGTTTCTTTTCATAATCCACATGGATCCACCAGTGTCATTGCATGTGTGTTCTTTTAATAAACCAAAGCTAGAGTCATTAGATGTGTGTTCTTTCATAAATCACAACTAGAGTCATTGCATGTGTGTTCTTTTCACAAACCACATATGGATCCACCAGTGTCATTGCATGTGTGTTCTTTTCATTAACCACAGCTAGAGTCATTTCATGTGTGTTCTTTTCAGAAACCACATATGGATCCACCAGTGTCATTTCATGTGTGTTATTTTCACAAACCACATATGGATCCACCAGTGTCATTGCTTGTGTGTTCTTTTCATTAATCACATGTGGATCTCCTAGTGTCATTGCATGTGTGTTCTTTTCATTAACCACAACTAGAGTCATTGCATGTATGTTCTTTTCACGAACCACATATGGATCCACCAGATTCATTGCATGTCTATTCTTTTCATTAACCACATATGGATCCACCAGTGTCATTGCATGTCTATTCTTTTCATAATCCACATGGATCCACCAGTGTCATTGCATGTGTGTTCTTTTAATAAACCGTAGCTAGAGTCACTGGATGTGTGTTCTTTTCATAAACCACAACTAGAGTCATTGCATGTGTGTTCTTTTCACAAACAACATATGGATCCACCAGTGTCATTGCATGTGCGTTCTTTTCGTTAACCCTAACTAGATTCATTGCATGTCTGTTCTTTTCACAAACCACATGGATCCACTAGTGTCATTACATGTGTGTTCTTTTAATAAACCATAGCTAGATTCATTGCATGTCTGTTCTTTTCACAAACCACATGGATCCACTAGTGTCATTGCATCTATGTTCTTTTAATAAACCACAACTAGAGTCATTGCATGTCTGTTCTTTTCATTAACCACATATGGATCCACCAGAGACATTGCATGTCTGTTCTTTTCATATACCACATATGGATCCACCAGTGTCATTGCATGTGTATTCTTTTCAAAAACTACATATGGATCCACCAGTGTCATTGCATGTGTTTCTTTTCACAAACCACATACGGATCCACTAGTGTCATTTAATGTGTGTTCTTTTCACAAACCACATATGGACCCCCTAGTGCCATTGCATGTGTTATCTTTTCATTAACTACAGCAAGAGTCATTGCATGTCTGTTCTTTTCACAAACCACATGGATCCAGCAGTGTCATTGCATGTGTGTTCTTTCAATAAACCACAACTAGAGTTATTGCATGTGTGTTCTTTGCACAGACCACACATGGATCGACCAGTGTCATTGCACGTGTGTTCTTTTCATTAACCACAACTAGAGTCATTTCATGTGTGTTCTTTTCATAGACCACATAAGGATCCACCAGTGTCATTTCATGTATGTTCTTTTCACAAACCACATATGGATCCACCAGTGACATTGCACGTGTGTTCTTTTCATTAACCACAACTAGAGTCATTTCATGTGTGTTCTTTTTACAAACCACATATGGATCCACCAGAGTCATTGCATGTGTGTTCTTTTCATAAATCACATATGGATCCACCAGAGTTCATTGCATCTGTGTTCTTTTCATTAATCACAGCTAGAGTCAATGCATGGCTATTCTTTTCACAAACCACATAAGGATCCACCAGAGTCATTGCATGTATGTTCTTTTCATAGACTACATATGTATCCACTAGTGCCATTGCATGTGTGTTCTTTTCACAAACCACATATGGATCCACCAGTGTCATTGCATGTGCGTTCTTTTCGTTAACCCTAACTAGATTCATTGCATGTCTGTTCTTTTCACAAACCACATGGATCCACTAGTGTCATTACATGTGTGTTCTTTTAATAAACCATAGCTAGATTCATTGCATGTCTGTTCTTTTCACAAACCACATGGATCCACTAGTGTCATTGCATCTATGTTCTTTTAATAAACCACAACTAGAGTCATTGCATGTCTGTTCTTTTCATTAACCACATATGGATCCACCAGAGACATTGCATGTCTGTTCTTTTCATATACCACATATGGATCCACCAGTGTCATTGCATGTGTATTCTTTTCAAAAACTACATATGGATCCACCAGTGTCATTGCATGTGTTTCTTTTCACAAACCACATACGGATCCACTAGTGTCATTTAATGTGTGTTCTTTTCACAAACCACATATGGACCCCCTAGTGCCATTGCATGTGTTATCTTTTCATTAACTACAGCTAGAGTCATTGCATGTCTGTTCTTTTCACAAACCACATGGATCCAGCAGTGTCATTGCATGTGTGTTCTTTCAATAAACCACAACTAGAGTTATTGCATGTGTGTTCTTTGCACAGACCACACATGGATCGACCAGTGTCATTGCACGTGTGTTCTTTTCATTAACCACAACTAGAGTCATTTCATGTGTGTTCTTTTCATAGACCACATAAGGATCCACCAGTGTCATTTCATGTATGGTCTTTTCACAAACCACATATGGATCCACCAGTGACATTGCACGTGTGTTCTTTTCATTAACCACAACTAGAGTCATTTCATGTGTGTTCTTTTTACAAACCACATATGGATCCACCAGAGTCATTGCATGTGTGTTCTTTTCATAAATCACATATGGATCCACCAGAGTTCATTGCATGTGTGTTCTTTTCATTAATCACAGCTAGAGTCAATGCATGGCTATTCTTTTCACAAACCACATAAGGATCCACCAGAGTCATTGCATGTATGTTCTTTTCATAGACTACATATGTATCCACTAGTGCCATTGCATGTGTGTTCTTTTCACAAACCACATATGAATCCACCAGTGTAATTGCATGTGTGTTTTTTTCATTAACCACATGTGGATCTCCTAGTGTCATTGCATGTGTGTTCTTTTCATTCACCACAACTAGAGTCATTTCATGTGTGTTCTTTTCACAAACCACATATGGATCCACCAGAGTCATTGCATGTGTGTTATTTTCATTAACCACATATGGATCCACCAGTTTCATTGCATGTCTGTTCTTTTCATAATCCACATGGATCCACCAGTGTCATTGCATGTGTGTTCTTTTAATAAACCAAAGCTAGAGTCATTAGATGTGTGTTCTTTTCATAAACCACAACTAGAGTCATTGCATGTGTGTTCTTTTCACAAACCACATATGGATCCACCAGTGTCATTGCATGTGTGTTCTTTTCATTAACCACAGCTAGAGTCATTTCATGTGTGTTCTTTTCAGAAACCACATATGGATCCACCAGTGTCATTTCATGTGTGTTATTTTCACAAACCACATATGGATCCACCAGTGTCATTGCATGTGTGTTCTTTTCATTAATCACATGTGGATCTCCTAGTGTCATTGTATGTGTGTTATTTTCATTAACCACAACTAGAGTCATTGCATGTCTGTTCTTTTCACGAACCACATATGGATCCACCAGATTCATTGCATGTCTATTCTTTTCATTAACCACATATGGATCCACCAGTGTCATTGCATGTCTATTCTTTTCATAATCCACATGGATCCACTAGTGTCATTGCATGTGTGTTCTTTTAATAAACCATAGCTAGAGTCACTGGATGTGTGTTCTTTTCATAAACCACAACTATAGTCATTGCATGTGTGTTCTTTTCACAAACCACATATGGATCCACCAGTGTCATTGCATGTGTGTTCTTTTCGTTAACCCTAACTAGATTCATTGCATGTCTGTTCTTTTCACAAACCACATGGATCCACTAGTGTCATTACATGTGTGTTCTTTTAATAAACCATAGCTAGATTCATTGCATGTCTGTTCTTTTCACAAACCACATGGATCCACTAGTGTCATTGCATTTGTGTTCTTTTAATAAACCACAACTAGAGTCATTGCATGTCTGTTCTTTTCATTAACCACATATGGATCCACCAGAGACATTGCATGTCTGTTCTTTTCATATACCACATATGGATCCACCAGTGTCATTGCATGTTTATTCTTTTCAAAAACTACATATGGATCCACCAGTGTCATTGCATGTGTTTCTTTTCACAAACCACATACGGATCCACTAGTGTCATTGAATGTATGTTCTTTTCACAAACCACATATGGACCCCCTAGTGTCATTGCATGTGTTATCTTTTCATTAACTACAGCTAGAGTCATTGCATGTCTGTTCTTTTCACAAACCACATGGATCCAGCAGTGTCATTGCATGTGTGTTCTTTCAATAAACCACAACTAGAGTTATTGCATGTGTGTTCTTTGCACAAACCACACATCGTTCCACCAGTGTCATTGCACGTGTGTTCTTTTCATTAACCACAACTAGAGTCATTTTATGTGTGTTCTTTTCATAGACCACATAAGGATCCACCAGTGTCATGTCATGTATGTTCTTTTCACAAACCACATATGGATCCACCAGTGACATTGCACGTGTGTTCTTTTCATTAACCACAACTAGAGTCATTTCATGTGTGTTCTTTTTACAAACCACATATGGATCCACCAAAGTCATTGCATGTGTGTTCTTTTCATAAACCACATATGGATCCACCAGAGTTCATTGCATGTGTGTTCTTTTCATTAATCACAGCTAGAGTCAATGCATGGCTATTCTTTCACAAACCACATAAGGATCCACCAGAGTCATTGCATGTATGTTCTTTTCATAGACTACATATGTATCCACTAGTGTCATTGCATGTGTGTTCTTTTCACAAACCACATATGAATCCACCAGTGTCATTGCATGTGTGTTTTTTTCATTAACCACATGTGGATCTCCTAGTGTCATTGCATGTGTGTTCTTTTCATTCACCACAACTACAGTCATTTCATGTGTGTTCTTTTCACAAACCACATATGGATCCACCAGAGTCATTGCATGTGTGTTATTTTCATTAACCACATATGGATCCACCAGTTTCATTGCATGTCTGTTCTTTTTATAATCCACATGGATCCACCAGTCTCATTGCATGTGTGTTCTTTTAATAAACCAAAGCTAGAGTCATTAGATGTGTGTTCTTTTCATAAATCACAACTAGAGTCATTGCATGTGTGTTCTTTTCACAAACCACATATGGATCCACCAGTGTCATTGCATGTGTGTTCTTTTCATTAACCACAGCTAGAGTCATTTCATGTGTGTTCTTTTCAGAAACCACATATGGATCCACCAGTGTCATTTCATGTGTGTTATTTTCACAAACCACATATGGATCCACCAGTGTCATTGCTTGTGTGTTCTTTTCATTAATCACATGTGGATCTCCTAGTGTCATTGCATGTGTGTTCTTTTCATTAACCACAACTAGAGTCATTGCATGTATGTTCTTTTCACGAACCACATATGGATCCACCAGATTCATTGCATGTCTATTCTTTTCATTAACCACATATGGATCCACCAAAGGTCATTGCATGTCTATTCTTTTCATAATCCACATGGATCCACCAGTGTCATTGCATGTGTGTTCTTTAATAAACCGTAGCTAGAGTCACTGGATGTGTGTTCTTTTCATAAACCACAACTAGAGTCATTGCATGTGTGTTCTTTTCACAAACAACATATGGATCCACCAGTGTCATTGCATGTGCGTTCTTTTCGTTAACCCTAACTAGATTCATTGCATGTCTGTTCTTTTCACAAACCACATGGATCCACTAGTGTCATTACATGTGTGTTCTTTTAATAAACCATAGCTAGATTCATTGCATGTCTGTTCTTTTCACAAACCACATGGATCCACTAGTGTCATTGCATCTATGTTCTTTTAATAAACCACAACTAGAGTCATTGCATGTCTGTTCTTTTCATTAACCACATATGGATCCACCAGAGACATTGCATGTCTGTTCTTTTCATATACCACATATGGATCCACCAGTGTCATTGCATGTGTATTCTTTTCAAAAACTACATATGGATCCACCAGTGTCATTGCATGTGTTTCTTTTCACAAACCACATACGGATCCACTAGTGTCATTTAATGTGTGTTCTTTTCACAAACCACATATGGACCCCCTAGTGCCATTGCATGTGTTATCTTTTCATTAACTACAGCTAGAGTCATTGCATGTCTGTTCTTTTCACAAACCACATGGATCCAGCAGTGTCATTGCATGTGTGTTCTTTCAATAAACCACAACTAGAGTTATTGCATGTGTGTTCTTTGCACAGACCACACATGGATCGACCAGTGTCATTGCACGTGTGTTCTTTTCATTAACCACAACTAGAGTCATTTCATGTGTGTTCTTTTCATAGACCACATAAGGATCCACCAGTGTCATTTCATGTATGTTCTTTTCACAA
Source organism: Avena insularis (assembly GCA_023614405.1). Classification (NCBI taxonomy): domain Eukaryota; kingdom Viridiplantae; phylum Streptophyta; class Magnoliopsida; order Poales; family Poaceae; genus Avena; species Avena insularis. Next base: position 411,665,584 of record CM042696.1, read on the forward strand.
ACCACATATGGATCCACCAGTGACATTGCATGTGTGTTCTTTTCATTAACCACAACTAGAGTCATTTCATGTGTGTTCTTTTTACAAACCACATATGGATCCACCAAAGTCATTGCATGTGTGTTCTTTTCATAAACCACATATGGATCCACCAGAGTTCATTGCATGTGTGTTCTTTTCATTAATCACAGCTAGAGTCAATGCATGGCTATTCTTTTCACAAACCACATAAGGATCCACCAGAGTCATTGCATGTATGTTCTTTTCATAGACTACATATGTATCCACTAGTGTCATTGCATGTGTGTTCTTTTCACAAACCACATATGAATCCACCAGTGTCATTGCATGTGTTTTTTTTTCATTAACCTTATGTGGATCTCCTAGTGTCATTGCATGCGTGTTCTTTTCATTCACCACAACTAGAGTCATTTCATGTGTGTTCTTTTCACAAACCACATATGGATCCACCAGAGTCATTGCATGTGTGTTATTTTCATTAACCACATATGGATCCACCTGTTTCATTGCATGTCTATTCTTTTCATAATCCACATGGATCCACCAGTGTCATTGCATGTGTGTTCTTTTAATAAACCAAAGCTAGAGTCATTAGATGTGTGTTATTTTCATAAACCACAACTAGAGTCATTGCATGTGTGTTCTTTTCACAAACCACATATGGATCCACCACTGTCATTGCATGTGTGTTCTTTTCATTAACCACAGCTATTGTCATTTCATGTGTGTTCTTTTCAGAAACCACATATGGATCCACCAGTGTCATTTCATGTGTGTTATTTTCACAAACCACATATGGATCCACCAGTGTCATTGCATGTGTGTTCTTTTCATTAATCACATGTGGACCTCCTAGTGTCATTGCATGTGTGTTCTTTTCATTAACCACAACTAGAGTCATTGCATGTCTGTTCTTTTCACGAACCACATATGGATCCACCAGATTCATTGCATGTCTATTCTTTTCATTAACCACATATGGATCCACCAGTGTCATTGCATGTCTATTCTTTTCATAATCCACATGGATCCACCAGTGTCATTGCATGTGTGTTCTTTTAATAAACCATAGCTAGAGTCACTGGATGTGTGTTCTTTTCATAAACCACAACTAGAGTCATTGCATGTGTTTTCTTTTCACAAACCACATATGGATCCACCAGTGTCATTGCATGTGTGTTCTTTTCAACCCTAACTAGATTCATTGCATGTGTTCTTTTCACATACCACATGGATCCACTAGTGTCATTACATGTGTGTTCTTTTATTAAACCATAGCTAGATTCATTGCATGTCTGTTCTTTTCACAAACCGCATGGATCCACTAGTGTCATTGCATCTGTGTTCTTTTAATAAACCACAACTATAGTCATTGCATGTATGTTCTTTTCAATAACCACATATGGATCCACCAGAGACATTGCATGTTTGTTCTTTTCATATACCACATATGGATCCACCAGTGTCATTGCATGTGTATTCTTTTCAAAAACTACATATGGATCCACCAGTGTCATTGCATGTGTTTCTTTTCACAAACCACATACGGATCCACTAGTGTCATTGAATGTGTGTTCTTTTCACAAACCACATATGGACCCCCTAGTGTCATTGCATGTGTTATCTTTTCATTAACTACAGCTAGAATCATTGCATGTCTGTTCTTTTCACAAACCACATGGATCCAGCAGTGTCATTGCATGTGTGTTTTTTCAATAAACCACAACTAGAGTTATTGCATGTGTGTTCTTTGCACAAACCACCTATGGATCCACCAGTCTCATTGCACGTGTGTTCTTTTCATTAACCACAACTAGAGTCATTTCATGTGTGTTCTTTTCATAGACCACATAAGGATCCACCAGTGTCATTTCATGTATGTTCTTTTCACAAACCACATATGGATCCACCAGTGACATTGCATGTGTGTTCTTTTCATTAACCACAACTAGAGTCATTTCATGTGTGTTCTTTTTACAAACCACATATGGATCCACCAAAGTCATTGCATGTGTGTTCTTTTCATAAACCACATATGGATCCACCAAAGTTCATTGCATGTGTGTTCTTTTCATTAATCACAGCTACAGTCAATGCATGGCTATTCTTTTCACAAACCACATAAGGATCCACCAGAGTCATTGCATGTATGTTCTTTTCATAGACTACATATGTATCCACTAGTGTCATTGCATGTGTGTTCTTTTCACAAACCACATATGAATCCACCAGTGTAATTGCATGTGTGTTTTTTTCATTAACCACATGTGGATCTCCTAGTGTCATTGCATGTGTGTTCTTTTCATTCACCACAACTAGAGTCATTTCATGTGTGTTCTTTTCACAAACCACATATGGATCCACCAGAGTCATTGCATGTGTGTTATTTTCATTAACCACATATGGATCCACCAGTTTCATTGCATGTCTGTTCTTTTCATAATCCACATGGATCCACCAGTGTCATTGCATGTGTGTTCTTTTAATAAACCAAAGCTAGAGTCATTAGATGTGTGTTCTTTTCATAAACCACAACTAGAGTCATTGCATGTGTGTTCTTTTCACAAACCACATATGGATCCACCAGTGTCATTGCATGTGTGTTCTTTTCATTAACCACAGCTAGAGTCATTTCATGTGTGTTCTTTTCAGAAACCACATATGGATCCACCAGTGTCATTTCATGTGTGTTATTTTCACAAACCACATATGGATCCACCAGTGTCATTGCATGTGTGTTCTTTTCATTAATCACATGTGGATCTCCTAGTGTCATTGTATGTGTGTTCTTTTCATTAACCACAACTAGAGTCATTGCATGTCTGTTCTTTTCACGAACCACATATGGATCCACCAGATTCATTGCATGTCTATTCTTTTCATTAACCACATATGGATCCACCAGTGTCATTGCATGTCTATTCTTTTCATAATCCACATGGATCCACTAGTGTCATTGCATGTGTGTTCTTTTAATAAACCATAGCTAGAGTCACTGGATGTGTGTTCTTTTCATAAACCACAACTATAGTCATTGCATGTGTGTTCTTTTCACAAACCACATATGGATCCACCAGTGTCATTGCATGTGTGTTCTTTTCGTTAACCCTAACTAGATTCATTGCATGTCTGTTCTTTTCACAAACCACATGGATCCACTAGTGTCATTACATGTGTGTTCTTTTAATAAACCATAGCTAGATTCATTGCATGTCTGTTCTTTTCACAAACCACATGGATCCACTAGTGTCATTGCATTTGTGTTCTTTTAATAAACCACAACTAGAGTCATTGCATGTCTGTTCTTTTCATTAACCACATATGGATCCACCAGAGACATTGCATGTCTGTTCTTTTCATATACCACATATGGATCCACCAGTGTCATTGCATGTTTATTCTTTTCAAAAACTACATATGGATCCACCAGAGTCATTGCATGTGTGTCGTTTCACAAACCACATAATGGATCCACTAGTGTCATTGAATGTATGTTCTTTTCACAAACCACATATGGACCCACTAGTGTCATTGCATGTGTTATCTTTTCATTAACTACAGCTAGAGTCATTGCATGTCTGTTCTTTTCACAAACCACATGGATCCAGCAGTGTCATTGCATGTGTGTTCTTTCAATAAACCACAACTAGAGTTATTGCATGTGTGTTCTTTGCACAAACCACACATCGTTCCACCAGTGTCATTGCACGTGTGTTCTTTTCATTAACCACAACTAGAGTCATTTTATGTGTGTTCTTTTCATAGACCACATAAGGATCCACCAGTGTCATGTCATGTATGTTCTTTTCACAAACCACATATGGATCCACCAGTGACATTGCACGTGTGTTCTTTTCATTAACCACAACTAGAGTCATTTCATGTGTGTTCTTTTTACAAACCACATATGGATCCACCAAAGTCATTGCATGTGTGTTCTTTTCATAAACCACATATGGATCCACCAGAGTTCATTGCATGTGTGTTCTTTTCATTAATCACAGCTAGAGTCAATGCATGGCTATTCTTTTCACAAACCACATAAGGATCCACCAGAGTCATTGCATGTATGTTCTTTTCATAGACTACATATGTATCCACTAGTGTCATTGCATGTGTGTTCTTTTCACAAACCACATATGAATCCACCAGTGTCATTGCATGTGTGTTTTTTTCATTAACCACATGTGGATCTCCTAGTGTCATTGCATGTGTGTTCTTTTCATTCACCACAACTACAGTCATTTCATGTGTGTTCTTTTCACAAACCACATATGGATCCACCAGAGTCATTGCATGTGTGTTATTTTCATTAACCACATATGGATCCACCAGTTTCATTGCATGTCTGTTCTTTTTATAATCCACATGGATCCACCAGTCTCATTGCATGTGTGTTCTTTTAATAAACCAAAGCTAGAGTCATTAGATGTGTGTTCTTTTCATAAATCACAACTAGAGTCATTGCATGTGTGTTCTTTTCACAAACCACATATGGATCCACCAGTGTCATTGCATGTGTGTTCTTTTCATTAACCACAGCTAGAGTCATTTCATGTGTGTTCTTTTCAGAAACCACATATGGATCCACCAGTGTCATTTCATGTGTGTTATTTTCACAAACCACATATGGATCCACCAGTGTCATTGCTTGTGTGTTCTTTTCATTAATCACATGTGGATCTCCTAGTGTCATTGCATGTGTGTTCTTTTCATTAACCACAACTAGAGTCATTGCATGTATGTTCTTTTCACGAACCACATATGGATCCACCAGATTCATTGCATGTCTATTCTTTTCATTAACCACATATGGATCCACCAGTGTCATTGCATGTCTATTCTTTTCATAATCCACATGGATCCACCAGTGTCATTGCATGTGTGTTCTTTTAATAAACCGTAGCTAGAGTCACTGGATGTGTGTTCTTTTCATAAACCACAACTAGAGTCATTGCATGTCTGTTCTTTTCACAAACCACATGGATCCACTAGTGTCATTACATGTGTGTTCTTTTAATAAACCATAGCTAGATTCATTGCATGTCTGTTCTTTTCACAAACCACATGGATCCACTAGTGTCATTGCATCTATGTTCTTTTAATAAACCACAACTAGAGTCATTGCATGTCTGTTCTTTTCATTAACCACATATGGATCCACCAGAGACATTGCATGTCTGTTCTTTTCATATACCACATATGGATCCACCAGTGTCATTGCATGTGTATTCTTTTCAAAAACTACATATGGATCCACCAGTGTCATTGCATGTGTTTCTTTTCACAAACCACATAATGGATCCACTAGTGTCATTTAATGTGTGTTCTTTTCACAAACCACATATGGACCCCCTAGTGCCATTGCATGTGTTATCTTTTCATTAACTACAGCTAGAGTCATTGCATGTCTGTTCTTTTCACAAACCACATGGATCCAGCAGTGTCATTGCATGTGTGTTCTTTCAATAAACCACAACTAGAGTTATTGCATGTGTGTTCTTTGCCCAGACCACACATGGATCAACCAGTGTCATTGCACGTGTGTTCTTTTCATTAACCACAACTAGAGTCATTTCATGTGTGTTCTTTTCATAGACCACATAAGGATCCACCAGTGTCATTTCATGTATGTTCTTTTCACAAACCACATATGGATCCACCAGTGACATTGCATGTGTGTTATTTTCATTAACCACAACTAGAGTCATTTCATGTGTGTTCTTTTTACAAACCACATATGGATCCACCAAAGTCATTGCATGTGTGTTCTTTTCATAAACCACATATGGATCCACCAGAGTTCATTGCATGTGTGTTCTTTTCATTAATCACAGCTAGAGTCAATGCATGGCTATTCTTTTCACAAACCACATAAGGATCCACCAGAGTCATTGCATGTATGTTCTTTTCATAGACTACATATGTATCCACTAGTGTCATTGCATGTGTGTTCTTTTCACAAACCACATATGAATCCACCAGTGTCATTGCATGTGTGCTTTTTTCATTAACCTCATGTGGATCTCCTAGTGTCATTGCACGTGTGTTCTTTTCATTCACCACAACTAGAGTAATTTCATGTGTGTTCTTTTCACAAACCACATATGGATCCACCAGAGTCATTGCATGTGTGTTATTTTCATTAACCACATATGGATCCACCTGTTTCATTGCATGTCTATTCCTTTCATAATCCACATGGATCCACCAGTGTCATTGCATGTGTGTTCTTTTAATAAACCAAAGCTAGAGTCATTAGATGTGTGTTATTTTCATAAACCACAACTAGAGTCATTGCATGTGTGTTCTTTTCACAAACCACATATGGATCCACCAGTGTCATTGCATGTGTGTTCTTTTCATTAACCACAGCTATTGTCATTTCATGTGTGTTCTTTTCAGAAACCACATATGGATCCACCAGTGTCATTTCATGTGTGTTATTTTCACAAACCACATATGGATCCACCAGTGTCATTGCATGTGTGTTCTTTTCATTAATCACATGTGGATCTCCTAGTGTCATTGCATGTGTGTTCTTTTCATTAACCACAACTAGAGTCATTGCATGTCTGTTCTTTTCACGAACCACATATGGATCCACCAGATTCATTGCATGTCTATTCTTTTCATTAACCACATATGGATCCACCAGTGTCATTGCATGTCTATTCTTTTCATAATCCACATGGATCCACCAGTGTTATTGCATGTGTGTTCTTTTAATAAACCATAGCTAGAGTCACTGGATGTGTGTTCTTTTCATAAACCACAACTAGAGTCATTGCATGTGTTTTCTTTTCACAAACCATATATGGATCCACCAGTGTCATTGCATGTGTGTTCTTTTCGTTAACCCTAACTAGATTCATTGCATGTCTGTTCTTTTCACAAACCACATGGATCCACTAGTGTCATTACATGTGTATTCTTTTATTAAACCATAGCTAGATTCATTGCATGTCTGTTCTTTTCACAAACCACATGGATCCACTAGTGTCATTGCATCTGTGTTCTTATAATAAACCACAACTAGAGTCATTGCATGTATGTTCTTTTCAATAACCACATATGGATCCACCAGAGACATTGCATGTTTGTTCTTTTCATATACCACATATGGATCCACCAGTGTCATTGCATGTGTATTCTTTTCAAAAACTACATATGGATCCACCAGTGTCATTGCATGTGTTTCTTTTCACAAACCACATACGGATCCACTAGTGTCATTGAATGTGTGTTCTTTTCACAAACCACATATGGACCCCCTAGTGTCATTGCATGTGTTATCTTTTCATTAACTACAGCTAGAATCATTGCATGTCTGTTCTTTTCACAAACCACATGGATCCAGCAGTGTCATTGCATGTGTGTTTTTTCAATAAACCACAACTAGAGTTATTGCATGTGTGTTCTTTGCACAAACCACCTATGGATCCACCAGTCTCATTGCACGTGTGTTCTTTTCATTAACCACAACTAGAGTCATTTCATGTGTGTTCTTTTCATAGACCACATAAGGATCCACCAGTGTCATTTCATGTATGTTCTTTTCACAAACCACATATCGATCCACCAGTGACATTGCACGTGTGTTATTTTCATTAACCACAACTAGAGTCATTTCATGTGTGTTCTTTTTACAAACCACATATGGATCCACCAAAGTCATTGCATGTGTGTTCTTTTCATAAACCACATATGGATCCACCAAAGTTCATTGCATGTGTGTTCTTTTCATTAATCACAGCTACAGTCAATGCATGGCTATTCTTTTCACAAACCACATAAGGATCCACCAGTCATTGCATGTATGTTCTTTTCATAGACTACATATGTATCCACTAGTGTAATTGCATGTGTGTTCTTTTCACAAACCACATATGAATCCACCAGTGTAATTGCATGTGTGTTTTTTTCATTAACCACATGTGGATCTCCTAGTGTCATTGCATGTGTGTTCTTTTCATTCACCACAACTAGAGTCATTTCATGTGTGTTCTTTTCACAAACCACATATGGATCCACCAGAGTCATTGCATGTGTGTTATTTTCATTAACCACATATGGATCCACCAGTTTCATTGCATGTCTGTTCTTTTCATAATCCACATGGATCCACCAGTGTCATTGCATGTGTGTTCTTTTAATAAACCAAAGCTAGAGTCATTAGATGTGTGTTCTTTTCATAAACCACAACTAGAGTCATTGCATGTGTGTTCTTTTCACAAACCACATATGGATCCACCAGTGTCATTGCATGTGTGTTCTTTTCATTAACCACAGCTAGAGTCATTTCATGTGTGTTCTTTTCAGAAACCACATATGGATCCACCAGTGTCATTTCATGTGTGTTATTTTCACAAACCACATATGGATCCACAAGTGTCATTGCATGTGTGTTCTTTTCATTAATCACATGTGGATCTCCTAGTGTCATTGTATGTGTGTTCTTTTCATTAACCACAACTAGAGTCATTGCATGTCTGTTCTTTTCACGAACCACATATGGATCCACCAGATTCATTGCATGTCTATTCTTTTCATTAACCACATATGGATCCACCAGTGTCATTGCATGTCTATTCTTTTCATAATCCACATGGATCCACTAGTATCATTGCATGTGTGTTCTTTTAATAAACCATAGCTAGAGTCACTGGATGTGTGTTCTTTTCATAAACCACAACTATAGTCATTGCATGTGTGTTCTTTTCACAAACCACATATGGATCCACTAGTGTTAGTTTTTGTTGGAATTATGCCCTAGAGGCAATAATAAAGATGTTATTATTATAATTCTTGTTCATGATAAAGTTTATATTCCATGCTAGAATTGTATTAAGCGGAAACATTAATACTTGTGTGGTTTGTGAACAACACCGTGTCCCTAGTACGCCTCTATGGACTAGCTCATTGATCAATGATGGTTAAGGTTTCCTAACCATAGACATGAGTTGTCAATTGATAATGAGATCATATCATTGGGAGAATGATGTGATGGATGACCAAACTAAGCAAAGCAATTAGATCGTTTCGTGTTCATCTTTGTAAGCTTTTCCTATGTCAAATATTGTATTCCTTAGACCATGAGATAATGCAACTCCCTGGTACCGGAAGAAAGCTTTGAGGTCATCAAACGTCATCCTATGAGAGGGTGATCATAAAGGTGTCTCTCAGGTGATCGGAAAGTATCTGTTGGGTTGTATGTATCGAGATGGAATTTGTCCCTCCCAAGTCGGAGAGATATACTTCGGGCCCACTCGGTGATCGATATCAACACCGCTTGCAAGCATGTGGTTAAGGAGTTAATCACAAAGTGATATCGGATTACGGAACGAGTAAAGTACTTGCTGTGAACGAGATTGAACTAGGTATGACGATACCGACGATCGAATCTCGGGCAAGTAAAATATCGCGAGACGAAGGGAATATATATATGGGATTGATTGAATCCTGGCATCGTGGTTCATCCGATATGATCATCGATGAATGTGTGGGAGTCAATATGGGTGCCCAGACCCCGCAGTTGATTATTGATAGAAGATCATGTCTGCATATTCTCGAACCCGCAGGGTCACACACTTAACGTGTCTCGACGCTAGGATAGATTGGATAATTGGTTTATGAATTTTTGTTCGGAGTCTCGGATGGGATCCGGGACATCACGAGAGGTTCCGGAATGGTCCGGAGAATAAGATTCATATAAGGCAGTGCAGTTTTGGAGTTGAATTGTTCGGATTAATCGGTATTGTACCGAAAGCTTCTAGAACCTTCCGGAAGGGGGCCAACGTGGTCCCACCTTCCGGGAGGGGGCATGGGCCTATGAGGGAGTGTCCTGGCCGCATTGGTCCAGGGGCACAAGGCCCCATAGGGCCCAGCCGATCCTAGATAAGTTTAAACTCGTTTAAACTGGAGATAGGGTTTCTAGATAAGGGATAAGTTTAAAATCATTTAAACTAGAGATAGGCTTGGAGGATGGGCAAGGGCTGGCCGCACCCCCCCCCCCCTCTATATATAGAGGGCTGGTGCGCCCCCTCCCCCCATCACACACCTTCCTCCAAACCCTAGTAGCCCTGCTGCCTTCCTCTCTCCCTCCCGACTGTTTGTAGGCGAAGCCCTGCGGCAGAAATTCTCCACCATATACACCACACCGTCGTGTTGTAGATCCAATCCATCTCTCCACCATACTTGCTGGTCCGAGGAAGGAGGAGACGTCGAGGTGTTGCACGTGTGCATCTCACGGAGGCACCGCCACTTGTGGTGCTAGATCGGATCGGATCGCGAGGAGGAGAAGCGAGTACGACTACATCACCCACGTTCCGACGAACGTTCCGCTGTGCGAATCTTCAAGGGTATTAAGATCTAATCCAATCTCTCTCGTTGTTTGCATCTCCTAGATTAGATCTTGGCTTTCCCTCTGTTCTCTTCCGTAGAAAATTTTGATTTACTATGCTGCGAAACCCTTTCAGTTTCATGTGTGTTCTTTTCATTAACCATAGCTAGAGTCATTTCATGTGTGTTCTTTTCACAAACCACATATGGGTCCACCAGTGTCATTGCATGTGTGTTCTTTTCACAAACCACATATGGATCCACCAGAATCATTGCATGTCTGTTCTTTTCATATACCACATATGGATCCACTAGTGACATTGCATGTATGTTCTTTTCACAAACCACATATGGATCCACCAGAGTCATTGCATGTATGTTCTTTTCATTAACCACATATACCACTAGTGTCATTTCATGTGTGTTCTTTTCACAAACCACATATGGATCCACCGGTGTGATTGCATGTGTGTTCTTTTCACAAACCACATATGGATCCAATAGTGTCATTGCATGTGTGTTCTTTTCATTAACCACAACTAGAGTCATTGCATGTCTGTTCTTTTCACATACCACATAAGGATCCACCAGAGTCATTGCATGTATGTTCTTTTCATTAACCACATATGGATCCACCAGTGTCATTACATGTCTATTATTTTCGTAAACCACAGATAGAGTCATTTCATGTGTGTTCTTTTTCAGAAACAACATATGGATCCACCAGTGTCATTGCATGTGTGTTCTTTTCACAAACCACATATGGATCCACCAGAGTCATTGCATGTATGTTCTTTTCATATACCACATATGGATCCACCAGGGTAATTGCATGTGTGTTCTTGTCACAAACCACATATGCATCCACCAGTGTCGTTGCACGTGGTTCTTTTTCACAAACCACATATGGATCCACTAGTGTCATTGCATGTGTGTTCTCTTCACAAACCACATATGGATCCCCTAGTGTCATTTCATGTGTGTTCTTTTCATTAACCACAGCTAGAGTCATTGCATTTCTGTTCTTTTCATAAACCACATGGATCCACAAGTGTCATTGCATGTGTGTTCTTTTCATTAACCACATGTGGATCTCCAAGTGTCATTGCATGTGTGTTCTTTTCATTAACCACAACTAGAGTCATTGCATGTCTGTTCTTTTCACAAACCACATATGGATCGACCAGACCCATTGCATGTCTGTTCTTTTCATTAACCACATATGGATCCACCAGTGTCATTACATGTCTGTTCTTTTCATAAACCACATGGATCCACAAGTATCATTGCATGTGTGTTCTTTTAATAAACTATAGCTAGAGTCACTGGATGTGTGTTCTTTTCATAAACCACAACTAGAGTCATTGCATGTGTGTTCTTTTCACAAACCACATATGGATCCACTAGTGTTAGTTTCATGTGTGTTCTTTTCATTAACCACAGCTAGAGTCATTTCATGTGTGTTCTTTTCACAAACCACATATGGGTCCACCAGTGTCATTGCATGTGTGTTCTTTTCACAAACCACATATGGATCCACCAGAGTCATTGCATGTCTGTTCTTTTCATATACCACATATGGATCCACCAGTGACATTGCATGTATGTTCTTGTCACAAACCACATATGGATCCACCAGAGTCATTGCATGTATGTTCTTTTCATTAACCACATACACCACTAGTGTCATTTCATGTGTGTTCTTTTCACAAACCACATATGGATCCACCGGTGTGATTGCATGTGTGTTCTTTTCACAAACCACATATGGATCCAATAGTGTCATTGCATGTGTGTTCTTTTCATTAACCACAACTAGAGTCATTGCATGTCTGTTCTTTTCACATACCACATAAGGATCCACCAGAGTCATTGCATGTATGTTCTTTTCATTAACCACATATGGATCCACCAGTGTCATTACATGTCTGTTATTTTCGTAAACCACAGATAGTCATTTCATGTGTGTTCTTTTCAGAAACCACATATGGATCCACCAGTGTCATTGCATGTTTGTTCTTTTCACAAACCACATATGGATCCACTAGTGTCATTGCACGTGTGGTCTTTTCATATACCACATATGGATCCACCAGTATCATTGCATGTCTATTCTTTTCACAAACCACATATGCATCCATCAGTGTCATTCTATCTGGTTCTTTTCACAAACCACATATGGATCCACTAGTGTCATTGCATGTGTGTTCTTTTCACAAACTCACATATGGATCCCCTAGTGTCATTTCATGTGTGTTCTTTTCATTAACCACAGCTAGAGTCATTGCATGTCTGTTCTTTTCACAAACCACATGGATCCACCACTGTCATTGCATGTGTGTTCTTTCAATAAACCATGACTATAGTTATTGCGTGTGTGTTATTTTCACAAACCACATATGGATCCACTAGTGTCATTGCATTTATGTTCTTTTCATTAACCACAACTAGTCATTGCATGTCTGTTCTTTTCACGGACCACATAAGGATCCACCAGAGTCATTGCATGTCTGTTCATTTCATTAAGCACATATGGATCCACCAGAAACATTGCATGTGTGCACTTTTCACAAACCACATATGTGTCCACCAGAGTTCATTGTATGTGTGTTCTTTTCATTAACCACAGTTAGAGTCATTGCATGTCTGTTCTTTTCACAAACCACATATGCGTCCACCAGAGTTCATTGCATGTGTGTTCTTTTCATTAACCACAGCTAGAGTCATTGCATGTCTGTTCTTTTCACAAACCACATACGGATCCACCAGAGTCATTGCATGTGTGTTCTTTTCATTAACCACAGCTAGAGTCATTGTATGTCGGTTCTTTCCACAAACAACATAAGGATCCACCAGAGTCATTGCATGTGTCTTATTTTCATAGACCACATATGGATCCACCAGTGTCATTTCATGTGTGTTCTTTTCACAAACCACAGATGGATCCACCAGTGACATTGCATGTGTGTTCTTTTCATAAACCACATATGGATCCACCAGTGTCATTGCGTGTGTGTTTTTTAATAAACCACATCTAGAGTCACTAGATGTGTGTTCTTTTCATAAACCACAACCAGAATCATTGTATGTGTGTTCTTTTCACAAACCACATATGTATCCACAAGTGTCATTGCATGTGTGTTCTATTCGTTAACCACAGCTAGATTCATCGCATGGCTGTTCTTTTCACAAACCACATGGATCCACTAGTGTCATTGCATGTGTGTTCTTTTAATAAACCACAACTAGATTCGTCGCATGGCTGTTCTTTTCACAAACCACATGGATCCACTAGTGTCATTGCATGTGTGTTCTTTTAATAAACCACAACTAGAGTCATTGCATGTGTGTTCTTTTCTGAAACCACACATGGATCCACTAGTATCATTGCATGTGTGTTCCTTTCATTAACCACATCTAGAGTCATTTCATGTGTGTTCTTTTCAAAAACCACATATGGATCCACCAGTCTCATTGCACGTGTTTTCTTTTCACAAACCAGATATGGATCCACCAGGGTCATTGCATGTCTGTTCTTTTCATATACCACATATTGATCCACAAGTGTCATTGCATGTGTGTTCTTTTTAGAAACCACATATGGATCCACCAGTGTCATTGCATGTGTGTTCTTTTCACAAACCACATATGGATCCACCAGAGTCATTGCATGTCTGTTCTTTTCACATACCACATATGGATCCACCAGTGTCATTGCATGTGTGTTCTTTTCACAAACCACATATGCATCCATCAGTGTCATTGCATGTGGTTCTTTTCACAAACCACATATGGATCCACTAGTGTAATTGCATGTGTGTTCTTTTCACAAACCACATATAGATCCCCTAGTGTCATTTCATGTGTGTTCTTTTCATTAACCACAGCTAGAGTCATTGCATGTCTGTTCTTTTCACAAACCACATGGATCCACCACTATCATTCATGTGTGTTCTTTCAATAAACCACAACTAGAGTTATTGCATGTGTGTTCTTTTCACAAACCACATATGGATCCACCAAAGTCATTGCATGTGTGTTATTTTCATAAACCACATATGCATCCACCAGAGTTCATTGTATGTGTGCTCTTTTCATTAACCACAGCTAGAGTCAATGCATGTCTGTTCTTTTCACAAACCACATAAGGATCCACCATAGTCATTGCATGTCTGTTCTTTTCATAGACAACATATGGATCCACTAGTGTCATTGCATGTGTGTTCTTTTCACAAACCACATATGGATCCACTAGTTTCATTGCATGTGTGTTCATTTCATTAACCTCATGTGGATCTCCTAGTGTCATTGCATGCGTGTTGTTTTCATTAACCACAACTAGAGTCATTGCATGTCTGTTCTTTTCACAAACCACATATGGATCCACCAGAGTCATTACATGTCCGTTCTTTTCATGAACCACATATGGATCCACTAGTGTCATTGCATGTCTATTATTTCTCATAAACCACATGGATCCACCAGTGTCATTGCATGTGTGTTCTTTTAACAAACCACAACTAGAGTCACTAGATGCGCGTTATTTTCAGAAACCACAACTAGAGTCATTGCATATGTGGTCTTTTCACAATCCACATATGGATCCACCGGTGTGATTGCATGTGTGTTCTTTTCACAAACCACATATGGATCCAATAGTGTCATTGCATGTGTGTTCTTTTCATTAACCACAACTAGAGTCATTGCATGTCTGTTCTTTTCACATAGCACATAAGGATCCACCAGAGTCATCGCATGTATGTTCTTTTCATTAACCACATATGGATCCACCAGTGTCATTACATGTCTGTTATTTTCGTAAACCACAGATAGAGTCATTTCATGTGTGTTCTTTTCAGAAACCACATATGGATCCACCAGTGTCATTGCATGTGTGTTCTTTTCACAAACCACAAATGGATCCACCAGTGTCATTGCACGTGTGTTCTTTTCATATACCACATATGGATCCACCAGTATCATTGCATGTGTGTTCTTTTCACAAACCACATATGCATCCATCAGTGTCATTGTATGTGGTTCTTTTCACAAACCACATATGGATCCACTAGTGTCATTGCATGTGTGTTCTTTTCACAAACTCACATATGGATCCCCTAGTGTCATTTCATGTGTGTTCTTTTCATTAACCACAGCTAGAGTCATTGCATGTCTGTTCTTTTCACAAACCACATGGATCCACCACTGTCATTGCATGTGTGTTCTTTCAATAAACCACAACTATAGTTATTGCGTGTGTGTTCTTTTCACAAACCACATATGGATCCACTAGTGTCATTGCATTTATGTTCTTTTCATTAGCCACAACTAGTCATTGCATGTCTGTTCTTTTCACGGACCACATAAGGATCCACCAGAGTCATTGCATGTCTGTTCATTTCATTAACCACATATGGATCCACCAGAAACATTGCATGTGTGCACTTTTCACAAACCACATATGTGTCCACCAGAGTTCATTGTATGTGTGTTCTTTTCATTAACCACAGTTAGAGTCATTGCATGTCTGTTCTTTTCACAAACCACATATGCGTCCACCAGAGTTCATTGCATGTGTGTTCTTTTCATTAACCACAGCTAGAGTCATTGCATGTCTGTTCTTTTCACAAACCACATACGGATCCACCAGAGTCATTGCATGTGTGTTCATTTCATTAACCACAGCTAGAGTCATTGCATGTCTGTTCTTTCCACAAACAACATAAGGATCCACCAGAGTCATTGCATGTGTGTTCTTTTCATAGACCACATATGGATCCACCAGTGTCATTTCATGTGTGTTCTTTTCACAAACCACAGATGGATCCACCAGTGACATTGCATGTGTGTTCTTTTCATAAACCACATATGGATCCACCAGTGTCATTGCGTGTGTGTTTTTTAATAAACCACATCTAGAGTCACTAGATGTGTGTTCTTTTCATAAACCAGTACTAGAATCATTGTATGTGTGTTCTTTTCACAAACCACATATGTATCCACAAGTGTCATTGCATGTGTGTTCTTTTCGTTAACCACAGCTAGATTCATCGCATGGCTGTTCTTTTCACAAACCACATGGATCCACTAGTGTCACTTCATGTGTGTTCTTTTAATAAACCACAACTAGATTCATTGCATGGCTGTTCTTTTCACAAACCACATGGATCCACTAGTGTCATTGCATGTGTGTTCTTTTAATAAACCACAACTAGAGTCATTGCATGTGTGTTCTTTTCTGAAACCACACATGGATCCACTAGTATCATTGCATGTGTGTTCCTTTCATTAACCACATCTAGAGTCATTTCATGTGTGTTCTTTTCAAAAACCACATATGGATCCACCAGTCTCATTGCACGTGTTTTCTTTTCACAAACCAGATATGGATCCACCAGGGTCATTGCATGTCTGTTCTTTTCATATACCACATATTGATCCACAAGTGTCATTGCATGTGTGTTCTTTTTAGAAACCACATATGGATCCACCAGTGTCATTGCATGTGTGTTCTTTTCACAAACCACATATGGATCCACCGGACTCATTGCATGTCTTTTCTTTTCACATACCACATATGGATCCACCAGTGTCATTGCATGTGTGTTCTTTTCACAAACCACATATGCATCCATCAGTGTCATTGCATGTGGTTCTTTTCACAAACCACATATGGATCCACTAGTGTCATTGCATGTGTGTTCTTTTCACAAACCACATATGGATCCCCTAGTGTCATTTCATGTGCGTTCTTTTCATTAACCACAGCTAGAGTCATTGCATGTCTGTTCTTTTCACAAACCACATGGATCCACCACTATCATTCATGTGTTTTCTTTCAATAAACCACACCTAGAGTTATTGCATGTGTGTTCTTTTCACAAACCACATATGAATCCACCAAAGTCATTGCATGTGTGTTATTTTCATAAACCACATATGGATCCACCAGAGTTCATTGTATGTGTGTTCTTTTCATTAACCACAGCTAGAGTCAATGCATGTCTGTTCTTTTCACAAACCACATAAGGATCCACCATAGTCATTGCATGTCAGTTCTTTTCATAGACAACATATGGATCCACTAGTGTCATAGAATGTGTGTTCTTTTCACAAACCACATATGGATCCACTAGTTTAATTGCATGTGTGTTCTTTTCATTAACCTCATGTGGATCTCCTAGTGTCATTGCATGCGTGTTGTTTTCATTAACCACAACTAGAGTCATTGCATGTCTGTTCTTTTCACAAACCACATATGGATCCACCAGAGTCATTACATGTCCGCTCTTTTCATGAACCACATATGGATCCACTAGTGTCATTGCATGTCTATTATTTCTCATAAACCACATGGATCCACCAGTGTCATTGCATGTGTGTTCTTTTAACAAACCACAACCAGAGTCACTAGATGTGTGTTCTTTTCATAAACCACAACTAGAGTCATTGCATGTGTGGTCTTTTCACAATCCACATATGGATCCACCGGTGTGATTGCATGTGTGTTCTTTTCACAAACCACACATGGATCCAATAGTGTCATTGCATGTGTGTTCTTTTCATTAACCACAACTAGAGTCATTGCATGTCAGTTCTTTTCACATACCACATAAGGATCCACCAGAGTCATTGCATGTATGTTCTTTTCATTAACCACATATGGATCCACCAGTGTCATTACATGTCTGTTATTTTCGTAAACCACAGATAGAGTCATTTCATGTGTGTTCTTTTTCAGAAACCACATATGGATCCACCAGTGTCATTGCATGTGTGTTCTTTTCACAAACCACATATGGATCCACCAAAGTCATTGCATGTATGTTCTTTTCATATAACACATATGGATCCACCAGTGTAATTGCATGTGTGTTCTTGTCACAAACCACATATGCATCCACCAGTGTCATTGCACGTGGTTCTTTTCACAAACCAGATATGGATCCACTAGTGTCATTGCATGTGTGTTCTCTTCACAAACCACATATGGATCCCCTAGTGTCATTTCATGTGTGTTCTTTTCATTAACCACAGCTAGAGTCATTGCATTTCTGTTCTTTTCATAAACCACATGGATCCACAAGTGTCATTGCTTGTGTGTTCTTTTCATTAACCACATGTGGATCTCCTAGTTTCATTGCATGTGTGTTCTTTTCATTAACCACAACTAGAGTCATTGCATGTCTGTTCTTTTAACAAACCACATATGGATCCACCAGAGTCATTGCATGTCTGTTCCTTTCATTAACCACATATGGATCCACCAGTGTCATTACATGTCTGTTCTTTTCATAAACCACATGGATCCACAAGTATCATTGCATGTGTGTTCTTTTAATAAACCATAGCTAGATTCACTGGATGTGTGTTATTTTCATAAACCACAACTAGAGTCATTGCATGTGTGTTCTTTTCACAAACCACATATGGATCCACTAGTGTCATTGCATGTGTGTTCTTTTCACAAACCACATATGGATCCACCAGAATCATTGCATGTCTATTCTTTCATATACCACATATGGATCCACCAGTGACATTCCATGTATGTTCTTTTCACAAACCACATATGGATCCACCAGAGTCATCGCATGTATGTTCTTTTCATTAACCACATATACCACTAGTGTCATTTCATGTGTGTTCTTTTCACAAACCACATATGGATCCACCGGTGTGATTGCATGTGTGTTCTTTTCACAAACCACATATGGATCCAATAGTGTCATTGCATGTGTGTTCTTTTCATTAACCACAACTAGAGTGATTGCATGTCTGTTCTTTTCACATACCACATAAGGATCCACCAGAGTCATTGCATGTATGTTCTTTTCATTAACCACATATGGATCCACCAGTGTCATTACATGTCTGTTATTTTCGTAAACCACAGATAGAGTCATTTCATGTGTGTTCTTTTCAGAAACCACATATGGATCCACCAGTGTCATTGCATGTGTGTTCTTTTCACAAACCACATATGGATCCACCAGTGTCATTGCACGTGTGTTCTTTTCATATACCACATATGGATCCACCAGTATCATTGCATGTGTGTTCTTTTCACAAACCACATATGCATCCATCAGTGTCATTGTATGTGGTTCTTTTCACAAACCACATATGGATCCACTAGTGTCATTGCATGTGTGTTCTTTTCACAAACTCACATATGGATCCCCTAGTGTCATTTCATGTGTGTTCTTTTCATTAACCACAGCTAGAGTCATTGCATGTCTGTTCTTTTCACAAACCACATGGATCCACCACTGTCATTGCATGTGTGTTCTTTCAATAAACCACAACTATAGTTATTGCATGTGTGTTCTTTTCACAAACCACATATGGATCCACTAGTGTCATTGCATGTATGTTCTTTTCATTAACCACAACTAGTCATTGCATGTCTGTTCTTTTCACAGACCACATAGGGATCCACCAGAGTCATTGCATGTCTGTTCATTTCATTAACCACATATGGATCCACCAGAAACATTGCATGTGTGCTCTTTTCACAAACCACATATGTGTCCACCAGAGTTCATTGTATGTGTGTTCTTTTCATTAACCACAAGTAGAGTCATTGCATGTCTGTTCTTTTCACAAACCACATATGGATCCACCAGTCTCATTGCACGTGTGTTCTTTTCACAAACCAGATATGGATTCACCAGGGTCATTGCATGTCTGTTCTTTTCATATACCACATATTGATCCACAAGTGTCATTGCATGTGTGTTCTTTTAGAAACCACATATGGATACACCAGTGTCATTGCATGTGTGTTCTTTTCACAAACCACATATGGATCCACCAGAGTCATTGCATGTCTGTTATTTTCACATACCACATATGGATCCACCAGTGTCATTGCATGTGTGTTCTTTTCACAAACCACATATGCATCCATCAGTGTCATTGCATGTGGTTCTTTTCACAAACCACATATGGATCCACTAGTGTCATTGCATGTGTCTTCTTTTCACAAACCACATATGGATCCCCTAGTGCCATTTCATGTGTGTTCTTTTCATTAACCACAGCTAGAGTCATTGCATGTCTGTTCTTTTCACAAACCACATGGATCCACCACTATCATTCATGTGTGTTCTTCACTATCGGTGCACTTGTCGGTGGCAATCCGTAACCTCTCACAAAGATTGGGGCACTTCTCCACAACTCAATTGGAGGCTCCCAACAAACAAGCTCGGGGAAAGCTCCACAACTAATTGGAGGCCCCAAGTAATCCACAAACCTGCAAAACAACTAAACCGTCTAGGGTTCCAAGAACCCAAGAGTAAAAAGCTTCTCACCTTTCACCCAATAAAATCCTCACCGAGAACTCAAACCTATGCACCAAATGCAATGGCAAGAACACAAGAAGTGCTCAAGTCCTTCTTTCCCAAATCCCACCAAAGCTACAAAATCTAGTGGGAGAATAAGAGAGGAAGAACACAAGAGGAAATCCACAAAAGAAACCCGAAGATCTAGATCCCAATATGTTCCTCTCACATAGAGGAGAGATGGATTGGTGGAGTTGTAGATCTAGACCACCCCTTTCAAATCCCCCAAAAATATTCAAGAAATATGGGAGGGATTGAGAGAATTTGCAAGCTCTTGAAGGTCAAAACAATGGAGGAGAGAGAGAATGCAAGAAACCAGCCTAAGGAGGAAGAAGGGGTCTATTTATACCCCTTCCCAATGAAATATGGCTGTTTGGGACCTCCTAGGACGGATAATCCGCCCCTCCCCCGGATATTCCGGGTTCCTCGGGCCAAAATATGGCTAAGGACTTCGCGGCGCGACCCTCAGTATAGGGGGCGGATATTTGGGCCGGATAATCCGCCCCCGGAGGCCCGGATAATCCGCCTCACATCGGGAGCCACTCAAAGTCCTTAGCCGTTTTCGAAAATTGGGCGGATAATCCGCCCCATGGCCGGATAATCCGCCCCGAAAATGGCAGAAACTGAAACAATCATAACTTTTGCATCCGGACTCCGTTTTTGATGATATTGGGATCGTTTTAAAGAGGACAATGAGATCTACAAGATCATCCATAGAAACATCATAGTCCAAAAAGGTAGGATAGAACCAAATGACGAAAGGTTTGACCTCTCCCAAAAAGACGAACCGATAAAACCTCCAACATCGAAAACGCAATAGAGAAAGCATATGAAATTCGTTTTCGATGTACTTGAGCTTGTCATGGAGATTAACACAAGATCTAAATACTCACATGAGTAAGACCCAAATAAGAACCAAGAAATATGATGCCAGGTATGTAAAGGTTTGAGCTCTCACCGAGGGATATGATCAAGTTACTCACTCGAGGGCCCCTCTTGATAGTACGGTTATCTATCCTATAAATCGGTCTCCCCAACTAACACCACGAGACCGGTAAGAAAGAAACCCTATCGAGATCAAACAATTGCCTTGTGTATATTCCACCTGATGTTGATGATGATGATCTTCTACACCTCAAGATGGAACACCTTTCTTGATTGCGCTAGCTTGGTGAAGACTTGGAATTTGCTCCCCCATACTCCACTATGGAAGAGCCTCTCTTTTAGGCATATCTTCACATATCCATGATCACCATAAGGATG
Source organism: Avena insularis (assembly GCA_023614405.1). Lineage (NCBI taxonomy): Eukaryota > Viridiplantae > Streptophyta > Magnoliopsida > Poales > Poaceae > Avena > Avena insularis. The sequence goes on from CM042696.1 coordinate 411,687,555, forward strand.
GAAAGCTACACTTGAGATCATATTATTATTCAAGACACACTTGCCATAGGCTCAACTTCTACTTGACCAATCTCTGGATCATTCCTTGAAACCTTGATCAACACTTGATCTTCTTCACTTTCTTCTTCTTCCAACCTTGAAGCCAACATATGGTTCAAGCATTACCTATGGACAAATCCTACAAGTAGAACTCAATGCAAACATAAGTCCATAAAGATTGTCATTAATTACCAAAACCACACATGGGGCACACATGTTCTTTCAATCTCCCCCATTTTGGTAATTGATGACAATCCCTTTGAGAGGGTTTATATCTATATATTCAACATGCAAAGCAACAACAAGGATGCAAGAGCATGAGACGCAAATGCATAAGAACAAACTCAAAGCATGAAACCAACTTCCCTTAAACCCCCCAAAACTTCTCCCCCATTGGCATCGATTGCGAAAATGGGTGAAAAGCTCTACACGGCCAATAGAGTGATAATTCCTCCAAAATGTGTACATTTCTCATAGTGTGAGTGAAATAAAATACACGAATCCAATGACGAATACTTAGGAGGAGGTTAAACAATATTGAGGATCAAAAGATTGCAAAAAAAAATTAACAAGGTGAAGAAGCATCAACAAATGAAGCAAGCAATCAAAAGATCCAAAGAACCACTTGACAAAAAGAACATACCAAATGAAAGATAGATATTAGGATAAGATTGAAAAGAGAGGGTTCTATATAATAAGAGGAGGCTCCCCAAGGTTTGTGAAAAAAATTGCATTTGAATACAATATGGAAAAACATGGCATCCTCACTCCCTCGATATTATTTAAAACCCAACTATGTACGAAAGAGCATATACCAAGGCATAAAACTTGCAATAAACAAATGGTTGAGCAACGAGTAAGAGACAACATAATAGCAGGCTCAACCACAAGGATGTGTGAGAGGCATGACAAAGCATAGTATAAGACTAATGCAAAGATGATCATTGAGCATCAACATAGTCTTCAATGAATGATATTGCTTAGTATGACCATACAACACACACGAAACAAAGAAGATGTCAAAAATGGAGAAGTAACATCTCTCATGTGTATAAGTTTCTAAGTAGACAATCTCACAAAGATATTGATCCACAAAGGAACATGTACACACAAAATATATACTAAAATAAATAGAGCAAGATATCCAAAATGAAGTCATGACAATACACCACTAAGATCTTTGCTTGATAGCATGGCCAAAAGGCTTAATTTTATCTTATTGTATATTCATGAACTTTAACCACAAACATATCAAATACATCACAACTACCACTAAGGGAAGTAGAGATAGTTGGAATGTATTGCAAGAGGAATCAAGTATCACAAAGAAAGAATCAACTTCCCAAATTCATCAATATTGCACATGAGAGTACTTTGAGGAAACAATAGGCAATATAATTGCTAGATTGACATATTTGGGATTGGTGAATCATGAGCATGATTTTGTATAGTCCCAATTATATGCACTCATCTCAACTTACTCACATATGCAATAGAGAGTGTTCTTTAAGGCCAAAGAAAGAACCACAACAACTACAAATACAAAAAAATCATGCCAATATGCAACCTACCATAGGTTGGAAGACGATATGTACGCATGAGTAAGAGATACTTGTTACCGAGATATCATTGTTGTGATGAAGTAGATAGGAGTTTCTTGATCATCCTTGCTTGTCTCTAATTATCATTGAGTCGTCACTTATTCCTTATGAAAGAGACAAGCATCCAATGCACCTCGAAGGTACCTAAAACAAAATTCAAGTACAATATGGTCCCCAAACTTATTGGGTCCAAAGTAGTTAGAGCAACTACAATACATAGGAGAGTCTCCACATAAATATGTGCATATTGATATGAATTTAATTTCATGCACATCTTAGCCAATTAGGATTTTGTGGAGTTTCCCCTATATATTGGATCAAGTAAAGCAAGCACGCCATAATATATACATTTATTAAATATGCATGCACATTACTTTCAAGAACCAAAGGAGATACAATTTGAACAAAATACCAAGTAAACCAAGAAGAAACACCAAAGTGTGACACGATAAAAGGTTGTTCAAATTATATCAAATAACCAAATCAACTCATGAAAGACCACTTGTTCAACAAATGAACTAGGCAAAAAACAAAGAGAAAGAGATAGACAAAAACACAAATGCTCAAGGATTTATCTCATTCTAAAATGTCAAAAAAGTTAGAAAGGAATGAGATAAAGCCAACTCCCAAAAAGAGAAAGTTTTAAAAAAAACCACACCAAACTCTCAACACTTTTCAAGATGACACAAAGTACCAAAGGAATATTTATCTTCCAAAGACATAAAAACGATATGGAGCAAAACATGTTGTGAAGAAGCATAAAAGGAGTGTTCTACACAATATAGGAAAACTCCCCCATGATTAGTGCATTATTTAATATTTTTCATTTGAATACAGAATGCACCCACATGGGATCATCATCTCTACCTACATCAAATAGAGCACTAAATGATTTCAAGTCAAAGAAATATCCAAAAATGAGATAACATGTAGAATTCAATAAAGGCTCAACACACAAAAAACAAGTACATGGTGTGCAAGCCAACATACACAAATAAACTTGATAACTCAAGATAAGTAAGTGGTTATGCACAACATATAAAAACACATGCAAGGTACAAACCAACACATGCACAAGGGGCGAGTAACTTTAAATGTAAATGAGTTGAGAAAAAGTTACCGCAAAGAGGAACAATGGATATATGATAGAGATAATATAATATAAATCACTTGGCTTGATACAATATAATTGATGAAGTTCCCTTAATTCTTCATGATTTAGCCAAGTCTCCAAAGTCCTCCACCAACACCTATTGATCAAATTTTAGCTTGTTGGTCCCCAACCAAGTTGGGTCCTAAGAAGTTAGTCACAATAGGCTTGGCAACCCAAATGGTTCTTTTCTTGACACCACATTGGGCACCAACATATTTGGCAAACACATTTCCAACCTCATCCTTACGAACAGAATAAACATCATCAATAATAATAGGGTTGGATGAGTAGTTACCAATAGTGCATGAAGAAGAGAGGTGACCTTTCTCACGACATATGTAGCAAGTTCTTTTCTTCCATTTCTTCACACTTGATTTATCCATAATGGGAGTATTATCTTGATTCTTTTTGCGAAGTGGCCTTTCTTAAACTTGAGGTACACCATGACCTTGAACTTGAGGCCTCTTCCCTTTTTGATTCTCACTGAGAGTCTTATTCTTCAATGGGCAAGATCTAACATGGTGCCCTTTAATTTTGCACTTGAAGCAAACAATCTTGGCCAAATTCTTGACATGTTCTTGGCCCTTCTTCTTGTCTCTCTTAAACTTATTATTGTTAGTGGACTTGTTCTTGATATTGGATTTGAATCCAATCCCACTCTTGTCATTGGGAAATTTTTGCACACTCAAGATCTTGTTGAGTGTGGCCCTCCCTTCCTGACCCTTTTTAAAGTCCCTATTCAAAGATGAGACTTGGGCCTTGAGCTCTTTGATTTACTCTACATGGTTAGTATAAACACAAATACTAGAGGAAGTAGAAGCTTCATTGTTAGAGAAACAAGGCAAGGAATGTAATTCATTACAAGATGTAGCAATAATATGAGATGATGAATTACGAGGACTAGCACATGGGAGTACGACATTTGTAGTGGATGTAGTGCTAATGTCCACATGAGGCTCATTAGATGTTACCTTTGACACAATAGCCTCATGAGCTAACTTTAGCCTATCATGGGAGGCTATAAGATCCCCATGAGAGCTTGATAGCATAACATGACTTTCTTCCAATTTCCATAATTGCTAGTTAGCAAAGCAAGTTGAGCCTTTAGCTCAACATTCTCATTCAAAATAGATGCTTCAAAAGAAGTAGAGTTAGTAGCACAAGCATCATTATAATGAGCAATAGTAGAAGACAACTTGGAAATCTCATTATATTTTCTTTTGAGATCAATTGCAACCTCAAGAGCTTTATCACGGGTTTCCTTTACTTTAGACACTTCTAGAGTAAATGTCTCCTCAAGAGATTCTTTGGTTGCTTGTGCTTCTTCAAGAGCTTCATTTAGATTTGCAATATCATTAGCATACTCACGCTCAAGGCAACTCATTTTGTCAATTGTGTCCTCATGCTCCTCAACTTGAGCTTCTAACTTATCAATACGTTCTTTGCTCTCAATAGCAAAACCCAAGATTTCAACAAAGTTAGAGCAAGCAATATTATTCTTTACAATAGCATGATAAACAATCTCACCCTTTTCATGTAACAAATCAACATCAATCTCTTCTTCATCATTATACTCATCCTCATCATCACAAGAGGTATTGGGTTCCAAAGTAGGAGATACCTTTGAATCACTAGCCATAAGGAATAGATGGGAACCGTGAGATGATGATAATGAAGAATTAATTGAGGCTTCATTCAAGATGTTGTCTTGACCCGTAGAATGTTCAGTTTCCTCTACATTGTTAGAAACACAACAACTAGAGGAAATAAAAGCATTTATATCATGGCAACAAGGAATATCAAGCATATCATCATGAGATTTACTCAAACAACTTACACATGATATGCAAGGACTATCAACACAAGTATGTAAGGAGTTTGTAGTGCTAGAAGTGTTAAAGTCCAAAGATAGATCATTGCAACTAGATAGAGAGGAGGGATTACAAATAGTAAGCAAACTATCCATATTGCAATTTCTATCACCACTTACCATATCATTACCTTGTGAAAAATCACATGTTGGTGAAGTGGTAGAAGATGAGAACTCATCTCGACCGGAAGTGGAAGCAACACAATCATCCTCAAAAATATTGGACACAACATATTTATCTTGAAGTTTTGTCCATAACTCATGAGCGCTCCAAAAAGGAATGACTGAAGAAGTAACTACATGGCTCAAAGCATTAACAAGCACATTAGAAGCTTGAGCATCGAGATATAAGTTTTTCTCATCCTCACAAGATAGATTAAGGAAATCCATTGGAGGAGAAAAACCTATATCTATGATTCGCTACAAATTTGGGTCCATGGCCCGAAAATGATTAAGCATACAAATTTTCCAAATCTCATAACATGTGCCATCGAACATGAAAATGCCATCATGCACTAATTCCCTAGCCGACATCTTTACTCTCAAGGCGGTGAAGCCCAAAGGAGAGACCAGGCTCTGATACCAATTGAAAAGGATATAGATGCCGCCTAGAGGGGGGTGAATAGGCGGTTTAAAACTTTTACGATATGGGCTTAACAAAGGCGGAATAAAACTAGCGTTTACTTTGTCAAGCACAAATCTTATAAAAACTACAGTTCACCTATGTGCACCAACAACTTATGCTAAGCAATACAAGCAACTATGTGATAGCTAGATATAAGACTTCAAGCACGAAGGCTATCACAAAGTGAAGTGCATAAGTAATAGCTCGGGTATAGAGATAACCAAGGCACGCGGAGACGATGATTTATTACCGAGTTCCTCCCATAAAGGGAGTACGTCTCGTTGGAGGGGTGGGCGGTACTAGGACCACCACGCCACAAAAGGCCTCACCCTATTCTCCTGTGAACCTCGCCACAAGAGGCCCGGTTCACTTCTTCACTATCGGTGCACTTGTCGGTGGCAATCCGTAACCTCTCACAAAGATTGGGGCACTTCTCCACAACTCAATTGGAGGCTCCCAACAAACAAGCTCGGGGAAAGCTCCACAACTAATTGGAGGCCCCAAGTAATCCACAAACCTGCAAAACAACTAAACCGTCTAGGGTTCCAAGAACCCAAGAGTAAAAAGCTTCTCACCTTTCACCCAATAAAATCCTCACCGAGAACTCAAACCTATGCACCAAATGCAATGGCAAGAACACAAGAAGTGCTCAAGTCCTTCTTTCCCAAATCCCACCAAAGCTACAAAATCTAGTGGGAGAATAAGAGAGGAAGAACACAAGAGGAAATCCACAAAAGAAACCCGAAGATCTAGATCCCAATATGTTCCTCTCACATAGAGGAGAGATGGATTGGTGGAGTTGTAGATCTAGACCACCCCTTTCAAATCCCCCAAAAATATTCAAGAAATATGGGAGGGATTGAGAGAATTTGCAAGCTCTTGAAGGTCAAAACAATGGAGGAGAGAGAGAATGCAAGAAACCAGCCTAAGGAGGAAGAAGGGGTCTATTTATACCCCTTCCCAATGAAATATGGCTGTTTGGGACCTCCTAGGACGGATAATCCGCCCCTCCCCCGGATATTCCGGGTTCCTCGGGCCAAAATATGGCTAAGGACTTCGCGGCGCGACCCTCGATAGAGGCGGATATTTGGGCGGATAATCCGCCCGGAGGCCGGATAATCCGCCTCATTCGGGAGCCACGCGTCAAAGTCCTTAGCCGTTTTCCGAAAATTGGGCCGGATAATGCGCCCCCATGGCCGGATAATCCGCCCCCAAAGCAGCAATGGCTGAAACAATCATAACTTTTGCATCCGGACTCCGTTTTTGATGATATTGGGATCGTTTTAAAGAGGACAATGAGATCTACAAGATCATCCATAGAAACATCATAGTCCAAAAAGGTAGGATAGAACCAAATGACGAAAGGTTTGACCTCTCCCAAAAAGACGAACCGATAAAACCTCCAACATCGAAACGCAATAGAAAGCATATGAAATTCGTTTTCGATGTACTTGAGCTTGTCATGGAGATTAACACAAGATCTAAATACTCACATGAGTAAGACCCAAATAAGAACCAAGAAATATGATGCCAGGTATGTAAAGGTTTGAGCTCTCACCGAGGGATATGATCAAGTTACTCACTCGAGGGCCCCTCTTGATAGTACGGTTATCTATCCTATAAATCGGTCTCCCCAACTAACACCACGAGACCGGTAAGAAAGAAACCCTATCGAGATCAAACAATTGCCTTGTGTATATTCCACCTGATGTTGATGATGATGATCTTCTACACCTCAAGATGGAACACCTTTCTTGATTGCGCTAGCTTGGTGAAGACTTGGAATTTGCTCCCCCATACTCCACTATGGAAGAGCCTCTCTTTTAGGCATATCTTCACATATCCATGATCACCATAAGGATGGAAAGCTACACTTGAGATCATATTATTATTCAAGACACACTTGCCATAGGCTCAACTTCTACTTGACCAATCTCTGGATCATTCCTTGAAACCTTGATCAACACTTGATCTTCTTCACTTTCTTCTTCTTCCAACCTTGAAGCCAACATATGGTTCAAGCATTACCTATGGACAAATCCTACAAGTAGAACTCAATGCAAACATAAGTCCATAAAGATTGTCATTAATTACCAAAACCACACATGGGGCACACATGTTCTTTCAATAGCCCCCAAGTATGTTGGTGTGCTTGTTTTCTTCTTTGGAGCCTTGGGCTTGATGGATGGTTCGTAGATGCGCTATAGAAATAATCCATGTGGCATTGGAGAACAGGTGGAGCCAATGTTGGCGAGTATGTCTGCATCCTCATTGCTTTCGTGATCAACGTGCCGCAGCTCGCAGCCATCGAAGTATCCCTCGAGTGTGTCGTAGAGGTCGCGGTAGGCAATCATGTTGTCGCTCAGAGCATCGCACTCATTCATTGTTTGGTGAACCACCAATTTGGAGTCACCGTAGATGACGAGTCGCTTGGCACTTCAGGCTTTCGCCATCCGCATTCCATGATTCAAGGCTTCGTATTCAGCTTCATTGTTGGAGGCTGTGAACTGCATTCATAGAACATACCTCATCTTGTCACCTTGGGGCGACGTCAATATGACACCTGCGCCAGCTCCTTCTTTTTGCTTGGACCCATCTAAGTGCATTGTCCATAGGTAGGACATGTCTGGCTTGTCAGGGAGCTGGTTATCCATCCAGTGCACGAGGAAATCCGAGAGGACTTGCGATTTGATCGCGTCGCGCTTCTCATATGTGATGTATCGTGGGGACAATTTGATTCCCAGAGCGCGACTCGTCCAGTGGCATCGGGATTGTTGAGTATGTGCCCGAGCGGGGCGTCGTTTACCACCACGATTGGGTGCTCCTGGAAGTAGTGGCGCAGTCACCTGGCTGTCATAAAGACGCCATACGCCAGTTTCTGGTAGTGTGGGTACCGCTCCTTTGTTGGCGTGAGCACCTCACTGAGGTACTATACTGGGCGTTGAACCCCGTTGATTTTATTTTCTTCGGCTCACTCCACCACGAGCACAGTGCTGACCACTTGGTTAGTGGTGGAGATGTATAGCAATAGCGGCTCCTTTTCGCGAGGCGTTACCAATACTGGAGAGGTGGATAGTAGACGCTTGAGGTCTTCGAATGCTTCTTGTGCTTCGTCTGTCCACTCGAACTTGTCAGCTTTACAGAGAAGTTGGTAGAAGGGCAGTGTCTTTTCACCCATTCGACTGATGAATCGACTGAGCGCCGCGATTCGCCCAGCCAGCTGCTGGACGCCTTTTACGTTCTTCGGCTTCTCCATGGCCAGTATGGCCTTTATCTTCTTCAGGTTTGCCTCAATCCCTCTTGCGGAAATGAGATACTCGAGCAGCTGCCCAGATGGTACACCGAAGGCACATTTGTCTGGATTGAGCTTAATCTGGTAGTGATCTAGGTTATCGAAGGTCTCGTGGAGATCATCGAGTAACGTGGTTTCCTCTTTGCTTTTGACGATGATGTCGTCGATGTAGACTTGGATATTGCGACCAAGTTGGTTCTTGAGGCAGGCCTGCATACACCGCTGATAGGTGGCTCCTGCATTTTTTAGCCCAAAGGGCATCGTGTTGTAGTAGAACACACCAAAGGGTGTTGTGAACGCCGTTTTCTGCTGGTCTTCCTCCTTCATTCGAATCTGATTGAGCCTGAGTAGGCGTCGAGGAAGCAGAGGCGCTCGCATCCCGTAGTGGAGTCGATTATTTGATCAATCCGTGGAAACGGGAAGTGGTCCTTCGCGCAGTGCTTATTCAAGGAGGTGAAGTCCATGCACATCCGCAGGATATCCGTGTCCTTTTTAGGCACAAGTATTGGATTTGCGAGCCAGGTGCTTTCCTTGATCTCGCGTATGAATTTTGCGTCGAGGAGTCTGTTGACTTCCATACCGACCGCTTTTGCTCTTGGTTCAGATAGTCGCCGTATTGTTTGCTTGACTGGCCTTGCGTCTGGATTCACGTTGAGTGAGTGCTCGGCGAATTCCCTAGGAACTCCTGGCATGTCCGCTGGACACCAGGCGAAGATTTCCTAGCGCTCACGGAGGAATTCGACGAGCGCGAGATCCTATGCGGGACTCAAGTTGTTGGCGATGAGGGCCGTCTTGGTCGGGTCCGTTGGGTGGACCTGGACTTTCTTGGTATGCACCGACGAGTCGAAGGATAGGTCGGGTGATCTTGGCTTGCTCAGGGTAGGCAAACTGTTGTCTATCGACTCCTTCAACCTTGCGAGTTCCTCTTGCATGCCGAAGGACTGGGAGATTCTGTTGAATTCCCTGTCACAGCTGTCAGACCTCTCGAAGCTTCCATTGATTGTGATGATGCGGTTTGGGCCTGGCGTATTTATCTACAGGTAGGAGTAGTATGGTACCGCCATGAACCTCAAAGGCCAGTTGACGACTTCAAAGTCGATGTGTTCTCACCGAAAATTTTGCGGCGTGTCGAAGATGACGTCGAGGTTGATCTTTCCCAGGGGGTACACGCCCTTCCCTGGGACGATGTCGTGGAACATTGTGTCTGAAACTTCTAGACATGTTAGAGGGATTATCATTGCATGCAAGGTACTTGCAAACCTGAGGTTGATGCCGCTTCCGCCGTCCATGAAGACGCGACTCATATCGAAGCCCCCAATCTGTGCCTCGAGTACGAGGGGACAATGGCCTGGGCGAGGTACTTGGCGTGGATGGTCGTGCTTGTCGAAGGTGATGCGGGACTCGCTTCCACTAAGGTACTCAGTGGTGGAGGGCAGAGAGTTTATCGCCAGATTGACTTGGCAAGTGATTGCCTTCTGCACTCAATTTGTGGGGCGCCCTTTTTGGATCGTCCCCATATTGCCTAGCGCTCGCGGGTATGGCTTGCCTCCATGGTTCTGGACTGGCGTAGCCACGGGTGGTGGGGGTCTAGGTGGTGGCGGTGGTGCTCTGTGAGCCACGGCGCCCGGGGCAGCTCTGTATCCCTGGTTGATCGTGTCGCGATTCATCTGGGTCAGGCCTTCATGGAGCTTGAGGAACTCGCAGAAGTCCTTGAGAAGGTGGCTGGACTTCTTCTTGCCGTCGTGCTTGTCGATGTAGAAGTGTACGTTGCACGGCCCGGACAATTTGTCCTGGATGGATAGTCCAGGTGCCTCGTCGCGAGTGCGGCGCTGCCACACTTGCGTGGTTTTCTCGCTATCACGGTATCCACCGCTGCGGTATCCGTTGTTGCGGTTGTCATCGCGTTTGTCGGCGTAGCCGGCTGCGACCATGTCGACCTCTTCACGGTCCTTGTAGACGCGCATTCGACGTTTCCCTTAGCGATCACGTCTGCGTCTGAGGTCGTCATCATCATTGGAGTAGGCACGGTTTTTCACCGAGTCCTCTCCATCGGCCCATCGATTTGCGATCTCCATTAGGTGGTCAATTGTTTTGGGCTTCGAGCGGCCCAGCTCCTCTCTGAGCTCTCTGCGGCGAATGCCGCTATTGAACGTGTCGATTGCGCGATCCTTAGAGATGTCTTCCGTGGAGTTCTTGATGATGAACCATCTCTGGATGTATGAGCGCAGTGACTCGCCAGATCTCTGGTGGCAGCCTCTTAGTTCTGCGATTGACGCGGGCCTTTTGTAAGTGCCCTTGAAGTTGCGCACGAAGCTGTAGACCAGCTCTTCCTAGCTATGAATATATCCGCACGGGAGATTGTTGAGCCACGCGCAGGCGACGCCTTGCAGTTGTAGCTGCGGGCATTGCATTGCCGTGCTTGAGCTTCCACCATGTACCCTGACGGAGGAGATGTGATCCTCCAGCCAGATCTTTGGTCCTATAGGCCGTCAAATTTCGGGTTCTCCGATGGGAGTTTGAACCCCTTAGGTATTCGCTTTTGCCTGATGGCTCTGCTGAAGCATCTGGCGCCGCAGAGCTCTACTTTGTTATCTTTCGAGTCAGTCGAACGGGCACGCCTTGCAGCATCTTGTCGACCTTGTGCTGCGTGATGTCATCACGCGCGTCATAGTCGCGGTCATGCCGCCGTGAGCGGCGTCGCCGTGACAGATCGTGGTTGTCGTTGCTGGAGGAGTACGAGTAGTAATATTTGTCCAGATCTTTACTTTTCTTCGGCTCCAGTGTTGGCTCCTTGACGAGGGCAGCTTCGACTAGCCCCAAGCCTGCGATCGTAGATCGGTGCATGGTAGCTCGCGGATCCCTAGCCGGTGGCTGGTTGTTGAGGAGGTACATGGTGGCCATCGTCACCGCTGCTTGCGGTGTCTTTGGGAGCACGTTGCCCCGTGTATACACTGTCATGGAGCCGAAGTCGAGGACTTTCGTGGCTTCTTCGCGCTCCTTGTCGGTGAGGTGGGCTAGTCGGGATCGCCATTTGGTGCCCATGTAGTCGTTGCCCTTGGAGGAGGATCCTCCCATGGAGGAGAGCTGAGCCCGTCGAAGGCTCGACTCGTCCGCCGCCTTTCTGCGCGCGTCGAGCTGCGCGATTACTTGATGCTAGCGCTTGTACTCCTCTTTGAGCAGCCAATGGTAACCCATCAGCACCTGTTGCGATGAGTTCAGGGGAGAGGATTGCCCCGTAGAGCCTCTCGGTAGCGGGGCCACTCGTTGTTGTTGAGCTTGATCAGCACGCGCTCCTCGGTGTGCTCATTCGCCGTGAGGTTCGGGTCCCCTTCTGTCCCATTGTTGGTGGGCGTGCCGTTGACAGGGCCAACATTTTTGCCATTGGTTAGTTCGTTGCCGGTGTTGTCGTGGTTCACACCGGTGTCGCCTGTGTTGATGACAGCGCACATGACGTGATTGGGGAAGCTGTTGCTCCCACAACTTTTAGATCCAGAGCCGTAGGCTCCATCCTCTGTGGCCAGGTCACCTAAATCGGATCCGCGACTTTTGTCGCTGTCCGTGCCTCCAACTGTTGTCGGGGCATTGAGCTCGCTCAGGGAGCCGATTGGTGGTGGAAACCACGATGTTGGAGAAATCGCGGGGACCGTCAGCTGGTCAGGGAGGCGAAGTGTGCCTAGCTGACCAACTTGGAAGCGTAAGTTCCCGATCGTCAGGCCGATCCCAGCGCCCACGGACTCGAAAGCCGTACGAGTGGCCGGCGTGTGGACGGTGAAGTCGAAGGCGCCGAAGAGCTGGCGAATCTCCGCTGTTGCAGAGTTGTAGATCGCGGCTGACGGAGCCGAAGAAACCGCGACATCAGCACTCCCAGTTCCCACAGACGGCGCCAATTGACGAGGGATTAACTCATCAATGCCCATTGTTATGGACTTGGATTTTGCAGAAGGAGGGAGCGCTAGAGGCATCAATCGTCTAGCAAACAAGCACACAGGGACGCAAGGTTTACCCAAATTCAGGCCTCGTAGAGGTCCCTACTCTTGCTTGTCTGCTCTTGGAATTATCGATGGAGTCGAAGGTTACAGGGGTTACGCAAATGCAATCTAGCAATGGTTATGGAAACTGGGGTTGTGATTGTCCTCCTCGCCGCCCCCTCCTAGCCTTTATATAGATAGGCTAGATCTTGGGTAGCAGGTCGAGCCGGATACAGATTAGGGTCCGTCCCTTTAAACTTTCTATCTTAAGCTTCGTCTTGTCTTGCAAGCAATCGGGGTCTGCGTGAGTCAGCTGAATCTTGTTTTGGGCCTTGGTAACGCCGTGGGCTTCTGCCATATCTGGACCGTATATATCAAACTCGAGTACCTATAGGGTATGCCCACGTCAATTGGATTTGAGTAAATGTGACCATGGATATGCATTTTTAACAAAATTCCACCTTCAATTAACAATCATCAACAACAGTACAAAGGAGATCAAAAGTAATAAAATTACAAATAGTTCATTGGACCACCTAGCGACTACTACATACACTAGCACGCGTAGAAGGCGCGCCCGCCATCCCCGTCACTTCCATTACCGGATTCGGGAAAGCTTTAGTAGTAGAGCTTGTTGTAGTAGATGGATAGGAAGTTGTCGTGCTAAGGCCCGAAAGGACCATCGCATCAGAGAAACAATCATTGTCGAAGATGAAAACCATAGATCGAAAGAGATTGATCACAAACCACACCAACGAATACGAAAAATGACCGAATCCCAAGAGATTCATCGAACACACGATTTCATGCGTCCTACGTCGGTGCTAGCCGCACCACCGGAGAAAGAAAAGGTTAAGGAGGACCTTATTCTAACCTCAGCACGTAGCCGCTACCTCAACATCCCGAAGAAGACACTGAAAATAATCTAAACAAAAACATGGACTTTCCCGTCGACGAGAGGTCGTGGTCTGCCACACCTCCAGTACATGAAGGCCACCAGACGCGGAGCGGAACGGCGGTGTCACTGGCGAGAGGGACAAAACCCTATATGGGTTTTACAATCATTGTCGCCTCCTTTCCCCACGCCTTTCCCCACGCGTCTTATACTGACCATGATTATGCTTGACGAAATAGTTTGACGATTGAGAAATAGAAGATTAATATACATGAATATTTCTGTGTTTTATAATTTACACGTGATAAAAAGAAAACCGCGGCACACGAACATTCAGCTAGTGTAACAGTAATAGCCTACCAGTATTTGTCGTTTTGTTTTATTTGTGTTCCTACTATTGTGCGGTTGGGTTAACACGGTACCCTACCAGTAGTGGAATATAGTATTTCTCATTTTAGTTGCGTTTCCACTACTCTCTGCGTCCGTAAATAAATGTACTTCTAGGCTTGTCTGTCAAATTTAGTAAAATTTGATTAACTTAAAAAAAACGTAATAATATTTATGACACTAAATTGGTATCATTAGATCTGTTTTCAAATTTAGTTTCATAAGAGCAAGTACAATAGAGCCATGTCAGCTGGCTATAAAAGGTAAAATATAGTATTTGTGCTGAGTTGAAAGAGAGAGAAGAGGAGAGAGAAGAGGAGCTGGCTGTAAGTTAAGAACCAGCTCTAGCACGTGCTCCTAGGTGCTTTGTGAGAGTGAAACGTGAGCCACACTTTAATAAAATAGTACATTCTTATGTCCAACTATTGTACATATTAACTATATGACTGACTATAGATGATGTGATAATATCTTATAGCCAGGCTATACTATTAAACTTGCTCTAATATGTCAAGTTGATGTAATATATGTGCTATATTTATCTATAAAGTTGGTAGTTGGACAAAAGGTACAAGTACACTTATTTGCGTACAAGAGTGAGTACTGTGCAGTTGGGTTCATGCATCCTGCACCGATGCTATGTTCGAGGCTGGTTCCCTGTTTTTTTCATGTTCATGCATCATCCCATGTGATGCCCTCGGGTTACTCTGCATACTCCCTCTGACTCATATTAGATGACTCAAGTTGTCTAAATTTATATGTATCTATTTATGACTCACGCTTGTCAATATTTATATGTATCTATTTAAATATCTAGTCTAGATACATCCGTATCTAGACAAAGTTGAGTCAACTGATATGAGTCAAAGGGAGTGCTAAAAGGTGTCTACTCCCTCCGACCCATATTAGTTGACACAAGTTTGTCTAGATTCATATGTATCTAGTTAAATATTAGTCAAGATGCATCCATATCTAGACAAAGTTGAGTCAACTGATATGGGAGACTACTAAAAGGTGTCTAAATACATTGGTTTCGTAAAAGCTAAAACATGAAACCGGGGAGTACTTCTTAGTTCTTACTGTACTGCTGTTTTGAACTGTTGTCTCCTTTCGACCATAAGCTCCAAAAGCCATACTGCCTAGTAACATGTCCAATATCTCCCTCCATTCCTCCATTGGAACGGTCTATAGACATAGCTGCACAACGGGAAAGCCATCATCCAGATAAAATGTCGACTATGTACATTGATTTGGTGACATCGGATAGAAGGCTATACATTGAACTATCTCCATCAGTTCCTAGACATCAATAAGTTAATCCAGACAATGATAGAAAAGAAACAAAAAAAACAGAAATTTATACAGCTCCAGATAATTTATCTGGAGAAGCCTGAGGTGCTCAGCGACTCAGCTTTGCACACTGCTTCAACGAATTTTCTCTACCAGGTTGCCTTCACTACAACCATGCAGATTTTGCTGCACAGCCAAACTGTGGTAGACAAAGGGCATCACCACATAGAGTTCAAGTAATGATGCTGGTGCCGCCTCCTGAACTCCATGAGGCTTCCGTATGTTTGGTCTGCTACGCCAATATAGAAGGCTTCTGTGTCCGGGCTGAAAGACAAACCAGCTATTTCACCGAAAAAGTCGATCTCGTGAGATTTGCCATAACCAGCAAAAGAGTCATAGATATGGACGAAATCTATAGGTTCTGCTGTTGCCAAGAAGCGCCCATCTGACGAGAATTTGATACAGCGTATCGAGCCTAGCCTTCCACCGAGGACAGCTAAGGACTGTGATAGGTTTCTAATATCCCACAGCCGACATGTTGTGTCTTGACTCCCAGTAGCCAGGACATTGCCATCTGGATGCCAGGCAGATGAGAATGAGTAATCCAAATGCCCTCTAAGTTTACCAATCGCCTAAAACAAAGCAGAAAAGTTAACTTGCTTATGGTGGTTAACCAGAAAACACTAATCACTTGAAAACTTGAGCACCACGCGCTTACCTTGCCACACTTGGGATCTACTACCAAGCCATCCTCATGATCGCCAAGGACAGCAAAGAGTGTTCCGTCAGGGTTCACCGAAACACTCTGTTTGGAAATTAGACATTAGTAAATGAAGGACACAGTGCAGAGCATAAACAGGTCTGAGCTACTTACATTCACAGACCATGGGAAGACATAGTGGTTCAGGAGGTCGAAGTACTCTGTGTCAAAAATTCTGACAGAGCAGTCATTATTAGCAGCAACCAGCCTTCTTGAACCACTGGAAATATACATTTTGTTAGAATAAAGTTAACAAGAACCTGACAGTACTAATGTACTCCCTCCGTCCGAAAATAAGTGAGATGAGTTTGTCTAGATTACACATGTATCTACATACTAAAACATGTCTAGATACAATCAAGTTTAGACAAACCCAAGACACTTATTTTAGGACGGAGGGAGTATATCGATTCAGAAAGGAGCAAATCTCACTTGGGATCCTCATAGATCTCTAAAGAGTTGGTTATGGCATTCTCGTCCTCAGTAACTCTCGTGCTGAAAACAATCCCATCATCTTCCAGGCGCTAACAGAAACCAAAGCACATTGTCAGGTCATGAGTTATTACTTTGTTAGATAGACTACTGCAGGGTACAAGGGTCTAATTGACATCCACATACCTTGCATATAAGCTCCCCTTGGAAACCACCAACTACCAGTAAATCATTATCTACAGCCATAGTTGTGAACTGGACCATTGACACAGATTGTGAACCATGCCCTCTCTGTCAAGCAACAAAAAAAATGCGATGGACGTTTCAGTCGAGATACAAGATGACAAATAGAGCAAAAGCCTGTGATGAAATAAAAACCTGTTTCGGTATAATGCAATCATCACCATTGATTAACTCAGTGCTTATCTGGTCCAGTGATGACCAGTGTGTTAACGATTGATTGTGTACCGTATAAACATCATGCTTGGTTGTTGACCAGACCAAATTCCTCAGCTGCAAACATGAATGTCAGAACTCAAAACTACATCCTCTATCTTTATTTATTAGTGCGACCTAAGGCATCGAGCTTAACTGTGCAAGGATATAAGCAATACTGAGAAGAGATAAATTAGTCATATGTGCAAGAAGTTATTCTGATGCAAGCACCTATTATGGAGAAGCAAGTTACTAACTGAACATCCGAGTTACAGAATTTCAGAGGATCATCAAGAAAATGGACTGCAAACGATCGGCAATACTTTAATGGAGGAATTGAAAGAAACAGATCCTGGCAAGGCAAAGTGGTGATTAACAAAGGGAAATATGCTTTTATTTTAGGCTGGGTGCCAACATAAGTGAAGCATCTACCCTAAACAGTAATACTGCCTATCTACTCTTCAGTCTAGATGTGCTAATGTGCTCCCTGTCCTAGCTAAAATTGGTTTCACAATATGAATAATACCAGGGGCAGAGCCAGCACCCAGCAGACTCTCGGCAGCTGCCCTGGCTTCCCAGGGTGCTCACAGGGAGAAGAGGTAACTGCACCAAGTGAGAAACTAACCCATACAGTTCTCAGGCAACAATTTCGTGGGGAGCAACGCACCACAATACTCGCAACAAGCCAGCACCAAACACAAGATACTAGTCCAACTTGTTCCGTCGCCACCTCGCCCTGCTCGATTTTACGCTTGCTCGGCCTCTTGCTCGCTCCAACATTCCCACCTCACACATGTTGCGTGGATCCGCCCCAGGACAGCATGTTGGCCAGTGATGTCCCCACACAGTGCACTGCCGCAGTTTTTGCGCTCCTCCAGGGCTCTACATTTTGATTTGGGATTTCATTTTGAGGTGAGCTGTGGGGTTTCCGTTTGGGGTTTCACTCATTAGGTATCTCTTGCTTTGGGGCTTACTAATTTGAGGATCACTCATATGCAGATCTGCAGATATTTGAGGAACTGGCAAGCTAGCAGGGGCATTGCAAAACCACAAGACAGCGTGCATCGGCAAAGTTGGTTCTGAGCACGAGTACTACTTAGCTTAATCTATTTACTTAAGAAAACTGTAATGTTGAGGCACTTAATTGCAGAAATCAAGAATTTTCTTTTCCATGATTACTTGGACACACAAAACCACACTAAATGCTAGAATGACTGGGAAAATTCTCTCACCAAATTTCCATAGAACAAACTCACGTTTACACAAGCACCCAGATGTTTAAAACCCTCGTGGACGAAGCCATGCCCCCATATGCAGTATAACCCACCAAAAGGTAGTTATCCAGAGTTTTGTGTTGACAAGAGGATGTTTTAGGGATGTTATGCAATCAAAATTTGAGCCATCGATTAACGATGTGGAGCCTCATTTGGTTGTGTACTTAGAAATTGGATATATAATTATACATATGGGATAGCTAGATGTGTTGGTGAGTTTAAATATTGGGAACTTGCAACTCTCAGTAGTGGTCCTTGAAGTTACACGGCATGTATCAAATACAGTTTACGGTTCTATTAAGTTTCCGTATGTTGACACTTTGCCCAGGCTCCCTGACAAGCCATCTTCAAAATAAGCCCAATGACACATAATTATTCTTCCCTTTAACCCATCCTCATGGCCCACTCCCCTTCCTCCTCCTATCATTGCTTGATGAGCTGCTACGTGTTCTATTCATGTATCAATTTCAAGCTACTCTCCAGTTTAATAGCCAGTCTTATCTATCAGGTAAGCCTCATAAATGTCAATTTTTCAAACCCAGGGGAGACTCAGAGAAGATTAGCCAAAGAATACTACTCCCTCCATCCAAAAAAAGATGTCGCAGATTTGTCTGAATTCACATGTATCTAGACACGTTTTAGTGCATAGATACATGTGAATCTAGACAAATCTGCGACATCCTTCTCCAGACTGGGGGAGTAAACAATTTCGTTTTCAGTATTATTGAGAATTTGTTCTCGGGTCTAACAAGATCCTGGAGTAGTCAGGTGTTCTTTAGAGACTAACAAAAATGGAATATCGTGGTCATGACTTTCTATGTCGCTAGAACAATACCTAGCCCAGCATATCTTGAAATAGATGCTTCAACATTTTTAGCAGAAAGGTGAAGTTGTTCCTCCACAACTTTGTGTGCTGGAGAAACTAGGAAAAAGGTATGCCCCTTTCGCTAGATTCATATTAAAAAATATTATTCCTTGGGGGTTCACTTAGTTTCAGGGTTTAAACGAACATAAGAAAATCTACTCCCTTGATTCTCGAATATAGGGCATATAGGGTTTGACCAACAACGACCCATCAATATGCAACTTATGTAACACAAAACTGACAACATTAGATTTGTATTAAAAATGCTCACCTATAAATATCATATAAACCATAAATTAATGGAGTAATTGTTAGCAATCATTGTCTTAAAAATCTTAATACGCCCTAGATTGAGGAACCAAGGGAGTACTAAATATAATGGAACTCAAAATAAAATTCTATAATATAGCTTCCCATAACATTGTATAACTTCTTCTCCAATATATATATCCTATCTACAGAAGACAGAAATTGTGAATAAGTTTCTCAATTGTGTACATGAATAAGCTCTTCTGGACAACATGGTCAAATCAGTTCGAATAGTTCATCATCCACTCTATTTAAGCTCCACTTATTGTACTGGAAGTTTGAAATACCAACAGGAGTAGATTCAAACCTGAAAATGCACAATTGATGGCCGAGCGCGCCTTGTGTTGTACTGGAAATCATAGTAAGGGCTATCCGTCTCCACTTGTTTGCACTCCTAGAGGACGAAATATAAATAAAATCACATTATATGCTAGTCAAGACTGTGAACATAATAATTATGTTAATCGGTAATGACAGGACAGACATATTTTCTAAAGAAGTATGAAGATAACGTCGGCACCTATACAGGTCTGAGGTAATGACTTGGTCGAATTTGAATTAATGAATGATCTCAACAGTGAAGCATATGTAATGGACTTTCTTATGTTGATATACTATTTAATGCTAGTTAGGATGTTCTTGTTGATATACTATTTAATGCTAGTTGGGCTGTTCTAGTATGGGTTTATTGGCCTACCTAAAGTTATCCAATTATGCATATGAGCATTGAACTTGATCCAGTTATATGTCTAAAATCCAGCTGAATCCAATTAATTATGTTCTGACGTTGGAAATTATCAACTGGTACATGGATAGTCCAAGTCCATCGCCACCCTGAAGCTAAACCTAGAGTCATCGCTCGTACATTGCCATACTTCCATCTAGCAATGTTGATTTTGCAGCTAAATCATGCATGCAAACTCCTGCAAAACAAACATGTGGATGTGGTCACATGTACTAATGTCTCCACAGTACCCCATGTGGTCATTTGATTAAAATAGTTTTTCATTGTGCCACTATCTGATTATTATCTGGCAGTTTCATGTCTACTATGTGGATGCAACCTTCACCTAATCCGTGAATTTGGCA
This sequence comes from Avena insularis, assembly GCA_023614405.1. Classification (NCBI taxonomy): domain Eukaryota; kingdom Viridiplantae; phylum Streptophyta; class Magnoliopsida; order Poales; family Poaceae; genus Avena; species Avena insularis. The sequence continues at coordinate 411,707,839 of CM042696.1, forward strand.
ACCAGAACAAAGATTGTAAGACTGGGCACTCTGAACACTTAATAGTACTACATCACGAAACTCAAGAGCTCGATACCTGCAAATCCTCCCGGGCATAACTGAGATTCTGATAATTCTTGTAGCTCTTCATCTTCACCTCCCGGTACTGATTCCTGGGGAACAGCATCTTCTCCCACGGGATCCCCTGCACGTCCTTCCCGTTGGCTACGTCCTCCGCAGACACGTCCGGCATCAAGTTATCCTGCAGAACACAGAGAAAAGTTCAAAAAATTAACCCAGATGGAACTCTCAGACCACGGTGGCAATCAACCATCAAAAGCGCGCCGGGCGACGAGGCGTACCTGGTCATAGTTGACGAGGTTGGCGAGGAGCTCATTCTGGTTGACCTCGCCGAAGGGGTTGTCATCCCCCTGATCCTCTATAAGCTCCTGGATGCTCTGGAGGATGAACTCTAGGTTATCTTCCAGCTCGAACTCGTCCATCCCACACCTTCGATCCAGCAAAAGAGTCACACTGGGCGAAAGGAAAAGAAATCACCGATCAGAAATACCCCGAATAATCCAAAAGGATGGGCCACGAACGCGGGGACGGGGGGCGAGACGACCGGAAAATCACCCCAAATCTAGACCAAACCAGACCAATCGCTCAAGAACTCACCTCGATTAGTCCACCAACAATCCCTCCACGGATTTAGAGGCGGCTGAGCGGAAACGCGTGGGGATTTAGGGATTTGTTTCCCGTTTCGGGGGGGGCTGCGGACTAAAAAGGGAGCAGTCGAATGGAGGGCGGCGAGACGACGCGGGGCGGGGGCGGGGGCGGGGGCGGGGAAGAGGAAACCCGACCGACCGGAGCGCGTGACGGTTTTACTAGACGCGGATGGACGGGCGGATTATCGGTGGGATCGGGACGTCCTCTGCAGTCTCCACGGACCCAGACGGGGAGCGCTGAGCCCGCGATGTCAGTGAGTGCCTCGTGGGGATGGCATGGCCAAAGCCGCCATGCCGGTGCCGTACGAGATAAGGATCCGGGTGGATCTGGTGCGGCGTCTGGGTCGGATCGGGTCGCACGGAAAGACTAAACAAGGGCATCTCCAACGCAGCACCGCGAAATAAACATCGAATCGGTAAAGGGTGGGGAAGACAGAAAACGGGCAGTGTTCGGCCCAACTCGGTCTGTGCACCCAACGTATAAGGACAGAACAAAGTTGGCCCACATGTCATACAAACATAGCCATCACTTGCATCGTGTGCCTCGCCCATCGCGGAGCTGTCGCCGGAGATATCGTCGCCGAAGGCCGTCAGCAGCTCGCTGTCGCCGGATCCTAGCATCCACGGGTCGACCTTGCCCTCCGCAGGAGTTAGCCATCCCGCGTCGCGAGCCACGCCATGGCTGGCACAGCTCGAACTAGTACTAGTGCCATTGGAGACAACCGCGAGCGCAGTACTAGTGCTCCACTGTACTATTACAAGTACTCCGTTTAGTCCTAGTCAGCATCTGACTGTGGGCCCGCGAGGTTAACACGGCATCAAACGAGTTTTTGAGCTACCTGTTGTCCGCTGCCCTAGAAATTACACTTACTTGTTAAAATTACCAAAGTATGCACCAACTCGTCACGCTGCCCCAGATGTGGTATGAATATGTAATTTACTCGCCAATGGCACTCCATGTTCATCGGCTGAGTTGGGCAGGAGGCCACCGACATTACGTCAACGGGGCAGCCGCACAGGCAGAGGCCGGCCAGGAGGGCTGCATAGACGCGCGCTCGCAGCCGAGGGAACGGTGTTGCGTCGGCTGGTCAGGTGGTTCATCGGGCGCGGGGAAGATGCCAGCAGAGGAGCTGGTGTCGCAGGCGAGGTCGGCCTCGTTGCGATGCAGATGCGAGATTCCAGAGCAGCGGTGACTGTGGATGGGAGGAAGGAGAGGGGGATATGTGTGGTAGGTGGACGCTGACGTGTGGGCCAGTGGGCGGTCACAGGAGGACAAATGGGCCTCATATTTGGTCCGGGAATGCGGTGGTCCGGACAAAACTGGATTTGTGATGGCCCGTTTGGGGTTGCTCTTTGTCTAGTTTTGTCCACCCAGACTGGATTTGTTCGTTTGGGGGTCTCCGTTGGAGGTGCCCTAACACGACTGAACGGACTCATGGCTCAAACGCCCATGGCGTGTTTGATGCCAACTAAGTTGTTTCTAGCATCTAGCGAGCCAAAAAATGACTGCTTTTTTCCTTTCCTATGTCACATGAGTATCTGGTATGGCACGATCTTAAGGCATCTCCCGCGGTATGACCCATCGGGTCCGTGTCGGTCTAAACCCGTCCGCACGGGCATGAGACCATGTGTGTTTCAGCGGCACGACCCAAACGGAGTGATGCGTCTAGCGTGACCCATCCGTCCACCAGATTTGGGACGAGGCACATCAGGATGGACGCGTCGTGGAGAACGTGTGTGTCCTCCCTCGCCCGTACCTGGCCCGTCTAGCAGCAACCCAACGGCCTCATACCCCTAGCTATCAATGAAGATAGACTCATAGGCTAGCACCGCCGCCTGACGCCTATGTCGGCCTCGCCGTCCGATGCCTACGCTATATGTTGGCCTTCAATAAAATCCCTTCGGCCTCCACCCCGGCATCTAGTGCCTTAGCTCGTTGGTCCTTTTAAGTAAGCCACTCACGGCCATCTTCTTCCACTCCCAATCTTCTTCCATCGTCGCTCTTACTTCCCCACACCACAGCCAAGTTCAGTAACCGTGGCCAACTGCATTGGATCGAGAGGTGGGCGACTTGGCCGCCCCCAGGCCTAGGGCATGGTCGAGGCTGGCGAGGAGAATGCAGGGGGCACGGCCAGCACGTTTCACCACCACCGTCCTTGCCGGAGGACTTCGTCGTCGACCTCTCTAGATTTGAGTTTGGCGTCACCATCCACGTGGGCGAGTCATGGGAGAGCATACAACTCCTCTACCAAGTTCGTGTCCATGCTCGACGGGCATGACCTCGTCGAAGTCAAGCCATGGGAGGCCAGCACCGTGACCGGCGTATGATCTGTGGCGGTGTTTTTCGACCACCTAGGCCAAATGTAACTCCACCATGGATGGTCGTAGTTCGTCCAGGTGCACGCCCTTGATGTCGGGAAGTTCCTTCTTTCACATTCGAAGGCTGCAGTATGCTCACCATTAAGGTCTTTGACCATACCATGTGTCGCCGCTACTACCGTAGCGACGGTGAGGATAGCGACAAGGACCAGATGACGCTAGGGTGTGACTTGTTATGTACTAAGTACATAATCATCTATGTAGCTATCATTTGCAATAAAAAATTATATTTCTGGTGCCGCTCGAGCCTATTACCGCGACTTCCACCTCTTTCTCGCCCTTTCCCCCTCTCATGTTGGCTATATCTTGGCCAGTTTTGGCTCGTCTTTCGCCATTGCCATCTCCCTCCCCAAGTCAAAGTCGGGAAACCCACCACACGCGCCATTGTCGTTAGCCGCCGTCCTTCATGATTGGGAACCACGCGGCGAACTATACGGCGCCTCCATACTCCTACTACATTGGTGGGTGGGCGCTTAGTGTCGGCGGCATCCGGATCTCGCTGGTTCCCCAAGGTACGGAGTTGTTGCGGGCATCCGACACGATCACAATTTGTGGTTCACGGTGGAGCAGCAATCAGATTCGTAGTAGGATCCTGACAACCTAGACGCGTGGATCGAGTTCTTCTGCAAGCGTTGGGAGAGGCAGCTCACCAAGTACTACGGCGACGGCCCGCCACAGCCTGATGGCTGGGGTTCCTACATCAACCAGGGTTATTACAGTAATTGTACCAGTAGATATTATTTATAAAGTTTGGCCCTTAAAAGCTTTACAAATGGAAACAACATAGCCTCGCAATCACGTTGTTAATGCGGCCACGTTCGTACTCAAAACGATGTTTGGAAATAGTCTACTCTATAGGTTGCTAGAATAACGATAATTGAGAGAGTTCAAAGTAACTAAGAACAAAGTAAATGACTAAAATAAACTAGATAGCATGCGAGTGCGGTTGTGAGAGTTGTGATATGACTAAGGAGTTTTCAAGGAGTTTAGGATCCACCACTAGCATTGGAATATTTTTGATTAGAATAAATCTATATCGTCTTTCATGGCATGTGTGGGAAGATCTCTCTAAAGGATGATCACAGAAAGTCATATGTTATTTCATCCCTAATAACCACTGCAATGATCGTAAGTAAGCCACTCTAATTCCTTACAATTAAGAATTTCCCTGTGGTTATTGATATGAGCTTAGTGAATCCCTTCTTATCCCTGTTACCCATATGAATAGCACGTCGTCACGTTATGTCACTTAGCACCATACGTAATACCATATGACCAATAGTAGTTCCATCTCTAGTCTCAAAGGCAAATATTACATGGTGAATTCACATATATATAGGGATAAAACTAACACATGTTCATGAATGAAATTATAGATCATCTTTATTTCACAACATAATATTACTAGGGTTTCTCGATATCTCCCCAAGAATAAGGGAACTACTCACAAATGAAGGGGCTTGCGGTGACCCAACATACCACTACATGGTGTAGTATGCAAGTCGTTGATATAACGCAAATGAAACACCGTTCCACCAGTATTACATCCATCAAAGTGGTACAACAGAAACATCGCAGGTCCAAGATATTACTATATATTATACACTACAAGAAAAGTTAGCTTTTATAACGGACGATTTTCGTGGTTGGAGACCCGTTTTTCGTGGCTAAAACGTCTTCCACGACGTTTGTCCTTCATGGTAAAAGCCCCGTCATAAATGAAGCAACCACGGTTTTTTCGACCGTGGCGGATCGCACCCTTCGGCCACGAAAACTTGTTCCATCGTAGATCTGCTCGCAAGCCACATTGATTGCTGACGTTATGCAAACTGCCACGTGGCAGCCACCCTTAATGGCCGGTTACCTCTGTTAACGGTCAGAGAAACCATGGTAGAAGCTTGGCCCAGCTAAGGCCTGCTAATTATTAAGTGGGTTGGCCCATGAGAAGAGCCCAATAAATAGACGTCCCGTTACTGTTTCGTCCTGCACGACTTTAAGTGGGCCCATTAATGCAGCCAGCTTCGGCCCGCAAACTTTCAGGCCCGATACTATTTCGGTCTACAGAAGGCCCACGTTGGTCCAACATTGTGTGACAAATTAGCAGCCTACGCCAAGTAACTTCATGTATCATTAAGGCCTGCGGTCGGCCCACCACTATTCACGCAGCCCGTCGTGGGCCACCTACTATCGGCCCTTCTTTGAGAAGGTTCGTTATTGTTCTTGCTTTTTACTATTCTAACTGTTTAGGCCCACAGGCGGGCTGTTACTATTCTGGCCTGGTAATTTTGTAGGCCTGTTACTATTCTCGTCTGAAAATTTCTCGGCCTGTTACTGTTCTGGCTCATTATTGTTCTAGCCTTTAACTATTTTGGCCTTTTACTGTTGTGGTCTGCTACTGTTCTGACCCATTAATCCTCTAGCCTTCTACTGTTCTGCCCTTTTATAATTTCTTTCCTTTTACTGTTGTGGCCCGTTACTATTCTAGCATGCTGTTGTCTGGCCTGCTAATGTTCTAGCCTGTTACTATTGTGGCATGTTACTGTTATGGTCTGTTACTGTTACGGTATGTTATTTTTACTTGTTCTCACATGTGGGTCGGCCCATTACATTTACGATATTTTACAGTTTCGGCCTTTCTGAAGCCCATGCCAATATCATAAAAGGTGTATAATTAGCGAGTATCTTTTACTGTTTATCATTGCCCGAATACAAGACGGGCCAATAACAAAGAACGATATTGTTCCCTAATCGACCTCGCTGGCGTAGTTACGGTAATGACTACTGCCATGTGTGGGCGGCGTCAACTAAATGCCTACATGGCCTATGCGAGTTATCTACATATTACATCAGCTGCAAACTTCTTAAAATTATTATATATTATCAACTCAGGGAAAGAAAATTCGGTTTCAGTTGACAATCAAATTGATAGTAGAGTCCTCAATTTGCTTTCTGAATCGATCACCTGCATCTTACTTTGAGTGTGATAGCTACATTGGAGGAGACATGATCTTGCAGCCCCTCTTTAGTGGAGATAGCAATAATTGCAGTCTGAAACTAAGTAATAACAAGTTAATACATCAAACAAGACAAACTACTCATTTGACTGATATGACAGGAGCTATGAACTGGAGTTTACAACTGGTCAATGGTTCAATTATTGACCAACACATCAAACAAACAGGACAAGCATGCACCATATTAAACAAGTGTGTCTGCCATGAAACGAGCAATCAAAAAAGTGTGTGTGTGGCTTAGAATTTCACCAAATATAAACTAGCCAGGTCATTTCAACAAATATATATGGAAGCAGTTGTATACCCTAAAATGCAAGAGACGTTGGGTGACTCGGAATTTGTGCTGAGCTACACAATGGCATGCAGTTACTATCGTAGCTAAGAATGAACCAGATAAAAATTATAACTGCATCATACAAGAACTTGTAGAGCAGGAATGCAAACCATGAAGGAACTATATATAGTAGAGGATAGTTATGTTATTGCTTAGGATGAACCAGAACTAGATGCGAGATATAGTGGCATTGCTCGTGAACCTGTAGAACAGGACAAACAAGCATTAGTGTTGGGGATATACTTTTCGAGTATCCTCAATGTGCCTCACTGACCAGGGTGACCCACTTCAGATTAGAGCTTTGCTTCAAGGGCGGCCCAGTCAGGGAGAAGAGAAGGAGTCCAGTCCGGCTATGGAAGGCCCAGAAGACCTACCGACATAGGCATGTAGTGTTACTTGTAGTTCAAGATGTACTCTATAACCGACTCTTAGTCGTAGCCAGATAGTTCTCTCTTGTAAACCCTAGGCTAGATATCTATATAAGTCGTCCTAGGGACCAGCCTTTAGGGCACCCCACAATAGTCTACAATCTCAACTTGCACAGGCGAAACCCTTGTAACCCATATCTGGCTCTGTCGTATTACTGGATTATTAGCATGAGTAGGATCCGTCCAAAGCCGGCGGATTCAAACCTGGGTAAACTTGTGTGCTCACCATCTCGACACTGTATGTCTCACACCCCTCTCTTCTGCATGCCTCGAGGACCCCCTCATGGCGTACTTGTCATCAATCCGACGACAGTTGGCGCCCACTGTGGGGTAAGTGAGCTTCGGATCTACGTTCCGAGCGGAATCTGCAAGAATCGAAATCGGCAAGACAATCCCCGTCGGTCGCGTCCTCTACGCTAGTGACGTCCCTCTCATCGTTCTTGACGAAACCTGGATTCCGGCTAGGGAGGCCATGACTGCCTACACCATCATGTCTTTTGGTGAGATCAATGTTTACATCGGTTTCGCTGAACCTGCCCCACGCACCCCAGTGGTGATGATAGAGGCAGAAGAAGATTCTGGGTCCACTTTCTCCGTGTAGGCGGTAGAGTTCTGGATCCCAAAAAACCCTAAACCCACCCAGCCCGCACCTATCGCGGAGATAGTGGAGAAAGCTGAGCCTGAAGCAGATCTTATTGTGAACGTCGAATCTGGAGTGGATCTCCCAAGGGAGGCCGAAACCCAGATCGATCTTCCCAATGAGGTCGAAATCCAGGAGGAGCAGGGCAATAACTCTGGTTCTGGCTCTACCAACGCCGGAACGGATCAACCTTTCCTAAGGCACACGTTGAGGCATATGATGTTGCATGACACCAGCGTGGATGAAATTCTCGAGACCATCAGACATTTCGAGGAATCCCACGAAGAAAGCCGCAACTACCTCAGGATGCATGCATCACACTTCGTCAGATATGTTGGATCCGGATCCGGATCTACCGATGCTGGAGACAATGAAGACTCGGCGCTAGAGGCGATCGGAACAAACACCGACTTACCGGCATCCTCGGATGATTCGATGACGTCGGCGGATTTTCGAAAGTTCTTTGTGGAATATGAAGAGGAGTATAACTCCAAAGCTGCAGAAGAAGGAGAAGCCATGGACGAAGGATCCGGAGAAAACTCTCCCAAAGTGTAGGATGATATGGATATCGGAGTTAATCCCGACGTCCAGATGTCTGAAAGTACTGATCAGAGCTTGACTCCAGGAAACGGACCCAAAGCCGTCTTTGCCACCAGCGCTGCCAAGAAGGCAAGGAAGAAGAACAAGAAGAAGACTTCGGCAAAAGACCCTCCGGCTGAGGAAGTAGTTGCCAAAGAATATGAAGAAGACTCGAATTGAGCCCTAATCCCAGACAAGCCAAAGCAAACTTCGGTGGATGGACACGTGGTTACCCCTGGTGCCCGTAAACTCATCGGAGATGCGTTAACTACGCCAATCCCTACTACTGCAGAGCTTACACCTGCAAAATTGGAAGATAGGGCCCAAGCCCTAGAAGTGCGTCGTTAAGTTCTCCTAGATGAGGCTAACAACCTCATGGAAGAGAAGAAGCGCATTGCATATGTGGGGCAGTTAGACTCCCTGCAGCATCAGAAGACCCGGAACGGACCCGTGCAGGCTAACAAAAATCCGATCAAAGGAGAACCTCGGCTCAATAGCAAAGGAGATCTGGTGTATGGGACACCAGTGGAAAACACAGCTGCAGCTCGAGACATCCTGGCAAACAATCCAAACCCAAATCAAGTTCGGTTGGGCGTAAAGCTACTTACCAAGGGTCTGGAGCAACAGAAGTCCGTGAAATCCTGGAGCGGAAAACTGGTCTCTAAATCCGACCAATGTCGCACGCATCCGGCTTGGAATGACATTAGCCCCGACGGGACCCGGAACAGCATCACCGTCCTGACCGTCGGGAAGACAATTACTCAAGAACCGTATCTTCAGGGCAACAACATAGAGCCACACATGATTGGAGCAATGTCGCCCCAGCCGCAGAGCGAGACACAGTTGCAACACTAGTTCCGAGGCGGCCTCCTCGATGATAGTTGATGTCTACGCACTTCTATTCTTGTAGACAGTTGTTGGGTCTCCAAGTGCAGAGGTTTGTAGAACAGCAACAAGTTTTCCCTTAAGTGGACCACCCAAGGTTTATCGAACTCATGGAAGAAGTGGTCAAAGGTATCCCCTCTCAAGCAACCCTGCAATCAAGATACAAGAAGTCTCTTGTGTCCCCAACACACCCAATACACTTGTCAGGTGTATAGGTGCACTAGTTCGGTGAAGAGATAATGAAATACAAGTGGTATGGATAATTATAAGTGGTAGCGGTGATAGAAAATAGCTTACTGGCGTGTGGTTGACGTGGGAAAAGACTAAAGGAAAACTGAAATAAAGAAGGAAGCAAGCAAACATGTAATAGATCTAATTGCAAATGGTGTATCAATGCTTAGAAACAAGGCCTAGGGATCATACTTTCACTAGTGAACACTCTCATATAAATATCTTCTCTTTATGATACTACTCTAAACTACTCTCCGGTTGGACATTCTAATTGATGGTAGGGCTATAACAGCACACCTCAAAGTTTGCTTTCCACATCTAGATAACCCCACACTGTCACCTTGAGCACTAGATGGTTCCAACAAACACCACAATTTCATAAAGACATCCAACTCCAAATATAACTCATAAAAAGTATTTGTAATCTCTAGCCTAAGTGCCACCATGGTGTGCACACTGTCAACTTCACACACATGGGGAGAGCAGAGATCTATTAAAGCACTTGAGTAGCAAGGTAGATCTATAGATTAAAAGCTCATGATCTCAATAAGGTCATGCATAGAGAGAGAGAGATGAACACATAGCTACTGGTAGAACCCTTAGCCTCGAGAGAGAACTACTCCCTCCTCATCATGGGAATCGGCAATGGTGATGGAGATGGTGGTGGAGATCGATGGAGATGGCTCCGGAGGCACTTCCTCCAGGTGCCTAATGTAGACTTTGTCCCAAGCTCCCCTTCGGTGGCGGCGGCGCTGCGGAACTTTTTGTGGCTGGAGGCTTGATGATTTAGGGTTTATGCATCGGGGGGCTCTTATAGGCGAGAGGGGAGACCGAGGGGGTGCCGGAGGGGCCCACACCACCCCCTGGCGCGGCCTGTCCTAGCCCGCGCCACCAGGTGTTGTGGCCACCCTCTAGCCCTTCTCCGTCTCGTATTCTGGCTCCTAGTGTCCCCTAGTAAAATAATAACTTTGGCTTTTGTCCCGTCCAATTTCGAGAATATTCATTTTCTGACTTCCTGGAACCAAAAACAGCAGAAAACAGGCAACTGGCACTATGGCTCTTGTTAATAGGTTAGTCCAAGAAAGTGTATAGAAATACTCCAAAGTTGGAACAAAACACAAGAAAGTAGATAAAACCAAGCATGGAACATCAAAAATTATGGATAGGTTAGCAACGTATCAACATCCCCAAGCTTAACTCCTGCTCGTCCTCGAGTAGGTAAGTGATACAAAGAAAGAATAATTTTTGATGTGACATGCACCATCATAAACTTGATCCAAGTATTTGTAAAACATTGATAGCTGGGATCATAGTACTTCAACATAGCATGAAAGATAAAGTTCTAACAATAAGACAAAGCAACTATGTTGCAACATGAAAAGGCACAAATAAAAGATTCATGAATAACAATGCTTTGCAAGACGTTTGTTTGTTTCACATAAAGAAAACATAGCATAGTGGCATTCAGCTTGTCCCTCATAGAGTAGCAAACATAAATGCATAGGACACCTTCAAAGTTCATAAGAGTGACAAGATACAAATAGTTTAAAACAAGCAATATCAAAGCTATGCATCAATCAACAAGTCTTGGGACAATGCACATCGAACTAAGAATGGCCACTATGCTCTCAAAGTAGGTGCATAAAGATAGAAGTGGAGACTCAATATAAAAGTAGAAGAAAGGCCTTCATAGAAGGAAGTAGGGATTCAAGTCTCATAAAGAGCTTCCAAAAATTATGGTACTTATTAGCTTTCAGCTCTCATTACCCCTATCATAAGCATCTTGAAGTGATTAAGGTTAAAGTGAACAAACTATGGAGTACATGCTTGATGAAGTATAAATTAGAAATCTCATGTCCCTTGAATACGAGGGCCGCTCCTCATGCTACTCAAGTTTAGTCACCGATAAGTTCTTGTCATAGTAAGTACATGTGTATCATAGAGAACCGCTAATGGGGTACCCCTTGCCCGATGATACGGAAGAATCCCCATATCAAAATGACAAGGCAAGCAGACAACGAGCATCTCAGCAATCTTCTTATTTACCATGGGAATATGGTGCTTTTTTTATCTCTTTCCTCTTTTCTCATATCTCTTTTTTTCTTTTCTTTTTCTCTTTTTTTTCTCAACATCGGACTCTTTTTTTATAAGAAGAATGCTTCATAGACAACTCATTATGGTTACGCTGCAGGTCTCCACCATGACAACATGGATTAGACCAGCGGCCTAGGCGTTTCTCTAACACATATACATAACTCCATGGACTTACAAGCTCCCCTTTCATTTCACACCGATGACATCCATAGATAAAAGAGCATGATATCAACTAGGTACAAAGTACAAGTGCAATGTTGAAAGCGTTCCCCATGACAACATGGTTCTGCTAATCCCCAACAAATAAGTGCAAGCATATACAACATAGACGACACAATGGTTCAAGTTTATTAAGGGCAAGAAAAGTAAAGTGTGCCATCAAGTTCGTGAGAGCTTTAATCACTAGTTTTCTCATGACAAGTTTAATTTGGAAGGTAAACAAAAACATGAATATACTTGGAATAGAAAATGCTAGTGGGTAGGTATGGTGGACTCTTTGGAATAACTTGGTTTAGGGAGTTAGATGCATGAGTGGAACTCATACTTGGTTGTGGAGGCTATCAAAAGACTGGGAACGACAAACTAGGAGAGCAATAATGGCCATAATCATGCAGAGCGACAAAACATCATTGATCAAAGCATAAAGTGATACTACAAGTTGAAAACTAAAGGATCATAAAGGCTTATGGTGACTTGGGATAGTCATAACATGGTGTGAGCATGCGCCAAGTCAACCCAAATAAAGCATCAAAGGAGAATACCACAATACTATGTTTTAATATGCTAAAACAGCGCATGATTCTTCAAAGGCACATTAAGAAATCTCAATTGTTTATAACAAGTCATGCTACAGCAAAGAATACTAAGCATAAAGCCAAATCAATATCAAGCATGGCATGACAAAGCATAGGCCATTGTCAAAAACAAGCTATGTTTACCACTTAGGCCTAAACTTTCCTACTCTTTTCCAAATCCAAACCAAACTATTTGAAAACCAATGTATGAAAGAGGGGATCCAACCAATTTATTCAGCAAACTAAGCAAACAAAGCAAACGAAAAACCAAAACCAAAACGAAAAAAAGACGCCCCAAGAACAATATAACTGTGCATGAAACAATAAAAATGAACTGTTTGGAAGAAACCTGAGATTTTTATTGATGAAGAGGGGATGCCTTGGGCATCCCCAAACTTTGACGCTTGTACTTCTTGGATATTTCTTGGGGTGACACGCGTGGCATCCCCAAGCTTGAGCTTTAGTCCATCCTTCATCTCATTACTTATTCCTTCCATACACCTGAAATTTTTCCTTCATACAAAACTTCACACAATCTTTATTAGCAACATTAGTGTACTCAAGATAATAAGTCTTTGGGTTCAGTTTCAACACCAATAAAACTTCCATTAAAACACAAGCTACTGTAGCACTTCCCTCAAAAAGCTCAATTCCCCAAAGAGAACCCAAAAAGGAATCAACAAGAAGCAAATGCAAATAATGGCAGAAATCTGTCAAAACAGACCAGCAGGTAAAGACGAATTTTTCGAAGACCTTCTGTTGCTCAAATCAAAAAGTGTTGAACTAACAAAAGTTAGATAACTACCTGGGGCAGAAGCACAAAAATTCTCGCCTCAAAAGGACGTACAGAGATTTTACACGAATTTTTACGGTAAAGCACAGAAATCTGTTTCGGGACAACAACTTTCCCAATCATTACTTCTCTCTCATTAGAGGTTACTCTTGGCACAAAAAGCAAATAAAAAGGATAAGGAGAGGTTATTACTGAAGCAATAACTTCCAAGACTCGTCTAAAACTTTTGGGTTATCTCCCAATAAGTACTTTTTTAACGCCTTTAAGTTAGGCATGATAGTTTGAGAAGATGCTCACATAAGAAATATGAATTGAAGTAAAAGAGAGCATCAAGAAGCAAATATAAAGCACATTTAAGTCTAACCCACTTCCTATGCAAAGGAATCTTGTAAAGAAACAAGTCATGAAAGCACAAAGCAACAAGCATAGGAAAGCAAAACAAGTGCAATTTTTCAAGACTTTCAACATAAAGAGGGGAAACTTAATATTATTGAGATAAAACCATGTTTCCCTCTCTCATAATAACTTTCAGTGGCATCATGAATAAAATTAACAATATAACTATCACATAAAACATTCTTATCATGAGCCACATGCATAAAAGAATTAATACTCCCCACATAAACATAGTCATTCTTATTAATTGTAGTGGGAGCAAATTCAACAAAATAGCTACTCTCTCCGACCCATATTAGTTGACCTGGATTTGTCTAGATTCGGATGTATCTAGCACTAAAACATGTCTAGATACATCCGAATCTAGACAAATCCAAGTCAAGTAATATGGGTCAGAGGGAGTATCATTATTATTCTCATGACCATAATCATCAAATATAGGAGGCATATTGTAATCATTAATTTTCTCCTCAATAGTAGGTGGACTGAAAATATCATATTCGTCATTGTAATCATCATATATTGGAGGTTTGGTATCATCATAAGCAATAGAATAGCTATCTTCCAAAGCTGGGGAACTAAAAAAGACCATTTTCATAGCTTAGACTTTTTCATAGCATTAGCAATAATGGTGTCCAAAGACTTCATACTAACAACATTTCTATTAGCGTGCAAATAAAGTTCCATAGGTTTTTTAATTTTCTCTTCAAACACTTCATGTCCTAACACAAGATAAATACTATAAAGCTCTCTAATTTTGTTGTTGTTTTCCATTAAGCCTAACTAGTGAAAACAAGAAACAAAAAGACAAAATTGCAGAATCTAAAGGAAATAACTACGAGCACTCACACCGGAGGATGTGAGTACCTTTTACCTTACCTCCCCGGCAACGGCGCTAGAAAATAGCTTGATGTCTACGCACTTCTATTCTTGTAGACAGTTGTTGGGCCTCCAAGTGCAGAGGTTTGTAGAACAGCAGCAAGTTTTCCCTTAAGTGGATCACCCAAGGTTTATCGAACTCATGGAAGAAGTGGTCAAAGGTATCCCCTCTCAAGCAACCCTGCAATCAAGATACAAGAAGTCTCTTGTGTCCCCAACACACCCAATACACTTGTCAGGTGTATAGGTGCACTAGTTCGGTGAAGAGATAATGAAATACAAGTGGTATGGATAATTATAAGTGGTAGCGGTGATAGAAAATAGCTTGCTGGCGTGTGGTTGACGTGGGAAAAGACTAAAGGAAAACTGAAATAAAGAAGGAAGCAAGCAAACATGTAATAGATCTAATTGCAAATGGTGTATCAATGCTTAGAAACAAGGCCTAGGGATCATACTTTCACTAGTGAACACTCTCATATAAATATCTTCTCTTTATGATACTACTCTAAACTACTCTCCGGTTGGACATTCTAATTGATGGTAGGCTATATAAGACACACCTCAAAGTTTGCTTTCCACATCTAGATAACCCCACACTGTCACCTTGAGCACTAGATGGTTCCAACAAACACCACAATTTCATAAAGACATCCAACTCCAAATATAACTCATAACAAGTATTTGTAATCTCTAGCCTAAGTGCCACCATGGTGTGCACACTGTCAACTTCACACACATGGGGAGAGCAGAGATCTATTAAAGCACTTGAGTAGCAAGGTAGATCTATAGATTACAAGCTCATGATCTCAATAAGATCATGCATAGAGAGAGAGAGAGAGATGAACACATAGCTACCAGTAGAACCCTTAGACTCGAGAGAGAACTACTCCCTCCTTATCATGGAAATCAGCAATGGTGATGGAGATGGTGGTGGAGATCGATGGAGATGGCTCCGGGGGCACTTCCCCGTCCCGGCAGGGTGCCGGAACAGAGACTTTCTGTCCCCCGAATCTCCCCTTCGGTGGCGGCGGCACTGCGGAACTTTTCGTGGCTAGAGGCTTGATGATTTAGGGTTTATGCATCGGGAGGCTCTTATAGGCGAGAGGGGAGACCGAGTGGGTGCCGGAGGGGCCCACACCACCCCCTGGCGCAGCCTGGCCTAGCCCGCACCACCAGGTGGTGTGGCCACCCTCTGGCCCTTCTCCGTCTCGTATTCTGGCTCCAAGTGTCCCCTAGTAAAATAATAACTTTGGCTTTTATCCCGTCCAATTCTGAGAATATTCATTTTCTGACTTCCTGGAACAAAAAATAGCAGAAAACAGGCAGGTGGCACTGTGGCTCTTGTTAATAGGTTAGTCCAAGAAAGTGTATAGAAATACTCCAAAGTTGGAACAAAACACAAGAAAGTAGATAAAACCAAGCATGGAACATCAAAAATTATGGATACGTTAGCAACGTATCAATAGTCGAATAATCGTAGGGAAGATGAAGAAGAGCGACGTCGGGAGGAGGACCAACAAAGGATGCCACCTCCTAGACATGTAAGCCATCTGGCTGAGCCTCATCACAACGAGAGAAACGACGGACAAAGAAATGACGGACATCATGCTAAGTCAAGCCGACAGGGGTCTCGTCGTAATCAAGACCCTCCCTGAAACCAGAATAATGACGCTCCGGTTGGAGGCCGACACTCAGCCAAAAACAATCCACCTGCACCACCCTCTCCACCAAGCAGCCATCAGACTGGCTCTCGAGGAGGCCAAGGTGCGCCTCGTGGTGGAGGAGGTGGTGGAAGAAGTATAAGTCCGGCTCTAGGGCACCGCAACCATAGTGAACAACCAAGACGGCGCTCTCTGTCACCAAGTGACACGAGGCACCGGATCAACTCTAACATAGAGGCGCGGCGCTACGAGTCCGACAATATTTATGTAGGTCCAAAATGCTTTGGACTGCGCATTCGACAAACAAACTTCCTGGAAGGATTTTCTATCTCAAGACACATCCAATCATAAGATGGTGTGGCCCGGCCAGATACTTGGCTTCGGGATTTTTTCCAGGCTTGCTGCATCGCCAAAGGCGGAAATATCTTGGTCGTGACCCGGTATCTCCCGCTTATGCTGAGGAAGATGGCACGATCCTGGCTCAATGAACTTCCGGAAAACACCATCCACAACTGGTATGACAAGCAAAGTGCATTCTTTCGGAATTTCTAAGGCACATATCGGAGGCCCTGTATGGTAGGAGACCTACAATGTTGCACCCAACAAGCTGGAGAAACTTGCCGAGATTATCTCAGACGATGGATCGACACCAAGAACTCCTGTGAGGGAGTAAATTATCAAACTGCAATTGAAGCTTTCATTGCAGGACTCTCAATTGGCTTACTACGTGACCATTTGAAGTGCGACAAGGTCACCAATCTGGGAGAGATGATAGAGACGGCGAGCAAATATGCAGACGCCAACGATGATGCAGAAGGACTATTGAATGTCATGGCTGTACCACAGTCAGCAAAACAGCCGAAGCAACAAACTCAGAAGCGCAAGAACACCTCGAAAGAAAAACCCAACACGGAAACATCGGTTGTCAATGCCACTTTCGGGTTTGGAGGATGAGGAGGGCGCGGAGACGGCCACGGGCGCAGTCGTGGGACATCCAAAGTCCAAGGTAGAGGAGACGAGCAACCTGGCAAAACCTACTCTTGGGGCGACATTGCCAACAATCCGTGTGTGCATCACTTAGATGCCAACGGGTCTCGTCCCACACAAATGCCGAGTGTCGTTTCAATGACGACATCAAAAAAGACGAATCCACTGGTTATAGGGCCAAGCAAAGAAACAGAAAGAAGAATTCCGAAAAAGAAAAAGAGACCAAGGAAGATTCCGACATGGAGGAAGTAGAGCCTTCAAATCCCAAGTCGGATGGAAAGAAGAACTTACCAACGAAGAAAGACACTTATGTCACTTTCCTTGGGTCTCAACCAGCTAAGGTCAAGAAGGCAGTTTTGCATGAGCTCAACGCAACTATTCCGGTTGTCCCTCAATTCTTGGACTGGTCGGAAGTGACAATCACCTTTGACCGTGCTGATCATCCGCCTAAGTTGCACAGGCAAGGAAAGTATGCTTTAGTCGTCAATCCACTTATTGACGACTATGGTTTCTCCAAGACCCTCATGGACGGCGACAGCCGCATTAACATCCTCTATGTCGAAACGCTGCATCGTATGAGGATCTCGAAAACTCAGTTAAATCACAACTCTATGATCTTTCACGAAGTTGTCCCAGGAAGACAAGCAAATTCCTGGGAGAGATCACTTTGGATGTTACTGTTGGAACTCCAAAGAACTACCGAACGGAAGCATTTTCCTTCGAAGTTGTCCCGTTCAAGAGTGCATATCACGCTATCTTCGGATGGCCAGCTTACTAGGCTTTTATGGCTCGTCCATGTTACATTTATAATATGATGAAAATTCCAGGTCCCAAGGGCGTGATCACCATCAGGGGAGACCCGAAGAAAGCACGAGAGTGCGAGGAAGGAAATGCCGCCTTTGCTGAAGCCGTATTGCATGCCCAGGAGTACCAGTAGATCAAGAAGACCATCGACCCATCCGAGATGTCTGTGATGAAGAAGGAGGTTAAAAAGCCGACTCCGGAGTTCAAGGCATCAAAAGAGACGAAGAAGATGTCGTTGAAGGATGATGACCCATCCAAGGTGACTCAAATAGGTGTAGGTTTAGATGGCGCATAGGAAAGCGTGCTCGTCAAGTTCCTCCAAGCCAATCAAGATATCTTTGCATGGCAGCCATCTGACATGATCGGAGTACTGATGACCCACAAGTATAGGGGATGTATCGCAGTATTTTCGAGGGAAGTGAAACCCAATTTATTGATTCGACACAAGGAGAGCCAAAGAATATTTATAAGCCTTAACAACTGAGTTGTCAATTCAGCTGCACCTGGAAACAATCTTGCTCACAGCAGTTTATCAGTAGCAACAGTTTTGTAGTAGGAATAGTAAAGTAGTAGCAATAGTAAAGTAAAGACAATAGTAACAACAGTAGTAAACAGTAGGATTCGAGTGCGGTAGGCATAGGGATGGATGGACGGGCATTGCATGGACAAGACAATTCATATAGCAATCAGAACATAGGGCAATTGCAGATAAATAAGATAAATCATCCAAGTACTAGATAATCCTAGGCATGTGTTCCATATATAGTCATACGTGCTCGCAATGAGAACTTGCACAGCATCTTTTGTCCTGCCAGCCCGTTTGCAGCGGGGCCTCAAGGGAACTACTGGCAATTAAGGTGCTCCTTTTAATAGAGCACCGGAGAAAAGTATTAACACTCCGTGAACACATGTGATCCTCACATCAAAGCCATTCCCTCCGGTTATCCCGATTTCTGTCACTTCGGGGCCTTTGGTTCCGGACAACAACGTGTGTATACAACTTGCAGGTAAGACCAAAAACAATACTATCATAATGAATCAATAACATGTTTAGATCTAAAATCATGGCACTCGGGCCCTAGTGACAAGCATTAAGCATAAAAAGTCGCAACAAAGTCAAAATACACAAATAGAAGATACTAGGCACCATGCCCTAACAATGTGATGCCATTACATGAACGATCTCATCCAATCCCTACCATCCCCATAGCCTACAGCGGGGGATTACTCACCCATAGATGGGGGAAACATGGATGGTCGATGGAGAAGCGATGGTGATGATGATGGCGATGATCTCCTCTAATTCCCCGTCCTGGCAGGGTGCCAAAACGGAGTTTCTAGTGCTGTTTCGTGGAATCTGGTGGTGGCAGCGGAGCGGAACTCCTTCTAGAAAAACATTGAACCCCCCTTAGTTTTTAGGTCAGAAGGCATCTTATAGGCGAAGAGGGAGACTGAGGGGTGTGCAGGGCTGCAGACCACCCTAGCTGCTGGACCCAGCCCACGCGGCCGGTGGTGTGGTGGCTGGCCCCACTCCGTCTCATATTCTGGCTCCGGGAGTCTTCTGGTGAAATAGGATTTTTGGCTTTTGTCCCGTCCAATTCCGAGAATATTCATTTTCTGACTTTCCTGGAACCAAAAACAGCAGAAAATAGGCAACTAGCACTGTGGCTCTTGTTAATAGGTTAGTCCAAGAAATCATATGAAAAGTACTCCAAAGTGTGGACAAAACACAAGAAAGTAGATAAAACCAAGCATGGAACATCAAAAATTATAGATACATTTGCAATGTATCAACATTTCCAAGCTTAACTCCTGCTCGTCCTCGAGTAGGTAAGTGATAAAAAAGAAAGAATAATTTTTGAGGTGACATGCACCATCATAAACTTGATCAAAGTATTTGTAAAACATTTAAAGCTAGGATCATAGTACTTCAATCATAACATGAAAGACAAAGTTCTAGCAATAAGACAAAGAAACTATGATGCAACATGAAAAGGCACAAACAAAAGATTCATGAATAACAATGCTTTGCAAGACGTTTGTTTGTTTCACATAAAGAAAACATAGCATAGTGGCATTCAGCTTGTCCCTCATAGAGTAGCAAACATAAATGCATAGGACACCTTCAAAGTTCATAAGAGTGACAAGATACAAATAGTTTAAAACAAGCAATATCAAAGATATGCATCAATCAACAAGTCTTGGGACAATGCACATAGAACTAAGAATGGCCACTATGCTCTCAAAGTAGGTGCATAAAGATAGAAGGTGGAGACTCAATATAAAAGTAGAAGAAAGGCCTTCATAGAAGGAAGTAGGGATTCAAGTCTCATAAATAGCTTCCAAAAATTATGGTACTTATTAGCTTTCAGCTCTCATTACCCCTATCATAAGCATCTTGAAGTGATTAAGGTTAAAGTGAACAAACTATGGAGTACATGCTTGACGAAGTATAAGTTAGAAATCTCATGTCCCTTGAATACGAGGGCCGCTCCTCATGCTTCTCAAGTTTAGTCACCGGTAAGTTCTTGTCATAGTAAGTACATGTGTATCATAGAGAACCGCCAACGGGGTACCCCTTGCCCAATGATACGGAAGAACCCCCATATCAAAATGACAAGGCAAGCAGACAACAAGCATCTCAGCAATCTTCTTATTTACCATGGGAATAAGGTGCTTTTTTCTCCCTTTCCTCTTTTCATAATCTCTTTTTTTTCCTTTTCTCTTTTTTCTCAACATCGGACTCTTTTTTTATAAGAAGAATGCTTCATAGACAGCTCATTATGGTTACGCTGTAGGTTTCCACCATGTCAGCATGGATTAGACCAGCGGCCCAGACGTTTCTATAACACATATACATAACTCCATGGACTTACAAGCTCCCCTTTCATTTCACACCGACGACATCCATAGACAAAAGAGCATGATATCAACTAGGTACAAAGTACCAGGGCAATGTTGAAAGTGTTTCCCATGATAACATGGTTCTGCTAATCCCCAACAAATAAGTGCAAGCATATACAACATAGACGGCACAATGGTTCAAGTTTATTAAGGGCAAGAAAAGTAAAGTGTGCCATCAAGTTCATGAGAGCTTTAATCACTAGTTTTCTCATAACAAGTTTAATTTGGAAGGTAAACAAAAACATGAATATACTTGGAATAGCATATGCTAGTGGGTAGGTATGGTGGACTCTTTGGAATAACTTGGTTTAGGGAGTTAGATGCATGAGTGGAACTCATACTTGGTTGTGGAGGCTATCAAAAGACTGGGAACGACAAACTAGGAGAGCAATAATGGCCATAATCATGCAGAGCGACAAAACATCATTGATCAAAGCATAAAGTGATACTACAAGTTGAAAACTAAAGGATCATAAAGGCTTATGGTGACTTGGGATAGTCATAACATGGTGTGAGGATGCGCCAAGTCAACCCAAATAAAGCATCAAAGGAGAATACCACTATACTATGCTTTAATATGCTAAAACAACGCATGATTCATCCAAGGCACATTAAGCAATCTCAATTGTTTATAACAAGTCATGCTACAACAAAGAATACTAAGCATAAAGCCAAACCAATATCAAACATGGCATGACAAAGCATAGGCCACAGTCAAAAACAAGCTCTCTTTACCACTTAAGCATGAATTTTCCTACTCTTTTCCAAACCAAACCAAACTGTTTGAAAAACAATGTATGAAAGAGGAGGTGCAACCAATTTATTAAGCAAACTAAGAAAACCAAGCAAACAAAAAACCAAAACCAAAACGAAAAATAAGACGCTCCAAGAATAACACAATTGTGCACGAAACAATAAAAATGAAGCGTTTGGAAGAAAGCTGAGATTTTTATTGATGAAGAAGGGGATGCCTTGGGCATCCCCAAGATTTGACACTTGTACTTCTTGGATATTTCTTGAGATGACACGCGTGGCATACCCAAGCTTGAGCTTTAGTCCATCCTTCATCTCGTTACTCATTTCTTCCATACAACTGAAATTTTTCTTCATACAAAACTTCACACAATCTTTATTAGCAACATTAGTGCACTCAAGATAATAGGTCTTTAGGTTCAGTTTTAACACCAATAAAACTTCCATTAAAACACTAGATACTGTAGCACTTCCCTCAAAAAGCTCAATTCCCCAAAAGAACTCAAAAAGGAACCAACAAGAAGGAAATGCAAATAATGGCAGAAATCTGTCAAAACAAACCAACAGGTAAAGACGAATTTTTTCGAAGACCTTCTGTTGCTCAAATCAAAAAGTGTTGAACTAACAAAAGTTAGATAACAACCTGGGGCAGAAGCACAAAAAATTCACGCCTCAAAAGGACGTACAGAGATTTTACACGAAGTTTTACGGTGAAGCACAGAAATCTGTTTCGGCACAGCAACTTTCCCAATCATTACTTCTCTTTCATTAGAGGTTACTCTTGGCACAAAAAAGCAAATAAAAGGATAAGGAGCGGTTATTACTGAAGTAATAACTTCCAAGACTCATCTAAAACTTTTGGATTATCTCCCAATAAGTACTTTTCTTTAACGCCTTTAAGTTAGGCATGATAGTTTGAGAGGATGCTCACATAAGAAATATGAATTGAAGTAAAAGAGAGCATCAAGAAGCAAATTCAAAACACATTTAAGTCTAACCCACTTCCTATGCATAGGAATCTTGTATGCAAATAAATTCGCAAAGAACAAAGTGACAGGCATAGGAAGATAAAACAAGAGTAACTTCAAAACTTTCAGCACATAGAGAGGTGTTTCAATACCATGAAAACTTCTACAACCATATTTTCCTCTCTCATAATAATTTTCACTAGGCTCATGAATGAACTCAACAATATAACTATCACATAAAGCATGCTTTTCATGTTCTACAAAAACATAATTTTTATCAAGCTCAAAAATAGTGGGATTAAAACCTTCAAACCCACTTTTAACAATTCCATAAAACGATGACTGATCATTCAATATAGGACCATCGTCTAGAGCTTTATCATAAACAATTTCTAAGCAAAACTCTTTAGTACCATGCATCTCGAAGTTAGGCACAAATAAAGGATTATCACAGATAACATGAGCATAACATTCATCCTCCTTTGGTAAGCATGGGGGACAATCAAATAATGTAAGGGATAAAGAGTCACTCTCATTAGAAGGTAGGCATGGGTAGCTAATACTTTCTTCCTCCTTTTGTTCATCATTCTCCTCCTCGTTTTCATCTAATGAGCTTTCAGGTTCATCAATTTCTTCTTCCATAAGATCTTGCAAGGCATTAGTCTCTTCCATTTGTGGAAAGCATCTATTAATATATTCAAAAATATAGCCATTTTCTTCCTTGTAATTATCAAAGCAAAATTTAAGTATACCATAAACCTCATATTTATAAGGTGAATCATCAATATTTTCAAGCAAACTAGCAAGTTCAAACGCACCCTTCCAAGCAATAAATTCCTCAATTTGTTCCACATCATAAAAGTCATAATTTCCTTTAACATAAGAAGATATTGTAACATCATCATTATACTCACATTGAAAAGGGAGGTGTTTGTACCTCCTACAGCAACAATATTTATCAAAGCAATAAGTAACATTATAAGTAGAGCACACGTTTATAGCAATGGTATACAATTTATCAATTTGTTCCCATAAGTGTTTTCCTTTTCGTGACAAGCGGTGTTCCTTATAATAATACTTTTGTTCTTCCATGAACCCACCTTGCCAATAAGATTCAGTTTCAAAGAAACCAACCATTGATAGAAAGCATGATAAAGCAAGACAATAACAGACCAACGAAATAACAACTAGAGTAGGAACTAATTTTTTTTGTATTTTTGATAAAGAAACAAGCAAACAAGGCGGAAATAAACTAAGCTTGAACAATAGTGATTCCAAGTGGACTTGATAAATAAAGCTATGCTCCCCGGCAACGGCGCCAGGAAATAGTCTTAATGACCCACAAGTATAGGGGGTGTATCACAGTATTTTCGAGGGAAGTGAAACCCAATTTATTGATTCGACACAAGGGGAGCCAAAGAATATTTATAAGCCTTAACAACTGAGTTGTCAATTCAGCTGCACCTGGAAACAATCTTGCTCACAGCAGTTTATCAGTAGCAACAGTTTTGTAGTAGGAATAGTAAAGTAGCAGCAATAGCAAAGTAAAGACAATAGTAACAACAGTAGTAAACAGTAGGATTCGAGTGCGGTAGGCATAGGGATGGATGGACAGGCGTTGCATGGACAAGACAATTCATATAGCAATCAGAACATAGGGCAATTGCAGATAAATAAGATAAATCATCCAAGTACTAGATAATCCTAGGCATGTGTTCCATATATAGTCATACGTGCTCGCAATGAGAACTTGCACAACATCTTTTGTCCTGCCAGCCCGTTTGTAGCGGGGCCTCAAGGGAACTACTGGCAATTAAGGTGATACTTTTAATAGAGCACCGGAGCAAAGCATTAACACTCCGTGAACACATGTGATCCTCACATCAAAGCCATTCCCTCCGGTTATCCCGATTTACATCGCCGGGGCCTTTGGTTAGACAACAACGTGTGTATACAACTTGCAGGTAAGACCAAAAACAATACTATCATAATGAATCAATAACATGTTTAGATCTGAAATCATGGCACTCGGGCCCTAGTGACAAGCATTAAGCATAACAAGTCGCAACAAAGTCAAAAAGCACTAATAGAAGATACTAGGCACCATGCCCTAACAATCTGATGCCATTACATGAACGATCTCATCCAATCCCTACCATCCCCATAGCCTACAGCGGGGGATTACTCACTCATAGATGGGGAACCATGGATGGTCGATGGAGAAGCGATGGTGATGATGATGGCGATAATCTCCTCCAATTCCTCGTCCCGGCAGGGTGCCAGAACGGAGTTTCTGGTGCTGTTTCATGGAATCTGGTGGTGGCGGTGGAGCGGAACTCCTTCTGGAAAAACGTCGAACCCCCCTTAGTTTTTAGGTCAGAAGGCATCTTATAGGCGAAGAGGGAGACCGAGGGGGTGTCTAGGGCGGCCAGACCACCCCCTAGCACGGCGAGGCCTAGCCCGCGCGGCCAGGTGGTGTGGCTGGGCCCTAGCCCCACTCCGTCTCATATTCTGGCTCCGGGAGTCTTCTGGTGAAATAGGATTTTTAGCTTTTGTCCCGTCCAATTCCGAGAATATTCATTTTTTGACTTTCCTGGAACCAAAAATAGCAGAAAACAGGCAGCTGGCACTGTGGCTTTTGTTAATAGGTTAGTCCAAGAAATCATATGAAAAGTACTCCAAAGTGTGGACAAAACACAAGAAAGTAGATAAAACCAAGAATGGAACATCAAAAATTATAGATACATTTGCAATGTATCAAGTACCTAGGGAACTTGCCGAGCACTCTCTAAATGTACACCCAAACCGTAAACCCGTCAAACAGTCCTTATGACGTTTCAGTGATGAAAAGAGAAAAGCAATAGCTAAGGAACTAGCTCGGCTCGAGTTAGCGGGATTCATAGAAGAGGTCATCCACACTGAATGGTCGGCCAATCCTATAATGGTCCCTAAAAAGCACACCACTAAATTAAGGGTGTGTGTTGATTATACCGCCTTGAATAAGGCTTGTCCCAAAGATCCGTTCGCTCTGCCTAGAATTGATCAAGTTATGGACTCTACGCAGGCTCGAAACTCCTATGTTTTCTCAACACATATTCTAGTTATCACCAAATCTGGATGAAGGAATCAGACAAAATCAAAATTTCATTCATAACCCCTTTCGGAACCTTCTGCTTTGTTACGATGCCCTTTGGGCTAAAAAAGGCAGGAGCTACATACCAGCACACTATGCAGCATTGCCTCCACGATCAAATCAGATGCAATGTACATGCATATGTGGATGACATAGCGGTGATGTCCAAAAATAAGGAAACCTTAATATCTGACTTGGAGGAAACGTTCGCCAATATATGCAAATACAATATAATGCTTAATCCAAAGAAGTGTTTCTTCGGAATACCAGTCGGAAATTGTTAGGTTTCATCGTGTCTCAAAGAGGCATAGAGGTGAACCGAGACAAAATTAAGGTTATACTCAATATTTCCAGCCGACTCGCCCGAAGGATGTTCAAAGATTAACTGGTTGCATTGCTACAGTCAGTCGGTTTGTAAGACGACTCAGTGAAAGAGCCGCACCACTCTACAAGCTCCTGAAAAAGACCAAAAAATTCGTTTGGACTGATGAAGCTGAGGCTGCACTACAAGACCTGAAAGCAGTACTCTCGTCCGCTCCTATCCTTGCAGCGCCGGAACCTCGCGAACCGATGTTGCTTTAACTGGCTGTGACAAATAGAGTCGTCAACATCGTTATGGTGGTGGAAAGACTAGAGGAAAAACAGGAACACCTGGTGCAACATCCGACTTACTACCTCAGTGAAGTCCTAACTAAATCAAAGCAGCGGTATCCGCATTATCAAAAGCTAGCTAATGGTGTGTTCTTCACATCTAGGAAGCTACGACATTAATTTCAGGAGCATCAAATTACTGTGGTCAGCACAACTCCCACGAGAGACATAATTAACAACAACAACGCCACATGACGTGTCACAAAATGGAGAATAGAGCTTTCAACTTTCAACATTGAGTACAAACCTCGTACAGCAATTAAATCCAAAATTCTTGCTGACTTTGTTGCTGATTGGACAGACACAACGGAAAATATGACCCTCCCAGAGTCGGAATACTGGACCTTGCATTTTGATGGGTCTAAAGCGCTCGGGGGCTGGCGTGGTGCTCAAATTACCCCAAGGAGATAAGCTTTTCTATGTGTTGCAGATCCACTTCACGGCAACAAATAACATTGCCGAGTATGAAGCATTGCTGCATGGAATCCGGATTGCTAATGATATCAACATCCAACGACTTATATGTTATGGAGATTCGGATCTTGTTGCTCAACAAGTGTCAGATCACTATAATGCAAATAAACGCATGGCAGCATATAGGGCTGTCGTGGATAAACTATCTAAATCGTTCGAAGGGTTTGAGGTTCAACACATCCCTCGAACATAAAATGAGGAAGCATATGCATTATCTCTAATAGGCTTTGCATGGAAGAAGGTCCCGGATGGTGCTATTTTAGAGCACCAAAAAGTTCCCTCTATTACAGGAGTTGAAGAGGAATATCCGACCAAATCCGACTCACCTTTAGTAGTAGTTCTGGCTGTGATTCCTAGCTGGACAAAACCCTACCTGGATTTCCTGGTAGACAGAAAATTACCCAAAGACGAGATTCTGAGCCGACAGATCGTCCGATGAGCAAAAACCTATACAATAATAAATGGTGAGCTCTATAAGCGGAGTGTATTGGGGGTTTTTCAACGCTGCGTATCTCCAGAAGAAGGAGTGGAAATCTTAAGGGAGGTCCACGAAGGCGAATGCGTCCATCATGCTGCAGCCAAATCTTTAGTTGCAAAAGCTTTCAAACACGGATTTTTCCGGCTTACAGCTAAGGCAGATGCCAAACGGCTAGTCAAAACATGCAAATGCTACCAAAAGTACGCTAAACAAGCTCATGTTCAGGTTGATCGGCTACGAACAATTTCGATAACATGGCCCTTCACGGTCTGGGGGATTGACATGGTAGGACCATTTAAATGGGCTCCAAGTGGATTTACTCACCTCTTGGTGATGGTGGATAAATTCACAAAATGGATTGAGGCTAAACCCGTCACAAGTTGTGATGGAGCAACAACCAGAAGATTTATCGAGGATGTTATAATCTGATACGGTTATCCGCATAGTATTATCACGGACAACTGGAGAATTTTTTCTATGGGATAACTTGCCGAATTCTGTTATGATCAAAAAATCCAGCTTGACATTGTGTCAGTCGTGCATCCACAAGCTAACGGACAAGTCAAAAGAGCAAATGGTTTAATCCTTCAAGGCCTCAAACCAAGACTCGAAGCACCACTTCGTCGTGCTACGGGGGCTTGGGCTGACGAGTTGCCGTCTATAATATGGAGCTAAAGAACAACTTCGAACAAGTCAACCGGATACACACCTTTCTTCTTGGTCTATGGCGCAGAAGCAGTTCTTCCTAGTGATTTAATTCATACTTCTCCCCGAGTTGCTGCATATATCGAAGAGGGTGCTGAAATTTCTCGACAAGATGATCTCGATTTAATCGAAGAAGTTCACGTCGTTGCTGAGTAGAGATCAACAGCCTATCAGCAGAAGTTATGCAAGTATCATAGCCACAGAGTCAGAAACCGATCTTTCAATAAGGGTGATTTGGTTCTCCGGCTTGTGCAGAAAAGAAAGCACAAACTTTCCCTAGTATGGGAAGGGCCATTTTTAGTTAGCCGAGTATTGCACAATGGTTCTTACTATCTAATTGATATGCGGCCAGTCAAAGAAAGACCTGCTACTAAGAAGAGAAAGAGAGCTAGAGGCAGTACAGACCCGAAAGAATTATACAGACCATCAAATATTGCTCAGCTACGTCCCTTTTATTCTTAAAATTTCTTTCTTTGTAATCATATATGTGTACATGTTCAGTGAGAAATAAAGTGTTCGTTGCCTCTATAGTTTCTGAGAAGTTCTATATTACCATCTTATTTTCGAATGATCATGTCACAATCGAAAATCCTAGAATACTTGAAAGTATTTTATGCTCATGTTTGTTCTGGTTAGATTTCCGATTCTAAAAATGCTGCCTTCGGGTATAAATTTAAAATTTTCTAGTTTATGCTTTGGTTCTTTATCTGATTATCGGATGCGGATATTTTCCGAGTAGTGAATTATTGGTACTAGAAACCGGCTTTGTTTCTGAGTTTAAACTGGTTTAGCAATTGAGCTCCATTGCTCGACAAAGTTTCCGTGTTGAAGGTTTGCCGGCTCACGAAAGGGACGAGGTGGAAAGCCAGAAAAAGCGAAAAGTATAGGCAAAACAAAAGTGCTTATGTAAATTTCAAGCACAACAAAATAAAGCCACAAGTGCTAAAAGGAAGTAAAAAGCATCAGTTCTTGCAAACCTTAGCACTACCAAAAATATTACAATCCGATTGTTTCAGAATAACACATTGTTTTTTCTGGTACTCTACGATGCAGGAGAAGAGGTAGGAGCTACCGGCGAGCTGGAGACATCGCCTTCGCCTTAATACCTTTCCAAGATAGGCAAATTAGATTCGTTTTGCTCGTCATTGAAAACCTTAGTTGTTTCTTTGGGAGGCGGGGGAGGCGTTTCCATGTGAGTGAAGAATGGAGTGTCGTAGCTGGTCAGATCAGCTACATGGCATCCATAGCCGGCGCAGGAGTCCATGATGGCCTTGATGTTCTGCTCCTTGCCGTCTTCATCCATAGTTGAATAACCTCTAGTTACTTGTCAGATCTCCATGCTTCCATGGTAGCTCATAACCATTGTCAGGGCATTCTGTGTTGCGGTTCGCGCACAGGACATGTTCTAGTCCTGGATGAGCTGGGGCATCTCTTTTGCCTTATCTCGCACTTCAAACGCGGATGTTTTGTTCATATCGGAAATCTTCAAGGCTTCGCCAATATCCTCCATTGACTGGCAGAAATCGTGAAGCAGATCTGTGACTTCATTAAGTCGGCTGGTGCGAGACTCAGAAGAAGAAGAATCTAGCAAATTTAGAGGACCTGCGTATATAAAACAAAGGTCAGAATATATATCCGAAATCCTAGAGTCGGAAGAACGAAAAGTTAGAGACATGAAAATTACCAAAGATGACATCATCAACTTTGGTCTTCTCCGCCCTAAGGCTCTAGAGTTCAGCCCGGAGTGCTTGGGTGATGTCCTTCTCCCTAGCTAGCTCGTCTGAGGTTTCCGAGATTTTCTCATCCTGGATAGCAATTTTGCGATTACGTTCTTCGGTGGCCATGTTGGAAGATTCAAGAACACTGTTAATACTACGCTCATGATCTACCTTAAGCTTTTCTAGCTCTCGCCTTAAATCAGCGTTCTCCACCTCCAGGGTTTTGAGATTCTCGACATCTTCAATCAATTTACATGACTGGTTAACCTGTTCTGTAAGCAAAAGAAAACAGTCGAATAAGAATTCAACTATGAAATAAAGCAAAAAGAGCAAGGATAAGGACTGAAATGATTACCTTCGGCCTCATCCTTGGAAATCTTCAATTGAGCATTTTCAAGACGGAGAGCTCTGATCTCTCTCCGCTTATTACAAATATTCTTTAATAATTCCTGGTTATAAGCATTAACTTTCTGTAAGTCAGAATAATACCCAGAGTCAGAAGTCTACTAAAGACTCGAGCTAACTAAGTTAAATATCAGCAAGAGCCTTGGGGGCTACACTAGTTCATTCTTTGGCAATCTATGAAAGCATAAATCCGGATTTTCTATCCAACTTCATTCTTGGGGCTAGAGGATATGATATGAAATAAAGTAAATGAGAAAGTCAAATTCCGACTTACATATTGTTCATGAATAAGCTTGCTTAGACTCATGTTCACCTCAAAAGTAACCTTCTCGGTGAGAGTCAGCGGGATCACTAGTGGTGGCGGAGCCATGCCAGCCTTCAGCTTTTCATCATGAAGACGAACTTGGTCAAGAAGCTCAGAGAACTTGACGTCCTTGGCTTCTTGCGCCTCTTCCTCGGCAGTGATGTTCTGGCTCTCCAAGCATTGCTGAGCCAACTTCTGGATCTCTTCTGCAGTCTTTCGAGTAATGACAAGTTTGGCAATACACGGATTATTGAGAAGGTTGTCTGCGAAAACTTCTGCCGAGGGATCATTACCCTTTGAGGGTTCACCCTTATCAATTGCCGACTCACCCATGGTGACATCGGTCTGCGAACCAAGGTTCGCTGGCTCAGGATGCTGAGCCGGATCTTCTGCAGCATGAGGAGATGAGGTAACCTCCGGTGCTGTAGAAGGTTTCGGGGTAGGAGTCAGAGGTGGAGCAGCAGGCGAAGTCAAATTTAACTTTGACTGTCGCATAGGCTTTGCCGGGATTCCCTTCCCCTTGCCCTTGATGAGTTGTTTAGTTCTGAAGAAGTGATAGTGCAAGATCATTATGCTTCAAAAAGAATAAGAGATAAAATACAAAGACCTTTTGAGGAAAGTTACCTCTTCACAATGGGCACTTCCTTTGTGCCGATAGAGACAGTTGGAGGCTTACGCTTTTGGGTAAGCGCCTCCGGTAGTGGTACAAGTTCTCCGTCCTCCTGAGAGATCTCAGGAGGATATCCCTCAAGAGGAGCAAGCGCCGACTCAGGGAGGTCAGCAAGATGAAAGAAGAATTACCTCAGTAATGTGAAAAGATATAACAAAGTATGAATGAGCACATATTCGAGTAACTACTGGAAAACTTATGGTGTCACAAGATTCGGAATCTTCGTCTCGATCCGATCTTTGATCAACCATTTGATCTGGGACTCATAGTCCTTGTCTGAATAAGATCTGGAGAGAGTTCGTCTTGCTCTTGGTGACTGTGTGCATGATCCCGTCACCATGGTGTTGGAGAGGCTAGATCCGGCGTGCCAGCCAGCAATGGATCAAGTTGGATTATAATGAAATGAGCAATTACACAAGTGTGCTTACAATGAAATGAGAAATCAAACAAAGTATTTCTTAGAATTTCAGCAAATATAAACTAGCAAGGTCATTTTAGAAAATATATATGGAAGCAGTGGTATCTCCTAGAATGCAAGACGTTGGTGACTCAGAATTTGTGCTGAGCTACACAATGGCATGCAGTTACTATCATAGCTAAGAATCAACTAGATAGAAATTATAATGGCATCATACGAGAACTTCTAGAGCAGGTGAAAGGATCGTATGGGCACCTAGAGAGGGGGTGAATAGGTGCTACTTCAAAGTTTACTCTTTTTCAATTTAGGGTTTGACACAAAAAGGTAAATTCTCTAGATATGCAACTAAGGTGAATTTACCTATATGTCACACTAGCACAACTAACTAAGCAAGAGCAAGATATAAGTAAAGTGCGGTAAAGGATAGAGGTAATTGAAATGGAGCACGTGGAGACACAAGGATGATTTCCTGCAGTTCCTTCCTTTTGAGGGGAAGTACGTTTGTGTTTGGAGAGGGGGTGGTTTCAAACCACCAACACCACAAAAGGCCTCCCTTGTTCTCCGGTGGATCTCACCCCAAAGGGATCGATTCACTCTTCCACTATATCGGTAACCTTCGAGGTGGAAACTAACACCTTTACAACAAGTTCGAGGCACACATCCACAACTGAATTGGAGGCTCCCAAATGCAAGCAAGCTGTCACAACAATCAAAGACAAGCTTGTAAGAACCAAATCAAGGCCTAGGGTTTCCAATGAAACACTAGAGCAAGGGGCCCTCAAGTGAATGAGTGGGAAATGAAGATCTCTT
The DNA here is from genome assembly GCA_023614405.1 of Avena insularis. NCBI lineage: Eukaryota > Viridiplantae > Streptophyta > Magnoliopsida > Poales > Poaceae > Avena > Avena insularis. Next base: position 411,739,835 of record CM042696.1, read on the forward strand.
TTGGTGAAGATGTAAATCAAGGCCTCCTCCTTCGATTCTCCAAAGATCAAGGACTTTGAATGGTTGGAGAGGGAGATCCTGTTGATTTGCTTGCTCAACTTTGGGTGTTCTTGTTTTCTGAAACGAGCATCTTGAGGTAGGTGATGACCCACAAGTATAGGGGTGTTTCGCAGTATTTTCGAGGGAAGTGAAACCCAATTTATTGATTCGACACAAGGGGAGCCAAATAATATTTATAAGCCTTAACAACTACGTTGTCAATTCACCTGCACCTGGAAACAATCTTGCTCACAGCAGTTTATCAGTAGCAACAGTTTTGTAGTAGCAATAACAAAGTAATAGCAGTAGTAAAAGTAAGGACAATAGTAACAATTGCAGTAAATAGTAGGATTAAAGCGCAGTAGGCATAGGGATGGATGGACGGGAGTTGCATGGACAAGACAATTCATATAGCAATCAAGACGTCAGGCATTTGCAGATAAATAAGATAAAGCATCCAAGTACTAAATAATCATAGGCATGTGTTCCATATATAGTCATACGTGCTCACAATGAGAACTTGCACAACATCTTTTATCCTGCCAGCCCGTTTGCAGCGGGGCCTCAAGGGAACTACTGGTAATTAAGATGCTCCTTTTAATAGAGCACCGGAGCAAAGCATTAACACTCCGTGAACACATGTGATCCTCACATCAAATCCATCCCCTCTGGTTATCCCGATTATTATCACTTCGAGGCCTTTGGTTCCGGACAACAATATGTGCATAAAACTTGAAGGTAAGACCATAAACGATACTATCATAATGAATCAATAACATGTTCAGATCTGAAATCATGGCACTCGGGCCCTAGTGACAAGCATTAAGCATAACAAGTTGCAACAAAGTCAAAAAGCACTAATAATGGATACTAGGAACCATGCCCTAACAATCTGATGCCATTACATGAACGATCTCATCCAATCCCTACCATCCCCATAGCCTACAACGGGGGATTACTCACTCATAGATGGGGGAATCATGGATGGTCAATGGAGAAGCGATGGTGACGATGATGGCGATGATCTCCTCCAATTCCCCGTCCTGGCAGGGTGCCAGAATGGAGTTTCTGGTTCTGATTCGTGGAATCTAGTGGTGGCGGCGTAGCGGAACTCTTTCTGGAAAAACGTCGAACCCCCTTGTTTTTTAGGTCAAGAGGCAACTTATAGGAGAAGAGGGAGGCCGAGGGGGTGACCGAGGCGGCCACACCACCCCTGGCGCGGCCTGGCCTGGCCCGCGCTGCCAGGTGGTGTGGGCCCCTCGTGGCCCTCCTCCGTCTCGTCTTCTGGCTCCGTGAGTCTTCTGGTGAAATAGGATTTTTGGCATATTTTCCTGTATTTTTCCTGATAGTTGATTTTCTGCACAAAAACTAGACACCAAGGTAATTCTGTTGAAAACAACGTCAGTCTGTGTTAGTTGTATCCAAATCACACAAGTTTAGAGGAGAAACAATAGCAAAAGTGTAGGGAAAGTAGATACGTTTTGGACGTATCAACCCCCCCAAGCTTAGCTTATTGCTTGTCCTCAAGCAATTCAGTTGAAAACTTAGTGCGATAAAAGAAACTTTCACAAACACATTTGCTTCATAAGATGTATATATTCTCAGCATATGATCAAACACTCAGGCAATTCATAATAAAGAGTATGCAATTAAGTTCACTTAATAATCATTGCAAGCTATGAAGAGATTCTAACTCAAAAATAGTAAGTAGCATGAAACATAAACATAAGCAACATTGCAATGCTCATAAAAAGGTATGATAGGGTGGTATCTCGCTTGCCTTTGATTGTAGAGCAAACTTAAATGCAAAGGCACCTCTGAAGTTCAAGTGAAGACTAGAAGTAAAGATATCAGAGATACAAGCATCAAGGTCATGACACAATTAACCAAGTTTTGAGACAAGCACGTTACACTAAGAATGACAACTATGCTCTCAAGAAAATGCTCATAGAATATGTGGAGACTCAACAAGGAAATGAAAAGGTTTTGAAAAGTTTGAAAGGCTTCCAAATGCTGAAAGTATGGTATTCATTAGCTTTGAGCTCTCATTGCCCCTATCATAAGCATATTTAAATGGTTAAGGTGGAAGTGAGGTCCAATACTAGTTATATGCTTGACAAACCATAAACTGGAAATCTCATGTCCCTTGAGTACGAGGGCCGCTCCTCATGCTACTCAACTTTATTTACCGGTAAGTTCTTGTCATAGTAAATACATGCGTATCATAGAGAACCGCCAACGGGGTACCCCTTGCCTGATGATACGGAAGAATCCCCATATCAAAATGACAAGGCAAGCAGACAATAAGCATCTCAGCATCTTCTTATTTACCATGGGAAAATGGTGCTTTTTCTATCTTTCCTCTTTTCTCATCTTTTTTTATTTTTCTTCTCAATAACTATCTTTCTCTTTTTTATAAGAAGAATACTTCATAGATTGCTCATTATGGTTACGCTACAAGTTTCCACCATGATTAAGCATGGATTAGACCAGCCGCCTAGGCGTTTCTCTAACACACATACATAACGCCATGGACTTACAAGCTCCCCTTTTATTTCACACCGACGACATCCGTAAACAAAATAGCATGATATCAATTGGGTATATATTTACAGGTGTTCAAAGCGTTCCCCGTGACTGCTGCTAATCCCCAGCCTATAATTTGCAAGCATATAACTTTCATGGATAGTCACAATGGTTCAGGTTTATTAAGTGCAAGAAATAAAGTGTGCCATCAAGTTCGTGAGAGCTTTACTAACTAACTTTCTCATAACAAGCAAATATTTTATTCGGAAGAAAACAAGGCATACTGACTATGCACGGAATAGCAAATGATGCTAATAGGTAGGTATGGTGGACACTTTTGGCAATATTGGTTTTGGGGAGTTGGAAACACGAGTAGAGCTCATACTCAGTGCAAGTGACGGCTAGCAATAGTAAGGGAGCGACAAACGAGAGAGCAATAACTGTCATAATCATGCTTGCAACAAAACATGACTAATCATGGCATGAAAGTGATTCAAGACTCCTGAGGCAAAATAATTCATCGAGGCTTAACTGATTATTGTTTCAGTCATATGCATGCGTGAGCATGTGCCAAGTCAATTCAAGTGAAACATTCAGAGGAGGATACCACAGTGTCATACCAAGTTATGAATATAACAATGCAAGCAAACATTCATATGACATGCTACAAACCATTAGCAAGCTGGAGCTAATCATAGGAGAGCAAGAACTACTAAGCATCCATTAATAACATATACCTTACATGAACAAACTAAGCATGCCCATAATGATGAGTATATGTACAAAAATGAAAAAAATAGAGTTTGTTACCAGCCTCTTACCACACCTCAAGTTGTCATTAATCTTCATTATTGCCCTTCACTTGTGTGGCTTGAATAATAACATGAAACCCAACTCCACTGAGGACTTCTGAACCCTGCAACGAACTTCACAAAACCAAAGAAGAACAACAAATATTTTTAGTTTTTCAATTTTTAAAGGCAAGAACCAAAAGGAAGAACAAGCAAAGCGAAATCTTTTTGGGTTTTTCGAATAATCAAAACAAAGCAAAAAGGAAGAAGCAAACCAAGGCTAAAAAGACAAAGAAGCAAACAACGAAAATATTTTTGGTCTTTTTGCGTTTTAGAAAGCAAAAGTAAAGAAAGAACGAAAACTAAAAAGAGAACGAAACATGGATATACAAAGTACCGACTAAACATGATATGTAGATGAGTGTGATGTCGGTGTACCTCCCCCAAGATTAGGCTTTTGGCCTAAGTGGGTATCAACCCCAACGCAGGTAGGAACTCCAGGCCGGCGGGTCATCATAGGAATGATCGTAGTTAGGCCCTTGTGTAGAAGAAGAAGCTCCCCAATCATAGGTAGGCTGCTGATACGAAGACTCCCCCTCATTCGAGGGCTGGACCGAATCATCTATAATCTCCCTTCCAGTATCCTGCTCTTGCTGGGAGAGCTCCCCCAGATATGCATCGAGCTCTTCCTCAGTGAGTGACCATCCTTTCCTGGTATCAAGGTTAAACAAAACAGGCACAGGCAAAAGAACAACACGCTCGGACTTACTCCTTCTCTAACCAGCCTTGAGGAAGGTTATTTCATAAGATAAATCACTCAAATTAGCCCAAGGAGAAACAAATTTATGTTGTATCATGGAATTAAGGTCAAGCCTCTCTATGGGAAACTGTAGGTATAAATGATGGGGCTCTACACCATGCAGAGCTAGTAAACGAGAGGCGATGAGGCCTCCACAAATTCCACCTTTCTCGTGGTTAGCAGCAAGACGGAAAGCTACCAAGGTGCCCAAATTATATGTCCTATCTCGTTTTAAGGCAACTGAGATGAAGGCTAGATCATATGAGGATAATTTATTAGCAGTTTTCCTAGTGAGAACACACTTGGCAATAAAGTAGGCAAAATATCGAATAGGCGGGAGATGAATATTACGAATTTTACCACTCTCCTTTGAGAAGCTGCTCCCTTGGCAAATTTTTGCGTACAGGTCCATGAGTGGTGTAGGTCGCTCTCTAACCTTCCACACAAACCCCACTGTGGTACTTTAATAGCTACACAAAAGTCATCAAAAGGGAGATCGACAACTACATTGTAAATTTTGTAGTGGACCATGGGGTTAGGCAAGGAGTAAGTAAACTGGAAATCCTGCACCACAGACATAGTTAGTTTCACATATTGGGTAGGTTTGTCTCCCACAAAATGATCCAATCCTGCATTAGTAATCAAAGTGTGGAAATCTTGAGAAATCCCTGCAGCCCTCATGAATTCGGGGCATGGATAGGCAGAGGGAAAGACTTCCTCCTCACGATGAACCTTCATAACTGCAGGCACCCTCAATTCATGTTGGTTGAGTTGGTGTTCATTCATCTTCTATTCTGAAATTTAAACATCCATTATACAAGTGATTGCAAAGTGAATACATAATGAAGGGAGCTACTCATAGGGACTTGTAAGAAGCCTAAACATGCATTAAAACAATTTCTCTAAGCATTGAACAAGCTCACAAGATCACAAAACCTATCACCTACAGCAGCAAAATACTCAAGATATATACCACTAAACACAAATCTACTTGGACAAGCGGAGGAGTCACATACCGGAGAACAAATGCTCCAAATTTTAGCAGCAAAGATGGGATGAGCAAGGAGATCAAAAAATCATGGACAAGAACATCAAGGACGCGATTTTGAGCAATGAACTGATGTTTTCTCGGGAGAGAGAAGGAAGTGGCAAGTGAGAGAGTGAGTGGAGGGCCAGGGGTGGCCCACACCATGGCTAGGCGCGCCCCTGGGTGGCCACGCCACCAGGTGGTGTGCGTGCCTGGTAGCCCCCCTAGGTCACTCTAGGCACTTCTTTGCCCCTTTTTTCACGTAAAAATTTAATATGAATTTTCTAGAATTTTTCGAGACACTTTATTTTTTTTAGCAATTTTCAGGTATTGATGAATGAATTTCTGATAGAAAGATGGCTTTGGAATGATGCAATAACAAAACTAAACTAAAACTTCAGAAGTTCTAAGACACTCTAATAAGCAAGCATCTAACAACAGAAAAGTAAACTAAGTAAAAGCAAAAACTAAAATGGATGAAAATAAAAGTAAGCGAAAATAATCATGGTGAAAACATTGTTTTGTTCATTAAAATCCCTTTGTTAACAAGGTTGATCAGGTCTTGTTACCAAAACAATTTTATATGAAACAAAAATTTGTATTCCACTAAATGATTATGTTACCTCAACCTTGATAGCAATGGTCCCAATCATAATAATTTCATATTTTCTCGTGGTATGGGACAATATATTTCTCCAACTTGGATACCATCAACATGTTCAATTGAATTTAAGCCATAAGTCCTATCAATCTTCTTGGGGAAATAGATAGTATGCTCCTTGTCATTAACATTAAAAGTCACCTTTCCTTGATTACAATTAATAATAGCTCCTGCAGTATTAAGAAAAGGTCGACCAAGAATAATAGACACATTGTCATCTTTAGGCATTTCAAGCACAACAAAGTCAGTTAATATCAAGAAATTATGAGCCACTTGAACATGTACATCCTCACATAGACCAACAGGAATATTAGTAGATTTATCAGCCATTTGCAAAGATATATTAGTTTGTATTAATTTTTCCAATTGAAGTCTCTTATAGAGAGAAAAAGGCATAACACTAACTCCTGCTCCTAAATCACACAAAGCAGTTCTAACATAACTATTTTTAATAGAGCATGGAATAGTTGGAATCCCTAGGTCTCCAAGTTTCTTTGGAACCTTACCATTAAAGGAATAATTAGCAAGCAAAGTAGAAATTTCTTCATTAGGGATCTTCCTTTTATTAGAGACAATATCCTTCATATACTTTGAATAAGGAGGCAGTTTAATAGCATCAGTCAAAGGTATTTGCAAAAATAAAGGTTTCATCCACTCACAAAACTTATTATAGTGTTTGTCTTCCTTTGACTTGTGTTTCTTATCAGGGAAAGGCATAGGTTTTTGGACCCAAGGCTCTCTTTCACTACCATGTTTCTTAGCAACAAAATCTTCTTTAGTGTATTTAGTATTATTAGTGTGTCTTTTAGGTTCTTCTTCAACTTGTTCTTTATCAGGAGCATCATTTTCTTCATTACCACTTTCAGTTTCAGCATCAGAGACAGATATACTATTAGGATATTTAGCAGGTTTAGAAGACTCTACAATAGTTTTATGTTTATTTTTCCTTTTCTTAGGAGAAGTACCACTATTTTCAATTTGTTGAGAATCTTGCTCAATTCTTTTAGGATGCCCCTTGAGATATAGAGGATCCTGGGTGGCAGCACCACTTCTAGTTCTAATTTCATAAGCTTGTTTTTCCTTAGAAGCATTAACTAGCAAATCTTTTTGTACCTTAATAAGCTGATCAATTCGAGTTTGAACCATTTGGAAATGTTTAACAAGCATTTTAACATCATTAGAGGTTCTTTCCACAATATCCTTCAACTCAATAATAGCTCGAGAGTTTTCCATTAGATGATTTTGCACCCTTTTATTAAAATTATCTTGCTTGACAATAAAAATATCAAATTCTTCCAAGCATTGATCAGGAGGTTTAGAATAAGTAATATCACCTTCATTAAAATGTTGGAGAGAGTGTACCTCAATAGTGGGTGAGTGGGAGATTGGCTTACATAATTCTTCAATAGGAGGTAAATTCTTCACATCTTCAGATTTAATACCCTTCTCCTTAAGACATTTCTTAGCTTCCTTCATCACTTCATCATTTAGTTCAATAACTTCCCTCTTCTTTGATGTTAGTGTTGGCTCAGGCACAGTTAACTCAGGTGTAGCCGTCTTAGGTGTAATTGGCTCAAGTGGAGTCCAGTCATCATAATTCTTGCTTATTTTAGCCATTAATTCCTTAGCTTCCTTGGGAGTTCCATTCCTGAAAACACAATCAGCACAACTATTCAGGTATGTCCTAGATTCTTCAGTTAGTCCATTATAATATATATCAAGAAGCTCATTTTTAGGTAATGGACATCCAACCTGTGCATGAATCAAAGCACAAAACCTTGCCCATGATTCAGGCAATATCTCCTTTTCTCCCTGTTTAAAATCAAAAAGTTCCTGCAAAATGGCATGTCTAGCACTAGGAGGGAAATATTTCCGAAGGAAGGTACTAATCAAGCAATCAGGGCTATCAATAGATCCAAGAGGTAAATTATTAAACCAAACCTTAGCTTCTCCTTTTAGTGAAAAAGGGAAAATTTTAGCAACAAAGTAGGTGCGCATCTTAATATCATCAGAAAACAGGCCACTCATGGTAGAAAGCTCAGTCATATGTGCTACAACACTTTCATTCTTAGTCCCACAAAAAGGTTCTTTCTCAACAATATTTATGTAAGATAAATCAAGAGAGAAATCATAATCCTTATCTTTAATGTTTATGGGAGATGTAGCAAACTTATCATTAGGGGAAAATTTGGGTTTTATAGTACGCCTCTCAAGGAGACTCTTAATAACACTTTTACCATGAGTATTTTGACATTCTTTAATAAATTCATCATTTATTTCTATATATCCGTCTTCAATATCATAGCTCTATAGACTCAGGTGAACTGACAGGTGTAGTAGTGTCTTCATTTGGAGTTTCAGTATTTCCAGCTATAGTTCTAGCAATCGTAGCATCTAGGAAAGGACCTAATGAACCACTTTTATCAAGCATAGTAGAAGCAGCATCATAAGCATTAGAAGTTTCAGATTCAGCAGTAGTAGTAGTAGTAGTAGTATGTGTAGCATGTGTATGTGGTGGTGTAAGGAGCTTCCTCATAACATATGGTGAATCAAGAGCAACAAAGGTGTTCAGAACCGTACCTCTTCTTGTAGTGGATGGTAATATAGGAACTTTTCCATCACGAGACTTACCCATGATGAATGGAGGGCAGCGAACAATAGTGATTCCAAGTGAACTTGATAAATAGAGCTATGCTCCCCGGCAACAGCGCTAGAAAATAGTCTTAATGACCCACAAGTATAGGGGGTGTATCGTAGTATTTTTGAGGGAAGTGAAACCCAATTTATTGATTCGACACAAGGGGAGCCAAAGAATATTTACAAGCCTTAACAACTGAGTTGTCAATTCAGCTGCACCTGGAAACAATCTTGCTCACAACAGTTTATCAGTAGCAACAATTTTGTAGTAGCAATAGCAAAGTAATAGCAGTAGTAAAAGTAAAGACAATAGTAACAATTGCAGTAAACAATAGGATTAAAGCGTGGTAGGCATAGGGATGGATTGACGGGCATTGCATGGACAAGACAATTCATATAGCAATCAAGACGTAGGGCATTTCCAGATAAATAATATAAAGCATCCAAGTACTAAATAATCATAGGCATGTGTTCCATATATAGTCATACGTGCTGGCAATAGGAACTTGCACAACATCTTTTGCCCTGCCAGCCCATTTGCAGCGGGGCCTCAAGGGAACTACTGGCAATTAAGGTGCTCCTTTTAATAGAGCACCGGAGCAAAGCATTAACACTCCGTGAACACATGTGATCCTCACATCAAAGCCATCCCCTCCGGTTATCCCGATTATTGTCACTTCGGGGCCTTTGGTTCCGAATAACAATATGTGTATGCAACTTGTAGGTAAGAGCATAAACGATACTATCATAATGAATCAATAACATGTTCAGATATGAAATCATGGCACTCGTGCACTAGTGACAAGCATTAAGCATAACAAGTTGCAACAAAGTCAAAAAGACTAATAATAGATACTAGGCACTGATGACCCACAAGTATCGCAGTATTTTCGCTAAGTAAGAGTGCCGAACCCAACGAGGAGCAGAAGGTGCTGGCAGAGGTATGGATCAGGAATTCTCTGCAAATACTTAGCAAACGGAATTTTAGGTTTTTTTTGATAAAGCAAGTAAACAAAGTACGAGTAAATAAAAGACAGTAGGAATAAATACAGCAAGTGGCCCAATCCTTTATGCAGCAAAGGTCAAGCCGGTTGTATTACTTAAGATGACCAAACATTCTCGAGGACACATGGGAAGACTGTCAAGTGCTTTCGCTTCATATAGTTGATTAATCTCCTTTAGCTTGCTAAGTGTTGTGTGGGTGAACCTGTGCTAATGTACCGACCTTCCTAGGACTAATACATACTTGTGATTATACCCCTTGCCAACATCCATAAGTACAAGAAAGTAATTAAGGTAGAAACCTAACCATAGCTTTAAACTCTAAGACCCTTAAGTCCCTTGTGCAATGGTTTCCTAACGGGGGTTCAGGTTTCTGTCACTCTGGCAACCCCTACGATTAGTAGCCAAATACACAATGCATTCCCCTAGGCCCATATATGTGAAGTGTCATGTAGTCGACGTTCACATGACACCACTACAAGAAGTACACCACAACTTAAATATCAAACTATTGAATCTTTCTCAACACAACTCCACTACTAACAACATGACTTATCCCATGTCCTCAAGAACAAAACAAACTACTCACAACACATCATATGGATCATGATCAGAGATGGAATAATGATGTATAACAATATGAACATAAATAATAATTCAACGGTTCACTCAATAGCATCAACTACAAAGAGTAATCAACACCGGGAAAGTTTCCCCTATGAACTATGCAAGATTCAACGCAATTGTTATAGCAATATGGAGATGGTGATGAGGGTGCTGATGGTGATGATGATGATGATCCCGATGAATTCCAGCTTGATGGTGGTGTTGATGGCGACGATCTTCCCTCTCCGGGAAGGAATTCCCCCAGCAGAAATATGTCTGTCAGAGAGATCTTTCTCTCTCGGTGTTTTCCGCCCCGCAGAGGCGGCGGAATCTTTCTGTGGTCGCTCCCCGAGTCTTAGGGTTTCGGGGGGATAATAATACGCCAGAGGGGAGAGCCTGGAGTGGGCCAAGGTAGCCACACCACCTGCTGGCGCGGCCTAGGGCTGCCCGCGCCAAGGGGTGGTGTGGGCCCCCTGTGGCCCATCTCCAGCCCCCCTTCTGGCTTCCTTCGTCTTCTGGAAAAATAGGATTTTCCGTATATTTTCCCGGATTTTCTGATATTTGTGAATTTTGCCTCCAAACAACACCTTTTCCATCAGAATCCTGACTGCAGCGGTCCATGCTCCAAAAGTCATCAACCATGCAAAAACAGATGAAATAACATAAGTATCACCTATCAATACGAAATATATCAATGAATAATAGTGAATTATGACATAGAATAATGATGCAAAATGGACGTATCAACTCCCCCAAGCTTAGACTTCGCTTGACCCCAAGCGAAACTGAGCTCAATAAACATGGCCTCAGGTTTATGGAGTGAAGAGTCGATAAAAGAATACGGACAAGAAGCATCACATTCATCAAATACATAGATCATAATAGAAGACAACTCACTATTATATAACTTGACTTGCAATAGGTTAAAGGAAACACAATGAAGGTACATAAAGTAAATCATAATTGGTAATGGCAAACTTAGCTCTTGGTCGAAGAATAGTTGATAATTTGCTGGAGTTCACAAATAACTGGTTTTCAATGATAGCTTTCAAAGAAGTAAACATCAAGATAAGAGCAAAGTGCAAAACAAGGAACATAAGAAACATGATTGAATAAATCATCATATGAATGAATGAAACACAATAACTCAAAATACTTGCTGAGATAGAAGGGAATAGGTTTGCTGACTCAACTAAAAAGTAAAAGAAAGTCCCTTCGCAGAGGGAAGCAGAGATTTCAAGTCTCATAAAGAGCTCCCAAAAATTATGATACTTATTAGCTTTCAGCTCTCATTTCCCCTATCATAGGCATCTTTTGGTGGTTAAGGTTAAAGTGACACAACTAAGAGGATATGCTTGACAAGTTATAAGTTGAAATCTCATGCCCCTTACTTATGAGTACTGATCCTCATGCTACTCAACTTCAGTCACGAGCAAGCTCTTGTCATTGTAAATACACGCGTATCATTGAGAACCGCCAACGGGGTACCCCTTGCCTTCTCAAGTTGTGTTTCATCCCACCCATGGGCACCCCTTTATATAGGGGGAGGGGGTGTGCCCTTCCCTTTGGGTTTCCCATGTGGGACTATTCAAGGGAGAGGGGGGGGAGGCGCATGGGCCTTAATGGGCCAGCCGGCCTGGGGTGGGCCCCACCCTGCGCATAACCCTAGGCTGGCCGGGTGGGCCCCCTCAAGGCGCCTGGGCCTTGGCCCCTTGGCCCTTGGCCCTTCCCTCCTCCGGTTTTCCCTCATGGGCCCTACTTCCCTAGGAAGTTTGGCCCATCAGTTGAATAACTCTTCAAATTAGATTTTAATATTATATCTAATATTAATTACATTAATTAATATGTAAATACATATTACAAAATCCATCTTGACCTGAAACACCTTTCGGTTCCCTTTCGATTTTCTCTGAACGACTTCGGATCTTCCCCGGAATGATACCGGTCCTTTATTCTTTCTCCGAACAACTTCGGATCTCTCTACAGAACGATTCCGACTTTCTCTATCTCTCTACTGTGATTCCGTCTTATGAATGATTATTCTCATCGTACCCTTAAGTGTATCCTCTCACGGCTCGGGAATGCTCTAGACATGATCTAAATCAATGATCAACAGAGGGACCAGGGATATCCATGTGACCCCTATGCTTTCCTGATGAAAATGTCGTTTGAACCGTCTAAATGTAGCATCCTCTTCCTTTTGTTTCTCGATACAACTTGTCTGAGATCCGATTAATGGTATCTTATACCTTGTTCAATCTCATTTACAACAAGTTCTGTTTTCTTGTTACCGTGATATTACATCCCCGTGACCTAGTCACATGTTGCAACATATATGGATGTAATCTCACCAAGCCGGCCGTATGTATCTTTACCCGTCATGTGGGTGAACAAATCTCTGTCTTGCAGTCACATGTCATCTATTGTTCCTTCGAAATACCCAACATACACCTTTATAGCCACCATATTACCAGATGACGTTTGATGCAGTCAAAGCAGCCTAGGGAAACAATGAGTAATATGAGCTCACGGTCTAAGGAGAAGGAGTCTAGGTATAGCTGTTGCAACAATGAACTATATGACTTGATCGTGTTGCAATCCTTCGAGGAATGTCCAACCACATCATTTTCCAATGACATGATCTCGTTGTCAGTCGACATAAATGCCCATGATCTTGAAACCCAGATCATCTTCATGACCAACGAACTAGTATGAATAGAGGATACTAGGGACTTGGTTGTTTCATACCACACCTGTACCAATGCTTCTACTTGGCATAGTTCTAGCACAATATGAAACTATTATAAAATAATTGAGATATGATAATAAAAACCTATTTCTTATTTGCCTCTAGGGCATATCTCCTTCAGTCTCCCACTTGCACTAGAGTACAAATAATCCAGCTTGCATTTTACTCGTATAAACCATATGCCATATGCGTTTACAGATCATGCATGCTCATGGGAAACGTCATGTCCATGTTCTGTTTTACCAGATCATTATGTCTTTTGCAAATCGTTAATGTCTTCCTAATTTTGACATTCACACCATTATCTTATAATGGGTCAAAGTATTTGTTTGGCAACAAAGTGAGACTTTTGTTTCTAGTGTTTATAATGACGGTCGTTATTCAGTCTTGTCATCTAAACTTCGAAACACACTTTGCTATCCTTTGTGTATATACTATAGTCATGGCAGCAGAACGAGGCCGAATTCCAGGAGCTTATAGTGACGTTAGATCAACCTCGAGGGCTTTCTCATGGGCCCTGGGCCCTGGGACACATCATTCTACGTTAAAAGCGAATTAGCCCCGCCATAACATTATACATCACATCAGATGCAACCTTTATACTTCTATATCTATGTAGATCCTAGTGCATGAAATGCAACTATGCCACTTACATTGCTCCTTGCTACTTAAGTACAAACTTAATTCTGGTTCAGTGATCAACTCAGGAATCACTTAAAGACATGTTCTTACAGTTAAGACTTTGTCTTACCAACCAGAACTTCAGGTCACTTTATGTCGAGTATACAACATGGTTATATGGAAGAATCTATGACTAAGGCACAGGAGATGCAACACATCTTTTTTCTTTCAACCATAGTTGCAATACTCAATGCTTTATACAGTAAGAACTACTTTCTTACCTTGTTTCATTCTGAGCTACTTCAGAATCTTGCTTAGGATATTCCGAACATCTTTCAGAATCAAGTCCAGGAAGCATTCTACATTTAGTGTTTATTAAACTCATCAATCTATTCTGATAGATCTCTTTGTTTAATAACTTCAACTTCATCCTTACTTATCTAACTTAAACGTTATTAACACCAATCACATCATTCACATATGTCGTCTACATATCCTAGAATGATTTCACGCTCCCACTCAAATATGACATTCATGTTTGAGATCCAGGGATTTCACTTAGCTCCCACTCAAATATGACATTCATGTTTGAGATCTAGGGATTTCACTTAGCTCCCACTCAAAATATGTCAGCTACATATTATGAATTAGCTAAGCTGATTTGCTCCCACTCAAGTCTAGGTCCTCTCGATAATCTTGGACATTCCAAAATTCTTTGATCATTATCAATTTGAAAATTCCAATTACAAGACTTCAACATCCATATATTTCTAGTGTAAATCCAAAAGACTTAAGCATCACTACTATTGTAGTCAACTCCTTGAATTTGTCCAAACTTGTGACAAATCGAGCTTTTGTCATTTATTAAGTTTCACTTCATTCTTATGACTTTGCAGTCATTCAGGTATATCAAGTAAACTTCTTTACTTTAATAAGATCAAGTAACATGTTACTTTGCAATCTCAAATGTAACTTAATATAGGATTTTATGACTCATAGTCATTTCTCGCACTCAGGTCCATCACACTTCTTTGTAATTTGTAGGTATGTCTTGTTCAAAACATGACAAGTGAATCAATAATACAATTCCACAAACTTGTAGAATATACAGTTGAATCCTACTTTCTTTTGTAAAAGTATTCCCTGAAACTTTATGATCATTATCATTGGTTTCTCCTCTATTTGTAGAGTTTGGATTCACGAAACAAATTCTGCTGCACCACTCAACAATTCAGAGGTAAGGTCAAATACCTTGTTTTGATCTTTTACTTTCTTCCACCTGTATTTTTCATCGAGACACGTCATCTTTGGACAACAACAGGTTTGCCTCCTTTGTGGAAGATGCATTCATAGCTTCCTAAGAATGCTCTACAAAGACTTGTTTATTCGCCACGACTTTGACATGTCGAAATATCTAGAAACTCGAACGTGCCATAACACTTATGGTGTTGTTTCCACGAATCTTTAGATGTTCCTTTGTATTTCAAATGAGTGTTTGCTTATTTCGATCTCTAACTCTAAACGACAACTACAACCCTGATAAGAGATAATATTACACCATATGTATCTAATACATATTGATTATGATGTTTAGACATTTCAACATAGTTTGAATTTGTCCAATTATCATAATTTGTGAAACACCTTTCACATGTTCCTTTTATGCTAAACTTAACTTGAATACCTTAGTCATGTCGATCAAATCGAAGAGACTTGTTAATTCAGTTAATTCAATATCCCATTTAGTTATGAACTCATTTGAACAATTCAAATCATTTCAAACTTCATGTTTTATTAAGTAAATACACTTATTCACTTAAGACCACAATAAATGATTTCCACTACTTGTTGAAAATATGATACATCACTATGTATAAGATTCAACATTTCTTCGCATATCACCGTTTTACCAGAATGCGGAGTTTTAGTCATTCTGCCAGAGAGGCATGGTTTTGCAAAGTCTCTAGATTGTACATCTAGGACCCCGATCTTTCATAAAGAACATGCAATAACCAAAATGACTTAAACTATAGTGTCTTTTCATTATTAAGCTTTGGATATATTTTAGCATTCTAATCCTTTATAAATGTTTAAACTATTATCATTAACATAGTGATGAGAATAACTTATTTATAATCGTAATGTGACCATAACGGTATTGTTCATAAGAATAGTACAAACTGGTTTGTAACTTGTTCATATGAATAATCGTCTTGCCAAAAGCAAGACACACAAACAGGGATTACAAATCTATATTCAAGTCCACTAATCCAAATGATAAACTATGAGGGAAGAGGTGATGTCGGCCATCAACTGTTTTGCTTGCTGTCATCAAGTCATGTTGCCTCAAATCTAGCAATTCTCAAGCAGATCATCCTGTTTTCACAAAGCAGGACAAGTATCAAATACTTTGCAATCTGCTACGAGTTTTGCAATAACCACATTTATAATTTGTATATCTTACATATACCTTTTCATTCATGATCCCCACTTACAATCAAGCCCTTCCAAGAGTTCTTAACTCTAATGCAAGATTGCTAAGTGTTTCTCCAAACAGTCCGGAGTCATCAAATTATCTCCTAATGGTTATTGTATCAAGAAGAGAAGAACACCTTTTACGAGGATATCCCTCAGGCGTGGGTATTAATCTATGAAGTTGGACCCTTTTGCTAAGTTCCACATTAAGCAATATATTCCCATGGTCGCAAAGGACCTCAATGGGATAGGCTAAGGTCTACTAAGATATTTGCAAATAGACATCTAGACTGAGTTTATAATAAGAGATCAATTTATAATTGGTCTCCACTAAAATGGTCATCCCCTGGACGATTTTAGTGATCGCATGATCCCTATCCTCTACACCTCCCCCGATCGTCACGGCCATCAGTGCATTATCAAAGGTAGACATTCAATAATGCCAATCACATCATCCATGTGACTCATGCTCGATCTTTTGATATCTTGTGTTCCGAGGCCACGCTTCTCTAGCGTGCTAGGCTCGCCAAATCTAACTTGTGTGTATTCGCTGTGCAACATGGCTTACACCCACTGTATGCGAACGTAGATATGTCTGACACCCAGGCCTGTAACCCTGGATCGCCTCATACCGAAGAACTTTCTTGGTGGTGCACACAAAAGGGGAACACGGAACATTGGAATTAAATAGGGACTATCTTATTTGCTACCGTTGAGTATTTTAATACTAGCACACAATAAGATGATAAAAACTGGTATCAACATCATATGTATAATGTGATATGATATGGTCTTCTTGCGCCTTGATCTCCATCGAGTGCTCCAGCATGATCTCCATCGTGCCCTTGGTTTGACGCCAAGTCCACGACGCCGCCACCGGGTCGTTCATCGGAACGATGACTATTACTATACTACTTAGCAACAGAAAAGTAAACTACTTTACCTTTGTAACGACCAATGCCATATCATAATCACATGCCCCCTACAAAATAAAGTTAGACGCCTCTACTTTATCTATTGCAAGTTTTACGTGGTTGTTAGGGATTTCGCACTAGAACCGTTTCTAAACTACGAACTTTCCAACCAAAACATGGATCCAATAGTTGTCTCTATTACACCCCTTTCGGGGCCCTCTGTTGTAAATGCTATATCAACTATCGAATGAGAGACAGACACCCGCTAGCCACTTATACGGTACAAGCCGTATGTTGAGCGTGGAACCAGTCTCGCGTACGAATACGCGTAAGGTCGGTCCGGGACGCTTCATCAAACAATACCGCGATATAAACAAGTACACGTCAGAGGGTAACATCTAAGGGATCAATGCCCACAGAATACTTGTGCGTACTGGCCATACAGCACTTCTACGCATAGATTGGCTTTGATACCACTGTTGGGGATCGGCGCGGAAAACAAAAATTTCCCCATGAAGGATCCCTGGAAACTTAGCCTAGGATCTATCTATGTAGTAATGCGGTAACGGCCAATGCGTAGAGAATACATACCCTTGTAGTCTGTACGCGGTTAACGTTCCGCGGGGAACATAGTTGATGTAGTCGTACTCGAAGCCGACCTCAAGGTCGCGAAGCTCCTCGCAGGTCACCCCTTGCTCCTTCTTGATCTTCATCGTGCAACAGCTCTGGCTCATGACATTTAAGCGCCCCAAGTGTTGCGCCTCGTGTCTTCGTACACATCCGGTGCACGATGAGACCTCCGGCTCCCCGATCCCGCCAGAAGTGCGGAAGTTGATATCCGGCTAGGAATCCCTGCAGCGCAACGACGTACTGCAGGTGTGCCTCGATCTCACAACCCAGACTTTGGGGCCATGGTCACAAGGTATAGAGAGAGGGAGGGAGAAAGTCAACCAAAGGACTTCTCAAGTTGTGTTTCATCCCACCCATGGGCACCCCTTTATATAGGGGGAGGGGGTGTGCCCTCCCCTTTGGGTTTCCCATGTGGGACTATTCAAGGGAGAGGGGGGAGGCGCATGGGCCTTAATGGGCCAGCCGGCCTAGGGTGGGCCCCACCCCACGCACAACCCTAGGCTGGCCGGGTGGGCCCCCTCAAGGCGCCTGGGCCTTGGCCCCTTGGCCCTTGGCCCTTCCCTCCTCCGGTTTTCCCTCATGGGCCCTACTTCCCTAGGAAGTTTGGCCCATCAGTTGAATAACTCTTCAAATTAGATTTTAATATTATATCTAATATTAATTACATTAATTAATATGTAAATACATATTACAAAATCCATCTTGACCCGAAACACCTTTCGGTTCCCTTTCGATTTTCTCTGAACGACTTCGGATCTTCCCCGGAATGATTTCGGTCCTTTATTCTTTCCCCGAACAACTTCGGATCTCTCTGCGGAACGATTCCGGCTTTCTCTATCTCTCTACTGTGATTCCGTCTTACGAATGATTGTTCTCATCGTACCCTTAAGTGTATCTTCTCACGGCTCGGGAATGCTCTAGACATGATCTAAATCAATGATCAACGGAGGGACCAGGGATATCCATGTGACCCCTATGCATTCCTAATGACAATGTCGTTTGAACCGTCTAAATGTAGCATCCTCTTCCTTTTGTTTCTCGATACAACTTGTCCGAGATCCGATCAATGGTATCTTATACCTTGTTCAATCTCGTTTACAACAAGTTCTGTTTTCTTGTTACCGTGATATTACATCCCCGTGACCTAGTCACATGTTGCAACATATATGGATGTAATCTCACCAAGACGGCCGTATGTATCTTTACCCGTCATGTGGGTGAACAAATCCCGGTCTTGCAGTCACATGTCATCTACTGTTCCTTCGGAATACCCAACATACACCTTTATAGCCACCATATTACCAGATGACGTTTGATGCAGTCAAAGCAGCCTAGGGAAACCGTGAGTAATATGAGCTCACGGTCTAAGGAGAAGGAGTCTAGGTATAGCTATTGCAACAATGAACTATATGACTTGATCATGTTGCAATCCTTCGAGTAATGTCCAACCACATCATTTTCCAATGACATGATCTCGTTGTCAGTCGGCATAAATGCCCATGATCTTGAAACCCAGATCATCTTCGTGACTAACGAACTAGTATGAATAGAGGTTTCATACCACACCTGTACCAATGTTTCTACTTGGCACAGTTCTAGCACAATATGAAACTATTATAAACTAATTGAGATATGATAATAAAAACCTATTTCTTATTTGCCTCTAGGGCATATCTCCTTCAGAGCCAAACTGTGACGAGGAGCTTTCCCCCAGTCTGCATCTGTGCAGTCCTTCTAACCCTGGCAGGTTTTGTCACCACTGCAATGCTTGCAATGGTAGTGCCGTTGTGCGGATGATGGCCTTGCTCCTCTTCACCTTCACTCTTGATCTCCTTCTCCTTCCCGGGGTCTTGGGGGTCTTCCTCCATAGGCTCCTTCCCTTTATCCTTGGCGGACACCATTGTGCTTCTAAACTTTCAAAGAGTATGTCCTGGCAGAAACATATCGAAACAAAAACACGATATACGAACCTCGGGGATCCAGGGGGTTATATATTATGAAGTTTCATATCAAAAGGAATGTACTTGGAGAAAACGAGTTGGAGGCGGAGTCCGGGGTGGACACACCACCTGGTGGCATGGCCAGGGGTGGGCCCATGCCACAGGGTGGGGTGAGCCGCCCTAGCTCCGTTTCCGTCTCTTTTTTGCTTTGTTGCTTCCCTTATTGACTGAAAACTAGAAAAGTATAGTTGGATAGTATTTTCGCGGAACTTTTCTTACTAGAACTGTTACCTATTTGAAAACAGACTCTGCAGGTCTCTGAATTTGGTATCTAGTAGATTCTTATGGATTCACCACTTGAATATCATTGATATCTTCATCTTCATACACTTATTACTTGAGTCATAAAACCCTTCTCTTTCTCATTACACCATTATCTCCACTACCTGGAAATTTCTTTCACACAAAACTTCACATAGTTCTTATTAGCAACATTAGTATATATGAAGTGATAAAACCTTTTGAGTCCAACTTCAACTGAAAACCATCACAACATAAGATACTGTAGCAACTCCTTCCGAAAACCCAAAAAGAATTCAAAAAGGAAATTGATTAAAGAAGCAAATGAAAGAGTGGCAAAATCTGTCAAAACAGACCAGTAGGTAAAGATCAATTTTTTCGAAAATCTTCTGTTGCTCAAATCAAAAAGTGCAAAACTAACTAAAATTAAATAACAACCTGGGGCAGAAGCACAAAATATTACAGCTCAATCTGACATACAGAGATCTCTCACGAATTTTTACGGTGAAGCACACAAATCTGTTTCGGGACAACAACTTCCCCAAATATTACTTCTCTCTCTCATTAGAGGTTGATCTTGACACAAAAACCAAACAAAACCGATAAGGAGCGGTTATTACCGAAGTAATAACTTCCTAGACTCAAAGAAACAAAAACAAACTGAAAGCAAAAACAAATTGGGTTGTCTCCCAAAAATCTCTTTCTTTATAGCCATTAAGATGGGCATGATAATTTCGAAGATGCTCACATAGGAATATGAATTGAAGTGCAAGAGAGCATTAAGAAGCAAAAAACATACACACGTTTAAGTCTAACCCACTTCCTATGCAAGGGAATTTTGTAAACAAACAAGTTGTTGAAACCAGAGGCTACTTGCATAAGAAGGCAAAAGAAGTGCAACATAAGAACTTTCAGCATAAAACGAGGAAACTTCATATTATTGAGATGCATAAGAACACTTTTCCCTCTCTCATAGTAACTTTCGGTATCATGCATAAACTTAACAATATAGCTATCACAAGGACCATCATAGCAATGATCACTTATTCTAACAGAAAACACAGGAATACTAGCTCTCATAACACTACTTTGTGAAACAATATTAGAGGTATCCTTACAAAGGATAGTGTGTCCCTCTTCTACATATTTAGTGACAAAGTCTTTCACATTTGCTATTATGGGTTCATCAACCTTTTGTTTATCAGGTTCAACAGCTTCACTCGTACTTTCATTAACCATACTAGCTATCATAGAATGTTCCTTTATCTTAACTGGAAAAGGCATTTTCTCAATATAAGGTTTAGGTAAAACATGATTAGCAGTATAAACTTCAGTATTTCTTGCAGGAACACTCTTAGCAACATCTTTATAAGGTTCATGATACTTATTCCACTTATTTTTAGGCACTTCAATATAGGAAGCAAAAGCCTTAAAATAAGAAGCAATAGCTTGAGAGTTTAGACCATAAGCATTTTTAATATTTTGAAAGTCATCAGTTCCCATAAAAGATTCAATGCATTCATAATCATAATTTATACCTAACTTTCTACCTTTGTCATTCTCCTAAGCTTCAGCATTGTCTTGAATACGGTCCAGAAGATCCCATTTAGCTTCTTCTTCCATGCGAGTGAATGATCCAGCACAAGAAGCATCCAATAAATCCTTGTCATGTAGAGGGAGTCTTGCATAAAAGTTATTTATAATAATATTGTTGGGGAGCTCATGAATGGGACATTTGAGCATTAGTAACTTCAATCTCCCCCAAGCTTGAGCTGTACTCTCTCCATCAAGAGGCCAAAAGTTGTATATTTGATTCCGATCTTTATGAATCTCACTAGGAGGATAAAACTTTGAATAAAAGAGAGGCACTATTTCCTCCCATTCCAGAGCTTGACCATTCTTTAGCAGCTTATACCATTCCTCAGCTCTTCCTTTCAGCGATAATGAGAATAACTTCTTCTTAACGTGATCTGTAGTAATACCTGCACACTTGAACAACCCGCATAATTCGTGTATAAAGAGTAAATGATCACTGGGATGGACAGTTCCATCTCCAACATAGTAGTTATCCATAACACGATCAATAATTCTTGTAGGTATTTTGAAAACATCATTCTTAGCAGGTGATGGCTTATCTACTACCTTAGCAGTGGTAGTAGCATTACCAAATAAGAAACTCAGCGAATTATCCATAACAAAAATAAAGCAATTAGCAGAAGTAAACAATACTCACTAAACAATACTCACAGTAGAAGTTTCCTTTACCAGTTCCACTCTCCAATAGCGCTTCACTCCCCGGCAACGGCGCCAGAAAATAGTCTTGATGACCCACAAGTATAGGGGGTGTATCATAGTATTTTCGATAAGTAAGAGTGTCGAACCCAACGAGGACCAGAAGGTGATGGCTAGTGGTATGGATCAGGAATTCTCTGCAAATACTAAGCAAACGGATTTTTAGGGGTTTTATGATAAAGCAAGTAAACAAAGTACGAGTAAATAAAAGATAGTAGGAATAAATGCAGCAAGTGGCCCAATCCTTTATGCAGCAAAGGACAAGCCGGTTGTATTACTTAAGATGACCAAATGTTCTCGAGGACACATGGGAATACTGTCAAGTGCTTTCGCTTCATATAGTTGATTAATCTTCTTTAGTTTGCTAAGTGTTGTGTGGGAGAACCTGTGCTAATGTACCGACCTTCCTAGGACTAATACATACTTGTGATTATACCCCTTGCAAACATCCGTAAGTACAAGAAAGTAATTAAGGTAGAAACCTAACCACAGCTTTAAACTCTAAGACCCTTACGTCCCTTGTGCAATGGTTTCCTAACGGGGGTCCAGGTTTCTGTCACTCCGGCAACCCCTACGATTAGTATCCAAATACACAATGCATTCCCCTAGGCCCATATAGGTGAAGTGTCATGTAGTCGACGTTCACATGACACCACTACAAGAAGTACACCACAACTTAAATATCAAACTATTGAATCTTTCTCAACACAACTCCACTACTAACAACATGACTTATCCCATGTCCTCAAGAACAAAACGAACTACTCACAAGACATCATATGGATCATGATCAGAGATGGAATAATGATGTATAACAATTTGAACATAAAAAATAATTCAACGGTTCACTCAATAGCATCAACTACAAAGAGTAATCACCTATGAACTATGCAAGATTCAAAGTTTCCCCTATGAACTGTGCAAGATTCAACGCAATTGTTATAATAATATGGAGATGGTGATGAGGGTGCTGATGGTGATGATGATGATGATCCCGATGAAGTCCAGCTTGATGGTGGTGTTGATGGCGACGATCTTCCCTCTCCGGGAAGGAATTCCCCCTGCAGAAATCTGTCTATTAGAGAGATCTTTCTCTCTCGGTGTTTTCTGCCCCGTAGAGGCGGCGGAATCTTTCTGTGGTCGCTCCCCGAGTCTTAGGGTTTTGGGAGGATAATATACGCCAGAGGGGAGAGCCTAGAGTGGGCTAGGGCGGCCACATCACCTGCTGGCACGGCCTAGGGCTGCCCGTGCCAGGGGGTGGTGTGGGCCCCTGTGGCCCATCTCCAACCCCCCTTCTGGCTTCCTTCGTCTTCTGGAAAAATAGGATTTTTCGTATATTTTCTGATCTTCGTGAATTTTGCCTCCAAACAACACCTTTTCCATCAGAATCCTGACTGCAGCGGTCCATGCTCCAAAAGTCATCAACCATACAAAAACAGATGAAATAACATAAGTATCACCTCTCAATACGAAATATATCAATGCATAATAGTGAATTATGACATAGAATAGTGATGCAAAATGGACGTATCAGGCACCATGCCCTAACAATCTGATGCCATTACATGAACAATCTCGTCCAATCCCTACCATCCTCATAGCCTACAGCAGGGGATTACTCACTCATAGATGGGGGAATCATGGATGGTCGATGGAGAAGTGATGGTGACGATGATGGCGATGATCTCCTCCAATTCCCCATCCCGGTAGGGTGCCAGAACAGAGTTTCTGGTTCTGATTCATGGAATCTGGTGGTGGCGGTGTAGCGAAACTCTTTCTGGAAAAACATCGAACCCCCGTTGGTTTTTAGGTCAAGAGGGAGGCCGAGGGGGTGACCGAGGCGGCCACACCACCCCCAGGCGTGGCCTGGCCCGTGCAGCTAGGTGGTGTGGGCCCCTCGTGGCCCTCCTCCGTCTCGTCTTATGGCTCCGTGAGTCTTCTGGTGAAATAGGATTTTTGGCATATTTTCCGGGATTTTTCCTAATAGTTGATTTTCTGCACAAAAACTAGACACCAAGGTAATTCTGCTGAAAATAGCATCAGTCCATGTTAGTTGTATCCAAATCACACAAGTTTAGAGGAGAAACAATAGCAAAAGTGTTCGAGAAAGTAGATACGTTTTGGACGTATCAATAGGGGATGAAGTCCCCTATTTATAGGCCCACTCTTTTCAGACCGTTTTCTGCCCATAGGGGAAATACCACACCGGAGACTTCGGTCTAGAGACCTGAGATTCTGGTCTGCAAATATCTCACACCAGAGATTCTGGTCCATCTGTGGATAATCTCCGGACCCCTATACAGAATGGTTTGGGCCTAGTTTTGAGATTAACACTAGAGAATCGTGCCAAAACTCTGGTTGGGAATACCGGAGACTCCGGTCTTTGCACACCAGAGATTCCGGCCTGTCACACACCAGAGATTCCGGTCCATCTCCGGATAATCTCCGGACCCTTATACTATGTGGCATAGACCTGGTTTTGAGGATCTAACAGGAGACTCCGGACTGTCCAGACCGGAGATTCCGGACTGAACCTTCCATGAACCCTTTGTTTCAGCCAGGGATACTTCTTATTGCCGTGGACTTTTCACTATTAAGTAGATTAACCTGACACCATTAATACATGGTAAAAAGGGTCCTCAAGTTGTTAACGAACACCAAAAGTGAGGAGGACAATAAATGTCCTTTCAATCTCCCCCTTTTTGGTGTTCGATGACAACAAGAGGTTTTGTATGATATTCTTAAAAAAAGAAACAAAACTATGCTCCCCCTGACAATGTGCAGCAAGATATATATGTAATATAACGCATATCAGGGAATAGAAGGTAAAGGCTCGCATAGGGTAGAGAGGTTACCACCTGAGTCTTTACCATTACAATAACAAACCGGGCATAACATGTCCACACGCAAATGAGATAATTTCACAAGAACCAGACCAAGTAAAGCAAATGTTCAAATTTTAAGATAAAAGTGTATAAGAAAATAAGAAGCAACCTAATGCCCAACCCATGCAAATCCCATATGATCCTAATAGACATCTTCTCCCCCTTTGGCATCGAAACGCCAAAAAGGGAAAAGACTAAGATAGCGCCCCAAAGGAGTCACTCGTCATCATCATCGTCATCCTCTTCACCCTCCTCATAGTCATCATCACCACCTAGAGCCTTGGGGCCTTTGCCATGAGGGCGGGAGGAGGTCCTCCAATCAACCAGGCTATTGTTCTTTGTGTTCCATGCACCAAAGGAGAGAGTGTGACCCGATTCCTTAGACGGTTCAGCCACATGCTCATCATTTTACTCTTCCTCTTCTTCCTCTTCACTTTGAGCTTTGATCCCCTTAAGAAGCTTCTCAATTTTGTGCCTGCTTTTATAAGATGCATGTTGTTCTTTGCGAATATCCACATTCATGCAACACATGTATTTTCCCAAAAGGATGCCTTCTTGACCTTTTCTTGGACATACTCACGAGTGACAGGTGGCATAGGAACATTGGAAGCAGTCTTCCTTCTAGAGCCCCTTGGAGGAGTGGGAGCCCGCTCTGCCTCAGAAATTTCTTCATCCTCACTAGCATAGTGTCGTCTAGGAGCTGGACCCATCATCCCTTTCTCTTGGAGGGCCACGGAAACATGTTCTTCAAGATTAGGAGGAAGGGCAAGAGGTGAACCATGAGACTGAGTGTTGATGAGCCTCATCACAAGAGCTGCATATGGAGGAGATTTTCTGAAAAGTATGGCTTGATACATCTCCTAAAAAATGAAATCCATGACATCAATGTTGTATCCTTCAGTAGTAGGCCCAGCACAAACCACTTTGTGAGCATGATGGAGCAAGTTGACAAGTTCACCCTGAATAGCATCATCATTTCCAGCACTAGGAGAAATGGTGCGACGAAGATCCTCAACAACAAATTGTAGAGAGGCTTGAGTCCCTTGGACTCCCCAATAGTGGCATTACCCCCATAGAGAGGTGCAAGCTTGCCTTCATCTTCGCTAAGAACGGCATCATGCATGCAGTGACCAATAGGAATAGACATGCCACTGAAGGTCTAGTGAATGGCTCTAGCAAAATCATAGAAGTTTGAAGTGAAGCGGACGTTACCAGTCATCCATGTCATGGTCCTTGCTTCATCATGATCAAATACAATGGTGGCATAAAATTGGTGGACAAGGGTAATGTTGTAGTCCTCATGGAGATCCATAAGACCATGCAACCCAAGATTCTCAGTGATCCAAAGAGCCTCTGTGAAATAGTCATTTGCACGCATGTAGGCAAAGTCCATATACCTCTATGGACAAACATGGGACTTGGTGAGTTTGTGCTAGACATCCTTCATGAACACTTTTTTGCTGCCTCCTCCAATAGCATGGGTCATCACTGGTTCTTGGCATGTCAAAGAACCTCATCTTGTGTAGCTCACAGTATTCTTTCTTTGACATGTTGCCTAAAGCCTGCAAGTTGTCATACTTAGCTCTCTTGGCATGGGCTTCATCCTCAACGCGCTCAACTTCCCTTTGCATATGGGAAGCATATCTGGCTTGTTGTCTCCGGGTAGAAGGCACAACAACCAAGCTAGCCCCATCATATTGAAGCACCCTCCTTTTGGACTTGGCTTTGGTGCGAGGTGCACGACGTGAACTAGAGCCACCTGAGAATATAGAGGCAGGGGAAAGCATGTAGATAAGCATATATGTCCACCATTCAAGACAAAAGACTCAAACCTTTGCTTGATGTGCTAGAAGTAAACCACACCGGAGTCTCCGGCGTGCAACACCAGAATCTCCGGTCTGTGCAAAAGCACACCAGAGTCTTCGGTCTGAGAGACCGAAAACTCCGCTTCGAAGATCGGGTTCCATGAAGGAGGTTGCAGGAAACTTAATTCGAGCAGATTGAGCAAGGGAACAAAGCTAATGTGAGAGGAGTGCCCGCAAACATGAGTTTCGAGTGGAGGAAATTGGTACATTGCTCAAAAAGAGGCAAAGGGGATGAACCCTAGGTTCATAGTGAGAGAAAATGTACCAGATTCATCCATGGAGTAAATACACCGGTGGGGAATGGCCCAAGGATGGAGAGGGTGGAGGAGGCCGGTGGCATGGCGGATCCTAGCAGCACCAGGGCCATGGGGCGGTGATTTTGGAGGAGGAGGCGATGGGTGAGTGGGGGGAGGTCAGGGGTGGAACAAAGAAAACTGTTGTGTTTCTTTCACCCTGTCCTCCCTTTACTCTGTTCGAAACCATCTCAAACCAGAGACTCCGATCCGTGGGACCGGAAACTCCGGCCCTCTTCAACCAAAACTGCCAGTCTAAGTGTATGAGGACATATATGATGGAAAGCATGTTTTAGGGAAATGAATAAGGCTTGGGATAACATATCATACTGCGAAGATCATAAACCGCAAGAGGATTGAAAGCAAAGTCATGAAACAACCGACTAAGAGAATATGCAATCAAATCCAATAAAAGACCCAAAAATCCTCAGTGAGATGCAACCTCTCCATAATGAGAGGGTCAGCGGTAGTAGCCACCATGTTTGAGTATATGTATCATGACACCGCGAGGATATATCCTGAGTTCATAGACACTACTTGTCATTAAAGCCCACTTATCATAGAAATGATATAACTATGTATGACATTGTTACTTTTGGCATTATGGGGGGAGTGATAGCCCAATGGATTAGGACCGCACTCCCCCTATCTCCATGCCCACACCTAAACCAAATAAGGATCAAGATATAGGTGAGTATGCAAGATGATCAAGTGAAACTCCTTGAATCTATGATATTTAGCTCATTCCTCAAATAGCAAAACCTTGCTTCATCAAGAGGCTTCGTGAAAATATCAGCAAGTTGGTCTTTCGTTGAAACATAAGATAACTCAATATCTCCCCGGGCAACATGATGTCTAATGAAATGATGACGAATCTCAATATGCTTTGTTCTTGTATGATCCACCGGGTTGTAGGCAATCTTAATAGCACTTTCATTGTCACATAAAAGAGGCACTTTTTCATAATGGACACCATATTCCTTTAAAGTTTGCCTCATCCATAACAACTGAGTGCATGCACTAGCGGCTGCCACATATTTGGCTTTGACAGAGGAGAGAGATATACAATTTTGCTTCTTAGAGAACCAACATACCAAGTATCTACCAAGAACTTGGTAGGCCCCGGAGGTTGATTTCGTATCATCCTTGTCACCAGCTCAATCTGAATCGTGTACCCACAAAGAGAGAATGTTGAGCCCATAGGATACCACACACCATAGTTTGGGGTATGAACCAAATATCGAAAGATTCTTTTGAATGCTATCAAGTGGCTTTCTTTAGGAGCCGCTTGATATCTTGCACACACTCCTACACTTAACATAATATCGGTTCTAGATGCACAAAGGTAAAGCAAAGAACCAATCATAGGCCGGTATACCTTTTGATCCACATCTTTACCATTTGGATTTAGTTCAAGATGAGTCTTGGTTGCCATGGGAGTAGGAGCTCCATTTAGTTCTTTCATGTTTAACCTCTTGAGCATGTCTTGAGTATACTTGGCTTGATGGAAGAAAGTTCCTCCTCTTACTTGCTTGATCTCAAAACCAAGGAATAACCTCAATTCTCCCATCATGGACATCCTAAACCTGTCAGTCATAAGCTTCAAGAATTCATCATTAAATGCTTTGTTAGACAAACCAAAGATGATATCATCAACATATATTTGGCAAATGAAAAGCTCCCCGTTAACTTTCTTAGTAAAAAGAGTGGGATCAATTTTCCCAACTTCAAACCCATGGTCAAACAATAACTCTCTAAGGTGCTCATACCACGTGCGTGGAGCTTGTTTAAGCCCAAAGAGCGCCTTATCAAGCTTGTAGACGTGATTTGGGAAGTTGGGATCCTCGAACCCTGGGGTTTGCTTAACATAAACCAACTCTTGCAATGGACCATTTAGAAAAGCACTTTCCACATCCATTTTTTGTAATTTAAAGTTATGATGTGCAACATATGCAAGAAAGATACAAATGGACTCAAGGAAAGCCACGGGAGCATAGGTCTCTCGATATTCAATGCCTTCAATTTGAGAGAATCCTTGAGCTACCAATCTTGCCTTGTTCCTCACAACAATTCCATGTTCATATTGCTTGTTCTTGAATATCCATTTAGTGTTGATAACATTACGGCACTCTTTGGGATTTTCTATAACTTCCAAACTTTGTTCCTCTCGAAGTTGTTGAGCTCATTATGCATGGCTCCTAACCAATCTGAATCTTCAAGAGCTTCCCACACTTTATTGGGCTCCACCATGGATATATGAGCTTGATGCTCACCAAAATGCTTCAATTGAGCTCGAGTGGACATTCCACCCCTTAGATCACCAAGAACATTCTCAAGAGTGTGGTCTCTTCTTTCTAGCATTCTATCACTCTAGCTTTGCGATGAGTTTCGATCTCCTTATTGTTTCTTGTGGGTATCTCTTCATCATTTTGGTCCCTCGTCTTGACCTTCATCTTGACCTTTATCATCAGAGGGTTCATTCTCATCATCATGAGGCACAGGTTGATCTTGGTCTTGATCATGCATACTCCTTGAGAGGTGTCGAGATGATCTTGCAGACGACTCAATGAATCTGCCTTGTGCAATTAACTGCGTAGGGCTAGACAATCCGGTTAATAGAGAGGTTGGATAATCTAGCCTGGAGCTTCCATCCTGATCAACATGGTGAGGGTTCTCAGCTTTTCTTTGGCTTGCGTCATCATTGGCTTCATCAATAGGAGCTTGTTGATGTTGTGAATATGATGGCTCCACTTGAGTAGAGCATAGTTCTTCTCGATCCGCCACAAGGGGTTCCTCAACGGGGCGAACGAATCCTGCACCCATTCTTCTGATGGAATCTTGAGGTATTTCATCATCTACATCACAAACATCAACACGCCCCGCTTGGGGGCCATCATATTCTTTGAAAACTACACTACAAGACTCTATGACAATTCCAGAGAATTTATCATAGATTCTATAAGTGTGGGAATCGAGACCATAGCCAACAAAAATACCCACTAAAGCTTTGGAATCAAATTTGGACAAATGAACACCTTTTATGAGGTAGAAACACTTATAACCAAACACCCGGGAGTATGAAACATTGGGCTTCTTACCGGTAAGTATCTGATATGGAGTCTTGGTCAACTTTTTGTGGAGGTAGAGCCGGTTTGATGCATGGCATGTAGTGGAGATTGCCTCGGCCCAAAAGTTGTATGTAGACTTAAACTCCGCCAACATGGACCTTGCCATATCCATTAATGTCCGGTTCTTCCTATCAGCTACACCCTTTTGTTCAGGGGTATATGTAGCGAAATATTGATGTTTTATCCCCTCATCACTAAAGAATCCATTTAAGGTGTAGTTCTTGAACACGGTGCCGTTGTCGCTTCTTATCACCAACACGGGGACATTGTATTGATGTTGAACCATATTGAAGAAGTTGATGAAGTTTTATTGGGTCTCACTCTTCAACTTGAAGAAATATACCCACATATATCTTGAGTATTCATCAACAATCACCAAACAATATTTCTTCCCACCAAGACTCACATGAGATGGAGGACCAAAGATATCCACGTGAAAAGCTCCAAGATCCTTTTGGACTTTATGATGTTATTGGGTTTGTGGGGAGAATCATGCATTTTTCCTTCAACACAAGCCCTGCACACACGATCTTTGGCAAAACAAACATTTTCTTTTAGTCCAACAATATGGCCACCTTGTGGAGACTTTGCAAAGTTCTCATATTGACAAGGGCTAGATGGCGATTCCATAGCCAACCCACATCGGCCTTTCCAAATAAGCACATCACACTTGTAGTGGTTTTCCCCAAAAAGTCCACCACATACAAGTCATTTTCAGTGTACCCAACGAAAGCGACCTTTAGAGTTTTGCTCCACAAGAGAACCATAGTATCATTATCAATAAAGACGGCAAAGCCCATATTTCCAAGAGCACAGACTAAAAGTAAATTATACCCAAGGGTCTCAACAAACATGATGTTCACGAGAGTAGTATCGTGTGCAACCGCAACCTTGCCAAGACCCATTACCTGAGATCTTTATTTATCGGCATATGTGATGGTTATTTGATTATGACTCGGCCTTATCTCCATCATAATCGCCTTGCTTCTAGTCATATGACTTGTTGATGGCTATGAAATATAGCCATCTACGTCCACATTTAAACAAGATATTATTCATATTTTTTATGAAATATCTCTCTAAACCCTGCCACTAATGCCTAATGATCAAAGGGGTATGCAATCCTTTCTTTCTATTTTCCCTATGCAAATAATGATGTTTAATGATGGGAATCGCAACATTAAAGTCAAAGATATGAGATTCCAACAACCCGAAGAAACTAGGAGTCGTGAAGTGGAGACACATGCTTTAACGACCAACTATACGGTGGGAATAAAATTCCAGCTGTATAGTTCCGGTCGTATAGTTGCCATCGACACCGCTAGGTCAAACAGAACAACTTTCATGAAGGGACCCCTATATAAAGAGGCCTTGGGCAACGAGAAACGGCTCGCCCCATGCCAACTAGAACTCCATCCACAACACCGAAGAGCCACCGGAGGAATAGACTTAGATCTAATCTCCAAACCCTTCTCCATCACCATAGCCATATTCCACCACTTGTAATAGTAGATCTCATCTTCGATTGGTGACATTGTAAGACTATTTGCTATCAATCTCATGATTTCCATTACAATGTTTATGATTGTTGATCTCATCTCTATGTGTGAGTAACTCTCCTTGGGCTAAGGGCTTCGGCCTAGCCATGAAGCTTTTGTGCATGTTATTTATCATAGATGGGATCATGTATTAGTTTGTATGACATGATGATTATTGTATCCTCTCTTGCCTCAATCTAAGGACTTGTTAGGTACCCAAGACCCCGAGGATTGAGCCAGGTATAGGGAGTATGAGTAATGACTAATTTGTAGGTTGGTAACCCTAGTGACAGAAGGGGTAGTACTGTTGTATGTGCGGGATTTACTTGGGATTAACGGTGACGTCACTATGCATATCATTAGTTCTCTTTCTTCTATGATTAGACTAGTAGGTTATTTCTATAAGCGGTTGCGGAGGCAATAGCAATTATGGATGCACTGCCCACATATAATTTATCTTGCTCTAACAATTACATGCATACTTTATTATTATCTTTTATTCCCATCAGATGTTTTGCACAGCTACAGGTGAAACCGAACGCCCTAGGCCCTCTCTTTCCATCATCGACAACACCAAAAGACAACAAACTCTTGGTCCCGTAAAACTCAAAAGGAAGTCTAAAACTCCCGAAGGTCCATTAAAGTAACTTCACTATGCTTGTGCTTCCCGAGGATTCGATAAACCTAGGTCTACTAGGGAAAAAGAGCTATACTACATCCGTAATCCAGATCGAATGTATCACTTGTGCATCCACTATCAAGCACCCACTTTGAACCACCGGAAGCATTCTACAGGAGATCAAATTAGTTTTTAGGTACCCATTTTTCAATGGGTCCTATTTTGTTACTGACAAGGGTATGGGAACCAAATAGACCAAGCAATATAACCATAAACTGGGCCAACATATTGTGCATAAACATCACCATAATAATCATGCATTAAAACATAGTGAGGGTTAGCCTTAATTCCCGCAAAGTCATCTCGTGACATAGTTTTGCCACTTGTGGTGTTATTACCCACAATGGTCTTGTCTTTTGCTTGTGTGGGCTTAGCCTTAATATCCTTGTTGTTCTTCTTCTTCTTGGCCTTGGACACATAGCCAATGCCCCTTTTCTCATTATTTGACCTTTGCTTACTCAAAAGGTCATCAAGAGACTTGTTTCCTTCAGGGAAGGTGGCCTTTGCAAGCTCCCCCTTCAACCTAGCATTTTCCTCAAAGATGTTTGTACTACTAGAAGGAATCAAAATACTAGGTGAAGCAACATTACTCAATTGAATTTTAAGTTGTTCACGAGACTTTGTGAGAGTCAAGAGTTCACTTTACAAGGCCTTGTGAGCCTTGTTAAGATTCTTGAAGTCCTCTACAAGTTTGTAATGAATAACACCAAACTCAATCTTATCCTTTTTAGCCTTTTTATACTTATCAATGGCATGATCACGTTCCTTAATGAGTTTAGCGACAATTTGATCATTTGCCTCATTAAGGCCTTCAAGTTTTTCCTGAAGAGACTCCCTAGTCTCTTGCTCTTCTTCTAGAGCATTAGTTAGAGCGTCCATCTCAAGAATGTGCTCTCTCCTAAGTTTGCATCTCTCATCAAGAAGCTATTGTGTGTGAGAAAGTTGATTCAAGAGATTCACAAAATGCTTCTTGTGCTCCCCTTGCAAGTTAGTCATATAAACATCGAAAGCAACTAATTCCTCCTTCACCTCAAGAGTTATATCATCATTCAATTCATCATTGATCATAGAGGTGGAGAGAGGAGATGATGATACCTCCGATGCTCTCGCCATAAGGCAAGTGACGTTCTTGTTGGAGATATTCTAATTTGGAGATTCAAAGAGTGAGAAAGTGGATGTAGAGGTGATGGAGATGGCTGCCACACCATTTGATGTTTCTTCTTCTTCCTCCTCATCTTCATCATCGCATGTGAACTCTTCATGTGCTATCAATGCAATGTTAGCTTACTTCTTATTGGTGGCATTCTTCTTGATGAAAGGCTTCTTGAAAGGGACCTTTGACTTTTTCTTCAGTATAAGTACACCACCATGATCTTCTCTCTTCTCATATGGACATTCGGCAACAAAATGATAGCGGTCAGTGCATCTGAAGCAAGTTCTCAATCTTGAACCATTCTATTTTCTACCACTTGGGTTGCTTCTTCATTGCATCCACATCTTGGCCTTGGCAGGATCTTTCCAAAAGTTCCTTGCATAGAAGGCCATGTATTCACCATGAGCAACCTTGACACTTTTGGCATGGCTCATAGCAAGGACGTCATCACTTTGTTCTTCTTCCTCATACTCCACAACCTTGGCCTTCAAGGTAAGATTAACACCATTGCTCATTCCAAGGGCACGAGCATGGGCATCTTTGGCATTCTTGGCAGCAACCTTGAAGGCGGACATCTCTTGCATAACTTCATTGGAGGTCATGAGATGGTAGTTGTGTCTTCCTTGGAGACTCTTCAAGTCGGTGGGATCGAAGGGCATGAGCGCACTCACATACTTCCTTTTTATCCAAGCATCATCCACATGAGAGGCACCAACATTTCTAAAAGCGGTGGCAGTGGATTTGAGTCTTGGATACATGTCTTCATGGTCCTCACCATCCTTAATATAGAAGCCTTCGGCTTCATTGCTCAAGGCATCATATCAATTTCTACACATGCTCTCATTTACAACAAACAAATCAATGAGAGCATCCCAAGCTTCCTTGACAGTGTTGAGGTGTTCAATGTGAGGAAAATCTTTTGGCCCCACACCAAGTTGAATCATGTGCAACACGGTGGCATTGAGTTGACTATTGACCACTTCTCGTCTTGTCAAGTTGGTTGGATCCTCAATTTTAAGTCCTTCTTCGATAATATTCCACAAGTCAATGCAAGAGCTGCGCACATGAGATTTCATCAAAACTTGACATTGAGCAAAAGAATGTGCAACTAGCATAGGTGGGTCACCTCTATTATTTATATCGGGATGAGGGATCAGATGGTCGGGAGAGTACCAACCGGGAACTGAATGGTGCTCTTCCTTCTCCCTTTTTAGTGGAGGAGTTAGTGGTATTATGTTCATCCGCCACTACTTCAACCATTGTTGGGGGGATACCCCCGGGTAGGGTCACGCCGGGGTATAAAGGCCGAGTTAGCCGAGGTACGGCAAGGTCAAAGCAAGAGCTGGCCGAGTCACCTCAAGGCAGGCCGAATCACGGGGTAACTCGGACCAGGGAATGTCCACCTAACTAGGTCTCAGCCGACTTATGTCGTATGTTGGTAAGATGAATCTAACTCGTATGCAGGTACATGCGTGGCCAGATCAACTAGATACGATCCGGGTTATATCAAGCTTGTAAGAGAAGGAAGGTATCTTGCTGGTCAAAGGGTGACCACTGTACGCAGAGCATGAGCGAAGCGGACAGAGGCCAGGACCATCGAGGCGTGGCCGACAAAGGTGACAATGCCTGTGTCGGATGACGCGGGCGCCGCAGAGGCTCACGTAGCCTCTGCATGGATGATGCTGGGCAAAAGTGACCCGGTCGACTTACTATTTTGGGAGGGGGCATATTCCTTGGAATATGCCTCCACGTATGCCCTAATTGGAGACCTAGCCACCCCTATATAAGGATATCTAGGGCCTCAGTAGAAGGGGTTGATCTTTGACTATTTGATCTCTAGAGGGTTGTGTTTTACTTGGGTGTTCCTGAGAGCTAGCTAGTGGTGAGAGTAATAGAGTCCCTTCTTCCTCCTCTCCCCAATATAGCTCGAGGAGCACTTGTAATCTGTGGAAGTGAATCAAATACAAAGAAACTGTGTGTGGAATCACCACACTATCCCTCCCTGGATTCCCCTAGTGCATTTAGTCCCCACCTTTAGCCTATTCATGGCATTTGCCGTGACACCACCATGATAGTTGGCGCCCACCGTGGGGCTAGCAGCGCTAGCAGGGGTGAAGATCCAGACGGCAAACTTCATCGGCACCGGCGAACGCATCGTCTCCGGGCTCATTCAGCGCTTTGGAGCGCTGGACTTTGTCAGCAACAACGCTGGCTGCTTCGGCAAGCGTACTCTTCCGCGCAACGGCCTCTTCGTCAAGCTCGGCATGCACAAGATCTACGTTGCTATCGATGTGTCGTGCGTTCACCCGTGGCACGTCGTCGAAGGAGGCGAGCCACCCCTTAGCGTGGTTCACGGGGCGTGTATCACTCGCTCCCCGGACCATGCCGAGGTGATGATGACTGCGCCTGGCGCTGGCGCAAGCAAGGATCCGGCACCAGATCCGGAGGTAACGCCTAAGGCACCAAGAAAAAGTAGAGGTCCTCCGCTAGAGAGGCCAGAGAATGTGCTGCAGCAGGTGATGGATAGCTTGGCAAACCCAGTAGCAGCAACGGTAGATCCGGCTCAGGCACAGGCCGAGCTAGAGGAGACTAGGCAAAAAATACTAGAGGGTGCGAAAAAGATAGTCGCGGCTCAACAGTCGTTGAACATGACCCTGCGTGAGTATGCGAAGGCAAATAAGGTAGATGCTATAAAAGTGAAGGGAAGAAACCTCATGAGTGAAATGAACAAAGAAGGTGATACTAGGATTGAAGAATCAGAGAAATGTTTGTCCGTGGGGCTGCCGAAGTATAGTACCCCGGCAAAGAACCTCAAGGCAGCAGATGCGGCTGCATCCGAATTAGAGGGTCTGACGGGTGAAGCCCGTCAGAGATAGCAAGATAGGGTCAATGAGTTGGTTTGGGATCGCGAACAGGCAAAATGAGGAATTGCTCAGGGCTAACCCGGAGAGAGCTGGGGCCTCCAAAATCGTTCATTCGGCGGTGGGCAACCCGAAGAAATCCGCTGGAGCCGCATCGTCTCCTCATGGTGGTCCTAGGAGAGAAGAGGTAGTAACCTCGGCCAGGAGGAATAAGTAGATAGTCCCATATGACCCGGCAAGGGCAGGGAAAGGAAAAGAAGTGCAGAGAAATGATGATCGACGAAGTGTCAGCCAAGGTGAGGCTAGCCGAGGTAACCGCGACCAAAGCAATGCCGATCAAGGAAATGCTGTAAACGGCAATGCCGGACAGCGCAACTCGGCAGGAACAGGGCAACCGCAGCAGCGGAATATACCAAGGCAAGAGCAAAGTGCCGGCCGAGGTATGCAACAGAGAGGTGCTCCATGAGAGTAGGACAGATATAATGATGGTGATTCGGAAATGGTGAACGCAGGATACCCAAGGCCGGACTATCATGTGATAGGGTCAAGATTGGGGAGCAGGGATTTGATGCCTGACAATGCGAGGTTGAAACTGGATCGCCTGTATAGGTCGGAGCAAATTGAATGTCAAGGTCCTCCGGGTCCTGCGTGTTTTGGGCCCCGGATCATGAAGGAACCTCCAGTACCTAACTTCCAGCTACCTAGAGGCACTAAGACATATGACGGTAGCACAAAGCCAGAGGATTGGTTGATTAACTATGCTACAGCGATGAAAATCGCAACAGGCAACTTGAGATGGGCTGTGAGATACGTACCTCAAATGCTGGAGGGACCGGCAAGGGTATGGCTGAACAATTTGCCACCCGGAAGTATCAATTGTTGGGTTGACTTTGAGGAAATGTTTGTAAGCAACTTCTCGAGCACGTATTAGTGGCCGAATAGGCCACAGACCCTAGCAATGTGCAAGCAGAGACCGAATGAGACAGACCGGGAATTCCTAACCCGGTGGTGTACCGTGCGAAACTCATGTGAGGGTGTGATTGAGTCACAGGCAATAGCATGGTTTGCACAGGGGTGCAAATATGCAAGCATGTTGTGGCAAAGATTGTAAAGGGATATGCCAACTACATTGGCAGAGACAATTCAGATTGCTGATTCATATGCATTGGGTGATCCGACTCAACCCAGGCTTGTGTCAAACGAGTCAAATGAGGAGTACTACCAGAGAGATGGAGCCGGATCATCCCGGAGGAATGACTACCGGGGTAAAAGAAGATATGACAGACCGGATTACCGGTACAGTTTGCAACAAGTTGCTGCTGTGAATCAAGATCAATCTGGTACAGGAACCAATCAATGTCAGAAAACTGGAGGGCAACAATGGACTCCAAGGAACGATGGCAAGAAAACATGGATGCCAGAGCAGAAGAAACAGTGGCAAGAAAAGAAGGACCGTCCGAGGTATACCTATGAGGCAATGCTGGATCAGCCGTGTAAATTTCCCACGCCAAATCCGAGTAACCCGGCGGGTCACATGACTCGGCAATGTGAGTGGATGCGAAAGATAGAACAAAGTGGTTCGGGGAATGCTCAGGCACCTCATAATGATCAACCTCGGCAGGAGTTACCCCGGCAGCAATTGCTCTCCGAAGCAAACACGCAATAGTTAATGTTGCCTCCCCCTCTGCCGAGGTATGAAAACCATGAGAGAAGGGATGTAGTACATCAAGTGGAAGACCAGCATCAACCGGATCAGAGGTACCCCAGAAACAAGGGGAGGAATGAGTACAGAGAGCATCATCAGAGCTACTGTGTGTTTACCACAGAAGAGACAAACAAAAAGAGTTTGCAGCGCCGACACATGGAAGTTAATGCGGTAATGCCAGCAGTGACGAGGTATATGCCTTGGTCGGACCAGGAAATTACCTGGAGCATCAAAGATCATCCCAAGCTTATGCCAAGTCCTGGTTCGTATGTGCTAGTGCTGGACCCAACATTCATCGGGCCAAACATCAATGTGAGATTCTCCAAGGTGCTGATAGACAATGGCAGCAGCATCAATATCATGTATGCGGATACAATGCGCAAGTTGGGTATCTCGGAGAACATGCTCCAGGCTACCAGAACAACTTTCCATGGCATTGTGCCAGGCATTTCTTGTGAGCCCATAGGCAAGGTCCGGGTTGGCGTATTGTTTGGCACAAGAGATAACTGCCGGACTGAGAATTTGGAGTTCGAGGTTGTCAATTTGGAGAACGCATATCACGCGTTACTCGGCAGGCCAGCACTAAACAAGTTCATGGCAAGTTGTCACATCAGTTACCTGAAGATGAAGTTGCTTGGGCCAAATGGAGTAATTACCATAGCTGGAGATTTCCGATGTTCCATTGAGTGTGCGTCAGCCGGGTCTAACCTAGCCGAGTCACTCGTGATTGCACAAGAAAAAAGAAAGATACAGGAAGTGGCGGCATTGGCTCAGTCCGCGCAGCAGTATATGCCGGTGCTGAGTAAGCCGCATGGTAGTATTTTGTTCCAAGCGACAAAAGATACCAAGAAAGTGCCTGTTGATGATATGTTCCCAGAGCACACCATAACAATTGGTGCCGGGTTAAATGATAAATAGGAAAGCGAGCTCGTCAACTTCCTCCGTGAGAATTGGGATATTTTTGCTTGGTCCACACAGGACTTGAAAGGTGTTCCAAGGGAGTTTGCCGAGAACTCTTTGAACGTGAGACCCGAAGCAAAGCCGGTGAAGCAACCTCTCCGCCGCTTCGCTGAAGATAGGAGAAAAGTCATTGGAGATGAGATAGCTCGGCTGCTAGCAGCTGGATTTATCATGGAAGTACTTTACCCGGATTGGCTGTCTAATCCGGTGCTGGTGGAGAAGAAGAAGGATGACCTGAATGTGGCAGTGGTTTGGCGCATGTGTATCGATTACATGAACCTGAATAAGGCGTGTCCGAAAGATCCATTCCCACTGCCAAGGATAAACCAGGTCATAGATTCCACTGCTGGGGGTGAACTGTTGTCATTCATTGATGCATATTCTGGTTTCCACCAGATACCTCTGAACCCAAGTGATCAAATAAATACCGCGTTTATGACCCCATATGGGGCTTATTGCTATCGCACCATGCCGTTTGGTTTACGTAATGCAGGGGCAACGTACCAAATATGTATGGATAAATGTTTGCACGACCAAATTGGTCAAAATGTGCAGGTATATGTGGATGATGTTGTTATAAAGACCAAGGAAAGCAAAACGCTCCTTGACGATATCAGGCAGACATTCGCGAACCTAAGGAGGTTCCGGATGAAGCTTAACCCAGAAAAATGCACCTTCGGTGTCCCGGCTGGAAAATTACTCGGATTCCTCGTCTCTAGCCGAGGTATCAAAGTCAATCCAACTAAAATCCGGGCCATAGAGCGAATGGAACTTCCGAAGTGCCTTAACAATGTCCAGAAGTTCACTGGTTGCCTGGCATCCTTAAGTCGGTTTGTATGTCGGTCGGGAGAAAAGGCACTGCCCCTCTATCAACTCATGAGAAAGTCAGACAAGTTCATTTGGACGCCGTAGGCCAATGAAGCCTTTATCCAATTAAATAAGATGTTAGCCACTGCACCAATATTAGCCTCTCCACTATCAAAGGAGCCAATGTTGCTCTATATAGCCGCAACCAACCGAGTTGTAAGTGCAGTAATTGTGGTAGAGCGCGATGAAGAGGGTAAGTCAGTGCAAAGGCTAGTATATTACCTAAGCAAAGTGTTATCCGCATCAAAGCAAAATTATCCGCACTATCAGAAAGTGGCGTATGGTGTGTACATGTCGGCTAAGAAGCTAAAACACTATTTTGAGGAGCACCCCATCAAAGTAATATGTGAAGCTCCCATATCTGAGATAATGTGTAACAAAGATGCAAGTGGCAGGATTGCAAAATGGGCAATTGAGCTAGCCCCTTATGCGCCACAGTATGACAGAAGAGAAGCAATCAAGTCTCAGGCTATGGCCGACTTTTTTGTGGACTGGGCCGAGGTGCAATATGAACCACCATTACCAGATCCGAACTATTGGAGAATGCACTTTGACGGATCAAAAACGAAAACCGGGTTAGGCGCCAGAGTTGTACTTACCTCGCCAAAAAATGACCAGCTGAAGTATGTGCTGCAAATCCATTTCGCAGCATCAAACAATGTCGCCGAATATGAGGCACCTGTGCATGGGCTCAAAGGGGCAAAGGAAATTGGGGTACGTGGGACGCTCCTCAAAATGCTTTGGCGACTCGGATTTGGTAGTTCAGCAAGTCTCGGGGCCGTGGGACGCTCTTGATCCAAACATGGAATTATACAGATTCCATGTGCAGAAGATATCTGGTTACTTTGAGGGATGCGAATTTCGCCATGTACCCTGGGTGGAAAATGAGGCTGCCGACGTATTGTCGAATCTTGGATCAACCCGACAAGCAATTCCACCGGGTGTAGCATTAGAACACCTCAGAAAACCATCCATCAGGCCGTCCCCAGAAACCGACTCAATCTACGTCCCGGAAGATCCGGAGTCCAGAGCCTTACCCATGGACATTGACGTGGGAGGTGGTTCGTAAAACCCGAGGACTGCCTCGGCAAACCCGGGGACTGCTCAAGAAACCGGGATTGTCAGACTCGGACTGATCTTCAGCGATCCGGCTGAGGTTATGCGGTGGATCGGATGGAAATTGATGAGGATGTGTTTCGGTCTGAGCTGTACCAGCTTGGGCACCGCCCATATTTCAATTCTGAAAGATGGAACTTTACCCACGAGGAGGTGCTTGTCGAGCAAACTCAGAGGAGAGCAAAAGCATACACGATCATCAATTCCGATCTATACAAAAGGAGTGTGACAAACATTCTCCAGCGATGTGTTGACCCGGAAGAAGGGCTTGACATCCTCCGAGATATACATCAAGGGGAATGTGGGCATCATGCCTCGTCTAGAGCCTTAGTAGCGAAAGCTTTCCGTCATGGGTTCTACTGGCCAAGTGCCTTAGAACAAGAAGAGGATTTGGTAAGAAAATGCAATGGTTGTCAGAGGTATGCTACCAAGACACATATGCCAATGTCTGAGCTCAAGACCATACCTATTACTTGGCCATTTGCTGTATGGTGTTTGGACATGGTTGGCCCATTCAAATCTGCGAGGGGGAACATGACCCACATCTTAGTCATGGTTGATAAAATTACAAAATGGATTGAAGTAAAGCCAATAAGAAAATGTGATGGAGATACGGCCGTGACATTCCTCAAAGAAATCATCTTGAGATACGGTTATCCTCACAGTATCATAACAGATAATGGCACAAATTTTGCTGAAGGAGCATTTGCACGATTCTGCCGAGATAAAAAGATCCGGCTAGACATAGCCTCGGTAGCTCACCTTGCATCGAACGGACAAGTGGAGAGATTCAACGGGTTAGTATTATTCGGGATAAAACCCCGGCTCATTGAGCCGCTGCAAAGATCAGCGGGGTGCTAGATAGAAGAACTACCAGCGGTACTGTGGAGATTAAGAACAACTCCGAATTGATCAACAGGCTAT
Source organism: Avena insularis (assembly GCA_023614405.1). Lineage (NCBI taxonomy): Eukaryota > Viridiplantae > Streptophyta > Magnoliopsida > Poales > Poaceae > Avena > Avena insularis. The sequence goes on from CM042696.1 coordinate 411,781,818, forward strand.
ACGCCATTCTTTCTGGTATATGGGGCAGAAGCTGTATTACCAGCTGACATAGAGCATGACTCGCCCAGGGTCACCCAATACACAGAAGCCGAAGTGCAAGAAGCCCGGCAAAATGATGTTGATCTGCTGGAAGAAGCGAGAGAATTGGCATTGTCCAGATCCACCATATATCAGCAAAATCTCCGACGCTATCATAGCCGGAAAGTAAACCCCTGAGTTTTCCGGGAAGGTGATCTGGTACTCCGGTTGGTACAACATACTGCTGGCATGCATAAGTTATCCCTCCCATGGGAAGGGCCATTCATTGTGAGCAAAGCATTGCACAATGACTCATATTATCTCATCGATGCAAAACCACAGGAGAAGAACAAGGTGGACAGGTCTGGTGAGGAATCTAAGCATCCATGGAATGTAGCTCTACTTCGTCCTTTCTACACTTAGTAGAGAAGTGTATGTATCCGAGTCACTCATATGTCGGTATGTATGCCGGCAATGAGCTTATCAATGAAATCTTGGCACCTCGAGTAGTAACTCGGGGACTGCCTTAATGATACTCGTTATTTGTTTTCTGCATTCATTATTTATGCGTCAGCTAGCGTGAGTTTCTTCTGCCTAAGCCGGATTAGTAGTGTGTGAGCACCAAAAACCTAACTCTTCGACTTGCTGCTGTCCAACAAGATTTGGCTTCATGGCAAGCAAGAGAACAAGTTTGGAATTGCGTAACACATGAAAAACGACTAAGGAAAGGAACTTAATCGAGTTGACGTTTGTTTTTCGGACTAACCTTATGCTTACTTTAAATTTACTTTGTTGAATTATTTTGAGCTAATCCTAAAGTTTCCAAGTATTGTTAAGTCAATTTTTGAAGCTCGGACTCGTAAGTCATAAAACCGAACCAAGGTAGACAAGAGTCGAGCCAAGGAATTGGAGGAACAAGAAAATGAAACTCGGGGACTACGCCCAAGTTAATCCGGCACAAAAACTTAGTAGCAAAATATCACTTAAGTGCTTAATACAATTGCACCCGGCATACCGGGGATCTGATAAACTTCAAAGTGTTTCTAATCAAGGAGCAGCGGGAGGAGGTAATTCGGCGCCAGCGGGTGCAGCTCCAGCTTCGGCTTCAGCGTCCTCTTCATCCTCTTCAACATCCGAGGCTTCGTCCTCTTCTTCATCACCTGGACCCTATTCGACATATTCGTCGTCGACAGCTCCAAGGAAACTTGGTCCCTCATTCCATTGATGGATGGGGCGTATTGAATAAGGCTATGGGCGCAAGCCTTGCACCGAGCAATCCAATCTGGGTCAGTGGACCACCTTGATCCGGTGTGCATGCGTTCGAGAAACTTTAGATTTATCTTTTCATACCAAGTGAGCACGTAGTGGAAGACAATTTCAGCTCCGGCGTGTCCAGCAAATTCCCTCCAAAGATCGAGCTGAGTCTCGCACTCCATAAGCTTGGCAATAAGAACACTGGTACTCTCCGGAGTATCTTCTTCATGCCAAAAGGCATTGAAGATCCGGATTGCTACATCAAGGATATCCTTGCCGTAGTTCTTCACAATCTCGACTCGGGAGGACAAGCTGACTATCAAGTCCTCGAGATCAAGAGGAATGGTGCCAGGACCATATGGAGTACCTCTCTTCTTGCGGAACTTGGTAACAGCATTGGATGCAATGACATCACTCTCCGGGAATTTGTCTGAAAAAACAAGACAAGTGGAATAAGTAAAGGAAGTAGACCCGAAAAGATCAACGCCGGTTGAAGGAAGAGAACTTACAAGAAATATGGCTGTGAACCCGGGTCAGCTCCTTGGTGCAGTTCTCGCGCCTCTCCCGGAGTTGCACAAGTTCAGCATTTGCCGACTCAAGCTTAACGTTGGCCTCCTTCAGCAGTTCTTGGTCCTTGGTGATCTGGAGGTTGAGGCGCTCGCGCTCTTCAATAAATTCTTGGCCTGCTTTCTCTAGTTCGGACTTGTGCTACGCCTTGAGCTTCTTCATGTCTGCCTTAAGCTTGGCAATCTCATCATCTTTGGTTCGGAGGAGGGCAAGCTCATCATCTTTCTTCTTGAGTTCGGTATGGTGTTGTGCTGCTTGTTCGAGAAAATGCAGCACAATGTGAGGCACGGGCACACTATCTTCAAGAGAGGCTAAAATAGTTTGTTAACCCGACAAAGCTGAGGTATGAATATTTGCCGAGCCAAGGGGAAAAGGAGATAGATCGCGGAGTAAGGTTGAGCAAGAATGACTTACCCTTTATCTGATCCAGATTTTTTCTCATGAGGATATTCTCAGCCTCCACTCCAGCTGTGAAATCCGAATGATGGATTAGTTTGGCGATAAAAGACGAAGAAAAATGGGAAAATGCCAAGGAAAAAACTTACCCCTTTTCTCGTGTTCAGCGAGAAGTGGAGTATGTTTTGCACACACATCTTGTGAGTATCCAAAAGACGCTAAAGCTCAGCGCTCCGGCGATTGGTGGTCACCTGAAAAGAGTACAAAAAGATAGCTTAGTCTTATGCATAGTTGAAATGTACAAAACCCGGGCCAAGTGGAACTTAACCCGGCTCTAGGTGTGTGTATATTCGAAGTGTACAAAATCCGGGCCAAGTGGAACTTAACCCGGCTCTAGGTGCGTGCATATTCGAAGTGTACAAAATCCAGGCCAAGTAGAACTTAACCCGACTCTAGGTGTGTGCATATTCGAAGTGTACAAAATCCGGGCCAAGTGGAACTTAACCCGGCTCTATGTGTGTGCATATTCGAAGTGTACAAGATCCGGGCCAAGTGGAAATTAACCCGGCTCTAGGTGTGTGCATATTCGAAGTGTACAAGATCCGGGTCAAGTGGAACTTAACCTGGCTCTAGGTGTGTGCATATTCGAAGTGTACAAGATCCGGGTCAAGTGGAACTTAACCCGGCTCTAGGTGTGTGCATACTCAAAGTTATTAAGGAGCTACGTTAGTTCTCTAAGGAGCATCCAACCGAGTAACAAGTTACTCCCCCGGAGGCTCGGGGACTAATGGCTATATCACTAATACCTACTAAATGCTAAGGAAAGGACGAAGTAACGTACCTCCATCATCCGACCTGCAAGGTTGATTGCCTTGGCAGCAGTATTCATTTGGGCAGCAAACTCAGCGGGCCCGAATTTCTTCGGGAGATCATCATTGTGGACGAACTCCGCCTTGTTCTAGTTGTTTACAAACTCAATTAAGGTCGGAGGATATCGTTCGCCGCTGAGCATGTGGGGTGCAACTAGACCCTTAGCATGGGCTTCCCTCCTCTCAACCTGGGCAACAATGGCTGGTGTGCAAAAGCGAGTTAGGCATCGGTGACCAGTGAGGTGTCCGTTGTCGGTGGGGTCTTCTTAGAAAGCATGGACGCAAGTGTACACTGTCCAGCCTCGATTGACGCTGCCCTGGTGGCGTCAGGAGCCTTTTTGCTCTTGGACTGCTGCTGAGAAGTTGAAGTTGCTGTAGCGGATTTTCCCTTGGGAGCTGCCTTGGTGCTAGCCTTGGTACTGCTGATGTCTTCTCGCCGAGCCTTGGAAGACTCGGACGAGGCGGAGGGGCTTGGTGCTGCTGCTGTTGCTGCTGGTGCTGGAGCTGATGATGGTGCTGGTGCTTATTTCTATTTTGGCGGGGGTGCTGAAGGAACCTCGGTGGTGGCTGGTTGCGACTGTGCCGAAGAAGGAGCAACCGCTGCCTCGGCAGAACCGCTTCCCCCTGTTCCAAGGTTGCCTTCCTCTTGACGAGGTGGGCTACAACCCGGAGCGACCGCTGAACCCTCCTGAATTGGGCTCAACGGGCGTGAATCGTCGCCACGAGGGGGAGAAGGGCTATGCCGGATCCACTCTGCAGAACCTCCACCGTGGCCCTGCCGAATCAGATCATGAATGATGAGAAACTTTAACAAAGGAAGAACAAGTAAATAGCAAAGGGAGAAGTGACTTACTCATCCGAAGTCAAGGGATCCTTGGGCTTGCGAGCTCTCCGGGCCATGGCCTTAGTCGTGGCCTTGGTGGCAGCTTTGTTTGTGGACTTCTTTCGCCTTTTAGCTGGCTGAGAAGGTCTAGAGGAAGAAGCAGATGCAGCCCCCTTCTTCTTTGGCGCGACCGGGACAGGCTCACCCATGGCAAGGGGAGGATCTTCATGGATCTGCCCACCGGGGTTAGCTGATGTCGGAAAAGCATAAGAAAGGGGGACAACGTCAAATGCCTCCATCACCTCAACGTCCGAATCATCTTCATCGTTGGGCCAATCTCTAATGGAAGAGAGTTTACCGGTGTGTCGCTTGGTCGCATCAGCCATCGGCAGGAACATCTCCTGAGCCGGCTCCTCCTCATCCGAGGTTTCTCAATCAGGCGCCCATTTGAGAGAAGGCTCGGTGCCATCCTCAATGGTTTGCTGAAGAAACATCTAAGGGAAAGAAAAGACAAAGGGATTAAACCTACAATAGAAACCGACATATGATTTAATTCGGAAAAGGTTTGGGGCACGAGACTTACCGCAGGGGGAAGCCTATCTCGGCAAAAGTGTTCGATCCCCCACGTCCACTCAGCAGAGAAGTCCTTCTTAGTGGTGAAGAGGGCCTTGACCCGGCGGAAGATCTCGGTGTTGCTCAACTCAAATGAGGAGGTCCGGTTGGGGTCAGGGCCCCAGCTCATGTGACAAACTTTATGTGTACGCTTCTGGAGGGGGGAGATCCGGTTGCGGACGAATGTGATCATCGCGTCCTTGTTGCGCAATCCCAGGTCCTTCAGCTCCTGGAACCTTTTATTGACTTGGTTCGCCAGGACAGTGGGCTTCTTGGGGACCTTGTCCCACAGATCCGGATTAGGAGGACCTGAAGCGTAGGGGCGCAACCGGATCAGATCTTCAGTTGTGCCATTTCTGACATAAAAGAAGGTTCAGGCCCAGCCCTTGCAGGAGTCAAGCCCCGTGACTCAGGGGAAAATGGACTGCTTCCGAGGCGACATAGAAGCTGCGCCGAACTGCGTGAGCTGCTTGTCCTCCGGATTAAGTTCTATGTTCAGAATCACGTTTCGGTGGAGGCCAAAGAACCGGATCCAGAGCTCCTTTGTGGGCCACAGTCCGGCGTAGCCCTCGATGGTGGAAGCGAAAGTAGAGAGTGAGGTAATGGCGTTAGCCGGAAGATGGTGCGGCTGAAGCTCGTAGGTGTTGAGCCAGTCGTTGAAGAAATCGCTAACTGGGAGCCCAAACCCACGTTGGAAGTGGGAGAGGAATACTACATACTCACCCGGATTGGGTGAGGGGGCAAGCTCCGCAGCGGCAAGACGCGTGATGACGCCCTTCGGGATACGCCGGGTGCGGTACAACCAATCGAGGTCGTCCTGGCACACCCAGGACCCAGCCCAGGCACTGTGGTCGGTGTTCCCCATGTCCTCCTCCATTTCCTGCTCCGCGACAGCGAGCTCCTCCTCTGTTATCTCAAGGTCACTGTCCTCCTTTGGCTTAGCCAGCTGGGGGCGATGGCTGACTAGCGAGGACCCGTGGCGGAGGAGATGCGCGGAGGTGGCGGCGGCAGTGCGCGAGAAGCAGTGCAGCGGCGAGGCGCACGCAGTCTTGGTGGCGCCTGCTGAGGAGAGGAAGAGGAAGAAGAAGAGGCAGAGGGGTGCGAGAGTGGGGAAAAGACCCAAGGGGCGCGCCCCTCCCCTATTTAACCACGCCCTTAAGGGGTAGTGGGATCGCGCTGTGCGGGCGGGCCACACGGTGTGGCCGTGTATATCCCGGATCAACCAATCAGCGACAAGCCACAGGAAGGGCCACATGGCGCAGGAGATCCCATGACGTGACGTTATGATACAGTTAACGAGGAGGCAGGCACGATGCGACGTGCGCTACAGTAATATCTAACAATAACTACGGCGGTTACTATCGCAGGCCCTTAAAATGAGGCAAAGTAATGATTAGCCTCCACGTGGGGAAGCGTATGAGAGAAGGAAGAATGACCTGGATAAGTATGAGGTGACCCGGCCAGCGAGTGAAAACTCGGAATGTGCCAAGGGAAAGTAAACCTATGAAATCCGGACTATGAGATAAGTCGGAAAAGGAGCAAAAGACTCAGTAAAATTGAACCTGTTGTGGCCTTAGCAGCTAAGGCAGCTAAGACCGCACCAGCTTCGGGGACTAATGTTGGGGGGATACCCCCGGGTAGGGTCACGCCGGGGTATAAAGGCCGAGTTAGCCGAGGTACGGCAAGGACAAAGCAAGAGCTGGCGAGTCACCTCAAGGCAGGCGAATCACGGGTAACCCGGACGAGGATGTCCACCTAACTGGGTCTCAGCCGACTTATGTCGTATGTCGGTAAGATGAATCTAACTCGTATGCAGGTACAGGTGTGGCCGGATCAACTAGATACGATCCGGGTTATATCAAGCTTGTAAGAGAAGGAAGGTATCTCGCTGGTCAAAGGGTGACCACTGTACGCAGAGCATGAGCGAAGCGGACAGAGGCCAGGACCACCGAGGCGTGGCCGACAAAGGTGACGATGCCTGTGTCGGATGGCGCGGGCGCCGTAGAGGCTCACGTAGCCTCTGCATGGATGACGCTGGGCAAAAGTGACCCGGTCGGCTTACTATTTTGGGAGGGGCATATTCCTTGGAATATGCCTCCACGTATGCCCTAATTGGAGACCTAGCCACCCTTATATAAGGAGGGCTAGGGCCTTAGTAGAAGGGGTTGGTCTTTGAATGTCTTGATCTCTAGACGGTTGTGTTTTACTTGGGTGTTCCTGAGAGCTAGCTAGTGGTGAGAGTAAGAGAGTCCCTTCTTCTTCCTCTCCCCAATACAGCTCGAGGAGCACTTGTAATCTGTGGAAGTGAATCAAATACAAAGCAACTATGTGTGGAATCACCACACTATCCCTTCCTGGATTCCCCTAGTGCATTTAGTCCCCACCTTTAGCCTATTCATGGCATCTGCCATGACACCACCACGACAACCATTGGTTTAGTCGAAGCGTTCACCTTCAGAATCATAGGGGGTTCCTCCTGAGAAGGAAGTGGTGAGGCTATCTTTTCCTTAACAAGTTGCTCAACTAGTTGACGCAACTATTGGATTTCGTTTCCCAGGGAGGAACTCAAGCTTGATTTCGAATTCTTGATCTCCTCCATGGTCACCGAGGTGCTAGCCTCACCCCCTCCATCTTCCTCCGGGCTACCCATACACTCTTAGGCGGTTAATCCCGAATAAAGAGTCGATGCTCTAATACCAATTGAAAGGATCGTATGGGCACCTAGAGGGGGGGGGGTGAATATGTGCTACTTCAAATTTTACTCCTTTTCAATTTAGGGTATGACACAAAAAGGTAAATTCTTTAGACATGTAACTAAGGTGAATTTACCTATATGTCACACTAGCAGAACTAACTAAGCAAGGTCAATATATAAGTAAAGTGCGATAAAGGATAGAGGTAACCGAAATGGAGCATGCGGAGACACAAGGATGATTACCTGCAGTTCCTTCCTTTTAAGGGGAAGTACGTCTATGTTTGGAGAGGGGTGGTTTCAAACCACCAACGCCACAAAAGGCCTCCCTTGTTCTCCGGTGGATCTCACCCCAAAGGGATCGATTCACTCTTCCACTATATCGGTAACCTTTAAGGTGGAAACCGACACCTTTACAACAAGTTCGAGGCACACATCCACAACTGAATTGGAGGCTTCTGAATGCAAGCAAGCTATCACAACAATCAAATAAAAGCTTGTAAGAACCAAATGAAGGCCTAGGGTTTCCAGTGAAACACTAGAGCAAGGGGCCCTCAAGTGAATGAGGGGGAAATGAAGATCTCTTTTGGTGAACATGTAGATCAAGGCCTCCTCCTTCGATTCTCCAAATATCAAGGACTTTGAATGGTTGGAGAGGGAGATCTTGTTGATTTGGTGGCTCAACTTTGGGTGTTCTTCTTTTCTGAAACGAGCATCTTGAGGTAGGGGATGAAGTCCCCTATTTATAGGCCCACTCTTTTCAGACCGTTTTTTGCCTGTCGAGGAAATACCACACCGGAGACTCCGGTCTGGAGACCGGAGATTCTGGTCTGCAAAAATCTCACACCATAGATTCTGGTCCATCTCCAGACCCCTATACAGAATTGTTCGGGCCTAGTTTTGAGGTTCACACCGGAGACTCGTGCCGAAACTCTGATTGGGAACACCGGAGATTCCGGTCTTTGCACACCAGAGATTCCAGCCTGTCTCACACCAGAGATTGTAGTCCATCTCCGGACAATCTCTGGACCCTTATATTGTCTGGCATGGACCTGGTTTTGAGGATCACACTAGAGACTCCGGACTGTCCAGACCGGAGATTCCGGTCTGAAACTTTCATGAGCCCTTTGTTTCAGCCAGGGATACTTCTTATTGCCGTGGACTTTTCACTTTTCAGTAGATTAACCTGACACCATTAGCACACAGTAAAAAGGGTCCTCAAGTTGTTAACGAACACCAAAACTAAGTAGGACAATAAATGTCCTTTCAACAGGAATGCAAACCACAAGTGAACTACATAGTAGAGGACAGTTGATGACTGCAAGTGCACATATCGTTTGTAGCTAGTTTCAAAATAAAGATATCGATCCCATAGGGAGCAGGAGTCTGAAGTCTGATAATTCTTGAAATAAATATTGTGATAGAAATGCTAGATAAAGTTCTAAGTAATAATATAAAATGTGAGTATTGTGTAAAAATGTGTTTTGGGTTTTGCGTATAAGAGCAATAATAAAGTAAAGCAAAGTAACTTAATATAGAAAGTAAGTATCGCGTATGTAAAGAAAGATTGGAACTGCAGTAGGGAAAAGGCGTTCTCAGGGAGTAGCGGATACACCACTAGTATTGTAAAGATCTAAGATAAAGATTATTATCATGAACATTCTCAACTATGTATGTGTGGGAGGAACTCCGTATGTGGACGAATAGGCAACAATCGCTGCTCACATCATCCTCATAACCACAGCAGTCAGACATCAATCAAATTACTGTGCTATTAAGGGACGTAATCCCGTAGGACCTATCCCATGGCATGGATAGTGTTCCGTGAGTTTCCTCGATTTCCCAAGTTGATACGTAAGGATTGCTAACAACTTTATAGTCACTGTAAGTGCTAGCACGCCTCCGTCTACCAACAAGTAGTTCCCTCCATCAAGTCCCCGCAAGAGGCAAATATTGAGAGGTCGACTTCTCTCAACATCAAGATGTAGAGAATCTAACACATGGTCACAGCGATGAATATCATAATAGACTTTATCTTATTTCAATCTCATACTAGGGTTTCTCCATCTCCCCAAGAACTAACGATCTACTTAGACATGGAGGCAATCAACATCATGCCAATGATAATGGAAACAATCATAGATGAATAGTACTTGTATAAATCCACAACGAGTATAGGAATTACAACAAGATCTAGACAAGATGTAGATGGGATGGATGGAGATGGTGGTGATGCAGCGGCGGATGATGAAGATCGATGCCTTAGCCTCCCGGATCTGCGTAGGGCGAAGATGGATCCCTTGTGGATGAGTTCCCCCTCTAGATGCCTTCCAGAGGTGAGGTTTCTGCGATTTCTGGGTGTTCTGTATGTCGTCTCCTCAAACCAATTGCACGGGGTGAAACTATTTAACGAGGCGGAGGTGGTGCCAACTATACGGCTAGAGATATACGGGGGGAAGAAATGCTCCCGCCATCTAGTTGGTCGTTGCGCTCTCGCCTCCTTTGTTCGCTTCTGGTTTTCTTCTGGTATTATTAATATTTCCCAAATAAGCGATTTACGTTGTTTTGACTCCTTTTCTCCACAATACAACTGCTTCAATAATTGTATCCATTGGATCCATCATATGTCCTAATCCTGGTGAAAACAGACATAAAATGTGCGCGCAAGCGCCGTAAAATACCAAGATCCTACATCTACAATGCAAAATAACAATGTAAAACATGATGCAAATATGCACTCATCAATAGTTATGCCGTTGCTTAGGACGAACCAACACGAGATAAGGAAATAATGGTGTCGCTTGTGAACCTGTAGAATAGGCTATGGAAACCAACATGTTCATTGTTCCATTTTGAGCTCTATGCAAGAAAAAGAAAATAGTTAGTGATGCAGCCTTTGAAGAACTAGATAGCAACAACAAAATTATAATCAAATTAGTATAAAGAGTTTAAACGACTACTATAGGATAGCAAGACGATGCCAAGGAGGAAATAATAACAGGAACTGATCCTGGGACGAACCAGATAGATTCAGTAACTGTAGAGAAGGGAATCCACACTAATATTTTCCACTGACTCTAGATTTTGCAAAAATTACACGGTAGCAGGCAATTGTTGTTGTACGGAGTAGCTAAGACCATGTGCATGACTTTAAAATTTTTAGAGCAGCGAATGCAAACAAACATGTCTAGTGACCTTGTATGTAGCACGAAGAACACGCGTGCGCATTGACTTGGTGTGTAGCACGGTTACAAAAATGCAGTTCACTATGACAGGCTTGAACTCGCTATACTGCCGACAAAACAAAAACGGGTTGGAGATTTGGATACCTTGGTAGGAGAGGCGTCTAAGCATCATCGGTACCGTGCGGGTAACATCCAGGTCACCGTGGGTGCTGCAGTTGCGGTGGCTGTTGGCGTCGGGGAAGCAGATCTTGGGAGGTCGATGCTGGCTTGAGTGCGGTGGACGAGAGCGTCGCTGAGGCAGATCCGATGTAGTGAACGGCGACAGCCGTGCAGCTGGTCTGGAGCGATGGACATGGAACTCCTTGAACTAGATCACGTCCGGTGGACACCGGTGAAGCGGATCTGGTACAGTTAGGTAAATTTCGGTAGCGAGGAAGTAGAGCTTGGGCGGTCGATGATGCCATCGGCGTGGTGAATGACACTGCAGCTCCGATGCAGTGGCAGAGAGACCCGGTGAACTAGATCCGGTGGGTGAGCGTCGGTGGAGCGGCTTGATGGCTCCAAAATTAGCCATCTTCTACTGCATTTAAACATTGTTTTTGGTCAAGCAATTGCCAAGAAACTCTCAATCCTTGCCACTAATGACTAGTAATTGCAAAGATATGCAAAACCTCTCTTTGAATTATGTTGTACAGGAAATCACGATTTTTAATGTGAAATAAGGAGTCATAATGAAAGTTTTTGAGGAAGTCCACACGGCCAAGTAATTGGGGAGTCATTCCAAGGCGTCAGCAAGCTTAACGACCACTTGTACGGGCAGGGCCCGCCCGTACCAGGTGGAGATGGCTTCTTCTCGTCAAACCCTACAACTTTCATGAAGATGCCTATATATTTTGAGGCTCCAGCCGCCGGCCAGGGAGCCGCCATTCTCAGATTACATCACACCACCACCAAAGGAGATCCACGCCATTGTTCATCCATTGTTCATCACTTCCATCATCCATCCATCCACTAGCCATAGCCATTGCTTTGTACTTTAGATCGCCTTGTTATTTTACGACCATTGTAACAATATTTGATTTCAATCTAAGTATTTGTATGATGTTTTCTATCTCCGATCTATTTGTTATGAGTGAGTAGGCCTCACGGGCTAAGGGTTGGGGAGAAACCTCACAACGATTATGTGCATCTAGATCATGGGAGAATTGTATTTTGTTTGCAATTGAGATTTGTATCTTTTGTTTCTTTGTCTCTTGTCTCGATCTGTTGACTTGTAGGTACCCAAGATCCCATAGATTGATAAAGGCTTGAGGTGAGATACTTGGCTAGCGGCAATCTCATAGGAACCTCTGTGATAGAAAGGGTAGTACATTCTTCACTTAGCGACCCATTCGGGAATCACAACAACATCACCACTTAAAGCTTTGATATGTGTTTTACACTTAATAATCGTTTGTAACCCGTTATTCGGTGTGCACTCAGTTGGATTAAAAGACTATTGCTATGCTCGCTGCATCATGGGGGCTCTAGTATAGTAGGATATGTTGCCCACAAGAGATTATCTCCATTCAAACATTATACATGACTATGCTTATTATTATCTTTTATCCCATATAATGTGTAGCTACAGGTGGATCTTCAATCCTGGCCTATCTCCATCCATTGATTCAGCCATTATAAAGTAAACTAGATTGGTCCGGTAAACTAAGGTAAAATGAACAAACAAAGTTTTGTAGATGTGTTCTTTTTATTTCCTTTTAGCATTGCTTTCTGAGGTTCGATTAAACCTCGGTCTTCTAGGGAAAAAGCTATTATACTACATCCGTGAATCTGGATCGAAGGTATTTTCCGGCGTCGTTGCCGGGGAAGCAATTTCACTATCCTAGTGAGGTCAATATTGTTGGAATTATGCCCTAGAGGCAATAATACAGATGTTATTATTATAATTCTTGTTCATGATAAAGTTTATATTCCATGCTAGAATTGTATTAAGCGGAAACATTAATACTTGTGTGGTTTGTGAACAACACCGTGTCCCTAGTATGCCTCTATGGACTAGCTCATTGATCAATGATGGTTAAGGTTTCCTAACCATAGACATGAGTTGTCAATTGATAATGAGATCATATCATTGGGAGAATGATATGGTGGACAGACCCAAACTAAGCGAAGCAATTAGATCGTGTCATCGTGTTCGTCTTTGCGAAGTTTTTCCTATGTCAAATATTGTATTCCTTAGACCATGAGATAATACAACTCCCTGGTATCGGAAGAAAGCTTTGAGGTCATCAAACGTCATCCTATGAGAGGGTGATCATAAAGGTGTCTCACAGGTGATCGAAAAGTATCTGTTGGGTTGTATGTATCGAGATGGGATTTGTCCCTCCCAAGTCGGAGAGATATACTTGGGCCCACTTTCGGTGTCGATATCAACACCGCTTGAAAGCATGTGGTTAAGGAGTTAATCACAAAGTGATATTGGATTACTGAACGAGTAAAGTACTTGCTGTGAACGAGATTGAACTAGGTATGACGATACCGACGATCGAATCTCGGGCAAGTAAAATATCGCGAGACGACGGGAATATGTATAAGGGATTGATTGAATCTGGCATCGTGGTTCATCCGATATGATCATCGATGAATGTGTGGGAGTCAATATGGGTGCCCAGATCCTGTTGATTATTGATAGAAGATCATGTATGCATATTCTCGAACCCGAGGTCACACACTTAACGTATCTCGGCTAGGATAGATTGGATAATTGGTTTATGAATTTTTTGTTGAGTCTCGGATGGGATCCGGGACATCACGAGAGGTTCGGAGTGGTCCGGAGAATAAGATTCATATAAGCGTGCAGTTTTGGAGTTTGGAATTGTTCGGATTAATCGGTATTGTACGGAAGCTTCTAGAACCTTCGGAAGGGGCCAACATGGTACCACCTTAGGGAGGGCATGGGCCTATGAGGGAGTGTCCTGGCCGCATTGGGCCAGGGGCACAAGGCCCCATAGGGCCCAGCAGATTCTAGATAGATTTAACTCGTTTAAATCTAGAGATAGAATTTCTAGATAAGGGAAAGTTTAAATCGTTTAAACCGGAGATAGAACCCTATCCCCCACTCCTCCTTATCCCTTGGCATGGCCCAAGGCTTGGAGGAGGGATAGGTCAGCCCCTCCCTCTATATATAGAGGGCTAGGCGCCTCCTCCATACACACCTTCCTCCAAGCCCTAGTAGCCTGGCCTTCCTCTCTCCCTCCCATTGTTTGTAGGCGAATCCTGTGAAATTCTCCACCATATACACCACGCCGTCGTGTTGTAGATCCAATCCATCTCTCCACCATACTTGCTGGTCCAAGGAAGGAGGAGACGTCGAGGTGCTGCGTGTGCATCTCACGGAGGCACCGCCACTTGTGGTGCTAGATCGGATCGGATCGCGAGGAGGAGAAGCGAGTACGACTACATCACCCACGTTTAACGAGCGTTCCGCTGTCGAATCTTCAAGGTATGAAGATCTAATCCAATCTCTCTCGTTGTTTGCATCTCCTAGATTAGATCTTGGCTTTCCCTCTGTTCGCTCGTAGAAAATTTTGATTTACTATGCTGCGAAACCCTTGATGGTATCGAGCTAGATCTATGCATAGATGTGATTCACGAGTAGAACGCAACATGGTTGTTCTTGCGCGTTGATGTTTTCTATTGCAAGCCTCTTGTTTGTGTTCTTCTTATGGCCGGGATAGTGAGATTGAAGCGGTCAGGCCAACCTTACGCGACGTCGTCATGAGACCGGCTCCGCACTTGACGTGTGGCTTGTACCACACATGCGCTGGTGGATGTCGTTTCTCTCACTATAGTTGTCATGGGATTAACACCGGAGTTTGGCAACCATAATATCACCGTTGTGGCTTTCCGTAGGTAAGAATCGTTCTTAGCATCTACTCCCATGAGCCACGTAAAACATGCAACAACAAAGTAGAGGCGTCTAACTTGTTTTTGGGGAGTGTTTTACGTGATATGGTATGGCCCAAGATGTGATGTGTATATTGTATGCGATGATCATGTTTTGTAATGTTTCACGACTTGCATGTCGATGAGTACACAACGGTGAGCCATATGGTTGTCTTTATAATTGTGTATGACATGCGAGTCAACTTCTTATACGCCATGTAATAGCTTTACTTTATCGCTAAGTAGTTAGCAATAGTTGTAGTTGCTATTCGTGGTGGAGGCAATCATGGTGAAGTGATGGAGATCATGCCGGAACGCACAAGATGGAGATCATTGCGCGAAGATTGGCTATACCATGTCACATAAAGTTATATGCATGTGATGTTTATCCTTTTATGTATCTCATTATGCTTAGATCGAGACGGTAGCATTATAAGATGATTCCTCACTTAAAGATCAAGATAAAACTGTGTTCTCCCTAAGTATGCACCGTTGTGAAAGTTCGTCGTGTCCAAGCATCACGTGATAATCGGGTGCTATAGACTCTACGCTCACATACAACGGGTGCAAGCCAGTTTTGCACACACGGAAATTCTTGGGTTTTACTTGACGAGCCTAGCATGTACAGACATGGCCTCGGAACACAAGAACCGAAAGGTTAAGCATGAGTCATATGAATGATATGATCGACACTTTGTTGTCTACCATTGAAACCACATCTCTTCTCGTGAAGATCGGATTAGGTGTGGTGAATTTGGATCGTGTTCACTAAACAACTTGAGGGATGTTGAATTTAGTGGGAGTTAATCTAGTAATTTGATTAAGTTGAACTATTTATCATGAACATAGTCTAAATTGTACTTGCAAATACTGTAGATCACATGGCCAAGTCCAACTTCAACTTCAACGTTTTTGCTGAGAAAGAAAAGCTTAAGAACAATGGGTCTAACTTCACCAACTGGTTCCGCAATCTAAGAATCATTCTGTCTGGCGGTCAAAAGGACTATGTCCTTGGGAAAGCGTTAGGTGACCCCCCTGCTACAACTGCGCCGGCTGATGAGAAAGCTGTCTATCGGGCAAGAAAGATGATTATGGTGTGATTAAGAGCACCATGTTGTTTGCTATGGAACCGGAACTTCAAAATCGTTTTGAAAACTATCCCGGGCCCTTTGAGATTCTCGAAGAGTTGAAAACCATGTTTCAGACTCAGGCCCGTTCTGAGAGATATGAGATCTCCGAGAAGTTCTTTAACTGCAAGATGGAGGAAGGGAGTTCCGTTAGTGAGCACGCCATTAAGATGGCGGGCTACACTCAACATTTGAGCAAGCTGGATGCAAGATTCGGAGGAGCTCAAAATTGACAGGTTCGCAATCACTCCTCCCAGCTACAAAAGTTTTGTAGTGACTCATAATCAGATTGGTTCCACTGATACGATCACCGAGCTCTTCGCAAAGCTGAAGGCTGCGGAGGTGGACATCAAGAAGGATAATCATGTGTTGATGGTAAACAAGCCCTCCTTTAAGAAAGGTAAAGGTGCAAAGAAGCCCGTCAAGAAGGGCGGCGGCAAGTGCAATGCCCCTGCTGAGAAGAAGCTCAGGTCTGGTCCCAAGCCGAGGCCAAGTGCTTCTCAGCAAGGACAAGGGTCCTTTGGAAGCAATGTCCGTCAAGTACTTAGCGGACAAGAAGGCTGGCACCATCAAAGGTATATTTGATATACATGTTATTGATGTTTTCCTTACTAGCCCTCGTTGTAGTGCACTGGTATTTGATACCGGTTCGGTTGCTAATATTTGTAACTCGAAGCAGGAGCTGCGGAATAGGCGTGACTTGCGAGGGATGAGGTGACGATGCGCGTTGCAACGGATCAAGAGTTGATGTGATGGCCGTCGACGCTCTCCTTAGTTGTACCTTCGGGTTTATTTTTAAACATTAATAAATGTTATTATGTGCCTGCGTTGAGCATGAACATTATTTCTGGATCGTGTTTATTGCAAGGCGGTTATTCATTTAAATCGGAGAATAATGGTTGTTCTATTTATATGAGTAACATCTTTTATGGTCATGCACCTCTTGTGAGTGGTTTATTTCTTCTAAATCTCGAAGGGATGAAACACACATCCATAACATTGAGGCTAAGAGATGCAAAGTAGATAGTGATAATACTACTTATTTGTGGCTTGTCGTCTAGGTCATATTGGTGTAAAGCGCATGAAGAAACTCCATTCGATGGACTTTTGGAGTCTCTTGATTTTGAATCATTTGACACATGCGAACCATGCCTCATGGGCAAGATGATCAAACACCGTTCTCCGGTATGATGGAGCGAGCAACGGACTTGTTGGAAATCATACATACCGATGTATGCGGACCGATGAGTGTTTCGACGCGCGGTGGATATCGCTATTTTCTCACTTTTACCGATGACTTAAGTAGATATGGGTATATCTATTTAATGAAACATAAATCTGAAACATTTGAAAAGTTCAAAGAATTTCAGAATGAAGTAGAGAACCATCGTAACAGAAAGATTAAGTTTCTACGATCCGATCGTGGGGCAAATATTTGAGTTATGATTTTCTCCGCATCTCAAAGCAAGTGGAATCGTTTCACAACTCCATACACCGGAACACCACAGCGCAATGGTGTGTCTACGAGCATGAATCGAACCCTATTAGATATGGTCCGATCGATGATGTCTCTTACTGATTTGTCGTTATCATTTTGGGGTTATGCATTAGAAACCGCTGCATTCACTTTAAATAGGGCTCCATCTAAATCCGTTGAGACGACACCGTATGAACTATGGTTTGGTGCTAAACCTAAGTTGTCGTTTCTTAAAGTTTGGGGATGCAAAGCTTACGTCAAGAAGTTGATGTCGTACAAGCTCGAACCCAAAGCGGAGAAATGCGTCTTCATAGGATACCCTAAGGAAACTATTGGGTATACCTTCTATCACAGAACCGAAGGCAAAGTGTTTGTCACAAAGAACGGTTCCTTTCTTGAGAAGGAGTTTCTCTCGAAAGAAGTGAGTGGGAGGAAAGTAGAGCTAGACGAGGTTATTGAACCTTCTCTTGAATTGGAGAGTAGCGCAGCACCTGAAATTGTTCCAGTGCCGCCTGCACCAACAATAGAGGAAGCTAATGACAAGGATCATGAAGCTTGACGATCTCGCTCTTGAACGTCGCAGGTCGACAAGGTCGCGTGCCCCTCCTGAGTGGTACGGCAACCCTGTCTTGACTATCTTGTTAGTAGAAGACAGTGAACCTACGAACTATGAGGAAGCGATGATGAGCCCAGACTCTGAGAAATGGCTAGAAGCCATGAAATCCGAATTGGGATCCATGAGAGAAAACCAAGTATGGACTTTGGTGGACCCTCCTAGCGACCGAAAGGCCGTTGAGTGCAAATGGATCTTCAAGAAGAAAACGGACACGGATGGTAATGTTACCGTCTATAAAGCACGGCTTGTTGCGAAAGGTTTTCGACAAGTTCAAGGTGTTGACTACGATGAGACTTTCTCTCCCGTAGCGATGTTTAAGTCCATTCGGATTTTATTAGCAATTGCTGCGTTTCATGATTATGAAATATGGCAAATGGATTTCAAGACTGCTTTCCTCAATGGCAACATTGATGAAGAGTTGTATATGATGCAACCCGAAGGTTTTGTCAATCCTAAGGATGCTGATAAAGTATGCAGACTTCAGCATTCCATTTATGGACTGAAGCAAGCATCTCGGAGTTGGAACCTTCGTTTTGATCAAGTGATCAAGAGCTTTGGATTTGTTCCAAATTGCTACGAAGCTTGCATCTACAAGAAAGTGAGTGGGAGCTCGGTGACGTTTCTGGTACTATATGTGGATGACATATTGATTATTGGAAATGACATCAACATGCTTAACGATGTGAAGAGTTATTTGAACAAGTGTTTTTCAATGAAAGACCTAGGTGAAGCTGCTTATATATTGGGCATCAAAATCTATAGAGATAGACAAAGACGCCTGATAGCTTTAAGCCAAAGTACATACCTAGACAAAGTTCTGAAAAGGTTCAGAATGGATAAGGCATTGAAAGGTTCAGTGCCTATGTTGTCAGGTAAGATATTGAGCAAGGCTCAGTGTCCAGCTATGGTAAATGATAGGGAAGCTATGAGCAAAGTGCCTTATGCCTCGGCCATAGGTTCCATCATGTATGCCATGTTGTGTACTAGACGGATGTGTCCAATGCTCTTAGTTTGTGACGGATATCAAAGTGATCCAGAATGGAACCTTTGGACATCCGTGAAGAACATCCTAAGGTACCTAAATAGGACTAAAGAAATGTTCTTAGTCTATGGGGGTGATGAACAGCTCGTCGTAAAAGGTTACGTCGATGCTAGTTTTGACACCAACAAGGATGATTGTAAATCTCAGACAGGATACGTGTATATTTTGAATGGAGGAGCTGTGAGCTGGAGAAGCTGCAAGCAAATCGTGATCGCGGGATCTACGAAGAGAAGCGAATACATGGCTGCTGAGCGTCAAGTGAAGGAGTTTGGATCAGAACTTCATCATCGAGCTTGGCGTGGTTCCAAGTGCATTGGACCCACTGGAGATATTGTGTGACAACAGGCGCCATAGCACTCGCTAAGGAACCAAGATATCATCCAAAGACCAAGCATATCAACATAAGTTTCATATAATCCGAGATTATATAGCAGATGGAGATCTGAAGATTAGCAAAGTACATACAGATCTGAATGTCGCAGATCCATTGACTAAACCTCTTCCACGTGTAAAACATGATCAGCACCTCAGTGCCATGGGTGTGAGATTGTTGCCAAATGTAAACTAGATTATTGACTCTAGTGCAAGTGGGAGACTGTTGGAATTATGCCCTAGAGGCAATAATAAAGATGTTATTATTATAATTCTTGTTCATGATAAAGTTTATATTCCATGCTAGAATTGTATTAAGCGGAAACTTTAATACTTGTGTGGTTTGTGAACAACACCGTGTCCCTAGTACGCCTCTATGGACTAGCTCATTGATCAATGATGGTTAAGGTTTCCTAACCATAGACATGAGTTGACAATTGATAATGAGATCATATCATTGGAGAATGATATGGTGGATAGACCCAAACTAAGCGAAGCAATTAGATCGTGTCATCGTGTTCGTCTTTGCGAAGTTTTTCTTATGTCAAATATTGTATTCCTTAGACCATGAGATAATACAACTCCCCGTATCGGAAGAAAGCTTTGAGGTCATCAAACGTCATCCTATGAGAGGGTGATCATAAAGGTGTCTCTCGGTAATCGGAAAGTATCATTGGGTTGTATGTATCGAGATGGGATTTGTCCCTCCCAAGTCGGAGATATACTTGGGCCCACTCGTGTCGATATCAACACCGCTTGCAAGCATGTGGTTAAGGAGTTAATCACAAAGTGATATCGTATTACGGAACGAGTAAAGTACTTGCTGTGAACGAGGTTGAACTAGGTATGACGATACCGACGATCGAATCTCGGGCAAGTAAAATATCGCGAGACGAAGGGAATATATATATGGGATTGATTGAATCCTGGCATCGTGGTTCATCCGATATGATCATCGATGAATGTGTGGGAGTCAATATGGGTGCCTGCACCCAGCTGTTGATTATTGATAGAAGATCATGTCTGCATATTCTCGAACCCGCAGGGTCACACACTTAACGTGTCTCGACGCTAGGATAGATTGGATAATTGGTTTATAAATTTTTGTTCGGAGTCTCGGATGGGATCTGGGATATCACGTGAGGTTCCGGAATGGTCCGGAGAATAAGATTCATATAAGGCAGTGCAGTTTTTGGAGTTCGGAATTGTTCCGGGTTAATCGGTATTGTACCGGAAGCTTCTAGAACCTTCCGGAAGGGGGACAACGTGGTCCCACCTTCCGGGAGGGGGCATGGGCCTATGAGGGAGTGTCCTGGCCGCATTGGGCCAGGGGCACAAGGCCCCATAGGGCCCAGCCGATTCTAGAGAGATTTAACTCGTTTAAATCTCGGGATAGAATTTCTAGATAAGGGGAGAGTTTAAATCGTTTAAACTAGAGATAGGCTTGGAGTAGGGGCTAGGGCTGGCCGCCCCCTCCCCCTCTATATATAGAGGGCTGGTGCGCCCCCTCCCCCCTACACATCTCCCTCCAAGCCCTAGTAGCCCTGCTGCCTTCCTCTCTCCCTCCCGATTTTTGTGGCGAAGCCTGCGCAGAAATTCTCCACCATATACACCACGCCGTCGTGTTGTAGATCCAATCCATCTCTCCACCATACTTGCTGGTCCGAGGAAGGAGGAGACATCGAGGTGCTGCACGTGTGCATCTCACGGAGGCACCGCCACTTGTGGTGCTAGATCGGATTGGATCACGAGGAGGAGAAGCGAGTACGACTACATCACCCGTTCGCCCGACGAACGTTCAAGCTGTGAATCTTCAAGGGTATGAAGATCTAATCCAATCTCTCTCGTTGTTTGCATCTCCTAGATTAGATCTTGGCTTTCCCTCTGTTCACTTCCGTAGAAAATTTTGATTTACTATGCTGTGAAACCCTTCAAACTTTGACACTGATCCGGATGACTCTAAGTCTCAATCCGGATACGTATTTCTCTTGAACGGAGCAGCAGTTAGTTGGAGGATCTCCAAACAACCTGTGGTGGTTGGATCAACAACAGAGACGGAATATGTTCTTTGCTTCAAGCGCAGAAGCGCTTTTGGATGAAAGAGTTCATTACGGAACTGGGTGTGGTTCCCAGTGCGTTGGACCCGATGGTGGTCTATTATGACAACAATGGAGCCATAGCCAACGCCAAGGAACCAAGGTCTCACAAGAATTCCAAGCATATTAAGCGCCGGTTTCACTCCATCCGCGAACATGTCAAGGATGGAGATATAAAGATTTGTAAAGTGCACACGGACCTTAATGTAGCAGATCCGTTGACTAAAGTACTCCCTAGGGCAAAACATGATCAACACCATAACTCCATGGGTGTTAGATTTATCACTATGTGAACTAGATTATTGTCTCTAGTGCAAGTAGGAGACTGAAGGAAATATGCCCTGAGAGGCAATAATAAAGTTGTTATTAAGTATTCCTTGTATATGATAGATGTTTATTTTACATGCTATAACTGTATTGATAGGAAACATCAATACATGTGTGTTTAATAAACAAAAAAGGGTTCCTAGTCATGCCTCTCTTATAGACTAGCTTGTTGATTAACAAGATGATCAAGGTTTCCTGATCATGGACATTGGATGTTGTTAATAACAAGGTCACACCATTGGTGGAATGATGTGATGAACATTCATCCGAAGTATAGCATTACGATCAAGTCATTGTGTTTATATTGCTATAACATCATATGAAGTAATATTTATCCTTAGACCATGAGATCATGTTAATTGCTAACACCGGAAGAGTATCTTGATAACATCAAACGTCACACCGTAACAGGGTGACTATAAAGATGGGTTCAGTGCTACGAAGGTGTTATGTTGAGGCTCATGGATCAAGAGTGGAATTTGTCAATCCAAATGACAGATAGATATACTCTGGGCCCTCTCGGTGATATCACATTAGGATAGCTTGCAAGCAAGTGATGTGATCACTAGAATGTTATATCACGGGAACGAGAAACGAGTGCATGACGGTAACGAGATCAAACTAGGTATGGAGATACCGATGATCAAATCTCGGACATGTAATATATCAAGAGACAAAGGTATTTAGTCACAAGCGTTAAAGGTTCTCACGATCACAGGAGTCATCGTTGAATGTGTAGGAGTCAGTACGGATCTCCAGGTCCCGCTGCTGATTATTGATTGGAGAAGGGTCTCGATCATGTCTGCATTATTCGCGAACTGTAGGGTGGCACACTTAAGAGTTACCGGACACCATTTTGGAGCACATAGTTTTAGACGAAAGAATTGCAAAGCGCAGGAATTGTTTCAATAGAAACCGAAAATTGTTTCGGGTGAAATTGCAGAAAGTGGTTCTGCATGTGATATTGAAATATT
This sequence comes from Avena insularis, assembly GCA_023614405.1. Lineage (NCBI taxonomy): Eukaryota > Viridiplantae > Streptophyta > Magnoliopsida > Poales > Poaceae > Avena > Avena insularis. Next base: position 411,804,210 of record CM042696.1, read on the forward strand.
GCAAGGGGCTATATGTGAATGTTTGTTAATTAAAGTAATTAACAAAATTCTGAATAAATTTAATAAAAGAGTTTTATTAAATGAGAGAGCATTAAATTTGGAGAAACTTAATGCATTTAAAGTGGAGACTTTAAAAGGGAATGTGAAGATGCATTTTAATGTGGAGGAGTTACCACCACATGAATGGGGGAGGTGAGGGGTCACCCCCCCATGCGCCGGCCATGGAGAGAGGGGGCACCCCCCTCCTCCTATAAAAGGCCACCCATTCCCTCCTTCATCCACACACCTCCTTGTGAAGGATCTCTCTCCCCCTCTAGAATTATTCCCCATGGTCTCAGATTAGCGAGATACATGTTCCCGGTGGCATTTAAATGAAGGAGTTCTTGCTTCACTGGATCGCTGGAGCGAGGAGGTGGAGGTTGTCCGTGGCTTGAGCGTATGCGAGTGCTTGGATGCGCTGGCGCTCGGACTTCCTCACGATCTTGAGATCAGCAAGTGTACGACTACATCAACCACGAGTTCCTACTTGTTAACAAAGCTCGTTGTCTTCAAGGGTAAGTTCTCTATGGATGTATGTCCACCCCTTTGCTTTGTACCTAGTAGATAGATCTTGGCGTGTAGTTCACACCATAGGAAATTTTTTGTTTTCTATGCTGCGGACCCAACAGGCATCCCGACTATTTCCCTACTTGGGAAGCCTTCTTCGTGGATCGGCGTAAGAGGGCGCTCGCCAGGCACGAGGAGGATGGCCCACCTCCTCCGAACTTCAACGAGGCTGGTCGTCGGCTATGGTGGCGCGGTCGGACTCTCCAGAGCGTCATGGCCTATGACACTGCCGCCGACTCTAACCCCCGTTTGCGCTACCCTCAAGTCCAGCCCACGCGTACTCAGCCTTCAAGGTTCAATTATGGGGACCCCGACGACGACAGCGATGACGGCGGCGGCGAGTATGACGACTACAGTGGCGAGTATTACAGGTGTAGGCAGGAGCATGACTGAATCACTCCAACATTCCGAAACAAGTTCAGCCGATTGTTACTTAATCTGGCCATGTATCTTAATTTTCAGTTCTTTTATGTATCTTAATTTTCAGTTGTGCTTTATATAACTTACTATTTTAATTCCACTTCTATCTCCTTCACAAAATTACCTATCTCATTCGAGGTTTCTTGGCTTTCGGGTCAAATGACCAGTGTTATGGCTAGAATCAAGGCATAGTTTGTGATAATATGGCCATATTGTGCATACATGTGCATCATGGCATGGCAAACAATGTTCCAAGAGGAAGTTTTTCCTTTTTATCGCACCAAAAAGGCATTTTCCATTTTCCGAGCATAAAAAACGGACGGTTTTGTGAAGCAACCACCAAATGGCTAATTCAAAAAACCACCACCACATTTTACAAAAATACTAGACCACCTTATATGGACAATGTACCAACAGGGGGATCTAAAACCTTTCCGTCCATCTCTGGTAAAAAAGACAAATTCCTACCGAATCGGCAGGAAGTGGGTCAGATATGAATTACAGGTACATGATACGATGCTCATGATTTTTTACAAAAATCATTTTTAGGTTCACAATATGCTATTTTATCAAAAATCCAATGCAAGTTGAGCGAGGCTTTGTCAGATTCAAGTGTATACAAAAGATGCGGCATTTAAATATCCAATCAATTCAAAAATGTTAATACAAAATAAAATATGATTTGCTCTAATAAAATAGGGTTAGATTCCTTTTTAGATGCTTAATATTTCTTATGTTCAAAGTTTTAGGATTTGACAATTTATTTTTGTTTGAATTGAATAATCAAAATTTATATGTAAGTGTTTTAATCATTTTGAAAATTTTCATCTAAAGTAAATATAAAATGTTTTTACATGAATGGATAGATATTATTTTTCTGAAAATTATTATATATTATTCATATTTTTCTGAGTTGAAATGAATAAGATATGAATTTTCTAAATTCATATTCTATTTTTTGAATTATAAATGCCCCCACACATTTAATGCACGAAATAAATGCCCCTTTAACACCGGCTCCAGCCACGAATAGGTGTTAAAGGGGGCGATTATTTCCTTTTCAAGATGAATAAATGCTCTTTAACACGGTTCCACGAACGGTGTTAAAAGAAATAAGATTTATTTCGTTACACACACTTTTAACACCGGTTCGTGTGGAACCGTGTTAAAGGGGGGTGCGAATTCTCTTTAACACCGGTTCCAGCCACGAACCAGTGTTAAAGGGGGGGGGGGTTATAATGCACGTGCCACCCCTTCCTTCTTCCCCCAGCCAGATCGATTCTTCTCCCAGCCGGTCGCCATCACCATCCCCGCGGGAGCGCCTGCCCGATTCTCTCTGGCCGCCACCACCCCAACCGCCGCCGCCACTCACTCCAGCCGCCACCGCCCCCAACCGCCGTCGCCACTCCAGCTGCCTCGCATGTGCCCCCGGCCAGAGGTACACCCCGCCGCCCCTTAGCTCTGCCCAAGTTCTTTTTTTTCCATTTTTTTATTTTGTAGTATATTTGTAATTTTATTTGGTAGTGTAATATTATTTTGTGTGTAATATTATTTAGTAGTGTAATAGTAGTGTATAGTTGTAATATTATTTAGTAGTGTAATAGTAGTGTATAGTTGTAATATTATAGTTGTAATATTATTTAGTAGCTAGTGTAATATTATTTTGTAGTGTATATAGTTGTAATTTTCTAGTAGTATATTGTAATAGTATTATATTGCATTACAGTAGTATATTATAATATTATTTTGTAGTGTATATAGTTGTAATATTATATTAGTATATTGTAATAGTAGTATATTGCATTATAGTAGTATATTGTAATATTATAGCACTCCTCGCGGGCCCCCGCACTTAGGATTAGGGTGGTGGTGCTCGCAGGCCCCCGCACTTAGGGTTAGGGTGGTGGTGCTCGCGGGCCCCAGGACTTAGGGTTAAGATGGATGTGCTCGCGGGCCCCCAGACATAGGGTTAGGGTGGTAGTGCTCGCGGGCCCCCGCACTTAGGGTTAGGGTGGTAGTGCTCGCGGGCCCCCGGACTTAGGGTTAGGGTGGTAGTGCTCGCGGGCCCCCGGACTTAGGGTTAGGGTGGTAGTGCTCGCGGGCCCCCCGCACTTAGGGTTAGGGTGGTGGTGCTCGTGGCCCCGGACTTAGGGTTAGGTGGTGGTGCTCATGGCCCCTGACTTAGGGTTAAGATGGATGTGCTCATGACCCAGCACTTAGGGTTAGGTGGTGGTGCTCATGGCCCCTGCACTTAGGGTTAGGAGGGTGGTTCTCACGGGCCCCTGGACTTAGGGTTAGGGTGGTAGTGCTCGCGGGCCCCCGCACTTAGGGTTAGGGTGGTAGTGCTCGCGGGCCTTCCCCTTCCTTCTTCCCCCCAGCCACGAACCGGTGTTAAAGGGGGGGGTTATAACGCGCGCCTTCCCCTTCCTTCTTCCCCCCAGCCAGATCGAAAGCGCGCGCGCAGAGAAAAGCGTCGCCGCTTTCTGGAGCATCCTCCGCCACCCATCGTAGCTAGCCCTCTCATATGCATCCGGATTTCTCGAAATTAGGTTTGGACCCCTCAGAACTCGTTTAAAATGATCAAGCATCCTTAGGGTTTTAATTTCATTTGTGTATTTATTTGTGTATTTTTGTATGAATAATATGTATATTTGTGTATGAATCCAAGTCCACTTGAATGTTTACTCTCTTACTCTAGATAATATTATTGTTTTAGAAACTATGGATCCACTTAGTAGAAACCTTGAAGAAGAAGAAATAATGGAGAACATTATCGATGAGGACACCTCACAATATCTAGACTTGGAGGGACATGATGACAACTCAAGTAGTCATGGAGAAGATGAAGACTCCGGTGAACGCAATTTAGTGATTACAAAGTCCGCCGAGGTATATGCATTGATTAAGCCTCTGCTGACTTCCACTAACAATCTTCTTTTACATGTATTAATTAACGCTTCTTTCTTCTTTTAGCCCTCTGGATCGACCAGCCAGCAACCATCTTCTTCTAGGAAAAAGAGCAAGCGAGGCGTGAGCCATCGGTTGAAAGATCGTGCAAAGTTCACGATCGAAGCAGTCCGTGTTGATGGCAGGCCGATGGAGCCCAAGAAGGCCGCAGACAAATTTGTACGTCAGGCTGGAGTTCTTGTTAGGGACCAAATCCCAATCATAATTGAATATTGGAATAAGCCAAAGAAGGGCGACGGTACCTTTGTCGATGAAAGATCCAAAGAAACGCTTTGGAATTCGCTGTTGGTAAATTTCACCCTTCCGCCAGAGGAGGATGAAAACAAACCGATTATAAAGGAAAAGGTCAAAGAGTGGACTCTAAAGAAGATGGCTGACGCTTTCCGCAACTGGAAGACAAAATTGAACAAATTTGTCAAAGCTCGCGAGACTCCAGATTTCGAAGACGCATATTATGCGAAGATAAGACCTCACTGGCACGAATTTGTGGCATACAAGGAAGGTGCTATAGCTACAAAGAGGTCAGAAACCAATACGCTAAATGCCCAGAAGAAGGAATATCACCAGAGGACAGGGTCAGGTGGCTACATATCTCAAAGGCCTAAGTGGGAGGAAGCTGAGAAGGCCCCGCGCGACAGAGGGATCACACCCCAGACACATGGGTGGGACCTACGTGCAAAGACTTGGTTCTACGGAATCGAGGCAAGGTTGGACCCAGAAACAGGATTGTGTATCTTCCCAACCCTCCTTGCCAAACCCGTCACTGAACTCATCACGGCATACGAGGAAACAGCCACCAGGACCTTCCATCCCGACAGAGAGAATGACCAGCTCACACGCGCCATCGGTAAAAAAGAACACCTTGGACATGCACGAGGCACAGGGGGCATGACGTGGAAGGATGGGTTTGCCGAGTGGAGCGACTCTTACAGATGGCGCGACAGAAAATAAAAAGAGCGTACAGAGCGGATGACACAGATAGAACATGCACTTGTGGCGCTGAAGGCGCAAGTGAATGCACAACATAGCCATCAAGCTACCGGCCCATCTCAGCGGCACGAAGAGCCTGCATTGGAAGTCCGCGCACTGAAAAAAAAGCGTGGCTTCCATGGAGAACATGCAGCCTACGCTTGAAATGGCGGGTCCTCGATACCCCGTGGATGAGATCACGGAGAGCGAACACGCTGAGCTGCATGTGAGATTAATGGGCTTATCCATTAAGGTGGCTGTCGGCTATGCCTTACCTCCTGTAGCTGGTGGAACTTACCACGGTCGACCAATTCCAGATGGCTATGCTATTGTCGGGGTGGATGAGGTTGTGAAGGAATATGAGGAAGCACAACTTGACCATGCTACAGGTGAAGGGGAAACTCAACTCAAATTTGCAGTGAAAACAACCATTCTTTGGAAGAAGGAACACATCGTGCTTCCAAATTGGAGGCCACTGGCACCCCCGCCGTCTCCAGACGTCGTGATCTGAGCCGCTTGACCATCTCTGCTTGGCAGCCATCTCCGGCGCTTCAGCCATCTCTGTGGCAGCCATCTCCAGCTGCCACCATCTCCAAGGCCAGCCATCTCCTGCCCGTCAGCCATCTCCGGCGCTTCAGCGATCTCCTCAGCGTAAGAGGAAGAGCACTGCCACAAAGAGCATCACTAGCACTACCACAAAGAGTTCAAAAAACTACGTCCCGCATCCTTCTGCCAAGCCATTGCCGGTTTTACCGTGGAATCGCAGCGACGAGGAGACCAATAGGATCTCGGAAGAAGAGGTCAAGAAATTCTTTGCACCTAGACGGGCTGAGCCAAAGGAGAAAATAGATCCGGCGGTGGTGGAGAAGTTTTACAAAAATCTTTTGAAACCTGAAACCCCACTTGTGCGGACTACTGACGCCAGATTTTGAAGGCGGATGCAAGGCGCCGTAGGGAGAGACTGAAAGTAGCGATCGTGCGGCACCCGTAAAACAGTTCCCATGCTCGGAGAGCAGGAAAACCAATCATGCGCCCCGCTCCAAGTGTTCGACACACGGGACGCTCCTCCTGTAAATGATTACGAGGCAGAGCTACAAAGAAAGGCCAATGAGATGGGGATGACTTACATTGCATACTTGAACATCATGGGAGACAACTTTCCCAAATGCGATGCCAACCCCATACAGCCATGGAAGTATGGGAAGAATCTCGTCAAGAAAGAGGAGCTCAAGAATCTACCAACAAAGATGCGAAGATTGCACAAGTGGTACCTTGATTTCTGCAAGACGAGAAAGGAATAATGGATCACGACGCATATAAGAGATCAGATTTTCTTGTGCGGAGACGACGAGATCGACTTCAACATTCAAGACTTGCATTTTCTATTCAATCAGAAGGAACTCGACAAAGCTGCCATCAGCCTTTATTATGTGTAAGTACTATTTTTGTATTTTCTATCTCATCTCATTCACTTCATTAATTGCATGTATATATATATGCTCACCATATATGTATATACTATTATGCAGGAAAAAGGTTATGGAATGCATGAAAGGAGGACCTTTTGACATTGGGTTCGTTGACCCAAATAGAGTTCATGAAGAAGTGGTAAGAACCAAACCCGGGAAAACAGAAGATTTATTCCTAAGGTCTTTACTGAGACAACAAACCAAAAGGGAAATACTATTGCCTTACAACTTCTCGTGAGTATCTTTGTACCCTCTCTTGTACACATTCTGTTTCGGCTTACTCGATGTTAAGTGTAACTGATGATGAGTTATGCGTGCGTAGGTTCCACTTTATTCTGCTAGTCATTCAACCTGACTCAGGAAAAGTCCTTATCATGGACTCGTTACGAAAAGAAAAAAAGCTATGAGCAGACTTTAGAGAGATGCTCCAGAGGTAATTTCAATCATATTATCGCACTAGATCGGCAACTTTCGTGACAACAAGTAATTAATTACTCCTTTATCCATTTTATTTGCCGGACAGGGTTTGGAAAAGGTTCACGCAGGCGGTGGGTGAATGGTCAGAAGAACTAAAATTTGTAGACCAAAATGTAAGTAATACTAGCTAGCTAGGTCTGCGTATCTCTTTGATTCTGCTTCCAATTCCATTATATCATGCTTTATTGATTATTATTTTGATTGAACTCTCTATTCTCGTAAAGTGTGCGCATCAGGGACACGACAATAACTTATGTGGGTACTATGTTTGCGAGTTCATTCGCAACACGATATGTGCGACGGGCCAAGCCGCACTAGAACAACTTAGAGTAAGTAAACAAAGTACACAACATTATTTTATTACCATCAATTGTGTTGAGTTTTATTCTTATATATATATTGACCCCATTCTTCATATATATTCAGATCGAACGGATGCGGGACCAACTCCTACCATTTGACCGCATACGAGCCATTCAAGAGGAATTGGCGGGGTTCATACTTGACGAGGTCGTCACGCCTGGCGGAGAACTCTTTAGATATCCACCAAAATGAATGTTGTATATATGCTTGAACGTGTTTGTCTTGTACTTGATGCTTCAACGTTTACGGAGAATACCACACAATGACGATGTTGTGTATAATAATAGTTGCTTAATTATTCATGTACTCGTATGTACCGATGACGATGTATGTGTATACCGCTCCCGATCGATTCCCCTCCCTCACCGCCCCGCTGCGTCAGTAAATACGCCTAACGGGCAGGGGCAGAACTCTGCCGTGGCAGAGATTTATCTCCTTTTCCTACCGTGGCACAGAACCTTTAACACTGATTCGTGTTACGAACCGGTGTTAAAGGGGGCCCCCTGAGCCCTGCGGCAGCCCCACGTGCGCCACCCTTTAACACCGGTTTGTATAAGAACCGGTGTTAAAGGGGGGGCCCCTCTAACACCGAACCCTCAACAGCGGTTCTACAACCGCTGTTAGAGGGCCCTCCAAACCGGTGTTAGAGGGGGAGGGGGTGTGCACTAGTGGTGATTGGTCTAGCCAAGTTTTTTGCCTATGATACCGTGCAAGAGGTGTAGCTTAGCTAAGATACAACAACACTCTCTTTCTTCATTAAATGACATGCCACATAGGCAAAGCACCTAGGATACTGCGCTAAGAAACACCCATTGTGAAAGACCTGTAGGGTTATTTTCTTTTGCTGCTTTGAACATTGATAGTCCAACAGCCCCATGCACTACCGTGGCCGAATTGGTTTGCTACTCGGGCGCACCAATGCATGGCAACACGGAAGGCAACGCGTAACTGGAAACTGACCGGTTTGCTGGCTGACGACGTGACTTGCTCTTTAAATGCAGCTTTAAATGCAGCTGCAGGCCGAACGGAAAAGTTTCGAGCCCACGGGTCCAATCAATTGCACGCACAGGCGGCAACTAATGTCGATGAAGATCTTCGCGATGGCTCCGACTTGTCTAGATGCTCGAGAGGATAGACGATAAATCCTTCTTAGGCTGGTCACAGTGGCAGTATCATACTACTAGTATCATGTATATTATACTAGTGTATGATACTATCTTTATAGTACATTGTATCATATGGTAGTATCATACTACTATTATATTTAATGATTTGTAGAATCTCAATGCAAAATTGTGTACAAGATTTATTTGCACGAGGATTTTATAGTTGATACGGTATCTACCTATGATACTCTAACCATCTCTTTCTTAATTAATTGTTATGCCACATCAGATTTTTGCCAACATGGCATGCATGATACTAGCTATGATACTCCCACTAGGACCAGCCTTATACTCTCAAAAGCAATGACGAAGCCATAGCATCGACGAAAATGCGATTTGGCCGTCTTCGAGGACGGCGAGGGATCCCACCCGGATCCGTGCTATCAGCGCCTCTTGTCCCACGGTGGACGTCAACTGTCGTGGTATTGCCGACGAGTACGCCATGAAAGGGTCCTCAGAATGCGTGTTTAGAGACATGGGGTAAGGCGGAGAGTTGACGGGTACGAGGTAACACAGCTTACCCAGGTTCAAGTCCCACAACAGTGGTGGAACTCTACTTCTGTTATAAATCACTATAAGGGAATACACCGAGTTATAGAGATAGGTTCGCTGTGCGAGGTATTACACGTTGTACGTAGCAATCTATCAGGTTATGCCCTAAAGACTCCCGCATGCCGGCTTATAAAGGCGCCAAGACCTAGGGTTTACAAGGTAAAGAGTCTTATATCTACACGAACTACTCTTCTGTGTCTTGTACTTCAAGGATCCGAGTATGTCGGTGACTCCTGCGTAACCTTTCTTTATCTAGCATGGGCCTCCCTTCAGGATCCGTCTAACTCGACCGCCCAACAGACCATATGCCTTGCTACCAACTATGGGCCACCCGAGGTAGGTGGATTGGTGACATGCTATGATGATACCCATATAGCATATCCCAACAATCGAGGATGCCATCTAGGTGATGGACTAGCACGGCGTTGTGCACTAATAAATTAACCATGTCACCTCCTGGCACAGTATAGTCTCATCTCGTTGGTTTCACCAGACACATTATTTATTTACAGCTTCTATTATATTTACATAGTAAGTAAGTAGTATTACTTTACCTCTGTCCTGAGGAATAAGGCGTCGTCATTTTTCATGTATTTTCTTTCACCAAGATTTACTATAAATATATAAAGAATGTTGGTACAAAATTAGTATTATTGAAAAGTATTACTCTACCTCCAATAGTACTAATTTTATACAAAGTAATCAAGTATTAGTTACACTATTTATTTGGTCAAATTTTACACAATGTAATCAAGTATGTATCTTCTTGGCACCCACGCGCACACCTGCTAGTTGATCTCTCCCTCGTCCGCAGTGTGGCGCTCAACACATGTGCCATGGTTAGCGTTGCAAGCGGGATCCCACGAAAATCCCCCTTCTAGTTCATTTTGAAGTTTCTATAGGAGTACTTCAAAATGAACTAGAAGCGGAACTTTCACGGGATGCTGCTTTCAAATCTAGCCATGGTATGATGGCTCTGTGTCTGTCTATCGTGTGTTCGTCAGCTACGATGTGTTGGTGTGCATATGAAGGATCCACTTTTGGCCTTGGGTTGTGTAACACCCCTAGTTTTAGTAATCCTTATTTAGGGTTGGTTTGTGCATCATGAGCATTGCATGCATCCTTTTGGACTAAAGAAAATGTGCATTGATAAATAAGTAGGGGAAATAAAACCCTAAACCCTAATTTTCCTCCTCCTGTGAAATTCATTCAAATGCCTTTGTATTTTGAAAAACTACCAAAATGTATGGAGCCCAAATGGACTAAGAGGGCCCCACAATACCTTCATATACTTTAAAAACCCTCTGTTTTTTTTCAAACAGCTTCAAACAGTTTTGAATTTGGAAATACAAATAGAAAATTAAAACAAAATTTAGAAAAATGTTTTGTTAATAAAAACAGAACCAGGCGCAGCCTAGGCCGGCCCAAACCTCCCTCTCGCTAACCGTCGCCCGCGAGCAATGCCCCGCGACCCACCTAGCCCACGCGTGGCCAGCCCGTGGCCCGATACCATTTTGTCCACCTCCCCTATTCGTCGTCTTCCTCCTCGGCAGAGGAAGCATGTCACTAGCATGCCGCCCGCCGTCCGCTGTCACGCACGCCAAGATGCATGTCACTGCTGCCTACAAGACCCTGGATGCGCCATAGAAGAAGCCCTAGCACGCCACTTCTTCCTCTCCCTCGCTCTCGCATCATAGGACGCAAACCCTAGCCTCAGACCTCGTCGGCGCCCCGCCATTCCCGGCCACCCCAAGCGAAGATGAGGCCACCATCAGCACCCTCTCCCCGTACTCTATCTTCTAGCCGAAGGACGCATCCGCGGGAGCTCGAAATCGGGTCAATCGACATTGTCCTCCCCACGGCCGATGAAGCTCCATCGTGACATCATCGTCGCCTCCGACCTCCTCTACTCGAACTGACCCATCTACGAGAATTGCGGTGAGCTGCTGAGCATCCTAGTGCCCTCCAATTCCCCTATTTCTTCCTAGGTCAACCCTGTGATGTTCGTCGTCCATCGCCGTCGTAACCCGCCGTCACCTGCCAACTCCGGTGACCATACCGAGGTGGCGCCACCAGCAGATGGTTCAGCGAAGCACCCCGCGTTGAATGCCCTCACTCCCGTGTGCCTGCGTGCGCTCCTGCATTGATCCCGTGCTCGATCTGGAGGATCTCCATGGATGACGTCAGCAATGCATCATGTTGATGCAGTATTTCTTTTCTTTTCTTTTAATGTTTTCTGAAATAATTTCTGTAATTAACTAAATGCTGATAGGTGGGTCCCAAATGTCAGGGTTTTATTCTTTTTGGAATTAATAAAAGTCTGACATGTGGGGCCAGATGGAAAATAGTTTAAATATTCCAAAAATGTTAATTGTTTTAAAATGGATTAAAATTGGGAAAAATCTTAACTAATTCATTTTAAGTGAGAAAAATATGTGTAATATATCAAAATGTTCAGAAAAATAAGATCTACACAATATACTTATAACCATGCATTGTTCAACAACTTAAATTTCAAGTTTAATTAGAATAACAATTGAACCCCCGTAGGTGACTCCAAGGTTCCCCCTATTCTAGGGTTTGTATCCCTCGGACCCCGCTTAAAATTGCTAAGCATGCTTTAGGGTGACATTTCAATACAATTTAACTTGTCATATAATCATCCTTGCTTCAGCATTGCATCGATGCCATGTGTTGATTGTTGCTTTCCTTTCCGGTGTTTCTGCTTCTTCTCAGTAGACCTCGGAGTTGATGTGAGCAACGAGATCGAGTCCAACATTGAAGACCGAGATCAACACCATCGAAGGTTATCGACGAATGACGCCAAGCAGATGAACTTGAAGTTCTATATCTGAGTATCAACAGGCAAAGGCAAGCATAGCCCCACACATGATATAATCCTATGATTTCAAAGTATTTCATTCTTGCCATGTGCATGTGATTCCAAAGTCTTTTATCAATAAATAGAGTAATCCTATCTGATGCATGTTACCTTTGTAGCCTATATTCCCTGATCCACTGCTCCTAGCATAAATAGGGTTTGGCTTATGAGCTTCGCTAGAGCTATTGATATCTGTTGTGCTTAGCCAAGCTTAGCTGTTACCATTGGTCCATCCGATTGATGAATCAGAGCTATGAATGAACCTAGTTGGATAGGATGACGTGGTATGATCAGAGATGAAAGTTAAATATGCTAAGGCTTGTATGGGAGGCCACGTAGGGTTGTGGTTTTTGCAGTCCCATACTTGCCACCACTAGGACCTGAGTTCTTGCCTCTTGAACCAAGACGAGCGTATAGCCACACAGGGGCCTGGAAACCTCCTCGACCAACTAACTTGCCTAGTAGATTCCATAAGTCACATAGTTCGGGCGTTCCATTTGACATATGCATTCTGGTTGTTCTCGAAGGCGGTGGAGGAGGTGCATTCATACAGGTAGGTAAGCATGGCCGGGAGCAAGAGAGGCACGGTGTAACACCCTCGAATCATCCCTATGCAAGTTTTAGTGATCCCGGCCAAACCCTCATAGAAATGATTCAAAGATGCCCACCAGACAATTGCGTGCGGGTGGAAAACGAAATGATATCATTAAACAATAGTTTATGATGGAAACCACAGAACACACACATATATATATATATATACAACAATGACTCAAAGAGACAAGAATACAGATATACAATACAAAGATCCAAATCACCTTGAAAACGATACAACATCCGAGTACGGATAAGATGCAAATGGGGCTAAGAGCCCTAAAGAATAACCAATAGCATCCATAACCCTACCCAGGACAAGCCGGAAGGGTAACCCTGCTAACGACGTCGAACTTATACCTATTAAACAAAAAGGGGTGCCGACAAAGGGCAAAGGAAAAGGGGAGCGATCAGTACTGAGGCCAGTACACAACGAGTCTAGAATTTGGCGGCTCTCGCCTACATAGGTATGGAGGACTGAAGCCGCAACGCAGCATGCACTAAACAATCTATAGAGACTCGATTCAATTGTCGTCTATTAGAGAGGGATAAGAAAGACCTATTCAGGCCCAACCTGATACTAACACCAATCGTACCCATCCTGGTATTTCCCCCTCGAGACCAAACGAGGAAGTCAAACCAAGGAACTCCCACAGTTAGTAGTTTTATTCATTCCATTATAGTTGCAACACTTACTAGTCAGATATAGATAGCATGAGTCATCCTAATATCATAAGTAGTGGGCAGTTTTAGTTAACCATTCCATTGTAATTGTAATACTTACTAGTTAGATACAATTGGCCAGAGATATCCCAAATCCAGTAGTTGTTGGCACTTTTATTTGCTCATTCCGTTGTACTGAAACTGATTACTAGACATGTCAAAGTCAAATTTATAGCACTACTTTAGTTATGGTTGTCTATGATCGAGATACTGTTCTCCAAGTCATCCATAACTGCAAACATGGCTTTCAGGAAGATTTACCCTACAAGGGTGTACAAATAGCAACACACGCACAATCAACCTCGGAAAAACCAAATAAAAACCCAACGAGACTTTCACGACAAAGAAATCACAGAATTCATAAAATATTTCAGGGGCCCACCCCCAATAAGCTACCCGTTACTAAGTCGGCCGGCTCTGTGATGGACCCAGGGTGTGTGGCAACGACTGTAAATGACTGGGAACCCGAAAGTGTGACTGAGCTTGTCGATACAGCGGAAATGTGCCACGGTTGGTCCTCAACAGTACAGGTGCTCCACGCACAATCGTAAATAAAGCGGTAAAGCATGGCATAAGTACAAGGTAGTAATAAAACCTCGAACTAGTTTGTGGCCCCAAGAAATAAGAAATGAATCAAGCTCTGGCTAAGGGGATTCATGGTCCCACATGCGGATAGTGCGATAGTCAAGAAACAGGTATCAAGTACTTGGGTCTACAAGACACAAGTGAGCGGTTAAAAACCAAATATTAGCTATTGCCCACCGGGGCCTCTGCATTAGTTATATCTATTCCTAGCATTTTAACAGTTGTATTTAAAGTCATGATCATCTTCACCATTAAGCATCTCCACCATTTAGCATGTGCCAACTTGCCGTCAACGGTGGACCGACAACGACGCGAGCAGCACATAAGCAAGCAACTACGACACGCAAGGCCGACTATCTATCAAACAACAGGCAATAGGATGTGTCCATGGCAATATAGGCTGCAAGGGACATAAAGTGGTACAGAATCTAGAGCATCACAACACAGATAGCAATAGATCAACATGAGGAAGTAAAGACTATAAATGCAAAATAGGTAGAAAGGGGGAGAATGCTCGCCTAGGAAACATAGCCGACGATTCATCTAGAGATCGGGTCGACACTCGCATCCACTCAACGGCCTAATCCGTGAAGAAGCAAAGCACTAGAAGAAACACCGGATACACTATTTAATACTACGACAAAAGATCGGGCATGATGCATGTATGATGCATGAGATGACAAAGATGCGATGCAATTAGGCAATATTAAGCGAAACCGGGGTCCCGACATTTAATTAATGGTTCAAGTTATTTAGATACCCCGCAATTTAAATATTGTATTAACAAGGCAAAACATGGCATCGGTTTGCTACACAAATTTAAATCGAGCCAATACAAGACTAGAAAAGCCCGCATATGGTCTCTATATTTAATTATGAGATGAATCGACAAAATACCCCTAAATGCCAAACATGTATGTGGTTATGAACAATTTAATATGCAACAAGTATATGAATGGAAATTTATAAAATAGGGGTCTCAGAAAAGGGATCACACATGTCAGATCGACAATCTTGGAGGGCTCGGAGGGGTTCGGGTTCGGTCTTCGGAAAGGTCTTCGGGTCCGTGTATACGATCATGGCATCCGAGAAGGCGATCTTGGTTTGGGGCTTCGGATCCTCAAGGCCGGGGTCTTCGAATCCATTGTCATTCATGATGGAGAACTTGTTTGTGGCAGTGTTAATTGTTATTGTCATGTATCTCGTCGGTCCTTTCGTCGATCAACCTTGACGAGGTGTTTTCCCAACTTGTCTAGCAGGAAGTAGCCTAATTGTGTTCCCCACAACATCTCCACCTTACCGCTAGACTCGAAGTAGGCCACAGATGCATCTTCATTCTGTAGGCACCGTAGTTGTACATCACGCACCCCACGGGATCGACAGTAGCTACAGCACATGTTCTTTTCACAACATTGAGGACACCACATCACAAACACCTTATCAACACTTCACCACATGACCTCAACACCAGCACTCATACTGAGAAGACAGGAGGCCATGGGCAAGGTCGAGCACTAGAGGCACCACGGCGGCAGAAGGTGAGGCCGAAGAGGAGCTCAGGGCGAGCAACACCAGCGAGGCTTGGCGACATGAGTGGGGAAGAGGCGTCGGACTTGTCTTGAAGGGCGGTGCCATGGCGGCTCTGCTCGGGAGGCGAAGGAGACAGTCGTGGGGCGACAAAGACGAAGCAGCGAGGAGGTCACGCATCCACATGCAGGGAGGCGAGGGCGGTGTCCGGTGGCGAGCGAGGATCCGGCCGAGGCGGGCGCGCACAGGCGGTGGGAAGGAGCTTGAGCGGGCGACCAAGAGGGAGCTCGGCGATGGCATAGACGGTGAGGTCCTGGCGGCGGGCTCCAAGGCGAACGAGGGAGCTCTAGGTCGAGGTTGAGTGGCGGCAGACGCGGGTGATGCGGGACGATGGCGACAAGGTAGGGAGGCGCCTGGCGGCGGGGTAGGTGGGGAACAGGGAAAACAAGCGATGCACTCAACGGCCTAATCCGTGAAGAAGCAAAGCACTAGAAGAAACACCGGATACACTATTTAATACTACGACAGAAGATCGGGCATGATGCATGTATGATGCATGACATGGCAAAGATGCGATGCAATTAGGCAATATTAAGCGAAACCAGGGTCCCGACAGTTAATTAATGGTTCAAGTTATTTAGATACCCCGCAATTTAAATATTGTATTAACAAGGAAAAACATGGCATCCGTTTGCTACACAAGTTTAAAGGGAGCCAATACAAAACTAGAAAAGCCCGCATACGGTCTCCATATCTAATTATGATATGAATCAACAAAATACCCCCAAATGCCAACATGTATGCGGTCATGAACAATTTAATATGCAACAAGTATATGAATGGAAATTTATAAAATAGGGGTCTCGAAAAAGGGATCACACGTGTCGGATCAACGATCTTGGAGGGGTTTGGGTTTGGTCTTCAGAAAGGTCTTCGGGTCCATGTATACGGTCATGGCATCCGGGAAGGTGATCTTGATTTGGGGCTTCAGATCCTCAAGGCCGGGGTCTTCGAATCCATTGTCATTTATGATGGAGAACTTGTTTGCGGCGGTGTTAATTGTCGTTGTCGTGTATCTCGTCGGTCCTTTTGTCGATCAACCTTGACGAGGTGTTTGCCCAACTTGTCCAGCAGGAGGTAGCCTAATTGCGTTCCCCACAGCATCTCCACCTTGCCGCTAGACTCGAAGTAGGCCACGGATGCATCTTCGTTCTGTAGGCACCGTCGTTGTACATCAAGCGCCCCACGGGATCGATGAGTAGCTGCAACACATGTTCTTCACGTCACCATTGAGGGCACCACATCACAAACACCTTATCGGCACTTCACCGCACGAACTCAACACTAGCACTCGTACAACAAGAAGACATGGAGGCCATGGGCAAGGTCGAGCACTAGAGGCAGCCACGGCGGCAGACTGAGGCGAGGCCGAAGAGGAGCTCAGGGACGGAGCAACACCTGGCGCAGGGCTTGGCGGAACCAGTGGGGGAAGAGGGCGCCAGACTTGTGCAGAAGGGCGGTGCCATGGCGGCTCTGCTCGGGAGGCAAAGGAGACAGTCGCGGGTGGCAGAGACGAGACAAGCAGGAGGTCGCGCGTCCACGTGCATGGAGAGGCGAGGACGGCGTCTGGGTCCGGGGCGAGGTGGGGCTCCGACCAAAGGCGGGCGCGCGCATGCAGTGGGAAGGAGCTTGAGAGGGTGGCCGAGAAGGAGCTCGGCGGTGGCATAGACGGTGAGGTCCTGGCGGCGGGCTCCAAGGCAGACGAGGGAGCTCCAAGTCGAGGTTGAGCGGCGGCAGACGCGGGTGATGCGGGGCCGATGGCGACCAGGTGGGGAGGCGCCTGGCGACGGGGTAGGTGGGGAACAGGGAAAACGAGCGATGCGGGGTGGGCCGAGTGACAGAATCATGCGGGACGTGTCGCTAGCGTTGCACGCGGGTGGGGCCAGGGTTGCGAGCACTGAAGGGGATTACAGGATGAGGACGGGGCTCGTGTGCGGTAGGCGGGTGGGCTCGCGAGCGTGATTGGTGGGGCCGGGTACGGGATAGAGGGCGTGGGGTGGACGCGCGCTTGGGGAGTTCGGTGCAGGTGTGAGGCACTGCACGCTGCAGCTGCTGCGGGGTGGTTTGGTGCGTCGCTCACGCGTGTTGGCGTGTTCGGTGTGAGCCAGGTGAGTGGCGGCAGGGCTGGAGCAGCGGGGTGTATGTGGTTTGAGTCTAGGGTTAGGGTTTGGGTTAGAACTAGGGTTTGGTCCGGGCTTTGCCGGGGTAGTAGGTGGCCTGGCCTAAAGGGCTAGGCTGCCTCCGTCGGTAGAAGATATTTATTTAAGACATCTGTAAATAGGTTTTTAGACAAACAAAAATATCCGGAAGCGTCCGGGGTTTTAATTTGAATAGAGACGGGGAATTTAGAAAACAAAGGAGGGTTTTAGAAAATAATTTTGGGCAAACCATGCATGATGACATGAGCATGCGGTCATGATGATGCAGCAAGTAAACAACACGTGATTTTCTAGTAGTGGTTTTACCGGGGTGCTACAATTCGACACCACTAACAATGGATCTCGCCCTCGAGATCCGCCTCATGGTATGGGGAAGAAGGCTGATGATCTGAATCTTCTCGCTTTGTGTAGATCCTCGCGACACCACTAACAAGGATTATTGCTTCTTGTCAAAATTGGCGACACCACCAACAAGAAGTCGTAGTCCCTGATCATCGAGAGAACACTCCGGGAACAAAGGACGAAGGTAAAGGTATCAACAAATAAAGCAACCTCTAACATCGATAGAAGGAGAGAAAAGATGCATTCTAACCCACTTCAATGTACAAGAGCGAATAGAATGAGTAGTCGGAATGGGGGCCAATCCATCATGCACCCAAACTATTAGCCCGCACATGTAGTAGAAATCTTGCAACCCATTCTCGGAATTTAGATTGAAGATCTCGCAAGCAAGGTTCAGAAACAATGGAGTGATGCAGGCTCTTCATCAGATCTGGCGTAGACGACGTTGTCGCGTTGAAAAGCACCAGATGATAAAAAGGAAGATTTCAGTGGATTTTGATCCAGCGAAAGGTACACAAAGGAAAAATTTCTCAGATAGCATGAAGACCGGATGTAGCAACACCGTTACAAGAGGAAACCAAAACCTGAAGGTACGACGGAAACCCAACTACGAGAAATCCTGGACTCCAAGAAAGGATAAGAGACCAGATTCAAAACTCGCAAAGGTAAGAGGAGAATAGCATTGGGGTAAGTAGTAAAAAAAGACCTACTCAGATCTATCCAACCGATTTTGCAAAATAGTTCTGACACTCTACTTCGGCCGTTAGCTAGGTTATCCTACAGGCTGGACCAGTGGGGTATCGCAACTGCTGAGCTCTGATATCACTTTGTAACACCCTCGAATCGGCCCTATGCAAATTTTAGCGATTCCCGCCAAACCCGCATAGAAACAATTCAAAGATGCCCACCAGGCACTTGCGTGCAGGTGCAAAACGAAATAATATCATTACACAATAGTTCACGATGGAACCCATAGAACATATATATATATACAACAACAACTCAAAGAGCCAAGAATATAGATATACAATACAAAGATCCAAATCACCTTGAAAACGATACAACATCCGAGTACGGATCAGATGCAAATGGGGCTAAGAACCCTGAAGAATAACCAATGGCGTCCATAACCCTGCCCAGGCCAAGCCGAAAGGGTAACCCTGCTAACGACGTTGAACTTATACCTGTTAAACAAAAAGGGGTGCCGACAAAGGGCAAAGGAAAAAGGGAGCGGTCAGTACTAAGGCCAATACACGACGAGTCTAGAATTCGGCGGCTCTCGCCTACATAGATATGGTGGACTGAAGCGGCAGCACAGCATGCACTAAACAATCTATAGAAACTCGATTCAATTGTCGTCTATTAGAAAGGGATAAGAAAGACCTATTCGGGCCCAACCTGATACTAAGACCAATCATACCCATCCTGGTATTTCCCCCTTGAGACCAAACGAAGAAGTCAAACCAAGGAACTCACAGAGTTGGTAGTTTTATTCATTCCATTATAGTTGCAGCACTTACTAGTCAGATATAGATAGCATGAGTCATCCTGATATCATAAGTAGTGGGCAGTTTAGTAAACCATTCCGTTCTAGTTGTAATACCTACTAGTCAGATACAATTAGACAGAGATATCCCAAATCCAGCAGTTGTTGGCACTTTTATTTGCTCATTCCGTTATAGTGAAACTGATTACTAGACATGTCGAAGTCAAATTTATAGCACTAGTTTAGTTATGGTTGTCTATAATCGAGATACTGTGCTCCAAGTCATCCATAACCGCAGACACGGTTTTCAGAAAGATTTACCCTGCAGGGGTGTGATGACCCACAAGTATAGGGGGTGTATCGCAGTTCGATAAGTAAGAGTGTCGAACCCAATGAGGAGCAGAAGGTGCTGGCGAGTGGCTAGGAGCAGGAATTCTCTGTAAATACTTAGCAAACGGATTTTTAGGGTTTTTTGATAATGCAAGTAAATAAAGTACAAGTAAATAAAACACAATAAGAATAAATGCAGCAAGTGGCCCCATCCTTTCTTCAGCAAAGGACAAGTCGGTTGTATTACTTAGGATGACCAAATGTTCTTGAGGACACATGGGAATATCGTCAAGTGCTTTTTCTTCATATAGTTGATTAATCTTCTTTAGTTTGCTAAGTGTTGTGTGGGTGAACCTATGCTAATGTACCGACCTTCCTAAGACTAATACATACTTGTGATTATACCCCTTGGAAGCATCCGCAAGTACAAGAAAGTAATTAAGGTAGAAACCTAACCACAACTTTAAACTCTAAGACCCTGACGTCCCTTGTGCAAAGGTTTCCTAACGGGGGTTCAGGTTTACATCACTCAACCCCTACGATTAGTAGCCAAATACACAATGCATTCCCCTAGTCCCATATAGGTGAACTGTCATGTAGTCGACGTTCACATGACACCACTAGAAGAAGTACACCACAACTTAAATATCAAACTATTGAATCTTTCTCAGCACAATTCCACTACTAACAACATGACTTCTCCCATGTCCTCAAGAACAAAACGAACTACTCACAAGACATCATATGGATCATGATCAGAGATGAAATAATGATATGTAACAATCTGAACATAAATGATAATTCAATGGTTCACTCAATAGCATCAACTACAAAGAGTAATCAACACCGGGAAAGTTTCCCCTAAGAACTATGCAAGATTCAACCCAATTGTTACAGCGGTATGGAGGTGGTGATGATGGTGCTGGTGGAGATGATGGAGATGATGGTGGTGATGATGATGATGATCCCGATGAAGTCCAGCTTGATGGTGGTGTTGATGGCGACGATCTCCCCTTTCCGGGAAGGAATTCCCCCGGTAGAATTCTGTCTGCCGGAGAGATCTTTCTCTCTTGGTGTTTTCCGCCCCGCAGAGGCGGCGGAATCTTTTTGTGGTCGCTCCCCGAGTCTTAGGATTTTGGGAGGATAATATACGTCAGAGGGGAAAGGCTGGAGTGGACCAGGCGGCACACCACCACAGTGTGGCGCCGCTGGGGTGGCCCCGTGGCCCATCTCCACTTCCCCTTCTGGCTTTCTCCGTCTTCTGAAAAAATAGGATTTTCCATGTATTTTCCCGGATTTTCTGATCTTCGTGAATTTTGCCTCCAAACAGCACCTTTTCCATCAGAATCCCGACTACAGCGGTCCATGCTCCAAAAGTCATCAACCATGCAAAAACAGAAGAAATAACATAAGTATCATCTCTTAATATGAAATATATCAGTGAATAACAGTAAATTATGATATAGAATAGTCATGCAAAATGGACGTATCAACTCCCCCAAGCTTAGACTTCGCTTGTCCCCAAGCGAAAACTGAGCTCAATAAACTTGACCTCAGGTTTATGGAGTGAAGAGTCCATAAAAGAATACGGACAAGAAGCATCACATTCAACAATACATAAGTCATAATAGAAGACAACTCACTATTATATAACTTAAGTTGCAATAAGTAAAGGAAACACAATAAAGATGCATAAAGTAAATTATAATTGGTAATGGCAAACTTAGCTCTTGGTCAAAGAATAGTTGACAATTTGCTGGAGTTCACAAATAACTGGTTTTCAATGATAGCTTTCAAAGTAGTAGACACTAAGATAAGAGCAATGTGCTAAACAAGGAACATAAGAAACATGATTGGATAAATCATCATATGAATGAATGAAACACAACAACTCAAAATGCTTGCTGAGGTAGAAGGGAATAGGTTTACTGACTTAACTAAAAAGTAAAAGAAAGGCCCTTCGCAGAGGGAAGCATGGATTTCAAGTTTCATAAAGAGCTTCCAAAAATTATGGTACTTACTAGCTTTCACCTCTCATTGCCCCTATCATAGGCATCTTTAGGTGATTAAGGTTAAAGTGACACAGCTGAGAGGATATGCTTGACAAGTTATAAGTTGAAATCTCATGCCCCTTACTTACGAGTACCGAACCTCATGCTACTCAACTTCAGTCACAAGTAAGCTCTTGTCATTGTAAATACATATGTATCATAAAGAACCGCCAACGGGGTACCCCTTGCACATGATACAGGAGCTATCCCATAATCAAAATGACAAGGCAATCAGACAATGAGCATCTTAGTGATCCTTTTATTTGCTATTTGCATAGGTTTTTATTGAGGATGCTTCATAGAGTGCTCATTATGGTTATGCTGCAAGTTTCTACCATGATTAGGCATGGCTTAGGCTAGCGGCCCAAGCGTTTCTCTAACACACATATAAAGTCCATGATCTTACAAGTTCCCCTTTTATTTCACACCGTCGGGATCCATAAGCAAAATAATCATGATATCAACGGAATATAAGTGCAATGTTGATACATGGTTCTGCTAACTTCAACTTATAAAGCGCAAGCATATACGCAACAAAGATGGACACAATGGTTCAAGTTTATTAATTGCAAGAAAGTAAAGTGTGCCATCAAGTTCATGAGAGCTTTAATCACTAATTTTCTCATAACAAGTTTAATTTGGAAGGTAGGTAAAAACAAGAATTTACTTGGAATAGCAATAGTTCTAATAGGTAGGTATGGTGGACACAAATGTCATAGGTTTTGGTTTAAGGATTGGATGCATGAGAAGCATTCCCTCTTAGTACATGTTTTTGGCTAGCAAGGCTGGGTAGCAAGCATAAGAGTTGAAGGAAACAAACAAACATACAAGTGATAAAGACAAATATGCAATCTTCCTTGGAAGCACAAAAGATCTTAACTAGAGAATACTAAACTTATGAGCAAATCAAGAAAGAAATATGATGAAATTATATTTCTTTAGAGTAATTTTATCTTTTTCATTCAATTCTCAAAATAGTGTCGCTACTGACCGAGCCAGGTTTGCCAAAACCAACTAAATTAACTCAATGATCCCAAAGTGATACCAATACTAACGACAAGATCGATCATATAACCGTGAATTGAAAACTAAAATAAGATATGCAAAAGAGTAAATGAAAGAACTTCTCATTAATATTCCATAACAGCAACTCACACCAAGGGATACATAGATATCTAACGAGAGGGGGGAACACTTCCATAATGAAAACCATCCTACATGATAACTTCTCTATTCATGATATGACTCTACTAAAAAGGGTAAAAAGATAGAAGATAGTGATGTGATACCGCAACACTCCCCCAAGCTTAGAACAAACCAAGGGGATGCCAAAACCTGATGACGAATTACTCCTTCGGTGGTGGTGGTGTTCTCTTGATGAGCTCTTTGATTAGTTTCCCCAAGTCCTCAATCTCGAAGGTGAGATTACAAATCAACTGTGAGTTTTGCTCAATGCGGCTCATGATCATGTCAGGTTGCGAATTCCAGCTCTTGCGATTCTTTCCCCACTCTTCCTCCTTGAAGTCTTCTTTTCCTGCATGGCTAGAACGAGGCAAATCCCAATTGGAGGGTAGTTTCTCCTTGGGCATATTCTGGTATTGATGCTCATGGATAAGGGTATGGAAAGGATTGTTGGAGCGTGGAGGAAGTGACCGTGGAGCCAAACAGTGACGCGGGGGTTTCCCTCCAGTTGACATTCGTGCAGTCCTTCTAATCCTGACAGGTTTTGCCAACACTCCAATGCTTGCAATGGTAGTGCCGGTGTGCGGATGTTGGCTTTGCTTTGCCTCCTCTTCATCTTCACTCTTGATATCCTTCTCCTGCCCGGGGTCTTGGAGATCTTCCTCCATAGGCTCCTTTCCCTTATCCTTGGCGGACACCATTGTGCTTCTAACTTTCAAGAATAGTTCCTGGCAGAAACAGATCGAAACGAAAACAAGACGAGAACACGATATACGAACCATGGGGGATCCGGGGGATTATATGTTACAAAGTTTTACAACAAAAGGAAGGTACTGGGAGAAAACGGGTCGGAGACGGAGTCCGGAGCGGCCACACCACCTGCTGGCGTGGCCAGGGGGGCCCCACACCAGGGGGTGGTGTGAGCCACCCTTGCTCCGTTTCTGTCCCTCTTTCGCTTCGTAGCTTTCCTTGTTGGATAAAAACTGCAAAATTATAACTGGTTAGAATTTTTGCAGAACTTTCCTTACTAGAACTGTTACCTATTCGAAAACGGACTCTGCAGGTCTCTAAATTTGGTCTTTGATAAATTTTTCCGGAGTTACCACTTGAATAGCATCAACATCTTCAACTTCATACTCATATTGCTCGAGTCATGAAACCTTTCACTATCTTATTACACCATTTTCTCCACTAACCTGAAAATTTCTTTCACACAATTCTCATTAGCAACATTAGTGTAAGCGCGATAATATATCTCTTAGGTTCAATTACAACTGAAATCCGACAAAACATAAGCTACTGTAACAATTCCTTCCGAAAACCCAAAAAGAATTCAAAAAGGAAATCGACTTAAGAAGCAAATGCAAGAGTGGCAAAATTTGTCAAAATAGACCAGCAGATAAAGATCATTTTTTTTTGAAAATCTTATGTTTCTCAAATCAAAAAGTGCAAAACTAACAAAAGTTAAATAACAACCTGGGACAGAGCACAAAAAATTACAGCTCAATCCGACGTACAGAGACCTCTCACGAATTTTTACGGTGAAGCACAAAAATCTGTTTCGGGACATCAACTTCCCCAAATCTTACTTCTCTCTCATTAGAGGTTGATCTTGACACAAAAACCAAACAAAAAGGATAAGGATAGGTTATTACCGAAGTAATAACTTCCAAGACTCAAAGAAACAAAAACAAACTGAAAGCAATAATATATTGGGTTGTCTCCCAAAAGCTCTTTCTTTATAGCCATTAAGATGGGCATGATAATTTCAATGAAGCTCACATAAGATATGAATTGAAGTAAAATAGAGCATCAAGAAGCAAAAATATACATGTTTAAGTCTAACCCACTTCCTATGCAAGGGAATTTTGTAAACAAACAAGTTGTTGAAACCAGATGCTACAAGCATAGGAAGGCAAAACAAGTGCAACATAAAGACTTAACGAGGAAACTTGATATTATTGAGGTGCATAAGAACAATCTTCCCTCTCTCATAATAACTTTCAGTATCATGCATAAATCTAATGATATAGCTATCACAAGAACCATGGTAGCAATGATCACTTATCCTAACAGAAAACACAAGAACACTAGCTCTCATAACAGTACTTTGTGAAACAATATTAGGGATATCCTTACAGAGGATAGTGTGTCCATCTTCTACATATTAAGCGACAAAGTCTTTCACATTTGCTATTATAGGTTCATCATCCATTTGTTTATCAGGTTCAACAACTTTATTTGTACTTTCATTAACCATACAAGCTATCATAGAATGTTCCTTTATCTTAACTGGGAAAGGCATTTTCTCAATGTAAGGTTCAGGTAAAACATGATTAGCAGTATAAACTTTAGTATTTCTTGCAGGAACACACTTAACAATGTCTTTATAAGGTACATGATACTTATTCCATTTCTTTTTAGGCACTTCAATATAGGAAGCAAAAGCCTTAAAATAAGTTGCAATAGCTTGAGAGTCTACACCATAAGCATTTTTAATATTTTGAAAGTCATCAGTTCCCATAAAAGATTCAATGCATTCATAATCATAATTTATACCTAACTTTCTTCCTTTGTCATTCTCCCATGCTTCAGCATTGTCTTGAATACGGTCCAGAAGATCCCATTTAGCTTCTTCTTCCATGCGTGTAAATGATCCAACACAAGAAGCATCCAATAAATCCTTAACATGAAGAGAAAGCCTTGCATAAAAGTTATTGATAATAATATTGTTGGGGAGCTCATGAATGGGACATTTGAGAATTAGTAACTTCAATCTCCCCAAGCTTGAGCTGTACTCTCTCCATCAAGAGGCCAAAAGTTGTATATTTGATTCCGATCTTTATGAATCTCACTAGGAGGATAAAACTTTGAATAAAAGAGAGGTACTATTTCCTCCCATTCAAGAGCTTGACCATTCTTCAGCAGCTTATACCAGTCCTCGGCTCTTCCTTTCAGCGATAATGAGAATACCTTCTTCTTGACTTGATCTGTTGTAATACCTGCACACTTGAACAACCTGCATAATAAAGCAAGTGATGGTTCATCACTAGTGGTAGTAGCATTATGAAATAAGAAACTCAACGAATTATCCATATTGAAAATAAAGCAAGTAACAGAAGTAAACAATACTCACAGTAGAAGTTTCCTTTGCCAGTTCCACTCTCCAATAGCACACCACTCCCCGACAACGGCGCCAGAAAATAGTCTTGATGACCCACTAGTATAGGGAGTGTATCGCAGTATTTTCAATAAGTAAGAGTGTCGAACCCAACAAGGAGCAGAAGGTGCTGGCGAGTGGCTAGGAGCAGGAATTCTCTGTAAATACTTAGCAAACGGATTTTTAGGGTTTTTTGATAATGCAAGTAAATAAAGTACAACTAAATAAAAGACAATAACAATAAATGCAGCAAGTGGCCCAATCCTTTCTTCAGCAAAGGACAAGCCAATTATATTACTTAGGATGACCAAACGTTCTCGAGGACACATGGGAATATCGTCAAGTGCTTTCGCTTCATATAGTTGATTAATCTTCTTTAGTTTGCTAAGTGTTGCGTGGGTGAACCTGTGCTAATGTATCGACCTTCCTAGGACTAATACATACTTGTGATTATATCCCTTGCAAGCATCCGCAAGTACAAGAAAGTAATTAAGGTAGAAACCTAACCACAACTTTAAACTCTAAGACCCTGACGTCCCTTGTGCAAAGGTTTCCTAACGGGGGTTCAGGTTTACATCACTCCAAGAACCCTACGATTAGTAGCCAAATACACAATGCATTCCCCTAGGCCCATATAGGTGAAGTGTCATGTAGTCGACGTTCACATGAAACCACTAGAGGAAGTATACCACAACTTAAATATCAAACTATTGAATCTTTCTCAACACAATTCCACTACTAACAACATGACTTCTCCCATGTCCTCAAGGACAAAACGAACTACTCACATGACATCATATGGATCTTGATCAGAGATGAAATAATGATATGTAACAATCTGAACATAAACGATAATTCAATGGTTCACTCAATAGCGTCAACTACAAAGAGTAATCAACACCGGAAAAGTTTCCCCTAAGAACTATGCAAGATTCAACCCAATTGTTATAGCGGTATGGAGGTGGTGATGATGGTGCTGGTGGAGATGATGGTGGTGATGATGATGATGGTGATCCCGATGAAGTCCAGCTTGATGGTGGTGTTGATGGCAACGATCTCCCCTTTCCGGGAAGGAATTCCCTGGGCAGAATTCTGTCTGTCGAAGAGATCTTTCTCTCTCGGTGTTTTCCGCCCCGTAGAGGCGGCAGAATCTTTCTGTGGTCACTCCCCGAGTCTTAGGGTTTTGGGAGGATAATATACGCCAGAGGGGAGAGGCTGGAGTGGACCAGGGCGGCCACACCACCTAGTGGCACCGCTTGGGGTGTCCCACACCAGGGGGTGGTGTGGGCCCCCTGTGGCCCATCTCCACTTCCCCTTCTGGCTTTCTCCGTCTTCTGAAAAAATAGGATTTTCCATATATTTTCCCGGATTTTCTGATCTTCGCGAATTTTGCCTCCAAACAGCACCTTTTCCATCAGAATCCTGACTGCAACGATCCATGCTCCAAAAGTCATCAACCATGCAAAAACAGAAGAAATAACATAAGTATCATCTCTTAATATGAAATATATCAATGAATAACAGTAAATTATGATATAGAATAGTGATGCAAAATTGACGTATCAGGGTGCACAAATAGCAACACACACACAATCAACCTCGGAAAAACCAAATAAAAACCCAACGAGACTTTCACGACAAAGCAATCACAAGATTCATAAAATATTTCAGGCGACCACCCCCAATAAGCTACCTGTTACAAAGTCGGCCGGCTCCGCGACAGACCCAGGGTGTGTGGCGACGACTGTAAATGACTAGGAACCCGAAAGTGTGACTTGGCTTGTTGATACGGCCGAAACGTGGCACGGTTGGTCCTAAACAGTATAGGTGCTCCACGCACAATCATAAACAAAGCGGTGAAGCATGGCATAAGTACATGATAGTAATAAAACCCCAAACTAGTTTGTGGCCCCAAGAAATAAGAACTGAATCAAGCTTTGGCTAAGGTGATTCATGGTCCCACATGCGGATAGTGCAATAGTCAAGAAACAGGTATCAAGTACTCGGGGCCTACGGGACACAAGTGAGCGGTTAAAACCCAAATATTAGCTATTGCCCACCGGTGCCTATGCATTAGTTATATCTATTCCCAACATTTTAACAGTTGTATTTAAAGTCATGATCATCTCACCATTAAGCATCTCCAGCATTTAGCATGTGCCAACTTGCCATCAACGGTGGAACGACAACGACGCGAAGCAGCAAGTAAGCAAGCAACTACGACTCGCAAGGCTGACTATCTATCAAACAACAGGAAATATGATGTGTCCATGCCAATATAGGCTGCAAGGGACATAAAGTGGTACGGAATCTAGAGCATCGCAACACAAATAGCAATAGATCAACATGAGGAAGTAAAGACTATAAATGCAAAATAGGTAGAAAGGGGGAGAATGCTCGCCTGGGAAACATAGCCGAAGATTCATATGGAGATCGGGTCGACACTCGCATCCACTCAACGGCCTAATCCGTGAAGAAGCAAAGCACTAGAAGAAACACCGGATACACTATTTAATACTACGACAAAAGATCGGGCATGATGCATGTATGATGCATGAGATGACAAAGATGCGATGCAATTAGGCAATATTAAGCGAAACCGGGGTCCCGACATTTAATTAATGGTTCAAGTTATTTAGATACCCCGCAATTTAAATATTGTATTAACAAGGCAAAACATGGCATCGGTTTGCTACACAAATTTAAATCGAGCCAATACAAGACTAGAAAAGCCCGCATATGGTCTCTATATTTAATTATGAGATGAATCGACAAAATACCCCTAAATGCCAAACATGTATGTGGTTATGAACAATTTAATATGCAACAAGTATATGAATGGAAATTTATAAAATAGGGGTCTCAGAAAAGGGATCACACATGTCAGATCGACAATCTTGGAGGGCTCGGAGGGGTTCGGGTTCGGTCTTCGGAAAGGTCTTCGGGTCCGTGTATACGATCATGGCATCCGAGAAGGCGATCTTGGTTTGGGGCTTCGGATCCTCAAGGCCGGGGTCTTCGAATCCATTGTCATTCATGATGGAGAACTTGTTTGTGGCAGTGTTAATTGTTATTGTCATGTATCTCGTCGGTCCTTTCGTCGATCAACCTTGACGAGGTGTTTTCCCAACTTGTCTAGCAGGAAGTAGCCTAATTGTGTTCCCCACAACATCTCCACCTTACCGCTAGACTCGAAGTAGGCCACAGATGCATCTTCATTCTGTAGGCACCGTAGTTGTACATCACGCACCCCACGGGATCGACGAGTAGCTACAGCACATGTTCTTTTCGTCAACATTGAGGACACCACATCACAAACACCTTATCAACACTTCACCACATGACCTCAACACCAGCACTCATACAGCGAGAAGACAGGGAGGCCATGGGCAAGGTCGAGCACTAGAGGCAGCCACGGCGGCAGACCGAGGTGAGGCCGAAGAGGAGCTCAGGGACGGAGCAACACCAGGCGCAGGGCTTGGCGACATGAGTGGGGGAAGAGGGCGTCGGACTTGTGCAGAAGGGCGGTGCCATGGCGGCTCTGCTCGGGAGGCAGAGGAGACGGTCGTGGGCGACAAAGACGAGACGAGCAGGAGGTCACGCATCCACATGCAGGGAGAGGCGAGGACGGTGTCTGGGTCCGGGGCGAGGCAGGGATCCGACCGGAGGCGGGCGCGCACAGGCGGTGGGAAGGAGCTTGAGCGGGCGACCAAGAGGGAGCTCGGCGATGGCATAGACGGTGAGGTCCTGGCGGCGGGCTCCAAGGCGAACGAGGGAGCTCTAGGTCGAGGTTGAGTGGCGGCAGACGCGGGTGATGCGGGACGATGGCGACAAGGTAGGGAGGCGCCTGGCGGCGGGGTAGGTGGGGAACAGGGAAAACAAGCGATGCGGGGTGGGCCGAGCGACAGAATCGTGCGGGACATGTCGCTAGCGCCACGCGCAGGTGGGGCCAGGGTTGCGAGCAGGTAAGGGGATTACGGGATGAGGACGGGGCTCCTGTGCGGCAGGTGGGTGGGCCTGTGAGCGCAATTAGTGGGGCCGGGTACGGGATAGTTCAGTGCGCCTGGAAACCCCCTCGAAACCTGTGAGCGCAATTAGTGGAAGCGCGCTTGGGTAGTTCAGTGCGGGTGTGAGGTACTGCATGCTGCA
Organism: Avena insularis; assembly: GCA_023614405.1. Taxonomy (NCBI): domain Eukaryota; kingdom Viridiplantae; phylum Streptophyta; class Magnoliopsida; order Poales; family Poaceae; genus Avena; species Avena insularis. The sequence goes on from CM042696.1 coordinate 411,834,428, forward strand.
GCTGCTGCGGGGTGGTTCGGTGCGCCTGGAACCCCCTCGACCAACTAACTTGCCTAGTAGATTCCATGAGACATACTTCGGGCATTCCATTCGACATATGCATTCTGGTTGTTCTCGAAGACAGTGGAGGAGGTGCATTCATACATGTAGGTAAGCGTGGCCGGGAGCAAGAGAGGCACGGTATCCGTAATCTTGTTCCCCGCACACATCTCTAGGGACCGGCTTCGGGACTTGACCCGTTACGGCAGCATCTCCTTAGGGCGTGACTCATGGTCTCTGCGAAAGCAAGGTAAAGGTCGTGGTCAACCACTCTCTGCCGGCCTTCCAAGGAAGAGGGCTAATGTTAACTAGCACTAAGAATCGGTTGGTATGTGTGGGTAAAGTTGTGCACCCCTGCAGGGTTATTAATCTTTTCGAAAAGCCGTGTCCATGGTTATGGACAACTTGGGACCGGACATGATGATCATAGAGAACTATAACCTAATCATAGAACTTGACAAGAGATGTGAGGTGTGTTTAAGAATGCTTCCTTAGGGATCGAGGGGGTGATCCTAGTTGATAGTTTCAGCTGATAAAGTTTCGGTGGATATCAAGAGATGATCAAGCTAGATATATCGTTTTCACTTACCCCTTTTAAAAGGTTATATTTGTCGAGCTTCTCCTACCTCTTTTGCAAACAAAGTTAGCTTTATGCAAAATAGCTCCACCAGCCATAACTCTTGCGGAGTACACCCTATACTCAGCCTTGATTTGTTGATAATTTTGCAGCAAGTAAGTGTTACCATAGAGGAAGAGTTTGTTATAGCATCGATATCGATGAGTAGCTTGGGGTTCCCGGTCGGCAGCTTGGAATCTATGGATTGGGACGTCATCATTATGCTTCAGGCCTCTTAGGCCATTTGTTAAGTTTGCTATACTTAATAGCATAATTTGCCTTCCGTTGTTTGATGTTTGTGGTCAGTGACCTCTGCTTGTAATATTTTGGTTCTTTGCTAAGTTACGAGCTTGCTATAATAATTTTTGTGTCGTAGGGTCACTGTATTGTTACCGATTCTTTCTCTGTATGCTTCCGAGATTTAAGTTAGGCTTATATCAGACAGAGGTCTGGGATTTGTCTAGCCCTAATCTCGGGGGTGTCACAGGCTTCATCCCAAACATTGGCATGGAAGGTTATTCCAAAGATCGACACTCGCAATACTAGAGAAGGGATGTTGTACTTTATATGTATACATATATATAAACGTCCCATCGCATTCAATGCACTTCATCAGCAAGATGTGGCAAAAGTGAGCACCACAGATTTCCTCTTTGTTAAGAAGTTGTTGTTGTTCTAGTATGAACGGTATGCCTCAGCTAGTGGTTGGATAAGGAGAGCCAGTCCGGACTACTTTTCATGCTTATTTTTAGGCCCCTTTATACGAAAATATGGATTGGGTGTAATTTTCTCTTTTTTGAGGTCCTTGATGTAACATGTACACTTCCACTAACCATGTTAAGTTGTTAACCGAAGCATCTCGCTCCTTCTAGGCCAAACCTAGTTGAAAAGGTGCCACCGCCCCACATTTCAGACAAAGTGGACCATGCTTTCTTATAACTTCCTAGTTTTAGAATTGTTGAAGCTTCCTAGCTAGGTAACTTTCCCCACTTAGAGGAATTTATGCCGATTTAACGAAATTAGGTCAGATATGAACTACAAGTAAGCCTAATATGTTGCTCTTGAATTTTACAGATGTTGTTTGTGTAACATTCCAATTTCAGCAACCCTGATTTGTTGTCCAGAATGCAAAAATCAGGGGGAAACAAAAACTTTTTCTTGTGCTTTGGTGCAGTGCTTGCTTGTTGTTTGTTTGTGCTTGTGCCTAAGAGAGTGTATCTTATGATACTCTTTACCTCAACCTCAGTTGACAAAAGCTATTTACCAAAAATATCCTGGCTCATTTTACATATTCTCAAGCGTTCTGGCATTTCAAAACATGAGCCAAGATGCCTATGTAACCAAAACTATTTTGGTAGCTTCTATTGGCAAAACTATGGAGAGATATATAATACAATCTCCTTCTGTTTTCAAGACAGAACACTCAACTAATCTTATCTCTAGTTTCCCCAAAACACCTTTTCCAAGAATTTGAATAATACTCTTGGTAGAGATACCAAGGACTCTCACCTTATTCAAAACTCAACCTCTTCAAAATGCCCCAACCCTACCTCAAGCTAAGCTTGATGGTAACCCTAGAGTAGTTGATTTGTTTATAAGATGAGTTGCCTTGATCTGCTATCTGATGAGTTATTTTGATCTGCTGTTTGACTTGTTTGCTTAGGAAGTAGTGTGAGCCACCCTAGGAGCTCATCACTAGGATCTAGATGCTTCCAAATCATCAATCCCTAAGCAAGAATACAAACCTAGATATGATCCCTAGCCACTAGGTGATTATCTAAAACCCTTAACCAGATCAATTCTGAGGATCTCCATTCTAGATGTTTCCAAGTCCTTGAAGACCAATATTCAGATTGGAACCCTTCCACTTAATCTACTCTTCCATATCACCGACTTGTTGATGCTATGATACCTTGAAACCTTTCCAGGAACATTCCCTCTCATACTCTAGTCAAAATCCTCAAAACTACCAAATTTGACTAAGTCTGGAAACAGTTTCAACATCACATATTTGAATGCCTCCTTTTCTCAAACCATGTGCATTTTTGGAAATGCACCTGAACCATCTTGCTAACCATCAGAAGGACTACCAAGGCCCACATTGGCCCCTGGTTAGGTCCTCCTCCAACCCACTTGTCCATGACGGTTTTGTAGACAAGAAAACAGCATGTCCTGCAAAACTAGTCATCATGCCTACTTTGGTAGAAGCTCACAGACTCATACAACCTCCTATGGACCAACTCTCTACATGGTTGTGATCTACTCATTGATGTCTATCAAAACCTACTTCACTTGCCCCAAGTGGATCTATGTGCTGATTAAACCCACATGGTTTATAAGGCATCATGACTCATTTTGCATGGCAGCCTTAATTTCAACAAAGTTTGCCATCACTTCTAGATCACATCAAATGCTATTAATTCAAGATCCTCCTGCCATTATCATCTATATGACCTGGTCTACCCACCCATCTATCCCTTGCACCAAGGTGAACTCTGAGCTCCAAGATGCAAGCATGTTTTGGTGATATAAAAATAACATCACCCTAGATCATCAACTCCTTGTTTTCCATCCTTTTCAAGTTGGAATTTCATTCCACAAGGTTGCAACTACTTGCTACACCTTGTCTATCTCATCAAGATTTATCAATAATTATCCATAATTATTATGGCCCCAAAACTATTTAATTCTTTTAATAGTCAAAATGTCCAAAACTCCCTCCATAAAGGAAAGTTCGGTTTTTGTCAAAAATTCTCCAACTTTTGGCTCAAGTGAGTTCCATATACCCTACTCTATCTTCCCCTCTCGAAAATAAATATTTTTGAGAAGCTTCATTATTTCTCCTTGCCCATTTTCTTAAATGGCTGAATTGGAATAATAAATGTTTTAAATACTTTTGCAACTCAATAAATCATGGGAAAATTCCCCTAAGTGTGTATTCACATTTGGGACCCTCTCAAAGCAGAAACCAACCTTGTCCAATGTAAAAATATCAAATGATCTTCTAAAAACCACTTTTGCCCTTTTTGATTAATTGGATTTATTAGGACTAATACCCCTTACAAAAATCCCAATTAAATCCTAGGAGTCTACCTTGACCTCATCTATCTACCAGTACCATTTCCTTCCTGGTCCAATGCAAGTTTTTGGACTTCCTCCATAACCATCAATTGGATCCAATTTGTCAATTAAGCAAATCCATTACTCAAACCACTTTCAAACCTCATCCAAACTTGCTTATTACATCTCATCAGCACTAGACACACCCCTGGTCGACCAGCACTATAGCTCCACCTCAGCCCTTCCCATTTTACCCTTGAACTAATAGAGAGAGAGACAACCGCAAATCTTACAAGGATCTACTCTAATTAATTACCACAGCTGCCACCACCTCCCTCTCTGATCCAGCACGACCAAATACCAATCCTAACCCTCTCCACCGACCCCTAGACCAATCCCTGGCCAGCAATCCTCTCCCCCTTGTCCTAAATGGTCTTTTACCTCATCTACCCCTCCCTCCTTGGTATATAGGCCAGAGGCCTCCCCTAGCTCGCCTCTGCCCCTCATTTGCCCCCTCACACCTCCCATTTACCTCCCCTAGCTCCACTCCCCCTCCTCTGCCTTGTGCAACCCAGGAGAAGAAGAAGGAGAGCTCTCAGCCTCCTCACCGAATCGAGCAAGGCTACTTCTCCCCTGCTTCATTCCCTCTGCATGTCAGCTCATGTGTTCCCCTCCTCCTCCTCTACCTGACAGTACTTCTCTTTTGGCCTAGGACCTACTTATACGTCCATTTTGCATCACTATTCTATGTCATAATTAATTGTTATTCATTGATATATTTCGTATTGAGAGGTGATACTTATGTTATTTCATCTGTTTTTGCATGGTTGATGACTTTTGGAGCATGGACCGCTGCAGTCAGGATTCTAATGGAAAAGGTGCTGTTTGGAGGCAAAATTCGTGAAGATTAGAAAATACGGGAAAATATACGGAAATTCCTATTTTTCCAGAAGACGAAGGAAGCCAAAAGGGCGTCTGGAGATGGGCCACAGGGGGCACACACCACCCCTTGGCGCGGGCAGCCCTAGGCCACGCCAGCAGGTGGTGTGGCCGCCCTGGCCCACTCCAGGCACTCCCCTCTAGCGTATATTATCCTCCCGAAACCCTAAGACTCGAGGAGTGACCACAGAAAGATTCTGCCGCCTCTGCGGGGCGGAAGACACCAAAAGAGAAAGATCTCTCGGTGAGAGATTTACCGGGGAATTCCTTCCGAGAGGGAGATCGTCGCCATCAACACCACCATCAAGCTGGACTTCATCGGGATCATCATCATCATCACCACCATCATCACCATCAGCACCCTCATCACCATCTCCATATTTCTGTAACAATTGAGATGAATCTTGCATAGTTCATAGGGGAAACTTTCCCGGTGTTGATTACTCTTTGTAGTTGATGCTATTGAGTGAACCATTGAATTATTGTTTATGTTCAGATTGTTATACATTATTATTCCATCTCTGATCATGATCCATATGATGTCTTGTGAGTAGTTTGTTTTGTTCTTGAGGACATGGGAGAAGTCATGTTGTTAGTAGTGGAGTTGTGTTGAGAAAGATTCAATAGTTTGATATTTAAGTTGTGGTGTACTTATTCTAGTGGTGTCATGTGAACGTCGACTACATGACACTTCACCTATATGGTCCTAGGGGAATGCATTGTGTATTTGGCTACTAATCGTAGGGGTTGCCGGAGTGATAGAAACACGAACCCCCGTTAGGAAACCATTGCACAAGGGACGTAAGGGTCTTAGAGTTTAAAGCTGTGGTTAGGTTTCTACCTTAATTACTTTCTTCTACTTACGGATTTTTGCAAGTGGTATAATCACAAGTATGTATTAGACCTAGGAAGGTCGGTACATTAGCACAGGTTCACCCACATAACACTTAGCAAGTTAAAGAAGATTAATCAACTATATGAAGCGAAAGCACTTGACAGTCTTCCCATGTGTCCTCGAGAACGTTTGGTCATCTTAAGTAATACAACCGGCTTGTCCTTTGCTACGTAAAGGATTGGGCCACTTGCTGCATTTATTCCTATTGTCTTTTATTTACTCGTACTTTGTTTACCTGCTTTATCAAAACCCCCTAAAAATCCGTTTGCTAAGTATTTGCAGAGAATTCCTGATCCATACCACTAGCCAGCACCTTCTGCTCCTCGTTGGGTTCGACACTCTTACTTATCGAAAATACTACGATACACCCCTATACTTGTGGGTCATCACCTACTCCTCCGTCATCAGCGTTGAGCTCCGACGAGGTTGCTCTCACCGCCGTCGCGCGAGCTGCTTCCAGTGGACCTCCGCCGTCGTGCCGCCCCTCGATCTGCTCAGCATCGTCGGCCACATCGCCCTGCAACCTCCCCGACCCTCCTCGAGCCCGCTGGTGAGCTCCCGCCTCCCTCTCCGCCGCTGCCTAGGGTTCCCGCCGCCAACCGCCCTGTTTCGCGTAGATGACGAAGCCCCGTCGTCCATCATGCCTTAAATCAACGTCCAGATCTGGCTGATACCACTTGGCCTCACCTCTTGTTGGCAGGCCCACCAGTCGAGTTCAGCCTGCTTCCTCCCGTCGCCGCGTCTGCGCCATGGGCCGAATCCTCCCCTGCAGCCCAGTGTCTCCCCAGATCCGGCCCACTGCACCCTTCTTCTTTTTCTTTTAACAAATCCTTTAATTCCGGAAAATCTCCTGTTAGGATTAAATCCAAATAAAAATGGAAACCACCATATTATGCCAAGACCTAAATTTCTGGTAGTTCTCTGATGTTTTCTAAACATGCAGAACTAGTCCCTTGCTAAAAATAATCTTTATTATTGATTGGCAATTAATCCACTAGAATGTATCTTTTATACCAAATAAATTCCTCTGTGAGCTAGACTTACTCATTTGAGTTGAAAAAATGTCCTACTGAGAGGTAATTGACATACCTATCATCTAGCATAGGTCCTATGCCAAGGTGAACAGAAAGATGCCTTTAAGAGAAATAATAAAAACAACAACTTTCTGTCTTGGATAATTTCTCTAGGTCAAACCAAGTGTGGTAATGACCTGATTCCACCTCCCAGCACCTACTAGGATCTGTATCTATCTAGTTCTAGCAGCTCTGAATTTATTGAGCTCTGGTTAAAGTTTAGTGAATTAAATACTTCTGCAATGGGTATTTTCACTAAATAAATCACTCCAGGAGTTTAACAACTCAAAAAGGGTGAATCGAATTTATGCCGAAAGGTATTCCAAATACCTATCACATGCCCTTTGAACCAAATCAATAGCTTCTGTATAATTAATCTAGTGAAAAAGAGAAAAACTTTACAGAACTGCCTTTGGGAATTTCCTGAGAGCATTCTGTTAATTCTTTGGGCACCATTCCATTTCTGGGTGGTTCAGTACAGCAAATTCTACCAAACCATCCAAGTAAATAATTTTTGGAGCTCCAGATAATTTCTGGTGAATTATTTCCTCAAACTAGAGTTTAATCCACTTTAAAAATCATAATTAAATCTAGGAAATTGATATTCAAGTAAAACCACTTGTAATGGTTTTGTCTTGTCAAGAACTATCTAAGGATATCATGGTTACCCTTTGGTAGACTAATGACCACATAACCCTAATCCAAGTTCATGGTATCTAGCCTTGACAACTATCTTCCAAGAGAAAACACTACAGTAGCAATCTAGTAAATTCACACCAATAAAACCCAACTTCTCCAAAACCTTCCAAGTTCAGTTGTGTTCAGTATGTTTGCTTGCTGTATGGTTTGATGCTTGTTTACCTTGTATTGATTGTGGTATTGTCTGATTGCATGTGTACTCAATGACGACGATAGTATGAGAGTCTGACGACAAGAAGGAAGGGACTTCTTATTATTATTTATTGGGTATTCTTGGTTATCTAAAGAAGTCCAGGGACTTATTGCTGATCATAGGCAAGCCACCATTCCCGAACTCTGATATATGTTCTACTCTCTTTTACCTGTTTTGTATCCTCTTTATAAATTGCATTATCTACCTGCATGTTTTGTTTTACAAATACTACGATAGTAACTTGGCTCCTCCAAGTTATGACTTTGTGTCCTTCGAGGCACCACCCCGATGTACCTACCATTTTATCCCCTTAGATTGAGAGTATGATGGTTAGCATCCTACCTCGTTGGAAACCCCCGGTTTTGAGAAAATAAACTGTTTTGGGATTTACCCCACTACAAAGGTTTTTAACTGCTTTATAAAACCCTTGGTAAGAGGCATCCTTCCAAGTGGATGTTTTAAGGAAAGAAAAGGTGATGATGAGCAATGAGAAGGTGATGGGATGTTCTACGCCTTTACCAGAACAATTTTTATCCGCGCAACCACATTACCGCAGGTGCTGGGGCTTAACTCGTAGTTTGTCCGCATTAGCCGAGGCAACTTCTACCATGCCTATAGGGAGAGATCCCTAGAATTCCAGGCAGGTGCTACCAGATCGCTGATCTGAAGCCTATTGCTTGTTTCGGCAAGAGTGAGCCTAAACCGGCAAGAGGCCGGTGCAACAATTGGGTCTCCCGCAGACGGTATGACTTGGAGTATAGAAGGAAGTGGAGTCACGAGATTTAAGGTATACGCCAAGTTGCGGCTTGGGTATGCGCGTGTATGGAAGGCAGGATTATGGCTGGGAGCCACATACTCGTTGCCGGGGAGAACAAACCCAAAAGGAAAAGCATGCCTTTGCTAGGGTAGACAAGCGAAAGGTTAGGTTTGATTATCCCGACCCCCATCTATAGTGGTAGTGGGCCGTGGTTGTATCCCGGCGGATGTATTAATTCTTGTGGGGAAAGTGCGCAAACTCTGCAGAGTATAACCTATTCGAATAGCCGTTTCCATGGCCAAGGACGGTTGTAAAGGTGTTGGCTAGGAGTACCCAAACTGTGCTTGTTTGGGAAACAAGTACTATGAGGACGAAGGTTCCGGGGGAACCCTGAGTTCAAAAGCTTTGTTTTGACCTGAGGTGGTCGAGGAGGTTTACAAAAGGGTTTTTACTACAAAACTGTTCTCAAAACTCTTTTTCAACAAAGATATGGAGATGTCTTGATTTATAAAATAGAGGCATGCTTTTCAAACTCTTTGTCAACAAAGATATGGAGATGCCATAACTACAAGGGGTAGTCTAGGCTTTTCAAAAACAACCCCAGATAAAGCTATCTCGCCATAGCCAGACTTGCATTTCCTTATGTCATTTATCCTGGTGGTTTGCGAGTACATTCAAAAGTACTCACGGCTTTGTCCCTGGCTTTTTACTTGGCCAGACTTTTAGAGGTTTGACATCGGAGGATTCAGGTGACGTCCAGCGAACTAGGCCGTCTTCCTAGTCGGCTACCTGTAGGTTGAGGCACGATTGGGCTCTGCGCTTGAGATTGTTCCGCTGCTAAAGATGTTGTAGCCATAATGGCATGTATGTAAGTCTTGTAATTCGTTACGTTTTGGATGTTGTAATGATACCTGTCGGTTATGTTCCACGGCTCACTGATCATGGGAACGTGGATGTATGCATAACAGAGATTTCTCGGATGGTTAATCCGGGAGCCCACAGTTTGTTGGTACCATTGTTGTCAATATATCGAGAACCATCGCGAGATTTGAAAAATGCAACTAACTTTGTGCTAAGAATATGCATGCCTACAAATTTGATAATGTTTTGAAGACATTGAAATAAAATAAAGAATAAACTAAATACTTTCATGTGGTGTCGTCTTATGCGTATTGCTCAACATAAAAAAATCAGAAATAAGTTCTTGACACTTCTTTTCAAAAGAAAAACTGCTATGTTGCTTCACAATTTCCATACCACTATATAGTGTACGAATAAATTCAAACATCAATAGTTGGATATAGATTGGGAAAACCCTACATTGTTGACCATTGGATATCTATTAGTATATTTGATTATGTCATGTCTAGCATATAGAAGATTCCATTGTTGGCCTCTAGCACCATGAATATACAATGCACAAAGAGTATGGTGAATATGGTTCTGAATGCCATAAGCCACGTTTCCAGATATAGCAGACAATGTTTTACGTATGATTCCCAAGTTTTATGAGTTTTCAAAGCTTTCTAGGTAACTTGGCCCACTCAAATGATTTTATGTCTGTTTTAACAAAATCAGGTCAAATTTGAACTAGAAGCTCTAGAAAGTGGTAGATTGCTACCGAAGTTCTACAAAAAGCTTTTAGAAGTAACCATCATGCAATTAATATATCAGAAATAATCAGGAGTTTTGACCAATTCAACTTCCTGCTAAGAATTTGTATCTTGACAATTTTGAACCTGTTTTGAAACAATCACATTTAATAAAGAAAAATAGAAAAACAAATATTTACGCATGGTATCCGATCACTTCACGTGTACAGCCTCCCAGGAAACTGATAACCATGGCATTTGACAACTTTTAAAAACCTAGCCCCGTGATATTGTCCCACCATGTATGAATATTATTTGGTTTCAACCCTGATGACCAAAAAATGTCATGGCCATGTGGACATCATAGTTAATGTACAATTCCCACATTAATTTGGTATATGGGTGCATCTTGGCGTAGTAGCCAATGTTGCCCGTGGGAGTCTCAACATTGGTCCTGATTGATTCGCGGGATAGGAAAACAAAGGAATAGGGAAAACACAGTATTATTAGAATGTCATGTCTAGTTGAATCCTACAAGATTTGGAGCCTACGGGAATTTTTCTTAAACAAGTGTTTGATTCACATGAAAGTAAAGGAATTGTAACATGAGGTTGAGGTGGATTATTCTTAAAATTTTATAGAATACATGTGCATGGTGTCCTTTTGCATGTATCACATGCTATGCACTTGAGTTTTGACAACTTTTGAACAACCAGGTTCACAAAATTGTCCTGCATTGCATATGAACTGGTTTCGAGTCGGATGACCAAGGTCAATACCATACCCTGTGATCCACATCATATTTTATGGTAATTTCTCCATATTATGTAGATTGGTGCATCTTAGCATGGTAGACAATATTTTGCCAAGGGGAGTTTCCAAGAAGTATTATGAAAAGAGATGATCTGAATTTTCCAAGTGATAGGTTTTTTTTTGTGAAAACTGCAACGTTGTTTTCCGTAAAGCAAATAGTAGTACTAGGAAAAAAATGGATCGAAATGGAGGGAAAAAATGAAGAGCTACCGTAAAAGAGATTATGGGCTTTGAGAAGGCAGCCCAAGAGGACAGCAGCGGAGAGGTGTTGAAGGCGGTTCGATGTCAGAGCAAAGTTATGGAATAAAAGAGATAGACACAGAGCCACCATAGTACCATGGCACACGTGCGCAGCGCCACGTTGTGGATGAGGGAGAGATCAGTTGGAGGATGGATGTGATGCAGCAAAGGAGAGAGTAGTACACAATTTATTTTCCTTGCATAGAGGAGGGGTAGCACACTTTAAGGCTGCATGAGTGAGCACCACACTAATTTCCTTTGTTAAGCAAGTACAAGTTCTAGTACTCTGATCCGTACAATTAGTATGCCTCGGCTAGTGGGTGGAGAATGAGATCCAGACCCGACTTCTTTTCCATGCTTATTTTCAGGGCCTTTTGTATTAAATATGTGGACTTGGATGTAATTTTCTCTTTTTTGTCCTTAAATTGATGTAACATGCACTTCCACTAACTGTGTTAAGTTGTTAATTGGAGCATCTTGCTCCTTCTAGGCCCACCCTCTAGTTGAAAAAATTCCACCACCCCACATTTCAGACAAAGTGGAAGTGCATGTTATTCTTACAATTCCCTAGTTTTAGCATTTTTCAAGCTTCCTAGCTAATTTTGCCCACGGCCTTTATGTCGATTTAATGAAATTAGGTCAGATATGAACTACAAGTAAGCACGATAGGGTTTGCTCTTGAATTTTAAAAATTTCATTTGAAGGTACCAACGATGTCAATATACCAAGAATGAGCGCGAGTTTTGAGAAAGGCGAGTAACTTCATGCCTAAAAATTTGATAATGTTTTGAAGACATGGAAATAAAACAAAGAAATTATAACAAACCAAATACTTTCATGTGGTGTCCTCTTATGCATATTACTTCCCATGGTTACCATTTTCATGGCACGCAGTGCACGCGACATGATAGGTCATCATGCGTAAATCTTTTCTTTTTTCTTTTTTTTCTTTATTTGTTAAATTAGAAAAAAGTCACTAAAGTGTGCGAAGTTAGCTAGGAAGCTTGAAAAATCGTTGTACTAAAACCATGGGAATTACAATCACATGGTTTACTCTGTCTGATAATTGGGTGGTGGCATTTTCTTTTAACTTCGGAGTGTGCTTTGAGGTTTGCTCGTACTGGCATTTATCGTGCTAAAGAATGGAAAAAAGATCCAATGGTTAGCAATGTTTGGATTTGCCAGTCTTGATCCAACGGTCAGTGTTCCGTACACTATAGACTAGTATGGTATTGTAATAGAAAGACAAGATAAAGATAAGATAAGAAGTACCGCGAATGGCCAATCTTTTGAATAACCTTCCCTCACGCTGTTTGGGAAGCAAGTGAAAATTTCGAAAACCGAAAAAGTTGATTTTTTTGCCACCAAGGACCAAAGTGGTTTCCTTCCTAGTATGACCTCCTCTTACCCACTACTACTTCACACCAACGCGCCTGCCGAACACGCTAGAGACACATAGCTGCCGTACTAAGGCACACATGCGTAGCGCCACACTGTCGACAAGGGAGAGATCAGTCGGGCCTGTGCGCGAGGAGAAAGGGGAGGAGAGATGGAGGATAGCAAAAGAGAGAGAAAACACACACTTTTTTTGCATGCATAGGACCTGAAATTTACTGCTAGTAGAGTGTCGTACACTGTAAGGCCACAGGAGTACCTTGTGTCAGGAACCTGATACGTCCAAAACATATCTACTTTCCCGAACACTTTTGCTATTGTTTCTCCTCTAATTTGTGTGATTTGGATACAACTAATGCGGACTGACGCTGTTTTCAGCAGAATTGCTTTGGTGTCTCGTTTTTGTGCAGGAAATCAACTTTCAGGAAATATCCTAGAAAATATCGCAAAACACCTATTTTACCAAAAGACTCACGGAGCCAGAAGAGGAGACGAAGAAGGGCCACGAGGGGCCCACACCACCTGGCCGCGCCAGGGGGTGGTGTGGCCGCCTCGTACTCCGTCTCGACATCACCTTTCACCTATATAAACACTCTAACCTAAAACAGATGGGGGGTCGACATTTTTCCAGAAAGAGTTCCGCTGCACTGCCACCACCAGATACCGTGATTCGGAACCAGAAACTCCGTTCTGGCACCCTGCTTGGACGGGGAATTGGAGGATATCACCGCCATCATCATCACCATCGCTTCTCCATCAACCATCCATGATTCCCCCATCCATGAGTGAGTAATCCCCCGCTGTAGGCTATGGGGATGATAGGGATTTGATGAGCTCATTCATGTAATTGCATCAGATTGTTAGGGCATGGTGCCTAGTATCTATTGTTAGTGCGTTTTGACTTTGTTGCAACTTTTTATGCTTAATGCTTGTCAATAGGGCCCGAGTGCCATGATTTCAGATTTGAACATGTTATGATTCATGAGGATATTATTGTTTATGATCTTACCTGCAAGTTGTATACACATATTGTTGTCCGGAACCAAAGGCCCCGAAGTGACAAGAATCGGGATAACTAGAGGGAATGGCTATGATATGAGGATCACGTGTGTTCATGGAGTGTTAATGCTTTGCTCTGGTGCTCTATTAAAAGGAGCACCTTAATTTCCAGTAGATTCCCTTGAGGTCTCGCTGCAACGGGGTGGCATGCAAGTTCTCATTGCGAGCACGTATGACTATATATGGAACACAGCCTATGATTATTTAGTACTTGGATGCTTTACCTTATTTATCTGTAAATGCCCTATGTCTTGATTGATACATGGATTGTCTTGTCCATGCAACACCCGTTCATCCATCCATCCCTATGCAACACCCGTCCAACCCCTTGTGTCGAATCAATAAATTGGGTTATACTTCCCTCGAAGACTGTTGTGATCCCCTATACTTGTGGGTCATCAAGACTATTTTCTGGCACTGTTGCCGGGGAGCATAGCTCTATTTATCAAGTTCACTTGGAATCACTATTGTTCGCTGCCATCCATTCATCATGGGTAAATCTCGTGATGGCAAGGTTCCTATATTACCATCCACTACAAGGAGAGGTACGGTTCTGAACACCTCTGTTGCTCTTGATTCACCATCTGTGATGAGTAAGCTCCTTGCACCACCACCACATACACATGCTACACATAATGCTACTTCTGCTGAATCTGAAACTTCTGATACTTATGATGCTGCTTCTACTGTGCTTGATAAGAGTGGTTCATTAGGTCCTTTCCTAGATGCTACGATTGCTAGAACTGTAGCTGGAAATACTAAAACTCCTAATAAAGACACTACTACACCTGTCAGTTCACCTGAGTCTATAGAAAGCTATGATATTGAAGAAGGATATATAGAAATGACTAATGAATTTATTAAAGAATGTCAAAATACTCATGGTAAAAGTGCTATTAAGAGTCTCCTTGAGAGGCGTACTATAAAACCCACACTATTTCCTAAAGATAAGTTTGCTACATCTCCCATACCCATTAAAGATAAGGATTATGATTTCTCCCTTGATTTATCTTACATAACCATTGTTGAGAAAGAACCTTTTTGTGGGACTAAGAATGAAAGTGCTGTAGCACATATGACTGAGCTTCTACTATGAGTGCCCTATTTTCTGATGATATTAAGATGCGCACCTACTTTGTTGCTAAATTTTTCCCTTTTTCACTAAAAGGGGAAGCTAAGGCTTGGTTTAATAATTTACCTCCTGGATCTATTGATAGCCCTGATTGCTTGATTAGTAGTTTCTTTCAGAAATATTTCCCTCCTAGTGCTAGACATGCCATTTTGCAGGAACTTTTTGATTTTAAACAGGGAGAAAAGGAGATATTGCCTGAATCATGGGCAAGGTTTTGTGCTTTGATTCATGAACAGCCTGGATGTCCATTACCTAAAAATTAGCTTCTTGATATATATTATAATGGACTAACTAAAGAATCTAGGACATACCTGGATATTTGTGCTGATTGTGTTTTTAGGAAGAGAACTCCCAAAGAAGCTGAGGAATTAATGGCTAAGATAAGCAAGAATCATGATGACTGGACTTCACCTGAGTCAACTCCACCTGAGTCAACTTCACCTGAGTTAACAATGCCTAAGCCAACACCAGCACCAAAGAAGAGAGGAGTGATTTAACTAAATGATGAAGTGATGAAGGAAGCTAAGAAATGTCATAAGGAAAAGGGTATTAAATCTGAAGATGTGAAGAATTTACCTCCTATAGAAGCATTATGTAAGCCAATATCCCACTCATCCACTATTGAGGTACACTCCCTCCAACATTTTGATGAAGGTGATATTCCTTATTCTAAACCTCCTGATCAATGCTTAGAAGAATTTGATATCTTTATTGTTAAGCAAGATAATTTTAACAAAAGAGTGCAGAATCATTTAATGGAAAACTCTAGAGCTATTATTGAGTCAAGGGATATTGTGGAAATAACCTCTAATGATGTTAAAATTCTTGTTAAACATTTCCAAATGGTTCAAACTCAAATTGATCAGCTTATTAAAGTACAAAAAGATTTGCTAGTTAATGCTTCTAAAGAAAAACATGCTTATGAAATTAGGAGTAGAAGTGGTGCTGCCACCCATGATCCTCTATATCCTCAGGGTCATCCTAAAAGAATTGAGCAGGATTCTGAACAAACTGAAAATAGAGGTACTTCTTTTAAGAGAAAGAAAAAGAAACATAAAACAGTTGGAGAATCTTCTGAACCTGCTAATAGTATATCTGTCTCTAATGCTAAAACTGAGAGTGGTAATGAGAAAAATAACGCTCCTGATAAAGAAGAAATTGAAGAAGAACCTGAAAGGAACACTAAGAATGCTAAGTACACTAAGGAATATTTTGTTGCTAATAAACATGGTAGTGAAAGAGAACCCTGGGTTCAAAAACCAATGCCTTTTCCTGATAAGAAATACAAGTCAAAAGAAGATGAACACTATAATAAGTTTTGTGAGTGGATGAAACCTTTATTTTTGCAAATTCCTTTAACTGATGCTATTAAATTACCTCCTTATTCAAAGTATATGAAGGATATTGTCTCTAATAAAAGGAAGATCCCTAATGAGGAAATTTCTACTTTGCTTGCTAATTATTCCTTTAATGGTAAGGTTCCAAAGAAACTTGGAGACCCAGGGATTCCAACTATTCCATGCTCTATTAAAAATAATTATGTTAGAACTGCTTTGTGTGATTTGGGAGCAGGAGTTAGTGTTATGCCTTTTTCTCACTACAAAAGACTTCAATTGGAGAAACTAATACCAACTGATATATCTTTACAAATGACTCATAAATCTACCACTATTCCTGTTGGTATATGTGAGGATGTTCCTGTTCAAGTGGCCCATAATTGCTTGATATTTACTGACTTTGTTGTGCATGAAATGCCTGAAGATGATAATATGTCTATTATTCTTGGGAGAACTTTTCTTAATACTGCAGGAGTGATACGTCCATTTTGCATCACTATTCTATGTCATAATTTAATATTATTCATTGATATATTTCATATTAAGAGATGATACTTATGTAATTTCATCTGTTTTTGCATGGTTGATGAATTTTGGAGCATGGACCGCTGCAGTCAGGATTCTGATGGAAAAGGTGTTGTTTGGAGGCAAAATTCGCGAAGATCAGAAAATCCAGGAAAATATACGAAAAATCCTATTTTTCCAGAATACGAAGGATGCCAGAAGAGGGAGCGGAGATGGGCCACAGGGGGCCCACACCACCCCCTGGCGCGGGCTACCCTAGGCTGCGCCACCAGGTGGTGTGGCCACCCTGGCCCACCTCTGGCTCTCCCCTCTGGCATATATATTCCTCCTGAAACCCTAAGACTCGTGGAGAAACCACAAAAAGATTCCGCTGCCTCTGCGGGGCGGAAAACACCGAGAGAGAATGATCTCTCCGGCAGACATATTTCTGCCGGGGAATTCCTTCCCGAAGAGGGGAGATCATCGCCATCAACACCACCATCAAGCTGGACTTCATCGGGATCATCATCATCATCATCATCATCATCACCACCATCATCACCATCAGCACCCTCATCACCATCTCCATATTACTGTAACAATTGGGTTGAATCTTGCATTAGTTCTTAGGGGAAACTTTCCCGGTGTTGATTACTCTTTGTAGTTGATGCTATTGAGTGAACCGTTGAATTATTGTTTATGTTCAGATTGTTATACATCATTATTCCATCTCTGATCATGATCCATATGATGTCTTATGAGTAGTTCGTTTGTTCTTGAGGACATGGGAGAAGTCATGTTGTTAGTAGTGGAGTTGTGTTGAGAAAGATTCAATAGTTTGATATTTAAGTTGTGGTGTACTTCTTCTAGTGGTGTCATGTGAACATCGACTACATGACACTTCACCTATATGGACCTAGGGGAATGCATTGTGTATTTGGCTACTAATCGTAGGGGTTGCGTGTGAAACCTGAACCCCCGTTAGGAAACCATTGCACAAGGGACGTAAGGGTCTTAGAGTTTAAAGCTATGGTTAGGTTTCTACCTTAATTACTTTCTTGTACTTACGGATGTTTGCAAGGGGTATAATCACAAGTATGTATTAGTCCTAGGAAGGTCGATACATTATCACAGGTTCACCCACACAACACTTAGCAAGCTAAAGAAGTTTAATCAACTATATGAAGCGAAAGCACTTGACAGTCTTCCCATGTGTCCCCGAGAACATTTGGTCATCTTAAGTAATACAACCGGCTTGTCCTTTGCTGCATAAAGGATTGGGCCACTTGCTGCATTTATTCCTACTATATTTTATTTACTCGTACTTTGTTTACTTGCTTTATCAAAAACCCCTAAAAATCCGTTTGCTAAGTATTTGCAGAGAATTCCTGATCCATACCACTAGCCAGCACGTTCTGCTCCTCATTGGGTTCGACACTCTTACTTATCGAAAATATTGCGATACACCCCCTATACTTGTGGGTCATTAAGGAGCTGTTATTAATTGCAATCAAGGAAAGGTAACTTTTAATGTTAATGATAAGGAGCATACTATCTATTTCCCCAAGAAGATTGATAGGAATTATGTCTTAAATTCAATTGAAAATATTGAGGGCATCCAAGTTGGAGAAATATATTTTCCCATACCACGAGAAAAATATGAAGCTATTATGATTGGGACCATTGCTATCAAGGTTGAGGTAACATAATCATTTAGTGAACTACAAAGTTTTGTTTCATATAAAATTGTTTTGGTAACAAGACCTGATCAACCTTGTTAACAAAGGGATTTTAATGAACAAAACAATGTTTTCACATGATTATCTTTGCTTACTTTTATTTTATCCATTTTAATTTTTGCTTTCACTTAGTTTACTTTTCTATTGCTAGTTGCTTGGATATTAGGGTGTCTTAGAACTTCTGAAGTTTTAGTTTTGTTTTTCTTATTGCATCATTCCAAAATTATCTTTCTGCCAGAAAATTATTCATCAATACCTGAAAATTGCTAAAAAGTAAAGAGTCTCGAAAAATTCCAGAAAATTCATATTAAATTTTTACGTCAAAAGAGGGACAGAGAAGTACCTGGAGTGACCTAGGGGGACCCACCAGTCAGGCACACCACCTGGTGGCGCGGACACACCAGGGGCACGCCTCGCCATGGTGTGGGCCACCCCTGGCCCTCCACTTATTCTCCCTCCCGCCACTCCTTTCTCTCTCCCGAGAAAACATCAGTTTATTTCTCAAACCCGTGTTCTTGTTGTTCCTGCTCGTGATTTTCGATCTCCTTGCTCAGCCGACCTTTGATATGTTGCAAACGTATCTATAATTTTTGATGTTCCATGCTTGTTTTATATCTACTTTCTTATGTTTTGTCCACACTTTGGAGTACTTTTACACATTTTCTGGAACTAACCTATTAACAAGATGCCATAGTGCCAGTTACCTGTTTTCTTCTATTTTTGGTTCCAGAAAAGCCAGAAAATGAATATTCTCGGAATTGGACCGGACAAAAACCAAAGTCGATATTTTACTGGAAGACTCACGGAGCCAGAAGACGAGACGGATAGGGGCCAGGGGCTGGCCACACTATGTGGTGGCGCGGGTCCCCCTGGCCGCGCCACCAGGTGGTGTGGGCCCCTGGACCGCCCTATGACATCGCCCTTCGCCTATAAGAAGTCTCCGATGCATAAACCCTAAATAATCGAGGCTCCAGCCACGAAAAGTTTCGCAGCGCCGCCGCCACCGAAGGGGAGATTCGGGGGACAGAAAGTCTCTATTCCGGCACCCTGCCAGGATGGGGAAGTGTCTCCACCGCCATCTCCATCGCCATTGCTGATTCCCATGATGAGGAGGGAGTAATTCTCTCTCGAGGCTAAGGCCTCTACCGGTAGCTATGTGTTCATCTCTCTCTATGCGTGATCTTATTGAGATCATGAGCTTTGTAATCTATAGATCTATTCTGCTACTCAAGTGCTTTAATGAATCTCTACTTATCCCCACGCGTGTGAAGTTGACAGTGTGCACACCGTGTGGCACTTTGGCTAATGTTACATAAATACTTGTTATGAGTTATATTTGGAGTTAGATGTCTCTATGAAATTGTGGTGTTTGTTGGAACCATCTAGCACTCAAGGTGATAGTGTGGGGTTATCTAGATGGGGAAAGCGAACTTTGAGGACTGCTGTTATAGCCCGACCATGGATTAGAGTGTCCAACCGGAGAGTAGTTCAGAGTAGTATCATGAAGAGAAGATATTTATATGAGAGTGTTCACTAACGAAAGTATGATCCCTAGGCCTTGTTTCTAAGCATTGAAACACTGTTTGCAACTAGATCTGTTACATGTTTGCTTGCTTTCATCTTTATTTCAGATTGCCTTTAGTCTCTTCCTACCCGTCAAGCTCTTTTCTGGCACCGTTACAACTTATAATTATCTATACCACTTGTATTTCACTATCTCTTCACCGAACTAGTGCACCTATACACTCGACAAGTGTATTGGATGTGTTGGGGACACAAGAGACTTCTTGTATCTTGATTGCAGGGTTGCTTGAGAGGGATACCTTTGACCACTTCCTCCCTGAGTTCGATAAACCTTGGGTAATCCACTTAAGGGAAACTTGGTGTTGTTCTACAAACCTCTACACTTGGAGGCCCAACAACTGTCTACAAGAATAGAAGTGCGTAGACATCATCTGCTAAGATTTGGAGCATTTGATCTCCGGTGTGTGACTCCTCCGCTTGTCCAAGTATATTTGTGATTAGTGGATTATATCTTGAGTATTTTGCTACTGTAGGTGACAGGTTATGTGATCTTGTAGGCTTGTTTAATGCTTAGAGAAATTGTTTTGATGCATGTTTAGGCCTCTTACAAGTCCCTATAATTAGTTCCTTTCATTATATGATCACTTTGCAATCACTTGTATGATGGATGTTTAAATTTCAGAATAGCGGAGATGAACAACCACACTTTTGGAGAAGTATTTGAGAGGGACACACCCAGGTGGGCAAGTCCTTCGAGACCAGCTTCTCAATTTAGGCCATCATATAATGAAGATCTTATTGCACCATGCTTTGGCAATGAAGGAGATGCTCACCCATCTACCTTCCCTTGTTTTGCCTTTTTGCAAGCAGCAGGGATCCTCGATGATTTCTTCCTCCTGGTTCAGAGGGTTGGTTTAACCACTTACATGGAAGATGAGAGTGAGCA
This sequence comes from Avena insularis, assembly GCA_023614405.1. Classification (NCBI taxonomy): domain Eukaryota; kingdom Viridiplantae; phylum Streptophyta; class Magnoliopsida; order Poales; family Poaceae; genus Avena; species Avena insularis. The sequence goes on from CM042696.1 coordinate 411,854,980, forward strand.
ATATGCCATGCTTACCAAAACTTTCGTTGAAAGTTTCGTTTTCACTAACACCCCTTATTGTTCAACTGTTCGTTCAAAATTTATAATATGCCTATTACCATGCCATTGGAATGATTTTGCAGCATTATAGGCATAGGCATGACTGGGACAATGAAGAAGATCCAAGGTTGACCCGCTGATTTGCTGGAGCTCTACCGAAGTGTGACAAATGGCGATGACCGCACAGCTCAACGCGAGAAGATAAGGAACATTCAACTCCTAGCTCTTAGATATTTTGCTTATTATCTTTCCACTAGCATTCTTGGTAGGGAGAACACTAGTCATATTTCTAACTATCATTTAGCCTTTCTTGCTGCTGCACTTAATAATGATACCAAGTATAATCTTGGTTCTCTAATTGCCCGTCTCTTAACTGCTAGAGGACCCATTTATGGGGGTATTATTGCCACACACATGGTTGATGCCTTAGAACTTTCTGTTCATCCTAATGACACTGTGTTGACACCACAAAGGCTCGATCTTGCTGCTATGAAAACACATCACTTTGTTACTACTGACTCTAGTACCGAGAATTTAGTTTATAGGATGTTGTTTACTGACGGAGACGAGAGGGAAATTCATTTGCCATAGTCCACTTTGTTCAGCATTTGTAGGATTCCATGGTCGCGTTCCAAGGAGGAGGTGGATGAGCAGCCCCGCTTGCTTGGTTTCCACGGGCAGCACCAGGGGGATGTGCCCTCTTATGACTACTCTACGCACTACGCTGGGGCGTCCTCGAGTTCATATCAGGATGAAGGCACTTCTTCGCCATATTATGGAGGCACTCCTTCCTGGCTAGCTTGGGATTGATGCCCACTTAGGCCAAAAGGCTAAGCTTGGGGGGAGGTACACTGATATCACACTCATCTACATATCATGTTCAGTCGGTACTTTGTATATCCATGTTTCGTTTTCTTTTTAATTTTTGTTCTTGCTTTATTTCTGCTTTCCAAAACACAAAAAGACCAAAAATATTTTTGTTATTTCCCTTGGTTTGCTTCTTTCTTTTAGCTTTGTTTTGATTATTAGAAAAACCCAAAAATATCTCGCTTTGCTTGTTCTTCCTTTTGGTTCTTGCCTTTAAAAAATCGAAAACCCAAAAATATTTGTTGTTCTTCTCTAGTTTTGTAAAGTTCGTTGCAGGGTTCAGTGGTCCTTAGTGACTCCTTGGAGATTGGATTTATTTTATTATTTAAGTCACACAAGTGAAAGGCAATAATGATTTATGACAACTCGAGGTGTGGTAAGAGGCTGGTATGAACTCTATTTGTTTTCATTTTTGTACATATACTCATCATTGTGAGCATGCTTAGTCTGTTTATGTAAGGTGTATGTTATTTAATGGATACTTAGTGGTCCTTGCCTGCTTATGATCAGTTCCAATCCATTATTAGTTCGTAACAGGTCATATAACTGTTTGCTTGCATTGACATTGTGGTGTCCTCCTCTGAATGTTTTATTTGAATCAACTTGGCACATGCTCACGCATGCATATGACTAAACAAAAAGTCAGTTAAGCCTTGATGATTTATTCTGCCTCGGAGTTCTTGTGTCACCTTTATGCTACTATTAATTTTGTTTTGTTGCAAGCATGATTATTACAGTTACTGCTCTCTCGATTGTCGCTCCCTTTCTATTGCTAGCCTTCACTTGTGCTAAGTACTTTACTCGTGCATCCAACTCCCTAAAACTAAAGTTGTTAAAAAGAGTCCACCATATATACCTATTAGCATTATTGCTATTCCTTGCATATTTATTATGCTCCGTTTTCTTCCAATAAAAATGTTTGCTTATTATGTGAAAATTAGTTAGTAAAGATCTCACAAACTTGATGGCACACTTTGCTTTCTTGCACTTAATAAACTTGAACCATTGTGCCCATCTTTGTTGTGTATATGCTTGCGCTTTGTAAGTTGTGAATTAGCAGAACCATGCTATCATGGGGAACGCTTTCAACATTGCACTTTATTTGGTTGATATCATGTTCTTTTTCTTATGGATCCCGATGGTGTGAAATGAAAGGGGAGCTTGTAAGGCTCATGGAGTTCGTATATGTGTTAGATAAACGCCTGGGCGGCTGGTCTAATCCATGCCTAATCATGGTGGAAACCTGCAGCGTAACCATAGTCAGCAACCTATGAATCATCCCTTATAAAAAAACCTATGCAAATAGGAAAGAAAAAAGAGAGAAAGAAAAGAAAAAAAAGATACCTATGCAAATAGGAAATAAAAGGATGCTGAGATGCTCATTGTCTGCTTGCCTTGTCATTTTGATATGGGGATTCTTCTTTATCATCGGGCAAGGGGTACACCGGTGGCAGTTCTCTATGATACACATGTACTTACAATGACAAGAACTTACCTATGACTAAACTTGAGTAGCATGAGGAACGGTACTTGTAAGTAAGGGGCATGAGATTTTCAGCTTATAACTTGTCAAGCATATCCTCATATTTGATCACTTTAACATTAATCACCTAAAGATGCTTATGATGGGGGCAATGAGAGCTCAAAGCTAATGAGTACCATACTTTCAGCATTTGGAAGCCTTTCAAATTTTTAAATATTTTCTTTCACTTTTATGTTGAGTCACCATTTATTCTTTGAGCACCTTCCCGAGAGCATAGCTGTCATTCTTAGTGTATTGTGCTTGTCTCAAAACATGGTTAATTATGACATAACTTTGACAATTGTATCTTTGATATGTTTATTTCTAGTCTTCACTTAAACTTCAGAGGTGCCTTGGCATTTATGTTTTGCTCCAAAGAAAGGCAAGCAAGACACCACTTTATCATATCTTCTTATGAGCACTACAATCCTGCATATGCTTATGTCTCATATTGCTTATTATCATTAGTGAGTTGGAATCTCTTCATAGTTTGCATGACTACTAGGTAAACTTATTTGCATACTCTTTATTATGAATTTCCTAAGTATTTGATCATATGCTGAGAATATATACATCTTATGAAGCAAATGTGTCCGTGAAAGTTTCTTTTATCGCACTCAGTTTTCAACTAAATTGCTTGAGGGCAAGCAATAAGCTAAGCTTGGGGGGAGTTGATATGTCCAAAACGTATCTACTTTCTTGAACACTTTTGCTATTGTTTCTCCTCTAATTTGTGTGATTTGGATACAACTAATGTGGACTGACGCTATTTTCAGCAGAATTGCTTTGTTGTCTCGTTTTTGTGCAGGAAATCAACTTTCAGGGAATATCCTGGAAAATATCGCAAAACTCCTATTTTACCAGAAAACTCACGGAGCTAGAAGAGGAGACGAAGAAGGGCCATGAGGGGCCCATACCACCTGGCCCCGCGGGCCAGGCCGCGCTAGGGGGTGGTGTGGCCGCCTCGGACTCTTCCTCGACCTCTCCTTTCGTCTATATAAGCCCTCTGACCTAAAACAGACGGGGGGGGGGGGGGGGGTTCGACGTTTTTCTAGATAGAGTTCCGTTGCGCCGCCACCACCAGATACCACGATTCGGATCTAGAAACTCCATTCTGGCACCCTGCTGTGACGGGGAATTGGAGGAGATCATGGCCATCATCATCACCATCGCTTCTTCATCAACCATCCATGATTCCCGCATCCACGAGTGAGTAATCCCTCGCTGTAGGCTATGGGGTTGGTAGGGATTGGATGAGATCATTCATGTAATTGCACCAGATTGTTAGGGCATGGTGCCTAGTATCTATTGTTAGTGCTTTTTGACTTTGTTGCAACTTGTTATGCTTAATTCTTGTCACTACGGCTCGAGTGCCATGATTTTAGATCTGAACATGTTATTGATTCATTAGGATATTGTTGTTTATGATCTTACCTGCAAGCTGTATACACATATTGTTGTCTGGAACCAAAGGCCCTTAAGTGACAAGAATCGGGATAACCAGAGGGAATGGCTATGATATGAGGATCACATGTGTTCATGGAGTGTTAATGCTTTGCTCGGTGCTCTATTAAAAGGAGCACCTTAATTGCTAGTAGATTCCCTTGAGGCCCCGCTGCAACGGGCTGGCAGGACAAAATATGTTGTGCAAGTTGTCATTGTGAGCACGTATGACTATATATGGAACACATGCCTATGATTATTTAGTACGTGGATGCTTTACCTTATTTATCTGCAAATGCCCTATGTCTTGATTGTTACATGAATTGTCTTGTCCACGTAACACCCGTCCATCCATCCCTATGCCTACCGCTCTTTAATCCTACTATTTACTACAATTGTTACTACTGTCTTTACTTTTACTACTGCTATTACTCTGCTATTGCTATTACAAAACTGTTGCTACTGATAAAACTATTGCGAGCAAGATTGTTTCTAGGTGCAGCTGAATTGACAACTCAGTTGTTAAGACTTATAAATATTCTTTGTCTCTCCTTGTGTCGAATCAATAAATTGGGTTTTACTTCCCTCGAAGACTGTTGCGATCCCCTATACTTGTGGGTCATCAGAACCCATCATAATTTTGCTCTAACACCGAACCACCTTCAACTCCTCTTCGCTAGTTCCCTCTTTCCCTGCCTACATTTTATTCTCTCAGCATGTACAGCGCGTGGACAGAGGTGAGCATATGTCTAAGCAAAGAAATATACTCCTACTAGTGTACTATACCTATTTGTTTTTTCCCTAATAAGGGCATCCACAATGTGTAAAAAAGCACACCTTAAGGCATAGTATGTGGCATCTGCTAAGGTTCAACTTATACATTATGGAGAAAATAAAGTTATATTTAAGCTTAAGGTGCACCTCAAGCTTGTGGGTTACCCATAGAGAATAGAAAAATCATTTCCCCTCTCTCCCTATTTCAAGTGATCGTTTTTAATAGGGGTTCAAAATTTTCAAGATGCAAAATCTTAGCTAGAGGTGGAACCAGTCGTCAAAACTCTTTGCGGTTTCTAATATATTAATTGACCGCTCGATGGGTACCTCCAAAAGCTTTTTTCATAAAAATTTCAAAGAAACCTACAATTTATTACCTGTAGTTCAAATTCGACCTTATTTCGATACATCGACATGAAGTCATTCAAGTGGGTGGAGTTAGAAAGGAAGCTTGAAAACTCATAAAACATGGGAATCGCAAGTACAACATGTTGTTGATCAACTTTATATGTGTGAAAACTTGGCCTGTGGCATTCATATCCAATATTGCTCGCACTTTCTTTACAGAAAATAATGATCTTGCCATCACTCAGGAAATTGAGAATGTTCTTTCCTGTAGTTGGCCACTCACACCGACGGCACTGCTTACTAAGAAGATGCACTCGTCTACCTCTTAATTCAAGATCAATCTATCACGCTTACTTGCAGCTCAAGTTTCACTTAAGTTCATTATACTGTCAAGATGCAAAATCTTGGCAAGAAGTTGAACCTGTCGTTAAAACTTACGATGGATTCTGATATATTAATTAACCATCCGATGGGTACCTCCAAAAGTTTTTTCATAAAAGTTTCAAAGAAACCTACAATTTACTTGTAGGTCAAATTTGACCTAATTTCGATACATCGACATAAAGTCATCCAAGTGGACAGAGTTAGCTAGGAAGATCGAAAACTCATAAAACATGGTAATCATAAGTAAAACATGCTGACCCACTATACATGTCTAAAAACTTGGCTTGTGGCATTCAGATCCAATATTATTTGGGCTTTCTTTGTGGAAAAGAACAATCTCGTCATCCCTCAGAAAAATGAGAATGTTTTTTCCTGATAGTTGGATACTCACACAAACAACATTATTTACTACAAGAAGATGTACTCATCTACCTCTGAATTGACATTTAATTCAAGAGCAATATATCGCGCTTACTTGTAGCTCAAGTTTGACCTAATTTCATTAAATTGTCAAGATGTAGAATCTTAGCAAGAATTTGAACGTCTTGTCAAAATTTTGGAACCTTTACTATATATATGCACACAAAAATAACTGTGTTTTCTCTCTCCTTCACTATCTCATCACCATCCACACACACCCTGACCGACTGATCTCTCCGTCGTCCAAAACGTGGCGCTGCCCACGTGCGTTGCCTGCCTTGTCGTTCCATTTCACACCCTGCAAAGAGGAAGCACCAAGCACACCCCCATCACACTGGTTTGAAAGTGTGAGAGCGTTGTGTGTGTGTGAAGGAAGTATAGTAGTACGAGTGCTAAATTTATGAACCTCTATGTAATTTTCTCTTTTTTGAGGTCTTTGATGTAAATCGTACTCCCACCGACCACGTCAAATTTTAACTACAAGTAAGCACGATAGATAGATTCCTCTTAAAATTTGTAAAAAACTTTTGAAGCTGACCAGGAATTCAGTATATCAAAATCTGTCAAAAAGCTTTTTCGTAAAACTTCCTAGCCTATGGAAAAATTCTGCCACATACATAGGTGATGCCCTAATACTAGTATGAAAATAGAAGCTGCAAATAGTAAATAATATGTCTAGTCAAACTGATGTGACGAGACTATACTGCGCTAGGAAGTAACATTTTCAATTTATTGCACAACAACGTCATTAGTCTATCATGCTAGCCGGCGTCCTCAATGCAGCCACTTCCTATAACAGAAGAAAAGAAAAACCTCTTTTAAAGAGCCATCCCATCTTCCCCATCTCTGTTTAGTTTATCCCTACTCACCGACACTGCCTGGCCGCATCTCTAGCACGCACTTCACACATTTTACTCGCCATATTGCCCGCTACATCACTCCCTCTAGGCCACCAGCCCTCTCCTCCAAAAACCACCAATAACTCTACATAGATCCACCCTCACCCCCAATCCATCCGGACCTGATGGCGGTTTCAAGGTGCAACCCATGCCATTATAGCTGGAGCAAGGTCGGCGACGACGTCTTCAACAAAATCACTGCATCTAGACACTACCAGTGCCGTTAGGCTGGCTGCATGCTCCAAGGAGCTATACCGCCAGGTCGCCGGCAAAAAGGTAGCAGATGCCCCAACAACCGCTGTTGTGAATTGGTCTCCTACAATGACATCTACGAGTACAAGATCCAGTGCTACTATGCCCGGTGTGCAGCCTGCACGGAGCAAGGATGCGAGTTCGTCACCCGACCATTGACTATGCACGAGCTCTTTGACCACTTGAAACTTGCCCACAAGATGTATTTTCCTGAAGTGACCTACTTCAACAAGCACTGGTACCCGACTGACCCGGTGCCTGCACCAGAGATCATCGACATCAGGAAAGAGGGCACGGAGTTTTCCGCCCAAATTGAAGGGTACACCATGGACATCGTCCTATCCATCAGGTACGCCAGGTCGGCAGCTGGCGAATCGCCGCGGTACAAGGTGATGTTATGGTCGCTGCCGTCATGGGATAAGCTCCATTCGGTCGAAATGGCATCGACATCCGAGCTAACGAGTAGGCCTTCGTCGGCTGAAGTCAGACTAAAAGGGCTCATGTTGTACCTGTCAAAACCGCGGCGTTACCTACGAGCTTCTCAAAATATTGTCGGAGTTCCCCCTGGATTGCAAGTTTCAAGTGTGAGTTAACACATATAAATCTTCTTGTGATGATCCTAATATGAATATATGTAATGTCGTACTAATTAATTACTTTATGTTGGTTCTAGACCCAATTGGAATCGGCTGTCCATCCATATATGTCCTCATGTTCAATGCTGTTGCTGCAGTCCCGTGGAACTGCGTGGTGCCTGGATGCGAGTTCGCCGCCATGCCGTTTGTGCTCCACTCCCACCTCAGAGAAGCCTACTCCATGAGGTTGCACATTTTCCACTACGGTAGGAAAGGCAGGTACATCTCTAAGCTTGTGTCGGCACCGGGCTCGTAGAATGTAGATATCGGGGTAACCGGGGACGATGGCACGACAACTTGGTTGCACATCATCAAAATCAACCATCGGAGTTTACTGTGGAATACAAGCTTCGTATCGATAGGATTCTCTAGAGAATAACACATCTTATTCTTCTTGTGATGATCCTAACTTGAACACAGGTACTCCTCGACAAGATTTTTCTTATCATTTTGGGACATGGTGGTTCCTATCTTAAGGTAGTTCTGAGTATTTTGTATGGAGTTCTGCCACTGCTAATCTATTTTGTAGTAGGAGTAATACCTATGTACTAGTACTTGTTTAGACTTACATATCGAGTGCATAATATGGTCTCTCTTTCCTTTTGAATCATGGCCTTTCTACATGTACCAAATTTCAATGTTTGCATTGCTGAATCTGTCAATTCCTTTGGTCATTATTTGTACTGCTAAATCGGTCACTTTGAAATGGTGCTAAATCTGTCAAGTGTCGCTTATTATGTACTAGGAATATGTTGATATTTTTCTATCTTATTCAGTACTACTGAATCTTTCAGATGCTAGTGAATCTATCAAATGTTCTGTTGTTTCTATTACTAAAGTATTTTTTAGTACTAATAGTGATGTATTGGTACTTGTTTAGATCAAAACGAGTAGATGGTCTTGCTCTTCTTTTGAAACATGGACATAATATGGTATGTCTTTCCTTTTGAATTATGGCCTTGCTACATCTATTGAATTCGAATGTCTGCATTGTTAAATCTGTCAATTCTTTTGGTCATTATCTTTACTGCTAAATTGGTCACTGTGATATGCTGTTGAATCTACCAAGTGCCGCTGATTATGTATTTCAAATCTATTGATATTTTTCTGTTTTATTCAGTACCACTAAATCTTTTGAAATGCTAGTGAATCTGTCAAATGTTCTGTCATTTTATTACAGTACTAAAGTATTTTATAGAACTAATACTGAGATACTGGTACTTGTTTAGATCAAGGGTAGTAGATGGTCTTACTGTTCTTTTGAAACATGACCTTGTCACAATCTAGATGAGGCTTGGGGCATTTTGCGTTGCATCTGTGGGTCACACAGTCATTGATCTGAATAGAAAGTTGATACATTGCAAATGTATCTATAATTTTTGATGTTCCATGCTTGGTTTTATTCACTTTCTTGTGTTTTGTTCCAACTTTGGAGTACTTTTCATCTGATTTCTTGGACTAACCTATTAACAAGAGCCATAGTGCCCATTTTTTTTTCTGTGTTTTGGTTCCAGGAAAGTCAGAAAATGAATATTGTCGGAATTGGACGGGACAAAAGACAAAGTGCCTATTTTTCTGGAAGTCATCAAGTGCCAGAATACGAGACGGAGAAGGGCCAGAGGTCGGCCACACCACCTGGCCGCGCGGCCAGGCTAGGCCCGTGCCAGGGGGTGGTGTGGTGGACCCTGGCACCCCCTCTGCCTCCCCTTCCGACTATAAGATGCCCTCGGGAAGTAAACCCTAAGAACCCGATCAAAAATCCACGAAAGAGTCTATAGCCGCCGTCATCTCCTTCCCTAGATCGGGAGGGATCTGAAGCTCTTCGGCACCTGCGGAGGAATTCACCCTGGAGGCCTTCTTCATCACCATGCAAGCCTCCGGTGTGATGCGTGAGTAGTTCATCCTTGAACTACGGATCCATGTAGTAGCTAGATGGATGGTTCTCCTCCTTTGTGCTTTCATGTTTAGATCTTGTGAGCTCCGTTCATGATCAAGATCATCTATTTGTAATTCTGCATGTTGTGTTTGTGGGGATCCGATGGATATTGAGATGCTATTTCAGATTGATTATTGATTCTATCATGTCTTTGTTATTTGTGATCTCGCATGCTTTCCGTTGTTAGTAGCTATTTTGGCCAAGTAGATGCTAGCAACTCCAAGAGTTAGTATTTATGCTCGATAGTGGGTTCATGCCTCTGGTAATCTGGGAAGTGACAGAAATCTCTAAGGTACTAGATGTGCTATTGCTACTAGGGAGAAAACAACAATCCTTTGTTCATAGAACAATCATGTTGTTTACTTTAAACGCAGTTCGTAAAGCAATAATCTGTTGCTTGCAACTTAATACTAGAGGGGGTTCGGATGATAACCTGAAGGTGGATTATTAGTCATAGATATAGTTGGATGGCGGTCTATGTATAATGTTGTAATGCCCAATCAAGTCTCAAAGGAGTCAAGATGAGTAGTATATGCATGTATTGCTTTCTCGGTGTTTGTCAATTGCCCCATTGTAATTTATTCACCCAGCATGTTATCTATCTTAAGGAGAGCCACCTCTAGTGAACTATGGATCCCGGTCCTTGTGTTTTACATTCAATCTATTAACTGTTTACTTCTTTGTGTTTACTTTCTGCAAACTATTACTTCTTTCCATTCGATACGTTTAATCCTTTGATTTCCGCAAAACACGGTGAGATTGACAACCTCATCGCAAGTTGGGGACAAAGTTCTGTGGTTGTGTTATGCAGGTCTCCACGTTGCTACTAGCACCGGTAGTGCCCCCTGCCAAAGTTCAGCTAGTAACACCTTTGGGGTGTTTCCTTGCTCCTACTGGTTTGATTAAACCTTGGTTTCATACTGAGGGAAACTTGCTGCCGTGCTCATCATACCTTCCTCTTGGGGTTCCCAACGAGCTCTACATCAACCACGCACCAACACTTTTCTGGGCGCCATACACAGAGCCATCAAGCATTTTTAAGGCGTTCTTGGGGAGTCAAGGACATCTTCACAAGGGGAGTCCCTCATAACAAATCTCTTTACTTTGTTATTTTTGTTTTGCTTAGTTTCTTTTTGCTTTGTTTGCTTGGTTCTTTATCAAAAACACAAAAAAATTAGTTCTACTAGTTTGCTTTCTTATTTGAAAACACAAAAAAATGACTACTCTTGAAAACACTAAGTTGTGTGACTTCACTAGCACCAACAACAATTATTTTATGAGCACACGTATTGCTCCACCTGTGCCTGAAGATACTTTCTTTGAGATAAAACCTGCTTTGCTCAATCTTGTTATGAGAGAACAATTTTCTAGTATTAGTAATGAAGATGCTGCTTCCCATCTAAATAACTTTGTTGAACTTTGTGAGATGCAAAAGCATAGGTATATAGATGGTGATATTATTAAGCTAAAATTGTTTCCTTTCTCTTTGAGAGGAAAAGCTAAAGAATGGTTGAATTCCTTAATTAGGAATAGTATTGATTCTTGGACTAAGTGCAAAGATGCTTTTATTGGAAAAAAATACTATCCTCCTGGTAAGATTATATCCATGAGAAGTGAAATAATGAAGTTTAAACAACTTGATAATGAGCATGTTGCTCAAGCTTGGGAAATAATGAAATCTTTGGTAAAGAATTGTCCCACTCATGGACTGACTGCTTGGATGATCATCCAAACTTTTTATGCATTATTGAACTATTCTTCAAGGAACCTATTGGACTCTGCTGCTGGAGGTACCTTTATGACCATCACTTTGGGTGCTGCAACGAAACTTCTGGACAATTTGATGGTTAATTATTCTGAATGGCATACTGAGAGAGCTCCACAAGGTAGGAAGGTAAATTCTGTTGAGGAAACCTCCTCCTTGAGTGATAAGATTGATATTATTATGTCTATGCTTGTTAATGGGAAAGCCCATATTGATCCAAATAATGTTCCTTTGGCTTCTTTAGTTGCTCAAGAAGAGCAAGTTGGTGTGAATTTCATAAGAAATAACAATTTTGGCAACAATGCTTATGGTAATAATGCTTATAGGAACAATTTTGGTAACAACAATTATAAGCCATATCCTCCCAACAATGGTAATGCTTATAGAAGTTCCTACAACAATAATAGGAGTGCACCCTCTGAACTTGAAGTTATGCTTTAAGACTTTATTAGTAAGCAAACTGCTTTCAATAAAACTATTGAGGAAAAACTCTCTAATGCTGAAAGAAATATAGCATCTTTAGCTGAAGATAAATCTTCTTTGAATAAAATGGCTGCTAAACCTGAAACTAATGATAATCCCTTTGCATCTACCAATGCTATACAAGTAAGAATTGATGAAAATGTTAGACTGTTAGCTGAACTACATGCTAAGTGGGCAAGAGCAGATGAAATTGCTAGAAACATTAGTGTTTCTACTATCACCACCACTAGTGTTGAGGCTAGTAATAGTTCTACTACTCTAGATGATAAGTATGGTTTTGATCTTGATGGTTGCAACATCTCTGAAGTTATTAAGTTCCTACAAAAGCTTGCTAAAAGTCCTAATGCTAGTGCTATGAACATGGCCTTTAAAAAACACATTACTGATGCTCTCATAAAGATTAAAGAAGAAAAGATGAAACATAAAGCTTCTATTCCTATAAAACAAGAAGATGGTTTGGAACCCATCATTAATATGAAAGTGAATGACTTTGATTTCAAAGCTTTATGTGATCTTGATAGTAGTGTTTCTATTATGCCTAGAAGGATTTATGATATGCTTGATTTGCCTCCACTTGAAGATTGTTATTTGAATGTCCCACTTGATGATAATGCTAAAAATAAACTCGTGGGGAGTCTTAATGATATTCTTATTATGGTTAACAATGCCTATGTCCCTGTTGATTTCTATGTTTTGGATGTTGAATACAATGCTTCTTGTCCTATTACTTTGGGAAGACCTTTTCTTAGAACTGTTGGTGCCATCATTGATATGAAAGAAGGCACCATTAAATATCAACTCCCACTCAAGAAAGGTATAAAACACTTCCCTAAAAAGAGAGAAAATTTTTCTTTTGCTTCTCCTATGAAAACAAAATTTGGTCTTAATGCTTCTTCATTTGAGAACACTTGATTCTTTCTTGCTTCTTATGCCTAACTTAAAGGCGTTAAAGAAATGTACTTATTAGGAGATAACCCAAAAGTTTTAGATGAGTCTTGGAAGTTATTACTTCAGTAATAACCGCTCCTTATCCTTTTTATTTGCTTTTTGTGCCAAGAGTAACCTCTAATGAGAGAGAAGTAATGATTGGGAAAGTTGCTGTCCCGAAACATATTTCTGTGCTTCACCGTAAAAATTCGTGTAAAATCTCTGAACATCTTTTTGAGGTGTGAAGTTTTGTTCTTCTGACCCAGGTTGTTATCTAACTTTCTTTAGTTCAACACTTTTTGATTTGAGCAACAGAAGGTCTTCGAAAAAATTCGTCTTTACCTGCTGGTCTGTTTTGACAGATTTCTGCCATTTTCTGCATTTGCTTCTTGTTGATTCCTTTTTGAGTTCTTTTGGGGAATTGAGCTTTTTGAGGAAAGTGTTTCAGTAGCTAGTGTTCTAATGGAAGTTTATTGGTGTTGGAACTGAACCTTAAGACTTATTTATCTTGAGTGCACTAATGTTGCTAATAAAGATTGTGTGAAGTTTTGTATGAAGGAAAATTTTCAGGTGTATGGAAGGAATGAGTAATGAGATGAAGGATGGACTAAAGCTCAAGATTGGGGATGCCACGCGTGTCACCCCAAGAAATATCCAAGAAGTACAAGCGTCAAAGCTTGGGGATGCCCAAGTCATCCCCTTCTTCATCAATAAAAATCCCAGGTTTCTTCCAAACGGTTCATTTTTATTGTTTCATGCACAGTTGTGTTGTTCTTGGAGCGTCTTCTTTTTCGTTTTCGTTTTGGTTTTTCGTTTTCTTTGTTTGCTTAGTTTTCTGAATCAATTGGTTGGACCCCCTCTTTCATACATTGGTTTGCAAATAGTTTGGTTTGGTTTGGAAAAGAGTAGGAAAGTTCATGCTTTTGTGGTAAAAAGAGCTCGTTTTTTACCGTGGCATATGCTTTGTCATGCCATGCTTGATATTGTTTTGGCTTTATGCTTAGTATTCTTTGCTATAGCATGCCTTGTTATAAACAATTGATATTTCTTAATGTGCCTTGGATGAATCATGCGTTGTTTTAGCATATTAAAGCATAGTATAGTGGTATTCTCCTTTGATGCTTTATTTGGGTTGACTTGGCGCATGCTCATACCATGTTATGACTATCTCAAGTCACCATAGCCTTTATGATCCTTTAGTTTTCAACTTGTAGTATCACTTTATGCTTTGGTCAATGATGTTTTGTCGCTCTGCATGATTATGGCCATTATTGCTCTCTTAGTTTGTCGCTCCCAGTCTTTTGCTAGCCTCCACAACCAAGTATGAGTTCTACTCATGCATCCAACTCCCTAAACCAAGTTACTCCAAAGAGTCCACCATACCTACCTACTAGATTATGCTATTCCAAGTATATTCATGCTTTTGTTTACCTTCCAAATTAAACTTGTTATGAGAAAACTAGTGATTAAAGCTCTCACGAACTTGATGGCACACTTTACTTTTCTTGCCCTTAATAAACCTGAACCATTGTGTTGTCTATGTTGTATATGCTTGCACTTATTTTCTGGGAATTAGCAGAACCATGCTTTCATGGGTAACGCTTTCAACATTGCACTTGGTACTTGTACCTAGTTGATATCATGCTCTTTTGTATATGGATGTCGTCGGTGTGAAATGAAAGGGGAGCTTGTAAGTCCATGGAGTTATGTATATGTGTTACAGAAACTCCTGGGCCGCTGGTCTAATCCATGCTGACATGGTGGAAACCTGCAGCGTAACCATAATGAGTTGTCTATGAAGCATTCTTCTTATATAAAAAAGAGTCCTATATTGAGAAAAAAGAGAAAAGAGAAAAAAAGAGATTATGAAAAGAGGAAAGAGGGGAAAAAGCACCATATTCCCATGGTAAATAAGAAGATTGTTGAGATGCTCGTTGTCTGCTTGCCTTGTCATTTTGATATGGGAATTCTTCCGTATCATCGGGCAAGGGGTACCCCGTTGGCAGTTCTCTATGATACACATGTGCTTACGATGACAAGAACTTACCGATGACTAAACTTGAGTAGCATGAGGAGCGGCCCTCGTATACAAGGGACATGAGATTTCGAACTAATACTTCGTCAAGCATGTACACCATAGTTTGTTCACTTTAACCTTAATCATTTCAAGATGCTTATGATAGGGGAAATGAGAGCTGAAAGCTATAAGTATCATAATTTTTGGAAGCTCTTTATGAGACTTGAATCCCTACTTCCTTCTATGAAGGCCTTCTTCCACCATTATATTGAGTCTCCACCTTCTACCTTTATGCACCTTCTTTGAAAGCATAGTGGCCATTCTTAGTTCTATGTGCATTGTCCCAAGACTAGTTGATTGATGCATACTTTGATATTGCTTGTTTTAAAACTATTTGTATCTAGTCACTCTTATGAACTTTGAAGGTGTCCTATGCATTTGTATTTGCTACTCTATGAGGGAGAAGCTGAATACTATTATGCCATGTTTTATTTATGTGAAACAAACAAACATCTTGCAAAGCATTGTTATTCATGAATCTTTTGTTTGTGCCTTTTCATGTTGCTTCATAGTTTCTTTGTCTTATTGCTAGAACTTTGTCTCTCATATTATGATTGAAGTACTATGATCCCAGCTTTGAATGTTTTACAAATACTTTGATCAAGTCTTTGATGGTGCATGTCACCTCAAAAATTATTCTTTCTTTTTATCACTTACCTACTCGAGGACGAGTAGGAGTTAAGCTTGGGGATGTTGATACATTGCAAATGTATCTATAATTTTTGATGTTCCATGCTTAGTTTTATTCATTTTCTTGTGTTTTGTTCCAACTTTGGAGTACTTTTCATATGATTTCTTGGACTAACCTTTTAACAAGAGCCATAGTGCGAGCTACCTGTTTTCCGCTGTTTTTGGTTCCAGGAAAGTCAGAAAATGAATATTCTCGGAATTGGACGGGACAAAAGCCAAAGTGCCTATTTTTCCGGAAGTCATCAAGTGCCAGAATACGAGACGGAGAAGGGCCAGAGGCTGGCCACACCACCTGGCCGCGCGGCCAGGTGGACCCGTGCCAGGGGGTGATGTGGTGGCCCCTGGCACCCCCTCGGCCTCCCCTTCCGACTACAAGATTCCCTCAGGACGTAAACCCTGAGAACCCGATCAAAAATCCACGAAAGAGTCTGTAGCCGCCGTCATCTCCATCCCTAGATCGGGAGGGATCTGAAGCTCTTCCCGGGCACCCTGCCGGAGAGGCGAATTGACCCTAGAGGCCTTCTTCATCACCACGCAAGCCTCCGGTGTGATGCATGAGTAGTTCATCCTTGGACTACGGATCCATGTAGTAGCTAGATGACTGGTTCTTCTCCTTTGTGCTTTCATGTTTAGATCTTGTGAGCTCCGTTCATGATCAAGATCATCTATTTGTAATTCTGCATGTTGTGTTTGCGGGGATCCGATGGATATTGAGATGCTATTTTAGATTGATTATTGATTCTATCATGTCTTTTTTATTTGTGATCTTGCATGCTTTCCGTTGTTAGTAGCTATCTTTGCCAAGTAGATGCTAGCAACTCCAAGAGTTAGTATTTATGCTCGATAGTGGGTTCATGCCTCTGGTAATCTGGGGAAGTGACAGAAATCTCTAAGGTACTAGATGTGCTGTTGCTACTAGGGAGAAAACAACAATCGTTTGTTCATAGAACAATTGTACTGGTTACTTTACACGCAGTTCGTAAAGCAATAATCTGTTGCTTGCAACTTAATATTGGAGGGGGTTCGGATGATAACCTGAAGGTGGATTATTAATCATAGATGCAGTTGGATGGAGGTCTATGTATAATGTTGTAATGCCCAATCAAGTCTCAAAGGAGTCAAGATGATTAGTATATGCATGTATTGCTTTCTCGGTGTTTGTCAATTGCCCCATTGTAATTTGTTCACCCAGCATGTTATCTATCTTAAGGAGAGCCACCTCTAGTGAACTATGGATCCCGGTGCTTGTCTTTTACATTCAATCTATAAACTGTTTACTTCTTTGTGTTTACTTTCTGCAAACTATTACTTCTTTCCATTCGATACGTTTAATCCTTTGTTTTCCGCAAACCACGGTGAGATTGACAACCTCATCACAAGTTGGGGACAAAGTTCTGTGGTTGTGTTGTGTAGGTCTCCACGTTGCTACTAGCACCGGTAGTGCGCCCTGCCAAAGCTCAGCTAGTAAAACCTTTGGGGTGTTTCCTTGCTCCTACTGGTTCGATTAAACCTTGGTTTCATACTGAGAGAAACTTGCTGTTGTGCTCATCATACCTTCCTCTTGGGGTTCCCAACGAGCTGTACATCAACCACGCACCAGCACTTTTCTGGGCGCCATACACAGAGCCATCAAAAGTATGCATAGAAAAGCAGGCTTGATTGTCAGTTTTGCTTGCTCCAATAATCGAGTGTGTTCAGAGAAAAGCGACTGATCCTGCGCCAAGGCTTTTAGTGTTGAAACAAGAATTGATTCTCTCCCTACTATTGAATTTCAGAGTCTGTATTGCTGAATCAGTCACTTTGAAATGCAACTGAATATGAACTGGGAACCTGTCGTTATTTCACCAAGCATGATGCAATTTAGACCGTGGGTTCTTGCCTTTCTAGAAGTTTCAGCAATTTTAGTAGGCTTGCCAAACTTTGCAAAGGGGTACCTTTCTATAAATTTCATATGAGGTTCAGCATCTTGGTATTTTGGTATGAAGTACCGAAAGACGTAAGTGACTCAACTTACAACTACTCTGTCTAACTGATGTGAATCTAGACAAAGTTGAGGCCATTAGAATACGAACTGGAGGGAGTAGTATAAAAATGGAAGAAGTAAATAAATCATATCTCAGTTCTAATAACTAAGATGTGATGAGAGAACACTCCATGACAGCATGCCAGTCTAGAGTAGTTATAGTACTCCCTAGTCCATAACTCTAGTCGGCATCCTCGATGCAGTATGCTCGGCAGAAGACAGCCGAAGGAGCATGGAAAAAACCCCTCCTTCAAAGAGCCATCCCCAACTCTACGAGGCCACATTTGGATCTTACGAGCGCGCACTTCACATATTTTTCTCGCCATCTCACCTACATCATCGATCTTTCTAGGCCACCACCCCTCTCCTCCAAATAATCCCAACAATCATACATAGATCCATCCTTGCCCCCAATCCATCCGGACGTGATGACTGTGGATTCGAGGCACAACCTGTAGGGGTTCCGCGTATGAAAACAATAATTTTTTGCCCTACGCCCCTGAACCCCTGATGTTGCCAGGACCTATCTATTAGTAATACAGTAACCGGAGGGGATTTTCGCGAACTTACGCTTGAAGACCGAAAAGCGTTGTCAGCACTCATGAGAGCGTGGTTGATGTAGACGAGCCGAAGCCGACCTCAAGGTCATGATGAAGTCCTTGCGCTCCAGCAGCTCCAACAATTTGATGCCTCAAGTGTGACACCTCGTGGGGAGTTACCCACGTCCGGTGCCTGACGATGACTCCCAATTCCCTGATCTAGCAGCAGTTGCGGAAGTAGAGCTCCTGGATCCGAATCCCGCAACGCGACTGCGCTCCGTGGTGAAGATGTCTCTCATTCGTGCAGTCCGAACTTGGGACCACGGTCACGAGAGAGAGAGAAAATATCAATTAGAGGTATTCCCAAAAGTGAGAAGACCTTTATTGAATATTGTGTGTATTTATCTGGCTAAATACCCCCACTTTATATAGGGGGAGGGGAGGTACTACCCCCTCAAAGTCCCGGGGTGGAAATAAAGGAGAGGGAGAAGAGGGCGCCGCCGGCCAGCCCTAGTGGGCCCGTCTTGGGGGGCTTGGCCCACCCGGCCACCCCCTTGCCCCTTCTCCCCTCTTACCTTTCCCTAATGGGCCCTCTTCCCTCCAGAATTGGCCTATTAAGCCTTTTGACCTTTTAATTGATTTTTATTTTATTAAATAATTATGAATAAATGATTAAATCAAGATTTAACATTCATTCATATATTATTCAATCTCCATGGTTATGGAACACCTTCCACCTCCACTCTGGACATCCTCTGGACTTACCGAAACCCTTCCGGTTTTCTCTCTACTATTCTTCGACGATTCTTCTGATCCTATAAACACTCTCTAAGCATCATCAAACCCTTAAGTGTGATACCCTATGGTTCGGGAACACTCCAGACATGGTCGGGACACTCCCGGACCAATGATCAATAGAGGGACCTGGATGGCCATGTGACCCCTGTGCATTCCATCAAGATCTTTCGTCATTTGAACCGGGACGGTCGTGTCTTATTCCCTTTGTCTCTCGATACTTGCATTGCCGATATCTGATCAATGACATCACCATGTCGTGTTCAATCTCGTTACCGAACAATGCTACTTGACTTGTTCCGACAAGTGATATCCCTGTGATCAAATCACACGCTGCGCAGCTATTGGATATAACTTCTCTGAGTGGGCCCTTGAGTATCTTTCCGTCACGTGGACGGACAAATCCCGCTCTTGACATATATTGCCTCTACGGTTTCCTCCGAGTACCTGAACACAACTTTATAACCACTGTATTACCACGTGGCACTTGATGCTATCTAAGCACTCTCAGGAGACAGTGATTGATATAGCCTCACGGTCTAAGGAATAGTTTACGAGGATCCATTTCTAATCATCATAACTTGAACTTCATGACATGATCGGGTCATGATGTTTAGATTGGGTATTGGTTCATCATATCATTCTCAGAATAAGTTGACTCCATTTCCAACGAGCATAAATGCCACATGATCAAGAAACTTGATCATCTGTTAACCAATGAACCAGTGACTAGAGTTTCACTAGGAACCCCTGGTTGTTTATATATCACACGTGTATTGATGTTTCCACTCAATACAGTTATAGCATGATATAAAACTTAATCATAAACTTTATGAAATATGATAATAGTCCTTATTACTACTTGTCTCTAGGGCATATTTCCAATAGTCTCCCACTTGCACTAGAGTACAAATAAACTAGCTGCATTTGTTCTTAATTGTTGGCACCATATATCCAGTACACTGATCATGATTGTTTATGGAAGAGGTTGAGTCTTGGGTCTGTACTTTACAGTCCCAAATACTTTGCAACTTACTAATGTCACCTTGATTGACATTAATAATTTATCATCACATGATAACATCTGTGTGTATGCAGTGTCTCTAAGGCAGTAGAACGAGGCCTAATTCTAGGAGCCTACAGTGACTTTAGATAAACCTCGAGGGCTTTCTCATGGGAACTGTGCCCTGGGACACATCATTCTACGTTAAAAGCGAACTAGCCCCGCCATAACATTATACAACACTTTAGAGGGTACCCTTGTCTATTATTGTAAATGTATTCATCGAAACACTAGTGCACCTTGTGCAACTTTCGATGTTTTTGTTCACCTCGCTTCCTAATTGACTTTAATCGGTATTTACATGATTTTCCAACATATTCCCTTATAACATAACCCTTTATGTTTTAAGATATGTCATCCTTTATGGATTTGGAAAATATGTCTGCAGTTCTCTATTAGACACTGCGGACAAACTTAGCTCAACGTTCCATGATTCAAACTTAATCACTTTTCAAATGTTCCTTCTTGGATCATATATTATGTTATGTTATCATCATGGTTTTCTAGGATAGAACCTATGTCTCAACATAGTTGATGATGATCATCCTTTTCTTTCTTTCAACCATTGATGTTTAAACTTAATACTATTCCTAACTTGAGTTATTTAAGGACTAATTCCTTAATTAACTTCTATTCTGAAACCCTTTTCAGAATCCCTTAAGGAATACTACATAATATGATAATACACTTATTATCAACTTCTACACCTTATAAATAATTATTTATCTATACTTGCGCTTTTATTCTTAACACACTTAAGAATCACTCCTATAAGCTCCCACTCAAAATATGTTTCTAACATATTTGGGTATGAGTCACTACTCTTACTCAAACTATGTTCCTACATATTTGAATTTGAGACTTATATTGCTCCCACTCAAAAATATGTCATTCACATATTGTTTTAGGAAGACTTTCATAGCTCCCACTCAATTTTATGCAAATTGCATATCTACTCACTATTTTGAACAACTTCAAAATCCTTTGATCAAATATCAAACTTGGAGATTTACTATGAGATACTAGTACTTTTACTAGTTCTAAATCCACTAGACATTTAGCACACTTGAATTAAATTCATTTGAATTCGTCCAATACTTGACAAATTGTGCTTTTGTCATTTACCCCCTTTTTCCACATGGCTTTGCAGTAATTTAGGAAAATTCAAGTAACTCCTTTTACCTGTGAGATTCAGCAACGAATTGCTTTCCAATCTCAAGTGAATTTTACTTTGGGATTTCTCATATCCTTAGCTTACCATTATTTCCCTAGTAGTTCGTAGGTATGTCATATTCCGGGAATCATGAAAAATGATTCAGAAATGTCTCCATACAAGATATGGGTTACATTTTGAATCCTACTTCATGTAGTGAAAACACATGTGGGGAAAACACAATGATCATTATCATTGATTCTTTCCTTTGTGAAGAGAATTGTTCAGGAACGTTTTCCGTTGCGCTTCTCAACACTCTGATGCAGGGTTTTGAATCTTCATCATGTTTTTTTTCACTATCTTCCATTTGCTTCATAATCGAGAAATATCACTGAATGCAAAATTTCTCGAAAATGTACCAAAAAGTCAAGCAATACTAGTTTTGCTTCTCTTTCGGTTTCATCTATGGATTTTGTACAAAGTTTCCAATGAATACTCTACAAGGACTTATTCGCTATTGTTTAGGTTATATTGAATAACCCCAAAACTTTTATGACTATCCGTACCAGATATGGGGCCGCTTTCACGAATCCAGATGGTTCACTATATATTCTAATTGGAAACTAACTATTTCTAACTAATGGTCTCTACATATATACTACAACGATTTATTTGGTGCCTTCTATGCACCCATTTTGATATCTAATATCACATTGTGATGCTTTGCATTTTGACGTTTCAAAACGCTTTGAATTTCACAATTTCTTTTATGCCATTCTTATAAAGTCAAATTTCATTACTATTGATCAAATCATAGTAACTAGATTCTCTTTTATCTTTAATACCCTTTGTTTGATGAAACACTTTGATAATATCAAATAGTTTCATACTTGTGTTTCTTTGGTAAACTTCTTTACACATTCAAACAATAATGATAATTACCATTTGTCAAAACACAATACATCGAATATGTATTTACTTTTAATAATTCATTAAAACACTTTGTATTCAAGTAATACACGGTGTTCAAGTTATTTTGCTGAACTTAGGCATGATTTATATGTGATAAGAAATCGAATGTCTTTCACATATTATCACATAACTTTGAATTTAAATAATGGTTTCATTCATTAATGAACATATCATTAAGTTGGGTATTTTGAGGCATTTCAATATTTTACAAATGTTCATGCATTACCAATTAGTTTCAAACAACAAGGATAATTCACATGTAATCAAAAAAGATATGAACACAAATAGAAATCATTCATAAAAGTGGAACAACTGTTTGTTACAAGCTCATATGAATAACCGTCTCACAAAGTGTGAGACACACTAAAGAAGTTCACAATATTTTTGATTACAATAACTATCCAAAACATAAACTAAATGATAAATGTTGAGGGAGAGTGTCGTTGGCCATCATCATCATGCTCGCCATCAACACGCAACGTCACCTCCTCTCCAGCAAGGACCTCTCATGCAGAAGGACCTGTTTTTAGTAAAACAGAACAAGTATCAAATATACTTAACACTGCAAATGTGTTTGCAAGATTATAACATTTATAAAATTGTATATCAAATATATACCTTTGTCATTGATGACCTTAGCGACAACGGGTTCAACCATCACATTCCTTACATGTGATACGAACCTGTGGAATTCCATTGATTTCACGTCGCCTCTCATAATGCAAGTCCTAACTTGTGCTTGGTAGCTTGGTGGCAGCGACCATAGCACAACGCCATTTGCAAAAGAGCCCGTCATCTAGCTATCCAGGAAGTATGCAGGCCTCATGTATGCATTATGCATGCGCTCCAAGTGGTCGTCAAGCAATGAGTTCTCCTCCATCTTAATGGAGAGGAAGTCTCCCATCAGCTCATGCTCCCATATGCGTGCTTGTTCCACGAAATGTGTCCTAAGCTGTAGCATAGTCGCACGATGGTCAAGATTGCCCACGACTGGCCACAACTCATCCACAATCCCATAACACATTATAACTGATATGAAGGTGGACATCTCACGACGATAATAGCGGTCTTCCCGCTGCTCTGGGGTCTCTAGGTTAATGGGCTGATCCAAATCCATCTCGTCGAGTATGTAGTCGACCACGTCATTCTCGCTAAGGAGAACGTGGAGACGCGCAGCCCATATAGACAAATTTGATCCGTCTAGCCTAAGCTTATCTCCTTCTAACCAATTGTCAACAGGAAAAGTAGCATCGGGGAGAACCATTTTCTACATTTATAATTGCAAAAGGAATTTAGACTAAGTTTATAATTAAATGAGTTAATAATAACTCCACTCAGAAACACCTATTCCCTGAAGGGTTCCTAGTGATAACACGCCCCTTTTCCCCACACCTCCCCGATCATCACGACCATCAATGTGGGTTCAAGGGTGGACGCTAAACGTCGTTCACATCATTCATGCGACTCGTGCTCGATCTTTCAACCATCTGCGTTCCGAGGCCACGTCTCTATAAGGTGCTAAGCTCGCCAACTCAACCTTAGTGTATTCTCTATGCAACATGGCTTACACCCACTATATGCAAACATAGATATATCTGACACCCACTCACCATGGGTTGCCTCATACCGAAGAACTTTCTTGGTGGTGCACACTAAGGGGGAACTCAATCATTGGTAATTTTCATAGGGATCATCTTATTAGGCTACCGTCGAGTATCTAATACTAGCACATAATAAGATATACAAACAATAACATTGAATGTAAATGCGATGTGATATGGTGCTTCACGTCGGGATCTCCATCCGTCATCACCGGATTCCGGCGCCAGGGTTCCGGCACCATAGACACAAGGGTACATCACCTCTGTGACTATCTACTACTACGTAACATAAGGTAATCACTTTACCTTTGTGACAACCATATCACAAAGCAACACGCCCTGCAAAAGAAAGTTAGACGCCTCTACTTTATCTTTGCCTGTTTTACGTGGCTGAATGGGCTTTCGCACAAGAACCGTTCTTACCTACGAACTTTCAGCACAACGCTGATCAAGTAGTTGTCTCTACTACACCCCTTTCGGGGCCCTCCGTTGCAAATGGCATACCAACTAATGTGAGAGATATAGACACCCCCTAAGCCACTTTATACGGTACAAGCCGTATGTCAAGCGTGGACCAGTCTCACGAATGAACGCGTAAAGTCGGTTGGGGGCCTCTTCATCAAGCATTACTGCGGTATACACAAGTACACGTGGGAGGGTAACAACTAAAATATCAACACCCACATGCTACATCTCGTGTGTTCTACCCATACAAGCATTACTACGCATAGATCTACCTCTGATACCACTACGATGGCACGACAACTTGGTTGCTCATCATCAAAATCAACCATCGGAGTTCACTGTGGAATACAAGCTTCGTATCGATAGGATTCTCTAGAGAATAACACATCGTATTCTTCTTGTGATGATCCTAACTTGAACACATGTACTCCTTGTGGGCTCCCCGGATTATTCATCCGAGAAATCCCTGTTATGCATATTTCCATGTTCCCACGATCAGTGAGCCGTCGAACATAACCGACAGGTACCATTACAACATTCGAACATAACGAATTACAAGACTTACATAAATGCCTTTATGGCTACATCATCATTAGCAGCGGAACAACTCCAAGCACAGAGCCCAATCGTGCCTCAACCTACAGGCAGCTGACTAGGAAGACGGCCTAGCTCGCTGGACGTCACCTTAAACTCCTGAAGGTCTGGCCAAGTAAATAGCCAGGGACACAGCCATGAGTACTTTTGAATGTACTCGCAAACCACCAGGATAGGTAAACAAAGGAAATGCAAATGTGGCTGTGGCGAGATAGCTCTATCTAGGGTTGCTTTTGAAAAACCTAAACTAACTTTGAAATTATGGCATCTCCATATCTTTGTTGAAAAAGAGTTTTGAAAACATGCTCCTATTTTATAAATCCAGACATCTCCATGTCTTTGTTAAAAAGAGTTTTTGAAAACAGTTTTGTAGTGGAAAACCCTTTTTAAACATCTTCGACCCCACGGGCCAAAACAAAGCCTTCGAACTCGGGTTCCCCCGGAACCGTCGTCCTCAGAGTACTTGTTTCCCAAACAAGCACAGTTTGGGTACTCCTAGCCAACACCTTTACAACCATCCTTGACCGTGGACACGGCTATTCAAATAGGTTATACTCTGCAGAGTTTGCACACTTTACCCACAAGAATCAGTACATCCGCGGGATACAACCACGGCACACTACCACTGTAGATGGGGGTCCGGATAATCAAACCTAACCTTTTGCTTGTCTACACTAGCAAAGGAATGCTTTTCCTTTTGGGTTTGTTCTCCCTGGCAACGAATATGTGGCTCCCAGCCAAAGTCCTTCCTTCTGTACCCGTGCATACCCAAGCCGCAGCTTGGCGTATACCTTAAATCTGGAGACTCCACTTCCTTCCTTACTTCCTAAGTCATACCGTCCGCAGGAGACCCAATTGTTGCACCGGCCTCCTGCCAGTTCAGGATCACTCTTGCCGAAGCAAGCGATAGGCTTCAGATCCATGATCTGGGACGCCTGCCCGATCTTCCAGGGATTTCTCCCTATAAGCATGGTAGAAGTGCCTCGGCTAATGCGGACAAACTACGGGTTAAGCCTCAACAACCTGGGGTAATGTGGTTGCACGGATAAAATTTCTAGTAAAGGCATAGAACATCCCATCACATCTTCTTGTTTCATCTCATCACCATTTCTTTTGTTAAAACTTCCACTGGGAACGATGCCTCTTCCCAGGTATTTACAAAAAGGTTTTGAAACATTTCTGGGTGGGGTAAATCCCAAAACAGTTTATTTTCTCAAAACCGGGGTTTCCAAGGAGGTAGGATGCTAACCATCTTACTCTCGGTCTAAGGGGATAAATGATGGGTTCATCGGGGTGGTGCCTCGAAGGACACGAAATCATAACTTGGAGGAGCCAAGTTACTAACGCAGTATTTGTAAAACAAGACATGCTCTAATGCAATTTATAAAGAAGATATAAAACAGGTAAAATAGAGTAGGACATATATCAGAGTTCGGGAAATGGTGGCTTGCCTGTGATCAGCAATAAGTCCCTGGACCTCTTCAGATGACCAAGAATACCCAATAATATAAAAATAATAACTCCCGTTCTTCTTGTCGTCAGACACTCACACTATCGTCGTCATCGGGTATACATGCAAGCATACAATACCATAATCAATACAGACATTCATGCACCAAATCATACAGCAAACAAACATACTTAATACTACTGGACTTGGGAGGGTTGTGGAGGAGTGGGAGTCAATTGGTGGAATTACAAGGTTGCCACTAGGGTGTTTACTATTTGGAAGATAGATGTCTAGGATAGATACAAGGGATTTGGATTAGGGATCTGGGATCAGTAGGTTACCAAAGGGAAAAAGTGATATAAGCAAAATAGTTCTGAAGCTCCAAAAATTATTTACTTGGATGGTTTGGTAGTACTTGATGTAATGAACCACCTAGAGTTGGAATCAGTTTAAAAGAATAAGCAGAATGCCCTCAAGAAATTCCTAAAGACAATTCTGTATGATTTTTCTTCTTTTTTACCAGATTAAATCTACAGAAGATATTGAGTTGGTTCCAAGGGCATGTGCTAGGTATTTAAACTAGCTTTCTGTAGGAATTGGATTCACCCTTTTTGGAGTTGCCAAACTCCTGGAGTGATTTAATTAGTGAAGATACTCATCACAGAAGTATTTAATTCACTAAAATTCATACAGAGCTCAATAAATTATGAGCTGCTGGGGTTTGGTAGATATGGGTACTGGTGTGTACCAGGAGTTGGAATCAGGTCAATACCACATTTGGTTAGACCTGGGGAGTTTATCTAAGGCAAACAGGGGTTGGTTGGGTTATTTTTGTTAAAGGCAAAATGCAGTTCACCTTGGTATGAGACATGGGCTGGGTGATAGATATGTCAAATACCTTCCAGTAGATCCTTGGTTCATCCCAAATGGAAATGGCTAGCTCATAGAGGAATTTAATTAGTGCAAAGTATACTCTGCAGCAATTTAAATACCAGGAATTTAAAGGAAATTATTTTGGACAAGAGGTTGCCTCTGCATGTTTGAGAAAACATCAGAGAATCACCATAAATTTAGATATAGGCATTTGGAAATGATTTACCATTTTATTTGAATTTGAACCTAGCAGGAGATTTTCTGAGATAAAGATCTGCTAAAAAAAGAAAAGGGGTGCAATGGGGCCCGATAGTCAGCGAGAGGGGGAGGCCGAAGCGGTACCGAGCGACGGTGACCGTCAGATCAAGTCGCGATGGACGACGCTCAGTTGTCGTCTACGCGACAGAGGGTGGCCGGCGACGGGAACCCTAGGCGTAGCGGGGAGGAGCGGGGAGGATACCTAGGGGTTCGGGGGAGGTCGAGGAGGCTGTAGGGCGACACGGTGGTCGACGACTAGCTGAACGAGGGGCGGCACAAGGGGATCTGACACCGGGATGAAGCTCACGCGACGGCAGCAGAGGATGAACTCGTCGGTGCTCGACAGCGACGGTGGAGGAGATGGTCCTAGGCAAAAAGGAGAGCACCGTTAGATGCAGGAGAGCAAGGGGATCTTGTGGGCTGACATGTAGAGGGTTGGAGCATAGGGGGAGATGCCTTGCTCGATTTTTGAGAGGAGGCCGAGAGGTCCTCTCCTTCTTCCTTCGGACAGCACAGGGCAGGGGAGGGGTTGTGGTGCTCGGGGGAGGCAAGTGGAGTGGAGAGGGGGAAAATGAGGGCAGGGAGCTGGCTGGGGGATGGCTACTAGCCTTTATACCATGGAGGAGTGCTAGATGGGGCAAATTACCCTTTTGGACAAGGGGGAGAGCAAAGCTGGCCAGTGATTGGTCCAGGGGGAGGTGGTGAGGGGTAGGATGGTAATTGGGTCGTGCTGGACCAGAGAGGGAGCTGTGGTGATTAATGGATATGATCCTTGTAAGAACTGGGGTTAAATCTCCTCTTACCACTAGTACAAGGGTACAATGGGGATTTGTTGAGGTGTAGCTACAGTACTAGTCGACCAGTGGTGTGTCTTGATGTTGAGGATAAGCTTGGATCAAGATTGGATGAGGTTTGGAAGTGATTAGAGTGGTGGTTTGCTTAATTGCCAAATATTGATCTAATTGATGGTTGTGAAGGAAGTCCATAAACTTCAATTGGACCAGAAGAGAAAATGGTGCTGGTAGATAGATAAGCTCAAGGTAGGCTCCTAGAATTTATTAGGGATTTTCAGAGGTGTTTTAGTCCACTTAAGTCCAATTACTCAAAAAGGACAGAA
Source organism: Avena insularis (assembly GCA_023614405.1). Taxonomy (NCBI): domain Eukaryota; kingdom Viridiplantae; phylum Streptophyta; class Magnoliopsida; order Poales; family Poaceae; genus Avena; species Avena insularis. The sequence continues at coordinate 411,883,344 of CM042696.1, forward strand.
ATGATTTCTAGAAGATCAATTGATAAATTTCCATTGGACGAGGATGGATTTTGGTGTGGGAGGGTCCCATAGGTGAATACACACTTAGGGGAATTTTCCCAAGATTTATTGGGACATAAAAGTATTTAAAACAAATATTATTCCAATTCAACCATTTAAGAAAATGGGCAAAAAGAAATAATAAGGCTTCTCAAAAACATTTATTTTAGGTGGAAGGATAGGGTATGAGTTGTGGGACTCACATGTGCAAAAAGTAGGGGAAGTGGTTTGCTAATAACCAAACTTTCCTTTATGGAGGGAGTTTTGGAGATTTTGACTATTTAAGAAATTAAATAGTTTTGGGGCCATATTAATTATGGATAATAGTTGGTAAGTATTGAGGATCAATGTAGATGAGATATACCAAGTGTAGCAAGCAATTGCAACCTTGTAGAATGGATTTCCAACTTCAAAAGGATGGAAAACAAGGAGTTGATGATCTAGGGTGGTGTTATTTTTATACCACAAAAACATGCTTGCATCTTGGAGCTCAGAGCTCACCTTGGTTCAAGGGATTGATGGATAGGTATACCAAGTCATATATATGAACATGGCAGGAGGGGTTTGAATTAATAGCATTTGGGCTGATCTAGAAATGATGGCACACTTTGTTGAAAATAAGGCTGCCATGAAATATGGGTCATGATGCCTTATAAACCATGTGGGTTTAATAAGCTGAAGGGTCCACTTGGAACAAGTGAAGTTGGTTTAGGTAGACATCAATGAGTAGATCACAACAATGCAGAGAGTTGGTCCAAAGAAGGTTGCATGAGGGTGTGAGTTGCTAGCAAAGTAGGCATGATGACTAGTTTTGCAGGAAATGTTATTTTCTTGTCTGCAAAACCATCATGGACAGGTGGGTTGGAGGAGGATCTAGTGAAAGTCAAATGTGGGCCTTGGTAGTCCTTAGCAGGTTCAACAAGATGGTTCAAGTGCATTTCCAAAAATTCACATGGTTTGAGAAAAGGAGGCTTTCAAAAAGGTGATACTGAAACTGTTTCTAGACTTGGCCAAATTTGGCAGTTTTGAGGAATTTGGCTAGAATATGAGAGGGAATGCTCATGGAGGGGTTGCAAGGTATCAGAGCTTTACTAAAGGGGTGATATGGAAATGTAGAATGACTAGAGGAGATCCATTCTTGATATTGGTCTCCAAGGACTTGAGAACATCTAGAAGGGAAATCCTCAGAATAGATCTGGTTGCGGGTTTTAGATGATCACCTAATGGCTAGGGATCATAACAAGGATTGCTTTCATGCTTAGGGATTGATGATTGGGGAAACCTCTTGATCCTAGGGATGAGCTTCTAAGGTAGCTCATTCTAATTCCTCAGCAAACAATTCAAGCAGCAGATCAAGGCAACTCATCTGACAGTATATCAAGGCAACTCATCTTATAACTGTTCAACTACTCTAGGGTTACCATCAAGCCTAGCTTGGGTTAAGATTGGGGCACTTTGAAGAGGTTGAGTTTTGAATAAGATGAGGGTTCTTCGTATCTCTACCAAGAGTAGAATTTAAATACTTTGAACAAGAGTTTTGGGAAAACTAGAGTCAAGATTAGTTGAGTGTTCTATCTTGAAAATATAAGGAGGTTGTATTGTATATCTCTCCATAGTTTTGTGAATAGAAGCTACCCAAATTAGTTTTTGTTACATAAGCATCTTGGCTCCTGTTTTGAAATGCCAGGACGTTTGAGAACATGTAAAGTAAGCCAAGATAGTTTTTGTAAATTGCTTTTACCAACTGAGGTTGAGATAAGGAGTATCCTAAGATACACTTCATAAGCACAAGTGCAAACAATCAACAAGCAAGCACTGCACCAAGCACAAGAAAAAGTTTTTGTTCCCCCTAATTTTTGCATTCTGGACAACAAATCAGGGTTGCTAAAATTGGGATGTTACATACCTTTCCCCCTTAAAAGAATCTCGTCCCGAGATTCCGGAGAGTACGGTTAGGGGATTTGTCTTTGTTAGTGCTATTTGGTTCTTGCGGGCTAACTTGCCGACCTTGCCTTCGAGTAGAGATACCTTGACAGCGAGGTTGAACTTCAATTTTCTTGAAACTTGGGGATCGAGCTGGCTTCATCCCTGGTTGCGGGGAGGGATCTTCTTTAGGTAAGGGTTCACGGTGCTTCACTTAAGTGGGTTATTGCATCCAAGTCTGTGACCAAGTCTGTAAAGTCTATGATAAGTCTGTGCTCTTAGATCTGGGTCTTCGGGTCACAGGGTCGGGCAAGGAGGTTATCTTTCTTGCGGAAAAGATGCAGTCTTTCCCCCTTAGGATTGGACTGGGGTAGGTAGGAGAGTCACAACTAGGGGACTTACTTAAGAAGGTGGCAACAATAGGTCTCAAGGAGGCATAGGACATCATAGGGAGGGCGACATCCTAGCCGTCTCTACAGGGGGACATGGGCTAGATTACTACAGATTGCACTTGTCGGCTATCAGGAAATCTTGGAGTGGGTGAAAGGGAATTCTCTCTTTATTTACTTCTAAGGGGCGCTGTCGCCTAGGAAGGCGCGGGACATCTTCAGTCTTGAGCTGCGTGGCAGCGAGCGGTAGGTTAACAACCTTTTATGTGGGAGGGGACCTTGGATGTCTTCGACCTTCTCTTTCGCGGAAGTCTTGGTGGATTTCTTCTTAGAGCATTCTCTACTGAAGTGACTGGGTAGTCCACACGTGAAGCAGAGGTTCTTCTTCCATCGCAGCCGAGTTAACGATCTTTCCATGCCGGTGTCGGGAGGTTGACAGGCCTTGCCGATGAGGGGATATATTGGGCATTTGAGGGAGACATGGTCTTGGCATTCACAGAGGAAACAAGTGATAAGCCGAGTTGGGAAAGCTTGGGGTGAATGGGGTTCTCCACCGTTGGGCCAGTGGCCGGAGCATCAGTTGGCTTGGTGTCCTTTGTTTCCGCAGCGGCTACATGCCTTCTTCGAGCTTCCGGTCTTCATGGCCATCCTGGGGGAGGTCTTGTTGGTGGCAGACGAAGTGGGTTGGGTCTGATGCAACGACTTGGTAAAACACGCAAAAAGGAACAATTCAAGCAAGCATAGCAATCAAGGAAGCCATTACAAAACCAACCAAATCCGCACCCGAGGGTGCTAATAGTACTTAGGCATTACAAAACGCGTTCAGGGACGATACATGATTCTACCCTATTGCTAGCTGGGCGTGTACCGCGACGTGGGGTGATTACTCGGAGGGTGCATCTGTGGAGTCTTGGATAGCTTCGGGGTCTCCAACTACTGCAGATCCTATGGGGTTTGCGGGATATTCAACTCGTCTTCAGTGAAGGTGAGAGTGGTGCCTTCTAATGGTGCAGGGTTGGAGGTTGACTCGGTCGACGTGGGCGACTGGACAATTGGGTGGTACTCATTAAGGAAGGAGAGTTTGTCGTCAGTCCCGGGGTTCTCGTCTTCAGGGGTTGGGGGTACTTCAGTGATCAGCTTTCTTGCCAAGCGGGCATTGGTGGCCTAAAGACTCCTTTCACGCTTACGGAGGAGGTTGATATCCATCTTTAGGGGCAGATTCTCGTGTCTGGCCTTGTCGAGATCTTCCTAGGAACGTTGGAGTAGGTATTCCATATTCTCCAGCTGATTCCCAATGCAGCAGGTGAGGAAAGACTTAGTAGGTAGTCCATCTTCATCTCGCTTTCCAAACAAGTGGTAGGGAGTATCCTTCAACTCATCTTTGTGGATCTTGCAGAGGCTCGCCATGATCTCCTAAATGGCTCGCACCACGCCATCTACCCAGTTGCTATCGAGGAAAGTGAAGATTGTGGGCCAAGTGTCCTCATCGGGGGGAGGAATAACAACCTTGATGACCCATTGCATCACATTGGTGTTACTGCGAGGAAGTTCGGTTCCTTCAATAGTTGGCGCGGGTCTCTTGACTATCTTCAGTAGGTTGTGAAGTTGCTCTTCAAAGGGCCAGAAACTGTCTCCGACAATGATGCGCTCTGAGCAGAAAGAGGCCATCTATAGCAGATTTGTGAGATGGGGCTGGGTTAGTGACAGTGTGCCAGATTTTACTTCTGGAAATCATATTAATTCAAGTAGTTTTTTGAAATAGAGGGGGAGAAGACATAAGCACTTTTTCAAATAATCATCTTTTCTCCCTTGTCTTTTTAGAAAATAGGTTTGTCGTTTCCTGTCTAATGTCCATGCTAACTAAGGTCTCCTACAGTCAGGATGGGTCTGATACCAAGTCTGTGGGCTCCCCGGATTATTCATCCGAAAAATCCCTGTTATGCATATTTCCACGTTCCCATGATCAGTGAGCCGTGGAACATAACTGACAGGTACCATTACAACATCCGAACATAACGAATTACAAGACATACATAAATGCCTGTATGGCTACATCATCATTAGCAGCGGAACAACTCCAAGCGCAGAGCCCAATCGTGCCTCAACCTATAGGCAGCTGACTGGGAAGACGGCCTAGCTTGCTGGACGTCACCTTAAACTCCTGAAAGTCTGGACACGTAAATAGCCAGGGACACAGCCATGAGTACTTTTGAATGTACTCGCAAACCACCAGGATATGTAAACAAAGGAAATGCAAATGTGGCTGTGGCGAGATAGCTCTATCTGGGGTTGCTTTTGAAAAACCTAAACTAACTTTGAAATTATGGCATCTCCATATCTTTGTTGAAAAAGAGTTTTGAAAACATGCTCCTGTATTATAAATCCAGACATCACCATGTCTTTGTTGAAAAAGAGTTTTTGAAAACAGTTTTGTAGTGGACAACCCTTTTTAAACATCTTCAACCCCATGGGCCAAAACAAAGCCTTCGAACTCGGGTTCCCCCAGAGCCGTCGTCCTCAGAGTACTTGTTTCCCAAACAAGCACATTTTGGGTACTCCTAGCCAACACCTTTACAACCATCCTTGACCGTGGACACGGCTATTCGAATAGGTTATACTCTGCAGAGTTTGCACACTTTACCCACAAGAATCAATACATCCGCCGGGATACAACCACGACCCACTACCACTGTAGATGAGGGTCCGTATAATCAAACCTAACTTTTCGCTTGTCTACGCAAGCAAAGGCATGCTTTTCCTTTTGGGTTTGTTCTCCCCAGCAACGAGTATGTGGCTCCCAGCCAAAGTCCTTCCTTCCGTACCCGTGCATACGCAAGCCGCAGCTTGGCGTATACCTTAAATCTGGAGACTCCACTTCCTTCCTTACTTCCTAAGTCATACCGTCCACGGGAGACCCAATTGTTGCACCGGCCTCCTTCCAGTTCAGGCTCACTCTTGCCGAAGCAAGCGACAGGCTTTAGATCTGTGATCTCGGACGCCTGCCCGGTCTTCCAGGGATTTCTCCCTATAAGCATGGTAGAAGTGCCTCGGCTAATGCGGACAAACTACATGTTAAGCCTCAGCAACCTGGGGTAATGTGGTTGCGCGGATAAACTTGTTCCAGTAAAGGCATAGAACATCCCATCACATCTTCTTGTTTCTCCTCATCTCCATTTCTTTTGTTAAAACTTCCACTGGGAACGATGCCTCTTCCCAGGGTTTTACAAAAAGGTTTTGAAACATTTCTGGGTGGGGTAAATCCCAAAACAGTTTATTTTCTCAAAACCGGGGTTTCCAAGGAGGTAGGATGCTAACCATCTTACTCTCGGTCTAAGGGGATAAATGATGGCTTCATCGGGGTGGTGCCTCGAAGGACACGGAATCATAACTTGGAGGAGCCAAGTTACTAATGCAGTATTTGTAAAACAAGACATGCTCTCATGCAATTTATAAAGAAGATATAAAACAAGTAAAATAGAGTAGGACATATATCAGAGTTCGGGAAATGGTGGCTTGCCTGTGATCAGCAATAAGTCCCTGGACTTCATCAGATGACCAAGAATACCCAATAATATAATAATAATAACTCTCGTTCTTCTTGTCGTCAGACACTCACACTATCGTCGTCATCGGGTATACATGCAAGCATACAATACCACAATCAATACAAACATTCATGCACCAAATCATACAACAAACAAACATACTGAATACTAGTGGACTTGGGAGGGTTGTGGAGGAGTGGGAGTCAATTGGTGGAATTACAAGGTTGCCACTGGGTGTTTACTATTTGGAAGATAGATGTCTAGGATAGATACAAGGGATTTGGATTAGGGATCTAGGATCAGTAGGTTACCAAAGGGCAAAAGTGATATCCACAGATAGTTCTTGACAAGACAAAACCAACACAAGTGGTTTCACTTGATTATCACATTTCTAGAATTAGTTATGCTTTTTATAGTGAATAAAACTCTAGTTTAAGGAAATAATTCACCAGAATAGTTCTGGAGCTCCAAAAATTATTTCCTTAGCTGGTTTGGTAGTACATGATGTACTGAACCACCTAGAGTTGGAATCAGGTCATAATAATTATCAGAATGCCCTCAGGAAATTCCTAAAGACAATTCTGTATGATTATTCTTCTTTTTACCAGATTAAACCTACATAAGCTATTGAGTTGGTTCCAAGGGCATGTGCTAGGTATTTAAAATACCATTCCGTAGGAATTGGATTCACCCTTTTTGGAGTTGCCAAACTCCTGGAGTGATTTAATTAGTGAAGATAGTCATCACAGAAGTATTTAATTCACTAAAATTCATCCAGAGCTCAATAAATTATGAGCTACTGGGGTTTGGTAGATATGGGTACTGGTGTGTACTGGGAGTTGGAATTAGGTCAATAACACATTTGGTTAGACCTGGGGAATTTATCTAAGGCAAACAGGGGCTAGTTGGGTTATTTTTGTTAATGGAAAAATGCAGTTCACCTTGGTATGAGACCTGGGCTGGGTGATAGGTATGTCAAATACCTTCCAGTAGATCCTTGGTTCATCCCAAATGGAAATGGCTAGCTCATAGAGGAATTTAATTAGTGCAAAGTATACTCTGCAGCAATTTAAATACCAGGAGTTTAAAGGAAATTATTTTGGACAAGGGGTTGCCTCTGCGTGTTTGAGAAAACATCATAGAATCACCATAAATTTAGATCTAGGCATTTGGAAATGATTTACGATTTTATTTGAATTTAAACCTAGCAGGAGATTTTCTGAGATAAAGATCTGCTAAAAGAAAAAGAAAAGGGGTGCAATGGGGCCAGATCTGGGGAGCTACTGGGCCGGCTAGGGGGATTCGGCCCATGGCGGGGCAGCGCGTGAGCTGGCGCCGAACTCACAGGCGGGCCCGGCAGCCGAGAGGGAGGGTCAAGCGGTTCCGAGCGACGGCGACCGTCGGATCAAGTCGCAATGGACGGCGCTCAGTCGTCGTCTACGCGACAGAGGGTGGCCGGCGACGGGAACCCTAGGCGGAGCGGGGAGGAGCGGGGAGGATACCTGGGGGCTCGGGGGAGGTCGAGGAGGCTGCAGGGCGACGCGGTGGTCGACGACTAGCCGAACGAGGGGCGGCACAAGGGGATCTGATGCCGGGATGAAGCTCGCACGACGGCGACCGAGGATGAACTCGTCGGTGCTCGACGGCGACGGCAGAGGAGATGGTCCTAGGCAAAAAGGAGAGCACCGTTAGATGCAGGAGAGCAAGGGGATCTTGTGGGCTGACATGTAGAGGGTTGGAGCAGAGGGGAGGTGCCTTGCTCGATTTTTGAGAGGAGGCCGAGAGCTCCTCTCCTTCTTCCTTCGGATAGCACAGGGCAGGGGAGGGGATGTGGTGCTCGAGGGAGGAAAGTGGAGTGGAGAGGGGGCAAATGAGGGCAGGGAGCTGGCTGGGGGAGGGCTGTTGGCCTTTATACCATGGAGGAGTGCTAGACGGGGTAAATTACCCTTTTGGACAAGGGGGAGAGCAAAGCTGGCCAGTGATTGGTCCAGGGGGAGGTGGAGAGGGGTAGGATGGTAATTGGGTCATGCTGGAACAGAGAGGGAGCTTTGGTGATTAATGGATAAGATCCTTGTAAGAATTGGGGTTAAATCTCCTCTTACCACTAGTACAAGGGTACAATGGGGATTTGTTGAGGTGTAGCTACAGTACTAGTCGACCAGTGGTGTGTCTTGATGTTGAGGATAAGCTTGGATCAAGATTGGATGAGGTTTGGAAGTGATTGGAGTGGTGGTTTGCTTAATTGCCAAATATTGATCTAATTGATGGTTGTGAAGGAAGTCCATAAACTTGCATTGGACCAGAAGAGAAAATGGTACTGGTAGATAGATAAGGTCAAGGTAGGCTCCTAGAATTTATTAGGGATTTTTTCAGAGGAGGTTTAGTCCACTTAAGTCCAATTACTCAAAAAGGACAGAAATGATTTCTAGAAGATCAATTGATAAATTTCCATTGGACAAGGATGGATTTTGCTGTGGGAGGGTCCCAGAGGTGAATACACACTTAGGGGAATTTTCCCAAGATTTATTGGGACATAAAAGTATTTAAAACAATTATTATTCCAATTTAGCCATTTAAGAAAATGGGCAAAAAGAAATAATAAGGCTTCTCAAAAATATTTATTTTTGAGGTGGAAGGATAGGGTATGAGTTGTGGGACTCACATGTGCCAAAAGTTGGGGTAGTGGTTTGGTAATAACCAAACTTTCCTTTATGGAGGGAGCTTTGGAGATTTTGACTATTTAAGAAATTAAATAGTTTTGGGGCCATATTAATTATGGATAATAGTTGGTAAGTATTGAGGATCAATGTAGATTAGATATACCAGGTGTAGCAAGCAATTGCAACCTTGTAGAATGGATTTCCAACTTCAAAAGGATGGAAAACAAGGAGTTGATGATCTAGGGTGGTGTTATTTTTATACCACAAAAACATGCTTGCATCTTGGAGCTCAGAGCTCACCTTGGTCCAAGGGATTGATGGATAGGTATACCAAGTCATATAGATGAACATGGCAGGAGGGGTTTGAATTAATAGCATTTGGGCTGATCTAGAAATGATGGCACACTTTGTTGAAATAAGGCTACCATGAAATATGGGTCATGATGCCTTATAAACCATGTGGGTTTAATAAGCTGAAGGGTCCACTTGGAACAAGTGAAGTAGGTTTAGGTAGACATCAATTAGGAGATCACATCCATGCATAGAGTTAGTCCAAAGAAGTTTGCATGAGGGTGTGAGCTGCTAGCAAAGTAGGCACGATGACTAGTTTTGCAGGAAATGTTATTTTCTTGTCTGCAAAACCATCATGGACAGGTGGGTTGGAGGAGGATCTAGCCAAAGGCAAATGTGGGCTTTGGTAGTACTTAGGAGGGTTAACAAGATGGTTCAAGTGAATTTCCAAAAATGCACATGGTTTGAGAAAAGGAGGCTTTCAAAAAGGTGATACTGAAACTGTTTCCAGACTTGGCCAAATTTGGGAGTTTTGAGGAATTTGGCTAGAATATGAGAGGGAATGCTCATGGAGGGGTTGCAAGGTATCAGAGCTTTACTAAAGGGGTGATATGGAAGTGTAGAATGAGTAGAGGAGATCCATGCTTTATATTGGTCTCCAAGGACTTGAGAACATCTAGAAGGGAAATCCTCAGAATAGATTTGGTTGAGGGTTTTAGATGATCACCTAATGGCTAGGGATCATAACAAGGTTTACTTTCTTTCTTAGGGATTGATGATTGGGGAAAACTCTTGATCCTAGGGATGAGCTTCTAAGGTATCTTATTCTACTTCCTAAGCAAACAATTCAAGCAGCAGATCAAGGCAACTCATCAGACAGCAGATCAAGGCAACTCATCTTATAACTATTCAACTACTCTAGGGTTACCATCAAGCCTAGCTTGGGGTAAGATTGGGGCACTTTGAAGAGGTTGAGTTTTGAATAAGATGAGGGTTCTTGGTATCTCTACCAAGAGTAGAATTTAAATACTTTGAACAAGAGTTTTGGGAAAACTAGAGGTAAGATAGTTGAGTGTACTATATTGAAAACATAAGGAGATTATATTGTATATCTCTCCATAGTTTTGTGAATAGAAGCTACCCAAAATAGTTTTTGGTACATAAGCATCTTGGCTCCTGTTTTGAAATGCCAGGACGTTTGAGAAAATGTAAAGTAAGCCAAGATAGTTTTTGTAAATTGCTTTTACCAACTGAGGTTGAGATAAGGAGTATCCTAAGATACACTTCATAAGCACAAGTGCAAACAATAAACAAGCAAACACTGCACCAAGCACAAGAATAAGTTTTTGTTCCCCAAGATTTTTGCATTCTGCACAATAAATCAGGGTTGCTGAAATTGGGATGTTACACTCCTCGATAAGATTTTTCTTATCATTTTGGGACATGGTGGTTCCTATCTTAAGGTAGTTCTGAGTATTTTGTATGGAGTTCTGCCACTACTAGTCTATTTTGTACTAGGAGTAATATCTATGTACTAGTACTTGTTCAGACTTACATATCGAGTGCAGAATATGGTCTCTCTTTCCTTTTAAATCATGGCCTATCTACATTTACCGAATTTCAATGTCTGCATTGTTGAATTTGTCAATTCCTTTGGTCATTATTTGTACTGCTAAATCAGTCACTCGGAAATGGTGCTAAATCTGTCAAGTGCCGCTTAATATGTACTAGGAATATGTTGATATTTTCTATCTTATTTAGTATTGCTGAATCTTTCAGATGCCAGTGAATCTATCAAATGTTTTGTTGTTTCTATTACTAAAGTATTTTTTAGAACTAATAGTGATGTATTGGTACTTGTTTAGATAAAAACCAGTAGATGGTCTTGGTCTTCTTTTGAAACATGGCCAGAATATGGTATGTCTTTCCTTTTAAATTATGGCCTTGCTACATCTATTGAATTGGAATGTCTGCATTGTTAAATCTGTCAATTCTTTTGGTCATTATCTTTACTGCTAAATTGGTCACTTTGAAATGCTATTGAATCTATCAAGTGCCGTTGATTATGTATTTGGAATCTATTGATATTTTTATATTTTATTCAGTAATGCTAAATCTTTCAAATGCTAGTGAATCTGTCAAATGTTATATCATTTTATTATAGTACTAAAGTATTTTATAGAACTAATACTAACGTACTGGTACTTGTTTAGATCAAGGGTAGTAGATGGTCTTACTGTTCTTTTGAAACATGACCTTGTCACAATCTATACGAGGCTTGGGGCATTTTGGGTTACATATGTGGGTCACAGAGTCATTGACCTGAATTGAAAGTATGCATAGAAAAGCAGGCTTGATTGTCAGTTTTGCTTGCTCCAATGATCGAGTGTGTTCAGAGAAAAGCGACTGATCCTGTGCCAAGGCTTTTAGTGTTGAAATAAGAATTGATTCTCGCCCTACTATTGAATTTTAGAGTTTGTATTGCTGAATCAGTCACTTTGAAATGCAGCTGAATATGAACTGGGAACCTGTCATTATTTCACCAAGCATGATGCAATTTAGAACATGGGTTCTTGCCTTTCTAGAAGTTTCAGCAATTTTAGTAGGCTTGCCAAACGTTGCAAAGGGGTACTGATGAGGGTTCAACTCGTCAATGCCCATTGTTATGGACTTGAGTTTTGGAGAAGGAGGGAGCACTGGAGGCATCAATCGGCTAGCAAACAAGCACACAGGGCCGCAAGGTTTACGCAGGTTCAAGCATCGTAGAGGTCCCTACTCCTGCTTGTCTGCTCTTGGAATTAACGAAGGAATTGAAGATTACAGGGGCACGCAGACGCAATCTGGCGAGAGTTGTGGAAACTAGTGTTGTGATTGTCCTCCTCGCTGCCTCCTCCTAGCCTTTATATAGATAGTCTAGGTCTCGTGTAGCAGGTCGAGTCGGTTACATATTAGGGTTCACCCTTTGAACTTTCTATCTTAAGCTTCTTCTTGTCTCGCAAGCAATCGAAGAGTCCATGGGTCACTCGAATTCTGCATTGGGCCTTGGCGATAGCGTGGGCTTCTGCCGTATCTAGGCCGTATATACCAAACTCGAGTACCTGTAGGGTATACCCATGTTAGTAGCCCCCGAGTGTCCAGTGGAATCGTTGATTCGACTGGGGACTTTATGAAGTCTTTCGAGTGCATGACTGAGCATTTTTTTCGAGTGTTCTGTTTGTGTCATAGGGATTGTTGATATACGTGCCTGATTTATCTGATGTATCGGTATCAGTTAACTTCCTTAGGGAAAAACAATGCAATCTACTCAAACTCGAGTCCCCGGACTCAAATTTGGAAACGTGCTGGCGTAATTCGACCTAGGCCGCGGAGGTCTTACAAGAGTCGAATTCTAGTGTATAAGTGTGAGCACTCAACGCGTTTGTCAAGGAATGTTCATCGTACCTGCAGGCACAGATATGTTTCTGGTAGTGTGCAGCAGATGCGTTGCCAGGCCTTATTCAGGTCTTATCTTCACGCTGTAAGCGCGGCATCCGAATTGTTTGTCATCACGGAGATGATTCGGGTGGCCCGGGAGACGTAATCTCTTTGTAGGGAAAATATGAGGTAGAGTCGCCATAGGATTCGAGTGTGGATGTTATCAACATATAGTACGATGTACAAGGAAAAATAATCATAGGATGCGCGACCAGTGCTCCCTATGGGAGTAGCCCCCGAGTGCCTATTCGAGTCGTATACTCGAGTGGGGACTAAAAAATATTCGCGACTGCTGTCGTCTTTTGTTGCTTGTTTCAGTCGAATATGCTTTCATCGCTCCCTATGGGAGTAACCCGTAGTTCATAATCAAATCGTTGATTCGAGTGAAGGGTTTGTCTTGAATGTTCATATACCTGCATAAAAAATTCTTTCGAGTGCGCGGTCAGCGCTGCTGTTAGGAGTAGCCCTCGAGTGCTTGATTGAATCGAAGACTCGAGCAAGGATTAAAGTAGTCAAAATCTTCTTCCACTAAAATCAATGATGTCATTGCTGACGATGTGATGACCTCAGTTGCCCACGTGAGCGGCTTTGACGAGACGTGACGAGCGGTGGGTCCCACCTTCTAACTTTGATTTGACTTGGTGTGCATAATCTTCTGTTTTAACTGAGTCTCCTCGATTTCCACACGTAATGGGAATAGTGGGGGACGGTTCGTGGTTCAGCTTCGCCACGTGTCGATGGCGATGTGCGCCACACGTCCAGTAGGGTTTCCGCTGGCCGTTGAATGGCATCCGCGAGGAGGTTAAGTAGCAGCGCAGCTGCAGTAATTTCCCCATCTCTCTTCTTGCTCGTGCCTCCTTCGCCATTGCTGCTCTCGCTGCTTCCTTGCGCGCTTCCTCTTCGCGGCACTAGACCAGCTCCAAGTCTTCCCTAGTTACTTTCTCCGTTCACACCGCCATCGAAAGCTAGGAAAGAAGAAGGGAGGCGCCGCCGCTGGATATGCGGCCACAATTGTTGCCGCCAAGAAGAAGGGCAGCACCACCGCCGTGGGCACCAGCGACGCAGGTGCTGGGAAGAAGAAGGGTGTGGGCAACCGCATCACCAACGGCGCCTGGCATGCGTCCATCATCAAGCTTTCTGAGTTGCATCTTCATCATCAAGATGGAGCTTTTCCATCCACAGAAGATGACTCGCAGGTGCCCGGTGACGAGGTAATCCCTTGTCCTCCTCCGGGTTTCTGGGTGGTGTTCCTTGCGTTCATCATCCGAGGTCTCTCTCTCCCCCTGCATCCTTTCTTCAGGGGTCTCCTTTGTTTCTATGGGCTCCAGCTGTCCCCAAATTCCATTCTCCACATCTCGTACTTCATTTTGCTTTGCGAGTGCTGGCTCGGAATCGAGCCACACTTTGGACTCTTCAAGAGGCTTTTTAAGCTGAAACGTCAGTCGGTGTCCGGTTCGGTAGTCTACGACGTAGGAGGATGCAGGATCCACGGTGACTACTCTGTCACCTACTTTGACATCAAGCTCACCGCGTCCGTCCAAGGGTGGAGAGACAAGTGGTTCTACATCCGCGACCAGAAGGCTGACGAAGAGCACTACGGACTTGCGCCCTTGGATCCCACGGCGACTTGCAAGAGGAGGCGCTCCTGGAAGAATGTCGTGATGCCTAGCGAGTCTGAGGAAACGGAGGTGCTGTATAAGCGCGTCTGCAACCTCGAAAGCTGCATAGGCAAAGAAGAGGGTGGCGCCACTCTCATTCGCACGTGGTTGCGCTGCCACGTCCAGCCTCTGCAGGCTAGAGTGCACCCTATGTTCCGCTGGACCGGTGCTGACGATGTCACTCGCATATCTGCCGAGGGCATTTCTGCGGGTGAGGTAGACAGGAGGTTGCGATTGGTGACCAAGCACACTGCCAAGGAGGTTCTCCCAGGCGAACCAGTCGTGCCTCCTTTCGACGCCTCTAACCCTCCTCCTAAGGTAGAACTGTATTGTGAAGTAGTTTCTTTTTCGACTGCTAGTATGGTGCTTAATATTAATGATGTATCTTCTGAATGCAGGACTGGAAGGTGTCTTCCAATTTGCCCCCTCGTCCTAAAGGGGTTATCCCTCGCGAAGTGGATGAAGAGGATGAGTCGGAATCGACCGTCCCAATTGAAGAGGAGGAGGGAGCCCCCGAGTCCAGCGACTAGGACACTCGCAAGCGCTCCCACAACCAGGATTCTGATGCTACTTCCCCGATGACGCCGGAAGGTCCCTCTGCTACTGTAGAGGAGCCAATCCTCGCCGTTCCTATGTGCACCATGGCTCCTCCTGCTCAGAAGAAGCTGCGACTGTCGAAGGAGTCGTCGAATGACTCCTTTGACCTCGACAATTTTAACTGGTAAGCCTTTAACACTCGTGAGTTCGTTTTGCTCTCTTTTGAGGTTGCTTTTTTCTGAAGTTGCGCTGGGTATGTTTTGTAGCCAAGCAGCATCATCGTCTTCTGACAACGTCCAATTTGTGAAAGAGTCCAGAGTCGTAGTCTCCAAGGCCAAGGAGGTGGCTGAACGGTCTCCTTCTCCTTCAGTGGTGGCCCACTTCAGGCACAATTCTTTGAGTTCCCCGCATGCTGGGGAACACCAGATGGTTGCCCAGACGACTGCACGGCATTCATCTTCGGAGTCCCTGGAGGATCACGTAAGCGTCCTTTTTGCTGTTTTGGCAATCGAATTTATACTTTGTGCTGCCACTGAACCTTTGTTTTCCTTTTGATGCAGCTCATTGTGAAGGAAGTTGCTCGCCTGGCGGAGCAAGTCCTTGTCATGGGTCGATAGCACGCTCTGCTGGACAATCGCCATCGTGTTGTCGAAGGTTAGTTTTCGCTTCGTCTTTGTCTTCGTGAAATTTATAAATCCGATTGGTGATAAACCCTGTACTTTGTAGTTGAGCACAATGAACTTCTTCGTTGTGCTGCTTCCCTCGAGAAGGTGCTTGTCGTGGCGGTGAAGAATCGTGACGAAGGAGTCGCAGCTCTAGAGGAGTCGCGAAAGCGCGAAGAGGATTTGCGCGCTTCCACTGCTGACAGGGAGAAGTTGTTTGAAGAACAACTTTTCTCGATTTCCAAGTCTCTTTCAGGTATTTTTTCAGCTGAATTTTGCGTTGCTCCTTGCTTGATATCATGTTGTTGTGTTAATACTTTGTGTATGCAGATGCCGGCGGCCTGAGCTTTGACGCCCAGTGTCTGTGTCGCGTGGATGCGTTGGCGGGAGCCGTTGCTGCAGTCGAAGACCGCAGTGTTTCCATCCAGGAGAAGCTGGGGAAGGCCAAGGATGTGCTCAATCACATCCGTGAGGATTTGACTCCCAAGGCCGGGCTGATCGACAACCTTGAAGACCTAGTGGAATCCCTTGCTGGAGGTGTTCTCTTCGGAATTCAAGAATTCTCAGCGGTCCGTCGGCTCCACCATGGCACTCGTGATGGCGCAAGCCCATGCCGTGGAGATGGATCCCGCCACTATTTCCGAGGCGATGCCTGTCGACACCGAAGGCCAGGAGGTAGTGTTTGCTCCCTTCGCTGGTAGCTACGCTAAATATGGTCCTCAACTTGTCGAGACAGTCGCCAAGTACTCCGAGGAGCGGCGGCGAGCGAGGGCGGTTAAGGTCGTGGCTCTGGGGCTACCACCGGCAAGTCCGTGGCGTCGGAGACTACCACGGTTTCGATGAGGCCTCCAAATTCAAAATCCAAGTGGAAGAAGCAGATTGCTCCTTAGTTGCCAATCCATAATAGTTGTAGTTGCCTTTTGTTGAAACTATGCTTTTGTGGGAGTGTCCCTTTTGAGAGTTTGCTATGCTTGAATGAATTCATGCTTTTATCAATGTATTCTTGGTCCCTTATTTGCTTCTTGCTTGATTGTGATAGGGTACGTTGAGTGGTCCCCATGACTCTCCTCCCACCGATGAAACCACAGCGCAGCCGCGTTCAAAGGTGGAGTAACTATCGTTGCTTTCGCGATTGTGCGACCGCATTAAGCAGTTGGAGCGCGAGTTGCCCATCGTACGCGGTAGCGCGGATGTGTGGAAGTCGAAGGCGGAGAAGGCCACCGCCCGTGAGAAGTATCTCTTGGAGGAAGTGGCGTAGCTGAATGAGCAGTTCAAATGTTAGCTTTCTGCCTTCTCATCTTTTCTTCTAGTGAGTCGCGGTGATGCCTTGTCTTCACACTTTGCCATTTTGATTGGTGTAGTTGTCAGCGCTCGTCATCCGGAGGATGAGCAGGACCGGGTTGCCATTCGAACGAATAACCTGACCCAGGAGCAACTACAGGCGAGTGGGTACTTTTGGGTGGACCACGATCATGCGATCGTGCTTGCAACCCTGTGATGACCCACATGTATAGGGGGTGTATCACAGTATTTTTGATAAGTAAGAGTGTCGAACCCAACAAGGAGCAGAAGGTGCTGGCTAGTGGTATGGATCAGGAATTCTCTGCAAATACTTAGCAAACGGATTTTTAGGGTTTTTTGATAAAGCAAGTAAATAAAGTACGAGTAAATAAAAGATAGTAGGAATAAATGCAGCAAGTGGCCCAATCCTTGATGAGCAAAGGACAAGTCGGTTGTTTTACTTAAGATGACCAAACGTTCTCGAGGACACATGGGAAGACTGTCAAGTGCTTTTGCTTCATATAGTTGATTAATCTTCTTTAGCTTGCTAAGTGTTGTCTGGGTAACCTGTGCTAATGTACCGACCTTCCTAGGACTAATACATACTTGTGATTATACCCCTTGCAAACAGCCGTAAGTACAAGAAAGTAATTAAGGTATAAACCTAACCACAACTTTAAACTCTAAGACCCTTACGTCCCTTGTGCAATGGTTTCCTAATGGGGGTTCAGGTTTCTGTCACTCCGTCAACCCTACAATTAGTACCCAAATACACAATGCATTCCCCTAGGCCCATATAGGTGTAGTGTCATGTAGTCGACGTTCATATGACACCACTAGAAGAAGTACACCACAACTTAAATATCAAACTATTGAATCTTTCTCAACACAACTCCACTACTAAAAACATGACTTCTCCCATGTCCTCAAGAACAAAACGAACTACTCAAAAGACATCATATGGATCATGATCAGAGATGGAATAATGATGTATAACTATCTAAACATAAACAATAATTCAACGGTTCACTCAATAGCATCAACTATAAAGAGTAATCAACACCGGGAAAGTTCCCCCTAAGAACTATGCAAGATTCAATTCAATTGTTACAGCAATATGGAGATGTTGATGAGGGTGCTAATGGTGGTGATGATGATGATGATCCCGATGAAGTCTAGCTTGATGGTGGTGTTGATGGCGATGATCTCCCCTCCCCGGGAAGGGATTCCCCCGATAGAAATCTGTCTGCCGGAGAGATCTTTCTCTCTCCGTGTTTTCTGCCCCGCAGAGGCGGCGGAATCTTTCTGTGGTCGCTCTCTGAGTCTTAGGGTTTCAGGAGGAATATATACTCCAGAGGGGAGAGCCATAGGTGGGCCAGGGCTGCCAGACCACCTGGTGGCGCGGCCTGGGCTGGCCCGCGCCAGGGGGTGGTGTGGGCCCCTTGTGGCCCATCTCCACTCCCTCTTCTGGCATCCTTTGTCTTCTAGAAAAATAGGATTTTCCGTATATTTTCCCGGATTTTCTGATCTTCGCGAATTTTGCCTCCAAACAGCACCTTTTCCATTAGAATCCTGACTGCAGCGGTCCATGCTCCAAAAGTCATCAACCATGCAAAAATAGAAGAAATAACATAAGTATCACCTCTTAATATGAAATATATCAATGAATAACAGTGAATTATGATATAGAATAGTGATTAAAAATGGACGTATCAACTCCCCCCAAGCTTAGACTTTGCTTGTCCCCAAGCGAAACTGAGCTCAATAAACCTGGCCTCAGGTTTATGGAGTGAAGAGTCGATAAAAAGAATATGGACAAGAAGCATCACATTCATCAATACATAGATCATAATAGAAGACAACTCACTATTATATAACTTACTTGCAATAGGTAAAGGAAACACAATAAAGATACATAAAGTGAATCATAATTGGTAATGGCAAACTTAGATCTTGGTCGAAGAATAGTTGATAATTTGCTGGAGTTCACTAATAACTGATTTTCAATGATATCTTTCAAAGTAGTAGACACCAAGATAAGAGAAATGTGCATAACAAGGAACATAAGAAACATGATTGAATAAATCATCATATGAATGAATGAAACACAACGACTCAAAATACTTGCTGAGATAGAAGGGAATAGGTTTACTGACTCAACTAAAAAGTAAAAGAAAGGCCCTTCGCAGAGGGAAGCAGGGATTTCAAGTTTCATAAAGAGCTCCCAAAAATTATGGTTCTTATTAGCTTTCAGCTCTCATTGCCCCTATCATAGGCATCTTTAGGTGATTAAGGTTAAAGTGACAAAACTAAGAGGATATGCTTGACAAATTATAAGTTGAAATCTCATGCCCCTTACTTACGAGTACCGAACCTCATGCTACTCAACTTCAGTCATAAGTAAGCTCTTGTCATTGTAAATACATGTGTATCATTGAGAACTGCCAACGGGGTACCCGTTGCACATGATACATGAGCTATCCCATAATAAAAATGACAAGGCGAGTAGACAATGAGCATCTCAGTGATCTTTTTATTTTCTATTTGCATAGGTTTTTATTGAGGATGCTTCATAGAATGCTCACTATAGTTATGCTGCAAGTTTCCACCATGATTAGGCATGGCTTAGGCTAGCGGCCCAGGCGTTTCTCTAACACACATATGAACTCCATGATCTTACAAGTTCCCCTTTTATTTCACACCGCTGGGATCCATAGGCAAAAGAATCATGATATCAACTAGGTACAAAGTACCATGGCAGTGTTGAAAGAGTTTCCCCTGATACATGGTTCTGCTAACTTCAACTCATAAAGCGCAAGCATATACGCAACAAAGAAGGACCCAATGGTTCAAGTTTATTAAGTACAAGAAAATAAAGTGTGCCATCAAGTTCGTGAGAGCTTTAATCACTAATTTTCACATAACACGTTTAATTTGGAAGGTAGATAAAAACAAGAATTTACTTGGAATAGCAATAGTGCTAATAGGTAGGTATGGTGGACACAAATGGCATGGGTTTGGTTTAAAGGAGGTGGATGCACGAGAAGAATTCCCTCTCAGTATAGGTTTTTGGCTAACAAGGCTGGGTAGCAAGTACAAGAGTTGAAGGAAACAAACAAACATACAAGTGATAAAGACAAACATGCAATCTTCCTTGGAAGCACAAAAGATCTTAACTAGAGAATACTAAACTTATGAGCAAATGAAGAAAGAAAGATGATAAAATTATTTTTCTTTAGAGTACTTTTATCTTTTCATTCAACTCTCAAAAATAGTGTTGCTACTGACCGAGCCAGGTTTGCCAAAACTAACTAAATTAACTCAATGATCCCAGAGTGACACCAATACTAACAACAAGATCAATCATATAACCACGAATTGAAAACTAATATAAGCTAAGCAAAAGAGTAAATGATAGAACTTCTCATTAATATTCCATAACAGCAACTCACACCAAGGGATACATATCTAACGAGAGAGGGGACACATCCATAATGCAAACCATCCTACATGATAAATTCTCTATTCATGATATGACTCTACTAAAAGGGGTAAAAAGATAGAAGATAGTGATGTGATACCGCGGCACTCCCCCAAGCTTGGAACAAACCAAGGGGATGCCAAACCTGATGGCAAATTACTCCTTTGGTAGTGGTGGTAATATCTTCTTAGTTGATGTGAGGTAATCTTCCAGCATCTTGCGAAGCCTATTATTCTCCAATTGAAGCATGTCCACCTTCCTCCTTGAAGTCTTATTTTCCTGCATGGCTAGAATGAGGAAAATCCCAATTGGAGGGTAATTTCTCCTTGGGCATATTCTAGTATTGATGCTCATGGATAAGGGTATGGAAAGGATTCTTGGCGCGCGGAGGAAGTGACCAGGGATCTGAACGGTGATGAGGAGGCTTCCCTCCAATTGAAATAGTCCTGGCAGGGTTTTCCACCACTCCAATGCTTGCAATGGTAGCGCCGGTGTGATTTGCCTCCTCTTCATCTTCACTCTTGATCTCCTTCTCCTACCCGGGGTCTTGGAGATCCTCCTCCATAGGCTCCTTTCCTTTATCCTTGGCAGACACCATTGTGCTCCTAAGATTTCAAAGATAGTTCCTGGCAGAAACAGATCGAAACGAAAACACGATAACGAACTTCGGGGGATCCGGGGGATTATATATTACGAAGTTTCACAACAAAAGGAAGGTACTGGGAGAAAACGGGTCAGAGACGGAGTCCGGAGTGGGATCACCACCTGGTGGCACGGCCAAGGGTGGGCCCGCGCCATAGGGTGGTGTGAGCCACAATGGCTCCGTCTCCGTCCCTCTTCCGCTTCCTAACTTTCCTTATTGGCTAAAAACTGCAAAAATATAGTTGGATAGTATTTTCGCGGAACTTTTCTTACCAGAACTGCTACCTATTTGAAAACGGACTCTGCAAGTCTTTAAATTTGGTATTTAGTGGATTCTTCTGGAGTCACCACTTGAATAGCATCAATATCTTCATTTTTGTACACTTATTACTTGAGTCATGAAACCTTTCACTTCCTTATTACACCATTATCTCCACTAACCTGGAAGTTTCTTTCACACAAAACTTCACACAGTTCTCATTAGCAACATTAGTATAAGTGAAGTGATAAAACTTTGAAGTACAATTTCAACTGAAAACTGTCAAAACATGAGCTACTGTAGCAACTCCTTCCGAAAACCCAAAAAGAATTCAAAAAGGAAATCGATTAAAGAAGCAATTGCAAGAGTGGCAAAATCTGTCAAAGCAGACCAGCAGGTAAAGATCAATTTTTTCGAAAATCTTCTGTTGCTCAAATCAATAAGTGCAAAACTAACGAAAGTTAAATAACAACCTGGGTCAGAAGCACAAAAAATTACAGCTCAATCCGACATACAGATATCTCTCACGAATTTTTACGATAAATCACAAAAATCTGTTTCGGGACAGCAACTTCCCACAAATATTACTTCTCTCTCATTAGAGGTTGATCTTGACACAAAAACCAAACAAAACAGATAAGGAGAGGTTATTACTGAAGTAATAACTTCCAAGACTCAAAGAAACAAAAACAAACTGAAAGCAAAAACAAATTGGGTTGTCTCCCAAAAAGCTCTTTCTTTATAGCCATTAAGATGGGCATGATAATTTTGATGATGCTCACATAAGAATATGAATTGAAGTGAAAGAGAGCATTAAGAAGCAAAAATACACTCGTTTAAGTCTAACCCACTTCCTATGCAAGGGAATTTTGTAAACAAACAAGTTGTTGAAACCAGAAACTACTAGCATAGGAAGGCAAAAGAAGTGCAACATAAAAACTTTTAGCATAAAACGAGGAAACTTGATATTATTGAGATGCATAAGAACACTTTTCCCTCTCTCATAGTAACTTTCAGTATCATGCATAAACTTAACAATATAACTATCACAAGGACCATCGTATCAATGATCACTTATTCTAACAGAAAACACAAGAATACTAGCTCTCATAACACTACTTTGTGAGACAATATTAGAGGTATCCTTACAAAGAATAGTTTGTCCCTCTTCCTCATATTTTGTGACAAAGTCTTTCACCTTTTCTATTATAGGTTCATCAACCATTTGTTTATCAGGTTCAACAGCTTCATTTGTTCTTTCATTAAACATACTAGGTATCATAGAGTGTTCCTTTATCTTAGCTGGGAAAGGCATTTTCTCAATGTAAGGTTTAGGTAAAACATGATTAGTAGTATAAACTTCCGTATTTCTTGCAGGAACACTCTTAGCAACATCTTTATAAGGTTCATGATACTTATTCCACTTCTTTTTAGGCACTTCAATGTAAGAAGCAAAAGCCTTAAAATAAGAAGCAATAGCTTGAGAGTCTAGACCATAAGCATTTTTAATGTTTTGAAAGTCATCAGTTCCCATAAAAGATTCAATGCATTCATAATCGTAATTTATACCTGACTTTCTACCTTTTTCATTCTCCCATGCTTCAACATTGTCTTGAATACGGTTCAGAAGATCCCATTTAGCTTCTTCTTCCATGTGAGTGAATGATCCAGCACAAGAAGCATCCAATAAATCCTTATCATGTAGAGGGAGCCTTGCATAAAAGTTATTGATAATAATATTGTTGGGGAGCTCATGAATGGGACATTTGAGCATTAGTAACTTCAATCTCCCCCAAGCTTGAGCTATACTCTCTCCATCAAGAGGCCAAAAGTTGTATATTTGATTCCGATCTTTATGAATCTCACTAGGAGGATAAAACTTTGAATAAAAGAGAGGTACTATTTCCTCCCATTCCAGAGCTTGACCATTCTTCAGCAGCTTATACCATTCCTCAGCTCTTCCTTTCAGTGATAATGAGAATAACTTCTTCTTAACTTGATCTGTAGTAATACCTGCACACTTGAACAACCCGCATAATTCGTGTATAAAGAGTAAATGATCACGGGGATGGATAGTTCCATCACCAACATATTAGTTATCCATAACACGATCAATAATTCTTGTAGGTATTTTAAAAGTATCATTCTCATCATATGGTGGTTCATCTACTACCTTATCAGTGGTAGTAGCATTACCAAATAAGAAACTCAGCGAATTATCCATAACAAAAATAAAGCAACTAGCAGAAGTAAACAATACTCATAGTAGAAGTTTCCTTTACCTATTCCACTCTTCAATAGTGCTTCACTCCCCAGCAATGGCGCCAGAAAATAGTCTTGATGACCCACAAGTATAGGGGATGTATCACAGTATTTTTGATAAGTAAGAGTGTTGAACCCAACGAGGAGCAGTAGGTGCTGGCTAGTGGTATGGATCAGGAATTCTCTGCAAATACTTAGCAAACAGATTTTTAGGGTTTTTTGATAAAGCAAGTAAATAAAGTACGAGTAAATAAAAGACAGTAGGAATAAATGCAACAAGTGGCCCAATCCTTTATGAGCAAAGGACAATCCGGTTGTTTTACTTAAGATGACCAAACGTTCTCGAGGACACATGGGAAGACTGTCAAGTGCTTTCGCTTCATATAGTTGATTAATCTTCTTTAGCTTGCTAAGTGTTGTGTGGGTGAACATGTGCTAATGTACCGACCTTCCTAGGACTAATACATACTTGTGATTATACCCCTTGCAAACATCCATAAGTATAAGAAAGTAATTAAGGTAGAAACCTAACCACATCTTTAAACTCTAAGACCCTTACGTCCCTTGTGCAATGGTTTCCTAACGGGGGTTCAGGTTTCTGTCACTCCGGCAACCCCTACGATTAGTACCCAAATACACAATGCATTCCCCTAGACCCATATAGGTGAAGTTTCATGTAGTCGACGTTCACATGACACCACTAGAAGAAGTACACCACAACTTAAATATCAAACTATTGAATCTTTCTCAACACAACTCCACTACTAACAACATGACTTCTCCCATGTCCTCAAGAACAAAACGAACTACTCACAAGACATCGTATGGATCATGATCAGAGATGGAATAATGATGTATAACAATCTGAACATAAACAATAATTCAACGCTTCACTCAATAGCATCAACTACAATGAGTAATGAACACCGAGAAAGTTTCCCCTAAGAACTATGCAAGATTCAACTCAATTGTTACAACAATATGGAGATGGTGATGAGGGTGTTGATGGTGATGGTGGTGGTGGTGGTGATGATGATGATCCCTATGAAGTCTAGCTTGATGGTGGTGTTGATGGCGACGATCTCCCCTCTCCGGGAAGGAATTCCCCTGGCAAAAATCTGTCTGCCGTTGAGATCTTTCTCTCTCGGTGTTTTCCGCCCCGCAGAGGCGGCGGAATCTTTCTGTGGTCGCTCTCCGAGTCTTAGGGTTTCTGGAGGAATATATACGCCAGAGGGGAGAGCGAGAGGTGGGCCAGGGCGGCCACACCACCTGGTGGCGCGGCTAGGCTGGCCCGCACCAGGGGGTGGTGTGGGCCCCCTGTGGCCCATCTCCACTCCCTCTTCTGGCAGCCTTCGTCTTCTAGAAAAATAGGATTTTCTGTATATTTTCCCGGATTTTCTGATCTTCGCGAATTTTACCTCCAAACAGCACATTTTCCATCAGAATCCTGACTGCAGCGGTCCATGCTCCAAAAGTCATCAACCATGCAAAAACAGATGAAATAACATAAGTATCACCTCTTAATATGAAATATATCAATGAATAACAATGAATTATGATATATAATAGTGATGCAAAATGGACGTATCATCCTGCAGGATCGTTCTTCTCGAGTACTTCATTATTTGAAGACGGCGCAGTCGTGCCTTAGGCATATTTATCAAACGATGTTTCCGCTGGACACCGTCCCTTCAAGCCTGTTGGTTCTTCTGGCGAAGTTTCAAGATTTGAGTGCGATCTGCGAGTGCGTGCGGCAGCAGTTAGTAGCTGGTTGTAAGGCTGCATTGTTGCTGGTGCGATTGCATAGGCTGAATGTAGATGTTACATCTATTGCCGCTGGGCTGCCGCCTCCGCCAGAAGGTATGCCCTGGAACATGGTTCCGCACTATCAAGCGGTTGATCGGCCAACAGAGGACATTGTTGACTTCTTCGAGGAGCAAACGACGTTCTTCTTTTGCAGTAGTAGCATGATTTGTATCCTGCACATAATTGTATAAGTGTTGTAAAGTTCGTATGATTATGTTGGGTGTAATTAATACCCACTGATATGTGAAGAGCTTGCTAGCTTTTATATTTTGTGAGTGAATTGTACTCTACAGTTCCTTTTCGTTAGCCTGACTTGTGTTTATCTCAACATCTTGCCAACCTGTCAGGTGCGTTGCAACTGGGTTGGTGTTTATCAAGGGTTCGATTGATGTTGTGTCAGCTACTCAGGATACTGCGATTTGTTCATAGAACGAAAGTATAAAGGGCAGCGCAGCCCTCGAGTGACAAAATTGCAAGAAAATAAGGAAAACAAAGAGTTTTAGGGCACTTACCTTTATTTATTCGTGGAATAGTACGAGGTACAATGTGTGGCTAAGTAGTTTGGCTGAATAGCCTTATTTGTAATGTAAAAAACGACTAGGGGTAGAAGCGACACAGCTGCGCGACATTCCAGGGGTTGGAGTATGCGACTCCTGTCTCGAAATCTTTAAGGCGATAGGCGCCCCCTGGGGTTACTTCTATAAGCATGTACGGTCCTTCCCAAGGGGACTCGAGCTTGAGATGCCCTTGTTGCTTCAGTCGCAACAACAGGTCTCCTTCGACAAAAGATCTGGGGCGTAGCCTTCTACTGTGGTAGTTGCGGAGGCTTTGCTGATAGATCATTGATCTCTCCACTGCGATTTCCCGTGCCTCATCAAGGAGGTCAACGGAAACTTCGAGTGCAAGAGTTGACTCCTGCTCGCTGTAAGCGACCACCCGTGGGGCTTTATAGCGTACTTCTGCGGGTAGCACCGCTTCCGCACCGTGTACCATGAAGAACAGAGTGTATCCCGTGGCGTTGTTTGGAGTTGTACGCATGCTCCAAAGGACTAATTGCAGTTCACCTGGCCAGCATCAAGCGGCTTGTTCGAGTGGTCGAAGGAGTCGCTTCTTGATTCCACCGCAGAGGAGGCCGTTGGCCTTTTCGACTTGACCGTTGGTCTGCGGGTGAGCCATCGAGGCGTAGCTTATGTTGATTCCCAGGTTTTCGCAGAATTCCTGGAACTCCTTAGAGGTGAAGTTCGTTCCATTGTTCGTGATGATGCCGTGTGGCACTCCAAAGCGGTAGATAATGGACTCGAAGAACTTGACAACGTTGGCCCCTGATTGATTTGTCACCGGCATGGCCTCGATCCACTTGGTGAATTTGTCGACTGCAACCAAGAGGTAGACGTAACCTCCTCGCGAGGATTTTGGGAGCTTGCCGACCATGTCGAGTCCCCATTGCACGAAGGGCCAGGCCAATGATATTGGCCGAAGTTTCATGCCAGGTGCGTGAGGTTTGTCTGCGAATCGCTGGCAGGTGTTGTGGCACTGGACTATGTCCTTGGCGTCGCGCATGGCCGTGGGCTAGTAGAATCTAGCTCGTAGAGCTTTGGCAACAAGGGCGCGACTGCCAGCGTGGTGCCCGCAAGTGCCTTCGTGGATGTCGAGGAGGATGGCCCTTCCGTCCCTGTTGGAGACGCAACGTTGAAGTACTCATGTGATGCTGCGCTTGTACAGTTCGCCGTTGATGAGGGCGAATGCCTTGGATCATCGCGCAATGTGTCGCGCGTCAGTCGGATCATCTGGCAGCCTCTTGCTGAGTAGATATGTGATGTAGGGTTGTGTCAAAGATGGCTCAATCATCATGACGCCCATTGGTCCTTCGAGTCCTATATCGAGCTCCAGGTCGTCGAGTGCCATTGGCTCATTAGGTGGCGTAGCCCCCAAGTCCGTTGACCTGCTTGCTTTCTTCTCTAGAGCCCTGGGCTTGATGGAGAGCTCGTAGATGCGCTCGAGAAATACCCCAGGTGGTATGGGGGCACAGTGGGAGCCAATATTGGAGAGTAGATCCGCCTCTTCACTGCTTTCGCGGCCCACGTGTCGCAGTTCACAGCCGTTGAAGTCTCCTTCGAGTGTGTTGTAGAGGTGGCGATAGGCAATCATGTTGTCGCTCAGTGCGAAGCACTCGTGCATCATTTGGTTGACCACCAGTTTGGAGTCGCCAGAGATGATGAGCCTTTTGGTGTCGCAGGCTTTCGCCATCCGCATCCCATGGATTAGGTCTTCGTACTTAGCTTCATTATTGGAGGCGGTGAACTACATTCGCAGAATGTATTTCATCTTGTCTCCTTGGGGCGATGTCAGTATGACACCAGCGCCAGCTCCGTCCTTTCGCTTGGACCCATCGAAGTGCATTGTCCAGAGGTAGGACATATCTGGCTTGTTGGGGAGCTAGTTCTCCATCCAGTGTATGAGAAAATCCGGAAGAACTTGCGACTTGATCGCGTCGTGCTTTTCATATGTGATGTCTCGTGGAGACAATTCTATTCCCTAGAGCACGACTCGTCCTGCGGCATCAGAGTTATTGAGTATGTGTCTGAGTGGGGCGTTGCTGACTCGTGTAATAACAAGCTCGTTGGGGAACCCCAAGAGGAAGGTATGATGAGCAAAGTAGTAAGTTTCTCTCAGTTATGAAACCAAGGTTATCAATCCAGTAGGAGCAAGGAAACACCGCCAAGGTGTTGCTAGCTGGCCTTTGGTAGGGCGCACTACCGGCGCCAGTAGCAACATGGAAACCTGCACAACACAACCACAGAACTTTGCCCCCAACTTACAGTGAGGTTGTCAATCTCACCGGTTTAGATGAAAACAAAGGATTAAACATATTGTGTGGAAGAAAGTAATAGCTTGCAGAAAGTAAACAGAAAGCAGTAAAAAGTTGTAGATTTATGGTAAAAGAAAGGACCGGGGTCCATAGTTCACTAGTGGTGGCTCTCCTTAAGATAGATAACATGTTAGGTGAACAAATTACAGTGGGGCAATTGACAAACATCGAGAAAGCAACACATGCATACACTACTCATCTTGACTCCTTTGAGATTCGATTGGGCATTACAACATTGTACATAGACCGTAATCCAACTGCATCTATGACTAATAATCCAACTTCAGGTTATCATCCGAACCCCCTCCAGTATTAAGTTGCAAGCAACAGATAATTGCATTACGCATTGCATGTAAAGTAAACAATATGATTATTGTATGAACAAAGGATTGTTGTTTTCTCCCTAGTAGCAATAGCACATCTAGTACCTTAAAGATTTCTGTCACTTCCACAGATTACTAGAGGCATGAACCCACTATCGAGCATAAATACTAACTCTTGGAGTTGCTAGCATCTACTTGGCCAATATAGCTACTAACAATAGAAAGCATGCAAGATCACAAATAACAAAGACATGATAGAATCAATAATCAATCTGAAATAGCATCTCAATATCCATCATATCCCCGCAAACACAACATGTAAGAATTACAAATAGATGATCTTGATCATGAATGGAGCTCACAAGATCTAAACATGATAGCATAAAGGAGGAGAACCAGCCTTCTAGCTACTACATGGACCCATAGTCCAAGGATGAACTACTCACACATCACACCAGAGGCTTGCATGGTGATGAAGAAGGCCTCCAGGGTGAATTCTCCCCTCCGGCAGGGTGCTAGGAAGAGCTTCAGATCCCTCCCGATCTAGGGATGGAGATGACGGCGGCTACAAACTCTTTCGTGGAATTTTGATCGGGTCCTTAGGGTTTCTGTATCGGAGGCGATATATAGGCGAAAGGGGAGGCCGAGGGGGTGCCGGAGGCGGCCAGACCACCCCCTGACGAGGGCCAGGCTGGGTCGCATGGCCAGGTGGTGTGGCGGCCCCCTTGCCCCTCTCCATCTCGTACTCTGGCTCCTTGTGTCCCTCGGTGAAAAACTGACTTTGGCTTTTGTCCCGTCCAATTCCGAGAATATTCATTTTTTGACTTTCCTGGAACCAAAAACAGCAGAAAATAGGCAGCTCGCACTATGGCTCTTGTTAATAGGTTAGTCCAAGAAAGTGTATAGAAAGTACTCCAAAGTGTGGACAAAACATAAGAAAGTAGATAAAACCAAGCATGGAACATCAAAAATTATGGATACGTTAGCAACGTATCAACATCCCCAAGCTTAAATCCTGGTCGTCCTCGAGTAGGTAAGTGATAAAAAGAAAGAATAATTTTTGAGGTGACATGCACCATCATAAACTTGATCAAAGTATTTGTAAAACATTGATAGATGGGATCATCGTACTTCAATCATAACATGAAATATAAAGTTATAAAAATAAGACAAAGCAACTATTGTTGCAACATGAAAAGGCATAAACAAAAGATTCATGAATAACAATGCTTTGCAAGACGTTTCTTGTTTCACATAAAGAAAACATAGCATAGTGGCATTCAGCTTGTCCCTCATAGAGTAGCAAATATAAATGCATAATACACCTTCAAAGTTCATAAGAGTGACTAGATACAAATAGTTTAAGAACAAGCAATATCAAGTTATGCATCAATCAACAAGTCTTGGGACAATGCACATAGAACTAAGAATGGCAACTATGCTCTCAAAGTAGGCGCATAAAGATAGAAGGTGGAGACTCAACATAAAAGTAAAAGAAGGGCCTTCATAGAAGGAAGTAGAGATTCAAGTTTCATAAAGAGCTTCCAAAAATTATGGTACTTATTAACTTGTCGTGGTGGTGTCACGGCAGATGCCATGGATAGGCTAAAGGTGGGGACTAAATGCACTAGGGGAATCCAGGGAGGGATAGTGTGGTGATTCCACACACAGTAGCTTTGTATTTAATTCACTTCCACAGATTACAAGTGCTCCTTGAGCTGTATTGGAGAGAGGAGGAAGAAGGAACTCTCTTACTCTCACCACTAGCTAGCCATCGGTCACTTGCTCGTAGAACATGAACCTCTAAGGACCAACCAAGTAAAACTCAACCCTTTCTACAGAGGCCCTAGACCTCCTTATATAGGGGTGGCTAGGTCTCCAATTAGGGCATACGTGGAGGCATATTCCAAGGAATATGCCTCCTCCCAAAATAGTAAGCTGACCGGGTTACTTTAACCCAGCGTCATTCATGCAGAGGCTACGTGAGCCTCTACGGCGCCCACGTCATCCGACATAGGCCTCGTCACCTTTGTCGGCCACGCCTTGGTGGTCCTGGCCTCTGTCTGCTTTGCTCATGCTCTGCGTACAGTGGTCACCCTTTGACCAGCGAGATACCTTCCTTCTCTTGTAAGCTTCCTATATCCCGGATCGTACCTAGTTGATCCGATCATAGTTGTTCCTGCATACAAGTTAGATACATCTCACCGACTTACGATATAAGTCGGCTGAGACCCAGTTAGGCGGACATCCCCTGGTTCGGGATACCCCGTGATTCGGCCTGGCTTGAGGTGACTTGGCCAGCATCCACTTTGACCTTGCCGTACCTCGGCTAACTCGGCCTTTATACCCCGGCGTGACCCTACCCGGGGGTATCCCCCCAACATTAGTCCCCGAAGCTGGTGCGGTCTTAGCTGCCTTAGCCGCTAAGGCCACAGCAAGTTCAATTTTATCGAGCCTGTGGCTCCTTTCCGAGTTACTTCATACTCCGGATTTTAAAGGTTTACTTTCCCTTGGCACATTCCGAGTTTTCACTCGCTGGCCAGGTTACCTCATATTCATCCGGGTCATTCTTCCTTCTCTTGTACACTTCCCCACGTGGAGGTTAATCATTACTTTTGCCTCATTTTAAGGGCCTGCGCTAGTAACCGCCATAGTAATTGTCAGTTATCATTGTAGCACACGTCACATCGTACCTGCCTCCTCGTTAACTGCATCATTACGTCGCGTCATGGGATCTCCTGTGCTGTGTGGCTTTTCCTATGGCTCGCTGCTGATTGGTTGATCTGGGGTATACACGGCCACACCGTGTGGCCCGCCCGCACAGCACGATCCCACTACCCCTTAAGGGCGTGGTTAAATAGGGGAGGGGGCGCCCCTTGGGTTCTTTCCCGACTTCCGCGCCCCTCTGCCTCTGCTTCCTCTTCTTCCTCTCCAGCGATAGCGCCGCCGCCACCGCATCTAAGTAGCAGCGCCGCTGTCGCACTGCTTCCACGCGCACCAGCGTTGCCGCCACCTCCTCGCGTATCTTCCGCCATGGGTCCTCGCCTATCCAGGCCACTGTCACCCACCGCCGCTAGCGCCAGTGAGGGTAGTGATCTTGAGATGACAGAGGAGGAGCTCGCCGTCGCTGAGCAAGAAATGGAAGAGGACGCGGTGAACATCGACCGCGGTGCGTGGGCTGGATCCTGGGTTTGCCAGGATGACCTAGACTGGCTGTATCGCACCAGGCGCATCCTGGAGAGTGTTTCCGCATGCCTTCCTACTGCGGAGCTTGCCCCCTCACTCAATCCGGGTGAGTATGTTGTATTCCTCTCCCACTTCCAACATGGATTCGGGCTCCCAGCAAGCGATTTCTTCAACGACTGGCTCAACACATATGAGCTTCAGCCGCACCATCTTCCGGCTAACGCCATCACCTCTCTCTGCCTTCGCCTCCACCATTGAAGGCTACGCCGGACTATGGCCCATGAAGGAGCTCTGGATCCGGTTCTTTGGCCTTCGCCGGAACGTGATTCCGAACATCTAGCTTAATCCGGAGGACAAGCGGCTCACATAGTTCGGCGCAGCTTCCATCTCCCCCCGGAAACAGTCTATCTTTCCCCGAGTTACGGGGCTAGACTCCTGCAAGGGCTAGGCCCGAACCTTCTTCTATGTCCGGAACAACACAACTGACGATCAGATCCAGCTGCGCCCTTACGCTCCGGGTCCTCCCAATCCGGATCTGTGGGACGCGGTCCCCAAGAAGCCCACCGTCCTAGCGAACCAAGTCAACAAAAGGTTCCAGGAGCTGAAGGACTTGGGGTTGCGCAATGAGGATGCGATGATTACGTTCGTCCGCAACTGGATCTCCCCCCTCCAGAAACGTACACATAAAGTTTGCCACATGAGCTGGGGCCGTGATCCCAACCGGACCTCCTCATTTGAGTTAAGCAACACCGAGATCTTCCGTCGGGTCAAGGCCCTCTTCACCACTAAGAAGGACTTCTCAGCTGAGTGTACATGGGGGATCGAACACTTCTGCTGAGATAGGCTTCCCCCCGCGGTAAGTCTCGTGCCCCAAACTTTCTCCGAATTGTATCGTATGTCGGTTTCTGTTGTAGGTTTAATCCCTTTGTCTTTTCTTTCCCTTAGATGTTTCTTCAGCAAACCATTGAGGATGGCACCGAGCCTTCTCTCAAATGGGCACCTGATCGAGACACCTCGGATGTGGAGGAGCCGGATCAGGAGATGTTCCTGCCGATGGCGGACGCGATGAAGCGACCCATGGGTAAACTCTCTTCCATTAGAGATTAGCCCGACGATGAAGATGATTCGGACATTGAGGTGATGGAGGCATTTGACGCTGTCCCCCTTTCTTATGCTTTTCCGACATCAGCTAACCCCGGTGGGTAGATCCATGAAGATCCTCCCCTTGCCATGGGTGAGCCTGTCCCGGTCGCACCGAAGAAGAGGGGGGCCGCATCTGCTTCTTCCTACGGACCTTCTCAGCCAGCTAAGAGGCGAAAGAAGTCCGCGGACAAAGCTGCCACCAAGGCCACGACTAAGGCTATGGCCCGGAGAGCTCGCAAGCCGAAAGAGACCCTGACTTCGGATGAGTAAGTCATTTATCCCTTTGCCATTCACTTGTTCTTCTTTTGTTATAGTTTCTCATCACACATTATTTGATTCGGCAGGGCCACGGTGGAGGTTCCCCAGAGCGGATCCGGTATTTCTTCCGCTCTGACATAGCCCTTCTCCCCCTCGTGGCGACGACTCATGCCCGCTGAGCCCCATTCTGGAGGGTTCAGCGGCTGCTCCGGGTTCCATCCCACCTCGTCAAGAGGAGGGCAACCTCAGAGCGGGGGAGACTGGCTCTACCGAGGCAGTAGTAACCACCACTTCGGCTCCGCCGCAACCAGCATCATCCGAGGTTCCCTCAGCACCTCCGCCGAAGCAGAAATCAACACCAGCACCCACTCCAGCACCAGCAGCAACAACAAAAGCAACAGCAGCAGCACCAAGTCCTTCTGCCTCGTCTGAGTCCTCCAAGGATCGACGAGAAGATACCAGCAGTACCAAGGCTAGCGCCAAGGCAGCTCCCAAGGGTAAATCTGCTGCAACAACCTCAACTTCTCAGCAGCAGCCCAAGGGCAAAAAGGCTCCTGACACCACCAGGGTAGCGTCCATCGAGGCTAGATAGCACATACTCGCGTCCATGCTTTCGAAGAAGACTCCACCACCGAAGGATGCCCCTGCCGAGCCAGCTGATGCGCAACTTGTTTTGCACACTAGCCCTACCGTTGCCCAAGTTGAGAGAAACGAAGCGCATGCCAAGGGCCTAGTGGCGCCCCACATGCTCAGCGGCGAGCGATACCATCCGACCTTGATCGAGTTTGTGAACAACTAGAACAAGGCGGAGTTCGTCCACAACAACAATCTCCCGAAGAAGTTCGGTCCCGCCGAATTTGCTGCGCAGATGAATACTAGTGCCAAGGCAATTCATCTTGCGGGTCGGATGATGGAGGTACGTTACTTCGTCTTTTCCTTAACATGTAGTAGACATTATTTATCTAGCCATTAGTCCCCGAGCCTCCGGGGGAGTAACTTGTTACTCAGCCGGATGCTCCTTAGAGAACTAACGTAGCTCCTTAATAACTTCGAATATGCACACACTTAGAGCCGGGTTAAGTTCCACTTGGCCCGGATCTTGTACACTTCGAATATGCACACACCTCCCGGATTTTGTACACTCCGAATATGCACACACCTAGAGCCGGGTTAAGTTCCTCTTGGCCTGGATCTTGTACACTTCGAATTTGCACACACCTAGAGCCGGGTTAAGTTCCTCTTGGCTCGGATCTTGTACACTTTGAATATGCACACACCTAGAGCCGGGTTAAGTTCCACTTGGCCCAGATTTTGTACACTTCGAATATGCACACACCTAGAGCCGGGTTAAGTTCCTCTTGCCCCGGATCTTGTACACTTCGAATATGCACACACCTAGAGCCGGGTTAAGTTCCTCTTGGCCCGAATCATGTACACTTCGAACATGCACACACCTAGAGCCGAGTTAAGTTCCACTTGGCCCGGATTTTGTACACTTCGAATATGCACACACCTAGAGCCGGGTTAAGTTCCACTTGGCCTGAATTTTGTACACTTCGAATATGCACAAGACTAAGCTATCTTTTTGTACTTTTTTCAGGTGACCACAAATCGCCGGAGTTCTGAGCTTCAGCGTCTCCTGGATACTCACAAATGATGCATGCGAAACATACTGTGCTTATCGCCGAACACGATAAACGGGGTAAGTTTCTTCCTTGGCATTTTTCCGTTTTTCTTCATCTTTTTCCGCCGAACTAATCCATCATTCGGATTTCACAACTGAGGTGGAAGCTGAGAATACCATCATGAGGAAAAATTTGGACCAGATAAAGGGTAAGTTATTCTTGCTCAACCTTGCTATGCTCTCTATCTCCTTTTCTCCATGGCTCGGTAAACATTCATACCTCGGCTTCGCTGGGTCAACAAACTATTTCAGCATCTCTTGAAGATAGTGTGCCCGTGCCTGATATGATGCTGCATTTTCTCGAACAAGCAGGGCAGCATCAGGCCGAACTCAAAAAGAAAGATGATGAGATTGCCAAGTTCAAGGCAGATATGAAGAAGCTGAAAGCATAGCACCAAACCGAACTTCAAAAAGCTGGCCAGGACTTCACTGCAGAGCGCGAGGGCCTCAACCTCCAAATTGCCAAGGACCAAGAATTACTTAAGGAGGCCAACGTCAAGCTTGAGTCGGCGAATGCTGAACTTGCGCAACTCTGGGAGAGGCGTGACAACTACACCAAGGAGCTGACCCCGGTTCACAGCCATATTTCTGGTAAGTTCTTTTCCTCTTCAATTGTCATGAATCTCTCCGGGTCAACCCTACTCACTTATTCCACCTGTCTAATTTTTTCAGGCAAATTCCCAGAGCGCAATGTCATTGCATCCAAGGCTGTTGCCAAGTTCCGCAGGCAGAGGGGTACTCCATCTGGTCCTGGCACCATTCCTCTTAATCTCGAGGATTTGATAGTCAGCTTGTCCTCCCGAGTCGAGATCGTGAAGAATTACGGCAAGGACATCTTGGACGTAGTAGTCCGGATCTTCAACGTCTTTTGGCCTGAAGAAGATACTCCGGAGAGTACTGCTGTTCTTTTTGCCAAGCTCATGGAGTGCGAGACGCAGCTCGATCCGTGGAGAGAATCTGCTGGACGCGCCGGAGCTGAGATCGTTCTTCACTACGTGCTCACGTGGTACGAGAAGATTGACCTCAAACTCCTTGAGCGCATGCGCACTGGATCAAGGTGGTCTACTGACCCGGATTGGGTAGCTCGGCGCAAGGCTTGCGCTCATAGCTTCATCCAATACGCCCCCATTCATCAATGGAACGAGGGACCAAGCTTCCTAGATGCCGCCGATGATGAAAATGCTGAAAACACTGAAGATGATTCGGATGAGGACGAAGCCTCAGACGTCGAGGAAGATGCAGATGACTTTGAAGCCGAGGCTGGGGCTGCACCTGCTGGTGCCGAATTACCTCCTCCTGCTGCTCCTTGATTATAAACACTTTAAATTTCATCAGATCCCCGGTATGCCGGGTGCAATTGTATCGAGCACACAAGTGATATTTTGCTACTAAGTTTTTATGCTGGATTGACTTGGGCATAATCCCCGAGTTTCACTTTCTCGTTCTTCCAATTTATTGGCTCGGCTCGGGTCTACCTTGGTTCGGTTTTATGACTTACGAGTCCAAGCTTCAAAAATTGTCTTAACAATACTTGGAAACTTTAGGATTAGCTCAAAATAATTCAGCATAATAAATCGAAAGTAAACATAAGGTTAGTCCAAAAAACAAATGTTGGCTCGATTAAGTTCCTTTCCTTAGTCATTTTTCATGTGCTACGCAATTTCAAACTTGTTCTCTTGCTTGCCATGAAGCCAAATCTTGTTGGACAGCAGCAAGTCAAAGAGTTGGGTTCTTGGTGCTCACACACTACTAATTCGGATTAAGTAGAAAAACATACGCCAGCCGACGTATAAATAATAAATACGGAAAACAACAAACATTTTCAAGGCAGCCCCCGAGTCACTGCTCGAGGTGCCCACATTTCATTGATAGGCTCATTGCCGGCATACATACCGACATATGAGAGACTCAGATACATACACTTCTCTGCTAAGTGTAAAAAGGACGAAGTAGAGCTACATTCCATGGACGCTTAGATTCCTCGCCGGACCTGTCCGCCTTGTTCTTCTCCTGTGGTTTTGCATAGATAAGATAATAAGAATCATTGTGCAATGCTTTGCTCACAATGAATGGCCCTTCCCATGGGGGGATAACTTGTGCAGGCCAGCAGTATGTTGTACCAACCGAGTACCAGATCACCTTCCCGGAAGACTCGGGGGTTTACTTTCCGGCTATGATAGCGTCGGAGATTTTGCTGATATATGGCGGATCTGGACAATGCCAATTCTCTCGCTTCTTCCAGCAGATCAACATCATTTTCCCGGGCTTCTTGGACTTCGGCTTCTGTGTATTGGGTGACCCTAGGTGAGTCATGCTCTATGTCAGCTGGTAATACAACTTCTGCCCCATATACTAGAAAAAATGGCGTATAGCCCGTTGATCGATTCGGAGTTGTTCTTAAACTCCACAGTACCGCTGGTAGTTCTTCTATCCAGCACCCCGCTGATCTTTGCAGTGGCTCAATGAGCCGAGGTTTTATCCCGGATAATACTAATTCGTTGGATCTTTCCACTTGTCCGTTTGATGCGGGGTAGGTTACCGAGGCAACGTCCAGCCGGATCTTCTTATCTCGACAGAATCGCGCAAATGCTCCTTCAGCAAAATTTGTGCCATTATCTGTTATGATACTGCGAGGATAGCCGTATCTCAAGATGATGTCTTTGAGAAATGTCACGGCCGTAGCCCCAACACCATACGGCAAATGGTCAGGTGATTGATATGGTCTTGAGATCCGACATTGGCATATGTGTCTTGGTAGCATACCTCTGACAACCGTTGCATTTTCTTACCAAGTCCTCTGCTTGTTCTAAGGCACTTGGCCAGTAGAATCCATGCTGGAAAGCTTTTGCTACCAAGGCTCTGGACGAGGCATGATGCCCACATTCCCCTTGATGTATATCTCGGAGGATGTCAAGCCCTTCTTCCGGGTCAACACATCGCTGGAGGACATTGGTCACACTCCTTTTGTATAGCTCGGTATTGATGATCATGTATGCCTTTGCTCTCCTCTGAGTTTGCCTGGATAGCACCTCCTCAGTGGGTAAAGTTCCATCCTTCAGGAATTGAAATATAGGTAGTGCCCAAGATGGTATTGGTCGTATAGGGAAAACATCCTCATCAATTTCCATCTGATCCACCAGCATAACCTCAACCGGATCACGCTGAGCAGTCCCCGGGTTCGGCGAGGCAGTCCCCAGGTTTCGCGTACCATCTCCCATGTCAATGTCCATGGGTGCAGCTCTAGACTCTGGATCTTCCAGGATGTAGATTGAGTCGGTTTCTGGGGAAGGCCTGATAGATGGTTTTGTGAGGTGTTCTAATGCTACAACCGGTGGAATTGCTTGTCAGGTTGATCCGAGCTTCGACAATACGTCGGCAGCCTCATTTTCCACCCGGGGTACATGGCGAAATTCGCATCCCTCAAAGTAACCAGATATCTTCTGCACATGGAATCTGTAAAGTGCCATGTTTGGATCAAGGGCATCCCATAGCCCCGACACTTGCTGAACTACCAAATCCGAGTCGCCAAAGAATTGGATCCGACGTATCCCAATTTCTTTTGCCACTTTGAGCCCATGCACAAGTGCCTCATATTCGGCGACATTGTTTGATGCTACGAAATGGATCTGTAGTACATACTTCAACTGATCATTCTTTGGCGAGGTAAGCACAACTCCGGCGCCTAACCCGGTTTTTGTTTTTGACCCGTCAAAGTGCATTCTCCAATTGTTTGGATCTGGTAATGATGGTTCATATTGCACCTCGGCCTAGTCCACAAAAAAGTCGGCCACAGCCTGAGACTTGATTTCTTCTCTTCTGTCATATTGTGGCGCATAAGGAGCTAGCTCAATTGCCCATTTCGCAATCCTGCCACTTGCATCCTTGTTACTCATTATCTCGGATATGGGAGCTTCACATGTTACCTTGATGGGGTGCTCCTCAAAATAATGTTTTAGCTTCTTTGACGACATGTAGACACCATACGCCACTTTCTGATAATGCGGATAATTTTGCTTTGATGCGGATAATACCTCGCTTAGGTAATATACTGGCCTCTGCACTGACTTACCCTCTTCGTCGCTCTCTACCAAAATTACTGCACTTACAACTCGGTTGGTTGCGGCTATATAGAGCAACATTGGCTCATTTGATAGTGGAGAGGCTAACACTGGTGCAATGGCTAACATTTTCTTTAATTGGATAAAGGCTTCATTGGTCTGCGGCATCCAAATGAACTTGTCCGACTTTTTCATGAGTTGATAGAGAGGCAATGCCTTTTCTCCCAACCAACATACAAACCGACTTTACGATGCCAGGCAACCAGTGAACTTCTAGACATCGTTAAGACACTTCGGCAGTTCCATTCGCTCTATGGCCCGGATTTTAGTTGGATTGACTTCGATACCTCGGCTGGAGACAAGAAATCCGAGTAATTTTCCAGCCGGGACACCGAAGGTACATTTTTCCGGGTTAAGCTTCATTCGGAACCTCCTTAGGTTCGCGAATGTCTGCCTGATATCGTCAAGGAGCGTTTTGCTTTCCTTGGTCTTGATAACAACATCATCAACATACACCTGCACATTTTGACCTATTTGGTCGTGCAAACATTTTTGCATACAACTTTGGTACGTTGCACCTGCATTACGTAAACCAAACGACATGGTGCGATAGCAATAAGCCCCATATGGGGTGATAAATGTGGTCTTTATTTGATCATCCGGATTCAGAGGTATCTGGTGGAAACTAGAATATGCATCAATGAATGACAACAGTTCACATCCCATGGTTGAGTCTATGACCTGATCTATCCTCGGCAGTGGAAATGGATCTTTTGGACACGCCTTGTTCAGATTCGTGTAATCGATACACATACGCCAAACCACTGCCACGTTCGGGTCATCCTTCTTCTTCTCCACCAGCACCGGATTAGAGAGCCAATCCGGATAGAGTACTTCCATGATAAATCCTGCTGCTAGCAACCGAGCTATCTCGTCTCCAATGACTTTCTCCTATCCTCGGCGAAGCGGCGGAGAGGTTGCTTCACCGGCCTTGCTTCGGGTCTCACGTTCAAAGAGTGCTCGGCCAACTCCCTCGGAACACCTTGCAAGTCCTGTGTAGACCAAGCAAACATATCCCGATTCTCGCGGAGGAAGCTGACGAGCTCGCTTTCCTATTTATCATTCAACCTGGCACCAATTGTTACGGTGCGCTCTGGGAACATATCATCAATAGGCACTTTCTTAGTATCCTTTGCGTCTTGGAACAAAACGCTACCATGCGGGTTACCCAATGCCGGCATATACTGCTGCACGAACTGAGCTAATGCTGCCACCTCTTGGATTTTTCTTTTCTCTTGCGCAATCACGAGTGACTCGGCTAGGTTAGACCCG
Organism: Avena insularis; assembly: GCA_023614405.1. Classification (NCBI taxonomy): domain Eukaryota; kingdom Viridiplantae; phylum Streptophyta; class Magnoliopsida; order Poales; family Poaceae; genus Avena; species Avena insularis. The sequence goes on from CM042696.1 coordinate 411,923,106, forward strand.
GCTGAGGCACACTCAATGGAACGTCGGAAATCTCCAGCAATAGTAATCACTCCATTTGGCCCGGGCAACTTCATCTTCAGATAACTGATGTGGCAGCTCGCCATGAACTTGTTCAATGCTGGTCTTCCGAGTAACGCGTGATACGCACTTTCCAAGTTCACCACTTCAAATTCCAGATTCTCAGTTCGGCAATTATCTCTCGTGCCGAATAACACGTCAACCCGGACTTTGCCTATGGGCTCAAAAGAAATGCCTGGTATAATACCATGGAAAGTTGTTCTTGTAGCTTGGAGCATGTTCTCCGTGATACCCAACTTGCGTATTGTATCCGCATACATGATGTTAATGCTGCTGCCATTGTCAATCAGTACCTTGGAGAACCTCACATTGATGTTTGGCCCAATGAATGTCGGGTCCAGCACTAACGCATACGAACCAGGACTCGGCATCAGCTTGGGATGATCTTTGATGTTCCAAGTAATTTCTTGGTCCGACCAAGGCATATACCTCGTCACCGCTAGCATTACCGCATTGACCTCCATATGTCGGTGCTGCAAGCTCTTCCTATCTGTCTCCTCGGTGGTAAACACACAATAACTCTGATGATGCTCCCTGTACTCATTTCTCCCCTCATTTCCGGGGTACCTCTGATCCGGTTGATGCTGGTTTTCTACTTGATGCACTGCATCCCTTCTCTCATGGTTATCATACCTCGGCGGAGGGGGAGGCAACATTAGCTGTTGCGTGTTCCCTCCGGAGAGCAATTGCTGCCGGGGTAACTCCTGCCGAGGTTGATCGTTCCGGGGTGCCTGAGCATTCCTCGAACCACCTTGTTCTATCTTACGCATCCACTCACATTGCCTCGTTGTATGACCCGTTGGGTTACTCAGATTTGGCGTGTGGAATTTACACGGCTGATCCAACATCGACTCATAAGTGTACCTCGGACGGTCTTTCTTTTCTTGCCACTGTTTCTTCTGTTCCGGCGTCCAAGTTTTCTTGCCATCATTCCTTGGTGTCCATTGTTGTCCTCCAGTTTTCTGACGCTGATTGCTCCCTGTTCCTGGCTGATCTTGATTCACAGCTGCAACTTGTTGCGAACTGTATCGGTAATCCGGTCTATCATCTCTCCTTTTACCTCTGTAATCGTTCCTCTGGGATGATCCGGCTCCATCTCTCTGGTAGTACTCCTTATTTGACTCGTTGGACATGAGCCTAGGTTGAGTCGGATCGCCCAAGGCATACGAATCAGTAATCCAGATCATCTCTGCCAACGTAGTTGGCATTTTCCTTTGCAACTTTTGCCACAGTTCGCTTGCATACCTGCATCCTTGCGCAAACCACGCTATGGCCTGTGACTCTATCACGCCCTCACACGAGTTTCTCACGGTACACCACCGGGTCAAAAAATCCCGGTTCGTCTCATTCGGTCTTTGCTTGCACATAGCTAGGGTCTGTGGCCTATTTGGCCTCTGATATGTACTCGAGAAATTGCTGATGATCATTTCCTCAAAATCGATCCAGCAGTTAATACTTCCGGGCGGCAAATTGTTCAACCATACCCTTGTTAGCCCTTCCAACATCTGGGGTATGTATCTCACAGCCCATCGCAAGTTACCTGTAGCAATTTTCACAGCCGTAGCATAATTTATCAACCAATCCTTCGGCTTAGTGCTGCCGTCATACGTCTTCGTGCCTCTGGGTAACTGGAAGTTAGGTACCGGTGGCTCTTTCATGATCCGGGGTCCAAAACATGCAGGACCCAGAGGACCTTGACTTTCAATCTTCTCCGACCTATACAGTCGATCCAATTTCAACCTGGCATCATCCGGCATCAAATCCCTGCTTCCCAATCTCGACCCTATCACATGATAGTCCGACCTTGGGTATCCTGCATTCACCATTTCCGAATCTCCATCGTTATACCGGTCTCGCTCTCGTGGCGCATCTCTCTATTGCATACCTCGGCCGGCACTTTGCTCTTGCCTTGGTATATTCCGCTACCGCGGTTGTCCTGTAAAGTTGCACTGTCCGGCATTGCCGTTAACAGCGTTTCCTTGACCAGCATTGCCTTGGTCACGGTTACCTCAGCCAGCTTCACCTCGGCTTACACTCCGTCGATCGTCGTTTCTTTGTACCTCTTTTGCCTTTCCTGCCCTTGTCGGGTCATACGAAACAATCTGCTTGTTTCTCCTGGCCAAGGTTACTACCTCCTCTCTCCTTGGACCACCATGAGGAGACGATGCGGCTCCAGCGGATTTCTCTAGGTTACCCACCACCGAATGAACGATCTTGGAGGCCCCAGCTCTCTCTGGGTTTGCCCTGAGCAGTTCCTCATTTTGCCTGTTCGCGATCCGAACCAACTCATTTACCCAATCTTGCTGTCTCTGACGTGCTTCACCCGTCAGACCCTCTAGCTTCGGATGTTGCATCCATTGCTCTGAGTTTTTTCGAGTCTTGTGCTTGGCAGCCCCATGGACAAACAGTTTTCTGACTCCTCAATCCGAGTATCACCTTCTTTTTTCATTTCACTCATGAGATTTCTCCCCTTCACTTTTACAGCATCTACTTTATTTGCCTTTGCATACTCACGCAGCGTCATATTCAACGACTGCTGAGCCGCAGCAATCTTTTTCGCTCCCTCTAGAATTTTCTGCCTAGTTTCCTCTAGCTCGGCCTGTGCCTGAGCCGGATCTACCACTGTTGCTACCGGGTTTGCCAAGCTATCCATAGCTTCCCTCAATACATTCTCAGGCCTCTTTAGTGGAGGTCCTCTACCTTTCCTTGGTGCCTTAGGTGTTACCTCCGGATCCGGTGCTGGATCCTTGCTTGCGCCTGCACCTGGCGTAGTCATCATCACCTCAGCACGGTCCGGGGAGCGAGTGATACGTGCCCCGTGAACCACGATAAGGGGTGGCTCCCCTGCCTCGACGACGTGCCGCGAATGAACGCATGATACGTCCACAAGAACGTAGACCTTGTGCACACCCAACTTGACGAAGAGGCTGTTGCGCGGAAGTGGGTGCGTGCCGAAGCAGCCAGCATTGTCGCTGACGAAGTCCAGCGCTCCAAAGCGCTGAACGAGCCCGGAGACGATGCGTTCGGCGGTGCCGATGAGGTTTCCCATTCGGATCTTCACCCCTGCTAGCACCGCCAGCCCCACAGTGGGCGCCAACTGTCGTGGTGGTGTCACGGCAGATGCCATGGATAGGCTAAAGGTGGGGACTAATAGCACTAGGGGAATCCAGGGAGGGATAGTGAGGTGATTCCCCACACAGAAGCTTTGTATTCGATTCAGTTCACAGATTACAAGTGCTCCTAGAGCTGTATTGGCGAGAGGAGGAAGAAGGAGCTCTCTTACTCTCACCCACGGTTAACCCGTACAAGACCCTTAGAACCTAGAACCTTACAGAATAGAGGAACCCCTTCTACAGAGGCCCTAGCCCTCCTTATGTAGGAGTGGCTAGGTCTCCACTTAGGGTATACGTGGAGGCATATTCCAGGGAATATGCCTCCTCCCAAAATAGCAAACCGACCGGGGTGATTTTCCCCCGCGTCACCCATGCAGAGGCTACGTGAGCCTCTGCAGCGCCTGCGTCAGCTGACACGGGCGTCGTCACCTCTGTCGGCCACGCCTCGGTGGTCCTGCCCTCTTTTGCTTCGCTCATGCAGCGTGTACCAGGGCCTCTTTTGACCAGCGAGATTCCTTCCTTCTCCTAGAAGCTAGATATGACCCGGATCATAGTTGATCCGGCCACACCCGTTCCTGCATACAAGTTAAATACACAATTCCGACTTACGGCTTATGTCGGTTGAGACCTAGTTAGGTGGACGCCCCCTGGTCCGGGTTACCCCATGATTCAGCCTGCCTTGAGGTGAGTCAGCCAGCATCCGCTTTAGCCTTGCTGACCCTCGGCTAACTTGGCCTTTATACCCCAGCGTGACCCTACCCGGGGGTATCCCCCCAACACTTTCCTGGAACCAAAAATAGCAGAAAACAGGCAGCTGGCACTATGGCTCTTATTAATAGGTTAGTCCAAGAAATCATATGAAAAGTACTCCAAAGTTGGAACAAAACACAAGAAAGTGGATAAAACCAAGCATGGAACATCAAAAATTATAGATACATTTGCAATGTATCAACATCCCCAAGCTTAACTCCTGCTCGTCCTCGAGTAGGTAAGTGATAAAAAGAAATAATTTTTGAGGTGACATGCACCATCAAAGACTTTATCAAAGTATTTGCAAAACATCAAAGCTGGGATCAAAGTACTTCAATCATAACATGAAAGACAAAGTTCTAGCAATAAGCAAAGAAACTATGATGCAACATGAAAAGGCACAAACAAAAGATTCATGAATAACATGCTTTGCAAGACGTTTGTTTGTTTCACACAAAGAAAACATAGCATAATAGTATTCAGCTTGTCCCTCAATAGAGTAGCAAATATAAATGCATGGGACACCTTCAAAGTTCATAAGAGTGACTAGATACAATAGTTTCAAACAAGCAATAACAAGTTTTGCATCAATCAACTAGTCTTGGGACAATGCACATAGAACATAGAATGGCCACTATGCTCTCAAAGTAGGTGCATAAAGGTAGAAGGTGGAGACTCAATATAATGGTGGAAGAAAGGCCTTTTGTAAAAGGAAGTAGGGATTCAAGTCTCATAAAGAGATTCCAAAAATTATGGTACTTGTAGCTTTCAGCTCTCATTGCCCCTATCATAAGCATCTTGAAGGTGATTAAGGTTAAAGTGACATAACTAAGAGTATATGCTTGACAAGTTATAAACCGAAATCTCATGCCCCTTACTAACGAAGACCGATCCTCATGCTACTCAACTTCAGTCACGAGTAAGCTCTTGTCATTGTAAGTATATGTGTATCATTAAGAACCGCCAACGGGGTACCCCTTGCACATGATACGGGAGCTTTCCCATAATCAAAATGACAAGGCAAGCAGACACTGAGCATCTCAGCGATCTTTTTATTTGCTATTTGCATAGGTTTTTATTGAGGATGCTTCTTAGAGTGCTCATTATGGTGATGCTGCAAGTTTACACCATGATTAGGCATGGCTTAGGCTAGCGGCCCAGGCGTTTCTCTAACACACATACAAACTCCATGATCTTACAAGTTCCACTTTTATTTCACACCGCCGGGATCCGTAAGCAAAAGAACATAATATCAACGGGCTACAAAGTACAAGTGCAATGTTGAAAGCGTTACCCATGAAACATGGTTCTACTAACTTCAACTTATAAAGCGCAAGCATATACGCAACAAAGAAGGACCCAATGGTTCAAGTTTATTAGAGGCAATAAAGTAAAGTGTGCCATCAAGTTCGTGAGAGCTTTAATCACTAGTTTTGTCATAACAAGTGAAAGGTAGACAAAAGCATGAATATACTTGGAATAGCATAAGCTAGTAGGTAGGTATGGTGGAATCTTTGGAAAAACTTGGTTTAGGGAGTTGGATGCATGAGTGGAACTCATACTTTGTTGTGGAGGCTAGCAAAAGACTGGGAGCAACAAACTGAGAGAGCAATAATGGCCATAATCATGCAGAGCGACAAAACATCATTGATCAAAGCATAAAGTGATACTACAATTTGAGAACTAAAGGATCATAAAGGCTATGGTGACTTGTGAAAGTCATAACATGGTGTGAGCATGCGCCAAGTCAACCCAAATAAAGCATCAAAGGAGAATACCACTATACTATGCTTTAATATGCTAAAACAACGCATGATTCATCCAACGCACATTAAGCAATCTCAATTGTTTATAACAAGTCATGCTACAACAAAGAATACTAAGCATAAAGCCAAAACAATATCAAGCATGGCATGACAAAGCATAGCCACAGTTAAAAACGAGCTCTTTTTACCACATAAGTATGAACTTTCCTACTCTTTTCCAAACCAAACCAAACTAATTGCAAACTAACGTATGAAAGAGGGGGTCCAACCAACTTATTCAGAAAACTAAGCAAACCAAGCAAACTAAAAACCAAAACAAAAACGAAAAAAAGAAGACGCTCCAAGAAAAACACAACTGTGCATGAAACAATAAAAATGAAGCGTTTGGAAGAAACCTGGAATTTTTATTGATGAAGAAGGGGATGCCTTGGGCATCCCCAAGCTTTGACGCTTGCACTTCTTGGATATTTCTTGGGGTGACACGCATGGCATCCCCAAGCTTGATCTTTAGTCCATCCTTTATCTCATTACTCATTCCTTCCATACACCTCAAAAATTTCCTTCATACAAAACTTCACACAATCTTATTAGCAACATTAGTGCACTTAAGATAAATAAGTCTCAAGGTTCAGTTATAACACCAAATAAACTTCCATTATAACACTAGCTACTGTAGAACTTCCTTCAAAAATCTCAATTCCCCAAAGGAACTCAAGAAGGAACTAACAAGAAGCAAATGCAGAAAATGGCAGAAATCTGTCAAAACAGACCAGCAGGTAAAGACGAATTTTTTCGAAGACCTTATGTTGATCAAATAAAAAAGTGTTAACCTAACTAAAGTTAGATAACAACCTGGGGCAGAAGCACAAAAAATTACAGCTCAATCCGACGTACAGAACTCTCTCAGGAATTTTTATGGTGAAGCACAGAAATCTGTTTCGGGACAACAACTTTCCCAATCATTACTTCACTCTCATTAGAGGTTACTCTTGGCACAAAAAGTAAATAAAAAGGATAAGGAGAGGTTATTACAGAGGTAATAACTTCCAAGACTCATCTAAAATCTTGGGTTATCTCCCAACAAGTACTTTTCTTTAACGCCTTTAAGTTAGGCATAAGAAGCAAAGAAAGAATCAAGTGTTCTCAAATGAAGAAGCATTAAGACCAAATTTTGTTTTCATAGGAGAAGCAAAAGAAATCTTTTCTCTCTTTTTAGGGAAGTATTCTATACGTTTCTTGAGTGGGATTTGATATTTAATGGTGCCTTCTTTCATATCAATGATGGCACCAACAGTTCAAAGAAAAGGTCTTCCCAAAGTAATAGGACAAGAAGCATTGTATTCAACATCCAAAACATAGAAATCAACGGGGACATAGGAATCATTAACCATAGTAAGAACATCATTAAGAATCCCCATGAGTTTTTTTTAGCATTATCATCAAGTGGGACATTCAAATAGCAATCTTCAAGAGGAGGCAAATCAAGCATATCATAAATCCTTCTAGGCATAATAGAAACACTACTATCAAGATCACACAAAGCTTTGAAATCAAAGTCATTCACTTTCATATTAATGATGGGTTCCCAACCATCCTCTTGTTTTATAGGAATAAAAGCTTTGTGTTTCATCTTTTCTTCCTTAATCTTTATGAGAGCATCGGTAATGTGTTTTGTAAAGGCCATGTTCATAGTACTAGCATTAGGACTTTTATCAAGCTTTTGTAGGAACTTAATAACTTCAGAGATATTGCAACCATCAAGATCAAAATCAAATTTATCATCTAAAGTAGTAGAACTATTACTAGCCTCAACACTGGTGGTGATAGTAGAAACACTAATGTTTCTAGCAATTTCATCTTCTCTTTCCCACTTAGCATGTAATTCAGCCAATAGTCTAACATTTTCATCAATTCTTACTTGTATGGCATTAGTAGCTGCAAAGGGATTCTCATTAGTTTCAGGTTTAGCAGCCATTTTATTCAAAGAAGATTGAGCTTCAGCCAAAGATGCTATATTTCTTTCAGCATTAGAGAGTTTTTCCTCAATAGTTTTATTGAAAGCAGTTTGTTTACTAATAAACTCTTTAAGCTTAACTTCAAGTTCAGAAGGAGCACTCCTATTATTGTTGTAAGAATTTCCATAAGCATTACCATTGTTGGGAGGATAAGGTTTATAATTGTTGTTACCAAAATTGTTCCTATAAGCATTATTACCATAAGCATTGTTGCCAAAGTTGTTATTTCTTATGAAGTTCACATCAACTTGCTCTTCTTGAGCAACCAAAGAGGCTAAAGGAACATTATTTGGATCAATATGGGCTTTCCCATTAACAAGCATAGACATAATAATATCAATCTTATCACTCAAGGAGGAGGTTTCTTCAACATAATTTACCTTCTTACCTTGTGGATCTCTCTCAGTATGCCATTGAGAATAATTAATCATCATATTATCCAATAGTTTTGTTGCAGCACCCAAAGTGATGGTCATAAAGGTAACTCCAGCAGCTGAATCCAATAGGTTCCTTGAAGAATAGTTCAATCCTGCATAAAAAGTTTGGATGATCATCCAAGCAGTCAGTCCATGAGTGGGACAATTCTTTACCAAAGATTTCATTCTTTCCCAAGCTTGAGCAACATGCTCATTATCAAGTTGTTTAAACTTCATTATTTCACTTCTCATGGATATAATCTTAGCAGGAGGATAGTATTTTGCAATAAAAGCATCTTTGCACTTAGTCCAAGAATCAATACTATTCCTAGTTAAGGAATTCAACCATTCTTTAGCTTTTCCTCTCAAAGAGAAAGGAAACAATTTCAGTTTAATAATATCACCATCTATATCCCCATGCTTTTGCATCTCACAAAGTTCAACAAAGTTATTTAGATGGGAAGCAGCATCTTCATTACCAATACCAGAAAATTGTTCTCTCATAACAAGATTGAGCAAAGAAGGTTTTATCTCAAAGAAAGTATTTTCAGCCACAGGCGGAGCAATAGGTATGCTCATAAAATCATTGTTGTTGGTGCTAGTGAAGTCACACAACTTAGTGTTTTCAAGGGTAGTCATTTTGTTGGATTTTCAAATAAGAAAGCAAACTAGTAAATCTAAATTTTTTGTGTTTTTTGAAGAACAAAACAAGCAAACAAAGCGAAAAGAAACTAAGCAAAAAAAAAACAACAAAGTAAAGAGATTGGTTATAAGGGACTCCCCTTGTGAAGATGTCCTTGACTCCCCGGCAACGGTGCCAGAAAATGCTGGTGCGGTGTTGACGTGGGAGTTTCTTCTTCTTTGTTCCCCGGCAACGGCGCTAGTAAAGATCTTGATGCACTCGACGATCGACGTAGAGCTCGTTGGGAACCCCAAGAGGAAGGTATGATGAGTACAGCAGAAAGTTTTCCCTCAGTTATGAAACCAAGGTTTAATCTAACCAGTAGGAGCAAGGAAACACCCCAAAGGTGTTACTAGCTGAGCTTTGGCAGGGCGCACTACCGGTGCTAGTAGCAACATGGAGAACTGCACAACACAACCACAGAACTTTGTCCCCAACTTGCGATGAGGTTGTCAATCTCACCGTGTTTTGCGGAAAACAAAGGATTAAACGTATCGAATGGAAAGAAGTAAAAGTTTGCAGAAAGTAAACACAAAGCAGTAAAAGATTGTAGATTGTATGTAAAAGACAAGGACCGGGATCCATAGTTCACTAGAGGTGGCTCTCCTTAGATAGATAACATGCTGGGTGAACAAATTACAGCGGGGCAATTGACAAACACCGAGAAAGCAAAATACATGCATATACTAATCATCTTGACTCCTTTGAGACTTGATTGGGCAATACAACATAATACATAGACCGCCATCCAACTGCATCTATGACTAATAATCCACCTTCAGGTTATCATCCGAACCCCCTCTAGTATTAAGTTGCAAGAAACAAATTATTGCTTTACGAACTGCATGTAAGGTAAAGAATATAATTGTTCTATGAACAAAGGATCGTTGTTTTCTCCCTAGTAGCAACAACACATCTAGTACCTTAGAGATTTCTGTCACTTTCCCAGATTACCAGAGGCATGAACCCACTATCGGGCATAAATACTAACTCTTGGAGTTGCTAGCATCTACTTGGCCAAGATAGCTACTAACAACGAAAAGCATGCAAGATCTAAAATAACAAAGACATGATAGAATCAATAATCAATCTAAAATAACATCTCAATATCCATCGAATCCCCGCAAACACAACATGTATGAATTACAAATAGATGATCTTGATCATGAACGGAGCTCACAAGATCTAAACATGAAAGCACAAAGGAGGAGAAACCAGCCATCTAGCTACTAGATGGATCCGTAGTCCAAGGATGAACTACTCACGCATCACACCGGAGGCTTGCATGGTGATGAAGAAGGCCTCCAGGGTGAATTCCCTCTCCGTGGTGCCGGAAGAGCCAGATCCCTCCCGATCTAGGGATGGAGATGACAGCAATGACTCTTCGTGGATTTTGATCGGGTACCTAGAGTTTTCGTCCGAGGGCAACTTATATGCGGAAGGAGAGGCCGAGGGGTCTGGGTCGGCGGACCACCCCTGGCGCTGGGCCAAGCTGGCTGTGGCAGTGGTGTGGCCTGCCCTGGCCCCCCTCTGTCTCGTATTCTGGCACTTGATCCCTTCGGGAAAAATAGGCACTTTGGCGTTTGTCCCGTCCAATTCCGAGAATATTCATTTTCTGACTTTCCTGGAACCAAAAACAGTAGAAAACAGGCAGCTGGCACTGTGGCTCTTGTTAATAGGTTAGTCCAAGAAATCATATGAAAAGTACTCCAAAGTTGGAACAAAACACAAGAAAGTGGATAAAACCAAGTATGGAACATCAAAAATTATAGATACATTTGCAATGTATCATGACCCTACCCGGGGGTATCCCCCCAACATAACTTTCAGCTCTCATTGCCCCTATCATAAGCATCTTTAGGTGATTAAGGTTAAAGTGACACAACTAAGAGGATATGCTTGACAAGTTATAAGCCGAAATCTCATGCCCCTTACTTAGGAAGACCGAACCTCATGCTTCTCAACTCTAGTCACAAGTAAGCTCTTGTCATCGTAAGTACATATGTATCATAGAGAACCGCCAACAGGGTACCCCTTGCACATGATACAAGAGCTATCCCATAATCAAAATGACAGACAATGAGCATGTCAGCGATCTTTTTATTTGCTATTTGCATAGGTTTTTATTGAGGATGCTTCATAGAGTGCTCATTATGGTTATGCTGGAAGTTTCCACCATGATTAGGCATGGCTTAGGCTAGCAACCCAGGTGTTTCTGTAACACAAATTCAAACTCCATGATCTTACAAGTTCCCCTTTTATTTCACACCGCTGGGATCCATAAGCAAAAGAACATGATATCAAGGGGGTACAAAGTACAAGTGCAATGTTGAAAGCGTTCCCCATGATACATGGTTTTGATAACTTCAACTTATAAAGCGCAATCATATACCCAACAAAGATGGATGCAATGGTTCAAGTTTATTAAGTGCAAGAAAGTAAAGTGTGCCATCAAGTTCGTGAGAGCTTTAATCACTAATTTTCACATAACTAGTTTAATTCGAAAGGTAGATAAAAACACGAATGTACTTGGAATAGCAAATGCTAATAGGTAGGTATTCTGGACTCTTTGGAATAACTTGGTTTTAGGAATTGGATGCATGAGTGGAACTCATACTTGTTTACGGAGGCTAGCAAAAGACTGGGAGCGACCAACTAAGAGAGCAATAATGGCCATAATCATGCAGAGCGACAAAACATCATTAATCAAAGCATAAGGTGATACTACAAGTCGAAAACTAAAGGATCATCAAGGCTATGGTGACTTTGGATAGTCATAACATGGTGTGAGCATGCGCCAAGTCAACCCAAATAAAGCATCAAAGGAGAATACCACAATACTATGCTTTAATATGCTAAAACAACGCATGATTCTTCAAAGGCACATTAAGCAATCTTAATTGTTTATAACATGTCATGCTACAACAAAGATCACTAAGCATAAAGCCAAAACAATATCAAGCATGGCATGACAAAGCACATGCCACAGTCAAAAACAAGGTCCTTTTACCACTTAAGCATGAACTTTCCTACTCTTTTCCAATCCAATCCAAACTATTTGAAAACCAATGTATGAAAGAGCGGGTCCAACCAATTTCTTCAAGAAAATTAAGAAAACCAAGCAAACAAAAAACCAAAACATAAACGAAAAATAAGACGCTCCAAGAACAACACAATTGTGCATGAAACAATAAAAATGAAGTGTTTGGAAGAAACCTAGAATTTTTATTGATGAAGAAGGGGATGCCTTGGGCATCCCCATGCTTTGACGCTTGTACTTCTTGGATATTTATTAGGGTGACATGCATGGCATCCCCAATCTTGAGCTTTAGTCCATCCTTCATCTTATTACTCATTCCTTCCATACACCTGAAATTTTTCCTTCATACAAAACTCCACACAATCTTTATTAGCAACATTAGTGCACTCAAGATAATAAGTCTTTAGGTTCAGTTCCACCACCAATAAAACTTCCATTAAATCACAAGATACTGTATAACTTCCCTCAAAAATATCAATTCCCCAAAAGAACTCAAAAAGGAACCAACAAGAAGCAAATGCAAATAATGGCCGAAATCTGTCAAAACTGACCAGCAGGTAAAAATAAAAATTTTCGAAGACTTTATGTTGCTCAAATCGAAAAGTGTTGAACTAACTAAAGTTATATAACAACCTAGGTCAGACGCACAAAAATTCACGCCTCAAAACGACGTACAGAGATTTTACACGAATTTTTACGGTGAAGCACAAAAATCTGTTTTGGGACAGCAACTTTCCCAATCATTACTTCTCTCTCATTAGAGGTTACTCTTGGCACAAAAAGCAAATAAAAAGGATAAGGAGCGGTTATTACCGAAGTAATAACTTCCAACACTCATCTAAAACTTTTGGGTTATCTCCCAATAAGTACTTTTCTTTAACGCCTTTAAGTTAGGCATAATAGTTTGAGAACATGCTCCCATAAGAAATATGAATTGAACTAAAAGAGAGCATCAAGAAGAAAATTCAAAACACATTTAAGTCTAACCCACTTCCTATGCATAGGAATCTTGTATGAAAATAAATCAAAGAAGCACATAGTAACAAGAATGGGTAGATAAAACAAGAGCAACTTAAAAAAATTCAGCACATAGAGAGGTGTTTCAGTACCATGAAAACTTCTACGACCATATTTTCCTCTCTCATAATAATTTTCAGTAGTCTCATGAATAAACTCAACAATATAACAATCACATAAAGTATTCTTTTCATGATCTACAAACACATAATTTTGATCAAGCTCAAAAATAGTGGGATTAAAACCTTCAAACCCACTTTTAACAATTCTATAACAAAATGACTGATCATTCAATATAGGACCATTGTCTAGAGCTTTATCATAAACATTTTCTAAGCAAAACTCTTTAGTACCATGCATTTCGAAGTTAGGCACAAACAAAGGATTATCATAGATAACATGAGCATAACATTCATCCTCCTTTGGTAAGCATGGGGGACAATCAAATAATGTAAGGGATAAAGAGTTACTCTCATTAGAAGGTAGGCATGCATAGCTAATACATTCTTCCTCTTTTTGTTCATCATTCTCCTCCTCTTTTTATCTAATGATCTTCCCATTTCCATAATCTCCTGCAAGGCATTAATCTCTTCCGTTTGTGGAAAGCATCTATTAATATATTCAAGAATATAGCCATTTTTTCCTTGTAATTATCAAAGCAAAATTTAAGTATATCATAAACCTCATATTTATAAGGTGAATAATTAGTATTTTCAAGCAAATTAGCAAGTTCAAATGCACCCTTCCAAGCAATAAATTCTTCAATTTGTTCCACATCATAAAAGTCATAATTTCCTTTAACATAAGAAGATATGGTAACATTATCATTATAATCAAATTGAAAAGGGAGGTGTTTCTACCTCCTACAACAACAAGATTTATCAACGCAATAAGTAACATTATAAGTAGAGCACACGTTTCTAGCAATGGTATTCAATTTATCAATTTGTTCCCATAAGTGTTTTCCTTTTTCTGACAAGAGGTGTTCCTTATAATAATATTTTTGTTCTTCCATGAACCCACCTTGCCAATTAGATTCAGTTTCAAAGAAACTAACCATTGATAGAAAGCATGATAAAGCAAGACAATAACAGACCAACGAAAATAACAACTATAGTAGGAACTAATTTTTTTATATATTTTTGATAAAAAGAACAAGCAAATAAAGAAGAAATAAACTAAGAAAAACAAAAACAACAAAGTAAAGAGATTGGTTATGAGGGACTCCCCTTGTGAAGATGTCCTTGACTCCCCGGCAACGGCGCCAGAAAAGTACTTGCTGACTCGTGTAATAACGAGCTAGTTGGGGAACCCCAAGAGGAAGGTATGATGAGCACAAAAGTAAGTTTCCCTCATTTATGAAACCAAGGTTATCAATCTAGTAGGAGCAAGGAAACACCTCCAAGGTGTTGCTAGCTGGCCTTTGGTAGGGCGCACTACCGGCGCCAGCAGCAACATGGAAACCTGCACAACACAACCATAGAACTTTGCCCCCAACTTACAGTGAGGTTGTCAATCTCACCAGTTTTGCTGAAAACAAAGGATTAAACGTATTGTGTGGAAGAAAGTAATAGCTTGCAGAAAGTAAATAGAAAGCAGTAAACAATTGTAGATTTATGGTAAAAGAAAGGACCGGGGTCCATAGTTCACTAGTGGTGGCTCTCCTTGAGATAGATAACATGTTGGGTGAACAAATTACAGCGGGGCAATTGACAAACATCGAGAAAGCAATACATGCATATACTACTCATCTTGACTCCTTTGATATTCGATTGGGCATTACAACATTATACATAGACCGTAATCCAACTGCATCTATGTCTAATAATCTACCTTCATGTTATCATCCGAACCCCCTCCAGTATTAAGTTGCAAGCAACAGATAATTGCATTACGCATTGCGCGTAAAGTAAACAATACGATTGTTCTATGAATAAAGGATTGTTGTTTTCTCCCTAGTAGCAATAGCACATCTAGTAACTTAGAGATTTCTGTCACTTCCCCAGATTACTAGAGGCATGAACCCACTATCGAGCATAAATACTAACTCTTGGAGTTGCTAGCATCTACTTGGCCAAGATAGCTACTAACAACGGAAAGCATGCAAGATCACAAATAACAAAGACATGATAGAATCAATAATCAATCTGAAATATCATCTCAATATCCATCGGATCCCTGCCGGGAAGATCTTGATCATGAATGAAGCTCACAAGATCTAAACATGATAGCACAAAGGAGGAGAACCAGCCATCTAGCTACTACATAGACCCGTAGTCCAAGGATGAACTACTCACGCATCACACCGGAGGCTTGCATGGTGATGAAGGAGGCCTCCAGGGTGAATTATCCCCTCCGGCAGGGTGCCAAGAAGAGCTTCAGATCCCTCCCGATCTAGGGATGGAGATGACGGCGGCTACAAACTCTTTCGTGGAATTTTGACCGGGTCCTTAGGGTTTCTGTATTGGAGGCGATATATAGGCGAAAGGGGAGGCCGAGGGGTGCTTGAGGCCAGACCAGCCACAGCAGGTCGGCTGGGTCAGCGCGGCCAGTGGTCGGCCCTGGCCCCTCTCCGTCTCGTACTCTGGCTCCTTGTGACCCTTGGTGAAAAACTGACTTTGGCTTTTGTCCCATCGAATTCCGAAAATATTCATTTTCTGACTTTCCTGGAACCAAAAACAGCAGAAAACAGGCAGCTGGCACTGTGGCTCTTGTTAATAGGTTAGTCCAAGAACGTGTATAGAAAGTACTCCAAAGTATGGACAAAACATAAGAAAGTAGATAAAACCAAGCATGGAACATAAAAAATTATGGATACGTTAGCAACATATTAGGCATCGTTTACCACCACGATTGGGTGCTCCTGGAAGTAGTGGCACAGTCGCCTGGCTGTCATGAAGACGCCATACGCTAGCTTATGGTAGTGCGGGTACCGCTATTTTGTTGGCGTGAGCACCTCGCTGAGGTAGTATACTGGGCGCTGGACCCCGTGGACTTTATTTTCTTCAGCTCATTCCACCACGAGCACCGTGCTGACCACCTGGTTGGTGGCAGCGATGTAGAGCAGTAGTGCTTCCTTTTCGCGAGGCATCACCAGTACTAGCGAGGTGGATAGCAGGCGCTTGAGATCTTCGAATGCTTCTTGCGCCTCGTCTGTCCACTTGAACCTGTCAGCTTTGCGGAGAAGTTGGTATAAGGGCAGTCCTTTTCACCCATTAGATTGATGAATTGAGTGAGCGCCGCAATTTTCCCAACTAGCTACTCGACGCCTTTTACGTTCTTTGGCTTCTCCATGGCCAGTATGGCTTTTATTTTCTTCAAGTTTGCTTCGATCCCTCTCGCAGAGATGAGATACCCGAGTAACTGCCCAGATGGCACGCCGAAGGCGCATTTGTCCGGATTGAGCTTAATCCGGTAGCGGTCGAGGTTGGTGAAGGTTTCTTGTAGATCATCGATTAGCGAGGCTTCCTATTTGGTTTTGATGACGATGTCGTCAACATAGACTTGGATGTTGTGACCAAGTTGGTTCTTAAGGCAAGCCTGCATGCACCGCTGATAGGTGGCTCCTGCGTTTTTTAGCCCGAAGGGAATTGTGTTGTAGCAGAACATACCAAAGGGCATCGTGAACACCATTTTCTCCTGATCCTCCTCCTTCATTCGAATCTGATTATAGCCTGAGTAGGTGTTGAGGAAGCAGCAACGCTCACATCCCATGGTGGAGTCGATGATTTGGTCGATTCGTGGCAGCGGGAAGTGGTCCTTTGGGCAGTGATTATTCAAGGAGGTGAAGTCCACACACATCCACAGGATATCCGTGAATTTTTTAGGCACAAGCACTGTGTTAGCGAGCCAAGTGCTCTCCTTGATCTCGCGTATGAATTTTGCGTCGAGGAGTCTGTTGATCTCCATTCCGACTGCCTTTTCTCTTGGTTCAGACAGTCATGGAATTGTCTACTTGATTGGCCTTGTGTCTAGATTCACGTTGAGTGAGTGCTTGGCGAATTCCCTGGGAACTCCTGGCATGTCTGTTGGACACCATGCGAAGATCTCCCAGTGCTCACGGAGGAAGTCGACGATCGCGAGTTCCTATGCGGAACTCAAGTTGTTGGCGATGAGGGTTGTCTTGGTCAGGTCTGTTGGGTGGACCTGGACTTTCTTCGTGTGCACCGACGATTCGAAGGACAGGTCGGGTGAACTTGGCTTGCTCAGGGGAGGCAGACTAGTGTCTGTCGACTCCTTCAATCTTGCGAGTTCCTCCTGCTTGCCGAAGGACTGGGAGATTCTGTTGAATTCCCTATCACTACTGTCGGACCTCTCGAAGTTGCCATTAATTGTGATTACACCGTTTGGACCTGGAATTTTCATCTACAGGTAGGCTTAGTACGGCACTGCCATGAACCTAGCGAACGCGACACGTCCGAGGATGCAGTGGTATTGCAAGGGCCAGTCGATGACCTCAAAGTCGATGCGCTCTCGCCGAAAGTTTTGCAGCGTGCCGAAGATGACATCGAGGTTGATTTTGCCTAGGGGATATATCCTCTTCCCTAGGACGATGTTGTGGAACGTCGTGTCTAAAACTTCCAGACAAGTCAGAGGGATCCTCATCGCACGCAAGGTACTTGCGAACATGAGGTTAATGTCGTTGCCGCCGTCCATGAAGACGCGACTCATATCGAAGCCCCGATCTACGCCTCGAGTATGAGGGGACAGTGGCCTGGAAGAGGAACTTGGTGCGGGTGATCCCGCCTGTCGAAGGTGATGCAGGAGTCGCTTCCGCTGAGGTACTCAGTGGTGGAGGGTGGAGAGTTTATCGCCAGATTGACTTAGCGAGTGATGGCCTTCCGCACTCGATTTGAGGGGCGCCATTTTTGGATCATCCCTATGTTGCCCACGGCTCGTGGGTATGGCTCGCCTCTGTGATGCTGGATCGGTGCGGCCGTGGGTGGTGATGGTCCGGGCGGTGGTGGAGGAGCTCCATGTGCCACAGCGCCTGGGGCAGTTCCATAGCCCCTATTAACCACGTTGCGATTCATCCGATCCAGACCCTCGTGGAGTTTGAGGAACTCATGGCAGTCCTTGAGAAGGTGGATGGATTTCATCTTGCCGTCGTGCTTGTCGATGTAGAAGTGCACGTTGCATGGTCCTGACAGTTTGTCCTCGATAGATGTTGCAAGTGCCTCTTCGCGAGTGCGGCGCTGCCACACCTGCGTGGTTTTTCCACTATTGCGGTATTCACCACTATGATATCCGTTGTTGCGGTTGTTGTCGTGTTTGTCGGCATAGCTGGCTGCGACTATATTGATTCGTGATTTTCATCAGGTGGTCAGTCGTTTTGGGCTTCGAGCGGCCCAGCTCCTCCCTGAGCTCTATACGGCGAAAAGCTGTCGTTGAATGCGTCGATTGCGCGGTCCTCCGAGATGTTTTCTGCAGAGTTCTTGGTGATGGACCACCTCTGGATGTACGAGCGCAGCGATTCGCTAGATCTTTGCTGGTAGCTTCTCAGTTCTTCGATTGATGCGGGCCTTTTGTAAGTGCCCTTGGAGTTGCCCACAAAGCTGTAGACCAGCTCTTCCTAGCTGCGAATGGATCCGCACGGGAGGTTGTTGAACCATGCGCGAGCGGCGCCCTGCAGGTGTAGCTGCAGGCTTTGCATGGTCGTGCTGCGACTCCCACCATTTAGCCTAACGAAGGAGATGTGGTCCTCCAACCAGATTTTCGGGTCCTACAGGCCATCAAAGTTTGGATTCTCCGACGGGAGCTTGAACCCCTTAGGCATTCGATTTTTCCTGATGGCCCTGCTGAAGCATCTAGCGCCACAGAGCTCAGTCTCGTCTTCCTCCGAGTCCGTCGAACAAGCATGCCTTACCCGCATCTTGTCGACTTTGCACTGTGTGATGTCATCACGCGTGTCGTAGTCACGGTCATGCCGCCATGAGCGATGTCACATGACGGTCGTGGATCATCACCGGAGAATCTGTAGTACTTGTCCAGAGCCTTGCTTTTCTTCGGCTCTGGTGTTGGTTCTTTGTCGAGAGCAGCCTCGAATAGCCCCAGGCCCGCGATCATAGATTGGTGCATGGTAGCTCGCGGATCTCCAGCCGGTGGCTGGATGTTTAGGAGGTACATGGTAGCCGCCGTCAACACGGCTTGCGACGTTTTTGGGAGCATGTTGCCCTACGTATCCATGGTCATAGAGCTGAAGTCGAGGACTTTCGCAGCTTCTACGCGTTCTTGCTCGGTGAGGTGGGCCAATTGAGATCGCCTCTTGTTGGCCACTTACTCGTTGCCTTTGGAGGAGGATCCTTCGTGGGAGGAGAGTCCAGCTCGTCGAAGACTCGACTCGCCCGCCGCCTTTCTGCGCTTCGAGTTGCACGATCACCTACTACTGGCGCTTGAATTCCTCCTTTAGCAGCCAATGGTAGCCTATCATCATGTCCTGTGGTGTGTTGGGGGTAGAGGATTGCCCCGTAGAGCTTTGCGACAGCGGACCCACTCGTTATTGTTGAGCTTGATCAGCATGCGCTCGCCAGTGTTCTCGTTCGTCGTGAGTGACGGTTCTCCCCCATGTCCCGTTGTTAACGGGCACTCCATTACCACTGTTGGTGGGGCCGCCATTTGCGAATGGTATGCCACCATTAGGCATACTGCCGTTAGGCGGTCCGGTGCTAGATCCGGTGCCAGTGTTTTCGCGATTGATGCCGGTGTTGCCCGCGTTGATGATGGTGCACAGGAAGTGGTTGGAGAAGCTGTTGCTCCCGCAACTTTTAGATCCGGAGCCGTAGGCTCCATCTTCTGTGGCTAGGTCACTCAGATCAGATCCGTGACTGTTGTCGCTGTCCGTACTCCTAGCTGTTGCTGAGGTGTTGAGCTTGTTGAGGGTGCCGATTGGTGGCGGGAACCACGACGCTGGAGCAATCGCGGGTGCTGTTGGCTGGTCAGGCATGCGAAGCGTTCCTAGTTGACCAACCTGGAAGCGGAAGCTCCCAATCGCCAGACATATTCCATCGCTCATGGACTCGAAAGCCGGGCGAGTGGCCGACGTGTGGACGGTGAAGTCGAACGCGCCCAAGAGCTAGCGAATCTCTGCTGTTGCAGAGTTGTAGATCGTGGTTGATAGGGCCGAAGAAGCCGCGACATCAGCACTCCCAATTCCCACAGACGGCGCCAATTGACGAGGGTTCAACTCGTCAATGCCCATTGTTATGGACATGGGTTTTGGAGAAGGAGGGAGCACTGGAGGCATCAATCAGCTAGCAAACAAGCACACAGGGACACAAGGTTTACCCAGGTTCAGGCCTCGTAGAGGTCCCTACTCCTGCTTGTCTGCTCTTGGAATTAACGAAGGAATCAAAGATAACAGGGGTGCACAGATGCAATCTTGCGAGAGTTGTGGCAACTAGGGTTGTGATTCTCCTCCTCGCTGCCCCCACCTAGCCTTTATATAGCAGGTCGAGTCAGTTATAGATTATGGTTCGCCCTTTGAACTTTCTACCTTAAGCTTCTTCTTGTCTCGCAAGCAATCGAAGAGTCCGTGGGTCACCCGAATTCTGCATTGGGCCTTGGCAACATCATTGGGCTTCGCCAG
Organism: Avena insularis; assembly: GCA_023614405.1. Classification (NCBI taxonomy): domain Eukaryota; kingdom Viridiplantae; phylum Streptophyta; class Magnoliopsida; order Poales; family Poaceae; genus Avena; species Avena insularis. Next base: position 411,943,568 of record CM042696.1, read on the forward strand.
ATCTACCGATATATAAACTCGAGTACAGAGGGTATACCCATGTCAGGTACCTTTCTAGGAAGTTCATATGAGGTTCAGCATCTTGGTATTTTGGTATGAAGTACCGAAAGACGTGAGTGACTCAACTTACAACTACTCTGTCTAACAGATGTGAATCTAGACAAAGTTGAGGCCACTAGAATACGAACTGGAGGGAGTAGTATAAAAATGGAAGTAGTAAATAAATCATATCTCAGTTCTAATAACTGAGATGTGATGAGAGAACACTCCATGGCAGCGTTCCAGTCTAGAGTAGTTATAGTACTCCCTACTCCATAACTCTAGTCGGCGTCCTCCATGCAGTACGCTCGACAGAAGACAGCCGAAGGAGCACGGAAAAACCCCCTCCTTCAAATAGCCATCCCCAACTCTGCGAGGCCGCATTTGGATCTTCCGAGCACGCACTTCACATATTTTTCTTGCCGTCTGACCTGCAGCATCGATCTTTCTAGGCCGCCACCCCTCTCCTCCAAATAATCCCAACAATCATACATAGATCCATCTTTGCCCCAATCCATCCGGACGTGATGACTGTGGATTCGAGGCACAACCTGTAGGGGTTCCGCGTATGAAAACAATAAATTTTTACCCTATGCCCCTAAACCCCTAATGTTGCCAGGAGCTATCTATTAGTAATACAGTAATGGGAGGGGCTTTTCGTGAACTTACGCTTGAAGACCGAAAAGCATTGTCAATGCTCAATAGAGCGTGGTTGATGTAGACGAGCCAAAGCAGACCTCAAGGTCGTGATAAAGTCCTTGCGCTCTAGCGGCTCCAACGACTTGAGTGCCTCAAGTGTGACACCTCGCGGGGAGTTACACATGTCCGGTGCCTGATGATGACTCTCGCTTCCCCGATCCAACAACAGTTGCGGAAGTAGAGCTCCTAGATCTGAATCCCACAGCGTGATGGCGCTCCGTGGTGAAGATGTCTCCCATTCGCGCAGTCCAAACTTGGGACCATGGTCACGAGAGAGAGAGAATATCAATTGGAGGTCTTCCCAAAAGTGAGAAGACCTTTATTGAATATTGTGTGTATTTATCTGTCCAAATACCCCCACTTTATATAGGGGGAGGGGAGGTACTACCTTCCTCAAAGTCCCAGGGTGGGACTAAAGGAGAGGGAGAGGGTTGCGCCGCCGGCCAGCCTTAGTGGGCCCCACACGGGGGGAGGGGGCTTGGCCCACCCGGCCACCCCTTGCCCCTTCTCCCCTCTTACCTTTCCCCAATGGGCCCTCTTCCCGCCGGAATTAGCCCATTAAGCCTTTTGACCTTTTAATTGATTTTTCTTTTATTAAATAATTATGAATAAATGATTAAATCAATATTTAACATTCATTCATATATTATTCAACCTCCGTGGTTATGGAACACCTTCCACCTCCACTCTGGACATCATCCGGACTTACCGAAACCCTTCCGGTTTTCTCTCTAATATTCTTCGGCAATTCTTCCGATCCTATAAACACTCTCTAAGCATCATAAAACCCTTAAGCGTGATACCCTATGGTTCAGGAACACTCCAGACATGGTCGGGACACTCCTGGACCAATGATCAACAGAGGGACCTGGATGGCCATGTGACCCATGTCCATTCCACAAAGATCTTTCGTCGTTTGAACAAGGACGGTCGTATCTTATTCCCTTTGTCTCTCGATACTTGCATTGCCTAAGATCTGATCAGTGACATCACCATGTCGTGTTTAATCTCGTTACCGAACAATGTTACTTGACTCGTTCTGACAAGTGATATCCCTGTGATCAAATCACACGCTGCGCAGCTATTGGATATAACTTCTCTGAGTGGGCCCTTGAGTATCTTTCCGTCACGTGGACGGACAAATCCCGCTCTTGACATATATTGCCTCTACGGTTTCCTCCGAGTACCTAAACACACCTTTATAACCACTGTATTACCAAGTGGTGCTTGATGCTATCTAAGCACTCTCGGGAGACAGTGATTGATATAGCCTCACAGTCTAAGGAATAGTTTACGAGGATCCATTTCTAATCATCGTAACTTGAACTTCGTGACATGATCGGGTCACGATGTTTAAATTGGGTATTGATTCATCATCTCATTCTTAGAATGAGTTGACTCCATTTCCAACTGGCATAAATACCACATGATCAAGAAACTTGATCATCTGTTGACCAATGAACCAGTGACTAGAGTTTCACTGGGAACCCCTGGTTGTTTATATATCACACGTGTATTGATGTTTCCACTCAATATAGATATAGCATGATATAAAACTTACTCATAAACTTTATGAAATATGATAATAGTCCTTATTACTATTTGTCTCTAGGGCATATTTCCAACACAACCGGCTGAACGATGTCTGGACGAAGGTCGGCGACAATGTCTTCAACAAAATAGCTATGCGTCTAGATACTACCAGCACCGTACGGTTGGCCGCATGCTCCAAGGAGCTGTACCGCCCAGTCGCTGGCGGAAAAGGTAGTAGATGCCCCAACGACATTTGTTGGACTTTAGTCCCCTACAAGGACGTCTACGACCAAAAGATTGCATGGAACTACCACCGGTGTGTCTCCACGGAGCCATGATGCATGTTCACTAGCATCAAGAAAGTGTTCATTGAGCACCTCATATCTGCCCACTCGATGACGGTGCCCAGATTCATCCCCAAAAATGGGACCCATCTATGCCTATTCGTGCACTAGGCTCGTTGAGAGCTGAGGTCATCGACATCAGGAAGGAGGGCAAGCTGTTTGTCACCCAAATTGACGAGCATAACACAGACTTGATCCTGTTCGTCAGGCCAGTCAGGTCGGTGGCATGCGAATCGCCATGGTACAAGGTGAGGTTTTGGTCATTGGTCTTGTTCGCTAGTTTCAATTAGGTTGTAGTAACAAGGTCATTTGAGACAATGATTAGACTGTCGCTGGCCAATGGCACGCAGGAAGTGCTCACATCTTTTCTGTCGAAGCCGACGCTTTACTGCCATACTACTAAACCTGTCATCGGACAAGATTCACTAGTGAGATATCACATCTTAATCCTCTTGTGATGATCCTACTATGAGTGTATGTAATGTTGTACTAATTAGCTAGTTTATGTTGGTGGTAGGTTCTCTTCATAATCGGCATTGCCGAAATTAAGGATCCTGAATTTCCTGGATTGTCGTATAAATGTTACATGTATGCTGCTGACCTAGAGGCCGACAAGTGACAATGAAACGAGAGACGCGTCCCAGGAAGGAAATCAAGAGTGCAGCCCGACCAGCACTTTGACACGCTGAAGCATTCTCTTTTCTTCGAGTACGTATGATGGGACATGTAGTGGTTCCTAGCTTAGTGTAAACTTGTAGTCCTACACTTGTACTAAGTATTTTGTATGGAGTTCATCTATTGCTAATCTATTTTGTACTAATACCTATGTATTGGGACTTGTTCAAATAGAGTGGAGAATATGCATGGTCTCGCTTTCCTTTTGAAACTTGGCCCTGCCGCATTGTTGTACAACCATTGAATTTCAATGTCGGCATTGCTGAACCTGTCAATTCTTTTGGTCATTTTCTGCCACCGTTGAATCAGACACTTTAAGTTGCTGCTAAATCTATCAAGTACTGCTGAATATAAACTAGGAACGTGTAAAATACTTTTCTAGTCTTAGTTTGTACCGTCGAATCTTCAAAATGCTACTGAATCTGTCAAATTTTTTGTCGTTACTTTTACTAAAGTATTTCGTAGAGCTATAGTGATGTACTGGTACTTGTTTAGATCAAGGGCAGTAGATGGCCGGTCTTGATTTTGTTTTGAAACATGGTCTTGTCATAATCTAGATGAGGCTTGGGCATTATGGGTTGCATATATGTTGGTCACACAAGTATTGATGTAAGAACGAGGTATGTACACAAATGCAGACTTGATTGTTCAAATAATTATCGCTTGCATAGATATGAGAGGGTTAAATATACAGTGTGATTCCACCAAGTAAATTCATAGGGTATCAATCCAGTTTTGGCATGGGCGGAGGGCGTGTCCATGGTTCTTTTAACTTTTCCCATGAATATCTGTCAAAATAATTATCACTTTTTCCACCTCCCTCTGTGAGGTCTTTATTTTGAATCTGGCTGAGCCACATCACAATGCAATTTTCATTAACAAGGAGAAGAAATCTAGCCCGTTCTACCCCTCTTTAGCCTAGAATATTTTAATTTGGCCTTTTTGGGTTCAGGGGAGTGCTTACCACAACCCACTAAAATTGTAGAAAGGACGCCGTGGAGCACATCCCAGAGGACTACTGAGCACAACATAGTGAAATTTGAGAAAGAATCCCGTGGAGCATAGGCCATGAAGTATAACCTATTGTATTTTTAATTAGGCCTTTTGGGCATTGCCTCACCGTTTAAAAAAAACTCCACCTACCCATGTTTTTAAGAAACTACTCTATTATGTGGTATTTTATAAATTGAGATGCCAGGAGCGCTGCCATTTTATATTTTAAAAGAGACAAACATGCACACAAAATATTTATAAAAAGACTAATACATAAGTTATAGTACTAATAAACATTTAATGATATCTTTTCTATAGATATCTTTGGTGTAGTTGTAAAGAACTCAGTTTACGTCTATTTTATTCAAAGGTCTTGAGTTCGAATCCCCAGTGTGCACATATATATCTTGGGTTTACATATATATATATATATATATATATCTTGGGTTTACATTTTTCTTCTAACAATATCGCATTACGAACAGGCTGACATCCCGGACCCCCAGCCTGCAATGTTCCACTGAAATTTGAGAAAGAAGGCCATGAAGCACATACCAGAACATTATATTTCGGCCTTTTCAGGGTAAAGGGACTGCTGAGCACATCATAGTAAAATTTGAGAAAAGAGTCCATGGAGTATAGCCCAAAATATTTTTAATTAGGCCATCTGGGCATTGCCCCCCACCCCTTTAAAAAAATGCACCTTCCCATATTTTTTAGGAGCTACTCTATTATATGGCATTTTATAAATTGAGATGCCAGGAGCGCTGCCGTTTTATATTTTAAAAGAGATAAACATGGACCCAAAATATTTACAAAAAGACTAATACATAAGTTGTAGTACTAATAAATGTTTGATATCTTTTCTATAGATATCTTTGGTGTAGTTGTAACACACTAAATTTACGTCTATTTAATTCAAAGGTCTTGAGTTCAAATCCCCTGTGTGCACATATATATATATTGAGTTTACATATATATATCTTGGGTTTACATTTTTCTTCTAGTAGTATCGCACTACTGACAGGCTGACATCATGGACCCACCAACCTACAGCATCCCTCGAGTTAATGGTCGGGTTTGAAAAAGTTAAATACTTGTACAGGAGGCTGGCATTAGGTACCCACCCGCCAGAACAGACAAGAATGCATTAGGGAACCACAAGACAGAACATACCAGAGAGGCTAACATAGGGGCCTCAGCATCAAGACCATACACGGCTGCCATATCGAGCAACGTTGCCAAGGTCAAAGCAATGGAAGTGTATGAAAAAAATTCCATCATACGCAGGTTTCATTTACAGAGAAACTGACATGTGGGACCCAGTAGCGCAGCCTTATACAGGTGCTATATCGAGCAATGTTGGCAAGTTCGAAATAGAGAGACGCGAGCGAGAAAAAAGTCCAGCATACACACGTTTATTCTAATGAGAGGCTCACATGGGGGACCCAACACCGTGAAAAACGGCTGATGCATCGAGCAACGCTATCAAGTTTGAAACACCGAGGCACGACCGAGAGCAAAAATTCCATCATACACACGTTTTTTCTAATGAGTGGATGCCATGTGGGGCCCAACAGCGTGATTAAACAGTGGATGCAGGGAGCAACGCTATCAAGTTAGGAACACAGAGGTACGACCGAGGAAAAAATTCTATCATACAAGCGTTTCTTCTAATGAGAGAATGACACGTGGGGTCCAGGAGTTTGATTAAACAGTAGATGCATCTAGTAGCGCTATCAAGTTCAGAACATGGTAGAGCGAGCGAAGAAAAAAAATCCATCAGACACACGATTCTTCTAATGTAATGCTGACATGGGGGATCCATCAGCATGACTAAACGGTAGATAGATCGAGCAATATTATTGAGTTGAAATCAGGGAGGCAATAGCCAAGGAATTTTTTATCATACACACGTTTCTTCTAATGAGAGGATGGCATGTGGGCCCCAACAACTTGATTAAATGACAGATGCATCGAGCAACACTAGCAAGTTCGGAACAGGGTAGCACGAGTGAAGGAAAAAAATTCCATCATACACACGATTCTTCTAATGAGAGGCTGAGATGTGGGTCCTAGCATCCTAACTAAATGGCAGAAGCATCAAGAACCATTATCGAGTTCAAATCAGGGAGGCACGACCAAAAATTAAGGTCTGCTAGAGGCACTAACATCCGAGACCCACACGCCTCAAAAGACTTCGGCGAGTCAACATCGCGCGAGGAATCGAAAATCTTACTTCTGCCACGCGCTGGACGAGCTTCCTCCATGGTTTTAGCGGTTTCGTCGTAGTAGAGGGCCATAAACCTGGAAAAAAAAGTTTTCTATCAGCCACGGTCGAGCCGAGAAATTTGTCGCGCGAGACGTGCCTTGTACAATGACCGTCGGGCCAAGTCGTTGCAGAATGAAACATTTCTTGTAGTGATAACTCAAAGCTTTACAAAAGATCCAGTGAAACTCTTAAGTACAAAGAGGAATAATACCTCTTACAACGAAGAACTAGAAATAATAGCTTGCCGACTATTCTACGAATAAGGCTACTTCTAACACTACCTGGCTTGTGATTGCTACTATAGAAATGTTCTACAGAAATAGGTTCTATGATCTAGATATTATACTTCTACCTAATCTGGAACTTTGTCTTCACTTCAGTTGATGTAGATGTTGACTCCATTGATTTCACTGAATAACACCGACTTCTTGTAGTAATCCTTCTCATCATTAGTTGGTGTTGATGACATCTTCATCGGCCTTAAAATCTAGCAAGGGTTAAGAAGGTATAGTTGAGTACGAGCATACTTAGCAAGTTCATTAAAGAGGACTATTTGATGCACTATCTACAACTACATATAGTAGGTCGTAGGCTATGCAGGTTTTCATAAACATTTCTTCAAAGTGTTCGAGATCTTCCCTAGAGGCCAATAATAAAGATATGTATAATATTTGTATACCATGGTATAATTTTTTTAAGTGGAAACAATAATACACATGTGGTATGTAAACAAACCAAGTCCCTAGTATCCTCTAGACAACTAGCTCATTGGGCAACTTATGATTGAGGTTTCCTGATCATGGAAATTTATGTCAACTGACAATGGGGTCACTTCATTGAATGAATGATGTGATGGACACACACCCAGCCGTAGTATTGGAATGAGATCCAGTCAAAATTTCAACACTGTGATATCTTGTAAAGCGTATTAACTCACTTTTTCACCGTAAAATCATATCTAATCACTATCACCTATTGAGGATGTGCATAATGGGTATCACCATAGCATTGCTCTATTCCGGATAAACCAGATGGCCCATAGTTGGTAGCAAGGTCTATGGCTGTCAACACCTGGATTTTTAATCCCAGATGCCTATTATGTCATACATCGCAATCCCAGGATTACCATTTTTGCGAGACATAATAGATTGGATATCACAGTACATCATCCATTACAAACCATAAATAAGGTCTTACACAAATAAGGATCTCATGATCCAGTCTGAATACAAGAAGCATCGGAATAAATAATAAGCGTAGCGGTGGGGTCCATCTTCAGGGGCACAGGCAATGTTGACGAAGGCAGATAGTCCTAGTTATCATAGTTGTCCTACTTTCCGTCATCTTGGTAGTCTCCTTCATAGTCTGGCCATGATAATAGCCAAGGACAAAAGCCATGAGTACTCTTTAAGTACTCGCAAACTATCACTAACAAGTGTAAAATGTAACTCTAGGTTTAACTATAAAGTTACGTTTGAAACCTAAGCTGAGTTCTGAAACCAAGAAAGATAAAACAAAGTTCTAGAATCACTTAAGTTGAGAAGCTAGTCTCATAGTCACAACCCTGTTGTGGTCAAGTCAAGATTCATCATTCATTACCTAAGTCATTTTGAAAATGTCTGACAACAAAACAGTATGGCCACTCCAACTGTCCATAACCGCGGACACGGCTATTCAAATAGTTTGACAATCTACAGAGGTGGTACACTTTCAGCACAAGATTCGATACATCTGTCAGGGATAACCCTGAATCATCATACTTAGTATGCAGATAATCAAACATAACCTTTCCTTTACACTCCCTAGTATAAGCACCTCTCCTATGGCCTCCCAACCATGACCATCTATCATCTTGGGCACTGCATAGGTGGACAACATTGAGAGGTAGCCTCAGCTCAAACCTCTCCCGCGAGGAAACTAATACTAATGCATATAAACTTCCGGCTAAGCCTTACCCAATTCAGGTATTGTGGTTGTACGGTAAATTTGGAATGGTATCGCATCTGAATCCAACCATCCGTTTTTGTAAGAGGGATAAGGCTCATCATTCCAAGGTTTTCATCATCATAAACCATTTGTGTTTATCAACACATGTCAAAACATCTCAATAGAATGACTCATCATTCCAAGGTTTTCATAATTCATTTTCACCAAGTATTCCCTTCTAAAGTGACTCAAGTTTTTGTTTAGCTCTAAACTACTAAGTTAAGAGTGTTCACTAAGGTGGGATGCTAATCTCAATATCATGCCATAGAATGACATCTAAGGTTATCTAGATAGGTCAAGTTTTATAGTGTTTATGCTACCTTCAAAACAAGTAAAGGACTTTGGTAAAGTAAACAAAAGTAAAGCTTGGAATTAAATCTTGGAATAGGTATAAATCAAAAATGGTAGCACCAAAGCATGCCTAATGCCTTGGCTTAGGTTACCTAGCTTGCAAGGGTTATCTTGCACTGTTAATGATGGCTTGCCTTGTGCAGTGCAGTGGTTGAAGTTTTCTTCCTCCTCCTCTTGGTAGAAGTCCTCCTCCTCGTAAGCTTGGTCGGTACTATCGTGTATAAATACATACGGAGTACACAATCACCAAACAATACTTAACTAGTCTACTTAGCACTATAAGGGACACATTGTATGATCTATTATCATCACAAGCATCACGAGGTTTTATTAACTAGCTTCATTCTTTTTATTTAAGAAAAGTAATTTCTACTCATTGAAAAATAACTAAGATTTAATATTCTCCACTTAGAATATGGGATCATGTGGACACATGTCATCACCACATATTCTAACATATGTGAATGTGATTTAAAGGTTGGATCACATTTAATTAAGTTTAAGTTTAATATTTAATGATGTAAAGTGACTAGAAATGCCTATATAGCATTATTTTGGTACTAGTCCAAAGTCACTGCATGTAAACCTTAATATTATTACATAATCAGATAGGTATGGTTAAATGTGATTTTTGAGAGTTGGAATCAACTCAAAAGCTATTATGGTTGATTTTATAAAAATGTTTGAATGTGTAAAAGCTTCTGTCTTGTTTTTTTTACTAGGAGAGGTCTCTAACTCTAAAATAATTAAATCCAACGGGCTTGGATAGATCTTGTCAGACGTTTTCCAACAAAATTTGAATCTCTCAATTTGGTTCAGTAAATCTTCCTGAATTGATTTTTAAACTAAGGGACAAAAGTGAGTTCAAACTAAAATAGAAAAATCTATATTTGAACTAACTAGATCACGCGAGAAAGAAAATGGGCCGGCCCAGTGATGCTCAGCGGCGCAGAGGGCGGCTGACAGGTTGGTCCCGCTTGTCAGTGAGACTTAAAACCCGAAACGATATGGGACGATATGGGCACTACGATTAGAAGGTAGATCAACGGTCCACAGTCGTCATCGACGACGGACTCGTGACTGGCGAGACCGAACCCTAAACGGCCAGTGGGGGTCTACCGGGGATGTACCAGGGCTCCAGCTACTGCGGCGAGGCGGGAAAACGAACAGGTGGACGACGACAAGCTCAGGCGAGGTCGCGGCAGGGGCGGCGGTGGACGAAATCAATGGCAGCGTCTCCTCTTCTGCAGCAGGCTCCTCCGGTGCAATTCCAGCGAACTAAGGCTCGAGCGGCTCCGGCGAGAGGTGGGGAAGGATAAGTGGTGAGAGGCGAGTTGAGTGGTGTGAGGAATTCGTGCTGGGGTGGCCTCCTTTTATAGGTCGACGAGGGGACCGAGAGGGCGACGACGAGCTCATCGGTGACGTTGATACAGGCTGCTAGAGGCATGGGCTCGGTAGGCCGACGGTGGGCTGCCTCCTGGCGGTCAGCTACGGCGTAATGGCGCGGCTTGGGGCGGTGGCATTTGGTCGGGAGCGTCGCGCGCTCTTGGAGACAGAGGCGATGCTCGGCAGTGCTAAGCGGCGTGGGTTCTTGGCAAGGCCGTGTCTGGCGAAGTCTTTGAGGTCGAGGCGAGCGGCGTGCAGCAGGTATTGGGTCGAGGCGTCTATGGCGTCTGGCGGTGAGGGTGCTGGCGCGCTCTGGTACCACGAGAGAAGAATGGGCGAGGCTGAGGTGTGGTCGAGAACTGGCTGGGCTTGGGGAAGGGGAAGGGAGGTGCGGTATGGTTGGGCGGAGCTAGAGGGCATGTTGGTTTGGCGTGGCGCTGTCCCTAGCGCTCTGCCCTCTTCTGGTCGGCGGCGACCACAAGGTGGCGGTGCTCCACTGCTCCTACGGATTAGGGGTAGGCCGATGAGGGTCTGGTTGGACTCAGGGGATACACGGATGATCAATGCAACTCAATTTGCTCGACAAGATTTCATAAAAAATAGTAATAGTTAGGCTATTTTGATTCTGCCTGCCAGGTGTTCGACACAATGGCCGCAAGAAATTTAAATTCGAATTTTGAAAAGATTTTTGGTGTGTGATATGATCTTATGCTTAGTAGTCTCTGGTTTCCGGGAAATGTGACGGTGAATTGGTTTGGTTGGTTTTTGCATAAGTGGGATCTTCTCATATGATTTGGATTCCATCTTCAACTGCCATTTAAATTTAGTGGTTGAAAGTTTTTGGGGGGAAACAAAGTGGGCCTTGGTACATCACTGCTTGTACTAGCAAGGGATGCAAAGATCCACATTTTTTCCTGTTAAGATTTGAGTTCTAAGAATAACCAAAGCAGGCATGATGATTAAAATGGCACAAATGACCATTGGCTTATTTTATTCATTTTGATTTGTTTTTCTTTGGGATTTGTTTGGGAATGATCTAGATGATGTTTATTTCACCTTAGAATCATTTTACAATCAATGGATCACTCAAACATTGCAATCCAAATCAACTCCTAATTTAAATGCACACACATATGAATGCTTAAATATTTTTAAATGGAAAAGTTTTTGTTAACTCTAAATTTGATGACTTGGATCTTAATAACCTTGGATTAGAGTTTTAGGATGTTACAAACCTTCCCCCCTTAAACGAAATCTCGTCCCAATATTTACGAACGAAAACTAGGAACTAAATAGATCTAGGAACTCTGTCCTAATGTAATCTTCTCGCTCCCAAGTGGCTTCCTCTTCGGTATGGTTGCTCCATTGAATCTTGAGAAATTTGATACTCCTGGTCTTGGTGGTTCTGTAGGCTTCCTCTAGGATACGGATGGGCACTTCACGATACATCAGGTCTTTGTTGATATCAATAACTCGGTGATCGATATTCTTGAAAACTTCGGTATTCTCTGGCACTTCTAGGCATTTGCGAAGCAACAAGATATGGAAAACATTGTGGATGGCTGACATCTCCTATGGTAGTTCCAGTTGATACGATACTTCTCCTCGACGGTTCAGAATCTTGAAGGGCCCGATATATCTAGGGGCTAACTTTCCTTTCAAATTAAAGCGTTGCGTTCCCTTCAATGGGGAAACCTTGAGATATACAAAATCTTCGACATTGAAAGTCAGGTCTCTCCTTCTCTTGTCAGCATAACTCTTCTGTCTAGATTGGGCGGTCTTGAGGTGCTCACGGAATTTGTGAACCTTCTCTTCGGCTTCTCGGAGAATGTCGGGTCCAAAGATCTGACTCTCTCCTACTTGCGACCAATTCAAAGGGGTGCGAAACTTTCTTCCGTATAGGAACTCAAATGGTGTCATTTGCAAACTAGCTTGATAACTGTTGTTATATGAGAATTCTGCGAAAGGCAGGCAGTCTTCCCATTTTTATGCGTACTCCAAAACACAAGCTCTCAACATATCCTCTAAGATTTGGTTGACTCTCTTAGTCTGTCCATCAGTTTGTGGGTGATAAGCGGTGCTGAAATTCCACTTGGTTCCCAATCCTTCCTGGACTTTCTGCCAAAATCTCGAGGTAAACTGGGTTCCTCGATCTGATACTATGGTCTTGGGGGTTCCATGTAGACTAACAATCCTAGCAATATACAACTCTGCTAGTTTCGAACTCTGGTAGGTAGTCTTGACAGGTATAAAATGAGCTACCTTGGATAGTCTATCAACGATGACCCAGATTGAGTCATTTCCCCTACTTGAAGTAGGCAGACCGGTGATAAAGTCCATTCCGACGGAATCCCATTTCCATTCCGAAATCTGCAAAGGTTGCAACAGTCCTGCGGGTCTCTGATGCTCTGCTTTGACTCTTTGACGGATGTCACACTTGGCGATGTAGCTTCCGATTTCTCTCTTCACCTTGTGCCACCAAAATTGCTCTTTCAAATCTTGATACATCTTCGTTCCTCCAGGGTGGATAGAATAAAGAGTATCATGAGCTTCCTGCATGATAACTTGCTTCAACTCCGAATCTGCTGGCACACAGATACGGCCTTTGTACCACAGAACTCCTTCTTCGTCTTTAGTGAATCCAGGTACCTTTCCTGTACCAATACGATGTTTGATTCATCGATACTTTCATTTCCCTTTTGGGCTTCCTTGATTTGGATAATCTAAGTGGGTTGAAGTTCAATGCTAGCTAAGAATCCTTTGCCAACTAGATCAATTCTAAACTGCTCCAACTCCTCATACAAACTTGGTTGCTTCTCCTTGATCATGGTATTTAGCCTACACGGCAATCTGCTAAGAGAATCCACTACCACATTGGCTTTACTGGGGTGATAGTGAATGTCAAGGTCATAATCCTTGATTAACTCTATCCATCTTCTTTGTATCATATTCAGCTCCTTCTGAGTGAAAATATACTTCAAGCTTTTGTGATCTGAGTAAATCTCACAGCGATTACCAATCAGATAATGATGCCATGTCTTCAAAGCCAAAACTACGGCTGCTAACTCAAGATCATGGGTCGGATAGTTCTGCTCATGCTGCTTCAGTTGTCGAGATAGATACGTGATGACTTTACCTTCTTGCATAAGTACACATCCGATACCAATCTTGGATGCGTCACAATACACATCAAACGGCTTCTTGATATCTGGCATGATCAATATTGGGGCTGAAATCAATCTCTTCTTTAGCTCCTAGAAACTGGCTTCACATTTGTCAGTCCACTCGAATGTCTTGTCCTTGTTCAGCAATTGGGTCATGGGTCTGGCGATGCTCGAGAACCCTTCTACGAACTTGCGGTAGTATCCTGCCAATCCGAGAAATGCACAGACTTGGGTTTGAGTGGTTGGGGCTTCCCATTCTTCGACATCTTTGATCTTGGCAGGATCAACAGCGACTCCTCCGGCAGACACAATATGTCCTAGGAATCCTACTTCTTTCAGCCAAAACTCACACTTGCTGAACTTGGCATATAACCGATACTCTCTCAGGGTTTCTAGGATGATTCTCAGATGTTGCTCATGCTCTTCTTCTGACTTGGAGTAGATAAGGATATCGTTGATAAACACAACAAAAAACTTATCCAGGAAATTCATAACGATCTTATTCATGAGATTCATGAAATAAGCATGGGCATTGGTTAATCCAAAAGACATAACCGTATACTCGTATAAACCATAGCGAGTAGTAAAGGCAGTCTTTGGAATATCCTTTGCACGAATAATTAAGTTGGTGATAACCAGTCCTAAGATCAATCTTTGAGAATACCTGGGCACCAGTCAACTAATCAAATAGATCCTCTATCTTTGGCAAAGGGTACTTGTTTTTGATGGTGACATCATTCAACTTTCTGTAATCGGTGCACAGACGGTTGCCTCCATCTTTCTTGTCGACGAATAACACTGGTGATCTCCATGGCGATGCGCTTGGTTGAATCAAGCCTGTTGCTAACATAGCATCCAGCTGCTTCTTCAATTCTACTAACTCTGAGGGGTTCATGCTATAGGGTCTCTAGGCTATGGATCCAGTTCTGGGGATTAGTTCGATAATGAACTCAATATCCCTATCCGGGGGCATACTTGGCAACTCATCTTGGAATACGTCGGGGTATTCACAGACTACTCGGACTTGGTCTATGGTGGGTAGGGCTAGACTCTTGTTGCACTTGAATTGACGAGGTAAGGTTTCAGATATATGCTCTACTGTTACTCCAGAGCTACTGGTCATAGTGATGGCTTTCTTAGCACAGTCTATCAGTCCTTTATGCCTTGACATCCAGTCCATACCTAGTACTACTTCCAATCCTTTGGTTCCAAGTACTATTAGGTTGGCATAAAAATATATCCCATGTATTCTGATAGGCACAACTTTACAAATTTTTCTAGCTTTTGTAGTTGATCCAGGAATTTGAACTATCATGACATGCTTCAAGTTGGTTGGGTGGATCTTACTAGTGCATGCAAATTCTTCGGTGACAAATGAATATGATTCTCCCGAATCAAACAATACTCTTGCTAAAACCGAGTTGATAGAAAACATACCCAGCACTACATCTGGCGCTTCTTGGGCTTCTTCGGCGTTCATCTGGAAGAGACAACCGTTGCGGTTGTGAGGGTTCCCTAGGGCAAAACTTCTTCCTGGTTGAACACGACGCTGTTGTTGCGCTGGGGCATTTACATTGGCAGTGGCGGCAATCTTCTTGGGGCACTCATTGGAATAGTGACCCTTTAGTCCACACTCGAAACAGGTGATCTGAGACTTGTCTTTTGCTGCCACGGGCACAACATTGCTTCCAGTTCTGGGTGTAGTGTTGTTGTTGTTGTTGCTCTTGGGAGGGGCATGGTTGAAATTGCTGGTGTTGCCGGAGTGATTGTTGTTTCCTCCGGACTTCACATTGCCTCCGCTACGGTTGGGGTAGCTTGGGCGAGACATTGGGGGTCGGTTGTTCCTCGGTGCATATCCTGGTGAAGGGTTGGGATGGTACTTCTGGTGACTGTTGGATCCAGATTGCTGCATCATATGACGTTTGTGGTTGTCGTTTGCCTGGTTAATCTTTCCATCCATCCGAATTGCGGAGTCGACTAGCTCTTCGAGATCTTGGAAAAGGATGTTGACGAGGATAGTCTACGTCTCATCATGCAGTCTGTTCAAGAATCTCTTCTTCTTCTTGGCCTCCGTGTTGATCTCATTAGGTGCATATCTGGCAAGTGACAGGAATCTGGCACGGTACTCCACCATAGTCATTCTGCCTTGCTTCAACTCTCTAAATTCATCCCTCATTCTAGTGACTAGACCCTGCGGCACGTGGGTGCGGCTGAACTTGATTTTGAAGGCTTCCCATGTCATCACTTGACCATGGTTCATCAGGCAGATGCTGTTCCACCATGCTCTTACATCTCCTGCCAAGTAGTGGGTGGCAAAGAGAACTTTCTCGTTGTCATCAACTCTGGCTACTTCCAAATTGTTCTCCATTGTCTGCAACCAGTCATCTACATCTAATGGGTTCTCTGAAGTGCTAAAGACTGGGGGATTGGTATTCTGGAAGTTTTTCAGCTTGGATCCTTGATGATCCTGATTTCCATGGTTCTAGTTGTTGAGAGCCATCTAGGTGATCTATTGCAGTGTTGCTAGATTATCTTGGCGCTCTGCCCTGCTTGCTTCCCTGTCTGCGATGAGATTCTACAAGATCTGCAACATTGGGTCTTGCGATGAGCTGCTCCCTCCTTGGTTTCCACGAGTCATCTAAAGATTGAGGTAGATAAAGGGGTAAGAGGGAAAGTTCTAAGGTTCATGGTTTTGATTTCAAAGCTAAAACTTTGAGTTTGACCCAGGTTTTGCAACTAACTTCATTTCATTCATTCAAACAAGCACACGATACAAACACACACACACACACCACAACAACAAGGGAAAACATATGGTTTTAAGAACCATTCTGCAAGCTACGATACAATGGGACAAATATATCTCATGCTACGATAGTGCTCTAGTGCATCTACTCATCATCGATGAAGTCGGAGTCCTCATCGTCAGTGTAGAAGTCCACGACATCCTCCTCCAAAAAGTCATCATCATTGCTGAGGTAAGAATCCATATCTCCCTGGATGTCTTCACCCTCCTCTTCTTCCTCCTTTGCTGCCAGCTGAGCTTCTTGATCCTTGATGGTCTTCTCGAGGTCGGCCACCTTCTTGCAAAGACGGGCGATGGTGCGATCCTTCTTTTCGCGCTGGAGGCGAAGAGACTGACGGTCCTTGATAAGCATTGAGAAAGTCTGGGCCTTCTGGTTAGCAATGGCACGGGTGTGGTTGGCAATCTCCCTAGCATTGTCCAATTCCTTCTGGCGATCGTACAGCAGGAAGTCAAGGTTCTCCACTTGACGCTTCAACTCCGGGACACTTGGCATCTCCATCGGCATTCCCATGAAGTCACGTCTTGCATAGTGAGAAAAATGGGTTCCTTGGATTTGGTTGACACTGAGGGCACATAGACGTGCGAGAGCTTCATGCATTGCCCTAGCTAATCCATCAATCCAGTTGTTCTCTCTGACGGAGAACTGGATTCTCCTAGACGTTGGTGCTTCTATGCTTCCTCGAAGATCAGCGGTGACCAACCACTGTAAATCTCCTCCTTGGGGTCCAGGAAGTTCAGCTCCAAGAAACTCCAGATGTGGATGTCCCAATAACTCAAACAGTGAATCTAGATCCCTCTCGAACATCAGTTGGCCTCCATTGCCCAACTAGTAGAACTTGCTGAACTGAGTCTCCATCTACAAGAATTTAGGATGAGGAAGCTAGTGAAGTGATCAAGTGTGTCAAATTTTAGGTATTAATGTAAGAATTGGAGGAACATGAATTTTTGAGAAAGAATGAATTCCCAAGGGTAAGAGAGGAAATATTTTTTCATAGATACTCACTTTGGTTTCGAAATTAAGTTTTTGTTCGGACGTCCATTCTAACTAGGGTCTCCTATGGTCAGGATGGCTGTGATACCAACTTGTCAACACCCGGATTTTTAATCCCAGATGCCTGTTATGTCATACATCACAATCCCAGGATTACCATTCTTGCGAGACATAACAGATTGGATATCACAGTACATCATCCATTACAAACCATAAATAAGGTCTTACACAAATAAGGATCTCATGATCTAGTCTTAATACAACAAGCAGCGGAATAATTAATAAGCGTAGCGGTGGGGTCCATCTTCAAGGGCACAGGCAATGCTGACGAAGGCAGATAGTCCTAGTTATCATAGCCGTCCTGTTGTCCGTCATCTTGGTAGTCTCCTTCATAGTCTGTCCATGAGAATAGCCAGAGACAAAAGCCATGAGTACTCTTTAAGTACTCGCAAACTATCACTAACAAGTAGTATAGTTCTAGTGTAAGATGCTAACTCTAGGTTTAACTATAAAGTTAAGTTTGAAACCTAAGCTGACTTCTGAAACCAAGAAAGATAAAACAAACATCTAGAATCACTTAAGTTGGGAAGCTAGTGTCATAGTCACAACCCGGTTGTGGTCATGTCAAGATTCATCATTCATTACCTAAGTCATTTTGAAAATGTCTGACAACGAAACAGTATGGCCACTCCAACTGTCCATAACCGCGGACGCATCTATTCGAATAGTTTGACACTCTTCAGAGGTGGTACACTTTCACCACAAGATTTGATACATCTGTCAGGGATAACCCTGAATCATCATACTTAGTATGAAGATAATCAAACATAACCTTTCCTTTACACACCCTAGTATAAGCACCTCTCCTATGAGCATGGCCTCCCAACCATGACCATCTGTCATCTTGGGCCCTGCATAGGTGGACAACATTGAGAGGTAGCCTCAGCTCAAACCTCTCTCGCGAGGGAACTAATACTAATGCATATAAACTTCCGGCTAAGCCTTACCCAATTCAGGTATTATGGTTGTACGGTAAATTTGGAATGGTATCGCATCCGAATCCAACCATCAGTTTTTGTAAGAGGGCTAAGGCTCATGCCTCAACATTTTCATCATCACAAACCATTTGTGTTTATCAACACATGTCAAAACATCTCAATAGAATGACTCATCATTCCAAGGTTTTCATAATTCATTTTCACCAAGTATTCCCTTCTAAAGTGACTCAAGTTTTTGTTTAGCTCTAAACTACTAAGTTAAGAGTGTTCACTAAGGTGGGATGCTAATCTCAATCTTATGCCATAGAATGACATCTAAGGTTATCTAGATAGGTCAAGTTTTATACTCTTTATGCTACCTTCAAAACAAGTAAAGGACTTTGGTAAAGTAAAGAAAAGTAAATCTTGGAATAGGTATAAATCAAAAATGGTCGCACCAAAGCATAACTGATGCCTTGGCTTAGGTTATCTAGCTTGCAAGGGTTATCTTGCATTGTTAATGATGGCTTGCCTTGTAAAGTGCAGTGGTTGAAGTTTTCTTCCTCCTCTTGGTAGAACTCCTCCTCCTCGTAAGCTTGGTCGGTACTATCGTCTATAAATACATACGGAGTACACAATCACCAAACAATACTTAGCTAGTCTACTTAGCACTCTAAGGCACACATTGGATGATCTATTATCATCACAAGCATCACAAGGTTTTATTAACTAGCTTCATTCTTTTTATTTAAGAAAAGTAATTTCTACTCATTGAAAAATAACTAAGATTTAATATTCTCCACTTAGAATATGGGATCATGTGGACACATGTCATCACCACATATTCTAACATATGGGAATGTGATTTAAAGGTTGGATCACATTTAATTAAGTTTAAGTTTAATATTTAATGATTTAAAGTGACTAGAAATGCCTATATAGCATTATTTTGGTACTAGTCCAAAGTCACTCAAGGTAAACCTTATTATTATTACATAATCAGATAGGTATGGTTAAATGTGATTTTTGAGAGTTGGAATCAACTCAAAAGCTATTATGGTTGATTTTATAAAAATGTTTGAATGTGTAAAAGCTTCTGTCTTGTTATTTTTACTAGGAGAGGTCTCTAACTCTAAAAGAATTAAATCCAACGGGCTTGGATAGATCTTTTCAGAAGTTTTCCAAAAAAAATTGAATCACTCAATTTGGTTCAGTAAATCTTCCTGAATTGATTTTTAAACTAAGGGACAGAAGTGAGTACAAAGTAAAATATAAAAATCTATATTTGAACCATTGGTCACGCGGGAAAGAAAATGGGCCGATCCAGTGACGCTCAGCAGCGCAGAGGGCTGCTGATAGGTTGGTCCCGCTTGTCAGCGAGACATAAAACCCAAAACGGTATGGCATGATCTAGGCGCTACGATTAGAAGGTAGATCAATGGTCCATAGTCGTCGTCGATGACGGACTCGTCGCTGGCAAAACCGAACCGTAAACGGCTAGTGGGGGTCTACCGGAGACGTACCAGGGCTCCAGCTCTTCCGACAAGGCGGGCAAATGAACTGGTGGACAACGGCGAGCTCAGGCAAGGTCGCGACAAGGGCTGTAGTGGACGAAATCAACGGCAGCGTCTCCTCCTCTGCAGCGGGCTCCACCGGTGCAATTCCGGCGAACTAAGGCTCGAGCGGCTCCGGCGAGAGGTGGGGAAGGATCAGTGGTGAGAGGGGAGTTGAGTGGTGTGAGGAATTCGTGCTGGGTTGTCCTCCTTTTATAGGTCAACGAGGGGAACGAGAGGGCGACGGCGAGCTCGTCGGTGACATCGATACAGGCTGCTAGAAGCATGGGCTGGATAGGCGGACAATGGGCTGCCTCCTGGCGGTCAGCTACGACGCAATGGCGTGGCTAGGGGCGGTGGCATTTGGTCGGGAGCGTCGTGCGCTCTGGGAGACAGAGGCGGTGCTTGGCCCAGGCGCCGGCGACTATGGGTCCTTGTGGCGCCATGTCGTGCGAGGCAGGCAGCATGCGATGTGTCGAGGCGGTCTGTGGCATGCTGGAGGTGAGGGTGCTCTGGCACGCTCTGGCTACGCGCAGAGAGAATGGGCAGCAAGGCTGGGGTGTGGTACAGGGCCTGGCTGGGCTTGGGGAAGGGGCAGGGAGGTGCGGTAGGGTTGGGCGGAGCTAGAGGGCTTGCTGGTTTGGCCCGGCGCTGTCCCTGGCGCTCTGCCCTCTTCTGGCCGGCGGAGACCACAAGGTGGCGACGCTCCACTGCTGTTGCGGTTTAGGGGTAGGCTGGTGAGGGTCTGGTTGGACTCAGGAGGGACAAGGATGATCAATGCAACTCAATTTGCTCAACAAGATTTGATCAAAAACAGTAATAGTTAGGCTAATTTGATTCTGCTCGCCAGTTGTTCGACACAATGGCCGCAAGAAATTTAAATTCGAATTTTGAAAAGATTTTTTGTGTGTGATCTGATCTTATGCTTAGTAGTCTCTGGTTGCTGGGAAATGTCAAGGTGAATTGGTTTGGTTGGTTTTTGCATAAGCGGGATCTTCTCATATGATTTGGATTCCATTTTCAACTCCCATTTAAATTTAGTGTTTTAAAGTTTTTGGGGGGAAACAAAGTGGGCCTTGGTACATCACTACTTGTACTAGCAAGGGGTGCAAAGATCCACATTCATTTCTGTTAAGATTTGAGTTCTAAGAATAGCCAAAGTAGGCATGATGATTAAAATGGCACAAATGACCATTTGCTTATTTTATTCATTTTGATTTTTTTTTCTTTGGGATTTGTTTGGGAATGATCTAGATGATGTTTATTTCACCTTAGAATCATTTTACAATCAATGGGTCACTCAAACATGGCAATTCAAATCAACTCCTAATTTAAATGCACACACATATGAATGCTTAAATATTTTTAAATGGAAAAGTTTTTGTTAACTCTAAATTTGATGACTTTTATCTTAATAACCTTGGATTAGAGTTTTAGGATGTTACAATGGCCTGCTGGGCAGCCCAATTAGAAGGATCGATATGGGAGGCCCAATGCCGGATACAGGGAGGCTATGACACCGACATAGATGAACCCAGATCCTTGGAGTACAAGACACGAAGACTAGTTAGTATTACTGTAGGACTCTGTAACCTATCTGGTATTTACCCTGTAACCCTAGGATTTGGCGCCTTTATAAGACGGATCTTTGGGAGCCTTTAGGGCACAACAAGCATAAAACAATCTCGCATAGCAAACCATACAATCTCTATAACTCGTCGTATTACCATTATAGTGATTTATAGTAGGAGTAGGATTCCGCCACCATTGTGGGATCTGAACCTAGGTAAGTTGAGTAACTTCGTACCCGCCAACTCGCTGCCTTACCCCATATATCTAAACATGCTCTCTGAGTAACCCTCCATTGCGTACTCGTCGATAACACCACGACAGTTGCCGCCCACCGTGGGGCAAGAGGCGCCTCGAGCTCTACACCGGGCGAGGCCCAAGCACTTCGCGAGAATCAGTGACACCGTAACCATCAGGCATGTTCTTTCCTCTGACAACATTATGATCGTCCCCTGGATGAGTTCTTGATCCAGGTGAAGACGAACCCTGCCTGCTGCTCCATCGTCCCTATCAGGGACATCCACATCTTCATTAGCGACACCGTCTCGGGATCAACCTCCCAGGAAGTCGGACACACGTCAAGACCCACACAGATCGCCTCTGGGCTAGACACGATCACGGAAGAACAATCTGAAATGGATCTCTCTTCGAAGCTTGCTAGTGTTGATTACATAATTTATCTAGTAAGTATTTATAAGCCAAATGATCGAGTGTGTTTAGAGAAAAGCGACTGATCCTGCGCCAAGGCTTTTAGTGTTGAAACAGGAATTGATTCTCGCCCTACTATTGAATTTCAGAGTCTGTATTGTTGAATCAGTCACTTTGAAATGCAGCTGAATATGAACTGGGAACCTGTCGTTATTTCACCAAGCATGATGCAATTTAGACCATGGGTTCTTGCCTTTCTAGAAGTTTCAGCAATTTTAGCAGGCTTGCCAAACTTTGCAAAGGGGTACTAACGAGGGTTCAACTCGTCAATGCCCATTGTTATGGACTTGGGTTTTGGAGAAGGAGGGAGCGCTGGAGGCATCAATCGGCTAGCAAACAAGCACACAGGGACGCAAGGTTTACCTAGGTTCAAGCCTCGTAGAGGTCCCTACTCCTGCTTGTCTGCTCTTGGAATTAACAAAGGAATTGAAGATTACAGGGGCGTAGATGCAATCTGGCGAGAGTTGTGGAAACTAGGGTTGTGATTGTCCTCCTCATCGCCTCCTCCTAGCCTTTATATAGATAGGCTAGGTCTCGGGTAGCAGGTCGATTCGGTTACAGATTAGGGTTCACCCTTTGAACTTTCTATCTTAAGCTTCTTCTTGTCTCGCAAGCAATCGAAGAGTCCATGGGTCACTCGAATTCTGCATTGGGCCTTGGCAACGCCATGGGCTTCTGCCGTATCTCGGCCGTATATACCAAACTCGAGTACTTGTACGGTATACCCATGTCAGTAGCCCCCGAGTGTCCAGTGGAATCGCTGATTTGACTGGGGACTTTATGAAGTCTTTCGAGTGCATGACTGAGCATTTTTTCGAGTGTTCTATTTGTGTCATAGGGATTGTTGATATACATGCCTGATTTATCCGATGTATCGGTATCAGTTAACTGCCTTAGGGCAAAACAACACAATCTACTTAAACTCGAGTGCCCGGACTCTAATTTCGGAAAGTGCTGGCGTAATTCGACTCAGGCTGCAGAGGTCTTACAGGAGTCGAATTCCAGTGTATAAGTGTGAGCACTCAACGCGTCCGTCAAGGCATGTTGATCGTACCTGCAGGCACGGATATGTTTCTGGTAGTGCGTAGAAGATGCATTGCCAGGCCTTATTCAGGTCTTATCTTTACGCTGTAAGCGCGACATCCGAATTTTTTGTCATCACAGAGATGATATGGGTGGCCCAGGAGACGTAATCTCTTTGTAGGGAAAATATGAGGCAGAGTTGCCATAGGATTCGAGTGTGGATGTTATCAACACTTAGTACAATGTACAAGGAAAAATAATCATAGGGTGCACGACCAGTACTCCCTATGGCAGTAGCCCCCGAGTGCCTATTCGAGTCGTATACTCGAGTGGGGACTAAATAACATTTGTGACTACTATTGTCTTTTGTTGCTTGTTTCAGTCGAATATGCTTTCAGCGCTCCCTATGGGAGTAACCCTCAGTTCATAATCGAATCGTTGATTCGAGTGAAGGGTTTGTCTTGAATGTTCATATACCTGCATAAAAAAAATTTGGGTGCGCTGTCAGCGCTCCTGTTAGGAGTAGCCCCCGAGTGCTTGATTGAGTCGAAGACTCGAGCAAGGACTAAAGTAGTCAAAATCTTCTTCCACTAGAATCGATGATGTCAGTGCTAACAATGTGATGACCTCAGTTGCCCGCGTGAGCGGCTTTGACGGGACGAGACGAGCGGTGGGTCCCACCTTCTGACTTCTATTTGACTGGGTGTGCATAATCTTCTATTTTAACTGAGTCTCCTCGATTTCCATGTGTAATGGGAATAGTGGTGGACGGTTCGTGGTTCAGCTTCGCCACGTGCCGATGGCGATGTGCGCCACGCGTCCAGTAGGGTTTCTGCTGGCCGTTGAATGGCATCTGGGAGGAGGTTAAGTAGCAGCGTAGCTGCGGTAATTTTCCCCATCTCTCTTCTTGCTCGTACCTCCTTTGCCATTGCTGCTCTCTCTGCTTCCTTGCGCGCTTCCTCTTCGCGGCGCTGGACCAGCTCTGTGTCTTCCCTACTTACTTTCTCTATTCACACCACCATCGAAAGATGGGCAAGAAGAAGGGAGGCGTCGCCGCTAGATATGCGGCCACAATTGTTGCCACCAAGAAGAAGGGCAGCACCACCGCCGTGGGCACCAGCGACGCAGGTGCTGGGAAGAAGAAGGGTGCGGGCACCCACATCACCAACGGCGCCTAGCGTGCGTCCATCTTGAAGCTTTCCTAGATGCATATTCATCGTCAAGATGGAGCTTTTCCACCCGCGGAAGATGACTCGCAGATGCCCGGCGACGAGGTAATCGCTTGTCCTCCTCCGGGTTTCCGGGTGATGTTCCTTGTGTTCATCATCCGAGGTCTCTCTCCCCCTGCATCCTTTCTTCATGGGTCTCCTTTGTTTCTATGGGCTCTAGCTGCACCAGCTGTCCCCAAATTCCATTCTCCACATCGTGTACTTCATTACTCTTTGTGAGTGCTGGCTCGGAATTGAGCCACACTTTGGACTCTTCAAGAGGCTTTTTAAGCTGAAACGTCAGTCGGTGTCCAGTTCGGTAGTCTACGACGTAGGAGGATGCGGGATCCACGTCGACTCCTCTATCATCTACTTTGACATCAAGCTCACCGCGTCCGTCCAAGGGTGGAGAGACAAGTGGTTCTACATCTGCGACCAGAAGGCCGACGAAGAGCACTACGGACTTGCGCCCTTCGATCCCATGGCGACTTGCAAGAGGAGGCGCTCCTGGAAGAATGTCGTGATGCCTGGCGAGTCCAAGGAAATGGAGGTGCTGTATAAGCGCGCCTGCGACCTCGAAAGCCACATAGGGTAAGAAGAGGGTGACGCCTCTCTCATTCGCACGTGGTTGCACCTCCACGTCCAGCCTCTACAGGCCAGAGTGCACCCTATGTTCCGCTGGACCGGTGCTAACGATGTCACTCGCATATCTTCCCATTTCTGCTGGTGAGGTAGACAGGAGGTTGCGATTGGTGACCAAGCACACTGCCAAGGAGGTTCTCCCAGGAGAACTAGTCATGCCTCCTTTCGACGCCTCTAACCCTCCTCCTGAGGTAGAACTGTACTGTGAAGTCATTTCTTTTTCGACTGCCAGTATGGTGCTTGATATTAATGATGTATCTTCTGAATGCAGGACTGGAAGGTGTCTTCCAATTTGCCCCTCGTCCTGAAAGGGTTATCCCTCACGAAGTGGATGAAGAGGATGAGTTGGAATCGACCGTCCCAATTGAAGAGGAGGAGGGAGCCCCCGAGTCCAGCGACAATGACACTCGCAAGCGCTCCCGCAGCAAGGATTCTGATGCTACTTCCCTGATGACGTCGGAAGGTCCCTCTGCTACTGCAGAGGAGCCAACCCCCGTCGTTCCTATGCGCACCATGGCTCCTCCTGCTCGGAAGAAGCTGTGACTGTCGAAGGAGTCGTCGAATGACTCCTTTGACCTCGACAATTTTAACCGGTAAGCCTTTAACTCTCGCGAGTTCGTTTTGCTCTCTTTTGAGGTTGCTTTTTTCTGAAGTTCCGCTGGGTATGTTTTGTAGCCAAGCAGCGTCGTCGTCTTCTAACGACATCCAATTTGTGAAAGAGTCCGGAGTCGCGGTCTCTAAGGCTAAGGAGGTGGCTGAACGGTCTCCTTCTCCTTTAGTGGTGGCCCACTCTGGGCACAATTCTTCGAGTTCCCCGCATGCTGGGGAACACCAGATGGTTGCCTGGACGACTGCACGACAGTCATCTTCGGAGTCCCTAGAGGATCACGTAAGCGTCCTTTTTGCTGTTTTGGCAGTCGAATTTATACTTTGTGCTGTCGCTGAACCTTTGTTTTCCTTTTGATGCAGCTCATTGTGAAGGAAGTTGCTCGCCTGGCGGAGCAAGTCCTTGTCATGGGTCGATAGCACGCTCTGCTGGACAATCGCGATCGCGTTGTCTAAGGTTAGTTTTGGCTTTGTCTTTGTCTTCATGAAATTTATAAATTCGATTGATGATACACCCTATACTTTGTAGTTGAGCACAATGAACTTCTTCGTCGTGCTGCTTCCCTCGAGAAGGCGCTTGCCGCGGCGGCGAAGAATCATGACGAAGGAGTCGCAGCTCTAGAGGAGCCGCAAAAGCGCGAAGAGGATTTGCACGCTTCCACTGCTGAGAGGGAGAAGTTGTTCGAAGAACAACTTTTCTCGATTGCCAAGTCTCTTTCAGGTATGTTTTTTAGCTGAATTTTGTGTTGCTCCTTGCTTGATATCATGTTGTTGTGTTAATACTTTGTGTATGCACATGCCGGCGGCCTGAGCTTTGACGCCCAGTGTCTGTGTCACGTGGATGCGTTGGCGGGTGCCGTTGCTACACTCGAAGACCGCAGTTTTTCCATCTAGGAGACGCTGGGGAAGGCCAAGGATGTGCTCAGTCGCATCCGTGAGGATTTGACTCCCAAGGTCGGGCTGATCGACAACCTTGAAGACCTAGTGGAATCCCTTGCTGGAGGTGTTCTCGTGGAATTCCAGAATTCTCAGCGGTCCGTCGGTGCCACCATGGTACTCGCAATGGTGCAAGCCCATGGTGTGGAGATGGATCCCACCACTATTTCTGAGGCGATGCCTGTCGACACCGAAGGCCAGCAGGTAGTGTTTGCTGCCTTCGCTGGTAGCTATGCTAAATATGGTCCTCAACTTATCAAGACAGTCACCAAGTACTCCGAGGAGCCGCGGCGAGTGCAGGCGGTGAAGGTCACAGCTCTGGGGCTATCACCGGCAAGTCCGTGGCGTCGGAGACCGCCATGGATTCGATGAGGCCTCCGAAGGCAAAATCCAAGTGGAAGAAGCAGATTGCTCCTTAGTTGCCAATCTGTAATAGTTGTAGTTGCCTTTTGTTGAAACTATGCTTTTGTGGGAGTGTCCCTGTCGAGACATTGCTATGCTTGAATGCATTCATGCTTTTATCAATGTATTCTTGGTCCCTTATTTGCTTCTTTCTTGATTGTGATAGGGTACGTTGAGTAGTCCTCGTGACTCTCCTCCCACCGATGAAACCACGGTGCAGCCGCGTTCAAAGGTGGAGTAACTGTCATTGCTTTCGCAATTGTGCGACCGCATTAAGCAGTTTGAGCGCGAGTTGCCCATCGTCCGCGGTAGCACGGATGTGTGGAATTCGAAGGCAGAGAAGGCCACTGCCTGTGAGAAGTATCTCTTGGAGGAAGTGGCGCAGCTGAATGAGCAGTTCAAATGTTAGCTTTCCGCCTTCTCATCTTTTCTTTTAGTTAGTCGTGGCGATGCCTTGTCTTCACACTTTGCCATTTTTCTTGGTCTAGTTGTCAGCCTCGTCATCCGCAGGATGAGAAGGACCGTGTTGCCATTCGATTGAATAACCTGACCCAGGAGCAACTTCAGGCGAGTGGGTACTTTTGGGTGGACCACGATCGTGCGGTCGCGCTTGCAACCCTGTGATGACCCACAAGTATAGGGGGTGTATCGCAGTATTTTCGATAAGTAAGAGTGTCGAACCCAACGAGGAGCAGAAGGTGCTGGCTAGTGGTATGGATCAAGAATTCTCTGCAAATACTTAGCAAACGGATTTTTAGGGGTTTTTGATAAAGCAAGTAAATAAAGTATGATTAAATAAAAGACAGTAGGAATAAATGCAGCAAGTGGCCCAATCCTTTATGAGCAAAGGACAAGCTGGTTGTTTTACTTAAGATGACCAAACGTTCTCAAGGACACATGGGAAGACTATCAAGTGCTTTCGCTTCATATAGTTGATTAGTCTTCTTTAGCTTGCTAAGTGTTGTGTGGGTGAACTTGTGCTAATGTACCGACCTTCCTAGGACTAATACATACTTGTGATTATACCCCTTGCAAACATCCGTAAGGACAAGAAAGTAATTAAGGTAGAAACCTAACCACAACTTTAAACTCTAAGACCCTTACGTCCCTTGTGCAATGGTTTCCTAACAGGGGTTTAGGTTTCTGTCATATAGGCACATATAGGTGAAGTGTCATGTAGTCGGCGTTCACATGACACCACTAGAAGAAGTACAACACAACTTAAATATCAAACTATTGAATCTTTCTCAACACAACTCCACTACTAACAACATGACTTCTCCCATGTCCTCAAGAACAAAAGGAACTACTCACAAGATATCATATGGATCATGATCAGAGATGGAATAATGATGTATAACAATCTGAACATAAACAATAATTCAACGGTTCACTCAATAGCATCAACTACAAAGAGTAATCAACACCGGGAAAGTTTCCCCTAAGAACTATGCAAAATTCAACTCAATTGTTATAGCAATATGGAGATGGTGATGAGGGTGCTGATGGTGATGATGGTGGTGATGATGATGATGATCCCGATGAAGTCCAGCTTGATGGTGGTGTTGATGGCGACGATCTCCACTCTCCGGGAAGGAATTCCCCGAGCAGAAATCTGTCTGCTGGAGAGATCTTTCTCTCTTAGTGTTTTCTGCCCCGCAGAGGCGGCATAATGTTTCTGTGGTCGCTCTCCGAGTCTTAGGGTTTCGGGAGGAATATATACGCCAGAGGGGAGAGCCAGAGGTGGGCCAGGGCGGCCACACCACCTGGTGGCGCGACCTAGGCTGGCCGGCGCCCGGGGGTGGTGTGGGCTCCCTATGGCCCATCTCCACTCCCTCTTCTGGCAGCCTTCATCTTCTGGAGAAATAGGATTTTCTATATATTTTCTTGGATTTTCTGATCTTCGTGAATTTTGCCTCCAAACATCACCTTTTCCATCAGAATCCTGACTGCAGTGGTCCATGCTCCAAAATTCATCAACCATGCAAAAACAGATGAAATAACATAAGTATCACCTCTTAATATGAAATATATCAATGAATAACAGTGAATTATGATATAGAATAGTGATGCAAAATGGACATATCAACTCCCCCCAAGCTTAGACTTTGCTTGTCCCTAAGTGAAACTGAGCTCAATAAACATGGCCTCAGGTTTATGGAGTGAAGAGTCGATAAAAAGAATACGGACAAGAAGCATCACATTCATCAATACATAGATCATAATAGAAGACAACTCACTATTATATAACCTACTTGCAATAGGTAAAGGAAACACAATAAATATACATAAAGTGAATCATAATTGGTAATGGCAAACTTAGCTCTTGGTCGAAGAATAGTTGATAATTTGCTGGAGTTCACAAATAACTGATTTTCAATGATAGCTTTCAAAGTAGTAGACACCAAGATAAGAGCAATGTGCAAAACAAGGAACATAAGAAACATGATTGAATAAATCATCATATGAATGAAACACAACAACTCAAAATACTTGCTGAGATAGAAGGGAATAGGTTTACTGACTCAACTAAAAAGTAAAAGAAAGGCCCTTCGCAGAGGGAAGCAGGGATTTCAAGTTTCATAAAGAGCTCCCAAAAATTATGGTACTTATTAGCTTTCAGCTCTCATTGCCCCTATCATAGGCATCTTTAGGTGATTAAGGTTAAACTGACACAACTAAGCAGATATGCTTGACAAGTTATAAGTTGAAATCTCATGCCCCTTACTTATGAGTACCGAACCTCATGCTACTCAACTTCAGTCACAAGTAAGCTCTTGTCATTGTAAATACATGTGTATCATTGAGAACCGCCAACGAGGTACCCCTTGCACATGATACAGGAGCTATCCCATAATCAAAATGACAAGGCGAGCAGACAATGAGTATCTCAACGATCTTTTTATTTGCTATTTGCATAGGTTTTTATTGAGGATGCTTCATAGAATACTCACTATAGTTATTCTGCAAGTTTCCACCATGATTAGGCATGGCTTAGGCTAGCGGCCCAGGCGTTTCTCTAACACACATATGAACTCCATGATCTTACAAGTTCCCCTTTTATTTCACACCGCCGGGATCCATAGGCAAAAGAATCATGATATTAACTAGGTACAAAGTACCATGGCAATGTTGAAAGTGTTCCCCATGATACATTTTTCTGCTAACTTCAACTCATAAAGAGCAAGCATATACGCAACAAAGAAGGACCCAATGGTTAAAGTTTATTAAGTACAAGAAAGTAAAGTGTGCCATCAAGTTCATGAGAGCTTTAATCACTAATTTTCACATTACAAGTTTAATTTGGAAGGTAGATAAAAAGAAGAATTTACTTGGAATAGCAATAGTGCTAATAGGTAGGTATGGTGGACACAAATGGCATGGGTTTGGTTTAAAGGAGGTGGATGCACGAGAAGAATTCCCTCTCAGTACAGGTTTTTGGCTAGCAAGGCTGGGTAGCAAGTACGAGAGTTAAAGGAAACAAACAAACATACAAGTGATAAAGACAAACATGCAATCTTCCTTGGAAGCACAAAAGATCTTAACTAGAGAATACAAAACTTATGAGCAAATCAAGGAAGAAAGATGATGAAATTATTTTTCTTTAGAGTACTTTATCTTTTCATTCAACTCTCAAAAATAGTGTTGCTACTGACCGAGCTAGGTTTGCCAAAACCAACTAAATTAACTCAATGATCCTAGAGTGATACCAATACTAACAACAAGATCAATCATATAACCACGAATTGAAAACTAATATAAGCTAAGAAAAAGAGAAAATGATAGAACTTCTCATTAATATTCCATAACGGGAACTCACACCAAGGGATACATATCTAACGAGAGAGGGGACACTTCCATAATGCAAACCATCGTACATGATAACTTCTCTATTCATGATATGACTCTACTAAAAGGGGTAAAAAGATAGAAGATAGTGATGTGATATCGCGGCACTCCCCCAAGCTTGGAACAAACCAAGGGTATGCCAAACCTAATTACGAATTACTCCTTTGGTAGTGGTGGTAATATCTTCTTAGTTGACTTGAGGTAATCTTACAGCATCTTGTGAAGCCTATTATTCTCCCATTGAAGCATGTCCCCCTTCCTCCTTGAAGTCTTCTTTTCCTGCATGGCTAGAATGAGGCAAATCCCAATTGGAGGGTAATTTCTCCTTGGGCATATTCTGGTATCGATGCTCATGGATAAGGGTATAGAAAGGATTCTTGTCGTGCGGAGGAAGTCACCAGGGATCTGAACGGTGATGAGGAGGCTTCCCTCCAATTGACATAGTCCTGGCAGGGTTTGCCACCACTCCAATTCTTGCAATGGTAGCACTGTTGTGCTTTGCCTCCTCTTCATATTCACTCTTGATCTCCTTCTCCTGCCCGGGGTCTTGGAGATCCTCCTCCATAGGCTCCTTTGCTTTATCCTTGGCAGACACCATTGTGCTCCTAAGCTTTCAAAGATAGTTCCTGACAGAAACGGATTGAAATGAAAACACGACAAAAACACTATATACGAACCTCGGGGGATCCGGGGGATTATATATTACGAAGTTTCACAACAAAAGGAAGGTACTGGGAGAAAACAGGTCGGAGACGGAGTCCGGAGTGGCCTCACCACCTGGTGGCACGGCCAGAGGTGGGGCCATGCCACAGGGTGTTGTGAGCCACCCTGGCTCCGTTTCCGTCCCTCTTTCGCTTCGTAACTTTCCTTATTGGCTAAAAACTGCAAAAATATAGTTGGATAGTTATTTCGCGAAACTTTTCTTACCAGAACTGTTACCTATTTGAAAACAGACTCTGCAGGTCTTTAAATTTGGTATTTAGTGGATTCTTCCGGAGTCACCACTTGAATAACATCAATATCTTCATCTCATACACTTATTACTTGAGTCATGAAACCTTTCACTTCTTTATTACACCATTATCTCCACTAACCTGGAAATTTCTTTCACACAGTTCACATTAGCAACATTAGTATAAGTGAAGTGATAAAACTTTTAAGTCCAATTTCAACTGAAAACCATCAAAACATGAGCTACTGTAGCAACTCCTTCTGAAAACCCAAAAAGAAATCAAAAAGGAAATCAATTAAAGAAGCAAATGCAAGAGTGGCAAAATCTATCAAAGCAGACCATCAGGTAAAGATCAATTTTTTCGAAACTCTTCTGTTGCTCAAATCAAAAAGTGCAAAACTAACGAAAGTTAAATATCAACCTGGGGCAGAAGCACAAAACATTACAGCTCAATCCAACATACAGAGATCTCTCACGAATTTTTATGGTGAAGCACAAAATTGTGTTTCGGGACAACAACTTCCCCAAATATTACTTCTCTCTCATTAGAGGTTGATCTTGACACAAAAACCAAACAAAATGGATAAGGTGAAGTTATTACAGAAGTAATAACTTCCAAGACTCAAAGAAACAAAAACAAATTGGGTTGTCTCCCAAAAAGCTCTTTGTTTATAGCCATTAAGATGGGCATGATAATTTTGATGATGCTCACATAAGAATATGAATTGAAGTGAAAGAGAGCATTAAGAAGCAAAAATACACACGTTTAAGTCTAACCCATTTCCTATGCAAGGGAAATTTGTAAACAAACAAGTTGTTGAAACAAGAAACTACTAGCATAGGAAGGCAAAAGAAGTGCAACATAAAAACTTTTAGCATAAAACGAGGAAACTTGATATTATTGAGATGCATAAGAACACTTTTCCCTCTCATAGTAACTTTCAGTATCATGCATAAACTTAACAATATAACTATCACAAGGACCATCGTAGCAATGACCACTTATTCTAACAGAAAACACAGGAATACTAGCTCTGATAACACTACTTTGTGAGACAATATTAGAGGTATCCTTACAAAGGATAGTGTGTCCCTCTTCTACATATTTAGTGACAAAGTCTTTCACATTTTCTATTATAGGTTCATCAACCATTTGTTTTTCAGGTTCAATAGCTTCATTTGTTCTTTCATTAAACATACTAGCTATCATAGAGTGTTCCTTTATCTTAGCCCGAAAGGCATTTTCTCAATGTAAGGTTTAGGGAAAACATGATTAGCAGTATAAACTCCGGTATTTCTTGTAGGAACACTCTTAGAAACATCTTTATAAGGTTCATGATACTTATTCCACTTCTTTTTAGGCACTTCAATGTAAGAAGCAAAAGCCTTAAAATAAGAAGCAATAGTTTGAGAGTCTAGACCATAAGCATTTTTAATGTTTTGAAAGTCATCAGTTCCCATAAAAGATTCAATGCATTCATAATCATAATTTATACCTGACTTTGTACCTTTGTCATTCTCCCATGCTTCAGCATTGTCTTGAATATGGTCCAGAAGATCCCATTTAGCTTCTTCTTCCATGCGAGTGAATGATCCAGCACAAGAAGCATCCAATAAATCCTTATCATGTAGAGGGAGCCTTGCATATAAGTTATTGATAATAATATTGTTGGGGAGCTCATGAATAGGACATTTGAGCATTAGTAACTTCAATCTCCCCCAAGCTTGAGTTGTACTCTCTCCATCAAGAGGACAAAAGTTGTATATTTGATTCCGATCTTTATGAATCTCACTAGGAGGATAAAACTTTGAATAAAAGAGAGGTACTATTTCCTCCCATTCCAGAGCTTGACCATTCTTTAGCAGCTTATACCATTCCTCAGCTCTTCCTTTCATTGATAATGAGAATAACTTCTTCTTAACTTGATTTGTAGTAATACCTACACACTTGAACAACCCGCATAATTCGTGTATAAAGATTAAATGATCATCGGGATGGACAGTTCCATCCCCAACATAGTAGTTATCCATAACACGATCAATAATTCTTGTAGGTATTTTAAAAGCATCATTCTCAGCAGGTGGTGGTTCATCTACTACCTTAGCAGTGGTAGTAGCATTACCAAATAAGAAACTCAGCGAATTATCCATAATGATAATAAAGCAACTAGCAGAAGTAAGAAATACTCACAGTAGAAGTTTCATTTACCAGTTCCACTCTCCAATAGCGCTTCACTCCTTGGCAACGGTGCCAGAAAATAGTCTTGATGACCCACAAGTATAGGGGGTGTATCGCTGTATTTTCGATAAGTAAGAGTGTCGAACCCAACGAGGAGCAAAAGGTGCTGGCTAGTGGTATGGATCAGAAATTCTCTGCAAATACTTAGCAAACGGATTTTTAGGGGTTTTTGATAAAGCAAGTAAATAAAGTACGAGTAAATAAAAGATAGTAGGAATAAATGCAGCAAGTGTCCCAATCCTTTATGAGCAAAGGACAAGCCGGTTGTTTTACTTCAGATGACCAAACGTTCTCGAGGACACATGGGAAGACTGTCAAGTGCTTTCGCTTCATATAGTTTATTAATCTTCTTTAGCTTGCTAAGTGTTGTGTGGGTGAACCTGTGCTAATGTACCGACCTTCCTAGGACTAATACATACTTGTGATTATACCCCTTGCAAACATCCGTAAGTACAAGAAAGTAATTAAGGTAGAAACCTAACCATAGTTTAAACTCTAAGACCCTTACGTCCCTTGTGCAATGGTTTCCTAACAGGAATTCAGGTTTCTGTCACTCCGGCAACCCCTACGATTAGTAGCCAAATACATAATGCATTCCCCTAGGCCCATATAGGTGAAGTGTCATGTAGTCGACGTTCACATGACACCACTAGAAGAAGTACACCACAACTTAAATATCAAACTATTGAATCTTTCTCAACACAACTCCATGACTTCTCCCATGTCCTCAAGAACAAAATGAACTACTCACAAGACATCATATGGATCATGATCAGAGATGGAATAATGATGTATAACAATCTGAACATAAACAATAATTCAACGGTTCACTCAGTAGCATCAACTACAAAGAGTAATCAATACCGGGAAAGTTTCCCCTAAGAAGTATGCAAGATTCAACTCAAATGTTACAGCAATATGGAGATGGTGATGAGGGTGCTGATGGTGATGATGATGATACCGATGAAGTCCAGCTTGATGGTGGTGTTGATGGCGATGATCTCCCCTCTCCGGAAAGGAATTCCCTGGCAGAAATCTGTCTGCCGGAGAGATCTTTCTCTCTCAGTGTTTTCCGCCCCACAGAGGCGGCAGAATCTTTTTGTGGTCGCTCTCCATGTCTTAGGGTTTCGGGAGGAATATATACGCTAGAGGGGAGAGTTAGAGGTGGGCCACGGCGGCCACACCACCTGGTGGTGCGGCCTAGGCTGGCCCGCGCCAGGGGGTGGTGTGGGCCCCCTATGGCCCATCTTCACTCCCTCTTCTGGCAGCCTTCGTCTTCTAGAGAAATAGGATTTTCCGTATATTTTCCCGGATTTTCTGATCTTCGCGAATTTTGCCTCCAAATAGTACCTTTTCCATCAGAATCCTGACTGCAGCGGTCCATGCTCCAAAAGTCATCAACCATGCAAAAACTAATGAAATAACATAAGTATCACCTCTTAATATGAAATATATCAAAGAATTGTGATATCGAATAGTGATGCAAAATGGACGTATCACCCTGCAGGATCGTTCTTCTCGAGTACTTCATTATTTGAAGAAGGCACAGTCGTGCCTTAGGCATATTTATCAAACGATGTTTCCGCTAGACGCCGTCCCTTCAAGCCTATTGGCTCTTCTGGTGAAGTTCCAAGATTTGAGTGTGGTCTACTAGTGCGTGCGGCAGCAGTTAGTAGCTGGTTCTAAGGCTGCATCGTTGCTGGTGCGATTGCATAGGCCGGATGTAGATGTTGCGTCTGTTACCGCTGGGCTGCCACCTCCGCCAGAAGGTATGACCTGGAACATGGTTCCGCACTATCAAGCGGTTGATCAGCCAGCAAAGCACATTGTCGACTTCTTCGAGGAGCAAACAAACGTTCTTCTTTTGCAGTAGTAGCATGATTTGTATCCTGCACATAATTGTGTAAGTGTTGTAAAGTTCGTATGATTATGTTGGGTGTAATTAATACCCATTGATATGTGAAGAGCTTGCTAGCTTTTATATTTTGTGAGTGAATTGTACTCTGTAGTTCCTTTTCGTTAGCCTGACTTGTGTTTATCAAGGGTTCGATTGATGTTGTGTCAGCTAATAAGGATACTGCGATTTGTTCGTAGGACGAAAGTATAAAGGGTGGCGCAGCCCTTGAGTGACAAAATTGTAAGCAAATAAGGAAAACAAAGAGTTTTGGGGCACTTAGCTTTATTTATTCGCCGAATAGTACGAGGTACAATGTGTGGCTAAGTAGCCTGGCTGAATAGCCTTATTTGTAATGTAAAAAACAACTAGGGGTAGAAGCGACGTAGCTGTGCGACGTTTCAGGGGTTGGAGTATGCGACTCCTGTCTCGAAATCTTTAAGGCGATAGGTGCCCCCTGGGGTTACTTCTGTAATCACGTACGGTCCTTCCCAAGGGGACTCGAGCTTGATATGCCCTTGTTGCTTCAGTCGCAAGAACAGGTCTCCTTCGACGAAGGATCTAGGGCGTAGACTTCTGCTGTGGTAGTTGCGGAGGCTTTGCTGGTAGATCATTGATCTCTCCGCTGCGATTTCCCGTGCCTCGTCAAGGAGGTCGACGGTGTCTTCGAGTGCAAGAGTTGACTCCTGCTCACTGTAAGTGACCACCCGCGGGGCTTTGTAGCGTACTTCTGCAGGTAGCACCGCTTCTGCACCGTGTACCATGAAGAACAAAGTGTATCCCGTTGCGCTGTTTGGAGTTGTATGCAGGCTCCAAAGGACTGATTGCAGTTCATCTGGCCAGCATCCAGCGGCTTGTTCGAGTGGTCAAATAAGTCGCTTCTTGATTCCACCGCAGAGGAGGTCTTTGGCCTTTTCGACTTGACCGTTGGTCTGCGGGTGAGCCACCGAGGCATAGCTTATGTTGATTCCCAGGTTTTCACAGAATTCCAGGAATTCCTTAGAGGTGAAGTTCGTCCCATTGTCCGTGATGATGCCGTGTGGCACTCCAAAGCGGTAGTCAATGGACTCGAAGAACTTGACAGTGCTGGCCCCTGATTGATTTGTCACCGGCATGGACTCGATCCACTTGGTGAATTTGTCGACTGCAACCAAGAGGTAGACGTAACCTCCTCGCGAGGATTTTGGGAGCTTGCCGACCATGTTGAGTCCCCATTGCGCGAAGGGCTAGGCCAATGATATTGGCCGAAGTTTCACGCCAGGTGCGTGAGGTTTGTCTGCGATTCACTAGCAGGCGTTGCGGCGCTGGACGATGTCCTTGGCGTCGCGCATGGCCGTGGGCCAGTAGAATCTAGCTCGTAGAGCTTTGGAAACAAGGGCATGACTTCCAGCGTGGTGCCTGCAAGTGCCTTCGTGGATGTCGAGGAGGACGGCCCTTCCATCCATGTTGGAGACGCAACGTTGAAGTACTCCTGTGATGCTGTGCTTGTATAGTTCACCGTTGATGAGGGCGAATGCCTTGGATCGTCATGCAATTTGTCGCGCGTCAGTCGGATCATCTGGCAGCCTCTTGCTGAGTAGATATGTGATGTAGGATTGTGTCAAAGATGGCTCAATCATCATGACACCCATTGGTCCTTCGATTCCTGTATCGAGCTCCAGGTCATCGAGTGCCATTGGCTCATTAGGTGCCGTAGCCCCCGAGTCCGTTGACGTGCTTGCTTTCTTCTCTAGAGCCCTAGGCTTGATGGAGCGCTCGTAGATGCGCTCAAGAAATACCCCAGGTGGTATGGGGGCGCAGGTGGAGCCAATATTGGCGAGTAGATCTGCCTCTTCACTGCTTTCGCGGCCCACGTGTCGCAGCTCACAGCTGTCGAAGTCTCCTTTGAGTGTGTTGTAGAGGTCGCGATAGGCGATCATGTTGTCGCTCAGTGTGTCGCACTCGTGCATCATTTGGTTGACCACCAGTTTGGAGTCGCCGTAGATGATGAGACTTTTGGTGCCGCAGGCTTTCGCCATCCGCATCCCATGGATTAGGGCTTCGTACTCAGCTTCATTATTGGAGGCGGTGAACTGCATTCGCAGAATATATTTCATCTTGTCTCCTTGGGGAGATGTCAGTATGACACCTGCGCCAGCTCC
Organism: Avena insularis; assembly: GCA_023614405.1. Taxonomy (NCBI): domain Eukaryota; kingdom Viridiplantae; phylum Streptophyta; class Magnoliopsida; order Poales; family Poaceae; genus Avena; species Avena insularis. The sequence continues at coordinate 411,981,506 of CM042696.1, forward strand.
GTCCTTTCGCTTGGACCCATCGAATTGCATTGTCCAGAGGTAGGACATATCTGGCTTGTCGGGGAGCTGGTTCTCCATCCAGTGTACGAGAAAATCCAGGAGAACTTGTGACTTGATCGCGTCACGCTTTGCATATGTGATGTCTCGTGGAGACAATTCGATTCCCTAGAGCACGACTCGTCCTATGGCATCAGAGTTATTGAGTATATGTCCGAGTGGGGCATTGCTGACTCGTGTAATAATGAGCTCGTTGGGGAATCCCAAGAGGAAGGTATGATGAGCAAAGAAGTAAGTTTCCCTCAGTTATGAAACCAAGGTTATCAATCCAGTAGGAGCAAGGAAACACCTCCAAGGTGTTGCTAGCTGGCCTTTGGCAGGGCGAACTACCGGCGCCAGCAGCAACGTGGAAACCTGCACAACACAACCACAGAACTTTGCCCCCAACTTACAGTGAGGTTGTCAATCTCACCGTTTTTCCTGAAAAGAAAGGATTAAACGTATTGTGTGGAAGAAAGTAATAGCTTGAAGAAAGTAAACAGAAAGCAATAAACAGTTGTAGATTTATGGTAAAAGAAAGCACCAGGGTCCATAGTTCACTAGTGGTGGCTCTCCTTAAGATAGATAACATGTTGGGTGAACAAATTACAGCGGGGCAATTGACAAACATCGAGAAAGCAATACATGCATACACTACTCATCTTGACTCCTTTGAGATTCGATTGGGCAGTACAACATTATACATAGACCGTAATCCAACTGGATCTATGACTAATAATCCACCTTCAGGTTATCATCCGAACCCCCTCCAGTATTAAGTTGCAAGCAACAGATAATTGCATTACGCATTGCGTGTAAAGTAAACAATACGATTATTCTATGAACAAAGGATTGTTGTTTTCTCCCTAGTAGCAATAGCACATCTAGTACCTTAGAGATTTCTGTCACTTCCATAGATTACTAGAGGCATGAACCCACTATCGAGCATAAATACTAACTCTTGGAGTTGCTAGCATCTACTTGGCCAAGATAGCTACTAACAACGGAAAGCATGCAAGATCACAAATAACAAAGACATGATAGAATCAATAATCAATCTGAAATAGCATCTCAATATCCATCGGATCCCCACAAACACAACATGTAAGAATTACAAATAGATGATCTTGATCATGAACGGAGCTCAAAAGATCTAAAGATGATACCACAAAGGAGGAGAACCAGCCATCTAGCTACTACATGGACCCGTAGTCCAAGGATGAACTACTCACGCATCACACCGGAGGCTTGCATGGTGATGAAGAAGGCCTCCAGGGTGAATTATCCCCTCCGGCAGGGTGCTGGGAAGAGCTTCAGATCCCTCCCGATCTAGGTATGGAGATGACGGCGGCTACAAAATCTTACGTGGAATTTTGATCGGGTCCTTAGGGTTTCTGTATCGGAGGCGATATATAGGTGAAAGGGGAGGCTAAGGGGGTGCCGAAGGCGGCTAGACCACCCCTGGCATGGGCCAGGCAGGGCCGCACGGCCAGGTGGTGTGGCGGCCCCCTGGCCCCTCTCCGTCTCGTACTCTGGCTCCTTGTGTCCCGCGGTGAAAAACTGACTTTGGCTTTTGTCCTGTCCAATTCCGAGAATATTCATTTTCTGACTTTCCTGGAACCAAAAACAGCAGAAAACAGGCAACTGGCACTGTGGCTCTTGTTAATAGGTTAATTCCAAGAAAGTGTATAGAAAGTACTCCAAAGTGTGGACAAAACATAAGAAAGTAGATAAAACCAAGCATGGAACATCAAAAATTATGGATACGTTAGCAACGTATCAACATCCCCAAGCTTAACTCCTGCTCGTCCTCGAGTAGGTAAGTGATAAAAAGAAAGAATAATTTTTGAGGTGACATGCACCATCATAAACTTGATCAAAGTATTTGAAAAACATTGATAGATGGGATCATCGTACTTCAATCATAACATGAAAGATAAAGTTCTAACAATAATACAAAGCAACTATCGTTGCAACGTGAAAAGGCATAAACAAAATATTAAAGAATCACAATGCTTTGCAAGACATTTGTTTGTTTCACATAAAGAAAACATAGCATAGTGGCATTCAGTTTGTCCCTCATAGAGTAGCAAATATAAATGCATAGGACACCTTCAATGTTCATAAGAGTGACTAGATACAAATAGTTTAAGAACAAGCAATATCAAGTTATGCATCAATCAACAAGTCTTGGGACAATGCACATAGAACTAAGAATGGCCACTATGCTCTCAAAGTAGGTGCATAAAAAAAGAAGGTGGAGACTCAACATAAAAGTAAAAGAAGGTCCTTCATATAAGGAAGTAGAGATTCAAGTTTCATAAAGAGCTTCCAAAAATTATGGTACTTATTAGCTTTCAGCATCTTTAGGTGATTAAGGTTAAAGTGACACAACTAAGAGGATATGCTTGACAAGTTATAAGCCAAAATCTCATGCCCCTTACTTAGGAAGACCGAACCTCATGCTACTCAACTCTAGTCACAAGTAAGCTCTTGTCATCGTAAGTACATATGTATCATAGAGAACCGCCAACGGGGTACCCCTTGCACATGATACATGAGCTATCCCATAATCAAAATAACAAGGCCAGCAGACAATGAGCATCTCAGCGATATTTTTATTTGTTATTTGCATAGGTTTTTATTGAGGATGCTTCATAGAGTGCTCATTATGGTTATGCTGCAAGTTTCCACCATGATTAGGCATGGCTTAGGCTAGCGGCCCAGGCGTTTCTCTAACACAATTACAAACTCCATGATCTTACAAGTTCCCCTTTTATTTCACACTGTCGGGATCCATAAGCAAAAGAACATAATATCAACGGGGTACAAAGTACAAGTGCAATGTTGAAAGCGTTCCCCATGATACATGGTTTTGCTAACTTCAACTTATAAAGCGCAATCATATACGCAACAAAGATGGACGTAGTGGTTCATGTTTATTAAGTGCAAGAAAGTAAAGTGTGCCATCAAGTTTATGAGAGCTTTAATCACTAATTTTCTCATAACTAGTTTAATTCGGAAGGTAGATAAAAACATGAATGTACTTGGAATAGCAAATGCTAATAGGTAGGTATGGTGGACTCTTTGGAATAACTTGGTTTTAGGAATTGGATGCACGAGTGGAACTCATACTTGGTTACGGAGGCTAGCAAAAGACTGGGAGCGACCAACTAAGAGAGCAGTAATGGCCATAATCATGCAGAGCGACAAAACATCATTAATAAAAGCATAAGGTGATACTACAAGTCGAAAACTAAAGGATCATCAAGGCTATGGTGAATTTGGATACTCATAACATGGTGTGAGCATGCGCCAAGTCAACCCAAATAAAGCATCAAAGGAGAATACCACAATACTATGCTTTAATATGCTAAAACAACGCATGATTCTTAAAAGGCACATTAAGAAATCTTAATTGTTTATAACATGTCATGCTATAGCAAAGATCACTAAGCATAAAGCCAAAAAAATATCAAGCATGGCATGACAAAGCATAGGCCACAGTAAAAAACAAGCTCCTTTTACCACTTAAGCATGAACTTTCCTACTCTTTTCCAATCCAAACCAAACTATTTGAAAACCAATGTATGAAAGAGGGGGTCCAACCAATTTATTCAAGCAAACTAAGAAAACCAAGAAAACGAAAAACCAAAACGAAAACGAAAAAGAAGACGCTCCAAGAACAACACAATTGTGCATGAAACAATAAAAATGAAGTGTTTGGAAGAAACCTGGAATTTTTATTGATGAAGAAGGGGATGCCTTGGGAATCCCCATGCTTTGACGCTTGTACTTTGTGGATATTTATTGGGGTGACACGTGTTGCATCCCCAATCTTGAGCTTTAGTTCATCCTTCATCTCATTACTCATTCCTTCCATACACCTGAAATTTTTCCTTCATACAAAACTTCACACAATCTTTATTAGCAACATTAGTGCACTCAAGATAATAAGTCTTTAGGTTCAGTTCCAACACCAATAAAACTTCCATTAAAACACAAGATACTGTAGCACTTCCCTAAAAAAGCTCAGTTCCCCAAAATAACTCAAAAGGGAACCAACAAGAAGCAAATGTAAATAATGGCAGGAATCTGTCAAAACAGACCAGCAGGTAAAAATAATTTTTTTCGAAGACCTTATGTTGCTCAAATCGAAAAGTGTTGAACTAAAGAAAGTTAGATAACAACCTGGGGCAGAAGCACAAAAATTCACGCCTCAAAACAACGTACAGAGATTTTACACGAATTTTTATGGTGAAGCACAGAAATCTGTTTCGGGACAGCAACTTTCCCAATCCTTACTTCTCTCTCATTAGAGGTTATTACTGAAGTAATAACTTTCAAGACTCATCTAAAACTTTTGGGTTATATCCCAATAAGTACTTTTCTTTAACGCCTTTAAGTTAGGCATAATAGTTTGAGAAGATGCTCCCATAAGAAATATGAATTGAAGTAAAATAGAGCATCAAGAAGCAAATTCAAAACACATTTAAGTCTAACCCACTCCCTATGCATAGGAATGTTGTATGAAAATAAATCAAAGAAGAACATAGTAACAAGAATGGGTAGATAAAACAAGAGCAACTTCAAAAATTTCAGCACATAGAGAGGTGTTTCAGTACCATGAAAACTTCTATGACCATATTTTCCTCTCTCATAATAATTTTCAGTAGTCTCATGAATAAACTCAACAATATAACTATCACATAAAATATGCTTTTCATGATCTACAAACACATAATTTTTATCAAGCTCAAAAACAGTGGCATTAAAACCTTCAAACCCACTTTTAACAATTCTATAACAAAATGAATGATCATTCAATATAGGACCACGTCTAGAGCTTTATCATAAACAGTTTCTAAGCAAAACTCTTTAGTACCATGCATTTTGAAGTTAGGCACAAATAAAGGATTATCATAGATAACATGAGCATAACATTCATCCTCCTTTGGCAAGCATGGGGGACAATCAAATAATGTAAGGGATAAAGAGTTACTCTCATTAGAAGGTAGGCATGGGTAGATAATCCATTCTTCCTACTTTTGTTCATCATTCTCCTCCTCTTTTTCATCTAATGAGCTTCCCGTTTCAGAAATTTCTTCTTCCATAAGCTCCTGCAAGGCATTAGTCTCTTCTGTTTGTGGAAAGCATCTATTAATATATTCAAGAATATAGCCATTTTCTTCCTTGTAATTATCAAAGCAAAATTTAAGTATATCATAAACCTCGTATTTATAAGGTGAATCATTAGTATTTTCAAGCAAATTAGCAAGTTCAAATGCACCCTTCCAAGAAATTAATTCTTCAATTTGTTCCACATCATAAAAGTCATAATTTACTTTAACATAAGAAGACATGGTAACAATATCATTATACTCACATTGAAAAGGGAGGTGTTTATACCTCCTACAGCAACAAGATTTATCAACACAATAAGTAACATTATAAGTAGAGCACACGTTTCTAGCAACGGTATTCAATTTATCAATTTGTTCCCATAAGTGATTCCCTTTTTGTGACAAGAGGTGTTCCTTATAATAATATTTTTGTTCTTCCGTAAACCCACCTTGCCAATTAGATTCAGTTTCAAAGAAACTAACCATTGATAGAAAGCATGATAAAGCAAGACAATAACAGACCAACGAAAATAACAACTATAGTAGGAACTAATTGTTTTATATATTTTTGACAAAAGAACAAGCAAACAAAGCAGAAATAAACTAAGTAAAACAAAAACAACAAAGTAAAGAGATTGGTTATGAGGGACTCCCCTTGTGAAGATGTCCTTGACTCCCCGGCAACGGCGCCAGAAAAGTACTTGCTGACTCGTCTAATAACAAGCTCGTTAGGGAACCCCAAGAGGAAGGTATGATGAGCACAGCAGTAAGTTGCCCTCAGTTATGAAACGAAGGTTATCAATCCAGTAGGATCAAGTAAACACCTCCAAGGTGTTGCTAGCTGGCCTTTGGCAGGGCGCACTACCGGCGCCAGCAGCAACGTCGAAACCTGCACAACACAACCATAGAACTTTGCTCCAACTTACAGTGAGGTTGTCAATCTCACCGGTTTTGCTGAAAACAAAGGATTAAATGTATTGTGTGGAAGAAAGTAATAGCTTGCAGAAAGTAAACAGAAAGCAGTAAATAGTTGTAGATTTATGGTAAAAGAAAGGACCGGGGTCCATAGTTCACTAGTGATGGCTCTCCTTAAGATAGATAACATGTTGGGTGAACAAATTACAGCGGGGCAATTGACAAACATCGAGAAAGCAATACATGCATATACTACTCATCTTGACTCCTTTGAAATCCAATTGGGTATTACAACATTATACATAGACCGTAATCCAACTGCATCTATGACTAATAATCTACCTTTAGATTATCATCCGAACCCCCTTTAGTATTAAGTTGCATGCAACGGATAATTGCATTATGCATTGCGTCTAAAGTAAACAATATGATTGTTCTATGAACAAAGGATTGTTGTTTTCTCCCTAGTAGCAACAGCACATCTAGTACCTTAGAGATTTATGTCACTTCCCCAGATTACTAGAGGCATGAACCCACTATCGAGCATAAATACTAACTCTTGGAGTTGCTAGCATCTACTTGGCCAAGATAGCTACTAACAACGGAAAGCATGCAAGATCACAAATAACAAAGACATGATAGAATCAATAATCAATCTGAAATAGCATCTCAATATCCATCGGATCCCTGCAAACACAACATGTAAGAATTACAAATAGATGATCTTGATCATGAACGGAGCTCACAAGATCTAAACATGATACCACAAAGGAGGAGAACCAGCCATGTAGCTACTACATGGACCCATAGTCCAAGGATGAACTACTCACGAATCACACCGGAGTCTTGCATGGTGATGAAGAAGGCCTCTAGGGTGAATTATCCCCTCTGGCAGGGTGACAGGAAGAGCTTCAGATCCCTCCCGATCTAGGGATGGAGATGACGGTGGCTACAGACTCTTTCGTGGAATTTTGATCAGGTCCTTAGGGTTTCTGTATCGGAGGCGATATATAGGCGAAAGGGGAGGCCGAGGGTGCAGGCGGCAGACCACCACCGGGCAGGCTGGGCATGGCCAGGTGGTGTGGCGGCCCCCTGGCCCCTCTCTGTCTCGTATTCTGGCTCCTTGTGTCCCTCGATGAAAAATTGACTTTGGCTTTTGTCCCGTCCAATTCCGAGAATATTCATTTTCTGAGTTTCCTGGAACCAAAAACAGCAGAAAACGGGCAGCTGGCACTGTGGCTCTTGTTAATAGGTTAGTCCAAGAAAGTGTATAGAAAGTACTCCAAAGTATGGACAAAACATAAGAAAGTAGATAAAACCAAGCATGGAACATAAAAAATTATGGATACATTAGCAACATATCAGGCGTCATTTACCACCACGATTGGGTGCTCCTGGAAGTAGTGACGCAGTCACCTAGCTGTCATGAAGACGCCATACGCTAGCTTCTGGTAGTGCGGGTACCGCTGTTTTGTTGGCGTGAGCACCTCGCTGAGGTAGTATACTGGGCGCTGGACCCCGTGGACTTTATTTTCTTCAGCTCGTTCCACCACGAGCACCGTGCTGACCACCTGGTTGGTGGCGGAGATGTAGAGCAGTAGTGGTTCCTTTTCACGAGGCGTCACCAGTACTAGCGAGGTGGATAGTAGGCGCTTGAGATCTTCAAATGCTTCTTGCGCCTCGTCTGTCCACTTGAACTTGTCAGCTTTGCGGAGAAGTTGGTAGAAGGGCAGTGCCTTTTCACCCATTCGACTGATGAATCGACTGAGTGCCGCAATTCACCCAGCTAGCTACTCGACGCCTTTTACGTTATTCGGCTTCTCCATGGCCAGTATGGCTTTTATTTTTTTCGGGTTTGCTTCGATCCCTCTCGCAGAGATGAGATACCCGAGTAACTGCCCAGATGGCACGCTGAAGGCGCATTTGTCTGGATTGAGCTTGATCCGGTAGTGGTCGAGGTTGGAGAAGGTTTCGCGTAGATCATCGATTAACGAGGCTTCCTCTTTGGTTTTGATGACGATGTCGTCAATGTAGACTTGGATGTTGCGACCAAGTTAGTTCTTGAGGCAAGCCTAGATGCACCGTTGATAGGTGGCTCCTACGTTTTTTAGCCCGAAGGGCATTGTGTTGTAGCAGAACATACCAAAGGGCGTCGTGAACACCATTTTCTCCTGATCCTCCTCCTTCATTCGAATCTTATTATATCCTGAGTAGGCTCGCGGAAGTAGAGGCGCTCACATCCTGTGGTGGAGTCAATGATTTGGTCGATTCGTGGCAGCGGGAAGTGATCCTTTGGGCAGTTCTTATTCAAGGAGGTGAAGTCCATGCACATCCACAGGATATCCCTGTCTTTTTTAGGCACAAACACTGTGTTAGCGAGCCAAGTGCTCTCCTTGATCTCGCGTATGAATTTTGCGTCAAGGAGTCTGTTGATCTCCATTTCGACTGCCTTTGCTCTTGGTTTAGACATTCACCGAATTTTCTGCTTGACTGGCCTTGTGTCTAGATTCACATTGAGTGAGTGCTCGGCGAATTCCCTGGGAACTCCTGGCATGTTCTTTGGACACCATGCGAAGATCTCCTAGTGCTCATGGAGGAAGTCGATCGCCACCCCTAGCCATGCCTCTACCCCGTCGTAGCGTTGTCGCCGGAGTAGCCTGCCCATCCCGCTCGGTCTCACCGTCGGGCCTATAAATGGAGCCCTCCCCAACCTCTTCTCTCCACACCATTCCACTCTCCTCACCTCTCTGAACCTCACCCACCTCTAGCTGGAGCAAGGCGAGCTCTGCCTCGCCGTAATTGGAGCTGGAGCAGCTACGGCAGGAGGAGAAGGGCGCCGTTGATTTTGACCACCCCAAGCTCCACCACAACCGCGCCTCACCTCGTCGTCGTCTTCCATGCTGCTTGCCCGCCTCGCCGACCCTGCTGGATCCCTGGTATGCCCCTAGTAGACCCCCACCGAGCCGCTAGGGTGCGGGCTCACCGGCGACCTGTTCGTCATCGACGACGACCCTCAGCCGTAGATTCCTATTCTAATCGCATGGCCCACAGCATGCGTACCGTTTCGCGTTTTAAGTACCGCTGACACGCGGGACCCCCTGTCTGAGCCTGCACCATGAGCACCACTGGGCCCATTCCTTTTCCTTTAGCCCATAGATTCAAATCTGGATTTTTCTTTTTAGTTAAATCTAGTTTCTGTCCCCTAGTTTGAAAATCAATTCAGAGAGTTTTAGAAATCCAAATTGCATGAAACCAATTTTGTCTAAAATGTATTAAAATGATCTATCCAAGACCGTTGGATTTAATTCAATTAGAGTTATAGATCTTGCCTAATAAAAATAACAAAACAGAAGCTTTTGCAACTTGCAACATTTTTATAAAATCAACCAAGTTAGCTTTTGAGTTGATTCCAACTCTCAAAAATCGCATTTCATCATATATATCTAAATATGTAATAATATTAAGGTTTACATGCAGTGACTTTGGACTAGTATCAAAATAATGATATATAGACATTTCTAGTCACTTTAAATCATTAAATAATGAACTTAAACCAAAGTAATATTGGTCCAACCCTTAAATCTCATTCCCACATGTTAGAATATGTGGTGATGACATGTGTCCACATGATCCCATATTTTGGTGGTGAATATTAAATTTTAGTTAATATTTCAATGAGTAGAAATTACTTTTCTAAAATAAAAAGGATGAAACTATTGAATTAAAACTTGTGATGTTTCTGATGATAATAGATCATCAAATGTGTGTTTTAGAATGCTACTTAGCCTAGTTAAGTATTGTTTGGTGATTGCGCACTCCCTATGTATTTATAGACGCTAGTACCGACCAAGCTTTCGAGGAGGAGGAGTTCTACCAAGAAGAAGAAGAAAACTTCAACCACTGTACCAACCAAGGCAAGCTATTATTAGCAAGCTAGAATTAAGCTAGATGAATGAGCAAGGATGCTTTAGGCATGCTTTGATCACACCCCTTTTTAACTATTAGTACCCCAAGTCTTACTTGCAAGTTTTACTCCCCTTTGTATGCAAAGTTCCTTACTTATTTTGAAGGTAGCATAAAAAGTATAAAACTTGACCTACTTAGAAACCTTTAGATGTCATTCTATGTCATGAGATTGATCCCGTCCTTCCCCTTTAGTGAACACTCTTAACTTAATATTTTAGAGTAGATCAAAAACTTGAGTCACTTTAGATGGGAACAAGTGGTGAAAATGAATTGTAAAAACCTTGGAATGATGAATCATTCTATTGAGATGTTTTGACATGTGTTGAGAAACACAACTGGTTTATGATGATGAAAATGATGAGGCATGAGCCTTAACCCTTTTATAAAACTGATGGTTGGATTCGGATGCGATACCATTCCAAATTTATCGTACAACCACATTACCTGAATTGGGTAAGGCTTAGCTGGAAATTTATATGCATTAGTATTAGTTCCCTCACGGGAGAGGTTTGAGCTGAGGCTACCTCTCGTGATGTCCACCTATGCAGTGCCCAAGATGACTGATGGTCATGGTTGGGATGAGGGAAATATGCCCTGAGAGGCAATAATAAAGTTGTTATTATGTATTCCTTGTATATGATAGATGTTTATTTTGCATGCTATAATTGTATTGATAGGAAACATCAATACATGTGTGTTTAATAAACAAAAAGGGTTCCTAGTTATGCCTCTCTTATAGACTAGCTTGTTGATTAACAAGATGATCAAGGTTTCCTGATCATGGACATTGGATGTTGTTAATAACAAGGTCACAACATTTGTGAAATGATGTGATGAACATTCATCCGAAGTATAGCATTACGATCAAGTCATTATGTTTACATTGCTATAACATCATACGAAGTAATCTTTATCCTTAGACCATGAGATCATGTTAATTGCTAACACCGGAAGAGTATCTTGATAACATCAAACGTCACACCGTAACAGGGTGACTATAAAGATGGGTTCAGTACTACGAAGGTGTTATGTTGAGGCTCATGGATCAAGAGTGGAATTTTTCAATCCAGATGACGGATAGATATACTCTGGGCCCTCTCGGTGATATCACATTAGGATAGGTTGCAAGCAAGTGATGTGATCACTAGAATGTTATATCACGGGAACGAGAAAAGAGTGCACGTCGGTAACGAGATCAAACTAGGTATGGAGATACCGATGATCGAATCTCGGACATGTAATATATTGAGAGACAAAGGGATTTAGTTACAAGCGTCAAAGGTTCTCACAATCACAGGAGTCATCGTTGAATGTGTAGGAGTCAGTACGGATCTCTAGGTCCCGCTGCTGATTATTGATCGGAGAAGGGTCTCGATCATGTCTGCATTATTCGTGAACCGTAGGTTGGTACACTTAAGAGTTACCAGACACCATTTTGGAGCACATATGTTTCAGACGAAAGAATTGCAAAGCGCAGGAATTGTTTCAATAGAAACCGGAAATTGTTTCGGGTGAAATTGCAGAAGGTGGTTCTGCATGTGATATTGAAATATTGCAAGTGGCTATATGTGAATGTTTGTTAATTAAATTAATTAACAAAATTCTGAATAAATGTTAAAAAAAGAGTTTTATTAAATGAGAGAGCATTAAATTTGGAGAAATTTAATGCATTTAAAGTGGAGACTTTAAAAGGGAATGTGAAGAGGCATTTTAGTGTAGAGGGGTTACCACCACATGAATGGGGGAGGTGAGGGGTCACCCCCCATGCGCCGGCCATGGAGAGAGGGGGCACCCCCCCTCCTCCTATAAAAGGCCACCCATTCCCTCCTTCATCCTCACACCTCCTTGTGAAGGATCTCTCTCCCCCTCTAGAATTATTCTCCCATGGTCTCGGATTAGCGAGATACATGTTCCCGGTGGCATTTCGTCTGGAAGGAGTTGCTGCTTCTGCTGGATCGCTGGAGCGAGGAGGTGGAGGTTGTCCGGTGGCTTGAACGTGTGTGCGAGGACGGATGCGCTGCTAATTTGTGGCGCTCGGACTTCCACACGATCTTGAGATCGGCAAGCGTACGACTACATCAACCACGAGTTCCTACTCGTTAACAAAACTCGTTGTCTTCGAGGGTATGTTCTCCATGGATGTATGTCCACCCGTTGCTCTGTATCTAGTAGATAGATCTTGGCGTATAGTTCTCATCGTAGGAATTTTTTGTTTTCTATGTCATGCGGACCAAAGGGTATCAGAGCCTGATCTATGCGTAGGTGCTTTGCACAGGTAGTACACATATGTTTATATGTGGGCGATGACGATCATGTTATTGCATCTTCTATGTAGTTTGGATATTGGTGGCATAGTGGGATGAAGCGGCCAGGACCAACCTTACATGTCATCGTACATGAGACCGGTTCCACGACTGACATGCAACTAGTTTTTCATAAGTGGCTAGCGGGTGTCTGTCTCTCCTACTATAGTCAATATCTGATTTACAACGAGTTTCTAATAACTTGGTTATCCTTGTTGTGGTTCATGTTCGTAGGTAAGACCGGTTCTATCTCTGAAAGCCCTAAGCCACGTAAAACTTGCAATTGATAAATTAGAGGCGTCTAGTTTAGATCGTTGCTGGGCTAGTGTCTTGATATGGTATTGTTGTAAGTAGATGTATGATAGATACTCTTACAACTCATTTAACGTGTAAGTGCCATAGACCTTGGCCTTACACACAAAGGAATGATAGAGATCATACCACAATGCAAATGATAGAGATCAAATGCATGGACCATATCACCTCACTTCACACATTAGCATCTTATATTGCTAGTTTGGCGCTTTTGGTAGCATTATAAGATGATCCCTCATTCAGATATCAAGATAAAATGTGTTCTTCCTTAAGTATGCACCGTTTTGTGGATCGTGTTTTGAGGCATCACGTGATGATCGGGTGTTCTCAACTCTACGCTTTCATACAACGGGTGTAAGACAGTTTTACACACGCAAATACTAAGGTTCTTACTTGACGAGCCTAGCATGTATAGACATGGCCTCGGAACACGGACCGAAAGGTTAAGCATGAGTCATATAGTTGATATGATGCCCATATAGATGCTCGCCTTTGAAGCTACACCGACTCACGTGATGATCGGACTTGGTGTAGTGGATTTGGTTCATGTAATCACCAAAAGGACACGAGGGATGTCGTTTTTGAGTGGGAGTTCATTAGTAATTTGGATTAGTTGAACTCAATCTATCATAAACTTAGTCTAAATATATTTTACAAATTCTATTGTAGATGGCACCACTTGCTTTTAATTTCAATGTGTTCATGGAGAAAGAGAAGCTTGCTGCGAATGGTAGCAACTTCACCAACTGGGCTATGAATTTGAGGATTCTCCTCACTGCTGCACAAAAGCAATATGTGCTTGAGGCGCCGCTAGGCCCCCCACCAGCTCCTGATGCCCCTGACGAGGAAAAGAATGTCTATATAACTCGTCAGGAGGACCACAACTTAGTTCATTGCGGCATACTATATGGGCTAGAGCCAGAACTTCGAAAACGTTTCGAAAATGGCAATTCCTTTGATACCATGGGAGAATTGAAAATGATTTTTGATACCCATGCTGCCGTAGAGAGTTATAATGCTTCTGAAAAGTTCTTTAGCTGCATGATGGAGGAAAACATCTCCGTTAGTGAGCACATACTCAAAATATATGGGTACGCCGATAAGCCTGTGTCCTTGGGAATAACGATTCCCATTGACTTAGGCATACATCGTGTTCTCCAATCTGTGCCACCTAGCTACAAGAGCTTCGTGATGAACTATAATATGCAAGGCATGAAGAAGTCTCTTCCCGAGCTTCTGTCAATGCTTAAGACTGCATAAGTGGAGATTAGGAAAGAACATCAAGTGTTGATGATCAATAAGACCACCGGTTTCAAGAAGGACAAGAAAGGCAAGCAGAAGGGAAAGAAGGGCGGCAAATCTGTTGCCACGCCTGAAAAGAAACCCCGAGCTGGCCCTAAGTCTGACCGAAAAGTGCTACTACTATTGCAAGGATGGCCATTGAAGGCATAATCGCCCCAAGTATTTGGCGGACAAGAAGGCCGGCAAGGCAAACAAAGGTATATGTGATATACATGTTATTGATGTGTACTTGACTAGTACTCGCAGTAGCACCTGGGTATTTGATACGGGATCGGTTGTTAATATATGTAACTCGGTTCAGGGGCTGCGGAACAAGCGACAACTAGCAAGGGATGAGGTCACGATGCGGGTCGGCAATGGATCAAGAGTTGATGTGATCGCCGTCAGAATGCTGCCTCTCCATATGCCGTCGGGATTAGTTAAAAACCTGAATAATTGTTATTTGGTGCCTGCACTGAGCATGAACATTGTATCCGGATCGTGTTTGATGCAAAGTGGTTATTCGTTTAAGTCTGAAAACAATGGTTGTTCGATTTATATGAATAATATCGCTTATGGTCATGCACCTGTGTTGAATGGTTTATTTCTGTTGGATCTCGATAGTAGTATTACGCATATTCATAATGTTGATGCTAAAAGGATTAAACTTGATAATGATATATCTACATATATGTGGCACTGCCGTCTAGGTCATATTGGCGTTAAACGCATGAAGAAACTCCATTCTGATGGAGTTTTGGAATCACTTGATTTTGAATCATTTGATACATGTGAGCCATGCCTTATGGGCAAGATGACTAGAACGCCGTTTTCCGGTTCAATGGAACAGGGGCATGATTTATTGTAAATCATACATACTGATGTGTGTGGACCAATGAGTGTGTCGGAGCAAGGTGGATATCGTTATTTTGTTACTTTCACGGATGATTTGAGTAGATACGGGTATATCTATTTGATGAAACATAAGTCTGAAACCTTTGAAAGGTTCAAAGAATTTCAGAATGAAGTGGAAAATCATCGTAATGTAAAGATCAAATTTCTGGTCCGACCGTGGAGGAGAGTATCTTAGTTACGAGTTTAGCACACATATGAAAGACCGGAATAGTTTCACAACTCACGCCGAGAACACCACAATGTAATGGTGTGTCGAGCCGAATCGTATTTTATTGGATATGGTTCGATCTATGATGTCTCCGATCGACTTGCCACCGTCATTTTGGGGTTATGCACTGAAACAGCTGCATTCACTTTAAATAGGGCACCATCTAAATCCGTTGAAAAGACACCGTATAAATTATGGTTTGGAAACAAACCTAAGCTGTCATTTCTTAAAGTTTGGGGATGCGATGTTTATGTGAAGAAACTTCAACCGGATAAACTCGAACCCAAAGCGGAAAAATGCGACTTCATAGGATACCCTAAGGAAACGATTGGGTATACCTTCTATCATAGATCTGAGGGCATGGTCTTTGTTGCCAAGAATGGATCCTTTCTTGAGAAGGAGTTTCTCGCGAAAGGTGTGAGTAGCCGGAAGGTAGAACTCGAAGAGGTTATTGAACCTTCTCTTCATGAAATGGCGAGTAGCGCAGCTCCAGAAGTTGTTTCGGAGTTAACTTCACCTAATGAAGAGAGAGCTAATGATATTGATCATGAAACTCTGAAAGAGGACACTACCGAACCTCGCAGGTCAAGCAGGACACGTGCAGCTCCTGAACTGTACGGCAATCCTGTTATGAATTTCATGATTGATGAAATAGATGACCCTGCGATGTATGAAGAAGCGACAATGAGCCCTGATTCCAACAAATGGCTAGAAGCCATGAAATCCGAGATGGAATCCATGTACGAAAACCAGGTTTGGACCTTGGTGGACTTACCTCACGATCGAAAGGCCGTTGAGAATAAATGGGTTTTCAAAAGAAAAACTGATGCTGATGGTAATGTAACCATCTATAAGGCTCGACTTGTCGCAAAGGGGTTTTGACAAATTCAAGGAGTTGACTACGATGAGACATTCTCTCCCGTAGCGATGCTTAAGTCGGTTAGGATTATGTTAGCAATTGCTGCATATTTCGATTATGAAATATGGCAGATGGATGTCAAAACTGCGTTCCTCAATGGTAATATTAAAGAAGAGTTGTATATGATACAACCTAAGGGTTTTGTCGATCCTAAGGATGCTGATATGGTGTGCAAACTTCAGCGATCCATCTATGGACTGAAGCAAGCATCCCGGAGTTGGAATCTCCGCTTTGATGAGGTGATCAAAGAGTTTGGATTTGTCCAAACTTATGGAGAGGCTTGTATTTACAAGAAAGTGAGTAGGAGCAATGTGGCATTTCTGATATTATATGTGGATGACATATTATTGATTGGAAATGATATAGATCTTTTAAATAGTGTTAAAAGTTATCTAAACAGCAAATTTTCGATGAAGGACCTTGGTGAAGCTTCATATATATTAGGCATTAAAATCTATAGAGATAGATCAAGACGCCTAATTGGGCTATCACAGAGTACATACCTTGATAAGATATTAAATAAGTTTAATATGGACGGAAGTAAGAAGGGGTACTTACCTATGTTGCAAGGCAAGCATTGAGTAAGACTCAAAGTACGGCTACGACGGAAGAAAGAGAGATAATGGATAAGATCCCCTATGCCTCAGCCATAGGCTCCATAATGTATGCCATGCTATGTACAAGACCGGATGTGGCACATGCTATTAGTTTGACTAGTAGGTACCAATCTGATCCAGGTTCGGAACATGGATAGCGGTCAAGAATATCCTTAAGTACTTGAGAAGAACTAAGGATATGTTTCTTGTATACGGAGGTGAAGAAGAGCTAGTCGCTAAGTGTTATGTCGATGCTAGCTTTGACACTGATCCGAATGACTCTAAGTCTCAATCCGGATACATATTTCTCTTGAACGGAGCAGCAGTTGGAGGAGCTCCAAACAACCTGTGGTGGCTGGATCAATGACGGAGGCGGAATATGTTGCTGCTTCAGAAGCAGCGCAGGAAGCGGTTTGGATGAAGGAGTTCATAACGGAACTAGGTGTGGTTCCTAGTGTGTTGGACCCAATGGTGATCTATTGTGACAATAATGGAACCATAGCCAACGCCAAGGAACCAAGGTCTCACAAGAATTCCAAGCATATTAAGTGCCGGTTTCACTCCATCCGCGAGCATGTCAAGGATGGAGATATAAAGATTTGTAAAGTGCACACGGACCTGAATGTAGCAGATCCATTGACTAAAGTACTCCCTAGGGCAAAACATGATCAACACCAGAATTCCATGGGTGTTAGATTTATCACTATATAAACTAGATTATTGTCTCTAGTGCAAGTGGGAGACTGAAGGAAATATGCCCTGAGAGGCAATAATAAAGTTGTTATTATGTATTCCTTGTATATGATAGATGTTTATTTTGCATGCTATAATTGTATTGATAGGAAACATCAATACATGTGTGTTTAATAAACAAAAAGGGTTCCTAGTTATGCCTCTCTTATAGACTAGCTTGTTGATTAACAAGATGATCAAGGTTTCCTAATCATGGACATTGGATGTTGTTAATAACAAGGTCACAGCATTTGTGAAATGATGTGATAAACATTCATCCGAAGTATAGCATTACGATCAAGTCATTATGTTTATATTGCTATAACATATTACGAAGTAATCTTTATCCTTAGACCATGAGATCATGTTAATTGCTAACACCGGAAGAGTATCTTGATAACATCAAACGTCACACCGTAACAGGGTGACTATAAAGATGGGTACAGTACTACGAAGGTTTTATGTTGAGGCTCATGGATAAAGAGTGGAATTTGTCAATCCAGATGACGGATAGATATACTCTGGGCCCTCTCGGTGATATCACATTAGGATAGCTTGCAAGCAAGTGATGTGATCACTAGAATGTTATATCACGGGAACGAGAAAAGAGTGCATGTCAGAATGAGATCAACCTAGGTATGGAGATACCATGATCGAATCTTGGACATGTAATATATCGAGACAAAGGGACTTAGTTACAAGCGTTAAAGGTTCTCACGATCACAGGAGTCATCGTTGAATGTGTAAAGGTCACGGATCTCCGTGTCCGCTCGATTATTGATCGGAGAAGGGTCTCGATCATGTCTGCATTATTCGCGAACCGTAGGGTGGCACACTTAAGAGTTACCAGACACCATTTTGGAGCACATATGTTTCAGACGAAAGAATTGCAAAGCGTAGGAATTGTTTCAATAGAAACCAGAAATTGTTTCGGGTGAAATTGCAGAAGGTGGTTATGCATGTGATATTGAAATATTGCAAGTGGCTATATGTGAATGTTTTTTAATTAAAGTAATTAACAAAATTCTGAATAAATTTAATAAAAAGAGTTTTATTAAATGAGAGAGCATTAAATTTGGAGAAATTTAATGCATTTAAAGTGGAGACTTTAAAAGGGAATGTGAAGAGGCATTTTAATGTGGAGGGGTTACCGCCACATGAATGGGGAGGTGAGGTCACCCCCATGCATGCCATGGAGATAGGGGCACCTCCTCCTATAAAAGGCCACCCATTCCTCCTTCATCCTCACACCTCCTTGTGAAGGATCTCTCCCCCTCTAGAATTATTCCCCATGGTCTCGGATTAGCGAGATACATGTTCAGTGGCATTTAAATGCGGAAGGAGTTGCTTCTGCTGGATCGCTGGAGCGAGGAGGTGGAGGTTGTCCGGTGGCTTGAACGTGTGTGCGAGGACGGATGCGCTGCTGATTTGCGGCGCTCAGACTTCCACACGATCTTGAGTTCGGCAAGCGTACGACTACATCAACCACAAGTTCCTACTTGTTAACAAAACACATTGTCTTCGAGGGTAAGTTCTCCATGGATGTATGTCCACTCATTGCTCTGTATCTATTAGATAGATCTTGGCATATAGTTCTCATCGTAGGAATTTTTTTGTTTTTTATGCTGCGGACCCAACATGGGAGGCCATGCTCATAGGAGAGGTGCTTGTACTAGGGTGTGTAAAAGGAAGGTTATGTTTGATTATCTGCATACTAAGTATGATGATTCAGGGTTATCCCTGACAGATGTATTGAATCTTGTGGTGAAAGTGTACCACCTCTGCAGAGTGTCAAACTATTTGAATAGCATCCATGTTATGGACAGTTGGAATGGCCATACTGTTTCGTTGTCAGATGTTTTCTAAATAACTTGAAATGAATGATGAACTTTGACTTGACCACAATAGGGTTGTGTTTATGATAATAGCTTCCCAACTTAAGTGATTCTAGAACTTTACTTTATCTTTCTTTGCTTCAGAACTCATCTTAGGTTTCAAACTTAACTTTATAGTTAAACTTAGCTCTAGCACTTTAACTTAGAACTATAGTACCTGTTAATAGTAGTTTGCGAGTACTTAAAGAGCACTCATGGCTTTTGTCCCTGGCTATTATCATGGCGAGACTATGAAGGAGATTATCAAGATGATGGTCAGCTGGACGGCTATGATAACTAGGACTATCTGCCTTCGTCAACATTGCCTATGCCCCTGAAGATGGACCCCACCGCTACGCTATCTTTTATTTCCGCTGCTTGTTGTATTAAGACTGTATCATGAGATCCTTATTTGTGTAAAAGCTTATGTATGGTTTGTAATGGATGATGTACTGTGATATCCAATCTGTTATGTCTCACAAAAATGGTAATCCTGGGATTGCGAGGTATGGCATAACGGGCATCTGGGATTAAAAAATCCAGGTGTTGACAAGTTGGTATCAGAGCCATCCTGACCATAGGAGACCCTAGTTAGAATGGACGTCCAAACCAAAAACTTAGCTTCAAAACCAAAGTGAGTATTTATGAAAAACTATTCCCTCTCTTACCCTTGCGAACTCATTCTTTCTCAAAAAGTCATGTTCCTCAAAATCCTTACATTACTACTTAAAATTTGACACACTTGATCACTTCACTAACTCCCTCATCCTTAATTCTTGTAGATGGAGACTCAGTTCAGCAAGTTTTACTAGTTGGGAAACGGAGGTCAGCTGATCTTCGAGAGGGATCTGGATTCACTGTCGGAGTTACTAGGACGCCCACATCCGGAGTTTCTTGGATCTCAACTTCCAGGACCCCCAGGAGGAGACCTGCAGTGGCTAGTCACCGCAGATCTTAGAGGAAGCATCGAAGCACCAACTTCCGGGAGAATTTAGTTCTCCATGAGAGAGAACAACTGTCTAGATGGATTAGCAAGGGAAATGCATGAAGCTCTCGCCCGTCTATGTTCCCTCAGCGTAAATAAGATCCAAGGAACCCGTTTTGCCCACTATGCGAGACGTGACTTCAATGCCGATGGAGATGCCAAGTCATCCAGAGTTGAGGCGTCAAGTGGAGAATCTTGACTTCTTGCTTCATGCCAGACAGCAGGAACTGGACAATGCCAGGGAGTTAGCCAACCAGAACCGTGCCATTGCCGACTGCTTGTCCAAGATCGCCAGTCTCTTCATCGCCAGCTTCCAAAGAAGGATCGCACCATCGCCCGTCTTCGCAAGAAGGTAGCCGACCTCGAGAAGACCATCAAGGAGCAGGTGGCCCAGCTTGCCGCCAAAGAAGAAGAAGATGAGGGTGAAGACATCCAGGGAGATATGGATTCTTACCTCAGCAACGATGATGACTTTCTGGAGGACGATGCTGTGGACTTCTACACTGATGATGAAGACTCCGATTTCATCGACGATGAATAGATGCACTAGAGCACTGTCGTAGCATGAGATGTATCATCTCATTGTATCGTAGCTTGCAGAATGGGTCTTCAAACCATCTGTTTTCCCTTTTGATTGTTGTGGTGTGTGTTGTATCGTGTGCTTGATTGCATGAATGAAAATGAAGTTAGTTGAAAAACCCGAGTCTAACTCAATGTTTTAGCTTTGAAAACCCAAAACCATGAACCTTAGAATTTCCCTCTTACCCCTATATCTATCTCAATCTTCAGATGACTCGTGGAAACTAAGGAGGGAGCATCTCGTCGCAGGACCCAATGCTGCAGATCTTGTAGAATCTCATTGCGGACCGTGAAGAAGCTACGAGGCCGCGGCCAAGCCAACTTAGCAACATTGCAGCAGATCGCCCAAATGGCTCTCAACAACCAAGGACATGGAAATCAGGATCACCAAGGATCCAAACTCAAAAACTTTCAGAACACAAATCCCCCAATCTTTAACCAATCTGAAAACCCATTAGATGCTGATTACTGGTTACAGACCATAGAAAACAACTTAGAGGTTGCCAGAGTTGATGAGAATGAGAAAGTTCTCTTCGCCACCCACTATCTGGCGGGAGATGCAAGAGTTGGTGGAATTGCATCCGCAATATGAACCATGGCCGGATGATGACCTAGGAAGCATTCAAGGTCAAGTTCAGCCACACCCACGTGCCGCAAGGTCTTGTCAACAAGATGAGAGATGAATTCCGCGAATTGAAGCAAGGAAGAATGACTGTGGTGGAGTACCGTGACAGATTCTTGTCACCTGTCAGATATGCACCGGATGAGATCAAGACGGAGGCCAAGAAGAAGGAGATATTCTTAAACGGACTGCATGATGAGATGCAGACTGTCCTCATTCAGATGGAGCTAGTCGACTCTGCATGATGAGATGCAGACTATTCTTAAACGGAGATATCCGTTTTGATGATCTCGAAGAGCTAGTCGACTCTGCCATTCAGATGGAAGGGAAGATTAACTAGGTAAACGACAACCACAAGCGCCGTACGATGCAGTAGTCTGGATCCAGTAGTCACCATAAGTACTGTCCCAACCCCTCACCAGGATATGCACCAAGGAACAACCGACCCCCAAATTCTCGGCCAAGCTACCCCAACCGTAGTGGAGGTAATGTGAAGTCCGGAGGAAACAATCACAACTCCGGCAATGCCAACAATTTCAACCGTGCCCCTCCCAAGAGCAACAACAACAACAACACTGCACCTAGAACTGGCAGCAATGCTATGCCTGTCGCAGTCAAGGACAAGTCCCATATCACTTGTTTTGAGTGTGGAGTGCAAAGAAGGAGATTTTCCCCAGGGAACCCACACAACCGCAACGGTCGTCTCTTCCACATGAATGCAGAGGAAGCCCAGGAAGCGCCAGATGTAGTGCTAGGTATGTTTTCTGTCAACTCAGTTTTAGCAAGAGTATTGTTTGATTCTGGAGCATCGCATTCATTTGTCACCGAAGAATTTGTATGCACTAGTAAGATTTACCCAACCAACCTAAAGCATGTCATGATAGTTCAAATCCCCGGTTCAACAACAAAAGCTAGAAAAATTTGCAAAGCTGTACCTATCAGAATACATGGGATAGATTTTTATGCCAACCTAATTGTACTTGGAACCAAAGGATTGGAAGTAGTACTAGGTATGGACTGGATGTCAAGGCATAAAGGACTGATAGACTATGCTAAGAAACCCATCACTATGACCAGTAGTTCTGGAGTAATAGTATAGCGTATCTCTGAAACCTTACCCCGTCAATTCAAGTGCAACAAGAGTGCCCACCATTGACCAAGTCAGAGTAGTCTGTGAATACCCTGACGTATTCCCAGATGAATTGCCAGGTATGCCCCCGGATAGGGATATTGAGTTCATTATCGAACTAATCCCCGGAACCGGACCTATAGCCCAGAGACCCTATATCATGAACCCCTCAGAGTTAGTGGAACTGAAGAAGCAGTTGGATGCCATGTTAGCAACAGGCTTGATTCAGCCAAGCGCATCGCCATGGAGATCACCAGTGTTATTCGTCGACAAGAAAGATGGAGGCAATCGTCTGTGTACAGATTACAGAAAGTTGAATGACGTCACCATCAAGAACAAGTACCCCTTGCCAAAGATAGAGGATCTATTTGATCAGTTGATCGGAGCTCAGGTATTCTCAAAGATTGATCTTAGGACTGGTTATCACCAACTTAAGTTTCGTGCAACGGATATTCCGAAGACCGCCTTTACTACTCGCTATGGTTTATACGAGTATACGGTTATGTCTTTTGGATTAACCAATGCCCCTGCTTATTTCATGAATCTCATGAATAAGATCTTTATGAATTTCCTAGATAAGTTTGTAGTTGTGTTTATCGACGACATCCTTATCTACTCCAAAGTCAGAAGAAGAGCATGAGCAACATCGAGAATCATCCTAGAAACCACGAGAGCATCAGTTGTATGCCAAGTTCAGCAAGTGTGAGTTTTGGCTGAAAGAAGTAGGATTCCTAGGACATATTGTTTCTGCCGGAGGAGTCTCTGTTGATCCCACCAAGATCAAAGATGTAGAAGAATGGGAAGCCCCAACCAATCAAACCCAAGTTTGTTCATTTCTCGGATTAGTGGGATATTACCGCAAGTTCATAGAAGGATTCTAGAGCATAGCCCGACCAATGACCCAATTGTTGAAGAAGGACAAGAAGTTTGAATGGACAGACAAATGTGAAGCCAGTTTCCAGGAGCTGAAGAAGAGATTGATATCAGCCCCAATTTTGATCATGCCAGACATCAAGAAGCCGTTTGATGTGTATTGTGATGCATCCAAGATTGGCCTAGGATGTGTATTGATGCAAGAAGGCAAAGTCATCGCATATCTGTCTCGACAATTGAAACAACATGAGCAGAACTATCCGACCCATGATCTTGAGCTAGCAGCCGTGGTTCTAGCATTGAAGACACGGCGTCATTATTTGATGTGTAATCGCTATGAGATTTACTCAGATCATAAGAGCTTGAAGTATATCTTCACTCAAAAGGAGCTGAATATGAGGCAAAGAAGATGGATAGAGTTAATCAAGGATTATGACCTTGACATCCACTATCACCCCGGCACAGCCAATGTGGTAGCGGATGCTCTTAGCAGATTGCCGTGTAGGCTTAACACCATGATCAAAGAGAAGCAACCAAGTTTGTATGAGGAGTTGGAGCAGTTCAGGACTGAATTAGTTAGCAAAGGAATCCTATCTAGCATTGAACTTCAACCCACTTTGATTAGCCAAATCAAGGAAGCCCAGAAGGGAAATGAAAGTATCGACGAAATCAAACATCATATTGGTACAGGAAAGGTACCTGGATTCACCGAAGACGAAGAAGGAGTAATGTGGTACAAAGGACGTATCTGTGTGCCAGCAGATTCGGAGTTGAAGGAAGTTATCATGAAGGAAGCTCATGATACTCTTTATTCTATCCACCCCGGAGGAACAAAGATGTATCAGGATTTGAAAGAGAAATTTTGGTGGCACAAGATGAAGAGAGAGATCGGAAGCTACATCGCCAAATGTGACATCTGTCAAAGAGTCAAAGCAGAGCATCAGAGACCTGCAGGACTATTGCAACCATTGCAGATTCCGGAATGGAAATGGGATTCCGTCAGAATCGACTTTATCACCGGTTTACCTACTTCTAGTAGGGGAAATGATTCCATCTGGGTCATAGTTGATAGACTGTCCAAGGTAGCCCACTTCATACCCGTCAAGACTACCTACCAGAGTGCAAAGCTAGCAGAGCTATACATTGCTAGGATTGTGAGTCTGCATGGACCCCCCAAGTCCATCGTATCAGATCGAGGAACCCAGTTTACTTCAAGATTTTGCCAGAAAGTTCAGGAAGGTTTAGGAACCAAGTTGAATTTCAGTACCGCTTATCACCCGCAAACAGATGGACAAACTGGGAGAGTCAATCAGATCTTAGAGGATATGCTTAGAGCTTGTGTGTTGGAATACGGATCAAAATGGGAAGACTGCCTGCCTTTCACAGAATTCTCATATAACAACAGTTATCAAGCTAGTTTGCAGATGGCACCATTTGAATTCCTATACGAAAGAAAGTGTCATACCCCTTTGAATTGGTCGCAAGTAGGAGAGAGTCAGATCTTTGGACCCGACATTCTCCGAGAAGCAGAAGAGAAAGTTCACAAAGTCCATGAGCACCTCAAGACCGCCCAATCTAGACAGAAGAGCTATGCCGACAAGAGAAGGAGAGACCTGACTTTCAATGTCGGAGATTTCGTATATCTCAAGGTGTCACCATTGAAGGGAACTCCACGCTTTAGTCTGAAACGAAAGTTAGCTCCCAGATATATCGGACCTTTTAAGATTCTGAACCACCGAGGAGAAGTATCTTATCAACTGGAACTGGCTAAAGAGATGTCAGCCATCCATAATATGTTCCATATCTCGTTACTTCGCAAATGCTTGGAAGTGCCTGAGAAGACGGAAGTTTTCAAGAACATCGATCATAGAGCTGTGGAAATCACCAATGACCTGACCTATCAGGAAGTACCCATCCGTATCTTAGAAGAAGCCTACAGAACCACCAGGACCAGGAGCATCAAGTTTCTCAAGATTCAGTGGAGCAACCATACCGAGGAGGAAGCTACTTGGGAACGCGAAGATTACATTAGGACAGAGTTCCCAGATCTCTTTAGTTCCTAGTTTTCTTTGTAAATCTCGGGACGAGATTTTGTTTAAGGGGGGAAGGTTTGTAACATCCCAAAACTTCAATCCAAGCTTATCAAGATCAAATCATCCAAAAATAGGGTTAACAAAAACTTTTCCAAATTTAATATGAAAGCATTCATATATGTATGCATTTTAAAATAGGAGTTGTTTGAATTGCCATGATTGATTGATCCAATGCTTGTAAAATGTTTCTTAGGTGATTTAAACATCATCTACATCATTCCCAAACTTTTCCTAAAGAAAATCAAATAAAAAAGAATTAAAAAGGAGGAATGGTCATTTTGGCAAATTTTACTCTCATGCCTACTTTGGCTATTCCTAGTACTCAATTCTTAACAGAAACAATTCTTGATCTTTGCACCCCTTGCTAGTACACATAATGAGGTACCAAGGCCCACCTTTGGATCTGCTAAAAACATTCTGTTAACTATTTTAAATGACAGTTTAAAATTGAATCTAATGCATATGCATAGATCACCCCTATTTCAAAAACCATCTATTTGAGCTCCATTTTCAAAACCCTTGCAACCAGAGACTACCTATCACTAGTGGAGATCACTCAAAAAATTGGAAACCAAAATTCAAAACTTTCTTTCATGCGGCCATTTCATCAAACACTTGGCATGCATAATATCACCTCTAATCCTAGCTCACTATTTACTACAGGGTTTTGCCCCCGATTGATCCCCATTTAATCCCCTTGTCCCCTCTTGATCTAACCAGAGCCTAACCAGCATCTCCCCTACCCCCTAGATGCACTGCCATGCCATGCCGAGCACCACCTCGCCGGCCAACAGTGCACATGCAGCAGCAGCTCTCTCCAGCCCCTCTCCTCATGTCTAGCAGCTTGCCAGTGGTCTACCTCCACTGCCCAACCAGCCCCAGGCCAGAGACAGAGAGCAGAGCGGCCAGGAACCGCCACGCCCGGAGCTTGTCGAGCATGCCGACGCTGCCCCCAGAGCACGCCCTGTCCCCGCTCGCACAGACCATCCCTTGGCACCAGCCCGTGCCCGCCGCTCCACCTCGACCTGGAGAACACCCCAGACATCCCCGTTCGCCGCCCAAAGCCTCACAGCCACCGCTCGCCGTGGACACCGCCGCTTCGGCCGTGCAGAGCGCCACCTTGCCCAGACCGCGTGCCACCGACCCTACGATCGCATTTATGTTCTAGAGCACCGCCAGGGAACCGCCCATCGATCGCCACCCCTAGCCATGCCTCTACCCGCCGTAGCCTTGTCGCCGGAGTAGCCTGCCCATCCCGCTTGGTCTCACCGTCGGGCCTATAAAATGAGACCTCCCCAGCCTCTTCTCTCCACACCATTCCACTCCCCTCACCTCTCTGAACCTCACCCACCTCTAGCTAGAGCAAGGCGAGCTCTGCCTCGCTGGAATTGGAGCCGAGGTAGCCGTGGCAGGAGGAGAAGAGCGCCGTTGATTTCGACCACCCCAAGCTCCACCACAACTGCGCCTCGCCTTGCCGTCGTCTTCCACGTCGTTTAGCCGCATCGCTGACCCCGCTGGAGCCCGGTACGCCTCCAGTAGACCCCCACCGAGCCGCTAGGGTTCGGGCTCGCCGGCGACCTGTTCGTCGTCGACGATGACCCTCAGCCGTAGATTCCTATTCTAATCGCACGACCCACAGCGCGCGTACCGTTTCGCGTTTTAAGTGTCGCTGATATGCGGAACCCCCCTATATGCTGAGCCCCGCGCCGTGGAGCGCCACTGGGCCGGCCCATTCCTTTTCCCGCGCTAGCCCATAGATTCAAATCTGGATTTTTCTTTTTAGTTAAAGCTAGTTTCTGTCCCCTAGTTTGAAAATCAATTCAGAGAGTTTTAGAAATCCAAATTGCATGAAACCAATTTTGTTTGAAAGGTATTAAAATGATCTATCCAAGCCCGTTGGACTTAATTCAATTAGAGTTACAGATCTTTCCTAATAAAAATAACAAACAGAAGCTTTTGCAACTCGCAACATTTTTATAAAATCAACCAAGTTAGCTTTTGAGTTGATTCCAACTCTCAAAAATCACATTTCATCATATCTATCTAAATATGTAATA
The DNA here is from genome assembly GCA_023614405.1 of Avena insularis. Classification (NCBI taxonomy): domain Eukaryota; kingdom Viridiplantae; phylum Streptophyta; class Magnoliopsida; order Poales; family Poaceae; genus Avena; species Avena insularis. The sequence goes on from CM042696.1 coordinate 412,009,027, forward strand.
ATATTAAGGTTTACATGCAGTGACTTTGGACTAGTACCAAAATAATGCTATATAGGCATTTCTAGTCACTTTAAATCATTAAATAATGAACTTAAACCAAAGTAATATTGGTCCAACCCTTAAATCTCATTCCCACATGTTAGAATATGTGGTGATGACATGTGTCCACATGATCCCATATTTTGGTGGTGAATATTAAATTTTAGTTAATATTTCAATGAGTAGAAATTACTTTTCTAAAACAAAAAGGATGAAACTATTGAATTAAAACTTGTGATGTTTGTGATGATAATAGATCATCAAATGTGTGTTTTAGAATGCTACTTAGCCTAGTTAAGTATTGTTTGGTGATTGTGCACTCCCTATGTATTTATAGACGCTAGTACTGACCAAGCTTTCGAGGAGGAGGAGTTCTACCAAGAAGAAGAAGAAAACTTCAACCACTTACCAACCAAAGCAAGCTATTGCTAGCAAGCTAGAATTAAGCTAGATGAATGAGAAAGGATGCTTTAGGCATGCTTTGATCACACCCCTTTTTAACTATTAGTACCCCAAGTCTTACTTGCAAAGTTCCTTACTTATTTTGAAGGTAGCATAAAAAGTATAAAACTTGACCTACCTAGAAACCTTTAGATGTCATTCTATGGCATGAGATTGATCCCATCCTTCCCCTTTAGTGAACACTCTTAACTTAATATTTTAGAGTAGATCAAAAACTTTACTCACTTTAGATGGGAACAAGTGGTGAAAATGAATTGTGAAAACCTTGGAATGATGAATCATTCTATTGAGATGTTTTGACATGTGTTGAGAAACACAACTGGTTTATGATGATGAAAATGATGAGGCATGAGCCTTAACCCTTTTATAAAACTGATGGTTGGATTCGGATGCGATACCATTCCAAATTTACCATACAACCACATTACCTGAATTGTGTAAGGCTTAGCTGGAAATTTATATGCATTAGTATTAGTTCCCTCACGGGAGAGGTTTGAGATGAGGCTACCTCTCATGATGTCCACCTATGCAGTGCCCAAGATGACTGATGGTCATGGTTGGGAGGCCATGCTCATAGGAGAGGTGCTTATACTAGGGTGTGTAAAAGGAAGGTTATGTTTGATTATCTGCATACTAAGTATGATGATTCAGGGTTATTCCTGACAGATCTATCGAATCTTGTGGTGAAAGTGTACCACCTCTGCAGAGTGTCAAACTATTCGAATAGCCGTGTCCGCGGTTATGGATAGTTGGAATGGCCATACTGTTTCGTTGTCAGATGTTTTCTAAATAACTTGAAATGAATGATGAACTTTGACTTGACCACAACAGTGTTGTGTTTATGATAATAGCTTCCCAACTTAAGTGATTCTAGAACTTTACTTTATCTTTCTTTACTTCTGAACTTAGCTTAGGTTTCAAACTTAACTTTATAGTTAAACTTAGCTCTAGCACTTTAACTTAGAACTATTGTACCTGTTAATAGTAGTTTGCGAGTACTTAAAGAGTACTCATGGCTTTTGTCCCTGGCTATTATCATGGCCAGACTATGAAGGAGATTATCAAGATGATGGTCAGCAGGACGGCTATGATAACTAGGACTATCTCGCCTTCGGCATTACTGTGCCCCTGAAGATGGACCCCACCGCTACGCTATCTTTTATTTCTGCTGCTTGTTGTATTAAGACTGGATCATGAGATCCTTATTTGTTTAAAACCTTATGTATGGTTTGTAATGGATGATGTACTGTGATATCCAATCCGTTATGTCTCGCAGAAATGGTAATCCTGGGATTGCGAGGTATGGCATAACGGGCATCTGGGATTAAAAAATCCGGGTGTTGATAGTACTGTATATCGTCGATCTTCTTCCGTTACTAACAGAGAATAAATTCTTCTGCCTCTTCCAGGCGCGTGCTTTCGCGGAGCCACAACCAGTAGCTCTGACGACTATTACTCCCGCGCGGCGCTCGAGCAGTTGTGACCGTCCGTTCATAATGAACGGGAAGCATTAGATAATGGATTTTCTTTTGGTGGATGGTTGATATTTTTTAGAGATTGTCGACTTTTTTCTTTATTGAACTGAGAGATGTTTGATCTTGGGTCCGGTAACGGGTGCGTAGAGGCCGACAGGGGAGAGGAAATTGGCGGTGTGGCAGGCAAGCTTATTTGAGGTGGTGGCGTGTGGGTGTACAGATGGTACTGGTAACCCATTTTGTGAGCATTTTGTTGTTGTACTACAATGGAGTTCGAGAGTAGTAGTATTCCAGTTTTGGTTCCTTAATTTCCGGTAGAACCTTTATGTGTTTTTTAGTTACAGTAGTAGTAGTACAGTAGTACTTGTTCCAAATGTGACTGCACAAGATGATGAATGTAGAAGATCCAAGGATTATTACGTTCGACAAGAGGAGCTCCGAGTATACTCCAAACCGTCTCTCTGCCATGACCATTTATTTGAGAGGACAGTATAGCTCAATCCCGTGCTAAGATAGCTTATGCTGTACTACTCCTAGAAAGTCCTGACCTATTAACTCGATAGGCACTAGGAAACGCAGAGAAGAGAGAAAAACCACGCTCGGTAGGCGGCAATCAATTTATTCTACTAGTATTTTCCTTTGCTCTCTATCCTCTTCCTCTCCATCTTCTTGTTGTTCCCCACTCGCCCACCTTTAGCACACGCCAACGCTGCCATGCCGCCTCCGTAGCCCAGTTTGATAGGCATAGTAGATTTAGTAGAGAGAAAGAAGGCACGCTTGGTTTTATTTCATTTCATATTTCTCTTTTCCTCTATCTTCATCCTCACTTCACCTCCAGCGTCCCGTCGACGGCCATTACCACTCGCACACCAATACAGGCACACACCAACGCCGCCATGCCGCTTTAGGATTAGCTTTGGCCCCCAGTTTGATAGACTGTTTTCCGTCTCGCCCTGCCAGCTGCCGCTCGCTCTCTCCTCCAAAACTCCCAATCCAAACCAAATGCCATCGCCCCCACCTGCTCGAGCTCTTCCTCGGGATGGCCCAATTGATCGATGACAGTGACACTTCTAGGGTGTTTTCCGGTGGCCCCCTGATACGTCCATTTTGCATCACTATTCTATGTCATAATTCACTGATATTCATTGATATATTTCATATTGAGAGGTGATACTTATGTTATTTCATCTGTTTTTGCATGGTTGATGACTTTTGGAGCATGGACCGCTGCAGTCAGGATTCTGATGGAAAAGGTGCTGTTTGGAGGCAAAATTCACGAAGATCAGAAAATCTGGAAAAATATACAGAAAATCTTATTTTTCCAGAAGACGAAGGAAGCCAGAAGGGGGGCTGGAGATGGGCCACAGGGCCCACCACGCGCCACTAGGCGCTGGTCCACCCCTGGCACTCCCCTCTGGCATATATTTTCCTCCCGAAACCCTAAGACCCGGGGAGCGACCATAGAAAGATTCCACCGCCTCTGCGGGGCGGAAAACACCGAGAGAGAAAGATCTCTCCGGCAGACAGATTTCTGCCGAGGGAATTCCTTCCTGGAGAGGGGAGATCGCCGCTGTCAACACCATCATCGAGCTGGACTTCATAGGGATCATCATCATCATCACCACCATCATCACCATCAGCACCCTCATCACCATCTCTATATTGTTGTAACAATTGCGTTGATTCTTGCATAGTTCATAGGGGAAACTTTCCCGGTGTTGATTACTCTTTGTAGTTGATGCTATTGAGTGGAACCATTGAATTATTGTTTATGTTCAGATTGTTATACATCATTATTCCATCTCTGATCATGATCCATATGATGTCTTGTGAGTAGTTTGTTTTGTTCTTGAGGACATGGGAGAAGTCATGTTGTTAGTAGTGGAGTTGTATTGAGAAAGATTCAATGGTTTGATATTTAAGTTGTGGTCTACTTCTTCTAGTGGTTTCATGTGAACATCGACTACATGACACTTCACCTATATGGGCCTAGGGGAATGCATTGTGTATTTGGCTACTACTCGTAGGGGTTGCCGGAGTGACAGAAACCTAAACCCCCGTTAGGAAACCATTGCACAAGGGACGTAAGGGTCTTAGAGTTTAAAGTTGTGGTTAGGTTTCTACCTTAATTACTTTCTTGTACTTACGGATGTTTGCAACGGGTATAATCACAAGTATGTATTAGTCCTAGGAAGGTCGGTACATTAGCACAGGTTCACCCACACAACACTTAGCAAGCTAAAGAAGATTAATCAACTACATGAAGCGAAAGCACTTGACAGTCTTCCCATGTGTCCTCAAGAACGTTTGGTCATCTTAAGTAATACAACCGGCTTGTCCTTTGGTGCATAAAGGATTGGGCCACTAGCTGCATTTATTCCTACTGTCTTTTATTTACTCGTACTTTGTTTACTTGCTATATCAAAAACCCCTAAAAATCTCTTTGCTAGGTATTTGCAGAGAATTCATGATCCATACCACTAGCCAGCACCTTCTGCTCCTCGTTGGGTTCAACACTCTTTCTTATCGAAAATACTGCGATACACCCCTATACTTGTGGGTCATCAAGACTATTTTCTGGCACCGTTGCCGGGGAGTGAAGCACTATTGGAGAGTGGAACTGGTAAAGGAAACTTCTACTATGAGTATTGTTTACTTCTGTTAGTTGCTTTATTTTCGTTATGGATAATTCGCTGAGTTTCTTATTTGGTAATGCTACTACCACTTCTAAGGTAGTAGATGAACCACCACCTGCTGATAATGTTGCTTTTAAAATACCTACAAGAATTATTGATCGTGTTATGGATAACTACTATGTTGGGGATGGAACTGTCCATCCCGGTGATCATTTACTCTTTATACACGAATTATGCGGGTTGTTCAAGTGTGCAGGTATTACTACAGATCAAGTTAAGAAGAAGTTATTCTCACTATCACTAAAAGGAAGAGCTGAGGAATGGTATAAGCTGCTAAAGAATGGTCAAGCTCTGGAATGGGAGGAAATAGTGCATCTCTTTTATTCAAAATTTTATCCTCCTAGTGAGATTCATAAAGATCGGAATCAAATATACAACTTTTGGCCTCTTGATGGAGAGAGTACAACTCAAGCTTCGGGGAGATTGAAGTTACTAATGCTCAAATGTCCCATTCATGAGCTCTCCAACAATATTATTATCAATAACTTTTATGCAAGGCTCCCTCTACATGACAAGGATTTTGTTGGATGCTTCTTGTGCTAGATCATTCACTCGCATGGAAGAAGAAGCTAAATGGGATTTTCTGGACCGTATTCAAGACAATGCAGAAGCTTGGGAGAATGACAAAGGTAGAAACTTAGGTATAAATTATGATTATGAATGCATTGAATCTTTTATGGAAACTGATGACTTTCCAAATATTAGTAATGCTTATGGTCTTGATTTACAAGTTATTATGAATTTCTTTAGGGCTTTTGCTTCTTATATTGAAATTCCAAAAAGGGGATGGAACAAGTACCATGCACCTTATAAAGATATTGTTGACTGTGTTCCTGTTGGGAGTGCGGAGTATTGCACTATTGATCACATCTTACCTGAACCTTATATCGAGAAGATTCCCTTCCTAGATAAGGTAAAGGATCATCCTATGATAACTAATGTAATCACTAAAAGTGAAAAGAGAACTATAAAACCTGATGAACAAATAAATGTTGAACCTGTGGTAGCAATTGTGAAAGACCTTGTCACTAAAAGCATAGAAGATGGACACATAGTTTTTTGTGAGGATGCTTCTAATATTGTTTCACATCCTAATAGAGTTAAAAAAGCTAGTGTCCCTATGCTTTTCGTTAGAATTGGTGATCATTACTATTATGGTTTATGTGATATTGGTCCAAGTTCTAGTGATATTCCTTATGAGCTTTACAGAGAAATTATGCATGAAATCTGTCCCTGCGAATTGGAAGAGATTGATGTGGTTATTCACCTTGCTAATAGAGAGACCATCTCTCCAATTGGTATTGTACGAGATGTGGAAGTTCTTTGTGGTAAGATTAAGTATCCTGCTGATTTTCTAGTACTTGGTTCAGCTGCTAGTAAAACTTATCCTATCATTTTTGGTAGACCTTTCTTGAGTACATGTGGAGCTATTATAGATTGCAAGAAGGAGAAAATCTTGACTAAGTTTGACGGGGAATCTTATGAGTTTAACTTTTCAAAATTTACTAAAGAACCCTGTGAAGAGGAAACCCATAATGAGGATTTTAGAGTTAAACAACTTGCTTCTATCTCTCTTGCTCCTAACAATGCTTTGCAGCAATTTATGGAAGATCACAAAAGTGAGATCTTCATGGAAGAAAGCAATGAGATTGACGAGATTCTCCGTCGTCAACCCAAGATGCTTAAGCATAACTTGCATGTAGAAGACTTGGGCACCACATTGCCACCTAAAAAGGATCCGGTCTTCGATCTAAAACTCTCCCTGATGATCTTAAATATGCTTATATTGATGATAAAAATATTTAAGGAAAGGAAGAAGAAAGGTTATTGGAGGTTTTGAAGAAACACCGAGGAGCTATGGGCTATACTCTAGATGATTTAAAAGGGATTTCACCTACTATATGTCAGCATTCTATCAATATAGAACTAGATGCAAATCCAGTAGTAGAGCACCAATGACGTTTAAATCCTAAGATGAAGGAAGTGGTAAGGAATGAGGTATTGAAACTCCTTGATGCTGGTATTATTTACCCTATTGCTGATAGTGAATGGGTTAATCATGTTCATTGTGTTCCTAAAAAAGGAGGTATTACCATTGTTCCTAATGATAATGATGAGCTTATTCCCCAAAGAATAGTAGTAGGCTATAGGATGTGCATTGATTTTAGAAAAGTCAATAAAGTTACTAAGAAAGATCACTACCCGCTTCCTTTTATTAATCAAATGTTGGAAAGGTTGTATAAAAAGACCCATTTTTGTTTTCTTGATGGTTATTCTGGTTTCTCTCAAATTGTTGTTAAACAACAAGATCAAGAAAAAACTACTTTTACTTGCCCTTATGGAACTTATGCTTATAGACGTATGCCTTTTGGTTTATGTAATGCTCCTGCTACTTTTCAAAGATGCATGTCTGCTATCTTTCATGGTTTTTGTGAGGAAATTGTAGAAGTGTTCATGGATGAATTTTCTGTCTATGGAACTTCTGTTGATAATTGTCTGCACAACCTTGATAAAGTTTTGTAGAGATGTGAAGAAACTAATCTTGTTCTTAATTGGGAGAAATGCCACTTCATGGTTAATGAAGGGATTGTCCTTGGGCATAAAGTTTCTGAAAGAGGCATAGAAGTTGATAGAGCTAAGTTGAGGCAATTGAGAAGACGCCATGCCCAAGAGACATCAAAGGTATTCGTAGTATCCTTGGTCATGTTGGTTTCTATAGAAGGTTTATTAAAGACTTTTCTAGGATATCAAAACCCCTCACTAATCTTCTTCAAAAAGATGTACCCTTCGTTTTTGATGATGATTGTAAGGAAGCTTTTGAAACTCTTAAGAAGGCTTTAACTATAACCTCTATTGTTCAACCACCTGATTCGGGTTTACCCTTTGAAATAATGTGTGATGCTAGTGATTTTGCTGTAGGTGATGTCCTTAGGCAACGAATTGATAAAAATTTAAACGTTATTCATTATGCTAGTAAGACTTTAGACGCTGCTCAAAGGAATTATGCTACTACTGAAAAAGAATTTCTAGCTGTCGTTTTTGCTTGTGATATGTTTAGACCCTATATTGTAGACTCAAAAGTCACCACTCATACTGATCATGCTGCTATTAAATACCTTATGATGAAGAAGGATGCTAAGCCTAGGCTTATTAGATGGGTGCTGCTTTTACAAGAGTTTGATCTACATATAGTAGATAGGAAAGGTGCTGAAAACCCTGTAGCTGATAATTTATCTCGATTGGAAAACATCTCTTTTGACCCTATGCCTGTTAATGATAGTTTCCCAAATGAGCGATTAGCATGATGAGGTTAAGCTCATGAGGAGCCCTTGGTACGTTGATTATGCTAACTTTATTGTCTCCAAGTATTTGCCTCCAACTTTTATAGCTCGGCAAAGAAGGAAGTTCTTCTATGATTTGACGCATTATTTTTGGGATCACCCACACTTATACAAAGAAGGAGTGGATGGTATTATGCGAAGATGTGTTCTAGAATATGAACAAAAGGAGATATTGCATAAATGTCATGGTAGTGATTATGGAGGACATCATGCAGGAGATAGAACTGCACAAAAGGTTCTACAATCAGGTTTCTACTGGCCTACCCTTTTTAAAGATGCAAGAAAATTTGTTTTATCTTGTGATGAATGTCAGCGTGTTGGTAATATTTCTAGACGCAATGAAATGCCTATGAACTACTCTCTAGTTATTGAACCCTTTGATTGCTGGGGATTTGACTTTATGGGTCCTTTCCCTCCCTCGAAAGGTTGTACTCATATTCTTGTTGCCGTTGATTATGTTACTAAGTGGGTAGAAGCCATTCCTACAAAGAGTGCTGACGGGGAAACTTCTCTAAAAATGCTTAAGGATGTTATTTTTCCTAGGTTTGGAGTGCCTAGGTATCTCATGACTGATGGGGGTTCTCATTTCATTCATGGTGGTTTTAGAAAGACCCATGCTAAATATGATGTTAATCATAGAATTGCATCTGCTTATCACCCCCAAACTAGCGGGCAAGTAGAGTTATCAAATAGAGAAATTAAATCCATCTTGCAAAAGACTGTTAATAGATCTAGAAAAAACTGGGCTAAAAAGTTGAATGATGCTTTATGGGCTTATAGAACTTCCTACAAAAATCATATGGGGATGTCTCCTTATAAAATGGTTTATGGGAAACCTTGTCACCTACCTTTAGAATTAGAACACAAAGCTTACTAGGCAGTTAAAGAACTAAATAGAGATTGTAAGCTCGCTGGTGAGAAAAGATTATTTGACTTAAGTTCTTTAGATGAATGGAGGAGTGAAGCCTATGAAAATGCTAGGCTCTTTAAGGAAAAAGTTAAAAGATGGCATGATAAGAGAATACTTAAGAGAGAATTTCATGTTGGTGAGAAAGTTCTATTGTATAGGTCTCGTCTCAGATTTTTTGCAGGAAAGCTACTATCAAAATGGGAAGGACCTTTCATTATTGAAGAAGTATACCGTTCAGGAGCAATAAAACTTTCTCCTTTAAAAGATAATACTACACAAGTAGTGAATGGGTAGTGACTCAAACACTATATTGCTGGGGATTCTTACAATGAAGATGTTGATGCCTTTCAAGTTATAACTCCGGAAAAATTTATCAAGGACCAAATTCAGAGACCTGCAGAGTCCGCTTTCAAATAGGTAACAATTCTGGTAAGAAAAGTTCTGCGAAAATACTATCCAACTATATTTTTGCAGTTTTTAGACAATAAGGAAAGCTACGAAGCGAAAGAGGGACGGAAACGGAGCCACGGTGGCTCAGACCACCCTGTGGCACAGGCCCACCCCAGGCCACGCCACCAGGTGGTGTGGCCACCCCAGACTCCGTCTCCGACCCGTTTTCTCCCAATACCTTCCTTTCGTCATGAAACTTCATAATATATAACCCCCCGGATCTCCCGAAGTTCGTATATCGTGTTTTCGTCATGTTTTCGTTTCGATCTATTTCCACCAGGACATACTCTTTGAAAGCTTAGAAGCACAATGGTGTACGCCAAGGATAAAGGGAAGAAGCCTATGGAGGAAGACCTCGAAGACCCCGGGAAGGAGAGGGAGATCAAGATTGAAGGTGAATGATAACCCATAAGTATAGGTGATCGTGTGTAGCCTTTTCGCTAAGTAAGAGTGTCAAACCCAATGAGGAGCTAAAGGTAGGATAAATATTCTCTCAAGTTCTATCAACCACTGATACAACTTTACTCACACTAAACGTTTGCATTATCTAGGAAATAAAACTAGAGCAACAATACGAGTACTAGAGATAGCTTTGCATGATAATAAATAACAAGAAAGTAAAGCTAGTTGCTGCAGAAATAAAATACACTAAACTAACAGAACCATGAGTGTGGAATAGTGGTGGTAATAGTGGCGGCTTTGTCCAAGTTTAAATAGCGAATAGATCGGGTTCATTGTCTTCAATGCTGTTTTCTATGTGGGAGAGGCTAAATATACATGCGCTTCACTACTTGGAATTACATGTACTATATGATTGGATTGTTAGCAAACATCCATAAGTACTAATCAATGCATTATGGTTTCCCCAACCATAGCCTTAAGTTTGATGGTCCTCTTACTCCCATACATGCAACGTTCCGGTTCGCGTCCTCAGGTTTCTGTCACTCCGGCAGAACTCCCCCTTCATTTTACATATACTACAAACCCTATGATGTTTAATCCATGCACACACAAACATAATGGATACCAAAGGACTGTACCATATCAACATACAACTCTAATGAACCAAAGATGTTCAACCATTCAATCAAGAAAAAAGAAACTACGCAAACATGACATAGATCATAGGATTATAACTTATAGCATCAAACACCATGTTTACATAGGATGGTACAGAGGTGTGCAGGAGGATGAACCACTGCATACTAGGAGGATTAGGTGATGGAGATGGCGGTGAAGATGGTGAATATGGTGAAGAGGGCGCCGGCGGCGGCGTGGGGGACTCCTTCCCCGCCACCGGTATCATGGGGGAGCACCGCCCCTTAGCCCCCTTCCTTCATGGCTTCTTGGGAGCCCTCCCCCATGGAGATAGGATCCATGGGGGAGGCAAAAACGTGGCTTTGGTGGCTGCAAATTCGTGGGTGGATATGCCCTAGGCGAATTAGGTTTCCTCCCTTTATATAGCTTCTCGGATTCCCTTCACCCCATCTTGGGCTGCAGTAAATCGGGTCCAAAAGGCCCGTCCGGACTTGTAATCAGCTAAATTTTATGTTCAGAACGTTTGTCGCAAAATTTCCAACAACTTTGTAGTTGAAGAATTTTCCGTTTGACACCGTCTTCGACCCGAAACGTGACCATCTTCAAAAAGAGTTATGAGACAGATTTCTGGAAAAATCCCAATTTGACTCCAACAAGGTTTCCACTTGTATTCTTGGTAATTCCTACTAATCAAAGTGTAAAACAAGAATATTGTGCAATTTTGCAACTTTAGTAGGTTAGTCCAAATAAATCATAAACTTTATACAAAAAGGAGTGTCAAAAGCATATTATTAGCATAAAACCATCAACAATTATAGATACGTTATGGACGTATCAACATCCCCAAGCATAGTTCCTGCTCGTCCTCGAGTAGGTAAACAATCAAAACAATATAATTTTTGAGGTGACATGCAGACAACACAATCTTGATCATCATTATTGTAAAAGTATTGATAGCTGGGATTAAGGTACTCTAAACATGAATCATGAAAGATAGAGTTCTAACAATAAGACATAGCAACTATGTTGTAACATGAAAAGGCACAAACAAAAGATTCATGAATAACAATGCTTTGCAAGACGTTTGTTTGTTTCACATAATGAAAGCATAATGAGAATGGTATTCATCTTATCCCTCATAGAGTAGCAAAACATAAATGCATAGGACACCTTCAAAGTTCATAAGGGTGGCTAGATACAAATAGTTTAGGAACAAGCAATATCAAAGTTATGCATCAATCAACAAGTCTTGGGACAATGAACATAGAACTAAGAATGACAACTATGCTCTCTTAATTGGTGCATAAAGATAGAAGGTGGAGACTCAATATAAAAGTGGAAGAAAGTCTTGGGTCCGCAGCATAGAAAACAAAAAATTTCCTACGGTGTCAACTACACGCCAAGATCTATCTACTAGGTACAAAGCAACGGGTGGACATACATCCAACAAGAACTTACCCTCGTAGACAACGAGCTTTGTTAATGAGTAGGAACTCGTGGTTGATGTAGTCGTACACTTGGCGATCTCATGATCGTGATGAAGTCCAGCAGGTCCGGCTCCAGCACGTCCATCAGATCCAGCTCCAGCACCACCAACTCCAGCACCGCAAAGCAGCGGTGCATCCGTGATCGCACACATGTCCGGTACCCCGACAACCTCCGTCCCTCGCTCCAGCAAAGCAGCGGAAGCAGCAACTCCTTTCCAGATAAAGCCACCGGGAACATGTATCTCGCTAATCCGAGACCATGGGGGAATAATACTAGAGGGGGAGAGAGATCCTTCACAAGGAGGTGTGTGTGAGAAGTGAGGAGGGGGTGGCCTTTTATAGGAGGAGGGGGGGTGCCCCTCCTTCATGGCCGGCGCATGGAGGGGGTGACCCTTCACCTCCTCCATTCATGTGGTGGTAACCCCTCCACATTAAAATGCCCCTTCGCATTCTCTTTTAAAGACTCCACTTTAAATGCATTAAATTTCTCCAAATTTAATGCTCTCTCATTTAATAAAACTATTTTATTATTTTTTATTCAGAATTTTGTTAATTATTTTAATTAAAAAACATTCACATAAAACCCCCAGCAACATTTCAATATTACATGCAGAACCAATTTCAGCATTTTCACCCGAAACAGTTTCGATGTCTATTGAAATAATTCCAGCGCTTTCTTAAATCTTTATCTGAAACATATTTGCTCCAAATGGTGTCGGTATCCTTTAAGTGTGTCACCCTACGGTTCGCGAATAATGCAGACCTGATCGAGACCCCTCTCCGATCAATAATCAGCAGCGAGACCTGGAGATCCATATTGACTCCTACACATTCAATGATGACTTATGTTATCGTGAGAACCTTTAACGCTAGTAACTAAATCCCTTTGTCCCACGATATATTACATGTCCGAGATTCGATCATCGGTATCTCCATACCTAGTTTGATCTCGTTACCGACATGCACTCTTTTCTTGTTCCCGTGATATAACATTCTAGTGATCACATCACTTGCTTGCAAGCTATTTCAATGTCATATCACCGAGAGGGCCTAGAGTATATCTATCCGTCATCGGGATGGACAAATCCCACTCTTGATCCATGAGCCTCAACATAACACCTTCGTAGCGCTGAACCCACCTTTATAGTCACCCTGTTACAGTGTGACGTTTGATGTTATCAAGATACTCTTCCAGTGTTAGCAATTAACATGATCTCATGGTCTAAGGACTAAGATTACTTAGTATGATGTTATAGCAATATAAACATAATGACTCTGATAGTAATGCTATACTTCAGATGAATGTTCATCACATCAGTCCACCAATGTTGTGACCTCGTTATTAGGAACATCCAATGTCCATGATCAGGAAACCTTGATCATCTTGTTAATCAACGAGCTAGTCTATAAGAGAGGCATGACTAGGAACCTTTTATTTGTTTATTAAACACACATGTATTGACGTTTCCTATCAATACAATTATAGCATGCAAAATAAACATTTATCATATACAAGGAATAAGATAATAACCACTTTATTATTGCCTCTCGGGCATATTCCCTTCAGTCTCCCACTTGCACTAGAGTCAATAATCTAGTTTGAAAAACTTTGCGTATTGAACACCTATGGCTTTCTGGTGTTGCATATACGCTATTGCTAGTGGTTAACATAATCTCCGGATCTGACAGTTTCAGGTCCGTGTGTATTTGCATGTCTTTGCGTCTCTACGCATCACTCATTCTCAAATGAGATGGCATTGTATAGATTTGGTCCTTTGGTGAGACCTTTAGTTCGTTCGGCTCAAAATATGTTGATATTATTGTCACACAATATATCTTCATAGTATTAGCCCACTTTGAACCACACCTAGTTTGATAACAAACTACTTAACACAAATGCCCTTCTTTGCTGCTACTATAGCAATCATATACTTAGCCTTTTGTTGTAGTATCCGTCACAATGTCTCAACTTTGGAACTCATCCATATCCATCATGGAACATCCTTTCCATTACATTGTGCCACCCATAGTCTAAATTGAGATAAATTTAATTTGTATCTTGTGACAAAACTAGTATCAATGTAACACTTTACAATGAACTACCTTTAACTATTTGTCACTTATACATTATATATTCTTAGTTCTTCCAAAGCTCATAAGAATATCTTTAATATTGTCCAATGATCATCTTATGAATCATTCTGGTATATGCTCATAACATTTAGAGCATAGGACATTCTGGATATATACATATCATGATATAATCGATCAAAATCTTCATGTGATTTTACTCACCAAGTGTTGAAACACTTGAATTTTGATACAATCCTTTCCATGCAGCAAGAACCTTTCTTGTTGTTTCCATATTGAACCCTTTCAATATCTCATATATGTATGTCTGGCACAACCATATTAGCGCCTTAATCTATCCATATAGATATTTATGCCTAATATTCCGGGTTTGCCTAAGTCTTTCATCGAAATCTTATTTTAATGAAATTCTTAACTTGTGTCAATTCAAGATACATCATTTCCAATCAACAATATGTCCTCTACATAATGTATTAGAAATATGTCTCAGCGCTCCCACTTAATTTCTTGCAAATGCAAGCATCTTCATCATCTCCGATGAATTTAAACTCTTTTAATAGTTTCATCATGGTGAAGATTCCAACTCCGCTATGCTTACTTCAACTATTGAAGTTTACATGACCTTTTAGCACCCTTTGAATTAACAAAACCCTTCGGACCATGTCATGTACATGTCCTAGGTTACCGTTCTATTAGAAGAACCTTGTTTTGTTTATTCAACTATCATATATCAAATTATATGTAGTGGTTGCTACATTAATCCGTCAAGACTATATATTGCTATGAAAGATCAAATCTTGTCATAGTCAACTCCTTGAAAATTGTCGTAAACTTCTTTCCGACATGTCAACTATTTCATAGATGTTAAACATCCATGTCTTATTTCTTTATAGATCCAAACACGACCGATAGGCTTCACGCCTTTCCGGAGGGTCTTCCAAGTTCAGAAACTTGTTTTCTCGTGTATGGATACTATCACGGATTCTATGACTTCTAGTCATTTTATGGAGTCAGGGCCCATAATTGCGTATTTGCATGTAGTCGGTTCATCATTGTCAAACCAATAATGACTTGCTTATCAAATCTTACTATTTGATTCTTACCGACCCACACGGTTCTATAGGAACTCTAATCTCCGAGATCACACCTTTTGTAATCACAAGAGCCATGAGCATTGTGGCCGCCATCGGGACACTTTCTGGCGCTGCGCTACTTAGCACATATAGCTAAGGTTCAACAACCTTATCAAAGTTCTATTGTCCTCCAACTTAACTTTTCACGAAAAATTCCTTCTCAAGAAACTTGACGTTCCAAGTAACAAACTCTTTTCTCCTCGGTGTTATGGAGAAATTCCCAACAAATTCTTTGGGATAACCTACAAAGACGTGCTTATCCGACTTTGTTTGTAAACATTTTACTTATGCATAGCATACCAAAATTTAAGAAAAAGACAATTCGGGTTTTATCCCAAACCATAACTCATATGGTGTCATTTCAATGGATCACGATGGTGCTCTTTTCAGTGTAAAAGCGGTAGTCTCTAAAGCTTCAATCCTTAAAACATAATGGCAGTTTTATAAATGACACCCTTGATCTTACCATGTCAAACATGGTTTGACTTTATCTCTCGAATATGCCATACTCCTATGGTTTATCGGGAAACACAAATCATGGAACAATTTCTCAAATCTTAGGTGTTTTTGCTAAACATGTAACTCAAATATCTTACTTTATGATCGAATCATAAACTCTTTATTTTCTTGTTACAATGATTTTCCACTTCATCTTGAAAATCTTTTAACAATTTTCAAATGTTTCATACTTCTTCCTTATTAAGTAAATATACAGATATATTCACTCAAATTTTTGGAGAAAGCATATGAAGCAAAAAGATCCATCGCATATGGCTACACATAATGGACTATGCACATTAGCATGCACAATTTCCAATAAGCTAGTCATCCGTTCCTCTCTGGCCTATGGACGGAGTTTCAATTATCTCGAGGAAAGTCTCACATGCGTCAATTGATCAAAATCAAAGGCTCCAAAAATCCATCAACATGGGGTTTCTTCATGTTTTCTTTCAAATATAATTTAAACAGCGATGTCACTTCATAAGTGATCTTTCAATCATTTGTCTTGCGACATTTTAGCAATAGTGTTTATGGATGTGATTTCTCCAACTAGACTTGTAAAAGTTCATCCATCCTTTATGGAATACGGTAATTATTTGAACAACCATTGTTCTCATGATACCGGAACAAAATTACAATTATTTAAACAAATCTTGAAGGCTTGGTTTGATGACAACGAAAAACACAATAACACTTTATTTGTTTTCGATGAACATCATCACTCATTCTGTTGCTGGTTACTTAGGCCATTGTAGTTCATGAATTGCGTTGTCCTGTATGACACTTCATACCAACCAATTCGGTATCCAATACCGGTATCCAATACGTAAGAACCACATTGTTTAACAAGCAAGGAATATAGCCATAACATGTATATCTTCTATATACCTAAGTTGGACATCTCCAACCTTTTATTTTCTGCCAAATATTTTATAGATTCTCTTTCAGCAATTCCTTTTCTTTTAAAAGAATCTATCAACATCAATAGTGGTGTCATCAACATGACACATGGTACAAAGCGTATATACTCAAATACTAATACCTTTGGACTTGCACTTTGAAGTGGATCACCATCATCAAATGTTTGGTGTTCTTTCAAAAATCCATTCTTTAATAATCTATTACTGTAGTAAACATTTTACTTACATATTCTATTCATCCTTATCATGACAACTTTCATGATCAAGCTACTATAGCCTATAAGGAAGAATCGCAAGTATAATATCAGTTCCCAAAACCCTTTTGGTAGATTCGGATGCCTAGCATCTCCATCCTTCACAAATTCTCATACAATATGAGAATATGTATTTTGCTAAATTATACTCTATCATAATGCAACCAAAAACATTGTTTTAGATATCACAATATCTTTCACACATGATGGTTTCTGAAACAATTTTCAGCTCCAATATAATCTTGATATTAAAACAACTTTTTGAATATCAATAATCATGGAGGCAAACATGATACTTTAGATACTAACATTGGAATTCTTACTCTTGATTTAATACTACTTATTAAACTTCATGGAGTAAATAGAGTTTGCTGAAAGTTTGCAATAGGACTTCTAAACTTTAAATTGACATTCAAAACAATACGATACCAGTTCGTAAAGTAAATATCCAGAATTCTATAGTTCTATTATGTCAACTAAAACTAAGCATAAGGTAGTGAACAGACGCCAATGACTACAACAAATTATGCAAATTCACTTTGATTTAGTTTATGACAAATTTAGTTCGACTAATCCAAATTAGAAATGAACTCCCACTCAAAAACGACATCCCTCGTGCCTTTTTGGTGATTACATGAACCAAATCCACTACACCAAGTCCGATCATCACGTGAGTCAGTGTAGCTTCAAAGGCGAGCATCAATATGGTCATCATATCAACTATATGACTCATGCTTAACCTTTCGGTCCGTGTTCCAAGGCCATGTCTGTACATGCTAGGCTCGCCAAGTAAGAACCTTAGTATTCGCGTGTGTAAAACTGTCTTACACCCGTTGTATGAAAGCGTATAGTCGAGTACACCCGATCATCATGTGATGTCTCGAAACACGATCCATAGAACGGTGCATACTTAAGGAAGAACACATTTTTATCTTGATATCTAAATGAGGGATCATCTTAAAATGCTACTAAAACGCCAAACTAGCAATATAAGATGCAAACATCTAATGTGTAAAGTGAGATAATATGGTCCATGCATTTGATCTCTATCAATTGCATCGTGGTATGATCTCTATCATTCCTTTGTGTGTAAGGCCAAGGTCTATGGAACTTACACGTTGAGTGTGTTGTAAGAGTATCTATCATACATCTACTTACAACAATACCATATCAATACACTAGCCCAGCAACGATCTAAACTAGACGCCTCTAATTTATCAATTGCAAGTTTTACGTGGCTTAGGGCTTTCGGAGATAGAACCGTTCTTACCTACGACCATGAACCACAACGAGGATAACCAAGTTATTAGCAACTCGTTGTAAATCAGATATTGACTATAGTAGGAGAGACAGACACCCGCCAGCCACTTATGCAAAACAAGTTGCATGTCAGTCGTGGAACCGGTCTCATGTGCGATGACATGTAAGGTTGGTCCGAGCCGCTTCATCCCACTATGCCACCAATATCCAAAATACATAGAAGATGCAATAACATGATCATCATCACCCACATATAAACATATGTGTACTACCAACGGCAAAGCACCTACGCATCGATCAGGCTCTGATACCACTGTTGGGTCCGCAGCATAGAAAACAAAAAATTTCCTACGGTGTGAACTACACGCCAAGATCTATCTACTAGGTACAAAGCAACGGGTGGACATACATCCAACAAGAACTTACCCTCGTAGACAACGAGCTTTGTTAACGAGTAGGAACTCGTGGTTGATGTAGTCATACACTTGCCGATCTCAAGATCGTGATGAAGTCCAGCAGGTCCGGCCCAAAGACGTCCATCGATCCAGCTCCACCAAGTCCAAGTCCGCAGCAAAGCGGTGCATCCGTGATCGCACACACGTCCGGTACCCCGACAACCTCCGTCCCTCGCTCCAGCAAAGCAGCGGAAGAAGCAACTCCTTTCCAGATAAAGCCACCGGGAACATGTATCTCGCTAATCCAAGACCATGGGGGAATAATACTAGAGGGGGAGAGAGATCCTTCATAAGGAGGTGTGTGTGAGAAGTGAGGAGGGGGTGGCCTTTTATAGGAGGAGGGGGGGTGCCCCTCCTTCATGGCCGGCGCATGGAGGGGGTGACCCTTCACCTCCTCCATTCATGTGGTGGTAACCCCTCCACATTAAAATGCCCCTTCACATTCTCTTTTAAAGTCTCCACTTTAAATGCATTAAATTTCTCCAAATTTAATGCTCTCTCATTTAATAAAACTCTTTTATTATTTTTTATTCAGAATTTTGTTAATTACTTTAATTACCAAACATTCACATAAACCCCCCTGCAACATTTCAATATTACATGCAGAACCAATTTCAGCATTTTCACCCAAAATAGTTTCGGTGTGTATTGAAATAATTCCAGCGCTTTCTTAAATCTTTATCTGAAACATATTTGATCCAAATGGTGTCGGTATCCCTTAAGTGTGTCACCCTACAGTTCGCGAATAATGCAGACATGATCGAGACCCCTCTCAGATCAATAATCAGCAGCGGGACCTGGAGATCCATATTGACTCCTACACATTCAACGATGACTTCTGTTATCGTGAGAACCTTTAACGCTAGTAACTAAATCCCTTTGTCCCGCGATATATTACATGTCCGAGATTTGATCATCGGTATCTCCATACCTAGTTTGATCTTGTTACCGACATGCACTCTTTTCTCGTTCCCGTGATATAACATTCTAGTGATCACATCACTTGCTTGCAAGCTATTTCAATGTGAT
The DNA here is from genome assembly GCA_023614405.1 of Avena insularis. NCBI lineage: Eukaryota > Viridiplantae > Streptophyta > Magnoliopsida > Poales > Poaceae > Avena > Avena insularis. The sequence goes on from CM042696.1 coordinate 412,028,568, forward strand.
ATCACCGAGAGGGCCCAAAGTATATCTATCTGTCATCGGGATGGACAAATCCCACTCTTGATCCATGAGCCTCAAAATAACAGCTTCGTAGCACTGAACCCACCTTTATAGTCACCCTGTTACGGTGTGACGTTTGATGTTATCAAGATACTCTTCCAGTGCTAGCAATTAACATGATCTCATGGTCTAAGGACTAAGATTACTTCGTATGATGTTATAGAAATATAAACATAATGACTCTGATCGTAATGCTATACTTAGGATGAATGTTCATCACATCATTCCACCAATGTTGTGACCTCGTTATTAACAACATCCAATGTCCATGATCAGGAAACCTTGATCATCTTGTTAATCAACGAGCTAGTCTATAAGAGAGGCATGACTAGGAACCTTTTATTTGTTTATTAAACACACATGTATTGACGTTTCCTATCAATACAATTATAGCATGCAAAATAAACATTTATCATAAACAAGGAATAAGATAATAACCACTTTATTATTGCCTCTCGGGCATATTCAAGTCTCATAAAGAGCTTCCAAAAATTATGGTACTTATTAGCTTTCAGCTCTCATTGCCCCTATCATAAGCATCTTGAAGTGATTAAGGTTAAAGTGAACAAACTATGGAGTATATTCTTGACAAAGTATAAGTTGGAAATCTCATGTCCCTTGAATACGAGGGCCGCTCCTCATGCTACTCAAGTTTAGTGACCGGTAAGTTCTTGTCATAGTAAGTACATGTGTATCATAAAGAACCGCCAACGGGGTACCCCTTGCCCGATGATATGGAAGAATCCCCATATCAAAATGACAAGGCAAGCAAAAAACGAGCATCTCAACAATCTTCTTATTTACCATGGGAAAATGGTGCTTTTTTCTCTCTTTCCTCTTTTCTCATCTTTTTTTTTCTTTTTTCTCAATCTCTATCTCTTTTTTTATAAGAAGAATGCTTCATAGATTATTATGGTTACGCTGCAGGTTTCCACCATGATTAGGCATGGATTAGACCGGCGGCCCATACGTTTCTCGAAAACACATACATAACTCCATGGATTTACAAGCTCCCCTTTCATTTCACACTGATGACATCCATAGACAAAAGAGCATGATATAAACTAGGTACAATGTACAAGTGCAATGTTGAAAGCGTTCCCCATGACATCATGGTTCTGCTAATCCCCAACATATAAGTACAAGCATATACAACATAGATGACACAATGGTTCAAGTTTATTAGGGGCAAGAAAAGTAAAGTGTTCCATCAAGTTCGTGAGAGCTTTAATCACTAGTTTTCTCATAACAAGTTTAATTCAGAAGGTAGATAAAAGCATGAATATACTTGGAATAGCAAATGCTAATAGGTAGGTATGGTGGACTCTTTGGGATAACTTGATTTTATTTGGAGTTGGATGCATGAGTGGAACTCATACTTGGTTGTGGAGGCTAGCAAAACACTGGGAGCGACCAATTAAAAGAGAAATAATGGCCATAATCATGCAAAGCGACAAAACATCATTAATTAAAGCATAAAGTGATATTACAAGTCGAAAACTAAAGGATCATAAAGGCTATGGTGACTTGGGATAGTCATAACATGTCGTGAGCATGCGCCAAGTTAACCCAAATAAAGCATCAAAAGGGAATACCAAAATACTATGCTTTAATATGCTAAAACAACACATGATTCTTTCAAGGCACATTAAGCAATCTCAATTGTTTATAACATGTCATGCTACAGAAAAAATCACTAAGCATAAATCCAAAACAATATCAAGCATGACATGACAAAGCATATGCCACCATAAAAAACTAGCTCCTTTTACCACTTAAGCATGAACCTTTTCTACTATTTTCCAATCCAAACCACACTTATTTGAAAACTAATGTATGAAAGAGGGGGTCTAACCAATTTATTCAAGCAAACTAAGAAAACCAAGAAAACGAAAACAAAAAATGGAAATAAAGACGCTCCAAGAACAACACAATTGTGCATGATACAATAAAAATAAAGTGTTTGGAAGAACCTGAGATTTTTATTGATGAAGAAGGGGATGTCTTGGGCATCCCCAAGATTTTACGCTTGTACTTCTTGGATATTTCTTGGGGTGACACGGAGTTGCATCCCCAATCTTGAGATTTAGTCCATTCTTCATCTCATTACATCATTCTTTCCTTAACACCTGAAATTTTTCCTTCATACAAAACTTCACATAATCTTCATTAGCAACATTAGTGTACTCAAGATAATAAGTATTTGGGTTCAGTTTCAACACCAATAAAACTTCCATTGAAACACAAGCTACTGTATCACTTCCCTTAAAAAGCTCAATTCCCCAAAGAGAACCCAAAAAGGAATCAACAAGAAGCAAATTCAAATAATGGCAGAAATCTGTCAAAACAGAACAGCAGATAGAAACCAATTTTTTCGAAAACCTTCTGTTGCTCAACTCGAAAATTGTTGAACTAACGAAAGTTGGATAACATCCTGGGGCAGAAGAACAAAACATTATAGCTCAAACTGATGTACAGAGATTTTACACGAATCTTTACACCGAAGCAAAAAATCTGTTTTGGGACAGCAACTTTCCCAAGCATTACTTCTCTCTTATTAGAGGTTACTCTTGGCACAAAAAGCAAATAAAAAGGATAAGGAGTGGTTATTACTGAAGCAATAACTTCCAAGACTCAACTAAAACTTTTGGGTTATCTCCCAATAAGTACTTTTCTTTAATGCCTTTAAGTTAGGCATAGGGTCAAGATTCAAGTTATTTCGAATGAATAAGCATTAAGATCAATCCCAGAAATATCTTTCTTTTTCAAGGCTTCATGCATTCCTACAAGTTTTTAACTGAAAAGCTTCCATGGAAAAAGATTTGTTTTGGTTTCATAGGCATGAACACAAGTGTTCAAGGTCGACCCCCACTTAACCATTACTCATCTTTCCAGTCACTTTCCTTTTTTTAAACGTTTTTAGGTAACAAGTACAACTATTTTTTTTGTAATTCGCATTCCCTATCCATACTAAGATAGAGAACAACTTAAACCTGAAAGTAAAACCTACTTAGAGATAAAGCAAACAAGTACACACAAGAATATTCACCCACACGCTATTGCTCCCCGGCAATGGCGCCAAACAAGTATAGGGGATCGTGTGTAGCCTTTTCGATAAGTAAGAGTGTCGAACCCAACGAGGAGCTAAAGGTAGGGTAAATATTCTCTCAAGTTCTATCAACCACTGATACAACTTTACGCACACTAAACCTTTGCATTATCTAGGAAATAAAACTAGAGCAACAATACGAGTACTGGAGATAGCTTTGCATGATAATAAATAACAAGAAAGTAAAGCTAGTTGCTGCAGCAATAAAATACACTAAACTAACAGAACCATGAGTGTGGAATAGTGGTGGTAATTGTGGTAGCTTTGCCCAAGTTTAAATAGCTAATAGATCGGGTTCATTGTCTTCGATGCAGTTTTCTATGTGGGAGAGGCTAAATATACATGCGCTTCACTACTTGGAATTACATGTACTATATGGTTGGATTGTTAGCAAACATCCGTAAGTACTAATAAATGCATTAAGGTTTCCCCAACCATAGCCTTAAGTTTGATGGTCCTCTTACTCCCATACGTGCAACGTTCCGGTTCGCGTCCTCGGGTTTCTGTCACTCCGGCAGAACTCCCCCTTCCTTCTACACATACTACAAACCCTATGATGTTTAATCCATGCACGCACAAATATAATGGACACCAAAGGACTATACCATATTAACATACAACTCTAATGAACCAAAGGCGTTCAACCATTCAATCTAAGAACAAAGAAACTATGCAAACATGACATAGATCATATGATTATAACTTATAGCATCAAACACCATGTTTACATAGGACCGTACAGAGGTGTGCGGGAGGATGAACCACTGCATACTAGGAGGATTAGGTGATTGAGATGGCGGTGAAGATGGTGAATATGGTGAAGAGGGCGCCGGCGGCGGCATGGGGGAGTCCTTCCCCGCCACCGGTATCATGGGGGAGCACCGCCCCTTAGCCCCCTTCCTTCATGGCTTCTTGGGAGCCCTCCCCCATGGAGATGGGATCCATGGGGGAGGCAGAAACGTGGCTTTGGTGGCTGCAAATTCGTGGGTGGAGATACCCTGGGCGAATTAGGTTTCCTCCCTTTATATAGCTTCTCGGATTCCCGTCACCCCATCTTGGGCTGCAGTAAATCGGGCCAAAAGGCCCATCCGGACTTGGAATCAGCTAAATTTTATGTCCAGAACGTTTGTCGCGAAATTTCCAAGAACTTTGTAGTGGAAGAGTTTTCCGTTTGACGCCGTCTTCGACCCGAAACGTGACCATCTTCAAAAAGAGTTCTGAGACAGATTTCTGGAAAAATCCCAATTTGACTCCAACAAGGTTTCCACTTGTATTCTTGGTAATTCCTACTAATCAAAGTGTAAAACAAGAATATTGTGCACTTTTGCAAATATTAGTAGGTTAGTCCAAATAAATCATAAACTTTATACAAAAAGGAGTGTCAAAAGCATATTATTAGCATAAACCATCAAAAATTATAGATACGTTATGGACGTATCAGTGAAGAGGAGGCAAAGCACACCGGCACTACCATTGCAAGCATTGGAGTGGTGGCAAACCCTGCCAGGGTTAGAAGGAGTGCACGGATGTCAACTGGAGGGAAACCTCCGCATCACTGTTTGGCACCAAGGACACCTTCTCCAAGCACAAAGAGTCTGTTCCATACCTTCATCCATAACCATGCAGGAAAAGAAGACCATAAGGAAGAAGAGCGGAAAAAGAATCACAAGAGTTGGGATCCACAATCTGACATGATCATGCACCACATCAAGCACAACTCAGAGTTGATTCGTACCCTCACCTTCGAGATTGAGGACTTGGGGAAATTGGTCAAGAAGCTCATCGAGAGGATGTCACCACCACCAAAGGAGTAATTCGTCATCAGGTTTGACATCCCCTTGGTTTGTTCCAAGTTTGGGGGAGTGCCGCGGTATCACATCACTATCTTCTATCTTTTTACCTTTTTAGTAGAGTCATATCATGAATAGAGAAGTTATTATGTAGGATGGTTTGCATTTTGGAAGTGTCCTCTCTCGTTACATATGTATCCCTTGGTGTGAGTTGTCGTTATAGATTATTAATGAGAAGTTCTATCATTTACTCTTTTTCATAGCTTATATTAATTTTCAATTCGTGGTTGTATGATTGATCTTGTTGTTAGTATTGATATCACTCTGGGATCATTGAGTTAATTTAGTTGGGTTTGGCAAACCTGGCTCGGTCAGTAGCAACGCTATTTTTGAGAGTTGAATGAAAAGATAAAAGTACTCTAAATAAATATAATTTCATCATCTTTCTTTCTTCATTTGCTCATAAGTTTAGTATTCTCTAGTTAAGATCTTTTGTGCTTCCAAAGAAAATTGCATGTTTTTCTTTATCACTTGTATGTTTGTTTGTTTCCTTCAACTCATATACTTGCTAACCAGCCTTGCTAGCCCAAAACCTGTACTGAGAGAGAATTCTTCTCGTGCATCCACTCCTTTAAACCAAAACCTTTGCCATTTGTGTCCACCTAACCTACCTATTAGCATTATTGCTATTCCAAGTAAATTCTTGTTTTATCTACCTCCCAAATTAAACTTGTTATGTGAAAATTAGTGATTAAAGCTCTCACGAACTTGATGGCACACTTTACATTCTTGCACTTAATAAACCTGAACCATTCTTCCCATCTATGTTGTGTATATGCTTGCGCTTTGTGAGTTGTGAATTAGCAGAACCATGCTGTCATGGGAAACGCTTTAAACATTGCACTGGTACTTTGTACCTAGTTGATATCATGTTCTTTTGTCTATGGATGTCGTCGGTGTGAAATGAAAGGGAAGCTTGTAAGTCCATGGAGTTATGCATGTGTGTTAGAGAAACGCCTGGGCCGCTGGTCTAATCCATGCTGACATGGTGGAAACCTGCAGCGTAACCATAACGAGCATCTATGAAGAATTCTTCTTATAAAAAAAAGAGATAAAGATTGAGAAAAAGAGAAAGAAAAAAAGAGATATTATGAAAACAGGAAAGAGAGAAAAAGCACCATATTCCCATGATAAATAAGAAGATTTCTGAGATACTTGTTGTCTGCTTGCCTTGTCATTTTGATATGGGGATTCTTCCGTATCATCGGGCAAGGGGTACCCCGTTGGCGGTTCTCTATGATACACATATGCTTACGATGACAAGAACTTATCGGTGACTAAACTTGAGTAGCATGAGGAGCGGCCCTTGTATTCAAGGGACATGAGATTCTCAATTTACAACTTGTCAATGCATTTCCTCATATTTGATCACTTTAACCTTAATAACCTAAAGATGCCTATGATAGGGGCAATGAGAGCTTAAAGCTAGTAAGTATCATAATTTTTGGGAGCTCTTTATGAGACTTGCAATCCCTGCTTCCCTCTGCGAAGGGACTTTCTTTTACTTTGTAGTTGAGTTAGTAAACCTATTCCCTTCTATCTCAGCAAGTATTTTGAGTTGTTGTGTTTCATTCATTCATATGATGATTTATTCAATCATGTTGCTTATGTTCCTTGTTTTGCACATTGCTCTTATCTTGATGTTTACTACTTTGAAAGCTATCATTGAAAATCAGTTATTTGTGAACTCCAGCAAATTATCAACTATTCTTCGACCAAGAGCTAAGTTTGCCATTACCAATTGTGATTCACTTTATGTATCTTTATTGTGTTTTCTTTACTTATTGCAAGTTAAGTTATATAATAGTTAGTTGTCTTATATTATGATCTATGTATTGATGAATGTGATGCTTCTTGTCCATATTCTTTTATCGACACTTCACTCCATAAACCTGAGGCCATGTTTATTGAGCTCAGTTTCGCTTGGGGACAAGCGAAGTCTAAGCTTGGGGGGAGTTGATACGTCCATTTTGCATCACTATTCCATGTCATAATTCACTGTTATTCATTGATATATTTCATTATGAGAGGTGATACTTATGTTATTTCATCTGTTTTTGCATGGTTGATGAGTTTTCGAGCATGGACCGCTGCAGTCAGGATTCTGATCGAAAAGGTGCTGTTTGGAGGCAAAATTCGCGAAGATCAGAAAATCCGGGAAAATATATGGAAAATCCTATTTTTCCAGAAGACGAAGGAAGCCAGAAGGGGGACTAGAGATGGGCCACAGGGGCCCACACCATCCCCTGGCACGGGCCACCTTGGGCCGCGCCACCAGGTGGTGTGGCCGCCCTGGTCCACCCCTGGCACTCCCCTCTGGCATATATTATCCTCCCGAAATCCTAAGACTCGGGGAGCGACCAAAGAAAGATTCCGCCGCCTCTACGGGGCAGAAAACACCAAGAGAGAAAGATCTCCCCAGCAGATAGATTTCTCCCGGGGGAAATCCTTCCCGGAGAGGGGAGATCGTCGCCATCAACACCATCATCAAGCTAGACTTCATCGTGATCATCATCATCACCACCCACATCATCACCATCAGGACCCTCATCACCATCTCCATATTGCTGTAACAATTGCGTTGAATCTTGCATAGTTCATAGGGGAAACTTTCCTGGTGTTGATTACTCTTTGTAGTTGATGCTATTGAGTGGAACCATTGAATTATTGTTTATGTTCAGATTGTTATACATCATTATTCCATCTCTGATCATGATCCATATGATGTCTTGTGAGTAGTTTTTTTTGTTCTTGAGCACATGGGAGAAGTCATGTTGTTAGTAGTGGAGTTGTGTTGAGAAAGATTCAATGGTTTGATATTTAAGTTGTGGTTTACTTCTTCTAGTGGTGTCATGTGAACGTCGAATACATGACACTTCACCTATATGGGCCTAGGGGAATGCATTGTGTATTTGGCTACTAATCGTAGGGGTTGCCGGAGTGACAGAAACCTGAACCGCCGTTAGGAAACCATTGCACAAGGGACGTAAGGGTCTTAGAGTTTAAAGCTGTGGTTAGGTTTCTACCTTAATTACTTTCTTGTACTTACGGATGTTTGCAAGGGGTATAATCACAAGTATGTATTAGTCTTAGGAAGGTCGGTACATTAGCACAGGTTCACCCACACAACACTTAGCAAGCTAAAGAAGATTAATCAACTATATGAAGCGAAAGCACTTGATCCTTCCCATGTGTCCTCGAGAACGTTTGGTCATCTTAAGTAATACAACCGGCTTGTCCTTTGCTGCATAAAGGATTGGGACACTTGCTGCATTTATTCCTACTGTCTTTTATTTACTCGTACTTTGTTTACTTGCTATATCAAAAACCCCTAAAAATCTGTTTGCTAAGTATTTGCAGAGAATTCCTGATCCATACCACTAGCCAGCACCTTCTTCTCCTTGTTGGGTTCGACACTCTTACTTATCGAAAATACTGCGATAACCCCCTATACTTGTGGGTCATCACCCCCTTGAAGAAATATCTGCTAGATGCGTTATCATCACCACCGCGAGCCTCGTCGCCTACTGCAAACGTTATCTTTACTCAGCAGCACATAGTGCATCCCTGTCGAAATCTCATCCGTTTGGTCTCCCCTGTGTTCTTCACTCTCACTCAACTGAGGTATCGCGTGAGTACAATGTCTTCTACCGTGACAATCGCATGAAGCAGTTCTACAAGGGCAGCTACTATTGAAGTAGGGGCAAGCCGACGCCACAGAAGAAGTTCGGGTGGACCTTGTGCAAGCTGACGCTGCTGGACAGGTCCTCCTCCAATGCTGTGATGCTAGATTGTGAGGGTAAGAAGTGGGCAGGCATGCATGGAGATAGGATCACCACTATTGGACTCGCCTAGAACTGGGAGCTTGTGAATGTGTTCACTCGTCGCCGGATTCCTCTACCAGCAATCTTCAATTTTGAGGCCACACCTGAGGTACTTAAGTTTATCATGGCTGGTCAACCTACTAATCTATTGAAGATAGCCATTTGCCGAGTTCCCAAAGCTGCTGGGAACTACAAGGATTTCTCTATCCTGGCCATCTTTGACATGGTAGTTGCCTTCCTTGATGGTTCTCATGGTATGTGGATGGTTCTTGAGAACCAGTTCAGCATGTTCAGCTACCACGATGCAATTATCCACAATGGAGTTGTCTATGTTGTAACTCAGATTGGCAATGTTTATGCATGGGATCCTCGGGCATGGGTTAAAATTTCCATCCTTAAATTTTCAAGCTTCATCATTCAAATTTTGCTCAGCTGACCTCTAAATGTGCTTTCCTTGCAAGGTCCTGTGCATCTTCCGAGGCCACCTGAATTAGATGGTAATCGTGAGTACAGTCCTGATCTGTGGTGGTTAGCAGGATCTCCTGATGGTGGTAGCCTTATTCTGATCAATACTGTAGGCGTTAGTGCTAGGCGGTATGACACTACTTATGGTGGTTATCCTGTGGCTGAAAATGTTGGTTATCATCATGGCCCCAATATTCACAGCTATTCTACTGGGTTTTGCTGCCATGTGTTCTCAATTGACACTAGTAGGTTACTTCCACCAAGGCAATGGCGGAGGGTTTTAGACCTTGGAGCGTTTTCTATCTTCCTTGGATTGAACTATCCAATTACCAATCTAGTTGGCACGGTTGGCCCTAGAGATCTAACGAGGAGCAACTGTGTATACACCTCGCTGCATGCAGTTAGTCTCGATGGATTTAATCTTTGTCCTGAAATATGCCGCATCAGTATGAATGCTCAAGACACCAATGTTGGTTTCTCAACCAACATTGGCTAGAATTTCCCTAAAAAAACATTGGCTAGAATTGGCGGCAGACTCCGTTGTGGTTCGTTCCAAGGTTGGCCAACACGAAGGATTGGAACCGGCATAATTAACGGTTCAAAGGAGATCATATGGAATAGGGATTTTCGTATCTTGAATTATTTCCTTCGCCTTATTTGTATCGTATGGCCTCAGTCGTTAACTTGTTGTACTCTAACACTCATTTCGCTACAATGTACTGCAAGGCCTGCGATTTGATCAAACTCCTTCTGTATGCAAGCCATAGTTTTAGTCTGTGCGGGTTGAATATTCTGCAACTCGTTGCGCCCGCACCCCTTTATTATTTGTTGCACTTTTGAGTTCTCAACAAATGTGAAATAAATCCGGAACATTGGATATGTTGTATCTTGTGCATCTACAATATTTGGTCCCACAATAAGATCTTATGTGACCTATGTCAATGAAAAAGAAAAAACCTAAGCGAAGAATAGCTTGTGTTCATTTGTTCATTTTGTGGTTGCCAGGTGTGACACCCCGAGGATCAGGGTTAAACAAATCTTAGACCTTTTCCTGACCTAAGATTAACCTAGAGCTCGAGGATATCAAGTGAAGAATCGGTAAATAAGCAGTAACCCTATGACACAAAAATTAGTACAACAAGCTCATAACTGAGCAAAGAACCAAAATTTTACAAGCAGAGGTCACTGACCATAAACATCAAACAACGGAAGGCAAATTATGCTATTAAGTATAGCAAGCCATCTTTGTTTGTAAAACAAGAGGGAGAAGAAGCTCGTCTAATCAGAATATTTTAAAAGGGGATAAGAGAGCGACATCTCGAAAGAATTGATCATCATCTTGATATCCACCAAAGTAATCCTCATCTCACAACTAGGATCACCCCCTCGTACCCATGAGGAAGCATCCTTAAGCACACGTTGAACTACCAAGTTTTACGATTAGGTTAAATTTCTCTATGATCTTAGAATTCGGTCACCAAGCATTCATAACCGTGAACATGGCTTTTCGAAAAGATTTAACCCTACAGGGGTGTACAACTTTACCCACACGTACCAACCGACCTTAATGCCAGTACATTAGCCCTCTTCCTTGGAAGGCCGGCAGAGGGTGATTGGCCACAACCTTTACCTTGCTTTCGCCGAGACTATGAGTCACACCCTAAGGATGGTTTCACCGTAACGAGTCAAATCCCGAAGCCGGTCCCTAGAGATGTGAGGCAAGGTTGGTTTACCAGGGGCTCCATCCACCCCAAGCAACCTCGGCCACGCTTACCTACCTGTTATGATGCACCTCCTTCACCGCCTTCGAGAACAAACAGAATGCATATCTCAAATGGAACGCCCGAACTATGTGACTCATGGAATCTACAAGGCAAGTTAATCAGCGGAGGGGTTCCCAAGCCCCGTGTGGCTGTACGCTCGTCTTGGTCTAAAGGCAAGAACTCGGTTCCTAGTGGTGGCGAGCATGGGACTAGAAAAACCACATCCCACTATGGCCTCCCATACAAGCCTTAGCATGTTTAACCTTTACCGCTGATCTTACCTTATCAGTATACCTCGTTATCCTGTCATACTAGATTCTCTACAAATATTACATCATCTGGATGAACCAGCACTAACAGCTATGCATGTCTAAGCAAGATACATATATAAGCTCTAGTAGTGCACACAAGCCAAACCTAGTTATGCTAGGAGCAGTGAATCAGGTAATATAAGCTCAAAGGGAGTAATTTAACAGATAGGATCCTCTATCTATCGATAAAATACCACAGTAGAATCGTATGCATCATGGCAAGAATGTAATACTTTTGAAACCATAGGATTGTATAATGGTGGGGCTATGCTTGCCTTGTTTGTTGATACCCAGATATAGATCTTTGGAAGCCTTGTACTTGACTTGATTATAGTTGGTCAAGTATTGTTCATCGATCTTCGATGGTGTTGATCTCGGTCTTCAATCTTGATCTCGATATCGTATTCTACTAGGAAGAAGCAAACACCGGAAAGATAGGGAAACAATCAATACATTGCATCGACGCAATTCTCAATCAAATATGATGATATGACAAGTTGATTTGTATTGAAATGAAACCCTATAGCATGCTTGACAATTTAAGAGGCGTCCGAGGGGTGCAAACCCTAAAACAGGGAAACCCCGGAACACCTGCAAGGGGTTGATTTCATTCTCTAATTAAACTTGCAATTAAAGTTTTTGAACAATGCATGATTATGATTCTATTATAAACATCTCATTTTTCTGAACATTTTGATATATTACACATATTTTTCTGACTTGTAAATAATTAGATATTGAATTTATAAGATTATATCAATTTCTGAAATTATTTAAACCAATTAAATGAGTTACTGCGTCATCATGATGTCAGCTCGGGGTGGGGGTTGTTTTCTACCGGGGCAGAGGATACCCGATGTGGGTGACCTATGGGCCAGGGCCACGTCAGCGTGCCACCTCGGCGAGGAGGGGCCTGGCTCGGGCTGACACGCGCTGACCCACGTGGTGGACGGCGGCCGACGCCGGCGACCACAAAGCAGCGGCGCTACGGTGCATGCGCGGATCAGAAACGCCTAAATGCGAGTGACCTAACTTGGGTGGCACCAGTTCCTGGGGTGGCCGAGAACCTCATCGGCAACGACTAGAGTGGAGTCTGCACGGCAGCGCTCGTTGTCACCGTGATTCCGAGCATGTACAAGCCAAAGGGGAGGTCGGGGAGAGGCGCGGGGTCACCCTGAGGGTGTTGGTGGCGACAAGGAGGCCCGAGGAGGTTGGGGCCAACGGTAATGGCAACGGCAGGCGGCATCGGGAGCAGGGAAGACGAGATCGTCACGGTCGATTTAGGGCTTCCCAACTCGATTCCTTCGACGAGGAGACGTGGTACTTCACGGCGGAGCTCAGGGCGTGCTCGGTTGGGCGAGGGGAGCACGACAACGGCGATGATTCGAAGCAGCAGCGGAGATAGGGTTCGGGGTCCTCGCTGGGAAAGAGGAGAGAGGAGCGCACAAGGGGGAGGAGATGAGGACGAGGGAGGAGAGACGTGCACGACGCGGTTCTTATCCATGTCTCTAGGCGGCATCGGGCGGTAGTGGCGGCGACATGCAGCTGCTTGCTGTCGTCGACGAAGACGACGAGGAGAGAGAGAGGCCGAAGCGGTATTGGGATGGGATGGGCTATTGCTAGGCCAGCGGGCTGCGGGAAACTGCTGCGCGTGCAGAAGAGAGGGAAGAGGAGAAGAAATGGGCCAGCTGGGCTGACTCTTTTGGCTCTTTTATTTTTCAAAAATCCTTTTTCTTTTCTGATTTCTGTTTTCCATTTGTTAACCATTTTCAAATCTGTTTTGAACCATTTCAAAATACCAGAGATTTATGAAACTATAGAAAATATTGTAGGGGCCCTTTTAATCCATTTGGGCTCCACTATTTTGGTGGTTTTCAAAATATTCAAACCCATTTTGAATTGTTTTCAAGAGGGAGAGGAAATATCTAGGGTGTTAGGGTTTTGCATTATTTTCTTGTATGCATTTTAAGGGATGATCATGAATGCACAAACAAACCCTAATTTAATATTAGCTAAAACTGGGCTGTTACAGCTCTATCCCCCTTACGAGAATCTCGACCCGAGATTCCAAAGGTAGGAAGGAAGAAGGAGAACAGGGTCAATTCTAGGGATAAGAGGGAAACACACTAAACAACACACAGAGTATCTCATGATCAACTCGTGATGGAGTGTTCAGAGACAACTCTGAGATGACAACATGAAACACATCAAGGTAGTGGAGGAAACAAAAGGAGATAGGTTTCAAGTTAACAAATAACTGGTCTTCATAAGGATTGAGACCATGGAGTTTCAGAAGGATTTAAGCTTCTAAAAAGGAAAGCTTACAACAGAAAGGACATGACCATAGACTTCGAGAGATATAGAACTCTACTATACAGCTTAAGTAAAGCTTCTAGGGATACAGAGATACGGATGACTAAGTTGTTGAACTACTTTTGATATAGAAGGATCACTGTTCATTCAACAGAAGGTCAAGACAGAAAGGTGTTTTATGGCGAGGACTCATAAGAGTCACAAGGAATATGTAACAAGAGGAACTGATGTTTACCAAAATCATAGTCACTCTATAAACATGATCGAGATGCGAAGGAAACTCTTTATTCATCCGGGATTATCAAAAATCTTTACCGAAGATCATGATATCACTTTACACCACCAAGATGATTAGGTAAGAAGATTCCTGATGACACGAGGAAAAAGAAACTTCATTCTCAGACTTCAGTTACTTGGCACAACAAGATGCTTGCCAACATAAAGGGTCTGGAGGATCGACCGAGAGACATTTATCCACGCTACATTAAATGTTCTCCTTGATGTTCGAGAAAGCAGACATCAAGTAAAGGTAAGACTTCGGATACAAAGGAAACCATAAGCATAACTCTGATAAAAAATCACAGAAGATGCCTCATGAAGAGTGGTTGCTAATTGCCGATTCAAGGGAATATGGCAACAGGTCTTCCGACTAGTTGTGTCAACCATTACAGCAATCTTGTTGGATTTACAAAGAGACCTATGTCAAAACCTTGAAAAACACCAACCATCATATCTGCTTGAGATTCAAATCTGGTTAAGTGAGATGATACTTTAGACTCAGCATGTCTGAATAGAAAGTTTGAAGCATTTACCACGAAGGTAAAATTACTGGATTCTCAAGACATGGACTACAGTGTTAAGCTCCAATAGACTGAGCGAAATTGCTAGACCCATGTATTAACAACTTGTCTAAAGACAACTTCTCATACATGAAGTACTTGCAACGAAATACAACTGTGTCCTTGAGGCTACAGAGATAACTCCACTCGAATCCACGGTGACATCTTTCTTTGAATGCACGTGAATCAGAGAAGGTTACTTCTAACATCCAGAACACATACTTCGAGACGATCCCAAAGATGGCTCTCTGAAGTTTTCCAACATTAATGCCAAAGGTTCCATATGAATCTATTCTAGCATGGAGAAGATAAGGATATTGTCAATGGGCTCAACAACAAACTTATCGAGATACTCCAAGAAGATGAACTCATATGTTGTATAATGAAGGCAAAAATACTGGTCAGACCAATGGACATGAGGACGTACTCAAGTGAAACATCACAAGTAGCAACATCGTCAGGATAGTCCTTGGAATTGAGTTTGATTTCACGACGACCCAAATCAAATCAAAGGTGGGGGGAAGATAACATATCCATGAAGGACATATTATCTTTCTTCATCATGAACAAAACTAGACATCCCTTAAGATAAACTAAGTCAGATAGAACTTTTGTCTTACAACTCTCCAAGTTGTTGTTTAAGCTCAACCAACTAGTTTAGGGTTATCTGGTATGGATCCTTGGAGAAAGGGGTAGTTCAGAGAACTTGCTTGCTCAAGAACTTGACAACACGGTCATGTGGCAACATGGCGATACTTCTAGAAAGACGTCTAGGATATCACGAACCACCGATATGTCACGTAGTTCGAGAGGGAGCTTGCTTGGTAAGGCAAGAAGACATAGTCTTAGAGCTTTGGCACAAGCCTAACTCTTTGGCCGAAGACAGTGCACTAGAACAATGGACTTGGTAGCGCAATCATCCTTTGCTTTGTGATAGGGTTAACCATCATGCTAAGTATAAATAAAATGTCCTTGGAGTTCAAAGCATTAATAATTGCTAAGAATCTCAGATGACCACATTATTACGCACACGCATCATTCACGAGCACGAAAGCTCGGAGGAAGGGTGGGTAAATATGTGTGAGAGCATCACTTCATTAATAAGGCCATGAAACTCGGCATGACCTCTTAGTATAAAAGGGTGTGTTACTCTAAGGTAGAACAGATAGAAGCTAATTAATGCATCTTAATTTGTGAGTTACTACACTTTGACCTGGTCCTAGATATGACGAGGTATTGGAGTTTGTTTCTCCTGACATCCCGATATGGTTTGTCTTGATGGACCACAAGAGTATCTTGCATCAGAAGACACCGATGCACATTTACTACTTGGCTACCAACTGGTAGACAAAGGTCAGAAACAACAAGGGGAAAAGGAACATGCTCAGGAAAAAAATCCCGAGATGTGGATGCATAGATTATCATTCTTCCGAAAACAAATGCGAAGAAGGGAGGTTGTGGCAGAGTCACGAATATAGATGTGAGACTCACGAGGAGTACTCTTGTCGTGATATTTTTGGTTACATTAAAGAACATCTGCCATAGCTAGTGGTAGGGGAAGTCCTTATTTGTCGCGAGTCAATATCAACAAGGACCACAAGCTTGGAGGCTATACTTGAAGTCAGCCACCCCGACGTAATGTGTGAACATTTACGACAGGGGTCAAAGGAATGGACCTTGGGTTAAAGATTAGCTTCGTGTACTAGATTCACAACACTAGAATCTCGTACAATCCGGGACCTTCGGTTCAAGTCCAAGGGTTAAAAACCAAGAAAGAAGTAACTACTACTTGAGTGACATACCGTACACTGCAAGCAATAATCACGAGGTAGCTTCCAAGAGAAGAAATGACTTCTAAAGTACCCGAACACACAAAAAGGAGGCGCACGAGGCAAAAAGAAACCTCGAAGCCTAGAATAGAACATCATGGATCCTACAATATAATATTGTGGGCCCATAAGATAGAGAGACCTCGATGGAAAGGGAATCTCTCAACTGAAACAGAACAAGGGAATAAGGAACACACAACACACAACTCTAGAGAACTTAACACTAGGTCAACTGGCTGAGAAACGACCTGCCCAAAAGGCACCTGAATTTTGAAAGACTAGAAGAGATATTCAAACTTTTCAAAGTCAACACATGGTAAGATGACCTAGAGTTAAGAGTGAGACCAGATAAGAAGAAAAAGAAGCATACTAGAGTTTTCGCAAATGCTTTTCATCTTTGAAATAGTTTTTTACAAGCACTACACTCAACATCGACCAATAGCAAGGTTTTGCTACGGTCGGTACTGGTCTAATACCAAAAACTGTGACACCCCCGGGATCAGGGTTAAACAAATCCCAGACCTTTGCCTGACATAAGCTTAACCTAGAGCTCGGGGATATCAAGTGAAGAATCGGTAACACAATAGTAACCCTGCGACACAAAAATTAATACAGCAAGCTCATAACTGAGCAGAGAACCAAAATTTTACAAGCAGAGGTCACTGACCACAAACATCAAAAAATGGAAGGCATAAGTATAGCAAACTTAACAAATGTCCTAAGAGGCCTGAAGCATAACGATGACATCCCAGCCCATAGATTCTAGGCTGCCAGCCGGGAACCCAAGCTACTCGTCGGTGTCGATGTCGTACTGAACTCATCTTCAGGGGAAAACTTATTCTGCTACAAAAGTATCAACAAAGCAAGGGTGAGTACAGGGTGTACTCCACAAGACTTATGGTTGGTGGGGTTATTTTGCATAAAGCCATCTTTGTTTTTAAAACAAGAGGGAGAAGAAGCTCGTCTAATCAGAATATTTTAAAAGGGGATAAGAGAGCGACATCTCCAAAGAATTGATCATCATCTTGATATCCACCAAAGTAATTCTCATCTCACAACTAGGATCACCCCCTCGTACCCACGAGGAAGCATCCTTAAGCACACATTGAACTACCAAGTTTTACGATTAGGTTAAAGTTCTCTATGATCTTAGAATTCGGTCACCAAGCGTTCATAACCATGAACATGGCTTTTCGAAAAGATTTAACCCTGCAAGGGTGTACAACTTTACTCACACGTACCAACCGACTCTTAATGACAGTACATTAGACCTCTTCCTTGGAAGGCCGGGAGAGGGTGGTTGGACATGACCTTTACCTTGCTTTCACCGAGACCATGAGTCACGCCCTAAGGATGGTTCCGCCGTAACAGGTCAAATCCTGAAGCCGGTCCCTAGAGATGTGAGGCCAGGTTGGTTTACCAGGGGTTCCATCCATGCCAAGCAACCCCGGCCACGCTTACCTACCAGTTATGATGCACCTCCTTCACCGCCTTCGAGAACAACCAGAATGCATATGTCGAATGGAACACTCGAAGAGAATATCATTTTGTGGCCCGAAAGTTGGGGTGCCCAGGCAACGCGGTACCCAAGTTGCCTGTAATTAGCCGCGATGACTACAGTTGGTGTGCCAAATAATCAGGGGGTCTTTTTCGGCATGAATTCAACTTGACGTTTCAATACAAAATATCAGACTAACGGCCGTCAAGTTGGGCCCCGTTATCAGTTCTTGCCGTTATGTCGCTCCCGTCACTTAGGTGTCAATTAGGCTTGCAGCGTTGGCGCCTGCATCCATTATGCGTCTTCTTCTTCCCTGGAGTGGCAATTTGTGGTCGTGGCCATGGCACAGAGCTGGGACGTGACGAACCTGCTTGGACCCGCTCTCCTCCCTATCCAGAGTCGGAGCTCGCCCTCACCATGGCCGCACCCATGGCACAGCTCGGGGACAAGAATTGGTTCCCGGTGAGATTTGTCACTATGTCGACCATGCTCTTTCCTGTTTTCCTCCTCCAGAATCCGAGCTTGCCGTCACCATGGTCGCACCCGCACCAATTATGCCAACCCTATCGAGATCTCTGTGGTAGCTCAAGTTCTTCCATGTTGAACCTATAAGCGAATTCAGAGCTGGGCGGCGGCAACCCATTTGTTGAACCTGTAAGGAATTTGCTGAAGACTACGTGCCGTGCCAAGGTCTTCGGCTGATGCATTCGGCTTCTGCCAACGTCCACCGCTGATGTGAGATCATTTAGTTACTTCAATACAAAATTTTGACCAATTTAACTTGTTAATGTATTCCTTGACAATTATAATATAATCAAGGACTAGAAATGTTTTGTAGTGTGCATGAGCATGATCAGTAATATAATTGAATAATAGAAATTTTGAGGCACTCCATATAAAGGAGTAGATTAATATATATATATATAGAAGGTTCACCACAGACACCACATGGATATATTGTCTTACATGCCACACACAGGTAATAATAATTAACTAAAACAAAATAAAAGCAGCGGGAGCAGCAGGAGGCCAGGACACGGAGACGCCTAGCACGGCAGGGGAATATCAGCAGGAGGCAGGGACAGCCTAGTCGAGGGGATACCGGCCAACCCTGACATAATCCCAGAGGAATTTGCCGAATGCTGCGTGCCACACCATGGTAATCGGCCTATGGCTTATGCCTCCGCCCCTGGCAACACCCACCACATGCTGGATCATGCTGTCAAGGTCCACGTTGATTGCTCTGCCACAGAATGGGCAAAACAGTCTTCCCCTACGGTAGAAACGGATTAGCCCACATCGTAACCGCCTCAGCACATAGCGTCTCTTGTTGTCCCTGGATTCCTTGCTAGCGTCCACGCCATCATCATCCTCCTGTTGATTTTTAAGAACACAACTTCAAACTCATACATATGATTTAATTGTATTACAACTCAAGAATTGACAACATGTATATGTAAGACAATATATCCGTGGATATCAAAGAGAAAGCATCTCAGCAATAGTTTGATCAGTTTCTTCATGGATGGAGTTAGTGAACCAAGTAACAATTGCACAACCTATATTGTTCTTGTACATCGCCCTAGGTTCACTAACTCATCCCTGAAAAAATCTGACACCAATGTGTTTGCCTCACTTTTGGGACAAATTTGAATTATTGGCCACAATAAGAAATTCAAATGTAATTGTACAAAACAATATTTAGGGATATACATAGTCAGGTACAAAAACAAGCCTAAATATTGTAATTATAAATAAAAAACCAAAAATTAATCTTTAGGTACATGTTAAAAATACTTATGATCAAAACCATTCATATACATATGCATCATACGAATCATTTAAAGATTAGAAACAATTCAAGGATCATATATGTAGTTCCATATGAGAATAAATCAAGGGCCTCATAAGTTTTTTCAGAGATGGAGTTGGCGAACCAAAGGACCAACAACACAACCTATATTGTTTGTGTGCATTGCTGCCTCAGGTTCACCAACCATCCCTAAAACATGACACCATCATATGTGTCTCCCCTTGAACTCTTTTGGGGAAAATTTCAACCATCGGCCTCGGTGACAAACTGAAATATAATTCTTATACACTATGAATGCATGCATGGAATAGATAATTCAAATATCATAGTTCTATGAATATAGAATAAAGATTGCAGCCTCATAAGTTTCTTCAGGGATGGCGTAAGTGAACCAAGTAAAAATTGCACAACCTATATTGTTCTTGTACATGGCCCTAGGTTCGCTAACTCATCCCTAAAAAATCTAACACCAATGTGTCTGCCTCTCTTTTGGGGCAAATTTGAATCATTAGCCACAATAAGAAATTGAAATGTCATACAAAACAATATTCGGGGATATACATATGCATCATACGACACATTCATAGATCATAAACAATAAAAATATTATATATATAGGTTCCATATGAGAATAAATTTAGGGCCTCATTTTTTCAGAGATGGAGTAGGAGAACGAAAATACCAACAACACAACCTATATTGTTTATGTGCATTGCTGCCTCAGGTTCACTAACCATCCCTAAGAAAATGACACCATCGGATGCCCTTGCACTATTTTGGGGAAAAATTGAATCATTGGGCTCAATAAGGAATAGAAATGTAATGTTATAGGCATGTTGCGTATCGAAAGCAACACTCAACTAGCAAACTCAACTAGATGGCAGATGAGAAGATTGGGGTTTTGTGACTAGACAGATTGGGGTTTTGTGACTAGATGGCAGATGCATCAATCTCCCATTCGAACCATATATATACTATGCTACTTCAAGAGCAATAGAATCTATACACAATTGAGAAAATCCTAAGTATGAATAGTGAAATATGCGGCTGCGACTAGAGAAGCTAGCAATATAGTACCTCGGACTCCTCATCAGGGACCTCCTCCTCGAACTCATCATTCCCCACGATTGCGTCGAAGATTTCTTGGACGGTGATGGGGTCGTTGATGTAGAGCACCAGATTGCCTCCGCTTGCCTCCTGCCCCCCATCCAGATCTGCCGCTGGCACCACGATGTTGTTGGCCACGATGTTGTCAGCCACCTGCTGCTTGGCGGCGACAGCTACTAGCTAGACGGATGAGCTCGAACCCTCGATGGCATGGCAACAAGCGGCGTTCGTGCCCGGAGAAGACGCCTCTGCCAGCTTGGTGACGACCGAGCCATCTACTGTTGCGCCTTCAACTGGCTTCACCTCTGGCTCATCTCCATGCGTCGCTTCATGGCGCACCTAGGGAAGGAGTTAGTGCAAGCGAAGGAGCTTCGGCGCGCGCGGTAGGTGCAGATTGGGGTTTTTGGGACTAGACAGATTGAGGGAAAATGACACGAGCAAATGGAAGAAGAAGGCCGAGCGGGTTTATAAACACTAGACCGTTCGTAGTCCTCGAGTGGACACGTGTGGTGGGCGGGGGGCGGTGGGGCTACCCCGATCTCCACCTTTTTTTGAAACAGCCATGATCTTCACTTTAGAGCTGCATTGAAAACACACTCAGGGCAGACCTTGATTCCACTGCATGCAAGTGGTGTGGAACCAATTTCTAGCAACGTTAGATCTACTCGAGGGGGGCCCTTGACTCATGGAAGTTACTTGCGGTAGGGCCCAGTTGGAAGTGAGATTGAGAGCGCTGTGTAAAAATGGGATATGTCTTATTAAAATCAAGTGGCAATAAATTACAGCGTCCCGTCGACAACCATGCACTCGATGACCCTGTTGCCCTGTGCATGTGTTGTAGTAGCAGTAATAATAGCCTTTGTAGACTAGATTAAACGTGACATGACCACTCGACCAATTTTTCCATGGACGGCATCGTGTTCCTTCTTGTAGAAGTCTCGCTGAGGGAGACGTCTGTGCTATATCACACTATACTGTGAAGGGCACGCCGTGTGCAACGATCATCGTCGGATCACATAGGATCAACGGTTGGTGCGCACGATCCGCGTGACAACTGTGACAACCAATCAGGGCGTAGCAGACAGATTGAACACAGTTTTGGGCTTCTACGAAAGAGAGAGAGGGCAAAACTGAGTAGTATCAAAAAACCAAGGGCAAAACTGAGTAGTATAAAAATCGAAAGTGAGTGTCTTGTACAATGAAATACATTGAGGCATACATAAAATTATACCAAGATAGATCCACTAGAGTTCATTGGATGTGTGTTCTTATCATAAACCACATATGGATCAGCTAGTGTCATTGCATGTCTGTTCTTTGCACAAACCACATACGGATCCATCCAGTTCATTGCATGTGTGTTCTTTTCATTAACCACACCTAGAGTCATTGCATGCCTATTCTTTCCACAAAGAACATATGGATCCACCAGTGTGATTGCATGTGTGTTCTTTTCCCAAACCACAGCCAGTGTCATTGCATGTGTGTTCTTTCCACAAACCCCATATGGATCCACCAGTGTCACGTGATGTGTGTTCTCCTCACAAACCACAGCCAGAGTCATTGCATGTATATTCTTTCGACAAACCACATATGGATCCACCAGGGTCATTGCATGTGTGTTCGTCTCATTAACCACACCCAGAGCCATTGCATGTATGTTCTTTCCACAAAGAATATATGGATCCACCAGTGTGATTGCATGTGTGTTATTGTCACAAACCACAACCAGTGTCATTGCGTGTCTGTTTTTTCCATAAACCACATATTGATCCACCAGTGTCATTGCATGTATGTTCTTTTCACAAACCACAGCTAGTGTCATTGCATGTCTGTTCTTTCCAAAAATCACATATGGATCCACCAGTGTCATTGCATGTCTGTTCTTTCCACAAACAACATATGGATCCACCAGTATGATTGCATGTGTGTTCTTTTGGCAAACCACAACCAGTGTCATTGCATGTGTGTTCTTTCCACAAACCACATATGTATCCACCAGTGTGATTGCATGTGTGTTATTTTCCATAACCACAGCTAGAGTCATTGCATTTCTGTTCTTTCCACAAACAACATATGGATCCACCAATGTGATTGCATGTGTGTTCTTTTCCTGAACCACACCCAGTTCATTACATGTGTGTTCTTTTCACAAACCACATATGGATCCACCAGTGTCATTGCATGTATGTTCTTTTCATTAACCACACCTAGAGACATTGCATGTCTGTTCTTTCCACAAAAATCATATGGATCCACTAGTGTGATTGCATGTGTGTTCTTTTCACAAACCACAACCAGTGTCATTGCATGTCTGTTCTTTCCTCAAACCACATATGGATCCACTAGTGTCATTGCATGTCTGTTCTTTTCACAAAACACAACTAGTGTCATTTCATGTATGTTCTTTCCACAAACCACATATGGATCCACCAGTGCCATTGCATGTATGTTCTTTCCACAAACAAGATATGAATCCACCAGTGTGATTGCATCTTTGTTCTTTTCACAAACCACTGCTAGTGTCATTGCATGTGTGTTCTTTCCACAAACCACATATGTATCCACCAGTGTGATTGCATGTGTGTTATTTTCATTAACCACAGCTAGAGTCATTGCATGCCTATTCTTTCCACAAAAAACATATGGATCCACCAGTGTGATTACATGTGTGTTCTTTTAACAAATCACAGCCAGTGTCATTTCATGTGTGTTCTTTGCACAAACCACATGTGGATCCATCCAGTTCATTGCATGTGAGTTCTTTTCATTAAGCAGAGCTAGAGCCATTACATTTCTGTTCTTTCCACAAAAAACATATGTATCCACCAGTATCACTGGATGTGTGTTCTTTTCATTAACCATAGCTAGAGTCATTGCATGTCTATTCTTTCCACAAACAACATATGGATCCAACAGTGTGATTGCATGTGTTTTCTTTTCACAAACCATAGCCAGTGTTGTTGCGTGTGTGTTCTTTCCACAAACCACATATGTATCCACCAGTCTCACTTGATGTGTGTTCTTCTCACAAACCACAGGCACAATCATTGCATGTCTATTCTTTCCACAAACCACATATGGATCCACCAGTTCATTGCATGTATGTTCTTCTCACAGACCACATATGGATCCACCAGTGTCATTGCATGTGTGTTATTTTCATGAACCACAACCAGAGCCATTGCATATCTGTTCTTTCCACAAACAACATATGGATCCACCAGTGTCACTTGATATGTGTTATTTTCATGAACCACAACCAGAGTCATTGCATGTCTGTTCTTCTCACAGAACATGTAAGTATCCACCAGTGTCACTGGATGTGTGTTCTTTTCATGAACCATAGCTAGAGCCATTGCATGTGTGTTCCTCTCACAAAAAACATATGGATCCACCAGTGTCATTGCATGTGTGTTCTTTTCATGAACCACACCTAGAGCCATTGCATGTTTGTTCTTTCCACAAACAACATATGGATCCACCAGTGTGATTGCATGTGTGTTCTTTTCACAAACCACAGCCAGTGTCATTTCATGTGTGTTCTTTGCACAAACCACTTATGGATCCATCCAGTTCATTGCATGTGTGTTCTTTTCATGAACCACACCCAGAGCCATTGCATGTTTGTTCTTTCCACAAACAACATATGGATCCACAAGTGTCACTGGATGTGTGTTCTTTTCAAAAACCACAACGAGTGTCATTGCATGTGTGTTCTTTCCACAAACCACATATCTATCCACAAGTGTCATTGCATGTGTGTTCTTTCCATAAACCACATATCTATCCACAAGTGTCATTGCATGTGTGTTCTTTTCATTAACCACAGCTAGAGCCATTGCATGTCTATTCTTTCCACAAACAACATAAGGATCCACCAGTGTCATTGCATGTGTGTTCTTCTCATTAACCACAGCTAGAGCCATTGCATGTGTGTTCTTCTCACAGACCACATAAGATCCACCAGTGTCACTGGATGTGTGTTCTTCTCATTAACCACAACTAGAGCCATTGCATGTGTGTTCTTTCCATAGACCACATATGGATCCACCAGTGTCACTTGATGTGTGTTCTTTCCACAAACCACAGCCAGAGTCATTGCATGTGTGTTCTTTCCACAAACCACATATGGATCCACCAGTGTCACTAAATATGTGTTGTTTTCATGAATCACACCCAGTTCATTGCATATGTGTTCTTTTCATGAATCACAACTAGAGCCATTACATGTTTGTTCTTTCGACAAATAACATATGTATCCACTAGTTTCATTGCATGTGCGTTCTTCTCATTAACCACATCTAGAGCCATTGCTTGTCTGTTCTTTCCACAAACAACATATGTATCCACCACTGTGATTGCATGTGTGTTATTTTCATTAACCATAGCTAGAGTCATTGCATGCCTATTCTTTCCACAAACAACATATGGATCCACCAGTGTGATTACATGTGTGTTCTTTTCACAAACCACAGCTAGTGTCATTTCATGTGTGTTCTTTGCACAAACCACATATGGATCCATCCAGTTCATTGCATGTGTGTTCTTCTCATTACCTAGAGCCAGAGCCATTATATGTCTGTTCTTTCCACAAACAACGTACGTATCCACCAGTGTCACTGGATGTGTGTTCTTTTCATTAACCACAGCTAGAGTCATTGCATGTTTGTTCTTACCACAAACAACATATGGATCAACCAGTGTGATTGCATGTGTTTTATTTTCACAAACCATAGCCACTGTCATTGCGTGTCTGTTCTTTCCACAAACCACATATGTATCCACCAGTGTCACTTGATGTGTGTTCTTCTCACAAACCACAGCCATAATCATTGCATGTCTATTCTTTCCACAAACCACATATGGATCCACCAGTTCATTGCATGTATGTTCTTCTCACAAACCACATATGGATCCACCAGTGTCATTGCATGTGTGTTATTTTCATGAACCACAACCAGAGCCATTGCATGTCTGTTCTTTCCACAAACAACATATGGATCCACCAGTGTCACTTGATATGTGTTATTTTCATGAACCACAGCCAGAGTCATTGCATGTCTGTTCTTCTCACAAAACATGTAAGGATCCACCAGTGTCACTGGATGTGTGATCTTTTCATGAACCATATCTAGAGCTATTGCATGTGTGTTCTTCTCACAAACAACATATGGATCCACCAGTGTCATTGCATGTGTGTTCTTTTCATTAACCACAGCTAGAGACATTGCATGTGTGTTCTTCTCACATACCACATATGGATCCACCAGTGTCATTGCATGTGTGTTCTTTTCATGAACCACACCCAGAGCCATTGCATGTTTGTTCTTTCCACAAACAACATATGGATCCACCAGTGTCATTGGATGTGTGTTCTTTTCACAAACCACAGCCAATGTCATTGCATGTGTGTTCTTTCCACAAACCACATATCTGTCCACAAGTGTCATTGCATGTGTGTTCTTTTCATTAACCACAGCTGGAGCCATTGCATGTCTATTCTTTCCACAAACAACATAAGGATCCACCAGTGACATTGCATGTGTGTTCTTCTCATTAACCACAGCTAGAGCCATTTCATGTGTGTTCTTCTCACAGACCACATAAGATCCACCAGTTTCACTGGATGTGTGTTCTTCTCATTAACCACAACCAGAGCCATTGCATGTGTGTTCTTTCCATAGACCACATATGGATCCACCAGTGTCACTTGATGTGTGTTCTTTTCACAAACCATAGCCAGAGTCATTGCACGTGTGTTCTTTCCACAAACCACATATGGATCCACCAGTGTCACTAAATGTGTGTTCTATTCATGAATCACACCCAGTTCATTGCATATGTGTTCTTTTCACAACCCACATATGGATCTACCAGTGTCATTGCATGTATGTTCTTTTCATTAACCACAACTAGAGCCATTGCATGTGTGTTCTTTCCACAAACAACATATGGATCCACCAGTGTGATTGCATGTGTGTTCTTCTCACAATCCACAGCCAGTGCCATTGCATGTGTGTTCTTTCCACAAACCACATATGGATCCACCAGTGTAATTGCATGTGTGTTCTTCTCATAGACCACATAAGGATCCACCAGTGTCACTGGATGTGTGTTCTTTTCATGAACCATACCCAGTTCATTGCATGTGTGTTCTTTTCTTAGACCACATATGGATCCATCATAGTCATTTCATGTTTGTTCTTTCATTAACCACAGCCAGAGCCATTGCATGTCTATTCTTTCCACAAACAACATATGGATCCACCAGTGTCACTGGATGTGTGTTCTTTTCATGAACCACACCCAGTTCATTGCATGTGTGTTCTTTCCACAAACCACATATGGATCCACCAGTGTCACTGCATATGTGTTCTTTTCATGAATCACAACTAGAGCCATTACATGTTTGTTCTTTCGACAAATAACATATGTATCCACTAGTTTCATTGCATGTGGGTTCTTCTCATTAACCACATCTAGAGCCATTGCTTGTCTGTTCTTTCCACAAACAACATATGTATCCACCACTGTGATTGCATGTGTGTTATTTTCATTAACCATAGCTAGAGTCATTGCATGCCTATTCTTTCCACAAACAACATATGGATCCACCAGTGTGATTACATGTGTGTTCTTTTCACAAACCACAGCTAGTGTCATTTCATGTGTGTTCTTTGCACAAACCACATATGGATCCATCCAGTTCATTGCATGTGTGTTCTTCTCATTAACTAGAGCCAGAGCCATTATATGTCTGTTCTTTCCACAAACAACGTACGTATCCACCAGTGTCACTGGATGTGTGTTCTTTTCATTAACCACAGCTAGAGTCATTGCATGTTTGTTCTTACCACAAACAACATATGGATCAACCAGTGTGATTGCATGTGTTTTATTTTCACAAACCATAGCCACTGTCATTGCGTGTCTGTTCTTTCCACAAACCACATATGTATCCACCAGTGTCACTTGATGTGTGTTCTTCTCACAAACCACAGCCATAATCATTGCATGTCTATTCTTTCCACAAACCACATATGGATCCACCAGTTCATTGCATGTATGTTCTTCTCACAAACCACATATGGATTAACCAGTGTCATTGCATGTGTGTTATTTTCATGAACCACAACGAGCCATTGCATATACATGTTCTTTCCACAAACAACATATGGATCCACCAGTGTCACTTGATATGTGTTATTTTCATGAACCACAGCCAGAGTCATTGCATGTCTGTTCTTCTCACAAAACATGTAAGGATCCACCAGTGTCACTGGATGTGTGATCTTTTCATGAACCATATCTAGAGCTATTGCATGTGTGTTCTTCTCACAAACAACATATGGATCCACCAGTGTCATTGCATGTGTGTTCTTTTCATTAACCACAGCTAGAGACATTGCATGTGTGTTCTTCTCACATACCACATATGGATCCAGTGTCATTGCATGTGTGTTCTTTTCATTAACCACACCCAGAGCCATTGCATGTTTGTTCTTTCCACAAACAACATATGGATCCACCAGTGTCATTGGATGTGTGTTCTTTTCACAAACCACAGCCAATGTCATTGCATGTGTGTTCTTTCCACAAACCACATATCTATCCACAAGTGTCATTGCATGTGTGTTCTTTTCATTAACCACAATTTGGAGCCATTGCATGTCTATTCTTTCCACAAACAACATAAGGATCCACAGTGACATTGCATGTGTGTTCTTCTCAAAATCCCCAGCGAGAGCCATTTCATGTGTGTTCTTCTCACACCACATAAGATCCACAGTTTCCTTTGGATGTGTGTTCTTCTCATTAACCACAACGAGCCATTGCATGTGTGTTCTTTCCATAGACCACATATGGATCCACAGTGTCACTTGATGTGTGTTCTTTTCACAAACCATAGCCAGAGTCATTGCACGTGTGTTCTTTCCACAAACCACATATGGATCCACAGTGTCACTAAATGTGTGTTCTATTCATGAATCACACCCAGTTCATTGCATATGTGTTCTTTTCACAACCCACATATGGATCTACCAGTGTCATTGCATGTATGTTCTTTTCATTAACCACAACTAGAGCCATTGCATGTGTGTTCTTTCCACAAACAACATATGGATCCACCAGTGTGATTGCATGTGTGTTCTTCTCACAATCCCCAGCCAGTGCCATTGCATGTGTGTTCTTTCCACAAACCACATATGGATCCACCAGTGTAATTGCATGTGTGTTCTTCTCATAGACCACATAAGGATCCACCAGTGTCACTGGATGTGTGTTCTTTTCATGAACCATACCCAGTTCATTGCATGTGTGTTCTTTTCTTAGACCACATATGGATCCATCATAGTCATTTCATGTTTGTTCTTTCATTAACCACAGCCAGAGCCATTGCATGTCTATTCTTTCCACAAACAACATATGGATCCACCAGTGTCACTGGATGTGTGTTCTTTTCATGAACCACACCCAGTTCATTGCATGTGTGTTCTTTCCACAAACCACATATGGATCCACCAGTGTCACTGCATATGTGTTCTTTTCATGAATCACAACTAGAGCCATTACATGTTTGTTCTTTCGACAAATAACATATGTATCCACTAGTTTCATTGCATGTGGGTTCTTCTCATTAACCACATCTAGAGCCATTGCTTGTCTGTTCTTTCCACAAACAACATATGTATCCACCACTGTGATTGCATGTGTGTTATTTTCATTAACCACAGCTAGATTCATTGCATGCCTATTCTTTCCACAAACAACATATGGATCCACCAGTGTGATTGTATGTGTGTTCTTTTCACAGACCACAGCTAGTGTCATTTCATGTGTGTTCTTTGCACAAACCACATATGGATCCATCCAGTTCATTGCATGTGTGTTCTTCTCATTAACTAGAGCCAGAGCCATTATATGTCTGATCTTTCCACAAACAACGTATGTATCCACCAGTGTCACTGGATGTGTGTTCTTTTCATTAACCACAGCTAGAGTCATTGCATGTTTGTTCTTACCACAAACAACATATGGATCAACCAGTGTGATTGGATGTGTTTTCTTTTCACAAACCATAGCCAGTGTCATTGCGTGTGTGTTCTTTCCACAAACCACATATGTATCCACCAGTGTCACTTGATGTGTGTTCTTCTCACAAACCACAGCCATAATCATTGCATGTCTATTCTTTCCACAAACCACATATGGATCCACCAGTTCATTGCATGTATGTTCTTCTCACAAACCACATATGGATCCACCAGTGTCATTGCATGTGTGTTATTTTCATGAACCACAACCAGAGCCATTGCATGTCTGTTCTTTCCACAAACAACATATGGATCCACCAGTGTCACTTGATATGTGTTATTTTCATGAACCACAGCCAGAGTCATTGCATGTCTGTTCTTCTCACAAAACATGTAAGGATCCACCAGTGTCACTGGATGTGTGTTCTTTTCATGAACCATAGCTAGAGCCATTGCATGTGTGTTCTTCTCACAAACAACATATGGATCCACCAGTGTCATTTCATGTGTGTTCTTTTCATTAACCACAGCTAGAGACATTGTATGTGTGTTCTTCTCACATACCACATATGGATCCACCAGTGTCATTGCATGTGTGTTCTTTTCATGAACCACACCCAGAGCCATTGCATGTTTGTTCTTTCCACAAACAACATATGGATCCACCAGTGTCACTGGATGTGTGTTCTTTTCACAAACCACAGCCAGTGTCATTGCATGTGTGTTCTTTCCACAAACCACATATCTATCCACAAGTGTCATTGCATGTGTGTTCTTTTCATTAACCACACCTAGAGCCATTGCATGTTTGTTCTTTCCACAAACAACATAAGGATCCACCAGTGTCATTGCATGTGTGTTCTTCTCATTAACCACAGCTAGTGCCATTGCATGTGTGTTCTTCTCACAGACCACATAAGATCCAACAGTGTCACTGGATGTGTGTTCTTATCATTAACCACAACTAGAGCCTTTGCAGTTGTGTGATTTCCACATACCACATATGGATCCACCAGTGTCACTTGATGTGTGTTCTTTTCACAAACCACAGCCAGAGTCATTGCATGTGTGTTCTTTCCACAAACCACATATGGATCCACCAGTGTCACTAAATGTGTATTCTTTTCAGGAATCACACCTAGTTCATTGCATATGTGTTCTTTTCACAACCCACATATGGATCTACCAGTGTCATTGCATGTGTGTTCTTTTCATTAACCACAACTAGAGCAATTGCATGTGTGTTCTTTCCACAAACAACATATGGATCCACCAGTGTGATTGCATGTGTGTTCTTCTCACAATCCACAACCAGTGCCATTGCATGTGTGTTCTTTCCGCAAACCACATATGCATCCACCGTGTAATTGCATGTGTGTTCTTATCATAGACCACATAAGGATCCACCAGTGTCACTGGATGTGTGTTCTTTTCATGAACCATACCCAGTTCATTGCATGTGTGTTCTTTTCACAGACCACATATGGATCCATCATAGTCATTGCATGTTTGTTCTTTCATGAACCACACCCAGATCCATTGCATGTTTGTTCTTTCCACAAACAACATATGGATCCACCAGTGTCATTGGATGTGTGTTCTTTTCACAAACCACAGCCAGTGTCATTGCATGTGTGTTCTTTCCACAAACCACATATCTATCCACAAGTGTCATTGCATGTGTGTTCTTTTCATTAACCACAGCTAGAGCCATTGCATGTCTGTTCTTTCCACAAACAACATAAGGATCCACCAGTGTCATTGCATGTGTGTTCTTCCCATTAACCACAGCTAGTGCCATTGCATGTGTGTTCTTCTCACAGACCACATAAGATCTAACAGTGTCACTGGATGTGTGTTCTTCACATTAACCACAACTAGAGCCATTGCATGTGTGTTCTTTCCACAGACCACATATGGATCCACCAGTGTCACTTGATGTGTGTTCATTTCACAAACCACAGCCAGAGTCATTGCATGTGTGTTCTTACCACAAACCACATAAGGATCCACCAGTGTCACTAAATGTGTGTTCTTTTCATGAATCACACCCAGTTCATTGCATATGTGTTCTTTTCACAACCCACATATGGATCTACCAGTGTCATTGCATGTGTGTTCTTTTCATTAACCACAACTAGAGCCATTGCATGTGTGTTCTTTCCACAAACAACATATGGATCCACCAGTGTGATTGCATGTGTGTTCTTCTCACAATCCACAACCAGTGCCATTGCATGTGTGTTCTTTCCGCAAACCACATATGCATCCACCAGTGTAATTGCATGTGTGTTCTTCTCATAGACCACATAAGGATCCACCAGTGTCACTGGATGTGTGTTCTTTTCATGAACCATACCCAGTTCATTGCATGTGTGTTCTTTTCACAGACCACATATGGATCCATCATAGTCATTGCATGTTTGTTCTTTCATGAACCACACCCAGAGCCATTGCATGTTTGTTCTTTCCACAAAGAACATATGGATCCACCAGTGTCACTTGATATGTGTTATTTTCATGAACCACAGCCAGAGTCATTGCATGTCTGTTCTTCTCACAAAACATGTAAGGATCCACCAGTGTCACTGGATGTGTGTTCTTTTCCTGAACCATAGCTAGAGCCATTGTATGTGTGTTCTTCTCACATACCACATATGGATCCACCAATGTCATTGCATGTGTGTTCTTTTCATGAACCACACCCAGAGCCATTGCATGTTTGTTCTTTCCACAAACAACATATGGATCCACCAGTGTCACTGGATGTGTGTTCTTTTCACAAACCACAGCCAGTGTCATTGCATGTGTGTTCTTTCCACAAACCACATATCTATCCACAAGTGTCATTGCATGTGTGTTCTTTTCATTAACAACACCTAGAGCCATTGCATGTTTGTTCTTTCCACAAACAACATAAGGATCCACCAGTGTCATTGCATGTGTGTTCTTCTCATTAACCACAGCTAGTGCCATTGCATGTGTGTTCTTCTCACAGACCACATAAGATCCAACAGTGTCACTGGATGTGTGTTCTTATCATTAACCACAACTAGAGCCATTGCATGTGTGTTCTTTCCACATACCACATATGGATCCACCAGTGTCACTTGATGTGTGTTCTTTTCACAAACCACAGCCAGAGTCATTGCATGTGTGTTCTTTCCACAAACCACATATGGATCCACCAGTGTCACTAAATGTGTATTCTTTTCATGAATCACACCTAGTTCATTGCATATGTGTTCTTTTCACAACCCACATATGGATCTACCAGTGTCATTGCATGTGTGTTCTTTTCATTAACCACAACTAGAGCAATTGCATGTGTGTTCTTTCCACAAACAACATATGGATCCACCAGTGTGATTGCATGTGTGTTCTTCTCACAATCCACAACCAGTGCCATTGCATGTGTGTTCTTTCCGCAAACCACATATGCATCCACCAGTGTAATTGCATGTGTGTTCTTATCATAGACCACATAAGGATCCACCAGTGTCACTGGATGTGTGTTCTTTTCATGAACCATACCCAGTTCATTGCATGTGTGTTCTTTTCACAGACCACATATGGATCCATCATAGTCATTGCATGTTTGTTCTTTCATGAACCACACCCAGATCCATTGCATGTTTGTTCTTTCCACAAACAACATATGGATCCACCAGTGTCATTGGATGTGTGTTCTTTTCACAAACCACAGCCAGTGTCATTGCATGTGTGTTCTTTCCACAAACCACATATCTATCCACAAGTGTCATTGCATGTGTGTTCTTTTCATTAACCACAGCTAGAGCCATTGCATGTCTGTTCTTTCCACAAACAACATAAGGATCCACCAGTGTCATTGCATGTGTGTTCTTCCCATTAACCACAGCTAGTGCCATTGCATGTGTGTTCTTCTCACAGACCACATAAGATCTAACAGTGTCACTGGATGTGTGTTCTTCACATTAACCACAACTAGAGCCATTGCATGTGTGTTCTTTCCACAGACCACATATGGATCCACCAGTGTCACTTGATGTGTGTTCATTTCACAAACCACAGCCAGAGTCATTGCATGTGTGTTCTTACCACAAACCACATATGGATCCACCAGTGTCACTAAATGTGTGTTCTTTTCATGAATCACACCCAGTTCATTGCATATGTGTTCTTTTCACAACCCACATATGGATCTACCAGTGTCATTGCATGTGTGTTCTTTTCATTAACCACAACTAGAGCCATTGCATGTGTGTTCTTTCCACAAACAACATATGGATCCACCAGTGTGATTGCATGTGTGTTCTTCTCACAATCCACAACCAGTGCCATTGCATGTGTGTTCTTTCCGCAAACCACATATGCATCCACCAGTGTAATTGCATGTGTGTTCTTCTCATAGACCACATAAGGATCCACCAGTGTCACTGGATGTGTGTTCTTTTCATGAACCATACCCAGTTCATTGCATGTGTGTTCTTTTCACAGACCACATATGGATCCATCATAGTCATTGCATGTTTGTTCTTTCATGAACCACACCCAGAGCCATTGCATGTTTGTTCTTTCCACAAAGAACATATGGATCCACCAGTGTCACTGGATGTGTGTTCTTTTCATGAACCACACCCAGTTCATTGCATGTGTGTTCTTTCCACAAACCACATATGGATCCACCAGTGTCAGTGCATATGTGTTCTTTTCATGAATCACAACTAGAGCCATTACATGTTTGTTCTTTCGACAAATAACATATGTATCCACTAGTTTCATTGCATGTGCGTTCTTCTCATTAACCACATCTAGAGCCATTGCTTGTCTGTTCTTTCCATAAACAACATATGTATCCACCACTGTGATTGCATGTGTGTTATTTTCATTAACCACAGCTAGAGTCATTGCATGCCTATTCTTTCCACAAACAACATATGGATCCACCAGTGTGATTGATGTGTGTTCTTTTCACAAACCATAGCCAGTGTCATTTCATGTGTGTTCTTTGCACAAACCACATATGGATCCATCCAGTTCATTGCATGTGTGTTTTTTCATTAACCAGAGCCATTATATGTCTGTTCTTTCCACAAACAACCTATGTATCCACCAGTGTCACTGGATGTGTGTTCTTTTCATTAACCACATCTAGAGTCATTGCATGTTTGTTCTTACCACAAACAACATATGGATCAACCAGTGTGATTGGATGTGTTTTCTTTTCACAAACCATAGCCACTGTCATTGCGTGTGTGTTCTTTCCACAAACCACATATGTATCCACCAGTGTCACTTGATGTGTGTTCTTCTCACAAACCACAGCCATAATCATTGCATGTCTATTCTTTCCACAAACCACATATGGATCCACCAGTTCATTGCATGTATGTTCTTCTCACAAACCACATATGGATCCACCAGTGTCATTGCATGTGTGTTATTTTCATGAACCACAACCAGAGCCATTGCATGTCTGTTCTTTCCACAAACAACATATGGATCCACCAGTGTCACTTGATATGTGTTATTTTCATGAACCACAGCCAGAGTCATTGCATGTCTGTTCTTCTCACAAAACATGTAAGGATCCACCAGTGTCACTGGATGTGTGTTCTTTTCATGAACCATAGCTAGAGCCATTGCATGTGTGTTCTTCTCACAAACAACATATGGATCCACCAGTGTCATTTCATGTGTGTTCTTTTCATTAACCACAGCTAGAGACATTGTATGTGTGTTCTTCTCACATACCACATATGGATCCACCAGTGTCATTGCATGTGTGTTCTTTTCATGAACCACACCAAGAGCCATTGCATGTTTGTTCTTTCCACAAACAACATAAGGATCCACCGTGTCACTTGGATGTGTGTTCTTTCACAAACCACAGCCAGTGTCATTGCATGTGTGTTCTTTCCACAAACCACATATCTATCCACAAGTGTCATTGCATGTGTGTTCTTTTCATTAACCACACCTAGAGCCATTGCATGTTTGTTCTTTCCACAAACAACATAAGGATCCACCAGTGTCATTGCATGTGTGTTCTTCTCATTAACCACAGCTAGTGCCATTGCATGTGTGTTCTTCTCACAGACCACATAAGATCCAACAGTGTCACTGGATGTGTGTTCTTATCATTAACCACAACTAGAGCCATTGCATGTGTGTTCTTTCCACATACCACATATGGATCCACCAGTGTCACTTGATGTGTGTTCTTTTCACAAACCATAGCCAGAGTCATTGCATGTGTGTTCTTTCCACAAACCACATATGGATCCACCAGTGTCACTAAATGTGTATTATTTTCATGAATCACACCTAGTTCATTGCATATGTGTTCTTTTCACAACCCACATATGGATCTACCAGTGTCATTGCATGTGTGTTCTTTTCATTAACCACAACTAGAGCAATTGCATGTGTGTTCTTTCCACAAACAACATATGGATCCACCAGTGTGATTGCATGTGTGTTCTTCTCACAATCCACAACCAGTGCCATTGCATGTGTGTTCTTACCAAAACCACATATGCATCCACCAGTGTAATTGCATGTGTTCTTACCATAGCCCCCATAAGGATCCACCAGTGTCACTGGATGTGTGTTCTTTTCATGAACCATACCCAGTTCATTGCATGTGTGTTCTTTTCATAGACCACATATGGATCCATCATAGTCATTGCATGTTTGTTCTTTCATGAACCCCACCCAGAGCCATTGCATGTTTGTTCTTTCCACAAACAACATATGGATCCACCAGTGTCATTGGATGTGTGTTCTTTTCACAAACCACAGCCAGTGTCATTGCATGTGTGTTCTTTCCACAAACCACATATCTATCCACAAGTGTCATTGCATGTGTGTTCTTTTCATTAACCACAGCTAGAGCCATTGCATGTCTGTTCTTTCCACAAACAACATAAGGATCCACCAGTGTCATTGCATGTGTGTTCTTCCCATTAACCACAGCTAGTGCCATTGCATGTGTGTTCTTCTCACAGACCACATAAGATCTAACAGTGTCACTGGATGTGTGTTCTTCACATTAACCACAACTAGAGCCATTGCATGTGTGTTCTTTCCACAGACCACATATGGATCCACCAGTGTCACTTGATGTGTGTTCATTTCACAAACCACAGCCAGAGTCATTGCATGTGTGTTCTTACCACAAACCACATATGGATCCACCAGTGTCACTAAATGTGTGTTCTTTTCATGAATCACACCCAGTTCATTGCATATGTGTTCTTTTCACAACCCACATATGGATCTACCAGTGTCATTGCATGTGTGTTCTTTTCATTAACCACAACTAGAGCCATTGCATGTGTGTTCTTTCCACAAACAACATATGGATCCACCAGTGTGATTGCATGTGTGTTCTTCTCACAATCCACAACCAGTGCCATTGCATGTGTGTTCTTTCCGCAAACCACATATGCATCCACCAGTGTAATTGCATGTGTGTTCTTCTCATAGACCACATAAGGATCCACCAGTGTCCTTTGGATGTGTGTTCTTTTCATGAACCATACCCAGTTCATTGCATGTGTGTTCTTTTCACAGACCACATATGGATCCATCATTGTCATTGCATGTTTGTTCTTTCATGAACCACACCCAGAGCCATTGCATGTTTGTTCTTTCCACAAACAACATATGGATCCACCAGTGTCACTGGATGTGTGTTCTTTTCATGAACCACACCCAGTTCATTGCATGTGTGTTCTTTCCACAAACCACATATGGATCCACCAGTGTCACTGCATATGTGTTCTTTTCATGAATCACAACTAGAGCCATTACATGTTTGTTCTTTCGAAAATAACATATGTATCCACTAGTTTCATTGCATGTGCGTTCTTCTCATTAACCACATCTAGAGCCATTGCTTGTCTGTTCTTTCCATAAACAACATATGTATCCACCACTGTGATTGCATGTGTGTTATTTTCATTAACCACAGCTAGAGTCATTGCATGCCTATTCTTTCCACAAACAACATATGGATCCACCAGTGTGATTGATGTGTGTTCTTTTCACAAACCATAGCCAGTGTCATTTCATGTGTGTTCTTTGCACAAACCACTTATGGATCCATCCAGTTCATTGCATGTGTGTTTTTTCATTAACCAGAGCCAGAGCCATTATATGTCTGTTCTTTCCACAAACAACCTATGTATCCACCAGTGTCACTGGATGTGTGTTCTTTTCATTAACCACATCTAGAGTCATTGCATATTTGTTCTTACCACAAACAACATATGGATCAACCAGTGTGATTGCATGTGTTTTCTTTTCACAAACCATAGCTAGTGTCATTGCGTGTGTGTTCTTTCCACAAACCACATATGTATCCACCAGTGTCACTTGATGTGTGTTCTTCTCACAAACCACAGCCATAATCATTGCATGTCTATTCTTTCCACAAACCACATATGGATCCACCAGTTCATTGCATGTATGTTCTTCTCACAAACCATATATGGATCCACCAGTGTCATTGCATGTGTGTTATTTTCATGAACCACAACCAGAGCCATTGCATGTCTGTTCTTTCCACAAACAACATATGGATCCACAAGTGTCACTTGATATGTGTTATTTTCATGAACCACAGCCAGAGTCATTGCATGTCTGTTCTTCTCACAAAACATGTAAGGATCCACCAGTGTCACTGGATGTGTGTTCTTTTCATGAACCATAGCTAGAGCCATTGCATGTGTGTTCTTCTCACAAACAACATATGGATCCACCAGTGTCATTGCATGTGTGTTCTTTTCATTAACCACAGCTAGAGACATTGTATGTGTGTTCTTCTCACATACCACATATGGATCCACCAGTGTCATTGCATGTGTCTTCTTTTCATGAACCACACCCAGAGCCATTGCATGTTTGTTCTTTCCACAAACAACATATGGATCCACCGGTGTCACTAGATGTGTGTTCTTTTCACAAACCACAGCCAGTGTCATTGCATGTGTGTTCTTTCCACAAACCACATATCTATCCACAAGTGTCATTGCATGTGTGTTCTTTTCATTAACCACAGCTAGAGCCATTGCATGTTTGTTCTTTCCACAGACAACATAAGGATCCACCAGTGTCATTGCATGTGTGTTCTTCTCATTAACCACAGCTAGTGCCATTGCATGTGTGTTCTTCTCATAGACCACATAAGGTCCAACAGTGTCACTGGATGTGTGTTCTTCTCATTAACCACAACTAGAGCCATTGCATGTGTGTTCTTTCCACAGACCACATATGGATCCACCAGTGTCACTTGATGTGTGTTCTTTTCACAAACCACAGCCAGAGTCATTGCATGTGTGTTCTTTCCACAAACCACATATGGATCGACCAGTGTCACTAAATGTGTATTCTTGTCATGAATCACACCCAGTTCATTGCATATGTGTTCTTTTCACAACCCACATATGGATCTACCAGTGTCATTGCATGTGTGTTCTTTTCATTAACCACAACTAGAGCAATTGCATGTGTGTTCTTTCCACAAACAACATATGGATCCACCAGTGTGATATCATGTGTGTTCTTCTCACAATCCACAACCAGTGTCATTGCATGTGTGTTCTTTCCGCAAACCACATATGCATCCACCAGTGTAATTGCATGTGTGTTATTCTCATAGACCACATAAGGATCCACCAGTGTCACTGGATGTGTGTTCTTTTCATGAACCATACCCAGTTCATTGCATGTGTGTTCTTTTCACAGACCACATATGGATCCATCATAGTCATTGCATGTTTGTTCTTTCATGAACCACACCCAGAGCCATTGCATGTTTGTTCTTTCCACAAACAACATATGGATCCACCAGTGTCACTGGATGTGTGTTCTTTTCACAAACCACAGCCAGTGTCATTGCAGGTGTGTTCTTTCCACAAACCACATATCTATCCACAAGTGTCATTGCATGTGTGTTCTTTTCATTAACCACAGCTAGAGCCATTGCATGTCTGTTCTTTCCACAAACAACATAAGGATCCACCAGTGTCATTGCATGTGTGTTCTTCCCATTAACCACAGCTAGTGCCATTGCATGTGTGTTCTTCTCACAGACCACATAAGATCTAACAGTGTCACTGGATGTGTGTTCTTCACATTAACCACAACTAGAGCCATTGCATGTGTGTTCTTTCCATAGACCACATATGGATCCACCAGTGTCACTTGATGTGTGTTCATTTCACAAACCACAGCCAGAGTCATTGCATGTGTGTTCTTACCACAAACCACATATGGATCCACCAGTGTCACTAAATGTGTGTTCTTTTCATGAATCACACCCAGTTCATTGCATATGTGTTCTTTTCACAACCCACATATGGAGCTACCAGTGTCATTGCATGTGTGTTCTTTTCATTAACCACAACTAGAGCCATTGCATGTGTGTTCTTTCCACAAACAACATATGGATCCACCAGTGTGATTGCATGTGTGTTCTTCTCACAATCCACAACCAGTGCCATTGCATGTGTGTTCTTTCCGCAAACCACATATGCATCAACCAGTGTAATTGCATGTGTGTTCTTCTCATAGACCACATAAGGATCCACCAGTGTCACTGGATGTGTGTTCTTTTCATGAACCATACCCAGTTCATTGCATGTGTGTTCTTTTCACAGACCACATATGGATCCATCATAGTCATTGCATGTTTGTTCTTTCATGAACCACACCCAGAGCCATTGCATGTCTGTTCTTTCCACAAACAACATATGGATCCACCAGTGTCACTGGATGTGTGTTCTTTTCATGAACCACACCCAGTTCATTGCATGTGTGTTCTTTCCACAAACCACATATGGATCCACCAGTGTCACTGCATATGTGTTCTTTTCATGAATCACAACTAGAGCCATTACATGTTTGTTCTTTCGACAAATAACATATGTATCCACTAGTTTCATTGCATGTGCGTTCTTCTCATTAACCACATCTAGAGCAATTGCTTGTCTGTTCTTTCCATAAACAACATATGTATCCACCACTGTGATTGCATGTGTGTTATTTTCATTAACCACAGCTATAGTCATTGCATGCCTATTCTTTCCACAAACAACATATGGATCCACCAGTGTGATTGCATGTGTGTTCTTTTCACAAACCACATCCAGTGTCATTTCATGTGTGTTCATTGCA
Source organism: Avena insularis (assembly GCA_023614405.1). Taxonomy (NCBI): domain Eukaryota; kingdom Viridiplantae; phylum Streptophyta; class Magnoliopsida; order Poales; family Poaceae; genus Avena; species Avena insularis. The sequence goes on from CM042696.1 coordinate 412,069,550, forward strand.
CAAACCACTTATGGATCCATCCAGTTCATTGCATGTGTGTTCTTTTCATTAACCAGAGCCAGAGCCATTATATGTCTGTTCTTTCCACAAACAACCTATGTATCCACCAGTGTCACTGGATGTGTGTTCTTTTCATTAACCACAGCTAGAGTCATTGCATGTTTGTTCTTACCATAAAAAACATATGTTCCAACCAGTGTGATTGCATGTGTTTTCTTTTCACAAACCATAGCTAGTGTCATTGCGTGTGTGTTCTTTCCACAAACCACATATGTATCCACCAGTGTCACTTGATGTGTGTTCTTCTCACAAACCACAGCCATAATCATTGCATGTCTATTCTTTCCACAAACCACATATGGATCCACCAGTTCATTGCATGTATGTTCTTCTCACAAAGCATATATGGATCCACCAGTGTCATTGCATGTGTGTTATTTTCATGAACCACAACCAGAGCCATTGCATGTCTGTTCTTTCCACAAACAACATATGGATCCACCAGTGTCACTTGATATGTGTTATTTTCATGAACCACAGCCAGAGTCATTGCATGTCTGTTCTTCTCACAAAACATGTGAGGATCCACCAGTGTCACTGGATGTGTGTTCTTTTCATGAACCATAGCTAGAGCCATTGCATGTGTGTTCTTCTCACAAACAACATATGGATCCACCAGTGTCATTGCATGTGTGTTCTTTTCATTAACCACAGCTAGAGACATTGTATGTGTGTTCTTCTCACATACCACATATGGATCCACCAGTGTCATTGCATGTGTCTTCTTTTCATGAACCACACCCAGAGCCATTGCATGTTTGTTCTTTCCACAAACAACATATGGATCCACCAGTGTCACTGGATGTGTGTTCTTTTCACAAACCACAGCCAGTGTCATTGCATGTGTGTTCTTTCCACAAACCACATATCTATCCACAAGTGTCATTGCATGTGTGTTCTTTTCATTAACCACAGCTAGAGCCATTGCATGTTTGTTCTTTCCACAGACAACATAAGGATCCACCAGTGTCATTGCATGTGTGTTCTTCTCATTAACCACAGCTAGTGCCATTGCATGTGTGTTCTTCTCATAGACCACATAAGATCCAACAGTGTCACTGGATGTGTGTTCTTCTCATTAACCACAACTAGAGCCATTGCATGTGTGTTCTTTCCACAGACCACATATGGATCCACCAGTGTCACTTGATGTGTGTTCTTTTCACAAACCACAGCCAGAGTCATTGCATGTGTGTTCTTTCCACAAACCACATATGGATCCACCAGTGTCACTAAATGTGTATTCTTGTCATGAATCACACCCAGTTCATTGCATATGTGTTCTTTTCACAACCCACATATGGATCTACCAGTGTCATTGCATGTGTGTTCTTTTCATTAACCACAACTAGAGCAATTGCATGTGTGTTCTTTCCACAAACAACATATGGATCCACCAGTGTGATTGCATGTGTGTTCTTCTCACAATCCACAACCAGTGCCATTGCATGTGTGTTCTTTCCGCAAACCACATATGCATCCACCAGTGTAATTGCATGCGTGTTCTTCTCATAGACCACATAAGGATCCACCAGTGTCACTGGATGTGTGTTCTTTTCATGAACCATACCCAGTTCATTGCATGTGTGTTCTTTTCACAGACCACATATGGATCCATCATAGTCATTGCATGTTTGTTCTTTCATGAACCGCACTTTTGAGCCATTGCATGTTTGTTCTTTCCACAAACAACATATGGATCCACCAGTGTCACTGGATGTGTGTTCTTTTCACAAACCACAGCCAGTGTCATTGCATGTGTGTTCTTTCCACAAACCACATATCTATCCACAAGTGTCATTGCATGTGTGTTCTTTTCATTAACCACAGCTAGAGCCATTGCATGTGTTTCTTTCCACAAACAACATAAGGATCCACGGTGTCATTGCATGTGTGTTCTTCCCATTAACCACAGCTAGTGCCATTGCATGTGTTCTTCTCACAGACCACATAAGATCTAATGTTGTCCTTTGGATGTGTGTTCTTCACATTAACCACAACTAGAGCCATTGCATGTGTGTTCTTTCCACAGACCACATATGGATCCACCAGTGTCACTTGATGTGTGTTCATTTCACAAACCACAGCCAGAGTCATTGCATGTGTGTTCTTACCACAAACCACATATGGATCCACCAGTGTCACTAAATGTGTGTTCTTTTCATGAATCACACCCAGTTCATTGCATATGTGTTCTTTTCACAACCCACATATGGATCTACCAGTGTCATTACATGTGTGTTCTTTTCATTAACCACAACTAGAGCCATTGCATGTGTGTTCTTTCCACAAACAACATATGGATCCACCAGTGTGATTGCATGTGTGTTCTTCTCACAATCCACAACCAGTGCCATTGCATGTGTGTTCTTTCCGCAAACCACATATGCATCAACCAGTGTAATTGCATGTGTGTTCTTCTCATAGACCACATAAGGATCCACCAGTGTCACTGGATGTGTGTTCTTTTCATGAACCACACCCAGTTCATTACATGTGTGTTCTTTTCACAGACCACATATGGATCCATCATAGTCATTGCATGTTTGTTCTTTCATGAACCACAGCCAGAGCCATTGCATGTCTGTTCTTTCCACAAACAACATATGGATCCACCAGTGTCACTGGATGTGTGTTCTTTTCATGAACCACACCTAGTTCATTGCATGTGTGTTCTTTCCACAAACCACATATGGATCCACCAGTGTCACTGCATATGTGTTCTTTTCATGAATCACAACTAGAGCCATTACATGTTTGTTCTTTCGACAAATAACATATGTATCCACTAGTTTCATTGCATGTACGTTCTTCTCATTAACCACATCTATAGCCATTGCTTGTCTGTTCTTTCCATAAACAACATATGTATCCACCACTGTGATTGCATGTGTGTTATTTTCATTAACCACAGCTATAGTCATTGCATGCCTATTCTTTCCACAAACAACATATGGATCCACCAGTGTGATTGATGTGTGTTCTTTTCACAAACCATAGCCAGTGTCATTTCATGTGTGTTCTTTGCACAAACCACTTATGGATCCATCCAGTTCATTGCATGTGTGTTCTTTTCATTAACCAGAGCCAGAGCCATTATATGTCTATTCTTTCCACAAACAACCTATGTATCCACCAGTGTCACTGGATGTGTGTTCTTTTCATTAACCACAGCTAGAGTCATTGCATGTTTGTTCTTGCCACAAACAACATATGGATCAACCAGTGTGATTGCATGTGTTTTCTTTTCACAAACCATAGCCAGTGTCATTGCGTGTGTGTTCTTTCCACAAACCACATATGTATCCACCAGTGTCACTTGATGTGTGTTCTTCTCACAAACCACAGCTATAATCATTCCATGTCTATTCTTCCCACAAACCACATATGGATCCACCAGTTCATTGCATGTATGTTCTTCTCACAAACCACATATGGATCCACCAGTGTCATTGCATGTGTGTTATTTTCATGAACCACAACTAGAGCCATTGCATGTCTGTTCTTTCCACAAATAACATATGGATCCACCAGTGTCACTTGATATGTGTTATTTTCATGAACCACAGCCAGAGTCATTGCATGTATGTTCTTCTCACAAAACATGTAAGGATCCACCAGTGTCACTGGATGTGTGTTCTTTTCATGAACCATAGCTAGAGCCGTTGCATGTGTGTTCTTCTCACAAACAACATATGGATCCACCAAATTCATTGCATGTGTGTTCTTTTCATTAACCACAACTAGAGACATTGTATGTGTGTTCTTCTCACATACCACATATGGATCCACCAGTGTCATTGCATGTGTGTTCTTTTCAGGAACCACACCCAGAGCCATTGCATGTTTGTTCTTTCCACAAACAACATATGGATCCACCGGTGTCACTGGATGTGTGTTCTTTTCATGAACCATAGCTAGAGCCGTTGCATGTGTGTTCTTCTCACAAACAACATATGGATCCACCAAATTCATTGCATGTGTGTTCTTTTCATTAACCACAGCTAGAGACATTGTATGTGTGTTCTTCTCACATACCACATATGGATCCACCAGTGTCATTGCATGTGTGTTCTTTTCAGGAACCACACCCAGAGCCATTGCATGTTTGTTCTTTCCACAAACAACATATGGATCCACCGGTGTCACTGGATGTGTGTTCTTTTCACAAACCACAGCCAGTGTCATTGCATGTGTGTTCTTTCCACAAACCACATATCTATCCACAAGTGTCATTGCATGTGTGTTCTTTTCATTAACCACAGCTAGAGCCATTGCATGTCTATTCTTTCCACAAACAACATAAGGATCCATCAGTGTCATTGCATGTGTGTTCTTCTCATTAACCACAGCTAGTGCCATTGCATGTGTGTTCTTCTCACAGACCACATAAGATCCAACAGTGTCACTAGATGTGTGTTCTTCTCATTAACCACAACTAGAGACATTGCATGTGTGTTCTTTCCACAGACCACACATGGATCCACCAGTGTCACTTGATGTGTGTTCTTTTCACAAACCACAGCCAGAGTCATTGCATGTGTGTTCTTTCCACAAACCACATATGGATCCACCAATGTCACTAAATGTGTGTTCTTTTCATGAATCACACCCAGTTCATTGCATATGTGTTCTTTTCACAACCCACATATGGATCTACCAGTGTCATTGCATGTGTGTTCTTTTCATTAACCACAACTAGAGCAATTGCATGTGTGTTCTTTCCACAAACAACATATGGATCCACCAGTGTGATTGCATGTGTGTTCTTCTCACAATCCACAACCAGTGCCATTGCATGTGTGTTCTTTCCGCAAACCACATATGCATCCACCAGTGTAATTGCATGTGTGTTCTTATCATAGACCACATAAGGATCCACCAGTGTCACTGGATGTGTGTTCTTTTCATGAACCACACCCAGTTCATTACATGTGTGTTCTTTTCACAGACCACATATGGATCCATCATAGTCATTGCATGCTTGTTCTTTCATTAACCACAGCCAGAGCCATTGCATGTCTGTTCTTTCCACAAACAACATATGGATCCACCAGTGTCACTGGATGTGTGTTCTTTTCATGAACCACACCCAGTTCATTGCATGTGTGTTCTTTCCACAAACCACATATGGATCCACCAGTGTCACTGCATATGTGTTCTTTTCATGAATCACAACTAGAGCCATTACATGTTTGTTCTTTCGACAATTAACATATGTATCCACTAGTTTCATTGCATGTGCGTTCTTCTCATTAACCACATCTAGAGCCATTGCTTTTCTTTTCTTTCCACAAACAACATATGTATCCACCACTGTGATTGCATGTGTGTTATTTTCATTAACCACATCTAGAGTCATTGCATGCCTATTCTTTCCCCAAACAACAGATGGATCCACCAGTGTGATTACATGTGTGTTCTTTTCACAAACCACAGCCAGTGTCATTTCATGTGTGTTCTTTGCACAAACCACATATGGATCCATCCAGTTCATTGCATGTGTGTTCTTTTCATTAACCAGAGCCATTATATGTATGTTCTTTCCACAAACAACATATGTATCCACCAGTGTCACTGGATGTGTGTTCTTTTCATTAACCACAACTAGAGTCATTGCATGTTTGTTCTTACCACCAACAACATATGGATCAACCAGTGTGATTGCATGTGTTTTCTTTTCACAAACCATAGCCAGTGTCATTGCGTGTGTGTTCTTTCCACAAACCACATATGTATCCACCAGTGTCACTTGATGTGTATTCTTCTCACAAACCACAGCCATAATCATTGCATGTCTATTCTTTCCACAAACCACATATGGATCCACCAGTTAATTGCATGTATGTTCTTCTCACAAACCACATATGGATCCACCAGTGTCATTGCATGTGTGTTATTTTCATGAACCACAACCAGAGCCATTGCATGTCTGTTCTTTCCACAAACAACATTGGGATCCACCAGTGTCACTTGATATGTGTTATTTTCATGAACCATAGCCAGAGTCATTGCATGTCTGTTCTTCTCACAAAACATGTAAGGATCCACAAGTGTCACTGGATGTGTGTTCTTTTCATGAACCATAGCTAGAGCCATTGCATGTGTGTTCTTCTCACAAACAACATATGGATCCACCAGTGTCATTGCATATGTGTTCTTTTCATTAACCACAACTAGAGACATTGCATGTGTGTTCTTCTCACATACCACATATGGATCCACCAGTGTCATTGCATGTATGTTCTTTTCATGAACCACACCAAGAGCCATTGCATGTTTGTTCTTTCCACAAAAAACATATGGATCCACCAGTGTCACTGGATGTGTGTTCTTTTCACAAACCACAGCCAGTGTCATTGCATGTGTGTTCTTTCCACAAACCACATATCTATCCACAAGTGTCATTGCAAGTGTGTTCTTTTCATTAACTACAGCTAGAGCCATTGCATGTCTGTTCTTTCCACAAACAACATAAGGATCCACCAGTGTCATTGCATGTGTGTTCTTCTCATTAACCACAGCTAGTGCCATTGCATGTGTGTTCTTCTCACAGACCACATAAGATCCAATAGTGTCACTGGATGTGTGTTCTTCTCATTAACCACAACTAGAGCCATTGCATGTGTGTTCTTTCCACAGACCACATATGGATCCACCAGTGTCACTTGATGTGTGTTCTTTTCACAAACCACAACCAGAGTCATTGCATGTGTGTTCTTTCCACAAACCACATATGGATCCACCAGTGTCACTAAATGTGTATTCTTTTCATGAATCACACCCAGTTCATTGCATATGTCTTCTTTTCACAACCCACATATGGATCTACCAGTGTCAATGCATGTGTGTTCTTTTCATTAACCACAACTAGAGCCATTGCATTTGTGTCTTTCCACAAACAACATATGGATCCACCAGTGTGATTGCATGTGTGTTCTTCTCACAATCCACAACCAGTGCCATTGCATGTGTGTTCTTTTCGCAAACCACATATGCATCCACCAGTGTAATTGCATGTGTGTTCTTCTCATAGACCACATAAGGATCCACCAGTGTCACTGGATGTGTGTTCTTTTCATGAACCACACCCAGTTCATTACATGTGTGTTCTTTTCACAGACCACATATGGATCCATCAGAGTCATTGCATGTTTGTTCTTTTCATTAACCACAGCCAGAGCCATTGCATGTTTATTCTTTCCACAAACAACATATGGATCCACAGTGTCACTGGATATGTGTTCTTTTCATGAACCACACCCAGTTCATTGCATGTGTGTTCTTTCCACAAACCACGTATGGATCCACCAGTGTCACTGCATGTGTGTTCTTTTCATTAACCACAGCTAGAGCCATTGCATGTATGTTGTTTCCACAAACAACATATGTATCCACCAGTTTCATTGCATGTGTGTTCTTCTCATTAACCACAGCTAGAGCCATTGCATGTATGTTCTTTCCACTAACAACAAATGTATCCACCAGTGTGATTGCTTGTGTGTTCTTTTCACAAACCACAGCTAGTGCCATTGCATTTGTGTTCTTTCCACAAACCACATATGGATCGACCAGTGTCACTTGATGTGTGTTCTTCTCACAAACCATAGCCAGAGTCATTGCATGTCTGTTCTTTCCACAAACCACATATGGATCCACTAGTGTCATTGCATGTGTGTTCTTCTCACAAACCACATAAGGATCCACTAGTGTCACTGGATGTGTGTTCTTTTCATGAACCACACCCAGTTCATTTCATGTGCGTTCTTTTCACAAACCACATATGGATCCATCAGAGTCATTGCATGTATGTTCTTTTCATTAACCATAGCTAGAGCCATTGCATGTATGTTCTTTCCACAAACAACATATGGATCCACCAGTGTGATTGCATGTGAGTTCTTTTCACAAACCAAAACCAGTGTCATTGCATGTGTATTCTTTCCACAAACCACATATGGATCCACCAGTGTCACTTGATGTGTGTTCTTATCACAAACCACAGCCAGAGTCATTGCATGTTTGTTCTTTCGACAAACCATATATGGATCCACCAGTGTCATTGCATGTGTTTTCTTCTCATAGACCACATAAGGATCCACCAGTTTCACTAGATGTGTGTTCTTCTCATTAACCACATATGGATCCTAATCTGAGGAGATCCCTAACCTTAGCCCCCAAATGGTGGCCGTTAAACCGAGTCTTCTAGAAGGCACACCCTAACACAGTTGTTCTGCATGACAATTGTTACATACCGTTCAATCGTGGCGCTTGGACGATTGGGATGGTCTTCATGAGAGCGATCCGCGAGTAAGCTGTTCTGCGGCATGATTGGCCATGCTTGTTGCCTGCTTGCTCTGGACAAACTGGCAACACCGGGCTCTCCCCTTTTGCGAGTGTCACGACTCACAAGTTCAGTGGGCGATATGCCCGTGTCACGTCCCTATTACTTCTCTTCCTTCCCGTACTTCTCTTCCTTCCCCTCAAAGCCACTTTCCCCACTTCTCTCCCATCATGCCGTAGCCGTAGGCCGACGGCGCCTCCAGCTATCTCTTCGGCAGCCACCCCCTCTCACTCTCTCTCTCGCCATGGGTTCAAGGGGAGACGGTAAGGAAACACGTTGTGATGAAGGGACGGTGATTTCGATGTGAGTCGTCTCATCTCTATCTCTATCATTTGTGGCCAGTTATCTATTTTGAGCTAGATCTATTCTGTTTACTTATGCGCATATGATGTGTTAGGCCAACCAGACGTTGTATGACTCCGACTATCACGGTTTAGGGGATGAATACAATACTCTTCTATGTAAACATGGATATGTTCCCGCTAAATTTGTAGCATTCGAAGGACGAAATGCAAGCAGGAGGTTTTTATGGTGTCAAGGACATCGTGCAATGATGCAGGGCGAAAGTTGCGGTGTTTTCAAATGGGTAGATCCAGAGTGGCCCAAATCGATGCAGAAAACACTGGACAAACTATGGGAAATGACTGTTGAGTTGAAAGAATCTGTATTCAGCTCATTTCTTGACAGTGTTGAGATGAAGCTATGGGAACCAGATGACACGACCAAGATTAACCGAGATCTCAGGAGGGTGCAGGACAAGGTTAGCAAAGTCGAGAAGGAGAGGGACATTGTAGCACCCCGATAAAACCACTACTAGAAAATCGCTTGATTGTTTTATATGTTGTGCATCATCATCGTAGCATGCTCATGTCATCATGCCACATTGCATTTGAGCATCATCATGACATCATGCATATGTTTACCTAGAAGTATTTTGCTAAAAGCTTATTTTGTTTTCTAGATATTCCCTTTGTATTTCAAATCAAAGTCCCGGTCTTTTCCGGATCTTTTATTTGCCTAAAAACTATTTACAAAAGCGTTTTAAAAAATAGAACAAATAAAATTAAATAAATACTTAAAAAAATATATTTTGTGGGGGAGTCAGCCAGCTGACAGTCCCAAAGCCCAGCAGGTAGCCAACTACCACCCCACCGCAAACCCTAGCCTCTACCCTAACCCTCCTCACATGTGTCGCCACTCCCCTAGGCCACCCGCGCACCAGCAGCGGCGCAACACAGCGCCTGCGCGGAACGCCCGCACCTGGCCCTGTCACGATACACGCTACACCACTGCACCGATGCCCATAGCAATACCCGCACGTGAGCCACACGACCTGGTCAACTACCACAATGCGTGCCCCAGCGCGAGCGCGACCCCACCTACCCCGTTGTCACCTTCTTCCCCGCTCCACGCGATTCCCTTGCCCCACCTCGTATTCTCCCCGAGCAAGCCATGGCGCCTCCAGCACCGATCTCCTCCTCCTCTCTGTCCCTAAGTTGCCGCCGCCCTCGTCCCTTGCCGAGCCTGGCCGACGAGCCCCTCTGCATCACTATCCCGCTGGAGTCCAACACCAGCACCGCCTCCTCCCGAGCCCACCGTCATCGTCCAGAGCTCTGCCACCGACCCTCTCCGCATCCCACAGGCCCTGTGCGCCGCATGCCCGTGTCGTCTTCAGACCGCGCCCGAGCTCCTCCGCCCCGGCCCTGCACCCCACCTTAGGCGCCGCCTCTGCCTCCTAGCGTGCCCCGCCGCCAGGGCCGCCCCTCTCCAAGCCTCGCCTCCGTCCTCTGCCGCTAGCACCGGCCGTGCCCCTACGAGCCCATCACGGATGCTGCCACCTCGCCTAGTTGCTCCGCGCCACCGCCTCGCTGGTCCCGCTCGTCGCCCAACAGGTTTCGCCGAGCTCCTCACCGCCGTTCGAGCACACCGCAAGCCCCGCCTCCATGTCATCGCCAGGGTCTCTTCCTCCTGTTTTTTCAGTGCCAAGACCAAGGTCTGCCTCCTCGTGTTGTTCCTGCAGGTCGGGTTCCCTGTACTTGCTGCCCTGAGCACTTGAGTTGAACCAGCAACCCGACAGTGCTTCATAGTATTCGTATATGTATGTGTTCCATTGATCCTGGTGTTCAACCATTCCTTTTTGTTTTGGCTGTAGTGTTTGGGTATCCGAACAGTACCACTATGAATTGGTGATAATGCGAGCAAATCAATGATACGAGTTAAGGTCCTACCTCAATGGCCTCCGCGCCATCATCGACAAGAAGGATGTGACCGCATCACCAAGATCTTCACGTCGACAAGACTGATCTGATGCCACACCCCATGGTCTTCTACATGGGACGCTGCGACCTCCCACATGGATCCAATGGCCGAGGCCCGAAGAATCTAGAACGCCAAGATCGCCGATAACTGATGTGCGACCCCTTTCCTGAGACTAATATTTTTTATAATATATAATATATATATCTGTTGCATATTAATTGTTCATGTCGCATACATATTGTGGGGTTTGGGGGCATTTTGTTGATTCACTCATAATTAAATATGGACACTATATGCGGGATTTTCTAGTCTTATATTACCTCCAAATTTGCATAGCGAATCGATGACATGCTTTGCCTTGTTAAGTCAACATTTAAATTGCGGGGCATCTAAATAACTTGAACCTTCTACTTAATTGCCGGGACCCTGGTTCCATTTAATATTTCCTAATTGCACTACATCTTTCCCATGCCATGCATCATATCATAATCATGCCGGATCTTCTGCCGTAGTATTAAATAGTGCATCCGGTGTTTCTTCTAGTGCTTTGCTTCTTCATGGATTAGGCCGATGAGTTGATGCGAGTGTCGACCCGATCTTCAGATGAACCTTCGGCAATGTCTCTCAGGTGAGCAATCTCCCCCTTTCTACCTATTTTGCACTTATAGTCTTTACCTCCTCCTGTTGATCTATTGCTATCCTTGTTGCGATGCTTTAGTTCTCGTGCACCATTTATATTCCTTGGACACATCCTATTGCCTGTTATTTGATAGATAGATTCCCTTGTGAGTCGTAGTTGCTTGCTCAGGTGCTACTTCGCGTCGTTGTTGTTCTACCGTTGTTGGAAGCTTGGCACATGCTTAATGGTGGAGATGATCATGACTTTAATTTCAACTGATAACTAAAATGCTGGGAATAGATATAACTAATGCAGAGACACCGGTGGGCAATAGCTAATACATGTTCCTTGACTATTCACACTATCCACATACGGGAGACTCTATGAATCCCCCTTTGCCTGAGCTTGATTCACACTTTATTTCTTGGGGCAACAAACTAGTTTTGGGCTTTATTACTCTCTTGTACTTATGCCATGCTTTACTGCTTTATTTATGATTGTGCATGGAGCACCTGTACTATTTTGGAATGCGGAGTGTTTTCGCGGTATCGACCAGCCCAGTCAAACTTTTGGGTTCCCAGTCGTTTACAGCCATTGACACAAACCCTTGGTCCGTCTCGTAGCCGACCAACTTCGTTGCGGGTAGCTTAGTGGGGTGGCCCCCTGAAATGATTTATGAATCCTGTGAATGCTTTTTCGTGAGGCCTCGTTGCGTTTTATTTGCTTCTTCCCTAGGTTGATCGTGTGTGTGTTGCTATTTGTGCACCCCTGCAGGGTAAATCTTTCTGAAAGCCGTGTCCACGGTTATGGATGACTTGGAGCACAATATCTCAATCATAGATACTATAACTAAAGTAGTACTATAAATTTGACTTTGACATGTCTAGTAATCAGTTTCACTACAACGGAATGAGTAAATAAAAGTGCCAAAAACTACTGGATTTGGAATGTATTATGCTAATTGTATCTGACTGGTAAGTGCTACAACTATAATGGAATGAATAAAAGTGCCAATTGTGTGAGTTCCTCGGTTTGACTTCCTCGTGTGGTCTCGAGGGGGAAATACCATGATGGGTATGTTTTGGTGTTACTATCAGTTTGGATCCGAATAGGTCTTTCTTATCCCTCTCTAATAGCCGACAGTTGAATCAAGTCTCTATAGATTGTTTAGTGCATGTTGCGCTGCCGCTTCAGTTCACCATACCTATGTAGGTGAGAGCAGCCGAATTCTAGATTCGCCGTGTACTGGCCTCAGTACTGACCGCTCTCTTTTTCCTTTGCCCTTTGTCGGCACCCCTTCTATTTTAGCAGGTTTAAGTTCGACATCGTTAGCAGGGTTACCCTTCCGGCTTGGCCTAGGCAGGGTTATGGACGCCATTGGTTATTCTTCAGGGCTCTTAGCTCCAGTTGCATCTTATCCGTACTCAGATGTTGTATCGTTTTCAAGGTGATTTGGATCTTTGTACTGTATATCTGTATTCTTGACTCATGGAGTCGTTGTATATCTCTGTTCTATGGGTTCCATCATGGACTATTGTGTAATGGTATTACTTAGTTTTCCACCCACACGCAAGTGCCTAGTGGGCATCTTTGAATCATTTCTATGCGGGTTTGGCAGGAATCGCTAAAACTTGCATAGGGCCGATTCGAGAGTGTTACAGACGTGGCATTGGCCATGAAGGCTAAAGCAGAGCAAGAACTGACTCAACCAAGGAATGATCTTCACCAGGCCAAAGTCCTGTAGTTCACAACTATGAGTATTGACAAGTGCATGAGGAAAAATGCAGAGAAAAAATTCAAGCCATGCTAGGAAGATGCTAAAAGGAAGGAGCAAACGATTCGATCCTTGCTCTCGTAGGAAGATGTGCATCGGGCTAAGATTAGGAAGATCAAGGAGATGTGTGATAACTAGTTCTATTTAGCTTGAGCTCCGTGCCTTTTTAAGTTGTAATAGTAGTACTTGTTGACCTAGCGGTCTGAACTAGTGGTCCCGGAGTCCTGGGAGGAAAAAAATTGTTCACCCATTAATCTGTCTTAACCCTGCATTACTTCCTTTTGTCTGAACATGGTGGTATTCTGACATTGGTGGTTTGTTTAAACCTAATCTACATGGATTGTGCCGCATGCAAATGGCACAACCACAATTTATAAAGTGGAAGCACGTACACCCGGTTACTGAAGATCCGGGAGCTTCGCCAGATGCAGGGGATGGAGGAGCAGGGAGGCGGTGAGATAGATGGGCTCAAGATTAGGCCAGAAAATGGTACCAATTTTGTCAACACCCGGATTTTTAATCCCAGATGCCTGTTATGCCATACCTAGCAATCCCAGGATTACCATTTTTGCGAGACATAACGGATTGGATATCACAGTACATCATCCATTACAAACCATACATAAGGTTTTACACAAATAAGGATCTCATGATCCAGTCTTTAATACACAAATAAGGGTTCCATGCCGACTAACAATCCTAGCAATATACAGCTCTGCTAGCTTTGCACTCTGGTAGGTAGTCTTGACTGGTATGAAGTGGGCTACCTTGGACAGTCTATCAACTATGACCCAGATTGAGTCATTTCCCCTACTAGAAGTGGGTAAACCGGTGATAAATTCCATTCTGACGGAATCCCATTTCCATTCCGGAATCTGCAATGCTTGCAACAGTCCTACAGGTCTCTAATGCTCTACTTTGACTCGTTGACAGATGTCACATTTGGCGAGGTAGCTTCCGATCTCTCTTTTCATCTTGTGCCACCAAAATTTCTCTTTCAAATCCTGATACATCTTTGTTCCTCCGGGGTGGATAGAATAAAGAGTATCATGAGCTTCCTTCATGATAACTTCCTTCAGCTCCAAATCTGCTGGCACACAGATACGTCCTTTGTACCATAGTACTCCTTCTTCGTCTTCGGTGAATCCAGGTACCTTTCCTGTACCAATACGACGTTTGATTCCGTTGATACTTTCATTTCCCTTCTGGGCTTTGTTGATTTGGCTAATCAAAGTGGGTTGAAGTTCAATGCTAGCTAGGAATCCTTTGCTAACTAACTCAGTCCTGAACTGCTCCAACTCCTCATACAAACTTGGTTGCTTCTCTTTGATCATGGTGTTAAGCCTACACGACAATCTGCTAAGAGCATCCGCTACCACATTGGCTTTGCTAGGGTGATAGTGAATGTCAAGGTCATAATCCTTGATTAACTCTATCCATCTTCTTTGCCTCATATTCAGCTCCTTCTGGGTGAAGATATACTTCAAGATCTTATGATCTGATTAAATCTCACAGCGATTACCCATCAAATAATGACGCCATGTCTTCAATGCTAGAACTACGGCTGCTAGCTCAAGATCATGGGTCGGATAGTTCTGCTCATGTTTCTTCAATTGTCGAGACAGATAGACGATGACTTTGCCTTCTTGCATCAATACACATCCTAGGCCAATCTTGGATGCATCACAATACACATCAAATGGCTTCTTGATGTCTGGCATGATCAAAGTTGGGGCTGATATCAATCTCTTCTTCAGCTCCTGGAAACTAGTTTCACATTTGTCTGTCCATTCAAACTTCTTGTCCTTCTTCAACGATTGGGTCATTGGTCGGGCTATGCTCAAGAATCCTTCTACGAACTTGTGGTAATATCCCGCTAATCCGAGAAATGAACGAACTTGGGTTTGATTGGTTGGGGCTTCCCATTCTTCGACATCTTTGATCTTGGTGGGATCAACAGAGACTCCTCCGGCAGACACAATATGTCCTAGGAATCCTACTTCTTTCAGCCAAAACTCACACTTGCTAAACTTGGCATATAAATAATGCTCTCTCAGGGTTTCTAGGATGATTCTCAGATGTTGCTCGTGCTCTTCTTCTGACTTGCAGTAGATAAGGATGTCGTCGATAAACACAACTACAAACTTATCGAGGAAATTCGTAAATATCTTATTCATGAGATTCATGAAATAAGCAGGGGCATTGGTTAATCCAAAAGACATAACCGTATACTCGTATAAACCATAGCGAGTAGTAAAGGCGGTCTTCGGAATATCCGTTGCACGAATCTTAAGTTGGTGATAACCAGTCCTAAGATCAATCTTTGAGAATACCTGAGCTCCGGTCAACTGATCAAATAGATCCTCTATCTTTGGCAAAGGGTACTTGTTCTTGATGGTGACGTCATTCAATTTTCTGTAGTCCGTACATAGACGGTTGCCTCCATCTTTCTTGTCGACGAATAACACTGGTGATCTCCATGGCGATGCACTTGGTTGAATCAAACCTTTTGCTAATATGGCATCCAACTGCTTAATCCTTTGGTTCCAAGTACAATTAGGTTGGCATAAAAATCTATCCCATGTATTCTGATAGGTACAACTTTGCAAATTTTTCTAGCTTTTGTTGTTGAACCAGGGATTTGAACTATCATGACATGCTTCAGGTTGGTTGGGCGAATCTTACTAGTGCATACAAATTCTTCGGTGACAAATGAATGCGATGCTCCAGAATCAAACAATACTCTTGCTAAAACTGAGTTGACAGAAAACATACCCAACACTACATCTGGCGCTTCCTGGGCTTCTTCTGCATTCATGTGCAAGAGAAGACCGTTGCGGTTGTGCGGGTTCCCTGGGGCAAATCTTCTTCCTGGTTGAACACGACACTGCTGCTGAGCTAGGGCATTCACAGGGGCATTGGCGGCAGTCTTCTTGGGACACTCATTGGAGTAGTGACCCTTCACTCCACACTCGAAACAAGTGATCTGGGACTTGTCCTTGACTACGACAGGTACAACATTGCTGCCAGTTCTAGGCGCAGTGTTGTTGTTGTTGTTGTTGTTGCTCTTGGGAGGGGCACATTTGAAATTGTTGGCATTGCCGGAGTTGTGATTGTTTCCTCCGGACTTCACATTTCCTCCGCTACGGTTGGGGTAGCTTGGGCGAGAATTTGGGGGTCGGTTGTTCCTTGGTGCATATCCTGGTGAAGGGTTGGGACGGTACTTCTGGTGACTATCGGATCTGCATCGCATCATACGACGCTTGCAGTTGTCATTTGCCTGGTTAATCTTCCCTTCCATCTGAATGGCAGAGTCGACTAGCTCTTCGAGATCATCGAAACGGATGTTGATGAGGACAGTCTGCATCTCATCATGCAGTCCGTTTAAGAATCTCTCTTTCTTCTTGGCCTCCGTGTTGATCTCATCCGGTGCATATCTGGCAAGTGACAAGAATCTGTCATGGTACTCTACCACAGTCATTCTTCCTTGCTTCAATTCGCGGAATTCATCTCTCATCCAGTTGACGAGACCTTGCGGCACGTGGGTGCGGCTGAACTTGACCTTGAATGCTTCCCAGGTCATCACCTGGCCATGGTTCATATTGCGGATGCTATTCCACCAAGCTCTTGCATCTCCCGCCAGATAGTTGATGGGTTCGTAGCATGGAAAACAAAAAAATTCTACCGCAAGAATGAACAAAACCCAGATCTAATCTAGACAAAAGCCAAGATCTAATCTATTAGACATGAGCAACGAGATAGATCGGTACTAACCCTCGTAGAACCGAAAGCGTTACGAGATTAGATCTCGTGGATGATGTAGTCGATCACTTGCCGATCTCAAGATCGTGTGGACGATCCTTCCGCGCCTGCAGAGCTGGCAGCGCTTCAGACGGTCACACGTGCGAGTCGAAGCAGACTTCCTCTCCCGCTCCAAATGAGCAGCGGAGGTAGTAGATCTTCTCCACGGAATCCCAGCAGCACGACGGCGTGGTGGTGGTGGTGGAGGTGAGAATTCTGCAGGGCTTCGCCTATGCCTGTGCAGAAGAAAAGTGGAGGAGAGAGGCGGCTGAGATTAGTTGTTATGAGAGGAGGGGCAAGAGGGGGCGCCCCCTCCCTTCTATTTAAAGGAGGGAGGCGCGCCTGGGGAGGGGGAGTCCTACTAGGACTCCCCTCCTCCTTGGGTCAAGGGTTGGGGAGGAGTCCTCCTCCCCCACGAATCCGTGTATTGCCCCACTTGGACTCCCTTGATCCCTTTCTTGGTTTTCAAGCAAACTCCAAGAAATCCTCTAGAACCTTCCAGAACATTCCGAAACCTTCTAGAATCTCCATACAAACACTCCGGAACATTTCCCAACTTAGAAAATGATCCCCAATATATGAATCTTATTCTCTGGACCATTCCGGATCTCCTCGTGATGTCCCGGATCCATTCCGAGACTCCAAAAAACATTCGGTCTCCAACGCAAATTCCATATCTACTTAAAACAACTTCGAACCTTAAGTGTGTCACCCTACGGTTCGTGAATATGCAGACATGATGAAGACACCTCTCCTATCAATAACTATCAGCGGGATCTGGAGATCCATAATGGCTCCCACATACTCAACGATGATATCGTGATCGATTGAACCATTTAACATACGAAACCAATTCCCTTTGTCTCGCAACATTCT
This sequence comes from Avena insularis, assembly GCA_023614405.1. Classification (NCBI taxonomy): domain Eukaryota; kingdom Viridiplantae; phylum Streptophyta; class Magnoliopsida; order Poales; family Poaceae; genus Avena; species Avena insularis. The sequence goes on from CM042696.1 coordinate 412,087,283, forward strand.
ACTTATCCGAGGTTTGATCGTCGGTATCTTCATACCTAGTTCTTCCTCACATCGATAAGTACTCTTTACTCGTTCCATGTTACGTCATCCCTTGTGACCCAGTCACATGCTTGCAAGCTATCTAGATGACATTCCACCGAGAGGGCCCAGAGTATATCTATCCGTCATGTGGATGGACAAATCCCAATCTTGGTCTATGCGCTTCAACACATACTTTCAGAATACCCAATGACACCTTTATAACCGCCCAGTTACGAAGCGGTGTTTGATGTCATCAAAGTACCCATCCGGTGATGGTAATTAACATAACCTCATGGTCGAAGGATTAGGTTACTATGTATTTCAAAGCTATGAATAATGAACTTAATGACTTGATCTTATGCTACGCTTACTATGGGTGTGTGTCCATTATATCATTCTCCTAATGATATAACATTGTTATTAATCACATCCAATGTCTATGATCAGGAAACCATGATCATCAATCAATCAACAAGCTAGTTCAATAAGAGGCTTACTAGGGACTCTTTTATGTTTACAAAACACACAAGTATTAGTGTTTCCTAATAATACAATTATAGCATGGGATGTAAACATTCATCATAAACACTAAGATATAATAATAACCACTTTTATTATTGCCTCTTGGGCATATCTCCAACAGTAGTGGGTGGCGAAGAGAACTTTCTCATTCTCATCAACTCTGGCAACCTCTAAGTTGTTTTCCATGGTCTGTAACCAGTCATCAGCATCTAATGGGTTTTCAGATTGGTTAAAGATTGGGGGATTGGTGTTCTGAAAGTTTTTGAGTTTGGATCCTTGGTGATCCTGATTTCCATGTCCTTGGTTGTTGAGAGCCATTTGGGCGATCTGCTGCAATGTTGCTAAGTTGGCTTGATGCTCGGCCCTGCTTGCTTCACGGTGTGCGATGAGATTCTACAAGATCTGCAGCATTGGGTCTTGCGACGAGCTGCTCCCTCCTTGGTTTCCACGAGTCATCTGAAGATTGAGATAGATATAGGGGTAAGAGGGAAATTCTAAGGTTCATGGTTTTGGGTTTACAAAGCTAAAACTTTGAGTTAGACTCAGGTTTTTCAACTAACTTCATTTTCATTCATGCAAGCAAGCACACGATACAGCACACACCACAACAATCAAAGGAAAACAGATGGTTTGAAGAACCATTCTCCAAGCTACGATACAATGGGACCGATACAACTCATGCTACGACAGTGCTCTAGTGCATCTACTCATCGTCGATGAAGTCGGAGTCTTCATCATCAGTGTAGAAGTCCACAACATCCTCCTCTAAAAAGTCATCATCATTGCTGAGGTAAGAATCCATATCTCCCTGGATGTCTTCACCCTCATCTTCTTCTTCCTTGGCGGCAAGCTGAGCTTCCTGCTCCTTGACGGTCTTCTCGAGGTCGGCCACCTTCTTGCAAATACGGGCGATGGTGCGATCCTTCTTTGCAAGCTGGCGATGAAGAGACTGGCGATCTTGGACAAGCAGCGCGAAAGTCTGGGCCTTCTGGTCGGCAATGGAACGGTTCTGGTTGGCTAACTCTCTGGCATTGTCCAGTTCCTACTGCCTATCATGAAGTAAGAAGTCAAGGTTCTCCACTTGACGCCTCAATTCTGGGTGACTTGGCATCTCCATTGGCATTCCCATGAAGTTATGTCTTGCATAGTGGGCAAAACGGGTTCCTTGGATCTTGTTGATGCTGAGGGCACATAGACGTGCGAGAGCTTCATGCATTGCCCTGGCTAATCCATCTAGCCAGTTGTTCTATCTCACGGAGAACTGAATTCTCCTGGAAGTTGGTGCTTCGATGCTTCCCCGAAGATCCGCGGTGACTAGCCACTGTAGGTCTCCTCCTGGGGGTCCTGGAAGTTGAGCTCCAAGAAACTCCGGATGTGGGCCCCAAGAATCCGGACAACAATCCAGATCCTCTCAAGATCAGTGACCTCCGTTTCCCAACTGGTAAAACTTGCTGAACTGAGTCTCCATCTACAAGAATTTAGGATGAGGAAGTTAGTGAAGTGATCAAGTGTGTCAAATTTTAAGTAGTAATGTAAGAATTTTGAGGAACATGCATTTTTGAGAAAGAATGAGTTCACCAGGGTAAGAGGGGCAATAGTTTTTCATAAATACTCACTTTGGTTTTGAAGCTAAGTTTTTGGTTTGGACGTCCATTCTAACTAGGGTCTCCTATGGTCAGGATGGCTCTGATACCAACTTGTCAACACCCGGATTTTTAATCCCAGATGCCCGTTATGCCATACCTCGCAATCCCAGGATTACCATTTTTGTGAGACATAACGGATTGGATATCACAGTACATCATCCATTACAAACCATACAGAAGGTTTTACACAAATAAGGATCTCATGATCCAGTCTTTAATACAACAAGCAGCAGAAATAAAAGATAAGCGTAGCGGTTGGTTCCATCTTCAGGGGCATAGGCAATGCTGACGAAGGCAGATAGTCCTAGTTATCATAGTCGTCCTGCTGACCATCATCTTGATAATATCCTTCATAGTCTGGCCATGATAATAGCCAGGGACAAAAGCCATGAGTACTCTTTAAGTACTCGCAAACTACTACTAACAAGGGGTATAATTCTAAGTTAAAGTGCTGAATCTAAGTTAACTATCAAGTTAAGTTTGAAACCTAACCTGAGTTTAGAAGCAAAGAAAGATAAAATAAGGTTCTAGAATCACTTAAGTTGGGAAGCTATTATCATCAACACAACCCTGTTGTGGTCAAGTCAAAGTTCATCGTTCGTTTCAAGTTATTTAGAAAACATCTGACAACGAAACAGTATGGCCATTCCAACTGTCCATAATCATGGACGCTATTATTCGAATAGTTTGACACTCTATAGAGGTGGTACACTTTCACCACAAGATTCGATACATCTGTCAGGGATAACCCTGAATCATCATACTTAGTATGCAAATAATCAAACATAACCTTCCCTTTACACACCCTAGTACACGCACCTCTCCTATGAGCATGGCCTCCCAACCATGACCATCAGTCATCTTGGGCACTGCATAGGTGGACTTCATTGAGAGGTAGCCTCAGCTCAAACCTCTCCCGTGAGGGAACTAATACTAATGCATATAAATTTCCAGCTAAGTCTTACCCAATTCAGGTAATGTGGTTGTACGGTAAATTTGGAATGGTATCGCATCCGAATCCAACCATCAGTTTTATAAAAGGGTTAAGGCTCATGCCTCGTCATTTTCATCATCATAAACCAGTTGTGTTTCTCAACACACGTCAAAACATCTCAATAGAATGACTCATCATTCCAAGGTTTTCATAATTCATTTTCACCAAGTATTCCCATCTAGAGTGACGCAAGTTTTTGATCTATACTAAGATACTAAGTTAAGAGTGTTCACTAAGGTGGAAGTGATGGGTTCAATCTCATTCCATAGAATGACATCTAAAGGTTTCTAAGTAGGTCAAGTTTTATACTTTTTATGCTACCTTCAAAACAAGTAAAGAACTTTGTGTGAACTAAGGGAGGTAAAACTTGGCAATAAGACTTGGGGTACTAATAGTTAAAGGTGTGTGATCAAAGTATGCTTAAGGCATCTTTGCTAAACCATCTAGTTTTAAATCTAGCTTCCTAACAATAGCTTGCCTTGGTTGGTGCAGTGGTTGAAGTTTTCTTCTTCTTCTTCTTGGTAGAACTCCTCCTCCTCGAAAGTTTGGTCGGTACTAGCGTCTATAAATACATAGGGAGTAGACAATCACCAAACAATACTTAACTAGGCTAAGTAGCATTCTAGAACACACAATTGATGATCTATTATCATCACAAGTATCACAAGTTTAATTCAATAGTTTCAACCTTTTTATTTTAGAAAAGTAATTTCTACTCATTGAAATATGAACTAAAATTTAATATTCACCACCCAAATATGGGATCATGTGGACACATGACCTCACCACATATTCTATCATGTGGGAATGAGATTTAAGGGTTGGATCAATATTACTTTGGTTTAAGTTCATTATTTAATGATTTAAAGTGACTAGAAATGCCTATATAGCATTATTTTGGTACTAGTCCAAAGTCACTGCATGTAAACCTTAATATTATTACATATTTGGATAGATATGATGAAATGTGATTTTTGAGAGTTAGAATCAACTCAAAAGCTAACTTGGTTGATTTTATAAAAATGTTGCAAGTTGCAAAAGCTTCTGTCTTCTCATTTTTATTAGGAGAGATCTATAACTCTAATTGAATTAAATACAACGGGCTTGGATAGATCATTTTAATACCTTTCACACAAAATTGGTTTCATACAATCTGGATTTCTAGAACTCTCTGAATTGAATTTTTAAATAGTGGACAGAAACTAGATATAAAAAAGGAAAAAAACCAGATTTGAATCTATGGGCTAGCGCGGGAAAAGAAATGGGCCGGCCCAGTGGCGCTCCGCGGCGCGGGGCTCAGCTGATAGGGGGTCCCGCTTGTCAGCGGCACTTAACACGCGAAACGGTACGCGCGCTGTGGGCCGTGCGATTAGAAGCGAGATCAACGGCGAAGGGTCGTCGTCGACGACGAACAGGTCACCGGCAAGCTCGAACCCTAGCGGCTCGGTGGGGGTCTACTGGGGGTGTACCAGGCTCCAGCTGGGTTGACGAGGCGGGCAAACAAAGTGGAAGATGATGGCGAGGTGAGGCGTGGTTGCGGCGGAGCTTGGGGCGGTCGAAATCAACGGTGCCCTTCTCCTCCAGAGGTGGCGGCTCCGGTTCCAATTCCGGCGAGCTGCTGCTCCACTTGCTCCGGCTAGAGGTGGGTGGGGTTAAGAGAGGTGAGGGGAGTGGAATGGTGTGGATAAGAATGGCTGGGGAGGGCTCCTTTTATAGGCCCGACGGTGAGACCGAGCGGGATGGGCGGTCGACGGTGGCGACATGGCTACGGCGAGCTAGAGGCATGGCTGGGGGTGGCAATCGATGGGAAGTTCACTGGCGGTGCTCTAGGAAGTGAATGCGGCCATAGGGGCAGTGGTACGCGGTCTGGGCGAGGTGGCGCTCTGAGCGGCCGAAGCGGCGGTGTCCACGGCGAGCGGTGGCTGTGAGGCTTTGGGCGGCGAACGGGGATGTCTGGGGTGTTCGCCAGGTCGAGGCGGAGCGGCGGGCGCGGGCTGCGGTCGAGCGGCGGCTTGTGCATGCGAGGACAGAGCATGCTCTATGGGCGGCATCGACATGGTGTAGTGGCACTGGGTGCGGGATTTCCTCGGTGGTCCATGGCAGCACTTGGCTCGGGCAGGGGACAGAGAGGGGCGGTGAGGTGCTGGCTACCTCCTAGACATGGAGAGAGAGGGGGAGGTGGTCGGCTACAGCGGGGCAAGGGTTGGTCGGCGAGGCATGGCTCGACATGGCTTGGTCTGGCCACTAGGGTTTAGGGGTTGGGGTGGTAATGGCATGGTTTGATCAAGTGGAGACAGAGGGAGTGTTTTGTGGTCAAATGGGTAGCTAAACTCTATAGAAACAGTGGGCTAGCTATTTGTGTTTGATTCTGCCTTCCATGTGTTTGATGAAATGGCCGCAAGAGAAAAAGTTTTGAATTTTGAGTTCACAATTTTTGAGTGATCTCCACTAGTGATAGGTAGTCTCTGGTTGCAAGGGTTTTGAAAGTGGAGCTCAAAAAGATGGTTTTTGAAATAGGGGTGATCTATGCATATGCATTAGATTCAATTTTCAAGCCAATTAAAATAGTTAACATAATGTTTTTAGCAGATCCAAAGATGGGCCTTGGTACCTCATTATGTGTACTAGCAAGGGGTACACATATCAAGAATTGTTTCTGTTAAGAATTGAGTACTAGGAATAGCCAAAGTAGGCATGAGAGTTAAATTTGCCAAAATGACCATTCCTCCTTATTAATTCTTTTTTATTTGATTTTCTTTAGAAAAAGTTTGGGAATGATGTAGATGATGTTTAAATCACCTAAGAAAAATTTTACAAGCATTGGATCAATCAATCATGGCAATTCAAACAACTCCTATTTTGAATGCATACATATATGAATGCTTTCATTTTAAATTTAGAAAAGTTTTTGTTAACCCTACTTTTGGATGATTTGATCTTGTTAAGCTTGGATTAAAGTTTTGGGATGTTACAAATTTCCTCCTCATCTCGGTTGCCATTGCTTTTTATGTTGCCATGTCGTTGTGCAACAGCTGAAATAAGTTGCTGCTTCGTGGAGTGTAGTAGCTTGAATAATTTATTTCTATGCCACTTACATTCCATCGAATTTGGAGACATCCTGCCCCTCAGCAATCGTGGAACCAGTGCTGTGTGTTTTCAGATAGTAGTGGCACAACCACAATTTCAGATTCAACTACTGACTCGAGCGTTTCCAAACCCTAAGTCGTGGTACATTTTACTCCGAGAACGTGGGTAGATTGTTTTGTCGAGCAAAGTTCCACACACAGAGCTCCAGAATTTAACCGAATTACATATATAGGTTCAAGTTCAACACATAACTATGCATCTTCATTGCCAGCAACCTTCTTCTGCAGCATGGGTGCCAAGCCTTCACGTCCACTGGCTTCTTCATTTCCTGCCTTCTTCCTCTTCCTCGGTGCCAATTTTCTTAGCTTCACGTACTCTGCATCGCCGGGACAATCAACACCAGAATCGTGTCCAGCATCATCTTTCCACTCGTTTTTAGCTTCTTCGGGCAGCAAAATGACTGACCCGGCAGTCATGTTTCTAACCTTGCGGTGCTTCCTATCAAAGAACATGACTATTGCATAACTGCCCAATATCTACGGAGTAAATACTTGCAAAAATAAATAACTCAGCACAAACATGCGAACCCCAAGAGACTTTTGCTTACCAGGAGCTAATTGGGTTCGAGCGACCACCCTGTCCAAGAATAGAAAGGCGACTCCCATTTGCAGCAGCTTCCATATCCAGTACATCACAGTTCAGCTCAAACATGTAAGCCGAAGCATACCTTTTCATCAACCCAATTAACTAACTGTCACACGTTAGAGGAACCATGATGCCACGTTCATCCATGAAGCTGAACTTTGTAGTCTGCTTCGGACATATTTCATCATGATTACACAGAGCAGCAAACATACCAGATATAGTGCAGATCTGCACAGGTGCTTCTTCCATCGTGATACAATGGTGTCCATACCACTTACCCTTCAGCCTTGCTGATTTAGAGTCGTACCTGAATAGGACTACCGTAACCAGGTAAGGGTGGTCCGTGGAGATCCCGCTTGACAGAAAACTATGGACAAAATATGTTTGTTAGCGTTGGGCTAACAAACAATTTTAGGTTCAGTAGCCAGGTAGCAGTTATAATTAGTGCGAATATCAAAGAGAAGGGTAGCTCACCCGCATGTAGCCAGAACTTCTTCCTTGGTAGTAGGATCTGCCATCCTCCGAGCTGCTCGGCTCATCGGCGGCGGAGGTGGGCTAGAGCCTTGCAACGGCATCTATGGCATGTGCCATTGGAGCTCGGGATCAGCGACTGGGCGCAGGAACTTGGCGCCAAAAGTCAAATGTTCGAAGGAATTGTCCTGCCTGGAGGGTCGATTTCGACACTGTCGGTGCTAGGGGAAAATAGAGAATGGATTTGTGAAATTGGTCAACGTATCCAATCTACTTAGTTTCTCGATTTGCCTAAGAGGTTGCCGTGTTGGCGCTCGCGTCACGGATAGATGACCGACATGTGGGTCCCGACCGTCTACTTCACGGGCCAGTTAAACAGAATGTTTGAATTTGGTAGGGGTGAGATGAGTTTGCCTAGAAATGGCCCCTCTCGGTAGTTGGCAGCCCAACTTTATGCAACGCGGCAATTAGAGGGAACTTGGGTACCGCCATGCACTCGCTCATGAACTTTCGAGCCGCAAACAAACAATCCCACACCGGAACTATGTGACTCATGGAATCTAGTAGGCATGTTAATCAGCAGAGGGGTTCCCAAGCCCCGTGTGGCTGTACGCTCGTCTTGGTCCAAAGACAAGAACTCAATTCCTAATGGTGGCGAGCATGGGACTACAAAAACCACATCCCATTGTGGCCTCCCATACAAGCCTTAGCATGTTTAACCTTTACCACTGATCTTAACTTATCAGTATACCTCGTTCTCCTGTCATACTAGATTCTTTGCAAATGGTACATCATCTAGATGAACCAGCACTGACAGCTATGTATGGCTAAGCAAGATACAGATATAAGCTCTAGCAGTGCACATAAGCCAAACCTAGTTATGCTAGGAGTAGTGGATCAGGTAATATAAGCTCAAAGGGAGTAATGCAACATATAGGATACTCTATATATCGATAAAAGACCATAGTAGAATCGTATGCATCCTGGCAAGAATGTAATACTTTTGAAACCATAGGATTGTATAATGGCGGGGCTATGCTTGCCTTGTTTGTTGATACCCAGATATAGATCTTCGAAAGCCTTGTACTTGACTTGATTACAGTTGGTCAAGTATTGTTCATCGATCTTCGATGGTGTTGATCTTGGTCTTCAAACATGATCTTGATATCGTATTCTACCAGGAAGAAGCAAACACCAGAAAGAAAGGGAAACAATCAACACATGGCATCGATGCAATGCTCAATCAAAGATGATGATATGACAAGTTAATTTGTATTGAAATGAAACCCTATAGCATGCTTGACAATTTAAGAGGCGTCCAAGGGGTGCAAACCCTAAAACAGGGAAACCCTAGAACACCTGTGAGGGGTTGATTTCGTTATCTAATTAAACTTGCAATTAAAGTTGTTTAACAATGCATGATTATGAGTCATTGTAAAGATCTCATTTTTCTAAACATTTTGATATATTACACATATTTTTTTGACTTGTAAATAATTAGATATTGAATTTATAAGATTATATCAATTTCTGAAATTATTTAAACCAATTAAATGAGTTACTACGTCATCATGATGTCATCTCTGGGTGGGTGTTGTTTTCTAACGGGGCAGAGGATAGCCACTATGGCTGACTTGTGGGCCAGGGCCACATCAGCGTGCTACCTCGGTGAGGAGGGGTCCGCCTCAGGCTGACTCGCGCTGACCCGCGCGATGGACGGTGGCCGACGCCGGCGACCACACAGCGGCGGTGCTACTGTGCATGCGCGAATGTGCACCAACGTGGATTAGAAACGCCTGAATGCGAGTGACCTAACTAGGGCGGCGCCAGTTCCTGGGATGGCCAGGAATCTCATCAGCGACGACTGGAGTGGAGGCCGCATGGCAGCGCTTGGTGTCACGGTGATTCAGAGCACATACAATCCAAAGGGGAGGTCGGGGAGAGGCGCGGGCTCACCCTGAGGGTGTTGGTGGCGACAAGGAGGCCGGAGGAGGTCGGGGCCAACGGTAATGGCAACGGCAGGCGGCATCGGGAGCGGGGAAGACGAGCTTGTCCTGATCGATTTAGGGCTTCCCAACTCGATTCCTTCGACGAGGAGACGTGGTACTTCACGGCGGAGCTCGGGGCGTGCTCGGTTGGGCGAGGGGAGCATGACAACGACAATGATTCGAAGCAGCGGCGGAGCTAGGGTTCGAGGTCCTCGTTGGGAAAGAGGAGAGAGGAGCACGCGAGGGGGTGGAGATGAGGACGGGGAGGAGAGACGTCTACGACGCGGTTCTTATCCACGTCTCTAGGCGGCAACATGTATCCTAACGGCGAGGCAGCATCAGGTGGCAGCGGCGGTGACAGGCAGCTGCTTGCTATCGTCGACAAAGACGATGAGGGGAGAGAGAGGCCGAAGCGGTATTGGGTTGGGGTGGGCTGCTGCTAGGCCAGCGGGCTGCGGTAAACTGCTGCACACGCAGAAGAGAAGGAAGAGGAGAAGAAATGGGCCAGCTGGGCTGACTCTGCTGGCTCTATTTTATTTTTTTGAAATCCTTTTTCTTTTCTGATTTATGTTTTCCATTTGTTAACCATTTTCAAATCTGTTTTGAACCATTTCAAAATACTAGAGATTTATGAAACTATAGAAAATATTACAGGGGCCCTTTTAATCCATTTGGGCTCCACTAATTTGGTGGTTTTCAAAATATTCAAACCCATTTTGAATTGTTTTTCAAGAGGGAGAGGAAATAGCTAGGTTTTTAGGGTTTTGCATTCTTTTCTTTATATGCATTTTAAGGGATGATGCTCATGAATGCACAAACAAACCCTAATTTAAGATTAGCTAAAATTCGGTTGTTACACCAGGCCATGTACTAGTAATATTTTTGGGATAGAAATTTATAGATGAACTATATAAATATGATCTATGTTCATGATTTATTTCATATTTTCTGAAAACTTGGAAATACCACATGCAATAGCTTGTTGCCGGTGCAACTAGTTGCAAATTGTAATTTCCGTCGTCGACGTACCTAGTGGCTCCAAGCGCATGGCGCATGCAGATTCTCACTGGCAGGTGGAGCTGACCTTAACAGGGACCACATGTCAGTGAATCAGAGCCACACAAAGTCATGCACATTGCCTGACTTGAGCGGAATCTGGTGTTCGTGCACGTCTCTCATTTTGCTGCGCGGTTGCATGTTGTACACGTGTAATTCCATTTACCTTGTACTAGAACATATATGAACACATGCAACATGCCAAAGATACCATGGACACACTCGTACTGTGCATTATATCCGGTGTATATATTTTCGGTTCTGTGCTACGAGTTCTGCATGTAGGGGAACAAGATGAAAGTACATGTGTCCATGTCACGGCTACTACTACTAGTAGTAGTCCATCCTCCTATTTTCTATTGAAAATACTAGTACACTATGTTGAAATGAAAGCTGTAAAAAGAACACCCTCTGGTCAAACTGATGTGACTAGACAATACCTCACCTCTGATACGTAGTAAGTAGGAGTATTGTCAAATTATTAGCTGTGTGGCGTGCTAGTCTAACATATGGTGAAGTCTAGGCGACGGTGTCCTCGATGCTGCTGTTGACTAGACAGAGCAAGCAAGTAAAATCTCCTCCCTCATTTTTTTCTTTGCCTCTCCATCTTCTTCGCCAGTCCCCACTCCACCCATGATCTCCCCATGCTCTCTCTTCTAACGCTCCCCTCCTCCTGCAGAAAACCCCAGCCGCACTTGGCATCCGCCTAAATCCATCCAGTTGTGATGGGCGATGCGAAGCTCAGCGGGCGATGCAAGTGGGATCAACTCAGCGCGGATGATGTCGACCTCATCGTTCAGCGTCTGGACATTCCCAGCATCGTCAGGCTAGCTGCATGCTCCAAGCTGATGTACGATCATATCACCAACAACGAAGGTATGAAATGGACTTTTCACCATTGGAATGAACCCTGCCTACTGATGCCTCAGCCTGCTTTTTGTTTCGACGAGCACTATGATGGTATGAGGGTACATCGTCTGTAAGACATGGTTACGACGTGGTGCCCCTCGACCATCCTCGACGCACCGCCATCCTGCCATTCATGCACGAAAAATTCTAGGTTGGCATGAACAATGACTGGCTTACAGCGGTGGACCACTGTGGGGCCTGGTGCCTAGCGAACATCTACACCTATTGAGTAATTGACCTTCCATCAACGGATACTTGTGACATTGCGGATGCTGCACATCCAGGGTTCCCCCAGTTACTGTAGTCATTTCTAAACTCATTCACATTTCAAAAGTTTTTTTTGGCGAATCTGCAGGTATGGAGAAAAGTTCAATAAGTCATGGGATGGATCTCTTGAGTTGTCGAAGATCGTAATCTGCAGATCAAAGTCATTGTGTTTAAATTTCTATAACATCATACAAAGTAACTTTCATCTTAAGTATAGCAATACGATCAAATTCATTATGTTTAAATTTCTATAACATCATACAAAGTAACTTTAGTCCTTAGACCATGAGATCATGTCAATCACTAACACCGAAAGAGTAACTTGATAACATCAAACATCACACCGTAACTGGGTGATAATAAAGGTGGGTTCAGATACTCCGATGGTGTTATGTCGAGGATCATGGATCAAGAGTGGGTTTTGTTCTATCCCGATGACGGAGAAATATACTCTACGACCTCTCGGTGATATCTGATTGATATAGCTTGCAAGCAAGTGATAAGATCACTAGAATATTATATCACGGGAACAAGAAAAGAATACATGTCGGTAACGAGATCAAACTAGGTATGGTGATACCGATGATCGAATCTCAGACATGAAATATATCGCGAGACAAAGGGATTTAGTTACAAACGTTAAAGGTTCATACGATCACTAGAGTCATTGTTGAATGTGTGGGAGTTAGTAAGGATCTCTAGGTCCCATTGTTGATTATTGATCGGAGAGGGGTCTCGATCATGTCCGCATTATCGTGAATCGTAGGGTGACACACTTAAGGGATACTGACACAATTTGTAGCAAATATGTTTCAGATAAATATTAAGAAATTGCTGGAATCATTTTGATGGAAACCGGAATTGTCGTTGTATTGGGAACGACAGTACCTAAAAAGGCTAGCTAGAGGTGTGGGGACTAGCAGGGAAGCTCTCGACAGCGTCCGCAGGCGGGATTGGGTACGAGCTAGTGTAGCGAGACACACAAAGTACCCAGGTTCGGAGCCCTCGTGGTGAGGTAAAACTCCTACTCCTACTGATTTGACTATGGGTAGGATACGGGGTACAATCGCTCCTCGAGCTGTATGATCTAGCTACCTTCTTAAATGCACTGAGTCCAACCCTTGCTACGAGAGCCTTGCCACTCCTTATATAGGTAGAGGGGCAACGATCTCACTAGCTAGTACGGCTAGCGGGTCCCACAGGTGGGCCCCAGCCGACTGGTCATCTATAGTATCTGGTACGGTATGTCCCGTCGAAGTACATGTGGTGTGGGTCATCATGGGTACAGTGAACGCTGTGCGAGCCTTTTGTCAGCATCCGGCTACTGTGCCCACGTCATCCGCAAAGTCTTCGGTATGGCCTCGTAGTTGCGGGTCTTGTCGTTGTACCAGGGCGTACCTACATCACGTCGTCCTGTCCTCCTGATTGCGTCCAGCTACGTCCGTGTAGCCGGCCTTGAACCTTATCGCCCTTCCTAGTTCCAGCTACGGTCTGGTAGCCGGTACGAATTTCCTGTGTCCGACTACGATCTGTTTGCCGGACGCGAACCGCCTGCCTTAGTTCTTGTCTGGCTAGGGTATCCGGTGGTCATCCCCCCGACACTAGCCCCCGAGCGCGTGTAGATTTCTCCCTTAGGTGAAATGTGCATGCGCTCCCTATTGAATTTGAAATCTATGTCCGGCTACGCCTGACGTTTGTGCTACCTGTGACGTCAGGGCTGATGCCGGCAGCGCACACACACGCCATCATTGCGCAGCGGCGCACAACGTAATGTCACGTCGCACGTCGCCTCGGGAACCGCTGTCTGGCGTTTCGGTTTCCGACCCGGTATCTTCTCCACATTCAGCACCAGCGCACTGGATCAGGAGCGGTAGTGGGAGTGGGGCGCGGCCTGATGGATGCCGTGTGGCACTGCTTACGGTTGCCCTCCCCGGTCCTTAAAAGGTCACCCCGGGGAGACATTCCCCACTTTCGCTCGCTGCCTCCCTCGTGCTCTCATGCGCTCCCGCTGCTTCGCCGCCGCCGCTTGTGCGCCCACTGCCGGACTTTAGCCGCGCCACCCACTTAGTGTCGCTGGCGACAAGAGCCACCGTCATTCGGCTCCTGACACCACAGTGGATGAGATTGTGATGGCTTCCGAGCATGGTGCATGATGCGGGTCCTCCTCACTTAAGAACACATCGCCAAGTACCACGCCACTCTCGTCTTGCCGCTAGAGACGGAGGTGAAGGTGTAGCTAGCGCCACCGGAGGAAGAGTCACCGCACCTGGTGGAGGGGGAGCGGGTCATCTTCCTCTCCCATCTCGCTCGCGGCTTCGCGTGCCCGTGCATCCCTTCTTCCTCACCTTCCTCGCTTTCTTCGATCTGCGCCTCCACCACCTCGGCGCCAACACCATCGGCGCGCTAGCGCACTTCCTGGCATTTTGCGAGTGCTACCTCGGGATCCAGCCGGATCTTGGGCTCTTCTACCGGCTCTTTCGAGTCCAGCCACAGGTGCAGTTCATGGAGGGGCCGCTGGTGGCCTACGGAGGCGCCTCCATCTACTCCCGCTCCCAAACTGGCTACCCGAAGTTCAAGCTCCAGGATACGGTCCGATTGTGGCAGCAGTCGTACTTCTAAGTTAGCAGTGTCACCGACGTCGACCGGATCAACCTGCCGGCCTTCCAGGACATGGAGTCTAGCCAGCAGAACTGGGACTTGATGTTCCATGACGACAAGGAAGAGTCAAATGCGATGCTGCACCGGATGCGCTCCCTCGTCACTGCTGGCTTAAATGGCCTGGACATCAAGCTTAGCTGGATATGCCGGCTAATGATGCCGCTGTAGCAGCGCGCTACTACTCCGGCCGGCTGGACCCCACCCGTCTATCTCGCCGTGATCCCTGCTTCCATAACCTCAAGGAGTGTGTGTGGACGATCACCAAGGAGCGGATGCTAGAGCACTGGGAGTTCGAGCAGGCCCCGTACTCCCGCAACAACTGCGCGCCTCGGGTAAGTTTTCTTTTTAGTCAAATACTTTCTATTTTTGGTTCTTGCTCATTTCATCCGGCTGATTCCTTGTTTTCTTTTTCTTCTGAAAGAAATTCCCATGCATCATCCGGGAGGAGGGCGAGACCCCCCTCCAGAACATCGTGCCTGACCTTCCCGGGCCGCGCGCATGTCGGTCTGGCAAGGAGTCAGATGGGGACGCCAATATCTTACCTAGTCGAAATGACGAGCCGGTGCACGACCCTCATGTGCATGTCGACGAGGAGGAGGAGGCCGCCCTGGCTCCTGATCATACCCGGCGCCGCATGACGGACGGTGACTCCAGTTGGTCCAGCAGCGGAGGGAGCGGTTCTAGCCGGTCCAGCACCAGAGGGAGCGAGTCCAGCCGGCCCACAGTGGAGGATCCGACCCCCAAAAGGAGCCGGATCAGTGCCCTCCCCCTAGGCCGGCTCGGCCGCAAGAAGGCGCCACTGCTGGTGATGTGGGGGTAAGTATTTTCGCCCTTTTTTCTTGCGTTTGTTTCTCTTTTTCCTCTTGCGCAACTTTTTCTGTCTTTTGCGTTTCTTACTTGCTCCTTTCTTCTTGTCCCTTCAGCTCGTTGGTCTCCTTTGGTGCTGCCAGCTCGGCACGGGCGCCGACTGGCTTGCCGCCCCACGCGTCGGATACCGCACACCGCTGCTGCTGCTGCCCCACTCCTTCGCCTAGGACTCCACCTCCGCTCCCGCCTCGTGTTGATCCAGCTACTGCAGCCGCGGCCGGAGATGCCCTGCCGACTACGGTGGTGCAGCCGGATACGGCCGTGGCGAACCCACAAAGTGGAGGTAGTTCCTCCGCATGGATGAGGAGAGCGGCAGACGGCAAGGAGCTGGTGGTTGTCGCGGACGACAACTCCAACGACGAGCCAGGGGAGGAGTGGCGGATAGTGGTTCTAGAGGCGAAGGAGTCACTGACCGTCAACGCTGTTGACAACGATGCTTCTCCTGCCGCTTCGCTGGCGGATCTGGCCGCCACCCTCGAGCTGGCGGTGAAGGACATCCAGATACTCGAAGCCGTGGCCGGGAGGAACTGGACGTTGGAGCAGAAGTTGGCTCCCACCAACAGCACCTCCTAGAGTAAGTTCTTTTACCTGTTTTTCCTAACCAACTCCCTTTTTTTTCTTCTTTTTGCTGATAGCCGGTTTCTTGTAGCCATCATGGTATGCGCTCAGTGGGAGATCGATCGCCTGACCGAGGCGAATGACCGGCTAACCAAGTCCAATTCCAACGTCTGGTTGTAGAATAAGGACTGGCATTCCAAGGTGGACTAGCTTGAGGCCACCCTCAAGGAGCGCGACTCCGCTCTCGCTAGCCAGGCGCAAGCTTTCAATATCCTCGATGCTCAGAGCAAGATGAGGGGAAGGATATCAAACGGCTGGTGAACCAGGAGAAGGCCCTCCTTGAGGAGTTGATGCAGATTGGGTGCACCGCCAAGGGTAAGTTTTCCTCCAACTAGTTTTTCTTGTCCGGTTCCGATAGCCGGACCTGACTTTCCTTTTTCTGACAGTGTTTTATCCCGGCATAGACCTACTGGCCTACAACCGGCTCCAGGAAAACTTGCCGAGGGAGCAACCCACCTCGCAGGAGTTAGTCTCCCTTCTTGGCAAGGAGGCCGCTGAGCTGCGCAAAGCGGCTCACGCGGTCTTCGAGTTCCTGTGGCCGGACGCGGCCGCGCCAGAGACGATCGCCCAGCTGGCGACCAAGGTCACGAAGTTGCCAGCTGCCGTCCACCGGCTGAGGGACCTGGCCGCACGAGCCGGAGCGGAGATGGTGTTGGCGCTCATGCTATCCTGGTACAAGGACGCGCGTGTCGAGAAGATCGATGGAGGCTTCTGTGCCGGTGCCGACCTTGCCGCGATCCGCCAAGCCCATCCCGAGCTCCGCGCCTCCACCATCAAGATCGCCGGCTACACCGACATCGACGAGGTCATCACCGACTCGGAGTCCACTGAGACGCCAGAGATGGAGGCCAAGGCGTCATTGCAGCCGACTGCCAGAGCCCAAACTTCCAGCGCGCCTCCTCCGCCTCCCAGAGCCGTGGCCAATCAGGATCTCCCGTATGGCAAAGGCCCCGCCGCTTAGACTTGATCCCTAGGATGCTGGGTGGAATTGTAATAACTTGTCCTTTTGTTGAACTTGTTGTTTGTACCGGCTATTGTTGATGCCGGTTGAACCTATGGGAGCCTCGGCTCCCTTTATCTTAATATGTTGCTTGCTTGCTCTCATTTTTCCTTGTGATATTTTGTGTCGTGATGTTTTCTCTTTTGCCAGTTAGCATTATCCGACTCTCTCTGTCCAATTAAACTCCCTTAGCTGGATCGCTCGGAGTTCTTGGCAAACCCGAGGACTTCGGTTCCTCTTTCCTTTTCTTCAACCCTTATGTTCCTCCGGCTAGATGCCTCTAGCCCGATATCCCAACCTTGCTCGGACCCTCCAATTAACCACAACCAACAGTGTAGCCCCCGAGATTCGGAGTAGTTGGTGAAGCCAAGTGCTTCGAATCTGCTCTTCTTTTCCTTCCCTTGCCCTCACCTGGGCCCGAATACCCGGCTAAACTCCTTTAGCTAGTCAGAACTACATGATTCCACTGGGGTGCGCGAACGCACCCAGTGGGTGTAACTCCCGAGATTCGGAGCGCTTAATGAAGGCAAGGACTTCGAACCTTCTCTCCTTTTGATGACCGACTCGTTGTAGTCATACAAAACAAACACACATATAGGCTCATTTGTTAATATGTTGGTCAGTTAAGGTAGCGCTTATTAGCCGGAGAATAGCTTTGGTTTTTTTGAAAACTAGCTTGCGCTTCTCTGGACAGTTAGTCACTTTCCCGTGCGCTCTCCTGTTTACGCTACGTCCTTACCGGGCAGCCGGGTTGTGGTCTGCAGCCAGAATCGAAGGGAGCTGACAATACATTGTGCACGGTACCGGAGGCTCAGTAGCCGGATCATATCAAACTGGGCACAAGGCCGGACCACCCAATCTGTCGCATCTTTTCCCTGTTTTTCATGTGGGATGCCTCGGGCTTTTGCTCTTGCTAGCCGGACAACCGGGTTGTGGTCTGTAGAAGAGACGAAGTGTGGGCCTCTGACACCGTCGCACACTACTCAGGCGGTTTATAGAATTAGTTGGCCGAGCCAGCCGGCGAGCCCTCGGTTAGGGGTTGCCGGAGCCGGGAAAACTGAACCAGAAACGAATATACATAGATTTCTAGCAAGGAGCCCCCGAGTATCTGTCGGGGTCCCGCATTTTTCATTCATAGGGTTCGCGGGATACGTACACTATCACACGACTAGGTGTAAAATGGGTGGAGCAGGGCCGAGTTCCAGGGGCGCTCCGTCTCCTCGTCCGACTTGTCTGTCTTGTTCTTGCGTGGCTGCTGCGCATCGATGAGGTAGTAGGAATTGTTGTGCAGTGCCCGACTGATGATG
Source organism: Avena insularis (assembly GCA_023614405.1). Classification (NCBI taxonomy): domain Eukaryota; kingdom Viridiplantae; phylum Streptophyta; class Magnoliopsida; order Poales; family Poaceae; genus Avena; species Avena insularis. The sequence goes on from CM042696.1 coordinate 412,105,339, forward strand.
AAGGGGCCCTCCCAAGGTGGCGACAACTTGTACATGCCCTTCGTGTCTTGCACCAGCCGGAGAACCAGATCGCCCTTGCAAAATGCGACTGGTCGGATACGGCTCGAATGGTAGTAGCGTAGGCGCTGCTGGTACAGTTGCGATCTAGACAGTGCCAGCTCGCGAGCTTCCTTGAGGAGGTCCACGCTGTCCTTCCTCGCCTGCTGATTGGCCCGCTCGTCATAGAGGAGTTTGCAGGGTGAGTCGAACTCGATGTCCACGGAGAGGACGACTTCCGACCCATAGACGAGGAAAAACATGGTGAAGCCGGTTGATCGATTCGGCGTGGTGCGGAGGCTCCACATCACAGCCGGAAGTTCCTCGATCTAGCATCCGGGTGACCGCTCCAAAGGCTCGATGAGGCTTGGCTTGATGCCGGCTAGCACTAGATCGTTTGCCCTTTCGACTTGCCCGTTGGATTGCGGGTGGGCGATGGATGCCAGGTCCAACTAGATGCCCTTGTTGCTGCAGAACCGGGCGAAGGCCCCCTTGGCGAAGTTCGTGCCATTATCCGTGATGATGCTGTTGGGGTAGCCAAACCGGTTGATGATGTCGGTGAAGAAGGTGACAAATGTCACCCCATCTAGCTTCTGGATAGGCTTATCCTCTATCCATTTTGTGAACTTGTCCACTGCCACCAACAGATGGGTCATGCCCACGTGCGCCCGCTTGAAGGGGCCGACCATGTGGATCCCCTAGATGGCAAAGGGCCAGGTAATCGGTATGGTTTTGAGCACCATATCCGGCATGTGCCTCAACTGTCCAAAGCGCTGGCATCTGTTGCATGCACAGACCAGCTTCTCGACGTCCTCGACGGCGGTGGGCCAATAAAAGCCGTGGCAAAACGACTTGGCGACTATCGCCCGAGATGAAGCGTGATGTCCACACACACTCTGGTGGATGTCCTTCAGTAGCTGGTAGCCCGTGTCCACGTCAACCCATCGCTAGAAGATGCCGAATACGCTGCGCTTGTATAGCTCCTTCTTGATGATGGTGTATGTGTGCGTGTGTTGTAGGATTTGCCTGGCCTCCACCTCATCATCCGGCAACTCCCCGTTGGCGATGTAGTTCATGAAGGGCTGCACCCATGATGGTATCTCCCGGATGGCGAGGATGCTCTCGTACTCCGGCTGGGATATGTCAGGGGGTCGTCCGGGTGAGGTACCCGGGACGGTAGCCCCCGAGCCACTTGATGAGTCGGCAGCCACCGGGTCTTTCGAGCCGGAGGGTGCGGACGTGCCAGAGTCAGTGCGAGCCTTTTTCTTTGCAGGTTCTATGGGTTCCGTGTCTGCCTGTCCTTCAACCGGCGCGCTTCCTGCCCAGATGATGGAATCCGACTTAGGAGATGGGTTGATGGAGGGCTTGCGCAAATGCTCCAAGGATACCCTTGGTGGGATTGCCTACCTGGTGGATCCGATTCGGGCGAGCGAATCGGCCGCCTCATTGTTTACACCAGGGATGTGATGGAACTCACATCCATCGAAACAAGCATTGAGCTTCTAGACGTGGAACTTGTAGAGGGCCATGTTCGTGTCGCGGGCGTCCTACTCGCCGGATACTTGCTGCACCACCAGATCCGAGTCGCCAAAGCAAAGGATCTGGTTGACGCCGATCTCCCTGGCTAGCCGGAGGCCGTGCACCAGTGCCTCGTACTCGGCGACGTTGTTGGAGGCCTTGAAGTGGATCTGGAGAATGTACTCCAGCCGGTCTCCTTTGGGAGAGGTGAGGACGATGCTGGATCCCAAGCCCCCGAGCATCTTCGAGCCGTCAAAGTGCATCCTCCATCGATCCAAGTCGGGAACCGGTGGTAGGTACTGGGTTTCAGCCTAGTCGACGAGGAAGTCCGCCAGTGCCTGCGACTTGATCGTGAGCCTCAGCTCGTGCAAGATGGAGTAGGCAGCAAGCTCGATTACCCACTTGGTGACTCGGCCGGTGGCGTCCTTGTTGCCGATGATTTCCGAAAGGGGGGCAGTGCACACGACCTTAATCGGATGCTCCTGAAGTAGTGCTTGAGCTTCTTGCACGGTAGGTACACGCTGTAGCACATCTTCTGGTAGTGGGGGTAGTTCTGCTTGGAGTGGGAGAGGACCTTGCTGAGGTAGTAGACGGGTCTCTAAACCGGCTGAGCCTTGCCTTCCTCGGGGTGCTCCACCACCAGGACGATGCTGACGACCCGGCTGATGGCTGCTATATAGAGCAACGTCGGCTCCTTGATAGCCGGCATGGCTAGAACCGGTGCTGTGGATAGCATGCGCATGAGGTCGTGAAAGGCGGCGTAGGCTTGCGAAGTCCAGGAGAATTTGTCTGTCTTCTTCATCAGCCGGTACAGTGGGAGTGCCTTCTCCCCCATCCGCCTAACGAAACGGCTAAGGAAAACCAGGCATCCGGTGAACTTCTAAACACCGAGAAAGCTCTTGGGCAGCTTCATCCTCTCGATGGCTACAATCTTCTCCGAATTTGCCTCGATCCCTCATTGTGAAACAAGGAAACCGAGTAGCTGGCCGGATGGGACACTGAAGACGCACTTCTCTGGGTTCAGCTTCATCTGGTACCGGCGGAGGTTGTCCATGTAAGCATGCATGTTTCGGCCGATCTATGAGTGCAAGCATTTATGCATACAACGCTGATAGGTAGCGCATGCATTTTTCAGACCGAAAGACATGGTTACGTAATAGAAGGCCCTGTACGGGGTTATAAACAATGTCTTAATCTGGTCAGCTGGGTTTAACCGAATCTGATTGTAACCAGAATAATAGTCCAAGAAGGACAACAAGTCTTAGCGGGCCGTAGAATCAATAACCTGATCGATACGGGGCAAAGCGAAGGGGTCTTTCGGGCACGCCTTGTTCAGGCTAGTGTAGTCAATACACATATGCCAGGTCTTGTTTTTCTTCAACACCAGGACTGGGTTGGCCAGTCAGTCTAGGTGGTATACTTCCATGATGAACCTGGCTGCAAGGAGCCAGGTGATCTCATCACCAATGATCTTCCTCTTCTCTTTGGCGAACCGGCGCAGGGGCTGCTTGATCGGCTTGACATCTGGCCACACATGGAGTGAGTGCTCGGCGAAATCCCTCGGGACACCCGATATGTCCTTAGGTGACCATGCGAAGATGTCCCGATTCTCACGGAGGAAGTCAACAAGCGCGCCTTCCTATTTGCTATCCATGCCAGCACCGATGGTGATGAACTTGGTCGGGTCGGTGGGGTCGACCAGGATCTTCTTCGTCTCCTTGGATGGCTGGAAAGCCACGTCACCAACCGGCTTCCTGTTAGCCGGCACTTTTTGCTGAGCCAGGGCCACGTTGCGCATGATCTCGCGCTTCTCCTCGGATATGATCAGGGCTTTGGCCAGCTTGGATCCGGCTGACGCGCACTCCATGGACCGCCTGAAGAAGCCGACGACGGTGATCACGCCGTTTGGCCCTGGCATCTTTGTCTCGCGTAGTGAGGGATGGCCATGAATTTGGCGAGGGCAGGGCGCTCAAGGAGAGCATGGTAGGAGGTTGTCAAGTTCACCACCTCGAACCATACCGGCTCGCGCCGGAAGTTCTCCTCGGTTCCGAAGATGACGTCCAGCTAGATTTTACCCAACGGGGCACAGGCCGGCCCCGGTAGTATGCCGTGGAACGTCGTGGTAGTCGGTCACAGGTCGCACTCGCGGATGCCAAGCTGCTAAAGGGAGGGCTGGTAGATCAGGTTGAGGCTGCTGCCCCGGTCGATGAGGACGCACGAGAAGCGATAGGTACGCTCATTGGAGACAATGAGGTGGTCAAGCACCATTGCATAGCCCCCGGGATTTGGGAGGCGATCTGGCTAGACCTCTCGGCTCCAGGTGATGGGGGTCTCTGACGAGTTCAAGTACTGGGGGGCTAGGGAGACGATGGCGCTGACCTCCTTGGAGCACCGCCTGCGGCTGTGCTTGTCGTCCTGCTCGGTCTCGAAGATGTGGTAAGCGGTGTGCGACTGAGGGTAGCCGTTGTTGTTGTTGCCGCCATTGGCATTGTTGTCGGCTCCCCGAGCCGGTGGTGGTCCGCTCGGGAGGGGAGGTGGTAGCCGAGGCTGGGCTCCTTGGTCCTTCAGCTGGCGGGTCCAGCTGCAATTCCGAGTGGTGTGAGTAGTCGGTTTGAAGGGTGCGCTATTCCACTTGCATATGCCATCGAACATTTATTCGAAGGTGAACCGAGGCTTCTGTGTTCTTGTATCGCCAGCCAGCGCATCGGCCGCGCCCTCCATAGCATTGACCTGCCTCGCATGGTAGCGGGGCTTCTGCTTGCCCGCTTGGCGGTCCCCATGGAACCGGTTGTCTTTGCCATGCCGCCTGGAGGATCCGTCTTCTCCGCCCGGGTTACTTGGTCAGTCGCAAGCCGGCTCCGTGGGAGTCAATCGGCCGTTAGTGTTCACCCGGAGGGGTTTCTTCCTCATGGAATCCTCCATGGCATACTGGTCCGCAACCGTCATGAGCTCCTCCATGGTTTTCGGCTCGTCACATAGTAGCTGGTGGCAAAGCATGGTGCCTTCTCGGCACCCCTCGATGAAGAACCCGATGGCCTGGCTCTCCAGGATGCCCTTGCAAGTGTTGCGTAGCTCCGTCCACCTGGTGAGGTACTCGCGGTCCGTCTCGCGGTCACCCTGGACGCACACGGATAGATCGCGAGGGAGACCCGGATGCTTGTACGTGCCGTTGAAGTCGGACGAACACCTTCTCGAAATCCGGCCAGGCATTGATGCTGTTGGGCGTGAGGCTGTTGAGCCATGTCCTTGCCGAGCCGATTAGCGTGAGGGGGCTGTAGTGCACCGCTATGCCCTTGTTCCCATGGGTGATGCCGACTGGCGTGGCATAGCCGGTCAGCCAGTCCTCCGGCTTCATCCTGCTATCGTACTTGGGGGTATCCCGTGGTAGGGTGAACTTATCTAGAAACGGTTCGTTGCATATGCGGGGTACGAAACAAACCGGGCCGGTGGAATCTTCCTCTTTCGTGATGCGTGCTTAAGTAGGAGCTCGATGCGGTCACGGGAATCCGGACGGTCCGGGTTGGGCGCTCCTACCCGGCCCGAGAGACTAGAACCGGCAGGTCGTGGTGCTCCGGTTGGTGGAGGCCGAGGTGGTGAGTTGTTGTTCACCGTCTGCCCCTGACGCGGTTGGCCCTTTTGGCCCGAGTCACGACGCTTGCTGCGGGGTTTCCCCGCTGGAGGAGAGGATGCCTGCTGGGTCTCGCGGGGTGCGCCCTTGCTGTTGTCGGGCGGCTTGCTTCCCCTGGAGCAGCTGGGGTTCTTGTGCATCTGCCGGATGGCGTCAGCTTGCTCATCCGCGACCCGGAGAAGCTCCTGTACCTGGGCCTGTTGCCTGTCTCACTCCTCGCCCTCCATGTCGTGCAAATCGTCTGCCGTGGCTCACGCCACGTGCAGGTTCTTAATGGGCGTTCTATAGGTGGGCCGGACAATGAGAGGCGGTGGATCCGGCTCACCGTCCCTCTCCATCCTTCCGCCTAGCTCGCCACCCCGACGTCGCACTTTCCCGCGCCCGCTCGGCTCTTGGGTAGCCGGAGTGTGTCCGTGAGCACGGTCGTACTCGTGCTGGGTGATGTTGATTTGCTTCTCTATGACAGCCAGCTCGATGGCCTCCTGTAGGAGGAGCTGTCTCTCCATGGCAAAGTTCGCCTCCGCCTCCTTCGGGTTGTCCCCAAGGTTAACCGGAGTAAGGAGCCGGTCGATGGCCTCCTCCACCGGGTTATTCGACCGCGGCAGGGTAGAAGTTCCGGTCTCGCCGTCGCCCTGCTCCTGAGGACGGCGAGGCTGGGAGCTGGATCCGGCCATCATGACATCGACACCGCGTGAAGCGACGGAAATGCCGCTGCTAGGGAACAGCGACTCCGAGATGGAGACAATCTCCCTAGGGAAACACTTGGCATGGTGGCAACGTAGACTGGAAGATCGCCGAAAAGTAGAATGGAACCGTTTGCCGGAAATGTGGATCCGGCGAAACACGATGCGTTGTTGATGAGGCAGTCAAACATGCCGAGAGTAAGCACTAGGCCAGAGGCCACATGCTCGCTGGCTTAAGTGCGGGGTCCCGTGCGGAACGTGTCTCTGGTCGAAGCCATGTAGCCCCACGGTGGGCGCAAACTGTCATTGTATTGGGAACAGCAGTACCTGCAAAGGTTAGATAGAGGTGTTAGGACTAGCAGGGAAGTTCTCCACGGTGTCCGCATGCGGGATTGGGTACGAGCTAGTGTAGCGAGATACACGACGTACCCAGGTTCGGAGCCCTCGTGGTGAGGTAAAACTCCTACTCCTGCCGATCTGACCATGGGTAGGATTCGGGGTACAATCGCTCCTCGAGCTGTATGATCTAGCTACCTTCTTGAATGCACTGAGTCTAACCCTTGCTACGAGAGCCTTGCCCCTCCTTATATAGGTAGAGGGGCAATGCTCTCACTAGCCAGTCCGGCTGGCAGGTCTCATAGGCGGGCCCAAGTCGGTTGGTCATCTACAGTATCCGGTAAGGTATGTCCTGTCGAAGTACATGTGGTGTGGGTCAATGTGGGTACAGTGAACGTTGTGTAAGCCTGTCATCAACATCTGGCCACTGTGCCCGTGTCATCTGCAAAGTCTTCAGTATGGCCTCGTAGTTGCGGGTCTTGTCGCTTACTGTGGTGTACCGTAATCGCATAAACACGTGGTCCTGTCTCCTCGATTGGCGTCTGCCACGTTCGTGTAGCCGGCCTTGAACCTTATCACACTTCCTGGTTCTGGCTACGGTCCGGTAGCCGGTACGAATTTCCCGTGTCTGGCTATGATCTGTTAGCCGAACGCGAACCGCCGTCCTTAGTTCTTGTCTAGCTAGGGTATCCGGGGGTCATCCCCCTAACAGGAATTGTTTTGGGTGAAATTGCAGAAATTGGTTCTGCATGTGATATTGAAATGTTGCAGGGGGTTTTATGTGAATGTTTGTTAATTATTGTAATTAAAAATTCTGACTAAAATAAATAAAAAAGTTTTATTAAATGAGAGCTTGCATTAAATTTGGTGTAAATTTAATGGAGGTGAGTGGAATTTTGAGTGGAGGCATATTTATGTGAGTGGGTGATAGCTCCACATTTCATCACTTTTTACCATTGGTTTTCCTCTTGTTTATTACCAGATTTCACTGAAGATTACCCATTTGCACTAATGTTAATGTCGCAATTAGAGAATCCTTGGTTTCTTGTGATTTTTTTAGGCAATGAACATTTATTGAAGATCTAATAACATTTATGGGCTATATTACAACATAATGAGCAAATCCCCAATTGGAGCAACTTTCATTGGAGGCGTCCTGAATACTTAACGACCACTAGTACGGTTGGGGCACACCCGTAACACCCACCCGTACTACCCACCGACGCCTTCCTTATATCAATACAAACAACTTTCATGAAGGAGGGGAGACGGAAAGAACCACAGAACAAAAGATACAGCCGTCGCAAGCCATCTAGAGGGGAAGATCACATCTGGAAGAGGAGAAGAACTTCACCTTGTTCCTCGATGATCTCCAGCCTCTAAACCACACACTCCACCATCATTCCATCATTACTTAGAGTGAGAGAGAGATTGGCACTTTTAAGATTAGGGTTTGATACTTTGATCTACCTTTGGTTTGTATTTGATTTGATCTTTAATCGCTATTGTGGGTTGCTACAATAAATTTGAGATAATTTTTATTTGCAATACAATTATGCCTTTGATTTGTCTTCCTCTCATGTCTGAGTAAATCCCCATAGGAGTGGGAGATGTAGAGGACTGGTGAGATGTGTTGTGCCTCCTTTAAATCCATCCATTTGTGATCGATGTAATGTTTTATTTAAATAGTGAGAATGAATATCTATGTATTCCTAATGCTTGTTATCTAATTTAGGGGACCAGGTAACATGATCCAAAGATATCATAGGTATGAACTTGTATGCTAGTAATTCGGCGACCCCCGAGTGACACGACCGATATCAAAGAAGAGCTAAAACTACTCAAGGACAACAAGGAACCATCAAGATTAAAGCCTTGATCTGGTCGCAAGACCTTAATTAATGCGCTGACCATGGCCGTGATAACAAGAAGATGGATCATTGGGATTGGAAGAATTGGCCATGAGGACTCCTAGTCGGTATCTGAGTTGCTTGCCTACTCACTTATAAATAAGAAATATCACTATCACTTATTCCATTTGGCACTTTCACTATCACCATGAACTGTTTCTATCCGCGCCTAACTTCTCATCTACAGGACCTTTACACACCATTCGCATCTTTACTTTTATGAAATTTACTTATTTCCTAAGCAAATTCCTCTATATTTTACCCACCACTTCCACCATCAACTTTTGCAGTCAATTCACTCAAGACCTGTGACACCTTGGGTGCGACAGAAACACCACTTTCCTAGGCTCCTTGTTGGGATCGATATAAAAACTGGAATTAATACTTCCGCGAAAACATTCTCTGACGAACCTGTGCATTTGCAGGCCATGAAGATATTTTCTAGAGCCGTTGCCGGGGAGCTAAGCGCTAAGTGTTGTTTCTTGACAGCCGCAACTGTTGACACCATTCATGATCTCCGTTGAAGATAGATGCACCACTCGATCAGGAAAAACCTATTTACCTCCATATATTGATCGTGTTCCAATTGAGAGACTATTAGAATTTATTGAAAGATTTACTAATTCGCATACTGTAGAGATGAACAGCTTGATTCCATTGATGGCAGATTAGACCATCACCCGAGGGGCCAAACTTGAGCTACATTCGGGAGAATATGGGAATCCATCTAGGCACTTGAGAAAAATGCCTATTCTTTGTCCTGAACTTGAGGGCCAGGAATTTGAAATATATCCTGATCTAACATATATGATGAAAGAAATTGCTTTCACAGGAAAAGAAGAGGAAGACCCTAGTGACCACTTGACGAGGGTCTATGAACTTTGTGCTACACTTAAACCAGTAAGTTTACCAATAGAGTTTGTACTTCTTAAACTCTTTCGCTGGTCTTTGAAAGATTGGTTACAATCGTTACCCAACCATACTATAAAAAGCTGGGAAGATTGCATCCGAGAATTCATGCATAAATATTGTTCATTTACTAAAATCATGCAGATCAAACAAAGTATAACAAATTTTCTTCAATCAATTGGAGAAACCTTTTATCAAGCATGGAATAGATTTTATACAATGATTATGAAAGTCCCAAATCACAGTTTTCACGAGAGTTTAGTTATCCAATATTTTTATAATGGGCTTAATGACGAGACAAAAGAGATGATTAACCTATCTGCAGGAGGAGCAATATGCAACTTGACACTGTCGGAATGGGTAAAGCTTTTCGAGGTAAGATCCTTTAATGACAAACAATACAATCCAGTTGAGGATATTGAACCACAAAAAGGTATGATGCACATACCACCATATCTTATATCCGAAGAAAAAGATATAGCTTCAGAACTTGTAAAACAAAACAAAGTTGACATTCTTTAAACTTATGTAATAGAACATGATATAAATCTTGTAATGCAAAAGTTTAAATATCAATAGAATCAATTCCGTGAGAAAAACTATAAACATCGTATCACACAAGAAAAGAACATAAGGGACCTAACATAAGTCTTTGATGACTTGGGTCAAGCCACAAAACATTTAGATAGATATCTAAGTATGTTTAAAACTTAGTGTGAGCAAATAAATGAAACCCAAACTTTAATTTTGAACCAAGGAAATTTCAATACTGTTTCTACTAACATCGTTACTAGGTGTGGTATAGAAACTCAGGAACCACAAGGGCCACCTTGGTACCAAGAAGAGCAAGCTCGAAAATCAAGAGAGACTCAGGAGATGAGTCAGGAAGAAGAGGATTTAGTCGATCCCCAGGATGACATTGATTATGAGGCCCATAAAAGGGTAAATGAAGCTTCCAAAACCCAAGAAGAAGAGGAAGTAGGGGATAAGCACAAACCATATGATTCAGACACTAAGACAATCGATTCAAGGGAAGAAGCCGATCTTCGAAAGGAACAAGAAGAGCAAGTTGTTATCCCGCGTGAAGAACACACTGATAAGAAAAAATCAGCTGCAAGAAAAAATAAAAAGAATGCTGAACCGGTGACAAAGGTAAAAGAGAAGGTAATACCTACTAAAAAGAAATTTTCTTATGCTAACCGAGTTCAATACGAACTAGATAAAGCTACTTATGACTCTTTTGCTGAGGCACTAGGCAGCTTACGTTTAGAACTTCCTTTAACTAATGTTATTTAAGTTCCTACCTATAAAAAGTTTATGTGAGACATTCTTAATAGAAAAAAGAAGGTAACTAAGACTATAGCAGTTGTGGCAAACTTTGGTGCTAAGCTACCTACTAAGCTTGGGGACCCAGGGATACCAAACATTTCCTGTGCAATAGGGAAAACTAATATATTCAATGCTCTTTGTGATTTAGGAGGAGGTGTTGGTGTTATGCCTTATTACTTATTTAAAAAATTGAATCTTGGATAATGTTATCCTACATAAATAAATTTACAAATGGCGGATAAGACGACTAAACAACCTGTCAAAATGATCGAAGATGTTTTACTTAGAATAGATCAACATGTTATACCCACTGATTCTATTATTCTTGATGTTCCTGAGGATGACAAACTATCTATCATCCTTGGAAGACCTTTTCTTAGTACAGCTAGAGCTAACATGGATTGCTCTAGCAGTAAGATTGTCTTCACTATATATGATGATCAGATTGCTCAATACTTTACTAAGAAACAAGAGCACAATGGAAAATATGTTCCGCCACCTAAGTGTGATCAAGAAGCAAAAACTAAAGAAAAAGAGTAGCTTGAGATGAACGCTAATGACATGGAGTTTGATTAGTCAAACCTATAGAATAAAATACTTAATAGGAGTTCACCCATTCTTAATAATTAAGTTTAAATTTTATTTATGATTACTACTTCATTATGTGTATGATCTAATAAGTTTGTTTTGAGTTTTGAGTTCATTCAGAGGATTTACCTTAGCGAAGTTGAGAAGCAAGGGAAAAATGAAGAAAAGAAAAGGGTTCAATACAGATAACGAGCTATGGTACGGCTGCGGTACGCTCATACCATGCACTCGTACCAAGGATCGACGAAACCAGCAAACGGAACAGTACCAGCGATGACCAGTGGTATGACCAGGGTACGCCCATACCTCCTGCCCGTACTGAACTTCGACGAAATTGGAAGGAGTTCCCGTATAGATAATGACCAGTGGTATAGCGGGTACGCCTGTACCAGGTCGACCAGGTTTGATCTCGAACCCTAATGTTTATCCAATGGTGATGACCACTAGTACGGGCGGGCTATGCCCGTACAGCGTGCGTCACTAGGTAAAGGCCGATGGCGGGTGGCTCCCAGCCAGCCTCCTTCTTCTTCTTCCTCTTTCTCCCTTGTTCTTTCTCTCTCCACCTCAAACCCTAGGCTCCTAAAACCTTTGATTCTTCATTGATTTCATGTTTTTGAGTTGGGGAATCTTCACGTTGGTAAGTTTCTCATCCGATCCATACTCTATTTTCTGAAATCCATGGTTTAATTCATCACATTGGCTATTTAGATGAGTTCATCATATATTGAGACTATTATTGATTCCTCACATTAGGATTTGTATCTTATACCTGTAATCGTTTGTTTATGTGATAGAAGCTTGATGCCTATAGTTTTCTTCAAAAACATTGCAGCACAATGCATAACATTGGAAGGAGTTTTTCGCTCGGGCAAGGGCTCAGGTACGGCGGGAGCCTCGGGCTCTGCCAAGCCGCCGGGATCGAAGAAGAGATGCTCGGAGGTGGACATCTTGAGGGGTATGATGGCTCTGAAATATAGCCATCTATGTCCACATTTAAACTGGATATTATTCATATTTTTGATGAAATATCTCTCTAAATCCTGCCACTAATGCCTAATGATCAAAGGGGTATGCAATCCTTTCTTTCCATTTTTCCCTGCACAAATAATGATGTTTGATGATGGGAACCACTACATTAAAGTCAAAGATACGAGATTTCCAATAACCAGAAGAAACCAGGAGTCGTGGGTCAGAGGCAGACGCTTTAACGACCAACTATATGACCGGAATAAAATTAGTTCCAGCCGTATAGTTTCCATCGATGCCGCTACGTCAAACAGAACAACTTTTGTGAAGGGACCCCTATATAAAGAGGCCTCGGGCGACGAGAAAGGGATGCTCCCAGAAACCATCAGCCATCCCCAGATCTCCATCCACAACGCCGAAGAGTCGCCGGAGGAATAAACTCAGATCTAATCTTTCATGAAGGAATAGCCGCCGGAGGAAAAGCTTTAAATTCTTGTTTTTATTATTATTATTATCATAAGTCTTTGTTTAATAAAACCCAAAAACATAGGAGATATAGCTGAAAAGAAGCTTGGGGAGTTTGCAACTCCCATTAATGATTATTTGTGTACTCCTATTACTCAGCCAGCAATTGCTGCTGATGACTATGAAATTAAGCCCCATTATTTAAGTTTGGTTCAGCAGAATCAATTCGGAGGCTCTGCTGTTGAGGACGCAAGTATGCACTTGAATACTTTAACTGAAATATGTGATATGATGCGCATAAAAGATGTTGACCCTGATGCGGTCAAATTGTGCTTATTTCCTTTCTCTCTTGGAGGAAGAGCAAAATAATGGTTGCTAGCTTTGCCTAAAAATACTATTACATCATGGGTGGGATGTACTTCTTTATTTATGACTAAATTTGTCTCACCTTCAAAGACTATGCAACTAAGATCTAATATTACTAGTTTTAGACAGGAAGAGCGTGAGCCACTAGCGCTTGCATGGGAGAGGATGAAAGAATGCTTAAGAAACTGTCCTAGCCATGGGATAGAAGATTGTTTAATCCTCCAGTTATTTTATAATGCTCTTAACCCTGTTTCTAAGTCTATGCTTGATACTGCATCTAGAGGAACATTTATGGGTAAACATATTATTGAAGCAAAGCAACTGCTAGACAATATGCAATACAACCATGCCCAATGGCATGTGGAAAGATCAAACACGAAGAAGGTGAACTCTGTCTCACCACAAGAAAATAAAGAACTCAATGCTAAGTTGGATGAGCTCATATTAGCCATAAAAGGTAAGAAAACCAAGGTAAGAGCTATCCCAGAAACTAATATTGAAGAAGTAGACTTCATAGCTCATAATGATTATAACCCTTCTTGGAAGAAAAAATATAATCCTAATTTTTAGAAACACTATTCTAATCCTGGAGGTAACTCTAATAATAATATGGGACCAAGTAATGGTAGTCTCCAAGAAACACTTAATTCTTTCATAGACTCACAAAATGAGACAAACAATATTCTTTTTAAAATAACAGAGAATCATGATGCTATGCTTGGTAAATTATCTAACCAAGCTGTAAGTTTGAGGAATGATTTGCAGGCCCTCCAAGAAAGGATGAGGATTGTTGAGGCACAAATAGATAAGATAACCGAGAGTCAAACTCTCATTCTAGCTAAGTTTGCAGGCAAAGCTGAGCCCAATCCTGTGGAAGACCTCGAAATGATGAGAATCAAAAGGGAGGAGCCTAAAAAACTTGATTATAGTAATGCTCCCTCACCAAGTTACATGGTTGAAGATCTTGTAAAAAGGATCAATATTAAGATTCCGGTGAGTGAAGGAAATGATGAAGCAATGTATCAACACTTTGTTAATCAGGTAGCAGTGGTACGTGAGCTTGAAGAGGAATATAAGAAAATTGCTGAAAAATTACCTGTTAAGCTTGATGATATATTTGAGCCTACTATTAAGATTAAAATTGGGACCAATGAGATAGCTGCACTTTGTGATCTAGGTGCAAGCGTTTCAACAATTCCAAAGAGTCTTTTTAATAAGTTAAATCTTGGCTCTTTTGAAATCACCGAGTTAAAACTACATATTACATAATCTATCTATAAACAAGTTGTAGGAAGCAGAATACTTTAGTTTATATTAAAGGTTGTCCTGCTCTTATTGATTTTGTTATTGTTGACATGCCTGAAGATGCTACTACTCCTATTATATTAGGCTGTCCTTTCTTAAGAACTATTAAGGCTTTAATTAATCTCCATGAAGGGAACATGAAGCTTCAATTGTCTTCGCAGGATCTTTTTGTTATTCATTTCCCAAGGAAAAAGAAAGCCAAGCATGATGAAAAGGAGGCCATCACTTTGAAGGCCAACTATTTTGGAGTGGATGTTCCACTCATCTGGCCTAAGTGAGAAACATCAAGGTCAAGCTATTGACCATAAAAGAGCACTCCATGGGAGGCAACCCATGTGAAATAAAGGTTTGAGTTAAGTTTTAAGTTTTAGTTTAAGTTTATGTTTAATAAGGAGTGCTAGAAAACTCCAGTTGAGGATAAGAAGTTCGGTAGTACTAAAAATCCTATTATATACATACTATTGTTGGTTGATAATTTTAACTATCAACTTTCTGTCAAAAACAAGGTATCTTTCTATGTTTCAGTATAAGAAGTCATTCTCGGAGAAACGGAATTTTTTTGATGGGTACAGAGAGTTTAACGACCAACTATACGGCAGGAATAAAAATTCTAGCCATATAGATCCGGCCGTATAGATACTTTTTCCTTCAAAAGTACTGATGGTTTAACGACCAACTATACAGCGGGAATAAAAATTCTGGCCATATAGCTCAGGTCGTATAGATATCGATGCTTTCGTACAAAATGCTTTCCCAAGTACAGACGGTTTGACGACCAACTATATGGCGGGAACAAATTGTTCGAGCTGTATAATTCCGGCCGTATAGCTGCGCAGCTAGGTGGAGACCCTCAAATTTTGATAGCAGGCCAACTATACGGCGGGAACACAAAGTTCCGGCCTTATAATTCCGCCCGTATAGTTGCGTTCGACCACAAAAATGCCACGGGAGGTACTTCCGACCACAAAACTTCAATCCTTTTTCTTTCTTCTACCTCCAAACTCTCTCAAAACCTCAATTGATCTTCATCTCTACTCAATTTCGTTCAATTTCTTCGCACACAAGTGATCTACGATATGTTTCTCCTCCGATCCTCCAATTACTTTTTTAAAATTCATCTTCGGTTTATTGTCATTATCAATCTAGGGTGAGACTTACTATGAACTAATTGCCATGATTCTCTTGCCTAGATTATTATTTTGAGGGGATTCTTTAGTGTGCTATGATGAGGAATATGTTATGCCTATTATTGTTGGATGAAAAAGTTTTACTTTTCCTTGTTATTTTTAGATGATGAAAACAAGGAGCCAAACTCGTGCTTGTGCTGCCACTAGCGCTTCTTGGGCTGTCACTCAAGAACGCATGGGAATACGGTTCAGGAATGAGCTCCAACATGATCGCTTTGACATGATCAAGAACCGAAAAGTGAAGGCAACAAAGTGGGATTGCCCCATTATATTGAACCAACTCGGTATTTACAATGACTTCCATTTACTTTGCAATAGGGTTGGCTTGCAAAACTTTGTGTTCAATGATGTTCCTACCTATCGCCGGTTAACCATTGAATTCTTAAGCTCCTTGCAAAGCACCATTAAATTATGGCATGGAGAGGACCGGATTTCTTTCCGGATCATGAACAACAACTACACTTTAACACTAGATGAATGGTGCACATGTTTTAATTTGCCAAACAATAATGATAAGTATTTGCATGCATCCTATACTGGCTTAAACCCTTCCCCTGAACAATATTACAATAGAATGAGCTTCACTTCTAGAGTGAGCAAGGGGAAGAATATTCAACATCCTGCAATTCGCTACTTGTTCTATGTTATTGCTAACACCTTGAAGGCATGTAATGAGTTCACGAGACACAATGAGAAGGACATCTTAGTCCTAGCAAAGGCTGCTTTCAACAACTGCAACTTGTCACTCAACTTGGGCGTGATCTTTGTGTGCTACCTGGAGCACCAATCCTCCCAAAGCCAAGGACCAATTACAGGTGGAGGCATCATCGCCGTGCTTTCCAAAGATCTAGGAATCAACCTAGGTGAGTTGCAACCTGTGCTAGGTGAGTGACATGTTGGTTTCTCTACTTTGAAAGCTTGTGGAATGCTCACTAGGAGAGGTGGTGTTTATTACCTGCATATTGATAGAGTTGGGCGTATCTACCCCACTCCTTTGCCTAATGGTCTTTTCTCTATCAAGGAAGGACTTTTGCTATATTACTTGCAGGTTGAGCAACACCAACCCAAGGAGGAGATTTCGGACGAGGATGAGGACCAAGAAGAGGAGCAACAAGTTCCTTATCAAGAGGAGCAGCCATCAACCCGGTTCGCTACATACCAAGACTTCCAAGAACTTGGAGGGACTATGGAGAGGATGCATAGAGTCTCTTTGCACCTCCGAGAATCCACTAGTAATTATCAACTCAATTTGCGAACTAGAGTTCCGAATTTTTCCCACCACCACAATGATTTGAAGGGCTTGCAAAAGCCTAAGCTTGGGGAAGCTTCCTCATTTATATTTATTTGGAGTTTATTTTCTTTTATTTATTTCAAGGTTATGTTTTTAATTTGAGTTTATAAGCACTCATTTTGGTTTTCCCAACACTTTATCTTTATTTATTTCTATTTTCTTTCGAGATTTTCTAGCCGAGCTTTGCCGACAATTTTCTATTTTTTAATTCCCTCTCTTAAAAACAACAAAAAGATTTCTCTATTTATCTTTATTTCCCTCTTTCTTTTCTTTCCGCCTCGAGGTTCTCATGTATTTGCAGGAAGAGTGATTGACTTCGAGTTTCCAATAAACGAATAAAAAAGGAAGAGAGAAGTGGAAACAAACATGAGAGGTCTACCTTATGACTCCCCACATTTTAAGTTTGAGAAACCCATGCTAGTTAGTAGTAAATGTTGAGATATTATGTTGGTGGAGTGAGTCTTTGTATTGTAGTAAATTTTGTTTGCATGGGTATTTAATTGGGTACGTTTTGTTCCAACTCTTGTAGTTAACCAAGTCTTGCCTAAAAAGTTTCTAAACAATTGTAATAAGAAAAAGTCTCACAATTGAAGGCTTGGGTGTTGTAGTGTCTAGTCTTGAAGGCTTATTTCTAGAGACACTCAACACCATGGAATATAATGATTGAATTGATAGCTCTCTTTAAAAGGAATTGTTCGATTGAATTAGTGTTTAGCGGTTTTTGTGAGCATGCCAAAGTTTGACTTGTGAATCATAAGAATGATATAGCTTTATGCGTGTCAAACTTCAGGGGATGCAAACAACTCCACTAGCCTCCGAACGATCTTCATGGAGGAAATTCCTAGATTTCGGCTATGAGTTGATTAAACATACGTAGCAGCAATGCTATAATGGGTAAGATTCTTGGCACTCCCGGGTAGATGTGTTCATGATGGAATGACTCCTCTGGCTGTTATGACAAATCATTGTACAAAAGGAACAAAAACCTTGGTAACACCACGAGTGTCCATCATAGCCCGATAAACTAAAACAAAATCTTTGGCATTCTCTCCATTACTTAAGAACTAAAATTCTTGAAGGATAATGAATAGAAAATTAGTGCTTGAAAAGTCTTGATTTATTTATGTGGGAGAATTGAGATACTCTAGTATATATGCTTTTCATGACAACTCTCACACTTTCAATTTTACATTATTATACTTTATTGTTCAAAGGCAAGCCTATGGGTTGATTACATGACATGGAATAAAGTTTACTCATTTGAATCATCCATGCTAACAATAATTTTGCTGCGCTATAAGGATGCATGAAACCCGTATGATATGCTTGCCATAACTCTATCTATGATGAAGTTTATCAGATTTATAAAGTGGAGGAAACATGAGACTATCAATCATCAGTAAGATCATAATCTCATTATTTCAGTTTAAATGTTGAGTTCCGTTTTGGTTTTGGTTTTCTTGCTCGAGGATGATCAAGTTTAAGATTGGGGAGGTTGATGGCTCTGATATATATCCATCTACATCCATATTTAAACTAGATATTATTCATATTTTTGATGAAATATCTCTCTAAATCCTACCAACAAAGCCTAATGATCAAAGGGGTATGCAATCCTTTCTTTCTATTTTTCCCTGCGCAGATAATGACGTTTGATGATGGGAATCACTACATTAAAGTCAAATATACAAGATTTCCAACAACCAGAATAAACTTGGAGTCGTGGGTCGGAGACAGATGCTTTAACGTCCAACTATACGACTGGAATAAAATTCTGGCCGTATAGTTGCCATCGACGCCGCTAGGTCAAATAGAACAACTTCCGTAAGGGACCCCTATATAAAGAGTCCTCAGGCGACGAAAAGGGCGCTCCCAGAAACCATCAGCCACCTCGAGATATCCATCCACAACACCGAAGAGCCGCCGGAGGAATAGACTAGATCTAATATCTCCACCACCATAGTCATATTCCACCACTTGTAATAGTAGATCTCTTCTTCGATTGGCGACATTGTAAGACTATTGCTATCAATCTCTTGATTTCCACTACAATGTTTATGATCTTTGATCTCATCTCTATGTGTGAGTAATTCTCCTTGGGTTAAGTGCTTCGGCCTAACCATGTAGCTTTTGTGCATGTTATTTATCATAGATGGGATCATATATTAGTTTGTATGGCATGATGATTATTGTATCCTATCTTGCCTCAATCTAAGGACTTGTCAGGTACCCAAGACCCCTAGCCTGCAGGTTGGGAACCCCAATGATAGAAGGGGTACACTACTAGAGAAAAGCCTATAGGAGACATGCACATTAGAGGTGCATTTATACTATATGCGCCTCTGATAAAATAGGCGAGGCGCACCAGCCAGTCATGCGCCTCTAGTACTTAAATAGGCGAGGCGCATATCTGTAGGATGCGCCTCCTCTAGCATCTGTACGGACAAAATCTGGCACCCCATCTTATGCGAGGCGCACCAGCCAGACATGCGCCTCTAATACTTAAATAGGCGAGGCGCATATGTGACAAATGTGCCTCGCATATGTTGGGTGGGCCCAGGTTGATATTGGTGGTCCAATATGCGAGGCGCATATAGTCACATGTGCCTCCGATACTTGACATAGGCGAGGCGCATTAGGGAACGTGCGCCTCAAGTAACCCCTGCGGGCCCGGGTGGCCGCATAGGCGAGGCACATGTTGGCATGTGCGCCTCAGATAGTTCACACTATACGAGGCGCATTTACTGCCATATGCGCCTCGCATAACCTGGCTCACTTTGTTTGCACCTTTTTGGCACATGCACCCCACTCACTTGCCTCACTTCTTCCTCTCCACCAAAAAACAGATTTGGTCGCCCCCTCCTTCTCCCCACCTCATTTCCCACATTGATTCACCATAGAAGCTTGCTCAATCTCCATTGGTTGACACTCATATGTAAGTGAAGTCTCTTGATCCTCTAGATCTACAACATGTCCGTTTGCTTCTCCTTTGTCTCTCTTGCGCAAGTTGTCGTTGGAGGAAGCGTGAATTCATTGCTTGCATGCTCATGCGCGTTGTCGGCGACACCGCGACTATATGATTGTGTTGTGGTGCATGCTTCTTTTTGTGTAGGTATTTCATTTGAGATGCCAATGTTTCACCGGAATGTCGATTAATTTCTTTTCCGGCAAATTTCTGGCACTCGCGGATGTCCTCTTTTTAGGGGAGGTCATGCTGAATTTTTCAGGCGATCCAGATGTCCATATATGCTCTAATTATTCTCTTGCTCTTTGTACCACGCGTAGACGACCCTGGTCCAACCAATTATCCGCAAAGCCCTCATGGATAGGTGGATGAGATGCGTGAGGTCCGATATGGCACGCGCAAACAAGACGGAGATAAGATGTCCGTGTCGCGACTGCAAGCTGATGTATCTGATAAGGCATGATTCTGGAATGCTGGAGTCGCACCTGCTCCGACGTAGTTTCATGGATGGCTACACTCGGTGGATACGTGATGACGAAGATGATGATGAGGATGTCAATAATGGTGAAGATCAAGATGCCGGTCATGATCACGAAGATCAAGACAGCGATAGTGGGGCAGGTGATGATCATGAAGATCAGGGTGGCACCGGGCATGAACACGAAGATGGCCAAGGTGGCGCCGGCCATGAACACGAAGATCAAGGTGTCGACCATGATTCAAGCTGGCTGCAAGACCCTCATGTCCAAGATCTGCTTATCAAGGAGATGAGTAATGCTAGAGCCGCCGCTAGAGAGAAATCTAAGCTGGAGCAAATGAAGAAAGACGTGGTCACTCCATTGTTTGATGGATGCAACGACGGGGATACCCGTCTGAATGTAACGCTCAGGGCTCTGGAGATGAAGGCGAAACACAAAATGACCGACGAATGCTTCGACGACAACATTGCATTTTGGCACGATATTCTTCCCAAGAAGGGGAACACATGTCCGACTAGTATCGCTGAGGCCAAGAAAGTCGTGTGCCCTCTCAATCTACCGCACGTGAAATACCATGTCTGCATAAACGATTGCATCATCTACCGGGGCGAGGACGCGGAGAAGACCACGTGTTCGGTGTGCAAGACCTCTCGATACAAGAGAGGGACCTAGAAAGCTCCTAGAAAGGTGGTGTGGTACTTTCCTCTAACTCCTCGTCTACAGCGGTATTTCGCGGACCCTAAGGAAGAAGAGCTCATGCGCTGGCACGTGGAAAGAAAGAGGCGGAAGACGATGATCCGGAGAAGGAGGAAATGCTGAGGCACCCTTCGGATGCTTGCCAGTGGAAGGCGTTGGACCTCCAGTATTACCAACATTTCGGGAAAGAGTCAAGGAACCTCAGGCTGGGCATGAGCACCGATGGACTCAATCCGTTTGGAAGCCATAGCAACACACACAGCACATGGCTCGTGTTTCTATGGATCTACAACCTCCCCCTGGTTATGCATGAAGAAGAAGTACGTAACCTTTAGTATCCTAGTTCAAGGGCCAAAACAACCCAGTACAGACATCAATCTGTATCTCACGTTGTTGAAAGAGGAGTTGGCCACATTATGGGAAGAAGGAGCCCGTATGTGGGAAGCCTCGAGACAAGAATACTTCGACATGAGAGCGGCGGTGATCACGGTGGTGCAAGACTATCCCGGTTACGGATACTTCTCGGGGTAGGTGGTCCAAGGATTCTATGGGTGTGTTAGGTGCAAAGATAATACAACATACCACCAGCTACAAAAATATCCCAGATCCGGGAAACCGTGTTCCTTGGGGCTCAGAGGTGGCTTCCCAAGAATCACGCTGGAGAAAGCTAGGAGATCTGTTTGATGGGGCGGTCGAGATCCTAGGAATCCCGGACAAGAGGAGCGGCATTCAAATCTACAAGCTATTAAATAACTGGAAGGAATTCCCTGCACCGGGAAAGACCCAGAAGAAGCCAGAGCCGCTGCTAAAGGTATGGAAGGCGAGGTTTGTTTTCTGGGACTTGCCATACTAGAAGATCCTCCGCATGCCTCATAGCCTCGATCTCATGCATATCACGAAGAACGTGGGTGAGAGTTTGCTTGCCACCCTCCTTAACACTGACAACACCAAAGATGGGCCAAAGGCAAGGAATTACTTGAAGCATATGGGCATCAGGGATGAACTTCAACCACCACCCAGCAATGACGAGGAGGAGGACGAGGAGGAGGAGACGGAAACGCAGAATAGCCATCGTCGCAAGGGAAAAAAGCTGGTCAAGAAGGGCGAGGTCAAGCTCAAGGCCTTGTGCTTCAACCTTAGTAAGAAGGAGGCCATATAGTTTATGAAGTGCCTCCTCGGAGTCAAATTTCCGAACGGCTACGCGGGAAAGATAAGAGGATGGCTAGACGACAGCACTTCAGCAGGATGAAGTCTCACCATGTCGCCGTGCTGATGACGCAGGTACTCCCGGTCGCGATCTGAGGTATAATGGACAAGAACATCCATGAAATGTTGTTTAGCATGTACAACTGTTTCGACGTCATCTCTCGGAAGTCAATAGGCATTAAGCAGCTCACGAGGCTACATGCCGAGATCATGGTGATACTATGTGAGCTCGAGATCTATTTTCCCCAGCATTCTTCGATGTCATGCTTCATCTGCTTCTCCATGTCGTGGAGGATATCGTCCTGCTCAGTCCGCCGTTTTTGCGAAGCATGATGCCGTTCGAAAGGCTCAATGGACACATCAAAGGATACGTTAAGAACATGTCTCGTCTAGATGGAAGCATAGCAAACGGCTTCTTGGCTGAAGAGTGCATCTCTTTCTGCTCGAACTTTCTACAAACCGAGACCCCTCATGGTCTGCCATTCCACAAACACCTCGGGACGCTCGCTGGATGCGGTCACCACGAGGGTCGGCGCCCAAAGCATGTCGACATCGAGGGCCAAACCAAGGACTTTGAAAGAGCAAACCTGGTCGCGCTACAGCACCTGCAGGTGGTCGATCCATACATATATGAGCATAAAGAGTTTATCAAGAAGAATTACGCTAACCAGGGGCGCCAGTACTCGAAGGAAGATGTTATCAAGGACCACAACTCCGGTTTCATGCGGTGGTTCAGGGAGAAGGTCATTGCTAATCCACCACAGGGCGAGTACTCAGAGGAAGATATACTCATATTCTACTTGTCACGGGGCGCCTCGCACTACCTAATGACCTATCAGGCATACAATATCAATGGATACACGTTCTATACAGAGGGAAAGGACAATAACTGCGATTACCAGAACTTAGGGGTTACGGGGATATTCTACACCACCGATGTCCCGGAAAGATACTACGGAAGGATCGAGGAGATTTGGGAGCTCGACTACGTTACGGAGAAGGTGCCGATGTTCTATGTCAGGTGGGCCAAAAGCGTCGAGAAAGAAGGCCGATATTTCACCACCATGGTTATGCCGTCAAAGACCACCAGCGCGAACGCACCCGCGAGAAATGAGCCTTGGGTTCTAGCTAGCAAGGTCGACCAATGCTGGTATATCACAGACCCGTCAAAGCCTAGCCGGGTTGTCATCAGGAGAGGCAAAAGGAACATCATCGGAATGGACGGAGTCGCCAACGAGCAAGACTTTGACTAGAACGGTGACCCAAAGATGGAAGAAGGATACGACAACCAAGCACCGTACACCACAACCCTACCTAAGAAAGGACTCCTGTTCAAAAGAAGTAGTGAAGACGTCCCGGACCTAACCTATGCAACCGTGACAAATAAGGGCAAGAAGACGACCATTGTCAAGAAACGCTAGCACGCTCCGACCATTGTCAAGAAACGTTGTGTGTGTGTGGCATACTATTATGTATCGAAACATTCATAATTATTATTTTTTGTATGTTATAATATTGCATTGAGAATATTATGTATCGACGAGACACATTCATAATACTCACTTTTGTTTTTTTGGCTATTTGAATTTTAAAATATTTGCAGTAAATTTTATAGTTTATATTGTGTTTGGACAATGTTTTTACATGAAAAATGGCCTTTAATTTTTTTTACAAAAATATGTTGCCCCCAGGATTCAAACCTGGGTGGCTAGGGTTTAGAACAGGACAAGGGTCGATACTAGTGGGCTAGTGTGTGTTAGTTGACAGATACCAGCGCAGCACGCTAGTTGACTAGTAGTGAAAAATAGCCGAGGCGCATATAGCCAGAATGCGCCTTGTGTAAACTTATGCGAGGCGCACTTTCAAATATGCGCCTCGCATAAGCTGGTACCTGTCTATGATCGACTGAGTCTTTTTTCTTGCTCACTTTTTCTCTGGATCGACGACTAAGCCTGTGTACTCTGCAACCATCGCCTTCGCTCTGTTGCTCGTCGTCGCCTTCGCTGTGCCGCTTGTGCCGCCATGCCCAGGAGGAGGAGGATGAGGAGCCCACTCGCGCCGCCGTGCCTAGGAGGAGGAGGAGGGAGGAGGAGCACACCCGCGCGTAGGAGGAGGAGCCCGCCTGCGCTGCCCCTTCCTCTGTCGCGCCGTCGTCGCCCTTTCCTACCGCCGTCCGCGCCCACCGTCCACCATCGTCGAGGTGCGTGACCCCTTCCCCTCATTGTGGTGCCATTGGTTTGAACTGACTAGATTTTTTTAATGCATACACCACCTATTTCAAGGAGCATTCATAAGCCTGGGCACATCAAGATTTTTGTATTTCCTAAGTGGATGTTGGAGTGGTGGCCTGCTAGGTAGAAGTATTACATCTTGAGATAGTGGATGTTAATTGCTAGGAACGACTCTTGCAGATTGAGATACTAGATGCTAGAGTGCTAGGTACAACATGTGAAGTATGTACAGCTGAACTCCTGCAACTTGAGATAGCAGATTGTAGAGTGCTAGGTACAGCATGTGAAATGTCACAGATATACAACAGTGCATTAATGTCTGGTTGATAAGTTTCGAAAAAAAGAGTTTGATTTCGGTTGGGATAGCGGCTTTTTTGGGGAATTTCAAAAGTGAGGAATTAGGCTTGTTTTCAAAGCAAGTACATGAACAAACATGTTTCTCTCATATATAGTATATGCCGCTGGATTCATGTTTGGAGTTTGCTGCATGTAGTTAATTTTGCCCAAATTTGACTTGTTTTGCTTCTTCCTAATCTAGACATAATCTGGGATAACCAAGGGTACTGCATGTTGAAGAAAACATTCAGGAATCTTAGGAAAAATAGATCTGAATATTTGGTGCAGGTTTACAATTTCAAATGGAATTAAACTGAATAGCTACTGGACAGATCCAGTTGAGGCTGTTCTAGCTAATCTTTGTAGATTAATTGGACATGTGTTTGACTGAACTTGGACATGTGTTTGACTGAACTTTAACAATAGCACCAATAGCATAGCATAGAGAACATTTAATCAAAAAGGGGTTATGTTTTCTATAATGAACTGTACTGATGAGAGCTTGTACTACTTTTACTAATGAACTGCATGTAGTAGCTCTTATTCTCTGTGATGTACATCTGGTACTAATGAACTGCCTGTACTACTTCAACACCTGATATTTATTTTATGCATATATTGTGTATGATGTCCATTTGGAGTGTACACAGTGCCTGTGTTTGTGTATGCTGGCAGCAAAATGGCTGTGTTTGTGTCTATTTGGGCTTTTTGTGCAGGTTTTTATTTTTGAGATGCCAATATTTTGCCGGAATGTTGATTCATTTCTGTTCCGGCGAATTTCTGGCACTCCTAGACATAGAAAATTAGCAAAGGTTATGCCAAAATTTTCTGTGAATTTTTGTGCTTATTAGTTCCATTTATTTGTGTGTTTAGAAATGTCAGCGGAGCAGGGCCCTTCTAAAAAGAAGTCCTTTTGGGAGCAGCAGGCGGAGATGGAATCCCAAGAGGACCCGGAATTCGTTCCACGGGACGACGAGATGGAGGCGGACAAGGATATGTCGTCGGACGATGAGGATGGCGACACCACTACCACTGATGGCGGCAGTGAAGCTACTACGGATGGTGGTAGCACATTGAAGAAGGCCCGGAAGGAGTGTGCCCCGATCGTGGTCGACATCAAAAGGTCCATCATCACAAGCGTGAACGATGAAGGTGCACCTTTGGAGCCGGCCGAGTTTGTCGCGGGTTACTCAAACCAGCTCGCGGCAATCCCCCGGAACACCGTCACGATCAACACAAAGAACCTGAAGGCCGAAGATAACAGGGGTTTCCGCATCCAGCTCTTCCGAAAGCTGCACGCGAGATACGTGTTCCCGGGTGATGAGGAACACAAGTACAATAATGACAGTCTCAAAGGGAATCCGGTGAATAATTACGCCCTCAAGAAGATGACCAAGGCCTTGTCAAATTGGAAGGTCCGGGTGAAGAAGCTAATTTTCGAGGACGAGCTAAGTTATTCGGAGGTCGTTAAGAGGGAGCCTATGGTCAGGGAAGAACACTTCAAGGTGTTCAAGGCCAGATGTGAATCCGCCATGGGCAAGGCCAAGAGTCGGTACTTCAAGGAGTTGTACGAGAAGAACATTAGTACCCACCATCTCAGCTTCGATGGTTATAGAGCTGCGATTCCCAAATGGGAGAAGGAGGACGCCGACGCTCGTGCAAAGGGGTTGACACGTCCCTTTGACGACATAAAAGAGCCATAGGCAAAGCACTTTGTCAGGGCCCGGTTTTCCAAGCCGAAAGGGAGTTCTGATTATTCCTCGGAGCTTGTTGGCCCCTTCGCTATGAAGGTGGCACACTTCATGAGAAAATATGTAAGTAGTTTGCATGTAAGTCGATTAATTGCGTTCAAGATTAATCAAAGAAGTACAGTTTTCTGATCAAATGCTTCGCGTTCCTTCTACATAGGACGAGGAGTGTGGGATCTCCTCATCCCAGGGGTCGGCGCCTGTCGCCAAGTGGGACACCACTTTTAATAGGGTGCTAAACCGGACCAAGAATGTCGAGTCCCTGGCGGCCCCATGATCGGCTAGTCGTGTGGTCAGCTTTGGCGGCATAACATGGTCTGAGTACTATGGCACCACGGAGCAGAAGGGCAGGAAGCAGGCCGAAAGCGCCAAGGTAAGATACCTAAGGGAACAGGTGGAAGCCTTTCCCAATATAGTCCAAGATGCCATGAACTAGGTTGTGTCGGCTGTCGAGACAAAGTTCCAAGAACAAGTTCATACACAAGTCCAAGCACAAGTCCACACACAAATGAATGATAAGCTCAACACCATCCTTTCCGCCTACATGGAAAAGTACATCAAGTGGAAGAAGGGTGGTAAACGAGGGCCGCCACCGGTTCCCAACCTCGACAGTGCTCAATCAGACAACATGGTGCGGCCGGAGGCGCTGGTGACTCCTCCAGCAGGGCCGATCATGGTGGAGACTCCTCCAGCTCCGGAGCTTAACTTGCTCGCTAAGGCGAAGGCGCCGGCCCGCACCACCGTGCCATCAGGCAGCCACTCCGCCACTTGCGTGCTCAAGGCTGCCAGCAGAGGTGCCTCGACCTTGGCCGAGTTTGACGCCCTCAAGGAAACTAACTAATTAAAGCGAGAGTTGGGAGGCTTAACCACACTGATGAATTGATCTTCATTTTACTGACGCCCGGCCTACATGTCTTTCGCAGGGAGACACTCCTTGCACTCAAATGCACTAGGTGGGAGGCCAGTTGAAGGATGTTGTCAAGGGTACTATCGTTCAACCGGAGAACCGCAAAATGCATAATGTCACAATGCCAACTGACATGATGAGCGTCAGATACAGTATGGTGCCTCCGGGCTACGAGCAAGTGGAACCTCCCTCTCAACCTCAAGGATGGGATGATGAGGAGATGGTGGCGGTCCTCAATACCGGCTTCGGCTACTTATACCTACGGCCGAAGAGCCAGATCCGTTTGGGGACGGAAGACCAGCTCAACATCACCCCAGAGGCAGCACAACCAGCACATGATGAAGACTTTGAGATGGCAGACTTGGCCAACATGGCACAGGATCCCTATGATGATGATGGAGAAATTGATCCGAACATCGGCGACCAGTTCATTAACACAAGGTTTTCTGATTGGTATGAGCCGGGACCATTAGGCATACATCAAGTTGCTGATACCCAACAAGGTTTTCTCTTCCCAACTATTCAGGAGACGCCACCACCCGCCTCCTTCACCGAGCCTCCATGGCCAGTGGTTCCTTTGATCAGCCCCAGCACCCTTCATAAGGTGATCGGTGAGGTGAACGCGGTGGTCGACGCCCCAAAGGGCAGGAAGCATGGTCGCAAAAGGAAGCCTAAGGGTGACTGGACCAAGGGTCCAAATCTTGTTCTCCGGGATCAGGACGGCCCTGCGGGGCAAGCCAGCAATCTGCAACACGTGGCAGGTGCACCGATGATGTGTAACTCATTGCTCGAGGTCGCAGGATCTCAAGTGCGCAATCTTCATTATAGCTGTCTCACAATTGAGGAGTGCCGCATTCGCGAGAACGATCAGTCGTACCTTGTTTTCAAGGCTAAGGTGACTTATGTGCCGTGCTTCATTAGTGTACCCCCCGGGGATATCTTCTACCTGCGGCATTTCAACATCTTCGACATGTTGAACGGGTTCTGGCTGCACAATACCCTGGTCCGGCTATTATCCCTCACTATGGCCATGCAGATCACCAGAGACAAGATCCCGGGCATCCAGATAGTGGATCCCTACTTCATGCGGGACGTCATCCTTAAAGATGCCGAGGACATAGCGCTGGTGACCGACTACCTCTCAACCTTCCTGCGAACATACTCAGACAAGGATGTGATTCTCCTTCCCTACCATCCCATCACGGAGGACGATCAGACAGGCTGCGTGCTCATATGCTTGAATTTGAAACACTCAACAGCCGTATACCTCGACTCAAACAGTGCGATCCCGAAAAACTACACCAATATCAAGAACATTCTTGATGGTGCTCTCACTGGCTACGTCATAGTGGGAGGCGTCAAACCAGCAACGCCATATGTGAAGTTCGGCGCGTACGTGTTCCGCCACAACACCAAGTTCGCCTGCGTCAAGCAGTCGTCTAGCAGTTGGAAGGATGCCTCCTATGCCATTTACCACATGAAGGCATTCTTCAATGACATGGAGAGCAAAACGCTGCCATCTGACCTCTTGAAGTGGGTTGAAAGGCTTGCAACAATACATGATCGCAACCTCAGGCAGCACATCTTCGACATCCAGGAGGAGATCGCGAAAATCGTGCACCAGTAAGTCATGAAATCCGGGGGCACCTTCTACGACGGCCATACACCGCCCAACAGGGAGATATACGAATGCTTAGCGCAGCAGGGTGACCATAGGACGTTCATGCAGATGGCGAAAACTCGGTCAAGCTTCATCAATGCCCCCCTAAAGCCGACTCAATAGCCAAAGAAGTCTTGATGATTGCATTGCCTGGGTAGCTAGCTATTAGTTCCGAACTCGTGTTGTAACCTCTTATCACTATGTTAAACTTGCCTAGCAAAACATCTAGAGTATGTTTCATCAACCGTTGAACTTGATTGTGAGCGACACTAGCTAGTTATTTGTGTTATGAACTATTTTAAGTGCTTGTTGCTTTTCATTCGTTATTGACGCCCTACTTCTTGTGGTTTGCTTTCTCTGTCTTTCTTCGAAATGCCGATGATCAAAACGTGTTGTGGTGTCATGTGTGTGACCATGCCGTTGCTGGATCTGGTGTACCAAGTAGACTAGAGGTTTGTGCATATACTCTACTTGCCGCACCAGATCCATCAGCGGCATTGTCATTTTCCGTGCCCAACCTAATTTTGAGGCAACTATTTCATCTCGTAGCCCCAAAGTTGAAAGAGGACATATATTTTCAAGATTGATATACATAGGACATAATATGTCTAATGAAAAGCCAAGGAAAGGATTTTGGGTCCATGCCAACGACTCCTTTTGACACACAAAACTCAAAATGAGTCATTGCCATGGAGACCGAATCCTTTCCTTGGTTTGCCATTAGACATAACATGCCCATGCTACATGAATCATGGAAGTATTTCTCTTCTTTTGTCTTTGGCGATACGAATAGATTATATAGAGTGAATTAAATGTAGTTTCAAATATCTCATTGTAGCCCCAAAGTCGAAACGAAGAAAAACATTACTTCACTATTCGTATAGCACTGGCGACATTGTTATATGAATCATGGAATGATTTCTTTCCTTTCGGCTTTGGCGATATAATGAAATGATAAACTATTTCATCTCGTAGCCCCAAAGTCGAAAGTGGACAGATATTTTTGAGATTCATATACATAAGACATAATATGTCGAGTGGCAAGCCAAGGAAAGGGTTCTGGGTCCACGGCAACGACTCCTTTAGACACACCAAACTCAAAATGAGTCGTTTCCGTCGAGACCGAATCCTTTCCTTGCTTTGCCACTCGACATAACATGTCCATTCTATATGAATCGTGGAAGTATTTATCTTCTTTTGTGTTTGGCGATACGAATATATTAGATAGCGTGAATTAAAAAAATTGTGAACTATGTAGTTGCTAATATCTCATTGTAGCCCCAAAGTCGAAAGGAAAGACATTATTTCACTATTTGTATAGCATTGGCGACATTGTTGTTTGAATCGTGGAATGATTTATTTCCTTTTGGCGATACAATGAAATGATAAAATATTTCATATCGTAGCCCCAAAGTCGAAAGAGGACAAATATTTTTGATATTCATACACATAAGACATAATATGTTAAGTGGAAAGCAAAGGAAAAGGTTCTGGGTCCACGACAACGACAACGACTCCTTTAGACACACCAAACTCGAAATGAGTCGTTGCCGTGGAGACCGAATCCTTTCCTTGCTTTGCCACTTGACATATCATGCCCATGCTATATGAATCGTGGAAGTATTTCTCTTCTTTTGTCTTTGGCGATACAAATAGTATGAGGCATGAATCTAAGTCATTCTTGGTTTGCTTTTTTTGGTCTTTCTTCGAAATGCCGATGACTAAAATGTGTTGTGGCGTCATGTGTATGACTATGCCGCTGTTTGATCTCGTGTGCCAAGTAAACTAGTAATTTGGGCATATACTCTACTTGCCGCACAAAGCGAGCATTGTTATTTCCATGCCCAACCTAAGTATGAGGCACTAATGCATGTCATTCATGGTTTGCTTTTTTGTCTTTCTTCAAAATGCCGATGATTAGAACGTGATTTCTTACATCTTGTTGCACCCATATATATGCATGATCTTATCTTGTGAACTGCTATTGCTTTGCACTGACATAGATAATATAATCTATCTTGTGTATAGGAGATGGCGAAGAACTGTTATGTCGCTTACGCCGGTAAGGTTCCAGGTGTGTACGAGGAGTGGGAAGACTGCCAGAAGCAAGTGAACGAATTCTCGGGCAACAGCTACAAAGGCTACAAGACTAGAGAGGTGGCGGAAGAGAAGTGGAGGAGGCACGTGAGGAAGAAGTGGAGGAACTTCCTCGTGATCACAACCTTGTTGCTCTTCATGGTAGGTTATGTGCTCTACTTGCTCTAGATAGAGCTCCGCCGTCGGAGTTGTAATGTGATTGTGAACTTGTACTCGGAGGTGTGAACTTGTGGCACAAACACTTGGTGTTGTGTGAAAACTTGGCACTTGTTGATGTATGAACGCGTATGTCGCGATTGATGTGTAATGTACTTGTATTCATGTTGGTTCTATTATGCTTTTTCCAATTGCAAGTTTCTAGAAAATTCTATGTTGTTTATACTGTATTCTGGACTGTATTGTATATTTGAATACCTATAAACTGTAATTTCCAAATTGTTGTAAAACTTGAACTTCGAAAATATACCCGAGGCGCATATGGGAAGTATAGGAGGCGCATATTGGGTACTACCCGAGGCGCATACCACCATATATGCGAGGCGCATATCACACGCGCCTCCTATACTTTATATATGGGAGGCGCATATCACTATATGCGCCTCGCGTATATAAAGTATGATATGCGCCTCGCGTATATGAAGTATAGGAGGCGCATGTGATATGTGCCTCGCATAACAGATACTAGAGGCGCATATGATATGCGTCTCGCGTAGCAAATACTAGAGGCGCGGCGCAAGAGGCGCATACCATATGCGCCTC
The DNA here is from genome assembly GCA_023614405.1 of Avena insularis. Taxonomy (NCBI): domain Eukaryota; kingdom Viridiplantae; phylum Streptophyta; class Magnoliopsida; order Poales; family Poaceae; genus Avena; species Avena insularis. The sequence continues at coordinate 412,136,940 of CM042696.1, forward strand.
GGATGGGGTTCCAGGTGCGCCTCAAGTAGGCTTTTCTCTAGTAGTGGTAGTACGGCTATATGTGCGGGATTTACTTGGGATCAATGGCGACGTCACTATGCATATCATTAGTTCTATTTCTTCTATGGATGAGACTAGTAGGTTATGCTATAAGCGGTTGCGGAGGCAATATCAATTATGGATGCACTTTCAACATATAATTTATCTTGCTCTAACAATTACATGAATACTTTATTTTTATCTTTTATTCCCATCAAATGTTTTGCACAACTACTAGTGAAACCGAATGCCCTAGGCCCTCTCTCTCCATCATCGACAACAACAAAACGACGCAAACTCTTGGTACGGTAAAAACACAAAAGGAATTCAAAAACTCCCGAAGGTCCGTTAAAGTAACTTCACTACGCTTCTGCTTCTCGAGGATTCGATAAACCTAGGTCTACTAGGGAAAAGGAGCTATACTACATCTGTAATTCGGATCGAAGGTATCAGGCTGCCATGATCCGAGATTACGAGAGGGTGAGCAACCGCAAGGTTTTTCCCACCAAGTGGATAAACCGTGAGTTTCGCTCCTGCCAGGGTCTTCTAGAGGACTTCGAGCAAATAACTGTGCAAGCTGGCATGGTCGACTTCTCCTACCTTTCCGTCGACAACTACAAGCTCGCCACGTTCGAGTTCCTTTCATCGTTCCACGATGGTCTCGAAGCCTAGGAGCGTAATTGCACTGTAAGTTTTGTCCTCAATGGCAAACTCCACAACCTAACCTTCTATGAATTTTGTGGATTCTCCCATGAGGGGGAACTTGATATTAATGACAATGTGCACATAGAGGCAATGCAATCCTGGGGCCAAATTTCTATCCACAACAACAATGATTACTTGCGCAAGAAGATCACCACTATCCAGAATACTACTATCTGTTATTTTCATACATTCCTTGTTAATTCTTTATTTGGGAAAGATGATTTTGGGGGAACGGCAGGCCCCAAAATGAGTGTTATTCACATGGCCTTGCATCCAGAGATGGTGCGCAAGGTAAACTTGGGTGCTTTGCTCATCCAGCATTTTCACCGCGAAAGGTCGGCTTCCACGGGGGACATTCGTTGTGGTGGGTTGATCACACAGATCGCCTATGCAAACGAATTTGTCCTACCACAAGAAAGAGTTGCGGCTAGCAGTAAGGCCCTGGATAACGTTCATATGGATAGCACCAAGTTCATGGGGGGCTATAGGCTAGAGTGTGCCCTCCGTGCTTACCAGTTTTATTTTGAACCTAACGGTGATCTCCATAAAATCTTGCTTCCTTTTGTCCAAGATTTTGTTTTGCTAGATAAACAGAGTTGGGTCCTTACTAAGGAGGAGTTCCAGAAGGCACTGATCCTCTTAGGAAGGACTTCGTCACCAGGTGGCCAACCCAACTGGGAAAATGCAGCAGCTAACCAACAACAGCAAGATCAAGGAGAAGAATATTGGCATGGTGCAGGATGGGATGACTACGGCCAGCAGCACCATCACCAGCAGCATTTCCACCAACACCAACAACAAGGTATGCCTCCACCACAACCGGGGTTCAACTATGTCTCCAGGAGTGATTTTGACCAGGTGGTGCATCGCATTGACAACATAGAAACATGTTGTATGATGAGAACGCCAACATAGTCAACCTCACTCAAGACTTCACATCTTTCATGACTAACTTTCCAAATCGCTACCTGAACTTCCCATATCAGTAGCCGCCACTTGATAATACAGACAACTGGTTCCAGTTAGGCAAAAGCCTACGCTTGGGGAGGTTAACCTCCTCCCCACCATTTTGCATTCATATTTTTCTTTCTTCTTTTTATTTGTTTTTGTTTAAATGCATGTTTACTTTCACTTTTTCATTTGATAAAGAAAAACCCAAAAATATTAGATAGTTTCTAGTTTATTTTGTGCAAATTTCTCTCGGATCTTGTTGATTTTTTTGCAGGTTGCTCACTTCTAGTGATCGAGCTATGGAGACGAATGCAAGGAGTTGGCTCAAGTAGAAGACAAACAAGCAAGAGGAGGTACCACATTTCTATTTTCCTTCTTCATGTGAGCTTATTCATGAACAATTTATGTTCGTTCGGTTGCACTTGAGTTGGACTCCATGCTTAGTTCGTTATCTTTTAGAACTTGAGCTCAAAGGTTTTTGTCACCTCTTTGGTTAAGACTTTCGACAATTAATATCAGTTTGAAAAACTGCTCTTTGGATTCAATTTGAAACTTTTTAGAACAAGAGAAAGTGTCCATCGACAACTTTTGTGCCATGTTTTGTCTTAAGGGATTAATCTTAGTATTGCTCAACCCCTCATACTGATCATTGACTTGATGATACCTTCTGAAAAAGAATTGCTTGATAGAACAAACATTTTAGAGTGGGAGAAGGGAGATGCCAAAACTTGTATTGACCTGCTGTAAAAAAAGAGGAAAGAGAGAAAAATAAAAAGGAAAGTACTTTGTTTCAAATACACACCTTTGGGACACCAACAACTCCGCTAGCTTCTGAACGATCTATGGTATAAACCCGGATTTTGGCTATGAGTTGATGGCATGAGTGGCATATGTGTCGCTATATGGGCAAAATTATTGGTATTCCCAATAGATTGTGTAGGAGTTTACAAAAGAAATATCCGTTGATCCTTGAGAAGGAAAAAGAAAAGATTTATCATCAAAATATGAGCTGAGAAACTTTCAATACTTTTGATTGTTGGCATCACCTAACCACCTAAAATGTGCAATTAATGTTCTTAATAGGCAAGGAAAAGAAGAGGTATTTGATAGTCGCGATTATAGAAGTGGGTGATTAATGAAAAAGCTCTAAGTTTATCTTTCTTTTGACATCTACATGTGCATCCTTAATTTTGACTCAAGCAACCTCGCTTAAAAACATTTTCACTCTCATCACAAGAGAGGCACTGAAACAAATTGATTTGCAAAGCCTCGCCAAATTTTTAACAATCTCATTTGAGTTATAAGAACTATTATCTAGCGAGTTACTTGCATTTAGGAATCAAGCTTAAGTGCAACTGTTCAGATATATTATGCTCGTGTTCAAGGTTACCGGATTTGAGATGATGGAATATGATACAACCTCGAACTTGTAAGTTTTCATATTAACTCAATTCTTCACTATTACTCATTATAGCTTTGTCACTCGAGGGCCATTAACCTCTAAGCTTGGGGATGTTGATAGCTCCATATTTCATCACTTTTACCATTGGTTTTCCTCTTGTTTATTGCCAGATTTCACTGAAGATTACCCCTTTCCACTAATGTTAACATCGCAATTAGCGAATCCTTGGTTTCTTGTGATGGTTTTCAGGCAATGAACATTTATTGAAGATCCAATAGCATTTATTGGCTAATTACACAAGAATGAGCAAATCCCCAATTGGAGCAACTTTCATTGGAGGCATACTGAATACTTAACAACCACTAGTACGGTCGGGGCGCACCCGTATCACCTGCCTGTACTACCCACCGGTGCCTTCCTTATATTAATACAAGCAACTTTCGTGAAGGAGGGGGGACAAGAAGAACCATAGAACAAAAGATACAGCCGCCACAAGCCATCTAGAGGGGATGATTAGATTTGGAAGAGGAGAAGAACTTCACCTCGTTCCTCGACGATCTCCAACATCTAGACCACACACTCCACCATCATTCCATCATTACTTAGAGAGAGAGAGAGATTGACACTTGTAATATTAGGGTTTGATACTTTGATCTACCTTCGGTTTGCATTTGGTTTGATCTTTATCGCTATTGTGGTTTGCTACAATAACTTTGAGATGATTTTTATTTTCAATACAATTGCCCTGGTAACAGGCAGATGGATCATTGGGATTGGGAAGAATTGGCCATGAGGACTCCTAGTCGGTATATGGGTTGGTTGCCTACTCACTTATAAATAAGAAATATCACTATCACTTATTCCACTTATTCCATTTGGCACTTTCACTATCACCATGAACTGTGTCTCTCCGTGCCTAACTTCTCATCTGCAGGACCTTTACACACCTTTCGCATCTTTACTTTTATGGAATTTACTTATTTCCTAAGAAAGTTCCTCTATCTTTTACTCACCACTTCCACTGTCAACTATTGCAGTCAATTCACTCAAGACCTGTGACACATTGGGTGTGACAGAATCACCGCCTAAAAACACTTTCCTAGGCTCCTTGTTGGGATCCATATAAAAAATTGGAATTAATACTTCCGCGAAAACATTCTCTGATGAACCTCTACACTTGTAGGCCATAAGTGGGAGCTCCACCCACATGAATGATGGAAGAGGTGGGGGCACCTTCCTTGGCTGACGGCCATGGAGAGGGGCTGGCACCCGTCTCCCTCCTCTCATCTTACACCTCCTCATGAAGGATCTCTCTCCCCCTCTAGAATTATTCCCCCATGGTCTCGGTTTAGCGAGATACATGTTCTCGGTGGCTTTGTATAAAAGGAGTTGCTGCTTCTGCTGCATCACTGGAGCGAGGACGTGGAGGTTGTTGGACGACCGAACATGTGAGCGATCACGGATGCGTTGTTCAGTTGCGGTGCTTGACTTCCTCACGATCTTGAGATCGGCAAGAGATCGACTACATCATCCACGAGTCTAACCTCGTGACGCTTTGCCTCTCTTCAAGGGTATGTTCTCTCTGGATGTATATCCACCCGTTGATTGTATCTAGGTAGATAGATCTTGGCGCTTAGTAGTTCACATCATAGGAATTTTTTGTTTTCTATGCTGCGAACCCAACAGTGGTATCAGAGCCTGATCTATGCGTAGATGCTTTGCATGGGTAGAACACATATGAGTATGTGGGTGTTGATGATCATGTTATTGCATCTTCTATGTATTTTGTATATTGGTAGCATAGTGGGATGAAGTAGCCCAGACTAACTTTACATGTCCTCGCCCATGAGACTTGTTCCATGCTTGACATGCAACTAGTTTTCCATAAGTGGCTAGCGGATATCTGTCTCTCCTACTATAATCAATATCTGATTTACAACGAGTTGCTAATAATTTGATTATCATCGTTGTGGTTCCATGTTCATAGGTATGAATGGTTCTCTTTTCGAAATCCCTAAGCCACGTAAAACTTGCAATTGATAAATTAGAGGCGTCTAGTTTAGATTGTTGCTGGGAAAGTGTCATGATATGGTAATGTTATAATTTGTAGTATGGATTAATACTATTGGAAATGATAACATACCAAAGTGTAAGTTCTATAGACCTTGGACTTACACGTATAGGAATGATAAAGATCGTACCACAATGCACATGATAGTGATCAAGTGCAAAAAACGTATCATATCACTTTTTGCATATGATGTGTGTTTGCATCTTATATTGCTTGTTTGGCGCTTTAGTAGCATTATAACATGATCCCTCATTTAAATATCAAGATAAGAATGTGTTCTTCCTTGAGTATGCACCATTAAGAAAGTTCATCGTTTCGAGACACCATGTGATGATCGGGTGTGATAGACTCTATGTTCGCATACATCGGGTGTAAGACGGTTTTACACACACGAATATCAAGGTTCTTACTTGGAGAGCCTAGCATGTCTAGACATGGCCTTGGAACACGGACCGGAAGTTTAAGCATGAGTCATATGGTTGATATGATGACCATCTAGATGTCGCCTTTGAAGCTACACCAACTCACATGATGATCGGTCTTAGTGTAGTGGATTTGGTTCATGTAGTCACCAAAAAGACATGAGGGATGTTGTTTTTGAGTGGGATTTCATTTGTAATTTGGATTAGTTGAACTTAATCTATCATAAACTTAGTCTAAATAAACTTTACAAATTCTGTTGTACATGGCACCACCTGCTTTTAACTTCAATGTGTTCATGGAGAAACAGAAACTTGCAATGAAAGGTAGCAACTTTACCAACTGGGCCCTGAACTTGAGGATTCTCCTCACTGCTGCACAGAAGCAATATGTGCTAGAACAGCCGTTAGGACCCCACTTCTTAATGATGCCCCTGATGAGGTAAAGGATGTTTACCTAACTCATCAGGAGGACCACAATATGGTTCATTGCGGCATATTGTATGGGCTAGAGCCAGAACTCCGAAAATGTTTCGAGAATGGCAATCCCTTTGATACCATGGGTGAATTGAAAATGATTTTCGATACCATGTTTCCATAGAGAGTTATGACGCTTCAGAAAAAGTTCTTTACCTGCATGATGGAAGAGAACAACTCTGTTAGTGAGCATGTACTCAAAATGTCTAGGTACGCCGATAAGCTTGTGTCCTTGGGAATAATGGTTCCCATTGACTTAGGCATACATCATGTTCTCCAATCTCTGCCACCAAGATACAAGAGCTTCGTGATGAACTATAACACATAGGGCATGAAGAAGACTCTCCTTGAGCTTCTATTAATGCTTAAGACTACTGAAGTTGGAGATTAGGAAAGAACATCAAGTGTTGACTATCAATAGGACCACTAGTTTCAAGAAAGACAAGAAGGGTAAACATAAGGATAACTTCAAGAAGGGCAAAAAATCTGTTGTTGTGCCTGAGAAGAAGACCCAGGATAGCTCTAAGTATGAGACCGAGTGTTACTATTGTAAGGGGAATTGCCACTAGAAGCGCAACTGCCCCAAGTATCTAGCAGATAAAGAAGGCCGGTAAGATGAACAAAGGTATATTTGATATACATGTTATTGATGTGTACTTTACTAGTACTCGTAGTATCACCTAGGTATTTGATACCGGTTCGGTTGCTAATATATGTCACTCGAATTAGGGGTTTCGAAACAAGCGACAGCTAGCAAGGGATGAGGTCACGATGCGTGTCAGCAATGAATCAAAGGTTGATGTGATCGTTGTTAGAACGCTACCTCTCCATCTATCGTTGGGACTAGTTATAATCCTAAATAATTGTTATTTGGTGCCTGCACTGAGCATTAACATTGTATCTGGATCATGTTTATTGCAAAGAGGTTATTCATTTAAATATGAAAACAATGGTTATTCGATTTATATGGATCATATATTTTATGGTCATGCACCTGTGATGAATGGTTTATTTATGTTGAATCTCGATAGTAGTGATACACATATCCATAATGTTGATGCCAAAAGGATTAAACTTGATAATGATATATCTGCATATATGTGGAACTGTTGTCCAGGTCACATTGGCGTAAAACACATGAAGAAGCTCCATTCTGATGGACTCTTAGAATCACTTGATTTTGAATCATTTGATACATGTGATCCATGCCTTATGGGCAAGATGAATATAACCCCGTTTTCTGGTACAATGGAACAGATGACATAATTTTTGGAAATCATACAAACTGATGTATGTGGTCCAATGAGTGTGTCGGTGTGAGGTGGATATTGTTATTTTGTTACTTTCACGGATGATTTTAGTAGATATGGATATATCTATTTGATAAAACACAAGTCTGAAACCTTTGAAAAGTTTAAGGAATTTCATAGTGAAGTGGAAAATCATCATAATAGAAAGATTAAATTTCTTCGATCTACCGTGGAGGTGAGTGTCTCAGTTACAAGTTTGGGACACACATGAGAGAGTGTGGAATAGTTTCACAACTCACGCCTACAGGAACACCAAAGTGTAATGGTGTATTGTGTAATCATACCTTATTGGATATGGTTTGATCTATGATGTCTCTGACTGACTTGCCACTTTCATTTTGGGGTTATGCATTGGAAACTGCCGCATTCACTTTAAATAGGGCACCATCTAAATCCGTTGAAAAGACATCGTATGAATTATGGTTTGGAAACAAACCTAAGCTATCATTTCTAAAAGTTTGGGATTGTGATGTTTATGTGAAGAAACTTCAGCCTGATAAACTTGAACCCAAAGCGGATAAATGCATCTTCATAGGAAACCATAAAGAATCAATTGGGTATTCCTTCTATCATAGATTCGAGGGAAAGGCTTTCGTTGCCAAGAATGGATCCTTTCTGGAGAAAGAGTTTCTCGTGAAAGGTGTGAGTAGTCGGAAGGTAGAACTCGAAGAGGTTATTGAACCTTCTGTTCATGAAATGGCGAGTGGCGCAGCACCGGAAACAGTTCCGGAGTTGACTTCACCGAATGAAAAAGGAACGAATGATAATGATCATGAAACTCCAAAATAGGATACTACCAAACCTCGCAGGTCAAGAAGGACACGTGCATCTCCTCAACTGTATGCAAATTTTGTCCTGAATTTCATGGTAGATGGAATCGATGACCCTGCAATGTATGAAGAAGCGATGATGAGCCTAGATTCCAACAAATGGCTAGAAGCCATGCAATCCTAGATGGGATCTGTGTACTAAAACTAGGTTTGGACCTTGGTAGACTTACCTCACAACAGAAAGTCTGTTGAGAATAAATGGATTTCCAAGAAGAAAACTGATGCTGATGGTAATATGACCATCTAGAAAGCTCAACTTGTCGCAAAGGGTGTCAAAAAATTCAAGGAGTTGACTACGATGAGACTTTCTCACCCGTAGCGATGCTAAATTCGATTAGGATTATGTTAGCAATTGCTACATATTTTGATTATGAAATTTGGTAGATGGATGTCAAAACCGCATTGCTCAATGGTAATATTGAAGAAGAGTTGTATATGATACAACAAAAGAGTTTTGTCGATCCTAAGGATGCTAACAAGGTTTGCAAACTTTAGTGATCCATCTATGGACTGAAGCAAGCATCCCGGAGTTGGAATATCCGCTTTGATGAGGTGATCAAAGAGTGAGTGGGAGATCTATGGCATTTCCAATATTATATGTGGATGACATATTATTGATTGGAAATGATATAGATCTTTTAAACACTGTTAAAAGTTATCTAAACAGCAAATTTTCGATGAAGGACCTTGGTGAAGCATCATATATATTAGGCATTAAGATCTATAGAGATAGATCAAGATGCCTAACTAGGCTATCACAAAGTACATACATTGATAAGATTTTAAATAAGTTTAAAATGGACGGAAGTAAGAAGGGGTTCTTACCTATGTTGCAAGCAAGACATTGAGTAAGAGTCAAAGTCTGTCTATAGCAGAAGGAAGAGAAATAATGGATAAGATCCCCTATGCCTCAACCATAGGCTCTATAATGTATGACATGCTATGTACAAGACCAGATGTGGCACATGATATTAGTTTGACTAGTAGGTACCAATATGATCCAGGTTCGTAACACTGGATAGAAGTCAAGTATATCCTTAAGTACTTAAGAAGAACTAAGGATATGTTTCTCGTGTACGAAGGTGAAGAAGAGCTATCCACTAATTGTTATGTCGATGCTAGCTTTGCACTAATCCGGATGAATCTAAGTCTCAATCCGGACGTATTTCTCATGAATGGAGCAGCAGTTAGTTGGAGGAGCTCCAAAAAACCCGTGGTAGTGGAATCAACAACGAAGGCGGAATATGTTGCTGCTTCCGAAGTAGCGCAGGAAGCGGTTTCGATGAAGGAGTTCATAACTGAACTGGGTTTGGTTCCTAGTGCGTTGGACCCAATGGTGATCTATTGTGACAACAATGGTGCCATAGCAATGCCAAGGAACCAAGGTCTCACAAGAATTCAAAGCATATCAAGCGCCGGTTTCACTCCATCCGCGAGCGTGTCAAGGATGGAGATATAAAGATTTGTAAAGTACATACAGATCTATATGTAGCAGATCCCTTGACTAAAACTCTCCCTACGGAAAAATATGATCAACACTAGAACTCCATGGGTGTTAGATTTATCACTATGTAAACTAGATTATTGTCTCTAGTGCAAGTGGGAGACTGAAGGGAATATGCCTTGAGAGGCAATAATAAAGTTGTTATTATCGTATTCCAAGTATATGATAGATGTTTATTTTGCATGCTATAATTGTATTAATTAGAAAAATTAATACATGTGTGCTTAATAAACAAATAAAGGGTTCCTAGTTATGCCTCTCATGTAAACTATCTAATTGATTAAGAAGATTATCAAGGTTTCCTGATCATAGACATTGGATGTTGTTAATAACAAGATCACAACATTGATTGAATGGTGTGATGAACATTCATCTGAAGTATAGAAATACGATCAAAGTCATTGTGTTTAAATTTCTATAACATCATACGAAGTAACTTTAGTCCTTAGACCACATAACATCAAACGTCACACCGTAATAGGATGACAATAAAGGTGGGTTCAGATACTCAAATGGTGTTATGTAGAGGCTCATAGATCAAGAGTGGGATTTTTCCATCCTGATGATGCATATATATATACTCTGGGCCCTCTCAGTGATATCACATTGGTATAGCTTCAAGCAAGTGATAAGATCACTAAAATGTTATATCGTGGGAACGAGAAAAGAGTACACGTCGGTAACGAGATCAAACTAGGTATGGGGATACTAATGATCGAATCTCGAATATGTAATATATCACGAGAAAAAGGGATTTAGTTACAAACATTACAGGTTCATACAATCACTAGAGTCATCGTTGAATGTGTACGAGTCAGTACGGGTCTCCAGGTCCCGTTGCTGATTATTGATCGGAGAGGGTCTCGATCATGTCTAAATTATTCGTGAACCGTAGGGTGACACATTTAAGGGATACCGACACCATTTGGAGCAAATATGTTTCAGATAAAGATTAAGAAAGTGTTGGAATCATTTGATGGAAACTGGAATTGTTTCGGATGAAATTGCAGAAACTGGTTCTGCATGTGATATTAAAATGTTGTAGGGGGTTTGATGTGAATATTTCTTAATTAAAATAATTAACAAAATTCTGAATAAAATAAATAAAATAGTTTTATTAAATGAGAGCTTGCATTAAATTTGGTGGAAATTTAATGGAGGTGAGTAGAATTTGGAGTGGAGGCATATTTATGTGAGTGGGAGCTCCACCCACATGAATGATGGAAGAGGTGGGGCACCTCCCTTGGCTGTCAGCCATGGAGAGGGGATGCCCCCTCTCCCTCCTCTCATCTTACACCTCCTCGTGAAGTATATCTCTCCCCCTCTAGAATTATTCCCCCATGGTATCGGATTAGCGAAATACATATTCCCGGTGGCTTTGTCTGAAAGGAGTTGCTCCTTCTGCTGCATCGCTAGAGCAAGGACGCGAAGGTTGTCGGAAGACCAGACGTGTGTGCAATCACGTATACGCTGTTGAGTTGCAGTGCTGGACTTCCTCGCGATATTGAGATCGGCAAGAGATCGACTACATCATCCATGAGTCCAACCTCATTACACTTTGTCGCTCTTTAAGGGTATGTTCTCTATGGATGTATATCCACCCGTCGATTGTATCTAGGTAGATAGATCTTGGTGCTTAGTAGTTCATATCGTAGGAATTTTTTGTTTCCTATGCTGTGAACCTAACAATAAGCACAAGTTGATGAAGGTTTGTTTAGTCAATTCAGTTAGGTCTAGATTCCATGCAATGTTCGCATGATCCCACATCTGCCAGAACTGTGCGGCATCGGTTGGCATAGCTCTTTTATACTTAGATGTATCAACTCGGTTGGATCATGTTGGCCAAGTTTTGAGTCACACAACCACAAGTAGTTTCTTATATGTATCAATACTTCTTGGATGTGGCTTAGTTACTTTTTTGAGCTTAACCAATTTTAATACAACATAATGATGATATGTCATACTCAGTAGTTTTTTACCACAGTAAACACAAAAGCACATGAGACGCAACTAGGCCAGCCGTTTAGGGCGCATGCGCATCAGCCGTTTAACATGCCGGACCAACCGTGGGCCAGCCATGCATGTAGGGTTTTGCCAAATAGTCACCAGTCCTCCCCGAACAAACTATTCCTATGTTATGCATATCAAATCATGCACACGGTGCTGCGTAGTGACGTCACTTCTCCATTGTCGCAGACGCCGCCCATATCTCCATAGAAAGATAACTGCCCTCTCGCGATAGGTTTCCCCGCCACACTCATCATCATCAACAAGGCTGATAGGCACAAAAGAGGTACCATACATTTTTGGTCTCTTCCTAACACTAAATCTCTCCCGATTAGTATTACTAATCAGATCTATATTTTCTCATAGTGTCCCACTTTTTTTGACACAAAGGGTATATGCGGCGGTGGGGATATGTGCTTTACCAAATTTGATTTGATGTTTCAAGAGTGATTTGTGGACACCAGGATATTCAGCTACCAATGAGTATATCATGTTGTTTATTTCTTGCATATTGTCTGTTTGGCACATCTTTTTGTTTATATGAGTTATTAATGCATGTAATTTTTGAAGTTTTGTGTGCATGTTTGATATTAATAGTAATTGCTCTTTTTATTCGTAATATATATTTGATGTAGTCTAGTTTTATGAAAAGTTTGAAAATAATAAACTGTATGATTATGGTTTGCACTACATGGCACTTAGCTCTTACTGCTAAAAACATCGAGATAAGGCATACATATAATTTCATGACTCTTAGACCTTTTTTGACATGGTAATCTAATTTGAATATATATTTATTGTTAGGTCATCCCGTGCTACGTGAGAGCATGTTTACTTAGGTCATATTTCATGCGCAAAGACGACAAAATTAGTTTCACTACTGTTCTAAAGATCAATGGGGACATCGAATTTGAAGTTAATTCACAGACCAACCAGGTCTAACCTACATTAGTGGTATAGCATCGAAGGAAGTTGCAATAATCTACAATTTTCAAGTTGGCCAGAAAATGTACTTCACTATGAACATCGATGTTCCTTCGAATCGTGTCACCACTGGGAACCTCCCAGTCACCCATCCAAGTAGTGTTCCAACATAATGCATCTTGTACCAATAATCTAATATTTTATTGTATCATTTTTATATTTAATTTTGTCAAATCACACATAGTAGAATATTTAAAACTCTTGCCTGAAATACGTGGCATTGTTGACTCTATTTGATGCCACTGACGAATCCAAGATAAACTGGAGGATGATGGAGACAGTCATACATATTGTAGAGACTATTAAGTTATTGGTAGTACGTCATAATGTTGGACAATATGCAAAAAGATCAACTGTAGCAATGGTCCATACCCTAAACTAGCCTAACTATCACAGCCGAAACAAACACATGGTAATCATTACCAACCCCTTTATTTTTTTTAAATTCATTGTGAATGTCAAACTGATCGTATTTGTTACTCCCTATGTTCATTAATATAAGACGTATTAGTGAATGGAGGCTTATATTAGTGAATGTAGGGAGTATCATATTTTTTCATTCCAAGTTTAGCTGGACAATTTTTTTGTTGACTTGGTATTTTTTTTTAAATCAGAAACTCCCAAAACTTCTTGTCCCAAATATGATGGATAAAGAAGGTGACATGACCATTGTGTGTGATCCACACACAATGGTGAAGGGGTCATACACCATTTCGAATACGGATGGTCGTCTCTGTTTGAGCAGCTGGATGAATTTCATGGATAAGGAGCATACGTTTGGAGTGGATGTCAAGATGTTGTTCTTGCTATACCAAGGAAAAAAGGAGCTTACTTGTTTGTTTCCTGTTTTCCTAATAATGTCCTGTAGTTATTTTTTATATCGAATGTTGCTCTTGCTCTATTAGTGGACACCCAAATTATGTTATCATATTTGCGTTCTGGTCATACTGGTACAAGTTTTTAAGCATACACAACAGGTGTTCATATATCTACGTGAATGCTTGGTTATTATGTCAAAATGTCATGTATACAAGTAAGTCACTGCCCAAATTACATTCCAACATACTTCCTCCGTTTCAAAATGTAAGACATTTTAGTGATGTGTGGTGACCATACACACAAACTCATCTAGATACATTTGTCTCGCAAATATATAATGAACCTACACACTAAAACATATTTAGATACGTTCGTTTTACAAAACTAAAACGTCTTACATTTTCGAACGGACGGAGTATGAAGTAAGGAAGTAAGAAAACAGGGACAAATATAAGAAAATAAAAGGATGGGCTAGGCCAAGTCATCAGCTGCCTACAAGGCGGCCATGAGTCTGACGATGGAAGCGTCACGCGGTGACCTTTCCAGCTCAATATTAGTTTCCCTATAAAGTGCATAAATAGGATTACTCATCCCATCGCCGCGCCTATCCTCTCCTATCGCTGCCGCCCCACACCCATCTTCTTTCAACGTCTCTGCCCCGTCCGTGACGTCGATCCGCCACCGTCCGTGAGCCCTAGATTCCCTATTGCTCGTACGTGTACATTAAATTTGTAGGATATGATTTCATTGTGTAGATGAATAATGTATACAATGTATTAATTGTGTAGTTGATTTATTTAGATCATTTCACTGTATATTATTTTTATTTGTTAAACATGTCTGGTGTTTTTGATGTGTGTACTAGTGTATGACTTTGTAGTGAAATTATACGATTATGTTTTTGTTTTAGGAGACATGGTGTTGTGCGGAAAATGCAAGTGTGTGAGCGACTCCTTGACCTCGGGGTTATTATTTAATATCTTTATGCGTAAAGAGTTTGAAGATTCATTGGTACGAAACAAACTATTTTCCATGCATTATAGCTATTTTGTAACCATTGTTGGCGTCGCTCTATCCTTTTTTTAAACGTGTGTATATTTTAGTTAATTGTGCGTAGCTTATTCCGTGCAATGCAAGGTTCATGTTCAATGAATATATGTAGAAGAGAAGACTGGTGTGCTCTTTCTAGCACTTGGAGATGCATATAACGTTGATGTGGTGAAAGAGAGGTCTTTGACCCGCACGGGTGGTGATGGATGGAAAGAATTTGTTAGATGGAACCATGTGTTTGGGGGAGATCAAATGATTGTGCTTTCCTTGGGAGGGAAAACACCTATTATCAGTATTGTTTATTTCAGCGGTGGCGTGAAAAACCCGTATGACTCTACCATCATCTCCCAAGTATGTGAACTGAACGAAGATGAGAATCGTCACCTCTTAAATATTATACGTGCAAGAAATACTATTATTGGGGTCCCATTAATAAACTGTTAACACGCGCCAATCTTGTGAAACACAACATGCTATATTATCTTTGTAGTTATAATTATATCATTCCTCCTTATATGTGCATAACTTGTGAAAATCGTCTCACATCGTTACTCTTTTGATTTCATCATCCACGACGGCATCACAAAAATTACCTACAAATTTTGTTTCCTGCCTAAACATTCCCGAGGAAGGTTTGGTTGGGCTACGGGTTGCAGATTTTGAAGTCAGAAACATTGCCTACACGATTGACAATGATGGCCAACTGATATTCAACAAAAAGGGATGGACGGATTTCCATAGGAAATAAGATGATCTAGAAGTTGGATAAGCCTTGCTCATCACTTCTAGGACCACAAAACAAGTTGGCCTAAGCATCATGTTTATCATCGACATCATCTAGCTACTTGTTTCTTAAGATTTTATTCGTTTGTAGCTATCTTGGAGATTATTTATCTACTTCGCAGCCATATGTGAGGACATTATTGTTCTGACGAGTTAACACATCAATATGTATATCATTATTGTCCTTTCAACTCCCTTCGAACCTAGCGATGTATATATTTTTAATATTCTCTTTAAATATTTCTTATGTGTTACTATGAAACATTGTAATTCCAAATTTATTCACAACAAATATTGTCGTGATTAGTTAAGTAACTTTCGATGCACTAAACTAAGTGTAGACCCGGTTACTCAAGACAATAGTTACTCATTAGAAGCATAGACATGGTTGCCTGATTGCACAATTACCACGAGTTATTAGATGAATATGCAGTAGGATGCATGATATTAATTTTTTTCCTCATATACAAATATCTTAAAACTATGAAACAAACAGACTCGGCGATGGGCCGACTAAAGCCAACAGGTCGACCGGTAAATGGGCTGTCGAAAACCCATGCATCATACGACCATGTAGTTTTAATCCATGGACCTAAACCCTAACCCCCCACCCACACCCCACATTGTACGTGCGTGCAAAGAGGCAACTATCTTATCAGAGGAGACGTAAATCATGTATCTCGGGATTATCTTGTTTGCTTCGACTCTGCCCATCGCCACCAACGACGAGATCTGAAATTTTTCTTCATCATGCCCTACGTGAGAGCTACATCAAGGACACACCATTGCTTTTTGAGGAGATGCATCATCGCAGCACACTCACTACCATTGCAGGTATTTTTGTACGCCCTGTAGATTTATCATACAATATTAGTAGTTCTAAGTTTATGAGAACTTCGATTACAGCTCGATCCATATGGATATGTTTGTTTAGTTGTTGGATTTTCCGCTCAAGGATGGTCTGTATTATATCAAAAAATTGTCAATGGATCTTCTTCGCGAGGAATTTCTTTTGTTGGGCTCTATTTGAGGGTAGGGAATTGTTTGGCAGGATGTTGCCAGTTATTCTCTACTGTAATTTTCTTGTGTTGGTTATGTGTTCGACTTTGCATCTCAAGCCTACATGCGGTGGTTAGATGCAATTTAGCTGGTTTGGTGTTTAAAAATGAATGTTGTAGGCATTATGCTTTGTTAAAAAAAAGACGTTTGATTTTCCTGTTGGACCGGACCATATGTGTAATTCTATAATATGTGTGCAATAAAATATGTGTAAACACGTGCACTCTAGAAAACTATGTGTGTAAACTCATTTTATTTGTAATTGCATATATGTGTAAACTTTTTTTAAAAAGAAATACCTATGTAAACATTTTTATACGCAATTGCACATGCAAATAGAACAAGCCCAAAATCCAGCTCTTGACTTATCGGTAGTTAGGCGCGTCCGTAGATTTACTTGACATGGTTTAGTATAACGTATTCTTAGTGTTATCCATCTTTATCTGCGTGTTTTATGAATAGTATTATTTCTTCGGGTGCCAACTACTCCTAAATACATGTAGTTATTTTTCAACATAATAGACGAATTCGGAGACATATGTTGTGTTGTGGAGAAGTGGTGTTATTTTGTGAAAAGTATGACACCGCACAACTTGAGAAAACCAGAGAAACTGACTTGCATTGCATGCTAGAGATTCCACCATTGAAGCTGAGATATTTGGTTTTCAAATATATGGATCAAAATTTTTATCCGAAGACAGGAAAATTCCTTGTACGAAAAAATCATTATGGGATATCTCTTGAAGGAGTGGACTTTGAGTGCATATATGGCTTAAAAATGATGGATTGAATATAGTGGAGATACTTTATGAGGAAGACGATGAAGTAAGGAACCGTATACCTAACAATTTTATAAGCAAGAAGACTAGTAATCTTATAATTGCTGACCTAATTGCCAAGATCATTAAGGATAAAGTCGTAGATGATGACTTTATCCGCAAGGTGGTTCTGGTTCTTCTTGGGATAGTGCTTTTCCCATAGAGCCTCAATATCATCCTAAAAAACTACTAATCAATAGTACAAGACGTGGGATGCATAAAAATTTGAATTTCAATGATTTCTTATGAACATTCCTCATTGCTAGCCTGAAACAAGTAGGAAACGCATATGAGATGAGGCAATAGCCAAAAGGCAATATAATCTTGTTACAGGTAAATTCCATTCTCAACTTAGATATATAGTTATCTACAATGCATCTTTATTTTAATCTAATTTTATTGTGATATTTGAAGTGTTTGTACTGTTAGAAGATACTCTCAGAAGGTGTCGAGTATACGTCTAGGAGGCCTTTGATGAGGAATTGGACGAAAAATGTGGCTTTAGCGAGAGACATGTTATAATTAAATGGTCGTTCTTTGGGGAAGGTATGTAAATACAAGTGATATCATTTATATACACGTATCTTGCAGATTGATGATGACATAACTCAGAAGCATCGAGAATAGGTCATCAAAACACCTAATAATGTATGTGGTAATAAACGAAGAGGGCCCTACAAGAAGAAAGATGGAGTCAACATCTAGCAGGGCGGTGCCTAAACCAAAGACAAAAGTCAGGATGGAACAGATGATGAAGAATATAACAGAGCATATTGATATAACCATTGAGGAAACCCTTGATAGAAAGATGGAGATCCTCTCAGAAACTTGTGCTAAGGTGATATACCCTATGTGTCATCTGCTCTGAGTTAAACAAATGCTTTCTTTTTGAACATGACATGATGATTCATTCATTTTCAATTTTGTAGAAACTTCTTATTATGATGAACTCGGTAGGAGCCGTGTATAGACCATCTAAAGAAAAAATGTGGAGGTAAAAAAGGATGAAGGAACTGCCTCTACTAACACCAAGTACACCAAAAAAAATCATGGAACATTCTGACACCACAAAAAATGACACATTTAACTGTGCACAGGATGATTTAACTGTAGGAGAAAGCGGATGAAGATGACATATTCATGCTACCCATAGCCAAGAAGAAAATGAATGCTACTGATGCTTGCCATACCGCACCAGCAAAACTCGTCAATACCAAAGAGTCACCAATACTCATTGATGGTAAGGAACCTTTACCGCCACGAGAGGACTCAGAGGCGATTCCATTCGAAGAATTCAGATCTGTATGGAAATAGGGTCGGTGAGGAAAAAAGTTGAGGTAGGAGACACTCCGTCGAATGAATCTGACTCGGTTGATAGCCTGCGTACCATTTGTCGGAATGCTATTGATGGTGAGAGGGGAGAAGCCGTTTCCGAGAAGCACAAGCACAAGTCGGCACACAAAAAGGGTAAAAAAAAGTGATGTTAGAAAAGGTAGTGCAACATCATTGAATTGCATGGTTGTGCATGTATTTGATTAAAACAATTGTATGCATGTACTAAAATATTGTTTCTTTGTCTTGAAGGTCTTTTCAAAGACCCAGAAGTCCTGGATGGTTTAAATGCATTGACACCGCAAGCAAATAGATGTTGCGGTGTTGTATATTGAAATAGCAAATAAAATTAAAGATTTTAGGAGTAAAAATTTCTATAATAACAAGGCCGAAACTCAGTTCAGTGCCAACCACATTAAGGAGATCCTTGACTGTCTATGGCTAGGTAGAAATGTAAGTCCAAGTACCATGGTTTTATTATTATATACACATAAGAAGGATCATTTGTCACACATTATTAAATCTTTTTGTAGGTTATGGTCACCTATATGGCAGAATTGTCTCATCGACTAGGGGATGACCGTCACTTATTCCCTGTATGGAGAGAAAATGCTCTAATTGATACTCCACCAAGAAGAAAAACTAGATCCTAGTATATGAAAATCTTGGACATAAATACAGCAGCTATGGTTGATATATCAGGATGCTATGAAAGATGCATTGAAGAATATTTTGTTCCTAACAAGGTAAGTAGTGTTTGTACTAGAAAATGCAGGATATAACCATATTATGCAATTTGATGACACTTGTCTCTTTTTGGTAGGCCTTTTACGCATTGAATATAAACAATTCCCAGTGGTGCACTATCATCATGAATAAACCAAAGATGCATTTTCAAGTGCTCGACTCGCTGTATGAATTTAGAAGGGGCAAGAAACATGTCAAAAATCTGGTATGTTTGTTCTCTATACATTTAGCGACGATATGCAATTTCAAGTGCCTTCCCTTTCCCCTGCTTTTCTTCCCCTTTCTTCTTCAGGTGCCCTTCTTCTTCTTCTTCCCCGGCGACAAAGCACAGCAACGCCAGCGATAGATGCCAAGCTCCAGTACAACCTCCTGCCCCTCGTGGCCGCAGTATGGTGTAGTGCCGATGATGAGGTGCCCTAACTGCCCACGCATCACGCCACTGAAATGATTGGTCACTAAGAACAAGGAGAATGACAACTGTGGTCGCGAATTTGTGAAATGTGAGAGCAAGCCAGAGGGGGGAAGGTTTGATCTTAGTTCTTCGTAAGCCAATTTGTTGATTTCGTCGGCCAATTTCTGGTGTTTCCCCGGAATTGGGGTTTCATTCAGGGTTCATCTTTCCCATCTGATTTCAGGATCTAAAGAATTGTAGGCATTTTGAGTGGATGGATGAGTACATTGAGATGATTAAACTAGAGGGCACAGTTTATCGGAAGGGGGTGCATTGATTGAGCTCAATTACCCTCAGATGATGGAGAACTTGGGCTCTGAAATAATTGCTACTGCGAGGGATGCAGAAGTTAAGGGAGAACTGTAGAAGATTAACACGCAGTTAAGGCAGATTATCGATCTCAAGAAGCATGCGAACATGATGAATGTTGTATTTTATTTTTCTATAATTGCTCTCGGGCTGGTGTATATGCTGATCATTAAGCAGTAGACAATATAGTCAGTGTATTAGTTAGCTTCCTCATGCTTTGCAAGCCTTTAATAAAAATCATCATGAATTTGGCCTAGGTTTCTCTATTTTGCTTCGTTTCATTAGTTCGTCAGTCAAGATACGCACCTGCTTTCTTCAGTTTGTCAGTGTAATGCATAGTTCAGTTTGGAGTTTTTCTTTTAGACAAAAAGTTCAGTCTGAAGTAAAAAAAGAAAAAGTTATTTATAGGTGCTAGCATGACGACGAGTTTTAGAAAGCCCAGACCCAAATATAAAGGGCCCTGCTATCGCATGTTTGTGAACCATTTAGGTCACACCCAGGAAAAATTAAGGAAGGAGCAAACTTTGCCAGGGCCCCACCTGTCATTAGGGCTAGAAACTTTGCCATGCCTTCGATGTGTCGAGACACGTAGTTTCGGCATAAAAATGTGCACATGGTCATTCACACAGGTTTTGACACATAGGTTTATTTTCGGCCAGAAAACTGTATCTTACTTCACTCTTTTCTGAACATAGCTTCGCCATAAAAATGTTTAGTTTTTGGGGCTTTTGAGTAGTGCATATCTTTATGCACATGTTCATGTAACAAACATATATAAAAACATTTTGCACGCTGGCTTGCTTTTCATACATTGATCTAAACCATTTTTACTTGATTGTTCTTGTCGTGGTGGTGTCACGGCAGATGCCATGAATAGACTAAAGGTGGGGACGAAATGCAGTATGGGAATCCAGGAAGGGATAGTGTGGTGATTCCACAAACAGTCTCTTTGTATTTGATTCACTTCCATATATTACAAGTGCTCCTCGAGCTGTATTGGGGAGAGGAGGAAGAAGGGACTCTCTTACTCTCACCACTAGCTAGCTCTCAGGAACACCCAAGTAAAACACAACCCTCTAGAGATCAAACAGTCAAAGACCAACCCCTTCTACAGAGGCCCTAGCCCTCCTTATATAACGGTGGCTAGGTATCCAATTAGGGCATACGTGGAGGCATATTCCCTCCTCCCAAAATAGTAAGCCGACCGGGTCACTTTTTCCCAGCGTCATCTATGCAGAGGCTACATAAGCCTCTACGGCGCCCGCGTCATCCGACACAGGCATCATCACCTTTGTCATCGGCCACGCTTCGATGGTCCTGGCCTCTGTCCGCTTCGCTCACGCTCTGCGTACAGTGGTCACCCTTTGACCAGCGAGATACCTTCCTTCTCTTACAAGCTTGATATAACCCGGATCGTACCTAGTTGATCCGGCCACACCTGTACCTACATACGAGTTAGATACGTCTTACCGACATACGACCTAAGTCGGCTGAGACCAGGTTAGGTGGACATCCCCTGGTTCGGGTTACCCCGTGATTCGGCCTGCCTTGAGGTGACTCGGCCAGCTCTTGCTTTGACCTTGTCGTACCTCGGCTAACTCGGCCTTTATACCCCGGCGTGACCCTACCCGGGGGTATCCCCCCAACATTAGTCCCCAAAGATGGTGAAGTCTTAGCTGCCTTAGGCGCTAAGGCCACAGCAGGTTCAATTTTACCGAGTCTTTTGCTCCTTTTCCAAGTTATCTCATAGTCCGGATTTCATAGGTTTACTTTCAATTGGCACATTTCGAGTTTTCACTCGCTGGCTGGGTCACCTCATACTTATCCGGGTCACTCTTCCTTCTCTTGTACGCTTCCCCACATGAAGGTTAATCATTACTTTGCCTCATTTTAAGGGCCTGTGCTAGTAACCGTCGCAGTTGACTTTCAGATATTACTGTAGCACACGCCACATTGTGCCTGCCTCCTCGTTAACTATATCATAACGTCACGGCATGGGATCTCATGTGCCTTGTGGCCCTTCATGTGGCTCGTTGTTGATTGGTTGATCCGGGTCATACACGTCCACACCGTGTGGCCCGCTCGCACAGCGCGATCCCAATACCCCTTAAGGGCGTGGTTAAATAGGGGAGGGGCGCGCCCCTTGGGTCTTTTCCCCACTCTCGCGCCCCTCTGCCTCTTTTTCTTCCTCTTCCTCTCCAGCGACAGCGCCGCCGCCACCGCACCTGCTTAGCCGTGCCGCCGCCGCACCGCTTCCTTGCGCACTAGTGTCGCTGCCACCTCCTCACATCTCCTCCGCCACGGGTCCTCGCCAGTCCAGGCCACTGCCCCCTACTGCCACTAGAGCCAGTGAGGATAGTGACCTTGAGATGACAGAGGAGGAGCTCGCCGTCGTGGAGCAGGAAATGGAGGAGGACGCAGGGAACGCCGACCGCGGCGCCTGCGCTGGGTCCTGGGTGGCTAGGACAACCTCGATTGGTTGTACCGCACCTGGCGTATCCCGGAGGGCGTCATCGCGCGTCTTGCCGCTGCGGAGCTTGCCCCCTCACCCAATCCGGGTGAGTATGTGGTATTCCTCTCCCACTTCCAACGTGGGTTTGGGCTCCCAGTTAGCGATTTCTTCAATGACTGGCTCAACACCTACGAGCTTCAGCCGCACCATCTTCCAGCTAATGCCATTACCTCACTCTCTGCTTTCGCTTCCACCATCGAGGGCTACGCCGGACTGTGCCCCACAAAGGAGCTCTGGATCCGGTTCTTTGGCCTTCGCTGAAACGTGATTCCGAACATAGAACTTAAGCCGGAGGTCAAGCAGCTCACGCAGTTCGGCGCAGCTTCTATCTCGCCTCGGAAGCAGTCCATTTTCACCCGAGTCACGGGGCTTGAATCCTGCAAGGGCTGGGCCCAAACCTTCTTTTATGTCAGAAATGGCACAACGGAAGATCTGATCCAGCCGCGCCCCTACGCTCTGGGTCCTCCTAATCCAGATCTGTGGGACAAGGTCCCCAAGAAGCCCACCGTCCTGGCGAACCAAGTCAACAAAAGGTTCCAGGAGCTGAAGGACCTAGGATTGCGCAACGAGGACGCGATGATCACATTCGTCCACAACCGGATCTCCCCCCTCTAGAAATGTACACATAAAGTTTGCCACATGGGCTGGGGCCATGACCCGAACCGGACCTCCTCATTTGAGTTGAGCAACACCAAGATCTTCCGCCAGGTCAAGGCCCTCTTCACCACTAAGAAGGACTTCTCTGCTGAGTGGACGTGGGGGATCGAACACTTCTGCCGAGATAGGATTCCCCCTGCGGTAAGTCTCGTGCCCCAAACCTTTTCCGAATTAAATCATATGTCGGTTTCTGTTGTAGGTTTAATCCCCTTGTCTTTTCTTTCCCTTAGATGTTTCTTCAGCAAACCATTGAGGATGGCACCGAGCCTTCTCTCAAATGGGCGCCTGATCGAGACACCTCGGATGAGGAGGAGCCGGATCAGGAGATGTTCATGCCGATGGCTGATGCGACCAAGCGACACACCGGTAAACTCTCTTCCATTACAGATTGGCCCAACGATGAAGATGATTCGGACGTTGAGGTTATGGAGGCATTTCACGCTGTCCCCCTTTCTTATGCTTTTCCGACATTAGCTAACCCCGGTGGGCAGATCCATGAAGATCCTCCCCTTGCCACGGGTGAGCTTGTCCCGGTCGCGCCGAAGAAGAGGGGGGCCGCATCTGCTTCTTCCTCCGGACCTTCTCAGCCAGCTAAACGGCGAAAGAAGTCCGCGGACAAAGCTGCCACCAAGTCCACGACTAAGGCCGTGGCCCAGAGAGCTCGCAAGCCCAAAGAGCCCTTGACTTTGGATGAGTAAGTCACTTCTCCCTTTGCTATTTACTTGTTCTTCTTTTGTTATAGTTTCTCATCATTCATGATTTGATTCGGCAGGGCCGCGGTGGAGGTCCCTCGGAGTGGATCCGGCATTGCCTCGCCACTCCGACATAGCCCTTCTCCCCTCGTGGCGACGATTCACTCCCGTTGAGCCCCATTCAGGAGGGTTCAGCGGCTGCTCCGGGTTCTATCCCACCTTGTCAAGAGGAAGGCAACCTTGGAACGGGGGGAAGTGGTTCTACCGAGGCAGCGGTTGCTCCTTCTTCGGCACAGCTGCAACCAGCCACCATCGAGGTTCCTTCAGCACCTCCGCCGAAACAAAAATCAGCACCAGCAGCAACTCCACCACCACCAGCAACAACACCAAGCCCCTCCGCCTCGTCCGAGTCTTCCAAGACTCGGCGAGAAGACATCAGCAGTACCAAGGCTAGCACCAAGGCAGCTCCCATGGGCAAATCCGCTGCAGCAACTTCAACTTCTCAACAGCAGCCCAAGACCAAAAGGCTCCTGACGCCACCAGGGCAGCGTCAATCGAGGCTGGACAACGCACACTTTCCTCCATGCTTTCGAAGAGGACCCCACCGACAACGGACACCTCCGCCGGGTCAGCTGATGCGCAACTCGTTTTGCACACCAGTCCCGCCATTGCCTAGGTTGAGAGGAGGGAAGCCCATGCTAAGGGTCTAGTTGCACCCCACATGCTTAGCGGCGAACGCTATCCTCCGACCTTGATCGAGTTTGTAAACAACTGGAACAAGGCGGAGTTCGTTCACAATGATGATATCCCGGCGAAATTCGGGCCGGCTGAGTTTGCTGCCCAAATGAATACCGCTGCCAAGGCAATTAACTTTGCAGGTCGGATGATGGAGGTACGTTACTTCATCTTTTCCTTAACATGTAGTAGATATTAGTGATATAGCCATTAGTCCCCGAGCCTCCGGGGGAGTAACTTGTTACTCGGCCGGGTGCTCCTTAGAGAACTAACGTAGCTCCTTAATAATTTCGAATATGCACACAGCTAGAGCCGGGTTAAGTTCCACTTGGCCCGGATCTTGTACACTTCGAATATGCACACACTTAGAGCCGGGTTAAGTTCCACTTGCCCCGGATCTTGTACACTTCGAATATGCACACACCTAGAGCCGGGTTAAGGTCCACTTGGCCCGGATCTTGTACCCTTTGAATATGCACACTCCTAGAGCCGGGTTAAGTTCCACTTGGCCCGGATTTTGTACACTTCGAATATGCACACATCTAGAGCCGGGTTAAGTTCCACTTGGCCCGGATCTTGTACTTTAATATGCACACACCTAGAGCCGGGTTAAGTTCCACTTGGCCCGGATCTTGTACACTTCGAATATGCACACACCTAGAGCCGGGTTAAGTTCCACTTGGCTCGGATCTTGTACACTTCGAATATGCACACACCTAGAGCCGGGTTAAGTTCCACTTGGTCCGGATCTTGTACCCTTCGAATATGCACACACCTAGAGCCGGGTTAAGTTCCACTTGGCCTGGATTTTGTACACTTCGAATATGCACACACCTAGAGCCAGGTTAAGTTCCACTTGGCCCGGATCTTGTACACTTCGAATATGCATACACCAAGAGACTGGTTAAGTTCCACTTGGCCCGGATCTTGTACACTTCGAATATGCACACACCTAGAGCCGGGTTAAGTTCCACTTCGCCCGGATCTTGTACACTTCGAATATGCACACACCTAGAGCCTGGTTAAGTTCCACTTGGCCCGGATTTTGTACATTTCGAATATGCACACACCTAGAGCCGGGTTAAGTTCAACTTGGCCCGGATCCTGTACACTTCGAATATGCACACACCTAGAGTCGGGTTAAGTTCCACTTGGCCCGTATTTTGTACATTTCAACTATGCATAAGACTAAGTTATCTTTTTGTACTCTTTTCAGGTGACCACCAATCGCCGGAGCGCTAAGTTTCAGCGTCTTTTGGATACTCACAAGATGCTGCGCACGAAACATATTGCGCTTCTTACCGAACACGAGAAAAGGGGTAAGTTTTCTCCTTGGCATTTTTCATTTCTCTTTGTCTTTTTTCGCCGAACTAATCCATCATTCGGATTTCGCAGCTGGAGTGGAGGCTGAGAATATCCTTATGAGGAAAAACTTGGACCAGATAAAGCGTAAGTTATTCTTGCTCAATCTCTCTCTGCGCCCTATCTTATTTTCTTCTTGGCTCGGCAAATATTCATACCTCGGCTTTGCCGGGTCAACAAACTATTTTAGCATCTCTTAAAGATAGTGTGCCCGTGGCTGATATGATGCTGCATTTTCACGAACAAGCAGGGCAGCACCAGGCCGAACTCAAAATGAAAGCTGATGAGCTTGCCCTCCTCCAGACCAAAGATGAAGAAATTGCCAAGCTGATGAGCTACACCCGTTGGCACCGACGTCAAGCTTGAGTTTGCGAATGCTGAACTTGTGCAACTCCGAGAGAGGCATGACAACTGAACCAAGGAGCTGACCCGGGTTCACAGCCATATTTCTTGTAAGTTCTTTTCCTTCAACCGATGTTGATCTTTCCGGGTCTACTTCCTTTACTTGCTCCACTTGTCTTGTTTTTTCAGACAAATTCTCGGAGAGTGATGTCATTGCATCCAATGCTATTACTAAGTTCAGCAAGCAGAGAGGTACTCCATCTGGTCCTGGCACCATTCCTCTTGATCTCGAGGACCTGATAGTCAGCTTGTCCTCCCGAGTCGAGATTGTGAAGAACTACGGCAAGGATATCTTGGATGTAGCAATCCGGATCTTTAATGCCTTTTGGCCTGAAGAACATACTCCGGAGAGTGCAACTGTTCTTATTGCCAAGCTTATGGAGTGCGAGACTAAGCTCGATCTTTGGAGGGAATCTGCTGGACGCGCCGAAGCTGAAATTGTCCTCCACTATGTGCTCACTTGGTATGAAAAGATAAACATGAAGCTTCTCGAGCGCATGCGCACCGGATCAAGGTGGTCCACTGACCCGGAATGGATAGCTCGGCGCAGGTCTTGCGCCCATAGCCTCATTCAATACGCCCCCATCCATCAATGAAATGAGGGGCCAAGCTTCCTTGGCACCGTCGACGATGAATATGTCGAAGAGGGTTCGGGTGACGAAGAAGAGGACGAAGCCTCAGATGTTGAAGATGATGAAGAGGACGCTGAAGCCGAAGCTAGAGCTACACCCGTTGGCACCGAATTACCTCCTCCCGTTGCTCCTTGATTAGAAACACTTTGAAGTTTATCAGATCCCTGGTATGCCGGGTGCAATTGTATTAAGCACTTAAGTGATATTTTTCTACTAAGTTTTTATGCCGGATTAACTTGGGCGTAGTCCCCGAGTTTCATTTTCTTGTTCCTCCAATTTCTTGGCTCGGCTCGTGTCTACCTTGGTTCGGTTTTATGACTTACGAGTCCGAGCTTCAAAAATTGACTTAACAATACTTGGAAACTTTAGGATTAGCTCAAAATAATTCAGCATAGTAAACATAAAATAAGTATAAGGTTAGTCCGAAAAACAAACGTCGGCTCGATTAAGTTCCTTTCCTTAGTCGTTTTCATGTGTTACGCAATTCCAAACTTGTTCTCTTGCTTGCCATGAAGCCAAATCTTGTTGGACAGCAGCAAGTCGAAGAGTTAGGTTCTTGGTGCTCACACACTACTAATCCGTCTTAAGTAGAAACAACTTACGCCAGCCGACGTATAAATAATAAATACAGAAGTCAACAAATAACGAGTATCATTAAGGCAGTCCCCGAGTTACTGCTCGAGGTGCCAAGATTTCATTGATAGGCTCATTGTCGGCATACATACCGACATATGAGAGACTCGGATACATACACTTCTTTGCTAAGTGTAGAAAGGACGAAGTAGAGCTGCATTCCATGGATGCTTAGATTCCTCGCCGGACCTGTCCGCCTTGTTCTTCTCCTGTGGTTTTGCATCGATGAGATAATAAGAATCATTGTGCAATGCTTTGCTCACAATGAATGGCCCTTCTCATGGGGGGGTGATAACTTATGCATGTCAGCAGTACGTTCCGGAGTACCAGATCACCTTACCGGAAAACTCAGGGGTTTACTTTCCAACTATGATAGCGTCGGAGATTTTGCTGATATATGGCGGATCTGGACAATGCCAATTCTCTCGCTTCTTCCAGCAGATCAACATCATTTTGCCGGGCTTCTTGCACTTCGGCTTCTGTGTATTAGGTGACCCTAGGCGAGTCATGCTCTATGTCGGCTGGTAATACAGCTTCTGCCCCATATACCAGAAAGAATGGCATATAGCCTGTTGATCGATTCGGAGTTGTTCTTAAACTCCACAGTACCGCTGGTAATTCTTCTATCTAGCACCCCGCTGATCTTTGCAGCGGCTCAATGAGCCATGGTTTTATCCCAGATAATACCAATCCGTTGGATCTTTCCACTTGTCCGTTCGATGCGGGGTGAGCTACCGAGGCTACGTCTAGCCGGATCTTCTTATCCTGGCAGAATCATGCAAATGCTCCTTCAGCAAAATTCGTGCCATTATCTATTATGATACTGTGAGGATAACCGTATCTCAAGATGATATCCTTGAGTAACATCACGGCCGTTGCTCCATCACATTTCCTTATTGGCTTTACTTCAATCCACTTTGTAAACTTATCAACCATGACTAAGATGTGGGTCATGTTCCCCCTCGCAGGTTTGAATGGGCCAACCATGTCCAAACACCATACATCAAATGGCCAATTAATTGGTATGGTCTTGAGCTCAGACATTGGCATATGTGTCTTGGTAGCATACCTCTGACAACCATTGCATTTTCTTACCAAGTCCTCTGCTTGTTCTAAGGCACTTGGCCAGTAGAACCCATGCCGGAAAGCTTTTGCCACCAACGCTTTGGACGAGGCATGATGCCCACATTCCCCTTGATGTATATCTCGGAGGATGTCGAGCCCTTCTTCCGGGTCAACACATTGCTGGAGGACATTAGTCACACTCCTTTTGTATAGCTCGGAATTGATGATCGTGTATGCTTTTGCTCTCCTCTGAGTTTGCCTAGAAAGCACCTCCTCAGCGGGTAAGGTTCCATCTGTCAGGAATTCAAATATGGGCAATGACCAAGCTGGTCCAGCTCGCACTGGGAACACATCCTCATCAATTTCCATCTGATCCACCGGCATAACCTCAGCCGGATCGCGCTGCGCAGTCCCCGGGTTCACCGAGGCAGTACCCGGGTTCCGCAAACCACCTCCCACGTCAATGTCCATGGGTACAGTTCCGGACTCCAGATCTTCCGGGACGTAGATCGAGTCGGTTTCTGGGGACGGCCTAATAGATGGTTTTCTGAGGTGTTCTAATGCTACACCCGGTGGAATTGCTTGTCGGGTTGATCCGAGCTTCGACAATACGTCGGCAGCCTCATTTTCCACCCGGGGTACATGGCGAAATTTGCATCCCTCAAAGTAACCAGATATCTTCTGCACATGGAATCTGTATAATGCCATGTTTGGATCAAGAGCGTCCCACAGCCCTGAGACTTGCTGATCTACCAAATCCGAGTCGCCAAAGCATTGGATCCGACGTATCCCAATTTCTTTTGCCACTTTGAGCCCATGCACAAGTGCCTCGTATTCGGTGACATTGTTTGATGCTGCAAAATGGATCTGTAGCACATACTTCAGCTGGTCATTCTTTGGCGAGGTAAGCACAACTCCGACGCCTAACCCGGTTTTCGTTTTTGATCCGGCAAAGTGCATTCTCCAATAGTTCGGATCTGGTAATGGTGGTTCATTTGCACCTCGGCCCAGTCCACAAAAAAGTCTGCCACAGCCTGAGACTTGATTGCTTCTCTTCTGTCATACTGTGGCGCATAAGGGGCTAGCTCAATTGCCCATTTTGCAATCCTGCCACTTGCATCTTTGTTACTCATTATCTCGGATATGGGAGCTTCACATATTACTTTGATGGGGTGCTCCTCAAAATAGTGTTTTAGCTTCTTAGCCGACATATACACACCATACGCCACTTTTTGATAGTGCGGATAATTTTGCTATGATGCGGATAACACTTCGCTTAGGTAATATACTGGCCTTTGCACTAACTTATCCTCTTCATCACGCTCTACCACAATTATTTCACTTACAACTCGGTTGGTTGCGGCTATATAGAGAAACATTGGCTCCTTTGATAGTGGAGAGGCTAACACTGGTGCAGTGGCTAACATCCTCTTAAATTGGATAAAGGCTTCATTGGCCTGCGGCGTCCAAATGAACTTGTCCGACTTTTTCACCAGTTGATAGAGAGGCAGTGCCTTTTCCCCCAACCGACATACAAACCGACTTAAGGATGCTAGGCAACCAGTGAACTTCTGGACATCGTTAAGGCACTTCGGCAGTTCCATTCGCTCTATGGCCCGGATTTTAGTTGGGTTGACTTCGATACCTCGGCTGGATATAAGAAATCCGAGTAATTTTCTAGCCGGGATACCGAAGGTACATTTCTCCGGGTTAAGTTTCATTCGGAACCTCCTTAGGTTCGTGAATGTATGCCTAATATCATCAAGGAGCATTTTGCTTTCCTTGGTCTTGATAACTACATCATCCACATACACCTGCACGTTTTGACCAATTTGGTCGTGCAAACATTTCTGCATATATCTTTGGTACGTTGCCCCTGCATTACGTAAACCAAATGGCATGGTGCGATAGCAATAAGCCCCATACGGGGTGGTAAACGCGGTCTTTATTTGATCACTTGGGTTCAGAGGTATCTGGTGGAAACCAGAATATGCATCAATGAATGACAACAGTTCACACCTAGCAGTGGAATCTATGACCTGGTCTATCCTTGGCAGTGGGAATGGATATTTCAGACACGCCTTATTCAGGTTTGTGTAATCGATACACATGCGCCAAACCACTGCCACGTTCAGATCGTCCTTCTTTTTCTCCACCAGCACCGGATTAGATAGCCAATCCGGGTAAAGTACTTCCATGATAAACCCAGCTGCAAGGAGCCGAGCTATCTCATCCCCAATGACTTTTCTCCTATCTTCGGCGAAGCGGCGGAGAGGTTGCTTCACCGACCTTGCTCCGGGTCTCACATTCAAAGAGTGCTCGGCCAACTCCCTCGGAACACCTTGCAAGTCCTGTGTGGACCAAGCAAAAATATCCCGATTCTCACGGAGGAAGTTGACGAGCTCGCTTTCCTATTTATCATTTAACCCAGCACCAATTGTTACGGTGCGCTCTGGGAACATATCATCAACATGCACTTTCATGGTATCTTTTGTGGCTTGGAACGAAACACTACCATGCAGGTTACTCAGCACCGGCATATACTGCTGCGCGGACTGAGCCAATGTCGCCACTTCATGTATCTTTCTTTTCTCTTGCACAATCACGAGTGACTCGGCTAGGTTAGACTCGGCTGACGCACACTCAATGGAACGTCGGAAATCTCTAGCTATGGTAATTACTCCATTGGGCCCAAGCAACTTCATCTTTAGGTAACTGATGTGACAACTTGCCATGAACTTGTTAAGTGCTGGCCTACCGAGTAACGCGTGATACGCACTTTCTAAGTTCACCACTTCAAACTCCAAATTCTCAGTTCGGCAGTTATCTCGCGTGTCGAATAACACATCGACTCGGACTTTGCCAATGGGCTCACAGGATATGCCTGGCACAATACCATGAAACGTTGTTCTGGTAGCCTGGAGCATGTTCTCCGAGATACCCAACTTGCACATTATATCCTCATACATGATATTGATGTTGCTGCCATTGTCTATCAGCACTTTGGAGAATCTCACATTGATATTTGGCCCTATGAACATTGGGTCCAGCACTAACGCATATGAACTGAAGCTAGGCATAAGCTTGGGGTGATCCTTGATATTCCAGGTGATTTCCTGATCCTACCAAGGCACATACCTCGTCACTTCCGGCATTATCGCATTAACTTCCATGTGCCGGAGCTGCGAGCTCTTTCTGTCTATCTCTTCTGTGGTAAACACACAGTAACTCTGATGATGCTCTCTATACTCATTCCTCCCCTCGTATCCGGGGTACCTTTGATCCGGTTGATGTTGGTCTTCCACTTGATGCACTACATCCCTTCTCTCATGGTTGTCATACCTCGGCAGAGGGGAAGGCAACATTAACTGTTGCGTGTTCGCTCCGGAGAGCAATTGCTGCCAGGATAACTCCTGCCGAGATTGATCATTCCAAGGTGCCTGAGCATTCGCCAAACCACTTTGTTCTATCTTCCTCATCCACTCACATTGCCGATTCGTGTGACCCGCCGGGTTACTCGGATTTGGCGTGTGAAATTTACACGGCAGATCCAGCATTGCCTCATAGGTATACCTCAGACGGTCTTTCTTTTCTTGCCACTGTTTCTTCTACTCTGGCGTCCAAGTTTTCTTGCCATCATTTCTCGGAGTCCATTGTTGCCCTCCAGTTTTCTGATGTTGATTGCCCCCTACTCCGGGTTGATCTTGATTCACATTAGCAACTTGTTGCAAACTGTACCGGTAATCCAGTCTGTCATCTCTTCTTTTACCCCGGTAGTCATTCCTCCGGGATGATCCGGCTCCATCTCTCTAGTAGTACTCCTCATTTGACTCGCTTGGCACAAGCCTGGGTTGAGGCGGATCACCCAATGCATATGAATCAGCAATCCGGATTATCTCTGCCAATGTAGTTGGCATATCCCTTTGCAATCTTTGCAACAACATGCTTGCATATCTGCACCCCTGTGCAAACCATGCTATTGCCTGTGACTCGATCACACCCTCACATGAGTTTCGCACGGTACACCACCGGGTTAGGAATTCCCGGTATGTCTCATTCGGTCTCTGCTTGCACATTGCTAGGGTCTGTGGCCTATTCGGCCTTTGATACGTGCTCGAGAAGTTGCTTACAAACATTTCCTCAAAATATATCCAACAGTTAATCCTTCTGGGCGGCAAATTGTTTATCCATACCCTCGCTGGTCCCTCCAACATTTGAGGTACGTATCTGACATCCCATCTCAAGTTGCCTATAGCAATTTTCACTGCTGTAGCGTAGTTAATCAACCAATCCTCCGGCTTTGTACTGCCGTCATATGTCTTAGTGCCTCTAGGTAACTGGAAGTTAGGTACTGGAGGTTCCTTCATGATCCGGGGCCCAAAACACGCAGGACCCGGAGGACTTTGACATTCAATTTGCGCCGACCTATACAGCCGATCCATTTTAACCTGGCATCGTCAAGCATCAAATCCCTGCTCCCCAATCTTGACCCTATCACATGATAGTCCGGCCTTGGGTATCCTGCGTTCACCATTTCCGAATCACCATCATTATATTTGTCCTGCTCTCATGGAGCACCTCTCTATTGCATACCTCGGCCAGCACTTTGCTCTTGCCTTGTTATATTCCGCTGCTGCGGTTGCCCTGCTCCTGCCGAGTTCCGCTGTCCGGCATTGCCGTTTACAACATTCCCTTGACCAGCATTGCCTTGGTCGCGGTTACCTCGGCTCACACTTCGTCGATCCTCATTTCTCTGCACTTGTTTTCCTTTCCCTGCCCTTGTCGGGTCATACGGGACTATCTGTTTGTTCCTCCTGGCCGAGGTTACTACCTCTTCTCTCCTAGGACCTCTGTGAGGAGACGATGCAGCTCCAGCGGATTTCTCCGGGTTACCCACCACTGAATGAACGATCTTGGAGGCCCCAGCTCTCTCCGGGTTAGCCCTGAGCAATTCCTCATTTTGCCTGTTCGCGATCCGAACCAACTCATTGACCCTATCTTGTTGTCTCTGATGGGATTCACCCATCAGACCTTCCAACTCGGATGCAGCAGCATCTGCTGCTCTGAGGTTTTTTGCCGGGGTACTATACTTCGGCAGCCCCACGGACAAACAGTTCTTTGATTCCTCAATACTAGTATCACCTTCTTTGTTCATTTCACTCATGAGGTTTCTCCCTTTCACTTTTTCAGCATCTACCTTATTTGCCTTCGCGTACTTACGCAGTGTCATGTTCAACGACTACTGAGCCGCGGCTATCTTTTTCGCACCCTCTATTATTTTTTGCCTAGTCTCCTCTAGCTCGGCATGTGCCTGAGTCTGATCTACTACTGCTGCTACTGGGTTTGCCAAGCTATCCATCGCCTGCTGCAGCACATTCTCTTGCCTCTCTAGCGGAGGACCTCTACTTTTCCTTGGTGCCTTAGGTGTTACCTCCAGATCTGGTGCTGGATCCTTGGTTGCGCCAGTGCCAGACGCAGTCATCATCACCTCGGCACGGTCCGGGGAGCGAGTGATATGCGCCCCGTGAACCACGCTAAGGGGTGGCTCGCCTCCTTTGATGACATGTCGCGGGTGAACGCACGACACATCGACAGCAACATAGATCTTATGTTCGCCGAGCTTGACGAAGAGGCCATTGCACGGAAGAGGACGCTTGCCGAAGCAGCCAGCATTGTCGCTGACGAAGTCCAGTGCTCCAAAGCGCTGAACGACCCCGGAGACGATGCGTTCGCCGGTGCCGATGAAGTTTCCCGTCCGGATCTTCACCCCTGCTACCGCAGCTAGCCCCACGGTGGGCGCTAACTGTCGTGGTGGTGTCACGGCAGATGCCATGAATAGGCTAAAGGTGGGGACTAAATGCACTAGGGGAATCTAGGGAGGGATAGTGTGGTGATTCCACACACAGTCGCTTTGTATTTAATTCACTTCCACAAATTACAAGTGCTCCTCGAGCTGTATTGGGGAGAGGAGGAAGAAGGGACTCTCTTACTCTCACCACTAGCTAGCTCTCAGGAACACCCAAGTAAAACACAACCCTCTAGAGATCAAACAGTCAAAGACCAACCCCTTCTACAGAGGCCCTAGCCCTCCTTATAT
The DNA here is from genome assembly GCA_023614405.1 of Avena insularis. Taxonomy (NCBI): domain Eukaryota; kingdom Viridiplantae; phylum Streptophyta; class Magnoliopsida; order Poales; family Poaceae; genus Avena; species Avena insularis. The sequence goes on from CM042696.1 coordinate 412,171,794, forward strand.
AGGGGTGGCTAGGTCTCCAATTAGGCATATGTGGAGGCTACGTAAGCCGACCGGGTCACTTTTGCTCAGCGTCATCCATGTAGAGGCTACGTAAGCCTCTGCGGCGCCCGTGTCATCCGACACAGGCATCGTCACCTTTATCGGCCATGCCTCGGTGGTCCTGGCCTCTGTCCGCTTCGCTCATGCTCTGCATACAGTGGTCACCCTTTGACCAGCGAGATACCTTCCTTCTCTTACAAGCTTGATATAACCCGGATCGTACCTAGTTGATTCGGCCACACCTGTACCTGCATACGAGTTAGATACATCTTACTAACATACGACATAAGTCGGCTGAGACCCAGTTAGGTGGACATCCCCTGGTCCAGGTTACCCCGTGATTCGGCCTGCCTTGAGGTGACTCGGCCAGCTCTTGCTTTGACCTTGTCGTACCTCGGCTAACTCGGCCTTTATACCAAGGCGTGACCCTACCCGGGGGTATCCCCCCAAAAGTTCTACTTATGTTGGGGATTTTTTTTAGTTGTTTTATTTGCTTGACGTGTAGTGTGAGAAGGAGGGTTTTTAGTTTGCCACATCAAGTCAAATTCGAATAAAATACAAATAATATGTAATTTTTTGCACGAATGAAACATTAATATATTGTGACGCACAAGACCCAGATATTGGTAGCACCCTTACATAAAAACATGACATGTATCATAGTCCACGGTACACATGACACGATAGATAGGTAGAAACGATTAAAAAAGGAAAGAACAGTTGACATGGATAAGGTAAAACGGACCCTTGCGCTCACATGTAGACTCTGAAGAAACGTTCAGGGTGATCTAGACAACTAAGATAGGTCATGGACCAATCTTAGTTGGCATGGGACCACATCTGCCACAAGTGTGTGTGTCATGGCTTGGCATATCACTCTTATACTTAGATATATCAACTGAGTGGGATTATGTTGGCCAAGTGTTGAGTCACACAACCACAAGTTGATTATGGTGTTTCTAGCCCAACCAGAAGGGTCTATATCCCATCCAATTTTTGCATGGGCCCACATTTTCCACAAAGTGTCTCATCATGTCCTGGCATAGCAGTCTTATACTTAGATCTATATCAACTAGGTAGGATCATGTTGGACAAGTGTTGACTCATATACAGCAAGAAGTTGATGAAGGAGTTTCTAGCCAACCCAAAGAGGTCTATAGCCCATACAATGTTAGCATGGGCCACATTTGCCATAAAGTGTCTCATCATGTTTTAGCATAAAAGTCTTTTACTTAGATCTATCAACTAGGTAGGATCATTTTATCCAAGTGATGACTCATACAACCACAAGTTGATGATAGAGTTTCTAGCCAACCCAGAGAGGTATATACACTACAATAAAAGTTGGCATTTACAACGGATGATTTTCATGCTTAAAGGCCCCTTTTTCGTGGTTAAAAAGTCTTATAAGATGGATGGCCTTCATGGTAAAATCCCCATCACAAATGAATCTACCACGGTTTTTTCCGACCATGGAGGATAACACCCTTCAGCCACGAAAACTAGTTCCATCGTAGATCTGTTCGCCAACCATGTTGACTCCTGACGTCATGCAAACTGCTGACGTCATGCAAACTGCCATGTGGCAAACACCGTTAATGTCTAGTTACCGTCGTTAATGGTCACGGAAACTGTGGTAGAAGCCAGGTGATACGTCCAAAACGTATCTACTTTCACGAACACTTTTGCTATTGTTTCTCCTCTAAACTTGTGTGATTTGGATGCAACTAACACGGACTGACGCTGTTTTCAGCAGAATTACCTTGGTGTCTAGTTTTTGTGTAGAAAATCAATTATTAGGAAAAATCCCGGAAAATATGCTAAAAATCCTATTTCAGTAGAAGATTCCCAGAGCCAGAATACGAGACGGTGTGGGGCTGGGGCCCAGCCACACCACCTGGCCGGGCGGGCTGGGCCTGGCTACGCCAGGGGGTGGTCTGGCCGCCCCAGACAGGCCCGGTCTCCCTCTTTGCCTATAAGATGCCTTCTGACCTAAAAACTCAGGGGGGTTTGACGTTTTTCCAAAAGGAGTTCCGCTCCGCCGCCACCACCAGATTCCACAATTCAGAACCAGAAACTCTGTTCTGGCACCCTGCCGGGACGGGGAATTGGAGGAGATCATCGCCATCATCATCACCATCGCTTCTCCATCAACCATCCATGTTTCCCACATCTATGAGTGAGTAATCCCCCGCTGTAGGCTATGGGGATGGTAGGGGTTGGATGAGATTGTTCATGTAATGGCATCAAATTGTTAGGGCATGGTGCCTAGTATCTACTATTAGTGCTTTTTGACTTTGTTGCGACTTGTTATGCTTAATGCGTGTCACTAGGGCCCGAGTGCCATGATTTCAGATCTGAACATGTTATTGATTCATTATGATAGTATTGTTTATGTTCTTACCTGCATGTTGTATACACATGTTGTTATCCAGAACCAAAGGCCCCGAAGTGAAAGAAATCGGGATAACCGGAGGGAATGGCTTTGATGTGAGGATCACATGCGTTCAGAGAGTGTTAATGCTTTGCTCCGGTGCTCTATTAAAAGGAGCACCTTAATTGCCAGTAGTTCCCTTGAGGCCCCGCTGCAAACGGGCTGGCAGGACAAAAGATGTTGTGCAAGTTCTCATTGCGAGCACATATGACTATATATGGAACACATGCCTAGGATTATCTAGTACATGGATGCTTTATCTTATTTATCTGCAATTTCCCGATGTTCTGATTGCTATGTGAATTGTCTTGTCCATGCAACGCCCGTCCATCCATCCCTATGCCTACCGCACTCGAATCCTACTATTTACTGCAATTGTTACTATCGTCTTTACTTTTACTACTGCTATTACTTTACTATTCCTACTACAAAACTGTTGCTACTGATAAACAACTGTGAGCAAGATTGTTTCCAGGTGCAGCTGAATTGACAACTCAGTTGTTAGGGCTTATAAATATTCTTTGGCTCCCCTTGTGTCGAATCAATAAATTGGGTTTCACTTCCCTCAAAAATACGCGATACACCTCCTATACTTGTGGGTCATCAAGACTATTTTCTGGCGCTGTTGCCAGGGAGCATAACTTTATTTATCAAGTTCACTTGGATTCTTTATTGTTCGCTGCCATCCATCCATCATGGGTAAGTCTCGTTATGGCAAGGTTCCTATTTTACCATCCACTACAAGAAGAGGTACGGTTCTGAACACCTCTATTGCTCTTGATTCACCATCTGTTATGAGTAAGTTCCTTACACCACCACATACACATGCTACACACACTGCTACTACTGATGAATCTGAAACTTCTGATACTTATGATGCCATTTCTACTATGCTTGATAAGAGTGGTTCATTAGGTCCTTTCCTAGATGCTACGATTGCTAGAACTATAGCTGGAAATACTTAAACTCCTAATGAAGACACTACTACACCTGTTAGTTCACCTGAGTCTAGTGAGAGTTATGACATTGAAGATGGTTATGTTGAGATGACTGATGAATTTATTAAAGAATGTAAAAACACCCATGATAGGAGCGCTGCTAAGAGTCTCCTTGAGAGGCGTACTATTAGACCCAAATTGTCTCCTATTGCTAAGTTTACTACTTCTCCCATAAACATTAAAGACAAATATTATGATTTCTCTCTTGATCTATCTTACATAGCTATTGTTGAGAAAGAACCTTTTTGTGGGACTAAGAATGAAAGTGCGGTAGCACATATGACTGAGCTTTCTACCATGAGTGGCTTGTTTTCTGATGATATTAAGATGCGCACCTACTTTGTTGCTAAGATTTTCCCTTTTTCACTGAAAGGGGAAGCTAAAACATGGTTTAGTAATTTACCTCCTGGATCTATTAATAGCCCTGATTGCTTGATTAGTACTTTCCTGCAAAAATATTTTCCTCCTGGTGCTAGACATACTATTTTGTAGGAACTTTTTGATTTTAAACAGGGAGAAAAAGAGATATTGCCTGAATCATGGGCATGGTTTTGTGCTTTGATTCATGCACAGGCTGGAAGTCCATTACCTAAGAATGAGCTTCTTGGTATATTTTATAATGGACTAACTGAAGAATCTAGGACATACCTAGATAGTTCTGCTGATTGTGTTTTTAGGAATAGGACTCCCAAGGAAGCTGAGGAATTAATGGCTAAAATAAGCAAGAATTATGAAGACTGGACTCCTCCTGAACCAGCTATACCTGAAAAAATTATACCTGAACCAACTATTCATGTGCCTATTCCAACATCAAGGAAGAGGGGAGTTATTGAATTAAATGATAAAGTGATGAAGGAAGCTAAGAAATGTCTTAAGGAGAAGGGAATTAAAGCTGCAGATGTGAAAATTTACCTCCTATAGAAGAATTATGTAAGCCAATTACCCACTCATCCACTATTGAGGTACACTCTCTCCAACACTTTGATGAAGGTTATATCCCTTACTCTAAACCTCCTGATCAATGCTTAGAAGAATTCAATATTTTTATTGTTAAGCAAGATAATTTTACTAAAAGGGTGCAAAACCATCTAATGGAAAACACTAGAGCTATTGTTGAGTTGAAGGATATTGTGGAAAGAACCTCTAATGATGTTAAAATGATTGTTAAACATTTTTAAATGGTTCAAACTCAAATAGATCAACTTATTAAAGTGCAAAAAGACTTGCTAGTTAATGCTGCCAAAGAAAAACATGCTTATGAAATTAGAACTAGAAGTGGTGCTGCTACCCAGGATCCTCTATATCCTGAGGGGCATCCCAAAAGAATTGAGCGGGATTCTCAACAAGCTGAAAATAGTGGTACTACTCGTAAGAAAAGGAAAAAGAAACATAAAACCATTGTAGAACCCTCTGAACCTGCTAAAGATCCTAATAGTATATCTGTCTCTGATGTTGAAACTGAAAGTGGTAATGAAGAAAATGATGTTCCTAATAAAGAAAGAGTTGAAGAAGAACCTGAAAAGCACACTAAGAATACTAAATACACTAAAGAAGATTTTATTTCTAAGAAACATGGTAGTGAAAGAGAGCCTTGGGTCCAAAAACATATGCCTTTCCCCGATAAGAAACACAAGTCAAAGGAAGATGAACACTATAACAAGTTTTGTGAGTGGATGAAACCTTTATTCTTGCAAATTCCTTTGACTGATGCTATTAAATTGCCTCCTTACTCAAAGTATATGAAGGATATTGTCTCGAATAAAAGGAAGATCCCTAATGAAGAAATCTCTACTTTGCTTGCTAATTATTTCTTTAATGGTAAGGTTCCAAAGAAACTTGCAGACCTAGGGATTCCAACTATCCCTAACTCTATTAAGAATAGTTATGTTAGAACTGCTTTGTGTGATTTGGGAGCTGGAGTTAGTGTTATGCCTTTCTCTCTCTATAAGAGACTTCAACTGGAAAAATTAATACCAACTGATATATCTTTGAAAATGGCTGATAAATCGACCACTATTCCTGTTGGTATATGTGAGGATGTACCTGTTAAAGTGGCTCATAATTGCTTGATATTAACTGATTTTGTTGTGCTTGAAATGCCTGAAGATGATAATATGTCTATTATTCTTGGGAGACCTTTTCTTAATACTGCAGGAGCTGTTATTAATTGTAATCAAGGAAAGGTGACCTTCAATGTTAATGACAAGGAACATACTGTCTATTTCCCCAAGAAGATTGATAGGACTTATGGTTTGAATTCAATTGAACATGTTGATGGCATTCAAGTTGGAGAAATATATTGTCCCATACCAAGAGAAAAATTTGAAACTATTATGATTGGGACCATTGCTATCAAGGTTGAGGTAACATAATAATTAGTGAAATACAAAGTTTTGTCTCATATGAAATTGTTTTTGTAACAAGACCTGATCAACCTTATTAACAAAAGGATTTCATTGAACAAAACAATGTTTTCACCCTGATTATCTCTGCTTACTTCTATTCTATCCATTTAGTTTTTGCTTTCGTTTAGTTTTCTTTTCTGTTGTTAGATGCTTGCATATTAGAGTGTCTTAGAACTTCTGCAGTTCTAGCCTTGTTTTGTCATTGCATCATTCAACAAAAAAATCTCTGTCTGTCAGAAAATCATTCATCTATGCGTGAAAATGTCCAAAAATAAAGTGTCTCGAAATATTCCAGAAAAATCATATTAAATTTTTACGTGAAAAAACGGGCAGAGGAGTGCCTGGAAGGTACCAGGGGGGCCCACCAGGCAGGCACACCACCTGGTGGCGTGGCTAGCCCTGGGGCACGACTGCCTATGGTGTGGGCCACCCCTGGCCCTCCACTCACTCTCTCACTTGCCACTTTCTTCTCTCTCCTGAGTAGACACCAGTTCATTGCTAAAAATCACGTTCTTGCTGTGCTTGCTCTCGATTTTTCGATCTCCTTGCTCAGCCCATCTTTGCTGCTGGAATTTGGAGCATTTGTTCTCCGGTATGTGACTCCTCCGCTTGTCCAAGTAGATTTGTGTTTAGTGGTTTATATCTTGAGTATTTTGCTGCTATAGGTGATAGGTTACGATAGCTTGTAAGCTTGTTTGATGCTTAGAGATATAGTTTTGATGCATGTTTAGGCCTCTTACAAGTCCCTATGAGTAGTGCCCTTCATTATATTCACTTTGCAATCACTTGTTTAATAGATGTTTAAATTTCAGAATATCAAACATGAACAGCCATACCTTTGGAGAAATATTTGAGAGGGATGCACCTAGGAGGTCAAGGCCCTCAAGATCAGCCTCTCAGTTTAGGCCATCATACAATGAAGATCTCATTGCACCTCGTATTAGTAATGAAGGAGATGATGGGGATGCTCACCCATCTACTTTTCCTTGTTTTACTTTCTTACAAGCTGTAGGGATTCTTAATGATTTCTTGCTACTGATTCAGAGGGTTGGTTTAACCTCATACATGCAAGATGAGAATGAGGAATACGCTATGCTCACCAAGAATTTTGTTGAGAGCTTCGTGTTTACTAACACGCCCTATCAGTCAACTGTCTCTTTTAGAATTTATAATCTGCCCTTTACCATGCCATTGGAAAGATTTTGCAGTATTGTAGGTGTGGGCATGACGGGAACCGTGAAGAAGATTCAAGGGCGACCCGTTGATTTGCTGGAGCTCTACCGAGGGGTGACCAATGATGATGACCGCGTAGCCCAGCACGGAAAGATAAGAACTCCCTGCTCTTAGATACTTTACATATTATCTTGCTAGTAGCGTTCTGGGTAGGGAGAATACGAGTAATATCTCCAACTATTATTTAGCCTTCATTACTGCTGCGCTTAACAATGATACTCGGTACAACGTTGGCTCACTTATTGCTCGCCGCCTAGTTGCTAGGGGGCCTATCTATGGGGGCATAATCGCTTCACGTATGGTCAATGCATTAGAGCTTTATGTGGATCCCAATGATACTATATTGGCACCAAAGGCTTGACCTTGCTTCTATGAAAACACATCACTTTGTCACTGCTTATTCTGAGTTGGACAGTTTAGTATATAGGATGATGTTTACTGACGAGGATGAGAGGGAGATCCCTTTGTCGCAATCCACATTGCTTAGTGTTCACGGGAGGTTGTGGTCGCGCTCCAAGGAGGAGGTGAACGAGCAGCTCCGCTTGCTGGGTTTCCATAGGTAGCACCAGGAGGATGTGCCCTCCTACGGTTACTCTGCACATTACGGTAGGACGTCCTCGAGCTCGCACCAGGACGAGGGTACCTCCTCACTGTACTACGGAGGCGCTCCATCTTGGCCAGCTTGGGATTGACACCCACTTAGGCCAAAAGCCTAAGCTTGGGGGGAGGTACACCGACACCACACTCATCTCCATATCATTTTGTGTCGGTACTTTGTATATTCATGTTTCGTTCTCTGTTTATCTTTCATTCTTTCTTTGCTTTTGCTTTCTAAAACACAAAAAGACCAAAAATATTTCTGTTGTTTCTCTTTGTTTGCTTCTTCTTTTTGCCTTGGTTTGCTTGCTTTGTTTGAATTATTCGAAAAACCCAAAATGATTTTGCTTTGCTTGTTCTTCCTTTTTGGTTCTTGTTTTTTTTTTAATTCAAAAACACCAAAAATATTTGTTGTTCTTCTTTGGTTGTGTGAGTTTGTTTCAGGGTTCAACAGTCCTAAGTGGATTTTGGTTTCATATTATTATTATTCAACCCACACAAGTGAAGGGCAATAATGAGGATTAATGACAACTTGAGATGTGGTAAGAGGCTGGTAACGAACTCTATTGGTTTTCATTTTTGTACATATACTAATCATTGTGGGCATGCTTAGCCTGTTCGTGTAGGGTGTATGTTATTTATGGATGCTTAGTAGTTCTTGCTTTCATATGATTAGTTCCAGCTTGCTAATAGTTTGTAGCATGTCATATGAATGTTTGCTTGCATTACTCTATTCATAACTTGGTATGACACCGTGGTATCCTCCTCTGAATGTTTCATTTGAATTGACTTGGCACATTGATGACCCACAAGTATAGGGGGTGTATCGCAGTATTTTCGATAAGTAAGAGTGTCGAACCCAACGAGGAGCGTATAGTCAAGCTCTTGGTATGGATCAGAATTCTCTACAAATACTTAGCAAACGAATTTTAGGGCTTTTGATAAAGCAAGTAAACAAAGTAAAGTAAAAGACAGTAGGAATAAATGCAGCAAGTGGCCCAATCCTTTATGCAGCAAAGGACAAGCCAGTTGTATTACTTAAGATGACCAAACGTTCTCAAGGACACATGGGAAGACTGTCAAGTGCTTTCGCTTCATATAGTTGATTAATCTTCTCTAGCTTGCTAAGTGTTGTGTGGGTGAACCTGTGCTAATGTACCGCCCCATCCAAGACTAATACATACTTGTGATTATACCCCTTGCAAACATCTGTAAGTATAAGAAAGTAATTAAGGTAGAGACCTAACCACAGCTTTAAACTCTAAGACCCTTATGTCCATTGTGCAATGGTTACCTAACGGGGGTTTAGGTTTCTGTCACTCCGGCAACCCCTACGATTAGTAGCCAAATACACAATGCATTCCCCTAGGCCCATATAGGTGAAGTGTCATGTAGTCGATGTTCACATGACACCACTAGAAGAAGTACGCCACAACTTAAATATCAAACTATTGAATCTTTCTCAACACAACTCCACTACTAACAACATGACTTCTCCCATGTCCTCAAGAACAAAACGAACTACTCACATGACATCATATGGATCATGATCAAAGATGGAATAATGATGTATAACAATCTGAACATAAACAATAATTCAATGGTTCACTCAATAGCATCAACTACAAAGAGTAATCAACACCGGGAAAGTTTCCCCTATGAACTAATGCAAGATTCAACGCAATTGTTACAGCAATATGGAGATGGTGATGAGGGTGCTGATGGTGATGATGGTGGTGATGGTGATGATGATCCCGATGAAGTCCAGCTTGATGGTGGTGTTGATGGCGATGATCTCCCCTCTCCGGGAAGGAATTCCCCCAGCAGAAATCTGTCTGCCGGAGACATCTTGCTCTCTCGGTGTTTTCCGCTCCGCAGAGGCGGTGGAATCTTTTTCTGTGGTCCCTCTCCCAGTCTTAGGGTTTCGGGAGGATGATATACGCCATAGGGGAGAGCTGGAGGGCTGCAGGCGGCCACACCACTCTTGGCGTTTACTACGGCCTGCGCTAGGGGGTGGTCTGGGCCCCCTGTGGCCCATCTCCACTCCGTCTTCTGGCATCCTTAGTCTTCTGGAAAAATAGGATTTTCCGTATATTTTCCCAGATTTTCTGATCTTCATGAATTTTGCCTCCAAACAGCACCTTTTCCATCAGAATCCTGACTGCAGCGGTCCATGCTGCAAAAGTCATCAACCATGCAAAAACAGATGAAATAACATAAGTATCACCTCTCAATATGAAATATATCAATGAATAATAGTGAATTAAGACATAGAATAGTGATGCAAAATGGACGTATCAACTCCCCCCAAGCTTAGACTTTGCTTGTCCCCAAGCGAAACTGAGCACAATAAACATGGCCTCAGGTTTATGGAGTGAAGAGTCGATAAAAGAATACGAACAAGAAGCATCACATCCATCAAGTGCATAGATCATAATAGAAGACAACTCACTATTATATAACTCAACTTGCAATAAGTAAAGGAAAGACAATAAAGATACATAAACTTAGCTCTTGGTCGAAGAATAGTTGATAATTTGCTGGAGTTCACAAATAACTGGTTTTCCATGATAGCTTTCAAAGTAATAAACATCAAGATAAGAGCAATGTGCTAAACAAGGAACAGAAGAAACATGATTGAATAAATCATCATATGAATGAATGAAACACAACAACTCAAAATACTTGCTGAGATAGAAGGGAATAGGTTTACTGAGTCAACTAAAAAAGTAAAAGAAAGGCCCTTTAAAGTGGGAAGCAGGGATCGCAAGTCTCATAAAGAGCTCCCAAAAATTATGATACTTACTAGCTTTCAGCTCTCATTGCCCCTATCATAGGCATCTTTAGGTGATTAAGGTTAAAGTGATCAAATATGAGGATATGCATTGACAAGTTGTAAATTGAGAATCTCATGTCCCTTGAATACAAGGGCCGCTCCTCATGCTACTCAAGTTTAGTCACCGGTAAGTTCTTGTCATCGTAACCATATGTGTATCATAGAGAACCGCCAACGGGGTACCCCTTGCCCGATGATACGGAAGAATCCCCATATCAAAATGACAAGGCAAGCAGACAACAAGCATCTCAGCAATCTTCTTATTTACCATGGGAATATGGTGCGTTTTTCTCTCTTTCCTCTTTTCATAATATCTTTTTTTTTCTTTTCTCTTTTTCTCAATCTCTATCTCTTTTTTTTATAAGAAGAATGCTTCATAGATACTCGTTATGGTTACGCTGCAGGTTTCCACCATGTCAGCATGGATTAGACCAGCGGCCCAGGCGTTTCTCTAACACACATGCATAACTCCATGGACTTAAAAGCTCCCATTTCATTTCACACCGACGACATCCATAGACAAAAGAACATGATGTCAACTTGGTACAAAGTACCAGTGCAATGTTGAAAGCGTTCCCCATGACAGCATGGTTCTGCTAATTCACAACTTACAAATCGCAAGCATATACGCAACATAGGTGAGCACAATGGTTCAAGTTTATTAAGTGCAAGAAATTAAAGTGTGCCATCAAGTTCGTGAGAGCTTTAATCACTAATTTTCACATAACAAGTTTAATTTGGGAGGTAGATAAAATAAGAATTTACTTGGAATAGCAATAATGCTACTAGATAGGTATGGTGGACACAAATGGCAAAGGTTTTGGTTTTAAGGAGGTGGATGCACGAGAACAATTCCCTCTCAGTATAGGTTTTTGGCTAGCAAGGCTGGGTAGCAATTACAAGAGTTGAAGGAAACAAACAAACATACAAGTGATAAAAACAAACATGCAATCTTCCTTGGAAGCACAAAAGATCTTAACTAGAGAATACTAGACTTATGAGCAAATCAAGAAAGAAGGATGATGAAATTATTTTTCTTTAGAGTACTTTTTATCTTTTTCATTCAACTCTCAAAAATAGTGTTGCTACTGATCGAGCCTGGTTTGCCAAAACCAACTAAATTAACCCAATGATCCCAAAGTGATACCAATACTAACAACAAGATCAATCATATTACCACGAATTGAAAACTAATATAAGCTAAGCAAAAGAGTGAATGATAGAACTTCTCAGTAATATTCATAACGGCAACTCACACCAAGGGATACATATCTAACGAGAGAGGGGACACTTCCATAATGCAAACCATACTACATAATAACTCCTCTATTCATGATATGACTCTACTAAAAAGGTAAAAAGATAGAAGATAGTGATGTGATACTGGGGCACTCCCCCAAGCTTGGAACAAACCAAGGGGATGCCAAACCTGATGACGAATTACTCCTTAGGTGGTGGTGGTATCCTCTCTATGAGCTCTTCGATCAGTTTCCCCAAGTCCTCAATCTCGAAGGTGAGAGTACGAATCAACTCCGAGTTGTGCTCAATACGGCTCATGATCATTTTAGTTTGTGGATCCCAGCTCTTGTGATTCTTTTTCCGTTCTTCCCTCTTGGAGTCTTCTTTTCCTACATGGTTATGGATAAAGGTATGGAAGGGATTCTTGGTGTGTGGAGGAAGTGACCGTGGAGCCAAACTGTGATGGGGAGCTTTCCCCCCAGTCTACATCCGCGCAGTCCTTCTAACCCTGGCAGGTTTCGTCACCACTCCAATGCTTGAAATGGTAGTGCCGCTATGTGGATGTTGGCCTTGCTCCTCTTCACCTTCACTCTTGATCTCCTTCTCCTTCCCAGGGTCTTGGAGGTCTTCCTCCATGGGCTCCTTCCCTTTATCCTTGGCGGACACCATTGTGCTTCTAAGCATTCAAAGAGTATGTCCTGGCAGAAACAGATCGAAACAAAAACACGACAAAAACACGATATACGAACCTCGGGGGATCCGGGGGGGTTATATATTACGAAGTTTCATCACAAGAGGAAGGTACTGGGTGAAAATGGGTTGGAAGCGGAGTTTGGGGTGGCCTCACCACCTGGTGGCGCGGCCAGGGGTGGGCCCGCGCCATAGGGTGGTGTGAGCCACCCTGGCTCCGTTTTCGTCCCTTTTTCGCTTCGTATCTTTCCTTATCGACTAAAAACTGCAAAAATATAGTTCGATAGTATTTTCGTGGAACTTTTCTTACCAGAACTGTTACCTATTTGAAAACAGACTCTGCAGGTCTCTGAATTTGGTAATTAGTGGATTCTTTCGGAGTTATAACTTGAAAGGCATCAACATCTTCATTGTAAGAATCTCCAGCAATATAGTGTTTGAGTCGCTGTCCATTCACTACTTGTGTAGTATTATCTTTTAAAGAAGAAATTTTTATTGCTCCTGAACGGTATACTTCTTCTATAATGAAAGGTCCTGCCCATTTTGACAATAGCTTCCCTGCAAAAAATCTGAAACGAGACCTATACAATAGAACTTTCTCACCAACATGAAATTCTCTCTTAAGTATTCGCTTGTCATGCCATCTTTTAACTTTTTCCTTAAAGAGCCTAGCATTTTCATAGGCTTCACTCCTCCATTCATCTAAAGAACTTAAGTCAAATAATCTTTTCTCACCAGCGAGCTTACAATCTCTATTTAGTTCTTTAACCGCTTGAGAAGATTTGTGTTCTAATTATAAGGGTAGGTGACACGCTTTCCCATAAACCATTTTATAAGGAGACATCCCCATAGGATTTTTGTAAGCAGTTCTATAAGCCCATAAAGCATCATTCAACTTCTTAGCCCAGTTTTTTCTAGACCTATTAACAGTCTTTTGCAAGATGGATTTAATTTCTCTATTTGATAACTCTACTTGCCCGCTAATTTGGGGGTGATAAGCTGAAGCAATTCTATGATTAACATCATATTTAGCAAGGGTCTTCCTAAAACCACCATGAATGAAATGAGAACCCCCATCAGTCATGAGATACCTAGGCACCCCAAACCTAGGAAAGATAACATCCTTAAGCATTTTTAGAGAAGTCTCCCCGTCAGCACTCTTTGTAGGAATGGCTTCTACCCACTTAGTAACATAATCAACGGCAACAAGAATATGAGTGTAAACTTTCGAAGGAGGGAAAGGACCCATAAAGTCGAATCCCTAGCAATCAAAAGGTTCAATAACTAGAGAGTAGTTCATAGGCATTTCATTGCGTCTAGAAATATTACCAACACGCTGACATTCATCACAAGATAAAACAAATTTTCTTGCATCTTTAAAAAGGGTAGGCCAGTAGAAACCTGATTGTAGCACCTTTTGTGCAGTTCTATCTCCTGCATGATTTCCTCCATAAGCACTACCATGAGATTTACACAATATCTCCTTTTGTTCATATTCTGGAACACATCTTTGCATAATACCATCCACTCCCTCTTTGTATAAGTGTGGGTCATCCCAAAAATAATGCCTCAAATCATAGAAGAACTTCCTTCTTTGCTGAGCTGTAAAAGTTGGAGGGAAATACTTGGAGACAATAAAGTTAGCATAATCAGCGTACCAAGGGCTCCCTCGCGAGCTTACCCCTACTGCAGCTAACTGTTCATTTGGGAAACTATCATTAACAGGCATAGGGTCAAAAGAGATGTTTTCCAATCAAGATAAATTATCAGCTACAAGGTTTTCAGCACCCTTCCTATCTACTATATGTAGATCAAACTCTTGTAAAAGCAGCACCCATCTAATAAGCCTAGGCTTAGCGTCCTTCTTCGTCATAAGGTATTTAATAGCAGCATGATCAGTATGAATGGTGACTTTTGAGTCTACAATATAGGGCCTAAACTTATCACAAGCAAAAACAACAGCTAGAAATTCCTTTTTAGTAGTAGCATAATTCCTTTGAGAAGCGTCTAGAGTCTTACTAGCATAATGGATAACGTTTAACTTTTTATCAATACGTTGCCCAAGGACAGCACCTATAGCAAAATCACTAGCATCACACATTATTTCAAAGGGTAAACTCCAATCAGGTGGTTGAACAATAGGGGCTGTAGTTAATGCCTTCTTGAGAGTTTCAAAAGCTTCCTTACAATCATCATCAAAAACGAAGGGTACATCTTTTGGAAGAAGATTAGTGAGGGGTTTTGGTATCCTAGAAAAGTCTTTAATAAACCTCCTATAGAAACCAGCATGACCAAGGATACTACGAATACCATTGATGTCTCTTGGACATGGCATCTTCTCAATTGCCTCAACCTTAGCTCTATCAACTTCTATGCCTCTTTCAGAAACTTTATGCCCAAGAACAATCCCTTCATTAACCATGAAGTGGCATTTCTCCCAATTAAGAACAAGATTAGTTTCTTCACATCTCTGCAAAACTTTATCAAGGCTGTGCATACAATTATCAAAAGAAGTTCCATAGACAGAAAAGTCATCCATGAACAGTTCTACAATTTCCTCACAAAAACCATGAAAGATAGTAGACATGCACCTTTGAAAAGTAGCAGGAGCATTACATAAACCAAAAGGCATACGTCTATAAGCATAAGTTCCGTAAGGGCAAGTAAAAGTAGTTTTTTTCTTGATCTTGTTGTTTAACAGCAATTTGAGAAAATTCAGAATAACCATCAAGAAAACAAAAATGGGTCTTTTTAGACAACCTTTCCAACATTTGATCAATAAAAGGAAGCGGGTAGTGATCTTTCTTAGTAACTTTATTAACTTTTCTAAAATCGATGCACATCCTATAGCCTACTACTATTCTTTGAGGAATTAGCTCATCATTATCATTAGGAACAACGGTAATACCTCCCTTTTAGGAACACAATGAACAGGAATAACCCATTAACTATCAGCAATAGGGTAAATAATACCAGCATCAAGGAGTTTCAATACCTCATTCCTTACCACTTCCTTCATCTTAGGATTTAAATGTCGTTGGTGCTCCACTACTAGCTTCGCATCTGGTTCTATGTTGATAGAATGCTGACATATAGTAGGTGAAATCCCTTTTAAATCATCTAGAGTATAGCCCATAGCTCCTCGGTGTTTCTTCAAAACCTCCAACAACCTTTCTTCTTCCTTTCCTAAAAGTGTAGAGCTAATAATAACAGGATATATCCTTTTATCATCAATATAAGCATATTTAAGATCATCAGGGAGAGGTTTTAGATCGAAGACCGTATCCTTTTTAGGTGGCAACGTGGTACCCAAGTCTTCTATAGGCAAGTCATGCTTTAGCATCTTGGGTTGACGACAGAGGATCTCGTGAATCTCATTCCTTTCTTCCATGAAGATCTCACTTTCGTGATCTTCCATAAATTGCTGCAAAGCATTGTTAGGAGCAAGAGAGATAGAAGCAAGTTGTTCAACTCTAAAATCCTCATTATGGGTTTCCTCTTCGCAAGGTTCTTTAGTAAATTTCGAAAAATTAAAGTCATAAGATTCCCCGTCAAACTTAGTCAAGATTTTCTCCCTGTTGCAATCAATAATAGCTCCACAAGTACTCAAGAAAGGTCTACCAAAAATGATAGGATAAGTTTTACTAGCAGCTGAACCAAGTACTCGAAAATCATCAGGATACTTAATCTTACCACAAAGAACTTCCACGTCTCGTACAATACCAATTGGAGAGATGGTCTCTCGATTAGCAAGGTGAATAACCACATCAATCTCTTCCAATTCGCAGGGACTAATTTCATGCATAATTTCTCTGTAAAGCTCATAAGGAATAGCACTGGAACTTGCACCAATATCACATAAACCATAATAGCAATGATCACTGATTCTAACAGAAAGCACAGGAACACTAGCTTTTTTAGTTCTATTAGGATGTGAAAAAATATTAGAAGCATCCTCACAAAAGACTATGTGTCCATCTTCTATGCTTTTAGTGACAAGGTCTTTCACAATTGCTACCACAGGTTCAATGTTTATTTGTTCATCAGGTTTTACAGTTCTCTTTTCACTTTTAGTGATTACATTAGTTATCATAGGATGATCCTTTACCTTATCTAGGAAGGGAATCTTCTCGATATAAGGCTCAGGTAAGATATGATGAATAATGCAACACTTAGTGCTCCCAACAGGAACACAGTCAACAATATCTTTATAAGGTGCATGGTACTTATTCCATCCCCTTTTTGGAATTTCAATATAAGAAGCAAAAGCTCTAAAGCAATTCGTAATAACTTGCAAATCAAGACCATAAGCATTTTTAATATTTTGAAAGTCATCAGTTCCCATAAAAGATTCAATTTCATAATCATAATTTATACCTGACTTTCTACCTTTGTCATTCTCCCAAGCTTTAGCATTATCTTGAATACGGTCCAGAAGATCCCATTTAGCATCTTCTTTCATGCGAGTGAATGATCCAGCACAAGAAGCATCCAATAAATCTTTATCATGTAGAGGGAGCCTTGCATAAAAGTTATTGATAATAATATTGTTGGGGAGCTCATGAATGGGACATTTGCGCATTAGTAACTTCAATCTCCCCCAAGCTTGAGCTGTACTCTCTCCATCAAGAGGCTAAAAGTTGTATATTTGATTCCGATCTTTATGAATCTCACTAGGAGGATAAAATTTTGAGTAAAAGAGAGGCACTATTTCCTCCCATTCCAGAGCTTGACCATTCTTCAGCAGCTTATACAATTCCTCAGCTCTTCCTTTCAGCGATAATGAGAATAACTTCTTCTTAACTTGATCTGTAGTAATACCTGCACACTTGAATAACCCGCACAATTCGTGTATAAAGAGCAAATGATCACCGGGATGGACAGTTCCATCCCCAACATAGTAGTTATCCATAACACGATCAATAATTCTTGTAGGTATTTTGAAAATATCATTCTCAGCAGGTGGTGGTTTATCTACTACCTTAGAAGTGGTAGTAGCATTACCAAATAAGAAACTCAGCAAATTATCCATAACGAAAATAAAGCAACTGACAGAAATAAACAATACTCATAGTAGAAGTTTCCTTTACCAGTTCCACTCTCCAATAGCGCTTCACTCCCAGGCAACGGTGCCAGAAAATAGTCTTGATGACCCACAAGTATAGGGGGTGTATCGCAGTATTTTCGATAAGTAAGAGTGTCGAACCCAACGAGGAGCAGAAGGTGCTGGCTAGTGGTATGGATCAGGAATTCTCTGGAAATACTTAGCAAACAGATTTTTAGGGGGTTTTGATAAAGCAAGTAAACAAACTATGAGTAAACAAAAGACAGTAGTAATAAATGCAGCAAGTGGCCCAATCCTTTATGCAGCAAAGGACAAGTCGGTTTTATTACTTAAGATGACCAAACGTTCTCGAGGACACATGGGAAGACTGTCAAGTGCTTTCGCTTCATATAGTTGATCAATCTTCTCTAGCTTGCTAAGTGTTGTGTGGGTGAACCTGTGCTAATGTACCGCCCCATCCAAGACTAATTCATACTTGTGATTATACCCCTTGCAAACATCCATAAGTACAAGAAAGTAATTAAGGTAGAGACCTAACCACTGCTTTAAACTCTAAGACCCTTACGTCCCTTGTGCAATGGTTTCCTAACGGGGGTTCAGGTTTCTGTCACTCCGGAAACCCCTACAATTAGTAGCCAATTACACAATGCATTCCCCTAGGTCCATATAGGTGAAGTGTCATGTAGTCGACGTTCACATGACACCACTAGAGGAAGTACACCACAAATTAAATATCAAACTATTGAATCTTTCTCAACACAACTCCACTACTAAAAACATGACTTCTCCCATGTCCTCAAGAACAAAACGAACTACTAGCAAGACATCATATGGATCATGATCAGAGATGGAATAATGATGTATAACAATCTGAACATAAACAATAATTCAATGGTTCACTCAATAGCATCAACTACAAAGAGTAATCAACACCGGGAAAGTTTCCCCTATGAACTAATGAAAGAATCAACGCAATTGTTACAACAATATGGAGATGGTGATGAGGGTGCTAATGGTGATGATGGTGGTGATGATGATCCCGATGAAGTCCAGCTTGATGGTGGTGTTGATGGCGACGATCTCCCCTCTCCGGGAAGGAATTCCCCCGGCAGAAATCTGTCTGTCGGAGAGATCTTTCTCTCTCGGTGTTTTCCGCCCCGCAGAGGCAGCGGAATCTTTCTGTGGTCCCTCTCCTAGTCTTAGGGTTTCGGGAGGATGATATACGCCAGAGGGGAGAGCCAAAGGTGGGCCAGGGCGGCCACACCACCTGCTGGCGCGACCTAGGGCTATCCGCGCCTGGGGTTGGTGTGGGCCCCCTATGGCCCATCTCCACTCCGTCTTCTGGCATCCTTAGTCTTCTGGAAAAATAGGATTTTCCGTATATTTTCCCGGATTTTCTGATCTTCACAAATTTTGCCTCCAAACAGCACCTTTTCCATCAGAATCCTGACTGCAGCGGTTCATGCTCCAAAAGTCATCAACCATGCAAAAACAGATGAAATAACATAAGTATCACCTCTCAATATGAAATATATCAATGAATAATAGTGAATTAAGACATAGAATATTGATGCAAAATGGACGTATCACACATGCTCACACATGCATATGGCTGAAATAATCAATTGAGCCTCGATGAATTATTTTTCCTTGAGGGTCTTGAATCACTTTCATGCCATGATTAGTCCTGTTTTGTTGCAAGCATGATTATGACAACTATTGCTCTCTCGTTTGTCGCTCCCTTACTATTTCTAGCCTTCACTTACACTGAGTATGTTTTACTCGTGTTTCCAACTCCCTAAAACCAAATATTGCCAAAAGTGTCCACCATACCTACCTACTAGCATCATTTGCTATTTCCGTGCATATTCAATATGCCTTGTTTTCTTCCGAATAAAAAGTTAGTTAGTAAAGCTCTCACGAACTTGATGGAACACTTTATTTCCTGCACTTAATAACCTTGAACCATTGTGACTGTCCATGAAAGTTATATGCTTGCAAATTATAGGCTGGGGATTAGCAGAACCATGCTGTCACGGGGAACATTTTCAACACCTGTAAATATATTCCCAGTTGATACCATGTTCTTTTGTTTGCAGATGTCGTCAGTGTGAAATAAAAGGGGAGCTTGTAAGTCCATGGAGTTATGTATGTGTGTTAGAGAAACATCTGGGCCGTCGGTCTAATCCATGCTGTCATGGTGGAAACCTATAGTGTAACCATAATAAGTATCTATGAAGCATTCTTCTTATATAAAAAGAGAGAGATAGCTATTGAGAAAAAGAAAAAAAGAGATTTGAGAAAAGAGGAAAGAGAGAAAAAAGCACCATTTTCCCATGGTAAATAAGAAGATTGCTGAGATACTCATTGTCTGCTTGTCTTATCATTTTGATATGGGGATTTTTCCGTATCATCGGGCAAGGGGTACCGTGTTGGCGGTTCTCTATGACACACACATATTTACGATGATAAGAACTTACCAGTAACTAAAGTTGAGTAGCATGAGGAGCGGCCCTCGTACTCAAGGGACATGGGATTTCTAGTTTATAGTCTGTCAAGCATATAACTCAGATTGGACCTCACTTTCACCTTAACCATATTAAAGATGCTTATGATAGGGGCAATGAGAGCTCAAAGCTAATGAGTACCATACTTTCAGCATTTGGAAGCCTTTCATACTATTCAAAACATTTTAATTTCTTTGTTGAGTATCCACCTATTCTACGAGCACCTTCTTGAGAGCATAGTTGTCATTCTTAGTGTAATGTGCTTGTCTCAAAACTTGATCATTTGTGTTATGACTTTGATGCTTGTATCTTTGATATCTTTACTTCTAGTCTTCACCTGAACTATAGAGGTGCCTTGGCATTCACAATCAAAAGGCAAGCGAGATACCACTCTATCATACCTTGTTATGAGCATTGTAATGTTGCTTATGTTTATGTTTCATGCTTCTTATTATTTTTGAGTTGGAATCTCTTCATAGCTTGCAATGCCTATTAAGTAAACTTAGTTGCATACTCCTTATTATGAATCGTCAAAGTAGTTGATCACATGCTGAGAATATATACATCATATGAAGCAAATGTGTTCGTGAAAGTTCTTTTATCGCACTCAGTTTTCAACTGAATTGCTTGAGGACAAGCAATAAGCTAAGCTTGGGGGGAGTTGATACGTCCAAAATGTATCTACTTTCCTGAACACTTTTGCTATTGTTTCTCCTCTAAACTTGTGTGATTTCGATGCAACTAACACGAACTGATGATGTTTTCAGCAGAATGACCTTGGTGTCTAGTGTTTATGCAGAAAATCAACTATCAGGAAAAATCCCGGAAAATATGCCAAAAATCCTATTTCACCAGAAGAGAGAGCATACGAGTGAGTGGGGGGGGCCCACACCACACCGCCACGCTGGCCGGCTGCGCCGAAGGTGGTCTGGCCGCCCCAGACACCCCCCGGTCTCCCTCTTCACCTATAAGATGCCTTCTGACCTAAAAACTCAGGGGGGGTCGACGTTTTTCCAGAAGGAGTTCCGCTCCACCGCCACCACTAGATTCCACGATTTAGAACCAGAAACTCCGTTCTGGCACCCTACCGGGACGGGGAATTGGAGGAGATCATCGCCATCACCATCATCATCGCTTCTCCATCGATCATCCATGTTTCCCACATCTATGATTGAGTAATCCCCGTTGTAGCCTATGGGGATGGTAGGGATTGGATGTGATCGTTCATGTAATGGCATCATATTGTTAGGGCATGGCGCCTAGTATCTACTATTAGTGCTTTTTGACTTTGTTGCGACTTGTTATGCTTAATGCTTGTCACTAGGGCCCGAGTGCCATGATGTTAGATCTGAACATGTTATTGATTCATTATAATAGTATTGTTTATGGTCTTACCTGCAAGTTGTATACACAGGTTGTTGTCTGGAACCAAAGGCCCCAAAGTGACAGAAATCGGGATAACAGGAGGGAATGGCTTTGATGTGAGGATCACATGTGTTCACGGAGTGTTAATGCTTTGCTCCGGTGCTCTATTAAAAGGATCTCCTTAATTGCCAGTAGTTCCCTTGAGGCCCCGCTGCAAACGGGCTGGCAGGACAAAAGATGTTGTGCAAGTTCTCATTGCGAGCACGTATGACTATATATGGAACACATGCCTAGGATTATCTAGTACTTGGATGCTTTATCTTATTTATCTGCAATTTCCCTATGTTCTGATTGCTATGTCAATTTTCTTGTCCATGCAACGCCCGTCCATCCATCCCTATGCCTACGGCACTCGAATCCTACTGTTTACTACAATTGTTACTATCGTCTTTACTTTTACTACTGCAATTACTTTACTATTCCTACTACAAAACTGTTGCTACTGATAAACTGTTGTGAGCAAGATTGTTTCCAGGTGCAGCTAAATTGACAACTTAGTTGTTCAGGATTATAAATATTCTTTGGCTCCCCTTGTTTCGAATCAATAAATTGGGTTTCACTTCCCTTGAAAATACTGTGATACATCCCCTATACTTGTGGGTCATCACCAGGCCTGCTAATTATTAAGTGGGCCAACCCATTACGAGAGCCCAATAATAAATCAACTTGTTACTGTTTTGTTCTGCACTGTTTGGAATGGGCCGATTAGTGCAGCCAACCGTGGCCGGTGAACTTTCAGGCACGACACAATTTCGGCCTACAGTAGGCCCACCTTGCTCCAATACTATGCGGCCCATTACCGGCCTGCACCAAGTTAGTTCGTTATTGTTAAGGCCTGCAGTCGGTCCGTCACTTTTCTCGCAGCCCATCATGGACCGCCTTATGGCCTTTTACTATTACGGCCTATAATAGTTCTGGCATTTCACTATTCGGGCCTTCTACTATTCAGTCTGATAAGCGGCCTGCTAAGTTTCTGGCTTAGTACTGTTCTAGCCTGGTATTTTCTGGCCTGATACTGTTCTAGCCTAATAAACTCGCCAGCATGTTCTAGTTCTTGTCTGCTACTATTCTAGCCTGTTATTGTTCCTGCCTGCTAAAGTTCTGGCCTCTTACTGTTCTGGTCTGCACTATTCTGGCCTGTTACTGTTCTGGTGCTTTAGTGTCCTACTCTTTTATTGCTCTGTCCTTTTACTATTACAGACTTTTACTGTTCTGGCATTTTACTTTTCTGAATTTTTACTATTTAATAAGTAGCGGCAAAAGTCCACAGTTTAATGGTGTTAGGGTAGGCCCGTCACTGTTGATTGGTGGCCCATCAAGGACTAGTACGACCGTTGATGGGCCTGCTACTGTTTAAGCCTATCTAACTTAGATCCATTGGTAGGACATAAAAGTGGATAAACAAAGAACATAAGTTCTCTAGAATGCTAAATAAATTCTGGAACTTTGGAAAAAAACTTATAACTGGAAAATAGTAAATTATTATAGTCCTCACAAATTTCTTAGCTCGTAAAGCATCATCGAAGTACAACACAACTCATAAACAACATAATATCCGTCAATGCTCCTTTTAGGGAGCTCGCAGTGCCTCACATGGAACGACGGGCTTACCACGAGACTTGCTGAGGATATTATTAAGTAGATTCTGCGTCAAAGCTTGAATGTTCTTCAACTCAGATAACTCCTTCGTTGTTATTAAGACTACTAAATCTGATATGTTGGCTTCTTGTCCAACTACAGCAAGTGCATCTTGGAGTGCAACACCAAAAATTATTTCTGCTGGAATGTATAGAGCAGAAAAGACCATGTACCTACATGAGCAATATGCACTATCACTGGTGCTCTGTCCAAAGAGATCTCTGTCTAGTGTGGCTTAGTGATAGACAATAAGTTCTAGGTCAAGAATTGATCACTCAACATTGATGATCAATTGACTCTAGGACTTTGTTAAATAGGAATGTCATCTATTAATAGGACAACAAAGATATGTGATGAATGGTCTCGGCTTGACTTCCCTTTCCACTCTATTTGATTCCAGTTAGGCAAAAGCCTAAGCTTGGGGAGGTTAACCTCCTCCCACCATTTTGCATTCATATTTTTCTTTCTTATTTTTAGTTGTTTTTGTTTAAATGCATGTTTACATTCAGTTTTGCATTTGATAAAGAAAAACCCAAAATTATTAGAAAGTTTCTAGTTTATTTTGTGCAAATTTCTCTCGGGTCTTGTTGATTTTTTTGCAGGTTGCTCACTTCTAGTGATCCAGTTATGGAGACGAATGCAAGGAGTTGGCTCAAGTAGAAGACGAACAAGCAAGAGGAGGTACCACATTTCTATTTTCCTTCTTCATGTAAGCTTATTCATGAACAATTTATGTTTGTTCGGTTCCACTTGAGTTCAACTCCACGCTGTCGTTATCTTTTAGAACTTGAGCTCAAAGGTTTTTGTCACCTCTTTGGTTAAGACTTTCGATAATTAATATCAGTTTGAAAAACTACTCTTTGGGTTCAATTTCAAACTTTTTAGAACAAGAGAAAGTGTCCATCGACAACTTTGGTGCCATGTTTTGTCTTAAGGTCTTAATCTTAGTAGTGCTCAACCCCGCATACTGATCATTGACTTGATGATACCTTCTGAAAAAGAATTGCTTGATAGAACAAACTTTTTAGAGTGGGGGAGGGAGATGCCAAAACTTGTATTGACCTGCTGTAAAAAAAGAGGAAAGAGACAAAAATGAAAAGGAAAGTACTTTGCTTCAAATACACACTTTTGGGATACGAACAACTCGCTAGCTTCTAAATGATCTATGGTATAAACCCGGATTTTGGCTATGAGTTGATGGCATGAGTGGCATATGTGTCGCTATAAGGGCAAAATTATTGGTATTCCCAATAGGTTGTGTAGGAGTTTACAAAAGAAATATCCGTTGATCCTTGAGAAGGAAAAAGGAAATATTTATCATCAAAATATGAGCTGAGAAACTTTCAATACTTTTGATTGTTGGCATCACCTAACCACCTAAAATGTGCAATTAGTGTTCTTAATATGCAAGGAAAATAAGAGGTATTTGATAGTCATGATTATAGAAGTGGGTGATTAATGAAAAAGCTCTAAGTTTATCTTTCTTTTGACATCTACATGTGCACCCTTAATTTTGACTCAAGCGACCTCGCTTAAAAACATTTTAACTCATAACAATAGAGGCACTGAAATAAATTGATTTGCAAAGCCTTGCCAAATTTTTAACAATCTCATTTGAGTTATAAGAACTATTATCTAGCGAGTTACTTGCATTTATGAATCAAGCTTAAGTGCAACTATTAAGATATATTATGCTCGTGTTCAAGGTTACCGGATTTGAGACGATGGAATATGATACAACCTCGAACTTGTAAGTTTTCATATTGATTCAATTCTTCGCTATTACTCATTATAGCTTTGTCACTCGAGGGCGATTAACCTCTAAGCTTGGGGATGTTGATAGCTCCATATTTCATCACTTTTACCATTGGTTTTCCTCTTGTTTATTGCTAGATTTCGCTGAAGATTACCCCTTTCCACTAATGTTAACATTCCAATTAGCGAATCCTTGGTTTCTTGTGATGGTTTTCAGGCAATGAACATTTATTGAAGATCCAATAGCATTTATTGGCTAATTACACAAGAATGAGCAAATCCCCAATTGGAGCAACTTTCATTGGAGGCATCCTGAATACTTAACAACCACTGATACGGTCGGGGCGCACCCGTATCGCCTGCCTGTACTGCCCACCGGCGCCTTCCTTATATCAATACAAGCAACTATCGTGAAGGAGGGGATACAAGAAGAACCATAGAACAAAAGATACAGCCGCCGCAAGCCATCTACAGGGGAAGATTAGATTTGGAAGAGGAGAAGAACTTCACCTCATTCCTCGACGATCTCCAACCTCTAGACCACACACTCCACCATCATTCCATCATTACCTAGAGAGAGAGATTAACACTTGTAATATTAGGGTTTGATACTTTGATCTACCTTCGGTTTGCGTTTGGTTTGATCTTTAATCTCTATTGTGGTTTTCTATAATAAGTTTGAGATGATTTTTATTTGCAATACAATTATGCCTTTGATTTTCTTCATCTCATGTCTGAGTAAATCCCCATAGGCGTGGTATATGTAGGGGATTTGTGAGATGTGTTGTGCCTCCTTTAAATCCATCCATTTGTGATCGATGTAATGTTTTATTTAAATAGTGAGAATGAATATCTATGTTTGTCTAATGCTTGTTATCTAATTTAAGGGCCCAGGTAACATGATCCAAATATCTCATATGTATGAACTTGTATGCTAGTAATTTGGTGACCCCCAAGTGACACGGCCAATATCAAAGAAGAGCTAGCACTACTAGAGGACAATAAGGAACCATCAAGATTAAAGCCTTGATCCGGTTGCAATACCTTAATTAATGCGCTGACCATTGCCGTGGTAACAGGTAGATGGATCATTGGGATTGGGAAGAATTGGCCATGAGGACTCCTAGTCGGTATATGGGTTGGTTTCCTACTCACTTATAAATAAGAAATATCACTATCACTTATTCCACTTGGCACTTTCACTATCACCATGAACTGTTTCTCTCCGCGCCTAACTTCTCATCTGCAGGACCTTTACACACCTTTCGCATCTTTACTTTTATGCAATTTACTTATTTCCTAAGAAAGTTCCTCTATCTTTTACTCACCACTTCCACCGTCAATTATTGCAATCAATTCACTCAAGACCTGTGACACCTTGGGTGCAACAGAATCACCGCATAAACACACTTTCCTAGGCTCCTTGTTGGGATCGATATAAAAAACTAGAATTAATACTTCCGCAAAAACATTCTCTGATGAACCTCTGCACTTGTAGGCCATAAGTGGGATCTCCCACATGAATGATGGAAGAGGTGTGGGAACCTTCCTTGGCTGACGGCCATGGAGAGGGGATGGCACCCCTCTCCCTCCTCTCATCTTACACCTCCTCGTGAAGGATCTCTCTCCCCCTCTAGAATTATTACCCTATGCTCTTGGATTAGCGAGATACATGTTCTCGGTGGCTTTGTATAAAAGGAGTTGCTGCTTCTGCTGCATCGCTGGAGCGAGGACGTGGAGGTTGTTGGACGACCGAACGTGTGTGCGATCACGGATGCGCTGTTGGGTTGTGGTGCTGGACTTCCTCATGATCTTGAGATCGGCAAGAGATCGACTACATCATCCACGAGTCTAACCTCGTGACGCTTTGTCTCTCTTCAAAGGTATGTTCTCTATTGATTTATATCCACTCGTTGATTGTATCTAGGTAGATAGATCTTGGCTCTTAGTAGTTCACATCATAGGAATTATTTGTTTTCTATGTTGCGAACCCAATAGTGGTATCAGAGCCTGATCTATGCGTAGATGCTTTGCATGGGTAGATCACATATGAGTATGTGGGCGTTGATGATCATGTTATTGCATCTTCTATGTGTTTTGTATATTGGTAGCATAGTGGGATGAAGCAGCCCAGACTAACTTTACATGTCCTCGCACATGAGACTTGTTTCACGCTTGACATGCAACTAGTTTTGCATAAGTGGCTAGCGGATATCTGTCTCTCCTACTATAATCAATATCTGATTTACAATGAGTTTCTAATAATTTGATTATCATGGTTGTGGTTCCATGTTCGTAGGTGTGAACGGTTCTATCTTCGAAAGCCCTAAGCCACGTAAAACTTGCAATTGATAAATTAGAGGCGTCTAGTTTAGATTGTTGTTGGGAAAGTGTAATGATATGGTAATGTTATAATTTTTAGTATGGATTGAATACTATTGGAAATTATAACATACCAAAGTGTAAGTTCTATAGACCTTGGACTTACATGTATAGGAATGATAAAGATCATACCACAATGCACATGATAGTGATCAAGTGAAAAATATATCATGTCACTTTTTTCATATGATGTTTGTTTGCATCTTATATTGCTTGTTTGGCGCTTTAGTAGCATTATAAGATGATCCCGCATTTAAATATCAAGATAAGAATGTGTTGTTCCTTGAGTATGCACCATTAAGAAAGTTCATCGTTTCGAGACACCATGTGATGATCGGGTGTGATAGACTCTATGTTCGCATATAACGGGTGTCAGACGGTTTTACACACACGAATATCAAGGTTCTTACTCGGAGATCCTATCATGTATAGACATGGCCTCGGAACACGGACTGAAAGTTTAAGCATGAGTCATATGATTGATATGATGACCATCTAGATGCTCGTCTTTGAAGCTACACCAACTCACATGATGATCGGTCGTAGTGTAGTGGATTTGGTTCATGTAATCACCAAAAAGACATGAGGGATGTTGTTTTTGAGTGGGATTTCATTTGCAATTTGGATTAGTTGAACTTAATCTATCATAAATTTAGTCTAAATAAACTATACAAAATTTGTTGTAGATGGCACCACCTGCTTTTAACTTCAATGTGTTCATGGAGAAACAGAAACTTGCAACGAATGGTAGCAACTTTACCAACTGGGCCCTGAACTTGAGGATTCTCCTCACTACCACGTAGAAGCAATATGTGCTATAACCGCCCTTAGGCCCCCACATCTTAATCATGCCCCTGATGAGGTAAAGAATGTTTACCTAACTCGTCTAGAGGACCACAATATGGTTCATTGCGGCATATTGTATGGGCTAGAGCCAGAACTCCGAAAATGTTTTGAGAATGGCAATGCCTTTGATACCATGGGTGAATTGAAAATGATTTTCGATACCCGTGCTTCCATAGATACTTATGATGCTTCAGAAAAAGTTCTTTACCTGCATGATGGAAGAGAACAACTCTGTTAGTGAGCATGTACTCAAAATGTCTAGGTACGCCGATAAGCTTGTGTCCTTGGGAATAATGGTTTCCATTGACTTAGGCATACATCATGTTCTCCAATCTCTGCCACCAAGCTACAAGAGCTTCTATTAATGCTTAAGACTGCTGAAGTGGAGATTAGGAAAGAACATCAAGTGTTTATTATCAATAGGACCACTGGTTTCAAGAAAGACAAGAAGGGTAAACATAAGGATAACTTCAAGAAGGGCAAACAATCTGCTGTTGTGCCTGAGAAGAAGACCCAGGCTAGCTCTAAGTATGAGACCGAGTGCTACTATTGTAAGGGGAATTGCCATTGGAAGCGCAACTGCCCCAAGTATCTGGCAGATAAGAAGACCGGTAAGATGAACAAAGGTATATTTGATATACATGTTATTGATGTGTACTTGAGTAGTACTCGTAGTATCACCTAGGTATTTGATACCGGTTCGGTTGCTAATATATGTAACTCGAATTAGGGGTTGCGAAACAAGCGACAGCTAGCAAGGGATGAGGTCACGATGCGTGTCAGCAATGGATCAAAGGTTGATGTGATCGTTGTCAGAATGCTACCTCTCCATCTATCGTTGGGACTAGTTATAAACCTAAATAATTGTTATTTGGTGCCTGCACTGAGCATTAACATTGTATCTCGATTGTGTTTATTGCAAAGAGGTTATTCATTTAAATGTGAAAATAATGGTTATTCGATTTATATGGATCACATATTTTATGGTCATGCACCTGTAATGAATGGTTTATTTATGTTGAATCTCAATAGTAGTGATACACATATCCATAATGTTGATGCCCAAAGGATTAAACTTGATAATGATATATCTGCATATATGTGGCACTGTCGTCTAGGTCATATTGGCTTAAAACGCATGAAGAAGCTCCATTCTAATGGACTCTTAGAATCACTTGATTTTGAATCATTTGATACATATGATCCATGCCTTATGGGCAAGATGAATAGAACCCCGTTTTCCAGTACAATGGAACAGATGACAGAATTGTTGGAAATCATACAAACTAATATATGTGGTCCAATGAGTGTGTCGGTGTGAGGTGGATATTGTTATTTCGTTACTTTCACGGATGATTTGAGTAGATATGGATATATCTATTTGATAAAACACAAGTCTGAAACCTTTTAATAGTTTAAGGAATTTCATAGTGAAGTGGAAAATCATCATAATAGAAAGATTAAATTTCTTCGATCTACCGTGGAGGTGAGTGCCTAAGTTACGAGTTTGGCACACACACATGAGCGAGTGTGGAATAGTTTCACAACTCACGCCTGCAGGAACACCCAAGTGTAATGGTGTATTGTGTAATCATACCTTATTGGATATGGTTTGACCTATGATGTCTCTGACTGACTTGCCACTTTCATTTTGGGGTTATGCACTGGAAACTGCCGCATTCACTTTAAATAGGGCACCATCTAAATCTGTTGAAAAGACATCGTATGAATTATGGTTTGGAAACAAACCTAAGCTATCATTTCTAAAAGTTTGGTATTGTGATGTTTATGTGAAGAAACTTCAGCCTGATAAACTTGAACCCAAAGCAAATAAATGCATCTTCATAGGAAGCCCTAAAGAATCAATTGGGTATTCCTTCTATCATAGATTCGAGGGTAAGGTTTGCGTTGCCAAGAATGGATCCTTCCTGGAGAAAGAGTTTCTCGTGAAAGGTGTGAGTAGTCGGAAGGTAGAACTCGAAGAGGTTATTGAACCTTCTGTTCAAGAAATGGCGAGTGGCGCAGCACTAGAAACAGTTCCGGAGTTGACTTCACTGAATGAAAAAGGAACGAATGATAATGATCATGAAACTCCGAAATAGGATACAACCAAACCTCGCAAGTCAAGCAGGACACGTGCATCTCCTGAACTATATGG
Organism: Avena insularis; assembly: GCA_023614405.1. Classification (NCBI taxonomy): domain Eukaryota; kingdom Viridiplantae; phylum Streptophyta; class Magnoliopsida; order Poales; family Poaceae; genus Avena; species Avena insularis. The sequence goes on from CM042696.1 coordinate 412,202,041, forward strand.
AAATTTTGTGATGAATTTCATGGTAGATGGAATCGATGACCCTGCGATGTATGAAGAAGCGATGATGAGCCCAGATTCCAACAAATGCCTAGAAGCCATGCAATCCTAGATGGGATCCGTGTACTAAAACTAGGTTTGGACCTTGGTAGACTTACCTCACGACAGAAAGTCTGTTGAGAATAAATGGATTTCCAAGAAGAAAACTGATGCTGATGGTAAATATGACCATCTAGAAAGGTCGACTTGTCGCAAAGGGGTGTCAAAAAATTCAAGGAGTTGACTACGATGAGACTTTCTCACCCATAGCGATGCTAAATTCGGTTAGGATTATGTTAGCAATTGCTACATATTTCGATTATGAAATTTGGTAGATGGATGTTAAAACCACATTCCTCAATGGTAATATTGAAGAAGAGTTGTATATGATACAACCAAAGAGTTTTGTCGATCCTAAGGATGCTAACAAGGTTTGCAAACTTCAGTGATCCATCTATGGACTGAAGCAAGCATCCCCGAGTTGGAATATCCGCTTTGATGAGGTGATCAAAGAGTGAGTGGGAGCTCTATGGCATTTCTAATATTATATGTGGATGACATATTAATTATTGGAAATGATATAGATCTTTTAAACATTGTTAAAAGTTATCTAAACAACAATTTTTTGATGAAGGACCTTGGTGAAGAATCATATATATTAGGCATTAAGATCTATAGAGATAGATCAATAAGCCTAACCGGGCTATCACAAAGTACATACATTGATCAGATTTTAAATAAGTTTAAAATGGACGGAAGTAAGAAGGGGTTCTTACCTATGTTGCAAGGCAAGACATTGAGTAAGAGTCAAAGTCCGGCTATAGCAGAAGGAAGAGAAATACTGGATAAGATCCCTATGCCTCAACCATAGGCTCTATAATGTATGCCATGCTATGTACAAGACCAGATGTGGCACATGCTATTAGTTTGACTAGTAGGTACCAATATGATCCAGGTTCGTAACACTGGATAGCGGTCAAGTATATCCTTAAGTACTTAAGGAGAACTAACGATATGTTTCTCGTGTACGAAGGTGAAGAAGAGCTAGCCACTAATTGTTATGTCGATGCTAGCTTTGACACTGATCCGGATGAATCTAAGTCTCAATCCGGACATATTTCTCATGAATGGAGTAGCAGTTAGTTGGAGGAGCTCCAAACAACCCGTGGTAGTGGCATCAACAACGGAGGCGGAATATGTTACTGCTTCAGAAGCAGCACAGGAAGCGGTTTGGATGAAGGAGTTCATAACTGAACTGGGTGTGATTCCTAGTGCGTTGGACCCAATGGTGATCTATTGTGACAACAATGGTGCCATAACAATGCCAAGGAACCAAGGTCTCACAAGAATTCAAAGCATATCAAGCACCGATTTCACTCCATCCGCGAGCATGTCAAGGATGGAGATATAAATATTTGTAAAGTACATACGGATCTGTATGTAGCAGATCCCTTGACTAAAACTCTCCCTAGGGAAAAACATGATCAACACCAGAACTCCATGGATGTTAGATTTATCACTATGTAAACTAGATTATTGTCTCTAGTGCAAGTGGGAAACTGAAGGGAATATGCCTTGAGAGGCAATAATAAAGTTGTTATTATTGTATTCCAAGTATATGATATAAGTTTATTTTGCATGCTATAATTGTATTAATTAGAAACATTAATACATGTGTGCTTAATAAAAAAATAAAGGGTTCCTAGTTATGCCTCTCATGTAAACTAGCTTGTTGATTAAGAAGATGATCAAGGTTTCCTGATCATAGACATTGGATGTTGTTAATAACAAGGTCACAACATTGGTTGAATGGTGTGATGAACATTCATCTGAAGTATAGAAATACGATCAAAGTCATTGTGTTTAAATTTCTATAGCATCATACGGAGTAACTTTAGTCCTTAGACCATGAGATCATGTCAATCACTAACACCAGAAGAGTAACTTGATAACATCAAACGTCACACTGTAATAGGATGACAATAAAGGTGGGTTCAGATACTCCGATGGTGTTATGTAAAGGCTCATAGATCAAGAGTGGGATTTGTCCATCCTGATGACGCATATATATATATATATATATATATATACTCTGGGCCCTCTCGGTGATATCACATTGGTATAGCTTCAAGCATGTGATAAGATCACTAAAATGTTATATCGCAGGAATGAGAAAAGAGTACACGTCGGTAACAAGATCAAACTAGGTATGGGGATACTGATGATCGAATCTCGGACATGTAATATATCACGAGAAAAACGGATTTAGTTACAAACATTATAGGTTCATACAATCACTAGAGTCATCGTTGAATGTGTGTGAGTCAGTACGGGTCAGGTCCCGCTGCTGATTATTGATCGGAGAGGGTCTCGATCATGTCTGAATTATTCGTGAACCATAGGGTGACACATTTAAGGGATACCGACACCATTTGGAGCAAATATGTTTCAGATAAAGATTAAGAAAGCGCTGGAATCATTTCGATGGAAACTGGAATTGTTTCGGATCAAATTGTAGAAGCTGGTTCTGCATGTGATATTGAAATGTTGCAGGGGGTTTTATGTGAATATTTCTTAATTAAAGTAATTAACAAAATTCTGAATAAAATAAATAAAATAGTTTTATTAAATGAGAGCCTGTATTAAATTTGGTGGAAATTTAATGGAGGTGAGTTGAATTTGGAGTGGAGGCATATTTATGTGAGTGGGAGCTCCACCCACATGAATGATGGAAGAGGTGGGGTACCTCCCTTGGCCGTCAGCCATGGAGAGGGGATGTCCCTCTCCCTCCTCTCATCTTACACCTCCTCGTGAAGTATATCTCTCCCCCTCTAGAATTATTCCCACATGGTACCGGATGAGCGAAATACATGTTCCCGGTGGCTTTGTCTAAAAGGAGTTGCTCCTTCCACTACATCGCTGGAGCAAGGACGCGAAGGTTGTTGGAAGACCAGACGTGTGTGCAATCACGTATGCGTTGTTGAGTTGCAGTACTGGACTTGCTCACGATCTTGAGATCGACAAGAGATCGACTACATCATCCATGAGTCCAACCTCGTTACGCTTTGTCGCTCTTCAAGGGTATGTTCTCTATGGATGTATATCCACCCGTCGATTGTATCTAGGTAGATAGATCTTGGTGCTTAGTAGTTCACATCGTAGGAATTTTTTGTTTCCTATGCTGCAAACCTAACAAGAAGCACAAGTTGATGAAGGTTTGTTTAGTCAATTTAGTTAGGTCTAGATCCCATGCAATGTTCGCATGAGCCCACATCTTCCAGAAGTGTGCGGCATCGGTTGGCATAGCTCTTTTATACTTAGATGTATCAACTCGGTTGGATCATGTTGGCCAAGTTTTGAGTCACACAACCACAAGTAGTTTCTTAGATGTATCAATACTTCTTGGATGTGGCTTAGTTACTTTTTTGAGCTTAACCAATTTTAATACAACATAATGATGATATGTCATACTCAGTAGGTTTTTACCACGGTAAATACAAAAGCACATGAGACGCAACTAGGCCAGCCGTTTAGGGCGCATGCACATCAGCCGTTTAACAGGCCGAACCAACCGTGGGCCAGCCATGCATGTAGGGTTTTGCCAAATAGTCACCAGTCCTCCCCGAACAAACTATTCCTACTTTATGCATATCAAATCATGCACACGGTGCTACACAGTGCCATCACTTCTCTATTGTCACAGACCCCGCCCATATCTCCATAGAAAGATAACTTCTCTCTCGCGATAGATTTCCCCGCGACACTCATCGTCATCAACAAGGCTGACAGGAACAAAAGAGGTACCATGCATTTTTGGTCTCTTCCTAACACTAAATATCTCCCGATTAGTATTACTAATCAGATCTATATTCTATCATAGTGTCCCACTTTTTTTGACACAAAGGGTATATGCGGCGGTGGGGATATGTGCGTTACCAAATTTGATTTGATGTTTCAAGAGGGATTTGTGGACACCACGATATTTAGCTACCAATGAGTATATCATGTTGTTTATTTCTTGCATATTGTCTGTTTGGCACATCTTTTTGTTTATTTGAGTCATAAATGCATGTAATTTTTGAAGTTTTGTGTGCATGTTTGATATTAATAGTAATTGCTCTTTTTATTCGTAATATATATTTGATGTAGTCTAGTTTTATGAAAAGTTTGAAGATAATAAACTCTATGAATATGGTTTGCACTACATGGGTCTTAGCTCTTAGTACTAAAAACATCGAGATAAGGCATACATATAATTTCATAACTCTTAGACCTTTTTGACATGGTAATCTAATTTTAATCACATATTTATTGTTAGGTCATCCCGTGCTACGTGAGAGCATGTTTCCTTAGGTCATATTTCATGCGCAAAGACGACAAAATTAGTTTCACTACTGTTCTAAAGACCAATGAGGACTTCAAATTTGAAGTTGATTCACAAACCAACCAGGTCTAAGCTACATTTGTGGCAGAGCATGGAAGGAAGTTCCAATAATCTACAATTTTCAAGTTGGCCAGAAAATGTACTTCACTATGAACATCGATGTTCCTTCGAATCGTGTCACCACTGGGAACCTCCCAGTCACCCATCCGAGTAGTGTTCTAACATAATGCATCTTGTACCAATAATCTAATATTTTATTGTAATCAGTTTTATATTTAATTTTGTCAAATCATACATTGCAGAATATTTCAAACTCTTGCCTTAAATACGTGGCATTGTTGACTCTATTGATGCCACTAACGGATCCAAGATAAACTGAAGGATGATGGAGACAGTCATACATATTATAGTGACTATTAAGTTATTGGTAGTACGTCATAATGTTGGACAATATGCAGAAGGATCAACTGTAGCAATGGACCATACCATAAACTAGACTAACTATCACAACCGAAATAAACACCTGGTAATCATTACCAACCTGTTTCATTTTTTTAAAATTTATTGTGAATGTCAAACTGATAGTATTTCCTACTCCCTCTGTTCATTAATATAAGACATATTAGTGAATGGAGGGCTTATATTAGTGAATGTAGGGAGTATCATTTTTTTTTCATTCCAAGTTTAGCTGGACAATTTTTTGTTGACTTGGTACTTTTTTTGAAAATCAGACACTCCCAAAACTTCTTGTCCCAGATATGATGGATAAATAAGGTGACATGACCATTGTGTGTGATTCCCACACAATGGTGAAGGGGTCATACACCATTTAAAATATGGATGGTCGTCTCATTTTGAGTAGCTGGAAGAATTTCATAGACAAGGAGCATATGTTTGGAGTGGATGTCAAGATGTTGTTCTTGCTATACCAAGGAAAAAAGGAGCTTACTTGTTTGTTTCCCGTTTTCCTGATGATGTCCTGTAGTTATTTTTTGTATCGAATGTTGCTCTTGCTCTATTAGTGGACACCCGAATTATGTTATCATATTTGCGTTCTGGTTATACTGGTACAAGTTTTTAAGCCTACACAATAGGTTTTCATATAGGTTTTCATATATCTACGTGAATGCTTGATTATTATGTCAAAATGTCATGTATACAAGTAAGTCACTATCCAAATTACATTCTAACATACTCCCTCTGTTCCAAAATGTAAGACATTTTAGTGATGCGTGGTGACCATACACACAAACCCATCTAGATACATTCGTCTCACAAATCTAAAATGAACCTACACACTAAAACGTAACTTGATACGTTCGTTTTACATTGTGGAACGTAGGGAGTATGAAGTACGGAAGTAAGAAAATAGGGACAAATAAAAGAAAATAAAAGGATGGGCTATGCCAACTCATCATCTGCCTACAAGGCGGCCATGAGTCTGACGATGGAAGCGTCACGCGGCGACCTTTCTAGCTCAATATCAGTTTCCTATAAAGTGCATAAATAGGATTACTCATCCCACCGCCGCGCCTATCCTCTCCTCTCGCCACCGCCCCACACCCATCTTCTTTCAATGTCTCTGCTCCCGTCCGTGACGTCGATCCTCCACCGTCCGTGAGCCCTAGATTCCCTATTGCTCGTACATGTACATTAAATTTGTAGGATCTGATTTTATTGTGTAGATGAATAATGTATATAATGTATCAATTGTGTAGTTGATTTATTTAGATCATTTCATTGTATATTATTTTTATTTGTTAAACATGATTGATGTTTTTTATGTGTGTACTAGTGTATGACTTTGTAGTGAAATTATACGATTATGTTTTTGTTTTAGGAGACATGGTGTTGTGCAAAAAATGCAAGTATGTGAGCGACTTCTTGACCTCGAGGTTATTATTTAATGTCTTTATGCGTGAAGAGTTTGAAGATTCATTGGTATGAAACAAACTATTTTCCATGCATTATAGCTATTTTATAACCATTGTTGGCGTCGCTCTATCCTTTTTTTAAACGTGTGTATATTCTACTTAATTATGCATAGTTTATTCCGTGTAATGCAAGGTTCATGTTCAATCAATATGTAGAAGAGAAGACTGGTGTGCTCTTTATAGCACTTGAGCATGCATATAACGTTGATGTGGTGAAAGAGAGGTCTTTGACCCGCACGAGTGGTGATGGATGGAAATAATTCGTTAGATGGAACCATGTGTTTAGGGGAGATCAAATGATTGTGTTTCCCTTGGGAGAGAAAACACTGATTATCAGTATTATTTATTTCAGCGGTAGCGTGAAAGACCCGTATGACTCTACCATCATCTCCCAAGTATGTGAACTGAACAAAGATGAGCATTGTCACCTCTTAAATATTATACGTACAGGAAATACTATTGTTGGGGTCCCATTAGTAAACTGTTTAACACACGCCAATCTTGTGAAACACAACATGGTATGTTATCTTTGTAGTTATAATTATATCATTCCTCCTTATATGTGCATAACTTGTGGCAATCGTCTCACATCGTTACTCCTTTGATTTCATCATCCACGATGGCATCAGAAAAATTACCTAAATTTTTTGTTTCCTGCCTAAACATTCCCGAGGAAGGCTTGGTTGGGCTACGGGTTGCAGATTTTGAAATCAACAACATTGCCTACACGATTGACAATGATGGCCGACCGATATTCAACAAAAATGGATGGACGGATTTCCATAGGAAATACGATGATCTAGAAGTTGGACAAGCCTTGCTCATCACTTCTAGGACCACAAAACAAGTTGGCCTAAGCATCATGTTTATCATCGACATCATCTAGCTACTTGTTTCTTAAGATCGATTTTATTCGTTTGTAGCTATCTTGGAGCAATTATTTATCTACTTCGCAGCCATATGTGAGCACATTATTGTTCTGACGAGTTAACACATCAATATGTATATCATTATTGTCCTTCCTACTCTCTTCGAATCTAGCGATGTATATATTTTTAATATTCTCTTCAAATATTTCTTATGTGTTACTATGAAACATTGTAATTCCAAATTTATTCACAACAAATGTTGTCGTGATTAGTTAAGTAACTTTCGATGCACTAAGCCACGTGTAGACCCGGTTAGTCAATACAACAGTTAATCATTAGAAGCATAGACATGGTTTCCTGATTGCACAATTACCACGAGTTATCAGATGCATATGTGGCAGGATGCATGATATTGATTTTTTTCCTCATATACAAATATCTTAAAACTATGAAACAAACAGACTCGACGCTGGGCCGACTAAAGCCAACAGGTCGACCGGTAAATGGGCTGGCCAAAACCCATGCATCATACGCCCATGTAGTTTTAATCCATGGACCTAAACCCTAACCCCCACGCACACCCACGTTGTACGTGCGTGCAAAGAGGCAACTATCTTATCAGAGGAGACGTAAATCATGTATCTCGGGATTATTTTGTTTGCTTCGACTCTGCCCATCGCCACCAACGACGAGATCTGAAATTTTCTTCATCATGCCCTACGTGAGAGCTACATCAAGAGCACACCATTGCTTTTTGAGGAGCTGCATCATCGCAGCAGACTCACTACCATTGCAGGTATTTTTGTACGCACTGTAGATTTATCATACAATATTTGTAGTTCTAAGTTTAGGAGAACTTCGATTAGATCTCGATCCATATGGATCCGTTTGTTTAGTTGTTGGATTTTCCGCTCAAGGGTGGTCTCTATTATATCAAAGAATTTTCAATTGATCTTCTTCGCGAGGAATTCCTTTTGTTGGGCTCTATTTGAGGGTGGGGAATTGTTTGGCAGGATGTTGCCAGTTATTCTCTACTGTAATTTTCTTGTGTTGGTTATGTGTTCGACTTTGCATCTCAAGCCTACATGCGGTGTTCAAATGCAATTTAGCTGGTTTGGTGTTTAAAAATGAATGTTGTAGTCATTATGCTTTGTTAAAAAAAGACGTTTGATTTTCCTGTTGGGCCGGACCATATGTGTATTTTTTTATATGTGTGCTATAAAAGATGTGTAAACACATGCACTCCAGAAAACTATGTGTGTAAACTCATTTTATTTTTAATTGCATATATGTGTAAACTTTTTTTTAAAAGAAATACCTATGTAAACATTTTTATATGCAATTGCACATGCAAATAGAACAAGCCTAGAATCCAGCTCTTGATTTATCGGTATTTAGGCGCGTCCATAGATTTACTTGACATGGTTTAGTATAACGTATTCTTAGTGTTATTCATCTTTATCTACGTGTTTTATGAATAGTATTATTTCTTCGGGTGCCAACTACTCCTAAATATTTCAACAGAATGGACGAATTCGGAGACATATGTTGTGTTGTGGAGAAGTGATGTTATTTTGTGAAAAGTATGACACCGCACAACGTGAGAAAACCAGAGAAACTGACTTGCATTGCATGCTAGAGATTTCACCATTGAAGCTGAGATATTTGGTTATCAAATATATGGCTGAAATTTTTTATCCGAAGACAGGAAAATTCCTTGTACTAAAAAATCATTATGGGATATCTCTTGAAGGAGTGGATGTTGAGTGCATCTATGGCTTAAAAATGATGGATTGAATATAGTGGAGATACTTTATGAGGAAGATGATGAAGTAAGGAACCGTATACCTAACAATTTTGTAAGCAAGAAGACTAGTAATCTTTTAATTGCTGACCTAATTACCGAGATCATTAAGGATAAAGTCGCAGATGATGACTTTATCCGCAAAGTGGTTATGGTTCTCCTTGGGATAGTGCTTTTCCCATAGAGCCTCAAGATCGTCCCAAAAAACAACTACGCAATAGTAGAAGACGTGGGATGCATAAAAATTTGAATTTCAATGATTTCGTATGAACATTCCTCATTGCTAGCCTGAAACAAGAAGGAAACGCATATGAGATGAGGCAATAGCCAAAAGGCAACATAATCTTGTTACAGGTAAATTCCATTCTCAACTTATATATATAGTTATCTACAATGCATATTTATTTAAATCTAATTTTATTGTGATATTTGAAGTATTTGTACTGGGAGAAGATACTCACAGAAGGTGCCGAGTATACCTCTAGGAGGCCTTTGATGAGGAATTGGACGAAAAATGTGGTATAATTAAATGGCCGTGCTTTGGGGAAGGTATGTAAATACAAGTGATATCGTGGCTTATTTTTGTTGCTAACAGTTCATTGTTGTCAATATTAATTCATTTATATACATGTATCTTGGAGATTGATGATGACATAACTCAGAAGCATCGAGAATAGGTCATCAAAACACCTGATAATGTATGTGGTAATAAACGAAGAGGGCCCTACAAGAATAAAGATGGAGTCAACATCTAGCAGGGCGGTGCCTAAACCAAATACAAAAGTCAGGATGGAACAGATGATGAAGAATATAACAGAGCATATTGATAGAACCATTGAGGAAACCCTTGATAGAAAGATGGAGATCCTCTCAGAAACTTGTGCTAAGGTGATATACCATATGTGTCATCTGCTCTGAGTTAAACAAATGCTTTCTTTTTGAACATGATATGATGATTCATTCATTTTCAATTTTGTAGAAACTTCTAATTATGATGAACTCGGTAGAAGTCGTGTATATACCATCTAAAGAAAAAATGTGGAGGTAAATAAGGATGAAGGAACCGCCTCTACTAACACCAAATACACCAAAAAAATTCATGGAACATTCTGACACCCCAAAAAATAACACCTTTAACTGTGCATAGGATGATTTAACTGTGGGAGAAAGCGGATGAAGATGACATATTCATGCTACCCATAGCCAAGAAGGAAAGGAATGCTACTGATGCTTGCCATACCGCACCACCAAAACTCGGCAGTACCAAGGAGTCACCAATACTCATTGATGGTAAGGAACCTTCACCGCAACGAGAGGACTCAGAGGCGATTCCATTCGAAGAATTGACAGCTGGATGGAAAAAGGGTCGGTGAGGAAAAAAGTTGAGGTAGGAGACACTCCGTCGAATGAATCTGACTCGGTTGATAGCCAACGTACCATTTGTCGGAATGCTATTTATGGTGAGAACGGAGAAGCCGTTTCCGAGAAGCGCAAGCACAAGTCGGCAGGCAAAAAGGGTAAAAAAAGTGATGTTAGAAAAGGTAGTGCAACATCATTGAATTGCATGGTTGTGCATGTATTTGATTAAAACAATTGTATGCACGTACTAAAATATTGTTTCTTTGTCTTGCAGGTCTTTTCAAAGACCCAGAAGTCCTGGACGGTTTAAATGCGTTGACACCGCAAGAAAATAGATGTTGCGGTGTTGTATATTGAAATAGCAAATAAAATTAAAGATTTTAGGAGTAAAAATTTCTATAATAACAAGGCCGAAACTCAGTTTAGTGCCAACCACATTAAGGAGATCTATGGCGAGGTGGCAATGTAAGTCCAAGTACCACGGTTTTGTTATTATATGCACATAAGAAGGATCGTTTGTCACACATTATTAAATCTTTTTGTAGGTTATGGGCGCCTACATGGCAGAATTGTCTCATCGACTAGGGGATGACCGACACTTATTCCCTGTATGGAGCGAAAATGCTTTAATAGATACTCCACCAAGAAGAAAAACTAGATCCCAGCATATGAAAACCTTGGACATAAATACAATAGCTATGGTTGATATATCAGGATGCTATGAAAGATGCATTGAAGAATATTTTGTTCCTAATAAGGTAAGTAGTTTTTGTACCAGAAAATGCAGGATATAAACCAGATTATGCAATTTGATGACACTTCTCTCTTTTTGGTAAGCCTTTTACGCGTTGAATATAAACAATTCCTAGTGGTGCACTGTCATCATGAATAAACCAAAGATGCATTTTCAAGTGCTCGACTTGCAGTATGAATTTAGAAGGGTCAAGAAACATGTAAAAAATCTGGTATGTTTGTTCTCTATACATTTAGAGACGATATGCAATTTCAAGTGCCTTCCCTTTCCCCTGCTTTTCTTCCCCTTTCTTCTTCAGGTGCCCTTCTTCTTCTTGTTCCCCGGTGACAAAGCACAGCAACGCCAGCGATAGATGCCAAGCTCCAGTACAACCTCCTGCCCCTCGTGGCCGCAGTATGGTGTAGTGCCGATGATGAGGTGCCCTAACTGCCCATGCATCACGCCACTAAAATGATTGGTCACTAAGAACAAGGAGAATGACAACTGTGGTCGCGAATTTGTGAAATGTGAGAGCAAGCCAGAGGGGGGAAGGTTTGATCTTAGTTCTTCGTAAGCCAATTTGTTGATTTCGTCGGCCAATTTCTAGTGTTTCCCCGGAATTGGGGTTTCATTCAGGGTTCATCTTTCCCATCTGATTTCAGGATCTAAAGAATTGTAGGCATTTGAGTGGATGGATGAGTACATTGAGATGATTAAACTAGAGGGCACAGTTTATCGGAAGGGGGTGCATTGATTAAGCTCAATTACCCTCAGATGATGGAGAACTTGGGCTCTGAAATAATTGCTACTGTGAGGGATGCAGAAGTTAAGGGAGAACTGTAGAAGATTAACACGCAGTTAAGGCAGATTATCGATCTCAAGAAGCATGCGAACATGATGAATGTTGTATTTTATTTTTCTGTAATTGCTCTCGGGTTGGTGTATATGCTGATCATTAAGCAGTAGACAATATAGTCAGTGTATTAGTTAGCTTCCTCATGCTTTGCAAGCCTTTAATAAAAAGCATCACGAATTTGGCCTAGTTTTCTCTGTTTTGCTTTGTTTCATCAGTTTGTTAGTCAAGATACGCACCTGCTTTCTTCAGTTTGTCAGTGCAATGCATAGTTCAGTTTGGAGTTTTTCTTTTAGACAAAAAGTTCGGTCTGAAGTAAATAAAGAAAAAGTTATTGTTAGGCGCTGGCACGACGACGAGTGTTAGAAATCCTAGACCCAGATATAAAGGGCCCTGCTATCGCATGATCGTGAACCATTTAGGTCACACCCAGGACCAATCAGGGAAGGAGCAAACTTTGTCAGGGCCCCACCTGTCATTAGGGCTAGAAACTTTGCCATGCCTTCGAAGTGTCGAGAGACGTAGTTTGAGCATAAAAATGTGCACATGGTCATTCACACAGGTTTTGACACACAGGTTTCTTTTCGGCCAAAAAACTGTATCTTACTTCACTCTTTTCTGAACATAGCTTCGCCATAAAAATGTTTAGTTTTTCCGGGGCTTTTGAGTAGTGCATATCTTTATGCACATGTTCATGTAACAAACATATATAAAAACATTTTGCATGCTGGCTTGCTTTTCATACATTGATCTAAACCATTTTTACTTGATTGTTCTAATTATGTTGGGTATTTTTTTAGTTTTTTTATTTGCTTGATGTGTAGTGTGAGAAGGAGGGTTTTTACTTTGCCAGATCAACTCAAATTCGAATAAAATACAAATAATATATAATTTTTTGCACGAACGAAACATTAATATATTGTGACGCACAAGACCCAGATATTGGTAGAACCCTTACATAAAAACATGACATGTATCATAGTCCACGGTACACATGACATGACAAATAGATAGAAACGATTAAAAAAGGAAAGAACAGTTGACATGGATAAGGTAAAATGGACCCTTGCGCTCACAAGTAGACTCTGAAGAAATGTTGAGGGTGCTCTCGACAACTAAGATAGGTCATAGACCAATGCAATGTTGGCATGGGCCCACATCTGCCACAAGTGTGTGTGTGTGTCATGGCTTGGCATATCACTCTTATACTTAGATGTATCAACTGAGTGGGATTATGTTGGCCAAGTATTGAGTCACAAAACCATAAGTTGATTATGGTGTTTCTAGCCAAACCATAAAGGTCTATAGCCCATCCAATTTTTGCATGGGCCCATATTTTTCACAAAGTGTCTCATCATGTCTTGGCATAGCAGTCTTATACTGAGATCTATATCAAGTAGGTAGGATCATGTTGGACAAGTGTTGACTCATATACAACAAGAAGTTGATGAAGGAGTTTCTAGCCAACCCAGAGAGGTCTATAGCCAATACAATGTTAGCATGGGCCACATTTGCCATAAAGTGTCTCATCATGTTTTGGCATAAAAGTCTTTTACTTAGATCTATCAACTAGGTAGGATCATTATATCCAAGTGATGACTCATACAACCACAAGTTGATGATAGAGTTTCTAGCCAACCCAGAGAGGTATATACACTACAATAAAAGTTGGCATTTACAACGGATGATTTTCATGCTTAAAGGCCCGTTTTTTGTGGTTAAAAAGTCTTATAAGATAGATGGCCTTCATGGTAAAAGCCCCATCACAAATGAATCTACCACGGTTTTTTTCCAACCATGGAGGATCACACCCTTCAGCCACGAAAACTTGTTCCATCGTAGCATGTTGACTACTGACGTCATGCAAACTGCCACATGGAAAACACCGTTAATGTCTAGTTACCGTCGTTAATGGTCACAGAAACTGTGGTAGAAGCCAGGCCCAGTCAAGGCCTGCTAATTATTAGGTGGGCCGACCCATTACGAGAGCCCAATAAGAAATCAACTTGTTACTGTTTTGTTCTGCACTATTTGGAATGGGCCGATTAGTGCAGCCAGCCGTGGCCCATGAACTTTCAGGCTCGACACAATTTCGGCCTACAGTAGGCCCACCTTGGTCCAATACTATGCGGCCCATTACCGGCCTGCACCAAGTTAGTTCGTTATTGTTAAGGCCTGCGATCGGTCCGTCACTTTTCTCGTAGCCCATCATGGACCGCCTTATGGCATTTTACTATTATGGCCTATAACAGTTCTAGCATTTCACTATTTGGGCCTTATACTATTTAGTCTGATAAGAGGCCTGCTATGTTTCTAGCCTAGTACTGTTCTAGCCTGGTATTTTCTGGCCTGATACTGTTCTAGCCTAATAAACTTGCCGGCATGTTCTAGTTCTTGTCCGCTACTATTTTAGCATGTTACTGTTCCTGCCTGCTAAAGTTTTGGCCTCTTACTGTTCTGGTCTTTTCTGTTCCGGCCTGTTACTATTCTGGTGCTTTAGTGTCCTACTCTTTTACTGCTCCAGCCTTTTACTAATATGGCCTTTTACTGTTCTGGCCTTTTACTTTTCTGAATTTTTACTATTTAATAAGTACCGGCAAAAGTCCACAGTTTAATGGTCTTAGGGTAGTTTTGTCACAGTTAAAGATAGTTCATTGTAAAGTGTTACATTGATACTAGTTTTGTCACAAGATACAAATTATCTCAATTTAGACTATGGGTAGCATAATGTAATGGAAAGGATGTTCCATGATGGATTTGGATGAGTTCCAAAGTTGAGACATTGTGACGGATACTACAACAAAAGGCTAAGTATATGACTGCTATAGTATCAGCAAAGGAGGGTATTTGTGTTAAGTAGTTTGTTATCAAACTAGGTGTGGTTCAAAGTGGGCTAATACTATGAAGATATATTGTGTCACAATAATATCAACATATTTTGAGTCGAACGAAATCTATACAATGCCATCTCATACAATGCCATCTCATTTGAGAATGAGTGATGCGTAGAGACGCAGAGACATGCAAATACACACGGACCTGAAACTGTCAGATCCAGAGATTATGTTAACCACTAGCAATAGCGTATATGCAACACCAGAAAGCCATAGGTGTTCAATACACAAAGTTTTTCGAACTAGATTATTGACTCTAGTGCAAGTGGGAGACTGAAGGGAATATGCCCGAGAGGCAATAATAAAGTGGTTATTATCTTATTCCATGTTTATGATAAATATTTATTTTACATGCTAGAATTGTATTGATCGGAAACATCAATACACGTGTGTTTAATAAACAAAAAGGGTTCCTAGTTATGCCTCTCTTATAGACTAGCTTGTTGATTAACAAGATGATCAAGGTTTCCTGATCATGGACATTGGATGTTGTTAATAACAAGGTCACGCCATTGGTGGAATGATGTGATGAACATTCATCCGAAGTATAGCATTACAATCAAAGTCATTATGTTTATATTGCTATAACATCATACGAAGTAATCTTTATCCTTAGACCATGAGATCATGTTAATTGCTAACACCGGAAGAGTATCTTGATAACATCAAACGTCACACCGTAATAGGGTGACTATAAAGGTGGGTTCAGTGCTACGAAGGTGTTATGTTGAGGCTCATGGATCAAGAGTGGGATTTTTCCATCCCGATGACGGATAGATATACTCTGGGCCCTCTCGGTGATATCACATTGAAATAGCTTGCAAGCAAGTGATGTGATCACTAGAATGTTATATCAGGAACGAGAAAAGAGTGCATGTCGAGAACGAGATCAAACTAGGTATGGAGATACCGATGATCGAATCTCGGACATGTAATATATCGGGACAAAGGGATTTAGTTACTAGCGTTAAAGGTTCTCACGATCACGAAGTCATCGTTGAATTTGTAGGAGTCGATTATGGATCTCCGGTCCCGCTGATTATTGATCGGAGAGGGGTCTCGATCATGTCTGCATTATTCGCGAACCGTAGGGTGACACACTTAAGGGATACCGACACCATTTGGAGCAAATATGTTTCAGATAAAGATTTAAGAAAGCGCTGGAATTATTTCAATAGACACCAAAATTGTTTCGGGTGAAATTGCTGAAATTGGTTCTGCATGCAATATTGAAATGTTGCAGGGGGTTTTATGTGAATGTTTGTTAATTAAAGTAATTAACAAAATTCTGAATAAAATTAATAAAAAGAGTTTTATTAAATGAGAGAGCATTAAATTTGGATAAATTTAATGCATTTAAAGTGGGGACTTTAAAAGAGAATGTGAAGGGGCAAATTTATGTGGAGGGAGCTACCACCACATTAATGAGAAGGTGAGGGGTCACCCCTTGGGGCGCCGGCCATGGGGAGGGGTACCCTCCCCTCCTCCTATAAAATGCCCCCCTCTCACACCTTCATACTCACACCTCCTTGTGAAGGATCTCTCTCCCCCTCTAGTATTATTCCCCCATGGTCTCGGATTAGCGAGATACATGTTCCCGGTGGCTTTATCTGGATAGGAGTTGTTCCTTCCCATGTTTTGCTGGAGCGAGGGACGGAGGTTTTCGGGGTACCGGACGTGTGTGCGATCACGTATGCACCGCTGCTTTGCGGTGCTGGACTTGGTGGTGCTGGAGCTGGATCTGATGGACGTCTTTGGGCGGACCTGCTGGACTTCATCATGATCTTGAGATCGGCAAGTGTACGACTACATCAACCACGAGTTCCTACTCGTTAACAAAGCTCGTTGTCTTTGAGGGTAAGTTCTCCATGGATGTATGACCACCCGTTGCTTTGTACCTAGTAGATAGATCTTGGCGTGTAGTTCACACCGTAGGAAATTTTTTGTTTTCTATGCTGCGGACCCAACAGTGGTATCAGAGCCTGATCTATGCGTAGGTGCTTAGCACGGGTAGTACACATATGTTTATATGTGGGCGATGATGATCATGTTATTGCTTCTTTCATGTATTTTGGATATTGGTGGCATAGTGGGATGAAGCGGCCCGGACCAACCTTACATGTCATCGTACATGAGACCGGTTCCACGACTGACATGCAACTTGTTTTGCATAAGTGGCTGGCGGGTGTCTGTCTCTCCTACTATAGTCAATATCTGATTTACAACGAGTTGCTAATAACTTAGTTATCCTCGTTGTGGTTCATGTTCGTAGGTAAGAACGGTTCTATCTCCGAAAGCCCTAAGCCACGTAAAACTTGCAATTGATAAATTAGAGGCGTCTAGTTTAGATCTTTGCTGGGCTAGTGTATTGATATGGTATTGTTGTAAGTAGATATATGATAGATACTCTTACAACACACTCAACGTGTAAGTTCCATAGACCTTGGCCTTACACACAAAGGAATGATAGAGATCATACCACGATGCAAGTGATAGAGATCAAATGCATGGACCATATTATCTCACTTTACACATTAGATGTTAGCATCTTATACTGCTAGTTTGGCGCTTTCTGTAGCATTGTAAGATGATCCCTCATTTAAATATCAAGATAAAATGTGTTCTTCCTTAAGTATGCACCGTTCTATGGATCGTGTTTCGAGACATCACGTGATGATCGGGTGTTCTCAACTCTACGCTTTCATGCAACGGGTGTAAGACTGTTTTACACACACGAATACTAAGGTTCTTACTTGGCGAGCCTAGCATGTACAGACATGGCCTCGGAACACGGACCGAAAGGTTAAGCATGAGTCATATAGTTGATGTGATGACAATATTGATGCTCGCCTTTGAAGCTACACCGACTCACGTGATGATCGGACATGGTGTAGTGGATTTGGTTCATGTAATCACCAAAAAGGCACGAGGGATGTCGTTTTTGAGTGGGAGTTCATTTCTAATTTGGATTAATCGAACTAAATTTGTCATAAACTAAATCGAAGTGAATTTGCATAATTTGTTGTAGTCATTGGCATCTGTTCACTACCTTATGCTTAGTTTGAATTGAGAGAATAGAACTATAGAATTCTGGATATTTACTTTACGAACTGGTATCGTATTGTTTTGAAAGTCAATTTAAAGTTTATAAGTCCTATTGCAAACTTTCAGCAAACTCTATTTACTCCATGAAGTTTAATAAGTAGTATTAAATCAAGAGTAAGAATTACAATGTTAGTATCTAAAGTATCATGTTTGCCTCCATGATTATTGATATTCAAAAGTTGTTTTAATATCAAGATTATATTGGAGCTAGAAATTGTTTCAGAAACCATCATGTGTGAAAGATATTGTGATATCTGAAACAATGTTTTTGGTTGCATTATGATAGAGTATAATTTAGAAAAATACATGTTCTCATATTGTATGAGAATTTGTGAAGGATGGAGATGCTAGGCATCCGAATCTACCAAAAAGGTTTTGGGAACTGATATTATACTCGTGATTCTTCCTTATAAGCTATAGTAGCTTGATCATGAAAGTTGTCATGATAAGGATGAATAGAATATGTAAGTAAAATGTTTACTACACTAATAGATTACTAAAGAATGGATTTTTGAAAGAACACCAAACATTTGATGATGGTGATACACTTCAAAGTGCAAGTCCAAAGGTATTAGTAGTTGACTATATATGCTTTGTACCATGTGTCATGTTGATGACACCACTATTGATGTTGATAGATTCTTTTTAAAAGAAAAAGGAATTGCTGAAAGAGAATCTATAAAATATTTGGCAGAAAATAAAAGGTTGGAGATGTCCAACTTGGGTATATAGAAGATATACATGTTATGGCTATATCCCTTGCTTGTTAAACAATGTGGTTATGAGGTATTGGATACCGGTATTGGATACCGAATTGGTTGGTATGAAGTGTCATACAGGACAACGCAATTCATGAACTACAATGGCCTAAGTAACCAGCAAGAGAATGAGTGATGATGTTCATCGAAAACAAATAAAGTGTTATTGTGTTTTTCGTTGTCATCAAACCAAGCCTTCAAGATTTGTTTAAATAATTTTTATTTTGTTCTGGTATTATGAGAACAATGGCTGTTCAAATAATTACTGTATTCCATAAAGGATGGATGAACTTTTACAAGTCTAGTTGGAGAAATCACATCCATAAATACTATTGCTAAAATGTTGCAAGACAAATGATTGAAAGATCACTTATGAAGTGACATCGCTGTTTAAATTATATTTGAAAGAAAACATGAAGAAACTCCATGTTGATGGATTTTTGGAGTCTTTGATTTTGATCAATTGACGCATGTGAGACTTTCCTCGAGATAATTGAAACTCCGTCCATAGGCCAGAGAGGAACGGATGACTAGCTTATTGGAAATTGTGCATGCTGATGTGCATAGTCCATTATGTGTAGCCATATGCGATGGATCTTTTTTCTTCATATGCTTTCTCCGAAAATTTGAGTGAATATATCTGTATATTTACTTACTAAGGAAGAAGTATGAAACATTTGAAAATTGTTCAAAGACTTTCAAGATGAAGTGGAAAATCATTGTAACAAGAAAATAAAGAGTTTATGATTCGATCATAAAGGAAGATATTTGAGTTACATGTTTAGCAAAAACACCTAAGACTTGAGGAATTGTTCCATGATTTGTGTTTCCCGATAAGCCATAGGAGTATGGCATATTCGAGAGATAAAATCAAACCATGTTTGACATGGTAAGATCAAAGGTGTCATTTATAAAACTGCCATTATGTTTTAAAGATTGAAGCTTTAGAGACTACCGCTTTTACACTGAAAAGAGCACCATCGTGATCCATTGAAATGACACCATATGAGTATGGTTTGGGATAAAACCCGAATTGTCTTTTCTTAAATTTTGGTATGCTATGCATAAGTAAAATGTTTACAACCAAAGTCGGATAAGAACGTCTTTGTAGGTTATCCCAAAGAATTTGTTGGGAATTTCTCCATAACACCGAGGACAAAAGAGTTTGTTACTTGGAACGTCAAGTTTCTTGAGAAGGAATTTTTCGTGAAAAGTTAAGTGGGAGGACAATAGAACTTTGATAAGGTTGTTGAACCTTAGCTATATGTGCTAAGTAGCGTAGCGCCGGAAAGTGTCTCGGTGGCGGCCACAATGCTCATGGCTCTCGTGATTACAAAAGGTGTGATCTCGGAGATTAGAGTTCCTATAGAACCATGTGGGTCGGTAAGAATCAAATAGTAAGATTTGATAAGCAAGTCGTTATTGTTTTGACAATGATGAACCGACTACATGCAAAGAAGCGATGATGGGCCCTGACTCCATAAAATGACTAGAAGTCATAGAATCCGTGATAGTATCCATACACGAGAAATCAAGTTTCTGAACTTGGAAGACCCTGCGGAAAGGCGTGAAGCCTAGCAGTCGTGTTTGGATCTATAAAGAAATAAGACATGGATGTTTAACATCTATGAAATAGTCGACATGTCATAAAGAAGTTTATGACAATGTTCAAGGAGTTGACTATGACAAGATTTGATCTTTCATAGCGATATATATAGTCTTGACGGATTAATGTAGCAACCACTACATATAATTTGGTATATGGTAGTTGAATAAACAAAACAAGGTTCTTCTAATAGAACGGTAACCTAGGACATGTACATGACATGGTCCGAAGGGTTTTGTTAATTCAAAGGGTGCTAAAAGGGCATGTAAACTTCAATAGTGGAAGTAAACATAGCAGAGTTGGAATCTTCACCATCATGAAACTGTTAAAAGAGTTTAAATTCATCGGAGATGATGAAGATGCTTGCATTTGCAAGAAATTAAGTGGGAGCGCTGAGACATATTTCTAATACATTATGTAGAGACATATTGTTGATTGGAAATGATGTATCTTGTATTAACACAAGTTAAGAATTTCATTAAAATAAGATTTCGATGAAAGACTTGGGCAAACCCAGAATATTAGGCATCAATATCTATATGGATAGATTAAGGCGCTAATATGGTTGTGCCAGACATACATATATAAGATATTGAAAGGGTTCAATATGAGATATTGAAAGGGTTCAATATGAGATATTGAAAGGGTTCAATATGGAAACAACAAGAAAGGTTCTTGCTGCATGGAAAGAATTGTATCAAGATTCAAGTGTTTTGTCACTTGGTGAGTAAAATCACATGAAGATTTTGATCGATTATATCATGATATGTATATATCCAGAATGTCCTATGCTCTAAATGTTATGAGCATATACCAGAATGATTCATAAGATGATCATTGGACAATAGTAATGATATTCTTATGAGCTTTAGAAGAACTAAGAATATATCATGTATAAGTGACAAAAACTTAAAGGTAGTTCATTGTAAAGTGTTACATTGATACTAGTTTTGTCACAAGATACAAATTATCTCAATTTAGACTATGGGTAGCACAATGTAATGGAAAGGATGTTCCATGATGGATTTGGATGAGGTCCAAAGTTGAGACATTGTGACGGATACTACAACAAAAGGCTAAGTATATGACTGCTATAGTAGCAGCAAAGGAGGGTATTTGTGTTAAGTAGTTTGTTATCAAACTAGGTGTGGTTCAAAGTGGGCTAATACTATGAAGATATATTGTGTGACAATAATATCAACATATTTTGAGTCGAACAAACTAAAGGTCTCACCAAAGGACCAAATCTATACAATGCATCTCATTTGAGAATGAGTGATGCGTACAGACGCAGAGACATGCAAATACACACGGACCTGAAACTGTCAGATCCAGAGCTTATGTTAACCACTAGCAATAGCGTATATGCAACACCAGAAAGCCATAGGTGTTCAATACGCAAAGTTTTTCGAACTAGATTATTGACTCTAGTGCAAGTGGGAGACTGAAGGGAATATGCCCGAGAGGCAATAATAAAGTGGTTATTATCTTATTCCATGTTTATGATAAATGTTTATTTTACATGCTAGAATTGTACTGATCGGAAACATCAATACATGTGTGTTTAATAAACAAAAAGGGTTCCTAGTTATGCCTCTCTTATAGACTAGCTTATTGATTAACAAGATGATCAAGGTTTCCTGATCATGGACATTGGATGTTGTTAATAACAAGGTCACACCATTGGTGGAATGATGTGATGAACATTCATCCGAAGTATAGCATTACGATCAAAGTCATTATGTTTATATTGCTATAACATCATACGAAGTAATCTTTACCCTTAGACCATGAGATCATGTTAATTGCTAACACCGGAAGAGTATCTTGATAACATCAAACGTCACACCGTAACAGGGTGACTATAAAGGTGGGTTCGATTACTCTGAAGGTGTTATGTTGAGGCTCATGGATCAAGAGTGGGATTTGTCCATCCCGATGACGGATAGATATACTCTGGGCCCTCTTGGTGATATCACATTGAAATAGCTTGCAAGCAAGTGATGTGATCACTAGAATGTTATATCACGGGAACAAGAAAGAGTGCATGTCGATAACGAGATCAAACTAGGTATGGAGATATCGATGATCGAATCTCGGACATGTAATATATCATGGGACAAAGGGATTTAGTTACTAGCGTTAAAGGTTCTCACGATCACAGAAGTCATCGTTGAATGTGTAGGAGTCAAGATGGATCTCGGTCCATTGCTGATTATTGATCGGAGAGGGGTCTCGATCATGTACGCATTATTCATGAACCATAGGGTTACACACTTAAGGGATACCGACACCATTTGGAGCAAATATGTTTAGATAAAGATTTAAGAAAGCACTGGAATTATTCCAATAGACAAAAGCTGTTTGGGTGAAATTGCTAAAATTGGTTCTGCATGTAATATTGAAATGTTGTAGGGGGTTTTATGTGAATGTTTGTTAATTAAAGTAATTAACAAAATTCTGAATAAAATTAATAAAAAGAGTTTTATTAAATGAGAGAGCATTAAATTTGGATAAATTTAATGCATTTAAATTGGGGACTTTAAAAGAGAATGTGAAGGGCAAATTTATGTGGAGGGAGTTACCACCACATTAATGAGAAGGTGAGGGGTCACCCCTTGGGGCGCCGGCCATGGGGAGGGGTACCCTCCCCTCCTCCTATAAAAGGCCCCCCTCTCACACCTTCATACTCACACCTCCTTGTGAAGGATCTCTCTCCCCCTCTAGTATTATTCCCCCATGGTCTCGGATTAGCGAGATACATGTTCCCGGTGGCTTTATCTGGAAAGGAGTTGCTGCTTCAGCTGCTTTGCTGGAGCGAGGGATGGAGGTTGTCGCGGTACCGAACGTGTGTGCGATCACGGATGCACCGCTGCTTTGCGGTGCTGGACTTGGTGGTGCTGGAGCTGGATCTGATGGACGTGCTGGAGCCGGACCTGCTGGACTTCATCACGATCTTGACATCGGCAAGTGTACGACTACATCAACCACGAGTTCCTACTCGTTAACAAAGCTCGTTGTCTTCGAGGGTAAGTTCTCCATGGATGTATGTCCACCCGTAGCTTTGTACCTAGTAGATAGATCTTGGCGTGTAGTTCACACCGTAGGAAATTTTTTGTTTTCTATGCTGCGGACCCAACAGATTCTCCGTCAAAGCTTGCATGTTCTTCAACTCAGATAACTCCTTCGTTGTTATTTAGACTACTAAATCTGATCTGTTGGCTTCCTGTCCAACTACATCAAGTGCATCTTGGAGTGCAACACCAAAAATTATTTCTGCTGGAATGTATAGAGCAGTCAAGATCGTGTACCTACATGAGAAATATGCACTATCACTGTTGCTCTATCCAAAGAGATCTCTGTCTAGTGTGGCTTAGTGATAGACAATAAGTTCTAGGTCAAGAATTGATCACTCAACATTGATGATCAATTGACTCTAAGACTTGGTTAAATAGGAATGTCATCTATTAATAGGACAGCAAAGATATGTGATGAATGGTCTCGGCTTGACTTCCCTTTCCAAACGTTTTGTGATAAGAGCTGATGTTTAAGAACTACCTTGATGTTCATGGTATAAATAACTATGGTAATAAAGTGTATCATGGTTTAGTTATTGAGTTTCTTTTCTTGGGTTATATACCCGATTAAGTATTCAGGGTTGGTTGTAAGTAATACCTTGATATAATCTTTAGATGATTAAGTATTCATCTTTGAGTAATGTGTTGTGGTTTTGGCTTGATTCCATTTGATCTACCCATAGACCAAATTATAGTACCCATAGACAAGGTTTTAGCAAAGGTCATATTGAAACTTATCGTAGTCAACTTGATGATGTACTTCAGTTCCACCAAGTTAAGAGAAGCTTCAATCACTTTGACAAGTTTTATTTAAAAGCGCGAAAATTATCTAGATTTTCTATGCATGAATGCAATGCACACACCTAATCTTAGCTTATTTCTAAGCTCTAATGCTAGTATGTTACATTAATACATGTGTGTTTAATAAACAAGTAAAGGGTTCCTAGTTATGCCTCTCTTATAAATTAGTTCATTGATTAACAAGATGATCAGGGTTTCTTGATCATGGACATTGGATGTTGTTAATAACAAGGTCACAACATTGGTGGAATGATGTGATGAACATTCATACGAAGTATAGCATTACAATCAAAGTCATTATGTTTATATTGCTATAACATCATAAGAAGTAATCTTAGTCCTTAGACCATGAGATCATGTCAATCACTAACACTAGAAGTGTAACTTGATAACATCAAACGTCACACCATAACAGGGTGACTATAAAGGTGGGTTCAGATACTCCGAAGGTGTTATGTTGAGGCTCATGGATCAAGAGTGGGATTTTTCCATTCCGATGACGGATAGATATACTCTAGGCTCTCTCGGTGATATCACACTGAGATAGCTTGCAAGCAAGTGATGTGATCACTAGAATGTTATATCACGGGAACAAGAAAAGAGTGCATTTCAGTAACGAGATCAAACTAGGTATGGAGATACCAACGGTTGAATCTCAGACATGTAATATATCACGAGACAAAGGGATTTACTTACTATCTTTAAAGGTTCTCATGAGCACAGAAGCCATCGTTGAATGTGTGGGAGTCAGTATGGATCTCCAGGTCCCGCTATTGATTATTGATCAGAGTAGGGTCCCGTTCATGTATGCATTTTTCGCGAACCGTAGGGTGACACACTTAAGGGATATCGACACCATTTGGACCAAATGTGTTCCAGAGAAAAGATTTACAAAGCATTGGAATTATTTCAATGGACACCGAAATTGTTTCTGGTGAAATTGCTGAAATTGGTTCTGCATGTGATATGGAAATATTGCATGGGTTTTATGTAAATGTTTGTTAATTAAATTAATTAACAAAATTCTAAATAAAAGGAGTTTTATTAAATGAGAGTTTGCATTAAATTTGGTGGAAATTTAATGTGGGTGAGTGGAATTTTGAGTGGAGTCAAATTTATGTGAGTGGGAGCTCCAGCACATGAATGTGGAAGAAGTGGGGGCACCTCTCTTGGCCGCCGGCCATGGAGAGGGGTTGCCCCCCACTCTCCCCTATAAAAGTCCCCTCACTCCTCCTCTCATCTCACACCTCCTCGTGAAGGATCTCTCTCCCCCTCTATAATTATTCCCGCATAGTCTCGGATTAGCGAGATACATGTTCCTGGTGCCTTTTTGTCTGGAAGGAGTTGCTGCTTCCGCTGCATCGCTAGAGTGAGGAGGCGGAGGTTGTTCGGTGGATCGAACATGTGTGCGAGCATGGATGCGATGCTGATTTGCGGCGCTAGGACTTCCTCTCGATCTTGAGATCGGCAAGAGATCGACTATATCATCCACGTTCATAGTAAAAGTAGCTCAAGCCTAAAGCCTTAGTAACGTAACGCGTATCCGTCAAATATCGTTACACTTTGTCAGTTTTCAAGGGTATGATATCTATGGATGTATATCCACCTAATGCTTGTATCTAGTAGATATATCTTGGTGCTTAGTAGTTACCATCATAGGAAACTTTTTGTTTTCTATGCTGCGAACCCAACACTCTTGTTTGTGATGGAGACAAAAATTTCTACACAGCGAGTGGAAACCTTGAAGCCATCTCTAGGTTTTGTTGGTTGCTTTGCGGTTGATAGTGAGGGGTTGAGCGGAGGTATTGGACTATTTTGGTCAGCTAACTTTGTTGTCGATGTCAAGAACTTCAATGCCTGCCACATTGATGCGATGGTGAGGAGGTGCAATAGTGTGCAAATGGAGTGGAGATTTTCAGAGTTTATGGTGCACCGAACACTGTCGATCGGCACCATGGTTGGCCTGCACTGCGTACCCTGGCTGCTATTGTCCATCCCGCTTGGTCATGTGTCAGAGATTTTAATGAGACTTTATTTGCTTCTGAGCATTTCTCTCGTGCAGCAAGGCCGGAGTGGCAGACGAGGGCCTTTCGGGAGGCAGTTGAGGACTATTTCTTGCATGATCTTGGTTGGTCTGGTGTGGAATACACCTAGGACAGTGAGCAGACGAGTGATGCAAATGTTAAAGCACGACTGTATCGTGCTTTTGGTGATTATCGTTTTCTGAATAAAGTTGCACACTCACGAGTATGGCACATAGTTTCCACGGAATCTGATCACTGCTTCGTACTGGTTGAATTTCGTGAAGGCGTGGCTGAGGAGAGAAAAAGGGGCGCTAAAAAATTCAGGTATGAGGATATATGGTAGACTCATGTTGATTATGATATGCTGAGTCTGGACAAATGGCAGAGAGGTTTAGGTCAACATGGCTTGAGAGGTGTGGTGTAGGGACTGAAGAACGTGCAGACAAATCTCAGTGTTTGGGGTGCAAAAGAGTTTGGTGTCTGGCTTGGAAAGTGCATAAATTATGTGATAGACTCAACAAACTCAGAGCATGCTCAGTTGGTCGATGTCCCAATGACGAGGAGAAGGATGTCGTGAAACAATTGCGTGAGGCACTTCATCAAGAGGAGATTTGGATGCGGCAATGCTCTAGAGTTTAGTGGCTGCGAGAGGGTGATCACAACACTGCTTACTTTCATGCAGAGGCTACCCATAGGAAGAGGATTAACAAAATAAATAATCTGGAGCGAGCCAATGGCACGAAGTGTGAAACCTGAGAGGATGATTGTGCAGAAGTCCAGGACTTTTATCATAATCTATACACCTCTCAAGGGTATAGGCCGATGGACAAGCTGTTGGATCTGGTACCTAATAGGGTGACTCCAGAGATGAATTCTGATATGGATAAACCATATTCAGCTATCAAGGTAAAGGCTGCTTTATTCCAAATGGCACCGTCCAAGCCGCCAGGTGTGGATGGATTCACAGTGGGTTTTTCCAAAGGCATTGGTCCCTCCTGGAGGCGGACATTGTTCCTGCTATCTGAGAGTTATTGAATGGTGGTGATCTACACCTAGGAATGAATGACATGTCGATAAATCTCATTCCTAAGGTAAATCATCCACAACGTATTTCCCAGTATCGTCCTATTTCTCTTTGTCTAGTTCTTTATAAGGTGGCGGCGAAATGCATTGCCAACAGAATGAGAGGGTTCTTGGGGGATATTATTGGGGAGGAGCAGAGCACCTTTGTTCCTGGGCGCTTAATAACTGATAATGTTTTAATTTCATGTGAGACCGTGAATGCGATGAGGAAGAGAAAGAAGGGGAGGAATTGTGTTTGTTCAATCAAGCTGGACATGATGAAAGCTTATGATCGGGTTGTGTGGCACTATTTACAAGCCATCATGTTGAGATTGGGGTTCAGCTCTAGCTATGTTAGACGAATCCTGAAATGTGTAACCTCTATCATGTTACAGTGAAGGTTAATGGTGCACTATTGCCTTTGTTTACACCATCCAGAAGGTTACGTGGGGGTATCCAATGTTACCTTATTTATTCATGCTTTGTGGAGAAGGTTTTATGACCTTGTTGAACTCATTCGGTTGGGCCTCTGCCGATAAGGGCATAGAGGTGAGCATTTAATCACCTTGGATAAACCATCTACTATTTGTTGATGATAGCTTAATCTTCTTGAGATAAAATGGGCAAAGTGCGTAGAGGATTAAAGAGATCCTACAAATTTATGAAGACTGCTCGAGGCAATGTGTGAACAGGGAGAAGAGTTCCATATTTTTCAGCCCAAATACCCAGCTCACTAACCGACAGTCCTTGAAGCTCCTGCTGGGCATTGATGTTGAGGCCTTCAGTGAGCGTTATCTAGGGCTTCCTACAGTAGTTGGCCATATCACAAGTGGTACTTTCGATCACATCGGGGAAAGAATTCGAAGTAAAATCCATGGTGGATCGGAAAGAATGGTTTCGTGCACGGGTAGAGGTTTTCTGAAGGTTGTGATCGAAGCAATCTCTACCTACAACATGTCTTGTTTTAGGCTGACAAAGAAGGTTTGTAAGGTGATTGCTTTGTATGAAGCTTGCTACTGGTGGAGCAGCTCTCTAGATCAACGTTCTATGCACTGGTTAGCTTGGGACGCTCTTGTTAAACCGAAGTGCCAGGGAGGAATGGGTTTTAGAGATTTGGAGAATTTCAATTTGGCTCTACTCGGGAATAATGGGTGGAGGTTCGTGACTCAACCTGCAGAGTACTTAAATCTAAGTACTTTCCCGAGGCTGACTTTTTGCAAGCGACTATGCCTCGGATTTCTTCGTCTGACCTGGTGTGCTATCAATGTAGGCCGAGAAGCATTGGCAGAAGGCATGTTGAAAGTATTGGGGATGGTCTATCAGTGTCCATATGTAATGAAAAGTGGATCCTAGGAACGAGATCAATAATGCCATCTTGGCAAATTGGAGATGATGATCTAAACCTAGTGGCATACCTCATTCACAAGGATCACTGGTCATGGAAATCTGACGTTGTAATGAGGAATTTTACTACACCTGAGGCGGATGCGATATTAAACATTGCACTTGCTTCTGGTGGGGGTGATGATTTGTGGGAATGGAGCTTGGAGACGTCGGGATCATATTCGGTGAAATCAGCGTACCGTGCTCTTATGACGCATAACAAGCATCTTGCTCTAGCGAAAGGAACGGTTACGACCACTTCAATCTCCGAAATAGATTTATCGTCGGGACTGTGAAAGCTGCAGGTGGTGCCAAAAGTCCGTGTGTTTTGGTGGTGTGTTCTTCGCGGTATTTTGCTAGTTGAACAGAAGCTGCAGCATCGGCATATCGCCACGCTTGCTCAATGCAAAATCTGCCGTACAACAGATGAAGATTTAATGCATGCACTACTATTTTGCTCGCATGCGAAAAAAAATTGGATGGAGGCGAAGGGCTGGTTTCAGATCAGAGTGCCAGAGTTACATCCATCTACCTCGTCAAGGGACTTTTTATGTGACCCTATTGTTTCTGATGCGGATAGGGCGATAACCATCACGGTTATGTGGGCGATTTGGACCTCACGTAACAACATCACGCATGATCTGGAGGGATTGAATCCTGCTACTTCCATGCAGAGATAAGAGATACTTTAGCTTTGTTGGAGGTGCCAAAACAGCTTGCCAGTATTCTACCTAGGCATGGATGGAGACCCCATGAGAGCGGTTGGGTGAAAATTAATACAAATGCTGGTATATTATCTAAAGCGAGGAAAGCTGGAGTGGGAGGTGTTGCTAGAGACCCTGCTGGCTTCATTGGGGCTTGAGACCCTGCCGTCTTCATTGGAGCTTGGAGCAAGCCGTATCCTGGAATTACTGATCAGATGATTGCTGAGGCGATGGCGCTAAGCGATGGGGTGATTTTTTCATAGCTTCGTGGTTTCTCGCGAGCGGTTCTTGAAACTCACTGCAAAGAGGTGGTTGATCTCGGAACTCGCGCATGGGTTCTCGCGCAATTTTTGCGCCGATTCTACTAGAAATTGAATGACCGTCTTCTTCTTTTGATGCTTTTGTAATCCGACATGTAACTAGATCATCTAACACATTTTCCAACCTTTGTGCCAAGTATGCTTGCACTTTGGAGGTCACAGGTTGTTGGATGGAACTACCCCTAGCTTCCTCGTTGGAGTCTTTTGGCTGATCGGGATGGAGCTCTAGCTGTTTGAATAAAGCCCTGCAATTTCCATGCAAGAAAGCAGAGTTCCAAGCTGGCCCGAGGCATGCATGCATGGCATGCTGGCTACGTGCGCTCGCTGTCTTAGTGCACGCCCAGGCCAACATCACACACATGTATTGCCCCCGATGAATAGGAGCAGCTTCAGTCGTGCGACGCTGGACCGAGTAAGGCTACCCTACTCCGCGACCCCATGAAACAGAATTTGTCACGCCGGCTGCCGTAAGCTCAGCGTCGCACCGAGACGAAGAGACCGACCACACTGGCTATACGGACATGGCCGTGCGTTGGTTTTATACCGATGCCGGCCTCCTTATGAAACAGTCCTTCGAGGCAATACCCCTTGCACACCCTGACGAATCCGCAAAGTCGTCAAGAAGTCCCAGCTAAGCGGAATGCATCTACCTACATCAACAACATCATCATCGCCGTTCAAAACCGACGAGGCATGACGGCGAGGGCGGGCGAGGCCGGAGCAAAGGCCATGCATTCAGCGGCGTGTGTACCGACGAGGACACGGGATCTGCCGCTTCCCACACACACCACCATCACCACCATTCATGCAGGACGTGAAGCGAAGACGACGAAGACGACTAATGGCTTAATCAGAGGTGTCTCGCAGCGTAACCCGCGGGAGTAATTAACCGGGAGCCTTCCAAGGCCCCGGGAATTAGGAGAATGCAATCGCCATTGTCAGGCTGACCGCGCTAGTAGGCCATGGAGCGCAATTATATGAGAATTATATTTTTATCCCATATAATTAATAAAATAGTTCCCTCTTTTGTTTTCTTTCTGTATTTCTGATACACTGGCACGCCCACACCCTTTTCTTTCTTTTTACCGTCCCCGGATTATTAGTCATAGATGCAGTTGGATGGCAGTCTATGTATAATGTTCTAATGCCCAATCAAGTCTCAAAGGAGTCAAGATGATTAGTATATGCATGTATTGTTTTCTCGATATTTGTCAATTGCCCCGTTGTAATTTGTTCACCCGGCATGTTATCTATCTATGGAGAGCCACCTCTAGTGAACTATGGATCCCGGTCCTTTTCTTTACATACAATCTATAAATTGTTTACTGCTTTGTGTTAAATTTCTGCAAACTTTTACTTCTTTCCATTCGATACGTTTAATCCTTTGTTTTCCGCAAAACACAGTGAGATTGACAACCTCATCGCAAGTTGGGGACAAAGTTCTGTGGTTGTGTTGTGCAGGTCTCCACGTTGCTACTAGCACCGGTAGTGCGCCCTGCCAAAGCTCAGCTAGTAACACCTTTTGGGTGTTTCCTTGCTCCTACTGGTTCGATTAAACCTTGGTTTCATACTGAGGGAAACTTGCTGTTGTGTTCATCATACCTTCCTCTTGGGGTTCCCAACGAGCTCTACATGAACAACGCTCCAGCATTTTTCTGGCGCCATACACAGAGCCATCAGGGAGTATTGAATTAAATGATGAAGTGATGAAGGAAGCTAAGAAATGTCTTAAGGAGAAGGAAATAGGACTCCCAAGGAAGCTGAGGAATTAATGGCTAAAATAAGCAAGAATTATGAAGACTGGACTCCTCCTGAACCAGCTATACCTGAAATAATTATACCTGAACCAACTATTCCTGTGCCTATTCCAACATCAAAGAGGGGAGTTATTGAATTAAATGATGAAATGATGAAGGAAGCTAAGAAATGTCTTAAGGAGAAGGGAATTAAAGCTGCAGATGTCAAGAATTTACCTCCTATAGAAGAATTATGTAAGCCAATTCCCCATTCATCCACTATTGAGGTACACTCTCTCCAACACTTTGATGAAGGTGATATCCCTTACTCTAAACCTCCTGATCAATGCTTAGAAGAATTCAATATTTTTATTGTTAAGCAGGATAATTGTAATAAAAGGGTGCAAAACCATCTAATGGAAAACTCTAGAGCTATTGTTAAGTTGAAGGATATTGTGGAAAGAACCTCTAATGATGTTAAAATGCTTGTTAAACATTTTCAAATGGTTCAAACTCAAATTGATCAACTTATTAAGGTACAAAAAGACTTGCTAGTTAATGCTGCTAAAGAAAAACATGCTTATGAAATTAGAACTAGAAGTGGTGCTACTACCCAGGATCCTCTATATCCTGAGGGGCATCCCAAAAGAATTGAGAAGGATTCTCAACAAGCTGAAAATAGTTGTACTACTCCTAAGAAAATAAAAAAGAAACATAAAACTATTGTAGAACCCTCTGAACCTGCTAAAGATCCTAATAGTATATTTGTCTCTGATGCTGAAACTAAAAGTGGTAATGAAGAAAATGATGTTCCTGATAAAGAAAGAGTTGAAGAAGAACCTGAAAAGCACACTAAGAATACTAAATACACTAAAGAAGATTTTGTTGCTAAGAAACATGGTAGTGAAAGAGAGCCTTGGGTCCAAAAACCTATGCCTTTCCCTGATAAGAAACACAAGACAAAGGAAGATGAACACTATAATAAGTTTTGTGAGTGGATGAAACCTTTATTCCTACAAATTCCTTTGACTGATGTTATTAAATTGTCTCCTTGCTAGCACCAATGGTTGGCTTCAAGAGCGGAACCTTCCCTTCCTTGCTAGCACCTGCACCAATATTAGATAATTCCTTGCGCTTGTGCGGCCTTGGATCTGTGGTGATGAACTTGACTGTCTCCACACGCCCTTTTCCATGTGGCTTGCGATCTTCTCTCTCTTATTGAGCTTTCTTCATCACCTCCCAATTGATATCCTTGCCTTGCTCACTATTGCTACCGATCTCCATAGGAGCCTTTCTTCTTGGCTTCTATCCCTTGGTTGAGAGTCCTCACATGTGAATAAGAGGTGGATTGGTTTCTGGAGATTATGATTAGAAAGAGATACAATGGCAGTATATAAGAGGGGTTAGAGGTCGGTAAAACTCGCGAGAAACACCAAATTGTCGCCCAAGAAAAGAATTCAAACAAAATAGGGAAAGAAATCATGGATTTGGAAGTCTCCTGCCGCATAACGACCAACTATACGGGCGTGGCCTGTATAGGTCCAGCCGTATAGTTGGTTACAGGCAGATATTTCCAAATATCTTGAGTCCAGGTCGATTAAATCACGACTCGGAACCGACAATAATGTTTTTAGATGAATATAAAAGAAAGATTGAACGAAAAAGTGTCTGAGAGTTTAACGACCAACTATACGGCCGGAATTTTTGGTTCCGTTCGTATAGTTGCGACCGTAGATATAAACGCAAAAATCTAAACTGTCTACGAGTTTAACGACCAACTATACGGTCGGAATTTTTGCTCCGGTCGTATAGTTGCGACCGTATAGATACAGACACCGAAAAGCAAAACTATCTGAGAGTTCAACGACCAACTATACAGCCAGAATTTTTGCTTCGGTCATATAGTTGCGACCGTATAGGCTCAGATATCGAAAACTATTTGACAAAGATGATACAGAGAGTTTAACGACCAACTATACGGCGGGAGCTCCCTCTCCGGTCCTATAGCTCTGCCCATATAGTTGGTAAAACCCCTCTAAAACTTTAGAAAAACACAAAGAATTCAAAGGCAGAATTTTTAGGAGTAAAATTTGTGAAAACAAATCACTTATTTGAGTAAGAACACTTACCTTGCACTTACCATTTTCTTATTCGGGGATGAAAAGTTCCTCCCACAACAAGGACTCCTTCTATTTTGGAGGAATTGACTTTAGTTCATTAGATAAGTCCTATAAATGAAAATCACCAGGACTAAATTTACTCTCAATAAGATTGGTGTCTTCCTAGGCAAACATGGATACTGCATCTAACATCTTTATTTCCTCCCTTTGCATAATCTGCAACTCAAATTCTTGAAGTGAAAGAATCCAACGGATCAGTCTTGGCTTATGTTATCTCCCCTAAAGGAGTTCTTTTAACCATCATGATCCGTATGAACTCCCACCTTTGCATCAACTATGTAAGAACGAAATTTATCACAAGAGAAAAATACAGCAAACAGTTCCTTTTCTTCCTTTGGGTAATTCTTTTGAGCACCATTGAGAGTTCTACTAGCATGATGTATAATATTAAATCTATGACCAATATGTTGTCCAAGAGTTACTCCTACAACATCATCGCTAGCTTCACATATTAAGTCAAAGGTTGTAGCCCAGATAGGTGGTTTAATGGTGGGAGCATGAGTTAAAGCATTTTTAAGTTTATCAAAGGCTTCAAGACACTTATCATGAAAACTAAATCTTATTCCCTTTTGCAAGAGGTTAGTCAAAGGTTTAGATATCCCAGAGAAATTTCTAATGAACCTTCTGTAAAAACCCACATGACCAAGAAACTTCTTATACCTTTAATATCCCTAGGTTGCGGCATTCTCTCTATTGCTTCAACCTTAGCTCTATGAACTTAAATTCCCTTACTTGATACCTTGTGTCTAAGGACAATACCTTCTTTGACCATAAAGTGGCACTTCTCCTAGATTAGAACAAGATTAGTTTCTTCACAATGCTGCAAAACTCTCTCGAGATTATCCAAGCAACTAGTAAATGAAGTTCCATAGATAGAAAAGTCATCCATAAATACCTCAATTATAAGTTCTATAAAATCCGCAAAAATAGCAGTCATACATCATTGAAAAGTAGCTGGAGCATTACATAGACCAAAAGGCATACGTTGGTAAGCATGTAAACTGTAAGGACTTATGAAAGTTGTTTCAAGTTGATCATCCGGATGAACAACTATTTTAGAGAAACTAGAGTATCCGTCAAAGTAACAAAAATGAGTATGGTTTCCTAACCTTTCTAAAGTTTGATCTATGAATGGTAATGGATAGTGATCTTTCCTAGTTTCTTTATTTAATTTCCTGAAGTCTATGCACATCCTATGCTCAACAATAGTTCTAGTAGGTATTAATTCATTGTTTTCATTAGGAACAACAGTAAAACCGCCCTTCTTAGGGACACAATGAATAGGACTTACCCAATCACTCTCTTTAGCAGGATAAATTATACCTACGTCCAGTAGGCATACAATTTCTTTTCTTAGCACTGCTTTCATTTCAGACTTTAATCTTCTATTAAATTCCACAACTGGTTTTCCACCTTCTTCCATGAATATTCGATGGACGACTATCATGGGAGTAATGCCCTTCAAGTCATCCATTGAGTACCCAAAGACTTGGCGATGCTCCTTAAGTATCCTCATGAGTTCTTCTTCTTCTTCTCCTGAAAGTTTAGCACTAATAATAACAGGGTATTTATTGGTATCATCTAAAAACCTGTATTTAAGATTATCTGGTAGAGTCTTCAACTCTAGGGGTGGTAGTTCCTCGTCCCCAACTTTTCTGGCTCTTCAAAAGCATCGTTGGTTGGAGGTCCCAAAATGGGAAGTGAATCAAATTCATCTTCTAGTTCTTCTAGGGACTTGTCCTCCATAACTATTTTTTCATAATTTGGATCTTCATTTATTTCTTCTTCTTCATTAACAAAGAAAAGAGCCGCCATTTCCTCAATAGTTCTCTCTCCCTCTTCTTCTTGTATTCGTGGAGGTCTGTCTTTAAATTTGGAAAAATGGAATTTATTTTCCGTTCCCCCAAGTTTAAGAGACACAATCTCCTTCTTGAAATTAACATAGGCACCTATATCACCCAAAAAGTTTCTTCCAAATATAATAGGGCAAAGAGTGTCAGCTGGCATATCAACAACTACAAAATTGATAGGAAAGTTTTTGTTTCCAATTGTGACAGTTGCATTGTCAACTACTCCCATTGGAATTCTAAGGTTTTTATTGGCTAACATAGTTGTTATATCAGTATTTTCAATTGTAGCTGGTTCTATTTCTTCTTTTATTTATAGGTAGAAATCATAAGATATAACATTAACTTCGGTGCCAAGATCAAATAAACTGTAATGAGAGGTTTCTTTAAATATGCAGGGAAGAACAGGCTTACCCACATCTTTTACCTTTATTTTACCTTCAACTAATACAGAAGTTTGTTTATCAAGTTCAACTATGTTACAGTGTGAGTACATAGCCATAATTGCTTCCTTGGTTACCTCTTCATCTTTGTTTTCTTTCAGGTGTTCCATGACTCTTGGCATGCTTTCATCTTCCTTATTTTCCTGTACTGCTTTGACCTGTTCATATTCAAAATATGCTTTTGTGCGGTGTTAGGGAAAGGTACTTCATATATTGGTTCTACAGAGGCAAGTGTTGCTTTATCTTCTCTTTTCTTTTCTGGTTCGGGTGGTGGATCATACTTGATTGTACCCTCCTTTGGAGCTTTAATATGTTCTATAAAAACATTAACAACTTGCAACACAAGATCTGAATCCAAATAAAGTTCTTTAGATAATTCTTTAACATGTCCTTTTTTATTATAGTCATGAATACAATCATGCTCTATTTCTATGCCTCCTTCACTACCTAGACCTAAATTCCATGAAACTCTATGATCACGAATTTTGTTAAGTAAATCCCAAGCTTTAGGTATAGGAAGATTCATAAAGGCTCCTTCCGTGAAAGAGTCTAGTTCAATTTTATGAGGTTCAATTAAACCACCATAAAAGATATGTAGCAAATACCATTTAAGCAAATCACGATGAGGACATAGTCGTAGTAAATCTTTAAATCTGATATAAGATCTTACTTGTCCTTCATTAGAACGATTCTTCCAGGTCATTATAAAATGTCTGATTCCAAAAGATTTTGATAATGGATAATATTTGGATAGAAATTCACAAGCTAGATTATCCCAAGTAGTAGTGGCTTCCGGGGGTAGAGATCTATACCATGAGAGAGCTGTACTCGTCAAAGTTTGACTAAAAAGTTTAACCCTTACCTCATCAGCGATATATCCCATCAATAGAAAAGTGCCACATATATCTATAAAACATGCAATATGCTCATATGGATCACGATCTTCTTCATCTCTAGTAAATTGCTTCTTGTGTAGAATACTAAGTAGTAGAGGATTTATTTCAAACCCCCTTGTCTTCTCATTGGAGTTGTCTCTTTTAGAAATATCATAGGGCTTCCCAAAGTGGTTGAGTGGGTTAACACTAGTCATATGGTCAAAGTCCATCATGTTGGTGGAAACCTCTAACTCAAAACAAAATTTAGCAGGACAAAAATAAATAAGCAAAAACTAATAGACCTATAGCGCTTAGCTCCCCGTCAACAACGCCAGACAATAGCTTGATGACTGTAGGTGCACGGATCATTTGTAGCTAGTTTCCAAATAAAGATATCGATCCCACAGGGAGAAGGAGTCCGAAGTCTAATAATTCTTGAAATAAATATTGCAATAGAAATACTAGATAAAGTTCTAAGTGATAAGATAAAATGCGAGTATTGTGTAAAAAGGTGTTTTGGGGTTTTGGGTATAACAGCAATAATAAAGTAAAGCGAAATAACTTAATATAGAAAGTAAGTATTGCGTATGTAAGAAAGATTGGAACTGCAGTAGGGAAAAAGCATTCTCAGGGAGTAGCGGATACACCGCTAGTATTGTAAAGATTTAAGATAAAGATTATCATCATGAACATTCTCAACTGTGTATGTGTGGAAGGAACTCTGTATTTGGACGAATAGGCAACAACTGCTGCTCGCATAATCCTCATAACAACAGCAGTCATCAATCGACATCAATCGAATTACTGTGCTATTAAGGGACGTAATCCATCCATGGCATGGATAGTGTTCTGTGAGTTTCTTCGGTTTTCCAAGTTGATACGTAAGGGGTGCCAACAACTTTATAGTGAATGTAAGTGCTACTCTAGGACGTATCCATGGCATGGATAGTGTTCCGTGAGTTTCTTCGGTTTTCCAACTTGATACGTAAGGGGTGTCAACAACTTTATAGTGAATGTAAGTGCTAGCACGCCTCTATCTACCAACAAGTAGTTCCCTCCATCAAGTCCCCACGAGAGGCAAATATTGAGAGGTCGACTTCTCTCAACATCAAAATGTAGAGAATCTAACACATGGTCACATTGATGAATATCATAATAGACTTTAACTTATTTCAATCTCATACTAGGGTTTCTCCATCTCCCCAAGAACTAATGATCTACTGAGACATGGAGGCAATCAACATCATGGCAATGATAATGGAAACAATCATAAATGAATAGTACTTGTATAAATCCACAACGAGTATAGGAATTACAACAAGATCTAGACAAGATGTAGATGGGATGGATGGAGATGGTGGTGATGCAGCGATGGATGATGAAGATTGATGCCTTAGACTCCCGGATATGTGCAGGGCGAAGATGGATCCCTTGTGGATGAGTTCCCCCTCCAAATTCCTTCTGGAGGTGAGGTTTCTGTGATTTTTGGGTATTCTATATGTCATCTCCTCGAATCAATTACATGGGGTGAAACTATTTGATGAGGCGAAGGCGGCGTCAACTATATGGCCAAAAAAATTGCTCCAGCCAAATAGTTGGTCGTTGAACCTTCTGCCTCCCTTGTTCGCTTCTGGTTTTCTTTTCGTATTATTAATATTTCCCATATAAGCGATTTATGCTGTTTTGACTCCTTTTCTCCACAGTACAACTGCTCCAATAATTGTATCCATTGGATCCATCATCTGTCCTCTTCCTGGCGAAAACAGACATAAAATGTGCGTGCGAGCACCGTAAAATACCAAGATCCTACATCTACAATGCAAAATAATAATGTAAAACATGATGCAAATATGCACTGATCACCGATGCGCACGAGAGAACTACCGCACCCGCACATACTCGCAGGGGTGTCTATATGTTTTTCCTGTGTCAAACACAAAGAACAAAGGGAACTACTCATACATGGAGGCAATCAACGACATCATCATAATAAAATGGATGGATAAAAGTATGGGAATAAATCTAGTGCAAACCATAATTGAATTTGGAATTACAATAAGATCTAATGTATGGAAGATGGGAGTAGAAATGGTGATGGAGATGTAGTTGTTGATGATGAAGGGGATGATGTGATGTCCTCCAATGATCCGTGGAGCAATAAGGATTTTCCCTCCAAATCCCTCTCTGGTGTGGTCTTTTAAGGCTGGAAGTTTCTCTCAGTGTTGGATCTTAGATTCGTTTTTGCGAGGCTAGAGTATTTGACAAGGCGGACGCGCTGTCACATGGTACGGGCGGGCCGTACGGGCAGGCTCCACCCGTACCAATGGTTGTTAAGCTCCCTGGAGCTTCCCTCCATATTTTCCAATCTCCCAGGTGTGAGAATAAATCAATTAAATCACTTTTATTTCTTAGAAATACCATATTACTTCGTAATATGACAGTTCCAATTGATATGTTCATAAGAGACTTAGTGATTCGGGATCCTGTAGAAATAAGGACAAAAGGTGCACGAAAGCATGGTAAAATACTAAAAATCCTACTCTACTTATGCAAAAACAAAAGGTAAATATTCTTCAATTTTGGACTCATCAACAAGGAGCTGGCTCCCTTGTTCTTAGGAGATGCAGCGGAGCAGGATACCAGATTTGCGCTTCCGATAAAGGTATCCGTCCATCAAGGTATACTCCTTGTCTTTTCGGAATACCTTCTCGGTGTCGGTGCGGTTGGTGGGGAGCTCCTAGGTCTGGAGGTACCTTAGTACGTCTGAGACCCAAGGTAGCCTGGGCATCTCCTCCGCTAAGACGACGTGCTTGTCGGGGGGAATTCCCGATTCTTTGTTCCCGGGGGCACACAACTCCGCACCTTACTCTTAACATATGAGGGGTGTGGCCGAGTTCTCTATCTGGGGTTTCTTGTAGGTTAGCTTGGTTTCAGCGTCCTTTTTCCTAAGGGCACACAACTCCGCAACCATCGCTTCGCATATGATGGTTGTGGCCGAGGGCTCTCCCCGGGATACTTCACGGTCTTGATGAGTTCTAGTGTATCGGCTCCCGGGGAACATAGCTCCGCAACCATCGCTTCACATACGATGGTTGCAGATGAGGTCTCGCCCTAGGGTCTTTCACTGGTATGGTGTCTTCTCTTCCAGGGGCACACAACTCCGGGCCCATCGTTTCGCATACGATGGGTGTGGCCGAGGGCTTGCCCCGGGGTTCATCGCGGGTTGTCATGTCCACTGTCCCGGGGGCATACTGCTCCGCAACCACCGCTTCACATATGGTGGTTTTGGCCGAGTGCTCTCCTCGGTATTGTTCATTAGTCCGCCGAATTCCCGTGTATCCGTCCCCAAGGGAACACAGCTCCGCAACCATCATTTCGCATATGACAGGTGTGGCCGAGGGCTCTCCCCGGGGTTCTTCATGGGTTTGTCGGCTTCTTGGGTATCTGTCCTCGGGGGCACACAGCTCCGCAACCAGCACTTCCCATACGATGGGTGTGGCCGAGGGCTCTCCTCGGGGGATCTTGCTGACTCGATCATGAGGGATCTTGGTAGAGGGAGCAATCGCTCCACCATCACTTCTAGTGGTACGCATCCCCTAGAAGATGCAATATTTGAGAGCTCATCTGCGATGGTATTGGAGCCGTTGATGGCTGTGAAATACCACCTCTTTTAGCCATATAAAATGTGCCATTTATCTCTCATATCATGTTTCTTCCAGCTATAGCTATGCCTTATATGCATGACTTCTAGTTCTCGTTTACTTTCATATGAGCTTTGCACATTTAGTATTTTAGGTATAATTTTATCACTTTCCTTGTCTATGACATGTGTGTAGCTGTTGGTGAAGATTATGGATACAAAGGAACAAAGAGAGCATAGTATGGAGGAGCTAGAGAGACCAGACTTAGCCATTTGAGACGTTGGAAAAGTGAAATTTTCCAACTTATCAAAATAAATATCCAATACCATGGGGTTGTATCCCTCGACGAGACAAACTCAATGAGCCCAAAAACATCCAAATCGGAATTCGTATGAAGAAATGGCGGCCAAAACACTGCGGAACTCGAAGGTTTGACGACCAACTATACGGCCGGAACTAAACATTTCCGCCATATAGTTTGGTTGTATAGTTGGTAAAAAGGTCGCAAACGATGGGATTTCGCCCCATAGAAGCTCCATCACCTTCCCTAAGTCATATGACGGTATTGGGGGAACCCTAGGGCACCCCCAAGGCC
The DNA here is from genome assembly GCA_023614405.1 of Avena insularis. Lineage (NCBI taxonomy): Eukaryota > Viridiplantae > Streptophyta > Magnoliopsida > Poales > Poaceae > Avena > Avena insularis. Next base: position 412,243,064 of record CM042696.1, read on the forward strand.
TATATAAAGGAGGGAAGACCCAAGAGAGAGCACCACACCATAGCCCTACCGCCGCCGCCACCCATCTAATCTCCACGGCGGTGGAGCTCTACCTCAACCACACCTCCAAGATCTCGATCTCCCTCAACACCATCACCATCAAGGCATCCAAGCAAGAAGAAGAGGAGGAGAAGGAAGACATAACCACCACCACGCATCGATCTCCATCTCCATCATCATCTCCATCTCCCTCTCTCTCTCTTGTGTTTAGTAATTGTAAGATTGAACACGGTTGTGACATCATTATATATTTATATATGTTTTGGTGTTCATCCATGTATGAGCGATTGATGCAATTCTAGGTTGAGGTATGATCTAGTGCGCTAAGTTAGAATTTATTGTGATCTAAGATGAGTTTATGTGATCCTTTGGTCCGGAAGTGCCTTTTGCCTTGCGGTGACGCGCGAGAATCATGCATAGTGCACATAAAGTGACATCCCGGTAATCAAATGGGGAATGTTTATTTGTCTGAGGAATCTCTTATAGATCACACATATATTTGCCCATCTAGTACTAGTGAGATCGAAGCCTAGAAGCCCTCTCTCATTCCATTCAATCCCACAACTACAATCTCTTTAATTCAGTTCATATTCATGTTTACTTTCCGTCTTAGTTTATTTTGTTCTTTTTAAAAGTTCTTTGTTATTAGATATTTTAAACGTCTCTCAGTTATCGCTATACTAGTAACTTATATAATAGGCTATTTCCAAACCAAAGTTTGGGTGCGAATGATGGCCGCATTGACAATGTGGCTGCGGGGTCGCATTATTTCCGTTTGTGGATATCCCATCGGGATAAACTCTTAAATATTTGCTGCTACAAGTACTACAATAACCCTGTTGTTGGTGCAGGAATCCAGTCATCAAATTACCGCCGTTGTCGGGGAGCTAAGCGTCCGATTATTATCTTCCTACTCGCACATAGTTTATTTCCGTTTGTTGCTATTTATCTTACTGCTTTTGATTATTTGAAAAGAACAAAAAAATTAGTTTACATTTTGTTAGTAGTCTTGTTATTTATTTTAGTTATAGGAAATTCAAAAACACAGGAACTATGGAAAGTAAATGTCTTGTGGAGTATGGTTCTCCGAGTATTCCTCATTTACATGCTCCTGATTTTCAGCCCGCTATTGATGTGGATGGATATGAGATTAATCCTATGTGGATAAATATGATCATGGTAATAGCTTTTGCAGGAGATCCGGATAGTGATCCATATGAGTATATTGACAAATTTACTTCATTATGTTCTACGGTGAAGGCAAATGGATGGTCAAATGATAAGTTGAAGTTATATCTGTTCCGGTTCTCGCTGAAAGGAAAAGCTAAAGATTGGCTAAAATCGCATCCCACGGGACACTTCAATTCATGGAAAGGTATCTCCGAAGCTTTTCTCGGTAAGTATTTCTTACAAAAGCGAACTTATGAGTCTAGGCTTCATTTCCTAAATTTCAAGCAGAGCAACAATGAGGATTTAATACAAGCTTATAGTTGGTTCTCAAAATTGATACATGATTGTCCACATCATAATTTACTTGATTGGTTATTGTTCAATCACTTTTATGGAGGCTTAAATAACTCTTCTAAGGATAATCTAGAGATGATGTGTGATGGTGCATTCCTTGGAAAAACTTTGGAATAAGCTTGGCAACTCTTAAGAGATATACATAATAACTTTCTTCAATGGCAATGTGAAATTGTGCATGAAGAAAAACCTCTCCCTACTGATCTAGAGAACTTAGTTAATGAGTTTCTTAAAGATGAAAATACAAGAGGAAAAATTCCTTATGATGATACCTTAGTTAGAGATGTTCTTTATAAAGAAATTCCTTTCATAGCTTATTATTTTAATCATATTAGAATTGCTGCTACTAACGATGGAGAACAACCATCTGCTGTTACTCCCATAGCTTCCACTTGTTGCATCATTGAAGCAGGAAAGAAGGCTAAATCCATGAAGCCTAAAACTAGGAAAAATAAAAATAAGAAGCCTCATGTTGAATATCCCACACATCTGACATCTGCAGATGAAGTGAAATGGCTTTATGAAGAGTATTGGAGACGCATCAAGAAGAAAGAAGAAAAATAAATCAAGGAATGGAATAAATTGAAAGCCGCTCTCAAACCTAGTCCCCCATCTATTCCTAATCCTTATTATTCTTCTGACTCTAGTGATGATGAGGACTTAAATTATTCTAGAATCCCTGATAATTGCCCCGAAGAAGTTTTTGATGGTTCTTGTAGTGTTTGTTTAAATACTATTTTTGGGGAAATCAATTATGATGAGCCGAAGACGGAACCCTGTGTGCCTCCCATATCTGTTTGCTATGACTTTTGCTTTACTAATGAGGTGCAGGAAAGTCTGGTGGCAAAGGCCAAGCTACTGGATCCAAAAGGACATTATGAGTTGTAACCTCAAAATAGTAGGTAAATATTCAAAGTTTGATAATAAATCTTTAACACCCTCTATACAGAAAGGAAATAATACATATTTACCGCGCTTGGTGCATCCATCCTCATGTGGCAACGAGAACACTTACAAGATACCGATGCACCGCAAGCGGGTACATCTTAGAGCAAACTATGACATAAATCCTGCAAACACTCGTTGGAGGTAAGTAAAACTACTCCTATAGCTGCCTCCATTGCTGAATAAATGTGGAGTATAAAAGCCTGGCTACTTGGTTATAAGAAAGCGCTTCCCGGGAGGCAACCCGGAAGTCATTAGGCGTCTTTCTTAGTTGTGTGTCTTGAGTATAGTTGCATTCATGTTGCATTGGCACTTTTATTCTTTGCATGTCTTTCTATTAGAGTTATCTTGTTGTAGTTTTCAAAAGGTAGAATTTATTGTTACTATGTGTTGCATAACTCGGTTTGTACACAAATCCCGTTTTATACATGCTAATGTTGATCTAAAACTAAAGTTGTTATTTTACTATCAAAACTAGGTGTTTTGCTAAGTTTCAGGATAAGAAATAATTCTCGAAGAAATAGAATTTTTTGATGTCTTCTGAAGGTTTAACGACCACCTATACGGCGGAAATAAAAATTCCAGCCATATAGTTTGGCCGTATAGATATCTTTGCCATTGATAAATTTCCTTTCTTAGGTACATAAGGTTTAATGACCAACTATACGGTGGGAATAAAAATTTCAACCCTATAGTTCCAGCCGTATAGTTATCGATTCCTTTGTCAAAATTATTTTCCAGGATACTGAAGGTTTAACGACCAACTATACGGCAGGAATAAACTTTCCGGCCATATAGTTCCGGCCTATAGATATCGATGCCTTCATCAAAATTCTTTTCCAAGGTACAGTAAGTTTAACGACCAACTATACGGCGGGACCCTTTCGGTCCGTCCGTATAGTTGCACCCATATAGTTGAGAAAACCCCTCAAACGCCAACCGGAAGGTAACCATTGATCAAAATTTTATTCTTTCTTCTTTTTTATTCTTGTAAAAACCTCTAAACACCATATGGGAGCTTCTCCCATGATCTAGAGAAGCCGAGCATATGTAAGCAATAAATTTCTACCTGAGAAACCTTCTAGACTGTAACTATCTATAGAAGTTCATGTTTTCTTTTTTACTTTCCTTTTATCGGTGGGGTAACCGAACTATGTTCGTATACCAAACCGATGCATTTTATTTTGTGTGTTATTTTCGCAGGGACTTGAACCTTGTGTGACGACGTGTACAATAGTGCCAACCGTGCAAACACTCACATGAGTCACTTGGTTGCTTCAATTCAACACTTCGCAAATCAGTGTCTATTTTTAAGCAGGTCCTCAAGGAAGGCACACCGGGCCATATCAAGAAATACATTTTGAAGCAAAGGTTCTTTGTCCAGCAAAAGAGAAGTTACTTGTACCTAAACGGTAAAGTGTGTCACCCTTGTTTTCAACTAAGCTTGGGGAGGTAACCACTTATCATACTCTCTTTTGGAAACTGTATTTTCTCTTTTCTTTTGGTGATATACTCAAGTTTGGTTCTTGCAAAGTTCTAAGCTTGGGGAGGTTACTTCTGCATGTGTAGAGTCTTGTGCAATGTTCGTATTCAATGAAGGTTTAATGCAATCATGTCTCCCTGTGTTTTGGAATGCTTGTTCAATTGAGTCTAGTTTTGTATTCATATGGGGATACACTTGCTCATGATAGGCACCATAGGAGTTGACTTAGAGATTATATTCATCTTGCCAAATTGTTGATCAAGCTTTTGAAACTATTTGTGATCCTCTAGAAAACATTGCCACAGTCTCTACACTTGGAAAGAATGAATACTTGATCAAGATCTTTTGAAATTTGTTGGTTGTCACTAAATAGATTTGTCTTAAATGAATAGGTTATGCTCGACCCCATAATGTCAAAACAATAGACTTTATAGTTTGCTTATGGAAGGAGTTGTCAATTGAAAATGATATTTCGAAGTTTTGAGTTCTATGCTAAATATGGTGTTGTTTAATTGTCTTCAGAGTTTAGCCTTAAAGATAGTCAACACCATAGATGTGATGATCGACTTGATATTACTCTTTGAAAGTATTTGTTTGAAGAAACTAATATTTAGCGATAATTGAGATGCATGTCAAATATTAACATGTTGATTAAAGTATGATATTGCTTTATGCATGTCTGGACCACTATCGCACAACATGGGATGCTAACAACTCCGCTGGCCTTTGAACAGTCCAAAAAGAGGAAACTCTTGGAGTTTGGCTATGAGTTGCCCAACATATGTAGCAGAAATGCTATATTTGGGTATGCATTGGTACTCTCATGGGCCTGCGTTCAAAGAAAAAGAGGGAATACTCCTCTGACTATTATGAGAAATCATTATACCGAAAAGGGAAACCTTGGTAATGGTCATGAGTATCCATTCTTAGCCTGCACACAGTCTGATTAAACACACTAAGTTTTGGCATGATCTCATTACCGATGAACTGGAGTTTTAGAAAGACAAATAATAGAAAATGAGTGTTTGATAGCCATGATTCATTGATGTGGATGACCAAAAGATACAATCTAATGCTATGCTTCTTTTGACATCTTCTCGCATTTCCTTTTGGCATAAATCTCGTTACTAAGAGATAAACGTTCTGAAACTCAATAACTAATGTTTGCACTTGAGATCCTTAACTAGATGACACGATTGGGTAGAATCGATAAACTTTATTCCTATTTATGCTTGACATCTATTTGTGACTAAGTTTTCCCTCATAAAAAAATTGTATGAAAAGTTATACAAAAGGTGCAATAAGAGGATCACAAGTTTGTCTGCAAGTTAGATTCACTGTTGACATGGAGCATATAAGTTTTGATTAATCTTTAGTGGTCTTTATAATTGAGCTTGTGTTGCCTTGTATGAATACATGTTCTCTCTCTTTGAGCTTGTAGAAGAAATAAGGATGCAAGGCATTGATTTCCAATGATAAGCTATTTCACAACCATTAATTTATTATCGACCCTTCCTGCTCGAGGAAGAGCAAGGTCTAGCTTGGGGAAGTTGATGGCTGTGAAATACCACCTCTTTTAGCCATATAAAATGTGCCATTTATCCCTCATATTATGTTTCTTACAGCTATAGCTATGCCTTATATGCATGACTTCTAGTTCTCATTTACTTTCATATGACCTTTGCACATTTAGTAGTTTAGGTAGAATATTATGACTTTCCTTGTCTATGACATGTGTGTAGGTGTTGGTGAAGATTATGGATAAAAAGTAACAAAGAGAGCATAGCATGCAGGAGCTGCAGGGACCAGACTTAGCCATTTAAGAGGTTGGAAAAGTGATTTTTTCCAACTTCTCAAAACAAAAATCCAAGACCATGAGGTTGTATCCCTCTACGAGGCGAACTCAACGAGCCCAAGAACACCCAAATAGGAGTTCATATGAAGAAATGGTGGCCAAAACACTCCAGAACCCGAAGGATTGATGACCAACTATATGGCCGGAACTAAAAATCCCCGCCGTATAGTTTGGTCGTATAGTTGGTAAAAAGGTCGCAGACGATGGGATTTCGCCCCAGAGAAGCTCCATAACCTTTCCTAAGTCATATGACGGTATTGGGGGAACCCTAAGGCACCCCGAAGGCCTATATAAAGGAGGGAGGACCCAAGAGAGAGCACCCCACCATAGCCCTTTAGGGGTGGAGCCCTGCCACTGCCGCCACCCATCCGATCTCCACAGTGGCGGAACTCTGACTCAACCACACCTCCGAGATCTAGATCTCCCTCAACACCATCACCATCAAGGCATCCAAGCAAGAAGAAGAGGAGGACAAGGAAGACATCACCACCACCACGCATCGATCTCCATCTCCATCATCATCTCCATCTCCCTCTCTCTCTTGTGTTTAGTAATTGTAATATTGAACACGGTTGTGACATCATGATATTTTTATATATGTTTTGTTGTTCATCCATGTCTGAGTGATTGATTCAATATTAGGTTGAGGTATGATCTAGTGCACTAAGTTAGAATTTATTGTGATATAAGATGAGTTTATGAGATCCTTTGGTCTAGAAGTTCCTTTTGCCTTGCGGTGACGCACGAGAAAGCATGCATAGTGCACACAGAGTGACATCCCGGTAATCAAACGGGGAACGTTTATTTTTCTGAGGAATCTATTATAGATCACACATATATTTGCCCATCTAGTACTAGTGAGACCAAAGCCTAGAAGCCCTCTCTCATTCCATTCAATCCTACAAGTACAATCTCTTTAATTCAGTTCATGTTCATGTTTACTTTCTGTCTTAGTTTATTTTGTTCGTGTTAAAATTTCTTTGTTATTAGATATTTCAAACCTCTCTGAATTATCGTTGTTCTAGTAACTTATAGAATAGGCTATTTCCAAACCACGGTTTGGGTGCAAAACGTGGCTGCGGGGTCGTGTTGTTTTCGTTCGTCGATCTACCATCAGGACAAACTCTTAAATATTTGCTACTACAAGTAATGCAATAACCCTATTGTTGGTGCAGGAATCCAGTCATCAGCCGGTATGTGCTCCGTCTGGAGTCCACCAAAATGTTGCTTGAGTGTTCTTACTTCTTACACATAAGGGGCCATCCGCCGGGAGTTGTAATCTTTATAGATTTTATTAACGATTAGTTGAGAGTCCCCACGGACAATTAGACGCTTGTGTCAACACCCGGATTTTTAATCCCAGATGCCTGTTATGCCATACCTTGCAATCCTAGGATTACCATTTTTGCGAGACATAACAGATTGGATATCACAGTAAATCATCCATTACAAACCATAATAAGGTCTTACATAAATAGGGATCTCATGATCCAGTCTTAGTACAATCAAGTAGCGGAATAAATAGCATAGCGATGGGGTCCATCTTCAGAGTCACAGGCAATGCTGATGATGGGAGATGATCCTAGTTATCATAGCCGTCTTGCTGTCCTTCATCTTGGTAATCTCCTTCATAGTCTGGCCACGGGAATAGCCAGGGACAAAAGACATGAGTACTCTTTAAGTACTCGCAAACTACCACTAACAAGTAAGATAGTTCTAGTAGGAATGCTAAACTCTAAGTTTAACTACAAAGTTAAGCTTGAAACCTAAGCTAAGTTTAGAAACAAAGAAAGATAAAAGAAGTATGACAACACCTAAGTGGGAACTTAATTATCATAGTCACAACTCTGTTGTGGTCAAGTCATGTCATAAATCGTTTCATAAATTGTTTTGAAAACATCTGACAACAGAACAGTATGGCCACTCCAAGCTCCATAACATGACGGCTATTCGAATAGTTTGACACTCTGCAGAGGTGGTACACTTTCACCACAAGATTCGATACATCTGTCAGGGATAACCCTGAATCATCATACTTAGTATTGCGGATAATCTAACATAACATTTCCTTTACACACCCTAGTATAAGCACCTCTCCTATGAGCATGGCCTCCCAACCATGACCATCTGTCATCTTGGGCACTGCATAGGTGGACAACATTAAGAGGTAGCCTCAGCTCAAACCTCTCCCACGAGGGAACTAATACTAATGCATATAAACATCCGGCTAAGCCTTACCCAATTCAGGTATTGTGGTTGTAAGGTAAAATTGGAATGGTATCGCATCCGAACCCAACCATCAGTTTTGTAAAAGGGCTAAGGCTCATGCCTCAACATTTTCATCATCATAAACCATTTGTGTTCCTCAACACATGTCAAAACATCTCAATAGAATGACTCATCACTCCAAGGTTTTCACAAATCATTTTCACCAAGTATTCCCATCTAAAGTGAATCAAGTTTTGAGTTTTGTTCCAACTACTAAGTTAAGAGTGTTCACTAAAGTGGGATGCTAATGTCAATCTCGTGCCATAGAATGACATCTAAGTCTAACTATATAGGTCAAGTTTTATACTCTTTATGCTACCTTCAAACAAGTAAAGGACTTTGGTAAAGTAAAGGAAGTAAAGCCTGTAAATAAAACTGAGAGTAGGTATAAGTCAACATGCTATAACCAAAGCATGCCTAATGCATCTCGCTTAGGTTATCTTGCTTAATTGTAGCTTGCTAACAATAGCTTTCCTTGGTTGGTGAAGTGGTTGAAGTTTTCTTCCTACTCCTCTTGGTATAACTCCTCCTCCTCGTAAGCTTGGTCGGTACTATCGTCTATAAATACATACGGAATGCACAATCACCACACAATACTTAACTAGTCTACTTAGCACACTAAGGCACACATTTGATGATCTACTATCATCACAAGCATCACAAGATTTAATGAACTAGTTTCATTTGTTTTATTTGAGAAAAGTAATTTCTACTGATTGAAATTAACTAAGATTTAATATTCTCCAATTAAAATATGGGATCATGTGGACACATGTCATCACCACATATTCGAACATATGGGAATGTGATTTAAACGTTGGATCATATTTTAATAAGTTCAAGTTTAATAATTAATGATTTAAAGTGACTAGAAATGCCTATATAGCATTATTTTGGTACTAGTCCAAATTCACTGCATGTAAACCTTAATATTATTACATATTCAAGTAGGTATGGTTAAATGTGATTTTTGAGAGTTGGAATCAACTCAAAAGCTATTATGGTTGATTTTATAAAAATGATTGAATATGTAAAAGCTTCTGTCTTGTTATTTTTACTAGGAGAGATCTCTAACTCTAAATGAATTAAATCCAACGGGTTTGGATAGATCTTTTCAATAGATTTCTAACAAAATTGGAATCACTCAATTTGGTTTAGTAAATTTTCCTGAATTGATTTTTAAACTAAGGGACAAAGTTGAGTTTAAATCTAAATAGAAAAATCTAGATTTGAATTACTGGGTCAGCGCAAGAAAGGAAATGGGCCGGCCCAGTGACGCTCAGCGGCGCATAGGGTGGCTGACAGGTTGGTCCCGCTTGTCAGCGAGACTTATAACCCGAAACGGTATCTAGCGATCTAGGCCACACGATTATAACGCGGATCAACGGCTCACAGTCGTCGTCGTCGACGACGGACTCGTCGGCGGCGAGACCGAACCCTAAATGGACAGTGGGGGTCTACTGGGGACGTACCAGGGCTCCAGCTAGTGCAGCGAGGCGGGCGATCAAACTGGACGGCGACGGCGGACTCAGGCGAGGTCACGGCAGGGGCTGCGGTGGACGGCATCGACAACAGCGTCTCCTCCTCTACAGCGGGCTCCTCCTGTTCAATTCCGGCGAATGGCGGCTCGAGCGGCTCCGACGAGAGAGGGGAAAGGTGCAGGGGAGAGAGGGGAGTGGAATGGTGTGAGGAATTCATGCTGGGGAGGCCTGCTTATATAGGCGCGACGGTGAGACCGAGAGGTGTGGGAAGGCGTCTCCGGCGAGGGAGGTACAGGGGGCTATCAGCGTGGGTGAGGTAGGCGGATGGTGGGCGGTTCCCTGGTGGTGCTCTACGGTGTAATGGCGCGGCTAGGGGCGGTGGCATATGGTCGGGAGTGTTGCCTGCTCTGGGAGACAGAGGTAGTGCTCGACGACGTGCATAGCGATTGTGGGTTGCGCGGTGGTGCACGGCCATGTCTGGCAGGGTGCTGGGGTCGAGGCGGAGCGGTGTGCGCGGTATGGGGTCGAGGGGTGGTCTGCTACATGCTAGCGGCTATCGCGCTTTGGCGCGCTCTAGCGAGCTCGCAGAGAGAAAAGGGCGGCGACGCTGGGGAGTGGTACAGGGGTTGGGGTTGATCGAGGGAGGACCGTGGGCGACGGTAGAGTTGGGCAGAGCTAGGGGACATGCTGGTTTGGTGTGGCACGGTCCCTGGCACGTTGCCCGCTTCTGGCCGGCGGTGACCACAAAGTGGCGGCGCTCCACTTCTGCTCCAAGCTTAGGTGTAGGCCGGTGGGGGTTTGGTTGGACTCAGAGGGACTGGGGAGAGCAAAGAGGGTGCAAATGGGGACAAGGGTTTAACTAGGAGCAGTGTTAGTTTGGCAATTTATCTCTGTCTGCCACCTGTTCGACACAATGGCCATAAGAGAAAAAGTTTTGAATTTTGTGCTGATTTTTGGTCGAGTGATGTATCTTATGCTTGATCTTCTAGGTGTGCTTGGGTTTTAAAAGTGGAGTTCATTTGAGTGGTTTTTGAATAAGTGTGATCTATACATATGAACTACATTCAATTTTCAAATGTCATTTAAATTTAGTGTTTGAAAGTGTTTGGGATGAAACAAAGTGGGCCTTGGTACATCACTACTTGTACTAGCAAGGGGTGCAAAGAACCACAATTGTTTCTATTAAGATTTGAGTTGTAGGAATAGCCAAAGTAGGCTAGGTGATGAAAATGGCACAAGTGACCATTTCCTTATTTTATTCATTTTGCTTTGTTTTTCTTTGGGATTTGTTTGGGAATGATCTAGATGATGTTTAATTCACCTTAGAATCATTTTACAACCAATGGATCACTCAAACATGGCACTTCAAAACAACTCCTAATTTAAATGCACATACATATGAATGCTTAATCATTTTAAATGGAAAAAGTTTTTGTTAACTCTAAATTGGGTAAATTTGATCTTGATTAACCTTGGATTAAGTTTTAGGATGTTACAAACCTTCCCCCTTAAACAAAATCTCGTCTCGAGATTTACAAAAGAAAAATAGGAACTAAAGAGATCTAGGAACTCAGTCCTAATGTAATCTTCTCGCTCCCAAGTGGCTTCCTCTTCGGTATGGTTGCTCCATTGATTCTTGAGAAACTTGATACTCCTGGTCCTGGTGGTTCTGTAAGCTTCTTCCAAGATACGGATGGGCACTTCATGATATGTCAGGTCCTTGTTGATATCAACAGCTCGGTGATCGATATTCTTGAAAACTTCGGTCTTCTCCGGCACTTCTAAGCATTTGCGAAGCAACGAGATATGAAACACATTGTGGATGGCAGACATCTCTTCTAGCAGTTCTAGTTGATAAGATACTTCTCCTCAGCAATTTAGAATCTTGAAAGGCCCGATATATCTAGGGGCTAACTTTCCTTTCAGACTAAAACGCTGGGTTCCCTTCAATGGTGAAACCTTGAGATATACAAAATCTCCGATATTGAAAGTCAGGTCTCTCCTTCTCTTGTCAGCATAACTCTTCTGTCTAGATTGGGCGGTCTTGAGGTGCTCACGGACTTTGTGAACCTTCTCTTCGGCTTCTCGGAGAATGTCGGGTCCAAAAATCTAACTCTATCATACTTGCGACCAATTTAAAGGGGTGAGACACTTTCGTCCGTATAGGAACTCAAATGGTGCCATTTGCAAACTAGCTTGATAACTGTTGTTATATGAGAATTCTGCGAAAGGCAGGCAGTCTTCCCATTTTGATCCGTACTCTAACACACAAGCTCTCAACATATCTTCTAAGATCTGGTTGACTCTTTCAGTATGTCCATCCGTTTGCGGGTGATAAGCTGTCCTGAAGTTCAACTTGGTTCCTAATCCTTCTTGGACTTTCTGCCAAAATCTTGAGGTAAATTGAGTTCCTCGATCTGATACGATGGTCTTGGGGGTTCCATGCAGACTAACAATTCTAGCAATATACAGCTCTGCTACTTTCGAACTCTGGTAGGTTGTCTTGACTCGTATAAAATGAGCTACTTTGGACAGTCTATCAATGATGACCCACATTGAGTCATTTCCCCTACTCAAAGTAGGCAACCCGGTGACAAAGTCCATTCTGACGGAATCCCATTTCCATTCTGGAATCTGCAATGGTTGCAACAGTCATGCGGGTCTCTGATGCTCTGCTTTGACTCTTTGACAGATGTCACACTTGGCGATGTAGCTCCCGATTTCTCTCTTCATCTTGTGCCACCAAAATTGCTCTTTCAAATCTTGATACATGTTTGTTCCTCCGGGGTGGATAGAATAAAGAGTATCATGAGCTTCCTGCATGATAACTTTCTTCAGCTCCGAATCTGCTGGCACACAGATACGGCCTTTGTACCACAGAACTCCTTCTTCGTCTTCAGTGAATCCAAGTACCTTTCCTGTACCAATACGACGTTTGATTCCGTCGATACTTTCATTTCCCTTCTGGGCTTCCTTGATTTGGCTAATCAATGTGGGTTGAAGTTCAATGCTAGCTAAGAATCCTTTGCTAACTAGCTCAGTCCTGAACTACTCCAACTCCTCATACAAACTTGGTTGCTTCTCCTTGATCATGGTGTTTAGCCTGCACGACAATCTGCTAAGAGCATCCGCTACCGCATTGGCTTTGCTGGGGTGATAGTGAATGTCAAGGTCATAATCCTTGATTAACTCTATCCATCTCCTTTGCGTCATATGCAGCTCCTTCTGAGTGAAAATATACTTCATGCTTTTGTGATCTGAGTAAATCTCACAACGATTACCCATCAGATAATGACGCCATGTCTTCAATGCCAAAACTACGGCTGCTAATTCAAGATCATGGGTCGAATAGTTCTACTCATGCTGCTTTAGTTGTCGATACAGATACACGATGATTTGCCTTCTTGCATCAACACACATTCGAGACCAATCTTGGATGCATAACAATATACTTCAAACGGCTTCTTGATATCTGGCATGATCAATATTGGGGCTGAAATCAATCTCTTCTTCAGCTCTTGGAAACTGGATTCACATTTGTCGGTCCATTCAAACTTCTTGTCCTTCTTCAACAATTGGGTCATGGTTCGAGCGATGCTTGAAAATCCTTCGACAAAATTGCGGTAGTATCCCGCTAATCTGAGAAATGCACGGACTTAGGATTGAGTGGTTGGGGATTCCTATGCTTCGACATCTCTGATCTTGGTGGGATCAACAGAGACTCCTCCGGCAGACACAATATGTCCTAGGAATCCTACTTCTTTCAGCCAAAACTCACATTTGCTAAACTTGGCATACAGCCGATGCTCTCTCAGGGTTTCAAGAATGATTCTCAGATGTTACTCATGCTCTTCTTATGACTTGGAGTAGATAAGGATATCGTCGATGAACACAACGACAAACTTGTCTAGGAAATTCATAAAGATCTTATTCATGAGATTCATGAAATAAGTAGGGGCATTGGTTAATCCGAAAGACATGACCATATACTCGTATAAACCATAGCAAGTAGTAAAGGCGGTCTTCGGAATATCCGTTGCACGAATCTTAAGTTGGTGATAACCAGTCCTAAGATCAATCTTTGAGAATACCTAGGCACCAGTCAATTGATCAAATAGATCTTCTATCTTTGGCAAAGGGTACGTGTTTTTGATGGTGACATCATTCAGCTTTCTGTAATCGGTGCACAGACGGTTGCCTCCATCTTTCTTGTCGACGAATAACACTGGTGATCTCCATGGCGATGCGCTTGGTTGAATCAAGCTTGTTGCCAACATAGCATCCAACTGCTTCTTTAGTTCCTCTAACTCTGAGGGGTTCATGCTATAGGGTCTCTGGGCTATGGGTCCGGTTCCAGGGATTAATTCAATAATGAACTCAATATCCCTATTCGGGGGCATACCGGGCAATTCATCTGGGAATACATCGGGGTATTCACAGACTACTCTGACTTGGTCAATGGTGGGCAGGGCTAGACTCTTGTTGCACTTGAATTGACGGGGTAAGGTTTCAGATATATGCTCTACCGTTACTCCAGAGCTACTGGTCATGGTGATGGCTTGCTTGGCACAGTCTATCAGTCCTTTATGCTTTGACATCCAGTCCATTCCTAGTACTACTTCCAATCCTTTGGTTCCAAGTACTATTAGATTAGCATAAAAATCTATTCCATGTATTCTGATAGGCACAGCTTTGCAAATTTTTCTAGCTTTTGTAGTTCAACTGGGGATTTGAACTATCATGACATGCTTCAAGTTGGTTGGGTGGATCTTACTAGTGCATGCAAATTCTTCAGTGACAAATGAGTGCGATGCTCTAGAATCAAACAACACTCTTGCTAAAACTGAGTTGACAGAAAACATACCCAGCACTACATCTGGCGCTTCTTGGGCTTCTTCGGCGTTCATGTGGAAGAGACGGCCATTGCGGTTGTGAGGGTTCCCTAGGGCGAATCTTCTTCCTTGTTGAACACGACGCTGCTTTTGAGCTGGGGCATTCACATTGGAAGTGGCGGCAATCTTCTTGGGGAACTCATTTGAATAGTGACCCTTCACTCCACACTCGAAACAGGTGATCTGAGACTTGTGTTTAGCTGCGACCGGCACAACATTGCTTCCAGTTCTAGGTGCAGTGTTGTTGTTGTTGTTGCTCTTGGGAGGGGCACGGTTGAAATTGCTGGTGTTGCCGGAGTGATTGTTGTTTCCTCCGGGCTTCACATTTCCTCTGCTACGGTTGGGGTAGCTTGGGCGAGACATTGGGGGTCGGTTGTTCCTTGGTGCATATCCTGGTGAGGGGTTCGTACGGTACTTCTGGTGACTGTTGGATCCAGCTTGATGCATCATATGATGTTTGCAGTTGTCGTTTGCCTTGTTGAGCTTCCCTTCCATCTGAATGGCAGAGTCGACTAGCTCTTTGAGATCCTGGAAACGGATGTTGACGAGGACAGTTTGCATCTCATCATGCAGCCCATTCAAGAATCTCTCCTTCTTCATGGCCTCCGTGTTGATCTCATCAGGTGCATACCTTGCAAGGGTCAGGAATCTATCACGGTACTCCACTACAGTCATTCTGCCTTGCTTCAAATCTCTGAATTCATCCCTCATTCGGGTGACTAGACCTTGCGGCATGTGGGTGCGACTGAACTTGATTTTGAAGGCTTCCCATGTCATCACTTGACCATGGTTCATTGTGCGGATACTGTTCCACCATGCTCTTGCATCTCCTGCCAAATAGTGGGTGGCAAAGAGAACTTTCTAATTGGCATCTAATCCAGCTACTTCTAGGTTGTTCTCCATCGTCTTCAACCAGTCATCAGCATCCAGTGGGTTCTCTGAAGTACTAAAGATTGGGGAATTGGTATTCTGGAAGTTTTTCAGCTTGGATCCTTGATGATCCTGATTTCCATGGTTCTGGTTGTTGTGAGGCATCTGGGCAATCTTCTGCAGTGTTGCTAAATTAGCTTGGCGCTCTGCCCTGCTTGCTTCTCTGTCTGCGATGAGAGTCTGCAGAATCTACAGCATTGGGTCTTGTGATGAGCTGCTCCCTCCTTGGTTTCCATGAGTCATCTGAAGATTGAGGTAGATAAAGGGGTAAGAGGGAAAGTTCTAAGGTTCATGGTTTTGATTTCAATGCTAAAACTTTGAGTTTGACTCAGGTTTTGCAACTAACTACTTTTCATTTATTCAAGTAAAGCACATGATACAAACACACACCACAACATCAAAGGAAAACAGATGGTTTTAAGAACCATTCTGCAAGCTACAATACAATGGGACCGATACATCTCATGCTACGACAGTGCTCTAGTGCATCTACTCATCGTCGATCAAGTCGGAGTCGTCATTGTCGGTGTAGAATTCCACGGCATATTCCTCCAGAAAGTCATCATCATTGCTGAGGTAGGAATCAATATCTCCTTGGATATCTTCACCTTCCTCTTCTTCTTCCTTTACGGCAATCTGAGCTTCTTGCTCCTTGATGGTCTTCTCGAGGTTGGCCACCTTCTTGCAAAGACGATCGATGGTGCGATCCTTCTTGGCGCGTTGACGGCGAAGAGACTAACGATCCTGGACTAGCAGTGAGAAAATCTGGGCCTTCTAGGCAGCAATAGCAAGGTTGTGGTTGACTAGCTTTCTTGCATTGTCTAACTCTTTCTGGCGGTCGTACAGCAGGAAGTCGAGGTTCTCCACTTGGCGCTTCAGTATTGGGTGACTTGGCATCTCGAGCGGCATTCCCATGGAATCACGCCTTGCATAGTGAACAAAACGGGTTCCCTGGATGAGGTTGACACTAAGGGCGCATAGACGTGCGAGAGCTTCATGCATTGCCCTGGCTAATCCATCTAGCCAGTTGTTCTCCCTCACGGAGAACTGAATCCTCCTAGATACTAGTGCTTCTATCTTGCCTCGAAGATCAGCAGTCACTAGCAATTGCAAATCTCCTCCTGGTGGACCAGGGAGTTGAGCTCCAAGGAATTTCGGATGAGGACGCTCCATGAACTCAGACACTGCATCGAAGTCCCTCTTGAAGATCATTTGGCCTCCGTTGCCCAACTGGTAGAACTTGCTGTATTGAGCTTCCATCTATAAGAATTTAGGATGAGGAAGTTAGTGAAGTGATCAAGTGTGTGAAAGTTTTATGTAGTAATGTAGGATGAGGAACATGATTTTTTTTGATAGAGAATGAATTCCCAAGGGTAAGAGAGGAAGTAGTTTTCATAAGTACTCACTTTGGTTTAGCAACTAAGTTTTTGTTCGTACGTCCATTCTAACTAGGGTCTCCTATGGTCAGGATGGCTCTGATACCAACTTGTCAACACCCGGATTTTTAATCCCAGATGCCTATTATGCCATACCTCGTAATCCCAGGATTACCAATTCGAGACATAACAGATTGGATATCACAAAACATCATCCATTACAAACCATAATAAGGTCTTACACAAATAGGGATCTCATGATCCAGTCTTAGTACAATCAAGTAGCGGAATAAATAGCATAGCGGTGGGGTCCATCTTTAGAGTCACAGGCAATGCTGACGATGGGAGATGATCCTAGTTATCATAGCCGTCTTGCTGTCCTTCATCTTGGTAATCTCCTTCATAGTCTGGCCACGGGAATAGCTTGGGACAAAAGCCATGAGTACTCTTTAAGTACTCGCAAACTACCACTAACAAGTAAGATAGTTCTAGTAGGAATGCTAAACTCTAAGTGTAACTACAAAGTTAAGTTTGAAACCTAAGATGAGTTCAGAAACAAAGAAAGATAATAGAAGGTTGAAAACACCTAAGTGGGAACTTAATTATCATAGTCACAACTCTATTGTGGTCAAGTCATGTCATAAATCATTTCATAAATTGTTTTGAAAACATCTGACAACGGAACAGTATGGCCACTCCAACTGTCCATAACAGTGGACACGGCTATTCAAATAGTTTGACACTCTGCAGAGGTGGTACACTTTCAGCACAAGATTCGATACATCTGTCAGGGATAACCCTAAATCATCATACTTAGTATGCAGATAATCAAACATAACCTTTCGTTTACACACCCTAGTATAAGCACCTCTCCTATGAGCATGGCCTCCCAACCATGACCATCTGTCATCTTGGGCACTGCATAGGTGGACAACATTGAGAGGTAGCCTTAGCTCAAACCTCTCCCGCAAGGGAACTAATACTAATGCATATAAACTTCCGGCTAAGCCTTACCCAATTCAGGTATTGTGGTTGGACGGTAAAATTGGAATTGTATCGCATCCGAACCCAACCATCAGTTTTGTAAAAGGGATAAGGCTCATGCCTCAACATTTTCATCATCATAAACCATTTGTGTTTCTCAACACATGTCAAAACATCTCAATAGAATGACTCATCACTCCAAGGTTTTCACAAATCATTTTCACCAAGTATTCCCATCTAAATTGAATCAAGTTTTGAGTTTTGTTCCAACTACTAGGTTAAGAGTGTTCACTAAAGTGGGATGCTAATGCCAATCTCATGCCATAGAATGACATCTAAGTCTAACTATATAGGTCAAGTTTTCTACTCTTTATGCTACCTTCAATCAAGTAAAGGACTTTGGTAAAGTAAAGGAAGTAAAGCTTGTAAATAAAACTGAGAGTAGGTATAAGTCAACATGGTATAACCAAAGCATGCCTAATGCATCTCGCTTAGGTTTTCTTGATTAATTTTAGCTTGCTAACAATAGCTTGACTTGGTTGGTGCAGTGGTTGAAGTTTTCTTCCTCCTCCTCTTGGTAGAACTCCTCCTCCTCGTAATCTTGGTCGGTACTATCGTCTATAAATATATACGGAGTACATAATCACCACACAATACTTAACTAGTCTACTTAGCACACTAAGGCACACATTTGATGATCTAGTATCATCACAAGCATCACAAGATTTAATATTCTCCAATTAAAATATGGGATCATGTGGACACATGTCATCACCACATATCCTAACATATGGGAATGTGATTTAAAGGTTGGATCATATTTTAATAAGTTTAAGTTTAATAATTAATGATTTAAAGTGACTAGAAATGCCTATATAGCATTATTTTGGTACTAGTCCAAAGTCACTGCATTCAAACCTTAATATTATTAGATATTCAAGTAGGTATGGTTAAATGTGATTTTTGAGAGTTGGAATCAACTCAAAAGCTATTATGGTTGATTTTATAAAAATGTTTGAATGTGCAAAAGCTTATGTCTTGTTATTTTTACTAGGAGAGATCTCTAACTCTAAATGAATTAAATCCAACAGGCTTGGATAGATATTTTCAGTAGCTTTCTAACAAAATTTGAGTCACTCAATTTGGTTCAGTAAATTTTCCTGAATTGATTTTTAAACTAAGGGACACAATTGAGTTTAAACCTAAATAGAAAAATCTAGATTTGAATTACTGGGTCAGCGCGAGAAAGGAGATGGGCCGGCCCAGTGACGCTCAGCAGCGCAGAGGGCGGCTGACAGGTTGGTCCCGCTTCTCAACGAGATTTAAAACCCGAAACGGTATCTAGCGATCTGGGCCACACGATTATAACGCGGATCAACGGCTCACAGTCGTCGTTGATGACGGACTCGTCGCCGGCAAGACCGAACCCAAAACGGATGGTGGGGGTCTACTGGGGACGTACCAGGGCTCTAGCTAGTTCAGCGAGGTGGGCGATGGCGGACTCAGGCGAGGTCACGGCAGTTGCTGCGGTGGACAGAATCGACGGTAGCGTGTACTCCTCTGCAGCGGGCTCCTCCCGTGCAATTCCGGCGAACGGTGGCTCGAGCGGCTCCGGCGAGACAGCGGAAAGGTGCAGGGGAGAGAGGGGAGTGGAATGGTGTGAGGAATTCGTGCTAGGGAGGCCTGCTTATATAGGTGTGACAGTAAGACTGAGAGGTGTGGGTAGGCGTCTCCAGCGAGGGCGGTACAGGGGGCTATCAGTGTGGGTGAGGTAGGCGTACGGTGGGAGGTTCCTTGGCGGTGCTCTACGTCTAATGGCGCGGCTAGGGGCGGTGGCATATGGTCGGGAGGGTTGCGCTCTCTGGGAGAAAGAGGCGGTGCTCGACGGCGTGCATGGCGACTGTGGGTCGCGCAGTGGTGCAAGGCCGTGACTGGTGGGGAGCTGGGGTCAAGGCGGAGCGCCGTGCGCGGTATGGGGTCGATGGGCGCTCTGCTACGTGCTGGCGGCTATCGCGCTCTGGCGAGCTCGCAGAGAGAAAAGGGCGGCGATGCTGGGGAGTGTTCTAGGGGCTGGGGTTGATCGAGGGGTGGACCGTGGCCGGCTGTAGGGTTGGGCGGAGCTAGGGACGTGCTGGTTTGGCGCGGCGTGGTCCCTGGCGCGTTGCTCGCTTCTGGCCGGCGGTGACCACAAAGTGGCGACGCTCCACTGCTGCTCCAATCTTAGGGGAAGGCCGGTGGGGGTTTGGTTGTACTCAGGGGGGACAGGGGAGAGCAGAGAGGGTGCAAATGAGGACAAGGGTTTAACTAGGAGCAGTGTTAGTTAGACAGTTTTATCTCTGTCTGCAACCTGTTCGACACAATGGCCGCAAGAGAAAAAGTTTTGAATTTTGGGCTGATTTTTTGTCGAGTGATGTATCTTATGCTTGAGCTTCTAGGTGTGCTTGGGTTTTAAAAGTGGAGTTCATTTGAGTGGTTTTTGAATAAGTGTGATCTATACATATGAACTACATTCAATTTTCAAATGTCATTTAAATTTAGTGTTTGAAAGTTTTTGGGATGAAATAAAGTGGGCCTTGGTACATCACTACTTGTACTAGCAAGGGGTGCAAAGAACCACAATTGTTTCTGTTAAGATTTGAGTTGTAGGAATAGCCAAAGTAGGCTAGGTGATGAAAACGACACAAATGACCATTTCCTTATTTTATTCATTTTGCTTTGTTTTTCTTTGGGATTTGTTTGGGAATGATCTAGATGATGTTTAATTCACCTTAGAATCATTTTACAACAATGGATCACTC
The DNA here is from genome assembly GCA_023614405.1 of Avena insularis. NCBI lineage: Eukaryota > Viridiplantae > Streptophyta > Magnoliopsida > Poales > Poaceae > Avena > Avena insularis. Next base: position 412,263,639 of record CM042696.1, read on the forward strand.
AAACATGGCAATTCAAAACAATCCTAATTTAAATGCACACACATATGAATACTTAATCATTTTAAATAGAAAAAGTTTTTGTTAACCCTAAATTGGGTAGATTTGATCTTGATTAACCTTGGATTACGTTTTTGGATGTTACAGCTTGATCCCCAGATCCTTTGTGATCCGTAGGCCTTTGTTCTCGGCGGTGTTATTGGTCGAATGCTATCCATGGTAGAGAATTTGGACCATGTAATTCAGTTGGTCCCCTGTTGGCGACTCGAGGAGCACTACAGCTCACAAGTTGCGGTGACCTAGCATACCACTGCATGATGTAGTACACTATAGTCATTAACATAACACTAATGAAACACTGTTCACTAGTATTACATCCCTTAGAGTGGTACAACAGAAACACATCAGGTCCAAGACATGACTATAGATTACAACTCGACTCTTTACAAAAGATCCAGAGAACATTCTAGGTTAAATAGGAAGAAATAACTTCATACAAAGAAGAACCAAAAGTAATAACTATGCACTATTCTACTAACAAGGCTAATATCTAAACTATCTAGCTTGCAATTTCTACTCAAGCAATGCTCTACATAAATAGGTATTATGGCTAGAGAATCTATTCATGTCTACTCAAGAGCTTCGTCTTCACTTTAGTTGATGCACAAGTTGACTTTTTTGACTTGCTTGGAGAGCTTGAGCTGTGATGGCTTCTTGAACAAAGGTTGGTGTTGACGTCGTCTTCAACGTCTTAGAACCTAGCAAGGGTTAAGAAGGTACAATTGAGTACGAGCGTACTTAGCAAGTTCACTAAAAAGGAGTGTTTGATGCACTATCTCTATAGCCATAGACCATAGGTCGTAGGCAATGCAGGTTTTCGTAAACATTTCTTCAAAGGTTGCTTTTATTTCGAAAACTATGTCCAACAGCCTTCACAGGTTGACCAGAACTTTCATGGAGTTCCTTTCCTGCCGCGTTCGTAGCTCCTTCCCAAAATAGGGAGTAACATGTCACCGTTCTTACACTCTGCAAAGGTGCGTTGCTTTACCCATGAGAGACCTTAGCCTTGTTGCACATCCAAGTCATGATCTTGTCCACACTTCCTTTATATGGGGCCTAGTCTAAGATCCAAGCCAATCACTGCCCCTCTCCGCGACCCTGCATGAAGACACGGTCCTCCAGGACATGCCCCATCACCGTTAAGCCCCATATAGGACCATCTATAACCCTGTTAGGAACCTAAAGACTCTATGAGATGGTTGTGCCCCTGGCAAGCTCCGTAAAGGACCGACTATACCTCCGACAGCCCCCCATAGATAATCTAAACACCAGTATCGCAGGGAACTAAGGGGTCCCACCCATGTGCTGGATTCTCCACGAGAAATCAATAGCCTCACAATAAGGTCATCCGTCCATGCAAAAGGAAGAAGATCCAAGTGACTTCTCCGTCCCATTCCAAATCTTATGGTTAACGCGTAATATACGGTGCTAGAATCACTGGTAACATTGGTGGATTAAGTCCTAGATATTATGTTCCTTTACCACTAGAACTGTATCAGTAGATTATTCCCATCTGGTAAATAATCCATAATCACATTATTATGAAAATAGTGTTTTCTGACCTTTTTGAAATGCAGGTGATGACAACATTTGAGTTACAAGCGTTTGATAGAAAATAATCAAAGGACATGAGCAAGTGTGAACTTGCCTTTTGTGATTGCAAGATTATGCACTCACAGTCTTTAGGACACTAGAAGATCCAAATTCTGAAAGTAACATCATTGGACCGGTAAGGACTAATGTTTAAAGAAGCAAGATGCGGTTATCTATAAGTAATTTGATAAATGTGAATCCCCAGGATAATCGTATTTGATCTAGGGTTTGGAAACTGGGATGGTTTATTTAGAATGTGTTTCACTTTTATACCAGCTTAACACTTGTGCTTCTTATTAAGACTTGTGAGAGTTTGTGTGAAACAATATGTAAATATAACAAGTAGCATGTAATACTAAAGCACTCAAATGGGGCATGGTATCTAAAAGATTCCTTAAGCAAGGTTATTAGTCAATCAGAGCCTTTATTGAAATGCTTAACAATTACTTTTAATGTTTCTTAAAAACAAATATTTGAGGAAAAGATTACTTAAGTAAACAAAGTATTTGCACTCTAAATTAACACCCTTAGGGTTTCTTACTAGCTATAGTTCTCCAGGAAGAAAGAATTAGTTCATTTGAATAATGACCAGGCTAATAGCTGAGACTAGCTATTGTTCACTTCGTAATTTTTATTTAAGGTTAATTAAGATTGGTAACACTTCTATTTGAGTCATGTTTTCTTAACATTATAGTGGAATAGAATCATTTATTTCCTTAAAAATGAGTGGGTATAATTCATAATATGGAAACACCATTACTTAACTACCTATGAATTATCTTTGGATTTTTAATATACTTATTAACTTGTGAGGGAAATAATACTAAAGGTTTTAATGAGTCAAAATATTATCAAATATAAAATCCCTTTGGAAAATAATATACACTTATTTGTGAATAATAATTTAACAAATATTGTTTTTAGGATGTTTTAGACTATTTTTACTTCATAGTATAATTATTCAAGATTAACACTATTATTAGACCTTTAATGGATAATATTAGAAGCATTAGCAATTTTATATATCCTTTTATGAATTATCAATTAAGGAAATAAATTTAATTCAATTTTATTGGAGTACTAAACTTTTCTTTACATAAAAAGTGAATTATTATATTTTTAACATGTAGATATTATTGTTGTGATCATTTTGGTATATTATAAGTGTTTTTATGATTTTTCAATAATAAGATATGATTTTTATAAGTTTTATCATTTTATAAATATTAAATAAATAATAAATATTTATTTAAGTGTCTCAAAAATGTACAAAATAAGTTTATAAATGTATATTTTGTTTTTCTAAGAATTTTGATATATTATACCTATTTTTATAAAATTTTAATAATAGAATATACTTATTTAAGATTTATCCTTAATAAGTTTTTACTAATTAATGATTATTATTTTATTTAAGTTGGAAAATAAAATATAATAATAGGTTTATATTATAGATTTTTTGGCAGAACATTTTGATATATAATATATATATTTCTGAATTATAAAACAAAAGATATTGAATTTCTAAGATTCAATCTTTTTCTGAATTTATTAAAATAGAATAACTAAATGATTTACTGTGTCATTGCTGACGTCAGCATGACACAACCCTAACTAGTAAAACTTTTCGTACTCATCTAAATCTAGCCCAAGTCACTGACGGGTGGGGTCACCACCACGTCATATGCCACCTAGGCGCGGACTAGGTCAAATATGTTGACTAGTCAAGGAGTGATGCGGGCGTGACGTCAGCATCACGTCACCACAGCGGCCACCCCCCAGATGATCGCCGGAGCCGGTGATTGCGAGGAACTAGGTCGACGACAGCGGGAAGCAGCGATGCAGACAGAGAATCGTTGGGCGGTGGCTACATAGCGAGAGGTATATGGAGGAAAGGTATTTGAGCACCAGTGGCTCACCTTGGTTATACCGGTGGCGTCGGTGAAGACAGGCGCGATCGGAGGCGAGCGCCCGGACAAGGATTCCGACAAACACCAACGAAAGGGAATGGTGAAAATTCCCACGATTTTGAGCTCCCCTTGCTTCACTTCTACCACTCGAGCGATAAGGACGGTGAGGCGCTTCTTCCTAGCTACACCATGCTTCTCAGGGTGGACTCCATCGGTGCCTAGCTGGAGACCTGTGAGCTAGGGTTTCGGGTGCCTCTGCGGGGTGAGAGAGAGAGAGCGAGCGAAAGAGAGGGAAATGGGGATGAGGATGGACGAGATCATCTCCGTGGCCTTATTATCCTCCCAGGAGTGTCGGTGGCGATGTCGTGGCAACGAGGCGGCATCGGGCGGTCACCGTCCCCTCCAGCGAGCTGCTTATCCGGAGGAGGAACACGACAGAATGAGTTGACAAAGGGGTACGTTGGGCAGGGCTGCTGTTGGGCCGTAGAGGAGCGAGCGGGATGTTGTGAGGCGCGCACGCGGTGACAGTTAACATGGAAGCATTCTGGTCCATGGGCCAAGTCCACTAGCTATACTTATTTTCTTTTTCTTATCCTATTTCTTGGTTTTGTAAAACCTCTCAAATATGAATTTCCATAAGGATTTAAATATCCAGAATTTTTGTAGGTCACGAATATTATTGTATAAAGAAATTATAAATATTTCCTCTGCATTTCTTATTGTATATAAAAATATTCATAAATATATGAAGGGCTCTCTTCATTAGGGAATATTAATAGGAATTAGGTTTTTAGAAATTACTTCTTATTCAAAGATCCTTTGAAGATGATTTTGTTTTCTCTTGATAATTGTAATGGTAAGTATTTAAAACGGTGAATGATATATATAGGACTCTACTCATACTTAGCCTCATAAAGGAACTATGCAAATATATTACAAGGTATTAAACCCTGGGGTTTATAATATGGTGATTTGAATTCCATGGTTCTCAAGGTTTGTTGATTTCTTCTACTCCAATTCCATTACAATTTCTTCATAACCCTATTACTTATTTTCAAAGTAGGCATGGATCACTTCTTGAACTGGTTGTTCACTACTTTCTTAAGTGTGATCTTGATGATTCCATGAGACTAGGTTCTTGTTAGGGTTTAAGATAATAAAGTAAACAAGGCTTTAATCCATAAACACTCACCTGGTACTCTAATTATCTCTTGGAAGCTTCATTTTGCCAAGAGATCTTATTCAATGGTTACCTAGGAATAGGAAATGATTCCACTAAAAATTTGATTCTAGGATTTTGAACAAAGAGGTAGACATGGGTCTTGTCGTGGCTTGATATACTGTTGGTTAAAGGTTTCTCAAGCACTCCTACCTTAATACCACACTAAGCTTATCTTTAGATAAGGAATTCCTTTCCTAAATATACTCTATATATCTCTCTTATCTTATTCACAAAGATCATCTCTTCCTGAATAAGTCAATCATCTGACTCGACCATATCCATCACCATAAGATGACATGGTCATTCCACTTCAGCAATAATCATTCTCCATTATTTCTCTAGTATGAAACTTCCATTTCTTAACTACCTCTAATGAATCCATCAATGCAACTACTTCTAACTCCATCCATTAACTCCTTTAAATCAATCTTGCAACTACTTCCAAGGCTTGCAAGATTATAGTTCTCTCTATTTCACATGTGATAACAATCCTCTGGAATAGGTATGGTACTACTCCCCATAATACAAGTTTGTTCTTGTATTAGCTTGGTTACACTACTATTCTTCCAACTACTCCATACAACTCATATTATATACTTCATCAAGGTATGGTACTACTCCCCATAATACAAGTTTGTTCTTGTATTAGCTTGGTTACACTACTATTCTTCCAACTACTCCATACAACTCATATTATATACTTCATCAAACTCTAGCTTGACTTCTCATAATCAAGCTAGATGATTCATCTTACTAGGGCTTTACCTAATTTGGTATACTCACAACTCTTCTTTATCAGCTGGTCATTTGTTCTCAAGTGATTTGAGAATAATGACCACCAACCTTTGATCAAGCAAAGCTTAGTGTTCTAAATGTTTGATCAAGATCTATATTCAACTAAGTAGTAGGCTAGTACTAGCCTCTCTATAGGCTCATCTTGTTAAGCAAGCTTACGCTAAGCCTATACCAACTTGGCTTAACAAGATTATTACTTGATACTCTAATACTACTAGATTTCTTATAATTTCATACTCACTAGCTTAACTCTTGGGTTTATATATTTTCTCTAGTTAACTCAGGAGTGAGTTAACTCCTCCAACATTAGATGGTTTGATTACTACTAAGGATGTCATTCCATTGATGACAACATACTCTTCCATAATTGGTTCCTCCTTCTTATAATTTACTTAAGGTCTTTGGAAGGTCAATACAATAGGTCAAAGTTAAGAGTTAATAAGTGCTAGGTCAAGAATTGATCACACACATTGATGATCAATTGACACAAGGACTTGGTTAAATAGGAATGTCATCTCTTAATATGCTATTAAGGGTATGTGCTGGATGGTCTTGGCTCAACTTCCTTTCTACTCTATTTGTGATGAGAGTTAGTGCTTAGGAACTACCATGATACCCATGGTAGGAATAACTATGGCAAGCAAGTGTATCAAGATTTAATTACGGGGTTTCTTTACTTAAGTTATATACTTAACTTGGTATTCAGGTTTTGTGGTAGACAACACCTTGATATAATCTTTAGAATATTAAGTATTCATCCTTGAGTTGTGGTATGGAATGCCATGTAATGGTCTCTAGAAGATCTAGTACTCCTTGGTAAGTAGTGTGTTGTGACTTAGTTTTATTACATTTGATCTACCCTTAGATCAAATTACATTACCCAAAGGTAAGGTTTTAGCAAAGGTCATATTGAAACTTATCGCAGTCAACTTGATGATCTACTTCAGTTCCACCAAGTTAAGAGAAGCTTCAATCACTTTGACAAGTTTTATTTAAAAGCGCGAAAATTATCCAGATTTTCTATGCATGAATGCAATGCACACACCTGAGATGAGCTTATTTCTAAGATCTAATGCTGGGATGTTACACGAGCTGCCGCGGGAGTATGATCCGTTGAAGTACAAGATCCAGCCACGTGCGTCGATGCTCCCCGGTAGGGAGGACAAGGGCTCCTCCTCGTCCTCCGGGGTCGGGGTCCACTCGGGGATGAACTCGACCAGAGCCATACTTTTGATGGCTTGGGTGTGGGCAAAGTGGAGATCAAAGCCGTCCGGTCACTTCTCTATTGCACAGGACGCGCTCTAGAGAGCACTTGGTCACCATAGTGATCCGGTGGGCCTCAAAGTATTGACGAAGATTCCTCGAGGCAATGAGAATACCGAGCCGGAGCTTTTGTTGGGTAGGGTAGCGAACCCAGGCATCATGCAACATGTTGTTGACGAAATACATGGGACACTGTGTCGTATGCTTCTTCAGGTGCTCCAAGCTGTCCCCATGATTCGAGTTGTAGGGCCCGAGAGAAGGCGCTTTTGGGTATCCAGGGTCGCTTCCTAACTCCCAAAGTTCAGGAGGTGTGTCTAGCTTTTTTTTAGACCAGGGCCCTCAGTAGTGACTTCCGAGTGATCTCCCTCCATAAGCTCCAGCTGGCAAGGATCAGGAAGAGGCATGATACGTCCAAAACGTATCTACTTTCCCGAACCTCTATACTTGTGTGATTTGGATGCAACTAATGCAAACTGACGTTGTTTTTAGCAGAATTGTCTTGGTGTCTACTTTTTGTGCAGAAAATCAACTATCAAGAAAAATCCCAGAAAATATGCCAAAAATCCTATTTCACCTGAAGACTCTACGAGCCAGAATAAGAGACGGAGAAGAGCCCTGAGGTGGCCACACCACCTGCTGGCGCGGGCCAGGCCAGGCCACGCCAGGGGGTGGTGTGGGCCCCCCAGACAACCCCTCAGCCTCTCTCTTCGCCTATAAGGAGCCTTCTGACCTAAAAACTTCGGGGGGGTCGACGTTTTCCAGAAGGAGTTCCGCTCCACCGCCACCACCAGATTCCATGAAACAGCACCAAAAACTCCGTTCTAGCACCCAGCCAGGACGGGGAATTGGAGGAGATCATCGACATCATCATCACCATCGCTTCTCGATCGACTATCCATGTTTCCCCCATTTATGAGTGAGTAATCCCCCGCAGTAGGCTATGGGGATGGTAGGGATTGGATGAGATCGTTCATGTAATGGCATCAGATTGTTAGGGCATGGTGCCTAGTATCTTTTATTAGTGCTTTATGACTTTGTTGTGACTTGTTGTGCTTAATGGTTGTCACTAGGGCCCGAGTGCCATGATCTCAGATCTGAACATGTTATTGATTCATTATGATAGTATTGTTTTTGGTCTTTTCTGCAAGTTGTATACACACGTTGTTGTCCGGAACCTATGGCCCGGCGAAGTAAATCGGAAGGGAATGGCTTTGATGTGAGGATCACATGTGTTCACGGAGTGTTAATGCTTTGCTCCGGTGCTCTATTAAAAGGAGCACCTTAATTGCCAGTAGTTCCCTAGAGGCCCAGCTACAAACGGGCTGGCAGGACAAAAGATGTTGTGAAAGTTCTCATTGCGAGCACGTATGACTATATATGGAACACATGCCTAGGATTATCTAGTACTTGGATGCTTTATCTTATTTATCTGCAATTGCCCTATGTTCTGATTGCTATGTGAATTGTCTTGTCCATGCAACACCCGTCCATCCATCCCTATGCCTACCTTTTCGAATCCCATGCTTGCTTTTGTTACTACATGTCTTTGCTTTACTATCGTTACTTTACTATTGCTACTACAAAACTGTTGCTACTAATAAAGCTTTGTGAGCAAGATTGTTTCCAGGTGCAGCTGAATTGACAACTCAGTTGTTAAGGCTTATAAATATTCTTTGGCTCCCCTTGTGTCGAATCAATAAATTGAGTTTCACTTCCCTCGAAAATACTGCGATATACCCCCTATATTTGTGGGTCATCAAGACTATTTTCTGGCGCCGTTGCCGGGGACCATTGCTTTATTTATCAAGTTCACTTGGATTCTCTATTGTTCGCTGCTATCCATCCATCATGGGTAAGTCTCGTGATGGCAAGTTTCCTATTTTACCATCCACTACAAGAATAGGTACGGTTCTGAACACCTCTGCTGCCCTTGATTCACCATCTGTTATAAGTAAGCTCGTTACACCACCACATACACATGCTACACACACTGCTACTACTGCTGAATCTGAAACTTGATGCTTATGATCTTGCTTCTCGTGCTTGATAAGTGTGGTTCATTAGGTCCTTTCCTAGATGCTATGATTGCTAGAACTATAGCTGGAAATACCGAAACTCCTAATGAAGACACTACCACACAAGTAGCTCACACAGGTCTAGTGAGAGTTATGATATTGAAGAAGATTATGTTGAGATGACCGATGAGTTTATTAAAGAATGTAAGAACACCCAAGATAGGAGCGCTGCTAAGAGTCTCCTTGAGAGGCGTACTATTAGACCCAAATTATCTCCTGCTGCTAAGTTTGCTGCTTCTCCCATAAACATGATAGATGAAGATTATGATTTCTCTCTCGATCTATCTTACATAGCTATTGTTGAGAAAGAACCTTTTTGTGGGACTAAGAATGAAAGTGTGGTAGCACATATGAATGAACTTTCTACCATGAGTCGCTTGTTTTCTGATGATATTAAGATGCGTACTTACTTTGTTGCTAAGATTTTTCCTTTTTCACTGAAAGGAGAAGCTAAAACTTGGTTTAGTAATTTACCTCCTGGATCTATTGATAGCCCTGAGTGCTTGATTAGTACTTTCCTGCAGAAATTTTTTCCTCCTAGTGCTAGACATGCTATTTTGCAGGAACTTTTTGATTTCAAGCAGGGAGAAAAAGTGGTATTGCCTGAATCTTGGGCAAGGTTTTGTGCTTTGATTCATGCACAGGCTAGAAGTCCATTACCTAAGAATGAGCTTCTTGATATATTTTATAATGGACTAATCGAGGAATCTAGGACATACCTAGATAGTTGTGCTGATTGTGTTTTCAGGAATAGGACTCCGAAGGAAGCTGAGGAATTAATGGCTAAAATAAGCAACAATTATGAAGATTGGACTCCTCCTAAACAAGCTATACCTGAAGTAATTGTACCTGAACCATCTATTCCTGTGCCTATTCCAACATCAAAGAAGAGGGGAGTTATTGAATTAAATGATGAAGTGATGAAGGAAGCTAAGAAATGTCTTAAGGAGAAGGGAATTAAAGCTGGAGATGTCAAGAATTTACCTCCTATAGATGAATTATGTAAGCCTATTTCCTACTCATCCACTATTGAGGTACACTCTCTCCAACACTTTGATGAAGGTGATATCCCTTACTTGAAACCTCCTGATCAACGCTTAGAAGAATTTGATATTTTTATGGTTAAGCAAGATAACTTTAATTAAAGGGTGCAAAATCATCTAATGGAAAACACTAGAGCTATTGTTGAGTTGAAAGATATTGTGGAAAGAACCTCTAATGATGTTAAAATGATTGTTAAACACTTTCAAATGGTTCAAACTCAAATAGATCAGCCCGTTAAAGTGCAAAAAGACTTGCTAGTTAATGCTGCTAAAGAAAAACATGCTTATGAAATTAGAACTAGAAGTGGTGCTGCTACCCAGGATCCTCTATATCCTGAGGGGCATCCCAAAAGAATTGAGCAGGATTCTCAACAAGCTGAAAATAGTGGCTCAACTCGTAAGAAAAGGAAAAAGAAACATAAAACTGTTGAAGAACCCTCTGAACCTACTATAGATCCTAATAGCATATCTATCTCTGATGCTGAAACTGAAAGTGGTAATGAAGAAAATGAAGTTCCTAATGAAGAAAAAGTTGAAGAAGAACCTGAAAACCACACTAAGACTACTAAATACACCAAAGAAGATTTTATTGCTAAGAAACATGGTAGTCAAAGAGAACCTTGGGTCCAAAAACCTATGTCTTTCCCTGATAAGAAACACAAGTCAAAGGAAGATGAACACTATAATATGTTTTGTGAGTGCATGAAGCCTTTATTTTTGCAAATTCCTTTGACTGATGCTATTAAGTTGCCTCCTTACTCAAAGTATATGAAGGACATTGTCTCGAATAAAAGGAAGATCCCTAATGAAGAAATCTCTACTTTGCTTGCTAATTATTCTTTCAATGGTAAGGTCCTAAGAAACTTGGAGACCCAGGGATTCCAACTATCCCTTGCTCTATTTTTTTCGTGAAAACGCAAAAAGCTTTGCGTTTCGATTCATTGATAGAAAAAGAGAGTTATATGTACAAGGTCCAAAGTGGACCGCCACCCACGCCAAACAACTCAACCCAAGGAAACTAAGGAAGAAGCTGGCGTAGCCCTCGTGCTCCCGCAGTCGCCCAAGATCTCACCTCAGCCTCGTGTCGACTAGGGAGGGCACCGAAGGCACCTCGTTGTTGAAGATTATCGCGTTCCTATGCTTCCAAAGCCACCACGCCGAGAGCATGATAAGGGACGAGGTTCCTTTGCGCATGTGACGTGGGTTGGAGCACACCACCTGCGTCCACCATTCCGCAAAAGGTTCTTCAACAACCGGCGGACCCGTAGTAGATCGGATCCAGGATAGGACCTCGTGCTAGATCGTCCGCGAGAACGGGCAGCCTGTGAGGATGTGTGATATAGTCTCCTCCGACTGGTCACAGAACATGCAGCGCGGCCGATGGGGCAGCTCGCGGCGTGTGAGCCTTGCACCCGTCCAGCATCTATCCTGGCAATCCAGCCAGATGAAGAACTTGACCCTAGGTGGCGCCCAAGATTTCCAACTCAGCCTACGACCCTGAGTCTATGGACCCTAGGAAGAGGGCATAGTAGCAGAATTTGGAGGTGTATTGGCCATCAGTCGTCCACTGCCAGATCACCTTGTCTAGGTTAGCACTTAGGTGTAGCCCATGTATCCGGGCCCAAAGTTGCACATACTGCCAAAGCGCCATAGGGTTCATGGCACCAGAGATGTCCGAGATCCAACTGCGCTCCGTGATCGCATGCTGCACCGTCCTCACCTTCCTGTGCCTGCGCGGGATAAGCGCCAGTAGATCCGGCGCTATTTCCCCGATTGCCTTCCCGTCCAGCCATCTGTCCACCCAGAACAGAGCGGAAGCCCCGTCGCCTAGGACCATCCTTGTGGAGGCGGAGAAGATCTCACGCTCTCCTCTAGTGAACTGCATATCAAGCCCGTGCCAAGGTCGTAGTGGGTCCGTACGCATCTTCCACATCCAACGTATCCTAAGACTAATAGCCATGCGCTCAAGGTCTGGTATCCCAAGACCTCCAAGGCAGGTTGGCCTGCACACCCAATCCCAGTTGACATGACAGTGTCCACCCTCAGCTTCTTTCCTCCCCACCCACAGAAAGCCGCGCGGAATCTTATTCACCTGCTTAAGAGCCTTCTTGTTTAGAGAAAGCACTATGAGCTGGTGGATTGGAATCGCAGCGAGCACCAAATGGATGAGGACAAGGCGTCCCTCTTTAGGCATCATTGATGCCTTCCAAGACGGGATCTTGTCAGCGGTCCGGTCAATCACTGGTTGGAAAGCTTTTGTCGGAAGACGGCGGATGGAAAGGGGTATGCCTAAATACTTAACCGGGAAGGGTGCCAGCTGGCACTCCATAGTGGCCGCTGCGCCAGCGGCCACCTCCTCCGAGCAAGCAATAGGGGATACCGAGCACTTCGCGAAGTTGGTGCGTAATCCGGAGGCCTCGCCGAAGACCCCAAGGATGCCACGGACCGCGTTGAGCTCAGCCTCATCCGGGTGGCAGAAGATAACCACGTCATCCGCATAGAGCGAGACCGAAGTCGTCAGCTCCTGGCGGGCCAGCTTCCGTAGCACACCTAGCTCCTTGGCCCTTGCCAGCACCCTACTGAGCGGGTTCATAATGAATACGAACAACGTTGGCGACAAGGGGTCCCCCTGTCTCAGGCCCCTCCGGTGCCTGATGGGGGGGCCTGGCTCGCCATTGAGAATCACCCTTGTGCTGGCCGTGGATAGGAGGATAGCCACAATCTCACGAAACCTCGGCCCGAAACCGAGATTTTGAAGGACCTGGAACAGGAACCCCCAAGAGACGGAATCAAAGGCTTTGGCTATGTCCAGCTTCAACATCACCCTGGATCCTTAAGGCGGTGTAGGAATCTCGCTGTCTGCTACAGCAACATAAATTTGTCGTGGATGCTGCGCTTTCTGATGAACGTGCATTGGTTGTGATCCACCAGCGACTCCAACCGAGGCGCCAGCCTGTTGGCCAGCGTCTTCGCCACCATCTTAGCGAAGATGTGGATCAAGCTTATTGGGCGGTAGTCACCCAGGGCCGCCGCGTCCGGACGCTTAGGCAGCAGAATTAGTAGTGCCTGGTTAAGGCCTTGAAATCTGCGCCCGCATAGCGTAAACAATTTGTCAAAGGCTGCCATAAAATCCCCCTTCACTATTGCCCAACAGTGCTGGAGAAAGTCTGCTGTAATCCCATCTGGTCCCGGCGCTTTCTCGTGTGGGAGTCCTTTCACCACTACCGAGATCGCCTCCTCGGTGAACGGTGCCTCACGCTCTCTTAGGTCCTCTGAGTGTAAGCCTAGAAAATCTAGATCGAGCAAGAAATCCCGGTCGGCCAAAGAGCCAAGGAGGTCCTGGAAGTGGTTGAAGGAGGCCTCGGCCATGGCTGCATGGTCAGAGATGACTGCGCCACCCACCTAGATACTCCGAATCGCGTTCTTCTGCCTTCTGTGGGACGCATGTTGGTGGAAGAATGCAGTGTTCGCGTCACCCTCACTCAGCCAGGCAACCTTGGCTCGTTGGCGAGCCATCGTGCGTTCCAGGGAGGCGAGCCCCAAGCAGGTGCGCTTCAAGAGGGAACGTAGCTGGCGCTCATCCGAGGATAGCTGCCTGAGTTCCATGGCCGTATCTAGCCGTAGAACCACCTCCCACGCTATCATGAGCTGCAGTTTTACGCATCCCACCTTTTTATCCCTCCAACTCATAAGCTGGCGAGCCGTCCGTTTAATCTTGGCCGTGAGCCGCCGGAAGGGGTCTGGGTCACCATCGACAGCCCCCCAGGCGGCCTGGACCACCTCGCCAAAGCCGTCGAGTTTCAACCAATAACACTCAAACTAGAAGAGCTTCCAACCCACCGCGTGCGTAGTGCAGTCGAGCAGCAGGGGACTGTGGTCAGCAATAACAGACGTCAAACAGCGTAGTGAACAGTTGTTGTGGAGCTCCTCCCAGCCTGCTGTGACAAACACCCTATCAAGTCTCACCAGCGTGGGGTTCTCCCTCTCGTTGGACCAGGTGTAGCAGCGGCCATGAAGGTACACCTCCTTGAGCTCACAGGCATTAAGAAAGCGTCGAAACCTGCCCATCATCCTCCTATCTAGGTTGTCGTTGTTCTTATCTTCGTCCCGATATATCAGGTTGAAGTCAGCGCACAACGCCCAGGGGCCGGGTCTGGTGGCACGGAGAGCACGCAGCTCTGCCAGGAAGGCGATCTTGTCAGCATCTTCCTGAGGTCCGTGGACACACGTTAACCACCATCCCGGTGCCCCCCCAACAGGGTTCACCCTAGCCGTTACATTGTTAGTGTCGATGTGTGCGCTATCAAGCTGCACCAAGCTGCTGATCCAGGCCACGATGATCCCCCCTCGTCCTAGACGCCGGCAAACAGAAGTAAGCATCAAAGTCTGCGCCGAGAGTCTCCATTACGATAGAAAGGGTTACAACCGCTAGTTTGGTCTCCTGCATACATACAATCGACGCACCCCTAGAACCCACCACACTCCTAACACCCGTACGACGTGCGCGGCTGTTGAGGCCTCGCACATTGCACACCACGACCTTAGGTTCGTAAGACATAGAGATTGTCTTTACACCCTAGGTCCCCATGGGGGCGTGAGAATCACGCCGCGACGAGGTGGCCACCCAACTGCCCAACCAAGGGGGGTGAGTAGCTCCTGATCGTAGACAACATCCATCCGTAGAGCTCTACAACTGCCTCGATCATGTCCTCCGATAGCGGCAGCTCGTACATCTTGTGGTAGGCTGCCAGAGCCGCCTCGGAAGGCGCTCCATCCCCAGAGTCAACCCCAGCTTCCTCATGAGGTTACGAACAGCCTTCATCTCCGCGTTAATCCCGCTAGGCTGCCCTGCAATTCGAGAGCTCCGTCTCGGTTGAAAGTTCATGGCGAGGAGCCAGTGCCGAATGGGCGGTGTTTGAAGCAGCGTGTCCGAGCGCGCCTTGGCTGCCTCCAAGAACTCCCCCAGTGTGCGTGGCTTCGCAGCAACCAACGGTCATGCGGCCCTTGGGGTGGCTAGTCGTGCGGTACGGGAGACGGTGACCGGAGGCACCGCCAGTAACGGGGACCGCAAGGGGTAGGCCGTTGCTGGCGATGGTGGTGTGTTGGCCGTCCTAGATGTCGGAGGCTGATCCACCTCGATCTCTTCATCTGTCTCATCCCCAGGAGACAGCACATCACCACCCGATGGGGAGCCCAGAACCCCGTCGCACCCTGAATCTTCCAACACACGCTCAGAGTTAGGCCGAACCGCGTCAAGCCCGAGAGTGGGTGGTGGGCTTTCCCTGGGCCGAACAGTGCACTCCCCCTGAGGTGGGCCTTCCCTTGACTGTTTTGCAGCCGTCGCCAACATGACATCCTCCACAGGTGGCTACGGCACTGGGTGGGGATCAGCCCCGCGCGCATCCACCGCAACTGGGGCCTGGGACCCATCGGGTGTGGGCCTAGGGGAGTTGGTGGGATGGTGGGTCGTGGATGACGTTGACACCAGTGCATGCGCCCCATCCCTACCAACCTCGCCCTCCTCCATCCGTCACGGGGCGCAGGCCGCAGAGGGGAGCGATGGCTGGGAAATCGAAATCCCATCCATCCCAGTGACTGACACCACCACCCCACCGTCCGCCCCACCTGAGTAGTTGGTCCCCAAAGCCGCAGCTTCTTCCGGGGCCAGCTCAGGTGTGCCGTCACCCATGACCGGCGCGGTAGCTGTGAGGCCATTCGCCGCCCGGTCCGGTTCTTGTCCCGTAGCATCCACCCCGACAGCCGCCGAAGCAGCACGGCTTTTGCTTTTGCTGCCTTTGCCTTTACGACCCGGTCTACGACCGCCTTTCTTCCTCCGCCCGCTCCGCGACGAGGGAGGTCCGACGACCATGCCTAACGCTAGCATGCATCCTGTAGCACCCCGCGAGCCGTTGGCTGCGTGGCGTGGGGCCCCGCCTCCCCCAGTGGACCCACCGTCAGGAAGGGTGTCAGGCGCGCCCGGCGTGTACGGATAGCGGCGGGTCACCAGCCACCCAGGCGACGGCCCCGCGCCTCCGCGTTCCCCTCCAACTCAGGCCGCTGGTGGCGGCGGCCTCCCGAAATCCACCGTGTGAACCACGTGCACGATGAGCGGGTGAACCATCATCTGGACGTGCGGCGGGATCACCGCCTCCGCGGGCGCCGCCATGTCCCGAGCCGATAGCGGATCATCCGGCTCAACGACGTGCAGGTCAACCCCGCGAGCGATTGCCGCCGGGTCCAAGCACCAGGCCGTGAGGCGGAACACCCCCATATCAGCGCGCGTGCGCGTGAGCGGGTGGAGGCGTTCGAGCATGCATCAGGCTCCACCGGAACCTCATCCCTCGTTGCACCTGACACCTCCGCTAGGGAGACAGACATCAATCCTACTCTAGATGTCTTAGGTTCTGCCCCCATGGACATCATTCCCAGTGGCCAGGCGACGCAGGAGAGCACTTCTTCTCAAATGGCTAAAGCTCTGGCTAAGGATGCAACTAAAAAAGAAAAGGAACTAGCGAAGGGATCAGAGGTAACGACAACAACAACTAATAAGTTAGGTCCATCTACGTCGTCTACTGCTATGGTAATGCAAAAGGCAGCTAGAGCTTCATCCGTACCTCTGACTGGTGCCCCTTCTATGCCTCTGACTCCTCCGATGCTGAGTTTGGATGATCTTGTCCGGCAAGAAGATGTTATTTATAATGATGTCAGGACCTTCCATGACGCATACGCCACTGCAGCAAAAATTCTCAAGATTATTTGCATCGTGAGTCTTCGATCTTTACATTTCACTTTATAATATATCCCACTATAGCCCCGAGCTCGTAGGAGGAAAACCATAAGTTATTGGCCTGAGTGCTCCAAAAGGAACTAAGTGTAAAACTTGATAGTGTAGCCCTCGAATTTCTAGGTAGAATGAACAATTCCAGTTAGATACTCTAAGTTAAGCATACATAGGTTAATATCTAATACTGTAGCCCCCAGCCTCAAGGTGAAACTGAAAAAGTTCCGAATAGATGCTCTAGAGAAACTAATCATATTCCCTTGTGCAAAATTAGAATAACCGAAGAAAAGCTGCCAATGATAGGTTTTCCAAGCTACAAAAAGAGCTGGACCTTGAAAAGGGTAAAACAACCTTTCTGAAGGAACATATCAAAAACAATAAGTGTATTTTCTCTTCTGACATCTCCTTGATCCATTATTTATAGCTATTTCTTCCGAATACTCATAATGCCTCATTTTTCTGACTTGCAGAAGTTGTTGCCAAGGCTAAGAGCATTGTTGAGCAATCCAAGCACATCCAAGAATTGGATGACAAGAACAAGATCCCGAACAAAGACCTGGCTGTTGTTGTCAAGAACATGATGATGCGATGAAATCCTTGCCACAGAGATGGAGCGCCTGAAGAAGTAAATTGAAGATCTCAAGGAACAGAACCAAGATGTCACAGAGTAGAATTCTTGGGGCCTTGATATCACTTCAAGAATCTGGGCGGTTCATGACGATCTGATATCTTCATGGATGAGGGTTAAAACATCGTAGATGGCCATCCGCGACGAATTCTACGACGAAAAAATAGGTCATGGACCTCACGTCATAATTAAATTCATGAAGTTTTTTCTGTCTAAAAACGTGATGGGTCGTCCATGACGCTCCTCCAATTTCATCGCGACAAACTGGACCAGCCCGGCCTAGGCCTAGTCTTTCATGACGTTTTTATTTCGTCATGAATGATGCCACATGGCAGACGACACCGCGGGTGGCCGTCAGCGATGTTTGCTGACGTCATGTTCACCATCTACGACGTGATCGACTTCCCGACGTTTTTTCGTCACGGCCTGATTCCACTAGCGTCATTTGCTGACGTCATCCTTTCATTTGCTTATGTCATCCTTCCCATTTCGTGGTGCTGGTGGAGACGAATTTCATTTTCGTCACGACAATAAGCTGGCCAGCTTACGTGTGGCTGATTGTCAGGGCGACACATGGACCAATCGGAAGGAAACACATGGTCCATCTTGCAGCACGAATCATGTACCAATCAGAGTTGGACACGTATCTCCAACACATGATGAACTCAATTCGTCAGGGCAGAAGAGATGACGTTTCTGTTTCGTCGAGGATGTTGACGAGTGAAAGTGCGCCACATCCGCATCTATCGGTGATGGAAATATTTTCGTCAACTAAACAAGCATGACATTTTCATTTATGTCGGAGAAGAGTGCTAGCAACTTTGCTAGATTGCACCATCCAGATCAAAATGACAGAAATTGCGGGGCACATGTTTCAGGGGACATAAATAGGTTCGCACATAAGTAGCCAACAAAATAAAGAAAAGATCCTAATAAGCTTTCAGTCACACCACCAGTTCACTTACGCAATATAGCTCAGAATAACTGAAGTGATGCATTTATAAGGTATGTGAAGTTCACAAGTGCTTTCCGCGCTTCATTCGTTGCTTCTATCGCCTTCAACAATGATGCAATGTGTCTGCCCAGTGCCTCATTTGCTGCTCTCTCAGCCCCTAGTTGTGCTTCAAGGAGAGAGCTGGTTGGTCTTGAAGCATGGATGCTTTCATCAGTGGAAGCAAGGGGTTGATCCTCAATGCCATCTTCTACAGCAGATGGCGCCACCGTGCTTCCAATGGATGCCTGGCAGTTATAGAAGCAGAAGCAAACGTTAGAAAAGTAGCAAGCAAATTCCAAGCACATCTTCATGGACAAACAAGGGGTCGAATTATACGAAGATAACAAAGATGCACCTGGTATAGCTTCTTCCACACTTCCTACGCTTCCTTCAGGGCTTCGTCCTCGCCATCTGGTTTCTCCGTCTGCAACCCCACAATGGCACTACACAGTATCGCATTCCCTGCTCTCTGAGCCCTGAGTTGCACTTCAAGGAGAGTCTTAGCTGGTCTTGAAGAATGGATGCTGATGTCCTGTGATAGCGCATAGTGCACCGTGTCGGTGGAAGGAGGTTGTTCAGCCTTAGTGATATCTTCTATAGCATTAGGCGCCATCTTGCTTTCCTTGGTTGCCTATTGATTTTTAGGAATAGATTCAAACATTAGAAAAATAGCCAGTAAATTACAAATGATCATAATCATTTCAGAGACAAATATGGCATTGAAATTTTGGAAAATGAGAAAGATGAAAAGTATTCTGGAGAGCTTACTGTTGCTTTTTCACACTGTGATTGGAGAAGCCCCGGCTATCACAGAAAAACAAGTCACTGCGATAAGGTTGTCTATTTATTGTTTGCCTGTTTATTAGACAACAGGCCTACACAAAGAGAGAGCATAGAGTATAAGAGGCAGTCCTGGTTAAACACAAACAAGGGGGAAGTTGAGTAGACAAGACTTGGTCTAGTTCCTGAGGTCAGTCCATGAATCAACAAGCTTGCACCACTCTGCATTGTTCATGTGTTCAACGGGAGATATCCTTGTTACTTCATTCAATGGGAGGGGTCAAACAACCGCTTCTTCAGGAGATGTCTTTGACTTCTTGCGTGCCTCAATAACTGTTGGTTGCAAGCAACCTGCATATCTGGGTGTGATGCATCCATGACAAATGTTTGCTGAAATAACACATTGTGCATTAGCCTCTGCTTGAACAATAATGAGAAGAAAAGGGCACTTGAGTCACAGAACATACGGAAACTCTGTCGTAGAACTCTGCTCTGACATCTGGCCTCTCCTTGTACTCTTTCCAACGGGGGAAGATAGGCATATAGTCCTGACTGTTTTTGCACACTCAGTGGCGAACTTGGAAGCAATAGTTCTTCCTGGAGGAATCGCAAATGGAAGATTTCCTCCTTTGGACATGTTCTCACGCTGCTTCCCCATGTTTTTTTCCTTCAAGACAATTTGAGGATCATCATGTTTAATAGTGTCTTCAGAAGGATGATGTACAAAATCATCTACAAACATATAATGTGGAGTTAGTTTTTTACCATATAATAAGTTCCATTCAAAGAATATAATGTGCTTTCCTTGGGGAGTTGGTTGCTTGCCTAGGGCAGTTGTCTGCTCGTGTTGGACTGATGTCTTCCTACCATGGAGTGCTACCATCTCGATTTGGGCTGCTACCTTCTCTCCTTGAGCATAAGGATCTGCAGGACTCCGAGTTTCTTGCGAAGAGGTCGCAGCACTTGGCAGTCTTGGTGGGCTCCATGGAGAACTTGGAGGTGGAAGTACTTCTGGAGGATTCCCTTTGGACCTAGTATGTCTCGTACTTTCTGTCGTGGCAACCATGCTAGCCAAGATGCGCTTCCGAGTAGCTGATCCACTAGCAGCAACCATCCTTGTCATGACGACAGGTTTCTTCTTATATTTCCTCTTCTCAGTCTACACAATTTAAAGGTAGTCAATTCGGGATAATAAAAAAGCGCAACATATATGGGAAATTAAGTAACCAAATAATTACACAAAAGATGAGTAGGCAAGTAAGGGGACTACCTCCAGCTCATCCTCCCCCTCCTCTTCAGGATAATAGTCAGATCCAGAGCCTTCATCATTGCTCTTTTTAGGGGATAATTTAGTGGGAGATGCATAAACAAGGGGCCTAAGACCCATTTTTTTGCATCCGCGCATTGTTTATCATGATGTTTTCCAGACGTATTTCTTCCATGGGATGAAATTGTGGTTCTATGATGAATAAACAACTCTTAAGTAAGCTACAAAAATATAACATATGTCCTATATTATTGATTGTTCTATACTAATCATAATGTACAATAGTCCAGTATGAGGAATTTCTACTCTGAATCTCATATCACAAGACTAACTATGAAGTAGCCAAAGGAAAGCAAGAGACAAGACAATGAACAAGCTGGAAAATTCACCAATTGGTTGTAGTAATAAGCAAAGTGGGACAATAAAACATAAGCAGGATAAACATCAATAGTGCAATTAAACAGGAAACATAACCTACTGTACTGATTGTTCTATAGAACTCACCATGTGACATCTCACTATGATCAATTTCTACTATGATCATAAGGCATATGATGAAGCAGCCAAACTAATGCAAAAAGCAAGATAATGCAACCTTTATCACACGCAAACAGATCATAAGCCAAAATAGTATACATTAAGTTAAAGAGGATAATCACAATAAAACATAAGCAAGATAAGCAACTATCCTGCAAATAAAAAAAATATAACTTATGGTGTTGATTGTTCTATAGTACTAATCATGTAACAGAGTCCACTATGAGCAATTTATACTCTGATGAAAAGACATAGGATGAAGCAGCCAAACCAATGGAACAACCAAGATAATGCAAACTTTATTTGTATGTAAAATAATCATAAGTCGAATGCTCTGAATCTCACTTATCAATTGGTTAGCTGGTTTCACTAATAAGCAGGACAAGACAATTAAACATCAGAAGGATAAGAATCTTTCATGCAATTAAAATAGGCAATTAAACAAGTCATGACATATGATGTTGATTGTTCAATAGTAATCATCATGTAAAACCGACTACTATGAACAATTTATACTGTGCTCATCAGACATGTCATGAAGCAGTCAAATTAATGCAACAGACATGATAATGCAACCCTGATCACAAGACTTGTAAAATCACAAGTAATTTCATAGGCAGAACAAATAAGAGAGAATAACTGCAACAAAATAGGTAAATTCATGGCATGAACATGATAATGAACAACATTTCTCAAGCAAAGTAAAAAACATGAGCATCAAGGATGAGCATGTTTCCTTGCCTACAGGCTAAATGGCCTTTTTGATACCGTGTTTCTTGTAGTGACCCGGGGCACGTGGCATCGAGCTGGACGGCGAGGTAGCAGACCTCGTCGACGAGGTGGGCGACGAGGTGGACAGGCCTTGTTAGTGTGGTGACATGCCTTGTTAGCGAGGTGGATGGCGAGGTGGATGGCGAGCTAGACGACAAGCTAGACGGCAATATGGACGGCGAGCTGGCCGACTTTGCGGGTGAAGTGTATAGCGAGGTGGTAGACAATGTCAGCCGGCTGACGGCGAGGTGGACGACCGATGAGGTCGACATATGTGTTGGAAAATTAGGACGGTGAGGAGGGGCTAGGGTTTGTGCTAGGGTGACATAGAGGTTACTACTGAAAGTACGGACGAAGGCGAGGGTATTAAAGGCAGAGGGCGGAGGAACGGACAATGGCGAGGGGAAAGGGGGGAGGACGGCGGGGAGGATGGCGGGGAGGGAAAGGGGAAAAGGGGAAGGACAATGGGGAGGGTGGTGGGGAAATTTCGATCTGTCTTATTTCAGTGAGGGGATAAAAAGGGTTTTGAATAGATTAGGTAAATGACCTTTGCGTGAATGCTTGGGTGACTCTATGTGGGTGGGCTCAAAGGTAATTGCATCTGGAGAAATTTTCGTTTGCGTGCAAACTCTCCCGCGCTAGCACCAAATTTCACATGGGCGGGAGGACCTGACCTGGATATTTGGGGTTGGTGTCCTGACCGTCGCATGCATGATGGAGGGTTCAAATAAATTAACCATATTTTAGGAAGTCTTCACTAAAAGGGCCTAGTGAACAAAACTATAAACTATTGACGAATAAATCTTGAAAAAGCAATAATGTGGACTACTAGTTTATATTCTGGCTTGTATAATGATCTCAAGAGAGGTAACGTATTTTGGATAATATATTCAAATTTATATAAAATTCAAAATGCGGTTTTGAACAATGGATTTCTCCAGATTAGGGTTGAACGATTGACTTTTATCCTTATTTTGGTTAGTTTTAGGTCATAGCAACACATATGGTATATATCACAGAGACCAAAATACATAGGAAAGGCAGATTCAACATCCATGTGTTGCACCACGAGTGTGCCAGAAGTTGCATGCATTATCACAGAATCCCTAGATTTATATATGTACGTGGTCTGATGTAGATATATATCAATGTAGTTTTGGAAAAGAACACATGCAACATGGTCATGTGAATGACTAGTATAGTGGATATATCAATGTGGTTATAACACATGCATGACTCTATGGGGATCCATGTGTTAGACTAAAATTAAACAACATATAGGAAATAATAAATAACCAGCTTCCACGTTGCACGACCAGTGTGTGACATAAGTTGCATCATAGAATCATGTAGATATATATCAAAATGTGGTTTAGGAAAAGAACACATGCAATGTATCTAGGGGTTCCATGTGTCAGAAACTATTGTCACAGAGAGAGACAAAAACACATAGGAAAGCTAGCTTCCACATTGCATGTTGCACCAGTGTGTGACAGAAGTTGCATCATAGGATCCACTAGAGTATGTGTGTGTTCGGTCATCATGCATATGTAGTGGTTTTGGAAAAGAACACATGCAAATGTGGTCATGTGGTTAATGAGTCTAGTGGATATATATATCAATGTGGTTTAGGAAAAGAGCACAGCATATACAATGACTCTAGGGGATCCATGTGTAAAATTATGGTCACAAAGACCAAAAACACACACATATATATAGCTACGAAATCTCAGCTTCCACATTGCAAATGTTGCACTAGTGACAGAAGTTGCATCATAGAATCCGCTACAGATTATGTGGTCATGTAGATATCAGTGTGTGGTATTAATGGAAAAGAACACATGCAATGTGGTCATCATGTGGATCTATCAACGATGACTCTGGTGGCCATATCAATGTGGGTTAGGAAAAGAACACATGCATGCAATATGACTCTAGGAGAGATCCATGGTTATCATAGAGACCAAAAACACATAGGAATTAATTAATAAAGGAGCTTCCACATTGCATGCATGGTTGCACGAGTGTGACACAAGTTGTGCATCATCACAAAATCCACTTGAGTATATGCATGTGTGTGTTCATGCATATGTAGAGATATCATTGTGGTTTTGGAAAAGAACAATGTACATATATGCAATGTGGTCATATGATGGATCAGTGACTCTAGTGGATATATATCAGTGTGTACTGGTCTAGGAAAAGAACACACATCATGCAATGTCTCTAGGGGATCCATGTGTCAAATTAAACCATGCATGGTCGCATAGACCAAAACATATAGGAAAGCAACATATTGCATGTTGCACCAGTGTAACAGAAGTTACATCACAGAATATAATCCACTGGAGTATGTGTGTCGTTCATGCATGTAGATATCATGTGGTTTTGGAAAAGAGCACATGCAATGTAGTCATCTGGATCAATGTCTCTAGTGGATATCAATGTGGTTTTTAGGAAGAGAACACATAGTACAAATGCAATTACTTAATGACTCTAGCAACCAAGGATCCATGTGTCAAACCATGCATGGTCTCACTAAGACAAAAAACAAATAGGAAAGCAGCTTCCACATACTGCATGTTGCACCAGTGTGTGTGTGTGTGTGTTTGTGACAAAAGTTGCATCACAGAATCCACTAGTGTGTGTGGTCATGTAGATATATCAATGTGGTTTTGGAAAAGAACACACGGAATGTGGTCATGTGTGGATCAATGACACCTAGCAGTGTGGATATATCAATGTGGTTTATTTAGGAAAAGACACATGAAATGACTCCAGGGGTTCCATGTGTACAACCATGGACACAGAGACCAAACACATATGAAAAGCAGCTTCCACACATTCCAGGTTGCACCAGTGTGACATAAGTTGCATAAAAGAGTGTTTGTGGTCATATGTAGATATCAATGTGGTATTATTAGAAAAGAACACACATGCAATGTGGTCATCATGTGTTGATCTATCAATGACTTTGGTGGCCATATCAATGTGGGTTAAGAAAAGAACACATGCATGAAATATGACTCTAGGAGAGATAATCCATATGGTCATAGAGACCAACAACACATAGGAATTAAAAAAAGGAGCTTCCACATTGCATGCATGGACCAGTGTGACAGAAGTTGTGCATCGTCATAGAATCCACTTTAGTATATGAATGTGTGTGGTCATGCATATGTAGAGATATCATTGTTGTTTTGGAAAAGAACTGTGTACATATATGCAATGTGGTGATGTGATGGATTAGTGGCTCTAGTGGATATATATCAGTGTGTTCTGGTTTAGGAAAAGAACGCACAACATGCAATGTCTCTAGGGGATCCATGTGTCAAATTAAACCATGCATGGTCACATAGACCAAAACACATAGGAAATCAACCTATTGCATGTTGCACCAGTGTGATAGAAGTTGCATCATAGAATATAATCCACTAGAGTATGTGTGTGGGTCATGCATGTAGATATCATGTGGTTTTGGAAAAGAGCACATGCAGTGTAGTCATGTGGAGGGATGAGTCTAGTGGATGTCAATGTGGTTTTTAGGAAGAGAACACATAGTACAAATACAATTAATTAATGACTCTAGCAGCCAGGGGATCCATGTGTCAAACCATGCATGGTCTCGCAGAGACCAAAAACACATAGGAAAGTAGCTTCCACATATTGCATGTTGCACCAGTGTGTGTGTGATATAAGTTGCATCACAAAATCCACTAGTGTGTGTGGTCATGCAGATATATCAATTTGGTTTTGGAAAAGAACACATGCAATGTGGTCATGTGTGGATCAATGACACCTAGTAGTGTGGATATATCAATGTGGTTTATTTAGGAAAAGACACATACAATGACTCTAGGGGTTCCATGTGTACAACCATGGACACAGAGACCAAACACATAGGAAAAGCAACTTCCACACATTGCATGTTGCACCAGTGTGACATAAGTTGCATCATAGAGTGTGTGTGGTCATATGTAGATATCAATGTGATATTATTGAAAAGAACACACATGCAATGTGGTCATCATGTGTGGATATATCAATGCCATATCAATGTGGGTTAGGCAAAGAACACATGCATGCAATATGACTCTAGGAGAGATATTCCATATGGTCATAGAGACCAACAACACATAGCAACTAAATAAAGGATCTTCCACATTTCGTGCATGGACCAGTGTGATGGAAGTTGTGCATCATCACATAATCCACTTGAGTATATGCATGTGTGTGGTCATGCATATGTAGAGATATAATTGTTGTTTTGGAAAAGAATAGTGTACATATATGCAATGTGGTCATGTGATGGATCAGTGGCTATAGTGGATATAAATCAGTGTGTACTGGTTTAGGAAAATAACACACATCATGCAATGTCTCTAGGGCATCCATGTGTCAAATTAAACCATGCATGGTCACATAGACCAAAACACATAGGAAAGCAACATATTGCATGTTGCACCAGTGTGATAGAAGTTGCATCACAGAATATAATCCACTGGATAATGTGTGTGGGCCATGCATGTAGACATCATGTGGTTTTGGAAAAGAGCACGTGCAATATAGTCATGTGGATCAATTACTCTAGTGGATATCAATGTGGTTTTTAGGAAGAGAACACATAGTACAAATGCAATTAATTAATGACTCTAGCAGTCAGGGGATCCTTGTGTCAAACGATGCATGGTCTCACAAAGACCAAAAAACACATAGGAAAGTAGATTCCACATATTGCATGTTGCACCAGTGTGTTTGTGTGTGTTACAGAAGTTGCATCATAGAATCCACTAGTGTGTGTGGTCATGTAGATATATCAATGTGGTTTTGAAAAAGAACACATGCAATGTGGTCATGTGTGGATCAATGACACCTAGCAGTGTGGATATATCAATGTGGTTTATTTAGGAAAACACACATGCAATGACTCTAGGGGTTCCATGTGTACAACCATGGACACAGAGACCAAACACATAGGAAAAGAAGCTTCCACACATTTCATGTTGCACTAGTGTCACATAAGTTGCATCACAGAGTGTGTGTGGTAATATGTAGATATCAATGTGGTATTATTGAAAAGAACACACATGCAATGTGGTCATCATGTGTGGATATATCAATGACTCTGGTGGCCATATCAATGTGGGTTAGGCAAAGAACACATGCATGCAATATGACTCTAGGAGAGATATTCCATATGGTCATAGAGACCAACAACACATAGGAATTAAATAAAGGAGCTTCCACATTGCATGCATGGACCAGTGTGATGGAAGTTGTGCATCATCACAGAATCCACTTGAGTATATGCATGTGTGTGGTCATGCATATGTAGATATATAATTGTTGTTTTGGAAAAGAATAGTGTACATATATGCGATGTGGTCATGTGATGGATCAGTGGCTCTAGTGGATATATCAGTATGTACTGGTTGAGGAAAAGAACACACAACATGCAATGTCTCTAGGGCATTGATAAACCACAAGTATAGGGGATCGTGTGTAGCCTTTTCGATAAGTAAGAGTGTCGAACCCAACAAGGAGCTAAAGGTGGGATAAATATTCTCTCAAGTTCTATCAACCACTGATACAACTCTACGCACGCTAAACATTTGCATTATCTAGGAAATAAAAGTAGAGCAATAATACGAGTAATAGAGATAGCTTTGCATGATAATAAATAACAAGAAAGTAAAGCTAGTTGCTGCAGCAATAAAATACACTAAACTAACAGAACCATGAGTGTGGAATAGTGGTGGCTTTGTCCAAGTTTAAATAGCGAATAGATCGGGTTCATTATCTTCGATGCAGTTTTCTATGTGGGAGAGGCTAAATATACATGCGCTTCACTACTTGGAATTACATGTACTGTATGATTGGATTGTTAGCAAACATCCATAATTACTAATCAATGCATTAAGGTTTCCCCAACCATAGCCTTAAGTTTAATGGTCCTCTTACTCCCATACGTGCAACGTTCCGGTTCGCGTCCTCAGGTTTCTGTCACTCCAGCAGAACTTCCCCCCTTCCTCTTACACATACTACAAACCCTATGATGTTTAATCTATGCGCGCACAAATATAATGGACACCAAAAGACTGTACCATATCAACATACAACTCTAATGAACCAAAGACGTTCAACCATTCAATCTAAGAACAAAGAAACTATGCAAACATGACATAGATCATAGGATTATAACTTATAGCATCAAACACCATGTTTACATAGGACGGTACAGAGGTGTGTGGGAGGATGAACCATTACATACTAGGAGGATTAGGTGATGGAGATGGTGGTGAAGATGGTGAAGAGGGCGGCGGCGGCACCGTGGACTTCTTCCCTGCCACCGGTATCATGGGGGAACACCGCCCCTTAGCCCCCTTCCTTCATGGATTTTTTGGAGACCCCCCCCCCATGGAGATGGGATCCATGGGGGAGGCAAAAACGTGGCTTTGGTGGCTGCAAATTCGTGGGTGGAGATGCCATGGGTGAATTAGGTTTTCTCTCTTTATATAGCTTCTTGGATTCCCGTCACCCCATCTTGGCCTGCAGTAAATAAGGCCTAAAAGGCCCGTCCAGACTCAGAATTAGCTAAATTTTATATCTAGAAAGTTTGTCGCGAAATTTCCAACAACTTTATAGTTGAAGAGTTTCCCGTTTGACGCTGTGTTCGACCCGAAACGTAACCATCTTCAAAAAGAGTTCTAAGACAGATTTCTGAAAAAATCCCAATTTGACTCCAACAAGGTTTAAACTTCTATTCTTGGTAATTCCTACACATCAAAGTGTAAAACAAGAACATTGTGCACTTTTGCAACTATTAGTAGGTTAGTCCAAATAAATCATAAACTTTATACAAAAAGGAGTGTCAAAAGCATATTATTAGCATAAAACCATCAAAAAATTATAGATATGTTATGGACGTATCAACATCCCCAAGCTTAGTTCCTGCTCGTCCTCGAGTAGGTAAACAATCAAAACAATATAATTTTTGGTGTGACATGCATACAATACAATCTTTATCATCATTATTGTAAAAGCATTGATAGCTAGGATTAAGGTACTCTAAACATGAATCATAAAAGTTAGAGTTCTAACAATAAGACATAGCAACGATGTTGTAAAATGAAAAGACACAAACAAAAGATTCATGAATAACAATGCTTTGCAAGACATTTGTTTCTTTCACATAAAGAAAGCATAATGAGAATGGTATCCAACTTGTCCCTCATAGAGTAGCAAAACATTAATGCATAGGACACCTTCAAAGTTCATAAGGGTGACTAGATACAAATAGTTTAAGAACAAGCAATATCAGAGTTATGAATCAATCAGCAAGTCTTGGGACAATGCACATTAAACTAAGAATGGTCACTATGCTCTCTTAATAGGTGCATAAAGATAGAAGATGGAGACTCAACATAAAAGTAAAAGAAAGGCCTTCATAGAAGGAAGCAGGGATTCAAGTTTCATAAAGAACTTCCAAAAATTATGGTACTTATTATCTTTCAGCTCTCATTGCCCCTATCATAAGCATCTTTAGGTGATTAAGGTTAAAATGACACAACTAAGAGGATATGCTTGACAAGTTACAAGTTGAAATCTCATGCCCCTTACTTACGAGTACCGAACCTCATGCTACTCAACTTCAGTCACAAGTAAGCTCTTGTCATTGTAAGTACATATGTATCATAGAGAACCGCCAACGGGGTACCCCTTGCACATGATACAGGAGCTATCCCATAATCAAAATGACAAGGCAAGCAGACAATGAGAATCTCAGCGATCTTTTTATTTGCTATTTGCATAGGTTTTTATCGAGGATGCTTCATAGAGTGCTCATTATGGTTATGCTGCAAGTTTCCACCATGATTAGGCATGGTTTAGGCTAGCGGCCCAGGCGTGTCTCTAACAAACATACAAACTCCATGGTCTTACAAGTTCCCCTTTTATTTCACACCCCCGGGATCCATAAGCAAAAGAATCATGATTTCAACGGAATATAAGTGCAATGTTGAAAGCGTTCCCCATGATACATGGTTCTGCTAACTTCAACTTATAAAGCGCAAGCATATACACAACAAAGATGGACACAATGGTTCAAGTTTATTAAGTGCAAGAAAATAAAGTGTGCCATCAAGTTCGTGAGAGCTTTAATCACTAATTTTCACATAACAAGTTTAATTCGGAAGGTAGATAAAAGCATGAATATACTTGGAATAGCAAATGCTAATAGGTAGGTATGGTGTACTCTTTGGGATAACTTGGTTCTATTTAGAGTTGGATGCATGAGTGGAACTCATACTTGGTTATGGAGGCTAGCAAAAGACTGGGAGCGACCAATTAAAAGAGCAATAATGGCCATAATCATGCAAAGCGACAAAACATCATTAATTAAAGCATAAACTGATATTACAAGTCGAAAATAAAAGATCATAAAGGCTATGGTGACTTGGGATAGTCATAACATGGTGTGAGCATGCGCCAAGTTAACCCAAATAAAGCATCAAAGGAGAATACCACAATATTATGCTTTAATATGCTAAAACAACGCATGATTCGTTCAAGGCACATTAAGCAATCTCAATTATTTGTAACATGTCATGCTAAAGCAAAAATCACTAAGCATAAAGCCAAAACAATATCAAGCATGACATGAAAAAGCATAGGCCACCGTAAAAAACGAGCTCCTTTTACCACTTAAGCATGAACTTTTCCTACTCTTTTCCAATCCAAACCACACTTATTTGAAAACTAATGTATGAAAGAGGGGGGTCCAACCAATTTATTCAAGAAAACTAAGAAAACTTGGCAAATGAAAACAAAAACAAAAATGAAAATGAAGACGCTCCAAGATCAACACAACTGTGCATGAAACAATAAAAATGAAGTGTTTGGAAGAAACCTGAGATTTTTATTGATGAAGAACGGGACGCCTTGGGCATCCCCAAGCTTTGACGCTTGTACTTCTTGGATATTTCTTGGGGTAACATGCGTGTCATCCCCAAGCTTGAGCTTTAGTCCATTCTTCATCTCATTACACCATTCTTTCCATACACCTGAAATTTTTCCTTCATACAAAACTTCACACAATCTTTATTAGCAACATTAGTGCAGTCAAGATAATAAGTCTTTGGGTTCAGTAAACACCAATAAAACTTCCGTTAAAACACAAACTACTGTAGCACTTCCCTCAAAAATCTCAATTCCCCAAAAAGAACCCAAAAAGGAATCAAAAAGAAGCAAATGCAAATAATGGCAGAAATCTGTCAAAACAAACCAGCAGGTAAAGAATTTTTTTTTCGAAGACCTTCTGTTGCTCAAATCGAAAAGTGCTGAACTAACGAAAGTTAGATAACAACCTGGGGCAGAAGCACAAAAATTTATAGCTCAAACCAACATACATAGATTTTACACGAATTTTTACAGCGAAGCACAAAAATCTGTTTCGGGACAGCAACTTTCTCAAGCATTAATGCTCTCTCATTAAAGGTTACTCTTGTCACAAAAAGAAAATAAAAATGATAAGGAGCGGTTATTACAGAGGTAATAACTTCCAATAGTCATCTAAAACTTTTGGGTTATCTCTCAGTAAGTACTTTTCTTTAACGCCTTTAAGTTAGGCATAGGAGCAAGATTCAAGTATTTTCGAATGAATAAGCATTAAAATCAATAACAGAAATATCTTTCTTTTTCAAGGCTTCATGCATTCCTACAAGTTTTTAACTGAAAATCTTCCATGGAAAGATTTGTTTTGGTTTCATAGGCATGAACACAAGTGTTCAAAGTCGACCCCCACTTAACCATTACTCATCTTTCCAATCACTTTCCTTTTTGAAAACGTTTTTAGATAAGAAGTACAACTAATTTTTTTGTAATTCGTATTCCCTATCCATATTAAGATAGAGAACAACTTAAAACTGAAAGTAAAACCTACTTAGAGATAAAGAAAACAAGTGCACACAAGAATATTCACCCACACGCTATTGCTCCCCAGCAACGGCACCAGAAAAGGTCTTGATAACCCACAAGTATAGGGGATCGTGTGTAGCATTTTCGATAAGTAAGTGTTGAGGGCAAACCTCTAGGGTGGCCCGATCTTTCACTATTCCCTTTCAAATCGAGGATGGAGTGCGGGGAGAGGAGGGGAGGATGAACACGACGAACTCACGCACGAAGAAACGATGAACACACACACAAAACCACGATACACACCAATAGCTCACGCCGGCGTTGACCGGTCCGACGCAATCCCTAGGATCGGCGTCAGGCGGAGGACTCTCTCTCGAACCGGCATGGCAAGATGGGAGACTCGGTGAGATCTTGATGTCTTGGCAAAGGGACACCGATGCCAAGGCCTTGTACAACACGGAGGCACGATGCAAACTCCAACGAGGTTTGGGGATATTGGTGCTCCTTGGTCAAGGAGCATGAGGCAAGAATTAGATAGATCCACAAAGGGGTCTCCACTAATTCCAATATCATGCCTAGGGTTTACAATGGAGGTGGGGGACTATATATAGGCCAGCCACTTAAACAGGGGTACTTTAGGAATAAAAGACAAGTTCTGGACGGACTAAGGGGTACATGGGCTGCAGGCCCAAAGGCCTTTTACATGCCTGGCGAAGGTCGGTCCGGAGACTCTGGTGTGGTGGACCGGAGACTCCGGTCTAGACCGGAGATTCCGGTCGGTCTCCGGACCGGCCTCTGGAGGGGCCTTCAGATTGTCCCAGGGCCCGGTTTTGGGGGCAGACCGGAGGTGGGACCGGAGACTCTAGTGTCTTCAGGCCGGAGACTTTGGTGGACAGGAGACTCTGGTGTGCGCAGACCGGAGACTCCGGTCTGAGCAGCTCCAGTGTCTTCTGCTTCACGATCTGCTCCTTATTCTCCATCCTTGGGTGATTGGTGATGTGTCGAAGCTTCGTACCTGATGATGCATAGGGTAGTTGCATGAAGTAGCAAACCATCCAAGGAGGTATCAAATTGGCACGAGGAGAGGAGCGAGTTCACCTTAGCTTGTAGGAGTTTGGCTCGAGCACGAGTCATGGGTCCACTTGGGGGACTCGGTGGTGTAGATGTAGGAGCGTCCATAGGATGGGCCACATCAGCTCCCCCCCTTGGGAAAGAGTCGTCCTCGACTCTTCATGGTTATCATCTTGAACATCTCCATGGTAGGGTGAAAGATCCTTGACATTGAATGTATTTCTTGCAAGGTACTTGGAGGTTCGTATGTCAATGATGCAGGCATTGTTGTTGATTCTTTTGATGACCTTGAAGGGACCATCTCCTCTTGGCTTGAGCTTGGAGTCACGTTCCTTGGGGAAGCGGTCTTTGCTTAGGTGTATCCACACAAGGTCACCTTCTTCAAAGATCATCTCCTTCTTGTCCTTGTTTAACCTTGAAGCTTGGCGAAGGACTTCTTGTTTGATAGTAGCTCTTGTTTCTTCATGAAGCATCTTCATAGCTTGTGCACGCTTCTCAACGTCCATGTTCATGCGCTCATGGAGAGTTAGTGGTAGGATGTCGAGCGCGGTGAGGGGCTCGAAACCATAGACGATCATGAATGGACTCATCTTGGTTGTTGAGTGCTTTGTTCGGTTGTAGGCAAACTCGGTGTGGGGAATGCATTCCTCCCAATCCTTCAAGTTTTTCTTGATCAACACACGTAGAAGAGTTCCAAGGCTTCGGTTGACAACCTCGGTTTGTCCATCGGTTTGAGGATGCGACGCGGATGAAAAGAGGAGCTTGACGCCGAGCTTGGCCATGAGGGTCTTCCATAAGTAGCTCATGCATTTGACGTCATGGTCGGAGAGGATTGTTCATGGCACACCATGTAGACGAACGATTTCCCTGAAAAACAGATTTGCAACATGTGAAGCATTGTCGGTCTTGTGGCACGGTATGAAGTGTGCCATTTTGGAAAAGCAATCCACAACAACAAATATAGAATCATGACCATGCTTAGATCTAGGCAATCCTAACACGAAATCCATGCTAATGTCGGACCAAGGTGTATGAGGAATAGGCAATGGCATATAAAGACCATAGGTATTAGCTTGCGACTTAGCTTGAACACATGATGTGCATCGTTGAACGTAGCGCTCCACGTCGCGCTTCATCTTGGGCCAAAAGTAGTGAGTGGATAGCATGTCCAATGTCTTGTTACGGCCAAAGTGACCCATGAGGCCTCCACCATGAGATTCTTGGAGAAGCAAAAGTTGAAGCGACGACTCTGGAATGCATAGCTTGTTTTGTTTAAATAGAAAGCCCTCATGCAAATAGAAATCATTAACTCCTTTGTCATTGGAGCACTTTGCGAAAATTGGTTCAAAGAACGGATCGGAAGCATATAAAGATTTTATTTCCTCAAGACCCAACACGTTGATTTCAAGTCTCGTAAGAAGGCTTGTATGTTTGCGAGACAATGTGTCTGCAACTACATTATCTTTGCCCTTCTTATACTTGACAATGTACGGAAAAGACTCCATGAACTCAACCCACTTAGCGTGTCTCTTGCTCAAGTTAGCTTGGCCTTTGAGATATTTCAACGACTCGTGGTCGGAATGTATGATAAATTCCTTGGGCCAAAGGTAGTGTTGCCAAACTTGAAGGACACGAACTAAGGCAAAAAGCTCTTTGTCATAACTTGGATAATTAAGGCGAGCACCATCGAGTTTCTCGATATGGTAGGCTATAGGACGTCCGTTTTGCATAAGGACTCCTCCAATGCCAATACCACTAGCATCACACTCTATCTCAAAAGTTTTTGTGAAATCCGGTAACGCAAGGAGAGGTGCTTCGGTGAGCCTCTTTTTAAGTTCATAAAAAGCTTTTTGTTGTGCTTTGCCCCACATGAAGGTGACATTCTTTTTGGTCAATTCATTAAGGGGACAAGCAATGGTCGAGAAGTCTTTCACAAAGCAACGATAGAAACCGGCCAACCCATGAAAACTTCGGAGTTCACTCACATTTGTTGGGATGGGCCAATCTCGTATGTCCTTTACCTTGGAAACATCAACTTCAATTCCCTTCGAAGAAATGACAAATCCAAGAAAAATCAACTTGTCTTTAGCAAAAGTGCACTTGGGAAGATTAGCATAAAGCTTTTCATGTCGAAGGATTTGCAAAACTTCCTCGAGATGTGTTATATGGTCCTCAAGAGATTTGCTATAAACAAGAATATCATCGAAATAAACAACAACACTTTTTCCAATGAGAGAACGCAAGATGTGATTCATAAGGCGCATGAAGGTGGATGGGGCATTCAATAAACCAAAGGGCATAACCAACCATTCATAGAGACCAAGTTTGGTCTTGAAGGCGGTTTTCCACTCATCACCTTCAGCCATGCGTATTTGATGGTAACCACTACGAAGATCAATTTTTGAAAAAATAGTGGCTCCACACAACTCATCAAGCATGTCATCGAGACGTGGTATGGGATGTCGATAACGCATGGTGATAGCATTGATTGGACGGCAGTCCATGCATAACCGTAACGTATCATCCGTCTTTGGAACAAGAATCATGGGTACGGCACTTGGACTAGTGCTAACTTGGATCAAACCTTTGGAGACGAGTTGGTTGATTTGACGTTCGATCTCCTTCGTCTCCTCCGGGTTCGTGCGGTAGGCGGCGCGGTTTGGAAGAGGTGCACCGGGGATGAGGTCAATGCGATGTTCGATGCCGCGAAGAGGAGGTAGTCCATGTGGGAGCTCTTTGGGGAACACATCCTTGAATTCCTGCAAAACACTCATCAAAGATGGAGGAACATTGGTTAATTCATTAGTTCCTTGCGCTAGTCCCTTGCAAAGGAGGACATAGTGCAAGATGGATGGGTTGTTCCGAACATCTCTCATCTCACTTTTGGTGGCAAGGAGAACACTCTTAGTTTTTCCACTCGAGTTTGTCTTGTGGCTCTCACTCACTATGAGGTGGTTCTCTCTCTCACCGCTCTTCTCACAAGTAGGTGTTGTGCTTTGCACCCTCGCTAAAGCCTTTGCATTGTCGGCAATTATTTGGCTAGGAGTCATGGGTTGCAAAACACATGTTTTGTTGAGCCATTTGAAGGTGTATACATTGGTGCGACCATCATGTTGAGCAGCCTTGTCAAATTGCCACGGTCGACCAAGAAGCATGTGGCAAACTGTCATAGGAACCACATCACACTCCACTATATCTTTGTAAGGACCAATGGCGAAGGATACCGATACGGTATGCTTGATCTTCACAGACCCTTGGTCACTTAGCCATTGCACGTGGTATGGGTGCTTGTGTGGATGGAGGGTGAGGTTGAGCTTCTCACACAACTTGGTGCTAGCAAGGTTGTGACAACTCGCTCCGTCAATGATCACCTTGATAGATTTACCATTGATGTCTGCTCGTGTTTGGAAGATATTGGAGCGTTGGTCTTCGTACTCTTGTGCTTGAGTGGTCAAGATCCTTGTGACGACAAGCGATGGACTTGCGTCATGTTCACACATGAGGAGTTCTTCATCATCTTCCACTCGTTGCCTTGCCATTGCTTCCTTGACACGGGCATCAAACTCATCGTCACTCAAGTACTCTTCATCACCATTGTCATGGATGAACAATACTTTCTTGTTTCCACATTCGGCCGACTTGTGTCCTTTACCTCCACACTTGTAGCATTCACCGTTGAAAGGTGTATCACTCTTTGCTTGCTTGCCACTTGGGGGCAGTTTTCCTTGAGGAAGTGTGGGTTTGAAGGAAGGCTTGGAGGTACTTGAGGAGCTTCCATTGAAAGTTGTTGGTGTAGCGGTTGAAGCTTGCTTGTAGGTGAAGTACGTCTTGGGCTTGTTGTACTTGATGTCCTCTTGCACTTGACGTTCAGCCTTTGTTGCTATGTGCACAAGCTCAACCATGGTGTTGTCTGTTTGGAACTCGATGATGCACTTGATTGGGTGATTCAAGCCAATAAGGAAACGTGCCATTGTTTGCTCCATGCGCTCATCAATGTTGGCGCGAATCAAGTTGAGTTCCATTTCCTTGAAGTACTCTTCCACGGTCTTTGTCCCTTGACGAAGCGCTTAAAGGTTGTTGAAGAGGTCACGCGTGTAGTGCGCGAGGACGAACCGAGATCTCATGTGAGCCTTCATGTCATGCCAAGTTGTGATTGGTGGTTCTTGTCTTGCATCATGAGCAACTTGAACTTGTTCCCACCAAAGGTTGGCATAATCATCAAACTCAAGCGAAGCCATGGTGACCATCTTCTCATTGCTATAGTTGTGCATGCGGAAGATCTTGTTGACTTTGAGTGCCCACGAGAGGTATTCTTCGGGGTCATTGGATCCAGTGAACTTGGGTATTGTGAACTTGAGCTTGCCAAAAGTTTCTTCATCGTTGCGGTCATTGCGACGATCTTGGTGACCTTGTTGATGATCTTGTAGTTGGGGAGGTGGAACTTGGTTCTCGCGTCCTTGTTGCGGAGCTTGCTCTTGATATTGTTCTTGAGGAGCTTGCTCTTGCTCTTGGCGCGGTTGTTGACGTGGTTGAGGCGCTTGGGCCTCATGGTGGCGAGGGTGTGGAGCCTCTTGACGCGGTTGATGAAGAAGAGGAGGCTCGTTCCTCGGTTGGTGATGTTGGTTAGGCACATTGGCCTCACGGCGAAGAACATGGTCATGAGCCTCTTGACGTGGTGGGCGTCGCTCAATTTGTATCACTTGACGCTCCAAGTTTTGTTGAGGTGGAGGAGGCGCCTCGTGATGACCATGGTGTCAGTGTGGACGTTCATGACGTTGATGACGAGGAGGAGGAGGATCTTGGAGAGCTTCACATCGATGACGAGCTTGATTCTCCAAATTGGAGTCATCACTTATTGTGTCAAGTATATGTTGCAGTCGATGGTGGTAGACTTGCGGTTGCACTTGCAGTTGCACTTGCGGTTCCTCTTGTGGTTGCTCTTGTTGGATCACTAGTGCCCTTGCGCGATGACGATGTGCTTCTTGCCTTGCTCGTGGCCTTGAAGAGAGGTCACCATCATAGCTTGACGTTGCGGCGTGCCATGGGGAAGGTACATAGTTCGAAGAGGTTCCATCTTCAACCACGGGGGCATCATTGCGTCTTGGAGCACTTGGATGTATATCTTGTTGCGGAGGTGCATGACGATGCGAAGAACTTGAAGAGCCTGAAGCACGTGAACGCGTTCTTGCCATTCTTTCAATGAGGCGTCAAAGATTATCATTTGTTTTGGTGACGGAGCATTGAAGGGACTCATTTTGGTGGCCGAAGTTGTGATGCATTGCTTGCATTTGCCTTACTAGGCCATCGAAGCGGTTGTCGATGTTCTTGAACTCGGCTTGTGTCTCGCCAAATTGTTCATCTTTTTGCGTCTCAAGTGCTTGGCAACATTCACGGAACTCTTGGCGGATGATGAAGTGACTTGCGCGCGTCATGTATGGTCCTTGATCTTCTTCTTGGGGAGGTGGTTGGCTTGGCTCACCATGCCTATCCATCATGCAAGACACACAAGTATTGTATATGGAAGTTTGATATGGTGGTGTTAGCCTTGTACCTCACCTTGGGGATTGCACCAAACTAGAAACTACAAGTGAGAGCTATAAACGTGCAAAGTGGAAATGAAAAGAAAACTAACACTAAAGAAAGAACTAACTCTCAAAAGCTTGTTGGTGGTAGGGTAGGATTGTGGAAAGCCAAAGAACCAACCAAAAGAAAAGGGATAGTAAAAAGTGGGTAAAATCCAACAAAACTCAAGTCAAAGGCGAAGGTCAACAACTCAAAAGGGTGACGGGAACCTACGACTATATACACACACGTGGAGAAAGTTGGGATTAACACGACTATGAAAATGAGCAAACAAAATGTCCTAACAAAGACTAAGCTTGTTGTCGTGCCAATGCAAGGAGAGACCGTGGCTCGTTTGCAAAGAGGAAAAATGAGCAACGGATTTGTGCACTTGTCTTGGGCGCTCTTCTTTCTCTCTTGCTTACAAGCTTAGAGACTCTCTTTAGCAATGGGAGACTATTTTTCTTTTGCTTTTTGTTTGTATCTTTTTCTTTCTTTTGTATTTTTTTTGCTCTCCCTTGGTGCTACCTAGTCACACTTGATATTGCTCTTGCACTCTCACTATCCAAGGCCAAATGCACAATGCTCAAGCAAACACAAGATGAGCCACTCTCATAGGATAGGTACACACAAAGGAAGATAGGGGTTAACAAGGTGACGCAAGTTATACCTTCGTTGATGATGAACTTGGCGTCGGTGGTGCGGGATGATGTTCGTGGGCCGTGGTGTCGATGAGCGCGCGGGTTGTCAATGCGGAAGCTTGTTGTTAGTTGACGACATGCACACGGGCACAAACAAACAAGAGAAATTAGCCAAAGCAAGATTAGAGGCAAAACTGTCAAAATCAGGCGTCAGGCCGGAGATTCCGGGGTTTCAGGCCGGAAACTCCGGTCCAGGCCGGAGACTCTGGTGTGGGTAGGCCGGAGTTTCCGGTGTGCAGGCCAGATACTCTGGTCTGGAGTCAGATCGCGAACTGCTCGAGTTCTTGAGCGGAAATCCACGCCTTGGGTCCTCAAATCCGGGAAAAATTGGCCAAATTGGGCTGGGAAAATGCAGGATAAAGCTGGACCTACACCTAAGACAAGGTTTGGTCGGATCAAAACCACAAATAACACTCCAAATCAAGAGATCGATCCAAAGGCAAATTTGGGCTGTTTTTTGGGGATTTTCGAATTTTTTGGTGGATAGAAGAAAAATTTGTGGGGGAAATCGTGAGCAACGAAGCTCTTGATACCAATATGTTGAGGGCAAACCTCTAGGGTGGCCCGATCTTTCATGATTACCTTTCAAATCGAGGATGGAGTGCGGGGAGAGGAGGGGAGGATGAACACGATGAATTCACGCACGAAGAAACGATGAACACACACACAAAACCACGACACACACCAATAGCTCACGCCGGTGGTGACCGGTCCGGCGCAATCCCTAGGATCGGCGTCGGGCGGAGGACTCTCTCTCGAACCGGCATGACAAGATGGGAGTCTTGGTGAGATCTTGACGTCTTGGCAAAGGGACACCGATTCCAAGGCCTTGTACAACGCGGAGGCACGATGCAAACTCCAACGAGGTTTGGAGATATTGGTGATCCTTGGTCAAGGAGCATGAGGCAAGAATTAGATAGATCCACAAAGGGGTCTCCACTAATTCCAATATCATGCCTAGGGTTTACAATGGAGGTGGGGGACTATATATAGGCCAGCCACTTAAACAGGGGTACTTTAGGAATAAAAGACAAGTTCTGGACGGTCTAAGGGGTACATGGGTCGCAGGCCCAAAGGCCTTTTACATGCCTGGCGACGGTCGGTCCGGAGACTCCGGTGTGGTGGACCGGAGACTCTAGTCTGGACCGGAGATTCCGGTCGGTCTCCGGACCGGCCTCCGGAGGGGCCTTCAGATTGTCCCAGGGCCCTGTTCTAGGGGCAGACCGGAGGTGGGGCCGGAGACTCTGGTGTCTTTAGGCCAGAGACTTTGGTGGACCGGAGACTCCAGTGTGCGCAGACCGGAGACTCTGGTCTGAGCAGCTCCAGCGTCTTCTGCTTCACGATTTGGTCCTTGTTCTCCATCCTTGGGTTCTTGGTGATGTGTCGTAGCTTCGTACCTGATGATGCATAGGGTAGTTGCATGAAGTAGCATACCATCCAAGGAGGTATCAAATTGGCACGAGGAGAGGAGCGAGTTCACCTTAGCTTGTAGGATTTTGGCTCGAGCACGAGTCATGGGTCCACTTGGGGGACTTGGTGGTGTAGATGTAGGAGCTTCCGTAGGACGGGCCGCATCAATAAGAGTGTCGAACCCAACGAGGAGCTAAAGGTAGGATAAATATTACCTCAAGTTCTATCAACCACTGATACAACTCTACGCACGCTAAACGTTTGCATTATCTAGGAAATAAAACTAGAGCAATAATACGAGTAATAGAGATAGCTTTGCATGATAATAAATAACAAGAAAGTAAAGCTAGATACTGCAGCAATAAAATACACTAAACTAACAGAACCATGAGTGTGGAATAGTAGTGGTAATTGTTGTGTCTTTGTCCAAGTTTAAATAGCGAATAGATCGGGTTCATTGTCTTCGATGCAGTTTTCTATGTGGGAGAGGCTAAATATACATGCGCTTCACTACTTGGAATTACATGTACTATATGATTGGATTGTTAGCAAACATCCGTAAGTACTAATCAATGCATTATGGTTTCCCCAACCATAGCCTTAAGTTTAATGGTCATCTTACTCCCATACGTGCAACGTTCCGGTTCGCTTCCTCAGGTTTCTGTCACTCCAGCAGAACTTCCCCCCTTCCTCTTACACATACTATAAACCCTATGATGTTTAATCCATGCACGCACAAATATAATGGACACCAAAAGACTGTACCATATCAACATACAACTCTAATGAACCAAAGACGTTCAACCATTCAATCTAAGAACAAAGAAACTATGCAAACATGACATAGATCATAGGATTATAACTTATAGCATCAAACACCATGTTTACATAGGACGGTACAGAGGTGTGTGGTAGGATGAACCACTGCATACTAGGAGGATTAGGTGATGGAGATGGCGGTGAAGATGGTGAAGAGGGCAGCGGCGGCGCCGGGGACTTCTTCCCCGCCGCCGGTATCATGGGGGAACACCGCCCCTTAGCCCCCTTCCTTCATGGCTTTTTGGAGCCCTTCCCCATGGAGATTGGATCCATGGGGGAGGCAAAAACGTGGCTTTGGTGGCTGCAAATTCGTGGGTGGAGATGCCCTGGGCGAATTAGGTTTTCTCCCTTTATATAGCTTCTTGGATTCCCGTCACCCCATCTCGGGATGCAATAAATCAGGCCTAAAAGGCCCGTTCAGACTTGGAAT
Organism: Avena insularis; assembly: GCA_023614405.1. Lineage (NCBI taxonomy): Eukaryota > Viridiplantae > Streptophyta > Magnoliopsida > Poales > Poaceae > Avena > Avena insularis. Next base: position 412,305,263 of record CM042696.1, read on the forward strand.
TAGCTAAATTTTATATCTAGAACATTTTTCGTGAAATTTCCAACAACTTTGTAGTTGAAGAGTTTCCCGTTTGACGCCGTCTTCGACCCGAAACGGGACCATCTTCAAAAAGAGTTCTAAGACAGATTTCTAAAAAATCCCAATTGGACTCCAACAAGGTTTCCACTTCTATTCTTGGTAATTCCTACACATCAAAGTGTAAAACAAGAACATTATGCACTTTTGCAACTATTAGTAGGTTAGTCCAAATAAATCATAAAATTTATACAAAAAGGAGTGTCAAAAGCATATTATTAGCATAAAACCATCAAAAAATTATAGATACGTTATGGACGTATCAGGCATCCATGTGTAAAATTAAACCATGCATGGTCACATAGACCAAAACACATAGGGAAGCGACATATTGCATGTTGCACCAGTGTGTCAGAAGTTGCATCATAGAATATAATCCACTGGAGTTTGTGTGTGGGCCATGCATGTAAATATCATGTGGTTTTGGGAAAGAGCACATGCAATGTAGTCATGTGGATCAATGGCTCTAGTGGATATCAATGTGGTTTTTAAGAAGAGAACACACAGTACAAATGCAATTAATTAATGACTCTAGTAGCCAGGGGATCCATGTGTCAAACTATGCATGGTCTCACAGAGACCAAAAAACACATAGGAAAGTAGCTTCCACATATTGCATGTTGCACTAGTGTGTGTGTGTGATAGAAGTTGCATCACGGAATCCACTAGTGTGTGTGGTCATGTAGATATATCAATGTGGTTTTCAAAAAGAACACATGCAATGTGGTCATGTGTGGATCAATGCACTTAGCAGTGTGGATATATCAATGTGGTTAATTTAGGAAAAGACACATGCAATGTCTCTAGGGGTTCCATGTGTACAACCATGGACACAGACATCAAACACATAGGAAAAGCAGCTTCCACACATTGCATGTTGCACCAGTGTAATATAAGTTACATCACAGAGTGTGTGTGGTCATATGTAGAAATCAATATGGTATTATTGGAGAAGAATCACATACAATGTGGTTATCATGTGTGGATATATCAATGACTCTGGTGGCCATATCAATGTAGGTTAGGCAAACAACACATGCATGCAATATGACTCTAGGAGAGATATTCCATATGGTCATAGAGACCAACAACACATAGGAATTAAATAAAGGAGATTCCACATTGCATGCATGGACCAGTGTGACCGAAGTTGTGCATCATCACAAAATCCACTTGAGTATACGCATGTGTGTGGTCATGCATATGTAGAGATATCATTGTTGTTTTGGAAAGGAACAATGTACATATATGCAATGTGATCATGTGATGGATCAGTGGCTCTAGTGGATATATATCAGTGTGTACTAGTTTAGGAAAGCAACACACATCATGGAATGTCTCTATTGGATCCATGTGTCAAATTAAACCATGCATGGTCACACAGACCAAAACACATAGGAAAGCAACATATTGCATGTTGCACCAGTGTGATAGAAGTTGCATCACAGAATATAATCCACTGGAGTATGTGTGTGGGTCATGCATGTATATATCATGTGGTTTTGGGAAAGAGCACATGAAATGTAGTCATGTGGATCAATGGCTCTAGTGGATATCAATGTGGTTTTTAGGAAGAGAACACACAGTACAAATGCAATTAATTAATGACTCTAGCAGCCAGGGGATCCATGTGTGAAACCATGGATGGTCTCACAGAGACCAAAAAACACATAGGAAAACAGCTTCCACATATTGCATGTTGCACGAGTGTGTGTGTGTGTGTGTGACAGAAGTTGCATCACAGAATCCACTAGTGTGTGTGGTCATGTAGATATATCAATGTGGTTTTGGAAAAGAACACATGCAATGTGGTCATGTGTGGATCAATGACATCTAGCTATCTAGCAGTGTGGATATCAATGTGGTTTAGCAAAAGAACACATGCAGTGACTCTAGGGGTTCCATGTGTACAAGCATGGTCACAAAGACCAAACACATATCAAAAGCAGCTTCAACACATTACATGTTGCACCAGTGTGACATAAGTTGCATCATCACATAGTTATGTGTGGTCATGTAGATATATCAATGTGGTATTATTGGAAAGAACACACATGCAATGTGGTCATCATGTGGATCTATCAACAATGACTCTGGTGGCCATATCAATGTGGGTTAGGAAAAAAGAACACATGCATGCAATATGACTCTAGGAGAGATCCATGGTCATAGAGACCAAAAACACATAGGAATGAAATAAAGGAGCTTCCACACATTGCATGCATGGTTGGACTAGTGTGACAGAATTAGTTGTGCATCATCACAGAATCCACTTGAGTATATGCATGTGTGGTCATGCATATGTGTAGTATAGACATATCATTGTGGTTTTGGAAAAGAACAATGTACATATATTCAATGTGGTCATGTGGACTAGTGACTCTAGTGGATATATATCAGCGTGTACTGGTTTAGGAAAAGAACACACTACACCATGCAATGTCTCTATGGGGATCCATGTGTCAAATTAAACCATGCATGGTCATAGAGACCAAAAACACATAGGAAAGTAGCTTCCACATTGGATGTTGCACCAGTGACAGAAGTTGCATGCATCACGGAATAATCCAATGGAGTATGTGTGTGTGGTCATGCATCATGTAGATATCATCATGGTTTTGGAAAAGAACACATGCAAATGTGGTCATGTGGATCAATGACTCTATAGTGGATATATCAATGTGGTTTAGGAAGAGAACACACATGCAACTAATGACTCTACTAGGGGATCCATGTGTCAAACCATATGGTCTCATAGAGGCCAAAAACACAAAGGAAAAGTTGCATCACAAAATCCACTGAAGTTGCCTAGATGATACCTATCTCCACTTTTGTACATATTCTATAAACACATGCAAGATATGGAGGGATTCAGACACTTCGATGCTCGGTTTTCAATGAAACCCTAAACCATGGGCCCCACAAACGATCTAGCCCCTATATTATTTCTCCAGATGAGGGTTGAACAATGGATTTTTATCCTTATTTATTTTGGTTAGTTTTAGGTGCAATACCAAAGTTTGAGCCCAAGAAGATGCTGGATCATGCACATGCATATCGATATATGTGAGAGACCATGCTCACCAGGGGCCTAGATAATGCCTATCTCAACAATCCATCACACTTTTGTACATATATATCATATAGGAAAACACATACATATGCATGCAAGTTCTTCCAATGCTTAGATCCCAAACTAATCTGTACATCCCAAAATATATACTACGTACACAAAATAAACTATAAAGTAATCTAGTTCAAACACATAATTTATCACCACCACTTGTTGTGGTCCTTGACATGCTTCCCCTTCAACCGCTTGTTGTCACCACCGTTCCAAGATCCCTGCTCGTCCTGATACAGCTCTTTGTCCTCCTCGCGCTTGTTCTCCCGGGCTAGCTTGCAACCAGGGCATAGCTCTATCGTGAAAAACCCCGCATTAACCATCCCATATTTTATGGTAATGAGCTTACTGTACAACTCGTACGCCATGTAGGTGTCTCTGGCTGCATACTCGAGGCAAACCTGGCTCATCGGCTTCCACTCCCAGTCGTCTTGCTCGCTTTGCTTAAATTTCTTCTATTTTGATAGGATTTGTCGATGATTTCTGCTGCCAGATCACCCATGCCATCCTTTGCTGGGTATGGTTTGATCTTGTACAGATTTTGGATGTCGATGTGGTACCCATGTGGGACTTTTATCAACACACAAGAAAGCATAGTTGTGTCATTTGTGATATCAATGCTAGTGAAAGTTATCCCTCTCCTACACAAGAACTCGACCAGAGCCAAAAATACTTCTCAGTTGGTTTACACCTGCAGTTAGAGGGTTTTAGGGATGTAAGGGAACAAGGGATGCAGAAGTGGTGATCTCAAATTTAAATGGTAAACGAGGACCTCCTCATGTATGGCGATTTGCACGATGGCGATCTCTTGTGGAGGATCTTTTCGCTTATTTCCATGGGTGTACTCTAAGTCTGGCCCCATGAACTCTTTCTCAAGAAATTGCTCATACCTGGCAAGAGTTGTCTCCATAGTCGCTTCATCATTTTTGTACACCACTATCAAAGTCATGGTGCCATGGGCAGGGACGAAGTGGGTCTCTGTTGTGCACTTCCCATCGCCCATGCCTGCGAGGAAATGGGTGAAAGGAAATGCCTGCAAGGAAATGCCTGCGAGGAAGAAGAAGATGGACCGACAGTTCCAGAACAGACGAATAGAGGAAGAATAAGATGGACCGACGGTTTTAGAACAGAGGAAGAAGAAGCGCCCAGGAATAACTATAGAGGAATGAGCAAGGAAGAGGAAGAAGAAACGTGGTAACTGCAGCTTCGGTTCGAGAACTCACAGTGGTTACATGGAGATCGTGGCAGTGCTGCCGGTTCAACAAGTGGGGCCGGTTCCTGTGAGAATATGGAATTAGTTGTGCATTTTTCTATGCGATAAATTGAGAGAAATCATTTATATTTTATCTTTCATAATTAAACATAATGAAGTTGGTACAACCCAAGAGATTTGAACAAAAGATATTTGCTAGTTTAACATACAACAACACAAAAGTTTATGAGCATGCATTCTTGAAATTTAAATTCTATTGATTTATTCAGAAGTTCTGAGCTACAACCAACATCACAGAGCCAACGATCCCGTCTTCGTCCTCCTCCCGCTGCTCGTCACTGTCATCTTCCGCATCCTCATATTCCTATGTCGGACCGATGACCACCTCAATAATCAGCTTCATATAGTGCCTCATCACGTTGACCTGGACGACGAGCAAATCATCAAGGCAAATTCTGTTTTCAGCATAGAATTCAGTCCAGGGGTCGGTGAACTCAATGCAATCGTCATATACTTCTGATATGCGATATCGCCCCAAGATTTTCACGCCTTTGTCACAATTATTCTTCATGCATACACAATAGAACCCTTTCTTTGGGATTTGGTGTTCCCTTGTGCATCTCAAAGGAATTTCCCGAGTAACAAAAATATATAACAGATCTTAGTGAACTGGCCACCCTGATAAATTTACAAAATAAGAAGGAAAACCATAGGAAAAAGTGATTAACTAACCATCTGATGAAGTTCATCTTCATCCTGCACCCGGTGCACCAAGAACTGAGGGATCTCAAAGACCTCGTCTTCATCCAGGTCTCTTATAAACTCCTTGTAGAATGCCCAAGATATGAAATTCATTTCAGAGCAACTGACATTACATGGGTGCTGAACTATGCATTTCTCTAGTGTCACCTTGCAACAATCTTCGGTCTTATAACACCCTGATCATGCATATGAAATTGAAGAAGGTTTGTGTGTAAGGAACATATATAATTAAGAAACTAGTCATGTGTGTAAGGAAAAAACCATTTCAATGCAAATAAGTTAATACATACACTGGTCTTGATCAACCCAAGGTTTGACAATATTATCGGCATTTGACACTTCAACAATAAAGCACATGTCTACTCTATCGTATGCAAATGTGAGAACATCATTCTATTCAATGTAATAAGCTGCATAGATCCCCCTCCAATATGTCCCACATAATGCTATAGACCTCCCAAAATTCCCACCATACATCACATAGAAGTAGTATTCATCAATTGTTCTGTTTTGATCATGGTGGTCACTCCGAGCAAGGATCCAGGTCGGATGTGGACCAAGAGCGAATTGTCGCATATACTCAGCGAAACAACAAGGAATACCCTGCATAAATTGGTAAAACAGAAAAAACCCATAAGATCATGAACATAAAGTAGTATATATGGAAATTTAAAATAAGATATGTATATGAAAATCGAGAATACTTACAAATCCCTCTGCAAAAAGGGTGATCTGACCCATTCTAAAATACATCACATGGTCTATGTTTCCACTCCCACACCAGGCAGGTTGCTGCTGACATGTCACACATTCCTTTTGATCCATATTCCTTTTTTCTGAACACAAAAATTACAAAAGATCAGGAAAATAAATGATACGATGTTACTAATATTATCTCTGAACACTACTACTAGTGTCAAAATATATAAATGGTATGATGTTACTAATATCACTACTACTAGTCTAGTGAAAAATATCAAAACTAAACTCTAAATTTGCAGCAATGATCTTTTGAGGAAAAAACTACATTATCCAAGCTAGGAAAATCATGGGATTTATACCCAAGCTAGGAATAGTAATGATACTTATTACATTATACTTTATCTAGTATATATATACTACTAACGACAGCTAGTACTATATATGTGCAGAAATGCAACTAGCCTGTAGTTCTACATAGATAATCCTGCAAAAATACAACTAATGATGTGCATACTATACTAATCTGTAGTTCTGCATACACATACTGAAGATTGTTATTAACAAAATATCAGCACAAATTGTACCAACACAAAAATCTACAGAAATTCAACCCAACAAAATCTGCAATAATTTTTTTTGCACATCCTAGATTTACTCAAGAGATTCGATGAAGTAATCTTAGAGAAAACTCTACGTATTCGATGAAACAATCGTAGAGAAAACGCTAGAGATTCGATGAAGAACAAGTAATTTACGCAGCTCTGAAAACCCTACAGATTCATCGAGCTGCTGATGCTGAAGATCTCTGCCACCGGTTATACTCTGGTGAAGGGGATCCTTACCGCTGCTGTAGAGCCTCGTCGCCGTTTATTCCACGGTAGATTGCATCCCTCACTCCCCCATCATCGTACGCACCCCGTGGATGCTACAGCTCCCCTGCATTCGTCCAGAAAACGCGTGAGATCGGGCGGCGCGCCATGCACCTATATATACACGATGGAAGCTCGCCGGAGATTGGAGAATATATAAGTCGTGCACATGTTTCCGGTGAAAGCTCACTGGAGGTAGCGATGGGGCATGCCCTATCTCTCTCTCTACCTAGATATGTCTTGTCCATTCTCTCTCTCCCTACATGCCTCTACGGTTCCGAAAAAATGGAGCAAAAATAAAGTCCAAAGAAATTCAATAAAATGGAAACCTCCAGGTCTCGAACTCGCAACCAAGAGGACCCTGACCGGTGGACCCACCTATGATGAACCCCACGTGTCAGCTAGACAAGTGAAGATTCTTTCGCTGACTTGTGGGGCCTACCTCTTTGCCGCCCACGCACTCACCTGAACTCCACCCGGGAGATTTTGAAATCAGATCTGAAATCCGGTCCACCACACGTGGTGGCGGCGGCTAGAGCACCGCTGTCTTTGCCAGTCCACCACATGTGGCGGTGGTGTCTCCCCATCCATTTCGGCGTCTGCACTCCAAGGATATCTGCTGGGACTCCCATTCCGGCCAACGTCTCTGTGCACCTTGGTAGCTCCCCTTCTGAGTGCCATCTCCGTGCTCAACTCGCTCGTCTCCGTGTCTGCCAAGGTAAAAAATAGTTTCTTTAATTGTTTAACACATGGATACCACTTGGATTGTTCATCTATAGAAAAATCTTCTTAAAGAGGATTATTCTTCTCAGAAAATGTGATTAGTTTGTTTAATTGTCCAACAGATTGATAGGAGTTGGATATGTTGCATGGTAAAGTAAATTGTTCTGAAAAATGACTAGCCTGTTCTAAAAATGAGATTTGTTGTTTTAATTGTTTAACACATGGATATGAGTTGGATTGTTCATAGTAGAGAAAATTGTTCGAAAAAATCACTAGCCTGTTCTGAAAGTGTGATTTGTTTATTTAATTCTTAACAGATGGATAGGAGTTGGATTGTTCATGGAAGACAGTTTATTGAACCCTACAAAGCTGGCCTGAAATAGTTTATCAGATTTGTCAAGGAGGGATATGGCGAGAATGCTGAGGTTCCATGCCCTTGTCGTAAGTGCCTCAACCGGAGAACGGTACATGTAGGGCTTCTTTATCACCACTTACTCCTCAGTGGCATGCCACACACGTATACTCGGTGGATACAGCACGGAGAGCCACTTGATCTTGCTATTATTGAAGATGCACCCAATGGTGGTAACAATGGTGGTCATGCCGGTGATGACAATGACAATATGTATACATATGATGAAGGTGATGATGATGGAGGTATGGTACGTTGTAAACGTATCTATAATTTTTGATGTTCCATGCTTGTTTTATATCTACTTTCTTATGTTTTGTCCATACTTTGGAGTATTTTTTACACATTTTCTAGAACTAACGTATTAACAAGATGCCACAGTGCAAGTTGCATGTTTTCTGCTTTTTTTGGTTTCAGAAAAGCTGGAAAAGAAATATTCTCGGAATTGGACCGGACAAAAACCAAAGTCAATATTTTACCAGAAGACTCACGGAGCCAGAAGACGAGACGGAGAGGAGCCACAAGGTGGCCACACCACCTGGTGGCGCGGGCCAGCCTAGGCCGCGCCAAGGGGTGGTGTGGGCCCCCAGGTGCTCCACCGACCTTGCCCCTTCACCTATAAAAGCTTCTCGGGACAAAAAAGCTAAGGACCCAATCAAAATTCCACAAAAGAGTCTGTAGCCTCCGCCATCTCTATCCCTAGATCGGGAGGGATCTGAAGCTCCTCTCGGCACCCTGCCGGAGGGGAGAGATCACCCTCGAGGCCTTCTTCATCACCATGCCTGCCTCCGGTGTGATGCGTGAGTAGTTCATCCCTGGACTACGGGTCCATGTAGTAGCTAGATGGTTGGTTCTCCTCCTTTGTGATACCATGTTTAGACCTTGTGAGCTCCGTTCATGATCAAGATCATCTATTTGTAATCTTACATGTTGTGTTTGCGGGGATCCGATGGATATTGAGATGCTATTTCAGATTGATTATTGATTCTATCATGTCTATGTTATTTGTGATCTTGAATGCTTTCCGTTGTTAGTAGCTATCTTGGCCAAGTAGATGCTAGCAACTCCAAGAGGGGGTATTTATTTTTGATAGTGGGTTCATGCCTCTAGTAATCTAGGGAAGTGACAGGAATCTCTAAGGTACTAGATGTGCTATTGCTAGGGAGAAAACAACAATCCTTGGTCCATGGGACAATCATATTGTTTACTTTACACACTTTGCTTAATGAAATTATCTGTTGCTTGAAACTTAATACTGGAGGGGGTTCGGATGATAACCTGAAGGTGGATTATTAGTCATAGATGCAGTTGGATTACTGTCTATGTATAATGTTGTAATGCCCAATCAAATCTCAAATGAGTCAAGATGATTAGTATATGCATGTATGTTTCTTGGTATCTGTCAATTGCCCCGCTGTAATTTGTTCACCCAACATGTCATCTATCTTAAGGAGAATCACCTCTAGTGAACTATGGATCCTGGTCCATTCTTTTACCATTAATCTACCACCTATTTACTGTTTACTATTGATGACCCACAAGTATAGGGGGTGTATCGTAGTATTTTTGATAAGTAAGAGTGTCAAACCCAACGAGGAGCAGAAGGTGTTGACGAGTGGCTTGGAGCAGGAATTCTCTGTAAATACTTAGCAAACGGATTTTTAGGGGTTTTTGATAATGCAGATAAATAAAGTGCGAGTAAATAAAAGAATATGATAATAGATGCAGCAAGTGGCCCAATCCTTTCTTTAGGAAAGGACAAGCCGGTTGTATTACTTAAGATGACCAAACGTTCTCAAGGACACATGGGAATATCGTAAAGTGCTTTCGCTTCATATAGTTGATTAATCTTCTTTAGTTTGATAAGTGTTGTGTGGGTGAACCTGTGTAATGTACTGACCTTCCTAGGACTAATACATACTTGTGATTAAACCCCTTTGAAGCATCCGCAAGTACAAGAAAGTAATTAAGATAAAAACATAACCACAACTTTAAACTCTGAGATCCTACACTCCCTTGTGCAAAGGTTTCCTAACGGGGGTTTAGGTTTCTGTCACTCCGGCAACCCCTACGATTAGTAGACAAATACACAATGCATTCCCCTAGGCCCATAAAGGTTAAGTGTCATGTAGTCGATGTTCACATGACACAACTAGAAGAATAACACCACAACTTAAATAACAAACTATTGAATCTTTCTCAACACAATTCCACTACTAACAACATGACTTCTCCCGTGTCCTCAAGAACTAAATGAACTACTCACGAGACATCACATGGATCAAGATTAGAGATGAAATAATGATAAGTAACAATCTTAACATAACAATAATTGAATGGTTCCACTCAATAGCATCCACTACAACAAGTAATCAACACCGGAAAAGTTTCCCCTAAGAACTATGCAAGATTCAACCCAATTGTTAAAGTGGTACAGAGTGGTGATGATGGTGCTGGTGGAGATGATGATGATGATGATCCCGATGAAGTCCATCTTGATGGTGGAGTTGATGGCGACGATCTCCCCTCTCTGGGAAGGAATTTCTCCTGCAGATTTCTGCCTGCCGGAGAGCTCTTTCTCTCTCTGCAGTTTTCCGCCCCGCAGAGGCAGCGTAATCTTTCTGTGGTCTCTCCCTGAGGCTTAGGGTTTTGTGGGGATAATATACACCAAAGAGGAGATCTGGAGGTGGGCCAGGGTGGCCACACCAACTGGTGGCGCGACCAGGGGTGGCCCGCGCCAGGGGGTGGTGTGGGCCCCCTCTGGCCCAACTCCTTTCCCCCTTCTGGCATCCTTCGTCTTCTAAAAAATAGGATTTTCCATGTATTTTCTAGAATTTTCTGATCTTCGCAAATTTCGCCTCCAAATAGTGCCTTTGCCATCAGAATCCTGACTTCAGCGGTCCATCCTCCAAAAGTCATCAACCATACAAAAACAGATGAAATAACATAAGTATCATCTCTTAATATGAAATATATCAATGAATAATAGTAAATTATGATATATAATAGTGATGCAAAATGGACGTATCAACTCCCCCCAAGCTTAGACTTCACTTGTCCCCAAGAGAAAACTGAGCTCAATAAACATGACATCAGGTTTATGGAGTGAAGAGTCGATAAAAGAACACGGACAAGAAGCATCACATTCATAAATACACAAATCATAATAGAAGACAGCTCACTATTATATAACTTAACTTGTAATAAATAAAGGAAACACAATAAAGATACATAAAGTAAATCATAATTGGTAATGGAAAACTTTGCTCTTGGTCAAAGGATAGTCAACAATATGCAGGAGTTCAAACATAATGGAGTTTTCAATGATAGCTTTCAAAGTAATATTCACTAAGATAAGAGAAATGTGCAAAACAAGGAACATAAGAAACATGATTGAATAAATCATCATATGAATGAATGAAACACAACAACTCAAAATACTTGCTGAGATAGAAAGGAATAGGTTTACTTACTCAACTAGAAAGTAAATGATAGGCCCTTCGTAGAGGGAAGCAGGGATCTCAAGTATCATAAAGAGCTTCCAAAAATTATGGTACTTATTAGCTTTCGGCTATCATTGCCCCTATCATAAGCATCTTTAGGTGATTTAAGGTTAAAGTGAACAAACTATGGAGTATATGCTTGACAAAGTATAAGTTGGCAATCTCATGTCCCTTGAATACGAGGGCCGCTCCTCATGCTGCTCAAGTTTAGTTACCGGTAAGTTCTTGTCATAGTAACTACATGTGTATCATAGACAACTGCCAACGGGGTACCCCTTGCACATGATACAAGAGCAATCCCATAATCAAAATGACAAGGCAAGCAGACAATGAGCATCTCATCAATCTTCTTATTTACCATGGGAAAATGGTGCTTTTTTCTCTCTTTCCTCTTTTCTCATCTTTTTTTCTTTATTTTTCTCAATCTCTATCTCTTTTTTTATAAGAAGAATGCTTCATAGATTGCTCACTATGGTGATGCTGCAAGTTTCCACCAAGATTAGGCATGGCTTAGGCTAGCGGTCCAGGCATTTCTCTAACACACATACATAACTCCATGGACTTACAAGCCCCCCTTTCATTTCACACCAACGACATCCATAAACAAAAGAGCATGATATCAACTGGGTACAATGTACACGTGCAATGTTGAAAGCATTCCCCATGACAGCATGGTTCTGCTAATCCCCAATGTATAAGTGCAAGCATATACAACTTAGATGACACAATGGTTCAAGTTTATTAGGTGCAAGAAAAGTAAATTGTGCCTTCAAGTTCGTGAGATCTTTAATCACTAATTTTCACACAACAAGTTTAATTCAGAAGGTATATAAAAACATGAATTTACTTGGAATAACAATAGTGCTAATAGGTAGGTATGGTGGACACAAATGGCATAGGTCTTGGTTTAAGGATTGGATGCACGAGAAGCATTCCCTCTCAGTACAGGTTTTTAGGCTAGCAAGGTAGAGTTGAAGGAAACAAACAAACATACAAGTGATAAAGACAAACATGCAATCTTCCTTGGAAGCACAAAGATCTTAACTAGAGAATACTAAGCTTATGAGCAAATAAAGGTGAAGTGTCATGTAGTCGACGTTCACATGTGTAACACCCCAAAAATATTAATCAAGATTAGCAAGTTCAAGTCACCTAAGTTTAGGGTTAACAAAAACTTTTTTTATTAAATTTAATATGAGTGTATGTGTGAATTGCATTAGTGTATGAATGAGTGCAATTGCCATGTTTGATTTCTACAAATGATAAGCAATGGTTTAAAGATGAATACTACATCATCTAGGACAATTACAAACAAAATCAAAAGAAAGGAAATTCAAATATGAATCATATGATCAAATGGTCATTTTGACCAAAATTAACCACTAGACCACTTTGAGTGTTCCTAGTAAAAGATTTCTAACATAAACTTTCTCAATTCTTTTCACCCCTTGCTAGGCCAAGTAAAAGTGAACTCAATCCTACTTTACAAACTAATAAAAACAAATTCCAAATCTATTTAAAAGACATTGCAAAATTGAATCAACTTCATATGCATACATCACCACTTTTCAAAAAACACTCAAATCAATTCACCTTGGCAAACCCAAGCAACCATAGACTATCAAGCAGGTACTCAGAACACTCACCAAAATTCATCCATAAATTCAAAACTTAAATTCATGCGGCCATTTGGTCGATCACCTGGCAGACAGAAATTAACCACTGCCTAACTTCTACTATTTTGAGCAGTAATTGATCACCCCTTTGTCCCCTCTGCATCCCACTCACTCACCCTAGTGCCCAGTAGCGCAGGACATGCTCCCCCCTTTTCCGTTTGCACCAGTGAAGCGCCGCCCGAGCTCACAGCGCTGATCGACCAAGCACAACTCGCCACAGTCAGCGCTGCCCTCTCCAATGATGTCTAGGAGACAGGAGCCACACCACCGCCACCCTCTATCCACCCCTCGACCGTAGGCAAGCTGTGGACCAGCCGTGATCGCCACGCCCACCTCTCTGTCTGCCATAACGAGAGCGCGCCAGAGCGCCGCAGCTGACACGTGCTCACACGCCGCGCCTCACCCTCTCCGCACGTGCTCACACTCGTCGTGACCCTAGCTACCCCCTAGACAGCCCCTTCGTCGCCGCATGGACCGTAGACACTATGCGTCGTCTGGAGCGCCGTCGTTCCCGCATAGAGCACCGACCGTTCCCGACCATTCTTGATCGCCCCTTTCCACGCCATCACTCCCATGACAACCGCCCTAAAGCACCGCGTCGACCCCTACCCTCAGCCATGCCGCTAGCTCCCTGTATCAACGTCGCCGACGAGCCTGAGCCATCCTGCTTTGTCCCTCTCGCCGGTGTATAAATAGAGGCCACCCCAGCCCTCATTGGCCACACCATCTCACTCCCCTCTCTCTCGGACACCTCCCACACCTCTCCTTGGAGCAAGGCGCGCACCACATCGCCGGAATTTCACCGGAGCCTGCCGCTGTAGAGGAGAAGAGGAACTAGAGCTAGGAACCGCCGTGACCACCATTCGACCCGCCGTCGATGACAACCCCATTCGCCCCCATCGCCGACCCTAGCTGGAGCCTTGGTGAGCCCCCATGTACCCCCACCGTCCGTGTTAGGGTTCAGTCTCGCCGGAGCTGTGCGACGGAGACGACGATGCTCAGCCGTCGATCGCGCTCTAATCGCACGGCCTAGATTGAAACTTACCGCTTCACTTTAGATGATCCACTTACTAGTGGGACCGTCCTGTCAGCAACCCGTTGCGCCAGCGCAGTGCAGCTGGGCCGGCCCATTTAGTTTCCTGCGCAGAGCCTGTCGATTCAAATAAGCTTTTTCCATTTTAGTTAAAACTAGATTCTGTCAGTAGATTCAAAAATCAATTCAAAGAGATTCACCCAACGAAATTGCATGATTTCAATTTTGTTAGAAAGATATTCAAAATATCTATCCAAGCCCGTTGGATTCAAACCAGTTGAAGTAATAGATCACCTATAGTAAAAATAACAAGACAAAGACTTTTCCACCTTCAAACATTTTTCAAAAATCAACCATAAATGCTTTTGAGTTGATTCCAACTCTAAAAAATCACATTTGACAAGGTCTATCTAAATATGTAAAAATATTTAGGTTTACATGAAGTGATCTTGGACTAGTACCAAAAGAATGCTATATAGGCATTTCTAGTCACATTAATTGTATTAAAAAGTAATTTTAAACCTTATGAAATATGACAAACACCTTAAATCACATTCCCAAGTATTATAATATTTGGTGATGACATGTGTCAACATGATCCCATGTTCTAATTGGAGAATATTAAATCTTAAGTATTTTCAATGAGTAGAAATTACTTTTCCAAAATAAGATAAATAAAACGAGGTCTTTATTTCATGTAATGATTGTGATGATGCTAGATCATCAAGTGTGAGCCTTAGTATGCTAAATAGAAGTAGTTAAGTATTGTTTGGTGATTGTGTACCTTGTATTCATTTATAGACGATAGTACCGACACGGGATACGAGGAGGAGGAGTACTACCAAGAAGAAGAAGAAGAAGAAGAGAACTTCAACCACTGCACTACTCAAGGGAAGCCTAACACTAGAAGTTAACTATGCAAGCCATCACTAATTGCAAGCTAGAACTATGCAAGCTAACACTTGCAAACCTCATATATGTGCAAGCCTAACAATACAAGTTAACTATGCAAGCCATCCTTGCAAGATAACCTATGCAAGATGCATTAGGCATGCTTTGGTTATGCAACCTTGATTATACCAATCCCAAGATCTACTTGCACGATTTATTCTTTTACTTTTACCAAAGTTCTTTACTTTTAGTTAGTGCTTGGTGAGTATTGGAAAAATAGGATAGATACCATAAAGAGTATAAAACTAGGCCTAACTAGTTATACTTAGATGTCATCAAAAGCCATAAAACTAGATTTGGATAGTTACACTTCATTAGCACCCCTCATTAGTGAATACCCTAAACTTTAGTGGCTAGTGCTAAGCATAAAAGTTGATCACTTTAGATGGGATTACTTGGTGAAAATGATTATGAAAACCTTGGAATGATGATTCATTCTATTGAAATGTTTTGACATGTGTTGAGAAACACAATGGTTGATGATGAAAATGTTGAGGCATGAGCCTTAGCCCTTTATAAAAACTGATGGTTGGGTTCGGATGCGATCCCATTCCAATTTTACCGTACAACCACAATACCTGAATTGGCTAGGGCTTACCTGGAAGTTTATATGCCTTAGTATGGGTTCCATCGTGGAAAGAGGTTGAGCTGAGGCTACCTCGTGAATGTGAATGTCCACCTATGAAGTGCCAAGGATGGCAGATGGCCATGGCTGGGAGGCCAAGCTCATAGGGAGGTGCCTATACTAGAGTGTGTAATTGAAAGGTTATGATTGATTATCCGCATACTAAGTATGATGATTCAGGCTTATCCATGACGGATGTATAGAATTTTGTGGTGAAAGTGTACCACCTCTGTAGAGTGTCAAACTATTCGAATAGCCATGTCCACGGTCATGGACAGTTGGAGTGGCCATACTATTCCGTTGTCAGATGTTTTCAAAATGACTTGTGAATTGAACTATGACCTTGAATTGACCACAACAGGGTTGTGGATATGAAAACTAGGTTCCCAATTAGGTGATTAAATTAGATTCTTTACTTTTGAACTCTTATGAAATAAACCTAGCTTTTTGCAAATAAACCTAGAGCTTAAAATTCCTACTAGAACTACCTTACTTGTTAGTGATAGTTTCGAGTACTGAAGGAGTACTCGTGGCTTTGTGCCTGGCTATTCCTGTGGCCAGACTATGAGGAAGCCTACGAGGAAGATGGAAAGCAGGAGGTCTATGACAACTAGGATCATCTCCCATCATCAGCATTGCCTGTGACCCTGCAGATGGAGCCCGTACTACATTTACTTTCCGTTGCTTTGATTGTATTAAGACTGGATCATGAGATCCTTTATTTGTAAGACCTTTATTATGGTTTGTAGTGGATGATGTACTGTGGTACCAATTCTGTTATGTCTCGCAAAAATGGTAATCCTGGGATTGCGATGTATGGCATAACAGGCATCTAGGATTAAAAATCCGGGTGTTGACAAGTTGGTATCAGAGCCATCCTGACCATAGGAGACCCTAGTTAGAATGGACGTCTGAACAAAAACTTAGTTTCAAAACAAAAGAAGTGAGTATTTATGAAAATCTATTCCCACTATTATCCTTGAGATTCTTTCAAAAAAATCATGTTCCTCGAAAATTCTTGCAATCCTACATAAAAATTGACACACTTGATCACCCCACTAACTTGGTCACCCTAAATTCTTATAGATGGAAGTCAAGTATAGCAAGTTCTACCAGCTGGGCAACGAAGGTCACTTGATCTTTGAGAGGGACTAGATGCACTCGCAGAGTATATTGAGCGCCCGCACCCGGAATTCTTCGGGGCTCAACTCAATGATCAACAAGGAGGAGAACTGTAGTGGCTGATAGTTACAGATCTCAGAGGCAAGATGGAAGCACCCACCTTGGAGAAGATCCAATTCAGCGTTCGGGAGAATAACTGGCTAGATGGATTAGCCAGGGCTATGCAAGACGCTCTTGCCTGTCTGTGTGGACAAAACATCAACCAGATAATTGGAACTCGCTTTGCTCACTACACAAGGCGTGATTCTATGGGAATGCCCTTGGAGATGCCAGGACACCAGGAGTTGAAGCACCAAGTGGATAATCTCGACTTCATGTTGTATGATAGACAGCAGGAGTTTGACAACGCCCATGCCTACGCCAACCACAACCATGCCATTGCAGTCAAGAAGGATCAGACCCTCGCCATCCTCGCCAAGGAGCGCCAATCACTTCGTCGTCAGCATGATAAGAAAGATCGCATAATCGATCATCTTCGCAAGAAGGTGGCCACTCTCGAGAAGACCATCCGTGAACAGGAGATCCAGCTTGAAGCGGAGGATGAAGGTGAATATATTCGTGGAGATCTCTACTCTTACCTCAGTGATGATGACGACTACCTGGAGGACGATGCCATGGAGTTCCACACTGATGATGATGATGATGATTCCGCCTTCATTGATGATGATTAGATGCACTTGAGCACTATCGTAGGAGTGAATTGTACCCGGTCCCACTGTATCGTAGTTTCACAGAATGGTTCTTAAAACCATCTGTTTTCTATTTGTGTTGTGGTGTGTGTTTGTATTGGGTGCTATGAATGAATGAATGAAAAGCAAGTTGTTAGATTGCAAAACCTGAGTCAAACGCAAAGTTTAAACCTTTTGAAACAAAACCATGAACCTTAGAGATTTCCCTCTTATCTCATTATCTATCTCAATCTTTAGACGACTCGCGGAAATCCTGGAGGAAGCAGTTCATCTCAGGACCCAATGCTACAAATTCTGCAAATGCTAGTTTCTGACTGTGAAGCTAGTAGAGCTGAACGTCAAGCCAACTTAGCCACTCTTCAACAGATAGCTCAAATGGCCCAGAATAATCAAGGCCACGGAAACCAGGATAACCATGGATCCAAGCTCAAGAACTTTCAAAACACCAATCCCCCTATATTTAATAAGTCTGAAGAGCCCTTAGATGTTGATGACTGGCTGCAAACCATGGAGAACAACTTAGAGGTCACAGGAGTGGAGGCCAATGAAAAAGTATTGTTTGCCACCCATTATCTGGCAGGTGATGCAAGAGCCTGGTGGAATAGCACCCGTACCATGAACGGAGGTCAGATGATGACTTGGGATGAGTTCAAAATCAAGTTCAGCAGGACTCATGTGCCCTCGGGTCTAATTAAGAGGATGAGGGATGAGTTCAGAGATTTGAAACAAGGAAGGATGACTATGGTGGAATACCGTGACAAATTCTTATCTTTAGCTAGAGATGCCCTTGATGAGATTGACACGGAAGCAAAGAAGAAAGAGAGATTCCTGAACGGACTACATGATGAGATGCAAACCGTGCTAGTCAACATTCCCTTTGATGATCTTGAAGCTCTAGTGGAATCTGCCACTCAGATGGAAGGGAAGATAAACCAAGCCAATGACAATCGCAAGCGCAGGATGATGCACCAGCCTGGATCCCACAATACCCAGAAGTATCGCCCCAACCCGTCTGCAGGATATGCCCCAAGAAACAACAGACCCCCTACGTCCCATCCAAACTATCCCAATCGTGGCGGAGGAAACTTGAGATCTGGAGGAAACCACAACAATAACCCCGGCAACTCCAATAACTTCAACTGTGCACCGTCCAAGTCCAACAACAACAACACCAACAACAACAACAATACTGCCCCAAGGACTAGAAGCAATGCTATTCCTATCGCAGGAAAAGACAAGTTCCTGATTACTTGCTTTGAATGCGGAGTCAAGGGTCACTACTCCAACGAGTGCCCCAAGAAGCTTGCAGCAACCACCAATGTGAATGCACCCACTCAGCAGCAATGTTGTGTTTAGCCTGGAAGGAGATTTGCCCCAGGGAACTCGGTCAACTGCAACGGCCGTCTGTTCCACATGAATGCTGAAGAAGCTTAGGAAGCACCAGATGTCGTGCTGGTATGTTTTATGTTAACTCGGTACTTGCAAGAGTGTTGTTTGATTCTGGATCATCGCGCTCGTTTGCTATAGAAGAATTTTCATGCACTAGTAAGATTCAAACAACAAAATTGAAGCATGTTATGATAGTTCAAATACCTGGCTCAACCATGAAAGCTAGAAAAAATTGCAAGGCTTTACCTATCAGAATACATGGAATAGATTTTTATGCTAATCTAATAGTACTTGGAACCAAAGGTTTGTAAGTAGTACTAGGAATGGATTGGATGTCGAAACATAAAGGATTAATCGACTGTGCCAACAAAGCCATAACCATGACCAGTAGCACTGGAGTATCAGTAGAACATGTATCTAAGACGCTGCCCCATCAATTCAAATGCAACAAGAGTCTAGCCCAACCAACCCTAGACCAAGTCAGAGTAATCTGTGAATACCCCGACGTGTTCCCAGATCAATTGCCAGGTATGCCCCCAGATTGGGATATCGAGTTCATCATTGAACTAGTTCTTGGAACTGGGCCCATAGCTTAGAGACATTATACCTGTCAAGACCACCTACCAAAGTTCGAAGCTAGCAGAGCTATACATTGCTAGAATAGTCAGTTTGCATGGAACCCCTAAGAACATAGTATCGGATCGAGGAACCGAGTTTACCTCAAGATTTTGGTAGAAAGTCCAAGAAGGATTAGGAACCAAGCTGAATTTCAGCACAGCTTATCACCCGCAAACCGGAAAGAGTCAACCAAATTTTAGAAGATATGTTGAGAGCTTGTGTGCTAGAATATGGATCAAAATGGGAAGATTGTCTGCCTTTCGTGGAATTCTCATACAACAATAGTTATCAAGACAGTTTGCAAATGGCCCCATTTGAATTTCTATATGGAAGGAAGTGTTGTACCCCCTTGAATTGGTCGCAAGTAGGAGAGAGTCAGATTTTCGGACTCGACATCCTACGAGAAGACGAAGAGAAGGTTCACAAAGTCCGTGAACACCTCAAGACCACCCAATCCAGACAGAAGAGTTATGCTGACAAGATACGTCGAGACTTGACCTTCAATGTCGGAGATTTTGTGTATCTCAAAGTATCACCTTTGAAAGGAATGCAACATTTTCAACTGAAAGGAAAGTTAGCCCCCAGATATATTGGACCCTTCAGGATTTTGAATCGCCGAGGAGAAGTATCATATCAACTGGAACTGCCAGAGGAGATGTCATCCATACATGATGTGTTCCATATCTCGTTACTTCGCAAATGCCTAGAAGTTCTGGAGAAGACCGAAGTGTTCAAGAACATCGATCATCGATCCATAGATATCAACAAGGATCTAAACTATCGTGAAGTACCCATTCGTATTTTGGAAGAAGCCTTCAGAAGTACCAGGACCCAAGGTATCAAGTTTCTCAAGATCCAGTGGAGCAACCATACTGAAGAAGAAGCTACTTGGGAGCGAGAAGATTATATTAGGACTGAGTTTCAAAACCTCTTTAGTTCCTAGTTTTTCTTAAATCTCGAGACGAGATTTTTTATAAGGAGGGAAGGTTTGTAACACCCAAAATATTAATCAAGATTAGCAAGTTCAAATCACCTAAGTTTAGGGTTAACAAAAACTTTTATTATTAAAATAAATATGAGTGTATGTGTGAATTGCATTAGTGTATGAATGAGTGCAATTGCCATGGTTGATTGCTACAAATGGTAAGGAATGGTTTAAAGATGAATACTACATCATCTAGGCTAATTACAAACAAAATCAAAAGAAAATAAATTACAATATGAATCATATGATCAAATGGTCATTTTGACCAAAATTAACCACTAGACCACTTTGAGTGTTCCTAGTAAAAGATTTCTAACAGAAACTTTCTCAATTCTTTTCACCCCTTGCTAGACCAAGTAAAAGTGAACCCAAGCCCACTTTACAAACTAACAGAAACAAATTACAAATCTATTTAAAAGACATTGAAAAATTGAATCAAGTTCATATGCATAGATCACCACTTTTCGAAAACCACTCAAATCAATTCACCTTGGCAAACCCAAGCAACCATAGTGTATCAAGAAGGTACTCAGAACACTCACCAAAATTCATCCAAAAATTCAAAACTTAAATTCATGCGGCCATTTGGTCCATCACCTGGCAGACAGAAATTCACCACTGCCTAAGTTCTACTGTTTTGAGCAGTAATTGATCACCCCTTTGTCCCCTATGCATCCTACTCACTCACCCTAGTGCCTAGTAGCGTATGACATGCTCCCCCTTTGCCGTTTGCACCAGTGAAGCGCCGCTCGAGCTCACTGCACCGGTCGACCAAGCACAACTCGCCACAGCCAGCGCCGCCCTCTCCCATGATGTCTAGGAGACAGGAGCCACACCACCGCCACCCTCTATCCACCCCCTCGACCGCAGGCAAGCCGTGGACCAGCCGTGATCACCGCGCCCACATCTCTGTCTGCCATGCCAAGAGCGCGCCAGAGCGCCACAGCCAACACGCGCACACACGTTGCGGCTTGCCCTCTCCGCGTGTGCTCGCATTCGCCGTGACCCTAGCTACCCCCCAGACAAGCCCGTTTGCCGCCGTGTGGACCGTAGACGCTGTGCGCCGTCTCGAGCACCGCCGTTCTCGCACATAGCACCATCCGTTCCCTACCATTCTCGACCGCCCCTTGCCGCGCCATCACTCGCATGACAACCACCCTGAAGCACCGCGTCGACCCCTACCCTCAGCCATGCCGCTAGCCCCCTGTATCGACATCGCCAACGTGCCCGAGCCATCCCACTCTGTCCCTCTCGCCGGTGTATAAATAGAGGCCACCCCAGCCCTCATTCGCCACACCATCTCACTCCCCTCTCTCTCGGATACCTCCCACACCTCTCCTTGGAGCAAGGCGAGCACCACATCACCGGAATTTCACCGGAGCCTGCCGCTGTAGAGGACAAGAGGAACTAGAGCTAGGAGCCGCCCCAGGAGCTGCCGCGACCACCATTCGACCTGCCGTCGATGACAACCCCATTCGCCCCCATCGCCGACCCTAGCTAGAGCCCTGGTGAGCCCCCATGTACCTCCACCATTCGCATTAGGGTTCAGTCTCGCTGGAGCTGTGCGACGGAGACGACGATGCTCAGCCCGTCGATCGCGCTCTAATCGCACTGCCCAGATTGAAACTTACTGCTACACGTTAGATGATCCACTGACCAGTGGGACCGTCTGTCAATGGCCAGCTGCAAGTGATGCGCTGGGCAGCCTATTTATTTTCCCGCGCAGAGCCCGTCGATTCAAATAAGCTTTTTCCATTTTAGTTAAAACTAGATTCTGTCAGTAGATTCAAAAATCAATTCAAAGAGATTCACTGAACCAAATTGCATGATTCCAATTTTGTTAGAAAGGTATTCAAAATATCTATCCAACCCGTTGGATTCAAAATAGTTGAAATTATAGATCACCTATAGTAAAAATAATAAGACAGAGACTTTTCGACCTTCAAACATTTTTCAAAAATCAACCATAAATGGTTTTGAGTTGATTCCAACTCTCAAAAATCACATTTGACAATATCTATTTGAATATGTAAAAATATTTAGGTTTACATGCAGTGACCTTGGACTAGTACCAAAAGAATTCTATATAGGCATTTCTAGTCACTTTAATTGTATTAAAAAGTAATTTTAAACTTTATCAAATATGACCAACACCTTAAATCATATTCCCAAGTATTAGAATATATGGTGATGACATGTGTCAACATGATCCCATATTTTAAATCGAGAATATTAAATCTTAAGTATTTTCAATGAGTAGAAATTACTTTTCCAAAATAAGATAAATAAAACTAGGTCTTTATTTCATGTAATGATTGTGATGATGCTAGATCATCAAGTGTGAGCCTTAGTGTGCTAAATAGAAGTACTTAAGTATTGTTTGGTGATTGTGTACCTCGTATTCATTTATAGACGATAGTCCCGACCAGGGATATGAGGAGGAGGAGTACTATCAAGAAGAAGAAGAGAACTTCAACCACTGCACTACTCAAGGCAAGCCCAACACTAGAAGTTAACTATGCAAGTCATCGCTAATTGCAAGATAGAACTATGTAAGCTAACACTTGCAAACCTCATATATGTGCAAGCCTAACAATACAAGTTAACTATGCAAGCCATCCTTGCAAGATAAACTATGCAAGATGCATTAGGCATGCTTTGGTTATGCAACCTTGATTATACAAATCCCAGGTTTTACTTGCAAGATTTATTATTTTACTTTTACCAAAGTTCTTTACTTTTAGTTAGTGCTTGGTGAGAATTGGAAAAATAGGATAGATACCATAAAGAGTATAAGACTAGGCCCACCTAGTTATACTTAGATGTCATCAAAAGGCATAAAACTAGATTTGGATAGTTACACTTGATTAGCATCCCTCATTAGTGAATACCCTCAACTCTAGTGGCTAGTGCTAAGCATAAAAGTTGATCACTTTAGATGGGATTACTTGGTGAAAATGATTATGAAAACCTTGGAATGATGATTCATTCTATTGAAATGCTTTGACATGTGTTGAGAAACACAATGGTTGATGATGAAAATGTTGAGACATGAGCCTTAGCCCTTTATAAAAAGTGATGCTTGGGTTCGGATGCGATACCATTCCAATTTTACCGTACAACCAGAATACCTGAATTGGCTAGGGCTTACCTGGAATTTTATATGCCTTAGTATGGGTTCCCTAATGGAAAGAGGTTGAGCTGAGGCTACATCGTGAATGTGAATGTCCACCTATGCAGTACCTAGGATGGCAGATGGCCATGGCTGGGAGGCAAAGCTCATAGGAGAGGTGCCTATACTCGAGTGTGTAATTGAAAGGTTATGATTGATTATCCGCATACTAAGTATGATGATTCAGGGTTATCCCTGACGGATGTATCGAATTTTGTGGTGAAAGTGTACCACCTCTACAGAGTGTCAAACTATTCCAATAGCCGCATCCGCGGCCATGGACAGTTGGAGTTGCCATACTATTCCGTTGTCAGATGTTTTCAAAATGACTTGTGAATTGAACTATGACCTTGACTTAACCATAACAGGGTTGTGGATATGAAAACTAGGTTCCCAATTAGGTGATTAAATTAGATTCTTTACTTTTGAACTCTTATGAAATAAACCTGGCCTTTTGCAAATAAACCTAGACCTTAAGATTCCTACTAGAACTACCTTACTTGTTAGTTATAGTTGCGAGTACTTAAAGAGTACTCATGGCTTTATCCCTAGCTATTCCCGTGGCTAGACTATGAGGAGGACTACCAGGAAGATGGATAGCAGGAGGTCTATGACAACTAGGATCACCTCCCATCGTCAGCATTGCCTGTGACCTGAAGATGGATCCCCTACTACATTTACTTTCCGCTGCTTTGATTGTATTAAGACTGGATCATGAGATCCTTCATTTGTAAGACCTTTATTGTGGTTTGTAATGGATGATGTACTGTGGTACCAATTCTGTCATGTCTCGCAAAAATGGTAATCCTGGGATTGCGATGTATGGCATAATAGGCATCTAGGATTAAAAATCTGGGTGTTGACAACATGACACCACTAGAAGAATAACACCACAACTTAATAACAAACTATTGAATCTTTCTCAACACAATTCCACTACTAACAACATGACTTCTACCATGTCCTCAAGAACTAAACGAACTACTCACGAGACATCATATGGATCAAGATCAGAGATGAAATAATGATAAGTAACAATCTGAATATAACAATAATTCAATGGTTCCACTCAATAGCATCAACTACAACAAGTAGTCAACACCGAGAAAGTTTCCCCTAAGAACTATGCAAGATTCAACCCAATTGTTATAGCGGTACAGAGTGGTGATGATGGTGCTAGTGGAGATGATGATGGACTTGATGGTGATGATCCCGATGAAATCTAGCTTGATGGTTGTGTTGATGGAGACGATCTCCCCTCTCCGGGAAGGAATTTCCCCGTCATATTTCTGCCTGCCGGAGAGCTCTTTCTCTCTCTGCAGTTTTCCGCCCCGCAGAGGTGGTGGAATCTTTCCATGGTCGCTCCTCAAGGCTTAGGGTTTCGTGGGGATAATATACGCCAAAGAGGAGAGCTAGAGGTGGGCCAGGGTGGCCACACCACCTGGTGGCGCGGCTAGGGGTGGCCCGTGCCAGGGGATGGTGTGGGCCCCATGTGGCCCAACTCCGCTCCCCCTTCTGGCATCCTTCGTTTTCTGTAAAAATAGGATTTTCCATGTATTTTATAGAATTTTCTGATCTTCGCGAATTTCGCCTCCAAACTGTGCCTTTTCCATCAGAATCTTGACTTCAGCGATCCATCCTCCAAAAGTCATGAACCATGCAAAAACAGATGAAATAACATACGTGTCATCTCTTAATATGAAATATATCAATGAATAATAGTAAATTATGACATAGAATAGTGATGCAAAATGGACGTATCAACTGTTTACTTTCTGCAAGCAATTACTATCTTCCACACAATATGTTTAATCCTTTGTTTTCAGCAAAATCCATGAGATTGACAACCTCACTGTAAGTTGGGGCAAAGTTCTGTGTTGTGTTGTGCAGGATTCCAAGTTGGAAACAACACCTTGGAGGTGTTTCCTTGCTCCTACTGGTTTGATAACCTTGGTTTCATAACTAAGGGAAAACTTGCTGCTGTGCTCATCATACCTTCCTCTTGGGGTTCCCAACGAGCTCGAACATATTTTGAATGGCACACTGAGAGATCTCCACAAGGTAAGAAGGTAAATTCTTTTGAAGAAACCTCCTCCACGAGTGATAAAATTTATGTTATTATGTCTATGCTTGTTAATGGGAAAGCTCATATTGATCCAAATCATGTTCCCTTAGCCTCTTTGGTCGCTCAAGAAGAGCAAGTTGATGTGAACTTTATTAGAAATAAGAATTTTAGCAACACTGCCTACAGGTATAATTTTGGTAATAATAATTATAGGCCATATCCTCTCAATTATGTTAATGCTTATGGAAATTCCTACAACAATAATAGAAGTGCACCCTCTGAACTTGCAGTCATGCTTAAAGATTTTATTAGTAAACAAACTGCTTTTAATAAAACTATTGAGGAAAAACTTTCTAATGCTGAAAGAAATATAGCATCATTGTCTGAAGCACAATCCTCTTTGATTAATAAAATGGCTGCTAAACCTGAAACCATTGAAAATCCTTTGCTGCTACTAATGCCAAACAAGTTAGAATTGATGAAAATGTTAGACTGTTAGCTGAATTTCATGCTAAGTGGGAATGAGAAGATGAAATTGCTAGAAATAGTAGTATTTATACTATCACTACCACTAATGTTGATGCTAGCAAACCACATGAAGTCCCTATCCCTTTTGCAACAATGCCTAAAACCAATGGAACATTTTCTAATAAAAATGCTGAAATTCTTCAAAACATGGGAAACAATAGCTCTACCACTTTAGATGGTAATTATGATTTTGATCTTGATGGTTGCAATATCTCTGAAGTAATTATGTTCCTACAAAATCTTGTTGAAAGTCCTAATGCTAGTGCTATCAATATGGCCTTTACAAAATACATTACTGATGCTCTCATAAAAATTAAAGAATAAAAGATGAAACATAAAGCTTCTATCCCTATGAAATTAGAAGATGGTTGGTAACCCATCATTAATATGAAAGTGAATGATTTTTGATCTCAAAGCTCTACGTGACCTTGATAGTAGTGTTTCTATTATGCCTAGAAAGATTTATGAAATGCTTGATCTGCCACCACTGGAAGATTGTTATTTAAATGTCAAACTTGATGATCATGCTAAAAAGAAACTCATGGGGAGTATTAATAATTTTCTTATTATGGTTAACAATACCTATGTCCCTGTTGATTTCTATGTTTTGGATGTTGAATGCAATGCTTCTTGTCCTGTTATTTTGGGAAGACCTTTTCTTAGAACTGTTGGTGCCATTATTGATATGAAAGAAGGCACCATTAAATATCAATTCCCACTCAAGAAAGATATTGAACACTTTCCTAAGAAGAGAGAGAAGATTCCTTTTGCCTCTCCTATTAAAACAAAATTTGCTCTTAATGCTTCTTCATTTGAGAATACTTGATTCTTGCTTCTTATACCTAGCTCAAAGGTGTTAAAGAAAAGCACTTATTGGGAGATAACCCAAATTTTTAGTCAATAAATTTTTCTTTTGTTGAGTCTTGGAAGTTATTGCCTCTGTAATAACCTCTCCTTATCCTTTTTGTGTGGTTTTTGTGCCAAGAATAACCTCTAATAAGAGAGAAATAATGCTTGGGAAAGTTGCTGTCCTGAAACAGATTTTTGTGCTTCGCTGTAAAAATTCATGAAAAATCTCTATATGTCGCATTGAGCTGTAATTTTTTGTTCTTCTGCCCCTAGTTGTTATCTAACTTTCGTTAGATTAACACTTTTCCATTTGAGCAACAGAAGGTTTTCAAAAAAATTGGTTTTTACCTACTGGCCTATTTTGAAAGATTTCTACCATTATTTGCATTTGCCTCTTAATCTCTATCTCTTTGAGTTCTTTTTGATCATTTGAACATTTAAAAGAAAGTGCTACAGTAGCTTGTGTTTTAATGGAAGTTTTTCTTGTGTTGAAACTGAACCTAAAGAATTATTATCTTGAGTACACTAATGTTGCTAATGAAGATTGTGTGAAGTTACTAAAGTGTAGGGAAGAATAATGTGATAAGATGAAGTATGGACAAAAGCTCAAGCTTGGGGATGCCACCTGTGTCACCCCAAGAAATATTCAAGAAGTACATGCGTCAAATCTTGGGGATGCCCAAGGCATCCCCTTCTTCATCAAAAAAAATCTCAGGTTTCTTCCAAACACTTCATTTTTATTGTTTCATGCACAATTGTGTTGTTCTTGGAGCGTCTTCGTTTTAGTTTTTAGTTTTTCATTTGCTTGGTTTGCATAATAAATTGGTTGGACCCCCGCATGCATACATAGTTTCAAATAGGTTGATTTGGGTTGGAAAAGAGTAGGAAAGTTCATGCTTATAAGTGGTATAAAAGGAGTCTTGTTTTCGACTGTGGCTTAGACTTTATAATGTCATGCTTGATATTGCTTTGACTTTATGCTTAGTGATTATTGTTGTAGCATGACTTGTTACAAACAATTGAGATTGCTTTAATGTGCCTTAAAAGAATCATGCGTTGTTTTAGCATATAAAAGCATAATATTGTGGTATTCTCCTTTGATGCTTTATTTGGGTTGACTTGGTGCATGCTCATACCATGTTAAGACTATACCAAGTCGCCATAGCCTCTATGACCATTTAGTTTTCGACTTGTAATATCACTTTATGATTTAATTAATAATGTTTTGTCGCTTTGCATGATTATGGCCAATATTGCTCTCTTAGTTGGTCGCTTCCAGTTGTTCGCTAGCCTCCACATGTACCAAGTATGAGTTCCACTCATGCATCCAACTCCAAATAAAACCAAGTTATTCCAAAGATTCCACCATACCTACCTATTAGCATTATTGCTATTCTAAGTATATTCATGTTTTTATCTACCTTCTGAATTAAATTAGTTATGTGAAAATTAGTGATCAAAGCTCTCACGAACTTGATGGAATACTTTACTTTTCTTTCACTTAATAAACTTGAACCATTGTGCCCATCTATGTTGCGTATATGCTTGAGTTTTGTAAGTTGTGAATTAGCAGAACCATGTTACCATGGGGAACGCTTTCAACATTACACTTTATTTAGTTGATATCATGTTCTTTTGCTTATGGATCCTGACGGTGTGAAATGAAAGGGGAGCTTGTAAGGCTCATGGAGTTTGTATATGTGTTAGAAAAATGCCTGGGCAGCTGGTCTAAGACATGCCTAATCATGGTGGAAACCTGCAGCATAACCATAGTGAGAAATCTATGAAGCATCCTCTATAAAAAAAACCTATGCAAATAGGAAAGAAAAAAGGCTACGCAAATAGGAAATAAAAGGATCGCTAAGATGCTTATTGTCTGCTTGCGTTGTCATTTTGATATGGGAAAGCTTCCGTATCATCGGGCAAGGGGTACCCTGTTGGCGGTTCTCTATGATACACATGTACTTACAATGACAAGAACTTACCTATAACTAAAGTTTAATAGCATGAGGAATGGTACTCATAAGTAAGGGGCATGTGATTTTCAGCTTATAACTTGTCAAGCATATCCTCGTATTTGTTCACTTTAACCTTAATAACCTAAATATGCTTATGATAGGGGCAATGAGAGGTGAAAGCTAATAAGTACCATAATTTTTGGGAGCTCTTTATGAGATTTGAATTCCTGCTTCCTTCTATGAAGGGCCTTTCTTTTACTTTTATGTTGAGTCTCTATCTTCTATCTTTATGCACCTATTGAGAGAGCATAGTGGTCATTCTTAGTTTAATATGCATTGTCCCAAAACTTGTTGATTGATTCATAACTTTCATATTGCTTGTTCTTAAACTATTTGTATCTAGTCACCCTTATGAACTTTGAATGTGTCCTATGCATTTATATTTTGCTACACTATGAGGGACAAGCTGAATACCATTCTCATTATGTTTTCTATATGTGAAACAAACAAACGTATTTCAAAGCATTGTTATTCATGAATCTTTCGTTTGTACATTTTCATGTTACAACATAGTTGCTATGTCTCATTGTTAGAACTATATCTTTCATGCTATGTTAAAGTACTATGATCCCAACTATCAATGTTTTACAAATACTATGATCAAGATTATGATGTTGCATGTCGCCTAAAAACTTATTCTTTTTTATCACTTAGCTACTCGAGGACGAGCAGGAGTTAAGCTTGGGGATATTGATACGTTGCAAACATATCTATAATTTTTTATATTCCATGCTTGTTTTATATCTACTTTCTTATGTTTCATCCATACTTTGGAGTATTTTTACACATTTTCTGAAACTAACCTATTAACAAGATGACATAGTGTCAGTTGCCTATTTTCAGCCATTTTTGGTTTTAGAAAAGCTGGAAAAGAAATATTCTCAGAATTGGACCGGACAAAAACTAAAGTCAATATTTTACCAGAAGACTCACGGAGCCAGAATACGAGACGGAGAGGAGCCACGAGGTGGCAACACAACCTGGTGGCGCGGGCCAGCCCAGGCCACGCCAGGGGTGGTGTGGGCTCCCTGATGCTCCACCGACCTTGCCCATTCGCCTATTGATACGTCCATAACGTATCTATAATTTTGGATAGTTTTATATTAATAATATGCTTTTGATACTCCTTTTTATATAAAGTTTATGATTTATTTGGACTAACCTACTAATAGTTGCAAAAGTGCACAATGTTCTTGTTTTACACATTGATATGTAGAAATTACCAAGAATACAAGTGGAAACCTTGTTGGAGTCAAATTGGGATTTTCTAGAAATCTGTCTTAGAACTCTTTTTGAAGATAGTCACGTTTCGGGTCGAATATGGTGTCAAACGAAAAACTCTTCAACTACAAAGTTGTTGAAAATTTCGCGACAAACGTTCTGGACATACAATTTAGCTGATTCTGAATCCGGACGGGCCTGATAGACCCGATTTACTGCAGCCCAAGATGGGGTGATGGGAATCCGAGAAGCTATATAAAGGGAGGAAAACCTAATTCGTGGGAGACACCTCCACCCACGAATTTGCAGCCACCAAAGCCACGTTTTTGCGTCCCCCATGGATCCCATCTCCATGGGGAAGGGCTCTCAAGAAGCCATAAAGGAAGGGCGCTAAGGGGCGGTGCTCCCCTGTGATACCGGTGGCGGGGAAGGAGTCCTCCGTGCCCCCGCCGCCTCTTCACCATCTTCACCGCCATCTCCATCGACTCCACCTCCATCCATCGCCGTTGCTGACTCCCATGATGAGGAGGGAGTAGATTTTCCTTGAGGCTAAGGGTTCTACCGGTAGCTATGTGTTCATCTCTCTGTCTATGCATGATCATATTGTGATCATGAGCTTTGTAATCAAGTAGATCTACCTTGCTACTCAAGTGCTTTAATTGATCTGTGCTCTCCCCATGTGTGTGAAAGTGACAGCGTGCACACCATGGTGGGACTTAGGCTAGAGATTACAAATACTTCTTATGAGTTATATTGGAGTTGGATGTCTTTATGAAATTGTGGTGTTTGTTGATAGTGTGGGGTTAACTAGATGGGAAAGGCTTACTTTGAGGTGTGCTGTTATAGCCCTACCATGGATTAGAGTGTCCAACCAGAGAGTAGTTCAGAGTAATATCATAAAGAGATGATATTTATATGAGAGTGTTCACTAGTGAAAGTATGATTCCTAGGCCTTGTTTCTAAGCATTGAAACACCGTTTGCAACTAGATCTATTACATGTTTGCTTACTTCCATCTTTATTTCAGTTTGCCTTTAGTCTCTTCCATGACATCAAGCTATTTTCTGGCACCATTACTACTTATAAGTATACATACCACTTGTATTTCACTATCTTTTCGCCGAACAAGTGCACCTATACACCTGACAAGTGTATTGGGTGTGTTGGGGACACAAGAGACTTCGTGTATCTTGATTGCAGGGTTGCTTGAGAGGGATACCTTTGACCACTTGCTCCCTGAATTCGGTAAACCTTGGGTAATCCACTTAAGGGAAAACTTGCTGCTGTTCTACAAACCTCTGCACTTGGAGGCGCAACAACTGTCTACAAGAATAGAAGTGCGTAGACATCAAGCTATTTTCTGGCGCCGTTGCCGGGGAGGTAAGGTAAAAGGTACTCACATCCTCTGGTGTGAGTGCTCGAAGTTATTTCCTTTAGATTCTGCAATTTTTTCTTTTTGTTTCTTGTTTTCACTAGTGAGGCTTAATGGAAAACAACAACAAAATTAGAGAGCTCTATAGTATTTATCTTGAGTTAGGACATGAGGTGTTTGAAGAGAAAATTAAAAAACCTATGGAACTTTATTTGCATGCTAATAGCAACGTTATTAGTATGAATTCTTTGGACATCGTTATTTCTAATGCTATGGAAAAGTCTAAGCTTGGGGAAGCCAGTTTTTATGAAAATGATCTTTTTAGTTCCTCAGCTTTGGAAGATAGCTATTCTATTGCTTATGATGATACCAAACCTCCAATATATGATGATTATAATGATGAATATGATATTTTCAGTCCACCTACTATTGAGGAGAAAATTAATGATTACAATATGCCTCCAATATTTGATGATTATGGTGATGACAATAATAATGATAGCTATTTTGTTGAATTTGCTCCCACTACAATTAATAAGAATAACTATGCTTATGTAGAGAGTAATAATGATTATATGCATGTGGCTCATGATAAGAATGTGATAGTTATATTGTTAAATTTATTCATGATGCTACTGAAAGTTATTATGAGAGATGGAAACATGGTTTTATGCATCTCAATAATATTAGGTTTTCCCTCTTTATGTTGAAAGTCTTGAAGTTGCACTTGTTTTGCTTTCCTATGCTTGTTGCTTCGTGCTTTCATGACTTGTTTCTTTACAAAATTCTTATGCATAGGAAGTGGGTTAGACTTAAATGTGCTTTGAATTTGCTTCTTGATGCTCTCTTTTACTTCAATTCATATTTGTTATGTGAGCATCTTCTCAAACTATCATGCATAACTTAAAGGCGTTAAAGAAAAGTACTTATTGGGAGATAACCCAAAAGTTTTAGATGAGTCTTGGAAGTTATTGCTTCAGCAATAACCTCTCCTTATCCTTTTTATTTGCTTTTTGTGCCAAGAGTAACCTCTAATGAGAGATAAGTAATGCTTGGGAAAGTTGCTGTCCCGAAACAGATTTTCGTGCTTCACCATAAAAATTCATGTAAAATCTCTGTACGTCGTTTTGAGGCGTGAATTTTTGTGCTTCTGTCCCAGGTTGTTATCTAACTTTCGTTAGTTCAACACTTTTCGATTTGAGCAACAGAAGGTATTCTAAAAAATTGGTTTTTACCTGCTGGTCTGTTTTGATAGATTTCTGTCATTATTTGCATTTGCTTCTTGTTGGTTCCTTTTTGAGTTCTCTTTGGGGAATTGAGCTTTTTGAGGGAAGTGCTACAATAGCTTGTGTTTTAATGGAAGTTTTATTGGTGTTGAAACTGAACCCAAAGACTTATTATCTTGAGTACACTAATGTTGCTAATGAAGATTGTGTGAAGTTTTGTATGAAGGAAAATTTCAGGTGTAGGGAAAGAATGACGTAATGAGATAAAGAATGGAAAAAAGCTCAAGCTTGGGGATGCCACCCCATGTCACCCCAAGAAATATTCAAGAGGTACAAGCGTCAAAGCTTGGTGATACCCAAGGCATCCCCTTCTTCATCAATAAAAATCCCTGGTTTCTTCCAAACACTTCATTTTTATTGTTTCATGCACAATTGTGTTCTTCTTGGAGCATCTTCGTTTTCGTTTTTGGTTTTCGTTTGCTTGGTTTGCTTAGTTTGCTGAATAAATTGGTTGGACCCCTCTTTCATGCATTGGTTTTCAAATAGTTTGGTTTGGATGGGAAAAGAGTAGGAAAAGTTCATGCTTAAGTGGTAAAAGGAGTTTGTTTTTACTGTGGCCTATGCTTTGTCATGTCATGCTTGATATTGTTTTGGCTTTATTCTTAGTGATCTTTGCTGTAGCATGACATGTTATAAAAAATTGAGATTTCTTAATGTGCCTTGGAAGAACCATGCGTTGTTTTAGCATATTAAAGCATATTATTGTGGTATTCTCCTTTGATGCTTTATTTGGGTTGACTTGGCGCATGCTCACACCATATTATGACTATTACAAGTCACCATAGCTTTTATGATCCATTAGTTTTCAACTTTTAATATCACTTTATGCTTTGATTAATGATGTTTTGTCGCTCTGCATGATTATGACCATTATTGCTCTCTTAGTTGGTCGCTCCCATTCTTTGCTAGCCTCCATAACCAAGTATGAGTTCCACTCATGCATCCAACTCCTAAAACCAAGTTATTCTAAATAGTCCACCATACATACCTATTAGCATTTGCTATTCCAAGTAAATTCATGTTTTTATCTACCTTCCGAATTAAACTTGTTATGAGAAAACTAGTGATTAAAGCTCTCACGAACTTGGTGGCACACTTTACTTTTCTTGCCCTTAATAAACTTGAACCATCGTGTCGTCTATGTTGTACATGCTTGCACTTATATGTTGGGGATTAGCAGAACCATGTTGTCATGGGGAACGCTTTCAACATTGCACTTGTACATTGTACCTAGTTGATATAATGCTCTTTTGTCTATGGATGTCGTCGGTGTGAAATGAAAGGGGAGCTTGTAAGTACATGGAGTTATGTATGTGTGTTAGAGAAACGCCTGGGCCACCGGTTTAATCCATGCCGTCATGGTGGAAACCTGTAGCGTAACCATAATAAGCTGTCTATGAAGCATTCTTCTTATAAAAAAGAGCCAGATATTTAGGAAAAAGGAGAAAAAGAAAAAAAAAGATATGAGAAAAGAGGAAAGAGAGAAAAAAGCACCATTTTCCCATGGTAAATAAGAAGATTGCTGAGATGCTTGTTGTCTGTTTGCCTTGTCATTTTGATATGGGGATTCTTCTGTATCATCGGGCAAGGGGTATCCCGTTGGCGGTTCTCTATGATACACATGTACTTACTATGACAAGAACTTACCGGTAACTAAACTTGAGTAGCATGAGGAGCGGCCCTCGTATTCAAGGGACATGAGATTTCCAACTTATACTTTGTCAAGCATATACTCCATAGTTTGTTCACTTTAGCCTTAATCACTTCAAGATTCTTATGATCGGGGCAATGAGATCTGAAAGCTAATAAGTACCATAATTTTTGGAAGCTCTTTATGAGACTTGAATCCCTTCTTCCATCTATGAAGTCCTTTCTTTTACTTTCATGTTAAGTCTCCACCTTCTATCTTTATGCACCTATTAAGAGAGTATAGTGGCCATTCTTAGTTTAATGTGCACTATCCCAAAACTTGTTGATTGATGCATAACTTTGATATTGCTTGTTCTTAAAATATTTGTATCTAGTCACCCTTATAAACTTTGAAGGTGTCCTATGCAATTATGATTTGCTACATTATGAGGGACAAGCTGAATGCCACTATGCTATGTTTTCCTTATGTGAAACAAACAAATGTCTTGCAAAGCATTGTTATTAATGAATCTTTTGTTTGTGCCTTTCATGTTACAACATAGTTGCTATGTCTTATTGTTAGAACTCTATCTTCCATGTTCATGTTTAGAGTACCTTGATCCCAGCTATCAATGCTTTTACAATAATGATGATCAATATTGTGTTGGCTGCGTGTCACCTCAAAAATTATATTGTTTTTATCGTTTACCTACTAGAGGATGAGCAGGAACTAAGCTTGGTGATGTTGATACGTTCATAACGTATCTATAATTTTTGATGGTTTTATGCTAATAATATGCTTTTGATACTCATTTTTATATAAAGTTTATGATTTATTTGGACTAACCTACTAATAGTTGCAAAAGTGCACAATGTTCTTGTTCCACACTTTGATGTGTAGGCATTACCAAGAATACAAGTGGAAACCTTGTTGGAGTTAAATTTGGATTTTCCAGAAATCTGTCTTAAAACTCTTTTGGAAGATAGTCACGTTTCGGGTCGAAGATGGCGTCAAACGGAAAACTCTTCAACTACAAAGTTGTTGGAAATTTTGCAGCAACCGTTCTGGACATAAAATTTAGCTGATTCTGAGTCCGGACGGGCCCGATAGACCCGATTTACTGCAGCCCAAGATGGGGTGACGAGAATCCGAGAAGCTATATAAAGGGAGGAAAACCTAATTCGTGGGAGACACCTCCACCCACGAATTTGCAGCCACCAAAGCAACGTTTTTGCCTCCCCCATGGATCCCATCTCCATGGGGAAGGGCTCCCAAGAAGCCATAAACGAAGGGCGCTAAGGGGCGGTACTCCCCTGTGATACCGGCGGAGGGGAAGGAGTCCTTCGCGCCCCCGCTGCCTCTTTACCATCTTCACTGCCATCTCCATCGACTCCACCGCCATCTCCATCGACCCCACCGCCATCTCCATCGCTGTTGCTGACTCCCATGATGAGGAGGGAGTAGATTTTCCTCGAGGCTAAGGGTTCTACCCGTAGCTATGTGTTCATCTCTCTCTATGCATGATCATATTGTGATCATGAGCTTTGTAATCAAGTAGATCTACCTTGCTACTCAAGTGCTTTAATAGATCTTTGCTCTCCCCATGTGTGTGAAAGTGACAGCGTGCACACCATGGTGGCACTTAGGCTAGAGATTACAAATACTTGTTATGAGTTATATTTGGAGTTGGATATCTTTATGAAATTGTGGTATTTGTTGGAACCATCTAGTGCTCAAGGTGACAGTGTGGGGTTAACTAGATGGGAAAGGCTTACTTTGAGGTGTGCTGTTATAGCCCTACCATGGATTAGAGTGTCCAACCAGAGAGTAGTTTAGAGTAGTATCATAAAGAGATGATATTTATATGAGAGTGTTCACTAGTGAAAGTATGATCCCTAGGCCTTGTTTCTAAGCATTGAAACACCGTTTACAACTAGATCTATTACATGTTTGCTTGCTTCCATCTTTATTTCAGTTTGCCTTTAGTCTCTTCCATGCAATCAAGCTATTTTGTGGCACTGTTACTACTTATAATTATCCATACCACTTGTATTTCACTATCTCTTCGCTGAACTAGTGCACCTATACACCTGACAAGTGTATTGGGTGTGTTGGGGACACAAGAGACTTCTTGTATCTTGATTGGAGGGTTGCTTGAGAGGGATACCTTTGACCACTTCCTCCCTGAGTTCAATAAACCTTAGGTAATCTAGTTAAGGGAAAACTTGCTGCTGTTCTACAAACCTCTGCACTTGGAGGCCCAACAACTGTCTACAAGAATAGAAGTGCGTAGACATCACCTATAAAAGCCTCCCGGGACAAAAACCCTAAGGACCTGATCAAAATTCCACGAAAGAGTCTGTAGCCGCCACCATCTCCATCCCTAGACCGGGCGGGATCTGAAGCTCTTCTCGGCACCCTGCTAGAGGGGAGAGATCACCCCGGAGGCCTTGTTCATCACCATGCCTGACTACGGTGTATTGCGTGAGTAGTTCATCCCTGGACTACGGGTCCATGTAGTAGCTAGATGGTTGGTTCTCCTCCTTTGTGCTACCATGTTTAGATCGTGTGAGCTCCGTTCATGATCAAGATCATCTATTTGTAATCTTACATGTTGTGTTTGCAGGGATCCGATGGATATTGAGATGCTATTTCAGATTGATTATTGATTCTATCATGTCTATGTTATTTGTGATCTTGCATGCTTTCTGTTGTTAGTAGGTATCTTGGCCAAGTAGATGCTAGCAACTCTAAGAGGGAGTATTTATGCTCGATAGTGGGTTCATGCCTCTAGTAATCTAGGGAAGTGATAGGAATCTCTAAGGTACTATATGTGTTGTTGCTACTAGGGAGAAAACAACAATCCTTTGTCCATGGTACAATCGTATTGTTTACTTTACACATTTTGCTTAATGCAATTATCTGTTGCTTGCAACTTAATACTGGAGGGGGTTCGGATGATAACCTGAAGGTGGATTATTAGTCATAGATGCAGTTGAATTATGGTCTATGTATAATGTTGTAATGCCCAATCAAATCTCGTAGGAGTCAAGATGATTAGTATATGCATGTATGCTTTCTCGGTGTCTGTCAATTGCCCAACTATAATTTGTTCACCCAACATGTCATCTATCTTAAGGAGAATCACCTCTAGTGAACTATGGACCCCGGTCCATTCTTTTGCCATTAATCTACCATGTATTTACTGTTTACTGTTTACTTTCTGCAAGCAATTACTATCTTCCACACAATACATTTAATCCTTTGTTTTCAGCAAAACCGGTGAGATTGACAACCTCACTGTAAGTTGGGGCAAAGTTCTGTGGTTGTGTTGTGCAGGATTCCAAGTTGGAAACAACACCTTGGAGGTGTTTCCTTGCTCCTACTTGTTTGATAACCTTGGTTTCATAACTGAGGGAAAACTTGCTGTTGTGCTCATCATACCTTCCTCTTAGGGTTCCCAATGAGCTAGAACATATTTTGAGCCATCAAGGTCACAACGTTCTAGATATGTTGCAAGACCTTAAGCACGCAGGCGATGCATTAACTACAGACTAGATTGCTGCTAATGTCCGAACTGACAGTAAACATGAGAAATTGTTTGCAAAGTTGATGAAAGAGGCAAAGCATAAGCTTTACCCAGGAAGTAAACACTCCAGGCTTTCATTTGTTGTGAATCTCCTTCATCACAAGTCATATCACCAAATCAACAACACTGCTTTCAATGATTGGATGAAGCTATTTGCAGATGCACTACCGGATCCCAATACCCTGCCGATATCATACCGTGCAGCAAAAACTTATCTGAAGGAGCTTGGACTTTCCTATGACATCATAAAAGTGTGCAAAACTAACTGCATGCTCTTATAGAAGGACAATGACAAGCTGGACAACTGCGTTACGTGTGGCGCCTCAAGGTGGAAATATTCGGAAAGAAGGTTGTCTACTGTCAAAGTGCTGCGTCATTTTCCTTTGGCGCCACGGCTGTGTAGATTATTCTCTTCGAGGAAAACAACGGAGAACATACAATGGCACAAGTTAAGGAGAATTCCTAGAGATGGTATACTTAGTCATCCGGCTGATGGTGAAGCATGGAAGGATTTTGACAGAACATGGGAGGACTTTTCAGCTGACCCTAGAAACATAATGCTCGGCCTTGCCACTGATGGCTTCAATCCTTATGGAAACATGAGAACGAGCTACAGTATGTGGAATGTATTTGCCATGCCGTACAACCTTCCACCATGGGATTGTATGGATGCATCAAACTACATGCTTTGCCTTCTAATCCCTGGCAAATCAAGTCCTGGAAAGGACTTTGATCTCTTTATTAAGCCTCTACTAGATGATTTGCAACAGCTTTGGAAGGGTGTGCGCTCTTAAGATGCATTTCAAAACGAAACGTTTGATCTTCGAGCAGCGGTTCTTTGGTGTACCCATGACTACCCAGCTTGCAGCACTATGTCTGGGCGTACAACAAAAGGATATTATGCATGCCTGCATTTTGACAAAAATCCTCTGTCCAAATCCATAAACAGCAAAATATGCTACATTGGGCACCACCGTTTACTCCAGAAGCGCCACCGCTTGTAGCGGGACACGGAGCTTGCCGGCATTCATGATGACCACTCGAAGCCTGGCAAATTTACTGCAGCTGAGTTACAAGATGAGATGGAGAAGGTTAGGCATCTTAAACCAGGAGCTAGATGTGATCCTGGGAGCAAAAAGAGGAAACGAACAGATCCTTCACCGATCTTAAACCAGCGGCATGGTTTCTGGGACTTGCCTTACTAGGCATCATTTAAACTTTGGCACAATCTCGACGTGATGCACATCGAGAAAAACATCTGCGACAATTTGATTGGCATACTACTTGAACTTGACAGGAAGAATAAGGACACCTTGAAGGCTAGGTATGATTGTGAAGCCCTAGGCATTAGGTGAGATTTACAGTTACAACCCCCAGACATAGAGAAGGACCTTCTCTGTCCATATGCATCGCATTACCTGAATAAGGAGCAGAAGACGTGTTTCTGTCAATATCTGTAGGACTGCACTTTTCCTGATGGGTTTTGTTCAAACATGGGAAAATGTGTCAGCGTTCCTACATGCAAGATCACGGGACTTAAAACTCATGACTGCCACATCCTATTGCAGGGAGTATTGGCTGCTGGCATGCGAGGGTATTTGCATCCCGATATCTACACGACACTTGGAGAGCTCAGAAGATTTTTTAGGCAATTGTGCAGTAAAAACTTGAAACTGTCGGTGTTAGAAAGGCTCAAAGATGAAATCCCAGTAATTCTGTGCAAACTTGAACACATCTTTCCGCCAGCATTTTTTGATGTGATGGTCCACCTGGCTCTGCATTTACCTGATGAGGCAATGCTCCGAGGCCCTGTGAATTATGGGTGGATGTATCCAATAGAGAGGTTGTTGTGTACTTTGAAGAGATATGTCAGGAACATGTCACGTCCAGAAGGTTCAGTGGCAGAGGCCTACATTATTGCCGAGTGCGTGACTTTTTTCTCTAGATACCTTGATGATATTGTGACAAGATTCAATCAACCAACGAGAAATATAGGTGACCAACATGAATCAGCTTGTGATGTGTTTGGCCATTGATGTCTACACACGTTTCTATTCTTGTGGACATTGTTGGGCCTCCAAGTGCAGAGGTTTGTAGAATAGCAGCAATTTTTCCCTTAAGTGGATCACCCAAGGTTTATCAAACTCGAGGAGGAAGTGGTCTAAGGTATCCCTGTCAAGCAACCCTGCAATCAAGATACAAGAAGTCTCTTGTGTCCCCAACACACCCAATACACTTGTCAGGTGTATAGGGGCACTAGTTCGGCGAAGAGATAGTGAAATACAAGTAATATGGATGATTATAAGTGGTAATTGCAATCTGAAATAAGAGTGGAAGCAAGCAAACATGTAACATAACTGATTGTAAATGGTGTTTCAATGCTTAGAAACAAGGCCTAGGGATCATACTTTCACTAGTGGACACTCTCATATAAATATCTTCTCTTTATGATGCTACACTGAACTACGATGTAGGG
This sequence comes from Avena insularis, assembly GCA_023614405.1. Classification (NCBI taxonomy): domain Eukaryota; kingdom Viridiplantae; phylum Streptophyta; class Magnoliopsida; order Poales; family Poaceae; genus Avena; species Avena insularis. Next base: position 412,345,999 of record CM042696.1, read on the forward strand.
CTATAACAGCACACCTTAAAGTTCGCCTTCCCCATCTAGATAACCCGTCACTATCACCTTGAGCGCTAGATGGTTCCAACAAACACCACAATCTCATGGAGACATCCAACTCAAATTATACTCATGATAAGTATTTATGTAACCTTAGCCAAAGCGCCACACGGTGTGCACACTGTCAACTTCACACACGTGGGGATAAGCAGAGATTAGTTAAAGCACTTGAGTAGCAGAATAGATCTATAGATTACAAAGCTCATGATCTCAATAAGATCATGCATAGAGAGAGAGATGAACACATCGCTACTTGTAGAGCCCTTAGCCTCGAGAGAGAACTACTCCCTCCTCATCATGGGAGTCAGAAACAGCGATGGAGATGGCGGTGGAGTCGATGGAGACGGATCTGGGGGCACTTCCCTGTCTCGGCAGGGTGCAGGAATAGAGACTTCTGTCTTCCGAATCTCCTCTTCGGTGGCGGCGACAGTGGAACTTTTTGTGGAAATCTGATCTGGTACTTAGGGTTTTCATCTAGGGAGGAATATATAGGCGAAGGGGCAAGGTCGGTTGAGGCCTCAGGGGCCCACACAAGCCCCTGGCGTGGCCTGGCCTGGCCCACGCCACCAGGTGGTGTGGCTAGCCCCTGGCCCTCCTCCGTCTCGTCTTCTGGCTCCGTGAGTCTTCTGGTAAAATATTGACTTTGACTTTTGTCCGGTCCAATTCCGAGAATATTTCTTTTCCAGCTTTTCTGAAACCAAAAACAGTAGAAAATAGGCAACTGGCACTGTGGCATCTTGTCAATAGGTTAGTTCCAGAAAATGTATAAAAATACCTCAAAGTGTGGACTAAACATAAGAAAGTAGATACTAAGCAAGCATGGAACATCAAAAATTATAGATACATTTATGACGTATCAACATCCCCAAGCTTAACTCCTGCTCGTCCTCGAGTAGGTAAGTGATAAAAAAGAATAATTTTTTAGGTGACATGCACCATCACAATCTTGATCAAGGTATTTGTAAAACATTGATAACTGGGGTCATAGTACTTTAACATAGCATGAAAGATATACTTCTAACAATAAGACATAGCAACTATGTTGTAACATGAAAAAGTACAAACAAAAGATTCATGAATAACAATGCTTTGAAAGACGTTTATTTGTTTCTCATATAGAAAACATAATAAAAGTGGTATTCAGCTTGTCCCTCATGGTATAGCAAAACATAAATGCATAGGACACCCTCAAAGTTCATAAGGGTGACTAGATACAAATAGTTTAAGAACAAGCAATATCAAAGTTATGAATCAATCAACAAGTTTTGGGACAATGCACATTAAACTAAGAATGACCACTATGCTCTCTCAATAGGTGCATAAAGATAGAAGATGGAGACTCAACATAAAAGTAAAATAAAGGCCCTTCATAGAAGGACACAGGGATTCAAGTCTCATAAAGAGCTTCCAACAATTATGGTACTTATTAGCTTTCAGCTCTCATTGCCCCTATCATAAGCATATTTAGGTGATTAAGGTTAAAGTGAGAAAATATGAGGATATGCTTGACAACTTATAAGCTAAAAATCTCATGCCCCTTATTTATGAGTACCAAACCTCATGCTACTCAACTTTAGTCACAGGTAAGTTCTTGTCATTGTAAGTACATGTGTATTATAGAGAACCGCCAACGGGTACCCCTTTCTCGATGATACGGAAGATTCCCCATATCAAAATGATAAGGCAAGCAGACAATGAGCATCTCAGCGATCCTTTTGTTTCCTATTTGCATAGGTTTTTTTTTCTTTTTTCTTTCCTATTTGCATAGGTTTTTTATAGGGGATGCTTCATAGATTGCTCACTATGGTTATGCTGCAGGTTTTCACCATGATTAGGCATGGCTTAGACCAGCCGCACAGATGTTTCTCTAACACATATACGAACTCCATGAGCCTTACAAGCTCCCCTTTTATTTCACACCACCGGGATCCATAAGCAAAAGAACATGATATCAACTATATAAAGTGCAATGTTGAAAGCGTTCCCCATGGTAACATGGTTCTTCTAATTCACAACTTACAAAACTCAATCATATATGCAACATAGATGGACACAATGGTTCAAGTTTATTAAGTGCAAGAAAGAAAAGTGTGTCATCAAGTTCGTGAGAGCTTTAATCACTAATTTTCACATAACAAGTTTAATTTGGAAGCACTACAAGAGAACTCCCCATACAACAACACAATTATGCGTATCTAAATGGCCATATAGGCGTTGCTAGCCACTTTACCAACAGATAATAATGCGTTGCGTTTTTGGGTGTTGCAAGGATACAATGCAACGCATATATGTGCGTTGGTAACCACAAGGACAAGCGTTGCAAAATAGATACAGATTCCAGGCAACAACCATATGCGTTATTAGAGAGATTCTACACGGAATAAAAATCCATTTAAAAAATTCCAATTCAAGACTGATCGTCTGAGCGCTCTTGAAAATGAAATTTTTTTAAACGAAATAACATATTTCAGACGTAACATACCACAACACATAAACCATAATATATGAAAGTATTCTTTGATAAAGAAATCAACATTTATTATGGGACTTTTTCATTCATGAAAATTATCTGAAGAGTACAAAATGTACAATCTTGCATCAAAATAGAGCTGACAGTTACAATCTTGCATCAAAAGGGATAATCTACCAAGTCCTACACGGCCATGCTAATATTTGTCGAACATGTTCAGAGCTGATATCCAAATATAGCAAGTCGTTTGCTTATGTATGAGACCTGCAAATACAAAAAGGAAATCAGTATCAAAGTGGCAGAAGACAACGTACGGTATAGTCAACTTCAGTAAGTAAGCATGTAAGACATTTTTTTCTCTTATGTGAATTTGAAATAGCGCATCAGACCCACAAGTCAGAGTGGTTATCATACAAATGGAAATACAATATGAAATATGGATAAAAGATAACCACAACAGTATCTGTATTGGAGTACTCTGAAACTAGATGCAAAATCAAAATTAAATTGGAACAGGTGAAGCTTCTGCTTGAATAATGAAAGCTTACCTCCAATAAGATTTCATCAATTCCCTTGGTGGTAAAGACAAGGTTTGCACGGCTTGGGAACTTTCTCCATTCGCTCTCTGTTGTTTTGTCAAATTCTTTGCATGGGAAAATTAATATTTTCTCCGTCCCAAAATAAGTGACATGGGTTTGTCTAGATTCGTATATACCTATATATTAAAACGTGTTTAGATACATCCAAATCTAGACAAACCCACGTCATTTATTTTAGGACGGAGGGAGTATTAGGTACAGTATTGCAGATCAGAAAGGGCCAAAGTATAAATATCTAGCTCAAGAAGCGAGAAACAAAACAGAAACTGATCTGTTCCGGATATAAAAGAAAGGAGTAATACTGAACTGACAGAAAAATGTGCATACCTCTGACGCATCTTCTCTGGTTCCCATCGATCAGATACAATGACCTGAACACCCATTTGCATTTTTTTGTCTTTAAAAGGTTAAAATGACTTACAGTCAGTTCTACCGGTGGTATGGTTTTTAGGCATTCCTTGAGCTACGAGTCCTTAGACATTTACCATGAGCTTAAATAGTAATTCTCTACATGAAAAACAAATCTATCATTGCAAGCAAATGTTTGATTTGAAACACGCACGTAAGGACTATGGAGCGATATTGGACGTGATATAAAACCAACGAGGGATAAATTAATACCTGCAGGTCGTCCTACTGCTTGGTGTTGATGATGAATTGCTGATGCGTGCCCGCACGAGGCTTCTTTCTGCGCCATCTAGTGCCAATTCAGTCTGCACTGCTGCCTCTGCCTCCAGCAACACCACACTTGTAGGAGATGCACAAAACTATTAGTAGAAAAATTGTAGAAATGGGTTAAGCCAAAGGGAGAAGGAGAGGAATCTGACGAGGAAACTGAGAAATTGCAGCGGAGCCTGATCCTCTGTCGTGCTCTTGCTCTACCACGCCCCTGTGATTCGATTCTCCACCGCGGCTCTACGACAAACATCCACGTGCTAGAGGTAGGGGATATCGTGATAGGAAAAGAGTAGTGGAAGATTAAGAACGACCACCACTCGTCACCGGCGATGGAGGCCCTACTCGCGAACTGCCAAGAGGCGTGCCCTTGAGGACTGGAGGGAGGCGGCTAGGTTTGGGAGGGAGGCGAGGAGTGGGACATAAGGTGCGGGCGTGCGTTTGCTGGTCGAGGCTGGTGGGTATAACGCAAGGGAGTCCTGATTAGTGGGCTGGGCTTAAGTTTTGACAACGTATTAACCTGCAACACATGCACGTGTATCTACATTAAAATTTTGCAACGAATATTCACAGCGTTGCCAAGTATGTATAGCTATAGGAGGGTTGTTCCTGTAGTGAAGGTAGATAAAAATATGGATATACTTGGAATAGCAATAATGCTAATAGCTAGATATGGTGGACTCTTTGGAATAACTTGGTTTTATTTGAAGTAGGATGCATGAGTGGAACTCATACTTGGTACAAGTGGAGGCTAGCAAAAGACTGGGAGCGACCAACTAAGAAAGCAATAATGGCCATAATCATGCAAAGCGACGAAACATTATTAATTAAATCATAAAGTGATATCACAAGTCGAAAACTAAATGATCATAGAGGATATGGTGACTTGGTATAGTCTTAACATGGTGTGAGCATGCACCAAGTCAACCCAAATAAAGCATCAAAGGAGAATACCATAATATTATGCTTTTGTATGCTAAAACAACGCATGATACTTTCAAGGCACATTAAGCAATCTCAATTGTTTGAAACAAGTCATGCTACAACAATAATCACTAAGAATATGGTCAAAGCAATATCAAGCATGACATGATAAAGTCTAAGTCACAGTCAAAACAAGTTTCCTTTTGTACCACTATAAGCATGAACTTCCTACTCTTTTCCAATCACCAATCAAAAACTAAAGCTAAACGTATTGCTAGCAAAGGAGAACACTCACAGAACAATAAGAGTGAAAACTAGAGTGTTCTAGGTAATGAATAACAGAGTGTGTCTCTCTCCAAAAGAAGTGTGTTGGCATCCAACCCACTTATTTAAGCAAACCAAGCAAAAGAAAACAAAAACAAAAACAAAGACGCTCCAAGAAGAACACAATTGTGCATGAAATCGGGGTCATGTCGCTTACGCTTGTGATATTTTCCTGGCCTATCTTTCAACTCGCGAATATTGACAAGGTAATAGGAACCATTGAGCAGTACTTTGCTTATGACGAATGGTCCTTCCCAAGGCGAGGATAGTTTGTGTGACTTTTTCTGCTTGAGGCGAAGCACAAGATCCCCCTCTTTAAAGAGCGATGCCTAACGCGGCGACTATGGTAGCTGTATAGCTTCTGCTGGTAGATGGCGGATCTGTGGCATGCTAAGACGTGTTCTTCCTTGAGCAGGTCCATAGATAAGCGTTTGGATTCTTCAGCATCATCTTCGTCGTAGGCAGTGACTCTCGGTGCATCATGGAGGATGTCAGATGGTAGGACTTCTTCTGCTCCATAAACCATGAAAAAATGGTTTAAGCTAGTAGATCTGTTGGCTGTTGTTCTTAAATTCCACAAGATAGATGGTAACTCCTCCGCTAGGCTCCAGCTGCTCTATGTAGCAGTGCCTCTAAGCGTGGCTTAATTCCTTGTAGAATTAGTCCATTGGCCCTTTGCACTTGCCCATTGGACTAAGCCTCTACTTCTCTGAGTGATAAGTTGCTGCCATTGTCGGTTATGATGTTATTCGGGAGACCAAATCTCACCACTAGATCCTGGACAAATTTTAGGGTCCACATCAAGATTTCTAATGGGTTTAGCTTCAATCCATTTAGTGAATTTATCAATTGCAACTAGCAGATGTGTAAACCCACAAGGTGCCGTCTTCAAGGGACCAACCATGTTAAACCCCCAGACTGCAAATGGCCAAGTAATTGTTATTGTTCGCAATTCTTCAGCTAGAACATGTGGTTTCCTTGCATATAAATGACATCCAATACAAGTCTGCACTAGCTTGTCAGCGTCCGCTTTGGCGGTCATCTAGTAGAATCTTTGCCAGAAGGCTTTGGAGACCAACGATCGGGGACCGGCATGATGGCCGCAATCTCCGAGATGTATCTCTCAAAGGATTTCCATACCTTGTTGCTGGGAGATGCACCCTGCGAATACTCCTATAGTTCTTTGTTTGTACAAATGGCCATCTATTATGGTATAGCCTTTTGCTCTAAATACTATCTGTCGGCTTTTGACTTCATCGGCGGGCAATGTTCCATCTTGAAGGTAGTCCATGAATGGTTTCGTCCAAGCCGGGGAGGTCACTATAACTGAGTTAACAAATGAATCAAATCTATCCAGGTTGTTGAGGTATGCTCCTTTCATGGATGGTGTCCGTAAATGCTACAGGAAAAGGCCAGGTGGAATTGGTTTGCGAGTCGATCCAAGCATTTATAGCAGATCTGCTGCCTCATTATCCTCCCTTTTGACATACCTGACTTTGTAGCTGTAGAAGCACTTGGCTATCTCGTCTACTTCGTCTCGATATGCCGCCATCATAGGGTTCCACGTGTTCCAGGTGCCAGCCACCTGTTGGGCAACCAAGTCGGAATCTCCATAGCAAACTATGCGCTTGATGGCAATATCCTTGGCCACACGAAGTCCATGAATGAGAGCTTCATATTCTGGCATGTTGTTGGTAGCGTTGAAGTGGACCTATAGGACAAAGTGTATCTTTTCTCCTGTTGGTTATTGTAGCAATACACCAGCCCCCGAGCCATTGAGTAACATAGATCCGTCAAAGTGCATGACCCAAAACTCTGGCTCTGGGACAAGAGTATCTTCGGGCAGTTCTGTCTAATCTGTGATGAAATCCACCAATGCTAGTGATTTGATAACATTGCACCTCTTCTATGTGATTTTGAAGGCGGCAAGCTCGATGCCCCACTTTGCCACCCTTCCTGTAGCGTCACTAATGGCTTTGAAATATAGCCATCTACGTCCACATATAAACTGGATAATAATCATATTTTTGATGAAATATCTCTCTAAACCCTACCACTAATGCTAATATTCAGAGGGGTATGCAATCCTTTATTCTTGTATTTTTCCTGCACAGATAATGTCGTTTAAAAAAGGGAATCACTACATTAATGTGACACCCCGGTTCTGATAAGACCGTGGCCTCTATGTGACATGCCAATCCCTGGATCGGTTCATTGGCCCACAATAGAGTAAGATAGATAATCATAGCAAATAACCGTGTATCATGATCTACAAGATCCAGAGTACCATTATTACAATATAAAAGCTTAGCATAAAGCTAGCTCAATTGTTCAGGTAGCAACAAAAGCGAGTAAATCCTCCAATCTTCAAATTGCCCACAAGTGAACAAGTGCCGAGTGGAGTACCGTGGCCTATAACGATCAATCAGAATCGGAATAACCTGCAGCATAAAACGCAACAGCCCCGAAGGGTCAATACATGGAATGTATGGCAAGTAGAGCTAGTAAATGGAGACAATAGTACTAACAACTACATGCATATTTGGCAAGTGGAGCTGTGTCTGGCTTGCATTTGCAAATAACTTTGTCCTACTTTCATAAACAGTTTTGAATTTTCTTTGAAAAGATCCCAATTAAGTTAACCCAACAAGATTAAAACAATTATGAAATTAGAATGAGCGAGAAACATGTCATGGAATCAATATCTAGCAACTCAGATGTCCATAACCGGGGACACGGCTAATCGATTAGATTATACACTCTGAGAGGTTAGTACACTTTACCCATGTGACTTGGCCAGCCCAGCTCGTACCATCACTCTCATTTTGGGTGATGATAGGAGAAGACCAAGAAGAGACTGTTAGGAAGTAGCTCCTCAATCCCGACGCCGGTCCAACCTACCAAAATTCTACATCTCCGGATACGCGGGTTGAGTTACCACAACCTACTAAGTCCAACCAACCGCCCATTCCATTATTGGCACATGGTTGTACACGTAAGCTACACAATAAAGAAGCCAATCATTCTCTCTTGATACCTGGGTGCCTTTCCAATGAAACCACCAAAATTATCAATACCATCACACCCAGGGGATTCATTGATTAAGTTGTTTTTAGTTTTCACAAACCAATACTTTGAGAAAACAAGTATCAATGATGTAACCCAGCCCTCGTTCAACATAGCATGGCTAAGCACATCTACAACGGTGGTTCATCTACAAGGAAAACCCTACCACATAATAGGACATAGCATAGCGATAGTATCATCCTACACATGCATCTACAAAATACCGACAATGCATTGAAAATAGTAGGACGATATCATGAACAAAGTAGCATCTACTTGCCTTGGTTGTAGCGGTCGGAAGAACAATCCACACACGAGCAAGGGTTGCACTCCACACAATCTACGACACAATTGCATTCATAAACAAACAATTCACAAACATATGCAACAAAGATGATGCATGAATGCAAGAACGACAAGCTTAATTGGTGCTACAGCTGCACCACATAGTACTAATACATATTACTACCGAATACATGCATGGAAAATAGATTTGGCGCAAGGGAAACTATTAACCAAAAGTGGTGATCACTACTAGAGCTAGAACTTAAATAATTCACTACCGGTAGTATACTGTTTGTAAAATCTTGGAAAAATTCTACCGCATAGGCATCGCTGATAAGAAACAGTACCAATTGGAATTACTCAAAAAGGAGTTATAAAACATCCCGAGTAATTAAAACACTGCAGAAGGCCATTAGACAAATACTGCAGAAGTTTTTACTGTAAGCCTATCTTTTTATTTCACGATGAGATTCCCCTCGTTCATACGAGTTCAGGGACATATCATACGTGATTTTGAGCTACTGAAACTTTTACTACAATTTATTACTCCAAAAAGGCCACTAACTAGTTTGATTAAACTGTACTAAACCTGACAGTAAAAGTCTGAACCAAAGCTACAGCGAGATTCTACACGACTCACTGAACGCGTGCATATTTTATTTGCAAATTTTTGGCCAAGCGGTTTAATTTCTACGCAATTTACAAGATTCTACCGAAATCTGCCAACTAATAGGATTAACGAAATTGACCCGATCAAGCGTAATCGATATTTGGCGACGGGCGTCGACCAGTCAACGTCTGAACCTCTGACTAGTCAACGTCTGGAGTCTGACCAGTCAACGAACGATCTAAGCCGCTGATCTGAGATCGGCGGTGGCTGCTGTCTTACCGGAAGCGGACGGCGAAGCGAACTCCGGCGAGCTCGGACGGCGGCGATCGGATCCGGTGGCGTGGAAACTCCTGCAAGTACACCACGGTCAACTTCGGCTCCCGGAATAATAACGCGGCGCGTACGTGGCGATCTGCAGGACGCAGTTGGCGGCGGCGGATGGAGACGCGGAGCACGGGAACGGAAAGAGGGCGGCGAGACGAACCCGGAAACAGACGCGGCGATGGCCGGCGGCGGAGGGGTGGCCGGCGGCAGCGAGGCGAAGCGGCGGCGGCTGGACGTGCGCCGTGCGCCAGGGAGCAGATGGCGGCGGGGTGTTGGTCGCGGAAAACGAGGCAGCCTTTAAGAAGTCCCACGCGTGAAAAAAAAAAAAAATGAAACAGAAACGGTCCAGAACTGGACTACAACTCGGAAATCGGTCCGGATTTTCGGACCGTTTTCCGGCGGTTTACTAAAACGTCCGAGTCTTTTGCATACGAACTCCGATTGGAGCGATTCTCGCGCCTACGGGTTCGTATCGTCGAGGCGAACAACCTTCAGTCAACGGTTGAGCGAAACCTCGTACCTACAGGGGTGGCGGCACTAGATTCTCTAAAACCTTCCGCAGGAGCCTCGTGGCAAAACTAGAATAGGGTTTTGACGGTGGCGTTTCGCCGAACCTCTCTACTCGACGGTAATGCATGGAAAGATATGATGCGATGCAATGAATGATATGCAAGACCAAATCTAAAATTTGGGATGTGACAAGACTAACCCCCTTAAGATGAATCTCGTCCTCGAGATTCGGCTAGCAAATAGGTGTGGGTAGTCCTCTCGGATGTCATCTTCACGCTCCCAAGTGGCTTCCTCTTCGGTGTGGTGACTCCACTGCACCTTGCAAAACTTGATTGTCTTGGTACGGGTAGTCCTTTCTGCTGTCTCCAGAATCTTGACCGGTTTCTCCTCATAGGTCAAGTCATTTTCAAGCTGAACCTCCTCTAGTGGTACAGTGTCTCTCAATGGTGTATCCACCATCTCCGGATGGCACTTCTTTAGCTGTGACACGTGGAACACATCGTGAATAGCAGACAGAGCCTCTGGCAACTCCAACTGATAGGCAACTTCTCCCTTGCGTGCTAAAACTCGATACGGTCCAATGAATCGAGGTGCCAGCTTACCCTTAATTCCAAATCTCTTGATTCCTCGAAGTGGCGATACTCTGAGGTACGCTCTATCACCAATCTCATACACCACTTCCTTGCGCTTGGCGTCAGCGTAGCTCTTCTGTCTTGATTGTGCTACCTTCAGCCTGTCCTTAATCAAGGCAACCTTTTCCTCAGCATCCTTGATCAAATCAGGTCCAAACAACTGACGTTCTCCTACTCCATCCCATAACAATGGTGTTCGGCACCGTTTCCCCATCTGATCGTCGAACGGTGGCGTCTTGGTGCTGGTTTGATAGCTGTTGTTGTAGGAAAACTTCGGCATAAGGCAAATTCTCATCCCAACTAGAACCATGAGCCAAAGCGCAAGCTCTCGGCATGTCTTCCAAAATCTGGTTCACCCTCTCGGTGCATCCATCTGTTTGTGGGTGAAGCTGTGCTAAACTCAATCTAGTACCAAGTGACTCGTGCGGTGGCGCCGGAAGTGTGAGGTAAATTGGGTGCCTCTATCGGAATCTGATACTCTTGGGAACTCCGTGTAGGCACACAATCCTGTCCATGTAAATCTTGGCCAACTTTGCACTCGTATAGGTCGTCTTTACGGTATAAAATGGGCTACCTTGGTCAAATGGTGACCACTACCCAAATAGAGTCATATCTGACCTGGTCTGGCGATCCTGTGATAAAGTCCATTCCCACTCTATCCCATTTCCAATCCGGCACAGAACGGCTGTAGCAATCCTGCTTACGGTGTTCGCCTTCACTTTCTACATACATCACATAGGGCAATATGCTTGGCGATATCTCCTTCATGTTGTTCCACCAAAATCTGCTCTTCAAATCCATATACATCTTTGTGTTGCCGGATGTATGGAATATGGCGAGTCATGAGCTTCTGCAGAATCAACTTCCTTATCTCGGGATCGTTGGGAACACACAAAGCGATCTCCATACCACAAGGTACCATGCTCATCCTCATGAATATCCTTTTCCGGTTCTCCTTCATCTTCTCCTTTATTTCTTCTATTTCCTTGTCTCCCACTTGAGCCTTCTTGATTCTGTCTTGAAGCGTCGGTTGGACTTCCATTGTTGCTAAGTACCCTTCAGATACTACCTCCAGTCTAAGGTCCTTGAATTGCTTGCACAAATCCTCAGGCAATTCACCAATTGTCAAACCATTGGCATAAACCTTCCGGCTTAGAGCATCAGCTACTACATTGGCCTTTCCTGGGTGATATTGTAGATTCATATCGTAGTCCTTGATAAGTTCCAACCATCTCCTTTGTCTCATGTTCAGTTCATACGTGTAAATATGTACTTCAGGCTCTTGTGGTCGGTGTACACATCACAGTGTTTTCCCATTAAGTAATGCCTCCATACCTTGAGCGCATGAACCACTGACGCTAACTCCAGGTCGTGTGTGGGGTAATTCCGCTCATGGTGCTTGAGTTGTCGCGAGGCATATGACACTACTCTCCCATCTTGCATCAGCACACTCCCAAGTCCTTGTCGTGAAGCATCACAGTACACTTGGAAATCCTTCTGAAGATCTGGTAAACACGAGCAGTAGCGATTACTAGTCGACGCTTCAGTTCCTGAAAGCTGGCTTCACATACATCTGACCATTCAAACTTCCTCTCCTTCTTCAGAAGTTCAGTCATCGGCTTAGCAATCTTGGAAAAGTTTTCTATGAACCTTCGGTAATATCCAGCAAGTCCCAAAAAGCTTCGAATCTCTCCCGCATTCTTGGGTGCTTCCCACTCTATCTGCTTTAGTCACTTTGCTTGGATCAACGACTCCTTCTCCTGACACTACGTGTCCAAGAAATCCACAGTGTTAAGCCAGAATTCACACTTGCTGAATTTGGCATACACTTGTGTTCCTCAGCTTCTCCATAATCGATGCAGATGCTTCTCATGCTCAGCATCATCCTTGGAATATATCAGTATGTCATCAATAAACACCACCACGAACTTGTCCAAATACTCCATAAATACCTTGTTCATCATGGTCATGAAATATGCCGGGGCATTCGTTAGTCCAAACGACATAACTGTATACTCATATAAACCATACCTAGTGGTGAAGGCGGTTTTTGGTACATCCTCCTTCCGGATCTTCAATTGAAAGTAGCCTGATCGCAGATCAATCTTGCTGAACACCTTTGCTCCTTCCAGTTGATCAAATAAATCATTTATGTTCGGCAGAGGGTACTTGTTCTTGATGGTTACCTCATTCATGACGATAGTCCACCACTAATCTCTTGGTGCTGTCTTTCTTCTCCACAAATAGAACAGGTGCTCCCCATGACGACGCACTAGGCTGAATGAATCCCTTTTCCAGTTGTTCCTTCAACTGTTTCTTCAATTCCTTCAGCTCATCGACATCCATCTTATATGGTTTCTTTGCTATAGGTCCTGTTCCCGGCATCAGGTCGATAAGAAACTCTACATCTCTGTCAGGTGGCATCCCTGGAAGCTCTTCCGGAAACACGTCGGGGTAATCCCTAATCACTGGCACAGTATCCATGCTAACCCCCTTAAGATGATTCAGCTTACACCTTCCTAGTCGTGCGGCTGACTTGAATCTAATCCTCTTACCATCCTGGGTTTTGAGTGAAACAGCTCGCTGTGCACAATCTATGTGTCCCTCATGCATAGACATCCAATCCATACCCAGAATAACGTCTAAATCCCTGTGATTCCAACACTACCAAATGTGCAATGAAGTTGTGTGTTCCAATCCTCACAGTCAAGTCGCGGCATCCCGCGCTAGCTATCATATCTCCTCCAGGTGAACTCACTCTAATAGCCCTTTTCATAGACTCAGTAGGTAACTTATACTTATCCACAAATGCCTTTGATATGAATGAATGCGATGCACCAGTATCAAAAAGTATAAGTGCAGGGTAAGCGTTGATTGGGAACTTACCAATCACAAGGTCAGGCTCATCTGGAATCTCCTCCACATTCATGTGGTTCACTGTGGCCTTCTCACCGTTGGTTGGCTTCAGTCCTTTCCTCTCCGGACAGTTGTCAGCATAGTGTTCCTTCTGCTTGCACTTGAAGCACGTCACCTCACTCAGATCCTTCTTCACGAAGTTGCGATCACGGTTGCGGTCATGTCCACCGTGTCCTCCAGAGTGGTGAGAGTGTCCTCCCTTGTGGTTATGGTGGTTGCTCCTATGGTTGTCATGGCGATGTCCATCGCGGTGGTCATGGTTCCCATGGTCACTTCCTCCATGTTTGGAGTATCCATCATACGAAGTGCGAGTCTTGTGGTGTGAACCAGAGTGGTGATTGTTGTTCTTTCTCTTGCGGTTCTCCACTTGCTTGTGCTTCCCCTCCAAGATTCTGGCCTTGTCCATAAGCTCCTGGAAAGTGGGGCAATAAACCACCAGTAGCTGCACTGAAAGCTCATCACTGAGGCCATCCAGGAATCTCTCCCTCCTTTTTGCATCAGTGTCAACATCCTCAGGTGCATAACGGGACATGTTGTTGAACTCCTCAATGTACTCGGCCACGGTGCGATTGGTTTGGCGCAAGTTGCGGAACTCTTTCCTCTTCAGGCTCAGAACTCCTGAAGACACGTGGTCGGTCCTGAAACCTTCCTCAAACATAGCCCAAGTCACGGTATTCAGAGGGTGGGTGATCTGAAATGTGTCCCACCAAGAAGCGGCTGGTCCCTCCAGTAGGTGAGCGGCGAACCTCACCTTCTCAGCATCAGTGCATCCGACAGTTACTAGATCCTTGTTGACTGAACGCAACCAGTCGAGAGCAACCATTGGTTCCGTTGCAGTAGAGAACTTAGCTGGCCTTAGCCTCAGAAATCTGGTGAGAGCATCTCCCTAAGGCTGATTGTTTCCATTGTTGTTGTTCTGATTTGCCATAAACTGGGTCATCACTTGGGTCAGCTGTGCCTGAGCTGCCATGAGCTGCTCCAACTCAGTGGGTTGGCGGCGGGGAGGCATCTGCGGTTCAGCATAGGTAAGTTTAGAAAGAATCAACTACGGTAATAGGATTCTACCCATGCATATGATCAAACACAACAAACAATAGCAGACAATCACAAGCAAGCAACACATCAACAAACAAGCGATCCAGCAACATCCCAGGTGTTATCCTAGCAGTATATAACTACTGAAATAGTTTTGCAAGAGTTGGCAATGGTTAACTAAACAGTTGAGCATCAAAACGACAAAACAGCAATTCTGACAGAACAGTTCTGCTGTGTTCGCGAATTTTTCCGCCTGACTTAAACTCGTCAGAAAAATTAGCCAATTTTTGTGCATATAGAACAGGAAGTTCCGCATCAGCCCAATTTTTTTCAGATTTTTCAGAGTTACCAGAAAAATATGAAAAATCGCGCAGTACTGCTGTATCAGCAGAAAAACTGCAGCGAAAACAACACAGATAGTAACCAAATTGCCATAACTCTTTCATATAATTTGCACAAATAATTCCTGAGATATTGGAGTACACAAATAAGCATCTAAACACTCTTACACTAACACGAACTAAGTATCACAACGATCGAGAATAAATCTAACGATTTCACCTAACGAGGACTAATTGGTGGACTTCTATCTATTGCTTGAAGAGTTTGAGGTAGGCCCTTGCGGTCATGCGTTGGCGCTTCGGCTCGCGGTACAACCATGGCGGCGGAGTGTACACCTCTCCTGAACCATCACTTGAAACGTCAAACTCCACCTCTTCTGGATCCTCCTCTTCTTCTTCATCCTCAGCTGCAACTGCAACAGCTTCATCTCCTCCACCATCATCGTCTCCATCATCATCATCCTCGTCCTCATCATCATCATCTCCACTGTCATCATCATCCCCATTGTTGCCATCATCTCCATTGTCATCATCAGAGGGTGGATTCAGCTGTGCTTGGAGAGCGGCAATCTGGGCTGTCATAGCTTCAATAGTTTGATCCCTTTCCTGGATTGTCCCTTGCAGTTGCTGTATGTTCTGGGTGTTCTCCTGCACAGTACCATGAAGATGTGCTATGGTGGCATCTCTGGCTATCAGGGCATTCTCCAGGACTCCCACAGCTTCATGCAAAGTGTCAATCTCCTGTCCTTGGACCACCATACCATTGCTAGTAAAATCTGCAATCTCCTTTAGCATCCTCACCTTCTCTGCTAGAGCTCCATTCTCCTTTTCCATGTCCTCTATGTGCCTCCGACGGGGCGGCATGTTGTTCCTGTCGCCCGGGGTAACCACAATGTTCCCATCTTCATCACGCCTTCCATAGTCACAGTAGGGTGAATCTGCTGGTAGTAGGTGTCGGACATTATGGCACTGGCGAGACAGGGCTTCATGTATGGCCAAGTTGATTCCAAGTCCCCAGTTGCAGTAGGTCTTGGTGTAGATCAAATGCACGGGGTTTGGCAAGGCGGCATCTCTGAATAAGAAGGTGGTGATCTCCCATGCATCCTCTCCATATCCATAGGTGTACAGCCTTCTTCCCTTGAACATGGGCAGTGGCAAACCCAATGATCATGAGAGCTGAGCTAACTGCCTTGCAAAGGGCCTTGGTGACTCCATGGTGGCATACTCAGTCCTGACGTCTCCCATCTATCAAGTAAAAGAGGAAAGTGTGAGAATAGCATATGGTAAGAATATACGAGGGTGAAAGGCATAAGATGAAAGACAGAGTTAATATAGGCTTTAATAATTCTATGGCTTCCTAATCCAATCCTAGGTCACGATCCTACAGTCGACACACGGGCTCTGATACCATCCTGTGACACCCCGGTTCTGATAAGACCGTGGCCTCTATGTGACATGCCAATCCCTGGATCGGTTCATTGGCCCACAATAGAGTAAGATAGATAATCATAGCAAATAACCGTGTATCATGATCTACAAGATCCAGAGTACCATTATTACAATATAAAAGCTTAGCATAAAGCTAGCTCAATTGTTCAGGTAGCAACAAAAGCGAGTAAATCCTCCAATCTTCAAATTGCCCACAAGTGAACAAGTGCCGAGTGGAGTACCGTGGCCTATAACGATCAATCAGAATCGGAATAACCTGCAGCATAAAACGCAACAGCCCCGAAGGGTCAATACATGGAATGTATGGCAAGTAGAGCTAGTAAATGGAGACAATAGTACTAACAACTACATGCATATTTGGCAAGTGGAGCTGTGTCTGGCTTGCATTTGCAAATAACTTTGTCCTACTTTCATAAACAGTTTTGAATTTTCTTTGAAAAGATCCCAATTAAGTTAACCCAACAAGATTAAAACAATTATGAAATTAGAATGAGCGAGAAACATGTCATGGAATCAATATCTAGCAACTCAGATGTCCATAACCGGGGACACGGCTAATCGATTAGATTATACACTCTGCAGAGGTTAGTACACTTTACCCATGTGACTTGGCCAGCCCAGCTCGTACCATCACTCTCATTTTGGGTGATGATAGGGAGAAGACCAAGAAGAGACTGTTCGGGAAGTAGCTCCTCAATCCCGGCGCACCGTCCAACCTACCAAAATTCTACATCTCTGGATACGCGGGTTCGAGTTACCACAACCTACTAAGTCCAACCAACCGCCCATTCCATTATTGGCACATGGTTGTACACGTAAGCTACACAATAAAGAAGCCAATCATTCTCTCTTGATACCTGGGTGCCTTTCCGCAATGAAACCACCAAAAATTATCAATACCATCACACCTGTGGGATTCATTGATTAAGTTGTTTTAGTTTTCACAAACCAATACTTTGAGAAAACAAGTATCAATGATGTAACCCAGCCCTCGTTCAACATAGCATGGCTAAGCACATCTACAACGGTGGTTCATCTACAAGGAAAACCCTACCACATAATAGGACATAGCATAGCGATAGTATCATCCTACACATGCATCTACAAAATACACGACAATGCATTGAAAATAGTAGGACGATATCATGAACAAAGTAGCATCTACTTGCCTTGGTTGTAGCGGCGGAAGAACAATCCACACACGAGCAAGGGTTGCACTCCACACAATCTACGACACAATTGCATTCATAAACAAACAATTCACAAACATATGCAACAAAGATGATGCATGAATGCAAGAACGGCAAGTTAATTGGTGCTACAGCTGCACCACATAGTACTAATACATATTACTACCGAATACATGCATGGAAAATAGATTTGGCAAGGGAAACTATTAACCAAAAGTGGTGATCACTACTAGAGCTAGAACTTAAATAATTCACTACCGGTAGTATACTGTTTGTAAAATCTTGGAAAAATTCTACCGCATAGGCATCGCTGATAAGAAACAGTACCAATTGGAATTACTCAAAAGGAGTTATAAAACATCCCGAGTAATTAAAACACTGCAGAAGGCCATTAGACAAATACTGCAGAAGTTTTTACTGTATGCCTATCTTTTTATTTCACGATGAGATTCCCCTCGTTCATACGAGTTCAGGGACATATCATACGTGATTTTGAGCTACGAAACTTTTACTACGAATTTATTACTCCAAAAGGCCACTAACTAGTTTGATTAAACTGTACTAAACCTGACAGTAAAAGTCTGAACCAAAGCTACAGCGAGATTCTACACGACTCACTGAACGTGCATATTTTATTTGCAAATTTTGGCCAAGCGGTTTAATTTCTACGCAATTTACAAGATTCTACGAAATCTGCCAACTAATAGGATTAACGAAATTGACCCAGTCAAGCTGTTCGATGATGGGCACCGATTGGCGTCTGACCAGTCAACGTCTGGACCTCGACTAGTCAACGTCTGAGTGCTGACCAGTCAACGAACGATCTAAGCCGCTGATCTGAGATCTGACGGTGGCTGCTGTCTTACCGAAACGGACGGCAAACGAACTCGGCGAGCTCGGACGGCGGCAACGATCGGATCCGGTGGCGTGGAAACTCCTGCAAGTACACACACGGTCAACTACGGCTCCGGAATAATAAACGCGCGGCAGCGTCGTGGCGATCTGCAGAGCGCGGTTGGCGGCGGCGGATGGAGACGCGAGCACGGAACGGAAAGAGGGCGACGAACCGGAAGCGGCCTTGGCGGCGGCGGAGGTGGCGGCGGCAGCGAAGCGGCGGCGGCTGGACGTGCGCCGTGCGCCAGGGAGCACATGGCGGTGGGTAGGTGGGCACGGAAAACGAGGCAGCCTTTAAGAAGTCCCACGCGTGAAAAAAAAAAAAAACTGAAACAGAAACGGTCCAGAACTGGACTACAACTCGGAAATCGGTCCGGATTTTCGGACCGTTTTCCGGCGGTTTACTAAAACGTCCGAGTCTTTTGCATACGAACTCCGATTGGAGCGATTCTCGCGCCTACGGGTTCGTATCGTCGAGGCGAACAACCTTCAGTCAACGGTTGAGCGAAACCTCGTACCTACAGGGGTGGCGGCACTAGATTCTCTAAAACCTTCCGCAGGAGCCTCGTGGCAAAACTAGAATAGGGTTTTGACGGTGGCGTTTCGCCGAACCTCTCTACTCGACGGTAATGCATGGAAAGATATGATGCGATGCAATGAATGATATGCAAGACCAAATCTAAAATTTGGGATGTGACAATTAAAGTCAAAGATACGAGATTTCCAACAATCAGAAGAAACCAGGAGCCAAACAACAGAGCCAGACCCGTAACGATCAACTATACGGCCGGAGCAAAAATTCTGATCGTATAGCTCCGGTTGTATAGTTGGCGCCACCATCGTTAGGTCAAAAAAAACTTTCGTGAAGGGGCCCTTATATAAAGAAGCCTCGGGCGATGAGAAACGAGAGACCCTCAACCCCAGAACTCCCGAAGAAGCCATACCTCGCCAGAAAGCCGCCTCCAGATCTCCAAGCCCTTCTCCATCTCCATATCCATACTCCACCACTTGTAATAGTAGATCTCTTCTTTGATTGGTGATATTGTAAGACTATTTCTATCAATCTTATGATTTTCATTACAATGTTTGTGATTGTTGATCTCATCTCTATGTGTGAATAATTCCTTGGGATAAGGGCTTCGGCCTAGCCATGTAGCGATTGTGCATGTGATTTATCATAGATGGGATCGTGTATTAGTTTGTATGACATGATGATTATTGTATTCTCTCTTGCCTCAATCCAAGAACTTGTCAGGTACCCAAGACCTCGAGGGTTGAGCCAGGTATAGGGAGTATGAGTGATGACTGATCTGCAGGTTGGGAACCCCAGTGACAGAAAGGGTAGTACGGTTGTATGTGAGGGATTTGTTTGGCATTAACGGTAACATCACTATGCATATCATTAGTTCTCTTTGTTCTATGGATGATACTAGTAGGTTATTGCTATAAGCGGTTGCGGAGGCAATAGCAACTAGAAGGATACCCCGCGCGTTGCAACGGAAATTCCTTTAATTATGTCATGAAAACGGGAGATAGAAAATGCATGAAACATGAAGTTTCTACACAGTTCTACAAAACCCAATCGGTCGCAATAGTCGAGAGGCTAAATTCACCGGCGTGATTTTGTATTTGGCAGCTAAATATGAAGATGTGGCCAATTGGATTTAGAGCCTGGTTGTATAGATAGTATTATCAATGAATGCTAGTGGGCATGACATGGAAAATTGGAAGCTTACACGTGTTGATGCGGATGCGTTGGTCAAAATTATTGTAGTAAATATCTTCCGATAAAATCAGTTCAAATGAAATATTTGCGGAACACTATGTGAACAAAAATGTGTTGTCAGCACATGCAAAGAATAGCAACCAACTGGAGACGGGAAAACCATAGTCAAGATTTACTATCACAGGTAAAAGTAAAGTTGTATATATTATAATATGCAACTCATGATTCAGAAGTTGAACTATAATGCCAACCTTGAATGCATGCACTGCAAATAATGATAATTGCACAACCGAGACCACTTTTGTAAGTTTGCCATCTCGCTAGCCTACTACAGTTTTAGGAAAAAAGCGGAAGTGGAAGTACATGACAGGAGACAGATATACAAGACCAAGACACATCACATGCATGTTGGGGTTTGATGATTACATAAATGAAAATAATGATCTAAAGGAGATATGCAGGCTGCATTCAACAAAAGAGTTTAAATTAGTGATCAATAATACCATGCACAATTGATCTTTTAGAAGTGTCATGAGAGCAGGTAAATGCAACAATGGTGGAGTGCAAAGATTATACTGAAGAGAAGAAATAAAAAGGCGGAAGCATAAACTAAATAGAGTGGCTGGTACTCACCATGCATGGAACAACAACATGAAGGTGGCAATAAATTTTCAAACCTGCCCAAGATAGCATGCATAGTCGATCAGTAAATATTAACAAAATATGTATTAACATATGCAACATACCTGATACAAAAATACATTATAAGAATATTCGATGAATGGCCAGAAGCATTCATTTGGTGATAAGGGGAGTTCCTATGTATCAAGTCAGAGCATCACCTTACAACTCTTACTACAACTGTAGAGATGGTGATATTTTGTACCAGAGTGTAAGGATGCATAGGGCACAACTTATTTAATCTTTTGGAGGCAGCAATATACCTGATACATATGGTGAGCAGTGATAAAATTGGTTATGATTGATATACATTATGTACTCCATATAATCACCCCTTCAAACAGCAATGAAGATCCAGAAAGACTTTGCCAATGAGGCCCAAATATTGAGTGCATTAGGACATCGAGAGGGTGGATACTGCAGAATATCATCTTATTAAGCCGAGGCTGACCATACAAACAACAGTAAACAAAAACACATCAGTATCCTCTCTGTATTTTTGCTATTTCAAAGTAATATAAATAAAATGCCAAGAACTACAATGTGTAATCACGTTCTTTGCATTTGACAAGCAGGGACTTCTGTATCTAGCCATTGTTGTAAGCCGAGGCTGACCATACAAACAACAGTAAGCAAAAACACATCAGTATCCTCTCTGTATTCTTGCTATTTCAAAGTAATATAAATAAAATGTCAAGAACTACAATGTGTAATCACGTTCTTTGCATTTGACAAGCAGGGACTTCTGTATCTAGCCATTGTTGTAGTTAGAAAAAGGCGCAAGGAAAATAAATAAAACATGAGCCGATTTCTTAAGAGTGATTCACCAAATCCATTCCAACCTATTCCATTAGATTTTTTAAACTTAGTTTTGAGAGTTATAATCGTGCTTAACACAGACTGTATAGTGAGAACAGAGAACTGCTCGGCTACCTTTTGGGGGGGGGGGGGGGGGGGGGGGGGCAGGTTTAGTGTGAAACTTTTTTCCTTGAACATAACTGCTGGGATCTGCGGCGGCAAGATGAAGCGGTAGGTGCAGGTTGGCTGAGTGACCTTGGATTTACATCAGAGTAATCTGATGCAAATGGCCTAATGATCAAAAAGCCACATGCATGAGAGCTATCGAACCTGAAGACAATAATGTAAAGTTCAGAACAACGTACACCTTCATATTGCACCATAACAATAATATGATTCTGGAATATCAGTACTATTTAGAACAAAGTTTCTTGAAAACCCTGATCTACAGGTTGTAGCCTCAACGTGGGACCATGCCTCATAGTTGGACGGCACCATCTTCCTTGCGTCCTCTTTAAATACTCAGGTCAATTTACTGAGAAAATTTAGACAATGCTGTGACCACAAGCATATAGTCCCATTCTTTGAGTGGTATTGCTAGAATTTGGTTAAAAAAACATGGTGAAGAAATCTGTATGACAAAACTCAGCTGCAGTATATAATCTATTATCTCAGTCGAAAGAGCATCATACACATACACATTTGATCTCTAGCTGCGTCACCACATTGATCTGCAGAGAGATTCAAGTCCATAGAAAACAAAATGGTGTCCTCTTGCAGCCACATGGTCAAAGAATATGAAAGAGAGAGAAGGTTGAGATTATTGCTAGCTGCATCACTACATTGATCTGCACGGAGATTCAAGTCCATAGAAAACAAAATGGTGTCCTCTTGCAGCCACAATATTTCGAACTAAATCAAAGAAGATGAAAGAGAGAGAAGGAAGAGATTAGTAACAGATCTAACATGGTAGAACTAAATCAAAACTCACAATATTTCGAGACAATCAACTCACTGTTTCTGGATAGGACACCTGACGATGGCATGGAGCACCTGGTTTTGGCAGGGGAATGAGCGATGGAGGAGAAAGCAAGGCCAATAAGCAGAGGAATGGCAGGAGATGAGCCAGGTGTGCACGGGTTCTGAGAAAGCAGTTTCTAGAAGGTGAACGAACAATTGATTGGAACCAATGGGCTAGTGCATCCGAAGGGTTCAATGAAAAAATAACTACTTTTCGTGATTATAATGGAGAGACCAGACTTTGTACCATTAAGGTTGCCGGGATGGGCTGGGCCTGGGTGGTGACAACACAGATGAACATTACGATGCTTGGAATCGAACGGCTGAGAAAAGAGATGATGTGGCTAGTTTGCATGTTGAGATAGACAAACTTAAATGACTCTTAGTGAGGGTCTACT
This sequence comes from Avena insularis, assembly GCA_023614405.1. Taxonomy (NCBI): domain Eukaryota; kingdom Viridiplantae; phylum Streptophyta; class Magnoliopsida; order Poales; family Poaceae; genus Avena; species Avena insularis. The sequence goes on from CM042696.1 coordinate 412,368,917, forward strand.
TTATAAGAAGATATAGATTATGGATGCACTGCCACATATAATTTATCTTGCTCTAACAAGTACACGCATATTTTATTTCTATCTTTTATTTCCATCAGATGTTTTTGCACAGCTACAGGTGAAACCGAACGCCCTAGGCCCTCTCTCTCCATCACCGACAACAACAAAAGGACGCAAGCTAATGGTCCAGTAAAAACACAAAGGAATTATAAAACTTCCAAAGGACCATGAAAGTAACTTCACTACGCATTCGCTTCCCGTGGATTCAATAACCTTGGTCTACTAGGGAAAAAGAGCTATACTACATCCGTAATCCGGATCGAAGGTATCAACCCTTTTTCTGGCGCCGTTGCCGGGGAAGCAATAGCTACCATGGTGAGGTTATTAGGAACCTTGCTAGTTTTAATTCTTGTTTTTAATTTTATTAGTTTTCTTTCAGTCTTTATTTGATAAACCAAAAAATAGTTACCCTTTAAGTTCTTGTTTTTACTGCTATAATTTTAATCTAAGAAAACCCAAAAACATCAGAAGTATGGCTTAAAAGAAGCTTGGGCAGTTTGCTACTCCCAATAATGATTATTTGCGTACTCCTATTACTCAGCCAACAAGCGCTGCTGATGACTATGAAATTAAGCCCCAGTACTTAAGTTTGGTTCAACATAATAAATTTGGAGGCTCTGCTTTTGAAGACGCGGGTATGCACTTAAATACTTTCACTGAAATATGTGATATGATGCGTATAAAATATGTTGACCCTGATGCGGTCAAATTACGTCTATTTCCTTTCTCTCTGAGAGGAAGAGCGAAAGAATGGTTGCTATCTTTGTCTAAAATACTATTACATCATGGTGGGATGTACTTCTTTATTTATGACTAAATTTTCCCCACGTGCAAAGACTATGCAACTCCGATCCAATATTACTGGCTCTAGACAATAAGAGCGTGAGCCACTGGCGCTTGCATGGGAGAGGATGAAAGCATGCCTAAGAAACTATCCTAGTCATGGGATGGAAGATTGGTTAATCCTCTATTTATTTTATAATGCTCTTAATCCTGTGTCTATGTCTATGCTTGATACTGCAGCTGGAGGAACATTTATGGGTAAACATATTACCGAAGCAAAGCAGTTGTTAGACAATATGCAAGAGAACCATGCCCAATGGCATGTTGAAAGATTAAACACGAAGAAGGTGAACTCTGTCTCACCACAAGAGAACGAAGATCTCAATGCTAAGTTGGATGAGCTCATACTAGCCGTAAAAGGTAAGGAAACTCAGGTAAGAGCGACCCCTAAAACAAATATAGAAGAAATAGATTTCATAGCTCGTAATGGTTACAATCCTGCTTGGAAGAAGAGTTACAATACTAACTTTCAGAAACACTATGCTAGTCCTACAAGTAACTCTAATAATAATATGGGAACTAGTAATGGTAGTCTCCAAGAAACGCTTAAGTCTTTCATAGACTCACAAAATGAACAGAATAATATTCTAGTCAACATTACGGAGAACCATGATGCTATGCTTGGAAAATTATCTAACCAAGCTGTTAGTTTGAGAAATAATTTGTAGTCCCTTCAAGATAGAACAAGGATCATTGAGGCACAGCTAGGTAAGATAACCGAGAGGCAAACTCTCATTCTAGCTAAATTTGCAGGTAAAGTTGAGCCCAATCCTATTGAAGAACTCAAAATGATGAGGATCCAAAGGGAGGAACCTGAAGAACTTGATTATAGTAATGCCCCTTCACCAAGCTACACCATCGAAGATCTTGTAAAGAGGATCAATGTCAAAATTCTGGTAAGTGAAGGTAACGATGAAGCCATGTATGAACAATTTGTTGTTCAAGTAGCAATTAAGGTACGCGAGCTTGAAGAGGAATACAAGAAAATCACTAAAAAGTTACCTGTTAAACTAGATGAAATATTTGAGCCTACTATTAAGATAAAGATTGGAACCAATGAGATAGCTACACTTTGTGATCTAGGTGCAAGCGTCTCAACAATTCCAAAGAGTCTTTTTAACAAGTTAAATCTTGGCTCCTTAGAAATTACTGAATTAAAATTGCATCTAGCAGATTCTACCTACAAACAAGCTGTAGGGATTAAGGAGAACACTTTAGTTTATATCAAAGGTTGTCCTGCACTAATTGATATAGTTATTGTTGACATGCCTGAAGATAATGTTGCTCCTATAATACTAGGTCGTCCTTTGTTAAGAACTATAAAGGCTTTAATTAACCTTCATGAAGGGAACATGAAGTTGCAATTGCCTTCACGGGATCCTTTTGTTATTCATTTCCCTAGGAATAAGAAAGCCAAACATGACGAGAAGGAGGCCATCACTTTGAAAACCAATTACTTTGGAGTGGGTGTTCCACTCATCTGGCCCAAGTGACTATCATCAAGGTCAAGCTATTGACCATAAAAGAGTGCTCCATGTGAGGCAACCCATGTTAAATTAAGATTTGAGTTAAGTTTTTTGTTTTAGTTTCAGTTTTTGGTTTAATAAAGAGTGCTAGAAAACTCCACTTGAGGAGAAGAAATTTGGTAGTACTTGAAATTCTGCATTATTCGTGCTATTGTTGGTCGACAATTTTTTTCTGTCAATTTTCTATTAAAAACAAGGTATATCGCTAAGTTACAGGAAAATAAATAGTTTACGAAGAAACCGAATTTTTTTGAAGCACACATACGGTTTAATGACCATATATACGGTGGGAATAAAAATTCCGGCCGTATAGTTCCGGGCGTATAGTTATCTTTGCCATCGAATTTTTTTCTATAATATATACTGAGAGTTTAACGACCAACTATACGGCGGAAATAAAAATTCCGGCCGTATAATTCCGGTCGTATAGATATCAATGCCTCCGTATAATTTATTTTCATATGTACAAACAGTTTAATGACCAACTATACGGCGGGAATAAAAATTCCGGTCATATAGTTCCGGTCATATAGATATCAATTCCTCCATACAATTTCTTTTCATATGTACTTGGAGTTTAACGACCAACTATACGGCGGGAATAAAAGTTCCGGCCGTATAGTTCTGGTCGTATAGATATCGATGCCTTTTGCAAATTTTCTTCCACAAGGATAGACAGTTTAACGACCAACTATACAGCTGGAACATTTTGTTCTGCCCATATAGTTGCGTCTATATAGCTGCGCCGCCAGGAGGAATACCTAATATTTTGATAGAACGCCAACTATACGGTCGGAACACATGTTCCGACCATAGTTGTGCTTGTATAATTGCGTCCGACCATAAAATCGCACGGGAAGGTACTCCCAACTCCAGAACTTCAATGCTTTTTCTTTCTTCTACCTCCAAACTCTCTCAAAACCTCAAGGGATCTTCATCTCTACTCAATTTTGTTCGATTTCCTCGCACACAAGTGATCTACGGTATGTTTCTCCTCCGATCCTCCAATTACTTTTTGTAGTCTATTGTCATTATCAATCTAGGGTGAGACCTACTATGAACCAATTGCCGTGATTTTCTTTCCTAGATTATTATCTTGAGGAGATTCTTTAGTGTGCTTAGATGAGGAATATATTATACTTACTGTTGTTGGATCAAAATGTTTTATTTTTGCCTTTCTTCAATGTTTTAGAAGATGAACAGAAGGATCCAAACTCGTGCTTGTGCCACCGCTAGTGCTTCTCGGGCGATTAGCCAGGAACACATGGGGATACGGTTCAGGGATGAGGCCCATCGTGAATGCTTCAACAAGATCAAGAACCGCGAAGTGAAGACCACCAAGTGGGCTTGCCCATTATATTAAACCAACTCGGTATTTCTAATGACTTTAATTTACTTTGTAATAGAGCTAGCCTGCAAAACTTTGTGTACAATGATGTACCTACTTATTGTTGCTTAACCATTGAATTCTTAAGTTTGTTGCAAAGCAACGCTAAATTATGGCAAGGCGAGGATACTATTTCTTTCCATCTGATGAACAACAATTACACCTTAACATTAGATGAATGGTGTGCATGCTTTAATTTGCCAAACAATGATGTTCATGCTTTACGCGCATCCTTTACTGGCTTAATTCCTTCCCCCGATCAATACTATAATGGAATGATCTTCACTAGTAGAGTGAACAAGGGGAAGAATATTCAACATCCTGCAATTCGCTATTTGTTATATGTTATTGCTAACACCTTGCGGGCACGTAATGAGTTCACGAGACTCAGCAAGGAGGACATCTTAGTCCTTGCAAAGGCTGCTTATATCAACTGCAACATGTCACTCAACTTGGGCGCCATCCTTGTGCGCTACCTGGAGTAGCAAGCCTCCCAAAGCCAAGGGCCAATCATAGGAGGAAGCGTCATTAACGTGCTTGCCACTGCCCTAGACATCGATATAGGTGAGTTTCAACCTGTACTAGGTGAGACACGTGTTGGTTTTTCCACCTTGAGGGCATGTGGAATGCTCACTAGGAGAGGTGGTGTTTATTACCTGCATATTGTTGGAGTTGGGCGTATCTACCCCGCTCCTTTGCCTAATGGTATTTTCTCTATCGAGGAAGGACGTTTGCTATATGATGTGTAGGTTGAGAAGCACCAACCCAAGGAAGAGATTCCTGAAGAGGATGAGGACCAAGAGGAGGAGCAAGAAGTTCCTCATCAATAGGAGCAGCATAAACCCGGTTCGCCACATACCAAGATTTCCATGAACTTGGAGGGACTGTGGAGAGGATGCACAACCTCTCTTTGAACCTCCGAGAATCAACAAGTAACCTCTCCACTCAATTCGCGAACTGGAGTTACGACTTTTTCCCGCCACCACAATGATTTGAAGGGCTTGTAAAATCCTAAGCTTGGGTTTGTTTACTCATGTATCATTATTTGGCGTTCATTTGCTTTTATTTATTTCGAGGTTATGTTTTTTTTGAGTTTATAAGCACTCATGTTGGTTTCCCCCAACACTTTATCTTTAGTTATTTCTATTTGCTTTCAAAATTTTCTAGCCGAGCTTTGCCACCAATTTTCTATTCTTTAAATTCCCTCTCTTTAAAATCAAAAAAAGATTTCTCCATTTTTCCTTATTTTCCCTCTTTCTTTTCTTTCTGCCTCGAGGTCTTCATATATTTGCAGGAGAGTGATCGACTTCGAGTTTCGAAGAAACAAATAAAAAAGGAAGAGAGAAGTGGAACCAAACATGAGAGGTATGCCTTATGACTCCCCACTTTTGAAGTTTGAGAACCTCATGCTAGTTAGTAGTAAATGTTGAGGTATTATATTGATGGAGTGAGTCTTTGTATCATAGTAATATTGTCGTTTGCATGGGTATTCAATTAGGCTCATTTTGTTCCAGCTCTCGTAATTAACCAAGTCTTGCCTAAAAATTGCTAAACAATTGTAATAAGAAAAAGCCTCACAATTGAAGGCTTGGGTGTTGTAGTGCTTAGTCTTGAAGGCTTATTTCTAGAGACACTTGACACCACTAAAAATGATGATTGACTTGATAGCTCTCTTTGAAAGGATTTGTTCGATTGAATTAATGTTTAGTGGTTTTGTGAGCATGCCAAAGTTTGACTTATTAATCATAAGAATGATATAGATTTACGCGTGTCAAACTTCATGGGATGCCAACAACTCTGCTAGCCTACGAACGATCTTCACGGAGGAAACTCCTAGATTTCGGCTATGAGTTGATTAAACACTTGTAGAAGCAATGCTATAGTGGGTAAGATTCTTGGCACTCCCGGGTAGCTGAAATCATGATGGAATCACTCCTCTGGCTATTATGAGTAATCATTATGCAAAAGGAACAAAAACCTTAGTGATGCCACGAGTGTCCATCACAGCCCGATAAACTAATAAAAATCTTTGGCATGCTCTCAATTACTTAAGAACTGAAATTCTTGAAGGACAATGAATAGAAAAGTAGTGCTTGCAAAGTCTTGATTCATTGATGTGGGAGAATTGAGATACTCTAGTATATATGCTTTTCATGACAACTCTCACACTCTTAATTTACATGATTATACTTTACTGTTCAAAGGCAAGCCTATGTGTTGATTACTTGACAAGGAATAAAATTAACTCATTTGGATCATCCATGTTCACAACAATTTTGTTGCGCTATAAGGATGCATCAAACCCGTATGATATGCTTGCCATTACTCTATCTATGCTGAAGTTTTTTAGATTTATGAAGTGGAGGAAACATGAGACTATTAATCATGAGTAAGATCACCATCTCATTATTTCAGTTAAAATGCTGAGTTCCTTTTTGATTTTGGTTTTCTTGCTCGGGACAATCAAGTTTAAGCTTAGGGAGGTTGATGGCTCTGAAATATAGCCATCTACGTCCACATTTAAACTGGATATTAATCATCTTTTTGATGAAATGTCTCTCTAAACCCTTCCACTAATGCTAATATTTAGAGGGGTATGCAATCCTTTGTTCTTGTATTTTTCATGCGCAGATAATGTCAAAGATATGAGATTTCCAACAACCAGAAGAAACCAGCATCTGAACAACGGAGGCAGACACCGTAACGACCAACTATACGGCCGGAGCAAAAATTCCGACCATATAGCTCCGGTCGTATAGTTGGCGCCACCACCATTAGGTCAAACAGATCAACTTTCGTGAAGGGACCCCTATATAAAGAAGCCTCGGGCGATGAGAAACGAGAGACCCTCGACCCCAGAACTCCCGAAGAAGCCATACCTTGCCAGAAATCCGCCTCCAAATCTCCAAACCCTTCTCCATCTCCATATCCATACTCCACCACTTGTAATAGTAGATCTCTTCTTTGATTGGTGACGTTGTAAAACTATTGCTATCAATCTTATGATTTTCATTACAATGTTTGTGATTGTTGATCTCATCTCTATGTTTGAGTAATTCTCCTTGGGTTAAGGGCTTCGGCCTAGCCATGTAGCAATTGTGCATGTGATTTATCATAGGTGGGATCGTGTATTAGTTTTGATGACATGATGATTATTGTATCCTCTCTTGCCTCAATCCAAAGACTTGTCAGGTACCCAAGACCCCGAGGGTTGAGCCAGGTATAGGGAGTATGAGTGATGACTGGTCTGTAGGTTGGGAACCCCGGTGATAGAAGGGGTAGAACGGCTGTATGTGAGGGATTTGCTTCGGATTAATGGTGACATCACTATGCATATCATTAGTTCTCTTTCTTCTATGGATGACACTAGTAGGTTATTTCTATAAGCGGTTGCGGAGGCAATAGTAATTATGGATGCACTGCCCACAGATAATTTATCTTGCTCTAACAAGTACATGCATACTTTATTTCTATCTTTTATTTCCATCAGATGTTTTTGCACAGCTACAGGTGAAACCGAACGCCCTAGGCCCTCTCTCTCCATCATCGCAAGCTACTGGTCCAGTAAACAAACAAAAGGAATTCTAAAACTCCCGAAGGTCTGTTAAAGTAACTTCACTATGCATTTGCTTCCCGTGGATTCGATAACCTAGGCCTACTAGGGAAAAAAGAGCTATACTACATCCGTAATCCGGATTGAAGTTATCAGTCACTCTTGTTGATAATGTTGGATAGTAGAGCTTTGCTCACTACTGTAATGGGCTGCTCCTAGCAATAATGCCTTAACTTACGAGAAGCAAGGAAAACTCCATAAGATAGCTTCTAGTAGTGTGGGCAATGCTGCTTGCACTCTGATACATTGCAAATGTATCTATAATTTTTGATGTTCCATGCTTGGTTTTATCTACTTTCTTATGTTTTGTCCACACTTCAGAGTACTTTTCATATGATTTCTTGGACTAACCTATTAACAAGAGCCACAATGCCAGCTGCCTGTTTTCTGTTGTTTGTGGTACCAGGAAAGTCAGAAAATGAATATTCTCGGAATTGGACAGGACAAAAGCCAAAGTCATTATTTTACCAGGGGACACCTGGAGCCAGAATACGAGACGGAGAGGGGATGGGGCCCGGCCACACTACCTGGCCATGCGGCCAGGCCTAGCCCTTCAGGGGTGGTCTGCCGCCTGTGCACCCCTCGGCCTCTCCTTCCGCCTATATATTGCCTCGATACGGAAACCCTAAGTACCCGATCAAAAATCCACGAAGAGTTCAGAGTCGCCATCATCTCCATCCCTAGATCGGGAGGAATCTGAAGCTCTTCGGCACCACCGAGAGGGAATTCACCCTGGAGGCCTTCTTCATCATCATGCAAGTCTCCGGTGTGATGCGTGAGTAGTTCATCTCTGGACTACGGGTCCATGTAGTAGCTAGATGGCTGGTTCTCCTCCTTTGTGCTATCATGTTTAGATCTTGTGAGCTCCGTTCATGATCAAGATCATCTATTTGTAATTCTGCATGTTGTGTTTGCGGGGATCCGATGGATATTGAGATGTTATTTTAGATTGATTATTGATTCTATCATGTCTTTGTTATTTGTCATCTTGCATGCTTTCTATTGTTAGTAGCTATCTTGGCCAAGTAGATGCTAGCAACTCCAAGAGTTAGTATTTATGCTCGATAGTGGGTTCATGCCTCTGGTAATCTAGAGAAGTGACAGAAATCTCTAAGGTACTAGATGTGTTGTTGCTACTAGGGAGAAAACAACAATCCTTTGTTCATAGAACAATCATATTGTTTACTTTACACGCAATTTGTAATGCAATTATCCATTGCTTGCAACTTAATAATGGAGGGGGTTTGGATGATAACCTGAAGGTGGATTATTAGTCGTAGATGTAGTTAGATGGCGGTCTATGTATAATGTTGTAATGCCCAATCAAATCTCAAAGGATTAAAGATGATTAGTATATGCTTGTATGCTTTCTTGATGTTTGTCAATTGCCCCGCTATAATTTGTTCACCCATCATGTTATCTATCTTAAGGAGAGCCACCTCTAGTGAACTATGGACCCCGGTCCTTTCTTTTACAATCAATCTACAAACTGTTTACTGCTTTGTGTTTACTTTCTAAAAACTATTACTCCCTTCCATTTGATATGTTTAATCCTTTGGTTTTAGCAAAACCGGTGAGATTGACAACCTCATCGCAAGTTGGGGATAGATTTCTGTGGTTGTGTTGTGCAGGTCTCCACGTTGCTGCTGGCAATGGTAGTGTGCCCTGCCAACGTTTAGCTAGCAACACCTTTGGGGTGTTTCCTTGCTCCTACTGGATTGATAACCTTGGTTTTGTACTGAGGAAAAACTTGCTGCTGTGCTCATCATACCTTCCTCTTGGGGTTCCCCAACGAGCTCGATATATTTTGTGCCATCAAGCATATTTTCTGGCGCAGTTGCCGGGGAGTCAAGGACATCTTCACAAGGGGATTCCCTCATAACCAATCTCTTTACTTTGTTATTTTTGTTTTGCTTAGTTTCTTTTTGCCCTGTTTGCTTGTTTCTTTATCAAAAATACAAAAAAATTAGTTTTACAAGTTTGCTTTCTTTATTAAAAATACAAAAAAATTACTACTCTTCAAAACACTAAGTTGTGTGACTTCACTAGCACCAACAACAATGATTTTATGAGCACACCTATTGCTCCACTTGTTCCTGAAGCTACTTTCTTTGAGATAAAACCTGCTTTACTCAATCTTGTTATGAGAGAACAATTTTCTGGTATTGGTAATGAAGATGCTGCTGCCCATCTAAATAACTTTTTTGAACTTTGTGAGATGCAAAAGCATAGGGATATAGATGGAGATATTATTAAGAGTGGTTGAATTCCTTAACTAGGAATAGTATTGATTCTTGGACTAAATGCAAAGATGCTTTTATTGGAAAATACTATCCTCTTGCTAAGATTATATTTATGAGAAGTGAAATAATGAAGTATAAACAATCTGATAATGAACATGTTGCTCAAGATTGGGAAAGAATGAAATCTTTGGTAAAGAATTGTCCCACTCATGGACTGACTGCTTGGATGATCATCCAAACTTTTTATGCGGGATTGAACTATTCTTCAAGGAACCTATTGGATTCTGCTGCTGGAGGTACCTTTATGACCATTACTTTGGGTGCTGCAACAAAGCTTTTGGATAATATGATGGTTAACTATTCTGAATGGCATACTGAAAGAGCTCCACAAGGTAAGAAGGTAAATTCTGTTGAGGAAACCTCCTCCTTGAGTGATAAGATTGATGTTATTATGTCTATGCTTGTTAATGGGAATGCTCATATTGATCCAAATCATGTTCCCTTAGCCTCTTTGGTTGCTCAAGAAGAGCAAGTTGAATTATAGGCCCTACGCTCCTAATAATACTTATGGTTATAATGGTAAACCAGGATTACCTAGTGAAGGAAGAATTTTAGAAGTTGAAAGAGCCACTAAGAACTTCATGCAAATGCAATATGAGCAAAATAAACTATTTAATAAAACTATGGAGGAACAATCTACCATTTTGAAGAACATTAGCCATCAACTTGAGAGTCTAAATAGGGAAATTCCTAGTTTACAATTGAAACTTTCTAATGCTGAAAAAATATATCATCTCTGTCTGAAGCTCAATCTTCATTGATTAATAAAATGGCTGCCAAACCTGAAACTAATGATAATCCCTTTGCAGCCACTAATGCCATACAAGTAAAAATTGATGAAAATGTTAGACTATTAGCTGAATTGCAGGCTAAGTGGGAAAGAGAAGATTAAATTGCTAGAAACATTAGTGTTTCTACTATCACTGCCACTAGTGTTAAGGCTAGTAATAGTTCTACTACTTTAGATGATAATTATGATTTTGATCTTGATGGTTGCAATATCTCTGAAGTTATTAAGTTCCTACAAAATCTTGTTAAAATTCCTAATGCTAGTGCTATGTATATGGCCTTTACAAAACACATTACTAATGCTCTCATAAAGATTAAAGAAGAAAAGATGAAACATAAAGCTTCTATTCCTATAAAACAAGAAGATGGTTGGGAACCCATCATTAATATGAAAGTGAATGATTTTGATTTCAAAGCTTTATGTGATCTTGATAGTAGTGTTTCTATTATGCCTGGAAGGATTTATGATATGCTTGATTTGCCACCACTTGAAGATTCTTATTTGAATGTCCCACTTAATGATAATGCTAAAAAGAAACTCATGGGGAGTCTTAATGATGTTCTTATTATGGTTAACAATGCCTATATCCTCGTTGATTTCTATGTTTTGGATGTTGAATGCAATGCTTCTTGTCCTATTACTTTGGGAAGACCTTTTCTTAGAACTATTGGTGCCATTATTGATATGAAAGAAGGCACCATTAAATATCAACTCCCACTCATGAAAGGTATAGGACACTTCCCTAAGAAGAGAGAGAAGATTTATTTTGCCTCTCCTATGAAAACAAAATTTGCTCTTAATGCTTCCTCATTTGAGAACACTTGATCCTTTTTCTTGCTTCTTATACCTAACTTAAAGGTGTTAAAGAAAAGTACTTATTGGGAGATAACCAAAAAGTTTTAGATGAGTCTTGAAAGTTATTACTTCAGTAATAACCACTCTTTATCCTTTTTATTTGCTTTTTGTGCCAAGAGTAACCTCTAATGAGAGAGAAGTAATGATCGGAAAAGTTTCTGTCCCGAAACAGATTTATGTGCTTCAGCGTAAAAATTCGTGTAAAATCTCTGTACGTCATTTTGAGGCGTAAATTTTTGTGCTTCTGCTCTAGGTTGTTATATAACTTTCGTTAGTTCAACACTTTTTAATTTGAACAATAGAAAGTCTTCTAAAAAATTCGTCTTCACCTGCTGGTCTGTTTTGACAGATTTCTGCCATTTTCTGCATTTGCTTCTTGTTGGTTCCTTTTTGAGTTCTTTTGGGGAATTGAGATTTTTGAGGGAAGTGATACAGTAGCTAGTGTTTTAATTGAAGTTTTATTGGTGTTGGAACTGAACCTAAAGACCTATTGTCTTGAGTGCACTAATGTTGCTAATAAAGATTGTGTGAAGTTTTGTATGAAGGAAAAATTTCAGGTGTATGGAAGGAATGAGTAATGAGATGAAGGATGGACTAAATCTCAAGCTTGGGGATGCCACGCGTGTCACCAAGAAGTATAAGCGTCAAAGCTTGGGGATGCCCAAGGCATCCCCTTCTTCATCAATAAAAATCCCAAGTTTCTTCCAAACGCTTCATTTTTATTGTTTCATGCACAATTGTATTGTTCTTGGAGCGTCTTCTTTTTCATTTTCATTTTGTTTTTTCGTTTGCTTTGTTTGCTGAATAAATTGGTTGGACCCCCTCTTTCATACATAGGTTTTCAAATAGTTTGGTTTGGTTTGGAAAAGAGTAGGAATGTTCATGCTTAAGTGTTAAAGAGAGCTTGTTTTTGACTGTGGCCTATGCTTTGTCATGCCATGCTCGATATTGTTTTGCCTTTATGCTTAGTATTCTTTGCTGTAGCATTACTTGTTATAAACAATTGAGATTCCTTAATGTGACTTGGATGAATCATGCGTTGTTTTAGCATATTAAAGCATAGTATTGTGGGTATTCTCCTTTGATGCTTTATTTGGGTTGACTTGGCACATGCTCACACCATGTTATGACTATCTCAAGTCACCATAAGCCCTTATGATCCTTTAGTTTTCAACTTGTAGTATCACTTTATGCTTTGATCAATGATGTTTTGTCGCTCCGCATGATTATGGCCATTATTACTCTCTTAGTTTGTCATTCCTAGTCTTTTGCTAGCCTCCGCAACCAAGTATGAGTTCCACTCATGCATCCAACTCCTTAAACCAAGTTATTCCAAAGAGTCCACCATACCTACCTATTAGCATATGCTATTCCAAGTATATTCATGTTTTTGTTTACCTTCCAAATTAAACTTGTTATGAGAAAACTAGTGATTAAAGCTCTCACGAACTTGATGGCACACTTTACTTCTCTTGCCATTAATAAACTTGAACCATTGTGTCGTCTATGTTGTATATGCTTGCACTTATTTGTTCGGGATTAGCAGAACCATGTTGTCATGGGGAACGCTTCCAACATTGCACTGGTACTTTGTACCTAGTTGATATCATGCTATTTTGTCTATGGATGTCGTCGGTGTGAAATGAAAGGGGAGCTTGTAAGTCCATGGAGTTATGTATATGTGTTAGAGAAACGCCTAAGCCGCTGGTCTAATCCATGCTGACATGGTGGAAACCTGCAGCGTAACCATAATGAGTTGTCTATGAAGCATTCTTCTTATAAAAAAAGAGTCCGATATTGAGAAAAAAGAGAAAAAGAAAAAAAAAGAGATTATGAAAAGAGGAAAGAGAGAAAAAAGCACCATATTCCCATGGTAAATAAGAAGATTGCTGAGATGCTTGTTGTCTACTTTCCTTGTCATTTTGATATGGGGATTCTTCCGTATCATCGGGCAAGGGGTACCCCGTTGGTGTTTCTCTATGATACACATGTACTTACGATGACAAGAACTTACCGGTGACTAAACTTGAGTAGCATGAGGAGCGGCCCTCGTATTCAAGGGACATGAGATTTCTAACTTATACTTTGTCAAGCATGTACACCATAGTTTGTTCACATTAACCTTAATCACTTCAAGATGCTTATGATAGGGGCAATGAGAGTTGAAAGCTATTAAGTACCATAATTTTTGGAAGCTCTTTATGAGACTTGAATCCCTACTTCCTTCTATGAAGGCCTTCCTTCCACCATTATATTGAGTCTCCACCTTCTATCTTTATGCACCTACTTTGAGAGCATAGTGGCCATTCTTAGTTCTATGTGCATTGTCCCAAGACTTGTTGATTGATGCATAACTTGATATTGCTTGTTTTAAACTATTTGTATCTGGTCACTCTTATGAACTTTGAAGGTGCCCTATGCATTTATATTTGCTACTCTATGAGGTACAAGCTGAATACTACTATGCTATGTTTTCTTTATGTGAAACAAACAAACGTCTTGCAAAGCATTGTTATTGATGAATCTTTTGTTTGTGCTTTTTCATGTTGCAACATAGTTTCTTTGTCTTATTGCTAGAACTTTGTCTTTCATGTTATGACTGAAGTACTATGATCCCAGCTTTGAATGTTTTACAAATACTTTGATCAAGTGTATGATGGTGCATGTCACCTCAAAAATTATTCTTTCTTTTTATCAATTACCTACTCAGGGACGAGCAGGAGTTAAGATTGGGGATGTCGATACATTGCAAATGTATCTATAATTTTTGATGTTCCCTGCTTGGTTTTATCTATGTTCTTGTGTTTTGTCCACACTTTGGAGTACTTTTCATATGATTTCTTGGACTAACCTATTAACAAGAGCCACAGTGCCAGCTGCCTGTTTTCTGCTGTTTTTGGTTCCTGGACAGTCAGAAAATGCATATTCTCGGAATTGGACGGTTCAAAAGCCAAAGTCATTATTTTATCGGGGGACACCTGGAGCCAGAATACGAGACGGAGAGGGATTTGGGCCTGGCCACACCACCTGGCCGCGTGGCCAGGCCTGGCCCGCCTTGAGGTGGTCCGCCGCCTGTGCACCCCTCGGCCTCTCCTTCTGCCTATTTATTGCCTCTTATTCGGAAACCCTAAGTACCCGAGAAGAAAATCCATGAAAGAGTCCGTAGCCGCCGTCATCTCCATCCCTAGATTGGGAGGGATCTGATGCTCTTCCCGGCACCCTGCCAGAGAGGGGAATTCACCCTGGAGGCCTTCTTCATCATCATGCAAGCCTCTGGTGTGATGCGTGACTAGTTCATCTCTGGACTACGGGTCCATGTAGTAGCTAGATGGCTGGTTCTCCTCCTTTGTGCTATCATGTTTAGATCTTGTGAGCTCCGTTCATGATCAAGATCATCTATTTGTAATTCTGCATGTTGTGTTTGCGGGGATCCGATGGATATTGAGATGCTATTTCAGATTGATTTTTGATTCTATCATGTCTTTGTTATTTGTGATCTTGCATGCTTTCCGTTGTTAGTAGCTATCTTGGCCAAGTAGATGCTAGCAACTCCAAGAGTTAGTATTTATGCTCGATAGTGGGTTCATGCCTCTGGTAATCTGGGGAAGTGACCGAAATCTCTAAGGTACTAGATGTGTTGTTGCTACTAGGTAGAAAACAACAATCCTTTGTTCATAGAACAATCTATTGTTTACTTTACACGCAATTCGTAATGCAATTATCTGTTGCTTGGAACTTAATACTGGAGGGGGTTCGGATGATAACCTGAAGGTGGATTATTAGTCATAGATGCATTTGGATGGCGGTCTATGTATAATGTTTTAATGCCCAATCGAATCTCAAAGGAGTCAAGATGATTAGTATATGCTTGTTTTCTTTCTCGATGTTTGTCAATTGCCCCGCTGTAATTTGTTCACCCAGCATGTTATCTATCTTAAGGAGAGCCACCTCTAGTGAACTATGGACCCCGGTCCTTTCTTTTACAATCAATCTACAAACTGTTTACTGCTTTGTGTTTACTTTCTGCAAACTATTACTTCCTTCCATTCGATACGTTTAATCCTTTGTTTTCAGCAAAACCGGTGAGATTGACAACCTCATCGCAAGTTGGGGACAGAGTTCTGTGGTTGTGTTGTCCAGGTCTCCACGTTGCTGCTGGCACTGGTAGTGCGTCCTGCCAACGTTCAGCTAGCAACACCTTTGGGGTGTTTCCTTGCTCCTACTGTATTGATAACCTTGGTTTCGTACTAAGGGAAAACTTGCTGATGTGCTCATCATACCTTCCTCTTGGGGTTCCCCAACGAGCTCGGTATATTTTGGGCCATTAGACTCCATCAAGACCTTACTTACATAGTAAACTGGTCGCTAAACTCTATGCTCGTGTGTTGGCTCCTGGCGCTCCACCATGACGACGATGCTGATAACCCGGTTGGTTTCCACCATGTATACTAACATTGGCTCCATTGACTCTGATGCGGAGGAGAGTATTCTCTTCAACTCCTGAAGTGTTGCATTTGCATCATCCGTCCATACGAATTTGTCCACCTTTTTGAGAAACTTGTAGAGCAGCATTGCCATCTCACCAAGTCGGCTGATAAACCAGCTTACTGCTGCAACATAGCATGTGAGCCGTTGTATGTCCTTCTATCATGTTGGGTGTTTGATGTCGAGGATGTCCTTGATCTTCTCTGGGTTGACCTTGATTCTGCAATGTGAAACGATGAAGCCCAAAAATTTATTGACTGGGACCCCAAAGACACACTTCTTGGGGTTGAGCATCATGTTGTACTTTCAGAGGTTATCAAAGGTTTCCTGCAATTCAATGATGAGATCGTTCGATTTCTTTAACATCACCGGATGTCGTCCAAATAAGCATGTATGTTGCGACCTATTTGGTCATGTAGGCAACGCTACATCGTCCGCTGGTATGTAGCACCTGCGTTTTTCAACCCAAAGGGCATCTTGACGTAGCAGTATGTGTCGTAAGGTGTGATGAACGAAGTGGCCAATTGGTCCAACTTTCGCATCTTAATTTGGTGGTATCCTGAGTATGCATCTAGAAAACACAAAAGTTCTGAGTCAGCCGTCGAGTCAATGACTTGGTCAATGCAAGGCAAAGAAAACGGATCCTGTGGGCATGATTTGTTCAAGCCAGTGTAATCAACGCACATTCTTAATTCTTTGGTTCCCTTCTTGGGCACAAGTACAGGATTGGCCACCCACTGGGAGTGAATAACTTCTCGGATAAAACTAGCCTTAAGTAACCTAGCTAGATCATTGCCTATGGCTCGTCGTTTTTCATCACCGGAGCATTGTAGAGGTTGTTTCACCAGTTTTGCTTTAGGATCGATGTTTAAGCTGTCCTCGGCAAGTTCCCTAGGTACACCCTTCATGTCGGCAGGTTGCCAGGCAAAGATGTCCCTATTCTCACGGAAGAACTCGACGAGCGCGCTTTCCTATTTGGGATCTAGGTTTGTTCCAGTGGTCGTGGTCTTGGAGGAATCACCTTCCATAAGCTGCACCGGCTTGGTCTTGATGGCAGCCTTGAAGGCAGTTTCGAGGTCAGAAGTCTGCTTCTTCGAAGCCGACATCTCCAAGGCATCGACATGGCGCTAGATCTCCTTGAACTCTTCACTGTAGAGGACGGCTTCGCCGAAGGTGGCATCACTTAGCTTTCATTCCCTTGCCTTGTTTAAGTTTCCGGCAATGGTGATGATGCCATTTGGTCTGGGTATCTTGAGCTTGTTGTAGACGAAGCGTGGACTGGCATGGAAGGTGTGGAATATGTCACGTCCGAATGTGACGTGATACACGCTTTTGAAGGGAACCACTTCAAAGTTCATGCGCTCTTGGCGAGAATTATTAACATCACCAAAGGCATCCAGAAGGGTAATGCAGCCAAGGTAATGAGCTTGCCGGCCAGGAACGGTGCCATGGAACATGGTGTTTCTCCGCCTTAGCTGAATCTCCATTAATTTCACCTTGTGCAGTGTATCAAGGTACATAATGTTGATGATGCTTCCACTATCCACGAGGCACTTGGTGAACTCGATGTTGCCAATCAGAGGGTTGATGACCATGGCATAATGGTTCTCTATCGGGACGAGGTCTGGGTGATCCTCTCTATCCCAAGTAATAGGAAATTCTGACCACTTCACGTACTTGGTAACTAGGGAGGGTGGACATCAATATCGTCAAAGAGGTTTTCTGATCCCAAATGGTAGGGGTGCCAAGGAAGGTGTGGGAGACTGGAGTCTTCTTCTCAAAGGGATTTTTACCCTTGCCATCTCCCTTGTCGGCGTGTTTGGGCTCGACGTCTTCATCCATATCATCTGAATCCTTGGACTCTTCCTCCTTCTTCTTCCCCTTGCCCTTTCCATGGGGTCTATTCTTCTGACTTCGTTTGTATCCGGACTCAGGGTCTTTGTTGAGGTTGTTGGCAAACTCACACTGGAGGTTGGTATGAGGGGCTTTATCGTTTGTGTCAAGATGGATGAAACACGGCATATCATGGTACTCCTCGTACATCTAGGGAACATGGGGTGCTGCGGGTGTAGAATCACTCTTCTGCTGTCCATGAACAACCTCGTGCCACGACCATGTTGTTCGCCTTTGCCTTTGCCAGTGAAAGTCATGGCGACCATGTCGGCTATTTTCTTGTCTTCTAGCAGATTCTTCCTATTGTTGTTGTTGTTATTCTTAGCCTGGTTAGGGATAGCCACTTCAGGTAATAACCCGCGAGCATCTTTGTTGGTAGCGGCAAATTCGCTAGCCTTGGCAATTATTGCGTTGAGATAAAGCTTGCCTTTGTCCTGAGTGCGCTTCAGCGTATGTCAGAGCAGGGATGCCCTTTCCAGACCGTCGATGAAGGTGGCCCTAGCAGTTTGATCGTGTCCTCCTTTGCACGAGTTTTTCATGTTGAGCCAACAGAATAGCTAGTTTCGAGACGATTCATCCTTCTCTTGTACACACCATTGTAGGTCACCGACGGTGCAGGGACGTTTGTACGTGCCCTCAAAGTTCTTGGTGAATGATTCATGCATGTCCAACCAATTACAGATTGATTTTTCTGACAAGTCGCCAATCCATTATTGGGGGGTGCTGGAGAGCATTAGTGGGAGGTACTTGATGGTGACATTGGGGTTCCCCTGCGATTTCAATCGCTTCGTGGTAGTCCTGCAATCACGTGGATAGACTAGCAGTGCGATTGTAGGGCTTGATAGTCTTGTCAATCTAAAGGCCCCTAGGGTATGTTGTCACCCAAATAACCAGTCCAAAGCAACGTGGAACTAGTTATGGCTCTTCCGGTTGTTGCTTGTGCTATCTCCACTATGGGAAGGAGAATTGTGGCATGAGCTGTGACACCTCCGCGATCATCCGCCATGGTGGCTACTGGGTGGCGATGGTGGTGGTGGCGGTTGTGGGTTAGCCTTCTTGCTGATCCCACCATGTGAGTTGTCACGCCTATCGTGGTTACTTGTTGGATGTGGGGATTCCTTGTACGATTTGCTCCTTTGTCTGTCATTGCCGCTACGCTCTCCGCCATGCCGAGGCTGCTCTCCCTGGTCACATATAACGATGATGCCCTGAGGGTGTCTAGAAGGTGGCATGCTCGTGCAGTGGCACGACTATGGGTAATCATGATGTCAATACTAAGGGGGATGGCAAGCGACGGGGGTGAGCCTTGTCTCCATTGCTGGAGGATACTGGAATGCATGAGTCCTATTGCGCGCATCCCTCTGCCTTCATTCCATGGGATGTGTGAGATCTGACATTGTGAGGAGATCTTGGTTTGTGATGGTTTTTCAAACTATACTGGAAAAACTCCGTGTCGGACTCAAGTCTCTGAGAGGTAGCTGATGCCTATGCACTTCTATTCTTGTAGACAGTTGTTGGGCCTCCAAGTGCAGAGGTTTGTAGAATAACAACATGTTTCCCTTAAGTGGATTACCAAAGGTTTATCGAACTCAGGGAGGAAGTGGTCAAAGGTATCCCTCTCAAGCAACCCTGCAATCAAGATACAAGAAGTCTCTTGTGTCCCCCAAAACACCCAATACACTTGTCAGGTGTATAGGTGCACTAGTACGGTGAAGAGATAGTGAAATACATGTGGTATGGATAATTATAAGTGGTAACGGTGCCAGAAAAGAGCTTGATGGGTAGGAAGAGACTAAAGGCAATCTGAAATAAAGATGGAAGCAAGCAAACATGTAACATATCTAGTTGTAAACGGTGTTTCAATGCTTAGAAACAAGGCCTAGGGATCATACTTTCACTAGTGAACACTATCATATAAATATCTTCTCTTTATGATACTACTCTGAACTAGTCTCCGGTTGGATAACTCTAATCCATGGTAGGGCTATAACAACACACCTCAAAGTTTGCTTTCCCCATCTAGATAACCCCTCACTATCACCTCGAGCGCTAGATGGTTCCAACAAACACCACAATCTCATAGAGACATCCAACTCAAATTATACGCATGACAAGTATTTATGTAACCTTAGCCAAAGTGCTACACAGTGTGCACACTTTCAACTTCACACACGTGGGGATAAGCAGAGATTCATTAAAGCACTTGAGTAGCAGAACGGATCTATATATTACAAAGCTCAGGATCTCAATAAGGTCATGCATAGAGAGAGATGAACACATAGCTACCGGTAGAGTCCTTAGCCTCGAGAAAGAACTACTCCCTCATCGTCATGGGAATAAGCAACGGCGATGGAGATGGTGGTGGAGATCGATGGAGATGGCTCCGGGGGCACTTCCCCGTCCCGGCAGGGTGCCGGAACAGAGACTTCTGTCCCCCAAATCTCCCCTTCGGTGGAGGCGGTGCTGTGGAACTTTTCGTGGATGTATGCTTGATTCTTTAGGGTTTCTGCATCAGAGGCTTCTTATAGGTGAAAGGGGAGGCCGAGGGGGTGCCCGAGGTGGCTGCACCCCTACCCCCTAGGCACGGGCCAGGCCAAGCCGCGCGGCCAGGGGGTGTGGCCCCCTCGAGGCCCTTCTCCGTCTCGTCTTC
The DNA here is from genome assembly GCA_023614405.1 of Avena insularis. Lineage (NCBI taxonomy): Eukaryota > Viridiplantae > Streptophyta > Magnoliopsida > Poales > Poaceae > Avena > Avena insularis. The sequence goes on from CM042696.1 coordinate 412,389,322, forward strand.
TGGCTCCGTGTTCCCCTCAGTGAAATATTGACTTTGGCTTTTGTCCGATCCAATTCCAAGAATATTCATTTTCTTGCTTTTCTGGAACCAAAAACAGAAGTAAAAAGGCAACTGGCACTATGGCATCTTGTTAATAGGTTAGTCGCAGAAAACATATAAAAATACCTCAAAGTGTTGACAAACTAGATACTAAACAAGCATGGAACATCAATCATGGAACATCAATCATCCCCAAGGTTAACTCCTACTCGTCCTCGAGTAGTTAAGTGATAAAAAGAATAAATTTTGAGGTGAAATGCACCATCACAATCAAGATCAAACCATTTGCAAGCACTGAAAGCTAGGACCAAAGTACTCTAAACATGAGCATGAAAGATGAAGTTCTAACAATAAGACATAGTAACTATGCATGAAACATGAAAGGATACAAACAAAGATCATGAATAACAATACATTGAAAGACGTTTGTTTGTTTCACATATAGAAAACATAGCATAGTGGCATTCAGCTTGTCCCTCATGGAGTAGTAAAACATAAATGCAAAGGACACCTTCAAAGTTCATAAGGGTGACTAGATACAAATAGTTCAAGAACAAGCAATATCAACATTATGAATCAATCAATAAGTTTTGGGACAATGCACATAAAACTAAGAATGACAACTATGCTCTCTTAATTGGTGCATAAAGATAGAAGGTGGAGACTCAATATAAAAGTGGAAGAAAGGCCCTTCACAGGGAAGCGGGGATTTCAAGTTTCATAAAGAGCTTCCAAAAATTATGGTACTTGTTAGCTTTCATCTCTCATTGTCCCTATCATAAGCATCTTGAAGTGATTAATGTTAAAGTGAACAAAATATGGAGTATATGCTTGACAAAGTATAAGTTGGCAATCTCATGTCCCATGAGTACGAGGGCCGCTCCTCTTGCTACTCAACTTTAGTTACGGGTAAGTTCTTGTCATAGTAAGTACATGTGTATCATCGAGAACCGCCAACGGGGTACCCCTTGACCCATGATACAAGAGCTATCCCATCTCAAAATGACAAGGCAAGCAGACAATGAGCATCTCAACAATCTTCTTATTACCATGGGAAAATGGTGTTTTTTTCTCTCTTTCCTCTTTTCAATATGTCTCTCTTTTTTATAAGAAGAAAGCTTCATAGATTGCTCACTATGGTGATGCTGCAAGATTCCACCACGATTAGGCATCACTTAGGCTAGCGGCCCAGGCATTTCTCTAACACACATAGATAACTCCATGGACTTACAAGCTCCCCTTTTATTTCACACCGACGACATCCATAAACAAAAGAGCATGATATCAACTAGGTACAATGTACAAGTGCAATGTTGAAAGCGTTCCCCATGATAGCATGGTTCTGCTAATCCCAACGTATAAGTGCAAGCATATACAACATAGATGACACAATGGTTCAAGTTTATTAGGGGCAAGAAAAGTAAAGTGTGCCATCAAGTTCGTGAGAGCTTTAATCACTAATTTTCACACAACAAGTTTAATTTGGAAGGTAGATAAAAACATGAATATACTTGGAATGGTGTAACACACCATGCATAGGAATTTATAGTGGACTCTTTGGAATAACTTGGTTTCTTGGGAGTTTGATGCATGAGTAGAGCTTACTCAATACAAGTGGAGGCTAGCAAAAGACTGGGAGCGACCAACTGATACATTTCAAATGTATCTATAATTTTTGATGTTCCATGCTTGGTTTTATCCACTTTCTTGTGTTTTTCCACACTTTGGAGTACTTTTCATATGATTTCTTGGACTAACCTATTAACAAGAGCCACAGTGCTAGCTGCCTGTTTTCTGCTGTTTTTGGTTCCAGGAAATTCAGAAAATGAATATTCTCGGAATTGGACGGGACAAAATCTAAAGTGCCTATTTTTCTGGAAGTCATCAAATGCCAGAATACGAGACGGAGAAGAGCTAGGGGCCGGACACACCACCTGGCCACGCGGCCAGGCCTGGCCCACGCCAGGGGGTGGTCTGGCTGACCCCAGCACCCCCTCAGCCTCTACTTCCGCCAATATATTGCCCTCGGAAGGAAAACCCTAAGTACCCTATCAAAAATCCACGAAAGAGTCTGTAGACGCTGTCATCTCCATCCCTAGATCGGGAGGGATCTGAAGCTCTTCCCGACACCCTGCCAGAGAGAGGAATTCACCCTGGAGGCTTTCTTCATCATCATGCAAGCCTCTAGTGTGATGCGTGAGTAGTTCATCTCTGGACTACGGGTCCATGTAGTAGCTAGATGGCTGGTTCTCCTCCTTTGTGCTTTCATGTTTAGATCTTGTGAGCTCCGTTCATGATCAAGATCATCTATTTGTAATTCTGCATGTTGTGTTTGCGGGGATCCGATGGATATTGAGATGCTATTTTTGATTGATTATTGATTCTATCATGTCTTTGTTATTTGTGATCTTGCATGCTTTCCGTTGTTAGTAGCTATCTTGGCCAAGTAGATGCTAGCAACTCCAAGAGTTAGTATTTATGCTCGATAGTGGGTTCATGCCTCTGGTAATCTGGGGAAGTGACAGAAATCTCTAAGGTACTAGATGTGTTGTTGCTACTAGGGAGAAAACAACAATCCTTTGTTCCTAGAACAATCGTATTGTTTACATTACACATAATTCATAAAGCAATCATCTGTTGCTTGCAACTTAATACTGGAGGGAGGTCGGATGATAACCTGAAGGTGGATTATTAGTCATAGATGCAGTTGGATGGCGGTCTATGTATAATGTTGTAATGCCCAATCAAATCTCAAAGGAGTCAAGATGATTAGTATATGCATGTATTGCTTTCTCGATGTTTGTCAATTGCCCCATTGTAATTTGTTCACGCAGCATGTTATCTATCTTAAGGAGAGCCACCTCTAGTGAACTATGGACCCCGGTTCTTTTTCTTTTACATACAATCTACAAATTGTTTACTACTTTGTGTTTACTTTCTGCAAACTATTACTTCCTTCCATTCGATATGTTTAATCCTTTGTTTTCAGCATAGCCGGTGAGATTGACAACCTCATCGCAAGTTGGGGACAGAGTTCTGTGGTTATGTTGTGTAGGTCTCCACATTGTTGCTGGCACCGGTAGTGCGCCCTGCCAAGGCTTAGCTAGCAACACCTTTGGGGTGTTTCCTTGCTCCTACTGGATTGATAACCTTGGTTTCGTACTGAGGGAAAACTTGTTGCTGGGCTCATCATACCTTCCTCTTGGGGTTCCCCAACGAGCTTGATATATTTTGGGCCATGAACCATATTTTCGGGCGCCGTTGTTGGGGACTGAAGAAGAAGAAACTCCCACGTCAACACCGCGCCATCAAAGATATTTTCTGGCACCGTTGCCGGGGAGTCAAGGACATCTTTACAAGGGGAGTCCCTCATAACCAATCTCTTTACTTTGCTATTTTTGTTTTTCTTAGTTTCTTTTTGCTTGTTTGCTTTTTTTGTTATCAAAAACACACACAAAAATAGTTTTACTAGTTTGCTTTCTTCATTAAAAAAACACAAAAAAAATAAGTCTCCTTTAGTTGTTACCTCTTCCTTAGCTCACCATGTTGATCCCTAAATTCACACTGAAAGACCTTTCAATTGGTAGTGGTTCTATAATTGGGAAAGGTAATATTGAAGAATTCTTTAATCATGTTAGTAAACATGAGGATACTGAGGATCGATCCCTTGCAGAACTTGCTCCAAATTATGAGATTGCTGCAGCTTCTTTAGTTCACATGTTGGAAGCTAGGTTTGTTAACCTCAACCCCTTAATGCAAGTAATGTTTCTTAAGCTTAAAGAAATTAAGGACCCGGAAAAGAGGGATTTTATTCTAGAAACTTTGTTTAAGGAATTCTATGATGTTGCCAAGGAAGCTAGAAAAGTCTTTGGACGTTTCAATATGCTAGGCTCATGTGTAGATGTTGTTGGTACACGAGAAAAGATGAGTAAAACTGAACCTAATGGGGAGGAAATCAAGATACCAACACCCTTCAAACTAGTAGCAATGCATGAAGCCATAGAAAATAATCTTGATTGGATCGTTCCTGAAAACCCGTTTGATGAAAGTAGTGAACCTAAGAGCACTGAGAGAGGATCCTCTATAACTTATTTGAATGAGATACCTTGCCTTGTTGAAGATATTTCTGGTATTGCTCTTAATGCTTCTTCATTTGAGAACACTTGATTCTTTTTCTTGCTTCTTATGCCTAACTTAAAGGCGTTAAAGAAAAGTACTTATTGGGAGATAACCCAAAAGTTTTAGATGAGTCTTGGAAGTTATTACTTCAGTAATAACCGCGCCTTATCCTTTTTATTTGCTTTTTGTGCCAAGAGTAACCTCTAATGAGAGAGAAGTAATGATTGGGAAAGTTGTTGTCCTGAAACAGATTTCTGTGCTTCACCGTAAAACTTCGTGTAAAATCTCTGAACGTCTTTTTGAGGCGTGATTTTTTGTGCTTCTGCCCTAGGTTGTTATATAACTTTTGTTAGTTCAACACTTTTTGATTTGAGCAACAGAAGATCTTCGAAAAAATTCGTCTTTACCTGCTGGTCTGTTTTGACATATTTCTGCCATTTTCTGCATTTGCTTCTTGTTGGTTCCTTTTTGAGTTCTTTTGGGGAATTGAGCTTTTTGAGGGAAGTGCTTCAGTAGCTAGTGTTCTAATATAAGTTTATTTGGTGTTAGAACTGAACCTTAAGACTTATTTATCTTGAGTGTACTAATATTGCTAATAAAGATGTGTGAAGTTTTGTATGAAGGAAAATTTTCAGGTGTATGGAAGGAATGAGTAATGAGATAAATGATGGACTAAAGCTCAAACTTGGGGATGCCACGCGTGTCACCCCAAGAAATATCCAAGAAGTACAAGCGTCAAAACTTGGGGATGCCCGAGGCATCCCCCTCTTCATCAACAAAAATCCCAGGTTTCTTCCAAACGCTTCATTTTTATTGTTTCATGCACAGTTGTGTTGTTCTTGGAGCGTCTTGTTTTTCGTTTTTGTTTTGGCTTTTCGTTTGCTTTGGTTTTCTCAGTTTTCTGAATAAACTGGTTGGACCCCCTCTTTCATACATTGGTTTTCAAATAGTTTGGTTTGGTTTGGAAAAGAGTAGGAAAGTTCATGCTTATGTGGTAAAAAGAGCTCGTTTTTGACTGTGGCTTATGCTTTTTCATGCCATGCTTGATATTGTTTTGGCTTTATGCCTAGTATTCTTTATTGTAGCATGACTTGTTATAAACAATTGAGATTGCTTAATGTGCCTTGGATGAATCATGCGTTGTTTAAGCATATTAAAGCATAGTATAGTGGTATTAACCTTTGATGCTTTATTTGGGTTGACTTGGCGCTTGCTCACACCATGTTATGACTATCTAAAGTCACCATAGCCTTTATGATCCTTTAGTTTTCAACATGTAGTATCACTTTATGCTTTGATCAATGATGTTTTGTCGCTTTGCATGCTTATGGCCATTATTTCTCTCTTAGTTTGTCGCTCCCAGTCTTTTGCTAGCCTCCACAACCAAGTATGAGTTCCATTCATGCAACCAACTCCCTAAACCAAGTTATTCCAAAGACTCCACCATACCTACCTACTAGCTTATGCTATTCCAAGTATATTCATGTTTTTGTTTACCTTCCAAATTAAACTTGTTATGAGAAAACTAGTGATTAAAGCTCTCATGAACTTGATGGCACACTTTACTTTTCTTGCCCTTAATAAACTTCTACCAGTGTGTCGTCTCTGTTGTATATGCTTGCACTTATTTGTTGGGAATTAGCAGAACAATGCTGTCATGGGGAACGCTTTCAACATTGCACTTGGTACTTGTACCTAGTTGATATCATGTTGTTTTGTATATGGATGTCGTCGGTGTGAAATGAAAGGGGAGCTTGTAAATCCATGGAGTTATGTATATGTGTTAGAGAAACGCTTGGGCCGCTGGTCTAATCCATGCTGACATGGTGGACACCTGCAGCGTAACCATAATGAGTTGTCTATGAAGCATTCTTCTTATAAAAAAAGAAAGAGTCCTATATTGAGAAAAAAGAGAAAAGAAAAAAAAAAGATTATGGAAAGAGGAAAGAGAGAAAAAAGCACCATATTCCCATGGTAAATTAGAAGATTGCTGAGATGCTCGTTGTCTGCTTGCCTTGTCATTTTGATACGGGGATTCTTCCGTATCATCGGGCATGGGGTACCCCGTTGGCGGTTCTCTATGATACACATGTACTTACGATGACAAGAACTTACCGGTGACTAAACTTGAGTAGCATGAGGAGCGGCCCTCGTATATAAGGGACATGAGATTTTTAACTTATACTTCGTCAAGCATATACACCATAGTTTGTTCACTTTAACCTTAATCACTTCAAGATTCTTATGATAGGGGCAATGAGAGCTAAAAGCTATAAGTACCATAATTTTTGGAAGCTCTTTATGAAACTTGAATCTCTGCTTCCTTTTATGAAGGCCTTTCTTCCACCATTATATTGAGTCTCCACCTTGTACCTTTATGCACCTACTTTGACAGCATAGTGGCCATTCTTAGTTCTATGTGCATTGTCCCAAGACTAGTTGATTGATGCATAACTTTATATTGCTTGTTTTAAACTATTTGTATATAGTCACTCTTATGAACTTTGAAGGTGTCCTATGCAATTATATTTGCTACTCTATGAGGGACAAGCTGAATCCTATTATGCTATGTTTTCTTTATGTGAAACAAGCAAACGTCTTGCAAAGCATTGTTATTCATGAATCTTTTGTTTGTGCCTTTTCATGTTGCATCATAGTTTCTTTGTCTTATTGCTAGAACTTTGTCTTTCATGTTATGATTGAAGTACTATGATCCCAGCTTCGACTATTTTACAAATACTTTGATCAAGTCTTTGATGGTGCATGTCACCTCAAAAATTATTCTTTCTTTTTATCACTTACCTACTGGAGGACGAGCAGGAGTTAAGCTTGGGGATGTTGATACATTGCAAATGTATCTATAATTTTTGATGTTCCATGCTTGGTTTTATCCACTTTCTTGTGTTTTTTTCCACACTTTGGAGTACTTTTCATATGATTTCATGGACTAACCTATTAACAAGAGCCACAGTGCCAGCTGCCTGTTTTCTGCTGTTTTTGTTTCCAGGAAAGTCAGAAAATGAATATTCTCGGAATTGGACGGGACAAAAGCTAAAGTGCCTATTTGTCCGAAAGTCATCAGATGCCAAAATACGAGACAAAGAAGAGCTGGGGGCCGGCCACACCACCTAGCCGCGCGGCCAGGCCTGGCCCGCGCCAGGGGGTGGTCTGGCCGACCCCAGCACCCCCTCGTCCTCTCCTTCTGCCTATATATTTCCCTCGGGACGAAAACCCTAAGTACCTGATCAAAAATCCACAAAAGAGTCTGTAGCCGTCGTCATCTCCATCCCTAGATCGGGAGGAATCTGAAGCTCTTCCCGGCACCCTGTCGGAGAGCGGAATTCACCCTGGAGGCCTTCTTCATCATCATGCAAGCCTCCGGTGTGATGCGTGAGTAGTTCATCTCTGGACTACGGGTCCATGTAGTAGCTAGATGTCTGGTTCTCCTCCGTTGTGCTTTCATGTTTATATCTTGTGAGCTCCGTTCATGATCAAGATCATCTATTTGTAATTCTGCATGTTGTGTTTGCGGGGATCCGATGGATATTGAGATGCTATTTCAGATTGATTATTGATTCTATCATGTCTTTGTTATTTGTGATCTTGCATGCTTTCCGTTGTTAGTAGCTATCTTGGCCAAGTAGATGCTAGCAACTCCAAGAGTTAGTATTTATGCTCGATAGTGGGTTCATGCCTCTGGTAATCTGGGGAAGTGACAGAAATCTCTAAGGTACTAGATGTGTTGTTGCTACTAGGGAGAAAACAACAATCCTTTGTTCATAGAACAATCTATTGTTTACATTAGACGCAATTCGTAAAGCAATAATCTGTTGCTTACAACTTAATACTGGAGGGGGTTCAGATGATAACCTGAAGGTGGATTATTAGTCATAGATGCAGTTGGATGGTGGTCTATGTATAATGTTGTAATGCCCAATCGAATCTCAAAGGAGTCAAGATGATTAGTATATGCATGTATTGCTTTCTCGATGTTTGTCAATTGCCCCGCTGTAATTTGTTCACCCAGCATGTTATCTATCTTAAGGAGAGCCACCTCTAGTGAACTATGGACTCTGGTCCTTTTTCTTTTACATACAATCTACAAACTACTTACTGCTTTGTGTTTACTTTCTGCAAACTATTACTTCCTTCCATTCGATACGTTTAATCTTTGTTTTTAGCAAAACCGGTGAGATTGACAACCTCATCGCAAGTTGGGGACAGAGTTATGTGGTTGTGTTGTGCGGGTCTCCACATTGCTGCTGGCACCGGTAGTGCACCCTGCGAAGGCTCAGCTAGCAACACCATTGGGGTGTTTCCTTGCTCCTACTGGATTGATAACCTTGGTTTCGTACTGAGGGAAAACTTGCTGCTGTGCTCATCATACCTTCCTCTTGGGGTTCCCCAATAAGCTCGATATATTTTGGGCCATCAAGCATATTTTGTGGCGCCGTTGCCAGGGACTAAAGAAGAAGAAACTCCCATGTCAACACCGCGCCATCACCAACTAAGAGAGCAATAATGGCCATAATCATGAAGAGCGACAAAACATTATCAATTAAAGCATAAAGTGGTACCACAAGTCAAAAACTAAATGATCATAGAGGCTAAGGTGACTGGTTCATGGTCATAACATGGTGTGAGCATGTGCCAAGTCAACCCAAACAAAGCATCAAAGGAGAATACCACAATATTATGCTTTTGTATGCTAAAACAAAGCATGATTCTTTCAAGGCACATTAAGAAATCTCAATTGTTTGGAATAAGTCATGCTACATCAATAATCACTAAGCATAAGGTTAAAGCAACATCTAGCATAACATGATAAAGTCTAAGCCACAGTTAAAACAAGCTCCATTTTGTACCACTATAAGCATGAAGCTTCCTACTCTTTTCCAACACCAATCGACTTATTTGAAACAACTCACAAAGATAATAATAAATAAAGACCAGTGAGATTGTATCACAAATCCACAAAGAAGAACTAAAAAGTTCTAAGCTGAAAGCACAAGAAAACTAAGGTTAAACACAGTGCTAGCAAAAGAGAACACTCACAAGACAATAAGAATGAAAACTAGAGTGTTCTAGGCAATGAAAACAGAGTGTGTCTCTCTCCAAAATAAGTGCTGGGATCCAACCAACTTATTGCAGCAAACCAAGCAAAAGAAAACTAAAAACAAAAAAAAATACGCTCCAAGAACAACACAATAGTGTATGAAACAATAAAAACGAAGTGTCTAGAAAGACCTGAGATTTTTATTGATGAAGAAGGGGATGCATTGGGCATCCCCAAGCTTTGATGCTTGTACCTCTTGAATATTTCTTGGGGTGACACGGGGTGGAATCCCCAAGCTTGAGCTTTCGTCCATTCTTCATCTCATTAGATCATTCTTCCCCTACACTTGAAAATTTCCTTCATACAAAACTTCACACAATTCTTCATTAGCAACATTAGTGCATTCAAAAGATAATAAACCTTTGGGGTTTAGTTTCAAAATAGCAAAACTTTCATTAAAACACTAGCTACTGTAGTAATTCCCTCAAAAAGCTCAATTCACCAAAAAGAACTCAAAAAGAAATTGATAAGAGGCAAATGCAATTAAAGGCAAAAATTTGTCAAAACAGACCAGCAGATAGAAAACGATTTTCTCGAAGACCTTATGTTGCTCAAATAAAAACATGTTGAACTAACTAAAGTTAGACAACCTGGGAGATTTTTTCCAAAAATTACAGCTCAATCCGACTTACAGAGATTTTTCAAAAAAATTTACAGTGGAGCGCAAAAATCTGTTTCGGGATAGCAACTCCCCCAAAATCTTACTTCTCTCTCATTAGAGGTTATTCTTGGCACAAAAATCAAATAAAAAGCATAAGGATAGGTTATTATAGAAGTAATAACTTCCAAGACTCAATAAAACTATTGGGTTATCTCCCAAGAAGTACTTTTCTTTACCGCCTTTAAGTTAGGCATGATAGTTTGAGAAGATGCTCACATAATAAATATGAATTGAAGTAAAAGAGAGCATTAAGAAGCAAATTAAAAACACATTTAAGTCTAACCCACTTCCTATGCATAGGAATCTTGTAAAGAAACAAGTCATGAAAGCACAAAGAAACAAGCATAGGAAAGCAAAACAAGTGCAACTTCAAAAAAATTAACATAAAGAGGGGAAACTTAATATTGTTGAGATACATAGAACCATGTTTCCCTCTCTCATAATAACTTTCAGTAGCATCATGAATAAATTTAACAATATATCTATCACATAAAACATTCTTACCATGAGCCATTTGCATAAAAGAATTATTACTCTCCCTATAAGCATAGTCATTCTTATTATTGTAGTGGGAGCACATTCAACAAAATCGCTATCATTATTATTATCATCACCATAATCATCAAATATAGGAGGCATATTGTAATCATAATTAATTTTCTCCTCAATAGTAGGTGGATTGAAAATATCATATTCATCATTGTAATCATCATATATTGGAGGTATAGTATCATCAAAGTAAATGTTCTCCTCCATGCTTGGGGGGACTAAAAAGATCATTTTCATAAAAACTAGCTTCCCCAAGCTTAGAATTTTCCATACCATTAGCAATAATGGTGTTCAAAGAATTCATACTAATAACATTGTTATTAGTATGCAAATCAAGTTCCATAGGTTTTTTAATTTTCTCTTCAAACACTTCATGTGCTAACTCAAGATAAATACTATAAAGCTCTCTAATTTTGTTGTTGTTTTCCATTAAGCCTAACTAGTGAAAATAAAAATAAGAAACAAAAAGATATAATTGCAGAATCTAAAGGAAATAACTTCGAGCACTCACACACTAGCAAATGTACTAGAAGATAGCTTAGTAGCCAGAGGATGTGAGTACCTTTTACCTTACCTCCCCGGCAATGGCGCCGAAAAATAGCTTGATGTCTACGCACTTATATTCTTGTAGACAGTTGTTGGGCCTCCAAGTGTAGAGGTTTCTAGAACAGTAGCAAGTTTCCCGTAAGTGGATTACCCAAGGTTTATCGAACTCAGGGAGGAAGTGGTCAAAGGTATCCCGCTCAATCAACCCTGCAATCAAGATACCAGAAGTCTCTTGTGTCCCCAACACACCCAATACACTTGTGAGGTGTGTATAGGTGCACTAGTTCAGCGCAGAGATAGTGAAATACAAGTGGTATGAATAATTATAAGTGGTAACGGTGCCAGAAAAGAGCTTGACGGGTAGGAAGAGACTAAAGGCAATCTGAAATAAAGATGGAAGCAAGCAAACATGTAACAGATCTAGTTGCAAACGCTGTTTCAATGCTTAGAAACAAGGCCTAGGGATCATACTTTCACTAGTGAACACTCTCATATAAATATCTTCTCTTTATGATACTACTCTGAACTACTCTCCGGTGGGATAACTCTAATCCACGGTAGGGCTATAACAGCACACCTCAAAGTTCGCTTTCCCCATCTAGATAACCCCTCACTATCACCTTGAGCGCTAGATGGTTCCAACAAACACCACAATCTCATAGAGACATCCAACTCAAATTATACTCATGACATGTATTTTTGTAACCTTAGCCAAAGTGCCACACGGTGTGCAAACTGTCAACTTCACACACATGGAGATAAGCAGAGATTCATTAAAGCACTTGAGTAGCAGAATAGATCTATAGATTACAAAGCTCATGATCTCAATAAGATCACGCATAGAGAGAGAGATGAACACATAGCTACCGGTAGAGCCCATAGCATCGAGAAAGAACTACTCCCTCATCATCCTGGGAATCAGCAACGGTGATGGAGATGGTGGTGGAGATCGATGGAGATGGCTCTGGAGGCACTTCCCCGTCCCAGCAGGGTGCCGGAACTGAGACTTCCATCCCCCGAATCTCCCCTTCGGTGGAGGCGGTGCTACGGAACTTTTCGTGGATGTATGCTCGATTCTTTAGGGTTTCTGGATCGGAGGCTTCTTATAGACGAAAGGGGAGGCCGAGGGGGTGCCCGAGGCGGCTGCACCCCTACCCCCCAGGCGTGGGCCAGGCCAGGCCGTGTGGCCAGGGGTGTTACCCCTCGAGGCCCTTCTTCGTCTCGTCTTCTGGCTCCATGTTCCCCTCGGTGAAATATTGACTTTGGTTTTTGTCGCGTCCAATTCCGAGAATATTCATTTTCTGGCTTTTCTGGAACCAAAAACAGAAGAAAACATGCAACTAGCACTGTGGCATCTTGTTAATAGGTTAGTCCTAGAAAACATATAAAAATACCTCAAAGTGTTGACAAAGCAAATAAAAGTAGATACTAAACAAGCATGGAACATCAAAAATTAAAGATACGTTTACGACGTATCAGTAGCCTTTTCCTGTTGCTTGATAGCCTTGGCAACAAGGTCGTAGACCTGATCCACCACTACAGGCGATATGTCCTATTCGAGAAAGATTTTGGCGACTGTTAGAGTCCTAGCACCTGGGGTACCATGACCCTATGGTCAACGGGCCCACTGACAGGGCCACCGTCCCCTCCTGAAGTGGCAGGACAAGGCAGGATGCCTCATGAGGGAAGTGCAAGGCTGCCGCCTCGTGAGTGGAACACTCTCGGGCCTTGCCGCACACCACAGCAGAGCCCCGACTGGCTCAAGTCCTGAGATAGGCCTTGGATGATTCAAGGCGTGCCTAATGTGTGTCTGTAATCCTACAACAGTGAGGACGAAGAAGACAAAACCCTGCGGGGAAGACCGGGCCCACGCAGGTCGCCTCAATAAAGAAGGCCGAACCGCCCACCCTCTGATGCAAAGATGTCGAGGACGTCATCTGTGCCAAGACAGCTAACCCTTACCACTTTGGTACTAAGGGGACAAGGGGTCGTCGGCTAGCGAAGGACGGCGCCAGGAAGCCCAGCTTTGCAAAGGACTAGAGGGCGACTAAGACGAGAGGACTGAGTCCAGGAAAAGTATTCCTGTAGACTAAACCTTCAAGGGGCGATGGTGTGGTGGCCCTTCGTGCCCAACATTTGGGGGAAGGAGGCCCGATGCCCTATATAAGAATACCTTCTCCTACCTTGGACAAGGTCGATACTTGCAATCTGTAAACCTAGAAATTGGTTCACAATTGTACCCTCGCAAAGCATCACGAGCAGTACAATTGTACCCTCAAGGTTTTCCGTGAGAGGCCTAAAGGTGGTTCATAAGGATGTCCCCCTCCGAACGGGCATTGCCGATCGACACCAGGACCTAAAGTGCCAGGCGCCAGACCTACTGGCCGGTTTTGGGGAAAAGGCTTCTAGAGATTCATGAGCTCCCATACCCTACGTATGTGAGGTCACGTTGGTACATATTCGCTGCACAGTCTCCTCGAGAGGGTTACTGAGTGGCTAGCGGGACCACTCCCCGTTGGTGGCCGCCCCTGCGGCCCCTAGGCGAGGATCACACTGCCTTCGTGCTACCCTACAGTTCATGGCAGTAGAGACCAGAGTAATGGCATGTGGGAACCCGCGCTTATGGCGGCCTCACTGTCAAGAGCCTCTAGGACATATGCGGACCTATGGCCTCCTCCAAGCAAGTCCCATAGGGGTCTCGAGAGGACTCTCTCCATAACAGCCAGGACCAGAGCGGCGGTCTTAAGGCCTGCAACGGCTGTAACAGGCGGATCGTGGCATTCCCCAGAGCACTCTTCTGACCCACGATAGAGCTGCCCAACTCAGGGCTAGCTACACATGACACGGCTCGGCGACGTGCACAATAGAAGGAAACCATGAGAAGAAACAGCTAAAAACTTTCATTACATTTCTGCTCGGAAGACAAAATATCACCAAACATGGTGAGCATTGCTAAGGGACTAGCACCCCCCCCCCCCCCGTGCATTGCAGCGACTCCAGCGGCGGATCCATCCCATCTACTTGAGGTGGCTCGGGTAGTCAACGCGGCACATCAGCGGGTTATAGATGGCCACCAAGAAGCCCCCGCAGGCAAAGCGGAACTAGAGCACCGAGCCCTGCCGGATGTCATGCTCCGTGAGGAAGCAGGTACATCCGTCTGTGAGGTACATCTCACCAGGCGAGAGGACCTACACGCTGAATTCTGAACTCTCGTGACCACCAGAGTGGTGCAGCAACACCTCCGGGGTGAGCTTGTCAGCCATCATGAGCACGAAGGGCTAGGGAGTCGTACCCTCGCGAACCAATCTGAATTCCCGAGGAGGATGACGAAGTCGATGACCCGAGGGGGCCCGGGGTCGTCCTCTATCTTGATCACGACAATCGGGGGATGTGATTAGGGGAGCAATGCGGGTTCTGGTACACCCCTTGGCCCCCCATCATGCCCCTCGTGTCGTCCACGCCCACTCTCACGCGGCCACCCCCGACCGCGCTTTGCCAGCATCTCCCCCTCTGTGGCCGTAATGGCCCTGGCGAAAGGGGTGGGGCTGATGGTCACAGTGTGACCACCACACCTCCTGCGTGTCCGCCCGCGCCCATGCCTCACTGACGAGGTCTCCACCTCGTCCGTCGCCAAGTATTTGCCCTTCTCGCCAGCGGAGAGTCACTTGGGCGCCATGGGGAGAAATGGGGTTTTTAGCGCTCAGAAACAGGGGAGAAATGCCGGGGAGTAAGAGAATATGGCATCATGGAGAAGACACTACACCCGGGCTACGATTTAACAAGGCAAAGAGTTGCGTCATTGCACCGGACGCGTGGTGAGCGTCACAGGCCCACCTGTGAACCGTCACGTCATGGGGGCGGTTTCCGAGGCAAGGTGGATCCTTTCACCTCCAATAATTCCTGGTGATGGGTTCGTAGCATGGAAAACAAAAAATTTCTACCGCAAGAACGAACAAAACCCAGATCTAATCTAGATAAAAGCCAAGATCTAATCTATTAGACATGTGCAACAAGATAGATCTGTACTAACCCTCGTAGATCCGAAAGCGTTACGAGATTAGATCTCGGGGTTGGTGTAGTCGATCACTTGCCGATCTCAAGATCGTGTGGACGATCCTTCCGGCGCTGCGTTCCGGAAGCGCTTCCGCAGTCGGTCACACGTGCGGAGTCGAAGCAGACCTTCCTCTCCCCGTTCCAGCGAGCAGCGGAGGTAGTTGATCTTCTCCACGGAATTCCAGCAGCACGACAGTGTGGTGGTGGTGGTGGGGTAGAGAATTCTGCAGGGCTTCGCCTAAGCCTGAGCAGAGCGAAGGGGGAGGAGAGAGGCGGCGGCTAGGGTTTGTTATGGGAGAGATCTAGGGGGTGGCGCCCCCTCCCCTCTATTTAAAGGAGGGAGGCGCCATGGGAGGGGGAGTCCTAGTAGGACTCCCCTCCCTCCTTGGCCGGCGGATTGGGAGGGGGGAGGAATCCTCCTCCCCCACGAATTCGTGTCTTGCCCCACAAAGACTCCTTGATCCTTTCTTGATTTTCAAGCAAACTCCAAGAAATCTTCTAGAACCTTCTAGAACATTCTGAAACCTTCTAGAATCTCCATACAAACACTCCGGAACATTTCCTAGCTTAGAAAATGATCCCCAATATATGAATCTTATTCTCCGGACAATTTCCATATCTACTTAAAACAACTTCGAACCTTAAGTGTGTCACCCTACGGTTCGTGAATATGCAGACATGATGAAGACACATCTCCGATCAATAACCATCAGCAGGATCTGGAGATCCATAATGGCTCCCACATATTCAACGATGACTTCGTGATCGACAGAACCATTAACATACGAAACCAATTCCCTTTGTCACGCAATATTCTACTTATCCGAGGTTTGATCGTCGGTATCTCCATACCTAGTTCTACCTCGTTACTGATAAGTACTCTTTACTCGTTCCATGTTATGTCATCCCTTGTGACCTAGTCACATGCTTGCAAGCTAACTAGATGACATTCCACCGAGAGGGCCCAGAACATATCTATCCGTCATATGGATGGACAAATCCCAATCTTGGTCCATGCGCTTCAACACATACTTTCAGAATACCCAATGACACCTTTATAACCACCCAGTTACGAAGCGGTGTTTGATGTCATCAAAGTACCCATCCGGTGATGGTGATTAACATAACCTCATGGTCGAAGGATTAGGTTACTATGCATTTGAAATCTTACAGCAATACGAACTTAATGACTTGATCTTATTCTACGCTTACTATGGGTGTGTGTCCATCACATCATTCTCCTAATGATATGATCTTGTTATTAACGACATCCAATGTCCATGATCAGGAAACCATGATCATCCATTAATCAACAAGCTAGTTTAACAAGAGGCTTACTAGGGACTCTTTTATGTTTACAAAACACACGAGTATTAATGTTTCCGATTAATACAATTATAGCATGGGATGTAAACATTTATCATAAACATAAAGATATAATAATAACCGCTTTATTATTGCCTCTTGGGCATATCTCCAACAGTCTCCCACTTGCACTAGAGTCAATAATCTAGTTAAAAATTTGTGCATTCAACACCTATGGCTTTCTGGTGTTGTATAGACACTATTGCTAGTGGTAAACATAATCTTGGATCGACACTTCGGTCCGTGTGTATTTGCATGTCCTTGCGTCTCGCATTACTCATTCTCCAATGAGATGGCATTGTATAAATTTGGTCCTTTGGTGAGACCTTTAGTTCCCTGGGATTAAATCATGTTGATACAATTGTCATACAATGTATCTTCATAGTATTATCCCGCTATGAACCACACCTAGTTTTGATAACAAACTACTTGATGCAAATGCCCTCATCTGCTGCTACAATAGCAGTCATATACTTAGCCTTTTGTTGTAGTATCTGTCACAATGTTTTAACTTTGGTACTCAACCAAATCCGTTATGGAACTTCCTTTCCATTACATTGTGCCACCCATAGTTTAAATTGAGATAAACTTAATTTGTGACAAAACTAGTATCAATGCAACAATTTACAATGAACTATTTGTCACCACTATATAAATAATATATTCTTAGTTCTTCCAAAGATCATAAGAATATCCCTACTATTTGTCCAATGATCATCTTATGAGTCATTCTGGTATATGCTCATAACATTTAGAGCATAGGACATATCTGGATGTGTACATCTCCAAGAATGATTGATCAAAATATTCTTGTGATTTCACCAAGTGTCAAAACACTTGAATCTCATGTCAACACACTTGAATCTTGATTCAGTCCTTTCCGTGCGTCAAGAACATTTCTTGTTGTTTCCATATTGAACTCATTCAACATCTTATCTATGTACATTTGGCAAAACCATATTAGCGCCTCAATCTAGCCATATAGACATTGATGCCTAATTCTTGGGTTATGCCTAAGTCTTTCATCAAAATGAAAGTCTTAACCTGTGTCAATAAAAGATACATCATTTCTAATCAACGATATGTCTTTCACATAATGTATTAGAAATATGTCTTAGCGCTCCCACTTAATTTCTTGCAAAAATGCAAGCATCTTCATCGTCTCTGATAAAATTAAACCTTTTAACGGTATCATCACGGTGAAGATTCCAACTCCGCGATGCTCACTTCAACCATTGAAGTTTTGCATACTCTTTTAGCATCCTTTGAATTAACAAAACCCTTTGGATCATGTCATGGACACATCCTAGGTAACCATTCTATTAGAAGAACTTGTTTTGTTTGTTCAACTACCATATACCAAAATATATGTAGTGGTTGCTACATTAATCCGTCCAGACTAAATATCGCTATGAAAGATCAAATCTTATCATAGTCAATTCCTTGAACATTGTCGTAAACTCTTTCCGACATGTCGACTATTTCATAGATGTGAAACATCCATGTCTATTTTATAGATCCATATACGACTGTAAGGTCTTGCACCTTTCCAGAGGGTCTTTCAAATTCAAAGCTTGATTTCTCGTGTATGGAATTATCACGGATTTTATGGCTTCAAGCCACTTTAACGAAGTCAGGGCCCATCATTGATTATTTGCATGTAGTCGGTTCATCATTGTCAAACAACAATGATTTAACTCTCAAATCTTGGCATTTGATTACTTACCCGACCTACTTGGTTCAATAGTAACTTAGATCTCCGTGACCACAACCTTTGAGGCACGTGAGCCATGAGCATTGTTGCTGCCTCCGGGACACTTTCCGACGCTGCGCAACTCAGCACATATTAGCCAAGGTTCAATAACCTTGTCAAAGTTCTATTGTCCTCCCACTTAACTTTTTACCAAAAATTACTTCTCAAGAAACTCGACATTCTAAGTGACAAACACTTTTGTCTTCGGTGTTATGGAGGAATACCCAATGGTTATTCGAAATAACCTACAAATACATGCTCATCTGACTTTGGTTGTAAACATTTTACTTATGCTTAGCATACCAAAAAATTGAAGAAAGGCAACCTGGGTTTTATCCCAAACCATGACTTATATGGTGTCATTTCAACGGATCACGATGGATCTCTTTTCAGTGTAAAAGCGGTAGTCACTAAAGCTTTAATCTTTAAAATATAATGGCAGTTTTATAAATGACACCTTTGATCTTATAAGGTCAAACAAGGTTTCATTACATATCTTAAACACTCCATACTCCTATGGTGTTTTGGAAATGCAAATCCATGGAACGATTCCTCAAATCTTAGGTGTTTTGCTAAACTTGTAACTCAAACATCTTTCTTTATGATCCAATCATAAACTTTTTATTTTCTTGTTACAATGATTTTCCACTTCATCTTGAAAGTCTTTGAACATTTTCAAACGTTTCATACTTCTTCCTTATTGCGTAAGTATATACATATACTCACTCAAATCTTCGGAGAAAGCATATGAAGTTGAAATCCATCGCCCACGACTACACATAATGAACTATATACATCAATATGTACAAATTCCAATCAGTTAGTTGTCCGTTCCTCTTTTGGCCTATGAACGGAGTTTTAATTATCTCTAGGAAAGTACACAAGCGTCATTTGATCAAAATCAAAGACTCCAAAAATCCATCAACATGGAGTTTCTTCATGTATCCCTAATATAATTTAAACGGTGATGTCACTTCGCAAGTGATCTTTCAATTATTTGTCTTGCGACATTTTAGCTTTAGTTTTATGGTCGTTGTTTCTCCAACCAAAATTGTATATCATCCATCTATTATGGAATACGGTAATTATTTGAACAACCTTTTGTCGTCATAATACCTGATCAAAATAACAATTATTGAAACAAATCTTGAAGGTAAGCTTTGATGTTAACGAGCAACACAACAACCCTTTGTTTGTTTTCGATGAACATCATCACATATTCTCTTGCTAGTTACTTAGGCCATTGTAGTTCATGAATTGTGTTGTCCTGTATGACACTTCATACCAACCAATTCGGTATCCAATAACGCAGAACCACATTGTTTAACAACCAAGGAATACATCCATAACATGTATCTTCTATATACCTAAGTTGGATATTTCCAATCTTTTCTTTTCTGCCAAATATTTTATAGATTCTCTTTCAACAATTCCTTTTCTTTTAAAAGAATCTATCAACATCAATAGTGGTGTCATTCACATGACACATAGTACAAAGTGGGTATAGTCAAATACTAATACCTTTGGACTTGCACTTTGAAGTGGATCACCTTCATCAAATGTTTGGCATTCTTTCAAAATTCCATTCTTTAGTAATCTTTTAGTGTAGTAAACATTTTACTTACATCTTCTATTCGTCCTTATCATGACAACTTTCATGATCAAGCTGCTATAGCTTATAAAGGTGAATTGCGAGTATAATGTTTCTTTTCCAAAACCTTTTGGAGGATTAGGACGACTAGCGTCTCCAACCTTCACAAATTCTCATCAAATATGAGGACATATACTCTATCATGTTGTAACCAACACATTGTTTTAGATATCGCAATACCTTTCATATATGATGGTTTCTGAAACATTTCTTTCAACTCTTAGATAAACTTGATATTTAAAAACAATCTTTTGAGTATCAAGAATCATGGAGGCAAACATGATACATTAGATACTAACACTGGAATTGTTACTCTTGATTTAATACTGTTTATTAAACTTCACAGAGTAAACGGAGTTTGCTGAAAGTTTGCAATATGACTTTTAAACTTTAGATTGACACTCAAAGCAATACGAGACCAGTTCGTAAAGGAAATATCCATAATTTCTATAGTTCCACTATCTCAACTATAACTAAGCGTAAGGTGGTGAACGGATGCCAATGACTACAACAAACTATGCAAATTCACTTTGATTGTGTTTATGATAAATTGAGTTTGACTAATCCAAATTACAAATAAACTCCCACTCAAAACAACATCCCTCGAGTTGTTTTAGTGATTACACGAACCAAATCCACTACACCAAGTCCGATCATCACGTGAGATGATGTAGCTTTAAAGGCGAACAATCAACATGTTCATCATATCATCCATATGACTCATGCTTTACCTTTCGGTATTCCGTGTTTCGAGACCATATCTTTACATGCTAGGCTCGTCAAGGTTAACCTTAGTATCCGCATGTGCAAATCTGGCTTGCACACGTAGAATCTATCACACCCGATCATCACGAGATGCTTCGAAACGATGAGTCTTAGCAACGGTGCCTACTAAGGACGAACACTTTATTACTTGATATTTAGTGAGAGGGATCATCTTATAATGCTACCGTCGCGATCTAAGCAATACAAGATGCATAAAGGATTAACATCACAGGCAATTCATAATTAGTGTGATATGATATGGCCCTTTCTTCTTATGCCTTTGATCTCCATCTCCAAAGCACGGACATGATCTCCATCATCACCAGCATTGCGTCAAGGTCAGTGGCGCCGCTTCATGGTTGTCCATCATCACTAGCAACTATTACAACTACTTGGAATAAAGCTATTACAAGATGAATAGACACGCAGGTCTTAACAGAATTAAAGACAACCATTAGGCTCCTGCCGGTTGCCATATTACAACAAGGATCATTGCATACATCAAATATAATCACAATCACATGATGGCCATATCACATCACAAAACCCCTGCAAAAACAAGTTAGATGCCTCTAATTTTCTTTGCATGTTTTACGTGGTTTGGGGCTTTCGAATAAGAACGGATCTTACCTATGAAACTGAACCACAACGTTGATACAAGTGCTATCAAGTGCAAAGTGTAGATTGGATCTATACTATGATGGGAGAGACAGACACCCGCAAAGCCACTTGTGCAATACAATTTGCACGTCAACTGTGGAGCAAGTCTCATGTGCGATGACATGTAAGGTTAGCCCGAGCCGCTTCATCCCACCATACCGCAAGATGCAACGTACACAAAGAAAAAGACGACACGAGCACCAACGCCCACAAAACCATTGTGTTCTACTCGTGCAACAGATCTACGCATAGACACGGCTCTGATACCACTAATGGGTTCGTAGCATCGAAAACAAAAAATTTCTACCGCAAGAACAAACAAAACCCAGATCTAATCTAGATAAAAGCCAAGATCTAATCAATTAGATATGTGCAACGAGATAGATCTGTACTAACCCTCGTAGATCCGAAAGCGTTACGAGATTAGATCTCGGGGTTGATGTAGTCGATCACTTGCCGATCTCAAGATCGTGTGGACGATCCTTCCGGCGGCGCGTTCCGGCAGCGCTTCCACAGTCGGTCACATGTGCGGAGTCGAAGCAGACCTTCCTCTCCCCGTTCCAGCGAGCAGCAGAGGTAGTAGATCTTCTCCACGGAATTCCAGCAGCACGACGGTGTGGTGGTGGTGGTGGAGTAGAGAATTCTGCAGGGCTTCGCCTAAGCCTGAGCAGAGCGAAGGAGGAGGAGAGAGGCGGTGGCTAGGGTTTGTTATGGGAGAGATCTAGGGGGTGGCGCCCCTCCCCTCTATTTAAAGGAGGGAGGCGCCATGGGAGGGGGAGTCCTAGTAGGACTCCCCTCCCTCCTTGGCCGGCGGATTGGGAGGGGGGAGGAATCCTCCTCCCCCACGAATCCGTGTCTTGCCCCACAAAGAATCCTTGATCCTTTCTTGGTTTTCAAGCAAACTCCAAGAAATCTTCTAGAACATTCCAAAACCTTCTAGAATCTCCATACAAACACTCCGGAACATTTCCTAACTTAGAAAATGATCCCCAATATATGAATCTTATTCTCCGGACAATTCCGGATCTCCTCGTGATGTCCCGGATCCAATCCGAGACTCCGAACAAAATTCGGTCTCCAACGCATATTCCATATCTACTTAAAACAACTTCGAACCTTAAGTGTGTCACCCTACGGTTCGTGAATATGCAGACATGATGAAGACACCTCTCCGATCAATAACCATTAGCGGGATCTGGAGATCCATAATGGCTCCCACATATTCAATGATGACTTCGTGATCGATAGAACCATTAACGTACGAAACCAATTCCCTTTGTCACGCGATATTCTACTTATCTGAGGTTTGATCGTCGGTATCTCCATACCTAGTTCTACCTCGTTACTGATAAGTACTCTTTACTCATTCCATGTTATGTTATCCCTTGTGACCTAGTCACATGCTTGCAAGCTAACTAGATGACATTCCACCGAGAGGGCCCAGAGCATATCTATCCGTCATATGGATGGCAAATCCCAATCTTGGTCCATGCGCTTCAACACATACTTTCAGAATACCCAATGACACCTTTATAACCACCCGATTCTGAGCGGTGTTTGATGTCATCAAAGTACCCATCCGGTGATGGTGATTAACATAACCTCATGGTCGAAGGATTAGGTTACTATGCATTTGAAAGCTTACAGCAATACGAACTTAATGACTTGATCTTATGCTACGCTTACTATGGGTGTGTGTCCATCACATCATTCTCCTAATGATATGATCTTGTTATTAACGACATCCAATGTCCATGATCAGGAAACCATGATCATCCATTAATCAACAAGCTAGTTTAACAAGAGGCTTACTAGGGACTCTTTTATGTTTACAAAACACACGAGTATTAATGTTTCCTGTTAATACAATTATAGCATGGGATGTAAACATTTATCATAAACATAAAGATATAATAATAACCGCTTTATTATTGCCTCTTGGGCATATCTCCAACACCTGGAGCCTGACGGTCCAAATGCATGGAAGGGATGCTCCCAAGGGCCGGTTGCTGTGTCAGCTGCACCTGTGGTGGGGCCCATCGGCCATTGGGGTCCTTGCCCCTTCGCGCCTGCGAGGAGACACGAGCGCAGCAAGCGCCCGGGGCTACTGTCAGAGTCCTGGCTCCTGGGGTACCAAGATCCTATGGTCGACGGGCCCACCGATAGGGCAACCATCTCCTCCTGAAGAGGCGGGATGAGGCAGGAGGCCTCGCGAGGGAAGCCCGAGGTCGCCGCCTTGTGAGGGGAACACCCCTGGGCCCTGCCGCCCACCACAATGAAGCACCGGCTCGCTCGGGCCCTGAGACAGGCCTTGGATGATTCAAGGCATGCCTAGTGCATGTCTGTAATCCTACAACAACGAGGAACAAGAAGACAAAACCTTGTTGGGAAGACCAGGCCCACGTGGGTCGCCTCAATAAAGAAAGGCCGAACCACCCACCCTCTGATGCAAAGATGTCGAGGACATCATCGGTGCCAACAGAGCTATGCCTTACCACTTTGGTGCTAAGGGGACAATGGGGCGTCGTCTAGCGAACGACGGCACCAGGAAGCCCAGCTTTGCGAAAGAACTAGAGTGCGAGTAAGACGAGAGGACCGAGTCCAGCAAAAGTAGTCCTGTAGACCAAACCTTCGAGGGGCGATGGTGTGGTGACCCTTCCCGCCCAACATTTGGGGGGATTAGGCCCAGCCTCCCTATATAAGGAGACCTTCTCCTACCTTGGACAAGGTCAATCCTTGCAATCTGTAAACCTAGAAATTGGTTTACCACTGTACCCTTACGAAGCACCGCGAGCAATACAACCAAGCTTGAGTAGGGGCTTTACCTCCTCACGAGGGTCCCGAACCTGGGTAAAAACCCCGTGGCAACCTCTGTGTCATGTCCATGGACCGCCACCTTCGCTGTCGCCGAGAAGCTCAGAACGCGTGATTCATCCCCTCTCAAACTCAGGACTTGTTGGACCCCTTGTTCGCATGCGGGACTCTTTCTCTGACAGCGACGACCATGTTGAGGGAGGGGGTTGGCATGGCCTGCTTCCTAGCCTTGTCGATGTAGGGGCATCCTTTGTCGGTTTGAATGGAGCCCACCCCAAGTTGCGTTTAACACCAGGATCATCGATGACATGAGCTAGAGCTTTCTTTGCTTTGTGCCGCCTGAGCAGCTGCTTGTACTCAGCCTCCACTACTCTTGCTGCCTTGATCCATTCTTGTGCCTTGACCAAATCCCTATTTGGTTGCATGCCTAGCTCCACAATACACTTGGCCTCCACGAGGATTTTCTGATGCTTCTCATCAAGCTGCGTGATGTCCCGTATATGGGAAACTGTTATTGGTTTAACGAGGAGCTCTCCATAGATCATCTTGTTGGCAGGAATAACCAAGGGATTTCCGGCTGCTGACGTGTATGGTGAAGGCGGTATATTTGTTTGGTTGGCAGCACTAGGCTCGGTGGTGAGTTCCTGCGGCTACTACGGGGGGATAGCTGGAGGGTATGCATTTTGCCAGCCCAGAGGATCGACAGTGTTTTTACCATTGGCCACCATGTTTTCGGCATCGGCCGCTGCTGGCTGAGATCTTCTGGCTCCTTGATTCTGTT
Organism: Avena insularis; assembly: GCA_023614405.1. Classification (NCBI taxonomy): domain Eukaryota; kingdom Viridiplantae; phylum Streptophyta; class Magnoliopsida; order Poales; family Poaceae; genus Avena; species Avena insularis. The sequence goes on from CM042696.1 coordinate 412,414,194, forward strand.
GGTCTTCTTCCATCACATTCTTGATGGCCCCAGTACCTAGAGGGAAGTGACAGCATGTTTGGCACGCTCCTCCTACTCGAACTCCTCCAAGATCTCCTTCATGGCAGCTTTGAGTTCCTCTAGGTTAACCAACGAACCACCGCCATCCATGTTGATGTTTACATAAAGTGCGTCCAGCACTGAGTCGGAATTAGCATCGGTGTTATCGATGGTAGAGGCAGAGCCGGAGGCAACGTTGCCGATGAAATTGGGATTTTTGGCTGCGGTGGCTATGTCAGCCATGGTTTCCTCATCGGCATGAGTGAAATTGTTGACAGTTGCAATCATATCATTGAGGGTAAGTAAGCTGGAGGCTTGCCACATCCTAAGCGTATGGTGGTGAAGAGTATCGGGCATGGGCCCTTCAAAGAAGTGGTACACTACATCATCAGTTCGGTTTACGTCCAAGGATTCCCTCACCCTTAACCATCTGGCGAGGTACTCACGTGGGGATTCCTCCGACCTTTCAATGCAGCGAGCCAGATCGAAGATGCTGACGATGCCGACAAAGTGCAACCTCTACTTCTCCAATACTTGGGAGCCAAGCGGATCTGTGTGGGTCTGATAAGTGCATATTTACATCATGTTTTATATTATTATTTTGCACTATAGATATAGGATCTTGGTATTTTACGGCATTCGCCTGCACATTTTATGTCTATTTTCACCAAGATCGGGACAGATGATGGATACAATGGACACAATTCTTGGAGCAGTTGTATTGAGCAGAAAAGGAGTCAAAAACAACATAAAATATTAATAATACCAGAAGAAAACCAGAAGCGATCAAGGCATACAGATGGTTTAATGACCAACTATACAGCGGGAATAAATTTTCTGGCCATATAGTTCCCGCCGTATAGTTGGCGCCGCCACCGCCTCCTCAAATAGTTTCACCCCGTGCAATTGGATCAGGGAGACGACATATAGAACAACCAAAAATCGCCGAACCCTCACCTCTAGAGGGGAACTCATCCACCAGGGATCCATCTTTGCCCTGCACAGATCCAGGAGGCTAAGGCATCAATCTTAATCATCAACCGCTGCATCACCACCATCTCCATACATCCCATCTACATCTTGTCTAGATCTTGTTGTAATTTCCGTACTTGTTATGGATTTATACAAGTACTATTCATCTATGATAGATTCCATTGTTATTGCCATGATGTTGATTGCCTCGATGTCTGAGTAGATCTTTAGTTCTTCGGGAGATGGAGAAACCCAAGTATGAGATTGAAATAACATAAAGTTTACTATGATATTCATCGTTGTGACCATGTGTTAGATTGTCTTCATATTGATGTTGGGAGAAGTCGACCTCTCAATATTTTCCTATTATGGGGACTTGATGGAGGGAACTACTTGTTGATAGACGGAGGTGTGTTAGAACTTACAGTGACTATAAAGCCATTTGCACTCCTTACATATCAACTTGGGAACCAAGGAAACTCATGGAACACTATCCATGACATGGGATACGTCCTATAGGATTAAGTCCCTTAATAGTGCAGTTATTTGATTGATGTCGATTGCTGACTACTGTGGTTATGAGGACGGTGTGAGTAGTGGTTGCTGCCTATTTTTCCAAATACGGAGTTCCTCCCACACATACACAGTTGAGAATGTTCATGATAATAATCTTTACCTTAGTTCTTTATAATGCTAGTGGTGTATCTGCTACTCCCTAAGAACGCCTTTTCCCTATTGCAGTTCCAATCTCTCTAACATACGTGATACTTATTTTTGTGTTCAGTTGTTTTACTTTACTTATTGTTGCTCTTATACCAAAAACCCAAAAACACCTTTTTATGCAATACTCGCATTTTATCTTGTCACTTAGAACTTTATTTAGCATTTCTATTGTAGTATTTAATTCAAGAGTTATTAGACTTCCGAATCCTACTCCCTGTGGGATCGATATCTTTATTTCGAAACTAGCTACAAACAATCTATGCACTTACAGTCATCAAGCTATTTTCTGGCACCATTGCCCGGGAGGTAAGCGTTGTAGGTCTTTTAGTTTTTTCTTATTTATTTTTGTCTTGCTAAGTTTTGTTTTGAGTTACAGGTTTCCACCAACATGATGGAGTTTGAGCATATGACTAGTGCTAACCCACTCAGCCACTTTGGGAAGCCCTATGATATTTATAAAAGGGACAACTCCAATGAGAAGACAAGGGGTTTTGAAATAAATCCTCTATTACTTGGTATTCTACACAAGAATCAATTTACTGGGGATGAAGAAGATCCTGATCCATATGAGCATATTGCATGTTTCAAAGATATATGTGGCACTTTTCAATTGACGGGATATACCGCTAATGAGGTAAGGGTTAAACTTTTTAGTCATACTTTGACTAGTACAACTCTCTCATGGTATAGATCTCTACCCCTAGAAGCCACTACTACTTGGGATAATTTAGCCTGTGAGTTTCTAGCGAAATATTACCCATTATCAAAATCTTTTGGAATTGGGCATCTTATAATGACTTGGAGGAACCGTCCTAATGAAGGACTAGTAAGAGCTTATATCAGATTTAATGATTTACTTAATCTATGTCCTCATCATGATTTTCCTGAATGGTATTTATTGCATATATTTTATGGCGGTTTAATTGAACCTAATAAAATTGAACTAGACTCTTTCACAGAAGAGCCTTTATGAATCTTCCTACAACTAAAGCTTGGGCTTTACTTAATAAAATTCATGACCGTAGAGTTTCATGGAATTTTGGTCTAGGAAGCGAAGGAGGCATAGAAATAGATCATGATTGTATTCATGACTATAATAAAAAGGGCGATGTTAATTATCTAAGGAACTTGATTTGGATTCAGATCTTGTGTTGCATGTTGTTAAAGCTTTTACAGAACATATCAAAGATCCATAAGAGGGTTTGGTCAAGTATGATCCACCACCCGAACCTGAAAACAAGAAAGAAGTTAAAGCAATACTGGCCTCCCTAGAACCAACATATGAGATACCATTCCCTAACAGTGCACAGAAGCATATTTTTGAATATGAACAGGTCAAAGCAGTACAGGAGAAGAAGGAAGAGGAAAGTATGCCAGAAGTTGTGGAACATCTAGAAGAAACCAAAGATGAAGAGGTAACCAAGGAAGCAATTATGGCTTTGTATGCACATTGTAACATAGTTGAACTTGATAAAGAGACTTCTGTATTGGTTGAAGGTAAAAGAAGTGGGTAAGCCTATTCTTCCCTGCATATTTAAGGAGACCTCGCATTATGGTTTATGCGATCTTGGCACCAAAGTTAATGTTATATCTTATGATTTCTATTTAGATATAAAAGAAGAAATAGAACTAGCTACAATTGAAAACGCTGATTTGACAATCATGTTAGCCAATAAAACTCTTAGAATTCCTATGGGAGTAGTTTAAGATGCAACTGTCACAATTGGCCACAAAAACTTTCCTATAGATTTTGTAGTTGTTGATATGCCAGCTGACACTCTTTGCCTAATTATATTTGGAAGAAACTTTTTGAGTGATGTAGGTGCCAATGTTGATTTCAAAAAGGAGATTATGTCTCTTAAGCTTGGGGAAGCGGAAAAAGAATTCCACTTTTCCAAATTTAAAGACCGGCCTCCACAAATACAAGAAGAAGAGAAAGATAAAACTATTGAGGAAATGGCAGCTCTCTTCTTTAGTGATCAAAAAGAAGAAATAAATGAAGACTTAAATTATGAAGAAATAGTGATGGAGGACAAGTCCCTAGAAGAACTAGGAGATGAATTTGATTCACTTCCTATTATAGGGCCTCCAACTAATGAGGCTTTTGAAGAGCCAGAAAAGAGAGGGGACGAGGGATTACAACCCCCAGAATTGAAGACTCTACCAGATAATCTTAAATACTGATTTTTAGACGATACAAATAAATTTCCTGTTATTATTAGTGCTAAACTTTCAAGAGAAGAAGAAGAAGAACTCATGAAAATACTTAAGGAGCATCGCATGGCCTTTGGGTACTCAATGGATGATTTGAAGGGCATTAGTCCCATGATAACCGTCCATCGAATATTCATGGAAGAAGGTGATATACCAGTTGTAGAATTTAATGGAAGACTGAAGCCCGAAATGAAGTGGTAAAAAAGAAATAGTACACCTATTGGACGCATGTATAATCTATCATGTAATATAAAGTGAATGGGTAAGTCTTGTTCATTGTGTCCCTAAGAAGGGCGGTTTTACTGTTGTTTCTAATGAAAACAATGAATTGCTACCTACTAGAACTATTGTTGGACATAGGATGTGCGTATATTTCAGGAAATTGAATAAAGAAACTAGGAAAGATCACTATCCTTTACCGTTCATAGATCAAACTTTAGAAAGGTTAGCAAACCACACTCATTTTTGCTACTTGGACATATATTCTGGTTTTTCTCAAATAGTTGTTCATCCTGATGACCAACTTAAAACAACTTTCATTAGCCCTTATAGTTTACATGCTTACCGCCGTATGTCTTTTAGTTTATGTAATGCTCCAGCTACTTTTCAAAGATGCATGGATGCTATTTTTGTGAATTTTAAAGAACTGATAATGGAAGTATTTATGGATGACTTTTGTATCTATGGAACTTCGTTTACTAGTTGCTTGGATAATCTCAAAATAGTTCTGCGGCGTTGTGAAGAAACCAATCTTGTTCTAAACTAGGAGAAGTGTCATTTTACGATCAAAGAAGGTATAGTCCTTGGACATAAGGTATCGGGTAAGGGAATTGAAGTGTATAGAGCTAAGGTTGAGGCCATAGAGAGAATGCCACAACCTAGGGATATAAAAGGTATAAGAAGTTTCCTTGGTCATGTGGGTTTTCATAGAAGGTTCATTAGAAACTTCTCTGGAATATGTAAACCTTTGACTAACCTCCTCCAAAAGGGAGTAAGATTTAATTTTGATGATAAATGTCTTATAGCCTTTGATAAACTTAAAAATGCTTTATCCCATGCTCCTATCATTAAACCACCTATCTAGGATATGACTTTTCACTTAATATGTGAATCTAGTGATGATGTTGTAGGAGTAACTATAGGACAACACATAGGTCGCAAATTTAATATTATACATCATGCTAGTAGAACTCTTAATAGTGCTCAAAAGAATTACCCTAAGGAAGAGAGGGAACTTTTTGCTATATTTTTCTCTTGCGATAAATTTTGTTCTTATATAGTTGATGCAAAAGTAAGAGTTCATACGGATCGTGATGGTTTAAAATAACTCCTTGAGAGGAAAAACCATAAGCCAAGACTGATCCGTTGGACTCTTTTACTTCAAGAATTTGAGTTGCACATTATGCAGAGGCAAGAAATAAAGATGTTGGATGCAGTGTCCATATTTGCCCAGGAAGACACCAAACTTATTGAGAGGAACTTTAGTCCTGGTGATTTTCATTTACGAGAATTATTCAATGAACTAAGGTCAATTCCTCCAAAAGAGAAGAAGTCTTTGTTGTTGGAGGAGCTTGTCATCCCCGAATAAGTAAACGGTAAGTTCAAGGTAAGTGTTCTTACTCAAATAAGTGATTTATTTTCACAGATTTTACTTCTGAAATTTTTGACTTTGAATTCCTTGTGTTTTTCTGAAGTTTCTGAAGGTTTTACCAACTATACGGTCACAACTATACAACCAGAGAAAATATTCTGGCCATATAGTTGGTCGATAAACCCTCTGTATCTTCTTTGTGAAATTGTTTTCGATGTCTGGATCTATACGGTCGCAACTATACGACTGGAGGAAATGTTCTGTCTGTATAGTTGGTCATTAATCTTAGACATTTTTGATTTTTTATGTCTGTATCTATACAGTCTCAACTATATAACCAGAGAAAATATTCCGTCTGTATAGTTGGTCGTTAAACTCTCAGACACTTCGTTTCTTCTTCGTCTTTCCGAGTATTATTATTTAAAAAATGGTTTGTCGATTCCAAGTCGGTAACTTAGCCGGCCTGGACTCGAGATATTTGGAAATATCTGCCCGGAACCAACTATATGGCCAGAGTTATACATGTCGCGCCCATATAGTTGGTCGTTACGCGGTAGGACTCCTCCAAATCTGCGATTTCTTTTCCTATTCTGTTAAGATTCTTTTCTTGGCATGAATTTGGTGTTTTTCACGAGTTTTACCGACCTCTGACCTCCCTTTATATACTATCATTGTCTCTCTCTCTAATCATAATCTCTAGGAACCCATTTATCTCTTATTCATACATGAGGACACGTAAACCAAGTTCTATGGAGATTGGGAGCAATAGCTAGCAAGGCAAGGAGATCAAGATCGTCCCTATGGAGTTCCTCGACGCTGATAATGAACGTAGAAAGAGGAAGTTGAAAGCCCTCGAGCGGAAGATTGAAGAGATGGACAAGGAGACGCCAGGGACACCCAAGCGTCTTCGGTTGCTGTGACTTTATCTTGATAAACTTGATAACGATATTAAGCAGACAACCAAATCAGGTTTTTCTATGAGTCTTAAGGCGATCCAAACCCTTGAAGACAACAATGAGCTCATTAAAGATAAAGTGAAAGTGCTGGAGAGGAATAATCTTTTCTACAAGCCGCTTGTTAAAGAATTAGAGGTTTTCAATCAATCCCTCCGCCTCAGACTGGCCCGCGAAGAGAAGATACCGCGTGCCATGGCGCCATAGTGATCTACAATAATCACGATATGAAATAATCGCAAGGGATAATTTGACCTCGTCTGGCTTGATTCCAAGCTTGGGGATATATTTAAGACCTTGTAATCTATCTTATAAGTTTTACATTACTATTTTAGTTTTGCATTAGTTCAAACTAGAAATAAAGTTTGCATCCCTTCAGGAATAGTCGATCCCTTTTATGAAATTCCAAGTTTATTATCATATATGGAGCAATATTGAGTTTGTGTTTGTTCTATTGGATATATGAATGGCTTGAGTATAATTTTACTTGCACTTGAGGATAGCAATAGGAGTCTTCCACACCATTAGTATTGATGGAACATACAAAGATAATTTGGTCAATATGTTGTAAGTACATGGTTTGATTTACAAAGAAATAAAAATTATCTAATGAGTTAAGTTGAAAAAGAAACCTTGAACAAAGGAGAATTAAACATGCTATCAAATTAGAGTGAGAACAAGATGAGGTAGAATATTCAAGCTATAAAGATTGCTTCATATACAATTGGAATTTGGTAATTGAGATCATTAAACTTTGAATTCCTACATGAAGTGGAATGTATGGCTAGCTCCTTTGCACAACACTTAAACAAAAGTGTGAGCATATATATAAAAAAGGGGGGAAAGAAGAAAAGTGAGAAGAAAAAGAGCGAATGTGCAAAGAGCAAATAAGCATACACCACTATATTATAGTATGACAAAGAGATGTTTTGAGATTTTGAATCCCATGTGAATATCTTAATCCTAAAACACTTGGGACTACCTCGCTAACTCATTTGGTTGAACTGAATACTTTCACATCATATTGAGAGTGACCTTTTGTGAACTGTTAAATGCTAAGGTGTGGAAGCCTGCTAATATTATTCGGATGGTTCGAGTAAGGTACTATTCATGAACTTATTCCTATGTATCATGTATGATAAACACATGCTGCAACTGCCTCGTTTATTTTATCGACTCAGCTTCATGAATATGAGGATCACATACATTAAGCTAACTTGATCGGAATGAGCAAGAGTCTAACCTTGGGGAAGTTGATGAGTGCATATTTGCATCATGTTTTATATTATTATTTTGCACTGTAGATATAGGATCTTGGTATTTTACAGCGTTCACGTGCACATTTTATGTCTGTTTTCACTAGGATCAGGACAGATGATGGATACAATGGACACAATTCTTGGAGCAGTTGTACTGAGGAGAAAAGGACTCAAAACAACGTAAATCGTTTATTTTGGAAATATTAATAATACCAGAAGAAAAACCGAAGCGATCTACGCGTACAGACAGTTTAACGACCAACTATATGGCAGGAATAAATTTTCTGGCCGTATAGTTCCAGCCGTATAGTTGGCGCCGCCATCGCCTCCTCAAATAGTTTCACCCCGTGCAACTGGATTAGGGAGACGACCTACAGAACAATCAGAAATCGCCGAAACCTCACCTCCGGAAGGCATCTAGAGGGGGAACTCGTCCACCGGGGATCCATCTTTGCCCTGCGTAGATCTGGGAGGCTAAGGCATCGATCTTCATCATCAACCGCTACATCACCACCATCTCCATCCATCCCATCTACATCTTGTCTAGATCTTGTTGTAATTTCTGTACTTGCTGTGGATTTATACAAGTACTATTCATCTTATATTCCATTGTTATTGCCATGATGTTGATTGCCTCCATATCTGAGTAGATCTTTAGTTCTTGGGGAGATAGAGAAACCCTAGTATGAGATTGAAATAAGATAAAGTTTATTATGATATTCATCGCTATGACCATGTGTTAGATTGTCTTCATCTTGATGTTGGGAGAAGTCGACCTCTCAATATTTGCCTCTTATAGGGACTTGATGGAGGGAACTACTTGTTGGTAGATAGAGGTGTGTTAGCACTTACAGTGACTATAAATCCATTGGCACTCCTTACGTATCAACTTGGAAAACCGAGCAAACTCACATAACATTATCCATGCCATGGGATACGTCCTACAGGATTAAGTCCCTTAATAGCGCAATAATTCGATTGATGTCGATTGTTGTCTGCTGTGGTTATGAGGATGATGTGAGCAGTGGTTGCTGCCTATTTGTCCAAATACAGAGTCCCTCCCACACATACACAGTTGAGAATGTTCATGATAATAATCTTTACCTTAGTTCTTTATGATGCTAGTGGTGTATCCGTTACTCCCTGAGAACGCTTTTTCCCTATTGCAGTTCCAATCTCTCTTACATACGCTATACTTATTTTCTGTGTTCAGTTGTTTTACTTTACTTATTGTTACTCTTATACCAAAAACCCAAAAACACCTTTTTACGCAATACTCGCATTTTATCTTGTCACTTAGAACTTTATTTAGCATTTATATTACAGTATTTAATTCAAGAGTTATTAGACTTCAGACTCCTCCTCCCTGTGGGATCGATATATTTATTTTGAAACTAGCTACAAACTATCTATGCACTTGTAGTCTTCAGGGTCTTCCACCATTATATCCTGCATAGGGGCTGTTTGGATGGGCCTTGATTTTTTCCAATCTAAGCCAGAAAATTCCGAAGAGAGATCTGAGCCCGATCCTTCTGCCAACATGTCCTGCCCGTAGGCAGTACATGCGGGGCTTGACACATGTTCGACTTCCTGGGGGTTGCTCCCGACCAGTTTCGCCGATGAAGAGATGGATATCCCTGATTGGAACAATGGAGCGGGGGGTGGCGTTTGACTTTGTCGGGATCCAGAACTTGTCTGGGGGACAATCGGAACATTTTCGGAGAAGAGAACATGCCCAATGGCTATAGTGTCACTGATTCCCACAAAGAGATTGGACCTCGCCCAGTGTAGAGCTCGAAGCGCCTCTTGCCCCACGGTGGGCGCCAACTGTCATGGTATTGCCGATGAGTACGCCATGGAGGGGCCTTAGAGAGAGTGTTTAGAGAGGTGGGGGAAGGTGGAGAGTTGACGAGTATGAGGTAACATAGCTTAGCCAGGTTCAAGTCCCATGACAGTGGCGGAACCCTACTCCTTTTATAAATCACTATAATGGCAATACGCCGAGTTACAGAGATCGGTACGCTGTGCAAGGTTGTGTGTATCGTTCTACGTTTGTCGTCCTAAAGACTCCCACAGGTCCAGCTTATAAAGGCTCTAGAACCTAGGGTTAGAGGGAAAGGACCTTTCTAGATAGGTTACAGGGTCGAACACTAGTACTAACTAGTCTTTGTGTCTTGTACTCCAAGGCTTCGGGTTGGTCAGTAACTGCACTGTAGCCTTTCTTCTTCCTGCATAGGCCTCCCTTCTAGATCCGTCTAACTAGGCCTCCCAGCAGGCCATAGACCTCACTACCAACAGTTGGCCACCCGGGTTAGACGGATTAGAGGCATGTCATGGTGATACCCATTTAGCATATCCCCAATAGTGGGCGTTGCCAGTGGGTGAAGTGTGGTCTTGGTTCTTCCACTGGTATGTACGTAGTGTTCTCACGGTGTAGTCTTGCATAGGGTCAAACATCGCAGGCCAGCTGTCCGTCTATGCCTTCGGAATACCTCTAGACCCGGGTAGTTGATCCATGGATCGGCCCAAGGAGAGCTCCCCGGGCTTCTCGGCTAGGTAGTCTACGGAACGCCCGGCCCGGAGCATGTGATTCTATGAGCCTTAAACAGTTCGGAACCAACATTCTGTATGATACAAACGTACAAAAATGATATCAACAAATACGTATTGGCATAACAAAGCCACCGGAAGTGGTTCATTATTTTATCAATTTTCTTTAATTAGTTATGAATTGCTTAGTGGAATTAACTCTTGTTGTGGGGATTAAATCAGAAGAAAATATATGTAAGTCAAATAAATATTTCCTCTTATATTTAAGAAGGCCTTTGAGTATTGGTTCACTGGGAGTTGGTTTTACTTTAAAATATTTACCATAATGCCCTTGGAAAAATCCCAAAGTCAGTTTTGCAAGCATTTTGACTTTTTCACCAGATTAAATTTATAGGCTATTTTGGTATGAAACCAAGGACATTGGCTAGGTAGTACAAATACATTCTGGTAGGATTTTAATTCACTCATTTTTTAGTTGCATATCTCTTGAAAAGATTTAACTAGTGAAATAACCCAATTCAGAAGACTTTAATTCACTAAAAATCACCAGAGGCTCCATAAATTTTGGAATACTAGGATTCGATAGATATGATAGTGCATGTGTACTGGGAGTTTTAATCAGGTCAAAATTGTTTATATCTTGACCTAGGGAATTTTCTAAAGGAAGATCTGGGGTGATTTTGTTATCTTTTCTATAGTGAAACCACAGGGCCTTTTGGTATGGGTCAAAGGTGACATGCAAGGTATCATAGATACCTTATAGAGCTAAGTGGTTTCATCCCAGTTGGATTTACCAAATTCCTTGGACTAATTATTCAGGGAAAAAGGATTATTTTAACACTTAATTTACTAGAAAAGTTCCAGATAACATTTTGGTCCAAAACCTACTCTACATGTTAGAGTAAACATGCATGAACACATAGGAATGTAGATCTAGGCATTTGGAGGCGTTTTTAATTTTTGCTTGGATTTAATCCAAACTGCAATTTAACAGATCAAGGAAAATGGATTTAAATAGAAAGAAACAGAGAGGGGCGGCGGGTGTCAACACCCGGATTTTTAAGTCCAGGTGCCTGTTATGTCATACCTCGCAATCCCAGGTGTACCATTTTTGCGAGACATAACAGAATTGGTATCACAGTACATCATCCATTGGAAACCATAATAGGCTTACAAATAAAGGATCTCATGATCTAGTCTTAGTATAATCAAAGCAGCGGAAGGTAAACATAGTCGGCTCCATCTTCATGGTCACAGGCAATGCTGACGATGGGAGATGATCCTAGTTATCATAGACCTCCTGTTGTCCATCTTACTGGTAGTCCTCCTCATAGTCTGGCCATGGGAATAGCCAGGGACAAAGCCATGAGTACTCTTTAATTACTCGCAAACTAACACTAGCATGAGTAAGGTAAAAATTGGTAGGAACCTTAAGCTCTAGTTTTGTTTGCAAAAAGCCAGGTTTATTTCATAAATACTTTAAGAGTAAAGACCTAAATTTAGTTCTCTACATCACTTAAGGGGGAAACTAGTTTTCATGTCCACAACTCTATTGTTGTAAGTTAAATTCATCTTTCAAGTCATAAGTAATTTTGAGAACATCTGACAACGGAACAGTATGGCCACTCCAACTGTCCATAACTGCGGATGCGGCTATTCAAATAGTTTGACACTCTGCAGAGGTGGTACACTTTCACCATAAAATTCGATACATCCGTCAGGGATAGCCCTGAATCACCATACTTGGTATGCGGATAATCAATCCTAACCTTTCAATTACACACCCTAGTATAGGCACCTCCCCTATGAGTTTGGCCTCCCAGCCATGGTCAGCTGCCTACCTGGGCACTGCATAGATGGACATTCATCACGAGGTAGCCTTAGCTCAACCTCTTCTGCAAGGGAACCCATACTAAGGCATATAAACTTCTATTCAAGCCCTACCCAACTCAGGTAATGTAGTTGTACAGTAAAATTGGAATGGTATCGCATCCGAACCCAACCATCAGTTTTTATAAAAGTCAAGGCTCATGCCTCATTCAGTTTCATCATCAAACCATTGTGTTTCATAACACATGTCAAAACATTTGAATAGAATGAAGTATCATTCCAAGTTTTTCATAATCATTTTCTCCAAGTATTCCCGTCTAAAGTGATCAAGTTTTAGCTTAGCACTAGCCACTAATGTTGAGGGTATCACTATTGAGGGGTGCTAACCAAGTATAAGTGTCCAAGGCTAGTTCTATGATCTTGATGGTATCCATCCTATTTTGCACTTAATCACAATTCATTAACTAAGTAAGAAGTTGTAGTAAAGGGAAAAGAAAATCTTGGAATAAAACTAGAATTGGTAAAGTTGCATCTCAAAGGTTTGCATAAGGTATATGTACAAGTTAGCTTGCATAGCTAAACTTGCATGGATAGCTTGCATAGTGGGCTTGCCTTGCTGGTTGCAGTCGTTGAAGTTTTCTTCCTCTTCCTCGATGTACTCCTCCTTGTTGTAGCCCGTGTTGGTACTAGCATCTATAAATACACACGAGGTACACCATCACCAAACAACACTTCACTACTTCTATTTAGCACACAAAGGCTCACACTAGATGATCTAGTATCATCTCAATCATCATATGGAATATTGACATTTTCTTATTCATCTTATCTTAGAAAAGTAATTTCTACTCATTGAAAAATACTTAAGATTTAATATTCTCCAATTAAAATATGGGATCATATTGACACATGTCATCACCACCTATTTCAATACTTGGGAATGTGATTTAAAGTGGTGATCATATATTACAAGATTTATAGCATTCTTTCAATACTAGTCCATGTTTAATATTTGTAAAACCAAATCTTTTTACATATTCATGTAGAGCATGGAAATTTTGATTTTTGAGAGTTGGAATTAACTCAAAAGCATTTATAGTTTATTTTATAAAAATGTTTGAAGTGGCAAAAGTCGTTATCTTGTTATTTGTTTGAATCCAACGGGAGTGGTTAGATATTTTCAATACCTTTCTAACAAAATTGGAATCATCAATTTTGGATTAGTACATCTCTTTGAATTAAATTTTGAATCTACTGACAGAATATTGTTTTAAACTAAATAGCAAAATTCCATTTGAACTGCTGGGCTCTACGCAGGAAAAGAAATGGGCCGGCCCAACTACACAGCACGGGCGCAGCGGGCTGCTGACAGAACGGTCCCACGCATCAGCGGCTCATTTAAACCGAAACGGTATCTATCAATCTCAGCCTTACATTTAGAACAAAATCTATGGCTGAGGTTCATCGTCTACATCGAACTACTCCGGCAAGATTCTAAACCTAATGCGACGGTGGGGGTCGCTGGGGACTCACTAGGGCTGCAGCTAGGGTCAGCAATGGGGGTGAATGAGCTAGTCGACAACGGCGGTTCGAGGGGTGGTCGCGGAAGCTCCTAGGGTGCCTCCAATCGATGGCTTCCTTCCTTCACTACAGCAGCGGACTCCGTCAAAATTCTAGCATCGTGGTGCTCGCCTTGCTCCGAGGAAGGGTTAGTGAGGTTCCTGAGTGAGTGGGGAGTGGAATGGTGTGTCGAATGAGGTCTAGGGTGGCCTCTATATATCCACCAGCATCGGAGGCAGGGCGGCATGGTCGGGCTTCATCGGTGACGCTGCTACAGGTCGTGCTAAGCATGGCGGATGGCATGGGTCGATGTGGGGGACTGCGGCGATCGTCACGCTCGTGATGGCGCGGCAAGGGGCGATCTCAGTCGGTCGGGCGATGTCGGTGCTCTGTTCAGGTACGTAAGTGTTTTTCACTAAGTACGGTGGTCACGGGGTGCACGGCGGTGAACCATCATGTCTAGGAGGTCACTAGTGCCACAGCGACTGCGGGTACGAGCCGAGAGAGCGAGGCGCGGCGTGTGTGCGTGAGGTGGCTGTGGCGCTCCGTCCTGCTCTTAGCATGGCAGGGACTTAAATGGGCAAGGCGATTCTAGCCTCTCCACTCCTCGGCGTTGGTCAAGGGGTGGACAGAGGGTGGCGGTGAGGTCATGGCTAGCAGCTAGGTGTCGTGGGAGAGGGCGGTGCGGCGTGCAGCGACTGGTCCATGCTCGACCGGCATGGCATGCTCGGTACGGGCATGGCACTAGTTAATGTGGTGAGCGATGTTTCTCTTTTTCATAGCCAAGTACTGGGAATGATCATGGGGGAGTAATGGAGTGGAATTGGGTACATTTGATGATCAATTGATAGATCAAAACAGTAGATAGTGGTTGAGGTTGTACTTTGTCGGCTAAGTGTTCGAATAAATGGCCGCATGAACTTTACCTTGGAATTTTTAAATATTTTTTGGTGAGTGCTCTGGTTACTTGCTTAGTAGTCTATGGTTGCTGGGAATTGTCAAGTGGAGGTTTTTTGAGTGTTTTTTGAAAAGCGATGATCTAGGTACATATACTTGATTCAATTTTGAATTGCCTCTTAAATAGATTTGAAAATAGTTTCTGTGACTTTGTAAGGTTTGCTTGGGTTCACTTTTACTTGGTCTAGCAAGGGGTGAAAAGATGTAGAATTGTTTCTGTTGGAAATCTTTTACTAGAGACACCCAAAGTGAGATAATGGTTAATATTGGCAAAAGTGACCATATGATCATATGCCTCATTCTTGATTTTCCTTTTATTTGATTTTTTTAGGGAAGTCACCAAATCATTAAACCACAGTGTGATCTGTAAACAGAGCAATTAACCTAGATGATGTGGTATTCATCTTTAAACTAAAACTTAACCTTTGTAGCAATCAAACATGGAAAATGCAAGCATTCATACATTAATACACATCACACATGCACTCATATAGATTTTTGGACTAAAAGTTTTTGTTAACCTAAACTTGGGTGATTAGAAATTGATAAGCTTGTTTAATATTTTTGAGGTGTTACAAACCTTCCCTCCTTAAACAGAATCTCGTCCCAAGATTAAAGAAAAACTATGAACTAAAGAGATTGGGAAACTCAGTCCTAATATAATCTTCTCGTTCCTAGGTGACCTAGATGATGTGGTATTCTTCTTCGGTATGGTTACTCCACTGGATCTTGAGAAACTTGATACTTTTAGTCCAGGTGGTTCTGAATGCTTCTTCCAAAATACGGATGGGCACTTCATGATAAGTTAAATCCTTGTTGATATCTATTGCTCGGTGATCGATGTTCTTGAAAACTTTGGTCTTCTCCGGAACTTCTAGGAATTTTCTAAGTAACGAGATATGGAACACATTATGCACGGTTGACATTTCCTCAGGCAGTTCTAGTTGATAGGATACTTCTCCTCGGTGATTCAAAATCTTGAAGGGTCCAATATATCTGGGGGCTAGCTTCCCTTTCAGTCGAAAACGTTGCATTCCTTTCAAGGGTGATACTTTGAGATACACAAAATCTCCGATATTGAAGGTCAGGTATCGACGTCTTTTGTTAACATAACTCCTCTGTCTGGATTGAGCGGTCTTGAGATGTTCACAGACTTTGTGAACCTTCTCTTCATCTTCTCGTAGGATGTCGGGTCCGAAAATCTGACTCTCTCCTACTTGCGACTAATTCAACGGGGTACGACACTTCCTTCCATACAGAAACTCAAAGGGGGCCATTTGCAAACTGGCTTGATAACTATTGTTGTATGAGAATTCCGTGAAAGGCAGACAATCTTCCTATTTAGATCCATAATCTAACACACATGCTCTCAACATATCTCCTAAGATATGGTTGACTCTTTCAGTTTGTCGGTTGGTTTGCGGGTGATAAGCTGTGCTGAAATTCAGTTTGGTTCCTAATCCTTCTTGGACTTTCTTCCAGAACCTTGAGGTAAACTGGGTTCCTCGATCCGACACTATGGTCTTGGGGGTTCCATGCAGACTGACTATTCTAGCAATGTACAACTCCGCCAGCTTCGAGCTTTGATAGGTTGTCTTGACTGGTATGAAATGGGCTTCCTTGGACAGTCTATCTACTATGACCCAAATAGAGTCATTTCCCCTACTAGATGTAGGCAAACCGGTGATGAAATTCATTTCGACAGAATCCCATTTCCATTCTGGAATCTGCAATGGTTGCAAAATTCATGCAGGTCACTGATGTTCCGCTTTGACTCTCTGGTAGATATCACACTTGGCTATGTAGCTTCCGACTTCTCTCTTCATTTTGTGCCACCAAAATTGCTCCTTCAAATCCTGATACATCTTCGTTCCTCCCGGGTGGATAGAATAAAGGGTATCATGGGCTTCTTGCATAATGACTTGGTTCAACTCTGAATCTGCTGGCACACAGATACGTCCTTTGTACCACAGAACTCCTTCATATTTGATGAATCCGGGTACCTTTCCTGTACCGATACGACGCTTGATTCCATCGATACTAGCATTTCCTTTCTGGGCCTCCTTTATCTGACTGATCAGGGTGGGTTGAAGTTCAATACTGGCTAGAAATCCTTTGCTAACTAGCTCCACTCAGAAATTCTCCATCTCCTCATGCAGACTTGGCTAGGCTGCCTTAATCATGGTGTTTAATCTACATGGTAGTCTGCTAATAGCATCCGCTACCACATTGGCCTTGTCGGGGTGGTAGTGAATGTCAAGGTCATAATCCTTGATTAACTCTATCCATCTCCTTTGCCTCATATTTAGCTCCTTCTGGGTGAAAATAAATGTCAGACTCTTGTGATCCGAATGAATCTCACATCGGTTACCCATAAGGTAATGATGCCATGTCTTCAAAGCTAACACTATGGCTCCCAGTTCTAAATCATGGGTAGGATAGTTCTGCTCATCTTGCTTCAGTTGTCTAGATAGATAGGATATGACTTTGCCTTCTTGCATCAACACACATCCGAGACCAATCTTGGATGCGTCACAATACACATCAAAAGGCTTCTTGATATCGAGCATGATCAAAATTGGGGCTAAAATGAACCTCTTCTTAAGATCTTGAAAACTCGCTTCACATTTTTTAGTCCATTCAAACTTCTTATCTTTCTTCAGCAACTGAGTCATCGACCTTGCGATGCTTAAAAATCCTTCAACAAACTTGCGGTAATAGCCGGCTAATCCAAGAAGTGCGCGGACTTCAGTTTGGGTGGTTGGTGCTCTCCCTTCTTCAACATCCTTAATCTTTGCGGGATCGACGACAACTCCTCCTGCTGACAAGATATGGCCTAGGAATCCTACTTCTTTTAACCAGAATTTACATTTGCTAAACTTGGCATACAACTGATGCTCCCTAAGGGTTTCAAGGATGGTTCTTAGGTGTTGTTCATGGTCTTCTTCTGACTTGGAGTAGACCAGAATATCATCGATAAACACAACAACAAACTTATCTAGGAAGTTCATAAAAATCTTATTCATGAGGTTCATGAAATAAGCGGGGGTATTGGTTAATCCAAAAGACATGACATTGTACTCATACAATCCATATTTGGTGGTGAAGGCAGTCTTTGGAATATCCGCCGTGCGGATTTTCAATTGAGAATAACCAGTTCTCATATCAATCTTAGAAAACACTCTGGCACCAGTCAATTGATCTATCAAATCTTCTGTCTTCGGTAGTGGGTACTTGTTCTTGATGGTGACGTCATTCAGCTTCCGGTAATCCGTACACAAAACGTTGGCACCATCCTTCTTATTAACAAACAGAACAGGTGATCTCCACGGTGATGCACTGGGTTGTATCAAATCTTTTCCCAGCATATCATCCAGTTTCTTCTTCAGCTCCACTAATTCAGAGGGGTTCATACTATATGGCCTCTGAGCTATGGGTCTAGTTCCAGGAACTAGTTCAATGATAAACTCGATATCTCGATCTGGGGCATACCGAGCAATTCATCTAGGAACACATCAGGGTATTCACAAAATACTCTGACTTGGTCAATGGTGATTTTGGCTAAACTCTTGTTGCACTAGAATTGACGGGGTAGCGTCTTAGATACATGCTCTATTGATACGACGGTGCTACTATCCATGGTTATGGCTTTCTTGGCATGGTCGATTAATCCTCGACATTTCGACATCCAATCCATCCCTAGCACTACTTCCAAACCTTTGGTTCCAAGTACTATTAGATTGGCATAAAAATCTATCCCATGTATTCTGATAGGTACGGCCTTGCAAATTTTTCTAGCTTTTGTGGTCGAACCAGGTATTTGAACTATCATAACATGCTTCAAATTTGTTGGTTGAATCTTACTAGTGCATGCAAATTCTTCTGTAACAAACGAGTGAGATGCTCCAGAATCAAACAAAACTCTTGCAAGAACTGAGTTAATAGAAAACACACCCAGCACGACATCTGGCGCTTCCTGGGCTTCTTCAGCATTCATGTGGAACAGACAGCCATTACGGTTGTGCGGGTTTCCGGGGGCAAATAACTTTCTAGGCTGGACACGGCATTGATGTTGGGCAGGTGCAGTCACACTGGTTGCTGCGACAAGCTTCTTGGGGCAATCTTTGGAGTAGTGACCCATGACTCCACATTCAAAGCAAGTGATCATTGACTTGTATTTCCCTGCGACAGGCACAGCATTGCTTCCAGTCCTTGGGGCAGTATTGTTGTTGTTGTTGGACTTTGGTGGTGCACGGTTGAAGTTATTGGGGTTGCCGGGGTTGTTGTTATGATGGCCTCCAGGCCTCGGGTTTCCTCCGCCATGGTTGGGGTAGTTCGGACGGGTCATAGGGGGTCTGTTGTTTCTTGGGGCATATCCTGCAGACGGTTTGGGGCGAAACTTCGGGGTATGGTGGGGTCCTGGTTGGTGCATCATACGATGCTTGCAGTTCTCACTAGCTTGGTTGATCTTTCCTTCCATCTTGATAGCACAGTCCACTAAAGCTTCAAGGTCGTCAAATGGAATGTTGACTAGCACTGTCTGCATCTCATCATGCGGACCATTCAGGAATCTCTCCTTCTTCTTCTCTTTAGTGTCAATCTCATCAAGGTCATACCTAGCTAATGATAGGAATTTGTGACGGTACTCCACCATAGTCATCCTTCCCTTCTTCAAATCTCTGAACTCATCCCTCATCCTCTTGATCAGACCCGGGGGCACATGGGTCCTACTGAACTTGAGCTTGAATTCTTCCCAAGTCATCATCTGACCTCCGTTCATGGTACGGGTGCTATTCCACCATGATCTAGCGTAGCCGGATAGATAATGGGGAAAACAGTACCTTCTCATTACCATCAACTCCTGCGACTTCTAAATTGTTTTCCACTATCTGCAGCTAATCATTAGCATCTAAGGGTTCTTCTGACTTGCTAAACATAGGAGTATTAGTATTCTGGAAGTTCTTGAGCTTGGATCCATGGTGGTCTTGGTTTCCATGGCCTTGATTATTGTGGGCCATCTGGGCTATCTGTTGAGGCGTGTCTAAGTTGGCTTGACATTCAGCTCTACCAGCTTCACGGTCAGAAACTAACATCTACAGATCTGAAGCATTGGGTCCTGAGATGAGCTGCTTCCTCCGGGGTTTCCACGAGTCATCTGAAGATTGAGATAGATAATGAAACAAGAGGGAAATTTCTAGGGTTCATGGGTTTGTTTCAAAAAGCTTTAAACTTTGGGTATGACTCAGGTTTGAAAACTAACAACTTCTTCTCATTCATTCATTTCAAGCACACAATACAAACACACACCACAACTAGAAAACAGATGGTCTTAAGAACCATTCTGGGAAGCTATGATAGAGTGAGACCGGGTACAACTGACACCTACGATAGTGCTCAAGTGTGAATACTCATCATTGGGGGTGTCGGGCTCCTCATCATCAATGAAGTCAACATCATCCTCATCAGTGTTGTCCTCCATGGCGATGTCCTCCAGATAGTCATTGTCATCACTGAGGTAAGAGTGGATATCCCCACAGATATCTTCCTCTTCCTCCTCCTTCTCCTCCAGTTGGATCTCCTGGTCATGGATAGTCTCCTCCAGGGTGGCTATCTTCTGACGAAGACGGGCGATGATGCGATCCTTTTTGTCGTGCTGGCTACAAAGTGACTTGCGCTCCTTGGCGAGAATGGCGAGGGTTTGTTTCCTTTCAACAGCTTCTGCATGGTTCTGATTGGCGTAAGCACGGGCATTGTCCAACTCCTTCTGGGTCTCATGCAACATGAAGGCCATGTGGTCCACGTGATGCTTCAACTTTGTATGTGCCAGCATGCCCAAAGGTTATCCCCTAGAGTCACATCTTGCATAGTGGGAAAAACGGGTGCCGATGATCTGGTTGATGTTTTGTGCACACAGACGTGCAAGAGCTTCTTGCATTGCCCTGGCTAATTCGTCTAGCCAGTTGTTCTCCCTTACGCTGAACTGAATCTTATCAAAAAGAGGTGTCTCCATTTTGCCTCTTAGATCAACAACAATCAGCCACTGTAGTTCACCTCCAGATTGGTCGTTGAGCTGTGCTCCAAAGAACTCCGGGTGCGGGCGTCCAAGATACTCCGAGAGCTGATACAAATCCCTCTCAAAGATAAGCTGCCCTCCGTTGCCCAACTGGTAAAACTTGCTATATTTGACCTCCATCTATAAGCAATTAAGATGAGTAGGTTAGTGGGTTGATCAAGTGTGTCAAATTTTTATGTAGAATGGTAAGAATTTTGAGGAACATGTGAACTCCTTTTGGAAAGAATCTCAAGGATAAGAGTGAGAATAGGTTTTTATAAATACTCACTTTCTTTGTTTTGAAACTTCTTTTTTTATGTCCATTCTAACTAGGGTCTCTTATGGTCAGGATGGCTTTGATACCAACTTGTCAACACCCGGATTTTTAAGTCCGGATGCCGGTTATGCCATACCTCGCAATCCCAGGATTACCATTTTTGCGAGACATAACAGAATTGGTATCACAGTACATCATCCATCACAAACCATAATATTCTTACAAATAAAGGATCTCATGATCCAGTCTTAATACAATCAAAGCAGCGGAAGGTAAACATAGTCGGCTCTGTCTTCATGGTCACAGGCAATGCTGACGATGGGAGATGATCCTAGTTATCATAGACCTCCTGTTGTCCATCTTCCGGGTAGTCCTCCTCATAGTCTGGCCATGGGAATAGCCAGGGACAAAGCCATGGGTACTCTATAAGTACTCGCAAACTAACACTAGCATGAGTAAGGTAAAAATTGGTAGGAACCTTAAGCTCTAGTTTTGTTTGCAAAAACCAAGGTTTATTTCATAAAGACTTTAAGAGTAAAGACCTAAATTTAGTTCTCTACATTACTTAAGGGGGAAACTAGTTTTCATGTCCACAACTCTATTGTGGTAAGTCAAATTCATCTTTCAAGTCAAAAGTCATTTTGAAAACATCTGACAACGGAACAGTATGGCCACTCCAACTATCCATAACCGTGGACACGGCTATTCGAATAGTTTGACACTCTGCAGAGGTGATACACTTTCACCACAAAATTCGATACATCCGTTAGGGATAACCCTGAATCATCATACTTGGTATGCGGATAATCAATCCTAACCTTTCAATTACACACCCTAGTATAGGCACCTCCCCTATGAGTTTGGCCTCCCAGCCATGGCCATCTGCCATCTTGGGCACTGCATAGGTGGACATTCATCACGAGGTAGCCTCATCTCAACCTCTTCCGCAAGGGAACCCATACTAAGACATATAATCTTCCAGTCAAGCCCTACCCAACTCAGGTAATGTGGTTGTACGGTAAAATTGGAATGGTATAGCATCCGAACCCAACCATCAGTTTTTATCAAAGTCAAGGCTCATGCCTCATTCAGTTTCATCATCAAACCATCATGTTTCATAACACATGTGAAACCATTTCAATAGAATGAAGTATCATTCCAAGGTTTTCATAATCATTTTCTCCAAGTATTCCCGTCTAATGTGATCAAGTTTTAGCTTAGCACTAGCCACTAATGTTGAGGGTTCAATATTAAGGGGTGCTAACCAAGTATAAGTATCCAAGGCTAGTTCTATGATCTTGATGGTATCCATCATATTTTCCACTTAATCACAATTCATTAACTAAGTAAGAAACTGTAGTAAAGGGAAAAGCAAAGCTTGGAGTAAAACTGGGAATTAGTAAAGTTGCATCTCAAAGGTTTGCATATGGTATATGTACAAGTTATCTTGCATAGCTAAACTTCCATGGATAGCTTGCATAGTGGGATTACCTTGCTGGTTGCAGTCATTGAAGTTTTCTCCCTCTTCCTCGATGTACTCCTCCTCGTTGTAGCCCATGTCGGTACTAGCGTCTATAAATACACACGAGGTACACCATCACAAAACAACACTTCACTACTTCAATTTAGCACACAAAGGCTCACACTAGATGATCTAGTATCATCTCAATCATCATATGGAATATTAACATTTTCTTATTCATCTTATCTTAGAAAAGTAATTTCTACTCATTGAAAAATACTTAAGATTTAATATTCTCCAATTAAAATAGGGGATCATATTGACACATGTCATCACCACCTATTTCAATACTTGGGAATGTGATTTATAGTGGTGATCATATATTACAAGATTTATAGCATTCTTTCAATACTAGTCCATGTTTAATATTTGTAAAACCAAAAATTTTTACATATTCATGTAGAGCATGGAATATTTGATTTTTGAGAGTTGGAATTAACTCAAAAGCATTTATAGTTTATTTTATAAAAATGTTTGAAGTGGCAAAAGTCTCTATCTAGTTATTTTTAGTATAGGTGATCTATAGTTTCAATTTGTTTGAATCCAACAGGAGTGGTTAGATATTTTCAATACCTTTCTAACAAAATTGG
This sequence comes from Avena insularis, assembly GCA_023614405.1. Classification (NCBI taxonomy): domain Eukaryota; kingdom Viridiplantae; phylum Streptophyta; class Magnoliopsida; order Poales; family Poaceae; genus Avena; species Avena insularis. The sequence goes on from CM042696.1 coordinate 412,437,283, forward strand.
AATCATCCATTTTGGATCAGTACATATCTTTGAATTGAATTTTCAATCTACTGACAGAATATGGTTTTAAACTAAATAGCAAAATTCCATTTGAACATTTGGGCTCTGCGTGGAAAAGAAATGGGCCGGCCGAACTAAAAAGCGCGGGCGCAGCGGGCTACTGACAGAATGGTTCCATGCGTCTGCGGCTCATCTAAACCGAAACGATATCTATCAATCTCAGCCTTATGTTTAGAACGAAATCTATGGCTGAGGTTCATCGTCTACGTCGAACTACTCCGGCGAGATTCTAAACCTAACGCGATGGTGCGGGTCGTTGGGGACTCACTAGGGCTCCAGCTAGGGCCGGCGATGGGGGCGAACGAGCTGGTCGACGACGGCGGTTCGAGGGGTAGTCGCGGTAGCTCCTGGGGAGGCTCCAATCGATGGCTTCCTTGTTGGGCCACGTAGACATAAGCAAAACTTTTTCCCTAAAGCGGTACGCCCAAGATCCAGCTTAGGTTATAGGCCACGAGATTACCGCTAGACGCGCAGATGCGGAAGTTGATGTAGCGCGTCGAAGCAGTGCCGAACGATCCCCGGATAGCCCTTCTGAATCCTACGAACTCCTTCATCAGATCCCCACGAGCTTCCCCGTCTCTAGCGCCGCACGTGCAACGCCTCTACCGGTATCCACACATACAGGAAGGAGCTTCGGACAGAGGACTGCTAGATCCTGTCTAGCCCGAAATGGAAGTGGAGAAAGTGACGGCTAGGTCAGGGACTATCCCTTGTCACTCCACTTATATACACTCCTAGTTGGGCTCAACGCTTGAGGCCCATCTAGGCTATACTCCAATCTCCATATGGATCTAATCCACATGGGCTCCTTACCCTTAAGTGTGTGACCCTGTAGGTTCACGTACACCTGGACGCGACATGAGCTACTCCTCCAAGTATCCCGTCATGGCTTTCAGTCCAACTCACTCCCATGAACACTCGGTCTCAAGTCGATAGATGGTAGCAGCCTCTAGCAAGGCGTGCCAACTCCCAAGTGCCGTAAACTCAGAAGACGAACCTTCAATGTGACTTTCGTCCAAGTCCCTTTGCCTCATGATATATCTGTTAAGCTATAGGCGAGTAGTTGCCATCCCTTAAATAGCTTAACTCTCTTCTCGTACCATGATATGTTATTCACTAGACTAACTCTTAGTCCGACTCCTCAGTTAACACTTAACTGAGTAGCGCATGGCCATGCTTCCGAATCATAACACATGAGAGGGCCCATAGAATATCTCTCCATTACGGAGGGGCAAATCCCATCTTGGTAATCCACGTCACGCAACTTGCTTCACAACCAACCCGAACTCTACCTTTATAACTGCCCATTTATGGAACAGCATTTGATAGAACCTAAGTTGGCGATCCACAACTCGGATCATGCAATCACCTCAGGTCGAAGGATTCCATTGCTTGAGACTGCAAATGACAACATGCTCGTTGCATCTCAATCGTGGGTCAGTCCGACTCGCTAAACTCTTTAGCCGAATCCGTGTAAGTCGGAATAGCATCACCATGCCCATGACAAGTGGAACCGTGTCATCAGCCAACTTGCACATTGGTCTAAGTTGTGTGTCCAGCACAACCTCAACGACCAAGGATAATCTAATATGAACAATCATGAATACATAGTTCCACAACTGAATCAGGCATTCAGTGATATATATCTGATGTTCATATAAGGACAACTTTACTTTATGAATACTTTGGGAAATATCATCAACCATGATTTCCTCTAGGGCATATTCCCAACATTCCTTCCTTCACTGCAGCGGCAGACTCTGGCCAAATTCCGGCATCGGTGCTCGCCTTGCTCCGGGGAAGGGTCAGTGAGGTTCCCGAGTAAGTGGGGAGTGGAATGGTGTGTCGAATGAGGTCTGGGGTGGCCTCTATTTATACACCGGTGTTGGAGGCAGGGCATCATGGTCGGGCTTCATCGGCGACGCTGCTACAGGTCGCACTAAGCATGGCAGATGGCATGGGTCGATGTGGGGGACTGCAGCGGTCGTCACGCGCGTGATGGCACGACAAGGGGTGTTCTCAGTCGGTCGGGCGACATCGGCGCTCTGTTCAGGTACGGAAGTGTTCGTCACTAAGTACGGTCGTCACGGGGTGCATGGCGTTGAACCATCATGTCTGGGAGGTCAGTGGTGCCACGGTGACTATGGGTACGAGCGGAGAGAGCGAGGCGCGGCGTGTGTGTGCGAGGCGGCTGCGGTGCTTCGTCGTGCTCTCGGCATGGCAGGTACTTAAATGGTCGAGGCGGTTCTAGCCTATCCACTCCTCATCATTGGTCAAGGGCTGGACATAGGGTGGTGGTGAGGTCACAGCTAGCAGATAGGTGTCGTGGGAGAGGGCGGTGCAGCATGCAGCGACTGGTCCATACTCGACCGGCATGGCATGATCGGTACGGGCATGGCACTGCTCAATGTGGTGAGTGATGTTGCTCTTTTGCACGGCCAAGAACTGGGAATGATCATGGGGGAGTAATGGAGTGGAATTGGGTACATTTGATGATCAATTGATAGATCAAAATAGTAGATAGTGGTTGAGGTTGTACTCTGTCGGCTAAGTGTTCGACTAAATGGCCGCATGAACTTTACCTTGGAATTTTTCAATGATTTTTGGTGAGTGATCTGGTTACTTGCTTAGTAGTCTATGGTTGCTGGGAATTGTCAAGTGGAGGTTGTTAGAGTGGTTTTTGAAAAGTGATGATCTAGGTACATACACTTGATTCAATTTTGAATTGCCACTTAAATATATTTGAAAATAGTTTCTATGACTTTGTAAGGTTTGCTTGGGTTCACTTTTACTTGGTCTAGCAAGGGGTGAAAAGATGTAGAATTGTTTCTGTTGGAAATCTTTTACTAGAGACACCCAAAGTGATCTAATGGTTAATATTGGCAAAACTGACCATATGATCATATGCCTCATTCTTGATTTTCCTTTTATTTGATTTTTTAGGGAAGTCACCAAATCATTAAACCATGGTGTGATATGTAAACAGAGCAATTGACCTAGATGATGTGGTATTCATATTTAAACTAAAACTTAACCTTTGTAGCAATCAAACATGGCAAATGCAAGCATTCATACATTAATACACATCACAAATACACTCATATAGATTTTTGGACTAAAAGTTTTTGTTAACCCTAAACTTGGGTGATTAGAAATTGATAAGCTTGTTTAATATTTTTGAGGTGTTACAGCGGGAATTATTTGCACCGTAGCTGGGTCGGATGATACATTGCAAATATATCTATAATTTTTGATGTTTCATGCTTGGTTTTATCTACTTTCTTGTGTTTTGTCCACACTTTGGAGTACTTTTCATATGATTTCTTAGACTAACCTATTAACAAAAGCCACAGTGCCAGCTGCCTGTTTTCTGCTGTTTTTGTTCCAGGAAAGTCAGAAAATGAATATTCTCGGAATTTGACGGGACAAAAGCCAAAAATCCTATTTCACCAAAAGACTCCCGGAGCCAGAATATGAGACGGAGTGGGGCTGGGGCCCGGCCACACCACCTGGCCGCGCGGGCGGGGTCTGGCCTCGCCAGGGGGTGGTCTGGTCGCCCCAGACACCCCCTCGGTCTCCCTCTTCTCCTATAAGATGCCTTCTGACCTAAAAACTAAGGGGGGTTCGACGTTTTTCCAGAAGGAGTTCCGCTCCGCCGCCACCACCAGATTCCACGAAACAGCACTAGAAACTCTGTTCTGGCACCCTGCCGGGACGGGGAATTGGAGGAGATCATCGCCATCATCATCACCATCGCTTCTCCATCGACCATCCATGTTTCCTCCATCTATGAGTGATTAATCCCCCGTTGTAGGCTATGGGGATGGTAGGGATTGGATGAGATTGTTCATGTAATGGCATCAGATTGTTAGGGCATGGTGCCTAGTATCTTCTATTAGTGCTTTTTGACTTTGTTGCGACTTGTTATGCTTAATGCTTGTCACTAGGGCCCGAGTGCCATGATTTCAGATCTGAACATGTTATTGATTCATTATGATAGTATTGTTTTTGGTCTTACCTGCAAGTTGTATACACATGTTGTTGTCCGGAACCAAAGGCCCCAAAGTGACAGAAATCGGGATAACCGGAGGGAATGGCTTTGATGTGAGCATCACATGTGTTCACGGAGTGTTAATGCTTTGCTCCGGTGCTCTATTAAAAGGAGCACCTTAATTTCCAGTAGTTCTCTTGAGGCCCCGCTGCAAACGGGCTGGTAGGACAAAAGATGTTGTGCAAGTTCTCATTGCAAGCACATATGACTATATATGGAACACATGCCTAGGATTATCTAGTACTTGGATGCTTTATCTTATTTATCTCCAATTGCCCTATGTTCTAATTGCTATATGAATTGTCTTGTCCATGCAACGCCCATCCATCCATCCCTATGCCTACCGCACTCGAATCCTACTGTTTACTATTGTTGTTACTACTGTCTTTACTTTACTATTGCTGCTACTTTACTATTCCTACTACAAAATTGTTGCTACTGATAAACTGCTATGAGCAAGATTGTTTCCAGGTGCAGCTTAATTGACAACTCAGTTGTTAAGGCTTATAAATATTCTTTGGCTCCCCTTGTGTCGAATCAATAAATTGGGTTTCACTTCCCTCGAAAATACTGCGATACACCCCCTATACTTGTGGGTCACGAAGACTATTTTCTGGCGCCGTTGCCAGGGAGCATAGCTTTATTTATCAAGTCCACTTGGAATCACTATTGTTCAAGCTTAGTTTATTTCTGCCTTGTTTGCTTGTTTCTTTATCAAAAATACAAAAAAATTAGTTCCTACTCTAGTTGTTATTTTCTTTGGTCTATTATTGTCTTGCTTTATCATGCTTTCTATCAATGGTTGGTTTCTTTGAAACTGAATCTTATTAGCAAGGTGGGTTCACGGAAGAACAAAAGTATTATTATAAGGAACACCACTTGTCACGAAAAGGGAAACACTTATGGGAACAAATTGATAAATTGTATACCATTGCTATAAACGTGTGCTCTACTTTTAATGTTACTTATTGCTTTGATAAATCTTGTTGCTGTAGGAGGTACAGACACCTTCCTTTTAAATGTGAGTATAATGATGATGTTACCATATCTTCTTATGTTAAAGGAAATTATGACTTTTATGATGTGGAACAAATTGAGGAATTTATTGCTTGGAAGGGTGCATTTGAACTTGCTAGTTTGCTTGAAAATATTGATGATTCACCTTATAAATATGAGGTTTATAGTATACTTAAATTTTGCTTTGATAATTACAAGGAAGAAAATGGCTATATTCTTGAATATATTAATAGATGCTTTCCACAAATGGAAGAGACTAATGCCTTGCATGATTTTATGGAAGAAGAAATTGATGAACCTGAAAGCTCATTAGATGAAAAAAGGAGGAGAGTGATGAACAAAAGGAGGAAGAATGGATTAGCTACCCATGCCTACCTTCTAATGAGAGTAACTCTTTATCCCTTACATTATTTGATTGTCCCCCATGCTTACCAAAGGAGGATGAATGTTATGCTCATGTTATCTATGATAATCCTTTATTTGTGCCTAACTTCGAGATGCATGGTACTAAAGAGTTTTGCTTAGAAATTGTATATGATAAAGCTCTATACGATGGTCCTATATTGAATGATCAGTCATCGTTTTATAGAATTGTTAAAAGTGGGTTTGAAGGTTTTAATCCCACTATTTTTGAGCTTGATAAAAATTATGTTTTTGTAGAACATGAAAAGCATGCTTTATGTGATAGTTATATTGTTGACTTCATTCATGAGGCTACTAAAAATTATTATGAGAGAGGAAAATATGGTTGTAGAAGTTTTCATGGTATTGAAACACCTCTCTATGTGCTGAAAGTTTTGAAGTTACTCTTGTTTTATCTTCCTATGCCTGTCACTTTGTTCTTTGCAAATTTATTTGCATAAAAGATTCCTATGCATAGGAAGTGGGTATGTGAGCATCCTCTCAAACTATCATGCCTAACTTAAAGGCGTTAAAGAGAAGTACTTATTGGAAGATAACCCAAAAGTTTTAGATGAGTCTTGAAAGTTATTACATCAGTAATAACTGCTCCTTATCCTTTTTATTTGCTTTTTATGCCAAGAGTAACCTCTAATGAAAGAGAAGTAATGATTGGGAAAGTTGCTGTCCCGAAACAGATTTGTATGCTTGAGCGTAAAAATTCGTGTAAAATCTCTGTACGTCCTTTTGAGGCATGAATTTCTGTGCTTCTCCCTAGGTTTTTATCTAACTTCCGTTAGTTCAACACTTTTTGATTTGAGCAACAGAAGGTCTTCGAAAATTTTTGTCTTTACCTGCTGGTCTGTTTTGACAGATTTTTGCCATTATTTGCATTTGCTTCTTGTTGGTACCTTTTTGAGTTCTTTTGGGGAATTGAGCTTTTTGAGGGAAGTGCTACAGTAGCTAGTGTTTTAATGGAAGTTTTATTGGTGTTAGAACTGAACCTAAAGACCTATTATCTTGAGTGCACTAATGTTGCTAATAAAGATTATGTGAAGTTTTGTATGAAGGAAAAATTTCAGGTGTATGGAAGAAATGAGTAACGAGATGAAGGATGGACTAAAGCTCAAGCTTGGGGATGCCACGCATGTCACCCCAAGAAACATCCAAGAAGTACAAGCGTCAAAGCTTGGGGATGCACAAGGCATCCCCTTCTTCATCAATAAAAATCTCAGGTTTCTTCCAAACGCTTCATTTTTATTGTTTCATGCACAGTTGTGTTGTTCTTGGAGCGTCTTATTTTTTGTTTTCGTTTTGGTTTTTCGTTTGCTTGGTTTTCTTAGTTTTCTTAATAAATTGGTTGGACCTCCTCTTTCATACATTGGTTTTCAAATAGTTTGGTTTGGTTTGGAAAAGAGTAGGAAAGTTCAGGTAAAGAGAGCTTGTTTTTGACTGTGGCCTTTGCTTTGTCATGCCATGCTTGATATTGTTTTGGCTTTATGCTTAGTATTCTTTGCTATAGCATGACGTGTTATAAACAATTGAGATTGCTTAATGTGCCTTCGATGAATCATGCGTTGTTTTAGCATATTAAAGCATAGTATTGTGGTATTCTCCTTTGATGCTTTATTTGGGTTGACTTGGCACATGCTCACACCATGTTATGACTATCCCAAGTCACCATAGCCTTTATGATCCTTTAGTTTTCAACTTGTAGTATCACTTTATGCTTTGATTAATGATGTTTTGTCGCTCTGCATGATTATGACCATTATTGCTCTCTTAGTTGGTCGCTCCCAGTCTTTGCTAGCCTCCATAACCAAGTATCAGTTCCACTCATGCATCCAACTCCCTCAACCAAGTTATTCTAAAGAGTCCACCATACCTACCTACTAGCATATGCTATTCCAAGTATATTCATGTTTTTGTTTACCTTCCGAATTAAACTTGTTATGAGAAAACTAGTGATTAAAGCAGAACCATGCTGTCATGGGGAACGGTTTCAACATTGCACGGGTACTTTGTACCTAGTTGATATCATGCTCTTTTGTCTATGGATGTCGTCGGTGTGAAATGAAAGGGGAGCTTGTAAGTCCATGGAGTTATGTATATGTGTTAGAGAAACGCCTAGGCCGCTAGTCTAATCCATGCTGACATGGTGGAAACCTATAGCGTAACCATAATGAGTTGTCTATGAAGCATTCTTCTTATAAAAAAAAGAGTCCTATATTGAGAAAAATATAAAAAAAGAGATTATGAAAAGATGAAAGAGAGAAAAAAAAGCACCATATTCCCATGGTAAATAAGAAGATTGCTGAGATGCTCGTTGTCTGCTTGCCTTGTCATTTTGATATGGGGATTCTTCCGTATCATCGGGCAAGGGGTACCCTGTTGGCGGTTCTCTATGATACACATGTACTTACGATGACAAGAACTTACCGGTGACTAAACTTGAGTAGCATGAGGAGTGGCCCTCGTATTCAAGGGACATGATATTTGTAACTTATACTTCGTCAAGCATGTACGCCATAGTTTGTTCACTTTAACCTTAATCACTTCAAGATGCTTATGATAGGGGCTATGAGAGCTGAAAGCTATAAGTACCATAATTTGTGGAAGCTCTTTATGAAACTTGAATCTCTTCTTCCTTCTATGAAGGCCTTTCTTCCACTTATATATTGAGTCTCCACCTTCTACCTTTATGCACCTACTTTGAGAGCATAGTGGCCATTCTTTTTTCTATGTGCATTGTCCCAAGACTAGTTGATTGATGCATAACTTGATATTGCTTGTTTTAAACTATTTGTATCTAGTCACTCTTATGAACTTTGAAGGTGTCCTATGCATTTATATTTGCTACTCTCTGAGGGACAAGTTGAATACTATTATCCTATGTTTTCTTTATGTGAAACAAACAAACGTCTTGGAAAGCATTGTTATTCATGAATCTTTTGTTTGTGCCTTTTCATGTTGCATCATAGTTTCTTTGTCTTATTGCTAGAACTTTGTCTTTCATGTTATGATTGAAGTACTATGATCCCAACTTTGAATGTTTTACAAATACTTTGATCAAGTTTATGATAGTGCATGTCACCTCAAAAATTATTCTTTCTTTTTTATCACTTACCTACTCGAGGATGAGCAGGAGTTAAGCTTGTGGATGTTGATACATTGCAAATGTATCTATAATTTTTGATGTTCCATGCTTGGTTTTATCTACTTTCTTGTGTTTTTTCCACACTTTGGAGTAATTTTCATATGATTTCTTGGACTAACCTATTAACAAGAGCCACAGTGCCAGCTGCCTATTTTCTGCTATTTTTGGTTCCAAGAAAGTCAGAAAATGAATATTCTTGGAATTGGACGGGACAAAAGCCAAAAATTCTATTTCACCAGAAGACTCCCGGAGCCAGAATATGAGACGTTGTGGGGCTGGGGCCCAGCCACACCACTGCATGGGCTAGGCTTTGGCAGCGCCAGGTGGTCTGGCTGCCCCAGACACCCCCTCGGTCTCCCTCTTCGCCTATAAGATGCCTTCTGACCTAAAAACTAAGGGGGATTCGACGTTTTTCCAGAAGGAGTTCCGCTCCGTCGCCACCACCAGATTCCACGAAACAGCACCAGAAACTTCGTTCTGGCACCCTGCAGGAACGGGGAATTGGAGGAGACCATCACCACATCATCACCATCGCTTCTCCATCGACCATCCATGTTTCCCCCATCTATGAGTGAGTAATCCCCTGCTGTAGGCTATGGGGATGGTAGGGATTGGATGAGATCTTTCATGTAATGGCATCAGATTGTTAGGGAATGGTGCCTAGTATCTTCTATTAGTGCTTTTTGACTTTGTTGCGACTTGTTATGCTTAATGCTTGTCACTAGGGCCCGAGTGCCATGATTTCAGATCTGAACATGTTATTGATTCATTATGATAGTATTGTTTTTGGTCTTAGCTGCAAGTTGTATACACACGTTGTGTCCAGAACCAAAGGCCCCGAAGTGACAGAAATCAGGATAACCGGAGGGAATGGCTTTGATGTGAGGATCACATGTGTTCATGGAGTGTTAATGCTTTGCTCCGGTGCTCTATTAAAGGAGCACCTTAATTGCCAGTAGTTCCCTTGAGTCCCCGCTGCAAACGGGCTGGCAGGATAAAAGATGTTGTGCAAGTTCTCATTGCGAGCACGTATGACTATATATGGAACACATGCCTAGGATTATCTAGTACTTGGATGATTTATCTTATTTATCTGCAATTGCCCTATGTTCTGATTGCTATATGAATTGTCTTGTCCATGCAACGCCTGTCCATCCATCCCTATGCCTACTGCACTCGAATCCTACTGTTTACTACTGTTGTTACTACTGTCTTTAGTTTACTATTGCTGCTACTTTACTATTCCTAATACAAAATTGCTGCTACTGATAAACTGTTGTGAGCAAAATTGTTTCCAGGTGCATCTGAATTGACAACTCAGTTGTTAAGGCTTATAAATATTCTTTGGCTCCCCTTGTGTCGAATCAATAAATTGGGTTTCACTTCCCTCGAAAATACTGCGATACACCCCCTATACTTGTGGGTCATCATCGGACCACGCGGATTCGGCCCACTCGGGTGATGTTGCGCATGGGATCTAGCGCGTTCGAGCACGCGACCAGGCTCGTGTGTCAGTGGCACCAGGGCTGCAAAGCGGTATGGGGAGATCCTGGCCATAGATCTAAGTGGAGATCGATGGCTTGGGCACGTCATCCACCTTGCGATGGAGGCGCCAGCAATGAAACCCTAGCAACGATAGAGGGGTGTGGGGGAGCTCGCTAGAGGCACAAGGAGGCATCGGCAAGTGGTAGAGGAGATGTGGCCAATGACGGCAAGCCGAAAGAGGGGCAGCATGGCTTACTTTTCTTCCGGGAAGGTGCTTGCATGAAAGCGACTGCATGCTCGGGTTGGAGCTCGATGACAGCGAGGCTCGAGATGGTCCTAAGGAAAAGAGAGGGGAGGGTGAGATGCAGGAGGTCAAGGGGAGCATGTTGAGGCCACATGCATAGAGAGAAAGGAAGGAACTCAACTTCAAGCATCAATCTTGAAGAAGGTCAAGGAAGGAGCTTCTTCTTCTCTAGGGTGAGGCAGAGCATGAGGAAGGCTCTAGAGCTCAGAGAGGGTAAGTGAAGGTGGGAGTAGTAGAATTAGGGCAGAGTAGAGAGCTAGGGTGGCCTATGGCCTCTTAGATCTGAGGGTATGGTCTAAGGTATACCAAGTCCATTTCATGCATGGGGAGAGGGTGATGTTGACTGGTTGGGCTAGGAGGGCAGTGGGAGCTCATGTGAGGCTGCAGCTGAGCAGAGGGATGCTGGTGCTGCAAGTTTGCTGCTCCACTGGTATTTTGGCCAAGAAAGAAAATGGAGGGGGAGGGAAGCTAGGGCAAGGATTAGGGGAGAGGGGTGGTGGAGGCACAGGTGTGGGGTCTCGTGGAGGCAGAGAGGGTATTGGTTGTTGCAGCTTCAAGATATTAAGGGAGGTTGCTAAGATTCTGAGTTAATGGCATGGTCTTCTTTCTCCTTTGCTCCCAAGCACTAAAGGAAAAAACGAGGGGGCTTGTTACTGTAGTACTACAGTAGCACAAGGCTAGAGATGAGGGGTGGGTGTTGTGGTGGTCATTCAAAATTATTTGAGGAAGGTTTGATGGTTTTAGCAAAGTGCCATTAGAATAGATTCTTTTTATTTGATTTAATTTTATCTCCAACACTTATGTGATCAAGGGTTGAGGGAGGTTTGATGATGTTGGGAATGATCAAGTGTCTTTGGAACAATAGTGAAGATCACTGGTTGGGTTTAGGAAGAATTCAAATTGAGAAGTTTAAAGTTTTAGTAAGGGATGTGATCTAGGGTTTCAACATTCTGATGCCCTAAAGAATATCTCACGGTTGGATATCTGGTGAGACAAATTGATCAAGGGAAGTTGGGTTTGAAAGGGGTTTGATGCTTAAAAGAATAGTACAAAAAAATTTGCAAAGAAGATTATCCAATTGCCTCCAAAACCATGTTGGGCTGAGTAAAAAACACTATCTACCAAAGTTCGAAGAAAATAAGGTGGTCAAAGAAGATTATCCAATTGCCTCCAAAACCATGTTGGTTTGAGAAGCTCATGGATCCAGTTGAAACAAGGAGGGTATGCGTGGATAGACAAGCTTAATTAGATCATAACCATGTCAAGAGTTGGCCCAGAAATCTTGGTATGGAGTTAGGAGCTTCTTCCCAAGTAGGCCTATTGATAAGATTGGCTGAAATAGATTATTTTCTTGCCTACACAACCATCAAGAACAAGTGGGTCCAAGAATGATATAGTCAATGGCAAGAGTGGGATTTGGATGTACTCATGATGTTTTTCAAGATGGTTCAAGTACATTTCCATAATTGCATAAGGGTTGATATAGTTAGGGACTCAAAGCATGATAATAGTTTTATATTTTGTCTGTTTTGAGGTTTTAGACTAGGGTACAATATGTAGTGGTTTTGATGCAGTGCAAGGATCCAAACACATCATCAAGTGGATGATGTTGAAGAGTAGGTTAATTAGAAAGGATCCATATCTTGAGTTGGGCTCCAGTACCTTGGAAACTCCAAAAGATAAGTGGCTAAAAATTGGGTCTGATAAGGAGAATAGATGATCACTTGATTAACCAGAGATCAAGACAAGCCTGGGAATCTAGGTAGATGAGTTCCTATATGAAGAGCAAGGGTTGGTGACGGTAAGGCACATCACCAAGGATAGGATAAGGTAGGCTCCTTGCCTAAGAATCATATGAAAGGGTGATAACTTAGGAGAGAGTGGGAAAAGGCAGAGATGAAGGTATTCTTCCTACTAGGGTTTTGAGTTTGTGGTCCTCCATAGAGTTGGGGTGAGATATGATTGGGTTCATACTATTATTATCTTGCTTGACAAGAGTTTGGTTAAAGGTGCATTTCTAAAGGAGGAGTGTTGGGGGCTTATCCAACTGAGATTTTGAGAAGGAATAGATTGACAACAATACCTTGGAGTGGAGGATGTATTGTTGGTTAAGTGTTTTACTCCAGGGTAGCTCACACTAACTCCTAAGCAAGCAAGTTAAACAACAGATCAAGGAAATTCATCTTAACAAGCAGATCAAGGCAATTCGTCTTAACAAGCATCTCAAAACTACTACTATGAACACCATCAAGCCTAGCTTGAAGTGTAGAGGATTATTTTGAAGGGTTGTAGTTTTGAAGAAGGTAAGAGTCCCTTGGTGTTTCTACCAAGAGTGGGAACCAAAAGTTTTATAAAGGGTTTTGGAAAGATTAGAGGTAAGGTTATTTGGAAGTTATGTCTTGAAAACATAAGGAGACGATATCATATAGATCTACAAAAAAATCAAGAGAATCTAAGAAAACATTTATTGTTGCAAAGGCTTCTTGGATTTTGATTTGAAATGCCATAACATTTGAGAGTATGTAAAATAAGCCAAGACATATATTTTGTTAAATAGTTTTTTCAACTTAGGGTAGTGAAGGAAAGTATCTTACTACTACACAATCAGGTGCATAAGCACAAGGCAAACAACTACACCACTAAGCAAGAAAAAGTTTTGGTTCCCCCTAATTTTTTCATTTTGGACAACTAATCTAGGTAACGGAAAATGGGGTGTTACAGGATTGTTGCCCTTTTATTTTAGAAGAGATAAACATGGACACACAAAAACTTTTTAAGAAGACTTATATATAAGTTATAGGTACTAATAAATGTTTAATGATAACTTTTCAAGAAATATATTTGGCGTAATGGCAATGCACTAAATTTACATCTATTGAAAGTCTTGAGTTCGAATACTCCGTGCGTACATATATTTATCCTGGGTTCACATTTTTCCATTACCAATATTGATTTATGGTCACAGACCAACATCCCTCGAGTTTAATTGGCATGTTTGAAAATAAAAGTTAAGTAGTTCTACAGAAAGGCTGGCACCAGGGAACCACCACTAGAACATACATGGCTGCATTGAGATATGTTAAGAAGGTCAAAGTAACAGAATAAAAAGTCCAACATAGACATGTTTTCTGTACAGAAAGGCTGACATCGGGGACTCAATAGTCAGAACATTCATGGCTACGGCATCGAGCAATGTTGGCAAGGACACAACAACGGTCGCAGCTAGACAAAAGATGACCAAGATAGACATGTTTCTTGTCTAGAGAGTCTAACATTAGGGCCCCAACGGCAAGACCATACACGACTGCCGCATTCAACAATGTCACCGAGGTCAAAATGGCGGACGCATCCGAAAATAATGTGCAACATACACATGTTTCCTCTAAAGAGGACCCTGACATGTGGGACCCACCAGGCTGAATAAATGACTGATGCATCAAGAAACGATATCAAGTTCAAAACAGGGAGGCACCAGCCGATATAGATAATCCATCATACACATATTTCTTTTAATGTGTGGCTGACATGTGGGACCCACCAGCCTGACTAAACGGTTGATGCATCGAGCAATGTTGTCGAGTTCAAATCCGGGAGGTGCGACCGAGGAAAAAAATCCATCTTACACACGTTTCTTCTAATGTGAGGCTGACATGCATGTGGGACCCAATAGCCTGAATAAACGACAGATGCATCAGGCAACACTATCAATTTTGGAATAGGGTAGCACGAGCAGAGGGGAAAATTCCATCATACATACGACTCTTCTAATGAGAGGCTGACATAGGGGTCCCGGCAGCCTGACTAAATGGCGGTTGCATTGAGAAACGTTACCAATTCAAATCACGAAGGCGCGACCAAAAAGTATGGTCTGCTAGAGACACTGACATATGGGACCCACACACCTCAAAACATTTCGCTCGGTCAAAATCGGGCAAGGAACCAAAAATCTTGCTTCTACCATGCGCCGACCGAGATTCGTCCATATTTTGAGCAGTTTCGTCGTAGTAGAGGGCCGCGAAACTAGAAAAAAGTTTCCATCATCACGATCGAGCGTATAAATTCATCACGGAAGGCGCGCCTTCTACAATGAGTGATGGGCCAAATCATTGTGGATAGAAAGATTTCTTGTAGTGGCACCTCCTCTCACTTGCTCATTTCACACTCAAATAGACTCCTCGCGTTCTTCTCCATAGCTAAGTCACTTGAAGTGAATAACCTACGAAAAATCAAAATAAAACCGAGAGAGCTTCACACAAAAGAAGATAAAAGCCTTCTACAATGTTATCAATGCAAACTTAAAATAAACATGCAACTAAAGAAAGATAAATGAATAAAAATATGAAAACAAAATATGAATGCGGAAGGTGGGGAGGAGTTCAACCTCCCCAAGCTTAGACTCTTGGTCTATCTCGAACAAAATATTGTCGCCATCGTTGGGCAGTGGCTACTGATGCGGTTGATACGGGTAGTAGTTTGGAAACTCAAACATGAAATAGGTGAAGTCCTGGGTGAGAGTGAGCACTTTGGTGTTCACATCATGCAGCGTGTTCTCCACACCGCTGACACGAGTCACCATCTGATCAAAATCACCTCTTGGTACATACTTGTACACTGGCTGAGGTGGTGGCATTTTCTAGTATTGTTGGTACTAGGGAAAGTGTTGTTGATGCTAATGTTGCTAGCCATAATCATCCTATCCTGTCGTGTTCCAGTTTTTCTCCTCCTTAGGTTAATGCTGCTCTTGGCCACCTCCTGCATTCTCCCAAGTAGGATTTCCTCTCAGGGGTACGATCCTCCCCGAGGTGATCATTTCTTATTGGAACTCCTCCTCATCGAGGACCCAACTCTGTTTGTCTGGCAAACCAAAGCTTGAACAAATGGAAGCAATATTTGGTGAAATTCACTGTTAGGTTCATAATAAAACTGATAAGCACAAAGAGAGCGATGAGTCCTATAGATTCCCATAAATTTGGTTCTTGCCATCAGCATCATCTAAAAACTTACTACCTGCCCCGGTCTCTCTCAAGGCATCACAAACTCACTTGCATAGGCGATCTGAGTGAACAAGCCGTCACAACGAATATCTCCTGAATGAACTGACCGTTAGTGGCAGAAGTGTTGGATCAACATTGCACCCAAGTTTACCTTATGCTACATCTCCAGATGGAGAGCCATGTAAATCACACTTATCTCAGGTCTAGCCATTGCCCTGGTGTCTCCCTTCCCAAAATCTGAATTCGCCAAGAAGGTGGTGAAGTAACTGATGACCCAAAAGTATAGAGGGTGTATCACAGTATTTTCGATAAGTAAGAGTGTAGAACCCAACGAGGAGCAGAAGGTGCTGGCTAGTGGTATGTATCAGGAATTCTCCGCAAATACTTAGCAAACAGATTTTTAGGGGTTTTTGATAAAGCAAGTAAATAAAGTACGAGTAAATAAAATACAGTAGGAATAAATGCAGCAAGTGGCCCAATCCTTTATTCAGCAAAGGACAAGCCGGTTGTATTACTTAAGATGACCAAATGTTCTCGAGGACACACGGGAAGAATGTCAAGTGCTTTCGCTTCATATAGTTGATTAATCTTCTTTAGCTTGCTAAGTGTTGTGTGGGTGAACCTGTGCTAATGTACCGACCTTCCTAGGACTAATACATACTTGTGATTATACCCCTTGCAAACATTTGTAAGTACAAGAAAGTAATTAAGGTAGAAACCTAACCACAGCTTTAAACTCTAAGACCCTGACGTCCCTTGTGCAATGGTTTCCTAACGGGGGTTCAGGTTTCTGTCACTCCGGCAACCCCTACGATTAGTAGCCAAATACACAATGCATTCCCCTAGGCCCATATAGGTGAAGTGTCATGTAGTCGACGTTCACATGACACCACTAGAAGAAGTACACCACAACTTAAATATTAAACTATTGAATTTTTCTCAACACAACTCCACTACTAACAACATGACTTCTCCCATGTCCTCAAGAACAAAACGAACTACTCACAAGACATCATATGGGTCATGATCAGAGATGAAATAATGATGTATAACAATCTGAACATAAACAATACTTCAATGGTTCACTCAATAGCATCAACTACAAAGAGTAATCAACACCGGGAAAGTTTCCCCTAAGAACTATGTAAGATTCAACCCAATTGTTACAGCAATATGGAGATGGTGATGAGGGTGTTGATGGTGATGATGGTGGTGATGATGATGATGATGATCCCGATGAAGTCCAACTTGATGGTGGTGTTGATGGAGACGATCTCCCCTCTCCAGGAAGGAATTCCTCTGGCAGAAATCTGTCTGCCGGAGAGATCTTTCTCTCCCGGTGTTTTCCGCCCTGCAGAAGAGGTGGAATCTTTCTGTGGTTGCTCCCCGAGTATTAGGGTTTCAGGAGGATTATATACGCCAGAGGGGAGAGCCAGAGGTAGGCCAGGGCGGCCACACCACCTGGTGGCGTGGCCTAGGCTGGCCCGCGCCAGGGGGTGGTGTGGGCCCCTTCTGGCCCATCTCCACTCCTCCTTCTGGCAGTCTTCGTCTTCTGGAAAAATAGGATTTTCTGTATATTTTCCTGGATTTTATGATCTTCGCTAATTTTGCCTCCAAACATCACCTTTTCCATCAGAATCCTGATTGCAGTGGTCCATGCTCCAAAAGTCATCAACCATGCAAAAACAGATGAAATAACATAAGTATCATCTCTTAATATGAAATATATCAATGAATAACAGTGAATTATGATATAGAATAGTGATGCAAAATGGACATATCAACTCCCCCCAAGCTTAGACTTCGCTTGTCCCCAAGCGAAACTGATCTCAATAAACATGACCTCAGGTTTATGGAGTGAAGAGTCGATAAAAGAATACAAACAAGAAGCATCACATTCATCAATACATAGATCATAGTGGAAGACAACTCATTATTATATAACTCAACTTGCAATGAGTAAAGGAAACACAATAAAGATACATAAAGTAAATCATAATTGGTAATGGCAAACTTGGCTCTTGGTCGAAGAATAGTTGATAAATTGCTGGAGTTCATAAATAACAGATTTTTCAATGATAGCTTTCAAAGTAGTAATCACCAAGATAAGAGCAATGTGCAAAACAAGGAACATAAGAAACATGGTTGAATAAATCATCATATGAATGAATGAAACACAACAACTCAAAATACTTGCTGAGATAGAAGGGAATAGGTTTACTGACTCAACTAAAAAGTAAAAGAAAGGCCCTTCGTAGAGGGAAGCAGGGATTTCAAGTTTCATAAAGCGCTCCCAAAAATTATGATACTTATTAGCTTTCAGCTCTCATTGCCCCTATCATAGGCATATTTAGGTGATTAAGGTTAAAGTGACACAACTAAGAGGATATGCTTGACAAGTTATCAGTTGAAATCTCATGCCCCTTACATACGAGTACTGAATCTCATGCTACTCAACTTCAGTCACGAGTAAGCTCTTGTCATTGTAGATACATGTGTATCATTGAGAACCACCAGCAGGGTACCCCTTGCACATGATAGAGGAGCTATCCCATAATCAAAATGACAAGGCAAGCAGACAATGAGCATCTCAGTGATCCTTTTATTTGCTATTTGCATAGGTTTTTATTGAAGATGCTTCATCGAATGCTCACTATAGTTATGCTGCAAGTTTCCACCATGATTAGGCATGGCTTAGGCTAGCAGCCCAGGCGTTTCTCTAACACACATATAAACTCCATGATCTTACAAGCTCCCCTTTTATTTCACACCGCTGGGATCCATAGGCAAAATAATCATGATATCAACTAGGTACAAAGTACCAATGCAATGTTGAAAGCGTTCCCCATGATACATGGTTCTGCTAACTTCAACTTATAAAGCGCAAGCGTATACGCAACAAAGAAGGACCCAATGGTTCAAGTTTATTAAGTGCAAGAAAGTAAAGTGTGCCATCAAGTTCGTGAGAGCTTTAATCACTAATTTTCACATAACAAGTTTAATTTGGAAGGTAGATAAAAACAAGAATTTACTTGGAATAGCAATAATGCTAATAGGTAGGTATGGTGGACACAAATGGTAGAGGTTTTTGGCTTAAGCATTGGGTGCACGAGAAGAAATCCCTCTCAGTACAGGTTTTTGGCTAGCAAGGCTGGGTAGCAAGTATAAGAGTTGAAGGAAACAAACAAACATACAAGTGATAAAAACAAACATGCAATCTTCCTTGGAAGCACAAAAGATATTAACCAGAGAATACTAGACTTATGAGAAAATCAAGAAAGAAAGATGATGAAATTATAATTCTTTAGAGTACTTTTATCTTTTCATTCAACTATCAAAAATAGTGTTTCTACTGACCGAGCCAGGTTTGCAAAAACCAACTAAATTAACTCAATGATCCCAAAGTGATACCAATACTAATAACAAGATCAATCATATAACCACGAATTGAAAAGTAATATAAGATATGCAAAAGAGTAAATGATAGAACTTCTCATTAATATTCCATAATGGCTACTCACACCAAGGGATACATATCTAATGAGAGAGGGGACACTTCCATAATGCAAACCATCCTACATGATAACTTCTCTATTCAAGATATGACTCTACTAAAAAGGTAAAAAGATAGAAGATAGTGATGTGATACCGCGACACTCCCCCAAGCTTGGAACAAACCAAGGGGATGCCAAACCTGATGACGAATTACTCCTTCGGTGGTGGTGGTATCCTCTCGTCATCGTCCAACTTCCAGGGTAAAGGCTCTCCATCAACAAAGGACATTGTGGTCTCCAGCATCCTGAAACTTGCGGCAGCACTTATGCGTTTAAACATAATCTCATACTCATAGTTTTGATTTTGAACGTTGTAGAGTTGTGCTTGCAGTTTGTTGGTTGTTTGGCGGAGTGAGAGGACTTCATCCTTGAGCTCAGCAGTCTCCTTTTGGTGCTCGGCGATGAGTTCGGAACAAATCTTATGGATGATATCCACTTCGCGTTCCGCCATCTTCTTGTACCTAAAGACTTCTTGCTCCAGTACTTCCATCCTGTCCTCCAGAATTCCTTCAGTTTTAGGGCCTTGAACCTCTTTTATCCGGACCTCCCCATCTTCAAGCAACAACTCCTTGGGATAATTCTTCAACTCTCTCATGTATGGGTTGATGATATCCTCTAACGAATCTTCCTTGGCTGATCCAGAGGAAGACATTGTGGCTCCAAATCTGTGACTCTACCTGTCAGAAATAGATCGAAATGAAAAGACGATGAAAACACGATATACAAACCTTAGGAGATCCGGGGGATTATATATTACGAAGTTTCACAACAAAAGGTAGGTACTGGGAGAAAACGGGTCAGAGACGGAGTCCAAGGTGGCCACACCACCTGGTGGCGTGGCCAGGGGTGGGCCCGTGCCACAGGGCGTGTGAGGCACCCTGGCTCCGTTTCCGTCCCTCTTTCGCTTCGTAGCTTTCCTTGTTGGCTAAAAACTGCAAAAATATAATTGGACAGATCTTTCATGGAACTTTTCTTACCAGAACTATTACCTATTTGAAAATGGACTCTGCAGGTCTCTGAATTTGGTATTTAGTAGATTCTTCCAGAGTCACCTCTTCAATAACATCAATATCTTCATCTTCATACACTTATTGCTTGAGTCATGAAACCTTTCACTTCCTTATTACACCATTATCTCCACTAACCTGAAAATTTCTTTCACACAAAACTTCACACAGTTCTCATTAGCAACATTAGTATAAGGGGTTTTCTATTTTCGTGCCCTCGGGTCCTTAGTTGTACTCAGTTTTCCCCAGCTCTTAGTTTTTCCTCATTTTTCCCCAAGTCCTTGTCTGAAACCCGCAGAAGGAGCTCAGACGGAAGGAATCCGTTAAGTTGACCGTTCCGTGCTGACGAGTGGGGTCGTGTCGTTTGTGGGGCCGCATCGTGTGGGGCCGTGTCGTGTGGGGCTGGTAGGAAGGGACCGCGTGGGACAGGACGAGACCGTGTTTGTGTGGCCGTAGCGTGTGGGGCCGTAGCGTGTGGAGCCGTGTGGGTGCGGGACGTGGGCACGAGTGGTTTCTGTCTCTTTCGCCTAGATTAGCAGTTTTCAATGTACCTTTTTCCTCTCTCTCGCTCGATCTCATTCATATTTGATAGCCCAAATTGGTAGCAAATCTAGAGCAGCTTCTCCTTCTGTTTTTTAACGCCATTCATTTCTTTATGCCTTCGTTTTTACCCAATCAGGTAGGAAATCTAGGGCACAAATCCAGAGAAAATATAGGATAAGCTGCATACAGCAGCCAACATAGCATAGATATATTCACGACAGATCCAACAGTAGTACCGATAGATACAACATAAGCTACATTTTACATGAATTTAAGCTGCTCTCCAGATAGAGCAGTCACATACAGAGAGTGCAGTAGGCACGTTCAACGCCTCGTGGCGCTGTGACTCGCTTGGAGGTTGCGCAGTGAATCCCAAGTGCTTTGTGTTTGGCCATGAACGCATGCACGTTCACGGTCGTTCAACTCTAGCGCCAAGATTCGCCAATGGATTCAACATGGTTCACCAGGCAGTTGAAGTCGGTGGCGCGGAGCTTCCTGTTGCAGAAGGGGCACTTGTAAATGCCTCGAGCAAAGGGGCCATCATAATGGCCGGACTGCAGCCTCCTGAGGACGTGACGAGTCTTGGTGTGGAAGGACTCGTCATTGCCAACGTCGCTGCTCGCACATCACGTAGCACCAAAGATCGTGCAAAAACACGAGTCAATTGCAACGATGATGGAACAGAGAGTGAACAAAGATCATGCATGATAATATGGGCTCGAAAAAAAGAGGTAGCCTCAGTTACATTGGACACACTTATATCCAGGATTTGAGTCAGTAAACCAAAGATCATGCACAACAAATTTGTACACACCAATTGTTTACTGACCAAACCCTGAATCAATTTGTGCCCAAATATTCATCATCATCGGCACAAATCTTAAACAAAAGCAAATCACAAACACTAATAACGCAAGATCTAACAAAAAGGATTGAACTAGGAACAGACGAACCCTAATAACGCAAGATCTAACACAAGCGGGGGGGGCCTGGGCGGTGGCCCGGGCCGTGGCGGCGGCTACGGGCCGATGATCCCGGCTGATACGTTGGAAGCAGCGACAGGGGCCTGGATGGGGGCCGCGGCTGATGCGCCGGCGGCCGATGCGCCGACAATGGGCATCTCATTCTTCTCCATCGTCGGCGGTTTTCTTCGGGGTTTTTTCTTGGGCTCTTCGGTTGTGGAGAAGATGATGGGACAGGAGAGGCGGTTGTAGTGAGAACGTGCGTCGAGGGAGAGAAAAAGGCTCCATAAAGATGAAGGTGGCGTGTACCACAACACGCGTCCACTATGCACGGCTACAGCATGCACCGCGACACGAGTCTAACCCTGGGACGTTTGGTGTACTCAGTTATAACCTCGGGCCTTATACAGAAATTTTATCTGTACTCAGTTTTCCCCTCGAGTACTTAGACTGGCAAGTGCAATATACTCAGTTTTACCCTCAAGTAGCTGGTCAACAGAGAGTCAACAAATGAGATTAACATAGCTAACTTAGTCATTTCATGCGCAAAAAAATCCAAAAAAATAAAAACATAGTGGCACCTACTCATGGAGTCTTCCTACGCAACCTGCCACCTAGAAATCCTTAACAAACATATATAAATCAAGTTTTACCACAAATTGCCACTTCTCAGAATCACTAGTGTAGCTATGAAGATGCATGGTTTTCCACTCAAACCCCTTTGCAAAACGTCTTCCCCAAAAACATAGTTTGTCTAAATGATGCCATAATTGTCACACTCATGTATATTTGAATTGCAAATAATTTGATGTAGCCCAATATGAATTATATTGTACAAAACACGCATTTTTCATTTTGTAATTCTTTTGTTTGAATCCCTTAGTCTATTTACTATTTATGTGCCCTTGGATTCTTAGTACTACTCAGTTTTGCCCTCAAGTTCTGTCACAAATGCTCTCAGAAGCCCAAACTTATCCTGATTGGTTGAGCCGTTGTCACACGGATCGACTCCACGAACCGTTGTCAACTGATCTAACGGTCAGTATACCCCTCTCCGTCTCTTCGTGGCCACCCCTCTCTCTCTGTCGGTGGAGAGTGCCACCCCTCTATTTATGTGCAATAACGAGTTTGCCACGTAATATAGTTTGCGGATTTCGGTGAATGCATTATTTCTCACCCCTCTAACAATTATCAACTATCTTTAGCTTTCCTTTTCTTTTAGGGAATATAGTTTGGGATATAGTTTTGGTAATTTGAAACGGCCCAAAAGTGGTATAATTTTGGTATAAACATGAGGCAATCATATTTGCGGATTTCGGTGAATGCATTATTGTCACCCCTCTAACAATTATCAACTATCTTTAGCTTTCCTTTTCTTTTAGGGAATATAGTTTTGGTAATTTTGGTAGAAACATGAGACATACATATTTGGCATATTTGGGGGATTTCGGTGAATGGATTATTTGTCACCCCTCTAACAATTATCAACTTTCTTTAGCATTCCAATATAGTTGGTAATTTTGGTGAATGCACACACTAACTATGAAAACAACTACAAGTACATGTAACTGAATAATGGATTTGTAACAAGGTATCCCTTGTAACAACTTCTAGCGCCTGGTGAGCAATGATAAGAATCCGATCGCAATTATACAACAGAAAAAACAACCAGCCATCAGATTAGCTTGCTTCTTCAACTCGATCAGCTGCCTTAACTGCTTGTTCATTTTCTTCAGTTCTCCCTTCACTTCCACCAGTCCTGCATTGGGAGCATTAGGTATAATCGGAACGGCTCCTCTCTCCGCCGCATTCTCTACAGCAAGTCCCCCTCCCAAATTGTGCTCCCCAATAGCGCCAATTGATTCCTGCAATTGAAGCCTCTGAACGTACTCATCGATCCACTCAAAATGCCTGCATTTCTTCAGGATCTGAAAACAACAACGTGAACCCTAAATCCCAAATTCGAGGGAATAACAAGAAAATCGAGAGAAAACAGAGAAATTGGAGCGAGATCTAACCTTATCCCCCTATCTATATGGCAAGCTCTCGCATGCAAGGAACTCACGTCCACGGTTGCCGTTGTCGTCTGTCTTACAGATCGATCGCTTCAGAGGCTCCTGGCGTGGGCAGTCAGGGCATCTTGTCAAAGGCAGGGGTCTATACTGCGGCCATGAAGAACGGGAGGTCGAAGAGAAACTAGACATCACCCGCCTGCCGGAGAAGGGCTACCGCTGGCGGAGAAGAAGAACAATGGGGCGCGGGGAAAGAAAGGGGAAGCAATGGCACGGGCACGGGCCCGGGGAAATAAAGGGGAAGCAATGGCACGGGCACGGGCGTGGGGCTGGCTCGGGCTCCCATTTTGCAACGGTCACCTGGGTAAGCTGTGGGTCTGGCGTGCTAACGTGGACAAGTTGTGGGTCCCACGATGATCTGGATAAGTGGAGACGTGTCCACTACGGGGCACCAACAGCGGCCCCACTTGCCAGCACCAACCAACGTCAACTAAACGGGAATCCTCCGTCCGAGCTCTTTCTGCGGGTTTCAGACAAGGATTGGGAAAAACTGAGGAAAAACTAAGGAGCTGGGGAAAACTGAGTACAACTAAGGACCCGAGGGCACGGAAATAGAAAACCGTAGTATAAGTGAAGTGATAAAACCTTTTGAGTCCAATTTCAACTGAAGACCATCAAAACATAAGCTACTGTAGCAACTCCTTCCGGAAACCCAAAAAGAATTCAAAAAGGAAATCGAATAAAGAAGCAAATGCAAGAGTGGCAAAATCTGTCAAAACAGACCAGCAGGTAAAGATCAATTTTTTCGAAAATCTTCTGTTGCTCAAATCAAGAAGTGCAAAACTAACGCAAGTTAAATAACAACCTGGGGCAGAATCACAAAAAATTACAGCTCAATCCGACAGACAGAGATCTCTCACGAATTTTTACGGTGAAGCACAAAAATCTGTTTCAGGACAACAACTTCCCCAAATCTTACTTTTCTCTCATTAGAGGTTGATCTTGACACAAAAACCAAACAAAAATGATAAGGAGAGGTTATTACCAAAGTAATAACTTCCAATACTCAAAGAACAAAAACAAACTGAAAGCAAAAATAAACTGGGTTGTCTCCCAAAAAGCTCTTTCTTTGTAGACATTAAGATGGGCATGATAATTTTGAAGATGCTCACATAAGAATATGAATTTAAGTGAAAGAGAGCATTAAGAAGCAAAAAAACACACATTTAAGTCTAACCCACTTCCTATGCAAGGGAATTTTGTAAACAAACAAGTTGTTGAAACCAGAGGCTACTAGCATAGGAAGGCAAAACAAGTGCAACATAAAAACTTTCAGCATAAAACGAGGAAACTTGATATTATTGAGATACATAAGAACACTTTTCCCTCTCTCATAGTAACTTTCAGTATCATGCATAAACTTAACAATATAACTATCACAAGGACCATTGTAACAATAATCACTTATTCTAACAGAAAACACATGAATACTAGCTCTCATAATACTACTTTGTGAAACAATATTAGAGGTATCCTTACAAAGGATAGTGTGTCCCTCTTCTTCATACTTAGTGACAAAGTCTTTCACATTTGCTATTATAGGTTCATCATCCATTTGTTTATCAGGTTCAACAGCTTTATTTGTACTTTCATTAAACATACTAGCTATCATAGAATGTTCCTTTATCTTAACTAGGAAAGGGATTTTCTCAATGTAAGGTTCAGGTAAGACATGATTAGTAGGATAAACTTCATTATTTCTTGCAGGAACACTCTTAGCAATATCTTTATAAGGTTCATGATACTTATTCCACTTCTTTTTAGGCACTTCAATGTAGGAAGCAAAAGCCTTAAAATAAGAAGCAATAGCTTGAGAATCTAGACCATAAGCATTTTTAATATTTTGAAAGTTGCCAGTTCCCACAAAATATTCAATGCATTCATAATCATAATTTATACCTGACTTTCTTCCTTTGTCTTTCTCCCAAGCTTCAGCATTGTCTTAAATACGGTCCAGAAGATCCCATTTAGCTTCTTCTTCCATGCGAGTGAATGATCCAACACAAGAAGCATCCAATAAATCCTTATCATGAAGAGAAAGCCTTGCATAAAAGTTATTGATAATAATATTGTTGGGGAGCTCATGAATGGGACATTTGAGCATTAGTAACTTCAATCTCCCCCAAGCTTGAGCTGTACTCTCTCCATCAAGAGGCCAAAAGTTATATATTTCATTCCGATCTTTATGAATCTCACTATTAGGATAAAACTTTGAATAAAAGAGAGGCACTATTTCCTCCCATTCAAGAGCTTGACCATTCTTCAGCAGCTTATACCAGTCCTTAGCTCTTCCTTTCAGTGATAATAGGAATAACTTGTTCTTAACTTGATCTGTAGTAATACCTACACACTTGAACAACCCGCATAATTCGTGTATAAAGCACTGGGATGGATAGTCCCATCCCCAACATAGTAGTTATCCATAACACGATCAATAATTCTTGTAGGTATTTTAAAAGCATCATTCTCAGCAGGTGGTGGTTCATCTACTACCTTAGCAGTGGTAGTAGCATTACCAAATAAGAAACTCAGCGGATTATCCATAACAAAAATAAAGCAACTAACAGAAGTAAACAATACTCACAGTAGAAGTTTCCTTTACTAGTTCCACTCTCCAATAGCGCTTCACTCCCTGGCAACGATGCCAGAAAATAGTCTTGATGACCACAAGTATAGGGGGTGTATCGTAGTATTTTTGATAAGTAAGAGTGTCGAACCCAACGAGGAGCAGAAGGTGCTGGCTAGTGGTATGGATCAGGAATTCTCTGCAAATACTTAGCAAACGGATTTTTAGGGGTTTTTGATAAAGCAAGTAAATAAAGTACGAGTAAATAAAAGACAGTAGGAATAAATGTAGCAAGTGGCCCAATCCTTTATGCAGCAAAGGACAAGCCGATTGTATTACTTAAGATTACCAAACGTTCTCGAGGAAACACGGGAAGAATATCAAGTGCTTACGCTTCATATAGTTGATTAATCTTCTTTAGCTTGCTAAGTGTTGTGTGGGTGAACCTGTGCTAATGTACCGACCTTCCTAGGACTAATACATACTTGTGATTATACCCCTTGCAAACATCTGTAAGTACAATAAAGTAATTAAGGTAGAAACCTAACCACAACTTTAAACTCTAAGACCCTGACGTCCCTTGTGCAATGGTTTCCTAACGGGGGTTCAGGTTTCTGTCACTCCGGCAACCCCTACAATTAGTAGCCAAATACACAATGCATTCCCCTAGGCCCATATAGGTGAAGTGTCGTGTAGTCGACGTTCACATGACACCACTAGAAGAAGTACACCACAACTTAAATATCAAACTATTGAATCTTTCTCAACACAACTCCACTACTAACAACATGACTTCTCGCATGTCCTCAAGAACGAACTATTCTCAAGACATCATATGGATCATGATCAGAGATGGAATAATGATGTATAACAATCTGAACATAAACAATAATTCAATGGTTCACTCAATAACATCAACTATAAAGAGTAATCAACACCGGGAAAGTTTCCCCTAAGAACTATGCAAGATTCAACCCAATTGTTACAGCAATGTGGAGATGGTGATGAGGGTGCTGATGGTGATGAAGGTGGTGATGATGATGATCCCAAGGAAGTCCAGCTTGATGGTGGTGTTGATGGCGACGATCTCCCCTCTCCGGGAAGGAATTCCCCCGGCAGAAATCTGTCTGCCGGAGAGATCTTTCTCTCTCGGTGTTTTCCGCCCCGCAGAGGCAGCGGAATCTTTCTGTGGTTGCTCCCCGAGTATTAGGGTTTCGGGAGGATTATATACGCCAGAGGGGAGAGCCAGAGGTGGGCCAGGGCAGCCACACCACCTGGTGGTGCGACCAAGGCTGGCCCGCGCCAGGGGGTGGTGTGGGCCCCCTGTGGCCCATCTCCACTCCTCCTTCTGGCAGTCTTCGTCTTCTGGAAAATAGGATTTTCCGTATATTTTCCTGGATTTTCTGATTCACGAATTTTGCCTCCAAACAGCACCTTTTCCATCAGAATCTTGACTGCAGCGGTCCATGCTCCAAAAGTCATCAACCATGCAAAAATAGATGAAATAACATAAGTATCATCTCTTAATATGAAATATATCAATGAATAGCAGTGAATTATTATATAGAATAGTGATGCAAAATGGACGTATCAGTAACGAATAGTGGGGTTCTAGATGGTGGAAGTTTTCTTCCGCAAATAATGCACATCCCTATGAACAGAAATTTGCTCCCAAGCAAACATTGCCTCTGCGAGGACTTCCTCAGTAGTATCATCTCTCCCTCATAGGAGAACCAAAAGCAATCACAAAACTCATAGAAAGTAAGGCTTCTTGGCTTCCCATTGAGCACGAAACTTATAGTGCAATGACGTCATTGAAGAACAAGTTCGTCGTAGAAACTCGAGAGGAACTCCCACGTGGCGCGATCAAAGCTGTCAGGAGCAAGGCTGGCAAACAGGGGCATACCGGCATTCTCAGGCCATCGTGTCAAAGTCCTCCTTCAGACCATGCCGAGAGAGGAAGTCGTTGCATACCCACTTGGTGGGAAGAAACTTGTGAGCACTCACTCTTTTGTAGTCCTTGTTCATGGCGGCCTTCAGAGCATCCCCCTCCTAGCGTCTCTTCTTTGATCCCAGTGTGGTGGAGTTTCCAGAGGGTCTCAAGCCTCCCAAGCTCCATCGGTGCGGAAAATATTTCCAATATTCATTGTACTAAAAAAATTTAAAACAAAACTATAGGCATAAGGTTTCTATCATATAAACAAACTATTATAGGTAGAAACTTTGAATCCTAACATGAGGAATCAACAATAATCTCAAAATATGAAGAACTCGTCTAGATAGCCAATGTGAGGGATTCAAACATAGATTTCGAAAAATAAAGCATGGATCGAGTGAGAAACTTACTGATGAGTCCAAAATTGAAGCATATTTACCTCTTGTTTTTGCATAAGTAGAGTAGGATTTTTGGTATTTTACTATGCTCGCGCGCACCTTTTTGTCTCTGTTTCAACAAAATCCCGAATTGCTAAGTCTCTTGTGAACATATCAATTGGGACTATCATATTATGCAGTAACGTGATATTTCTAAGTGATAAATGACATTTATTTGATTTATCCTCATACCTGGGAGAATAGCAAACGTGGAGGAAGCCTATAGAGGTCTTAACAATCTATGGTACGGGCGGAGTTTGCCTGTACTGTCTGCCTGTATCACGTGTCAGAGCATCCGCCTCGTCAAATACTTTCACCTCGCGAAGACAGATCTCAGATCCAACATTCATAGAAACCACCAACCTCGAAATACCATGCTAGAGAGGGATTTGGAGGAGGAACTAAGAGAAGGGAAAATCCTTGCTGCTTCGTGGATCATTGGAGGACATCACATCACCCCCTTCATCATCAAACACCGCATCTCCATCACCATTACCATTCCCCTCTCCCATACTTTAGATCTTTTTGTAATTCCAAATTCAATTGTAGCTTGCACTAGATTGATCCCCATACTTTTATCCATCCATTTGAATATGATGATGTTGTTGATGTCTTCCATGTGTGAGTAGTTCCCTTTGTTATTGGGGAGATGGAGAAACCCTAGCATTATTATGAAATGAAATAAAGATGATCTATTACTTTGGTCTATAATCCATAGATCTATGATTATGTGTTTGATCTCTCTCTAGATGGTATGTGTAGTCAGCCACATATCATTTGACTCCGGGTCTTAAGAGAGGATGATCCCCTTAGGACGTATATAGGAGTATGTCTAGTGTTACTTTCTTGACTAAAAGCATTGGCTTATTACCTGTGCGGTCAAAGGGGGAATAATGAGAGATTCACTAAGATTATTACGATATCCATGGGGAAACCCTTAATTTTGGTGGCCTATATGGGGAACCCTTAATGTTGGTGGCCTATATTTAGAGATGACCTCATTCACTTACTCAAGAAAGTGACTGCCCACAAGTCTTGTAGTGAACATCCTATTATTGAGCTCTCTCCACACATATCATGATGAAATAAATAGATTATCCTAATTATGAGTAATTATCACATGCTAGCAGTGTATCATAAATCCCCGAGAACGCTTTCTCCTTATTTATTTCCAACACATTTGTTACTTTCTTTTCTTTACTTGTTTTATTTACTTTTCTTCTGCATTCAAACAAACCTTTCAAACACCCTTTACTTGAAATCAAAGGCATCTTACAAGTATCCTTTGGTAGATAGTTACGAGGGGCATAAAGACCTTAACCAAATAGCTCTTATGGGTTAGATACTCTTACTTTGAAACTAACTACAATCTTTGTGCACTTGCAGTCATCAAGCTATTTTCTTGCGCCATTGCCGAGGAGCTAAGCGCTTTTGGTCTTTGTTCTTAGTTGCTAATTATATTAATTGTTTTACTAAAGTTGTTTACTAGTTTAAGGTAAGCACCATGACTGCAATCAGGTTGATGAATCAACTTGATGCAACTAAATACCTCGGGAAGTTCAATAGAGGACTTGTTAAGGAATTACTAAGTGGGAGAGAACCAGAATTTGGGGTTAACCCTTGCTTTATCGCTTTGATTAAAGAGAAAACTTTTGTAGGAGATGATCCAGATGAGGATCCTTACACTCATTTAATGCATTTTACCAAGTTATGTTGGATTCTTAAATTGATAGGCTATTCTGATGATGAATAGTAACTTAAATTGTTTAGCCAATCTCTAACCAACACTGCTTTAGCTTGGTATAGAATTTTCCTTGTTGAGAAAATTGATACTTGGGAAAAGCTTAAAGGATAATTTGTATTTCAATTCTTTCCCAAAGTAAAGACTGCTAAAGTAAGGAGGGCGATCACAAACTTCAAAAACCACCCAGGATAAGGATTGGTAAGAGCCTTCAAGAGGTATAAATCCATCCTTAATAGATGTCCCCATCATGATTTACCTGAATGGTATGTTTTACATATTTTCTATGGGGGACTTAATCAAGTGATTAAACATGAACTTGACTAATTCCGGAGGTTCTTTTATGGACTTAACTATAACTAAAGCTTGGGAACTTCTAGAACAAATTTGATGCAATAGAGAAACTTGGGGATTTGATTTAGGAAGTGAAGGAGGGATAGAAATTGAATATGATTGGCCCAATGCTTATAAGGAATCTGGTAAGGTCAAGGAAACCTCTAATTAATTTCAACTTGATGATGATATTATCTTGCAAATCCTTCAGTCTTTTACATAACAAAATGAAGCTCCCAAAAAAGATTGGATTCAATATACTCCACCACCTAAGCATGTTGAAGATGTTGAGATAAAAATTATGGCCCCTGTAGAGACATTAAAGAAGGAAGCCCCTTATGTTGAACCCCTTCCTTTTCCAAGGACGGTCAGAAAACATATGATGGCTCAACAACTCGAAGAACAACGGGAAGAGGAAAGATTGTTCCTTGAAAAGTTAGAGGAAGAGGCGAAAGTAGAAGAAATCAACCAAGTAAGTATTCAAGAGACATGTGAACCAACTAAAGAAGATATATTAACCATGTTTTCACATTGTAACATGATCGAGCTAGACACTAAAGCTTCACAATTTGTTGAAGGAAAGGTAAAAGCCAAAGATGTTGGTAAGCCTATTCTCCTTTGCACTTTTGGTGGGTCTTCTTATTATGGCTTTTGTGATATAGGAACAGCTGTTAATGTAATCTCTTATATAGGAATAGCTTCGTTGAGAACCGGTAAGGGAGGACGGTACGGGGCCTTCTGGTCATACCGCTGCTCATTAAAGACTCTATATCAAAGAGCAATTTCTAGTTTTCTCAGAGATTTTGGTACAGTCACATAGTACGGTCCATTTCAGTTGTACTAGATCTCGTTAAAGGTTCAGAACACATATTCTTATTTTATTTTTCAATTCTTTCGTTCAAACTTGAACCATAGCTTCATATTAGCATGTTTTCTCTGCCAAATATGTATATGAGAGTTTTATTAGAACAACTAAACTAAAACACAAAATAACTATGCTACTTTATTCAAGGATGGGTTAACTCGCATTGAGAATTTATTTTGAAATGGTTGATTCGACTTAACCAACCTCTAATTCTCTGGCACATACCTTGGGTTACCCTTTATCAAGGGTACTTACCACTTGAACATGTTTAGGTGGCGGTACATATTTTCCACCTTGTTCTTGTTTCTTCAAGAAAAAACGAACAATATGATCATCATATATATTGAAGACAATTTTCCTGCTAGAGCAGTCAATATTAGCCCATGTAGTGCTAAGAAAAGGCCTTCCAAGGATGATTGAATGCTTATCATCTTCAGGAACATCAAGTATAATAAAATCAGTAGGTATGACATGATGGTCAATTCTAAGTAAAACATCTTTGATCATACCAATAGGTTGTTTAGTGTTTTTATACGCCATTTGCAAGGTAATTGAAGTAGGAGAGTAATCTCCAAGATTTAGATTCTTAGAGGGACATGCCACTAACACCTGCACCTAAATCACATAGAGCATTAAGTGTGTTAGTTTTTCCAATAGCACAAGAGATAGTTGGTATACTAGGATCCCCAGGCTTAGCGGGAAGCTTGTCATCACCGCTACAGTCTTAGTTACCTTTTTCTTTCTATTAAGGATATCTCGCATGAACTTTTATTAGTAGGAACATTGAATTGCATCAGACATAGGAAGTTCTAAACAAATATTACTTAGAGCCTCGGAAAATGATTCATAGACACTCTTTTCAGGATCATATTGAACACGGTTAGGATAAGGGATTTTATTTTTAGTTGGTTTTACATTTTACTTTACCTTGGTCACCGGCTCAGCATCTTTTTTATTCTTCTTCTTTATTGCAGGCTCCTGGTTCTCAACTTGTTTCTCCTTTGGTATGATAACGTGTTCATCTTGTTCACGACTAAGCTCAACTTCTTCACTTGGATCGACAGTTTAAGCGTCAAAGTCATATTGTTTATCTTTATCTTCTGCCTCTTCCTCTTCTTCAATTTTATGTGAAGCTTCTTTTTCATTTCTTTGAGCTTCAAGATCAATATCATCTTGTGGATCAACAAGGTCCTCTTCTTCTTGACTCGTTTCTTGAGTCTCCCTTGCTTTCTAGGATTGTTATTCTTGATACCAAGCTGGCCCTAGAGGTTCCTGTGTTTCTATACCACATCTAGTAACAATATTAGTAGACATAGTATTGGGATGATGATTACATTGACTTAAAATCAAAGCTTGAGTTTCATCTATTTCATCACATTGTATTTTAACCGTACTAATATGTTTATCAAGATGTCTATTAGCATGTCCTAGATCATCAAAGGCAGCTCCCGAATCTTTTATATTTTTCTTCTGGAGCATTAGGTGTTTATAATATCTATTAGGGAACTAACATTATTAATGTTTAAATTTTTGCAAAACAAGATTCATTTCATCTTCTAATACAAAAGTTTGGAGAACATCTACTTGATTTTCTTTTATGAGTTCTGCAGCTATTCCTTTTTCTTCCATAGACTTCAGGCATAAGTTCCAAAGGTACATGAAGCATAAATTTTCTTGGTTTCATATCTTGAACAAAATTATACTATTCATCATCGAAGGAACTTACCGAGAAAAGATCTATGCATTCAGGTAGCGTAAAATTATTCAAACCTCCTCCTCTAGTTAAATCAATCGTTTGTTTTGAATCATTAGTGAGCCCATTATAAAAGTATTGTATGATTAAATGCTCCTCAAAACCATGATTTGGGACTTTCATAATAATCCCATAAAATATTTTCCTTGCTTGAGAAAAACATTCTTCAATTCTCTGAAAGAAATGTGATACGTCGTGCTTGATCTACATAATCTTAGTAAATGAGCATAATTTTTTCATAAACTCTCGGATGCAATCCGCTCAGCTTTTTATAGTGTGTTTAGGAAAGTATTGTAACCAAGTAAAAGCTTTATCTTTTAAAGACCAGTGGAAAAGTTTAAGAAGTACAACCTCTTTTGGTAGCCCTGCTGGTTTAAGAGTATCGCAAAGGTCATGGACCTTGGTCAAATGATCACTTGGATCCTTATCTTCTCTTCTTGCAAAAGCAATTTCTTCCATCATGTAGATTAGTTTAGGATCTATTTTAAATTCCATGCTTTCAAGATCAGGATAGAGAATGGGTATTTTTCTAAGATGCCTAGATGGATTCCCATAATCTCCCAATAATTTCTCAGGCTCTTTCGCCCCTTGGATGATGGTCAAATCTGTCATCAAAAGAATCAAATTGTTCACGTCTACAGAACATGAGTTAGAAATTTTTTCAATGAATCCTAGGCGTCTTTCAATTGGTACACATTCAATATATGGAGGTAAATAAGTTCTTCTAGAACGTGTAGTACCTCTGTCTTCAATAGAGATCATGGATAGTTTCAACACTTACAAATGTCAAGAAACAAACACTTAGAACTTAGCTCCCCAGCAATAATGCCAACAAATAGCTTGATGGCCTACGAGAGCATAGGTTTGTCAAATCACGTTTCGTGGAAGTATTAGTTCCAATTTTTATATCAATCCCAATAAGGAGCTAGGAAAATGTTTATTTGTGGCGTTTCTTTCGCACTCAAGGTTTCACTTGTCTTGAGTAAATTAACTGCAAGTGTTGAGGTGGAAATGGGTGAGTGAAAAAGGATGTAGTTTTGAGTATTGAATGGTGCTTAAATTAAATAAAATAAAAGTAAATAGCACAGAGGTTATTCAAGGTTTCCTACAGATGAAAGGTTAGGCGCAAAGAGAAACAGCTCATGGTGATAACAAATGTGCCAGGTGAATAAAGTAAGATAAGTGATTATGATACTTCTTAGTCATACCTGAGCAGGCAAGCAACCCATATACCAACCAAGAGTCCTCTTGGTAGATTCTTCTCGATTCTAATGATCCATTTGTCTATTACCAAAGCCATGATCAACACATATATAAAGGTCTTTCGACCATATCAAGGCTTTAAACTTGATGGTTCCTTGTTATCCTCGAGTTGTCCTAGCTCCACTTTGGTATCGGCCGTGTCACTCAGGGATCGCCAGTTCGCTAATAAATAAGTTCATATCTATGAGATCTCAGGATCATGTTACCTGGGCCCTTAAATTGGATAACAAGCATTAGGAAAACATAGATAATCATTCTCACAATATAATAATCGCGACAATAATCACAAATGGATGGAAATAAAGGAGGCACATCACATCTCACCAATTCCCTACATCTCTCATGCCTATGGGGATTTACTCACACATGAGAGGAGAATATATCAAAGATATAATCATATTGCAAATGGAAATCATCTCAACTTTACTATAGCAAACCATAATATCGTCGAAGATCAAATCAAATACAAACCAAAGAAGGAATAGAGGTTCAATCCCTAATCTTACAGGTATGAATCTCTCTCTCAGTACAACTAGGAAATTATGATGGAGTTGATGATCAAGAGGCTAGGGATATTCGAAGGATGATATGAAGTTCTTCTCCTTCTCTAGATCTGATCTCCTCTCTTCTAGTACGGTTTGGTGGTGGCGGTGTTCATATTATGCCCCTCTCTCCTTCAGGAAAGTTGCTTGTATTGATATAGCAAAGGTAGTGGAGGGCCATACGCGCAGACCGTACGAGCCACCGTCTATACTATAGGTTGTTAAGGGCTCGGTAGGTCTCGGATGGAAATGTCTTCAATTGGAGATTTGTTCATTTAGGTGTGATTAGCCCATAAATGCTCTCGGAACTTTCCAAAAGTGTCCAGTATCTGAAAGTCATCACAAAAAAACAAAGTTTTGCTAACTTGCGATATTAGCGTTAGTTAAAAATCAAAATTAA
Organism: Avena insularis; assembly: GCA_023614405.1. Lineage (NCBI taxonomy): Eukaryota > Viridiplantae > Streptophyta > Magnoliopsida > Poales > Poaceae > Avena > Avena insularis. Next base: position 412,472,724 of record CM042696.1, read on the forward strand.
TGAAACCTGGTGAAAACCATTGGAAAATCATTCAGAAAAGGTTTCAATATTTGGAGCTATCAGATACGGATTACATTCCATCTAGAAGGTCATATGTTCCATATAATGTGCATCGGACTATACATCAGAATGGATGGACTACAGGCATGTACTATGAGTATGATGGGTATGAGAGTTAGATCACCAATGGATGAAGGTTGGACAATAGTACTAGGGGTAATGTGTTTTGCAGAGCTTGTCAGCTTGTTTAGTTTCAATAAGTGATATAGCGCTCAATTGGACCCACTGTGGTTGTAATATACCAGGTTGTGGTGTAACTCACTAGGCGTGAGATGTATGATCAAACTATGATGCTTGTATTTTATAATACGTGTTGTATATTTGGTTCTTATTTGGATTTGGATCTTGATTTCCTTGTGCGACTAGAACTATGCATGAAGTTGATCTTAGAAAACATGAGCATGATGTAATTATGAGTATTCTATCTGCGTAATAGGACTAGAGGGGAATGGAAACAAGAGTATAAAACAAGTCCAAACAGCAGTGCGTGGAGCGTGAAGCAAAGGATAAAGCTGATGAAGATGCAAGGGTGAATGGAGAACTACCACAAATAGGAATGTGACCGTTGGGAGAAGAATTTTATGCAGTATATGCAAGAAAGTTTACCAGAATAAGTCCACGCCAAATCAAAGTTTCAACCCAAGGTTTAAGTCTTCCAACAATACTCCCAATCCCAATGCCGATACCAACCAAGGGTAACCTAATATGAGGAGGAATATTATTTGCAACTACTCCGAGGACATGTCAGAAGGGAGTGCAAGTGGCCAGTGATCATATGTTATGGATGCGGGAAGAAGGGTCATATGAAAGCCAAATGTCCCAATAAACCAGCAGGAGGTTGTCTAGTAAAGGGAGTAGGTAGTTCCGGAGGAGGTATCATAAAACCGGAAAGAGGTGGAAATTTTGGGAAAAACAACAATGGCAAGCGAACCAAGACCTTCGCAAAGCTGAATTGCACAACTTTGGAGGAAGTCAACAACTCTGATCAAGCCGTGATAGGTATGCTCAGCATACTTACTCATCCCAAAAAAGTCTTATTCGATGTTGGTGCAACTAATTCATTCATTTCTAAGAAAGTCATTGATAAGTTTGGGATTAGACAAGCAATGTTAGGGAACCCAATGACCATGATAACTGCAGGGGCATTGTAGTACTAACCCACATAAAGCAAGATTAGGTCATTACAACATGTGGTTGCGTATATTACGCGGATCTTTATGTGATTCTAGTGAAAGATATAGCAGTAATTTTGGGAATGGATTGGATGTTTGAACATGGAGCCCAGATAACCGTGAGGAGAAGACTGTCTCAATCAAAATCCTGGTGGAGGCAGGGTAGTTTATAAAGCTGATTGTCAACAACCGGATTTTTAATCCCAGATGCCCGTTATGCCATACCTCGCAATCCCAGGATTACCATTTTTTTCGAGACATAACAGATTGGATATCACAGTACATCATCCATTACAAACCATACATAAGGTCTTACACAAATAAGGATCTCATGATCCAGTCTTAATACAACAAGCAGCGGAAATAAAAGATAAGCGTAGCGGTGGGGTCCATCTTCAGGGGCACAGGCAATGCTAACAAAGGCAGATAGTCCTAGTTATCATAGCCGTCCTGCTGGCCATCATCTTGATAGTCTCCTTCATAGTCTGGCCATGAGAATAGCCAGGGACAAAAGCCATGAGTACTCTTTAAGTACTACCACTAACAAGTAGTATAGTTCTAAGTTAAAGTGCTAACTCTATGTTTAACTATAAAGTTAAGTTTGAAACCTAAGCTGAGTTCTGAAGCAAAGAAAGATAAAATAAAGTTCTAGAATCACTTAAGGTGGGAAGCTAGGGTCATAAACACAACCCTGTTGTGGTCAAGTCAAGATTCATCAATCATTTCATAAGTTGTTTGGAAAACATCTGACAACAAAACAGTATGGCCATTCCAACTGTCGATAACCGCGGATGCGGCTATTCGAATAGTTTGACACTCTGCAGAGGTGGTACACATTCACCACAAGATTCGATACATCTGTCAGGGATAACCCTGAATCATCATACTTAGTATGCAGATAATCAAACATAACCTTCCCTTTACACACCCTAGTATAAGAACCTCTCCTATGAGCATGGCCTCCCAACCATGACCATCAGTCATCTTGGGCACTACATAGGTGGGCAACATTGAGAGGTAGCCTCAGCTCAAACCTCTCCCGCGAGGGAACTAATACTAATGCATATAAACTTCCGGCTAAGCCTTACCCAATTTAGGTAGTGTGGTTGTACGGTAAATTTGGAATGGTATCGCATCCGATTCCAACCATCAGTTTTATAAAAGGGCTAAGGCTCATGCCTCAACATTTTCATCATCATAAACCATTTGTGTCTCTCAACACATGTCAAAACATCTCAATAGAATGACTCATCATTCCAAGGTTTTCACAATTCATTTTCACCAAGTGTTCCCATCTAAGTGACTCAAGTTTTTGATCTACTCTAAACTACTAAGTTAAGAGTGTTCACTAAGGTGGAAAATGGTGAGATCAATCTCATGCCATAGAATGACATCTAAAGGGTTCTAAATAGGTCAAGTTTTATACCTTTTATGCTACCTTCAAAACAAGTAAAGAACTTTGGGTAAAGTAAAGGAAGTAAAGCTTGAAACTAAGACTTGGATGAAATACTAGTCAAGGTAGTATAACTCAAGCATGCCTAAAGCATCTTTGCTAAACCATCTAGTTCAATCCTAGCTTGCTAAGCATTATACTTTCAAGTGTTAGCTTGCCTTGGTTGGTGCAGTGGTTGAAGTTTTCTTCTTCCTCTTGGTAGCACTCCTCCTCGTAAGCTTGGTCGGTACTATCTTCTATAAATACATACGGAGTACACAATCACCACACAATACTTAACTAGTTTACTTAATACTCTAAGGCACACAATTGATGATCTAATATCATCACAAGCATCACAAGTTTTATTCAATAGTTTCCTCCTTTTTATTTTCGAAAAGTAATTTCTACTCATTGAAAAATTAACTAAGATTTAATATTCACCACTTAAAATATGGGATCATGTGGACACATGTCATCACCACATATTCTAACATGTGGGAATGTAATTTAAGGGTTGGATCAAAATTACTTTGGTTTAAGTTCATTACTTAAGGATTTAAAGTGACTAGAAATGCCTATATAGCATTATTTTGGTACTAGTCCAAAGTCACTGCATGTAAACTTTGATATTATTACATATTCAGATTGGTGTGATGAAATGTGATTTTTGAGAGTTGGAATCAACCCAAAAGCTAACTTGGTTGGTTTTATAAAAATGTTGCAAGGTACAAATGCTTCTGTTTTATTATTTTTACTGGGAGAGATCTATAACTCTAATTGAACTAAATACAACGGGCTTGGATAGATCATTTCAATACCTTTCAGGCAAAATTGGTTTCATGCAATTTGGATTTGTAAATCTCTCTGAATTGATTTTCAAACTCAGAGACAAAACTAAGTTTAAACTAAAAAGAAAATTCCTAATTTAAACTAACTGGTTCGCGTGGGAAACTCTAACGGGCCGGCCCAGTGTCACTCCGCGGCGCAGGTCTCAACTGACAGGGGGGTCCACCAGTCAGCGACTCATAACGCGTGAAGCGGTATGGGGCAATGTGGGATGTTAGATTAGAGTGGGGATCAACGGCTGGGCATCATCGTCGATGACGGACCTGTCGCCGGCGAGCTCGAACCCTAGGGGCTCGGTGGGGGTGCATAGGGGGCGTACCAGGGCTCCAGCGACGACAGCGAGGCGGGCAAACAGTCTGGTGGTCGACGGCGAGATTAGGGACGGTCGAGGCAGCTCCGGGGGTGGTCGCAATCAGCGGCGCCCTTCTCCTCCAGAGGCGGCCTGCTCCGGTGCAATTCTGGCGAGCTGCTTCTCCCCTTGCTCCGGCTAGTGGTGTGGGATGATCAGTGAGGAGAGGGGAGTGGAGTGGTGTGCTTCAAATGGCTGGGGGTGCCCTCCTTTTATAGGCTCGACGGCGAGACCGAGAGGGATGGGCAGGCGATGGTGGAGACAGGGCTACGGGCGGCTAGCGACATGGCTGAGGGTGGCGATCAACGGATGGTCTCCTGGCGGTGCTCTAGGAACTTAATGCGGGCGTGGGGGCGGTGGTATGCGGTCGGGGGCAGCTGGCGCTCTGACCGGCAGAGGCAGCGGTGTCCATTGCGAGCGGTGGATGTGGTGCATTGGGCGGCGAACGGGCATGTCCGTCGTGTTCCCTAGGTCGTGGCGGAGCGGTGGGCACGGTCTGCGGTCAAGCGGCGGCTTGTGCACACGTGCCGGGTGCGGCGCTCTGGCGCGTACTTGGCATGGCGCAGTGGCACTGGGCGCGGGGATTGCTCGGTGGTCCACGGCTTGGCCTGGCTCGGGGAGGGGACAGTGGGTGGCGGCGAGGTGCTGGCTACCTCCTAGACATGGCGAGAGAGGGGGAGGTGGTCTGCTACAGTGGGGCAAGGTGTGTCCGGCGAGTTGGTGCTCGGCATGGCCTTGCATTGCCACTAGGGTGGTAGGAGAGGGGGTTTAAAAGCTGTGGTTAGCTCATTTAGGGACAGCGGGAGAGTTTTGAGGCAATTTGGGTGCAAAACCCTATTGCAAATAGTGAGCTAGGTTTAGAGTTTAACCTTGCCTGCCAAGTGTTTGATTAAATGGCCGCAAGAAATAAACTTTTGAATTTTGAAAAGATTTTTGGTGGGTTTGCTAGGCATAAGCTTGGGACTCTGTGGTTTCTTGTGTTTTGAAAATTGAGCTTGTTTGAGTGGTTTTTGAATTAGTGGGATCTTCCCATATGAAATAGATTCAATTTTAAACTGTCATTTAAAATTAGCATTTGAATGTTTTTAGCAGATCACAAAGTGGGCCTTGGTACCTCATTATGTGTACTAGCAAGGGCGTAAAGATCCACACATGTTTCTGTTAAGTTTTGAGTACTAGGAATAGCCAAAGTAGGCATGATAGTTAATTTGGCCAAAATGACCATTCACTTCAATTATTCATTTTGAGTTATTTTTCTTTGGGGAAAAGTTTGGGAATGATTTAGATGATGTTTATTTCACCTAAGAAACATTTTACAAGCAATGAATCATAGAAGCATGGCAATTCAAATCAACTCCTAATTCAAATGCACCTACACATGAATGCTTTCATATTTTTAAATGGAAAAGTTTTTGTTAACCCTAATTTTGAGGATTTGGATCTTGATAAGCTTGGATTAAAGTTTTGGGATGTTACAAACCTTCCCCCCTTAAACAAAATCTCGTCCCGAGATTTACAAAGAAAACTAGGAACTAAAGAGATCTAGGAACTCTATCCTAATGTAATCTTCGCGCTCCCAAGTGGCTTCCTCCTCGGTATGGTTGCTCCACTGAATCTTGAGAAACTTGATACTCCGAGTCCTGGTGGTTCTGTAAGCTTCTTCCAAGATACGGATAGGCATTTCACGATATGTCAGGTCATTGTTGATCTCCACAGCTCTGTGATCGATGTTCTTGAAAACTTCAGTCTTCTCCGGCACTTCTAGGCATTTGCGAAGTAACGAGATATGGAACACATTGTGGATGGCTGGCATCTCCTCGGGCAGTTTCAGTTGATACGATACTTCTCCTCGATGGTTTAGAATTTTGAATGGCCCGATATATCTGGGGGCTAACTTTCCTTTCATACTAAAGCGTTGGGTTTCCTTCAATGGCGAAACTTTGAGATATACAAAATCTCCGACATTGAAAGTCAGGTCTCTCCTTCTCTTGTCAGCATAACTCTTCTGTCTAGACTAGGTGGTCTTGAGGTGCTCACGGACTTTGTGAACCTTCTCTTCAGCTTCTCTGAGAATGTTGGGTCCAAAGATCTGACTCTCTCCTACTTGCGACCAATTCAAAGGGGTACGACACTTTCTTCCGTATAGGAACTCCAACGGTGCCATTTGCAAACTAGCTTGACAACTGTTGTTATATGAGAATTCTGCGAAAGGCAGGCAGTCTTCCCATTTTGATCCATATTCCAACACACAAGATCTAAGCATATCCTCTAAGATCTGGTTGACTCTCTCAGTCCGTCCATCTGTTTGCGGGTGATACGCGGTGCTGAAGTTCAACTTGGTTCCCAATCCTTCCTGAACTTTCTGCCAAAATCTCGAGGTAAACTGGGTTCCCTGATCTGATACTATGGTCTTGGCGGTTCCATGCAGACTAACAATCCTAGCAATGTATAGTTCTGCTAGTTTCGCACTCTGGTAGGTAGTCTTGACAGGTATGAAGTGGGCTACCTTGGACAGTCTATCAACGATGACCCAGATTGAGTCATTTCCCCTACTAGAAGTAGGCAAACCGGTGATAAAGTCCATTCCGACGGAATCCCATTTCCATTCCGGAATCTGCAATGGTTGCAACAATCCTGTAGGTCTCTGATGTTCTGCTTTGACTCTTTGACAGATGTCACACTTGGCGATGTAGCTTCCGATTTCTATCTTCATCTTGTGCCACCAAAATTGCTCTTTCAAATCCTGATACATCTTCGTTCCTCCGGGGTGGATAGAATAAAGAGTATCATGAGCTTCCTTCATGATAACTTGCTTCAGTTCCGAATCTACTGGCACGCAGATACGTCCTTTGTACCACAGTACTCCTTCTTCGTCTTCCATGAATCCAGGTACCTTTCCTGTACCAATATGATGTTTGATTCCGTCGATACTTTCATTCCCCTTCTGGGCTTCCTTGATTTGGCTAATCAAAGTGGGTTGAAGTTCAATGCTAGCTAAGAATCCTTTGCTAACTAATTCAGTCCTGAACTGCTCCAACTCCTCATACAAACTTGGTTGCTTCTCCTTGATCATAGTGTTAACCCTGCACGGCAATCTGCTAAGAGCATCCTCTACCACATTGGCTTTACCGGGGTGATAGTGAATGTCAAGGTCATAATCCTTGATTAACTCTATCCATCTCCTTTGCCTCATATTCAGCTCCTTCTGAGTGAAGATATACTTCAAGCTCTTATGATCTGAGTAAACCTCACAACGATTACCCATCAGATAATGACGCCATGTCTTCAATGCCAAAACTACGGCTGCTAGTTCAAGATCATGGGTCGGATAGTTCTGCTCATGCTGCTTCAGTTGTCGAGACAGATAAGCAATGACTTTGCCTTCTTGCATCAATACACATCCAAGACCAATCTTGGATGCGTCACAATAAACATCAAACGGCTTCTTGATATCTGGCATGATCAGTATTGGGGCTGATATCAATCTCTTCTTCAACTCCTGAAAACTGGCTTCACATTTGTCTGTCCATTCAAAATTCTTGTCGTTCTTCAACAATTGGGTCATGGGTCGGGCTATGCTTGAGAATCCTTCTACTAACTTGCGGTAGTATCCCGCTAATCCGAGAAATGCACGGACTTGGGTTTGAGTGGTTGGGGCTTCCCATTCTTCGACATCTTTGATCTTGGCGGGATCAACAGAGACTCCTCTGGCAGACACAATATGTCCTAGGAATCCTAAACTTCTTTCAGCCAAACTCACACTTGCTGAACTTGGCATATAACTGATGCTCTCTCAAGGTTTCTATGATGATTCGCAGATGTTGCTCATGCTCTTCTTCTGACTTGGAGTAGATAAGGATGTCGTTGATAAATACAACTACAAACTTATCTAGGAAATTCATAAAGATCTTATTCATGAGATTCATGAAATAAGCAGGGGCATTGGTTAATCCAAAAGACATAACCGTATACTCGTATAAACCATAGCGAGTAGTAAAGGCGGTCTTCGGAATATCCGTTGCACGAATCTTAAGTTGGTGATAACCAATCCTAAGATCAATCTTTGAGAATACCTGGGCTCCAGTCAACTGATCAAATAGATCCTCTATCTTTGGCGAGGGGTACTTGTTCTTAATGGTGACGTCATTCAACTTTCTGTAATCCGTGCACAAATGATTTCCTCCATCTTTCTTGTCGATGAATAACACTGGTGATCTCCATGGCAATGCACTTGGCTGAATCAAGCCTGTTGCTAACATGGCATCTAACTGCTTCTTCCACTCAACTAACTCTGAGGGATTCATGCTATAGGGCCTCTGAGCTATGGGTCCGGTTCCGGGGATTAGTTCGATAATGAACTCAATATCCCTATCCGGGGGCATACCTAGCAATTCATCTGGGAATACGTCGGGGTATTCATAGACTACTCTTACTTGTTCTATGGTGGGTAGGGCTAGACTCTTGTTGCACTTGAATTGGCGAGGTAAGGTTTCAGATATATGCTCTACTGTGACTCCAGAACTACTGGTCATGGTGATGGCTTTCTTAGCACAGTCTATCAGTCCTTTATGCCTTGACATCTAGTCCATACCTAGTACTACTTCCAATCCTTTGGTTCCAAGTACTATTAGGTTAGCATAAAAATCTATCCCATGTATTCTGATAGGCACAACTTTGCAAATTTTTCTAGCTTTTGTAGTTGAACCGGGGATTTGAACTATCATGACATGCTTCAGGTTGGTTGGGTGAATCTTACTAGTGCATGCAAATTCTTCGGTGACAAATGAATGCGATGCTCCTGAATCAAACAATACTCTTGCTAAAACTGAGTTGACAGAAAACATACCCAGCACTACATCTAGCGCTTCTTGGGCTTCTTTTGCGTTCATGTGGAAGAGACGGCCGTTGCGGTTGTGAGGGTTCCCTGGGGCAAACCTTCTTCCTAGTTAAACACGACGCTGTTGTTGAGATGGGGCATTCACAGTGGCATTGGTGGCAGTCTTCTTGGGACACTCATTGGAGTAGTGACCCTTCACTCCACACTCGAAACAAGTGATCTGGGACTTGTCCTTGGCTGCAACAGGCACAACATTGCTGCCAGTTCTGGGTGCAGTGTTGTTGTTGTTGCTGTTGTTGTTGTTGCCCTTGGGAGGTGCACGGTTGAAATTGTTGGCGTTGCCGGAGTTGTGATGGTTTCCTCCGGACTTCACATTGCCTCCGCTATGGTTGGGGTAGCTTGGCCGAGACATTGGGGGTTGGTTATTCCTTGGTGCATATCCTGGTGAGGGGTTGGGACGGTAATTCTGGTGACTGTTGGATCCTGATTGCTGCATCATACGATGTTTGTGGTTATCGTTTGCCTGATTAATCTTCCCTTCCATCTGAATGGCAGAGTCGCCTAGCTCTTCGAGATCCTGAAAACGGATGTTGATGAGGACAATCTGCATCCCATCATGCAGTCTGTTCAGGAATCTCTCCTTCTTCTTGGCATCCGTGTTGATCTCATCAGGTGCATATCTGGCAAGTGACAGGAATCTGTCATGATACTCCACCACAGTCATTCTTCCTTGCTTCAATTCGCAGAACTCATCTCTCATTCGGTTGACTAGACCCTGCGGCACGTGGGTGCGACTGAACTTGACTTTGAATGCTTCCCATGTCATAACCTGACCATGGTTCATATTGCGGATACTATTCCACCAAGCTCTTGCATCTCCCGCCAGATAGTGGGTGGCGAAGAGAATTTTCTTGTTTTCATCAACTCCTGCAACTTCTAGGTTGTTTTCCATCATCTGTAACCAGTCATCAGCATCTAATGGGTTTTCAGATTGGTTGAAGATTGGGGGATTGGTATTCTGAAATTTTTTGAGTTTGGATCCATGGTGATCCTAATTTCCATGCCCTTGGTTGTTGAGAGCCATCTGGGCGATCTGCTGTAGTGTTGCTAAGTTGGCTTGACGTTCTGCCCTGCTTGCTTCACGGTCTGCGATGAGATTCTGCAAGATCTGCAGCATTGTGTCTTGCGACGAGCTGCTCCCTCCTTGGTTTCCACGAGTCATCTAAGGATTGAGATAGACAAAGGGGTAAGAGGGAAATTCTAAGGTTCATGGTTTTGGTTTCAAAGCTAAAACTTTGAGTTAGACTCGGGTTTTTCAACTACTCCATTTCATTCATGCAAACAAACACACGATACAACACACACCACAACAAACAAAGGAAACAGATGGTTTGAAGAACCATTCCACAAGCTACGATACAGTGGGACTGATACATCTCATGCTACGACAGTGCTCTAGTGCATATACTCTTCGTCGATGAAGTCGGAGTTCTCATCGTTAGTGTAGAAGTCCACAGCATCCTCCTCCAGAAAGTCATAATCATTGCTGAGGTAAGAATCCATGTCTCCCTGGATATATTCACCCTCATCTTCTTCTTCCTTGGCAGCAAGCTGGGCTTCCTGCTCCTTGACGGTCTTCTCGAGGTCGGACACCATCTTGCGAAGATGGGCGATGGTGTGATCCTTGTTTGCACGCTGGCGGCAAAGAGACTGGCGATCCTGGACGAGCAGTGCGAAAGTCTGGGCCTTCTGGTCGGCAATGGCACGGTTCTGGTTGGCTAGCTCCCTGGCATTGTCTAGTTCCTGTTGTCTGTCATGCAGCAAGAAGTCAAGATTCTCTACTTGACGCCTCAACTATGGATGACTTGGCATCTCCATCGGCATTCCCATGAAGTCACGTCTTGCATAGTGAGCAAAACGGGTTCCTTGGATTTTGTTGATGCTGAGGGCACATAGACGTGCGAGAGCTTCATGCATTGCTCTGGCTAATCCATCTAGCTAGTTGTTCTCTCTCACGGAGAACTGAATTCTCCCGGAAGTTGGTGCTTTGATGCTTCCTCTAAGATCCGCGGTGACTAGCCACTGTAGGTCTCCTCCTGGGGGTCCTGGAAGTTGAGCTCCAAGAAACTCCGGATGTGGGCGTCCCAGTAACTCCTACAGTGAATCCAGATCCCTCTCGAAGATCAACTGACCTCCGTTTCCCAACTGGTAAAACTTGTTGAACTGAGTCTCCATCTACAAGAATTAAGGATGAGGAAAATTAGTGAAGTGATCAAGTGTGTCAAATTTTAAGTAGTAATGTAAGAATTTTGAGGAACATGAATTTTTGAGAAAGGAAGAATTCCCAAGGATAAGAGAGGAGATAGTTTTTCGTAAATACTCACTTTGGTTTTGAAACTAAGTTTTTGTTCGGACGTCCATTCTAAATAGGGTCTCCTATGGTCAGGATGGCTCTAATACCAACTTGTCAACACCCGGATTTTTAATCCCAGATGCCCGTTACGCCATACCTCGCAATCCCAGTATTACCATTTTTTGCGAGACATAACGGATTGGATATCACAGTACATCATCCATTACAAACCATACATAAGGTCTTACACAAATAAGGATCTCATGATCCAGTCTTAATACAACAAGTAGCGGAAATAAAAGATAAGCGTAGCGGTGGGGTCCATCTTCAGGGGCACAGGCAATGTTGACGAAGGCAGATAGTCCTAGTTATCATAGCCATCCTGCTGGCCATCATCTTGATAGTCTCCTTCATAGTCTGGCCATGAGAATAGCCAGGGACAAAAGCCATGAGTACTCTTTAAGTACTCGCAAACTACCACTAATAAGTAGTATAGTTCTAAGTTAAAGTGCTAACTCTATGTTTAACTATAAAGTTAAGTTTGAAACCTAAGCTGAGTTCTGAAGCAAAGAAAGATAAAATAAAGTTCTAGAATCACTTAAGGTGGGAAGCTAGGGTCATAAACACAACCCTGTTGTGGTCAAGTCAAGATTCATCATTCATTTCATAAGTTGTTTGGAAAACATCTGACAACGAAACAGTATGGCCATTTCAACTGTCCATAACCATGGACGCGGCTACTCGAATAGTTTGACACTCTGCAGAGGTGGTACACTTTCACCACAAGATTCGATACATCTGTCAGGAATAATCCTGAATCATCATACTTAGTATCCAGATAATCAAACATAACCTTCCCTTTACACACCCTAGTATAAGCACCTCTCCTATGAGCATGGCCTCCCAACCATGACCATCAGTCATCTTGGGCAATGCATAGGTGGGCAACATTGAGAGGTAGCCTCAGCTCAAACCTCTCCCGCGAGGGAACTAATAATAATGCATATAAACTTCCAGCTAAGCCTTACCCAATTCAGGTAATGTGGTTGTACGGTAAATTTGGAATGGTATCGCATCCAAATCCAACCATCAGTTTTATAAAAGGGCTAAGGCTCATGCCTCAACATTTTCATCATCATAAACCATTTGTGTCTCTCAACACATGTCAAAACATCTCAATAGAATGACTCATCATTCTAAGGTTATCACAATTCATTTTCACCAAGTGTTCCCATCTAAGTGACTCAAGTTTTTGATCTACTCTAAACTACTAAGTTAAGAGTGTTCACTAAGGTGGAAAATGGTGGGATCAATCTCATGCCATAGAATTACATCTAAAGTGTTCTAAATAGGTCAAGTTTTATACTTTTTATGCTACCTTCAAAACAAGTAAAGAACTTTGGGTAAAGTAAAGGAAGTAAAGCTTGAAACTAAGACTTGGATGAAATACTAGTCAAGGTAGTATAACTCAAGCATGCCTAAAGCATCTTTGATAAACCATCTAGTTCAATCCTAGCTAGCTAAGCATTATACTTGCAAGTGTTAGCTTGCCTTGGTTGGTGCAGTGGTTGAAGTTTTCTTCTTCTTCTTCAGGTAAAGACTTTCCTCCTCTCGTAAGCTTGGTCGGTACTATCTTCTATAAATACATACGGAGTACACAATCACCACACAATACTTAACTAGTTTACTTAGTACTCTAAGGCACACAATTGATGATCTAATATCATCACAAGCATCACAAGTTTTATTCAATAGTTTCCTCCTTTTTATTTTAGTAAAGTAATTTCTACTCATTGAAAAATTAACTAAGATTTAATATTCACCACTTAAAATATGGGATCATGTGGACACATGTCATCACCACATATTCTAACATCTGGGAATGTAATTTAAGGTTTGGATCAAAATTACTTTGGTTTTAGTTTATTACTTAAGGATTTAAAGTGACTAGAAATGCCTATATAGCATTATTTTGGTACTAGTCCAGAGTCACTGCATGTAAACTTTGATATTATTACATATTCAGATTGGTATGATGAAATGTGATTTTTGAGAGTTGGAATCAACCCAAAAGCTAACTTGGTTGATTTTATAAAAATGTTGCAAGGTACAAATGCTTTTGTTTTATTATTTTTACTAGGAGAGATCTATAACTCTAATTGAATTAAATCCAACGGGCTTGGATAGATCATTTCAATACCTTTCAGGCAAAATTGGTTTCATGCAATTTGGATTTGTAAATCTCTCTGAATTGATTTTCAAACTCAGAGACAGAACTAAGTTTAAACTAAAAAGAAAATTCCTAATTTAAACTAACTGGGTCGCGCGGGAAACTCTAATGGGCCGGCCCAGTGTCACTCCGCGGCACGGGGCTGAACTGACAGGGGCTCCACCAGTCAACAACTCATAACGCGCGAAGCGGTACGGGGCAATGTGGGACGTTAGATTAGAGTGGGGATCAACGGTTGGGGATCGTCGTCGACGATGGACCTATCACCGGCGAGCTCGAACCCTAGCGGCTCGGTGGGGGTGCATAGGGGGCGTACCAGGGCTCCAGCGACGACGGCGAGGCGGGAAAACGGTCTGGTGGTCGACGGCGAGCTCAGGGACGGTCGAGGTAGCTCCAGGGGTGGTCGCAATCAGCGGCGCCCTTCTCCTCCAGAGGTGGCTTGCTCCGGTGCAATTCCGGCGAGCTGCTACTCCGCTTGCTCCGGCTAGTGGTGTGGGATGATCAGTGAGGTGAGGGGTGTGGAGTGGTGTGCTTCAAATGGCTGGGGGTGCCTTCCTTTTATAGGCTCAACGGCGAGACCGAGAGGGATGGGCAGGCGACGGTGGCGACAGGTCTATGGGCGGCTAGCGGCATGGCTGAGGGTCGCGATCGACGGGCGGTCTCCTGGCGGTGCTCTAGGAACTTAATGCGAGCGTAGGGGCAGTGGTATGCAGTCTGGGGCAGCTGACGCTCTAAGCGGCAGAGGCGGCGGTGTCCACGGCGAGCGGTGGCTGTGGTGCGTTGGGCGGCGAACGGGCATGTCCATCATGTTCCCTGGGTCGTGGCGTTGTGGTGGGCGTGGGCTGCGGTCAAGCGACGGCTTGTGCACGCGTGCCGGGTGCGGCGCTCTGGCGCGTGCTCGGCATGGCGCAGTGGCACTGGGCACGGGGATTGCTCGGTGGTCCACGGCTTGGCCTGGCTCGGGGAGGGGACAGTGGGAAGCGGCGAGGTGCTGGCTACCTCCTAGACATGGCGAGAGAGGGGGAGGTGGTCTGCGGGGGCAAGGTGTGGTCATGAAGTTGGTGCTCGGCATGGCCTTGCATTGCCACTAGGGTGGTAGGAGAGGGGGTTTAAAAGCTGTGGTTAGATCATTTGGGGACAGAGGGAGAGTTTTGAGGGAATTTGGGTGCAAAACCCTGTTGCAAATAGTGAGCTAGGTTTAGAGGTTAACCCTGCCTGCCAAGTGTTTGATTAAATGGCCGCAAGAAATAAACTTTTGAATTTTGAAAAGATTTTTGGTGGGTTTGCTAGGCATAAGCTTAGGACTCTGTGGTTGCTTGGGTTTTGAAAATTCAGCTTGTTTGAGTGGTTTTTGAATTAGTGGGATCTTCCCATATAAAATAGATTCAATTTTAAACTGTCATTTAAAATTAGCATTTGAATGTTTTTAGCAGATTACAAAGTGGTCATTGGTACCTCATTATGTGTACTAGCAAGGGGGGTAAAGATCCACACATGTTTATGTTAAGTTTGGAGTACTAGGAATAGCCAAAGTAGGCATGATAGTTAATTTGGCCAAAATGACCATTCACTTCAATTATTCATTTTGAGTTATTTTTCTTTGGGGAAAAGTTTGGGAATGATTTAGATGATGTTTATTTCACCTAAGAAACATTTTACAAGCAATGAATCACATAAGCATGGCAATTCAAATCAACTCCTAATTCAAATGCACCTACACATGAATGCTTTCATATTTTTAAATGGAAAAGTTTTTGTTAACCCTAATTTTGAGGATTTGGATCTTGATAAGCTTGGATTAAAGTTTTGGGATGTTACACTGATAAGCATACCCATATAGAAGTTGGTTAGCAATTGAACACGATGAAGGGGGTCAAGTTGGAAGATATTCCAATTGAATGAGTTCATGGATGTTTTATTTCCCAGCAGAGTTACCTGGAATGCCACCAGATCGGGAAATCGAGTTCACTATTGACTTGATACCGGGAACAAAACCTATTGCACAAGCACCATATAATATGGTTCCTAAAGATTTAAAAGATCTTAAGGAGCAGATTGATGAGTTAGCTGGTAAAGGATGTCATTCAGAAAAGTGTATCATCGTGGGGAACACCAGTTATTTTTGTGTATAAGCTTAATGGAGGATGGAGGATGTGTGGATATTATTGGAATCTGAACAACATCACCATCAATAACAAATATCCATTACCAAGAATAAAAGATTTATTTGATCAAGTCAAGGGAGAAGGAGTGTTTTCCAAGGTTGATTTGAGGTTAGGATATCATCAAATTAAGATTAGGCCTGAAGGTGTTCCAAAAACTACATTTGTTCCAAGGTATGGACATCATTAGTATCTAGTCATACCATTTGGACTAACTAATGCACCAACAATCTTCATGAATTTGATGAACAAGATTTTCATGCCTTACATGGAAAAGTACGTGATAGTGTTCATCGATGATATTTTGATATATTCCAAGTATAAAAAGGAACATGCTGATCATTTGAGAATAACATTGCAAATTTTAAGGGAACATAAGCTTGATGCTAAGTTCAATAAATGTGAATTTTGGTTGGATAAAGTAGAATTTGTTGGAGATGTTATCATAAAGGATGGAATTGATGTGAATCCAACAAAGGTTCAATCAGTTTTAGATTGGAATGCACCTACAAATATTAAAGAAATAAGAGGATTCTTACAAATGGCAGGCTATTACAGAAGGTTTATTGAAGGATTTTCCAGGATATCCAGACCAATTACTAAGTTGTTAAGAAAGAATACTCCATTTGCATGGAATGACAAGTGTGTAGCAAGTTTTCAAGAGTTGAAGACTAGATTAACAACCGCACATGTCTTAGATGTGCCAAAAACAATTAAGCATTATATATAGTTTAGTGTGATGCATCCAAAGAGGGACTAGGTTGTGTATTAATGCAAGATCGTAAGGTAATTTCTTATGGATCTAGACAACTTAAACCTCATGTAGTCAACTAGCCAACACATAATTTGTAATTATCAACAATTGTGTTTGCATTGAAAAGTTGGAGGCATTTTATTTATGGAGATTAGTATGAGTTATTCACAGACCACAAAAGTCTCAAATACTTATTTACTCATAAGGAATTGAATTTGAGACAGAAAAGATGGTTGGAGTTGATCAAGGATTGTGATCTTACAATCAATTACACCCCAGGGAAAGCTAATGTGGCACCAGATGCTTTCAGTCAGAAAAACACATATATTCAACCAACAAATAGAGAATTGCCAAAAGAGTTAAGGATGGATATTGAAAGATTACAGGTTCAGTTATTGGGAACACCATCTCTTGGAGGTTTAGCTACTATGAGGATTGTTGAAGAGAGAAAAGGTGATCTTCGCAATGAGATAATCCAAAGACAACTCGATGATCCTTTATTATTGAAGAAATGCAGAGGATTTAGAAGTTCATCGATCAGTATTCCATTTGGGTGACTTTAGTTCACTATGGTTTCAAAATAGGATTTGTGTGCCAAATGTATTTGAATTAAGGATATGATACTTAGGGAAGCACATAAAACACCTTATTCTATTCACCCGGCAAGTAAAAAGATGTACATGGATCTCAAAGAATTATTTTGGTGGAACAACATGAAGAGGGAAATTGCCAATTATGTATTTGAATGTCATACATGTCAAAGAGTAAAGGCAAAGCATGAAAGTCCACAAGTACGAATGCAACCTTTAGAGATTCCAGAATGGAAATGGGGGAAATTGGAATGGATTTCACCACAGGATTACCAGTGACCCAAAAACACAAGGACATGATTTGGGTAATTGTTGATAGACTCACCAAAAGTGCACATTTCTTGGTAGCGAATCAAAAAGACAATGTTGATAAGTTAGTTGATCTTTATGTTAAAGAAATTTTTTGCAAGCATGGAGTACGCAAGAAGATAGTAACAGACAGAGGATTTATATTCACTTTAGCATTCTAGAAGCAATTACATGAAGCACTTGGATCAAAATTAGATTTCCTCACAGCTTATCATCAAGAGACTAGAGGACAGACAAAACGGACTAATCAAATTTTAGAAGATATGCTTCGAGCGTGTGCTTTAAATTTTGGAAGTTCATGGGAAGAACATCTACCTTTTGAAGATTTTTCTTACAATAACAGTTATCAAAGCAGCTTGAAGGTAGCACCATATGAAGTACTTTATGGTCAAAGGTGTAGATCCCCAATATGTTAGTGTGAACCTGGAGGAAATAAGGAGTTTACAGCAGATTACATCAAATAAAAGCTAGACATCATTGATATCATTCGAGATCGATTGAAAATATCTCAAAGTAGCTAGAAACGTTATGCAAATCAGAGTAGATCATGGCATCCTGAAATAGGATACATGGTGTAACTTAAAGTTAGTCCAATGAAGAGCGTCAAAAGGTTCGGAGTGAAAGGAAAATTGAGTCCATGATACATTGGACCTTTAAATATTCTCAGTCAGAATAGGATCGTGGCTTATGCCTTAGAGATACCAAAGGAGTTATCACAATGTTTTTTCATATCACAACTCCGGAAGTGTTTGAAAGCACCAGAAGATTCCATTACACATAAGGAACTAGAACTACAAGCAGATCTAACATATGTTGAAAAACCATCGAAGATGCTGGAGGAGAACTAGAATAGATTGAGAAATCGAGCAATCAAATATTGCAAAGTGCGGTGGAAACATCATCCTGAACGAGAGACTACCTGGGAGAAGGAAGAAGACTTAATAGAAGTTTATCCAAAACTATACAGGTACACACCTATACAGCTTCGGGACGAAGTTTTCTTTAAGGGGAAAAACTGTAACATCTCAGTGTTTAGGACCAAATGAGGGATAGATTTAGAAATATGTGCATCTGCATGCATTCATCTGATAAAAATAGGGTAATTTTTTTCAAATTAAAACTCTAAAAGGATTAGAGTTTCTCTCGCTTTAAAGGATTAGGATTAGGTTCATCTTGGCGAGTGTGATAAATTATGGCATGAACTTTAGGTATGTTGTGTGTTTTGGGGGATAACTCAAATTTATTTTTGGATTTCAAATTTGAATTTAAAATAAATTCATCTATTATATGCTAAAAGTACATTATCGAGCTAACCAGAAATTAGAGAATAGACTAGAAAATCTCACAAAAATCAGAAACATCTGGTCATTAGTTTTACTAATTATCCAATTACAGCCGATGGATCTTTAAAATAGGATATTGAAGGCAAAATTCATAAAAGTTACCCACCATTGCCCTTAAAGTTTTATCTTTGTTTACGATCAAGCATAAAAAATCACCGTGAAAAGAACTTACCCTAACTTCTATGCAATGGATTGTGCTGCCGCCATGGCCCTGCACCGATGATCGAGACTGCTCAAAGGAAGAAACCCTCCTCCCAGAGCGGTTCAAGGGCAAGTACGCAACGCAGTCAAGCGGTATCCATATGCTTTGAGGTATCTCAATTTCTACAGGATGGCATAGCTTCTCTTTGATCCATCCTCTAAGATTCCTCAAATTCTCTGGGAAGTAAAATTTCTCTTTGCATATAGTGTATTTATTATTTTATTCAAGAGTAAATTTCATTTTTTACCCCCTAATTTCACATGTTTGACACAAACTATCCTATTTAGTAAAGATTCCTCCAGTTTACCCCATTTAGTGAAGCTTATTTCTGATTTTACCCCCATTAAGCATCTGACCAATTCCTTGCCTGATCCACATGACATGACGAACAGGAATGCAACTGAATTATTAAAGTAGTACATGTATTCTCTCACGTTGATGCGCTCTCAGGATCCATGTCCGCCTACGCGCCCATGACGCTGATGATATCGTTGGCGCCTCTGGTGTTCATCATTGTTCCCAGAAAGCTGACTCGTTTTATTGGCAGCATCGGTGCCCCATTGCCATAGTTGCTTCCTACTGTTATCCAACCATAGTTTTCTATGAAATGCATCGACACTCTAATTGAACGTACATTTATATATGAGCAAGATCAGTTGATAGTAACTCGCGACAGCGACGAACCGGAACGCTGGAGCAGGACCAGGAGACCTCAGCCTCGCGGTAGGACTTGGACGCGTGCACACGTGGATATATGGGAGGCGGCGCTAGCCGAGGAACTTGTTGCCATGGCTCAGCCTCTGCCTCTCGCGTTGAGTGTTCTGCCGTGTCGTCGACCGCATAATTATTCTATTCTTACAAGAAAAATCACACTCCCACATGCCTAACAACTATTATTCCACGCACGAGCGCTAACGTGTAGTCGATCTAAAGAGTGACTGCCATCATGAAGAATCGGCTAAATGCTTATAAGGGGTAAAAAGGGGTATAAGTTTCGCTAAATGGGTAGTCCAGAGGAACTTTTACTAAATGGAGTAGTTTGTGTCAAAAATATAAAACTAGGGAGTAAAAACTAGAATTCACTCTTAAATTTAAGAATTAGTACAATACCAATGAACTAGAAAAATAAGCCTCCCGCAAAAAAAGGAATGTTGGAACTAATTTTGCTATGCTTGATGGAGAATGATCATTGTAGGTTGGATTATCTAGTTATTATGAAAACCTTGATCAATAGTGTCCATAGACAAGATGATCCTAGTACTATACTTTTTATAATAATTATGCACTGTAAGGGTATGGTGATCTTTACCCACAAAGCTATGTGGCCTTTATTCATATCTAAAGTTACTCGCAAATAAATCGGAAGTTAACTGTCGGTGAATATAGAATATTCTGTAGATCATGGGTAATACAAATATAATTAGAGTGAATTTTAGTTTTTATCCCCTAGTTTCATATTTTTGACACAAACTACCTCATTTAGTAAAAGTTCCTCTAGATTACGCCATTTAGCCAAACTTATACCCCTTTTTACCTCTTATAAGCATTTAGCCGATTCTTCATGATGGTAGTCACTCTTTAGATTGACTATGCATTAGCGCTCGTGCGCGGAATAGTAGTTTTTTTAGAGAATACGGTGCTTTATTGATCATGACAAACCATTACAAATTATCTGTCGGATACAATCCGGGATAGAGTTTCTAAAGATTATAGAAATAAACTGCTCCGCAGAGCGAGCTAACGTGTGAGCCGCAACATTGCTATGACCATAAACATGGGTAACGGACACTGAAGCAAAGCTGGGAAGAGTAGCTTTAATGTCTCGTGCCACCACCCCGACTTGGTTGCGATCAACAACAGGAGAGTTGACGCGCTGCACCAAAGACAGGCAATCGGAGACGATCACCAACCTGTCGAAACCTTCTTCGCCGGCAAGGGAGAGAGCGCGGCGTAGGGCCAACACTTCAGCAACATCTGGCGCCGTGACTTCCTGGACGAGTTCGCTGCAAGCAACCGAACAATCTCCTCTGTGGTTCCGAATCACGACACCAATTCCCATCCGACGAGAAGAAGGAAAAAGGGCTGCATCAACATTAATATGAACCATACCTTCAGGCGGCGGAGACCAACGGGGCACAGAATTTGAAGTCTCATGCCTAGTAGAAGGGTCAGGTTGGAATAGATGCAACTCAATCATCTCAACATACGCTCGACATTGCTCAGCAATACTGTGTGGGTGCCTCATAGGTTCTCCCATTTTACATCATTCTGAGCCAACCACAAGTGCCAAACAACCACTGCCAATATCATGCGTTCTTTGTCAGTCGACCTTGCCAAGAACTCGAAGACCCAAAGTTTCGGAGTGGTGAAGGACTTCCGACGCAGATGGATCCCTGAGCCTCGTTTAATCTCTCGCCACACCTCCTTGGGAAACTGGCAGAACAAGAACGTATGATCAGCAGATTCCTCACGGTTACAGTACACGCACGACGCCGAGGCTGGAATATGGCGGCGTGTGAGCTGTACACCGGAGGGAAGGCAATCATGGGCAAACCTCCAGAGGTTAATCTTCATTTTTCCAGGAGCTTTGATTGCCCATAATCTCTTCTAGAGCAGGCTCTCATCCTGCGCATCCGAGGTCGCACCTTCGCTCTTCTTGCTTCGGTCCATAAAGAATTTTTCCGTCCTTGCAAGTTGATAGGCCGAGCGAATAGTGTACTCACCGAACTTGGTATAGGGCCAGGAGACAAAGTCTGAACCGACCCGCCTGCTGATCGGAATCTGTAGAATCTGATTTGCTACTTCCTCCTCAAAAACAGTGCAGACCACATCCGCATCCCATGCACTGCGATCTTCATTGAGTAAGAAAGCCACAGTAGCGCCGTCAGGGATCGGCGTCAGAGGTTGCAGCATCTCAGGTTTCACATTTGGTATCCAACTATCAGCAAGCACTTTAATTGTATTCCCATCTCCAACACTCCATCGAACTCCCATCTTCACAAGTTGCATACCATGGCAAATGCTTCTCCACGTAAAGGATGAAGACCTCGGTTGGGGCGCTTCCCAGAACTCGCAATCTGGGAAGTACCTGCCTTTCAGAACTCTGGCACACAACGAAGTTGGATCGGTAAGTAATCTCCAGCATTGGCGTCCCACAATCGCCTGATTGAACAAAATAAAGTCTCTAAAACCGAGACCCCCTAGAGATTTTGGTGTAGTCAACCATTCCCAACTCTTTCAATGCATCTTCTTCTTCCCATCCTCAAAACCCCACCAATGATCCGCAATTGCCTTCCTCAGCGAATCACATGTGGATGTAGAGATACAGAAACAACTCATAATATAAGTGGGGATTGCTTGAATAATTGCCTTGAGTAATGTTTCCTTGCCAGCCCTTGATGAAGGCCGACCAGACCAGCCATTCAAATGCTTCCAGACTCTGTCCAAGATCGGTTTGAAGCACCCCGTAGGCGAGCGTCCAACTCCAGTAGGCATACCTAAGTATGTCTCCTGCAGTGCTTCATTCTTTACACCCAACCGCTCCATCACCTCATCTTTGATATGACTGTCACAATGTAATCCGAAGAAAATCGACGACTTATCCATATTAATTTTCTGACCGGAACCTTGACAGTATAACACAAGGGTCTCCTTAAGAGCCTCAACACTTCTCGAGTCTCATCTGCGAAAAGGAGGTGGGAAATAGGTGGGCCTGAGCGACCATTACGAACTCCTTGTAGAACCCCCACATTCTCCTTGTCAAACAACAGACTAGACAACCCCTCAGTACAAAGCAAGAAAAGATATGGACTTATCGGATCCCCTTGGCGAATCCCCCGGGAGGGAACAACAGGCGAGGTGAGCTCTCCATTAACACGAACCGCATAACGAACATGCGTGACACATCTCATAACAGCAGAAATCCATGCAGGAGCAAAACCCAACTTGCAAAGTGAGCCGTGCAGATTGTCCCATTCTACACGGTCATAAGCCTTCATCATATCAATTTTGAGAGCAAAAAATGGTCTCTTGGCTTGTTGTTTCCAGATAGTGTGGAGGCACTCATAAGCAATCAAAGCATTATCCGTGATCAATCTGCCAGGAACAAAGGCACTTTGGTGTTCTGAAATCACCACAGGTAGGATCACTTTCAGGCGATTAGCAAGAACCTACGATGCTATCTTATATAAAACATTACACAAACTGATGGGTCTAAATTTTTTGAGATGTTCGGGACTGGTTACCTTAGGAATAAGTACAATCAATGAGTCACAAAAACCCTCTGGAATCTCATCACCCATCAGGAAGCCCCTTACAACCGAGCAAATATCATCCTTCAAGAATTCCCAGTGTGTTTGGTAAAATAGTGCCGGAAAACCATCAGGCCCAGGTGCCTTTGTAGGCCCCATCTGAAACAATGCTGCTCTGATCTCCAAATCCGTATAAAGCTTAACCAGCTCCTCGTTCATCTCATTAGAGATTTTGGATTTGATGGCATCAAGAACAACCTCGGACTCACAGGGTTCAGACATGAAGAGCTTACCATAGAACTTCTCAGTCATAACCTTGATCTCATCGAGCTCCTAACAACGTGACCCATCCTCGCAGACAAGCGCATGTATTCTGTTAGTGCGATGACGAGCAGAAGCGCGGGCGTGAAAAAAGGCGGTGTTCCGATCGCCCTCCTTCAGCCAATCCACGCGAGAACGCTGCCTTGCCATGATTTCTTCCCTTTCGAACAGCTCACAGAGTTTCCTTTCAACCTCCTTTGCCATGGCAAGCACGTCAAGATTCCACGCCGCCAGCCGAATCAATTTCAGCTGTCGTTCCAACTTCCTAATCTCTTTCCGGACTGCACCAAAACTCACATGGCTCCATTCTTGCAAAGAGGAAGCCACGGAATGTAAGCTGGTCCAGGTAGTCTGCAGGGACCGCGGCCCAGAACAGGATTCAGTCCAAGCCCTCTCCAAGGTATCCCTGTAGTCGGGCGCCCACAACTAGGCCGCCTCGAATTTAAAGCCGGCCCGAACCGGCCTCCGTCCAGAGATCTCACCAGACTTATGGAGACGAACTAAGACAGCAAAATGATCAGAAGTGGTTGTTATAATGTTTTCTACCACACAATCATCAAAAGCAGAAGTGAAAGAGCTGTTCGCCACAGCCCTATCCAATCGGACACGAACCCCTGCATCACCCTCCTGTTGATTTGACCAAGTGAACAGAGGGCCAGAGAAACCCAAATCCACAAGACCACATTCATCCAAACAATCCTTCAATTGGTTCATCTGAGAATCCGATCTGCCCCGGACGCCTGCGTGCTCATGTTGGAATAAAGCCTCGTTGAAATCTCCACAAGCTATCCAGGGCTCCTCCCATTGGTTCCTTAGCCGTCTCATGAGACTCCAGAACTCATGTCGCTTATCTCTACATGGCTCCCGATAGACGAAAGAAGCACACCATAGGGAACATCTATCCGACGAAATCACCACATCAATGCAGTGAGCATTCTGGCCCTTGAGAGAAACATTGAACGGCTGTAACCAAAATAGTGCAAGGCCTCCACTGAGACCCTCACAACTAACAGCGAGACTGCCCGTAAATCCCAAGCTCCACGTGAAATTACGGACCCGCTTATCCTTCATCTTTGTTTTTGAAAGAAAGAGGAAGGAGGGTCGATACGTTGAGACAAGCCAACGCAGTTCTCCGACTGTCGAGTCTGACCCAAGTCCCCGACAGTTCTAGCATAGGAGTATCATTGCGTCTGGCGGGGCTGCTCATCAGCCACCGCCTGATCCGCCGATCGACCGCAATCCCTCTAATGTTTCTTGTTGGAGTCATCTGATGCCTCCCCACGAGACCCACAGCTGTCTCGCCCTCTGTTACAGGGGCGCTCTGGCCGCCTGCCACAACTAGCGCACAAGGCCCGGATGGACTAGCTGGTTCAAGCACAAGTTGCTTCGGAATATAGACCTGCTTAGGTTGCTTTCTCTTTCGCCCAGCTATACGGTTCTTGTCGGGTGATGCAGCTTGTTTTCTGACAGCCAAAGGCGGGTTCTTCCCCTTCGTCGAAGCCCTGCGGACACGGGTAGGTTTTTTCACAGGTGAGGTAACCTCCCCCGTTCCCGTAGCCTTCTTAGGGTGCCCAGAAGAAGGTGTTGATGCCTGCGAGCCAGACCCAAATCCTTGCCAGTCCAAGATGATCTCCCAATCTGCGACTATTCGGAAGATATCGAGGATTCCTTCTTCCTCCTCTTAGGCACACACAATTTATCGCCGCTGTAGGGAAACTTTCCTTCCGCATCTCTCTCCCCAGGAGTTGGACACAGCAGGGATGAGTGACCTAGCAGTCCACAGGAGAAACAAAACATGGGAAGTTTCTCATGTACTGCATAGTCAAGTTCTTTTTCTTCGAGAACACCGACACACACCGCATAATGGGTTCGGTCGCATCAATCGTTACCCTGGCACGCAGATAAGATCCCCATGCTCTACCAGATTCATCAACATCAACACAATCCACAGTACCCAGCCGTGCAGCTAGAGGAGTTCCGCGCTCCTCATTCATCAGCTCCTATCCCAGATGCATGATACGAGCCCAAACGATCAGCTCGTTGAAAACAACATCCTTTGGTTGAACTTTGATATCATAGTCCTTCAACAAAATGGCATGTCTGCTACTGTTTCCAAGATACCAAGGCCCTCCTTTGGCAATCCTCGATTTATCCATCTTAGAAGCAAATTCAGCCAAGAACAAATTCGGTCCCATGTCCCGCACCATCAGTCCCTTGGGATTGCCCCAAGCCGACCGCACTATAGTAGTGATTGTATTAATGTGCAAGGTGTTTGGCGCAAGTACCTTCCCGATTAATGCCCACTCAGGGCCTGGGAGACTTTCATCTCCCTCGTCTTCAAGCACCAAGGGCTCTGCCTCCTTGGACGTGAGCTTCAGCCTCCTCATCATGTCAACAACCGCCTCCCCGCTGGCCGCAGATCCGCCCGAGGAGCTCGCGTCCTGCCTTTTGCCCTTGATCCGATCGCCCGCCGCGGACGCGGCAGTCTTCGTTGCCACGACATCCTTCTCCGCTATGACCCCAGATCCTCACTGATCACCTGCACGGGCCAAGGGTGGGAAGCAAACGAGGTTCGCCCCTAGGTCACCCCGAAACCGTGAAGAGATCCGACTAAAGATCCACAGGGACGCGCGAGACGCACGAGGGATGGCAGAGAGAAGGTGGGGAAAATGAGGATGATCACGATCCAAAGATCGAGAGCACCAGATGGATTCGCGTGTGGTGGAGCCGCCGATCGCCTGCGCGTCGCCAAACCCTAACCGCACCCGAAAAAGCGCCCGAAACAGGCATTCGCAAGCGGAATAGTAGTTGTTAGGCATGTGGGAGTGTGATTTTCCTTCTAAGAATAGGATAATTATGCGGTCGACGACACGGCAGAACACTCAACGCGAGAGGCGGAGGCTGAGCCATGGCAACAAGTTCCTCGGCTAGCGCCGCCTCTAGTATATCCACGGGTGTGCGCGTCCAAGGCCTGCCGCGAGGCTGAGGTCTCCCGCTCCTGCTCCAGCGTTCCGGTTCGTCGCTGTCGCGAGTTACTATCAACTGATCTTGCTCATATATAAATGTACGTTCAATTAGACATGATGTGTCGATGCATTTCATAGGAAACTATGGCTGGATAACAATAGGAAGCAGCTATGGCAATGGGACATCCATGCTACCAATCAAACGAGTCATCTTTCTAGGAACAGTGATGAATACCAGAGGCGCCAACGAGATCATCGGCGTCATGGGCACGCAGGCGGACATGGAGCCTGGGAGCGCATCAACGTGAGAGAATACATGTACTACTTTAGTAATTCACTTGCATTCCTGTTCGTCACGTCATGTGGACCAGGCAAGGAATTGGTCAGATGTTTAATGGGAGTAAAATCAGGAATGATCTTCACTAAATGAGGTAAACTGGAGGACCCTTTACTAAATAGGGTAGTTTGTGTCAAACATGTGAAATCAGGGGGTAAAAAATGGAATTTACTCTAAATTTAATATAGAATATTGTGTGCCATTTTGAAGCAAATTGCATTGTATTGATGGTAATTTCCAATACACAAGGTGGGTCAGCGAACTACATTCATGAGGAAATTGCACATTTGTACATAATTTCAAAATAATTTAGCCATTATTATCCGCCAAATGGGTATAGCGGAAGAGACGAACCCTCACACTATATTATTATAGTACTGTTTTGTTAATTCGTAGTTATCCTATTATTTCTTATTTCTCGGTCATGAATTATTGTCGGTGAACATGTATGTATGTATGTATGTATGTATGTATGTATGTATGTATGTATGTATGTATGTATGTATTAGTGTGGATTTTTTGTCCTTGGTGGGCTATACCACCCCTTTGGTTGTTGACGGATGGGGCTAGAATGGTGAGGATATGATACTCCATTAAAGTCTGTTTTTTGATTAATTACTATGTTAAACATATGACAAACCCAACAACCATGGTGATCCTATATGTTGAACTGACACGCCAGTGGTCCACCATATGAAAGCAGCTAGTTAGGTTTTATATCATGTTATTTAAATAAAATGACGTGATTAGCAAATGGCCAGCACATATCTCGATGATTGATCCAAATGGACCGTGACGTGGATTTTATAACCATACGGCTGCTACGCACACTGTAGGGGTGGTTGGATATTGTCAGCATAACGGTTCACCGATCTCGATGCAGCGATGAGAGAGCACAACTGCATTGACGGTGCACGATGTTTTCGTCTCGCACAGTCATGTCCTTCTCGTGTAGTCCATGCAAGAGCTAAAACAATCTGGCCATGTTTTGCCATGTGAGTTTACCACCTCCACGATTTGTGACATGCATTACATGGATGGTTGTTTTTTTGGAGTCCATATGACAGATAACCTATGGATGCTACAACGTGTAGTTTTTGTCCTGGATACATTGCTAGCAAAAAGCAACTCGCCATGAAACTTTGTTGTGGATAAAAAAATTGTAGCGTGCATCGTGAATGTTCACTTTATGAGTACCACATGAAATGGTTTGTGGTATGCATTACATGGATGATTTCTTTTTTGGAATCCATATGGCAGATAACCTATGGGTGCTACAATGTGTAGTTTTTGTCTTGGATACATAGTTTGCTAGCAAAAAACAACTCGCCATGGAACTTTGATGTGGATAAAAGAATTTGTGACGTGCAATGTGGATGTTCGCTTTATGAGTACCACTTGAAATGGTTTGTGGCTATAAAAATTGTGTGGTGTTTTCATGTGGCAAAGCTAGTTTTGTGGCCGGACATAGTGGTGGTTTTTGAATTAGAAAATTTGCACCCGCCTCTAGCGCCGTTCGTACTGCTTGTGTACCTAAGTTCATATCAAGTGCTCTATATAGTTGATCCAAAGACTGTATGGATCTAGCCGCCTAAGTATCCACTATTTCTGATATATATATATATCGTTGCGGATTTGCTGCACACAAGCATAGCTGTGCATAGGCTTAGGTCCGTTGGATATAGAGATCACATGCAATGCTCCTTTAGATGCTAGTGGCTAGCTCTTGGAAAGAAATAACGGTGTGTGTATCATTACGTTTTTGTGCATGCATGCAATGGCTAGGGTTTGAGACAAACCCTAACTTTTTAGCGTGTTGTTTGGCTAAGAAATTTTCAGCATCTAAAATGGGAAGGTAATAAGAACAAGGCTTATAAGAGTTTTGCATGCAAATGTTTCATACTAAGTACTTGTGCTAGTGTGCAAACCCTAACTTTCCAGCGGGAGAGTGTAGTGTCTTATTTTTTGGCGGGAGAGAATTAATTCTCGCGCGTCCCTGATGGGTGTTTTTTATGTTTTTGCGCGTGCTACATGCTACTCTAATAGGATGGCTATTCTGCGTGAACACCTTCGTCATCTGGGGTCTGTTTATTGTTCTTATGGATATTAACTATGATACGATGTTTCCACCTGTTGGACCGATGGCCCTTCCGTAGAGGGTTTAGCACTTGGTGGCAACAAAAAATGCTCTCGCTGTTGGTGTGGATGGTTTAGAATAAAGGAATGCTGTAAAAGTTTAGGCTGATCTAGGCGTTTGTGTATGCCTTGTATCCCCACCTGGACAATATTGTAAAAACGGGAGCATTATAATTGAGAAAATGCAATTAAAAAGTTGTTTTCATTCTGCAGATTAAATTGACTACGTGTATAGTTTATGCTGAGCATTATTAAAATGCATGAGACTAAACGCCCGTGTGAAAAAAATAATGATAAGTTGATTTAGTTTGGATGTAAAATATGATTATATATGGGATAAGAACAGAAGAATCAGATCAGTTCTTTAATCTAGGCACATATAGTGGAAATGAAGATACAATTTGATATCACTAGTTTTTAGTTGGCACTAGTCACAAATATTTTAGACGTGTCGCGGGAAAGTTTTCATAATTTTTTAACTAATATGCACTTTCCCCATTTGTTAGAAAGAGTTTAATATAATATTGTCGATAGAGAAATTTTGTTCGTTGTTTCATACCGTACCAAAAACTTAGATCAGTGTTTCACGCACACCTGCTCTAAGTTGGAACAAAATCAGCACGCAAAATTGTCAGGGTTTGTTGAGAACTGTATCGTTGTTGACGGGAAAATCCATGAAAAAGGCTGTCTATGGATAGTCTAAGGGAAGGGTGCACTGTACGTATAGGTCATTCGGATGGGCAATTGTGCGTAGCGCCAACTTGTATCGTTGGCTCCTTGCAAAGTTTTGCAGAGTTAGGCAAGAAGGAACAGTAGAACAAGTTTTGTACATGCCAAGGTTAAGAAGGTTTACTTATATAGGACGTGGACAAAAATTTTGTTGCTTCAACGGTTTGTAGTTTGTTCGAGCATGTGTTAGATGAAACCAGTTAAGGATATTGAAAGAAATGTAAAACACGATTATAAAGCAAATAGTTTGCATAGATATCATTCCTCATGATGCGAAAACACACTAATCATTAAGATTGAGCCACCAATATCCCATTGTGGCATTGCATGCCAGCTAACATCCAAGTTTTTTGCTAAAAAAAAAATGAACTTAGGCTATAGATACGAAATGCAGGATTGAAACGAACAACACACTGAAAATGCGCATGGCAATCTATGCTTAGCTAAATCACTCCTCATTGTCAGATATCTCAATGACCTCCGGCCCATCTTCATCGTGGACGTCTTGAACGGCCTCAAGCCAAGTGTCGACACAGTTACAAAAATGCATAAGTTGGTGTGGAGTGAGTAAGAAAGGCATAAAAATTGCTTGTGATTAGGGAAACAATGGTACGTACCTAAAAAAAGTTTGCCGACGGTAACGGCGTGCACGACGACGGATGAAGTAGAACAAAGAAAGCAATCGCCGATTCCACCTTGTTTATCTAATGAGCAAGGAAATTTGATGAAAGAATGAATAAGTGAGGCTATGGCCAGCTCGTAAAACAAGAGATAAAATAAAAAGAAATTATGGTCTACATGCAATAGCTAGTGACCTCGTTTAGGGTTTTTGCTACTATACCTAAAGCAACGAAAAACAAAGCATAACCTGAGAAGCTTAGTTTGATTAGGGTTTTTTATGTCTTTGTCTATGGTACATTGGGTTTTGCGTTACAAAAGGAATAAGGCTTAGTTCGGTTAGGCTTTTGTGCATGTAGTACATTAGGGTTTGCACGCAGTCAAAGGAATGCAATCTGAGAAGCTTAGTTTGACTAGGATTTTGTGGATGCCATGGTACGTATGATATTAGGATTCGCATTGAAAATGACCAGCTAGTCAACTAGTGTTTCACTTCTACATCAACTAACGGCGTTAATAGCCTCATATGGGGATCCACCGTTTTGGGTATGAAAATGTGTGCTCTCTATATCAAAAGGGGAGAGAATCAACGGTGGATAGGCTATACGCAGCTATGCCTATGTGTAGCTATGCCTATGTGTAGCTGGCTATTTTGCATATATATATATATATATATATATATATATATATATATATATATAAATCTTTCTTACTCACCCACGCCTCATATACTCTATACGAAAGTATATATGATATATCTAAGATACTTCCAATCAAGATACGCAAAAAAATTACAAGTTGACCCATAGTTTAAACTATATATATTCAAAATACCTTCATATTTGTATGTAACATAGAAGCATGTGAAAAAATCATACATACTACCAAAAAAGTAGTACGTATACTACCTAATTAGTGTTACATGCTTCATACTACGTGTACATACCCTCCGGTATAGTAGATACTACCTAGATAATATGAAACACAAGTAGAAATAACTACACCTGGGTATAGTATAAATATATCCCATGGGGCACCATGGTGCCCATGCACCACACTTCCACACCTTTAGATTGCATTTAGATACGTGTTGTACCAACCAATTCCTGAGCTAATAAGTATACCCATTACCACCTTTAATTAGAAAAGAATTAATTACTTGCTAATTAACAGATAGTATATGGTAACTGCCAACCGATTTAACTATGCATGTTTTTTTTTCAAAACCAAGCATGCATGGTGTCACGCCAGGAATTTAATACATTGATTGTTACCGTGTGGAACACTTGCAAGTAAGGTATAAGGTATACGTCAGCTGACTTGCTTCTTTTTAAAATAATGCATATTTTTCGGTATCATCACTATAACTTTCTTTGCAACATGATATACCTTCAAATTTTGGGTATGTATATACATAGGAATTTAATTTCACACGGTCAAAATTTGTTGGGTATACATACACTGAATATAGTTGGTCTGCAAATTCGCAAAAATATAGTTTAACATACCCATGAATATCTACATACCTGATTTTATAAAGATATGTGCATACATTTACTAGGCTTGTGATATTTGTTGGTGGTACCATTAGTTTTAGTTTCTTTGTTAATCACATACCTTGAAAAATCTTGGGTATGAACATACCTAGAAATATAATTTCACTGGTTCGAAAAATTCTTTTGTGTAGGTACCCTAAATATCGTAGGTATGCAAATACGTGAAAATTTAATTTAACATACCCATGAATATCTCAGGTATATGCACCTTTTTTAGCGATATGTGCATATATTTTCTAGGTATGTGATATTTCTTGCGTGTATCATACCTTGAAATTCTTGAGAATGTACATACCAATAAATTTAATTTCAGATTTAGAAATTTATTTTTTTAGGTATGTGATAATTAACATGCACACATAGAAGTTAAGAGAGATTCCTTAATAGTTAACTTTCTTTGATATAATGGAAAGTTAACTTCTCATTAAAATCATGGAATTTCACTTTTAAAAAAAAATTAAATGAAAGTTAATATGGAAAGAAATTGAAGTTAACTCGTGTTCGTGGATAAATAGAAGTTAACAATCAGAGAAACCTCACCACCCCACCCCTGAGCGGAAGTTAACATGAAAATAAACGGAAGTTAACTCGTGTTCACGAAAAACTATGACCAAAAGACCACACGTAGCATAGAGGATTTATATCGCGACAAGAAGTTAACTAACATGTATTTGGAAGTTAGCATGCATGTTGAAAGTAATTTACTTAGTCTTTTTTTACGGACGAAAATCCTACGTAATAAAGTGATTTCTACGTATTTCCAAACTAACCCCTCCTCGAGTAATTAAAGTAATATGAACCTAATTTCACTCTAACTTGCCGCCCTATCCAACCCGAACATCGAGAACATATCAATTTCAAACAATTGACCGTAGACGAGCATCTCTAGTTTTAATATATTTAAAATTAATTAAAAACCGTAAGAAATTTGGAAAAAATTTGTAAATTAAAAAGTTGCGCAAGGTTTACAGTTTTCCAACGGTATATCACACGCTTCAATCGGACAATCGGACAAATGGTTTAGAAATAAGACACAAAATACTGTACGAAATACGAAAAGTCCGCAAAAATAAAGTTTGATATATTCAAAATTAACTAAAAACTATAAGGAATTTGGACAAATATTATAAACAAAAAAGTTGGGAAATTTTATACCGTTTCAACGGTATATCACATGCATCATTCCGACGAGCGATTTGAAAATTACGTCCAAAATACAGTATAGTGACAGAGAATTTCGCGAAAACATTATTTAGTATATTTGAATTTTTTTTAAAATTGTACCGAGTTTGAAAAAACTTTATTTATGAAAAACATGTGAAATTTCCATACCTTTCCAATGGTATATCGCATGCATCATTTCTATAAGTGGTTCAAAAACTCCAAGCAATATACAGTCCGTGAAAACACGAAATAGAGTTAGGAAGTTTCGTTAGAAAGTTAACAATATTAAAAGTGGGAGTTAACTTGTACACATAGGGGAGTTAAAAAATTCGCGGAAGTTAACTTGCACATATGAAAGTTACCGTTCATTATTACTGCTATAGACTGAAAGTTAATTTTGAAAGAAAACGAAGTTAACTCATGTTCCCCTAAAAGTTAACACAGAGTTTCTGGTGTTCACGTGAAAGGTAGCAGGGATTTCTGAATACTTATTTAGCAACCGGTTCTTTATATATATATATATATATATATATATATATAGAGAGAGAGAGAGAGGGGACATATTCATACTACTCTCGGGTGTAACTACACCCACGTGTGTTTCACATCATGTAGGTATTATCTATCATACCAAAGAGTATGTACGCGTAGTATGAAGTATTATAAGACTATTTAGTAGTATATATACTACTTTTGAGGTAGTATGTATACGTTTTTCACATACTCTTATTTTACTAATAAATATAAAGGGTATTTCGGAAATATAACGCAAACTATGGCTCCGCTTGTATTTTTTTCACGTAACTTGATTTGAACTATCTTAGATGTAGTATATGAACATACTCAAACCGATAAAGTATCACGTATACTTTCGTATGGGAGTATATAAGACGTGGGTGTAACTACACCCGGGAGTAAGAAGGATTTTTTCTATATATATATATATATATATATATATATATATATATATATATATATGGGAAATAGTGGCTTCCCATGGTGGCTGCAGCTAATGGGTTTTGTACCGTTGGATTAGATAAAGAGAGCAGACGGCATTAGATGATGTTTTACAAAGTAGCTACCGCCGTTTCTTCCGAGAGCACATGCATGCGGTCTTGGAGTCACAAAACCCAGCAAAACACACCATGTTTTACGGTGCATGGCCATGCGGCCTTGGAGTCACAAAACCCAGCAAAACACACCCATGTTTTATGGTGCATGGCCCAACTGTGCCTGACATGCATCCTTCATCCATAGCCGTGCAAAACACATATGTGTTTCACGGTATCAAGTCGTTGTCTATCAACAAACATGTGTAAACCATAGTTTAGTTGTTTGTGCACCGCCGCGGATAGGTGTGAAGAGTGGTATTGGACGTACTTGGATAAACGGACCACATGCATACATCCATGATAGTGCTTGTTCTTCGACTCAAGACGAATCTCTCATCTACACTAGCCATTTGATAGACAGAACAGGATCCATGGACAACCTGAGATCAACGGGTTCTTTGCCCGGGAATCTTTCCTTATCTTATTTTCTGCCAGTGATCGAAATAAATTTCTGGTACAACATCTAAAATTTCTATCTTTGTTGTTTAATTACGTACAGTACGACTACATATCTGGGTTCCGTCAACTGCTCCAGACACCGAGGACGCCGACGAATTTCGCTACTGTGTACGCGTGGTATCTGTGCATGCAATCAATCCATGCTTCGTACCCAAATGTAATTTTTATCGGCCATGCATGCTGAGACGCGTGTGCATGAGCCGTGCTCCGTGAGACCCAGCAGAAACACCGGCCGGTGCATGTGGTCAGCGGTATTGCAGTTCACACGCGCCGTGCGAGAGCGTCATATGCTATTGCAGTTCACGCGCGGCGCTTATTGCATGCACCGTGGCCGTCTGAGAACATCGATTGCATATGTTGTTACAGTTCACACGTGGGCACGGAACACCATTATTACATGCACTGTGGCCGTATGAGAACATCGATTTTATATGTTGTTACAGTTCACGCGCGGACGCGGAACACCATTATTGCATGCACCGTGACCGTCTGAGAATATCATTTTCGTATGTTGATCATGTTCACACATGGAACACCGTTCTTGCATGCACTAGCAGGCTCATTCAATTCCGTTAACTAACCACGCGGCCGTTACCATCATCCGTCTAAAAGGGAGCATGTGCACCACGATCGGACGGTGAGCAGCCCGTGCACCGTAGCCACCATAGGCAGAAAATCCGCGTCGATATATATATATATATATATATATATATATATATATATATATATATATATATATATATATATATATATATATATTCAGCACCCAGGGTGCAGAATAGTTATTTTGCACCCCACATATTTTTATGTTCTCACATTTAGAAATTTATGTTTTGTATACTAATGATCATGTTCATATTTATTAGAAACACAAAAAAAGACATAAAATACAATTTATGAGTCATTTTAGTGTAAAAAATATAGAAAATATGTATTTTATGTCGTATTTTTATACGGCATGTAAACAAAAAAATTCCGACGTGTCTAGATTTTGTTATGTTTTTCTTGACTTCCGAGATAAGAGAAAATTTACGTGACGTAAAAAACATATACGGTTTGAAAGATAGAGGATAGCTGTAGAATAACTATTTTATATAAACTCTATTAGACCCCTGGGTGTAGAATAATTTATTCTGCACCCGGGTCGAACGACCCAGCCAAATGGTGTTTTGGCTCAATTGCACCGTGCTGACTCCCACCACCGCTCGACGTAATTTTCCCTCTTATTTTTACGTTGCTTGGGACGGTTTGTTTTTTTCTGATCGTCTGGAGTTTTACCAGCTATCCACTCCCCGCGGTTTCTGTTCTAGTTGGGAGTAGTAGCCGCAAGCGGTTCCGAAGGCGGGCGGCGAGAGATTTCGACGGTGAGCGAGGGGCAGCTGCACGTTGCCTTGTCGGCCAGCGGCGCTGCAGGTACTTTCTACTGCGGGCCTGCGACAGCTGCCGTTGGTCTCGTCGGCCGGCGGCAACATCGAGGCAGGCGACGCTGCGGGAGGCGTCGCGATGTGGTGAGGTGGTTGGTGGCCGGCACCGGGGCGAGTGGCCGCTGCGAGAGGCTTCATGGCGCGGTGCGTGGATTGAACCGCGATGACGCCGATGAGTGGCATCGCCGCGAGTTTCCCCAACCTCCAGATCCCGTACCGGAGCAGCGGACGTTCAGGTGAGGCACAGCGGCTGGTGGCCTCGTTGGCGTGCTGCATGTGGCTTTCTCTGCGGCCGGCTGCAGGGGCCTTCGAGGCGGCAGAAACATCAGCAAGCTTGCCGTTGTCAAACCGTATATGTTTTTTGTCACGTAACAGGGGCATGTTATGTTTTCTCGTCTTTGTTTTCCTTTGTAAGTGGCAAATCCTACTTTATTCTTTGTTTGGGTAAATACATAACGGAAGAACTTGCAGGTTCTGTACAGGTTTGGAGTTATCAATTCATTTTTTGAGGACTAGAACCTTATCAATTAGTTTAATGCTGAATTTTGAAGCTAGCTCTCTCCCTGCAAAAGAAACAAAATAAGTAGCTAGCTCTTGTGTAAACGTGTATTTGGTTAGATCTTCTGGCAATGCTAGATTATGGTTGGCCTTTCAGGTGTTCCAGTTTTAATTAAGGGTGGAATCCTTGCTTCTGGCAACTACAATTATAAACATCCTCATCGATCATGTATGGTGCTTTTTCTTATGCAGATGTATGTAACGTACACTGATCACTTCCATGTATAAAGTGCACATAAAAAATCCTTAATAAGGAAGCACCAGACTGAAAGTATGGCAGCGGGTCTTCGATTTTGGCATACTACTGATTCATATACTAACAGGTGGATACCAAATTTAGCTACCGATTCCTATACTAATATGTGGATACCATATTTGGTTATAATCTGCTGGATAGGCAAACACCTCAAACCTCATTTTGGTAAATACAAAGCTAGCATGCATGTCAATATTTTCACTGCATATTGTACTTCTTGAATACTTGTCCTCAAAAAGAGAATACTTGGCTTGGTGCCATATTTTTTGTACATCAGTTAAACTAATTGCAGAAAAAACCGCTTGTTGTCATTAATAGTCATATGAATGTATCCTAATTGGAGGATTGTTTTTTCTTATATTATAATTCTGTTTGGTGTCTTTCTACTAGCCATTGTCAATGGTTGATGTGGTTAGCTTTACTTAGACAGAAAGAGATACAGCACAATCTTTTTTTTGAGAGAGATACAGCACAATCTTGCTAGGATGAATCATTAGATTTTTGTTGCAAACTATGTCTGTCCTTTCATTACAAGCTAACAAGAAGTGGTTGGATAATTTTTTGTTTGTGCCTGATGAGTAGTTGAATCTGTAACCAAATTCAATAAATGTAAGAGGAAAGCCACCAGTCTGAAATCCAGATTCAGATCAAAGATGCATGATGTAGGCATCGATGGTTGCTTTGCCTTTCAATCAAATTTTCAGTTGGTGTGGATACCCCGTGTAAAAATAGTCATTTCAGTATTCATAATCTCTCCTTGAACAGATCACTGCTTCAAGTGTTTCTGCAGCTAGCGATGGGGAGCTACAATGTTCAGTTTCGATGGACTTGATGCAATTGGAGATACAGTGTTCTAATAGCACTTCTCGCAAAAAAGGGCACGCATTAAACACTAGTGTGTAACCAAGCACTAGCACTGAAAAATTAGCACCCTGCTACATCAACTCTATTCTTTGCTATGTGATAAGAAAAAACAGCTTTCTTTGGTAAGCTAGAGCCCAAACATCTACATCGTTCATTACTAATAAGTGATACAAGCAGAGATCATGGCACGGGTTCCAACTCTATTCTTTTTCTGTGTGAACGCGGCTAACCTCAGCAAGCTTGCCGGTGTCCAAGAAACATCTCTATCTCTAACAAAAATCTCCCTTGGATGTCCTCGCCGGCTCGAGATCCATGCCTCCTAGCTCTCCTCGGTATATTCAGGTACTGAGGTATTGGGCTGCCCATAAAATACCTACTAATTGTTGGTGTTAACTGTTTTTCTAAATTTATTCAGTGGGCAAATCATAGAAGCTGCGAGCATATGTAAAATGGTTATCTTTGCAAGCAAATATATTGTTTCCTTAATTGTTGCTGCTATGATTTAACTGTCGTTTGTCGGTGGCTAGTTTCAAAATGTTAGGAAAATGCTACGTACATAGAACAAGAGAAACTATGTGCTGACCTGGTCTTTGGAAACTGGTATATGTACAAATAAAAAAGTATGCATGTGGCCATATCGTTACGCTAATTTGCCGTTTTATTGTTTCTTTCTTTTCCTTGGTGGTATTTTTTAGTTTAAGCTTAACACTGTGATTTTCTAGCTGCTCCCCATACCTTTTGTTAGACAGATATTCTATGTTTTCTGCTATTTGTTTGTGTACCCCTTTTTGATGTTTCTTGCAGATTTTTTCTGCTACTTCAGGCATCAAACAAGAACTGCCCAACAGTGGAATAAGAAAGGCATAACTTCTCTCAACTTGTGACAAATGGAAAGAAATCAGCATGTTGTCATTGGTTAATAGTACGAACGTCATTTGGTTTCTGCTCCGTGGATTATCATGCCATTTGGAGAATGTAATTTGTTACTAGAATAATTCCACTATTTATTTGTTCCGGAAATGAGGCAGGTTGTTCTCACGGACACCTATGCGCATCAATGTATCTTATTTATAATGCCCTCGAAGTCCATGTATTGGGGTTATGTTCTCGCACCCTGAAATTCTTAGGTGGCATAATTCATATTCTCAGTCTATCCGTCAATGCACGGAGTAATATATTTGCTTATGAATGTGACCTTTCATTGGCGTCGTGCAACAACTCATATCCAGATTGTTCTTTGGATTATTGTGTTCCATGACTGATGCATGCATCTACTTTACCTTTTGCCTGTGTAAAAACTTACTTTCATGGTTGCATTCATGTCTGTGTAAAAAATGATATAACCGAGAGCATTTTTAATTCACACGTGAGAAAGATGTCCATCGTGCCTTGGTCAACATTGAAAATTATTACACCTTATTGTTTTGACGAGCAGGCCAACGTTGAATCAGCATATGCAGCTTACGGCCGTAAATTTCTTACGTCGCATGCAGTTCTCCTACGAGGTGCTGGATCAGACGTGTGCGGTGCGGGCTCTTGTATTTCTCTTATGTCGCATGCAGTTTTTCTACAACGCGTGGGGACCAGGACGCGTTGGATGCTTGCGCTCGACACGGGACAGGCCGTCGTGTGTGTGTATATATATAGAGAGAGAGGGGGAAGAGAGATATTTTTGCATATTTGCTACACTTTTTCTCTAAAATTTGTATATTTGCCCTATGACCACCACATGTCAGTGACACACAAAATGGCAAATATGCAACTTGCAAAGTAAAACGGGGCAAATATGCAAATCCTGGGTATATTTCCTATATAGGACATATTCATACTACACCCGGGTGTAGTTACACCCGGGTGTAGTTACACCCACGTATGTTTCACATTATTTAGGCAGTATCTATCATACTGGATACTATATATGGGTAGTATGAATTATATACGAATATTTGGGTAGTATATATACTACTTTTTTGGTAGTATGTAATTTTTATTCACATACTCCTTTTGTACGTACAAATATGACGGTATTTTACATATATAGTGTAAACTATGGGTGTATTTGCAATTTTTTCACCTAACTTGTTTGGAAGTATCTTAGATATAGTATATGAACATACTCAAACAGATAAACTATTACAAATACTTCCGTAAGGTAGTATATAAGACGTGGATGTAGTTACACCTGGGAGTAAGAAGTATT
Organism: Avena insularis; assembly: GCA_023614405.1. NCBI lineage: Eukaryota > Viridiplantae > Streptophyta > Magnoliopsida > Poales > Poaceae > Avena > Avena insularis. Next base: position 412,512,316 of record CM042696.1, read on the forward strand.
TTTCCTATATATATTATAGGGATATTAAAACTGAGTCAAGGAGGAGCTCTCTCACGCATCTAGATTTTTGACCGTCGGATCTGTTGTTTTGACCAAATTTGGCCGTTCGATGCCAACTCAAGCTCCCACATGGGTTGCTCCCGGGCCGAATGTCCCAAGTTCCGCTACTCTGCATAACAAATCGAAGGCCCCTCGTTCACTCATACAGCTACCGTTCGATCGCATATAGACAGTCGTGATACCGTCAGGAATTTCCTCACTTCCACCCGGAATCTCAGTCCGATACTCTCCCCCAATCCCCCCAACGATCTCTGCCCGCTCAGCGCCGCCAGGCCTGAACCAATCTTCCTATCACCGCCTCGATGGTCTGTATGGCGGCGCCGCAGAACGCCAACCACACAGCAACCAGAAGACGCCAATGGCTCCTGTTCGTGTCGATGTACCAACGGCAGCCGATGCAACCGCCACCGCGTCGTCGTGGTCGTGTGGTGTTGTGCCTGTGCCTATGGTTGACGCCGGTGCTGATGGCATGGTGTTCATGAGCACTGCGACGTCGCTCAGGGGCAGCGTTTCACGTCTCTGATGCAGACTTTATGGCATCCCGCGTGTTGATGGGCCTGGTGTTCTACGTGATGTACCATCTGCAGCTATTGACCTTCGCGGCGACGTCGCTCCTACGGTTAGCACTAAACATCTCTGATTCAGGCTTCGCTGCCTCCATGTGACCCCGTGCAACACCAATGAGAATATCGCTTTGGCATACGGCAACATCGTAGACAACGTCATGGACATCCCGAGCACTAGCTTCTTGGTTTTTTTAAGCCCCAAGTAGGTGATTATTAGTTTGTCTTATTTTTCATCAATGTCTTCATGTGAATAAAGTTATTGCACGGATCAAAACCAAGCTAACAAAATATTTTGATATAATTTGCTGGTGCCTATGCCCATGGTTGTTAATCTTTCTAACAAGAGGCCGAAAGGGGAAGGAGCGGATCTTTTTTCTCCTTATTTCGCTAGGACAGTGTTCTTACATGGATCAAAAGGGCGTAAAAATCTGGAGGTTCGAAGACGAAGGACAGGAGACATTCTTGGAGAGTGGAGATGCACGAGGAAGCAGTGAGACAACGAGAAATAACACTCCACCCTTGAACAGGTAAGGAAGCACAGATCTTTATCTATTATGTTCATAAATTTTATGTCTACTTTTGTTATGATCCTGATTAGTTTGGAGAGGGTTTTGGTCCAGGATCATTAACTCATTGTTAGGAACTGCTTCAATAACAAAAAGAAGCTACTACTTCTATTCAAATCATGTAGTTTAAAAAGGTACATGCCGTTAGCTTCAGACTACTCCTTTTCAACTTCAAATTAATGATTGTGTTCTTTAAATAATTTCATCTCCTTACATGGTTCCATCACCAAATGAAGCGATGAGCATGGTGGCGGTGATGTTGAGGGGGAGACGTGAGGAGTGCAGCAGGTGGTGGTAGGTTAGAACGGTGGCGGTTGTTGTTTTGTCGTGCTCCGGCTTGTGTCCTTCTCCTGAAGATGTCCTGCACAATATCATCACCACCCGCGCCGGATCCCCCATAGACACCATGATAGAGATGGTGATGATCTGCATATAACTTTTTTTGTTCAATTTTTACAAAATAATAAGTTTATTACTTATTGATAGAGTCTATTTGATTACTTATGCAGATATTTGATATGAAAGCCTTTCCTCCCCGGTATATGTGGTTCAGCTATTGGAGTTGATGACTAATTCGAGGTTCCACCAAGTAGATCGTTCCATACTTTGATCTTACAAAGGCTTAGCATTTGACCATAATGATTAACCAACTATTGAGGAGTTGTTGTATCTTCAGAAAGCTTAAATTTCATAATACTATTTTGTTAATCCATTTGTTTTATTTCAAAGAATGATACATTCATGATACGGATGTTGTTTTAGCATGTTCTAGCAAGTATTATATACATCACTCAAAGTGCTGATAGATATTGGCTATAGCACGACTCCTGAGGTACGTTACCATCTAGCATATTTCCTTTCTTTCATATCCACATATTTTTCATTGCTTTATTTCCATTTGCATTAGAAATTTATGTAGTGATCATCATATTATGCTTTTGCATCCGCATGAAATGGAAAAGAACAGCAAGAGATTTTTTGTGAACTTGAGTGATTCATGCCATCATGTGGAATTTCTTACAAGTCCCTCCCGTGCAATTCGAAAAAGAGTCTCCGTTGATAGTCTTAACCATGCTATCCACTGCAATCCACATATGACCTATCAACCCTTTTCATCCTCCATGTGTAGCTCTATGAGAGTCTAGAAGAGGAGCCGAAGGGGTAGCAACTGGACATCTGCAGTTTTGCAACCCGACTTAATTAGGAACAAGAAAAACAAAACATCAAGGAGAAGAACAATTGTAAGGATACCACTTTCTCGTTCTAATATTCATTTCTTGGCTTCATGTGTCACCTACTAATTTTTTGTCTTCTCCTTTAACTTCAATAGCTCCTTTATTTATTTATGCACGATCATGATCATTTCTTAGTACAACGTTGTACTTGAAATTTCTATATTTCTCATCTTAATTAGTTATTTACTTCAACCTGTAAATTAATTATTGTAGGTCTAAGACAGATGAATCAAAAAATGAAACTTAAATAGCTTTGTGTAGATTCTAAAAAAGACAGCTAGATGTAAAGAATGTCAAATAACTTGCTCCGTGACCAGGTATCACCTTTATTGTCCCTCAGAGCTCATGTTAACTTGCCGATCCATTCATGACATATATCTATATATTACTAGGGTATAACAGCTTGTTTCAAACAATATAAAAATTAAATATTTTTCTCACTTAGAAAGGTCATTATTTACCAACTTCGGTGTATCCTATCATTCAATTGAAAAATAGATGGGCGCGGCAACGCGCGCCATCATGATCTAGTATATATATTACAGGACAATTTAAGAACCCTTAAGAGATTCCTATATAAGTTATTCAGGAACCTCATACCTAACTACCTTCTTCCTCGCCATGCTCGCCCCCGCGCCCGCCGACCACCCTCCTCCCCCACGCGCTGCCCGCCTCCTCCGCCCCCGCTCTGCCGGCCATCTCCTCCACACCCGCTGGCCACCCTCCTCCCCCGCGCCGCCTCGCCGTCGATCCACACCACTGCCACTACCTGAAGATACCTCCGGACGAGCCACACCACCGGTGCCTCCTCTCTAGAAGTTAACTTGCATTTACGGTGAAGTTAATAAGGGCCGCAGAAGATAAGAAAGTACGTTGGACGGAAGTTAACTTGCACACAAAGGAAAGTTAATGAGGGCCGCAGAAGTTAAGTTGCGCAAGCAAAAATTAAGGTGCACAGTCCGTGAAAAACACAAAAAAAATTGGTGCTCTGTCAGAAAGTTAACTAGCATAGAAAAAGAGGGAGTTAACTTGTACAGACAGAAAAGTTAAGAAAGATTGCGGAAGTTAACTTGCACATGTGAAAGTTAACATTCAGTCCGCGAAAAAACCAAAAAAATTGGTGCTCCGTTAGGAAGTTAACTATTATAAAAAGAGGGAGTTAACTTGTACACATGATATTTAAGAAGTTTGTGAAAGTTAACATGAACATGCGGAAGTTAACATTCATTATTACTTCTATAGGCTAGAAGTTAACTTGGAAAGAAAAATAAGTTAACTCGTGTTCGCGTGGAAGTTAACAAGGGGTTTCTGGTGTTCACGTGAAAAGGAAAATATGTGCTCCGTCGGAAAGTTAACTAGCATAGAAACAGGGAGTTAACTTGGACACATGGAAAAGTTAAGAAATTCACATAAGTTAACTTGCACAGGCGAAAGTTAACATTCATTATTACTGCTACAGATAGGTTAACTTGTGAAGAAAAAGAAGTTAACTCGTATCCGCGTGGAAGTTAACAAAGGTTTCTGCTGTTCGTGTGAAAGGAAACAGGGGTTCCTGAATATTCAGGAACCGATTCTTGAATAGCTAAGCTATATATATACTTATGATGGCGCTACCCTCTATCTTTCCTTTTTTGACACATTACAATTGGGAAAAATCCCTATTGTGCCAAAAATTTATTAATAATATGAAAGATATAAAAATTACATGCCCATAGGGCCACTATATCATGTCTGCAATGCTCATAATGTATCTAGCCATGTTTGCATGCCTTCTTTTAAACTAGGATTAACCCTATGAAGGAAGATGGAACAGTAATTTTTGAAATTAAATATAGACTATTCACATCAGGGATGATCTGCTTGAAGATGTAGTTTTTCCTCTAGTCCCATATACTCCAGCATCCAGTGATAAAGATCTCCATAATAAAGTCTATAGAGTATCTTGTTTTCATATCACTGATCATGTCATGCAAATCGAGGTCAGTGTTCCGTTCAATTCCAAGTGCCCACCAGAAGCTTTGACTAAATGAGCATTCGAAGAAGAGATGCAGTAGGCTTTCCTCTGGCAAGTGTCACATAGGATACAATCATTAAACTCCACATAGAAATTATTCTTGCTCATGAGGTCCTTTGTGTTGAGTATTTTATGAATGAGAAGCCATGCAAATAATTTTTGTCTTGGTAGATTGCATGTTTTCCATATGTCCAGTAAGGATTCGTGGGTATCATGGCTGCCAATAAGCTTCCTGTATACCTTTTTAGTGGAGAAATAATTAATACAGTCAGCAGTATCCCATGTATCTGGTTCAGCTGATTCTTCCAGCTGATTGAGATCTTTCTATAGGCTGTGCAATTCCTGATGAGCCACAATGGACAGGGGTAGTTGGAATATATCATAAATTGAGTCCATAGCCATAACTTTATCCATAGTGATATTCTCATTATTCGTGAGTGAAGGTGAGGGTATTGATCTTCTTTATTCTGCTCTCCCATTTGTCTTGCCACAAAGCAATAGTTTTTCCATCTCCAATTGTGCATGTAGATATTTCTCTGAAAGCTTCAAATTGAGCAAGACAATCTTTCCACCAAAATGAACCTCTTGGTGAGCATGTATGTGGAGCACTCATGTTATTGTAGTATGCTTCCCAAATTAAAGAAACCCAGGGGATGTCTTTTCTAGTGTATAGTTTATATAGATCCTTCATGAGTAGTGTCTGATTCTCTTTTCTGAGATTTAGAACACCTAGTCCTCCTTGATCTTTAGGTCTGCAGACAAGATCCCAACTAGCCAGACATTTGCCTTGTGTACTGGAGTCCTTTTTTGCCCATAAGAATTGTCTGCCACTTTTTTCAAAGTGAACAAATATGGAAATTGGAATTTTGAGACATCACATAGCAAAGATTGGTAATGCATTAAGTGTCAAGTTGAGCAGAGTAAGTTTGCCAGTATATGTGAGAAGTGAAGAAATCCTAGAGAGCTTCTTGTCCAGTCTTGATGCAAGTGGCATAAGATCATCAACTGATGGCTTGGTAGTGCCAAGTGGGAAGCCCAAGTAAGTAAAAGATAAACTTTCAGTTTTGCATCCAAAGTTGTTAGCCAATTCATCAGCCAGGTCTTGAGTAATATTGATGGGAACAAGCGTAGTGTTATTATAATTTACTCTGATCCCAGTTTCCTCACTGAATTGAAGGAGAATATGCTTCAAATTAATAAGCTGTGTATTATCAGCAGGCGTAATTAACAGGGTGTCGTCAGCATATTGTAGAATGGGATACTTTTGTCCAAAGTCTTGAAGAATTGGTAAATCAATAAGACCATTGTCCTAGGCTTCATTAATTATATATTGGAGCAATTTCGCCGTTGAAACAAATAACAGTGGGGACAATAGGTCCCCTTACCTGACACCCCTTCTGCATATAATCTTTTTTCCAGGAACACCATTAAGCAAAACTGATGTTGATGTTGTGTTCAATATGTTGCTGATCCAAGATAGGTATTTAGGTCCAAAACCCCAATGCTTTACATAGAGCATAAATAGCATTATACTCAACTTTATCAAATGCCTTCTCAAATCAATTTTCAAAATGATGATGGGCCTTTTAGATTGATGGCATATATGAAGATACTCAAATTCCCAACCAAGACAGTCATGGATTGTTTTCCCTTTGATGAATCCATACTGATTTTGGTGCAGCATGGGAATAATCTCTTTTTGTAGTCTGTTGGCAAGTAATTTGGTAATAAATTTTAGAGGAAGACTGACCAGAGAAATGGGCCTATAATCATTCATAGTTTCAGGATTTTCAACTTTTGGAATAAGGGTGATGAAAGCAGTACTAATATTCTCTAGATTAATATTCCCGTGATAAAAATCATCAGCCAACTTATAGAAATCCTGTTTGATAGTACTCCAACATTTTTTCATAAAGAAACCATTAAATCCATCAGGTCACGGTGCCTTATCACTAGGCATCTCCTTTATAACAGTCTCAATTTCTTTGGTGCTAAAGGGCTCATCAAGGTGAGATAGTTCATGTCTCTGAATTAAATTATCCAAATCATATGTGATAACAGGATTTGTTGAGATTCCCAGTCTGTCCTTATATGATGCCCATATGCCCATATGGCAGCAGCCTTATGGTCATGGTTAGTGATATATGAATCATTAGATGCAGTAATAGAAGTAAGATAATTTCTTCTATATCTCTGGGTAGCCACAGTGTGGAAATAGTTTGAGTTTTCATCTCCAAGCTGAGCCCATTTGATTTTAGCTCTGCTTTTCCAGTACACTCTTTTTGCTTCAAGCAGTTTGGCAGTATGTTTCTTTAATATAATCGTGAAGTTCTTTTTCATTATGGACAGATCCCTCTGTTCTTCAATACCATCAATCACGGCTAATATATAATTGCAACTGGAGATTGTCTTGTTGAGGTTGGAAAAGTTTATGCTCCATTTTTTCAAGGCATGTCTGAGGCATTTATACTTTGCATTGAGAGATAGTGCAGAGTCATTCTTGTGAGGAGCTTCATTCCAATATTTAATCACAATATCCATAAATCCATGAAATTCATACCAGTAATTCTCAAACCTGAATAATTGAGATTTTAGAATATAAGTGCCAATCTGGACGTGAATAGGAATGTGGTCAGAACCAAGTCTTGCAAGAGGGGAAGCCATTGTGTTGGGAAAATCAGAGGTCCATTCAGCAGATGAGAAAATCCAGTCTAATTTTTCTAGTAGTGGATTACCTTGCATGTTGCTCCAGATGTATGCTCTGCCTTTTAGTGGAATTTCTTCAAGGTCTAAAGACCGAATGGCACTGCTGAATTGCATCATATTGTTAATGTCCCCACCTGGTCTGCTTCTGTCTCGAGGATCTCTGATCAGGTTGAAATCACCCATAATGAGCCAATATTTCAGATTTATTGTGTCAAAATTATTCAGCCAGTTAATAAATTCAGCTCTGTGATCATTATGTGCAGGGCCATATACATTGGTGAGAGTCCAAGTAGTACTAGATAAATTACATTTATATTCAACAGTAATTTGAAACTGCATTGGCTAATAACTGTTCCAGTAAATAGGCTTCCATTCCATATGGTAATAATTCCCCCCGAAGCTTCCCACAGATGGAACATATGCATAGCAATTATATTTTCTGTGACAAAAGTTACCAATATAGGCCAGGTAAAAATTCTTTTTTTTTTTAGAAACACAGTACAATCGTAGACGCTCACAACATGTACATGCACCCACCCCTATGAACGCACACACGCACACCCTACCCCTATGAGCACCTCCGATAGACTGAGCCGGCAGAGCGGGTCTTGAGATTGACGAAGCCACCACGGGCGCCTCGCTGTCGACGGAAACGTCGCCTCCCACTGAAAGAATATTCCGTCTTTCCTAGGGTTTGAACTCTGGTGGGCTAGAGGTACAACCACCTTCCTAGCCACCCAGCCACAGGTTGGTTTGCTTGGAAGCATATGATTCTACAATTGCTTTCATCAGTTCTCTGTCTAATATCATTCCATCTGGCTTGGGAGTTAATCCCTCTCAAGTTACAGTTAAGTACATTCCAGTTTCTATTCATTTGGGAAACTGTAAGTAGAAAGAATTATGTGGACAACATAGCTGTTCATGATCATGATATTGCACGGGATAAGAGAACTGAGATTGTTCAGGAATAGTAAACCCTCTATCTTTCTAACTATGCATAATTTTTATATCACGTAAATTTTGTCTTATCTCGGAAGTGAACAAGAATATAAGAAAATTTTGGTATAACGTAAAAAATATATTTACATGATGTATAAAAATATGATGTAAAATACATATTTTATTTGTTTTTTATACTATGACGGTCCATACACTGCATTTTTATATCGATTTATTTCTTGTGCATGAATATGAATATAACTATTTGTGTACAAAACATATTTTACTAATATAACAACGTAAAACTATGTTAGGTGCAAAAATAACTTTTCAGCACCCTGGGTGCTAAATACCAGAGAGTACGTACGCGTAGTATGAAGTATATATAATACCATTTATGTAGTATATATATACTATTTTTTTATAGTATATATGATTATATCACATACTTCTTTTTTATGTATAAATATAAAGGTATTTTGAATATATAGTGCAAACTATGGATTAATCTATCTTTTTTTTGCGTAACTTGATTGGAAGCATCTTAGATATTGTTAAAGTATGATCCAAATCCATGTATATCTCTGGATGCACGTAACATAGAAGAAAACCAACGCGTTTCTTTCCCTGCTCCAGGAACATTCTTTCGATCTGCAATACCAAACGAAACCAAAAAATAATCTAGAAAGAAGCCAGGCTGGATGGAGGACGACCGACGTAGTGGTTGCAGATGGTGGCGCCCTGGGAGCCCAGCTCCGGCTCCACGAGGATGCAGGGCAGTCAATCCATGGTAAGGTGTGGACGACGTGACCCAACACTAACACTGCACCTGGTGGAGCTCGTCGTGGCCGGCCGGGACGAAGTCGATGAGCTGGTTGAGGACACATATGGTGGAGATCGTGGTGAAATTTGGTTGGGGCTATGGATCTCTTCTCGTTGCATAGCAGAAAAGAGGAAGATAAGAGAAAATGAATAAAGGCTCGGAGTCTGGAGAGAGGTGCTGGATTTGGGGGAAGAAAAGGTCACGGAAGAGAAAGGTAGCCAAAACAAAAAATAACTAATCACCAATTGCAGCCATGGGCATGCAAGAAAACGATAGTATTTAGTCTACAAATTAAAAATCAAAACAAATAGAAGATACGGAGGTGGACAGGTGGTCATCCAAAAGTTGAGCAATATGGAGAAATGTCAGTACGGAGGGGCAATAGATCTTGAGCACTGCTGCATGAAACATCTGCTATGCAACTCTACATGGATTGACATGCAAGCTGGAATACAACGGATTGAATGCTAAAAAGGATACGCATTTTCACGATAAATCAAACCTCGGCAAGTTGCCCATGAAAACCGCTGATGGAAATATTGAAAATGGAAAGTTACTGAAACAATGAACACCCGATTTCTCCAAAAATCTAATCTCTAAACCTGTGTGTATTCACATAAGAACGAACAAGAATCTCTAACATAGGAAGAAGGCACGTATCCCGCAGGATACGTAGTCTATGAAGCAATCTGGTTCAGGAAAAAAATGGTAAAGAATAAAATCGAAGAATCAAATCAGATCCCGGACTAAAATCACACCCCACACGGCACAGCTGCCACCGCTCGACACCAGTCTGGTCAGGCCCGACGTCTACGCACTGCACCACATCCGCGTCCGGCCGTCCGCCACCGCGCGCCCCCACCTCTCCTTCGGCCGGCCAAAAAGAGGTGAACCGGAGCCTCTAGTGGACAAGCTTGCGCAGCTCTGCGGCGCCCCTTCTCTCCCATTCAACCTCTTCGTCGCCATCGGTTATGCCACCGCCGACGGACACTACTTGGGAGTGCCAGCAGCAGGGGCGCCGGTGGTGTGGATCGCCGGGAGGCGTGGTTTGTGATGATTTTTTTTTTGGCTTGGTGGGATAGCACGATGGGATGCTTGGAGTGGAGGACTAGAGGTGGGTCACAGCTCTTCTTGTGGTTGATTGATATAGGGACATGTTTTGTGGACGGATGCACTAACGCCATTAAATACAATCAACGGTGAAAATTTCCCTGTAGGATGATCTAACGACCGGATATGGTTGACAACTGCCACCCCGGACAGCTGACTATATATATATGAAAAAATTTATAAAGCTCGTGGTGAAATAAAATTTTCTAGGCTGATTAACATGTAGAGAGACTCATTAGATGATTCAAACATAAGAGGTAATATTAGCAAGGTCATTCATGGACATCCAAACCATATATTAATACATTGACTACATAAAGTCCTCAAAATTGTAAAATTGATTAAATATTTATAAACTAATCGTATTTTCAAAAATAATAATAAAGTAAATGAGAAATATATGCACAAACATGTAGTGATTTTTTATTTCTTGGTGGGCTTCATGTATGATTAAAAATAGATTAAATATTCACAAACTAAATGTATTTTTTCGGAACATGCAAAACTACATGAGGAATAGCAATACAGATATGTTGTACTTTATCTTGCTTGGCAGACCGTAATTTATGTCTAATCATATAGGATGCTCCTGGTTAGATTTTACATTGAAAGAAAAACTTATATTAATAATTTCATAGTACTACATATAATAATGATGAAAAATACAAGTAATGTGATTTTAAACTATAAATTATTTTAATAATGCATATATTTATATATAATATTTAGCATCAATATGCTAAGTACAATAAAGGTGGTTCCGTGCAGGCTGCTAGTTATTTAAATAAAGGAATATTATAATGATTAAAAGAAATGAAATTGGATTAATTGGTTAATACAACATGATATTATGATAAACCATACTCCTCACTGCACCCATGGCCCCGAGGCATAGCCGGTAGGCAGAACGTCTGATGATAAGATGAGTCAAATCGGTTGTTAAGACACAGGGAGAATGGATGGAAACTAATAAGCGAAAAAACAAAACAAAGAAGTACATACAAATTAAAAGTAACATATTAGTCATACAAATATATAGATTTGCTCCAAGTCGGGGCTAAATAACAGGTAAGTAGTCGATCATGACCGTACATACTTGAGGCATCATCATCGTCGGAGTCGTTGTACGGATATATACCAACTGACCGAAGGCCAACGGTAACGTCGATAAGGAGGCGCTCCATCCTCTCGTTAGTGACTTTCGCATCGTCTATAGCTGAGGCACACAGCAGCAGGATACCTCTACCGACGATCAGCGTACACTCCTGGAGAGAGAATTCAATGCCACAAATAGTCGCCGAGCATACTTTGCATAGTTACTTCATAGCAGCTCTATTCCGATTCGCTTTTTTCCTGAGAAGTCATACTTCTGTCTGGAACTGAAAGTTTTCTTTCTCGACTTTTTCTTCTTGGCATAACTGTAGACTTGGATCTCCACATGATTGTACCTTTCGACGTAGGTCATAGAACAGGTAGATAGCTCGTCTTCGGCCTGCCGAGTGGTAGAACAGGGATATCCGGTCATCATGTGCCGACATGGAGAGATTCCAACCCTCGAAGGAAACGTATAGGTGACGGCTGTTTTTTTAAGCAAGGGACAGGGACACGAAGGACCTAGAGCTGCATATTATAAAGGCAGTGGGTTACAAGATTACAAGGAGGCCTAAAAATGAAAGAAAATTACAGCCAGAGCATCCACTTTTACACTGCCATCGGAGACAAACCACTTGATGCGCCGCCACCGAAAGTCCTTCCACCAGAGAGGAGAAGCCTCCCAGATGGAGGTTCAAGAGCCACCAAACCATGGCCGAGGAGGGACGCCATTCATCCATAAGAAGTAGAGGCAGGGCGGAAATCGCCGGCATACGTCCTCTACTGATGAGCTCCACAAGGTAGCAGCAAATCCCCACAAGAGAGGATCGCACCAGAAAATACTCGTACTCTCGCCCTGCCCACCTCCATGGTGGTTGAAGAGAGGAGAGAGACAAGTAGATCGAGCGCTAACCTTCCCAGCACTGCAAGCATCCCGCCACTAACCTGATAATCGCTGGCCAACATTAACCTCCAGACTGCTGCAACAAGTTGGAGGAGGAGGCCTAAAGAAGAAGCATTAGAGGGATCTCATGACCTTATTTAGACAGCAAGCTGCGGTCTTCCACCACACTTCAACTGGGTCTCTCCAACGCCACCATAGAAGGAGCAGCTTGAAGCACCGCAAGCGATCCTTATTCGAAGGGATGCAGGTGCGGTTCCACTCCACCAACGCCACCACATGCCACCGGTGGGGCACGGCGAGGCAGAAGGCACACAAGGTGTGGAAGATCTGGATGTCGGAGATCTCCAACCTACCCTCAATCGGCACAAGGGAACAACTCAGAAGAGCTAGATCTACAACTACTAAAAACAGGAAAGGCCAACCACCTACTCCATCTCGACGCCGGTCATCATGGCCACCAGAGGGGAGGGAGCAGAGGGGCGGCAGAGGAAGAAGAAGGTCGACTCTCAAGGAAGGTTCAGGAGGGGATGGGAGAGAGATTAGCACCGAATTCCCGTCTAAGATGTACTCCAAACAATAGGTAGGCAACAACAGACCGAGAGCTTGCATGAGGCTCGCTAGAAGAAATCGCTGCTAGATCTTTAGCTCCTTGACTGGAACCTGAAAATAAATTAGGACGCTACGCATGATAAAGAAAAAAAAACATTTCCATGGCAAAAGTACAGAAATCGACTACATAGGAGGGCAAAGAAAATGCAGTGCTATAAATGTTTAACCGTTTGAGCACAAACCTCCATGGATGAGACGGAAGAACAATAAGCCAATTTGATGTAGTCTTTTCTAGGCATGCTGAAATCACGAAAGAAGAGGCAGTCGAGATAAGATGAGCGGGTGAGGGATGCTAGAAAATAGATCGAGCGAGGAGGGGACAGAGAGGATGCAACCCGCGTGGAACAACTTTATAGCTGAAGAAGGAAGGGATCATACACGGAAAAAGACCATAAAACACATATCAGAGGGCAAAATACCACTCAGCGGAATCATTTTTTTCGAACCTCGGCAATGCCTCTGATTGATAAAATCGAAAAAGAGTTCGAAAGTTTATATGGAAAACCTACCAAAAACCATACAACACAAAACACACCACGCCGGCCCCAAGGCCGCGCTCCAACACGAGTCGAAGACTACGCCGCCCTAGCGACTAAAGATGACACTCAACGTGGAATCATAATTGAGATGTATGACAAAACTTGACTTGTTGATTAAAGGTTGGTATCGCCCTAAGAATGTTCACAACACCACTCTAGGGTCCGCTAGCAATTCCGTTGTGGCCTATGAATGATTCTTATAGGGCGGGCAAACCTCTGGATTTCGGCTATGTGTTGATTATAAAAATTCGTAGTGACAATGATGTCATGGGTAAAAGCATTGGCATACTCGTGGGTCTATGTTGCAAGAAAACATGGACTACTCCTCTGATACGGACCAAGCAGATAAAAAAGACAAAAAGCTAAACAAAAATTTACGGATAATCAAGTCAGAGATGTTTCGTAAGCATCCTGATAGCAAACAAATGGAATTAACTCCGTGTAGTACAAATAAAATAACATCGTCCAAATGCAAAACATAAGATTTCTTATTTCTAAAAGAGTACCTAAACACTATGTATAAAATGATGCTTCACCGAAGCGTGTAAGCTCACATGTGCACTATCATTAGTACCACGCGTTGGATCTGACAGACGCGAATAGCTACCGATCCTAGTACAACACTGATATGTCCTACTCCGACGATTTATGATATTCGACGTCATCATCACCCACATCATCACAGCTTCAAAGACAAAGAATCCAGCAACCATTCAGGAGTCACTAGAGGACTTGGCAGTGACAATCTACACACTGATCCTGGCTTCGAAAGCAAGGAACCTTCTCGTGACCTAGCCAACGCCTCTCTCTTCTACAAAGCCTTCCTCAGACCATCGGCCTCGACTTAAAAAAAAGAGACACGAGCCTCCAACAAATTGATACGCCCGTTGAGAGTGGCAAGCTCCTTCGCAAACTTGGATCTGACATGGCGTCAGAGCAGTTTCATGACTGCAAGTGCACAGATCAATTGTAGCTAGTTTCAAAATAAGAGTATCGATCCCACAGGGAGCTATTTGGTTAAGGTCTTTTTCCCTCGTCACTTTCGACCAAATGATACTTGTAAGCCGCCTTTGATCTCAAGTAAAAGTGAATATGGAATTACAATAAGATCTAATGGATGAGAGATGGGGGTGATGATGGTGATGAGGGTGCAGCGGTTGATGATGAAGGGGACCATGCAATGTCCTCCAATGATCCGTGCAGCAGCAGGGATTTGGCCTCCGCCAAGTTCCTCCTTCAGATCCCTTTCAGATATGGTTTTTCGTGGTTTTTGGTGGCTATGAATGTCGGATCCCTCTGTTATTTTTTCCAGGAGAGATTATTTGATGAGGCGAACATGTTGCTGTGTGGTACGGTCGGGCTCCGCCTGTACCACTGGTCATTATCGAGATTGATGATTTCCTCTCGCTTAGTATTCTCCTAGGTGCGAAGGTAAATTAATAAAATGACTTATCACTTAAAAATATCATATTATAACATAATATGACAGTTCCAATTGATATGTTCATAATAGACTTAGTAGTTTGGGATCTTGTTGAAACAAAGGCAAAAAAGGTGCGCACAAGCGCAGTGAAATACTAATATCTCTATTCCATTTATGCAAAAACAAAAGGTAAATATGCTTCAATTTTGGACTCATCAATTCCCCCAAGCTAGACATGTGCTCGTCTCCGAGCAAGATGGTATCTTATGGACAAGATCATCATGTTTATGAGGCACGAGTCATTATAATAAATGAGGCAGAAATTAAAACAGGAATACAATATCAGATGTAAAGTGTAACTACCTCGGTGAATTACGCTCCTAGTTACAAGCCTGGATGAGCGGAAATGGTTAAAATAGTACGGTGGGCCCAAATGCCACTCACAGGTAGACCTTTCAGCCGTCCTAACCATTTCCAAACATCAGGACAAGAACGGGCGGCGTAATCGGCAGGCGAAGGGATCAGCTACATACACAAATGAGTATATATGCAAGCCACCATACAACAGTCCTCAGAGCCATTCCATCTAAAAGAAATAGAAATATTGCAACGCCATACGGCAAGATCCAAATATCCTAGATAGATATAATAGTTTAGGATATCTCCTCATACATCAAACATCGAGTATCGGTGAGCGGCAAACAAGATCCGAGTACAGATAAGAAGCAAATCGGCATAAGATGCCCCATAAATAAACACATCCTGCCCACAGATCTCACGGATCCCCGTTCCCGGAATCTCTACACCAAGTGATCGTTGCCAACATCGTCCGTCTCCTCCACCCAGTATCCATCTTGCGAGTTCACCTGTTCATCTGAATCAAACAATTTATCGTGTGAGACCCTAGGGGTACTCAGCAAGTCTTTATGCCTCTAAAGGGGACACAACCTGGGGTGACGCAATTGCAGCAAAAGATAATACCTAACAATTCTAGAGATACTCGCTATCCATCCGCCTAACCAAAGATAGACGGATGTCCGTGAATTAATAACAACAGATATGACGGTAATATTAACAGATCCATCCTCCTCCTCGCTTACCAACGAGGAAGCGGACGAACAGCCCCCCCATCCGTTGGCAGTTTTATTATCCATTCCATGAGGGTTGCACTATTTACTAGTCAGGTACTTAGTCAAGTTAAAAGCGGTACTTTAGTTATACTTGTCTATGATCGAGAAACTGTGCTCCAAGTCGTCCATAACCGCGGACACGGCTTTCAGAAAGTTTTACCAGGGTGCACAAATAGCAACACACTCGATCAACCTCGGAAAAACCAAATCAAAACCCAACGAGGCGATCCGACAAAGCGATCACAGGATTCAGAAATATTTCAGGGGGCCACCCCATTAAGCTACCCGCAACGAAGTTGGCCGGCTCCGAGACGGACTCAAGGTTTGCGTCAATGGCTGTAAACGACTGGGAACCCGAAAATGTGACTGGGCTTATCGATACCGCGAAAACACTCCGCTTACCTAAACAGTACAGGTGCTCCTCGTACAATCTTAAATAAAGCAGTAAAGTATGGCATAAGTACAGAATAGTAATAAAGCCCCAAACTACTTTGTGGCCCCAAGAAATAAGAATGAATCAAGCTCTAGCTCAGGGGGGTCCATAGGCCTCCCGGATGTGGATAGCGCGAATATTCAAGGAACAGGAATCAAGTACTCGGGGTCCTACGGGACACAAGTGAGCATGAAAAACCAAATAGCAGATATTGCTCACCGGTGCCACTTTCATTAGTTATCCCATTACTACTCAGGTTAAGTTGTTTAGGTACCTCGTTATCCATCAGACACTCACATACCCTACACATGCTGTGCTATGACCCGCATGGCTCAAACAACTCCTGTAGTAATGGCTCATGGGATGGAGGAACAAGCTTCGGTGGGGTTTAAAAGTAAAGGCTATGCAGTACTTGGGATTCAGTTTAATGCAATCGCGACTCAATGATGCAAGAATAAGATAGAGGCAATAGGTACTATATGTATGCAAGCATGTGGTAGTGCTTGCATGGCAGCTCGATTGAAGCGAGAGAAGGATCTGGTAGTGCTCCTGGGTTTCTTGATATATCCACCTTTCGTCTATTCGAAGAAGAACCAAACAAACAAGGGCCAACATAAATAAAGTGCACAAGCATATGAATTAAAATGCGACAAGCAAACAATCATGCCATGATGAATGATGCACAGTGGCAATAAGGTAGCATGGCATGGGTGAGGTGTGGGGTACAAGAATAAGGCATTTTATGGAGTTTTAGTCACATTTTATACTCAAATAAGTTGCTGTATACTCTATAATTATATGATGCATGCTGCAATTCAGAACATGGAATGCATAAACAGAAAGTTCTGGTCGAGCTAATCATTTTAGACATATTATTTGTCAAATTTGGAGTTATAAAACAAAAGTTATTAATTAATTAAGGAAAAAGGGCATTTTACTGTAATTTTAAACAACTCGAGATTTAAAGTGTTCAAACATTATTTTGAAGGGCATATTTGAATTCCTCACATTTTTCTGATTCCAAAACATATATTATATGTTTAATTTGGATTTGTATTTTAAAAGTTATTTGAAAACAGATTTGAAAATTTGAATTTAAAACAATTTTTAAAAGTTTAATTAAAACAGATAAACAGGAAAACTTTTCTTACCCAACCCAGATCTAGCCACAGCCACAGACGAGTGGGGCCAACGGCTGACTGGGACAAATGCGCACAGAAAAGCTTTCTCACCGCGAGCTGATCTAGCCTCTGCGAATGACCGGTGGGGGCCAGCGGCCACGGGGGTCCACGTGATGATGGTGGCGTGAGGCCACGTGAGAGCTGGGGCTGCGGGTTGTGATTCCCAGACTTGCGGTACCTTTTTGCAAAGCTGCCACCGAGGCCGACAGGTGGGGTCCTAAAAGATTGCGGGTTGAGGAAAACAAAACGGAAGGGGTTTTCTGAGAAAAGGACACGGCTACTGTTTTTCTTCTACCGCGTCTCTGACGAAACTGTCGGCGACAGCGCGCACGACGGGGTGGGGATCGAACTCGCGACCGATCTCTCGCGCGCAGGCGACAGCGACCAGCGCGGCTCGGAGAGGTTGCTGGTAGGAGATGGTCGCGCGGCTAGATATGCTTCTGCGGCGCCACGACGAGAGGAACCGAACACGACGCCGGCGCACCGAGGGCGTTCGACGGAGTGACCGGTGCGATCAGAGGGTATGAGCGAGGGAGGGGATGTCAGGGAGGCTCAGCAGCTCACCGGGAGGTTGTTGGTGCGGTTGGTTCGGGCAGAGGAGCCGGCGATCAGCGACGTGGCAGGCGCCGGGCGGAGCTAGGGTTTCGCTCGAGCGATGACGGTGTGCAGCGGCCTGGGGCTCCTCCTCCTCGGCTCCAGAAGCGTGGGTTTCGGCTCGGCCTTCCCCAACGCCTGTGATCGCCATGCCACCGGCTGGTAAGAGGAGGGAAGGTGGAGGCCGACGGTGGCCGGCGATGGTGTAGCCGGTGGTAGGGGTAGACGGAGAGGAAGGGGGCGGTCTGGGGAGATCTGGGAGAGTCACGGAGATGGGAGGTGGTGGTAGATAGCAGGGGAAGAGGGGAGGTGCCGTGGGGGAGTGGGGTGGAGAAAAGGTGGCTTCGGCCACTTTTCTCCTCCTCTCCTTCACGTGCTCGGGTAGGCCTCGGTCTGGGCTGGTCCAGGCGGAGGTGTAGGGATGGCGGCCAGGCTCGGGTGGGGAGGCTCGGGATGGGTGGCCCTCATGGCAGGGAGAGAAAAAGAGGGAGAGATAGGATAGGAGCTAGGCTCAGTTTAGGGTTTAAAGAGGAGAGGTAGATGGGGTAGATAGGTAGCTCGGCCAGGGGAGGTGGGGTGGCTTGGTGGGGCCAGCTAGGTGAGAGACTCGGCATGGGTGAGAGGAGAGGGTGGGGTAGGGTGTAACTAGGGTTAGATGAGGGATTAAGTTTAGGGTTAGAGAGAGGGGTGAGGTTAGGGTAGGGTGATGATGTGCACAAGGTGATGGTTAGAAGAGAGCAAGAGATTAGCTAGAAGAGGCATATGATGGCCAAAAAGAGAGTGAGATAGAGAGGGTTGTGTAAGAGCAAAGGAAGAGAGCTAAAAAGAAAAGGAATACTCCACTTTAAAATCCAAGAAAATAAAACCCAAAGAAGAGAAGATGGTAGAGATCTTGCATGGCCCATGCATGAGTAGTAAATGCCATGTTTATTATTATGAAAACAATTGTACATGATCATGGGCATTTATTAACACAAGCATTTCCAAACATGGAATTAAGGCCAAGCCAAAAGAATGGTGTTGGGGTCCCATGTGGAGTAGATGAAATATGCTCAAATTTTGATATAAATTGGGCATACTAGTGTGTATGTCCCACTAGATGCATAAATAGCCTCAATATATTCCCACTTGAGCAAACACTCAAACACATACCATATGGAAGCTTGACAAGGGATTCCACTCACATCTCATGCAAAAGTGACCCTCCACATATCCATATTGTGAAAACAACATGATGCTAATATGAGGGCATGTGGAAATAGAATTGGATCCATCCCAACACACATGAGCTAGAGGTAAAAATCTCAATAAGGTGCAAAGCTCATATTTAGTTGGATGGTGGAATTATAATGTGGTGACAGAGAAAGGTGATGGAGTTGAATAAAAGATATGCCCCCAACTCAACTTGGGCATTTAAACAATATATCAATAACCAAATACAATATCAAGAGGCAAATACAATTAATAATGCATATGAGAGAAGAACCAAAACAAAAAGGGTTTTATGTGATGCTCAAATGCAAGGCGGCATGATGACATGAGCATGATATAATTATGATGCAACAATTATATATAGGAAGTAGCATATATATAGACTAGACTGGTAGCATTGCAATTGTTAGACAATTGGGATGCTACATAAAGTTACTTCGGGGGTATTATCATACACTTATGTATCACATGACTTAGAGGCTTCCACACCCTTTTTAGTATTAATGAAGTTATAAGAAGCTTTCAGTGATTCAACATATCATATAATCATAAATTTAGACTGATTGAGCATTTTATTTCAGTCGTGGCGGTTCATGATCATTCTATTTTTTATCTTTATTTTTCTTGAGCTTCTTTTGATAGCTGTCCATTTATTTCTCCTCTATTTTCTTTTATTTTTCTCTCCTTTTTCTTTCTTCTCTCTTTTTTTAGTACATCCACTTGATCATGCTTACTACTTTTATGCCTTTTTAGAACTCGTGACTATAATATGCTACCAAAATTATTCTTCTCATAATTTAATCAACACTCTTATTAGTGTGGAAGTCCCTAAAATCATGACAGTTGTACAAGTATCATAACAATCAACCTAGTTCAATCATCTAATATAATAATCATGAACCAAAAGATAACTTCATATCATAAAGTCTCAAAACTGAATGGATATAAATCTTCTCTTGAACAAAAGGAAGCTCAAAGTTGATGCAACTAATGCAAATTCTGGAATTAAAACCTAACATGCGTGCGGAAAAATAAACATGATTAAACTGTAAGATAGATTACAAGGTTCTCACAGATCTCCACAAGCTTGGAATCAAGCCGGTTGGATCAAATAATCGCTTGCGATTATTCGATACCGTGTCCATCATGGTGAAGTAGTTTTGTTAGAGACCGCTACGTGAAGCTTCTTGTTTGTCTCTTCTAGGGCGGATATGCGACATAGACACTTTTGTAGATCCGAATGCAAGAAAAACATCCCATCAGCAACCTTGTTCATCACGTGATTGAGTTCCTTCTTACTTTCAAGATCCAAGAGACGCTTGCGCACGATCTCCCTGTGGAGGAGCTCTTCTTTCTGGTACTTCTCTATCTTGTGAAGACGATGTTCAATGTATAGAACGTGCGTGCTGACAGGCATATCCAGAAGGTTGAACCCCCAATCCTCTTGTGGCTTCACGCTCATGCGCGCGTTCATGGTGATCTTATTTGTTGTTAAAGTATGCGTCATAGTCTCCTGATAAGTTCCTGTATCGGGACGGTTAGCTTTCTAATTCTTTGGTGAGGAGTAGTTGACGGCGATGAACTTGAGTGACTCCATACATCCATTCTCATGAGGTTTCTTGGCTTCTTCCTCATCTTCAGGCTTCACCATAGCCAGGTAATTCGACTGCTTCCATTCCCTCTTCGTTCGCTCCATGAAGGTCTCGAATTCCTCCTCCTCATCATTATCAGATTCATAAGCGTGCCTCTTATTCTTCGGGCTTAGGTCTTGAGTTTCACGGTCATCGGCTTCAATGGAGGAGGTCTAAAAACTATCCCACGAAGGAGCCATGAGGTTTAGAGGCTTGCCTTTGCCTTGAACTGGGTAGCGCATAAAGTAGATTGGATCTGTTGATATAAGAGGAGGAAGACCTCTAGAGAGGCTTATTAGGAGTCAGAGGTGGGGAAATATTCGTAATGGAAGGAAAAGGGGCGGCCAAGAAAAGAATCCCAACAAATATGAAAAGAAATAAGTGAAAAAAAGGAAGAAATAATGATCGTAACAACCACTCGGTATGGGCGGACGCCTGCACGGCGCGCCCGTACCAGGTCGTTTCCAAAAATCCGACGAAAATAAGTCGGTAAATCACCAACCGACAAAGTGGTACGGGTGGGTTCCACCCGTCCTGCCCATCTGTACTGACTTTTACCGACTTTGATCTCTTTTTTTCCAACACAATAAATAAGAATGATTGGGGAACACATCGTCGGTAACGAACACCCGTACGGGCAGACGTGCCCGTACTACGCGGTCGTATCGATATATGAAAAAGTGCATCGAGGGTACTGCCGCCTTAACGAGCAGTGGTACGGGTGGAGCCGGCCGTACAGGCCGCCCGTACCGACCTCCCAAGACCGGAAATGCACTCAGAAAAACGGAAAGAATACAAATATGCAAAAGGGAATAGCAGAAAATCATCCAGAATAAAGATGTTTCAAGATTTCAAATGTATTTCTCACTGAGAGGGAATGAATTTATTCGGGTACCTTCTCCTTCTTTTAATTCTTGGATCTAGTTTTTCTTTTTCCCCTTAAACAAGGTTGGTTGCACAAAATTTCCAAAGCCATTGCAAAGAGAAATTGAAAATTTCTTTTTAGGAATTGTAGTTCCCGAGAGTATGCAGATGGATGACACTACCTTAGGTAGAGCAACCTCCTCAGTGTCCATGGATGCCTTCTCCTGCTCTTCTTTCCTTTGGAGGATCTGCAAATCAAATTCTTGCAAAAGTAGAGTCCAACGAATCATTCTTGGCTTAATGTCAGGCCTTTCAAGAATCTCTTTTAAGCCAACACGATCAGTATGCACTCTTACTTTAAAGTCAATAATATAAGATCTAAACTTGTCATAGGAGAAAACCACAACGAAATTTTTGTTGCCATATGGTAATTCTTTTGGGCCCCGTTTAGGGTGCGACTAGCATGATGAATGATATTAAGATCATAACCATCATACTGGCAAAGAATTGATCCCACAAATTCATGGCTAGCCTCACAGAATAGATCAAAAGGTTTCTTCCAGTTAGGTGGTTTTATAATCGGAGCTTTAAGAAGGGATTGTTTTAATATATTGAAAGCAACAAGACACTTTTCATCAAAATTAAAAGCAATATCCTTTTGAAGGAGGTTAGTTAAAGGTCTAGTGGTTTTTGAAAAGTTCTTAATAAACCTTCTATAAAATCCAGCATGGCCTAAGAAACTCCTTATATCTTCTACATCTCGAGGAAGTGGAAGCCTTTCTATTGCTTCAATATTTGCTTTATCAAATTCTATACCCTCCTGAGATTTTGTGACCAAGCACTATACCCTCTTGAACCATAAAATGACATTTCCCCAGTTCAAGACTAAGTTAGTGTCTTCACATATCTACAAAACTTTATGAAGGTTATGGAGACAATGATTAAATGAAGTTCCATAAACGAAGAAATCATCCATGAATACTTTTATAATACTTTCAACATAATCGGCAAATATAGCAGTCATACACCTTTGAAAGGTGGAAATGGCATTACAAAGATCAAAAGGCATCCGATGATAGACATATAAACCGCAACGCCAAATAAAGGTTGTTTTAAGTAGGTCATCAGGGTGAACAACAATTTGAGAAAAAAACAGAATAACCGTCTAAGTAGCAAAAATGAGAGTGCACGGCTAGCCTTTCTAAAGTTTGATCTATATTATTAAGTTTTATATAGTCAATACACATCATTGTAACATCCCAAAACTCAAATCCAAGGTTATCAAGATAAAATCATCCAAAAATAGGGTTAACACAAACTTTTTCAAACTTAAAATGAAAGCATTCATATATGTGTGCATTTAAAATAGGAGTTGTTTGAATTGTCATGATTGAATGATCCAATACTTGTAAAATGTTTCTTAGGTGCTTTAAACATCATCTACATCATTCCCAAACTTTTCTTAAAGAAAATCAAATCAAAAAGAATTAAAAAGGAGGAATGGTCATTTTGGCAAATTTAACTCGCATGCCTACTTAGGCTATTCCTAGTACTCAAAACTTAACAGAAATAATTCTTGATCTTTGCACCCCTTGCTAGTACACATAATGAGGTACCAAGGCCCACCTTTTGATCTGCTAAAAACATTCTTTTACTTATTTAAATTTGCATTTGAAAATTGAATCTAATGCATATGCATAGATCACCCCTATTTCAAAACCCATCTATTTGAGCTCCACTTTCAAAACCCTTGCAACCAGAGACTACCTAGCACTAGTGGAGATCACTCAAAAATTTTGAAACCAAAATTTAAAACTTTTTCTCTTGCGGCCATTTCATCAAACACCTTACTGGCAAGATCATATTGGCCTAACTAATACTGTTTTGGGTTGATTTTGTCTAGCAATTGCAATGTGCTTTGATCATCTTTGTCCCCCTCAAGCCTGACCAGACCAACCCCAGCCTCTTCCCTAACCCCTAGCTGCACTGCACTGCCATGCCGAGCCCTCTCTCGCCGGCCAACCGTGTACTCGCAGCAGCCGCCCTCTCTAGCCTCTCTCACCATGTCTAGCAAGTTGCCTGTGGTCCACCTCCACCGCCCAACCAACCCCAGGCCAGAGACAGAGGGCAGAGCGTCCAGGAACCGCCGCGCCCGGAGCCTGTCAAGCATGCCGACGCCGCCTCAGGCACGCCTGTCCCCGCCAGACCGCCCCTTAGCCACAGCCAGCGCCCGCGCTGCCTCGACCTGGAGAACACCCCAAACACCAGCTGGCCGCCTAACGCCTCAGCCCACCGCTCGCCGTGGACACCGCCGCCTCTGCCTCTCAGAGCGCCACCTCGCCTAGACCGCGTGCCACCGCCCCTACGCTCGCATTCAAGTTCTAGAGCACCGCCAGGGAACCACACATCAATCGCCACCCCTAGCCATGCCTCTACCCCATCGTAGCCATGTCGCCACCACCATCGCCCATCCCTTCAGTCTCTCACCGTCGGGCCTATAAAGAGCCCTCCCAGCCTCTTCTCTCCACACCATTCCACTCCTCACCTCTCTGAACCTCACCCACCTCTAGCCGAAGGCGAGGCTCACGCCTCGCCAGAGGTGGAGCCGAGCAAGGCCAGGAGGAGAAGGGCGCCGTTGATTGCGACCACCCCAAGCTCCGCCACAACCGTGCCTCGCCTCGCCGTCGTCTTCCACATTGTTTGCCCGCCTCGCCGACCCTGCTGGAGCCCTGGTATGCCCCCAGTAGACCCCCACCGATCCGCTAGGGTTCAAGCTCGTCGGCGACCTGTTCGTCGTTGACGACGACCCTCAGCCGTTGATCTCCCTTATAATCCTCATTACCACAAGTGCAATCTGGTTCGCGTTTTAAGTGCCGGGACCAAGCTGGACCACCACATGGGCCGGCCCATTTCTTTTCCCACGCTAGCCCACCCATTCAAATCTGGATTTTTCTTTTTAGTTAAATCTAGTTTTTGTCCACTAATTAAAAATTCAATTCTGTGAGTTTGACAAATCCAAATAGCATGAAACAAATTTTTCCTGAAAGGTATTAAGATGATCTATCCAAGCCCGTTGGATTTAATTCAATTAGAGTTATAGATCTCTCCTAATAAAATTAGAGTTATAGATCTCTCCTAATAAAAATAAGAAGACATAAGCTTTTGCAACTTGCAACATTTTTATAAAATCAACCAAGTTAGCTTTTGAGTTGATTCCAACTCTCAAAAATCACATTTCATCATATCTATCCAAATATGTAATAATATTAAGGTTTACATGCAGTGACTTTGGACTAGTACCAAAATAATGCTATATAGGCATTTCTAGTCACTTTAAATCATTAAATAATAAACTTAAACTAAAGTAATATTGATCCAACCTTTAAATCTCATTCCCACATGTGGGAATATGTGGTGAGGACATGTGTCCACATGATCCCATATTTTGGTGGTGAATATTAAATATTAGTTAATATTTCAATGAGTAGAAATTACTTTTCTAAATAAAAAGGATGAAACTATTGAATTAAAACTTGTGATGTTTGTGATGATAATAGATCATCAAATGTGTGTTTTAGAATGCTACTTAGCCTAGTTAAGTATTATTTGGTGATTGTGCACTCCCTATGTATTTATAGATGCTAGTACCAACCAAGCTTTCGAGGAGGAGGAGTTCTACCAAGAAGAAGAAGAAGAAAACTTCAACCATTGCACCAACCAAGGAAAGCCACCATTAACAGTACAAGCTACCCTTAGCAAGCTAGCACTATCCCAGATTAACCCTTGCAAGTGTAGTACTTAGAAAACTAGAATCAAACTAGATGGTTTAGCAAAGATGCCTTAAGCATGCTTTGATCACACCCTTTTGACTATTAGTACCCCAATTCTTACTCATAAGTTTTACTCCCCTTAGTACACAAAGATATTTACTTGTGTTGAAGGTAGCATAAAAAGTATAAAATTGACCTACTTAGAAACCTTTAGATGTCATTCTATGGCATGATATTGATCCCATTCTTCCACTTTAGTGAACACTCTTAACTTTGTATTTTAGAGTAGATCAAAAACTTGAGTCACTTTAGATGGGAACACTTGGTGAAAATGAATTATGAAAACCTTGGAATGATGAGTCATTCTATTGAGATGTTTTGACATGTGTTGAGAAACACAAATGATTAAGGATGATGAAAATATTGAGGCATGAGCCTTAACCCTTTTATAAAACTGATGGTTGGATTCGGATGCGATACCATTCCAAATTTACCGTACAACCACACTACCTGAATTGGGTAAGGCTTAGCTAGAAATTTATATGCATTAGTATTAGTTCCCTCACGGGAGAGGTTTGAGCTGAGGCTACCTCTCAATGTTGTCCACCTATGCAAAGTGCCCAAGATGGTGATGGTCATGGTTGGGAGGCCATGCTCATAGGAGAGGTGCTTATACTAGGGTGTGTAAAGGGAAGGTTATGTTTGATTATCTGCATACTAAGTATGATGATTCAGGGTTACCCCTGACAGATGTATCGAATCTTGTGGTGAAAGTGTACCACCTCTGCAGTGTGTCAAACTATTCGAATAGCCGTGTCCGCGGTTATGGACAGTTGGAATGGCCATACTGTTTCGTTGTCAGATGTTTTCTAAATACTGTGAAGTAATGATAAATCTTTGACTTGACCACAACAGGGTTGTGTTGATGATAATAGCTTCCCAACTTAAGTGATTCTAGAACTTTACTTTATCTTTCTTTGCTTCTGAACTCAGCTTAGGTTTCAAACTTAACTTGATAGTTAAACTTAGATTTAACACTTTGACTTAGAACTATAGTACCTGTTAATAGTAGTTTGCGAGTACTTAAAGAGTACTCATGGCTTTTGTCCCTGGCTATTATCATGGCCAGACTATGAAGGAGATTATCAAGATGATGGTCAGCAGGACGGCTATGATAACTAGGACTATCTGCCTTCGTCAGCATTGCCTATGCCCCTAAAGATGGACCCCACCGCTACACTTATCTTTTATTTCCGCTGCTTGTTGTATTAAAGACTGGATCATGAGATCCTTATTTGTGTAACACATTATGTATGGTATGTAATGGATGATGTACTGTGATATCCAATCTGTTATGTCTCGCAAAAATGGTAATCCTGGGATTGCGAGGTATGGCATAACGGGCATCTGGGATTAAAAATCCGGGTGTTGACAATCATGTGACCAACAATGGTTCTAGTAGGTATCATCTCATTATGTTCATTTTCAACAACGGTAAATCCACCTTTCTTAGGAACAAAATGAACAGGACTTACCCATTCATTTTCTTCCACATGAAAGATGATCCCTGCATCTAACAAACATATTATTTTCATTCCTTACCTCTTCTTTCATGTGAGGTTTGAGTCGACTCTAAAAGTTGGTGACAGGTTGGGCTCCTTCTTCCATAAATATTATATGGGTGGCTATCGAGGGACTAACCCCCTTCAAGTCACTTATCGAATACCCAAGAGCATTCCGATGCATCTGAAGAACTGATACATTGCAAATGTATCTATAATTTTTGATGTTCCATGCTTGGTTTTATCCACTTTCTTGTGTTTTGTTCCAACTTTGGAGTACTTTTCATATGATTTCTTGGACTAACCTATTAACAAGAGCCACAGTGCCAGCTGCCTATTTTCTGCTGTTTTTGGTTCCAAGAAAGTCAGAAAATGAATATTCTCGGAATTGGACGGGACAAAAGCCAAAAAGCCTATTTTTCCGAAAGTCATCAGATGCCAGAATACGAGACGGAGAGGGTCCAGAGGCTGGCCACACCACCTGGCCACGCGGCCAGGCTTGGCCCGCGCCAGGGGGTGGTGTGGTGGCCCCTGGCACCCCCTCGGCCCCTCCTTCCGCCTATATATTGCCCTCGGGACGAAAACCCTAAGTACCCGATCAAAAATCCATGAAAGAGTTTGTAGCCGCCATCATCTCCATCCCTAGATCAGGAGGGATCTGAAGCTCTTCCTGGCACCCTGCCGGAGAGGGGAATTCACCCTGGAGGCCTTCTTCATCACCATGCAAGCCTCCGGTGTGATGCGTGAGTAATTCATCCTTGGACTACGGATCCATGTAGTACCTAGATGGCTGGTTCTCCTCCTTTGTGCTTTCATGTCTAGATCTTGTGAGCTTCATTCATGATCAAGATCATCTATTTGTAATTCTGCATGTTGTGTTTGCGGGGATCCGATCGATATTGAGATGCTATTTCAGATTGATTATTGATTCTATCATGTCTTTGTTATTTGTGATCTTGCATATCTTGGCCAAGTAGATGCTAGCAACTCCAAGAGTTAGTATTTATGCTCGATAGTGGGTTCATGCCTCTGGTAATCTGAGGAAGTGACAGAAATCTCTAAGGTACTAGATGTGTTGTTGCTACTAGGGAGAAAACAACAATCTTTTGTTCATGGAACAATCGTATTGTTTACTTTACACGCAGCTCATAAAGAAATAATCTGTTGCTTGCAACTTAATACTAGAGGGGGTTCGGATGATAACCTGAAGGTGGATTATTAGTCATAGATGCAGTTGGATGGCGGTCTATGTATAATGTTGTAATGCCCAATCAAGTTCCAAAGGAGTCAAGATGATTAGTATATGCATGTATTGCTTTCTCGATGTTTGTCAATTTCCCCGCTGTAATTTGTTCACCCAGCATGTTATCTATCTAAGGAGAGCCACCTCTAGTGAACTATGGATCCCGGTCCTTGTCTTTTCTTTTACATACAATATATAAACGGTTTACTACTTTGTGTTTACTTTCTGCAAACTATTACTTCCTTCCATTCGATACATTTCATCCTTTGTTTTCCGCAAAACACGGTGAGATTGACAACTTGATCGCAAGTTGGGGACAAAGTTCTGTGGTTGTGTTGTGCAGGTCTCCACGTTGCTACTAGCACCGGTAGTTTGTCCTGCCAAGGCTCAGCTAGTAACACCTTTGGGGTGTTTCCTTGCTCCTACTGGTTCGATTAAACCTTGGTTTCATACTGAGCGAAGCTTGCTGCTATGCTCATCATACCTTCCTCTTGGGGTTCCCAACGAGCTCTACATCAACATCGCACCTTTTGACATTTTTTAAGCCGACCTTTGAGCCATCAAGCATTTTTCTGGCACCGTTGCCGGGGAGTCAAGGACATCTTCACAAGGGGAGTCCCTCATAACCATTCTCTTTACTTTGTTATTTTTGTTTTGCTTAGTTTCTTTTTGTTGTGTTTGCTTGTTTTCTTATCAAAAACACACAAAAAATTAGTTTTACTAGTTTGCTTTCTTATTTGAAAAACAGAAAAAAATTAGTTCCTATCTTGAGTTGCCACTATGTCTAGCCTTGATCCAGTCACTATGTCACCCGAGGAAATGATTTTCAGTTTTAAACAAGGAATTGAGGAAAGTTTTAAAGAAGCTTGGTCTAGAATCTCTGATCTACATGAAAAAACTAAGCCTAAAATGACTCAAAGCTTGTTCCTTAGTAGTTTTTACCTTGGGATTGCTCTTTGCTATAGATATGCTTTAGATGCTGTTGTGGGAGGAGATTTCCTCCAATGTAATGAGGATGATGCTATTAATGCTATAAAGAAATTGATCCTCACTTACAACTTGCCTAGCCAAAGTGATATTTCTTTCGCAAGAATATTTGCTAGATTGAACACTCTTGAGACTAGCACTACTAGCTTACAATATTGCTATAATATGCTTAGGGAGCATCATAATTATGTCCCCATAAATTCGGCACCATCAAAGTGGCTCCCTACAATAAAGATTGAGATAAACACTGAAACTTTTCAAGCTCGCTGTGATATCATGTCTGAATTTTGTCTTATGCCCAAAGATATTTATGAATCTTTGAATACTTGGGGGCTTACTGAAGGAGGAAAAGAAATATCTCTTGCTAATAATACTACCATATTACCTCTTGGAATAGCTGAAGGAGTGTTTACAAAGATCCTTGGGAAAATGATTTCTACTGATTATCTTGTTATTAAATGTGTAGGAAAAGGACAAATTACACTTGGAAGGTCCCTATTAGAACTCCTTGGAGCAATAATAGATGTGGGAAAGGGGACCATGCACCTTTCTTCTCCACCAAACAATCATATTTTCCCCAAGGATAAGAATAAAAATAAGAGAGGTAAGGGCAAGAAATTTGGTTTTAATGCTTCTTCATTTGAGAACACTTGATCC
Source organism: Avena insularis (assembly GCA_023614405.1). Taxonomy (NCBI): domain Eukaryota; kingdom Viridiplantae; phylum Streptophyta; class Magnoliopsida; order Poales; family Poaceae; genus Avena; species Avena insularis. The sequence continues at coordinate 412,542,166 of CM042696.1, forward strand.
TTTTTGCTTCTTATGCCTAACTTAAAGGCGTTAAAGAAAAGTACTTATTGGGAGATAACCCAAAAGTTTTAGATGAGTCTTGGAAGTTATTACTTTAGTAATAACCGCTCCTTATCCTTTAGTAATAACCGCTCCTTATCCTTTTTATTTGCTTTTTGTGCCAAGAGTAACCTCTAATGAGAGAGAAGTAATGATTGAGAAAGTTGTTGTCCCGAAACAGATTTCTGTGCTTCAGCGTAAACATTCGTGTAAAATCTCTGAACATCTTTTTGAGGCGTGAATTTTTGTGCTTCTTCCCCAGGTTGTTATCTAACTTTCGTTAGTTCAACACTTTTTGATTTGAGCAACAGAAGGTCTTCGAAAAAATTTGTCTTTACCTGCTGGTCTGTTTTGACAGATTTCTGCCATTTTCTGCATTTACTTCTTGTTGGTTCCTTTTTGAGTTCTTTTGGGGAATTGAGCTTTTTGAGGGAAGTGCTACAGTATCTAGTGTTCTAATGGAAATTTATTTGGTGTTAGAACTGAACCTTAAGACTTATTTATCTTGAGTACACTAATGTTGCTAATAATTCGATTGTGTGAAGTTTTGTATGAAGGAAAAATTTCAGGTGTATGGAAGGAATGAGTAATGAGATGAAGGATGGACTAAAGCTCAAGCTTGGGGATTCCACGTGTGCCACCCCAAGAAATATCCAAGACATACAAGCGTCAAAGCTTGGGGATGCCCAAGGCATTCCCTTCTTCATCAATAAAAATCGCAGGTTTCTTCCAAATGCTTCATTTTTATTGTTTCATGCATAGTTGTGTTGTTCTTGGAGCGTCTTCTTTTTCGTTTTTGTTTTGGTTTTTCGTTTGCTTGGTTTTCTTAGTTTTCTGAATAAATTGGTTGGACCCCCTCTTTCATATATTGGTTTGCAAATAGCTTGGTTTGGTTTGGAAAAGAGTAGGAAAGTTCGTGCTTATGTGGTAAAAAGAGCTTGTTTTTTGACTGTGGCCTATGCTCTATCATGCCATGCTTGATATTTTTTTTGGCTTTATGCTTAGTATTCTTTGATGTAGCATGACTTGTTATAAACAATTGAGATTGCTTAATGTGCCTTGGATGAATCATGCATTGTTTTAGCATATTAAAGCATAGTATAGTGGTATTCTCCTTTGATGCTTTATTTGGGTTGACTTGGCGCATGCTCACACCATGTTATGACTATCTCAAGTCACCATAGACTTTATGATCCTTTAGTTTTCAACTTGTAGTATCACTTTATGCTTTGATCAATGATGTTTTGTCGCTCTGCATGATTATGGCCATTATTGCTCTCTTAGTTTGTCGCTCCCAGTCTTTTGCTAGCCTCCACAACAAAGTATGAGTTCCACTCATGCATCCAACTCTCTAAACCATGTTATTCCAAAGAGTCCACCATACCTACCTACTAGCTTATGCTATTCCAAGTATATTCATGCTTTTGTTTACCTTCCAAATTAAACTTGTTATGAGAAAACTAGTGATTAAAGTTCTCACGAACTTGATGGCACACTTTACTTTTCTTGCCCTTAATAAACTTGAATCATTGTGTCGTATATGTTGTATATGCTTGCACTTATTTGTTGGGAATTAGCAGAACCATGCTTTCATGGGGAACGCTTTCAACATTGCACTTGGTACTTGCACCTAGTTGATATCATGCTCTTTTGTATATGGATGTCATCGGTGTGAAATGAAAGGGGAGCTTGTAAGTCCATGGAGTTATGTATATGTGTTAGAGAAACGCCTGGGACGCTGGTCTAATCCACGCTGGCATGGTGGAAACCTGCAGCGTAACCATAATGAGTTGTCTATGAAGCATTCTTCTTATAAAAAAAGAGTCCTATTGAGAAAAAAAGGAGAAAAAGAGAAAAAAAGAGATATTATGAAAAGAGGAAAGAGAGAAAACAGCACCATATTCCCATGGTAAATAAGAAGATTGCCGAGATGCTCGTTGTCTGCTTGCCTTGTCATTTTGATATGGGGATTCTTCCGTATCATCGGGCAAGGGGTACCCCGTTGGCGGTTCTCTATGATACACATGTACTTACAATGACAAGAACTTACCGGTGACTAAACTTGAGTAGCATGAGGAGCGGCCCTCGTATACAAGGGACATGAGATTTCTAACTTATACTTCGTCAAGCATGTACACCATAGTTTGTTCACTTTAACCTTAATCACTTCAAGATGCTTATGATAGGGGCAATGAGAGCTGAAAGCTATAAGTACCATATTTTTTGGAAGCTCTTTAGACTTGAATCCCTACTTCCTTCTATGAAGGCCTTTCTTCCACCATTATATTGAGTCTCCACCTTCTATCTTTATGCACCTACTTTGAGAGCATAGTGGCCATTCTTAGTTCTATGTGCATTGTCCCAAGACTAGTTGATTGATGCATAACTTGATATTGCTTGTTTTTAACTATTTGTATCTAGTCACTCTTATGAACTTTGAAGGTGTCCTATGCATTTATATTCGCTACTCTATGAGGGACAAGCTGAATGCTATTATGCTATGTTTTCTTTATGTGAACAAACAAACGTCTTGCAAAGAATTGTTATTCATGAATCTTTTGTTTGTGCCTTTTCATGTTGCATCATAGTTTCTTTGTCTTATTGCTAGAACCTTGTCTTTCATGTTATGATTGAAGTACAATGATCCCAGCTTTGAATGTTTCACAAATACTTTGATCAAGTCTTTGATGGTGCATGTCACCTCAAAAATTATTCTTTCTTTTTATCACTTACTCGAGGACGAGCAGGAGTTAAGCTTGGGGATGTTGATACATTGCAAATGTATCTATAATTTTTGATGTTCCATGCTTGGTTTTATCCACTTTCTTGTGTTTTGTTCCAACTTTGGAGTACTTTTCATATGATTTCTTGGACTAACCTATTAACAAGAGCCATAGTGCCAATTTTGTTTTACTGCTGTTTTGGTTCGGAAAGTCGAAAATGAATATTCTCGAATTGGGCGGGACAAAAGCCAAAGTGCCTATTTTCGGAAGTCATCGGATGCGAGAATACGAGGCGGAGAGGGGCTAGAGGCTGGCCACACCACACAGCCCTTGGCCCGAGGCTTGGCCGCGCCGAGGTGGTGTGGTGTCCCGGCAGCCCCTCCTTCCGCCTATATATTGCCCTCGGGACAAAACCCTAAGTACCGATCAAAAATCCACGAAAGAGTCATGGCCATCATCTCCATCCCTAGATCGGGAGGATCTAAAGCTCTTCGGCACCTGGGAGAGGGAATTCACCACAGGCCTTCTTCATCACCATGCAAGCCTCCGGTGTGATGCGTGAGTAGTTCATCCTTGGACTACGGATCCATGTAGTAGCTAGATGACCGGTTCTCCTCCTTTGTGCTTTCATGTCTAGATCTTGTGAGCTTCGTTCATGATGAAGATCATCTATTTGTAATTCTGCATGTTGTGTTTGCGTGGATCATATGGATATTGAGATGCTATTTCAGATTGATTATTGATTCTATCATGTCTTTGTTATTTGTGATCTTGCATGCTTTCCGTTGTTAGTAGCTATCTTGGCCAAGTAGATGCTAGCAACTCCAAGAGTTAGTATTTATGCTCGATAGTGGGTTCATGCATCTGGTAATCTGGGGAAGTGACAGAAATCTCTAAGGTACTAGATGTGCTGTTGCTACTAGGGAGAAAACAACAATCTTTTGTTCATAGAACAATCATATTGTTTACTTTACACGCAGTTTGCAAAGCAATAATCTGTTGCTTGCAACTTAATACTGGAGGGGTGATACGTCCAAAACGTATCTACTTTCCCGAACACTTTTGCTATTGTTTCTCCTCTATACTTGTGTGATTTGGATGCAACTAATGCGGACTGACGCTGTTTTTAGCAGAATTGCTTTGGTGTCTACTTTTTATGCAGAAAATCAACTATCAGGAAAAATCCGGGAAAATATGCCAAAAATCTTATTTCACCCGAAGACTCCAGGAGCCAGAATACGAGATGGAGAAGAGCCAGGGGGTGGCCACACCACTGTGGCGTAGTCGAGGCAGTGCGCCGGTGGTGTGGGCCCCCCAGGCACCCTCACGGCCTCTCTCTTCGCCTATAAGGAGCCTTCTGACCTAAAAACTTTGGGGGTTCGGTGTTTTTCCAGAAGGAGTTCTGCTCCGCCGCCACCATCAGATTCCACGAAACAGCACCAGAAACTCCGTTCTGGCACCCTGCCGGGATGGGGAATTGGACGAGATCATCGCCATCATCATCACCATCGCTTCTCCATCGACCATCCATGTTTCCCCCATCTATGAGTGAGTAATCCCCCGCTGTAGGCTATGGGGATGGTAGGGATTGGATGAGATCGTTCATGTAATGGCATCAGATTGTTAGGGCATGGTGCCTAGTATCTTCTATTAGTGCTTTATGACTTTGTTGCGACTTGTTGTGCTTAATGCTTGTCACTAGGGCCCGAGTGCCATGATTTCAGATCTGAACTTATTATTGATTCATTATGATAGTATTGTTTTGGGTCTTATCTGCAAGTTGTATACACACGTTGTTGTCCAGAACCTATGGCCCCGAAGTGATAGAAATCAGGATAACCAGAAGGGAAAGGCTTTGATGTGAGGATCACATGTGTTCACGGAGTGTTAATGCTTTTCTCCGGTGCTCTATTAAAAGGAGCACCTTAATTGCCAGTAGTTCCCTAGAGGCCCCGCTGCAAACGGGCGGGACAAAAGATGTTGTGCAAGTTCTCATTGCGAGCACGTATGACTATATATGGAACACATGCCTAGGATTGTCTAGTACTTGGATGCTTTATCTTATTTATCTGCAATTGCCCTATGTTCTGATGGCTATGTGGATTGTCTTGTCCATGCAATGCCCGTCCATCCATCCCTATGCCTACCACACTCGAATGCCACTGTTACTGCTTGTGTTACTACTGTCTTTGCTTTACTACTGCTGTTACTTTACTATTCCTACTACAAAACTGTTGCTACTAATAAACTGTTGTGAGCAAGATTGTTTCCAGGTGCAGCTAAATTGATAACTCAGTTGTTAAGGATGATAAATATTCTTTGGCTCCCCTTGTGTCGAATCAATAAATTGGGTTTCACTTCCCTCGAAAATACTGCGATACAACCCCTATACTTGTGGCTCAACAAGACTATTTTCTGGCGCTGTTGCCAGGGAGCATAGCTTTATTTATCAAGTTCACTTGGGTTCTCTATTGTTCGCTGCTATCCATCCATCATGGGTAAGTCTCGTGATGGCAAGGTTCCTATTTTACCATCTACTACAAGAAGAGGTGCGGTTACGAACACCTCTCTAGCTCTTGATTCACCGTCTGTTTTGAGTAAGTTCCTTACACCACCACATACACATGCTACACACTACTACTACTGCTGAATCTGAAACTTGATACTTATGATGTTGCTTCTCTTGTGTGATAAGAGTGGTTCATTAGGTCCTTTCCTAGATGCTACGATTGCTAGAACTATAGTTGGAAATCTTGAAACTCCTAATGAAGACAACGCCACACCTATTAGCTCACACTGAGTCTAGTAAGAGTTATGATCTTTGAAGAAGATTATGTAGAGATGACTGAAGAGTTTATTGAAGAATGTAGGAACACCCATGATAGGAGCGCTGCTAAGAATCTCCTTGAGAGGCGTACTATTAGACCCAAATTATCTCCTGATGCTAAGTTTGTTGCTTCTCCCATAAACATTATAGATGAAGATTATGATTTATCTCTCGATCTATCTTACATAGATATTGTCGAGAATGAACCTTTTTGTGGGACTAAGAATGAAAGTGCGGTAGCACATATGAATGAACTTTCTACCATGAGTGGTTTGTTTTCCGATGATATTAAGATGCGTACTTACTTTGTTGCTAAGATTTTCCCCTTTTCGCTGCAAGGAGAAGCTAAAACTTGGTTTAGTAATTTACCTCCTAGATCTATTGATAGCATTGAGTGCTTGATTAGTACTTTCCTGCAGAAATATTTTCCTCCCAGTGCTAGACATGCTATTTTGCAGGAACTTTTTGATTTTAAACAGGGAGAAAAAGAGGTATTGCCTGAATCTTGGGCAAGGTTTTGTGCTTTGATTCATGCATAGGCTGGAAGTCCATTACCTAAGAATGAGCTTCTTGATATATTTTATAATGGACTAACCGAGGAATCTAGGATATACCTAGATAGTTGTGCTGATTGTGTTTTCAGGAATAGGACTCCTAAGGAAGCTGAGGAACTAATGGCTAAAATAAGCAAGAATTATGAAGATTGGACTCCTCTTAAACAAGCTATACCTGAAGTAATTATACCTGAACCATCTATTCTGGTGCCTATTCCAACATCAAAGAGGAGGGGAGTTATTGAATTAAATGATGAAGTGATGAAGGAAGCTTAGAAATGTCTTAAGGAGAAGGGAATTAAAGCTGCAGATGTCAAGAATTTACCTCCTATAGAAGAATTATGTAAGCCTATTCCCTACTCACCCACTATTGATGTACACTCTCTCCAACACTTTGATGAAGGTGATATCCCTTACTTGAAGCCTCCTGATCAATGCTTAGAGATATAGTTTTGATGCATGTTTAGGCCTCATGCAAGTCCCTATGAGTAGAATCCTTTATTATATTTACTTTGCAATCACTTGTTTAATAGGTGTTTAAATTCTAGAATAGAAGATGAGTGGACACCACCTAAACCAACATGAGCTTTGGGTGCCTGAGGTCATGAAGGTCCATGGGGAGGAGGAAGTTTTTCCCTCCATTTATCCATGCCCTGAGTTCATGAGAGCTGCAGGAATTTTACAAGATTTCCACACTTTGGTTTCTAATGCAGGGTTAGAGCGTTTCTTGGAAGATGAACCTTGTCAATTTGTGAAGCTAACCATGTCTGTGGTGCAGGATTTCCAATTTAGTCACTCTTTGCCTAACCCCATGGTCCATTACAAATTTTACAATATTGCTGTCAATCTTTCTCTTGATGATTTTTGTACAGCTATTAAGGTACCTCAATGGGGATCATGTAAGAAGATTAAAGAGAGACCAGAACCACTCATGGATTTATACACAGAAATTTGTCAAGGGAGTAGCTTCTCGAAGGAGAATGGAAAAATCCGTAACATTCATCTTCCCTCCATTCGCTACTTTGCCTACCATATTGCCAAGTGTGTTCTTGCTAGGAAAACTGCCAGTAAGTTATCTTCGTTTGATCTAGCATTTATCTCTACTGCCCTTAGACAAGATATGTCTTACAACTTGGGTGCTTTGATAGCCTTCCGTCTTGCTGCTAACCGTGAGAAAGGTGGAATTTGTGGAGGCCTCATTCCTTCTCGTTTGCTAGCATTTCATGGTTTAGTGCCTCACCATCTAGACCTACAGTTCCCCATAGAGAGGCTTGATCTTAATTCCATGATACATCATAAATTTATTTCCTCGTGGGCTAGTTTGAGTGAGTTATCTTATGAAATAACCTTCTTAAGGCTGGCTGGAGAAAGAGCAAGTCCGAGTGTGTTGTTCTTTTGCCTGCACCTGTTTTGTTTAACCTTGATAACAGGGAAGGATGGTCCCTCACTGAGGAGGAGCTTGACACGTACCTGGGAGAGCTTTCCCAGCAGGAGCAGGACACTAGAAGGGAGGTCACGGATGATTCGGTCCAGCCTTCGAATGAGGGAGAGTCTTCATATCAGCAGCCCACTTATGATTGGGGAGCTTCCTCTTCTTCTCATGGGCCCAGCTATGACCATTCTTACCAAGATCCGCCCGCTTGGAACCCTTATTCGTACATGGACTGATACCCACTTAGGCCAAAAGCCTAAGCTTGAGGGGAGGTACGCCGACACCGTACTCATCTCCATATCATGTTGCGTCGGTACTTCGTATATTCATGTTTTCGTTCTCTTTTTAGTTTTCGTTCTTCTTTGCTTTTGCTTTCTAAAAACACAAAAAGACCAAAAATATTTTTGTTGTTTCTCTTTGGCTTGCTTCTTCTTTTTGCCTTGGTTTGCTTTTTCCTTTTTGCTTTGGTTGAACTATTCAAAAAACCCAAAAAGATTTTGCTTTGCTTGTTTCTCTCTTTTGGTTCTTGTTCAAAAATCAAAAACACCAAAAATATTTGTCGTTCTTCTTTGGTTTTTGCGCGTTTGCTTCAGGGTTCGGCAGTTCTCAGTGGATTATTGGTTTCATATTATTATTCAAGCCATACAGGTGAAGATCAATAATGAGGATTAATGACAACTTGAGGCGTGGTAAGAGGCTGGTAACGAACTCTATTTGTCTTCATTTTTGTACATATACTCATCTTTGTGAGCTTGCTTAGTCCGTTCATGTAGGGTGTATGTTATCTTTGGATGCTTAGTAGTTCTTGCTTTCTTGTGATTAGCTCCAGCCTGCTAATAGTTTGTAGCATGTCTCATGAATGTTTGCTTGCATTACTCTATTCATAAATTGGTATGACACCGTAGTATCCTCCTCTGAATGTTTCATTTGAATTGACTTGGCACATGCTCACGCATGCACAAGACTATGTCATTGAGCCTCGATGAATTATTTTGCCTTGAGGATCTTGAATCATTTTCATGGCATGAGTAGTCCTATTTTGTTGCAAGCATGATAATGACAGCTATTGCTCTCTCGTTTGACGCTTCCTTACTTTTGCTAGCCTTCACTTCCACTAAGTGTTTTACTCATGTTTCCAACTCCCTAAACCAAATATTTCCAAAGTGTCCACCATACCTACCTATTAGCATCATTTGCTATCTCCATGCATATTCAATATGCCTTGTTTTCTTCCGAATAAAATGTTTGCTTGTTATGAGAAAGTTAGTTAGTAAAGCTCTCACGAACTTGATGGCACACTTTATTTTCTTGCACTTAATAAACCTAAACCATTGCGTCCTTCTTTGTTGCGCATATGCTTGCGCTTTATGAGTTGAAGTTAACAGAACCATGTATCATGGGGACCGCTTTGAATGCTTCATAGGTACTTTGTACCTAGTTGATATCATGTTCTTTTGCTTATGGATCCCGGTGGTGTGAAATAAAAGTGGAACTTGTAAGATCATGGAGTTTGTATGTATGTTAGAGAAACGCCTGGGCCGCTAGCCTAAGCCATGCCCAATCATGGTGGAAACTTGCAGCATAACCGTAATGAGCATTCTATGAAGCATCCTAAATAAAAATCTATGCACATAGTAAATAAAAAGATCGCTGAGATGCTCATTGTCTGCTTGCCTTGTCATTTTGATTATGGGATAGCTCCTGTATCATATGCAAGGGGTACCCCGTTGGCGGTTCTCCATGATACGTATGTACTTACAATGACAAGAGCTTACTTGTGACTGAAGTTGAATAGCATGAGGATCGGTCTTCGTAAGTAAGGGGCATGATACTTCAATTTATAACTTGTCAAGCATATCCACTTAGTTGTGTCACTTTCACCTTAACCACATTAAAGATGCTTATGATAGGAGCAATGAGAGCTCAAAGCTAACAAGTACCATACTTTCAGCATTTGGAAGCCTTTCAAATTATTCAAAACCTTTTCTTCTACTTGTTGAGTCTCCACTTATTCTTTGAGCACCTTCTTGAGAGCATAGTTGTCATCCTTTGTGTTTGTTCCAATACTTGATTATTTGTGTTATGACTGTCGTTGTATTGGGAACGACAGTACCTGAGGAGGTTATATAGAGGTGTGGGGACTAGCAGGGAAGCTATCGATGGCGTCCGCATGCGGGATTGGATACAAGCGAGCATAGCGGGACACTAGAAGTACCCAGGTTCGGGGCCCTCGTGGTGAGGTAAAGCCCCTACTCCTGCCTGATCTGTCTATGTGGAATGTACGGACTATAAGTGCTCCTCGAGCTGTATTCTCTAGCTATTGCCTTAAATGCACTGAGACCAACCCTTTCTACTGAGGCCCTGCCTCTCCTTATATAGGCAGAGAGGCAAAGGTCTCGCTGGCTAGTTCGACTGGCAGGCCCCACAGGTGGGTCCCAGCCGACTAGTCATCTACAGTGTCCAGCATGGCTTGTCTTATCGGTGTATGAGCGGTATGGCTGTCGTAGGAACAGTGGACGCCGTGCGAGCCTGTCGTCAGCACATGCCACTGTTCCAGCATCACCCACGCAAAGTCTTCGATATGGGCAGGTGGTTGCCCGTCTTGTCATCGTCTGATGCGTCACTGCACCGATACGCATGTCGCCCTGTCTCTCCGATTGGGTGCAGCTACGTCATCGTATCCGGCCGTCTCTTCGATCCGGCCATCGGGTGATAGCCGCTCGTCCATCTGTCCGGTCAGACCGGTCACCGGACGCGATCCGACTGTCCTGTTTCTTATTCGAATGGGGTACCCGGGGATCATCCCCCTAACACTAGCCCCCGAGCGCGTGTGGATTCCGCCCTTAGGCGAAATGTGCGCGCGCTCCTTCTTGCCTTTCGAATTTTCATCCGGCTGAGCCTGGCGGTTGCGCTACCCGTGACGTCAGTGCTGACGCCGGCCACGCGCGCACGCGCCATCATTGCTCTATGGCGGGCAGCGTAACGTCCTGTCGCACGTCGCCTCGGGAAACTGCTGTCCGGCGCTTCGGTTCTCGCTCCAGGATCTTATGTGCATCCTGTCCTGGCACACGGGATCTAGGCGGCGGTTGGGATGTGGGTTGCCTGGATGCATACCACGTGGCCTACCGACGGTTGCCCTTCCGATCCTTTAAAGGGGACACCGCGGGGGAGGCAGTTCTTTTCCTTCGCTCCCCGCTGCAATCTCCTTCTCCCTCGCGTGATCTTGCTCCTGCGTTCTTGCCCTCTGCGCCGCCCGCTCGCCATTGTCGACGTTACGGGCCACCGTCACTCTTCCATTGCTGCTCCTCTCCCTCAGCCGGAAATGGCTGCCGACCGCGGAGCCTGGTGCGGCTCCTCCGTCACCGAGGACCAAATCGCGAAGTATCACGCGACCCACGTCCTCCCGCCGGCGGAGGAGGTGGCGGTGCGGTTGGCGCCGGTGGGGGAGGTGTCGCCGCATCCGGCGGAGGGGGAACGCGTCATCTTCCTTTCGCACCTGGCGCGCGGGTTTGCGCTGCCGCTGCACCAATTCTTCCTTACGTTCTTGGCCTTCTTCGACCTTCGCCTCCACCACCTCGGAGCCAACGCAATCGGAACGCTGGCGCACTTCATGGCGTTCTGCGAGAGTTACCTCGGGATCCAGCCGGATCTCGGGCTCTTCTGCCGGCTCTTCCGAGTTCGGCCGCAGGTGCGATACGAAGGGCCGCTTAGTCGTCGCAAGGCGCCTCCATATACTCTCGCACCCAATCCGGCTACCCGAAGTTCTTGCTCTAGGACACGGTACGACTGTGGCAGCAGTCGTATTTTTACGTCAAGAACGTGACCAATGTCGACCGGATAAACCTGCCGGCCTTCCAGGACGTCGAGTCCAGCCGGCAGCACTGGGACTTGAAGATCTATGGCGACAAGGCGGAGACGGACGGGATGCTGGCACGCATGCGCTCCCTCGTCACTTGCTAGCTAACCGGTCGGGACATCACTCTTAGCTGGATGTCCCGGCTGATGATGCCACTGCAGCAGCGGGCGCACAAGATGTGCTTCTACTCCGGCCGGCTGGACCCGACCCGGCTGTCGCGCCGCGATCCCCGCTACCACAACTTGAAGGAGTGGTTGTGGACGATCAGCAAGGAGCGGCTGCCGAAGAACTGGAAGTTCAGTCTGGCACCCTACAGCCGGGAGAACCGCGCGCCTTGGGTAAGTTCTTCGTAGCCGGAAGTTTTGCTTGTTCTTTCTATGTTATTTCCTTGTTCTGTCTGATTGACTTCTTGCATTCGTCAGATCTTCGCCTGCATCCTTCGCGAGGAGGGCGAGGCTCCCCTCGAGGTATTCACGCCAGACTTGCCCGAGCCGCGTGCTCAGCAGTCCGGCGAGGAATCGGATGGGGACGGCGACGCCTTCCCCAGCCAGAACGACGAGCCGGCCGCCGACCCGCACGCGGAGGTGCACGAGGAGGAGGAGGCCGGGCTGACTGCGGAGCCGGTGACGCGCTCTGCGACGGACGGCGAAGCAGGTGGGAGCGGCTCCAGCCGTTCCGGCTCCCACCGGCCTGCGGCGGAGGAGCTGGCTCTGAAGAGGAGCCGGTCTAGCGCCCTGCCGCTGAGCCGTCTTGGCCGGAAGAAAGGGCCACCCCTGGTTGTGCCGGGGTACGTTTTTCCTCTCCCCCCTATCTTTCGGTGCCTTCTGTCTGTTTGTCCTCCTTCTTGTTTTTCTGACTTTGGCTTATTTTGCTCTTGCCTTTACCTCCTTTTCTTTAGCGCGTTGGTTTATTTCGGAGCCGCGAGCCTGGCCCGGGCGCCAACCGGGTCACCGCCCTGGGCCCCGACTGAGCCAACCGGCGCCTCTCCTTCCTCTGAGGCGCAGCCTCCGCCTCCCCCTCAAGCTGAGCCGGCTGCCTCTTCCCAGCCGGAGGGTCCCCAGCCGGAAGTGGATCTCTCCCAGTCGGAAGGCTCCTCATGCGCGCTGGGGCTGTTGCAAGGAGCTCGTCGTTGTTGGCGATGACAACTCCGGCGAGGAGCTTGGGGAGAGTGGCGAACGACGGTGGTCGCGGCGAAGGAGTCCTTGGCCGTCAATGCCGTGGATGACGACGTCTCCTCTGCCGCTTCGCTATCGGACCTTGCCGCCACGCTCGAGCTGGCGGTGAAGGATATCCGGCTGCTTGAGGCCACAGCCGGCGGGAACCGGACCCTGGAGCAGAAGCTTGCTGCCACCAACGGGACCTCCCAGAGTAAGTTCGCCTTATCCGTCTTGCTCCTTTTTTTATTTTCTGGTAGCCGGTTTCGTTGCAGCTATCCTCGTGTGCACTCAGCGCGAGATCGATCGCTTGAAGAAAGCGAACGACCGGCTGAGCAGGTCCAACTCCACTCTGCGGCTGCAGAACAAGGATTGGCACGCGCAGGTAGAGGGCTTGGAGGCCACTGTCAAGGAGCGCGACGCCTCGCTCGTTAGCCGGGCCGAAGCCTTCTTCCTCCTCGAGGCCCGAGCAAGGACCAAGAGAAGGAGATAAAACGGCTAGCGTTCAAGGAGAAGGCGCTGGTGGAGGAGCTAATGCAGGTCGGCCACACTGCCAAAGGTGAGTTCTTTCTTCCGTCTTCCTTTCTTTTCGGATCCGGTAGCCGGATCTGACTCCTCTTTTCTGACAGCTTTTTACCCCGGAATAGACCTGCTGGCCTACAACCGGCTGCAGGAGAACTGGCCGGGAGCGCAGCCTACGGCCCAGGAGCTCGTCGTACTTCTTGGCGAGGAAGCTGCGAAGCTTCTTTAGGCGGCGCGGGATGTCTTCTCCTTCGTGTGGCCGGAGGCTCCGGTTCCGGAGACGATGGCGCAGCTGGCGGCGAAAGTGGGAGAGGTACCGGCTGCGGTGGACCGGTTGCGGGACCTGGCGGAACGGGCCGGAGCGGAGATGGCCCTGGCACTGATGCTCTCCTGGTACAAGGACGCTCGCGTCGAGAAGATCGATAGGGGCTTTCGTGCCGGGGCCGATCTTGCCGCCATCCACCAAGCCCATCCGGAGCTTCGCGGGTCTGCCATCAAGATAGCCGACTATGTGGACCCGGACGAGGTGCTCACCGACTCGGAGTCCATCGGTACTCCCGATGTGGAGGCCCCGGTGCCGCCGCCTGCCAGCGCCGGAGCCGGATCGAGCACTGCGGCTCCTCCTCTGCCCCCAGCTTCTGCCGGCCAAGAACTCCCCCACGGCAAAGGCCCTGCCGTTTAGCTGCTGCCCCGGGATGCCGGGTGTATTTGTCTTGTCTTATACGTTTGTGAACTTTGTTCGTTTGTACCGGCTATCTGTGATGCCGGGTAACTTATGAGAGCTTCGTCTCCTTCTTGTTTATTATTGTTGAAATTCTTGAATCTTCCTTGTGCGTTGAGCTTTCCTTTTACATATTTTGCCCGACTAACTTAGTCCGGCTACACACCTTTAGCCGGGCGACCTGCACCTCCAGTGAAGCGCCACTCCACTGTGTAGCCCCCGAGATTCGGAGTAGCTGGCGTAGCCAGGTGCTTCGAATCTTTCTTATTTCTGCCAAGTCTTCTAACTTTACCCGACTGGCCTCGTCCCAGTCGGCCGCTTTCGTCGGCTGGACGCCTTCAGCCGGGGAACTAACATTCCAGTGGGGGCGCGCGCACTGGAGTGTAACCGAGATTCGGAGTAGTAGCTGGCGTGCTTCAATCTTTCTTGTCTTTCTTGCTCCCGCCCTTGCCCTCACTGGGCTCGAACGGCCCGCGCCTTAGCCGGTCAGGAACTAAGATTCCATCGGCGTGAGCGCACCGGTGGAGTGCCTCAGATTCGGAGCGCTTGATGAAGGCAAGGACTTCGAATCTTCTTTCCTTCTCCTGAATTCCGACTCGAACTAGTCGGACAAGAATGCACGTATGCACACACATACATCTTCACAGGTTAATAGCTTAGTCTGTCAAATCGTAGCCGGAAAACGGCTTGTTTTTTCGAAAACGGGCTTGCTCCTTTCGAAAACTGTTTTCGCTGCGTCCTTGCCGGGCAGCCGGGTTGCGGTCTGCAGCCGGAATCGAAGGGAGCTGACAGTACATTACGCACGGTACTAGCGGCTTAGCAGCTGGATTGGTTCGAGCTAGTTGCGGGGCCGGGACGCCCGATCTGTCGTGCCTCTTCCCTGTTTTTCGTGTGGGATGCCTCAGGCTTTTGCTCTTGCTAGCCGGACAGCCGGGTTGCGGTCTGTAGCTGAGACGAAGAGTGGGACTCTGACATCATCACACACTACTCAGTCGGTTTGTTGGCTTAACAGGCCGGGCCAGCCGGCGAGCCCCCGGGTAGGGGTTGCCGGAGCCGGAAAATTTGAACCGAAGAACAGGTGCACACACATTTCTAAAAGGAGCCCCCGAGATTCTCGTGGGAGTCCGCATTTTCATTCATGGGGTTTTCGGGATACATACACTGCCTGGAGACTAGGTGTAAAACGGGCGCAGCAGGGCCGCGTTCCAAGGACGTTCGGTCTCCTCGTACGATTTGTCCATCTTGTTCTTGTGCGGCTGCTGTGCGTCGATGAGGTAATAGGAGTCGTTGGGCAGCGCCCGGCTGATGATGAAGGGGCCCTCCCAGGGTGGTGATAGCTTGTGCATGCCCTTCGTGTCTTGCACCAGCCGGAGAACCAGGTCGCCCTCGCGGAATGCGTTGGCGAATCCGCTTGAATGGTAGCGATGTAGTCGCTGGCTCGCGGGCCTCCTCCAGGAGATCCACCCCGTCCTCCCGCGCCTCCTTGTTGGCTTGCTCGTTGTAGAGGAGCTTGTGAGGGGAGTCAAATTCGATGTCGGCGGAGAGGACGGCTTCCGATCCGTAGACCAGGAAGAATGGCATGTATCCGGTTGACCTATTTGGTGTGGTGCGGAGGCTCCACAGCATAGCCGGAAGTTCTTCGATCCAATATCCGGGTGACTGCTCCAATGGCTCGATGAGACACGGTTTGATGCCTGCTAGCACCAAGCCATTTGCTCGTTCGACTTGCCCGTTGGACTGCGGGTGTGCGACGGAGGCGAGGTCCAGCCGGATGCCCATGTTGCTACAGAACCGGGCGAAGGCCCCCTTGGCGAAGTTCGTGCCGTTGTTGGTGATGATGCTGTTGGGGTAGCCGAAGCGGTTGATGATGTCGGTGAAGAAGGTAACAACCGTCGCTCCATCCAGCTTCCGGATAGGCTTGGCCTCGATCCACTTTGTGAACTTGTCCACCGCTACCAGCAGGTGGGTCATTCCCGCGCGGGCTCGCTTGAAGGGCCCGACCATGTCGAGGCCCCAAACCGCAAAGGGCCAGGTGATCGGTATGGTCTTGAGCACCGAGGTTGGCATGTGCCTGAGCTGCCCGAAGCGCTGGCACCCATTGCACGCGCGGACCAGCTGCTCGGCATCCTCGAGGGCGGTGGGCCAATAGAAACCATGGCGAAACGCCTTGGCGACTATCGCCCTTGACGAAGCGTGGTGCCCACACTCACCCTGGTGGATGTCCTTGAGTAGCCGGTAGCCTGTGTCTACATCGACACATCTTTGGAAGATACCGGATACACTGCGCTTGTACAACTCGCCGTTTATGATGGTGTATGTATGCGCGCGACGTCGGATTTGCCTGGCCTCTACCTCGTCGTCCGGGAGTTCTCCGTTGGCGATGTAGTTCATGAAGGGCTGTGCCCAGGATGGCACTTCCCGGATGACGAGGACGCTCCTGTCCTCCGGCTGACGGGTGTCGGGGGGTCGTCCGGGTGGAATATCCGGGACGGCAGCCCCCGAGCCACTAGGCGAGCCGGCAGCCCTCGGGTCTTGCGAGCCGGAGGGCACTGCCTGGCCGGAGTTGGTGCGGGTTTTCTTCTTTGGTGGTTCTGCCGGCTCCGTTTCCGCTGCTCCGGCCGCCGGAACGCTTCCCGCCCAGACGATGGAATCTGACTCCAGCGACGGGTTGATGGATGGCTTGCGCAGATGCTCCAAGGAGACCCCCGGCGGGATGGCCTGCCTGGTGGATCCTATCTTGGAGAGCGCATCAGCTGCCTCGTTGTTGGTGCGGGGGACGTGATGAAATTCGCACCCGTCGAAGGAGGCGCTGAGCTTCTGGATGTGGAACCGGTAGAGAGCCATGTTTGCATCTCTGGCATCCCATTCCCCAGACACCTGTTGCACCACCAAGTCCAAATCACCGAAGCACACAATCAGGTTGACGCTTATCTCCTTGGCCAGCCGGAGGCCGTGCGCCAGTGCCTCATATTCGGCTACATTGTTGGAGGCCTTGAAGTGGATCTGTAGCACGTACTCCAGCCGGTCTCCCTTGGGCAAGGTGAGCATGATGCTGGCTCCCAAGCCCCCGAGCATCTTCGACCCGTCGAAGTGCATCCGCCAGTGGTCTGAATCCGGGACCGGTGGGAGATACTGGGTCTTGGCCCAGTCGACGAGGAAGTCCGCCAACGCCTGTGACTTGATCGTGAGCCGGGGCTCGTACTGGATGGAGTAGGCGGCGAGCTCGATGGCCCACTTGGCGACTCGGCTGGTGGGGCGTCCTTGTTGCCGATGATTTCCGAAAGGGGTGCAGTGCACACGACCTTGATCGGGTGATCCTGGAAGTAGTGCTTGAGCTTCTTGCATGCCAGGTACACACCGTAGCACATCTTTTGGTAGTGGGGGTAGTTCTGCTTGGAGAAGGAGAGAACCTCACTGAGGTAGTAGACGGGTCTCTGAACCGGCTGAGCCTTGCCTTCCTCGGGGCGCTCCACCACCAGGACGACGCTGACAACCCGGCTGGTGGCTTCTATATAGAGCAACATCAGCTCCTTGCTAGCCGGCGTGGCTAGAACCGGCACTGTGGATAACATGCGCTTGAGGTCGTGAAACACGGTGTCGGCCTGCGAAGTCCAGGAGAACTTGTCCGTCTTCTTCATCAGTTGGTACAACAGGAGTGCCTTCTCCCCCAGCCGGCTGATGAAACGACTGAGGGAAGCCAGGCATCCGGTGAACTTCTGGACTCCAAGCAGGTTCTTGGGCGGCCGCATCCTCTCGATGGCCGCGATCTTCTCTGAATTCGCCTCGATACCTCGTTGAGATACGAGGAAACTGAGTAGCTGACCGGATGGTACTCCGAAGACGCACTTCTCCGGGTTCAGCTTCATCTGGTACTGGCGGAGGTTGCCGAATGTTTCTCTCAGATCCTCGAGGAGGGTGCGCTTTTCCTTGGTCTTGATGACTACGTCATCCACGTAAGCGTGCATGTTTCGGCCTATCTGCGAGTGAAAGCATTTCTGCATACATCGCTGATAGGTGGCGCCTGCGTTCTTTAGGCCGAAAGGCATGGTTACATAGCAGAAAGCCCCATAGGGGGGGTGATAAATGATGTCTTAATCTGATCAGCCGGATTTAGTTGGATCTGATTGTACCCGGAATAACAATCTAGAAAAGACAACAAATCACAGCCGGTCGTGGAATCGATGACTTGATCGATACGGGGCAAGGCGAAGGGGTCTTTAGGGCACGCCTTGTTCAGGCTAGTGTAGTCGATACACATGCGCCAGGTCTTGTTCTTCTTCAACACCAAGACTGGGTTCGCCAGCCATTCTGGGTGGTACACTTCCATGATGAACCCGTCTGCAAGGAGCCGAGTGATCTCGTCACTGATTATATTTCTCTTTTCCTCTGCGAACCGGCGCAGAGGTTGCTTGACCGGCCTGGCATCCGGACGCACGTGAAGTGAGTGCTCGGCAAACTCCCTCGGCACACCCGGCATGTCTTTGGGAGACCATGCGAAGATGTCCCGATTCTCACGGAGGAAGTCGACGAGCGCGCCTTCCTATTTGCTGTCCAAGCTGGCACCAATGGTGACGAACTTAGTCGGATCGGAGGGGTCGAGCAGGATCCTCTTCGTCTCCTTTGCCGGCTGGAAAGCTCCTTCTCCAGCCGGTTTGTGTTGGGTCCGCAGCATAGAAAACAAAAAATTTCCTACGGTGTGAACTACACGCCAAGATCTATCTACTAGGTACAAAGCAAACAGGTGGACATACATCCATAGAGAACTTACCCTCGAAGACGACGAGCTTTGTTAACGAGTAGGAACTCGTGGTTGATGTAGTCGTACACTTGCCGATCTCAAGATCATGAGGAAGTCCGACCGCCGCAACTCAGCAGCGCATCCGCACTCGCACACACATTCAAGCCACCGGACAACCTCCACCTCCTCGCTCCAGCGATCCAAATGAGCAACAACTCCTTCCGCATTTAAATTCCACCGGGAACATGTATCTCGCTAATCCGAGACCATGGGGGAATAATTCTAGAGGGGGAGAGAGATCCTTCACAAGGAGGTGTGTGGATGAAGGAGGGAATGGGTGGCCTTTTATAGGAGGAGGGGGGGTGCCCCCTCTCTCCATGGCCAGCGCATGGGGGGGGTGACCCCTCACCTCCCCCATTCATGTGGTGGTAACTCCTCCACATTAAAATGCCTCTTCACATTCCCTTTTAAAGTCTCCACTTTAAATGCATTAAGTTTCTCCAAATTTAATGCTCTCTCATTTAATAAAACTCTTTTATTAAATTTATTCAGAATTTTGTTAATTACTTTAATTAACAAACATTCACATATAGCCCCTTGCAATATTTCAATATCACAAGCAGCACCACCTTCTGCAATTTTACCCGAAACAATTTCCGGTTTCTATTGAAACAATTCCTGCGCTTTGCAATTCTTTCGTCTGAAACATATGTGCTCCAAAATGGTGTCCGGTAACTCTTAAGTGTGCCACCCTACAGTTCGCGAATAATGCAGACATGATCAAGACCCTTCTACGATCAATAATCAGAAGCGGGACCTGGAGATCCGTACTGACTCCTACACATTCAACGATGATTCCTGTGATCGTGAGAACCTTTAACGCTTGTAACTAAATCCCTTTGTCTCTCGATATATTACATGTCTGAGATTCGATCATCGGTATCTCCATACCTAGTTTGATCTCGTTACCAACATGCACTCTTTTCTCGTTCCCGTGATATAACATTCTAGTGATCCTATCACTTGCTTGCAAGCTATCCTAATGTGATATCACCGAGAGGGCCCAGAGTATATCTATCCGTCATCTGGATTGACAAATTCCACTCTTGATCCATGAGCCTCAACATAACACCTTCGTAGCACTGAACCCATCTTTATAGTCACCTCATACGGTGTGACGTTTGATGTTATCAAGATACTCTTCCGGTGTTAGCAATTAACATGATCTCATGGTCTAAGGATAAAGATTACTTCATATGATGTTATAGCAATATAAACACAATGACTTGATCGTAAAGCTATACTTCGGATGAATGTTCATCACATCATTCCACCAATGGTGTGACCTTGTTATTAACAACATCCAATGTCCATGATCAGGAAACCTTGATCATCCTGTTAATCAACAAGCTAGTCTATAAGAGAGGCATGACTTGGAACCCTTTTTGTTTATTAAACACACATGTATTGATGTTTACTATCAATACAATTATAGCATGCAAAATAAACATCTATCATATACAAGGAATACATAATAACAACTTTATTATTGCCTCTCAGGGCATATTTCCTTCAGTCTCCCACTTGCACTAGAGACAACAATCTAGTTCACATAGTGATAAATCAAACACCCATGGAGTTCTGGTGTTGATCATGTTTTTCCCTAGGGAGTACTTTAGTCAACAGATCTGCTACATTCAGGTCCGTGTGCACTTTACAAATCTTTATATCTCCATCCTTGACATGATCGCGGATGGAGTGAAACCGGCACTTAATATGCTTGGAATTCTTGTGAGACCTTGGTTCCTTTACGTTGGCTATGGCTCCATTGTTGTCACAATAGATCACCATCGGGTCCAACGCACTGGGAACCACACCCAGTTCTGTTATGAACTCCTTCATCCAAACCGCTTCCTGTGCTCCTTCTGAAGCCGCAACATATTCCGCCTCCGTTGTTGATCCAGCCACCACAGGTTGTTTGGAGATCCTCCAACTAGCTGCTGCTCCGTTTAAGAGAAATACGTATCCGGATTGAGACTTAGATTCATCCGGATCAGTGTCAAAGCTAGCATCGACATAACACTTAGCGACTAGCTCTTCTTCACCTCCGTATATAAGAAACATATCCTTAGTTCTTCTCAAGTACTTAAGGATATTCTTGACCGCTATCCAGTGTTCTGAACCTGGATCAGATTGGTACCTACTAGTCAAACTAATAGCATGTGCCACATCCGGTCTTGTACATAGCATGGCATACATTATAGAGCCTATGGCTGAGGCATAAGGGATGTTATCCATTATCTCTCTTTCTTCCGCTGTAGCCGGACTTTGAGTCTTACTCAATGTCTTGCCTTGTAACATAGGTAAGAACCCCTTCTTATTTCCGTCCATATTAAACTTCTTTAATATCTTATCAAGGTATGTACTCTGCGATAGCCCAATTAGGCGTCTTGATCTATCTTTATAGATTTTAATGCCTAATATATATGAAGCTTCACCAAGGTCCTTCATCGACAATTTGCTGTTTAGATAACTTTTAACACTGTTTAAAAGATCTAAATCATTTCCAATCAATAATATGTCATCCACATATAATATCAGAAATGCCACATTGCTCCCACTCACTTGCTTGTAAATACAAGTCTCTCCATAAGTTTGGACAAATCCAAACTCTTTGATCACCTCATCAAAGTGGAGATTCCAACTTCGTGATGCTTGCTTTAGTCCATAGATGGATCGCTGAAGTTTGCACACCTTATTAGCATCCTTAGGATCGACAAAACCCTTATGTTGTATCATATACAACTCTTCTTCAATATTACCATTGAGGAACGCAGTTTTGACATCCATCTGCCATATTTCATAATCGAAATATGCAGCAATTGCTAACATAATCCTAACCGACTTAAGCATCGCTACGAGAGAGAATGTCTCATCGTAGTCAACTCCTTGAATTTGTCGAAACCCCTTTGTGACAAGTCGAACCTTATAGATGGTCACATTACCATCAGCATCAGTTTTCCATTTGAAAATCCATTTATTCTCAACGGCCTTTCGGTCGTGCGGTAAGTCCACCAAGGTCCAAACCTGGTTTTCGTACATGGATTCCATCTCGGATTTCATGGCATCTAGCCATTTGTTGGAATCCGGGCTCATCATTGCTTCTTCATACGTCGCAGGGTCATCCATTTCATCAACCATGAAATTCACAACAGGATTGCCGTACAGTTCAGGAGCTGCACGTGTCCTGCTTGACCTGCGAGGTTCGGTAGTGTCCTCTTTCGGAGTTTCATGATCAATATCATTAGATCTCTCTTCATTAGGTGAAGTCAACTCCGAAACAACTTCCGGTGCTGCGCCACTCGCCATTCCATGAAGAGAAGGTTCAATAACCTCTTCGAGTTCTACCTTCCGACTACTCACACCTTTCGCGAGAAACTCCTTCTCAAGAAAGGATCCATTCTTGGCAACAAAAACCTTGCCCTCGGATCTGTGATAGAAGGTATACGCAATCGTTTCCTTAGGGTATCCTATGAAGACGCATTTTTCCGCTTTGGGTTCGAGTTTATCCGGTTGAAGTTTCTTCACATAAACATCGCATCCCCAAACCTTAAGAAATGACACCTTAGGTTTGTTTCCGAACCATAATTCATACGGTGTCATTTCAACGGATTTAGATGGTGCCCGATTTAAAGTGAATGCAGCTATTTCCAGTGCATAACCCCAAAATGACAGTGGCAAGTCAGTCAGATGTCTGACATCATAGATTGAACCATATCCAATAAAGTACGATTACGACGTTCTGACACACCATTACGTTGTGGTGTTCCGGCAGGCGTGAGTTGTGAAACTATTCCACAGTCTTTCATATGTGTGCTAAACTCGTAACTAAGATACTCTCCTCCACGGTCGGACCGCAAAAATTTGATCTTTCTGTTATGATGATTTTCCACTTCATTCTGAAATTCTTTGAACTTTTCAAAAGTTTCAGACTTGTGTTTCATCAAATAGATATACCCATATCTACTCAAATCATCCGTGAAAGTAACAAAATAATGATATCCACCTCGCACCGACACACTCATTGGTCCACACACATCAGTATGTATGATTTCCAATAGATCTGTCGCCCGTTCCATTGAACCGGAAAACAGCGTTCTAGTCATCTTGCCCATAAGGCATGGCTCACATGTATCAAATGATTCAAAATCAAGTGATTCCAAAAGTCCATCAGAATGCAGTTTCTTCATGCGTTTAACGCCAATATGACCTAGACGGCAGTGCCACATATATGTAGATATATCATTATCAAGTTTAATCCTTTTAGCATCAACATTATGAATATGCGTAATACTATTATCGAGATCCAACAAAAACAAACCATTCAACATAGGTGCATGATCATAAAAGATATTATTCATATAAATCGAACAACCATTGTTTTTGGACTTAAATGAATAACCACTTTGCATCAAACACGATCCGGATACAATGTTCATGCTCAATGCAGGCACCAAATAACAATTATTTACGTTTATAACTAATCCCGATGGCATATGGAGAGGCAGCGTTCCGACGGCGATCACATCAACTCTTGATCCATTGCCGACCCGCATCTTGACCTCATCCCTTGCTAGTTGTCGCTTGTTCCGCAGCCCCTGAACCGAGTTACATATATTAGCAACCGATCCCGTACCAAATACCCAGGTGCTACTGCAAGTACTAGTCAAGTACACATCAATAACATGTATATCACATATACCTTTGTTTGCCTTGCCGGACTTCTTGTCCGCCAAATACTTGTGGCAGTTGCGCTTCCAATGGCCAGTCCCCTTGCAATAGTAGCACTCGGTGTCAGACTTAGGGCCAGCTCGGGGTTTCTTTTCAGGCGTGGCAATAGACTTTCCACCCTTCTTTCCCTTGTGCTTGCCTTTCTTGTCCTTCTTGAAACCGGTGGTCCTATTGATCATCAACACTTGATGTTCTTTCCTAATTTCCACTTCTGCAGTCTTAAGCATTGACAGAAGCTCGGGAAGAGACTTATTCATGCCCTGCATATTATAGTTCATCACGAAGCTCTTGTAGCTAGGTGGCAGAGATTGGAGAACACGATGTATGCCTAAGTCAATGGGAATCGTTATTCCCAAGGACACAAGCTTATCGGCGTACCCAGACATTTTGAGTAATGCGTGCTCACTAACGGCTGTTTTCCTCCATCATGCAGCTAAAGAACTTTTCTGTAGCATTATAACTCTCTACGGCAGCATGGGTATCGAAAATCATTTTCAATTCTCCCATGGTATCAAAGGCATTGCCATTTTCGAAACGCTTTCGAAGTTCTGGCTCTAGCCCATACAGTATGCCGCAATGAACTAAGTTGTGGTCCTCCTGACGAGTTATATAGACGTTCTTTTCCTCGTCAGGGCATCAGAGTGGTGGGGGCCTAGCGGCGGATCTAGCACATATTGCTTTTGTGCAGCAGTGAGGAGAATCCTCAAATTCATAGCCCAGTTGGTGAAGTTGCTACCATTCGCAGCAAGTTTCTCGTTCTCCATGAACACATTGAAATTAAAAGCAGGTGGTGCCATCTACAACAGAATTTGTAAAGTATATTTAGACTAAGTTTATGATAGATTGAGTTCAACTAATCCAAATTACTAATGAACTCCCACTCAAAAACGACATCCCTCGTGTCCTTTTGGTGATTACATGAACCAAATCCACTACACTAAGTCCGATCATCACGTGAGTCGGTGTAGCTTCAAAGGCGAGCATCTATATGGGCATCATATCAACTATATGACTCATGCTTAACCTTTCGGTCCGTGTTCCGAGGCCATGTCTGTACATGCTAGGCTCGTCAAGTAAGAACCTTAGTATTTGCGTGTGTAAAACTGTCTTACACCCGTTGTATGAAAGCGTAGAGTTGAGAACACCCGATCATCACGTGATGCCTCAAAACACGATCCACAAAACGGTGCATACTTAAGGAAGAAGTCATTTTATCTTGATATCTAAATGAGGGATCATCTTATAATGCTACCAAAAGCGCCAAACTAGCAGTATAAGATGCTAACATATATGTGTGAAGTGAGGTGATATGGTCCATGCATTTGATTTCTATCATTTGCATCGTGGTATGATCTCTATCATTCCTTTGTGTGTAAGGCCAAGGTCTATGGAACTTACACGTTAAGTGAGTTGTAAGAGTATCTATCATACATCTACTTACAACAAGACCATATCAAAACACTAGCCTAGCAACGATCTAAACTAGATGCCTCTAATTTATCAATTGCAAGTTTTACGTGGCTTAGGGCTTTCGGAGATAGAACCTGTCTAACCTACGAACATGAACCACAACGAGGATAACCAAGTTATTAGCAACTCGTTGTAAATCAGATATTGACTATAGTAGGAGAGACAGACACCCGCCAGCCATTTATGCAAAACAAGTTGCATGTCAGTCGTGGAACCGGTCTCATGTACGATGACATGTAAGGTTGGTCCGGGCTGCTTCATCCCACTATGCCACCAATATCCAAAGTACATAGAAGATGCAATAAAATGATCATCATCGCCCACATATAAACATATGTGTACTACCCGTGCAAAGCACCTACGCATAGATCAGGCTCGATACCCTTGGGTCCGCAACATAGAAAACAAAAAATTTCCTACGGTGTGAACTACACGCCAAGATCTATCTACTAGGTACAAAGCAAACGGGTGGACATACATCCATAGAGAACTTACCCTCGAAGACAACGAGCTTTGTTAACGAGTAGGAACTCGTGGTTGATGTAGTCGTACACTTGCCGATCTCAAGATCGTGAGGAAGTCCGAGCGCCGCAACTCAGCAGCGCATCCGCACTCGCACACACGTTCAAGCCACCGGACAACCTCCACCTCCTCGCTCCAGCGATCCAGCGGAAGAAGCAACTCCTTCCGCATTTAAATGCCACCGGGAACATGTATCTCGCTAATCCGAGACCATGGGGGAATAATTCTAGAGGGGGAGAGAGATCCTTCACAAGGAGGTGTGTGGATGAAGGAGGGAATGTGTGGCCTTTTATAGGAGGAGGGGGGTGCCCCCTCTCTCCATGGCCGGCGCATGGGGGGGTGACCCCTCACCTCCCCCACTCATGTGGTGGTAACTCCTCCACATTAAAATGCCTCTTCACATTCCCTTTTAAAGTCTCCACTTTAAATGCATTAAGTTTCTCCAAATTTAATGCTCTCTCATTTAATAAAAATCTTTTATTAAATTTATTCAGAATTTTGTTAATTACTTCAATTAAAAAACATTCACATATAGCCCCTTGCAATATTTCAATATCACATGCAGAACCACCTTCTGAAATTTTACCCGAAACAATTTCCGTTTTCTATTGAAACAATTCCCGCGCTTTGCAATTCTTTCATCTGAAACATATATGCTCCAAAATGGTGTCCGGTAACTCTTAAGTGTGCCACCCTATGGTTCGCGAATAATGCAGACATGATCGAGACCCTTCTCCAATCAATAATCAGCAGCGGGACCTAGAGATCCGTACTGACTCCTACACATTCAACGATGACTCCTGTGATCGTGAGAACCTTTAACGCTTGTAACTAAATCCCTTTGTCTCTCAATATATTACATGTCCGAGATTCGATCATCGGTATCTCCATACCTAGTTTGATCTCGATTCGACATGCACTCTTTTCTCGTTCCTGTGATATAACATTCTAGTGATCACATCACTTGCTTGCAAGCTATCCTAATGTGATATCACCGAGAGGGCCCAGAGTATATCTATCCGTCATCTGGATTGACAAATTCCACTCTTGATCCATGAGCCTCAACATAACACCTTCGTAGCACTGAACCCATCTTTATAGTCACCCTGTTACGGTGTGACGTTTGATGTTATCAAGAT
This sequence comes from Avena insularis, assembly GCA_023614405.1. NCBI lineage: Eukaryota > Viridiplantae > Streptophyta > Magnoliopsida > Poales > Poaceae > Avena > Avena insularis. The sequence goes on from CM042696.1 coordinate 412,568,654, forward strand.
ACTCTTCCGGTGTTAGCAATTAACATGATCTCATGGTCTAAGGATAAAGATTACTTCGTATGATGTTATAGCAATATAAACACAATGACTTGATCATAATGATATACTTCGGATGAATGTTCATCACATCATTCCACCAATGGTGTGACCTTGTTATTAACAACATCCAATGTCCATGATCATGAAACCTTGATCATCCTGTTAATCAACAAGCTAGTCTATAAGAGAGGCATGACTAGGAACCCTTTTTGTTTATTAAACACACATGTATTGATGTTTCCTATCAATACAATTATAGCATGCAAAATAAACATCTATCATATACAAGGAATACATAATAACAACTTTATTATTGCCCCTCAGGGCATATTTCCTTCAGTCTCCCACTTGCACTAGAGACAATAATCTAGTTCACATAGTGATAAATCTAACACCCATGGAGTTCTGGTGTTGATCATGTTTTGCCCTAGGGAGTACTTTAGTCAACGGATCTGCTACATTCAGGTCCGTGTGCACTTTAAAAATCTTTATATCTCCATCCTTGACATGCTCGCGGATGGAGTGAAACCGGCGCTTAATATGCTTGGAATTCTTGTGAGACCTTGGTTCCTTTACGTTGGCTATGGCTCCATTGTTGTCACAATAGATCACCATCGGGTCCAACGCACTAGGAACCACACCCAGTTCCGTTATGAACTCCTTCATCCAAACCGCTTCCTATGCTGCTTCTGAAGCCGCAACATATTCCGCCTCCATTGTTCATCCAGCCACCACAGGTTGTTTGGAGCTCCTCCAACTAACTGCTACTCCGTTCAAGAGAAATACGTATCCGGATTGAGACTTAGAGTCATCCGGATCAGTGTCAAAGCTAGCATCGACATAACACTTAGCGACTAGCTCTTCTTCACCTCCGTATATAAGAAACATATCCTTAGTTCTTCTCAAGTACTTAAGGATATTCTTGACCGCTATCGGTGTTAGAACTGGATCAGATTGGTACCTACTAGTTAAACTAATAGCATGTGCCACATCCGATCTTGTACATAGCATGGCATACATTATAGAGCCTATGGCTGAGGCATAGGGGATCTTATCCATTATCTCTCTTTCTTCCGCCGTAGCCAGACTTTGAGTCGAGCACCATGGCATAGCCCTCGGGAATCGGCACATGCTCAGGCTGATCTGCCCGGCTCCAGGTGATGGGGGTTTCCGACCAGTTCAGGTACTGGGGGACCAGAGAAACGATGGCGTTGACCTCTTTGGAGCGTCGCCTACGGCTGTGCTTGTCGTCCTACTCCGTCTCGAAGATGTGGTAGGAGGCGTGCGGCTGGGGGTAGCCATTGTTGCTGGTGCCGCCGTTTCCATCATTACCGGCTACCCTAGCCGGTGGGGGGGGGGGGGGGTCCACCCGGTGGGGGAGGCGGGAGACGAGGCTGGTTGCCCTGGTCCTTTAGCTGGCGGGTCCAGCTGTAGTTCCGGTGGTGTGCGTAGCCGGTTTGAAGGGACCGCTATGCCACTTGCACGGGCCATCAATCATCTGGTCGAAGGTGAGCCGGGGCTTCTGCCTCCTTGCGTCATTAGCCGGTGCGTCGGGCGCACCCTCCACAGCATTGACCTGCCGCGCGTGGTAGCGAGGCTTCTGTTGTCCGACCTGGCAGTCCCCATGGAACCGGTTGTCGTTGTCGTGGCGTCTGGAGGATCCGGCTTCACCAGCCGGATTGCTCGGACGGTCGCGAGCCGGCTCCGTGGGAGTCAGACGGCCGTCCGCATTCACTCGGAGGGGCTTCTTCATGGCGGCATCCGCCATGGCGTACTGGTCCGCGACCATCATGAGTTCCGCCATGGTTTTCGGCTCGTCACACAGTAGCCAGCGGCGAAGCATGGTGCCCTCTCGGCATCCTTCGATGAAGAATCTGATGGCTTGGCTTTCCAGGATGCCCTCACAGGTGTTGCGGAGCTCCGTCCACTTGGCGAGGTACTCGCGGTCGGTCTCGTGGTCGCCCTGGACGCACAAGGCCAGGTCGCGCGGGCACCATGGACGTTTGTACGTGTCGTTGAAGTTGCGGACGAACACCTTCTCGAAGTCAGGCCTGGCGTTGATGCTGTTGGGCGCAAGGCTATTGAGCCATGTCCTTGCCGACCCGGTTAGCATGAGAGGGACGTAGTGCATAGTTGTGCGCTTGTTCCCGTGGGCGATGCCTACTGCCGTAGCGTAGTCGGTCAGCCAGTCTTCCGGTTTCATGCTGCTGTCGTACTTGGGGGTGTCCCTGGGCAGGGAAAATTTATCCGAAAACGGCTAGTTCCCGGATGCAGGGCCCGAAACAAACCGGACCGATAGAATCTTCCTCCTCCATGACGCGTGCTTGAGCGAGGAGCTCGATGCGGTCACGGGCATCCGGACAATCCGGGTTGGGCGCTCCCACCCGCCCCGAGAGACGGGAACCGGCTGGTCTGGGCGCTCCGGCTGGCGGAGGGGGAGGTGGCGGGTTGCTGTTCACCGTCTGCTCCTGGCGCGGCTGGCTCCTGTTGCCAGAGCTGCGATGCCTGCTACGGGCCCTGGGCGGCTAAGGGGAGGATGCCTGCTGGGTGTCGCGCGGCGTGCCCCTGCTGTTGGCAGGTAGCTTGCTTCCTCTGGAGTAGCTAAGGTCCCCATGCTTCTGCCGGTTGGCGCCGGCCTGCTCGTCCGCGACACGGAGGAGCTCCTAGACGCGAGCGTGCTGGCGGGCTGGCTCCTCGTCCTCCAGGCTGGGTAGTTCTTCTGCTGCGGCTCGCGCCGCCCGCAGGTTCTTGATGGACGTGCTGTAGGTGGGCCGTGTGAGGGCAGGCGCGGGGTCCGGTTCCCCGTCCTTCTCCATCCTACCGCCCAGCTCACCGCCCCGACGCCGTACCTGGCCGCGCCGGCTGCCGGCTCATGTAGCCGGAGTGAGGCTGCGGTCGCATTTCTCGCGCCTAGAAATCTCAAGTTGCTTGCGGGCTGCTGCCAGTTCCATGGCCTCCTGGAGGAGGATCTATCTCTCCATGGTAAAGTTGGCCTCCGCTTCCTCCGGGTTGTCCCCGAGGTTAACCGGCGTCAGGAGCCGATCAATGGCATCCTCCACCAGGTTTCGAGGCTGCGGGGGAGCGGAAGTTCCGACCTCGTCCGAGCCTCGCTCCCGCGGCTGGCGGGGATGTGAGCTGGATCCGGCCATCATGACCTCCACACTGCGAGGTGCGGCGGGGATGCTGCCGTCTGAGCATGGCAGTCCCGTGACAGAGACGATTTCCCTAGGGAAACGCTCCGAGACGGTGGCGATGTAGATAGGGAGATCGCCGAATAGCAGGACGGTGCCGTTCGCTAGGAAGGAAGTTCCGGCGAAGCAGGAGGCGTTGTCGATGACGCAGTCGAACTTGCCAAGCGTGAGCACCAGGCCGGAGGCCACGCGCTCACCGGCTGAAGTGCGGGGTCCCGTCCGGAACGTGACTCCGGTCGAAGCCATCCGCCCCATGGTGGGCGCCAACTGTCGTTGTATTGGGAACGGCAGTACCTGAGGAGGTTAGATAGAGGTGTGGGGACTAGTAGGGAAGCTATCGACGGCGTCCGCAGGCGGGATTGGATACAAGCGAGCGTAGCGGGACGCTAGAAGTACCCAGGTTTGGGGCCCTCGTGGTGAGGTAAAGCCCCTACTCCTGCCTGATCTGTCTATGTGGAATATACGGACTACAAGTGCTCCTCGAGCTGTATTCTCTAGCTATTGCCTTAAATGCACTGAGACCAACCCTTTCTACTGAGACCTTGCCTCTCCTTATATAGGCAGAGAGGCAAATGTCTCGCTGGCTAGTCCGACTGGCGGGCCCCACAGGCGGGTCCCAGCCGACTAGTCATCTACAGTGTCCAGCATGGCTTGTCTTATAGGTGTATGAGCGGTATGGCTGTCGTAGGAACAGTGGACGCCGTGCGAGCCTGTCGTCAGCACATGCCACTATTCCAGTGTCACCCACGCAAAGTCTTCGGTATGGGCAGGTGGTTTCCCGTCTTGTCATCGTACAGGGCATACCGTGCACTGATACGCACGTTGTCCTGTCTCTCTGATTGGGTCCGGCTACGTCGTCAGATCCATTTGTCTTTCTCGATCCGCTCTTCGGGTGATAGCCGCCCGTCCCGTCTGTCCGGCACCGACGCGATCCGACTGTCCTGTTTCTTATTCGGATGGGGTACCCGGGGATCATCCCCCTGACAATGACTTTGATGCTTGTATCTTTGATATCTTTACTTCTAGTCATCACTTGAACTTCAGAGGTGCCTTGGCATTCATAATCAAAGGCAAGCGAGATACCACTCTATCATACCTTTCTATGAGCATTGTAATGTTGCTTATGTTTGTGCTTCATGCTACTTATTATTCTTGAGTTGGAATCTCTTCATAGCTTGCAATGACTATTAAGTAGACTCAATTGCATACTCTTTATTATGAATTGTCTAGGTAGTTGATCACATTGCTGAGAATATTTACATCATATGAAGCAAATGTGTTCATGAAAGTTCTTTTATCGCACTCAGTTTTCAACTGAATTGCTTGAGGACAAGCAATAAGCTAAGCTTGGGGGGAGTTGATACGTCCAAAACGTATCTACTTTCCCGAACACTTTTGCTATTGTTTCTCCTCTATACTTGTGTGATTTGGATGCAACTAATGCGAACTGATGTTGTTTTCAGCAGAATTGCTTTGGTGTCTACTTTTTATGCAGAAAATCAACTATCAGGAAAAATCCGGGAAAATATGCCAAAAATCCTATTTCACCCGAAGACTCCAGGAGCCAGAATACGAGACGGAGAAGAGCCAGGGGGTGGCCACACCACCTGCTGGCGCGGGCCAGGCCAGGTCGCGCCAGGGGGTGGTGTGGGCCCCCCAGGCACCCCCTCGGCCTCTCTCTTTGCCTATAAGGAGCCTTCTGACCTAAAAACTTCGGGGGGTTCGACGTTTTTCCAGAAGGAGTTCTGCTCCACCGCCAGCATCAGATTCCACAAAACAGCACCAGAAACTCCGTTCTGGCACCCTGCCGGGACGGGGAATTGGAAGAGATCATCGCCATCATCATCACCATTGCTTCTCCATCAACCATCCATGTTTCCCCCATCTATGAGTGAGTAATCCCCCGCTGTAGGCTATGGGGATGGTAGGGATTGGATGAGATTGTTCATGTAATGGCATCAGATTGTTAGGGCATGGTGCCTAGTATCTTTTATTAGTGCTTTATGACTTTGTTGTGACTTGTTGTGCTTAATGCTTGTCACTAGGGCCCGAGTGCCATGATTTCAGATCTGAACTTATTATTGATTCATTATGATAGTATTGTTTTGGGTCTTATCTGCAAGTTGTATACACACGTTGTTGTCCGGAACCTATGGCCCCGAAGTGGCAGAAATTGGGATAACCGGAAGGGAAAGGCTTTGATGTGAGGATCACATGTGTTCATGGAGTGTTAATGCTTTGCTCCGGTGCTCTATTAAAAGGAGCACCTTAATTTCCAGTAGTTCCCTAGAGGCCCCGCTGCAAACGGGCTGGTAGGACAAAAGATGTTGTGCAAGTTCTCATTGCGAGCACGTATGACTATATATCGAACACATGCCTAGGATTGTCTAGTACTTGGATGCTTTATCTTATTTATCTGCAATTGCCCTTTGTTCTGATTGCTATGTGGATTGTCTTGCCCATGCAATGCCCGTCCATCCATCCCTATGCCTACCGCACTCAAATCCCACTGTTATTGCTTGTATTACTACTGTCTTTGCTTTACTACTGCTGTTACTTTACTATTCCTACTACAAAACTGTTGCTACTCATAAACTGCTGTGATCAAGATTGTTTCCAGGTACAGCTGAATTGACAACTCAGTTGTTAAGGCTCATAAATATTCTTTGGCTCCCCTTGTGTCGAATCAATAAATTGGGTTTCACTTCCCTTGAAAATACTGCGATACACCCCCTATACTTGTGGGTCATCAAGGGGGTTCGGATGATAACCTGAAGGTGGATTATTAGTCATAGATGCAGTTGAATGGCAGTCTATGTATAGTGTTGTAATGCCCAATCAAGTTCCAAAGGAGTCAAGATGATTAGTATATGCATGTATTGCTTTCTCGATGTTTGTCAATTGCCCCGCTGTAATTTGTTCACCCAGCATGTTATCTATCTAAGGAGAGCCACCTCTAGTGAACTATGGATCCCGGTCCTTGTCTTTTCTTTTACATACAATCTATAAACTGTTTACTGCTTTGTGTTTACTTTCTACAAACTATTACTTCCTTCCATTCGATACGTTTAATCCTTTGTTTTCCACAAAACATGGTGAGATTGACAACCTCATCGCAAGTTGGGGACAAAGTTCTGTGGTTGTGTGGTGTAGGTCTCCACGTTGCTACTAGCACCGGTAGTACGCCCTGCCAAGGCTCAGCTAGTAACACCTTTGGGGTGTTTCCTTGCTCCTACTGGTTCGATTAAACCTTGGTTTCATACTAAGGGAAACTTGCTGCTATGCTCATCATACCTTTCTCTTGGGGTTCCCAACGAGCTCTACATAAACATCGCACCAGCATTTTTCTGGCGCCGACACTGAGCCATCAAGAACCATCATTAAATTTTCCTCATCTTTCTCTACAAGGTTAGAACTTATAATAATAGGGAAATTATTAGTTTCATTAAGAAACCTATATTTTAACTCCTTGGGTAAAGTTTTGAGAGTAGGAAGTGGTGGTGCCTCGTCTCATTTTCTTATAGGTTCTTCATATTTTTGATTTATCTCGGGGTCCACCTCGGGTGCAAAGACGAGATAATCGTCTATTTCCAATTTTTCTACATATTGAAAAATATTATCATTGTTGACTAAACTCCTTGCTAAATGATCATCAAGAGTCTAAATGACTACTGAAGCTAGATTAACGATGTTATCTTCCTGTTCTTGTTCATACTCATAATCGTCTAAATCTTCAATAGCCGGCTTATGGTCAAATTTAGAGAAGTGAAAGTTCATTTTCTCTTGACCAAACTTGAGAGACACAGTTTGTCTCTTTCAATTAATGTTTGCTCCTGCGGTGTTTAAGAAGGTTCTTCCAAAAATAATAGGACAATAAACATCATTAGGCATATCAATAAGCATAAAATAAATTGGGTATTTATATGGTCCAACATGAATTGGAACATCTCTAATTATTCCCATAGGAACTCTGAGTGTCTTATCTGCAAACATTATAGTCATGTCAGTATCCTCTAATTCAGTTGAGGTTAGTTCTTTTTGGATTTTCAAATAGAAATTAAAGGGGATTACGTTAACAGTTGTTCCTATGTCATAGAGGACATAATAAGAGGTTTCACCAAAAGTACAAGGAAGAAATAGGCTTACCAACTTCTTTAGCTTTTACCTTCCCTTAAATGAATTGTGAAGCTTTGGTATCCAGCTCTATCATGTTGGAATGTGCAAACATGGTTAAGATATCCTCCTTCGTTGGTTCCTCGGTCTCCTGTATACTTACTTCTTTAGTTTTTCTTGTTTTTGCCTCCTCTTCTAGTGTCTTGAGGAATAGCCTTTCCTTTTCACATTGATCTTCGTGATGCTAAGCCATCATAAGTTTTCTCGTCGTCCTTGGAAAAGGAAGGGGTTCAACATATGGGGGTGTTTCCCTTAATGGCTCAATATGAGCTGCAATTATTAGATCAACTTCTTCAACTGGCTGAGGTGGAGGAGTATAATGGAGCCAATCTTTCTTAGGAGCCTCAATATGTTCTATAAAAAACTAAAGGATTTGCAAAATAATATCATCATCAAGTTGAAGTTCATCATTAGTTTCTTTTACTTTACCGGATTCTTTATAAGCATTCAGACAATCATATTCAATTTTGATACCTCCTTCGACGTCTAAATCAAATCACCATGTTTCTCTATTACGACAAATTTTCTATAGGAGTTCCAAAGCTTTAGTTATAGTTAACTCCATAAAGGAGTCTCTAGAATTTGTGTCAAGCTCATGTTTAATTTCTTGATTAAATCCCCCATAGAAAATATGTAAAACATACCATTCAGGAAAATCATGATGGGGATATTTATTAAGAAGGGACTTATACCTTTTGAAGGCCCTTACCAAGCCTTCACCTGGGCGGTTCTTGAAATTTGTGATTGCCCTTCTTGCTTCAGCAGTTTTTACCTTAGGAAAGAATTGAAATACGAATTCTCCTTTGAGTTTTTCCTAGGTATCTATTTTCTCTACAGGGCAAATTTTATACCAAGCTAAAGCAGTGTTGGTTAGAGATTGTCTAAACAATTTAAGTTTCAATTCATCACCAGAATAGCCTCTCAATTTAAGTGTCCAACATAACTTGGTAAAATGCATTAAATGAGTGTAAGGATCCTCGTTAGGATCATCTCCTTCAAAGGTTTTCTCTTTAATAATAGCGATAAAGCAAGGATTAATCTCGTATTGTAGTTTGCTCTCACTCAGGAATTCTTTAACGAGTCCTCTATTGAACTTCCCGAGGTATTTAGTTGCATCGAGCTGATTCATTAGTCCGAGTGTAGTCATGGTGCATACCTGAAACTAGTAAACAACTTTTAGTAAATAGTTAGTGAAATAAGCAACTAAGAACAAAGACCAAAAGTGCTTAGATCCTCAGCAACATCACCAGAAAATATCTTGATGACTCCAAGTGCACAAATCAATTGTATCTAGTTTTGAAATAAGAGTATCGATCCCACAGAGAGCTATTTGGTTAAGGTCTTTATGCCCCTTGTCACTTTCCACCAAAGGATACTTGTAAGTTGCCTTTGATCTCAAGTAAAAGGTGTTTGAAAGGTTTTTAGTTTGTGCATAAAAGTAATTAAAACGAGTAAAAAAAGCAAGTAACAATGTTGTGTGAAAACGTGGTTGCACTCAATAGGGATAAGACGTTCTCAGGGATGTAGGATACACCACTAGCATGATATTATTATTATTAATTAAGATAACATACTTCTTGTGTCATGATATGTGTGAAGAGAGCTCCATAATAAGATGTTCACTACAAGGCTCGTAGGAAGCCACTTTGTTGATCCAAGAGTGAGATCACCTCTAAATAACCACTACGATGTCTGATAGCAATCACCCATCAAAACCACTGCAATTAAGGGTTTCCCCGTGGATATCATAATTAGTTTAGGGAGTCCCTCTTTATCTTCCTTTGACCGTGTAGGTTACAAGTCGACGCCAATTTGTCACTAAGCTATTCCGGGCATGCTCCCAAACACGTCCAAACTATTTCTCCCTCCCTTTAGTCCTGAAGGAAAATGATATGTGACCGACTACACATACCATCTAAAGAGAGAGATCAAACGCAAAACACAAATCAGAAATCTATCATAGACTGGCCAGTTATACGGACACAAGAATAGATCATCTTTATTGCAAGTTCATAATAGTGCTAGGGTTTCTCCATCTCCCGAAGAACAAAGAAACTAGTAACACATGGAAGCAATCAACAACATTATCATAATCAAATGGATGGATAAAAATACGGGGATAAATCTAGTGAAAACCACAATTGAATCTAGAATTACAACAATATCTAATGGATGAGAGATGATGGTGATGAGGGTGCAGCGGTTGATGATGAAGGGGATGATGCGATGTCCTTCAATGATCTGTGAAGCAGCAGGGATTTTCCCTTCACCAAGTTCCTCCTTCAGATCCCTTTCAGATATGATTTTCGTAGTTTCTGGTGGCTGTGAATGTCCGATCCCTCCGCTTGTCTTCGCCATGAGAGAGTATTTGACGAGGAGGACGCGTTGCCACGTGAATGCAGGCAGTTATCACGACTGATGGTTTCTTCTCGCTTGGTATTCTCCTAGGTGCAAAGGTAAATTAATAAAAATGACTTTTATCACTTAAAAATATCATATTATAACATAATATGATAGTTCTAATTGATATATTTATAATAGACTTAGTAGTTTGGGATCCTGTTGAAACAAAGACAAAAAGGTGCGCACAAGCGCAGTGAAATACCAAAATCCCTATTCTATTTATGCAAAAATAAAAGGTAATATGCTTCAATTTTAGACTCATCACAGCTGCAAGCACATTGATGAAGACTAGCGCAGATAATCGACAACGCGTCAAAGCCGTAAGCACCAATGACTAATACCGTCTGACGACTTGCTACCACCAAATCTGAGAAACCACCGTGATATAGACCTCCACACCAAAGAAATTCAGAAAAGTCAGTGAAAGAAAGAAAAAATGATAATAATAGTAACATGAAAAACACATAATAAAAAATGAACTATAGAATAGATACAATGCAAGAGAAATACCGTCTGCGCCCAACATAGTTAGCGCGTAGATAGCAGATAAGGATTTTATTCACTACACAATCGTGATGACATATATGTGAAATATAGTAACATAGGTGTGTAAGTCGTAACTCAGATGTTGACGATGGAGAGAGCGTCGCGGCCTTGTCCTCTCTTCTGCAATTGCTCCCGAAAAAACTACAAAATGAGCACAAAATAAGAACATGAAACTAATCAGAAAACATAAACATCTAATAGAGTGGCTGCCAAAAAAACATGACCAATAAAGTACCTCTAGAAGCGTAAGAGCGAGACGCTGTGATAACTAACCTTCTACCCTGCAAAACAGAAAGAAAAATAATCATCTACGGACAACTAAAACAGAAAAATACGCAAAAGAAACATACCACGCAAGATAAACCGTGGATGAAAGCCGAAGGCTAGGACCTCTCCAGTTAGGATACACCTGGACAAAAAAAATGTAGACCAAAAGCTGCAAAAAAATAAGAAGAAGGCCAGCAAATAATAAAAACGTAAAAAGAACCAAAGCACGAATCATGATTGCAGCCAATAAAAATAACGAAAGTGAGCGGCAGGAAACCGAGCGCACCTATAGCGTCGTACGAACTACAAACACCGAGGTCCTGTCGCGTAGTCATACCAAAACATCGGCGGCGACTTCGACGACAAAGATAGATGAAAGAGAAGCAAAGAGAAGCGGTGCATAGGGAATACATGAAGAAAGCGAGAAAACGAGAAGAGGAGGAGGACATGTATAGGTGATATAGGAAAATGCGTGCGAACCTGAGTATAGCCTTTTGGTGTGTGAGATCCGTCCCTAATCGACGTACATGACAGTTTATGTTGCTATCTCGTCTGTCGCCTGCGAGAACCCGCGTCCGGCGAGAGTCTACGCTACCAATCGTGCTTTTGGCCACGATAATCTATGGTCGGCATGTGCCTATGGCGCCACATCAGCTCTGTATGGGCCACACGCACGCTGAATACTGTGGCCAACATGGGCTTACGATGTCATGTCGTCTCTGTACGGATCCCATGTCCGCGTGAGACCACGTACGGCATAGGATTACGACGCCACGTCGGTTTCTGTCGAGCCCTACGTATGCGAGAATACGCGGTCGGCATAGGCTAACAGTGCAATGTCGACTCTAGATGGGCCACACATCTGTGATAAACTGCACCCAACATAGGCTCACTCCGGCACATTGGCTCTGGTCGGGCCCCGCCTCCGCGTGAAACTGCGGCCGGCTAGGGTCTACGATGCCACGTTGGCTCCTGGCGGGCCCCAAGTCCGCGAAGAACCGCAACCTGCATGGGCTCTCAATGCCATGCGGCTCTGGATGGGCCCCACGTGTGCGAGCAACTGCGGCTGACTAGGGTATACGGTGCCACGTCGGCTCTAGACGTGCCCCATGACCGTGAGAAACCGCAACTGCCATGGGCTCACAGCGCCACGTCGGCTCTCGGTGGCCCCCGCCACCCGGCGGTTGCGGAGGCATGTCGCGTCGGGAACGCCTCTCATAGAGTCCGGTCCTCCCGCGTATGCTAACGGCGGGCCCATGGCGCACGGTCCACCGTCCGGCGATGCGCGACATATGTACGTGGGAGGGAATCTTCCGCCCTAGCCCGCAACAGGTACCACCTCCCGGAAGAGCAGGGCTCCATTGTGTCCATGCCACGTGTCCTTTCTAGCATCCATCCCACGACAGAAAATAATCGGGATGATGTGGATAGCAACTTCAACTAAAACAATCTAGCGTTATTATTTACTCTGATAACCAAGTAAGTAAGATGAAATAAGTAAATAAAAGATAGAAGATGGGTTTATTGCATAATAGTACTCTCTCCGGTCCATAATAAGTATCGCTCATCTAGCACAAAGTTTGAGCGACACTTATTATGAATCAGAGGGAGTATTTTTTATACAAGTAAGTATAGAAGAAAAAGGAAACATTAAATGAAGTAAAAAAAGAATCTTTTATTATATGAACTAAACTCATCTCTGTGTCCCCTGGGGCATGGTTAATAGGCAGAACGCTTCATGATATGATCGTGCTGCATATACGTGCCTCTCTCTACGAACCTAGGGCAAGGCAGTCAGATAGATCGTTTGCTCATTTTTTCACGATACATGTTTACCCACATACATCGAGAGAGAAAGTTGTGGTGAATCAATGTTAACAGGATGTTTGTCTATTAAGGAAGGAGTGGACGAACATATCACTTTGCATAACCATATCGACATGACTCTCCATACACTTGACTCGGATACGATGGGCCACAAAAAAGTATTACCATAACCAAAGGTAAATATAACTCGAGGTGCCGTATAGAGAGAAGCAGGAAATAACTACCACAATCATCGCGCTGATTTTCAACAGAAAGGAGAAAGTCCGATGTGATTGTTAGACATTTTTTGAGTCTAAGGCTGCAACCATCGCGCATATTTGTGACGCTAAGAAAAGAGTCTGACGCGATCATTAGAATTTTTTTCCGTTTAAGGCTAAAATGCCTAGACCCATAGTTGTGCAGATGAGTGGTAGACATATTTATCTGAAAACGCTGAACGTAAGAAGCAGTACAAATAATTGATAATCAGATATAATAAAGAAACGGAGTCTCATTACGAAGCAAATAAGAGCAAGTACAAAAATTATTGTGACACACGCTCGAACCCCAAGGATGATAGTAAAGGAATTTTTTTCATTCGAGATATAGGAATGTTTACAGGTATGAGCTAAATTTATAACCTATCTAAAACTAAAAAAACTAAAACTAAAAAATTAAATTCAAACTACCAAGATGCTGAGATGGAGTTAGCAGCGCGTCCTACTCATCGTCGTCGTCGGTGTGGTAGGTGAGCTCGACCTGCGGTAGGTGGCGCAGTTGGAGGCACCACATGCATGCCGATGGAGGACTAGTGGAGGGAACTGAAAATGCCCACCCAATGCGCCTCTTCTTCGAGCGCCGCTTGCTCTTGTGACTCACGCAGCGCCAGCGCGAGCGCCTCCTCCAGGATCGAGTTCCGGCGACATGATATCCGCACGAAACTCCTCATGTGCCACGGAACGCTACTACCGTGCGTCTTTGGCAGTGTCGCGCTACGCCTGATAGTCAGCACCATGGGGCGGGAACTCCTCATCGGGGATCTATTTGTGACGTAATCGGTTACGCTTCTTCTTTGAGCGCAACATGCTCCTGCGACAGGCGTGGCACCAGCATGAGCGCCTCCTCCGGATCGAGTTCCAGTGGCATGATGTACGCACAAAACTCCTCCTGCACCACGCCACGCTGTTGCTGTGCGGCTCCGTCGGCCTCACGCATTGTCTGCATGCACGATGGTGGGGTTCTTCGTGGTGGAGAAGGAGGCGGAGCCGTCAAGTGTGGCTTGAAAAATAAGGTGGGATGGCAATGCACATTGCGACAGTAGCCGCGCCAAGCCAGGACATCGCCAGTGTCGAGACCGTCCTAGTAGTCATGAGGCGACCGTCCGTGTTGAATGGGCCGCCACATGGGATGGCCTCCCGATTCAACTCCTCGCGCTCTTACTAGAGGAGTGACGTCCACCGTCCGGGGTCACTCAAGACTGAGTCCTATTGCATGTTCGCTGGCAGTAGTGACCGACCGTACTCCGTAAAGGCGTGCAGGTCGTCATCGCGTGGAAGTGGCGGGACAACGTTTCCATCGTGGGCGAGGTCCCAACCGACGGGCGGACGGTAGTAGGGCGGCACGAGGAGGCCGGCCTCAAACAGTACTGTGGCCTCGTCAAGGCCAAGGTTCCTTAGCTGGAAGCCATCATGCCAGCACCTTCTCCCGCTGCTCCTGCTCCCGTCGGCTTCCTGGTCATTGTGGGCCATCGTCCTTGCAGCCCGTCGGAAGTTTGCATGAAGGAAGAGTAAGGCGGGGAATGGTGGGTGTACCGGTGGAGGACGCCGGGCTGCCATTTTATAAGCGTCGTGGGCAGGCGAAATGACCACCGCACCACTAACTCCGGCTCGTCGGGAGACGGACCATCACTCGTCAGGTTCTTGATGGCTCTGAAATATAGCCATCTACGTCCATATTTAAACTGGATATTATTCATATTTTTGATGAAATATCTCTCTAAACCTTGCCACTAATGCCTAATAATTAAAGGGGTATGCAATCCTTTCTTTCTATTTTTCCTTGCACATATAATGACGTTTGATGATGGGAATCACTACATTAAAGTCAAAGATACGAGATTTCCAACAACTAGAAAAAACCAGGAGTCGTAGATCGGAGGCAGACTAACGGCCAACTATACGACCGAAATAAAATTTCAGCCGTATAGTTCTGGCCGTATAGTTGCCATCGATGCTGCTAGGTCAAACAGAACAACTTTCGTGAAGGGACCCCTATATAAAGAGGCCTTGGGCGACGAGAAAAGGACGCTCGCAGAAACCATCAGCCACCCCCAGATCTCCATCCACAACACCGAAGGGCCGCTGGAGGAATAGACTTATATCTAATCTCTCCACCACCATAGCCATATTCCACCACTTGTAATAGTAGATCTTTTCTTCGATTGGCGACATTGTAAGACTATTGCTATCAATCTCATGATTTCCACTACATTGTTTATGATCTTTGATCTCATCTCTATGTGTGAGTAATTCTCCTTGGGCTAAGGGCTTCGGCCTAGCCATAGCTTTTGTGCAGGTTATTTATCATAGATGGGAGCATGTGTTAGTTTGTATAACATGATGATTATTGTATCCTCTCTTGCCTCAATCTAAGGACTTGTCAGGTACCCAAGACCCCGAGGATTGAGCCAGGTATAGGGAGTATGAGTAATGACTAATCTGCAGGTTGGGAACCCTAGTGACAAAAGGGGTATTACGGCTGTATGTGCGGGATTTACATGGGATTAACGGTGACATCACTATGCATATCATTAGTTCTATTTCTTCTATGGATGAGACTAGTAGGTTATTTCTATAAGTGGTTATGGAGGCAATAGCAATTATGGATGCACTACCCACATATAATTTATCTTGCTCTAATAATTACATGCATACTTTATTTTTATCTTTTATTCCCGTCAGATGTTTTCCACAGCTACTGGTGAAACCGAACGCCCTAGGCCCTCTCTCTCCATCACCGACAACAACAAAAAGACGCAAACTCTTGGTCCAGTAAAAACACAAAAGGAATTCTAAAACTCCCTAAGATCCGTTAAAGTAACTTCACTATGCTTCTGCTTCCCGAGGATTCGATAAACCTAGGTCTACTAGGGAAAAAGAGCTATACTACATCCGTAATCCGGATCAAAGGTATCAACCCTTTTTCTGGCACCATTGCTGGGGAAGCAATAGCTACCATGCTGAGGTTAGTAGGAACCTTGCTAGTTTAATTCTTGTTTTTAATTTTGTTAGTTTGCTTTCAGTCTTTATTTGAAAAAACCAAAAAATTAGTTAGTCTTTAAATTCTTGTTTTTATTATTATCATAAGTTTCTGTTTAAGAAAACCCAAAATCATAGGAAATATGGCCGAAAAGAAGCTTGGGGAATTTGCAACTCCCAATAATGATTATTTGTGTACTCCTATTACTTAGCCAGCAACTGCTACTGATGACTATGAAATTAAGCCCCATTATTTAAGTTTGGTTCAACATAATCAATTTGGAGGCCCTGCTATTGAGGACGCAGGTATGCACTTGAATACTTTCACTGAAATATGTGATATGATGCACATAAAAGATGTTGACCCCGTGATGTGGTCTATTTGCGCTTATTGCCTTTCTCTCTTAGAGGAAGAGCAAAAGAACGATTGTTAGCTTTGCCTAAAAATACTATTACATCATTGGTGGGATGTACTTCTTTATTCTGACTAAATATTTCCCACCTGGAAAGACTATGCAACTAAGATCTAATATTACTGGTTTTAGACAGGAAGAGCGTGAGTCACAAGCCCTTGCATGGGAGAGGATGAAAGAATGCTTAAGAAACTATCCTAGCCATGGGATGGAAGATTGGTTAATCCTCCATTTATTTTATAATGCTCTTAATCATGTGTCTAAGTCTATGCGTGATACTGCAGCTGGAGGAAAATTTATGGGTAAACATATTACCGACGTAAAGCAGCGGCTAGACAATATGCAAGACAACCATGCCCAATGGCATGTGGAAAGATCAAACACAAAGAAGGTGAACTCCGTCTCACCACAAGAAAATGAAGAACTCAATGCTAAGCTGGATGAGCTCATATTAGCTGTAAAAGGTAAGGAAACCCAGGTAACAGCTATCCCAGAAACTAATATTGAAGAAGTAGACTTCATAACTCATAATGATTATAACCCTGCTTGGAAGAAAAATTATAATCCTAATTTTCAGAAATACTATTCTAATCCTACATGAAACTCTAATAATAATATGGGACCAAGTAATCATAGTCTCCAAGAAACACTTAAGTCTTTTATAGATTCACAAAATGAGCAAAACAATATTCTTGTTAAAATAACGGAGAACCATGATGCAATGCTTGGTAAATTATCTAACCAAGCTGTAAGTTTGAGGAATGATTTGCAGGCCCTCCAAGAAAGGACGAGGATTGTTGAGGCATAGCTAGGTAAGATAACCGAGAGTCAAACTCTCATTCTAGCTAAATTTGCTGGTAAAGCTGAGCCCAATCCTGTTGAAGACCTCAAAATGATGAGAATCCAAAGGGAGGAGCCTGAAGAACTTGATTATAGTAATGCTCCCTCACCAAGTTACACGTGGAAGATCTTGTAAAAAGGATCAACATAAAGATTCCGGTGAGTGAAGGAAATGATGAATCCATGTATCAACACTTCAGGTAGCAATAAAGGTATGCAAACTTGAAGAGGAATATAAGAAAATTGCTAAAAAATTACCTATTAAGCTTGATGATATATTTGAGCCTACTATTAAGATTAAAATTGGGACCAATGAAATAGCTGCATTTTGTGATCTAGGTGCAAGCGTTTTAACAATTCGAAAGAGTCTTTTTAATAAATTAAATCTTGGCTCTTTTGAAATCACCGAGTTAAAACTACATCTTGCAGATTCTACCTATAAACAAGCTGTAGGAATTAAAGAAAATACTTTAGTTTACATTAAAGGCTGTCATGCTCTTACTGATTTCGTTATAGTTGACATGCCTGAAGATGATACTGCTCCTATTATATTAGGCCATCCTTTCTTAAGAACTATTAAGGCTTTGATTAATCTCCATGAAGGGAACGTGAAGCTTCAATTGCCTTCGCGGGATCCTTTTGTTATTCATTTTCCCAGGAAGAAGAAATCCAAGCATAATGAAAAGGAGCCCATCACTTTGAAGGCCAACTATTTTGGAGTGGGTGTTCCACTCATCTGGCCTAAGTGAGAAACATCAAGGTCAAGCTATTGATCATAAAAGAGCGCTCCATGGGAGGAAACCCATGTAAAATAAATGTTTGATTTAAGTTTTAAGTTTTAGTTTAAGTTTATGTTTAATAAAGTGTGCTGGAAAACTGCAATTGAGGAGAAGAAGTTCGGTAGTACTAAAAATCTTGTTATATACATGTTGTTGGTCGATAATTTTAACTGTCAACTTTCTGTCAAAAATAAGGTATTTCACTAAGTTTCAGTATAAGAAGTAATTCTTGAAGAACCGGAATTTTTTTGTGGCCTCAGAGAGTTTAACGACCAACTATACGACGGGAATAAAAATTCTGTCCGTATAGATACTTTTTCCATCGACAATTTTTCTTTCAAAAGTACAGATGGTTTAATGACCAACTATTCGGTAGGAATAAAAATTCTGGCCGTATAGCTTCAGTCGTATAGATATCGATGCTTTCGTACAAATTATTTCCCAGGTACAGATGGTTTGACGACCAACTATACGGCGGGAACAAATTGTTCCGGCCGTATAGTTCCAGCCATATCGCTGCGCCGCTAGGTGGAAAGCCTAAAATTTTGATAGCGGGCCAACTATACGGCGGGAACACAATGTTCCGGCCATATAGTTCTGCTTGTATAGTTGCGTTCGACCAAAAACCGCCACGGGAGGTACTTCCAACCCCAAAACTTCAATCATTTTTCTTTCCTGTACCTCCAAACTCTCTCAAAACCTCAAGAGATCTTCATCTCTACTCAATTTCATTTGATTTCCTCGCACACAAGTGATCTACAGTATGTTTCTCCTTTGATCCTCCAATTACTTTCTGCAAATTCATCTTTGATCTATTGTCATTATCAATCTAGGTGAGACCTACTATGAACTAATTGCATTGATTCTCTTGCCTAGATTATTATTTTGATGGGATTGTTTAGTGTGCTATGATGAGGAATATGTTATGCCTATTATTGTTGCATCAAAAAGTTTTACTTTTCCTTGTTATTTTTAGATGATGAACACAAGCAGCCAAACTCGTGCCTGTGCCGCCGCTAGTGCTTCTCTGGCTGTCACTCAAGAACGCATGGGGATACGGTTCAGGAATGAGCTCCAACGTGATCACTTCGACAGGTGATGATCGGACTCAACACATAGATCTTGTTGGGCAACACCAAGAGGAAGGTATGATGAGCACAACGGCAAGTTTTCCCTCGGTTATGAAACCAAGGTTATCGAACCAGTAGGAGCAAGGAAACACCTCCAAGGTGTTGTTTCCAACTTGGAATCCTACACAACACAACCACAAAACTTTGCCCCCAACTTACAGTGGGGTTGTCAATCTCACCGGTTTTACTGAAAACAAATGATTAAATGTATTGTGTGGAAGATAGTAATTGCTTGCAGAAAGTAAACAGAAAACAGTAAATAGTAGATTGTAGATTGATGGTAAAAGAATGGACCGGGGTCCATAGTTCACTAGAGGTGATTCTCCTTAGGATAGTTGACATGTTGGGTGAACAAATTACAGCGGGGCAATTGACAGACACCGAGAAAGCATACATGCATATACTAATCATCTTGACTCCTATGAGATTTGATTGGGATTACAACATTATACATAGATCGTAATCCAACTGCATCTATGACTAATAATCCACCTTCAGGTTATCATTCGAACCTCCACCAGTATTAAATAGCATCTCAATATCCATCAGATCCCCGCAAACACAACATGTAGACTACAAACAGATGATCTTGATCATGAACGGAGCTCACAAGATCTAAACATGGTAGCACAAAGGAGAAGAACCAACCATCTAGCTACTACATGGACCCATAGTCCAGGGATGAACTACTCACGCATCACAACGATGGCAGTCATGGTGATGAAGAAGGCCTTCAGGGTGATCTCTCCCCTCTAGCAGGGTGCCGGGAAGAGCTTCAGATCTCTCCCGATCTAGGGATGGAGATGGCGGCGGCTACAGACTCTTTCGTGGAATTTTGATCGGGTCCTTAGGGTTTTCATCCCAGAGGCAATATATAGGTGAAGGGGCAAGGTCGGTGGAGTACCAGGGGGCCCACACCACCTGGTGGCGCGGCTAGGGCTGGCCGCGCCACCACCAGGTGTGACCGTCCTGGCTCCCCTCTTCGTCTCCCATCTGGACTCCGTGTTCCTTCTGGTGAAATATTGACTTGGGCTTTTGTCCGGTCCAATTCCGAGGATATTTCCTTACTAGCTTTTCTGAACCAAAAACAACAGAAAACAGGCAACTGGCACTATGGCATCTTGTTAATAGGTTAGTTCCAGAAAATGTGTAAAAATACTCCAAAGTGTGGACAAAACATAAGAAAGTAGATATAAAACAAGGATGGAACATCAAAAATTATAGATATGTTTGCAACGTATCAACATCCCCAAGCTTAACTCTTGCTCGTCCTTTAGTAGGTAAGTGATAAAAAAGAATAATTTTTGAGGTGACATGCACCATTATAATCTTGATCAAAGTATTTGTAGAACATTGATAGCTGGGATCATAGTACTTTAACATAGCATGAAAGATATAGTTTTAACAATAAGACATAGCAACTATGTTATAACATGAAAAGGTACAAACAAAAGAGTCATGAATAACAATGCTTTAAAAGACGTTTGTTTGCTTCACATATAGAAAACATAATGAGAATGGTATTCAGCTTGTCCCTCATAGTGTAGCAAAACATAAATGCATAGGACACCTTCAAAGTTCATAAGGGTGACTAGATATAAGTAGTTTAAGAACAATCAATATCAAAGTTATGAATCAATCAACAAGTCTTGGGACAATGCACATTAAACTAAGAATGGCCACTATGCTCTCTCAATAGGTGCATAAAGATAGAAGATGGAGACTCAACATAAAAGTAAAAGAAATGTCTTCATAGAAGGAAGCAGGGATTCAAGTCTCATAAAGAGATTCCAAAAATTATGGTACTTATTAGCTTTCAGCTCTCATTGCCCCCATCATAAGCATCTTGAAGTGATTAAGGTTAAAGTGAACAAACTATGGAGTATATGCTTGAGAAACTATAAGTTGGCAATCTCATGTCCCTTGAATACGAGGGCTGCTCCTCATGCTACTCAAGTTTAGTTACCGGTAAGTTCTTGTCATAGTAACTACATGTGTATCATAGAGAACCGCCAACGGGGTACCCCTTGCACATGATACAGGAGCTATCCCATAATCAAAATGACAAGGCAAGCAGACAATGAGCATCTCATCAATCTTCTTATTTACCATGGGAAAATGGTGCCTTTTCTCGCTTTCCTCTTTTCTCATCTTTTTTTTCTTTTTTTCAATCTCTATCTCTTTTTTTATAAGAATAATGCTTCATAGATTGCTCACTATGGTGATGCTGCAAGTTTCAACCATGATTAGGCATGGCTTAGGCTAGCGGCCCGGGCGTTCCTCTAATACACATACATAACTCCATGGACTTACAAGCTCCCCTTTCATTTCACACTGACGACATCCATAAACAAAAGAGCATGATATCAACTGGGTATAATGTACAAGTGCAATGTTGAAAGCGTTCCCCATGACAGCATGGTTCTGCTAATCCCAACATATAAGTGCAAGCATATACAACATAGATGACACAATGGTTCAAGTTTATCAGGGGCAAGAAAAGTAAAGTGTGGCATCAAGTTCGTGAGAGATTTAATCACTAATTTTCACATAACAAGTTTAATTCGGAAGGTGGATAAAAACATGAATATACTTGGAATAGCAAATGCTAATAGGTAGGTATGGTGGACTCTTTGGAATAACTTGGTTTTATTTGGAGTTGGATGCGTGAGTGGAACTCATACTTGGTAACTCTTAAGTGTGCCACCCTACGGTTCGCGAATAATGTAGACATGATCGAGACCCTTCTCCGATCAATAATCAGCAGCGGGACCTGGAGATCCGTACTGACTCCTACACATTCAATGATGACTCCTGTGATCGTGAGAACCTTTAACGCTTGTAACTAAATCCCTTTGTCTCTCGATATATTACATGTCCGAGATTCGATCATCGGTATCTCCATACCTAGTTTGATATCGTTACCGACATGCACTATTTTCTCGTTCCCATGATATAACATTCTAGTGATCACATCACTTGCTTGCAGGCTATCCTAATGTGATATCACCGAGAGGGCCCAGAGTATATCTATCCGTCATCTGTATTGACAAATTCCACTCTTGATCCATGAGCCTCAGCATAACACCTTCGTAGTACTGAACCCATCTTTATAGTAACCCTGTTACGGTGTGACGTTTGATGTTATCAAGATACTCTTCCGGTGTTAGCAATTAACATGATCTCATGGTCTAAGGATAAAGATTACTTCGTATGATGTTATAGCAATATAAACATAATGACTTGATCGTAATGCTATACTTCGGATGAATGTTCATCACATCATTTCACAAATGCTGTGACCTTGTTATTAACAACATCCAATGTCCATGATCAGGAAACCTTGATCATCTTGTTAATCAACAAGCTAGTCTATAAGAGAGGCATAACTAGGAACCCTTTTTTTTGTTTATTAAACACACATGTATTGATGTTTCCTATCAATACAATTATAGCATGCAAAATAAACATCTATCATATACATGGAATACATAATAACAACTTTATTATTGCCTCTCAGGGCATATTTCCTTCAGTCTCCCACTTGCACTAGAGACAATAATCTAGTTTATATAGTGATAAATCTAACACCCATGGAGTTCTGGTGTTGATCATGTTTTTCCCTAGGGAGTACTTTAGTCAACGGATCTGCTACATTCAGGTCCGTGTGCACTTTACAAATCTTTATATCTCTATCCTTGACATGCTCGTGGATGGAGTGAAACCGGCGCTTAATATGCTTGGAATTCTTGTGAGACCTTGGTTCCTTGGCGTTGGCTATGGCTCCATTATTGTCACAATAGATCACCATTGGGTCCAACGCACTAGGAACCACACCTAGTTCCGTTATGAACTCCTTCATCCAAACTGCTTCTGCTTTGCTTACAAGCGGCAACATATTCCGCCTCCGTCGTTGATCCAGCCACCACAGGTTATTTGGAGCTCCTCCAACTAACTGCTGCTCCGTTCAAGAGAAATACGTATCCGGATTGAGACTTAGAGTCATCCGGATCAGTGTCAAAGATAGCATCGACATAACACTTAGCGACTAGCTCTTCTTCACCTCCGTATACAAGAAACATATCCTTAGTTCTTCTCAAGTACTTAAGGATATTCTTGACCGCTATCCAGTGTTCCGAATCTAGATCAGATTGGTACCTACTAGTCAAACTAATAGCATGTGCCACATTCGGTCTTGTACATAGCATGGCATACATTATAGAGCCTATGGCTGAGGCATAGGGGATCTTATCCATTATCTCTCTTTCTTCCGCCGTAGCCGGACTTTGAGTCTTACTCAATGTCATGCCTTGCAACATAGGTAAGTACCCCTTCTTACTTCCGTCCATATTAAACTTCTTTAATATCTTATCAAGGTATGTACTCTGCGATAGCCTAATTAGGCGTCTTGATCTATCTCTATAGATTTTAATGCCTAATATATATGAAGCTTCACCAAGGTCCTTCATCAAAAATTTGCGGTTTAGATAACTTATAACACTTTTTAAAAGATAATATCAATAATATGTCATCGACATATAATATCAGAAATGCCACATTGCTCCCACTCACTTTCTTGTAAATACAAGCCTCTCCATAAGTTTGGACAAATCCAAACTCTTTGATCACCCCATCAAAGCGGAGATTCCAACTCTGGGATGCTTGCTTCAGTCCATAGATGGATCGCTGAAGTTTGCACACCTTATCAGCATCCTTAGGATCGACAAAACCCTTAGGTTGTATCATATACAACTCTTCTTCAATATTACCATTGAGGAACGCAATTTTGACATCCATCTGCCATATTTCATAATCGAAATATGCATCAATTGCTAACATAATCCTAACCGACTTAAGCATCGCTACGGGAGAGAATGTCTCATCGTAGTCAACTCCTTGAATTTGTCGAAACCCCTTTGCGACAAGTCGAGCCTTATAGATGGTTACATTACCATCAGCATCAGTTTTTCTTTTGAAAATCCATTTATTCTCAATGGCCTTTCGGTCGTGAGGTAAGTCCACCAAGGTCCAAACCTGGTTTTCGTACATGGATTCCATCTCGGATTTCATGGCTTCTAGCCATTTGTTGGAATCGGGGCTCATCATCGCTTCTTCATACGTCGCAGGGTCATCTATTTCATCAATCATGAAATTCATAACAGGATTGCCGTACAGTTCAGGAGCCGCGTGTCTGCTTGACCTGCGAGGTTTGGTAGTGTCCTCTTTCGGAGTTTCATGATCATTATCATTAGCTCTCTCTTCATCAGGTGAAGTCAACTCCGAAACAACTTCCGGTGCTGCGCCACTCGCCATTCCATGAAGAGAAGGTTCAATAACCTCTTCGAGTTCTACCTTCCGACTACTCACACCTTTCGCGAGAAACTCCTTCTCAAGAAAGGATCCATTCTTGGCAACAAAGACCTTGCCCTCGGATCTATGATGGAAGGTATACCCAATCGTTTCCTTAGGGTATCCTATGAAGACGCATTTTTCCGCTTTGGGTTCGAGTTTATCCGGTTGAAGTTTCTTCACATAAACATCGCATCCCCAAACTTTAAGAAATGACAGCTTAGGTTTGTTTCCAAACCATAATTCATACGGTGTCTTTTCAACGGATTTAGATGGTGCTCGATTTAAAGTGAATGCAGCTGTTTCCAGTACATAACCGCAAAATGACAGAGGTAAGTCAGTCAGAGACATCATAGATCGAACCATATCCAATAAAGTACGATTATGACGTTCTGACACACCATTACGTTGTGGTGTTCCGACAGGCGTGAGTTGTGAAACTATTCCATAGTCTTTCATATGTGTGCTAAACTTGTAACTAAGATACTCTCCTCCACGGTCGGACCGTAGAAATTTGATCTTTCTGTTACGATGATTTTCCACTTCATTCTGAAATTCTTTGAACCTTTCAAAGGTTTTAGACTTATGTTTCATCAAATAGATATACCCGTATCTACTCAAATCATCCGTGAAAGTAACAAAATAACGATATCCACCTCGCGCCGACACACTCATTGGTCCACACACATCAGTATGTATGATTTCCAATAAATCTGTCGCCCGTTCCATTGAACCGGAAAACGGCGTTCTAGTCAGCTTGCCCATAAGGCATGGCTCACATGTATCAAATGATTCAAAATCAAGTGGTTCCAAAAGTCCATCAGAATGGAGTTTCTTCATGCGTTTAACGCCAATATGACCTAGACGACAGTGCCACATATATGTAGATATATCATTATCAAGTTTAATCCTTTTAGCATCAACATTATGAATATGCGTAATACTACTATCGAGATCCAACAGAAATAAACCATTCAACACAGGTGCATGACCATAAAAGATATTATTCATATAAATCGAACAACCATTGTTTTCAGACTTAAACGAATAACCACTTTGCATCAAACACGATCCGGATACAATGTTCATGCTCAGTGCATGCACCAAATAACAATTATTCAGGTTTATAACTAATCCCGACGGCATATGGAGAGGCAGCGTTCCGACGGAGATCACATCAACTCTTGATCCATTGCCGACCCACATCGTGACCTCATCCCTTGCTAGTTGTCGCTTGTTCCGCAGCCCCTGAACCGAGTTACATATATTAGCAACCGATCCCGTATCAAATACCTAGGTGCTATCTGAGTACTAGTCAAGTACACATCAATAACATGTATATCACATATACCTTTGTTTGCCTTGCCGGCCTTCTTGTCCGCCAAATACTTGGGGCGATTGCCCAATGGCGATCCTTGCAATAGTAGCACTCGGTGTCAGACTTAGGGCCAGCTCGGGGTTTCTTTTCAGGCGTGGCAACAGATTTTCCGCCCTTCTTTCCCTTCTGCTTGCCTTTCTTGTCCTTCTTGAAACCGGTGGTCTTATGGATCATCAACACTTGATGTTCTTTCCTAATCTCCACTTCTGCAGTCTTAAGCATTGACAGAAGCTCGGGAAGAGACTTCTTCATGCCCTGCATATTATAGTTCATCACGAAGCTCTTGTAGCTAGGTGGCAGAGATTAGAGAACACGATATATGCCTAAGTCAATGGGAATCGTTATTCCCAAGGACACAAGCTTATCAGCGTACCTAGACATTTTGAGTACGTGCTCACTAACGGATCTGTTCTCTTCCATCATGCAGCTAAAGAACTTTTCAGAAGCATTATAATCCAAATTTGTGCAGCAGTGAGGAGAATCCTCAAATTCATAGCCCAGTTGGTGAAGTTGCTACCATTCGCAGCAAGCTTCTCTTTCTCCATGAACACATTGAAATTAAAAGCAGGTGGTGCCATATACAACAAAATTTGTAAAATATATTTAGACTAAGTTTATGATAGATTGAGTTCAACTAATCCAAATTACTAATGAACTCCCACTCAAAAACGACATCCCTCGTGTCCTTTTGGTGATTACATGAACCAAATCCACTACACCAAGTCCGATCATCACGTGAGTCGGTGTAGCTTCAAAGGCGAGCATCTATATGGGCATCATATCAACTATATGACTCATGCTTAACCTTTTGGTCCGTGTTCCGAGGCCATGTCTGTACATGCTAGGCTCGTCAAGTAAGAACCTTAGTATTTGCGTGTGTAAAACTGTCTTACACCCGTTGTATGAAAGCGTAGAGTCGAGAACACCCGATCATCACGTGATGCCTCAAAACACGATCCACAAAATGATGCATACTTAAGGAAGAACACATTTTATCTTGATATCTAAATGAGGGATCATCTTATAATGCTACCAAAAGCGCCAAACTAGCAATATAAGATGCTAATGTGTGAAGTGAGGTGATATGGTCCATGCATTTGATCTCTATCATTTGCATCGTGGTATGATCTCTATCATTCCTTTGTGTGTAAGGCCAAGGTCTATGGAACTTACACATTAAGTGAGTTGTAAGAGTATCTATCATACATCTACTTACAACAATACCATATCAAGACACTAGCCCAGCAACGATCTAAACTAGACGCCTCTAATTTATCAATTGCAAGTTTTACGTGGCTTAGGGCTTTCGGAGATAGAACCGGTCTTACCTACGAACATGAACCACAACAAGGATAACCAAGTTATTAGCAACTCGTTGTAAATCAGATATTGACTATAGTAGGAGAGACAGACACCCGCTAGCCACTTATGAAAAACTAGTTGCATGTCAGTCGTGGAACCGGCCTCATGTACGATGACATGTAAGGTTGGTCCGGGCCGCTTCATCCCACTATGCCACCAATCTCCAAAGTACATAGAAGATGCAATAACATGATCATCATCGCCCACATATAAACATATGTGTACTACCCGTGCAAAGCACCTACTCGTAGATCAGGCTCTGATACCACTGTTGGGTCCGCAGCATAGAAAACAAAAAAATTCCTACGATGAGAACTATACGCCAAGATCTATCTACTAGATACAGAGCAACGGGTGGACATACATCCATGGAGAACTTACCCTCGAAGACAACGAGTTTTGTTAACGAGTACGAACTCGTGGTTGATGTAGTCGTATGCTTGCCGATCTCAAGATCATGTGGAAGTCCGAGCGCCGCAAATCAGCAGCGCATCCATCCTCGCACACACGTTTAAGCCACCGGACAACCTCCACCTCCTCGCTCCAGCGATCCAAAGAGAAGCAACTCCTTCAGCATTTAAATGCCACGGGAACATGTATCTCGCTAATCCGAGACCATGGGGAATAATTCTAGAGGGGAGAGAGATCCTTCACAAGGAGGTGTGAGGATGAAGGAGGGAATGGGTGGCCTTTTATAGGAGGAGGGGGGTGCCCCCTCTCTCCATGGCCGGCGCATGGGGGGGTGACCCCTCACCTCCCCCATTCATGTGGTGGTAACCCCTCCACATTAAAATGCCTCTTTACATTCCCTTTTAAAGTCTCCACTTTAAATGCATTAAATTTCTCCAAATTTAATGCTCTCTCATTTAATAAAACTCTTTTTATTAAATTTATTAAGAATTTTGTTAATTACTTTAATTAAAAAACATTCACATATAGCCCCTTGCAATATTTCAATATCACATGCAGAACCACCTTCTGCAATTTCACTCGAAACAATTTCCGGTTTCTATTGAAACAATTCCTGCGCTTTGCAATTCTTTCTCTGAAACATATGTGCTCCAAAATGGTGTCCGGTAAATCTTAAGTGTGCCACCCTACGGTTCGCGAATAATGCAGACATGATCGAGACCCTTCTCCGATCAATAATCAGTAGCGGGACCTGGAGATCCGTACGAACTCCTACACATTCAACGATGACTCCTGTGATCGTGAGAACTTTTAACGCTTGTAACTAAATCCCTTTGTCTCTCGATATATTACATGTCCGAGATTCGATCATCGGTATCTCCATACCTAGTTTTAGCTCGTTACCGACATGCACTCTTTTCTCGTTCCCGTGATATAACATTCTAGTGATCACATCACTTTGCTTGCAAGCTATCCTAATGTGATATCACCGAGAGGGCCCAGAGTATATCTATTCGTCATCTGGATTGAAAAATTCCACTCTTGATCCATGAGCCTCAACGTAACACCTTCGTAGTACTGAACCCATCTTTATAGTCACCCTGTTACGGTGTGACGTTTGATGTTATCAAGATACTCTTCTGGTGTTAGCAATTAACATGATCTCATGGTCTAAGGATAAAGATTACTTCGTATGATGTTATAGCAATATAAACATAATGACTTGATCGTAATGCTATACTTCGGATGAATGTTCATCACATCATTTCACAAATGCTGTGACCTTGTTGTTAACAACATCCAATGTCCATGATCAGGAAACCTTGATCATCTTGTTAATCAACAAGCTAGTCTATAAGAGAGGCATAACTAGGAACCCTTTTTTTGTTTATTAAACACATATGTATTGATGTTTCCTATCAATACAATTATAGCATGCAAAATAAACATCTATCATATACAAGGAATACATAATAACAACTTTATTATTGCCTCTCAGGGCATATTTCCTTCAACTTGGTATAGTCTTAACATGGTGTGAGCATGCGCCAAGTCAACCCAAATAAAGCATTTAAAGGAGAATACCACAATATTATGCTTTTATATGCTAAAACAATGCATGATTCTTTCAAGGCACATTATGAAATCTCAATTGTTTATAACATGTCATGCTACAGAAAAAATCACTAAGCATAAAGCCAAAACAATATCAAGCATGACATGATAAAGTCTAAGTCACAGTCAAAAACAAGCTTCTTTTTACCACTTAAGCATGAACTTTCCTACTCTTTTCCAATCCAAATCAACTTTATTTGAAAACTAATGCATGAATGAGGGGGTCCAACCAATTTATTCAAGCAAACTAAGCAAACGAAAACTAAAAACAGAAACAAATACGCTCTAAGAACAACACAATTGTGCATGAAACAATAAAAATGAAGTGTTTGGAAGAAACCTGAAATTTTTATTGATGAAGAAGGGGATGCATTGGGCATCCCCAAGCTTTGACGCTTGTACTTCTTGAATATTTCTTGGGGTGACACGGGGCATCCCCAAGCTTGAGATTTTGTCCATAGTTCATCTTATCACATTACTCTTCCCTACACTTTAAAATTTCCTTCATACAAAACATCACACAATCTTCACTAGCAACATTAGTGTACTCAAGATAATAAGTCTTTTTGGTTCAGTTCCAACACAAGTAAAACTTCCATTAAAACAAAAGCTACTGTAGAACTTCCTTTAAAAAGTTCAAATGATTAAATAGAACTCAAAGAGAAAGAGATTAAGAGGCAAATGCAAATAATGGCAGAAATCTGTCAAAACAGACCAGCAGGTAAAAACTAAATTTTTCGAAGACCTTATGTTGATCAAATCTAAAAGTTTTGAATGAACGAAAGTTGGATAACAACCTGGGGCAGAAGCACAAAAAACTACAGCTCAAACCGACGTACAGAGATTTTACACGAATTTTTACAGTGAAGCACAAAAATCTGTTTCGGGACAGCAACTTTCCCAAACATTACATCTCTCTCATTATAGGTTACTCTTGGCACAAAAACCACACAAAAATGATAAGGAGATGTTATTACAGAGGCAATAACTTCCAAGACTCAACTAAAACTTTTGGGTTATCTCCCAATAAGTGCTTTTCTTTAACGCCTTTGAGCTAGGCACAAGAAGCAAGAAAAGAATCAAGTATTCTCAAATGAAGAAGCATTAAAACCAAATTTCTTGCCCTTACCTCTCTTTCTTTTATTCTTATCCTTGGGGAATGTATGATTGTTTGGTGTAGAAGAAAAGTGCATGATGCCCTTTTCCACATCTATTATTGCTCCAAGGATTTTAAGTAGGGATCTTCCAAGTTTAATTCGTCCTTTTCCTACACATTCAATAACAAGATAATCAGTAGACACCACTTTCCCTATAATCTTTGTAAACACTCCTTCAGCTATTCCAATGGGTAATATTGTGGCATTATTAGCAAGAGATATTTCTTCTCCCCCTTTAGAAATTCCCCAAAGATTCAAAGATTCATAAATATCTTTAGGCATAAGACAAAATTCAGACATGATATCACAGCGAGCATGAAAAGTTTCATTATTTATAACAAATCTTACTGTAGGAAACCATTTTGAGGGTTCAGAGTTTATTGGAACATAATCATGATGCTCTCTAAGCATGTTATAGCAATCTTTTAAACTAGCTGTGTTAGCTTCAAGAGTGTTTAATCTAGCAAAAATATTTATGAAGGAGGAATCAGATTTGCTAGGCAAGTTATATGTTAAGATCAACTTCTTTACGACATTAAAGGCTTCATCCTCATTGCATTGGATGAAATCTCCTCCTACTACAGCATCCAAAGCATATCTATAGCATAGAGCAGTACCAAAGTAAAAACTGCTAAGAAACAAGCTTAGAGTCATTTTAGGTTCAGTTTTTGCATGTGAATCAGAGATTCTAGACCAAGATTCTTTGAAACTCTCTTCAATTCCTTGTTTGAAAGTAAAAATCATTTCTTCATGTGGCATAGTAATTGGAGCAATGCTAGACATAATAGCAACTAGAAATAGAAACTATTTTTTTGAGTTTTTGATAAACAAAGCAAACTAGTACAACTAATTTTTTGTGTGTTTTTATAAGAAACAAGCAAACAAAGCAGAAATAAACTAAGCAAAAAAAATAAAACAAAGTAAAGAGATTGGTTATGAGGAACTCCCCTTGTGAAGATGTCCTTGACTTCCCAGCAACAGCGCCAGAAAAAGCCTTGATGATCGGACTTAACACGTCGATCTCATTGGGGATCCCCAAGAGGAAGGTATGATGAGCACAACAACAAGTTTTCCCTCAGTTATGAAACCAAGGTTATAGAACCAGTAGGAGCCAGGAAACACCTCCAAGGTGTTGTTTCCAACTTGCAATCCTGCACAACACAACCACGGAACTTTGCCCCCAACTTACAGTGAGGTTGTAAATCTCATCGGTTTTGCTGAAAACAAAGGATTAAACGTATGGTGTGGAAGATAGTAATAACTTGCAAAAAGTAAACAGAAAATAGTAAATAGTAGATTGTAGATTGATGGTAAAATAATGGACCGGGGTCCATAGTTCACTAGAGGCGATTCTCCTTAAGATAGTTGACATGTTGGGTGAACAAATTACAGCGGGGCAATTGACAGACACCGAGAAAGCATACATGCATATACTAATCATCTTGACTCCTATGAGATTTGATTGGGCATTACAACATTATACATAGACCGTAATCCAACTGCATCTATGACTAATAATCCACCTTCAGGTTATCATCCAAACCCCCTCTAGTATTAAGTTGCAAGCAACAGATAATTGCATTAAGCAAAGTGTGTAAAGTAAACAATACGATTGTTCTATGAACAAAGGGATTGCTATTTTCTCCCTAGTAGCAACAACACATCTAGTTGCTAGCAATTGCTAGAGGCATGAATCCACTGTCGAGCATAAATACTCCCTCTTGGAGTTGCTAGCATCTACTCATCCAAGATAGCTACTAACAATGGAAAGCATGCAAGATCACAAATAACAAAGACATGATAGAATCAATAATCAATCTGAAATAGCATCTCAATATCCATCGGATCCCCGCAAACACAACCTGTAGATTACAAATAGATGATCTTGATCATGAACGGAGCTCACAAGATCTAAACATGGTAGCACAAACGAGAAGAACCAACCATCTAGCTACTACATGGACCCGTAGTCCAGGGATGAACTACTCACGCAACACACTAGAGGTAGTCATGGTGATGAAGAAGGCCTCCAAGGTGATCTCTCCCCTCCGGCAGGGTGCCGGGAAGAGCTTCAGATCCCTCCCAATCTAGGGATGGAGATGGCGGCGGCTACACACTCTTTCGTGGAATTTTGATCGGGTCCTTAGGGTTTTTGTCCCAGAGGCAATATATAGGCAAAGGGGCAAGGTCGGTGGAGTACCAGGGGGCCCATAGACCTGGTGGCGTGGCTAGGGCTGGCCACGCCACCACCAGGTGTGGCTGGCCTGGCTCCCCTCTTCGTATCCCCTCTAGACTCCGTGTTCCTTCTGGTGAAATATTGACTTGGGCTTTTGTCTGGTCCAATTCCGAGAATATTTCCTTACTAGCTTTTCTGAAACCAAAAACAGTAGAAAACAGGCAACTGACACTTTGGCATCTTGTTAATAGGTTAGTTCCAGAAAATGTGTAAAAATACTCGAAAGTGTGGACAAAACATAAGAAAGTAGATATAAAACAAGCATGGAACATCAAAAATTATAGATATGTTTGCAATGCACCAACAGGATCAAGAACCGAGAAGTGAAGGCAACCAAGTGGGCTTGCCCCATTATATTGAACCGACTTGGTATTTCCAATAACTTCCATTTACTTTGCAATAGGGTTGGCTTGCAAAACTTTGTGTTCAATGATGTTCCTACCTATCGTTCGTTAACCATTGAATTCTTAAGCTCCTTGCAAAGCACCGTTAAATTATGGCATGGAGAAGACCGTATTTCTTTCTGGCTCATGGACAACAACTACACTTTAACACTAGATGAATGGTGCGAATGTTTTAATTTGCCAAACAATAATGATAATGATTTGCACGCATCATATACTAGCTTAGACCCTTCCCCTGAAAAATATTACAATAGAATGAGTTTCACTACTAGAGTGAGCAAGCGGGAGAATATTCAACATCCTGCAATTCGCTACCTTTTCTATGTTATTGCTAACACCTTGCAGGCACGTAATGAGTTCACAAGACTCAATGAGGAGGACATCTTAGTCCTTGCAAAGGCTGCTTTCAACAATTGCAACTTGTCATTCAACTTGGGCGTGATCCTTCTGCGCTACTTGGAGCACCAATCCTCCCAAAGCCAAGGACCAATCACAGGTAGAGGCATCATCACCGTGCTTGCCAATGCCCTAGGCATCAACCTAGGTGAGTTGCAACCTGTGCTAGGTGAGAGACATGTTGGTTTCTGTACTTTGAAAGCTTGTGGAATGCTCACTAGGAGAGGTGGTGTTTATTACCTGCATATTGCTGGAGCTGGGCGTATCTACCCCGTGCCTTTGGCTAATGGTCTTTTCTCTATCGAGGAAGGACGTTTGATATATGACTTGCAGGTTGAGCAACACCAACCCAAGGAGGAGATTCTAGATGAGGATGAGGACCAAGAAGAAGAGCAAGAAGTTCCTTATCAAGAGGAGAAGCCATCAACTTAGTTCGCTACATACCAAGACTTCCAAGAACTTGAAGGGTCTGTGGAGAGGATGCATAGCCTCTCTTTGAACCTTCGAGAATCCACTAGTAACTTATCAACTCAATTTGTGAACTGGAGTTCCGACTTTTTCCCGCCACCATAATGATTTGAAGGGCTTGCAAAAGCCTAAGCTTGGGGAAGTTTCCTTATTTATCTTTATTTGGCATTTATTTGCTTTTATTTATTTCGAGGTTATGTTTTTAATTTGAGTTTATAAGCACTCGTGTTGGTTTCCCCAACACTTTATCTTTATTTATTTCTTTTTTCTTTCGATATTTTCTAGCCGAGCTTTGCCGCCAATTTTTTGTTCTTTAATTCCCTCTCTTAAAAACAACAAAAAGACTTCTCCATTTATCTTTCTTTTCTTTCCACCTCGAGGTTATCATGTATTTGCAGGAAGAGTGATTGATTTCAAGTTTCCAAGAAACAAATCAAAAAGGAAGAGAGAAGTGGAACCAAACATGAGAGGTATGCCTTATGACTCCCCACTTTGGAAGTTTGAGAAACCCATGCTAGTTAGTAATAAATGTTGAGATATTATATTGGTGGAGTGAGTCTTTGTATTGTAGTAAAAATTTGTTTGCATGGGTATTTAATTGGGTACATTTTGTTCTAGCTCTTGTAGTTAACCAAGTCTTGCCTAAAAATTTGCTAAACAATTGTAACAAGAAAAAGTCTCACAATTGAAGGCTTGGGTGTTGTAGTGTTTAGTCTTGAAGGCTTATTTCTAGAGACACTCAACACCACGGAATATAATGATTGACTTGATAACTCTCTTTAAAAGGAATTGTTCGATTGAATTAATGTTTAGCGGTTTTTTGAGCATGCCAAAGTTTGACTTGTGAATCATAAGAATAATATAGCTTTATGCGTGTCAAACTTCATGGGATTCCAACAACTCTGCTAGCCTATGAACGATATTCATGGAGGAAACTCCTAGATTTCGGCTATGAGTTGAGTAAACATATTGAGTAGCAATGCTATAATGGGTAAGATTCTTGGCACTCCCGGGTAGGTGTGTTCATGATGGAATCACACCTCTGGCTATTATGAGTAATCATTGTACAAAAGTAACAAAAACCTTGGTAATGCCATGAGTGTCCATCATAGCCCGATAAACTAAACAAAATCTTTGGCATGCTCTCAATTACTTAAGAACTGAAATTCTTGAAGGATAATGAATAGAAAAGTAGTGCTTGAAAAGTCTTGATTTACTGATGTGGGAGAATTGAGATATTCTATTATATATGCTTCTCATGACAACTCTCACACTCTCAATTCTACATGATTATACTTTATTTTCAAAGGAAAGCCTATGAGTTGATTACATGACATGGAATAAAGTTTACTCATTTGAATCATCCATGTTAACAATAATTTTGCTGCGTTATAAGGATGCATGAAACCCGTATGATATGCTTGCCATTACTCTATCTATGCTGAAGTTTTTCAGATTTATAAAGTGGACGAAACATGAGACTATCAATCATGAGTAAGATCATCATCTTGTTATTTCAGTTTAAATGCTGAGTTCCTTTTTTGGTTTTGGTTTTCTTGCTAGAGGACGATCAAGTTTAAGCTTGGGGAGGTTGATGGCTCTGAAATATAGCCATATACGTCCACATTTAAATAGGATTGTTGGTTTGTGGTACCAAACTTCCCGGGCGAGTGCATCCCGGTACCCAAGTTGTCATCAATCTCGCGGAGGGGCTGTAGTAGAATCGCGAATTGTCTAGAAGGGCCAAATGGGGGTGAATACAAATCTAACGGCCAAACGGTCGTTTGAACTAGACGAAAAAGGTTGAACTCAAATACTGCCGTTAGGTCAACTCTTCTTGGTCCATCCTGTCAGTATTCCCTGTTATATTTTGCGGCCGTGGACTAGTTTACCCCTGCATGGATGAGATCCTTGAGTGGACCAGATCTATTTCTTTGCTCTGCTATGTTCTTCTCCCCTGCTCCCCTCCCCATAACCTTTGCTCAGCTTCAGCTACTCGTCTCAGATCGGAGCTCGCACTTTCTCTAATTTGTATCCCCACCATGTCCGGTCAACCTCCCATGACTCTAATCAAAGCTCGCAGCCGTCGTCGTTGCATCATCCATTGTTTCGGATCTTCGCATCCCCGGACTAATATCTCGCCTCTGGCTAGTCCTTCTCGCATGGTGGAGCGCGTCCTGTCGGGCGATCCTAGCCACCGACCGGCTTTAGGCAGTTGTGTGTTGCCGCCCCAGGCATGGTAGCCCTGGCACAGCAGTTCGACGACAACTGTTGGGGGGATACCCCCGGGTAGGGTCACGCCGGGGTATAAAGGCCGAGTTAGCCGAGGTACGGCAAGGTCAAAGCGAATGCTGGCCGAGTCACCTCAAGGCAGGCCGAATCACGGAATAACCCGGACCGGAGGATGCCCACCTAACTATGTCCCGGCCGACATATGTCGTATGCCGGGAGGATTTCTATAACTTGTATGCAGGTACCCGCGAGGCCGAATTAACCAGGCATGATCCGGGTTATATCAGGCTTGCAAGAGAAGCAAGGTATCTCGCTGGTCAAAAGGTGGTCACTGTACGCTGGAGCATGAGCGAAACGGACAGAGAGAAGGACCACCGAGGTGTGGCCGACGAGGGTGACGCTCCCTATGTCGGATGACGCTGGCGCCGCAGAGGCTTACATAGCCTCTGCATGGATTACGATGGGGAAAAGTGACCCGGTCAGTTTGCTATTTTGGGAGGAGGCATATTCCTAGGAATATGCCTCCACGTATGCCCTAATTGGAGACCTAGCCACCCCTATATAAGGAGGGCTAGGGCATCTGTAGAGAAGGTTGAGTTTTACTTGGTTGATGGCTAGTTGATTGGCATTTTGGTAGAGGGTTCCTGAGAGCAAAGTGGTGGTGAGAGTAAGAGAGTTCCTTCTTCCTCCTCTCCCAATATAGCTCAAGGAGCACTTGTAAACTCATCTAGCTGGAAGAATACAAAGCATCTGTGTGTGGAATCACCACACTATCCCTCCCTGGATTCCTCTAGTGCATCTTGTCCCCACCTTTAGCCTATCCATGGCATCTGCCGTGACACCACCACGATAGTTGGCGCCCACCGTGGGGCTAGCGGTGCTAGCAGGAGTAAAGATCCGGAAGGGAAACCTCATCGGCAACGGCGAGTGCATCGTCTCTAGGGTCGTTCAGCGCTTTGGAGCGCTGGACTTCATCAGCGACAATGCTGGCTGCTTCGGCAAGCGACCTCTCCCATGCAATGGCCTCTTTGTCAAGCTCGGCGCGCACAAGATCTACGTCGCCGTCGATGTGTCGTGCGTTCACCCGCGGCACGTCGTTGAGGGAGGCGAGCCACCCCTTAGTGCGGCTCATGGGGCACGTATCACTCGCTCCCCTGACCGCGCCGATGTGATGATGACGGCGCCTGACGCTGGCGCGAGCAAGGATCCGGCACTAGATCCGGAGGTAACACCCAAGGCACCAAGGAAAAGTAGAGGTCCTCCACTAGAGAGGCCATAGAACATGCTACAGCAGGCGATAGATAGCCTAGAGAACCCCATAGCACCTGCAGTAGATCCGGCTTAGGCATAGGCCGAGTTAGAGGAGACTAGGCAGAAAATACTAGAGGGTGCAAAAAAGATAGCAGCGGTCCAGCAGTCGTTGAACATGACGTTGCGCGAGTATGCAAAAGCAAATAAGGTAGATGCTATAAAAGTGAAGGGGAGAAACCTCATTAGTGAAATGAACAAAGAGGGTGATACTAGAGTTGAGGAATCATAGAACATTCTGTCCGTGGGGCTGCCGAAGTATAGTACCCCGGCTAAGAACCTCGGAGCAGCAGATGCAGCTGCGTCCGAGTTAGAGGGCTTAACGGGTGAAGCCCGACAAAGGCAGCAGGATAGGGTCAATGAGTTAGTTCAGATCGCTAACAGACAAAATGAAGAATTGCTCAGGGCAAATCTGGCAAGGGCTAGGGCCTCCAAAGTCGTTCATTCAGCAGTAGGTAACCCGGAGAAATCTGCTGGAGCTGCATCGTCCCCTCATGGTGGCCCAAGAAGAGAGGAAGTAGTAACCTCGGCAAGGAGAAACAAGCAAATAGTCCCATATGACCCGGCAAGGGCAGGGAAAGGAAAAGCAGTGCAGGCAAATGAGGATTGACGAAGTGTCAGTCGAGGTGAAGCTGGCCGAGGTAACCACGACCAAGGCAATGCCGGTCAGGAAAACGCTGTGAACGGCAATGCCGGACAGCGCAACTCAGCGGCTGCAGGGCAACCGCAGCAGCGGAATATACCACGGCAAGAGCGAAGTGCCGGCCAAGGTCTGCAACAGAGAGGCGCTCCATAAGAGAAAGATAGATACAATGATGGTGACTCGGAAATGGTGAACGCGGGATACCCTAGGCCGGACTATCACGTGATAGGGTCAAGGTTGGGAGGCAGGAACTTGATGCCTGACGATGCCAGGTTAAAACTGGATCGGCTTTATAGGTCGGAGCAAATTGAGTGTCAAGGTCCTCCGGGTCCGGCGTGTTTTGGGCCCCGGATCATGAAGGAGCCTCCGGTACCGAACTTCCAGTTACCCAGAGGCACAAAGACGTATGACGGTAGCACCAAGCCGGAGGATTGGTTGATCAACTACGCAACGGCGGTGAAAATTGCTACAGGCAACCTAAGATGGGTTGTGAGATATGTACCTCAGATGCTGGAAGGGCCAGCGAGGGTATGGCTAAACAATTTACCACCTAGAAGTATCAATTATTGGATTGATTTTGAGGAAATGTTTGTCAGTAACTTCTCGAGCACGTATCAGAGGCCGAATAGGCCACATACCTTAACCATGTGCAAGCAGAGACCGAATGAGACAAACCGGGAGTAATTAACCCGTTGGTGCACAGTGCGAAACTCATGTGAGGGCGTGATTGAGTCACATGCAATATCTTGGTTTGCACAAGGGTGTAGATATGCAAGCATGCTGTGGCAAAGGCTACAAAGGGATATGCCAACTACACTGGTAGAGACGATCCGGATTGCTGATTCATATGGCTTGGGTGATCCGACTCAACCTAGGCTTGGGTCAAACGAGTTAAATGAGGAGTACTACCAGTGAGATGGAGACGGATCATCCCGGCGGAATGATTACCGGGGTAAGAGAAGAGATGATAGACCAGATTACCGATACAGTTTGCAACAAGTTGCTGCCGTAAATCAAGATCAACCTGGAGCAGGAAATAATCAGCGTCAGAAAACTGGAGGGCAACAATGGACCCCAAGAAATGATGGCAAGAAAACTTGGACGCCCGAGCAAAAGAAACAGTGGAAAGAAAAGAAGGACCGTCTAAGGTATACATATGAGGCAATGCTGGATCAGCCGTGTAAATTTCACACGCCAAATCCGATAACCCGGCAGGTCACACAACTTGGCAATGTGAGTGGATGAGGAAGATAGAACAAAGTGGTTCGGGGAATGCTCAGGCACCTCGGAACGATCAACCTCGGTAGGATTTACCCCGGCAGTAATTGCTCTCCGGAGCGAACACGCAACAGTTAATGTTGCCACCACTTCCACCGAGGTATGAGAATCATGAGAGAAGGGATGCAGTGCATCAGGTGGAAAATCAGCATCAGCCAGATCAAAGGTATCCCGGCAATGAGGGGAGAAATGAATACAGAGAGCACCACCAGAGTTACTGTGTGTTTACCACGGAGGAGACGGATAGGAAGAGCTTGCAGCGCCGACATATGGAAGTGAATCTGGTAATGCCCGCAGTGACGAGGTATATGCCTTGGTCGGATCAGGAAATTACATGGAGTATCAAGGACCATCCCAAGCTTATGCTAAGTCCTGGTTCGTATGCACTGGTGCTGGACCCAACGTTCATCGGGCCAAACATCAATGTAAGATTTTCTAAGGTGCTGATTGACAATGGCAGCAGCATCAATATTATGTACGTGGATACAATGCGCAAGTTGGGTATCTCGGAGAACATGCTCCAGGCCACAAGAACAAATTTCCATGGTATTGTGCCAGGCATTTCATGTGAGCCCATTGGCAAAGTCCGAGTAGATGTGTTATTCGGCACACGAGATAACTGCCGAACTGAGAATTTGGAATTTGAGGTTGTGAACTTAGAAAGCGCATATCACGCGTTACTCGGCAGGCCAGCCCTGAACAAATTCATGGCAAGTTGTCACATCAGTTACCTGAAGATGAAGTTGCCCGGGCAAAATGGAGTAGTTACCATAGCAGGAGATTTCCGACGTTCCATTGAATGTGTGTCAGCCGGGTCCAACCTAGCCGAGTCACTCGTGATTGCACAAGAAAAGAGAAAGATCCAGGAAGTGGCGGCATTGGCTCAATCCACACAGCAGTATATGCCGGCGCTGAGTAACCCACATGGAAGTGTCTCGTTTCAAGCAACAAAGGATACAAAGAAAGTGTCTATTGATGATCTGTTCCCAGAGCGCACCGTAACAATTGGTGCCGGGTTGAATGACAAATAGGAAAGCGAGCTCGTCAACTTCCTCCGTGAGAATCGGGATATCTTTGCTTGGTCCACACAAGACTTGCATGGTGTTCCGAGGGAGTTGGCCGAGCACTCTTTGAATGTGAGACCCGGAGCAAAGCCAGTGAAGCAACCTCTCGGCCGCTTCGCCGAAGATAGGAGAAAAGTCATTGGAGATGAGATAGCTCGGCTCCTAGGAGCTGGGTTTATCATGGAAGTGCTTTACCCGGATTGGCTGTCTAATCCAGTGCTGGTGGAAAAGAAAAAAGACGATCCGAATGTGGCAGTGGTTTGGCGTATGTGCATCGATTACATGAACCTGAATAAGGCGTGCCCAAAAGATCCATTCCCACTGCCGAGGATAGATCAAGTCATAGGTTCTACTGCTGGGTGTGAACTGTTGTCATTCATAGATGCATATTCTGGTTTCCACCAGATACCTCTGAACCCGAATGATCAAATAAAGACTGCGTTTATCACCCCGTATGGGGCTTATTGCTATCGCACCATGCCTTTTGGTTTACGTAATGCAGGGGCAACGTACCAAAGATGTATGCAAAAATGTTTACACGACCAAATCGGCCGAAATGTGCAAGTATATGTGGATGATGTGGTTATAAAAACCAAGGAAAACAGAACGCTCCTTGATGATATCAGGCAAACGTTCGCGAACTTAAGGAGATTCTGAATGAAGCTTAACCCGGAGAAATGTACCTTCAGTGTCCCGGCTGGAAAATTACTCGGATTTCTTGTCTCCAGCCGAGGTATCGAAGTTAACCCAACTAAAATCCGAGCCATAGAGCGAATGGAACTGCCAAAGTGTCTTAACGATGTCCAAAAGTTCACTAGTTGCCTGGCATCTTTAAGTCGGTTTGTATGTCAGATGGGAGAAAAGGCATTGCCTCTCTATCAACTAATGAAAAAAGCGGACAAGTTCATATGGACGCTGTAGGCCAACGAAGCCTTCATCCAATTAAATAAATGTTAGCCACTGCACCAGTGTTAGCCTCTCCACTATCAAAAGAGCCAATGTTGCTCTATATAACCGCAACCAACCGAGTAGTAAGTGCAGTGGTGGTGGTAGAGCGCGATGAAGAGGGTAAGTCAGTGCAAAGGCCAGTCTATTACCTGAGCAAGGTATTATCCGCTTCAAAGCAAAACTATCCTCACTATCAGAAAATGGCGTATGGTGTGTATATGGCAGCAAAGAAGCTAAAACACTACTTTGAAGAACACCCAATAAAAGTGATATGTGAAGCCCCTATATCTGAGATAACGAGCAACAACGATGCAAGCGGACAAATCGCAAAATGGGCAATTGAGCTAGCTCCTTATGCTCCGCAATACGATAGGCGAGATGCGATCAAGTCTCAGGCTGTGGCCGACATTTTTGTAGATTGGGCCGAGATGCAATACGAACCACGGTTACCAGATCTGAACTACTGGAGAATGCATTTTGATGGATCAAAAACAAAAACTGGGTTAGGCGCCAGAGTTGTACTTACCTCACCAAATAATGACCAGTTGAAGTATGTGCTGCAGATCCATTTCGCAACATCAAACAATGTCGCCGAGTATGAAGCACTTGTGCATGGGCTCAAAGTGGCAAAAGAAATTGGAATACGTCGGATCCAATGCTTTGGCGACTCGGATTTGGTAGTTCAGCAAGTCTTGGGGCAATGGGACGCTCTTGATCCAAACATGGCGTTGTACAGATTCCTTGTGCAAAAGATATCGGGGTATTTTGAGGGATGCGAGTTTCACCATGTATCCCGGTTGGAAAATGAGGCTGCCGACGTATTGTCGAAGCTCGGATCAACCCGACAAGCAATTCCACCAGGAGTAGCGCTAGAACACCTCACAAAACCATCTATCAGGCCATCCCCAGAAACCGACTCAATCTACATCCCTGCAGATCCGGAGTCCGGAGCTGTACCCATGGACATTGACGTGGGAAGTGGTTCAGGAAACCCGAGGACTGCTTCGTGGAACCCGGGGACTGTGCAGCGTGATCCGGCCAGGGTTATATCGGTGGACCAAATGGAAGTTGATGAGGATGTGTTTCTAGTGCGAGCCATACCAGCTTGGGCACTGCCCATATTTCAATTCATGAAGGATGGAACTTTGCCTAGTGATGAAGTGCTTTCCAGGCAAATTCAGAGGCGCGCAAAGGCATACATGATTATCAATGCCGAACTATACAAGAGGAGTGTCACGAATGTCCTGCAGCGGTGCGTTGACCCAGAAGAAGGGCTTGACATCCTCCGAGATATACATCAAGGGGAATGTGGGCATCATGCCTCGTCCAGAGCATTAGTGGCAAAAGCTTTCCGGCATGGGTTCTACTGGCCTAGTGGCTTGGAACAAGCAGAAGATCTAGTAAGAAAATGCAATGGCTGTCAGAGGTATGCTACCAAGACACACATGCTAGTGTCGGAGCTCAAGACCATACCAATTACCTAGCCATTTGCCGTATGGTGCCTGGATATGGTTGGCCCGTTTAAACCAACGAGAGGAAACATGACCCATATCTTGGTTATGGTGGACAAGTTCACCAAATGGATTGAAGTAAAGCCAATAAGAATATGTGATGGAGCTACGGTCGTGACATTCCTCAAAGATATCATTCTAAGATATGGCTATCCTCACAGTATCATAATAGATAATGGCACGAATTTTGCTGAAGGAGCATTTGCGTGATTCTGCCGAGATAAGAAGATCCAGCTGGACGTTGCCTCGGTAGCCCACCCCGCATCGAACAGACAAGTGGAAAGATCCAACGGATTAGTATTATCCGGGATAAAACCTCGGCTCATTGAGCCGCTACAAAGATCAGCGGGGTGCTGGATAGAAGAACTACCCGCGATACTGTGGAGTTTAAGAACAACTCCGAATCGATCAACAGGCTAGACGCCATTCTATCTGGTATATGGGGCAGAAGCTGTATTACCAGCCGACATAGAGCATGATTCGCCTAGAGTTACCCAATACACAGAAGCCGAAGTGCGAGAAGCCCGACAAAATGATGTTGATCTGCTAGAAGAAGCGAGAGAACTAGTATTGTCCAGGTCCGCCATGTATCAGCAAAATCTCTGACGCTATCATAGCCGGAAAG
The DNA here is from genome assembly GCA_023614405.1 of Avena insularis. Classification (NCBI taxonomy): domain Eukaryota; kingdom Viridiplantae; phylum Streptophyta; class Magnoliopsida; order Poales; family Poaceae; genus Avena; species Avena insularis. Next base: position 412,611,882 of record CM042696.1, read on the forward strand.
TTAACCCTCGAGTCTTCCGGGAAGGAGATCTGGTACTCTGGTTGGTACAACATACTGCTGGCATGCATAAGCTATCCCCCCCATGGGAAGGGCCATTCATTGTGAGCAAAGCATTGCACAATGACTCTTATTATCTCATCGATGCAAAACCATAGGAGAAGAACAAGGCGGATAGGTCCGGCGAGGAATCTAAGTGTCCATGGAATGTAGCTCTACTTCGTCCGTTCTACACTTAGCAAAGAAGTGTGTGTATCCGAGTCTCTCATACGTCGGTTTGTATGCCGGCAGTGAGTTTATCAATGAAATCGTGGTACCCCGAGCAGTAACTCCGGGACTGCCTTAATAATTTTGGTTATCTTCTGTACTTGTTATTTATCTTTATGTCGGTTGGTTTAAGTTGCTTCTGCCTAAGCCGGATTAGTAGTGTGTGAGCACCAAAAACTTAACTCTTCGACTTGCTGCTATCCAACAAGATTTGGCTTTATGGCAAGCAAGAGAACAAGTTTGGAATTGCGTAGCAACGAAAAACGACTAAGGAAAAGAACATAATCGAGCCGACATTTGTTATTTGGACTAACTTTATGTTTACCTTGTTTTTACTATGCTGAATTGTTTTGAGCTAGTCCTAAAGTTTCCAAGTATTTTTAAGTCAATTTTTGAAACTCGGACTCGTAAGTCACAAAACAGAACCAAGGTAGACACGAGCCGAGCCAAGAAATTAGAGAAACAAGAAAATGAAACTCGGGGACTATGCCCAAGTTAATCCGGCACGAGCAACTTAGTAGCAAAATATGATCAGTGTGCTTAATACATTTGCACCCGGCATACCGGGGATCTGATAAACTTCAAAGTGTTTGTTGGTGATCAAGGAGCAGCAGGGCGAGGTAACTCGGCGCCAGCAGGTGGAACTCCAGCCTCGGCTTCAGCGCCATCTTCATTTTCTTCCACATCCGAGGCTTCATCCTCTTCCCCTCGCCCGAACTATCTTCGACATATTCGTCATCAACAGCTTCGAGAAAGCTTGGTCCCTCGTTCCATTGATGGATGGGAGCAAACTGAATGAGGCTATGGCGCAAGCCTTGTGCCGAGCTATCCAATTCGGATCATTGGACCACCTTGATCTGGTGCGCATGCGCTCGAGAAGATTATGAATATTTTTTCATACCATGTGAGCACGTAGTGGAGGACGGTTTCAGCTCCGGCGCGTCTGGCGGATTCCCTCCAGAGGTTTAGTTGAGTCTCGCCCTCCATTAACTTGTTAATCAGAGCACCGGACCCCTCCTGAGTATCTTCACCAGGCCAAAGGGCATTGAAGATCCGGACTGCTGCATCTAGGATATCCTTACCATAGTTCTTCACAATCTCGACGCGAGAAGATAAGTTGACCAGCAGGTCCTCCATGTCATAGGGAATATTTTCAGCACCAGGACCAGTTGGGGTACCCCTCTTCTGGCGGAACTTGGCAATGGCAGTGGCTACAATGGCATCACCCTCCAGAAATTTGTCTGAAAACAAGACAAGTGAAATAGGTGAAGGAGGTTGGCCCGGAGAGATTCATGCCAGCTGAAGGAAAAACTTACGAGAAATATGGTTGTGGATCCGGGTTAGCTCCTTGGTGTAGTTGTCACGCCTCTTCTGGAGTTGCACAAGTTTAGCATTTGCCGACTCAAGCTTAACATCGGCCTCCTTCAGCAGTTCTTGATCTTTGGCAATTTGGAGGTTGAGACGTTCTCACTCTTCAGTGAAATCTTGGCCAGCTTTATCCATCTCGGTTCTGTGGAGTGCCTTGAGCTTTTTCATTTCTGCCTTGAGCTTGGCAATCTCATCATCTTTGGTCCGGAGGAGGGCGAGCTCATCGTCCTTCTTCTTAAGTTCGACGATCTCGCCACCTTGTTCGAGAAAATGCAGCATCATATCAGGCACGGGCACACTATCTTCAAGAGACGCTGAAACAGTTTGTTGACCCGGCAAAGCCGAGGTATGAATATCTGCCGAGCCAAGAAGAAAAGGAGAGAGCGCAGAAGAAGATTAAGCAAAGCTGACTTACCATTTATCTGCTCCAAGTTCTTTCTCATGATGGTGTTTTTGGCTTCCACTTCCGCTGCCCAATCCGACTAATAGATTAGTTCGGCGGGAAAAGACAAAGAAAGATGGGAAAAAAGCCAAGGAGAAAACTTACCCCTTTTCTCGAACTCAGCGAGAAGTGTAAAGTGTTTCGAGTGCAGCGCCTTATGTGTGTCCAGGAGGCGCTGAAACTCAGCGCTCCGGCGATTGGTGGTAACCTGAGAAAAGAAAAGTTGACTTGATCATGTGCATATTCGAAGTGTACAAGATCCAGTCCAAGTGGAACTTAACCCGGCTCTAGGTGTGTGCATATTCGAAGTGTACAAGATCCGGGCCAAGTGGAACTTAACCCGGCTCTAGGTGTGTGCATATTCGAAGTGTACAAAATCCGGGCCAAGTGGAACTTAACCCGGCTCTAGGTGTGTGCATATTCGAAGTGTACAAAATCCAGGCCAAGTGGAACTTAACCCGGCTCTAGGTGTGTGCATATTCGAAGTGTACAAAATCCGGGCCAAATGGAACTTAATCCGGCTCTAGGTGTGTGCATATTCGAAGTGTACAAAATCCGGGCCAAGTGGAACTTAACCCGGCTCTAGGTGTGTGCATATTCGAAGTGTACAAAATCCGGGCCAAGTGGAACTTAACCCGGCTCTAGGTGTGTGTATATCCGAAGTTACTAAGGAGCTACACTAGTTCTCTAAGGAGCATCCGACCGAGTAACAAGTTACTCCCCCGGAGGCTCGGGGACTAATGGTTATATCACTAATGTTTAGTACATGTTAAAGAAAGGACAAGGTAGCGTACCTCCATCATCCGGCCGACAAGATTGATAGCCTTGGCGGCTGTGTTCATCTGTGCGGAAAACTCGGCAGGCCCAAATTTCTCCAGGAAATCGTCGTTATGGACGAACTCCGCCTTGTTCCAGTTATTGACGAACTCAATCAAGGCCGGAGGATAGCGCTCTCTGCTAAGCATATGGGGCGCAATCAAACCCTTGGCATGGGCTTCCCTCCTTTCAACTTGGGCAGCAGCAGGGCTAGTATGCAATGCAAGTTGCGTGCTAGCTGACCCGGTGGAGGTCTCTTTCTTCATGGGGTCTTCTTCGGAAGCATGGACGCGAGTGTACGCTGTCCAGCCTCGATAGATGCTACCCTGGCGGCGTTAGAAGTTTTCTTGGCCTTAGGCTATTGCTGAGAAGTTGAGGTTTGAGACGCAGATTTGGTCTTGGGAGTTGCCTTGGTGCTAACCGGGCCTTCTCGCCGAGTCTTGGAGGACTCGGACGAGGCGAAAGGAGTTGGTGCTACTGCTGATACTTGTGCTGCTGAGGGTGCTGGTGCTGGCGCCAGTGTTGGTGCTGGTGCTGGTTTTGGTGGGGTGATGTGGGTACCTCGGAGGTAGCAGGTTGCGGCTGAGCCGAAGTGGAACTAGGAGCATCTGCTGCCTCGGCAGAGCCACTTCCCCCTGCTCCAAGGTTGCCCTCCTCTAGACGAGGTGGGCTAGAACCCAGAGCAGCCGCTGAACCCTCCTGAATGGGGCTCAGTGGGCGTGTATCATCGCCACTAGGGGGAGATGGGGTATGCCGAAGGGGCGAAGCGATGCTGGATCCGCTCTGGGGAACCTCCATAGCAACCGTACCGAATCAAACGACGAATAATAAGTTACAATAGAATAAAAACACGAAGCAAAGGATTGAACAGAGAGAAAAGTGACTTACTCATCAGAGGTCAATGGCTCCTTGGGCTTCTGAGCCCTCCGAGTTATGGCCTTGGTCGTAGGCTTGGTGGAAACTTTGTCTGCAAACTTCTTTTCCCTCTTGGTTGGCTTAGATGGTCCGGAAGAAGAAGCAGAAGCAGCTGCCTGTTTCTTTGACGCGGCCGGGTTAGGCTTGCCCGTGGCGAGAGGAGGATCTTCGTGGATCTGCCCACCTGGGTTAGCTGATGCCGGAAAGGCGTAAGAAAGGGGGACATCGTCAAATGCTTCCATCACCTCAACATCGGAATCATCTTCATCATCAGGCCAATCTCTTAAGGATTACCGGTAGGTCGCTTGGTCGCATCAGGGAATGGCAGGAACATTTCTTGATCCGGCTCCTCCTCGTCTGGAGCATCTCGATCCTTCGCCCATTTGAGAGAGGGCTCGGGGCCATCCTCGAGGGTTTGCTGAAGAAACAACTAAGAAGAAAATGCAAAGGGATCAAACAAACAACAAATTCTGATATATGATATAACTCGAAAAAAGATTGGATCACGAGATTTACCGCAGGAGGAAGCCTGTCTCGGCAGAAATGCTCAATCCCCCACTCCCAATCAACGGAGAAGTTTTTGTCGGTCGTGAAAAGGGCCTTGACCCGACGGAATATCTCGGTGTTACTCAATTCAAATGAGGAAGTCCGTTTGGGGTCAAGATGCTAGCTCATATGGCACAGTTTGTGTGTGCGCTTCTGGAGAGGGGAGCTCCGACTGTGGACGAATGTGATCATCGCGTCCATGTTGCGTAGCCCCGCATCCTTCAGCTCCTGAAACCGTTTGTTGACTTGGTTCGCCAAGACAATGGGTTTCTTGGAAATCTAGTCCCACAAATCCGGATTAGGAGGACCCGGAGCGTAGGGACGCAGCCGGATCAGATCTTCATTCATGCCATTTCTGACATAAAAGAAGGTTCGGGCCTAGCCCTTGCAAGAATCAAGCCCCGTGACCCGGGGAAAGATGGATTGTTTCCGGGGAGAAATAGAAGCAGCCCCGAACTGAGTCAGATGCTTGTCCTTCGAGTCAAGCTGCTTATTCGGAATCACGTTCCTTCGTAGACCGAAGAAACAGATCCAGAGGTCTTTAGTGGGCCACAATCCGACATACCCCTCTATGGTGGAGGCAAAGGAAGAAAGGGAAGTGATGGCGTTCGCCGGAAGGTGGTGCGGTTGAAGTTCATAGATGTCAAGGAAATCATGGAAAAAATCACTGACGGGGATGCCAAACCCTCGCTGGAAATGGGAGAGGAACACCACGAACTCACCGGGATTGGGTGAGGGTGCGAGCTCCTCGGAGGCAAGGCGGGCAACCACACCCTCTGGGATGCGGCGCGTGCGGTATAGCTAGTCCAGGTCGTCCTGGCACACCCAGGAGCCTGTCCAAGCGCCGCGCTCGGAGTTCTCCGCCCCTCCTCCATCTCTGCTTCCGTGACGGCGAGCTCTTCCTCAGACATGTCTAGGTCACTATCCTCACCGGCCCTATCGGAGGTGGGGGTTAGGGGCTTAGACTAGCGCGGACCCGTGGTGATGGAGCTGCGCGGGAGCGGCAGCAATGCAGGTGCGGAAAGGCACGGTGCGGCGGCGGCGTTGCTAAGCAAGTGCGACAGTGGCGGCGCTATCGCTAGGAAGAAGAAGACGAAGAAGAGGCAGAGGGCGCGCGAGATGGGGAAAAAGACTAAGGGGCACGCCGCTCCCCTATTTCACCACGCCCCAATGAGGGTAGTGGGATCGTGCGGTGCTCCAGGGCCACACGGTGTGACCGTGTATTATCTGGATCATCCAATCAGAGGCGAGCCATAGGAAGGGCCACAAGGCGCAGGGGATCCCATGACGCGACATTGTGATACAGTTAACAAGGAGACAAACGCGATTGACGTGTGCCACAGTAACACCTGACATTAACTGCAGCAGTAACTGGCGTAGGCCCTTAAAATGATGCAAGATAATGATTACCCTCCACGTGGGGAAGCGTGCGAGAGAAGGAAGCGTAACCCGGAAAATTAAAGGGTAACCCAGCCAGCGAGTAAAAACTCGGAATGTGCCAAGGGAAAAGCTAGCCAATGAAATCCGGGATATGAGGTAACTCGGAAAAGGGAGCAAAAGGCTCGGTAAAATTGAACCTACTATGGCCTTAGTAGCTGGAGCTGCTAAGACCGCACCAGCTTCGGGGACTAATGTTGGGGGGATAACCCCGGGTAGGGTCACGCCGGGGTTAAAGGCCGAGTTAGCTGAGGTACGGCATCGTCAAAGCGAATGTTGGCCGAGTCACCTCAAGGCAGGCCGAATCACGGAATAACCCGGACCGGAGGATGTCCACCTAACTGAGTCCCGGCCGACATATGTCGTATGCCGGCAGGATTTCTATAACTGCTATGCAGGTACCCGCGAGGCCGGATTAACCAGGTATGATCCGGGTTATATCAGGCTTGCAAGAGAAGGAAGGTATCTCGCTGGTCAAAAGGTGGTCACTGTATGCTGGAGCATGAGCGAAACGGACAGAGAGAAGGACCACCGAGGCGTGGCTGACAAGGGTGATGCTCCCTGTGTTGGATGACGCTGGCGCCACAGAGGCTTATGTAGCCTCTGCATGGCTTACGATGGGGAAAAGTGACCCGGTCAGTTTGCTATTTTGGGAGGAATATGCCTCCACGTATGCCCTAATTGGAGACCTAGCCACCCCTATATAAGGAGGGCTAGGGCATCTATAGAGAAGGTTGAGTTTTACTTGGTTGATGGCTAGTTGATTGGCATTTGGGTAGAGGGTTCCTGAGAGCAAAGTGGTGGTGAGAGTAAGAGAGTTCCTTCTTCCTCCTCTCCCCAATACAGCTCAAGGGGCACTTGTAAACTCATCTAGCTGGAAGAATACAAAGCATTTGTGTGTGGAATCACCACACTATCCCTCCCTGGATTCCTCTAGTGCATCTTGTCCCCACCTTTAGCCTATCCATGGCATATACCGTGACACCACCACGACCACCACGCTCTCATGGCCACCGTGCTGGGCGTCTGTCCCGTCATGTCATCGATAGAGTTGTTGTCGGCTTTCAAGTCTCATTTTGGGATCAGACAAAATGAGGTCAATATTGAGGTATGCGCGCCGCAATTCAATTTTTTCGTCCGGTTCGAGTACAGGTCAGACACTGAGCGCGTTATGCATTCTTCCCATACTTTCGAGTACTACGGGGAGAAAATGAGCTTCATGTGTTGTCATCGTGCCTGTGGGTGGGATGATTGCTTGGGGCAGCTTCGTTTCTTCACCAAACTCGGCTTTGATGGCATCCCATTGGATGCTTGGGAGCCGGAGGCCCTCAAGCAGGTCGTTAGTAGCCTTGGTGGCGAGCTGGTGGAAATCGTGCCACCGAGCGATAGATGGGTTATTAAGGTAAAAGCATGGCTGAAAGATCCTGACGTTGTTCCTAAGATGTACGAGGTGCAGATTCCAAGCAGGGCAGGGCGACAGCTTTGCTGGAAGCACCCGATCATCATCCACCTGGAGGAGGTTCTAGAATCGGTACATGGCATTCAGGGCCCCGAAGAGGCTGCCAGAAAGCATCCTCGTCACCTGCAGTGTTGGCCTGGAAGGATCAATGGCACAGGACCACCACCGTTTCGTGACAGTGCACACAGTTTCGGTGGGGGAACTAGGCTTGGACAAGCTGGTGGTTCTGATTTCCCTCGAGTGAAGACAAAGCTCTAGTGAATTGCCGTGGTATGTGTGGCTAGTGAATTTGTACTATGGAGAGCGTAGCAGGAAGTTAGCATCGACTAAAAATGTGTAATAATTTGAAATGATGTAGTACGTGTGGGTAATGAATTTGAAGTAGTATCTTGTTTGTAATAGTTTGAATCGATGTAGTATGTGTGGGTAATGAATTTGATGTAGTGTGTGTGTGTAATAGTTTGAATCGATGTAGTTGAACACCGTGCTTTATAATTTCTGTGAATAACCAAGGACAACCTCATGAAAAGAGGGTGGTCTGGCAATGAGTAATGTCAATTCTGTGGATGCTAGGAAAATATAGTCCATCTCGTCTTCAAGTTCAAGGTAGCTATATTTTAACACGTTGAAATTCAGGACCATTTTGCAGACAACACAAGACAAAGGAAAAAATGGTTTACAGCACAGATAGCAGACGCAAAATCTGTAGTCTGGGATAAAAAAATGCCAGTTAGCTAGATTTAACCACGACTAGTAATTGAAGGAAATAGATACTTGATAGTATTTGCTTACAACAGTAGTACTTTCCATACAAAAGGGACTTATACCTGCACAAAAGTGGGCTAAACTTCCTACTAGTTTATAGAACAATTCATCGGCATTTCATCTACAAAAGCCATTCTTTAGTCTGAACTTAACTATTCTACACTGAAGAAATTGCAGATCTCCACCAGAAAAGTTGGCTGGTCAATTGCCTTGAGAGGACGTAAGTTCTTTGATCATTTAACCCCAAACTGATCTATTGCCTTCCCGCCAAACTACAAGATATCTGCATCGTTCATGCACGACCTCTTTGCATGCGCTAGTCCCGGTTCAGTTGGACCATCCGTGCCGCCGCAACGATTTCTTCGAAACCGAAATTCGGCATCTTCTTTTTGGGATCGTAGGTCCGTGTGAACTAGAACCTGACATCCGGTGCTGAGCTGATGCCCACTGCCGGCTCTGGCTGTCAAACAACCCAACATGTTGAGTGTAGACGCTTGGTCGCCGCCACGGTACGGCCTCCGATGGTGCGTTGGATGGAGCGTCTTTGCCGCAGACAGCGTGTTCCTAGCCTCCCCCACCGCGGTAAGTTAGCCCACGCCGAAGCATGGATGCGAGAGTTCCTAGACCTTGGCGCTGCCCTGTTCGAGGGTGTGTACCCTCGGTGGCATGCTCTCATGAACGATTTGATATGTACCTTGTTCGCACTACCTAGAGCATGTCGTAATGTCGCTGCACGATTTCTCCACATCGCTCTCTTGGCCCTGCTTGCCACATCTGGCACCGACGATGCCGGCGCCGCCGCCGCTACTGATTCGGCGCATTCGGCGAAATCATCCACTTGGCAGGTCAGTGGGAGACTGGCCTTGAAGTAGAGCTTCATGGTTTGCCTTAGAGGGGCTAAATACCCCAGTTTTAGCGGTTGTCACGGCGGCGGCGGCTGCTTAGGCGGGGCCATGTTACCCTAGGTGGTGTGGCGCCGAGTAGCTGCACAAGGTGAACTGTGGTTTTTGGAGAAGGGGAGTGACAAACTGACAGTAGGTTTGGACTATGGACACGCGTGAAAATAATCATATCCCATTTCCTTAGAGGGTAATAATTCGACACTCGTTGCATTAACCGCTCAATCTTTATTTCCCTTCTCAGCATAAGAGTGCGAACATATTAAAAAGATTGGTCGTGGCTATCCACCTCATCGGGCAATGTACCAGGACAGGTAGGAGACCAGGTTTCATTTTAGAAATGTTGACGATTGTGCCCTTATGTTTATACGATATTATTTCTATGCCACTATGTACCGTCGAATTGTAGCAACACCATCAGAAACAGGGGATGGCGACGTGGCATGTTTTTTTTAAAGGGCATTAGAAATAGGGGATGACGACGTGGCATGTTTTCTGACTAGCGGGCCCACCTCCTCCACCTTCGACGACGCGCATCCCAGGTTCGAGGGCTGGTGCCGCCCACCAACACATTATTGTGCAATTTTCCATGTTTTGTCGCAACCAGCTCCGCTCTGCTCTGCACCTCTACTCATGTCACCGCCACTCCGTTCAGTCTGGCACCGCTATCGTCCTCACCTTGGGTCGTTGTCCTCCCACCCTCCCCTCCCTGCCATCCCCTCACGTCCCCTCCCTCCCTGCCCTGTCTCCTTGCTGCCGTCCACCATCCAGGCGCGTCTAGAAACAAAAACCGAGAGTCGGTCGTTGGGTTAGGCACCCAACAACGTTGGTGATGCGGATCCCGCTCGGAGATGGATCATGCGAGGCTTGAGAACATGTAGTTGGGTCATGTGTGGCTGGAGAGCACGGAATCTCCTTCAAGTCTGGAGAGCACAGAGGAGAACGAGACATGGGAAGAGAAAGCGGGGTGCAGAGCTTTGGAGGTATGGAGCCGGAGAAGGTGCTGTGCATCCACATTGAAGGGTAAGAACCGTGATTCCTTTTCTTCATACCCCAATTAGTGTTTCTAGTCCCGTGGTGATGGCAAGGATATGTGTTGGTAACCACAGGATGTCTGTACAACTTATCCTTTAGCATGATGCTTTGTCAAGCGAGCATGAAGACACTGAAATGTGTGGCGGTGCAGATGATGATGAGAAAGCATATCCAGACGTGGCTGCTGACCCTGATAGGATGGAGAGTAGGGAAGATTTGGTTGATTCGAACTTTGAGCCTGACTATGGGACTGATGAGGTAGAGGAATGTGAAGATGTGGAAATGGGATGTAGATACGACGACGAAGACGAGGACTTGCCAGTGATATACTTTGACAGGGACAATCCTACAATTGATGAGGGGACTCTTTGAGAATGTGGAAGACTACAGATATGCAGTTGCAACCTATGTAATCAGAGTTGGGTTAGAATTTATCATTGAAAAGAGTGATCAAAAGAGATTTAGGGTGCATTGTAGGGAAAGTAATGTGTGTAAATGGAGGTCACATGCATCTCCAATGCGGGGTGGACACCCATTTCAGGTTGCAATAGCTACATTTAGTTTCAGTCTCTCTCATATTTATTCTACTGATAATTAGCTCTGAATTATTTTGATTCTTATCGAATGTAGATCAAAGTAAACACGAAGAAACACAACTGCCCTAATACTTCTTTAAGTGATCAAATTAGACCAGCAACTACCAAGTGGATTGCTGCTACTGTACTTGACTGGGTGAGGCAGGATCATAACATTGGAACTGCTGAACTCAGAGCAAAGATTAGAAACAAGTTTAACGTTCTGATTCCTTACCACAGAGTCTTTGATGGGAAGGAGATGGCTCCTGACTTCATTCAAGGCAAGTGGAATGACAGTTTTCACATGTTGTATAGTTTCAAAGCTCGGGTAGAGAAAACATCACCTGGTAGTGTTGTTGGCATCGATTACGAGGTTGTGAAAGGAAGAGAAAAGGTCTCGAGGGGGTCAGGTATAAGCAGGCAGATAAGAAATGCTTCAGGAGATGTTTTGTCTGTCCGAAGGCATGCTGGAAGGGGTTCCTAGATGGCTACAGGCCATACTTGGCAATAGGCGCAACTTCTTTAACAGGGAAGTTCAGGGACATGTTGCTTCTGCTAGTGCTTTGGACGCGCATAATTGGCTTCTACACATAGCTTATGCTATTCTTGAGGGTGAATCAAATGAAAGCTGGACATGGTTCATGCAGAGCCTACGGGCAGTAATTGGTCACCCTGAAGGCTTGGTGATACACACTGGTGCATGAAAGGGTCTTGAGAATGCTGTTGATGCTATGTTTCCTGGGGTTGAGCATAGGGAATGCATGCGGCACCTCGCTACTAACTTCATGAAGAAGTTCAAAGGAAAGATCTTTGAAGAGGACTTGTGGCGATCGGCATACACATACACCCCAAGCACGCATGCTACTTGCAGAACATGTATGTAGTGCCAAAGGTGAAAAAATACCTTGAAGAACATCACACCAAGCTATGGTCCAGAAGCAAGTTTGGTGAGTTAAGCAAGGTGGATTTTGTTTGCAATAATTTTGGCAGAGAGTTTCAATGATAAGATTTCGGGCATGAAGAGACTTGGAATTGTTATTTTGTTTGATGCAATAAGACAGTGCATAATAGTGAAGATAGATTTAAGGCAAAGAATTTGTACAAGAAATTTTTTAGGCCATAAAATAGTTCCAAAGGTTGTTATGTTACTGAATGCAAGAACCAGGGCAATGAGAACGATAAAGATGAGGATGGTCAGAAGTTCCAGAACATTGGCTAAGGTTTATGCAGAATACAAGCGTGGAAGTGAATGGAGGTACACTATAGATATTGGAAACAAGACTTGTTCATGCAGGCAGTGGCAGATTACTGGTCTGCCATGTCACCATGCAATGTACTTCATCTTAAAGCTTAGAGGTATCCGAGCTGAAATAGAGAACTATGTCGACAACTATTTCTCCGTGGACAAGTTTGCTACAACTTATGCAGAAAACATACCACCTATGGCTGATGAAAATGATTGGGAGATTGTCGATCCAGGGTTCAAACTTCAACCACCAGTTCTTAGGAGGCCACCTCAGAGGCCTAGAAAGCTAAGGATCAAAGCCTCCACCGGTAAAGGTTCAAGGCTGGGAGCTAGGAAAAGGAAATGCAAACGTTGTGGCGGATTCGGCCATATCAAGAGGTTGTGCAAAAACCCAGTTACACATGATCTTGTCCCTGTTCACACCCCGGTGGTAGAAAATGAGGCTTCTCAGCCAGAACTGGAGGAAGTGCAGCACGAAGATGAAGAACTTTTGGAAGTGCAGCAGGTGGAGGAAAACAGTGATGAGCACTCGGAGGAAAACATACGTAAGTAGCCAATTTATGAAGAAGTGGAGGTGACAGCGAGAAAATGGTGTGAAAAAGAAACAAAAGGGTAAGGAGAATGGGGAGGAAAGGGCAAATAATGGAGGTGTATTAGAATATGAAGAAGTTACAGGGGTGATTGAGGATGTTCTTGAGGATCTTTCGGATAACTGCAGGAGAAATAATAAATCCCTGCCAATTTCATCTTTGTACGATTCTCCAGATGAAAGGTAAGCTTAAAAATTGTTTTATTTTCCATTTTATGATTTTTTTAATCCTCATCAACTATTTCTTAATACAGCGTGGGCTAGCAAACTAATAAGAGGAGCAGAAAGATGCGAGCACTGTACCGTCGTATGTTGAATTATATCATTGAAACTAAACTAGTCATGTCGTCTTTATTTATATCTGGCGCATGCAACGTGTCTGTGATGGGGTCATGTGGACCAGATTACAATTTTTTAAATATTATTACATTATTTTTTTACCTGCGTATGGACGCAGCTACTAGTTCCCATCTCCCTTGGATTCCCATCTCCTCTGGCGCACTCCAGAATTATGGCTGTGCCATCAAGTAGAAGAGTCAGTGTATTGTCCCATCAGATGTGAACGCAATGGCTTTATTTGTTCAGAATTTGATGACTTTTGATTAGTTTGAAAGACATAGAACTCTAAAACATGGCCAATATATGCCATCAGAAACTATTCCTCAAAAAATATTATTACTCCCTCCGTCTAGAACTAAGTGACTTGAATTTGTGTAGATTCGTATGTATCTAGACATGTTTTGGGTATAGATACATTTAAATATCTAAAAAAAAAGCTAAGTCAGTTACATCTGGACAGGAGTAGTACACTATTACAACACGCTCGACCCCTTCTCCTCTAGCACACTCCAAATTATGGCTGTGCCATCAAGTGCTGGGAGCAGAGTCAGCGTATTGTCCCATCCGATATGCCAGGAACGTGCGAACTTTATTTTCAGGATCAAACGAGTTTCGACTAGTTTCAAAGACAAAGACAACTAAAACATGGCCAACATATATAGATTATGACGATAATCGACTATGACTCAAGTGACCCTGATCCAAAGAGGGCATTAAGATACCATACATAGATTTAATTTATGCTTAAGTGGCCCTAATCAACTATGATGCTCCCACTGTCTCCATCATCGATGATGTTGTCCGTGTCGCCGTCAGCCTCCTCCACGTCGGAATTGATGCCGACGTTCCCGACAACGTTCCTCCTCCTCATGGATTCTTCACAACACGCCACATCGATAATGGTGGAGGTCGTATGCCTAGGCACTGCCCAGAAGCGCTGCCTCCCTTCGGGGTTACGCAGATCCGGGTGGATCTCCCGCCGGAGGGTTCCGTACAACTCAATCAACGCAACCTGCTCATTCTTGAACAACTTTCGCCAGTACGCGCTCGTGCGCGAGTACCGTGCCATTGCCCTCTTCCAATCCGGCAGCTGGCGGCGGTGCTCCTCGATCTACCTCGCCAACACATTGTCACGCAAGAGCTACGCGACAGGAACACCGGGTAGCTGAGCTCGAAGCCAGCTGGAAGCCTCACGAACGGTGGTGCTAGTATGTTGTAGTGGGCGAACATCTGAGCCTCGTGCAAGTTGAGTTTGGGCCTCTCCCTCTCCATGGCAATGAAGGAAAACGATCTGAGCTTCGGCCCCGAGGTTAAGGGGATAAGGGCAAGGACGTAGGCCCAGCCGTGGTTGCCACTGCCAATTAGTTCGCAGAATAGACTTCTCGCGGATCGCCCTCACGAAGGACATCCTTATTGTCCATGCACCCCGATCCAATAGCGCCTAACAATCGGGGATCGGGTCTTCTAGAAGCTTGGAGCGGTTGCTGGTTAGCTCTGCGTCCCGATTGTTTGTGGCCAACGGCTGTCGTTGAAAATAATACACATTTCAATGACAATGGTGGATCCATATGTGGTTTGTGAAAAGAATAGACATGCAATGAACTCTGATGGATCCATATGCAATGACACTGGTGGAACCATATGTGGTATGTGAAAAGAACACACATTTCAATGACATCGGTGGATCTATATGTGGTTTGTGAAAAGAACAGACATCTAGTGACTCTAGCTGTGGTTAATGAAAAGAACACACATGAAATGACACTGGTGGATCCATATATGGTTTGTGAAAAGAACACACGTGCAATGACTCTAGATGTATCCATATGTGGTTTGTGAAAAGAACACACATACAATGACACTAGTGGATCCATGTGGTCTGTGAAAAGAACACACATGCAATGACACTGGTGGATCAATGTGGTTTGTGAAAAGAACAGACATCCAATGACACTGGTGGATCCAAATGTGGTGTGTGAAAAGAACACACATGCATTGACACTTGTGGATCCATATGTGGTCTGTGAAAAGAACACACATGCAATGATACTGGTGATCCATAGGTGGATTGTGAAAAGAACACACATGCAATGAACTCTAGTGGATCCATATGTGTCCTGTGAAAAGAATAGACATGAAATGACTCTAGATGTGGTTAATGAAAGAATACACATTTCAATGACAATGGTGGTTCCATATGTGGTTTGTGAAAAGAACAGACATGCAATGACTCTAGCTGTGGTTAATGAAAAGAACACACATGCAATGATACTAGTGGATCCATAGGTGGATTATGAAAAGAACACACATGCAATGAACTCTGGTGGATCCATATGCAATGACACTGGTGGGTCCATATGTGGTCTGTGAAAAGAACACCCATTTCAATGACACAAGTGGATCCATATATGGTTTGTGAAAAGAACACACATGCAATGAACTCTGGTGGATCCATATGTGGTATGTGAAAAGAACACACATACAATGACACTGGTTGGTCCATATGTGGTATGTGAAAAGAACACACATGCAATGATACTGTGGATCTATATGTGGTCTGTGAAAGGAACCCACATGCAACCGATGGATCCATATGTGGTCTGTGAAAAGAACACACATTTCAATGACACTAGTGGATCCATATATGGTTTGTGAAGAGAACACACATGCAATGACTCTAGTTGTGGTTAATGAAAAGAATACACATTTCAATGACACTGGTGGTTATATATGTGGTTTGTGAAAAGTACAGACAGGCAATGACACTGGTGGGTCCATATGTGGTCTGTGAAAAGAACACACATTTCAAAGACACTGGTGGATCCATATATGGTTTGTGAAAAGAACACACATGCAATGACTCTAACTGTATCCATATGTGGTTTGTGAAAATAACACAGATACAATGACATTGGTGGATCCATATATGGTTTGTGAAAAGAACACACATGCAATGAACTCTAGTGGATCCATATGCAATGACACTTGTGGATCCAAATGTGATTTGTGAAAAGAACACACATTTCAATGACACTTGTGGATCCATATATGGTCTGTGAAAATAACACACATGCAATGAAAATGGTGGATCCATATGTGGTCTGTGAACAGAACACACATGCAATGACACTAGTGGATCCATGTATGGTTTGTGAAAAGAACACACATACAATGACACTAGTGGATCCATAGGTGTATTGTGAAAAGAACACACATGCAATGAACTCTGGTGGATCCTATGCAATGACACTGGTGGATACATATGTGGTCTGTGAATAGAACACACATTTCAATGACACTGGTGGATCCATATATGGTTTGTGAAAAGAACATACATGCAATGAACTCTAGCTGTATCCATATGTGGTTTGTGAAAAGAACACACATACAATGACTCTGGTGGATCCATATGTGGTTTGTGAAAAGAACACACATGCAATGACTCTAGACGTGGTTAATGAAAAAATATACATTTCAATCACAATGGTGGTTCTATATGTGGTTTGTGAAAAGAAAAGGCATGCAATGACTCTAGCTATGGTTAATGAAAAGAACACACATGCAATGACACTAGTGGATCCATATGTCGATTGTGGAAAGAACACACATGCAATGAACTCTGGTGGATCCATATGCAATGACACTGGTGGATCCATATGTGGTCTATGAAAAGAACACACATGCAATGACACCGGCAGATCCATATGTGGTCTATGAAAAGAACAAACATTTCAATGACACTGATGGATCCATATATGGTTTGTGAAAAGAACACACATGCAATAACACTGGTTGATCCATATGTGGTCTGTGAAAAGAGCACACATGTAATGACTCTAGATGTGGTTAATGAAATAATACACATTTCAATGACAATGGTGGTTCCATATGTGGTTTGTGAAAAGAACAGATATGCAATGACTCTAGTTGTGCTTAATGAAAAGAACACACATGCAATGACACTACTGGATCCATAGGTGGATTGTGAAAATAACACACATGCAATGAACTCTGGTGGATCCATATGCAATGACACTGGTGGATCCATATGTGGTCTGTGAAAAGAACACACATGCAATGACACCGGTGGATCCATATGTGATCTATGAAAAGAAGACACATGCAATGACATTGGTGGATCCATAGGTGGTCTGTGAAAAGAACACACATGCAATGACACTGGTGGATCTATATGTGGTTTGTCAAAAGAGCACACATGCAAGGACTCTAGATTTTGTTAATGAAAAGAACACACATGCAATGACACTAGTGGATCCATAGGTAGATTATGAAAAGTACACACATGCAATGAACTCTAGTGGATCCATATGCAATGCCACTGGTGGATCCATATGTGGTCTGTCAAAAGAACAAACATTTCAATGACACTGGTGGATCCAACACTGGTGGATCCATATATGGTTTGTGAAAAGAACACACATGCAATGACTCTAACTGTATCAATATGTGGTTTGTGAAAAGAACACACATACAATGACACTGGTGGATCCATATATGGTTTGTGAAAACAACACACATGCAATGAACTCTTGTGGATCCATATGCAATGACACTGGTGGATCCAAATGTGATCTGTGAAAAGATGACACATTTCAATGAAACTTGTGGATCCATATCTAGTCTGTGAAAAGAACACACATGCAATGAAAATGGTGGATCCATATGTGGTCTGTGAATAGAACACACATGCAATGACACTAGTGGATCCATATATGGTCTGTGAAAAGAACACATATGCAATGACACTAGTGGATCCATAGGTGGATTGTGAAAGGAACACACATGCTATGAACTCTGGTGGATCCATATGCAATGACACTGGTGGATCCATATGTGGTTTGTGAATAGAACACACATTTCAATGACACTGGTGGATCCATATATGGTTTGTGAAAAGACCACACATGCAATGAACTCTGGTGGATCCATATGCAATGACACTAGTGGATCCAAATGTGGTCTATGAAAATAACACACATTTCAATGACACTTGTGGATCCATATATGGTTTGTGAAAAGAACACACATGCAATGAACTCTGGTGGATCCATATGTGGTCTGTGAAAAGAACACACATACAATGACACTGGTTGATTCATATGTGGTTTGTGAAAAGAACATACATGCAATGACTCTAGCTATGGTTAATGAAAAGAACACACATGCAATGAAACTAGTGGATCCATAGGTGGATTGTGAAAAGAACACACATGCATTAAACTCTGGTGGATCCATATGTGTCAACACCCGGATTTTTAATCGCAGATGCCCGTTATGCCATACCTCGCAATCCCAGGATTACCATTTTTGTGAGACATAACGGATTGGATATCACAGTACATCATCCATTACAAACCATACATAAGGTCATACACAAATAAGGATCTCATGATCCAGTCTTAATACAACAAGCAGCGGAAATAAAAGATAAGCGTAGCGGTGGTGTCCATCCTCAGGGGCACAGGAAATGCTGACGAAGGCAGATAGTCCTAGTTATCATAGCTGTCCTGCTGGCCATCATCTTTATAGTCTCCATAGTCTGGCCATGAGAATAGCCAGGGAAAAAAGCCATGAGTACTCTTTAAGTAATCGCAAACTACCACTAACAAGTAGTATAGTGCTAAGTTAAAGTGCTAAATCTAAGTTTAACTATAAAGTTAAGTTTGAACCCTAAGCTAAGTTTTGAAGCAAAAAAAGATAAAATATAACTATATAATCACTTAAGTTGGGAAGCTATTATCATAAACACAATCCTGCTGTGGTCAAGTCAAGATTCATCATTCATTTCATAAGTCATTTTGAAAACATCTCACAACGAAACAGTATGGCCATTCCAACTGTCCATAACCGCGGACGCGGCTATTCGAATAGTTTGACACTCTGCAGAGGTGGTACACTTTCACCACAAGATTCGATACATCTGTCAGGGATAACCCTGAATCATCATACTTAGTATGCAGATAATCAAACATAACCTTCCCTTCACACACCCTAGTATAAGCACCTCTCCTATGAGCATGGCCTCCCAACCATGACCATCAGTCATATTGGGCACTGCATAGGTGGACAACATTGAGAGGTAGCCTCAGCTCAAACCTCTGCCGTGAGGGAACTAATACTAATGCATATAAACTTCTGGCTAAGCCTTACCCAATTCAGGTAGTGTGGTTGTACGGTAAATTTGGAATGGTATCGCATCCGAATCCAACCATCGGTTTTATAAAAGGGTTAAGGCTCATGCCTCAACACTTTCATCATCATAAACCATTTGTGTTTCTCAACACATGTCAAAACATCTCAATAGAATGACTCATCATTCCAAGGTTTTCACAATTCATTTTCACCAATTGTTCCCATCTAAAGTGACTCAAGTTTTTATATACTCTAAATTACTAAGTTAAGAGTGTTCAGTAAGGTGGAAAGATGATGGGTTCAATCTCATTCCATAGAATGACATCTAAACCTTATCTAAATAGGTCAAGTTTTATACTCTTTATCCTACCTTCAAAACAAGTAAGGGACTTTGTGTAAGGTAAAGGATGTAAAGCTTGAAAGTAAGACTTGGGGTAACTAGTATTCAAAGTGGTAGGATCAAAGCATGCCTAAAGCATCTTTGCTTGGGTTATCTAGATTGCAAGGATTTGCTTGCATTGTTAATGGTGACTTGCTAAAGTAAGTTTTGCAAGGGTTAGCTTGCCAATAATAACTTGCCTTGGTTGGTGCAGTGGTTGAAGTTTTCTTCTTCTTCTTCTTGGTAGAACCCCTCCTCCTCGTAAGCTTGGTCGGTAGTATCTTCTATAAATACATGCGGAGTACACAATCACCAAAAAAATACTTAACTAGTTTACTTAGTACTCTAAGGCACCCAATTGACGATATATTATCATCACAAGCATCACAAGTTTTATTCAATAGTTTCCTCCTTTTTATTTTAGAAAAGTAATTTCTACTCATTGAAAAATTAACTAAGATTTAATATTCACCACTTAAAATATGGGATCATGTGGACACATGTCATCACGACAAATTCTAACATGTGGGAATGGGATTTAAGGGTTGACTCATAATTACTTTGGTTTAGGTTCATTATTTAATGATTTGAAGTGACTAGAAATGCCTATATAGCATTATTTTGGTACTAGTCCAAAGTCACTGCATGTAAATCCTAATAGTATTACATATTCAGATAGGTATGATGAAAAGTGATTTTTGAGAGTTGGAATCAACTCAAAAGCTAACTTGGTTGATTTTATAAAAATGTTACAAGGTGCAAAAGGTTCTGTTTTATTATTTTTACTAGGAGAGATCTCTAACTCTAAAAGAATTAAATCCCTTTCAGGCACAATTGGTTTCATGCAATTTGGATTTGTCAAACTCCCAGAATTGATTTTTAAACTAGTGGACAGAAACTATGTTAACTCTAAATAAAAAAACTAAATTGAAACTTCCACGCGCTGGAAACTACTAAGGCCGCCCCCGTTTATGACAAGACACGAGCGGGCGCTTGACAAACGGGCTCCACCGGTCAGCGGGACAACCTAACCGAAACGGTATCTAGCATCCTGGGACACATGATCTAAAGACGATCCAACAGTGATGAGTCATCGTCGACGACGGATCACTCCAGCGAGAACGTGACCTAGCCGCGGTGGTGGGGGTTGATTCGGGGCATACCAGGGCTCCAGCAAGGTCGGCGAGGCGGGCAAACGGGCTGGTAGACGATGGTGAGGCGAGGGGCGGTTGCGGCGGAGCTTGGGGTGCTCTAAATTGCCAACGCCCTTCTCCTCCTGCTGCGGCGGCTTCAGCTTCAATTCCGGCGAGGCAAGGCTCGAGCGGCTTCGGCGAAGGGTGGGTAAGAATCAGTGACAGGTGAGGAGTGTGGGAGTGTGGAGAAATCATGTTGGGGTGGCCGCTTTATATAGGGTCGACGAGGGGGTAGAGCGGGCGATGGTGAGGTCATCGGTGACGATGATGCGGGGCTCTCTCGGCATGGGCGAGGGCGGCGTTGGATGCTCTGTTCCCCGGCAGTCCTCTGAGGCTTAAAGGCGCGGCAAGGCGAAGTCTCTACTGGCCGGGAGCGTGCGATGAACTACGCACAGATGGCGGTGTTCGACGCGGTTCCTTCGGTCTGTTGGTCGCGAGGCGGCGAACGGCGATGTCTGGGCGGTTGTTGGGCCTGCTGCGGCTGCTGCCACACAATGGTAGCACTAGGCGCGGTCGGTGCGGCTCTGGCGGGCGCGGCGCTCCAGGGTGATCGTCATGGCGGACAACGGCATGGGCGCGAGCAATTGAGGCTTGTCCTCCGCTCATTTTTGGTCGGGGGCTGGTCGAGGCGAAGCGGTATGATGCCGCCTGTCTCCCAGCATGCGAAGGAGAGCACGGGACGGGCTGGGGAGAGGAGTCCGTGGTCGACCTGGGGCAAGGCGTCGGGCGGCTAGCTACTAGAGCAGACAGGGGAGAGGGAGAGAGGGTTAGGGTCGGGGTTCTAGCTGGGGGAACCAGGGGACCAAGTTAGGCCCAAATGGTGACCACAACTACTGCTCACTATAGTGTTTCAAGATTTGCAAGATTTGTGCCCGCCACCTGCTTGACATAATGGCCGCAAGAAGCAAAAATTTGAATTTTGGGTTCAAAATTTTTGAGTGATCTCCACTAGTACTAGGTAGTCTCTGGTTGCAAGTGTTTTGAAAATGGACTTCCAATGGATGGTTTTTGAAATAGGGGTGATCTAGGCATATGCATTGAATTCAATTTTAAACTGTTATTTAAAATAAGTATTTGAATGTTTTTAGAAGATCACAAGGTGGGCCTTGGTACCTCATTATGTGTACTAGCAAGGGGTGCAAAGATTCAGAATTATTTCTGTTGGGAAATGAGTGCTAGGAACACTCAAAGTAGTGTAGTGCATTAAAATGACCAAAATGACCATTCCTCATTTTTAATTGTTTTTTATTTGATTTTCTTTGGGATTTGCTTGGGAATGATTTAGATGATGTTTATTTCACCTAAGAATCATTTTACAATCAATGGATCACAGAACCATGGCAATTCAAACAACTCCTATTTTTAAATGCACACACATATGAATGCTTTCATATTTTGAAATGGAAAAGTTTTTGTTAACCCTAATTTGGATGATTTGGTTCTTGATAATCTTGGATTAAAGTTTTGGGATGTTACAAACCTTCCCCCCTTAAACAAAATCTCGTCCTGAGATTTACAAAGAAAACTAGGAACTAAAGAGATCTAGGAACTCTGTCCTAATGTAATCTTCGCGCTCCCAACTGGCTTCCTCCTCGGTATGGTTGCTCCACTGAATCTTGAGAAACTTGATGCTCCTGGTCCTGGTGGTTCTGTAGGCTTCTTCTAAGATATGGATGGGCACTTCCCAATAGGTCAGGTCATGGTTGATTTCTACAGCTCTATGATCGATGTTCTTAAAAACTTCAGTCTTCTCGGGCACTTCCAAGCATTTGCGAAGTAACAAGATATGGAACACATTGAGGATGGCTGACATCTCCTCAGGCAGTTCTAGTTGATACGATACTTCTCCTCGACGGTTCAGAATTTTGACGGGCCCGATATACTTGGGGGCTAACTTTCCTTTCAGACTAAAGCATTGGGTTCCTTTTAATGGTGAAACGTTGAGATATACAAAATCTCCGACATTGAAAGTCAGGTCTCTCCTTCTCTTCTTAGCGTAACTCTTCTATCTGGACTGGGCGGTCTTGAGGTGCTCACGGACTTTGCGAACCTTCTCTTTGGCGTCTCGGAGAATGTCGGGTCCAAAGATCTGACTCTCTCCTACTTTGACCAATTCAAAGGGGTACGGCACTTCCTTCCGTATAGGAACTCAAATGGTGCCATCTGCAAACTAGCTTGATAACTGTTGTTATATGAGAATTTTGCGAAAGGCAGGCAATCTTCCCATTTTGATCCATACTCCAACACACAAGCTCTAAGCATATCCTCCAGGATCTGGTTGACTCTCTCAGTCTGTCCATCGGTTTGCGGGTGATACGCGGTGCTAAAGTTCAACTTGGTTCCCATTCCTTCCTGAACTTTCTGCCAAAATCTCGAGGTAAAATGGGTTCCTCGATCTGATACTATGGTCTTGGGGGTTCCATGCAGACTAACAATCCTAGCAATGTACAGTTCTGCTACCTTCGCACTTTGGTAGGTAGTCTTGATAGGTATGAAATGGGCTACCTTGGACAGTCTATCAACTATGACCCAGATTGAGTCATTTCCCCTACTAGAAGTAGGCAAACTGGTGATAAAGTCCATTCCGACAGAATCCCATTTCCATTCCGGAATCTCCAATGGTTGCAACAGTCCTGCAGGTCTCTGATGTTCTGTTTTGACTCTTTGACAGATGTCAAAGTTGGCGATGTAGCTTCCGATTTCTCTCTTCATCTTGTGCCACAAAAATTGCTCTTTCAAATCCTGATACATCTTCGTTCCTCCGAGGTGGATAGAATAAAGTGTATCATGAGCTTCCTTCATGATAACTTGCTTCAGTTCCTGATCTGCTGGCACACAGATACGTCCTTTGTACCACAGTACTCCTTCGTCTTCCGTGAATCCAGGTACCTTTCCTGTACCAATACGACATTTGATTATGTTGATACTTTCATTCCTCTTCTTGGCTTCCTTGATCTAGCTAATCAAAGTGTGTTGAAGTTCAATGCTAGCTAAGAATCCTTTGCTAACCAATTCAGTCCTGAACTGCTCCAACTCCTCATACAAACTTGGTTGCTTCTCCTTGATCATGGTGTTTAGCCTACACGGCAATCTGCTAAGAGCATCCGCTACCACATTGGCTTTGTCAGGGTGATAGTGAATGTCAAGGTCATAATCCTTGATTAACTCTATCCATCTCCTTTGCCTCATATTTAGCTCTTTCTGAGTGAAGATATACTTTAAACTCTTGTGATCTAAGTAAATCTCACAGCGATTACCCATCAAATAATGACGCCATGTCTTCAATGCCAAAACTACGGCTGCTAATTCAAGATCATGGGTCGAATAGTTCTGCTCATCTTTGCTTGATTACGACGAATCTGGCGATGACTTTGCCTTCCTACATCAATACACATCCAAGACCAATCTTGGATGCATCACAATATACATCAAACGGCTTCTTGATGTCTGGCATGATCAAAATTGGGGCTGATATCAATCTCTTCTTCAGCTCACAGGCGGCTTCACACTTGTCTGTCCATTCAAACTTCTTGTCCTTCTTCAACAATTGGGTCATGGGTCGGGCTATGCTCGAGAATCCTTCTACTAACTTGCGGTAGTATCTCGCTAATCTGAGAAATGCACGGACTTGGGTTTGAGTGGTTGGAGCTTCCCATTCTTCGACATCTTTGATCTTGGCGGGATCAATAGAGACTCCTCCGGCAGACACAATATGTCCTAGGAATCCTACTTCTTTTAGCCAAAACTCACACTTGCTGAACTTGGCATATAACTGATGCTCTCTCAGGGTTTCTAGGATGATTCTCAGATGTTGCTCATGCTCTTCTTCTGACTTGGAGTAGATAAGGATGTCGTCGATAAACACAACTACAAACTTATCTAGGAAATTCATAAAGATCTTATTCATGAGATTCATGAAATAATCAGGGGCATTGGTTAATCCAAAAGACATAACCGTATACTCGTATAAACCATAGCGAGTAGTAAAGGCGGTCTTCGGAATATCCGTTGCACGAATCTTAAGTTGGTGATAACCAGTCCTAAGATCAATCTTTGAGAATACCTAGGCCCCAGTCAACTGATCAAATAGAGTATCTATCTTTGGCAAAGGGTACTTGTTCTTGATGGTGACGTCATTCACTTTCTATAATCTGTGCACTAACGATTGCCTCCATCTTTCTTGTCGACGAATAACACTGGTGATCTCCATGGCAATGCGCTTTGTTGAATCAAGCCTTTTTCTAACATGGCATCCAACTGCTTCTTTAGTTCCACTAACTCTGATGGGTTCATGCTATAGGGTCTATGGGCTATGGGTCTGGTTCCGGGGATTAGTTCGATAATGAACTCAATATACCTATCCAAGGGCATACCTAGCAATTAATCTGGGAATACGTCGGGGTATTCACAGACTACTCTGACCTGATCTAGGGTGGGTAGGGCTAGACTCTTGTTGCACTTGAATTGACGAGGTAAGGTTTTAGAGATATGCTCTACTGATACTCTAGAACTACTGGTCATAGTGATGGCTTTCTTAGCACAGTCTATCAGTCCTTTATGCCTTGACATCTAGTCCATACCTAGTACTACTTCCAATCCTTTGGTTCCAAGTACTATTAGGTTGGCATAAAAATCTATCCCATGTATTCTGGTAGGCACATCTTTGCAAATTTTTCTAGCTTTGGTAGTTGAACCGGGGATTTGAACTATCATGACATGTTTCAGGTTGGTTGGGTGAATCTTACTAGTGCATGCAAATTCTTCGGTGACAAATGAATGCGATGCTCCCGAATCAAACAATACTCTTGCTAAAACTGAGTTGACAGAAAACATACCCAGCACTACATCTGGCGCTTCTTGGGCTTCTTCTGCGTTCATGTGGAAGAGAAGACCGTTGCGGTTATGAGGGTTCCCTAGGGAAAATCTTCTCCCTGGTTGAGCACGACGCTGCTGTTGAGCTAGGGAATTCACAGTGGCATTGGCGGCAGTCTTCTTGGGACACTCATTGGAGTAGTGACCCTTCACTCCACACTCGAAACAGGTGATCTGGGACTTGTCCTTGGCTGCAACAGGCACAACATTGCTGCTAGTTCTGGGTGCAGTGTTGTTGTTGTTGTTGTTGCTCTTGGGAGGTGCACGGTTGAAATTGTTGGCATTGCCGGAGTTGTGATGGTTTCCTCCGGACTTCACATTGCCTCCACTACGGTTGGGGTAGCTTGGGCGAGACATTGGGGGTTGGTTGTTCCTTGGTGCATATCCTGGTGAGGGGTTGGGACGGTACTTCTGGTGACTACTAGATCCTTATTGCTGCATCATACGATGCTTGCGGTTGTCGTTTGCCTGGTTAATCTTCCCTTCCATCTGAATGGCAGAGTCGACTAGCTCTTTGAGATCCTGAAAACGGATGTTGATGAGGACAGTCTGCATCTCATCATGCAGTCTGTTCAAGAATCTCTCCTTCTTCTTTGCCTCCGTGTTGATCTCGTCAGGTGCATATCTGGCAAGTGACAAGGATCTGTCATGGTACTCCACCACAGTCATTCTTCCTTGCTTCAACTCTCGAAACTCATCCCTCATTCGGGTGACTAGACCCTGCGTCAAGTGAGTGCGGCTGAACTTGACTTTGAATGCTTCCCATGTCATAACTTGACCATGGTTCATCAGGCGGATACTGTTCCACCATGCTCTTGCATCTCCCGCCAGATAGTGGGTGGCGAAGAGAACTTTCTCGTTGTCATCAACTTTGGCTACCTCCAAGTTATTCTCCATCGTCTGTAACCAGTCATCAGTATCTAGTGGGTTTTCTGACGTGCTAAAGATTGGGGGATTTGTATTCTGGAAGTTTTTCATCTTGGATCCTTGATGATCCTGATTTCCATGCCCTTGGTTGTTGAGGGCCATCTGGGCGATCTGCTGCAATGTTGCTAAGTTGGCTTGACGTTCTGCCCTACTTGCTTCATGGTCTGCGATGAGATTCTGCAAGATCTGCAGCATTGGGTCCTGCGACGAGCTTCTCCCTCCTTGGTTTCCACGAGTCATCTGAAGATTGAGGTAGATAAAGGGGTAAGAGGGAAATTCTAAGGTTCATGGTTTTGGTTTCAAAGCTAAAACTTTGAGTTAGACTCAGGTTTTTCAACTAACTCCATTTCATTCATGCAAACAAACACACGATACAACACACACCACAACAAACAAAGGAAAACAGATGGTTTGAAGAACCATTCTGCAATCTACGATAAAATGGGACCGATACATCTCATGCTACGACAGTGATCTAGTGCATCTACTCATCATCGATGAAGTCGGAGTCCTCATCGTCAGTGTAGAAGTCCACAGCATCCTCCTCCAGAAAGTCATCATCGTTGCTGAGGTAAGAATCCATGTCTCCTTGGATGTCTTCACCCTCATATTCTTCTTCCTTGGTGGCAAGCTGAGCTTCCTTCTCCTTAACGGTCTTCTCGAGGTCGGACACCTTCTTGCAAAGGGGCGATGGTGCGATCCTTCTTGGCACTGGCGGCAAAGAGATGGCGGTCTGGACGGCGGCAGCAAAAGTCTGGGCCTTACGGTCGGCAATGGCACAGTTCTGGTTGGCTAACTCCTGGCATTGTCCGATTCCTGTCTGTCGTCATGCGGCAAGTCAAGATTCTCCACTTGACGCCTCAACTCTGGGTGACTTGGCATTTCCATCGGCATTCCCATGAAGTCACGTCTTGCATAGTGAGCAAAATGGGTTCCTTGGATTTTGTTGACGCTGAGGGCACATAGACGTGCGAGAGCTTAATGCATTGCCCTGGCTAATCCATCTAGCCAGTTGTTCTCTCTCACGGAGAACTGAATTCTCCCAGAAGTTGGTGCTTCGATGCTTCCTCTAAGATCAGCGGTGACTAGCCACTGCAGGTCTCCTCCTGGGGGTCCTGGAAGTTGAGCTCCAAGAAACTCCGGATGTGGGCGTCCTAGTAACTCCGACAGTGAATCCAGATCCCTCTCGAAGATCAGTTGACCTCCGTTTCCCAACTAGTAAAACTTGGTGAACTGAGTCTCCATCTACAATAATTAAGGATGAGGAAATTAGTGAAGTGATCAAGTGTGTCAAATTTGAAGTAATATAATAATTTTGAGGAACATGAATTTTTGAGAAAGAAATGAGTTCACAAGGTTAAGAGAGGAGATAGTTTTTCGTAAATACTCATTTTGGTTTTGAAACTAAGTTTTTGTTCGGACGTCCATTCTAACTAGGGTCTCCTATGGTCAGGATGGCTCTGATACCAACTTGTCAACACCTGGATTTTTAATCCCAGATGCCCGTTATGCCATACCTCGCAATCCCAGGATTACCATTTTTGCGAGACATAACGGATTGGATATCACAGTACAGCATCCATTACAAACCATACATAAGGTCTTACACAAATAAGGATCTCATGATCTAGTCTTAATACAACAAGCAACGGAAATAAAATATAAGAATAGCGGTGGGATCCATCTTCAGGGGCACAGGCAATGCTGACGAAGGCAGATAGTCCTAGTTATCATAGCCGTCCTGCTAGCCATCATCTAGATAGTCTCCTTCATAGTCTGGCCATGAGAATAGCCAGGGACAAAAGCCATGAGTACTCTTTAAGTACTCGCAAACTACCACTAACAAGTAGTATAGTGCTAAGTTAAAGTGCTAAATCTAAGTTTAACTATAAAGTTAAGTTTGAAACCTAAGCTGAGTTCTGAAGCAAAAAAAGATAAAATAAAACTCTAGAATCACTTAAGTTGGGAAGCTATTGTCATAAACACAACCCTGTTGTGGTCAAGTCAAGATTCATCATTCATTTCATAAGTCATTTTGAAAACATCTGACAACGAAACAGTATGGCCATTCCAACTGTCCATAACCACGGACGCTATTCAATAGTTTGACACTCTGTAGAGGTGGTACACTTTCACCACAAGATTCGATACATCTGTCAGGGATAACCCTGAATCATCATACTTAGTATGCAGATAATCAAACATAACCTTCCCTTTACACACCCTAGTATAAGCACCTCTCCTATGAGCATGGCCTCCCAACCATGACCATCAGTCATCTTGGGCACTGCATAGGTGGACAACATTGAGAGGTAGCCTCAGCTCAAACCTCTCCCGCGAGGGAACTAATACTAATGCATATAAACTTCCGGCTAAACCTTACCCAATTCAGGTACTGTTGTTGTACGGTAAATTTGGAATGGTATCACATCTGAATCCAACCATCAGTTTTATAAAAGGGTTAAGGCTCATGCCTCAACATTTTCATCATCATAAACCATTTGTGTTTCTCAACACATGTCAAAACATCTCAATAGAATGACTGATCATTCCAAGGTTTTCACAATTCATTTTCACCAATTGTTCCCATCTAAAGTGACTCAAGTTTTTATCTACTCTAAATTACTAAGTTAAGAGTGTTCACAAGGTGGAAAGATGATAGGTTCAATCTCATGCCATAGAATGACATCTAAAGCTTATCTAAATAGGTCAAGTTTTATACTCTTTATGCTACCTTCAAAACAAGTAAGGGACTTTGTGTAAGGTAAAGGATGTAAAGATTGAAAGTAAGACTTGGGGTAACTAGTAGTCAAAGTGGTAGGATCAAAGCATGCCTAAAGCATCTTTGCTTGGGTTATCTAGATTGCAATGATTTGCTTGCGTTGTTAATGGTGGCTTGCTAAAGTAAGTTTTGCAAGGGTTAGCTTGCCAATAATAGCTTGCCTTGGTTGGTGCAGTGGTTGAAGTTTTCTTCTTCTTCTTGGTAGAACTCCTCCTCGTAAGCTTGGTCGGTAGTATCTTCTATAAATATATGCGGAGTACACAATCACCAAACAAATACTTAACTAGTTTACTTAGTACTCTAAGGCAGGCAATTGATGATCTATTATCATCACAAGCATCACAAGTTTTATTCAATAGTTTCCTCCTTTTTATTTTAGAAAAGTAATTTCTACTCATTGAAAAATTAACTAAGATTTAATATTCACCACTTAAAATATGGGATCATGTGGACACATGTCATCACCACATATTCTAACATGTGGGAATGGGATTTAAGGGTTGGCTCATAATTACTTTGGTTTAGGTTCATTATTTCATGATTTAAAGTGACTAGAAATGCCTATATAGCATAATTTTGGTACTAGTCCAAAGTCACTGCATGTAAATCCTAATATTATTACATATTCAGATAGGTATGATGAAAAGTGATTTTTGAGAGTTGGAATCAACTCAAAAGCTAACTTGGTTGATTTTATAAAAATGTTGCAAGGTGCAAAAGCTTCTATTTCATTATTTTTACTAGGAGAGATCTCTAACTCTAAAAGAATTAAATCCAACGGGCTTGGATAGATAATTTCAATACCTTTCAGGCACAATTGGTTTCATACAATTTGGATTTGTCAAACTCCCATAATTGATTTTTAAACTAGTGGACAGAAACTAGGTTAACTCTAAATAGAAAAAAACTAAATTTGAAACTTTCACATGCGAGGGAACTAATGGCGGTCCAGCGCGACATGCAGCTACGCGTAGCTGGCTGCCCCGACAAAGGCTCCACCGGTCAGCGGCACAACCTAACCGAAACGGTATCTAGCATCCTGGGCCACACGATCTAAAGACGATCCAATGGTGGTGAGTCATCGTTGATGACGGATCACTCCGGCGAGAACGTGACCTAGCCACGACGGTGGCGGTCGATTGGGGGCATACCAGGGCTCCAACAAGGTCAGCGAGGCGGGCAAACGGGTTGGTAGACGACGGTGAGGCGAGGCGCGGTTGCGGCGGAGCTTGGGGTGCTCTAAATCGCCAACGCCCTTCTCCTATTGCTTCGGCGAAGGATGGGTAAGAATCAGTGAGAGGTGAGGAGTGTGGGAGTGTGGAGAAATGGTGCTGGGGTGGCTTCTTTATATAGGGTCGATGAGGGGGCAGAGCGGGCGACGGTGAGGTCATCGGTGACGATGCTGCGGGGCTCTCTCGGCATGGGTGAGGGCAGCGTTGGATGCTTTGTTCCCCGGTGGTCCTCTGAGGCTTAAAGGCGCGGCAAGGCGAAGTCTCTACTGGTCGGGAGCGTGTGATGAACTGCGCGCAGACAACGGTGTTTGA
Source organism: Avena insularis (assembly GCA_023614405.1). Taxonomy (NCBI): domain Eukaryota; kingdom Viridiplantae; phylum Streptophyta; class Magnoliopsida; order Poales; family Poaceae; genus Avena; species Avena insularis. The sequence goes on from CM042696.1 coordinate 412,642,427, forward strand.
CGCGGTTCCTCCGGTCTGTTGGTCGCGAGGCGGCGAACGATGATGTCTGGGTGGTTGCTGGGCCTGCTGCGGCTGCTGCCACGCAATGCTAGCGCTAGGCGTGGTCGGTGCGGCTCTGGCGGGCGCAGCGCTCCAGGGTGATCGGCATGGCGGACAGCAGCATGGGCGTGAGCAATTGAGGCTTGTCCTCCGCTCGTTTTTGGTCGGGGGTTGGTCGAGGCGAAGCGGTGTGATGGCGCATGTCTCCTAACAAGGGAAGGACAACGCGGGACGGGCTGGGGCGAGCGGTCCGTGGTCGACCAGGGGCAAGGCGTCGGGCGGCTAGCTTCTGGAGCAGACATGGGAGAGGAAGAGAGGGTTAGGGTCGGGGTTCTAGGTGGGGGAACCAGGGGACTAAGTTAGGCCCAAATTGTGACTACAACTACTGCTCACTATAGTGTTTCAAGATTTGCAAGATTTGTGCCTGCCACCTGCTCGACATAATGGCCGCAAGAAGCAAAAATTTGAATTTTGGGTTCAAAATTTTTGAGTGATCTCCACTAGTACTAGGTAGTCTCTGGTTGCAAGGGTTTTGAAAATGGACTTCAAATGGATGGTTTTTGAAATAGGGGTGATCTAGGCATATGCATTGAATTCAATTTTAAACTGTTATTTAAAATAAGTATTTGAATATTTTTAGCAGATCACAAAGTGGTCCTTGGTACCTCATTATGTGTACTAGCAAGGGGTGCAAAGATTCAGAATTATTTCTGTTGGGAAATGAGTGCTAGGAACACTCAAAGTAGTGTAGTGGATTAAAATGACCAAAATGACCATTACTCATTTTTAATTGTTTTTTATTTGATTTTCTTTGGGATTTGCTTGGGAATGATTTAGATGATGTTTATTTCACCTAAGAATCATTTTACAATCAATGGATCACAGAACCATGGCAATTCAAACAACTCCTATTTTTAAATGCACACACATATGAATGCTTTCATATTTTGAAATGGAAAAGTTTTTGTTAACCCAAATTTGGATGATTTGGTTCTTGATAAGCTTGCATTAAAGTTTTGGGATGTTACAAACCTTCCCCCCTTAAACAAAATCTAGTCCCGAGATTTACAAACAAAACTAGGAACTAAAGCGATCTAGGAACTCTGTCCTAATGTAATCTTCGCGCACCCAAGTGGCTTCCTCCTCGGTATGGTTGCTCCACTGAATCTTGAGAAACTTGATGCTCTTGGTCCTGGTGGTTCTGTAGGCTTCTTCTAAGATACGGATGGGCACTTCCCGATAGGTCAGGTCATGGTTGATTTCTACAGCTTTGTGATCGATGTTCTTGAAAACTTCAGTCTTCTCGGGCACTTCCAAGCATTTGCGAAGTAACGAGATATGGAACACATTGTGGATGGTTGACATATCCTCAGGCAGTTCCAGTTGATATGATACTTCTCCTCGACGGTTCAGAATTTTGAAGGGCCCGATATATCTGGGGGCTAACTTTCCTTTCAGACTAAAGCGTTGGGTTCCTTTTAATGGTGAAACCTTGAGATATACAAAATCTCCGACATTGAAAGTCAGGTCTCTCCTTCTCTTGTCAACGTAACTCTTCTGTCTGGACTGGGCGGTCTTGAGGTGCTCATGGACTTTGTGAACCTTCTCTTCGGCATCTCGGAGAATGTCGGGTCGAAAGATCGGACTCTCTCCTACTTGTGACCAATTCAAAGGGGTACGGCACTTCCTTCCGTATAGGAACTCAAATGGTGCCATCTGCAAACTAGCTTGATAACTGTTGTTATATGAGAATTTTGCGAAAGGCAGGCAATCTTCCCATTTTAATCCATACTCCAACACACAAGCTCTAAGCATATCCTCCAGGATCTGGTTGACTCTCTCAGTCTATCCATCGGTTTGCGGGTGATACGCGGTGCTGAAGTTCAACTTGATTCCCAATCCTTCCTGAACTTTCTGCCAAAATCTCGAGGTAAACTGGGTTCCTCGATCTGATACTATGATCTTGGGGATTCCATGCAGACTAACAATCCTAGCAATGTACAGTTCTGCTATCTTCGCACTTTGTTAGGTAGTCTTGACAGGTATGAAGTGGGCTACCTTGGACAGTCTATCAACTATGACCCAGATTGAGTCATTTCCCCTACTGGAAGTTGGCAAACCGGTGATAAAGTCCATTCTGACGGAATCCCATTTCCATTCTGGAATCTGCAATGGTTGCAATAGTCCTGCAGGTCTCTGATGTTCTGCTTTGACTCTTTGACAGATGTCACACTTGGAGATGTAGCTTCCGATTTCTCTCTTCATCTTGTGCCACCAAAATTGCTCTTTCAAATCCTGATACATCTTCATTCCTCCGGGGTGGATAGAATAAAGAGTATCATGAGCTTCCTTCATGATAACTTGCTTCAGTTCCAAATCTACTAGCACACAGATACGTCCTTTGTACCACAGTACTCCTTCTTCGTGTTCCGTGAATCCAGGTACCTTTCCTGTACCAATATGATGATTGATTCTATCGATACGTTCATTCCCCTTCTAGGCTTCTTTGATCTGGCTAATCAAAGTGTGTTGAAGTTCAATGCTAGCTAAGAATCCTTTGCTAACCAATTTAGTCCTGAACTGCTCCAACTCCTCATACAAACTTGGTTGCTTCTCCTTGATCATGGTGTTTAGCCTACACGGCAATCTTCTACGAGCATCCGCTACCACATCCGCTACCACGATGTCTGGGCGGTTGCTGGGCCTGCTGTGACTGCTGCCACGCAATGCTAGCGCTAGGCGCGGTCACTGCGGCTCTGGCGAAGCGGTGTGATGGCGCCTATCTCCCAGCAAGCGAAGGAGAGCGTGGAACGGGCTGGGGCGAGCGGTCCGTGGTCGACCTGGGGCAAGGCGTCGGGCGGCTAGCTACTAGAGCAGACATGGGATAGGGAGAGAGGGTTAGGGCCGGGGTTCTAGCTGGGGGAACCAGGGGACCAAGTTAGGCCCAAATGGTGACCACAACTACTGCTCACTATAGTGTTTCAAGATTTGCAAGATTTGTGCCTACCACCTGCTCGACATAATGGCCGCAAGAAGCAAAAAAATTGAATTTTAGGTTCAAAAATTTTGAGTGATCTCCACTAGTACTAGGTAGTCTCTGGTTGCAAGGGTTTTGAAAATGGACTTCAAATGGATGGTTTTTGAAATAGGGGTGATCTAGGCATATGCATTGAATTCAATTTTAAACTGTTATTTAAAATAAGTATTTGAATGTTTTTGGCAGATCACAAAGTGGGCCTTGGTACCTCATTATGTGTACTAGCAAGGGGTGCAAAGATTCAGAATTATTTCTGTTGGGAAATGAGTGCTAGGAACACTCAAAGTAGTGTAGTGGATTAAAATGACCAAAATGACCATTCCTCATTTTTAATTGTTTTTATTTGATTTTCTTTGGGATTTGCTTGGGAACGATTTAGATGATGTTTATTTCACCTAAGAATCATTTTACAATCAATGGATCACATAACCATGGCAATTCAAACAACTCCTATTTTTACATGCACACACATATGAATGCTTTCATATTTTGAAATGGAAAAGTTTTTGTTAACCCTAATTTGGATGATTTGGTTCTTGATAAGCTTGGATTAAAGTTTTGGGATGTTACAATATGCAATGACACTGGTGGATCCATATGTGGTCTGTGAAAAGAACACACATTTCAATGACACTTGTGGATCCATATATAGTTTGTGAAAAGAACACACATGCAATGAACTCTGGTGGATTCATATGTTGTCTGTGAAAATAACAGACATACAATGACACTAGTTGATCCATATCTGGTCTGTGAAAAGAACACACATGCAATGACACTGGTGGATCCATATGTGGTCTGTGAAACGAACAGACATGCAATGACATCGGTGGATCCATAAGTGGTATGTGAAAAGAACACACATTTCAATGACACTAGTGGATCCATATGTGGTCTGTGAAAATAACACACATACAATGACTCTAGCTGTGGTTGATGAAAAGAACACACATGATATGGCACTGGTGGATCCATATGTGGTTTGTGAACAAAACACACATGCAATGACTCTAGCTATGGTCAATGAAAAGAACACACATGCAATGACACTAGTGGATCCATAGGTGGATTGTGAAAAACACACATGCAATGAACTCTGCTGGATCCATATGCAATGACACTGGTGGATCCATATGTGGTCTGAGAAAAGAACAAACATTTCAATGACACTGGTGGATCCATACATGGTTTGTGAAAAGAACACACTTGCAATGACACTAGTGGATCCATATGTGGTCTGTGAAAAGAACAAACATGAAATGACTCTAGATGTGGTTAATGAAAAACTACACATTTCAATGACAATGGTGGTTCTATATGTGGTTTGTGAAAAGAACAGACATGCAATGACTCTAGCTGTGGTTAATGAAAAGAACACACATGCAATGACACTAGTGGATCCATAGGTAGATTGTGAAAAGAACACACATGCAATAAACTCTGATGGATCCATATGCAATGACACTGGTGGGTCCATATGTGGTCTGTGAAAATAACACACATTTCAATGACACTGGGGGATCCATATATGGTTTGTGAAAAGAACACACATGCAATGACTCTAGCTGTATCCAGATGTGGTTTGTGAAAAGCATACACATACAATGACACTGGTAGATCCATGTGATTTGTGAAAAGAACACACATGCAATGACACCGGTGGCTCAATGTGGTTTGTGAAAAGAACACACATGCAATGACACTGACGGATCCATATGTGGTCTGTGAAAAGAACACACATGCAATGACACTGGTGGATCCATATGTGGTCTGTGAAAACAACACACATGCAATGACTCTAGATGTGGTTAATGAAAGAATATACATTTCAATGACAATGGTGGTTCTATATGTGGTTTGTGAAAAAGAACAGACATGCAATGACTCTAGCTGTGGATAATGAAAAGAACACACATGCAATGACACTAGTGGATCCATAGGTGGATTGTGAAAAGCACACATGCAATGAACTCTGGTGGATCCATATGCAATGACACTGGTGGATCCATATGTAGTCTGTGAAAAGAACACACATGCAATGACACCGGCGGATCCATATGTGGTCTATGACAAGAACAAACATTTCAATGACACAGACGGATCCATATATGGGTTGTGAAAAGAACACACATGCAATGACACTGGTTGATCCATATGTGGTCTGTGAAAAGAGCACACATGCAATGACTCTAGATATGGTTACTGAAAGAATACACATTTCAATGACAATGGTGGTTCCATATGTGGTTTGTGAAAAGAACAGACATGCAATGACTCTAGTTGTGGTTAATGAAAAGAACACACATGCAATGACACTAGTGGATCCTTAGGTGAATTGTGAAGAGAACACACATGCAATGAACTCTGGTGGATCCATATGCAATGACACTGGTGGATCCATATGTGGTCTGTGAAAATAACACACATGCAATGACACCGGTGGATCCATATGTGGTCTATGAAAAGAACACACATGCAATAACATGGGTGGATCCATAGGTGGTCTGTGAAAAGAACACACATGCAATGACACTGGTGGATCCATATGTGGTCTGTGAAAAGAACACACATGCAATGACACCGGTGGATCCATATGTGGTATGTGAAAATAACAGACATTTCAATGACACTGGTGGATCCATATGTGGTATGTGAAAAGAACACACATACAATGACTCTAGCTGTGGTTAATGAAAAGAACACACATGATATGACACTGGTGGATCCATATGTGGTTTGTGAACAGAACACACATGTAATGACTCTAGCTATGGACAATGAAAAGAACACACATGCAATGACACTAGTGGATCCATAGGTGGATTGTGAAAAAACACACATGCAATGAATCTAGTTGTGGATTGTGAAAAGAACACGCATGCAAAGAACTAGTGGATCCATATGCAATGACACTGGTGGATCCATATGTGGTTTATGAAAAGAACAAACATTTCAACAACACTGGTGGATCCATATATGGTTTGTGAAAAGAACACACATGCAATGACACTAGTGGATCCATATGTGGTCTGTGAAAAGAACAAACATGCAATGACTCGAGGTATGGTTAATGAAAAGAACACACATGCAATGACACTAGTGGATCCATAGGTGGATTGTGAAAAGAACACACATGCAATGAACTGTGGTGGATCCATATGCAATGACACTGGTGGATCCATATGTGGTATGTGAAAAGAACACACATTTCAATGACACTTGTGGATCCATATATGGTTTGTGAAAAGAAAACACATGCAAAGAACTCTGGTGGATTCATATGTGGTCTATGAAAAGAACACACATACAATGACTCTGGTGCATCCATATGTGGTCTGTGAAAAGAACACACATGCAATGACTCTAGATGTGGTTAATGAAAGAATATACATTTCAATGACAATGGTGGTTCTATATGTGGTTTGTGAAAAGAACAGACATGCAATGACTCTAGCTGTGGTTAATGAAAATAACACACATGCAATGACACTAGTGGATCCATATGTGGATTGTGAAAAGAACACACATGCAATGAACTCTGGTGGATCCATATGCAATGACACTGGTGGATCCATATGTGGTCTGTGAAAAGAACACACATGCAATGACACCGGTGGATCCATATGGGGCTTGTTCGTCTGCGGTACCAAAGTTGGCAGGCCAGCGCATGGCGGTACCTAAGTTGCCTGAAATTACCGCGTTTCGAAAAGTTGGGCCACCAACTACCGAGAGGGGCCATTTCGAGGCAAACTCATCTCTCCCCTGCCAAATCCAAACATGTCGTGAAACTGCCCCGTGAAGTAGACGGTCGGGACCCACGTGTCGGTTATCTGTCCGTGACGCGGGCGCCAACGTGGCAACCACGTAGGTGAAACGAGATACTAAAGGAGCATCGTGCGTTGACCAAATTCATAAATCCACTCCCTTCCTCCTTTCGCAAGGACCCTAGCAGCGGCGGTGTCGAAATCCCCTCTCCAACCAGAATGATCTCTTTGGGCATTTGACTTTTGGCACCAAGTTGTCGCCACTACCGCTACCGAAGCTTTAATGCTGAATGCCGTGTACCGCTATGACGATCTAGCCCGCCTCTACCACCGACGAGCTGAGCAGCGCGAAGGATGGCAGATCCATTTGCCGAGGAAGAAGTACTTCTAGCTAATTTCGGGTGAGATACTCTTCTCTTTGCTATTCGCACTACCTATAACTGCTAGCTGGCTATTGGCATTACAGAGATATATCAAACATAGAATTTTTTGCTAGCACGACGCTGACAAACAATTCTTATCTTTTGTCTCCAATTTTCTGTCAACTAGGATCTCCGCTGAACCCAAATACACGGTTCTGGTGAGCATATGCGGCTACCTCGTTAAATTAGCACATGGGAAGAGCACGTGGAAACAGGCTCAGAGTCTGAAGATGGAAGTAGCGCATGTGCAGTTATGCACTGTCCTTGGTTTGGTTGCTGTTGTGCGTGAACTTGCTGAAATGAGGCCAGAGCAGACTGCACGGTTTAGCATCGTTGATGAACAAGGCTTCAGGGTTCCTATAGCGTGTGACAGTCAGCTCATTGGGTTGATGAAACAGCATGTTAGGCTTCGCGTGGTTACGCTGGTGTGTAACATAGTGGATGAGGAAGCTCCTGCTACTGGGAGTCGCCCAGCTATTATTGGACAGGGAGGTCTAACTCGAACCTCTGCTGTTGTTGAGCAAAATGTGGTTCCTCGTCCGCGACATGCTTCTGTCAGGCAACCACCTTGTAGGAGTCCCTGTATTGCTGTTGTGGAAAACTCTGCTCTGGAATCTGCTGGTACTGGTCGTCCCCGTCCCCGTGCCCGTGTTGCTACGGCTGCTGCTCACCCAATCCATGCCGCTGTTGAGCAAACTAAGGCGTCCGGAGGCTGCCCCGCTATTGTTGCCAAGACCGCCACCTTGTGTGCTGCTCCTCCTTGAAACCGTCCTCAAGTTGTGCGAACCCGTGCTCTAGAATCTGCTAGTACTGGTCGTCCTCGTGTTGTTGTTGATCTGGACGCTGTTGACCCAATCCCTGCCGCTATTGAGCAAACTAAGGCTTCCGGAGGCTGCCCCACTGTTTTTGCAAAGACTAAACCATTCTCTCCTCCTCGAACCCATGCTCGGGTTCAGCGAGCTGCTGGTCTGAAGCCAGCTCATGGTCTGGACTCTACTAGCACTCGATACACTTATGTTGTGAGAACTGCTCCTGATCGTCGAGGTGGCATGGCAGCAGCTGATCCTATTGTGGCTGCCGTTAGAAGGGGCCCTGCCTGTCCACCATGTAATGTAGCTCCCGCTGCTAAGGGCCCTCGCCTTGCTCCTAGTCATGGTACTTCCACCGAGGTTGATCCAGCTAACGATGATGCTGGTGATGGTGGCGGTGGCATTGGGGCTGGGTCTGATGGTGCCGCTCCATCTCTCGAACCTCTCAGAGGTTTCTATCCTGAAGAACCTGATGATGGCAAAGTAATTGTTCGTGTCGGTGTCGCGGATTATACTGCAAAATTAGATGATGGCATAGAAAAATTCTATGACGAGTTTGATGTAATCCTTGGCAGATACGACCCTGAAGTGGTAGAGTTATCTGACCTGATGGCATCGTTACGTGTGAAGGTGCTGTGGGGGTCCTCCTAGGAAGCACGTTTGTTATATTATGGTTACAAGAGCAAAAAGGCTATCGAAGTGAAAGATACCAGGGATTTAGAAGTACCGTTTACAAGGAAGCATTATAGAGGTGAAGTTTACTTCCACTTGGTAGTGCTCACGGTTGGAGAGGAATTGGAACTCGACAATAGAGATGATGGACTTTTAGAAGGCATGCATGACCTGATCCATGGCATCATTGGGGCTGGTGCGACTGAGGGTGGCTTCGAACAGAGGAGAGTCTTAAAGAGGAGCATCATAAAGAGGACCGGGAAGAGCATCCCCAGAAAGGGCACCCCGAAGAAGAACGTCACCAAGGAGACCACGCCAGAGAAGAGGACGCCCAAGAGTCGCACGACAAAAGGCACCATGCCGCAGAGTACACCCCTGAGATCCAGTCAAAATGCCACACCAAACGGTAGCAGAAAAAACGCTAAGAGGGCTAGCACGGTGGTGAACACTCCCAGGAGTGATAGCAAAGAGGCGAATATGGCCAGCACAGAGGCTACCACACCCAGTGGGAGCAGAAAAAACACTAATTTGGAGCGGAACATGCTGCTGTCAGGGAATTATGCCAGCATGAAGGAGAACACGCCCAATAGTAGCAGCAAAAGGGCTAATTTGGAGCGGAACATGCCGCTGAGGTCAGGCAATAATGCCAGCATGAAGGAGAAGACGCCCAATAGTAGCAGCAAAAGGGCTAATTTGGAGTAGAACACGCCACTGGGGTCAGGCAATAATGCCAGCACGAAAGAGAACACGCCCAATAGTAGCAGCAAAAGGGCTAATTCAAAGAAGAACATGCCATAGAGGTCGGGCAATAATGCCAGCACCCTAGAGACAACACCCGTGAGGGGAGGAAGTAAGGAGATCACACCCAAGAGCGGCAGCAAAAGGCCTAGTTCGATGGGGAATGGAACGCGGATGTCAAGCCCTACTGATACCACCAGGAAAGATTACATCAAGAAGGAGGATGTACACAGGAAGAGCAAGAGGGTTCTGTACACTCAAGATGAAATTGATTCTGACTGCTGTTTGTCCATCAAGTACTGGATGCATGCAAACGTAAGACCACCCCATGTGGTTGCAGCACAACCAACCGAGTGTCTTGGGAGAAAAAAGAGTTGCCGTGAGGGTGGACTGGGCAATGTTCCTATCCATCCCGTGGAGACGATGGTGCATTTCACCCATGGGAGTCAATATGATGTGTGCAAGATTAGGCATTAGAGACGATGGCGAAGATTCTGAATCATATGAAGAAGGTAAATCAGAGAGGATCAAGAATCTGTGATGATGAAATAGACGAGGAACTTAACGATGAGGCTGGTATTCCAGTCGATGATTTGGGTGTTGAAGTAGAAGAAATGAAACATGACCACGAGTATCCTATAATTTCGGTCGGCACCGAGTTCAGGAGCATGCATGAGTTCAGGATGTCGTTCCGGCATTTTTATATCAAGGGGGAGTTCAACGTTTATCGACTGAAGACCTCTGTCGAGAGGTATGAGGTTGTTTGCAAGTTAACGTGGATGAATGGACGGGCCGAGGTACATTGTCCATGGAGGATCACGGCAAGATCCTTACCTGCGTCGACTGCAATTAGGGTATTGGGGCAATGAATGCAGCAAACCATTAGAACTCTCTTTCTCTCTCTTTTCACTCTATAACTATAATTGATGTGCGATATCTTTCTGGCAACTAGTCGAAAGCTTATCTTTAAATGAATACGTTGCAGGTGAACAGAATGGGCCCTGCACACATGTGTGCGACATGAAGCAAACTGAAATCCTCAATGGCTGATACGGAGTGGGTGGCTATGCAATCTATGTCCATGCTAAAGGATAACCCTAAGGAGACCGCGAAGAATATTCAGACTAGCCTCGGTTCTAAATACAACATTGTCCTTCCGTATTACACGGTTTGGAAAGGTAAAGAGAAAGCTCTGGGGTCTTGCACGGGGATTGGACCAATAGCTTCAGGATGATGTACAACTTCAAGGCAGAGGTACAAGCTAGGCGTCCGGGGAGTGTTGTGGAGATTGACACCAAATCAAAAGGTGGTAAAATATATTTCAAAAGATTTTTCATGGCGCTTAAACCTTGCATCGATGGATTCAAGGGCGGCCAGAGGTCAGATATCTAAGTGTAGACGACCGCCCTAAGCGCAAATGGAAAGGCTGCCTGCCATCTGCCACAGCACTTGATGGTCACAACTGGATGTTCCCAGTGGCATTCGGGCTGTTTGAAATAGAAACGAAGGAAAATTGGGTCTGGTTTATGAGGCAGCTCAAGAGATCAATAGGCCACATGGATCCATTGGCTATATCCATGGATGCATGCAAAGGGCTGACAAATGCAGTGAAGGAGGTGTTCCCGTGAGCTGAAGGTAGAGAATGCCATGCCCATATGATGCTCAACTTGTACTCACACTACACAGGCAGCGTATTTCGTTACATGTTTCCTGCTGCTAGAGTTTACAAACCTAGTAGCAGCGATTATTTCATGAGCAAGATTTTGTAAAGCCTGAACTTCCAGAGTACTTAGCCATCCATCATTCGCAGCTATGGAAGAGGAGTCAATTCAACCCTGACATGAAAGTTGATTACATAAACAACAACCTTACAGAATGCCTGAATAACTGGGTGAAGGACATAAAAGTGCGTCCTGTTCATATCTTGATGGACAGCATACGTGGTATGATCATAAAGCTGTTAAATATAAGGAGAGAGATCGGTAGGAGACTTGTAGGACATATGCTACCGCCAGTTGTACAGCAACTGCACAAAGAAGCCGAGGACTTGTTCATCTTAAGGTTCTCCCGTCAACCAACAGAAGCTGTGAGGTGGTCGATATGTCCAAGAGTGGCAAAAGGGATGTTGTGAACATCCAGCTGCGAGAATGCACCTGCTTAGAGTGGAAGCATACCGGGAAACCTTGCGACCACGCCTTGGCCTTCTTGGTGAAGAAAAGAACTCTACCACATTTGGATCAGTATTTGTCAGACTACTACTCTATGGAAAAGTTTAGAGTTGCATACGCTGGATCCGTCGAGCCATGTACAGACCCATCTCAGTGGCCTCAAGTCCAACTGTGTTTCGAGCTTTGCCAGCCAGTTACAAAAAGGGGCAGAGGAAGACCCCAGGTGAATAGGTTTAAGAATTTTCTCGAGAAGAAGGGTTCGGCTTTCTATGCTACAAAGAAGAGCAAAAACATATGCAAGACTTGCCATCTTATAGGCCATAGAGCAGCTGGATGTCCCCTTAATGCTCCCAAACCTAGGTATGAGATGGTACATTCACACAAAAAAATTGTTTATAGTCTGTAGATATAAGGTAGTAATCCATGTACTGTTTTTTTTACAGGAAGCGCAAGGTAAGAAACAAGACAACCGACTCAGTGATTTTGCTGTGGGAAGAAAACCAAAACGAGTGGAGTGATGATGTCGGACAAGATTCTGGTGCTGATTGGCCTGGCTTCCCTCGGCCCAGAGATGCAGGGTACGTGAAAGTAAGAAAATTGGCACCCAGGAAGAGGAAGAAGGCAGGAGATGAAGAAGCCAGTGGATGTGAAGGAAAGAGGAAGAAAGTTGGCACCCAAGAAGAGAAAGAGGGCTAGCAGTGTAGCAGCCTAATGATGTATTGAACTTGAACCTATATATGTAGTTCGGTTAAACTCCGGAGCTATGTGCGTGGAACTTGTCGAGTGAAACAATCTGCCTCTCATACTCGGAGTAAAATGTATCACGACTTTAGGATTTGATACGGCCGAGGCCACTAGTTGAATCTAAAACTGTGACTGTGCCACTAATATCTGAACAATCGCGATAGCTGAGCGGTTAAATCCTCTCCAAAATCGATGGGTGTTAGTGGCACCGACATGATTTATTTATAGGCGCTTCATAAATCCCTGTTGTTGGTATTACACTTATGATAAGTTTCTAGGCTAGAAAACAATTTCTTAAGCTGGCCGCTACACTCCACGAAGAAGCAACTTATTTCAGCTGCTGGACAACGACATGGCAACATAAACTGCAAATGCAACAGATAATGCCCAGATAATGAGGAAATTGTGTCCACTATCTGGCCTAATCTTGAGCCCGTCTGTCTCACCACCTCCCCGCCTTGCCTCCCCGCACTGCGAAGCTCCCGAATCTCTCGCTCCATCACACGAATCTCCTCTTTCTTGTCCCACACAGCATCACGCAGATCCTGAACAAGCTCTTTGTGAAAACCTGTCAGTGGCTTTTCGATCCACACAGACTTGTCACAGCCAGTCCCCCTCCCTTCCTGTGTAGTAGATCGAAGGAAACAAAAAAAAGAATTACATTACGCTTTCCTGAACCGGGTTACCATTGTACCTACAGTAGGAACTTACCACTCTGATGCTGTAGTTGCTGAATTTTCCTGTAGTATTTTCATCGGTCCACGAAATCCATCTCGGCATCTTCTCATCACACAAACACAGCATATCGGGGTAGTAATCATAGGGCGCCCTCTGGTACCTGATGGGGGAACCCGCCTGACGGCGTTGAGCCGACCCTGATTCCGCCCGAGACGAACTGCACGAGCTGCGAGCCATGAGGAGGGGAGCGAGAGCAGAAGAAAGAGGAGCCTTTGGATGTCAGGGTAGTGGTGAAGCGTGATTTATCCCTACTTAATAACTCGGGCAGAATCCTACCGTCCACATTCGACTGACAGGTGGGGGACCTAGCGTGTGGACTTGTCAAAAGAAACTCGCGCCTTCGTGGTTCAAAAGCCCTGTCGCGCGCATTGGACGAAATGTTTTGGTACCTTGCCCGCGTACATATCTCTGGGAGGTCTTGCTCAAGAACCAGACACGCCTGGCCCACAATCTTACTCCCTCCTAGGCACTTGTCATGGCTCGCGCCGGCAGATCCATCCGCTCCACCGCTTCCGGTAGAGCTCGTCGCGGCGGATCCACCCCAAGATCCTACCGTCGCAGTATCAAATGGCCATGGTTTCTTGAGAGGAGCGATGACGCTACGTATGCGAGCTTGGCCCCTCCTACCTGTAGAAGGACTGATGCGGCGTCGAGCTCGAGCATGAGCCGCCAGGAGCGACGACGCTCGGTCCACGCCAACCCCGTCACCTTCGTCATTGTCGATTCCGATGTGAAGGGCGACGGGGACGAAGCTGTGCAGAACGCCATTGTTGCCTCCTTGGCGAAGGGCAAGCCACGAGCGGGAGTGGATGTCGACAGGAAGGGCACGGCGGTGTCACCAATCGAGGTGGACTCCGACGACAACTGTGTGATGTGGGTTTAGATGTTGTTTAGGATGGTTGCAATTTCGGTTGTGTTTAATGCGAGTACAATTATTGTAATGTGTTTGTCGAGCTATATTAAGAAATGTGTGCAATAGCAGCCGGTGAGTGCTTCCACTTTAGAAATTGTGTCTGTGTCATTTGCATGTTGCATTATCAACGTAGATTACTTGTAAACAATCCAACGAAAATCATCAGATTACAACCATCGGACGGGAGTGGCAGGATGGAAGAGAAGTTGGGACAGTGGCTTCGAGGGGAAGGACACTGGCAGGTGGGCCCTCGGAACACGTGACACTGACATGCGGAAGCGGGAGCACACGGTATTGCCAGTCTGTCCAGAGCAAGTGGACTTTGCAACGTGACAACAGCAAGCTGATTGGACCAATATAATAACTCGTCGAAGAATTACAGAGTACTGAAAACTACAACTGGGGTACATTCGCACAACACGTATGCTCTAAGCACGTGAGAAGCATCGCTTAAGTCTAACAGTAACGACAGGACAAGTACGACATTTGTCTGTCGGTCTTCTCGATACAAATGTAGAAATGCATCTGCCTGTTCGGTCCAGCACCGACAAGGTACTGAGATGGCACGCATAGGATCGACCTTAGGTCCACATACTCCACCTCCCGCGGCGTCAGGCAGCTCGGCGCCTTGGCTAGCACAAGAATGCTATCCGACGACGGCGGCTGGGCGTTCGCCCATGTATACGCGCAATGTACGGCCAGACGCAGACCGACCGACGACACGGCACCCACGATGGTGGGCCCGGCTCTGGTTCCCGGAACACCGGCGGTGATGGTCAGGACGAAAACAGAGCCGTCCCCCCCCCTAGAAAATTAGCAGGCGGCGTGCCGAGTCAGTGAACGGCACCTGCTCTTAGAGAAGTTGGGCTTGCCTGTACGAGATCCTAATCACTTCGATCAAGTGCCCATCTGCAAGGTGGACGGCGAGCTATCACGGTGGGCCGGTGTAGTTGCAGCCTGGCTCTGTGCAGGCGCACGCGCCGTGCGGGCATGCGAGCTCGTGGAGCGGGAGCTCGTGGTAGGAGTAACGGCGAAAGCATCCTGGGTGGGAGCACATGAGCGGGAACACCGCTGCGAAGTTGCGCGCGAGGATCTCCAGACTCTTGGGCTCCCACATCTGCCACAACTTAAGTTCGTCGAGAAATCGGAAAAAAGATCAGCAGTTAGATTGGCGAATAGCAGGAATGTGTAGGATAAGTTAAAAAGGTTGTAAAATGATTTCTTACCATGAAGGTAGCGACCGTAGAATTGGCGGATGTCATCGGCTTGCGGCTACGGCAGGATGGAAGTGAAGTGGGGAAAGTGGCTTCGAGGGGAAGGAAGAGAAGTACGGGGAGGAAGAGAAGTAACGGGGACGTGACACTAGGATATGGCCCACTGAACTCGTGAGTCGTAACACTTGCAATATGCCAGTTTGTCCAGAGCAAGTGTGGACAATCATGCCGTAGAACATCCTAATCGAGGATCGCTCGCGAAAACCATCCCAATCGTCCAAGCTCCCCAATCGAACGGTATGTAACAATCGTCAAGCAGAACAACTGTGTTATGCCGTGCCTTCTAGAAGACTCAGTCTAATGGTGGATCCCTTGGGGGGCAGTGCTAGTTTTAGTATAAGAACAAGCATGAAATGACTCAAATGGATCCATGTGTGGTTTGTGGAAATAACACACATGCAATGACTCTAGTGGTTGATCCACGTGTGGTTTGTGGAAAGAACACACATGCAATGACCACTGGTGGATCCATGTGTGGTTTGTGGAAAAGAACACACATGCAATGACTCTAGTGGTTGATCCATGTTTGTTTGTGGAAATAACACACATGCAATGACTCTAGTGGTTGATCCATGTGTGGTTTGTGAAAAGAACACACCTGCAATGACTCTGGTGTTGGTTTTAGTATAAGAACACACATGCAATGATTCTAGTGGTTGATCCATGTGTAGTTTGTGGAAATAACACACATGCAATGACTCTAGTGTGTCCACATGTGTGGTTTGTGGAAAGAACACACATGCAATGACTCTGGTTTATCCATATGTGGTTTGTGGAAAGAACAGACATGCAATGACCACTGGTGGATCCATGTGTGGTTTGTGGAAAAGAACACACATGCAATGACTCTAGTACTAGTTTGTGGTTTTAGTATAAGAACACACATGCAATGACTCTAGTGGTTGATCCATGGGTGGTTTGTGGAAAGAACACACATGCAATGACTCTAGTGGTTAATCCATGTGTGGTTTGTGGAAAGAACATACATGCAATGACCACTGGTGGATCCATGTGTGGTTTGTGGAAAAGAACACACATGCAATGACTCTAGTGGTTGATCCATGTTTGTCTGTGGAAATAACACACATGCAATGACTCTAGTGGTTGATCCATGTGTGGTTTGTGAAAAGAACACACATGCAATGACTCTAGTGTTGGTTTTACTATAAGAACACACATGCATTGACTCTAGTGGTTGATCCATGTGTGGTTTGTGAAAAGAACACACATGCTATGACTCTAGTGTTGGTTTTAGTATAAGAACACACATGCAATGACTCTAGTGGTTGATCCATGTGTGCTTTGTTGAAATAACACATACGCAATGACTCTAGTGGTTGATCCATGTGTGGTTTGTGGAAATAACACACGTGCATGACTCTAGTGGGTCCACATGTGTGGTTTGTGGAAACAATACACATGCAATGACTCTAGTGGTGGATCCATGTGTGTTTTGTGGAAAAGAACACACATGCAATGACTCTAGTGCTGATTTGTGGTTTTAGTATAAGAACAAACATGCAATGACTCTAGTGGTTGATCCATGTGTGGTTTGTGGAAATAACACACATGCAATGACTAGTGGGATATCCATATGTGGTTTCTGGAAAGAACACACATGCAATGACCACTGGTGGATCCATGTGTGGTTTGTGGAAAAGAACACACATGCAATGACTCTAGTACTGCTTTGTAGTTTTAGTATAATAACACACATGCAATGACTCTAGTGGTTGATCCATGGGTGGTTTGTGGAAAGAACACACATGCAATGACTCTAGTGGTTGATCCATGTGTGGTTTGTGGAAAGAACACACATGCAATGACCACTGGTGGATCCATGTGTGGTTTGTGGAAAAGAACACACATGCAATGACTCTAGTGGTTGATCCATGTTTGTTTGTGGAAATAACACACATGCAATGACTCTAGTGGTTGATCTATTTGTGGTTTGTGAAAAGAACACACATGCAATGACTCTAGTGTTGGTTTTAGTATAAGAACACACATACAATGACTCTAGTGGTTGATACATGTGTGGTTTGTGGAAATAACACATACGCAATGACTCTAGTGGTTGATCCATGTGTGGTTTGTGGAAATAACACACATGTAATGACTCTAGTGGATCCACATGTGTGGTTTGTGGAAAGAACACACATGCAATGACTCTGGTTGATCCATATGTGGTTTGTGGAAAGAACACACATGCAATGACTCTAGTGGTGGATCCATGTGTGGTTTGTGGAAAAGAACACACATGCAATGACTCTAGTGCTGGTTTGTGGTTGTAGTATAAGAACAAACATGCAACGACTCTAATGGTTGATCCTTGTGTGGTTTGTGGAAACAACACACATGCAATGACTAGTGGTTTATCCATATGTGATTTGTGGAAAGAACACACATGCAATGACTCTAGTGGTTGATCCATGTGTGGTTTGTGAAAAGAACACACCTGCAATGACTCTGGTGTTGGTTTTAGTATAAGAACACACATGCAATGATTCTAGTGGTTGATCCATGTGTGGTTTGTGGAAATAACACACATGCAATGACTCTAGTGGGTCCACTTGTGTGGTTTGTGGAAAGAACACACATGCAATGACTCTGGTTGATCCATATGTGGTTTGTGGAAAGAACACACATGCAATGACCACTGGTGGATCCATGTGTGGTTTGTGGAAAAGAACACACATGCAATGACTCTAGTACTGGTTTGTGGTTTTAGTATAAGAACACACATGCAATGACTCTAGTGGTTGATCCATGGGTGGTTTGTGGAAATAACACACATGCAATGACTCTAGTGGTTGATCCATGTTTGTTTGTGGAAATAACACACATGCAATGACTCTAGTGGTTGATCCATGTGTGGTTTGTGAAAAGAACACACATGCAATGACTCTAGTGTTGGTTTTAGTATAAGAACACACATGCAATGACTCTAGTGGTTGATCCATGTGTGGTTTGTGAAAAAACACACATGCAATGACTCTAGTGTTGGTTTTAGTATAAGAACACACATGCAATGACTAGTGGGTGATTCATTTCTGGTTTGTGGAAGTAACACAGACGTAATGACTTTAGTGGTTGATCCATGTGTGGTTTGTGGAAATAACACACATTCAATGACTCTAGTGGGTCCACATGTGTGGTTTGTGGAAAGAACACACATGTAATGACTCTGGTTGATCGATATGTGGTTTGTGGAAAGAACACACATGCAATGACTATAGTGGTGGATCCATGTGTGGTTTGTGGAAAATAACACACATGCAATGACTCTAGTGCTAGTTTGTGGTTTTAGTGTAAGAACAAACATGCAATGACTCTAGTGGTTGATCCATGTGTGGTTTGTGGAAAGAACACACATGCAATGACCACTGGTGGATCCATGTGTGGTTTGTGGAAAAGAACACACATGCAATGACTCTAGTGGTTGATCCATGTTTGTTTGAGGAAATAACACACATGCAATGACTCTAGTGGTTGATCCATGTGTGGTTTGTGAAAAGAACACACCTGCAATGACTCTGGTGTTGGTTTTAGTATAAGAACACACATGCAATGATTCTAGTGGTTGATCCATGTGTGGTTTGTGGAAATAACACACATGCAATGACTCTAGTGGGTCCACTTGTGTGGTTTGTGGAAAGAACACACATGCAATGACTCTGGTTGATCCATATGTGGTTTGTGGAAAGAACACACATGCAATGACCACTGGTGGATCCATGTGTGGTTTGTGGAAAAGAACACACATACAATGACTCTAGTACTGGTTTGTGGTTTTAGTATAAGAAGACACATGCAATGACTCTAGTGGTTGATCCATCGGTGGTTTGTGGAAAGAACACACATGCAATGACTCTAGTGGTTGATCCATGTGTGGTTTGTGGAAAGAACGCACAGGCAATGACCACTGGTGGATCCATGTGTGGTTTGTGGAAAAGAACACACATGCAATGACTCTAGTGGTTGATCCATGTTTGTTTGTGGAAATAACACACATGCAATGACTCTAGCGGTTGATCCATGTGTGGTTTGTGAAAAGAACACACATGCAATGACTCTAGTGTTGGTTTTAGTACAAGAACACACATGCAATGACTCTAGTGTTGGTTTTAGTATAAGAACACACATGCAATGACTCTAGTGGTTGATCCATGTGTGGTTTGTGAAAAGAACACACATGCAATGACTCTAGTGTTAGTTTTAGTATTAGAAATCACATGCAATGACTCTGGTGGTTGATTCATGTCTGGTTTGTGGAAATAACACAGGCGCAATGACTCTAGTGGTTGATCCATGTGTGGTTTGTGGAAATAACACACATTCAATGACTCTAGTGGGTCCACATGTGTGGTTTGTGGAAAGAACACACATGCAATGACTCTGGTTGATCCATATGTGGTTTGTGGAAAGAACACACATGCAATGACTCTAGTGGTGGATCCATGTGTGGTTTGTGGAAAAGAACACACATGCAATGACTCTAGTGCTAGTTTGTGGTTTTAGTATAAGAACAAACATGCAATGACTCTAGTGGTTGATCCATGTGTGGTTTGTGGAAAGAACATACATGCAATGACCACTGGTGGATCCATGTGTGGTTTGTGGAAAAGAACACACATGCAATGACTCTAGTGGTTGATCCATGTTTGTTTGTGGAAATAACACACATGCAATGACTCTAGTGGTTGATCCATGTGTGGTTTGTGGAAAGAACACACATGCAATGACCACTGGTGGATCCATGTGTGGTTTGGGGAAAAGAACACACATGCAATGACTCTAGTGGTTGATCCATGTTTGTTTGTGGAAATAACACACATGCAATGACTCTAGTGGTTGATCCATGTGTGGTTTGTGAAAAGAACACACATGCAATGACTCTAGTGTTGGTTTTAGTATAAGAACACACATGCAATGACTCTAGTGGTTGATCCATGTGTGGTTTGTGAAAAGAACACCCATGCAATGACTCTAGTGTTGGTTTTAGTATAAGAACACACATGCAATGACTCTAGTGGTTGATTCATGTCTGGTTTGTGGAAATAACACAGACGCAATGATTCTAGTGGTTGATCCATGTGTGGTTTATGGAAATAACGCACATTCAATGACTCTAGTGGGTCCACATGTGTGGTTTGTGGAAAGAACACACATGCAATGACTCTGGTTGATCCATATGTGGTTTGTGGAAAGAACACACATGCAATGACTCTAGTGGTGGATCCATGTGTGGTTTGTGGAAAAGAATACACATGCAATGACTCTAGTGCTGGTTTGTGGTTTTAGTATAAGAACAAACATGCAATGACTCTAGTGGTTGATCCATGTGTGGTTTGTGGAAAGAACACACATGGAATGACCATTGGTGGATCCATGTGTGGTTTGTGGAAAAGAACACACATGCAATGACTCTAGTGGTTGATCCATGTTTGTTTGTGGAAATAACACACATGCAATGACTCTAGTGGTTGATCCATGTGTGGTTTGTGAAAGGAACACACCTGCAATGACTGGTGTTGGTTTTAGTATAAGAACGCACATGCAATGATTCTAGTGGTTGATCCATGTGTGGTTTGTGGAAATAACACACATGCAATGACTCTAGTGGGTCCACATGTGTGGTTTGTGGAAAGAACACACATGCAATGACTCTGGTTGATCCATATGTGGTTTGTGGAAAGAACACACATGCAATGACCACTGGTGGATCCATGTGTGGTTTGTGGAAAAGAACACACATGCAATGACTCTAGTACTGGTTTGTAGTTTTAGTATAAGAACACACATGCAATGACTCTAGTGGTTGATCCATGTGTGGTTTGTGGAAAGAACACACATGCAATGACCACTGGTGGATCCATGTGTGGTTTGTGGAAAAGAACACACATGCAATGACTCTAGTGGTTGATCCATGTTTGTTTGGGGAAATAACACACATGCAATGACTGTAGTGGTTGATCCATGTGTGGTTTGTGAAAAGAACACACATGCAATGACTCTAGTGTTGGTTTTAGTATAAGAACACACATGCAATAACTCTAGTGGTTGATCCATGTGTGGTTTGTGAAAAGAACACACATGCTATGACTCTAGTTTTGGTTTTAGTATAAGAACACACATGCAATGACTCTAGTGGTTTCTCCATGTGTGGTTTGTGGAAATAACACATACGCAATGACTCTAGTGGTTGATCCATGTGTGGTTTGTGGAAATAACACACGTGCAATGACTCTAGTGGGTCCACATGTGTGGTTTGTGGAAAGAACACACATCCAATGACTCTAGTGCTGGTTTGTGGTTTTAGTATAAGAACAAACATGCAATGACTCTAGTGGTTGATCCATGTGTGGTTTGTGGAAAAGAACACACATGCAATGAATAGTGGGATATCCATATGTGGTTTGTGGAAAGAACACACATGCAATGACCACTGGTGGATCCATGTGTGGTTTGTGGAAAAGAACACACATGCAATGACTCTAGTACTGGTTTGTAGTTTTAGTATAATAACACACATGCAATGAATCTAGTGGTTGATCCATGGGTGGTTTGTGGAAAGAACACACATGCAATGACTCTAGTGGTTGATCCATGTGTGGTTTGTGGAAAGAACACACATGCAATGACCACTGGTGGATCCATGTGTGGTTTGTGGAAAAGAACACACATGCAATGACTCTAGTGGTTGATCCATGTTTGTTTGTGGAAATAACACACATGCAATGACTCTAGTGGTTGATCCATGTGTGGTTTGTGAAAAGAACACACATGCAATGACTCTAGTGTTGGTTTTAGTATAAGAACACACATGCAATGACTCTAGTGGTTGATCCATGTGTGGTTTGTGAAAAGAACACACATGCAATGACACTATTGTTGGTTTTAGTATAAGAACACACATGCAATGACTCTAGTGGTTGATACATGTGTGGTTTGTGGAAATAACACACATGCAATGACTCTAGTGGTTGATCCATGTGTGGTTTGTGGAAATAACACACATGCAATGACTCTAGTGGGTCCACATGTGTGGTTTGTGGAAAGAACACACGTGCAATGACTCTGGTGGATCCATATGTGGTTTGCGGAAAGAACACACATGCAATGTCTCTAGTGGTGGATCCATGTGTGGTTTGTGGAAAAGAACACAAATGCAATAACTCTAGTGCTGGTTTGTGGTTTTAGTATAAGAACAAACATGCAACGACTCTAATGGTTGATCCATGTGTGGTTTGTGGAAAGAACACACATGCAATGACTAGTGGTTGATCCATATGTGGTTTGTGGAAAGAACACACATGCAATGATTCTAGTGGTTGATCCATGTGTGGTTTGTGGAAATAACACACATACAATGACTCTAGTGGGTCCACATGTGGTTTGTGGAAAGAACACACATGCAATGACTCTGGTTGATCCATATGTGGTTTGTGGAAAGAACACACATGCAATGACCACTGGTGGATCCATGTGTGGTTTGTGGAAAAGAACACACATGCAATGACTCTAGTACTGGTTTGTGGTTTTAGTATAAGAACACACATGCAATGACTCTAGTGGTTGATCCATGGGTGGTTTGTGGAACAGACGCAATGACTCTAGTGGTTGATTCATGTCTGGTTTGTGGAAATAACACAGACGCAATGATTCTAGTGGTTGATCCATGTGTGGTTTATGGAAATAACGCACATTCAATGACTCTAGTGGGTCCACATGTGTGGTTTGTGGAAAGAACACACATGCAATGACTCTGGTTGATCCATATGTAGTTTGTAGAAAGAACACACATGCAATGACTCTAGTGGTGGATCCATGTGTGGTTTGTGGAAAAGAACACACATGCAATGACTCTAGTGCCGGTTTGTGGTTTTAGTATAAGAACAAACATGCAATGACTCTAGTGGTTGATCCATGTGTGGTTTGTGGAAAGAACACACATGGAATGACCATTGGTGGATCCATGTGTGGTTTGTGGAAAAGAACACACATGCAATGACTCTAGTGGTTGATCCATGTTTGTTTGTGGAAATAACACACATGCAATGACTCTAGTGGTTGATCCATGTGTGGTTTGTGAAAAGAACACACATGCTATGACTCTAGTGTTGGTTTTAGTATAAGAACGCACATGCAATGATTCTAGTGGTTGATCCATGTGTGGTTTGTGGAAATAACACACATGCAATGACTCTAGTGGGTCCACATGTGTGGTTTGTGGAAAGAACACACATGCAATGACTCTGGTTGATCCATATGTGGTTTGTGGAAAGAACACACATGCAATGACCACTGGTGGATCCATGTGTGGTTTGTGGAAAAGAACACACATGCAATGACTCTAGTACTGATTTGTGGTTTTAGTATAAGAACACACATGCAATGACTCTAGTGGTTCATCCATGGGTGGTTTGTGGAAAGAACACACATGCAATGACTCTAGTGGTTGATCTATGTGTGGTTTGTGGAAAGAACACACATGCAATGACTCTAGTGGTTTCTCCATGTGTGGTTTGTGGAAATAACACATATGCAATGACTCTAGTGGTTGATCCATGTGTGGTTTGTGGAAATAACACACATGCAATGACTCTAGTGGGTCCACATGTGTGGTTTGTGGAAACAACACACATGCAATGACTCTAGTGGTGGATCCATGTGTGTTTTGTGGAAAAGAACACACATGCAATGACTCTAGTGCTGGTTTGTGGTTTTAGTATAAGAACAAACATGCAATGACTCTAGTGGTTGATCCATGTGTGGTTTGTGGAAAGAACACACATGCAATGACTAGTGGGATATCCATATGTGGTTTGTGGAAAGAACACACATGCAATGACCACTGGTGGATCCATGTGTGGTTTGTGGAAAAGAACACACATGCAATGACTCTAGTACTGGTTTGTAGTTTTAGTATAATAACACACATGCAATGACTCTAGTGGTTGATCCATGGGTGGTTTGTGGAAAGAACACACATGCAATGACTCTAGTGGTTGATCCATGTGTGGTTTGTGGAAAGAACACACATGCAATGACCACTGGTGGATCCATGTGTGGTTTGTGGAAAAGAACACACATGCAATGACTCTAGTGGTTGATCCATGTTTGTTTGTGGAAATAACACACATGCAATGACTCTAGTGGTTGATCCATGTGTGGTTTGTGAAAAGAACACACATGCAATGACTCTAGTGTTGGTTTTAGTATAAGAACACACATGCAATGACTCTAGTGGGTTATCCATGTGTGGTTTGTGAAAAGAACACACATGCAATGACTCTATTGTTGGTTTTAGTATAAGAACACACATGCAATGACTCTAGTGGTTGATACATGTGTGGTTTGTGGAAATAACACATATGCAATGACTCTAGTGGTTGATCCATGTGTGGTTTGTGGAAATAACACACATTCAATGACTCTAGTGGGTCCACATGTGTGGTTTGTGGAAAGAACACACATGCAATGACTAGTCGGATATCCATATGTGGTTTGTGGAAAGAACAGACATGCAATGACCACTGGTGGATCCATGTGTGGTTTGTGGAAAAGAACACACATGCAATGGCTCTAGTACTGGTTTGTAGTTTTAGTATAATAACACACATGCAATGACTCTAGTGGTTGATCCATGGGTGGTTTGTGGAAACAACACACATGCAATGACTCTAGTGGTTGATCCATGTGTGGTTTGTGGAAAGAACACACATGCAATGACCACTGGTGGATCCATGTGTGGTTTGTGGAAAAGAACACACATGCAATGACTCTAGTGGTTGATCCATGTTTGTTTGTGGAAATAACACACATGCAATGACTCTAGTGGTTGATCCATGTGTGGTTTGTGAAAAGAACACACATGCAATGACTCTAGTGTTGGTTTTAGTATAAGAACACACATGCAATGACTCTAGTGGTTGATCCATGTGTGGTTTGTGAAAAGAACACACATGCAATGACACTATTGTTGGTTTTAGTATAAGAACACACATGCAATGACTCTAGTGGTTGATACATGTGTGGTTTGTGGAAATAACACATATGCAATGACTCTAGTGGTTGATCCATGTGTGGTTTGTGGAAATAACACACATGCAATGACTCTAGTGGGTCCACATGTGTGGTTTGTGGAAAGAACACACGTGGAATGACTCTGGTGGATCCATATGTGGTTTGCGGAAAGAACACACATGCAATGTCTCTAGTGGTGGATCCATGTGTGGTTTGTGGAAAAGAACACAAATGCAATAACTCTAGTGCTGGTTTGTGGTTTTAGTATAAGAACAAACATGCAACGACTCTAATGGTTGATCCATGTGTGGTTTGTGGAAAGAACACACATGCAATGACTAGTGGTTGATCCATATGTGGTTTGTGGAAAGAACACACATGCAATGATTCTAGTGGTTGATCCATGTGTGTTTTGTGGAAATAACACACATACAATGACTCTAGTGGGTCCACATGTGTGGTTTGTGGAAAGAACACACATGCAATGACTCTGGTTGATCCATATGTGGTTTGTGGAAAGAACACACATGCAATGACCACTGGTGGATCCATGTGTGGTTTGTGAAAAAAAACACATGCAATGACTCTAGTGCAAGTTTGTGGTTTTAGTATAAGAACACACATGCAATGACTCTAGTGGTTGATCCATGGGTGGTTTGTGGAAATAACACAGACGCAATGACTCTAGTGGTTGATTCATGTCTGGTTTGTGGAAATAACACAGACGCAATGATTCTAGTGGTTGATCCATGTGTGGTTTATGGAAATAACGCACATTCAATGACTCTAGTGGGTCCACATGTGTGGTTTGTGGAAAGAACACACATGCAATGACTCTGGTTGATCCATATGTGGTTTGTAGAAAGAACACACATGCAATGACTCTAGTGGTGGATCCATGTGTGGTTTGTGGAAAAGAACACACATGCAATGACTCTAGTGCTGGTTTGTGGTTTTAGTATAAGAACAAACATGCAATGACTCTAGTGGTTGATCCATGTGGTGTTTGTGGAAAGAACAAACAAGAAATGACCACTGTGGATCCATGTGTGGTTTGTGGAAAAGAACACACATGCAATGACTCTAGTGGTTGATCCATGTTTGTGTGTGGAAATAACACACATG
The DNA here is from genome assembly GCA_023614405.1 of Avena insularis. Classification (NCBI taxonomy): domain Eukaryota; kingdom Viridiplantae; phylum Streptophyta; class Magnoliopsida; order Poales; family Poaceae; genus Avena; species Avena insularis. The sequence continues at coordinate 412,668,899 of CM042696.1, forward strand.
CAATGACTCTAGTGGTTGATCCATGTGGGGTTTGTGGAAAGAACACCTGCAATGACTCTGGTGTTGGTTTTAGTATAAGAACGCACATGCAATGATTCTAGTGGTTGATCCATGTGTGGTTTGTGGAAATAACACACATGCAATGACTCTAGTGGGTCCACATGTGTGGTTTGTGGAAAGAACACACATGCAATGACTCTGGTTGATCCATATGTGGTTTGTGGAAAGAACACACATGCAATGACCACTGGTGGATCCATGTGTGGTTTGTGGAAAAGAACACACATGCAATGACTCTAGTACTGGTTTGTGGTTTTAGTATAAGAACACACATGCAATGACTCTAGTGGTTGATCCATGGGTGGTTTGTGGAAAGAACACACATGCAATGACTCTAGTGGTTGATCCATGTGTGGTTTGTGGAAAGAACACACATGCAATGACCACTGGTGGATCCATGTGTGGTTTGTGGAAAAGAACACACATGCAATGACTCTAGTGGTTGATCCATGTTTGTTTGGTGAAAAAAAACACATGCAATGACTGTAGTGGTTGATCCATGTGTGGTTTGTGAAAAGAACACACATGCAATGACTCTAGTGTTGGTTTTAGTATAAGAACACACATGCAATAACTCTAGTGGTTGATCCATGTGTGGTTTGTGAAAAGAACACACATGCTATGACTCTAGTTTTGGTTTTAGTATAAGAACACACATGCAATGACTCTAGTGGTTTCTCCATGTGTGGTTTGTGGAAATAACACATACGCAATGACTCTAGTGGTTGATCCATGTGTGGTTTGTGGAAATAACACACATGCAATGACTCTAGTGGGTCCACATGTGTGGTTTGTGGAAACAACACACATGCAATGACTCTAGTGGTGGATCCATGTGTGTTTTGTGGAAAAGAACACACATGCAATGACTCTAGTGCTGGTTTGTGGTTTTAGTATAAGAACAAACATGCAATGACTCTAGTGGTTGATCCATGTGTGGTTTGTGGAAAAGAACACACATGCAATGACTAGTGGGATATCCATATGTGGTTTGTGGAAAGAACACACATGCAATGACCACTGGTGGATCCATGTGTGGTTTGTGGAAAAGAACACACATGCAATGACTCTAGTACTGGTTTGTGGTTTTAGTATAATAACACACATGCAATGACTCTAGTGGTTGATCCATGGGTGGTTTGTGGAAAGAACACACATGCAATGACTCTAGTGGTTGATCCATGTGTGCTTTGTGGAAAGAACACACATGCAATGACCATGGTGGATCCATGTGTGGTTTGTGGAAAAGAACACACATGCAATGACTCTAGTGGTTGATCCATGTTTGTTTGTGGAAATAACACACATGCAATGACTCTAGTGGTTGATCCATGTGTGGTTTGTGAAAAGAACACACATGCAATGACTCTAGTGTTGGTTTTAGTATAAGAACACACATGCAATGACTCTAGTGGTTGATCCATGTGTGGTTTGTGAAAAGAACACACATGCAATGACTCTATTGTTGGTTTTAGTATAAGAACACACATGCAATGACTCTAATGGTTGATACATGTGTGGTTTGTGGAAATAACACATATGCAATGACTCTAGTGGTTGATCCATGTGTGGTTTGTGGAAATAACACACATTCAATGACTCTAGTGGGTCCACATGTGTGGTTTGTGGAAAGAACACACATGCAATGACTAGTCGGATATCCATATGTGTTTTGTGGAAAGATTACACATGCACTGACCAGTGGTTGATGCTTGTGTGGTTTGTGTAAAAAACACACATGCAATGTCTCTAGTACTGGTTTGTGGTTTTAGTATAATAACACACATGCAATGACTCTAGTGGTTGATCCATGGGTGGTTTGTGGAAAGAACACACATGCAATGACTCTAGTGGTTGATCCATGTGGTTTGTGGAAAGAACACACATGCAATGACTCTAGTGGTGGATCCATGTTTGGTTTGTTGAAAAGAACACACATGCAATGACTCTAGTGGTTGATCCATGTTTGTTTGTGGAAATAACACACATGCAATGACTCTAGTGGTTGATCCATGTGTGGTTTGTGAAAAGAACACACATGCAATGACTCTGGTGTAATTTGTGGTTTTAGTATAAGAACACACATGCAATGACTCTAGTGGTTGATCCATGTGTGGTTTGTGAAAAGAACACACATGCAATGACTCTATTGTTGGTTTTAGTATAAGAACACACATGCAATGACTCTAGTGGTTGATACATGTGTGTTTGTGGAAATAACACACATGCAATGACTCTAGTGGTTGATCCATGTGTGGTTTTTGGAAATAACACACATGCAATGACTCTAGTGGGTCAACATGTGTGGTTTGTGGAAAGAACACACATGCAATGACTCTGGTGGATCCATATGTGGTTTGCGGAAAGAACACACATGCAATGTCTCTAGTGGTGGATCCATGTGTGGTTTGTGGAAAAGAACACAAATGCAATAACTCTAGTGCTGGTTTGTGGTTTTAGTATAAGAACAAACATGCAACGACTCTAATGGTTGATCCATGTGTGGTTTGTGGAAAGAACACACATGCAATGACTCTAGTGGTTGATCCATATGTGGTTTGTGGAAAGAACACACATGCAATGATTCTAGTGGTTGATCCATGTGTGGTTTGTGGAAATAACACACATACAATGACTCTAGTGGGTCCACATGTGTGGTTTGTGGAAAGAACACACATGCAATGACTCTGGTTGATCCATATGTGGTTTGTGGAAAGAACACACATGCAATGACCACTGGTGGATCCATGTGTGGTTTGTGGAAAAGAACACACATGCAATGACTCTAGTACTGGTTTGTGGTTGTAGTATAAGAACACACATGCAATGACTCTAGTGGTTGATCCATGGGTGGTTTGTGGAAATAACACAGATGCAATGACTCTAGTGGTTGATTCATGTCTGGTTTGTGGAAATAACACAGACGCAATGATTCTAGTGGTTGATCCATGTGTGGTTTATGGAAATAACGCACATTCAATGACTCTAGTGGGTCCACATGTGTGGTTTGTGGAAAGAACACACATGCAATGACTCTGGTTGATCCATATGTGGTTTGTAGAAAGAACACACATGCAATGACTCTAGTGGTGGATCCATGTGTGGTTTGTGGAAAAGAACACACATGCAATGACTCTAGTGCTGGTTTGTGGTTTTAGTATAAGAACAAACATGCAATGACTCTAGTGGTTGATCCATGTGTGGTTTGTGGAAAGAACACACATGGAATGACCATTGGTGGATCCATGTGTGGTTTGTGGAAAAGAACACACATGCAATGACTCTAGTGGTTGATCCATGTTTGTTTGTGGAAATAACACACATGCAATGACTCTAGTGGTTGATCCATGTGTGGTTTGTGAAAGGAACACACCTGCAATGACTCTGGTGTTGGTTTTAGTATAAGAACGCACATGCAATGATTCTAGTGGTTGATCCATGTGTGGTTTGTGGAAATAACACACATGCAATGACTCTAGTGGGTCCACATGTGTGGTTTGTGGAAAGAACACACATGCAATGACTCTGGTTGATCCATATGTGGTTTGTGGAAAGAACACACATGCAATGACCACTGGTGGATCCATGTGTGGTTTGTGGAAAAGAACACACATGCAATGACTCTAGTACTGGTTTGTGGTTTTAGTATAAGAACACACATGCAATGACTCTAGTGGTTGATCCATGGGTGGTTTGTGGAAAGAACACACATGCAATGACTCTAGTGGTTGATCCATGTGTGGTTTGTGGAAAGAACACACATGCAATGACCACTGGTGGATCCATGTGTGGTTTGTGGAAAAGAACACACATGCAATGACTCTAGTGGTTGATCCATGTTTGTTTGGGGAAATAACACACATGCAATGACTGTAGTGGTTGATCCATGTGTGGTTTGTGAAAAGAACACACATGCAATGACTCTAGTGTTGGTTTTAGTATAAGAACACACATGCAATGACTCTAGTGGTTGATCCATGTGTGGTTTGTGAAAAGAACACACATGCTATGACTCTAGTGTTGGTTTTAGTATAAGAACACACATGCAATGACTCTAGTGGTTGATCCATGTGTGGTTTGTGGAAATAACACATACGCAATGACTCTAGTGGTTGATCCATGTGTGGTTTGTGGAAATAACACACATGCAATGACTCTAGTGGGTCCACATGTGTGGTTTGTGGAAACAACACACATGCAATGACTCTAGTGGTGGATCCATGTGTGTTTTGTGGAAAAGAACACACATGCAATGACTCTAGTGCTGGTTTGTGGTTTTAGTATAAGAACAAACATGCAATGACTCTAGTGGTTGATCCATGTGTGGTTTGTGGAAAGAACACACATGCAATGACTAGTGGGATATCCATATGTGGTTTGTGGAAAGAACACACATGCAATGACCACTGGTGGATCCATGTGTGGTTTGTGGAAAAGAACACACATGCAATGACTCTAGTACTGGTTTGAAGTTTTAGTATAATAACACACATGCAATGACTCTAGTGGTTGATCCATGGGTGGTTTGTGGAAAGAACACACATGCAATGACTCTAGTGGTTGATCCATGTGTGGTTTGTGGAAAGAACACACATGCAATGACCACTGGTGGATCCATGTGTGGTTTGTGGAAAAGAACACACATGCAATGACTCTAGTGGTTGATCCATGTTTGTTTGTGGAAATAACACACATGCAATGACTCTAGTGGTTGATCCATGTGTGGTTTGTGAAAAGAACACACATGCAATGACTCTAGTGTTGGTTTTAGTATAAGAACACACATGCAATGACTCTAGTGGTTGATCCATGTGTGGTTTGTGAAAAGAACACACATGCAATGACTCTATTGTTGGTTTTAGTATAAGAACACACATGCAATGACTCTAATGGTTGATACATGTGTGGTTTGTGGAAATAACACATATGCAATGACTCTAGTGGTTGATCCATGTGTGGTTTGTGGAAATAACACACATTCAATGACTCTAGTGGGTCCACATGTGTGGTTTGTGGAAAGAACACACATGCAATGACTAGTCGGATATCCATATGTGGTTTGTGGAAAGAACAGACATGCAATGACCACTGGTGGATCCATGTGTGGTTTGTGGAAAAGAACACACATGCAATGGCTCTAGTACTGGTTTGTAGTTTTAGTATAATAACACACATGCAATGACTCTAGTGGTTGATCCATGGGTGGTTTGTGGAAACAACACACATGCAATGACTCTAGTGGTTGATCCATGTGTGGTTTGTGGAAAGAACACACATGCAATGACCACTGGTGGATCCATGTTTGGTTTGTGGAAAAGAACACACATGCAATGACTCTAGTGGTTGATCCATGTTTGTTTGTGGAAATAACACACATGCAATGACTCTAGTGGTTGATCCATGTGTGGTTTGTGAAAAGAACACACATGCAATGACTCTAGTGTTGGTTTTAGTATAAGAACACACATGCAATGACTCTAGTGGTTGATCCATGTGTGGTTTGTGAAAAGAACACACATGCAATGACTCTATTGTTGGTTTTAGTATAAGAACACACATGCAATGACTCTAGTGGTTGATACATGTGTGGTTTGTGGAAATAACACATATGCAATGACTCTAGTGGTTGATCCATGTGTGGTTTGTGGAAATAACACACATGCAATGACTCTAGTGGGTCCACATGTGTGGTTTGTGGAAAGAACACACATGCAATGACTCTGGTGGATCCATATGTGGTTTGTGGAAAGAACACACATGCAATGACTCTAGTGGTGGATCCATGTGTGGTTTGTGGAAAAGAACACAAATGCAATAACTCTAGTGCTGGTTTGTGGTTTTAGTATAAGAACAAACATGCAACGACTCTAATGGTTGATCCATGTGTGGTTTGTGGAAAGAACACACATGCAATGACTAGTGGTTGATCCATATGTGGTTTGTGGAAAGAACACACATGCAATGATTCTAGTGGTTGATCCATGTGTGGTTTGTGGAAAAAACACACATACAATGACTCTAGTGGGTCCACATGTGTGGTTTGTGGAAAGAACACACGCAATGACTCTAGTGGTGGATCCATGTGTGGTTTGTGGAAAAGAACACACATGCAATGACCTTGGTGGATCCATGTGGTTTTTGGAAATAACACACATGCAATGACTCTAGTACTGGTTTGTGGTTTTAGTATAAGAACACACGTGTAATGACTCTAGTGGTTGATCCATGTGTGGTTTGTGAGTATAAGAACACACATGCAATGACTCTAGTGGTTGATTCATGTCTGGTTTGTGGAAATAACACAGACGCAATGATTCTAGTGGTTGATCCATGTGTGGTTTATGGAAATAACGCACATTCAATGACTCTAGTGGTTCCATGTGTGGTTTGTGGAAAGAACACACATGCAATGACTCTGGTTGATCCATATGTGGTTTGTAGAAAGAACACACATGCAATGACTCTAGTGGTGGATCCATGTGTGGTTTGTGGAAAAGAACACACATGCAATGACTCTAGTGCTGGTTTGTGGTTTTAGTATAAGAACAAACATGCAATGACTCTAGTGGTTGATCCATGTGTGGTTTGTGGAAAGAACACACATGGAATGACCATTGGTGGATCCATGTGTGGTTTGTGGAAAAGAACACACATGCAATGACTCTAGTGGTTGATCCATGTTTGTTTGTGGAAATAACACACATGCAATGACTCTAGTGGTTGATCCATGTGTGGTTTGTGAAAGGAACACACCTGCAATGACTCTGGTGTTGGTTTTAGTATAAGAACACACATGCAATGATTCTAGTGGTTGATCCATGTGTGGTTTGTGGAAATAACACACATGCAATGACTCTAGTGGGTCCACTTGTGTGGTTTGTGGAAAGAACACACATGCAATGACTCTGGTTGATCCATATGTGGTTTGTGGAAAGAACACACATGCAATGACCACTGGTGGATCCATGTGTGGTTTGGAAAGAACACACATGCAATGACTCTAGTACTGGTTTGTGGTTTTAGTATAAGAACACACATGCAATGACTCTAGTGGTTGATCCATGGGTGGTTTGTGGAAAGAACACACATGCAATGACTCTAGTGGTTGATCCATGTGTGGTTTGTGGAAAGAACACACATGCAATGACCACTGGTGGATCCATGTGTGGTTTGTGGAAAAGAACACACATGCAATGACTCTAGTGGTTGATCCATGTTTGTTTGTGGAAATAACACACATGCAATGACTGTAGTGGTTAATCCATGTGTGGTTTGTGAAAAGAACACACATGCAATGACTCTAGTGTTGGTTTTAGTATAAGAACACACATGCAATGACTCTAGTGGTTGATCCATGTGTGGTTTGTGAAAAGAACACACATGCTATGACTCTAGTGTTGGTTTTAGTATAAGAACACACATGCAATGACTCTAGTGGTTTCTCCATGTGTGGTTTTGGAAATAACACATACGCAATGACTCTAGTGGTTGATCCATGTGTGGTTTGTGGAAATAACACACGTGCAATGACTCTAGTGGGTCCACATGTGTGGTTTGTGGAAACAACACACATGCAATGACTCTAGTGGTGGATCCATGTGTGGTTTGTGGAAAAGAACACACATGCAATGACTCTAGTGCTGGTTTGTGGTTTTAGTATAAGAACAAACATGCAATGACTCTAGTGGTTGATCCATGTGTGATTTGTGGAAAAGAACACACATGCAATGACTAGTGGGATATCCATATGTGGTTTGTGGAAAGAACACACATGCAATGACCACTGGTGGATCCATGTGTGGTTTGTGGAAAAGAACACACATGCAATGACTCTAGTACTGGTTTGTAGTTTTAGTATAATAACACACATGCAATGACTCTAGTGGTTGATCCATGGGTGGTTTGTGGAAAGAACACACATGCAATGACTCTAGTGGTTGATCCATGTGTGGTTTGTGGAAAGAACACACATGCAATGACCACTGGTGGATCCATGTGTGGTTTGTGGAAAAGAACACACATGCAATGACTCTAGTGGTTGATCCATGTTTGTTTGTGGAAATAACACACATGCAATGACTCTAGTGGTTGATCCATGTGTGGTTTGTGAAAAGAACACACATGCAATGACTCTAGTGTTGGTTTTAGTATAAGAACACACATGCAATGACTCTAGTGGTTGATCCATGTGTGGTTTGTGAAAAGAACACACATGCAATGACTCTATTGTTGGTTTTAGTATAAGAACAAACATGCAATGACTCTAGTGGTTGATACATGTGTGGTTTGTGGAAATAACACATATGCAATGACTCTAGTGGTTGATCCATGTGTGGTTTGTGGAAATAACACACATTCAATGACTCTAGTGGGTCCACATGTGTGGTTTGTGGAAAGAACACACATGCAATGACTCTGGTTGATCCATATGTGGTTTGGAAATAACACACATGCAATGACCACTGGTGGATCCATGTGTGGTTTGTGGAAAGAACACATGCAATGGCTCTAGTACTGGTTTGTTTTAGTATAAGAACACACATGCAATGACTCTAGTGGTTGATCCATGGGTGGTTTGTGGAAAGAACACACATGCAATGACTCTAGTGGTTGATCCATGTGTGGTTTGTGGAAAGAACACACATGCAATGACTCTGGTTGATCCATATGTGGTTTGTGGAAAGAACACACATGCAATGACTCTAGTGGTTGATCCATGTTTGTTTGTGGAAATAACACACATGCAATGACTCTAGTGGTTGATCCATGTGTGGTTTGTGAAAAGAACACACATGCAATGACTCTAGTGTTGGTTTTAGTATAAGAACACACATGCAATGACTCTAGTGGTTGATCCATGTGTGGTTTGTGAAAAGAACACACATGCAATGACACTATTGTTGGTTTTAGTATAAGAACACACATGCAATGACTCTAGTGGTTGATACATGTGTGGTTTGTGGAAATAACACACATGCAATGACTCTAGTGGTTGATCCATGTGTGGTTTGTGGAAATAACACACATGCAATGACTCTAGTGGGTCCACATGTGTGGTTTGTGGAAAGAACACACATGCAATGACTCTGGTGGATCCATATGTGGTTTGCGGAAAGAACACACATGCAATGTCTCTAGTGGTGGATCCATGTGTGGTTTGTGGAAAAGAACACAAATGCAATAACTCTAGTGCTGGTTTGTGGTTTTAGTATAAGAACAAACATGCAACGACTCTAATGGTTGATCCATTGTGGTTTGTGGAAAGAACACACATGCAATGACTAGTGGTTGATCCATATGTGGTTTGTGGAAAGAACACACATGCAATGATTCTAGTGGTTGATCCATGTGTGGTTTGTGGAAATAACACACATACAATGACTCTAGTGGGTCCACATGTGTGGTTTGTGGAAAGAACACACATGCAATGACTCTGGTTGATCCATATGTGTGGTTTGTGGAAACAACACACATGCAATGACTCTAGTGGTGGATCCATGTGTGTTTTGTGGAAAAGAACACACATGCAATGACTCTAGTGCTGGTTTGTGGTTTTAGTATAAGAACAAACATGCAATGACTCTAGTGGTTGATCCATGTGTGGTTTGTGGAAAAGAACACACATGCAATGACTAGTGGGATATCCATATGTGGTTTGTGGAAAGAACACACATGCAATGACCACTGGTGGATCCATGTGTGGTTTGTGGAAAAGAACACACATGCAATGACTCTAGTACTGGTTTGTGGTTTTAGTATAAGAACACACATGCAATGACTCTAGTGGTTGATCCATGGGTGGTTTGTGGAAAGAACACACATGCAATGACTCTAGTGGTTGATCCATGTGTGGTTTGTGGAAAGAACACACATGCAATGACCACTGGTGGATCCATGTGTGGTTTGTGGAAAAGAACACACATGCAATGACTCTAGTGGTTGATCCATGTTTGTTTGTGGAAATAACACACATGCAATGACTCTAATGGTTGATCCATGTGTGGTTTGTGAAAAGAACACACATGCAATGACTCTAGTGTTGGTTTTAGTATAAGAACACACATGCAATGACTCTAGTGGTTGATCCATGTGTGGTTTGTGAAAAGAACACACATGCAATGACTCTATTGTTGGTTTTAGTATAAGAACACACATGCAATGACTCTAGTGGTTGATACATGTGTGGTTTGTGGAAATAACACATGCAATGACTCTAGTGGTTGATCCATGTGTGGTTTGTGGAAATAACACACATTCAATGACTCTAGTGGGTCCACATGTGTGGTTTGTGGAAAGAACACACATGCAATGACTAGTGGGATATCCATATGTGGTTTGTGGAAATAACATACATGCAATGACCACTCGTGGATCCATGTGTGGTTTGTGGAAAAGAACACACATGCAATGGCTCTAGTACTGGTTTGTAGTTTTAGTATAATAACAGACATGCAATGACTCTAGTGGTTGATCCATGGGTGGTTTGTGGAAACAACACACATGCAATGACTCTAGTGGTTGATCCATGTGTGGTTTGTGGAAAGAACACACATGCAATGACCACTGGTGGATCCATGTGTGGTTTGTGGAAAAGAACACACATGCAATGACTCTAGTGGTTGATCCATGTTTGTTTGTGGAAATAACACACATGCAATGACTCTAGTGGTTGATCCATGTGTGGTTTGTGAAAAGAACACACATGCAATGACTCTAGTGTTTGTTTTAGTATAAGAACACACATGCAATTACTCTAGTGGTTGATCCATGTGTGGTTTGTGAAAAGAACACACATGCAATGACACTATTGTTGGTTTTAGTATAAGAACACACATGCAATGACTCTAGTGGTTGATACATGTGTGGTTTGTGGAAATAACACATATGCAATGACTCTAGTGGTTGATCCATGTGTGGTTTGTGGAAATAACACACATGCAATGACTCTAGTGGGTCCACATGTGTGGTTTGTGGAAAGAACACACATGCAATGACTCTGGTGGATCCATATGTTGTTTGCGGAAAGAACACACATGCAATGTCTCTAGTGGTGGATCCATGTGTGGTTTGTGGAAAAGAACACAAATGCAATAACTCTAGTGCTTGTTTGTGGTTTTAGTATAAGAACAAACATGCAACGACTCTAATGGTTGATCCATGTGTGGTTTGTGGAAAGAACACACATGCAATGACTAGTGGTTGATCCATATGTGGTTTGTGGAAAGAACACACATGCAATGATTCTAGTGGTTGATCCATGTGTGGTTTGTGGAAATAACACACATACAATGACTCTAGTGGGTCCACATGTGTGGTTTGTGGAAAGAACACACATGCAATGACTCTGGTTGATCCATATGTGGTTTGTGGAAAGAACACACATGCAATGACCACTGGTGGATCCATGTGTGGTTTGTGGAAAAGAACACACATGCAATGACTCTAGTACTGGTTTGTGGTTTTAGTATAAGAACACACATGCAATGACTCTAGTGGTTGATCCATGGGTGGTTTGTGGAAAGAACACACATGCAATGACTCTAGTGGTTGATCCATGTGTGGTTTGTGGAAAGAACACACATGCAATGACCACTGGTGGATCCATGTGTGGTTTGTGGAAAAGAACACACATGCAATGACTCTAGTGGTTGATCCATGTTTGTTTATGGAAATAACACACATGCAATGACTCTAGTGGTTGATCCATGTGTGGTTTGTGAAAAGAACACACATGCAATGACTCTAGTGTTGGTTTTAGTATAAGAACACACATGCAATGACTCTAGTGGTTGATCCATGTGTGGTTTGTGAAAAGAACACACATGTAATGACTCTAGTGTTGGTTTTAGTATAAGAACACACATGCAATGACTCTAGTGGTTGATTCATGTCTGGTTTGTGGAAATAACACAGACGCAATGACTCTAGTGGTTGATCCATGTGTGGTTTGTGGAAATAACACACATTCAATGACTCTAGTGGGTCCACATGTGTGGTTTGTGGAAAGAACACACATGCAATGACTCGGGTTGATCCATATGTGGTTTGTGGAAAGAACACACATGCAATGACTCTAGTGGTGGATCCATGTGTGGTTTGTGGAAAAGAACACACATGCAATGACTCTAGTGCTAGTTTGTGGTTTTAGTATAAGAACAAACATGCAATGACTCTAGTGGTAGATCCATGTGTGGTTTGTGGAAAGAACACACATGTAATGACCACTGGTGGATCCATATGTGGTTTGTGTAAAAGAACACACATGCAATGACTCTAGTGGTTGATCCATGTTTTTTTGTGGAAATAACACACATGCAATGACTCTAGTGGTTGATCCATGTGTGGTTTGTGAAAAGAACACACATGCAATGACTCTAGTGTTGGTTTTAGTATAAGAACACACATGCAATGACTCTAGTGGTTGATCCATGTGTGGTTTGTGAAAAGAACACACATGCAATGACTCTAGTGTTGGTTTTAGTATAAGAACACACATGCAATGACTCTAGTGGTTGATTCATGTCTGGTTTGTGGAAGTAACACAGACGCAATGACTTTAGTGGTTGATCCATGTGTGGTTTGTGGAAATAACACACATGCAATGACTCTAGTGGGTCCACATGTGTGGTTTGTGGAAAGAACACACATGCAATGACTCTGGTTGATCCATATGTGGTTTGTGGAAAGAACACACATGCAATGACCACTGGTGGATCCATGTGTGGTTTGTGGAAAAGAACACACATGCAATGACTCTAGTACTGGTTTGTGGTTTTAGTATAAGAACACATGCAATGAGTAGTGGTTGATCCATATGTGGTTTGTGGAAAGAACACACATGCAATGACCACTGGTGGATCCATATGTGGTTTGTGGAAAAGAACACACATGCAATGACTCTAGTACTGGTTTGTGGTTTTAGTATAATAACACACATGCAATGACTCTAGTGGTTGATCCATGGGTGGTTTGTGGAAAGAACACACATGCAATGACTCTAGTGGTTGATCCATATGTGATTTGTGGAAAGAACACACATGCAATGACCACTGGTGGATCCATGTGTGGTTTGTGGAAAAGAACACACATGCAATGACTCTAGTGGTTGATCCATGTTTGTTTGCGGAAATAACACACATGCAATGACTCTAGTGGTTGATTCATGTGTGGTTTGTGAAAAGAACACACATGCAATGACTCTAGTGTTGGTTTTAGTATAAGAACACACATGCAATGACTCTAGTGGTTGATCCATGTGTGGTTTGTGAAAAGAACACACATGCAATGACTCTAGTGTTGGTTTTAGTATAAGAACACACATGCAATGCCTCTAGTGGTTGATCCATGTGTAGTTTGTGGAAATAACACATATGCAATGACTCTAGTGGTTGATCCATGTGTGGTTTGTGGAAATAACGCACATGCAATGACTCTAGTGGGTCCACATGTGTGGTTTGTGGAAAGAACACACATGCAATGACTCTGGTTGATCCATATGTGGTTTCTCAAAAGAACACACATGCAATGACTCTAGTGGTGGATCCATGTGTGGTTTCTGGAAAAGAACACACATGCAATGACTCTAGTGCTGGTTTGTGGTTTTAGTATAAGAACAAACATGCAACGACTCTAGTGGTTGATCCATGTGTGGTTTGTGGAAAGAACACACATGCAATGACCACTGGTGGATCCATGTGTGCTTTATGGACAAGAACACACATGCAATGACTCTAGTGCTGGTTTGTGGTTTTAGTATAAGAACAAACATGCAACGACTCTAGTGGTTGATCCATGTGTGGTTTGTGGAAAGAACACACATGCAATGACTAGTGGTTGATCCATATGTGGTTTGTGGAAAGAACACACATGCAATAACCACTGGTGGATCCATGTGTGGTTTGTGGAAAAGAACACACATCCAATGACTCTAGTGCTAGTTTGTGGTTTTAGTATAAGAACAAACATGCAATGACTCTAGTGGTTGATCCATGTGTGGTTTGTGGAAAGAACACACATGCAATTACTCTGGTTGATCCATGTATGGTTTGTGGAGAGAACACACATGCAATGACCACTAGTGGATCCATGTGTGATTTGTGGAAAAGAACACACATGCAATGACTCTAGTACTGGTTTGTGGTTTTAGTATAAGAACACACATGCAATGACTCTAGTGGTTGATCCATGTGTGGTTTGTGGAAAGAACACACATGCAATGACTCTGGTTGATCCATATGTGGTTTGTGGAAACAACACACATGCAATGACCACTGTGGATCCATGTGTGGTTTGTGGAAAAGAACACACATGCAATGAATCTCGTGCTGGTTTGTGGTTTTAGTATAAGAACAAACATGCGATGACTCTAGTGGTTGATCCATGTGTGGTTTGTGGAAATAACACACATGCAATGACTCTAGTGGTTGATCCAGGTGTGGTTTGTGAAAGGAACACACCTGCAATGACTCTGGTGTTGGTTTTAGTATAAGAACGCACATGAAATGATTCTAGTGGTTGATCCATGTGTGGTTTGTGGAAAGAACACACATGCAATGACCACTGGTGGATCCATGTGTGCTTTATGGACAAGAACACTCATGCAATGACTCTAGTGCTGGTTTGTGGTTTTAGTATAACAACAAACATGCAACGACTCTAGTGGTTGATCCATGTGTGGTTTGTGGAAAGAACACACATGCAATGACTAGTGGTTGATCCATATGTGGTTTGTGGAAATAACACACATGCAATGACCACTGGTGGATCCATGTGTGGTTTGTGGAAAAGAACACACATCCAATGACTCTAGTGCTAGTTTGTGGTTTTAGTATAAGAACAAACATGCAATGACTCTAGTGGTTGATCCATGTGTGGTTTGTGGAAAGAACACACATGCAATTACTCTGGTTGATCCATGTATGGTTTGTGGAGAGAACACACATGCAATGACCACTAGTGGATCCATGTGTGATTTGTGGAAAAGAACACACATGCAATGACTCTAGTACTGGTTTGTGGTTTTAGTATAAGAACACACATGCAATGACTCTAGTGGTTGATCCATGTGTGGTTTGTGGAAAGAACACACATGCAATGACTCTGGTTGATCCATATGTGGTTTGTGGAAAGAACACACATGCAATGACCACTGGTGGATCCATGTGTGGTTTGTGGAAAAGAACACACATGCAATGAATCTCGTGCTGGTTTGTGGTTTTAGTATAAGAACAAACATGCAATGACTCTAGTGGTTGATCCATGTGTGGTTTGTGGAAATAACACACATGCAATGACTCTAGTGGTTGATCCATGTGTGGTTTGTGAAAGGAACACACCTGCAATGACTCTGGTGTTGGTTTTAGTATAAGAACGCACATGCAATGATTCTAGTGGTTGATCCATGTGTGGTTTGTGGAAATAACACACATGCAATGACTCTAGTGGGTCCACATGTGTGGTTTGTGGAAAGAACACACATGCAATGAGTCTGGTTGATCCATATGTGGTTTGTGGAAAGAACACACATGCAATGACCACTAGTGGATCCATGTGTGGTTTGTGGAAAAGAACACACATGCAATGACCTTAGTGGTTGATCCATGTTTGTTTGTGGAAATAACACACATGCAATGACTCTAGTGGTTGATCCATGTGTGGTTTGTGGAAAGAACACACATGCAATGACCACTGGTGGATCCATGTGTGGTTTGTGGAAAAGAACACACATGCAATGACTAGTGGTTGATCCATGTTTGTTTGTGGAAATAACACACATGCAATGACTCTAGTGGTTGATCCATGTGTGGTTTGTGAAAAGAACACACATGCAATGACTCTAGTGTTGGTTTTAGTATAAGAACACACATGCAATGACTCTAGTGGTTGATCCATGTGTGGATGTGAAAAGAACACCCATGCAATGACTCTAGTGTTGGTTTTAGTATAAGAACACACATGCAATGACTCTAGTGGTTGATTCATGTCTGGTTTGTGGAAATAACACAGACGCAATGACTCTAGTGGTTGATCCATGTGTGGTTTGTGGAAATAACACACATTCAATGACTCTAGTGGGTCCACATGTGTGGTTTGTGGAAAGAACACACATGCAATGACTCTGGTTGATCCATATGTGGTTTGTGGAAAGAACACACATGCAATGACTCTAGTGGTGGATCCATGTGTGGTTTGTGGAAAAGAACACACATGCAATGACTCTAGTGCTGGTTTGTGGTTTTAGTATAAGAACAAACATGCAATGACTCTAGTGGTTGATCCATGTGTGGTTTGTGGAAAGAACGCACATGGAATGACCACTGGTGGATCCATGTGTGGTTTGTGGAAAAGAACACACATGCAATGACTCTAGTGGTTGATCCATGTTTGTTTGTGGAAATAACACACATGCAATGACTCTAGTGGTTCATCCATGTGTGGTTTGTGAAAGGAACACACCTGCAATGACTCTGGTGTTTGTTTTAGTATAAGAACGCACATGCAATGATTCTAGTGGTTGATCGATGTGTGGTTTGTGGAAATATCACACATGCAATGACTCTAGTGGGTCCACATGTGTGGTTTGTGGAAAGAACACACATGCAATGACTCTGGTTGATCCATATGTAGTTTGTGGAAAGAACACACATGCAATGACCACTAGTGGATCCATGTGTGGTTTGTGGAAAACAACACACATGCATTGACTCTAGTACTGGTTTGTGGTTTTAGTATAAGAACACACATGCAATGACTCTAGTGGTTGATCCATGGGTGGTTTGTGGGAAGAACACACATGCAATGACTCTAGTGGTTGATCCATGTGTGGTTTGTGGAAAGAATACACATGCAATGACCAATGGTGGATCCATGTGTGGTTTGTGGAAAATAACACACATGCAGTGACTATAGTGGTTGATCCATGTTTGTTTGTGGAAATAACACACATGCAATGACTGTAGTGGTTGATCCATGTGTGGTTTGTGAAAAGAACACACATGCAATGACTATAGTGTTGGTTTTAGTATAAGAACACACATGTGTAT